>OX402576.1:19735071-24735071 GCA_948098905.1 Tiliacea aurago
GGATTATCATTTCGACCTTGATTGAGAGCTTTTATTAATTTTCAAATGAATGTGAGAAATGTTTCTCAAGCTTTTCTCGAACTTATTATTATGTTTATTTGATCACACTTATTAAATTAGCCATCTTATCAAGACAAATCTGCACATTAATACGACCGTACCTTTTTTTTTGGGTGGGAAGTTATCAAATAATTTCTCCCGCTCTGGGCGGAGCGGGAGGGCGTGTCAGACTTTTACTGACTAAAACCCACCCGTGTTCCTTCAGATGCCTGTGTGCCAGGGCCACGAACACGATATCCCTTTCGGACAAACTCGCAACCCTGGCAGGCATCGGCCCTAACGGACGCCGTCAGTTCGTGCTGACATCTCTTTGAGGCGCGTGGAAAACAACGCGCCGTCGACTCGGGCTTTGTCCTTATCGTACGGCGAGCTATTCGACCGTACCCTACGGTTGTAGTACACAAGCTTTTTTTGTGTTCGTCGATATCCCAAAATGTAGGTAACTACCTTCAAACTCCCATTTGAAATATGTAATTAAACCGTCTTTGTTAAGAATATCAATATTCCCTAGTAATTCGTTTGTATTTATCGGATGGCTGTCCCTTCACCTAAAATATAGCCAAATAATACCTAATTAGCCTTTTCCTAACTAAGTTTGAGAAGCCTTCCGCTTTCTTAGGAAAAGGCTAATAAAATAATGGTGTAGCCATTAATCAAAGTATAAGTTGCAGATTTACCTTCTTATTATGAGATAAGTTTTAAACTCACAAAGGATTATTACCTACTTAGTAGCGTTACATTTTCTCTATTCTTATACATAGCTATATACAACAGACAGCCTTCGGCATTACTTGTTACTCGTGTACAATTTTGGCCTAACTTTTTGAAATGAGAAACGCAAATTGTATAATACTTGTACTTGTTGTACTCGTATCACAGTATCGCACATCATTTAACTTAGTTGTCAATTGTTTTGTTTTTGTATTATAAACAAACAATTTATAACAATCTACATGATTACGTAATACCGGGTACAGTTTGGTGACACGTAACATGAAGTGTAACAAATGAAGGCTCGTGGAGACCAGCGCGACTTATCGCGCGACGTGACACCGGTAGAACAAGTTCTATGGAAATTGTTCTACCGGTGCCTCGTCGGGCGACAAGTTTCGCCGGTCTGTACGAGCCTTAAGCCGTCCAAATGCGCTACAAGTCGCGCCAATATGTAACAGCCTTATGCAATGCAACACGAAATGCAACACAACCACTAGGCGAATTTATTTCAACGTGTGTTACATTTCATGTTAGGTTTCACCAATCTGTACCCAGCATAAGATCTACATATTGTAGGTACAGACCGCTACACAACAAGCTATACATTTCCAGTATAAGCTGATCTCGCATTGTGTAGGATTTCCGTACAATGAGAGGTCTGCGTATACTGGAAATTTACAGCTTGATGTGTAGCCGTGTGTACAAAAAGTTTTGTAAAAAGAGTGGTAACACTCCGAATAATGTGACGCACGCCTACAACTGTTTAGCGCAATAGCTTATATATAACACTTGGTCGTTTACCCGAATTTGTATACTTTTCAAGCTAACAACTTCGTCTAGCTTCGTAGTTAGCCATTGTATAATATGTGCTGCGGTGCCCGAATTCGGGTAAACTCATTCGGATACACGAATGCGGGCTATCGACCGAGGGTACCTAATTGATTGTTTTTATCTCTATCATTTAATTCCATTTAAGGGGGATGCGCTAAGGTAGCGCGCGAAATTCAAATTTTCTTACCTTTTTTTGCAATTTGCAGGTCAGTAACAGGTTGTATGTTGATCTAAATATGTATCGCGGCCATAACAAATATGGCTTTACAGAATTATAATCATTAGAATCAACATTACAACTCTCTAAGTTCAAAAAATCCTACTGACTGACGTTTTCTGAAGTAATCATTCAGTAGGATTTTTTGATAATTATTCAGTAGAATCAGCATTACAACTCTCTCCGCCTTATTACAAAACAAGATTTATATTTTGACATGGCTAAAGGCTTCTACATACCAGCGCGACTTGTCGCGCGACGCGACACGGCACAAAGGCCCCCCGCGTGTCGCGGGACGAGCGGTGCCTTTGTGTCGTGTCGCGTCGCGCGACTAGTCGCCCCGGTATGTAGAAGCCTTTAAACCATGGAGCCAGTTTTTGTAATAAGAACGTAACAGTGATTGAAATACCGTTCTTTATACAAAACTGAAAACTTAGTTCGGTACTAAGTTGTCAGTTTTGTGTTTAGGAACTTTACCATAGTCGGAATAAAGTTCGAAATTCAATAACGGCTCCATGTTTTAAACCTGGGTCTGAAGATAAACCTTGTTTTGTAATAATGTACTCTAAGTTTAAAAAATCCTACTGACAGATTTTTTCTGAAATAATCATTCAGTAGGATTTTTTGAACTTAGAGAGTTGTAATGTTGATTCTAATGATTGTACTGTACTGAACTTACAACGTGTTACTGACCTGCAAATTACAAAAAACTTAAGAAAATTTTAATTCACGGGCTACTTTAGCGAATCCCCCTTAACTTGTCTTCTAAAGATACAATACATAAATTAAAATATTCTATCTAAAAATTTTAAATGTAATTAAAATGCAAACCCACCTTGTATATTTTAGGTGGAACCAAAAATGTTCCTCAACTCAAGTTAAAATAGCATAACAAAGAACTAAAAGAAAACAAAGTGCGGCTGTGTAATATGCGAAATAAACACATTAGGAATTATACCGAAAAAAATGGCTCCCTTGCTGAAAGTAAGTGTTTTGGGCCGTACGTACTTATTATCATTTTAGCTGAGAATTCAACAGATGCCAACAATAAGCAAAGTAATATTAATTTAATAAGTTAAGACATAACCGAGCCTAAACGGAGAAAATATTTATATAACAATAGCTGCGCCCCGCAGTTTCACCCGCGTAAGTCTCGATCCCGTGGGAAAGCCACCCTTAACACTTAGGGGTATAAAAAATAGTTATAAACCTATTCTCATACCTACTGAATATACATATAAAATTTCATCAAAATTGGTCAAGCCGTTTTTAGAATTAGAATCGTATACAGGATATTTGGCAGAACGTTGAACATACGAAAATGGTGGATAGGTGGCGTCATCTGCTACTTACTCAGCCCTAATTTATTTGGCCCTGGCCCCCTGGATATTTTATTTTTTATTTTTTTTTTTTTGCTATCTTCTAGTTTCACCACTTTCTTAACTTTAAAGTGTGTTTTTTATTAAAAATGGGTAAAACAGGCAGTTAACACAAAAGTCGTAAAAAAACAATATTTTCAAACAAAAGACTGTCCTGAGGATTAATAACTTTAAATGAAATTGAAAAGTTTTTAACTCAGAACGTAGGGATTCGTTTATTTTTCAAGGCAATGATTATGTAACTATTAGGCGCCTAGATATTCTTAAAGTAAGAATATCTAGCTTTTATTATCTTATAGTACACTCTTGGGAAATTATACTAACATCAAAATAAAGACAGTGAATGTTTAGTTTCAAATGAATATGTCAGTGGCCACCAGTTTTCTCATTCGTGATATTCCAGCCCTACCATGCTCAAACAATTTTATTTTTCGCGTAGTTTTTTACCGTACAAAGTATGAACTAGCGTTTGAAAAATAACCCCGCATGTGCCAGGAAACATCGTCATAGTGTAGTAGTTAGATATTTACCTACGGTTTAGTGCTATCTTATAAATTCGATAGTATAAACTGGTCGTAACCGTTGCCGTTGGCTGCGGTTTCACGCCGCTGTAACTAAGCCGGACCCTTCCTTCATCATACTGTCACTCCAATTCAAAATCCAATCCGCTGGCGGACTATCTGATGCCAAGCCTCATTTATTACTTTCATATAAGCCGAAGGCTCCGAAGTAGTCGGCGTTAAGTTGTGTCGTCAATCTCGCATATATTTAACTACTACATGTCTAAAATAAAAATATTTTTCACGTTTTGATAAAACATTTAAGTGCAGGTGAAGAGCTCGTAACCTCGTTAGATTCACGGTAACGAGTAGTTTCTATACCACTTACACTTTTGAGATTGAAGGCTTAATAGAAGTGAGATATAATCTAGGGCTAAATCTAGTCCATGTGAATTGGTTGAGTAAAAATTTTTGTTAAGTTCGGTTTAGTAGCCCGAAAAGTCATGCTCAACTAGTCAAAGACTAGTTTCGCCCTTGGCTTCGGATTCGGCTTGTCGAAAAAGATCCTACGGGACCGTACTACCGGAATTATAAGTACCCTATGTGTTAATCCAGCTTATAAACTATCTGTGTCCGTAATTTCATCCAAATTCGTTCAACCGTTTTGCGCCAATCCGGAACATACATCAGACAAATAGACAAACGGAAAAAATATCTAAAATCTATATTTCTTTTTTTAGCGATGTCACCCGGTCATTCCCAATTCTAGACCCATCTATGTAACAACTAAGAGAATAAAGTTTACATTCTTAAAACAATACAATACACAATACGCGAAAAATCCAGAAGACAAGAGTAAGACGAAGTGTTAAATGAAGTACTTATTAGTCTACATCCAACAAATTAAGTCGAGTCAGTTGTTTCCAACACTGAAACAATCAGCCCGGAGCTCCACGATCTGGTGACAATTACATTACTCCTAACTGAATAGAAAGGTGCTTCTGATAAAATGAAAATTACCACAGCGAGCTCGCCTTGAAGTCGGCGAAGAAAGAATGAATTTGTTAGAAAAACGTTTTCAAGAACTCAATAAGAATAGGAGGAAGAAATTCATTTTGAACTGTACCAGAGGCTTCATCTGAAGATCTACCCGCACCGCAATAAATAGCTAGAAGCCAGAATCTGCATTCGCCCCAAATGCAAGTCACTTTAAAGCTGTTAGCTAGTGCAGTTTAAATTAGAATTAGGACCAGAACGCTGGCAGACTTTAGGTTTAAGCTCATTCATTAAAAACTATTCAACGGAGACATCGGATTGACGTAATCGCAGTTGGCGCTAACTTTGAAATAGACTTCCAAAGGAAAATAAAGTAAATAGTTCTACTGCGTGAAAAACTGTGAAGTTCTTTGGGAAATAACTATCTGCCTAGCTATTTAACTAGGTGCATTGGCAAGATCCTTAAACTACAATCGTTATTGACTAGAAAATTAATCACAATCAATGTATCAAAAGGTAATAACGGTCTTCTGTAACTGCATCTTTATTTAGAGCCGACAAATAAATATACGTTATGAGTAATTCCTTTCCTTATTGTTGTGGCCCAATAACATTGGCATAACTTTAAACAGCTGCAACGGGACCACTTGAGCGTTAGATTTGCGTAATGAAAACTTTGCAGGCTGAGTTTAACTTGAGGCTTGAACCGATTCTCGGAGATTCTGGTTGAATCTGTTTATACATAGGGTGTTATTGTGGCGTAGTGTTCGCGTTAGTTCTTGGAAGCTTTTACTGACAAGCCCCGCATGGTCACGTGTCAGTTCCGGACGTCGCCGATGTCGCACAGTTCTGACAGCCATTACTCGCCTCGCAGTCATCACTTTGATTTTAACAAGGGGTCCGCGGACCCTTGTAATCCGTTTACGCGTCGCAAGTACCATCTCGGTTCAAGTGGCGACGTTTTGTCAAACGTCTTACCTACTTAGCTTTCTACTTGCTTAAATATTTGTGTTCTAAACATTAATGAGATTCACTCGATCGAAACCACAAACTCGTTAAGAAGTCTTAATTGAATTTATAACCACAACCGATCAGAATGGTGTTGGTAGAGATGCTTATGAAGTATTTTTTCTTTGTATCCGGTTACTTGACTAGGTTTATTGCAAATACGGTCAAAAAGAGCCGCTCGGGCACGAATTAATTCCAGGCTGGTGAGTCAGAGAGCGCTTTGTGAGAGCCCGCGGGCAAATGAGGCTGCGTTGTGGAAGCTCCCTCGCTCACCAGCGCATTAACGCTCGCTCGTTTCACTTACACCACGACTCTGACAAATAATTACACTCAGGCTTTATCGCCTGTAAAAATCCTAACTGTAAAGCAAATATCTCATCGAATAACATTTTTTTTCCTTTTCTCAGGTAATACCAGTTTTGAGCCGTCGCGTCGTAAGGTAGCGTATTGCATAAGTTCTGCCAAGCGAATGCTGATTTTATTCATTTTGCTTAGGGGATGCATTTTTTCCAATTCAATGAATACCGTAGGTAATATTCATTACGCTGAGCACATAAATTCACGTCGATGATCCATTCAAGTATTTTCCATTTAATAAAACCTTTGCTTGTAGGTTGTTGGGAATAATTCATGTAAAAACGTCGAGCGTAGGATAAAAATAACTTTGTATTAGGTCTATTATTTCGGAAGCACTCAAAAGTTGGCAGTTTTTTATGTTAAAAGGTCACTGTTATTGAATTTTCCGCGAAGTCGGTGACGTTATAGTCAAGGCGTGATTCGACAAAATGGCGACTGGCTTGTTGTCAGTTATGGAAGTCCCGAGGGAGATTTGAATCGAGCATAGTTAAAGTTGTAACCAGTATTTATCTGAGTTGGTGGTATAGGCGTACGATGCGTGGGTTCCCCGCGGGTGTTGTTTCAAACAGGGGTTAGTACAAAACTTATATGTTCGGAAAGATGTTAACAAATGTGTTCGGGCGGGGAACAGTCCTCTAATTATAGATTATTTTCCAGCTAATTAAACTATGTCTTCCATGCGAGTTACGATTTCTTTGTTATTGTTTACTGATTTACTTTCAGGTTGCTAGCGCATCGCTGTAAAGGAACAGTTTTATTTCTGTTTATTTAGGAACAATAAAGTTTGCGAAATGAGGCCATTTCATTATTTCAATTTCTAATTATTTTCACACTACCTACTTATTCTAGATTGCATTTCCTAAATAGTATTTTTTTACATACCTAGAGTAAAGTGAGTGTTACTTAACATGTGTGTTCTAGCATAATAAATGTAATTTTCGGGGGTGCTTAACGAGTTAACTTTATAAAAATCATAATTAGATGATTTTATTCATGCTTATCAGAAACTAGTAGTACAAGTTTTAATGAAAATGTGTTGCATACTTGCAGTTTGCTTCTAGCTATTTCTGTAATTGTTCTAGTGAACTGATCCAAAACACACGTAACTTTGCAGTGGGCTCACCGCAGTATTAGGACGGATGGACGGACAAACTTTCGACCGCAAGTTGATTGAATGCATCGTGTAATTCGGACAGAATACCTACTACATCTACTAATGCAACCACATCCAAGCTGCGACAGAGATATATTATAGAATATGCTTAATGCACCATGTACCCTTAGTACAACATGAGCAACGAGCAAATATGTTGTTTTTGTTGCTATGCACGGCTCCATAAGTACGTCCAGGTATGAATTTCACTTAAAGTTTTGACCGAAATTATGATGTGCCGTGCATGATGAAACGGGTTAGAGGCAGACGCCACTAGCACGTACTATTATTGATGATGATATGATGATGATACCACGTTTATGAGAAACTAGCAAAGTTTAATATTATTTGGAGTATGATTTGAATTCGAAATAGGTAAGTACGTCTCTGGAAGAAAATGCTAGAAAAGAAAAGAGAAGAAGAAAAAGTCTAGCCCGACACATCGGCGCGAATATATTTAATATACACTTTATGTGTCGTATACAATGATGTATTTACCTTTAGATGCGTTACCTGCGCTCAATAATAGCAAGTAAATGCCAGGCAATTACCTGACGTTTACAATAATAATAATAATTATAATTACGTACGCGCCAATGAACATGCAGCAGCTAGTGACGTAACTAAATAATATGTATGTTCATCTCTTTCGAACAACAGATATCGGTATAGGTCTTTTCTTTCTTTCTCAAGCTCGTATGTAGCTACAATCATGGCTGACGCTGTTTTTGAGTGCACTAATGTTCATGTATGACCCGTCTATTTATAATACGTCATTGGTCGTATATCGTCGTCGTAGTACCACCCTTAATCGTTCAGTCAACTGCAGTAGCACATTTTTTCCGCAACTTGCTGTAGGGAAAACATTTGGTGAAATTACTGTATAAACTGCAGACTGCCTGGCTGCGACAGTGCTAAGTTCCGAGGCAAAAACTGCTTGAATAAGCTGTTCACATACTTTCAGTCTAAACTACTGTCATAAGTTATACGAGTATCTAGGTTGAAAAGAAAAGCTATTCATTTTTTTTTATATTATGATATCCTGAAATTAATTGGAGCGTTTATAATGTTCCATTATCAAAGATTTTGTTATTGTAGCAGGTAAGTATATAATAACAATTCTTCAATAAATGTGCACAAAGTGTCAAAATGTGACACGTCTTATTTTAAAATTAATACTTAGGTACTTTTAACATTTCAATTACTTATGAAAATCATGTTCGTATAGTTTGTTATATTTGCCTCATGTTTCAACGTTTGTTTACTTTTTTTTACTTTCAGCTTAAGAATTCTCTTCATAAGAGCAAGTGTTCAAGCTGCATGCAAATATAGTATGATGTACATGCTCGACACTGTAGCTAGCGAATTTAAGAGCTTTTTCCTCCGAGTTCTTTGTGGATGTATAACTTGGGGGAAAACTTCGCAATGTTTTCATGTTGATAGATTAACGCGTAAAGTTTTACTTTGTAACTAAAGTCGCAAATGAGATACGAAAAAGATAATAGGTATGAGATTTCAAAAGAGGGTGAACCATTCATCGTTCTTTTTTTTTGTTGATACTCCCATGTCATCATAGCAATTGTTGGAAAACACGTCACCTTATACTTTTCGTGAATTTTGGAATAATTTCCCAAAAATAACTCGATTGTATTACATAAACACAAAAAGGTAAATCTCGGTAAACCGAACCTATTTGTATATAACCGGATGGTGCTCTGGCTCTGATCTTTTGCGGGCTGATTGCGTCCACGTTTCAATTAAAAATTGATTATTCACACGGATTATCGGTGACAACCGTGTATTCCCGTTGTCCCCGTACGCCGTGTCCCCGTTCTACGGGGACAGCGGTACTTCAATTAAATATTTAAAAATACTTCCCGTTGTCCCCGTGGTTTGGTTTTACATTCAAAAATATGTTTCTGGCACTCGCCGGCCGCTGCCGCGGCACCGCTCGCTTCACTCGCTCGGCTCGTGCGTTGTGTGGTCACAGTTCTAACCTAACCTAACTGTTTCGATTTAAAAAAGGTTTACTTCGTACGATACGGGGACAACGGGAAATAAATTTAAACACGGCCCGCTGTCCCCGTGACGGGGATATGGCAAACGGGGACAACGGGAATACACTGTGACAACCTTTTAATGGGAAAAGTGGAATTAATTTTCGTTTGACATTATTATTTATTTGTTAATATGAACCGGTATTAGTTTCCGGCAGCAATTTGCTGTGATCAATATTGGATTTTAATTTTCCGTCTTTTTATTTTTATTTTATAACACTTTTCTGTTTCCGATGATGACATGAAATGAAATCTTTTAATCAGTTATTCTGTAAATAGGATATTATTATTAGAATCACTTTTATACGTCATATAAAAAATAAAAACAATAATCTAGATGTAGCCGACATTTCCTATCTGACTACCCCTGAGAAGAAATGGCGAAACAAACACAGGGTTCAAAGTCTACAGACATAAATCTTGGTCAGATCATGTGAGGACCATGTAGATCCGTGTCTGAAATGGTCTTTTGAGGAAGTAACCACACAAAGAGAGATGTTGAGTTTAATAAATTGCTGTTGCTCTTACGAAGTCTCTAGCTGACCTAAGGAATAAAAAGTCAAATATTATAAAGAACTTGCAATTATTGTATTAGGTACTATTATAAGGCTGTTATCCTAATATCATCAAAGGTTTTCAGTACTTCATGACGAAATATACGAATCTGCAATCTATTTTATAGCCAACATTTACATACAATCTTTATCTTCTATATAAATAAAAATCAATGTTTGTTTGTTGTTTGTTTGTAAGGACTCCGAAAGGGCTGGAACGATTTTGATGAAACTTTGGTAAGTTTTTCTGCATACGCCCGCGAATGTTTAGGAGTAGAGTAAGGGTAGGACACCACGCGAATGAAGTCGCGCCGGGCAGCTAGTTCACCTACAAGGAAAAAAAGAAAATACCACGTTTATTTGCGATAATGTCTTGCATAGGGTCGCAGCATAATGCTGCGACCCTATGCAAGACAGTGCCCCAGTGCTGGTTTTTAGAGACAGCCAGCGTTGACGTGATGACGTCAATCGGTGCAGCATTTAACTTAATGAGATTAAAATAACAAAATAAAAAATTAAATAAATGCAATCCTTAGTTCTATGTGATTATATAAATATAATATTTAGAATGGCAACATTCCGTAACTTCGCGACTCAAGCGCCACGCGCTGCAGGCATATGCAATCTGTTTGCGCAGCTGTCAGCTGTCATAAAACTATTTATTTGACGTTTTGACGTAATGGTTACGTTACGTAGGTATGGTATATTTTTTCTTTTGCTGCTTACCTACTTATCTTCAGTATGTAAGGAAGGTTGCATGTGCCGGTCCACTCCGCTTCATCCATGTTCATACATCTGGTCGGAGACACGTGCCGTTTACATGTATTGTAGTTTCGAACTTCCGATTCCTTAAAGGCTTCTACATACCAGCGCGACTTGTCGCGCGACGCGACACGGCACAAAGGCCCCGCGCGTCGCGGGACGAGCGGTGCCTTTGTGCCGCGTCGCGTCGCGCGACAAGTCGCCCCGGTATGTAGAAGCCTTAATACCTATTGTAGCCGCAAAGGCCCTATCTCCTTTTCGTCAAATAAGCTTCGATAAAAAATAAAACTGCCTTAAGGCTTCTACATACCGGGTCGACTTGTCGCGCGACGCGACGCGACACAAAGGCACCGCTCGTCCCGACACGCGGGGTCTTTGTGCCGTGTCGCGTTGCGCGACAAGTCGCGCTTGGTATGTAGAAGCCTTTATGAAGCAATTGGAATAGGTACCATAGTCTCATTCATACTTCCTTATTAGTATTATAAATTCGAGTGCCGTTTTTCTGACGTTTTAACGGCTAAACCCCGTTATACATTGTATACGCTTCGATTTAGGTACTCATAGATAGCACATGAATAAAATAATAAAATGAGGTGAGTGCTTATTGCTGCTAAGGTGCCAGGAAAATAATGATAGAATTGACGCAAATTCTTTAACAACAACATAACCAAAAAGTAAATTATTCCAACATTAAACATAGGTAAGTAACCTTTAAGATTCCGCGGCCGCGTCGTCACGAGATAACCCGGCTTTCGGTACCAAAAAGTGTCGGAAATCGATCAGCCTAATCTCATTGAATAATTTAAAGATTTATTTAAGCAATAGGAACCTATCAACTCCGACATTTGTGAAGTTGACGCGCAGAATGTAAATTGAGCTTAGTACAATAAGGACCATGTTTTTGAAGGGGCAACAAAATATTCTGATCCTGGCGTCCTGCATAACAAGCGGCTCGGATTTATTGTGTTACCGATAACATTGTGACTTTGAGTGAACACGACTCGCGTCACAGACAGAAGGATTTACCTACAGTACAAAAAATATTCCATGCATGTCTAAAACTTGGTCTCCATTTTATTCAAATCGGAGGTTGTTCTCTTTCCGTCGTTAAAAAATTGGAAATCAATTTTCAGCATAAAACTTCAACGCGTTTTTTACTCGTTCTGAACCTTAGACAAAGAAATTTATAGACGGCGGGTAGCTCCATTTCATTCTTACAAGAAAGAGATATAGTATTAAGTTATTATACGTAAAGAAAAAGGAAAAAGCTATACTATTTCCGTCTCTCAATCCGTGTCAGTTTTTTCAAGGTCAGCGACATATGTAGCTTCGACTTTCATGGCGTTTTTGTGAAATTGTGAAGTTTATATTGGCACTTTTCTACATCTTAGAATCATCACTTTGCTGATTTGTTTTTGTTTTAAAACTCAGGGTAAAGGGTTAGGTTTATGGTATCATTGGGTCCTATATACATTTATGGATATGTATACAGGGTGTAAGGGACAGCCCTCCGCAGACTGATGTGGTGATTTCAGTATATCTTACTAAGATGACCGGTACATTAAATTATTTCAGGAACTTTATGGGAATCCAATGAACCTGGTTTGTCGCGGCGGGGTGGACGGCCGCGCTCGCTGATTTCAGGCGTCATTCGTTAGAGAATTTCAACATCCATTGCTGTTTATTTTATTTTAGCTGTGTTAATTACATTAATCGAATCGATCGAATTCTAGGAAACAGGACTACGTCTGACCTGTCAACGACGGTGAGTAACGTAAAGTTATTTTGATTTCAAAATCTAACTTCCCCACCATGTTTTGACTTTGTTAAGAAGTTTGTTGTTACCTTTACCTACGCAGATAAGCTAGGACATTGTATGTAGGCGTTTCTCGAAATAATCTTTACGTGTTTAGCTTTCAAAATGAGCTTGGAATAAGCCTATTTTTGAATTAGCATTTTAATCACTACACCTATATAAGCTAATTTATCGACGTCAATCGACGTTAACGATAATTCAGTTCGATTAAGTATATTTCCATTAAAAGCAGTAATAATTTCATGAAACAGTTAAAACCAAAAGGGATGGTACATTAATTAATTCATAATTTCCAATTGGTCCGAAGCAAATCGATACATTAACAGTTTCCACCACTACATTAATTAAGTTTGACTGTTTAATGTACTAACTGGTAATAATTATAATTTATTCGTAGGCGATCATATCAATTTATTTTGTTTGCCTACATTTGAGAAGTTTTGTGTACCTAACTGGCCGATAACGCAGCCTTAACGAATAAAAACGATTTAAAATTGGAAGATAATCTACATAATAAAAACTTTTTACAAAAAAATAGTAACCGACTACCAAAAATAACACTATAAAATGAAAAATAACTTTAATTTCGGAAGTCGGTGTCTTTGGATCTGTATTTGAGTTTTTTGCCACCGACTTCCGAAATTAAAGTTATTTTTCATTTTGTAGTGTTATTTTTGGTAGTCGGTTACTATTTTTTTGTAAAAAGTTTTTTATTTTTCACTTTTTAGTGGCTCAGTTTTGATTTTATCTAAATTACAATAGCCTAATGTTAACTGCTCATTATCTTTTATAAAATATTGCTTTTCCCGATGCTGGGACATTGATTGTTGAGGAGTTCTCCTGCTCCTGCCACTCACCATATGCATAGTGACGAGCATAAATTGCTTAATCGCAACCCGTTAAATAGGTACTCATTATTTTATTGTTCCGTTGGCCATCTGTGGTCTCCTTCATCAGTACCACTTCACCAAATGGTGCTTTCCGAGAGCGAATGCACGAGTTACTATAAAAAGTTCCCAAATCGCTATAAGTTTGCATATAAAATTTGAGGGTTTCCCTCGATTTCCATGGGATTCCCTCATCAGATTCTGATTTGGTGGCAATGGGACCACCTCGGGAGTATACCCTTTCAAACAAAAAAATAATTTTCAAAATCGGTTCATAATTGACGGAGTAATCGCGTAACAAACATACAAAAAAAAAAAAAAGCATAGACGAATTGAGAACCTCCTCCTTTTTGGAAGTCGGTTAAAAATGAAATTATGTTCGTTGGTAAGCGCGTCTTCAGAACGGCTGGACTCATTTGGTTTTTTTGAAGTGAAAACTTCTTTAGGCGCGTTGAGCACTTTTTGGGTGAACAAAAATCATGGAACCCGCGTCATCGTCACCGAACGCTTTCCATGAGCTTATTGTATACTGTTTTCACTTATATCAGCAGTCCCCAAAGACCCGCATGATTTTTCTTGTTTTGAAATGTTTGTGATAGTCTGAATTAGGTTTTAAGGGAAAAAGTTACTGGAAAATTGGAAACTCGGGACAAACGGAAAGTCTTTTTTTTCTATGGGATTTTTGTATGAATTATTGTTTGGACAGAACGTTTGTCGGGTCAGCTAGTCTATTTAATAAAAATGAAATGCTGTTCGTTGGTAAGCACATCACTTGGGACCAGCTGGACCGATATGGCTATTTTATGTTTTAAAAAGTTTGTAATAGTCTAAATCAGGTTTTAATGGATAAAAAAAATTGTATGACCTACAAGTAGTTGTTCCGGGTCTGGCTGGCTTTTTTTTATTGGGTGGGAAATTATCAAATAACTTCTTCCGCTGTGGGCGGAGCGGGAGGTAGTGTCAGAATTTTACTGACTAAAACCCACCCGTGTTCCTTCCGTTGCCTTTCGGACAAACTCGGAACCCTGGCAGGCATTGGTCCTAACGGACCCCGTCAGTTGGTGCTGACATCTCGTTGAGGCGCGCGTGGAATACAACGCGCCGTCGACCCGGGCCTGGTCCTTGTCTGACGGCGAGCTACCCATCGCTCACCGCCTGCAAGTCCGCGCCTATGGTGGCCGGAAATTGGCTTGCGACTCCCGACGCCCGGGGCGTCTCCTGCGGCGACTAGGGGCGCGACAGCGTGAACCTTGCCTCTCCCTCACGCGTTCCGCCTCCTCCTTCGCGAGCTTTACTGCTTCGCAGAAGGAGGTGACGGCCTCCCATGTTCTCGCTCCGAACCATGGCCTGAACCTGGGCCGGACGCGAGAGATCGCCGCCGCCGATCGCCCACATGAGGACACGGCGTTGCTCCGCCCAAGCCGGGCAGACGGGTCTGGCTGGCTGGCATAGGAATAATATAATTTTAAATATGAATTAACTCAAATAATAATATTAATGAGCATGACATTTTTAATATGTTAGATCATATCACATAAAAATATTATATAAAGTTGCAGCTATTTGTAGCTTGCATAATTTAAAAGCAAAATATAGTTTAAAACAACATTAATACAAATATTGTAATTCTTATATACTTAATATAAGAATTACAATATTTGTATTAATGTTGGGCACGTGAAATTATTTATTTACGGATGTCAATGTAGCCTAGGCCTCCTCCAAATTCGTCCATGTTTCCCTATCTCTAGCTTATCTCGTCCAGTCTGGTCCACATCTTTCTTGAATTAGATATTCCCAAATCTTCCGAGGCCTTCCTCGTTTTCTTTTCCATCTCTAGGTACCCACTCAATTATTTTCTTGTGCATCTTTCTTTTTCCATTTGCATTTCAGACTTCTTATTCTCTCTACTTTGTCAGTTATTTTAGTTTTCCTGAGACGTTTTACTTTAAAATAAGCGGTATCTCTCTTATCTCCACAATAGCAATACGATTCTCAGCTGCTATTTTACCTTTTAACAAAAAAAAAATATTAACACTAGCTGACCCGACAAACATTGTCCTGTCAAAATTTCAATATGGTCTTGAGTTCATAGAAAACGAATCACGAATCACACACGAATTTTGCATTTTCCGGGCAACTTTTCCAATGTTTCTTTCCATAAAATCTTAATTCGGACTATTACCTACGAAGATTTTAAAATAAAAAATTGCCAAACCAGTCCAGCCCAATATCTAGTGATGCGCTTACCAACGAACAGAATTATTTATTTATTTTTATAGAAGACTAGCTGCGCCTCGCGGTTTCACCCGCGTAAGTCTCGATCCCGTGGGAATATCGGGATAAAAAGTAGCCAATATGTTAACAGGGTGTCAGCTACCTCCATACAAAATTTTATCAAAATTAGTACAGCCGTTTGAGCGTGAAGAAGTAACAAACACACAAACTTTTGCCATTATAATATTAGTGTGATAGAATATTATTTTTTCCTTCCAACTGTCCGTTTTCTAACAAATTCGTAAAACACATTTCGCTATTACAAAAAGAACTATCGAATTCGTGTTTGATTTTGAATTTTACTTCCATGTCTCTTGTACGGCTCCACACGGTAGCACCTCTGGTAGTTTAATTTCCGCCGAGTCATGGCATAGGTACGTGCCTAGAA
Organism: Tiliacea aurago; assembly: GCA_948098905.1. Taxonomy (NCBI): domain Eukaryota; kingdom Metazoa; phylum Arthropoda; class Insecta; order Lepidoptera; family Noctuidae; genus Tiliacea; species Tiliacea aurago. The sequence goes on from OX402576.1 coordinate 19,751,028, forward strand.
TTAATATGTGAACATTTACAACTGCTTTTGTATTTAGAAATAAATCTACGAAGTTATACTATTCCATGCAGTATATTATAATTCTTAAATTTTGCAATTTAGGGGGGATACGCAATAACAGGGATATAAAAATCAAATAACAGTATATTAAAAATTATATTTGATGGCACCTATCTACACCACATCAAACTACTAAAGTATAAGCTCTATTCTTTTAAGATTGTATTAAGAAACAAAAAGAGTATGTTAGGATCGTAGCAGGTCGCGTTCTCTATTTCTACCAACCCCCATGGGAAGATGGCCTGAGTTTATGTATGTATATAACAAAAAAAGTTATAAAAGAAAACTATAGTGTCCAGCGCAGGCGTAGCGATAACTCCGCGTCATAGACACCTTGTAGACTCATCGTAGACCCCTTGTAGATCCAGCGTAGATCCCTCGTAGACCCCACTTAGGGCTGTATAACAGAACCTTATTCAATACTTAAGCATTACTTAAAACTCGTTTAAAGCCATTTGATTGGTTGAAAATTAGTTTCAACCAATCAAATGGCTTTAAACGAGTTTTAAGTAATGCTTGAGTTTTTGGGCCCGTTTTTACAGAACGTTACTCAGTACTCAAGCATTACTTAAGACTAAATTCAACCAATCCAATGACTTGAATCTAGTCTTAAGTAATGCTTGAGTACTGCGTAACGTTCTATAAATACGGGCCTTAGTGTGGTTCTGTAATACGGGCCTTAGACCGTTGATGCAGCGAGAAGTGAGTTAATACAATCACGACCAAAGTCTGGTGCCTAAAATTTAAACTAATTTGGTCAAAAACGAAGTCATGAAGTCAGGCATTTTGTCACTAATAAACATAAAAACCTAGTAAAATAAACTGAAAATTATTAGGTCCACCTCAAAAACAGGAATTTAAAGTTGTAGCATGAAGACTTAAACTATTACAGTACCGTAGCGAGGGAGGGATGAAGCCATAAAAGGTGGATAGCACAATCCCTCTCAGGGGACAGAGCAGCGATCCAACACTTCTCTGATTCCTTCAAAGAGGAACCGTGAGTGGAAATGAATGCTATATAAAAGTTTAGCTTTGGAGCACACAATTTTTATCTACAAGCATAATTTAATTTGAGATGTCGAGCAATTTTTTTAAAAATTAAATTTTAATCCAATTTCATTAGTACTACGTAAGTACTTCAAGTATATGGAATTTCATAAGGGCATTTTTCATCCTCTTAAAAGGAATCTAAATTGTTAGCCTGGAAATTAACTACAAGTACCGACTGCATTATCAGAAGCATTCATTAATAATCCTCTCGCATGCAGCTCACTGGAATGTGTTTATTAAAATAAAATAAAAAATAAAATAGCCTTTTATTTCTTGCTGTTTAAATATTACAAGAAAATAATATAATACTACATGCAATCTAAAAACATTTCAAATTCATAATTAATTACAATTCAATTTTTCTAAGCAATCTCAGTTCAAAATCATTGTTATTTTAAGAAAAAATACACAATACCAATTTCTTTTTTTATATTGTTAGATTACCTATACTATTGATTTATAATTTATAAATTTTATTATTATATTTATTTTAACAATTCAGTTTTTCTAACAAGAACCCCTCTTAGTAGAAGGTGAAGGCCACCTCCAGAGATGACCAACGGTCTCTATCTTCTGCTGTACGCATCCAGCGAGTGCCAGCGACTTTCACAATGTCATCGGCCCAGCGAGCTATGGGCCTTCCTCTTTTCCTATGGCCTGATGGGCCTGGCCAATATGTTACCCTTGAAGTCCAGCGTTCTGATGTGTTTATTAAACTCCCTTAATTACTTACTCAATGAATTATTCTTGACGAAAAAACCGTTTTAAAAAAAAGTGACCGGAAATAAGTTCTAATGAATAATGTATGTTAGTAGCCTGAGCTAGGCAAGCGCCGCGTATGAATTCACAATCCGCCGTCCGTCGGTTAAAGTGCCACTTTTCTCACCAATGCATCTGAAAATATGGAAATCATTAACATTTCTGATCTAGTGGAACGCTATTTTGAATTAGGCGCCCCATTTTCTTCTACCCTGGTTTGTTTTTGTTGCAAAAATATGTATGTTTAAGTTAAGGTATTTATCTATGGGCCATGTTGCCTGAAAATAAATGGATTTATTATTATTGTTCTTTTTTTACTTGTGCTTAATGCATTTTTAACCGACTTCCAAAAAGGAGGAGGTTATGTGTTTGTTTGTAAGGGTAGGTCCCATTGCCACCAGATCAGGATCTGATGAAGGGATCCCATGGACATTGAGGGAAACCTTCAAATTTTATAGGCGAACTATAGCGATTTGTGTATTTTTTATTGTAACTTGTTCATTTGCTCTTGGAAATCACCCTTTGGTGAAGTGGAACTGATGATGGAGACACAGATGGCCACCGGAACAATATAATAATAAGTATTTAACGGGTTGCAATTTGATTAGGTACTTTAGTATGGTTGCATAGCAATTTATGCTCGTCACAATGCATATGGTGAGTGACAGTTCTCCTGGTTCTTACCAGGAGAACTCCTAAACAATTAAAGTCCCTGCATTGGGAAAAGCAATATTTTGTAAAAGGCGATGAGCAGTTGACATAAGGCTATTGTAACTTAGATAAATTAAAAACTGACCTACTAAAAAGAGTAAAATAATAAAACTTTTTATAAAAAAGAAATAACCGACTTCCAAAAAACACTACGAAGTGAAAAAAAACTTTAATTTCGGAAGTCGGTGACAAAAACTAAAATACAGATTCAAAGACACCGACTTCCGAAATTAAAGTTATTTTTCACTTTGTAGGGTTTTTTGGAAGTCGGTTATTTTTTTTTTATAAAAAGTTTTTTATTGAGTAAACTTTTGCTAACCAAGACTAGAAATTACGTGTAACGTGGATTCAGTTTCAGGCAAAACTTTTTTAGGGACTTAATATTGTGATCTTTTCCTTGATCATCAGCGTGTTTATACAATCTAATATTATAGTACCTTTATATTGTATGACATTTTTTTCTTATTACCCACTCATTCTTTTATAAATTCATGACATTTTAAAACGCTATCATTTGTTCTTTTTTTTACATTTCGATTATATTAAGCAACGCTGAGTGGAAACGCTGGGAGGAGACGCCCTAGGAAGACATAATATAGTGACCAAATTGGTGATGTTCTTCAGAAAGGTCAGGTGCTCGCAACCGGCATGCGTGTATGACTAGATGTTTGAACGTAGGCGAAGCAAAAGGAGTATGTTAGGAGCGTAGCAGGTGGCGTTCTATAGTTTCTGCCTACCCCCATGGGAAAAAAGCGGCGTGAGTTTATGTTATTTTATTAAATTAAGAAGGACGATAATTATTATTAACAGCACCATTTTTATGTATGGCCTTTTATGAATAGGCATTTTCATGGCTTATATTATGTTCCTTTCATCTGTTAATTAAGTGTTATAGATGTCTAGATTTTCATAATCCTTCCATGAACCGTCGGAAACGAGCTGTTAATCTCTTAGACGATAAGACAAACAATGCGTTATTCTCACTGCTCAGCTGTTTGATCTACAACTCCAATTTAATTGAGGAAGTGAACAGTTTTGTTCGAATTGTAAATTGTCTGTAACTTAGCTGCTAGTTTAGTCACAAAGCCACACATGGTACTAACTAGTTCCCCAAGGCACTGAATTACGAGCATACGGGTGACAAGGTGACAATCGACGTTAGTGATCTATGTGAAGCAAGTTTGTCTCATACGTCATCTTAACTTGGATAATTAATATGTGCCATCACAAAGTTCGTCGCAGACAGCCTACCTGTATGAAAATTTTGCGAAGTCAGCAGTGGAATCCTTCTAATTAACGAGGCGCAGAAAATTGCTGCTTACTTTAGACATGTCTCAATAATTACTTGTGTGATGTCGTTCTTGCGAATTTGCCGTACTCATAAGACCGTAAAGATGTTTAATTACTGGCAGTTTCACACCTCAGCAACAATGATGAAACGTCTCTGTCACAATTAATTCAGTGAACTATAGGAATATTTAATTTGTTCCTAGTTGTTTTATGACATGTGTTTAATTGACTGTCATTAAACATTGTTGCCAGTAGAAACTCTCAAGTAACTGTCGTTGTTTTTCGAGAGAGCGATGTTTGTCGAGCTTTTACGATGTGGTATGTCTTGAGCTTTCCGATTATGTTCGTGTATATCAAAAATGTCTTCGAGACCACAAGCTCTCCGAAAATCGGCTCGATTACCATTAAATATTAAAACGCCGATCTCTCGCTCAGCATTTTCAATAGTTTCCCCACGATTCATGCAAATTGTATGAATTCAGTTGCAGGTCTGTTTAAATTTGAAGACGTAACAGCACTATGAAACTTTAAGTCCCAATTTGGGGCAGCGTTGTTATTAAAATTAATCGTCTTATGTCGGAAAGCTTAGCTAACAGTGTTGTCTTGTGTACCCAGGCTTACAATATTTAGTAGTAACGGTCTGCTGTAATCCTCTTGAGAAAAGGATTTGTTCTTAGAAGGTCACTTGGCTAACTTAGTAGATAGTTGTAGGCTACTATAGCTTTATTTGAGCTCTTCATGGATCCCTGCTTTGAACTTCAGCCGGTCTATTCTGTAATAATCTTACCGTGAAATCTTAGGTGAAGGGAGCTTGAAGTGAGGTGTAATTCCACCTGTAATGCTATTCTGTAGACATCTCACCGTTAATTCTTGCGTGGAGTGAGCTGTCAGTGTCATCTCACTGATGCTAGGGATTGACCAAGCACTACATTTACAATCATAATCGTGATTTTAATAATATTTTTTATACTAATTCTGTTTATAATTTTATATTATTTCAAAGCTAGTATTTAAGTGTCTAAACATTACTAATTAGGAGGTTTTTAAATAAAATAGCAAAATAGAAATTCAGTCAGAAACTCAACTTTGTTTGTTTTCCATTTTGTTCCTAACTAGTCCTTAAACATAGTAATGTTTTGACACTTAAATACCAGCTTTGAAATAATATTAAATGATCAACAAAATTAGGATAAGAATATTATTAAAATCTTGATTATGATTGTAAATGTAAAATTTGGTCTATCCCTAAGCATCATGTGGGATGACACTGACAGCTCACTCCACGCTCACTTCACACAAGTTTTCACGGTGAGATGGTTATAGAATCAACATGCTGGTGCTTGGAATTGGCACTATGCACTAAGTATGTAATTAATAATGCATACTTTGTAAGTTCCTCATTAACTATGCATAAAATTGTACTTTTTGATTTTAAATATTTCTTAGTTGTCCGTTCGCATGCATCTATATGTTACAGAGTATGACATGTATTTGATTATAGTAATGTTTCTTTAACGTAGCTTTATCCTTTAAAATGCAAGAGGGTTCTCACAAATAACGCAAGTGTTTGTGACAAATTGCTATACTCACATACAATTGCACAATTTTCTTAATACTCGGAACAGCCAGCTAGCTGAGTGGAGGAAGTTCATTAAAACAAAAAGAGCCAAGTGCGTGTCGGACCACACACAATGTAGGGTTCCGTGGTTGGGATGAATTTATCCCAAAAACAAACTTAACATTTTAGTTGCAAAACATGTTCTCCCATATATCGATATACGTCACGGTCAATTCGCCAACTGCGAATGTAAGTTGGTCAACTATTACTCATTATATTGTAAAGCCTACTTAGCTGTAATAGCTTGCCTTTTAACTTCGTTATACTTAAATGCCATGCATTTTTTCACATATTATCCAAAAACATATAGCTGGCGGGTTTGGACACTTGTATAATCAGCCTATAATGTTCCCACTGCTGGGATACAGGCCTAGTGCGGGTTGGTAGATGTCACATGTATTCAAATTATTGGTTTTAGGACATGCCGGTTTCCTCATGATATTTTCCTTCACCATTTTGAAAGCAGTGGTGATGAGTTTGTCAGAGTCAAGTGTCATTCCCCCACACTTGACTCTTACAAAAATTTGCACTTTAAAGCTTAATGTTACGCAAATGGATCCCTGAATCGAAAAAAGGTTTGCACAGAACCGCAATATTTTTGAACAGCCCATCCAACGATACCCCACACCATGGGATAGACGAGAAAAATAAATATCAAACCCACTTTAAGTGCTTGGGTACGTCTACACTATTTTTGTTTTTTTTTCAAGATTTTTTTTTACCCGTTTTTTCGCCGTGATTACGTTATTATTACGTCCCAATGCCAAATTACAGCTTTCTAGTAATAAGAGACTGACAGCTAAGCCGCGGACAGAAAGACAGACGGACATGATGAAACTACAAGGGTTCCTTGTTGACTCCGGAACCCTAAAAAGTGTTTTTCTTCGCTTGTCTTATTTGGTACATAAAATAACATAGATAGAATACTTTTTTATTTCAGTAGGTTTCGATCTTAAGATAATTATTGTTTTTAAATGTAAGGAGGTTGGTAGGTAATTTTACAATCGAGATGTTTGTGTGCTAAATGCGAAAGCTCGTTATTTTCACAACATGTTTGTCTTAGAACTATAAACCTGTAAGAAAAAATAATCTTCACAATCCATAAAAGAAGAAATATCATTCTAATACCTTCATACCATATATTATAACGTTGACTTGCTACTTAATTATTATCTGAACAAACTAAGTTTAGCTTTCTAATATAATATATCTAGGAGTAAATCGTCGATTTCTAATATTATCACAAGTTACTTTAGAGTTAGCTAGCTATAAGTTTTCACCTTTGCGGATGATTTATCTTTGGCGATAAAAATACCAATTCATTTATGTTTATGGACAAGAGGCAACTTTAATTATTGGAAAAGGCTAACAAAAATTCTTGTCTTGACGGATAAAATAATACAAATCATTTTTTTTTTAATCTATTGTGTCTGTGATACCTCGTCAAGCTCTCACATCTGATGTTGGTTGACGCCGCGTAGACGCTGCGCTAGCGTCGCGTTTACGCAACGTCTACATTTGGCATATGCCTAAGCTAGATGCAAAGGGTTCGTTTCTACAAAAAGGTATTTTCAATACTTGCTCCCGTACATCGAACTCCTAGTTTCGTGAGTTTTGTAAATTATCGAGACTGCGGGGGTGTTAAATATTAAATTAGAAGTTGATACTAAAATATTCGTCTGCTCAATATTAATTTAGATTATTATTCTATTTTATTCCTATAACTGGATTTAGGTACCCCGAATCTAATTAAAGGAGTAAGGTAAATAATCGAATTAATGAAAACATTGTGTCAATACAGGGTGTGTCAGAAAAGTCTGGTCAAATTCAAGGCTGTGGTACAAACCATAAAACTGACACCTTTTTCTATGGGACCAACATCGTAATCGAGAAAAAATTATCAGCCGCCCCCTAACATTTGGGTTGAGTTCCTAGGTACTTATTGAAGTTGTATATAAATAAAATGAAAATCATAAAATTTGTTCAAAATTAAAAATGGGTAAAATACAGTTAAGTCTAAGAAATAATGTAGATATTATAAAGTATGATGCCTGTACTAGGATAAACCTGTATCACAGGCGGCATGAGTTCTTACAATTACTATTAGGACAACCAATTTCTTAACAATATTTAACATAAATCTGAAGAATACCTACATGTTCGTTAATTTATTATTTATAATTTACTTAAACACTAATAGTACTTAGTTACACGATTATAATTGCGACTGCAGAGAGAGAGTGGGTGTGGGTGTGAGTATGGGATACTTGATATTTTTTTCGCGATTACAATGTTGGTCCTTTAGAGAAAGTTGTTTAGTTTGATTGTCTGTACCACACCCTTCAATTTTACCAAACCCGTCTGATACACGCTGTATAAATGTATTTATATGCAGATTTTTTTTTCTCAGGAATAGGTCTATTCTATATTATCAGGCCATTGGGCATTCTAATGACGGCATCAACTTTGCTGTATAATAGTTCAAAGTAGGTGCGTCATTTGCAGCAACATCACGTTGACATGACACTGCCACTTTTTCGTCACCAGCACCTAGGTACCATTTTATTGTACCGCCAGCACAGTGACACGTCACATTAATTATGTATGACGTCATAACACGATATAAGTATACCAGTTTACGGCACATTAATGTTTAATCAATAGTTGGTTAACAGGCTAACGCGGATCAAACTCAATCATTCCCTTGATTGTTTAGCGTCTTGGTAAACAAAGGAACAAGATGAGAAGCAAGATATGAGCTAAATCCTACAATGGTTAAAATTAAACCTGATTCGAGGTTTGTGTTTTGATTGGGTTTAGGTGATGGTTAGGGACTGACTAAAGAATGGGCAGCAGCGCCAACCCGCTTGCCAAGCGTGGCGATTATGGCAACCCCTCTTAAATTTGGGGAGACATATGTCCAGCAGTGGACGTCTTTTGGCTGGAATGATTAGGTGTGTGACTTGCTCGTTCCATCGTCGTCCTCATCGAGCGCTTACCATCAGGCTAGATCCGTGAGAAGAGTAGGCCCATCTCACAATAAAAACTATATTCTAGACTCATAATAATATGACTGGCCTAGTATATGAGCGACTCTATTATTCAGTAAGTAAGGTTAAACGATACATACTTTATGGGGGAGGGGGTAGTACTTTCATATTTCAGAATCGGTCCCGTAGAAAAAGTTGATGAGAACGACCCTCCCTCAAAGTACGAGTATGTCCCTTGTTTGACCTAAGACCCTGAATATTGATTTGCACAAAGCCTAACATACAAATCGATATCGTAAATGTTCTATAGTAAACATTGCTCATTGCCTACCCCACCTTTAGTTAGAGCTATGGAAAAAGGAGTTAAGGAATATTGGTCTGGCATTTCAGACAAAACTACGAACAATTCAATTGGAGTACAATAGCGATACTTAGGTAATTTCACAGTCTGATTACTAACATCGTACTTTTCAGGTACCTACTTCAAATAATCTTTCTTGCCAAGTGACGGCTCGAGGTGAGTCGAAAAAAGGGGATGGCGCCAATACCCAGCCGAGAACCACTGAGCAAACTTTTCTCCCCCAAAGAGTAAATATCACTTAAACCTGTTTTTTACTTAAGTGTGAAGGCACCGCTATTTCCACCTATAACAAATATTGACTTTTCTCCTTTGTACTGAATTTCGATACAAGGGGTACAATAGGTACTGTTGTGCTATTCTGTGGCATTCGAAACTCACTCAAGTGAGCTCACACAATTCGAAACATGAGTTTTACTTGTTACTGTTGTAAATCATCGCGTATTCACGTGTCCAACTTCGAAAATGTACAGAGTAAAGTACAAATTTAAACCTTATAAACGCGTTGATTGAAACATGATGCTATTCTAATGAAATACGTTCATTACTTGGAACTCTGCTTGGCTTCAGTAATGTAACGCGTAACTCAGCCCCGTCGACACGCCAAGAGTAATCGAAACGTAGAACATTCGCACAATTCACTGCCGAAGACTGCCATAACAACACACCATCTTGAGTTGCGGGTCACGATCTTCAGCAATGAGGAGTGCGACTAACGACACCTGTTCAACCGCACGTGTTCCCCTGATCATGACACGTTGTACAAGCAATAGTGTCAGCTCCATTAAACACAAGTACCCATCGCGTTAACGAGAAAGGGGATCCACTCCGGGCATCATAATGATCAAACAATGCACTTCGTTTATCAACAAAAACCTTGAACAATCCGATCACGTTCTTATTGTTCATATTTGGAGTTTCGGTGAACTTTATGCTGTTTGTTAGATTTCAGCTTTATTAGAGTCAATATGTTTGTTATTTAAGGCACGCAAAAGGAAATCAGGTCAACTCGGTGGCTACGAACACAGTGTCTATGCACGTACACTGAGCAACATAGTGGCTGAACGCGTAAGCACTGCAAAGCGTCAAATCCGGGGTCTGTGTAATGTTTCACGTTCTTCCGATAGCATTGCATCTATGATGACCGTGAAAATAAAGCAATCGGCTGTGAAATGGAATCCGCAACATAGTTTCCGCTCACATTTACCGTTAACGCTTAGTTGCGAATCGAAGTTAAGTTGCGCGTAAAACACTGGTGTATTGTTGGCATTTGTTGGTAGATTAGTAAGTGGACTGGTTGAACTGTTCGTAGTTGGCTGATCGCTTAGTCAGCGATGAGTCAGCTAGTTACTGAGCAATTCTGCAATCGTGCTGTTCAGATGTAATAGCGTTGGATTATCATGAGGCTGCGTCGAAGATTGGTAATAGCTGCGTTGAATATATAACCTAGAAAGAGTTGGTTCGTTTGGTACTGTTGTCCAATCATCGCCCACGGATGTTATGCTTTAACGGCTTATTCGTTTTCTTAAATAATCAGCAGTTCCGTGACCGACTGATGAGGCTGCCTTAACCACTGAAAATAGAATAGGTAAAAAAACGAAGATGTGTGTCAAGAAGTGCCTTAAATGGGACGAGGGCTTGAACTTTTTTAAATGAAAGAAGTCACAGGCAACAGCTAGTTAATAATATACTTACAATGCAATGCAGTAGTGTAAGTAGCAACCTGTAATTTGCAAACCAAGGAATGTAATGTTGAAACTAGATGCAACATCTATTTATTATTCTATGATGATGCATTGTATTGCTTACCGAATAAAAAAATAAAGGTTCAATAGCAAAAGCGAAATAATTATTAACATAATAACATCACGCCTGTAATCCCCGAAGGGTAAGGCAGAGGTACACCCACATTTCGCCAGTTATGTTCAAGTCCCATGTTATAGGGGGCGAGCCTATTGCCATCAACCGGACACAAATCCAGACTCCGGGCTGCTACTGAGAAATTCCTAATGAAAAATCCCAATAACACTTTGCCCAACCTGGGAATCGAACCCAGGACCTCATGCTCAGCAGTTGAGCTTGCGACCACTAGACCAACGAGGCAGTCTAAATAATTATTCATAATCATCATCATCATTTTAGCCGAAAGACGTCCACTGCTGGACATAGGCCTCCCCCAAAAGGGGATTTGCCATAATCACGCTTGGCAGCCGGGTTGGCGATCGCAGTATGATGTTAAAATGCATAGAGAACGCTGCTGCCCATTCTCTAGTAAGTCCCTTAGTCGCCTTTTACGACACCCACGGGAAGAAATAGGGTAGTTAATGCTATTCTTTACGTCCGGCACGACACGGAACAAAGTACAAATAATTATTACGTTTGAAAGGGTATTATTTTCCCTTTGTTATATTTTTAACGGAATTAAACTCTGCGTAAAAGGTTCCAAAATGCCTATCACGGAATTTTGCATATTAATCAGCCTATAATGTTCCTACTACTGGAAGTCAGGCCTTCTCTCTTCGAGATCGGACTGTAATCCACTACACGGGCCCAGTGCCGGTTGGTAGATGTCACATGTCTTCGAATTTTTGGTTCTAGGACATGTCCGTTTCCCCACAATGTTTTCCTTCACTGTTTTGTTATAAGGGGTGATGAAATTATGTACACAAACTAAAGAACACGAACCCATGACCTACACAACTCGTAAGTCGGGGCCGTTACTACTGGGTCACAGAAAATACTCACACAAAATTGGTTTGCATAATAATATTATCTGATACTTCACAATAATTCAGTCTATAGTCTGCCTACGGAAAATAACAGAACTGCAGTTTTTTTCCTTACAAGATGATAGATAGATAGATAGATAGATGATTATGGCGTAGCAATGAAGTATCAACCTCTCATGCATTATTAGTAGATTGAGGAGGGGGTCATGTAGAAAGCGGAGTTGTTTATTCAGCCTATAATTTGAAGTAACATTTAAAAAAGTAAATAAAAAAAAACAAAAACCCGTCTGCGTAAACGCAAAAGTGATCCAGCTTTTTTAAAGTGAACTTTAAAAAAGCTGGATACAAGATTTATATATTTAATACAATCTCATGCAGTCGGAGGCAATAGGGTTTTATTGTTAAATTTAAAAAGATACATACATACATATATACAGGTCAAACACAAAACCCTCCTTTTTTGGCTTCGCCGCAGCCGGGTAAAAAGACCGGTAATATGGCGATATGCAAATATGGCGAGGGGGGTGATGGCTGATCTTCGCGTTATGCTCGTGAACGGGTGCTGCTTGTGATGACTGGACGGTCGTCTTGCTGACCATGGTTTTGTTATTGTTATTAATAATTAACTGTTTTTTTATTTTACATCGATGGTGCTAGTTTATCATTTGTGACTTCGAGTTATAGATATAGCTTTATTTAAGCGGGCACGCCCATTATGCCTGGATAATTTTATTTAGATACGTTTTGTTTACGTTATTTGTGCTTGAGTATAATTTTAGACGATTATTATATATTTTTTTTTTTGTATAATGGTGTGTGCTAGCTAACATAAGGCAAACAATTTAATTTAATGTTTTTTGTTGCATTTTACATTTTATTGTTTAGATTCAAGTTTTGTAAATGAACAGACAGCTGTGCCACTTCTTCTTCCCAGCTAAAGCACTAGGAAGTGGTGAAGGGTGGGCGTTTTTGGGGGACTGTCTCATGTAATAATGACGTTCGAAAAGTGCTGATTCTCAGCCTAGTTTGAATAAATGATTTTTGATTTTGGTAGCCTAACATATTAAAAAGAGACATCTGAACATCTTGAATGCCATTTTATCATCTGCCTGCCTTTTCCCAGCTATGTTGGGTCAGCTTCCAGTCTCACCGGATGCAGCTACCAGTATTTTACATGGAGAGACTGCCTATCTGACCTCCACAACCCAGTTACTGGGTAATACGATACCCCTTGGTAAGACTGTTAGTCAGACTTTCGGGCCTCAGACGACCCGTAACGACTGTCCAAGATCAACGAATGACTGCCGGGTCCAACGGCTTCAGGTGCTTTTCGAGGCACGGAGGTGTCTTGGTACGTAAAGATGGTCACACAATGGTCCCCCATGATGCATCGTCCCATCTTGCATGCCACATTGTGTCTGTGTATAAGTACTAATGTTTTCTTGTAGGTATCTAGAATTTATATTTACTTATCTGCTTGATATCCCAAAAATACTTAACAAAACTCTGAAAATTGTTTGTAAGACCAATGAGGACCACAATATTGCTTCGGAGAGTTTTTCATCATCAAAAATAACTTAACTAATCTTGGTCATAATATCCTGTATCCATTCGATTTTGTCTCGCAAGCGTAAGCCAAAAATGTTCAGCTCACCCGCTCCGCTTACTGTGACACTAACGCTCCAAACATTATAATTATATATACGATGTCACAGACTACGTGTTTCTAAGGATGAATTCATCTCGTTTTGCCTTTTGGTTCAAAGCACATCGTACAAAGTAAAAATGTATACTTAGCGGTATTCAATAATTTAATTTAGGTACGAGGTTATTAGGCAGATTATTTTCATTTAATTACTTTTACAAATTCTCATAAGCCATCATTTGTTCAGTTCAACTTGGCTTCCTAAAGGATGTTCTCCTCATTAAGGTTTTAATTAAAAATACTTCGAACTTGGCGATACGTTACTTTCGAAAGAATTTTAATTAATATTTATCATCCAGTCTCGCATAAATAAATAATATGAACTTTTGTTTGTACCTACCGTAACTTTTATATCGTTCTACAAAGTCATTTGATTCTAAACAATACTTACTTTGTGTGCTAGGAAGTGTTTACTACCAATGTTAAAAACCAGAATAGACGAACGACTTCATGGAGTGAAAATTTTCAGAAGTTAAAACAAAAATACCTGCTCACTTACCTCTAATATTCGTTTATGTCCCACTTACCCATTCAGCGGAGTTTCCCTAAATTCGCTGATACGCACAGGTACTTAAATTACCGACACAGAATCTAAATTGCTCGGAAAAATGTTTAATCACCCAAAAGACCACCCGACATAAATGATAAAGATAGACGAGTACGTAATAGGCTTTCTAAAGTATTCTCCCTTCGGATGAAAACGCTGCGGCTGGCGGCTGAGTAGGTGTGTTTCATTTCCCATTCTGAGGGTTAAACAAACATAGTTTCGACTTTTGTGAGGCCGTGGCTTGTGTTACTAGTACCTCCCACGTAACCCACTGTATGTACATAAATAGGATGTGTACCGACGACCGTCTTTTACTTCCGTTTTTCACGCAGGTATTCATTGAAATCTGAGAGATGAAACCCTGATGTACTCTGAATTATGCATGCGTCCTTTGAACATCCTCCAAGACATTCCTGTGATAAAAGAGAAACATATTTACTAGATAGCATAATAGACTGACGGCGTCTGTATGGAATACATCATCGTTCTTTAGTATGTCAACTTTACAGTAAAACTACATTTGTACTACATTTTATATCCGAACACCCACCCAATTCCATAAATTTATAAAATTCGTCATGATTTGGGAGTGTTAAAGTCTTTTACACGATTTAACTCAGTGAAACTTTACAGTCAGATTATTTTCCGAAGACAATTACTTGGCTTACAACTGTTAAACTTTGTGAATTGAACATCGGCAGTGAGGCGCCGCTCGCTGGGGGTTACATTTTTACGGATTCCCGACAGATCTTGTAAACCTTTTGTTTAAATGCGGAGAATGTCAGCAATTACGTCCTTCATTCGTGTTCGTTTATTGTATTTTGCGCCAAGGTTCCTTGTAAACAATTACAAGGAACTCGATAAACACGTTCGGCATGCTCAGATTGTATTTTGCCACATAAATACAGAAGCGCGTTCGTACAATGACAATACATTTGACGGCACAGCGGGGGACACCTGTATTTATTGGAAGTCAGGCGTGCCGGGAGTAGAAATAAGTGACATCGAAAGCATTTGATTCATCTGGAGCTGTGGCTTTTACAATTTCACTGTCGATTACGTTGACACGAGTCGAGCCGCGCCGTTCTACGGCAGACAAAGGGACAATAGTCTAGTGGCCTCAAGTATGTCTTCTGCTTATGGGGGGAAATTGAATACTTAGTCTAAGAATCTTTTTATATAGTAAATGCAAAGATCTGTTTGCGTAGCTTTAGTGAGCTAGCACGGTTACACAACAGCACATAAGCAATCTTAGGTTTAGTTGGTAAACCATGTAATAATATGAAGGTATGCTTTGACCGCGCGAAGTATGCCTTCCTACGAGACTAAGTAATTTTGTTAAAAATATGAATAAAGTTACGTTGATACTGAGAAATAGTACGGTGTCTGTCGATAAAGGCTTCTACATACCGGGGCGACTTGTCGCGCGACGCGACACGACACAAAGGCACCGCTCATCCCGCGACACGCGGGGCCTTTGTGCCGTGTCGCGTCGCGCGACAAGTCGCGCTGGTATGTAGAAGCCTTTAGTCGACAGTATCGTTTTGTCTAGAGCGGGATCTCAACGCCTTTCGTGACTCGCCTCGTCCTTGACTAAGACCGGTTCACCATCCTACAGAATGTGGACTTATAACTAATTATATAGCCTAGACATTTATCACGACCATTCCGTCTTCAAAAAGCCACCCACGCTACGCTATTTCGGAAGCTTTTTGAAAAAGGATTTTTTTATTTAGTCTACATCTAAGTTTATTATGTAAATAAAATGATATTTCGGCTACGTATAAGGCATCGGAGGCTATAAAAGAGCCCAGTTTGATGAGGAGTGATTCTTGGCTTGTTTGATGGAAAATCTAGCGTTAAATCAAATAAACATGAATCGGAGCAAAGAAGTGGCAGAAATGCGGATAAGGATGAGCTTTTAAAAGCCAGGTCACACTGGAAGCGATGTTAAAAGATCTGATGTTAGCGCGAAGCTAAATTCTAGGCACTCAGGAATGCTTGTGGGTGCGTGACTAGTTTTTACTAAAGTCCGGTCGCAAAGCAGACAGAATTTTGTACAATGAGATCTCCAATTGTATTGCCGTCGCGCTCGCGCATTTTAAGGTCCTTCTAATGTGCGAGTGCGATGGCATTACAATAATTATGCGTGAGCGATAGAGATAAGTAATGATGGGTGATTGTACGAAATTATGCTTCGCGACCGGACTTTAACATCATCATTTGCCCAGTCTAACCGGATGCAGCTGAATACCGGTAATTTACATGGAGCGACTGCCTATCTGACCTCCACAACCCAGTCACTGGGTAATATGATACCCTTTGGTAAGACTGGTAGTCAGACTTTCGGCCTTCTAACGACCCGTAACGACTGTCAAAAATCCACGAATGACAGCCGGGACCAGCCAGGTTTTTTTTTTTTAATTTGGAATTTCTTCCGCTCTGGGCTGAGCCCGTGTCAGAGTTTTACTGCCTTATTACAAAACAAGATTTATATTTTGACATGGCTTAAACCATGGAGCCAGTTTTTGTAATAAGAACGTAACAGTGATTGAAATACCGTTCATTATACAAAACTGAAAACTTAGTTCGGTACTAAGTTGTCAGTTTTGTGTTTCGGAACTTTACCATAGTCAGAATAAAGTTCGAAATTCAATAATGGCTCCATGTTTTAAACCTGGGTCTGAAGATAAACCTTGTTTTGTAATAAGGGGGAATCTGTCTAAAACCCACCCGTGTTCCTTCAGTTACCTGTGTGCCAGGGCTCGATATTCCTTTGGGACAAACTCGCAACCCTGGCCACCCGGCCAACCGGGACCAACGGCTTAACGTGCTTGCCAAGGCACGGAGGGATCTTGGTATGTAAAGATGGTCACCCATCCGCAGACCAACCGCGGCAAGCGTAGCTTAACCTGATCGATCGACCCGTGCGGCTGTTATTAATTAGCCACAAGCTCCTCTTGTTTTTGGGGTTCCGTACCCAAAGGGTAAAACGGGAACCCTATAAGTCTCCGCCGTCTGTCTGTCTGTCTGTCTGTCACCAGGCTGTATTTCTGTTGCCGCTATAACAAAAAATACTAAATAGAGATAAATAGAAATAGAGAATAAAATAAATATATAAGGGGGCTCCCATACAACAAATGTGATTTTTTTGCTCGTTTTTGCTCTATATTGATAACGGCAACAGGTGTAGACGCTTGAAATATTCGCAGAATATTTAGTTATATATTCACTTTAAAAATAAATAATTAAATTAAAATAAAACAAATATTTAAGGGGGGCTCCCATACAACAAACGTGATTTATTGCCATTTTTATAGATAATGGTACGGAACCCTTCGTGCGCGGCGCGAGTCCGACTTGCACTTGGCCAGTTTTTTTCTCTTGGTTTCACTGACAATACCTTATAATTATACAAAGGAAATACTTATATATTATAATATCATTGCTTATCACAATTATAATTTACTCTGATCACATAATAATTTGTTAAGAAGT
Organism: Tiliacea aurago; assembly: GCA_948098905.1. Taxonomy (NCBI): domain Eukaryota; kingdom Metazoa; phylum Arthropoda; class Insecta; order Lepidoptera; family Noctuidae; genus Tiliacea; species Tiliacea aurago. The sequence continues at coordinate 19,768,343 of OX402576.1, forward strand.
CGCAATAGCCCAGCTTTTAGGCGCGGTCTAGCAAACAAGAGGTCGTGAGATCGGACCCAGCCGTTGCAAATTGACATAGATAAACTTACACATACCCACTCCTATATCAAATATAATTAAGTTTACTATTTTGCTATATTTTAAGGGTTACCAAGAAAACTATCACTTAAAAGATAACCTAGATGGCTAATAAACTTGAAAAAGAAAGCCTGAATATGCTTTTAAGCTTTTAACCTGATTTCCACGACGTTGTGAGAATGCTGTCCACTCGAGGACTTGGGAGAGTATCTCTTAACGTGATTATACGCTCCAGTTCACTGATGTTATCCACCTACTGTTTTTATTATATTTCCAGGGTGTCCACTTTGCCGATCGTCTTTTAAGCCTGTGTAAAGTAAATTGCTGACTGGCTCATAATATTTACTATTTTTAGTTTTCTTACCACTGGTCGACCACTATCGAATCTACAATATAACTACATTGTACGGAAAACCTATAAAATACAAGGTCAACTTATACTGGAAATGCTTATACTTTGATAAGTCGTCGTGTATACCATGTTTACCACAAGTAAATACAAACTCAATTCATAACATGAGAACTAACACTAACCCAACCTAACACTTCTCTGCCTAACACAGCCAGGTCAAAGCGTGATGGTCATGCCAAGATGTGACCTCTTAAGGCGCTGACAAGAGGCAAATGATAAAAGTAGGCTTATCATAAACAAAAAAATTGCGGATAAAGTATGTTATTCTTGAACATATTTCTCAGAACTTGGATGTTACCAAAACACGTTTAGAAAAAAAAAACTCGATACAAATTAACGGTAAACTAACCCTTTACTTTGAGTTTCAATCCAAAATATCTGTATATACGAGTATCAGCGTACGGTTGGTATTTAATTAATAACAAGAACTTCTTATTTGTATTCGGAACTTGGTTGTTTTTAATTTTCGATTACTCAACTAAATAAATAATTGTTTTATATTTTGCAATTAATTAGAAGCGTTGTGTCATCGCGCTTCCCTTTCTTTTGTATGCAGTCTGATAGTGACAGCGGTTTACCTGTTGTCAGCGTCTTAATAACTCCATATGCAAGTATGCATGCGCGCGTCCCACTTCATACCGCAAGGAATGATTCACACTACATTAAATTCAGTAAGGCGTGTATGAGCGCATATTACTTCATTTATGACGTACCTATATAGTTATCCGGCTCTAATACATTATAGGTCGGTGAAAGATAAAATTTGTGGGAAACTATAGCATGAACAGCTATTGTAAGTACCTATACTCCATTTGAAATAAGATTATACATTTAAGTAAACTTGTTTACAGTCCGTTCAACCGATTTTGACTTCTATTCCGTAGACATATGGATGGCATTAAAAGCAAAAACGTGGTTACAATACCAACTGTTTATTACAGCCGCCATTTGACATGCCACCAACGCAATAGGAGACAAAATCGGTTGAACGGACTGTAAAAAAGGTTTACTTAAATGTCTAATCTTATTTCAAATGGAATAAAGGTATTTATTCATTTTTTGCTAACTTTTATTATTTACAGTAAACATTTTTTGATTATTTTATACACAATGACATAAATATTTACATGTAAAGTATTATATTATTTTAATTATAGTTAATGTGATAACTATGTGGGTCATAGATATAAGAAATTCTATGATGTGGGTTATTGCTTTTCTTTTTTTTCCTTTTTCTTTTATTCTCAGTTAGTTTTAATCATGGCAGTTTGAGTCATTTATGCGGCCTACCCAAATGTCTTTTCTTTGGAATTGATCGTCGCATCCTTGAGCTCCCTAAGTTCTGAGTAGAGCTTCACGATTACTGACAAATGCGTGCACTGACTGGTCAGGTCCACTCAATCTGTGTGGTTATTTCCTCAAAAGACCAATACAGACACCAATCTACATGGCCTTTACATGATCTGACCAAGATTATGTCTGGACTTTAAAAGAGACTGTTGTAGGTATAAGTACATTATTATGAATGTGATTGTTAATATTAGTAATGCATGTGAAGGTAGGCAGGAGAAATCTTACTACAATAAATCAGTCTTTGCTCAACCACCGTATTTCAATGCTGTGACCCGTACTCCCAACATAACATGGCGCAGCCGGTAGCTAAATAAGTTAGTTAGCCGTTTTAAAACCTAGAAGTGAAATAAAAGAAAAACGTACCTACATGATAAATAGCAGTGATTCCGAATCATTCGAAGAAGCAGAAGTGATATTACAAAGGAAGCATCATACAATGGAGTCCATTTTGCAACCGCCGCCACCGTTCGTTTTTGAAAATGACATTACAAATGTAACATCAGGAAATTTAAGCAAGGAATGGGAAAAATGGAGAAAGGCATTCAAGATATATTATGAAGCTTGTGAACTACATCGTAAAGAAAAAATAGTGCAAATCAACATCTTGTTACATATCATAGGCGAAAAATGTCGTGAGGTAAGTGAACAATTCACACGTGAGCACAAAACTATAAACGACTTGCTAAATGACTTCGATGCATTTTTTTGCCACGAAAGAATTTAACTATTGAAAGACATACGTTCTTTACCCGTGACCAAAAGGATTTAGAGTCAATTGAACAATACGCATTCGAACTGAATAAAATAGCAGCGAAATGTGAGTTTAAAGAATTATCTAGTGAGTTTGTGCGCGATAAGATGATTTGTGGAATTAAAGACAGTGGACTCAGGGAAAGACTGTTAAGAGAACCAGACCTGATCTAAAGCTATAGATATCTGTAGATTAGCGGAAGTATCTAGAGCTCAAGCAAAAAATATAAAAAACGAGAATCAGGATCAAACTCATAATATACATGCTATTTCAAACAAAGAGAAGGAAGGAAAAAATGTTCACTATGCAAGAAGTACGGCGCCGCGTCATAAAAAATGGCGGCCAACCGGTACCAGTGGTGGAGATGCCAGGACATCCCGCCAGGGTCGTGAACAGACAGATGCGCAGAGATCAACTGAACACGCACGCGATCAACCAGGAGAGGCTCATCGAAGATCACGTCCAGTATGTGGAAAATGTGGGAAAAGCCACGACAAATATAAATGCCCAGCGTATGGTCAGCGATGTAGTCAGTGCAGAAAAATTAACCATTATTCAAGAATGTGTCGTGTGTACGAGGTACGTGAAGACTCCAGCGATCAGGTAATTCACACTATTGATAGTAATTCTAGTACTGAGTGGACGGTAGCATTATGTATTGGGAATAAAAATGTCAATTTCAAACTGGACACTGGAGCCGACGTTAATGTCTTGCCAAACAAATATCTATCTAAAATTAAAATATCGAAAGATGAATTGGTCCATACAACAACGAAGTTACAGGGTTATTCAGGTAGTCAGATTAAAGTAATTGGTAAATGTTATCTTAAAGTACAATACAAAAACAATACATTCATTTTACAATTTATAGTTGTTGACACTAATTCTTCCCCCATTTTGGGTAGAAGTTCATGTGATGAATTAAAATTATTGAAAAGAGTAATGAGTATAAAACAGACAGATAGAACGAAAACAATATATTGGATGAGTTTCCTGACATATTTACAGGAATGGGTTGTTTACCAGGTACATATGAAATACAATTAAAAGATGGGTACAAACCTGTGGTTCATGCTCCACGAAAACTACCTATTGCATTAAAAGAACAAGTAAAAGAAAAGCTAATGGAAATGAAAAATCTGGGTATTATTGCAAAAGTTGAGGGACCCACCGATTGGGTAAATAGCATGACGGTTGTAAAAAAGCCTAACGGAGATCTCCGCATTTGTTTAGACCCGCGTGACTTAAACAAAGCAATAAAGCGGGAGCATTTTAAATTGCCTACCCTTGAAGAAATAACCGCCAACCTATCCGGCGCCAAATATTTTAGTACATTAGATGTTAAACAGGGATTCTGGCATGTAAATTTACACCCCGCTAGCACAGACCTCTGTACGTTTAATACAATTTTTGGAAGGTTCAAATTTTTGAGAATGCCATACGGTATATCATCGGCGTCAGAAATATTCCATAAACGCTTATATGAACATTTTGACGATATACAGGGTGTTATATTGTTTATTGATGACCTCCTAATCTACGCAGAGACAAAGGAAATACACGATCAGAGATTACGAGCAGTTTTGAAACGGTGTAAGGAAATAAACATAAAATTAAATAAAAATAAATGTAAAATAGGTTTAAGTGAGCTAACGTACTTAGGCCATAAAATAACAAAAGACGGCATCAAGCCCGATGAGTCACAGGTATTGGCTATTAAAAATATGTCAAGGCCACAAAATGTTAAAGATGTTGAAAGATTTTTAGGTATGATAACCTACGTTAGTAATTTAATTGAAAATTTTTCTGAAAAGACATCAATTCTTCGCGAGTTATTAAGAAAAGACGTAGCTTGGCACTGGGATCATACACATGAACAATGTTTTGAAATGTTAAAAAAGCAGTTAACAAGTCCACCCGTGTTAAGATATTACACACTCGATAAACCCATAGTGATCTCAGTAGACGCGAGTAAAAGCGGTTTAGGTGCCTGTCTAATGCAGGACAACTGTCCCGTATGTTACGCTTCGAAATCATTAACTAAAACTGAACAGAACTATGCTCAGATCGAAAAGGAATTATATGCCTGTGTATTTGCATGCGAGCGATTCTATACATATATATATGGCCGTAACGATGTGACGATAGAAACAGATCACAAGCCATTAGTGAGCATTATTAACAAGCCATTGGTGAATGCACCAGCACGCCTACAGAGAATGTTAATGCGACTTCAACCATATTCGTTTACGCTTATATATAAACCAGGTAAATATCTATACATAGCGGACGCATTATCACGAGCGGCGTTGCCACACACCGATAGCATCACAACGCGCGACCACCTCGACGCACAAGCACAAGTGTGTGCCATAACAACGATGAATCCTCTAACAGACTCACATTTTTTTGAAATACAGAAATGGACTAAGGAAGATAACGAAATGCAAGGATTGAAAAAAATAATAAAGAAAGGATGGCCCGTACTTAAAAGTAAAATTAGTAATGAATTAAAACCTTATTGGGATAGCAGGGATGAGTTAACAGTGAATTATGGACTAATATGGAAAGGCAATAGAATCATTATACCAAACTGTATGCGTAAAAAAATGTTACAAAAAATACACATAGGGCATTTAGGTATAGAAAAGTGTAAGCTTAGGTCTAGAGAGATCATGTATTGGCCTAATATGAATTCACAATTACAGGATTACTTATCACATTGTCAGGCCTGTTTAACATATAGAAAAGATAACACAAAAGAACCGTTAATTCCGCATGACATTCCCGACAGAGCTTGGTACAAGATAGGCACAGATATCTTTCACTACGGCACTAAATCATATTTGATAGTAGTAGATTATTATAGTAAGTTCATAGAAGTTGTTGAATTGTGTTCGACCACATCCTTAGAGGTAATCAAGGAAATTAAACATTTATTTAGACGTCATGGAATACCACAAATAGTTATGTCAGATAATGGCCCGGAATTTTCCTCTAATTTGTTTAAAGAGTTTTCGTTGAACTGGAGTTTTCAACACATAACGTCTTCTCCTAGGTACCCACAATCAAACGGACAGGTAGAAAGAGCGGTCCAGACAATAAAAAATATGATGAAAAAGACCACCTTTTAAAATACTGACTTCAGTTTGCGATTGTTAGAATATTTGAATACGCCGTTAAGTAAAGAGTTAAGTTCACCGGCCGAGTTGTTGTACAACAGAAAATTACGAAGTATAATTCCGTGTTCTCCACATCTTCTTCAACCGAAATTGCAGGGGAATGTGTCAAATAAATTAGAGAATCGACAAATGCAGCAGAAAAAGTACTTTGATAAAGGATCAAAAAGGCTAAAACCACTAATCATAAATCAAAAAGTCAAAATAAAAATGCATAATCATTGGAATAGTGGAGTAGTTCAACGTCTGCTGGCTAACCGATCTTATTTAATAAGAATGAACACAGGAAAAATTTTAAGACGAAATAGAAAACATATAATAATTGATTCAGAGCGTAATAACAACCAACCAAATGAATACTACAGACATACATATGACGACATAAATATAGACAGACCGCAAAATCGTGCCATGCGCGTGAATGAGTCCCACAGCGGCTCCAGTGCTCCAACGACACACGTAGACCATAATAGTTGTACCACTAATTATTATAAAACTCGTTCTGGCAGGACAGTGAAACCACCTGATCGCTGGGGACAATCTACCTGATGCAATCAAATGTCAAGCCGCTGATGATTTAAAAATCATAAGTACATGTATAAATAAATAAACTTAACGGCAGTGTAAATACAGTATAAAAAACAAGAATATGTAATCAAAATAGCGAATGTTAAAATAAAAAAAAATAGCAACAAATCCTCATCAAATCATAATATTGTAATAATAGATTTATAAGGTGTGTAATTGTGTACCATATTAAGATGTTTTTGTTCTTAACGTAGTAAATATTGTGTATTTTTGTTTTCATTCTTTATTGTTAAAGAATCACAAAATCAAAAATATGTACTTAAGTAATTTATTATAAAATAAATGGAATGTAAACTTGATACAAATTAATTAATAAGGGGGTTGTTGGTATAAGCAAATCACTATCATGATGTTGTTGTTTAAAATGAAGTAGGTAAATAGTTTATTTATATTTTCTGTCTTTATTGTTGAAGAATCTCAAAGTTAAAAATATGTAAGTAATTTATTATAAATTGAATGGAATGTAAACTTGATTCAAATTAATTAATAAGGGGGTTGTAGGTATAAGTACATTATTATGAATGTGATTGTTAATATTAGTAATGCATGTGAAGGTAGGCAGGAGAAATCTTACTACAATAAATCAGTCTTTGCTCAACCACCGTGTTTCAATGCTGTGACCCGTACTCCCAACATAACAACTGTGACCTCTGAGTTTGTTTCGGCTTTTCTTCTCAGAGTAGTCAGATAGGAAACTCCCTAGTTTTAAAAATATGATTGACGTGTAAAAGTGTTTGTACAAACCTCCACCACCCAAAGAAATAAAAATCATTTATCATTTATATTATCTCTACCTATGTACAAACATATTTCAGGCCTTATAACTACATGTACTGAAAGTACGTACCATCAGGAGGATGCTACAGCTAATTGCATCCTCCTGGCGGAGGCTACAGCTTATTGCATCCTCCTGAAAATTTCTTCAGGTACCTTCTACACTCACTACAAGAAAGGAAATTGATTATTGCATTGCTTTTAAGATTATAACCAACGTTTTATTTGTGTTTGCCAATAGACGAATTTTTGTTTTTTTTTATGGTAAACGATCTCGTTTAGTCCCAAAAACAGAAAAATCTTCATTTTATTAAGTATCTACCTACTTATTTACTCCATAATACAATTTTGACGATAAAAAGAAGAAAATGTTTTATCCAAACAAAAAATATTTAAGACAATATCGTAAACAACGATACTTTATCAAGATTAATCCCAAAAGTTAGATGGCGCACTTTGAAGTTTTAAAATAAGATTTAAGAAGTTAAACAGAGATTTTCAACAACTTGGTGTATATTTAAATTATTTTATCCGGTCATAGAGCCTTATTTAATTACTTTCTTCTGAATAAAATGTTTATGTAAATTATAATGATCCCGATATCAAATTGAGAATCCAAAAATCTAGTCGGTCTATAGCTACTTTAGGTACTAGGTACCTAGGTAGGTAGGTAAGGCTTTAGTTAGGTAGTTTCGATCTATTCATCACAGTCCACTATAGGTCAGTTGGGCATGTAAGCTGCTCAATACACATGGAGGACACCACTGACATTTAGATTTTTGCAATATTACATTTAGATTATTATTATTTTGACATAGGTAATTGTGTTAGTACGTAAGGCGATTAACACACGGAACCGCGCACCGCCGCGGTAGGCGGTGAAGCGGATCTCAATGTCGCTTTGGCCTCTAATAAATCCGTTGATGCCTAACACACGTACACCGCCCGACCGCGCGGTTGAGCGGTGCTCTCACCATATGAAACCGCGGCGGTGCGCGGTGCCGTGTGTTAATCGCCTTAGGAAATGTGTCTAAAACTGGCGTGCGTATATGATCATGTATGAAAGTAGGCGAAGCAAAAGGAGTATGTTAGGAGCGTACGAGTAGCAGGTGGCGTTCTATAGTTTCTACCGACCCCCATGGAAAGAAGGCGTGAGTTTGTGTTAAAGAACTGCTGTGTCAAAAGTATTTAATTCAGAATGAAACGTTTTGCATAACGAAATAGTAAATCTATCCGTTTTGATATTATGTATTTCGGATCGTATGGATTTTACTCCGTTAGATTTTATCATTATGTGGGCAGAAGTTGGGTTTCGTGCAATGAAAACACACTGGGTGAGATACACAACGTTTATTGAAATCACAAATTGACACAATCACTTCAAATTATAATCACCACAATAACCATAACGAATCGAGTACAGTTCCGCGACGTCTTAACTCCGATGCGATCTGACCAGACACTGAATCTTAAATGTCGTCCTCACCCATCGGCTCAAAACACGACTCTGTAGAAGCGCGCTAGAGGTATGGGTAGATCACGCGATGTCCGCCAGTAGTAGCACCCTTGCGATTTATTGTCCGTACTATTGACTGGATCCGACATGTAAGTAGTTCATTTCTATAAGTTTGAGTGATAATAAATTCTTATTTATGTAAACAAATGTAGAAAGGGTGATTTGTACCAATAGTCGTGAGATTTGTCTCACGTCTCTCTCAACTTTCTCTCTCACTCAACAAGAGGACCCAGTAGTCGTCAATGTTTGATGCTAATATGAAATATCAGGTCTTGAAGCTAGAGTTTAAGATAATGTACATATTAAAAAACATTGGGATTGTCTTTGGTGTGAGTGGCAAGTCCTTAGACTTGCCACTCACACGCTAAGCCGTCCTGCAAGGGATGTTATATGAAGACCCTTGAGTTGAGCGTGATCCCCAGGAAAACAGTTTTATCGACGAATTCTAATTTCTCTATACTAAAAAGAGGAAAGGACGCAATATCGAGCCTTGTGGTATACCCATTTTTACTTTTAAGCCGAGTAAATTAACTCCATTTATTTGCTTGCTGCTGTCTATCATTTAAATAAGATTTTACTAAACTGAGCGCAAGTTTTGCAAGTCGGTAATGCTCAAGTTTCAAGGGTAATGTTTCGTGGTCGACGCAATCAAATGCCTTGGAGAGGCCACAAACGATTCCTATGGCGTCTTGGGTCTCTTCCCACGCCGTAAATATGTGTTCTAATAAGGTGACACTAGCGTCAGTCGTACAAAGTCCCTTGGTGAAACCATACTGTTGATCGTGTTAGATTTTATTTGTGTTAAAATGATTGAGCATTTAATTAAGCATTATCTTTTCAAACACCTTGCTGAATACCGGCAACATGGATACGGGTCTATAATTATTGGTGGCTTTACTATCCCCGGATTTGAAAAGTGGTATTACCATACTTTTGTTCATTAGTTCCGGGAAGAATTGATCAACACACAAAATTAAATATTAAGGCTAAGCACGGCACTATAGTCTCAATAATGGAGTTACAAACTTTGATAGACATGGGAATCAAATTAACAGAAGATCTATGGGGACATAGATCTTCTGTTAATTTGATCTTGATTTGGTTGAAAGCTTTTATTACTGTTATGGGGTTTATATGTTTGAATTTAAATTCAATCGGGCAGGATGAAACGTTTACTCCTAATAAATTAATAGAACGCGAGGGCGGGGAAAAAAAACTTTGATGATAAAAGTGTTCCAAAGGACATGGATAAAGTTTGGCCTGGCATAGACAAAGAGATAATATTTGAAATCCCACCACAGCTTTGGTTACTTGGCAAAACTTTGCAGAAAATATTTCAATTTAAAAGATTATTATTTTGATTCCACTTGAATCATTTGAAACTCGGGGAGATATGCCAGTTTTGGAAATAAGATTAAAATAAAAGAAGAAAAGAAAGAAAATACGTTTATTTGGGGTAAACATAACGCAAAGAAGAAAAAAACACAAACATAAAAGAACAAGTTGAGGGAAAATATGCGATCAGATATGATATGATATGGTGATCAGGACATGCTTATTGTAAGAACTGATATGTTTCCGCGGGTATTTTGAGCATATATTATTATACTAGCCATCGAGATATAAGTACTAACGTACTAGAGAAGCTACGTCAAATAACTGAATTGTCCTATTCTTCGTAATTTGAATCTTTAGTCTGGTTATCTTTTTTGCATTTCTGAGTGACTGCGCCTTTCTTGGACTATGGATCTTCGCATTACAGTTTACCAAGGCTCTATATAACAATACCTATAACTCACATCTCGGACCACTCTGATTTTGCCTGGTTTTCAACGTAGATCCAACGTTCTATAAACTGGGGCATAGCAAATGAATCATTTGGGATACAGTCGTTAGAGTTGAGTAAAATTCAAACTTCTGGAAGACAGTGGATTACTCCATGATTGACATGTTTTTTTTTTGAAGCTGTTTGACTTGAGAAGGTCCCTTCACGAAGTTTTATGACAAACAAAAATATACAGGGCTATGAAACACAATTATAGCTTCAGAATACATTTTGTTTTATTTGTTTTCATTTCGGGGCCAAGCTTGTATGAGACCGATATCCATCTCCTCTCATAATAAATCGAAAGCAAGTTAACTTAACTCATTCATTAAAAAATTAGACTAACCCTAGACCCCCACAGAAGTCTCACAAATAAAAATCAAAAGTAAGTATCACATTTAGCAGCTAAACAATAAAATAAAAAAATATAGGACATACTTTTCAAGTAAAATATTTCAGACTAGACGTCATTACAGTTAAAACAGTGTTTTAATTTTAATTATGCAATGTTATCCTTTAAAATATATGCCATAAAAATCGGCTAGTTTAACGTTCAGTAGAAAAAGATATTGATGTTGTCAGGTAATTTGATGACTTCTGGGTCACTGTCGACTTACCCGCGTTTATCTTACGGGTACCTATAGTACGCATGATCTACATCATACAAATAATTATGATTGTATTGTTATAAGTACATAGAATAGAATAGAATACTCTTTATTATGTACACCATCAAAGTTACAGATATTTAATATTGAAATTTTACATAGGGTGACACAATGGGCAGTCTTATCGCTAAAAGCAATCTTTTACAGACAACCTTTGGATGGATTAAAGGGAGAAGGAGAGACAAGCCTGCAGGTACTCAGTGGTGTACCATTTACATGTACAACAAATACATACATACGTAAAACATACAGATAAGATAAGATAATTTTTATTTGTTCAAACATGAGTATACACACGAGAAAATAATAATAATCAGCATGCAAGTTGTTAAAAGTATTTTATACAGGTCGTCATGCTTGCCATATACAATAACATACAAATATTTAAGTAGATAAGTAGGTAGGTCTATGCAAACATTTTTATTGAAATTAAGTACACGAGCTAAGAAAATTATTTAAATAATACAACAACAATTAAATTATCCAAATTAAAATATAACACTCACAGTTATCATAGAAAAAAATTAAGTAGTCAAAACAAATACGTCAGAATTATAAATCATTCAAAATATTTTTCAAATAAATAATCATTTATGGTATAATACTCTCTAATTTCTGCTGTTTTTTTTTTTTACTTTCATTTTAAACTGCACGTCACCTAAACACACTTACACTTATCTATCTATATTAATATATATAAACAATACTATACATGAAACAAGAGCAAAGAACTGTATTGTACATAGAGACTTAAATAGAGCACTTTTGAAATAATACCATAAGTACCTACCTAGTTGTCAAAATATAAGACAATTATTAATTAGAGTACCATTACTTATAATAAGTAGAACTGGCCGAAGCTCTCCAAAGAACCAACTGATGAGAAAATCTTTGGTAAATAAAGTAAGTAGGTACCTATCTAAGTAACGAACTATGATTTTATTCATACCGGAGGTGTTGGGGCCGACAACTTACTGTTAAAGTGGAGCTAGTAGCGCAAAGACCAATAACAAAGCAAGTAGATAAGGAATTAGTAGTGAATTCATAAATAGAGATAATTATTGAGGAAATGCCTAGATGTTATGAACCAAATTGTAAAGAAACTGGAGGCCACCAATTTACTCGATATGAGAAGCTTGAAAAACTGTGGCTCAAAGCGATATGGCGAGTAAAGTTTGAGCCTAAAAGCGGAGCGAGAGTGTGTCATAAACATTTCAAGGAAAGTAACTATGAAAAGCTCGGTAAAAACCCATGTATTGTATTAAAAATGATTATTTTCAGTTTGACTAGGTCGTCACAAACTATTTCTTCTTATTTGTACGTAACCTATTCCTACCTGCATCACATAACCTATAATGTGAGAAAATTTAGGTTACTTTTATAATGCGATTTAAAAAACCTTGAAAGAAAACAGACAACCCATAGAAAAAAAAAATAACAAATGCATAGTTAATTTCCATCTTAATATCATTATTTTTTATTTATTTACTCAGACTTAAAATTTCACCTCAAACTTTATAACACGACAAAAAGGTAAACGTCGGAACTTATCCGTCGTTTAAAGTTATTATTAGAATGATACAATGTTATCATCTCATCTTATCATACACTAGAGTGTATCCTAAGTAAACATTGTCCTTGAAGCAAGTTTAAAAACCATACAATTGTAAAAATATAAAGGAATTTAGGAACAACAAATTACCTTTCAGTTAGGTCTGCTTTCCTTTCACGTAAAGAGGCGTCTCTTTTTCTTAACTATTCTTTTGACTTACCTACATATTTTCCAAGTAGAATACACTTGTTAAATCGGAAAATTGACAAGAAATCAATGCAAATAAGAAATCTGAAGCGTGAAAATATTTATCTCCCTTAATGACAAGGGTTCGTACAGTAGTGGCGCCATCTGAGATCAGCTTTCACTTGCCAGCCCCATTAGTTAATTAGCGGAGACTCTGGTCGGTTCCTTTGATATTCAAAATCAGCATTCATACAGTCACTTCCATTAAAATAAATTGGTTTCAGTAAAATTTTAGTAATTAATGCATATCTTTACTGCTCTAGTTTTTGAACTACGTAAACAGGTTTTCCGGTCGGTAAAACTAAAAAATGTCTGTGAAAAAAGCACTTTAATATGTTCCTACATCAAAATGAAAAGCAAAGCTGTCGGGGAGCAAAAAAGGTCCAATATAACATTGAATTCGGCTTCTTCATATTGTGTCGCGATTTACTTATATTTATTTATTCAACATCCCTTTCGGGCAGAATTGCAAATTTTAAATAACAGCTTACGGAGACCTTTGAAATGGTAACAACTTCTGGATTTTCAAAGAGTTTTAACAGCTTTTGAAAATAGAGTGCAAAGTGCAATGTATTTTCAAAAGCATGCAAGGCATGGCATGCTCATGATTTCCCATGAACATTCATCATCATTTTAGCCGAAAGACGTCCACTGCTAGTCATAAGCCTCCCCTACAGGAGGGGGTTTGCCATAATCACCACGCTTGGCAGGCGGGTTGGCGATCGCAGTATGGTTTAAAATCCATAGAGAACGCTTTTGCCCATTCTCTAGTAAGTCCCTTAGTCGCCTTTTACGACACCCACGGGAAGAAATGGGTTAGCGAAGCCAAGAACATTAGCGAGCCCAATGACGTATTATATATAGACACGTTATCAACCAACATCTCGTCGCTTAAAAACGGCGAAAATACTAGATAACCACCTACTTATACGCGTAAAGAAAGGGAAATAAAATATGACACCGTACGGCGGGATGCCTGTTGCTAGAGGGAAATAATAATAGTTTTTCAACCTCCCCTAACGTCACGTGACTACTAACTTCATGAGCCGGCCGCCATTAGACGCAGCGTCGTACAAAATATAATAAAATAATGTACCTAGGTAGTTTTGTAAACTTACGCGTGAAATGACATATTTTTGTCTTTAACTTTTGGGGTATAATTTGTACATCCTCTGAAAACACACGACGGCATGTTTTCTTTATGTTTTGCACAGGTTTTCACACACGATATAAATTAAAAACAAACATAGCGTCGCGCGACAGGTTAGTGCGTGACTGAGCGCAATGTGGCCAATTGGCTTCATTTCATGTTGCCATTTTATAGTGCGGACAACGTATCTATAGTTTTATACATCATTGAGCGAGCCATTATCAATATGATTCCCCAGAAAGTCATTTTAAGTCATAAAAACCATGTTCTATGCATCCTACGTATCTAGTTTACACTGAACTTTTGACCAGAGAGACACAGTCACTAAAATGACTGATTGATTGATTCTACTTTCTTATCAAGATTGTATATAAAAAACATGTTTAGCTACTTATAGATAACTCATACCTTTCCCACAATGGCAGGCAGAAACTGTACTACCTACTACCGTTTCATCCAGGGCCAAACACCGATAATTATCCTATTTAAATGAATATTGTCTAAGAATGAAAAAGGTTGTCATAAAAAAGACGTATTTCTTCATTGTATAAAATAACCATATTTTCGCTAACAGTAAGTAGTTTTGAAATACCACCAAATAAATAATGGGTTTGCGAACAGGGAATTATTCACGCGTAGAGAGACGCTCGCGCTTTATTCACATTCAGATACGACAAATTGTGACGAATGAGGGTGCAGTATGAGCCTAACACAGATTTGCGACTAAAACGTCTTCCGACTTAGAATAATTGGAACAAAGTGTTAGCGAAAAACGCTTGATTGAGGCGGGAGGACTCCACCAAAGCGGAATAGGCGGAGGTGTGCCAAGCGGAGAGGAGAGGAGATGCTTCACAGCTAGGGTGTATACACCGAACCTGTGAAGTTGCGTACTGGCTAGACCTGAGCTGAGCTGCGTGCGGCGAGCTTTCATTGGCTTACTTACGTTGTTGAAAAGACAATTTTTTCTAACATAAATATGAAGCAATAGATTAGCAATATACCTACTTCAAAATCATTCCGATTCTGATTCAAATCGTGTTACGCAATTAGGGTGGTGGTCCATATTCTAACCAAAGTTAAACGTATATTAAGCTTCTAAACGAAGATTTAAAGTCCTCGTGGCTTTAGAATTCGCTATCGTCAGTTTGACAATTGAATGTTCAAAATATTTAATCGTTCATCGTCGTAAGACCCATGTAGTCCGTGCCGTAAAGTTTGCTTAATTAATTTGTAACATAGATTGGGCGCATAAGGGATGTTGTCAATGTGCTTTCACAGCAATGATGTTAGTTCGGGCGGAAATTTTGCCTGTTAAGAAGATCATACAAGATTGTTCGCATGGCTGATTGAGATTCAGTCAGTTTATTAATATACAGATGAAGAGCCGGTTTTGTGTTATTAAGTTTATTGAATAATTCATTTTTCTTTGTCCATACTATACCAGGAAACACGTGTACTTTCCTAGTTAAAATTTTCTCGCTTTTTTATTTTCATTCTTTGTCACGTGTCTGTTCAGGTTTTCATTTTGTTTTGTACTCATGTTACAAAGTTATTGCTCTTACTTTTAGTTTAGTACGTGAGACCACATAGCGCGGAACTTCCCCCGAGTCGCTCCGTCTTCGGGACGTGTGTTCAACACTTTGTTGCAAAACATATCACAATGTAAATAAGGAGGTCTTAGTTGGAACATCTTCGTTAATGCGTCGGCAAGAGCTTCTGCGAGTGTGAAACTTAGTTAGTGCTTTAGTGAAGATATTAAATGAATTAAGAATTGCCTGGTACGAAAGTATTACTTACTGTTAATTTTCCCTCGGTAAGAATTTTGGGAGTTTTATCCATAATATACGGTTACTATCCCTTCTTATGCCAAACATTGAATTATGTAACACGCGTAAGAAATCTCTTTCATCTTTGTACCTACCTTCATATCAGCAAAATAATTACACACTTAAGGCCTGTTTCATGACTTCCGGATAAGTTACGGTAAGACTCGAAATAAAATCACAGCACCTATTTAAAGTAGTCAAAATACAAAATAGATACCTAGTAAGTATTCTATGACGACAAAGTATGAAATCTTCCTCAAGTACTTAGTCAATTCGACATTTAGGTACGTTATAGGGCGGCGTCCTCTGGGCGGAAATCGAGGGGAATTGCTAATGTACGGCGGTAACTGAAGAAGCGCAAATTCGTTTCCTTTACGAGGGGCTTTCACCTACTGTGGAGAATTATTTCGCATTTTCATTTCTACATATGATAATAAACATACACGGTTAAACAAAAGACAATCAACTATTAGATCGGTTTAAAAGCGTTGCAGATATCGCCTAATACAAATTCAATAACTTAGTATTCAAATTGAGTAACAACTGTCTCTCAAATTAAAAAGAAACATTTACAATAAAGTAAAGTAGATAATAATAAAATCTTTTGCCATTTTTAATAGCAAAAGAATTACTCGGTGTCAACACAACGCCTAATATTATTCGTTAGCGATTACACTCGACTTTTTGCTACCGCAAATTATTCAGGCGCTCGTAAAAAAACGTCTTAATGTGACCGAAAAATAATTGTTTTCTTTTATCTTATTCGCAAAGAAGAAAATTAGCAGGCTGAAAAGACAAATTGTCACCTCCGGAATTATGTAGATGAAATTTAGACGAGGAAAGCGCTATGTTAGGAGCAAATAGTAATAAGTTATGCAGCTTTTTTTGGAGATTTGACTTTTAAGCTGGAATTAAGGCGGCGGCGGCGAGTCACTTTATATTTTTATGGTGCAACAATTTGAAAATATCTTTCAGGCAGTGCACTTGTGACCACTAATCATTTCGGTCTAAGTATAAGATTATTATTGAATTACAAACCTATGTGTGTCGAACAATTACCGCGGCCGACACGGCCGACGTAGTAATAGGTGGCTTACGTCAAAGACATTTACACGTCTTTGACGTAAGCTACTTACCACTTATTGAATTTGGCAGCAGAGCTACGACTCCGTTCCTATTGTTTATATTAACAAATTCTATATTTCGTTTGGGAACAAATTAATTTATATATTCAACAGTTACACACACAAACTTGATTTCTAAACACTTTATACTTATGAAACTAATCCTTAATTATTTTTGCGAAGTTTCATTAAACGTCCCGATCGTCAATATTTTAGAAATTCAAACTATCGAGTGGTTTCGTCCTAACTTTCAGTCTCACATTGATAAAGTTAGAGAATTCGTAACTTTATAAAGTAATGTGATGTTATCGATCAAAGTTCATCATGCAGGTGAAACTATGTTTCAAGTTCAGGAGCAAAACTTGCCAACTTGGATCAACAAAGTAACAAAATGGGTCGTATATCTCAATGGCAAGGTAGTTAGGCACTGGAAACATTTAATAGTAGCGTTTCCAGTTACCTAGCCCCATTTCTAAAGTCATTTGGGTTATTCTCAAGTCTCGCCACGTGAAAGGCTGTCCTCACAAAGGTAGCCGTCTGCCAAAGAGGTCAAACTTGACGATGAAACCCTGGAGCGGATAGCCGAGTTGCCCAGAATATCTTCACAGCTCTAGGCAGCGCTGTGTAAAGGAAAACGTATACAATAATAAATAAAATTCAAAAAACATTAATGTACTTAGTTTATTATTTCAACTGTTTCCAAGATAAGTATACTGCGGGGCAATTACGTAGCATACTTGCAGTGTTAATGCCATTCATTTGAGTACTTCAATACCATTCGTTGCGTTATTTATATTGTTGAGCATCAGACAGTTTTTCATTGGCCAAAGAATCAGCATTGCTATACAACGTGGCAATGCTGCCAACTTTTTGGCCACTTTTCCATGTTGACAGTGATGCGGACGAATGTTTTGATGCCCCATGATTATTTCCCCTACTTTTTATATACTTGTACATATTATTATTTTTATTTTAATCTTTTAGTTTTTAAATGATATAAATATTTTAGAAATAAATACTGCTAATTGAACAAAAAAAAACAAATTAATTAATGGATTAGCAACTTCCTTCAAAATCTTCTAAATAGGCTAGTTGACCTTTTAAGAATGACCTTATGAATTTTGTATCAAAGTCAAAGTCAAATTGTTTATTTCAAATAGGCACATATAAGGCACTTTTGAACGTCAATATTTACAAAAAACTAGAATTGATTCTAGTCGCCCCTTTCAAAAGGTAGTTTCGTATGGAGAAGATACCGCAAGAAACTCCACCGGTACTCTTTTAAAATCTTGTCCAATATTTTTATAGGTACATTAATTAATTAATTATATAATTATATGTGAAGACGATGCACCTAGAATAAAATTACTATACCACAATAGGTAATAAAAAGAGTTAAGAATGAAGCAATGACATATAAATAATAATGGTTGTGTGAGCTAAATAATCAACTCAATTTTGTAAATTATTTTAGATTAATTTATATTTTTCAGAAATAATTGCGTAAAAATAAAGCCATTGGTCACGTGACATTGACCGCTAATCAGAGCGCGATACGTCCCGACTTTCAGACGCCAGTTACAAATTGTAAATAAAACAAACTTGACGTAGGTATGTGTCCTGTCAGACATAATAGTTATTAATGATACTAGTGCGGTAAGTTGGTCTTTACAAACGAGTAGACGTATGGTCGAGGGCTTACCATAGTCACGAGTTTGTAAATACTAATTTCCGCACGTGGGTCATAAAACGTTTTTCAACACATTTGCGAGAAAACAGTAAAATAGGTAATGAAACTAGCCATCAAAACATTTTAAGAGAATGATTGAGTATTTCTTCGAGTCTTTCATGATATAAAATTATTGTAAAAGCCATGCGTATCCTTTACAGTTTCTTTTTTAACCGACTTCCAAAAAGGAGGAGGATATAATATGTTCGGCTGTATGTTTTTTTTTTATGTTTGTTCACCTATATCTCCGTCAATTATGAACCAATTTAAAAATAAAAATATTGATTGAAAGGGTATGCTTCCGAGGTGGTCCCATTGCCACCAAAACAAAATCTGATGAGGGAATCCCATGGAAATCAAGGGTAACCCTCGAATTTTATAGGCAAAGCTATAGCGATTTGGGTATTTTTTATAGTAACTTGTGCATTTACTCCCGAAAATCACCATTTGGTGAAGTGGAACTGATGATGGAGACCACAGATGGCCACCGGAACAACATAAAAATAAGTATTTAATGGGTTGCGATTCGATTAGGTACTTTAATATGGTTGCTATACAATTTATGCTCGTCACAATGCATATGGTGAATGGCAGTTCTCCTGGTTCTTACCAGGAGAACTCCTCAACAATTAACGTCCCAGCATCGGGAAAACCAATATTTTGTAAAAGGTGATGAGCAGTTGACTTTAGGCTATTATAACTTAGATAAATTATAAACTGACCCACTAAAAAGTGAAAAAAAAATAACTTTTTGTGAAAAAAAATTATCGACTTCCAAAAAAACACTACAAAGTGAAAAATAACTTTAATTTCTGAAGTCGGTGGCATAAAACTAAAAAACAGATCCAAAGACACCGACTTCCGAAATTAAAGTTATTTTTCACTTTGCAGTGTATTTTTGGAAGTCGGTTATTTTTTTTTACAAAAAGGTTTTTTATTACCATAATAGTTATTTATGATATTGGTGCGGTAAGCTGGTTTTTACAAACGAGTAGACCAATGTAAGCCCGAGACGAAGTCGAGGGCTTACCATAGTCACGAGTTTGTAAATACCAATTTCCGCACTAATATCATAAATAACTATTATGGTAATAAAAAAGAAACCGTAAAGGATACGCATGGCGCTATACAACGAAGGGTGCGGTAAAACATGTACTTAGATGAGAGTACCTATTTTACCGCCCATTCAAAAATTTATTTTTTGAGCAAATATGTTGAATAGTTTCTTTTGCTATACCAATACTCGTAGAGGTACGAAAGAAATGGTGTTGAAAGGAACAACACGGTAGTGTGTCCCTCTCGCACAAAGTGATCATTATACATTTACATAATTAGAAGTATTTAGTCATATTTTGTATTATAAATTAGGTAATGGAAATCATGTACGAGTACCTACCCTACGGGTGTCAAAAATGACACAAATTATAAATTGTTTGTCTGCTACGAATATTATTTTTCTACCGAATATTATAATAAGTACCTACTAGCTTCTGCTTGCGACTCCATCCATCCGCGTGAAATTTCGGCCTTAGAGCCACCGCGTCGCATTTTATCGCCCGCCAGCGACATTAATTAGTTTTCAGAAAAAAAAAATTTTGCTCTGCTCCCAAGGGTCGTAACGTAATGTAAAATAGCCATCTTCAAGAATTGGCCTATCAAATCCCTCGGTTTCCTCACGATGTTTTCCTTCAATGTTTTGAGAGCAGTGATGATGAAAGTATTTACACAAAGTAAAGCGCCTTACCGTTACCACTGGGCCACCACTGCTCTCAGTCAAACAACTAGCGCTCTGATAAAAATGCAGACTAACAAAGATACATTTTCTCTTAGTTGGCATTAAAATGTTTGGAATCATTATATATCTATCCTATCCATTCATGTATTATAATATGAAGATAGGCCACTCTCTAACATCACGTAAATATTAAATGGACTAGAAACACTTTCATGTAAATACACCCACACAACTACATTTCCTGATGTCGTGCGTCATGTGCTCGACAACCGAAACAGAGAGACATTACGCTGGCTATAGAAGGAACGAGATAGCAATAATTGTCACTCTTACGTGCTACACAAACGCCAATTCGATTGTGACTAGGTCGATTGTGTCCTTTTCCCCTAATTTATGCCGTCCACGTCGAGAAGCGTACCATATCTTCCTATTTTAATACATCAATGATCCTATCCTAACTAATATTATAAATGCAAAAGTAAGTTTGTTTGTTTGTTTGTTACCTTTTCTCGCCCAAACCACAAAACCGATCATCCTGAAATTTTGCATATACGTTATCAGGTGTACAGAAATGGACATAGGGTAACTTCCATCCTGAAAAAAAGTACTGTTCTCGAGGAAAACAACAATAATGTTTTTATGATAATAGATGGCGCCACGTGTCTTTCGAATCATTATTGTATTATATTATGGGACAAGCAGAGTACAGCCCGAAATGATTGTCTAATTCTAAATTAACGCGAAAGAAGCCGCGAGCAAAAGCCTAGATAGCACATTTTCCAGAAAAAAATGAACATTTTATTTATATCGACAATGTGCACATTGTGCACGTACAGAATAATCACCGGTCTTTGTTACATCATACGCCTGCTTGGTTTGATTTTACTTCTTCGCTTTTGTATAACTATTAATAATTTAATTTCATGGTACTCGTAACAAGCAACTTGTTAGCATTATATCATTCTTAAACTGGCCAACATTTGAGCTAAATTAAATAAGTATCCGTACTAATTAAATTAATTAATTACTTAGTTGACGGAACTATGATAATTTAACAAAGCTCTCCCAGCTTCCGAAGTCAAGATCTTGTTAGGTTCGTATGGAGTCAAGATGCGTGATCACATTTTACAAGATTTTTGTTAAAGCCAACACTTTTTTTATAGTGCGTATTGTAATTAAAAGTGCGATACGTACTCGTAATTGGGGTGCAGGTGTGTCTTCATCTTCATTTAAGTCCGGGAATTATAAAAAAAAAATGAATCAGCCCAGCCTTTTCCCAAATAGGTTGGGTTCGGCTTCCAGTCTAATCGGATGTAGGTAGCTGAATACCCGTACTTTACACGGAGCAACTTTCCGATTGGTGCCGGACGTAAAGAATAGCACCATCCCATTCCCCCCCATCCCATCCCATCCCATTTTCCGTCCCATTGGTTTTCCCATGGGTGTCGTAAAAGGCGACTTACAAGAGAATGTGCAGCAGCGATCTCTATGCATTTTAACACTGCGATCGCCAACCCGCCTGCCAAGCGTGGCGATTATGGCAACCCGCCCTCCCAAATGGGGAGGCCTATGTCCAGCAGTGGACGTTTATTCGGTTGAAATGATGAATGATGACATGGAGGAACTGCCTATCTGACCCCCACAATCCAGTTACTGGGTAACACGATACCCCTTGCTACGACTGATTGTCAGACTTTGGGCTTCTCGACTGTCAAAGCTCTTCAAATGACACCAGGAACCAATGGCTTAACGTGCTTTCCGAGGCACGGAAATACTTTTATAGCAATCTAATAATTCTTTTAACTAACTAAGTCTGGGCTCGTGGACATCCTACTAAATCTAGAGTATTGGATTATCTGGACGATGTAATAGGATCTTAATTTTTATCTCGACTACCCATTTTTAAACGACGCAGCTTTTTAATAAAATTTATCACTTTAATCACTTAGATTGAACTAGTTTCTCCGAGAGATTTTCTTAATTATCTGGTTCGTAAAACTGTGTGAACACGAACGCGATTTGCCCTCAGACAATTTTATGTTTGAGACTTAATGTACCGACAACTTTGATCCCCTCATTAATCATTAATGTTTTAATGTATACCTACGAATTAAAAGGCGTTATTTGCGTACATATTCAGCAAACATTCATAAATAACACAGAACTTCACAGTGAATTTAGAAATGTTGGACAAATTGAACATTTTGGAATAAACCTTTCTGATCTTTCAGTAGTTGATCATATTAACTTTCTATCTAGAAAGTATTTCTATAGGACGTTTTACAGCTTTTAAAATATTAAATTATACCTAGTCAATGCATTTACAGGATTTTTTGATAAAAATCCTTATTGATTTATTCTACCTAAGTAGTTCCAATAAAATCATATTTTCTGAAGTAAAAATATTATATCCCATCTTGGGCCCTAACTAGGATTAAATTCGGGACAATCACATTTGGTGAAGCACAAAAATGGAATAAGTATGAACCGTACCCTTTTCTATTTTATTGCAAATTACATATTCAATTTGTGATATATGAGAAAGAGGATGGAGAAATTTCAGTATTAAATGCACCTCATCTCAGTATTCAGTATTAGATTTAAATAATTTAGTTAGCTTCTTTGACACTGATATAATCTTATTATAATGCTCCCTCCACACACGACGGCGACGTGAGCACGTGACGCGAACACACTATGAGATAAAAGATTTAAATAAACTTTCGACGTAACGTTCGCCAGGTGTTTAGTATGTTTTGTTCAAGAAATTCAGTTTGAAAGCTTGAACTATTTGTTTTTAACTTTTGTTTATATTTTCTGAGGAACCGACGGTGCTTTGTTATTCTTGTAAAAGTTGCTGTTGATGCTGAGCGAATTTCAAAGCGACCCTGCGCTTTAGTCGTTAGCTTTTATTGCTATTTATATTGAACACTGTATCTTTTACGTGGTGAAAATGTAAATAGCAACATGCTGCATTTTCTTAGTACGACGCTCGATACACATCCTGTGTATTTGTACTAAGTTGTTACTGTTATATGTCGTCTAAGTGCACAAAAGTCTCAGATACTTATAAAGTATTACTTCGTTCCGGGATAAAATCCTTAGATATAATACCCGCCACTTTTTCGAGTTCTTTCCTTTGAATCGAAATTAATAAGTTTTAATTTGTTGCAGTACATCGGGACAATGGACGTGCCGCGCCCAACCAGCAGGGTCGAGATCGTCGCTGCGATGCGCCGCGTTCGTGTGAGTATGCTTTTATAATGATGCCGACATTTACTAAATAGTTATTTTTATTTTCATTCTCTGATTCATGGAAATGTTTTAATGAACACTTATTATGTAATCTACACTCACTTAATCGCTGAACACGTGTAATATACGTTAATAAATCCTTGTAGATTTGGAACCCATTTGCGTAAGAGCGTTCACACGTTGTCATACAAAGCGCAATGCTTTGTATGATAGCTTGGCGACCTCTGACTCCCGCTGATACTTACTACTCCTGATATTTTACTGTGGGACCAACTATGAAATCGCGAAAAAAGAAACCAGCCGTTCCATACAGTTTAGAACGGGTTTTAAACTTAAGTATGGAACAGCTGCTTTTTTTTCGTTATTTCAAAGTTGGTCCTCGGGTTAATTTTTAAATACCTTATAAATTAATTTATTAATTCTCATTATAAAATTAAATGAGTATTGTTCTCTTACTTTTTTTTATTAGTGGTTAGCAGTTTGCTAACCACTAATAAAACTTTAGTTGACAAGTAGATAAACTTAGAGATCGTCTTGTTTAAAATTGCACGCCCCTCCACAAAAAAATATATACAAACATTTTAAATTAGATGATCTCTACTTAGGTATATTATTTATTATTTTTATGGCATTTATTTTAAATTCTGTGATTACCTTAACTCACACTGATATTATTATTTTTTAGGAAAACGTATAATTTTTTTTTGTTTGTCAATGTTTGTAAATATGTGAGCACCATGTATCTTTCTCATAATTAATTTATCTATCATTGCTTCATTCTTAACTCTTTTTACCTATTGTGGTATAGTAATTTTATTCTAGGTGCATCGTCTTCACATTTAATTGTATAATTAATTTTATAAAGGTATTGAAAGACTAGTGATTTCACCTGACTCTTTATGAATTAAACCAAGAAGTCAAAGGTATTTTGATGTTTAATTTCTGTAGTATTGCATAATTCAAGTTATTAAATCTTCTGCATTTTACTTGGAGTACTTTCCTATAAAAAATATTGTACAACATATTAAAAGAATAAAGGAGTTTCTTGCCCATCCTTCTCCATACGAAACTACCTTTTGGAAGGGGGACTAGAATCAATTCCATTTTTTTGCAAATATTGACTCAAAAGTGCTAAGGCACTTTTGAAAGTGCCTATTTGAAATAAACAATTTGACTTTAACTTTGACTTTGAACATGCGTGGAAAGTAGGAACTGCATGTACTATATAATTATTATAATTAATTTCAACCCCATGTGAACACAAATTAAATTCTTGTGCGAATTAAAAGACCACAAAATATGTAACAAAAGATTAGGCTAGTCTAATTTCCAACTACCTAATTGCCCCCGATGGCACACTTAACAAAGTAGAACAAGAGGCGAGTACCCACCGTTTGCCCATAAAATTGATTTAGCTAAGTAAGCTTTGTCGGTAATTTCACATTGTTTAGAAACAAGAAAATAGAGCTTTTATTGAGCGTGTGGGCTTATGCCACAAAGTTTGCTTGGCTGAATGGCTACATTTGGGACTTCTATTAGAAAAAGATTTTATTTACCACATACCTACATATTTTCACGCCAGTAATCCCGAAGGGTCAAGACGTCTACAGACCAGCGCGACACGAGACGCGACACAAAGGCCCCGCGTGTCGCGCGACGAGCGGTGCCTTTGGGTCGCGCCGGTCTGTAGAAGCCTTTCGGCAGAGGTGTAGTAGGTACACCCATTGCACGTTTCGCCAGTTATGTTTAAGTCTCATGTAATAGGGGGCGAACCTATTGCCAGCAACCGGGTAAAAATCCAGACTCCTAGCTGCTACTGAGAAATTCCTGCTGGAAAATCCCAATAACACTTTGCCCGACCTGAGAATCGAACCTCGGACCTCATGCTCGGCAGGTAGCGCTTGCGACACCTAGACCAACGAGGTAGATTTTATTTAATGTAGTTAATATTACCTGCCGTGTATTTTTTTTGTATTTGGGATGGGTTTGCTCTTGACCTTAGTCTAGGTCAGAGGTGACAGAGACAAAGTCGACGATGGAGTGAGCTTACCCAGAAGAAGCCTGTGCACTCTCACTTTGAAGAGATTAGGGTTGTATTCGTTCGGAAACACAGACGCAGGCAGAGAGTTCCACTCCTTTGCTGTGCGCATTATACGAGTAAAGGACATTTGGAAACGCATAAGTACAAACATAGGGATTTATGTATTTTCAATAAACATAGGTTTTATTTATTTTATTATTTACTAGCCCCGCCCCGGCTTCGCACGGTGCAATGATGATACCAAATATACTAGGTACAGAATGTCTTAAAAGTAAAGGATAAAAAATGGTTATGTGTGAGTTATCCCTAAGACCTAAACCATCACGGACTTTTTAGTAGACCATTTTAAGGTGTACAAAATTACAGTATTATTCAGCCAGCGTTTGCAATGTAAGCGCAAAAAATATGTTTATTTACAACATCACATTAGAAACCTCTAAAATTATCAGTGTTTCTCTACTATATTATGCATTTATTATAAATATAAACGTTCCTATTGAATCACACTATCTATTAAAAAAAACCGCATCAAATTCCGTTGCGTAGTTTTAAAGATCCAAGGTCACAAAGAAGCGACTTTGTTTTATACTATGTAGTGATGTATACACAGTAAAATACACAGAGATACGATAAAATTATAATTTTCAGTACAAAGTACTGCTTGTTTCTTAAGAAATTGCTTCTAACAGACCTAACAAATAAGCTCTCTTTGTGAACCAGTCCATGTGAAGATCACAAGGATCTATTTTGTTTTTTTAATTTAAAATAAAAATAAAAACTTCAGTATTTTGACTTGTTTACTGAATAAAATAAACTTCAGTTAACCTTTGTAAGCGGACAAACCAATTAAACCGTTTTAACTTCATTGCTCGTAACTACTTAGGTAAGTACTTCTTACCCTTTAAAAGCTTTAAGCATAAAAGCACCTCTCCTCATATACTTAGCGGATGAGAAGTATTATGACACATTAATTAACTTAACGTAACTGACGCTTTGATGTCATTGAAACACAAGAAATTATAATTTTAACAGGAACAGAAAGAATGAATGAAATAGAGATAATCTGATGAAGATAGGCACATTCTTTAGCGATGCATCGATTTTGTAAACATTATCAAGCACTCTATTAATATAATA
Organism: Tiliacea aurago; assembly: GCA_948098905.1. NCBI lineage: Eukaryota > Metazoa > Arthropoda > Insecta > Lepidoptera > Noctuidae > Tiliacea > Tiliacea aurago. The sequence goes on from OX402576.1 coordinate 19,795,282, forward strand.
ATTTCTCTAAGTCTCTTTCTGGAGCAGTCGAGTAAAAAATTAAAGCATATTTTTGTGCCGAGCTCAAAAAATAATTTGTGCAGAAAAAGTGATTTGTAACATAATCCATGCGGGACTGACCGAATCCTCTTAAGCTTGTCCGTTACAGGAGAAAAGCTTTTTTTTTCCTCGTAAACAAAATCGGAAGCCGTCAACGTTCTACTTGCAGAATATGTAGAGAAAGAAGTATCAAAACATCTGTTTCCTGATTTAGAGTCTAAATTGACGTAGTCATACCCAATGATTATTTTTTTTTATTTTTTTTTTATTTATTGGTTTACATACATACGCTACCATTACAGCGTCCCAATTCGGCAGTGTAGTTATTTAACAGTTCATGAAATAATTTACCACATATTAATATCCATGCCATACACGATGATTATATTAGACTTAGTCCGTCTTATTACAAAACAAGATTTATATTTTGACATGGCTTAAATCATGCAGCCAGTTTTTGTAATAAGAACGTAACAGTGATTGAATTACCGTTCTTTATACAAAACTGAAAACTTAGTTCGGTACTAAGTTGTCAGTTTTGTATTAGGAACTTTACCTTAGACGGAATAAAGTTCGAAATTCAGTAATGGCTCCACGGTTTAAACCTGGGTCTGAAGATAAACCTTGTTCTGTAATAACACGGAGTATGTTTATCCTCCCAACATTCGATCTTCAAAAACGGCACATTGTCATACTAGACGACACGTGGAAGTAGGACGGCATACTGTAATTATCGAGAGAGAAAAAGAGACAAGTCGAAGGAAACTTGGTTAATTAGCCAAATTTGAACACGTGTGTCACTTGCGGAACGTGTATAACCACCACGGAAAATCTACCACTTTTTACTTAAAATACCATTGGTTACCATTTGTTCTACTACCCACAAGTTTATCATATCTTCTGATATTTTATGAAAACTTTTACAAATAGTTTATTTTCATTAACATTAGCTTTATACTACATAGCTAGTGATAGAAGTGTCCTTTTAAGCAAATAAATGCCTGCATTAGGGCACTCCACTCTTCCGCAACGTAGATTTACGTAATACCATATAAAAATTATGCCAGTATTTACTATGTATATAATTTTAAGAAAGTAAATTAATACAAAAGAGTGATTGCCAACTGTTACTGAATATTTATAATAATTATCAGTTTAGAAATAGCCTATAGTCACACACATAACATCTGCATTAAGCGGGAAAAGCACAATTAAAAACGCCGTAAACTAAAGACCACTCGACACGATCCATAATAAATTCGGACTGGAAACTAGCCAGACTCATATATCGAATGGTGATCGTACCTTGTATGATACACGGTTTGAAACTATCGACATTAAGCTAACAGGTCAAGACCGAGAAGATATGAGGGAGTTATCACGAGTGACTTGATTAATCACGTTAAGAACAAACCCAGTCAGAAGAAAATACATGACCTCTTGGACGCAAAAACATAGCCAAACGCATCAAGAATCACAGGATGTGCTATCGTGCACACGTTCACAGGCGCCGCGAACCACACCTACATTACACTACCTACGGTACATGCACATGTGCACATGGAATGACAACTAAAACAGCACAAGACATATCTCAACAAGGAAACACAACTTTTGGATGGACACGGCTGAAGACCGAGATAAGATCAACAACGTTGCTAAGACTTACAAGAAATCTGAAACGGATAGTGAGATCTCAGACGAAAACATTGGACTCAGCAACGTGTAATACAGCATAGCAGTGCCACAGACAAGAGTCGAGAGGACCGGAGCCAGCCCGGCGGCGACACTATTCCAATGCTTGCTCAAGGCTGTACAGTCGGTAGGCTCTAATAATTCCTCCTGTCCTAAGGGCACGTCTTCCCTACCATTATCGCGTCCCCGGTCTACTCTCTGATATACAATGGTCTCTGTAGTCCCATGAAACATGAGGCTCCAGGGGCTAGTGTGAATCCAATGGTTCATTCGAGCAATCGAGTCTGATCAAACCACGCTGGGGTCGGTGCATTTCATTCATTCATTCAATTACAGTTTAGAAATAGCGTAATTATTCCATTCAAAACTGATCTCCGAGCTTTTAAACCATACTCACTTTTCCGTTTTGTCTATACAGGCTGGTATAGTAATTGCGTGCCATAAATTAGGGGTAGGTTCAATATCGATAAAGGAACCAGGTTTTTATGTGTTTTGATTTTTATTTTTATTTTTCCTGGGTTCCTTTATCGATACTGAACCTACCCCTAAGCTATGGCACGCTGTTTCTTTAACATTACTTTAACAACCTGTATTTAACATTACTTTAACATCCTGTATTTAACATTATTTTTGTCAGATCTAGTGCCTTATCTGTGTATGGTGCTACATTTTGGGATTCTCCTCGTGTAGAAAAGGGTCTAGTATACATACAAAGGCAGCAGAATTTTCTTCCTACCCTTGTGTAATTTGTCACCCCTTGTTCCCACAATTGGTTTCCCGTTTCGTTCCACTTAAATCACATATTTCATCTCTCTTAGTTACGAATTTAATAACGAAAATTTTGTTTTTAATATTGCGTTCTCATTTCTTTTTGTCATAAGTAGGCATAATGGTTTGAACAACTTTAATATTACTTCTCAACTTCGCGTTGTTTGCGATCTATTTCGAAATGTTAAGTATTCTTGTTTATTGTGTTTCCTTTGTTTTAATCGTTATACAATTTATTATGCTATATTTTGAAATATAAGGTACTAGCTTTTGACCGCGGCTGTGCCCGCGTGGAGGGCGGAAATTATCCCACGAGAACTTACTACCAGGAAAAAAAGTATCCGTTCCTTTCCAGGTCATGGTCTACCCATGTGTTAAATTTCTCCCAAATCCGCTCAGCCGTTTTACCGTAAAAGCGTAACAAACAAACAAACTTACTTTCGCATTCGCATTTATAATATTACTAGCTTCGTCACGCGGTTTCACCCACATAAGTCTCGATGACGTGGGAATATCAGGATAAAAATTACCTTATGTCCTAATTAATCCTAATAATTTCATCGCAATCCGTTCAGCCGTATTAGCGTGACAGCGTAATAAACAATCAAATACACAAACAAACTCACTTTATATACATAGGTATATTATATTTATAATACTATATAAATAAAATATAATTATATAGTTAGGATATATAAGTATAGTTAGTTAAGATGTTAAACGTAGGTAAGTATATTTTTTTTGTTTGTTGATCAATTATATTATTACTTAGTATAAGTAATTATATCGACCAAGAATGCCATGTACACACGGCTACACATCAAGCTATACATGTCCAATATTCGCGGACGTCTCATTGTACGGAAATCCTACACAATGCGAGATCAGCTTATACTGGAAATGTATAGGTTGATGTGTAGCCGTCTGTACTTAAAGAACAACTTTGTATTTAAATAAGTAAAAGTAAATCAAGAACCTTAAGTACAAGAAAAGTTAAACCGTTTCGCCAACTAGGCACCTAAACATATTAAAACCCAAGATTTTATTTCAAAAGTTCACAAAAAACACGAAAAAAAGAACCGATAACTTGCAAATATCCCAGACGAGCAAACTTGTACTGAGATTCTCCAAACAGTTTTTGCAATTCCGTTTTCATGACCATTCCCTGAACTTAACAAAACGACTGAAAATGTGCTCAAACTTTTAATCGAGAAAAAAACTGTTCAAATAAAACTAGTTTAGCAATCGTTTTTTGAATAAATAACGACTGTCATTTGTCATCAATGCCATTTTGTCGGTGTTCCCTTGTTGCGCAGACAGAAATTTTATAGAATTTTGTTTCGTAGAAAAGGTTTCATATAATATTTGGTCCTTGTATTTTTATTTCGAATAATATTGTTTCAACGACTATTTAGTTGAATTAAACATATTTCACAGAAACACAATTCAATGAATTTTATGGTAACATTTTTTTTTTAGAACAAACTTATCAAATAGTAGAATTATTTTTTAACGAATATTGTTTGTTCGGTGTATTTTTTCATGGTATTTTATTTCAACGAAAATGTAAAAATAGACATTATGCTATCCATAATTTTATAAATAAATATCTTATATAAATATATTATTAAGCGTTTAAGAAATATATACGTAAAATAATAAAAGAATCAGTGTTTTAATTAACATATCTGCGTCAGATACCATCTACTGTTATTGAATCATTTGGGTTAGGTTAGGTTAGAACAGTGACCATTAACGCGTGAAGGCGAGCGAGCGTAGCGAACGTGCCGCGGAAGCGGCCGCCGCCACCGAGCGCCAGATCCCCTCTATTGTTTAGGCGTTTGGTGAAATTAAAATATGGTAATTAAAACTGTGGTTTATTGAATGTTCATATCTGGGTCAGATATCAACTATACTGTTATTGAATAATTTGTGTTAGGTTAGGTTAGAACAGCGACCATTAACGCGTGAAGGCGAGCGAGCGAAGCAAGCGTGCCGCGGCAGCGGCCGCCGAGCGCCAGATCCCCTCTATTGTTTGGTAAAATGAAAATATGGTAATTAAAACAGTGGTATAATGAATGTGTTAATACGTGCAATGAAGTAACAATTAATGAGAATAACAAGATTGTTTTCCTGCAACCCGCATTGTTTTTGTGAACGCAGTGTTGTAATTTTATATGAGGGTCATGCATTTTGTCAAAGATACGAAATGAAACGTTTAGCTAAGCATATGCGGATAGAGAATATTTGATTTGTTATTTTATGAAATGAATATTAAAACAAAAAAAAATATTTGTAACAAAAATCATTGATTTAAATTTCTTCAAAGTAAGTATTCTGCGTATTGATTATTCTATGAAATGATCATATGAGAAAAAATGTGAAACGAAATTCTATGAAACTATTTTCTATAAAACAACGTACAACCCATTTTGTCTGATGTGAAAATAGACATTGCCATCTTCATCATTCTTGGAGGATCTTTCTTTTTATTGATTTTTTATCTACTACTAGTTCCTACCTAGATAATTATGGTATGACCTTTAACATAATTTTCTGTAATTTGTCAGTAATTTTTCGTTGAACTGACTCCATTTCAGTCGAAAACATGAGTGATATTACCAGCGGGCTCTGTTTTATCGTCTGTGAAAAACCCGATCTACCGCGAAATAAGCCTGAAAGCAGCTCCAAGTGGAAAGGATTTTCAAGACAATGTTTCGCTGAAAAAAAATCAGTGGCCTGTTGGGTTCTAGGTGTTAGAACACCATTATTTCGTTTTCAATTCACAAACGTTTTGTTCGGATATTGTAAGGTATGAAAACAAATTATCCTTGCGTAAGCGTATATGAGTGATCGTGTTACATTGAAACATGGAAGTGATACGACACGGAGGAGCGTCCCCGCCGGTAGCGCTCCGCATCTGAAATTCTGAATATAAATGAACTTGTTTATAAACCGCCGAAAAAATCGTGACGACACCGTTATGAGCGGCACCTGTACTGTATACACATAATATTTATTCATATAATAAGTATGCGCAAACTGCTACCCTTCCTTGCCTTCATAAATTGCGGTTAAAAAGCCATTCCAGACAATATTTCCTCGTTTCCTGTAACACTTAAGAAATATAATTATCTTTCTTTTCTTCCAATGTATCTTTATCTAATTCATTCAGTGAGTGTGTACATAAATATTTCAAGACAAGCATTGTTGTTTTTTCTGCCATAAATACAACAACAATAAAGAAAGTTAGTTGTCAACAAACTAATACAGTTTTATGAACACACACATTATGCAGCTAAAACCAACCTAGCATTCCGTAACTGCGGTTTGACCAGCTGAACAGCACAGTAGCTAAATCAACAACAATTGGTAATACTCCACAACTAGTTCAACTGCTCCAGACATTTAAATATATTGAGAGACTTTTGAGATATAAAAATAGATATGAGACGGCGTCTATTGATCAACTCATCAACGCACAAAGTAATTATAAGATTGAAACACCTACGGGCCGTAATTTCCTTCCATGACGTCAGTCGCTGTAATCATAAAAAAATCGGCCGAGTACGTGTCGCACCACGCACAATGAAGGGTTCCGTACTTGGGATGAATTTATCCTAAAAAAAATCTTATAGTTGTAGTTGAAAAACATGTTCCCTCATACGTCACGGTCAATTCTCCAACTGCCATTGTAAGTTGGTCGACTAGTCCCCTTTAACTTGTAAAGCCTACTTAGCTGTGATAGTTTTTTAATTTCGTTATAATATATGTACTACTACCATTATTTGTTTTTTACATACCTACATATCCAAAAACAACCATTTTTTTAAATTGGCACTCTATAGTTTAATATTACGCAAACGTATCCCTGAATAGAAAAACGGTCTACACAGAGTATTTTTGAACGTCCTATCCAAAGATACCCCACATCATGGAACAGACGAGAAAAAAAAATATCATCCCTACTTTCCGTGTAAGGAGCGAGAGTGCATGGGAGGCCGTCACCTCCTTCTGCGAATTAGTAATGCTTGCGAAGGAGGAGGCGGAACGCGTGAGGGAGAGGCAAGGTTCGCGCCCTCGCGCCCCTAGTCGCCGCAGGAGACGCCCCGGGCGTCGGGAGTCGCAAGCCGATTTCCGGCCACCGTAGGCGCGGGCCTGCGGACGGTGAGCGATGGGTAGCTCACCATCCGATAACGACCAGGCCCGGGTCGACGGCGCGTCGTATTCCACGCGCGCCTCAAAGAGTTGTCAGCACCAACTGCCGGGTTCCCTACTAGGGCCAATGCCTGCCAAGGTTTCGAGTTTGTCCGAAAGGGATATCGTGGCCCTGGCACACAGGCAAATGAAGGAATACGGGTGGGTTTTAGTCAGAAAAAGTCTGACACGCCGTCCCGCTCCTCCCAGAGCGGGAGAAGTTATTTGATAATTCCCACCAAAAAAAAACAAAAGACTTGCTAAACATACCTACGTTGTATGGAAAATCTTCAGATGTATGTAAATCACATTTTGTAAATCTGTTATTATTAACATTCCCATCACTATGTATCTATGCAATACCATTAGACACGTACGTATACATATCTATACGTATAATAAAATAGTAACGAAGTCAAACCTGTACATTTTTTTTGTTTTTTTTTTTAAACAATACTCATTTATTCAAATTACGTTAGGACGTTACGTTTACTTTTTAGTGGTGTCAGCGTTCCTACCAGTTGATTCTCGGTCATTATTTATAATTCATGGTTTATTTACCAGTTTTTGTCAAAAAATTCGTCCTAATAAGTAAAGACGACGCTATTTTAAAGGTCATCTGATTAGCCTCAAATTCTCCGTGACACTGAACTACTTTCAGGAGAATGCCACGAAAATGTTATTCCCAGGGTTGCGAGTTTGTCCGAAAGGGATATCAACAACGGAAGGAACACGGTTGGGTTTTAGTCAGTAAAAGTCCGCTTCGCCCACAGCGGGAGAAGATATTTGATAATTTCCCACCCAAAAAAAAAAACGTGTAGACTTTCAGACCTCTCTTAATAAGAGCCTCTTTGTTCTTTGCTAATTGCCTGTCATCTGCCTAATGTTCGCAGCTTCCACCTTTACTAGAGGAAAAGGTGGTAATGTGGTCCCTGCAGGTATATTGACCCCCCTCGATATTTATAGTTTAGAAACACGACATCTAGAAATTTTTTGGTGCAACGCGAAGCTCGTGTGACATTGTTGATTTTAACCCAATAAATCCGTGAGGGGGCGTTAACATTTTCTTTTTCTGCGAACCAGTCGAAACACGCAAGTGACAAACTTTTATTACCGCTCTGCATTTTTTTTAATTTTACTGGAAATAAGTGAGTTTTAGCTTTGGTGATTTGTACATTGTGTTCGCTAAACGTTATTCTACAGGATTTTGAAGGTAATTATAAAAAAGAATTGATAGAATATTTTTGTCATGGTTTGTTTACAAATTCTTGCTTTCTTGCAATTTGGCCCCCTCACATTGTTTGTATTATGGTCCCGGGGGCCATAAAACATGTATGACCATTATATCACTTCGTAATTTTTTATTTTCCGGTTTTAGATGCGAATTGTTGTTTAATGTAATAATTGTTTAATAATTGTTTTTTCTCTGAATATGACGACGATGTCTATCCGAATAGCGTACCTGAAAACTCCGATACGATCTGCATATTCTGTGACACCAGTTACTCTAACGACAGACGTGGGGAGGAGTGCCAGAGTTGCAATTTATGGGCTCATACAGCCTGTGCAGGTGCTGAAGGCGAATATTATGTCTGCGATTTTTGTCGTTAGGTTTTAATTAAATCAATACATTTAATATGGCCCCCAGGGTGCCATATAACCCTCACTCGATCTCATGTTGCCAAATTTGCTTTTTCTAAGAATACATAAGTTTTCGATTATCCTGTGGCAGTTTCATTTATTACATAGTAAGGCACGTATAGGCAAATAAATAAGGACGCTATAACATATTTATTACATTTCTGAGTCTCGTATTTTTTACATAAGGCCTCAGAAACAAAGTAGGGGGCCACATTACCACCTTTTCCTCTAAATTATGATGCATGTCGCTAAGTAATAAGGTGCCTCCATTACATTATTCTCAGTGTACAGGTGCGCGGCGGAAATGTGGATGATTATAATTGCAGCTATTTCACACCAAATTTCACAGGAATTCTAAAGTTGGTTTAAGTGAGGCGGAGATCCGGAGCGGGATTAGATATTTTTGGTCCCTACGGCGTCAGACGACTTCTTGAAAATTCGCATCGAAATAGCAGCTTTTAAATAGCCACTAACGGATTTTTTTTATACTTAAAGACATTCACCATCTTTAGAACTAATTTCATCATGGATGTTACTTGACGATATAATCTGTTTGTGTTTCGTCGAAGTATGTTTTGATTTATGATTTGACCCGAGACTGGTATCACAGTATAATCAAATAAGCAGTATTGTGTCTCGGCATCGTCCTTAAAATAATTACCTATGGTCGCTCGATAGATAAACATGCACTAGGGTAGCCCATTGCCCACTGACTGTGTCTCTTGAGTTGTGCTGAACCTTACTTTGTAAGTCCGGCAAATTTAATGATGGGAGACCATTATATTTTAAATACTAGCTATTTGTTGTAGCCGTTGCAGGTAGTATGTCCTGTACATTAAAATGTTTTTAAAAATCCGGTAGCTTGTGGTGTTAGGTTTCTTTGCTAATTCATCTCGGTACATCACCCTTCACCACCACACATCGCCCTTCGGATAGTCTGAAATAAAAAAAGATATTATCCATCTATGCGAGTTCAAAAATAAAATGTTTTGCATAGAAAAGAAAGGCCTTTTAAAAAAGTCTGCGATGACATAATAATATATCTAAATGTTCAGGTTAATTCACAAAATGATAAAATATGACAGAGTTGTATAAAAAAAAGTTAATTTATCTGGGGTAATTTAGTTAGGTAATGTTAAATCCCTATCGAAATAAATTGTCTTATCATCAGGGAAATTTTACGTAAATAAAAATTGCATTTTACACTAAATCATTTTTATGAATAGTTTAGATTTTACGACCGTGTTTTTAATCGTAAGATGCACGATAAAGATTTTCTGTGACAGACCGAAATCCACGTGGAAGAAGCCGCGGGCAGAAGCTATTATAGGCATATTTTGTTCCTTAACTCGGACATCGATCGCATGGAAAAGAGATACACTCACCTACTAAGTACCTGTCAAGGAAATTATGCTCGCTACGCTTCAATTACAAATTCTTATACCTGCACAACACAGAAATAATAAATACTAAAAATAAAATTACTGATGTGAAACATCTATAGGCGCACGTCAAACCGATTGCTGGCGGGGCGACGCATGCTGCGTGGCGATTCACCGCTCACTCCGGGCGCGCGGTCCCCCCGCTACGCGACCCAGACCTTTTTTTCGATGTTTGTTTGTTTGATTTCGATGTTTCACATCTGCCAGGCGTCCCGTGACGGCTCACATTTTTTTTATTAAGTATAAGCTTACCTTGACAACAAATAGTAATTTATTTAAAAACTGTTATTTTTGGTTTCGGTCAATATCGATGATTTCAAACATGCGTACATTGAACAATACAGTCAATAACTTCGTGCCATATTTCACGTAAATAAATGTGCGCGAGCGTCTCCACCGTACACGTCCGTACGTAACTGTGGCGCACTCCAGACTGTTGAGTACTGGACTACTGATAAACACCGAGATTTGTTTGGGCCGTTTTGTATGAAGACGTAATACTGCTTCCTTTATTATACTGTGCCGGTATGATCTCTACACTTCCTTTTATTATTAATCAACCTCCGTAAACCCTCGTCACAAAATGGTGACATAACGACAAACACACACAATATATGCAGAAAAAGAAGTGCATTTAAAAATAATACGTATTATGCTTGTCTTTAACACGAGAAGTAGAAAATAGAAATATATATATATATTAGAAAATTTTAATAAAGTAATGAAACTACGGAAGTGTACATCATTGTATTTTTAACAGACAAAACATTAAAAAATCCAAACGATAGTTATGTAATAATGCTTTTTCGAGTTAACATCACAATCTGTATTTACGCCAGGAAGACTGTGCACTAAAGGGTTGGCGGTTTGGGCCCAACAGGAAATCTACCACGGAAATTGACCCCATGACCTATAATTATTTGTAAAGACGGTCATTCAGCCCCTGCCTTTTATCCCTATAAATTGTCTTCATCTAATGAAACTTTATCTTTAACTTTTTTTTATTTCCGTAGTACGAATTCAAGGCGAGGGGTGTGAAGAAACGCAAGGTGACTGTGGACGTGTCCACTGACGGAGTCCGGGTGACAACTAGGACCAATATCACGACTAGGAAGACCAAGGTGAGTGGAAACCTAATTTTATTTTACAGTTTTTGGAAAACTTAACAAAATTAAACGTGATTAATTCACGCCGAACTCAGTTCAAGCGTTTAACTGAGTTCAGAACTCCACTTTTGATTTCACAAACATAAAGTGAACGCAGTTCTAGCTTAAACTAGTTTAAATTCAGAACGCCCTATTTTCGGCATTCAAGTCTCTAAACGAGTTCAAGAGCTGTCAGTATCGTGTTTTTTAGAAAATACTGGTTGTTGTCTTTTATTATTAATACTGATTTTGTTAGTATTTGGCTAATTAAAATGAAAATAATGAAGAAATCACAGAGTCCTTTTTAATTTTGAAATGGCAGTATTGAAAACATCAAAAACATTTTGAATGAGTATTGGCGAATTTACGGAGTAAAAGTAAAGTGACAGAAAAAAAGACATAGGTAAAATATTGACTCAGATAAGGGTGACGTAGACAAAGAGAAGAATAGTTACAACTGAAAGCTAAGAATGAGTCAGTATTAAATAGGCATAAACTTGGCAAAAGTCGTAAGGAGCTTTACATGCTCAAAGGGTCAGAGTGATCTTTGAAAGTTATATGCAAGGACAGCAAAAGATCCTAACCTCATAAAGACAAATGATACGCTACAACAGCAACTAGTGAAAATGTATGCAAAGTGGGTCATATTTATTAGATGAACGGGTAGTATTGTTGCTAAATGCGACCCTCAGCTGCCCGAGAATGTTTTAACCCCACTTAAAGTTACATTTACGTACGTGTTAATATGATTATATAACAAATGTAGTTCACAGTGAATAGTAAGCTAGGTCTGGCTGACCGAGGCCATAGAGTGTGTGACTAAATAAATAAATTACAGGACATTCGTTTGTACGCCATTCTATATAAAGGGTATCTGTGACGTTGTACTGTTTGCAGATGATACCTCTCTTATTTTTAAAGTAGAAAGGAATAGACAAGATTTTAACGACGTAAACATTGCACTCTCAATGATTACGGATTGGTTTACGACCAATAACTTAGTACTGAATGCCAAGAAAACGAAATGCATAAAGTTCGCCTTACCGAATGTTAGAAATTTAGGTCCCAACATCGTCTTAGATAAAGAGGTGCTTGAAACTGTAGACTCTGTAGTGTTTCTGGGTTTAACAGTAGATGCCAAACTTCAGTGGGGACCACATATATCAAGCCTAGCGGGAAGGCTCAGTTCGGCCGCGTATGCCATCAGAAAAGTAAGACAATACACTGACGTGGATACAGCTCGCTTAGTCTATTTTAGTTATTTTCATAGCGTTATGTCCTACTGTATTCTGCTGTGGGGTAAAGCCGCTGACATTCAAAATATATTTGTACTTCAAAAACGAGCTGTTCGAGCAATTTACCAGCTGGGTGCCAGAGTTTCTCTTAGAGATTTTTTTAAAGATATTGATATTCTCACGGTGGCATCACAATTCATCTTCGCCAACATCTTATATGTTAGGCAAAATTTACACTTATACACTAAAAACAGTGATCTCCACAATATTAATACCAGAAATAAGGACAAATTACGTGCTCCATTTCACCGGCTTCATAAGGTTCATAACTCATTTGTTGGACTTGGTATAACTTTTTATAACAAGCTACCCTCTTCCTTGCTAGATTTGCCTTTTAATGCGTTTAAAGTTAAAGTTAAATCCAATCTTTGTTCAAAGGCATACTATTCTATCAACGACTACTTAAACGATAAGAACAGTTGGTCGCTGTGATTAACTCAAGACAATGTTCATGTTCTTTCTCCAGATAGATTCCCTACTGACAGGTTTTATGAGTTCCTATATTTGTTTATTTTATTTGACTGTCTAAGTCAATTTATTTTAATTTATTAGCGACAAAATCTACTCATTACAATGTTCTTTTATGAGTTGTATTGCAATAAGTGGTTAGCTAGCGACCTTAATAATTTGATCACTTTATTCTTGCCTGAGCAACCGGCAGCAAGTTCGTCATGCTCCCTTAGATGTCACTGCTTGCGGTAGCGTCGGGGGTCGGGTTGCCTCCTTCCCTCAAATACGGCGAGGGGGGTGATGGCTGATCTTTGCGTTATGCTCGTGAACGGGTGCTGCTTGTGGTGACTGGTCGTCTTACTGACCATGGTTTTGTTATTGTTATTAATAATTAACTGTTTTTATTTTACTTCGATGGTGCTAGTTTATCATTTGTGACTTCGAGTTATAGCTGTAGCTTTATTTAGGCGGGCACGCCCATTGTGCCTGGAGGCTTTTATTTGGATACCTTTTGTTTGCGTTATTTCTGCTTGAGTATAGTTTTCGACGATTATTATATATATATATATTTGTATAATGGTGTGTGCTAGCTAACATAAGGCAAATAATTTAATTTAACGTTTTGTGTTGCGTAATGCAAATTATTTTATATTGTATTGTATAGCTTCAAGTTTTTTATGCGAACAGACAGCTGTGCTGCTAGGGAGTTTGTTGCGCCACTTCTTCTTCCCAGCGAAAGCACTAGGAAGTGGTGAAGGGTGGGCGTTTTTGGGGGACTGTCTCATGTAATTTTTGCTGATTCTCAGCCTAGTTTGAATAAATGAATTTTGATTTTGATTTTGTACAAAAATAATAAAGTAAATTAAAAGTTGTCCTCATTCCAATAAGCCGAAAATACCGAAAAAAAAAAATTATAGGCTTTCAAAAATATTATGCAATACTTGTCTTAATGCATTGAACTTTTTATTCATGAAATGCTGATATTATACACATTTGATCGCTTGAACGCGGTCTCAAGTTAAATTGAAAACTTCGACAACTCAGTGAAGTTTCATTTCACGACAAAACCATTTGCAGTGCGGAGGTTATGTCAGAAAAGAGTTTGTATGCAATTAAAAATTTAATCATTTCGTGGACGATAATTTCGTTGTTAATTTTTTTATGAATTTACCAATTATTATTTATTTCATAGACATATATAGTTTGAAGACCTATCTCAGTAAGATTTTTATATTCTTCGTAGCATCCCGAAGAAAAATGTTAGTTCAAATCAGAAATCGAATCGTCCGATAATGCGTGTTTCACATGTTCTTCTTCAAAACTTTTGCTTGTTTTGCGGATTTAGAATTGAACGAATATTCCCAGAAAACCGGGTTTTGTTCCCGTTAATCGAGTCATTTTCTAATTGGGGCACTATTGTTGGATGTCTCAGTGGGATTTGTTCTGTAGCCATTGGGATAAACAAAGATTAAGGTACAGTTGGGTAGACCAAAATACTGGTAGCAATTTTAAATCCAAGGTGGTTGTCTTTTTCAGAAGCTTTAATGTAACATATAATTTGAAAGACATTATCTTCCTCCACACATTGGCTGATATTACCACATATTACTAAATTATCTGTTATGGGTGAGTAACCGGTGACAGTGATTTTTTCTCGGGGCTCGTAAATCATGTTGGCTATAATGGACGGCTGTCAACCTGCTGTCTCGGAGCCGCCGCGTTCAGCGTCTATTGTAACATCGATCCATTGTTGCCCCTGAAGAATAATCTTGGTCCACTCTTCATTATTAGAATTACTTTAAAAAAATTGATACTTTTTAATAGGTATTTCATAATGATAGGTACCTACTTCAAAATTAGGTCGTTCAAGTTTTTTTAACATATTACCTTTTTTTTCTCTGAGGTAGAGTTACGTACGTAATGTTTTTTTTTTCTCTGAGATAGTAGGTACGTACCTATATAACGGTATAACTTTAGGTAAGGATTCACTTTTTTTTATAATTTCAAAATTAAGTTAAATATAGTTTTGTTTCCGTCAGCATTCTAAAATATCTACTGTCTCTCACTAACCCTTCGAGGAATACAGACGTGTTGTTATGTGTTATGATAGGTCTAAAATATCTTGAATCAAATCATAAATATATTTTATGAATCTCAGAAGATTCATAAAATATATTACAAGTAGCTATGTTAAAAGCAGCAGAAATATGTTATACCAGATTTTGAAATAGCTGTGCTGGAATTTCAAGTATGAACTAAATTCCATACCATTTCTGCAATTGCTTTAAGGCTCGTACAGACAGGTGCGATATCGCGGGCGGGCAAGCACCGACAAAGAAATTGTGCTACTAGTGTCGCCTCACGCTGATAGCACACCTTCGCCGCGAAACCACGTGCGCGCCCGCGTTATCGCACCTGTCTGTACGAGCCTTTAATACCATCAAGTTTGAGAAAACCTGAAGACAATCTTTGTTACAGAAAAGTTCAAGTAAGCTGTTTGGTCGCGGCAGCAAGTCGAGTGTGACCGCGGAGGCTGCCGAGATAATGCACCATCCCATTTACCGCATCTTCTACGTCTCCCATGACAGCTCCGACCTGAAGATCTTCTCCTACATCGCTAGAGATGGCGCCACCAATGTCTTCAAGTGCAACGTTTTTAAGAGCAACCGCAAGGTTAGTACCGGTTTTGTCATCAAGTATTGATGATAAAAGATTATTTCTGTCGAGCATTATCATGTCTATTGATCTTCGTGGTTAAGTCACCATCAGCTCCACTTCACCATATGCATTGTTACGAGCATAAATTGCTTAGCAACCATATTAAAGTACCTAATCGAATCGCAACCCGTAAAATACTTATTATTGAATAGTTGATCATCAGTTCCACTTCACCAAATGGTGCTTTACGAGAGCAAATGCACGAATTACTAAATAAAATACCCAATTTGCTATAGGTGTGCCTATAAAATTTGAGGATTTCCCTCGATTTCCATGGAATCCTCCCATCATATTTTGACTTGATGACAATGAGACCACCTTTAGAGCATAACCTTTCAAACTTAAAAGAATTTTCAAAGTTGGTCCACAATTGACAGAGAAATCAGTGAACATACTTACTTATTTTTTTTTTAAGTCGCTCATTTAACGACCTCCTTTTTGGAAGTCAGTTAATAAACCATCACAACTAGTCCTGTACTACCCGCAAACAGCGGAGTCCGTGATCTGGGGGCCTAAATTGGACGCTTTGGCAGAATCATAATATGATCTGCGTACAATTCATACATCCCGCAATTCATCTGTTTGACAGCTGCTATTTGACATTAGACTTCATTATAGCAATTCATAATTTGTGGACCATTTTACGAAACTCCATACAAAACTGTCAAACAGATGAATTGCGGGATATGAATTGTACGCAGATCATATTATGATTCTGCAAAAGCGTAGATTTTAGGCCCCTAGGACATCGGTCTACCTTGGCTACGGGCCCTAACCACGCTGCGCCTCACGGCAGGAACAGTAGACTGCATGTCGGTGTAACACTTTGGTTTTGAGCTGCGCTAGCGTAGTGCAAAGTTTAAATAGAATGAGAGGTCGGCTTATAAAATACTAGCTTGCCTATTGTACGCGTTCGCCAATTGAGAACTTGCAGAGCTGCTCGGCACTCCCATTAATGTTGCCTGTTGTCTTAAAGTAGTTATTTTATGTAGGTAACATACATACACATCAATAAACTCACGCCTTCTTCCCATGGGGGTAGGCAGAAACTATAGAACGCTACCTGCTACGCTCCTTACATACTCCTTTTGCTTCATTTACGTTCATACATCTGCAGGTCATGCACGCACGCCGGTTGCTAGCACTACGCACCTGACCTTACTGAAGAACATGACCAATTTGGTCACTATAATTTCCCCTCTAAGGCGTCCCCTCCCGGTGTTTCCACCCACGTCTGCCTTGTAGGTAAATACCGTTTATAACTCTGCTAAAATGAGAGGTCTTCAAATTAAATATCTTAGCAAAGCAATTTATCAAAAGCAGAAAGCAATGTTTCGTAACAATAATACAAATTGGCTTAAGATCAACAGTTAATAAATAGCCTTAACTTCAATTCGAGATGGAGAGGAATCCCAAATTTGCGAAATATTAATAAATAGGTATCAAAGATTCGTCCGTACCCTCTTTAGGAGAAAATATTTCTCGTTCATTCACTTGGCTCGTAATTTACAGGACTATTAAATCTAGTTTGTAATCTGAAATAGAGCTACAAAAAACACAATACCAAATGATTTAATTGTGATGTTATTATTTCAATCACACTTATATACAGGGTTATTGTAAAAATATTATCCCCACTTTACGTACAACGGAGGTACCCTACAAAAAAAATGTATTCAACATTTTATTGTAGGTACTACTTTGTCGGCGTGATTAATATGTATTACAACCATGCCAAATAACAGCTTTCTAATACTAAGAGTCTCTGGGCTAAAAAACCGCGGACAGACAGACAGACGGACATGGCGAAACTATAAGGGTTCCTTGGTTGACTACGTAACCCTAAAAACACAGACCGTCTTATTACAAAACAAGATTTATATTTTGACATGGCTTAAACCATGGAGCCAGTTTTTGTAATAAGAACGTAACAGTGATTGAAATACCGTTCTTTATACAAAACTGAAAACTTAGTTCGGTACTAAGTTGTCAGTTTTGTGTTTAGGAACTGTAAAGTTCGAAATTCAATAATTAATCCATGTTTTAAACCTGGGTCTGAAGATAAACCTTGTTATGTAATAAAGGGGAGAGACTTTTCCGGCCTTTTAAAGTAAACCTGGCAACATTTCGTCGCCGTCTTCCGTCAGATAATCCACTTTAAACGTACTATCTGAAGAGGGAGTAAAGATGCCTTAACGACCGTAGAGTGGACCGTAGTCGTTGGTTCCGAGAGTGGTCTCGAGCCAAGCGTGCTGTTTATTAAGATCGCACAAGCTCGTAAACGGGCCCAGCTATAAACCGCAGCTGCGTATCACTCTTCCGAACAATATGTGGAAATTACCACTCCACTGAGCAAACATAACGTTACACTCATACTGAGGACTTTAATCGATGCCGAACTAAAATGAAAGCTCTTTGCTAAGTGGCTAGTTTTTACAATCTTTAAGCTTTCCTAAGAAAGCGGTGCCATCCACTGTAATTTTCAGGACTGTCGTATTTTTTTAGGAAACCCTAACTTTAGACATTAACCGCCTTATTACAAAACAAGATTTATATTTTGACATGGCTAAATCCATGGAGCCAGTTTTTGTAATAAGAACGTAACAATGATTGAAATACCGCCGCGTTCTCTATACAAAACTGAAAACTTAGTTCGGTACTAAGTTGTTAGTTTTGTGTTTAGGAACTTTACCGTACTCGGAATAAAGTTCGAAATTCAATAATGGCTCCATGTTTTAAACCTGGGTCTGAAGATAAACCTTGTTTTGTAATAAGGGGGAAAGCGTCAAATAGCACATATCCCTAACGGCGCAGAATAGCCTTTACCAGAAGTGGTCATTGTATTAGTGATTCAGCAGGTTCAATCACCTGGATTGTGACTTGACACGTGACTTGATTTTCCTCGCGTTCTGAGACTGGAATGCGCAATGAAGATTTGCTTCTCGCAGACAAATTGTCGTCGACCTGTGAAGCCGTACTGATGAAATTTTTAGTGTATATGTACTATCGGCCAGTTGCATGTAAGTCCCTTAAATTTAATTCCACATTAAAAAGTAATCCTGCCACTTTCTGATACTTTCCGTTAGAGAAAGACAGCATTACTTTTAATGGGGAATTAAATATAATGGACCTACGTGCAACTAGCGGTATGTTTGCTGTTTGCAATCGATTTGATTCTCATTCATAAAACGCGGCCGCCGAGAGAATGCGTTATTGACACCTGTCAGTTTCATAAAAACGAATAAGTATTATGTGTTTTACGAATTTAAACTTTAACCCCCTTATTACAAAACAAGGTTCATCTTCAGACCTAGGTTTAAAACATGGAGGCATTATTGAATTTCGAACTTTATTCCGACTATGGTAAAGTTCTTAAACACAAAACTGACAACTTAGTGCCGAACTAAGTAGGTATTCAGTTTTGTAATAGAACGGTATTTCAATCCGAGTTACGTTGTCATTACAAAAACTAGCTCCATGGTTTAAGCCATCTCAAAATATAAATCTTGTTTTGTAATAAGACGGTAATAGTTCTTAGATATTGTTGTGCAACTGTCAGGGTGTCAGAAACTCATCAAAATAAAATCCAAGATACTTTACCCGTATCAATAAATATTACGTTATCATTTAAAAATTTACGTTATCATTTTAAAATCCAAGATACTTTACCCGTATCAATAAATATTACGTTATCT
Source organism: Tiliacea aurago (assembly GCA_948098905.1). Classification (NCBI taxonomy): domain Eukaryota; kingdom Metazoa; phylum Arthropoda; class Insecta; order Lepidoptera; family Noctuidae; genus Tiliacea; species Tiliacea aurago. The sequence continues at coordinate 19,814,367 of OX402576.1, forward strand.
ATATGAAAAATTACCATTCCCCCCCCCCTTATCTCCGAAACTAGTGAACATAAAACTTTGATAAAAATACAGAAAATAGTTCTTTATTTATAGATTACAGGAAATCCTATAAGAAGTCTGTTATCTTAAAATAACATGGTAAATCTCTCAATATTGTGCGTACAAACTTACATTTGCAGTTGGAATGTATGGGGGATCATGTTTTCAACTAAAATGTAAAGTGTCTTCTTAGGATAAGTTCATCCCAACTACGGAACCCTTCATTGTGCGTGGTCCGACACGCACTTGGATGGTTTTTTTAAATTTTGAAGGGACAAATTACAGGAAGAAAACATTATTATGTACACCGGGTGTGGCAACAAAATTGCGAATATCTCCGTATGTAATAAAACGCTTTACACATTAAGGAAGGAACTAATTTTGTGCCCAGCTGTTGAAGTGCCTTCACAGAAATATTTTCAAAGATACAAATTTTATCTTACTCTTCGCAAAGGTGAGGTACTCAGAGGTTTCGTATTGAATCAGGAAGAGGGTTAAGTGTTTGCGAGACGTTCCATTTGAAAGAAATATTATGGGTTCCGAAAATCCGAACCGTGTCCAATAAAATTAACCTATTTGGATTCGGTCCCTTACCAATGAAATCTCAATATTGCCTTGGTGAAAATACTTTATGACAGACATCCCTTTTGAAAGGTGAAATAAAAAAAGAATCTTCAAAATCTGTCCACAACGAACTTATAACCTTCTCCTTTTTGGAAGTCGGTTAATAGGAAGGAATATTAGTAGTTTCTTGTTGTGAAATCTTCATTTAATTGGATTTGTTAGGTTTTGCTATTGTGTAAAATGTTATTAATTTCTTGAAAGTTACCGTATTGTATTTCATATTACGTCCAATCAGAGCCAGAGAGCCCATGCCTCGAGCGGAATCCAGACAACATGTTGACGGTGACAGCATTTTGATGTTCACTTCCAGTGTGCTCCTTTACCAAGACTTTTGAAATAATTCCATAAAGGTTAAACTGAAACCTTTCAAAACGAATATGCTTGCATTCATTTGTGGAGGCCTGCTAGGCAGTCGCTCCATGTAAAATACTGGTATTCAGCTGCATCTGGTTAAACTAGAAGCCGACCCCAACAAAGTCAAGAAAAGGCTTAAAGGCGCTGACAAGAGGCTAATGATAAAAGTAAGCTTGTCTCAAACAAAAAAATTGCCGAATCTATATCGTTTGTGGTAGCTATTCTTGAACATATTTCTCAGAACTTGGTTCTTACCAAAACACGTTTAGAAAAACAAATCTCGATACAAATTAAAAGGTAAACTAACCCTTTACTTTGAGTTCAATCCAAAATATCTGTATTAAATATTAACGTACGGTTGGTATTTAATTAATAACAAGAACGTCTTATTTGTATGCACAACTTGGTTGTTTTTTATTTTCGATTACTCAACTCATTGTTGAGTAAATAAATAATTGCTTCATCGAACATGCGCCAGTAGTGTTCATAGAATACTACTGGCGCATGACATGTGTAACATATTCCTTTTTAATAATAATATACCTATAATTATCTGTTAGTAACAAATTGGTAGGCTAGATCACATATCTTTTCTCATCCACACATTAGACGAGAATGTACACGAAACGTAATTCTTCTAAATCCCTGCCAAAGCTGACACTGACTTATTATGGCCCGAATAAAGCTAACCAGAAAAAGATATAAAGAAAATTATTCCAAAAGGTACGTTAGAAATACCTAGTAATTAGACTTTCGATGTAATTCATGGAGCTTTTTTCTTTCTCTTAATGAGGTAGAGGTATTAAAGTTTCTTTGCTTTGTGAACCATTTTCATTAAAGCCTCTTTGTATAAAAATCGGATGGAGTAGGGCGTAGTAGTTTAAAAAAGTGTAAAACAAGTTGGAAAACATGTGGTGTCCTGGGTTTAAGTAGGGTTAAAACTGAATGTTCACAATGAGGAAGAGACATGCTTCTGAAAATGCATTGTCGTTCCTTCACCTTGTTGGAGAAAAGATTGCTAAGAACGAGGAATTGAAAGTTTCTTCTGACTGATTGTAACTTATGATTACTGTTTATAGATTTACCAAATGACCTTATGAAACAAAATTGTTGAAACAAACAAAAATAGTAGGTAAACATATTTATTGTTTGTTATTGATGCGTGTCTGGAGAGACGTTCAACAAAATTGAAACATTAATAATCGAATCGAATCGTTTATCAAAATTTCATAAAATACAGTTGGATCAGTTGGAAGTAAATCCCATAATCTAAATTTTATGCTCCTCTAAAATGACGTCAGCACAATCATTCTTTTTTATTAACTACCCACGACATTTATAAGGGGTAACCAATTTCAAAGATTAATCTTGCTTGAAATTCGTTCGATCATTGATTAAAAAAAAACCATAGAAGTGTGTGTCCGACCACGCATAATCAAGGGTTCAGTTGGGATGAAATTATCCCAAAATCAAACTTAACATTGTAGTTGAAAAACATGTTCACCCACACATTGATATACGTCACGGTCAATTCTCTAACTGCATATATAAGTTGGTTGACTATTACTCGTTAGCTTGTAAGCCGTGACAGTTTTCCTTTTAACTTCGTAATATACTGGGTGTTTGGTGCATCGTTTGCCAAATTGAATTGGCCGAAAGGAGAGGTCATTTGCTATATTTTCAGGCCCAATAATAAAATTCTTGTCACACCGGTTTGTATTATTATAACTTTTTTATTTTTATACTACTGCCATGAATTTTTTCACTTGACTCTGACAAAAAATTGCACTTTAAAGCATAATATTACGCAAACGGATATTATATGAATGTAAAAATGGTTTTGATAGACCTGCAATATTTTTGAACGGCCTATCCAACGATACCCCACACCATGGGATAGACGAGAAAAAAAAATTATCCTCAGTTCACGAGCAAGAGAGGTACCCAACAAAAAAATAGAATATCTGAGCTAAGCCGCGGAGAATCAGACAGACGGGCATGGCGAAGCTATAAGGGTTCCTTGTTGGCTACGGAACCCTAAAAAGAACCAGTGAGTAGCGATATTAATCTGTTAAAAATAAAAAAAAACATTGCTTGCCAAAAATTTATTCTGATACGGAAGATAAGGTTTTTTGTTTTACTTTTGTAACATTTCAGGCTGGCCGTAAAAATCCCTATAAAGGCTTTTACATACCAGGGCGACTTGTCGCGCGACGCGACGCAACACAAAGGCACCGCTCGTCCCGCGACACGCAACCAACCTTTCGGCTGTTTTAAAAAGTATTATTAAATCGTCATGCTAAAATATTATTGGCTACCTATACTATCACGTATAATTTTAATTGCCTTTGATGTTACTTTTAAACAAGTGATACGAAACGATTATCTAAGGCCCGTATTTATAGAGCGTTACTCAGTAGGTACTCAAGCATTACTTAAGGCGACGATAACCGACTTTTAATAAACTTTATACTGAAGATCACGTCTAAACGAGTATTGTTAATCATTTGAAAAAATATATGTTAAATTAGAGCATTTTCTCAATAATTTAATATGTGAATATTTTAGATTATGTTTATATTACATAGTGAAATTAATTTGTAAAGTTATGTCTAACGTGGATAAAAAACTGAGAATGGCGCAAAATCAACCAAGCGTATTTTACTGAAACCTGCACCAATTTAAAAATAATTTAATTATTGGTCTTTTAGTATACGCGTTTTATTAAAATACCTTTTGTTTTGTGTATAATAAATTAATAATGCGGCAAATTGGGGACAGCGCTCCTTGATGGGCGAGTCCTATTACTAGCTGAACGTACAACGCGTTGCGTGAGCTCAGTACAGAACACGCAAGCTAACTACTCAAGGTCACTGGCATATATCTCCGTCTTAAGACTAGATTCAAGCCATTGGATTGGTTAAAACTAGTCTTAAGTAACGCTCTATAAATACGGGCCTAAGAGTCCAGTAGGTGCGTACCTAAATACTTGCCTAAAATTATTTTGTACTTAAAATTACCTACGACCTTCCGTAAAAAATAATAGTGTAATGACGTAAAATTCTCTACATCAAAAGTCTGGCTCACGCGTGTGAACAAACAATACACATCGCCTCGATCTATCGTGGTTCAGTTTATTTTCTTTCTTTAAATCAATCAATTAACCGAGCGCCTCTGCGTTCAACACTTTACCAAGAATATTGAAGAAGCTTGTAGTAAACTATTAACCTACCCACCTATTTATATGTCTTATAAAGGCGACGATTAGCGACTTTTAATGTGTTTATACTGAAGATCACGTCTAAACGAGTAGTGTTTATGACTTGAAAAAAAAAATTGTTAAATTAGAGCATTTTTTCAATAACTTAATATGTGAATATTTTAGATTATGTTTATATTACATAGTGAAATTAATTTGTAAAGTTATGTCTAACGCGGATAAATAACTGAGAATTGCGGTAAATCTACCAAGCGTATTTTTCTGAAAACTTCACCAATTTAAAGATAATTTAATTATTGATCTTTTAGTATACGCGTTTTATAAAATAAAATATCTTATCTATTATAAAATACCTTTTGGTTTGTGTATAATAAATTAATAATGCGTCAAATTGGGGACAGCGCTCCTTGATGGGCGAGTCCTTTTACTGGCTGAACGTACGACGCGTTGCGTGAGCTCAGTACAGAAAACGCAAGCTAACCACTCAAGGTCACTGGCATATATCTCCGTTTGAATAGTTCTACACTATACCCAATTATTTGACATCTTCGAAAGGCGAATTGGTCTTATAATTACATCGCACTTTGCAAAGATGACGGCATTTCCAATCGTAATAGGTTACTGCTAGTATTACTTATCTAATTCGGGATGTTGTACGCAAACCTTCGTTTTATAGTCAGTATAAATCTTCGCGTCCACCAGCTACTCGACTTTTATAATCAATTACCGTCGCCGATCACTCGTTCCCGGAGCCCATAAATATTCAAGAAGTAACTACTCGTAAGTTGTTTGCGCGGAATCGTTTGCGGCCGCTTTTTAATTACACCAATTGATTGAGAGTATTTTATTATAGCCCACATTACAATTATGGCTCAGTTATACGTTCAGTATCCGAATAGTACGCATAAACTCGCATGTGCACCTACTCCAAATGCTGTGTAAACTCAAACAAACAAGTTTAATAATGTTACGCTCAACGTTTGATCCCCAGAACAGCAACTCGAAGCAAAATTGACGTCTAAATTTTCCCCTCAACCCCCTGAAAAGGGGACTAAAATCACATTTCTTATCTATAAACCCACTTTGAATCTAAACGAAATGATGTCAATATTACACTTTGTGATTGTGCCATTGATCTTACAGAACTCGAATTGATAAAATACCCTTGAGTTCCAAGAAATAGCCCTTACTTCTCTGTTCTACTAAATCTGTTTCTGTTTTTTTTTCTGACAGAAACTTTTCTTATTGTCACATGTAAAAGAATCACAAACTTTCCTAAGCTCACTGACGGATGCTAATATGTTCATAAAATGAAAATCCTCGACGCGTTCACGTTTCATCGATTTTCAATATACCATTTGTCATACATTACATTAACACTCAGTCGAATAACATTTGCCAACGATAAAGTAGCTCGAGAGTAATAAAATAATATGGTGCTGCTATTAATAACAAGTTGTGCCGAACTAAAGTCTTTATAAATTTTATCAGGTCCATTCCTTACGTCGTAACCTGCCACTTCACAATTTAGGGCTGTGATTTATAATTTGCCTTCTAATTTAAATACGAATGTGTAAAATGAAAAAAATTAAAACATCATGGAAATGTCAAGTGCTATCAACAAGAGTTTTCCCAATCACTTTCGTACTGAGGAGTTTAGCGCTTAGAAACACGCGAATATGTTTATTTGTGGTACTTGGAGCGACGCGCGACGCACGCGCAAGCCATGCCTTCGCCACTTCAGTTGTTTCGTACCAAGGCGCACGGACGCGCGCATTATGATAAAAAATGTGTGTGTCGTGATTAAAAGAAATTCAAGTGTGCCTGATTAAGTGATTCAGTTACAATGTCCAACCACAAGGACAGGGACCATAGTAAACAAAGAAAAAACGAGCATCTATTGAAAAACTTGCCGACTGAAGTGTTACTGAAAGCGCGAAGCACTCTCTTCTCGTTAGGAGGTGCACTCAAACCAAAACATGAGCCGCAGCAGCAGCAAAGACCTAAGTTACCCAAACAAGAGCCCAAAGATAAAAAGAGTCACGACAGACTCAAACCCAGCCGATCTGAGCCGGAATTTAGTGAAGTTCGGAAAAACAAACACAGAAGTAGAATTGAAGATGGTCATTCTCGCGATTCATACTCGGGTGGTTTGAGACCTAGACCGTTATCAGTGGGAGCTAATAAGCGATATGAGAAGGAACTAGAGGATTACCACAGCGGGGGTTTTCCGAAAGACTCGTCACCATTGCATCGGCAATTTGAGTCCGCGGAAGAAGTTTGTGTACAATCACGTCTTGTGATACCCGTTACTGAAAGACTGAATTCAGATGTCCAAATGCAGGATGTTAGTGAAAGACCTAGGAAGAAACTGTCGTTTCGTGAACCTGAGATCGTCAGTAGTGGCAGCGCGACACTGGGCCGGTCTCATAAGTTGATGGGTGTGAATAGTCTCTCTAGAAGACCTAACAGATTATCACTTAGATCTGAACCACATTCTTCGAGTTTAGAAGGATTGGACTCGGATTTAGAGGTATGTGAACTTTACTTCGATAAGATAATTTAAAAAACATGTTTGTTTGTAGATGCCAAGAATGACATACGTCCATCTATTTGAAATATGGCTCAGTTGTGATTATTATCTAGAACCCAACTTCTGAGAAAATTAATTCGGTTTATTTATACCGTCAACTGTCAAAAACGAGATATATGAAAACTTTCCGTTGGATTCGGACTTTGGTAAAAACTGAGTAAAGACGTCCGCTTGACAAGTCGGTCGTTAACTCGGAATTAGGTACGTCAAATGACTTCACGATGTTATAACAGTGAGTCTGTTGTGGGGATGATAGTTAAATAGGAATAGTTGTAAGAACCAACAGTACATTTACGTCAACGCAGACTAATTGGTACACTTATGGTGATGGCCAAGAAACACAACAATAGCGGAGCGGGCAGCGGGCAGCGGGCAGCGGCGGTGGCGGCGGCGGCGGCGGCGGCGACTGTGGTGTGTCGGCGCAACTGTTTGATGTTTATTTTGATAGCGTCCGCCCGCCGCCCGTGGCCAAGGACCGCGCCGCTCACGGAAGCGCCGATTTCTTATAAATCGAATTCTCCAGTGACATTTATCAGCGTATTATTTTACTGCGGCATGGATTTACGTCAAGGGCGATACTTCCGTCGTCGACGCCATTTATTATTTAGAAAACTTTAGTAAACTGGTAATGTTTGCACGAGCGATATTTTGGAACTGCTGCCGCCAACGTGTGAATTACGCACTGGAATAGTTAGAAAACATAGTCTCGCTATCATTAATTCTCTCGGTGCGTTAAGTTTACGTTTTAAATCAACATACTCGTACAAGTGCTAATGGAGTGAAATTAAGCATACAATGTACCGAGATTTGTTAATTGTAATATAATTATACTAAAACATACCTACCATCATTGTGTGGTAATAGGTGAATAAGATGAACCAGCTATCATGTTTTTAGGTAAAGTTCTCTCTATTGAAAATAAATTAAAGTGGTAAAAAAGGGAGTCTACAAGAATGTCACGTCTATCACCCTCACCCTACCTTGTCTCTAATGGCTGTAATCTATTTAATCAGCCCTCAAGCCCAGTCTCTAACCGCTCCTGGCTGTTACGTCATCATTTTTGGTCCTGAGTCAGTCTCATCTCGCCTTCTATATTAATGACGTCATAAAATATCGAAATGGTCTATCGGTCTACTGAACGCCGTTATACCTCACTCGGTCACAGTTCATATTATTATCTAGGTAGGTAGGTACCTGCTCATTAAAACTACATGGATGCTCTCAGGTGTAAGCTCGGTAATAAATGGTAAACATTACATTATAATAATTATATTTACCAAACAATTCATGCAAAATTATTGTTAGAAACAAGAGGCCAATTTTAGTGTTTACATCGATGTTACTTTATTATCTCTTGTTAATGTTGAGCCAATTTTAATGGAGCCATTTATTATCTAAATGCACGAAATAACATTTATAATCTATGGACTTTGTACTGAACATCAACATTTTTACTAAAACAACGGCTTTACTAAATTCAGTCTTTAAATCAAATAAAAACGTCTAAGCGAAATGAGATCAGTAATTTTTTTGGCTCAGAGTTAAAAAACACATTATTTGCATAGAATATGACGTTTATAAAAATAATGTTGAACGACATATTAATACATTTTGTTGCGTCGTCTAATGTTATAAAATAATTATAATGCAAAATGATTACTAGTAGGTACGTAGCCCTTTGATGTCAGGTTCAGGGAAATAGGTATTGGTAACAGTTGGTGTTAGCTGTCGTATCGATATTCGATACTTTGCCAACAGCACCTGGAGGACTTTTAGCTAGTGTCACATCCCTACTATAGTCTACCTTATCACTTTTTATATCTGATTACTTATTCCAACAATTATTGTTTGAATTACATTAATAAATTGTAATTGAAAAATCATTGACGAAAATTGGTTATAAAATTAACCTCAATAGTCAATTCAAAAACATGCATGTAAGGTAAAAAATGATTATTTAAAATTAGAATTTCGGTATTATGATTTGTTATAATGATATGTGTGTAGGATATGTATGATGATATGTTTACAAATTAGGTGCTTTTTCTAGGTACCTAAGCGACAAAACAAATTGGCATCCATAGGTACGTTTTCAAATCCATTTGATTACATTTTCTTCAGATATTACATTTTCTTCAGATACTATTGGAACAGACCATAGTTTGTTGTTTTTCTTTATGAAAATGGTTGTTTTATTAGAAGTAGAAGTGTGATGCAGGAGTCGTAAATACAGGGCTGCACTTTTATTGAGAGCGAACGCCGTCCGAGGCGGCACGGGCACGTACAAAAGCTTTTATCCTAAACCAACCACATTTCTTTGACCTCCAGCTGTAGTGACGATGCCAGCAAAAATAGACCACTGACGTATATATATTCATGGCAATGAGGTAGCCAAAAATTGTGATCGGCATAAAGGTCATTGTCTTGGCCTCACCAATTCTTGTCCCAATTTTACTAAAAGTAGTTATCAGCTGTCTAACTAAACGTAGAGCTGTAGGCGTCTTAAATATCTGTTATACTTTATGAAATCCATGTCTCTTGTTTGATTTTTCATTTACATTTTAATTAAAACTATCAGTTTCCTTATTCTGGAGCAGATGTTACTGTTCGCTTCTTTTGCCATTACTCCACTTTCGGCCATTTTTTCCTGCTATCCTACCTGCTCGGTCACGATCCGGTCACGGTTTATTGATATTCTGAAAAGATATAATTTTTAAAAGATCGATCGAAGAAAGTTTCACGACACAGCCGATATCCTTAAACCATAAATAGAATCTTATAAATATTTGGAATAAGATATAAAACCTGTCGTGTGTTCACATCGGTCAATCAAAACGTAATTACTTATCATAAAATTGGAGTTCGCTGTAGGACGTGAGATGACCATATGCAGACTTTTCTGAAATAGTTCATCAAAATGTTATTCAGCTTTGTATTATTCAACGGCTTCTCATGACCTCGACTCGTCTCATATAATGTTTTTGAAGACGTGTCTTAGGAGTGAGTAGCTTAATGTTTCAGAGCAGGTAGCTAATACCCGTTTTAGTGATCCATCAGTAATCCGCGTACAAATATTGGGCGTTTCAATCATCGATCAGTGTCAAACTTTGCCATTATTCACACAAACGGGCCTTGAACGGCTATTTATTTTATTATGGATATTAAGGAACTTGAATTATTAGTTTCTTTCGGCCTGCCAGCCCCTGTGGAGTTTTCACAGCCAGTCCGTGCGTGCGTATTGAAGGTAACATGAAAAACTTCTCGAGAAACAGATTTATTTTCCTTTGCAAAGGTTTTATATTTTTCGCTCACAAACGTGTATTACGTAGGTTTATATAAAAGGACAACGTGCCGAGATTAGGCCGCAAAATCAAGATCGCTCGTAAAGATTTTTAGACGTTCAAAGTAAATTAATTAGTTTTGTGTAAAAACGAGCACGTTTTTTGTTTCCCTGTACATACTGTCATATTAGCGTCAATTTATGTAGAATCGCGAGGCGTGACAAATAGTCATGTCGTATCTCTTTCTCGAAATGCACGAGAAGCGTAATATCGTGTCGATCTCTGGCTGCGGGCCAAGCACTGTCGCTGAACTCTGTCTAGTGTCCACTCCATTACACTTATTATAAAGATTCCACTTCATTAGCACATTCAGATCAGATATACCAAAATTTCAGGCGTAATTTAATATTATTATACGAGATATAATTATCTGCGTTTGAAGAACAGCATTAGATGGCTAATGCGCGATAAACGTTTCAAAATATGACTTCATGTGTCGGGTACTGAACAGAAATAGTGGTTCACCGTTATTTTGTTTCAACATAGTCTGGATAATTAACTGTGCCTACTCTTATCAGACGTGTCGTCATTTCCCTCAGCTCTGTTGAGAGCGCATGGTATTTATTTTGTGTCAAACTTATGATTGCTTTTTACCAACAGAACTCGAAACTAATGTCGAAACAAGTTGAGAGGATAATCAAATTTTTAATTGAATTTTCCAATTTCCATATTGCAAAAAATATTGCATTAAAGTTATATATCAAAGTCCTGCGCGGAGAAAAAAGTTGTTTACTGCAATGTGTCTTCCACATTTTAATTTAATTGACATAAATATGTAGGAAACCATAATATGATTTTATTCTAATTCATTTTGTAGAGCTTTATCATTTAGCATTCTGTACACCACACTTAAGACGCAGATATATGCCAGTGACCTTGAGTGGTTAGGTTGCGTGTTCTGTACTGAGCTCACGCAACGCGTCGTACGTTCAGCCAGTAATAGGACTCGCCGATCAAGAACCGCTGTCCCCAATTTGCCGCATTATTAATTTATTATACACAAAACAAACGTTATTTTAATAAAAGGCGTATCCTAAAAGATCAGACATTAAATTTTCTTTAAATTGGTGAACGTTTCAGAAAAATACGCTTGGTAGATTTTGCGCCATTCTCAGTTTTTATCCGCGTTAGACATAACTTTACAAATTAATTTAACTATGTAATATAAACATAATCTAAAATATTCACATATTAAATTATTGAGAAAATGCTCTAATTTAACATATATTTTTTTCAAATGATTAACAATACTCGTTTAGACGTGATCTTCAGTATAAAATCATTAAAAGTCGGTTATCGTCGCCTTACATTGACGACTATTAATCATCACAGGCAAATATTTATTCAGAGTCAATTACTGTCCCCTACGCTTTCATGACAGCTGTAAAAATTGTTTACTCATGAATATGAATTGTAGATAAGCAATATGGTTTTTTCTGCCTACCTGTGCTTTAATTTACCTCGGATGATTGCGTTATGAATAATATCTCCAGCGGGTGTTCGATACATCGCTTCACATCGATGTTTGGCGAGTAACAATTTTGTTTAAATTTCACGGCGACTCTTTGGTTTCAAACATAAGCGTTGAACCTGAATAATCTGTTCCATCCGTTACGTCGGCTGAATGAGAGAAGCATTAATTAAACACATGTCATCTCCCACGCTGGCTCCACGCCCGGACCTTTTATCTCCCTTTTGTAAAATATCATTCGCAGTTGTACGCTTTTATTTCCATTGTGTAGTTATGCCGATGATTTCGTTTGTAGTCTAGGGTTCAACGCTCTAAAACGCAGAATTACTTTCAGTCTTCCGAACTACTTAAATATTTTCCTTCGCCTTAACACCCGAATAAATGTACAACTAAAAGTTGTCCTGTCCCACATATTTTGTAACCAAGCACTTAGAAACTTGCCGGCACAGTTACTGTTCTGTCTGCGCTGAACTAATATTCGAGACAAACTTGAACTACACTAAATTTGTAGTAGCGGAACCCTCTAATATTAATACCTTAACATTGATTAAATTGTTTGTCGTCGGCTCCGACAGCTGTATAACATAACCAGCGACAAAGTTGCCTTCTCCTAAACACCAGAATATCACGTCCGCTTCTAACGAGTAGCTTACATTAATAAAATTTTAAGACCACTGCGGCAAAAAGAAAGAACACTTTTAAATAAATATATGTTCTGTAGCAAAATATTTAACCCAGTCAAAGTTAAAAAAACAACCAAGTGAAATTTACTTAATAAAAAGATCGATGAACCTTGGACTATTGGTGCGTTACTTTAAGGAAAGCAATAACTACAAACAAAGGACTTTATTGACAATGGAAGGAGTTCATACTTCGCTACAGAAATCGCTGATGATAATTTAGGGAAACACAAATCCAATAGAATTGTACTCCAATGCTCAAAACTGTTATAGTTCTGAAACAGATTCCTGAAGAAGAGTGATTATCTAGAGTCAGTGGCGCCACGGTGACGCCAAAATTGAAGCAAAGGGAATCTCTTTACGATGAAAAACAACTGTGCAAACTACGATAGGGCTCAGAGCTAAACGTAATGGATCATAAAACCGAAAAAATAAACAGCTCCTTGAAGCAGTTCATATATTAGGAAAATAGCACTGTTGCGTTGTATCTTACTCAACATCTTATTATGAAGAAAGTGTTCTTCCTCGTAGGTATTATTTTCCTTTCTTTCAGTAACACGGCGTTTTTCCTATTCTTCATTATGTTGAGCCATCTGTTCGCTCTTCGTACAACCTAATTAAGTGATGAGACAATGTGTATTGTGTACATTAGTACACAATATCAATTTCGAGATCACAGTCGTATCATGCCCTTAATGTGTAAACCTATTTAAGAGGAATACTTATTCAATAAACACGCACATTCGGCAATTGATTACCATTGGAGTTCAAAACCATCTACAGTGCTAAATAGTACTTAAACATGTCGATTCCCATGGTACTATAAGTTAAAAATTATTCTTGTTGATGGCATTTTGAACAATAAAGCGAGGTCTTATATTAATAAATGAAAGCCTCGTTGGATAGCAGCGGTCGTTTCTCTTTGACCGTATTAGTCCCAAGGTGATAGCAGGTGAGCCTAACTCAATTTTCGAGATGGATATTACATCTTAAACTAAATATAATACAGTCTAAAACGATTACCTGGTTTGGATGCCACTTGAGTCTAACATGCGCTACTTATTCGCAAGACTTAGGATAATAATAATATGCATGCGGAATACCAAAAGTAAAATAAACTTTTTTTCCGCAGAGTCAAGCGATGAGGATCGTGCGAACCGTGGGTCAAGCATTCGAGGTGTGTCATAAGATGCAGATCAACTCCCCCGAGCAACCAGCACCTTCTACCTCAACCGCCCCAGATGAGCCGGTCGCCAGCGGCAGTGACATCGCCGCCTCCAAAGGTTTGATATACCAACGACAACAAAAGGCCTAATCTTGTCATACCAAAAAAGAAATTCAATAATTTTGCACTGAAGTGTTGAACAACACACGAAAACTTATGACACGATGACCCCTTTACACTGGAGTGCAATTAATTTGATTTACTTGACACAGCTCCTCACATGAAATTGAGAATTTAATTATATACTCCTTTGCACATCTCTAGGTTGATCTTCTGATGTTTTCGCCGCTCGCGACAGATTGTCTTCCCATTTATAATCTTTCTGCCTTTGCCTCGCGATTTTAATCTTGGCGAGTAATTTTTTCTTAGCCAGATAGCGACTTCATCAATGTACACAGATTTTTTTTGCAAAGCGAATAAAATATAATGTGTCGCTTGAATAAATTACGCGTCCAGAATGTTTATTTATGTGAGTGTACATATTTTATAAGAATTATAAAGACGTCAGACGGAATTATATTCTTTCATATTCAGCTATTTATTTTAAAGAAAAAGAACTAACTTATAAAATACTTACTGAATTGTAAAATACTGTGTTTATATATAATTTTTTAATAGTGACATAACCGTAACATTTGGTAGACATGATAAAATGATGTTGTTTTATGAAATAATAATTTTTCATCTAATTTCGGAATTCTCCTTTAAAAAATAAGCCTTTATTATGTTATTCGATTATGGCAGTTGATATTGATTTCCAAAAGCATCCATATTTTCTTTCGTTTATCGGAGGTAACAAATAAAATATGGTGAGGTAGAGTACAGTTAGGTTTCGTCCCCACAACGCTGCAACGTTGCTTATAAGCGGGAAGTCGTAAATGCGAGAGGTTTGTGCCAACAAGGTTCACGTTATATTATTTCCCAGTGGGCGGCCTTAAATATAATTTTATTTACAAAATTTGTCATCCCATCACTCATATGACGCAACTATTCATTCATTTATGCCAAGTCTAGAAGTTCTACTGTATACAGAGACAAAGGAAAGAGTCGTTATTACATAGAGAGACGCATAACTTACGCCTCTTTTTCATGATAATAGTACACAGTAATATGTTCGTGCTCTCGTCACGCAAGTCTGAGCACATCGTAATTTGACAGCTCAACTTGTATCACAGTAGATGACGTCACATATTCTTTTTTCGTTGTTTCTGCGGGTTGCTTATAATTAGCTTTTATGTATCGTTTTATGACATCCGACGTAACGTGTAGGTTACAGCTGGTTTAACGAGCAACGTCATAATTTTACTGCCTTTACCTTAATCTACATAAAATCGTACTTACCCTGACTGGTCGTCGGCGGTTTATGGACTTAGACATTTTGTCAAAGTTAATTCTTAATTTAATAATCTTCGGCTATTTGTAGTTTCACGCTATTTTGTCTAACAACTTCATCATGTGAATCTTCTTTTATGATTCTATTACCACCGTGTCGTTTCATTCGCCGCACGTAATTTGTGGTTTCATGCAACTATCGTAAACATTCGTCTCGTATTTTTTTGCACCTCATATTGTCACTTCTTGCATGCAAACCGGTGGTGGCACAAACAGACAGCGCGAGTAGCGTGACGCACCACAGTACCAAGAAAAGAATGTTGACTTAGAACAAACAGAAAATCTATCTTCCAATAAACACAGTATTTATTCAATAATTTCATTATGGTCCAATAAACGTTACCACTAACGAAATAATATTTCATATAAGCCGTCTGCCGTTTGCTTAGACAATTAAAATGACGTGGTTATGCACGGCTGGCTTTGGAAAATTGTATCCATTTCCAGGAATTGTTATTAGAAGTTAGTGATGTCTGATCAACAGAAGCGGCTTCTGAGTGCGGTGCCTCTGAGGGGGCGGCTTCGTCTACAACGAAGGTAGTAGTGGAGGACAGAGCAGTGGGGGGTCGTGAGGAGAGACCCAAACATCTGGAACTGCTGCCGCCTCCACCAAGGAAGGAGAGCAAACGAACACCACAGGTAACTATAAATTTATTTTCAGTAAAACAATCTCAATGCAATACTATCGATAAAAGAATTCTGGTCATTCCGATAAACGATTCACAATCGCAAATGCACGGTAGAATTTAATGAAAGTTAAAAAAAAGCAAATTGCACGAAACTTCGTTGTTTGGGAACACAAGATTTATTCAACATATCAACGCCTACTTGTATTCCTACATACATGCTTCAATTGCATAGTTTCATTACCTTTGGAATTGCCGATAAATTCAAAGAGATAAGAAAAAAGAAACGAAAAATACACCTACTTAACGTAAACCTTTGTCTCATGCAGGGACCATTTTGGTTACCTATTGAACGGGTTTTCGATAGGGTTTTTCTAAGCGGTTAATCAAAAACCCATATGATATGGGTAACCCTTTTTAAAGGCTAAGTTTAAGCCATTCAACTCACTTTCACCCACACCGTATGGGTTTTTAATTAACAGCTTGGAAAAATCCTATCGAAAACCCTTTCCATTGAAAGGGTTTTCAATAGGGTTTTTCTAAAATGGTTACCAAAATGGTCCCAGGGTAGAATAGAGATAGAATTGGTCATGGTACGCGTGCTGGACGGATATCGAAATAACATAGGTAATATTATGATGTTTACATGTCACTGGGTTTCAAGTTGGTATAGAACCCATTGAATGGATTATCATGTAACCTGTACCGGGTAACCCATTGAATGGGTTACCCCTTCGAAAGGCTTAACTCTTAACCAGGGTTGTAAGGTCCCTGGCTGAATCATTTCTATAGAGATATATAGAAACCAGTAGTGTCGCTTGAATCTGCAGCTGCAGTTTGCGGCCTGCGGTCCATCTTGGATTTGCACCTTTAGTCTGCAAATTCAAACCTTTCATTCATTCTTTCTTCACCACTACATTCAAAGTCAAAGTCAAGTTATTTATTTCAAATAGGCACTTTTGAACGTCAAAATTTACAAAAAAAATAGAATTGATTCTAGTTGCCCCTTCCAAAAGGTAGTTTCGTATGGAGAAGAATGGGCAAGAAACTCCACAATTACTATATCCCCTACCTAAATCGATCAACAAATCACAGTATGTATGCCTCTTAATATCTAAATTGGCAAACAATGTATCAAGCGATTGACCAAACATTTGAAGCCTCAGTTGAGTCGACTGCACAAGTTGCAAGCCTAGCTGGCTTACCTAGGTGGAACTAACTAGAGTCTGGTGCGCAAACGGTACTTTATCAACTAGTTTAGCACAAGTTTCAACTTCTGTTATGAACATTATCCCATGATTAGTTATAATATTAGAAGGTCTCAAAATGAAACTGTCGTCAATTTATGCTCTTTTTGTTTTGAACTTAATGAACAAATCATTTCTGCTTTTACACCTTATTCTATGTTCCTAGCAGTGTTCCAAATTGAGATGGGATTTGCCTTCCTGTCTTTTATTAATTCAGATAATAAAGTCTGATCCAAAATTGAAATATGGCAATTTAAAATCGAGATACTCTACCGTCACACATTGAAGCTTAAGGTGATTAATAAAAGCGGCAAAAATATTACGAAGTTGGCGTTCTCCAACATTTTTTATGCATGAGAAAAATTATCATATTCAATGCTCCATGTACTGTAATGCCTTAATACAACGAGGGTTCATCATGCTATAGCTACATACTGGGGAACTTTCTTGATAACAGTTTTAAAAATATTCCTTTATGTTATCCCATATTTTATTCCTGAATTCTGCCCGTTTTCTTAGCCAATTTCAATTTTTGTACGCAACAGGTCCTACATAAATGAATAGGCTATCAAAAATGTTTATATAATCTAATAACTTCTCTATCTTCAATATTATGATATTGAACTGGTGTTTTCTGGGAAATAAAGTCTCAGCAAAACCATTTAAGATTCCAACCGACAACAGGATTGACCTTGCATATCCATCAGCTGTTTTAGCGAGATTTAAGCAGGAAGTATCTGAATTGTCGCATTATTATTCGTTTTTGGCATATCTCGGGACCTTATGGTCGCGCTCCTTTCGAAGGCCTACGAGGGACCGAACCCAAGTTGCAGAGACCTCTTAGACGATTCTAAATGAAATGAGACACCAACAGACGATTATACTTGTTTGTTCTATGCAAGTGCACCAAAGGACTGCCCACAGTTGGTTCAGGACCATTGCAGAACATATTGGGCTATGGGTTTGGGTGGCTATAGTGGATTGGTTACCTAAAACTATGGGAGGAGTATGTCCCCTGCCTGATCAATGTTATTTAATACACAGATAAAATGGCAGGGGGTGACTTGCGTACTCAATAATGGGCCCCCGGATCCTTTCTCTAGCACATAGTGACGTAGCGACAAGAAGTAACACTACCAGAGTTTCTTGAGGAGTGGAAAGGTTTTCCACTCCTCAAGCACCTCAAGGATTTAAGTGCCCTTTTACATTTCGACGCTGTGCTAACTTAGGTTTTTATTTTTTATATATTTACACTATATTTATATTATATTTAGACAACTGAACAGTAGTATCGACACGACAACGAGCGTGAAATCAATTGACTTAGGTCCGTTGCAATAATATATTTTTGTATTAATAATTACATGTAATAATAATTAGATTAGGGTATGATGAAGCTGACGTACCTTTGTAAGGTAAAAGCCCCTAAATAAATAAAGATAAAAAAGGTCCATCCTCGACAATCATTCGTGCGATATTGAGCGCACATCGCCGGTGAAATATATAGTATTTTTATTTTATTTTTAAAAGAAGTAACGGAAATAAAAAATGCTATAGTTTAATTAAATGTTTACGATTATTTTGGTATAAAAACTACTTCAAAATGATGTAGAACTTCGGAGATATTCAGACTTGCTTCCAACCCTTTTCAGTAGAAAATTTAATTAGGTCCACTCATTTTTTTATTTATATAAAAGGCATAAAACAAAAATGTATTCCATTGTTATAAAAGTATAGGATATTTGTAATATGAGAAAAATATTTGGATGGATTATATTCAACAGAATCTGCAAATTAGAGCTCTCAAATCAGCTCTCCATGAGTTTTTGCCTAAACATGCATCAGGAAAACGATTATTGATAAAAAAGTAAATAAATCATTAAAAAATCGCTTTATAATTATTTTATAAGAGAAAACGATCTATTTTTACCAAGTAATTATTATTTATACGAACTAAAGAATAGTAGGTATTCAATTTCAACGTGGAAATCATGCATTTACGCGCATTTTTGTAATAAAATGTAAGAGGGCTCTTAAATAGGATCAAATTAGACATTCTCAGCATAAAATCAAATCGTAAATGGGGTAAGTTCGAGACATCATAAAACTGTCAGCCGTGCAACCTTAAAATTGACATTACAACGAGCTAAACACAAACTGCATATTTTATAAGCGCGGCATTTACAAGTACGTAAATAATAAATAGTTTAGTCCCAGTGATTCTCTAGAGTTCTAGACGAGTAGTCTGGAGAACTTCCAAACTGGCATTGTTACTTAATTAACATTTTCAGTGGGGCACTATATTTTGCACGTCACCTGGGACCACTGTGATTTGCCCATTCTCATTCCTCCCCCCCCCCCCCACCCCACCATCTACAGTTTTAAGTTTCGAACACTTTGGAATCGTTTGTGACTTTCCAGACTTATCAATTCTGAGGCCGCGAAGTTTCCAAATCCATTCAATGTTGCCAGCATTGGAGTATTTCGCATTCGATAACTTTCTAACTACTTGCGTAAAACGTTTCTTCCGGCTATAATAGGATTTAAATCTTCTGAACCCCTTTTTAATGTGAGTAATTTATAAAAGAATATGAATGCAACCGAAAGCAAACATTTAAATACATATTTATGCAAAAGACAACATGAAACACGAAAGCTTTCCCATAACAAAACATTTTTTTCTGGATCCACCAACTTTCCTTTGTATAACTGTTCTTTCCTCAAAAGACCATTTCAGACACGGATCTACATGGTCCTCACATGATCTGACCAAGATTATGTCTGGACTTTAAAAGAGACTTTGACCCCTGAGTTTGTTTCGCCATTTCTTCTCAGGGGTAGTCAGATAGGAAATGTCGGCTACATCTAGATTTTTTTATATTTTTTATATGACGTGTAAAAGTGATTTTAATATCCTATTTACAGAATAAACGATTTCATTTCATTTCATTTCATCCTAAGCCCCGCGTTCATTGGGAAAAAAGTTCCACAACATTGTGTTAGCAATGTGTTTTGTGATGTACCCTTTAGTTGCAACGGATATGGTGCCTTAAAATACTGTTCCCTCACAGACAGAACAGTTTTGTTATCAGCAAGAACAGTTTTTCAGTAGACTTTCAGATATATTTGACTATGGGACTATTTCATCGAATGAGCACACCATATTTTTTTTATGTACACTCATGCTATAAAAAAATAAAAGAAATCCTCTATAAAAGTTTCTGACTGAGCTTATTGCCAACATTAAAACAACCAGTGTCATAGTAAACAGAATATCATCCAAACGAGTGTTATAATGTTGTACAAAATTTCATCATGCAGCTCCTTTGCTTTTTCGATCCCTTCCTTACTCATCAAACAGCCACATTGTCACGCAAATGAAACAAAACAGTGCAACATCGCTTCAAGTTCTCTCAAGAAGTCCGCGTGAGGTCTCAGTAAAGTGCCACATCTTTACTGAAACTCACGAGGAGTGGGTATCATCATCATGCATTGAATATAACTCATTTCATCAATATTTAAGTTTTGTAACTAAATAAAGACTTGGCTAAAAGGTCCCAGGCCATTAAAATGTTATTTAAAGAAAATTGTCACTACTAAATTCGTGGTATCTTTATGAATTTCAAAAAAAAGAACATTCACATACACGCGCGTTTCACTACCACAGCGCCGTAATGAAAAAAAAAACAGGTTGTTCGATTCACGTCGTATCCCGCCATTTATGTTCGATATTAGTATTGAAAAAAATAATAATTCAATTATTACCTAAACATAGTTTGTTTGTATTAGATACTCAGCAATTAAACTTTCCATGAATTTACAGAGAGCTCTTACAACACTGTACAACATTCAGAATCTTTTATAGAGGATTCATATCATGGGTGTAGTAGATAAAGTCTTGGATGCAGCTGTACATAATTAGGTATTAAAACACTCATGTAATACTATTCACATTCGTGTTTTAATACCCCTTATTATACAAGAGCTGCTTAAATAACTATTTTAGAGCTAGTCAGACTATAGACAGTCTAGACATCAAGTGCTTTGAGTAGTCTTTCCGTCTATTTTCGGTAACGCAATCATAATCCAAAGTTATGATTTAAGGGAATTCCTCGAACAAAATAATGGTCTGCATATTTCGTACTTTTGATCATATAAAAGTAAGTATAGATAGAAGAAATGCCGCTTTTGATCTTTTTTCTTCCGTAACTTTAATACACAAGTAATTATTTTAAGGCGACTCCCTCGAGGAAATCTCCTAATCCCACGATTTTACTCTCCTTATTGGAATTAAAAAATAATGTTGCTATTGTTTTTGTTTTAATTATCATGCTGGCTCTAAAGTGAGGAAACCATCGTGTGGAAACCGGCATGTCCTAGAACTAAAAATACGACGACATATGACATCTTCCAACCCGCACTGGGCCCGCGTGGTGGGTTACGGCCCACTCTCTCTCACAGAGAGGAGGCCTGTGTCCCAGCAGTGGGATCATTATAGGCTGATTACGCTCTAAAGTGATTGATACTTTTGGCCTGATTTAGCTCCAAATAAAAGTAGTCTAGGTGACATTAGACATACCTACACAACTGGGCCTCAAGTCTGCTATTACAATAGTGTCAGAATGGTCGATCATTGATTTCATAATTGTTGATTTTGACAAGTTTGGTAATCTACTATTATAATGGCGTCATTATGACTTTCCAATGGTCGGTCACTGACAATACATTGAAAGAAATTGCATTTATTGGTAATCTCGTACATAATGACAAATGAATGACATTTCTAGTAATGGGTTTTATAATAATGGCAATACGACAATGCCATTATAAGTAACACAATTCTATTACGAGAACATTGACCGACCAATGATCGATCATTATGAATTTAGCAGATTACGAACTTTTAGCAAAATGACAATGGGATCGTGTTGGAATGACTGAATTTATAAAAATAGCAGACTTGGGGCCCAGCACTCCTGTTCTCCCAAAAGGGTTGGGCAGAGGTATTCAGTACGCCCACATTTCGCCAGTTATCTTTAATTTCCATGTAATATCGGGCAAGCCTCTAAGGCTGTCATTAAAGTTTTTATTCTGATAATTTTCTAAACAGTTTCTATGTGAGTGGAAACGCTGGGAAATACTTGGGACGCCTTTGAAGAACATAAATAGTGACCTTATTGGCTCTTCAGAAAGGTCAGGTGCGTAGTACTCGAACCGGCGTGCGTGTATGACCAGATGTATGAACGAAAACGAAGCAAAAGGAGTATGGAAGGTGCGTAGCAGGTGGCGTTCTATAGTTTCTGCCTACCCCCATGGGAAGAAGGCGTGAGTTTATGTATGTATACAACATTAGGTTTTGTTTATACTAAAAACGAAAAGGGGTCATTGTACTCATCATTTTGAACATTTTTTTCTATGGGACCAACCTTGAAATCGCGAAATAAAAATCTTGGGCACGCCACAATTGCGGCGGTAAGTCCCCTCTTTGAGGAGTGGCTAGAGAGGCGCCACGGCGTCCTCACCTTCCGCCTGACGCAGGTCCTCACCGGACACGGTTGTTTCGGGAGGTTCCTGTTCAGGATAAAGCGGGAGGAAACGCCCGGGTGTCACCACTGTGTGGATCGCCCGGAGGACACGGTGGAGCATACGGTGGAGGTCTGCCCTGCTTGGGCGGAGCACCGCCGTGTCCTCACGGAGGCGATCGGCGGCGACGATCTCTCGCGTCCGGCCCTGGTTCAGGCCATGGTTCGGAGCGAGAGTGCATGGGAGGCCGTCACCTCCTTCTGCGAAACAGTAATGATCGCGAAGGAGGAGGCGGAGCGCATGAGGGTGAGGCAGGGTGCCCGCCCTTCCGCCCTAAGTCGCCGCAGGAGACGCCCCGGGCGTCGGGAATCGCAGGCCGATTCCCGGCCACCGTAGGCGCGGGCTTGCGGACGGTGAGCGATGGGTAGCTCGCCGTCCGATAAGGACCAGGCCCGGGTCGACGGCGCGTTGTGTTCCACGCGCGCCTCAAAGAGACGTCAGCACCAATTGACGGGGTCCGAAAGGGCCAATGCCTGCCAGGGTTACGAGCCTGTCCGAAAGGGATATCGTGACTCTGGCACACAGGCATCTGAAGGAACACGGTGGGTTTTAGTCAGTAAAAGTCTGACACTCCCTCTCGCTCCGCCCAGAGCGGGAGAAGTTATTTGATGATTTCCCACCAAAAAAAAAAAAAAAAAAAGCTGTTCCATATATTTTGCCGATTTAAGTGAACACAAATGTAGGGAACAGCTGATTTTTTTTCGCGATTTCAAGGTTGGTCCCATAAAAAACATTGTTCAAAATGATGAGTACAATGACCCCTTTTCGGGTTTAATATAAACAAAAACTAATATTGTATAATATGTAAGTTTCTAAATAATATATAATTTAGCTTTCTGTCTAATCTGTAAATAAAAATAATCCTGACTACATTGTCTTTTTATTAGGAAACGCTTTGTAGCTCAATTTTTCTTTTTTTTCACAACGTTCTCCAAGTACTTATTTTACAAAGCAAAGCGGCCAGTTAATGAAACCTAACTAAACTCATTGAAACTGCAAACTTAAATGTTACCATCAGAAGCAAAGGAAGCAAAGCTGTTCATTCTTCTCTTTTTACCCGACTTCCAAAACGGAGGAGGTTATTATGTCCGTCTGTATGCTCTTTTTTTTTGGACCGATTTCGCCGTCAAATGTCGACACCGATTAAGAAAAATATTTTTTGTTTCAAAGGGTATGCTCCCGAGGTGGTCCCATTGTTATCAAGTCAGAACCTAATGAATATCCCATGGAAATAGAGGGAAATCCTAAAATTTTGTTGGCATATCAATTTGGGTATTTTTTATAATAACTCGTGCGTTTTCTCTCGGAAAGCACCATTTGGTGAAGTAAAACTGATAATGAAGACCACAGATGGCCACCGGAACTACTTAATATTAAGTATTTCACGGGTTGCGATTCGATTAGGTACCTACTTCATTATGGTTGCTAAAATTTTTCTTACCAGAAGAACTCCTCAACAATTAACATCGCAACCTCGGAAAACAATATTTTGTAAAAGGAGATGAGCAGTTGACACTATGCTATTGTACCTTAGTTCAATTACAAACTAACCCACTAAAAGGTGAAAAATAAAAAACTTTTTCCAAAAATACAACTGACTTATTTTTCACTTTGTAGTGTTTTTTGGAAATCGGTGGCTTTTTGGTAAAAGTTTTTTAGTTTTAAACAATTATTAATGCTGAATACATACTGAATTATTAAATACCTGTAAAAAATACAAAGGTAAGTTAGTGAAAATGGAAACAGAGAAACCTTATGGAAAGTAATATAATAGTTACATTAATTTGATTACAATAATAATAATAACAACTTCCATTACATAAATAAAATATTATGGTTTTTCATTCATAGACATAAATACAGCGGGACCTACGATTTTTGAGTGTTTGAACTCGTATTGTTTGCTGAAAACGTGAAATCATTGTTTTGTGAGAGGGGTCGTATTCATGACGTCATCACTTTCATCTCAGCTATTATTTTTAGTATCATTGTTGGCAATTAATCCCCTAGGGTTTACGCTTTTTATATTCATGACACTCTCTATACGCCTCTTGTATTCCAGTTTTACATTTTAAAATATGTACTCACTTACTATGGACCGTTCTTAATAACTACTCGTAGATTGGAGGAAAAGCCTAAATAATCATATTTATTTATTTAGGATCTCCAACCAAATATACACAATACATGACACGTAGGTAAATAATTGGCAACATTAGGTATTAAGTAGGTGTACTCCTTCACGTATGGGAGACCACAGCATATTAGATAGTACAAAACTAAACGCATTCAGGATATTGAGAAAAGTTACCTAGTCAATCATTCAGAACGAGGCTCCTTATACATAGGTATGTTTAGGTATTTAAAAAAATCAAAGAATATGTCACCGTATGATAAAGAACATCGTTAGTTTCTATCTAGCGAGATTATAAACTATCGTAAACTTGTGGGCTACAACAACACACCACACAGCTCTAACCTTTTCGTTTTTTTTTCTTTGTTCGCGGGTTGGAAATTCCTCATGGACGATCTCCGCCTTGGGGCGGGCGGAGGAGTCTGTCAGACTTACTGACTAAAAACCACTCCGGTGTTCCTTACCACACTTGCACCGTGGATCATGGAATCATGTACGACTTCCGCGATCCCCGGCTGGTGCCGCCTCTGCGGGCCACCTCAAGTCTGGGTGCGGTGTTTGACCCCTCCCGCGACGTCTAAAATGGGGTCCTCGTGGAACGCTACGCACCGCCACCTCGGGTCTTGTATGACAGGGGGCGGCGAACGTCCCCGAGTCCACCGTCTCTGGACCCATTTGTAGGGGCAGGAAGAGGGCATTATCTGCCCTCTGCCGACGCCCGGTGTGCCTGCTACGGATCGGGTGAGCGGAAGAGATCTCCCACTCCCTTTCCGCAGACTCCCTCTGCAATATGACTGTTTCGCAAAAGGATACCACCGCGATCCCCGTTATAACCTAACCCATGAACGTATAAAAAAACGTCCATGACTTAACCTAACACATTTGGTGGGGGTGCCCTTGCTTAGTTACTGCGACCAATTCGGCTACCGCCAAGACTTAACAGTCAGCAGTCAGGGAGGATTTACAATTTTACGGGTGATAAAATCGGGCAGATTAGGAACCCTGTTGATAAGTGCAGGTTCGTTCACATTTTGACGATGTGACAGTTATATATTTTTAAACTATCGAAACTGAATGTGTTATAACAGTTCATATTTTTTCGATAGTATATAATCTCAGGGCACATTCAAGGATAACACCGCGATCCCCGTTCTAACCTAACCCACTGCTCTCCAAATGGTGAAAGATAACATCGTGAGGAAACCGGCATGTCCTAGAATCAACCATTCGAGGTAGATTACAGCCCAGTCCCTCGAAGAGAGGAGGGCTGTGTCCCAGCAGTGGGAACATTATAGACTGATTATGCTTATGCTATGCTATATAATCTCGCTAGATAGATTAGAAATTAATGGTGCTCACAATCTTACGGCGACAAATTATACAATACGGTCAATGAATCATGGTCTGAAGATAGGCTCTTGGGAGTTTCACGCATTATCTCAATCACACACGCCTCATTTCACCATTACCTTCATCTCAATCATCTCAACTAGACTAGACGTACGGAAATGTGATTGACGTGTCACCGTAAGATTGTGAGAACCGTTACTTTATAACCCATCCGTATTATTTCCGTTAGATTATAAACTGTCGAAAAATTGTGAGCTGGGTGACATAGGTTAGGTTAGGTTTTATTTTTGATGCGCTTTTATGATTTTTGTTACTTTGATTTTCGTATTGTATTTAGAAATGTTGTCGTACTCAACAGTATCTGCGATTTGATAAGGATACTGTCTTGTTGGAGTTTTTGTTTCTCATGATGGATAGGTTAGAACTGTGTCCAATTGCGCGCGAGCCGAGCGAGTGAAGCGAACCAAGCGAGCGAAGTGAGCGGTGCCGCTGCAGTGGCCGGCGAGCCCTACTGCCAGGTTCTTCGCAACTAGGCAGGCTATCTAGTATTAGCGCAAGGTCCGTTACGTCGCAAGCAAGTTCGATACCAGTTCAGAAATTGTCGGCTTCCATGGATAGATTATAAACTACCGCCAGATTATAAACTAACGAAGTTCATAATTAAACGGTATAACAGATTATGTCTCCTTACTTCCCAACATGTTTTGAAAACACGCTTATTGTGGGTAAATCACCATGGAGTAAAACTCCTATCTTCGCTTTGCTCCGCGAAACCATCAAGTCACTCTTGAATAGCATGCTTCTAGGCAACCACGTGCACCATCGCAGATTGTACACCACAGCTTTAACAACACGTGCGAACACGAGATCCTATAAATGTCGGTCCAAAAAAGGATACTCTGTTTCATCGAGTAAAAAATCTTGCAACCGATAACATAATCATTATCTGCCTAGCCTATTCCCAACTATATTGGGGTCGGCTTCCAGTTAACCGGATGCAGTTGAATACCAGTATTTTACATGGAGTGACTGCCTGTCTGACCTCCACAACCCAGTTACTGGGTAATACGATACCCCTTGGTAAGAGTGGTTGTCAGACTTTCGGACTTCTGACGACCCTATTCTTAAAACCGATATCGATAGCCTTAATTCGATTTTGCACTTGCATGTTCCAATAGTTATCAGCTACCCTTTGTCGCTACCGGGAAAACGAATTTAATCAGATGGAGCCTGAATAATTTACCTACGGTATTATCAGCAGGATATACGAATACGTCCTAGTCAACTTATCGAGGGAAAAAGGTATTCACCATATATTTGGGCCATTGACACAGTTATTAGGAAAGTTATTCAGCCTCGCTGATAGGCTGATTTAATTTCCGTAGGGAATACTCTCATTGGCATAATCACGATTATTTGTCATGAATATGCTTGTAGCTTCGTAGCTACAACCCCAGTCCCTATAATATCAGCTAGAATTGGGTACACTAGTGGTTAAGAAGGTTTTCCAACATGATACCATACCATCTTTTTCCTGTCTCAAATCAAGATATTTCACATAAAACGTCAGAAGCTAGTTGCACGGTTCCAATTGGTCGTTTTCTATGGAGAAGAGCCGGCAAGAAACTCCACAGATACTTTTTTTTTAATATTTTTTTTTTTACAATGTTTGCAAATTAAGGGTCGTGTGGATTGGCGCGATATCTCGGGCGCGACAGGCAGCGCGTTAAATATCGCGCCAGTCTGCACGAGCCTTTACAGTGTTAATAGGTATGGCAGGACAGTGTAGGCCGGTCAACAAGAACCGAGTACCTACATATCAAACAAAATAGTTGGTGTATAAATCTACAGTCTATTATGCCTACAACGTTCTTAAATTCACAAAATATTAAGGAATATTTATAAACGATTAATAGAATAGAATTGAATAGAAACTTTATTTTCAGACACATAGTCCATAAATTACACAACATTACAATATAAAAACACAAAACACATCAAATAAAATAACATGCACGTTAAATAAAATAAACACAAATATAAATAAAATTATTTAAGGCACTGGAACGACGCTCTGTGAGTCGTCATCCAATGCCACATTATGGGGCGGTCCATCCTGCTAGCCACAGTAGCCAAAAGACTGTTGGGACTATCGCGCACGCATCAGCGCGTAAAAATCCGGCACGCCGGTTTCCGCGAACATCCCCGACGCACTGCAAAAGCGCTGTAGTCCCAATATCACCCTGAAGGCATTGTTATATTGGACTCGCAGAGCACTGTACGAGTTTTTTGTATAACTGACCCATAGGGCGCACGTGTACAGAGATAAAGAGTGTAATAAAAATAAAAATCTATTTAAACCAAATGATATGATTGCCATTACAACTGACAAATCTGAATTAATATCCTGTTCACAATAGCCACTAATACTAATAAATAGTTGAAATTAAAATTGTAGGTATTTAATGTCAAATAATGAAAAGACTATGTCAAAGAAATATGTAAAAAAAAATACCTCGTAATATCGGAGCACTTGATTGTCTCATGTTGGGACGGGATTATTAAGAGAACGTCTCATGCGAAACTTGGTAGTATCATTGACTACCCAGTGTATGTCATTAGTTGAATCATTACAGAGGCTATTCTAATGTGCCCAGACATGTTTGAATGAAGCCCAAAGATTAAAGTTGTTACCTAGTCCATACTTGCAAAACTTCCAACAATAAAGTTTGGCAAAACTCACCAACCACCCAAGCACAATTTTGGCATATAAAGTAAAAACTAATTAAAATTATGGGACAGCTCTCGAGCATATTTTCGTAACCCAGTAACTATAACACACAAGCATCTTTCTTAAAGTATACACCATTAAGAACGTCAACACCGCACTTATGAATGAAATATTTGACCTTTGTATAATGTTGATCAGCATTATTCTAACAAACCTGGTAAAAATAGATACAATATTATCCGTACTGAAAATAGTAGCCACTACTCCTGATAATCGCCCTCCCACATTGAATCCGAGAGCGTTACTTACTATAAATCAAACATAAAATAATATCATCGGAACGCGAATGACTTCGATTCAATTTCAACTGTTTCAGCTGTTGCCACACTAGTAAATAATTCGATGTATACTCGTAAGTTATTATAGTTATCTTTAAGTTACAATACTTAATTTTATTTTATCATAAGGATGAGGAAAATGTCGTGAGAAAAAGACACCTCTCGAAGAATACAGGCTTTAATGTTATGTTATTTAATGTAAAATGAGATGAGAAAGATGATTTGGCAAGAAAGGAGGGTGAAAAGTGACTTAAGATGACGGAGATTGAAATGATTGGAATGCATTTTCCTTTTGCTACTTAATTTGTTATTCCGTGTGGTACCGGACGTAAAGAATAGCATCATCCCATTTCTTCACGTGGGTGTCATAATAGGCGACTAAGGGACTTACTAGAGAATGGGCAGCAGCGTTCTCTATGCTTTTTAACACCATACTGCGATCGCCAACCCGCCTGCCAAGCGTGGCGATTATGGCAACCCCCCCACCAAATGACAAGCACTAAGGAAAAACGGTTTCCGTTGGATGCGGGAAGCGGGAAGCACAGAACCAGTCGAAGTGACGGTGCTTGGGAGAGGCCTGTGTCCAGCAGTGGACGTCTTTCGGCTGAAATGATGATGAATGACTTAATTGTCATTCTACGTCGTTAAAAAGTTCGATGATTTATTTATGTCTGATGCGATAGTCGTTTCATATAATTACTGCTTTCACAGTATTGTGTCATTTGCGTATATCACGCCTTTTATTACACGTAATAAAGTTATATCGTAAATAGATGACGTTAGCTCTTGTTGAATGTTTTGTTTAGTAAATATTTCAATAAAACTACTTGATTTCAATGTGGTTAGAATACTGTGCATAACCTAACCTATCCACCACCAAATAGCTTTTTTTTTAGTTTGACAAGCTTTCAACATATGATTTAGAAATTCATGATCTTTGAATGAATTTACAGTCTTCACCAAAACCCTTATTTGTCCACCATTGTGTTCACTTGGACAAACATTGGCTAGTAAATACGTAATTACCAGCCAGCCCACGTCTTAAACAAACGATATCGTTTACATTACACTAAAGGGGCACTTTACCACCGAAATGTGTCTACTTAAGCCTTACAAGGCCACATGAGGTTGCCGCGTAAGAGTTTACAACAAAACTAACACTAACTTTTGAAGGAGCTTAGAATTTTCCTTAAAGTCATTATGCAAAAGTCTCGCGTAACGACGGTAAGTTTAAAATCGCGACACATTGCGCCACGAGTCACGATGACACTGGATTCAAGAAGGAATTCCAAATGTCTGCAGTGTTTCTCTAGGAGATATTTCGGAGCTCTGAGCTAGCATTACACACCATTAGCACCCCGGTCACGCCCCTTGTTTGCAGCAGAACGCTTTCTTCGATACAAGACCGCGACTCTGCACTGCTGTTGACCTCGCTCTTGGCACACGCTGGGATTCGCTTTGCTCGCTAACCATATTTAAATAGCTACCCAATGAAAGGCTAGGCAAAGAGGCGTTTAACTGAATTCAAAATTAATTAATCCAGGTATGTTGGTTTAAATATGTACAACATTTTGATATTTGAACAAAGCTTTATGCAAAAGCATTTATTGTATATAACGGTAGGTAGGTACTAAAATTTTCAAAGCATTTCTCGTGTTCTGCTTATTTTCAGATGAAAATTATATGTCAGATCTTCGTCTATATGATGACTTTTTACTACTATTCTGTAGGCATTGTGCCGTTATTTCTGGAATTGGAATTGTGCCAATTAGGCATCTACAATAATTCGTATTCATACGAACAAACGATTTTATTCCCCATTTCCGCGGTGTTGTATGAAAAGCTCATTATAGAAAATGATTTTTATGAATTCCGTACAAAGTAATGTTATTTCTCTCGTCCAAAATGCAATATTTCTCTGTGCTTCGTTATGATGTATGAGAGATCTGATATGAGGACGTATATCGGATGTCTGCGCTGTGTAGTCCGTGTCCAACTGTCATGGCGTCTAAGCTCTAGTTCCTGAAAGCACGTCGGAACCACTTGAGAACCCATATCGCATTCCACTTCACATCTCTAGTGCATTGTAGTACTATGGTAATTAGAGCTTAATGCAATTAGGTCATATCTTACTTAATTTTGAGTAGGTATCCAGTACCTATGGCCATCTTCATTTTATTATGATTGTAGTAGATAAAAATGACATAACAATGGTGCCATCTTGGTTCAACATCGCGGTTTTAATTATAAAATTTTCATTTGTCTTTCAAATGAAAACTAAACCCTTTTGTGAGAAACTTTTAATTTCGTTCTGTGTTTTCTTTTAATTTTCATCCAGAGGTCAGGGACTTTGATTATTCCAATCGTCAATTAAATGTTTTTGTTCCTTCGTCGATGAAAATTAAATACCATCTTATTCTATATTTTTTTGAAAACGAGAAAAAAATTAAAGATCCAATTGATCACGAATATGATTAATTTTTCTTGTCTGGTCATCTTGCAATTCGTATCAAAAGCTACACTCTATATAAATCCATATAATAAAGTATTATTATTATTCTATGCTTTACCGCGATCAACCCTGACCGTGTTCTGTTCAAGATCGTACAAATATCTACAAACAATTATTGTTCTGCGCGTAAACAATAGATGCAATCATTTGTGTTAACGTTACACGTAAACCAAATACTTGTATTATCAACATCTTTATCCCCAAATTCTTAGTAGGAATACGATATTTCTATAGAAAACTACAATGTATTTCCTCACAGCTGGAGCATGAATAGTAATTCTTTAGTTTCTTAATCATGCTCGGAGATTGCCGTAATCACTACCCAGTAGACAGACAGATTAATGATCTAAGTAGCTACATACAATGTTAAATTAGCTACCTTGGGATTGCCTAATAAGTCACAATGAACCACGCTAGAATGGAACTCACCACGGGGTAAATCCTGAGCGAGCGGGGTCCGATGGTCTGGTAGAATTTAATGAAGTCATAAATCAAATGTTTCATGCAGTCCCCTTAGGGACCTTTGGGCGCTTCTTACATCGGTCTAAGTTAACTATTTTATTAAATTCTCTTACTCTCTTACTGAAACCATTTGAAAGTGGTGAAAAAGTATTATAGTTTCTACACTTTGTTGCTGCACATAGTGCTTACCTTAAACAGCAGTGCGCTTAAGAGGGATGCGCTAAGGTAGCCCGCAGAATTCAATTTTTCTTACATTTTTTCAATTTGCATGTCAGTAATAGGTTGTATGTTGATCTAAATATGATTCGCGGCCATAACAAATATGTGTTTACAGAATTATAGGTAATCATTAGAATCGGCAATACAACTAACTCTTTTCGAAAAATCCTACTGAATGATAATTTCTGAAATAATCATTCAGTAGGATTTTTTTAACTTTATTTCGCGGGCTACCTTAGCGCATCCCCCTTAAGGCGACGATAACCGACTTTTAATGATTTTATACTGAAGATCACGTATAAACGAGTAGGTACCTAGTGTTAATGATTTGAAAAAAAATATATGTTAGATTATATTTATTTATATTACATAGTGAAATTAATTTGTAAAGTTATGTCTAACGCGGATAAAAAACTGAGAATGGCGCAAAATCTACCAAGCGTATTTTTTGAAACCTTCACCAATTTAAAGATAATTTAAGTATATATCTTTTAGTATACGTGTTTTATTAAAATACCTTTTGGTTTGTGTATAATAAATTAATAATGTGTCAAATTGGGGACAGCGCTCAATGATGGGCGAGTCCTATTAACGGCTGAAAGTACGGCGCGTTGCGTGAGCTCAGTACAGACCATGCAAGCTAACCACTCAAGGTCACTGGCATATATCTCCGTCTTAATGCTTAAAACTAAACGTGCTCTTTCATATCTTCGCCTTCCTATGGGCCGTAGACTACAGTATTCGTACAATTCATTTTTCCTTCATTATGATGGTGTCTTGACTCATAACAAAACACCATACTGCATTTCAATCAATGTTTGAAGAAACTATTTCTTTGTTGTTTTAGCAGCGCATAACTCCAGCGCCAACCATCAACCTGCCAGATCTCCCAGAGTGTGTGACCAAAGTGGACCTGATCACGGGTGGCGACGAAACCGGCGAGTCTGCAACACCGCTCAGTGCGCAACACCAGTTGCAACTGTTGCGCGAACGTCTCGAACAACAAGCGCAACAGACCCGCGCCGCAGTCGCGCAACTGTTGCTGTTGCGGGATCAACTTGCGGCCGAACAAGCCGCGCGCTGCGAAGCCCAGGTTTGTAATGTATCTGTGATTTAAGACTACTCGTATAAGGGAATTTAACCAGATGTAAAGAAAGAATATACATTTATTTGGAATAAACTTTAGGCATAAAGAAAAAAAACCGGCCAAGTGCGTGTCGGACTAAGCACAATGAAGGGTTCCATAGTTGAGATGAATTTATCCCAAAAACAAACTTAACATTGTAGTTGAAAAATATGTTCTCCCATACATCGATATACGCCACGGTAAATTTTCCAACTGGAAATATAAGTTTGTAATTGCTATTTTTTTTAATTCATTATAATACAAAATATATCGGACTCTTTCCTTTACTTGTGCTGTGAGAGAGGCCTTGCTTCTTGCCAAATTTCATGACTCTAGGGTCAACGGGACGTACCCTATAGGTTTTGATTTGTTTGCGAGTATCAAAATATGTCGCATAAATTGCAATATTTTTTTAATGCGTTGACTCGGAAGCTTGATTTATTTAGAGCTTTAAGGGACCATATACCTACGTATTTGATATTAATTTAAAAAGTGTCTTGACAGACTGACAAACAGACGGACAACGAAGTGATCCTATAAGGGTTCCGTTTCTTCCTTTTGAGGTACGGAACCCTAACATACAAAGCACGTAAACTAAAAAAACAAGTAGATAAAAGAAGATTATGATGAGAAGAAGGTAGACGTACGATTTTATCTATGGTCATAATTTACGGATCGGCTGTAAGTTGTCTAAAGCATAATTTCTGCAACCGATTTAAATCGTTAACACGAGCTCTCCTGATAAGTACTCGTACGAAACAACACTAAAAGAAGTTATTTTATTCCTCCAACATGAAATCCTATAAATTCTTACTGATAGAAAAAGAGGGGAATCCTGTTGAATGTTGATATATAGATGGAGTAGGTATGTTTTTTTTTTGCCCACCGACATTGAAAAACCCATTTTATTTCAGTGATTGGTAAATATCTGCGTAGGATGATAATGATCATACCCTCGTTGTTATTCTTTCATTTGTACGATCAACAAGTCGATGTAATTGTGAACATTTCATCTACGCACATTGAATTTTTATTAACTTTGCAATAATGTGGCTACATTTCAACACTTAAGCTAATGGAACTCCTGAATCATCTTGCAGAATTTTATTTACAATGCCAAAGCTCACGACTTTCTTTCTATACTTCCACCCCCATGTATTTCGCTCAGAAGTTCAAATCTTCAGTGATTTACGTTGTTTATCTAATTTCTGTCAATTATCTGATACCCGAAGAGCAGCAGTGACCCAGTGGAAACTGTTGGTTCCAATTTCCCGGACGCTTTATTTAGTGTAAGTTATTTCATCACCACTGCTCTTAAAACGGTAAAAAACGCAGGTATCCGCTGGATGCGGTAAGCACAGAACCGGTCGAAGTGGCGGTGCTTGGGGGAGGCCTATGTCCAGCAGTGGACGTCTTTCGGCTGAAATGAATCCGGCATATCTTAGTATCAAAAATTTGAAGACGTGTGACATCTACCATGCCGCACTGGGCCCGCCCACTCCCTCTCACAGAGAGGAAGCTTGTGTCCCAGCATTACATTATAGATTTATTATGTTTATGTGCATATGCTGTCAATCAACCAGTCATGAAACTGTTTCACATTTCAATACAAAATACTTCAGAATGCTGAAACAGGAAGAGAAACAAAAAATCCATTCCTTTGGAATTTGTGAACATTCTCTTAAAACAAGTCAGTGTCGAGCAAGTGTCGAGATTATCAGTTTTTTACATTAAAATCAAGCTGTCTGAAATAATAATTTAGAGCTCGCAATCAAAACGAAAAAACGTAAGTCCATTTTTCGACGCCACATTTTAGTTTGTGAAAGTTATAGTTAGGATATAATTTTGTTATTTTTATTAATTAATTAGGGACATATTGTTATTTATGTACTTACATATTATTTAATTCTACATACAAATAAATGAAAACATTCCATTTGTAACTGTAGAAAAACAAGGAGTGTTATGGTCAGAACGCAAAAGTTAATAACTTTTTTTTACTCTGTCATCGGCGACTGGATTACTTTTTATACCGGCGCGCAGCGTTTGAATGAAGTTCTGATTGGAAATCGGAATCGGAAGACTTAAAAAATAATACGCCATACCGATGCGCGGAATCAAAGGGATTTGTAACAATTTTATTGATACTGTCAACATAAGGGATGGAGGCAGGGCATTTACTACGGTTTCTTTTTAGCCATGTTGTTCGTTTCAGAAGTTCGTCTCTGACATCGCAATTGGAATTATTACTCTCGCAAAACGGACCTATAATGGTGCTAAGATGTTTGTTTGATGTATGTTTCACTTGCATGATTTATCAAATAGAGGATGCAGGTGTTAAGAAGGTTTAGATCGAATAGGTAATCATAATAATTAAAATAATATATTAATTGTCTGTATTGTCTATATTTCAGGCTCGCACTCACCAACTTTTGGTTCACAACAAAGAGCTGCTCGAACACATTTCAGCTCTAGTGGCACACTTGCAAGAGCGAGAACGAGGATCGTCTCGACCCATCAACGCTCAGCAACTGACACTCTTGCCCCAGGTATAAAAATAACGCCTTTTTTTTTTATTTCGAATAGTTAGTGTTCGTATTAAAGCGACAGCGCACGTTTGCTGACACTTCCAGCATCATTTACCTAATCTGGAAACTTTTACATATTTATAAATTTGGATTGATGCTGCTCGTGGTATGCAAGTGTGCGTAAACCTTTACCGCCCTATTACAAAACAAGATTTATATTTTGACATGGCTTAAACCATGGAGCCAGTTTTTGTAATAAGAACGTAACAGTGATTGAAATACCGTTCTTTATACAAAACTGAAAATATAGTTAAGTACTAAGTTGTCCGTTTTGTATTAGAAACTTAGACGGAATAAAGATCGAAATTCGATAATGGCTGTTTTAAACCTGGGTCTGAAGATAAACCTTGTTTTATAATAAGACGGTTAGCGTTTAAAGTCTTTAGGGTGCACGCACATTAAAAGTAACTCACATGCAGTTTATGATGAGTTGATGAACGAGTGCGAATTAGATTTTGTAAAGAATCCCAAAACACTGCATCATCTGTAAAACGAAACTAGGTTTTAGTTGGCGTACCTTTTGCGTCTCTATACTTAATGTGCGTGTACCTTAAGGATTGTTTGTGCTCTGATCGTCTTTTAGTAACCCGATTTTAATTTGCTAATGTTTTATTTGTTTTGCATTGTAAAAAGGCATGTGCGTTTCGTATTTCGTCTTGAATTCCTCCACAAAGTTCAGAGGGAGTAACTCTCTAAGGAATGAGCGAACTTTTGCAGGAAACGTCTGTGATATTTCCGTATGAAAAGCTACTTGTATGAATATCATACACTTTCCTTCTGCATTTCGAAAAGTTTTAATACGACATTAACACTTCACTACAGTACCTATCTACAGTATCTAACCGGGCGGGTGTTACTGACACATACCACCTTATTACAAAACAATATTTATATTTTGACATGGCTCAAACCATGGAGCTAGTTTTTGTAATTAGAACGTAACAGTGATTGACATACCGTTCTTTATACAAAACTGAAAACTTAGTTCGGTACTAAGTTGTCAGTTTTGTGTTTAGGAACTTTACCATTGTCGGAATAAAGTTTGAAATTCAATAATGGCTCCATGTTTTAAACCCGGGTCTGAATATAAACCTTGTTTTGTAGAGTTTCAGGAAAAAATCATAGACAAGTATAGCCTTGTACGCCAAGTAAGCCTTGTACCAAGTAGGTATGATTGACAAAATCGACGCTCTTTTTAGTCAAACCTTTTTTTAAACTCGAAGTGATAAATGAACCGGACAGTGGTTACTATGAATATTTATGTTCTTTTACATCCTTCTTCCCATGGGGATAGGCAGAAACTAAAGAATGCCAACTGCTACGATCCATACATAAGTACTCCTTTTGCCTCGTTTACGTTCATACATCCGGTCATGCACGTACGAGTTGCGAGTACTACGCACCTGGGGGTCTACTCCGCGGCGTTTATCCGAATTATAGGCCGAATGTTCAGCCGTTTTATAAGTTCCATAATTTTCTTTTTTTACTTTGAATCCTTACCCGAGTTAAAGTCACATTTTTGACTTTAAGTCGGGTAATATCTTGGTAATCTCTTTGACTGTCGTTTTTTTTTCTTATGCCGTAGTTAGCCATAGTTAGCCGTAGTCAAGCAACGGCCGAACATTCGGCAGGTACATACTTCGAATTTATGTTCGGAGTAGTCCCCCTGATCTTTTTGTTCTTTTATTAACTAAAAATATATTAAGATTAAACTGTAGACATTGCCCCTGAAAGCCTTGTGTGGAAACCTTTGTCAAACCTCATTTCATTGGCTGTTTTTATTTCTGAAAACCAATCACAACACCTTGAGATTTGACATCAGATTTAAAACTTTACTTATCTTTATTATGCTTTCTAGCTGCTAGATCTATAAACGCTTCTTAGCTCGTACTTTGACATAGACATGTTCCCGTCTCTAACTTATATAGATGTAGTTTGAGAGTTGAGCGACAGTGACTGGAATAGGAATCAAGTTTTACAGCTGTGCTGCTGGGGAGTTTGTTGCGCCACTTCTTCCCAGCTTAAGCACTAGGAAGTGGTGAAGGGTAGCATTTTGGGGGACTGTCTTAAGAGGAAATGCGGGCGGAGAGACTTTTAGAGTAAAAAGTCATAAATCGAGGTTCGGCTCTCGCCTATTTCCTCCTCCAATATTGGACCAATTTAAAAGATATATATATTTTTTTTTTTTTAACGTTGCCCCACACTAGGAATTTCTCCTGTATTGTAGGTGCGTTTACAAACATTTAAACTCACATACACA
The DNA here is from genome assembly GCA_948098905.1 of Tiliacea aurago. NCBI lineage: Eukaryota > Metazoa > Arthropoda > Insecta > Lepidoptera > Noctuidae > Tiliacea > Tiliacea aurago. The sequence goes on from OX402576.1 coordinate 19,852,482, forward strand.
AACAGCCAGACCCGGAACAACTACTTGTAGGTCATACAAATATTTGTTCCATGTGGGAATCGAACCCGCGACACGCAGCGCAGCAGTCAATCGCTTAACCACTGCGCCAACCGTGACGTCAATTTCTTATACTGAATAAGAAGGATATATACTGTGTCCCTATGTTTTTCTTTTTTAATAGTTGGCAAATTTGTACAATAGCCCTCTGTTGTCAGCGGTCTAAACAGGCAATTTTGAGCATTTTCAGAGGGTTCCAGCTCTTATAAAGATAATGTATCATCAAAAAGGAAAACATAGGGACACAGTATATATCCTTCTTATTCAGTATAAGAAATATCTTTTAAATTGGTCCAATATTGTAGGAGGAAATAGGCGAGAGCCGAACCTCGATTTATGACTTTTTACTCTAAAAGTCTTCCCGCCCGCATTTCCTCTTAAGTAATTTTTGACGTTCGAAAAGTGCTGATTCTCAGCCTGGTTTGAATAAATGACTTATAATTGATTGATTTATTGAATAAAGGTTAGCCAAAGTAGGTGCTAAGTAACACTTATAGATCTGGCTAGTCTTGAAAATCTCACCTATAGGTACTTAGTAACTGTTTATTTTAATTAAGCTTATTCATTTTCATAATTAAAACCACATTACGTTTTTGTTGTTCCTGTTTTTCCGTAACATTAACTGGTCCTTTTAAAAAGTAAAACAACCGCAAAGCACACAGAGCGGCTTTATGCTGAGAGTAAAATATGAAAATAATGTTAAAACCATTATTATTTGCGAAAGGAAATTTCATAAATATTTTACGCTGTAATTTCACGATTACAGTTGAAAATTTTGTGAATATTATTGCAAAACTATTACTTAAATTGAGCGAAAAAAAATCACATTCAAAACTTGGTGAAATACAACGACGTGTTGAGTGGGTAACCCGTACCTACGTAGTGTAAATACGACAACATTGGCGTGTTGTTACGTAGCCAGTGCCAGCATCCGTTTCTCACCGCTAATCTCCATAGATTGACTCACCATTTGTCAATGTCCATCGTATCCCACCCAACGCGCGACGTTACCATTTTATTTCATTGTGTTACCGCAGATTTGCAAATTTGTTTTAATTTATCACCATCCATTTATCCAAACAATAATTTAAACATTCACAGAGGATTTGCATTTTGTATTGTACATGAAAACTCTTCAGTTTAGCTTTGCTGTGACCCCGTATGAAAGTGTCGCATGGTTTGTAGCTTGTGGATGTTATTTTTTGTGAGTATTTTAGCCAATTCCTATGTTAACTCTAGAAGCTTTTATTCAATGGCTATTTAATTTCTTATAATGATTTCGTGGTTATTTACTTACTATTGTTTTCTGTTAACGCTACTAGATTATTCAGAGGAAAGCTGAACTCTCGTACAGCGAAGCATTCAAACCTGACGCCGTGCCGATGTGCAATGGCAGCCGTTCTCCGACCAACACCGAAGCTCTGATCAACCTGATCACACAGAACACAAGAGTTAATCAAAACATGGAGAATAATAATATGAATTTTTCTCCATTTTGTGCGTCACCAGTCCAGGAGATAGCAAATGCCGCTAGTTCTGCCCCCAGCTTCGGCGGAATGACCAACGATCAGATTCAAAACTACTTGATATCTAAATTCCAAAATATGGGGGGCTTCCCTAACGGCAATGAAGCGAGTAAGCCGCCAACCACCATTAACTACAACCAACAGTTCTTTCAGAACAGCAATGCTTTCCCAACCATCCCACCGCTGACCAACCACTACAGCAACTCTGATCTAGCGAGCTTACTTAACCACCAAATCTACAAAGATTTGTGCAGTTCGAGCGATGAGCTCGGGAACTTAGCGCAGGCCATGAGCGTGGGCCAATCGGAGAACTCTCTGTACAGCAACAACAGTCAACCGACGACCTCGAAGGATTCCAGCCCGGAGGGCTCCAGTTCGGATGAAGGAGCTCCGTTCATTATGCCGCTGTCTCACAACTGCACACTGACGGCGACGGGTCAGGACGGGCGCGTGCGTCTCATCGTGCCGGTGAGCCCTTCGGAGAGTGCGTCAGACGTCGTTGAGTCACAGGCGGAGCCGCAAAGCACGTCGGGGCACACTCTGAGGGTGCCTGGACAGGACCTACCAGGGACCCTCCTGGCCCCCGCAGCCCCTATCACCCGCACGACCAGCGAGAAGGTTCCCAACCGCAGCGAAATGATGACGGCCCTGCGCTCCCAGTGGACACGCCACACCACTAAGTGAACTCGCACTGAATCTACGCTAACTGATCTGAGTCAAGTTACCTAAAACCTTATTTATATTTAGAAGTATCTTCTATAAAAATAATATCTAATTTTCGTCATTTTTGTACAAAGAGTGTAGTAGGTATATTTTGTATGTATACTTTTGTTTTATATTTGTTTTAGGGTAGATAGTAAATTCTCGTTTGAAGATTGAGACTTACGATGGTGCCAAACTTGTGCCACATGCTGTGAATGGCGATAAACGGAAGAGAGTCGAAGATAGAGATTTATTTACATATCACATTCTCTTATACTAGTCCAACGTTATTATTTTTATAATAAAACCCGTATGTATCAGAACATATCCTTTATCATATCGCCATTAAAGTATAGGTTTACTTTTATGATCCATATTGTTATAGTATAAAGTGCAAGTTATACGTCGATATTTATGCTCTTGATGATCCATAAAAATATAATAGTCTATTAACGCAAGGATTTTATGCTTTTCTACGATTTATGTAGTCCTTGTGATAATCGTATTTTAGGCGACATTCCTCATTTAATAATATTGTTTCCTAATGTAGGTAATGTACCGCGCTTCATAGGTATTCAATTAACGAAGAATATTCATGTTAAAACTCCCGCAGACAGGCGGGACGCGACAATTTCTATCAAAACTTCATGGAAAGTGTCACACTGCGCGTCGCGCCAGTCTGTCCGAGCCTTTAGTCGCAGAATGGCTCATGGATGTACACTTTTAGACAAGTATTCTTTGTCACGTTTTACTTACGATGTTACATTTGATATCAATAGCGTTATAATGAGATTTGTCCTCACATAGATAATTTTTAGATTGTCTCAATGTAGGTATGCATGTTTAGTTTCAATATACCCAACAGATTCAGTGTACCTAACCGTGTATAGCGTTAGTTTTAATTAGGTATTCAACACAATATTTATTTCTACGTGTTTTATAAAATAGATGGATATTATTTTAGTCAGTTAATTCTATTTTAGAACATTTTAAAGCTTACCTTTAATAGACAGCCCGACATTCGCTACATACCTACACGTTTCGATTTAAATATTTTCATATTTCATGTTTTATGCCAAACATTTGTGTTTGTAAAGTATGAAAGCCAAAACATGCCAAATAAATAATAATTCGAAAATAACAAAGAGAGAAAAAAATTAATATCAATATTCATTTCTGCCAAAGTTATGCAAATATGGACCAAAGAAAAAAAACGTTTTGTGACTTGTAACGGTATCGTTTAAATCACATTTTGTATTGTAAAAGACGCCATATTGGCATTCTAACGTTGGTTCATCGTTATAAGAGAATTCAAAGTTAAATTCATGACCCCGTTAGTGGGGAGATCCATCAACGATGCGGAGATGGATGCAATTCCACGAGGTGTTGGCGCCGGTGCCTTCACTAGGATAAGAATCTTATTGATGAGATATCTTCTAGTCAATAACCAGATTATTTTTAATAATAATTCAACTGTCTAGTCAATATATTAATGCTATGTGTGTTACGCATGGTGCGTGTAGCTTAAGGCTCCGTGCACGAAAAAATCCCTTTTTCAACAATTTCTTATCTAATTGTGAGAAAGCTTAAAATACTTCAAACATTAAGTATGTGTAACTATAAAAGTATGGTTTTCGTGGTGCTAAACCATTCGTGTCAATCACAGCACCTGTTAAGATTTTTATCAGTTTTGCGCTCTCGAAAATATAGTTTATTTCACCTTTGATTTACTTAATGAAGATATTATATATAATCAGAAAATAACATTTTGGTTTTATCTCAAGGATAACTGAAGCCCAGTGTGTGATTTTTAAATTTCTTGATATGGCATTCCATATTAAGAAATTTCCACCCAGTCGGTAATGTATTCTTTCAAAACATACTTTACCGACTGGGTTTAAAAAAAAGGCTATTACAACATTATTTTTCTGCTATATTTTGTATCAAAGTTGAAAAAAGTGCTGCAGCTACATGCAAGTAGACCATTATATTGAAGTTGATGAAATTTTTTATGTTAAAAATCAAGAGTAGTTTCTTGTAAAATTATGATCAAACGTCAGCAGTCTCGCGTAATTTTTCGTAAAATTTGTTGCGAATATTATTAATTTTCCATGAATACTTAATTTATTTGAAAAATCCCTTCCAGCCACATGCAAAACAAGGAACTCGACTTTTCAAATCATCAATAGTTTTGTTTAGTTTCTTTTTTCCTTTCTCATAACTAATTTAATCAAAATTGATCAAAATCAGCCGATTTCGTGCACGGCCCCTTAAACAACGGTGTGGAGTGACAATCGAACTACCATGTTAACAAAATGTAAAACCACACCGTTTATTTATAAAGAAGTTTATAAATAGTACACCTATGAACTAAGAAGCGAAAATAAATCCTTATCATGGCCGTGAAAGGAACATTGACATTGTCACATTAGTTTATATGATGTCTAAGTTAAGGGTGACGCAGGGCACTGAGCAGAAGGGTTTGTCTTAATTATTATACAAATATATTCGTGTGCCAACTTGGCCCTTGGCAGAGTGCTCCGCAGACAAAACTGCCGTGCTCCTCACCTAATCCTCTCTAATCCTCTGTCTAACTCAACTGCCACCCTTGGCTTTGCACTTTGTGAATCTATTATTATATCCCCCTACACGTATTAAAATAATAATTAAAGAAAACTCTGAATGTGAGCTTACTCTGGTATAATTATGAAAGTTAATCAATTTTCCCATGTTTCTATAAATTCTATCAATTATAATCAATAATTTTAAGGAACATAAAATAGTAATTCTCCGTTAAAGTAAAAAAGATGAAAAATGCAAAAAAATACGAAAGATATGTGTTTATAGCTACACGATGATTATTAAAATTAGTTAGCAGCGATGTCAATGTTTCAAACAAACAATATAAATGTTCAATGTTTAAGTCTAATGTAACCACTGTGTAGAAAATAGCTGAAAGTTTATGAAATGTGTATTGTTTAGAACCAGTTTTAAACTTATTGTAACCTTGTCTACATCAGCAATAGAAGCCACAAACAAAACATAGCAATGTGATCCGTATCGTCGTATCATTCCATATCATTAAATAGCACCTGCTTATACGAAACTAAATTGTTGTTTCAATGTCCCTGATTCCTTTCATAAACTAGTAGTTGATTTCGTCAATCTTGAAACCACAATTCAAACCGGCCAAGTACGTGTTAGTCCACGCACAATGAAGGGTTCCGTAGTTGGAATGAATTTATCCCAAAAAGAAACTTAACATTGTAGTTGAAAAACATGCTCTCCTATACATCGATATTCGTCACGGTCATTCTCCAACTGCAAATGTAAGTTGGTCGACTATAACTCGTTAACTGGTAAAACCTGCTTAGCTGTGATAGTTTTCCTTCTAATTTCGTTGTATTTTTTTCATATACCTATTCAAAAACAACCATATAGCTGGGAGTGACACTTGACTCCAACAAAAATTTGCACTAATGCATAATATTACGCAAACGGATCCCTGAGTCGAAAAATGGTCTTCACAGCCCCTTAATATTTTTGAATGGCCTATCCAATGATATCCCACATCATGAGATAGACGAGAAAAAAAATTGAGCCGTCACGGGACGACGTGCAGATGTTACATCGCACTACAATCACTTTTACACACTACTACATATAGACTGTATAGTGGCCGATCGCCACGCAGCATGCGTCGCCCCGCCAGCAATCGGTTTTACGTGCGCCTATAGATGTTTCACATCAAACATATCATCCCCACTTTACGTGTTCAAATTTTTCATAGTACCTCTTACTATGAAAAATTTCACATTTCAGCATTTTAGTACTAAGAGTCTCTGAGTTAAGCCGAGGACAGACAGTCAGACAGACAGACATGGTGAAACTATAAGGGTTCCTTGTTGATTACAGAACCCTAAAAAGTGGATGGTTGGTAATAAAATACCCCAAAAATTTATACATATCATGACATTAAATAAACCAAACAGCAAAAGAGTGCGATGAGTTTCAAGCTAAGCTGGTTTATGCAAGTGGTGCAATTTTATTTCACGGCGATCTGAAATATAATTAATTAAACAGAGTAGTGTTCCTTACACACACGTATTAACATCGCATTTTTAGAGATAAAATATATATTTTTTTTTAAGTTGTATTATTATCTCAGCGTTGGCAAGTGGCAACACAGATACTTATGTCACTTTTCTTTCGCGCGCTGACATGACATCGCAAGAAAAAATTCGCTCTCATCAAATCGTTAATTTCTATTATTTTCTATTATGTTTACAGTGCTCTTTACTGAAATTATGATCTTTGACAAAGTGTCAATTATGCCAAGTGGTGATAGAAAGTGTAATGAGTGCATTGTTAGCGGAGACCTGAGACGGCCACGAGTCCACGACGTTCATGAACGACATCAACAGAAAGCAGATAAATACATCAGAGGCAGACTGCTAAACCTGACCCAAGATCCGGAGGCATCCCACAACCTTAATGTGCGAGAGTGCCTGGCTTTAACTGACCACCTTGTACGCGATACTGATAGCGCTTTAAATAAGCACTATGGTGGACATTAACACTGCCTATTGCCAGTTGCTGCAAATTTTATAAAGCATTATCCCTCCAGAGACACGAGATGTCACCAGTATTGTTATCTCAACGATACTAGCTGGATGAGGAGCTGCCAGAGAGGCTCGTGAAGCCCTTAGCGATGTTACTGTGCATAGCTAACTGGTATGCGTTTATCAACATTCAGTGCGTGCGAGACACGCCAGTAACGTGTGACCTTCCCGTTACTACCTGGATGAAAAGTTAACAGTGTGTATAGCTAACTCGGGTATGTACTTGTAATAACAGGTAAGTCTCATTTCTATGATCAAGGTTAAGAAAATTTAAAAAGGTGGTTTGATAGGCTTTTGTATAATAGAGTTCATGAGCTTAGTGCAATCTCACGCAGTAAGTTCCACACTGAATCCCAAATAAGTGAACGTTAAAGCTTATGGAGACATATAAGGCTGCTATTCCCAGTCACGAAAATATTCAAAACTATTCAATCTCACATACAGAACAAACTTTACTAAACAAGTTGGCTGCCGTTTTGGCTCTAATGTTGACTCTGTGAACTAATACAACAAATACTTCATTATAACAGTAAGTTACGATAAGCGAAATAGTAAGCTAAAGTAATATTAATCCTTTACCTCTCACAGTACAACAAATACAACAGCTCAACTTAAAGTTGACATCAATTGAGACAAACACAATGTGGGTTTTTCTCGATGTTGATTATGCCTCATTGCTGACTAACAATAGCTAGGAATAGGAATAATAATTATATATAATAGGAATTCTAATTCCTAACAAAGTAACGGTAATGAACAAAATAAAAAGTACCTACTTAACAAACCAGAATATTTATAACCAGATATTGCAGACAACTCTAAACATCTACTCTGTTTAATTAATTATATTTCAGATCGCCGTGAAATAAAATTGGGAATCAAACGAGCTTACCTCTTAAGCGAAGTCTTGATTCTAATTTTATGAACGGCGATCTGAAATATAATCACCCACCCGCCACTAGCTAACAACCCCAATGCTGCAATAATCAGTCTACCTAATTCACTTATCCTTTCAGGAAACCCTAGTGAATGTAAGTATGCGGAACTACTCTGTACAGAAAACAGAGCTTGTTCCTTACTTAAGGATCTCTAAAATAAGTGACATAAGTATCTGTGTTGCCACTTGCCAACGCTGAGATAATAATCCAACTTAAAAAAAAATATATATTTTATCTCTAAAAATGCGATGTTAATACGTGTGTGTAAGGAACACTACTCTGTTTAATTAATTATATTTCAGATCGCCGTTCATAAAATTAGAATCAAGACTTCGCTTAAGAGGTAAGCTCGTTTGATTCCCAATTATACGTTACTAATACGGACTACTTAATTAGTATTTTAAGCTGAAAATCCAACCGGTTTTCGCCGCCAAGCTAGATGCGATTGTGATGCAAGTGCATGCAGAGCAGATTGGCGCAGCGCTAATCAATCAACGTCTGACTTAGTCTGACGCGATGTCTGATGAATTAACTGCTGTACTATGAGACAGGACGACTTGCACTCAATTCTCACCTCCAACTAGGTTCTGACTTACAACTGAATAATTTATGGACAATTATGCAACGGGGCATCGCTTTATGCAAGCTAAGCGGCAAGAATCTGATTGTATATTCGTATTCTAGGGATCCAGGTATTTTTGTCTAGTAGTAAAATCCGACAGAATTGCTTACTCTTAAACCTTCAGTCGGCTTGGCCTAATTAGTAAGGTCTAGTACCTACTTAGTAAGTACTTATTAGTAAAGCTGACAGCATGCTGGAAATGCTGCTGTATGGGTAGCAGAGACAATGTAGACTGGTAAATAATACCAGAGGGGTAGTTGCATAACACTTATAGAACGGCCATGCCTTTCATTTTGACAGTTCAATTACATTTTCTCAAACATGCTTGGAAATTCGAGCATTATTTTGACACTCTTCTTCGAGATGAATCAAAATTGCTGTACTGGCAAAATACATGTGAGCAGCGGCCACCAAAAGTTGTATGGAAATAGTGGAAATCCATCTTGGCTTCGCACGGTTTGTGCATTTAGCCAATGTCAAGTTTTAGTTCTTGTCTAATATTGATGAAATGAATTATAAATGCATGATGATGATATCCCCGCCCACTCCCCTTGAGTTTCAGTAAAGATGTGGCACTTTACTGAGTCCTCACGCGGACTTCTTGAGAGAACTTGAAGCGAAGTTGCACTGTTTTGTTTCATTTGCCTACACTAATGCACGTTCACAAACACTTAATGGTTAATAATCCACCATTATTACACATTAGTATTCGGCTAAACACAAATTTTGGAAAATAAAACAAACTGCTGAACATGACGCTTCACTTTCCCGCCAAGAAGTCCATTACATATCTTATCTCATATCTATCGTGTAATTTAAAAATGGAACAATGTTTTACTCCTAAACATGGCAACCAAGGAGGTAACTTATCAAAGGTTTTATTTAAATTTCGAACTGGCTTGCAAATAGAAATCTGTTTAATGAAAAAAAACAAATTAACACATTGCCGCGTCAAAAATTATCGTTGTTCGTCATTGAATCTGGAATTTATAAATAATTTACTTTGTTTGAATTTCCGCGCATTGTTTGAGAAAAGCACTATACAAGCCTTGGCCACAACCAAGCATTGATGCGCTCACTTAGGAGTACCTCGGCTTCACCTCGGCCCGTATTTTCACATTCGTCCATCAATGCCCCTGTTTCACGCCGCGCTGCAGTAATAAAGTCCATTTCACGAAAGAAGTCCCGCAGACGAGGCGCGACGTGGCGCTGCAGGCATTGCTAACTTGTATAATAATAATTAGTTCCACTTAATTCCGCGGGACTTCTTTCGTGAAATGGACATTATATGGCAATTGCGTCAGTAATGTTTTTATTTTGTTATAGCTTTGTGCGGTTTGCTCATTTAGCCAGTGTCAAGTAAAATTAGGTAACAAGTACAAAGTTTGTTTAAATAATGATGAAATGCATGATTATTATGATATCCCCGCCCGCCGGCTCCCCTTGAGTTTCAGTAAAGGGGTACGTGGTGAGACCTCACGCGAACTTCTTGAGAGAACTTGAAGTGATGTTGCACTGTTTTGTTTCATTTTCCTACACTGATGCACGTTCAGGAACACTGAATTGTTAATAATCCACCATTAATACACATTAATATTCGGCTAAACACAAGTTTTAGAAAATAAAACAAAACTGCAAAAAATATGACGCTTCTCTTTCCCGCCAAGAAGTCTTCAGTTGTTGTCAAGCAGACGAATTTTTCCAACATAAGAAGGATTAGCAATTTCCTTCAAAATCCTTCGGATTGTAATTCAGTGTATTACTACGTAGTACTATTACTTATTCTGTGGTATTACGCTATTTGGGTACAGGTTGGCAATGCAAGCTACCCTGGTACAATGTAGTTGTTTGGGGCATAACAGATAATTATGTACCTAATAATGAATGCTAAAAAACTTCACGTGTTCCGTGGCTCTGGGATCTTTCTGGTCCGTTTCTCTCTGTTTATACACAATAGGAATAATGTGTTTACGATTCCCGCTCCCCACGTCCATCGTCCATTTACTCTGTGTACACTCACCAGTCTGGCGAAAACAAAATTCAGAATTAGAACTATTCGTCGTAAAATTGTGTTGGGTGTTGCTTAACGCTTCAAGAGTAGAAAATGAATGAAAAACGTAGGGGCTTGCTAGAGAGAATAATTTACTTTTGCTGCAGAGGGTTGTAAATTGACATGGGTCAATAAGGGCAGCAGCATGAAGTTTGTATTGTAGAACCTCCGTATGAAAAATTTGTGCAAAATTTATGAAAAAGGCCTAGTAGCAGCTCAAGCCTATCTCATCTAGTTTTTAAGATAATATGTTATGACGCCTATGGGCGTTTTAGCGCGTTAAGCGATTTGTGAGTTTTCTAGTACGTGGTCTAACTTCAGCAGTTAAAGAGCCTTTTGATCCGGTTATAGTACATAGGTATGGCAACAAGGTTGATTAGTGATTTCTTAAAACTTAATCGATTTGAGAAATCACTCGTCAATCAATTTTTACTAACGATTCTAAGACAAACATTATTTTTTAAACAAAATTTCACAAAATAAGCAGATTCATGAATAAACCTTAATTTCTTCGTCTGAATGGTCGACGGAGCTCTCATTTCCTGCTGTCATCGTGTTTCGAAGTCTAAAGCTTGATGGGTGGTGGCTCTAGTGTAGACTTGCAAGCAAAAATTCTATCACTTTAGTAGAAATTATTTTAATAATATTATAATAGACGAAAAAAAGAGGTCAATCGTCGAATCCGACTCGGCTGGGCAGCGTTCGGGAAGCTACGCAATAACTTCTCGTCCCACATACCGCAGTGTCTCAGACGAAAGTCTTTGACCAGTGCGTGTTGCCAGTGATGACCTATGGTACTGAAACGTGGTCGCTCACAATGGGCTTTATCAGAAGGCTAAAAATCACCCAAAGGGCAATGGAAAGGGCTTGGAGTTTCCCTACGTGATCGAATCAGAAATTAAGAGATCCGCAGGCGAACCAAGGTAACTGACATAGTCCGAAGAATTGCCATGCTTAAGTGGCAGTGGATAGCACATTGCTCGCAGAAGTGATGGCTGATAGGGCCGAAAGGTTCTGCAGTGGCGACCGCGTACCGGAAGACGTAGCGTCAGAAGGCCTCCTACAAGGTGGACCGATGTCCTTGTGAAGGCTGCAGGTATCCGCTGGATGCGGTAAGCACAGAACCGGACGAAGTGGCGGTGCTTGGGGGAGGCCTATGTCCAGCAGTGGACGTCTTTCGGCTGAAAATATTTATGATGATGAATAGACGAAAAATACATGCTGTGCCAACTCCAAATACGTTTAAGGGCAGGAACAGGATGATGAAGGATATCCATCCTTCAGATCCTACAAATTACATCTGTTGATAAAAATGGATAGATCTGCAGTGATGAAGTGAGTCAAGATGAAAATGCCAACTTTTTGCAATTACAGAATTAGCAGTTTAAGCGCAAAACTTACTACTACGCCAATGACTTATAGAGCGTTACTCAGTACTCAAGCATTACTTAAGACTAGTTTCAACCAATCCAATGGCTTAAATCTAGTCTTAAGTAATGCTTGAGTACTGAGTAACGCTCTATAAATACGGGCCTTAAGCAACACACCTCAAAACACGTTATTTCAGCTTCACAATAAAATACTTCAGTTTTTCTATTCTGTTACAGAATCCATTATCTTTACTGAGAGGTATGTTAGTGTAACTAACCCGGTGGTAATGAAACAGCTGCTAGTCTGTGACCTATTCAGTATCCACGTGCCAACTTTTTCTAACTAATAATTTTCTAAGATAAAGTAAGAAAAATAAAGAGAAATATGACAGAATCTATCGTGCGATTCTAACGCTTCACAAATATTTGAGACAATATTTTGAGCATCATTATACGCCTAGAGACTACGTTGGCTCTAGGCTAGACAAAAGAAAAACTTAATAGGTAATAGTAACCCAGAAAATATAAAATAAGCATTGTTACGCAGACTTGGTAATTTTTCTTTTGTGATAAATGCTTTGTCTTGTAATGATTAGTAAGTACACGAAAGTAAACTGCACACTTACGGTTAAAGATATTTATTTCTCAAAAGAATTACAAATTCACCTATAGAGAAAACATAAATAGGTTATGTGCCATCAAGCGTAGCTTAAAATAACATTTTGCTACACATACCTACTACGAATCTTAAAACTAACATTATAATGACACTTACGACTTAATTAATAGTTTTGTCGTAGCAATCAAAACAAATCAGAAGTAGGTAGTTCTACACAAGGAACAGCAGAACTTTATGCGATGCAGAAAGGGTGCATTTCAACGGTTGTAGCGTGTTTACTAAGGTAGGCCTTAGTAAACGGCCGAACATACTTCGGATTAACGCTTTGGAGTACACCCCCAGGATATGATTCCTTTTTTGTTATATTTTATTTTTTCAATATGATAATAGTCTCAAAGGACCATTTGATTTTGCGTTTTCAGGTGAACATAGTTTCATATTACCGACTGCTATTAAAAAATACAGCTTACATGCCTATATGTTATGTGTAAAAAATTATGTCATGTTTGATTAATAATACAAACCGAATGGCGGAACACTGCGATCGTGCCGAGCGAATTTTCGGCAGTGTGGTAACAATGCAAACGACAACAGCGATGTTTAATGTGGACATGTTAAATTGTAATGATAACACGTGTAATTGTAATGTTATTTGTTATACAACAGTTGTCTTCGTCTGCAAAGATAGACCGATGGTTCTCGCTTCTGCCCGGCAATACTCCTGCGCTGTCGCGGCCTGAGAGCGGCTTCATCTCCGGCGTGGAAGACGGTGCCGACGCAGCCACCCTCGCCGAAGCCAAGAATCTGCTCCTACAATTGGGTGCTAAGAAGAAACGACGGCTCATCCCTATACGCTTCACTAGAAGAAAGATCTTAGTTAATAAACACACGCTGCTATAATGTTTAGCACATACTGTGTACGCTGTTTAAAAAGTTGGCTTTTCAAGCGTAATTTTGATTTGGAGTCATTTTACAGGATTAAGAGTTTAGATGCGTATAAATACGTAGATGTTTATTCTAAGTACTATACGAGGCCGTGCCGGAAAATCCTCTAATCCGACACGTTTGACATTATGGTGTGCCAACGATCCTTCATCGTTCCTTCACTAGAATACTGTTTGAGTTCATGTGTTAAACTCATAGAAAATACACGACAATTTACTCTAGAGTATGGTACATAATAATATTATTGTTAATTTTAGTAGGTAGGTAATTAAGAAAAGTAACCGGAGAATCTATTTCTCCGGAGAAAATAAGGCTTCTGTACGAGAACAAATTGGATGCAAGTACTTATAACTAATTATTTAGACATGTGATAACTTATTCATACTCGCCCACTACAGTCACTACGGCTAATTTTATATTGATTGTAATGTTAATGCAAATTATAGACGATGATCTATGAAGCTTTTTGAGCAGCGTACACATCGCATATAGAGCAATTTATATTATTACAATACATATTAACGTGACAGTAAAAGTATTATACTATGACAGTGGAACATAATTATATCATCCCTGTGCTGAAAATATATAGGGCTTACTTACTTACGTTATTATAATATATCGATGGTGCTTTCCCGGTGGTTTAGGCACATTTGTGTTTTAAGTTTGTAATTTAGTTTCAGTGATCTCAACTCGAATACTTTCATGATTACTTAACTGTCACCTTGGTGTCGGATTGGTTTCGAGATACTATCCAAGATACATTGGTACTTAGGAATCCAAAGTCTTTATATTTGGAGACGATTAATTGAATCTAACAGTGTTTTTATATTTTTGTACGTGATATTTCTCGCATGCAGTTATGGTGGGATCAGCCTTTTGCTCTACGACAACTTAATATCTTTATGCAGTAGGTATAACATAAAATAACAATAGTGAAACAGCACAAAGCCCACAAGGATAATGGGACTTAAGATCAAGAAAGGTAACGAAATAAAAATAAATAAAATACCCAGAGTATGAGCAACAAACAACCCTAGTTCCATCGTAATTGCAAACACCCCATATTCACTTATTATAATAGCAACAATTGTAGGATAATAAAACCAGTAACTGAATGTCCCAGTGAACGTCCAGTAATATGAACTTTAATGTAGATGTAACTATTCTCGTTTCTATGGAACAAATACTGCCCGAAAATTTCGAAGACTTGTTTTTGTTAAAATTCGTTATAGTTTTAAACTTTACTGTTAAATATTATATTTTATAGCAGTATTAATTATTATACCTAGAAATAAGATTAATACACATGACCTCGAGGTAACTTACGAACAAAGTGAATGATTATTTTTAATTATCAAAACTAAGTCTAATTTTCAACGATATTGAAATTTTGCATTTCCTAGTATAAATTGAGTTTTTTTCAAGAGATAGGGTACTTAGAATAAGTGAGGAAGTAGTTCGTACTGCATACAGCGACCAAATATTTTGTGTTACAAAGTATTGAACCCAAGGTGTAGGCGATGTAGCACCGACTAACACCGTAAAGGCTTTTACATACTGGCGTGACTTGTCGCGCGACTGGACACCGGTAGAACAATTTCCTTGAATTTTTCATAGAAATTGTTCTACCGGTGTCGCGTCGCGTGACATGTTGCGCCAGTATCTAGAAGCCCTAAAGCTCCTTGCATCTAATTTTCTCTGGGCAGTCGGCACATACGGGGTGGGGTTTTGGTGTCTGTGATACAATGTTTTTTTCATTAGTACAGACACCAACGATACACTTTTTTCTGTAATATTCATTTTTTACTTGAAAATTTGATTTTGTGAAACATATTATGATTTTTCGGAAAAAATAAAAAAATAAAAAATAATACAGGGAAAAACTAAATTAACTAGCGAAGCCCCGCAGGCGTGGTAGGTAATAAGTATCGAATCATCTATGTCTAAACACGACAAAAAAAAGCATTTTTGGGTCAACGACCGCTGGTGATTTTGTTACTTGAAGATATTCGTATTAGTCAAGAAAATCAGTTTTGTTTTATGTGTTGCCATATCGATAACCATCACGCCTGTGAAGTTTACACTAAGAAAACTGTTACTTCAGATATTCAAGTGACTACACTACCTACAGTTGCTATCCCCAAAAAAAATCTCTTCAAAATAATGTATTTCTTATTTGATTATGTTTAGATATCGATTCCCATGACATCTGCGGAGTTTCACTAGTTAAATCAATTTGACCCTGTATATACAGCATGTCCCAGAATTATCGCACAACCTCTTAAGGGGTCATTGTACTCTCCATTATAAACAACTTTTACTATGGGACAAAACCAGAAATTGTGGAAAAAAATCAGCTGTTCCCTACATTTATGTTCGGATAACTCGTGAAAATGTAGGAAACAGCAGATTCTTTTTTCGCGATTTCAGGTTTGGTCCCATTGTAAAAGCTATTCATAATCATGAATACAATGACCTTTGTGCGGTAATTCCGGGACATGTATATAATGTATTTTGGGATCCAAAACCTTTCACGGTGAACCTTCTTGAGGAATTGAGGCTGGCACGAACGCCAACCTGCCTAAAAAAGAAAATAGTGCCATAATAACAATTTCGTTTTAATTATCGAATGCACTAACCCTCTAGTGTTAGTTAAATGTTTGAAGTAAGTATGATTTAACAAAGCTGTTTGAAAATAATTAGTATTCACTGTGGACGACCGCATAGATTGATTTTAATGAACAAGGTTATTTGACAAAATAATAGAGCCTGCCAACAACAACACGCGTGTTGGCATATGTCTATTTTTCCGTTTTTACATTTATCTCGAATAGTGTATTCGAGATAAATGTAAAAACGGAAAAGAAGACCTTAGTATTTCTTACTCAATATCTTAACTGTATTTTATCTGTATCATGCATTACATTGTTGTACTACTATGATATTTAATAACACTAATTAATATTATAGGCTTAGATTATAGGTAGTTAAAATAGTTTAAATGTTGAGTGATCGAATGACTGATTATAATTGATAATGTGTTCTTTAGTTACATCTATCATCTATTTTATATTTTAGATAAACTAGAATGTTTTAAGATAACATTGGAATATACTTGATTGAAATATAGGAACTGTGTGTTTTTCCCATTTTTCCCGAATTATTGATTTCTGTCTATAGCATAGGTTTTGTATGTTCAATTTTTGGAAACTGACATGACACTAATAGACGGCGGCTGACTACATAAGGAAAGGTAAGTTTAACAATACCATGCTTTTCTTCTCGAAGAAGATGAATGAACCTTACAAAGGAGATAATACAAATTCAATCTTAATGATTACATAGTGACACAAACTTATCTATCTGATCCAGTGACTAAAAGCGAAATTAACGAAACCACTATGAAAATTGATAAAAGAGGGCCTAGAGAAGTGACACTATCCACGAAAACGATGCGTAAGACACTATCACGCCGGTAGCACTTCTCCGCCATGAAACCATAGCAGCGAAACCGCAGTAGTTCAATTCACGCTGGTAGCACACCTCCGTCACGAAACCATAGTAGCAAAACCGCAGTAGTTCAATTCAACTGGCTCGCGTCATGTTCCGCTACTCGTATAATTGTGAAAAAAAACGTCGTATAATTGTAAATCATTTTCATATCATTTTGACAGTTCAACAACATTCATTGCGTTATTTACGTTGTTGAATAGACCAATATTTCGAACTTAATACCGCTGCTTTGTATGAATACTGAATATACTATAATATACCTAAAAATCATTCAGATTGTGATTGATATTGTGTTACGCAATTAGGGTCTTACCTTTTTCGGCGAAAACGAGCCAGATGCAAGTGGCACTGTAAAATCCTGTAATATTATTTAATAGTACTTATCTATTCAAACCAATAATATTACCGTAGGCGCGCTTACAACCTATATCTACTTATTTACCTACCCCAAACAAACTAAGGTTCTCTCCACTATTTCAATGCTTTCAAGGATGCATATCCGGTACGGCTCTTATAATCCTTCCATATCCCAAGGGCACGTCTTATTACCATTATTGCGCCCCCCGGTCTACTCTTTGACATGCTATGGTCTCTGTAGTCCCATGAAACATGAGTCTCCAGGGACTAGTGTGAGTCTGGGTTCATTCGAGTATCTAATCGGGTCTGATTTAACCACGCATGGGGTCGGTGCATTTCATTCATTCATTCAAGCAGTTAAGATGCAATTCGGTTCAAAAACCAGAACCATGTCTCAAATGATAGTTCATAATTTCGTTATGAAATTAGAGCAAGTATATACCTTCAGGTTTACCAAATGTTGCTGCAGGAGCTCGTAAATAATACCTAACAGCCCCAAGGGTCGATCTTCAAGGGTAAGGAATGCTTGCCAAGGCCAGTCCGTGGATGTCGTGACGGTGACCATCCATTATGTACATACCGATACCTCCGTACCTCGGAAAGCACGTTAAACAGATCCCCCGGTGGTCCCGGATGTCAATCATAGATCTTTGACAGTCGTAATGATGCGTACCTGTCAGCAGCTCGAAAATCTGACAACCAGTCTTGCCAAGGGGTATCGTGTTACCCAGTAACTAGAGTCCTAATATTCCCGATGAGTACCACATCGTCGTCAACACTGAAAAGTCCCATTCGTTCAGTGTTGACGAACGGGAATATTTTCGACTATTCCCGATGAGTGCGTCGTCGAAAAATATTCCCGTTCGTCAACAGTTCAACACCGTGAACGAATGAAGCTTTTTTCCCGATCGTCAACAGTGTTGACGACGAGGTGTTACTAATCAGGAATATTCGCTGGAGTCGCTCCATGTAAAATACTAGTAGGTACATCCAGTTAGACTGAAATTCAATTCCAAACATACCTAAATAGTTAGGAAAAACTAAATAGATGGTGATGCAGATGCAGATGGTCAAACAGCAACCTTTCAGAATATTTGAGTAAAATAAGAGCTTTGTTTGTTTCTTAGAGTAGCTAAACAATCCACTTGTTGCCTCCCAGCATGCTTAGCACTAGAACCGTAGATAAGCGTTTTGTTAACGGAACAGTAAACAAAAATAACGCGTGTAGATAGTAAAAACTTTTCTACTATCTTTAGCACGGCGATTACAAAATCAAATGGGGCGAGTTCTCTACCCTAGACAATTGCCTACAACGTTAAGCATGGCGTACAATTTTTTCTCCGATGTTGACTGTTTGCTATAAAAATCTTTCTTCCGAAATAGTCTACTTACATAAAAAAGGGCTTCGACAAAGATTCGTTAGTTATTTTTTCGTTAAGGCGAGTAATTTTAGGCGGTGCTTTGTTATTTTTATCATCTAAGCTGAAATTAACATTTTGGGTTCAAATCACCGATATTATTTATGTTTTCATATAGGAAAACTTGAGCAAAGATGAGAGCTCGCGGGAGCCTTTGATCGCCCGGGAAGTGAGTTCCTGTAGAATTATACAATAAGCAAGGAGATGGCGCAATGTTTATGCGAGGAACTCGGCCAAAACTTCTGTAAATAATAGATTTTCGGTATTGACAATAAAATAAGAAAAACAAAAGATCCTACATATTTTACACTATGCTGTCCCTGCACTTTGATCTATTAAATACATTCACAGAGATTAAAAAACATTTGAATAAGAGCCAAAATCTTCTCATTAAACACTGACTACATCTCACAGACTCAGTTTTAAATGTAGCAAAATAAAATAAGTAAGTATATAAAATATTGATAAAAACCAATAAATAACAATGTAAGTACCCAGGAAAAACATAAAGGCTCCCGCAGACAGGCGCACCGTGACGGCGCGACCCGCCAGTCTGCGGTAGCCTTAAAGGATGATACTTAGTTTTTGCGTGACGCAATCAAAATAGTACAAATAAGGCAATCTATCCGTGAATTATACACAATACACACAAATGAGTTTTAAAACTTAGTTGGCTTTAACTTGAATGCGCCACAGCCATAAATCAAAATTTATAACATCAAATAGACCATTTGCGTTTTGTTATTGAAGAAAGATTACCACCACTAGCGACTACCCTGTTGCTATGGAAAAGTCACTGTCTTCGAAAAAACTCGAGTATAGGTGTAACTCGTCGTGCTCGGGAAGAAGAGATTCCGAGTAGTGTAGACAAGCGATTTCTATTCTACAGTAGAGTAGAAATGGATAGTGTCATGCTAAGCCTGCAGTACCCCAAGTGTAAGTTTGCATGAGAGTAAACGTAACTATTTCGTTTGCGTTAAAATTTGACCGATAGATCATAATGCTAAGAGTATAAGTGTGAGAATAAAAATCTTAACGCAAACGCGCTAGTTACGTTTACTTACTTGCAAACTTACACTGGGGGTACTGATACCATGCATCAAATCAATAGACATACCTGAACTCCAACTTCTTCAGACAGAAAATAACCACGATTATGATTAGCTATTCGGGCACTGGTTCCGTTTGGTGCCGGACGTAAAGAATAGCACCATCCTATTTCTTCCCGTGGGTGTCGTAAAAGGCGACTAAGGGATTTACTAGAGAATGGGCAGCAGCGTTCTCTATGCATTTTTAAAACCATACAGTGATCGCCTACGGCAAATCCCCCCCTTTTTGAAGGAGGCCTATGTCCAGCAGTGGACGTCTTTCGGCTGAAATGATGACGATAATGATTCGGGCACATATCCCTTTGATACCGATGCAGATGAATTTTTTGAGACGTCATAATAAACCGCGATTATAGTTATTTACATGGAACCACGAAGTAAATACCTCCGTACATGGAACCATCTTATACTGCTAAATAAAAAGGGAGTAAGTAATTTAAATTGTCCCCGAAATATCGGCCAAATCGGGAATCGGTTTGCACAGCCTCCTCCATGGTAGAGAGCGCTCTTTTGAAATGGGATAAAAAACTGAAAAGCGGGGTAAACTAGTATTCATACTTTTATAAAAAAAAACATATTTTAAGGGACATAAAACACATGTAAATGACGTGAGTACCTATAGTTCATAAATTACTATTTAGAATATAAATGTGATTATCTATCATACATTGTTTCCCTACTCTAAACGCAGATAACTGCGCTATGTACGTAGGTACTACAGAAAATGAAGGTTCTCGTGATAACTCACGATCATGTGTCGTAGCATATTGACTCAGTGGTGTGTTGCAAACGGTTGACGAACTCATCAGCTTCTCACTAAATCTGATAGGACCGGTCTGACGGGTTATTTTACGAATATCTTTAGCTGCAAAAAAGGTGGCGCTGTCGTTGCTCTTTGGTGATTGAGTGCTTCTAAAGTCTTATATTGTATCAGTACGTAAACGCAATTAATAACAACAATGACAACGGGACTTATGTTAACTTTCAAGTATAAGTAAGTATGTAGAATCTATAAGCATAAGTATTTAGAACATAATACACTGTTTACCCACAAAAAAAATAAAATATCAGTCATTTTAAATTTTGTACTACTTACATAATTATTAACCTTTTATTTGAGTTTCAAATTAAGTTTACAATGGTGATGAAAATACGTTACTTTATTATACAACAATAACTGTCCGGTAAGGATACCGGACAGAAAACTTAACTAAGTTTTCAGAGGAATATAATAAAAATAAGTAATACATTACTTACGAATTATTTATTTAAGTTTCTCTCTCCGAAAAGCGGGACAGAGGCTGTCCCACGCTGGACATTTAATTTTGGGCCTAAAACCGGGACGTCTGGCAACTAAGTAAGTGATAACTAAGTTGTCAAATGACTATCCTCTTCCGCTCTCCTACTTTGCTTTGCCCGACAGGGTCAACAATGATCATGTCTTTGTAAACCTACCTAGGAATAAAACCACCTAAGTTCACATTGTGGAATGCAAAAAATGCAAAGAAAATGTTGGTTATTGGGTAGGTACGTTACTTTATAAGGTTTCCATACGTACCTAACCTAGCAAACGCTTTCAGGAACTAATAAGTGGATAAAACGAGAATTTAATTAGAAATTTTCTGCTACGCTGAACAGAAAAGGAAACCTGTTATTACTGTTTTTCTTCTAAGTTATGCGGGTAATGAACCTAATCATCTGTATACAATGCAAATAGTGTCACTGAGATGTTTACTTGTTTGTTTTTATGGTTATAATAATAATACTTTGTATCAGCCAATGGCTTAATTGCCAAGAGCCTCGACCAACACCTAAGGAGGCTCGCGTTGGGCTGCTGGATTAAGGGCCTGATTCAGAGAGCGGTACTTCTGGACACGGCTCGCATTGTCAGGAGGTTCCTCTCGCTGGAGCCCTGACCGCCGGTAGCCTGGACCCTGTTCCCGATACCGGTGGGCTACTATTTTTTTATATTTTTAAATGTTTTTATATTCTTTTTCTATATTCTAATATTTAAAAATATAATTTATATGTATATATAGTGAAATAAAGGATATAATAATACCTTAACCTATACATACATACTGTATATAAACAAAAACATGTGTTAATAAAAAGGCTTAAGACTATGTTAGTAGCACTTCACTTTGCGCTAGATTGTGCTGTCCTGTGGAACTTGTCCGCGGAAGCGACGGAACACCACGTTCTGCGGCCGAAAGTCTTCTTCCATGACGATGGGCAGATAACAGTTAGGAACACGTAGAACGAACCCTTTACAGTTGACGTTCCGGCGCGACTCCAGTAACTGCACCCTCGGCGTGTACCTCGTTTTTTGGCGCACGTACTCCACGATGTCCTCCGCCTTAGTGGTGTAGTGCAGGTAGGAGATGTACACCGGTGTGTTCTGCTTTACGGCACGCAGGTTCACTTCGGGCTTTATGTAGCAGGCTGATGAGTAGTGTTCCCCGCTGCCTATGAACATTGGCAAAGGCCTCCCGGGTGTTTGCCATCCCAGAGATAGAGCTGTGCAATATCATTTGTGTCTGCAATTAAAGCGGCGCTTATACCCTAAAAACTCGGTGCCTACACCTACACAGCTTAGCTGCTTGATGACAGAAATAGTTTCCTAAAGTCAGGAGCATAAACACCGTACACTTACGCAAGATTCAAAAGCTATTTTCTCCGTAAGTACCTATTGATAGAAATTATATGGTGTTATGAACACAGTACCTACTTATTCTCTAGGAATTGGCCTTTTCTCAAAGTTGTAATCGTTATTTTGGATTTTGCGTAAGTGTAAGACAATTTTTATGCTCGTAACTGTATACATAGTGGTATGGTAGTAGTAAGTACTTCCCCGGACGAACTTCTTCCACAAAGGACCAACACCCTAGCTATTCGGTATTAAAATAAAAATTACCGTTATGATTCTTCTCCATCTTAGTGGCCACAGTCGTGTGCTAATTTCATTTTAACGATTTATTGCGTTCTAATTCCAATTACTAATACCACTGGTATTTGTTTCAACTCATAACTACATATTTTCTATTCCGAACGGATACCATGTTAAAACGAATACCAAAACAAATTCAAAGGTGGTACAGTCGGTAAAAATAATATTTATTTATCCAAAATTCATTTATATTGTTTAGATCTAAAAATATGGCTTAAGCTAGTGTTCCAGAGTGAAAAACCCTGACTTCTAAACTAGGTTTATGTACCTGTATCTTAGAAGCCAGTGTCCCTTCAAAGTGATGAGCATATAGAAAATAGGACATACTGCAGTATATTGTAATGTAAGAAATATTAAGTTACTGGCAACACCATTTTGAATATAAGTGGAATTAAGAAATGTAGGGCTAGCAACCCACACACTCCAATTTTTCTCCGGTCTGCTCCGCTTCACTGTAAAAGTATTAAAACTTATTTTGCTATCCAAGTATTTTATTTCGACAAGATTGTTATACAAGGCGTATACACATCAAATGGCGACGAGGATAAACAAGAATTTCGAAGCTTAAAAGGTACATTTTTACGGCTGAAACATGGCCAACGATTTTCGTTTAGACGCTTTCAAACAAGATGGCGATATCTTATGTTTTTTGGAAAGGATAGAGCAATATTTTGAAGCAAATGAGACTAAAACTGAAAAAAGATGCTCAATATTATTAATAAGTCTTCACGAGGATGTATATAAAATTCTAAAGAATATGTGTCATCCGAAGATGCCCAAGGAGTTGTCATATGAGGAGCTGCAGAATTTATTAAAACTAAGGTTCGAGAAAAGAATTTCGCATTTTAGAAAAAGGATTCAATTCGAAAAATTACAACAATTGGAAGGGGAGAGTATAGCCAAATGGTATGCTCGTGTTAGAGAATTTGCTGCGGGATGCAATTTTACAAATACATTAGAAGAACGTGTTAAGGATAAATTCGTTACGAGTCTGCGTCCAGGACCAATCCAGGAAAAATTATGCGAACAAGATGTTTCCAAGTCGGTGTCATTTTTAGTAGATACAGCACTGAATAAAGAAATGGCTTTGAAGGAGGTGCAGGGAGTACATCAAGTAGCTCAGTACGGACATGCCAAGACGAATAAAAGTTCCCACAACACATTTAAAAAGACTGAGAAGAAACAGGATGGTGAGTCATCGTTATTAAAATGCATTCATTGCGGTAAACCAAACCATAATTTTTCAAAATGTAAATTTAAGTTGTTTCAATGTAAAATATGTAGCAAAATTGGACACCTAGCTATTGTATGTAAGAGTAAGGGTCAAACTCATAATGTAGAGGTAAATGAAGAAACTTTCAATAATTCTATTGATATATTTGCAATAGAGAAAGATGTTAACTATGTTTTACCAATATCAATTAAATGTTATATTGATAACAAACCGGTCCAAATGGAACTGGACACCGGTGCTGCAATTTCATGTTTACCTGAAAACATTTATTTATCTAAATTTTCTCACATTCAGTTAGAAAATTCAGATATTGAATTAAAAACTTATAATGGTCATATTTTGAAACCAGTTGGAGAAATAAACTGTAGAATTAAGGTAAAAGACAAAGAGGTGAATTGTAGTATGGTTATTGTTAAAAATGGTTGTAAAATTTTATTTGGTAGAGATTTGATTCAGAAATTTAATTTAGATATTTCAAAACTTATGCAAATTAACTATGTGCAAAGTACAGAAGAGAAATTGCAATTATTGTTACAGGAATTTGAAATATTATTTAAAAGTGAGTTAGGTATTATTAAAGGCGAGGAAATTACATTGGAGTTAATTGATAAAGATGTAAAGCAAAATGTATTTGTTTACCTTTTTTATTTCACAAACCGAGGCAAGTGCCTCATGCTTTTAAAGATCAGGTTGAATCTGAATTAACTAGATTAGAGAAAGAAGGTGTTATTACAAAAACAGAAACATCCCAATGGGGGACACCTTTAGTTCCAGTTTTGAAGGAAAATAATAAAATAAGGTTATGTGCAAATTACAAAATTACTGTGAATAAACATATTAAAGATGTTAACCATCCTTTACCTAGAATTGAGGACATTTTTACTGCACTACAAGGTGGTACATCATTTTCAAAATTAGATTTAAGAAATGCTTTTAATCATTTGTGTTTAAGTAAGGAGAGTAGTGAACTCTTAGCTTGGTCAACACCAAAAGGGATATACCGAGTAAATAGATTGCCGTATGGTACAAAGCCCGCTAGTGCAATTTTTCAAAACAAACTTGAGAAAGTATTGTTAGGGGCTCGGGGTGTTGTAAATTTCATTGATGACGTCTTAGTCACAGGTGCTAATGATGTTGAACATATAGAAAATTTAAAGGAAGTTTTAAGAAGATTCAAAGAGGCAGGAATTCGATTAAATAAAAGTAAATGTGAATTTATGCAACCTAAAATAAAATATTTAGGACATTTTATTTCAAAGAGTGGATTATCCAAAGATATGTCAAAGGTTGACTCTGTTGTTAATGCACCTGCGCCTAAGAATATTTCAGAAGTTCGTTCATGGCTAGGAATGGTAAATTATTATGGTAAATTCATTCACAATTTGTCTATAAAACTAAAGCCTTTGTATGATTTATTACAGAAAAATTGCAAATTTTATTGGAATAGAGAATGTCAAAAGAGTTTCAATACAATTAAGAAGGATATTATTTCTGATAATGTTTTAATTCATTACAGTAGAGATATGCCTTTACGATTAGCTTGTGATGCTTCACAAAATGGAATAGGGGCAGTTTTAAGCCACATTTTGCCAGATGGTTCTGACAGACCAATTAGTTTCATTTCTAGAGTTTTCTCAAAGGCTGAATATAATTATTCTATGATTCATAAAGAAGCGCTTGCAATTTATTGGGCAGTGCACAAACTCTATCAATATTTAATTGGTAGAAAGTTTGAGTTATTATCTGATCACAAACCGTTATTAGCATTATTTGGTGAGCACAAGAGTTTACCACAAATGGCAGCAGGTCGTCTACAAAGATGGTCATTATATTTGTCAAGTTTTGATTATACATTTAAACATGTAAAAGGCATAGAAAATGTTAAAGCAGATTGTATGTCAAGATTGCCATTACCATCAGTTATTCCAGATAATAACAGGAAGGAATGTGATTACATTAATTTTATTGAAGATCAGAATGTTATAGATTTAAATTTAGTACGTTCAGAAACTAGGAAGGATCCAGTTTTGAGTAGTGTTTATAACATGGTCAGGTATGGATTTCCAAAACATGTGAATAGTGAAGTCTTGAAACCGTACATAAACAGAAAAAGTGAACTTTATATTGAAAACGGGGTTATCATGTGGGGTTATAGAGTATTAATACCTAATAAATTACAAAAAAGTATGTTACAGGAACTTCATGTCTCACATGAAGGCATTGTTAAAATGAAAAATAATGCTAGATCTTATTTTTGGTTGTGGTTATTTGTGGTTGGGTGGTATGGTGATATTAATAATAATAGATTGTTACACTAAGTGGCCAGAAGCATTTATAGTAAAGAATTTAGAATCTAATACAACTGTAGAAAAGTTCAGAGAATGTTTTAGTAGATTTGGTTTGCCAAAAGTAGTTGTTACAGATAATGCTGCTACATTTTGTTCTAAGGAATTTTCTGAATTTCTATCTAAAAATGGTATTCAACATGAAACTTCTCCACCGTTCCATCCTGCAACAAATGGGTTTGCAGAGAATGCTGTAAAAAGTTTTAAAAATGCTATGTACAAGTCTTTAAATGATGTTAGAAATAGAAATGTGTCATTTGTAACGAACAGATATTTATTTCATTACAGAAATTCAATTCATTGCATTACAAATATTTCACCATCGGAAGCTATGTTTAATAGAAAACTTAGATCCAGATTAGATTAGATTTGATCTACTAAAAAAGATAAAAAACAGTGTAATGTAGGAAAAAGAGAAGAAGAATTTAAAGAGGGAGAGTATGCTTACTGTAGGGACTATAGGAATCCTAATAAAAAGAAATTTGTTAAATGTGTAATTGATGAGGTATTGGGACAAAGAACTTATTTATGTAGAGTTTTAGAAGAGAACTTAATTTGGAAACGTCATTTAGACCAGATTATAAGTTCTTGGCCTCAAGACCAGAAGGAAGATTTAAATGAAACCAGTATTGTAGTAGATGATTGTTTATTGGAAAATTCTAAGGATTTAAGAGATAATAATTATGATAAGCAAATAGTTCTTAATGATGAATCTAATGTTATTGTAGATGAGCCAATTTCAGAGGTATTGCAAGAAGTAAATGATAATGTTAATATTATACCTGAAAGATTTAATAAAGTCTCTGAAGTTAGCCCACATATTTCAAATACTTACCAGGATGCAAAAACTTGTAACAGTACATTCAAAAATTTACCGGTTAATCAACCCATTGTTTCTTGTAGTAATGAGAATCAAAGTTTAAGGCGTTCTGATAGACAGAGGAAAGCACCTCAACGTTTGAATTTGTAAAGGGGGAGTATTGCAGTATATTGTAATGTAAGAAATATTAAGTTACTGGCAACACCATTTTGAATATAAGTGGAATTAAGAAATGTAGGGCTAGCCACCCACACACTTCAATTTTTCTCCGGTCTGCTCCGCTTCACTGTAAAAGTATTAAAACTTATTTTGCTATCCAAGTATTTTATTTCGAGAAGATTGTTATACAAGGCGTATACACATCACATACAATGTACACAAAAATACATTAGGGCAAGATAAAGAGAAACAAAAGAAAAGTAAAAGTAAAAATAATAAGAAAATTTTGTAAATGTCTCTAATGTGTTTGTCTGTAGTGTGTGTGCGTGTTTGAGGGTGTGTGTATGTTTGTGAAAGAGTGTGTGTAGTGACTGTGAGTGTAAGTATGAGTGAATGTGCGAACGTATGCGAAAGTATGATTTATTTGACATAATTTTACCTATACTATTTATTTAAATTTCCATAATTACCCAACAGAAGATCCTCAGTATTGCGATGAGTTAGTTTTAAAAGATATTCCTGTAACTTTTGAATTGATATTTAGTATCGGGATTTTTCAGTACCTTCAATTGGTTATTATAAAGTTTCGTGTTGGTGACATAATAGTGTCTCTTGGCAAACGATGTTTTATGCGACTCTTGTGGAAAAACCGTGTGTTTAATTCTGCCTGTAGACTCTGAGGACGGACGAGTAGGGTGCTTACGGAGTTTTGACTAAAGGACATACAGCTGCCTGACAATTAAAACTTTAGATTCCGCATATAGCTGTACTGTGGAGTATCTTGGCGGCTGAGAGAGCAGAACCTTCAGAACTGCTCGTTGTGCACGTTCTAGTCGAATAAAATGGTTCTCTGTAGCTCCACCCCAGACTGGAATACAGTAAGCCAAGAACGATTGGCATAAAGCAAAATAAACGACCCTCAATGTATCCCTATCAGCAGACTTGCGTAATTTTTTAAAAACACAAATCGGCTTGCGAGTTCTACCAGAGAGTGTGTAGGTGTTTATGCCAATTGAGATGTTGGTCGATATGTACGCCTAGGTATTTCACAGTAGTGGACTTAGAGATTGCTAGGCAATCACAAATGGTGGAAGGCGTACATATGTGGGCCTTAATAGTAAGGGAAGGTGATGGGCATAAATGAGACCTGATAGCAAATGGCATTTAGACCGTTTTACTGACGTTTAGAGCGAGTAGGTTGTTACTCAACCATTCCATTACACGTGCAAGCGCTTTCTCAGCACTCCGATAGCACTGGGCCCAGTCTGCTCCATCTATAAGCAGGAAAGTATCATCGGCGTATGTTATGACTTTACAGTTTTTAATGGGCAGTTTATAGAGATCATTTATTATTTATTTATTTTTTTTTATTCATTTTTTTCATTTTTATCATAAGGAATAGAGTGGGACCCAATATGCTACCCTGAGGCACACCGTATGCATTGGGAAGCTCTTGACTCACATTTTTTCCGATTTTAACAACCTGAGTGCGATTCATCAGGTAGTCCTTAAAGATATTCAGCACCAAGCCTCGAATTCCAATGCCCTCCATCTTGTTCAGTAAGGCCGCTAAATCCTTTGTATGTAATTATAAGACCTTTAATTGAAAAATAAACCAGTTAAATCATCAAAATACATAATAATATCAGAAAAAAAACAAATTAAAACAAATTTAATTTGACTAGTTTTGACTGAGCTGACTGTACCAAATTCAAGTTGTTAGTATTCGTTCGCACATTACATTTAATAATTTAAAGAGTGGTATCCGTTCGGAATGGAAATTAAATATGAGTTGAAACAAATACCACTGGTATTAGTTGTTGGTATTATAACGGAATAAATTATTTTAACTAGGCGTATATTGACAGAGGTTTTTAATTAACTTTATGTTTATTCAAGTGTCTTTGATGGTTTAGTTAATTAGCTAAATGAGTAGGCCAAGACATCTTACGAACTACTGCACCGAACTATATCACGGCATATTTTGATCCCACTGCTAGGAGACTTCTTGTTATGAAGAGAAGAAACGAGCAGATTGATTGTTCAAAACGCGTTCGCGATTTCAGTAGAAATTGGCCGATTGGCTGGACACTAAATGTGGCACGGCAGGTGGAGTAGATTCCTGGGGTGCTGAGATTGGGCAGTCAATAAACCACTCAGCAGCTATGTCCTATTGCTGGACATAGACTTCTTCCAACACAGCCTTTACTTCGCCTTCCGCATGCATTCTGTCTCACCCAACTTTTTAAGGTCGTCGGTCCATCTAGCAAAAACTCCAACACATCTACAGAGACAGTAAGAAGGCCATGATGACTACGCTGCCATAATAAACGTGTCAGAAACATCTGGATAAGTTTAGCACAAAACAGGTAAGTATGGCCTTGCAGGGACCAAAGGACGTAGCTAAAGATGGTGATGAAATGACTCCTTTAAAATAGACATTATCTCACTAATTTATAGCTCAGTTGTTTTCACAGGGCGAAAAGCGAGCTGCGGAGTGTCTTTTAGCTACGCTGCATGTGCAGGGAGGTATAAAAGATAACAGGATGAGGTGTATGAGATAGTGAAGGATGAAATAATAGATGTGTTATGTCTGAATGATATGTTTGTGTGATCCTCAGGATTCTATGGGTAAGAACCAAGGTGGGCCTAAACCCTATCTTAATGGTTGAGTTGGTGTGAACAGAAATATGTACGAAAACGTA
Organism: Tiliacea aurago; assembly: GCA_948098905.1. Taxonomy (NCBI): domain Eukaryota; kingdom Metazoa; phylum Arthropoda; class Insecta; order Lepidoptera; family Noctuidae; genus Tiliacea; species Tiliacea aurago. Next base: position 19,882,546 of record OX402576.1, read on the forward strand.
TTAGGTACATTGGGGATGGTAGAGTGACTGAGAATGGGATGAATTTACTAGAGATAGTTATGACTTATGAATTAGTGTTTCACAGGTATACGTGGGAAAGGCAAGACTGTAGGAGTACGATTGACTTTGTGACTGTGGATGAAAGATTAAAGAGTAAAGTTACAGATACTAGAGCAAAACGGTGTGGTCAACTGTTAATGTATGTATGTATGCTACTGATCATTATCTGATTATGACATGTGTCGGTTGGATGGTGTGTTCAGTTATTATAAGTCAAAATTGTACATAGAATATTTTTGAAAAAAAGTAATTGCAACGAGGTCTGGGATCGATTCCAATACCAAATATGCCTGGTCAATTGATAGGCTATATATTATCTAGCCCATCAATTGACCAGCTATTTGCTATGAGGGATGAGCAATATTGAAGTGTTTGTGTTCCTCTATGAATGCATGTTCCAGCATCACGCAAATTCCACCAAATATATTCTGTTCAAATTTTTCATAGATATTTCCATAAGTCTGGTTAGTCGGTGGACTATATATATATTATCACGCTATTTGCTATGGGGGATGAGCAATATTGCATTACGTTTGTATTCCTCTATAGTTTACAGTCAATTTTAAAAAGACGAGCCATGGTTAGAACATTGCAGATACAGTTACAGATTTAATCATCACGCTATATATTTATGGGGCTAAGCTTTTAATCATCATACACAGGGAGAATTTTTGAGATGGGGCAGTAAGGGTACCTTAACCGTTATAGCTACATGAAATCGGTCTTAGAAGACTATCCTTAACTTTTTGAGACATTTTGATCTGGAGACATAGATTTTGAAAAAAAATTACAGTCAGCAAAAATATGAGAAATTGTCATTAAAAAAAAATTGTTGCCAATAGATTCTGATTCATATGAGGATCAAAAAACTCTATTAGACCAACTAGGTATGAGTTCTAGATGAGTCATAAATCGCAAAAACCTTTTCCCATACATATCGTGGAAAATGACACCAATTAACTTTTTAGGGTTCCGTAGCTCAAAAGGAAAAAACAGAACTCTTATTTACCTCACTTCGTTGTCCGCCCGTCCCTCCGACTGTCTGTCTGTCTGTCAGTGAAGACCCTTTTTCTCAGGAACGCGTGCAGGTATCAAGTTTAAATTAATTTCAAATACGGGTTTACGGTTTTCGAGCTCAAAAAACCAAACTTCTAAGTAAACGTATTAAAAAATACGGCTATTTATGCGACATATTTTGATACTCGCAAATGAATCAAAAGCTATAAGGTACTTCCCGTCGACCTAGAATCATAAAGTTCGGCAAAAAGCAAAGGCTCACAGCACAAGTAAAGGAAAAAGTCTGAAAATCGTTAATTGGTAGTTTTATCACATCATCATTTCAGCCGAAAGACATTCACTGTTGGACATAGGCCCCCCCCAAGCATCGCCACTTCGGAGTGGTTCTGTGCTTCCCGAATCCAGCGAATTCCTGCGTTCTTCCAGCAATACGTCTTCCGGGTACACAGTCTCCACTCCGGAAACTTTCCGCCCTATCGGCCATATGTTCTGCATAATCTACTGTTATACTATTTTAGTTATAGTCATTTCTCAGGAATAATCTGTAAGAATAAATCAGTCATTGTATCAGTTTTGTGACATTAGGTAGTATATACAGGAACGCAGGCGTTCATTAATTCACTGAACACGAAAAATTTCGCAAGCAATGGGAAATTGCTACTGAAGACTGCGGAATCGACCTCAGGACTAACTGCTTCTTATACGGGCAACTGTACGTCGCTTGGTCACGCGTCACCAGTCCTGAGTCTCAGTATATTTTGGCTGCTGAGACCATAATTACAAACTTAATATACCGGGAAGTTTTATTATAAAGAGTTAATGCGGGAAATAAAGTGAATTGTGCTATACTGCGATTGTGAACCACCAGTCGATGCCCAAAAAGGCAAGGCTGGCTGATCACAATGGTGTGCTGGTACCTACGCTTATGTATAGAGAAGTGAATGTTAGGTGTGGCAAAAGAAACATGTAAGTAGACTCAATGCTGTGGAAATGTGTTCCTTGCGAAGCATGTGTGGCGTGACTATGAATGATAGGGCTGAAATATTATGTGATAAGGCAACAGTGCGGTTTAAAAGAAGACGTAGTAACAAAATTTAAAAGATTATGCTTAGATGGTTTGGTCATGTTGAAAGGATTAATGAAAGGCGACTAACAAAAGGTATTTACAAGGCAGATGTGAGGGGCAATGCTGGGTGGGGACGCCTAAGAAGGAGATAATATAGTGACCTAATTGGTGATGTTCTTCAGAAAAGACAGGTGCGCAGTACTCGGAACAGGCGAGCGTATATGACCAGGATGAATGGACGTAAACGAAGCAAAAGGAGTATGTAAGTAGCGCAGCAGGTGGCGTTCCATAGTTTCTGCCTACCCCCGTGGGAAGGAGGCGTGAGTTTATGTATGTATGCCCAACGAGACATGTAGACACTCAAGTCATATACATTTACAATATATTATTTAAGACGAAGGCAATGGGTCAAGCGACCGGTTCTCAAATGACGTAATCTACGAATCCTGCAGTCTTTATCGAACGAGTTACTAAAGAGATAGGTATTTCTCATTATAAAGTGGATTCAAGAAAGGATTTTAACAATTTATCTAGTAGGTAGGTACAACAGTTTTTCAAATAACAGGTTCAGAAACTAGCCTTATAGTTATTCTAGTATAACAGAAATGATGCAAGTATTTTAATATTGGTAATTTTACGACAAATGTCCAATCTGGTTGAATCAAGGAGCTACCACAACACTTAAAAATGTACTTAATCCACCTAATGTTGTCGTTTCACTATGTTGTTGTATTTGTTTAATTCGAAGAACTATCTATATCTTTTTTACAACAAAAAAACAACCGACTTCCAAAAAAAAAGAAAATGTAAAAATTACTTTTATTTCGGAAGTCGGTGGCTTTGGTTCTGTATTTTCGTTTTTTACTTCCAACACCGACTTTTAGTTGTGGTACCCAAAGTACCCCACACCAATTCGTATACCACTAGGTACCTACTTGTGTAAACAACAGTGACAGGAAGTTTTATAAAATCATCAACATACATCGAGTGGATTAAATACGTACTATTGAAGCTTACTCAAAAACTACCCAAAGTTAAAATAATATTAATTTGTGTGATGGATGTGTGTTAAAACTGTGATTTAAACGTAAAAGTCTTTATCAAAACTTTTGCTGAACCAATAAAAAATAAACCCAAAACGTCATTAGTGTATATTTATTTTTAGTTTTTGTTGATAAAATTGATATCGGACCACCTCTGAAGTATAACCTACCAAACAAAAAAAGAATCATCAAAATCAATTCATAATTCGCGGAGTAATCGCGCACGAAGGGTTTCGTACCATTATCTATAAAAACGACAAAAAAAAACACGTTTGTTGTATGGGAGCCCCTTTAAATATTTATTTTATTCTGGTCTTAAGTATGTGTTGCTATAGCGGCAACATAAATACATCATCTGTGAAAGTTTCAACTGTCTAACTATCACGGTTCATGAGATACAGCCTGGTGACAGACGGACAGACAGACAGACGGCGCGCGGCGGAGCCTTATAGGGTTCCCGTTTTACCCTTTGGGTACGGAACCCTAAAAAAAACATTCAGTCGAATTGAAAACCTCCTCCTTTTTTGTAGTTTCGTAGTTGGTTAATAAAAGATAAATATAAATGGACGGTCGTTATTGGTTAAACCTCAGATTATAGAAAAGAAGCAGATAGACCGCGCGGAACACCGAGAGTGCGGCCAACAAAGCAAATACAAATTCAAAAGCGAATACACTCTCGATTCAGTACAGCACGAAGCGTCGCATCGTTAGTACGTCACGGGCTCTAACAGATAATTTCAGAATAATGCCATCTTGTATTTTTAAACATTGTAAAAACTGTTCCCAAAAACAAAAGAAATAAGTTGGAGTATCTTTCATAAGTAAAATATTGGTTATTTGTCTATTTGGATTTATTTTACGTGTTTATTGTTAGTGACATCTTGAAACACAAAACCTTAACAAAAATCATTCGGTGTTGCTAGTTTATATTGAAACATTTACCCCTAAGTTAGGAAATAAGTAAGTATAGGATACAGGAGTATCGATTTACAAAAATATTTATGTCGATAATAGTGTTTTATTTATCGCCTTTTCTGGTTATTACGTTGATAAATAAATAAGTATGTATGTGTCTTCGTAAGTGTAACTAGTTAATGGATTTTGTAATACTTATTACATCAGTCGATTTGCTATAACATGGGTTATATGACGTCACCATAAAGTAAATATAGCTACCAAAAACAATAAAATGTTGGTGTCTCAAAATAAAAATATATCGCAAATGTATCGTTTATATGGGTATTGTTAATCTGACGTATACTGTTAATAAAAACAACAGATTTTAAGAAAAAAAATACTTTTTTTTTCATGTAATGAAATATTATGGCTAATTTTTTCATTCTCCTGGCAACCGTACACACACATAGAGGCACCTGTTCTTATAGTGCTGTCACGTGGCTGTAACGCGCACATGTCTACAAACGGGCCTCACTTTATTGTTCCGCGCGGTCTATCTGCTTCTTTCTATAATCTGAGGGTTAAACAACAACGCTAAACTATGATCGGAATGTTAAAGCAGCGCACCGAATGTGTTATTCGTACAACAGTTACCGAGATAATTGTAAACTGTAGGTACTTAGGCAGGCCACCAAGTATCAATATTTTACATGAAAATGCCGCCATGTGACCTCCATAACGCAATTACTGGATAGGTAATTGCATCCAGTAATTGCGTTATGTCATTGCACAGTTGGCAGACTTTCGGGCTTCTGACTAGCCTAAACTGGATATATATATAGCTTGATTGTTACGTAGAACCCCCTATAAAAAACCCCCGACCCAACCTCTAAAAGTAAAAAAATATATATGTATTGGCCCTTTAAGTTTAATTTATGTTGTAGGTAATATTTTGATCCAACCGCCGCCGCCGTCGTGGTGGGGGACGGCTAAAAACCTGTATAATTGTAGATTATTATGACCCTAACCGCTTAGGATGTGCTCGTCCAAACGCATCGTATAAGCCCAAACACAAGGTAAATGCCGTAGACCGTTGAGGAGTTCTTCTGGCGGTTTGGGTATAAGACAACTTTCAAATAAAATAAAAAAACAAGTTCGGTTCATCCATTCAGGAGCTATGATACCACAGACAGACACACAGATACACACTACAAATTATAACACCCCTCTTTTTCGTCGGGGTTAAAAAGCAACAACTTTAACGCTGATAGCACACCTCCGCCGCGAAACCATGGCTGCGAAACCGCAGTAGTTCAATTGTACTGGTTCGCGTCATGTTCCGCTACTCGAATCGGATGCGAGTAGCGGCACATGACGCGAACCAGTACAATTGAACTATTGCGGTTTCGCAGCTATGGTTTGCGGCGGAGGTGTGCTACCAGCGTAAACAAAAATAAATACCTTCGATTGATACAGTAGAACGCAATGTAGGTCTTGTTGGATCAAACATATGCTAGTGACTCACTAAATAAATAGATAGGTATGTCCTGTAACCTTGTTAGTCAAAATATCATCATTCTACCCACCATTAACAAGGCACTTCGGTTATATTCCACCAAACTAGAATCACTTCCACGTTATCTGCTGAAGGGCAAATTGTGTTCACTGAATGGCTTCCTAATTATCAGTTACTACTCGGTTTGTTGTATGTTGACGGGGACGGCCGACCACGGCCACACTCGTGATCATTTAATAAATGACAATTGCCCCTTAATAATACATTTAGGCAGATGTTAAATGGTAGACATGAGTTCCACAAACTAATTTACGAATATACACAAGGTTAGTGGAATATTGTACCTACCTACGAGTTACGGTATGTGGCTTAGAAGTAGCTACCTAATACCTATGTACCTTTCCCACTAAAGTACTAGGTACCTATAGTCACTAACTTGTGACGAGAAACATCAAACAGGGTCAAATTAAATCAGCTAGCGAAACTTACGCTAGCTGATTCGCGATCTTAACACGATAAAAAAAATTGATTTGATTTTTTTTTTTTGTTGGGGTCATTGAGAGCTGGTAGTTTTGTTACAGGTGTTGAGTTGAGGATATCTGTTTTCTTTTGTTTTATCATGTTTAGGTATAGTTAAGAACCACGTCAGTGAAGTTTACCAAAAAAAAAATTATTGACTTCCTAAAAAAAAACATAAAATTTATTTATTTTTTCAAAGTCAAAGTACTTACTTATTTCAAATAGGCACATTTATTGCACATATTTGAACTTAACAAAAAAATATAATTGATTCTGGTCGCCCCTTCCAAAAGGTAGCTTCGTATGGAGATGAATGGGCAAGAAACTCCACCGTTAAGGCTTCAGAGCTTACAGACCAGCGTGACTCGCGAAGTGCCACAAAGGCACCGCTCGTCGCGCGACACGCTGGGCCCTTGTGTCGCGTTACATGTCGCGCCAGTATGTAGAAGCCTTAACTCTTTTAAAATGTTTTACAATATTTTGTAATACTCGTAGATACATTAATTTTATTATATACTTGAAGACGATGCACCTAGAATAAAATTACTATGCTACAATAGATAAAAAGAATTAAGAATCAAGCAATGACGGATGCTCACATATTTGCAAGCATTATTTTTCTAGCCCACGCTGTCCCACTGCTGGGCAAAAGCTTCCCTCCAATCCTTGCATCCTTCTCGAGCCCGCGCGTCCTCCTTCCAGTTTTGCCAGAACCTATCCAATTCGTCCCGCCATCTCCTACGTGGTCTGCCGCGACCCCGTCGCACTGTTTCAGGGCACCAATTCTGTGCCATTAGGGCCCACAATTGATCCGGCATGCCGCAGACATGTCTTGCCCAGTCCCATTTAAGTTGGGCAGCCTTTTTACCCACGTCAGCTATCTAAATGTTTTCCTAAAAAGATATATACAGGGTGTTTGGTGCATCGTGTACCAAATTAAAATGGTCGACTGAAGGGGTCATCCGCTAGCCTTTCAGACCCCTTAACACCCCTCATGCTCTGTGGATTTTTTTTATCGACTTTTTATTGTTTTCCAAAAAAAAGACCCAAATTTTACATTCAAATACAGATTTAAAAAAAAATATAAGGCGTAGACTCTGAATTTTAATTTTATTTGATGTGTATTGTTTAAGAATACTTTTAAATACAAAATTAGTGATATTAGTCACCTAGTTTTTTTTTAAATTCACTCGCAAAGGTAAAACTTAAATTAAAGCTGTACATGTTACAGCTATTTATAAGGCTACAAAAAAAAAACCAAAAGCGACCGGGATCTTCCAACTCCCTCATTAATTCTCCAGTCTATCCTCTTTCTAATGATGTGCCACATGCCATAAAAGTATTTTAACAACTTTGTGAATTCACTAGAATTGTGAATCAAGTCACATAAAACTACATTCCAAATTCTAATGAAAAAATATTTATTGCGGAACTGTTACTTGAGAAAGAGGTAACATTTGTTTTCTCACTCTTTCACAGTAAAATCTATCTTCTATCTCTTTTTTGCATACCTTAAATCGGTTTGAACAAATCGCGCCGCCCGACCCGCCATTTTTTTAGTCGAGACATGACTGCCTCTGCTACCTAACGTGTGTGCTAGTTCACCATACTCCGCGATTCTTTTATTACTTTGTTATCGTTAAGTTTTGCTGGTTCTTGTTACATTAGTTTAATTTTTGTTGTTATTGTTAAACTTTGAGTTTTTTGTTATTGCAATGGCGACATTCTCTAACGAAGAATATGCGGACATCATGATGGCTTACGGAGCCGCTAATGGCGTCGCTCGTGCAGCGCAACGACTTTACCAGGAACGCTTTCCTGGTAGACGATTACCTGGCCGCAGAGTCTTCCAAGACACATACCGACGCATACGCGAGACTGGCAGTGTTACTTTTAATGAACCAAGGGGCCATATTGTGCGACATAATGTTGAAGTAGACGAGAGAATACTGGCACTTTTTGAGGAAGACCCTACAAGAAGCATTAGAAATGTGGCATCACATCTTGATATTTCAATATGGAAAGTGTGGAAAGTACTTCGTCAAAACAAAAAGCATCCATTCCACTACACTCCGGTGCAAGGTACGTAATTTTAAACTAACTTTAAACCCGTGCAAGCTTTGTTTGACCTTGCCTTTGTTTAGCAGGTAATGGGTATGGTATGGCGTCACTTCCAGGTAGTGAATCTATTAGCACGAACAGCAATTACTTATTGCCCAAGAGAAATTTAAAAGAGTTTTTTGTTTGTTGCAGGTCTTGAGGGTGGCGTCTTTGAGAGACGAGTGGCTTTTTGTCGGTTTCTTTTACACACGGATGTGGATGATCCTGATTTTTTTAAAAGAATACTGTGGACGGATGAATCCAAATTTACCAAGGATGGGATCCTCAATTTACACAATTTGCACCACTGGACAACGAAAACGCAAAACCCACGTGTTAAAAGACAGAAATCTTCTCAAAGAAGGTTTAGTGTAAACGTTTGGGCAGGAGTGATTGGGAATCAGGTAATTGGACCGCATTACCTGCCCGATAATCTCAATGGCGAAGACTACCTGGAATTCCTACAAAATGACCTGCCCGAATTAGTGACCGATGTGGCCGTATTTAATGAACGTGTGCCCATTGTATTTCAAAATGACGGCTGTCCCGCGCATTGGCGATTGACTGTGAGGGAATATCTCGACAATGTGTTCCCCAATGCATGGATTGGACGCGATGGCCCTATTCCATGGCCGCCACGTTCCCCAGATCTAACTCCGTTAGACTTTTATGTCTGGGGACGTGCCAGAGTTGGTATATGCCACGGAGGTTCCAACTAGGGAGGTATTAGTCCAACGCATAGAAGCGGCATTCAATACTATTAAGCAGGAAATACGACTTCGTACAACAACTGTTGAAATACGTAACAGGTGTCGGGCCTGCATTCGCAACAGAGGCCAACAATTTGAGCAAGATTTGTAACAATGATTAAATAAATGTTAAAAATGCAATTTTGTTTTTTTATTTCAAGTAAATCCCACGAAAGATACAGATATGAGACACGAATTTACCTAACCATAAGAATGAGATAGCAGCTTTATAGGTTTGACAGGTATCATTTAAGAGATTTCTTTTTAAATCATAATTTTGAATATTAGCCTTAGGTGACTCGATCCACAATTCTAGCGAATTCACAAAGTTGTTAAAATACTTTTATGGCATGTGGCACATCATTAGAAAGAGGATAGACTGGAGAATTAATGAGGGAGTTGGAAGATCCCGGTCGCTTTTGATTTTTTTTTTGTAGCCTTATAAACAGCTGTAACATGTACAGCTTTAATTTAAGTTTTACCTTTGCGAGTGAATTAAAAAAGAACTAGGTGACTAATATCACTAATTTTGTATTTAAAAGTATTCTTAAACAATACACATCGAAATAAAAATAAAATTCAGAGTCTACGCCTTATATTTTTTTTTAAATCTGTATTTGAATGTAAAATTTGGGTCTTTTTTATGGAAAACAATAAAAAGTCGATAAAAAAAATCCACAGAGCATGAGGGGTGTTAAAGGATTTAAAAGGCTAGCGGATGACTCCTTCAGTCGACCATTTCAATTTGGCACACGATGCACCAAACACCCTGTATATCAGTGTGTGACAAAATTAGTTCAGTCGTTTAGTAGTTACGAGGGAACATAGGGACGGACATATATTACATACATATTATACATAGAGGTCAAACACATAACCCTCCTTTTTTGGCTTCGCCGCAGTCGGGTAAAAAGAATAAAAAGCGCGATGACACAACGCTTGGAATTTATTGCAAAATATGAAGCAATTATCTATTTACTCAAAAATTAGTTGAGTAATCGAAAATAAAAAACAACCAAGTTCTGCATACAAATAAGACGTTCTTGTTATTAATGAAATACCAACCATACGTTTATATTTAACACATATATTTTGGATTGAAACTTTGAGTTTCAATCCAAAATATATGTAAATGGTTAGTTTACTGTTAATTTGTATCGTGTTTTTTTTTTCTAAAAGTGTTTTGGTAACAACCAAGTTCAAAAGAAATATGTTTAAGAATAACATATCGAGGGGTGAAAGGCTATTTGGTTTAAGCGACATCTTGGGCGATATTGAGTTATATACATATTCGGAATCAGCAATTTTTTCTCCGTCGGATGATGCCGGATTCATTTAAATCTGAGCACTTTTTTGGCGCTTCAAACAACTCTATTTTTGGGTTGTTTCCAAAGTGGCAGTGTATTATCTGACGTCGTTTTTGCTTTAATTTATTACTAGTGTACTTGAACTATACAATGATTTAAAGAACCGAGACATAAATCAGTAGGCCTTTCTCAGAAAAAAGATTCAATATCGGTTAAAGCGTTTTTCTTGCTTCTATTTTTTATTAACATGTGACTTAAATCATTTTGATATCCACGATTTACATGTCGCGATGTCGCTTAAATCATTTTACTTATGTGAATTAGCCAGTCAGTCAATTTAATCTCAATTGGCAGGTGAGATAAATAGCTTGCTACAGTTAATTTTGGGCTGCGTCACTTCATGTTGTTTGGCTTATTCTGAAAATATACTGCAGAGTCGCTTAGTATTTTTTTCCTGTAGCCAATTGTAGTTATGAAGTCACTTTAATCTTTTTTCCGTTCCCTGAAAAATAGTGGCTTAAGGCAATTCGTATTAAGCGACATTTATCTTCTTAATTAAAGGTCCGTTTTATATGGTATAAGCATCAACACCTTGACGTTTTCAAATTAATTTAAATTAAGTTTACTCCATTCCAATAGCTGAAGAAGTTCTTTTGTTATGATTTTTTTTCGGAAATTTTAAACTTTAAATGGCTCTCCTGTAAAGTTGCAAAAATGTCGCTTAAACCAAATAGCCTTTCACCCCTCGATATATTTTTTACCCTACCACAAACTATATAGATTTGACAATATTTTTTTTTAAGACGTGCCTACTTATATCCTTTGCCTCTTGTCAGCATCTTAAGGGTTCACCATTCTTGTATTGATACTAAAGAATTACTGCAAGGTTCTTCAGTCATGGGCTATAACTACAAAAGTTTAAATTAACTCATCTTTGAATGTATTATTTTATTTTAAAGTTATGTCACAGGTTCTTGTATGTCGTCTCATAACTTTTTTCCTATTGGATTAGCAGAAGTACCTACAGTCCAGTAGCTGGATGTGATTGAAACTTTCAATGCAAACGGCATGCTCAGCGTACAATGGTTCCGGTTATACCGCGTACACCACACAATGCTGATGCATGTCGTACCTATATTGAAGGAAAGACGACATGACGAGGTGTCTAAGCATCTCTTTAACTACTTTCATTCGTGACCTACTGGCCTGCATATAATATTTTCACAAACATGCATGGAAATATTGTCATTATCGTCGAAAAACAACACGCGAAGTATCGAATTTACGCTCAAAGAACTTCAAATCCATTGCAGAAGCGTTTTTTTTAATTTGGAACATTACAACGATCCAGCAATGTTGTATGAAACGGCGTGCTGGGGTTATTAAATACATCGAATTTGCTGTACTGGCCAAATACATGCGAGCAGCGGCCACCAAAAGTTGTATGAAAATCCCTATGTGTCGTGGTTTAGCGGCAAAATAAATTACATAGTAAACTCTTAACTATCATGTAATTTAAAAATGTAACGATCTTTTACTCCGAAACATGGCAACCAAGGAGGTAGCATATCAAAGGTTTTATTTAAATTTCGAACTGGCTTGCAAATAGAAAGCTGTGCGTGTGTGTGTGTGCTATTGAAAAAAAAACAAATTAACACGTTGGCACGTGAAAAATTATCGTTGTTCGTCATTGAATCTGGAATTTATAAATAATTTTCTTTCCCTGCATTTTTTTGAGAAAAGCACTATATATGTCTTGGCGGAAATGGCAATTGCCTGTCTCGTATTAGTGAAGTCCTCGCCTATGGCTCGGCCTTCAAACTCAAAATCGACCTCTACATCTAGCTATGCTGGCATTCAACTCAGAAGTAACTTACATGGAACGACTGCTTATCTGACTTTCACATCTCAGTTACTGGGTAACACGATACCCCTTGGTAAGACTGGTTGTCAGACTTTTGGGCTACACGTAACGACTGTCAAAGGTTTTACAAATGACAGCTTGTGCCAACAGCGTCTCAGTATGTTATGGATGGTCACCCTCCATGCCACCACCCCTTCGATCGAACCTCGTGGCTGTTATAACTAAGCCACGAGCCCCTTATACTCCTAATATATCCGCCGAATGGCAGAGGAAAAGTAGAGGCCTGAGAATCATTTCCAAGTTCCAAGTCCAAGTTTGTCATCTTATACGATGTTTTTCTTCACAGTAAAATTAAAAACTTGCTTAGATACGTACCTGCCAGGGTTGCTTACCAACTCGTGCTCAAGAAGTGGACCTTATCCTCCTTATTTCTGCACACAATACAGTGTTGCATTGGGTATCCTGTAACCTACAATTTCCTAGTTCATTCAGACTTTATGCCATGTAGGTGGCGGAGGGTGGAAGGATACAACTGATTTATTGTGATTTTTTATTGATTATCTACCTAAAAACGTAAGCAGTCAATCATTTTAAAAACTCCAATTTTAAAACGAGATAAGTATATCAAACCTGAAAATATCCGGAAAGTACCTAAGGCCAACCACGCCAGGTTACTTATCCTGGTGATTATCTATATCCTGGCTATGCAAATGTAACAAAAACCCTGTTGTTCCTTCTTCCTATGTTTTAAGAATCGGTATACATATAATAAAGCAAGTCATTTATAAAAACTGTTCAACAAAAATAATTAAAATAAATAATTCATTATTAATATTTGTAATGTCTTTAGTTCTTTAATTTTGACTTTTCGACTAGCCAATTCTTATTTCTGTTTTAATTATAATTCCACCAATGTTGTGCTTGTAGGTTAATGTATACGTCCCTAAAAGGAACAACAGGGTTTTGTTACATAGGTAACAAAACCCTGTTGTTTGTAGTACATACAACATTATTACTAAAAATAATGTTGTATGTACTATACAACATTATTTTTAGTATATGGGAAACCTGAATATAGTTTGTTCAGAATAAGGAACTGAATCAATTTCAATATTTTTTACACCAAGTTATATTTTGTCCCAAAAATATTTAAGTGTGATGAAAAATGTTATCACCATTTATTTACTTGCAATAATATAATATCATTGCTTACAATACAATCGCCGTACGGTTAGGTACCTACTGCCAAATTATTATCAATGAGCGCAAGATGACCCTGGAGGCGCGGGGGCGCCGTTAGCATGTTTTGTATGGACAACCCGGGAACATAACAACCTTATAACTTTGTTATTTTCCATGATACAGTTTTGAAATTTTCTACATAGATTCTTTACATAAAAATACTAGACACGTGTTTCGGGTTTCGCATATACTAAAACTAATATGGTACATATCCAGGTTACTTCAATCATAAAGTTTGCATATTCCCTAACAGAGTTACCTGTACAGCCTCGCAGATAATGAAGTTTACTACAAACTTTGCTTCGGAAATGCATCAGACAGAGAACCTTGCATAAATAATAATACCTACACTCTGATATACAGTATTCTTTATTAAGTAGGTAGGTATGTATTGTTGCTGTTGGAGAGCAGTGGTGGCCCAGTGGTAACGGCCCCGACTTACGAGTTGTAGGTCGTGGGTTCGAACCCAGGCAGGCGCTTTACTTTGTGTAAATAATTTCATCACCACTGCTCTCAAAACGGTGAAGGAAAACATCGTGAGACAACCGGCATGTCCTAGAACCAAAAATTCGAAGATATGTGACATCTACCAACCCGCACTGGGCCCGCGTGGTGGATTACGGCCCATTCTCTCTCACAGAGAGGAGGCCTGTGTCCCAGCAGTGGGAACATTATAGGCTGATTATGATTATGTATTGTTAGAATTTTCTTTTACCTTTGTTTCAGATATTAAATAAATAGTCAGAATACGTATGCTGTATGATGCTTTCAAGACCTTTGCTTTCGTGAATATTACACAACATTAGGCAAGCGGGATAATTTGTTGGCAGCAACTCGGGAAGTACATACTGACGTATTTTCGAAGAAAACATTGGAAAAAATGATAAATCGACAAAAATTTGCCACTCTAATCCAATTCTCTCTTCCTGCCACTTGTTTTTAAAAAAAACTTTTTCTACATATTATGCGATTCTGGTGACGAATTCACTATTCTCTCTAGGCTGAATATTTCACGTCATCTACGCGTAGCTGTGTATCTAGTGATTCTCTCTCCAAATAATAAATGAAACAGTTCACTTTTCGAATGGCAATGGCAACAACCATGAAAATACTTTAATTTTTTTAGAATAAGTTTAATTTTCTCATGTCGAAGATTATATTTTGTCCTACCAGTACGTAGCGATCCAAACAGCTCATTGGTTTGCCTCATATAAGTACAGTAGAGTTCAATTTATACAGAGCAACTGCAGGTAGCCAGACCATAATACAATAACAAAAACAAATTGATAGAAGTCTCGCGTAGGTGCAAAGATCAACTGTGGTCTGACTGAGTGCGCTTGCGCATAATATCCTTCGCTCGGCGGTCACCTACACAACATAATGTCATTATATGCCTATTAAGGGAAAGGAAGCATCGTGAGTCAAGAACCGAATCTTGACCCGATATTCCAACACGGTCATTGCGACGCGTGACGTAAGCGCTGCATGTTATTTATTGCGAAACTGTATCGCCTTCGATATGCTTGTTGTACTTTTCAACAAGTAAGTAGGACTTGAATTTACAATTTTGCGTTTACGACTACATTTCCAGTGCGTACTGAACTAACAACATTGAAATTGATGCTCGCCTGCAGAAAAATTATACTATAGAAATTACCTGTGTCAGATACAGTGGAGTTATGTTGCTGAAAAGCTATACCAGTAGACACATAATTATTCAAGACCATGTAAGAGCATCCATTAATGCCTCAAACGGGCCTGTATCCTGAATAATTAAGACAATCATAATGTACGTTACAAACCCCACTGCACCCTAATTAGACATAAGCGTGGCATAAACCCGTGGAGGATTATATTTATTTAATCCTAATCCTTTTATGCTGACGGTAATTTCCTAACACAATTTAAACAGATCAAACACACACACACGAAGAAAAGTTAGACGTACGTGTTCAAACATTAAAATAACGGTTGCTTAATTGAGAATATGATTTAGATTAAGTAAACTAAGTAGCAGACTCATTACTTAAGTTATACCTACTTAGAAGTCATCGAAATCGTTTTGTAATATTTTTCCAGCTGAAAATAATAATGTAACAAGGAGAAGGATTTTCCCCACAGGTTTTGATAACAGTTTCGCGTGCCCTTAGCCGCGCAAGAGTGATAATATTTCATGCAATCAAATAGGGCACCTATTAATGTTTGTTAATCATTATAGGTGCCTTATTGCGTTTGCCTGTAGGCCTTCAAAGATCTAACCAAAAAGCTCACAAGCTCGTCACAGGGCTTCAATTTAGCGCTCAATTTTAAATTCAAGTAGGGTGGCTATCGGCTGATCGTCGTGATACGCCTGGCACTCTTGGCAACACCGCACCGACAGTCTGCGAGCGACCAAACGGTTGTGCGGACACATGTGCCATACGTGCCACATAGGAACCAAATACCGCGCTTCTACGGTTTACCGTTAACCATGAACCACAGTGATATAACATACATGTGATTTTGGATTTTCATAACAGATTTAAACAGTAAGTATCGGTTTTGCTTCTTTTTGTTTAATGAAACTGCTGTCCATGTTGGGAAACTAATGTAAATGCTAAAGTAACATATTCAACTTTCCTTTCAATGTGTTACAATATTTTGTTGTTTATATGTATGTACTGCTAAATATATTTCAAAAGCGAATTTAGCCTATTATTTGCAGACTGATGTGTATTGCAGACTGTTATTTGACGCTTTGTTACTGTTATTTCATGGTCAGATTATTTGCAGACTGATATTGTAGACAACGCAATAATTTAACCGCTTTGCGTATCAATCGACTTGCCTTATCGCAGTCCACTGCTGGACATCTCCGAAGTTTCGCCACGGTTCTACCATGATATGCTGTTTAAAACATAAATAATTATAGGAATAGATGAAACGTTTTTAGCACACCAGTAATATTATAATTTTTAATAAAAAATCTGCAGTCTAATCTAATCTTATCTTTTTTATTCTAACTCAATCACGCAAATTGGTGAAATGCGCATTTTTAAGGTAAATTGATTTCATTAGCATGAGTGAACGTTGTGATTTACCAACATATGGCAAAGTATTCTTTATACATAACCGTATGTTTATTTTGACCTCTAAGATCACTGTTTACGTATTCAGAATACATATAGTATACCTACCTACTGACTCAATCAATCAAGATTATCTATAAGAGAAATGGGTACATTTTAAGCAGTAGCTAGGAATAGGTACATAGGTACTTACCAACATATATCAACAAAATATTACTACAAAAGAGCCTGAGTCATCTGATAAATTTGTAAAGCGATTCTGACAATTCTGGAACAAGGCTATGTATGATTTTGGATAGAAATTAAATGGCTTCCAAAATATCTGCACCTAAGTCCGATTTATTTAGGTATGAGCGATGATCTGCTCTCCCGCAAAGCTCTTTATGAAATCGAGCGTATTTTATATGATCAAGGAAGTT
This sequence comes from Tiliacea aurago, assembly GCA_948098905.1. NCBI lineage: Eukaryota > Metazoa > Arthropoda > Insecta > Lepidoptera > Noctuidae > Tiliacea > Tiliacea aurago. Next base: position 19,899,413 of record OX402576.1, read on the forward strand.
ACAAATCAATAGTTTTTAACTATATAACAATAAAGAGGAAGTCTGAAAGTGGCGATGACGGAAAAGTTGTGTGAAAGTCGTTGTCGTGGCTGGCATTTGATGTGGAGGAAACAGAGAAAGATCGTGAGTATGAAGTGGATGGCTATAAGAGAAGACTTACTGGCTATAATAAGAGAACACTTCTTTCATCGTTTCTTTGGCCTTCCGCCTAAGAAACCTTGAAAGAACTTTGTGAAAGATGATATGCCTAGAAAAGAAGTGACTACTGAGATGACGTATAATAGTGAATTATGGAAGAAGGGCCTAAATAAATTGAGATAAGGTCAAGAGAATGATGAACAATAATCCCACAAAAGAATAACATCATGCCTAATGTATTAGACTAGGCTTGTAGAAAAAATATCGATATATCGATATGTTTTTTTCGATATATCGATATTTTTCGGCAATATCTATTATTTCGATAAATCGATATAAAACATCAAGTAATGTATCGAAAATGTATCAAATACGGTATATTTCGAATAGCAAAACAGTTTTCCCCCGCTAGAATTCAGAACCATACCTAATAAGTAAACTTATTTTATCAATGTTTTATTAGTTTAATATTTTACATCAGAAATGATGTTTCTAGTGTGGTATTTCTATGAATAAAAAACAAACAGTACCTACAATTTCATAAAGTAGATACATAGACTTAATACTTTTTGAAAATTTCACCGATAAATCGATTATGTTTTTCGATATATCGAAATCGATATCAATATATTTTTATAAATATCAATACGATATATTTATATCGATACTTTTTGGCACTTTTTGCATCCCTATATTAGACGCAGAGGAATGAGCATTGAATCACGAACTTGTCATCCCCGCTTGCGGATTTTATTGCCATACTCACTTGTTTCCTTATTATGTTTTCCCTTACCATATTTAATAGGAAATATTTTACCTACACCATTGCCTACTATCATTTTAGGTCATATTAATATAACTTGTCCTGTTCACCGGATTATATCAATGTAGTTATCTACTTGACTAATATGTAAAAACCTCAATATTTCAAGCATCTGTGCGTGACTATAAGTAATAATAATACTTGTTTATGTCTAAACTTAATGACAGCCGTAGAAACCATTATTGTGTGTTTTGCGACGTATTTTTTATCGTCCATCACGTCAGCTGATAATGAAAATAATACTTATTCGCATTATAGCTAACACAGATTGACACTGATATATAATTACTCAAGGATAAATCACTTGAGAAGAACAGCTAGTTTACACATTAGCACTTGTAATTTTATTCTTTTGCCATGCAAGATGCTAGTAGGATAATACATTTTTTTTTAGAGGATATCTTATTATTCAAGTACTTGAATACTACATTTCAAGTATTTCTGTATTATGTATATTTCTATCTTTCACCTTATATTACTTAGCATAGTTTCTTGTGCATAGTTTAGTTTTCTTTTTGTCCACGTTAGAATAAGTTCCTACCTATTCTTATTATCAAATAATTATCCGAATTGACAACCTCCTCCTATTGGAAGTCGGTAAAAAAATATAACTCTACACAGAATGTTCCGGAACTAACGCACACTACCAAACACCCCAATTAGAATATTATTTTATAATCATATTAGCTGCGCCCCGCGGTTTCACCCGCGTAAGTCTCGATCCCGTGGGAAAGCCACCGTTGACACTTAGGGGTATAAAAAATAGATAGTAGCCGATTCTCAGACCTACTGAATATGCATATAAAATTTCATAAAAATCGGTCAAGCCGTTTCGGAGGAGTATGGTAACTAACATTGTGACACGAGAATTTTATATATAAGATTACCTACATACACTGAATTCTTAGTATTATGTTTATCATTGTTTATTTATCAAATTACTTACTTAATACTGATTGTGGGAGAAAATTGTGGTGACATTACAAATCTACGAACGCACACAGTCGCACACGCACACGCGTGTATGAGGGTCTAGCGTAGTGGTAGGTACTTCGTCCATTTTGGTTTGTTTTGACTGTACAGCGGAAGTGTGATTGTAATTTACGTAGTTTTAATTATTTTTGGGATAAAAAATTACCGAATTATATTAATTAAAAATGACAAAAATTGATCAGTAAACGGTTCTGAACAAACTAGGTACTTTCATAATGTGCATAAATTCAGTTAGGTACACATAAAAGTAAAAAAAACTCAAAAGTGATTCAATCGTACCTGAATCATTTCTGAGCTTTCAAAGATGACTAAGCTTTGCAGGGTCAGAACGAATAATAATATAGCTTTTATGTTGAATTAGTTTTATGTTTATAGACTTCCCTTCACCTCATCGTAGCTTGCAGGTTTACACTGTAATTTACACTGTTTAGTTTATCATAAAGAAATACTATATACGAATGAATGTTGAGTAAAGGCTCGTACAGACTGGTGCGATATCGCCGGCGCGACAAGGATCGCGCTGCCTGTCGCTCCCGCGATATCGCACCAGTCTATACGAGCCTTAAATCTAATCACCAATCCACCTAGGTGTTGTTATGAGCTGAGCAGCGAAATACGTAGTTACTATTGCTGATAAAACGACAGTAATTGTGGCTTGTCAGGCATGCATAATAACAGATCAGTGCAAGTATGTTGTATGTACTGCTCTAGTGCTCCCCAATTACCTACATATGGCACAACTCGGCTCAAGTATGCCTGAAATACCATGGACCGACTTAGGTCAGACTTCTATCAAATGCTGTGGCGATGATCATTATGCTGCCTGTCCAATGGAGCGGATAAGAGAGGAACGGAGCTGTGCAAACATCAACCAATGGAATGTTTTTCATCCATGCGGAGCGGAGCGGAGTTTAGATTCTATTGGTCAAAATTGGCACAGCTCTACTCCTCAGGGGGCCTAAAATGGACGCTTTGGCAGAATCATAATATGATCTGCGTACAATTCCTACATCCAGCAATTCATCTGTTTGACAACTGCTATATGAAATTAGACTTCAATAAATCAATTCTTATTTTGTGGACCATTTTACGAAACTCCATACAAAACTGTCAAACAGATGAATTCCGGGATATGAATTTTACGCAGATCATAATATTATGATTCTGTCAAAACGTCAATTTTAGGCCCCCTGCTCTCTTCTCCGCTTTAGTGGATGGCAGCCTAGATGATGTTTACTTTACACTGCTTTAGCTGTTGAGTGGTCTTCAGCAGACTAAACAAAACTATGGCATCACAATTGTTTACAGAAAGACATGTAATCAAGTACCTACTCGTACATCAGAAAGTAGGACAGGGCCAGATATTATGCCCTAACATACCTTAAACTCTTTGCTTATCAACTAAGAGCGTTATTATGCGCAAACACGATTGTAGGAGCATGCAAATAATAGTCGTCCAATCTTGCTGCATTCGACTGTAAAACTCTTTTACCATTTTTAAGTTCGTACAAAACAATTGCTTACGCATTCTTGACATTTAGTACGTACAGTCGAGTTCATTAATATATTAGCCCTTTCAGGCTTCAAAAATATATGACCGTCAAAAAAAATCATAATATTGTGATAAGCATCATTAAATTGTGGTCAAGATTTCGATTCATTAATATGTGACTGGTTTTTCTCAGTAACATGTATACAGCCAAAAGCACATTATTATATGAACAACATTAAGATCATATTATCTGAACATTGTAGGATTCACAATTATGTATGCACACATGAATACAATAATATCTAAACAAGTAAATGTAATTCAAATTCAACCTTATTACTTACGTCATAAAGATAATTTTAATAGCAATCTTAAAAATTGCATGGTCAAGGAGTTTGCAACATTATTTATCACTGGCTAGATTAACTTCAAATTCTTCTAATTACTGGAAGATAGTACTGGAAGCTAGTACTGGGAGCTAGTACTGGAAGATAGCACTGGAAGATAGTACTGGAAGATAGCACTGGAATATAGTACTGGGAGCAAGTACTGGAAGCTAGTACTTGGAGCTAGTACTGGAAGATAGTACTGGAAGCTAGTACTGGGAGCTAGTACTGGAAGATAGCACTGGAAGATAGTACTGGAAGTTAGAACTGGAAGATAGTGCTGGAAGATAGTATTGGGAGCTAGTACTGGAAGATAGTACTGGAAGATAGCACTGGAATATAGTACTGGAAGTTAGTACTGGAAGATAGTACTGGAAGATAGTATTGGGAGCTAGCACTGGAATATAGTACTGGAAGTTAGTACTGGAAGATAGTACTGGAAGATAGTATTGGGAGCTAGTACTGGAAGGTAGCACTGGAAGATAGAACTGGAAGATAGTGCTGGAAGATAGAACTGGAAGATAGTGCTGGAAGATAGTATTGGGAGCTAGTACTGGAAGTTAGTACTGGAAGATAGTACTGGAAGATAGTACTGGAAGATAGTACTGGAAGCTAGTACTGGGAGCAAGTACTGGAAGCTAGTACTGGAAGATAGTATTGGGAGTACTATCTTCCAGTACTAACTTCCAGTACTATATTCCAGTGCTATCTTCCAGTACTATCTTCCAGTGCTATCTTCCAGTGCTATCTTCCAGTACTATCTTCCAGTACTAGCTCCCAATACTATCTTCCAGCACTATCTTCCAGCACTATCTTCCAGTTATAACTTCCAGTACTATATTCCAGTGCTATCTTCCAGTACTATCTTCCAGTGCTATCTTCCAGTACTAGCTCCCAGTACTAGCTTCCATTACTATCTTCCAGTACTAGCTCCCAGTACTAGTTTCCAGTACTTGCTCCCAGTACTAGCTTCCAGTACTAACTTCCAGTACTATATTCCAGCACTATCGTCCAGCACTATCTTCCAGTTCTATCTTCCAGCACTATCTTCCAGTTCTATCTTCCAGTGCTACCTTCCAGTGCTGCTATATTCCAGTGCTATCTTCCAGTACTATCTTCCAGTACTAGCTCCCAATACTATCTTCCAGCACTATCTTCCAGTTCTAACTTCCAGTACTATATTCCAGTGCTATCTTCCAGTACTATCTTCCAGTGCTATCTTCCAGTACTAGCTCCCAGTACTAGCTTCCAGTACTATCTTCCAGTAATTAAAAAAAAAAAACATAATGTCATTTGAAGTTAATTCTAGCCAGTCAGTAATTTTAAGATTGCTATTAAAATTATCTTTATGACGTAAGTAATAAGGTTGAATTTGAATTACATTTACTTGTTTAGATATTATTGTATTCATGTGTGCATACATAATTGTGAATCCTACAATGTTCAGATAATATGATCTTAATGTTGTTCATATAATAATGTGCTTTTGGCTGTATACATGTTACTGAGAAAAACCAGTCACATATTAATGAATCGAAATCTTGACCACAATTTAATGATGCTTATAGTTGTCACAATATTATGATTTTTTTTGACGGTCATATATTTTTGAAGCCTGAAAGGGCTAATATATTAATGAACTCGACTGTACCTAAAAACTCTATCTAGGTATAGGGTACGCTGAATCGCTGATTGCTGATTGAAGTTTCAGGCAATGCAACCCACATAATAATTTACCGACTTCAAAAAAAGAGGAGGTATTGTATGTTCGTCTGTAGGTATTTTTGTTATATAGTTTCATCAATATTTTCATCTAAGTATTTTTTTTTTTTATAATATAAAGTTTATTTCTTAAAAAAATACAGATTTAACATATTTTATATCAAGACACTTAAAATGAGCTTTGGTAGTAACACAATGCAATAAAAATCTAACAACTGTGTAATCTGTACAAAATATGGGAAACCCTGCCTCTCAAACTAGGTAACCTGTATCTTGAGAGACAGTGATTCAGCTAAAATGTGGTGCTTTATGTATAAAGTAGACTGTCGATCTACCTGAGTGATTATAGATAGTAAAGCTTATTTGTGTGAGGGGGGGGGGGGGGTGTTGTGTGCGATTGGAGATATGTAGGTAGTTAGGCGACGCACCTAAGTAAGGATTCTGTTTGTTGATAGTCCTGTGTCAGTAGCCATTCCGTTAATTTTGGTTTAAGTTTTTGTGAATTGTTTGTAGATGTATGTACTTAATGTGTAGGTGTTGAGCGAAGGTGGTTTTGTGAGGGGTACTTAAGGGTAGTTTTTTCCTTTTTTTAGGGTCAGAAGAGGGGAACGCTAGCGTGTTTTCTAACCGTAGATTGCAGTATAAAAAGCTGGCGCACTGAAAGTACTTTGGGATCGGCGTATAGTTGCGTAGTAGGATAGCGATAAGGTTTGTGTGACATCACCTTCAGGACGGCTCTCTGCGTTCTTTCAATCCTCAGAAGACTGGTTTTATTGGCACCACCCCAAACTGTGATGCAATATCCAATGACGGATTGACATAATGCATAGTACACCATCTTCAGGGTTTCAGGGGCAGCCGAGTCTCTAAGGGATTTGAAAATATGCAAAAACTTCATAGATCTGGTAGTAATGGCGTCAATCTGTTTGTCCCATCGTAGTCCTCCGTCTACTCGTATTTGGACACCCAGATATTTCACATTATCGGTTCGTGTAAGTGTCGGACATAAGCAGTGTGGGGATTGTTTAGAGCAGGTATTGTGGACGGATTTTGAAAATTATTTTTTTATTTGGTAGAACAAACTCACGCGGTGGTCCCAATTTTTTTTATTAACTTTGCTTACGAGGTTTTTGAGTTAGCTTCAATAATACGTATTTTATCCACTTGGTACATGTTGATGATCTTCTAGAACTTCCTGTCACTGTTGTTTACAACAAGTAGTGGTAAGTATACGAGTTTGTGTGGGTACACACACACCACAACTAAAAACTGAAACATAAAAACCTTTTTAGCAAGATTTTCATTAATATTTTACTACAATCACTTTCTAACTAACAATGTAGGTAATCAAATCTTAAAAGTCAAATTTAACTTACTTCTAATTGTTGTATCGAACTGAAATTTTGTATGGGTATGTAGTTCGGATGACATTACTATAATTTGGTATCTTGGAGCTGATCTGATGATGGAACCAGGAGGTAGATAGTGGTACTCTACAGTGGCTACTAGTAAACCCCTCGAGTTTGGGCTCATATGATTTATTTTGATGAGTCCGATAGATTGATTTTGGTGTTGAGGGTCTGATGATGGAGCCAGGAAGTCGATACTGGAATTCTTTAGTGGCTACTAATAAACCTTTCGAATATCGGGTCCTATGATTCGTTTTGATAAGTCCAATAGACTGTGATTGGTGTTGAGGGTCTGATGATGGAGCCAAGAGATGGATAGTGGAACTTTAAAGTGGCTACAACTATCTGCTTGAGTTTGGATTTGTTTGACTGGCTTTTAGTGCTGTGGAGCTCGATTTAGATGACCCAAGGGCTGAATGGTATGAGGTTAGTTCAAAATGTCATATCTCAAGCGTCTGCACCTCAGGGCACCAGGCGAAACCCTGTTGTCGTTAGGCGACCTCTCAAGTGGGGAGATGATGTAGGAAGGCAACTTTCTACACGGACCACTGTCCCGGTCGACTATTGAGACCGAGAAAAAATTTAAAAATATGTTTCTAAAAAAAATATTTTTTTCAAGTATCTTAATATGGCATCATAACGTTAGTAACAATTTACTTAAACACTATGTTAGTAATATTTACAAAATAAACAACACAACAACAAAAACAACAAGTTCCAAATTCTTAATCAACTAAGTTCCTATTAGCAGGCACAGTTGCCAGCACATCTGGTTATACCAAACTGTCAAATTTCTCAAAATGATTTTAAACCATAAAATATTGATGGTTAAGTTCAAAATCGAATAAGAAAATTATCCAGTTTGTGGTAAATTTATGCCCTGACTGTACATGCTGCTGGCTTACATAGTAAATGCCCATCCAGTTTGCTAGCAATGACAACCAGCACCACTACGCACTAAAAATTATAAAATAATTAAAATGACTTACCTATAATAGATATATACGATTTATTTATAATTATGAATTTTACCCTTGCTAATATTTTTACTTCATTGTAGAGTAAACGCAAACAAAACGATATTTTTAAACAGTACGTGGTGGACTTAGTGGATGATAGATACCCTGTTTTTAATATTTCTATGTAGATACCCTAGGTACCTAGTTATTAGTAAGCTTGTCACTTCTTTTAAATCCAATGATTAATTCCAAAAGTGTGGAGCGCTTTGTTTAAATTAATTAAAAGTACACGTACACACAACGAAATAGTCTAACACGGTGTCTTTAAGGTTCTGCATTTCCGTTTTTTGTCACCTTTACTTTGTTTTTTTTTGAACTTGTTTGTTTTTTTTTTAATTACACTCATCAAAAAAGTATCTACCTACTCTATCACTCTAATGAAAATAATCACCTCTAAAATATTGATAAGGTACCTACATATTGTGCCGAGTGATGCCTGACGTAAAGAATAATATTTACTATCCTATTTCTTCCCGTGGGTGTTGTAAAAGGCGACTAAGGTACTTAAGATTTCTACAGACCGGCGCGACTCGCGACGCGACACAAAGGCACCGCTCGTCGCGCGACACGCGGGGCCTTTGTGTCGAGTTGCGTGTCGCGCCGGTCAGTAGAAGTCTTCACTAGAGAATGGCCAGCAGCGTTCTCTATGCACTTTAACCCCATACTGCGATCGCCAACCCGCCTTTAAAGCGTGGGAATTATGGCAACCCCCCCCCCCCCCACCCCCACTTATATATCTACTTATAGTTTTCTGTTTAAGTAGGTAGGGACATAATTTGCAAGTGCATTTATTGTTATATTGTAGGCTGGTAATTGGTATATCATACATTGGATTATGTACCTTCACTAAACAAATAGGGTAACCCACAACCAAGCCAAGTGTAAACTTAGGCTATGGGTTATCTATGAAAATGAAAGGATCCTCCCCGAGCGGCGTTAATATAAGTCGTACTGAGATTCCAAACACACCCTGCACCCTAATTGCGTACACACTATCAATCACAATCTGAACGATTTTGAAGTAAATGCTAATCCATTGCTTCATATGTTCGAAAAATTTGTCTGTTCAACAACGTAAATAACGCAATGAATGTTGTTGAACTGTCAACTACTGATAGTCACGCAATTACCCCGATCGGTAACGCAGAGTCTAGCTGACTAATCCTTTCACTACGATGGTACACCCAAAGGGCTCTCTTCAGAGCTTTCAGGGGTAAATAACAAAAACGACTACTCTATGGGTATTCACCACCGGCTGTTCAAGCCTGCTTTCATTATCTAAGGCTTTTCAGATAACTTAAGTCCCGGTTGTTATCTCAACTCAAACCATTGCCAGAAAACAAACTGTGAAATTATCTGTGTCCAAGAAACGCATCGCGGCACTGAACATCTAGGCCTCACATCCCTGGGATAACTCATGTACTGGAGACACATCACGCACAATATGTCAGCGCCATGTTTGTTAATCCCGGTGTAACTGTCTTGTCTGCTAGCTGGAGTACCTAAGGAAGACTCCATAGAAATCCTCACAGTGGATGTAGGTACTTGCTCAATCACATCAGTCTATAAGCCATTCGAAACTACCTTTGCAACAGTAACTAGAATCAGTTCTATTTGCTGTAAATTTTGATGTTCAAAAGTGCCTTTAATATTGTGTCTATTTGAAATAAATGATTTGACTTTAACTTTGACCAGTCTTTCGAGTTCCACAAAACACCCAACTTGGACAGTCGACATACTAAAATAGTTGTGACTATTTATTAGTCACAGCACATCCTGGGGATACCAAGAAAACAACACTAACGGAAACCTAGTCGAGGAATGGGCAGAAGCCTCCAAACTGTCCCTCGTACATACGCCAAGCAACCGGCATTATTCAATAGTCGGCTTTGGAAACGTAGTTACAACCCCGAATTTAATCTTTGTCAGCAGTAATATTAATCCTCTGTGTTCAAAACTCGTTTGTCAACCCATCCCAAACACCGACCCATTAAGGGCCCGGCGTAACATGAGTAGTTCATACAAACGTAATACCAAAACAATTTGTAAATCAAACATATTCTTATGGGTGTGTATTTATTTCGATTGGATTACAGAATATCTATGCTTTTTTTTCCCAAATATATATTTTGAAAGGAAATGATATAAAGACGAGATATGAGGAATTTAAAATTTCTATAAAAAACTTATTTTTCTCATTACTCTTGTTTAAATCAGTGTCCATTCAAAATATATATTTGGAAACCTAGATATTCTGTTTTCCAATCGGAATAAAGACACACTACCTTAAGAATACCTATGTTTGATTTACAAATTGTTTTGGTATTACGTTTGTATGAACTACGCATCCTCCATCGCTCTTAAGTGGCATCGGCCTCTTAAGTGTCAGGTAAGAGCAGCGATTAAACCATGACAGTTTTTTATCTTCTCGAAGGCGAATTAATTCTCACTACATTTGGATGAAAAACTACACGACATAGACCTAGCTTACACCTTCCAATTACGAACAATTCGTTGGTACTATGACTGTGTCGCGTCAATGTTTATCAAGAGGATGCCGTACATCATACATACCCGGCCTTAATCCAGAGTCCTCAAACCTTCTTAAAACCTACGAAGACCTGTATAAAAATGACCTTTTCTCTGAGGATACACGTTACTTCGGATGAGTGGATCACCACAGTTACTAACATCAACATCACCCACAATAGTACATAAACTCAGAAGATTAATGTCACAGCACTCACAGCCAATCAAAAACATAATCAATAGCTCAGCTCAACAATATTGTTACTTAACGTCAAACCTCCACACAAACTACCAACAGAGAAGATTCCACCAACTGGGGAGCAGTACCCGATCTTCTTCGCACAACCAGCATGTCTCCGTGCTTTTCTGCTGGCTGGCTACATCCTGTTTCTTATAAGGATCAAAATTTTTTTTGGCTCCAACTGAGGTTTAAGAACTAGAAAAAGTCAGAAACCTCAAAAATCTTTTCCCATACATTTCGTAGGAAATGAGACTCCAACTTACATGTTCAAGATGGATAGTCTGACCGCTGCTAAAGTCGGAAATCACAAAAACTAAAAAAAAAAATTGCGGAAATATATTTTCGCACAAGTGCCTTTCGCGCAGGAGTCCCTTCGCGCAAAAGTCCGTTCGCGGAAAAGTCTTTAAGGCTCGTACAGACTGGTGCGAATCGCGGGCGTGACAGGCAGCGTGACACTATTGGCTGATTGGCATCAAGAAATATTTTTGTCTTTAGTTTTTTTTATCTGTGAATGCAGATCAAAATGTCTCAAATGTTAAGAACAGACTCCTACGGCCGTTTTCCTGTAGCTACAACGGTTAGGTACTGAGTTACTAACCCCATCTCAAAAATCCGCCCAGTAGGTATAAGAAACATAGAAACGAAAAGAAGGTTATGGCTACAGGGTCTCACATGGCAGTAGTAGCACACTATTAGTTGTGGAACAGAAATTTAGAGCAACACAAAAAAAAAAATGGACCTTACTTATCAAACGTTAGCAAGACGAAAAAGCAAGGCAACGTAACGAAAACTGCGTAATGATTAAAGTTTAAACACAACTAGGCCTGCTTTGAGATAAATATCTAAAACTTACAAAAGTCATAACGTTTTTTACCCGTTCGGTAAATAAAAGTTGTTATGAAATAAAATTATGGTGGTGGACCTCACGTCCAAATCGATCGATGTGGAAACTGTAGATCACTTTATTTACCGGCTCTCGTATCAGTAATGGGTCGTGTGTATATGAAATTCGCAGGCGCGTCGGACCGGTGGCCATGTTACATATCGAGAGACGAAGGACTGCAATACTACAAACAATACAAATCTTATGGACATTTTGGTAGATAATTCAGTTATGTGCTAAGCACGTGTCTGTCTCACATAGCTGGAAATCTGTTACTTGTACACCATAAACAGACTTGATTATTTCAAAATATTACTGTGTCATTGGCTAACAAATTATTTGAAAAACATCCACATCTTATGGGCTGATCAACGAGGTATCAACATTTAAAAAATATAATATGGTTATAGCTGGCAAAGATGGAAAACTACAGATAAAAATAAAGATAAGAATACTTTATTTGTCAAACATGCGTTTATATAAACCAAGGTATTGAATTCGTAGATGTTGTGTACGTCCATGTTTTGCCAATAACGGCGTACAAATTACAAAAATAGACAACAATACAAAATAGTAAGTAATAATAATAGAGAAGATAATAGTAGTTGGTAGTAATTTTTTTACAATTACTAAAATTAACGAAAGCATTAAATTAACACCTTGTGTACGTCGTAACCCTCTTCTATTCAATATTTTCGTTGTTCTCTCATCATGCCGCACCTACACACTTTTTGTCCTACATAATAAACCCACTGGGCTCTCCCTACACTAAGTAGGTCTTATCTAGGTAAATAATAACGATCGTAATCATAATTTTTTCGGTAGGGGGCGTCAAAGTTGCAAAGGGAAAGTACTTAGGTATGAAATCAAATTACTTAGGTAGGTATGAAAGCCGAGGGCGAAGAGCTAGTTGACCATATAATATTATGATTTAGAATTTAATAGGTACCGTCCCATGTCTAGTGTGATATAAGTAGGTACCTATTAGGACAGATAGACTTAGATAGGTAGGTATCTAGTGCAAACTCAACTGTCGTAATAATTGTGTCTTAGGTTTGTAAAATAATGTTGATTAACTTTCGGATTATTTTAACTAGGGATTAAATTTGTTGTTGAAAGCCGAGCTTTCCACCATATACCTATCTTGGCATAATCATTACCTATGATTATGCCAAAATATTCAACGGAATTCGTTTTAACTAATACAGCACCCTAATTGCGTAACACAGTTTGAATCGGAATCGGAATGATTTTGAAGTATACAAAATACTTCAAAATCGTATTGCGAATCCATTGCTTCTTATGGTAGAAAAAAATGTCTGCTCAACAACGTAAATAACGCAATGAATGTTGTTGAACTGTCAAATTGAAACCGATTCCTACTGTGTTACGCAATTAGCCCTCTGGACAACACAATGACTGATTACAAGAGTGGGTAGGTACGTATTATTTAAAATTGAAGTTTGATTGATCCTGGGGTCTAAGGGAATAGGCATGTCATGCATTTTGAGATAAGTTTTTGTATTTGCTTAATTTTCTTGCAGAACAGCAACCTGGCACCAATAAGTAAGAAGTTTGGAGCCGGCCCTACAGGCAAAAGTGGGGCCGGTTCCCTGGGCAAAAGTGGAGCTGGAGGTCTTGGGAAGAGCGGGACCAGTGGATTTGGCAAGTCCTCTGGTGGCAAGATTTCTAGTGGAAAATCTTCCAGTTCAGCACCTAAGCTCCCTAGTGGATTAGGCTCCAGTTCCAGTGGAAAATCATCTGGATTTGGTGCCAGCTCAGCCCAAAGCTATGGTTTATCATCGTTAAGCACGCCCAAAAACAAAAGCAGTAAAGCAGGTTTCGGCATAATATGGATTCCTACAAGAAAAAATAAGAAAAAGGAAGTCGTGTACAGTGGCGTCAATGACAAATACCCTAAAGGGAACTATGACAGATCACCGTCAATGTACAGGATGTAAGTATTTAAACAATAAGTAGGTAGGTATATTATTGTATTGTTACTAGGTAGGCTTGACTCCTTGACTCCCTCTATAGAAAAAAAAAACAAGAATCTTTTTCCTTTACATTTTTGTTTCTTGGCACAATCGAGTTTTAGATTTTTTAAATCATCTTCCAGAATTCAGATTCAGTTCCGATTACCAATAAATTATGTAATCGAATCAAACCAACCAGACCGACAAATACACCAGCAATGAACACTACGCTAACTTGAAAAAGTCCATTTTACACCAGAGGCGCTACAAAGACAAAATGTGATAATTTTTTTATTAAAAAGATAATCTCTGTTCTTTTGATTACCTAATACAAGGAATTTCGTATTTTTTTTTAAATTAATCGTTAGTTTTGAATTTAACTCGAGTTAGCCGTGTGTAGACTAAAAAGGCGATAAATTAATGTGTATTAAATAAATCACGCCATTTGAGATTTCATAATACTTACTTATTATTATATGGAATTTCGAATGGCGAGATTGCTAGAACAATAACAAAAATAAAAAACATTCATTCTTTACATTAATTAATATCAACAACAAAAATCATTACCTACCACTATTAAGGCACTCGTAAGACTGTAGTACCTACTCTCAGCTAAGTCGTGCCTTTTTTGTTACGAACGATCACAAAAATGGACTATAAACAAGTTCACAAGATTAGAGTAATAATTATCGAGCGATTGAAAAAATACATTCACATATCGTTGTATTAAATTTGTAACTTCATTATTTTTTGGAATTTCTATAGAATTATTTTTGTACGACCGATGTCCTTAATATAAATAATTTGGCATTAAAAACGGAAATTGCCCAAAATTCAAGTTAGCGTACCTAGTAATAAATAGCTGGTGTCGCTTTGATAATACAAAGTTGGTAGAATATTATTAGAATACTACCTACGTATAGAAGTTGACCGGGGAAACCCGTTCATCTTCTTTAAAAGACAGATCTAATAGATGATCCGACGGAAAGACTGTAGAAACTCAGTAGGTACCTATGTTCTACCCGATAAGCTGACCTCTCGATAATAGACGAGTATTTGCTGCAAAAAAATATGACGATTTGCAACTAATTTTGCGAGAGCTTTAACGATGTTTGTTTTAACTGATTATAATTTAGTAATTATTTTATCATATTTATCCTTTGAGTATATTTATCGCGTAATGTAATAAAATAGTGCCAATAATTGCAAAAAACATAGGAAATTTTGAATTTCGCGGGCTACATACATACCTTTAAAGGCCAGAACACACTGAGTTACTGTTACTGTTACTTCTAAGATTTGCTAATAGTAGAATCACATAAAAAACTTCATACTTCTTATTGTAACCTTTTTTAAAGAATAAAGCAAAATAAACCGGCCAAGTGCGAGTCGGACTCGCGCACGAAGGCTTCCGTACCATTATCTATAAAAATGGCAAAAAAATCACGTTTGTTGTATGGGAGCCCCCTTAAATATTTGTTTTATTTTAATTTAATTACTTATTTTTAAAGTGAATATTTAACTAAATATTCTGTAAATATTTCAAGCGTCTGTTGCCGTTATCAGAGCAAAAACGAGCAAAAAAATCATGTTTGTTGTACGGGAGCCCCCTAATATTTATTTCATTCTGATTTTTAGTACCTAGGTATTTGTTGTTTTATCGGCAACAGAAATACATAATCTGTGAAAATTTCAACTGTCTATCACGGTTCTTGAGATACAGCCTGGTAACAGACGGACAGACAGACAGATGGCGGAGACTTAGAAATAGGGTTCCCGTTTTACCCTTTGGGTACGGAACCCTAAAAATTAACATAAATCATTAATGCAAGCAATGAATATGTGAATGAAAGTAGTCGATTACTAGATTTATCCAGCTGAAGCCAGATTGACTCTTTGAGTAATAAATACTCAAAGGATTGACTTCGTTGCACATCACTAGAGTAGAGACGGACTATGGAATTAGTTAGTACTGTCTGTACTGTAGTGACATGACATCACAAAGGTCAAGGCTTGTTAATAAACAGTTGTTACAAATAGTTACAATCACAGACTACAATAGTATACAATACTTCTTTTTAAAACACAAATTATTACTGAAATAAATCATACAAATCCTTAGTTTTTAGATTAGAGGCCAAGCTTAAAAAAATCTAGCCAAAGGTAGTCCGACAATAACACAAAGCTAATATTACTGTGGTTATTTGGCGATTGTTTGTGAACAACAGTAAAACTTTTTTGTTGGCTTATGTTTATGACACGGCGAGATGCAAGAAAACAATAATTTTGAAACTATCATTAGCACATGGCGACGTTTGTCTGGGGAACAAATAGAAACTGCTGTAGTAAGGTAAAACAAGTAATTGGATGTCGTTTACACGTAGGTAACTGGTAACTGCAGTCATCATTTTATGGAGTGTTGTTTACATTAATATGAAGCTATACACGGATGACAATGTGTGCGAGTTGTCGTGAAATGTAATTTAATCTTCCGTCTCCCGGTCGCCTCAGTAGTAGTCACGTTAGCACTGCAACTCAGTTTTCAATACTTACACATATTAATCGCAAAAATTCTTCTTTTAAGCATGTCTGGAGATTCACCTGATTTCCAACCACACAAGAAGAAAGAAGAGGAGACAGATTTGTTGATGCCAGAGAGGACAAAAGCACCTGCTGCGAGTATAGCTACTGCTGGTACAGCATTAGGTGCTTCTGAAGTGCCATCAGAAAGTACTGCTACAGAAAATGATGAAGAAAAACAAGAGTTCATTAGACATGGCAAGAAAGAAGATAGTAAAGTAAGTGTACACATTCATAACATACTGTTGTATTCTATGCTGTAACTACTTTGGTAGTTTTCACATCCCCAAAACACCTTAAACAATAGCTGTAATAAAAAATATAACTTTTATTGTGTGTCATCCATCATTGTGTAGGTAAAGTGTTGACATTATTATTGTTATGACATTACAGGAAGCGGCTGGAGACACAAACAATGAGTCCAAAAGTGAGAAAAGTGAAGATTTCCTTGAGAATGACAAGGTCACAAATAAATCTGAAAAAGAAGATAAAGATACTGAGAAATTTGGAGACAAGGTCGATAGTGTGTACCTAAGGCCTCCTCCCCTACACAAGACCAGGTCTGCTGCGACTACAGAGGAAGAAGAAGACTGTGGCATCAAGTGCCTGTACTACACCATCCAGTGTTGTGACTGTGTTCTCATGTAATAAACATAGGTTTGTAACTTAATATGCTCTCATGGTCATAAATTAATTATTATCTTTCTGCCTTTCTGTTCACCTGCCATGTGGTGTTGTCTCGATAAATTTGATTTGGGTGTCAAATCTATTTTTGCGAAGAAATTGTATTCAAGCTAGCCTCTAAATTGTTAATTTAGAATAAAAGTTATTTTTGTCACCATGAATAAAATCACTGCCTTTGATGATTAAATTTTAAAATTCTGTTGAGCGAGTTTAGTCTTCAGAATCCATTTACTAATCTGCCATGTATTAACTTAGCAACTATTTATAATTGTGCAAAATGTTGCATTCCAATATGTTCCAAGTATGTGATAAGTAACAAATATATTTTTGTACTATTAATATACAATAATTATAATAATTTTATATAGGTACTAAACTCAGTGATACTTTTAGAAATATGAATAAAAAATCTTGTCTTCTACTGTTAGCACAAAGACTGCATTTTTAAATCACTCTAAATACATTATATTTTTGACTTACTTATTAGTAAGAGTGTATAAGACTACGGGTTGTATAACGATGCGGTAATTTAAAACAAAAGATGAATTTTATGTTACATTTCCAAATTAGTCATTTTGAAATTGAGTAAGACCAATTTAAATTGAAAATAGATTTTTAGAAAATCATTTTGTTAGCTTACTTTCTTTTGAGACCCTTAAATATGTAATATGTAAAATAAAACTCAAAATTGTATCCTCCGTACCTCTAGTTGTAGGAATGTAAGCAGTTGATAGAAGACTCCTTACGTTTGAGCGACTGTATGTGCTAGTGCAGCTATTTTACTTTTTCATAGTTTAAAGTAGTAGTGTTAGTTACTTTTATATTTCATAAAAAGCCTTGTGCCAATCTCGTACATGTAATATTTATTTAAATAGGTCCATACATAAAACTTTAATAATACCTATCATATCAGTAAATGAAAACCTCTTGATATTAATTAGGAAACAATGAGGATATTATGAGTATTATCAATGTAATGAATTAATATAACTCCATAAATGGAGAACTGAATGTTTTTTGAATAATATGTAATCTTGTGAATATTGATTATTTCAGTCTAAAGATTTTTTGTTTATTCCTTTGAATCTAATAGATATTTCCATTTTCTAGGTCTTGCATTTGCCTTAGTGGTACTTTTTCCTCTTCTGGTCAAATATTATGTACCTACATTGTAAGAGACCATAATGCCACTATTTTTGTCCTTTCTTATTAGTAATTTACCAGGTGTAATGAGAACCTTTAGGTATAGCTTTATTTTTGACTTTATACTTTGTCAACTAGTACTAGAGGATCAGACTCCGTCCAGAATTGGAGCCTGTACTTGGTGTAGTACATTGACTGTAGATTTAGAAAATATGTATTTTTATAAAGTGTACACATTTGTACAACCAATAAAATATGAACTTGAGACCTGAGTTTTATTTTTATTTGGCCAGAATCCATCTGCGAGATTATCTCGACTAGAGGCAATTAAGGTACCTACCTAAACGGTAGGTACGTAGGTATCTAATCAAAGCTGGTGAAATAAGAGAAGCCATTTTTTTTACATGTCTTTTGAAGGCAATTTTGTTAGCTTTCACCCTCTTTCATTATCATAACCAAAGATTATTCACCATAATGTCATGGAACGTAAAACAAAACACCGGTAGTCCTTACTATTAGTGTATTATCTATGGGTAGTCCTGAAACCCTATAAAAAGGGGGCGTTTATGAAAATTGATCACCAGTCCAATATTTCACGTCACTGGGAATACTGAAGCTATAAAAAAATATCTGAGTTCCACAAAAACACTACAAAGTGAAAAATAACTTTAATTTCGGAAGTCGGTGTCTTTAGATCTGTATTTTAGTTTTTGCCACCGACTTCCGAAATTAAAGTTATTTTTCACTATGTTTTTTTTTTTTAAGTTTTTTATTTTTCTCTTTTTAGTGGGTCAGTTTGTAATTAGTCTAAATTACAATAGCCTAATGTCAACTGGTCATCACCTTTTACAAAATATTGCTTTTCCCGATGCAGGGCCGTTAATTGTTGAGGTTCTCACCTTGCTCTGGTTCTTACCAGGAGAACTGCTACTCATCATATTATGCATTGTGACGAGCATAAATTGCTTAGCAACACTATTAAAGTACCTACTCGAATCGCAACCCGTTAAATGCTAAATTATTATTAAGTAGTTTCGGTGGACATCTCTGGTCTTCATCATCAGTTCCACTTCACCAAATGGTACTTTCCGAGAGCAAATGCACGAGTTCATCATCATCATCATCATTTCAGCCGAAAGACGTCCACTGCTGGACATAGGCCTCCCCCATGCACCGCCACTTCGACCGGTTCTGTGCTTCCCCCATCCAGCGGATACCTGCGGCCTTCACAAGGTCATCGGTCCATCTTGTAGGAGGCCTTCCAACGCTACGTCTTCCGGTACGCGGTCGCCACTCTAGAACCTTTCGGCACCATCGGCCATCAGTTCTGCAAGCAATGTGCCCTGCCCACTGCCACTTAAGCTTGGCAATTCTTCGTTCGCCTGCGGATCTCTTCATTTCTGATTCGATCACGTAGGGAAAATCCAAGCATAGCCCTCTCCATTGCCCTTTGGGTGACTTTTAGCCTTCTGATAAGGCCCATTGCACGAGTTACTTACTATAAAAAATACCCAAATCGCTATAGGTGTGCCGATAAAATTTGAGGATTTCCCTCGATTTCTCCAGGATTCCATCATCAGATCCTGACGTGATGACAATGGGTCCAACTGTAAAGTGTACCCTTTTAAACAAAGAAATAATTTTCCAAATCGGACCAGCCGTCTTCGAGTAATCGGGAACATACATAAAAAAAAGGTTATTGTCACCTCTTTTCTCCGAAATCGACAACTGACCGGTGTAGACGTCCAGCAGCAGCTCAGAGGAGTTCCAGGGAGGGCTGTCAGCGAGTGGACAGTAAGGCGAAGACTCAAAGAAGAGAACTTGACTCCGAAAAGGGCAGCCACGGGACCTAAATTGTCTCCAGCACACCGACAAGCCAGGCTTCAGTTTGCTCGCGATCACTTAGATTGGGATATCGAGCAATTGAGGCGAGTCCTGTTCTCGGACGAATCCAGGATGGCGACCGTCTGACAGCGTCTATTATAGGAGACCGGGGGAGCGATTCGCACAATGCTGTTTTGCGGAAACAGTGGCATACGGGGGTGGGTCATGTATGATGTGGGCGGGGATATCTATTGAAGCAAAAACGGAGTTGATATTCGTACCTGGTGGAGGTGGGGAGGGGGGCTAACCGCAGAAAGATAAATCAACGACAATCTAGACTGGCCAGCCCTCAGCCCTGACTTAAATCCGATTGATAACATATGTGGGACGAGCTGAAAAGGCCGATATCGACGAGGAAGATGTCCAGCTCCGGCGTCAATAGATGACCTGAAAACAGCTTTAGTTGAAGAGTGGCAGGAAATCCCACAGGATTCCATCAGGAAACTCATTCGGTCAATGAAAAACCCTTTACAGGCAGTCCATTAGGGCCAGGCGGGGCCACACAAAATATAAAGGGGTCAATAACTTAGATATCATTTGAAAGCGAACAAAATTACCTTTCAGGTGATATACCACAATCCACAGCTCATTGCATAGAAATTGTTTTGAGCAACGCGCGATTAAGTGATTCCAGTTTATTGCTCGCGAGTGTAGTTTCAACGGGTCCATATTGGCTCACCTAAAGTCCTTTACCCGAAATTGTCTTTCCTAATGATTTGTAATCCGAATGATCACTCTTCCTAAAATTTTTCACCCTAAAGTTTTCATTCATACTATTTGTAGTGCTACCGGCGATGTTCATAACACTCACGTTTCCGAAAATTGTAATTAATAATATCATTAATTTAAATATATTTAAACTCCTACTGTTTTTTATCATAACGCTTTTATACCTAAAACTATAACTATACCTGAGATAATTATGTCTAAAAAACCAACTGTTTAGAATGATTCGTCGTTTCACTGATTTTTGTCTTAAATGAATGAAATTCAGGTCAGAGTGTCGTCTTTGGGGCACTATGAAAAAAATACTTAGAAAAATTTCGCGACCAATTTCGAGGTAGCGCTCGCCGGCCGCTGCCGCGGCACCGCTCGCTACGCTCGCTCGGCTCGCGCGTAGTTGGTCACAGTTCTAACCTAACCTAACCTATGAATATCTTTGCAGGTACACACCGCTATAAATAAAATTAAAATATGACTTTGAATAATAGTGTAAAAGATGGTTATGTTGAGAAAATATAGGAAAACAAATAAAAGTATAATAGATGTTTATTGCTACTGACATTATGAAGTTGAATGCTTCGGAATTATGAACATTAGAGACAGAGTAGTTAGGAATTGTGATTGTTAGGATAAAAAATGTTAGGAAGAACATTTTCGGATTTCCAATTATCGGAGTTGAAAATTTAGGTGAACTTTGGCGCACCCAGTTTCAACACTTGCGCTCTTGAAAATATAGTTTATATCGCCGTAACGCCGTTGATTTATTTAATGAAGATATTGTTTATATACTTAATCATAAAATAAAATTTTGTTTAAGTATATCACTACGATAGCTGAAGCCCAATGTGTGATTTTAAAATGTTTGTTGCTTTTTTAAATAATAGGAAAAAATACATTACCGACTGGGTTTTAAAAAAATATAGGTTTTCCATATTATTTTTCTATCTTTTACACGGAAGTTGATAAAAGTGCGAAATCCACATGCAAGTAAACCATCATAAGCTGTTGATGATAATTATTTTTTATGTTCAATATCAAAAGTAGTTACTTTTAAAAAGATGATCAAACGTGTCTCACTTCTTTTTGGAAAATAGGCCCTGAATACCTACATAATTATTTGTAAAATAATTGACGATGGGAAGAGACCAGGGGGGCCTAAAATGGACGCTTTGGCAGAATCATATGATCTGCGTACATTTCGTATCCCGCAATTCATCCGTTTGACAGTTTTGTATGGAGCTTCGTAAAATGGTCCAAAAATTATGAATTGCTTTAATGAAGTCTAATGTCAAATATAATTCAAATCTGTTTGACAGCTGCGTCAAACAGATGAATTGCGGATGTATGAATTGTAGGTACGCAGATCATAATATGATTCTGCCAAAGCGTCCATTTTAGGCCCCCAGACGGCATGACGTAATTGCCTTGGAAGGTGGGTAGGCCTCTGGTGTGGGACGCAACCCGTGTCGACAGGTACTCCCTTACTTCTCCTAAAATTTTTTGTCCGAAAATCATTATCCATAACACGTTTGCTATAAACTTCAGTAGGTAACCATAATGTTCAAAACTTCGAAATTTTGTTTTACATAATTATCTTTACTTTCATCAAACTTTTCTGTCATAATATCGAGTACTATAATAATTGAATCTCCTAATTTTGCATGAAATAAAGTCATATGTCCTAAGTGTTGTATTCTACAGGGTCTCCCGTGGCAGATTTAGGATATAGAATTTAAATAAATACAAAACTACAAAGGATATACATTTATTTCAATAACTATTAAAAAGAAGAAAAGTGCGGATTTCATTTCTTAAAAATTGTTTCGTTTATATGTTGTCCGTCACGTCGGACACACTCATTAAATCTAGCCTCAGTATTCCGTGCCACTCGTTGGAGAAGGGAAGTCGAGATCGGGATGCCATTAACTTCGCGAACGATATTTTCTTTTAGTGCTGAGATGGTTTAGGGATTTGTTTCATAGACTTTGCTTTTGAGGTAACCCCACAGAAAAAAAGTCCATGGGAGTGAGATCCGGCGACCTGGGTGGCCAGGAGATGTCACCGAAATGACTTATCAGTTTATTAGGGAAGAAATCACGAAGAAGCGCCATCGAGTATCTAGCAGTGTGTGGCGTGGCGCCATCTTGCTGGAACCATGTGTGTGAACTGAAGGCAGGATGTTCTCTCATTTTTGGCAGAAAATAATCGTTTAGCATGCGCCAATAAGAAACACCGTCCACAGTAAGGGCTTGACCACGACGATTTTCAAAAAAATAGGATCCGATTATCCCACTGCTTGACAATGTGCACAAAACCGTTACCTTGGCTGTGAAGTGGTTGCTGATGTTTTAAACGTGGGTTCTGTCCTTAATGTGACCAATAACGGCATTTTTCTGCTTATTTACACTTCCATTTAAATGAAAATGGGCTTCATCACTCCAAAAGATAGTGTTTACCGTTCGGAATCGCTCTAACATTGTCTCACATAATTTTTTACGTAAATTTAAGCGCTTGCACAATTTGAATCTTAAAAGGGCGAAATCTAAGATCCTTCTTCAATATTTCGTGCACTAGCGTTTTTGGAAGCCCCTAGGGTAGCCGCTCTGTTCCGCACGGACTGACGTGGATTAACGTGCAAACTGTTCGCGACGAGTTCAATGTTTTCGTTTGTTCTCGACGTCCGACTGGGTCCCGGCCGTGAACTTGTTGCCCGGAAACTCCGGACTCAAGATCGAATCAAATCTACACTTGGCGCTTCACGTAAACGTCGAATATTGCGCGTACAAAACTGTCGACGCGCAATTGCACACGAATCGTTCGCTTTGAAAAACGCTTATATTGCGCACTCCCGTCCACTGCGACATCGTGACTAAATAATCCGCACGAATGACGAAGCTAACGCGGCCCCCGCCCCACTCCTCCGCTTAGCCGTTATCGAGAAATTTGAAATTCAAAACCTAAATCTGCCACGGGACACCCTGTATAATGTGTATTATAATGTGTATTATTCCGAATGTTCATATATATTTTAAAAAGTTTTTGCTGAATTTGCTAAAAAAATGTTTTAGGTTTTAATAACAGAAACGAATCGCTGTAAATCCGACTCCACGTAGTCTTGTATGCCCTACCCCTAGAGTGTAATTTAGAATCGCGTAGGCGCGGAGGGGCGAGGCGGCCCGCGAGTTGAGGAGCAGGTGGTTGTAACGCTTGCCGGCCAGCAAGACGAAGCTGCGGTGGTGAGAGTTAAACCATCTGCGACGATAAGCTCGCGTGGGACCGCCGGAGCCGTGACTGAAACCATGCTGCATGCTTGCTTGCATGCTCGCTTGCATGCTGCATACTTGCTCATTGCATGCTGCATGGATGGCATATGCTTGTTTGCATGCTTACAGGGAAATAAAAACCCCTTGTTCAAAAATATTATAAGGATAAATAAAGATTAAATAATTTGAATTTAGAACTTATACCGTTTAGTGAAAACAGTTTTATATGTCTATATTATTGATTGTAATATTTATGACAAACAATTTTAGGGCATATTGTATTTAGGGATTTCAATTGTATGGCATGTGATATTATGTGACCTTAAGTTCGGGCAAGTTATTAATTCGGCCAAATGATGATTAGGAGAGAAAAAGTTATGGTACTTTAGATTATGGATAAAAAAAGTTAGGGAACACGATAGAGAACCGTGTCGACACCCTTGCGCCATCTCATGTTCCAAGCACGGCTGGCTGTGCTGGCTTCGCTGCTGCGGCTGCTGAGACCCTCAAGCGGCGCAAATACTGTAATCTTATGGGTAACTACAGTTTTGAGCCGTTTGGGGTCGAAACGCTCGGGTCATGGGGCCCGAGTGCGCGTCTCCTTTTTAAGGAAATTTCTCGCCGACTGATCGACACTTCACGTGACCAGAGGGTTGGCTCGTTCTTTGGCCAAAGAATTAGCATTGCCTTTCAACGTGGCAATTCTGCCAGTCTTCTGGGCACGTTTCCGGATGACAGCGATGCGGACGAGTACTTCAACGCTTAAGTGTCTCTTTTTTATGTTGTATTTTTTTTTGTAGTTAGTAGGTACCTACTTAGTGTAAATAATTAGTTGTGTAATCTATTGTATACTGAATTTAAGACTATTCGTTTTTAAATTATATGTAAATATTATATTATCCTTAACACATATTAAACTTATCTTACCCACATGCAAAACCAAAGAACTCGACTTTGCAAATCACAAATAACGTCGACGACTCAGTATTATACAGAATGCATTTTTCAGACGGGGCAGAAATAAAACAACACGCCATTATAAATTGTACATTTATTACAACCAATATGTAGGTAGTAGCACAACTTTAAGATTCCAGTACCTACACTGACATTGATATATAATATTATGTAAAGTGTAAATGCAAAATTCATCATTAATGTTTACCCAGCGTCGAAAACTTCTGTTTTCCTAATTTTAATAGTACATCATGTATTTGTATTCTTTGTAACAAAATAATACAAGACTACATAGAATGAGAGAAAAAAATTGATATCCACAAATCATATTACACAGTAGGTATTGAGTGAAGAATGGTCGGTTTTACACAATAATTTTATTAAATCCATACTATGGTATGCAACATACATATTATCATATTTTAATTTTTTTACCAACTTTGAAAAAGGTTCGTCACATTTTAACAAAGCAGTTTTAATTTAAACACAATTTTAGGAAGATCCGAAATATTTGGTAACTAATTACTAATTTAAATTGGTAACTGAACATTAATTTATAAAGAATTGAACTTATAGCCGACTAAACACATTTACAGACGGTATAATTCCGAAGGCAACGGCCGACCGCAGACGGCCGCGGCGCTGCAGTTTTGATTATACGAACGTGACGACACATCTACGACGACAGCAGCACTTTTCTTCTGCTGTTCTGTCGCGAAACTCATTTGGCAAACAAAAAACAATAACGTCTTTTCGCTTTGTTCGTAACAGCAACAGCTGACAGCACAACTAGTATGCCATCTGTAGTCGCCGGCATATCTTATCGTAGTCTTTGGTCGCCGGTTGACCGCAGTAGGAAGCGGTAGTGTCGCCATCCACGGAAGCGTTTTTATAGAAATACATAGAAACGCCTTCGGAATTATACCTATTTCGTTTCAAGATGTACTGATTATATACTTACAACTTAGTATACAGGGTGTTAAAGTAACTGCGTGCCATAGCTTAGGGGTAGGTTCAGTATCGTTATAGGAACCCAGGAAATAAAAAACATATCATTTAATTAAGTAAACATAAAAAATAAATACGGGCTTAGGACCGTCAAATAAATTAATTTTAATTATAAACGATTGCTATTTTAAGTTAGGAGGTAATAAATTAGGTTGATCTACCAATTTTTTTTTGTTTTATTTTTAATTTTCTTGGGTTCCTTTATCGATACTGAACCTACCCTTAAGCTATGGCACGCAGTTACTTTAGCACCCTGCATAATCAGTAGTGATGGGCCGAATTTGGTTTGAACCGAATCCGAACTTCGGCCGAACATTCGGTTAAAATGAATGTTCAATTTCGCGCGCTTTCTCGAAAGCGACACGTCGTGACTTGTTTACGCATTTACTTCAATTATTGCTAGATGTACCCTGCCCGCACACCGCGCTCGTCAAAAAAAACGTAACAAACCTGCCAGATAAGGCAGTCTTTAGTGTTTTTGCACCATAACCTGCCTCTAGTAAATTTTAAATACGAGTGAGTAGATAGATGAGAAAAGTTTGTTTAATTTGATTGTTGAAAAGAATACCCTTTAATTGTAATAAAAAATACTTGATGATAATGAATGTTTAGTTTGTGAGCCAAAAACGTAATTGTTTTAGTCAATTTACGAATTGTAATCCAGATGTTTGTTAGACGAATACTAAGCTTATTTCATTTTTCTAATATTATGTCTAATTTTTATGCCTAATTAATTAGTCAGAGATTTTTCAAGACTAATTAGAAGAACTGATTTAATTTAAGATTTACATTTACAATGTTCCTAACTTAAATAAATGACCATGAGTGAGTAAAAGACAATTTTATTTTACAATAATGCTATTCTAGTTCTATTAAATTTCAGTCAAAATAGTGCAAGTAGGTATTATTTTTCTTGTGCCGAATGTTCGGCATCTGAACCGAATTTCGGCCGAATGAAGATGTACTGATTATTAGGGATGGGCCCAAGTTCGGTTCAAGCTGCCGAAATTCGGTTGAACCGAATGTGAACCGAATTTCGGCCCATCCCTAATAATCAGTACATCTTGAAACGAAATAGATTTATATACATTCTTGCAGAAATAATATTGAGTACTATTTTTGATTTCGTATCTATGTTACATTATAAGCCCGATCAATGGCAAATCCTACATTGTTTATATATTTGCGCTCGGCTCAAGTTAAACTGGGCTAATAGGATCAAATCTGATTCATTCCTGACGCAAGCAGTTGTTCGTGGAGCTTTGTGTTCGACAGGTTTTATTATTAGATATATTATGCAATTAATTAATTTTGTTTTCGTGTGCCTCTGGGAGTTAAAATGTCAATAAATAATTTTCTACTCCGAAAAAAATGTTTTGAGAATGAAAATATTGTAGGATTGACATTGATATTTTTTTTTTATAGTAACTTATATCTTAGCCAGGTTGGTTGATTTAACAATATTTCAAATCAGGATAATCAAATATATTTAAATCAATCTGATTTGCGTTTACAATCAGTTTATATAATGTCAACTTTATATCTTAGCCAGGTTGGTCGATTTAACAATATTTCAAATCAGGATAATCAAATATAATTAAATAAATCGGATTTGTGTTTACAATCAGTTTATATAATGTCGACTTGATCACAAAGTAAAATAAAAAAAATACACTATTCATTTCAATTTTAAGTTATTGAACTTATAATTGAAATGAAAAGTGTACAATCACATTTAAAGTGAGAATATAGAATAGGTACTATTGAGATACTACACGTTCATATAAAATTAATAATTTGTCAAACAGCTTGGTTTATTTATAATGCAGTTGTAACTAGTTGATAACTGAAGACGTGGAATATCACTAAAACGATATTAAACATTTGAAAGTCAAATGTTTTTAATTTATTTACTATTTGATATCTCATAGGTCGTAAAAGATACGTGCAGCAAACTTAATTGAACCATACTAAACCCTTGTAAAGTATACAACGTTTGTTAAGTACTTAGAACTATAGTGGCCGTTTTGTAAGTATGTTTCTTTGTGCATTCGTGCATTTAATACTATCGAGATGTGGTACTTAGGCCTTAAGGTATACCCTTTTAATGATTACTGAGCTAAACCAATGCATGACTTACGGCCGAACCCAATAACCTATATATCACCAGTTTGTATGAAAATGCCAAAGTATGCGTCCCAATATACGATTTGTTTGACAGGACAGTACTACAGATGGCAGATTTGGCTATTACCCGAATTGCAGGGATAAACGTAAAGTAGCCAAGCTAAAATGAACTCTTTAGTACTTGCAATAATGATCATAGATGTTTATTTTTTATTTAAAGTAATAAAAAAAAAAAAAAATCAAATATCTCGAAAACGGTGCGCCCTATGCAAAAAATAACAGAAATGTAACCCCCCCCCCCCCTTAGTGACCCACCGTGCAAGCACCATGCCAAAATGAATTTAAGTTAAAAAATAAAACAACATTAATGCGCTAAGGTAGCCCGCGAAATTCAAATTTTATTACGTTTTTTGCAATTTGCAGGTCAGTAACAGGTTGTATTTTGATTCGCGGCCATAACAAATATGGCTCTACAGAATTATATCTTAATCCAGTAACTTATATAGAAGTAAGAAACAAAGAAGTTTTAATATAACCCTAATTAAATTACACATGTTGTTTTTTCAAGTGATGTTGGTTGTACCAGAACGCACGGGAGGGCGAAGTAGAGAAACCTACTTATTGTTTTCGTTAGATATATAGCCTTTATCAATGATTGTGAGACGCCATCCGAGCATAGATATAATTATACTGTCTATCATCAATAGCGATCTGTCTTTAACTGAAAATAAGTTATTGGGTTCGGGCGTTAATCGCTTAGTGAGGTCGTGTCGATATTCTGTAGGTACACTAACTGGCTTAGCGTTATGCCAACCTTGGCGTCTAGCATTGATAGCCTATCAAAACTTAGCTCGGCATTATATTTCTACGTGAACCTAAGTGTCACGTGGCAACAAACAATCTTGCGGAATAGACTAATGGCATATGATATGCACTTATATAATTTGGCATGCGTTGTAGAAAAAGGTCTATACGAATCATGTGGATTTACCTAATATAAAACAATAACAAATTACGTTTATTAATGTTTCATGACGTAACTTGATCTAATAACATTTTATTGCACAAAAGGAAGCCAAATATTTAACTTATAGATTATATTGTGTCTAAGGGTTGATTCATACCACCCTACAACGTAATGCACAGATTGTTATCAAGATAAAAAAGTCGCGTGTATTCGCGCGCATTCTATAGAATACGCGAGTCTGCGAGCGACCAGCGCTGACTGGTGCGCGCACGTTACATTGCAGAGATAAGGTTGAATTTGCTAAGTTATCAAAAGATTGACGCTTCGCTGCGTTTCGACTCTGCGCTAGTATGTATCCCCATAGGATCAGCGCAGACAGAACGGAGCGCAGCGGTGAGGATTTTATTAACGCACTTGAAAATAAACTTTAAAATTATTACAATAAAGCGCATAAATGCTTGAACTTGACAAAAAATGCTCGCGCGTCCTCGAAGATACGCGGGAATCATACGCGATCCGTAAAGAAAATGCCCGAGACCGCGCGGGGATTATTCCTCTCTGTCTGCGCTGAGCCTTACGCATGCTGCAGCATGATTATTTATGACATCTCTGTATCTAGTCCTTTCTTATATGTAGCGCCAAGTAAAAAGGTCATGAGATAGAATAAATATTATCTCTTCTTCTCTCGTGTCGGACGAACTATAAGATTCGTTCATGCCGTGGTAGTGTTTTATAAATCCGATCTAGCCTGTCCTTTGCTGCCCTCCCCCAGTGACCCCTAAGTTCGTAGTCTTTTAGTTTTTAAGATATATGCCTTGGCTGGAGGCCTTAATTTGTTGAGGCACCCACAGGCAAGCAGCCGACAACCTCCTAGGTTGACCTGCGAGATGCCTTAAGAAAAAAGAAAAAAAAAGTTTGTGTTTTATTGCTCCTAATTTCTTTATTAATAGGTATACTTAGTGTGTACGTTACGCTTGCATTTTGCATCTCACTATCTCTGAATGCCCCTAATATTTTACCCAAAATTACTAACTAGAGTATAAACCACAATATCTTTACTTTTGTTTACAATCTATAAATATTCGGCGTTAAGAGTACTTAACTTACTTAATCGAATAAAAGTATTTCTTCACTGAGCGAGGTATGCATTCATTGCTTACTGAAGACATTTTGTTGTTACTGGATTCAAATTTTATATAAATACATACACAACATTAATCACAATCGTAAACATGGATAACTAACTTTTGCCAGCGGTTTCGCCCGTGTGTTTGTCGGAAATTATCCCATGGGATCGTACTACCGGGATAAAAAGTATCCAGAGGGGCAATTCTACTAATTTTAAAAACGTTCACAGTCTGATCTCAGTCTGAATCTGTCAAAAATACCTCTTATTTCCCTACATTTTGACAATTTTTTGACGTTTGTTTGTCGCCAAGATGAGATTGCGACTAGATTTTGAACGTTTTATTTTACGAGAATTGGCCTTCTGATCATGGTCTACCCGTGTGTCAAATTTAATTCAAAACCGTTCAGCCGTTTTAGCATGAAAGTTTAACAAACAAACCAACTAACTCACTTTCGCATTTATAATATTAGTTAGGATAATAAAAATAAAGAACTGGGATCTACTCCGAACATAACTCCCAAGTATCGGCCGAATGATCGGCCGTTGCTTGACTACTTGACTATGGCAGACAACGGCGAAAGAAAAAAAAACGACAGTCAAAGAGATTGAGTGAGAGCCAAAGTCAAAAATGCGAGTACGGATTCAAAGTCAAAAAAGGAAACTATGGAAGTTATAAAACGGCCGAACATTCAGTCGATACTTCGGAGTAGACCCCATGGAGACGCAGCGCAGGACTTGCCTCCAAATTCAAGTTTTATATTGGCCAGCCGGATCGTGGCTTTATCCTCTTCAGTGTGCGTCAAGCCAAAATATTAATATTTCAACGACTTCATGCACAATATGTACGTACGTGACTTGCATAAAAATGCGTGAAATACATTATGGCCTTTTTTGGTTTGGCCACAGTCGGGTAAAAATCAGAACGTGTTTCATCAATAGAAGAAAATATTCTAGGGTGACCTATACCCCAAATTGTTGTCAAATTGTCCTAATTCTTCGGGCGAAGAGTTTTACCAATCTGATAAATAATCTAAATTACTGCGGTTAGATCTTGAAATTTAGGCAAGGCGATCTGATTTATCCTTAGATATTATCGCAAAAGCCGATGCAGCACTGGTAGCCTAATGAATACAATATTTCAATAAGAGCTTGTTTTTAATTTCGACTAATACACTCAACGTATATCATTCGCTATCATTGTATTCGCCTCATATTTTGATACACAACTCTCTCATGTATATACATATTATAAAATTTTAAATTGTTAGATATAATTTACAACAAAAATAAGATAATGACTTGAGTGAAATATTTTCTAAGGAAAACAAAAATATTTTTTACGTATTGTAATTTTAGTACACACGGCTACACATCAAGCTATACATTTCCAGTATAAGCTGATCTCGCATTGTATAGGATTTCCGTACAATGAGAGGTCAGCGTATACTGGAGATATATAGCTTGATGTGTAGCCGTGTGTACCTACCCAAACTAAAATCAATAAATAAGTAGAATTACAACTGTTGGGACCGCAAGACCTATGCGAGATTCATTTAATTTCTTTTAGTTGACTAATATAAAGCGAGATTAATTTTATTATAGACATTAAAACAAAAACATAATTAAAATATAACAATATAGATTGACTATAATTAAATAATATGAACATGACTAAAATTAAATTATATTAATATGAAATTAAATACAGCCAAATAAATATAATATCCTTCGTTAGATTATTAATATCATAAGTCATTCCAAAATTTGGTCCCGTCAAAATATAGTCTACCCAAAGTAATGAATTAACTGTGGAAGTATCACAACAAGCATAAATTAAGTTTATTAAGATTGTAATTGTCAATGAATATGAGTGGATACGTTAACTTTCTTAACTTTGCGTATATCTTTACAATTTAAGTACTTATAACATAAGATTAGGAATTAAATATCAATCTTTATTATTAATGTCCAAAGAGTGATGAAGATGAATTATTATTTAAATCAGTTTATTTTTAAGTACCTACAAAACTTGGAAAATACAGCTAGTAAAGAAATCTTGTTTAAATGAGAAAATTTTAAATGCTGGAAACAGTTTGTTCTAAATAGTTAAATGTCGATCTGGTTCATATACCTTGAGTAGGTACTTTGAAAAAAAAAAATAAGTTACAGAATCAATAATAAATCTTTTAAACTTAAAAATTGAGTAATTAAAAATTGTTCAGTGCACATTAAACGGTACAGTATTTTATATTATTGTGTAAATATGGCATAATATATAGGATACCTACAGCTTCTGAACTTTGGGAATAAACAGACACTTAATAATCATGAATTGATGACACATTTAGATATTGTGGAAATTGCACTACTATTGTTTTCTTCTAAAGGAAGATCCCATTGATCCAAAATAGGGCCTCGCTCAGCGTTTTCTCACTTGGAATCCAAAAAGGATGTCATTCACATACATCATCATGATAATAGGAAAGAGAATTAACTAGGTAAGTACTTCTAGTTCTTGTGTATGGGTAGTGGATGAGCTTCTGAGTTGATAACGTATTTGTTCAAGTCTATGGTGAATCTGTCATCGCTGAACAGTAAGTACAGGTATTTAAGTGTCTCCGATAAGAAGAAAGACTCCATCATGTCACGTTGAACTGGTTTCTCCACTTTCACATTTGCTAGCGACGTGTAGCCATTTGGTACTTTAGCATACTTTTCGAAACCCTGGAAAGTTAATAAAATATATTAAAAAGTTAGAACAAAATTCAGAATTATTGTTGTGTTTTATCAAAATATTTATATATGTCGCCATCTACTGGTAGCAATGTGTACTACACTTGACTTGTCTTATTTCTTTGAATAAATTCAGTCCTATTGTCATTGCACTATGGGCACAAACCATTTTTTAGGGTTCCGTACCCAAAGGGTAAAACGGGAACCCTATTACTAAGGCTCCGCCGTCTGTCTGTTTGTCTGTCTGGCTGTCCGTCTGTCCGTCTGTCACCAGGCTGTATCTCATGAACCGTGATAGCTAGACAGTTGAAATTTTCACAGATAATGTATTTCTGTTGCCGCTATAACAAAAAAATGCTAAAAAACAGGATAAAATAAATATTTAAGGGGGCTCCCATACAACAAACGTGCTTTTTTGCTCTATATTGATAACGGCAACAGGTAGACGCTTGAAATATTCACAGAATATGTATATATATTGACTTTAAAAATAATTAATAAAAATTAAAATAAAACAAATATTTAAGGGGGGCTCAACAAACGTGTTTTTTTGCCATTTTTATAAATAATGGTACGGAACCCTTCGTGCGCGAGTCCGACTCGCACTTGGCCGGTTTTGGTTTCATTCTAAACTCAGTAATAACAAAATTTGTCTTACCTGATATATTTGCCAGCCCCAATCCTGGTAGGTGGTGTTGCCAGTTATCTGATACATGTACCAGAGACTCTCGACAAATTCTGGGCGCAGGAGTGTGTGAGAATCCGCCGTTTTAGTGTACATGTCTTCAGCCACGCTGGCCTGTGGAATATTTTTGGTTGTTGGAACATTATCCTATGCGAAATGAAAAAAAAAGTAAATAAATAAAACATAAAAAATAATAAAACAAAATTAAGACGCCTGCTGAAAAACGAGTTTGAAACCTGGCAAGTATCGGGTGTTTTTTTTTAGAGGCGGAGAAAAACATCAAACAACTTTAATATTTATTATACGGCTTAAAGTTTTAGATAAGTCCCTCGGACAACTAGTCACTTGAACAACGGAAGTGGTTGTCCCTTGGACAAAAACGATGTGATAAGATTTTTAATAGGGTAAAGGTAAACGTCCCAATGCTTGACACCCTAATTCCAACAGTTGATACCCTCTCTGTGACCTTTCGCTTTGAAATAAGATTCAAGATACAATAATAAAACAATTGGTTCTAATATTTCCATTGTAAAATATATATAAAATAGTATCTAGTACAATATAATTTATTGTAATATTGTTTATTGTACGTTAAACTCTTAACGTATTTGTGCCAGTGGTCTGATGGAAAGACAATAAAGCCACCCTCACTCTCCAACAGTACTCGACTTCCTATATACAACATTAGTTTTTGTTTATACTAAACCTCTTAAGGGGTCATTGTACTCATCATTATGAAAAACTTTTACTATGGGACCAACAGTAAAAAAAAACTAATGTTGTATAAGTGTATAATCTATGACTCGACCGACTGACGCCGCGAGTTTCGTGAAATCGAAATGGCGGCTAGGCCCATCTGCTTACCAGAAATTTAAGCTTGTTGTCAAGTATCTTACTACGCCATCTTTATTCCGATTTCATAACTAACTTTATGGTTGTCCGGTTCACTTGCAAGGCGTGGATAATTAAACGGAGAAAATTAAAACGCAACAAATTCATAATCCGTTTAATGCAAACATAAGAAATCGGTATGTTTTATTGATGATACTTCCAAAGTAAGAAAAACACAGACAAACCCAGGTACCCTCTTTGAGATTGTCAGTAACACCAAGGCGTTGCTGGCGTTCCTTGAGGAGCTGGGGTGGATCGAATAATCGATTATCCCACCCGTACGCATAATTCGTGCATATTGACGTGGAGTTGCGGACACCACTAGCCCCTATTACCTATTGGTGACACTTCCATAAAAATGATTATGTGTATGTGGGGCATACTGAAACTTTCTAAAATCCACTCACAATAAAAAAAATAAAAAAAGCCGTTACGGAATTCGAAAATGGAATTATCTGGGAACATGTTACTTTTTAATTTGCGAGACTCTCATTTGTTTTTTCATTGTGGCGTCCTTTTATAGAAAATTGTGTGTCGCTATTACAATGAAAATTAACTCGTGACAATTTTCGTTTAATGATTTTTTACGATTTTCGCTGTAACTTCAGTCATCAAGAGAGTTGCCAAAGCAATCAGAGACTTCAATTGGCATTTGGTGATGAAGCCTCATGTCGCAGCTCTGTGTATTCGTGGTTCAGAGAATTTAGACGTGGACGTGATCATCTCCATGACGATGTACGTGAAGGTCGGCCGGCGACGGCGGTTAAGAATCCAATATTGATACCGTACGACCACTGATTGAAACTGACAAAAGAATTACTTGTCAGCAAATTTGTACTGTATCAGGCATTGGAATGAGCCAAATGCAAAACATTTTGCATGTGCATCTGAAAGTTCGGAAGCTTTGCGAAAGAACGGAAGATCAGAAACGACTGCGTGCGAGTGGTGCCGTAAAATGATAAAAAAGTTTAATGGAGGACAGTCATTTGCTGTCTATAATATCGTGACAGGTGACGAAACCTGGGTGTACAGTTTTGAACCGGAAAGAAAAAGCCAGTCGGCAGAATAGGTCTTTGCTTTTGAGGATAAGCCGACGAAAGTTACGAAAAGTCGAAGCATTGGTAAGGAAATGGTTGCTTCTTTTTTCGGTAAATCATGACATTACACAACAGTATCGCTTGAAGACCAAAGGACAGTGACCGTAGTAGATTGGTATGGCAACACTTGCTTCCCCAGTCTTAGAAAAAGTTCGCGAAAAGCGTCCTCGAAGCAATGTCCTCCTTCACCACGATAACGCGTCCTCACATTCCGCTAAGGAAACGGAAGTGTATTTAAGGCTTCAATTGTAGAACTGATGACCTATCTGCCATACTTCCCAGTCCTCGCCACGGTGGTATAGCTTAGAACAAAAGTAAGGGAATTATAACCAGCCAGTATATGTAGGCTTCTGCTTTTGGAGATACACTACTTAATTCAACAGATTTTTAATTTAGTCGTATAGTAATATCAAAAGTTAAATTTACGTACTGATAGATGGCGCTGTTCTCAAAATGATAATGGTTTAGTCTAAACACATGTTCCATTTTGCTTAGATTTTCTTAAACTAATAACCATATTTTTTTACAAATAAAAATATTTAAAGAGTTGAGACACCTTTTAAATTGTGTTAATACACAACGTTTGTATAAAAGAATAAAATCATCCAATAACGTATCACAATTTTTTTAGACTGTTAAAGTTGAAAAAAAGGAACGCAACTCGCGTTAATGCTCCTAGAGTATATAATTTTTCTGTGCGTTAAATGTCATACTTCTTCAAAAAAAATTCAAAATTATTGCGGTGGTGTCCGTTTTTCTCTTTCCGAGTGAATGGATGCGCTTCGATTAATTTGTGGATTTTTCTTGACGACTTGGCTAGTATACGGACATTGATGATTCTGCTTCTAAACATTGACCTGGAAAAGTATTAGATACCGACGACATCGCTCTATCTGATTGACTCTTGCACGAATATCTGGACTGTTTACTTGTTTGTGAATAGGTTGTGTGAACATGAACGCGAGCAAGTGTTGTGTACTGAACTGCAAAAGCACTCGTAAGTGCAAATAATTATACTGTTACTATTGTGTGTTTGTACAAGTGATAATGGTTCTTTGTAGGTACGAAATATTGTAGAAAAAGATTGAAATAAAGTACTTGACATTGTATTTAATGTTTTATTTTTAGTAACTACCACTACCACATAACTAAAAGGAAAGAAAATAGACCAGACCAGGGCCTACTGCAGATTTGAAGCTGGCTATGCAGGGTGGGGGGTCTATATACCTATGCATCATTGATTGTTGTTTTTACTTGTTCGTAGAGGGCGCCAGCGAAATGAAATGTTCGAGTGACGTCTCTATCCTCCGCTATACAAATGTACTCTGTGGTCCTCGCTTACGACGACTTCTTTTTGTTTCATAAAATTAAATATAAACTTAACGGCACACGTTTTACGAGCACTAAATCGGCGGTGCAATGGTTCCAGCGAATTCAAAAATCTATAAATTGTGAGGGCATATACTTTGAAAACCAATAAATGTATCATAAGTCTAATATCTGGTCTTATTTATCAAAATCCAGAAACTTTCAGTATGACGGACGTAAGTATATATATCAATTCCGCAACGACCGCAACAGTATTATATTTTTTCGTGATACAAAGTTTTATGGTGCACCGTTGCAAGGGGACAATCCGTCCCACTATTGAAAACCAACTTTTGGTGTTTGGGACATCCATTACAGAACAGGTAAATTGTAAACAAAATAAAATGTTTAAAATGTTAGATAATATTAATAGGAACATAACGGAATACAAATAACACTCATTACTTTAAAATAAATTTGTATTATAGATCAGGGACTCTGTACGTCGGATGTTAGACACATAAAAGTTGATTCACTCAAAAACATTTTTCTGTAATAAATTTCAATTAAAAGATCTCCGCCTCAAAAAAAAAACACCCTTTACTAATGTGAATTTTTCGTAATCAAAGAAGAACGGTCACGGTCCTTAGGAAATTTATCCAGGCCCGACACAAAAGAAACGTATCTCAGTTATTTTGTTATATTCAATATAAAAGAAATAAATTAACACTATTGTGAATATCAGTGGCTAACACCTATAAATTGCTATTTGATTTTGGTTAGATACGCAAAATATTTTAAAATTATTGTTTTAATGAATAACAATTACATCTATTTAAAATAACGCCAATATAAATAAAAACACAAAAATATACAGTCATCAAGTTTTTAGCTCTATTGAGCTAAAATATTCCTGGTGGAACACAATAAACGGGCGACTTATTTAGTGCCTTTATTTTAAGTTGTATTATTATAATCTTCTTAATTTTCAATACCAGCTGCGGCTTAGGTAATCCAGTCATCATCATCAGCCCATAGCTGTCCACTGCTGGACATAGGCCTCTCCAATTGCACGCCATTCAGCTCGATTCTCGGCAACTCTCATCCAGCTGCCACCAGCCACCCTGCGAAGATCGTCGCTCCACCTATCCTGAGGGCGTCCTATCTTACGTTTGCCAATTCGCGGTCTCCACTGAAGAACACGTCTACCCCAACGGTCATCGGTTCTACGGCTAATATGGCCGGCCCATTGCCACTTCAGCTTGCTTATTCTGTGGGCTATGTCGACAACTTTGGTTCTCTGCCGGATCACTTCGTTCCGGATTCGATCCCTCAGGCAGACTCCAAGCATAGCCCGTTCCATAGCTCGCTAAGCGACCTTGAATTTATGGACCAGCCGTACCGGTAATCCAGTAACAGTAACAAATCATGCTTCCTCAACAAATATAATAACAAATCAGTCCTTGGCTTTTTGTACCCAACAGACCAAACTGATAACCGACTGGAGGAAAGTTAGTGAAAGACTGAAATCCACCACATCGCCTCATTTGGACTCCATTCGTGACCTCATAGTCTCAGTCGCAGAGACGATGGGCGCGATCGACTTGTTTACAGAACACGTACGATCCGTATCGACGGATGGTTCACGGGAAGTTTCGGTAATGGAAGACCATCGCTGGAAAGTACCGGCTCACGTACGTGAACTGATAGCCGAGAAGATTCGTGCCTACCTGTGAATAAGTCCACATGCACCATATACAACCTCATAGGTTGAACTGCGAAATGCCATTAAAAAAACATTTTTTTTCGCTCTATCTGTCGCGATCTGTGCGTTTTTATTTTCGAGATTCAATAGAAAATATGGCGACGATTTTTGGCTTTCTTATTACCGGACAAATATTGGTTTTATTTTTGTTTCGCACGGCACTGAAATAGAGTTAATATTGATAAGCTCAAACTATAAATATTTACTTTAATAAACAAGAATATTTGGGTAGCTAGGTACTATATACGGTGTATTTAGTACCTAGCTACCAAAATATTCCACTATCTATCCAGCTTCTTATTGATACCCTAATCTCTAATCTGCAATGAATCACCGATAAAGACGATTTTAATGCATCGTAATTCGATTGTTATGCTAGAAGTTTAAAAATGACATAATCCAGAATCGTGATTGAGTTGCATACAATTATGAATTTTGAAGGTAAATAGGTATAAACAATATTTTTTTGTATTATCGCCTGAACATAAACATAAGGCAATATTTTGGTGTTAGCCATTGATTTCGAATATAAAAAATATATATTTTAGCTATAGAAACGACACGAACGATCTTAGTTTATTATACAGGGTGGATTTTTGAGATGGGGCAGTAAGGGCAGCTACCTTAACCGTTGTAGCTACAGGAAAACGGTCTTAGGAGACTGTCTTTAACTTTTTGAGAAATTTTGATCTGCATTCACAGATTTTGAAAAAACTGTACAGTCAGCAGGAAAATGGACAGTTTTCACAAAAACCGTTTTTATGCCAATCGATCCGGTTTCTTATAAGGATCAAAAACCTCTATTAAACCAACTGAGATTTGAGTACTAGAAAAGTCAGAAATCGCAAAAAACTTTTCCCATACATTTCGTAGGAAATGAGACTCCAACTTAATTTTTTTACCATCGATAAACTGGCCGCTACAAAAAATACTGATCGAATTCGAGATCAATTATTTTACCTTAAAATTAAAAACTTGAAACTTTACATTTGGACTCACCTAGAAATTTTACTTTTGCTCTAAGTTATGAGTTGTTCAAAATGGTAGCCGTTTTGACGTAGGCACAGGTTTACTCTCTTTACTACAGAGTGGGTAGCAGATGATAATGTGCTAGGATTAATTCCATAGAGAATCGTGGTAAGTGAATCTTTGAGTTCCTGAACATTGTCGTATTTTATTTTTATAAAGGAATTATTTTAAATAGTCCCATATAAAAAAATCAAGAGGTGTGAGATCAGGACTGCGAGGTGGCCACGGTATAGGACCATAATTATGTTCCTATCCTTGGGAATTGCCGGTTCAAATTAGAATGGGAATGGCGGCTGCTGTGTGGCGGAGCGCCATCTTGTTGGAAATACAACTTGGATAAAAACTAACTTGGGGTCTCATTTCCTACGAAATGTATGGGAAAAGTTTATTGCGATTTCTGACTTTTCTAGTACCCAAACCTCAGTTGGTCCAATAGAGGTTTTTGATCCTTATAAGAAACAGAATCGATTGGCATAAAAAAAAGTTTTTGTGAAAACTGCGAATTTTCCTTTTTTCAAAATCTGTGAATGCATCAAAATTTCTCTAAAAGTTAAGGACAGTCTCCTAAAACCGTTTTCCTGTAGCTACAACGGTTAAGGTAGCTCCCCTTACTGCCACATCTCAAAAATCCATCCACCCTGTATACCTACAAAGTTGAATAACAGTGAAGGAAAATATAGTGAAGAGTAAGTATGAAATCTCCAACGTACAATAAGCAAGTGTGGTGATCAAAGTTCATGTCAAGTATCTTCTTCAGGCAAGAAGATGCTTTTGCCTTGCGGTGGAACAATCACACCACAAGCTGGCATTTATTAAATCGATGATTCAGTTAGTTGAGGTATTATATAAGTAGTACTTTTACTCTTCAAATGCATTATGCGGTAGTTTTCACGTTTCACCGTCTGCATTGAATAGAACAGGTGAAAGTGTTCCCACATTTTCTATGAGTCACGCTATCTGCTTGGGCCACATAAAACGCACGTTTAAAAGTAAAACAATGCCTGCGTTAGGTATTTTGTAGATAGCATGTTTCATGCTCTGTCTCCCTGTTTTTCTTAAAAACTCAATAGAAACAGAAACTCAGAAACTAATTAAAAAAGACGTAAACTAATACGTTTGTAGTTTAAGTATACATATGTATGTTTTCAAAGTTATATGAAAAGTCAACACACGTTGCAACAGTAGATCCAACAATTCAATAAACTCTTGAAAATACCATCACGCTTGTGTTCTTCGAATGGGTAAGCAGAGATGTAAATGTGTGTAGGGTATACACCAATATTTCGTTGTTACCCTGTAATAGGGAGCGACCTTTATCAAAAACCGGAAAGCTAACCCAGGATCACTGAAAAGAAAACTGAATATAGGTCTCTTCTATTCTTACAGGCTTTCCCTTATCCAATGCAGATCCTTGTTATAAACTTTACTGCGAGATGGCACTAAGTTTTCTGTCTTGTCGCTGATTGGTCGCTTTTCATTCAAGATCACTTTGACAAAAAGGTTCCAGAAGACACCCCCATTATGTAGGTCATTTTATTTATAGGTATAAATATACTAACCAGGTAAAAATGAGTAATTTCAGGAGCCAGGAACGTTGGGTGAGCAGCATAAGTCAGGTAGCAGGTGTACAGGAGTTCTTCAGCTATGGTCATGTGCCAATCAGGGAGACCGTTGGCGTGACCCAGCGCTAGAGTGCCTGGCAGAAAACAGGTCAAATGATCCATCTTCGGGTTGAATGCCTGTAATTTAAAAGGTGTATGATGTAAAACACCTTGCATTTATTGATTTGGTGTGCACGGCATTATTTATAGCAAACGATGTATGTTACTCTTATTCAGAGATTATGATTTATGTAAGAGGCATTCACTCATAATAGCAGATAATTGTCTTTTTAGGAAGAGGTATTTATGGTCTAATGCAAAAATATCAGATTAAAATGACAAATGGATCAGATAACGCACATGTGGATGCCGATTTGTAGTGCCACTTAAAATAAAAACAATTTTATTTTATACAATTATAATAATGTTAATCAAACAATATTTTTTGGAAAAGTGGTGAGATATGAAGTTGAATCTTTCCAAATAGGTAATGTGTGTTCCGTGTGGTGCCGGACGTAAAGAATAGCACCATCCTATGATACACCGTGGGTGTCGTAAAAGGCGACTAAGGGACTACGAAGAGAAGCGTTTCCAAATGACTTTTATAATGCGCACAGCAAAAGAGTGGTACTCTCTACCTTCGTCTGTGTTTCCGAATGCATACAACTCTAATCTCTTTAAAGCTAGAGTAAACAGGCATCTTCTGGGTAAGCTTACTCCATCGTCGACTTTGTCTCTGTCACCTCTGCCCTAGACTAAGGTCAAGAGCAAACCCATCCTAAATATAAAAAAAAATAATGGGCGATCGCCAAACCGCCTGCCAAGCGTGGCGATTATGGCAACCCCTTAACTTGCATATTGGTCTTATTTTTTGTCTTAGCAAGTTATTGATTCCATTAAGTATTTAATTTTATGAAAAACTTGTTGAGTTTCTAATAGTAAGCAACTATGGCATGACCAACAATGAGGCACAATACACATAAATTTGCATAGAAAACATAATGAATACCTTGACTAGGTAATTTGCGGCCTAGTAAAAACCTAATGGATATACAGCGCCTCTAAATTTAAACAATAGCTGGTCATTTTTACCCGACTGCAGCGAAACCAAAAAAGGAGGGTTATGTGTTTGACCTCCATGTATGTCTGTCCCTATGTTCCCTCGTAACTAGTAAACGGCTGAACCGATTTTGATGAGTGATATGTCGTTAGATTCGTCTTTATTGCGCAGTGTCATAGGATATATTAAAATTATTAAAAATCATAATGGTGGATTTTTGGCGTTAAAAGGTTTGTTATCGATAAAAAATTCTCCCAAGCCTATCGAGTGGGGTATCGAAATGAAGGGTTTTAAAAGGTGATTACAAAAATATATACTTATTATATATTATG
Source organism: Tiliacea aurago (assembly GCA_948098905.1). Classification (NCBI taxonomy): domain Eukaryota; kingdom Metazoa; phylum Arthropoda; class Insecta; order Lepidoptera; family Noctuidae; genus Tiliacea; species Tiliacea aurago. The sequence continues at coordinate 19,941,993 of OX402576.1, forward strand.
TTTAAAAGTAATTTAAATGAAAATGATACATAAAATATCCCGAACTTTTGGAGAGAGTGAGTAAGAGGTAGATATCACCCGTTTATAAGTGAGTATATAACCCAATTTACCGTCTTATAATCCTAACTACAAAGTGTGCAGTCAAAAAAAAAAAAATGCGGTCGGAGGCAAATTTTAAGGCGTTCGTAACATCTTGGATGCCTCCGACCGCATTTATTTGTTTTTGGTACATAAAGGATACTAGTTTTCTTTTCATCTTGTTTCCATCTTTTCAGTTCATGTTTTTGCAGTTAGGTTTTTTGTTTTTTTAATTAACTTGTTTTTTTGCATTCTGTTTTGGCGAACTATTCTTGTATGATATTGATAACAGCTTATTAGGTAAGGCTCAAGATTGCTGCTTATTACACCAATGATTATGTAATTATGTCGTAGTTACTGAAGTTTGTATATCGACAACGTTTGTATATCATCATCATGCAGCCGAAAGACGTTGACTGCTGGACATAGGTATCCCCCATGCATTGCTAATACGCTAACGTCCGGTTCTGTGCCTCCCGCATCCAGCTAATTCCCGAGATATTCAGCAGGTCGTTGGTCCACCTTATAGCTCTCACTGATCGGAACTTCTTTATTCATTTCAGAGGTGCAGAGGTGTGCCTACCTACAATAAATACACACAATACATTTCGCCAATTATGTTTAAGTCCCATGTAATAGGGAACGAGCCTATTGGCCTCTACCGGGCACAAATCCAGATTACGGGCTGCTACTGAGAAATTCCTCATGGGAAACCCAATAACAGTTTTTCCGAGCTGGGAATCGAACCCACAGGACCACATACTCAGTAATAGCGCTAGACCAACGAGGCAGTTCTTATACATTTCCCCTGATAAATAGCCGACTGTGCAAGCAAAGCTGTGACACCGTCATTGCTGGTCACAGCAATGAGGAATCATACCCCACTGTAATACAGTATCAACTAGTACGGGGGGTATTGTGACTTTTACTGGCGGCCTTATATATTGTAAATTTGTAATGTAAACAGCCTATACTTCTAAAGATAATACTCGTAAATTGTGCACAAATAAATAAATAAATAATCTTGTGAATAAGACCTGGCGACTACAGCTTATAGTGCAGTACGAGTATATATATTTTTTTTATAGTATTTTAATGGCCTGGTTGCTGGGACTTTTTAGCCAAGTCTTTATTTAGTTATAAACTTTGTTTTTTTGTTTTGACGAAATGAATTATATTCAATGAGTTACAATAAAGATGTGGCACTTTACTGAGACCTCACGCGGACTTCTTTAGAGAACTCGAAAGTGATGTTGCACTGTTTTGTTTCATTTGCCTACACTAATGCACGTTCACGACCACTTAATGGTTAATAATCCACCATTATTACACATTAATATTCGGCTAAACACCAATTTTACAAAATTAAAACAAAACTGTTCAATTTCCCGCCAAGAACCCCTACGAGTTTATAGAAAGAATCACGACCACAGCTTATCCACCAATGACGGCGATATTTAGAGGTCGTGTTATAATGACGCGGCACTTAAAAATGACAACAACCCAAGTGACAATCTTAATCAAATTTGCGTTGAGTAATAACTTGAGTATATGACAATATTAATAGCATTCAAGAAAGGGCAATGATTATGTTCTAATTTATGATATCAGTAATCGACCAATATGTACGCTCTGTAGGCCGAGTACTTTTTTGCTGTAACGATTTTATTTTACCTATCTAACCTAATACCTTACCGTCACCTGAACCACAGCACATATAACATACAGTATTTCAACCAGGGACCATTTTGGTTACCCATTGAAAGGGTTTTCGATAGGGTTTTTCTAAGCGGTTAAATAAAAACCCATACGATAAGGGTAACCCATAAGAACGGTTTAAATTAAATTTTGGTAACCCATTGAAAGAGTTTTCGATATAAAAACCTATACGAACTGGGTAACCCCTTTGATGGGCTTAATTTAAGCCATTCAAAATTACCCACACCGTATGGGTTTTTGATTAACTGCTTAAAAAAACCCTATCCATTGAAAGGGTTTTCGATAGGGTTTTTTCTAAAATAGTAACCAAAATGGTCCCTGGGTAGAATAGGGATAGAATTGGTCATGCTACGCGTGCTGCGCGGATATCGAATAAACATAATATTATGATTTTTTTAATGTTACTGGATTTCAAGTAGGTTTAGAATAATTGAATGGGTTTTCATGTAACCCTTTCATTGGGTTTCAAGTAAAAAACCCATTCAATGGGTTATCATGTAACCCTTTCAATGGGTTTCTAGTATAAAACCCTTTCAATGGGTTACATCATGATAAAGGTCGAAAAGCGGGGTAGTACGGCCCCTGATTTCAACTAGGAATAAATGTCTATCGACTCACTCACCCAAGCCAACGCGTATCATGGCATGGTTCTGGTAACCATTTAGTCCGGGCTGTCGCTTTAAAACAAGTGGTTACGTTTTATACGTGTAGTGCATTTTAATTAAAAAGTTTGGTTGACAACCCTAATGAAAGTTGGAGCGTAGCTTTTGTTTCACAAAAAGGGCCCAGTTGAGGTATTGATGATACGTTGAAGTTAACAAAGCGACCTTATTTCTCGTATCAAACATTCCGAAGATATTCCTGTTTAGCCCAATGATATTATAAGTATTAATAATAAGTCTAATAAGTCCCGACTGCAGTCCAGACAGCTGTGCTGCTGGGGAGTTTGTTGCGCCACTTCTTCTTCCCAGCTAAAGCACTAGGAAGTGGTGAAGGGTGGGCGTTTTTGGGGGACTGTCTCATGTAATTCGTGACGTTTTTGACGTCGAAAAGTGCCGATTCTCAGCCTAGTTTGAATAAATGACTTTTGATTTTGTTTTCGTAATAAAACAATCTCATGCAGTAATAGGTCGTTATTGTTAAGAAGATGCCACCGACTGCATGAGATTGTTTTTTTTACGCAGTCGGGTTTTTTTATTTTACACTTTTTAATAAGGATTATAAGACGGTAAATTAGGTTATTTACTCACTTATAATCGGGTGATAACAGCCTCTTACTCACTAAGTTCGGGATAGTTTTTTTTTATCATTTCTCATTTAAATTAAGTATATTTAAACATATAACTTGTATATATTTTTGTAATCACCTTTTAAAACCCTTTATTTTGATACTCCACTCAATAGGCTTGGGCGTTTTATAAAAACAAACACCTTTTGGTGCCAAAAAACCGGCAATTTGACTTTCAATCATTTTCTGAACTACCACTGCTCTCAGAGAGCAGTGGTAGCCCATATCATGAACATTTGTAAGTAATTCAACTGTAGGTACCCCAAAAATTAATCACCAGATTCAGACCACCATGGTTCGGACCTTTTCGGCAACAAACCAAATTGATTTCAAAAGATTTTCATAGTAACATACAAAAATATACCACAGACGTTATGTGTAATTCGTACTGTGGCGGCATCTACATCGCCACATGTGAACTACGCATCAAAGATACAAATCCTGCATCGCGCAAGCAGAGTTTACCGCGTGACTGGCATAAATACAACATCCGACATCAACCGTCGGGCAGTTGCCCACCAAACACAAAACCGAGGATCCTTCCCTTTCTATGGAGGACGAGTGAACGTTACACCCTGTTCCTCATACCTTTAATAATAGTACTGTCTCGAAATCATTCGAATTTTCACATGTTGGCAGGTCATTACAATTAGAATAGAATATAATACTCTTTATTATGTACACCATAAAAGTTACAGATATAAATGTTTAAATTTTACATAGGGTGACACAATGGGCGGTCTTATCGCTAAAAGCGATCTTTTACAGACAACCTTTGGATGGATTAAAGGGAGCAGGAGTGACAATACTGCAGGTAGTTTTCAATTATTTTGAGATCTATAAACAGAATATGATACAGTGGCCGCAGGTAATCACTATCAGACTTTTCAGAAACCAGGTGCGCAGTATTATATTTAGACAATCTCGGGAAAAGTAACATAATCTACATAAAATTAAAATAATTATCGCATTATTTCGTTTATACTTATCATGTAGCTTATCTTCATAAGGTGGATTGTATTTGAACGATATAAGGCATTAATAACATGCCTTATCTTTTTATCTTTAGATATTTTTAATCAGATTATATAGGCATATCAGATTAATTTAACTGCCACGAGATAAGTGAGTCTGAAGGTGTTTATACTTTATGAGGTTAACCCAGTGATATTATAAGTAAAAAGTGGTATATGTACCTCTTTTTACTTATAATATATACACGCTCCGCAAGTGGCACGTCAAAACTTGGCTAATTAGCCACATTTTCTCCGTCTTGTCTCTTTTTCGCTCCCGATAATTACGACATGCCGCAAGTCCTACATTGTGCCGGTTTTGAAGATTTAATGTTTAGTAGGTAACCTATCTACGTCTTTTTACCCAACTGTGGAGAAACCAAAAAAGAAGGGTTATGTGTTGACCTACACGGTGGAGCATACGGTGGAGGTCTACCCGGCTTGGGCGGAGCACCGCCGTGTTCTGACGGAGGCGATCGGCGGCGGCGATCGCTCGCGAAGGAGGAGGTGGAACTTGTGAGGGAGAGGGTGGTTCGCGCCCTTTAACCCCTAGTCGCCGCAGTAGACGCCCCGGGCGTCGGGAGGCGCAAGCCGATTTTCGGCCACCATAGGCGTGGGCCTGCGTACGGTGAGCGATGGGTAGCTCGCCGTTCGATAAGGACCAGGCCCGGGTCCGATTTCCGGCCACCGTAGGCGTGGGCCTGCGGACGGTGAGCAATGGGTAGCTCGCCGTTCGATAAGGACCAGGCCCGGGTCGACGGCCCGTTGTGTTCCGCGCGCGCCTCAAAGAGATGTTAGCACGAATTGACGGGGTCCTTTAGGGCCAATGCCAGCCAAGGTTGCGAGTTTGTCCGAAAGGGATATCGTGGCCCTGGCACACAGGCAAATGAAGCAACACGGGTGGGTTTTAGTCAGTAAAAGTCTGACACGCCCTCCCGCTCCGCCCAGAGCGGGAGAAGTTATTTGATAATATACCACCCAAAAAACAAAAAAAAATGTATTTGAGCTGTATGTATGTCCGTCTCTATGTTCCCTTGTAACTACTAAATGGCTGAACCGATTTTGATAAATGATAATAATATGTCGTCAGATTTGTATTTATTGCGCGAGGGTCACTGGGTATATTAAAATGATTGAAAGTCAAATTGCCGGTTTTTTGGCACCAAAAGGTGTTTGTTTTTATAAAACGCCCAAGCCTATTGAGTGGAGTATCAAAATAAAGGGTTTTAAAAGGTGATTACAAAAATATATACAAGTTATATGTTTAAATATATTTAATTTAAATGAGAAATGATAAAAAAAAAACTATCCCGAACTTAGTGAGTAAGAGGCTGTTATCACCCGATTATAAGTGAGTAAATAACCTAATTTACCGTCTTATAATCCTTACTAAAAAGTGTAACGGCCCCGACTTACGAGTCATAGGTCGTGTGTTCGAACCCAAGCAGGCGCTTTACTTTGTGTAAATAATTTCATCACCACTGCTCTCAAAACGGTGAAGGAAAACATCGTGAGGAAACCGGCATGTCCTAGAACCAACAATTCAAAGACATGTGACATCTACCAACCCGCATTGGGCCCGCGTGGTGGATTACAGCCCACTCCCTCTCGAAGAGAGGAGGCCTGTGTCCCAGCAGTGGGAACATTATAGGCTGATTATGTTCATGATATCTCACCTCTGATCCAGCCGACAGCTCTCCGATAAATAAATGCTTGTTAGGGGACGATCGCTTCGCCAGGAAGTTACGGACACCTTCTATAGCAGTCAGATAGTCGTCGAGTAAACTGCAAGTAAAATTGAAACAAAACACCTGAAATAACTTACATTTACACACCAACAAAATGTCGCAAGCGTCTAGAACGAATGTACAGGTAACCAGAGGGGTCTACTCCGAAGCGCATAGACTTTGAAATCATTGCCGAAGCGAAATTCCAAAGTATCGGCCGAATGTTCGGTCGTTTCTTGACGTCCAGTTTCCTTTTTTGATTTTGAGTCCTTACCCGAATTCAAGTCACATTTTTGACATTGACTTAGGTATCTCTTTGACGGTTGTTTTTTGTTTCTTTCGCATTAGTCAGCCATAGTCAGCGGTATTCAGGAAACTGCCTAAAATTCGGCCGATACTTCGGATTTATCTTCGCAGTAGACCCCCAGCTAACTAAAGATGCCTACAGATTTGCTCGATTTTTTAAGGTCAACAGGTGTGTTCAACATAATCGAGTAAATGTTAGGAACAGATTTTTTTTTTTGTCGTTCACCATTGTGCATCAAACCCGACCAACATAAATTCAGCGTCAGTGCCTAAATTTACTCCATTTTATATAAAAGAAAGAAAGATAAAATCGTGCGAATCTATTAGAAGCTGACGGTTCTTATTGATCGTCAAAACACAGCATATCTAACGAGTGAAAATAATTATCGTCAAAAATTTTGCAAATCTGTAGGCACCTTTATTCTTGTGATAAGTCGGGATTCCATTAGGCAAGTCTTGCATGCAAGTATGACGTCGCATTTGCGTAGAAGTTGCTTGCATTGGAAACATGTTTTCGAGTGTGTATTTTGCATGCAGGTTTTACTTGCATACAAGTGGAGATGTTCAACAATTGAGTAGGACACCATACAGCGGGAGATACCATGCGCGTACACGTCACTCATGTGCAACTAACGTTTGCGCGTTCAATTTGCACGTTTCTTGACTATAAAAATGGACTAGTTCAAACAACCTCATACAAGTTGTAGCTTGTACGCAGATTCTCAGTAACTTGCCTAACAGAATCGCGCCGTAAGACCATGGAAAATGTGGACTACAAACGTTACCTATGACCAAATAAAACAAGTCGTTTCGCAAGGCTCCCCCTTGCGCAACTATTAGCGTAGCTTAAACGTACACGCGACGCTATCGCGACGGCTAACACAGCGCAACGTAAGTTTCGATAAATAACGTGACATTATCAAGTAACGCCAGAGGCGAAGGCGGGTTATAACGATTGTTACCACATGTATAATTTTAACATGAATGATGTAACCAATACTTTGTAACAATTTTTTGATTTAAGAGTGTCCGTGGAGTTCCTACTACGCTTTGGAATGGGCAACTGGCTTCATCTCTCTGACTGACCCCCTTGACAATTTAAAAGTGCCTGTAATTGGTTTATTTTCAATAGTTTTTTTGAGTTTGAAATTGACGAAACAGTCGTCTCAGAACACAAATAAAAATTAATAAATCATCCTGTGCTGTCGCACTGCTAGGCAAAGGCTTCCCTTTCGTTTTCTATTTGGAAAAAAATAAAATTAAATTAAAATATACGTAATACTTTTTATGTAGGTATTTTTAACAAAATATATTCGCCGAGCAGTTTCCTAAGATGAATATAGTTCATTCGCTTTAAGAATAGTCTATTCGCGTTAAGAATAGTCCATTCGCGTTAAGTATAGTCCATTCGCGTTAAGAAAATAGGGAGTTATCGTTGTCCGCCGGCCTATCGCCGCCCCTCGACCAATCGGGTCGCAACAAATTAAAACACCTTTACCCTACAGTTGCACTGATGACTCACTAAATTCTTAACGCGAATGGACTATAGTGTATTAGGATCATCATCATCATCAGCCTACAGCAGTCCAATACTGGACATAGGCTTCTCCAATTTATTGCATACCATATTGCCAATAAATTCTAAATGCTTGCCACATATCCAAGGTCGAGTTCTTTGACCTTTTAAATGGCTAATTAAGTTAATTGTCGCACAGACGAGGTATTAAGAGCAGCATTCGCGTTGGTTGGAAATTATTACTTGCTTATGCCGCTATAATATGTGTTTTTACATGATTTTTCTTGCACAGCAGTTGGGGTCATCAACATCTCCCAACATAATTGAAATAAACCGCATTAATATAAAAATACGGCAGTGTAAATAAACCAAATTGTAAAAATGGTGAGTGTTGTACAAATATTAGTATTTCCACGATCGTGTTAAGCAAATAAATGTCTATTTCGCATGCTATTTTAAATTGAAGTACAAGAACAGAAATTCACGTAGTCGGAGGAGTATGTTTAGGGCAATAACGAGAAAAGTAATCGCCCTGAGCGATAAGACCACCCATTGTATGTGCATTTTTGTTTTTATTGCCCGTGTACAATAGGTACAGGAATTAAATAATGTTGAAGTTATAATAAAATATATTTATTTGTCACAGATAGCATACATATAGCCAGTTTGTATGATAAGTAATACTTCCAGTCTATTATTAAGGCTATAGTACAACTTGGAACTACGAGTAGCCTACGGTACAGTCAGGTCAATAACCTGTAGTTTAAGGTCAATAGATAATAAATACGAGCACAGCTTTAAAACTGTTATCACAAACTGTAATTTTTTTTAAATACATTTCTTAATTACTTCATGTAAAGTGATAACCTATAAAACCTATAATATGGGTTTTTCCACGTACATTTAGTTTGTTTTGATCAACACATTACGATAGGCTCATTACATTGACCCAAAAGAAGATGCATGTTTTCATTATGCTCTGTTTATTTTATAATAATTATGACACATGCAGAATGCTTATTTTAGAGCTGAGGTAAATATTATATTAGTACAAAATATACCTCTATTTCAAACGAATACGATACTTTACGTCCTGTTGAAACAATACACCAATTTATAGTGACAACGCAAGACTTACACCCAACTTTATTTTTTTTACATAAGATTTTTTTAATTTCAAAGGTATTACTTATCTACGTACGTACTCGTAATGCTAAAGTTGAGTTTGACAAGCTTTCAACTTTAAATTCTCAATTAAGAAACCGGGTATTAATAGCGACTTAAAATTCAGTTGCGTTTGAGAATTCAGTCCGTAGATACGATAACTATTGTAATACTTATAAATAACATATATAACATCACGCCTTGATTCCCCGAAGGGTTGGGCAGCACCCACATTTCGCCAGTTATGTTTAAGTCCCATGTAATAGGGGGGGTGGCAAGCCTACTGCCATCAACCGGGCACACATCGAAACTCCGGGCTGCTACTGAGAAATTCAAGACAGAAAAACCCAATAACACTTTGCCTGTCCCAGGAATGCTTGCTTCCCATAACTAGACCAACGACGCAGCATAATACTTATAAATACTTACTAGTTAATAGTCTTTCCAGTTTGCAGCCATTGTTTCAGTAAGTACTCGTAGTAGCTGTCCCCTCTGGCCCCAAGCGTGATAGTCGCGTGCGGCAGGAAATGGCCAGTGTTCGGGTTTATAAATATTGGCACCAGACCGTGCTTCTTGGGCAAGTGATGGATCTTTTCAGACACGGCTGCGGCGGCGTCCTAAAGTAAAGAAAGGTTGGTTTTTTAGTAGTACGTTTTTTTATAATCATTTACAACCCTTAAAAAGTTGTATGCATAGACAAGAATTAATTTGACTGTCTACAATCTGTGTTACTTACTTATGTAGTTCATACAAACGTAATACCAAAATAATTTTGAAATCAAACATATTCTTAAGGTAGTGTGTCTTTATTCCGATTGGAATACAGAATATCTAGGTTCCCAAATAAATATTTTGAATAGACACTGATTTAAACAAGAGTTATGAGAAAAAATTTTTGATTTCCAAATTATTTTGGTATTACGTTTGTATGAACTACGCATGCTACGCCAGCCCCTTAATAGTGTATCAATGAGTAGGTACAATGTTTAATGTGTTTTACGGCTACACATTGATAAAATATAACATTGAAACACTGATTGTAGACGATTCAATGAATTTTTGTCAATAATACATCTTTTTGAGACCGACTGTAACACTCAAAGGAAAAAGTTAGAAGGCCATTCCCATGATTACAGAGTAATTAGGCATTGCAGTTATTAATGCAGTATGTAAAACCCCACAACATTATCGTTGTCATTAACCCCTTTATTTATAAACGAGGCTTAAAGTTAAGTAATCATTAGCTACTGTTTAACCATAAATTATTGACTTTTAAAGTCTTTAACTTTAATCATCGTTTATAAATAAACCCTTAAGTGATTAGGCATGGATAAAGAAACAAATAATCTACATTCTACAGCTACTCGTTTAATTATGGTCCTAAACCGAAAATGGTTGTTAACATGGGTTTTACTTTTAGGAAATTTAATGGTGCATACTTAGAACCTTATAGCTTAACCTATACTCCATTTGAAATAAGATTAGACATTTAAATAAACCTTTTTTACGGTCCGTTCAACCGATTTTGACTTCTATTGCGTTGGTGACATAACAAATGGCAGCTGTAATAAACAGTTGGTATTTTAACCACGTTTTTGCTTCTAACGCCATCATTATGCCTACGGAATAGAAGTCAAAATCGGTTGAACGGACATAAAAAGTTTATTTAAATTTCTAATCTTATTTCAAATGGAGTATAGTGCAAAATGAAGTGCTACTATACTCCGGCCGATGAGAGAATGCGTTCCTGACATCTGTCAGCTGAGTACAAAAGAATACTTATTTTACGAATTTAAACTTCATCAGTTTCCTGATTAAATTAAGCACAAATTCAAAATGAATATTTTTGTGCCTACGGTGACTGGCGATGGCATATAGGGTTATGTTACATGGCCAGATATTTGTTAGTAGTCAATACTGGCAAAAAATACACTAGAAAAAGCGATCTTTGAATGAAAAACGTCAATATTCTGTTAGACAAACATTCTATCCACTTCTTCACCGTGTGAATAAACTGTCTAGTGGCTACAAGTGGCTACCGGTATTTCTACAAGTTTTTATACGTGCCACCTTATTTGTTGCCCCTTAACACATACCCCCTTATTACAAAATAAGGTTTATCTTCAGACCCAGGTTTAAAACATGGAGCCATTATTGAATTTCGAACTTTATTCCGACGAAAACTTACTTTGGTACTAAGTTGTCAGTTTTGTGTTTAGGAACTTTACCATGTTCCTAAACACAAAACTGACAACTTAGTACGAAACTAAGTTTTCAGTTTTGTTTAAAGAACGGTATTTCAATCACAGTTACGTTCTTATTACAAAATCTGGCTCCAGGGTTTAAGCCATGTCAAAATATAAATCTTGTTTTGTTATAAGGCGGTTTATGATTAGTAAAGAAAATGTTTATTTTTACTGGTTCATTCTAACGTAAGTTCGAAGATGGTGAGATTATAATGTCACGTTATTAGCAAGCCTGTAATTGCTTAGAACCTCCTGCTAAGTAAAGCGGACGTGTGTTGATGCGACTAACCTCGGCCACGCTCGAGGCCACAACGACCTCGTGCATAGTACTACAGCATTACTTGACAACATTCATAGTCGCATCACTGCGCTGTCTCGAGTAAAAACCAGCCGGTCTATACTGTAAATAATATCTCACCGTTAAAACTTAGTGAACTGAGCTAACTGTCAAACAGTGACAATCCCCAGAATCCCCTATTTCTTCCCGTGGGTGTCGTAAAAGGCGACTAAGGGACTTAGAGAGTGGGCAGCAGCGTTCTCTATGCATTTTAACCAGGGCCCGTAAAACCCCGGTTAAGAGTTAAGCCTTTCGAAGGGATAACCCAATCAATGGCTTACTTTTATCTTGATGTAACCCGTTCAATGGGTTTTATACTAGAAACCCAGTGAAAAGGTTACGTGATAACCCATTGAATGGGTTTTATACTTAAAACCCAGTGAAATGGTTACATGATAACCCATTCAATGGGTTCTATACCTACTTGAAACCCAGCGACATGAAAAAATCATAATAATAATAATATTATGTTATTTCGATATCCGCCCAGCACGCGTAGCATGACCAATTCTATCTCTATTCTACCCAGGAACCATTTTAGAAAATTCCTATCGAAAACTCTTTCACCGGAAAGGGTTTTCGACAGGGTTTTTCTAAGCAGTTAATCAAAAACCCATACGGTGTGGGTCATTTTGAATGGCTTAAACAAAGCCGTTCAAAAGGGTTACCCACACCGTATGGGTCTGTATCGAAAACCCTTTCAACGGGTAACCAAATGTTTAATTTAAGCCGTTCAAAAGGGTTACCCATATAGTATGGGTTTTTGATTAACCGCTTAGAAAAACCCTATCGAAAACCCTTTCAATGGGTAACCAAAATTGTCACTGATTTTAACACCATACTGCGATCGCCAACCCGCCTGCCAAACGTGGCGATTATGGCACCCATGGGGGGCTATGTCCAGCAGTGGACGTATTTCGGCTGAAATGATGATGATGATAGCTCATTGCTAGCTCAGTTTACCTACGTTTTCACGCTTAGTTTTTACAAAATAGACCGGCTGGTAGCACAATATGACTAAACGTTAATATGGCAGCATAGTTTTGGAAAAAGACTCAGCTCAGCAGACATTTTTTTTAAATTTGTTGTGCCATTTATTCAACTCAACAACCACGTTCCCTAACTGTACAGTACGCACTGTACAGTTAGGGAACGTGGTTGTTAAGCAAATTAGGAAACTTTTCCGTGTTACGGCCATTGCACACGGACAAAGACTGACAGTTGGGATTTAAAACGGACAATTGATTCATACAATATTAGTCAATCAAGTTCCCAGGTACAAACTGAAAGCATTTATTTCAATTAAGTTTTGAATTGTCAATGGAGTCAGTCAGTCAGAAAAATGAAGCTAGTTGCCTGTTCTAAAGCGTAGTAGGTACTTATCAGAAGACATTGCATTGACACTCACTTCGAAACCAGGATTACCGCTAGCTCTTGATAGTTCTCTGAACTCCAACTGCACTGTAGTCACCTCAGCAGTAGTACTATAGTGGGACCATTCTGGGGCATGCGCGGTTCTCTCTCCAAGGTTCACATCGGAGTATGGTATACCAGAGGGTGAAGAGAAAGCAGCCATTAATCGGTCTCCTAGATCGATCTAAAAATGGAGATAGAATATTTTATTTCGAGATTCATTTATTTTCTATTTACGTATCGGTTGCAGTTGTATGAGGACTCACATCGCAGTTAAAAGAAAAGCCAGTCAGCTCATTTCCTACTGTGGTTCTATTTGTCAATGTTATTCTTTACTTTGTCACGACTCAACGGAAACAGCTAGGAACGAAGCGTCCAACGACAAATGTCATGATACGGTAGAAACGGTACCTGTGTTTAGGTCCTGGCCGTAATTTTGTTTGAACTTTGTGAACTAAAAGATATGACCACATCGTACTATCGGTTAGGTTTTTACAAATATAGAGAAGGAAAGACAATCTGAATCTGAAAGCAGTCATTACAAAGTAAGAAGGTGAATAAAATAAATAATAATAATAATAAGCCCCACCGCCGTATCTCAGCGTTGACGTCGTGGTGGGGCTTATGCGCTCCTGAACTCTAGGTCTGTACCGGTAGAGTTTACTTTGCCTAAACAGGTCTAGGGTGAGGAGCCAGACCAAGAAAGATACAAAAACCCGCAGGGCAGCATCTGGCGAGCTGTTGGCCAGTAGCGACACCACGGACCCTATCTCCCGGGAGAAGTCTTGTTCCTCACCTCATTCTTGCCTTTATTGACCAGCTTGAGTGGGTGGAGATTCACAAGAGCAAACGTGCTCAGAGGAAGAAAGTATGCCAGTAAGATGCTGGTAGGGATCTTGAACGTACTTCCGGGATTGTCCTGATACCCGTGGAATACCGCTCCACTCCTCATAAGCACCTCAAGACATGTTGCCCCGTTGTCGATACGACACTATGTGCTAGCGACCGGTTTGCAAATCACCCCCTGCCATTTTATCTATGTTTTTTATATAAAACATTGGTCAGGCAGGGGCCATAGTCTTTCCATAGTCCTAGATAACCAGTAAACTTTAGCCACCCAAACCCATAATCCAGTTTCTTTGTTTCCATATCTTGCAATAGTCCTACGCCAACAGGTGGTTGTCCTTGGGGGCACTTGGATAGTGCAAACAGGGATACTCGTCGGTTGGTGCCTCATTCCATTTAAAATTGCTTAAAATTATCTAAGGGGTCTTTGCGAGTTGGCTTCGGCCCCGCGTACGCCTTCCAAAGGACCGGGACTCCATGGCCCCGAGATATATAAACACATATACTAATAATATATAAATGAATAAAAAAATTACACTTACAGCTTTAGTAAGGAACATACGATCTTGAGTAAAATGATAACAGGACAGCAAACTTCCCAGAACTCTGATAGTGACTTCAAAGAAATTAACATCTTTGTTCTTTGTAAAAACTAGCTCATTTTTAATCCATTGCTTGCCTTCCTCGAATTCTGAGAACAAAGAGTTGAAATAATATAATACATAATTACCTAGTTAATGAGTGTATACATTAACGAATTATTTGATTGAACATTGATTCATGGAATTAAAGTATTTATCCTGAAATAGATTAATAATGTGTACCACCATGCATTTGAATCTCAAACATAATCATGCGCTAAATCTCCGATCTGTATGACATATTATTATCGTTTTCGAGAAAAACTGTGACAGATCATGCACTAAAGTGATTCCATGAGTTTTGTTTTCGCTAATTTTTATTAGCGAATTATATTTATATTTATTAATTATAATATAATATAAATAATATATAAATTATAATTATAATATTATATTTATAATAAATTACTTATTATAAATTTGCGAAAAAAGAAAATTGTTTTCGCTAATTTTGTTCAGAACGCCAATTATCTCTTGTTGGCTACCTCCGTAATCGCTTGGTACTTCTAAAATAGGTAAGAGATTATGGGCTATGACGCGCCACAGTTTTCACGTTAATTTAGAGAATGCCTTTTGGATGATTTCGGATAAAATAATCCATTCATATTTAATCACAACGAGCGAAACCGATGTGGGTCGCCAGTAACACAGCAGCTGTTTGAAAAAAAAAAAAAATGTTCATTACGCGACCGTAATTATGGCACACATAGTTTTAGATAAAGTTCGGTTTTGTATAGCCGAGTGTTGCCTCTCTTCCTCATACCTGCATGATAACACAATATAAGGACCAAAGTAAAGCTGAGATGTCCCATAACGCCTAGACACTGTAAATAATAATGACTTCACTCGATTAAGGCTGCTTTTCCACCAGAGATGTGCTATGCTACGTAGGTCCACGTAGCATAGTACTGGTGGAAACGGGTTAAAGTATGCTATGTTTTTTTTATGTCAGGAGGATGCGTACTATGAATGGGAGCTATGGATGCACGAGTGTTGTAGCTATGTGCAGAGTAAAGTAGGCGCGCGTTGGTCACCCAGAGTCACCAGCGGCGCGAGCACCTCGCCAACACCGCTCCCCGTGCCTTCCTTACTGTCGACGCATCGCATATCTCGAGCTGCGCATCTTCCATGCACAGCTACCTTGCGGCGGCGGCAGCGCATCTTCATAGCACATCTTACTCGCTCCGCTACACAGCTTAGCATTAGAGGAAACGCTCACATAGTTTCGTAGCTTAGCTTGTATATCCCCACATCATATCTGCATAGCACATCTCTGGTGGTGGGGTGCTGTTCTACAAACGATGGGACACTTAATATCGTGTCCTGTTGTCTGCACGTTACAGGAACTGATCGACGCTGGTGATGGCGCCAAACTCATAGCCGAATTTTGGGCTGACTCCATTTAGATTGCAATCGACACGCTAACGGCCGAACCCAATAACCTATATATCAGCAGTTTCGGCCTACTGGAGATATAAAAATATATCTATTGATGGTTTTAACGTCCCAATAATCTATGAGACATTATGGAATCTTACCGGCCCACGCTATCTACTGATGGGAGGGTGTATCGCCTACAACAGATATCTATTTGTATGAAAATGCCAAAGTATGCGTGCCAATATACGATTTTTTTGACAGGACAGTACTACAGATGGCAGATTTGGCTATTCCCCGAATTGCAGGGATAAACGTAAAGTAGCCAAGCTAAAATGAACTCTTTAGTACTTGCAATAATGATCATAGATGTTTTTTTTTTAATTTAAAGTAATAAAAAAATTAAATTCAAATATCTCGAAAACGATGCGCCCTAGGCAAAAAATAACAGTCATTTTTACCCCCCGTGCAAGCACCATGCCAACATGAATTTAAGTTAAAAAAAAAACAACATTAATGCGCTAAGGTAGCCCGCGAAATTCAAATTATATTACATTTTTTGCAATTTGAAGGTCAGTAAAAGGTTGTTTTGATTCGCGGCCATAACAAATATGGCTCTACAGAATTATATCTTAATCCAGTAACTTATTTAGAAGTAAGAAACAAAGAAGTTTTAATATAACCCTAATTACACATGTTGTTTTTTAAAGTGATGTTGGTTGTAACAGAACGCACGGGAGGGCGAAGTAGAGAAACCTTCTTATTGTTTTCGTTAGATAGATAGCCTTTATCAATGATTGTGAGACGCCATCCGAGCATAGATATGATTATACTGTCTATCATCAATAGCGATCTGTCTTTCACTGAAAATAAGTTATTGGGTTCGGCCGTAAGACTATAAAATTAAATAATCTATCTACAAACATCTAGCAGAGACAGCAGTATTTGTAAAATCAAACTTGCATTTGTTTACATTCGAGATCAAAACGAAGAGATATGTGCTGTAAACTCAAAGGCACACAAAACTGCGCTATAATCAAAAAGCTTTTTATGAATGGCACCCAAAATACAACAAGATACCCAATCCAATAAATGATCTTGACATACACTATTTAAAAAAGGCTGTTCTTAATTTATTACTTAAAAAAGTATAAATATTACTTACACAGTCAATGAGTAAGGCACTCACGACGACAATTTTTTATTTTGTTTCATTCATTTTCATTTGTTAATAATTTTAATGTTTTATTAAATTAAATTAAATTTTAAGGTTTTTAATTTAGTTTAATAAATTTTTATGTAATTGTATTTGAACATAACGTATGTTTTTTATGTATTCATTGTGATTGTTTGTTTGTTGTGTATATTTATTACAAATTACTTAATTAGAAATTATATTTTTATTTATTTAATTAGAAATAAGAATATTTATGCACCGTTGAAGGCAAGACATAGCGTTAATTTTATTAATATTCAAATCTGTACTTTTTGTATAAACATTAACTTTAAAAGAAAAAAACAGAATTATAAAAAGTATTACCTTCAGTCAGTCCCATAATGTAGGCTGTGTCGAGTGAGTCCACGATGGTGAGGCCAAGAGAGAACCAGTCGAACGCCATGCCAGACACTGGCTTCAAGTTGTCGTGGCCCCACGCGTGTTCCTTGTAGCCACGCCACGCGTGTCTGAAGCTTTCCACTACGGCGTATTGACGAGCATTTATCGGTCCTAAAAACATAATCATTGTTTTAATATTTTTATGTGTGTTAGTATATGGTCTGTTCCTTCTTTTATTCTTTCTTTATTTGAATACGTCAACACAAATTAGGCAATTTATGTTAATTTTATAACCTTAATGTTCGTCGATGATTTAAAAAAAAATATATATATTGTAAAATGTGGTGAGATATAAAATTGAAACCTTTCAAAGTATAGATGAATGTGTTAGGAATTCCCATATATGAGGGAATTTGTAAGAATTTAACCAGAACACGGTTGGTTTCCACGTCCATCAGATAGATAGTTTTGTTTGGTACAGACTATATTATATTCACACTTTTGGCATGAATTGTTTGGACAGATTATTTAAAGGTTATGCGAATAGATATAAATATGTCTAGATAGACAGTCAACGTCGTGGATTCGTCGAAAAAAAATTGCGTCCTACAGTTGGCCGAAAATGCACTCACACTAGAATAACACAACGACGTGGATTCGCGCCACGTCGTTGTGTTATTCTAGTGTGAGTAGTGTGAGTAAGACGTAGCTGTCACATACACCAGCATAACAAAGTTGGCCTGTTTGTTTGTTATTTTGCAGCGCGACACTATCTAGACATATAAATAATCAAAGGCTATGCGTTTAAAACTAGTAAAAAGTACAAAAAGTTGTCAAGTATGTAGAGTGTGGCATACGAGTTTATGACACAAGGTCAGAACTTTATTGATAATTAGGCCATGTTATGGTTGTTGAAACAACCGACTTCCAAAAAGGAGGAGGTTATAATATGTTCGGCTGTATGTTTGTTTTTATTTTAATAGAACAATCAATTTTATTATAACAATACCTGTAAAGATGGGCCTTTCATGTTTTTCAACTTCTACAACAGTCTTCTTGGGTACAACTGCTTGTGCTGCTTGCTCATTGACTAGAGACACATTATTAAGAGTTTCCTAAAAACATAACAAGACATCTATACATAATATAAAATAGGCATAGGGTCAATATTAATAAACCACCCGTTCTGTAGTACATTTTAATTTTTTATTTATTATAATTTGGATTGTTAATTTTTTGAATAATAGTTAAATTTATAATTATTGAATGTTAATTTAATAACCTACCTATTATTATTTGTACGCTGTTAAGGCAAAACATGACTGTAATATAATTTTATTGTAACATCTTACACGCCGCGTCTATACTCATGTTTTGGACAAATAAATGATCTTATCTATCTTACCCCTTTTTTGAAAATTTTTATGCTTAACAATCATCATACTCTATCACATTGGTGTATTATTAGCATCCCATCATTGTGTATTATTTATCTCAATTTGAAATACACGGCAACATATTTTTAGATAACCGTTATCTGGTAACTCTATACAATGCTACCAGCAAGTGTTCACACTGTACACTGTACAATGCGATCGTCAAAATAGATTGCTATAGTAGCAGGAAATAAACAGAGAACATTTACATTAAGTACTTGTATTACAATGCACTTTAGATTTTACTTTCCGCTAAAATTTATAGGAAAAGTTTCAACTGGCGAGCAAAACTTGTATTAAATTAATAGGATTGTTTGATTTCGGTAACAATGTGGCGCGGATACACGAAATATGGAATAAATAGCGGCAATGCTTTTCCCATGACGACAGAATATCCTTGTAGTGATAATAGATGAAAAAACGAGTGTGCTTTAGACCACACGACTGAAGTGAAATATAAATCACCGTTCGCGTAACGCTAGCAAACTTGCAAACGAACTACTGACTGAGATATATATATTTCATGCACTGGCTATGAGAGGAAGAGAGAAAGAAAATGTACGCGCGCACCTCTCGCTTGCCCCTACAGAACGAACGAAACGTAACTGTCTCTTTCTATCTTCACTAACTTATCTCTCCCTCTCAACTTCCGTTCGCCTCGCCCGATCACACTTTTCGTAACGCATTCCCCAGCTTACTCCCCAATTCCAGCGTGCGTAAAGAAGTTTTACTTCAAAAATTGTTATACAGGGTGTTTGGTGCATCGTGTGCCAAATTAAAATGGTCGACTGAAGGGGTCATCCGCTAGCCTTTCAGACCCCTTAACACCCCTCATGCTCTGTGGATTTTTTTTTATCGACTTTTTATTGTTTTCCAAAAAAAAGACCCAAATTTTACATTCAAATCCAGATTTAAAAAAAAATATAAGGCGTAGACTCTGAATTTTAATTTTATTTCGATGTGTATTGTTTAAGAATACTTTTAAACAATATTAGTAATATTAGTCACCTAGTTTTTTTTTAATTCACTCGCAAAGGTAAAACTTAAATTAAAGCTGTACATGTTACAGCTATTTATAAGGCTACAAAAAAAAAACCAAAAGCGACCGGGATCTTCCAACTCCCTCATTAATTCTCCAGTCTATCCTCTTTCTAGTGATGTGCCACATGCCATAAAAGTATTTTAACAACTTTGTGAATTCGCTAGAATTGTGAATCAAGTCACATAAAACTACATTCCAAATTCTAATGAAAAAATATTTATTGCGGAACTGTTACTTGAGAAAGAGGTAAAATTTGTTTTCTCACTCTTTCACAGTAAAATCTATCTTCTATCTCTTTCTTGCATACCTTAAATCGGTTTGAACAAATCGCGCCGCCCGACCCGCCATTTTTTTAGTCGAGACATGACTGCCTCTGCTACCTAACGTGTGTGCTAGTTCACCTGTTCACCATACTCCGCGATTCTTTTATTACTTTGTTATCGTTAAGTTTTGCTGGTTCTTGTAACATTTGTTTAATTTTTGTTGTTATTGTTAAACTTTGAGTTTTTTGTTATTGCAATGGCGACATTCTCTAACGAAGAATATGCGGACATCATGATGGCTTACGGAGCCGCTAATGGCGTCGCTCGTGCAGCGCAACGACTTTACCAGGAACGCTTTTCTGGTAGACGATTACCTGGCCGCAGAGTCTTCCAAGACACATACCGACGCATACGCGAGACTGGCAGTGTTACTTTTAATGAACCAAGGGGCCATATTGTGCGACATAATGTTGAAGTAGACGAGAGAATACTGGCACTTTTTGAGAAAGACCCTACAAGAAGCATTAGAAATGTGGCATCACATCTTGATATTTCAATATGGAATGTGTGGAAAGTACTTCGTCAAAACAAAAAGCATCCATTCCACTACACTCCGGTGCAAGGTACGTAATTTTAAACTAACTTTAAACCCGTGCAAGCTTTGTTTGACCTTGCCTTTGTTTAGCAGGTAATGGGTATGGTATGGCGTCACTTCCAGGTAGTGAATCTATTAGCACGAACAGCAGGTCCTTTCTTGTGCAATTACTTATTGCCCAAGAGAAATTTAAAAGAGTTTTTTGTTTGTTGCAGGTCTTGAGGGTGGCGACTTTGAGAGACGAGTGGCTTTTTGTCGGTTTCTTTTACACACGGATGTGGATGATCCTGATTTTTTTAATAGAATACTGTAGACGGATGAATCCAAATTTACCAAGGATGGGATCCTCAATTTACACAATTTGCACCACTGGACAACGAAAACGCAAAACCCACGTGTTAAAAGACAGAAATCTTCTCAAAGAAGGTTTAGTGTAAACGTTTGGGCAGGAGTGATTGGGAATCAGGTAATTGGACCGCATTACCTGCCCGATAATCTCAATGGCGAAGACTACCTGGAATTCCTACAAAATGACCTGCCCGAATTAGTGACCGATGTGCCCGTATTTAATGAACGTGTGCCCATTGTATTTCAAAATGACGGCTGTCCCGCGCATTGGCGATTGACTGTGAGGGAATATCTCGACAATGTGTTCCCCAATGCATGGATTGGACGCGATGGCCCTATTCCATGGCCGCCACGTTCCCCAGATCTAACTCCGTTAGACTTTTATGTCTGGGGACGTGCCAGAGTTGGTATATGCCACGGAGGTTCCAACTAGGGAGGTATTAGTCCAACGAATAGAAGCGGCATTCAATACTATTAAGGAGGAAATACGACTTCGTACAACAACTGTTGAAATACGAAACAGGTGTCGGGCCTGCATTCGCAACAGAGGCCAACAATTTGAGCAAGATTTGTAACAATGATTAAATAAATGTTAAAAATGCAATTTTGTTTTTTTATTTCAAGTAAATCCCACGAAAGATACAGATATGAGACACGAATTTACCTAACCATAAGAATGAGATAGCAGATTTATAGGTTTGACAGGTATCATTTAAGAGATTTTTTTTTTAAATCATAATTTTGAATATTAGCCTTAGGTGACTCGATTCACAATTCTAGCGAATTCACAAAGTTGTTAAAATACTTTTATGGCATGTGGCACATCATTAGAAAGAGGATAGACTGGAGAATTAATGAGGGAGTTGGAAGATCCCGGTCGCTTTTGATTTTTTTTTTGTAGCCTTATAAACAGCTGTAACATGTACAGCTTTAATTTAAGTTTTACCTTTGCGAGTGAATTAAAAAAGAACTAGGTGACTAATATCACTAATTTTGTATTTAAAAGTATTCTTAAACAATACACATCGAAATAAAATTAAAATTCAGAGTCTACGCCTTATATTTTTTTTTAAATCTGTATTTGAATGTAAAATTTGGGTCTTTTTTTTGGAAAACAATAAAAAGTCGATAAAAAAAATCCACAGAGCATGAGGGGTGTTAAGGGGTCTGAAAGGCTAGCGGATGACCCCTTCAGTCGACCATTTTAATTTGGCACACGATGCACCAAACACCCTGTACAACACTATATTATCATAATGGGACATATAATGGTATCTACAGATATAAATAATTTTTATTACGGTAATCTTAAATAACGTGATATAAAATAAATAATGGGCAATCAATAAGTTATTGAACAACTGTTAACAATGAAAGTCAAGCCTGAGTAAGTGAGAACTGGGTAATTCCGAAAACCTCTATAACTGAGACTTGCCTGTACCTCTACAAGCGACAGCCGAGCGTATTTAACATCTCTCGTGGACCTCTATAACTGAGACTACTACTTGCCTGTACCTCTATAAACAACAGTCGAGCTTGATTTAACATATGCTATTTGTGACTCATTCTTAAATTCAGTGGAAGTAACATTGTTTTGTTTTCTTAAATTTCGAGGAGCTAACTAACATTCCAAAGAAAAAAGAAGCTTTAAATACACTGGACACGCTCCACAAGTTTTTTGAATATACTTGTAAACTAACACGCTATGGGCCTACGATGCCTGCTAATAAAATATTTGTATTTTATTTTATTACTATACTATTGCTAAATGATAAGCCTATTAATATAACATTGTATGAGTTATGTATACTATTTTCGCATTAATATGCACTCAACCTCGCTTTTTTCTTACCATGTAGGTAATGTAAGTCTACTAACGGCCGAACCCAATAACTTATTTTCAGTGAAAGACAGATCGCTATTTATGATAGACAGTATAATTATATCTATGCTCGGATGGCGTCTCACAATCATTGATAAAGGCTATCTAACTAACGAAAACAATAAGTAGGTTTCTCTACTTCGCCCTCCCGTGCGTTCTGTTACAACCAACATCACTTTAAAAAACAACATGTGTAAGTAGGGTTATATTAAAACTTCTTTGTTTCTTACTTCTAAATAAGTTACTGGATTAAGATATTATAATTCTGTATAGCCATATTTGTTATGGCCGCGAATAAAAACAACCTGTTACTGACCTGCAAATTGCAAAAAATGAAATAAAATTTTAATTTCGCGGGCTACCTTTGCGCATTAATGTTGTTTTTTTTTAACTTAAATTCATGTTGGCATGGTGCTTGCACGGGGGGTAAAAATTTCTGTTATTTTTTGCCTAGGGCGCACAGTTTTCGAGATATTTGAATTTCAATTCTTTTTTATTACTTTAAATTAAAAAAAAACATTTATGATAATTATTGCAAGTACTAAAGAGTTCATTTTAGCTTGGCTACTTTACGTTTATCCCTGCAATTCGGGGAATAGCCAAATCTGCCATCTGTAGTACTGTCCTGTCAAACAAATCGTATATTGGGACGCATACTTTGGCATTTTCATACAAATAGATATCTGTTGTAGGCGATACACCCTCCCATCAGTAGATAGCGTGGGCCGGTAAGATTCCATAATGTCTCATAGATTATTGGGACGTTAAAACCATCAATAGATATCTTTTTATATCTCCAGTAGGCCGAAACTGGTGATATATAGGTTATTGGGTTCGGCCATTAGAGAAATAGTTAATGAAATTATTTAATTGACTGAATTTTCTAAACACCATCAATTTTGATTTATTTATTTAATTTTATCCTCATTGTCTTTATTCAGTTTTAAACCCATTCATTAATAAACTTTTTGTATTTTTTATAGTAACGGTGTGAGGTATGTTAATTACTTACTTGTGCTAAATCACTATGATTATTCTTATTTATATTTGCAGCAGAAACTTTCGAGATATAAAACATTGCTAGTATAGTTGCTGCTATAACAAATACTGCATAAACTATGGATCTTTGCAGTCTTGATAGGCGATTCCATCTCTGAAAAAACAAATAGAAATTAGTTTAGCTTAGCCAAAACATTTAATAAATAAGTTCACAGAAAATAATAATGAGAAAATGAGAATGCTCTCCATGATTTACTACCATGTAAAATAATATTTTTAGCCTCTTATTTTAAAGTAGGTACCTATTTTATGCATTAGTATCAAAGTAACAACACGTAAGTACACACAACACAGGTTGTTTTTGGAAACACTATTATTAATAGTTGCACCACAGAATACAATTTCAGTCTCTAAAGTGCATACAGTTTATCTATTGCGTTTTACCATTTTTATCTATCAACACTTTTATATTTATGAATTAAATGACCTCAATCTTACTTGAGTTTATTGTAGTAATTTTATTATTCAATAGAGATACACCAGCAATTAATTCAAATTCATGACTGAATTATTAAATGCTTTTCAATTTCAATGCACATGAAACTCACAATAAAATATAGTAATGAATACTTGCAATAATGCATGGAATACATACTGCAAATGCTTCTGCAGGCATATTGTGGAAACCTGAAGTCTTAAGTTAGCAATAACAGTCACAAACTAAGTAAAGCAATAACAGTCACAAAATAAAGTAAACAAAAGTGTTTCACTTGAAAAATGTAAAGAGCTTGTTGCTTCTATTTTCTTGTTATTAAAAAGTCTGTACAAAACACTATTGGGTAGTCACAGTCTGTTTACATGAATATTAAATTGTTTGATTAAATTAACAGTTGAACACACAAAGATCTACTTAATAACAGGAAACTTCTTATAAAAATAAAAATGATGCATAAACAAGTCAGCATCGTTGCAACATTTTTATGTAAATGAATGCAAGATAATGGTCACAAAGTCGCAGTAGCCAGAAGTATCACAACAATTACAAAGATCAAACTGCAATACATCAAAATATTATTTAGTTCATTTGCAATACTTACGTACTACATTGTGGAATAACCCAATATAATAAAGATGAACAGAAAACAGTAATTAAAGTTGTTTATTGAGTCATTATGTAGTATGCAGTGTTATCATTTTGGTGTTTGTTAAAACATGTTCTATTTATATAATTTAATTCTGAATCATGTTCTTTTAGGAACAGTTTTTAAAATAATGCTGGAGCTGGAGGTTTACATTAAATAAAAAAATATAAACAAAGTGAGTTTATACATGAGACTTTAGGGCACAAGGCGATTTTTTATTATTGAATATAACATGTGTGTGCTAAAATAAAATGAAGTGATCAAGAATACACTTAGGCACAGCTTCAAAGGGACTAATTTCCAGGAGTAGCAGTGGTCACAGTCAGCAATAGCATTCATTCTTTAGTTAAGTACAGATAATATCATTGATTAGACTTACCCTAATAATTTTCCTATGAGATCCACTCTGTTGTAAATCTGTGATCAGTACCGAGGTGTCACTCTTAAGACTCCATTTGCCTATACTGTTTTGAGGAACTATTGGTAGCTGGTCAGTGTCACTGAACTCTATCTTCATATCCATGTTGGATTTTAATATATATTTGTTTCAGGCTTTTGCATTATTATTATAACATGTTTTTTTTCTGTAACAACAAAAACTAATGATGAAATCAGAAAAGAATTAAGTATTGACAGCAAATATTTCTATAAAACAAGTGAACTCAATTAAAACATCTAAACAGAGGCCGCCTTATTACAAAACAAGATTTATATTTTGACATGGCTTAAACCATGGAGCCAGTTTTTTTAATAAGAACGAACAGTGATTGAAATACCGTTTTATAAACAAAACTGAAAACATAGTTCGGTACTAAGTTGTCAGTTTTGTGTTTAGGAACTTTACGTTAGTCGGAATAAAGTTCGAAATTCAATAATGGGTCCATGTTTTAAATCTGGGTTTGAAGATACACCTTGTTTTGTATTAAGGGGGTTAGAGTTTACCTAAGTTGTCAGTAGATTCAATAAGAACAGGAAAAGTCGTTTTTTAAAATAGCCGTATTTAAAATAGCTGTATAAATATATACTGGTACCTATGTAAAATAAGGTTTAAAAACAAGTAACGTTTTATTTCATAATGAAACTATCTCATTTAATTTTGTTACCCTATTATGTTTTGTTTATTATATTGCTATCAAAACATGGTCAACAATAGAGAGCTTATTCATTTAAAAACTAGGTAGCTCCACGTCCGCAAAGTAAAAAGGGCAATGCCATTTTCAAATGCTTCAAATATTTTTAATTATTCTTACATAAATGTTTGCCAAATTGAATGGCATTCAGCAAATCCACAGAAATCACGTTCACATCACTCCAAAAACAACGTTTCAATAACATAATGCTATAATTACATACATTAAAAAAATGGAAAATAAATTCCAAGATAAAATTGCGTTAAAAAAACGAAGTACAACATGCACACAAAAGCACTGAAGAACACAGACAGAGCACAAGAGCACAGATAACAGTAAACGCCAGACCGGAGATCGGAGGAAACCACAGATAACAAAGAAGTTTACATCACGTTTCATTTCTCGTTGGGGACTGTGCTGTGCAAATAAGGTGACAGGTGCGAAATGTGCGAACTGCTCGACGTTGGTCGACTTCGATCGTCTAAAAATTAAAGTCTTGGGAATAAATGTGGAATTAAATTGTTGACAGTAAATATTAAAAAAATTATTAAATACATGATTAAGATCAGCATGAATTAAATAGATGAACATGGTTGCTTGCACAGGTAGATCGAGTAAATTACTCCTGTATTAAAAAAAATATCTACATCGTAGATATAGAAAGACTTATGTGAATTAAAGTGTAGTTAAAAAAAAATTGTTACATTTGACAGCTGTCAAGATCATTGGGCGCCTCCACATTCACGTTAGGGACCACCGCCTCTGTCCATGCCAAGTGTATGTTCTATATCCATGCCTCTGTCTCACCTAAAGAAGACCAGACAAAGCATTGGCGGCCGCTCTGACGTGTATGTATA
Source organism: Tiliacea aurago (assembly GCA_948098905.1). Taxonomy (NCBI): domain Eukaryota; kingdom Metazoa; phylum Arthropoda; class Insecta; order Lepidoptera; family Noctuidae; genus Tiliacea; species Tiliacea aurago. The sequence goes on from OX402576.1 coordinate 19,968,913, forward strand.
TCCAATACACTGTAACTCGAGTTACAGTGTTTTACCTTAAATAGCGCTCATTTTATTTTTTCGAGGCTGTTACTTATCATATAATACAGGTATTACCAATTATTCATTCTGTAGTATGTAGAAGGAGTTAAGAGCATACAAAACACTGTATTTTATTTACATTTAAGGTTTGGTTACAGTGTTGTAGTGTTACAGTGTTTTGGCTGAAAAGTTAACGCGAGATTTTAGTTGAAATTCTGAGATACACTGTTTTGGATAACTTATTGCTCTTGCTCGGACACTCGGACGGTGTATTATCGACAGCGCGTACGCTCCGTGAATTCTGTTTACGTTTTTTCGTTTTGTTAAGTTTATGTGCAATAACAATGATTGGTTCTATCCGTAATAGACTATTAAGTAGTCAAATTGTCGCAAAGCAATATACAACATCTTAAGACCTCATCATGTATCAAAATGGCTTCAGAACTAAACAGTGTGTTAAATCAAAAGAGAATATCACCGGCAGTAATAAGGAGAGTCCTGGTATCACATCATAAGACTGTGATTGAATTGAATTTGATGGTTCTAATTGTGTTTTGATTCACGTAATATCAGTTTTTGCAGTTTTGCCACGTATTACTAGTAGCAGCTGTTGCTTCTAGTACCATTCAAGAATTATTTAAGGAGTAGCCAACCCTGCCCAGAGAGTCCATCATTGCAAAAGAAAAATTCTGATATCTGATCGATTTAAATGTAGACCCGGTTTCCTTTTCTAATTCTAACGCAGTGTCCCGATACTTCAATCACTGTATTCCTGTCTGAAACACCAAAAAAACCTTATTGTCCAGTCAAAAGAAGTCGAGATCCTAAAGTTATTTTGGCAAATCTAACAAAAAAGCATCCCATGACCTGGGAGGTCAAACGTGCCAAAACTGCAAAAAACTGTTCTGTTAACAACTCCGAAACGGACAAAGAGATCATTCACAATCAGTTTTGGAGTATGGACAGACAGAGACGATGGAAATTCTTGTCAAGGCAGGTGCACAAAATGCCCACGGCAAGCACAACTGCTGGTCCAAACTCAAGGAGACACTATACTTTAACATGGGCACTTAAATAACATTTTTCTTAGATGCGATGCGCAAAACAAAAATAAGATACTTTTGTCTGCTTTGATAAAAGTCAATCAACTCAGCCTATAGCAGTCCACTGCTGGACCTTGGCCTCTCCCAAGCTGCGCCACAACACCCTGTCCTCCGCCTTCTGCATACAGTCTGTCCCAGCCACCTTTTTAAGGTCGTCGGTCCATCTAGCTCGGGGGCGTCCCACACTACGCTTGCCGATACGTGGTCTCCACTCCAGGTCTCGTCTGCTCCACCGGCCATCGGTCCTTCGTTTCTGATCTTATCCTTCAGAGAAACTCCGAGCACAGCCCGCTTCATAGCACGCTGAGTGACCTTAAATTTGTGGACAAGCCTGACTGTCAGTGTCCACGTTTCGGCACCGTATGTCATAACGGGCAGGACGCACTGGTTGAAGACCTTAGTCTTCAAACACTGCGGGATTGGCGACGAGAAGACTTGACGAAGTTTTCCAAACGCTGCCCAACCTAAACGGATCCTTCTGTCGGCTTCTTTCTCAAAGTTGTGCCTATCAAGCTGGAAAACTTGCCCTAGGTAGACGTACTACTTCACAACTTCGAGAAGCGATCCTTCGATGTGGATTAGGCTTGGCAAGACGTGCGAGTTGTACATGGTTTTCGTCTTGTCCAAATTCATGCCGAGGCCAACCCGCCGAGAGGTTCCATTTAGGCTGTGCAGCATCTGGTCTAACTGTTCCAGCGTCTCTGCCATTATGACGATGTCATCGGCAAAACGAAGGTGCGAGATGTACTCGCCGTTTACGTTAATACCCTGTCCAGTCCAGTCCAGCGCCTTAAAGACGTCCTCCAACGCATTGGTAAACAGTTTCGGGGATATCACATCCCCCTGTCTCACCCCCCTGAGTAGTTGGATGGGGCTGGTTTCCTTATCCTGGATCTGGACAGTCATCGTTGCCGCGTCATACAAACACCTCAACACTTCGATGTAGCACCAGTCAATTCGACATCGTTGCAGAGAAGCCAGAACTGCCCATATTTCGATGGAGTCGAAGGCTTTCTCGTAGTCCACAAATGCCATACACAGCGGCTGATTGTACTCTTCGGTATTCTGCACAATCTGCCGAACAGTATGGATGTGGTCTACGGTACTGAAGCCTTTTCGAAAACCGGCTTGTTCTAGTGGCTGGAACTCGTCAAGTCTCCTGGCGAGACAGTTCGTGACGACCCTCGATAACAGCTTGTATACGTGGCTCAGAAGTGAGATGGGTCTATAGTTCTTCAGTAAGGTTTTGTCGCCTTTTTTGAAGAACAGAACCACCGCACCTCTGCTCCACGCTTTGGGCGTTGTACCCTCTTGGATGACGGAGTTGAAGAGATTCGCCAGCTCTCTCAGGACTGGAGCCCGCTTTAAGGAGCTCTGTCGTTATTCCGTCATCACCAGGTGCCTTGTTGTTCTTTAGCTGCTCGAGAGCCACCTTAATCTCGCAGTGGTCGACATTCGGGATGTCCTCCGTGTAGTGGCGCGTTAATTCGGCTCGATGGTAATCTTCATTTTGCCCCGCTGGTTTCGTCGTCCACGTTGAGTACAGGTGTCCGTAAAAACCCTCGACTTTTCTCGAGTATCTCGTACTTCGAAGTCACGATTATACCATCCGCAGTTTTCAGTTTCGTCAAATGGGACTTCCCTAATTGCTGAGCGAACACTTTCGACCCTCGGTTGTGCTCAATCGCGACCTTAATGTCACGGGTTTTGGAGCACCGAAGGTCGCATCGCGTCAGCTTCCTAACTTTTAGGTTTAAGGCTCTCTTATCTGACGAAGACGGCTTTGTGTATGGCAACTCTCGTCTTTCCCTCGTAAGTCCGAGAGTCTCAGAGGAAAGTTTGGACACCTTACTTTTTCGCTGTGACGGGAAAAGTCTGCCGGACACGTCGCGTAGTGCTTTGACCATCTCGTCGGCTTTTTCGTCGACAGTGCCTGTGGTTTCCAGTACAGCGAATCGATTTTGAAGTTCCAGTTGGAACTTTTCTGATCCAAGAGCGGTTTGGAGCTGCGTAGGTCGTTCGGATTCTCCCGGCTCGAAAATTGATATTTAGAGTGCCTCGGACGAGTCTGTGATCGCTTCCGGTATTAAACCTACTGATCACGGAGACATCTCTAAATATGTGCCTCTTATCCGTCATAATGAAGTCGATCTCGTTCCTTGTCACGTTATCGGGGCTCTGCCAGGTCCACTTCCTTTGGGGTTTCTTCTCGAAGAACGAATTTATCAAGATGATCCCTTGTGACTCTAAAAAGTTAACCAGCATTTGCCCCCTGTGATTCCTGCGCCCCTTGAAAGTTTGATACCAAGCAAGTACCAAACAATGTACCTATGTTCTTTTAGAATAAATAAAGAATCTTAAAACCCAAGAAATGGACTAACAATATTTGTCAAAAATGACTATAACGTTTTTTTTAAAGAAATAGAAGTTGAATTGCGGAAGAAAATTACAGAGGGTGTAACTGATCTTTTGGAAGAGATACCTAAAGAGACTGAACCTAGAGGTATTAGTGAGACGAAAAAAAGAGGTATTAGAATTGTGTAAGGCAATGCCTCAAACTAGAACATTTTTTAATGAAAATCTCGTTGTTTCGGAATCACTCGGAACGATCTTGACGAACACATTGGTACTGATCGAAGGCTTCAAAGTAACTCATAGACTGATTACTAAAAAAACATTAATCTCATTATTAAATTGTTCCATAATTGATTTTACATGGTTAGTAATTTTAAAATGACTTGATTAATTTTATGTTTGATTTTTTGCTTCGGTTATTTTAACTAAGAACTGATTCGAAGAGATGATGATGGATTTGAAGATAATTAATTCCTGAGTTGAGTTTTTATTAATTTATATATATAAATATTTGATTTATATTTTAAGACTTCATTGATTTTTTTTTATTGATTGACTGTAAAATTTTATTTGAAGACATAATTACTGATTTGGAGATAATTCATTCCTTACTGCACTGATTGCTGTCTTAGCTTTCGTTAATTTAATATTTTTGATTTTATTTGAGTAAATATATAATATTTTTAATATAAATTTAGTTTTATTGTCTTTGACCTATGGAGTTAATTGTTAACGTAAATTCTTTTGGAAACCCATATATATATACACCTATTATTGTTTATGTAATAAACTGTAGATATTTGAAAATAAAGTATTCTTGTATGACTCATTAGCTGTGTTCTCGTATAACCAATACACTGTAACTAAACATTGTTTTGCTCAAACAATTCTGAACATTTTTTAAAGTTTTTTATAGACAATACACGTTTACTAAGTAATTCTAACTGTATGGATAGTAAGGTTGTAAAATTAAAATGGCTAGGTAAAACGTAAAAATAGGACCTATCATTTGGTACCTATGTTAAAAAAATATTACCAAAACATTCCAAAAACCAAAAAAAAAGGTTATAAAAGCCCTTTTCACGAAATAAGTATTTCTGAGACACAGTGTGTTGGATTTACACGTCAGCGCTGCTAGAGGCGGCATTGTTAACACTTTGCATTAGACGCAGATATATGCCAGTGACCTTGAGTGCTTGCGTGTTCTGTACTGAGTTCACGCAACGCGTCGTACGTTCAGCCAGTTATAGGACTCGACCATCAAGGAGCGCTGTCGTCAATTTGACGCATTATTAATTTATTATAGGTACACAAAACAAAAAGTAATTTTAATAAAACACGTATACTAAAATATCAATAATTAAAATAATTATCTTTATATTGGTGATTTTGGTGAAGGTTTCAGAAAAATACGCTTGGTAGATTTTGCTCCATTCTCAGTTTTTTATCCGCGTTAGACATAACTTTACAAATTAATTTCAATTTGTAATTTATACATAATATAAAATATTCACATAATAAATTATTGAGAAAATGCTCTAATTTATCATATATTTTTTTCAAATAATTAACAATATGTAGTACCTACTCGTTTAGACGTGATTGTGACAGCGCTGTATAATGAGCACAGAACATATATATAATGAGCTTGAGAGGAATAAGGGAATGAAAGGGAATTTGTGCTAATGATTTGTGTTGCTAGCGGCGTTAATTCTAGAGCTAGTACACAGATGTTTGTGACTATGAAGTATAATTAAAGAATTATTATTATTAGTTTCCCGGTTGATGGGACATGGGACTTAAACATATCTGGCGAAATTTGGGTGTACTATAGGTACACCTCTGCCTATACTTTCGGGGATTACAGGCGTGATGTTCTGTTATGTTGTGTGTGTATGTTTAATATTAGTTCCAATTTTGGCCATGAGCCAGATAAAAAGCTGTGCGTAGTGATGTTCGATGTCGATAAAGTCAGTTTTCCCCGTCTTAACTAATTCATGTTTGTCAAAGAACAAATTAATACTGAGGCCGGACCCACGGATAACCCAGCTATCGTAGCGTGAAACGTCCCTTCTTAAGTTCTTAGCCAGAATAGATAGACCAACTCGTCATGAATTCAGAACGACCGACCCTTACAAGACGGCTGGGTTAGATAGAGTGCGGCAGGCCATAAGCCGGGAGTTGTCCTTTGACCAGAAGTGGACTCAGGACTGCGATAGGTTGAGTTGATTCATTGGCGCATCGGTTTGAATCAAGATTAATATGTCGAATTTGAAACGGCTGTGAGGATGCTGAGTAATCTAAACGGGATCTAAATTATTCCTTGAACTCACGGCACGAACTTGCACCATGAATTCATGAAGAAACGGTTACGCGTGTTTGCGGCAGGGACCATTTTGGTTACCCATTAAAAGTGTTTTCGATAGGGTTTTTCTAAGCGGTTAATCAAAAACCCATACGAGCCACACCGTTTGGGTTTTTGATTAACTGCTTAGAAAACCCCTATCGAAAACCCTTTCCATTGAAAGGGTTTGATGATGAGAGGCAAATTTCGTGCCCTAATGCCCCTAGTCGCCGCAGGAGACGCCATGGGCGTCGGGAATCCCAGGCCGATTCCCGGCCAGAGTGGGCGCGGGCTTGCAGACGGTGAGCAATAGGTAGCTCGCCGTCCGATAAGGACCAGGGCCCGGGTCGATGGCACGTTGTGTTACACGCGCGCCTCAAAGAGATATCAGCACAAACTGATGGGGTCCGTTAGGGCACAGAATAAGTAATAGTACTAAGTAGTTAGGGCCGATGCCTGCCAGGGTTGCGGGTTTGTCCGAAAGGTATACCGTGGACCTGGCACACAGGCTGCTAAAGGAACACGGGTGTTTTAAAGTCACTAAAAGTCTGACACTATATTTACAGACACACTGAAATTATCAAATAACTTATAGAGGAATGAGGAACAGGGTGTAAAGTTCACTCATCCTCCGACCAGACGGGTGTTGTGTCTGGTGGGCAACTGCCCGACGATTGATGTCGGGACATTTTATACCTATATGCTAGTCGCGCGGTAAACTCTGCTTGCGCGATGAAGGATTTTGCATGACGTCAGTATGATGCGTAGTTCACGGTACTCCCTTTCTTCTCCTAAAATTGTTTTTCCGAAAAATCATTATCCTTATCATGTTTGCTATAAACTTCAGTAACCATTCAAAAATTCGAAATGTTGTTTTACATAATTATCTTTACCTCTAAATCTATTCTGTCATATTAGCGAGTACTATAATAATTTAATTTCCTAATTTTGCATGAAATAAAGTTATAAGTCCTAAGTATTATATTATATAATGTGTATTATTCCGAATGTTCATTTATAATAAAATTGTTTGCTGCATTTGCTAAAAATTTGTTTTAAGTTTTAGTAACAGAAACGAATCGCTGTAAATAAGACTCCACGTAGGTAGTCTTGTATGCTCTACCCCTAGAGTGTAATTTAGAATCGCGTAGGCGTGGAGGGGTGAGGCGGCCCGCGAGTTGAGGAGCAGGCTAGCGTGGCGGCTAGCGTGGCGGCTAGCGTGGCGGCAAGCGTGGCGGCAAGCGTGGCGGCAAGCGTGGTGGCAAGCGTGGCGGCAAGCGTGGCGGCGGCAAGACGAAGCTGCGGTGGTGAGCGTTACAACCATCTGCGACGATATGGTCGCGTGGGACCGCCGCCGCCGGAACCCTGCAGTGCCAGAGCCGTGACAGAAACCATGCCTGCTGTATGTTGCATGCTCGCTTGAAAGCTCGCTTTCATGCTGCATGCTTGCTCCATGCATGGTGTAGGTATGCTTGTTTGCATGCTTATAGGGAAATATAAACCCCATGTTCAAAAATATTATTATGATAAATAAAGATTACTTAAATAATTTGAATTTAGAAGTTATAACTTTTATTGAAAACGGTTTTATGTCATTTGTATATTATTGATTGTAATATTTATGACAAACAAATTTAGGCTTAATGTAATAGGGGATTTAAATTGTATGCCATGTGATATTATGTGACATTAAGTTCGGGCAAGTTATCATTCGGACAAAATAAAAGATGAGAGAAAAAAAAATATGGCACTTTAGATTATGGATAAAAAAGTTAGGGAACACAACAGAGAACCGTAGGTCGCATGTGGTGATGTAAATGCCGCTACAACTTAGAACAGCAGCAGGAGCAGCAGCAGTAGAAGTTATTTGATAATTTCCCAACCAAAAAAAACGAGTGTGCTTTAGACCACACGACTGAAGTAAAACAGAAATCACTGTTCGCGTAACTCTTGAAAATTCTCAAACGAACTACTGACATATATATTTCATGCATTGGCTATGAGAGGAAGAGAGAAAGAAAATGTGCGCGCGCACCTCTCTCTCTTGCCCCTACGACACCTAACTCTCTCTCTTTCTATCTTCACTAACTTATATCTCCCTCTCAACTTCCGTTCGCCTCGTCCGATCACATTTTTCGTAACGCATTCACCAGCTTACTCCCCAAGTCAAGCGTGCGTAAAGAAGTTTTACTTAAAAAAAAACAAACTGGCAAAGTGATGTTGGTAGACAAGTCATCAAGTGTACCAACCTGCACTTGACTTTTATCCGCCACGGATTACATGAATAATAATATCAAGAAAGGCAGCTTGTTACATTTTTAAACCTTTCTTTTTGGGTCGTTTCAAAGATGTCTTGCCATACTTTAGTAAAGTCCAGAAATTATTATCGATACTTCTCCCGTCATTTCAATCAAAGTCACGCTAGGTCACGCTACTGTAAATCTGCGTTTCGTCCTATCTTTTTGAATTGTCAGCATAAATGTGCGTTCGTCTCGCTCTGTCACAATTCATGTGTCAGTCAGTGTGAAGAGTTTCGCGTACCTAGATTCTTAGCCTAGATTGGTACCTAATTCGAATGTTGTTTGTTATTGTTATGCCTACTTGCATGCAACGAAATCAAAGTGGACAATGTTGGCAATAAGTACTTACCTATTAATTATTCAGGTAAGAAAAATGAATGAGTGTATTAGCTACATAATGGTATTGAAATGCAATCAAATCTCAAATATTACAAGTACTTTAGGTCCAAAACGTTAAAAAAATACCTACCTGATAATGTCGTTCCAGCTATCATAATAAAACCCTGATCTTTACTCTATTCCCGCTGACGCTGACCTATATAATTGTTGCGTATGTTTGTGATGCATCAATCAATAACCCAACCCCGGCTGTCTGCAGTTTTCGGTTCCGCACGGACGCAACAAGTCCGAACAAATCGTATAATAACTAGATTGGAATTCCTCTAGTTCCTTTTCTACCCGCGCAAGTGAATTAATTAAAATTAAAATGTATACAAAATTTCTAGTTATTGTAGTCTTCCTTGCACGGCACGACTTAATGCTCCAAGGAATAGTAAGCACCTTTTTAATAAGACCTACATTGTTACTTTTTGCTAAATACTATTTTTTCAAGTAAGCTCTGGCCAATAATAAAATTAGATTAATGATTGACATTTCAAAGATTCTTGATATTTGTGATTATTTAGTAATATTTTGCTTCCTAATCATAATCTTCTTTTGAAATCAAGTGACCAATAGACCAAGTCTTTGTTTTATAAATTGATATTGTTTGATATTTTTCGACTCCTAATATACAAATACAGTGTTAATGCCTCAAACAGATTTTTGGCCGTTTCACCAAGGAAAGACAGGACATGTTGAACACGGTGACAATGCGAAAGTTTTAGTACGTTGATTAAAAAAAATATACTTAAGTATATATAATAAGTACTTTTCTAATCAAAATTGTTAGTAGATAGTTATTCTATTAAGAGGAAGCAGTGTCAAAATATAGTTGCATCAGTTGTATGATATTTACTTATTCTTCACTCCTGTCCACATTTATTCAGCAAAAACAGTTGGGTGACATGGAGGGAGAAGTAAAAGAGATCCAGATGGAGTTGGCGGCAATAAAAAAAGATAGATTGGATTTATACAACCTAAAACAATCAACAGGACTTGTTGTTTCGGTAAGTAAGAAATTACCTTCCGACCTAGAAACTTAAATAAAATAAAAATGTTCTTTTCTTACCTACATATTTAGGTATCTTCTCGCACACCGCTCGACGCCTCGCTGTAAACAGAGAGCGCGCAAAGTGTAGTTCGCTTTATCGCGACAATGTCGCCGAAGCATATTAGGAGTAAATAAGAGTAGGGGGTTTTAGGAGTACCTATGTAAATGTCGTAGCAGGGTGGCGTTCTGTAGTTTCGGCCTACCCTCGAGGGCAAAAGGCGTGACTTTGTTTATGTTTGTTAGCTTACAGGGTCGAGTTTTGTCTTTGCTGCTGCGTTGTGACTAAAAGTTACTTTCCGATAAAAAAGAAGTTATTTGTTTACAAAAAGGTACCAAGTCTAGTAAAATATGTTGGTGCGTTTAGTCGTATTTGTCTGAGCGCCTGCCCGGGCAGTCGAGCAAGTTGTTTTGTTCTCGGCAATGTATGCTTTAAGCTCGTTGTAGGCACCACGCAGTAACTTGCGCAAGTAGGTACTATAAAGAAAAGTAATAAGAAGTAGGTACAGTCAGCCTCATAATGATGTTTTAATACATCGACAGGAATTCGTATAATTGTCTATAATCTCAAGCACGTTACCGTCCGCTACAAATATTCAATGTAGCCTTAGGTGTTAGGTATACGTTGACGTAATCATTAGTGAACAATTTTTTTTGCAGAAAATAATAATAACAAACTTGATATGACACTGCTTTTTTAACCGACTTTTTAGAAAAGTATTATAGGTTCTCAATTTGTGTGTATACTTACTTACTTAAGTATTTTTTTAAATATATTTTTGTCAATTACGGACCAATTTTGAGGTGATTTTAGGTAAATTCTCATCAACAGTCAGAAATTGTGTATCATAAAAAAACATACACGCAGAAGGCACATAAATACACAGTTAGTGAGTGACCTGCTGAGCAAATTGACACCATTGCAACGTTTGCACGTTCGCAGTATGGTGATTTTGCGATGGACCTAGATAGCGCGCAGGGGGTGGACTTAGGTTAGGCCTCTTTTCCATTACACGGTTGTTCAAACGTACGGTGTGTAAGCCGTACGGTTGAAAAAACGTGCTAGCTTGTACATGATACGGCAAAATCACCGCGCGAGACATTGGTAAGTACTGGCTAGTAGCGCTTTTTACTCGGGCTGTGTAGGACGTGCTGCGTCATGAATTTTCTTACGAAAAAAAAGATTATAGTTGCTTATTACATATATAGGAAAAAGAAAATAGAAAAAAAAAGGGAAGTAAGGTTTTGGATACATCCGATTTTAGAAAAAAGGGAGGAATATGGCGCGTTTCATACACTTGTCAAGAATCAATTGAGAGAAGATGAAGACAAGTTTTACAATTATTTTAGAATACAGAAAACTACATTCGACAACTTGCTCCAAAAATTATCCCAGGAACTAAAACATCAAGATACTTTTATGCGAGAGAGTATATCGCCCGCAGAAAGATTGGCTGTAACTCTGAGGTAAGTAGGTACAAAATTAAATGACATATTTTAGTTTAAAATTGTTTATTGCACACAAACAAAATTATTACATGTAATTGAATTTTAATAATTATTAATTTAAGAACAAGTAAATCAAAAAATACACTACGCTGAAAATGCTACTCAAATGCGGTACTAAAATCGAATTCGTCTTCAATAGAAACTTGAGAATCTGCCGAGATACTTTCCGCATTTACACTATGTACAGATAATTGTGATTCGGGTCGGTAGTGGATTGGCTCTAAACCAGAACCGTGTCCAAAATCATGAGAAGACGTCTGTGGACGACTTATTCCATAGCCCGATCTAGCAGCTGTAGAATATCCATATGTTGACGATTGCGCATTTGAGGATGCTGTACCACTTAAATATCCTTGATGGCCTTGATCCCATTGGTTTCTTGATGTAGGTATATACTGAGTACACTGTCTTTGTTGAATATTTTTAATTATTGAAATTACTTGAAACTGAAAGTCTATCATATTTTCATCACTGAACTTGTCAACTGTACCAGCGATTCCCATAAAAAAGTTCATACTACGGCTTTTCTTTTTCTCATCTCGTTCTGCTGAATCCATAAACTTCATAAACCTAATGTCAACTTCACTTAGTTCATTTTTTCTTTTTTTTTTAGCCCTTTGCGTCTCACTCCGTTCAGTGTATCCCGAGCTTGATTGATTCGGGACTGCACTATCAAAATTTTCATTACTGAGGCTAGAATCATGAACATGTTCAGTCATGTTAGAATCGGTCTTGCGATGCTCAACATTTTTTTTTAGGAACATCATTTCATCATAGAACATATATTTTCTTATTTTTTTTGCTGAAGAACCAGACTTACATTCATTAATTTTTTTGTCATATTTTATCCAGCTATCTTTCATATTGGTCCACTTCTTCATCACCATTTGCCCTGAAAATAAATAAATACTAATTATTAAATTCAAAATTTATAAAAACCCCCGACCTAAACTGAATCGACCCCGACCTAAAATGGGGTTTTAGTATTTGAACCTGAACCGTTTTGTTTTATATTTCAGGTATCTAGCAACAGGAGATACCTTTACTGACCTATACTACAGCTATAGAATTGGAATAAAAACCATAAGTTGCATCGTACGTGAAGTATGCCACTACATTTGGTTAGAACTGTATAAAGAATAGGTATATGAAAATGCCATCTAAAGAAGACTGGCTACACATTGCAAGCAAATTTCAAGAATCTTCCAACTTCCCGCTGTGCTTAAGAGCGGTCGATGGAAAACACATCAGACTTATTAAGCCAATTGATAGTGGCTCGATGTTTTTAAATTACAAACATTTTTTTTCTATAGTTTTGATGGCAGTAGTAGATAGCGATTACAACTTTATATTTGTTGACGTTGGCGCCTACGGAAAGGAGTGTGATTCCAGTGTGTTTAAAGAGACCCCATTTTGGAAAAATTTAACAAACAACGGATTAAATCTACCCGATGCAACACGTTTGCCTGGAATTGACTACGATTTGCCATATGTGTTCGTTGCGGACGAAGCCTTTGCTTTGCATTATCACTTGCTTCGTCCATTTGGTGGTCATCAGCTTGATCAATTAAAACGTACATTTAACTACAGACTCACCAGAGCGCGAAGATTTGTTGAATGTGCGTTTGGCATTTTATCCAATAAATGGCGAATTTTTCACCGGCCAATGAATGTGTCCATCGATTTGGCAGTTGATATTGTGAAAACATGTTGTGTTTTGCAAAATTTTATACATAAGCAGGAAAACTTTCAGTTTCACAATGCGAGTGAAAATGAGTCCACCCTTGATTCAGAATCGGAACTAATCCAGTTACCTATCACGAATGCAGTTCGCGGAAGTTTGGCGGCTAATGAAGTTCGCAACAGATTTGCACAATATTTTGTATCTAACGAAGGTCGCCTCTCCTATCAAAACAACTATGCATAAGTAAAAAGTTAATAATTAAATATCTGTAACTTACCAAACTTGTTTTTCTCATCACCACTTAAATCTTCAAATGTGGGCTGGAAATGAATAAATATTTCTTTCCAGGAATCATATTTAAGCCGCTTATTTTTATAATCGTCGATGGTCTTATCCCATATTACAGGCCTTTCTTGAATCAACGTAATTAATAATTCTTGATTTATGTTCATTTTATAATAAAATCGCGAAACAGCGTATATAAGCGGTCACGAATCCGTGCGTACGTCCGGCACCGTCGACACACCCCGATAGACTGCCATACAACACTGGTGAACATCACGCCGTGCGTAGACGCGGCGCGCCGAGGGGCAGTCACGGCGCACGCGGCCGCGGCGCCGTGCCTTGGCGCCACCGTGCATGTCGACAAGCTCATATAGTGATCCATACCACACTGACGACCGTGCCTACACGCGGCGAATTAACCGTAGATTTTCACGGCGAGAAACCGTGTAATGGAAAAGAGGCCTAAGAGTGTCACCAAACTTAGAAATGCTTTCTCAATTCCTGACACATCTGACACGCTCGGCATCATATTACGCACAAGCGAGCATGTTCGAGCATGGTCCACCGAAACAGCCTGCAAAGCAACAGAAGTACGGCACCGGTCAAACCCGACCAGTGAATACTGCATGGCAAGCATACAACGTGCTGTGGCGCGTGTAGTCACCCGCCTCATCAGGGCCGACGCTGAGCTTCGGGAAACCCTGAAAAACCTAAACCATGGTTAGACAAGGGACGAGGCCACCAGTCGAGACATCGAGCGGCACTGCAAACCCCCAGCGGCCCCACACATGGGTGGCTGCTGGGAGCGCCGGGTGAGTACACCAAAGAACGCGCTGTGGGGCATGCTCAAGGAGCGACCGCCACGTGAGGAGGTACACCCTCCTCACAGAGGCCGACATCGTGAGCAGTCGACAGCTGAGCTACGTGTACGACGACCACAACCAACACGTGGTCCTGACTCCCAACCATCTGCTCCTGGGCACTGTGTCCGGGAGTACTCCATTTGCACCAGGCGACGTCGAGGACGTCGAGTCGCGCAAGTAGTGGCGGCGTGTAAACGCGCTCGCCGACATGTTCTGGCGGCGCTGGCTGCGGAAATATCTCCCAACCCTACAACGTCGTGAAAGTGGACAAACAATGTGCCAAATGTGCGAGTCATTGGCGTAGATACAATAATAGACAATAGCAAACAACGAAGTGCATTTACAAAAGGCATAATAAAGTCAGTGTACCACGAAAGTGACGGAATCATCCGTGTAGTAGACATTATGACTGGAAATGGGGTCCTACGTCGGCCTGTAGCTAAAATTATCGTGCTTCCCACAGACCAAGAATGTAAGACGGTTGAACCCTGTTACAGGGGGTGGAATGTAGGCGAAGCACTATGATTTTAAAGGGTAAGCACTAACTATGTAAGTAATTAACATTAGTTAACCAATAGGTGAAATGGTAATATCAAACCCAACGTGGGGTAATCAGATGTGGCATGCTAGGCCATTATTATTATTGTAAACAAAGCTAAATAGCGCATTTTGCTAAGATAACAACAGGTTGATTGACAGTGTATAGTATTCTAAATACCGAAAAAGGTAGACAAAGGGCCTTTAGTAAACAATCACATCATTAGAATACTTAAATTTAGTACATTGCAGGTGCTATCACTTAAAACATTAATAACTTTGTGAACCGGGCAGTTAAAGTAGAAAGTTGACAACTGATATGTCCCGCCCTCCCCCAACCGATCACCATGTTCAGCAAGCCTATCCCTTGGGAGAAGCGAGCCAAATATCTCGGTGTGGTCGTCGACCATCACTAATCGTTTGCAGAGCACATAAGGCAGGCGCGTTCGCGTGCCGCTTTCGCTCTCAATAGGCTTCATTTCGTACTCAACTCACGCAGCAAGTTGTCCCTTAAGTGCAAATTGCGTATTTACACAGCGCATTCGCCCGATCATGACTTACGCCTGTGCAGTTTTCGCACACGCCAAGCCCCATCTCATCCATAGGATGCAGACACTTCAAAACCGATTTCTCCGTAGAATTACGGGCGCTCCTTGGTTCGTTCGGAACGAAACCCTTCACTTAGACCTTAAGATGCCCATCATCAAGCAGTTCATGAAGCGCATTAAAAAAGCGTTTCTTCGATTCCGCGGATAGTCATCGCAACCCTCTGGTTGTGCAGGCCGCTAGTTATAGGCCTTCCACTATCAGTCAGACTCGCCGACCAAGGCATACTCTCTCAGACCCAGATGACCCCATTATTCTCCTCCAGGAAAGCAATAGGGCCACCAGTACAGTGCACAAATTACACAAACCGTCATTCCGTCCTCGCCGCCGAGGTAAGTACCACGCGAACTTCCCGACTAAAATGTCCCCCCCGTCCCTTGCACGTCGAATCGCCAGCCGTCCGCGCCGAGGCTGAGTGCGCCGTAGCGTTAATAGTAAAATAGCTCGTCCCCAATTTGTGATCCCCTAACGACGCCCTAAGCCGAGGTCCGTACCCCACAGGAGGTGCCCTTAGTGCGCAGTCGTTTAGTTTTATAATATGATTTTACGCCCTGTCTAGAGGAGGCTTTAAGCTCACACCTTAAGGCAGACACAGGAAAGTCCGGTTAAGTAGTCACGGCCTCTCAAGGCCACCTACGAGATGCCATACATAAAAAAAAAAGAAAGTCAAATAAGTTCTAATTTTGTCAGCAAGTTCAGTCTCCAAGAAGTCTCCGGTGAAGTAACAGCTCCAAATAACTGTTAGCTTCACAAAGTCGCGCTCATACCCTTTATAACTAGCTCAGGGCAGTCAAAGTTTAAACATAGTTTAGGATTATTTATTGTTGTACTGTTTTATTCTTATGACTGTGATTAACTGTGTACCCTTTTCTAATGATCCTATCTATTTTTTTTGTAAAGATGCCGCACACTAGGAATTTCTCCTGTATTGTGGGTGCGTTTACAAAAATATAAACTCACATACAGAAACAGCCAGACCCGGAACAGCTACTAGTAGGTCATACAAATATTTGTTCCGTGCGGGAATTGAACCCGCGACACGCTGCGAACCACTGCGCTAACCGATCGTTTCTGTATTGACTATATTCTGTGCGTGTACCTATGTGTAAAATTGTATTTTCTTATTCGTCTCTCTGTTATAACCGTGTGACTAATTGCAAATTATAAAAGTTATCTCCAATATAAGTGGTTTCCATATAAATTCCCTCCTCATGGGAACATCGTCACCCCCGCCTACAATACCTGACTCCCCGTGAATAACAAGAATACTTCTGTGCTTCTTTTTGGTGATGGGTTTCGCTTTAAGGCTTCTACATACCAGCGCGACTTGTCGCGCGACGCTACACGGCACAAAGGCCCCGCGTGTCGCGGGACGGGCGGTGCCTTTGTGTCGCGTCGCGTCGCGCGACAAGTCGCCCCGGTATGTAGAAGCTTTTAAACCGCAATCTGTCTTGTGCCGTATCGTATCTTGCTATATCAATCATTATCATTTGTAAAAATAATAAAAAAGTGGGATTGGACCTAAATGGCATTGCAATCTGTTATTCCATGCCTCTATTAAATTAGTGCTCCTTTCATCTAAGAACTTTTAATGTCGACCGTACAAGTTGAAAACAATATAAAAAGGTAAATGAAAGAAATTTAATCATATTTATCGTATTCGGGGTCCTCCGGGGCGGGGCCCTCTGGGATTGGGGTACTCAGGAAAAAACCCTTTTGGTTTATCAGATCTCCATAGCGTGGCACCTCCTAGTACATAATCACTAGTTTAAATGCAAAATGATACGCTATCATGTGATACAATGTGGACCAAGCCTTATATAAGGACTTACTGGCTCGGACATTGCACACTGCCGGCCGCCTCCCGTACCACCCGGCTACCTGGAAATGCTGAGCGAACGTCTCTCCTATTTCACGAGTGTCCTGGCTATTGTTAACTGTACCTAACGAACGGATATTATACATTTTTGACATTCCTAAGCTGGTTATTGTTTGTTGAATTATCACTTTCTACGTAATACCTTTCACGTTTCCAGTTACCTATGTACAGGCTACCTAAGTAAAGGTAGGTAGGTAACGTCTGTGGCGTAGCTAGGGGGCGGGGGGCATCGGTGGCGGTCCGCATTAGGTGTCACCTGACAGGGGGTGACATCCAACCGTGAAAAAAAAATTAAACATACTATCAAGTTTTTCAACTATAAACCACTTAGTCTTGAAGCCATTTTAACCAAGTCATCCAAACTACATAATTTAAATAAAGCAAAAAAGGGAAGGAAAATGTCACGGCAGTAGTCGACCAACTTACATTTGCAGTTGGAATGTATAGGAGAATATGTATTTCAACTACAATGTTAAGTTTGTTTCTTGGGATAATATCCCTACTACGGAACCCTTCATTGTGCGTGGTTCGACACGCACTTGGCCGGTTTTTATTCTTGGGTGACACAATTATGCGCACCGGATGTCACCCATGCTAGCTACGCCACTGGGTAACGTTCTGAATTAAGCTGGAGGCCTTATTTATTCATTTGATGTGTTTTAGGAAGCTGAACCTGAAGAATTGCTTAAGAAAGAACAGATCAACGCGCCAGCGCCGCGTCACTACACAAATTTACCAGAAGTAAATCCTTGTATTTCTACTATTGTGTATCAGTGTAGCCCAGACAATGACTTAGTGATACTTCCTAATTACTCAATTAAATCGCTGTAACAGTTGAAAAATGTTAGGAAACCAAAAATAATAGATAGTTATTCAAGAAGGGTACAACGGTCCACTAGCGCCACTCCTTTAAAACAATATTCTCGTGACTGAGAAGGAATTATGAATAACGGCGAGTAGGGACCCTCGGTAAGTGTGTCTAGAATTTTCTTATGCCTTTTATAAAGTTTCATATTGAGACACGATGCAACAAAATACGATCTAGAGGAATGTGGCCGCTTTTCTTTAGATAATATTTTGTTGCTTCGTGTCTCAATCTCAATATGAAACTTTATAAAAGGTATTAGAAAAATATAGACACACTTACCGAGGGCCCCCTCGGTAAGTGTACTAGCCGTTATTCACAATTCCTTCTCAGTCGTCACGAGATAATATTTTTTAAAAGGACTGGCGCTAGTGGACCGTTGTACGCCCCCTTAATTTAATTTCCTACTACGAAAATCATTTTGGTGCAGCCAGAACGCTCAATCGATTATTACGTCACCTCACAAATATGAGGATGTCAATTAGGTACAGTCGACAAAGAGTTGCCCCCTAAAGTTACAAATGTATTTGTAACTTTAGGGGGTATCCATTAAAAGAAGTGTGATGACAATAAAATTTAAGTTTAAATAAACGAGTTTTATGATTTGATAGTTTCTTTTTACGAGTAGGTTGTAAAAGAATGGAAATATTCGGCGAAAATAATTTGGAGTCAATTTCGATAATCAAATGACAAGCCAATAACGTCATGCATGCACGAATTGAAGGAGAAAACAGGTAAAATTTGAAAATCGAATGTCAGACCTGTATACATAATATAACACTGTAACCAAAGACGAATACGTTAATTCGTTTCAGAGCGCGTACACATTACAGTGTCCTTCTTGCTGTATTCATAAATTTGGCACATTTGCTGAAACATAAATCTGTCATATATCATGTCTACAAGTATTTGTAACAAACAATGACAACATCATCAAAGGATATATATTGATGTAACTTTCAAATGTATACATCTCTTTGTAATCGACTGTACTATATCACATATACTATGGCACAAAATTATGTCAGATGCCGTCGCCGAACGACCGAGTCTGCTTGCACCCTAATGATTTTCTCAATACCTAATAATTACAATATCATTTAGATTGCTAAGCTACGGGAGGAACTAATTAAAGCACAACACGCAGCTGAAGATGAAAAATTTCAGCGGGAGAATTATGAAGCCAAACTCAAAGACTTGGAATTAAAGCTTAATAACATTTGTGGTGCTGGAACGGTTGCTGAGATAAAGGCACAATCTTAGTACTACTTAGTTTATTGACCAGTAGGATTTTTTGTTATTAGTGTTTAATAGTTATTTTCGCTCTTTTTAAGGCGCCATCTAGACGGGAGAGAGTATCGCGAGAATTTGATGGGACGGCGAGACGAGACTATCACCGCTATTCTCTTGACCCTGGAGATGGCGCCTAAATATCCTGTTAAAGTTAGCCGTAGACTGCCACTAATAGTTATTTTCGCTCTTTTTAAGGCGCCATCTAGACGGGAGAGAGTATCGCGAGAATTTGATGGGACGGCGAGACGAGACTATCACCGCTATTCTCTTGACCCTGGAGATGGCGCCTAAATATCCTGTTAAAGTTAGCCGTAGACTGCCACTTGTCTTGTCCCTAGCCTAGCGCTTGGTGGTCTCATTATGTAACTCTAAACTAACCTAATTATTAAAAACGTAACACTAGCTGATATTATATTGATATACCTACGTATCTGGTAGTGAATGCTTTTATTAAGGGTTGGGGATCACGAGCTAATTTCATACCTTTTGCCGGTCATTCAAGCCCGAATTCTAGAACGATATTCAATCATAAATCTCGAATTAAAATAAAACGAGTTCAGTTGGGATTTCCAAGAAATCGTGACAGTTTTAACCTAATACCTACTGATCATCATTCTAGAACAGGCACTAAGGTAGGTATCAAAAAAAATATTATACAAGATTATTTTTAGTATAAGCGAAACCTGAATATAGTTTGTTCAGAATATGGAACTGAATCGATTTCAATAATTTTTACACCATGTTATATTTTGTCCCAGTAATATTTAGGTAAGTGTGATGGAAAATGTCATCACCATTTAATTACTTACAATACAATCGCCGTACTGTTAGGTACCTACTGCCAAATTATTATCAATGAGCGCAAGACGACCCTGAAGGCGCGGGGGCGCCGCCACGCGCCGCCGCCGTTAGCATGTTTTTGTACGGACAACCCGGTAACCTAACAACATTATAATTTTATTTCACGGCGATCTGAAATATAATTAATTAAACAGAGTAGTGTTCCTTACACACACGTATTAGCATCGCATTTTTAGAGATACAATATATATATATATTTTTTTAAGTTGGATTATTATCTCAGCGTTGGCAAGCGGCAACACGGAAACGTCACTTTTCTTTCGCGCGCTTAAATGACATCGCAAGAAAAATTTCGCTCTCGTCGAATTGCTAGTTTTTAATAAGTTTACAGTGCTCTTTATTGAAATGATGATCTTTGACAAAGTGTCAATTATGCCAAGTGATAGAAAGTGTAATGAGTGCATTGTTAGTGGAGACCTGAGACGGCCACGAGTCCACGACGTTCATGAACGACATCAACAGAAAGCAGATAAATACATCAGAGGCAGACTCCTAAAACTGACCCAAGATCCGGAGGCCTCCCACAACCCTAATGTGCGAGAGTGCCTGGCTTTAACTGACCACCTTGTACGTGATACTGACAGCGCTTTATATAAGCACTATGGTGGATAATAGCACTGCCTATTGCCAGTTGCTGCAAATTTTCTAAAGCATTATCTCTCCAGAGACACGAGATGTCACCAGTATTCGTTATCTCAACGATACTAGCTGGATGAGGAGCTGCCAGAGAGGCTCGTGAAGCCCTCAGCGATGTTACTGTGCATAGCTAACTGGTATGCGTTTATCAACATTACATGTATGTGACAACATTCAGTGCGTGCGAGTCACGCCAGTAACGTGTGACCTTCCCGTTACTAGCTGGATGAAAAGCTCTAACAGTGGGTATAGCTAACTCGGGTATGTACTTGTAATAACAGGTAAGTTTCATTTCTATGATCAAGGTTAAGAAAATTTAAAAAAGTGGTTTGATAGGCTTTTAACTTAAGAGCATGAACGCTGCGAGTCAGCCTTACCCAACCCTGCACACTATCTGTGTGTTATACACGTGCAAAAGCATTATACGCCCTTGTGAGTGCTGGACCCTACCTCCGTACCTGGATTGTTATCATTGAGTATAAAATACTCTTAACAACACTGAGTCTTGTCATAAAGCGGGTTTGACATGCTTAACTTACGAGTAAGAAGGCCGCGAGACAGCCCTACTCAACCCTGCACACTGTCTGTGTGTTATAAACTTGCAAAAGCATTATACGCCCTTGTGAGTGCTGGACCGTACCTCCGTACCTGGATTGTTATCATTGAGTATAAAATACTCTTAACGACACTGACTCTTGTCATAAAGGGGGTTTGATATGCTTTTAACTTACGAGTATGAAAGCCGCGAGACAGCTTACTCAACCCTGCACACTGCCTGTGCGTTTATACACTCACAAAGCATTTGTTACAATTAAATATAAAATACTCTCAATATGCTCATAGCATATTATCCCACGTGACCTAGCTCTCGCATCAAGGACAATACTATGGAAGCACACCTCGCCTCAACAGGTTACTTTTATCAGCCACCTAGGTGGCTTAATTATCCTGACCTACAAATGATACCTATTTTGTAAACTATATAAAGAAAAATTGTGTGATTTTTACACTCATACATTCAAATTCTGTAAGTACAGGATACGTTAAAATGATTCTGTGATGCAATGGCTGACAGTACAAGATACTTTGCAAAAATGAGTATGTTATACAACGGCAGACAACAAATGCTTCAGATATTGAGCGGACATCACTTCGGTGGTGTCGCGGGGAATAGTGATTTCTGTCATTCCCCACGACACCACCGGTGGTGTCGTTTTCAGTGGTGTCGTGGGGAATGAACGGAAATTTCCATAAATGTAACTGAAATGAACAAAAACCATACAAAGTATTATTCAATGCTCCCTTAATTATCTATAAGGTAAAAGCCGTACTTTCAGATTCCTCTAAACTGAGGGAACAAGGGGTTGGCATAAACAGGGTGGACTGGTTACCTCTATCATAGGGACGGCAATGACTGACTTTATGCCCATGAAGAACATAATACAAACACAAACTGTGGATTGACTTGGCTGATGCAACAAAAAACACCTGCCAACATAAAAAACAATTAAAATATAAATAAATAATAACATAATACTACCAAATTAAATCCAGAATAAAACTAATATTGCTTCTAAAATTGACATGAATACTAACTTACTCTATTTGAAAAACAAACAGATAAAATAACAAACTTGGGTATATCATTTTATAGCCACAAACAATAATAATTAATTAATACAAATTAAACCCACAAGACATCCACTCTTATCTATTTCGAATGATTTCTTTGATATTATTATTATGATAATAGAGAAACTTACCAGTCCTTTTGAGAAAATGTACCTAAATAGCACAACAGGAGTTGACTTATTATAGTAAATAAGAAATAAAACATCCTACAACTGGGTACAGAAATCAATCAATATGGAAAACAAAGATGAATGTTGTTGGTGGACCTTAATAACAATCCGGCTTATATCTACACTCCTGAATGACAATTTATCAAGATTGATACTGGAATGCAACAACCATATGCTATGCCGAAAAAACAGCTGCAGACCACTGACCCTGTTATCGGCTGTGGGTACAAAGATACAATAAACTATTTGATACCTATCAAAATTCAATATCTCAACTTCTGAATAACATTTCAGCTAGTAAAAACCGAGATGAATTAAAAATGCATTAAGTACAGATTTACAATGAATTTGTAAATTTTTAGACCCAAACAAAATAGAAAATTCAGTTTCATTCTGAACCTAAAACTGGTACTTAACCCCTGCTAGGGCAGTGAGAATTCCATTATAGGTACTTAATTGACAGAAAATTACAAAGCTCCCAGATATAAGCCTATTACTTTATACTGCTAACTTGTACACTATTCAATTATTTTTTCAACCTATCAAAATAGATAGGTATCTACTTATATGATTTCATTCTATAGGTACCCGCAGGATTCTTCCTATGACCAAATAGGTTACAAATAAAGGGTTCATTATAAATACATTGTCTAATAACTTCTTTAATAGAATTCTCATACTTCAACTGTATCTTATAGCTCTGCTGTATTGGCCTATAATAAATGTAATCAGTGGTCTTGACTAAATTACCAGTAGTGAGTGACACTTATGTACCGAAACAAGATTTCCTACCAACCCACCCTGATTATTTATCAAGACCGACATAATAAGCAGCTTTAGACAGACACCAATTTACGTGTACAAATCGAAAATCGCCCGAAAATTAACCATGGAGATCTAACACCTTGAAACAAGTGCCTTGAAATAACTATATTAAAACAAAAGTAAAAGTTTATTTACATAACATTACGCCCGCATTCCCAGAAGGGCCGGACAGAGATGGGTGATCTTATTCAAAGGCTATAAAATCAAAATGTCTAATTAAACATTTAACCATTCCAACTAAGTACTAGACTACACATTTAGCAGTACCTAGATAACAATGATAATCACAACACTAAAGTAAAATTGTCAAGGAAAAAGGAAACAAGGGGGGGGGGGCGGTGAGGATAAAGTATTGATGGATTGTGATTAGAACATGAACAAGGCCAGGCATACCATACAATCAATGCAGGCACCATGAACAAAAGTACCTAAAATTGTCTTCGTTCTTAAGCAAATTGTACAGTGAACATAACTGATTATACAACTTCCTCACCTAAGCCATATAACTCAATTTTATGCCCCATAGATGAAACTAATCTTTTCGATTAGCTCTCAACTTGTCAAGTAATAATTGACTATTTGCTAGCAGAACGTATGAAAATCATGTGGAAGTTAGGATCCCTTTGATCACAAGTACTTGAAGTAAACGGTTTCACTATAAATTAAGAAATATATTTTCTTCTTTATCTAATTCTATTAAGTAAATGTTGCTTACAAAACTTAAAACTGATCAAGTCAAAAGCTTCATCTATTCAGCCGAGGGACGTCCACTGTTGGTCATAGGCCTCCCCCAAAGGGGGGGTTCTCCATGGGTCGCCACGCTTGGCAGGCGGGTTGGCGAAAGTCAAAGCTTATCCAACGCCAATACAACGCAAAAAAAGCGCATAACTTCATACACCGATCTGGGCAATTTAACTTATTATAATACGCAATTAAACGTAATAATAGAGTTCATAAGCTTATTGCAACCTCACGCAGTAAGTTCCACACTTAATCCCAAATAAGTGAACGTTAAAGCTTACGGAGACATATAAGACTGCTATTCCCAGTCACGAAAATATTCAAAAGTATTCAATCTCACATACAGAACAAACTTTACTAAACAAGTTGGCTGCCGTTTTGGCTCTAATGTTGACTCTGTGGACTAATAAAACAAATACTTCATTATAACCGTAAGTTACGATAAGCGAAATAGTAAGTTAAAGTAATATTAATCCTTTACCTCTCACAGTACAACAAATACAACAGCTCAACTTAAAGTTGACATCAATTGAGACAAACACAATGTGGGTTTTCTCGCTGTTGATTAAGCCTCATTGCTGACTAACAATAGCAATAACAGGAATAATCATTATATATAATAGGAATGCTAATTCCTAACAAAGTAACGGTAATGAACTAAAATAAAAAGTACCTACTTAACAAACCAGAATATTTATAACCAGATATTTCAGACAACTCTAAACATCTACTCTGTTTAATTAATTATATTTAAGATCGCCGTGAAATAAAATTGGGAATCAAACGAGCTTACCTCTTAAGCGAAGTCTTGATTCTAATTTTATGAACGGCGATCTGAAATATAATCACCCACCCGCCACTAGCTAACAAACCCAACGCTGCAATAATCAGTCTACCTAATTCACTTATCCTTTCAGGAAACCCTAGTGAATGTAAGTATGCGGAACTACTCTGTACAGATAACAGAGCTTGTTCCTTACTTAAGGATCTCTAAAATAAGTGACGTTTCCGTGTTGCCGCTTGCCAACGCTGAGATAATAATCCAACTTAAAAAAAAAAAAAATGATGCGTTGCTAATACGTGTGTGTAAGGAACACTACTCTTTTTAATTAATTATATTTCAGATCGCCGTTCATAAAATTAGAATCAAGACTTCGCTTAAGAGGTAAGCTCGTTTGATTCCCAATTTTGTGATTTTTCATGATACTGTTTTGAAATTTTGTACATACAATTCTTTACATAAAAATACTAGACACGTGTTTCGGGTTTCGCATAAGTATACTAAAACTAATATTGTATATTTATATCATAATACATAAGATATGTAGGTACATAAATTCATCATCGTTATTGTTTTGTGTTATGTAAGTTGGTACTTTGGTAGATATAGAAGTTTTCCATGTGAAATAACGAGTTAGGAAGATTCCTACGTAATTGTTCAGTATATGATTGGCTTTGTATTTTTATCGCAACAATAGGAGACAAAAAAAAATTCCGATGAGGAAATTACAGTTTTGAAAACGCAAGTCAGAGATTTCAGGGAGGAGGCAGAGGAATTAAAAATTACGTTGGTGGAGAAGTCTGAACAATTACAAGAGTATCGCATGAAGGTCAGATTTTTATAGTTTTCTACAAGTAGGTTTAATATGTACCAATTTTTTTTCTTTTGTTGTTTTGAACCCGACTTAGAATTGGCACTCTCTGCTCTGTTATTTTGGCAGTGATTTAAACACCTATGTTCTGCAGAGCTCCTGATTATTGGACCATATAAATTTCCATTCCAGTGAGGAGCTCGTGGCTAAGTAATAACAGTCTCGTGGGCCGATCCATCAGGTTAAGCTACGTTGGCCGGGGTTGTTCCGTGGATGGGGGACCACCTTTACATACTGAGACTCCTCTGTGCCTTCGAAGGCACGTTAAGCCGTTGGTTCCGGGTGTAGTGGCGTCGCGTCAGGGGCGGTCCGCAACTAAAAGTCTGACAATCAGTCTTAACAAGGAGTAGCGTATTACCCCCTTCACTGGGTTCTGGATGTCAGATAGGCAGTCGCTTTATGTAAAACACTGGTATTCAGCTCCATCCGGTTGGACTGGAAGACGACCCCAACATAGTTGGGAAAAAGCAGGCAGATTGATTGATAAATTTCCATTCCAGCATAGATTCTAGATATCTAAAACAAGCAAATAAGTATTTATTAGCTTGTTTTTGGTATAAAACTATACTCCATTTGAAATAAGATTAGACATTTAAATAAACTTGTTTACAGTCCGTTCAACTGATTTTGACTTCTATTCCGTATGCATAAGGATGGTATTAAAAGCAAAAACGTGGTTACAATACCAACTGTTTATTACAGCTGCTATTTGTCATGCCGTCAACGCAATAGAAGTCAAAATTGGTTAAACAGGCTGTAAAAAAGGTTTATTTAAATGTCTAATCTTATTTCAAATGGAGTATAGTACATAGAAATACTTAATTAAAATTATATTCCAGTATCTGCAAGCTCAGCAACAAGTAGAAGAGCTGAAACGGCAGTTAGACGTTATAGAATACGATAACAAGCAGGTGTCCGATCAAATACAGGTAGAAATACAGAAGATGAAAGTAAGTAGTAATAAGTTTTTTTCTTATTAGAGCAATACGGGAAACTTTCCTCCCACTAGTTTAAGTGCTCCATCTAGTGCGAGTGTAGTAAACAGCGAGTGGCGAGAGGAATATTATCAAGCGTAGTAGTCCTTGTAGTTCTGAAGATAAGCAATAGATGGCGCGGTTACAAATAAAAAAAATGGCTTTGTTTTAATAAATTACTGTTCTTTGAAAAAAGTAGAATTAGGTACAAGAACATTGAAGAAACATTTTTTTTAAGTATTAGAGAATTTCTTTTTCTGTGAAACCATACATAGGTAAGTTAGGCTCCTAAAAGAGCACTATCGATGAAGCAATCAAGTAATATTGCTTTATCAAGTTCATATCGATGGCTTGTACGTCTACCAAAGTAACTTGCCTAATTGTGTGCCGAGGGGATGAAATTAGGTTAAGCCTACCGGTTTTCATTGGAGTGCATTTACAAAGGTAGAATGCGGTGGTAGGTCCTATTGATTCTTTGATTCTTTCCAAATTGTATGTTGTAAACGAAGGAGTCATCTAATTAACAACTGTCTATGTCAGCTCGGTTGATCTACAAGATCAACAGACTGCGCTTCTTGCAGTTTGAGACGAGGAGATTATTTGATTATTTTTTGTTCCTTCTATATCAAGATGAAAATTAGTTTCCCCTCTCTCATAGCCATAGCGTACGGTACGTTATACCCGCCATCTCAGTCGTCACACTTAAAACCTCACGAAACACTGCGTCATTGATCATCTAGCGGTCGTAAATCTGCTCAGCGTTGGGTTCGATTCCCGGGCCGGGAAAATAAGTCTATTGACGTTTTCCATTAGGCATCAGATTCATGAGAAACTAGAGGAAGTATTTAAAGGTATCAAGTCAATAAATGGGTTTAAAAAATTAAAAGGACGTCATTCCACGCAAGTATAATGTTGGGGCCGCATCACGTTGTTTACAAAACAAAGCTATGTTGATAAATTAAGAAGTAAGGTATTTATGATAAGATAAAATAGGAAGTAGGTCGCAATGACAAAGCTTTTCTAAAATTTCATTCATTCATCATCAATCATTTTGATAAATGTCCTATTATTATTATTAATTTTAACTTAATGCCAAGTATATTTATTACAGATGCAATTTCAGGAGAAGCTGCAAGAGTTGGCTCCTTTGCCAGATTTGCTCAAAGGAGCTCAGATACAACTTCAAGAGGCTAAGCAATTGCAACGATTAGCTGAAGACAGCTCACAGCAACTTTCCAACGAATTACATCGAGTCAAGGAGAAGGTTTGTAAACGACCCTGTCAAACCATTCAATGATTCAAGTGGTCCTATAGGACTATGTAACTGACCATCTGAAAACATGCCACAGAACCTGTCAATGACTTTTTGAAACCATGTTAATGACCCTTTGAAACCGTGTTAGATCATCCTACTTCCTACTAATATTATAAACGCGAAAATTTGTAAGTATGGATGGATGGATGGATGTTTGTTACTTCTTCACGCTCAAACGACTGAACCGATTTTGATAAAAGTTTGTATGGAGGTAGCTGACACCCTGGATTAACATATATAGGCTTTTTATCACGATGTTCTCATGGGATCGAGACTTACGTGGGTGAAACCGCGGGGCGCAGCTAGTTTGTACTAATTTTGTTTCTTCATATTAAAGTCTTGGTTTCATACGGAAACTCTTTAGAATTCTACATATTCGGAGTATTCTGACACTCGAGCCATCAATAATTTGGCTTTGATTAGCTAATCGAGGAAACTGGGTGAAGTAATTAATTTATCATCCAGAACAATTTTAACTAATGATGTCCAAACACCATTCTATAGCTTGAAAATCCAGGTAGAACCAATTGCGCCCATAGATTTGTTAACAATATTTGACGCTTACAGTTGGTCCTTGCCGTGAATAGTTTGAACCAAGAGAAGGTCGAAAAATCCAAACTCTTTGACGAGAATAAATTGTTGAAAGCGGCCACGGAAGATAAAATAAAAGAAATGGAGGATACCTCGAAAAATTTAGAGGAATACAAGTGAGTGTTTTTCTTACCTATTTAGAAAAAAATATTGTTTTGCTCGCGTTTGACTATACAATCTCACTTCATGGTAAGCGATGATGCTTGTAACAAGATTAAGGTTTCCATTTTCTCCTAAAAGTCCAGTTTCGATGCCTCGCCCATGGTCATCGGTATATGCAAGCACGCCGCAGTGGCGATTCCAAAACATGCAGATAGAAACAAGTAGGTACACACCAACCTCGAATAGTTTGTCTACTCTAGTTACAACTAGAGTAGACAAACTATCTGGCCTTCGAGGGTGTACACACACACAGATTGACAGAGTTCATTACCAGATTTCCTATTACAGGCTGTTAGGTAGTAAAGTATCTAATCCCGCGCTTTACACATCTCAACGACACTCTCGGAACACTTCTCCGAGATTATATTCGTGAGGTTTATTAATGTGTTTCCTTTTCAGATTAACTTGTTTTATGACACGTTTCGTAATTTTCTAAGTAGTTACTTAACTAGTGTAAAATTGTAAGTCTGACGTGGAGACTTACAATTTTACAAACAATAGATGGCTAGCTGTAGGCTACAGGTGTCGTAACATGGGCAAACGTACATTCATAGGCAAATAAGGCAATTAATAAAGATCTTTACTGCCTATAACTGCATCCAACTCCATCCACACGTCGTAATTCATTATAGTTATCTCGCGTGGTCTAATACCGATGACCGGGAACACCCCGCGCCGGGTTTGTACTCGACCGTTGATTGCTATGACTGCTGTTAATGCCCGCTTATAAGGAAATAGTTTACCGTCGTTCAAACGTCTTAAAAGTCTCGAGGATAATGCAGTCTTTGAACTCAAATTTTTATTTTTTTTTACTAGAATCAAATCAATGAGGGCCGAAGAGAAGTTGTCGCAACAAGAGATACGATTCAAGGAGAAAGCTGCCGAATGCGCTGTGCTACTGAAGGATTTAGAAGAAATTAAAGGCGAAAATAGCAGATCACTGGTTCGAAGTAAAGAAAGAGCTGATTCCATGCGCAGATACTTACAGACCCAGATATCGGAGCTAGAAAGACAATTGATCCAAAGTCGAGCGCATTGCAGAGCTTGCCAGAAGGAGAGGGACGAGGTATACAACTATCAGACTATCATTTACAATTTGGAATTACACTAAATTCTAGTAAACTAGCACCTCGCCTCTGCTTCGCTCGGTTTGTACGACTTATAGATAAAACATCGTCATTTCTTCTTCATAATTATGTAAGTTAATATTAATGTAATACTATAGTAAACAATGCATAGCGAAATGGCCTTTGGCTTTTGCAACTACATACTTATTAGATCTAAGGTAACATTTCACTGTCAAAAAGAATGAAATAGAATAGAATAAAATAGAATAGAATAGAATACTCTTTGTTATGTACACCATAAAAGTCCTAAAACCCAAATGACCCTAGGTCCTGTGGCAAGGATATAAATATGTCTGGATAGACAGTCATAGCTGTGGAATGCCGATAAAAAAATACGTCCAACTGTTGGCCGCAAAATGCGCGCACTTTAGAATAACACAATGACAGCACAATGTCGCCGTGGCGCGAGTGTGAGACGTAGCTGTCACGAACACCAGCATAACAAAACAGTTTGTTTTAGTTCTTTAGCAGCGCGACGCTCAATCTAGACATAACATTTATAAGTAATCGAAGACCTGGAATCCTAAAATGGATGCTTTGGCAGAATCATAATATTATGATCTGCGTATATTTCATATCCCGCAATTCATCTGTTTGACAGTTTTGTATGGAGTTTCGTAAAATGTTCCACAAATTATGAATTGTTTTATTGAAGTCAAATAGCAGCTGTCAAACAGATGAATTGCGGGATGTATGAATTGTACGCAGATCATATTATGATTCTGCCAAAGCGTCCATTTTAGGCCCCCTGTGGTGCCTCCTTCTTTTTACGCCATTCTTCTAAGTACCTACTCTTTGCGATAATAATGGTTTTGAAATTAATTATACAAGTCAGACAGCAATATTTTTTATCATGATTTTAAAGATGGCATTTCCCTAATAATATATACTTCATACAACATCATCATCATCATTTCAACCGAAAGACGTCCACTGCTGGACATAGGCCTCCCCCACAAAGAGGGGGGATTTGCCATAATCGCCACGCTTGGCAGGCGGGATGGCGATCGCAGTATGGTTTTAAAAATGCATAGAGAACGCTGCTGCCCATTCTCTACTAAGTCCCTTAGTCGCCTTTTACGACACCCATGGGAAGAAATGGGATGGAGCTATTCTTTACGTCCGGCACCAAACGGAACTTCATGCATCAACATAGTCATAATATAATGTTTTATGGTCAAATCTAAATGGTGTGCAAGCTTACCTTCGTAAAACCATAGGTAAAACGAAGCTAAATATTGGACAAATAAGAGGAGGAGGAGAAGTGCCATACCGCTGTTAAACCCGCGATGGTTTGTGTGGTATGTTTAAGGGTTCAACAAATGCGTGTAAACTGTATATTTATTAATAAACGAAAAAAAAAAACTATAAAGTGTACCATGACTATGATGGTTATAGTTCAGACCTTCGATAAATATGTATTTTTTTAAATGACGGCAAATTAACCTAGTATTTTCTAGCTTACCTACTCATCGGGAGAATATAAGGAACCCTACATAGGTGTCTTTATTTTTAACTAAGTTATGCATGCGGCTTCGCTCGCGTGGAGTTCGGAAATGATCCTACGGGAATGAACTACCGGAATAAAAGTATCCAATGTTCTAAGTTCCTAACCCAGGTCATGGTCTATCTGTGTGCCATTCAAAGAAATCTGTTCAGCCGTTAACACGTGAAAGCGTAACAATCAAACAAATTAACAAAAAAACTCACATTCGCATCCTAATCACTACTTAAGACTCAGATATATGCCAGTGACCTTGAGTGGTTAGCTTGCGTGTTCTGTACTGAGCTCACAACGCGTCGTACGTTCAGCCAGTAATAGGACTCGCCCATCAAGGAGCGCTGTCCCGAATTTGACGCATTATTAATTTATTATACACAAAACAAAAGCTATTTAAAAAAAACGCGTATACTAAAAGATCAATAATTAAATTATCTTTAAATTGGTGAAGGTTTCAGAAAAATACGCTTGGTAAATTTTGCGCCATTCTCAGTTTTTTATCCGCGTTAGACATAACTTTACAAATTAATTTCACTATGTAATATAAACATAATCTAAAATATTCACATATTAAGTTATTCAGAGAATGCTCTAATTTAACATATATTATATTTTTTTCAAATCCTTAACACTACTCGTTTAGACGTGATCTTCAGTAAATCATTTAAAGTCGGTTATCGTCGCCTTAATATAAAACAAAGTCGCTTCCCACTTCCTGTCTGTCCCTATGTATGCTTAGATCTTTAAAACTACGCAATGGATTTTGATGCGGTTTTTTTTAAAAATAGAGTGATTCAAGAGGAAGGTTTATTTATGCTTAGAAAAAGCCACGCGGGCGAAGCCGCGGGCAGCAGCTAGTAATATTATAAATGCGAAAGTGAGTTGGTTTGTTATGCTTTCACGCTAAAACGGCTAAGGCTTAGCGCAAACGGGCCACCGACCACAGTCACTGGTGGTCAGCTACTTAACACACTTTTTCATATATTTTGTATAGACACATGCACGTGTAGCCGGTGGCAGCCACACGCTACAACAGTGTCGCCGACTCACCACTTGTCGCTACGGGCCACACAAGTCGCCGACACCCGCCACTGTCACACTGCTCCACCCCCCGGGCAGTTAAAATTGGATGCACCCAATATCGGCGGTGACGGCGTTGTCTACGTCGTCTGCGTATTAACAATAGCGCGAGCAAACTTTCCCGTGTCAGAGTCCATCTTAAGACTGCGCAGTAGTGATGGATTAATTAGCATTCGCATTCATTGTTAGCGTGTGAATGATCATTTAGCAAATGCGAAGCGATGTACTTTTCTAAATAGTCAGAGCGTCGAGCAATCGCGCATGCGCGTGCAGCGCGGTAGCGTGGTGTGCTATAAATATATTTAATTATCGGCGAGTCGGCGAGTAAACTAAACGCGAACGCGTTTTTTAATTCATTTAATAACAAAATTGACATACTTCATTATTATCAATTATCGTCATTAGCAAATATCATAGCAATAGCTATTAACACGCTAAGACTCAAGAGTTCACACGCTAATGAAATTAATTCGAAATAGCGTTAATTGCCATTACTACTGCGCAGCAGAGAGCGGGTTATAAAATGTGGCGGCTTCCGAACACCGGTGGCTGTCCCTCGCTTCTGCCACTGTTACAAATGTGGCAGTAGCGCGCGACAGCCACCGGTGGCTGTGGTCGGTGGCCCGTTTGCGCCGAGCCTAAACGGATTTGGATGATATTTGACACATGGGCAGACCATGACCTGGGTTATGACATAGGATACTTGTTGTCCCGATATTCCTACGGGATCGAGACTTATGCGGGTGTAACCGCGGGGCGCAACTAAGTTTATCATATTAGTTAGGATTCTTTATTAGGTACAAAAAAAATCGCACAGTAATTTCAAAGTTAGGCTTAACTCAAAATTGAGTTATAGGTACTTTATTTTTATCAGTTTAATTTCTGCCAGCAACAAAAAATGTATTCACTCATGCACATTCCTATTATAGCCGACCGGTTAAAGGTGCCCCACTAGCGATTTTCGTCAGAATGAAATACATTCACACAAATACGCCGAGAAAATCGCCGAAAAAATCGCTCGTTCCCACCCTTAAAGTGCGGTCTTGCACCCTAATAGTACGCAATTAGGGTGCAAGACCGCACTTTAATGGCCTTATTACAAAACATGGTTATCTTTAGACCCAGGTTTAAACCATGGAGCCATTTTTGAATTTCGAACTTTATTCCGTCTAAGGTAAAGTTCCTAATACAAAACTGACAACTTTGTACCGAACTAAGTTTTCAGTTTTGTATAAAGAACGGTATTTCCATCAATGTTACGTTCTTATTACAAAAACTGGCTCCATGGTTTAAGTCATGTCAAAATATAAATCTTGTTTTGTAATAAGACGGTAAGGGTTTGTGTCGTAATCTGAATGATATTGAAGTATTTATCTAATCCATTGCTTCATATATCACAGTTTGAATCATAATCTGAATGATTTTGTAGTATATTGCTAATCCATTGCTTCATCTAACACAGTTTGAATCATAATCTTAATGATTTTGAAGTATACAGGGTGTTCAAGTAACTGCGTGCCATAGCTTAAGGGTAGGTTCAGTATCGATAAAGGAACCAAAGAAAAAAAAACTAAAATGAAAACGCAAAAAAAATATTGCTACCTAATTTAGTACAGCCTACTAACTTAAAATAGCAATCGTTTAGAATTAAAATTATTTAACTTGACGGTCCTTAAACTGTTAAAGTACGAAGAAACATACTTATTTTTTTTTTTCATGTTTATTTTTTTTTTCCTGGGTTCCTTTATTGATATTGAACCTACCCCTAAGCTATGGCACGCAGTTACTTTAACACCATGTATAGCTAATCCATTGCTTCATATGTTCGAAAAATTTGTCGGCTCAACAACGTAAAGGACGCGATGAATGTCATTGAACTGTCAAAATGAAATCCATTGCTACTGATTGTGTGTTACGTAATTACCCTTTTTTATGGAGGGAAATTATCAAATAAATTCTCCCGGTCTGGGCGGAGCGGAAGGACGTGTCAGACATAAACTGACGAAAACCCACCCGTGATCCTTCAGTTGCCTGTGTGCCAGGGCCACGATATCGGACAAACTCGCAACCCTGGCAGGAACGAAATTACCCCGCTGATATACCGATTTTACTGAGCACTTTAGGCAAAATCCGGTATAAAGGATTCAAGTATTAGGAACTTCGAATAATAATGATCTAATTAAGTAATCACGATGCATGTATTTTAGATAGGTAGTAAATATATTCTGAAATCACGTTTACCCTCAGTTATTTTGGCAAACGTACGTCACAGACGAACTTTATTAATAACTGCGCGCATTTTATAAATTGTATAAAGATACAACATGATATATTAATCATGTTAAATCTACATACACGTTGCATTAAATTGATACTTAGGTAAGCTTAGAATACCTGTACAACATAATTGAGTTTAACTTGATGATGGTAGATAAACGTCAATTTATGATATTTAGGTACTTTAATTTAAACTTTACTAGTGAAAGCACAAGACAAGACAAAGAAATGTCTAGACGGCGGGTAGCTCCATTCCATTCTCACAAGAAAGGGAGATAGTATTAAGTTATTACACGTAAAGGAAAAGGACAAAGCTATACTATTTCTGTCTCTCAGTGCGTGTCAGTTTTTTCAAGGTCAGCGACATTATGTATCTGTACTTTCATGGCGTTTTTGTGAAGTTTCACATCACTTTTCTACATCATAATAATCATCAATTAGCTGATTCGTTTTTGTTTTAAATCCCAGGGTAAAGGGTTTAAAACAAAAACGAATCAGCTAATTGATGATTATTATGATGTAGAAAAGTGCCAATATAAACTTAAATCCCAGGGTAAAGGGTTAGGGCACGCCACAATTGTGGCGATAAGTCCCCTCTTTGAGGAGTGGCTAGAGAGGCGCCACGGCGTCCTCACCTTCCGCCTGACGCAGGTCCTCACCGGACACGGTTGTTTCGGGAGGTTCCCGAAACAACCGGGAGGAAACGCCCGGGTGTCACCACTGTGTGGATCGCCCGGAGGACACGGTGGAGCATACGGTGGAGGTCTGCCCGGCTTGGGCGGAGCACCGCCGTGTCCTCACGGAGGCGATCGGCGGCAGCGATCTCTCGCGTCCGGCCCTGGTTCAGGCTATGGTTCGGAGCGAGAGTGCATGGGAGGCCGTCACCTCCTTCTGCGAAGCAGTAATGCTCGCGAAGGAGGAGGCGGAACGCGTGAGGGTAAGGCAGGTTTCGCGCCCTCACGCCCTTAGCCGCGGCAGGAGACGCCCCGGGCGTCGGGAGTCACAAGCTGATTTCCGGCCACCGTAGGCGCGGGCCCGCGGACGGTGACCGATGGGTAGCTCGCCGTCCGATAAGGACCAGGCCCGGGTCGACGGCGCGTTGTGTTTCACGCGCGCCTCAAAGAGATGTCAGCACCAACTGATGGGGTCCGTTAGGGCCAATGCCTGCCGGGGTTGCGAGTTTGTCTGAAAGGGATATCGTGGCCCCGGCACACAGGCAACGGAAGGAACACGGGTGGGTTTTAGTCAGTAAAAGTCTGACACGCCCTCCCGCTCAGCCCAGAGCGGGAGAAGTTATTTGATAATTTCCCACCAAAAAAAAAAAAAAAAAATGGTAAAGGGTTAGGTTCATGGTATCATTGGGTCCTATATACATTTATGGATATGTGTATAATATGCTGTCTCCTCTGGCCAGGCTACCCGAACCTTTATAGTTTTCTTACTCTAAGATTGAAAGCGAATTGGGTATGTAAAGTAAAAATTAACCTATGCCATTCCAAAACCATTTCGAGATTTTAAGCTTCTAAGACTTATTTTTCTATTAATCGTATTTATTTTCACAAAAATACTTAAAATCACTTGACTTTTATTTGACCTCTACATGCCGTCACAAAGCAGCCTGAATTGGAAACTTTCAGTGCCTCTTAAAATTAAGTTGTTCTTTGTGTCAAGTGTCATGTCAACGTCAAATTTACATGAAGCACTTAATACTATTCTATTCAGATATATACATACGTAAATAGTGTAGTTTTTCACCAGCGGCGGACAGTACAAGTCGAATCACATCGATGTATCCCCTCAGGCAAACTTAACTTACGTTCAAATGATCTTCACAATAAAACAGACGCCGCCCAGACTTGTACTCAACATTTACTTCCTCGCACCATTTCCTTTTTAAGGTTTCTTTTACTAACAATCAATTTGTGTCTGCTATTTGTTGTGGTGTTTCTTATACTTGACGGTATGAAGCACTTAGCAGAAGTAAGTAGTCTTTGAATCCATTCATTTTATTAAGCCATATCTTTAAACTAAAGTACGGAAATCGCTAAAGTATGAAATGTAAACAAATTAATTGTCAATTTTGACAGTTTGACTTTACTGAATTTTGGTTTTAAATAAGTGTTAAACGTGGCAAAGATCCTAAGCTATTCAGTTCTACTAGTGACGTCAGTACGAACAATACTTTAAAAAAATATATAAAAATAACTACAGCTTGTAAAAACAAAAAGATGAAATTATATGTTTCAAATACTCTTATCATTAAAATAAAAATATAAAAAACATACCTGAAAAATACTTTACATACCTAATTCCCGTAATTAATAACGTTCAAAATCTATCGCTATATCTGTGTATATCTGAGTGACAATCGAATGTCGAAAACCATCAAAAATAAAAAAGGTTCAAATTGAATTACCTAGCGACACTCTGCAGACGTGATGGGTATCGATATTTTATATAAAAACAAGATAAAATGTAAATTATTTGAAGTTTTTTTTTTTGCGTTCAATGACAGCTGGTAGTGTTGTTACTTGAAGTATAATCCAAGATAATAATGCTTGGAAACAGGCTGGTCCAGCTCCATATGACAATCTAGAGTCTAGACAAAATCAAACTGGTTGCGATTTTGTATAATTTATTATTTTTATGTTATTTATTTTACATTCTGTGATTACCTTAACGCACACACGTATTTTTTTTTTAGTAAAAGGTTTTGTTTTTTATAATGTTTGTAAATAAGTGAGCACCATGTATCTATCACATAATTAATTTATCTTTCATTGCTTCATTCTTAATTATTTTTACCTATTGTGGTATAGTAATTTTATTCTAGGTGCATCGTCTTCACATGTACCTACCTATTAATAATTAATATACCTTTACAAAATATTGTAAAACATTTTAAAAGAGTAACGGTGGAGTTTCTTGCCCGTACTTCTCCATACGAAGCTACCTTTTGCAAGGGGCGGCTAGAATCAATTCTGTTTTTTTGTAAATTTTGGCGTTCAAAAGTGCCATAAATGTACCTATTTGAAATAAATAATTTGACTTTGACTTTATCCGCCTTATTACAAAACAAGATTTATATTTGACATGGCTTAAACCATGGAGCCAGTTTTTGTAATAAGAACGTAACAGTGATTGAAATACCGTTCTATATACAAAACTGATAACTTAGTTCGGTACTAAGTTGTCAGTTTTGTATTTAGAAACTTTACCATAGTCGGAATAAAGTTCGAAGTTCAATAATGGCTCCATGTTTTAAACCTGGGTCTGAAGATAAACCTTGTTTTGTAATAAGGGGGTATGAGTTGAGAAAAAACAATGACCCCTCATTACTTATCTCTATCGCTCGCGCACAGTTGTATTGCCGTTGCACTCGCACATTAGAAGGACCTTAAGGCGACGATAACCGAGTTTTAATGATTTTATACTGAAGATCACGTCTGAACGAGTAGTGTTAATGATTTGAAATAAATATATGTTAAATTAGAGCATTTTCTCAATAATTTAATATGTGAATATTTTAGATTATGTTTATATTAACAAGCGATTTTTTCTGAAACCTTCACCAATTTAAAGATAATTTAATTATTGATCTTTTAGTAATCGCGCGTTTTATTAAAATACCTTTTGTTTTGTGTATAATAAATTATTAATGCGTCAAATTGGGGACAGTGCTCCTTGATGGGAGAGTCCTATTACTGGCTTAACGTACGACGCGTTGCGTGAGCTCAGTACACAACACGCAAGCTAACCACTCAAGGTCACTGGCATATATCTCCGTCTTAAATTGCGCGAGCGCGATGGCAAAACAATTGTGCATGAGCGATAGAGATGTGTAATGAGGGGGTCATTGTCCGAAATTCTTTCTGTTTCGCGACCGGACTTTAGTTGGACATTATGTATTTGGTTGATTATTATATTATCAGTAGACTTCACCTACCAATAAGCTGGATGTAAATGCTTTGTGAGAGTGCAAATTTAAAACATTTTGTTAACATAAAACTTGAACAATATTAATATGAGATTTTTAATATTTTAGATAACAGGTAGCTATGAAAGTAAAAAATTGTAAAGTATTAATTAGTTTTCGTTTTTAGATTCGCCAACGCATGCAAATACAAATTAACAATCTTCAAGAAAATTTTGAGTTATCGGAGATCAGACTCCGGGGTCTTCAAAAT
This sequence comes from Tiliacea aurago, assembly GCA_948098905.1. Lineage (NCBI taxonomy): Eukaryota > Metazoa > Arthropoda > Insecta > Lepidoptera > Noctuidae > Tiliacea > Tiliacea aurago. The sequence goes on from OX402576.1 coordinate 20,007,717, forward strand.
CAAGTGACGTCTTTGAAAAACAGCTATACTGTTGTCCTGGCTGACAATGAGGATATCACTGAATTAAACAAGATTGTTGCCACATAAATAATATAGTCTCCCAAATCATGTATCCATAACTATAATGTTGTATACACAGCAGATAGGAGATCCTGTTAAAAAAATCGTAAATACGAATGTTTTTAAATTCGATTAGGTACTTTACACTTTATATTGTAGTTACAGTTTTCATATTATAGTGAAAATTATATACCTAACTCATTCCTATATTGATAAATAAAATACACAAAAAAATTTGATGTCTATATGCACAATAATTAACCAATAAACTGTTTTTGTTTTTGATTTAGTGCATATTGGTTGTTTTATTTCATTGATGATAATTGATAACCCATAACTACTCTTATTACTTATTTCTCTGAAAGTTTCCTTATTATGCCGTTTACCAGTAGGAATTATTTTATTTTAGTTTTGGTTCATGATATTAAGCTTCGATAAGTCGTATCTAAAAATAACAATAGTACTCAAAGTACTACCTAATACGTTACATAAGGTGGGTATCTACATACGATTTTGCGATAGTAATAAATTCAATTATTTATTTAAAATGTAAATTAAAATAATCTAAAAACCCGACTGCGTAAAAAGTGAATTTTGAATAAGATGGAAACAAGATTTATATAAACTACTTATAAACAATCTCATACATCCGGAGGCAATAGGTCGTTATTGTTAAGAAGATGCCTCCGAATGCATGAGATTGCTTATAGTTTATATAAATCTTGTTTCCATCTTATTTAAAATTCACTTTTCACGCAGTCGGGCTTTTATATTTTTTTTAAGTTACATTTTGAATAAATAATTTAATGTTTTACAATCGCAAAATCGGTTAACCAATTCTTTGTATCAATATTTTAATTTCTTGAGTTTCTTGCCCGTTCTTCTCCATAGGAACCTACTATTTGGAATAGGCAACTAGCTTCATATTTGTAACTGACCGACTTCTTGACAATTCAAAAGTGCCTGTAAATGGTTTAATTGAAATAAATGCTTTGAGTTTAATTAAGTTCACTTTTTACGCAGTCGCGTTTTTAGATTTTTTAAACTACTTTTTCATTTAACACTTTTTAGTTAGGCTTTTTTGACGGTAACTTAGGTTATTATGTTCTAGTAAATCCTGTGATAATCCAAATGCAACTTCTGAATCTTACGCAAGCGGGCTTCATTTGCCATTCGGAAAAACACCTAGCATTGACGCAAAAAGGAACTGATTATCAAAATGTCCCAGTTTAATAGCAGTGTAGTGTGTGGTGATTCTAAGCACACTTGTGGCACCACAAATCACTAAATTACCGCTAAAAGGATCTAAAATATCTTTCTATTTCTATCAATAATTTGATGGTTGATGACAGAGATTGAATGATGTTTTAAATCAACTAACATGAGCGAGTACATACTGAAATGCCCGCCCACTCAACACATCTATAGACATAAATATCATTTTTTTCTTGTTTTATGCATGTTACATTACTTTTAATGTTATTATTTATATTTCTTTTGATTTGCTTTGTAATCTTTGGATGCCTTAAAGAACATTTACGTATCATGTAACTTGGGGTTGACACTAGCTCCTGTAATACAGTTTATACTAGCGCAGGAGCTAGGGAATTCATAAAAATATATGTATAACTTAAGTCATTAAAGATTATATTATTATTATATATATTAACTACGTTTAGCGTTAAATTCATTTAGTGATTTTTGACGCAAGTGGGCCTTAAAATTCTTAAATTATTTTTGCATATTATCTGGTTCGCATGCGTTCAACAAGTGCGCAATATTACGTACATTGCGTACGCGATGGCCGTACGCTCGGCCGCGATACTGGCGGCTTTGTTCGAATGGCCGCACGGCCTGCGCCTGCGCGCCCTTGCTCGACTTGAGGCCGTGCCTCTCCACTTGCTCGCTTAATGTCAACGCACCGCTAACTACACTACACTTAATTTTTATTATTACTATTTTGTACTTCTCAAGAGTTTCCCTATGCTCCTGCGTTACCAGTTTGCTCTGCGATCTACTTGCTTTAATTTGCAAATGATTGGGTTTATTGTTATCGCAGCTAGCTGGGAGAAGATTATGTAAAAGAAAATATAAGTAGATAGGTTTGTTGTAAAGTAATAGTCGCCACTGACAAAAAAAACTAAAAATATACTAACTGACCAATTGCCAGCTAAACCAACTTGTATTTCAATACCTGCACTGATAGAGTTATCTCTATAATCAATTATGCCAAAAGTTGATTGCTATACAATGTAATCAATACTTGTCTACATCTGGGGTAATTTAAATTCTACAAGTACTAAAAACTATTTGGAAGGCGTTCAACAGAAAATGAAAAATATAAAACTGTAACAGGTTAACTCGTCGTTAACTAGTTACTAAATAACCTTCATGCGAGTTAAAATTAAATAAAGCAGAATCTAGGCCTTAAATGCGTATATTAAATTCCTACAGTCCCGTCTTGCAATTTAAGCTTTAAACAATGTCTGAGTGTAACAATAACGAGGTGCGAACTATTAGCATTACCTCCAAAAGTTATAATTATAGCAGTGCTAATTGTGTAGGAAGGAAGTAATGAAAAGATTTTATTACGTTTTAATATCTTCCTATTATAGAACTTCCCTTTTTTGTGTCTTAAAAGTCAATTAATGTTCTCTTTTTCACAATCCGATTAGGTTCGATCGTGTTCCTCAGAGGACGAATAAATCTTATTACAGGTATGCTCGGAGGCTCCGTGGCCCGTTGCCTTTACTGATTGCTTCGTGCCTTCACTTCCATTTATTTAATTTTGCTTTTAAATCTGATTGTGATAAAGCTCTAGTATTAGGCAAATTGATTAGGTGAATTAACTACGAGTTGTATTAAATTATTATGAAGATGGATCATGACTAATCCATTTTGCTAGAGCGTAAGACACATACTAGGTGCAAATTGTTAAATAATAAATTGGATGTAGGTACCTAAGTAGGTAACTTCAAGAAAGCTTTTTGGCAAAGTTCAACTGGTGGTAAGTCTCTTGGAGACACTCATGAGGTTGCAAAATGAAACATTGTATTCCACGCAAACGCATATTTATTTTTATGATTCATTTTTATATATTTTTGGTGCTCCATTTTTTATTTATTTGTGTTTCATTAAATTATAAATTAATACTAATAATAGTAAAGGTCTCGGTAAACGCACACAGAATCCGTAAATGGGCAATCGGGAGTTCCGTGCAGTTTCCGAGACCCGGGCAATGAGCTGGCATAATAAATAATACAATAAGGTACAAAAAGGAATTCAACGAAGTACCATCGGATGGTTTTCACAATCGCTCACACATACGCTCCACACACGCCAACAACAGTCTTACATCTATTATATCACTAGCTATACAGAATGCGGCGAGGCCGCGTGCAATGAACCATGGAAGTGTACTACGGGCAGGCTGATTACTCGAAGTGCGAGTCCTTGAGCTTCTTCACGGCGTTGGTGAGGTGCAGCATCTCAGTGTTGAGCTGCCAGATAAGCGTCTCCAGCTTATCCACGGAGTCCAGGACCTCCACACGCTCCGTGTGCGGGTTGAAGCGCACCTCGAAGGGTCGCGACATGGTCGACACCCAGCGTCTGTGCCAAGTAAAAAAAAGGGTTATTTTAACTGTGCAATAAACTTATACTTAACACAATTTCTTGAGATGCAATTCCTACAATTACCTGAATTTATCTTTGGCATCTTCGAAACTTTCGGCTACGTAATAGATGGGTTGGTATTCCTGGTCCTGGTAGGGCTGCACGGAGGTGGACGCCGGCTCGAATGGTCTCAGTTCAGGCTTGTCGCTGAGCGCATGCAGCAACTCGCCAATGGAGGACAAGAGAGCGGCACCGTACGCCTTCAGCTGTTGGTTCTCCTTGCACAGGCCGAACTCAACGGTGAACCAGTACACCTGAGACAAGACAACATCGTTTATAATGCACCGCCATCGGGCGTATTAATGCAGCAACACTGTTAAGATAAATTTCGCAACGGCTGGGCCCATTCACAAAATTTACATATTCGCATTGGCACTAATAAAATGTTATAATGATAAGTTATTCAACTAGGGCTTCTAGACTCGAAACTTACAGTAGAGAGCTTTTCGATTTCAGGATCTGAAGCGCCAAGAGATGCGAGTCCGATCTCTTGCGAGAACTGGGCGAAGCTAAGGTCGGCCAAGAGAGGGATGTGTCCAAGCAGCTCGTGAATACAATCGCTGCAAAGAATACATTTCATTGTTACATTTTGGCTAATCATATCTTCAATGGATGGCATGTATGTATATACTATCGTCCATAACACAGAACAAAGTACAATGCAGTTGATGGAAAGTGGCGATTCATTTATAGTAAAGTCCTTTGACAGTAAAGTCCTGGCTCCTACATTCGCAAAGTGTAACTTAGCTACATACTATGGGAGCCATTCAATTTAACAAAGTTACAGTTCCATCACGACACTCCGCCGTCCTCTCTTCGGACTCGCAAATTGTTTTATGTTCAAGGATGGCGAATATGCGCGCGTCTAGACAAAATGAATTACTTCTAAAAAAAATCATTGAAACAGAATACTTGTACTTTTAATTAATTAAGTGGTTTGTTCTACATAGGTTTATGATTTTTTTATCAATTTACATAACATCAACAAGGACTTGTTGCGTAATGTTATTTCCGTAAAGAGACTCGTCAAGGCAATACTTTTGAACCTAATTTAACTATCGTTGTTAATTATTAATATTTCGGTCATATCCATACCCGTATTTCCGCATTGGTAATTATCATGAAAATGTAGGTACTGATTATCAATAATTTATACGGACGCTTAATCGTAAAAAATCAGGATGATTGACAAGCATTTTAGCTTTAAACTCGAAAGTGCATGATACTTACGGTTCAGGAGTATGGAAAGGCGAATTGGCGTGGCGAACGTATTGGGTAGATTGGAAGACTCGGAAAGCCAGGGAGGCGAGGAAGTCGCGGGCGGTGAGGAGACCAGCGGCGGGTCGTAGCGTAAAACCGGTGTGCTGGCGGAGGAAGTTGCTCACATCCTCCAGCTGAGGAATATGGTGCGGCACGAAGATGTCCGCCGCTTGAAGCTTGCCGAACGCTACTTTGTACTCCTTACAGGCGTGTTTTGGCATCAGGTCTACCACGGTGTTGAATACTCGCTGCCAGGTAGCGTTCTCAGACTCCTTGTAACTGATGATTGGGATTGGGTCTCCGTATTTGTAGCCGAAAGCAATCTCAGCGATTTGCTTCCTGCGTTCCCTGTAATCCTTGTCGGCGAAACCGGGATGGTTCATATCCAATTCGGGTTCATATTTGGTCATTAGATGATTGCAGTTATCGAGATCCGAAGCGTGGCGAGGGAACCACGGGGTTTTGCTTGACATGTTGTTCTCGGATACGAGGTTAACTCCAGCGAAAGAAGTTGACTGACGAAGAGATCTGATAAGTTGCAATAGGTTGATGCGAGACATGCTCACTTTCACGAGAGCATCAAACTGGACACCGGTGAGTTGGGACGGACGAGTCTCGAGATGCTGGACGCATCCCTTGTAGTTGTCGATGGTCTTGAGGATGCGTGCCAGGGAGCCCATTCCATCTCGCATGCGCAGCAGTAGCGCGGCTTGTTGGGTAGCCTGCTCTGCCTCGGGAGATTCACTTGCAGCGTTCTGCAGGATCACTTCTTCCTCGGTCAGAGTATAGTCTGCAAAGACACAACGCATTGAACACGATGCTAAGATTTAATTAAAATAGGTGTCGGTGAATAAAATACACTATGAGAATACTGACCGTCGTCCGTTTTTCCGGCGTCATCACCGATATCTGCATCAGCTAAAGTAAAGAAAATAAAATAAAAGTAAGAAAAAAATAAAAAAAATATAAAGTAACAAATAATAATCAAATCAGTTTAAATAAAAAAGAAGACAATTACCGAGATGACCGTTCTTAGTTTCATCTTGTTGAGTTCCATCTTCGACAGTCGGGGAGTTATCACCATTGCCAATATGAATCCCGTCTTGGATAAAATCGGAATCCAAGCCAGAGTCTAAATTAAAAAGGAAAAAATAACAAAAATAAGAAAAAATAATACGGAACGAAAAAAATAAATGAGAGTAAAAAAATATAAGTTTTCGATTCGGGCGCTAAAGTCGCACGGGGCGTCCCTGATACGACTTTATTCTTATCACGTTGAATATATTGTGGTTACAAACCAAGTTTGCTTTCATTATGCTTCATAATATCACATGCTTTATACGAGAGGTCATTAAATCTTGTAGTTGTGAAATTGGGTTCATTCGCGGTTATTCGAGTTTTCAAGGATCGCAGGTAGTTTCCCGAGTTCTTTTGAATTGTCAAGTAGGTGGTCAGTTAGTCAGAAAATTGAAGCTAGTTGCCCGTTTCAAATCGTAGATGCGTATGCGTAGATGTAGATGGATATTCTTTTAGATAAAGTGGTTTACATTATCACTGTTTTTTTAAATTGTTGTTTTTATCTGCATCCCTGATTGACTTACCATTGGCGCGGGCGCGAGCCTCTTCAAGAACGCTTTGTTTGGTCTGTTTGACAACAAGTGTCTCGAACCTGGCATCGTCGACAAGCGAACGGCGACGAGACGGGTAACCGTTCTGAAACAATATAATAATTCTTCATTTAGTACAGAAATAGGTAATTATCTTAATTTATAAGTAAATGAGCTGACTGGACAATGCAATGAAATCTTTAATGATTCAATGAAGTATGAGTTTATGCAAGATGTCCGAGTAATACATGATCTAACTGACAACTGTAGAGATAGTATAGCTTTATTAACGCAGTACGCAATTAAGTCCATTGTCTCAGTATCACCGGTAGTTAATTATCAATCTTCTATGTGTTGTTCAAATTAAAATTGTTGTTGATGTTATTTCGTAGCGTGCATAGTTATTTTTTCATGCCATAGTGCCATAGGTACCTAATAGTTCTGAAGGAATACTATAAAATGAAAAGGCTGAAGCGTGGGCGTGAAACGACTTCACTCCAGCGAGCGAGCACAAAGGAGCCGTCTCTAAAACAGTTTGATCTTCTAAATCCTTATAAATATAAAGCGGTCACATCGCATTATATTTCATGTGAGAGTAGGAATTGCTTTTACGAAGTTCGTAAGCTTATTTCCTGAGTGTGGCCGGGTGTAAAGTGCTCCCATTATATCCGCCTTGCGCCTCGCTCCGGATGCGAAGTCGTGCGACTGAAATCTTTCAAAGGAACGCGACTTTCTGGTCCGCTGCGCTCAAATGGAGCCAATTATACAGCTCGAGAGTTGTGACTACACGACTTGATTCTTGTAACAATGCGACATTCGCTCGTTCATGTCTTTACTTAGCGCTGTCGCGAAACAAAGACGGTCCAATAACAATACTCCAACACTTTCATAGCAAGTCTCCGAATTTATTTAATATTATGAAACATTTATGTTCTACTGATGATGTCAGAGTGGTCATACTAGTTTAACGTCCCTTGGAAAAACAATTACTATTCTTAACAGCTATATTTTAAAGTTCCAAAAAACCCGGGGATTGTTATCAGAGGATAATATCACTTTCGTAGACGCGCGCGTTATGTGTGTTTTCCTCAACTAGCGTGTTTTGTCGGCGACAGCGTAATTTCCGTCGCGAGCGCTAAGGAGCGGTGCTGACGCGCTGGCTGGCAGTGCGCGGGCGTCGAGACTAGCATTTTCCACTAGAGTGGCCGTGCGGGCCTAACTATGTATGTCAAGGGTTGCGCTAATCACTCACTATTGTTACCGAGCCCCTGAAATGCAACGAAGTTAGTAATTACGCGACCTAAAAGCTTTTTTCCGGAGGTCCAATACATTTTCTTGTAGCAGTAAACAGAAGCCTAGTACGCGTAGTAAGTGTTACAAGATTGCGGAAACGGTATCGCGCGCTGTATTGTTAATTTAAAGGTCCGCCTAACTGGAGCGGACAGGACTCGGAATCCGGTTGATATAGCCTTGGTGTGCCCGAGTGGCCACTTCACCATTCCAATCGGTCGGCGGGTAATTTAGCCAAGCCAGAGTGCGGCCCGCCGACCTGTTCCCACCCTCCGATGTACTCTCATGTACCTACGAACACTCAATCAATTTCACGTTGCAGAACATCCAATCTGGGGATTTTATTGTTTCGGCATGCACGAGGGTTGAGTTGAATTGTATCTAAGTCTAATTTGATCGTCGAGTCGTATCGTGACTGTTAAACAAAGGCGATAATTAAGCAGAAAGAAAATTCTTTACGCATACGTGTCGTATTCACGAAAAGGAAGTTTATTTTAGACCACTACATGTTAAAAATGTGTAATTGACTGTGAGTTTGTCTATAAACGAACATCTAAGTGCACCAAATAACTTGTGTTGGTCAAGGGCGTACCTGAGTGACCTCGATATGATTGTAGACCGCGTTCTCAGGTTCTGCACTTTGCGTGACGGCGTCTAATTAATTGTGAATCGAGTGCAGTTCTAGTGCAATCAAAAATCGAGCCAATAATATTTTCGTTTGTGGATCAGTTTCGATTTTAAAGCGTTAATGCAGGTGTGACAAGCTAATTGTGCCCATCGTGTCCCTTGATAGGATTTTAACGATGTTTGCTGATTGCAGTGGACTCGGTGAGCGTCGCACCGCCTTGCATTCCGACCTTCGACGGTCAAGGAAATACAATCATTCAGCCACCAATCATAAAATAAACGATAATCATAGCATAATAGGCACAGGCCTATTTATCGCACAGCGTATTTAAATAACTTAAAAGAAGCAAAACAAATTTGGAAATGATCGCAATGCAATTCAGAGCATGTAGGCACAACACTTTTAAAATTAATTTTCCTAGTGACCAAGTCAAAACTTTGCAAACTCGACTTGATGCGTACCTGCTCTGACATAATTCGCAACAAAATTTCGCATAAGCTTTATGTTGTACTACCACCACAAAAGCACGATGGCAGTATTCTACAATAGTAAACAATCAACACGTGATTATTCAATACAAAGTTGCCTACGTGAGGTAACGATTACGACTCGACGACGCGTTAAATATTCACAATGCTAATTAATCTGATGAAGAGATTGATAAGAGTTGTTTTTTGTTGTAATAGGTAAGTGTTGCGGCTACAGACTCGTCTTGTGTGGAACAATGACTTATTTAGAACATATTGTTGTGTATATTGCGCAGTTTGTCACACGAAGATGCGATTTCGCCGAGAAAGTGTCTCTGTCACATTAACAGTGGTTTAATTACAGTCGACAATAACAATGTTGTACAGACCCCGTCTGCATGGCGTAATGAGACCCGAATAACTCTCAAGCTGTATCATAATTAAAAGCGAAAATATGTGACTAAAAGACCGAATTTATCATCTTGCTCGTCACTTTCTCACTGTTGATTTAGTGTAAGTAGTCAATTAATATTTTTCGAAAATCTCTCGATGATACCACTATAAAAGCACTCGGTTATTCCTTTAGATTTCTAAGTTTATGTAAATGATTGGGAAATTGCCTTGTTCAGTTAAGATTGTCGATGTTCATTGTTACAGAGTAGTACAAGGGCGAATTTGACAAGTTCTATGTAGGCAATAGCGATTACTTCATGACGAACTGATTATCATTAATTAATTCACTACTATTGCACAACCGCGAATTATTTGTTTATTGGTTTGTTTTTTCTTATTTGTGTACACTATCTTAATAATGTCGCTTTAAATAAAATTGTGGCAATTAAACACTTTACCAAACTTTACTTTGTGAAGTTATTTTATCAATGTACTAAGCACGTTTAAAGCCCCATACAAAAAGTAAACCAATTGGTTTCTTTGTTTAAGTCAGTCAAATTGCTGATAATACAGGAATTGCTATACCATGCGTTTTTTATTGCAATTATCTCTATAAGCTGTCAGTGGATAACGATAATCGTTGGTTTTTAGGACATCTCAATTATTACTAATTACGATTTATGCTACTAGACTAATGAATTACTGTAACTAAAATGAATTACTACTTTAAAATTGCATAATTATTGGTTTTTAAAACTATAAATCAATTGTTATTAAAGATTATTAAGTATTCACAAATATTTGGCCGAAAACAATAACTTGTTAGATTGTTTTGACGGCTGCTCTGTTTGCAAACAATTTAAAAACATGCTGAAGTTTGATGATAGGAGATAAATACTTTTTATGATTAAAATTTAAGATGAGGGGCAATAAAATGTGTGTGTGATGAGTATGAGTAGGTATAAAACGAGCTGGCAACGCGTTGCGAGCGCGTCCAGGCCGGCTGGCGCAGCTCCTCACCTCAATGCTGTAGGACTTCTTGATGGCGAACATCTCACGGTTCTTCTGGGCAGCTGCGACGGCCATGGCTTCTTTCTTATCTTCTCACGACACACCACTGGTATTTGAAGGGCCTGAACGAGGGGTTCACTGCGCGGTTAGCTAGCGTATTGTCTGCGAGAGCTTTTTGTCTCGACCACGGGCTTCTGTGCCTGTCTGTCTGCGACTCGAGCTGTCGTATTACTATAGCTAACTAAACTTTGGATTGCAAACAGACCAATGCATGATGACCGTTCGTAAGAACAGTTTAAATAGTGTTAGGCGCACGCCTCCCACCCCGCAGCGCCTTTCGTCGCGCATGCGTCATGATCCGCGCCCCGCGCGCCGCCCGCGCCCCCCTCGCGCCCGAGTCCGCGCCGCCGGCATCCCCCGGCTCTAAGCCAGAATCATCAGGTCCATCCAACCAGCCACCAACCAAATACAACCTGATAGTCCAGATATAAAAAAAAATCAAATGCTTCTAAATTATGTGCTTATCTCCAAACCTTAGATCCTTGTTCGGAAATGGCCTTATTAATACTCGGAAGTAAACTGTTATAACTATTAAATAAATGACTGTGACGTTATAGTTATGTTAAGTAAATAATCACGTTCGATAAAATCTTGATTAATAAAAATATTATTAACTTTTCGGCACTCGTATAGAGTGGTATTTATTAGTATAAATTGGAGCGATTAGAATCTTTAGAATACACAATTCACTAAATAATATTAAAACAGTAAAGTTGAAAGATTTTTTTTTTAATTGGAGGTGATAATTACCTTAACTTAGTTTTCAAAATAATGATTTGCTAATTTTCTTATTAGATAGGTTATTAATCTTAGTAATTGCTTTAATAACCTGTATTTCATTAGTCCATAGAATTTCCAGGAAACATTCTCTAATGTGTGATAGATGGGTTTTACCTGTGACGCGTAGAGTTTCGTAACCCCCAATTTGCTACGGCCTACGGGCTGCTACGCTTATCCCTACGGGAATCGCATAATCGCTACGCGTGCTACGCGAAGATCTTGTAAGAGATTTTCGGTATTTTTAATATACTCATGGATAATCAAATATTATGGGTAGTGTGCAGTGTTTCGTCACTGTTATGATGTTACGCTGAAGATAACATTGTGGTTGCCTTATCGTACGAGATGAATTTATATAATTACCATTTAATAGACGTATAAGTTACTGCCACATGGTTTTACGATAATTTTTAACTGTTTCAAATTTTTGATATACAATCTAAAGCAATTTTTTGTTATTGTCAGCTACGAAAGCGATTGTGTGTACGATATTTTTGTAATTCTACTTTCTTTATATATATATTATTTAAGTGAAAGAAAGAAGTTTAGGTTACACATCCTAAACTTCTTTCATAAACTGAATTAATATATACATTTGCTGGAACTTAGATAAACACTCTTTATTTAGGTACCAAATAAAATAAAATAAACCCAAAGCGTTTTTTTTTTAATTTTGGAGCGACGGCATAATTATGTCTTCTATGGTTCTTCATAAAATATATATTTTTTTTAATTTACTTACTTAATATGCTATGATTTACATTACATTATATACAAGGTCATATGATATGTATCTACTAGGTAGGTACCGATGTAAATACTTTATGTTGCCTTTCTTTTTTTTTTGCATTAATGGCAATGAGGCAAAACACGCGATTTAATCACGGTAAAACGCACATTATTAAGGAAGATACCACTTTATTTAAATTAATCAGTTACTTAAAGTCGTCAAACAATAACATGAAACGAGGGTACGTTTCATGTTATTGTTTGACGTCTTTATAATATTTAAAGCAATCAAATGTAAAAAGGTACATAATGCAGGTAGATAAGATTCTTGTTATAACTGCTTTTAAAGACAGAGGTATATATCTACATAGGCCCAACTTATTGAGCTATTAGTGAAAACTTTTAATTGGCTTTGTATTACTTATCTTGGTTACTTAAACAAATTGATATTGCTATTGGTTTTTCTAAAAATAATTATTAGGAATATAATGAACAAATATTCTGTTTAAATCATCATGACAGAATACCATTGTTGATAGCAGAGATTCTTCTACTTTTTATCAATAGCTTTATTGAAAACAGCCCAATTATTGTAGTTACTAAGAAAAATCGCTCTCCTTGCCCTGTTTCATTTAAAATTACGGCGTTTCATTACATCATTGTTAATTTTTATAAATCTGCTGTAAAAGACAAGAATTGAACAATCGTTCTTTTTTTTTTTTTTTTTTTTTTTTATATAAACGTTGCTCCACACTAGGAATTGCTCCTGTATTGTGGGTGCGTTTACAAACATTTAAACTCACATACACAAACAGCCAGACCCAGAACAACTAATTGCAGGTCATACAAATATTTGTTCCGTGCGGGAATCGAACCCGCGACACGCAGCGCAGCATTCAAACGCTTAACCACGTCATTCAAAAACTAAACTGCATTGCGGTTTAAATAAAATACTCCTAGTTACGGCGTTATATTATTATACAAAATAAATGTAGTTTTTAAAGTTTAATGACATGTTTACTCGACGGTACATCTAAAATATTATATTGCACACGTGCAATTTTTTGTCAGTATAATTTTTCCTAACATTTTGTGTATTGTCATTAGCGCAATATGTAAACATTAGTTCAATTAATCGTCGCATCATTATGTTAACTAATGAACATAATTAATAACATGCTGTAGGTAAAAAGACATCCAATCATAGTGTACAATGGGAGAATCATCGGATGTGACCGAGTCTACTTAATTTATGACACTCCGACGCAAGGTAAATCACAAAAACCACGTTAGTCGACAAATACCACCATTAAGTGAGTGACACACGTTATGCGACATTGACCAATGCCAAAACATACCTTTACGTCACATTAGATCGATTATTATAATTGGAAGGCCGCACCGGATACCGGTCATACTAATGAGGTGATACGATTTTTTTCAAAAATCTATTCGGTTATTCTAATAGGTGAGTTGTGACGTTAAAATCGATCGATTAGAGTGAACGAATGAATAAATCTCCATCATGATAGACTGTATTTAGATATTTGCAATATGTTTGTAAATAAATAAATGTTGGTAAATGATTTATTTGATCATCATTTCAGTGTGACGCACGTGTGTCGTATCTTCTGATTTCCGCACGAGATTGTTTTGTGCTGCATTTATATGTGTGAGATGGAGTGCTACAAGAAGAAAGATTGTTGCATTAGGGTAGGTCTTAAAAACTGACGCCATCTGCATTCAGACTACATTAACTTTCAAAAACAAAACAATACGATGCAGTTTCTCTGGTATACATTAAGGTAATACATGTTCGTGAGGCACTGTTTAATCGAACTCCATAAAACATCAAAATTATACAATCCGCAGAACATTGACATGGCTTTATATGGCGTCGGTTCAATGTACTTATTTTGGTGCAGGTGAGGCATCAGTGTGCACATGCCCGGTTATATCACAATCCACCGCCTCTTCAACAATGCCTACGTGATCGTTCACTTTATTCAACTTTGCCAACTTAACAAGTGCCTTGTTTAAGTAACGGAAGTGCATAACTATAATTGCATTTTTTTTTTATTTGTATTATGTCCGTAACCTTTGTCTTTAATGTGTCTCTTTGTTAGGTGTGAAAATCGAAATGACTATTACAAAATTTAAAAGTATATTTATGTTCCCATCTTCCTCTGGTTTTCCCACGCTTCATGTATGGCGTGTATGTGGGTAAAAAAAAAACTAACAGAAAGTGATGGTTTAGAGATCGTTTGGGGAATCCCTCCGTGCCCGCTTAACTGAACCGTACGGTATACTGAGGTAAAATTGCGATAACCACGTCATTAATGCGTCATTGGTAAATGGCATGGCTCTGCTGCGAAAGTACCACTTACGACATGTGATTATTTGATGCGAATTTTACATCTGGGAATTATCATATTGAAGACGTTAGTTTACAGAGACAGCCGGATCACTCATTTGGAACACAACTACTAAAGTTTTTCTAATTTATTATGTACTAAGCCGATGAGTTGGTGCACTGAAAAAAAATGCAGACTAACTAAGATAGATTTTCTGTTAGTTGGTATTAAAATGTTTGGAATCATTATTTATCTATTTACTATAAACAAGATAGCATATTTACCAAAACAAATTCATTTTATTTATATCGACAATGTGACATGTACAGAATAATCACCGGTCTTTGTTACATCATACATGCTTTGTTTGATTTTACTTCTTCACTTTTGTATATCAAATAATAATTTAAGTTCATGGTTACAAGCGACTTGTTAGCTTTAAGTATAGCATTCTTAAACTGGCCAGTATTTGGGCTAAATTAAATAACTACCCGTAACAAAACTAAATAATTACTTAGTTGACGGAACTATGATAATTTAACAAAGTTTTTTTTTTTAAGTTGCCCCCACACTAGGAATTTTTCCTGTATTGTGGGTGCGTTTATAAACATATAAACTCACATACACAAACAGCCAGACCCGGAACAACTACTTGTAGGTCATACAAATCTTTGATCCGTGCGGGAATCGAACCCGTGACACGCAGCGCAGCAGTCAATCGCTTAACCACTGCGCTAACCGTGTCGTCAAGAAGAAGAACAAGAAGTCAAGATCTTGTTAGGCTCGTATGGAGTCAAGATGCGTGATCACATTAAACAAGAGTGTTGTTAAAGCAAACACTTTTATTTTTTAGTGTGACACCTGCCCATATACCCAATAACACGTCAAAACACTACAACAATGTACTAATTGTCACTGCGTCAAACTACCAGAAAACGTAGGTTTTTTAGATCATTTGTAAACTGAAACATTGCATTGTAGCGGCATCAACATCGCCACATGCGAACTACGCGTCACACTGACGTCACGCAAATCCTGCATCGCGCAAGCAGAGTTTACCACGCAACTAGCATATATACACACACAACACCCGTCTGGTCGGAGGATCCTCCCTTTTCTATGGTGGATGAGTGAACTTTACACCCTGTTCCTCATACCACCAAACATTGCGATTTGACAAAATGGCTTGACCACTGCGCCAACCGTGTCGTCAAGAAGAAGAACAAGAAGTCAAGATCTTGTTAGGCTCGTATGGAGTCAAGATGCGTGATCACATTAAACAAGAGTGTTGTTAAAGCAAAAACTTTTATTTTTTAGTGTGACACCTGCCCATATACCCAATAACACGTCAAAACACTACAACAATGTACTAATTGTCACTGCGTCAAACTACCAGAAAACGTAGGTTTTTTAGATCATTTGTAAACTGAAACATTGCATTGTAGCGGCATCAACATCGCCACATGCGAACTATGCGTCACACTGACGTCACGCAAATCCTGCATCGCGCAAGCAGAGTTTACCACGCAACTAGCATATATACAACGTCCTGACATCAACCGTCGGGCAGTTGCCCACCAGACACAACACCCGTCTGGTCGGAGGATCCTCCCTTTTCTATAGTGGATGAGTGAACTTTACACCCTGTTCCTCATACCACCAAACATTGCGATTTGACAAAATGGCTTGACCACTGCGCCAACCGTGTCGTCAAGAAGAAGGACAAGAAGTCAAGATCTTGTTAGGCTCGTTTGGAGTCAAGATGCGTGATCACATTAAACAAGAGTGTTGTTAAAGCAAACACTTTTATTTTTTAGTGTGACACCTGCCCATATACCCAATAACACGTCAAAACACTACAACAATGTGCTAATTGTCACTGCGTCAAACTACCAGAAAACGTAGGTTTTTAAGTCATTATTGTAAACTGAAACATTGCGATTTGACAAATTGTTTTTACATTTAAGTGTTGTTTTCAGTGCCTCATAATGTATGCTATTAAAAAAGGGTAATAAAAAGTACAGATACAATATTCAAGGATTTTAATTACGCTAAGCCAATGAACGTTTATCGTTGCCTAAAGGACAGCGGGAGTATTGTTCAAAGTTATTGATATTCGTATAGTCACGAGCATGAGACTTTACACTTAGATACGCAAGATTCTAAAGCAATGTTCTCCCAAAGTATTGATGAAAATATATTACGAGTATAGTGCATGGTATTCTAAAAAAATCTTTTTACAAAAAAAAACCGACTTCCAAAAAAAACACTACGAAGTGAAAAATAAACTTAATTTCGGAAATTTCTGGATCTAATTTAGTTTTTTGCCACCGACTTCCGAAATTAAGGTTGTTTTTCACTTTGTAGTGTTTTTTTTGGAAGTCGGTTATTTTTTTTTGGAAAAAGTTTTTTTATTTTTCACTTGTTAGTGGGTCAGTTTGCAATTTATCTAAGTTAAAATAGCCTAATGTCAACTGCTCCTTACTTTTTACAAAATATTTCTTTTGCGATGCAGAGGTGTTAATAGTTGAGGAGTACTCCTGGTAAGAACCAGGAGATTCGGAACTGATGGTGACTTCACCATATGCATTCTCAATTAAATAAATTGCTTTGCAACCATATTAAAGTGGGTAATCGAATCGCAACAGTGAAATACTTATTATTAAGTAGTTCCGGTGGCTATCTGTGGTCTTCATCATCAGTTTCACTTCACCAAATGGTGCTTTCCGAGTGCAAATGCATGGGTTACTATAAAAAATACTGAAATCGATACAGGTGTGCCTATAAAATGTGAGGATTGCCTTCAATTTCCATGGGATCCCCTCATCAGATTCTGATTTGGTGACAATGGAACCACTTCGGGGGCATACCCATTCAAAAAATAAAATAATTTTCAAAATCGGTCCACAATTGACAGAGCAATCGGTGAAAAAACATTTAAAAAAAACATACAGCCGAACATATAACCTCCTCCTTTTTGGAAGTCGGTTAAAACCATAGGCATGAACTAAGTGTTTTTTCACAGATGAAATCATTATTTCACGAGGAAATCGCAATTGTATTTTGCGTTAGTGTAAATTTAAATGCTCTTGACAGTACAATCAAACGCACTTTTATGGTAACAATTGGACTTACTGATATAGTAATGGATGCTGCTTTAATTTTAAAATGAATCACTTATATTTTTCTGAACAATCAAAATTATATAATTGAATAGCTTCCGGTTCTATATATCATACCTATAGCAGTCACTTAATTATTGTCTACATATATTAATAAATTGGTTGACAGATATCCTCTTTAGTATTTTTCCTGGTAACTATTATTTTTAGTATCCAACGTCTGCAAGGATTCCATGATAATGAAATATGCAGAACCAACTTATTATGTATGATGAATGCTATTTAATCCATATCTATTGTTTTAAGCCTACGATTTCTAAGGAAAGTGCAGTTGCAAATGCAATGATTTTTTATGATTAAATAATGGAAATCAGGTAAACTGGCGTGGCTGATGGATATTATTACGTCCATAGAAATCCTTGTGATTTTCCTTTACGGAATTCAAACAATAGTGCCTAAGTACTCGGCGTGGAGATCGGTAAGATTTTTCCGTTAACGGTGCATTGAAACTATTTAGCCTCCCTAGGTTAGAATAAATTATATCTTTGTCGTGCAACACCCTTGTTCGAGTCGACATGATTCGGCACAGCCGAATATATTATGTAGATATAATGTTCGGGTAAAGCCGCTTCGCTTAGTTTAAATTGTGCCGAGCCGACCCGAACATGATTAAGCGAAGGTAGATGCCAAACTAAGTTTGCTGATCGGCACGAGTCTTGCCGAATAGGTATATGTGGTAATTGTTTCAGGTTGGCTTTTTTGTTCATCAAATACTGCCGAGTCGAATGAGGCTGACCCGAGTAGTTTTGTTGCTCTGCTTTCCATTTTTACTGGTTAGGAAACTGTAACTGAAAACAGCATAGTTCGAAAGTGTTATGAAGACGTTTGTAGAGGCCTTGTTGTATGACATATACTAAGAACAAACAAATATATAGGGGTTTCGCATCTCAGGCAGACCAGCTCCAAAACATCATAATGATAAAATAAAATACCCTAAAATTACCATTATTAAAAATAAACACTAATTGACGATCCTTTTAACAACTGCAAAAGGATTCAAAAATATCAGAATAAAGACTATTACGAATGAAAAATATCATACGGAAGTGATATGACATCTTTTAGCTCATAATTTTGTGTACCAACGTGAAATTGTTTTTAGATCGTGTTAGCCTGCAAGTAATGAGCTCCTGGTCCAGCGTATCCTATTAGCTTTTAATATGCTTTGTCATCTGGTGCTCGGGGAAAATGCAGCCTATAATAGATCGAGTTATGGCCCATTGACACTGGACACAATTGAGACTCGAGCACAAACGCGCGAAGTCAAACGTAACGTAAATCCATAATAACAGGCAAAATAAATATACGTTACGTTTAACTCTTGCGTTCGTGGTAGGCCTACAGGGGTGCAAAGGCATAAAAACATAATGACTACTTTGATGATTGATTTTTGCATACATTCCGGTTCCAATAAACGATGAAATATTACAGATTTTAGGAGGAAATGTCATACGGAGGGTCTTTTTAGCAGATTTACAAGCCAGTTTTATCAGCAAATGATTTTATCTTATAATCAGTTGACCATTCTAACGGACAAAAACGTGTTTTTGCTAAGTTATGGACCCAATATTTTGAGAAATAATATGCATTTCAGGTGTATCACTACCAAATTTTAAAACCGGCCAGTGCGTGTCGGATCACGTATAATGAAAGGTTCCGTAGTTCGGATGAATTTATCCCAAAAAAAATTAACATTGTAGTTGAAAAACATGTTCATACACATACACATGTACATCGACATACGTCACAGTCAATTCTTCAACTGAAAATGTAAGTGGGTCGAATATCATTCTTTAACTTGTCAAGCTTACTTAGCTGAGATAGTTTTTCTTTTAACTTCGTTAAAATATATACTACTGCCATACAATTTTTCACATATCCAAAAACAACCATTTAGCTAACAGGGGGGGGGGGGACACTTGACTCTAACAAAAAATTGCAGTTTAAAGCTTAATAATACGCAAACGCGGATCCCAGAATCGAAAAATGTTTCCACAGAACGCAATATTTTTGAACTGCCTATTTAATGATACCCCACATCATGGGATAGACGAGAAAAACAATATCAACCCCACTTTGCGTGCAAGTACTAAGAGTCTCTGAACTAAGCCGGGGACAGACAGACAGATGGACATTGCGAAACTATAAGGGTTCCTTGTTGACAACGGAACCCTAAAAACCGGTAAGTTTACCTACTTCCAACAACTTGCTTTACCTTGTGTTCTTCCCGAAAGCGAAATATACTTATCAGATATATTTTCTGCTAATTATGTTTAATGTTCACCGTTCAGGAGGCCAATATCCAGCAGTGGACGTCTTTCGGTTGAAATGATGATGATAATGATGTATAATCTCCAAATAAAACGATAAATATAGCACGATAAAATATAGCATCAATGACGTCATGAATGTCGAGTGCTTTTACAATCTGATAAACAAATATATAACAAATGTAGGTATTGCTTGAGTAAAACAGTTCCGAAGTACCGATAGTTCTCGTATAGTTTTGCAGTCGACGCATAATGGAAAAGCTGCTGGCATGGCAGTCCTATTGTTGCCTATGCGACTGGACCCTATTTCATAGCTACATATATTATATATCATAGTTATATATCGTATTATTATCATACAAACCGGGTGAAGAGTGCATCTGGTTCAGAAAAACGGTACAACATTTCAGCTCAAAAAGAATAACTTTGAAAATTTTTGATATTTTTTTATTTCTTTAGTTTATTAAATATAAATCTATGTCTGTGCGCCTAGTACACACACACACCTGCCACAGTACTGCGACACGGCGCCGCACCGATACGCGGCGGCGCGGGCGGCACTATTGGCGGCGGGATCAAACGAATGGATTAAAACGTGTACCGATCAGCTGACTTGATCTAGTGATGTGTAGAATTCATTTGGAAACATTTGATTTTTAATTATGTACATATTATTAAAAAAATGTTATCACCAAAGGAATCCGTGCCTTTCATATGTATATACTCTACCTCTACCTCTAACACGCTATAAAGGGCCCAGTCGTCCAAGCCCGACAATGCAATATTTGTATGTTTTTCGTAATCACATTTTCTCGCCAGTTGCTGGTTTAAAAATCTTTTTTTTTATGTAATATTTTTCGTTTGTCGGATACCGTTCGCCTGTTGATTGTATTAAAGTGTCCGCGTGAAAATTCAGCATTTTGCTTTGGTTCCTAAAAATAACAAAAGAACAAAACTCCTTTGGGGAAATTTAAAAGAATAAACTGTAAACAAACATTTTGATTGGATGAAACTTTTGATAGTGCCCATCAATGTTATTATCAGTAAGAAGACGTAGATAGGTTACATTCCCTACATTCGATCACCAAAAACGGCACAATATCACACTATTAAATGACATAGTGAAGTAGGACGGTATGATGTAGTTATCGGGAGCGAAAAAGAGACTAGACGAAGAAAATGTGGCTAATTAGCCAAGTTTTGACGTGCCACTTGCGTGTTTAACCTATCTACCTCTTTTTACCCGACTGCGGCGAAGCCAAAAAAACCGGACAAAGTATGCGAGTTGAACTCGCGTGGTAAGGGTTCCGTACAATGATTATGATAGCTACCAACATAATTTATCCAAAGAACAAACTTAACATTGTAATTGAAAAACATGTTCTCTCATACATTCCAACTGCAAATGTTAGTTTGTACGTATAATATTGAGAGATTTAGCATGTTATTTTAACACCATAGACTTCTTATAGATTTTCCTGTAATCTATAATAATAATATATACTCGTATAATTATCTCTGTATTTTATATTAAAATTATTAAAAAAAAAAAAAATTGAGATCCTTACAACAAGCCCCATTTGATAAGTCACACGGTACAATTTGCATTTTTTTTTTTTTATTTGCCCCCAATAGATACCCTCATATTAAAAATAAATTTATTTACGTTACACGTACGTATTTGGGTCACAGAAATTCATACGTGTACCTACCAAATTTCAATTTAATCGGTCAAGTAGATTCGGAATAAATCGGATGTGACAGACGGACAAACAGACAGACACAAGAGTGATCCTGTAAGGGTTCCGTTTTTCCATTTTAGGTACGGAACCCTAAGAAGAAGGGACCTGTATGTATAAAAACTTTCTCATGCAGTCGGAGGCACCTTCTTAAATTTAACAATAAAGTTACCTCCGAC
Organism: Tiliacea aurago; assembly: GCA_948098905.1. Classification (NCBI taxonomy): domain Eukaryota; kingdom Metazoa; phylum Arthropoda; class Insecta; order Lepidoptera; family Noctuidae; genus Tiliacea; species Tiliacea aurago. The sequence continues at coordinate 20,029,398 of OX402576.1, forward strand.
TGCATGAGATCGTTTATAGTATTGAGTTATAATAAATCGTGTTTCCACCTTTTTTAAAGTTCACTTTTTACGCAGTCGTGTTTTTTACTTACGTGCTCATCATAATTATTTCTATATGAATAATGTAAAGTACCTATATTTTTCATGAAGGTATATAAAAAGACAAAAAGCTTTTAAAATAACAGCATTAAATGTTACAGAAATACCTTATGAACTTGGTAGGACATGCCCAAAAAACATACTGACAATGAAATAAAAATTTGCCAACAGAGCTATAGTCCTGCGTTGAGCGGCATCGTAAGAACTCGTTCAGACCCTATTTGAAGAAGAATCGGTAAAATTAGAACCTTTAAGAAAAGGTTCTAATTTAGGTTCCTGTTCCGGTTCGGATTCTAGTAACGGAACCACTAAATACCGGTATTTTAGGAACCTTTTCTATCCCCGCTTCTGTGACCCAAAGACGTACGTCTAATGAAAAGTTTTTAAAGAAGTAGTTGAAGTTATTACAGGAAATAGATGAAAATTTACCATTACCCCCAAGGGATGAATTTATCCCAAGAAACATAACATTGTAGTTGGACACATGAGTGATTCTATAAGGGTTCCGTTTTTTCCTTTTTGGGTACGGAACCCTAAAAAACAAGCAAAAAATCGCAGGGCCAAGGCTGAACAAGCTTAGATTGGATTTGATAGAGTAGAGCAATTATATTATCTTTGTCTTGACTTGAATACTTCGTAACAGGTTATTACGTAGCAATGCTGTGACATACAATATGACTAATGATTCTAGGTCGTGTCTTTTTTTCTCATATCAATGCCGTAGGTATTTTATATAACTAGTAATATAGGTATGTTCAATTTGTTACGGAAGTCGGAGCTCAAAACTCCGGTTCGCGACCGATCTAGGCTGCCACCTTAAGTACGCAAAATAGGCCTGTTTAAATAAGTAGCCAAGCTATGGCCAACGGCCATATCATTTGCACTTCTTGTTGACCTTCTGTCCAAAATTATTTTTTTTTTCTGAGCGTGTTGAATGAAACGGTTAAAACAAACAGAGCAGCCCAATTTTATTCCAGCCCAGTATAGGTTTATAATTATATAAACATGATCATATTTTTCGTCTTATCATAACATACAGGCTGTTAAAGACATTGCGTGCCATAGCTTAGGGGTAGGTTCAGTATTGATAAAGGAACACAAGGACAATAAAAAAAAAAACAAAAAAAATATTGCAAGATCAACCTAATTTAGTACCTACTAACTTAAACGATTGCTATAATCGTTTAGAATGATAATTATTTTATTTGTTTAAATGCTTTAATTACTAAGTTAGTAGGTACCAAATTAGGTTGTTCTTGCAATTTTTTTTTTTGGGTTCCTTTATCTATACTTACCTACCTAAATATATAGCTATATAATATAATAGGCTAAACCAGTTTCTACAATAGATTCTATGCTTTGTCAAGTGGGCATGTAAACATAAAGTCAATACGTTCTTGTTATTTCAAATTAGTTCTTCGAACTATTGTATTTAGGGAAAATTGACTGTAAATTTTTTCCGAATGATTTTCCCGGGGAAGGGGAAATCACATATTGACAACTTCGATGACTATTTCATGTTAGACTCTGAACCGGTCGATCAGGCGACGCTTGGGGCGGCCTATGTCTAGCAGTCAACGTCTTTCGGCTGAAACGATGATGACGTATTTAGGTATTCCCAAGCTATTTAATGGATGGAATTATCCGTAAACCTTTCCCTCATATACTCGAAGATTTCATTCCCATGAGGTAGAATTTCATCCTGATTCAGGTATTCCCGTTTGACAATTATATGGACGTGGTGTGACTTGCCAAGGTCAGTATAAACCATCAATAATATTCATGTTACTAATACTATGCAACACAATGTTATTATAGTACTAGTACTTCTTGATTGTTTGCAATTATATTTTATTTATGATTTGTATTGCCGGTAACTATGTATCTACAGAAATTACGCCCATGGATAAACATGCATACTTAATGTTAATATTTTTTAGTGTCCCGTGCTATTATTATTAAAAAAAAACACTAATTGTAACCTGGGTATGTTTGTGTGGGCGATAGAACTTAGAATACCGCTACTTCAATTTTGATTAATGTTTATTTAATTAATTACCACAATACAATAACTAAAGGTTTCCTAATAAATAACGGTAAGATACCCACAGGAGTATCTTACCGTTATACAAGTAGGAACGGTAAGATACCCACAGGGGTATCTTTACTTATATAAATAAAATAAATAAACATTAATCAAAATTGAAGTAGCGGTATTCTGACGGGATAGTATCCAAGTTTTGATGATGGCTTCACCGTCATTAGAATCATGAAAATCGAGTTCATTAGAAGGACCCTAGACAAGAAGTCTCAAGTAGAAATCCAAAAATACTAAAATACTAAATATTACATAACGCGATTAAGATGAAGTTTGTCATATGACCTTAAGTTCGATACCAGTCCATGTTTGATCTCATAGTAAATGTTTAGCTTCGTTCAAAAGAAAAAAGCGCGCGTGCGCGTGCGGAGCGTTCAAATAGCGTAGAGTCATCTCAATTAATGTCTTTTCCTTGAATTTGTATGTATATATAATTTAGGGATATATTATAGTAAATATATGTGTATTATATCTATGTTTATAACCTATTTATGTACGTGTGTACCTATTTTATTTGTAATTAATTATGTTATATTTTGTTATTTTATAATATTACTAGCTTCTGCCCGCGACTTCGTTCGTGTGGAAGTCGCAAGACACCACAATATACTAATAACAGCTACATTTTTTTAGAAAACTACCTCGTTGGTCTATTAGTCGCAAGTGCTTCTTTTGGGCATGAGGTGCTGGGTTCGATTTTCGGGTCAGGCAAAGTGTTATGGGGTTTACCATCTGGAATTTCTCAGGTACAGTCCGAAGTCTGAATTTGTGCCTGGTTAGTGGCAATTGGCTCTCTCCCTATTACATGGGACCTAAACATAACTGGGTTTACTATAGGTAGGTACACCTCTGCCTAACTCTTCGGGGAATTTAGACATGATGCTATGTAAGTTTTTTAAAACATAAATACATACAAAACTCATGCTTTCTTCCCATGATGGTAGGCAGAAACTATAGAACGCCACCCTGTACGCTACTTACATACTCTTTTTGCTTCGTTTACGTTCATACATCTGGTCATATACGCACGCCTGTTCACGTTCAGAGTACTACGCACTTGACCTTTCTGAAGAACATCACCAATTAGGTCACTATATGCCCTAGGGCGTTCCGCTCACAACTGCCTTGTAAATTATTTTTGTTAGTCGCCTTTCATTAATACTTTCAACATGACCAAAGCATCTAAGCATAATCTTTTAAAAATTTGCCCCTACATCTTCTTTTAAACCACACCGTTGCCTTATCACATAATTTAACACATTTTTCTGCCTATCATTCATAGTCACGCCACACATGCTTTGCAAGGAACACATTTCCACAGCTTTGATTCTGCTTTCATGCTTCTTTTGCCAACTTAACCCAACATTCACTTCCATGCATAAGCGTGGGTACCAGCACACCATTGTGAACAGCTAGTCTAGCCTTTTTGGGCATCAACTGGTTCGTCACAATCGCATATAGAACATAATTCACTTTATTTCCCGCATTTACTCTATAAAAAACTTCCCTGTATACTACGTTTGTAATTATGGTCTCAACAGCCAAAATATACAGAGTCTCGGGACTGGTGACGCGTGAACCAGTGACGTATAGTTGTCCGTGTGAGAACCAGTTACTCCTGAGATCGACTCCGCAGACGTCAGTAGTAATTTCCCATTGCTTTCTATGTTTTTCGTTTTTAGTGAATTTATGAACGCCTGCGTTCCTGCTTATCTACCTAATGTCACAAAACTGATACACTGACTGATTCATTCTTTCAGATTATTCCTGACGAACGACTATCACTAAAATAATATAACAGTAGATTATGCAGAACATATGGCCGATATGGCCGAAAGTTTCTGGAGTGGCGACCGCGTACCCGGAAGGCCGCTCACAAGGTGGACCGATGACTTTGTGAAGGCCGCAGGAATCCACTGGATTCGGGAAGTACAGAACTGGTCGAAGCGGCGATGTTTGGGGAAGGCTAATGTCCAACAGTGGATGTTTTTCGGCTGAAATGATGATGTGATAATACTAAAAATTAACGATTTTCGGTCTTTTTCCTTTACTTGTGCTGTGAGACTTTACTTTGTGGCATATGATTCTAGGTCAACGGGAAGTACCCTATAGGTTTTGTTAATTTGCGAGTATCAAAATATTACGCGTATATGGCCATATTTTTTTAATGTGTTTATTTAGAAGTTTGTTTTTTGAGCTCCAGGAAATCGTACAACAGGTATTTGAAATGAATTTCTACTTTATACCTCCATGCGTTCCTGAGAAAAAGGGTCTTCACTGACAGACAGACAGACAGACGGACGGACGGGCGGAAAACGAAGTCATCCTATAAGGGTTCTGTTTTTCCTTTTGACGTAGGTACGGAACCCAAAAAAGTAAGTTGTAATCTCATTTCCCACGATATGTAGGTATGGGAAAAGATTTTTGCGATTTCTGAGTCATCTAGTACTCAAGCCTCAGTTTCTTCTAATAGAGTTTTTGATCCTCATATGAAACAGGATCTATTGGCACCAAATTTATTTTTAATGAAAATTGTCATGCTGACTGTACATTTTAATCAAAATCTATGTCTGCAAATGAAAATGTCTCAAAAAGTTATAGATAGTCTCCTAAGACCGATTTCACGTAGCTACAACGGTTAAGCTTATTTACCTTATTTACCGTTACCTTTACTGCCCCATCACAATAATCCACTCTGTTTAGTCATGATGATTGACAGCTTAGCCCCATAAATATATAGCGTGATGATAAAATTTATAAAAGTTCTAACCATTTGGCTCGTCTTTTTACAATTTACTGTAAACTATAGCTGTATACCAAACATAGTGCAATATTGCTCATCCCCCCTAGCAAATAGCGCAATAATAATGTAGCCTACCGACTGACCAGTCTTCTATGGAATATGCATGCAAAATTTGAACAGAATCTATCCAGTAGAATTTGCGTGATGCTCTAACATACATTCATAGAGGAATACAAACATAATGCAATATTGCTGATCCCCCATGGCAAATAGCGTGATAATATATAGCCTATCAATTGACCAGGCTTCTATGGAATGTGTATGCAAAATTTGAACAGAATCTGTCTAGTAGAATTTGCGTGATGCTCTAACATACATTCAGACAAACAGACAAAAATTCTAAGAATTATATTTCGGCATTGGAATCGATCCCAGAACTCGTAGCAATTATTTTTTCTCAAAAATATTCAATGTACATTCTTGACTTTGCTACGATTTTATTATATGTATAGATTATATGCATAGATAAAGATAGATAGATTATTTTCTCTCAATCAGAGCACCCGCCATCTTATCTCTTCGCCACGTTTGGTTGACTGGTAGAGAATGCCTAAGGCATTAAGTCCGCCTTTGTACATTATTGTGTGTGAGAAGGTTAAATAAATAAATAATTAAAAGACGGATTTAACACAAATATATAATTTTAAGTTTTTATTTGACAGAATTTCATTTCTCAAGTGACTTGCTAGTTATGCAAAATTAATCCAGCCCACAAAAACGGTTTTTTGAGTTACCTTTGAGTTAGTTTTAGTTATATGGCATCTACACATCAACTTTAGTAAATGAAAAAAATATCCAAGCCGCAAAGTTCTTATCTAAGCATTTTACTAACTACTACTACTACTACTTTGGATCTTAATGTCAAATCGTTTTTTTTTCATATAGGTAAAACAAGAAGCCATTTGAATCAATTTTTTTGCAAATTAGTATTGTGGTAAGCATTATTAAATGCCCTTACTATTCATTTATGCGATTTACTGCCTCAACTTAACACTAAAATATACATCCCACATTTTTAATATTGTAAATAAGAACTAAAACTAACTAGTCTTATTGTATGTTTACATTTAAATTAGTGATTAGTATAGTAATAATATTAGTAAGTATTTATTTAGATTTGATGTATTTTCTTTTCTTTTCTACTCTTACATACATTGTCTACATCTCTTTGTCTACTTTCCTGTCGCAGGTATGCTGGAAGAGATTTCTTTAGAAATAAGCATCACCTTGGTACGTATGTTTTTGTTCCTTTCTTCTTGTATGTATATATGTATGTACATAAACTGTTAAATAAATAAATAAATAAAGAGATTTTTACTGAAAAACAATACATGTATTCACATGAAACGATTTAGACAAATTACAAACAACAACAAAAATGGGTTCGTCCGTTCAGGTGCTATGATGCCAAATACAGACACACAGATACACACTACAAACTTATATAACCCCTCTTTTTGACGGGAGTTAAAAACAGTTTCAAGGTTATTTTTAACACGGCGTTATTTATAAGGGTTAAGATAACACGATTACAAAACCCAACATTTTAAACCAGCACGTGTGATTGTACCTGAAATAATGACCATGTGAATCGTGTGTGGCCAGCGAAGTGGGTCAATAACCCATTGCTATGAGAGCTTGATCTGCGCCCGCGTCGAGTAGGAAGTGCATTCAATGGCCGAAAGCGTGAGTAACTCCCAAATTACAGACAATTTGCACGTTTAACTTTCAAACAATGACCACCAGCTGAGCGACTCTACCTATTTAGCAATGCACTTCTTTGTTCGATTGCTTATGTTTTTGTCTAGCTAGTTGGCAACGCATGGAAGACAAAACACTATCCACAGTACGCGGCCATTGATAAGTGCTCATAGACACGAGTGGCACGTTTGTTAAGAAGCATACAGACTTATTTATAGAGGCAAAGGATGTATATCCTCGAAACCGGCTAGATCCTCACAGTCGTATATTAAATGACTTACCAAGACTAGCTAAATCTAATAAAGGCTGTTTAGCCACGTGTGTTCGAATTTATAATAACATTCCAAGTGATTTAAAAACTTTGGATTTTAGATTGTTTTAAAAAAATGTTACTGAAATGGTTAAACAACAATAATTTTACCAGCATGAAAGAATTTACTAATTTTTATTAATAACAACTTTATATACCATTTTTTATGCAAATAAATAGTATTTCTATAAATATTTCACGTTGTCAGCAGTGGAGGCAACTACAGTCGTGGATACTGGTTGGCGGCAACCATAGATGCGTCGACGGCAGAGGCAACTGCAGTCGTGGATACTGGTTGATGGCAGCCATAGACGCGTCCACGGCAGAGGAAACTACAGCCGTGGATACTTGTTGGCGGCAGACAGACACGTCGACGGCAGTTGCAGTTGCTTCTGCTGTTGGCAACGTGCCGCTAGTATATTTCAGCACGTACATATATACGAGCGGCTCGTTGTCACCGGCCATCGCCGGCGCCGTCGACGCGTCTACGGCTGCCGCTGACCAGTGTTAACGGCTGCTGTTGCCTGTGCCGTTATAAACGCGCTGCTCGTGTTTATGAGCACTAACGCATAAATGCATAATATATGGAGTTATTGACACATACAGTCAACGGCGAAAATGTAAAGCAATTTAAAAAAAAAAACCTTTCCTGGCTGGCGAATACCACCTTATCTGTCATTTTAAAATGTTGGCAGTGACGTTGTCAGAAAAATAATAAGTTGCATGTAAAAATTAATGAGGAGCTAAACATATTACTACTCCTTGACTGTACCTACCTGATGAGTGACAGAGAGTCTAGAACGCCGAAGTTTTCAGAAACTACGTCTTCCATATCAAATACCTATCGTATAATGCCAGTATTCATGACTAAGACCTAAGCAAAGCAAGGTTTGCACTGGCTTTACTGCACTCGCTGATTTGGTGGTAAATATCTCTTCAAACTCACAACTGTTCCCTTATTCCATTTTTAAGGTACTGTTTTGTATGATCAGCGTGAAAATGTAAATACAGACTTCTTCTTCACAGTTAGCAAGAGTTAGGTAGGTGCACAACAATAGCTCATGTCCTGCTAAAAGATTAGCCAGTCCGATATGTTTCTAGCAGGGCTAACCGGGCTCGCTGAACTAAGTGCCAACCTGTACCCGACTCTTTTAATGCACCCTTGCTATATTAGACTACCACAGATTCTGCGGAACTAGCTTGACGCTTCATCATTCATTGGTGGAATTGGTCCATGTTGGCGCAGGATCGAGTTGAGTGGGAGCCAACGGCACAACATACGCTGGCAGAGTGTGCCGCATGGGAGGGGCCGCGCCGTGCCCTCATCTCAGGAGTAGGCAGCGCCCTGACGCTGCTGGCCTTGGTCGGCTTGATGATCGGCAGCGAGGAGTCCTGGGACGCGGTGGTATCCTTTTGCGAAACAGTCATGTCGCAGAAGGAGTCTGCGGAAAGGGAGCTGGAGATCTCTCCTACTCACCCAGTCCACAGCAGGTGCACTGGGCGTCGACAGAGGGCAGATAATGCCCTCTTCCGGCCCCTTAAATGTTTCAGGGACGGCGGGCTCGGGGACTTGTGTCAAACACCTCACCCCCCGGACTTGAGGTGGCCCGCAAAGGCGGGCCGGCACCAGCCGGGGATCGCGAAAATCGCACATGATCCCATGACCCCGGTGCAAGTGTGGGAAGGAAACACCAGGGTGGTTTTTAGTCAGTAAGAGTCTGACAGACCCCTCCGCCCGTCCCAGGGCGGAGGACTTCCATGAGGATTTTACATTCCGGAGAAAAAAAAAGGATCGGAAAAAAAAAGACGGGCGTATTGCCCTGCAACGGGGATAACACAGGCCGAATTATTAACAGTGTGTCCGTATACGATGTGGCGAGAAAATTAAGGACCATCAAACTAAATAACTTCCTCCCGGGATGTTGTTGTTCAGTTTGATGGTCTATACGACATCCTTAATTTTCGCCACATCGTATGGACACACTGTATAATAATTCGGCAGGTAAGCGTGTAGTCGCTTAGTTTATAAGTTTATGCCCTGGCTGGAGGGCTTAATTTATTGAGGCACCCACAGGAAAGTCCGGAGAAGCAGATGACAACCTCCTAGAATGACCTGCAAGATGCCATTAAAAAAAATGCTCCACTGTTATGTAAACACGTTTTCCATGTTCTTCCTACGAATAACTTTCCTGTGCCACCTTGAACCAGCCCTCGTGGTACGCTACGTCATCTCGCAGTATTTTTAATGCATTTTTATAATATTTACTAGCTGACCCTGATAGACGTTGTCCTGTCCATCATCATCATCATTCCAGCCGAAAGACGTCCACTGCTGGACATAGGCCAAGCACCGCTACTTCGACCGTTTTTCGTTTTTAGGGTTCCGTACCAAAATGGTAAAAATGAACCCTTATGGTGAGACTAAGTCTGTCTGTCTGTCTGTGTGTCACACCTGGACATCTTAAGAACTACTAATGTTATCAACTTGAAATTTAGAATAGTTTTAGATGACGTTTGCCCAACTATTTTTCAAACAAAAAAGAAATTAAAAAAGAAATATTTTTATTGCAAAAGGGGCTGAAACGGGGTCTTAAAATATTTGAAGTGAGGCTACTAGGGCATGTGGGGTATCATAATATGAAAGAGCGCTATTTACACATTCTCAAACATTTTTTTTAGGCAGCATCGTTACCGACTTTTGATCAAAAATGTAAAAAAAATACGTCCCCCCCCTTATCTCCGAAGTTTGCATAGATAAAAATCTGAAACTATTCTATGTGATAGAAGTTTATGTAAAGATTACAGGAAAAATAAAACGATGTCTCTAAATATGTTTTCAGAAATCATCAATATCCTAAATATTATAAATGATAAATGATTTTATTTCTGTAAGTAGGTTTGTACAAACACTTTTACACGTCAATCACCTATACGTACGGAACCCTCGGTGCGCGAGTCCGACTCGCTCTTGACCGGTTTTTTTTCTTAGTGGTTGTCATTTTGGAGAGAGGGTTTGCCATAATCGCCACACTTGGCAGGCGGGTTGGCGACCGGAGTATGGTGTTAAAATGCATAGAGAACGCTGCTGCCCATTCTCTAGTAAGTCCCTTTAATCGCTTTTTACGACACCCACGGGAAGAATTGGAATGGTACTATTCTTTACTTCCGGCACCACACGGCATGTCTTGTCCAAAATTCAATAATTCGTACATAATTCCCATAGAAAATACACTTCAGTTTTCATTATTACTTTTAAAAAATTTCTCTTCAGAACCTTCCTCAGACATCATAGAATATTAAAAAAAAAAAAAACAGAATTGGTCCAACCGTTCTCGAGTCTTACGCTTAGCAACACATTTAACCATTCATTTGTATTTAAAAACATAAATAACTTTAGCTTTTTTTAAAAAGACTTGACTTTCGACGACATTATTTCATTTCTCATGTGAACTTTTAAACAATGTGCTATTTTAAATTGTACAAAAAACTTGCAACATAGTATTACATAGGTAGCTATTACAAAAAACAAAAGTAACACTAATAATTTTATTTAGGAAAACACAGTTCACAACAAAGAAACAGTTTCATTTCATTTACATACCTTTATATATGTTTCGCTTGTACATTTTTTGTATTGCAGGTAATAAATAAAAATCTGTCACCTAAATCGAGTTATTGCATTAGCATAATGTTTATTAGTCATGTATTTAAATTATAACGTAGTAGTGCATTTTGACAACCAATATTTTTTGTAAAATCCTGTACCAGATTATTTTTATTGTAAATGGTAATTCGCACAAAAACAAGATGTAATAAAGTCGTGAGTGTCGTAATGGCCTGTTACTAATATTTCAAGAACCTAAAAAAAGGGGTCGTTGATATTTGTAAATAGTTTTGTTTTTGTTAAATTTGTTAATCTTCATTGACGAAAACAACGGCGAGTTCGATGGTGACCTCTATCGGGAATGATATAATGGCAGAAACATCTTCCTTCAGAAATGAGTTGAGAGAAACCTAGTGGATTATGGCCCACTTCTTTTCAGAGAAGCCTGAGTCCCAGCACCATTAAAGGTTATTTTACACTGAACGCAATTCACCCTAGCTTCTGCTACGCTTCGATTTATATGAAAATGTAGCTAGGATCATCCACTACGTCCCACGGCCACGCTACGCAGGAATGAGTGGCAAACAAGTTAAAAGCGCAGAAACGTGGGAAACCTCTCCGTGCCCATCCTACACAGCAGAGGACAGCCGACTTTATAAATGTACTTAGCTAAACCCGTAACTTAGTAAAGTTACAGTTATTAGTAAATAGAGCCCCAATTAATAAATTACTATTTGATATTAACACATTTTGTGAAAACCAGTCATATTATTATGAGTTGCGAGTTTATGATAAACTGCCGAGATTAAGATTTTAATTACGTGTGATTATATTTAATTACTGACTCACTTTTGATTACAAGTTTATATAGACGTACGTACTTTACCTGGATGTTGTGCCGTTTTACCCTTATATATATATATATATAATTATTTTATATTAAAATGTTCGAAAGATTTATACAAAAATGTCAAGAGTTTTGGGCCAAGCAATCCTGACCTGTCACAATCATGTTGATGTTGGTTTCTGAACGCTGCAGTGTATGCTTAGGGCTATATGTAGCCTAAAATTGTTTTATACGGGGACATATATGTATATAAATAAAGCTCTGAAGGTTTTCTTTAAAGTGACTTTACAGAGACTCTTGAGATCGCAATACTTAAAGTTGATTACTTATAGCACTTTTTAATTACACACTTTACAGTTTTTCCTCTGTACCCACTCTTGACAGAATTCATCTGGTCATCATTTTAGCCTTTTCCAGCTATTATGTGGACTTCATTTTGTTAGCCTGATAATTTAACTAGACTGCCGCCGGTTTTGCCCAGCAACAGCTGTGGTTTTCAAAATCAGTGAGATGGAAGTCGTAAAAAACATCGTCGCTTCGCATCTGGTTATACTTGATCATAACCGGATTATTGGGAAAACGAGGAAAACTAGTTGGATGAGGACCAGTTGGCTGAATTTATTTTTTTACCTACCTGACTAATTTAGCAGTGAGTCAAACCAGTCTTTTTGGGAAAAATTCAAATGAACAAAAGAAGCAAACAATATTAAAGAAAGTGTATCTGAACACGTGGACGTCGCCAATACATCTTATACTTTAATTCCAGATACCTCGCAGTGTAAAGTACAATCAACACTATTCTAAGTTTAAAAATAATGATCACGTAACTAATTGAGTAGCAGCAGCGTTCTCTATGCATTTTAACACCATACTGCGATCGCCAACCCGCCCGCCAAGCGTGGCGATTATGGCAACCCCCCATTTTAGGGGAGGCCTATTTCCAGCAGTGGACGTCTTTCGGCTGAAATGATGATGATGATGAATTAATTGAGTTAGATTAAACTTATTACTTATTAGGTAGTATTTAGGCTAGATTGTAATTAATTATTAAGAACCTGGTTGTTTTTAATCAAGGATAAAAAATATTTCGCAAACTATTATCGCTTTTATCTTATGACGAAAATGTATGATCTAAAATCATTACTACTGATATCTTGGCTGTCATGTAGGTATCGTCTTACGGCCGAACCCAATTACTTATTTTCAGTTAAAGACAGATCGCTATTGATGATAGACAGTATAATTATATCTATGCTCGGCTGGCGTCTCACAATCATTGATAAAAGCTATCTATCTAACGAAAACAATAAGTAGGTTTCTCTACTTCGCCCTCCCGTGCGTTCCATTACAACCAACATCACTTTAAAAAACAACATGTTTAATTAGGGTTATATTAAAACTTCTTTGTTTTTTACTTCTAAATAAGTTACTGGATTAAGATATAATTCTGTAGAGCCATATTTGATATGGCCGCGAATTAAAATACAACCTGTTACTGACCTGCAAATTGCAAAAAACGTAATAAAATTTGAATTTCGCGGGCTACCTTAGTGCATTAATGTTATTTTTTTTTTAAACTTAAATTCATGTTGGAATGGTGCTTGCACAGGGGGTGTTAGTAAGGCGGGGGTTAAATTTCTGTTTTTTAAACACAGAAATTTAAAAAAAATATTAAATTTAAATATCTCGAAAACCGTGGTTTTCGAGATATTTAAATTTAATTTTTTTTTATTACTTTAAATAAAAAAAACATCTATGATCATTATTGCAATTACTAAAGAGTTCATTTTAGCTTGGCTACTTTACGTGTATCCCTGCAATTCGGGAAATAGCCAAATCTGCCATCTGTAGTACTGTCCTGTCAAACAAATCGCATTTTCATACAAATAGATATCTGTTGTAGGCCATACACCCTGCCATCAGTAGATAGCGTGGGCCGGTAGATTAAGAGTTTATTGGGACGTTAAAACCATCGATAGATATATTTTTATATCTCCAGTAGGCCGAAACTGGTGATATATATGTTATTGGGTTCGGCCATAATTTTAATAGACATAATTTTAATACTAGAAATAAAGACAAAATAGATCAACCATTTTTCAGGTTATCTAAAGTACATACATCTTTTATGGGGTACTGTGTTAAATGTTACAACAAAATACCTTGTGATATATTGCAACTAAATGAAAGAAAATTTAAAACTCATATTAAAAGAACACTTTGTAAACAAGCATATTACAAATTAGAGGATTATAAACAAGATAAGAATGCTTGGAAACATGCTGGTCCTGCTCCATAGGACAATCTAGAGTTAGACAAAATCAAACAGGTTGCTATTTTAATTGTATAATTTATTATTTTTATGACATTTATTTTAAATTCGGTGATTACCTTAACTCACACTGATATTATTGTTATTTTTTAGGAAATCGTATATATTTTTTTACAATTTTTGTAAATATGTGAGCACCATGTTCTATCACCTAATTAATTTATCTGTCATTGCTTCATTCTTAACTCTTTTTATTACCTATTGTGGTATAGTAATTTTATTCTAGGTGCATCGTCTTCACATATAATTATATAATTAATGTACCTATAAAAATATTGTACAAGATTTTAAAAGAGTACCGGTGGAGTTTCTTGCCCATTCTTCTCCATACGAAACTACATTTTGGAAGGGGCGACTAGAATCAATTCTATTTTTTTTTGTAAATATTGACGTTCAAAAGTGTCTTTTATGTGCCTATTTGAAATAAACAATTTGACTTTGACTTTGACTTTGGCCGTTAGTGAGAATCGCAACCAGTAAATCTATAAAGTACTAGGTACTGTAGCGGTTCTATGATAATACATCATGCTAGTGACACTGGCAGCTTAATAAAAATAAATATTTAAATTCGGAAGAGAGTATTAAAATTATGGATTGTCAGAGAGTGAGATAAAGATTAGCAGACAAAGAAATACGAGTATGTTAATATTGAAAAGACAAAAATAAAAATAATGCTTTTAGTGTAGAGGTTCTATGATAATACATCATGCTAGTGACACTGGCAGCTTAATAAAAATAAATATTTAAATTATACTTCTCTGTTCTGTTTCTAATCCTTCTCCAAGGATTCTTCTCGCGGACGATGGGAGCGTACTCGCGTTTTCTGTTAGTAGGAATAATATTTTTACTGGGATTCGACCCAGCCTCCACCAATTGTAGTGTGCGGGACGTGTTACACTACTCAAAATAATAATGCTTTTAAGTTAATAGCATTGATATATTTTAATCTTTTCAATATTAATACATATTTCTTTGTCTGCTAATCTTCATCTCACTCTGTGCCAATCCATAATTTTAATACTCTCTTCCGAATTTAAATATTTATTTTTATTAAGCTGCCAGTGTCACTAGCATGATGTATTATCATAGAACCTCTACAGTAATGATTAATTAATCATCATAAAAATTGACTTAAATTGATTAAAGCTAGAAGCATAAATTATTTATAAGCTCGTTAATCTCTCAATTAAAATCAAAATCAGAAAGTCATGAGGGGTTATCGCGGGTATCGTCACATTTACAAGGTTGGAGAGTCTGTCACGAACACGCCACAACAATGGCCCACAACACGCTCCATTACAACAATACGCTCTGATTTTCACACAATATTTAAAATCAAACTAATTGTATAATTAACGATCACTCCTTAAAACCAACGCGAAGCTCTATTATTCTATTTGTCGGTGCAAAAACAAAGATCCCTGCTAACTTATGTTGCCGTCAGTTGTTGTTCTGAGCCTGTTAACATACGTTTGCAGTATTTTGTGATCGTCGTGCAAAGTGTCATTGTTCACAAATTGTTCTAGAACTTTTTGCTTTAGTTAATGTTGATTTAATGTACTTTACTGAGCCGCTGCGTCGGTGCGAAGTAATCCGAGGTGATATCATAGTACTTCATAAAAAGTTTATGATGGTAGCAGTATTATTAATAAAACATAATTACAGTTATACAGGCTGTGTACTGATTGAAGATTGAATTGAAATTGTGTTTTAAGTTTGACCACAATTATAATTATCTCTGTTACTCATTGTTTCCTTTTGCGCCCTGCAATTCCATCTCAAAATTTAGATATTACACTGTCGAACGCCACAAATTCAATGGAACTTGTTAGTCAAAATATGGAGCTGCCAAGTGTCAACAACGCTTTAAGTCTTCTACACACTAGCGCGACTCGCGACGCGACACAAAGGCACCGCTCATCGCGCGACACGCGGGGCCTTTGTGTTGCGTCGCGTGTCGCGCCGGTCTGTAGAAGCCTTAAAGCATAAGCTTGGCCACCACCATTTGAACTAAGGAAATGCTTTATTCTTGACATTGAGCTTCGCAAAGGCACGTGTAAGAATTTTACGACTTAGTTATTAAGATTACCTACCTAGAGATAACTCTTTTAATAAGCTGCAGACCGTCCAACCAATACTTATTCTTAATAGGTAGGTACACCATTGTTGTCTCAGTCCACAAAAGACGACTTGCACAAGCGGAACCCTAATGCCGTCACCATGTATGGTCTGTTCCACAAGTATATTTATATAAGTATGTATATATATAAGCAAAGGAGTGGAACTCTCTGCCTGCGTCTGTGTTTCCGAACGAATACAACCCTAATCTCTTCAAAGTGAGAGTGCACAGGCTTCTTATGGGTAAGCTCACTCCATCGTCGACTTTGTCTCTGTCACCTCTGACCTAGACTAAGGTCAAGAGCAAACCGCTACCAAATAAAAATTTAAAAACAAGTATCCGATGGAAGTTTAAGCAAACCCCGTTCAGGTTAAATTCCTACGCAATAACCCACTAAGGGGGTAAAATATTCATCTGTATTTAGAAAGGTTTAACGCAAAGCACGTTAAGCCGTTGGTCCCGGCTGTCATTCATCTTTGACAGTCGTTACGGGTCGTCAGAAGCCCGAAAGTCTGACAACCAGTCTTACAAGGGGTATCGTATTACCCAGTAACTGGGTTGTGGAGGTCAGATAGGCAGACGCTCCTTGTAAAATACTGGTATTCTGTTGCATCCGGTTAGACTGGAAGCTGACCCCAACAAAGTTGGGAAAAGGCAGGCGGATTGATTGATTTAGAAACTTTCAACTTTGCATCGTACCGCTTTGTCCAACAATGCTTGTTTCAAAAACATTATTAAATTGTAATCGAAGAATCGTCGATGAAAATGAGGTTATAACATTTCCCTCAATTGTCAAATTAAATGTGTTCGTAGTTATGAACAAATAATTTAAGACAGCTAATGATGTAACTCCTCGGAATAGACGAGATCCTTATAAATTGGTGCTGAATGATTTGCCAAGACTTGCCAAATATAACAAAAATTGCCTAGCAATGTGCGTGCGTATTTATAACGGGATGCCAGGTCAATTCAAAACATTAAATTCGAAATTATTTAAGATTAAGTTGTACAAGTGGTTGATTAAGTGTAGCTTCTATTGTGTAAAAGAATTCATGGATATTTTTTTTTTTATGGTTGTTTCAAAAACCACAAAATTTTGCATGCTATGTTTTATATTAGCTAGACATGTTCGTGCCATTGTAATTTATTTTAATAAATGATTTGATTTGATTTGATTAAAAACATTAAGTTCTGGACACATTCCATGCAAAAAAATTGCCTTCATGATGAAGAAAGTCGCTTCACCCAATTGTGAGGAGTGTGGAGTTGTCGAGGACCTACAACATTTATTGATGGAATGTGTCCAATATGAGTCCAGTAGAAATTATTTTGTAAGGTCCCTGAATTTGAACAAAACTGATGTAGGCATTCCATACAATTCTATCCCCAAATGACGACGATGCGAAGGGTTTGTTCAAATTCGTGGCCCACTGTGAAATACTTACTATTGTTTAGGATACGATGGGACTGACATACGCTATGCGTAAAAGCCCCTTTAAATAAATAAAGAAAAAAAAAATTAAAAGTTTAGGGGCCGTCTCCACGAGCGAGAGAATCTCGGCGATGCGACGAGTGGCTGAGTGTGAGCGAAACGTCATCGTATCGCCGCCTGCTCTTCGTTACTGGCGGCGCGCCCGCCGCGTTGTCGCCGCGGAACGTGGCGCTCTCGCAGCGCGAGCGCGGTGAACGCGCTGTCTTAACGCAAGCGTCCCAACGTCCCAACCGGGCGATTCCTTTTCGAGTCGTCGCAGACACGCGGCGATTCCGTTACGAGTTGCGACGATAAGCTGTCGGAATAATCACTCGTTCGTGTAGATTACCCGACGTAGGAGCGCGGATCCGTCGCAATTCTCTCGCTCGTGGAGGCGGCCCCTTAAGTATTGAAATAATCAAACCAAAACACTCAATTTGTGAGTGGCATTACAAATTGGAATCCACAGGTACGTTTTCTGATCCATTTGTTTACATTTTTACTAGAAACTTTTGGAACGGACTGTAAATATTTCTGTCGAAATTTTTTGACATAGCTTGCAGTTGTGATGGTTGCTGCTTTGACACGTCATCGCTCTATCGCAGTTAGGCGTTGGCTTCTTATCTGTTCAAAAGGATTTAATTCAAGACTTCTCTGCTCCAAAGCGCATTGTTCAAAAGCGTGGTGATATTAGCTCATGCCTTTTCTGAATGGGAAGAGTCCGTTGTCATACACAACACAAGGCACCAGACCACCTAGCATGCTGCTATTATTACCCCAAAAATTATAGCTATGAGACAAAAAATACGTTGTGCGTGTTGTACCTGGGTCACTTGGTGACGGACGATTTGAAGGACGACGCAGATATGGAGAGGGAGCGTAGAGCATTGTCGGTTCGGGCTAATATGCTGGCCCGCCGGTTCTTCCGATGTACAGCTGCGGTTAAGATAACTTTGTTCAAAGCATATTGCATGTCACTGTACTCGGGGAGCCTGTGGTTCAGCTACACCCAAAAGGCCTACAATGCTCTGCGTATCCAGTATAACAACGCATTTAGAGTGCTGTTGCGTTTGCCTCGGTTCTGTAGCGCATCATCGATGTTCGCTGAGGCACGTACCGACTGCTTCAATGCTGTACGGCGCAAGAGAGCGGCCTCGTTGCTAAACAGATTCCGTGGCAGCCCCAACAGCATTCTACGTGCTATAGCCGGGAGACATGACAGCCCGTTGGTGAGGTCGCTTGTCACCTGTACACTGTCTGTGTTATTAGTTAAGTACTAACGTAGGTTAAGACTATTGTTACTAACCCAATGGATCTTTGTTATCTGAAATAAATGAATTATATATGAAAGCAAAGTGTTGTTATAATATTCGCTGTTTCCATAGACCTTTATCTACCTACTTCGTTTTTATACATTTGTCCTTCATTTTCCGTTAGTTGTATGTACCCATACAACTAACGGAAAGTTCGATTTAATACTCATTCGGTCAATTTCAATAAAGTTTTATGTAATTATTATATGGGCTATATTGAGTAATAATACTAATGTTTGTATAATAAGTAGAGGCAGTGTGTTATTTAATATGACGTAAGTGAATATTAATATTTCACTTAATTATGATTGTATTGTTCGAAGTAGTACGAAGTAGTTAGACGTAGTACACGCAGAGATGCTTTATTATAATGTTGTTAATTATTTGTTGTAGGTTCATCAAAAACCTTTTCAGATCATCTAAAATCTCTACATCTCATTTGATTTGAAATTGTTTGGTTAAGATATGATGCTCTTGTTTAAAAACAGAATAAGCATAAGCAATAACAGGAAATCCCCGTATAATCTGGCTATGAAACAGAAGTTGCCAGTTCGATAAAATAATTTGTAATCAAATTATATATAAAACCTAATGTAATCTGTTTAATTTATTCAGTTATAAACCTTAATTCAAATATACAAGGTAACACTAAAATATATATAGTATGTACAAGTATATAATAAAATAAAGGGCAAGAGTTCATTGGGCATCAACAAATTCGTCCGCATCGCTGTCAATGGGAAAAGTGCCCAAAAGGCTGGCAGCGTTGCCACGTTGTATGGTAATGCTGATTCTTTGGGCAAAAAATAGGCCAGCCCTCTGGTCGCGTAAAGAGTCGACCAACCGCTTCGCGATGTTTTGAAATACTCGATGAGCACTTGGACCTAAAAAGTTAGTAAAGAACATTTTCGAAATGTCTTATTTAAAAACAGATAACTGGAAATCTCTGTCTTTATGGAAAATTTAAAATCGGTCTAATTTGAAACAGAAATTTCCAGTTATCTGTTTTTAAATAAGACATTTCGAAAATGTTCTTTACTAACTTTTTAGAACTTTGTATCCTGCTTATGCGTATGAAGTTTCATTAAAATCGGTTCAGTTATTTCGAAAAACAAGAGCTTGAAAGTTTGTATGAAACGCTGTAAGGTGTAAACGCTCTTAAGTTCTTTAAGCTACGCTTGGCGCGGTTGATCCGTGGATACCTGACCATACAATGCATAGCAACACACCTAAAGGTACCTACCTAAAGCAGGTTAAGCCGATGTTGGTCCCGACTTTCTAGCTCTATGACAGTCGTTACGGACAGACAGTCAGAAGCCCGAAAGTGTGATAAGACAACCAGTCTAACCAAGCCTAAGGGATATCGGTATTTGGTTGGAATAAGGAACGACGGCCGCCATGGCCCACGCATAATTGCCCACCTGAAGGACTAAGTGCGGAATCCAAACCCTCTAACATACAATATAGGGGTATCGTGTTTCTCTGCAGTATCCTGAGTTGTGGAACATATAGGCAGTCGGTCCATGTAAAATACTTATTCTGCTCCATCTGGTTAGACTGAAAGCTGTACCCCAAGTGTAAGTTTGCAAGAGAGTAAACGTAACTATTTCGTCTATATCTGGCTATTTTGCGTTAAAATTTGACCGATAGATCATGATGCTAAGAATATAAGGGTGAGAATAAAAATCTTAACGCAAATGCGCTAGTTACGTTTACTCTCTTGCAAACTTACACTTGGGGTACTGATCTCAACATATTTTTGGTAAGGCTAGGCAGATGCTAGTGTTCAGTGGCGTAGGATTAGCAGTCAATTGTCGCCTCTTGTGACTTCTCCTGGGGGTCTACTCCGAAGCGTTAATTCGAAGTATCGGCCGAATGTTCGACCGTTTTATAACTTCCATGGCTTCCTTTTTTGACTTTGGCTTATCTCTTTGACTGTCGTTTTTTTTTTTGCCGTAGTCGGCCATAGTTAGGTGTAGTCAAACAACGGCCGAACATTCGGCCTTTACTCCGGATTTATGTATGGAGTAGGTAGAACCCCTGGTCTAATCAATAAGCTGTAGCACTCGGTTAGCAGTCGAACTGACCTACTGACGCTGTCTAGACATACATACCTCAAGTAGAAACTGAGGTCAACACTAACTGTATCTGCTAGTCACAAATACTGTATCGCCCTTGTATGTATTCTGGGTTTTATAACTCACGACCAACGATACGCACGAATTATTGATCAAAATTCTAATTTAAGTATTCACAGATTTTACAATGAATGAGTATTGTTGAGAATACGGCCTTCAAAATTATCTAGTCTGGTTGCTATTTCAGGAAGACTTCCAAGTCTGTTGTTTTAAGTTGGCGTCAGCAAAAAAAGCCAGTTACTCATCACTTAACATTGAAAACCATCAACATTGGTAAAAAAACCCACAAAAAAGCGTCACGCATTTTTTGCCTTCGGTCCCTACTTACTGCGAATCGATCTAAAAAGTATTAAAGTGAATTTGTTCTAATTAGCTGTATAATTAGGTATGGGAGTAGAAGGTCGCCAGGAAGTATGGCCGTATTGCTGGGAATTTCTTCCACAGACCTCTGATTCATTATAACAACATAATATAGGTCTTTGTTCTGCGTATGCGCCACTGCGGTTTGTTTGATAGTTGCCGATTATTTCCCTGTATTTCGAAAATGAATGAAACAAGTCTATTAGCATATTTATACAATTAGCTATCGCTGTCAGTGCTGGACTTAAGGAAAAATACCCATAAATGTGTGACGTCACGTCTTTGTTCCCATAATAAAAAATACAATAAAGTAAATAAGAGCATCGAAATTTACCGCCTACCTCGTAATGTCCTGAGAGTAAAGTTAACTGACTGGTTGAAAACTCTATCATATGATGCAACTTGTGGAAACTTAAAACTTAACTAGTCCAAGAACTCACACACATCCTCATTCACACACACACCCTATCTCACAAACACCCTCACTCCCATACACCCTCACTCACACTACCACTCCACACTGCACTACACCTACCAACGTCTTTTTTTTTATTTTTTTTTATTACGATTTTTATATAAACATCAAAGTTAGCACAATTGTACCTATGTCACAGCTAATTATATTTACTGGAACATTGTGTTTCTTACGTTGATAGCTGCGACACAGTTTTTAAACTTTGTAGCTATCATCATATTTCTATTGTAATTATGTCAATTTACTGTTGACATTCCCAAATAAAACGTTTTGTTTTTATAATGGGTAAAATAACTGTTAGTATACAGCACTCTTTATTTAGTGGCTACAGGATCGATTGTCAGATATATTCTCAAACCCCAAACTGCTGGTACAGCATCAGGGTCAATCTTGAAACGGACTTTGAGTGTGCTAACTATATTTACCACGCTTATGATCGCTAGACTAATGAAGCAGTTATTAAAATAATTATAATTTATTCTAATCTCATCGAAAATCGTAAGCATTTAGCGTAAAATTTTAGTACATTTCTAAAATACCCGCTACACCGGTTCATTTATCATAAACGATAAACTTGCGCGGACATTCCACTGCATATAATTTACCTTTTTGTTAAAGGAACTTATAGTTAGTAATGTATAACAGCAACTTTAAATAAACCTATTAGTCTTGTTTGCATAGTTATTACTACGCAAGTTTTAATTACTGGTTGAAATGTGGACATTACCATTTTCAGAGCATTTCCTTCTAATATTGTTGTTGTGGTCATTTGAGTATCAAGTGATCTGCACAAAGACAGAAATTGATCTGAAGGTCCTTCAAATTAATTTCATGAACAAGTGGAAAATTACTACCTGTAGATTAGTCACTTTTTGTGGTCTCTGCGGGACAACCCCAACACTCAGTGGCTGAAGTAATTTATCGAAAGAACATTTAAGACTATTGACGCAAGTTATCATACCTAATGGTCTTTTTAGATAATAAAATAATATGAAATACTGTGGTATCATTAATAAGTACATGTTTTATTTTACCTTATGATTTCCTACTTTTAACATAAACTATTTTGTGTTTTGTTGCCAGAGCAATGGCGATTGTGAAAAAAATGAATTTTGCGGGCTAAAGTTGCAGCCGTATAACATGACGCGATCGCTGTCTTAGGGAACCCAAGCTTTGGTTGGTGACTAAGTACTTAGCCTTTCAAACTGATATAGTACCTATTAACTGTGACCATACGTTCACGACACCGCACGTGGTGGCGTGAATTAGATCAGACTGTCAAGGACACCCGGTTGGATACCCGCCACAAGTTTGAGTAGAACACGTTTTTGTAAAACAATACAGTAAGCCGCTAAGGACAAGTTTACGCGCATTTTTTGTTGTGTTTAACATGGAGCTTATGTTTATGTACTTGCCAAAGGTAACCGTAGTCTCCACAAACATACCAGCGTTACGTTTCACGGCTGAGCTACGAAACTATTGAAGGTTCTTCAGAAAAAGGTTCTTATTAATAATGTCATGTGTTCCTGCAGAGAATATTTTCCATCCCGGAATATATCACTCAACCTCACCCTTTGTCAGCTCACCTAGCTCCGGATTCAACACTTACTTCAGAAAAGTTCCTACCATCGCTCGCTGGATGAGTTCACTCACCAATCATCTGGTTTTGGCCTCATCAAACAAGTCACAGTCAAGTATAGGTTAGCAAGTTATGATAGGATAGAATAGGATAGGTTTTAGAAAAGAAAATGTACTTTTTTTGTAGTTTGTGTCAAAATAACAGCTTATAAGTGTTATATTATTATATTTTTTTTATTGGCTATTTGCTAGCTTTTATTTTATACCCATATTATTATAATCACAAAATATGTTTTTTTACTCCCCCTCACGTTGATTTGCAGATTAAAATTTGATATCCTATGTCACTCCTGCAATTAAAACTAATCTAATGATATAGCTCATAATAATTATGTTAAAAGCCATCAATCCGTTTAGGCTACAGAGCATGCCAAAGAAATAGACATACATACATACACTCGAACAACATAACCCTCCTTCTGGGGCAGTCGGGTAAAAAAAAGAACATGTCGATTGTTGAACTCTCTCCTTTGTGTTTTTGGAGATTAGATTCAAATATTGTATGAGGTAATAAAATTAAGGTTGCGGTTTCCGTAAAGTGGAAAAATATTGTTTTATAAGAACAGAATAAGGTCAAGGTTATTGGCCTTATTATGCTCATAAACACCACGTAAGTACTAACCTAATGAATAAATTACGAGTGTCAACATAACCCAGATAGGGTCTGATCATGACTGAAATATAACTCAGTTGACCTCTTTGAGGTAAGGTCATGGTAAGATAAAAAGGACTTTAATATAAAGTAATATTTATGCTAGAAATGTATGATTAGCTTAGTTTTAGAGGTTAATAGGACTGCGAGTACTCAATAATGACAGGAATAATAAAAGTAAAGGAAATAGCATTTATGCGATTTCTTGAAAGATACAACATCGAAGTAACAGCGGTGTAAAGCTCAAGCGACTTCTTTACAGGCCTTGGATCTTCAAAAGTCAGGTTTCCATAAAAAAACTAGTGGGTAGCTAGGTTCATGTAGCAGTCTGACATCCGAATGTGTACGCTCATTATCAAGGCGTGACAGGAATCTATTGAAAATTCTATTCAAAATGTACACAATCCACAAAAAAGTTTCTTAACATTTTTTTGTGTAAATCTAACGTTTGTATTGTGTAAAATTAGTAACATTTTACGTTCGTGCAGAAGTTTCATTGAAAAATATAAAAACGGGGAAGCAAAAAATGCTAGTGTATCAATGAATGATTTTGTGTAAAAACGTTAGGTCAGCCTTTAGAATCTATATTTTATTTTCATAAACCAATCAATCAACTCAGCCTATTGCAGTCTTCTGCTGGACATAGGCCTCTCCCAAGCTGCGCCACAACACCTTCTCCTCCGACTTCCGCATCCAGTCTGTCCAGCCACCTTTTTAAGGTCGTTGGTCATCTATCGGGGGCGTTTAAAACTAGGCTGGTCGATACGCGGTCTCCTCCAGGACTCATCTGCTCCACTGCCCATCGGTCCATCGACAAACATGGCCAGCCCATTCCCGTTTCAGCATTTTTATTAAAAGTTTACAGCTAATTATCTCTAAGGCGTGACATCATTGTTGCCACAGAATCAGTTTTTTTTTCAAAATTACTAATCCACCAGTCGCGCACCGAGGGTTCCATACGTATATATGATGTTGATGATTTCTGAAAAACTGTGCTATTTAGAGACATCGTTTTACTTTTCCTGTAATCTTTACATACACGTTACTTCTACCACATAGAATAATTTCAGATTTTTATCTATGCAAACTTCGGAGTTAAGGGGGGGGGGACGGTATTTTTTTTACATTTTTCATCAAAAGTCGGAAACTATGCTGCCTAAAACATAAAAAATAAATGTTTGAGAATGTTCAAACAGCGCTCTTTCATTATGATACCCCACATGCCTTAGTAGTCCCACTTCAAAATTTTAAGACCCCCTTTCAGTCCCTTTTGCAAAAAAGATTTATTTGTTTTAAATTTAATTCTTATTTGCAAAATAGTTGGGCAAACTTCATCTAAAACTATTATAAGTTTCAAGTTGACAGCATTAGTAGTTCTTGAGGTATCCAGGTGTGACAGACAGACAGACAGAGAGACTTAGTCTCACCATAAGGGTTCCTTTTTACTATTTTGGTACGGAACCCTAAAAAGAACTGCACTATAGACGGATTTTATTAAGAAGCTTTGTCTTCTGTTGTCTCTAATGGCATCCCTTATGAAACCCAGCTAACGCTTTACGTCTCACGGCTAGGTTAATTTCAGTCAACACTTTCGATGCTTATACCTAGATACTCTTTTATGTACAACCTTCCCATATCTCCCGCTGCCGGCGTCCAAATGTTATGCCTTGTTAACCTATAAAGGCTTCTACATACCGGGGCGACTTGACACAAAGGCACCGCTCATCCTGCGACACGCGGGGCCTTTGTGCCGTGTCGCGTCGCGCGACAAGTCGCGCTGGTATGTAGAAGCCTTTAGATGAACACCTGCTGCAGTTTTTAACCGACTTCTAAAATAGGAGGATGTTCTCAATTCGGATGTATGTATTTTTTTTTTGTGTTTGTTCGCGCATAACTCCGTCGTTTGCCAACCGATTTGAATTTTTTTTTTGTTGGAAAGGGTATACTTCCCAAATGGTCCCATGAAAATTTTATCGAAATCGAACAAGCAGTTTTTGAAAAATCAACGATAATCTAAAAATGTATCTACATTGTCTACATTGGTGATCTTTTCGTTTACTCTGCATTGCGTTTTTTGTTTGCGCATAACTCCGTCATTTACGAACTAATTTGGAAAATTCTTTTTCGGCACTGAAAAGTGAAAAATAAAAAACTTTTTACATAAAAAAATAACCGACTTCCAAAAAAACACTACAAAGTGAAAAATAAGCACATATTTGTATGACCTACAGGTAGTTGTTCCGGGTCTGGCTGTTTGTGTATGTGAGTTTAAATGTTTGTAAACGCACCCACAATACAGGAGAAATTCCTAGTGTGGCAACGTTTTCCCATCACAACCCATCCCATCACAAGTATCTTCGGATTACTTTCTGGGAAGCCCCGGCAACTTAATTCTGATTTAAGATAATAAACACATGTTTTTTTTTTTTTTTAAACCAAACCAAAAAAAATACTGGCAAAAAACTAAAATACAGATCCAAAGACACCCGGAACAACTACCGGTCATACAAATATGTGTTTATTTTTCACTTTGTAGTGTTTTTTTGGAAGTCGTTATTTTTTTTATGTAAAAAGTTTTTTTCCTAACCACTACATACTGCAGGTTGAGTAACTAGTCAACACAAAACAAAGTGCTCAAATCTTGGTGACTTTACTGCTTTCAACTCACTTAAATCAAAGTGCAGTCACAAGTACAATCGTCTTCAAAAGCGTTAAAAATTACAATACAATGATGTAAAACAAAAGTATTAAATTACATTTTGAATAATTAATTAAATATTTTACATAATCAATAGGCAGATTGTGTTTCCATTTAAAATACATGTAATATATTGAGTACCAATGATCAATTTATGTTACAATTATTATCGACACCATCATTATAATGATTGGCTATACATATGCATGAACATATTAAATAGGTGCCAACGTTTTTGTCCGTGACTGTAGATAACATATCTTCGTACTATTTACATAATATTAATTGAATACATCATGATTAATATAACATAATACATCTACAGCTTAGAAGGCACGACATCGATACATGATAATACGTGTATCATTTTTAAGGGTCCCGTAACACTAAAAAAAATAAAAAAATAAGTGCGATTCGAAAACATAACGGGGTAAAATTAATAATATGATTATGTATTTTTCATACAAATTGTTACCCCCTTAATTAATAAATGCTCAGTGTTAGGTATGCCAAACTTACACTCCGAAAAACGTGGAAAATCTGAAGTTTATACTCGTTGTATCCTACCCCCACGTTATTCCGTACCTCAAAAGGAAAAAAGAAACCCTTATAGAATCACTCGTGTGTCTGTCTGTCTGTGTGTCCGTCTGTCACAGCTGGTTTGCTCCGAATCTACTGGACCGATCAAGTTGAAATTTGGTGCACATATGACCTTCTGTGACCCAAACACGAAGGTGTTACGTAAATAAATTAAATTGGAATGTATAAGAGGTGACTTTTGGGCGGCAAGTTAGAAAAAAAAAAAAAAAAAACAGTTTTGCTGACTGTACCGTGTGACATATCAAATGAAAGGGCTAGTTTTAAGGCTTTTTCTGAAATTATTTAAGAAAAAAAAAATGACCATTCACCCCACCTTATTTATCTCCGAAACCACGGGGACCAAAATTTTGAAAAAAAATGCGGAAAATAGTTCTTTACTTATAGATTCCAGGAAAACCTATAATAAGTCTGTGATCTTAAAATAACATGGTAAATCACTTAATATTGTGCGTACAAACTTACATTTGCAGTTGGAATGTATATCATGTTTTTCAACTAAAAAGTTAATTTTGTTCTTGGGATAAATTCATCCCAAATACGGAACCCTTCATTGTGCGTGGTCCGACACGCACTTGGCCAGTTTTTTACTAAGGGGATCAGAGGTTACGATGTTTACTACGTCTTTCCCTCAAACTTAAAGCATTTTTTGTTTAAATAAAGTAAACCATCAACAGGAGGCACTTTTAAATTGTCAGAAGTCGCAGATGAAGACCATCGAATACAAAAGTACCATACAATATTATGTTTATCCATACTTGAAATAACCTTTATGGTGACTAACCTTCATAAAAGAAAATTAAAGGATCTGTGTTACTAAAGTTCAATCACATTGGAGATCTTACTCAATGACTGTGTAAATAACGGTGTTGTCTGAATGTTTAATTCCTCAGGGGTGCTACACATCGCACACTCAGGTCAACAAAAAGTCGTAAGTACTAATACGTATTTTTTTTTATTGCATTTTTTTATAGTATAGGTAAAAAAGCATTTGCTCAATTTTTTCCGTAATGATTTGACGTAAAAAGAAGGTTTTACACCAAAAAAATAATTTGCGTCACTAAGGTTTAATATATTTTCAATTAAAAAGTCGATAAATCAACATAAGCTCGTAAAATTTCATAAAAATACCACCTAATACCAAGTACTTTTTTTTTTTTTTGGGTGGGAAATTATTAAATAACTTCTCCCGCTCTGGGCGGAGCGGGAGGGAGTGTCAGACTTTTACTGACTAAAACCCACCCGTATTCCTTCATTTGCCTGTGTGCCAGGGCCACGATATCCCTTTCGGACAATCTCGCAACCCTGGCAGGCATTGGCCCTAGCGGACCCCGTCAGTTGGTGCTGACAACTCTTTGAGGCGCGCGTGGAATACGACGCGCCGTCGACCCGGGCCTGGTTGTTATCGGATGGTGAGCTACCCATCGCTCACCGTCCGCAGGCCCACGCCTACGGTGGCCGGAAATCGGCTTGCGACTCCCGACGCCCGGGGCGTCTCCTGCGGCGACTAGGGGTGCGAGGGCGCGAACCTTGCCTCTCCTTCACGCGTTCCGCCTCCTCCTTCGCAAGCATTACTAATTCGCAGAAGGAGGTGACGGCCTCCCATGCACCCTCGCTCCGAACCATGGCCTGAGCCAGGGCCGGACGCGAGAGATCGCCACCACCGATCACCTCCGTGAGGACACGGCGATGCTCCGCCCAAGCTGGGCAGACCTCCACCGTATGCTCCACCGTGTCCTCCGGGCGATCCACACAGTGGTGACACCCGGGCGTTTCCTCCCGCTTTATCCTGAACAGGAACCTCCCAAAACAACCATGTCCGGTGAGGACCTGTGTCAGGCGGAAGATGAGGACGCCGTGGCGCCTCTCTAGCCACTCCTCAAAGAGGGGACTTATCGCCACAATTGTGGCGTGCCCAAATACCAAGTACTTACGTTTTTGTTTCACTAAATATAGCAAAAAATTATAAATGTATTTCCTATTATGTCTTACAATAGTGTTTTTGTATTTTATCATAGAATTTCCTAAAGGACCATGAGTAGTTACATCATTTCAGCCGAAAGACGTCCACTGCTGGACATAGGCTTCCCCCAAAAAGAGATAGATTTGCCATAATCACCACGCTTGGCAGGCGGGTTGGCGATCGCAGTATGGTTTTAAAAATGCATAGAGAACGCTGCTGCCCATTCTCTAGTAAGTCCCTTAGTCGCCTTTTACGACACCCACGTGAAGAAATGGGAAATAGGGGAGTAGTTTAAAAATCTCAAATAATATTTAATAAAAATCATTACATTTGAGAATATTGGTCATAATGAAATAAGAAAAACGTCTGTAAAACTTTAAACATTAAATATTCATTAACAATCTAGTTTGAGGTATTTTTAATATAAACAAAAAGACATTCAAATTCGAAGACATGTGATATCTACCAACCCGCACTGGACCCGCGTAATGGATTACAGCCCACTCCCTCTCAAGTGTGGAGGCCTGTGTCCCAGCAGTGAGAACATTATAGACTGATTATGAAGTATAATACAAAGTTTATCTTTTTATCATCAGTTATTTCTTCGAGGTATTTTGTGTTTTTCTACGGAATCTTTTATTATGTTAGGCCCGATCGTGCCTGCCATGTTTTAAATAGTTATAAAATACTGAGCAATTAATTGTGACTCATCGTTATTCCAGCTCAGACCTTGCACGTAGTAACATAAAATTCTAAGCAATGATTACGTTACGGTTATTTTAAATAATGGATGTTTTTATTATTTCTTTGGATTGTTGAAAATCATGTAAAATGTGGCATGTATATTTTACTAATATATACATTGATTCATTGTAAGTGAAATAACTCAGCTTAGTACATTTTTTTTAAACACACTAAAGTCGTTGTTATACGAGTAAAAGTATATAAGTATTTCTATCTATTATATCTATTCTATACATTTATAATACAATAGTAACGAAGTCAAAACTGTACATTGAATATTTTTAAAAGAAAGTTCTTAATTGCTACGAGGTGAAGGAACGAGTCTGATGCCGAAAATGTAGTTTTTAGATTTTTTGTCCGTTTGTCTGGATGTATGTTCCGGATTGGCTCAAACCCTACTGGTTAGATTCCGTTAAAATTTTGCCCAAATATTCCACAAAGGTCTGGTCATCGAATAGGATTATATTATCACATTTATCATTATACAGCCGCTATTTGATTTATTTATTTTTATTTTATTTATAGTTAATCAAAACGGTACAACACCAATTACATTAATTAACATAGAAGCGCAAAAAAATATTAATATTAACATATTTTGTATAAATGTTATACAGATTCAATTTAATTTAATTTAATTTTGCATTATTAAAACTAACATGGAACAGTAGACTCCCTTGCATACTTTCTCTCACAGAACACCAGACATATACGCATAATTTTTCTCCATTCATCCGCAAACACATCACATTCAGGGTTGGCAGCCAGAAGGGCGTTGAGCATCTTCAAAGTACGACACACTGGGGATTCAGCTCTGGCGATAGTTTTGGATGAAGGCTGCGCAAACAGATTGTGCTCGGACGGTGTCCGATGTATTAACTTATTCAAAATTTGTTGCTGTGCTAGGAGTATTTTCATTCTTACTTTCTTTATCGAGGATAAAAAACCAATATCATCGATAGCTTGAAAAGTATGCAAGCAGTAGTAGCAGTAAGGAGATCTGTGCCTGCCGATGGCTGAACGATGGCAACAACCGTACTCAACCGAGAATTTGTCTGCACAAATTTTAATCCTTGATTGATTACCATAAATAGTAAATAAGTCGCGAGACGGACCCGAGCAGCTAAACATACCAACGGCTGCACAACTGAACGCTGTTGAAAACAATCTGTTTTGACGCAATTTATTTAACAGCCAGTTGCTAAAGATATAAATAAATACCTGTGTGGTCTACACAGGTATTTATTTATGACCATTGTTTATCAATCAAGTACAAACATATTGTGCTGATAATCAGCTGCTAGCGTTCACATTCAGTTCAGTTGGATATGTCAGAAGTTTAAGTGTGTCTCTGTGAGTTCTGACTTGTGTCTATATAGCAGTAGGTATATTATTTTTACCTCACAACCTCGGAAATTCTAAATTTGAATGCAGCAGTGCATTTTATACGGTAGATTTTTGATTAGAAAGATTTTTTTTTTAATTCGAACCTTTCTATTCAATAATATTCTATACCACCAGTCCACTGAAAATGCATTAATACTTTTTCATGACAGTGCGCCAACCTCATTTTTACAAGCGGCCACAAACTGAAAAAACTAAGTATTTCACATAAGGACGATGGGAACTGGCGTCCCCAAAATTGAAACTTAGTCAACAGACTTGAGACATATCTCATTTAAAAGAACTTGGCTTACTGATCATTCTTTACTATGGCGACGACCATCAAAAGCATGGGGTTTCCAGGGAAAAGAAGGAAATGTAATGGTACTACTGTAGTACAAAATATGTTTGATTATGAAAAAATAAGTGAAAATCGTATTGGTTTTTAATTAAGATACTTCATATTGTATTTATTTTCCATGACAACATATTAACGCTTTTATACCCCATAGGTTAGGTAGATAATGTGAATAAATTCAAATCAAATCAAATCAAAAATATTTTTATTTCACAATATAACATGGGCACTTATGAAACCGCAGAAGCTAAGGTGCACGGTTCCAATTGGTCGTTTCCTATGGAGAAGAGCCGGCAAGAAGCTCCACGGTTACTCTTTTAAAAAAAAAATGTCTTCGCGTGTATTGTCGTGTTGTGTGTTTTTGTCTTGATTTCTTTTACAATGTTTTCAAATTACAGGGTTAATAGGTATGAGAGGACAGCGTAGGCCCGTTAAAAATACCAGGTACTTAACAAAATAGAAAATGATCTACAGATCTACAGTCTATTAAATAAATATAGTTATATCTCCCTATTACATGGGACTAGAACATAACTGGCAAAATGTGGGTGTACTATAGGTTCACCTCTGGCTATCTCTTGTGAAAAAAAGGCGTGATGTTATGTTGTGTGTGCGTTATAAGTATAATGTCACTGGTGAAATATGAATTTTCTTTTTGAATAGCAGAATAAGTTTGTTTGTTGTCCTATAAAATAGAGCCGTACCTCTGTCTACCCCTAAGTGGATATAGGCGTTATGTTATGTATGACTAAACTTAATATCACTAATAAATATAAGTTGAGACTTTTCGTATTCTTCCATTGTGAAGGAAAATACAAGCAAGTATACTTATAATTATAGCCTAGAAGTGTACCTTCGCCTACCCCTCGGGGCAATACTGGTGTGATGTTTTGTATTTCATGTCTATGCGGGGGAGAATCATTAAATATCTAACTTGCGAAAAGTCTGATTGTCATATACATCTCTGTCCATCCGTTAGAGAATTACAGGCGTAATTATGTTATGTTTTAAGTTTCATATATTAGTTACCAATCATTTAGTTAGACTTCCTTCATTTTAACGAAAAATTAGATGCAGTACCGACCTATGTAATTATGTCGCTTACTACTTACACAGAGGTGTACTTACCTCTGCCTACCCCTCCGGGCAACAACGGTGTGATGTAATATTGGTGTGATGTTATGTATTCCACCTCTATGTGGGAAACCATTAAATACCTAACTTGCGATAAGTCTGGGTGTCATATACCTTTCCGTTAGAAGATTACGAGCGTAATGATAATGTTATGTTTTAAGTTTAATATAATATAATATTAAACTTAAAACATAACATATCATTACGCTAAAAACACCTAACAGGGCGCTGCGGAACCGCCTTTAGCAAGCATTGTGTTTGATTTCTTTCATTTTGACGAAAAATACTATACAGTACCAGTACCTACATATACGAGTATTATGTAGCTACCTAATAGAGAAGTGCACCCGTGCCTACCCCTCCCTACGAGGAATAATATTGTGATGGCATGTAAGTAAAATGATCATCGAGACATATAATATAAATTGCGATATGTGGATGTTCCACGCACTTCTGCCTACTCCTTCGTGAAATATAGGCGTGACGTTTTATTGTTTTATGTTCCATATTATATAAGTCGGCAATTATTATGCTTTATCTCTATTATTGTGATGAAAAATAGAAAACAATCATCGATATTTTCGTTAGATAAATGAAACTGATAGATGATTTTTTCAGGAAACTCCATATATTTAAGTCTTGAAACAAACGGTTTATTATTTTTTAGGCCGTAACGAAAAATATGAGACAAAAATAAAGCCTGTTGGATCAAAAAAAAAACTGGGGACGGAGTCCATAGTAGATTGCCCATCGTCCTTTGAGAAACTGCTCAATGTTAGTATACAATATACAGGGCGTCCCACGGATATGCCACATGGAGGGAAAGTACCTTGAATATTGTAGATGGAACATTTTACTGAAAGAAGACATTATGTTCGATTTCCGGTTCAACCATGTAATTATTTAAATATCTATGAATGCAGGTTAAATTGTTTTTTAAATTCAAATAATGCCTTCTTTCAGTAAAATGTTCCATCTACAATATTCAAGGTACTTTCCCTCCATGTGGCATATCCGTGGGAAGCCCTGTATACTAAGGTAAAGCTGACAACACACAGCACACACACAACACACACATACAACAACAACACACACACACACAAAAATACACGGTACATAACAATGTATTTACATAAGTTAATGAATTTTTTTTTTAACATTGAGCAGTTTCTCAACTCCGAATTTCATGCTACAAAAGTATTTCGCTTCGTCGTGAAAGTATGTACTTAGTGTCTTAGTATTTGCTGTAAAACGAATTTTCTTCCTTTGCGTTACAGGTTGTCCTCATTATTGGCACTTGTGGGGCGTGCCCGGCGTGCCGGACTAATGAACTTACGTATCTTTCGACAAAAAACCAGAGAAGTAAGAGAAAGAAACATTCAGAAAAGTTGCTGTTGGTTAACTTATCAAACACGAAGACCAATATTGATAGGAACTTCGTGATTCGTGACGAATATGTCAAAATTGTAGATAAAAATCAAGCATTGCGCCCTGCTAATACACCAATCGATCAATTTTTTTTGCAATATCGCAAAAGAAAATGTGTTAGCCAGTCAGCCTTTAGAACACAGCCAGCCAGGAAGTACTAAAATTTGTGTTTTGCTACGAGAAATTGCCACTTTGCTTGGACTACAGGAACCAGAGCAATGCAACGGGCATTGTTTTAGGAGGACGTCAACCACACTTTTGGCTGACCCGGGCTCTCATCTGACCACGCTTAAGCGTGACGGCGGCTGGAAGTCCAGTACCATGGCAAAAGGTTACATAGAGAACTCTATAGAAAATAAGTCAATTAATAAGCAAGGGCATTTTTGGAGGTATAACTTTAAAACAGTTTTACCCAGTTCCTGGGACTCGTCCTTCAACTTCCAAAGACAGCACGATAGAAAATTGTTTTAAATCGCCTGCCAATTCGTCTGTGACTATCTCACAAGATGTGTCTCTGTAGGCACAAAGCCTATCGTTTACGAACGCCGAAACCGCTAGATATTAGATATTTTTACGCTACAATGTGGGCTATAATAGACTTATAAACAATTTTAAAGTTATGCTTTCAAAGGTTTGAGAAAAATTAAGAAAAGGGGGAGAAAGTTAGATGAAACAACAACTTTTGCATCACACCTTAATATTATACATTCACGCCTGTATTCCGCAAAGAGGAGTACGAAGTGTGTTTGGTACATCCACCTTTCACCAGATATGTTTGAGATCCAGGAAGGGAGCAAGCCTTTTGCCAAAGGAGCTCTTATGCTAAAGCTAAGCTAAGCGCGCAAAATGGAAAAAACCCAAAAAAACTTTATTAATTATATTTGCTGCAGTCACTGGCAACCTTTCTAAATAATATAGGTTTCCCAGAAAATGTATGCGCTTCGGCAATCATCATTTACTCTCGGAAATACGAACGCGCGATTAGATCTAATAATATACATCTGTTACAACCATGGAAGTATTTGCTTATATTGTACTATATAAAAGTTTTTATAAAAAAAACTTCCTCGTTGTTGGTCTTTTGGTCGCAAGCGCTCTGTTGAGCATGAGGTCCTGGGTTTGATTCCCGGGTCAGGCAACGTGTTATTGGGTTTTCCATCTGGAATTTCTCAGTTATAGTCCGAAGTGCAAATTTGTGTCCGGTTAATAGCAATAGACTCGCCTCCTATTACATAGCCATAAACATAACTGGCGTTTAATGTGGTTACACTATAGGTAGGTACAGGTACACCGGTACTCCCTTTCTTCTCCTAAAATTGTTTGTCCGAAAATCTTTATCCATAACACGTTTGCTATAAACTTCAGTAACCATAATGTTAAAAAATTGGAAATTTTGTTTTACATAATTATCTTTACTTCTAAAACTATTCTGTCATAATATCGAGTATTATATTACTATAATAATTTAATCACCTAATTTTGCATGAAATAAATTCATATGTCATATGTATTGTATTATTTATTGTGCATTATTCCGAATGTCCATTTATAATAAAATAGTTTGCTGTATTTGCTAAAAATTAGGTTTTAGTAACCGAAACGAATCGCTGTAAATCCGACTCCATGTAGTCTTGTATGGCCTACCCCTAGAGTGTAATATAGAATCGCGTAGGCGCGGAGGGGCGAGGTGGCTCGCGAGTTGAGGAGCAGGTGGTTGTAACGCTTGCCGCCGCGGTTGAGGCTGGCCGGCAATCCAGCGGAAAGCCAGCAAGACGAAGCTGTGGTGGTGAGTGTTAAACCAACTGCGACGATAAGCTCTCGTCGGACTGCTGGAGCCCTGCAGCGCCGGAGCCGTGACAGAAACCATGCCTGTTGCATGTTGCATGCTTGCTTGCATGCTCGCTTGCATACTGCATACTTGCTGCATGCTCGCTTGCATGCTGCTTGCTTGCTCATTGCATGAAGCATGCTTGCTGCATGCATGGTGTATGCTTGTTTGCATGCTTACAGGGAAATAAAAACCCCGTGTTCAAAAATATTATAATATTACATGAAATAATTTGAATTTAGAACTTATAACTTTTATTGTAAACGGTTTTATGTCCTTTGTATATTATTGATTGTAATATTTATAACAAACAAATTTAGGGCATATTGTATTTAGGGATTTCAATTTTATGGCATGTGATATTATGTGACATTAAGTTCGGGCAAGTTATCATTCGGACAAATGATGATTAGGAAAAAAAAATGATAGCACTTTAGATTATGGACAATAAAGTTAGGGAACACAATAGAGAACCAGGTACACCTCTGCCTAACCCTTCGGGGAATGCAGACGTAATGCTATGTTATTTTTATAAAACATAAATACATAAATAAAATCACGCCTTATTCCCATGGGGGTAGGCAGAAACTATAGAACGCTGACGTGCTACGCTACTTATCTACATACTCACCACACTTTCATTCATCCTCTCAATATGACTATACCATCTAACCATACCCACTCTTTTAAATTTTTGTCACTACGAGTACATCTTCTTTTAAATCGTACCGTTGCCTTATCACATAATTGATTAGTCTATCATTCATGGTCACGCCACACATGTTTCGCATGGAATACATTTCCACAGCATTAATCTACTTTCATGCTTCCATATATAAGCGTGGACACCAAGCACACAATTGTGAACAGCCAGTTGAGCCTTTTTGGGCATCAATTGGTTGGTCACAAATTCACAATGTATTTGACCATTCACTTTATTTCCCGCATTTACTCTTTAAAAAACTTTCATGTATACTGCGTTTGTAGTTATAGTCTCAGCAGTCAAAATATACAGAGACTCAGGACGGTTGCCGTGGGAACAAACGACGTATAGTTGCCCGTGTGAGAAGCAGTTATAATAGTCCCGCGGTTGACTCCGCAGTCTTCAGTAGCAATGTTCCATTGCTTGCGAGATTTTTCGTTAAAAATAATGTAACAGTAGATTATGTAGAACAGATGGCCGATGGGACCGAAAGGTTCTGTAGTGGCTGCCGTGCACCGAGAGACGTAGCGTTGGAAGGGCTTAAAGAGTAAATGCATGAAATAAAGTGAATGGTCAAATACATTGTGAATTTGTGACCAACCAATTGATGCCCAAAATGACTCAACTGGCTGTTCACAATTGGGGAGTAAGGTGAACCGATGACCAACAGATGATGGTCCAACAGTGGATGTCTTTCAGCTGAACTGATGATTGTGTTATAAAACTATAAACTAACGATTTTCTATCTTTTTGCTTTACTTGCGCTGTGAGACTTTGCTTCTTGCCAAATTTTGTGATTCTACGGGAAATAGTAGTAAGGTTTTGATTTATTAGCGAGTATCAAAAAAAATGTCGCATAAATAGCCGTATTTTTTTATTGCGTTAATTTATAAGCTTGTTTTTTTTTATATAAGTTCAATTTGATACTTCTACGCTTTTCTGAGAAAAAAGGTCTGACTGACGACAGACAGACGGACAGATAACGAAGTGATCCTATAAGGGTTCCGTTTTTTTCTTTTGAGGTACGGGAACCGTAAACTCGTCTAGTACTCAAACTTCAGTTGGTCTATCTACCGCTACGTCCTACGTAGGCGGTTCAAAGCGAAAGCGATTATGAAGAGACTAGCTGACCCGTGCCCACTTCGTTGGGCGGTAAACATTTTACCGTCTTTTCATTTTTCGGATTAAATTATGGCCTTATGTCATGACACTCACAAAATAATAACGTGGCTTTCAATGGGTAAAAGATTTTTCAAAATCGGTTCAGTAGATCCAGAGATTACCCCTACAACCTCACAAACTATAAAATATTAATTTAAGTAGATGAAGCAACGGTGTAGCAATATCCTTAAAAAAAATGACTCGCATTCCGTTTGCTCACTTTATGCAAGTGACTTCTCGACAAAATCAATAGCAGTGAATTGGGACTGGGATTGTGAATTCAACTGCACATTTACCGCTGAGTCGGTGACGGTCTGGGATTCTTCAATTTTGCCGGCGTGAGGGGTCAAAAGATATTTTTAGAGTTCCGTACCCAAAGGGTAAAACGGGAACCCTATTACTAAGGCTCCGCCGTTTGTCCGTCTGTCACCAGGCTGTATCTCATGAACCGTGATAGTTAGACAGTTGAAATTCTCACAGATGATGTATTTCTGTTGCCGGTATAATAACTATTACTAAAAAACAGAATAAAAAAATATTTAAGGGGGCTTCCATACAACAAACGTGATTTTTTTGCTCGTTTTTGCTAGATATTGATAACGGCAACAGGTAGACGCTTCAAATATTCACAGAATATTAAGTTATATATATTCACTTTAAAAATAAATAATTAAATTAAAATAAACCAAATATTTAAGGGGGGCTCAAATACAACATACGTGATTTTTTTTCCATTTTTATAGATAATGGTACGGAACCCTTCGTGGGCGAGTCAGACTCGCACTTGGCCGGTTTTTTTATTATTTAAATTAACCAACGGAATTAAAACATCAAAATGGCCTTCAATAAAGTTTCCTGAGAATCGGATTATTTTGACTCCCTGCCGTGCTTCCCCAAAACCAGCAATAAAAATACCATCCTGAAACACCTGGAACTCAAATGAGAATAGTTCTGCAGCTGCCATTTTTTTTTTTTTGGGTGGTAAATTATCAAATAACTTCTCCCGATCTGGCCGGAGCGAGGAGGGCGTGTCAGACTGTTACTGACTAAAACCCTCCCGTGTTGTGATATCCCTTTCGGACAGGCTCGTAACCCTGGCAGGCATTAGCCCTTTCGGACCCCGTCAATTGGTGCTGACATCTCTTTGAGGCGCGCGTGGAACACAACGCGCCGTCGACCCGGGCCTGGTCCTTATCGGACGGCGAGCTACCCATCGCTCACCGTCCGCAAGCCCGCGCCCACGGTGGCCGGGAATCGGCCTGCGATTCCCGACACCCGGGGCGTCTCCTGCGGTGACTAAGGGCGTGAGGGCGCGAACCCTGCCTCACCCTCACGTGTTCCGCCTCCTCTTTCGCATGCATTAACGCTTTGCAGAAGGAGGTGACGGCGTCCCGTGCACTTTCGCTCCGAACCATGGCCTGAAACAGGGCCAGATGCGAGAGATCGCCGTCGCCGATTGCCTCCGTGAGGACATGGCGGTGCTCCGCCCAAGCAGGGCAGACCTCGACCGTATGCTCCACCGTGTCCTCCGGGCGATCCACACAGTGGTGACACCCGGGCGTTTCTCCCGCTTTATTCTGAATAAGAACCTCCCGAAACAACCGTGTCCGGTGAGGATGTGCGTCAGGCGGAAGGTGAGGAAGCCGTGGCGCCTCTCTAGCCACTCCTCATAGAGGGGACTTATTGCCACAATGCATGTGGCATGCAAATTCTTTGCCAAATAGTAAATATCCCTGGCGATGGCGCATGCTTATTTTCATCTCTCTCCTATTTGGTGAACAGTAACGTGGCCATGTCATTGTCTTCTCAAATTCGAGACAGCATTGTACGCCACGTGTCTAAAAACTGGGAAATATTCCAACCTTTCACCCAGGATCGGTCAGGAGGAGCTGTTTATGGTTCAAAGCGTGAATACGTCGCTGAAATGTCTTGTAATGACACCTACGGAACCACCTGTGAACTCATGGCAGCGGGAGAACTATTCCCATTTGAGTTCCAGGTGTTTTAAGATGGTATTTTTATTGCTGGTTTTGGGGACGCACAACAGGGAGTAAAAATAATCTGATTCTCAGGAAGTTTCAATGAAGGTAATTTTGATGCGTGTCAGACTTTTACTGACTAAAACCCACCCGTGTTCCTTCAAATGCCTGTGTGTGCCAGGGCCACGATATCCCTTTCGGACAGGCTCATAACCCTGGCAGGCATTGGCCCTTTCGGACCCCGTCAGTTGGTGCTGACATCCATTTAAAATGGAAATAGTTCTCCCGCCTTTTTCCAACCCTTACAACACCAGCCTAAACCAAAGATACTAAGCAATAAAATTAAAATACGAACGTAGGTATTCAAGGACACTTTTTCTAGTAAGACCGACTAATACTAAAAACAATTTAATTATAGTAATACCCCAGTGTGAAATACCTACACAATAAGTAATTCGCAAAGAAATAGAAATAACAAAATTCCAACCACAAAGGAAAAGGTAAAACACATTTATTATCGTCCAATTTAAAATTAGGAAGTGAAACAAACCAATACGAAAACCAAACAACAACGATGAAAAATATTTCAAAGCAAATTAGTAGTAAGTAATAACAAAATATCGCAGAACAGAAATTTCGGTAACTATAGCTTGAACGTGTATCGCTTAGGT
This sequence comes from Tiliacea aurago, assembly GCA_948098905.1. Taxonomy (NCBI): domain Eukaryota; kingdom Metazoa; phylum Arthropoda; class Insecta; order Lepidoptera; family Noctuidae; genus Tiliacea; species Tiliacea aurago. The sequence goes on from OX402576.1 coordinate 20,070,005, forward strand.
TTGTATTCTGTGATTGATACATGACTTCGTTTTTTTAATACGATCGGCGGTTAAACATTGTGAAGTTTTCCCTTTGGCATTCTCGACTTTAATGCTATAAATGCAACGTTCAAATTACCTGAATACCAATTAGAACCTCATTTCATTATCTTTTAGCAGATGCCTGCATACTGAAAAATACTGGCCACCTAGAAAAAAAACTAAATATAAACCTCAAGAAACTTCCAAAAATTCTTATTTCAATGTAAAATATGCATTAACGCGTTGTCGTAAAATTCAATTTAGATCTTTATCGGCCTCCGAGTTCTAATTTCAATGTAAAGTATGCAATAACTCGTTGCCGTAAGATTCAATTTGGATCTTAACTGGATTTGGTACATTTTTCATACAAACATTAAAAACCCTTATTTTCACCCTTAAGCGCCGAATTTCGTAAAATCCTTTCTTAGTGAGCACCTAGAAGTCGAAAGGAACAATCAGGCCAACATTCATGTCTCTAACTTTAAAAACATAGGAGTTTCATACAAACTTTGACACCCCTTTTCAACCGTTTAAGGTGCTAATTTATAAAAATCCTTTCTTAGTACGCGCTTGCACCCCATAGAGAGTGCTTGTGCCAAATTTTAGACCTTCCGGCCCAGTAGTTTCCGAGATTTCGTGATGAGTGGTCAGTGAGTGGACTTCTCTTTTATATATATAGATTCTATATTATGCGGTGACACTCGAATTCAATGCGATGCGGTGGGACGCGGCGGCTATGTCCTACAGCACGCGAATCGTCGTATTTTCGCGCGAACTGGATGTCTTTCGGCTGAACTGATGATTGTGTGATAAAACTATAACCTAACCATTTTCTGACTTTTTCCTTTACTAGCGCTGTGAGACTTTGCTTCTTGCTAAATTTTGTGATTCTACGGGAAATAGTAGTAAGGTTTTGATTTAATTGCGAGTATCAAAAAAATGTCACTTTAATGGCCGTATTTTTATTGCGTTAACTTATAAGCTAGATTTTTTTTTATAAATTTCTACTTGATACTTCTACGCTTTTCTGAGAAAAAAGGTCTTGACTGACGACAGACAGACAGACGGATAACGAAGTGATCCTATAAGGGCTCCGTTTTATTCTTTTGAGGTACGGAACCGTAAATAGTAAGTTGTAGTCTCATTTCCCACGAAATGTATGGGAAAAGGTTTTTCTGCGATTTCTAACTCTTCTAGTACTCAAACTTCAGTTGGTCTATCTACCGCTACGTGCTACGTAGGCGGTTCAAAGCGAACGCGATTATGAAGCGATTCTATATAAATATGCGGTGACGCGCGAATTCAATGCGATTCGGTGCGACGCGGCGGCTATGTCCTACACCACGAGAATCATCGTATTTTCGCGCGAACTGGATGCGGTTCCGTCGTGTTTTTGTTTGATTTTAATATCGGAGTTAGAAATTACGACGTTTTGCGAGTCACCGCATAGAATCTCTTCATAATCGCGTTCGCTTTGAACCGCCTACGTAGGACGTAGCGTAAAGGCTTGTACATACCGGGGCGACTTGTCGCGCGACGCGACGCGACACAAAAGCACCGCTCGTCCCGCGACACGCGGGGCCTTTGTGCCGTATCGCGTCGCGCGACAAGTCGCGCTGGTATGTAGAAGCCTTAAAGCCAACTGATCGCGTATGCTTCATTTTGCGCCGCACCGCACCGCAACCCACGTGCGTTTGGTCACGTAGGCCACTTCAGTAGGTTTGTTGATCATCAAGAAACAGGATCTATTGGCATCGAAAAATTGTTTTGATAAAATTGCCCATTTCCTTGGTAACTGTAAATTTTTTTCAAAATTTGTGCGTTCAATTAAAAAATAAATAAAAATATTTGTTTCAAATAGGGACGTAAGAGGCACTTTTGAACGTCAAAATTTACAAAAACATGGAATTGATTCTTGTTGACCCTTCTAAAAGGTAGTTTCGTATGGAGAAAAATGGGCAAGAAACTCCATCGTAACTCTTTTAAACGTTTTACAAAATTTTGTTTTTAATTATAGAATTAATGTAGACACGGCTACACATCAAGCTATACATTTTTAGTATACGCGGACCTCTCATTGTACGGAAATCCTACACAATACGAGATCAGCATAAACTGGAAATGATATTGCTTGATGTGTAGCCGACTGTACTTAAACAAAATTTTGTAAAGGTATAATTATGTGAAGACGATGCACCTAGAATAAAATTACTAGGTATACCAATACATCATTGACCACAATAGGTAAAAAGAATTTAAAACGAAGCAATGTAAAATAACTTAAATAAGAGATAGATAGATGGTGCTCACACATTTACAAACATCGTAAAAGTATGTTTATTTTTTTTTAAATAATAAGTCGGTGTGTGAGATTAGGTACTCACAGAATGTAAAATCAATGTCATCAAAATAACAAATTATACAATTAAAATACAGTTTGATTTTGTCTAAGATTGTCATATGGAGCTGGACCAGCATGTTTCCAAGCATTCCTGTCTTGGATATAATCCTTTAACTTGTAATAATATGCTTGTTTACAATGTGATGATTTTTTTAATATGGGTTTTAAATTTTCTTTCATTTAATTGCATTATGTATAGCACAAGGTGTTTTGTTGTAAGATTTAATACAGTACCCTATAAAAGATGTATGATTGTACTTAAGATAATCTGAAAAATGGTTGATCTATTTTATCTTTATTTCTATTATTAAAATTATGTCTATCACTTACCTTATTATAAATATGTAGATTTTTCCTTAGATACATAATATTTTCATAAATGAATTGGCAAGGTACCGTCATAATATTAATCTTTTTAAATAGCTCCCCAAGAGATTCGCGGTGACATAGATATAAATTGCTCAAACAGCTCTCTTTTGCAAAATAAAGATGGACTTAATGTCAGCAGCCCGAACCCACAGTAAAATGTCATACGACATAATGCTGTGGAAGTAGCCAAAATAAACCAAACGCGCGGTTTCTATATCTGTTAGCTGTCTTATCTATCGAACAGCATAAGCGGCCGTGTTTAGCCGCCCCGCAAGAGAGGTTATTATGTGGTCCTCATTGTAGTTTCCCCATACGATATAATGCTGTGGAAGTAGCTAAAATAAACCAAACGCGCGGTTTCTATATCTGTTAGCTGTCTTATCTATCGAACATCATAAGCGGCCGTGCTTAGCCGCCCCGCAAGGGAGGTTATACGAGTATGTGGTCCCCATTGTAGTTTCTCGTCTAGAGTGATTCCTTATTCCTTATCCGAAGTTCTATATTACCTTCAATTGTACAAAAATATTTATCTAATAAAAACTATGCAGCGTTACAACTAAGGGAAAGAGTGTTTTCGATGAACTCTGGCACCCAGAATAAGATTTAACTTGTGTTTAGGGTGACAGCGTCCTCGCCTATAATTTGAACATAATTATATCAATAGTTGCAGGACGAGCACAGTATATTATTATTAAAATAACTACTTACTAGAAAATGCATATTATGATGTGGCCCATTAAAGTACCTACCTATGTGGGTATGTGTATGTATTGAGAGAGAGATAAAATATGGTGAAAACTTGTGTGTATGTAAGTCTGTGTAATAATTATAAATATATGAATTTATTAACTACTTAAAGTTTAAGCGATTTAAGGCATACCGGGATGACTTGTCGCGCGACGCGACGCGACACATAGGCACCGCTCGTCCCGCGACACGCGGGGCCTTTGTGCCATGTCGCGACGCGCGACAAGTCGCGCCGGTATGTAGAAGCTTTGATACATGTAGTAAATCTTCAGTCTTATCGTAAGTCAGTGTCAATAGCCACCTTGTGACCCTGGTCTCACATACATTATGGCACATGGGAGCTATGGTGCATAGTTTATTTATTTTCAAAATCAAAATGTCTCAAAAAGTTAAGGGCAGTCTTTTCCGACCGATTTTGGGTAGCTACATTGTTTAAGGTAGGGTTTACGGCCTCATCTCAAAAATCCACTCTGTCATGATGATTGATAGCTTAGCCCCATAAAGATATAGCGTGATGATTAAATCTGTAACTATCTACAATGGTCTAACCGTTTTGCTCGTGTTTTTACAATTTGCTGTAAACTATAGAGGAATACAAACGTAATGCAATATTGCTCATCTCCCATAGCAAATAGCGTGATAATATAATTATAACCTACGAACCGACCAGACTTATATGGAATATCTATGCAAAATTTGAACAGTATCGACCCGGTAGAATTTGCAGGCACTTTTGAATTGTCAAGGGGTCGGTCATTCAGAAAGATGAAGCTAGTTGCACATTCAAAAGCGTAGTAGGTACCTATGCAGAAGAACGGGCAAGAAACTCCACAGATACTCTATTACATTAACATTCATCATTTCAGCCGAAAGACGTCTATTGCTGGACATAGGCCTCCCCCAAGCACCGCCACTTCGACCGGTTCTGTGCTTCCCGCATCCAGCGGATACCTGCGGCCTTCATAAAGTCATCGGTCCATCTTGTAGGAGGCCTTCCAACGCTACGTCTTCCGCTACGCGGTCGCCACTCTAGAACCTTTCGGCCACACAACATTAACATTAATGGTTACAAAATATTGGTAAGATCTATCAAGTTGAAATGATATAATATGTGAGAACGATACAAAACGTCAAAAGCGTCCGTAATAAAAAGATAAAAAAACAATGCAAAAATTAAATAAAATTAAAATAACCGGTGGCAGTTATGAGATGGCCGGTTTCTACTGACGGCGCCCGTTCACGTACATGACGCATGGGTTAGCACCATTCAGCTCAACCATTTTGAAGGGAGCTAAATGATCCAACACACTTGCCACCATCAGCGAGACATTACAGTGAGCATGACATACTCCCAGCCTTCATGGCACATTCAAGTCAATGAAAGACGTACCCAGTAAATGGTAGCTTTATAGTAAGTAGGTAAATAGTACTCACACATATGATATGTAATTATACTAAAATATTGAATTCTTATAGTGCACAGATAGTTTTTTAAATCTTCAGCAGCTCCAACAGTATTTTCAAATGCTAATCAATTAGTTTTTGCGCCCTTGTGGACCAGGACCAGTGTTACTATTGAGGCAAGCATTTTTATCAGCGATGTAATCCCATAACTTATAATATGCTTGGCTGCATAGTGTGCGTTTTAAACGTGATTTAAATTTCGTTTCATTCAGTTGAAGTATGTGGGGAGGTATTTTATTGTAACATTAACCAGTCTGAAATCTGGTTGAACAATTTTTTTGTTATTTCTAGTTCAATCATTATGTCTTCCACATACATGATGTTTTCATAGATATATTGACAGGGTACCGACATGATGTCTACCATTTAATTTCTACAAAAAAAAGTCTAAAAACATGGCTTCTTAAAAATAATTTTTACACAGTAAAATAATTCCTTGATTATAAGAGTAGGTATTAAAAATTAGATTTATTTAGTTTTTGTAATACAAATGTTGTTGTTGTGTTTTTTATATTGTTTAATAGAGTTTTTAAGTATCTTTATGTCTATAGTCTTAAGTGTTTTGTATTGTAAAATAGAGTAAAACTAGTATATACGTTAGGTTTTATGCCTATGTGCAATATTTAATATTCGTATGCCGCTTGTAGCGGTGGAAGTGTCCTGAACATAACCCAAATTATCCAACTCTGTACTTACCATATCCGACAAATAAATGTCTTTGTCTTTGATATGTCACACGATGTTCGCAAAACTTTTATTTTTATTTTCTAATTAACCCCCAAAAGTGACCCGCATATTCGAAATTCATTAAATTTACCTTACACGTCCGTGGGTCACAGAAATTCATATTATGTGTACCAAGTTTCAATTTAATCGGTCCAGTAGGTTCGGAGCAAATTGGATGTGTGTGACAGACGGACAGACAGACACACGAGTGATCCTATAAGGATTCCGATTTTTCCTCACGAGGTATGGAACCCCATAAAAATTATTAAAACTTTAATTGAAGCAAATTACGCAGTTAAATAAAATAAAACTGACTATGTTTTTTTAAAGTGTTTCTTATGGTTTTAACAAAAAAAACATATGGAGACTATTATTTGTTTAAACAAAATATTGCGGTTCAGACAGGAAGTATCACGACAATTAATATCACTGGGTTAATTAAATGTAATGTACACAGATTAACAACAATAATAGCCGTGACGGACACGATATTGTAATAAAAAGTTGTGCAATCAATCACCTGAAACAATATTTTCCTATTGTATTTTGATTTAAAATATCAACCTGTAGGTTTATACAAAAACGTTGTATTTAAGTGAAGTTCATTGGAGTTTCAACCATTGAAATGGTTGGAACCTTGCAGCTTGCAGGATACGAAATTGGCTAGTTGACAGTTATTGAGAAACCAATTATGTAGTATAATGTACGTTGTGATGTGTGGCTTATTTACATCAAAGTATGAATATTTTAGCGAAATATTAACCTTAATTATTAAAAATATTAAGTATTTTTAATTTTTTAATCGTAATTTAATTTCGATTGTCAAAACGGGGGATTCCGTCATGGCGCCTCGATTAACTTCAATACTTTCAATGACTTTCATTCTGTCAAATCTGTGACTTTATAAAACTGTGTTGCTCGCACACAAATTTTATTTATTACTTCTGACGACGGAATAATTAAATTAATCGGTAGTCATAATAAACAACGTTTTAAATATTTAAACATAATAAATCATGGCAAAAAAAGTAAAATTTGTTTATTTCAAAATTTCAAATTATTGCGTCCAGATCAATGATTACTAACGTTGAATATTAAGATCTACCACATATTGGTATGATTTGTATTATAAAAAAGCATTACAAATAAACTAAAATCATCTTTCCTCAAGCCACTCATTACCTACATGTTTTGTTCCCTACGACATGCTGCCACCCGAAAAGTAATGTTAATGAACCAATAAATAATAATAATAGTGACATTTTGCGCCGACTCCAAATAAATTGGGTTAAGGTCAGGTAAATGATCATGAAGTAATAATATGTATAATTTTAGGAACCTTTAAATTATATTTGGATCAATGAATAACCATTAAAACATCCGGTTCCTTATTATTAGTAATTATGAGCAAAACATGGTAGATAATTAATGAAGGACTTATTCATCCTCTAATTTAACGATTATTACCAATTATACAGATATTTTAAGAGTACCTACTATTTAAACGAGTGACTGTAAATTTATTTATTTATTTAATGAAAAACAAACAGTAGCACAATAAGAATCAGTCAATAAATCTATCTTTAATATTACATTTTAAACAATTATTAATAAATGCTACTTTTTCTATGCTATTTAAAAACTAGCTAGTAACACAGATACAATACAGTATTATACTAAAATGTTCAAAGTAGTTAATCAAAAGCCCATACGGTGTGGCTACGCTAAAATGAACTCTATAGTAGGCACATGCAATAATGATCTTAAATGTTTTTTATTTTAAACTAATAAAAAAAAATAGAAATTCAAATATCTCGAAAACGGTGCGTCCTAGGCAAGAAATAACAGAAATTTAACAACCTGTGTGCAATCTCCCGTGCAAGCACCATAAAAAATAAAATAAAAAATAAAATAGCCTCTTTATTTCATGCAAACTTTGTTACAGTGCAAATATTTTTTATATAATATTTCGATTTTCATTGAACTAATTTAAACTAATTTCATGCATTAGGTTATGGAACATAATTTGAACATAATTTATTATTAAATACAGAATTAATCATAAGTTTCAAACGCCTCATTTGACATACATAGATAAATAAATAATATATATATATTTTTTTTTTCGTCGTTACCAAAGTAAGTAAAAATATTATTGATAGTTATAATTTAATAATCAATAAATAATTCCAGATAAATTGTAAGTAATAATAAATGATTTGATATTTTCAAATAAGTAAATAAATAACACTTAAATTAAGTTGCATGAACCCCTCTGTGGGTAAAGGCCTCCTCCAGAGCCTTCCATTCGTCTCTATTTGATGCGGTAAAAGTCCAATTATTACCGGCGACCGCCTCTAACTCGTCTTTCCATCGTGCCTTTGGTCTACCTCTGCGCCTGTAACCGGTGGGCCCTCTCCACGCTGTGACTGTTTTAGTCCATCTAAAGTCCTTGTATCTGGAAACATGTCCAGCCCATTTCCACTTTAGGTTTTTAACGAAGGAAACAGCGTCGATTACTTTTGTTTTTTTCCTTATAGCAGAATGTTTAATTTTATCTCGTAGTTTAATTTTTAGCGTACTTCTTTCCAGCGCTTTTTGACAAGAGGTTAGTTTTCTCGTGGCTACAGAGTCGAAAATCCATGTTTGGCAACCGTACGTGAGGCAGGGTAGAAGGCAGGAATCTATAATTTTCCTTTTCCATTGAATCTGGATGTTTGATTTCATTGCTTCTTTGTATGACCAGTATTTTTTCCATGTAGTCGCGATTCGCCTGTCTATTTCTTCAATGTTGTTGTTTTTGCGGAACGATACAAGTTTGCCCAGGTAAATATAATCGTCTACGTAGTCCACCGGAGAGTCGTTGAGTGATATAGATGTTTTTAGATAATTTGACATTATTTTTGTTTTTGAGAGGTTCATTTCTAAGCCAATCTTTTTACTTTCTTCATGTAGCTCTAACAACATCGCTTGGAGCTCTGTAGCATTTTCAGAAAAATTTACTATGTCATCGGCAAACCGTAGGTGGGACAGGCGCTTCTCGTTGATTTCCAAGCCTTTATTAGTCCATGGTAGTTTTTCCATAAAACTTTGCAGTACCGCTATGAAGAGTTTCGGAGATAACAGGGACTATTTCGTCTTTGAGAACCATGTTGAATAGGTGAGTGATGGGAATCAGTAATATATTTCGTGCTGCTTTTATTGCCTCGTTTGATATGCCATCAGTACCCGAGCTTTTATCAGATTTAAGTTTTTCGATTTTCCTTAAAATTTCACTTTCATGGAATGGTGAGTATTCGCTGCTGTTCAAGTTAGGATAGGATATACTCGTAGTCGAGTCATTTGCACTCGGGTCTTCGATGGCAGAATATAATTCTTCGTAGAACTTTGTGGCTGTGTTAATTATTTCTAGGCGAGTTTGGGATTTCGTAGACTTAGGATTGAGTGATGGGATCCATTGTTTGATGTTGTTTAGCTCTTTCATAGCTTTTTTCAGACTTCCTGATATTTTGAGATGAGTTAGTATTGTGTTTTGCCTGTGCTCCTTGTAATTCCTTTGTATTTCTTTGTTTGTTGCCTTGTACACAGCTTTGAGCTCTTCTTTTTCTGACGGTGAGAGATTACTGCTGTGTTGTAATACGCTCCGTCGGGCCATAAGTTCCTTAGCTCTGTTTGAAATAATTGATCTTTTATGTCCTGATCCCTGATTTGGTGATTTTTTTAAACATTCTTTAATAATTTTCTCTATCTTTGTGTAATAGGACAGAACATTATCATTTCTTTGGAAGTCAAGATCGGGTAAGTGTTCCTTCAGATTCATTAAGTATTGTCTTATATCGTCTTCGGATTTTAGTTGGTTGAGTGTGGAACTGAAAGACTTTCTGCTTTTCCTTTCCTCAATTAGTCTTAAGGAACCTCGTATTAGCCTATGGTCAGAAGGGAACGAGATATTCAAAACTTCAAGGTTTGTTAATAGCCGTGGTTTGTTCATTAGCATGAAATCGATTTCATTTTTGTATCTCTTATCGGGGGAAATCCAAGTCCACTTGCTTTTATTATTTTTCTTAAATTTTGTATTCATTATCATAAGTTTAGTTTCGTGTGCGAACTGCAGTAGCCTATCGCCTCTGGAATTTCTTTTGCCGTATCCATATTGACCCGTGACCGTGGATTCTTCGTTTTTAGGCTGGCCTATCTTGGCGTTGAAATCTCCCATGCAGATTGTTATGGTACTAGAAGCTAAATCCTGGGCTTTTTGTAACTGTAAGTAGAAAGATTCGATCTCGCTGTCATCCGCTCTCTCTGTCGGGGCGTACGCCTGTATCAGCGTAACTTTGGTAGAACTAAATGTTAGTTGTAATGTACACACTCGGCCGGAAAAGCCTAGAAAGAGATTCAATATTCATCTTGAGTCCTTTTTTTACTAGAAAACCCACTCCGTGCTGGCCAATGGATTCTCCTGAATAGCAAAATATGTGGTCTTCGTCTTCAATGATACTAGTGCCCAACCTGCGCACTTCTGATAGGCCGATTATATCGTACCTAATATTTTTTAAGGCTTCTTTTAGCTCAAGAAATTTTTCTGTGGTGGATAATGACCTGACGTTGTACGTGCATACGTATAGGTAGGTAGGTTTGTTGTTAATTTGTAGCTCTGGAGGGTTATAGCCGCATATCCCCGCGGTGACAAGCCGTACTGGGGATGTTGGAGGGGCTCGCGATAGTTGCTAGTCGCAAGATACTTGGTTTGGTTGGTTGTTGGTGCTGGATGTAGATATGGTGGTGTCCTTGTGTGTAAATGTGGCGTATCTTTTTGAAGTGAAGCAAGCACCATGCCAACATGAATTTAAGTAAATTTAAAAAAAAAACATTAATTTAAGGGAAAAATAAATATTTTTGCTGAAACCATTGAAAGGGTTCTTGATAGGGTTTTTTAAGCGGTTAATCAAAAACCCATACGATAAGGGTTTTTACTGGGTTACCCTTTTACTGGGTTTCAAGCAAAAACCCATTCAAAGAGATACTTCATGATAAAGGTAACCTTTTATACGGCTTAACTCTTATCCGGGGTTGTGCGGACCCTAATTTCTGTCGCTAACTTAGTCATTTAGTCGCACGGCTAGAATTTTAATATCTGAAATGGATTACTCACAACCCACTTATAGTTAAAGTTAAGTTAATAAAACAGTATCTCATCATCAGTCGCTAAGTTTTTTTTTATTCGTTCGTTTGGTTGATGAAATTAGACTTCGTATAATGCGTTTTAAACAACATACAAACACAACACAACCAAAAACCACGATACCTGCCTGTCGACGTTTCCTCAGTGTTTTTCCTGATTTGCCAGAATATTGAGATAGACATATTTTACATTCATGTGGTCAGGAACTTTTTTTCAATTATAATAAAATGTTTAATTTTTAGGGTTCCGTACCCAAAGGGCAAAACGGGAACCCTAATACTAAGGCTCCGCCATCTGTCTGTCTGTCTGTCCGTCTGTCACCAGGCTGTATCTCATAAACCGTGATAGTTAGACAGTTGAAATTTTGACAGATGATGTATTTGCGTTGCTGCTATAACAACAAATACTAAAAAAATAATAAAATAAATATTTAAGGGGGCTTCCATACAAAAAACGTGATTTTTTTGCTCGGTTTTGCTCGATATTGATTACGGCAACAGGTAGACGGTTGATATATTCGCAGAATCTTTAGTTATACATTAACTTAAAAAATAAATAATTAAATTAAAATAAAACAAATATTTAAGGGGGGCTCCCATAGAACAAACGTGATTTTTTTGCCGTACTTATAGATAATGGTACGGAACCCTTCGTGCCATTTTTATAGTATCCATACCAATAAAATGTTGTGTTTTTTTGTCTTACAAGCTTTTGGTCCCGGACACTCCTGGCTGTCAATCGTAAATTGTTTACTACCCGTAACAGTTGTTAGTTAGTCGGTTAGTCACAGCCCGGAAGTTTGACAAAGGGTATTGGGTTACCCAGTAACTGGGCTGTGGAGGTCAGATAGGCAGTCGGTCCATGTAATATACTGGTATTCAGCTGCATCCGGTAAGACTGGAAACTGACCCCAACATGGGAAATGGTTTTGATGAAAAGATGGTGTAGTTTGTCTAACTAAACGACCGAGTGACGAACGGTGATAAATTCTGAAATGTATTTCAGGCAAAAGCTCGACAACGGTCGCGGGCCTGCGGACGGTGAGCGATGGGTAGCTCGCCGTCCGATAAGGACCAGCATTGCTATTCTGTAGAAATCTCACCGTGAAAACTAGATGAAGTGAGCGTAGAGTGAACTGTCTGTGTCATCCTACCTGATTCTAGGGATGGACCTAGGATTACATTTACAATGATAATCGTGATTTTGAACAGAAACTCAATTTTGTTTTTTTACATTAAGGCGACGATAACCGACTTTTAATGATTTTATACTGAAGATCACGTCTAAACGAGTTAATTATTATTGTTAATGTATGTAGGGTGGTGTGTGGACGGCCGAAAGAAATAATAATCACTTCGTGAATGAAAACTGCTTTTAATGATTTTTAAAAAAACTTCTTACAAAATGCGAACCGTCTTGTTCGTCTCTTAGCTCGGTCGCTATCTTCCTTTCTTCTCTCTCATACATATACTCTCTCATTCACTCATCGCTGCATTCATGTTACATTTTATTCTTAAAATTATGATGCGTTCCGAATTAACACCCTACATGTATGTAAATAAATATATGTTAAATTAGAGCACTTTCTCAATAACTTAATATGTGAATATTGTAGATTATGTTTATATTACATAGTGAAATTAATTTGTAAAGTTATATCTAACGCGGATAAAAAACTGAGAATGGCGCAAAATATGCAAGATAATGCGTCAAATTGGGGACAGCGCTCCTTGATGGGCGAGTCCTATTACTGGCTGAACGTACGACGCGTTGCCAGAGCTCAGTACAGAACACGCAAGCTAACCACTCAAGGTCACTGGCATATTATATCTCAGTCTTAACGTACTTTCCGAGGCACGGGGGCGTAACACCACCAACTCAGGGCTATTACTGAGAAATTCCTAATGGAAAAATCCAATAACATTTTTCCTGACCCGGGAATGACACCACGGTCAGCAGTCACCTTTACGACCACGAGACCAAGTGAAAGCCAAATACGCTACTTATATGTATAACATAGGTTCTATGCGGAAACAGATAATATTTAAGAACTCAAAAATACACAAAAACAAACTGAGTAAGTACATAATTAATTTTCTCAAGTTTTTGCATAAAATGTTTAATTAGTTAATCAATAAATAGATTTATTCATTCATTGATTCAAGCTTTTCAATGGGAACCGGTTGTACAGCCTACATAAAAATATAAAGTGACATTGGAAATTATTATTTTGAAGGTATGTTTCTCCTCTTCGATACGAGACATGAATTGTACATTGATTGCTATAATTGGGTACCTATACCTTCCTATGTACCTATAGCGTAATCTACACCAAAACAAGGCCGATTCAAAATTGCACAAAACAAGATCTCTATGTTGTGTACTTTCTTTTGATAGTCACTAAGTATAGTAATTTTTAAGATGAAAACAAAGACGTTCGGTGAAAATGCGTCACTTTTCTTTTTAAAATCAGTTATTAAGAAAACTTTTGTCGTTGACTGTACACATCAGTAATGTACCTACTTCTGTGTTGGTAGCGATTTGTAAACATTAACAAAAAATCGACCACACGTGGGGAAATCTAATTAGTAACGTTTTTTTTAAAATGATCAAATTACTTACAATGATTTGGCAGAATTTTTGAATCTCCTATGAACGTCATTAATTTCAGCTATATTTTATCAGTGTCCTGTCTTGTATATTATGCAAATGTTAGTGACTGGTTCACAAACAAGAAAACTCTCATAAGGCGACGATAACCGACTTTTGATGATTTTATACTGAAGATCACGCCTAAACGAGTAGTGTTAATGATTTGAAAAAAAAAAAAAATTAGAGCATTTTCTCAATAACTTAATAGGTGAATATTTTAGATTAAGTATGTTTATATTACGTACATAGTGTAATTAAGTTGTAAAGTTATGTCTAACGCGGATAAAAAACTGAGAATGGCGCAAAATCTACCAAGCGTATTTTTCTGAAACCTTCACCAATTTAAAGGTAATGTAATTATTGATCTTTTGGTATACCCGTTTTATTAAAATACCTTTTGTTTTGTGTATAATAAATTAATAATGCGTCAAATTGGGGACAGTGCTCCTTGATGGGCGAGTCCTATTACGGCTGAACGTACGACGCGTTGCGTGAGCTCAGTACAGAACACGCAAGCTAACCACTCAAGGTCACTGGCATATATCTGAGTCTTAAGGGGGGTGCGCTATGGTAGCCCGCGAAATACAAATTTTCTTACGTTGTTTGCAATTTGCAGCGGGGCGAGCACGGCCTACTGTGATATGAATACGAGTCTATTGAGAGTCACACATTTTATCACAGTTTGAGCGATAAAACTGTTTTGTCATAAAATGCTAGTACTTGACATAATTTATCATGTCTTGTGACAAACTTCTTGACACGCCCGTGCTCGGCCCGCTGGACAGTAAAAATCCTACTGAATGATTATTTCAGAAATACTGATTCAGTAGGATTTTTTTAACTTAGAGAGTTGTAATGCTGATTCTAATGATTATAATTGTATAAAGCCATATTTGTTATGGCCGCAAATCATTTTCCGCCTTATTACAAAACAAGATTTATATTTTGACACGGCATAAACCGTGGAGCCAGTTTTTGTAATAAGAACGTAACAGTGATGGAAATACCGTTCTTTATACAAAACTGAAAACTTAGTTCGGTACTAAGTTGTCAGTTTTGTGTTTAGGAACTTACCATAGTCGGAATAAAGTTCGAAATTCAATAATGGCTCCATGTTTTAAACCTAGGTCTGAAGATAAACCTTTTTTTGTAATAAGGGGGATTAAGATCAACATACTCGTACAACCTGTTACTGACCTGCAAATTCCAAAAAATCTTAAGAAAATCTGAATTTAGCGGGGTACCTTAGCGCATCCCCCATCTGCCTGCCTCTTCCCAACTGTGTTAGGGTCGGCTTCCAGTCTAACCAGATGGAGCTGAAGACCAGTATTTTACATGAAGCGACTGCCTATCTGACGTCCACAACCCAGTTACTGGGTAATACGATACCCCTTGGTAAGACTGGCTGTCAGATTTTCGGGCTTCTGACGACCCGTAACGACTGTCAAAGATCCACAAATGACAGCCGTACGAGGGAAGCGTAGCTTAACCTGAATGATCGACCAGAAAACTCTTAAATAATGAAAAAGCACTTTTTGGAACTCTACAGCTGAATTGGTCAAACGATGAATTGAAGTTTATGTATTCCAAGATTATTTTTATGAGTTGATGACATTAATATACATATTGTGTGAAAGAAACAATGGTTCCAAAAAAAAAATCTTAGATTTTTAATTATATCTTAGATTGAGATGTAGAAAGTTCAATCTTAGCTCCTGATTATTTTCTTCCTTTATAATAATCATTTCAATTTTAATAATCATTTCAATTTTAATAACCATTTCAATTTTAATAATCATTTCAATTTTAATAATCATTTCAATTTTAATAATCATTTCAATCTTAATCAAATAATCATTTCAATCTAAATCATTCAATATAAATTAGAGACATTACTGGATCATCATAATAAAACAAAACATTAATAAAACAACCCAACAGCTAACCGTGACAGATGCAGTTAAGATAAGCCATCATCATCTGTGTAGGCCTAAGGCAGTAGAGAACCTTGGTCCGAGACGATTACGTCCCGCAGAACTTTTTTAATGTTCTCGACTTCTTGTTGATTTAGTTTACTGTCGATTGCATATATAACTAGTTACTGGTAACCGATATACTTTAACCTTGCATGTGTGACACTTTTGAAGTTATCATTGATCTTTGACTGTTGGACAAGTCAAGTATCGGTTGCAAAGAAATGTAGAAATAACTAGAATAAAAGCTTGTGCATTAGTACAGTCGACTACAAAGAGATGTATACCCCTAAAGTTACAAATACATGTACCCATTGAAAGAAGTGTAGTTACATATTCGTTACAAATAATTATACACATGGTATTAACGATTATTATGTGTTCACTCAGTATGCCAAAATGTATACAGCAAGAAGGACACTGTATTGTGTACGCTCTGAAACGAATTAACGTTTCAGAGCGTACACATTACAGTGTCCTTCTTGCTGTATACATAAATATGTCACATATCAACAAGTATTTGTAACAAACAATGACAACATCATCAAAGGATATATATTTTTGTAACTTTCAAATGTATACATCTCTTTGTAGTCGACTGTACAACAAGTACAAGTTATTAAAGGGTATAAAATCAAACATTCATATATCACAAGAGTTAGTTTAAGTATGGAAAGGACTCTAACATGTTACTAGGTACCTATACGAATAAATGCAATACACGAAATATACTACATTAAATCAGATCGTAATATTAAAAGTTGTACTAACAAAAAGAAGTCATGAAGTCAATGACTTCAATGTTACCTTTTTTTACGAAAAGAGCTAATTGAGATGCGCCAATTTCAAACAGAAGCATGGAAAATTCCTTTTAAAAGTAAATAATCCGTCAACAGCAGTGGTCCAATGGTAACGACCACGACTTAGGAGT
Organism: Tiliacea aurago; assembly: GCA_948098905.1. Lineage (NCBI taxonomy): Eukaryota > Metazoa > Arthropoda > Insecta > Lepidoptera > Noctuidae > Tiliacea > Tiliacea aurago. Next base: position 20,086,471 of record OX402576.1, read on the forward strand.
TGTAGGTTATAGGTTCGAACCCTGACAAGCGCTTTACTTTGTGTAAATTATTTCATCACCACTGCTCTCAAAATGTCAAAGTCAAAGTCAAATTGTTTATTTCAAATAGGCCCATAGAAGGCACTTTTGAACGTCAATATTTACAAAACAAATTGAATTGATTCTAGTCGCCCCTTTCAAAAGGTATGAAGAAGAATGGGCAAGAAACTCCACTCTTTTAAAATCTTGTACAATATTTTTTATAGGTACATTAACTATATAAACTGTTCAAAGATATCTCCAAACGGCTGGTTGACACTTCCCGTGACCCAAGGGCTGGCTTTTACCTTGGCCAGAGGTTAAGCATTGCCATACAACGTGGCAATGCCGCCAGTCTCTTGGGTACATTACCAGTCGACAGCGATGCGGAGGAATTTTTCGACGCTATATTTTAATGTTTTATAGTTTTAGTTTAGTTAGTATATAATATTGTTATTTTTATAAATTAATTAGATGTAATTTGTTATTTATGTACATAATTCTAACTAAATAAAGAGTACTATATAATTATATGTGAAGACGATGCACCTAGAATAAAATTTATATACCACAATAGGTAATAAACAGAGAGAGAGAAATGGTGAAGGCAAACATCGCGAGGAAACCGGCATGTCCTAGAACCAAAAATTGGAAGACATGTGACATCTACCAACCCGCACTGGGCCCGCGTGGTGGATTACGGCCCGCGTGGTGGATTACTCTCTCACAGAGAGGAGGCCTGTGTCTTCTGTGCTGAATAAGCCGTCAATACCATGTCTAAATGTTACTGACGACATTTTTTTTTCTCACACATACAAGCTTACCTATTTATAAAATTATCCTGACGAATATTATGTAGTACGACAATCGTTACATATTCCTCGCCTTTCCTGAGCTCACTGCCGGCTTTCATGGTAACCGCCTAAATCCGGTTACCATGGCCATGAAGGTTTATTCGCAAGCAATTGCTACTTGACCGGCGTAACCCTGCAACTGTTTCGAATTCATGTTTCTAGTTTCTTTGCCCGAGACTTTGCGTTGCTAATAGCTCACGTTAAATTATTATTATTTTATTTATTTAAATTGACAACATTGGTCCACTGGTTAGTACAAAGAACTTATCAACTAAGGGTTAGTAATTATTAATTAAGGCGCAGATACATGCCATTGACCTTGAGTGGTTAGCTTGCGTGTTCTGTACTGAGCTCACGCAACGCGTCGTACTTTCAGCCAGTAATAGGACTCGCCCATCAAGGAGCGCTGTCTCCAATTTGACGCATTATTAATTTATTATACAGAAAACAAAAGGTATTTTAATAAAATGCGTATACTAAAAGATCAATAATTAAATTATCTTTTCAGGTTAAGGTTTCAGAAAAATACGCTTGGTAGATTTTGCGCCATTCTCAGTTTTTTATCAACGTTAGACATAACTTTACAAATTAATTTCACTATGTAATATAAAAATAATCTAAAATATTCACATAGTAAATTATTGAGAAAATGCTTTAATTTATCTTATATATTTTTTTCAAATCATTAATGCAGTATAAAATCATTAAAAGTCAGTCAACTGTTAATGTGAATGTTAATTGATGCATTCATCCCTGCCGCACAAGCAAAAAGACAGAGTGCGCATTATGTTGTTCAGCTAGGGTTTAAAATAGGGTTTTTAAGATACTGTTGCTGCTAGCTCGCATTCTGCATAATTAATGATGCGGACTTCTTCCTCATAACGGCATACAAGTCGTCAGTTCGTCCTACAGCAAACTTGCTAGACGCGCTGCAGAACCGGGGCATAGGCAACCTCAACAGCACCCTGAAGCCATTATTATATTGCACACGCAGGGCATCTAGAGCCCTCCGTGTACAATTGACCCACAAACTTCCCGTGTAGAACGCTTGACAATAAGCTTTAAACAGAGATTTTGACCTCGTTACTAAAGCGAGCAAATCTGTGAGCCAAATCTTGCCACTAGTGCCCTGCGCTAACAATCCACATCCACCTGATCTTTGAGGTCCTTGGTAACTATGGTGGTGGTTATAATTTTTCTTAAATTATTTTTCAAACTTTTTGTGTTGAGCTACAGACTAAAAGTTATTAAACAACCTCTCATTCAAAATTGTTAAATCACTCTTTTTTTTTTTTATTATTATGATATGTATCTAACTGCTAGAGGGCCGAGACCTGGTGACTTAAAACACAGGCCCTTAAAGCCCAGCTTAGGCACCAGTCTCCCACAGTAAACTAAACCATTTCATGTACCTTAAGGTGACAATAACCGACTTTTAATGATTTTTTAATGAAGATCACGTCTAAACGAGTAGTGTTAATGATTTGAAAAATATATGTTAATTTAGAGCATTTTCTCAATAACTTAATATGTGAATATTTTAGATTATGTTTATATTACATAGTGAAATTAATTTGTAAAGTTATGTCTAACGCTCATAAAAAACTGAGAATGGCGCAAAATCTACCAAGCGTATTTTTCTGAAACGTAATTATGTCTGTAATGTTTATTGTGGTGAGAAAATTAATACATACTTAATTTAAAAAATAATTAACAAATTAAATCATCGTAATTTATTTAGGTTGACACGGAGAGGAGGCCTTAGCCCAGCAGTGGGAATATTATAGGCTGAATATGCACACGAGAGAGATTATGAAAACCAGGGGGTCTACTCCGAAGATAAATCCGAAGTATCGGCCGAATATTCGGCCGTTTCCTGACTACTAGGTATACGGCTGAATATGGCTGACTACGGCAAAAGAAAAAAATAAAACGACAGTCAAAGAGATAAGCCAAAGTCAAAAATGTGACTTGAAGTCGGGTAAGGATTCTAAGTCAAATAAGGAAACTTTGGAAGTCTATAAACGACCGAACATATATCCGATACTTCAAATTATCGCTTCGGAGTAGGCCCTCAGGTGTAATTACCGTAACAAGTAAAGACAGCCAAGCTCATAAACATTATAAGTAAGTTACATTGATTTAGTATTAATGTTACATTATTCACAATGTCCATATCTTGACCATGTGTGGTTAACTAGCATAAGGTGGACAAGTAATGGTTACGTAATAATTGAACAAAAGGGGACATGAAATCAAAATTGTAAGTCACAAGGTCTCATACCGCTGACCTCCGGCCGTGCTAAAAGTGGAGTGACATGATTACTTCGATTTATTTATCGTTCGTGCGTAAGTAGCGATGTAATGATAATCCATTTTTAGGGTTCCGTAGTAAACAAGGAACCCTTATAGTTTCGCCATGTCCGTCTGTCTGTCTGTCTGTCTGTCCGTCCGTCCGTCCGTCTGTCGCCAGCTTAGCTCAGAGACGCTTAGTCCTAGAAAGCTGTAATTTGGCATGGGTATACATATTAATCATGCCAAAAAAATGGTAAAATAAAATTATGAAAAACATTTTTTTTTAGGGTACCTCCCTTACACGTGAAATGGGGATGATATTTTTTTTTCTCGTCTATTCCATGGTGTGGAGTATCGTTGGATAGACCGTTCAAAAATATTGTGGGTTTGGCAAAACCATTTTTAAATTAAGGGATCCGTTTGCGTAATATTAAGCTTTAAAGTGCTAGTTTTTGTTAGAGTCAAGTGCCCCCCCCCCTGCCAGCTAAATGGTTGGTTTTGGATATGTGAAAAAATTCATGGCAATAGTATATATAACGAAATTAAAAGGAAAACTATCACAGCTAAGTATGCTTCACAAGTTAACGAGTAATAGTCGACCAACTTAAATTTGCAGTTGGAGAATTGACCGTAACGTATATCGATGTATGGGAAAGCATGTTTTTCAACTACAATGTTAAGTTTGTTTTTGGGATAAATTCATCCCAACTACGGAACCCTTCATTGTGCGTGGTCCGACATGCACTTGGCCGGTTTTTTAATTTTATATATGGTTAAGAGTTGTCTTAGAAGTATTTAAAAGATAAGCATATGTTACACATGTGGTTACGTAAATGGCGACTTGTAATTCAGTCAAGAGTAGACGTAGTGAATGCTTCTTACACGCTGATACTTACATAAACGCATTTTTCACGCTGTTTTTCATACGGGCAGGAACTATAGAACGCTATCTCCTACGATCCATACATACCTACATACATACCTACTCCATTTGCTTCGTAAATTTTTAATAAAAAAAAAATATATATAAATATTAATAATACCTATTGTAATTTAATTTAATTTTGATGCATGTACCTAGTTTAATTTAAATTTATAATAAATTGTAATTTTTTTGTAATTTTACTATGGGTTTAATACCTGAATTAAACATTATTATTATTATTAATACTTATTGAAGTAATAGTAACAACAAATAGAGATTACTTATATACCTACCTACCAACCAACTTGATAAACTTTTTTACGTATTGACCGTCGCTTTTCATAACTTACCATTATGCTCGCTTTGCTAACTAAACGAATACTCAAATTATTAACCTTACAATTTACCTAAATGTATAGTAAAAAAAATATAAAAAAACCCGCGCGAACTGGCAACGTCGCATTTGTAGGGGGTTTTCCTGATAATTTTATTAAAATTTTAATCAAAGTACATTTTTTTTCAGCCAACTGCTATATCGTTGCACCCCCAACATAAAAGAGGGGTGCTATTTATAATTATATTTCACATATACTCTTTAGAATTTTAAGTCGTAATACCTACTGCAAATAGAAAATAGTTGACAATAAGTAAGATTTTACAAGCACCAACAATCAAATACGTGGCTGAAAAAAAAATTGTACCTACTTTGATTTAAATTTAATAAAATCTCGAAAATCCTCTAGAAATGCGACGTTGCTAGCTCGCGCGGTATGAACGCTCTTAATAACTTTATGAATGGTGCATAGATGAATCCAGCACAATATGAAAGCGGAACCTTCCTCCCTTGAGAAATCATATGCATTCAGCTTTAGTACTTACAGACGGAAATAGCTCCGACATTCCGCTTCAGTATCGAATAGAGGCTTAGCTGGACCTCCGATGTTGTCAGTAAAGGCCATAGTTGAAACTACAGGAGTTCCTTCTTCCGTAGAGCTTAAATGCATTCTTAAAGTTTAATATTTAGCTGTTACTAAATGGGAAATCGTCATCATCATCATCATCATCAGCCTAAAGCAGTCCACTTCTGGAAAAAGGCCTCTCGATTCTCGCAACTCTCATCCAGCTGCAACCAGCCACCCTGCGAAGATCGTCGTTCCACCTAGCCTGAGGGCGTCCTACCTTACGTTTGTCGACTCGCGGTATACACTCAAGATGGGGCATGTGATGCAGAGGAATGAGGAAAATGTCGCGAGGAAAGTTTTAGGTAATGAATGTGGATGGACTCTGTGACTTGTTTGAAATATGATATGGGTAAAAAAGGGAGTAGGTAACCTCCGAGAGTGACCTCCGAGATGATGACTAATAGAGAAGTATTAAAGAAGATAATTATGTTGTAGGATAATTTATTTATTTATTTGGTTCACCAACAATTGTATACACTGGTATATGCAAATGAAAACGAATCAACAAATAAGAATAGAGTGTAACAATCACTTATAGGTAAACTCTGCATGCACACAAAACATTGTTGTAGCTTACAAAAAAGAAATATAGAAATAAAAGACTATGTTATAAAGTTGCACTAAATAAACTTAATAAATTATTTAAAACAAACAAATCAAAACAAAATCACAACAAACTAAAGTTAACAAAACTAGGTAATACAAAAATATGCAATAAGTAGCCCAAATTCACCCACCCAGTTAGATAACGCAGGGCTAAGAAACTCAATGTTCGGGGTATATGATATGATGATATCATAATGATGATGATTATCAAATTGGTTTTTGTGTAAACTTCACAGACGTGATGTGTATCGATATTTAAACATGATAAAACAAAAGAAAACAGATTTTCTCAACTCATACTTCAACTAACAAGAGAAAATACCATTGACCCCAATAAAAACTTAATTTTTTTAATTTTCGTGTTTAGATATTGATACCTAATTTAATCAAATGAAGTGAGTTTCGCTAGCTAAATTAAACAAATAAAAAAACCGCTGTTCCCTACATTTAAGTATGTTCGAATAGCTCGTCAAAATGTAGGGAACAGCTGATTTTTTTGTCGCGATTTCAGGTTTGGTTCCATAGTAAAAGTTGTTCAAAATGATGAGTACAATGACCCCTTAAGAACATACATAAACATAAACTCACGACTTCTTCCCATGGGCGTAGGCAGAAACTATAGAACGCCACTTGCTACGCTTGCTACCCCTTAAGAAGGTGTACGTTAATTCCGGGACATGTTATATGTGTATAATCATCTTCATAACTTTCCTGCCCTTGTCCAAATTTATTTGTTGGCTGCGCAACATGTCTCTTCCATGCATAAAAACCAACTACTTAGAAAAAAAAATCTAAATAATGGTGTAAACCGCATCAAAATCCACTGTCGAGATTAGAAGAACTAAGCGGACACACAGACTGACATGAAATGCCTTCTTATTTGGCAAAGAAATAAAGAAAATACGTTTATTTGCAGTAAACATGACGCAAAGACAAAAAGAACAAGTTGGGGGAAAATATGCGTCACATCCACGCAAAACGGCCACCGCTCAGCATAATGCGGCAACCCTATGCGAGACCACGCGAGACAGAGCCGCAGCGCTGGTTTTCAGCGACAGCCGGCGTTGACGTGATGACGTCGACCGACGTAGTCATACAGTGAGATACTAAATAAGAAATAAAAAAATACGAGTGTGCTACTAATTATACTTCCGTAACGCTCTCGTCACTTCTGTAAAGCCCTCGTCATGCATTCACCAGCTTATTCCCCAAGTCAAGCGTGCCTAAAGAAGTTTTACTTCAAAAATAAAATAAATACAAACTACTTAGTTAATTAAACATGTTTATATAAATATATAATATTTACAATGGCAACATTCCGTTCCGTCCGCAATAAAATCTTTTTTCCGGTGTACCTACACCATCAACAGATTTTAAAGGAATTTTGTTTATTATCATTAACATAAGTAGCTAATGATAATAAACAAAGTTCGTTTGTAATTGGGAAATCTTACAAAAAAACGTGATGGATGTTCCTCTGATTCATGAATGTTTGAGGAAGATGTAAAGAACACATCATTTAAGGTAGGTAACCGTTACTCTTCCTTGAGGTAGGAAAATTACTCACGTTTTGTTATGACGGAGATGTATGCCAGTGACCTTGAGTAGTTAGCTTGCGTGTTCTGTACTGAGCTCACGCAACGCGTCGTACGTTCAGCCAGTAATAGGACTCGCCCATCAAGGAGCGTTCTCCCCAATTTGACGCATTATTAATTGATTATACACAAAACAAAAAGTATTTTAATAAATTAAAGTATCTTTAAATTGGTGAAGGTTTCAGAAAAATACGCTTGGTAGATTTTGCGCCATTCTCAGTTTTTTATCCGCGTTAGACATAACTTTACAAATTAATTTCACTATGTAATATAAACATAATCTAAAATATTCACATACTAAGTTATTGTAATATAATAATTAATTCTACTCGTTTAGACGTGATCTTCAGTAGTAAATCATTAAAAGTCGGTTATCGTCACCTTAATCAATAGTCTGTTGTGTATGACGGCGGCGCAGCAAGTTTGTGTGTTATATATTATATTTAATCATTGATTATCATCGATACCCGTGCACCTAGACCCACATAAAAAAAAAACCATTAAAACATGAAAGACCTGTTTGAACCCGGCCGACTGCTTTTATTTAATAAAAAATATAAACAAAGTATCTGCATATAACCTTCGACATTCAACTTTTGTGTTGCACAATCATTAATCGGTCAACAAATGGGTTTTGATATGATACGAATTAATTTAACCATTACAGTAAAGGCTTCTACATACCAGCGCGACTTGTCGCGCGACGCGACACGGCACAAAGGCCCCGCGTGTCGCGGGACGAGCGGTGCCTTTGTGTCGTGTCGCGTCGCGCGACAAGTCGCCCCGGTATGTAGAAGCCTTTATACATACAAACATAAACTCACGCCTTCTCCCCATGAGGGTAGGCAGAAACTATAGAACGCCACTTGCTACGCTCCTTACATAGTCCTTTTGCTTTGCCTACGTTCATACATCTAGTCATACACGCACGCCGGTTGCGAGTACTACGGAGCAAATATTTGTATGACCTAGAAGTAGTAGTAGTTTAAAAAAAAAATGCTTTTTTTTTTTTTATGTTACGCCACACTAGCAATTTCTCCTGTGTTGTGGGTGCGTTTACAAACATTTAAACTCACATACACAAACAGCCAGACCCGGAACAACTATTTGTAGGTCATACAAATATTTGCTCCATGCGGGAATCGAACCCGCGACACGCAGCGCAGCAGTCAGTCGCTTAACCACTGCGCCAACCGTGTCGTTACGACATCACCAATTTGGTCACTATATGTCCCTCTAGGGCGTCCCCTCGCGGCGTTTCCACTCACCTCTGCTTTATAAATACCTTTTGTTAGCCGCCTTTCACTCATCCTCTCCACATAACCAAACCATCTAAGCATACTCTTTTCAATCTTTGGCACTACATCTTCCATTACAGTAATATTGTCTGATAAGGCGGGAAAGCGACTTGTACCAAGGCGACGCTCAGCCGAGGATCAGCTACTGAAGCCAGCTCACGAGAACAACAGGGAAGTGAGTCCAAGGTTGTCATAACACGAAATTACGCAGACCCCGTACCCAGAAATGACAAAAAAAAATATAGACCGGCTACGTAACTATTTCCATTAAGGTGAAATCCCTGCGGATTTTCTAAGTAAATGACGTGGCGACACCAGGACAATTTATATTGTAAATTGTAGTATTTTGTTCAGTATTTCGTAGAATTTTAACTTATCGAGGACGTGTTAGGTAGCTGTCAACACTGATTTGCACTTTACAGCAAAGTATCTTTTTCTAAGTGGTATCTAAGTGATCATTTACGCTTTCTAATGCAGCAATTATGGCTACAGCCAAAAACCTAGACAAAATTAAACAAGCAAGCCTTAAGCGCGGGTTGCAGGGTTGCAGACGAAGAGCTAAGCTATGCTGAAGCTATACTAAGCTAAGCTAAGATAAGCTAAAATTATGTCCTGTGCACACCAAAAACTAAGCGAGAGCTCAGTCCGTTTTGTGAAGTTCAATTCGACAGACGAAAGAAGTTCGGAAGGGGCCCAGGAGGGGCTTAGCTTAGCTCGCGTAGCTGTGCATCGGAAACACAACTAACTTAGCTGCGCATATTTTAGTGGGTTATTGTACATTCGCATTTTTGTACACTCCATACATTAAAAGTGTATTCCCCACTTGCATTAAAAATATGTGTAAATTCGTCACAACCAGAACTCTTCATCGTAGGTACCATCGCGGACACTGGCGCCTAACCACTTTTCGACCTTATTACTAGGAGTATAAGGTTGAAAAGTGGTCAGGCGGCAGTGTCCGCGATAGTACGTAGGTAATTACGTAATTTTTGCATAAAATACAGGTGGCAAGCAAAGTTATTGGTTTTTAAACAAATAAATAACGTTTTTATTCTACTTAGTGTTTGATTTTTCTTTTGTCTTTGGGGAAATAAACAATTTGAAGAATTTACAATAATCAAAATTAATATACTGTGATGAATTTACTTCATGAAAATAGAACTGTGGCAAATTTACACATACTTTTTTCCGTGGCGAACTTACTTTGGGTGAATGTACAATAACCCATTTTAGTTAGCTCACATAGCTTAGCTTGCATAGTTTGCAGTCTGCACACAAGTATGAAAAACTGCGTCAGCTATGCGAGCTAAGCTACACTAACTTAGCTTAGCTCTTGGTCTGCAACCTTCATTATAGTAGTCGCATACTACGATGATATGTTACCGGAAATATATGAAACTGACAAAAATTATAATGCAATTCCGAGCTTAATTAAGAAATATGTAAAATAATGTTTCGAGATTCTTTAATACACACATTTCCTGTGAAATGTATGTATTTCCTAGGAATTGTATGCAATTCCGAGATGATACTAGGTAATATATACAAAGTAATGGTTTCTGTGACTAAAGGAAATAAAACACGTTTGTAAACAGAATCAGATTTTTTATTAACGCTCTCGTTGACATAATTAGCTGTAACATTATCATCGTAAAATATAAAATACTCATAGGGCTTATTACCTACTAATTAACAACCTAAACTACAATTTTCCGTTAACATATATTATAAAGATATATCAATATTACTGTAACATCTGACATCTCACCTTGGTATTAAACAACTGAGCAGCGGCAGAAATTTACATCAAAATGAAAAAAACTAAATACTACTAATTACAAGTAGTGGCCCACTGGTCGAAATGAGAGCCCCTCTAATTAAAATCTATATAGTCTTACTAATTCCATGAGTAAACTAATTCCATGCTATTATAAAGTACTCACTAATTCCATGCTCAAGCTTCCACATTCTGTTACACACTTCCGTCCCTTTTCAAGAAATCATTCCCACAGAAAGATGTTACACATCAAAAATATAGTCTTCAGAAAAACCCATGAGCATTTATGATTTCTCCAAGAAATATCAGCTGTAAGTTTCCTTGACGCCGAGTGTTAATTGGTGCCAAGAAAGTATAGTACGAGTATAGCCCGCGAAATTCACATTAATTAATTTACAGGTCAATAACAGGTTGTATGTTGATCTAAATATGATTCGCGGACGTAACAAATATGGTTTAAAAAATATTATCATTAGAATCAGCAATACAACTAACTCTCTTCGTAAAATCCTATTGTTTTTTTTTTAAATGTTGTTCACTAGGAATTTCTCCTATATCGTGGGTGCGTTTACAAACATTAGTCACATACACAAACAGCCAGTCCCGAAACAACTACTTGTAGGTCATACAAATATTTGTTCCGTGCGGGAATTGAACCCGCGACACGCTGCGCAGCAGTCAATCGCTGAGCCACTGCGCCAATCGTGTCGTGAAATTCCTATTGACCATATCATAAAATAGTCATTCAATATGATTCTACGAACTTAGAGAGAGGTATTGCTTATTGTTATTGAAAATGTTACGTCCGCGAATCATATTTAGATCAACATACAACCTTACACAGACCGGCAAATTGCCAAAAACGTAAGAAAATTTGAATTTTGCGGGCTACGTTAGCGCATCCCCCTTAAGTCCCGCACTTGGGCCTGATGTATCGCGAACAAGAAGTAGCTATAAAACATTATTATAATATTAAATAGCGGTACTTAATGTTATGATCCGATATGACGTAGATTGTAAACACTGACCGCCTTATTACGAAACAAGATTTATATTTTGACATGGCTTAAACCATGCAGCTAGTTTTAGTAATAAGAACGTAACAGTGATTGAAATACCGTTCTTTATACAAAACTGAAAACTTAGTTCGGTTCTAAGTTGTCAGTTTTGTGTTAAAGAACTTTACCATAGTCGGAATAAAGTTCGAAATCCAATAATGGCTCCATGTTTTAAACCTGGGTCTGAAGATAAACCTTGTTTTGTAATAAAGGGGTGAGAACATTACCTACACGCCAAAGATATGTTGTGAGCGCGCAATCGTGAAGACTCGAAAACGTCCTAATTGGGACGTAGGTATTTGTTAGTCTGTGATGCCAACATTCGGTGATTGGTGGCCAGAATAATGTTTGTTTACATTCACGCGCAATTGACAACACTAGCTGTCTCTTTTTTTCTTGTTGTTTTTATCAAGCCATCATTTTTACTTGTAGTGAAATGTAAAATGAATGAAAAGTGGGTATGTGTGCTACCGCTGCTGGGCGGAACACTTTTTGAACACGGTTGTTTTGTGAGTTTATAACATAAGTGTTTAATATAATATCATTGCTACACGCGCTTTGAATATAACCAAATATCACATAATATTATTCAAAAAGCATGGAAAGGCAGCGGAAACTTACAGCGGTAGTAAGACGGTGTTTACAAGACAACGGTATTAATAGCTAAGCGTGGGTTATTAGTACATTACTGCAGCGGCCTGCAAAAGGGGCAGTTATGGACGAACGTGAAAATGTAGGCCGAGGCACTCAACGCCTGGTTGCGGCCAAGGCTAGTAAGTGCTTTTCTCAAATAATGGGCGGAAATTCAAACTAAGTAAATTATTTATAAATTCCAGATTCAATGACGACCAACGATAATTTTTCACCCGCCAATATGTTCATTTGTTTAATTTTTACTTTAAAATGGTTCTATTTGCAAGCCCGTTCAAAATTTAAATAAAATTTTTACGCTACCTCCTTGGTTGCAATGTTGTGTCGACGTAAAATGTTTATTGAGTTTTCATCTTCGATCAATAATTGATCGAAGGTTTTCATAATAATTTATTCGGCCGCTAAACACGACAGATATGGATTTTCATACTAACATTGCCGGCCACCTGCTCTCATGTAATTGACCGGTACAGCATTTTCGATATATGTCGAAGAAGGTTGTCAAAATAATGCTCGAATTTCGAAGCATGTCTGAGAAAAAGTAATTCGATCCTGTGATGGACCATGTTGTGACTTGTAACCATTGTTTGTAAGTACGTCGAGGTCTCTTATAGTGCGCTAAACTCGGATAAACCACCGGGTCCGGTAGTCATACAAATCCGTATGATAGGTATAAAAACGTATAGCTAGAAGAAATAGAACCGGACTACTCTTACAGGATGTCGGTATTTCCCAGTAAATAGACTACAGCTAGTGAGATTTATGTTTCTTACTGACCAATCCTTGACAATTCCAAAGTGTCTGTAAATGGTTTCATTGAAATAAATGCTTTGAAAAGACTAGCTTTTGCCCGCGTGGAGGTTGGAAATTATTCCACGGGAACGAACTACCGGGATTAAAAGTCTACCCATGTGCCGAATTGAATTCAAATCCGTTCAGCCGTGTTAGCGAAAAAGCGAAATATACAAATAAACTCACTTTCCCATTTATAATATTAGCTAGTTAGTTAATTATAGGACAGTAAAGTTGCTCAAAGTTATGGAAAAGCTAATGTTATTAGAATACGAACTAAGCCTAGCATACACGTAAACGGAAGGCTTAGCCCCATCTCTTCCCCTATACGTTTAAACCTTGAAAAGGACATTTTTGTAGGAAAAAACGCCTAGGGGAAGAGATGGGACTAAACTAAATGGAATATGGTTATGTAGATGATGGATACCACAAAAGGTCGATATGTTTACTATAACCGTCCTTCCTGCCCACAATAGCACAAGCATGCCATAATTATTATGTGGGTAGATGTAGATACTATCGGCAATATTTTTTTAGGCCATTATATTTTATGAAGCTGTAGGTATTTTAAGTAACAATAATGTAATATGGTGTAACATTTTTTGTTATTTCGTTCATGGTATCTGTTCTACCAGAATCGCGTCGTACCACCGCGTCGTGCCTGTCTGCGAGAGCTTTAACAAGTGATCAATATTCTTGCAAATAAATTATTTGATTTAATTTCCTTTCATAACTGCGCCTGCCTAAGTTGATTGATTAATGCCCGCGGTTTTTGAGGTTCTCAGATTAACTCTCAATAATTATTGGTTCGGCGAAGTTCTTCAACTGACTGTTCAGAAACGTAATGTGTCAAGATATCAAACCAACAGCACAAATAAATAGACTCCGGTTAAAAATAAGAACGGAAACCTTAACGATATCACACGTGTCAAGTCATCATGGATCAAAGTTAAATAAATAAAAACCCACTTCGACAGCAACGCTACTTCTTATAGAATTAACGATTGACACACAGTTTTTATATCATTCCGTTATAGATACGAGGAAGTCAAGCAGTTAATCAAAGGACAATTAATGAAAAAAATGTTGTTATTAACATGATCATTTAGAGACGGATACGGAACTATTTATTATTGAGTTAAACGTACAGGATGCATTTGTTAGCTATATTAATTCAGTAGGTGGTTGTAATGTGTGGAACAGTCACGCCCCACTCGCCTGCCGACTGCTGAGTCGAACTTGAGGGTCATCGATAACGTGATCAATTATGGGCTACTGGTGAAGTTTCCATAGTTACAGATACCCCACTATCATCACACACGAGCATCCGTATGTCAATGTCATTTAGTATGACTGTGTTACAGCTATTAATACTCGTGGAACCGATGTGTGATTTATCTTAGAACAACTACATTTTTTTTTAAATTACCCATGCTAGGTTAGTTATGTATGATGTGACGCAGCTATTATGTTGAATTAATACATAATTTTCACCCATTACGAAAAGTGCAGCCAATTGATTAATCGATAATGATGCACTTGATATTTGGAATTTAATACCTCTCTTCCCCTTCCCATCTCTTCCCCTAGGCGTTTATACCTACAACAATTTCCCATCTCTTCCCCCTGCCATAAATCACTCAACGGTACAGTCACGGCGGAACATATAAACTCAAGCAGTGAAATTGATATATTAAAAATTAACAAATGAAATATTTATGGTTTTAGTGTTAACAAAAAATGAAAATAAATAATCTGCGTACATTCACAATAATTAACATATCACAGCAATCATCTTAGTTTTGTTTTTACTCGGTAAGTATTTTTTTTAAGTGTTACTACAATATAGTAAATCATCTACGACTATTCAGTATTATTTAAATAGGCATCTTTTTTTTCTTTTTATCCTAGCCTGCGCTGTCCCACTGTTGGGCAAAGGCCTCCCTCCACTCCTTCCATCAAACTCAAACTCAAAACATTTGAGTTTGAGTTTGAGTTTGATGGAAGGCGCGTCCTCCTTCTAGTTTTGACGGAACCTATTCAGTTCATCCCGCCATCTCTTACCTGGTCTGCCGCGACCCCGTCGCACTATCTCAGGGCACCAATTCTTTGCTATTTGGGCTTTATATAGGCTTATAGGCTATATAGGCTTTAACAAGAAAATATATATAATCTACGTAATGGAGGTGTCTTTTTCGTCCATACAACTGTGGTCAAAAGCTTTAACTTGAGCACCATTACATATTTTTGAAGGAAAAAAATATTTGATTAATTATAAAATAGGTATATTAGGATATTTTTAAACATTTGTACCACCCAAAATTACTGGCAATACAGTTGACAATTATTAAGCTTTAAACTAAAAACAAAAAATAATGCTAAGTAGGATAGGTATGAGAAGCTGCCAATATAGTTGATACGGATAATATAGTTGTGAGGGTGATCCGATAGGCAATGTCAATATAAATTAGCTCAAACAAATATGGATGAGACTGTACTTTTAACAACAGAATCAACATTTTTTGAGTGATATATGGCAGGGGGAAAAGATGGGAAATTTTTGTAGGTATAAACGCATAGGGGAAGAGATGGGAAGGGGAAGAGATGGGACTAAACCTTTTTTCCATAGCGTGATCCATTTATCCGATTCCATTGAAGTCGAATGGTCTAGAAAGATGGATGATTTGTGAAAGGGGTGATACCATGATATCGTGACGGTTTAGAAAATTAGAGAATTAGGATTAGAGGATTATATCCAAGATTAGAATGCTTGGAAATATGCTAGTCTAATAGCAACCAGTTTGATTTTGTCTAGAGTCTAGACAAAATCAAACTGGTTGCTATATTAATTGTATAATTTATTATTTTTATGACATTCTGTGATTACCTTAAATCACATATTCTATTAAAATTTTCGGAAAACGTATAAGTACTTAGGTACTTTTAAAATGTTCGTAAATATGTGAGCACCATCAATGTATCTATAATATAATTAATTTATCTGTCATTGCTTCATTTTTTACCTATTGTGGTGTAGTAATTTTATTCTAAGTGCATCGTCTTCATTATAATTATATGTATAATTAATGTACTTACATACAAAATATTGTGAAACATTTTAAAAGAGTAACGGTGGAGTTTCTTGCCCATTCTTCTCCATACGAAACTACCTTTTGGAAACAACCGTTTGAAAGTAACGTAATGTTATTGGTGGAAGTAACCATGTAGAGACTCATGTTTTATCAGTTTGTTTTATTTATTTAAGGACAAACAAACAGTAGCATAATAAGAAACAGTCATAAATTATGTTAAATATTACATTATAAAACAATTATGCTACCGACTACGTTTTCCACAGATTACAATTTAAAATATTTAAAAACTAGCTAGTAACACAGATACAATACCTATACAACCGACATTATACCGGCGTTAATGACTGCGACACAGTATTATACTAATGCAATTGTTATCGAACACAGAGTTTCTGTAAACTGAGTTTTAGTTACTTACAATCAAATTTATTTAATATCCTAGAGCCCTTAGCAGGATATTCAAATTTAAATAAAAACCGGCCAAGTGCATGTCGGATCACGCACAATGAAGGGTTCCGTAGTTGGGATGAATTTATCCCAAACACAAACTTAACATTGTAGTTGAAAAACATGCTCTCCCATACATCGATATAAGTTAGGGTCAATTCTCCAAGTGCAAATTTAAGTTGGTCGACTATTACTCGTTAACTTGTGAAGCTTACTTAGCTGTGATAGTTTTCCTTTTAATTTCGTTATAATATTATACTATTGCCACGAATTTTTTCACATATCCAAAACCAACCATTTAGCTGGAAGGGGGGGGGGGGGACACTTGACTCTAACAAAAAATAACACTTTAAAGCTTAATATTACGCAAACGGATCGCTTAGTTGAAAAATAGTTCTGACAAACGTTAACTATTTTTGAACGGCCTATCCAACGATACCCGACACCATGGAATAGACGAGAAAAAAAAATATCATCCTCATTTCACGTGTAAGGGAGGTACCCTAAAAAAAATTTTTTTTCATTGTTTTATTTGATGAGTTTTTCATCATGATTAATATATATACCCATGCCAAATTACAGCTTTCTAGTACTAAGTGTCTCTGAGTTAAGCCGGGGACAGACGGACGGACGGACAGACAGAAATACAGACAGACAGACAGACATGGTGAAACTATAAGGTTTCCGTGTTGACTACGGAACTCTAAAAAGAATAAGTAAATTGTGTGCGTACATTATTAAACATTACGTCATTATACCATACTTTGCTGATCCTTTAGGATTGCTTGGATTTGCTTCTTAAATGCATTTTTACTAAGAAAAAAAAAATTTGCCGCCACGGGACGCCTGGCAGATGTGAAACATCGATATTATTTACCCACTACTACATATAGACTGTATAGTAGCGACGAATCGCCACGCGGCATGCGTCGCCCCGCCAGCAATCAGGTTTACGTGCGCCTATAGATGTTTCACATCAAAAGAATGTCGATGGAATTAAACTCATTGTTATATGTCTCAACTAAACGATGAAGTGGTGAACGCGAGCCAGTTTTCCATCACCATCGTTTTCTTGTCTTTATCCCAACTTTGGGGTCAGCGCAGCATGGCTTCAGCTTCCAAACTTCTCTCGTCATCTCAGTAGTTCTTCTCTTATAGTTAGTTCACCATCATAAAATAAAGAAATAATCTTTATCGAAGTACAGAAACACAATGACGAGGTGAACGAGTCACCGGTTATCGATATAAGCACAAAGTTAGCAATGCACGTCATCTATTAAATAACAATTTATAATTACTATGTGTTTCGTTATACCCTGGTTACTTATCTACCGTGCATAATCAACTTGCACAAGGTATTGATTATAATATTTTTTTATTAATGGTTAGGTATTGGTGATAGCAAATACTGCTATTTTGTTTGTGATATTTATATATATTTTTTGTTTAATGCTTATGTGCTGTGGGCATGATCAGCCTATAATGTTCCTACTGCTGGGACACAGACCTCTCTGTGAGTAGGCCGTAATCCACGCGGGCCCAGTTCCGGTTGGTGGATGTGACATGTCATCGAAGTGTTGGGGCATGCAGATTTCCTCCCAATGTTTTCCTTCAACGTTTTGAGAGCAACATATTGGCTGATTTATTTAGCTTTTCATCGCTACCAAGTAACTTTAAAACCATTACAAGAGAACAAACCTCTGGATAGGCTTGTTCACATGCATTAGTTACTATTCAATAAAAAAAAAACTCGCTAATCGGGCTAGTGGTTTTTAAGATCGTGTGTAAACAAACGGACAGCCGCAGAGATGACGGACCTAATTCGATCCTAATGCCAATAACATGATAGGATTTATAGCAAGTTCCTGTTATCATAATTTGCAATTTTATGGTCATGACAAGCTCCACGGTGTAGATAAATAGCTAAAGTCGTAATATACTAACAATTTTGCCTTTCAGGAAAAGTGATCAACATAATGCATACAGTTCAACAACCTCTGTGCATATCGTAGATATTTAATAAAAACATGATTTATGATGTTTAATCTGATTAAATTATTTATTCTAATTAAGTAGATTCTGATTTCGTATATTCTACACTGTTTTTCTGATAAAATCTTAACAGAATCCGCTATAATAATGTCTCATCGCAGCAGTTAAGTAGGTATATAGGTTTTTAATAAACAATACAAGATCAACAATTGAAAAGAGTGGGTATGTTTAGCTAAGATGGTTTGGTCATGTTGAGAAGACGGACAAGACGGATCTGTGTACCTTAGTGGAAGCGCTGGCAGGGGACGTCCTAGAAGGATATACCTACAGTGACCTTAGTAATAGGGATGTAGGTACTTCAAAAAATGAGAAAGAGTATGCGCTGGCATAGTTCTTATTCCTAAATCGGCGCGCATGTACGATCTGGCAATGAGACGTATTTGTAAAAAAATTACAAAATTGCCACATTGTCACAACAGGGCGCTATTTGATAAAGCACTGAAACAATGAAAAAAACCGGTCAAGAGCGAGTCGGACTCACGCACCGGGGGTTGATTTCTGAAAAACTGTGCTATTTACAGACATAGTTTTATTTTTCCTGTAATGTTTACGTAAACTTCTATCACATAGAATAATTTCAGATTTTTATGTCTGCACACTTCGGAGATAAGGGGGGGGGGGGGTATTTTTTTTACATTTTTCATCACAAGTCGGAAACTATGATGCCTAAAAAAAATATGTTTGCGAGTGTGCAAACAGCGTTCTTTCATATGATACCCCAAATGCCCGAGTAGCGCCACTTCAAATTTTTCAGACCGTCAGTCCCTTTTGCAAAAAAATTTTTTTTTTTTATTTCTTTCTTGCTTGCAAATCAGTTGGGCAAACGTCATCTAAAACTATTCTAAATTTAAAGTTGATAGCATTAGTAGTTCTTGAGATATCCAGGTGTGACAGACAGACAGACAGACAGACAGACAGACTTAGTCTCACCATAAGGGTTCCTTTTTAACATTTTAGGTACGGAACCCCAAAAATGGAAGGAAGTGGATGGGGGTGAGTTTTTAAGGGTAAAAAACGGTTTATCTCGATTTCCGGCAAAATTGCATGTCCTATGGAAAAAAGGTAAATGGCAAAGTTATAGGTAATAAAAAGATCTACAACTTTTGTATTTTCACTTTTTTCACATAACCTCAAAACGTGAATAATTCAAATACTTAACCAAGTTTTTGGTTTTTTATTTTTCTTTTATCAAAATATCTATAGAACATGGATAAAGTATGAAGTTGGATGAGTGGCGTTCTGTAGTTTCTGCCTACCCCACATACAAAAGGCGTGAGTTTAATTATGTTCTTTTTAAGTAAGAAAGAACACAAATATCAAAAATCTGTGTCAAATCCTTCACATAGTTACAACTTAAACCACGTTTTCAAGGAATGCAAGCCATTAAAATCGTATCCCAAGTCAAGTCGATACTACAACATTGAATCAGATCAAGACACCTGGATAAGCAAAACATAACGTATACATTCTTACGTTAAATAAGTGCAAACCATTAAAGGCAAATTGCAAAATATACCAGTCAGTCTCGTGCCTTTGTCGTACTATATATAATTACGATTGAAAAACCGCGGAAGTTGATATTTATAACTGGCTGCCGTTACTAATATGAAGTTTATATTATTTTCATACGTTAATATGTGATTATCTATTCGTGAGACGAAATAGATAAGGCCGGATAATTAACAGTTTTTTTTTTATTATTTTAGGCCGTTATTATTACTATTCGTTTACTTGTTCCGAAGGTCGAACCTATATTTATAATAAAACAATGTAAGTACTTACCTAGTAAACACGTAAAGGCTCACGCAGACAGGCAATACGCGACGGAGCGACCCGCCAGTCTGCGGTAGCCTTAAAGCATACTTACTTTTTGCGTGACGCCGATAAAAAGTGTAAATAAGGCACTCTATTTAAATAATGGCTTTAAATTATACGCAATTCACACAAATGAGTTTTAAAACTTTGGTGGTTTTAACTCAAACTCAAAGCATTTATTTCAATTAAACCAATTACAGGCACTTTTTAATTGTCAAAGAGTCGGTCAGATAGTCAGAAAGTTGAAGCTATTTGCCCATTCCAAAACGTAGATCTCTATGGAGAAGAACAGGCAAGAAACTCCAAGGACACTCTTTTAAATCAAGATTCAAGAGAGAGAAACGCTAAAATATTGAAAGCGTCTTGATAACCCTGTTGGTAGTTTAGTAGACAGTGGTCCACGTATCTGCTGATCAAGGTTAAGGCTAGTGCTCGCTGAGGAATGCTTTCAGTCTTTGTAACACACAATCACCTCGTTCAAGACGCTTCACCCTAGCTTTAAAATCAAAAAAAATTTTTTTCAAAAACCTACATGGGCACTTATGAAACGTCAGCAGTTCCAATTCGTCGTTTCCTATGGAGAAGAGCCGGCATGAAACTCGGTTCATCATTTCAGCCGGAAGACGTCCACTGTTGGACATAGGCCTTTTCCAAAGGTTTGCCATAATCGCCACGCTTGGCAGGCGGGTTGGCGATCGCAGTATGGTGTTAAAATAAAGGCCTACAACCTTATCTCATTCACAAAATATAAAATAATCTGTACAATAGTAAAAAAAAAAAAAGAAGCAATTTAAACTAAATGACATGATTGCTATTACAACTGTTACAAATTTGAATTATTATCCTGTCAACAAGCCACTTATTAAGAGTAATTTCAACTAATAAGAAGACTATGTCAAGTAGTAATATAAATTAGTCGAAGTATGTAAAAAAATAAATGTAGAAAAAAGAACATCGTAATTTGGTAGCAGTTAATAGACATTTGCCTAGATAAAGTTATAATAGTTATGCTGTTAATGAGGTACCTACCAGGGAAGCCACATGTGCAGAAGGAATTATTGCCAAACTTTCTTGTCTTCAACATAGTCTTTATTTTTATAATAATGTTTTTTTGATATGGACGTTTGGTGTGGGTTTTGAATTTTCCATCGCTAAGTTCTGTAACCGACTTTGGCAACTTGTTATAAAAGCGGATACTGTTTATAAGAAATGACTTCCTTGTTTTCATCATCAACATCATCATTTCAGCCGAAAGACGTTCACTGCTGGACATAGGCCTCTCCCAAGCACCTCCACTTCGACCGGTTCCATGCTTCCCGCATCCAGCGGATACCTGCAGCCTGTTGCTTGTTTTAGTTAATCTAAATGGTTAATTTCATGTGTACTACGTGTACGATTTATATTAATCGCTTCTTACTTTGAAAAGTCCTAAGTTTTTGCGAAAATATGACGTAGTGTAAACAGATCAAGTATCATGAATAAAGGAAATGGCAGTCTCGTGCCATTCGGAGCTGCAGAGGCGGTGCTGTTCGTGGTCACAGCAAGGACCCCGGCACCTTCCGGTCACGAAGCTTATTGCGAACTTATTTCCGACACAGACCACCGACGATTTATTGCAAATCGCCTTACAATTTATCGATCAATTGCTCTCGCCCGCTTTGTTCAAAGATACAGTTCGTACGTTTAGTTCGTTTCGTAATTCGTGCCCGCCAAAAGTTTAATAAGCAATTTATTTAATGTAATGTATAGTTACTCGTAATTGAATTAATAACTGAACTATGTATTAATCTCAGTTTTGATTTTATTAGCCTTGCTTTAAAGGAGACTAAAACATTAGCACATTCGTAGTCTTTCGTCCTTTAAGTGTCGGTAGAAATGTAAACTACGTTACCGGTATAAACAGGTTGCTTTGCCTTATGGAGGTGCACACAAACCATTCAGATGCTCCAATGTCTAGGCAACAACAATTACGTTTAACCTTATCTATCGTAATCGCGATTCTAAAAAAGCAAATAATATAAATTGCAGCAATTTAACAATAAAGTTGAACGTGGCAGTCGCCTTGACCCAAGCAATGGGCTGGCGGCAGGCGTGAATGGCGGAGCGGGCAGGCGCGGGAGCATACTGCGCGCGCCGTACCGGTTTATTCCTTTCATAACTAAAAACAGGACTATGTATTTAGACACATATTGAATTTTAAACACGAAAAACGCTGTAGAAAGCACTACTTACTAGTAATATTCTTGAATGATTAACTTCGTGTTAATCATTCAAGAACGGACGAACGAACGACTCGAAACCAGATACCGTACAACCCCGGTTAAGAGTTAAGCCTTTCGAAGGGGTAACCCATTCAATGGGTTACCTTTATCATGATGTAACCCATTGAAAGGGTTTTATACTAGAAACCCATTTAAATGGTTACATGATAACCCATTGAATGGGTTTTATACTAGAAACCCAGTGAAAGGGTTACATGATAACCCATTCAATGGGTTCTATACTTACTTGAAACCCAGTAACATGAAAAATAATAATATTATGTTATTTCGATATTGCCCAGCACGCGTAGCATGACTAATTCTATCTTTAATCTACCCAGGGACCATTTTGGTTACCATTTTAGAAAACCCTATCGTAAACCCTTTCAATGAAAAGGGTTTTCGATAGGGTTTTTCTAAGCAGTTAACAAAAACCCATACGGTGTGGGTAATTTTGAATTGCTTAAATTAAGCCGTTCAAAATGGTTACCCACACCGTATGGGTTTTTATTGAAAACCCTTTTGAATGTGTTGTGTACCAAAATTTTATTTAAGCTGTTCATAAGGGTTACCCATATCGTATGGGTTTTTGTTTAATCGCTTAGAAAAACCCTATCGAAAACCCTTTCAATGGGTAACCAAAATGGTCCCTGCTCGAAACGAGACAAGAAACAAATGCATGCCGCCGGTACTGATTACCCCTTTTGCGGGGAACAAGTTTTAAATTGAGATGAGATAAAACATGCATCCTTTAGAAACCAGAGAGATGACCGCTTGGGAACATAAACAAATACCGTCTTATTTCAAAACAAGATTTATATTTTGACATGGCTTATACCCTGGAGCCAGTTTTTGTAATACGAACATAACTGTGATTGAAATACCGTTCTTTGTACAAAACTGAAAACTTAGTTCGGTACTAAGTTGTCAGATTTGTATTAGGAACTTTACCATAGACGGAGTATAGTTCGAAATTCAATAATGGTTCCATGGTTAAAACTGGGTCTAAAGATAAACCTTGTTTGTAATAAGGCCGTTACAGTGCAATTTTACTAAGTAGGTACTCGTACCTATAATATGGGTACGATAATTCAACACGATTTCTACTTATTTTTTTTTTGTGGCATCTTCTAGGTCAACCTAGGAGGTTATCGTCTGCTTAACGCCTTAGTGCCTCCAGACAGGGCACACGATTTCTACGAAAATACTGATCTATTTGAACATAACATGTGAATTATAATATAATGAACTTTAATAAAGAGTCTCACTTCCGAATATTTTTTGCTATCTACAAACCAGTTTCAAATCAGGAAATTGCAAGTACTCACAATAAGAACTGATTAAGGACACGATACATTTTTATTAAGACAAACAAAGAGGTATTAAAGTACGCGTTTATTCACATCGAATTGCAACTAATCAAGATAAACAGAGTCATCTGATAAGAAAGTACTGGTATTCATTAAAACAACATTGCCTGACTTTTCCTTGTTTATAATGTTAAGCTAACATGTGTATCTTAAGTTAAAATGAAAAACAAGTTAAGAGGTATCTTTAAACTTGAGCTACATGCAAATCATTGTGGTGAAGGATAACATAGATGTCATAATTACAATCAACACTGACCCATATTATGTATGTTTTGCGTGAGAAACTGACAGACAGATAAACAGATGTGCAATTATACTTCATAGTTTGTCATGTATTCATACGTCATAGCTGACAGGCATCAGCCTCTCGAGTTACGCCGAATGCAGTATGTTTTAGCTAAATTACCAACAGGCTGATTATGCACAAGACACGTAAGTTATTTATAAAAACTAGTCGTTATAATTTAAGAGCCTATACTAGCTCAAATGGCTGACCATGATCCTCCGTTATGTCGAAAACACTGCAGAATTAATTTTGGAGATACTGAGAAAATACTGCAGTTGTTATCGAACACAGTTTCTGTAAACTGTGTTTTTTAGAACCCATAGCAGGATCTGGATATATTTTGTCTATCTAATATGCAATCATTTAAGAAAGTACTTCGAAGTACACTCCCGTGCCGTTTTGTGGAAATAAACTACTATAAATAAGCGTAAAATGGCTCTGGATATTTTGTTTAGCGTGTATTTTAGTTAAATTAAGCTAAGCTAAGTAACACAGCAATATTGTGGAAGCGACTATTGTTTTATTTTTCTTTTTGTTTTTTTATCACTTCTCTTAGCACTTTTAACGTTTAGTTAAATCGTGTAAAATGGTGCGGGTTACATGTTTGTTAAATCTTAGATTAAGTATTTCTTTGTATTTTTAGCATGTAACTGTTTTTTGTTCCTAATAAATAAATAAATATTAACTGAACTAACTATAAAGCAGGTCTTATGTTATTATTTTTTTCATTACCATTATTTTCACCGTAAAAATAAATAAACAAAACTATCGGTGCCTTGGAGTCTTCTCCCTGCCACCCTGTCTCGCTTGCTTGCGTGACCGCCAGCAGTAGTGTGCAAGCGACATAAGGAGTGAGGTGGTGCTGAGGTATTATAGACTCTTAAGCACGCACTCGGGACACATGCTATGATTTGCGACTCGTAGCTCATGGAGCAAACAACGGTTTAGTAGCAATCTCGATGGTTCTATGATGTAAAAAACTAGCCAAGTGCGAGTCGTACTCGCGCACGAAGGATTCCGTACCATTATCTATAAAAATGGCAAAAAAAAACACGTTTGTTGTATGGGAGCCCCCCTTAAATATTTGTTTTATTTTAATTTAATTATTTATTTTTAAAGTCAATATACAACGTGTTTTTTTTTATATCCCATAACTCTAGGGTATGATTGAGGCCATATCAAAGAATCAACAGGCATATGAGTTATGTTCCAATCCTTCGTTATTTTTTTTTTTCATTTTTCATACAAAATAATTCGGCAAAGTCACGATTATTAATGTAAAACACCCTTACGTGAAATATGACAACGTCGACAAGGTAGCTTTCCCTTCACTAGCTGCCG
The DNA here is from genome assembly GCA_948098905.1 of Tiliacea aurago. Taxonomy (NCBI): domain Eukaryota; kingdom Metazoa; phylum Arthropoda; class Insecta; order Lepidoptera; family Noctuidae; genus Tiliacea; species Tiliacea aurago. The sequence continues at coordinate 20,111,969 of OX402576.1, forward strand.
CCGCCGCGCCGGGAAGCCCCGATACCAACATACCTACATATTTTATTTTACTATTTATTTTACTACACTACTGCGAAGTTTGGCTACCTCGCAAAAGTAAAGATTCGTCATACTGGTGACAATTTTTGACCTAATTTAATTATGATTGATGATATCTCCGAAACGATGCATTTTGGACCACCTATTTATTCTAGGAGTTTTAGTATGATTTTTACCTACAGAATATAACCCTAGAGTTATGGGATATCAAAAAAAACAGGTTGTATATCTACATATTCTGTGAAAATTTCAAGCGTCTACCTGTTGCCGTTATCAATATAGAGCAAAAAAATCAGTTTTGTTGTATGGGAGCCCCCTTAAATATTTATTTTATTCTATTTTTTAGTATTTTTTGTTATAGCGGCAACAGAAATACATAATCTATGAAAATTTCAACTGTCCAGCTATTACGGTTCATTAGATACAGCCTGGTGACAGACGGACAGACAGACGGACAGACAGACAGACAGACGGCGGAGCCTTAGTCATTGGGTTCCCGTTTTACCCTTTGGGTACGGAACCCTAAAAACGTTAGCGTATCATTTCCTTACACAACCTCATTAATATATTCAAGGCCGTCGACACGATGTCTTAAGTTTGAGAAATTCTGGACGACTGGAACTAAGGCCCGTATTAATAGAGCGTTACTCAGTACTCAAACATTACTTAAGACTAGATTCAAGCCATTGGATTGGTTGAAACTAGTCTTAAGTAATGCTTGAGTACTGAGTAACGCTCTATTAATACGGGCCTGAAAGCTTTCAGGAACCGGTCATAAAAAGCGTCATAAATGGTTTAAACAAAAAATTTTCAATCAAATCCCCTATGTTGGGGTCAGCTTCGAGTCTAACCGGATGTAGCAGAATACCAGTATTTTACATAGAGCGACTGCCTATCTGACCTCCACAACCCAGTAACTGGGTAATATGATACCCCTTGAAGACTGGTTGTCAGACTTTCGGGCTTCTGGCGACCCGCTATCAAAGTGACAGCCGGGACCAACAGCTTAACGTACTTTCCGAGGCACGGAGGAGCCTCGGTATGTAAAGATGGTCACCCATCCTCTGACCAACCCCAGCAAGCGTAGCTTAACCTATGGATCGACCAATAGATAAGAAAGTTTTAATGTTGATTATTAATAGCCAACCCAAGTAGATGTTGATAGGCAACTATTAGAGCAATTCCAAATACAGATCACTCCGCTTGTTAGACGCATAAAAAACAGTGCATGGCGAGTATTGCGAACCGTTGCAGTAAGATTAGTTTGAATCAAAGGACCATTTTAAATTTTGAATATCTTTTTGTAACGTTTCCTTGCTTGTTTCAGTTACAGGGCATACATATCATATTGTCAATTCTATTTTACAAATATGCCACATATGCAACAAGAAATAGGGCCGAAACTAATATTTATAACATGTAGGTACACACATACAACATGTCCCAGAATTAACACACAACCTCTTAAGGGGTCATTGTACTCATCATTACGAACAATTTTTACTATGGGACCAAAATTAGAAATCCCGAAAAAAAATCAGCTGTTCCCTACATTTATATTCGAATAACTCGTCAAAATGTAGGGAACAGCAGATTTTATTTTTGCGCTTTCGGGTATGATCCCATAGTAAAAGTTGTTCATAATGATGAATACAATGACCCCTTAAGAGGTTGTGCGTTAATTCCGGGACATGTTGTATACAAATTAGTTTTATTTTTTTTCGCGATTTCAACGTTTGTCTAATAGTAAAAGTTATTCAAATCGATGGTGAAACGCACTCTAAACCCTTTAAATACCGAGGGTCCGTATAATGGCGAGGAGTAAATAATATAGCACTACAATCTGTGTATACAGCATAAATTAAAATACTGCAAATTTCAAAGGCTATAATTACTCTAAACAAAATAAATATTTTCTGCTAGTACTACAGTTTGGACCGATACATCGATCATTGCAAGTTGCAACTAGACAAAGAGGTACCATAAGCACTATATTACACCAATTATGACACGGAACACTAAACGGTATAACAATATACACCTACAGTACATAATTATTTAAATTTACGCATTCTTGATAATCAGACTTCAATAAACGCGGCACTAACTGCTCGCAACCCAAGTGCAGTAGGCCGTATGTCAGTGATCACTTTGGCCTTGTGCTGGTCCAGCGTAGTACGGGGTTTCAATAGAATAAGAGCCTCTAAGGCAAGCCAGCATCCTAATTACGTAAGACACTATCAATCACAATCTGAATGATTTTGAAGTATATTGCTAATCCATTGCTTCATACGTTCGAAAAATTTGTCTGCTCAACAACTTATACAAAGCAAAGAATGTTGTTGAACTATCAAAATGAAACCGATTGCTACTGATCATCATCATCATTTCAGCCGAAAGACGTCTACTGCTGGACATAGGCCTCCCCCAAAAGGGGGGGGGTTGCCATAATCGCCACGCTTAGCAGGTGGGTTGGCGATCGTGTTAAAAAGCATAGAGAGCACGCTCTGCTAGCCTTGTGATAAAACTGTGAGAAAACTTGACATTTTAATTATTATGCATGATTTTATATACATATTGACATTGCAGAATATTGTATACAATTTTACATGAATGTTTACTTTGAAAAGTATTATATTTACTGCTTTAATTTATTGTGAATGTGAGCACTATGTTGGTCATTTTTTTTTTCTTTAAATGTTTTCCTTCCTTTTCTTTTCTCAGTTAAGTTTTAATGATGGTCTGACATTTTGAGCGCTTTATGCGGCCTACCCAAATGTCCTTTTTTTGGTACTGTTCGTCGAGTCGTTGAGCTCCTTAAGTTTTGAGTTGAGCTGCACGATTACTGACAAATGCTTACACTGATTGGACAGGTCCGCTCAAACTTGCGTGGTTCTTTCCTCAAAAGACCATTTCAGACACGGATCTACATGGTCCTCACATGATCTGACCAAGATTATGTCTGGACTTTAAAAGAGACTTTGACCCCTGAGTTTGTTTCGCCATTTCTTCTCAGGGGTAGTCAGATAGGAAATGTCGGCTACATCTAGATTTTTTTTTTATATGACGTGTAAAAGTGATTTTAATATCCTATTTACAGAATAAACGATTTCATTTCATTTCATTTCAGAGAACGCTGCTGCCCATTCTCTAGTAAGTCCCTTAGTCGTCTTTTACGACACCCGCGGGAAGAAATGGGATGGTGCTATTCTTTACGTCCGGCACCACACGGAGCTACAGATAGTAAAATAAAATTGACGTCCGGCCTACCGTACAAAAGTGGTATCAACTAAAACAGTTTTAAGTCGTTGTAGTTTATTTTTCCATTTCATATATTAATCTCAAATAATTATAGGACTTCAGATTAACTAAACGTCTGAAGGTAACGGGGACAAAAACGCATCGATTCGAACTTTTTGTTCAATTATTTTGTCAATGGTTGAAAGTAAAAAGTGGTATATAAAAAGGTTGGTAAAGGGGTTACGGATCTTCTTTTGCCTTTGTCTGGTTTTCAAGAAATTAATCAAATTTTTTTGATGGGTACCTAACATCTTTCTTCTGCATTCTGAAAAAAAAAACCAAATGAATATAACAACCTTGCACAATTCATGTAGGCAATTCATGTACAAATAAGTAGTAACAGTAGATTGTTATACAAGGGTAGAAAGGTAAGCTATTATAGTCCGCCGAGCAGAAATTGGTGACTTTCACCCGTGTAAAACACTCTACTTTTTATTTCGAATCTAAGGAAAGTAAGAAATTGTCATCATCATCATTTCAGCCGAAAGACGTCCACTGCTGGACATAGGCCTCCCCTAAAGGCGGGTTTGCCATAATCGCCACGCTTGGCAGGCGGGTTGGCGATCGCAGTATGGTGTTAAAATGCATAGAGAACGCTGCTGCCTATCCCCTAGTAAGTCCCTTAGTCGCCTTTTACGACACCCACGGGAAGAAATGGGATGGTGCTATTCTTTACGTCCGGCAACATACGGACAATTTTTTTTAGTTTTTCTAAAATATTTTATTTTCTTGTTTGCTCGCCACTTCATAAAGTCATGTATGTTTTTAAATATCTTTCCTTTGAAATTTCTGGCAAAAGATTTTCGATTACTGTATTTGATTCGTCTTTAACCAAATCTGGGGTCAACATTTCAGAATCTCTTGAACTCATTTATAATCAAATATTGGTCACAAAATACTAAGAACGGTCTTGGAAGTTGGGAGCAGTAACAGAGTAAGTTATGATGCACTGGCACAACGAAAGATACACTAATAATAATAGGTTTGGAAGACAAGAGAAACGCAGGTATATTTTAATATATATATACAGGGTGTAAGGGACAGCCCTACGCAAATTAACAGGGTGCATTCAGCTCCTTGTTTTGAATCATATTCCACTGAAAATTTTCTCAGGAAAATTTACATTTTTTTCATCGTAATTTCAGTTACTACGAGTTCCTTTATTTCAATGTAAAATTACATTCTCTGAATGCAGTACTCCATTAATGTAAATAACACAGCTAAAATAAAAAAAAACAGCAGTGGATGTTGAAATTCTCTAACAAACGACGCCTGAAATCAGCGAACGCGGCCGTCCACCCCGCCGCGACAAATCAGGTTCATTGGATTCTCATAACGTTCCTGAAATAATTTCATGTGCCGGTCATCTTCCTCATATTACATGTGTGAGCATTGCATGTGAATAATGCCAGGAGGTAGTTGACGGCTCTTTTTTAAACCAAAAGGCATGTATTTCGTTTTAAGTGTGTTTAGGGTAAGAAGATTTGACTGTAGCCACCTTGAAACCAGTCTGAACCCTTTATTAGCCTGTTCGTTACTCTTTTTCCATGTTTTCTCACTAAATAAAAGGGCTGTATCATCTGCATATGCTATGACCCAGCCTTGACTCAGCTGCAGATCACACAGGTCATTCACGTATATAAGGAAAAGTGTGGGTCCCATAACACTTCCTTGTGGCACACCGAAAGTCACACACTCCAACTCACTCATGCATTCTATTAGACATGTAGTCGGCGAATAGTTTTAGAGCTGCTTCGCGAACTCCATGAAGAAGAAGCATGAAATCCCGAAAAAAAAACCAGCTGTTCCATACAGTTTAGGACAGTAAATATAAACTTTATAAAATGAATACTTTCCAACTTTGGACCCTTTTAATACCACACCGAACAGACTTAGAAAAGACATTATACAAATATCCTCAATCAAACGCCGGATACTGAGCTAACTCAGTAGTGCCAGTTTAGTCATACGTACGGGCACACACATCATCACACCCATTTACAGACACCCACATCGTTCAGATACACCAACGCACACACAATACTAAATTAACAATAATAATTATGTCACTCTATGCCATTCTTAATTTTCTGAGTACTTCGTGATTGGCGTAATGTTAATAATAATGTTATACTGTCAGATTTGAAGTTACCATAAAATATATAAAATAAATAAATACGAGATATGACATATAATTATATTCATACATAAGAAGTACATCTCATCATCACCCATCATCTCTCATCTCTTTATCGACTTTCCTACCGCAGATATGCTGGAAGAGATTTCTTTAGAAATAAGCATCACCTTTGTACGGATTTTTCTGTTCCTTTCTTCTTGTTTGTTTATATATATGTATGTACATAAATGGTTAAATAAATAAATAAAAAATAAATAAGTACAACCAGGAGGCCGTGCTTTTTTAAAACACCTGATGAGGAAAGTCACTGACGCATGCTAAAAGGAGACGTACATGCAACATGTCCCAGAATTAACGCACAACCTCTTAAGGGGTCATTGTACTCATCATTATGAACAACTTTTTTATGGGACCAAACCGGTAATCGTGAAAAAATCTGCTGTTCCCTATATTTATGTTCGAATAACTTGTGAACAGCTGATTATTTTTCGCGATTTCAGATTTGGTCCCATAGTAAAAGTTGTTCATAATGATGAGTACAATGACCCCTTAAGAGGTTGTGCGTTAATTCTGAGACATGTTGTATACGTATTCTTTTTGTAACCATCTATTTAAAATAATTATAGTGTAAGTGTTCCAAAATACAATATAACAAAAACCAGGAGCTGGTACTACAGATTAGTTATGCAAGGCAGAGCATGCGGCAAGACAAACCTATACTTACCTAATAGGATATTGTGTACGACCTATAAACTTAATGTATTGAGAAAAGCAGCTTATAAATATTAAGGTCATATTAACAGCCTACGTTCATCAAGTGCACCGATTTGTTATACCGACTAAGGACAAAGGCTATGTGAGGCTTTGTCTGTTTCTAAGAACAACTTAATTGATATTTTTGTAGGACAATTGATGATCTGTACCGTTATTGCTAAGGGGAAAATGTAATGGGCAATTAAGGTATTGATGGAAAACTAAAATAGTGATACTTTTTTCGTTTTAAGTTCAAAAATTTCTATCAAGTACGAAAAGTACTATTTTGTGTAATGGGATGCTATTAATAATGAAGACGAGTTCCTCGTCCAACTTCTTACAAATTACAACCATTAACTGTTGTGTGAAATATTTGATTCACTCTAAAAGTAGCATAAATTCGTGCCAGTAGTTACTAAGTAAACGAAACAAGCTCCTAATTATTACATTTGGAAATCCATAAATGGTTAAGTAGTGTCAACTTACTAATCTATTGCATTATTACTACAAGCTTTTAAGCCGTAGTAACCTTCAGAATTAAGCGTTTGTTCACACTGTTGTTAGAAGGTTTGTACTAATGTTAGACAAAATATTGTAAGTCTGCATAACTCTTTCTTATGAATCCAAAGAGACTACGAGATCATTATCAAAAGTGTCAATATTATCTCAAATTAGATGGCATTGCAATCAGTATTCATGTCGTAATAACTTCTGATAACTTTATATTATCCATCGGTTCCCAGATCGCCAATTAAGTTAGTTATCTCAACAAAGTTCCAATCATAATTTTTTCATGATGATTAAGGTGAATTATCTAGTTAGTTTAATTATCGTGGAGGCTGTACCTTCAGGTACTTTAATAACATCTGACAGTAATAATACAAAAACTATATGGTGGATAACTACAATATAAATGTGCAGATCCGGAATGGAAGGTAATTGCGCCAAATTCAAGTTAAAATGGTAGGTACAGTCACCAGCGCACCAAGTTAGCACAAACTGTAAAATTTTCTCATACGATTTTGAATTTAACCATCAACATTTTAAGGTTTAAAATCAATTGGAGAAATTTTACAGTTTGGTTTAGCCAGATGTGCTGGCGACTGTATCTACCTCGTGACCTTTGTTCACCCGATAAAAAGAAAAGGAGACAAATGACAATTGTGTTAATTATAGATTGTAATGATTGGTATTAATAGGTTACGTTCACTGTATCAAAATGTAAGTACCTAAATGCAAAAAAGTATAGCTATTTCGTCAGACATTTATTATTTGTATATCTAGCTGCATTCCTAATTTTCAACACCACCTACCCTAGCAACAGCGAAAATGGTAAAATCAAAATATTTTATTTAAAATAAACCTACATGAGCACTTTTGAAACGTCAGAGTGCACGGTTCCAATTGGTCGTTTCTTATGGAGAAGAGCCGGCAAGAAACTCCACGGTTACTCTTTTAAAAATAATTGGCTTTTACAAAGTTTTCAAATTACAGTGTTAATAGGTATGAGAGGACAGTACCAGGTACTTAACAAAATAGACAAGGGTCTACAAATCTAGTATAATAAGCCTACAACAAGCCCTTAAAATGTAAGAACACATTATAAACGAATTTAAAAAAATATTATTAAAATTTAATCAAATGACATGATTGCCATTACAACAGTAACAAATCTGAATTAATATTCTGTCCACAAAAGCCACTAAATAAATAGTTGAATTAAAATTGTAGATATATAATGTCAAATAATGAAAAGATTATGTCAAGGGGATATGTAAAAAAAATAATAACATAGTAAAGGCTCGTACAGATTCGCGCGATATCGCGGGCGCGACAGATAGCGACATAGAAATTGTGCTACTAGTGTCGCGTCGCGCCCGCTATATCGCGCCAGTGTGCACGAGCCTTAATTTGGAGGTACACTCGTATACTTTGAATTTAGTCGTGCAGTTTATAATCTATCCATAAACGATGTTAAGGTTTTCTGACAGAGTTCTATACTCCGTTGGTTTAGGTAGTTAAATAAAGGTAAACAAATCATAGAAAGGGTTTTTATAGATGACACTTTTTTGTTTTTTTTTTTATGCGCTCTAGCGTCGTGGTTAGTGGTTCTATAACATCGTTATTTAATATCCTACCAATTTCAAACTCTATCATGCTTCAAATCCCAAGAAAATAATCACTATGGATCCAAACAGGGTATCTTTGGATCCATAGTGATTATTTTCTTGGGATTTGTGCGTCAGTCGATCTGGAACAGACCGATCGGCGAATACGCTTAAATTGACATCGGACTAATTGAGATTGATTGGCAGATGAGAGGATGGTGCCGGTCTCCGGAGGACTTTTAAACAAACAGACGTACTGTCTATTATGTCATGAAGTGGTAGATGTAACAAACTTTGCGTTTTGACACAACCACACATGGCAATCGGCAATGAATGGAGTCATAATTATTTCCCACGTGCTTGTTTTGAGCAAGATAATTAAAGCATTTCGCATTTACCAACTGATTCCTAATACACGGCTATAATACAATGCCCGTCAGCAAAAAAAGCCGGATATCATTTAAAAATATGTTAACATGTCACGGTATTCGATATACTCGTTTAAGTAGATTGGACTTATTTAGGTGTTTATGATGGAAATAATGATCAGTTAAAGTCCGTGTGCCTAGTATTTTTTTTAAATTTACGTTTGCTGTTTTTAAACAACAACAATAGAGCCTCGGTCTAAACAATAAGTAATTATTTTTTGCCCTAAGTTCTGATGGTGGGCAACTTAATTGTTGTTTATTGGTCCTTACATTAAACTAAGGTGTTGGATCTTTGATCGTCTAAACATATGATATCCTATATATTGTTTTGTTTTTGTTTCATAAAAATTATCTGTAATTTGGGGAAGAATCGATATATGTGCAAATGCGCAAAATACTGTTAGACATTGTGAAAATATTATTTTATTTTCATATTTTTTTTAATCAGTCTTTTTTATTAGCGTTATTTTATATATATCAATCAAAATCGGAATCATTTTGAAATATATTGCTAATCCATTGCTTCATAAGTTCGAAAAAATTGTCTGCTTGACAACGTAAATAACACTATGAATGTTTATGAAACTGTCTAAATTAAACCCATTGCTACTGATAGTGTCACCGATGTAAGTCACAGTTAGGCACTCTGATTGCCAACAAAAGTGAAAGTACAAAAAAAAAGATTTTCGCCAATTTCATATCTAATTGTGAGAAAGCTTGAAATAATTGAAACATTAAGTCTGTGTAACTATAAAAGTACAATTTTCGTGGTGATAAACCATTCGTGTCAGTCTCAGCACCTGTTATTAGTTTCATCACTTTTGTGCTCTCGAAAATATAGCTTATTTCGCCGTTGATTTACTTAAGTCTCAGATATATGCCAGTGACCTTGAGTGGTTAGCTTGCGTGTTCTGTACTGATCTCACAACGCGTCGTACGTTCAGCCAGTAATAGGACTCGCCCATCAAGGAGCGCTGTCCCCAATTTAACGCATTATTAATTTATTATACACAAAACAAAAGGTATTTTAATAAAACGCGTATACTAAAAGATCAATAATTAAATATCTTTAAATTGGTGAAGGTTTCAGAAAAATACGCTTGGTAGATTTTGCGCTATTCTCAGTTTTTTATCCGCGTTAGACATAACTTTACAAATTAAATTTCACTATGTAATAAACACATAATCTTAAATATTCACATATTAAATTATTGAGAAAAGGCTCTAATTTAACACATATTTTTTTCAAATCACACTACTCGCTTAGACGTGATCTTCAGTATAAAATCATTAAAAGTCGGTTATCGTCGCCTTAATTAAGATATTTTAAAATCATAAAATAAAATTTTGATTTTATCACTAGGATAGCTGAAGCCCAGTGTGTGATTTTTAAATTTCTTGATATTATGGTTTGTTAAATAATAGGAAAAAAAAAACATAACCAACAGGGTTTAAAAAAGAAGAAGGTTTTATCAACATTATTTTCTGAGATTGTTTGTAATATTTTGATAGTTCTTTTTGCTACTTTTTTGAGTTAAACATGTTTGCGTACATAAAATATTTTTAATAACTAAATTTGTGTTATTATATTGAAGAAAAAGTTCCTAAACTCAACACGATATCGTCAATATTGTGTGAAGTGAAGGCAACGGAAATTATTTTTTACAATATTGTTAACTAACTTTTTCGAATAAAAAATTGCTACCATTTGGAGATGAAGGAGTAATCTATCTGTAGCAATTATTAGCCACAATACTGTTAATATTAGCATGTCGGTGACACGAACATATAAGATTTTCAGAGATTTTCCCCCACCAAAAATCGCTCAACGGGCCTAAAGAAGTTTTCATTTAAAAAATCTTGAATACGATATTTTTCTTTTATTTTTGTCTTTGGTTTCTTCGTGACGAGCAGCAACATTTTTGTTAGCAACTCAGCTTCCATGTCTGTTAAAGCTTTATAGAATCTATCAGAAAGCTCTCTATTGTAAAACAATAGCCAATTTCGCAATAACATAGGTATTAACTTTCGCGTAACACATCACAGATTACAGTTGTGTTACGGAACCATAATATTGGCAATATCGTGACGAATCGATATCACGATCTTGTCTAACACTTCATATAGTGCAACAGTTTCTATGTGCTGGTGCTGGAGTTTCCTCATTCTATTTTTATTCCTCAATGAATAACTTGACGATTTGGTCTGCAGACCTAAATACAGATTTGTTGTGAGCGCGCAATCGTGAAGACTCGAAAAAGTCCTAATTGGGACGTATTTGTTAGTCTGTGATGCCAACATTCGGTGATTGGTGGCCAGAATAATGTTTGTTTACATTCACGCGCAATTGACAACACTAGCTGTCTTTTTTTAGGGTTCCGTACCAAAATGGTAAAAAGGAACCCTTATGGTGAAACTAAGTCTGTCTGTCTGTCACACCTGGATATCTCAAGAACTATTAATGCTATCAACTTGAAATTTAGAATAGTTTTAGATGACGTTTGCCCAACTATTTTACAAACAAGAAAAAAAAATCTTTTTTGCAAAAGGGACTGAAAGGGGGTATTAAAAAATTTAAGTGGGGCTACTAGGGCGTGTGGGGTGTCATATGAAAGAGCGCTGTTTGCACATTCTAAAACATATTTTAATTTTTTAACCGACTTCATAAAAAGGAGGAGGATTTTTTTATTTAATGTTTTACCTCAGAACTCCGTCGTTTATGAACCGATTTGGAAAATTATTTTTTTAATTGAAAGGATATACTTCCAGATTGGTCTCATTTTTTTCAAAATCCAGTTTTGATGTTGGGATCCATGAGTAATTGAGGGAACTCCTCAAATATTATAGGCATACCTATAGCAATTTTTATATTTTCATCAACAAGTCAATCATTTGCATTCAGAAAGTATAATTTGGTGAAGTGGAACAGATGAAGAAGGCCACAGATGGCCACCGGAACTTCTCAGTGATACGTAATTCACGGGTAGCGATGAGATATCTGGATTAAGATAGTTAAGCGAAGCAAATTTAAATAAATAGTTCAGATCAAAATGGTACCATCAAACTGATCTGATGATGAAGCCGGATGGTAGGCACTGGAACTCCGTTAAAAAACAATGTATCCTACCCGTGTTTGGTCTTATTGGAATTGTCATGAGATGCACTCTGGCTATAAATGATTTTTAACCGACTACAAAACAGGAGGAGGTTCTCAATATATATATATCTAGCCATATGTACATATATAAGGAAACCGTGACTGATTGGTCTATCAACACAGCTCAAACCACTGAACAGATTGGCCTGAAATTTGGCACGTAGACATCCACTAAGAAGGGGTATTTGGAAATTTGACCTTTAAGGGTGGAAAACGGGGGGTTTTGTTTGCATGAAAAATCTTATTCCTAGGGTTAATTTAAAACTTGGACGAATACTTACGTAAGTAAATTATAAAGTTTATATTTTTTTGTTAACTTAACTTCAACGGATGGGATGTCAAAGCTTGTATAGAAGAATTTTAACGCGCGGTCCGATCAACTCGAAACTCAGTATTTATACTTAAGACCAAAAATGAAGAATAATTTGTATCAGGGTTTTTCGAAAATCTACCCATAACGGGGTGAAAAGCGGTAGTCAATTTTTCAGGAGAGGATTTTACTACGTGGCTTGATTAACTCGAAAATTGGTATAACCTCTATGTCAAATAATGGAAAAGTCGCAAACCACTTTAAAAATTAACCTCTTTGGATGGATACAGTTTGTATGAAAAAAATCTTCTTTTGTTGATCTATTAACTTGAAACTTAGCCTGAATACTTCATCATCAGTCTCGTGCCCTAATCCCAATTAATTTGGGGTCGTCGTAACATGTCGAATTACACTATAGATTTAATACATACAAAAGGAAACAGTGACTGACTTACTGACTGATCTATCAACACAAAGCTCAAATCACTGAATTGATTGGGTTATTTGGCACACAGATAGTTATTATGACGTAGGTAACCGCTAAAAACAGATTTTTGAAGATTTAACTCCTTAAGGGGTGTAAAATAAAACTTCCTGTCTCTGTTGTTTTCATAGCAAGTAGTAGTATACGAATTGGTGTGGGGTAGGTACCACTAAAAAGTGAAAAATAAAAAATTTCGGAAGTCGGTGTCTTTGGTTTTGTATTTTCGTTTATGGCCACCGACTTCCAAAATTAAATTAAATATTATATTAAATGTGGGTGTACTACAGGTACACCTCTGCCCTACCCTTCGAGGAAACAAGGCGTGATGTTATGTTATGTGCTTCCGAAATTAAAGTTATTCTTCACTTTTTAGTGTTTTTGTTGGAAGTCGGTTGTTTTTTTTGTAAAAAGTTTTTTTTAGGTTACATTCGTTCCGACTTTTGATGAAAAATGTAAAAGAAAATACCGTTCTCGCCCCCTTATCTCCGAAGTTTGCATAGATAAAAATCTGAAATTATTCTATGTGATAGAAATTTGTGTAAAGATTACAGGAAAAATAAAACGATGTCTCTAAATAGCACAGTTTTTCAGAAATCATCAACATCATATATACGTACGGAACCCTCGCTGCACTAGTCCGACTCGCTCTTGACCGGTTTTTTTCTTGTTGTTTTTATCAAGCCATCATTTTTACTTGTAGTAAAATGTAAAATGAATGAAAAGTGGGTATGTGTGCTGCCGCTGCTGCGCGGACCACTTTTTCGGTTATTTTGTGAGTGTATAACAATATTTATAATATCATTATTTAGACCTGAGAGACTGGACAAACTGGCATTCTATCAGCGATAAAGATTATGGAAGTGTCAAAAATATGTGGGGCTGACATTATTATGTCATTAATTCATCATCATTAATTTCAGCCGAAACACGTCCACTGCTGGACATAGGTTTCCCCCAATAGGTGGTTGCCATAATCGCCACATAAATTATGACCTAAGCTACCGAAAATCTTTAGTCAACCCGGTTGAAAGTTGTAAAAATACGCTTTTAAAGCGATTGCGACTTGTTTAGGTCCCTTTGGTAGTGCAACATCTCCAGTTTCACATTTTTTTTTAAAGTTAACAATAGTTTGGATGACGATATTAATTGCTTGTCTTGGTTTTTAATTTAACCTATTAGCAGCTTCGCCTAGCAACAATTTTAAAACGCCAACATAATTGTTTCTCACGCCTTACGCATACGCGCACGTAGATGCCGTTAAGCCACTGGTGGCCAGTGTTGTTCAACACTAAACTTTACAACCTTGGGTAAAGTCAAGGTTGCCCGAATCACGTCGTGTGCTGCACCGCGCACCGCCGCGGCCGCCCGCGCTCACAATGTCGAAGGTGAAAGTCAAGGTCACACGTAACTCTGATCTAATGGACACCCCTATTATGTAACCAGTAATCGATAAATTTTCGATAAAAGCTACGATTGTTACAGCAATGTAAAGAATTGTTCAGCCAGACGTGAATTTGCACGCTTCTTGATTTTATTGTTTTAAAATCTATAAGTAGTTTTATTCTAAATTTAGGACCTCCTATTACGTTCCGGCGATTTTTTTGTGATTGTTGGTTATGTTAATTTGAAGGAAACATGCTCGTAATTTACGCGTTCTGGAACATTCATTACCAACAATCAAATTAATCCACCAAAAAGTAATTGAATTTAAAAATTAAAAAAAAAAACAAATTAATGACACACACAAGTTAGGAAACATTTGTAAACAGGAACAGTGTTAATTGAAGGAGTGCATAAGTAGAAATAGCCGTGGGCCCCAAACTACGCACAGCCTGTATCTTGGTGGCCTAATATAGACAGAAAAGGCAGATTGATTTATTGACTGTTCAGCGCGACACAGCACAGCAAGACAAGTAATAATTAATTATGAAAATATGAATTAAAATCATTCAGAAATCAAAAAGAAAATAATAATAACTATCAATAAAATAAAAATATAAGTATAAAAAAAACCAAAATAAAATCAAAGAAGTTATCACATGCGTAATAATATGTTGTCATTACTTTGTTTTTTTTTTCATACTCCAGCATCCGGGTTCTTTTTTTAATTTATTTATTTAAATGGCACGTCAACTACATAATCACAAAGAAGTACATGTAGCACTTCAGTGAACTAAGACCAAAATTCTAAAAAAAAAAAATATATTAGTAAAAGTTATGAAATGCATGCAACAAGTTTATGAAGAGTTTATGAGGTTTCAGTTGAGTTTGAATGACTAAATAAATACATAACAAACGTTGGTATTAGTGATCGTAAATAAATACGAATTAAAACGCGCTGGTAAGGTAGCCACAGTTTATGTTGAACTAATCGAAGAAAACAACAGTCAGCAGTCATTTCAAAACTGACAGATATACTAGAATTTAGAATACAATCAATGTTCCGAAAAGGTGATAATAAATATGTAATAAAAAGTTCGGTTCGTAACATACTCCACATTTTTTTAAGTCTAGCCTAGAGCTCTTGGGGCACTAACTTCTTAAGCGGCCTCCTGAGGGGGCCAGCACCTGTTCGTATGTCGGCGACTCTTGCTACTCCGTCTGGGCCTTTGTATATCTTAGTCACTCTACCTCTCGGCCAAGATCCCCTGGGTAATTGTCCATCTGCAACAATAACCAAGTCGCCCTCTTTTATATTTGGGGATGATCCACCACCGCGTCGAGGCACCAAAGTCGGAAGATACTCTCGCACCCAGCGCGACCAGAAATGATCCGTGAGTCTTATAGCTCTGCACCAACCGTCTCGTCCGATGATATCCCGATCCGTCAACGTAGCTGGGATAGGTCTCCCTGAGGACGATCCTAGTAAAAAATGCATTGGTGTCAAGGCTTCCTCACAGTCTGGATCAACTGGAACATATGTCAGTGGACGTGTATTCACTAAATTCTCCGACTCTAGTAGAAAGGTCTGCAGAACTTCATCTGAGGGGGAGCGTTCTCTTAGGGTAGTCTTTAGTGCTGTTTGATTGATCTTACCATTCGCTCCCACGCTCCACCCATGAATGGGGCCGAAGGGGGAATGAATCGCCATGAGACCTTCTCATCTGCTGCAAAACGGTTAATTTCCGCTCCGTACAGTTCTTTTAACGTTCTGTTGGCACCCACAAAAGCTGTTCCGTTATCGGACCATATTTCACTCGGCGTTCCACGGCGCGCAATAAAACGGCGCAAACTCATGATGGCCGCGTCGGTTGACAAACTATGTACAATTTCTAGATGGACTGCTCGTATAACAAGGCAGGTATACAATGCTACATAGCGTTTCTCTTTCCTTCTGCCAACTGTCACCTGAACTGGGCCGAAGTAGTCCAAGCCGACGAAAGTGAACGGTCTACGATGATGGGCTAGGCGGGCTGGTGGGAGATCTCTAGTAGACGGTGTGAAGGGTTGAGCGCGCTTCAGCCGACACAGTTGACAATCATGGGCGACTTTTCGAACGGCGCTCCGCAAGTTGATGATCCAATAGGTTTGCCGCATTTCGTTAAGTACTGTCTCGGAATTAGCGTGGGCGGACTTTACGTGGAAATGTGCAATCAAACGCTGGACAGCAGGGTGTTTGGAATCTAAAATTATAGGACTTTTCACCCCGTCGCTAATATCTTGCATTCGGTTGATTCTTCCGCCTAATCTCAGAAAATTCTCATTATCCATGTAGGGGGCCAGATTAAATAATCGACTCTTTCGGTGTAATGACCTTTTCTCAGAGAGGTAGATGATTTCATCTGGGAAGGAGTCGAGTTGACTTTTCTTCAGAATATGTGATTCAGCCACGCGCAGATCTTCTGCGGTTATTTCTTTTGAACAGTTTTTGTTTTTTAAAAGGTGCAAAAATTTATGGGCTCTTGCTGTAGCTCTCAATAGCCTCCCCCATGAGCTCAGTCTTTCGGGGTCAACACTCAATGGTGTCGGGAAATGATGTGATGAAATGAGATGACAATGATTCTGAACGGATGGTTTTATTTCCAAACTACTGGCCGCATGTATGTATGGTGATGATGGCCATTGTTGTTCTGATTCGAGTAAAAATTTTGGACCTGTAATCCAGCGAGATTCTTGATTGAATATTGCTCGTTTATGGCGTGTCGCGTCGTCTGCCACATTTTCCGCGGTCGGAATCCATCTCCATTCCTTTACATCTGTAGTTTTAAGAATCTCGCCGATTCGATGTGCTACGAATGGTTTGAATGACCGCGCATCACTACGCAACCAACTCAGGACGTTAAGCGAATCGCACCAAAATATACGCTTACTTGGTTTATGTTGATGTGAGTCGTGAACGAATGAGGCAAACCGAGCGGCCACTAAAGCCGCCTGCAACTCGAGGCGTGGGATGGAGGTAGGTTTCAATGGTGTGACTCTACTTTTGCTACCAATGATAGCGAGCTTCACTGATCCGTCTGCATAGATATATCGCCAGTATGCCACTGCAGCGTATGCCAACTCACTGGCATCGCAAAACAGATGAAGTTCACGGTGAATGATAGTGGATGATGTTAGTACAACTCAGAAGCAAGTTGTACATCTCGGAGCCATACATTCCAAAGTTTTTGGTCTCCTTGATTGAGTTCATCATCCCATGATAAACCTTTTCGCCAAATTTGTTGGAACATGACGCGTCCTCTAGAAACGAGTCGGCCTAAAATACCCAAAGGATCATAAATTCGCATTAAGTAGGACAACGCGTCACGTTTACTTAGCCGAGTTGGCGATTTAGAATCCAAGTGAGATTGAAACCTATGACATCTTTCCTAGGTTGCCAGTTCAGACCGAGCACCCTAGAAACGTTGTCATCATTACCTAACATTACATGGTTAAATTTCTGAGATATCGATTCAGGTACTAATAAGGAAAGAGCTCTTGGATCGTTCGAGACCCAATCGCGCATCTCAAAACCCGCCTGGCGGTTGAGATGTACGATGTCTCGAGCCAGTCGCGCAGCTTGGTCTACACTCTCTAGTGATCCAATATAGTCATCCATGTACACATCGTGTATTGTTGCATGCGCAGCATCGGGGTACTCAAGTTTGCATTCAGTCGCGTTAAAGTTCTTTACATATAGGGCGGTACACGGGCTCGAGCACGCGCCAAACATCATGGATGACATACGATATAGCTTTAAATTGTCCGCGGGGTCATTGCGCCACAGAAAGCGCTGCGCATCGCGATCTGCTGGACGGATTCGAACCTGCGGGAACATTTCGCGTATGTCCGCCGTAAGTGCTATAGCGTTTTCCCTAAACCTCATCAAGATCGCAAGTAATGGCTGTAACAAGTCTGGACCTGGTAAGAGGAGAGAATTAAGACTGATTCCTTTAAACTTCGCGGCTGCGTCGTGTAGGACTCTCAACTTACCAGGTTTATGGGCATGGGTAACGCCAAAATGTGGGAGATACCATGTGATACCAATTGGAGGGGCCATGCATTCTTCAGCGTATTTTTTATCTAACATTGCTTTAATATTATGCCTATACATATTGGCATATTGTACATCTGACTGCATTTTATTTTCGAGATAAGAATCTAGAAAGGGCGAATTTAAAATTGTTTGGTACATCTTTAATATCGGGCTGCCAGAGAAGACCGGCTTCAAAGTGACCATCGGGTAATCTATGTACAGTATCATGCAAAATTTTTAATGCATGTGTATCGGAATTGCCGAGGTGGTCTTTCTTTATTATGCCAATAGAGTCTAATTTGTAGTAGTCTTTGATTTCGGTTTCAATAGAAAAATTATCATTTGACGTTTCGGATGTGTTGGCATGATGAAGAAAGTCAACTTTCGATGTTCTACTTGACACGAAGCCATACAAAACCTAACCAAGAGCAGTGTGAACTGCAACTGGTGGGTGATCCTTGCCAGCACGAATAGAATCTGCCACGGTCAACTTCCAATTATCTACACCAATGATTAGCATAGGTTGTACTTCTTCACAACACAAAATGTCTCCTAAATCAGATAAATACGAATATTTACAAATATCTTCCCTATTTACAGAAGCTCGATAATTTATACCAAAATTTTTGACCGAGCGTGCACTATGTATCCGGTAAGAGTCGGTACAGTCACGTCCTTTTATTATAAAATCAACGTACTGAATATCACAATCACGTGACAAGCCTCCTACACAATCTATACGTACTCGTTTACTCGGGCCTACGATACCTACACGCTTTGTAATCTCGGAGTCTATGAAAGTGGTTGTACAGCCATCATCTAAAAGTGCGTGAGTCTCCACAGTTCCCTGGGGACCAGTTACTTGAACTGCGACGACTTTGAGAAGTGGTCTAGATTTAGGTCTACTTACGCTCGACGAGGGGCGAATAGCGGTAGCATGAGCCGAAACTTCGACATCGCAGTTGTCTGGTTCAGGTTTCTCGTCCTCGACATGAAGAGATGGCGTCGGCGCTGCCTCAAGTTCAGAGTCCGAGGTGTCCTCTAGGTCGGTGTGAGCTAGCACGTTCTGATCATTATCTAAGTTATGTAGTAGGCTATGATGTTTATAGGTACAGCCGCCAACACTGCACGGAGATTATACTTTGCAAAGATTAAACCTATGTGACCTATTTTCCAAACATCTATTGCAAACTTTATTTTTTTTTATAAATTGCCATCTTTCATTCACTGACAATGCCAAAAATTTGTCACATTTGTTTACATTATGCAATTTTGAGCAAAAAATACATTTATTTACAGCTTTATTTAAAACAGAATTGGAAGATTTTTCGTCGGGTATGCTTTGATCTGTATGTGTGTCGCTCTCTGTAGGTAATTGAAAAGAAAACGTCGAGTAGTGGAAATCCTGAATTCCAAACTTGGTTTGAAGCTCCGTTTCACGAGAAAGAAAATTAGAAAGCATTTCCAATTTGCTCATGCGTTCGCCAGCATGACTAGCCGCAAATTCATACCACTTTGCACGAATTATTGGGGATAATTTGGTCATTAATGAATTGAAAATTTCGGGAGAATGCAGATAGTCGAACTGGTCCAATAGTCTTATTATGCCAATGCAGTTTTTGACCCGGCAAGTAAAATTAACCAAATCTTTACCTTCTGCCCCAACTTTAGGTAAAGCGCGCACAGCGTTGATCTCCTGCATCACAATTTTTTCGGGACGACCAAATCGCATCTCGAGGGCGTCTATTACCTCCATAGGGTCGTTCGCTGACACCAGTAGGATGTAAACGGCTTCACGAGCGGCGCCAGGTAAGGATGTACTAATGCGGGCTAAGTTTTCTACTGTAGTGAATGATGCCTGCGTATCGATAAAAATGCGTTTGAAACCAAGCCAATCCGTGGCAGATTTTCCGTCGAATACTGGCAGTTTGATGTCCGACTTCTTGGGTTTGTTAGCTAGTGCTTCAAAAATGCCGATAAGATCGTTATGTCCGCAGCTGACAGTAGCTCCATCAAGTGGCTGGAAATGATTATACATTTTAGGTGGGGAAACGTTAGTATTTTGATTAGGTGGGTAGGTTTGACGGTGCGTGGCATTCAATATTACGGGAGGTACGTATCGACCTGGGCCTGAACCAGAAGGTACGTTGAGCATTTCATTGTATGCAGTTTGATGGCGCGCTGTATTTGTTGTGGTGGGAGATACTTTACCTCTCGTGGTGGTTGTTGGGATGATGTTTGGTTGTACATCGCTAAGCCATCGATTGATGTTGTCTGTTCGCGCACTAGCGCGGTCATTACTATGATCGTTGCCTCTTATACTGACTCTACTTACGCTACCTCTTACGCTTTCTACGTCGATAGCGGCAAGTTCGGCTTGAAGTTGTAGGTCAGTCGCTTTACGTTCGAGTTCAGCTTGTTGGGTTGCCATATCGGCTTGTTGGTTGTGTTTTCGAGTTGTAATGTCACAGAGTTGACGTGCATGTAGTGCTTCAGCGGCGAGTTTTCTCGCTTTTACGGTGTTCGAGGATCGTGTAGACCCTAGCGATCGTGTGGTGACCGACTTAGAAGGTATGTCATGTGGGTGTTGTGGAGAGGAGTCACGGTTACCTGAGGGCACACTGCTATCGTCATGGACATGCGGTGCTTGGTGGGCCTCTAATAGGTGGGGAAAATATACAGACATTGAGTTAGGTTCATCAGCTGTCGGGGGCGCGCTCCTATTAATATTAACGGGCGGCGCTTGGTGGGCCTCCGACGGGTGGGCTGTGCGTCCGTTGTCCGTTCCGCTGGGGCCGGCGACTCCATTCAAAACTCCTGGTTGTGGTTCACTATTTAGATTTTTAGATCGTGTATTATAAACCATGGCTCCTTTTCACGTGGGAGAAGGACCAAAATATTAGTGATCGTAAATAAATACGAATTAAAACGCGCCACAGTTTATGTTGAACTAATCGAAGAAAATAACAGTCAGCAGTCATTTCAAAACTGACAGATATACTAGAATTTAGAATACAATCAATGTTCCGAAAAGGTGATAATAAATATGTAATAAAAAGTTCGGTTCGTAACAGTTGGCTTATATCACTAATCTATTCATTATGCAATAATTTGTCAACCAAACATTAATCGGATATTCTCTTCAAACTCGGTCCTTTTACCCGAGGAGGCGCATGCTACTGGTTGTTATTTTCTTAGTACTATTAATGACATATAAGTTTAATACAGTCTACAAGCCAGTAACTCCGTCAACCCAATTAGTGGTGGTAACGTCTGTTCAGGCTTACCCATCAAAATATCCTTTAATTTAGAACCTTAATTGAAGGACATTAATTGGAAGATATTAATACGGCATCAAAGGTATCCTGAAGGTTCTAGCTAGTTCGTATCTAAATGTTCCTAGAACGTTGGCTGTCCTCACAATACCGAACGTTATAGGCAAGAATATTACACCAGGCAAGTATTCCAAATCAATTAATCTAATCAATATATTCATTTAAAACGTTTCTAGCACGTGTCGTGATCGCTCGCAGGGGGATCACTATGTACACAGCCCAGTGATTAAGGCCGACGTGGCCCACGCGCCGGCCGGTCCGTAAAGTTGGCTACACTTACGGTTTTGATAGACATTTTGACAGACTGATAGAAAAGGTTATCATTTAAAGGTAACCTGATAATTCAAATAATTTATTAATTCGCCCACGCAGCCTACAAAATTTAACCAGACTCTTCTGAATGACATATTGAGAAACGCGTTATTTTGCTCCCAAAATTGTAAAAAATCCTGGTAGGTAAATAAAAAAAACAGAATAAACCAGTGAGGAAAAGAGTTATATATATTATTATGTAAGATATTTTCCTACATACATCGTCAAAGATCAGAATTATTCTGTGTAAAATGTCGTGCTATGCTAATAAAGCGGTTTTGATACTAAATAGTACAAACAAGGTGTCATCAATGATACATTTATCTTTTGAAGGGATAGAATACAAGCATGAAGTTCAATGACTACTAATATAACACCACCATATTGAAGAGTTAATGCACTCATTTGTGCACAAAAATATTAGGTTCAGCGACACCTAATGACAAAAAGTTGCTGATGTTTCTAAAAGGACCAAATCAAACGTTGCTTAAAAAAATTAATGAATTTAGTTACACTTGAAGACTTCGCAGCTTAATGTTGTTTTTTTTGGAAAATCAGACATGTGAAGTCTGTAAAAACTGTAAAAAGACGATGTGCACTGTATTTTTTTTTCTGCTTTGTTTACTTTTCGGTAACTTATGAATATACTGCCAGCGTCACTTTAAGTTGTACGGTTGGTTGGATACAAGGATGCGGTGGACGCACACATACCTACATTTCTTATATTTGGGACAAAATGGACGAGCTTCAGGTTAGGTTAGGTTATGTTTCGATTTCTTCGTTTCTTTTCATGCAAATTGTCAGTAAACATAAATAAAATAAATTATCTTTATTTCCCTAAAACACATAATTGTACTATAACTTTACAATTTTTTAAATTATGGTAGCGAACATTCACATAAATATAAAACATTTGGCTGCTGCAGAAATCTGTACACAATAGATTAAACTCTGTCTCTTAAACTAGGGTATCCTAACTTAAGAGACAGTGTATCACAATAAGGTTCCTTTTGATATTTAGGAGTGGACTATGTCGACATAAGAATATACGTAAGTCCTTAACATTCTAAAATGTATTTCTGGATCAAATCGAGTAAGTAATAGGGGACTATGAAAGTCTTTTATTTGGTTTGCTACTGCAGAGTAAACTATGCAAGGCAGAAATCTGTACACAATACTCGTAGATTAAACTCTGTCTCATAAACAAGGGTATCCTGTATCTTTTAAGAGACAATGTATCACAATGAGGTTCCAATTGATATGTATGAGTGGACTATGTCGACATAAGAATATACGTAAGTCCTTAACATTCTAAAATGTATTTCTGGATCAAATTGAGTAAGTAAAGGGGGACTATGAAAGTCTTTTATTTGGTTTGCTACTGAAGAGTAAACTGTGCAAGAGTAGATAAACAAACAAAAAATGCATTTTGTGCGGAAATTATGATGCGTGTTTGCAATATATCACAACTACGCTTTGTGAACTTGACGTAATTACTTCATGTGTTTACATAATGTATTGTGAGTCTAATTAACGCGTCTACAAGTCTGTGTGACCCTTTCAAGAACATGTGTGTTCCGGCATCGCACAGTTCGACTGCCATCCGGGGCAATGTCGAGGCTGCTTATAATATTCACTGCTGAATATTCATAGACAAACCTCTGCAAGTCGTACAGACAACGGATTTAAGTAGTTATTATAATAATCTATTGTTATATCTACCTGCAATAAATTGTTCCCGCAATTTACGACCACAAAGAACGTCCTCAACACTTAATAATTAATAATCCTGGACAATGCACTCAATCCTGTTTATAACGAACTCTTCATAGCGGAGTCATAAAAATTACTTATAATTGCCAAAGCTGAATAATTACACGGCTGCCACAAATGATTCAGATTGTGATCTTGGCATGAACTGAAAAGTGCAGCCTTGTCCTCTTTGACTCAAGTCAGGGCAAACGGATCAAGGCGAATATGTGTTCGAAGTGACACGGACCCTCCATCACGCAGGCCGTTTCAGTCATTTGTACATTTACCATTATTGTAAGTAAACAATAGGTAAATAATAAAATGTGTATAAAGCCTAACTACGTAATCGGTTTACCTCCAACATCAATGCTACTCCGGTCATGTAGCGTAACTTTAATGAACGGATCATGTACGACGCGCTCAGACGGTGACTGGTGTTGTGGACAGCACCCTAATGTTTGTCACCAAGGCTCTAAGGCCTCTAGGTGTTTACTTGAGTATTCGTGGTGAGGTCAGGCCTAATGCAGTACCTAATTAAATTCAATGTCAAGTGCGTGAGAGGTAGCTTGGTGTCGTGCAGGGCACGGAGTCGGTTCGGAAGACGAGTCGTGTCCAATGCTTACTGGGGCGAGGTTCCTTCGCATAAAAAGTCGAGTCATGCACATTCAGGCTAAGGTCTCGAGAGGCGGCTCGCGTCTCCTCCGCGGTCAAGTACGCGGTATCTCGCGACACCAGCGCTGCTACGCTGATCTACATTCAACTGTTTGTTATGTTCCACGCGGAGTTCTGTCACGTACATGCATTATTTTATATCGAGTTCAACGGAATCTTGGTAACTTTAAATTAATGCTGTTTGGTATCTACCATTATCACACTTCTACATCACAGTATAAGGTTTCATACAAAAAAAAAAACACATTTAAAACCTACATAGTCACTTATGAAACGTCAGTAGCTAGGTGCACGGTTTCATTTGGTCGTTATGTATGGAGAAGAGCCGGCAAGAAACTCCACGGTTAGTCTTTTAAAAATAATTGGCATTTACAATTTTTTCAAATTACAGTGATAATAGGTATGAGAGGACAGTGTAGGCCCGTCAACAAATACCAGGTACTTAACAAAATAGAAAATGGTCTACAAATCTACAGTCTATTAAGACTACAACGTTCACACATTCACAAAATAGAAAAAAAATCTATATAAAAAGATTAAAACATTAAAAGTAAAAACAATATTGAAATTAAAATTGTAGGTATATAACGGACGGTTAACGTTTAAAGTGAAGGCACGGGAATATATTCGTAAGAAGTTGGCAGAATCATCCCAGTGTTGATTCGTTTTCACCTCCACCAATCGTTATTTCTCCTGACACTTTTTATTTTGTTTATAAGTATGTTTGTATGTATGTATTAGTATATATTTTTGATTTTCGAGTTATCTATCCCATATGTTGCACCTGCCATGTTTTGTCTCTGCATCACCCTAAGGTTGACTGGTAGATAATGCCTCAGGCATTAAGTCCGCCTTTGTACAGTATTTTTTTTACTTGTGCATGAAGTTTTAATAAATAAATAATGAAAAGATTATGTCAAGGAAGTAACTATCTGTAACTTCTATGGTGTACATAATAAAGAGTATTCTATTATATTCTGTAAAAAAAAAAAAAAACAAAAGACGTAATTTGGGAGCTGTTAATAGACATTTACATAGTTTTGCAGTTAACGAGGTACCAGGGAAGCCACAAGTGCAGAAGGAGTTATTGCCAAACTTCTTTGTCTTCAACGTAGTCTTTAATCTTATATTATCCATTTTTGATAAGTACACTTTTGATGTGGGTATTGAACTTTCAATCGCTATGTTCTGTACCTCTTATCGTGGCTCCTTATGCGTGGTCAGTTTTACGTGGCTGCAATGTTTTGCCACATTTTATAGGGGATATTGCGTTTGTACAACGGTGGTTCTACCATTTTAATCTAAAATCGTTCAGCAATATAATTCTGAATCTAGATAACAGTCGTAATCTGGGTACTGAATAGGAACGTATGTCTGATTATTTTTTATTGGTCTTTTTTCCTTCCTTCGCAGCTTCGGGGCGTCATTCAGTGAACATTACGAAAGCAAAGAGGTCAATTGCTCGAAGTAGACAAATCAGTAGCAAGACGAACAATGCCTGCAATTACATCGGTGCTCAGTTTCTGTGCCGCGCTATCCTTGCTGATAACTAATGAATATCATTAGATCATTAGTATTGTTATTGGGCATCGACTTATTAACCGTTAAAGGCCCGCCGACGCACCCGTACTTGTAGGTAGAAACCGTGCAAAAAAAATAAAAGTCCCGATAAAAAAAATTATATGAACTACAACAGAAGCTAATACAGGATTTTTCAGCAATTTTCAAATATTTTAAAGTGGTATTAGGTCCAGCATATACTGCTACTAATATAATACCATATCTAAGCATAGCATAATCAGCCTCTTCCACTGCTGCTGGGAGACACGCCTCACCATGTCAAAAAAAGTCTGCTTAGTGTTTTTCAAGTATCTTGGAGTCAGCTTCCAGTCTAACCGGATGCAGCAGAATAGCAGTAATTTACATGGAGCGACTGCCTATCTGACCTTCACAACCCAGTAACTGGGCAATACGATATCCCTTGGTAAGACTAGCTGTCAAACTTGACTTCTGACGTCAAAGATCCACGAATGACAGCCGGGACCAAAGACTCAACGTGGTTTTAGAGGCACGGAGGAGTCTCGGTATGTAAAGTTGGTCACCCATCCACGGACCAACCCCGTCAACGTAGCTTAACGTGATGGATAGACCCGTGTGGCTGATATTACTTAGCCACGAGCTCCTCCCACAGGCCTATCCATGTATATAGATTAATTAAACATTAAATGGCATGCATGATATTAAAAAAAAATTGCCCATCTGCAAATCCCAAATGATTTGATGAAAAATCTTTCAGAAGACACAAAAAAGTTTTTCAACTGATGTATCACGCTGAACAAAAAAAATCTGATTCATCACATGTAATTCTACGAGTAGCTCTCTTTAATCGCTTAATAAAGTTCATTACACATTCAACTCAAAAAAAGCCGCGGGATAAAACTAGTCATACATCAATGGAAACAACCACGCGACCTCCTGCCGGATTATAAACTCCTGGTAGCACAATTCTGTTAGCGGCTCGCTTGTATGGGGAAGGTACCAGGATCTATAGCTCAGAGGAGGTGGGCGACGAAAAATCGATACTGCAACCTGCGCACATTGAAAGTGAAAGGGGACGTGACGTCACTATGCGTATACATCGTTTCATACGGCACGAGATTTTTCTAGTTTCATATGTAAGGGTGCTGAACAGAACTTTAAACTACGGATGTTTTGATAAATTATTATGTGAATTGAAAAAAAGAGTTAGTTGTTAATCATCATTCATCATCATTTCAGTCGAACGACGTCCACTGCTGGACATAGGCCTCCCCCAAACGGGGTGGGGAGGGGGCATAATCGCCACGCTTGGCAGGCGGGTTGGCGATCGCAGTATGGTGTTAAAATGCATACAGTACGCTGCTGCTCATTCTCTAGTAAGTCCCTTAGTCACCTTTTACAACAAGCACGGGAAGAAATAGGATAGTTCTATTCTTTACGTCCTGCACCACACGGAACGTACATAGTTGGTGATGCGAGGTTAATATTTATGGTAGTACTCGTAAATAAGTATGACCATATGTTACTTTTTTTCAGACCAAAAAAAAATGCAAGTGAAAGTGTAAGTAAGGTACTTAACGAAACGAGAAAATTCACTGTACATCTCACTTGTAAATCGTAACTGCTATTCGTAATAATATGGTGGAGGTTCCATCAGTTTTTTTTTAATAATTTTTCAATTAATTAATTAGTTTTTTATTTTTTTTTCCAAAGATAATTATTTCCATCACAAAGGAAATAACCATTTAACCGTTTAACAAGTGTGTATTATATCTTTCGTAATTAATAATAACAAAAACTGTAGAGTACTTAAAGTTTTATGAGTAATCTTAGTGCAATTAGTTTTGTTGTCAATTAAAAAAGAGTGAATTAAGCACTAAGGTCGTAAGATATAAAAAATTGCTTTGTTATTTGGCTCTACATTTAATTTTTTGAAACTATCCATAATCTTTTGTTTTGTTCATCTGAAGGAATAAACCTGACTTAACTACGAAATTACATGACACGATGTTAAATGTCATAGTGAGGATCAACGAGGGTTCAACAAATTAATAGGTTTCTCTGTGACCTACGCAATAAGGCCTAATAAAAGTATGTATTTTAATAGTTAATGTCAGCAAACAGTAAACAGCAGTTAGTCATTCTAAGCTTTTTTTTCCTATGAACAAATCTGCATGGAGATGAGGATGGAGGGTTGGCATGATGGTTTGAAGGGTTAAGTCGGACACCTATTGACTAAAATCTTACGGTCCTCTTGATAAGTCGGTGGCCAGGGCAATACTCACTTCTTATCTACTATAAAAATAATGAAAAAATAGACTTAATTATCTATTTGATTTTTATACAAATTGACATTTTCTTTCATAATTTTTGACATTGCGCCGTAGAATTTTTTCTACAATCTATCTTGTCTTTCATTTCTTCTGTTTGACGGTGGTCATGCCACACGTGCTAGTATCGATAACTATCAGCTCGCCATGCTAACACGGGTCAATTACCTGACATGGGCCACAACGCTATCGTAATTTTTTCCAGAAACATAGAGGACTCAATAAATAAATGGCATAGGAATAGATTTATTATTTCTACATTAAAGATTCTGCTAATTACGATGGTATAGCAATCAGACGGGACTCGCCAGACCGTGGTAACTCGCCCTCCTTTCGATTCTGCCTTAAGTTAGAGGATGTCCGCTCATTTTAATTGGAAGTATATAATAATATTCTACACAAAATAATTGTCCATTTCCATATCACGTGAATTATCCATCTAATAATTTAAGTTGATGCGCAAAATTTGAGCAATTTTCACATGTTTCGCCCTTTTTTGTCCAATCTCACGAAATTATAGCCATTCATTCTATTTTTAAATAAGATGACGTCTGAAATAATAATGGACCTGTTGCTGTTATTATATAATAATAATGACTATAGTGTGGCTTTGATAAAAACTTTGAAAACTACAATCGAACGGTTCTGGCTGCTATTTAAATAGAACTTTAACTGGTAGCCAGTTGAAATTTAGAATAAAAAAATAAACAAAATATTTTATTTTACATAAACCACTAATGAATCGTCAGAAGCTAGGTGCACGGTTCCAATTGGTCGTTTCTTATTGAGAAGAGCCTGCAAGAGACTCCAACGAAAGAAAATAAGTAAATTAGGGTTCCTTAATTATAATCAATGATAAGCCACCGATAATAAACGTGGTAGCTGTTTGAGTACTTGCACTCGCACTCCATGGGATGCTAAACTGATATTATTAAGAATTTTGATTTACAACACAAGACTATGTAAACAATATTCATGTTAAGTAAGTATCGATAACTCTAGATAAAACCTGAACTAACCGTTTAATTGAAAATATTTCTTATCAGGTATTCGATTTTATAATAAATCGAATAATACTTCATGAATCCCATCAAATCATCCTTAGCGCACCATAACTAAAAAAAGGTACAACAAAAATGAAATTCGAGCATCTTATGTAGGTACTTGAGATTTATTCCGATTGAAATTTTCCAAAACCTTAGCAAACAGTAAAACATCGATTATAATGGAAGGACCATTAGTGGTTGGCAATAAACCATCGAAAATACACGTAACTCCTCTCTGCGGTGATAATCGGTCACAAAACTATCCATAATCTTTTGTTTTGTTTCTCTAGCTGAAGAATAAGGTTGACCTATTTACGAAATTACATGACACGGTGTAAAATTTCATAGTAAGGATTCAACAAATGAATAGGTTTCACTTTGAATTTTACCTACTACCAACGCGATACATCCTATTATACACTGGATCGCAAAAATTCCGGGTCGCTAATAAAAACCGTGATATCTCCATATAGTATATACTTACCTAGATCGCTAGAATAAATAATGTGTAATAAGCAGATTACTAATTAAATGCTTGTTCTAAATCACTAAACAGGTTTCATTTGTACAAGTTACAGATTAAAAAAAAAATATTCTGAACATTGAATAATTTCAAAATTTTAAATTAGGAACAGAATATGTTTTCTGCTTTTGTTTGCAACCGAGCTGTCATTATAAATGGTTCCTTGGTTTGATCAGAGTATTCAGTGCAATATCATGTCGTTAACACTTGAAGAATGTACACGGATTATTACCATGGTACAAGAAGGAAGAAGTCAGCGTAGCCCTGCTAGAACAGTAGGAGTATCTTTATCAACGGTCCAAAGAGTACTCCAGCGATTTCAAGAGACCAGCATGAACATCAGGAAACTAGGAAATGTCAGGCCAAGGTGCACAACTAGACGAGAAGACTGATTCATCGTGAGCACTATGTTAATAAATAGACATCCCACGGCTGTTCAGGTCCGAAACAGTCTTCAAGAAATTCACCACAACAATGTGAGCTCTGATACGATTCTGCGACGTCTTCGTGAAGCTGATATAAAGCTTTATAGACCAGCAAACGGCCCCAAACTGCCCATAGAACATCGTGTTGCCAGGTTACGGTTTGCTCGAGAACACATCCGATGGACAGATGCAGATTGGTCCAAAATTATGTTTTCCGATGAGTCCAGGTTTTGTTTATTAACGCACGACGGGAGACGAAGAGTATTTAGACGACCAGGAGAACGGTATCATCAAGCGTGTTTTGAAGAAAACGTGCCATTCGGTGGAGGATCAATAATGGTTTTGGCTGGGAAATCTTCAGAGGATCGCACGGAATTACTGATCCATAGAAAACGGTTCTCTGACTGCTGTCAGATACATAGAAGAGGTTTTAAATGAGCATGCTGGTCCTTTCTTAATGAATATGGGTGCAAATTCCATTTTTATGCTCGATAATGCGCGAACAAATACTGCTCGTCTGGTCAATATGTATATTCAAGTCGTCGGTATTCCCTGCATGGAGTGGCCAGCTCGCAGCCTAGACTTAAATCCCATAGACCATGCATGGGACGAGCTTGGGAGATGCGTGAGACAACGCTCTCCTGCTCCCGTTACCTTACACGAGTTATAGAATGCGCTAGTGGAAGAATTGGCAAACATAGACCAGTCTTATTAAAAGATTGGTTTACAGGATGCCACATCGTCTTAATGAAGTGATACGGGTTCGGTTTCGATTTATTAAGATTTACTGCGAAGTGTAATTTTGTTGTCATAAGTTAGAAGCGAAATTTTCTTATATTTTTTAGTATTTAATTAAAGTTATATAGTGTACAAAACGTGTTACACATTTTTTATATATATTAACTACTAGACTAATTTGCGAAACTATAGTATATTGTAGATGACTGATCTACAATATACTATAGTTTCGCAAATTAGTCTTATGTATTTAAGAAATCATCACGCCATTTATTAGCGACCCGGAATTTTTGCGATCCAGTGTAGATATTGGCATCAAGTTAATTGAGATAAAAATGTCTTTTACTAGTTAATGTCAGCAAACTGTATACAGCGAGTCTAGTGGCCAATTTTAGAAAAAAAATATATATTTGAAGGTCAGCAGCCATGGTAAGCTGTTTTTCCTATGGTAGCTTATGCGGTTTTCCTCTTGAAACTTAAGAACATAGGTGGTAAGCGTGTACTTTAAGTTATGCCCAAGTGCTACGGGGAAGTACAACCGCGGAGCCAAAGAGCAGTCTTACCTATCACGGGCTAGTCACTCCAACAGTGGAACTAAGATAAGTACCTACTTCGCAAAATTCCCCGAGAGTTTTCCTGCTAACTAGAGGTACCAGGAAAACTCTTCGGGAATTATAACGCAGTATGTACGTCTTAGTAAGAGGAAGATAGATGACTGTTTTGAGGTTAGTTCCACCATCTTTTTGAATAGGGAAAAGTCCCTAGAGTACCTATCTAATTCAAGTCAAGCATAACTATTTTCATTGCACATAAACCTAAAACTATTTAGATAAACAAAATCAACACATATAATAAAAAAACTTTTTACAAAAAAATAATAACCGACTACCAAACATATCACTACAAAGTGAAAAATAACTTTAATTTCGGAAGTCGGTGTCTTTGGATCTGTATTTGAGTTTTTGGCCACTGACTTCCGAAATTAAAGTTATTTTTCACTTTGTAGTGATATGTTTGGTAGTCGGTTATTAGTTTTTTGTAAAAAGTTTTTTATTTTTCTCTTTTTACTGGGTCAGTTTTGAATTTATCTAAGTTACAATAGCCTAATGTTAACTGCTCATCACCTTTTACAAAATATTGCATTTCCCGATGATGGGACGTTGATTTTTGAGGAGTTCTCCTGGTAAAAACCAGGAGAACTGCCACTCACCATTATTCATAGTGACGAGCATAAATTGCTTAATCGCAACCCGTTAAATAGGTACTCATTATTATTCCGGTGGCCATCTGTGGTCTCCATCATCAGTACCACTTCACCAAATGGTGCTTTCAGAGAGCAAATGCACGAGTTACTATAAAAAATACCCAAATCGCTATAGGTTTGCATATAAAATTTAAGGGTTTCCCTCGATTTTCATGGGATTCCCTCATCAGATTCTGATTTGGTGGCAATGGGACCACCTCGGGAGTATACCCTTTCAAACAAAAAAAGAATTTTCAAAATCGGTTCATAATTGACGGAGTAATCGCGTAACAACATACAAAAAAAAAAAAAAAACAAAAAAAACATACAGCCGAATTGAGAACCTCCTCCTTTTGGAAGTCGGTTAAAAAAGTTACTTTTGCGTGGTTTAAATTAATTTATCATCATCATTTCAGCCGAAATATGTCCACTGCTGGACATAGGCCTTGTCATTATCGCCACGCCTGGCAGATAATTATATAGTAAATCGATTATGTATTTGTGATCTCCTTATTCAAAATTCATTTATTTAAGTTATTTATTATGTCCGTGTTTGGGTCACAGAATTTCATAAAATACCAAATTCCAATTTAATCGGTACATTCGATTCGGGGCAAAGACAGACGGTCTGACACACGAGTGATCCTGTAATGGTTCCATTTTGCATTCGGAAGTACGGAACCCTAAAAAACATAATAAGAGAAATCAATAATTTTTTGACACTACCTATCTGTCTGTTCTTCTGTAGACTTTTAAGTATCTGTAGAGTTTTCAAGTGAGCCAAAGTTGCAAGTAATGCAACAATATTAGATTGTTATGCTAGGGGCTAAGATCGCCCATTATATACGAGGTAGTATTACTCGCGAGCTTTAGCGAGTAGTAAATAGCGCCGGGGGAATAGTAGCGGGTTTTAGCGCCGTGTGTTACACTCTACACTACGATTGCGAGAAAATAAAATAATCCAATACACCTAGACGGCAACAGCTTGAAAATTATTTCTTTTTTTTTCTATCTGCAAATTTTAGTTCTCCATTTGAGAATGGATACCTTAATTTTTAATTTTTCAGAATTTATTTTACAACAGTGTAAATAAATTACGGTCATCAATTCATTTTGGTTCCGTGTGGTGCCGGACGTAAAGAATAGCACCGCCCTATTTCTTCCCATGGGTGTCGTAAAAAGCGACTAAGGGACTTACCAGAGAATGGGCAGCAGCGTTCTCTATGCATTTTAACACCATACTGCGATCGCCGACCCGCCTGCCAAGCGTGGCGATTTTGGCAACCCCCCCCCTATGGGGGAGGCCTACGTCCGCTGAAATGATGATGATGATGAATTCAATTTGTAATTAGAGAAAAATTCTAAAGATTTGACGCCAATACGCTTTTTTATGTCTTCTGTACCCGCAACGCAATGCACGCATTCTACCGAAGAGATCTCCGCGTTTAGTTCCATTTTTCCCTGTTTTCCTTTTTATGAAACAGTCCAGTCTGTATTCATGATTATTCTACTTATGAATAAAGACTTTTTCGTTTAGTACGCTCGTTGGTAACAGAGAAAAAAAACATTTTCCCCTAGAGGAAAATATGTTACTTTATCCCCTCGCTCTGGTACGCTACACAATGACGGACTTTGTAAGTAAGAGAAGTCAAAAATATTTTGTATCATAATTATTTAACCAGTAATTCTGATCTAGTAAAAGCAATTACGTTATATCAAACATCGCAGTTCAAGGTACTTAAGACAAATAAAAAACAATCGATATAATAAGAGTCATAAATAGAGTGTTATAAAACTGAAAGCCGTGGTGGCCCAGTGGTAACGGCCCCGACTCACGACTTTGTAGGTCGTGGGTTTGAACCCAGGCAGGCGCTTTACTTTATGTGAATCATTTCATCACCACTGATCTCAAAACGGTGAAGGAAATCATCGTGAGGAAACCGGCGTGTCCAAGAACCGAAGATTCTGAGACACATGACATCCACCAATCCACACTGGGCTCGTGGTGGATTATGACCCGCTTCTTCTTACAGAGTCAAAGTCGAAGTCAAATTGTTTATTACAAATAGGCCCATATAAGGCACTTTTGAACATCAATATTTACAAAAAATAGAATTGATTCTAGTTGCCCCTTCCAAAAGATAATTTCGTATGGAGAAGAATGGGCAAGAAACTCCACCGTTACTCTTTTAAAATCTTGTACAATATTTTATATAGGTACATTAATTAAATAATTATATGTGAAGACGATGCACCTAGAATAAAATTACTATACCACAATAGGTAATAAAAAGAGTTAAGAATGAAGCAATGACAGATAAATTAATTATGTGATAGATACATGGTTCTCACATATTTACAAAAATTGTAAAAAAAAATATACGGTTTCCTAAAAAATAACAATATCAGTGTGAGTTAAGGCAATCACAGAATTTAAAATAAATGTCATAAAAAATTAAACAGTTAAAAAAAAAAGCAGCCTCTTTGATTTTGTCTAGACTCTAGATCAGAGAGGAGACCTGTGTCCCAGCAGTGGGAACATAATAGATTTATTATGCTTATGCTTATGCATGAAATAAACTATATCCTTTCGCGCACAAAACAATACAATCCTGGTTAATTTCCATATCATTTATTTATTCCATAGAACAATATTTTAAAATTGGGTACCTGCCTAATTTACGATGTAATTTGCCACGTGCCACAGATTAAGTGGGAAAATATCTTCATTATTAATGCTGATTTATAATACTAATGCTAATTAAATAACGTTTATCGTTCACTAATAGCTTCCAATTAATATACAATAGTAACTGTTTTATGAGTGCTCTGTGTTAATAAAAGGCATATATTTTGTTATTCCTTCAGGGTAGATTTCGGAGTCTGCAGGTCTTATGGAGTTATGATAGATTTGTGGTATGAGCCATAAGGCTGCCCTTCCAGTAGAGATGTGCTAAGCTGCATAGCGTCAGATGTGTATAATATCAACCAATTGGATCGTCTGATTTTCATTGCGTAACTTGACTTAGCTCTGGTGGAAAAGAGTTCAACGAAGCTAAGTGTTTGACATACGTGTAAAGTGCATCTATACAGCGCATCTGACCACTCTGGTTGATATGGATACATAATTACGTAGCTTAGATTCACCGCTTAGCTACCTCATTTTATAAATTAACGAAAAACTTGGAACTCTCAAGTTTTGCATAACCGTTATGAACTCTTATTAAGACGCCGATAACAGGTAAACCGGTCACTGTCAGATTGCATACAAAAGAAAGAGATGCGCGATGACACAACGCATGGCGTAAAAATGCAAATAAAATCGTATAAAATTAGATATTAACTAATTAATAAAAATTAATCCATCACCGGATGCACTTTGGCATATTTTGCAATTTTATGGTATACTTTTAATTATAATTATAACTGTTAACGAAGGGACAAACTGCTTTTAAAAATAAAAAAAAAGATTTTTTTGATGTATTAAATTATGTTTTGAATTCCATCACCGAATGCACAAAAGACTTGAAAATATCATACTGTTTTTGTTTTGTATAAATTATTTACGGTTTAAGGGATACCTACACACACTGCTTTCAAATAACACATTTTTGACCATATTCAGAAATCTCCGCCTTAATTCAAGTAACTCTTAAAATTTGTGGCTTTGGTGTCTACTGTTGTGCAGTGTAGTGCACCAAGCACTACTGTAGTGCAGCAAGCTGTTGTTATACAAATAAATAAATTTATTTATTTATTCAAAATCTGTATAATAAAGAAAGAAAGAAAGAAAAAGCATTTATTGGGACTCGCACAGATCACAAATTAAAAAAAGAAAACACACTCAGAAACATAAAGAATAAAACTAAAATTAAAACAAAGTAAAAATTAAAATACAAACAGAAAGTCCTGTACGAGGTCAAAAGGCCCGTATCTCAGCATGATGCTGCGGCACATAAAAATAAGTGTCGCAGCGCTGGTATTCTGATAGGGCCCGCTGTGATGTCACGGAAAGATCATCCGGAATTAAATTATACTATGTAACAATATTTTGATTTAAAAGAGTGTCCGTGGAGTTTCTTGCCCGTTCTTCTCCATAGGAACCTACTACGCTTTGGAATGGGCAACTAGCTTCATCTGACTGACTGACCCCTTGAAAATTCAAAAGTGCCTATAATAGGTTTATTTGAAATAAATGCTTTGAGTTTGAAATAAAATGAAATATTAGATAGTGAAATAACATATTTAATAAAAATAAATAAACGATAATTATAATAAAATGATTGTATTGTAACATACTTACATAAAGTCTGCCAAACTGCATAAAGGCTTCTACATACCGGGGCGACTTGTCGCGCGACGCGACGCGACACAAAGGCGCCGCTCGTCCCACGACATGCGGGGCCTTTGTGCCGTGTCGCGTCGCGCGACAAGTCGCGCCGGTATGTAGAAGCCTTAACAGTTTGTCAGCAGTAGTTCTCGTCTACATAAACAATAAATAATAATGTTTCCTGAAGTGTTGCAAAAAATACACTGCAAAAATGCACTTGTGTTTTTCTTAATTGTTAAAAGTTGGATGTTTGAGAAAATGTTAGTGGTTTAAATAATTATCTGATCAGTTTTACTAGTCATGGTGCAATGTTTGTTAGGAAAGTTACACCAATGTTGTAATTAGAACATTTTAATTTAGCGTGACGAGGTGTCTTTCAGTGTCAATGCCATTTCTGAGTTCCACTTCACGCTATATTACTGGTTCAAGCTTGATTACTGATTGAAATTAAAACTAAATTAACACCAAGATAATATTAAACATCATTATTGGTGACGCATTTGTAAAGCAGGAACTAACTGGGGATTTCAAAGTTTTTGACCCGTATCACATTGCAGGTTCTGAAGAGCCTCCTGCCGGAGGCTCTACGCGGGGATCGTGCGGTCCATGGCCCTTTACGGGGCACCGGTGTGGGCGCGTTCACTGAGGCTGCGACCAGCCCAGCGGTCGAACGCGTCCCAAAGGGTCATGGCCATCAGGCTGGTACGGGATTACCGCACGGTCTCCCGTGAGGCGGCGAGCCTCCTTGCCGGACTGCCGCCATGGGATCTGGAGGCGAAAGTCCTCGCGCACTAGTGGGTGTGGCGCGAAGAGGCGAAACGCCGGGGTGAAACTCCGCTGCCGCAACAAATCGCGGCACAGCGGACGAAGCTCCGGCAGGATCTCATGGCGACATGGAAAGTGCGATTGTCGCAACCCAGTGCTGGACACGCCACAATTGCGGCGGTAAGTCCCCTCTTTGAGGAGTGGCTAGAGAGGCGCCACGGCGTCCTCACCTTCCGCCTGACGCAGGTCCTCACCGGACACGGTTGTTTCGGGAGGTTCCTGTTCAGGATAAAGCGGGAGGAAACGCCCGGGTGTCACCACTGTGTGGATCGCCCGGAGGACACGGTGGAGCATACGGTGGAGGTCTGCCCTGCTTGGGCGGAGCACCGCCGTGTCCTCACGGAGGCGATCGGCGGCGACGATCTCTCGCGTCCGGCCGGTTCAGGCCATGGTTCGGAGCGAGAGTGCATGGGAGGCCGTCACCTCCTTCTGCGAAACAGTAATGCTCGCGAACGAGGAGGCGGAGCGCATGAGGGTGAGGCAGGGTGCCCGCCCTTCCGCCCTAAGTCGCCGCAGGAGACGCCCTGGGCGTCGGGAATCGCAGGCGGATTCCCGGCCACCGTAGGCGCGGGCTTGCGGAGGACCAGGCTCGGGTCGACGGCGCGTTGTGTTCCACGCGCGCCTCAAAGAGACGTCAGCACCAATTGACGGGGTCCGAAAGGGCCAATGCCTGCCAGGGTTACGAGCCTGTCCGAAAGGGATATCGTGGCTCTGGCACACAGGCATCTGAAGGAACACGGTGGGTTTTAGTCAGTAAAAGTCTGACACTCCCTCTCGCTCCGCCCAGAGCGGGAGAAGTTATTTGTTATTTGATGATTTCCCACCAAAAAAAAAAAAAAAAGGTTCTGAAGAGGTAGACCTACATCCTACTATTGCTTTAATTATTTTAGTTAGATAATTGAACGAGAATTGAAAATGAAATTTCAAGGACGCGTCACGTTTAGGCACATTTCGTTACAAAAAAGAGAAGAAAGATTTAATTCTCTCTAGAAAGAGAGAGTCTTAAAAAAGAGAAGAGAGACTTAATCTTAAAAAATAAAGTCCGAGATTTTGTGTGAGAGGGAGAGAGATAGCTGTCTCTCACACAAAATCTCTCATAATCTTTATTTTTTAAGAATTTTTACTTCTGTCATGTGTACGGTGTTGCACGGGCAATGTTTTTATTGATACCTGCGGTGAATTAGTACAGCAGCTTTGTGTTTAAGAATTAATATTAGCATCAAAGGGACCAGGGGCCCATTTAGTAAAACATGACATGCGACAATCCGACAATTCAATAATTTTGCTAGTTTCTTTCATACAAAAAAAAACAAGTAGGTATGTGTTAGACCACACGACTGAAGTACAACAAAAATCACCGTTCGCGTAACGCTAGCAAAAAAGTTTTACTTAAAAAAAGCTGCGGTCTTGTGAGTGTATAAACAGCCAGTGTGAATTTAAAAAATCGGCTTGCGGAGGTGACGCGGTGTGTTCCATGTTTAAAATTTAAATAACTACCGTTCGCCTCGCCCGATCACACTTTCCGTAACGCTCTCGTCGTGCATTCACCAGCTTACTCCCCAAGTCAAGCGTGCGTAAAGTTCTTTTACTTCAAAAATGAGTCAATTTTGGTATTTTTTTTACAAATATATCGCTTGTCAGTTATATTAGGTACTAGCTGCGCGCCGTGGTTTCACCCGCATAAGTCTCAATCCCGTGGGAACATCGGTATAAAAAGTATCCTATACTCTAACTCAGGTCATGGTCTACAGATGTGCCAAATTTCATCCAATTCCGTTTTGCCGTTTTAGCGTGAAAGCGTAACAAACTTACTTATATTATATATTTTTATGGATTATATATATAATTATATTATATTAAATATATATTATATAGTTTGGGTAGTATATGGCCCAGGTTCCAGTATCTAATATACCTACTGGAACTTGGTTCTTTTCCTAATTTACATGGATTTTTATATGACCTGTTACGCATAGGCGCCGAGAGCGGGGTGCAAAAGGGTGCACTTGCACCTCCCTGGCTTCAAAATAAAATATAGGTATTGTAAAGTTACTATTAGCCGAAGGGCCAGTACACAAATATAAAAAAAGGAATATAGTAGCCAGTGGCTCGGCTCAGCAAAAGCAGGTACGGGAACAGGAACTTCTGCCGGCTTCAGGACAGGAACTCGACGGGGCTACAACGTCAGCGTCCCTCAGTTGCATGGGCAGGAAGAGGCAATTCTGTAATGAAATAAGTCAGTCACAAATATTTTAAGATTGTTTACATTGTTTTTTGTGTTTGATTGTTTGTGTTTGTTTATTGATTGTTTGAATTAAAGGCTTCTACATACCAGCGCGACTTGTCGCGCGACGCGACACGGCCCAAAGGCCCCGCGTGTCGCGGTACAAGCGGTGCCTTTGTGTCGTGTCGCGTCGCGCGACAAGTCGCCCCGGTATGTAGAAGCCTTAATACTATAAAATACAGTATTTTATGCAAAAACAGTTAAAAGAGATTAAAAGGTTGTGTTTTTGAGCGTTAATAGTGTTCCAGGAGTAGTTTGTAAATGGGATGGTAATATATGTGTAAGAATTCATGTTTGAAAACAAAAAAATATATTTAACTAGATTTGATGGACACAGCAGCCCTTTAAAAGGTAAATATAGGTATGTAAACATGATAAAGATGTGGCTTTGAATAGCAAAATACCACAGTGTAAAAACATTCAGAACTATAAAAAAAACTAAGCGATCCTAGGCCGCTAACATTATCGAGCTTACTTCGCTCGCTCGCTCTTGCATCCTACATTCTCTTAACTGCTATGCTTTCCTGCTTAAGACGCAGACATATGCCAGTGACCTTGACGTAGTGTACGTACGCAGTAATAGGACTCGCCCATCAAGAAGCGCTGTCCCCAATTTGACGCATTATTAATTTATTATACACAAAACAAAAGGTATAATAATAAAACAGGTATCCTAAAAGACCAATAATTAAATTATCTTTAAATTGGCAAAAGTTTCAGAAAAATACGCTTGGTAGATTTTGCGCCATACTCAGTTTTTTATCCTCGTTAGACATACATTTACAAATTTATTTCACTATGTAATATAAATATAATCTAAAATATTCACATGATAAGTTATTGAGAAAATGCTCTTATTTATCATATATTTTTTTCAAATCATTAACACTACTCGTTTAGACGTGATCTTCAGTATAAAATCATTAAAAGTCGGTTATCGTCCCCCTAAGGCGGAGATTTCTGTAAATGGTCATAAATGTAGTTTTTTAAAGCAGTGTATCTCTTAAACCGTAAATATTTTTTTCAAAACCAGAACAGTATGATATTTTCAAGTCTTTTGTGTATACGGTGATGGAACTCGAAACATAATTTAATACATCAAAAAAATCTTCAAAGACCACTCTTAATTATTTTTAAAAGCAGTTTATCCCTTCGTTAACAGTTATAATTATAATTAAAAATATACCATAAAATTGCAAATGCCAAACTGCATCCGGTGATGCATTATTTTTTTATTAACTAGTTAATATCTCATTTTATACGATTTAATTTGCATTTTTACGCCATACGTTGTGGCATTGCGCATCTCTTTCTTTTGTACGCAATCTGACAGTGACAGCGGTTTACCTGTTGTCGGCGTCTTAACGGCCGAACCCAATAACTTATTTTCAGTGAAAGACAGATCGCTATTGATGATAGACAGTATAATTATATATATCCTCGGATCATTGATAAAGGCTATCTATCTAACGAAAACAATAAGTAGGTTTTTCTACTTCGCCCTCCCGTGCGAACCATTACAGCCAACATCACTTTAAAAAACAACATGTGTAATTAGGGTTATATTAAAACTTCTTTGTTTCTTACTTCTAAATAAGTTACTGGATTAAGATATAATTCTGTAGAGCCATATTTGTTATGGCCGCGAATCAAAATACAACCTGTTACTGACCTGCAAATTGCTGCAAAATTTGAATTTCGCGGGCTACCTTAGCGCATTAATGTTGTTTTTTTTTAACTTAAATTCATGTTGGCATGGTGCTTGCACGGGGGTTGTCACTAAGGGGGGGTTAAATTTCTGTTATTTTTTGCCTAGGGCGCACCGTTTTCGAGATATTTGAATTTCCATTTTTTTTATTACTTTAAATAAAAAAAACATCTAAATATGATCATTATTGAAAGTACTAAAGAGTTCATTTTAGCTTGGCTACTTTACGCTTATCCCTGCAATTCGGGGAATAGCCAAATCTGCCATCTGTAGTACTGTCCTGTCAAACAAATCGTATATTGGGCCGCATTCTTTGACATTTTCATACAAATAGATATCTGTTGTAGGCGATACACCCTCCCATCAGTAGATAGCGTGGGTCGGTAAGATTCCATAATGTCTCATAGATTATTGGGACGTTAAAACCATCGATAGATATATTTTTATATCTCCAGTAGGCCGAAACTGGTGATATATAGGTTATTGGGTTCAGCCGAAAGTCGACAAAGTTACTCCTTGTATGAATGGACAAACGATAACATACATATATTATCCGAGGTAAACTGTAAAAATTATCTAGCTACGTAGAGCTGAAGGTGCACCCTGAAATAAACTTGCCGGGGCCAGTAAGTTTACTAACCACACAGTCACAATCACTTCATAAAGGCCTATTAGTTGAAAGAAAAAGAAAGAAAACTTTTTGTAAAAAAAAAATAACCGTC
Source organism: Tiliacea aurago (assembly GCA_948098905.1). Lineage (NCBI taxonomy): Eukaryota > Metazoa > Arthropoda > Insecta > Lepidoptera > Noctuidae > Tiliacea > Tiliacea aurago. The sequence continues at coordinate 20,153,927 of OX402576.1, forward strand.
TTCCAAAAAAAAATACTACAAAATGAAAAATAACTTTAATTTCGGAAGTTGGTGTCTTTGGATCTGTATTTTAGTTTTTTGCCACCGACTTCCGAAATTAAAGTTTTTTTCACTTTGTAGTGTTTTTTTGGAAGCCGGTTATTTTTTTTTACAAAAAGTTTATAATTTTTCACTTTTTAGTGGGTCAGTTTTTAATTTATCTAAGTTACAATAGCCTAAAGTCAACTGCTTATCACCTTTTACAAAATATTGTTTTTCCTGATGCTGGGACGTTACCTGTTAAGGAGTTTTCCTGGTAAGAACCAGGAGAACTGCCACTCACCATATGCATTGTGACGAGCATAAATTGCTTAGCAACCATATTAAAGTACCTAATCGAATCGCAACCCGTTAAATACTTATTGTTATGTTGTTCCGGCGGCCATCTGTGGTCACCATCATCAGATCTACTTCACCAAATGGTGATTTTTGGGAGCTAATGCACGAGTTACTATAATATACCCAAATCGCTATAAGTTTGCCTATAAAATTCGAGGGTTCTCCTCAATTTCCATAAGATCCCCTCATCAGATTCTGATTTGGTGGCAATGGGACCACCTCGGGAGCATACCCTTTCAAACAAAAAAATAATTTTCAAAATCGGTCCATAATTGACGGAGATATCAGTGAACAAACATTAAAAAAAAAAAACATACAGCCGAACATATAACCTCCTCCTTTTTGGAAGTCGGTTAAAAATAAGTTTATTTGCGGTAGGTAAACATAACGCAAAGAATGAAAACACAAACACGAAAGAACAAGTTTGCGGAAAATATGCGTTACATCCACGCAAAACAGCCATCGCTCAGCGTAATGCTTCGACCCTATGCGAGAGAGCCCCAGTATAGGTTCTCCACTATAGTCTTTCGGCTACCTGGAGTCCTCGATTACCCAAATAAAATACCTTAGATGTACTTTTTAGGGTTCCGTACCCTAAGGGTAAAACGGGAACCCTATTATTAAGGCTCCGCCGTCTGTCTGTCTGTCTGTCTGTCCCTCTGTCTGTCCGTCTGTAGCTGATATAGCTAGCTGATAGCTAGACAGTTGAAATTTTCACAGATGATGTATTTCTGTTGCCGCTATAACAACAAATACAAAAAAAATAGAATAAATAAAATATTTAAGTGGGCTCCCATACAACAAACGTGATTTTTTTGTTCGTTTTTGCTCTATATTAATAACGGCAAGAGGTAGACGCTTGAAATATTCACAGAATATGTAGATGTATATTGACTTTAAAAATAAATAATTAAATTAAAATATAACAAATATTTAAAACAACACGTTTGTTGTATGGGATACAACAAACGTGTTGTTTTGCCATTTTTATAGATAATGGTACGGAACCCTTCGTGCGCGAGTCCGACTCACACTTGGCCGGCTTTTTTAGTAGCAGGACATTATATAGGCCGATGATGTAATGAGTTTATTACCTTACCGGCTGAATGTCCGGTTTGCAACCCAGCGATAACTCAACGTCGAAATAAATTAAACTAAAAAACCGGACTAGTTTAAATGACTAATCAATGATTGCCACTTTATTAGTATTACCTATTCTCCAGCCGTGGATAAAAAACTCCTTTGAATGAACCGCTCTTGTAAAATTTAACTACGCTTGTAGTTTAGGTTCCTTCCTTTATTTTGCTTAGCCTAAAACCTCACAAGGTTCCGTCTTTCTCTATTTTACCAGAAACAGACTAAGAACTTTTGCCGGATTGCAATGGACATAAAATGCCTAATTAAAAAAAAAACTTGCCAAGGGTTCCGTATCATTATCCTTAAAAACGGCAAAAAAATCACGTTTGTTGTATGGTAGCCCCCTTAAATATTGATTTTATTCTGTTTTTTAGTATTTGTTGTGATAGCGGCAACAGAAATACATTTTCTGTGAAAATTTCAACTGTCTAACTATCACGGTTCATTAGATACAGCCTGCTCACAGACGGACATACGGACGGACAGCGGAGCTTTAGTAATAGGGTTTCCTTTTTACCCTTTGGGTACGGAACCCAAAAATCAGTTGTTTTAAGATTCAGTAAAAAAGTATTTGAACCCAATAATTTTTTTTAGGTACCTACATAGACTTGAATACATTTAAACAACCGTCTTCCATTGAGGTAGGAAAGCTATACATAATCAGCTTAGAATGTTTGCTGCTGGGACACAGGCCTTCTCTGTGTGAGAGGGAGCGGGCCGGAATCCCACGCGGGCCCATTGCGGGTTGGTAGATGTCACATGTCTTCGAATTTTTGGTTTTAGGACATTCCGGTTTCCTCACGATGTTTTCCTTCACCGTTTCAAAATCAGTGGTGGTGGCCACCACTGCTGAGAAGCTATGGAGATGGCATACTCTCTTAAAGGAAGAACAGATATACAATTAATATCATCGACACAGACATACTCTGTTTCTTTTTAACTAATCAAGAGCTGCAGATGAAAAGAGAGACATCTAAATGTTTGTCAAGGACTAAATTTAGCAACACTGTTGTGTGACGTCAAAATCATGTATATGCGTGACCGGTCGTCATGTTTAGTGCCAAGTTGTGTGGTACAAAGCTCGGCTGTCAAACGGTTGCTTGATCTCTCTCTTGCACTCGCAGTTACAACCCTACGAAAGGCGGCCATTTTATGGCGTTATTCCCTGAGTACCCCGATCCCCGAGGCCCCCGTCCCGGAGGTCCCCGATTTATTTTTATCTTGATAAACTCAATTAAAAGTCAGTTTAGCTTAAAAGTACCGTCAGCAGATGATATGTTAAATAATTTTATTACTTAGTAAAATTATAATACTTAACTTTAAGGATCAGGACAAAATTATAAAGTCCCAGGTAAATATTATAATTAAAGAATACAATATAGGGTCACCTAGAGCAATCACAGGTTCTAATTATTATCACAATAGTTCCTTCTTCAATACAGAAACACAAAATACTTACTCTACGCGGAATATTAACATAATTTAAAAAATACGCAAAAACAGTATCACTTTCAGGAATTATTTATTATGATGTAACATAGTAAATAGTTAACTCTAAAATAATCTTTTAACATGCAAAATCAGTTTCATAGTACAACACAGTAAATCAAAAATGTTTTTAGAATTGATTATTCGGTAACTTTAAAGTCTCAAAACATGCAAACATCAAAATAATCAACATTAGTAATAAAACTTGAAAAAACGAAATATTTACATTTTCAATCAGTCTTTTCAAAAAAGATACAAAATCAACATTAATATTTGAAAAATCGTTACAAATATTATATATTATAATAATTAACTTTAATAATAGTCTCATAATATGACCACACTGAATATTTCTTTTATTACATAAATAATCAATGTATCAATCATTTTATTACAAAAAGTTTAAAAATCAAAATATTAACATGTTCTATCAGGATTTTCAAAACATACAAAATCAGAATGTCAAATCATTCTTCTCACAGTAATTTGATTAAAAATAATTAACTTAAGTAAAAAAAAATATCTTTCTTCATAGTTCTTTGTCAGTTTTGCGATAGTTTTTTCGTTGAGAATACTTCTGCTTCTTTTTGGTGATGGGTTTCGCTTTGTATCACAATCTGTCTTGTACCGTATCGTAGCTTGCTATATCAATCATTAAAATTTGTTAAAATAATAACAAAGTAGGGTTTGAACCTAAATGGTATTGCAATCTGTTATTCCATGTCTCTACTAAATTAGTACTCCTTTCATTTAAGCACTTTTTATGTCGACCGTGCAAGTTGATAATCATATTTATCGCATTCGGGGTCCTCCGGGACGGGTGCCTCGGGGATCGGGGTACTCAGGGAATAACCCATTTTATGTGCCCGATTTTTTTAGGTATGCACTCTAATTTTGTAGGTATAGAAAATATAGAAATAGAAATTGTTTATTGAAATAATTGTTTAACATATATATTTAGAAAATAGATGTTAAGGTAAATAATAATTGGATTCTACCTGAACTAGGAATAAACTTGTATCTTAGGTATCTCACTCAAGTGCGATAACTAAGATTCCTACAAATTTATAAAAATAGTATAGTAAGTAGACTATACTATTTTTATTATTCCAATTATTATTTACCATAACATCTATTTTCTAAATATTTATGTTAAACAATTATTTCATTATACAATTTCTATTTCAATATTTTCGGGAAGCACAGAACCGGTCGAAGTGGCGGTGCTTGGGGGAGGCCTACGTCCAGCAGTGGATTTCTTTCGGCTGAAATGATGATAATGATAGTAAGTAGTGTAGTAGTAGTGTAGTAGCGTGGTATGTATAGATGGCAAGTCCATAGGTTTATAAGTCATTAGCGTCTTCAGACTGTCAAAAGACAGATAAGTACGTAGTCAAGTCCGTCTATGGTAATAATTTGACTTGGATAGCAGCAGGTTTTTAGGGTTAACTAGCCGAAGGGTTATTCCCAAAGTACTCCATTATTTTGTTCTAAAAAGATAAGAATCTTATACATTAATTCCCGAGTTACTCCAAGGAATTAATATTATTTAAAAATACTTACTTTTTTGTTTCCATTCTGCTCTATAGGTATCTGGAATTATTCTCAAAGTACTCCACCGATATTTCGTTATCAATTCTCAAACTGCTCCATCTACATAATTACCTATAAAGTATATATATATTTCATTACAGTCAGTCACAAAAAATATTAAAAGAAAGATTAAAGTTTAGCATTTTGTTATAACTTAGCTTTATTTATAAATTAGCTTTTTGATTAAAATGGAGTGGAGTACTTTGAGAACATTTTAATATTATCATGGAGTAGAATGAAACCTAATTAAAAATATTATATTTTTCATGGAGTAGTTTGGGAACTTTTTTTGGAGTACTTTGGAAATAACCCTAGCCGAATCGCAAAAACGAAACGCTTCAATTTCGTCATATTCGTCTGTAGGTCCGTCCGTCCGGATTATGCACAGCCATTTTACTCGGAGATTAAAATGGATCATTTATCATCATTTTACTCAGATCATAAAAACATAGGTTGATCCCAAAATTAAAAACATTATGATATGTGTTTAATTGACTTTTTTATTTAGGTCAATAATTCTTGAGGAAAGGTTATTTCTTCGGTTACAACCGCATTGCTAACTCGGTTTTTCATAGTTTTATCGAGAAATACAAACTTATTGATTTGTGCATTCGTAAATATTCATCCCAACTACGGAACCTTTCACTGTGCGTGGTCCGACACGTACTTTGCCGGGTTTTTTTATTTCGTAGCAATAACAGTTTCCGTAGCACAAGTTGTACAACCAACTGATGATTGACCTTACCTGTAAAACCTTAGGTAGGTACACTAGGTACTATCAAACTCAAAACTCAAACTCAAAGCATTTATTTCAATTAAGGTAGGCTATAATGTATAATTCATTAAAGTTTTGTATAAATTGGCTGAAATATGACGATTATTCTAGAAGATGTCGGAAAAAAACATGCCGACTTGAGAGCTTTACTGTTTCCGCTGCGTAAACCGTACGAGATTCACAAAATGTAATTTTTACAGGATTGTACGTAATCTCTGAAAGTTTAACAAAAAAGTTGGCGATAGCATAGTTTAAGCAAAAATCTTATCAAATTCTGAAAGATAAAAATGGTTACTGTGATATAGAAGATAGTCATATTATGTCTATCTTCTAAGGACAAGATAGACATATTCCCCCTTATTACAAAACAAGGTTTCTCTTCAGACCCAGATTGAAACCATGGAGCCATTATTGAATTTCGAACTTTATTCCGACTATTGTAAAGTTCCTAAACACAAAACTGACAACTTAGTACCGAACTAAGTTTTCAGTTTTGTATAAAGAACGGTATTTCAATCACTGTTACGTTCTTATTACAAAAACTGGCTCCATGGTTTATGCCGTGTCAAAATATAAATCGTGTTTTGTAATAAGGCGGAAAATGTCTATCTTCTAAGGACAAGATAGACATTTTCCCCCTTATTACAAAACAAGGTTTATCTTCAGACCCAGGTTTAAAACATGGAGCCATTATTGAATTTAGAACTTTATTCCGACTATTGTAAAGTTCCTAAACACAAAACTGACAACTTAGTACCGAACTAAGTTTTCAGTTTTGTATAAAGAACGGTATTTCAATCACTGTTACGTTCTTATAACAAAAACTGGCTCCATGGTTTATGCCGTGTCAAAATATAAATCTTGTTTTGTAATAAGGCGGAAAATGTCTATCTTCTAAGGACAAGATAGACATTTTCCCCCTTATTACAAAAACAAGGTTTATCTTCAGACCCAGGTTTAAAACATGGAGCCATTATTGAATTTAGAACTTTATTCCGACTAAGGTAAAGTTCCTAAACACAAAACTGACAACTTAGTACCGAACTAAGTTTTCAGTTTTGTATAAAGAACGGTATTTTAATCACTGTTACGTTTTTATTACAAAAACTGGCTCCATGGTTTAAGCCATGTCAAAATGTAAATCTTGTTTTGCAATAAGACGGATTATGTATATATTCTAAGGATGACCCACAGTAACCATTTTTGTCTTTCAGAATTTGATACAAAAAATATTATTATTTCCGAAGCTAATTTAATCATCATATTAATCCAATCCAATAAAATATGTTATTTAAATTGGGCATTTATTTTAGATTAAAATATGCCTTACATCATAACATTTAAATGCATGTAAAGTACCTACCTTAAAAGATATCACAGATTCAAAATTACGCGTAACAAAATAATGATGGTTGAAGGTGGCGCGGGAGTCAGTGACCTTTTCCTCTGCTGCTACGACAGAAAAACGGCTGAACGGATTTGGATAAAATTTGGCACACAGATAGTCAATATACTGGATTAACATATAGGATACATTTATCCCAGTAGTACATTTCCTTTATAGTACATTCTTACATTAACGACCTACCAAAATCCCTTGAGAGAAACCAAGTTCTACCCGTACTATTTACGGACGACATGTCACTACTTAAAAATGCGAAAATACTCATAACCCCCAACAAATTATAAATGAAAACTCACAAATAGGTTACACATTGGCTTCAAGACCACAACCTAGAAATAAACTTTAATATAACAAAAATAATGCAGTTTAGGTCATATAAAAAATCCCACCTCCAAATTAATTCTATGCAAATAGAGAGCAGTATGAAAGCACTTTCCTGTAGAGAGTTGAGAGTACTTTTATGAACATTTAAATATAAATTACACACTTTATAATAGGTGAAAATAAACATAGAAAACAACTTTATCGAAATACAGCTGGTACGTCTGCTTGCTATAGATTGGATGTAGCTGAAAACATTATTTCATATCCACTAGCGCCACTCCTTTAAAAAAATATTATCCCGTGACTGAGAAGGACTTATAAATAACGACTAGTATCCCGACCCTCGGTAAGTATGTCTAGAATTTTCTAATACCTTTTATAAAGTTTCATATTGAGACACGAAGCAAGAAAATACGATCTAGAGGAATGTGGCTGGTTTTCTTTAAATCGTATTTTGTTGCTTCGTTTTTCATATTGAGACACGAAACAACAACTTTATAAAAGGTATTAGAAAATTCTAGACACACTTACCGAGGGTCCCTACTAGCCGTTATTCATAATTCCTTCTCAGTCACGAGATAACATTTTTTTAAAGGAGTGGCGCAAGTGGACCGTAGTACGCCCTCTTTCCTACGTCATATTTTAAAAGTAGTTTAAGAGTATAACCGTGAAAATGGAACAAACGTAGGTACAGACATGCAAACCAGACTTGTAAAGTAGGCCTATTCATTAAATTAAGGCTCACGAGTTCTACATATGTTGTGATTTTTATTGTCAACATGGTTTTCCGTGATTTAGGTGTCTCGTCAAAAAAATACGAGTGTGCTTTAGACCACACGACTGAAGTAAAACTTATAAATAGTAATATTAATTATACTTCCGTAACGTTCTCGTCACTTCCGTAACGCATTTACCAGCTTACTCCCTAAGCAAGCGTGCCTAAAGAAGTTTTACTTCAAAAAGTAAACTAGTAGGTACCTATACTCCATTTGAAATAAGATTAGACATTTAAATACTCTTGTTTACAGTCCGTTCAACCGATTTTAACTTCTATTCCGTAGGCATAAGGATGGCATTAAAAGCAAAAACGTGGTTACAATACCAACTGTTTATTGCAGCTGTCATTGGTCATGCCACCAACGCAATAGAAGTCAAAATCGATTGAGCGGACTGTACAAAAGGTTTATTTAAATGTCTAATCTTATTTCAAACGGAGTATAGTACTACATAGTTTACTGTGAGATAAATAATGCATTTCATAATATATTATTATAGGATGTGGATACGGAACATGATAATCGACTTGTAAGTTATAGCCGGAACTACACGATAAGCGTCTGACGTACTCTCGGTTACAAATTATAATAATTTTTTTCTCCACCTGCTTTAGTTCGCGGTTTCGCTTGATTATAAGACTAGCTATAATAATATTAATTAAGCAAAAACGCGTAAATAATTAACGCCTTTTTAATTTCTTAAACAAATACAGCAAATATTTGTATGTTTCATGGCTCGATCTTAGTGAGTTATAGTGTGCAGGTCTGCGCAGCTTTCCCAAGGGTATTATTACGCAATAACTACAATAATAAATCTACTATCTAAGGAAATCACGACATAAACAATGCCATTATGTTTGTATCTGATAGGAAAATGATTGATACATGGTCCATCATCTTTCTACTTCCGATAGTCAAAGCTAGGCCTACGTGATCGATCACAGGTTTCTAGGAAACGAGTTGGAACTGTAACCTTCGAGCCGAAGATAGGCTGCCGGTTCCAGAGCTTGCTTTCTGGCGCAATACTTGTCATCGGTGTCGACAGATCAGGAAATATTTAAATGTAACCTTCAAAGAAAAAAGTTTGCAAGGCGAATTTAGTTCATTACCGATTATGTGTGACTTTGAGAGCCAACGCTATGAGGTCACTTTTGACGCAAATAGATTTGCAAGAAGATTCAAATGCTTGGTACATTCTTAATAGATAGATAAATATAACTCCTGGCTAGTTTCTCTTGAAAAGCATAGATTTTAGACCAAACAAAAACACACAGACAACGACGTAGTTTAGACAATAAAAATGTCGGTATAAATTCCTGATTTGTAGTCAGGTTTAATTAGCCATTACCTACTGTTTATTGATATCACTAATTGTAGCTTTGATGTAATGAAAATACAATTTTAATGGAGACACCTTTCTTTCTGATTGCCAGTGTGAGCTAGATTTTACTTTTAGGGTTCCGTATCTCAAAAGAAAAAACGGAAGCCTTATGGGATCAGTCGTGTGTCTTTCTGTCCGACTGTCACAGCCGATTTGCTCCGAATCTACATGCCTGATTAAGTTGAAATTTGGTAGTCAGTGGCGGACTAAGCTTGTTGGGGGCCCGGGGTGACAGAACTAAATGGGGCCCCGGCCAAGGAATGAACGTCGAAATATTTAGCACGCTGCCTCGAAAGGTTAGGTTTTATTTTGACCATTGATACAGAAATATGAGATACTACGCGACAATAGAAAAGATAGAGCATCTTATGGATAGAGGAGCTCCAAAATGTTTGTACCCGCATAGTTATTTTTTTTTATTGAAAATGTATGCAGAAATAGGAATTACTTTGTTGACTTATACAGAAAAGTTTGAAAATGTAAGATGCAAAGAGCGAGCGAATCGAGCTCGAAAAATTAGTGTATTCCTGTTGTCCCCGTTTGCCATATTCCCGTCATGGGGACAGCGGGACGTGATTAATTTTTTTTCCCGTTGTCGCCTTATCGTACGAAGTAAACCTTTTTAAATCGAAACAGCTAGGTTAGGTTAGGTTAGAACCGTGACCACACAACGGCCAGAAACATATTTTGAATGTAAAACCAAACCACGGGGACAACGGGAAGTATTTTTAAATATTTAATTGAAGTACCGCTGTACCCGTAGAACGGGGACACGCCATACGGGGACAACGGGAATACACGGAAAATTTTTAGCACCTGCCCCGGATAAGTGAGGTTTTCTTTTGACTGTTCATACTTAAATAGGTTTTTTTTTGTCTACTTACGCAGAGAAAGCTGAAAAAAAGAGAATGTACGAGTAGGTTGCAAAAGCGAGCGAAAATTTTAGAACCCTGTGTTTATATGTATAAAACTTAGTGGCTAACTACTAACTATCTTTTACTTACTGAACATACTTTGGTCTTGTTTGGGATTTTATTGAATAGTATTTCTGGAGTCGTAGGTCGTAGGTTCGAACCCAGCCAGGTGCATTACTTTGTGTAAATTATGTCATCACCAGTACTCTCAAAACGGTGAAGGTAATCATCGTGAGGAACCCAGCAAATAGATGACAATTTACCATTCCAATTCCTCTACGAAACGGCTCATCCTAAAACTTACAGAAAAAAATACAGAGAATAGTTCTATACTTATAGATTACAGGAAAAGCTTTATGAAGTCTATGGTCTTGAAATAGCATGGTAAATCACTCGAAATTGTTCGTACAAACTTACATTTGCAGTTGGAATGTATGGGGGAACATGTTTTAATTCAACTAAAATGTTAAGTTTGTTCTCGGAATTGATTCATCCAAACAACGGAACCCATCACTGTGCGTGATCGCATTTGGCCAGTTTTGAACTATAAATCAGGAACCATTTTAGTTACCCATTGAAAGGGTTTTCGATAGGGTTTTTCTAAGCCGTGAAACAAAAACCCATACGATATGGGTAACCCCTAAGAACGGCTTAAATTAAAATTTGGTAACCCATTGAAAGGGTTTTCGATAAAAACCCATACGGTGTGGGTAACCCTTTTGAACGGCGTAATTTAAGCTATTCAAAATTACCCATACCGTATGTGTTTTTGATTAACTGCTTAGAAAAACCCTATCCAAAACCATTGACATTGAAAGGATTTTCAATAGGGTTTTGGAATAGGTTATCATGTAACCTTTTCACTGGGTTTCAAGTATAAAACCTATTCAATGGGTTATCATGTAACCCTTTCAATGGGTTTCTAGTATAAAACGCTTTCACATTTTTACATCATGATAAAGGTAACCCATTGAATGGGTTACCCCTTCGAAAGGCTTCGAAACTCTTAACCGGGGTTATACGGTCCCTGCTATAAATACAGTCAGCCAGTTTCAGAAAATTAAAGGTTGGATATAAGACGTGTCTGTTCAACCACATTACCTACATAGATCAATTTAATTGAGATAAGAATGAGATTGAATTGAGGCTAGAAGAATGCTGCTAAGTCACCAACAATTAATCTTCGTAATGATGTGGTCAATTACACGGCTGCTGTTGCCCTCAGCAATATCAACTGCAATAATAGAGAAGGAGGAATATTGATTAGCTTCAATCGACAAATTGACTGGAGACAAAGACAACACACTGATCAAGAGTTCCTGACTCACATTATTGCAGTTGACTTGCTTTCAGAAAATGCTTTTGAGTTTGAAGTATTTTGTGATGATCCTGACATTGCGGAGATTTTTAAAATTAATTCTAAAATGATGCAATCTGTCTTTCGTGGGCGATAATTTATTTAGATTAATGTTTAGTTAGGTAATTTTATTTTATAATTTATTTATTTACTGTTTGTGTGGTGCCGGATGTAAAGAATAGCTCTCCCCTATTACATCCTGTGGGTGTCGTAAAATGCGACGAAAGGACTTACTAGAGAATGGGCAGCAGCGTTCTCTATGCATTTTAACACCATACTGCGATCGCCAACCCGCCTGCCAAGCGTGGCGATTATGGCAAGCCCCCCTTTTGGGGGACGCCTATGTCCAGCAGTGGACGTCTTTCGGCTGAAATAATGAATTTATTTAGAAAGAATAGTGTTTCTTTAGAATTAAAACTAAATGAATAAAAGTTTGTTAACAATTTTAGTAAGGATATTATAATTATATTTTTATAAATTACTTTGAATAATCAATTAGTCAAAAAATCGTGATCTATTATATAATAAACACATTGGCGGAAAGCTGGGTTGTTTTGGTAGTAACAACATAAAACAAACCTTTTTGAAAATGTTTAGGTACACTAATCACATTTACACAATTCCATTTACAGGTGAAACACAAACAACAATTTTATTAAAATACCTAAAACATTCAAAAACCAAAAAAATACCGACCCTGTGAACGAGTATTGTTAGAAAATAAAGTTGATTACAAAATATTAGAACTCAATTAACGTCAATGAACTAATTATTTGTCGGTAGATGTTTATCTACAGGTTGAACCTTCAGTTAGGAGGAAATGAGATAACATTTTGCACTGGCTGCTTAGTGGAGCGTGCCCACTTGGCAACTTTGCCTATATGTCCGGTACAGAACAACAGAAAGGCCTGAAACAATCACATCTAAAGGCTTTTCGTAAACCACATTGCCACGTTTCGAATTTATTAAATTTAATTAGGACGGAGATATATGCCAGTGACCTTAAGTAGTTAGCTTGCGTGTTCTGTACTGAGCTCACGTAACGCGTCGTACTTTCAGCCAGTAATAGGACTCGCTCATCAAGGAGGGCTGTTCCCAATTTGACGCATTATTAATTTATTATACACAAAACAAAAGCTATTTTAATAAAACGCGTATACTAAAATATCAATAATTAAATTATCTTTAAAGGAGATGGAAAACGGTCCCATACAAGCTTGGCCTTAAATGAACAGAAATAAATCAAAATGTATTATAAAGCTATAATAGTGTTTCAAAGCCCTGTATATTTTTGTTCGACGTAAAACTTGGTGAAGGGACCTTCTCAAATCTGATGACTTCATAAAATAAATTCAAACCTGCCGATCCCGTTGTACCGTATGCACCATTGACCTGCACCATCAATGATGCAGAGGAGACTAATTAGTTTCGTTTGCACCATTAACCTTAATACAACTAATTCATACTTTTGCCGTGTGCACCCTTGACCTGCACCATCAATGGTGCAGAGGAGACTACTTAGTTTTCGTTTGCACCATTAATATTAACCAGCTAGTCCATCGAGCTCTGCTCGGATGCAAATATAAAAATACATAAAAAAAAAACATGAAAACCTTAACACCACGTAAACAAAAATAAAAAATCTAATCAAAGCTGGGGTTTGAACCCGCGATCATCAACATTGAAGGCCAACGTGAGGTCAATCATAGATTATACACTTATAGAGGTCAAAGTCAAAGTCAAAGTCAAATTGTTTATTTCAAATAGGCACATAAGAACGTCAATATTTACAAAAAAATAGAATTGATTCTAGTTGCCCCTTCCAAAAGATAATTCCGTATGGAGAAGAATGGGCAAGAAACTCCACCGTTACTCTTTTAAAATCTTGTACAATATTTTATATAGGTACATTAATTATATAATTATATGTGAAGACGATGCACCTAGAATAAAATTACTATACCACAATAGGTAATAAAAAGAGTTAAGAATGAAGCAATGACAGATAAATTAATAGAACATGGTGCTCACATACTTACAAAAATTGTAAAAAATATATACGATTTCCTAAAAAATAACAATAATATCAGTGTGAGTTAAGGTAATCACAGAATTTAAAATAAATGTCATAAAAATAATAAATTATACAATTAAAATAGCAATCTGTTTGATTTTGTCTAGACTCTAGATTGTCCTATGGAGCAGGACCAGCATGTTTCCAAGCATTCTTATCTTGTATACGAGTATAATCCTCTAATTTGTAATATGCTTGTTTACAAAGTGTTCTTTTAATATGAGTTTTAAATTTCCCTAAGAGATTCGCGGCGACTTAGATTATAAATTGCTCTGACAGCTCTCTTTTGCAAAATAAAGATGGAATCACTGTCAGCAGCCCGACCCCACAGTAAAATGCCGTACGACATAACGCTGTGGAAGTAGCTAAAATAGACCAAACGCGCGGTTTCTACATCTGTTAACTGTCTTATCTTTCTAACAGCATAAGCCGCCGAGCTTAGCCGTCCCGCAAGAGATGCTAAATGTGGTCCCCATTGTAATTTCTCGTCTAGAGTGATTCCTAGGAAAACCGTTTGATTAATAAATTCCAGTTTTGCTCCATCCAATATGATATTACATTCACTACTTCTAACATTAGGTAATTTAAATCGAATGCATTTGGTTTTTGCTTTATTTAGTACCAAATTATTTACCGTAAACCAATCTTGGACCTGAAGAATAGAGTTATTCACGTCGTCAAGATTTTGTGACCGTCGGTCTATTTTAAATATCAATGATGTGTCATCTGCAAATAACACCATCTTCGGTTGTTTTTGAAATAATTGGGGTAAATCGTTAATATAAACTAAAAAGAGGAATGGACCCAATATTGAACCTTGAGGAACGCCCATTGCCATTTCAGACCCCAATGAGTTTACGCCGTTTACTTGAACTTTAACCTTTCTATCTTTTAGGTATGATCTTAGTAAATCAAGAGCTGTATGTCAATGATGTAATCCCATCCTCCCTCTCCTTCATCAATACTTGATACAGACAAAAGAGGCAGGACAGTACATAGACCATAGAGATACAATTTTACTAATTTTGACTTCTTTAAATTAAGACGTTTTGCTTTCCTACATAACTGGTTTTGGAAATGGAAATAACATCCATGATGCTTAGATCAAGCAAAAATACTTCTTACGGCACCGATATCCGATTGTTCGTAGTCCGATATAAATTTAGAAGGGTTCCATTCTGTAATTTGCGACTTAATCATTTCCAACATTAGATAATATTAGCAAAGAGGAAATACTTTGAGGAAATACCTACAACCGCATTGATTGATACGAGTAGTATAGTGTCATCTCAATGGTGCAGATGAGACCATACTATCAATGCGGTATCGTTTGCACCATTCTCAATGGTGCAGATGAGACCAATATCAATGCAGTTTCATTTGCACCACTAATGGTGCAAACAAAACTAATTGGTTTCCTCTGCACCATTGATGGTGCAGGTCAATGGTGCATACGGTACATCGGGCTGCCGATCGCGGAGTAATTCACTGTCTTCCAGCAGATTGAATGTCACTCAAATCTAACGATTGTATCCCAAATGATTCATTTGCTATGCCCCAGTTTATGGAACATTGGATCTCCGATGGAAACCAGGCAAAATCAGAGTGGGCCGAGATTTGAGTTATAGGTATTGTTATTGTAGCCCAGGTAAACTGTAATGTGAAAATCCATAGTCCGAGAAAGACGAATTCGAAATATACGAAAAAGTAAAATGTGGCATAAATAACGTTAAATCTATTACCGTTATTTTATATTAACGTTAACTCTGTCAAATGAAGGTAACGTTACGAAAATTTTACCGTTATTCAAAGAAGAGTAGCGTATCGGACGGTTGTGAATATCTATGCAGATCCGTTTTCAAAATGGTTCTCTTGAATTCCTGTATCATCATCAGCCCATAGCAGTGCATTGCTGGACATAGGCCTCTTCATACATAATTAAAGAATTCCTGTATACAGCGATAATATTCATCTCCAAGCTTTCATCTTACGTCGTGGATCCCTAAGTAAAGTTAGGGAAATTAATTGTTAAGCAAATTGGCTAAGTACCAACTTAAATTATTGTCCATACATTCAAATAAAACTGTCAGTTTTTGAGAGTTAAATGAAATAGCTACGACACGGCAAAGTTTGACGTGGGCGTCTATTTGCTTAACAATTAATTTTCCTGACTGTACGTACCTAACAACTACATACCTACCTATTTACCTATAGCTGCATGTTATAGGTTTAAGTGGGTTTCTAGCTTCGGCTGACACATTCATCATTTGGAGTATGGAGGCGGGCGGATGTGGAAGGAAGGGTGAGTACCCGGTTATGCTTCAGCGTAGGACATATACCTACCTATTTAATTTACACTGATGCATATACCTATGCTAACGTGGAGTGGTCGTTATAGTAACTAGAAAGACGTATAAAGGCTTCTATATACTGGCGCGACTCGCGACGCGACACAAAGGCACCGCTCGTCGCGCGACACGCGGGGCCTTTGTGTCGCGTCGCGTGTCAAGCCGGTTTGTAGAAGCCTTAAGAGGAAATGCGGGCGGAGAGACTTTTAGAGTAAAAAGTCATAAATCGAGGTTCGGCTCTCGCCTATTTCCTCCTCCAATATTGGACCAATTTAAAAGATATTTCTTATACGAATAAGAAGGATATATACTGTGTCCCTATGTTTTTCTTTTTTTATTAATAGTTGGCAAATTTGTACAATAGCCCTCTGTTGTCAGCGGTCTAAATAGGCAATTTTGAGCATTTTCAGAGGGTTCCAGCTCTTACAAAGATAATGTATCATCAAAAAGGAAAACATAGGGACACAGTATATATCCTTCTTATTCAGTATAAGAAATATCTTTTAAATTGGTCCAATAATGGAGGAGAAAATAGGCGAGAGCCGAACCTCGATTTATGACTTTTTACTCTAAAAGTTTCTCCGCCCGCATTTCCTCTTAAGGCTAAGATTAAATATTTATATAAGAATTTCTAAATATATAATTTTTCTCTAATGATTATAAGAATATCGCGGACTGCAGCTGCGGATTCACCTTAAAATTAAAATACGTTACATGACTTTGTGTGTGTGTCAGTCTGGGCTGTTGGCTTGCTGGACTGCTGATAGCAGCTGTCAAACAGATGAATTGCGGAATATGGATTGTACTCAGATCATAATTATGATTCTGCCAAAGCGTCCATTTTAGACCGCCAGCTCTGACGCACGACTGGAGTTTACTCGTTGAAACGTGTGCAAGATACTTTGCTCAGAAAAACGTAACGATTTTGAGTTAACGCTTGTATTAATTTCACTCCTCATAAAATTTCCGTAACGGAGGCCTTTTATGAAAATCGATTCTTAAGGCGCAGATATATGATTTTATATTTGTTAGTTATTACGCCGTGATATTAATACAAGTTATGCAAAAAATATAATTATGTTAAACTAGAACGTATACCTGCACATCAATTATATATGTGAATATTTAAGTATTGTATTAAAATACTTTATCAAATAAATTCAGGAAGTAATGTCAACCCAAAGCATAAAAAAACCGGCCAAGTGCGAGTCGGACTCGCGCACGAAGGGTTCCGTACCATTATCTATAAAAATTGCAAAAAAACACGTTTGTTGTATGGGAGCCCCGTCAATATATATCTACATATTCTGTGAATATTTCAAGTGTCTACCTGTTGCCGTTATCATTATAGAGCAAAAACGAGCAAAAAAAACACGTTGGTTGTATCGGAACCCCCTTAAATATTTATTTTATTCTATTTTTTTGTATTTGTTGTTATAGCGGCAACAGAAATACATCATCTGTGAAAATTTCAACTGTCTAGCTATCACGGTTCGTGAGATACAGCCTGGTGACAGACGGACAGACGGACAGACAGACAGACAGACAGACGGCGGAGCCTTAGTAATAGGGTTCCCGTTTTACCCTTTGGGTACGGAACCCTAAAAATGATATTACTTTCAAACTACTGAAGATATTTTCATGTTTTTTTTTTGTATGAGCTGACTATTTTACTAACTATAAATCTATAAGTGATTTTTTTCATTTATTCGTGTTTTCGTTACTAAAAATAAATATTCATATGGAACCGAACGTAGACGCGGCGTGAACGCGACGCGCATTTGTATGGCCAATTTCATCGGCGATTACCCGACACTTATGGAGTAAACTCCAATAAATTATTGAGTTTACATGTTATTGAAAGTAAAAGATGGTAGGTATAAAAATTGTTAGTGCGATGACACATTTCGCCATAAATTGGCATACAAATATTAAAGTAGCAAGATGCTCTTTTAAGCAACTCTTTACACAATTAATGAACACAATAATAAATTAAACATAAAATTACTTATATATAGTAAATTTTAAGCTTCTTAGACACAACATCTAAAAAAATTGGTATTTCTCAAAAATACAACATTCAGAAAAGAACAAAAATAAAATGCAGTACGTACAGTTACACTTAATAACAAGATCTACTTAAAAAGTTTTTTTGAGGAATTCAGCTATAGAATATAAACTATGTGAGATGAGGCATTTTTTAGAACAATGCCGAAATAGCTCATTTAGGATTATGATTGAAGGCTTCTACATACTGGCGCGACACCAGTAGAACAATTTCTATGAAAAATTTAAGGAAATTGTTCTACCGTCGCCGCGTGGCCGTCGCGCGACATGTCGCGCCAGTATGTAGAAGCCTTTACTAACGGTTTGTCTTTAAAGGTACGATATGTAGTCTACCTACAAGCGTCAGCCTGAAGTATTTTTTATAAAAATAATGTTGATCTTTCCTTCTCTGAAAAAGTTCGACACAGTCAACCGCGTGACTGCTCGTTTATCGTAGGTGCTTAGTAATTGGTTTTAGTAGTTCAACCACTGACATGCGGTTGACCTTACCTTAACGTCAGCTTTGCGTAACATCAGTTAACAGCACAGAGGTCGATAAGCACAAACATACGTACATAGCCAGTGTCATTCATAACCAGGAAGGGTTTTCGTTTTTGCTCAACAATTATGAGATTTGACAAAACACCTTTTGAGTACTTACCTAGCATCAGATGAAGAGTTGGTTGCCTTTCGAGGGGTGTAGTTTCAGTCATTATGTTTCACCAAAACCAGCTAACTATGGAATAAAAATGATGATGTTCATGTCCAACCAATTTATATTTTTTAGTAGCCTTTTTTAATTCAATCTATAAAATTATTATTTGTATTAATTTATTAACTTATATATTTAAAAAAAATATATGAATTATATTAAAATAATAGTTGAATAAAAATTAATATTATTTGTAGTTCCGGTTGCATTTTCGGTTTTAATGGCGACAATAAGTTTAGGTATAGTTCATTACGTTCATTGGGTCAATATGATCGTAATGAAATGAGTGGTTGGTGAATCTTACCATATTGACGTCACCTATCGTTAATGCGGTAAGGTAAGGTAAGGTCTAGTAATAGATTGAAATCCAAATCTCACAGCCACACAGATTAGGTACGTACTTACCTACACAAAATAAGATTTTTTTTTCAAATCTACGAAGAGACCGATGTGAACATGAAATAAAATTTAAAATTTTACTAAGGTAGTCCGGTTCATTGCACTTTCTACAATTAAGTTTCCAATTTGATTTTTAATTAAGAAATTCAGTTACATAGGTAATTAATTATTTTTATAAGTAAGTAGGTACCTACTTATAACTTATTGAACACCACAAAAATACCTTTTTATATAACAAAAAAATGTCAAACACTACAAAATAATTACTTAATGGGCGGCCTTATCGCTATATGCATGTACCTAGATAAACACCTTACCCGACTACTTACTTCAGAAGGACATTGTTTTTACTCGACTACAGCTGAAAGGAAGGGTTATGATTGAATCTAACTGGCTGAGTAGGTACCCATTAAGTAAGTACCTGTGTGGTAGTGCCGCCATCATAATGTAATATATGAGAGGCCTACCATGCGACAATGTGAAGAATTTATACCAACATTTGTACCTACTTGTTAATTGAAAACAATTTGGATGCTTCAATATAGATAAAAAAAAACCGGCCAAGTGCGTGTCGGACCACGCACAATGAAGGGTTCCGTAGTTGGGATGAATTTATCCGAAAAACAAACTTAACATTGTAGTTGAAAAACATGCTCTCCCATACATCGATATACGTTACGTTCAATTCTTCAACTGCAAATTTAAGTTGGTCGACTATTACTCGTTAACTTGTAAACCCTACTTAGCTGTGATAGTTTTCCTTTTAATTTCGTTATACGTACTGCCTTGATTTTTTTCACTTATCCAAAACCAACCATTTAGCTGGCAGGGGGGGGGGACACATGACTCTAACAAAAAATAGCACTTTAAAACTTAATATTACGCAAACGGATCTCAGAATTGAAAAATGTCTTTGACAGACCCACAATATTTTTAAACGGCCTATCCAACGATACCGCACATCATGTATTAGACGAGAAAAAAATATCATCCCCGTTTTACGTTCAAGGGTACCTCCCTTGCACGTAAAACGGGGATGATATTCCCTAATAAAAATTGTTTTACATGGTTTTATTTTACGAATTTCTCGAATTGATTATTATGTACCCATGCTAAAATACAGCTTTCTAGGACTAATCGTCTCTGAGATAAGCTGGGGACAGACGGACGGACGGACCGACAGACAGACAGACAGACGGACATGGCGAAACTATAAGGGTTCCTTGTTTACTACGGAACCCTAAAAATGAGGTCCTTTTGAAGACATGGGCCCGCATGGTGCGTTACGGCGCCATCTCTGATATTAGTTATGAATCGTTCATTGTTACAACAGCGCCATCTGATAAACTAAACGCGAATAACCAAACACGGTGACGTATTATAAACAGAAAGTTAGTAAAATAATATCATTTTCATGTAGAAAATCTAACACTCGTATTTTTCTAAAGAACCATACAAATAAATAAATCGAATTTATGAAATAACGTTACAGTTACTAGTGACATCTGGCATACAATTCCAGTACCGTTTTTGAAGGTGTTATTTACAAACTCTAATAGTTTTCAAGCAATTTACTAGATGTCGCTTTGATTGTTATTGTTACTTTTTCCTAGTTAGATGTTCAAAACATTTCAGTACGTTAATAATGTTTTGAACAGTATTTAAGTTCATTTAAAGTATAGTAAACTGTTAGAATAGTGCCAGAATGTGTGATACGTGTGTTGAATATTTTGTAAATATAACTTGGCTTTAGATGGTGTTTTTTAATCGGTTCAGGTCTAATCACGAGTTATGATGACTAAATTCCTAAGCCGTCTAAAGGTATGTAGATAATAACAACTAATATTCATTACCAAAGAAAGTTATTAAGTTTAGCTTTATTGATTATTTAGCAAAGCGTTTTAAAGTTTTATGTTGGAAATATGTTAAGAATTTGGTATTTATTTGGGTGCAGCGCTGGGGTGAACGACCTCTGCTCTATATCTGAGTATATGTCTAGAGCGAGCGCACGGTGCACTCCGTTGTCACGGCAACGAACCCCCAGCCGATTATTCTATAACTTACCGGACTTAGGGCCCGAAATAAGCAGGTTTGCACGATATATTTAAGCTTTGAAATTTGCAAAAATGGCCGGACATTTATATTTACATTGTTATCTTTATATTTAGAAATTATATACATAACTTTTTTTTAACAAAACAATACCCCCTTTCAGTCCTTCCATACTTATTTTACCTCTAACAGCAGCAACCTAGAAGCAACCTTATCGTCACAAGAACAAAGATCACTGTGATTTTGACAGTGATGCAAAATCTGAGGTAAAATAACTTTGAAAGGAATGTAGTCGAAATGGGCATATGACAAAGCCGGGGGAAGTCCGGATTAGGTTCAAAAAGCTAGA
Source organism: Tiliacea aurago (assembly GCA_948098905.1). NCBI lineage: Eukaryota > Metazoa > Arthropoda > Insecta > Lepidoptera > Noctuidae > Tiliacea > Tiliacea aurago. The sequence goes on from OX402576.1 coordinate 20,175,435, forward strand.
CATGCCCAGACGGATAGTAATTTAACCCTATTTGAGATGATCATCGTTCTACTTATCTCAAATTATTCAGGACGGCACACTTTGTCCCTTTTTTTTTGAAAATTTACTCCCACAAACTATATTTATTGCATTCATGTCATTCAAAACTGCACTCATTGATAATAATTTGGCAGTAGGTACCTAACCGTACGGCGATTGTATTGTAAGTAATTACATAGCGATAACATTTTCCATCACACTTAAATATATTTTGGAAGAAAACATGGTGTAAAAATGATTGAAATCTATTCAGTTCCATATTCTGAACAAACTATATTCAGATTTCGCATAAACTAAAAATAATGTTGTTTATTAGGTAAGTACTCATTTCGTAAAGCATTCTCGTCTCAGCTGCGTGAAATTGCCTTTCATTCATCCCTTTTGTGTAATGAATAAAAAATGCATTTTACTTTAAAACGATACATTTATCTATCATTTAAATAATGAAAGATGTAATTTGAGCGTGTTCAGTGGCTGCCTCAATACTGACAAGCCTTGAAATTAGTCAAGGTTACGCCACGCGATAACGTGACGGTCAAAAACAGCTAGTGCTAACCAGCCAAATCTTCGAGTAGCCGGTTCGAACTGGTTACAGCCGGGCTCGAATGTTACTGACCTATACTGCAAATGACGTCATGACGGATGTAAATACCGTATCAAAAACAGTACCTACCTATAAAAAGCCACAAACAAGCCTTTATGCATAAGCATAATCAGCCTATAATGTTCCCACTGCTAGGACACAGGGCCTCCTCTCTTCGAGAGGGACTGGGCTGTAATCTACCACGCGGGCCCAGTGCGGGTTGGTAGATGTCACATGTCTTTGAATTGTTGGTTCTAGGACATGCCGGTTTCCTCACGATGTTTTCCTTCACCGTTTTGAGAGCAGTGGTGATGAATTTATTTACACAAAGTAAAGCGCCTGCCTGGGTTTGAACCCACGACCTATGACTCGTAAGTCGGAGCCGTTACCACTGGGCCACCACTGCTATCCTACAAGCCTTTATGATCAGCACCTAAAAGGTATTTTCATAATTCTGACATACAATGACGTGTGTTGTGATTTTGTTCTTGCAGCTCATCGCACGCGAGTATTGTTGTTGGTTACATTTACGAAAGTGTCTAATTCAATGTAGATCATAGTTTTACATTCATGACATCACGCCTGTAATCCCCGAAGGGTTAGGCAGAGGTGTACCTATAGTACACCCACATTTCGCCAGTTATGTTTAAGACGCAGATATATGCCAGTGACCTTGAGTGGTTAGCTTGCGCGTTCTGTACTGAGCTCATGCAACGCGTCGTACGTTCAGCCAGTAATAGGACTCACCCAGCAAGGAGCGCTGTCCCCAATTTGACGCATTATTAATTTACTATACACAAAACAAAAGGTATTTTAATAAAACGCGTATACTAAATGATCAATAATTAAATTATCTTTAAATTGGTGAAGATTTCAGAAAAATACGCTTGGTATATTTTGCGTCTTTCTCAGTTTTTTATCCGCGTTAGACATAACTTTACAAATTAATTTCACTTAAACATAATCTAAAATATTCGTATATTAAGTTATTGAGAAAATGCTCTAATTTAACATATATTTTTTTCAAATTTTTAACACTACTTGTTTAGACGTGATCTTCAGTAGAAAATTATTAAAAGTCGGTTATCGTCGCCCATGTAATAGGGGGCAATCATAGTTATAATGTCACTAAAAACTGTTGCAAGGTGTGTGTTTTACATAAACACTGAGTATTGTTGTTGGTTACAGTTTTTAGCTACACTAAAACTATGATCAGCATTGACGCTGGTAGCACACCTCCGCCACGAAACCATAGTAGCGAAACCGCAGGAGTTCAATTCAACTGGCTCACGTCATGTTCCGCTAGTCGAATAAGACGTCGTGGAGTCGGTTTTGTAGAATATTATTTTAATTTAATTGAAAGTTTAAAATGCTAAATGATAGAAACTGTTTATGATTTATAAATGATAGAATTGGTGTAGTTAAAATTCCGCATAATTTCACACACGACGATTACAGTACAATTTCTATCATTTAGCATTTTTAACTTTCAATTAAAATTAAAATAATATTCTTAAAAAGTCATTAAGTTGTGCTACAAAAGCTAGTGACAGAAAATAATCGCTGCAAAACCGACTCCACGTAGTCTTATTCGAGTAGCGGAACATGACGCAAGCCAGTAGAATTTAACTGCTGCTATGGTTTCGTGGCGGAGGTGTGCTACCAGCGTTAATAGATACTTTCGTAAAATCTCTTGTTTTCTAACTTTTATATGGTTGATTGAAAACTTTTATTTATTAACATCTTGAATGTCAAAACTACTGTAATTTACATAATTTGATGGGTCTGTGTGGCTAACCAGTAACCACCCAGGTGCGATTAAGCCATTTGAGTGTTGGGGCCATTCCAGAGCTGAAATCCTACTTCATCATTCCAGCCGAAAGACGTCCACTACTGGAAATAGATAGGCCTTCCTCAAAGGGGGGGGGGGATGGCCCAGGCGGGTTGGCGATCGCAGTATGGTGTTAGAACGCTGCTGCCCATTATCTAGTAAGTCCCATAATCGCCTTTTACGACACTCACGGGAAGAAATGGGATGATGCTATTCTTTACGTCCAGCACCACACGGGGACGCGGGGCAAATCCTACTTATCCTTTGAGAATTTGGGTTAGCGAGTAACAGTTAACACGTGGTTTCTAATTACGCCCTATGGTGTGAACATTTTGTAAATCGGGGAACACCTCTTTGGTCTACTTTATTCTCTGAGTAAAGAGATGTGTGATGCAGCCACCTTCTAGCCACTGCATTGGCTACGTTTCTGTGCACCAATATACAGCAGCAAATTGATATCATTTACCATGTCTAGTTAGGCAAGAAACATCTGGTAGTGTGCTACAAAGCACGGCCCAGTCACATTCAAGGCTCCCGCTGACAGACGCGATGCACCGCGTGACGGTGTGACGCGAATCTGGTGCAAACATTTTCATGCAGTTTTCATAAAAATTGTTAAATAGAGTCGCGTCGTGCCTGTTTGCGGAAGCCTTCATATTCATCACGCAGTTTATTGATGGCCGGATGCCGTTATATGCATAGGAATGCTGACACCTTTTGTTATAACCAGTCCATTGTCATATCGTCTTAGGTGTCACATAAGTACCTACGTTATATTCCAGTAACTGGATATTTTATTAATTATAGAATATTTTCTATAGGAACCTACTGGTGTTGATTCAAATTGGCCCCATTAATTTTCGGATTTTTAGAAACCTGTACCAAAACCTATATAATATGAGAGTAGATAGATTGATAGATAGATGTTTTTTTTTTTTTTAATATGTCATGCTCACTCATATCGTTCGTGGTAGCGCAAGTGTTGGATCATTCAGTTCCAACACGAATGTGAAGAAGTAAAGTTACAACATGAATTAACATAAAAAAAACTTTTACAAAAAAAAAACAACCGACTTCCAAAACACTTCAAAAACACTACAAATTGAAAAATAACCTACATTCCCGGCATTTCCGAGGCCCGGGTCGATGGCGCCTTGTTTTCCACGCGCACCTCAAAGAGATGTCAGCACCAACTAACGGGGTCCGGTACGGCCAATGAGGCGCCAGGGTAGCGAGTTTGTCCAAAGCAAAAGGGATATCGTGGCCGTGGCACACAGGCAACTGAAGGAACGAGAATGAGTTTTAATCAGTAAAAGTCTGACACGGCCTCCCGCTCCACGCAGAGCGGGAGAACTTATGGACTTACTAATTTTACACCCGAAAAAAAAAAGGTTTACTTAATCTCATGTTCCACATCACATCTCTTAATCTCTTTTATTCGGCTTCTGCAAACTCAAACTCAAACCATTTACAGGCACTTTTGAATTGTCAAGGAGTCAGTCAGATCGAAATATGAAGCTAGTTGTTCATTCCAAAGCGTAGTAGAAAAGTAAGGAGAAGAACGGGCAAGAAACTCCATGGACACTCTTTTAAAATATATAGTGTTACAAAAATATTGTTACATGGTTAATGTTACGGCGACGATAACCGACCTTTGATGATTTTATACTGAAGATCACGTCTAAACGAGTAGTGTTAATGACTTGAAAAAAATATATGTTAAATTAGAGCTTTTTCTCAATAACTTAATGAAAATTTTAGATTATGTTTATATTACATAGTGAAATTAATTTGTAAAATTATTTATTATTATTATTATATCATTTATTTCAGGCAACGCCCATATTGTTAGTAACAATGATCTTAAAAACTAGTGTTAGTAGACATACAAGTTTTATTACGTGTGGAGTTTCATCCAATGTCGCAGAATTGGAGACTCCCATCTATCTGCGAATAAACTCAAGATAGTGTTGGTACTGCCGCGGAGACGAGCAAGCAGAGAAGCGCTTCTTTTACGTATGATGGCCGCAAAACTATCTATATGCCTTTCCGCAACCATCCCTGACGCGCTACATCGCTACGGCAGCCTCAACATAATGAAAATGGCGACAAAAACTGAGAATGGCGCAAAATCTACCAAGAGTATTTTTCTGAAACCTTCACCTATTTAAAGATAATTTAATTATTGATCTTTTAGTATACGCGTTTTATTAAAATACGTTTTGGTTTGTGTATAATAAATTAATAATGCGTCAAATTGGGGAGAGCGCATCTGATGGGCGAGTCCTATTACTGCCTGAACGTACCCCGCGTTGCGTGAGCTCAGTATAGAACACGCAAGCTAACCACTCAAGGTCACTGGCACATATCTCCGTCTTAAGGAACGCCTCGCGTTCACGAACATGACGCATGGATCAGCACCATGCCAGTGCCGATCGGCATACTTTGTTCGGCATTCGCGTCGGATCGGCACAATTCGAGCAAAGCCGAGTGGCTTACCGGAACATCTACATAAATTCGATTTCGCGGCCCAGCTGTGCCGAATCTTGCCGACTAGAATTTATTTTTTATTGTATGCTAGTAGCACTAAAGAATTGCACTGAGTATCGAGTATCGTTTGCCACATGAAGCGCAAGTTTCCTGCGCGAATAAAGCAAATGAAATGATTGACTAATTGTGCGTCATTTTATTGCTCTCATGTGCCATTTAAGAGGCACGGCACACAGCAAGTCTTTTATCGAGTGATAGTTTCACTGCCAAATGATAGATGTGAATGTCAGACTGAACACAGAATTGTGCGTAGCAGGTTCGCGTCAGGATAAACATCACAATATATGTGTCATTATAACACATATTAAACGATCTCGCCCTTTTTCCTCGAAGGGATAGGAGAGGTGTACCTATAATACACTGATGTTTCGCCAGTTATGTTCAAGCCCATGTAATAGGGGTGAGCCTATTAGCAAATTCGATTTCTCCTTGGGCACGCCACAATAGTGGCGATAAATCCCTTCTTTGAGGAGTGGCTAGAGAGGCGCCACGGCGTCCTCACCTTCCACCTGACGCAGGTCCTCACCGGACATAGTTGTATCGGGAGATTCCTGTTCAGGATAAAGCAGGAGGAAACGCCAGGGTGTCACCACTGTGTGGATCGCCCGGAGGACACGGTGGAGCATACGGTGGAGGTCTGCCCGGCTTGGGCGGAGCACCGCCGTGTCCACATGGAGGCGATCGGCGGCGGCGATCTCTCGCGTCCGGCCCTGGTCCAGGCCATGATTCGGAGCGAGAGTGCATAGGAGGCCGTCACCTTCTTCTGTGAAGCTGTAATGCTCGCGAAGGAGGAGGCGGAACGCGTGAGGGAGAGGCGAAGTTCGCGCCCTCGCGCCTCTAGTACCCGCAGGAGACGCCCTGAGCGGGAGAAGTTATTTGATAATTTCCCACCCAAAAAAAAAATCTCCTTAGCATCCAGGCTGGCTACCGAGAAATTACTACTTACAATTTGGTGGTATGAGGAACCAGGATGTAAAGTTCACTCATCCACCATAGAAAAGGGAGGATCATCCGACCAGACGGGTGTTGTGTCTGGTGGGCAACTGCCCGACGGTTGATGTCGGGACGTGGTATATATGCTAGTTGCGTGGTAAACTCTGTTTGCGAGATGCAGGATTTGCGTGACGTCAGTGTGACGCGTAGTTCGTATGTGGCGATGTTGATGCCGATGATGACACGTGTATACGTAATCTTAATTAGTGAGTTTGTTTATTACGCTTTAGTTTAGGATAGTTTTTATCCCGATATTCCCATGGAACTTATGTGGGTACAACCGCGGGGCGCAGCCAGTCCGCAATATTTGTAGGCAATCTCTATTGGCTTCAATCGTTGTTGGTTAATGGGAAGGTAACTGCCTCGTTGGTTTATTGGTAGCAACCGCGACTATATAACGTGGCATCCTGTTTCGATGCCCAGGTCTAAAGATGTTATTAGCTTTCTCTATCAGGACTATGGATTTGTGCCTGGTTCATATTAATAAGCTCGCTACCTAAGGTAAGTAGGTAGGTATATTTATAAAGGTCATTGTGTTCGATCCCAGGTAACTTTGTGCGATATATTTACTCATCAATGTTCTCTTATCGGTGACGGAAAACATCTTGAAGAAATCTGGCATGTCCTAAAACCAAAAATTCGAAAAAACCCTCTACCAACCAGCACTGGGTCAAGCGTGGGTATTTCTCTGTCCCATCAGTGGGAACATTACAGACAGATTATGTATTTAGCTTTATTGTCTCCAGACTTAGCAGGCATGGCGGACACGCAGAGCCACACGCCGGGCGTGATTCGCTGCACTCAGGACTACCTCCAGGCGCCAGAATCGTTGACGCCCGATTCACTGGCGCCCGATTCGCTTGCGCCCGAGTCTCTGGCGTCCGAGTCATCACCGGCGCCCGAGTCATCTGAGGACTCTGAGGATGCCCGCGTGCCGTCACCCATCTCTACTCTATCAGGGGATGATGACTCATCCACTGTATCTACGACGAGGTAAGATAATTTACATAATATTTATTAATTTTGGTCATTAGCTGTAGTTAAGAATCGTGATTGTTTAACAGGTTGTGACACATTTACCGTGATATATAATCGCTATTTCATATGACTGCATATAGATTGCGTTTTTATTGTTGTGTATCTATTTTTAAGAGATATTAGGCATCCCTTAAGGGTGCTATCACAAAAAAAAGTTTTTCGTCAATTTCTTATTTAATTATGAAAAAGCTTTAAATAATTGAAACATTACGCCTGTGTAACAATAATATAAAAGTACAGTTTTCGTGGTGATAAACCATTCGTGTCAGCACCTGTTAAGGCGCAACTGGTCGATACCTTTCCCATACAAATTTCGGGGCGGTTTTACTCCACTGTTACACATTGTACATCTAAAGTAAAACAGGATATTGTTTTGTCTTATTATTAATTTTGTCTGTGCAGAAGCAGAATGGTAAAAAACAAAGGCATTTAAAAGTTATGAGCCAACAAAGATTCGTTTTTCCTGCTAATTTTAACGCAACTTTGGGCGTAAATAAGTAATAAAAGAAGTATAAAATCTCAAAAACAAAGCTCGTTCCGACAAAGCTCAATTGTCGAAGATTATAATAAACTTTATTCGTAATTGATTTATGCAGTAGTTTTTTCATAAAACCCCACCTTCCAAAGGAGTTTTCGTATATTTTTACGCGCGCGGTTTAGTATGAATCGTCGTGCACTGTGTTTGTGTGCGTGCGACTAGACGTTATGCGTGTAGACTAGCTTCTAACTGCTCATCACTGGTGCTATCTCTGTCGGACACGATGCTAGGTGAGACAGCGTGCTTTTTGGCCGCGCCCGCCAGTGAGTTCGAGCCCGCGACTAGTTGGCTCTTAATAGTTTCATTACTTTTGCGCTCTCGAAAATAAAGCTTATTTCGCCGTTGATTTACTTATTGAAGATATTGTATAATCATAACATAAAATTTTGATTTAATCACACGGATAGCTGAAGCCGTGTGTTAAATAATAGGAAAAAAAACATTACCGACAGTGTTTTTATTTGTAACATTTTGTAAGTTCTTTTTGCTACCTTTTTGAGTTGAACATGTCTGCTTACATAAAATATTTTTAAAAACTAAATTTATGTTATTATATTGAAGAAAAATGTTCCTAAATTCAACACGATATCGTCAATTTTGTGTGATTAGGCAACGGAAATTATTTTTTACAATATTATTTGAACCAACTTTTTCGAATAAAAAATTGCTACTATTTGAGATGAAGGAGTAATCAGTGGCAATTATTAGTTACATTTGGTTTACATTAAATTTTTCCGCATAATGTACAGAATATGCATTTTTTTTTTGTAAAATTTGCGAATGCGTCCTTAATAAATCCCATAATAAGGAATCGGGTAATACAGTCAAGAGTCCGTATCTTGAGGTAATATTTATATAATTAAAATCTGTCCACCCGCTTAAAAATTACTATAATTAAAGTTATAAAATAACCTAGCTAATAAGTATGTAGGTATTACGTGGTTAATGGCGGCGCTAGAGTATTTAAAATTAGTGGTGAAAAAAATATTATTATTTTTAAGTTAGACATTTAGAACCATTAAATGATGATTAAAGAAAAAAAAAATTGGATTTGTTATCTGTCTGTCTATCTGTTACATTTTTAGGCTTTACCAGCTGAATGGATTTGGATGAAAGGTATACCTGGATAGGCTTTGACCCAATTGAGGAGATATGATACTTTTTATCCCGGTAACACGTTCCCGTGAGATGAATAGAATAGAATAGAGTATTCATTTATTTTATTTAATACGGGAGAATAAACAGCTACAATATAAAATGTTTACAAATTACAATAATATAAGCTCTTATGTAGTACTAACAATATTGCATTCCACTACATTATCCGCATGTTAACAAAATTAAGATTAGGCAAAAAGTGTCACTCGAATAGCATTACTCAGATAAAATGATGTAAAAATATAATGAACTAATTATAAATAAATATAGCTATATATTTATAAATTTTTGGATAAAATTAAAAATTTGGGAATGTTCCTTACCTATTAACACAAAGATATAAGAATATACAAAAAAGGAATTGACAGTACAATACCGTTCATAATAAAAATAATTAAATCGGTTGAAATAAATTAAAATTTCAATAAGAAAATCACACTATTTCTTATTATTATTAGCTAAGATTTTAAAAACATTATTTTTTGCAATATTTTTTGCAGCATCATTATTTGCAATAAGGTGGTTACAATAATACTTATTAAAGAATCCTTGTACATTCTACCATTTAGGCATGCAAACAAAAATGCCATCAAACATACAGGGTGTCCCGTGGCAGAATTAGGTTTTAAAGAAGAACGGTCATTTGTGACCCAGACCCGACACGAAAGCGACATAACTCAGTTTTTTTGTTATTTTAAATATAGCTAAAATATATATTTTTTATATTCGAAATCAATGGCTAACACCAAAATATTGCCTTATGTTTATGTTCAGGCGTTATACAAAAAAATATTGTTTATACCTATTTACCTTCAAAATTCATAATTGTATGCAACACAATCACGATACAATACTTATGGAATTATCCAGGTGACCTGGTGATGGAGCTGGATTATCTAATTTTTAAACTTCTAGTATAACAATCGAATTAGGGTTCATTAAAATCGTCTTAAGGCTTCTACATACCGGCGCGACTAGTCGCGCGACACGACACGACACAAAGGCACCGCTCGTCCTGCGACACGCGGGGCCTTTGTGCCGTGTCGCGCCGGTATGTAGAAGCTTTTAATCGGTGATTCATTGCAGATTAGAGATTAGGGTATCATTAAGAAGCTGGATAGATAGTGAAATATTTTGGTAGCTAGGTACTAAATACACCGAGTTTGAGATTTTTTTTTATTGGCGTCCCGGAGTTCAACCTATGAGGTTGTAAATGGTGCATGTGGACTTTTTTCGCGTTGCAGGGAAAGGAGTCGTAGGCACGAATGGCGGCGTTCTTCTCGGTTATCAGTTCACGTACGTCAGCCGGTACTTTCCAGCGACGGTTTTCCATCACCGGAATTTCCCGTACAATCCGATCGCGCCCGTCGTGTCTGCGACTGAGACTATGAGGTCAGGAATGGAGTCCAAGTGAGGCGATGTGGTGGATTTCAGTCTTTCACTAACTTTCCTCCAGTCGGTTATCACTTAGGTCTGTTGGGGACAGAAAGCCAAGGACTGCGCACGAGCTTCTAATGAAAGAGTGAGATAGCATGATTTATCTAAGCCGCAGCTGGTAGGTATTGAAAATTAAGATTTAAAGATTATAATAATAATAGATTTAAAGATTAACATAAAATAAAGACACTAAGTAAATAAGACGCCCGTATATTGTGATCCACCAGGAATATTTTAGCTCTAATGGAGCTAGAAGCTTGATGACTGTCTATTTTTTGTGTTTTTATCTAAATTGGCGTCATTTTAAATATATATAAAATATTCATTAAAAAAATAATTTTAAAATATTTTGCGTATCTAACCAAAATCAAATGACAATTTATAGGTGTTAGCCACTGATATTCAGAATAGTGTTAATTTATTTCTGTTATATTAAATATAACAAAATAACTGAGATACGTTCCTTTTGTGTCGGGCCTGGGTAAATTTCCTAAGGACCGTGACCGTTCTTCTTTCAAATTTCTCGATAACGGCTAAGCGGAGGAGCGGGGCGGGGGCCGCGTTAGCTTCGTCATTCGTGCGGATTATTTAGTCACGATGTCGCAGTGGACGGGAGAACAACGTGCGTTCGCAATAGAAGCGTTTTTCATAGTGAACGATTCGTGTGCATTTGCGGTCGACAGTTTTGTACGTGTTACAATTTTGAAGCGCCAAGCGAAGATTTGATTCGACCTTGGGTCCGGAGTTTCCGGGCAACAAGTTTAACAACAAACGACCCACGGCCGGGACCCAGTCGGACGTCGAAAACAAACGAAAACATTGAACTCGTCGCGAATAGTTTGCACGAGAATCCACGTCAGTCTGTGCGGAAGAGAGCGGCTACCCTAGGGGCTTCCAAAAACGATAGTGCACGAAATATTGAAGAAGGATCTTAGATTTCACCCTTTTAGGATTCAAATTGTGCAAGCGCATACAATTTACGTAAAAATTTATGTGAGACAATGTTAGAGCGATTCCGAACGGTAAACACTATCTTTTGGAGTGATGAAGCCCATTTTAATTTAGATAAAAAAAAAAATACATTTATTTTGGACCATACACTTGTACACATTTTATAAACCTGCCAAACTGCGTGACAGTTTGTCGGCAGGATTAGCGCTCGTCTTAAAATATTTGGTTTACACAATAAATAGCATACTTCTTCATCTAAGACCATTTCAGACACCAATCTACATGGTCTTCACATGATCTGACCAAGATTATGTCTGGACTTTAAAAGAGACTATGACCTCTGAGTTTGTTTCGGCCTTTCTTCTCAGAGTAGTCAGATAGGAAACGCCGACCTCATCTAGTTTTTAAAATATGATTGACGTGTAAAAGTGTTTGTACAAACCTACTTACAGAAATAAAATCATTTATCATTTATCATTTATTTAAGAAGGTAGATCCAGGTAGTTTTTAACTGGTTCAGTGATCGATTGATTACTGCCACATGTTGCGACCATTTCTTTCAGCAGTTCAGCCTATAATTTATTCCCCACTGTTTGCCTGCTAATTACACCATTATTCCTTCTCAACCAGTCGATACTATTGTACAGTGTAGGGGTCAAATACTTATTGGTTCTTTTGCCATAGTAATTTTTCACTGGTACTCGCACGAATTTACGTTCTCTAACACTTCTAATATTGATTTCTTCCATAACAAACTGATAAGTCATTTCGGTGACATCCCCTGGCCGCCCAGGTCGCCGGATCTCACTCCCATGGACTTTTTTCTGTGGGGGTACCTCAAAATCCAAGTCTATGAAACAAATCCCGCGACCATCTCAGCACTAAAAGAAAATATCGTTCGCGAAGTTAATGGCATCCCGACTTCCCTTCTCCAACGAGTGGCACGGAATACTGAGGCCAGATTCAATGAGTGTGTCCGACGTGACGGACAACATTTAAACAAAACAATTTTTAAGAAATGAAATCCGCACTTTTCTTCTTTTTAATAGTTATTGAAATAAATGTATACCCTTTGTAGTTTGTATTTATTTAAATTCTATATCCTAAATCTGCCACGGGACACCCTGTACATAATTTCTGACATCCACGCGGGCGAAGACATGTGACATCTACCAACCCGCACTGGACCCGCGTGGTGGATTATGGCCCACTCTCTCTCACACAGAGGAGGCCTGTGTCACAGCAGTGGGAACATTATATACTCTATTAAGCTACGCGGACGAAGCTGCTGGCTAAAACTAGTTTCAAACTCTTTCTAAAGTTCAGAAAAACGTTCAAACTTATTGCACTGCCTTGTGCTTCTACCGTGAGCAGCTTGAAATTTGATCCTCAAAGGTATTTTTCAAATCAATAAGATTTGTCTTGGAGAAAAGAGAAATATATACCAACGCGTTTAACTTTATAACAGCGCGTGGAAGAACCTATTTGTAGACACCAATGTATACAAAAAAATTGGAGAAATGATATTATGTTTATTGTTTATTTTCATTTAATTGTTGTTTTTAAGAGGAGGCTCCCTCTTTTTATGTTAATTTGCAAGAATATTCTGAAACATTCACACATAAGCCTACATTTACACTTATGAAACTTCAGAAGCTAGGTGCAGGTCGTTTCCTATGGAGAAGAGCCGGCTAGAAACTCCACGGTTACTCTTTTAAAAATAATTGGCTTTTACAATGTTTCAAATTACAGTGTTAATAATAGGTGTGAGAGGACAGCGTAGGCCCGTCAAAAGTACCAGGTACTTTTAATAAAATAGAAAATGGTCTACAAATCTACAGTCTAATAAGCCTACAACGTCCTCACATTAACAAAACAACAATATAAAATATTATTAAAATAATAAAAGTTAGAACCTTGTTGAAATTTAAATTGTAGGTCTACAATGTCAAATAAGAAAAAGATTTTGTCAGTGAAGTTTGTAAAAAAATAAAATTTAAATATACTTCGTAATTTGGAAGTAGTTATTAGATATTTAAATAGTTTTGCCGATAATGAGGTACCAGGGAAGCCACGTGTGCAGAAGGAATTAATGCCAAATTTCCTTGTGTTCAACGTAGTCTTTAATCTTATAATATGCTTTTTTGACAATGGCACGTTTGATGTGTGTTTTGAATTTTCCATCACTAAGTTCTGTAACCGACTTTGGCAACTTGTTATAAACGCGGATACTGTTTATAAGAAATGACTTCCTTGTTTTAATTAATCTAAATTTGGGTATCACAAATTCATGTTTACTACGTGTATTTATATTAAGGATGTTTCTATGGATGATCTTTCGATAATTACAAAAAACAAACAAGATTGTCCGGCTCACAGCAAGAAAATATAGTTTATTATCCAGCAACCAGATATTTTTTCCCTAGATCAATTATTACTTTAGTAAACGAAATAAGAATTTAGACTTACGCTATTTAGTTTTGTGCTCGAACACGATCAAAGAGCGCACTTGATATTCAATTTTATTACTGACAGATTAGCGTTTAGCATATAACGGAGTAGCGGGGAGCAAGGGGCGGAGCATGCGTTCGAAATTTGATTTAGACTGCCTGCTCCCAACATATTTGGGAAAAGGCTTATAATAGGCAGATGATGATGTTTATTTTTATTGTTTATGTTTTATGCTATTGGGTGGCAATCAAGCTTGTGGCTAAGAAATAACAGCCGCACGGGTCGATCGATCAGGTTAAGCTACGCTTGCCACGGGTGCTGTTTAAAATGTTATAATAAAATCCCACCCACTTCAACTGAATGAGACGAAATTCAAATCTTGTATAAAACGCACACTATGCAAGCAGGCATATTATAGGTTGGGGGATTACATCGCTGATAGAAATTCTTGGCTCAATGCTGGTCCAGCTCCACAACCACAACTAATTTATTAACATTTAAAAATACTGTTGGAGCTGATGAAGACTGTAAGACTATATTTTCATTGTATAAACTCGAACCTCCTTTGTATTATATAATTGCATATCACAGGTGTGAGTACTATGTACAATAGAGCTACCATTTACCGGGTAATTATGTCTTTCATTGACTTGAATGTGTCCTGGTGGCTGAGAGTAGGTCATGCTCACTCAGATGTCTCGCTGATGGTGGCGTGTGTGTTGGATCATTTAGCTCCCTTTAAAATGATTGAGCTGAATGGTGCTGATCCATGCGTCATGTTCGTGAACGGGCGCTGTCAGTTGGGACTGGTCATCTCTTAGCTGCCACGGCTTATTTTTATGAATTGTAATCTTTTTATCACGGACGCTTCTGACGTATTGCATCGTTCTCACATGTTTATCTTCAATATGAATGGTGTAACGAATATTTTGTATCAATATTATAATTTAAAAGAGTGTCCGTGGAGTTTCTTGCCCGTTCTTCTCCATAGGAACCTACTGTTTGGAATGGGCAACTAGCTTCATATTTGTAACTGACCGACTTCTTGACAATTCAAAAGTGACTGTCAATGGTTTAATTGAAATAAATGCTTTGAGTTTGATTTTGAGTTTGGTTCATAGATATGGGTGACCATCTTTACATACCAAGACCCCGCCTTGCCTCGGAAAATACGTTAAGCCGTTGGTCCCAGAGCTGTCATTTGCAGATCTTTAACAGGCGTTACGGGTCCTCAGAACCCACAGCCGCAGTCTTACTAAGGGGTATCCTGTTACTCAATAACTGGGTTGTGGAGGTCAGATAGGCAGTCGCTCCATGTAAAATACTGGTCGTTTGCTGCATTCGGTTTCACTGGAAGCCGAACCCGACATAGTTTGAAAAAGGCTAGGTAGATGATGATGGGTGGCAATCAAGCAGGCGGGCCGCCTGTTATCTAGTGATCTGCACTATCTATGGACAAACCATGGGCACACAGACAAACCTAACTGGCGCATTGTGGGTGTAACATACATTGCTAGGTTTGGAAGAATACTGTATTATTACAAAATACTACAATTTAGAGTTAGCTAGACCATGTGACGAACAATAATCCATATTAAAAACAGTATGTAACAAAAACCCTATTGTTCCTTTTAGGGACGTATACATTTACCTACAAGCACAACATTGGTGGAATTATAATTAAAAAAAAATAAGTATTGGCTAGTCGAGAAGTCAAAATCAAAGAATGAAAGAGGTTAGAAATCAGTTAAATTCAAATTCAAAATCTTTATTTCGAGCCAAGACTCATATATTGGGTTAATTACAATTTCTTAAAACTAAGTGTTAGTAAACAACACGATACGACGGCACATGTAACTGACAGCAGCGAATAACATATGGACAGTCCACTCTGTCAGCAATCATTTTCAGAACCCTGTTAGGGCTGGCCATGACTCGAGCCACCAGGGATGCTGCGCGCTTGCGCATTATCTACAAAACAAATATTAATAATAATTAAATATTACAAATATTAATAATTAAATATTTATTTTAATTATAATTGTTGAACCGTTTTTATAAATGACTTGCTTTATTACGTATGTATATCGATTCTTAAAACGTAGGTAGAAGGAACAACAGGGTTTTTGTTACATATTGTATACGCAGTAGAGATCATATAGGTATCACAAAGCTTGTAACTGTGGCGCCACGAAAAGACTACGCCATTGGTGGATTTTGTTTGTCATTTATTTTTGATGTGAAACATCTATAGGCGTACGTAAAACCGATTGCTGGCGGGGCGACGCATGCCGCGTGGCGATTCACCACAAACTCCGCGCGCGCGGTCCTCCCGCTACGTGACCCTGACTTTTTTTTCGATGTTTATTTGGCAGGTGTGATGTTTTGTTGTAACTGATTGTTTTAAGTTATTATGACTAACAATATCACCAATAGAAAAACTTAGTACTTAACAATAATTTAAAAAGGCATATAGTTTGCGATCATGTGGAGAGTGCTTAGTAAACTAAGTAGTATATCAAATAACAAAAACTAAAGCTTTGCAGTGCACGTCATGTTAATTTTTTTCAGACTAAGCTGGGAATAGACATTTAAATGTAAATCCCGTGAACAGTACGTGTGTATTATTTGGCCATTTGACCGTAGCTGTATTTAAAATTCATAATCTGGGGGTATGGTAGTGCCCCCGCCAAGATGAGCCAAGCGAAGCGCAAGGGCACTACCTGCCTTTTCTCGAAGTGGTTCGTCGTTTTTTTAACCCTCATAGAGTTGGTTTCCGATGTACCAGATAGTTCATATTCTCAGGATATGATGTCAATAATAGACTAATTAAACATACAAAGTCTCAATTGAATAGCTCTAATACTTTAGATTTTATTGATATCTAAAATACACCGATTTCATCACTGACACACTAATGATCATCAAAATGTTTGGCTACTTCCTGAAGTGCTAGAAAGCTGCAATTTGGTATGTAATCTAAGTTTAGTATACAACCAACAAAAAAATTCATAAACTTATAACTTTCACCCCCCATCCCCTAAAATGGGGTGGAAGTTTGAATGAGAATTTCACCAATTTTATGAATTAGGACATGAAAGTTTACACGGGACTGTAGACAGTAACTAAAAAACCTATTATAATAAGTACTTACAAGAACCTCCGCCTTAATCTAGAGTCTCATGGTAGGTCTCAGTTATTTACGCCCTTTGACGACGAGGTGAGCTAATCGACTGTAAGTATCAAGAGTCTCATGGTAGGTCTCAGTTATTTACGCCCTTTGACGACGAGGACGACAAGAAGAAGGCAAGGAGAGTTGTGATGTTTTTTAATAATGGTCTTAAACACGAACCAGCACCTGTAAAATCTAAATTTGAAATTATCAATAGAGCATTCGTTCACCGTGAACAGTTTCCAATCTGTGTCGCTTACGCTATTACTATACATAAGAGTCACGGTCTAACTTTGAATAATGCTCTCATTGATATTCGGTCATCCACTTTCTCCTGTGGGGAGGCTTATGTAGCACTCTCTAGAGTGACCAATTTACAAGGTGTTCACCTTATAAATATAGACTTTGCTAGTATTAAAGCACAACGCACACTATGTAGCCAAGCATATTATAAGTTGGGGGATTACATTGCTGACAAAAATGCTTGGCTTAACGCTGGTCCTGCTCCACAAGGGCGCATAAACTAATTGAATAGCATTAAAATCTATTGTTGGAGCGGCTGAAGATTGTAAATACTATCTTTATATTGTATAAATTCAATCTATTAGTATTGTATAATTGCATAGCACATGTGTGAGCACTATGTACCTACCTTTTTCTGAGTACGTCTTTTATTGACTTGAATGTGCCCTGGCGGCTGAGAGTGTCATGCTCACTAAAATGTCTAGCTGATGGTGGCGTATGTGTTGGATCATTAAGTTCCCTTCAAAATGGTTGAGCTAAATGGTGCTGATCCATGCGTCATGTTCGTGAACGGGCGTCGTCAGTAGGGACTGGTCATTTCTTAGCTGCCACGGCTTATTTTAACTTAGTATTTTAGTTGTTTTTTATATTTTTATTACGGACGCTTTTAACGTGCACGTCTTTCTACATTGTTCTCACATGTATAATTTCAACATAAATTATGTAACCAATACTATGTAACAATATTTTGATTTAAAAGAGTGTCCGTGGAGTTTCTTGCCATTTCTTTTTTCTCCATAGGAATCTACTACGCTTTGGAATGGGCAACTAGCTTCATCTAACTGACTGACCCCTTGACAATTCAAAAGTGCCTATAATAGGTTTATTTGAAATAAATGCTTTGAGTTTTGAGTTTTTTTTTAGTTTTTCAACAGTCAGCTATAGTTGAATATAATCGCTTAAGATCGAAATATCGCCCTGATTTATCGCTTATGGTAATCAGTAAACCATCAAAGAAAAAAGGCAAAGACAGAGAATGGTCTATGAAAACCGACACTGCTGATGTGCAAGAAATACACCCCGAAAAAAGAAGAAAAAAATAAACACTAAAAAGACTGCCTAGCAACTTACAAAAAGAACTGAAATCCCACCAAAAACATTTCATGTAAAATGTTGCCAAGACGGCCACATAAGGTTTGCCCTGTGAAAAAGATATCAGATCTCATGTAGAGCCAAGCTTCTGAATCTACACGGCCGGTCGTCTTGGCAACATTTTACATGAAATGTTTTTGGTGGGATTAATGTGTTATTAACTAGTCTAGTATTTCTACAAACTCTGCAGAAGCTGCGGTAATCTTGAAGCTAATATGGATAGGTTATGTAATAATAATTAAGATGTTAACAATTATAGTTAGCATAAAGGAGGATGCTGCCGCATCTTCTTAATATTATTTCCAACTTCCTGTTCTTAAGACATGCACTAGAAAGATCATGGCTAAACGCAGAAGGCAAGGCTACCTCTTAGATTGACTATCACTCTTTGAAAACAACGATGGCTTGCGCACCGTCAATAAAACAGCTTCTTTGTTGACAAAATGTTCGTACTGAAAATCTGTGTTGAGGCCAAAACAAGACAACATTATGTTGTTTTTAGTATCCATACTGTCTAATTCACTATAAAATATAACGCCGCGATGGAACCGAAAAAAAATGGGGTCTACGTAGCGTCGTAGCGCCTACGAACGCCTACGGCACCGGCGGCGGCGCTACGAAATTCTCGTTGACACTATACAGGATGTTCCAACTCCCTCATTAATTCTCCAGTCTATCCTCTTTCTAATGATGTGCCACATGCCATAAAAGTATTTTAACAACTTTGTGAATTCGCTAGAATTGTGAATCGAGTCACCTAAGGCTAATATTCAAAATTATGATTTAAAAAAAAAATCTCTTAAATGATACCTGTCAAACCTATAAATCTGCTATCTCATTCTTATGGTTAGGTAAATTCGTGTCTCATATCTGTATCTTTCGTGGGATTTACTTGAAATAAAAAAACAAAATTGCATTTTTAACATTTATTTAATCATTGTTACAAATCTTGCTCAAATTGTTGGCCTCTGTTGCGAATGCAGGCCCGACACCTGTTTCGTATTTCAACAGTTGTTGTACGAAGTCGTATTTCCTCCTTAATAGTATTGAATGCCGCTTCTATGCGTTGGACTAATACCTCCCTAGTTGGAACCTCCGTGGCATATACCAACTCTTTGGCACGTCCCCAGACATAAAAGTCTAACGGAGTTAGATCTGGGGAACGTGGCGGCCATGGAATAGGGCCATCGCGTCCAATCCATGCATTGGGGAACACATTGTCGAGATATTCCCTCACAGTCAATCGCCAATGCGCGGGACAGCCGTCATTTTGAAATACAATGGGCACACGTTCATTAAATACGGGCACATCGGTCACTAATTCGGGCAGGTCATTTTGTAGGAATTCCAGGTAGTCTTCGCCATTGAGATTATTGGGCAGGTAATGCGGTCCAATTACCTGATTCCCAATCACTCCTGCCCAAACGTTTACACTAAACCTTCTTTGAGAAGATTTCTGTCTTTTAACACGTGGGTTTTGCGTTTTCGTTGTCCAGTGCAAATTGTGTAAATTGAGGATCCCATCCTTGGTAAATTTGGATTCATCCGTCCACAGTATTCTTTTTAAAAAATCAGGATCATCCACATCCGTGTGTAAAAGAAACCGACAAAAAGCCACTCGTCTCTCAAAGTCGCCACCCTCAAGACCTGCAACAAACAAAAAACTCTTTTAAATTTCTCTTGGGCAATAAGTAATTGCTGTTCGTGCTAATAGATTCACTACCTGGAAGTGACGCCATACCATACCCATTACCTGCTAAACAAAGGCAAGGTCAAACAAAGCTTGCACGGGTTTAAAGTTAGTTTAAAATTACGTACCTTGCACCGGAGTGTAGTGGAATGGATGCTTTTTGTTTTGACGAAGTACTTTCCACACTTTCCATATTGAAATATCAAGATGTGATGCCACATTTCTAATGCTTCTTGTAGGGTCTTCCTCAAAAAGTGCCAGTATTCTCTCGTCTACTTCAACATTATGTCGCACAATATGGCCCCTTGGTTCATTAAAAGTAACACTGCCAGTCTCGCGTATGCGTCGGTATGTGTCTTGGAAGACTCTGCGGCCAGGTAATCGTCTACCAGGAAAGCGTTCCTGGTAAAGTCGTTGCGCTGCACGAGCGACGCCATTAGCGGCTCCGTAAGCCATCATGATGTCCGCATATTCTTCGTTAGAGAATGTCGCCATTGCAATAACAAAAAACTCAAAGTTTAACAATAACAACAAAAATTAAACTAATGTAACAAGAACCAGCAAAACTTAACGATAACAAAGTAATAAAAGAATCGCGGAGGCAGTCATGTCTCGACTAAAAAAATGGCGGGTCGGGCGGCGCGATTTCTTCAAACCGATTTAAGGTATGCAAGAAAGAGATAGAAGATAGATTTTACTGTGAAAGAGTGAGAAAACAAATGTTACCTCTTTCTCAAGTAACAGTTCCGCAATAAATATTTTTTCATTAGAATTTGGAATGTAGTTTTATGTGACTTGATTCACAATTCTAGCGAATTCACAAAGTTGTTAAAATACTTTTATGGCATGTGGCACATCATTAGAAAGAGGATAGACTGGAGAATTAATGAGGGAGTTGGAAGATCCCGGTCGCTTTTGGTTATTTTTTTGTAGCCTTATAAATAGCTGTAACATGTACAGCTTTAATTTAAGTTTTACCTTTGCGAGTGAATTAAAAAAAAACTGGGTGACTAATATCACTAATTTTGTATTTAAAAGTATTCTTAAACAATACACATCGAAATAAAATTAAAATTCAGAGTCTACGCCTTATATTTTTTTTTAAATCTGTATTTGAATGTAAAATTTGGGTCTTTTTTTTGGAAAACAATAAAAAGTCGATAAAAAAAAATCCACAGAGCATGAGAGGTGTTAAGGGGTCTGAAAGGCTAGCGGATGACCCCTTCAGTCGACCATTTTAATTTGGCACACGATGCACCAAACACCCTGTATAATTACGCTAATGACTCCTAAAAATGAACTTACAATGACATGATTTATCACTATAATGGTTTTTATCTACGCCCATGCTATAAATCCTCTATAAAAGTTTCTGAAACAGTTAGCTTATTGCCAACATTAAAAGTAACCATAATAGCATCCAAACGGGAGTTATAATGTTGTACTGAATTTCACTATACATCTCCTTTTCAAAAAAAGAACATTGTCATGCCCGCGCGTTTCACTACCATAGCGCCATAATTAAAAAAAAAACTTATTGGTTATTCGAATTAACGTCGTATCCCGCCATTTGTGTTAATATTGCAATTTTTTTTAAGTACTTTGTTATTTATAAAAAAATGAGTGATACAAGCTATGACAACACACCACCAGATATTTCTAATGCAGCAAGGGACATTTCTAACCAATTATTGCCAGAAAAGTCGACAGAACAATATGAAAAGGCGTACCAAGATTTCATGAATTGGAAAATATCAAAGAGTAGTAGTAAATGCGCTATTATTCGGAACCATGGACGCATGCCGCCGTCAAGAATTATACGCTTTGTTATATACCGACGTACACATAAAAGAAGCTATAATTGTGGTCAATATAAATAATACAATAACCAAAATAAACCGCATATTTACTATTACAGGCAAATATTTAGAACTATGCGAAAAATGTATAGCACTGCGTCCAGATCCCTGCAGCAATCCGTGTTTTTTTTTACAATACAGATCTGGAAAACGTATATCGCAGAGGATCGGCTTAAACACATTTAGCAATTTAGCCAAAACAATTGCTAACTATTTACAACTTCCCAATCCTGAGTTGTATACAGGGCATTGCTTTCGCAGAACATCTGCCACATTATTAGTTGATGCCGGAGGAGACATAACAAGTTTAAAACGGCACGGTGAATGGAAGTCGACATCTGTGGCTGAGGACTACATTGATGACTCTATAGCCAACAAAATCCACGTTTCGAATCAAATTTCAAATTCATTAGAAAATAAAAATAATGAAGTGCTGAATATAAATATTCCGAGTACATCAGGATCTGCAAGATTCAACAAGGTGCAAATATTCAAGTGCATTTCAATAATTGTAGGATCCAAAATGTAAATAATTATTACAATAAATAATTCTATTATTACCTATACATAGTTTGTTTGTAGGTATTAGATACTCAGCAATTAAACTTTCCATGAATTTACATAGAGTTCTTACAACACTGTACAACAGCCTATGGTATCAGAACGTTTTATAGAGGATTCATAACATGGGTGTAGATAAAGTCTTCTATGCAACTGTACATAATTAGGTATTAAAACACTCATGTGATACTAATACACACATTCGTGTTATAATACCCCTTATTATACAACAGTTGCATAAATAACTATTAAACCTTCACACACAGTCAGCTTATGAAACGGGGATTAATAAAACTATAATTAATCACCTATAGGGACAACATTGAAACAAATAAAAAGCCCAATTTCGAATGAGTCAATCAAAAGTTATTTATAATATTTATCAGGATGTGCTGAGGTATACATTATTTTGTTTTTTTAAGAATACTGTTTATCTTTACGTTCCTACTGTAATATTTATCGAGTGTGTCGTGAGGCTGAGGTTGTGTTCGACTCCCGGGTAGTGAAATATTTTTACGTTTTGAGTTTTCAGTAGCTGTCCGAAGTTTGGAATATAGCGCGACTAATGGAAATTGTCTCGCACCAATTACACAGGTGTCACGGCAATAAGTCCCCTCTTTGAGGAGTGGCTAGAGAGGCGCCACGGCGTCCTCACCGGACACGGTTGTTTCGGGAGGTTCCTGTTCAGGATAAAGCGGGAGGAAACGCCCGGGTGTCACCACTGTGTGGATCGCCCGGAGGAGACGGTGGAGCATACTGTGGAGGGCTGCCCGGCTTGGGCGGAGCACCGCCGTGTCCTCACGGAGGGCACCATTAGAGAACTCGATTACTTATACCGGAAAAGTGAATACGATGTTTTTCTTCGGGGTGTGTTTAAACTCTGAAGCTTGCTTGCTTGCTATTTACTTCGTGCTCTGAACGAAATTATTATTAAATCTACCTGATAGTTTTTCCGGGAAGCTCAAGCATACAAATGTTTGTATGCTTGAGCTACAAACACGCGAAAATGCTTCGTTACACGATTTTATTATACAGATAAAATAAAATGATGGAAAACATATTAAATAACGGAAAGAGATTATGCATAACGGAAAGGGATTATGCATCCTATAAGATTGGTGTACCAGAGAGTAAATATGACGTATTATGTCAACCTGAGAATTGGCCAATGAATGTTGAGTTCTGTGAATGGGTTTGGTTTCGTAGACCATACAAGAAACCTAATACCTCGGAATAAATCTACTATAGAAATATATTATCAGAACGTAAGAGGACTACGAACCAAATTAGAAGTGTTTTATATAGGACTATCAAGTTGTAACTCGGATATATTTGCTGTCACGGAAACTGGCCTAAACGAATCGATCTGTGATTCGGAATTAATACCTCCAGGGTTCACTATAATGCGATGTAACCGAGCGGATGGCTGAAAGCAGAGTGGCACGTGTCTCGTGGCCACACCACGAATCGAGTTGCGGCGAGTACCTGTACCGAGCGGCGTAAACATTGATAACCATGTTTTTGAACTAGTAGATGCCACTGTTTATTTACGTAATCGGTTTTTGTTTTTAATATGTGTTGTTTAAATCCCACCTAATAGTAGTGAAGATGAGTATGGGTTGCTATTTAAAATCATTGAACAATATTGTAATAATTATCGTGGAGTGGTAGTGGTAGGAGATTTTAATTTATATTCCTGTACTACAAGCATTAATTTGTATTATGGTTTTTTATGACATATTGTAGGTTTACCCAGAGCAACCGAATATTTAATTGCAATGATCGATGTTTGGACTTAGTACTGAGTACATTTGAGGAGAGGGAGTGTGTGAGTGTTCGCACGGCGGAGGCGCCACTCGTGCCGGTGGGTGCTTGACACCCACCGCTTGAAGTGTCCGTAAGCCCACGTTTGCCTACAAATACCCACACAGGGCCAAGTTTGAGCACATCGTCATCGGAAACGCGCACACATGCCAGTTGGAATTTTAATAAAACGGATTTTTTTTGTTATATTCAAAGATCGCAGCCATCGACTCCTTCCGGATTTAGATATGAGTTTAAAGTATTTTTATGACACAATTTATTCAATTATAGATGACTGTGTTCCCAGGAAAAAGCGAAGTCGTGTTCGCTCGAGGTACATTTATCCCGAGTGGTACACGGGTGAGATAATTCGCGACATAGAACTCAAAGCTACTCTTCATAAAAAATATAAAAGTAGTGGTTTAGGGAATGATTACGAAACGTTTGCTCAGTGTAGGGCCACAGTAAAAAGGAAGATTTTAGTAGCACACGAGCAGTATCGCGAACGTGTACAAAGCCAAATGTCAAGTGACCCTAAATCTTTTTGGGCTTACGTTAATTCTAAAAGAGGTAACAGCAGCAGGCAAAAGATTTTAAAGAACGGAGAGGCCTTGACAGATGAACAAGTGGTTCCAGAATTCGCTGAATATTTTTATTCAATATATAATGTAGATAAACCTAAATTGGATGTGAATGCGGCGATAGTGGAAGCAGGCAGTCAGAACGGAGCAGGGCGGGTTCAGCTTTGACAGATTGGAGTTGGATGACGTGGTACGCGCCCTGCAGCAACTTAATCCGAAAAAACCGTCAGGGCCTGATGGTATTCCGCCGTACGTTTTTAGGGACTGTCGAATGGGATTATCGAGACCACTGTTGCACATCTACAATGTTTGCCTTGAATCAGCTGTATTTCCTGACATGTGAAAGATTACCCGGGTCATACCGGTACCGAAGGGAGGTTCGAGAACTAAAGTTGAAGAATATAGACCGGTTGCTGTATTGTCAACAACGGCTAAAGTATTAGAATCTGCTATTTATAAGAAAGTATATCAGCTCGCAACTCACCGACGCGCAACATGGATTTCGGCCGACTAGAAATACTACGAGCAATTTACTTAGCTACATGGCGGAAGTGGTGCCGATAGTGGACGGTGGGGGGCAAGCCGATGCTGCATACTTCGACTTTAAAAAAGCGTTTGATTTAGTCGATAATGACGTATTACTGAAAAAGTCAGCAAGGGTCGGTTTCACTCCGCATTTACTTAAGTTTTTTGCGGGTTATATGAGTGACAGGCAACAGTATGTTGACTATGCGGGATACCAATCGAAGGCATACTATACTAGATCTGGTGTAAGCCAGGGAAGTAATATAGGGCCCGTTGGGTTTCTTTTATTGATAAATGACCTACCAAGTGTTGTACAAGATACTAAGTGCTTACTATTTGCCGACGACCTCAAACTTTCTCTCCCCATAACAAACATAGATGACTGTGAAAGACTGCAGAGAGATATAGATAGAGTAGTAACTTGGAGCAAGAGTAATCTCCTGCAGTTTAATACATCTAAGTGTGTGACCATAAGTTTCTCGTGCACAGGCACGCCCATTAGATATAGTTATACGGTGGACGGGGTATCGATAGCTAGGATCACTGAAGTGAGGGACTTGGGTGTCCGTTTCACCACTGAATTAACGTTTCGTGATCATATAGTTAAGGTATGCAACAAAGCATATAGAAACCTAGGATTTGTCCTGAGAATGGTTAAAGGCTTCACAAATATGAAATATATAACGGCGTTCTATAACTCTTTAGTAAGGAGCCAATTATAATGTAATGCAGTTATCTGGGCTCCGCGTTAAACTAAATATAGTGTCATGTTGGAGCGCGTACAAAATAAATTTATTAGATATAAATATATGAGGGAATACCATGGTGTATCCATTTTATCCGTTGATGTATCCAACACTATTTATCTTAGCTATGGTCGGATATAATGAACTGAGGGTCAGGAGGCAACTCACACTTGTTACCTATATCTTTAAGATAATTAGAGGGAAGATACACAATGCGGATATATTGCGAAGGGTGGAACTAGTCGTGCCAGACGGGTATGTGGGTCGTCGTCGTCAGCCGCGGTTGCTGGTGGTACCGCGCGCGCGAACTAACTTGCTACGTGAGGCACCGCTGACGAGCGCCCTCCAGTCTCAACCTCATTGCTGATAACGTCGACAAATTCTGTTGCTCTTTGGATGAATTTGAAAGAATAGCTACGTAAAGAATTTGTTATGGTATAGGCAGTGGAAATATTTAATTGTTATGTGTACTACAATATCGCATTGGGTCTAGCCTGTAAGGATATTTGTATGTTTAGAGAGAAAAAATAAAAAAAATAATTAAAAAAAAAAAGTCGTAAAGCCGGCGCAATCGCTAATCGACTTGTTGCCAATATTAAGGCAACGATAACCAACTTTTAATGATTTTATACTGAAGATCACGTCTAAACACGTAGTGTTAATGATTTGAAAAAAAATTAATGTTAAATTAGACCATTTTCTCAATAATTATATATGTGAATATTTTAGATTATATTTATATTACATAGTGAAATTAATTTGTAAAGTTATGTCTAACGCGGATAAAAAACTGAGAATGGCGCAAAATCTACCAAGCGTATTTCTCTGAAATCTTCACCAATTTAAGGAAAAATTAATTATTGATCTTTTAGTATACGCGTTTTATTAAAATACCTTTTGTTTTGTGTATAATAAATTAATAATGCGTCAAATTGGGGACAGCGCTCCTTGATGGGCGAGTCCTATTACTGGCTGAACGTACGACGAGTTGCGTGAGCTCAGTACAGAACACGCAAGCTAACCACTCAAGGTCACTGGCATATATCTGAGTCTTTAGATTATAATATAATAATATAATATAATATATTCTTTATTTCGGACTACACATACATGTACACACAATCCATATAGTATTAGTAACAATGACTTACAAACTATGTTAGTAAATTAAACGAAAACAACTAATAAATACGAGGCCCAACACACGTTGGCACGTGCCTCCGTACCCAGTGCCTTACGAAGGGACTGTCCACTTTGTCAAATAATGTTTTTAGGATGCCGTTGGAGCTTCCGCGCAACCTACCCATTATTGACGCTGTTCTTTTCCTTATAATGGCATGAAAATCGTCAACACGGGCTTCCGCGAACATCTGCGAAGCGCTGCAGAAGTGCGGAAGCCTCATCAGCATCCTAAAACCATTATTATACTGCACGCGGAGGACGTTGTAGGCTCTCTGCGTATATTTCACCCACAAGCTGCACGTGTAGAAGGTTTGGCAGTATGCTTTAAAAAGCGATACCTTAACATCCCCACTACAACGCGCAAACCTGCGGGCTACTATATTACATCGAACCGCCAACGCCCTCCGCTCCCTCTCTATATCCGCATCGTCAGTGTGTAGTCCTCCGTGACTACATGCCCTAGGTATTTAACCTGTGTGACTCTCTGTAGTGGCTTTCCGCTTAAAGTCACTGGAGGAACATTATCCAACGAGCCAGATTTACATTTAAAAATCATAAGCTCACTTTTCTTTACATTATATGTGAGTCCATGTGTCACAGCATAGGACTCACAAACAGCCAACAGCTTTCTGAGCGCGCCGATTGATGGACTCAGCAAGACCATGTCGTCTGCGTAGCTGAGATTATTTATGATAGTGCCATCAATCGAGCAACCGACGTTGGTCTCGCTGAGCTCACCAATTGATGATTATGCGAATATGAAATAAACACAAACCGTGTCCATTTGGCTCATTTTGAGAGGGTTGGGGTTACTTTCACATTGAAAATCAACCGCGAAGCTGACCTTACTTGTATAGTTCACTCCCCATCTTCTTACTGTGTTCTTATTTGCTGATTTCTTATTGCACTTATCCAGTTTCTCTATTTTAAAACACAGATAATATTTTACTATTATTTATTCAACCCTTTCACCGGTACTTATAACATACCTACTTACCTACAACACATTATACAATATTGTGCAGTACCATCGTATCCTTTGTCATTGCCAATTTAGCGTAAATTGATAGTTTAAGAACAACATTTGCAATAGTTGTTTATGAAAATTGACAATAGAATTAAACGCTTGCTCCGGGTGTTTCAAAGTGAACCAGTAGTGTTGAAACATAAGTACCCGCCTCGCACTGTCAACATAAGTAAGTACATAAGTAAGTACATGAGAACGTTGGGTGTCAGCATCGCCCAAACCAGTGGCTCTCTGTTCCGACGCCTCTGCAGAAGTATTCGTAATACTCGTAAACTTCCAACAATGAGTATCTATTGATAAATGATAAATGATAAATGATTTTATTTCTGTAAGTAGGTTTGTACAAACACTTTTACACGTCAATCATATTTTAAAAACTAGATGAGGTCGGCGTTTCCTATCTGACTACTCTGAGAAGAAAGGCCGAAACAAACTCAGAGGTCATAGTCTCTTTTAAAGTCCAGACATAATCTTGGTCAGATCATGTGAAGACCATGTAGATTGGTGTCTGAAATGGTCTTTTGAGGAAAGAACCACACAGGTTGAGTGGACCTGACCAGTCAGTGCACGCATTTGTCAGTAATCGTGCAGCTCTACTCAGAAGCTCTATTAACAAAACATATTGCGCAATGAGTAGCCTTTTCGTTTTAAATGCATGCCAACCACTATAATTATAACCACAAACACGTATTATAAAACTATGTAGCTACATAAGTTAATTTTTAGGGTTCCGTACTCAACAAGGAACCGCCATAGTTTTGCCATGTCCATTTTTCTGCCTGACTTTCTGTCTATCCAAGGCTTAGCTCCGATTCTTAGTACTAGAAATCTGTAATTTGGCATAGGTATAATTATTCACGCCGAGAAAGTATTAAAATAAATCATGAAAATATAATAATTTTAGGTTATCGACCTTGCACGTAAAGTGGGGATGATATTTTTTTTCTTGTCTAACTCATTGTTTTGGGGTATCGTTGGATAGGCCGTTCAAAAATATGGGTCTGTCATAACCATTTTTCGATTTAGGGATACATTTGCGTAATATTAAGCTTAAAAGTGCTAAATGGTAGTCTAACCACCTAAATGGTAGTTTTTGGATATGCGAAAAAAATCACGTCAGTAGTACATTTAACGAAGTTAAAAGGAAAACTATCCTAAGCAGGCTTTACAAGTTAACGAGTAATAATCGACCAACTTACATTTATAGTTGAAATGTATGGGAGAACATGGTTTTCAACCACAATGTTATTTATTTATTTAATACTTTAAGCACACAAATGTACAGAGGCGGACTTAATGCCTTAATATTAAGTTTGTTCTTGGGATAAATTCATTCCAACTACGGAACCCTCCATTGTGCGTGGTCCAACACGCACTTGGCCGGTCTTTTGCCATAACTTTGGCAGAAACTATAGAAAACTATGTAAGTAGGTAAAAGTAACCAGTATTTCCGCGAAAAGTCTTCAAGGAAATTATCATTATAAGTATCCAGATCCTCAGCATTTACGTATCCGGTTTCGGTGGCCGTTTTGCGTGGATGTGACGCATATTTTCCCCCTACTTGTTTTTTTTTTGTATATAAGTTCTTTCTTTGCGTCATGTTTACCGCAAATAAACGTATTTTCTTTCTTCTTTTCTTCTTTCATATCCATAATTCTCAAAAGACCGCTAAAGTCACTAGGGAATATTCCGTGGTCACCACTATTTACAAACGGATACTTGATCGTAGATTGTTATTATTGGAGACGGCTAAATGTCGTCATCATTAATTGTCTCCCCATATCAAATGTACGTCACCACCTAGATGTAATTTATGAAACTACTTACCTCAACGACCAGTTGACTTACCTACTCAAGAAAATGGAAAACGAAACGAATTACTTATTCAATTTTGAACGTTTACCTTTCTCGTCTACGATACTGCGCGTAGTAATTGAAACCAGCAGCTAACTGCACCTGATCCGATCAACTAAAAATAAGCCCTAACGCGTGGTCATAGAGTTGAAAACAATAACATCACAGTGCATTATTTGCTTCTATCCAGGTAGTATAAAATATGCGCATGTATGAATCGATTAAAAGCAGCATATTAATGATTGCTAATAAATCATATTAATCAATCTGCATGCCTTTTCCCAATGTTGGGGTCGGCTTCCAGTCTAACCAGATACAGCAACCAGTAATATACATGGAGCGACTGCCTATCTAACCTCCACAACCCAGTAACTGGGTAACGCGATACCCTAGGTAAGACTGGTTGTTAGACTTTCGGGCTTCCGACGACCCGTAACGACCGTCAAAGATCTACAAATGACAGCCGGGAGCAATGGCTTAACGTGCTTTCCGAGGCATGTAGGAGCCTCGGTACGTAAAGATGGTCACCCATCCACGGACCAACCCCGGCAAGCGTAGCTTAACATGATGGATCGACCCGTGGGGATGTTATTACTTAGCCACGAATTTCTCAATAAGTCATATTAATCATCATCATCATCATTTCCGCCGAAAGACGTCCACTGCTGGATATAGGCTACCCCCAAAAGGGGGGGTCAAGTCATATTAATATTCTTATCTAATTATTACATAAGGAACAGACCAGCCTCTGTGTTTTTAAGAGCAGGTAGCATCTTCTTGACTAATCACTACAAAGGTAGGTATGTAGGAGATGCAGAACCCACCTACAACGACTAATTGCGCACTCTCTCCAAGAATGGTAATAATGGCAATATTCCTCTCGAATTGCCGCGCGTTGATTGTGTGGTACTGCAGTTTGCAGCGTGTGGGTTGGAGGCCAACATTCAGCCGTAAACGGTTACAGGCTGATATCAGCTATCTACTACTCCGCGACAGCAGATTTATGGGTAAACAAGGCGTGTTTTCATTCCGCAACTTTGTTATAATCTCAGTCCTGTCACTTTACCTTAAATCAATTAAAGGTAGGTAAGTGTGTCTGTATGTAAGTCTATACTCCTTCATTGACGCAAAGCACACTCGAGGTGATCATAATTCCTAATTTGTGCACATGTTGCAGCCATGGATAATCCCATTCCACTGTTGCATTTATAATAAAGTACCTTACCTAGCTAAGTTTATACGACAAAATGTGGTCATACATAAACCATGTTTAACATGATTACTACAGTGACCGTAATACTGTGACGAAAACTATTATCGTACTCGCGAAAACTGCGTAATAATATAAAAAAAAGAAAAGGTAAAGTCTTTTAAATTAGTCGTTGGTTTTGTAATTGAATCGCAATTACGGTGGCAGTTGCATAGTAATAAATTAGTTTAGTGAGAACACAGCTCAAGACCGCCCTTTATCAGTAGTCGGCTAACGACGTACATCGCTGAGTGCCGTGAAGCGACCAGATAAAGGATTTGCAGTTTGTTTATGCGTTGCATCGGCGCCGGGAGAAGCGAGGCGGGGCGTCAGTGAGCGCGCGTTGCCTCGCCCGGTGCACGCGTGTCCGCTTAGCGCAGTTGTCAGCCGTCTATGTCGATGAGTAGACCATGGCAGAGTGGTCTCTACCCGACCTCGACTGTCCGATAAACCAACTTGGTTCGTACCAGTACGCGACCTACCCCTCGTGCCAACAGCACGACCCCGTGCCGCGAGTGCTTGTCTGCCCGCCGCCGCAGGCGCAACCCTGCTTGCCTGCCGCAACAGCAAACATGGCGCTGCATTTCGCGCCTCAGCTGCACTATGGCACCTCGACAGCTGTCGTGGCCAAGGGGTAAGCGTGTGAATGGAGTTTTTTCCTTGACCTTGGTGAAAATTGTGAAAAGTGTTATCTGAAAAACTTTTGACAAGTTTTTAAAAACAATTTCGCGACACTGCGGTGAATATTGTGCAGTATTTAATTTAATTAATGACCAGAGATGATTAGGTTATTTATAGTTAATTGAATAATCGCCATAATTGTTTATTTATCTCTACTCGTTACGTGATGGAGTAATTCAGACATTATGGTAACAGTAATAAGACTTAAGATCGTGAAACAGTGATATCTGGTAATCGCTATGGAGTTTTCTCAAGTTTGTGAAAAGTTTGCAAGGATTCCGCCAGAGAGATGAACTTAGAAAATTTTATTCAGAATATTTTTATTTTGTTCCATAAAATCAAACAATAATACGGTCGTTTCGCATGAAAAGATTGTGATAGTATATTATTAGCCGCGCTCATACAATGTAGAGGTCCACTTAATTCTGCCAAAACTTTATTGATGCTGTTCTAATTTGCCGGGTGACTGATTTCTTTGCTGTTATCTATTTTATATACCTACTTGATATGGAGACGTTCTTGACCTAATGTAGTGATAACATTCAAGTAATTACGAAACAATTAAAGTTGATTCTTAATCGGTGAGTGTTTGAATAACGAATGCATAGGAAATTGTATTATTAGCTGGCAAATTTCATGTGAGCATTTCTTATATTACTGCGTTTTTTATTTGTTATACTATTACTGTAACGTTATGCTACAATAGGTGGTTGTATGCTGCCGTGGATTGACTACTTTTATTCTTGTGTGTAGGTACTAGCACCCTTAATGGGAAAAGTTATGTTGCGTAGATACGGGAAAAACATCTTGTATCCGTTTCCTCAAATTATTTCTGGAAAAATTGCCATCCTACTACCTACTCAGTTAATGATAACTCCAATGATAATCTCCACAGCCTATTTTTAGAAGATAGCGTCATATACGAAAACGTCTTGTCTAATAAATCCAAAAATATAAGGAGCATGGGAAAAATACGTTTCCGTCTACATTTTCTCAATCATGCTGAAGATGTACTTATATAGATTTTCCCATGATTTGTTAGTACATTACAGGTGAACATAAAACACGTACTATATCAAATTAGCTGTTACAAGAGAATGTCGGAAGGTACGTAATACGATCTTAACAATAACAATGTTATTCTACCTCCTGTTGATGCATTGCTAGCGGCGCACTGACCTGGGGCCTGCACTTGTATTAAACCAGTAGGTACGCACGTACAATGTATAGTTTTAAGTACTTGTAACGGATACGTTACCTATCCTACCTATCTTTCCGCATAGGTACTATCTTGCTCTCCCTTGTGTTTTACCACGAACAAGTGATAAAATAAGAATTGACCAAAAAATGTAAACCAATCAGCAAAATGTTAGTGGCCCAGGGTGTGCCGGAAGTTCTCTTCTGTATCTTTGGAGGCTATTTAAAGCCTCCAACTATAGAAAGTCTAGTAGAACATGCTTCGATAAATCCGGGTGCTTCTCATCTTACAAGCTTTTGGCTGGCAAAAGCTCGGGTATTCAAAATAATTCCGTAATGCTTGCGCGTACGCCAATTGTACCTACTAGCTATTTGTTATTAAAGTCGTCAAAAATACTAGAGTAAATGCTACACTTAGCACTGTTGTATAAAAAATCACATCATTACAATTTCTTAGTTTTCCACAGGACTCGGAAAACGTTAATTTTTGTATGTAACCTTAACGGTTCTTATAGGTTTTCGAACATATTTTGTTAATTATTTAATATCTTTTTACAAAATCAATGCTGAACTTAATGTGATGAAGCAATCTAAGAAGCTCAATTGTATCAAAAATAATTTGTATCTTCGGAAATAAAAATTAACCGGTTTCAAGCCCTTGGGGTCTACTCTACATAAATCCGAAGTATCGGCCAAATGTTCGACCGTTGCTTTACTTCGGCTAACCATGACTGAATCCGGCGAAAAAAAAAAAAACGGCACTCAATTTACTAAGTAGGTAGCACTAGTAGGTGCGGGGATATGTTTGTGAAAAATCAAATAACCCTATGTTTTAAATCAGGATTAGCATTGAAGGACCCACTACCACCCACATACTCATTAAAAGTAAGAAAATGTACCACAGAACTTTTTAAAAAAGTTCGAAAGGTTTGTCTCCTCAAAACTTTAGATCAACAACCGACTACTTACATCTCTTGAAAATCTTTATCCTTATACTGGACCTATCTAAAAGTAGTTTCAACAAGGACGCCAAAAGCTTAGTTTTTTCATTATTTGATGGCGCCAAGACAAAAGAACAAGTTCCACTTTTTAATTAAAGGAAGAGTTAAGGCTTCTACAGACCGGTGCGACTCGCGACGCGACACAAAGGCACCGCTCGTCGCGCCACACGCGGGGCCTTTGTGTCGCGTCGCGTGTCGCGGTTTGTAGAAGCCTTTACGCTTTATTTATCAACACTCATTTCTTGTTACCGTAAATGATACTTGTTGAAAATTGTGTGCCAGTTGTTGGTCCTTCGAGCCGGATCCTAATATCCTATGGAGCTTTAACTTTAAACTACAAACTCTCTACAGTACTTATAACTAAACAAGTATCTAATTTAATTCAAGTTATGTATAAATCATCTTAACTTATCAATTGGGATACTTGCTAATATACCTTGCTTGCTTGTTGA
The DNA here is from genome assembly GCA_948098905.1 of Tiliacea aurago. Lineage (NCBI taxonomy): Eukaryota > Metazoa > Arthropoda > Insecta > Lepidoptera > Noctuidae > Tiliacea > Tiliacea aurago. Next base: position 20,209,979 of record OX402576.1, read on the forward strand.
TTTGATTTAATATCACACTGAAGATAATATTGTTATTCTTCTTCTATGTGTCGATGATTTCATTTTCCTAATTGTTAAATAACTATGAATTTGGTAATCCAAAGTCAGTAAAATCTATAGGCAAACCAAGCGACCTGAATAGACTGAATAATCCGTTATACATTAACCCTTTTCGGAAAGGACACTGATTGCATAAGCACCTATAATAATCCTAAGTGCTGCAGCCCGGGCCCGTCACTCTTAAGCCGACCATGCCATGCCATCTAATCAGGCATGGTGCCAGCACAATAAGCCGACTAATATCGTATTCCACGTATCCTTATTTGAAAACAACCAATCAAATTGAATATTGACAAAATGTTTTGAGCCGAGCTCTAGATTAATTGTAAAGTTGGCTTATATGCTCCATTTACATTCAGGAATACTTTCAGTATCGCTTCATATTAAGTAATTGACTTTGACATTGAAAGTTGGATGGATTTTGTGAAACAAATATTTCACGTATGTTGAAATCAATCCGTATAATACAAATTAGTAACTTTCTCAGTCAGGAATCAATTAAACCGCTTCAAATAGCTTTTGTTGTGACTCGACACTTGAATTCTTGGAATAAAACTGGTTAAGTGCGATTCAGCTGCTGCAGTTGTATCATGAGCGCAAGTACGCAACGTTTATATTGCACTTAGAGCGAAGTCTAATGTTATGCTTCCTTGTGTGGTCAGTGTTCGAGAACCGTTCAACGGCACGAGGTTAGTTTTACTTAAAATGTGATTAGCTCAATACTCGTATCATAAGCTAACAAAATTTCACTTGATTTTTAGAGACACGACTTAATTTCAGTTGATTTTTAGAGACACGACTTAATTTCGTACATTTTTTATCTACTAGACGTTTCTTTGTGTACGTACTTTTTTTTCCTAAATATGCATTTTATTTATTTATAGCGTTTCTTTTCTTACAAGAGGGCTTTAAAGCGTATCGTATTTCTACAAGGAATGGACAGGATTGACATACCTAAGCTTTTCGGTAGTTTAAGTCAATACATTTTTTACTTTTCCATAATCGTTATCGCTGATGTCACTTTTCCCTACTGTCAAGTCTTTACACACTGTTCAGTGGCAACTTGATTAGTTCCTGAAAGTTCGTAGAGATCAGACACTTCGGTCAGACTCTTTGTCAAACTTCGATCAAACTAATTGTATCGTATTATAACTACTATCGTAGGTAGGTATTCAGCTACTGTGTGACAAGATACGTACAGGGTGGCCAAATTGCATGTTTACTTTTTTTAAGATAATTTTTATTTTAAAGTAAATTAACAAATATTTTTCCAAGATTAAATAATGGCTTGGCATTTTTGTATGTAAAATAACATCCACCTTTTTCATGAAAAATAAAAATGGTAAGGTATTGAGGAATGAAACTATCACTATATAACCAGTCCCACCTTCTAAAACTTCTTTTGCTAACCACCGTTGGCTAGAAAAAGAAGTTTTACTTCAAAAGAGCTGCGGTCTTGTGAGTGTATTATAAACAGCCAGTGTGAATTAAAAAAAAATACCTATAAAGCGGGACGGACCGCGGCGGAAAAGCGGTGTGTTCCATGTTTTAAATTTAAACAACTTCCGTTTGCGTCTTTCCGTAACTCTCTCGTCACGCATTCACCAGCTTACTCCCCAAGTCAAGCTTGCGTAATGAAGTTTTACTTCGAAAGCATAAATATCTACTATATATAAATAAGGGGTGTTGTATTGTAATATCAACACGAATTCTCAACCCGTGGGTGCGGAATATTGCTCTAACTCAACCATGTCCTATATTGCAATTATTAGTATGTATGTGTTCTAAAACATCGTTATCTAGTTAGAAATATCTGAGTTGTGTCTACCGTGCATATTGTAGAAAACAATTTATATGGAGATTTGGCTAGAATACACCTACTGATGGTTCGTCTGTTCCATTATTTACCACATTAGTTTTTAGCTCTTCTAGTAGGTACTTTTTTGTCTAATCATAGAAATCAAATCTATTTATATTTTCCTCTGGGGCTTTCTTTATCAGTATTTTGTTTAATGTAAGTCTGTACTTAAGGGTACCTTATAATCCTTAAATTCTTTGAAGATCTTGTAAACAATCCTGAATGGAAAATTTTAAAAGAAATATTAATTTAGCCCCCCCCCCCACACCTACACCACCCCGATTTTCGGACTTTTTCCTTTAATAATACAAAGCAATGAAATGAAATGAAATGAAATCGTTTATTCTGTAAATAGGATATTAAAATCACTTTTACACGTCATATAAAAAAAATAATCTAGATGTAGCCGACATTTCCTATCTGACTACCCCTGAGATGAAATGGCGAAACAAACTCAGGGGTCAAAGTCTCTTTTAAAGTCCAGACATAATCTTGGTCAGATCATGTGAGGACCATGTAGATCCGTGTCTGAAATGGTATTTTGAGGAAAGAACCACACAAATTTGAGCGGACCTGTCCAATCAGTGTAGAAATATTTGTTTTAGAATCATTTGTCAGTAATCGTACAGCTCAACTTCTAATAAGTGATACGAGTATATCTATTCTTAAATTGTTAATTACTTATTTTAATTTCTTACATACAATTGGTATTCAGCTGCATCCGGTTAGACTGGAAGCTGACCCCAACATGGTTGGGTAAAGACTGGGCAGATTGATTGAGTTCCTACTTTAAACCGACCATTATAAAACAACCACTAATGTATACAATTATTTACTCTCGGCGCCTTCGACTAACATTACTACGCACGTAGGTCCCACGTAGGGCCTGCCAGGGTTGGGAGTTTGTCCGAAAGGGATATCGTGGCCCTGGCAAACAGGCAACTGAAGGAACACGGGTGGGTTTTAGTCAATAAAAGTCTGACACGCCCTACCGCTCCGCCCAGAGCGGTCGAAGTTATTTGACAATTTTCCAACCAAAAAAATAGGTCCCACATAGGTACACGTGTTGAAGCCTCCCATATATCCGTATTTGATTCATATAAACCCTTTCACTTGAATCGGTGCGAATTAAATCCATTCCCTGCATTCTTGGTGAATACAACACGGGTACACATACTGAATGCAGGAATATTTAGCAATTCACTGAATACGCGTTTTAAAAGCTATCACGAGTCGTTCCGATATCGTTCGGTAAGACTTTTACTATTTTGATACAGAATGGTTTGCCTTTTCTATGGCAAGTGTTGACTTATTGCAGCGACATATTTTACCCGGATTACATTAAAGACTAAAATATTAGAGAAGGTGTTATTTTCTTTTTGGGTGACTAATGGTAGAACTATGAGTGTTAAGGTGTTTTTTTTCCAATTTGCAGGTCAGTTCCAGGTCTTAATTTGATGAAAATATGATTCGCGATTAAAACAGATTATTTACATAATTATAATCCTTAGAATCTTTAATACATCTCTCTAAGTTAGATTTGTTCCATTCAATTACTTTTTATGAAATCATGACATTAGAGTAGTGTTGTCAGTTCAGGATAAAGCGGGAGGAAACGCCCGGGTGTCACCACTGCTGCACTGTGTGGATCGCCCGGAGGACACGGTGGAGCATACGGTGGAGGTCTGCCCGGTTTGGGCGGAGCACCGCCGTGTCCGGCTACCGTAGGCGCGGGCTTGCGGACGGTGTGCGATGGGTAGCTCACCGTCCGATAAGGACCAGGCCCGGTTCAACGGCGCGTTGTATTCCACGCGCGCCTCAAAGAGTTGTCAGCACCAACTGACGGGGTCCGTTAGGGCCAATGCCTACCAGGGCTGCGAGTTTGTCCGAAAGGGATATCGTGACCCTGGCACACAGGCAAATGAAGGAATACGGGTGGGTTTTAGTCAGTAAAAGTCTGACACGCCCTCCCGCTCCGCACAGAGCGGGAGAAGTTATTTGATAATTTCCCACCCAAAAAAAAAAAGAAAGAGTAGTGTTGTCAGTAGCTTTAGAACAGTATGGTAGCAATGAATTTAAAAACAATATACGCACAAGATCTCAAAGAATTAATAACACGAAATGATTTATAGTGCCCACTTGAAATAATTATTATGGTCAAAGCTGTAGAATTTTTTTAGTCCCAACTATTTTCAATAACCTTCTAGTGGATATAAACAGCTGTATCACAAAAACCTCCTTTAAAAATAAAATACATAATTACCTCTTTCATATATTTTGTGAAAGCCTCGCTGCAGAGGATACTTATAATGAAAAAAAACAATTGTTTGTTTGTTTAGAAATTAGAATACAAGATAGTTTTAACCTATACTTATGTGAAAAAGTGTCATTATATATACTTTACAATAAAAAAAGGAGCTACGTCTGCCAACAAACTGCTGTTCAGTTTGTCAGAAGTCTTTAAATGAATAACACACTTTTTCACTTTTTTTTTCTCTGTGAGAGGGAGCTAGTGGGCCGTAATCCGCCACGCGGGCCCAGTACGGGTTGGTAGATGTCACATGTCTTTGAATTTTGGTTCTAGGACATGCCGGTTTCCTCACGATGTTTTCCTTCACCGTTTTGAGAGCATTGTTGATGAAATAATTTATACAACGTCAAACGTCTCTCAGGGTTTGAACCTACCAACCTAGTCGCAGCCGTTACCACTGGGCCATCACTGCATTCATTAAGAGCGTTTACGACGTACGGCATTTCATACAAACTTTCAAGCCCTTGTTTTTCGAAATTACTGAACCGATTTTAATGAAACTCCAAACCCATAAGTAGGATACAAAGGTCTACAAAAGTTAGTTAAGAACATTTTCGAAATGTCTTATTTAAAAACAGATAACTGGAAATCTGTTTCTATGGAAAATTTAAAATCGGTACAATTTGGCTGTAACACTATTTTCCAAAAATGTATTAGCTAAAATTTTAGACATCAACAACAACGACAACAATCGGTCCAGCCATTTCGTAAAACAAGGGCATGAAAGCTTGTATGAAATGCCGTAAGTCGTAAACAAATTTAAGTTGGCTGAAATATGACGATGTAAAATACTCCAAGTAGGGAAGTGTGAAAATCAGTTTATACATTAATTTAATCTAACACACATGCTCGACGGAACAGGGTGATACGAAATTACGACAGAAAAAAAAATGTGGGCATATTTATACTCTACTACCCGTGCGAAGCTGGCGGCGGGTTGGTAGTTAGTAATAAAATTAATTGAATAAGCGTAAATCACTTAATATCAATATTCATTCATATGATACCTAAATTGCAACCCTGAGACGTTAATTATTTATTTATTTTTATAAATTACTAGTTCTTTACACTTAAACAAAGCACACAATTAGACCTCTGGGGTCTGTCTTAGCATGCCATGACCTGAGATTTGATCAACGCGCTATTAACAGTTAAGACGCAGATATATGCCAGTGACCTTCAGTGGTTAGCTTGCGTGTTCTGTACTGAGCTCACGTAACGCGTCGTACGTTCAGCCAGTAATAGGACTCGCCCATCAAGGAGCGCTGTCCCAAATTTGATGCATTATTAATTTATTGTACACAAAAAGAAAAGGTATTTGAATAAAACGCATATACTAAAAGATTAATAATTAAATTATGTTAAAATTGGTGAAGGTTTCAGAAAAATACGCTTGGTAGACATAGCGCCATTCCCAGTTTTTTATCCGCGTTAGACATAACCTTACAAATTAATTTCACTATGTAATATAAACATAATCTAAAATATTCGTATATTAATTTATTGAGTAAATGCTCTAATTGTCAGGTGCCTGACGTAAAAAATAGCATCATCATATTTCTTCCCGTGGGTGTCGTAAAAGGCGACTAAGGGATTTACTAGAGAATGGGCAGCAGCGTTCTCTTTGCATTTTTTCACCATACTGCGATCGCCAACAAATCTGCCAAGCGTGGCGATTATAGCAACCTCCTTTTGGGGGAGGCCTATGTGCAGTAGTGGACGTCTTTCGGCTGAAATGAATGAATGAGTGATCGTTTTTTTCGCTTATTTGCCGCCGTACTTTTTTTTAATTATTTCTGAATGCTTTATAATTTGACATCTATTTCGTTAATTAGTGGGTACTAAATGTTTAATAAGGACAAGGATATGGAGTAAAGGCTCGTGCAGACTGGCGCGACACTCCAGTAGAACAATTTCCAAGAAGTTTTCATAGAAATTGTTCTACCGGTGTCGTGTCGCGCCGTCACGTTGCGCCAGTCTGCATGAGCCTTAATTTACGTAGGAACAAGCACTTTAGAAAAATAAAAATAGAAAAAACAAAGCAAGTGCAATTTCGAAAAGTCTTGAACAATATGTCCGCATGAAAAAAAAAGTGTGTTTATTGGGAATGGCACCTTGCAGGTCAACGTAGGGATTTATCGGGGTTATCCGATAAATGCCTAAATAAATTAAGGTCTCCAGCCATGGCATAAAATGTTTAGACTAAGCGGCACGAATCTGGTGGAAAAATTTCTGAAAACTTCACGGAAATTGTTCTACCGATGGAGCGTCGGGCCGTCGCATCGCGCCTGTTTGCACGAGCCTTAAGGAAAGTAAATAGTTACCTACATATCTAAACTAATTGTAAGTTCCAGGTATTTCGACTTTTTAATAGAAACAGCACTAAACTCTCCTCTATACATTTGAATAGAGAGATGCTTCTGTAAAAGTAGAAACATCGACATAATAAGATGTGGTTAAAAACATATAATGGAAAATACCGTGATGTAAACTAAAGACCAAGTCGAGCTACACCTATAATTCAAATTATGAACGATATGTTTTTGTTTTGTTTTTATTCGGTTTCATAGAAATGGATAAAAATCATCGGAAACCCACATTTAATAGAAATTGAGGATTTATTCCAGAAATCCCCACCGACAAATCCCCACTGGTGGGGATTGTTATTTTTTTTCCAGAAATTTCTACTGGTTTTATAAACTCATCCTAGTGGCGCGGTCAAATGCACTTCGACTGCGCGCGATGCCACACGTTCCGAACGCTTGCACCTGCCGCCGCGGCGCGACCTGAGTGCGAGTGCCTTACTTCCGTGAATTAACTTAGTCTGCGGCCTCTTCTAAGTAGTTCGTCTTCCGCATTTCGCACACAGTCTTCACAGATTGCGTACTACCCACATATGATGCAGTTCTAAGAATTAGGATATTCTCTGTGCCATATGGAAGATGATACTCCAGATACGTCTGGGTACCAGTGATTATAATAAGTCGTAAAAGTTAAAGAGAGACAGAAAGTTCGTAATGTCGTGCCGTGAACAGTTACGAGCAGTTGTGCAGTTCTCGTGCGGAATTAAAAGTAATGTTTTGAAGTGGCAGTGCGCAGATGGCAAATAACTTTTTTTAAATTAAATAAATAATTAAAATAATAATAATAATAAAACCCGCAGGGCAGCAAGTGGCGAGCTGTTGGGCAGTAGCGACCCCATAGACCCTATCTCCCGAGAGGTCTTGTTCCTCATCTCTGGGTTGCCTTTATTGGTGAGCTGAAGTGAACACTGACGAGGAACAGATCTCCTACCTCATTCTTGCCTTTATTGGCCGGAGATTGAGTCATTCTTACCTTTATTGGCTCGGCTTGAGTGGAGATTCGCAAGAGCAAACGTGCTCGGAGAAAGGAAGTATTCCAGTAAGTGCTGGTACAGATCTTGACTATCTTTCTGGCTCTGGGATTGTTCTGATAGCCGTGGAATATCTTTCCAGCTTTCAAGCACGTCAGGATATGTTGACCCTTGTTGCTACGTCACTAAGTGCTAGCGACAGTTTCCGAGGGCCCATTATTGAGTGTGCAAGTCACACCCTGCCATTTTTGTCGTGTAAAACATTGGCGAGGCAGGTGCCATAGTCTTCCCATAGTCCTAGATAACCAGTTCACTTTAGCGACCCAAACCCATAGGCCAATATCTTTGTTTCCATAACCTGCAATAGTCCTACAACAACCGGGGGTTGTCCGTTGGCTTCCAGTCTAATCGGAGCGACTGCCTATCTGATCTCCACAACCCACAAAGTGGGCACTTTCGGGCTTCTAACGACCCGTAACGACTGTCATTGGTCCCGGCTGTCATTCGTGGATCTTTCCACGAATGACAGCCGGGACCAACGGCTTAACTTGCTTTCCGAGGCACGGTTGGCTCTCGGTATGTAAAGATGGTCACCCCATATAAATAGACGCGTCATACATGAACATAAGTGCACTCAAAAACAGAGTAAGCCATGATTGTAGCTACATACTTGCATACAATCATAAAGCGCGTGAAGAAAAAGAAAAGACCTATACCGATATCTGTTGTTAGAATGAGATGAACATATATATATATTATTTAGTTACGTCACTAGCTGCTGCATGTTCATTGGCGCGTACATAATAATTATTATTAATATTGTAAATGTCAGGCAATTGCCTGGCATTTACTTTGCCATTATCGAGCGCAGGTAACGCATCAAGCGTAGCTTAACCTGATTGAACGACCCGTGCACCTGTAATTACTTAGCCACGAGCCCCACCAAGTATGATTTGGAATTTTCGCTTGGTCGCAAAAATATTCTGCATATTGTGCCGTTCAACCAAAAATGTTAATAAAAAAGTTAACATTTTCTACAACGTGGTGTAATTTCCGGATGCTTTCCACTATTATTAACCCTTTTAATGCAGCTTCCTGCCGTGTCAGTTACATTGTTTTACACGCTGCCGCGTTGATACCTATGATACAGAATAATAGCCTCAACGTTCTGCGGTAGGATATTAAGTGTAGAGTGTTCAGTTATTCAAGTTTTTATTTTCTTTACGTTTTCAGCTGCATTCTTTTATGACCTGTAACATCAGCTTTCCTCTCGCTTCCTGTGGAAGTGATTTCGTGAAAAGGTACGGAAATGTGTAACAGGAAGTGAAAGCTTCAGCATGGAATATGTACATTTTGATAGCATGGAATTAGTAAGTACTTTATAATAGCATGGAATTAGTGTACTAATGGAATTCATCATCAACATCATCATTTCAGCGGAAAGACGTCCACTGCTGGACATAGGCCTCCCCTCCGCCACGCTTGGCAGGCGGGTTGGCGATCGCAGTATGGTGTTAAAATGCATAGAGAACGCTGCTGCCCATTCTCTAATACGGCGTCTAATGGAATTAATAAGTACTATAGAGATTGTAAGTATTCGAATTTCGACTAGTGGGCGACCACTAGTTCCTAATTAATAATTATTTTAATAAATATTTAAGTGTTTAGCTTTTTTGAATTTTGAGGTTAATTTCTGTGGCTACTCAGTTGCTTATTACCAAGGTGTGATGTTAGATGTTATACAAATCATAAGCGACTACTGTAAAGCCCTGGCCGGTTTTTTTATTTTTCTTTACGTTTTTCAGCTTCTTGTTTTTCATGACATGACCGTCATTCGCAATTTAAATTGATACGTTTTTATTATTAGCAATATTTTTGATAGCATGGAATTAGTAAGTACTTTATAATATCATGGAATAAGTGTACTCATGGAATTAATAAGTACTATACAAATTGTAAGTATGCGAATTTCGACTAGTGGGCGACCACTAGTGCCTAATTAATAATTATTCGAATCAATATTTCAGTATTATTTAGCTTTTTTGAATTTTGAGGTTAATTTCTGTGGCTGCTCAGTTGCTTATTACCAAGGTGAGATGTTAGATGTTACACATCATAAGCGACTACAGCCCCGGCTTTTTTTATTTTTCTTTACGTTTTTCAGGTTCTTGTTTTTCATGACATGACCGTCATTCGCAATTTAAATTGATACGTTTTTATTATTAGCAATAAGTCTGTAAACGAACAGCCTTATTTTTTTTATTTCTCGCTCTGCGGACGTATTGGCTTAGCATTTGGAAACTGAGCCCCAGTAGATATTATTACTATTATATTTATTACTATTTCCCTACCAACTATATATACATTATGGTACGCAATAAAGAATTGAGAATTGAGATATTGTGATCTACCTGCATATTCAGTTAAGCACTCAAATCAAACGGGATGTCTGTGCGATACTTTTTTTCAAAGTAAGTTTTCGTCTTTGTTTTTTAGCATCATTAACATGTTCCTGCCTTTGTCCTATGTTACTTGGGGTCGGGGCAAGAGGTTTTCTTCTTCCATTCTCCCCTGCCAGCCATCACGCTATTATTCACTCCTTCTCTATCTTAAATCATACAACTTTTCCTTGGCATTCTCCCTCTCCACCCATACTCATCACTCTTTTAATTTCATGATTTTTTTGCAGAATAATATAGGTTAATAATAAATCACATGAGCAAAATGTTTGCTGTATAGGATGCGAAAAATATTCTATTTTTTTATTAAAATTCCTTCCATCAGCTTTGCTCTGTGTCCGTTGGTGCCTGCCGGCAAAGCTTTGGCCAGTTGCTAGCAATTCAGCTGTCGTCAGTTTTTTGAACGATATTGCAATCAAATTCATTTAAAGTTTGTGCAGAATATTTTTTAGTTTTTCCAATTTCAAACACTGTATAATATTCGATTTTTACGTTTTTTCAAAGCAATCAAAGGCAATTGCAATGTATCGAAAGAAAATCTAAAGATGTAGGACTTAGCTTGCGTAAACAAAACTAATTTTCATTCCACTAATGTCACATTAGTGGCACTGGTATCATCCTGGCATGTATTTCATTAGAATGTCAAATTAATGTTGTATGATATTTGCTGGAAATGCGTAGGTTTACCGTATTGGAAATCAGTGACGGACCAATTCGGTTTCTGTCAATGCAGATTTTTAGTTTGATAATTAAGTTATGACTCTAGGTTACAAAAAAAAATGTTTACTGCATCAACTTAATAACTTTATTCTAGTTACAAAGGGGAATGTGTGTGTTATGTATGTAGGAGATATAGGAGATGGTGTGGGGGTGATATCAACTTCAAAGTCACACTCAAATAATTTATTTCAAATAGGCACATAAAAGGCACTTTGGAACATCAAAATTTACAAAAAATAAGAATTGTTTCTAGTCGCCCCTTCCAAAAAGTAGCTTCGCATGGTGAAGAATGGGCAAGAAACACCACCGTTACTCTTTTAAAATGTTATACAATATTTTGTATAGGTACATTAATTATATTATTTTATGTGAAGACGATGCACCTAGAATAAAATTACTATACCACAATAGGTAAAAAGAATGTGATAGTGGGAGGTTTTCCTTCTGCCTTTTGTCATCTGTGGGTTGAACGTAACCTAACATAATGTAATTCTAACTTGTAGTAGTAAGTATAAAGCTTTCTAACAGTGAGAAGATCTGACGTCCGGTAAAGGTTCTCAGTTGAAAATCTGAAGGGTTTAAAAACATAACTTTCAGTAGGGACCTCTGAGCCCTCTCGAGGTCTAGAAATTTAATTTTAGTGGCACCTCCCAAGACGGGTAGGCAATATGCCAGGACGAGAACTGAGCAAGTGAGATATAAATCTGTAGAAAAAACACTCCTGTTTTCGAGGTTACATGACGTAATCTTGACAGTCCAGATTAATTTCCGTATTCGCTTCATTATTAATTCCATGTGATAGTGCCAGGAAAATCATTGATCAACCATATTGAATAACGGCAGGATAATGGCATTTGTATTTGTTGTACTTTATTTAATGGCATTTTTGTATCTAGCTGTTTTATGTTCGATTGAGATAGACGAATTGTATTTGGCTTTTTGAAATAAAGAAATTATTATTATTATTTTCATTTATTACTTATGCATACATATTGATTATATTTTTATAATAAACATTTAAAAATACAAAAAACAGTAGTCCATCGGCATCAGGAACAAGGTCCAAGCTGCCGGTGGTCAGGGCTCTAGAGAGAGGAACCTTCTCACTATGTGTGCCGTGTCGAGGAGTACTGCTTTCTGAATCAAGCCCTTGACCCAGCCGTGTAATGAGAGCCTCCTGAGGTGTTGGTCGAGGCTCTTCGCTATTAGGCTATTGACCGTAATGATTATTGGTACAATGATTGCAGAGTCCACATCCCACATGTCGACAACCTCGTGTGCTAAGTCAAGATACTTTATTTTTTTATCATTCTCAGCTTTCACGAGATTCTCGTCATGAGGGACAGCGATATCAACAATCATTGCACGGCGCTCTCGTCGATTTATCACCACAATATCAGGCTTATTGGCTACAATTGTCCTGTCAGTGATGATAGATCGATCCCAGTACAATGTGGCATGCCCATTCTCGAGAACTGGGTCGCACATACCTGTAGTATGGTACTTCGATCTCCACAAGGTTGTACTGCAAGGCAAGTTGCTGGTGGATGATCCTAGCCACTAGATTGTGTCTGTGCAAGTACTCGCCGTTAGCAAGACGAGAACAACCGGAAACAATATGTCGGATTGATTCACCGGGACGGTGGCATGCCCGACAGATGTCAACCGTACCATCCTTGACAATGTATTTCCGATAATTATTCGTCATGATAACTTCATCCATAATCGCACAGACAAAACCTTCGGTTTCCCCGAAGACATCGCCGAAACGCAGCCAGGATACAGATGCCAAAAAGTCTACATCAGGCCCATGGAGGGCCCGGAAAAAGCGTCCGTGAAGCTCTTTGCCTTGCCATACTTCCTGACGATCGTTAGTATCAAGTATCTCTTTCGCCAAGGAGAGCGGGGTAAGGCCCTTGTCCACTGCGACCACATCTCGGTGCATCCCCACGTCAGTTTGAAGGAAATATTCTCTGAGACTGCAAATCTCGCGGTTGTGGAGGGTTTTAGCATTTAAGAAGCCTTGACCCCCACACTTCCGCGAGATGTACAGTCTCATTACTGATGACCGTGGGTGATGCATCCGATATGCCGTCAGCAATGTACGGACCCTATCGAGAGTGTCAAGTTCCGTCTGAGTCCATTTGAGTATGCTGAAAGAATACATTAAAACCGGCATGACCCAACCGTTGAAGGCACGCACCTTGTTTCCGCCTGATAAAAGACTATTTAACACTTTATTCACGCGGCCAAAGAAGCGCTCCCTCAACGATTGTTTCATATCGGCAGTATTGACGCCTAATGCTTCCGACATACCCAAATACTTGTAGGTTTCGGTTGAAGAGAGAGATCTAAGGTGTATGGAATACGAGAGTTGGGTTCCCACGGATTCCGTAATTCCCCGTGGCTTTACATGCATGACCGCACATTTGTCCACACCAAATTCCATCCTGATGGCGCTACTGAACGTTTCTGTTGCCCTCAGTAGCTACATCAGTCGCAAATTGTTGGGGGCAAAGAGTTTCAAGTCATCCATGTAAAGGAGGTGAGATATCACCTGACCACTTCTTTTCAACCGATAGCCTAGACCTGAATCCTCCAACAATGTGCTAAGAGGATTTAAGGCTAAGCAAAACCTAATTGGACTCAAACTATCGCCCTGAAATATTCCCCGCTCAATCCTGATCGGTTCATCGATCCCTTGGATCCGTCGACATCCTGGATAGAGAAGGACCGTCCTCCATTGCCCCATACACGACATCAAGAAGGTGCGTAGAGTTGCGTCTATTTTGTACTCGTACAACTCCAGCACCCTAATGAGCTATGTATGTGGCACCGAGTCATAGGCCTTCTTATAATCTATCCAACATGTCGACAAATCCTTACGGGATCTACGAACCTGTTGGCTTATGGCCATGTCCATAAGGAGTAGCTCCTTAGTACCACGGGACCTATTCTTACATCCATTCTGAGACACAGACATAATTGAGTTATTATCAATGTGATGTGCAATTTTAGCTCTAAGAATGGATGTAAGGACTTTATAGACCGTCGGTAAACATGTGATTGGTCTATAGTTTTTAGGTTCCGCAGTAGTACCTGATTTATGGAGCAGGTGGGTAACTCCTGTCGTAACGAACAGTGGAAGCGACCCAGTCTCTAAAGATGATTGGAATTGCGAGGCTAAGCAGGCGTGTGACATTTGTAGCCATTTAATCCAAAAATTGTGTAGTCCGTCCGGTCCTGGAGTTTTCAGTTAGGCAACGGACGGATTGCACGGGCCACATCCAGAGGACTATTATTGTTATTATTATTTATGAATCTTAATTCTGGGGAGGTTGAGAGGTGTTGTACTTTGAAATGAAGTTGCTTTTGAGAGTATTTAAGTTTAAAAGGTTAAGGTCAAGCGCCAAGCTGCTATCCGGGCATTGTCCCAAGTAGCGGCACTTAACACTATAGCAGTGTCATCTGCGTATGAAAGAATGTGTCCGTCCACGATTTTCATGCTACATAGGGTATTTATATAAATAAGGACAATTTCGGTCCAAGCACACTACCTTGGCCAACTCCGAACTGAACGGTCTCTTCAGAGCTAGTGGTATTGCCTACCTTATCTTTTGTTTGCATTCGCTTAAATAGTCTTTGAGCAACGCGTGGGGAATACCTCTTACTCCAATTGTTTCCATCCTATCCAGCAGAGTGGAGACAGAGACTGTGTCGAAAGCCTTAAACAGTCATAAAAATTAAATATTAAGATTTTACTGTTGTAATTAGTTTTATAAATATAACAATACTTAGATGTTTTTAAGTTTCAGTAGGTACCTAACTATTCTTCGACTTTTCACGCTTTTTTCACTTACCTACTCGTTAAAGGTTAAGAAGGAAACGGTTACCCACTAAATTGCCGCGCTAAATTGTATGAAATAAAATATATGTAGTCCAGAAACAAAGATTTTTCCCTTCTAGCCCAAGTCGCTATAAGTTAATGTAAAAAATTATGATCTTCTTTTCGTACATTCTGGTAAGAATAAAATGTTTTTGGTCTTAACCCAACGTAGTTATATATAAAAAATATATACAATGAGTTTTTATGCTCTGCATTATTTTAGTTTTTATACGATTTCCCTATTGAATAAAAATATGATTTAGGAAGGATCGATCGAGCTAAGCGTTGTATTTGTACTTTACTTAGAAAGTTTTTACGTATTTTTTTCACATATAGCCCGAAACTAGAACAAGACGCCCCAGATAGGTGGTTTGAAAACACGCACAACTACAAGTTACCGGTTTAAATTCCAAAAACAAAAACTTGTTCATACTTAACTAAATCTACACCCTGTCATAATATCTTTTGAAAGCTAGACAATGTCGGCTGCTATGCGGGTAGGTACAAACATTTTTGCCCGATCTCGACGCGAACATGTTGAATGCAACGTTATCAAATTTCACTTTGATAGAATTTTTCATCAAGCTTGACAGTTGGTAACAGAAATGTTGTGGAGTGTATTTTTTTGTAATTCCGAACGCAGCCTGCGTTTCAATGATGTTGGCGTGCAGTGTGCTGTGTTGGTTTTGTGCCTCAACTCTAAAGTACGTTGTAAATGTAATAGGATTCCGAGAGGGAAAGTTGTCTAGTATGACCAGTATCTACCTGTATAGTGTATAAGTGGCCCTATATGAGAATTTGATAAGCAGATAACAAAAAAAAAATGCTACTTAAAAGCTCCCGCAGACAGGTACGACGTGACAGTGCGACGCGGCACTAGTAGTACAATTTCTATGAAAACTTCGTGGAAAGGGTCGCGCTGCCTGACGCGCCCGCGATATCGAGCCAGTCTGCACGAGACCTAATGCGGATTGCAGTTTTGAAAGTACTTGTCTAAAATAGCAACAATTACATAAATTCGCTTGCCTTTGAGCGCTTGCTCTTCAAACTTACATGCTTGCTTTGAAAACGTGTTTGAGTTATTATAAGTAACAAACTGAACTGAAGGGTGGAGTACGTACGGTTCACTGAAAGTTCAATAACAATATTTCGATCTCAAAATATTGACAAGAGTCAAATTTATTGGACAGACTTTGATTGGTTTTATCATCGAATATTGTCGAGCAACCGTTTGAAAACATTTTAAAGCCAATTATTTTTTAAATAGTAACAGTGGAATTTCTTGCTGGTTCTTCTCCACAGGAAACGACCAATTGGAACCGTGCACCTAGATTCTGACGTTTCTTATGTGCCCATGCAGGTTCATGTGAAATAAAATATTTTTCAATACACTTCCTCGAAAACTGGTTCATAACGCACTACGATTAGGTTCACAATACAATGTATTTCACACGAGTGCAAATTATTATTTTTCAACACGTGTGCGGGAATAAAAATTGCCACAGTTATCTTATATCTATACTTAGTTCAAATTGGTTCAATGCCTCTATTCACACCGTCTCGCGCCAGAGACGGTTTTTTTTAATCTGCATCTTTACGGCGTTCATATTTTTGGATGAATAGTACATTATTGCAAAGGCCGTGAAATAGGCAATTGCCATTTCCGCCGAGGCATTTATAGTGCTTTTCTCAAAATAATGCAGGGAAAGTAAATTATTTATTAATTCCAGATTCAATGACGAACAACGATAATTTTTCACGCGCCAATGTGTTAACTTGATTTTTTTTTCAGTATACAGCTTTCTATTGGCAAGCCAGTTCGAAATTTAAATAAAACCTTTGATAAGTTACTTCCTGAGGACTTCTTGGCGGGAAAGTGAAGCGTCATGTTCAGCAGTTTGTTTAAATTTTCCAAAATTAGTGTTTAGCCGAATATTAATGTGTAATAATGGTGGATTATTAACCATCAAGTGTTTGTGAACGTGCATTAGTGTAGGCAAATGAAACAAAACAGTGCAACTTCGCTTCAAGTTCTCTCAAAAAGTCCGCGTGAGGACTCAGTAAAGTGCCACATCTTTACTGAAACTCAAGGGGAGTGGGCGGGGATATCATCATCATGCATTTATAATTCATTTCATCAATACACAAGAACACACACAAGAACTAAAACTTGACATTGGCTAAATGCACAAACAGTGCGAAGCCAGAAGGAAAAAAAAAAAAAAAAAAAGTTACTTCCTTGGTTGCCATGTTTCGGAGTAAAAGAGTATTTAATAACCCCAGCACGCCGTTTCATACAACATTGCTGGAGCGTTGTAATGTTCCAAATTCAAAAAACGCTCCTGCAATGGATTTGATTTTCTTTGACCGTAAATTCGATATTTCGCGTGTTCTTTCTTCGAAAATAATGACAATATTTCCATGCATGTTTGAGAAAATAATGTTTCTCTATACAATACCACGATAATTACATAAAAAAAACCTATAGGAACAAATTCACATTTATTTGTGTTCTAAACTCAAAAATATTTGAATTTTCTATTTTTCCTATTAGGCTGTTTATCGGCTTTATACCTTTGCTTCTCCTTCAACCTGGCGAAAGCAAAGCGCGGACACAAAAGAAATTAAATCATATTTTCCTAATAATTCATGACAAAAATAATAATAATATTTTCGTTATTTTATTTTATTTCTTCAAAAGTAAATAGAAAAACGTCGATTGATACACGTGGACATTTGTTATTGCAGTTCACGGCTCAAAAACAACGTCGCCTACGGCGCGGGTGTTAATTCCGCCTCGAATGCAATAATAAGCATTCTCCACTTGTATCAAAATGTAGGTACTATTAAAAGGAAAACTTAAGAAAAACTTGCCTTCAATTGAGAATGAAGGTGTTTCTTTAACAAAAATCTGATACTTTTTCAAATTTTTTTACAATAATAGTAAAATTTCTCAATAAAAGGCCCGATTACCTACCCTTTTTAGAACTTTACATTATTTTCCATCGTATCAGCTTTCTAAAAGTAAAAATACCATGTTTATAACTCAATCACGTTTCCTATCAACCTGTTATAGAAAGGCCTTGTACTCGACTTTTTTGTAAATTATTGTAAACTAGCTTCTGCCCGCGGCTTCGCCCGCGTGGCTTTTTCTAAAAAAAACATAAACCTGCCTCTTGAATCACTCTATTTATTAAAAAGAACCGCATCAAAATCCGTTGCGTAGTTTTAATGATCTACCAAAGCATACGTAGGGACAGGCAGGAAGCGGGAAGCGACTTTGTTTTATGTAGTGATGATACCTAGTGATGTACGTGGTTTGGGGTGCGGGGAGGCAGGGCAAGCCAAAAAACAATAATATTGTTTCATTGTGGTATATCGTTTAGTTTAAAAGTTCTATCAATTTGTTTACACAGGGGTTACAGCAGCAAACAAGAACTTTAAAGATGCGATTTTTTTTTCGAATTTCTTTAATTATTTTTCCGTCGTTTTAATTAAGCTTAGTTTACCTCATTTCGATATGTGAACTTTATGAAGACTCACACACTGTATTTATAACGAAATTAAAAGGAAAACTATCACAGCTAAGTCAATGCTTTACAAGTTAACAAGTAATAGTCGACCAACTCACATTTGCAGTCGGAGAGTTGACCGTGACGTATATCGATGTATGGGAGAAAATGTTTTTCAACAATAATGTTAAGTTTTTTACTATATGCTTGTACATATTAATATTTTAGTGTTAGCTTGTATATTGTAATTAAGATTTATAAACTGAGTAAATAAATAAAACATCAAAAATAATACCGATAAGTGACAATAAAACAAAGATATGCCTTGACATGTAATGACATCTTAGTCATAGGAAAAAAGTAGGTAAATGGCTGTAAATGTTAAAAAATACCTATTATTTTGTATCATCAAAGTGAGGTCCGGTCCAGGCAATATAAAAGCAGTATGAGGACAGAATCTGAGATGTCGCCGTAGATAGAGAAATTAGACTAGGTGCGGGGGACACCTAGTCTAATTTCTTTATACAGGAGGTACATTTTGGTCAAAACACTTCAGCAGGATCAACAGAAATAAAATACCCTCTTGGACCTACTGGTAGGACAAAAAAGTAGGTCCATCAGAAACCTCTTGATTTTGTAGGTCCTTGGTTTTGGGGGTGGGTATTGTGATGCATCCTTCACTGGTTCGCATCAGTGCGCTAATTTTGTCGGTGAGCCTGCATTCAGTGTGAAAACTGTTCAGTTGAAGTGCACTTAATATTTTTGTATTTACAGTTCAATCATTCTAAGAATAGCATTCGAAGTCATACCAAACTTACGTTCGATTGTAAATAATTCTAAATCATATTACAAAGCAAAGCGATTCTTTAAGATGTTATTTGCCATTCACTTTCTTATTAAACTAACCAAATCGAAATCGTAGACAGTTTTGATACTCATTACATTTCCAATAACATTTCTCTATATTCGGTGGTTGATTTCCGACTGTATCTGGATGCTTGAATTATATTTTGATGCTTGAATTAGTTTGAATTATTTTCGTAATAAAATTTCAAAGATCGATCTCGGTTTGTCTTGAAGAAGCAGACTATAAGTACAGGGTGATAGCTGTTTGTCTTTTCGGCAGTTGAAGAAAATAATATGTGCAGGTGCCATAAACGCTAACACGTCAAAGTCTGCTCTGCACTCAAGATGCTTTTGTGTATGAACGTGGCATAGGTTTACGATCTGCAACTTTGCATAGCTTCTACCTTTTTATTTTTGCTATCCGGAAAGTGTTCACATTTGGTTGAGTTGTAGGTTTTTCAGTACTGAAATACATTAGTTAATTAAAAACACCAACAACTGGCAATGTTTGAGGTGTGTGTCACTTTTAGACACCTTTATTTGGGCAGTCGTGTAAAAACACTCCTGGGTAGTACAGTAAAGCCTTAACATTGAGTTCTGTACTGCCCAAACGCGCCCCAAGTAATGCACGATCGTTCAACATTCTGGTCGCTCGTTCCAGACCTAAATAAAACCCTGAATGCCATCGTTATTTGTCTTGTTACAAAGGTTCGAACACGAAAGGACCCGAGAACGTGTCGTATGAATCGTATCTATAGTTTATCCGCGATGAATACGAGTCACAGTGATGTGTGACATCAGACCCGTATCGTGCAGGAGCATAGATTAATACATTTTGCGGCGCACGCTGCCGTAAACCGAGAACTTGATTGAGTATTGTCACAGAATGTTAAAACTAAAACTGCATTTTGTACACTCGATGGCTAGCTGACGCAAATTAATGCGACTCTTGTTTATGTTGGACTTCACGGGCCAGGCGGGGAACTGAACCGAGCTGGCAACATGCAACAGATACATAGCCACTCGCGCTAAGATAAAATGTAGTACAGACCTACATAAATCTTTGCAGACAAGCTCTCAAGCAATCACCGATAATATTCAGTGGTTATAATTTACCAGGATGAATATTATATTTCATATTATTTTTTGGTGTAAGTTTACGAATAAATGTCGGCGTCACCTCATCAAGCCATTGAATGCCGCGCTCGATTCGAAGGTCCGACATACGACATTAATGTTAGACAATAATGTGCAATAGGTAGTATACAACGATTTACTTTAATTTTAAAAATACCATTAATATTTCCACTAATTAATCTCTGTAATACACACATTTAAACTGAAAAACCGCAATAACAACAATAAAAATAAAAAATAATAATTAGATAATTATATTTCACCTGACTCCTGACATACAGGTACACCTAGTTCAGGAGTCAGAGGCTTCAAACAAATTCTGTACTTATCCTATTATGTCAATAAATAATTATTTGATTTGATTTAATTTGATTTTTCCAGAGAATTTTCTTAGACGATTATTGGCATCCGTTACCAATAATTGTAATTTAGGTTGGAATACTACGAACTACGATCCGATTTCACTATTCCGATTTCACTATATATTGAGTCATTAATTAATAATGATAGTTTTGGCTATGATAGTTTTTGCTTTAATAAAATCGATAACCTAGGTAAAGAACGATTATGTAGAAGAAATGAAAGTGAAAAAAAAATAAAGGGAAAAACGTTAGTGGAATGCGTAGTAATTATTTATATGTATAGTATTAGAATTGTTATATTGGAAATATTGCACCAATGCGCTATGAATAATAGCATTCACAAATGCATCACATAATTTATCATATTTATACAACATAAAAACTCAAATGATTACACCTCATTAATTCAGTTCAGACAATAACTTCGCCATGACATTTCAGTTTCTAAAATTCAAGTAGATACTGTTAAATTATGTTTTCAAACTATTCAATAACTGGCCATCATTCTTGCTGGCATGGCACTACACGCGCTCCTCCCCTATATATTTATGAAGAAAGTTACGCCAGCAGCCGTAACTTAGATAGTACTTCAGAACATCAATCTTTAAGTTCTTTTGGTTTCTTTAATACTACTTTTTATCCTTAGGTTCTTGTATGCCAAAGATTTTTATAGAATTACTGATTATCTTTATTCTCCAAAAGGATTATATTAGGTAAATATAATCATTTTGGAGAATTAAGAGAATCAGAAATTAATTCGTTCTTGGTAACGTTATTAAGATCTCTTGTTGTTATCAACTTTCATTCGAGACAATTTAAGGAAACCGTTTAGTGATGTTTAGCATTAATAAATTAAAAGCTTCAATGAGTTGACTTTTCCGGGTGCTGACTTTGTTCTATAACAGCCGGTAACAAAGTCGCTGTTAGATAATCCGTAGTTACCGCACTATTACTTAAACAGCAAGAAACCCATAAGTTAAATATTTTTTCTTTCAATTACGTAGTATGATAACATTAATCACTACAAAACCGATCACAAAGCACGTATTTTTTGCTTAGAACCAAAACAGTGCAAAAATGTTGTGTGAAATTTCAGTGCAACAATAAGATTTCATACAACATTTCTGCTCTGTTTTTATTTTTTATTTAGATATAAATTTACCACAGAGGTTTAATGTCTCCCATTAAGTTTAACCCGTTAGGTACCGTGCTCATACACATCTTGAGAAATAGGTAATTGCTGAATTTTCCACTCCAGAACGTGAAATAAACTTAATAACCCTACCGAGATTGAAAATAAATGTGATGTCAAATACAATTTTAGCCCTTTAACGAACGTGTTTCAGTTTAATTACGGCGAGATATGAACGCAATCTCATTAGTACCTGCCTTACGCAAGAAATAAGAAGTTAATTTGTACCTCACAGTCCGTTAGTCATAAAGTTCGCGGACTCTACGCAAACAAAGTAAAGTCAAGGTCAAAGTTAAAGTCAAATTATTTATTTCAAACAGGCACAAAGCACTTTTGTAAGGAAGTAAAAATTTACAAAAAAAATTGAATTGATTCTAGTTGCCCCTTCCAAAGTTATAAGTTAAGACGATGCACCTAGAATAAAGTTACTATTATACCACAATAGGTAAAAATAATTAAGAATGAAGCAATGACAAATAAATTAATTATGTGATAGATAGGTACATGGCGCTCACATATTTACAAATATTGTAAGAATGTACGTTTTCCTAAAAAAAAATAAGTAATTTCTCGCTCCTCGTTGCTTCGTCTCCCAAAGATTTATCATTTAAATTACATGATACATTACAAGCTTTAATTTATAGCTGTCATGCAACAAATAAGTTTTACAGTAGACTGAACCAGAATTAGAACCAATACTGTTATCTTATTCTTGTACAAAGATGCCTGCATTGCCTACAAACAACTCACTATCTTGATCACATAAATATCTATCAACATGCAAATATATCCTGTGATATATTACTTATAAATGATCATGACAACTTCATAATATTAGTCGTTTGTCTCATAATATGTATCTGTATTCCACATGCTGTGACTGCTGTTTTTAGGAACATCTAAAACAAGATAATAATATAATAGACTAGTTGTATACAAAACTTGCCAAAAAGAGTAACAAAGTAGTTAGCAAAACGTCTGAAGGAACGTCAATACATGCATTCATTTCAGCCGAAAGACGTAGACGTAGCTTAGACCTTCCCCAAAGGCCATAATCGCTACGCTTACGCTTGGCGCATCGGCTTGGCGATCGGAGTATGGTGTTAAAATGCATAGACAACGCTGCTGCCCATTCTCTAGTAAGTCCCTTAGTCGCCTTTTACGACACCCGCGGGAAGAAATAGGAATACAATTATGATACACGATAATTATGTTTCTAACAAGTCTTTTACCCAAGACAATGTTGAAAACAAATATCACAACTTGTTCACAGTTTGTCGCATGCTTATTAAATTATAATTTTATCAGTTTACAACTTACGGCACCGTTTTTATTAGGGTTCCGTATGTCTGAGTGATAAAACGGAACCCCTAAAGGTTCACTCATGTGTGTCTGTCTGTTTGTACATTTCTCACACAGCCAATTTTCTCCGAATCGAATCGACCGATTTAAGTGGAACTTTGATACACAAATCAATTTGTAAACGCGGACGTGTTACGTAACCCGTGAACTTTTTTTTAAATTTTCTTTTTTGTGAAAGTGACTGCCATATAAGAAAATTAAAAAAAAAATGCTTTCTGTACCGTGTGACATATCAAATGAAAGGGTTTACTGTGAGGATCTCAATTATATTATCATTTTAAAATGAATAGTTTTACATATTGCCAATCTTTTTACACGAGCAGCCTGTGGGTTAATTATACTCAAAAGGCTTACAGCGCTCTGCGGGTACAATACAATAACGTCCTCAGGATGTTGTTGCGGTTGCCGCGGTTCTGCAGTGCGTCCGCTATGTTTGCCGAAGCGCGTACGGATGACTTTTACGCAATAAGACGCAAGCGTGTGTCGTCACTATTGGGCAGAGTACGCGGCTGCAGCAACAACATTCTGAAGATTGTTTCGGGTAAGTATCAGTGTCCGATACACTCGCTCTGGGTAAGCATCGTGGTTGAGACGGTAAAATAGAATGTTGTATTTGTTATTTATATTAAATTTTACCTACTAACATAGTTTATAAGCTCCTGTTGTTACTAACTATAATAGATCATGTTATCTGAATTATAAATAAATTATAATAAAGTTACTTGAGAAAATAGATGAAAATTGACCATTCGCCCCCTTATATCCGCAACTAAAGAGCCAACATAAAAAAAAAATACCGATAATAGTTCTGTACAGATTATAGTAACCAATATAAAAAAATATATATAAAAAGTATGGTCTTAAAATAACATAATAATTCGCTCAATATTGTGCGTAAAAACTTACATTTGCAGTTGGAATGTATGGGAGAACAGGTTTTTCAACTAAAATGTTAAGTTTGTTCTTGGGATAAAATCATCCTAAGTACGGAACTCTCCATTGTGCGTGGTCCGACACGCACTTGGTCGGTTTTGTTGTAGCTAGTCTTACATGTGCGGTTTCCCATAAGCAGTAAATATGACACTTTATGATGCAGATTTGTTTAATTCTCGCATGTAAAGGCTTTTACATACCGGGGCGACTTGTCGTGCGACGCGACGCGACACAAAGGCACCGCCCGTCCCGCGACACGCGGGGCCTTTGTGCCGTAGGGCGGGGTTCAGGACTGTGGATACAAAGTTGTGTTAGGTCGGACACAAATGAAAATCTTACGAGTATACGAGCTTTTTAGTCACTAAAACTGAGCTGTCTAAGCTTAAAAATGCATTGTTGTTTAAAATAAATCTTAGTTTTTTTTTGTTTTTGAGTTTTAATTTAACTCAGCAAATTTTTTTTTTTCAGAATAATAAAGACTGAAAAGTTACTAAATTCGCTCATATTTCAACTATTTTCTTAATATAGTTAAATGAGTTCGAGTCCAAAATGGTTCATCATCATCATTCCAGCCAAAAGACGTCCACTGCTGGACATAGGCCTCCCCCAAAGGGGGGCGTTGCCATAATCGCAACGCTTAGCATAGAGAACGCTGCTGCCCATTCTCTAGTAAGTCACTTAGTCGCCTTTTACGACACCCACGGGAAGAAATAGGGGAGTGCTATTCTTTACGTCCGGCACCACACAGACGATGTTAATTAACACTTGGAATATAAAGGGTAACCCCCTAATATTGACAACGACTTGTCGGTTGGCCTTATTCAACTATCGATTTACAATTTATTTTTCATTTAATTTCACATCACGATTCTTAAGTTTATGGATAGGTTCATTTAATTTTGCATCGTTAGTTTCTTTATTTGTTTTATTTCGTTTATTAAAAGTATTCACTTATTACATTAATTGTAATATTGTTAGTACAAAGGTACTAAGTCCTTTATGAGGGTTTTATTTTATATTTATATCAAAAGCCAGTCAAGGAACTTTCAAGATATACGTAGGTAAGAGTATTCTGCATTGAGCATCTTATTTCTATTGCTTTTTACTGATACTTATTACCCTACGTAGGACTAGCTTAGGATGTTCAAGTTCATAATAAGATACAAAATAAATGAAAAGAGAGGAATAAATAAGAGGAGGGTGTGGGCGTTTCTACATTGTTGTTTTTATTTTATTGCTTGGAGAAAACACACAATAACAGTGTTTAATTTGCCGTTCAATGTGCCTTTGGTTTATACGTACAACGATATACAGGGTCGATTTTTGAGACGGGTAGGGCAATTGACGTTTTTCTAGCTGACTGTACCATTTTTCCAAAAATCTGTGAATGCAGTTAGCAAGGATTCTCTTTTATGTGATTGGGGTTATGTGACCTACCCTAACTGTGCCCCGTCTCAAAAATCCACCTTGATACATTATATTATTACTGACGGCACGGTTGGCGCAGTTAGTTAAGCGATTGACTGCTGCGCTGCGTGTCGCGGGTTCGTTTCCCGCACGGAACACATTACACATTACAGTGTCCTTCTTGTTGTATACATACATTTGGCATATTTAATTGAAACATAAATCTGTCACATATCAACAAGTATTTGTAACAAACAATGACAACATCATCAAAGGATATATATTTTTGTAACTTTCAAATGTATACATCTCTTTGTAGTCGACTGTACACCCACATTTCGCCAGCTATGTTTGAGTTCCATGTAACAGGGGGCGATCCTATTGCCATAAACCGGACACACTGGGCTGCTACTTAGAAATTAGAGATAGATAAAGCCAATATCACTTTGCCCGATCCGGAAATCGAACTCAGGACCGCATGCTCAGTAGCGCTTGCGACCACTACAACGAGGCAGTTCGTGGAACTAGGCTAAGATATGAAGTTTAAAAAACAAACTTTTATTAAAATACTGCTATCATTAATATTACATATTTCACTAACTATGTGTGTTGGCAATTATGCATCCCTACTAAATAAAATGTAAACGAACGAGTAATTAAGCAACCTGTCTACTTGATAGACCAAGAGCTAGTTATCCAAAATTAGATTGCCACTGATTAGTTTCTTGAAATACTAAGAAGTAAAGCCAACCAAAAGCTTTTTACAAATCCGTACTACGTTTATAAAGTTATTTATATATCAAACAAAAAAATACTTGTTTGCGTTTGGTAACTTGGAATGTTGAAATGATTGAGGACCATCGTCTAAAAAACGTTTTGACCACGAAACGTGCGGTGGAGGCGAATATTACGCAAAATAACCCAACAGCGAAGTCCTATAACAAAAACTTTTAAACACGTTTCATTCTAAGGACAAAATAAGTATTATTTTCTCAAAATGAAATTATACGTCTAACTTTTTTTTCCATGTGACTTGGCTGTCGGCTGTGATACAATGTACTGGCTAACGAAAGACGCTATATTTAAAACTTGGCATGGCTTATGTACGCGATGCACTCTACTACTTGCACTCTTACTATCAAATGTTTCTACTAGTCCAACTAATTGAAGCCAAGCCGTGTGGCTCCTGAAAAAAATAAGCCCCGCCCACTCTCCGATGCACTGCAGTAGTAAAATGCAAAGAGATTAGAAATATCAACAGTATGGACGGCAAAGCCCTCCCAATGCAATGACAAAATTGTGCGATCACTAATCCGTTTGCCAAAATCTGGTGATTATGGAAATATTTCCGCACGACCATTATAATTCTTGTTGAGACAGACGTGTTTAGCAGTGGACAATTTAATGCGTGCTCTGTTTATGAGAGCTTCTCTCCGCGTGTTTTAGTGTCCAAGTTTATTAATTACTTCTGCATCAAATGTAATATGCTTCAATCATGCGTTGTGAGTCAACGTGTCATCTATAATATAATATACATTTATAATGTTGGTGTCTGTTCGTCTAGGCCATGTTTCACATTTTTGGACATACATGTCTGTGTTTTGGCAGCGCTATACATTGTTATAGTAATATTGTGACAATTTATGTATTTACACCTCAGATATTTTGATAACAGATTTGCTGTTGTAAGTACTATAAATTATAGATAACAATTTCTATTCGAGGAAGGTTGGAGGGAAACTTTTGTAAGGCATTTTAATTTTTGTGTAGAATAGAATAGAATATTATTATTTTTTGCACAGAATGTAGGTATTTACAATAAGTGGTTACAATAATATTATTATTAAAGGATTCTTGTTTATTCTACCACAAATTCTAGACGTGAATTAATTGACCAAGTGTACAAATATCACAAATTAACAAAGAAAAAATTTAGTTGTTATTTAGGTTCCCAGTCTCTCGACAGTGAATAATTTAAATAAGGCTCTCCAGTCTTGCGTAATATTAATGGCAACTGAAGGTTAGTTCTAGAGAAAGAGTAGAACCGTTTTCTCATTTAATTAAAAACAAATGACGATTCATTTGACAAACGTAATGATGAATGACCCTACGATGCAACGGTCATTCGATAGGGCGATGTTCAGCAGTCATTGAATATTTACCGACAGATGTTGTCATTATATATTTACTTATATACTTACCTACCATATCGACCCAAACGTAACGATCTTATGAGCAATACATTAACTAATTGACATATTACGCGGCTTGCCAGCAGTACATTATAAATCATTTAGTGAATTATATTTATTTATATAAAAATAGCTCCAAGATGTTTGGATTAAATTTAGGGGTTTTGGCAACTTTCTTTAACATCTACGATTATAGTACGACATCTTCTATTATGTGATGGCAACTTTCATTGTTTATGTTTGATATATATATTCCTTATCATTATGAACGGCGGAAGAAAATTTTGAGACACTTTTTCGAGGCTTCTGAACTCAAATGTGAACCCGTCAGACCGTAGAGTCGTCTCATCTATGTAGATAGATTGGTATTGGTACCTCAATTCAATAAGCAGGTATTTTTCTTACAAACATGTTTTTATAAAGTCGTTCGTCTATGCATTCAATATCAAATAAATACTTTTGAGCTTTGTAGTGTATATAGATATACTTATGATTGTCTCGAGCGCATACGTCACAAGGTGCGGGCTGAGTGGGGGTCATTCTATGCCCAACCGCCAGCCCGCAAGCACGTGGTGGTGCGTAGGCGAGCCAAATACCATTTAAATATTGTGTAGCTATATTAGCTACTACATTTGGCGACAAGGATAATATTCCCCCCCGTCCCTTGAATGTCGATGCGCCAGCCGCCCGGTTAGAGGCTGAGAGCGCCGTAGCAATAAATATAATATCCCCTGATAATAATCATGATCAAAATGTTGATCCAGCCCGTCCCCAAATTGTTACTAATTTTGTGATCCCCCAACGACGCCCTAAGCCGAGGTCCGTACCCCACAGGGGGTGCCCTTAGTGCGCTGTCGTTTAGTATTAATATATATAATTTGCGCCCTGGCTGGAGGCTTTAAGATTAAAAACCTTAGGGCAGCCACAGGAATATCCGGTTAAGTAGCAACGACCTCTCTAGGTCTGCTACGAGATGCCATTCATAAAAAAAAAAAAACGACGAGGATAAACAAAAAACCGTAAGTAAAGTGATCTACTATATTTAAAGAAAAAAAAAGGAGATAAATGTGACTGGCGAGATAAAATATATTAGAAAACAAAACTTAACGATGCATATTGGAATTATACTATTATAATGCAACACAGTTTAATTCCTTGTTCATTTATTAGTTTTCCCATTAAAAAGGTACTCGTAAAGAGGTACTCGTGAAACTAAAAACCTTAACTCCGTTATCTAGATTCAAAAGTTAAATCGTTAATCGTAATGGTGCAGCGGTTATAACTGATTAATCTTATTATAAAGTTGTTTACACAAAAAGATGTGCTATATATGAGTCATTCATTACACTGGTAACTTTTTATGAATTATCAATTTGTTATTTAAGAATACGCACTGAACGATTGCATAATTAATTACAAAGTACAGACACATTTTGCCATTTAGTGCCTACCCACTGATATGTAAATGTTAATGCATAATTGTGTAAATAAGTTTAAACTGCTAATATTCTTATACGAAGATAAAAAACAAAAAATAGAGATAGGTATGTTTACATTTGAGTGCAAATGTTAAACTGTGTTAAGTACCTATTTATTTTATTTACAATTTAGAGGTATGAGGAACAGGGTATAAAGTTCACTCGTCCTCTATAGAAAAGGGAGGACCCTCCGACCAGATGGGTGTTGTGTCTGTTGGGCAACTGCCCGACGGTTGATGTCGGGATGTTGTATATAATTATGCTAGTCGCGCGGTAAACTCTGCTTGCGCGATGCAGCATTTTGCGTGACGTCAGTGTGACGCGTCGTTCGCATGTGGCGATGTTGATGCCGCTACAACAGTAAAGGGAGTAATATCATCATGTCATATAGGACCTAGGTAATATTTCACATAGCTAATAATATACCTAATTAAGGGTTTTAATTGTTTCAGTAGTAGATAATTAATAAATTAAATAATTATAAATTTAAAATCTCTATGTATTTTACTATATGGAACATACATAATAAAATAAATAAATAAAATGTTAGTGCCTAATAACCAAATAAATTAATTTATTTTACGACTTACTTCAGTAAGTACCTAAATAAAGTGAGGTATGGATCACGATCGCGAACTCAGACATGTGTGTGTAGTGTCTTAGTTGATTGTTTGTTGGTAAAAATTCAAACACCATACTTAATATATTTAATATTTTTCAAACTATACGCAGAGGTGTTTCGTTAGTAAATACTTTGGAATACCTACTTCAAACACAATTGATGGGTGGTTGGTGACTCAAAGTCTAACTATGCGGTGGAGCCTAAATAAATGGGTATAGGTTCCAAAGGTGGGGTTGCCAATTTGGTTACAAAATAAGCAGTATAATGCATTAATAATGAATTTATAATTACGAACTTAATAAATAAAATGTAAAAATTTGTACGCCTAGTGAAGCAAAACATGTTGATTGTTGGTCCGGTAAAATGATGTTTCCAGCTTTATGTGCACATTCGTGTTATTGTGCGTATTACACATGTTTGAACAAATAAATGTATCTTATCTTTATCTTTAATGCGGTTAATGAAAGAAAATGAACAGTACTTTTATTACATAGTAATATTTTAATTTTTCGTATTTTTGAATTATTGATCTTACATTTTTAAAATAATTGAACAGTACCTATGAGGAACATAAAATAAAATACTGTTTAAATCAGCATGGTTGGTAACCCTGACTCCGAGTAACCTACATCCACGTAAGCTGGCGAAATGCCTGGTCATCAAATTGACATTATAGCAGTTATAAATACAAACTGATCATTAAATTGATACCAACATTATTATAATTATATGAAAGCAGCACTGCTGGTCATTAAATTGATCAATTTGACAAATGTTCAGAGGATAATTACGTTATAAAAAAAAATATATGGTCACTAATTGATAACAAAATAGTGAGCCTGTATAAATGAAAAAAAATAAGAAAACAGTACTTAATGATTATGTCTTATCCGTAGAAGTAATTCCATTTCAATCGATTTTTATTTAATGGGTATAATCGATGTGGCGCCATGGAAATGTGTCAATTGAGTAAAAATAAGCAGAATTATCTGATCATTAAATTGATATTGGAACAGCAATAAACTGGTTGTTCCAGATTGTTGCCATGTCACAGCTCATACTTGAGAAGTTCAAATAAGCAGAATTATCTGATCATTAAATTGATATTGGAACAACAGTATACTGGATGTTCCAGGTTGTTGCCATGTCAGAACTCATACTTGAGAAGTTCAAATAAGCAGAATTTTCTGATCATTAAATTGATATTGGAAAAAACAATAAATTGGTTGTTCCAGGTTATTGCCATAACACAACCCATATTTGAGAAGTTCAAATAAGTAGAATTTTGTGGTCATTAAATTGATATTGCAACAATTATAAACTTGTTGGGTCCAGGTAATTGCCATGTCCCAACTCATGCTTGAGAAGTTTGACTGCGAAGGAGAACCTTCTTCGGTTGGAGCTCGATGGGAACGTTGGAAACGAGCACTCTTTATATACCTCGATGCTTCAGGTATTAGTAAGAGAGAGAAACAAAAAAAAAAAAAGAGCAAGCTACTCGTACACGACTACGAGCTTATTGACGGTTTAGAATTACAAGAAATATTCTACAATATTCCTGAAACCAATGTAACTGGCACAGTTGAATCAGATCTTCAAGACTGCAATAAATAAACTTGATGCCTATGTTACACCGAAACAGAGCAAAGTTTATGAGCGTCATTTATTACGTTTAATTAAACAAGAACTAATGAAAACATCAATTAAATTTTAGTTCGTATAAAACAATAAGACGAAAAATGACAATTTAAAGATAGAGAAGACTAAATTGTAGATCATATAACTGAAAAATGTTCGTTATAAGGACTAAGAAAGGAATATTGCAAATAGAAGATTCTATGACATTGGACAACATAATAGCTGAGAAATTAACAAATGCCCTCGAATCAGTTAATCAGCAAATGGAGGATTTTGGGGATGGTACCAAAAAAAAAAAAACATAGATATAAATAAAGTAGATTCTAAAACTAACAAAAGAGGGGACAAAGACAATTATAGGACACGGACACATAAACATATTTTTGGTAGATGTGCAAGTACGGAACCTTTAAAACTAAGTGGAGCTTTCGAAGCTGATGTCAAAACAGGTAACAGTTTTGAGGGTGCCAATTTTCTACATAATAGAAGACGGAACCAGAAATCTTTTAGGGAAACAGACAGCTACGGGTAAGGGAAAGATAGAGAACAACACGACCGAAGATTAAAGAAAGTAATAGGAACTTTAGAAGAGAACAATGTGGTGCTGATATAATGTTTATTTGGAATGACTGAGATACAATTTCTTGGACATGAATTTTCGGATAAAGGAGTCAAACCTTTATAGTAATTTCTATTATGTACCTATCCAGGGATTTCGACCACCTAGTAACGTAGGTGACCTTCAGAGCTTACTGGATCTTAAACTATGTCGGGAAATTGATTCCCAATTCAGCGACCAAAATTGAACCTCTCAAAGAGTTACTTCGGGACAAGCAAGGAAAAGAATCAGAAATTAGTAAATTCTGGGGTTTCAAATAGAATGCCGCATTTAATGAGCTAAAGTCAGCTCTATCCTGTATTCCTACCATAGGTTACTGTGACGTGAAAGATCGCACAGTGGTTATAGTCGATGCTAGTCTAGTAGCATTGGGTGGAGTCTTGAAATCTTGATAGACCACAAAGAGTCTGATGATTATCGCATATGGGCATAAGACATTGACTGACTGAAGTGAACGACGATACTGCCAAACAGTGGAGGTAGCTCTGGCATTAGTATGGGCTGTAGAACACTTCCAGGTTTTTCTGTATGGTAAGGAATTCGAATTTACAACTGATCTTATGCCACTTGAGGTCATATTTGGACCAAGTCAAAATCATGCGCCAGAATAGAACGGTGGATTTAACTACTCCAGACATTATGCACTCAAGGTCGTCTATAAACCAGGCAAAGAAAACATTGCTGATTGTTAGTCTAGATTATGCCACTTTGAGAATTCATCGGTAAATGAAATTGAAGATTACATAAATTTGATTGTAAACAAAGCTAAGCCTACCGCCGCGCCGTATGGTGGATTACTTTAGTCGGTATAAAGAGGTAATTCAAATGCCTACTCTTGTATGCATATCCAGAACGGCTCTAATAATCCTTCCTTTTAAGGGCACGTCTTCCTTACCATTATCGCGCCCCTCCGGCCTACTCTTTGATATGCAATGGTTTCTGTAGCCCCATGAAACATGAGGCTCCAGGGGCTAGTGTAAATCTTTATCTTTGGGTTCATTCGAGTAATCGAGTCTAGTCAAACCACGCTGGGGTCGGTGCATTTCATTCATTCATTCATAAGGAGGTGAAGATAACTCGCAAGATTTCCAGTGCAGCTATCATATTAAATTTAAAGAAATATTTAGCCATCTTGGAAATCCACCAACAATAACATATTAATGAAGAGACTTAGAGAATTTATGCTAAATAAAAGCTACGAGTACTACTTGATAAACGAGTATCCAAGTGATAGACTTATAAAGTCATAACTTTAAATTTTACTTGTTTTTATTAATTAATAGCACCTACATCTCTTAACCTGTTTATATTTTATATAAAAGCTTTCAATTAGCTTATCTTACAATACCTACATCATTATTTTAATACAGTTGTTTTGCTAAGTAATGTTTGTATAATAACAAAGGCTTCCTCTCTCCTAACTCACTTATTTTGCTGTGCTCGACAACCCGTCCATATGATCTAATTATAAGTTTACCACCTAAACATAACATGTGTAATGCAATAAAAGTATTGAGTAACTGCACATAATGGAAAACAATTCTGTAGTAAAGAATTCAAACGGTTCTGTAACGAAAGAAACATACATGAATTGTTTAACACTGTACGGCATTGGCCACAACAGAATGGCGAAGTACAACGCCGAAACAAGAATAGAATAGAATACTCTTTATTAGTACTATTTATTTAAACATTAAAAATATAAATTTTGAAATTCAAAAGATATTTTCAAAAGCCTAAAAATTTGCCAGGCTAAGAAAAAACTGGAGCGAGGGTTTGGAGGAATACTTGGTTATGTACAGCTAACCTGTACCTGATATAGTGTGACGGGAAAACCTCCGTCAGAATTATTTTTCAAAAGGCAATTTCGTGACAAAATAAGTAAAATAATGTGATTTAGTACCGGGAGAAAAAAAATCAATCAATCAAATAGATAGATCATCAATAGATTAAAACATATAATTAAAGATAACAAATTAAGTTTAAATTATGACGCAACTCCTCACAGGGTTGAAAAAAACAGCAGGAGGATATTAAAGTACAAAATAATACACAGGCACAAGTTCTTAGAGAAAGGTATGAAAAATAAAAAATAAAATTGAGGAAAAGGAAAAGGAAGGTGTCGGACATAATAAACAGGAAATTATATTGCTGGTATTGGAGTTAAAATAAAGCAATAACTTGAGATGATTAACAAATATAGCTGATTTGATAAAGATGCCTAAATTGGGGCTTATTTATTTCGTTAAAAGATAAGTGATTCACTACAGAAAAGTAATATCATGCAGACTACGTGTAACTTAATAAATACTAGATAATTAATATAAAAACTTACTAATTCTTCTTGGAAATCCTTATTATTTATACAGAATAAATTAAAATAAGGAAGGGATGTAGTGTATATAGATATACTTATGATTTGTCTCGAGCGCATACGTCACAAGGTGCGGGCTGAGTGGGGGTCATTCTATGCCCAACCGCCAGCCCGCAAGCACGTGGTGGTGCGTAGGCGAGCCAAATACCATTTAAATATTGTGTAGCTATATTAGCTACTACAAGCTTCTTGATGGATTTTGATGCCTTTTTCGCCAGCAAAGAATTTCTTGAGGAACTTTTTGTGTGTGGTTATGTATGGTGTTACGCCAATGGAGATAATAAGACATAAGTATTTATTTAATTATAGTTAATTAAAACGGTACAACACCAATTACATCAAATAATATAGAAACAATGATTACGTTGACAATAATTATTTTGTATCTAATATAATTTAAAACTAATATGGAACAGTGGATGCCCTCAAAGAACACCAGACATATACGCATTACATACAGTTACGGATGACAGATCCGCAAACAGATTGTGTCAGCGGCTCTGACGGTTTCCGATGTATTTGTCGGGTACAAATAATCGGCAGAAAAGGTAATGGAGCTCTGGGCAGTCGATACGACTACAGGCTAACGTGAGTTGATCAGGGATCCTCTTCTCACCTCCAACGTGATAAAGCTGTCGTGCCTAAAAGATTATTGGTAGGGTAAATGTAGAGAGAGAAAGAGTATATCCCTTTGGTGGAGTAGAAGAGTAGGTATATAAGAGGAAAACTGAAAGTGGCACCGGTGACTAAAAAATTGCTCGGAAGTCGGTTGTCACGGTGGTCATGTATGGTCATGTGATGATACTTATCGGATATAATTATATTCGCTGATGACACTTCTCTTATTTTTAAAATAGATAGAAAAGATACGGATGTCTTACACGTCAATGATAGTCTGGTTGTTCTTTCAAAATGGTTCGCAGCTAAAAATCTCTTACTGCGAACAAAACAAAATGTCTTAAGTTCTCATTACCAAATGTACCCCAAGTGGGTCTAAATTTAAAACATGATGGCAAGACACTAGATGCTAAAAAAAACTATGGAAACTGTATTTCTAGGAATTACTCTAGATTCCAAATTGCAATGGGGTTTGGTGGCCCACATTAGATCTCTTTCAGGTAGATTAAGTTCAGCTGCATATGGAGTAAGAAAAAAAAGGCAGTTGACAGATATAGCCACAGCTAGGTTAGTATACTTTTCTTATTTCCACAGTATTATGTCTTATGGCGTTCTGCTGTAGGGATCAGCAGCCGACGCAGATTCAATTTTCATTTTACAAAAGAGGGCAATCCGCGTGGTCTATAGAATGGGTCCTCGTGAGTCCCTTAGAAACAAATTCAAAAGAAATTGATGTACTAAGTCTGCCTTCTCTTTATATCTTAGAAAGTATTTTATATGTTCGCAAAACCTTAGGTCTTTTTAAAATAAGAAGCGATTTCCATATCTGTGGTTTGAAAACATTGTAAAAGTCAATTATTTTTAAAAGAGTAACCATGGAGTTTCATGCTGGCTCTTCTTCATAGGAAACGACCAATTGGAACCGTGCACCTAGCTTCTGACGTTTCATAAGTGCCCATGTAGACATATGTGAAATAAAATATTTTGATTTTGGTTTTGATGTGGAATAAGAAAAATATATGGATAGCTATTAGAGTATGAAGACCAAAGAATCTATGGATGGACTGTGTGGACCCAGAAACTACTACTAGGTGACTAATAGAGAAGTCCAAGTAATAGATTATTCTAGTTTTAAATTAGTTATCAACAAGTAATAGATTATTCTAGTTTTAAATTAGTTATCAAAATATCTAATATTTAAACACAATACTTTTCAGCAGGTGGCGTTCTTTAGTTTCTGCCTACCCCCATGGGAAGAAGGCGTGAGTTTATGTATGGATGTGTGTATAATTCCTTTCAAGCGAGAAAATTAAAAATTGATCTATTTAGGAAGATACTTAAGAAAATTGGGTTTCAATTTGCCCAAACTTTCAATGTGCGAATCGATTTGATCACCTAGGGCGCCTAGAACCGTTCTTCTCTGCGGTGGGCAGAGTAGAGTTATTACACTGCGAGGAATTTTAGAGAGGCACGGAAATTAAAGGTGTACAATATTTGTGGGCAGTAAATTTTGTGGTACATTACTTTGCACACACACATTGGGTTATTAATGAGTTTGCGATTGTCTAGCGAAACCATTTTAAAGTATTTCTGTCTATTACGGCATGAACGTACTTTTTTAGTTATTCAGCTAGAAAACGCTAAGTGCCATTGAAAACGCTTTTGACCGCATTCTAGATGCAACGAGTATTTGGCATAGTGTGGACGCCAGATCGTACTCAAATATGCTTCGAAAAAAGCAATTGTAAAGCATAATGTTAGTTTTACAACACCTAAACTGTTTGGAATTTCTTAAAACAAATCCCAGCATTTTAGAGGACGTATTTATTATATTGTCATCTGTGGAACAAAAGTTAACTTCCGATCAATCATAACACCAAGGTCTCTTATTGTGTCCAGTTCTGCAATTTTTACTCTTTCGATATAATAAAAGTCTTGGTCTATTAGATAATGTTTTCGCGAGAATTTAACACATCTTGTTGGTTTCACTCCATTAGAGAAGCCTTTCTAGAACGCTCTGTAGTGCAGAGGCATAATTTTTAGATTTGAAAAAAATTTAAGGTGTCTCTGCATACATAAAGATACCAGAGGAATGAAAACAATTGGGTTATCGAACATTAAGAAATTAAATAAAACAGGCCCCAAATGAGATCCCTGTGGTATGCCAGACGGGATGTATCGTAGGGCAGATTGAAAACCGTTGATGACCACATAGAAATATCTATCCACGAGATACGAATTCATCCATGAGTATGTATTATTATTATTATGGAAATTGCCACCATCCTGAGCAGGGCTATAAACAGAAGAATATAATAGAATAGAATGCTCTTTATTATGTACACCATAAAAACTACAGATTATAAATGTTGAAATTTTACATGGGTGACACAATGGGCGGTCTTATCGCTAAAAGCGATCTTTTACAGAAAACCTTTGGATGGATTAAAGGGAAAAGGAGAGACAATACTGCAGGTAGTCCAGTGGTGTACCATTTACATATACAATAATTACATACACACACAAAGCATACACGTATCTATATAAATATATATATATACAATAATAAACTTGAAACAAGAGCAAGGAACTGTATTATGTTATGATGATGTACGAAAAGTAAGATACAAAAAATTCGCATATTACAGTTCCGTCAGATGTCGTAGTACCAGCTGTCATCGACATACTTATGTACTCGTACATACGCTAGACCCCCGTTTATCTTTTATATAAGATCAAAACAATTTGAGGTTTTTGTGAGTTCGTCTTCAAAGTTCTTTATGTACCTAGTTATTGTAGCAAACAGTTGCAAGGTCAACATATTATGTATACTTGTCAGGAAAATACTAACCAGACATACACATAGGTATATTTACAAAAAGGGTACAAACCTATAAAATCTTAACAAGGCAGGCTAACGATATCAGCTTAGCCCAGCCTAGGACTAGCTAGCAAGAAGAACATCATGTATGAAGGGGCCAACTTTTATAATGAACCGCCTAAGGACATAAAATAAATCAAATCGTTTAACATTTACAAGAAACTTTAAGAAAATACATACTAAAAGATTTTCCCAGCCTATCGAATGAGTAAATAAATAACTAAATAAAAAAAAATATAATTATATATACATTGTTACATACATACATAAACTCACGCTTTCTTCCCATGGGGGTAGGCAGGCAACCTGCTATGCTCCTTACATACTCCTTTTGCTTCGCCTACGTTCATACATCTGGTCATACATGCACGCCGGTTGCGCGTACTACGCATCTGATCTTTCTGAAGAACATCACTAATTAAACATTATTATCTAAAATAATAAACATACTTCAAACGGACTGACTTTGAGAACATACTAACGCGTCTTTGTCCCTCCAGAAACAAGGGAGTTTCTAAAGCATTTTAGCATACTTAAGTCATTTTATGATTTTTTGACACATACCCTTGTCTTACCGTAGGTACGACATATCTTAGTTTTCAGAACAAATGCTCTAAACGATGGCGGGAACTTCATCATAATACATTGAGTAGTTCAGAAGATCTTAGCGATCAGCTGACAGACACGTAAAGCGACTTTGTTTTTATGTAAAGATAAAGATGATATTATAGATAAAGATATAGCTCATATTTTCTACTTCAATGGCCCTTTACCTTCACCTTGCTGTGAGATTAAGTAACATGGAAAATTCTTGCGAAAGATCCTTTTTTTGTTGTTGTTTGTATAGGTACCTACTTTCCTAGACCTCACTCAATAAGATTTCATATTGTCAGCGGCGCCCAGTTCTGCCTTTTAAATAAATATAACAAATGTAGTTTGTACGTTGGTACTGGGCACATGGGCATATACTTACAGGCAAAAAATTTAACATCCTTTTTATGTAAAAAAAATATGATCAGAATTCCTATAAATTAAAAATTAAACAACGTTCATATAATTCTTGGTCCTCTAGCTATAGATAGACCGATAGACGTTCTATTTCACAACGAAGTACCTAAATATTGGACTGATATCTCAATGGTGAACCTACTGAGATATCCGTCTAATATTTACTTCGTTATCCCTCTCTTGGGACTGGCGAAGTGTGGGTGGAATATACATGGAATATACACCTCTGCCTACTCCTCCGGGGATGAGAGGCGTGATATTGTATATACCTAAGAATATAGGTACAATTGTGTACACGTGTACCGGAATTCTATCCCGTCGCTGGCGACTGATCCAATACCGAAGCAAACAGATCGAGCTGTCCCTTCATCAGAATTCGCTAAGTTTCCATTACTGAAGTTATTAATAGTTGATTCAATACGATCACGCACGAGCCTACCTGGTGTACCGATAAGGATA
Source organism: Tiliacea aurago (assembly GCA_948098905.1). Taxonomy (NCBI): domain Eukaryota; kingdom Metazoa; phylum Arthropoda; class Insecta; order Lepidoptera; family Noctuidae; genus Tiliacea; species Tiliacea aurago. The sequence goes on from OX402576.1 coordinate 20,249,247, forward strand.
TATTGTGATTTACTACAAATATTTTCTGTTTACATTGTAAGTATAGTCACACATTACCAGATAAATCACTCCATACAAAATGTTCAATACCTACTGCTATAATAACCAGATATCTTCGAGTCGCTAGACGCTGTGAATGAAAATGTACCAAACCTTACAAGCGTAAAGGGAGTTTTGCTTTGTAGCTGCGTGCCGCCACCGCGCCCACCGCCTCGCTGCTGTCGGCAACGCACTGAGAAATGGGTCGTGCGACCCGGAGGCCGGTAGGTTGTTAGCGCCCGTAAGTACGTGGAGTGATTTATCTGGTAATTTGTGGTATAGGTACGATTTAATGCAAATTTATGAGTACTTAAGTAAATCAAAATATTTTAGTTTTATTTTTTGACAGGTCTTACCTACCAATATATTAAAGCGCTAAACTTATTAAATTCAGTCCAGTTAGAAAAATCGTTCTCAAAGAATGACTTTCATGACAGTATTCTTAGTACCTTAACAATTAAAAAGGAAATCGATACAAAACTACTTAGTTATAAAATTGTAATCTATAGACAATAATTACACTTAAACATGGTTGTAGCACTCATGAAATACGATAACGATTGCTACCACTCTATTCCACATGATTAGAATGAATGAATCCGTTATACATTCAGGGTTATAATTATAATTTCAATGACTGTAACCAACTTCTCTATGGTTAAATTGTATTATATAAATAGGTATCGTTGTCATTATCCTGTGCTTATTGCAATTTGTTTGGAGTGGGCGCGTTTATTTTCTTCTTCCATCTCAATTATCTCTTTCACTTAAATCTCCATCGGCCATCATCTCGGTAATGTGCCCTTTTCTAACAATATTCCTATGAATGAATGAATGGAATGCACCGACCCCAGCGTGGTTAAACCAGACTCGATCACTCAAATGAACCCAAAGATCCCACTAGCCCCTGGAGCCTCATGTTCCATGGCACTACAGAGACCATTGCAATATCAAAGAGTAGACCGGGGGGCGCGATAATGGTAGGGAAGAGATGCTCTTGGGATATGGAAGGATTATTAGAGCCATACCGGACAAGCATCCTTGAGCAAGCATTGGAATAGTCGAAAGACGGGTTATATTTATCTATGGGTGGGGCATGTTTTAATGGTCCCCCGCCCGCCAGGTTGCGTTCAGGTCCAGATTCGCCGAATATTGAATGGTGAATCTTTTAGCAGAGTAAAACTACTTTTTTGACGCTTTTCTACTACTATGCTGTTTGCTGTTGCCAAAGTCTAAATCTGAGGTTTCTGATTTTTCGGTGTAGTATGACGAAAAAATTGCGTAGACTTTGCACGTTACAAAATATTATATAATAACGTCTTACTCGGACTTCCCCAAGTCCTAAAGTAATGTCTCTCGCCTTTGTTCTATCCTCACGACCCTTTTTGCAGTGGGTTGGGTCCTGCGGACTACCTGAGCACTTGAAGCTCGTCTATGACAATTTCTAAAAATAGAATGCACTGTATTCACAAAAATAAAGGATTTTTGGCGATAATTAATCTTTTTGTTAAAATATCAACTGATTCGTTGTTATTATTCAACTACTGCTAAATCTGAAATATTTTACCTAATAGGAACATTTCCAATTATTTTCAAGCCTGATCCATTATGCGATTAATTGCAATTTGTTATGTAAGTTTTATGCGCATCTGACTTTTCGTCGTCCACCAATAAGTAGTCATCTTCTGGTTGTACGAAACGCTTTTGATATATAGATTTTTTTCCAATTCTACAGCATTTGTGTGATTATAACTCAAAATTATTCGGTAAACCTATTATGAAAGATTTCAATAAATTAAACATTTTATCTCCAGACCGTGGGGTAAAGATAAACACACGAATTATGTGTTGCTATAAACTATAATAACTGCACAGCGACCTTGTATCTGATGACAGTTGGCAACGCATCTAAATTTCAATACAAGATGCAGATAACCGAGCATTCTCCACAATAGGCAAGACTCCACCTAACAGTATAATTAAATACTGCATAATTATAACAATAGATTACAATAACATCCTCGCACCTGCCAGACACCGTTTTGTGATAAAGCCATAAAAAACAGATGAGAATGCAAATACTTGACGACTATTTTTATTAAAGATTAGAAATTTTCTTCAAGGTTTTCTCAGTAAGTGATGTAATGTGTTTTATTGACTAGCAGTACGCCGCACAATGAATGGCATTTGTATCGTGAGTTGCTCTAGGTCATCGTTTTTGGGCTAAGTGTGGACAAATGTTATCCTGGGGAGGCAAAGGTAGCATTAGGGGCGTCAGAACTACCTTGGAGAGATTAAATCTGTCAGAATTAAACCTATTGCTAATGTGTAGTATTACGAAATTATCCCGCAGGTCGACCTCAGGGCCTATACAAGCGGCAATCGCTTTCAAACCGTTACGTGTTACTACAACGACTTCAAACTGAATGGGCATAAACTTTTCGATACTTACCTTATGTCAATCCAATACATTGTTGAGTTTTCCATTACCTGATAGAATGTCACTTTTTCTAGCTAGGGCCCCTGGACCGGATGCACACACACGATGAGACAAGTCTAGTTTTAAAATTTGATTAATCGCTTTGACCGTGTATGCGATGATCTTGAAGCCGTAACATCCAACACACACGGTACAGAATTTGGTCAGACGGATCTGATGATAAAAATGACTACGTATGGATGCCTTGGGTAGAAGCAAGCCAACCGTTTCTCCGGAGACGAGTCATACAGAAGCGGCAATTATTACATAACTTACTATTGTAGATTACTATAGTAGTATACTTATAATACTGTATAAATAAAAACAAATTGTCTTTATACACTATCATTCTGAAATTCTATCATGTTAATTTTACTGGGCACTTTTTTGTTTATTTCTGGGTTCTCTCAAATTGCAAGAAATTATACAGGGTTAAATTGCAAGTAATCATACAGGGTTAAATTAAATTTACTGGCGAAATTTCACAGGCATGACGGGTATCGATATCATAATGTTGGTATCATCCGACAAAAATCCTCATTTGGTCCAGAACAAGGTAAATAATAGACAAAAACTCAATAACAAAACAATTTTAGACGTTCATAAGAGCCTTTTATGTGCCTATTTGAAATAAATGATTTGACTTTGAGTCTGAGCTTTTCTTTAAAGTTAGCCTAAAAGAATAATCATGATGTTTTAGCATCCAGTTTTCTTAAATAAAACCTCTCATATCTAATTTACTCAGAAAATTTAGGTAGTACGAGTAAGATGTACTTGTTTACGTTAGTTTGTAGGGATCTAATATCGAGGGGTGGTCAAAGTCACTTTCCCTCGGCAGGGAAAGTAAACGCAGTGCCAAGAAACACATCAACAGCTGTAGACATTTTCATTAGTAGGTTTATTGAGCATGACTGTAATTTCATATTTTTCATCTTGACCTTGTTAATCACGGTTGCCTAATCCTACTTCTTTTAAAATATCTGAATGAAATTCGTGGCAATTAAGAAAGTTATAGATATATTCCGGATGAACTTTGAAACATACTTATTTTGGAAAAGAAAACATTCTAAACTAAATATTATAAGCCGAATCTAGCTAGCTACAAACTTTGGAGGTTTGAATTCAGTCACATACAATGAAAAAATCATGAGGAAATATACATAGGTAAGCCTTCAATAAAAGAAGGAAGTCTGACATTGAAAGAAAAAAAAAACGGTGGCACTCGCCGCTACAGTTGATTAATATTTACATAAGTTTCTCCGTCGTTGCGCAGTCAAGCCGATAAAGCTATCAAACAGTATCTGCAAAGTGCTCTAGAAAAAAATCAACGAAACAAAAAAAACACGTACAGTAGTTCTCCGTTTGTAATTTTCTGCCTTCGAATTTATTTTGTATGGATTTGCTCCCTTCGAAATTCCGAATCGATTATTTCGAAACGGAATTCCGACTGTATGTAGCTGGCCTAATTCATAATTTCAGCCGAAAGACGTCCACTGCTGGACATAGGCCTCCCCCAAAAAGAAGATTTGCCATAATCGCCACGCTTGGCAGGCGGATTGGCGATCGCAGTATGGATTAAAAAAAATGCATAGAGAACGCTGCTGCCCATTCTCTAGTAAGTCCCTTAGTCGCCGGCCTAATTATTACCATGTATTTAGCAGTCTGATTGTGATGAGTAATAATACAGGGTCAAATTAAATTAGGTAGTGAAACTCCGCAGATGTGATGGATATCGATACCTAAACACGACAAAAAAAAACTTTTTTTTGGGGTCACTAACTACTGGTCGTTTTTTTACTTGAAGTTTTTTTTTTTTGGGTGGTAAATTATCAAATAACTTCTCCCGCTCTGGGCGGAGCGGGAGGGCGTGTCAGACTTTTACTGACTAAAACCCACCCGTATTCCTTCATTTGCCTGTGTGCCAGGGCCACGATATCCCTTTCGGACAAAATCGCAACCCTGGCAGGCATTAGCCCTAACGGACCCCGTCAGTTGGTGATGAGAACTCTTTGAGGCACGCGTGGAATACAATGCGCCGTCGACCCGGGCCTGGTCCTTATCGGACGGTGAGCTACCCATCGTTCACCGTCCGCAGGCCCGCGCCTACGGTGGCCGGAAACCGGCTTGCGACTCCCGACGCCCGGGGCGTCTCCTGCGGCGACTAGGGGCGCGAGGGCGCGAACCTTGCCTCTCCCTCACGCATTCCGCCTCCTCCTTCGCAAGCATTACTGCTTCGCAGAAGGAGGTGACGGCCTCCCATGCACTCTCGCTCCGAACCATGGCCTGAACCAGGGCCGACCGCGAGAGATCGCCGCCGCCGATCGCCGCCGTGAGGACACGGCGGTACTCCGCCCAAGCCGGGCAGACCTCCACTGTATGCTCCACCGTGTCATCCGGGCGATCCACACAGTGGTGACACCCGGGCGTTTCCTCCCGCTTTATCCTGAACAAGAACCTCCCGAAACAACCGTGTCTGGCTTGGCTGTTTCGTTACTTACTTCAGAAACTAAATATTCGCATCACCTCCAAGACGGTAGCGAAACGGCAAAGCCATACATTTTTACTGATATGTAGAATTTGTGAAGTTAGGGTCGGTAGAGTTAGGCCGTGTAGATGCAGAAGCTTGGCTCTACATGAGATCTGATATCTTTTTCACAGGGCAAACCTTATGTGGTCGTCTTGGCAACATTTTACATGAAATGTTTTTTGGTGGGATTTTCTTTGTCAGTTTACCCACAGAAGTTTACCTTTGCATCTAAAACAAAGTAAATTTATGTTTTCCTTAAAAATATTTCCAAGAAAAATCGAAAACTTAGCACAAAATTTTACAAGACGTCTAAATCAGGTAAGGCAGGAAAGCCGGTTTAACTCCGGATCTAGAACACTTAGAACAAAAATGCGCTTAGCCCTAAAAATATACAGTTCTAACCTATCATATTCTATTAAAAATGCAAATTACTTGGAAAATAAAATTATACAAACGAGACAAGAAGTAAGGGCTTATTTTGTAATAAAAATTCGGACGTTATTGGTAGCTGTATTAAAAAAAACCCGCAAAAAGTTTTAAAATAATAATTGTAGTAGCATAAACGAGAATATTCTGTAGTTTATTACAGTATACGAAACATGACAAGAACGTTTCTAATTAATGAGTAATACTTACAACCAAAAATAAAGGGATGAAACAGCGAGCACGTGACGCAGTGGGGCATCGAACACATGTCGGAGGTTGTTAGGTCGGCAGCACACAGCGGGGCATCGAACACATTTCGGAGGTTAGGTCGGCGGCACACAGCGGGGCGTCGAACACATGTCGGAGGTTAGGGCGGCAGCACACACCGGGGCGTCGAACACATGTCGGAGGTCGTTAGGTCAGCAGTACACAGCGGGGTGTCGAACACATGTCGGAGGTTAGGTCGGCGGCACACAGCGGGGCATCGAACACATGTTGGAGGTTAGGTCGGCGGCACACAGTGGGGTGTCGAACAAATGTTGGAGGTTAGGTCGGCGGCACACAGTGGGGCGTCGAACACATGTTGGAGGTTAGGTCGGCGGCACACAGCGGGACGTCGAACACATGTCGGAGGTTGTTATGTCGGCAGCACACAGCGGGGCGAAGAACACATGTTGGAGGTTAGGTCTGCGGCACACAGCAAGGCGTCGAACACATGTTGGAGGTTAGGTCGGCGGCACACAGCGGGGCGTCAAACACATGTCGGAGGTTAGGTTGGTAGCACACAGCGGGGCGTCGAACACATGTTGGAGGTTAGGTCGGCGGGGCGTCGAACACATGTTGGAGCTTAGGTCGGCGGCACACAGCGGAGCGTCGAACACATGTCGGAGGTTAGGTCAGCAGCACACAACGCACGAACTTGACAGATTTTGTATAATTAAGAATTTCTTTTAATTTTCTGATTTTGAAGATGATTTGTTGATAAAAGTTTATAATGTAGGTAAAGTAAAACATTTTTTATGGAAAAACAAATATTATTATTTCCACATCTTTGTATAAATTAAAATATAATAATATTACTTTATTTTTACTAGTACTGTAAACTTGAAAGAGACGAAAAAAAGAGGAGCCGCACGTAAAACTTAGTCTAGGTCCAACTCCACCTGCTTCGGGAAGTACCTGTGTCGCATAAACAGGGAGCCGGACGCCCGGTGTCACCACTGCGTCGACTGCCGGGAGGACACGGTGTGGCATATGCTGGCAGAGTGTGCCGCTTGGGAGGAACCACGCTGTGCCCTCATCTCAGAAGTAGGCAGTGACCTATCGCTGCCGACCGTGGTCGAGTCGATGGTTGGCAGTGAGGAGTCCTGGGACGCGGTGGTGTCCTTCTGCGAAACAATCGTGTCGCAGAAGGAGGCTGCGGAAAGGGAGCGGGAGATCCGCTCACTCGGCCCACAGCAGGCGCACTGGGCGTCGGCAGAGGGCTGACAACGCCCTCTTCCGGCCCCCCTAAATTGGTCCAGGGACGGCGGACTTGGGGACATCCGCCACCCCCTATCACACTGGACCCGAGGTGGCGGCGCGTAGTGTTCCACGCACGCCCCTTTCAGACATCGCGGGGGGTCAAATACCTCACCCGCCCGTTACATCGGGGTACCCAGACTAGAGGTGGCCCGCAGAGGCGGGCCGGCACTAGCTGGGGATTGCGGAAGTAGTAATAGATCCCAAGATCCCCGGTGCAAGTGTGGGAGGGGGACACTGGGGTGGTTTTTAGTCAGTAAGAGTCTGACAGACCCCTTCGCCCGCCCCAGGGCGGAAGACATCCATGAGGATTTTCCACCCCGTGAACAAAAAAAAGGTCCAACTCCACCAATAATTCAAATGAATATGCAATCAAAATGACTGTGTATACCACCGACACAGAAAATAACGTAGACCAAAGAGGTGTTCCCCGATTTACAAAATGTTCACACCATAGGACGTAATTAGAAACTACGTGTTAACTGTTACTCAGGTGGGACGCTAACCCAAATTCTCAAAGGATAAGTAGGATTTGACCCGCGTTCCCGTGTGGTGCCGGACGTAAAGAATAGCACCATCCCATTTCTTCCCGTGGGTGTCGTAAAAGGCGACTAAGGGACTTACTAGAGAATAGGCAGCAGCGTTCTCTATGTTTTTCAACACCATACTGCGATCGCCAACCCACCTGCCAAGCGTAGCGATTATGGCAACCCCCCCATAAATGCACCGGTCGAAGCGGCCGTGCTTGGTCCCAGGCCAATGTCCAGCAGTGGACGTCTTTCGGCTGAATTGATGATGATGAGACGAATGTAAACCCGAGACGAAGTCGAGGGCTTACCATAGTCACGAGTTTGTAAATACTAATTTCCGCTCGTGTGTATATTCTGCTGTGTGTGCATACAACGTTGTTCAACACATTTGCGAGAAAACAGTACAATAATAGGTAATAAAATAAGCCATCAAAAAATTTTAAGAGCATGATTGAGTATTTCTTACTTTAAATAGCACTCACGATTTTGGCGACTCATTCAAAACAGGTGCAGTAGATTCCATATTAAGGCGACGATAACCGACTTTTAATGATTTTATACTGAAGATCACGTCTAAACGAGTAGTGTTAATGATTTGAAAAAAATATATGTTAAATTAAAGCATTTTCTCAATAACTTAATATGTGAATATTTTAGATTATCTTTATATTACATAGTGAAATTAATTTGTAAAGTTATGTCTAACGCAGATAAAAAACTGAGAATGGCGCAAAATCCACCAAGATTATTTTTCTGAAACTTACACCAATTTAAAGGTAATTTAATGTTTGATCTTTTAGTATACGCATTTTATTAAAATACTTTTTGTTTTGTGTATAATAAATTAATAATGCGTTAAATTGCGGACAGCGCTCCTTGATGGGCGAGTCCTATTACTGGCTGAACGTACGACGCGTTGCGTGAGCTCAGTACAGAACACGCAAGCTAACCATTCAAGGTCACTGGCTTATATCTGCGTCTTAATATCGGATTCCTCGCTTGAACTCATAATATTATTTTGTAAATATCAGTCGGAAAGTCGCAACAATCTTTGACATTTCTAATAAGAAAATGGCGCCACGTGCACAAGGTGAAAATTAGTACTACATCTTTCGTCTCATTTTCTCTTTAATAATAAAGTGAGATAAATGTATTGAGCAAAAGCGCTTCCAAGGAGGTTCGATCATTCAGTTTATTTATCCTCGTAATTTGAAACTCCTTGGTGGAATTCTTCTACCATTTTTATGTTAATTAAAAAAAACTGTAAAGGATACGCACGGCACCATACAACGAAGGGGGTATGAAAACATGTACTTAGGTGAGAGTAGGTACCTATTTTACCGCCCGTTCCGTTGTATGGTGCGTAATTTTTAACTTTCGATCAATGTATACAGGCTTCGTAAATGCATTTTGAGCAAATGTGTTGAAAAATATTTTACTCACTCTGCGGCTTTGCCGGTGCATCCTGCCAATAGTATGATGTGAACTATCTTTTAAAACACTCCTTATTAATTTGTTCTCAGTTATCACTTTATCAATACTAATTCTGTATAAAAAAATATGCAGAAAACTGATGGCAATTACAGTAAATTCACTCATTTTCACTGCCATTTCGTGTAGGATTATGACATCAATCAAGTTTCAACAAAAATATATACTTCATCGATTAAAACACTAACAAACGTTTATTTTGATACTAAAAACTTACTGAAATAATCATAAGTCTAGTAATTAAGGATTATTTAAAATTACCCGTCCATGCTGATCACAAAATACACTTGGAATGAAATGTCACTTTTATCTAATTCTGTTTCTGATTTCTCGCTTTTCTTATTTTTGGTTTTAGTTTGGTCTATGATTCGTTCATTATATTCCAAAAAAGGTAATATATACCTTACATTAGGATATTACAGTTCATTTTCCTGGGCCAATACTAAATGTAGCTCGAGTCACAGGAAGAAACTGAGTGGCTGGAGTAAAAAAAAAAATTTATGTATATATGACTTATTACAATTTTTTATATCTCTCTTGTGACGACTGAAAAAACCTGCCGTTTAAAAAAAACATTACAAACTTGTTTGGAGGCGTCGTAATTTTTTTTTTTTTACTTTCGATAAATATAAATTGCCAAATAATCGTGTGAAAAGTTTTAATCCGCTTCACACTCGAAAAGTATTTATTCAGCAGGAATTATACTGCATCTGGCGCCTCGAAACAGTCCTAGAACCGAAAATTCGAAGACGTGACATCCACGTTACCCCTCTCACCGAGAGGCGGCCTGTGTCCCAGCAGTGGGCGGGGACATTATAGGCTTAATATGGTTATGCTATTATGCTATGCTTTTTCTGGCGTATCTTTACTCCGCGTTTATTAGTAAAGTCCATTTCACGAAAGAAGTCCCGCGGAAATAAGTGGAACTAATTATTATTATACGCTAAGTTAGCAACATTCCTAAAATAACCCATGCCTGCAGCGCCACGTCTGCGGGACTTCTTTCGTGAAATGGACTTTAAGTGGGTTAGTGGTACCCATAGACTCAAAAAAAACTTCATTGTCTTTTTTTATGACACAACTTTATTCAATATAAGCTTTCGCTCTAATTTAAGCTTTTGCTTTTCCCAAATAAATAAAAAAATTAACACTCCGAAATACTATTGGTGCGACTGCCACATATCAAAACCTAGTAAGGGACAATTAAAAAAAATGTTTTGTTCAAATTGTAAAGACCTTTTTTTTTTTGGGTGGGAAATCATCAAATAACTTCTCCCGCTTTGGGCGGAGCTAGGGAGTGTCAGACTTTTACTGACTAAAACCCACCATGTTCCTTCAAATGCCTGTGTGCCAGGGCCACGATATCCCTTTCGGACAGACTCGTAACCCTGGCAGGCATTGGCCCTTTCGGACCCCGTCAATTGGTGCTGACGTCTCTTTGAGGCGCGCGTGGAACACAACGCGCCGTCGAACCGGGCCTGGTCCTTATCAGACGGCGAGCTACCCATCGCTCACCGTCCGCAAGCCCGTGCCTACGGTAGCCGGAAAACGGCCTGCGATTCCCGACGCCCAGGGCGTCTAAGGGCGGAAGGGCGGGCACCCTGCCTCACCCTCACGCGTTTCGCCTCCTCCTTCGCAAGCATTACTGTTTCACAGAAGGAGGTGACGGCCTCCCATGGACTCTCGCTCCGAACCATGGCCTGAACCAGGGCCGGACGCGAGAGATCGCCGCCGCCGATTGCCTCCGTGAGGACACGGCGGTGCTCCGCCCAAGCAGGGCAGACCTCCACTGTATGCTCCACCATGTCCTCCAGGCGATCCACACAGTGGTGATACCCGGGCGTTTACTTCCGCTTTATCCTGAACAGGAACCTCCCGAAACAACCGTGTCCGGTGAGGACCTGCGTCAGGCGAAAGGTGAGGACGCCGTGGCGCCTCTCTAGCCACTCCTCAAAGAGGGGACTTAACGCCGCAATTGTGGCGTGCCCAAAATTGTAAAGACCTGCGTTCAAATCTTAGCAAGCTGAGCAACGGAGTAAACACAAAACACACAGAATTATAATCATAAGAATCATCAATACAACTTTAGTGGGTGTCAACTCTGTTTAAGTTAGAATTGACCTCAAATATGTACATAGATTTTATTTCTGTAAGTGGGTTTGTACAAATACACATATATATTCATATTTTACACGTCATGTTTTAAAAGCTAGATGAGGTCGACGTTTTTTCACGACTATTCTGAGAAGAAAGGCTGAAACAAAATCTGAGGTCACAGTCTCTTTTAAAGTCCAGACATAATCCAGGCTAGATGGAAAGAACCACACAGATTGATGGGACCTGTCCAGTCAGTGCATGAATTTGTCAGTAATCGTGCAGCTTAACTCAGAACATAAGGAGCTCAACGATTCGACGAACAATACCAAAGAAAGGACTTTTGGGTAGGCTGCATGTGTTCTTAAACTGCCAGATCATGATTAAAACTAATTGAGAAAAAAACAAGGATCTGCTGACTGACTATTCTAGATACCGAATCTAGTCTTAACTCAATACCCCACCACTGGACCCTTTTTGCTTGGACGCCCACATATAATACTTTACAAATTATATTATTATATTCATTATAATTTTATATAAATAAAATTCATCTATGTCAATGTATATATCTATAAAAATCAGGAAATAATTTTGGTCAGACCATTTGAGGACCATGAAGATGTTGTCTGAAATGGTCTTTTGAGAAAAGAACCACATAGATTTGAGTAGACCTGTCCAGTCAATGTACGCACTAGAGGGTTGTATTGATGATTTTAATTATTATAATTCTGTAAATACATACTTGTTCCGGTAGCAAATCATATTTTGATCAACACCCCCCTCCTACCTGACACTGAACTAAAAATGACAAAAAACGTAAAAACATTTGAATTTCGCAGGCTACCCTGGCGCATTTCCCACAAAAACCTAGTATGCTGTTTTGACGCTCTCCTGGAAAATTTCGTTTGAAGCAGTTATTTGGTTTTGATATATGACAGCAGTGTATATGGGGCAACTTCTGAAGTAAAACACCGGAACTATAGCCACTCAACGAACACTTAGATGTGGACAAAAATAGGTCACTTTATTAGACAGTGTAATCTGTACAGTAGTAATAATAGAAAATCGAATGTTACATTATTTTGTATTGATACTTTTACTTAGTACCTACTGCGATCGTAGAAAGTGTTTTTTATTTACTAAGCGCACAGTATGTTCGGTAAAATATGACTGTAATAGATAGGAGAAAATTAAAAAATTATTTAAAATTAATTAAATTACTATGAAATATTAATATGAAAATTAAAACAAAAGTGCAACCAACACAATCGAAATATCCATTGTAAAAGTGGTCCATTTGCAAATGAAAGTTTCTGGAACTGGCCACTATACACAATAAAAAAAATGTAAAAACAATTACGGAATTCAAAATGAAACTCTCGGGGAACGTGTTACTTTTCATGTCATCTCATTTGGGAGACGTCATATGTTTTTTTTTTCTTTTTGGCGTCGCGTCGTTTAGGAAATTATGTGTTGCTATTTTACGAATTTTTACGCTGTGGCTTAAGTCAACAAGAGAGTTGCCAGGGACTTCAATTGGCATTTGGTGTTGAAGCCTCATGTCGCAGCTCTGAGTATTCGTGGTTCTGACAATTTAGACGTGGACGTGATCATCTCCATGACGATGTACGTGAAGGTCGGCCGGTGACGGCGGTTACAGAATTCAATATTGATACAGTACGACAACTGTTTGAAACTGACAAAAAAAATACTTGTCAGCAAATTCGTGGAATAGGCATTAGAATGAGCTAAGAGCAAAACATTTTGCATGTGCATCTGAAGGTTCGGAAGCTTTACACGTGATGGATACCACATGATTTAACGACGAAAGAACCATTGATATGAAAATGGTTGCTTTTTTGTTTGGCAAATCAGGACTCTACACACCAGTGTCGCTTGAAGAGCAAAGGACAGTGACCGCGGATTGGTACATCAACACTTGCTTGCCCAGAGTCTTAAAACTAGTTCGCGAAAAGCTTGGTAGATTTTGCGCCATTCTCAGTTTTTTATCCGCATTAGACATAACTTTACAAATTAATTTCAATTGTAATATAAACATAATCTAAAATATTCACATATTAGTTATTAAGAAAATGCTCTAATTTAACATATTATTATATTTTTTTTTCAAATCGCTAATACTATTCGTTTAGACGTTCAGTATAAAATCATTAAAAGTCGGTTATCGTCGCCTTAAGGCGAAAGCGTCATGGTAGCCGCGAAATTCAAATTCTCATTAGAATCAGAAATACAACAAGCTCTCTTCGAAGAATCCTATGTACTTAGAGAGTTGTATTGCTGATTATAATTATTATAATTATGTAAAGCCATATTAGTTACGTTCGCGAATCATATTACAATCACCATCCAACCTGACACAGACCTGCAAATTGCAAAAAAAATTAAGATTATTAGAATTTCGCGAGCTACCTTAGCGCATCCCCCTTAATACATGCATACATAATAATATGTATAATTCAAATTACGCGGTGTAAACACCGTCGATTTTTTTTTTTTACTTATGTCGTATTGGCACTCGCGTCTCGGAATGGAGGAATTGTGTAATCAAATCATCCGTCTCTCTCCCCACTTTCAATACACAATTATCTCTCTCGCTATTTATTGTTTTAAGACAATCTGACCCTTAAAATAGGAAGCGAGCCTATTTCCGCTCATCGGGAACAAATCCAGACTCACGGCTGCTACTGAGAAATCCCTAGGCTAACTTATCGTGATGAGCAGCGAATCCCTTTTTTTTTTTGTTCACGGGGTGTAAAATCCTAATGGATGTCCTCCGCCCTGGGGCGGGCGGAGGGGTCAGTCAGACTCTTACTGCCTAAAAACCACCCCAGTGTTCCCCTCCCACACTTGCACCGGGGATCTTGGGATCTATTATTACTTCCGCAATCCCCGGCTAGTGCCAGCCCGCCTCTGAGGGCCACCTCAAGTCTGGGGGGGTGAGGTGTTTGACCCCCCCCCACGACGTCTGAAAGGGGCGCGCGTGGAACACTACGCGCCTCCACCTCGGATCCAGTGTAATAGGGCCTGGCGGACGACCCCAAGTCCACCGTCCCTGGACCCATTTAGGGGGGCCGGAAGAGGGTGTTGTCACCCCTCTGCCGACGCCCAGTGCGCCTGCTGCGGGCCGGGTGAGCGCACGAGATCTCCCGCAGCCTCCTTCTGCGACACGACTGTTTCGCAGAAGGACTCCACCGCGGCCCAGGACTCCTCACTGCCGACCATCGACTCGACCACAGCCGGCAGCGATAGGTCACTGCCTACTTCTGAGATGAAGGCACGGCGTGGCTCCTCCCAAACGGCACACTCTACCAGTGTATGCCGCGCTGTGTCCTCCCGATGAGCGAATCCCTAGGCTAACTTCATCCGGTGTTCAGGTGGAAAATAGACTCTGTAAGTAGCTGACTCACAGCAGTTGTAAATGTTACTACTGAATATGTCCAAGATAGTCCTTGGGAATATTGAGCTGTAACATATTTCCATTGCTGTCGTATAAATAAACGTACTCACAATATCGTTGTGATGAATCCCCTGCCATTTGAGCGGTTGAATATAGAATGTTCTATGTTTATTTTATTACCCAAGGGTTATTTAACTTTTAGATAGGTCTTAGAAAATATATTGCCATGTCCATAGAGTGCTTTTTTTAGCCGACTGTGGCGAAGCCAAAAAAGGAGGGTTATGTGTTGGACCTGTATGTACCTATGTATGTATGTACCTATGTATGTATGTCTGTCCCTATGTTCCCTCGTAACTACTAAACGGCTGAACCGATTTTGATGAGTGATATGTCGTTAGATTCTTCTTTATTGCGCGAGTATCATAAGGTATATTAAAATTATTAAAAATCAAAATGGCGGATTTGTGGCACCAAAAGGTTTGTTTTAAAAAAAAAAATATCTCCCAAGCCTATCGAGTGGGGTATCAAAATTAAGGGTTTTAAAAGGTGATTACCAAAAATATATAATAAATGTTTATAAGTAATTTAAATGAGAAATGATAAAAAAAAATATTCCGAACTTTTGGAGCGAGTAAGTAAGAGGTCGTTATCACCCGATTATAAGTGAGTATATAACCTAATTTACCGTCATAAACCGTCTTCGGGTTTTTGTTTTTTAATTAACTTTTTTTATTTACTAGGTAATTACTTTTATTCTAAAATAGTAGGTAGTTTATGAAACTGTGCAGTGTGCAGTTTTATACTACTTTATCTAAACCCGTGTAATTTTGTCAAAAACTCAATAAATAAGTATCTAGTAAATATGGCGCCACGCAACAACATTCCACCACGGGGGTTCGCTCCACAAGCTTCACCACAGTTAATACAAAAATCCGTTGATTATTTGGGGGCACCGTAGTGCCTCCGCCAAGACGAGCCAAGCGAAGCGCAAGGGCACTACCTTTTCCTACCTTTTCTCGAAGTGTTTCGTCGTTTTTTTGAACCCTCATAGAGTTGGTTTCCGAAGTACCAGATAGTTCATATTCTCAGGATATGATGTCAATAATAAACTAATTAAAAATACAAACTCTCAATTGAATAGCTCTAATACTTTAGATATTGATATCTTAAATACACCGATTTCGTCACTGACACACTGATGATCATCAAAATGTTTGGCTACTTCCTGAAGTGCTAGAAAGCTGAAATTTGGTATGTAATCTAAATTTAGTATACAACCAACAAAAAAAATCATAAACTTATAACTTTCGCCCCCCATCCCCTAAAATAGGGGGGTGGAAGTTTGTATGAGACTTCAAAATGTTAGGGTACTTCCTGAAGTGCTAGAAAGCCAAAATATAACTTTGCTAGTATTAAAGCACAACAGTCAGCTATAGTTCAATATAATCGCTTAAGAGCGAAATATCACCCTGATTTATCGCTTATGGTAATCAGTAAACCATCAAAGAAAAAAGGCAAAGACAGAGAATGGGCTATGAAAACTGGCACTGCTGATGTGCAAGAAATACACCCCAAAAAAAGAAGAAAAAAATAAACACTAAAAAGACTGCATAGCGACTTACAAAAAGAACTGAAATCCCAAAAACTCTACCGAACCTAACTTCACAAATTCTACATATCAGTAAAAATGTATGGCTTCGCCGTTTCGCTACCGTCTTGGAGGTGATGCGAATATTTAGTTTCTGAAGTAAGTAACGAAACAGCCAAGCCATACATTTTTACTGATATGTAGAATTTGTGAAGTTAGGTTCGGTAGAGTTAGGCTATGTAGATTCAGAATCTTGGCTGTACATGAGATCTGATATCCTTTTCACAGGGCAAACCTTATGTGGTCGTCTTGGCAACATTTTACATGAAATGTTTTTGGTGATGTCTAGACAGGCTAACTTTGTTATGCTGGTGTGCGTGACAGCTACGTCTTACACTCGCGGCACGTCATTGTGGAACTTACAATTTGTGATCAAAACAACTGAAAATGGATCTACTAATTGTGTGAAGTCCAGCAGCCTAATTGCGTAACACAGTATGAATCACAATTGGAGAGTTTTTAGGATATTGCTAATCCATTGCTTCATATGTTTGAAAAAATTGTCTGAATGTGGTTGAACTGTCAAAATGAAACCTATTGCGATCAATTGTCATTTTACGTGTATTACGCAATTGCCCCGCAGGAAATCGTAACTACTAAATACTAACAGAATTAGGAACTGTTTTGAAACACGGTCATTGTGAAACTACGGGGTGCGCTAAGGTAGTTCGCGAAACTTAAATTGTCTTACGTGTTTTGCAATTTGCAGGTCAGTAACAGGTTGTACGTAGATCTAAATATGATTCGCGGCCATAACAAATATGGCTTCACAGAATTAAAAAAAGAAAAAACAAAATGAAATTAATAATAAATAAAAACATAATAATAACAAAACAAAATATATAAAAAATAATAATAAATAATAAGGACCTCATTTCCAACAGTAGCGCTTGCGACCAATAGACCAACGAGGCAGTTTTTTATAAAAATGTGGTTGTTAATTGTATATTGTGGTCTGTTTCGACTACCACTCTCTAAGTTCGAAAAATCCTACTGAATGATTATTTCTGACATAATCTTTCAGTAGGATTTTTTTAACTTAGATATATAGAACTTAGGTAGCCAAGTAAGCCTATAATTATAATGTCGTCCGACGTAGGAGTAGAATAACTTGTTACAGTATAAAAAAACCAAGTAAAAGGGCGCGAACGATCATGTCCGCGGGAATTTCATCATTCTCCTGCTCTTATCCCAATTTATTTGGGGTCGGTGCAACATCTCCCTTTCTTCCACACTTCTCTATTAGTCGTCATCTCGGTACCCACTCCCTTTCTAGCCATATCATCCTTCACACAGTCCATCCATCGTTTCTTTTATAGCCATCGACATCCATACTCATAACTTTCCTTACGACATTTTCCTCATTCCTCCACATCACATGCCCATACCTTGACAACCGATTTCCGCACAACTTTTCAGTCACCGGTGCAACTTTCAGACTTCCTCTTATGTACTCATTTTTTATTCTATCCATTCGTGTTACACCACACATCCCTCTTAGCATTCTCATCTCAGCTACATTCAATTGCCTTTCATTTATCCCTTTTGTGGCCCAACATTCTGCTCCATACAAGACAGCAGGTCTTACCATTGTTCTATATATCTTTCCCTTAAGTTTAAGGGGAATGTGGGAGTCGCATATTGTTCCCGTAACCTGCCACCATTTCATCCATCCAGTGGTAATTCTGAGCTTAAATGTCCGATCTACTTCGCCATCGCTTTGCACGAGTGAACCGAGATACCGAAAGTCGGAGCAGACTGGGAGAAGCGCGCCATCAAGCTCTATGGCTCCAGACAGAAGAATACCTAGATATACCAAGCACAGGTGGAAAAACTTGAAAAGTTAGAAACCCGAAAGTCTGACAACCAGTCTTACCAAGGGGTATCGTATTACCCAGAAACAGGGTTGTGGACCTCAGACACGCAGTCGCTCCATGTAAAATACTGGTATTCAGCTGCATCCAGTTGTTTGTCAGTCTGATCACAAATTGTAAGTTCCTCATCAATGTCGTGCCGCGAGTGTAAGACGTAGCTGTCACGCACACCAGCAAAACAAAGTTAGCCTGTCTAGACATATAAACCCCACCAAAAACAAATCATGTAAAATGTTGCCAAGACGACCACATAAGGTTTGCCCTGTGAAAAAGAGATCTTTAAAAGATATCTTTTTTGTAAATTACTGGTATTCAACTGTAGCCCGTTAGCCTGGAAGCCGACCCCAACATAGTTGGAAAAGGCTAGGCAGGGAATGATGATGATCAAGTGCAGCTTGGAATTCAGCGAATGTAATAAAACTGAGTAGGTTATCGTCAGTATGTGTCGGTATGAACATCAGGGGGCCAACCCCTCCCTCCAACCCTTCGCGCCCTCACGCCCTTAGCCGCCGTAGGAGACGCCCCGGGCGTCGGGAGTCACAAGCTGATTTCCGGCCACCGTAGGCGCGGGCCTGCGGACGGTGAGCGATGGGTAGCTCGCCGTCCGATAAGGACCAGGCCTGGGTCGACGGCGCGTTGTGTTTCACGCGCGCCTCAAAGAGATGTCAGCACCAACTGACGGGGTCCGTTAGGGCCAATGCCTGCCGGGGTTGTGAGTTTGTCCGAAAGGGATATCGTGGCGAGTGGGTTTTAGACAGTAAAAGTCTGACACGCCCTCCCGCTCCGCCCAGAGCGGGAGAAGTTATTTGATAATTTACCACCAAAAAAAAAAAAAAACATTTTATTTTTGAAAATTGAACTAAAAGCGGCGTACTCTTCGGTAGAATGCGTGCATTCCGTTGCGGCCTCGCCGTAGGTGAGTATAAATGTTCCTTGTTTGCGGCTACAGAAGAAATTGAAAAAGGCATTGGCGCGAAAACTTTAGAATATTTTTCTCTAATTACAATTTAAATTGGTGACCGTAATTTATTTTACAACAGTGAAAATGTCATCATCTTGTGAGAATGGAGACGCGTTTTTGCAGATGGAAGAGAAAGGAAAATAATTAATTTTCAATCTGTCGCCGTCAAGGTGTTTATGGTGCATATGTCAATAATTCATATTTTATTTTCTCGCAATCGTAGTGAAAAGTATAGTGTTTTCCATCTTTTCAGTTCATGTTTTTGTAGTCGGGTTTTTTGTTATTTTTAAATTATTTGTTTGGGTTGCGCCCATTTAACACACGGCGCTAAAAACCCATTATAATTTATACCTCGGTTTCTATTTACTCCCTCGCTAAAGCTCGGGAGTAAAGCTACCTCGTTTATTATATAATGGGTAATTTTAGCCCCTTGTATAACAATCTACTATTTATTCCTGCTTAGAGCTGGGAACGAACGAACAATTTGTATGATTTGTTTATCGCCTGCTATAATAGAAAAGAAACAACCCTATATGAATTGTATAGCGGTGTCCCTTTCATAAGTACCTTTCATACGAAAAGTCAAAGTAAGATTATAATAATACTGTTATTAGGAGTTGGTGGTAGGTCCACAGTCCCATACTAAATCAGGATGCGTTAGTATGTATGTGCATAATTATGTTGACGAATCCAGAACACTACAATGTAATGTTGTTCGACTAACAGGATGTTTGATTATACAAAAGTCATGAATTGTAAACTTTCAATTATTAGGCTATTCCTAGACGCTAGTTCATGTTCATAATACATGTATATTCGTAGGGTGCGCTTCCCTCAACTATTCCATACAAACATATGCAGGACTAACGCTGGGGAACGCACCTCTTCGACTCCTTGTTGATTCTTACAACACGCATTTTATAGATCTGGATATATTTTGTCTATCGAAGCAATCATTTAAGAAAACGGCTCTGCATATTTTGTTTAGAGAGTATTTTATTTAAATTAAGCTAAGCTAAGTAACACAGCATTATTTTGGAAGCGACTATTGTTTTATTTTTCTTTTTTATCACTTGTCTTTAGCAATTTTAACCTTTAGTTAAATTGTGGACAATCGTGTGGGTTACCTGTTTGTTAAATCTTAGTTTAAATATTTCTTTGTATTTTTAGCATGTATCTGTTTTTTGTCCCTCAAAAATAAATATTATTATATATCTTTAGATTAAACCAACTGGAATTGTCAGATACGGAAGGAGACTATCCATGTCTGCTATTATTGTTATAACCATTATTAACATTGCCCGGGTGACTGAAAGGTAATGAGTTGACGACTCGACGTCAAGATACAATTATCGTAAACAATTATGGATAATCAATACGAAAGGTGGATGAAAATAAACATACCTAACTGATTTCGCTATTTGATTTGTCACTTTAACCGAGAACCACAATGTGAATGTGACACAACAGAATGAATGTCTAGCAAGAAGATAGTTGCCTAATGATTTAATTCTCTTTCGCAGGGAAAACCCTAGGGAGGTTCGTAATAGAGCCGAGAAGATGAGGAGAGACCGGCTGAACCAGTCCGTAGCGGAGCTGGCGTCGATGGTGCCACCCGTGGTGGCCGCCAGGCGGAAGATCGACAAGACGACAGTGCTGCGGCTGACCGCGCACTACCTCCGAGCCCACCAATACGGCAAGTACTGCACTAAATATTCTATTGCACTATCCAATAATAGGTATTTTTGGACTAGACGAGCTTTGAACATAAATTAAATAGACAAAAGAAAAAAAAGCAAGGGTTCTAGAATAAACTAGTTTTTGCAGTTCGCTTAGGAAATTTTATCGCGACCACCATTCGGGGAAACAACGTTTAATAATAGAAAACAACCGACTTCCAAAAAAAAAACAAAAACGGGAACAGTAACTTTAATTTCGGTAGTCGGTGTACTGAGCTCACGCAAGCGTCGTACGTTCAGCCAGTAATAGGACTCGCCCATCAAGGAGCGCTGTCTCCATGTTGTTGTTGTGTTGCTGTGCGCCATTCTCGGTTTTTTATCCGCGTGAGACATAACTTTACAAATTAATTTCACTATGTTATATAAACATAATCTAAAATATTCACATATTAAGTTATTAAGAAAATGCTCTAATTTAACATATATTTTTTCAAATCATTAACACTACTCGTTTTGACGTGATTTTCAGTATAAAATAATTAAAAGTTGGTTATCGTCGTCTTAATAGTTTCATCACTTTTGCGCTCTCGGAAATATAGCTTACTTCGCCGTCGATTTACTTAATGAAGATATTGTATATAAAATGAATAAAATCATAAAATAAAATGTTGATTTTATCACACGGATAGCTGAAGCCCAGTGTGTTATTTTTAAATTTCTTGATAAGGTTTGTTAAATAATTGAATAAAAACATCACCGACAGTGTTTTAAAAAAAATATAGGATTTTAATAATTCATGACAAAAATATTTTTCGTTATTTTATTTTATTACTTCAAAAGTGTATTGAAAAACGTCGTTTGATACACGTGGACATTTGTTATTGCAGTTCTCGGCTCAAAAACAACCTCGCCTACGGCTCGGGTGTTAAAACTAAACTTTATTAAATTGAAGAAAATGTTCTCAAATTCAACACGATATCATCAATTTTGTATGAAGAGGCAACGGAAATTATTTATTACAATATTAAGAACGAACATTTTCGAATAAAAAATTGGTACTATTTGAGATGAGTAATCTATCTGTGGCAATTATTAGTTACAAGTGGTTTAGTTTAATTTTGCCGCAAAATGTACCGAAAAACTCGGTTCATAAACAAATAAATTATGCCCGAACACATAAAACATATATTTAAAGACGAAAGAGAACTTCCTCCTATTTGTGAAGTCGATTAAAAAAAGTAAAAGGTACAAGAACACATTATATATGTTTCATAAACTAGAGCTTTTTTCATAAATATGCTTTCGGTAACGTGAGATAAGACCATTGTGAAGTAACTAGATTTAAAGGGATTCTATAGTTTGTAAGGGTATATTTTTTCTCAGAATGTTTACATGTAGATATTCTTCGAACTCTTATTTACTGAAAGTTTCTTTTGTTGTGATCTTCACGTAAATAAGCAGACTTGTATTTCTTGCTCACCTTATGGATTTATGGATTTAGTGACGCAGTTGTGTGATCTAGTTCTACGCTTTAATTTGCAAATATTTTCTAGTTTCACTACATTCCATACAGTAATTGTTATGTGATGGAATGCAAGCTCCACCCATAGCAATTACGATGGGCATACACGACCGAATTGAAGAGTTCTAGTGTGAACTATGATAGCGTTGTAACAAAGGCCAATTACGTTTAGTTGGGTAGTAGACGGACGATGCAGGTGCGCACATTTTGTATCATGTTATTAATGTCATGTCATTTTGCAAAAACGAACGTACCTATTACTTTGATAAAATAAGGAGACAGCAGTGACATACCGGATAGTTATCGTTGTTGTGGTAAAGAATTATTAACAGTACCTATATTTGCACAAACTTTAATTGAAAATGACATATTAACCATAAGCAGATAAAAATACTAAAGGATTGGCAGTAGGCTCCATAGGTTTTATAAAATGTCGGTATCATTCTAGGTAGGCTAGGGACCTGTATGATATATCACACATGATTCTTTAAGAATTTGTTTGTTAGAATTTAAATTGTTTTTTCTGTTTTTGTTTGTTACATCTTTTATAGAATATTGTTTAACCTTCTTTTATTTGTTTTTCTCTTTTATCTTGCTACAGTGCTGTGTACGCTGGCTGACAGCTTGTGTTTATTATATAACTAGCTTTTCCCGGCCCGGCTTCGCACGGGTATCGCTAAGTATCTAACCTACCTAACCTACCCACCATTCCTACCTACCCTACCTATCTACCCTACCTATCTACCTACCTACCCAACCTACCTACGCTACCTACCTACCCTACCTACCTACCCTAGTAAAAAGTATGAAAAAAAAAGTATCCTATGTCCGTCTGCTGGTTCTAAGCTACCTCTCCACCAATTTTCAGCCAAATCGGTTCTGCCGTTCTTGAGTTATAAATGGTGTAACTAACAACTTTCTTTTATATATAGAGATGTGGTAATCTGTGGAAAATGTTGTGGGTAGTATATTAGTTAAGTTTAATTTTAAGACAACACTGTTTTATGCATAATATACTACTGTTTGTTTTCCCAAATATAATAAATAAATAAATAAAAAAATTGCCTCTGAATTTGAATGTAATAGAGTAAGTTTGTAATTAAAAAAAACAATATCATGTAATTAGAGGGGGTTATGAGTGATGGATGACACTAGCTGAAAAACACATGTTTTCTCGAAAATAGGATCATTAAATAAATCATCATTCTCGTTGTCTTGACCGAAGTATACCAATCAAGAACAAAACTATAAAAGAGACAATAATTTATAATCTAACTACTTAGGTACATAGGTACCTATAATAATTGCGCAGAACAGGTATCTCTGTGCATACCACTTGCAACGTATAAACACTGAGTCACCAAATTAGAATAGTAATGAAACATAAACATAACATCACGCCTTCTTTCCCCGAAGAGTTTGACAGAGGTGTACCTGTAGACTGTAGTACCCAAATTTCTCCAGTTAATTTTTAAGTCCGATGTAATAGGGGCGAGCCTATTGCCATCAACCGGGCTCAAATCCAGACTCCGGGTACCTACTGAAAAATTCCAAATAGAAAAACCCAAAGTAAACATACAAATAAGTACCACCGCGAAAGTTCCCGGTCGACCACTTTTCAACCTTATTACTATGGGCATAAGGGCGAAAAGTGGTCGACCGGAATGTTCGCGGTGGTACATAAAATTGAAGTGTCTCGTTTTTAATGTAAAATTACCGGTTCTTACTTTTTGTATAATAAACGGTATTTACAATACAATTTTATTATAACAAATTTTTTTTTCTTTTAATTGTGCGTGTCTGTTCGTTTCGTTCGTGTATTCCATTTAATCTACGAAACGGCTGGACCTATTTTGACGGGACATTCACTGGCAGGTAGCTGATGTTATAAGGAGTAACATAGGCTACTATTATTTTAGAAAAAGCCTAGCGGACGAAGCCGCGGGTAGCAGCTTAGTTTCTAATGGAAGAAGCGTTTAGGCAAAGTATAGATTAAAGACAGAGTACGAATAATAACAACAACAAGAGTAACTACTTAGCTAGCATCCACAATTGGGTTCAAGGTAGGACTTAATATTGATGAAAGTACACACGGCTACACATCAAGCTATACATTTCCAGTATAAGCTGCTCTAGCATTGTGTTAGATTTCCGTACAATGAGAGGTCAGCTGATACTGGAAATGTATAGCGTGATGTGTAGCCGTGTGTACAATGATATTATATTAAACAGATATTATGTTGAGAGCGCGCAATCGTGAAGACTCGAAAACGTCCTAATTGGGACGTTCGGTGATTGGTGGCCAGAATAATGTTTGTTTACATTCACGTGCAATTGACAACACTAGCTGTCTCATTTTTTCTTGTTGATTAATGAAAAGTTGCCGCTGCTGCGCGGATTTTTTTTAAATGTTGTTTTGTGAGTGTATAACATATCTGTTTCATATAATATCATTGAGGTAGTTTAAAAACATGAGCAATGCGGCTCTCTTAGATGTAGTATATTGATTTTCTGACGTAAAAGTGCAGTATGTATTTAGGCAACATTGTTGCAGCGTAGTTTTCAACAATGTGTCATTTCTCCGCCCAGATATTTGCGAGTCTATAAATTCGATCCCCATCGTTCTAGATTAAGGATACGAGTAGTTTGAAGGCGATGATTTGAAAACTGCAGTTACAATGTACCGGTGCCCTGTGCTAAGGATCCGTCGGTTACTGGCCGCTTCTAATAAACTAGTGCAACGTGCAAATCTATTCATAGTACCGGCTCACGCATTCGTGTCACTATTAGTTTGTCCGAGAAATGGAACATTCATTTCGTTAAATACTTTTGCACACATAATAATACGTCTGGGATGTTATCTGTGCGACTTACTCTAAGTTGTATTCTCGCATTATAAAATACTTAATGCATTAAAAAAATAATGCGTCTTTTGCTATCTAATTATCATAATAACATGTTTCTGTGCGTGTTTCATTGAGTAATTGTGCAATAAATCACTTTAATGCAGTAAAAATAATGGCGTTTAAGTTATAAAACATTTCCACATTAAATAGGATTTAGTACAATTAGTTATTGCAATGTAACATATTTGTCTATCAATATAAAATCCGGTCGTGTAGAGTAACGTGAGCGCAGGCGCACGTGCTGCGCCATGCTCCTCTCTAAGGGCGTCCACACACTGCATTGCGAATTCAGTTATTTTAGTTTCAATGTCACCGTAAACAGCGTTAGCATGACATGTCATAACGCGGTGGCGTAATGTAGCCATAACCTTATACAACATGAATACATCACAATTTTAAAATATAGTTTTATTATTCTAGTAAAACAGTTGAAGCTGAAAACATGTAAACGTTATTTACTTTATATAAAACGTTATTTACTTTTTGTGATGCAAATGTGTTGTGTTATATTTAATTTGTAAATAGATATGGTTTTGCTTTGTCATAATCACGCCGAGAACGAAAGTGACCTATCTCATTTTTTTTTGTAAAATGAGTTTTAAATAGAAAATTACTCAAAAAAGTACACTCTATAAAGTGATACAGCCAAATAATATAGGTTTATAAAAGATATTCGTAATTTTCGTTTTCATAATAAAAAGTTATTGTAGAATAAATAGAAAAATGTTCAATCCGTCGAACACATTTTCTTCTATTCCCAAAAATCGTAAATTTTGTCTTGAGTCACTTTCGTTCTCAGCATGCGAATTATGCAACAATACAATGTCTTCTTTGAATGCTTCTTGGCGGAAAAGTGAAGCGTCATGTTCAGCAGTTTGTTTAATTTTCCAAAATTTGTGTTTAGCCGAATATTAATGTGTAATAATGGTGGATTATTAACCATTAAGTGTTTGTGAACGTGCATTAGTGTAGGCAAATGAAACAAAACAGTGCAACTTCGCTTCAAGTTCTCTCAAGCAGTCCGCGTGAGGTCTCAGTAAAGTGCCACATCTTTACTGAAACTCAAGGATGCATGATGATGATATGCCCGCCCACTCCGGCGGGCATATCATCATCATGCATTTATAATTCATTTCATCAGTACTATACAAGAACTAAAACGTGACATTGGCTAAATGCACAAACCGTGCGAAGCCAGAAAGAAAAAAAAAAAAATTTCTTCTTTTCATATAATCGCTTCCTCGATTTCATTTCTGTCAAGTTGCTAGAAATAAATATTTATCAAGATATTTTCAGAATTAGAATATTTATTTGTAAAACATAGGTATTACATAACAGAGGTGTTAGGTTAACATATTTGGGCGCTGTTTTGCCGTGAAAGCGTACAAATATTATTTTACATGCCCAAGCTATAAAATTTATTACCATAGGTAGGTAGGGTGACTGTACATGCAAAACAAACATATCATCCTCACCGCCATCCACGCCCCGCCTCGCCGTGAGAGTATAAAACCACCTTTAGTGCTTAAGATAAAAATACAAAATAATGATAATGATAAAATTTGCCATAAAAATACAGATGATCCATTAAAAAATAGTGTACTTTGTATACATCGGATCTATACGTAGTTCTATGTCAAAATCTGCCTCTTTAAATAGGTAAACCTGTATCTTAAGAGACAATATTATACTTAGCTTTACATGTTTTTAAATAAAACTTGTTAAGTACTAAAAATTATAAAAAAAAAAAAATAAAAAAAAAAAATAAAAACCACGACTGCTCTGCCAAAAAACGAAGTAAACAAACAAGCTGTTTAAGTCACTCACTCACTCATTTACTCGCTGACTAAACAAATCAACAAAATTGTCATTGCTGTCGAGGGACCGTTCAGTGGACCAATTTTTAACCGACTTCTAAAAGGGAGGAGGTTATAATATTCAGCTGTATGTTTTTTTTTTTTTTTAATGTATGTTCCTCGATTTCTCCGTCAATTGTAGACCGATTTTGAAAATTATTATTTTTGTTTGGGAGGGTTTGCTCCCGAGGTAGTCCTATTGCCACCAAATCAGATTCTGACGAGGGGATCCCATGGAAATCGAGGGAAATCCTCAAATTTTATAGGCATACCTATTGGCTAAATAGGCGATTTGAGTATTTTTTGTAGTACCTCGTGCATTCGCTCTCGGAAAAAACCATTCAGTGAAGTGGAACTGATAATGAAGACCACAGATGGCCACCGGAACTACTTAGATAATTTCACCGCTACGATTCGATTAGGCACTTTAATATGGTTGCTGAGCAATTCATGCTCGTCAAAATGCATTATGGTGAAGTCACCATCAGTTCTTCTGGTTCTTACCAGGAGAACTCCTCAACAATTAACGACCCTGCATCGGGAAAAGCAATATTTTGTAAAAGATGATGAGCATTTAACATTAGGTTATTGTAAATTAGATACATTACAAACTGACCCACTAAAAAGTAGAAAAATAAAAACCTTTTTACAAAAAAAAAACAACTGACTACCAAAAAGTATATAATTGTAATAAGTGGTATATCTAAGAGGTCGACTTATTTTTTAATTTTAATTTTGTTTTTGGCAGAATAGTCGTGTTAGAATTTTTTTAAATTATTATTATCTATTATTTTGAATGTTGTAACCAAAATTTTGCAAAAGTATTTTGATAAGAGTGTCCGTGGAGTTTTTTTGCCCGTTTTTCTCCATAGGTAAATTTTTCGCTTTGAAATAGACAACTAGCTTTTTCTTTCTATGTCTTCTTGACAATTTAAAAGCGCCTGTATTGGTTTGAAATAAATGCATTCCGTCTTATTACAAAACAAGATTTATATTTTGACATGGCTTAAACCATGGAGCCAGTTTTTGTAATAAGAACGTAACTGTGATTGAAATATCGTTCCTTATACAAAACTGAAAACTTAGTTTGGTACTAAGTTGTCAGTTTCGTATTAGGAACTGCACCTTAGACGGAATAAAGTTCGAAATTCAATAATGGCTCCATGGTTTATACTTCGGTCTGAAGATAAACCTTGTTTTGTAATAAGGCCCATTGAGTTTTAGTTTTTTAGTTTGAGATCTACCTTTTTTTTGTTTTTAGTCTGGATTTGTGCCCGGTTGATGACAATAGAGTCGCCTCCGATTACATGGAACTTAAACATATCTGAAGAAATGTGCAATGGGTGTACTACAGGTACACCTCTGCCTAACCCTTCGAGGAATTTACGCGTGATGTGATGTTATGTTATGTAATGAAGTTCCTTCCTTGCCAGTGTTCGGAGACTCAATCGGCCAAACGGCGCACCGGTTCAGCCCTGCCTCGATCCTCAAGGTGCTGAGCCTGATCAACGGCTTCCTCATCACCACCACTTACAGGGGCATTATTGTGGTTGTCTCACAGAATGTCAACCAATATCTTGGATTCTCTGAGGTAAATTGCTATTTTATTTTCGATATTGTTATTATTTTATATATTTAAATTATAGCATAAAATGCAGGAAAGAAAAATTTAAGATTATTTGGTTATGACCGAAGAGTAACGTATGTCTTAGCATCCCATCTTTTATATCAGAAGTCTATTTACAAAAGCAAATAATAGTCGAGAATTAAAAAAAAAAAAACTTTAAGTTATCGCTCCAGAAGGCATTACTCATAAAACCTTGTTAGGCTCGTTTGACTTGTGTAGCCAGCTCATTTACTTACATAACTAAGTTAATAAGGAAAACTTATAGAATAAAATTCAATAATCAAAGACTGTTAAGCGTAAGTAGGTAATAGGTAATAATCACTCGTTATCTTACATTTATTTTAAGTCAAGTTTCAAAAACACTGCAACAAAACCTTTTTCGCTGTGATGCCATATATGGCATGTAGGTCGTCTACTCTATAAACGAAACACCTATTTTACAGTGTACCTACCTATTACCTACTGTAAAAAAAACTGGTAAGCACTCCGTTTATGTGCACCTCTTCGTTATCTCTTTGCATGACGACAACAAACAATATTTGAACGAAGACGAGACCGCACAATGATAATGAAGCCTATCATTATAATTATTTTCTCAAACATGCATGGAAATTTGAGCATTATTTTGACAACCTTCTTCGAGATAAATCGAAATTGCTGTACTGGTCAAATACATGCGAGCAGGCGGCCGGCAATATTAGTAATCAAAATCCATATCTGTCTTGTTTAGCGGCCAAATAAATTACATAGTAAACTCATATCTATCGTGTAATTTAAAAATGTAACGATCTTTTACTCCAAAACATGGCAACCAAGGAGGTAACTTATCAAAGGTTTTATTTAAATTTCGAACTGGCTTGCAAATAGAAAGCTGTTTATTGAAAAAAAAAAACAAACTAACACATTTATTTTCTTTGAAGGTCCGCGCATTATTTGAGAAAAGCACTATACAAGCCTTGGCAGCAAACAACCAATTGATGGACTCACGTATGAGTGCCTCGGCTTCGCCTCGGTCGTTGCAGGCCGCTGTATTAATGTACTATTGAACGAAGACGACACCGCACAATGATAATGAAACCTATCATTATAATTATGAAATTATAATGATAGGTTTAACCTATTATCATCTATGCATTTATGAAAAGCCATTGAATATGACATAATTATATTACGACGTCAGTAAATTGCCTCCCTTAACGGCCATGTTTGCGGGGTAATTGTGTAACACACTATCAGTAGCATTGACTTAAAAACCTATGGACTTGCCATACCTACAAAATTTGCGTGACTACCTACAAAAATCGAGTACTTAAAATTACCGCCTTTCGTAGGGTTGTTACTGCGAGTGCGAGAGAGAAAGCAAGCAACTGTTTGACAGCATGTTGCCGAGTTTTGTACCACATAACTTGGCATTAAACATGGTGACCGGTCACGCATAGACAGATTTTGATGTCACACAAGTCTTGCCAAATTAGGCCTTGACAAACATTTAGATGTCTCTTTTTCATATGTAGCTGTTGATTAATTAAAAAGAAACAAAATACTTTATGACATGACTGTGTCGATATGATAGATATTTGTTCTATTCTTCATATAAGTAGTAGAATATGCCATCTCCATAGTATTCCTACCTCAATGATCAGTAGTAATGGATTTCATTTGACAGTTCAACAATATTCATTGCGTTATTTACGTTGTTGTGCATACATGAAGCAATGGATTAGCAATATACCTACTTTAAAATCTTTCAGATAGTGATTCAAACTGCGTTACGCAATTAGGGTGCTGGATGTAATTTTCTTGTAACAGGAAGAGTCTAATGCTTCAAGAAAAGTTATCATCATAATTTTCTCTTGTAGATATTTGTCGATACTTACTGATCAAAGTATGACGATACTATGAAAATTACTATGTCACGAAAGTGGTGAAATGTGATGATTCCCGCCTGATGTTCTAAGAGCCCATAAAACGTCTTAAAAGGGATGGATTCGTAGTTAGAAATATATATTTTGAAAGGACACTGATTTAAACAAGAGTTATGAGAAAAATAAGTTTTCTATAGAAATTTTAAATTCCTAATACCTCGACTTTATATCATTGTCCTTTTAAAATATATATTTGGGAACATAGATATTCTGTAATCCAATCGAAATAAATACACACTACCATAGGAATATGTTTGATTTACAAATTATTATATTATATATTTAACTTAATTAAATTCTTATTATTTTTACTAATTACAAATACACAGCTAATTATTTATACTAAGAAGATAGTAACTACGAAAAAAAAAAATTACAACATGAAAAAAATAAATAAAAAAGACACTTAAGCGTCGAAGTACTCGTCATCACGTCATCCGGAAACGTGCCCAGAAGACTGGCAGCATTGCCACGTTAAGGGCAATATTATTTATTTTATTATTTCTTTTGTTATTACGTTTGTATGAACTACGCATGCTACGCCACGCCCTTAAAGGAGATGCGCTAAGGTACGAGTAGCCCCCGAAATTCAAATTTTCTTATGTTTTTTAACTAATTCTCTTTATATAATCCTATTGAATGACTATGTCTTGAAATAGTCATTCAATAGGATTTGTATTGTACCTTAGAGAGTTGTATTGCTGATTCTAATGTTAATAATTCTGCCATAGCTATTTGTTACGTCCGCGAATCATATTAAGATCAACATACAACCTGTTACTGACCTGCAAAATGCAAAAAAACGTAAGAAAATTTGAATTTTGCGGGCTACCTTAGCGCATCCCCCTTAACCATTTCCAGCTATGTAGTTAGTGTATAAACAAACTTAGGTGATATTTATAACATTTTGTTCCAACAGCTTGACTTGCTCGGTCAGAACCTTCTCACTATAACTCACGAAGGTGACCGGGCCATGCTGCGCGAACAGCTTATGCCCAGGACCCAGAATCTGGGCCCCAACGGAGAACTTATGATTCCTGACGAGCCTGACGCCACTCGCAAAGTGGAAGAGGCTTTGGCTCACGAGAAAAGACGATTTATAATAAGGTGGGTACCTATCAAGAAGTGCGCCTCCTAATGCAGCTTTTATTGTTTTTTTTGCATAATATGCCAGACGCCAGCTTAGCTTAAAGGCTTCTACATACAGGCGCGAATTTTCACGTGACACAAAGGCACCGCTCGTCACGCGACACGCGGGGCCTTTGTGTCGCGTCGCGTGTCGCGCCAGTATATAGAAGCCTTTACGCCATCAAACCAGCTACGTACCTACCTACTGGATGTACCTACGATAGCCCATAGTATGTGCAGATCACCTAAAACTCAACCAGCACGGTTCAAAGTGTAATGGTAGGTAATGTGTAAACTGTGTTTTAAAATAAATGTTGCAGTCTGCGAATGTCTTTTCTGAATTATTTGCGAGGTCCAAGACAGTTCAATCGTTTCTCCGGGAATCGTCGAGCTTCTGTTGATTCTGTCTTTCAGGAGTTGCGGTGGTGTAAGAGTCGTGTGGCGAGCTGACTCTGCGAATGTATGTAAATGCCAAAGCTTTTATTATTTCCAGGAAGCGATTTTTTAAATTAATTGTATAATGCCGCCAATGCGACTGTTCATTTACTTTACTGATCATATTTAAACAGTTATTATAAATGGTTATAAAAATAGACATTCCGTTCTATTATAATGTCTGTTTTTTCCGGCCGGAAAATAAACCGGGTATACGGAAACTACGGCGAAGCAAAAGGGAAGGTGGGTTATGTTTTTGACCGATATGTTTGTATGTCATCTGTTCCCTCATAACTTCTAAACTTCTTAAAATAATTTGATAAATGAAGTATCGTTGGAATCATCTTGATTGTTAGCTGGTTATTAGGTGGAGTGGAGTTACATTAAAATGAATACTCCACCATCCACCTCTCATCATCATCATCATTTCAGCCGAAAGACGTCCACTGTTGGACATAGGCCTCCCCTAAAAGGGGGGTTGGCCCAGGCGCCGTCTAGAGGACATAAATTCATAAACTAAAAAACATTTTTTTTAACAATGCCTTGTTGAGTATCAATATCAAAGGGCTTAAATAGCACATTTCAAAAATATAATTATACTTATTTTATTAGCTGTTGCTCGCATTATTACTTATAGCCACGCGAGCCGAAGTCGGAATGTGTCAAAAAGGCGAAAACTTTCCAAAAGAGTTACAAATATTGCCGCAATTTTTTCCTTATTTCTATTTTTGTTGTATTGTTCTGATTCCTACGTTCTGATTGGTTACGCTGCTGAAGCCAGAGTTTTTTACGAAGTTTTAGGGACAGATGTGGTTAGAGCGCGTGACCAAAACGGAAAGGTTTGCGAAACGTTAGAATCTTAGAACCATCAGTGGCATTGTAGCTTCAGAGTTCAACGAGTAAGGTTCTAAAAACGTTAGCTCTCAAAATTTTTTCGCCAAGAAGGTTTTTGTAGCAAAGGTGGAGAGGAAGAGGAAAAAGGCTGATAGCAATTAGGTAAAGTATTTAATAAAAATCTTCTGCCAAGCCAAATATTTATCAACTTATTTAAAATCATCTGAGTTTTTTAATGTGTTTTCATTCAATGTAAAATCAATCACTTCTCTTCTTTCATTATTCGTCAATTCGATTTGTCATGTCATTTCAAACTGAATATTCAAAGATTCAGAGCAATGTTGCGTATTTGTAGCAAAAGGCACTTTACCGGCTGGAACTGGGTATTCGAGGTCCTGGGATGATTTTCAACATTATCGTAAATTCAGACTAAAAAAAAAATTTTACATAAATAAGGTATAATCTTTCATAATACCGCAATTTGGTTCGGTAAAGTAGCTAAAAAAACTCATTTTCTTCTCTCCGCTATATCTCCGCTCCAAGCAATTTGCCATGGGGGATCAGCAATATTGCATTATGTTTGTATTCCTCTATAAATGCATGTTAGAGCATCACGCAAATTCTACTGGATAGAGTCTGTTCAAATTTTGCATACATATTCCATAGAAGCCTGGTCAGTTGGTAGGCTACATTATTATCGCGCTATTTGCTATGGGGGATGAACAATATTGCATTATGTTTGTATACCTCTATAGTTTACAGTCAATTGTAAAAAGACGAACCAAATGGTGTGAACATAAATAAATAAAAAAATAAATAAATACATAAATTTTATCATCATGCTTTAAAGATATATATTTATGGGGCTAAGCTGTCAATCATCATGACTAAACAGAGTGGATTATTGTGATGGGGCAGTAAAGGTATCTTAACCGTTGTAGCTACGTGAAATCGGTCTTAGGAGACTATCTATAACTTTTTGAGACATTTTCATCTGCAGACATAGATTTTGATTAATATGTTGACTGTACATGACAATTTTCATTAAAAAATAAATTTGGTGCCAATAGATACTGTTACAAGAGGATCAAAAACTATATTACAAGAAACTGAGGCTTGAGTACTAGATGAGTCAGAAATCGCAAAAATCTTTTCCCATACATATCGTGGGAAATGAGATTACAACTAAATTTTTTGGGTTCCGTACCTACGTCAAAAGGGAAAAACGGAACCCTTATAGGATGACTTCGTTGTCCGCCCTTTCGTCCGTCTGTCTGTCTGTCTGTCTGTCAGTGAAGACCCTTTTTCTCAGGAACGCATGGAGGTAAAAAGTTGAAATCCATTTCAAATACCTGTTGTATGGTTTCCTGGAGCTCAAAAAACAAACTACTAAGTAAACACATTAAAAAAATACGGCCATCTACGCGACATATTTTGATACTCGCAAATTAATCAAAACCTATAGAGTTCTTCCCGTTGACCTAAAATAATATGTCACAAAGCAAAGTCTCACAGCACAAGTAAAGGAAAAAGTCCGAAAATCGTTAATTTGTAGTATTATCACATCATCATTTCAGCCTAAGAACATCCACTGTCGGACATTAGCGTTCCCCAAACATCGCCACTTCGACCAGTTCTGTACTTCCCGAATCCAGCGGATTCCTGCGGCCTTCACAAAGTCATCGGTCCACCTTGTGAGCGGCCTTCCGGGTACGCGTTCGCCACTCCAGAAACTTTCAGCCCTATCGGCCATGTGTTCTGCATAATCGACTATTATATTATTTTAGTGATAGTCGTTCGTCAGGAATAATATGTAAGAATGCATCAGTCAGTGTATCATTTTTGTGACATTAGGTAGTTTAAGCAGGAACGCAGGTGTTAATTATTCACTAAAAACGAAGAACTTCGAAAGCAATGGGAAATGACTACTGACGCTTCTCACACGGACAACTATACGTTACTTGCTCACGCATCACCAGTCCTGAGTCTTTGTATATTTTGGCTGTTGAGACCATAATTACAAACGTAGTATACAGGGAAGTTTTATAAAGAGTAAATGCGGGAAGTAAAGTGAATTATGTTCTACATGCGATTGTGACGAACCAGTCGATGCCCAAAAAGGCTAGACTGGCTGTTCACAATGCTGTGCTGGTACCCACGCTTATGCATGGACGTGAATGTTGGGTGTGGCAAAAGGAGCATGAAAGTAGAATCAAAGCTGTGGAAATGTGTTCCTTGCAAAGCATGTGTGGCGTGACTATGAATGATATGAAAATTTTTGTGATAACGCAACGGTGTGGTTTAAAAGAGAAAGTTTTAAAAGATTATGCTAGATGGTTTGGTCATGTTGAAAGGATTAATGAAAGGCGACTAACAAAATCAATTTACAAGGCAGATGTGAGTGGAAACGCCCTAGAAGGAGATATAGTCACCTAATTGGTGATGTTCTTCAGAAAGGTCAAGTGCGTAGTACTCTGAACATGCGTGCGTATATGACCAGATGTATGAACGTAAACGAAGCAAAAACAGTATGTAAGTAGCGTAGTGGGTGGCGTTCTACAGTTTCTGCCACCATGGGAAGAAAGCGTGAGTGTTTGTATGAATTTATGTTTTATAAAACTAACATAGCATCACGTATAAATTCCCCGAAGAGTTAGGCAGAGGTGTACCTACCTATAGTAAACCCACATTAAATTTCGCCAGTTATGTTTAGGTCCCATGTAATAGGGGCCGAGCCAATTGCCACTAACCGGGCACAAATTCAGACTTCGGACTGTACCTGAGAAATTCCAGATGGTAAACCCAATAAAACTTTGCCTGACCCGAACATCGAACCCAGGACCTCATGCCCAAAAGAAGTGCTTGCGACCAAATGATCAACGAGGCAGTTTCTATAAAAATGTAGCTGTTATTAGTATATTGTGGTGTTTTACGACTTCCACGCGAACGAAGTCGCGGGCAGAAGCTAGTACCTACTAAAATTTCCTAATTCTCACTCGCAGCTAGTTTATATATATATTTTTATCATTGCCCTTAACTTAAACTTTTCACGCATAGCGACCTTGCATCCTTTTTGAAGTTAAGTTTCTTGTGCTCATGTCAATTTTTCCCTTAATTTTTGCGATTGTTTTTAGTTTGCTGCGCTACCTTTTTCATGACTATATAAACCTTGGCAGACTCAAAAAGTTGGGCCAGCGATCTGAACCGAGCCAGTACGTTACCTGCCACGTGGAGGGCTCGCTGAGGAAGTCAGACCGCGCCTGCCGGGGCTACAACCGCTGTTGCCAGATCGTACGCCGAGCCCGCGCACGCTCTGAGAACCCATGCTCCAGTGGTAATGATATTGTAAGTACCTTTAATTTGTAAAGCATCAGTAGCTGGTTGATTTTCCACTTCTTCAAAACAAAAGGTTTCAGCGTGCGCTGGTGCAAGCAGATTAGGATCTGCTTGCACATCGGCAACAGTTTTCAGGTCAATAAGTTGGTAATTTGGTTCTCATGTCATCTTTTCACGTTTAGTGAGTGCCATGTCGAAACCAACGTGTATCGACGGTGTCCAAGTAAGTGTTTGAGGAAGATTCGAGAAGACGGTTTCTGTTTTAATCTCGGATAAGATTAGACAGTTGATGAGTCTATTCCTATTCAAAGTTTTTCTATTCTTAATTATCATTAAAATCGCTCTCCTGTTGTTTTTATGTTTGCCTTTGCGTTAGTAAAGACCCGTTGAGTACACATTTCTATTGAATTCGAGTCGAATTTCAGTCTATTCAGATGCTGCTGAATGTCAGGCACGGTACATGACTAGATACTAGAAAGAAAGAAAAATAATTTTATTATTCACATAAACACGCATACGAATACATAATAAACTCGAGTAGGTAAACATTACACAAAACAGATCTACTTAAAATCACGAGCAAAACAAAAGCAAATAGTCGGCAGCTGCACGTCATGGCTGTGACAAGTAGGCTTGCACTCAGTATGATGCTGCTATGGGGGATTCACAGCACAGCGCTGATTTTCAGTGATCACCCGATACTACTCGAAGTAGTCCAATGCAGGAGGTATTTCCGTTATTTGATTTATAATCTATACTTATAATAAAATCGTTGCGAAGTCAAAATTGTACCAGCATTGAATATTTTTGAAAAAAGTAATTTCTACGAGGTCTGGAATCTATTCCAATATACAACATGTCCCAGAATGCAGAATTAACGCACAACAAACAATTTTTACTATGGGACCAAACCTAAAATCGTGACCAAAATATCAGCTGTTCCCTACATTTATGTTCGAATAACTCATCAAAATATAGGGAACAGCAGTTTTTTTTCGCGATTCCTGGTTTGGTCCCATAATAAAAATTGTTCTTAATTATGAGTACAATGCCCCCTTAAAAGGTTGTGCGTTAATTCTGGGACATGTTGTATTTATAATGACTGCCAAAAATATTTTATTTTTTGTGTCTGTTTCTCTGAATGTATGTTCCAGCATCACGCAAATTCTACCGGATAGATTCTGTTTATAGCATAGATTTTCCCTACAAGTCTGATCAGTCAGTAGGCTATATATTATAACGCTATATAGGGGATGAGCAATCTTGCATTATGTTTGTATTCCTCTATAGTGTATAGGAAATTGAGCCAAACGGTTAGAACATTGCAGATAGTTACTTTAAACATCTTTATGGGACTAAGCTGTCAATCATCATGAAACAATGTATAATTATGTCATGATGATTGACAGGTTGGGTTTTTGAGATGGGGCAGCAAGGGTACCTTAACCGTTGTAGCTATACATGAAATCGTTCATATGAGACTATAATATACTTAACTGTTTGAGACATTTTGATCTGCATACACAGATTTTGAAAAAAAAATACAGTCAGCAAGAAAATGGGCCATTTCCACAAAAAAAAAATGGTGCCAATAGGTTCTGTTTCATATGAGGAAAAAACTCAATTAGACCAGCTGAGGTTTTAGTACTAGAATATAGAATCCCAAAAAACCTTTTACCATACATTTCGTTGGAAATGAGACTCCAACTTACTTTTTAGAGTTCCGTACCTCAAAAGGAAAAAACGGAACCCTTATATAGGATCACCTCGTATCTGTCAGTCAAGACCCTTTTTCTCAGGAAAGCTTGGAGGTATCAAGTTCAAATTAATATCAAATACGTAGGAGTTCTACGGTCCTCTGAGATAAAAAAAAATCAAGCTGCGTCAACGCAATAAAAAATACGGCCATTTGTGCGACATATTTTGATAATCGCAAATTCATCAGACCTATAAGGTACTTCCTGTTGACCTAAAATCATAAAATTTGGCAAGGAGCAAATTCTCACAACACAAATAAAGGATTTAGTCCGAAGATCGTTAATTTGTAGTTTTATCCCATCATCATCATTTCAACCGAAAGACATCCACAGTTGGACGTAGGCCTCCCCCAAGCATCGCCACTTCGACCGGTTCTGTGTTTCTCGAATCCAGCTGATTCCTGCAGCCTTCACAAACATCGGTCCACTTTGTGGGAAGCCTTCCAATGCTACGTCTTCCGGCACGTGGTCGCCACTTCAGATCCTTTCGGCCTCATCAGTCATTTGTTCTGTATAATCTACTGTTATATTATTTTAGTGATAGTTGTTCGTCAGGAATAATCTGTAACAATGCATCAGTCAGTGTATCAGTTTTGTGACATTAGGTAGTATATGCAAGGACGCAGGCGTTCATTAATTCACTAAAAACGAAAAACTGCGCAAGCAATGGGAAATTGCACCTGAAAACTGCGGAGTCGACCTCAGGAGTAACTGCTTCTCACACGGACAATTGTACATCGCTTGCTCCTACGTCACTACTCCTGGGGCCCAAGTCTGCTATTTTATAAATTCAGTCATTCCAACACGATCCCAATGTCATGCCATTGTCATTTTGCTAAAAGTTCGTAATCTGCTAAATTCATAATGGTCGATCATTGGTCGGTCAATGTTCTCGTAATATAATTGTGTTATTATATTGGCATTGTCGTATTGCCATTATTATAAAACCCATTAGGATAAATGTCATTCATTTGTCATTATGTACGAAATTACCAATAAATGCAATTTCTATCAATGTAGTGTCAGTGGCCGAATATTGGAAAGTCATAATGACGCCATTATTATAGTAGATTACCAAACTTGTCAAAATCAATAATTATGAAATCAATGATCGACCATTCTGACACTATTGTAATAGCAGACTTGAGGCCCTGAGTCTTTGTATATTTTGGCTGCTGAGACCATAATTACAAACGTACTGTAGCGGTATGAACATCGCCACATACGAACTACGCGTCACACTGACGTCACGCGAATCCTGCATCGCGAAAGCAGAGTTTACCACGCAACTAGCATATATACAACGTCCCGACATCAACCGTCGGGCAGTTGCCCACCAGACACAACACCCGTCTGGTCGGAGGGTCCTCCCTTTTCTATGGTGGATGAGTGAACTTTACACCCTGTTCCTCATACCACCAAACTGGTGACCGAGTATACAGGCAAGTTTTATAAAGAGTAAATGCGGTAAATAAAGTGAAATGTGCTATACATGTGAGTGTGACCAGCCAGTCGATGCCCAGGCTCGACCGGCTGTTCTCAATGGTGTGCTGAATACTCAATGTACGCTTATGTATGGAAGTAAATGTTGGGTGTAGAAAAAGAAGCATAAAAGCATTGAGGTATAAAGTACATTATAACTCAATGCATAAAAGTAGAATCAATGCTGTGGAAATGTGTTCCTTGCGAAGCATGTGTGGCGTGACTATAAAATGATTGGTTGACAAAATAGGTGCCCATCAACAGAAGCAGTCGTTAAAGTAGAAAATCACGGAAAATCGATGGAAAACACAAAATAACGAATTTTCAGTATTTGTCAATTTGTCTGTTGGTGGGTTGACAGATGAAATGTCATGTTTTTTTTTGTTGGCGTCGTTGCTTTGATTTATATATTAAAAATTATGACCGCTGTATTCTTAGCACAAACAATTATTTTTATTTTCACATTTATATTCTGATGCAGAAATATAATATGTCCTAAGTATTTAACAAGTTAAGTAAAATGTAAAGCAAAGCATTATTTTTATGTAACTTGTTCAAGATTTTTATTACATGGCAACAACAAGTCATGAAGTCAAGCCAGAAAAAGAAAACCACGCCATGATTATTTTTTATCATGACTACATCAGTTTTCAAATATAACGACTTTTTGCCAGACTTCGATATGCCTTATGGTTGATTTGATAAAACTTAGTAAAATAATTATTTTGTCGGTACCTACGAGTATCACGGTGACATAAGTAGACGCTTAATAATTCAACAATTTCCTCGTCATTGTTCAGTTTTAAAGTTTCAGTTGTTTCGTTTTAGGGGGATCATTACCATTAAAGTTTTCAAATTCTCTAAATTTAAAATCGTTATTACGGTTTTTTGTCCAACCTATTTAATATTTGCCAGGTAGTTTTTATTTTATCATCAGCGAATTTTATAGTATAAAGAGCTTTAGCTAGCTGGCTAGCTTTCTTTAAAAAAAAAGTTTGTGAATACTTTGCAACATACTGATGAAAGCTTGTATTATTCATATTTTGTTGCTTTAGTCCATATAGTTAAAATAGTTTTTCCCTGCTTTTACGAATACTGTCGCTCAATCACTAAAAAATAACTAACACGTACAGTGTAAAACGAAACTTGCTTTAATATTGATTGATTTAGATGTAGTTCGTTAAAAAGGTATTTGTTAGAAAATTACATTCGACAGCCGGCTTTAGAATGTATAAAAAAAAGAAAAGAAAGTTAAACTGTTTTCAGATAGGAATAATTTCCGGAAAAACATGCTCATGGCACCATTGCATCACATACACCATATCTTTTTAAAGCACATAGGACCATGGGTCATAGGTAAAGGTACCTTTCAAGATGTGGCTAAGGTATTTACCTACTGCAGCATACTTAGCAAGTTTAGCCACGTGTTCCAGCAATGTATTCTTTGAAACTCCTAACTAAAGGCGCGTGTCGCACCGGTTTGTAGAAGCCTTTATACTCCATTGGTTTAGGTAGTTAACTATAGGTAAACAAATCATAAAAAGGGATTTTATAGATGACACTTTCTTGTTTAAAAATACGTTGTAACTTATAGATAAAACAACTTTATTTTTGATTATTATGACAGTTTCCTCTTTTATTACTGTATGTTAAACTTTATCATTTATTCATAAACTTCTCTTCGTAGATGTAATTCCTTGAGCACATTTTTTAGTTAGATTTATAATAATACTAATATATTTTGTAATCTGTCTATTGTAAAGAGCCCAAAAAGACAGGATCTCTAAACATTAACGAAATAAAACGTTCCTAAATTGAAGAGTATAACTGTGACGTAGCTTGACAACTGGAGTGACAGGTATTACGTTTAGTCGGTTAATTGACGGCTCTCTCATCACGTGGTTTTTTTTGTTTACCTTTATTTAACTACCTAAACCAACGGAGTATAGTTGCTATGCAATGTGTCTGTATAGGTACGGTGTGGCGAAAATTAAGGGTAAAAGAAATCAGTTATCCCATACAAAACTTCAATTCCGGGAAAAAGTCGCTCATCAGTTTGATGGACTGTACCGCACCCTTAATTTTCCCACACAGTAAACAAGCCATATTTCAAACCAACGCAATAGGTAGTGAGGTGACGGGCTTTGGACTAAATCGAGTGCAACACTCGCTGGCAACAATTTGTAATAGAGAGGGAATTCTATTGACACCGCTTTTTGATACTAATTGCTCACTGTTGTATGGATTTAGCTTAGACACGCTACTTTGTTGGAAAATTATGTACATTAGGATACGTGTGACATTATTGCATGGCTTGAAGTTAGCGCCCGAGCGTAGCGAGGCCAAATGCCGTGCAGACTTAAGTCACAAGTATCGTATAGTATTTTATAGCTCGTGTAACATAAATCCGCCATGATATAATATTTTGAATTTCTTGAAAAGATTTAATTAAAATAGTATGTTACGGATCCGGAGGAAGTAGACCATATCAAACCGCGTGAAAAGCACGCGGTCAACACGTAGACTGTCATTGTCAAACCTGGGCTAGGGGGATCAGTGGAGCGGAGCCCCCAAAGGACACATCTATGTTTTAACCTGTCAGGCTGTACGCTTTAACAGTTTTAAAAGTCACGTTAATAAAACGCAATCACACACAATTACAATCTCGATCACGCCGCTGGTCAAACACTCGAAAATATTTTGAAAAAGTTCACGGTCAAGGTCAATTCAAGGTCACCCGTTAATCTGTATTCAAGAATCGCTGGGGCTGACACTAACCCGCCTTCTGGGGGTGAAAATTACATTATTTTTGACCTAGGACGCCTAGTTTTTGAGAAATTGGCTAAAACCTCAAAAAGGAGATTCCAAGCTATACATTTTAGGACGCAACTTACGATTTCACTTGTCTGAATTTATGGATGTCAAAATTTACACCCAACAATATTTTGACAAAGGTAAAATAAAACACTTAACAATGCTACAAGGTTATTTAAGCGCATGACCAAAATCGGAGCTGGGGCTGCCATATTATTTTGTCAAGACCGCAAATCATATGTATAGCATGATTTCGACTAGCTAAGCATTTGCTGTAGTAGGTACTGAAGATAACTTAACACTGGCTGACTGTTACGCACCATGGGAAATAAAATAAACCGTGAATTATTTTGATTCTTTAATTATCTATCCATTACTGCCTAACCCTTCGGTGATTACAGGCATTACGGTTATGGTTATTAGTGTAATCGTATTTATAGAACCCAATTTATAGAACGTCACCTTTTTAGCAAACAATGTATGAACCAAAAAAAAAAATTTTTGTACAATTAAATTTTAAAATAATGTATTTATAAGTATAACAACAAATAAGAACGTGCAATGTGAAGATCATTAATAATATGCAAAAGATGTAGTTTATTTCTCCTAATTAATGAGTTATTAGCATCTGAATAACGAAGAAAAATGAGGTTTGTTCGGGGTAGCGCCTTAAATCGAAATCCCAGCTGCTGCTACCGCTGCACGCTGTAACGGTCAGCTTAAAATGGATTCTACTTGGACTTGTTTAGTACAAAAGAACGAAATTAATAAAGTTCCATGGAATCAAGAGACATAAGAACCTAGACTTGCCCAAGTTCAACATAAGTTAAATGTTCGGTGAAATAACTTTTGCATAATAAACTAACTTAGTTTACTGTTAATTATTTAAGATCGTAAGGTTTAGAACCACATTTCAATGTGAAATATTCGTCAATGTTCGGACATGTTAATGCTAGGTAAAAAAAAAAACTTAGTTTTAACATGTGCTGGTCAGGTTACTCAACCAAAAATCTAACTAAATCATATATCTTGAAATCTTCCAAACTCGATTAGATATTATTATTCCTTAGGGTTCCTACAAACTGGCGCAACAAGTCGCGCGACGCGATTCTGCGATATATATCCGTAGAAAATTTTCTATGAAAACGCGCGCGACACTACACACAGGAACAACCTGTCGCGCCGCGACACTGAAATATCGCGTCACGTGATGCGTCTTGTGTCCGGCGACGAAGAGAGTATAAATCCGAGCTGAGCTCAGCTCAACCTTAAGGCAACCATAGGAAAGTCCATTTACGTAGTTACGACCTCTCAAGGTCAACTACGAAATACCATTGCAAAAAAAAATAAGCTGAGCTCAGTAGTAGACGATCTTCATCGTAGGATAAAGGCAGGTCTGTAGGTGCGCGACAGGCAGGAACATTTTGTATGGTGGCGTCGAAATAGCCGAGATATCCTGTCGGGGCGCAACACGACACGAGAGTATAAATGGCGGTGCAATCCGAGCTGAGTTCAGCGAAAACTCGGTTAAGTAGTCGCCTCTCAAGGCCAACTACGAGATGCCATACAAAAAAAAAATAGGTGAGCTCAGTAGTAGACGATCTTTGTCAGAGGACGAAGGCAGGTCTGTGCGTGTTTGCTGGGCGTGGGGCCCTAGGTTCAATTTCCCGGTCGAATTACTTTTTTTTTTTTTGTTCACGGGGTTGAAAATCCTCATGGATGTCTTCCTGACTAAAAACCACCCCAGTGTTCCCTTCCAACACTTGCACCGGGGATCTTGGGATCTGTTATTACGCAATCCCCGCAATCCCCGGCTAGTGCCGGGCTGCCTCTGCAGGCCACCTCAAGTCTGGGGGGGAGGGGGGTCTGACATGGAGCAACTGCCTATCTGACCTCCAAAACCCAGTAACTGGATAATAGAACCCGTTGGTAAGAATGGTTGTCAGAATTTCGGACAACTTTTACTATGGGACCAAACATAAAACCCGAAAAAAAATCAGACGTTCCCTACATTTAAATGTAGGGAACAGCTGATTTTATTTCACGAATGATGAGTACAATGACGAACAAAACGAATGAAGCTAACAAATCGATAGAAGAAACAAAGCACACAAAGTTCCTGAGACTCTATATAGACGAGAATATGAAATGGAGTAATCATATTGAACATTTAATAAAAAGACTAAATCAGTTCCAGCTTTGTATAAACTCAGTAAAGTAGCAAGCCACGAAACCGTACTGACTGCATATCATGCATACGTGTCTTCTACATTACGCTATGGCATAATATTCTGGGGAAATTCATCAGATAGGGAGCTAGTGTTTAAGGCACAAAAAAAGTGTTTGAGAGCTGTGTGCCAAATAAAAACTACTGACAGTTGTAGACCACACTTTATTGACCTAAGAATTATGACTTTTCCAGCCCTATAC
This sequence comes from Tiliacea aurago, assembly GCA_948098905.1. Taxonomy (NCBI): domain Eukaryota; kingdom Metazoa; phylum Arthropoda; class Insecta; order Lepidoptera; family Noctuidae; genus Tiliacea; species Tiliacea aurago. Next base: position 20,293,989 of record OX402576.1, read on the forward strand.
GCGTTTGAAGTAGCAATGTTCGTTAAAAAACACTTATATTTATTTGAAGCCCTGACTAGTAAACGTCACCAGGACAAAATTCACGCTGTGCCTCATAAAACAGCATTATATGCAAAAAGTTTTCTGGGCATAGCTCCAAAAATTTATAATATGATACCCACGACTGTAAGACTTGAGAAGGATGTTAACAAGTTCAAGAGAATGTTAACAGACCTTATGGTTAAAAAAGCGTACTATTCCATTGGTGAATTCTTAACAGATAAGTTAAATAAATAATAATTAGATATGTCAAATGACCGATTTATTTAAGCTTAATTCTATCTAAATGCAATTATATAATGTAATTTGAATGTTTATTTAGTATATATTTTTAATTTCAGTAATAATTTTAATATTACAATGCATGTTAAATTATAAATTGGTAAGTTCATTAATTATTTTGACATTATTTATTCTGACATTACTTATAATTTGAATTTGTGACATTATTTACTACTATTAATTAATTTTAATGTATATTATTGCACAGGGTATTACTATTCTGTCGAATTTATGACATTATATAACCGATTAATTGGATTTTATGAAATTTTCTAACTATAATTTTTAATTTTGCATGCCTGAATTGGTAAATGCAGTGGACTGCGCATTCACTTAACACCTGGAAATGCATATATGTACTGTGTTTTGCAATAAATATTTGAATTTGAATTTGAATGACCCCTTAAGAGGTTGTACGTTAATTCTGGGACATGTTGTATATCTTAATATATATAATTCTTCTGTACGTGTGTTTGTCACCTAACTCCTCCTAAACGGCTGGACCGATTTGGTTAAAATTTTGTGTTTATATTTCAACGGGTTCCTAGATGGTTTGAAAACACAATTGAACCCGGTAGGTGGCGCTGCTGTCGGTATAAGGCGGTACGAAGTTCGCCGGGTCAGCCAGTGTAAAAATATTTTTATATGTTCGGGCATAACTTATTATTTAATAACAATTTCTTTATTTACACTTCAAAGTCACAAACATCTGTGTAGCCCTGGCTCTTGAAGGTACTAAGAGTTGCTGTGTCACAAGAGCCAGAACAAGTTTATGAACCAATTTTATAATTCTTGCATTTGGTAGAGGAAGCTTGCGCGGCCCGACCCACAGAAATTTTATAAACTTTGCTTGGTAGTATGACGATGTTATAAAACTTCCTGTCACTCTTATTTACCTAGCAGGGTATACGAATTGGTGTTAGGTAGATAGATAGGCACCACAATAAAAAGTGAAAAATTATAATCTTTGTTACACTCCGACTTCCGACATTAAAGTTGTTTTTCACTTTTTAGTTAACTCATGAATCGTAAATAGATCTAGAATTCTAGACAGTTGAAAATTTCACAGATTGTGTATTTACATTGCCGCTTTATTAAAAAATAAAATAAAGTTAAAAATAAAAGGGGGTTCCCATACAAGAAACCTGTTTTTAGGGTTCCGTACCAAAATGGTAAAACGGAACCCTTATGGTGAAACTAAGTCTGTTTGTCACACCTGGATATCTCAAGAAGTACTAATGCTATCAACTTGAAATTTAGAATAGTTTTAGATGACGGTTGCCCAACTATTTTACAAACAAGAAAGAAATACTTCTAGTCGTAAAAATTTGAAGTAGGTATTATTAGTAAGTATAAGTAAGTAAGTAAGTATCTATTTCATATGATACCCCACTTGCCCTTTACTAGGGCATGTGGGGTATCATATGAAAGAGCGCTGTTTGCACATTCTCAAACATTTTATTTTTATTTTTAGGCAGCATAGTTTCCGACTTTTATGAAAAATATAAAGTAAATACCGTTCCCTCTTCTTATTTACGAAGATTGCATCGATAAAAATCTAATCTATGTGATAGAAGTTCATGTAAAGATTACAGGAAAAATAAAACGATGTCTCTAAATAGCACAGTTTTTCATAAATCATCAACATTATAATTATATACGTACGGAACTCTCGGTGCGTGAGTCTGACTCGCTCTTGACCGGTTTTTTTTACTTAAGTATTAAAAAAAATGTAGTATTCAATTTTGTACGGTAGTAACATTTTTATTCGAATAGGCAGGATTATTGAGTTGGTGCTCTTCAACATTAGTCAGCAGACTTGCCTGCAATCATAATTAACATTAAATATGTATACAGTAAGACATCTGAAATCAAAAACCGTTCAATGTAAATATTGTTTGTAAAATGTTTGTTTAATATTATCAAACAAATCAATAATTTTTATCAAGAATAATACCTACCTGCTTAAGGCACTGACAAGAGGCGAATGATAAAAGTAGGGGTTTGTTTTAAACAAAAAAATTTACAAATCTATATTGTTTGTGGTAGCGGAAAAATATATGTTATTCTTGAACATATTTCTCAGAACTTGGTTGTTACCAAAACACGCTTAGAAAAACAAACCTCGATACAAATTAACGGTAAACTTACCCTTTACTTTGTGTTTCAATCCAAAATATCTGTATTAAATATCAACGTACGGTTGGTATTTAATTAATAACAAGAACGTCTTATTTGTATGCAGAAAATTTGTTTGTTTTTTATTTTCGATTACTTAACTCATTTTTGAGTAAATAGATAATTGCTTCATATTTTCCAATAAATTAAAAGCGTTGTGTCATCGCGCTTCTCCTTCTTTTGTATGCAGTCTGACAGTGACCGCGGTTTACCTCTTGTCAGCGTCTTAACTCTAAATGAGCGCGGCGCGAGTTGAAATGGTCTATCAGTCCAGGTGCGTGATATCAGCTGTGCGAGAGTGTTCGAGTAGGTACAGACGGCTACACATCAAGCTATACATTTCCAGTTTACGCTGATCTCGCTCTGTGCGGAAATCCTATATAATGCGAGATCAGCTTATACTGAAAATGTATAGCTTGATGTGTAGCCGTGTGTACAACGTCTGAATGCGAACGGCTGTGTTACATTTTATGTCCCAGGTTCTCATGCACACTTGCGACCACTGGACCAACAAGGCAGTTGGTTAGTAGTTACTATATTTATAATTGGATCACTCATTATAGTCTTAAGTTATCTCTTAGTATTTCTTAAACATCACGCCGGTTATTCCCAAAGGGTTAGGCAGAGTTGTAGGTATCTATAGTACACACGAATTTCGCCAGTTATTGAGCATATTTTTATTAGAAAATAATTCACGGAGTTATGGATATAGTTTGATAACTAAATTAAAAGCAAGTACCTACCTAGGTTAGTTCCAATATACTCATACATTGTTTCCATTTAAACAAATATCAACTTTCATTCATCATCATCATTTCAGCCGAAAGACGTCCACTGCTGGACATAGGCCTCTCCAAAGAGGAAGGGGTTTGCCATAATCGCCACGCCTGGCAGGCGGGTTGGCGATCGCAGTATGGTGTTAAAATGCATAAAGAACGCTATAAGTCCTTTAGTCGCCTTTTACGACACCCACGGGAAGAAATAAGGCTAATAAGCTATTCTTTACGTCAGGCACCACACAGATATCAACTTTACGAGTGTGTAAATTAAGATACTTTAAAATGATAAGTAAGTTAGTACTCATAAAAAGATTACGATTACAAATTCACATAAATTGGAAACTAACTAAAACTTAATTATTATACCTAAGTAATACTTAGAAAATCTTGATTTTTAATAAATACTTCGTAGGTTAGGTTGGGTTATGTCAACCGACCGGTTATTGTGGTACCTATCTACCTACCCAACACCAATTCGTATGCTGCTATATGCTATGTAAATAAGAGTGACAGGAAGTTTTATACCATCATAATACTACCAAGCAAAGCTTATAAAATTTCTGTGGGTCGGACCGCGCAAGCTTCCTCAACCAAATGCAAGAATTATAAAAATCGGTTCATAAACTGATTCTGGCTCTTGTGACACAGGAACTCTTAGTACCTACAAGAGCCAGGGCTACACAGATGTTTGTGACTTTGAAGTGTAAATAAAGAAATTGTTATTAAATAATAAGTTATGCCCGAACATATAAAAATATTTTTACACTGGCTGAACTTCGTACCGCCTTATACCGACAGCAGCGCCACCTACCGGGTTCAATTGTGTTTTTTTAAAACCATCTAGGAACCCGTTGAAATATAAACACAAAATTTTAACCAAATCGGTCCAGCCGTTTAGGAGTTGGTGACAAACACACGTACAGAAGAATTATATATATTAAGATATACAACATGTCCCAGAATTAACGTACAACCTCTTAAGGGGTCATTGTACTCATCATTCGTGAAAAAAAATCAGCTGTTTCCTACATTTAAATGTAGGGAACGTCTGATTTTTTTCGGATTTTTATGTTTAGTCCCATAGTAAAAGTTGTCCGAAACTCTGACAACCATTCTTATCAACGGGTTCTATTATCCAGTTACTGGATTTTGGAGGTCAGATAGGCAGTTGCTCCATGTCAAACACCTCACCCTCCCCCCAGACTTGAGGTGGCCTGCAGAGGTGGGCCGGCACTAGCCGGGGATTGCGGAAGTAATAACAGATCCCAAGATCCCCAGTGCAAGTGTGGGAAGGGAACACTGGGGTGGTTTTTAGTCAGTAAGAGTCTGACAGACCCCTCCGCCCTCCCCAGGGCGGAGGACATCCATGAGGATTTTCCACACCGTGAACAAAAAAATTTTTTTGTGTATGGCATCTTGTAGTTGGCCTTGAGAGGCGATTACTTAACCGAGCTTTGGCTGAACTCAGCTCGGATTGCACCGCCATTTATACTCTCGTGTCGTGTTGCGCCCCCGACGCGATATCTCGGCTATTTCGACGCCGCCATACAAAATGTTCCTGCCTGTCGCGCCTACCCTGCCATATCGCGTTCAAATCAAATTAAAAATATTTTTATTTCACATAAGACTACATGGGCACTTATGTGCTACGTCAGAAGCTAGGTGTACAGTTCCAATTGGTCGTTTTCTATGGAGAAGAGCCGGCAAGAAACTCGACGGTTACTCTTTTAAAAAAAATTGGCTTTTACAATGTTTTCCAATTACAGTGTTAATATGTATGAGATGACAGCGTAGGCCCGTCAAAAGTACCAGGTACTTAACAAAATAGAAAATGGTCTACAGATCTACAGTCTATTAAGCCTACAACATCCTCACATTAACAAAAAAACAATAAATAATATGATTAAAATAATAAAAGTTAGAACCTTGTTGAAATTAAAATTGTGAAAAAAAAACATCGATTATGTCAAGGAAGTATGTAAAAAATAAATAACATAAGCATCGCAACTTGGCAAACGTTAGTGTGAAAGGTGTGTTGCGTGACGATATATATCGCAGAATCACCACGTGACACGTCGCGCGACAAGTCGCCCGTATGTACGAGCCTTTATGCAGTGAGCAAATAAGGTAATTATGTTGTTTTACTCTGAGTTTCTGACTCATAAAAATGATACCTATAAAAATCTCGTCAACGCATTCCGAGTTCTCAAGGACAAAGCGTGACGCTTCATATAAAATGAATTATCTTACCCATTGTTCTACAAACAATCATGAAATAGATCGATAATTACTATAATTGAAATCTTTTCTAGGTGTTCATAGGTATGGTGCGACCGACGAGTGAGACTTTCATCAACGAGAGTGCCCTCGAATCATACCGAATGGAGTATCGCACCCGACACTCGATCGACGGTGAGATTATACAATGCGAGTCGCGCATTGCTTTGGTGACTGGCTACATGACTCACGAAGTTAGTGGTGTCAATGCTATGAACTTCATGCATCGAGACGACGTCCGTTGGGTCATCATTGCCCTGCGAGAGAGTAAGTGCCGCCCTGCCGCCGCGAACATTCAATTGTACCCTAAGCCCCGCCCGTCGTGTTCAGCTCGCGCCACACGGCTCACATAGACGTAGCAAGATTTCAGAAAAATGTTTGTGCCCGTAATACCAGTTTCAGATAACATTTTTTCTCAGCAACACGAGACACGTTTCAAAATAGTTATAAACAGTTTCAGAAAACATTTTTTCTCAGCAACACGAGACATGTTTCAAAATAGGTATTAACCGTTTCAGAAAACATTTTTTCTCAGCAACACGAGACACGTTTCAAAATAGTTATAAACGCAAGGAAATTACTACATAATTTTTTTTTTAACGTTGTCCTATACTAGGAATTTCTCCTGTATTGTGGGTGCGTTTACAAACATTTAAACTCACATACACAAACAGCCAGACCCGGAACGACTAATTGTAGATCATACAAATATTTGTTCCGTGCGGGAATCGAACCCGCAACTCGCAGCGCAGCAGTCAATCGCTTAACCACTGCGCCAATCGTGCCGTCGAATATAGTTACGACGAATAATATAATTTACACTAAAATTGCAACACCTCATACAGATAACTTTGAAAATGTAGGAAGGTTATCTGCTCGTAGAAGGACGTGTTTCTATATCAAAAAGTAAATACATACAAAAAAGGTTACTAGGTGAAAGGTCTGTGCTATGAACATAACAGAAAAGATTACGTTGAAGATTATTCTGAAGTTTTTACATTGTTCTTTTCCGTGTCGATTAAAATGAGTTTGAATCGACCTCCGAGAGTAGATTGCGACAGTTCACATACCTAAACTAACAACAGGTGACCAGTGTGAGTCGACGTTATCAACTTACCATACTGTTATACGTATTTATAATACACTTGTAAGTACCTACATTATTTTAATACACCGTGATAGACTGGAAAATTACGAAAACACGTGGGAATAACACTAAGAATTAACATGGTTTGTGTCCTGGAAATGAAAAGTGTTTTTTTCTTAAAAAGTGAGGTAGAAGTTTAAAAAAATATATGAAAAATCCAACACGTCATGTTTCCAAAATTAATATTGTAAAAAAAAATGCATACATAAATATTAAAATAAATCCAAATGAATTGCCTGGGCTTCTTTCTTGTATTTATTTGTATTTGTGTTTGTTATAATAGACCAGCAATAGTCACCTAACATGGCCTGGTCCCAGTATCCTTGACAATTTTGATAAAAAAAACTCAACTCCTGGTGAAAACGATCTCCATGCTCGTCGCTAACGTGACCGAGACTTTCAGCAAAGAAGCCGAGGGCGAGTGTAGGAATTAACTTTCAGAGACATTATGACACCCATTCGTTGAAAATGATGTAATGAATCATTGGAATATAACCTATGATTCACTACCTACATAATTTTCAACAAATGGGTGTCATAATGTCTCGAACGATCTCCATGCTCGTCGCTAACGTGACCGATACTTTCAGCAAAGAAACCGAGGGCGAGGAAGGAAATTAACTTTCAGAGACATTATGACACCCTTTCGTTGAAAATTATGTGATTAGACCTTATATTTGCCATTCGTGGTGAAAAGATTAGCCAATCGTCAGAAGTCGATAGCCCAGGGTGCGCCGGACGTAACAGAAAGTCGGAGGGCACGTCGCTCGGGGAGGCTCCTTGCTTTCACTCCCCATTATGTAATAAATCAGCAGCTAACTATCGGTCATTTTCATTTTTTTGTTGCATATGAACTTCTTCGGAGTTCGTGTTAGTTTGCCGGAACAACCGGGAGGTTCTGGAACTTGCTGCTTGTCTGAACTGTAGATAGGTTTAGTAGCCGAAGAACATCTTCATATACGTGGGCGTCCAAGCAAACAGGGTCCGTGAAAGACCGACATTTTGAAATAATAAAAATATGCTTCTTGACTGATTCCGTTATATCTTAGATATTATAATAAGTTCACCACAAACGTAACAAAAACGGTCAGGATTTACTTCTAACAACCTTTATGACATTTTGAAAACTAATATTTATTTAACTGAACAATACAGTGCAACAAAATTTTAGAATGAATTCAGAACCAACTTGTCCAGTCCGAAAATACAATGTGATGATAACGTTAGTCTTTGTCGTGTGAAAGATAAAAAAAAAAACAAATATGTTTGCTTTCAGTTATTGCAACTAAATAAAACAATATAAAATTCACTGGAAGGACATAACTTTTTTGATTAAACTGTTATTAAGATCTTTCAACGCTAATCTTATTATTTCATAACACATGAGTAGCATGAGTGGGCACGCCAAATTGCGGCGATAAGTCCCCTCTTTGAGGAGTAGCTAAAGAGCGTCCTCAATTTCCGGCTGACGCAGCCGCGCGTGGTTGTTTCGGGAGGTTCCTGTTCAGGATAAGGCGGGACGAAAAACCCGGGTGTTACCACTGTTTGGATCGCCCGGAGTACACGGTGGAGCATACGGTGGAGGTCTGCCCGGCTTGGGCGGAGCACCGTGTCCTAGCGGAGGCGATCGACAGCGGCGGTCATTCGCGTCCAGCCCTAGTCCAGGCCATGGTACGGAGCGAGAGTGCATGGAACCCGTCATCTCCTTCTGCAAAGCAGTAATGCTCGCGAAGCAGGAGACTCGTGATGGAGAGGCAAATCTCGCGCCATTACGCCCCTACGCGCCGTAGGAGACGCCCTGGGCGTCAGGAATCACAGGCCGATTCCCGGCCACCGTAGGTGCGGGCTTGCGGATGGTGGGCAATGGGTAGCTCGCCGTCCGATAAGGACCAGGCCCGGGTTGACGGCGCGTTGTGTTCCACGCGCGCCTCAAAGATATGTCAGCACAAACTGACGGGGTCCGTAAGAGCCAATTCCTGCTAGGGTTGGGTTTGTCTGAAAGGGATATTGTGGCCCTGGCACACAGGCAACTGAAGGAACACGGGTGGGTTTTAGTCAGTAAAAGTCTGACACTCCAGCTCCGCCTAGAGCGGGAGAAGTTATCAGATAGTTTCCCACCCCAAAAAAAAAGGCATAGCATGAGCCTTGCTCGGGCTGATATACCTATGGAAGGATTTATTTACCTACTTGAAAATAGAAACAAATATTAGTTATATAAGACAAAAGAAAAGTTTGTACCTATTTTCTGAAAAAGGTGAGATGGATTAATCTGTGTTTGGGGAAATATCTCTAAATAAAACAAACAAACACGTGCACGTACTTTATTTCACACCTGTGGGGCTCAGCATGGGTACATGGGTATATTAGAAATACGTAAAAGCATCTTCCTGGAAAATGTGCTAACTGAAAATGACTTGCTTGTTAACTTACACTCATGTTTGTGTGCTCTTAAATAATTTATTATCGATTCTCGAATTGCGTGCGCGCAAAACATCTTCCTGAAATGTTACTATTGTGTATAATGTATGTTTTATGCACTTTACAAATTTGCTATGTGGCACATAGTTCTATTTATTTTGGAATCTATTCAAACTAATTTACAATAATATATTGAACATTTAATTTGTAGCGTAGGTACATTTTCTCGTAAACAGCTTATGAAATTGTCACTTAACGCTTCTTATTAAGTAAATATGTACCTAATCAGACGAGTAGTATTATATTATGTAGTGGCACTTGTTTACCGCCTGCACATCTGCCACGTCTATTGCCTTTCTATAAATTGTTATTACTTGAGATAACTACTTTCTGGTTTTCCATTACACCGCATAACGACAAGTCTATACCTAACATAAACACTGAAGCCTGATGTATGTTATCAGTGCAAGTAAGAATGTCTGTCCACCTAACTTTCCTTTTGTATGGAGGTATTTAGAATTTTATAAGTAGCTACTTAAGTGTCAACTTTTTATTTTCCACTACATATGTGCAAGCGAAATATTCGTGAAATATGCAATGCTAATGTTTACAATCTTATTATCTGGTTTTAATATTTAATATTGCATTTGCGATTGCATAATTTTATTGATGCTTTACTGATATCTGTTAAGAAAATAAATGATCAAGCATCGACTTTAATGTTTGTTTTTTTTGGGTTATAGTGTACGACCAGCACAGACTTTTTGGTGAGTCTTGCTATCGTTTGATAACGAAGAACGGCCAGTTGATCTACATGAGGACCCGAGGCTCCCTGGACGTGGACCGCGAGTCCCGCGCCGTCACAAGCTTCGTGTGCACCAACACCGTGGTCAACGAGGATGAAGGCAAGCAGCTCATCAAACTGATGAAGAGGAAGTTTACTTTGCTGGTCAACAATAATCAAGGCCCAACCATTGAGGAAATAGAAGACGACACACGTGATGATAAAGAAGTAAGTTTTCCGTTCTTTTATTACGTGTTAAGGTTTCATTATCATTTTAGAACTTATATCAACCTGTGCGTTTTGCTCTAAAACATTGATATTAAGCCACATATTGTTCTTCATAAACATCTTTTCTTCTTAAATCTTGTTATACTTACTGCAAACTGCACCCAGAGAAAAAAAGCCGCTTAGTAATTAATCAAATTGCCTTCGCATCTTTGCAAAAGTTAAGTAAAAATATATTTACATATATTTTGTTATATTTTTCAGCAAAACGAAGACGAGCCCGCGCCTGTTGAAGACCCGAGACTCCTGGAACAGGTCATTTTACATCTGGTAACAAACTTACCATCGCCTTCACCGCAGGACAGTGAAGACGAGCCATTTGCAGCTGCATCCCCGGAGAGGAAGAGCATATCACCACATCGGCTGACCATCATTCCACCCAACAAGGAAAGGATCGTTAGTGCTATCGAAAAGATCTACGGCGTCATCAAAACTTTCCAAAGAGATCCTAATCACGAAGAGAACAACTATAAACAAAGCAGTACTGCAGGGTCAGGCAATTCTACACCCCAATACAAAAACCCGGTAGAGATGAACAGTATTCCTGCTCCACGGGAAGCAGAAATGGTACGACAGGAAGCACACAGGGTACGACTAGATTCACAGATAGTTCCATACCAGAGCGCTCATGTATCTAGTTACGTGCAGGCTCCCGACAGTTCTCTTGCTCCGCCGATAGCTTACAATTATTCTGATAATGACTACAATTCAGATGACATTCTTCATGCTGCGGCATCCCCAGACATGGGATACATTGATGCCTCACAAAGCCCGTTCTCAAATCTATCTTCAGTTTTTGCAAATTTTAATCAAATTGGCGAGGAAATGTTTAATGAGCACCAAGTAACCGATATGCAGAAATTTGAGTCTCGTGGTGCAGAAACAGAAATGAACATGTCTCAATATGCGGAGGAATCAAACGTGTTTCAAGCGCTGCCGCAAGCGAGCTCAAACAATTTCTTCCCATGTGGAACTAAGCGACCTAATGACTTTGAAGACTTCGATATGGTCTACAAAAAAAAGATTATGAAAATAAAAAAAAATCGACAAAAGGAACCAACTTCAGATTTAAAATTTGTCAGGCAAATTGAACCAACTTCAGATTTAAATTTTATCTGGCAAAATGAGCCAACTTCAGAATTAGAAACTGTCCGGCAGAATGAACTAAATTTGGAAATAGAATTTGTCCGACAAAACTCACCTCCAGATTTAGAACATGTCCGACAAAACGAATCATCTCCAGATTTAGAACTTGTCCGACAAAACGAAACATCTCCAGATTTAGAACTTGTCCGACAAAACGAATCATCTCCAGATTTAGAACTTGTCCGACAAAACGAATCATCTCCATATTTAGAACTTGTCCGACAAAACGAATCATCTCCAGATTTAGAGCTTGTTCGACAAAACGAACCATCTCCAGAGTTAGAATCATCACCCCTGGACTACTTCTCCGATGAATCTAGTGAGTGACTTGAAGAAACATACTTACTGAGACCAATGTGCTATTTGACAATTCAACTACATAAATTTTGTATATTTTCAGTTTTCGATGGTGATCAAATAGAATTAGCAGTCAGTACAATGGAACACTTTGATCCATCGCTTCCCGATTTACTGGTAAGTCTTCGGCTTTACTAAGCTTTACTAACCAATACGAATAATTGTAGGGCAAAATTATGTACTTAGAATATCTTTATCCAAAACATCGCTGAAATAAATACCACTAAACTATTATTTTGCAATATTTCCAGACGACAGACGTGAAAGGAATTTTAGACCAAATCGAAAAAGAAGGAGAGCACAAACAATGGCTCCGGGAATTCGATTTACCGGAGTATGAATAAATAGCATTAAATGCTGGAGGTAATCTGGGACAATGCTACCAAAGTGGTAGAACGATCAAATTTTTTTTCACCTTTGTGTTGAAATGCGGCAGTTGCTGTTCGATAGACCGCGGGGGTCTTCGGAATGTTGTAGAAATGCAATGAAGTATATTACATCAACTGATTTTATTTCTAAAAGATGTTTTTATAAAGACAACAGTACTTTATCTAATGCATAGTCATCAAAAAGTACTTGGAGTAAGTCAAGTTGCAAAGATCTCGGAACATTTATTATTTCGGTGTAATTTATATTAGTGTTAGACGATAAGATATAATGTTTAGATGAAATGAATATAGTAATGGATATAGTGTCAATCGCCCATAATTTCAAATTTACGGGTCCTTGTAGGATAGGTAAGCGCTAATCAAATTAAAAATATTGGCATTTAGTTTGTTATAGTTAATATTTGGAGGTGGCGAATAATTCTGTTGAAATTCACAGTGTAACTAGTTATTCAATATTATATCTACATGAATAACTAGTGTTACAATACCAAACGTAAACTAGGAAGTTATCTACATTTAACGACTTTCCTTGATTGTACATAATAATAACGTTGGTATATTATTATTAATTTTTTTTTATTTAGTGGTAGCTATTTTTATTAAAGAACACTTTTGTCGAGTAATTTCGGTTCAATTACTAAGTTTATGCTAACTCTAAGCGGGGATTTTGAAAAGCTGTTTGTGCTAATTAGAGTATTGACTACTATTGCAGCAGCAAGTAGCACGTTTATGAAGAAAATATTCATTAATTAGGAATCTACTTATATTGCCAAAGCTAAACAAAAAGATAAAATGTTAAACTTAAATGCCTAGTCACGACAACCAGTAACTTTTTATTTTATAAGAAGTTAAAAAATAATAAACTGAACTAATCCATGTCTTCCCTGAACAACGGAACCTAGAAATGTCTAATTATTTTTGACGTATCCTAAGACTGAGTATTTTTAATTGATTGATTTCAAGATTATGTTTAAGTGATTTATTTAGATTTACATTTCAGCATTTTGTAGTTGATGTTTTTATTTTTATAGGATTTTGTGACCCTTTTGTATGTCTATGTGTTTTAATAAAACATCGTCTATTTATGCATCACTGAACCGCTGAAGCACGAAACGTAAGGAACGAAACGTAATTCTCAACTTGTAAACTTAATTATTTTTAACCGACTTCTAAAAGAGGAAGAATAAAATAAGAAACTAACATCAGTTCATTCCGTCAAACCGCTGTCAAATCTGAATTACCGAAAGCCGAATTTACGTTACGAAATTAGTGGCATAAAATTAATGTCGCGACACTAATTTCATCAACAATTGTACGTGTAAACACCAAGTTTTACAATGCATGCATTCATTTTATGACACTAAAAAAGTTTCGCCATGGGCAAGTTTTTGGTAAAACTAATGTCGTGCAACTAATTTTACCGTGTAAACGCGACTCGAAACCAGTGTCACGAAAGCGCCTTTGCTGAGTGAACGTGTGATTATGCAGGTTAAATGCGTCAAATTGGCAAACCAACGATGGACAGCCGAGAAATATATACAATTAATAAATGAATGAAAAAATAAACAATTTAAGAAAGTCATGCAGATGAAAAGTGTGATGTGAAGTTTCGATGCTGACGGAGCCATAATCCCAGCTATACTGTTGATTTCACGACACTATTATTTTAACGAAACTAGTTACACAAGTACTGCACCAAGTTTCATGAAATTTGTTTCATTATGCATGACACTAATTTCGTAATGTAAATTCGACTTTGAAGCCGTAATCATGATTTCGGATTAAAGAATGTAGAGGAACCCGAGTAAAACCGGCTTTCGTACCTTTATTTTAACACTGACATTATAGTCAAGTACCAGGTCCAATGATGCCTATGAAGACAAATGAACCATTGTTGTAATATTTTTTGGATGTTGCCATGTTAATGCCTGTCACAATACATTAGATTAAAAAAAAAAGTGTGAGCCATATGGTAGTCGTATATGATGTGTAACATCTGATTTCTCACCTTGGTAATAAGCAACTAAGCAGCGACAGAAATTAACCTTAAAATGTATTAAGCTAAATACTGAAATATTTATTCGAATAATTATGAATTACCAGTGGGGTCAAAATTCGACCCCGACTTACAATCTATCTAAATCAACAAATTTTATGTGAAATAAAATATGTTGATTTAGATTTTTTGAAGCCTACATTGGCACTTATGAAACGTCAGAAGCTAGGTGCACGGTTCCAATTTTGTTTTTCTTATTTGACAATAGACCTACAATTTTAATTTCAACAAGGTTCTAACTTTTATTATTTTAATCATATTTCATATTGTTTTTTTGTTAATGTGAGGACGTTGTAGGCTTAATAGACTAGACCTGTAGACCATTTTCTATTTTGTTAAGTACCTGGTAGTTTTGACGAGCCTACGCTGTCCTCTCATACTTATTAACACTGTAATTTGAAAACATTGTAAGAGCCAATTTTTTTTAAAAAGAGTAACTGATTTTTTTTTACATTTTGTGAATGTGAGAACTTTGTAGGCTGAAGATTTGTAAACTGTTTTCTATTTTGTTAAGTACCTGGTAATTGTTGACGGGCCTACACTGTCCTCCCATTGAAAATAATGTAAAATACAATTATTTTGATTAAAAGGGTAACCGTGGAGTTTCTTGCCGGCTCTTCTCCATAGGAAACGACCAATTGGAACCGTGCACCTAGCTTCTGACGTTTCATAAGCTCCCATGTAAGGCATAGGTGAAGTAAAAATATTATTGATTTTGATTTTGAATTGGTCGTTTCCTTTATGGAGAAGAGCCGGCAAGAAACTCCACGGTTACCCTTTTAATAAAAATAATTGTATTTTACATTATTTTCAATGGGAGGACAGTGTAGGCCCGTCAAAAAGTACCAGGTACTTAACAAAATAGAAAATGGTTTACAAATCTTCAGTCTAATAAATCATACAAAGTTCTCACATTCACAAAATATTTAAAAAAATACTATATCTTTATTAAAATATAATAAAAGTAAAAACCTTGTTGAATTAAAATTGTAGGTATACTCGTATAATGTAAAGGTATATAAAATTGTAGGTAAGAATCTGTGTGTTGAATGAGTGCTGTATAGTCCATGAGTACAATAATTCCATGCTATTAAAAAGTACTTAATTATTCCATGCTCAAGCTGTCACTTCCTGTCCGACACTCTTCCGTCCCTTTTCACGAAATTACTCCCTAAGAAAGCGAGAGGATGATGTTACACATCAAAAACAAGTGCTACTCGTATTTTTTAAATATTCGAGGTGTTTTAGTGAAACCTCCATGTTGATCCAATAGCCATACAGTGGCCGCTAAATGCCAATAATATAATATGTACTACAGTTTTGGCATTACAAACATAATTCATGTCATTTTTTAATTTCGAGCCTGATTCTGTCCGAGATAAAGTTCTTACAAAAACTGATTTTAAACCTGAGTCTAAGTTGTCAACTTTGTATTAAGAACTTTATCTCAGACGAAATAACGTTCGAAGTTAAAAAACGGCACGACGGTTTAAACCTGGGTATAAAGATAAACCTTGTTTTGTAATAAGGCCGAATGAGTATGAAAAATATTCATGTACCTAATTACAAGTCATTCTTGTTGACTTGCAGCACCCCTGTTAGTGCGTATACCATGTTATTCATTGGTTTTCACACGAATAGATCTCATTTAATAATATGCTTTATAATTACAAGTTGTAGCTGTCGACGTCGTATTTTATTAATATTATTAGATTTGTAGACTTCGAAATTAATCGTAGTAAGAATATTAAGCGAACTCAGATTTTGATAAGCGGGCTACTCACACACTTCCCGTAGGCCCACAATCTAGGGCGCAGAGCAGCGGCGGTAGCGGTTATAGTGGAATTGTCACTACACAGATGATGAGTGTTCGGATATAAGTTGAGCTAAACACACGCGTTGAGAATGGCGCCAATATTATCGATAAAATTAAACCAAAAGATCGATTTAGCCCTGGCTCTTATTGTAAATAAAGGAAATGGAGGTACAGGGTGAAGGAGTGGCTACAGAAAAGAAGTGAGTTGAGCTACATGAACTATGAAAGAATTGGAAGTAGATGACCTACGAATGGATATTGTTTCTTTTGAAGCTCAATGCAATGGTGACACCATTTATAGGAAAAAAGATACAATAAGAGTGTTTACGACGTACGGCATTTCATACAAACTTTCAATCCCTTGTTTTTCGAAATGACTGAACCGATTTTAATAAAACTTCATACGCATAAGCAGGATACTAAAGTCTAAAACATTAGTTAAGAACATTTTCGAAATGTCTTGTTTACTCGTAAAAACAGATAACTGTAAATCTCTGTTTCTATTGGAAAATTTCAATCGAAAATTAAAATCAGTCTAATTTGGCAGTAACACTATTTTTCGAAAATGTTCTTAACTAACTTTTTAGAACTTTTGATCTTGCTTATGCGTATGAAGTTTCATTAAAATCGATTCAGTCATTTCGAAAAACAAGGGCTTGAAAGTTTGTATGAAATGCCGTAAGTCGTAAACGTTCTTAAGGCGGAATGCCATAAGTGCTAAAGAACAAATAATTGCTACACTGTGGTTTTTGGTTAGCGGATAATGGTACAAGGATTTGAAATTTAGTTGTATCATAACGCCACAATTGATCTCCACAATGATTGTCAAAATTGCCCCGATCGCGCTACACACGCGGCAACGTAGCAGGGCGGCAGGGATGATCTAGGGACCAAGGATGGTCTCACACATCACAATTATCCCCACTTTTACACCCTAGCTTGCCCCTTCGGCAGGTGTGTGAGTAGCTTTAAGATTTAGTATTGCGACTAGGCTCAACGTCATGTGTCCATAAATTGTAATCTGATACTTATGTAAATATAACTTTTGTGTGTTGGAAGATGAAGTATGTCGTGCCAATTACTGTTTAAAAAATGTATTTGTCTATTCAAAACAACTCATCATTTGAATCGTGTGAAAAATTTATCAGATTTTTTG
This sequence comes from Tiliacea aurago, assembly GCA_948098905.1. Lineage (NCBI taxonomy): Eukaryota > Metazoa > Arthropoda > Insecta > Lepidoptera > Noctuidae > Tiliacea > Tiliacea aurago. The sequence goes on from OX402576.1 coordinate 20,311,098, forward strand.
GAAGTTCATATAGATGGTATTTCAAAATAGTGATAGGATCTAGGCATGTACTTGTATAATTAGTATAATTACATCAGTCTTGTAACTACTTGGTAACACGATGAAGTTTTCGAACCCAGTGTTAGCCTTCAGCGAATATTACACGATTTTATTATTGTCTGGGCCACTCAAAACACTTGAATTAGTATGCCTACATTAAAATAATAGTTCGGATCTAAACAATAACAACATATTTTGAGAGCGATAAGACCACATTAACATTATCTATGTACTGTCCTGACATGTCCTGCAGTTTCTGAAATTTAATAAAAATACTTGTTAAATTCATTACTTATAAAAAACCAAGTGGCTAATCGAGCCCAAACCGCCGACTAAGTGATATTTTTACGAAAATGCTATTTTTATCCGAAAGGATATTATATATAAGAGGGATGGATGCGTAGTTCATACAAACGTAATACCAAAATAATCTGTAAATCACTACATAGTATAAAACAAAGTCGCTTCCCGCTTCCTGTCTGTCCCTATGTATGCTTAGATCTTTAAAACTACGCAACAACGTAATAAAACTTGATGCGGTTTTTTTTAATAGATAGATGATTCAAGAGGAAGGTTTATATGTTTAGAAAATACCACGCGGGCGAAGCCGCAGGCAGCAGCTAGTCAAACATATTCTTAAGGTAGTGTCTTTATTCCGATTGGAATACAGAATATCTAGGTTCCGAAGTATATATTTTGAATGGACACTGATTTAAACAAAAGTTATGAGAAAAATAAGTTTACTATAGAAATTTTTAATTCCTCATATCTCGTCTTTATATAATTGTCCTTTCAAAATATATATTGGGGAACATAGATATTCTGTAATCCGATCGAAATAAATACACATTTTTATTTTATTTTATTTTATTGATTAAGGGATAATAAACAACTACAACATAAATAATACATTAAGTTAACAATACTTTTAGTAGCAATGTTGCAGTCCACTGCATTATCCGCAGGTAACACATATTTAAAGATCAGTGGTTGCCACTAGACGAGCATTACCACAATTAACAAATATTTTGAAATAGCTAAATAAATTACTATAAGGCTATAGCTAGCTATAGCTACAAAACCAAATCAGTTCAGAAACAGTTTCATTAATTTAAATTAAGCAATAAATGGGTAATAATAGTAAGATATTATTATAATTAAGCTACAATTAAGATAGAATTTTTATAATATTAGATTTAAATTTATTTTTCGAGCATGCAAATATATCAATATCAATGAAATTTTAATTATAGGATTCCAACATTCTATGAATAGGGCAACGTAAGCCAGAGTTCGTACGACAAGAATTTAGCGCAAACAGAGTACATGCACGAACTTGCCGCGCATGAACTGTTCGGGGGACAGAATAACACAGCTTACTCGTTAGATCAATAGCATCAAAATTATTGTTAACAATATCATGAAGCACGTTGGCCTCAAGGTATTTGCGCCGGTTCTCCAAGCTGATAAGCTTGTATTTATCAAGAAGTTGGGCGTATGACAGATAAGTCTTAGTCCCATAACATCTGTAGCACATAGCACGGAGGTACTTGCGCTGGACCCTTTCTATTCCAACTACGTACTTCTGGTAGAAGGGGTTCCAAATAGGGACCGCATATTCTAACTGAGAGCGTATGAGCGTCTTATACAGATAGAGATAGGTTGAGGTACGCTTAAATTCTGTTGAAGATCTCATCACAAATCCATACATTTTAAAAGCACTATTAACTATAGCTTCGATATGCTGGTTCAAGGACAGTTTGCCATCAAAGAGAACACCTAGATCCTTCACTATGGAAATATTATTTAGGGGGATACAGTTAAGGTTGTAGTGGAAGTTGAAGATGCAATTATTCTTAGTAAAGTGTATATAGTTACACTTAGGAATACTAAGATGCAGCTTATTTTCAATACAGTAGGCAGTTAGTCCGTCTAGGTCCTCCTGAAATGACTGGCAGTCATCCATAGTACGTATCGCTTGAAACACCTTCTAGTCATCAGCGTACAATAAGAATTTGGACTTTTTAAAACATTTCTTAATATCGTTGATATAAATAATAAATAAAAGCGGTCCCAGAATGGAGCCCTGTGGAACTCCGGAAGTAATATTAACAGAGACAGACTGATGACCATTAACCACAACCCTTTGAGACCGGTTTTCGAGATACGACACAAACCAACGCAATAAATTTCCGCGTATTCCATTGTAGGCAATTTTACTCAGGAGAATTTCACGATCGACCTTGTCAAAAGCCTTTTTGAAATCAGTGTAGACCGTATCTAATTGCAATCGCCTATCAATACTTTCAAAAAGGTAATTAGCAAATATTAACAGGTTAGATGTCGTAGATCGGCGCTTAACAAACCCATGCTGTTCAGGAATGATAATATTATGCAGAAGAGGGTAAATCTCGTTGTGAACAAGTCTTTCAAAAAGCTTTGACAAGGTCGACAGAATCGAGATGGGTCTATATTGTTCGATGTCATGCTTTGAGACACACTTATGCACTGGGTAATGTTAGCTTGGTTCCACACCACCGGGAACACACCCTCATGCAGGCATCTATTAAAAAGGATATAGATCGGGTCACAAATATTATCAGCCGTAGCCTTAAAAAAGGCCGCCAGAAGACCGTCAGGTCCTGCCCCCTTAGAGGGGTCCAACCGTTTCAACTCGCTGAGTATCTTTGATTTATCAATATGCAAATTACTAACTAAGCTACCATTCTCTGCGCATGGCAGCCGCGGACCCCACGTGGTGAGCGTTGGTGATGCAGGCTCAAATACGGACAAGAAAAAGTCCGAAAACATATTGCAGACCACATCAGGATCACTTGACTTGACATTCTGGTACTGCATCATGGAAGGAATGCCTGACTTACTTTTACGGTTAGAAATATAGGACCAAAAATACTTTATATTACTAGAGAGATTATCTTCAACCGAGTTAATATAACTGGAATAACAGGTTTTACACATATGTTTGAAGATAGACCTACATTCTGAGAAGTTATACAGTATGTCAGTCTTTGACGTTGCTGTATTTTTTCCACTTTATCCAATGACGTTGCTTCTTTTTAAATATTTTAACTAATTGTGGCGTAAACCAGATTGGGAAGTCAAGTGATCTAGTCCTTGCAGGGGGGACTAGTGGGCTAATTATGTCACTCAACATACTATAGAAGGCCACCACGGCCTCTTCCGATGATAGATTGTCGAATAGTGCGGACCAATTGACCTCGTCCATGTGTTTGTTGATGAGATCGTAATTAGCTTTACGGAAATTATATTTATTCATTGGTTTTCTCTTCATCATTTGTGTAGATAGGCGTTAGCCAGGTGTGGTGAAGGTGCAGTTATAACAAAAGGGGGATGATGTGGGTCGACTGGTAATAACGGATCTTTAAGGCGCCCAGTAGAACAGCAAGTGTTAAAGATAAACAAATCCAAGGTCTTTCCGCCACTATTAAGCGTGCTGTTATATTGGCGAGCATCTAGCGAAGACATGAGATGCGTCAATTCCAAGCAAATAGGGTGTGTACAAACACATGCCACACAGGCTTCATGCCCCGCCGTTATGGCGCTCCACGTGACATAAGGAAGATTATAATCACCGACGATGTAAACATTCATGACGCTAGGTGCATTTAAGGTATCCTGTAGAAAGTCAAAATGAGATCTATAGACATCAGAGCTGGTCCCTGGCGGGATATACACTGCACTGATTACATGTATCTTATGTTTATCGTTTTTGCAAGGCAGTGCAACCATAAGGTGCTCAATACACGCCGAGGGCTTACAATGTGGGTTATTGAGAATATCGAGTGAGGCCGATTGAAGTTCACGCAGTACTGCAATGAGCACCCCACCCCCATCTCGCTTCCCCGTAGCGTCACGACCTCGATCACAGCGGAATACTACGTAACGAGGGTCAATAAACTCGCAATTCGCTATTTCTGGTATCAGCCAAGTCTCTGTCAATATTATGATGTCATATGAGGATGCGAAGATGTTCATGTGCAACGAGTGGAGTTTAGTTCTAATCCCCCTTCAGTTCTGGTAATAAATTAACAAATTATCAGTGCTATCCATTATCAAAGTGCATCGCAGAAAATTTATATAGATCTCGCGTTCTTTTGTAAAACTTGATACAATGTGGAATCCAATGAATTCTAACAGTACATTTATAGATTGTGAAATAAATTAATAAGATAACATTAAAACTTGTATATAATTTTGATTTATATTTTCTATTAAGTGGATTTGATTTTATAAAAATTGTATTTAAAATTGATTTAAATGTTATAATAAGTAGATTTTGATTGATTAAAATAGTATTATGATTCATGCCATGTACAATTTTGTAAAAATAGGTAACGCAACAGAATAAAACATAAAAAATATAACAGTAAAAACTATATAGAATACTGATACCTATGTGAGTTAGAAATTTATTCGACAGATTTGGATCGAATTTTATCGAGGTCCCTTTCTCCACGTATAGCAAAAGAGGGTTCACCTTCACGCTCTCGGACAAGTATTGTGGCATTTCTAACCCACACATATTTGTAGTGGTGGCTTTTGGCGACATCCCGGGCTTTACGAAATAACTGTTTCTTCTTCAGGGTTATATGCTCATTAAGGTAAATAGATGACGTTCCAGATAAGCCAATTTGTTCCGTTTTGAGAGATGATGCCTTACGGAAGGCACTAAGTAGGTTATCCCTGTGTATACATGACGTGAATCTGACGATGACATTTTTTGGTCTAGTGCTTTGTTGGTGCGCATGTGGCACTCTATGAACGGCGACGATGTTCTGCTGTGTCACTGGAGAGTTAAGTGCAAGACCAATTGCTTCAATGAGGACCGGTAGGTTTTCGTTGCGCCTTTCGGGCAAATTACCTATTTCAACATTGCATTGTTGTTCCAAGGTATCAATTTTGGTCTCAAGAGCATCGACTATCAGCTCCACATCAGCAGACTTAGCGCCATTTAGTTCGCTAGTACGCTTCTCAAGGATGTCATAATGCTGCGTCAGACCCAGAGTAGTTGCTTGGAGCCTTGCAACATCATTGCGTAGGTCATGCACATCTTGCTTGAAAACGGACTGCTCAGTACGCAGCGAATTCATTTCCTTTTGTATATTAGCCATAGTAGATTTGATATCGTCGCGAATTTGAGTCAGATCTTTATTCATCTCACTCCGCCAGTTGCTGAGAGTTTTGTTTAAGTCACTAGAGAATCTTACAAAGTCTGAGGTAGAGATGGTTTGAACAGGTTTATCCGTAACTTGGCTGGGGTATGTACAAGGAGAACTGCGTTCCTCTAAGGCGTCACACGACATGTCCATGGAGTTATCCACGATCGCAGGTTCCGTGTAGCTGCGTACAGGCGTATTAACATTCGACCTAAGACGCCTGGTTACATTGTTGCATGACGGGCATTTCCATGAAGCCTTAAATTCAGCGCTTAGCGCATCATATTGGCTATGCGTGACACTGAGACACTCGTAGTGATATTTTCCTTCGCATACACAGCACAGAAGGATGTTATCATTGGCAGCAGTCGTTTCGCCTTGGCAGCAATTCATTTTAAACGTGATGTAAACAAAAAGTACAGGACAGCGCCACCTAGTTTGCTTCGTTGAAAGTATGTGGTACACGGCTGCACTGTGATGATCGTATTATAGTGTCAATTCATAAGGATCGATCGCGATGTGCAAGATGTAGTAGTACCAAGGGAAAACAACAGATGGCGCCAGGTTCGATATATGACTTGCGAATTTGATCTATCAGCAACTTAGTCAAGACAGTAAATAAAACTTCACAAATACTGTAGGGGCACTGTAGACACTCAGTTTATAATGGTTAACTAGACCGGAGACAATTATTGAAGTTTGCGGCCCGATTTTTTAGTTTTTAGACAAATTTTTCGTTAATCATACGAACCACAAAAAACAGCACTTATTAGTTAAGTCACAGCCCGGATACTTCTTGTAGCACTAGACAACAGGTATTAATGTAGTCTTCCAGCAATCACAGCTACAAATTATTCACTTCCACTATTTTTTATATTTATTAAATACGGAGCAGCGCTTTAAGTAAACTGTAGATGTCGCCCTCTAGCGACAAGTTTTCCACATTACCTAAGTTTACTATAGAAATTTTTAATTCCTCATATCTCGTCTTTATATAATTGTCCTTTCAAAATATATATTGGGGGACATAGATATTCTGTAATCCGATCGAAATAAATACACACTACCTTAAGAATATGTTTGATTTACAAATTATTTTGGTATTACGTTTACCCCATATAAAGGCTTCTACATACCAGCGCCACTTGTCGCGCGACGCGACACGGCACAAAAGCCCCGCGTCTCGTGGTACGAGCGGTGCCTTTGTGTCGCGTCGCGTCGCGCGACAAGTCGCCCCGGTATGTAGAAGCCTTAACTCAAAAGTCGGCCAGGGCTCGATATATTGCAATTGAAACTATGTACCTATGTCGCTGATATAAAATAATATGGTATGTATAGTGTGTACCTAATTACGTGTAGGTATGTTTATTGCTTATTATATTGGTAGGTACTGGTGTTGCCGGTTTGTAGCTATACTATGTGTCATCAGTTCATCACCTTTTCTTTATTTCCATTAATCCTTTTATTTTATTTTTATTTATTTGTTTATTACGTGTTTAAAAAGTACATAAATATATATATATTAAGAAAAGTTAAGACTAAAAAGGCGCCAATTCTGTGTCAATGTAATGTAAAATGTGATTAATGGTCTCAAGCGTAGATCTTTAGATATGACTTGGTAAATATAAGGATGTATAATTCTGGCTGCCATAATATTCTTAGGGTTTGAGATAATCCTGAACATTATTTAACTGGGTCAGAGTTAATCATAGCTATTTCTCGTCTAGTTCCGGAAATTGTATTTATACGAGAACCATATTTTATGGAATTTTTACTGTTACTGATAAGTCCCAAGATGTCATAGGACAAGTCTGTGTCAAATCCAATCAAATCATTAAAATAAATGTGTAAATTATTGAAATTGTAGATAGGTAGGTACTGAATGAACAATACACTTTTAATAGATGTTTTTTTATTATTAAAATATGATGTTGCTGTCAGTGGTAGTTGTAGCCCTTTGAATATTTATACAACCTGTTTTTTTTGATATCCCATAACTCTAGGGTTATATTCTGTAGGTAAAAATAATACTAAAACTCCTAGAATAGGTGGTCCAATCGTTTCGATATCATCAATCATAATTAAATTAGGTCAAAAATTGTCACCAGTATGACGAATCTTTACTTTTGCGTGGTTGCCAAACTTCGCAGTAGTGTAGTAAAATAAATAGTAAAATAAAATATGTAGGTATGTTGGTATCGGGGCTTCCCGGCGGCAGCTAGTGAAGGGAAAGCTACCTTGTCGACATGTAATATTTCACGTAAGGGTGTTTTACATTAATAATCGTGACTTTGCCGAATTATTTTGTATTAAAAATGAAAAAAATAAATAACGAAGGATTGGAACATAACTCATATGCCAGTTGATTCTTTGATATGGCCTCAATCATACCCTAGAGTTATGGGATATCAAAAAAAACACGTTGTATATCTAGACTGAGTGTCGCGCTGCAAAAGAACTAAAACAAACGGCCAACTCTGTTAAGCTAGTGTGCGTGACAGCTACGTCTTACACTCGTGGTACGTCATTGTGCAGTCATTGTTTTATTATAGTTTGCGTTCATTTAGCGGCCAACAGTTAGAAGTCTTTTTTCGACGAGTTCACCGGTTTAACTGTCTATCTAGACATATTTATATCTTTATTATAGCCATAATCATTCAATCTATGCAGGTATTCTGTTAACCTATTTAGTAAAAATGAATTGTTTTTTTTTGCAAGTGAAAGAGGTCGAGGCGAGACGGTACGAGTATGGTTTAAACTTTGTTCGAAAAAAGAATATTAGGATTGTCAAAAAGATTGGGTAGGTAGGTACTTATTTAAAAAGTATTTGAAAATGTTGTAAGTAAATTTTTACATTTCTAAGTGTTTTCGAAGATTTTTTTTTTGGATTTCAGTAGAATTTAAATGTTCTGTCATGAAGAACTCGGAACAATAGTTATTTTATAAAACTAGACACTTTCAATTTATAAAAAAAAATGCGCATAACTTAAAGGTAGAAACGCTTCAAAACCTACGCTTGACGAGGAAAAGAAGTCAGATTGAAAAAGTTGTTAGGATTGATTGTTCTAGAAAAGGCAACTTAAAAAAAATACATATTATGTAATCGTTGTCTGAATGAGAGTCTGAAATGGTAGTATGTACAATGGTACATGTTTAAAAAAATATAATAAATTTATTTTATATAAAATTATTGTATATATACCTAACAATCTACATAAAAAATTGGTATATACCTATTTTTTTTAACTACCTACAAGTTGATGTTTATGTACTACTTATTAATGTATAAGGACCATTGTAATCAAAACCTTTGAATGAACAATAGTTGTAATCTTCTGTGGGTAGCAAATAAAAATAAAAATAAACATTATTGTTTTATTCGTGTATTATGTATGGTTATAATAGTTTGTTAATAAAAATATGAAAAGAAAGTGCCACTATGTGCCACAAAATCTTACAGCTAACCTTAATCAAAGTAAATCTTAGATGCTATTACAAATGTACTACCTGGAGATGAGAATCCAGTTTAAAAAAATACCGAGTACCAGGTACCACAGCCCCATGGTACTGGCTAGTTCTAAACTAATAATTGCAGATCATTTGAAAACATTTCCTCTACTTAAATTAAATCAAGTGTATCATTGGGTATATGCACGTTTATAGATTAGTAAATAATCACAACAACGCACACCTCTACATAGAAAAGATCTACTAAGAGATCCTACAAATTAAAGCTTTCGCATTTCAACTGGTACGTTACCGCAGAGTTTTTGTTTATACACTTAAAACTACAAAATAACTGTAGGTAATTATATCTAACTAAATTAACGACACCAACTACTAATGCGTCGTTCGTAAAAAATACACTAAGAAATTCTAAATAACTGTAATTATATTTAACGAAAGTATGAGTAGGTAATTACTGAAACGACTTTCGTAAATTCTTAATGCTCCTTATGCAGAGTGTATATTGAAAACAGGGCCACCTCCACCGGATACAATAGCCGGAAAACATCTTAGACAATCATGGCGGCGCCTACGCAGGTCCCTCCTCTGACTTGTGAGAAAACTTCCCCCAAACGCTCTACATTCCTCAAAGGACACCATATTATAGATTTTCGCGCATGCTCAAGTGGTTTCCCGGCAATTTTACCTAATTATAAAATACGTTGACAATATTCAATTCTAAATAATGGAAATAAGCAAAATTACTGTACCAAAGAAGTATACAAGGTGTAACTTAAATAACTCACAACCTCTTAAGGGATCATTGTACTCATCATTATGAACTACTATGGGACCAAACCTGAAAACGCGAACAAAAAAATCTGCCGACGCCCTACATATTAACGAGTTATGTGAACATAAATGTTGGGAACAGCTGATTTTTTTTTCGCGTTTTCAGGTTTTGTCCCATAGTAAAAGATGTTCATAATGATGAGTACAATGACCCCTTAAGAGGTTGTGCGTTATTTAAGTTACACCTTTTATAATTGTAGGTAGGTAGGTAGAATAGTAAGAATTAATTCGGAAACAAAATCATCTAATTCTGTAAGTAAATACTCAAAACAAACCAGGAGTTGCGCTGTTGTTGCTCACTTCCAGTTATCAACCATCGATCTATCATATTGAAAGAAGACAGAAAGGAAAATATGGGGAACTTAAAAACTATGAGATCATTGCCTGGTTTTGACCCTCGGGTCACTTATATATCCGGCAGGACACTTGTAGGTACTCTGCCCACTCAAACTCGAGAACATACGACTCATGAGAAAACGTTTTATTTTGACTAAAGTAAACCTCAAATCTAAAGATGGACAGGTCAGATGAGACTTGTTCCACTGAAAAGTAACTATAGAGGTTCCTACCTACACTGAAAATGATTTTCATGATGTAGGTTATATTTTACTAATGTCTCTAATCGTTGTGGCAAACGTTTAAGCGAAACCAATGTGAAACCATCCAAATAATTGTACAAAACTAAAACAACAAAGAATAACAGAAAAAATGCATGAATAAAAATGGTAAAGCACAAATTTAAGCTTTAAGCTGTACTTTATTACTCTCTCCAGTCATTCGTTTAAAATCTTCCCGCTTCTTTTTAATTCGCCCAAAGGGCAGGCTAAAGGCTTTCGACCATACTGCCTCGTCTTCCGTGCAGAATTGTTGTTTTTAATGATGAAATTAATTATATTCAATGCATGATGATGACATGCCCGCCCGGTCCCCTTGAGTTTCAGTAAATATGTGGTACTTTACTGAGACCTCACGCGGACTTCTTCAGAGAACTTGAAGTAATGTTGCACTGTTTTGTTTCATTTGCCTACACTAATGTACGTTCACGAACACTTAATAGTCACACTAATATGTGATAATGAACACATTCATATTCGACTAAACACAAATTTAAAAAAATAAAACAAAACTGCTAAACATATCACTTCACTTTCCCGCCAAGAACCCCGCTAGAACAACGTTACTCCAGCAGGATGAATTTTTCCGTTATTTCCAAAACGAAAGCAGGCACAATTTCTTTATTTATCGCACATTTACAGCAGATTACGCTCTAATTGAAGACATACTCCAGTGCAGTGGTGAACAGTTTCGGAGAGATAACGTCTCCCTGCCTCACACCTCGCTGCAGAAGGATAGGTTTCGAGGTCCGGTTCTGGAGTCGGACTGACATAGTGGCGTTTTTGTACAAATACTTCAGCACCTCGATGTACCGATAGTAGATCTGGCACCGTTGAAGAGACCGCAGTACAGCCCATGTCTCGATCGAATCGAAGGCTTTCTCGTAATCCACAAACGCTAAGCAGAGAGGCAGGTTATACTCTTCCGTCTTCTGTATAACCTGCCGCAGCGTATGTATGTGGTCTACTGTGCTGTGCTGTAGCCTTTACGGAATCCGGCTTGTTCGGGAGGCTGGAAGTCGTCAAACCTGCGAGCGAGACCGTTCGTAATGACTCTTGAAAACAGCTTGTAGACATGGCTCAGAAGTGAGATGAGCCTATAATTCTTAAGGAGGGTATTGTCACCCTTCTTAAAAAAAGGATCACCACACTTCTGTTCCGGGTTTTGCCCTCGAGTATGACGGAATCAAACAGCTTCTGGAGGACCTTGAGAACGGGTTTTCCGCCGGCCTTCAGGAGCTCGGCCGTAATTTCGTTATCACCCGGCGCCTTGTTGTTTTTAAGCTGCTTCAGAGCCATCCTAATCTTGTACAAGCTGACGTCCGGGATGACTTCAGTGTAATGTCGGGTCAATCTAGCTCTTGGGTCATTTGCCAGATTCATACCGGGGTTATTTTATTGATGTGTATAGCTGTCCATAGAACCTCTCGATCTCTCCCAATAGCTCAGGTTTGGCGGATACAATCCTGCCATCATCGGTCTTCAGTTTTGCAAGCTGGCTCTGCCCAATAGAGACCTTGGAGCCCTTATTTCGCTCTATCGCGTCCTTAATGCGGTCTGCATTAAAGCGGCGAAGGTCGCTTTTCAAGGACTAGAGATCTGTCTATTGAGCAGGCGGTACTTAAGCGCATCGTCTGAAGACTGCAGGATCAATTCGCGCTTATTTTTAATTATTTTTACGTATAGCGGTATAGTCATTTTATTCTAGGTGCATCGTTTTCACATATAATCGTACAACTAATGTAATTTAACAAAGTATTGTAAAACATTTTTAAAATAGTAACGGTGGAGTTTCTTGCCCATTCTTCTCCATACGAATCTATCTTTTGGAAGGGGCAACTAGAATCAATTCTATTTTTTTGACTTTCACTTTGTTAAATTAAAAAAAATTTACCCTAATATTTTAAGGTAAGATTTTTTTTTTAGTTCTAGACTAAACCTAAAAAGCCTAAACAAGTAGATTTATAAAACTGTCTTATTTTTTCTATTAACATAATGAAATATGAGATATGTACAAAAAAAGAAGTTTAAGAAACACTTATCTAACGTATCGAGGTATGCTTTGTTGCGATCTAAACATGAATATTTATAATCTACATGGCTATAATATAATATTATCGTATAATAATCAGAATTTTGCCGCTGTATAGGATGCTTTGATTACATGCCCAATCCATACAGCCAGCAATAATTTTTACTAATACATATAAATAAAACTTACATCGTAAACCTAAATGATTATTCGATAATTATTCTGTTCTTGTAATCAGCTGCTTGTGTTAATCCAGTAGCTATAAGAATCACCAACACGCACTGGGCCCGCGTGGTAGATTACAGCCCTCGAAGAGAGGAGTTGCTTGTGTCCCAGCAGTGGGAACATTACAGGCTTATAAAAGGCTATAAGAGTCAACAACTCTAGTAGGTAAACAATGGAATACAAAAAAGAAAACAAAAGACAGTCATCAGGACTGCCGACAGAAGTGAGGCACGTGATACAGTCGAGTATATACAATGTATTAGTTTATATAGGCGTATACATGTACACAGGCAGCTGCGCGTGGCCAGTCTGGCGCAACACGACACATTAGCATGTCGGTGACGCGAACCAAGTTTTCCCCCACCAAAAATTGCTCAACGCAGCTAAAGAACTTTTCTCAAACATGCATGGAAATATTGTCATTATTTTCGAAAAAAGAACACGCGAAGTATCGAATTTACGGTCAAAGAAAATCAAATCCATTGCAGGAGCGTTTTTTGAATATGGAACATTCAACGCTCCAGCAATAAATACTCTTTTACTCCGAAACATGGCAACCAAGGTAATAACTTATCAAAGGTTTTATTTAAATTTCGAACGGGCTTGCAAATAGAAAGCTGTTTAATGAAAAAAAAAACAAATGAACACATTGGCGCGTGAAAAAATATCGTTGTTCGTCATTGAATCTGGAATTTACTTTCCCTGCATTCTTTTGAGAAAAGCACTATATATGCCTCGGCGGAAATGGCAATTGCCTGTCTCGTAATAGTAAAGTCCTCGCCTACGGCTCGACCTTCAAACTCATACTCGTCCTGCAATTGCCTATTTCACAGCCTTTGCAATAAATAGTGAAATAGTACACTATTTCACTTCAAAAAAGGAAAAATGAAATATATCTAGGTAAAAAAGAAAAAGCAAAAATATCTATGTACGCCAATAACTATTTACCTACTTACGAGTATAGGTACCAATACAAAAATCTGTGATTAAAAATCTGTAGGTATCCCTATAAACTCTTAAAAATAATTATACGTTTAACGTATAAATACGATCAACAACTTAAATTAATAACAAGTCTTCCAATCATTAAAGAAACGATAACATAATAATATTTTCTCTGACAAAATTCAGACGAATAAACTATATTCGTGAAAATCTTGCCACTTCTTAGATGTGAAGATAATTTAGTAACTAAGCATGATATCGGTTACTTTGGAATGCTACTAATAATACATGTAAAAATATGATATAATAATACAGCCACTTAAAAGCGACTTCTCTTCGGTTCTGCAAAAGTAGCTCCCGAACAGTGACCCTGAAAACATACACGATAACTATTAGTATTTTCATTAAAAAAAAATATGATTTTCAGTGAGAAGAACAAACTTTTTAACCTACACTTAGGCCCGTATTTATAGAACGTTACTCAGTAATCAAGCATTACATAAGACTATGGCTTCTTAAGTAATGCTTGAGTACCTACTGAGTAACGTTCTATAAATACGGGCCTTACCGTCAAACTAAATATCCAGAGCAACATTTTCATACAAACGAGGTCATTTCGAAGCCTCGGTTATCCACCGTCAGGTAACGATTCGGACTGATCAAACCGACATTTCATAACGGAGTTCATGAAACAAAAAACCTCAAAAATAGCATCAAAATGTATAGAAATCCGAACACTCAGAACTCTATACACACTCTGGAGTAAATGGCTTGTCTGATCAGTTGGGTGCCTTTGGCGCTCCATCCGTACTCTGGAGAGCTACAGTTACTATCAGATCTCATCCAAATCGTTAGCTGACGAAAAACCGAGTCTTCGAAATTACCTCGTTTGTATGAAAATGTTGCTCTGGGTACTTAGTTTTGACGGGTAAGTGTATTAATAATGTAAAACAATCTCTTTGATTGATTCAACCTATTTACAATTGCTAATTAATAATGGCGAGATTTCCCATTTTCTTTAATTGTAAGTCTAAAGCCAGCAACATAAACCAAATTAAACTATAACTAAACACACGTTGTCGGCGTCGTGTTTCGCTGTGTGGTGTCGCGTAACCGTCCTCGGAAACGTCGTTATACGACACCTTTCGGCCAAAAGTCCTCCTTCAAGCAGGTCTGTAGATGGTTGGTTGGGATTCTCATTTATATATTAGTCTATGGTTGGGATTCGTACCACAAATGACTTAAAGTTGATGTTGTGGCGCACTATGACACTGGTTGTTTTAATGTTGGCAATAAGCTAACTGTCAGGTTCAGAATCTTTTATAGAGGATTTATAGCATGTTTCGTTTATGAAAGAGGTACTGTTGGGTCACAACTATTCAGCCTATGTCCGCATGGAGCAGAATATTTATCAATTAAGAACACCGTTCCCTGGATTATCGCATTGTATGCTTAATATCCGGGTACATGAAATGGTTTTCCTAGGATGCTAGCGAAACCGCGGTCAAGAACTGACGTGACATAAAATCTAGCTTGTATTCACCGAAGGGTTCAGCAGAGATGTATGTATGCACCCAAATTTAATTCGCCAATTATATCTACATATTTCAGTCCCATGTAATAACGAGCAAACCATCAACATTGTACAAATCCTGCAATTAAGAACCACCTCCAATAAAACTTAGCCCGATCTGGAAATTTAATCAGGACCCTATGCTCCGCAGCCAATAGGCCAACGAGGGAGTCTACAACAGCAACAGCTATTAACCGTATAACTACGGGTAGTTTGGAAGCGCCCCCGATTGGACCCGAACACACAAACCTCCACCCGCTCTGTACTGGGTCCGAGTAGACCCCAGAATGACGACATAATTATGTCATCCTAAATTGATTATGTTAATATTTATTATGCTACCCGTCAGTGTGCGTTAGTTATTAATAAAGGCTTAAGAAGTGTACTACACCTCGGTTCAGGACCAGCGCTGCTGCAGACGGTCCCTCTCCTGCAACAGCACCTCGGTCTCCTGCTTGAGGCGCTCAGTCGCCTGACTCAG
The DNA here is from genome assembly GCA_948098905.1 of Tiliacea aurago. Classification (NCBI taxonomy): domain Eukaryota; kingdom Metazoa; phylum Arthropoda; class Insecta; order Lepidoptera; family Noctuidae; genus Tiliacea; species Tiliacea aurago. The sequence continues at coordinate 20,326,504 of OX402576.1, forward strand.
CCACTCCCGGTCGTGCTTCATACATTCACGCTCGCTCTTCTCCTTCGTCAGAGCGTACACCATGTCTGGAACAAGTTATGATGGGATAAATCTCATGCTCTTACGAGTACAAAGAAATAACATAACATCACACCCGTAATCCCCGAAGTGTTAGACAGAGAGAGTACCCACAGTACACCCACATTTCGCCAGATAAGTTAAGACTCAGATATATCAGATTTATGACGGCACGGTTGGCGCAGTTAGTTAAGCGATTGACTACTGCGCTGCGTGTCGCGGGTTCGATTCCCGCACGGAACAAATATTTGTATGACCTGTGAGTGTTTCGGGTCTGGCTGTTTGTGTATGTGAATTTAAATGTTTGTAAACGCACCCACAATACAGGAGAAATTCCTACTGTGGGGCAACGATTAAAAAAAAAAAAAAAAAAATATGCCACTGTCCCTGAGTGGTTAGCTTGCCTGTTCTGTACTGAGACTCGCCCATCAAGGAACGCTTTTCGAAATTTGACGCATTATTAATTTATTATCATTAATTCATAACAAAAGGTATTTTAATAAAACGCGAATAATAAAACATCAATAATTAAATTATCTTTAAATTGGTGAAGGTTTCAGAAAAATACGCTGGGAAGATTTTGCGCCATTCTCAGCTTTTTATCCGCGTTTGACATAACTTTACAAATTAATTTCACTATGTAATATAAACATAATCTAAAATATTCACACATTTTTTTTTAGTTATTGAAAAAATGCTCTAATTTAACATATTTTTTTCAAATCATTAACACTACTCGTTTAGACGTAATCTTCAGTATAAAAATCATTAGAAGTCGGTTATCGTCGTCTTAAGTCCCATGTAATAGGGGGCGAGCTTGGCTGTCATCTACCGGGCACTACAGACTACACAGACTGGGTTTTTACTGAGAAATTCCTTATGGAAAAAGCCATTAAACTTTGCTGAGCAGTAGCGCTTGCGACTACTAGACCAACGAGGCAGTCAACGTACAAAGAACAGTAGAATAACACGAAAAGTTTTCACGTTACCTACGTATTTAACATAACGTTAACGTTCGTGAATTTTGAATAACTTATAACGATATACAGTAGCGTGAGAATAAACGTGCAATTCGGTCTTTAAATAAAGTTATTAGGGAATCGGAATATTTTCAGGTAATCTGGCAACATTTTGAACTACAATTTTGAGAATCAGATTATAGCTCAGCAAGCCAAGTGGTTAATTAGTACATTTCCAAAAATATGAAGATGATACCTATCTAGTTGTATGTTTCAGAGGTGAGGTGTTTATCATCCTCAACGATCCAACAAACCAGTCTTTAGTGGGTGAAAATAATGCTTGTTTTCACTAACACTATGCAACACCTACATGACCTAAATGGACCTAAAACCTAACGGCCATAAAACTTTATCAAATAAATTGTGATACAACATCACAATTTATTACATCCACCAACATATTACTACGTATATATAAATATAATATTTTTTTCAATATTTATCTATTTCCTCAATAAATGCATTTATACGAGTATTGTTCGAAAGTTAAAAATTACCACCTTATAACGGAATGTGCAGTAAAATAGGTACGCTCACTTAAGTACCGGTGTTACCGCATACTCCGTTGTAAAGTGCCGTGTGTATCATTTAATTCTTTTTTTATTTCATAAAAATATAGCAGACTTCCACCAAGGAGATTTACATTACGAGAACAGATAAGCTGAATGATAGAACCTCGTTGGAAGCGCCTTTGCTCAATAGGTTTGTCTCAATACTAAGAGAAAATGAGACGAAAGATGTAGTTCTAATTTTCACCACACGCTCGATGCGCCATTTGCAAACCCGCGGCATTTTCGTATTAGAAACATCAAAGATTGTTGTGACTTTGTTTCATTACCTATTCTACTGTTTTCTCGCAAATTTCGAATGACACACGTGCGGAATTTAGTATTTACAAACTCGTAAGGTTATGATAAGACCTCGCTAACTAGCAAACTATGGTAAGGCCTCGACTTCGTCTCAGCCTTAGTTTCGTCTAGTCGTTTGTAAAAACCAACTTACCGCACTAGTATCTAACTAGTCTCAAATCTTTAATTGCAAATTAAATAAGTAAAGAAACAAATGAGTGTGTACATATAATTTCATTCAATCGCCATTACATCACAAACAAGCCATTAAGTGTTTGACAAGTGGTGCACCGCGCAAAACATTTAAAATGTATGTAACCATTTGCAATCTATGCATATTATATTCAATCTATGCTTATCATATTCAATCTCTGCATAATTATTATATACAAACAGTATTTTGTGCTGAGTTCGGTTGGATAACAAGTTTATTTTGAACAGCTGTCAACGATCCAATACGAACTTACGAGTAGTGTTGGTCGGTAGGAAACTAGAAACTAAGGAATCTGTCAAGATCGCTTCCTTTCAATGATAATGATAACATAATTATTTTAACTTAGTCAAGTTGAAAATATTACGTGGAAAATACCTGTTAAGTATCCATAGCTTCGACTTTTTAACCGGTAAATAAAAACAGTGCCGTAACTAGGGTGGTGCCAGCGGTGCCCAGGCACAGGGCGCAGACCCTGGAGGGGCGCAGAAATGACCAAGGTTTGGGTCATACATTGTAGTTAGTAACATACAAACAATACCTATTATTTCTACTAACGAGTATTTGGTGTCATTTGTGTTTTGTATTGTGTAGTTTGCCAAATATATTCCAATAAACGTTTTTCTTTTGTTTTTTTCCTAATTTATACATAGATACTTTATTCATAATTGCACCAAGTTTTTTGAGAAATTTTGTTTTTGGGTGATAGATTTATTTACATAAACTGTACATTTTATTGTCAGGTAGGATTAGATTTTTTTTCAATTTAATTATACATTGAAGCTCGAACCGGGCGCTTATGAGACTAGTTACGGCACTGAGTAAAAGTAGCGATTGTAGAAAATCATGAGATAAACCATAAATACCTATTAACTAATACTACTACATTACAGTCTGCGTGGAAACACGAATTTTAATTAAAATGGCAAACGTTTTGAGATATTAGTTACGGACCACTCTGAAACTTTGGCAAACTTGGATACCCTATCTCTGCGACTCAATCCAACTGAATTTGTAGATTTTTAAAGCTATTATGAACACTTCGTTTAGAATAAGCACATCACAGTGATACGATTCTTTCACAAGTAGGTACTCACATAAACATGTTGACAACCCGACTGATAGATCGTCGATGCGAATGCACACACTTGAGACAATATATGCATCCTCCTACCCACATCCCAATTTCATTGGTGTCTGCGCAGAATTTAACCAACTTCACAAAAAGGAGGAGGTTCTCAGGTTGGCTGTATATATTTTTTTTGTTCAATCATATCCGTCGTTTATAAACCGATTTGGAAAATTCATTTTTATTTGAAAGCGTATACTTCCAGATTGGTCCTATTTTTATCAAAATCCAGTTCAGATGATGGGATCTTTATGAAAATGAGGGCACTCGTCAAATATGATAGATAGCGATTTTTGTATTTTCATCAACAAGTTAATCATTTGCATTCAGAAAGTATAATTTGGTGAAATGGAATTGATGAAAAAGACCACAGATGGCGACCGGAACTCCTCAATGATAAGTATTTCATTGGTAAGATATCTATATAAGATATCTCGATTAAGATAGTTAAGCGACAATGACGAAGTAAATTAATAAAATAAATAAATAGTTCTGATCATATGATCAGAACTATTTATTTAAAATGCGGCGTGATGTTACAACCTACCTTATCTTTAGTTCTGTATTTTCGTTTTTGACACCGACTTCCGAAATTCAAAGTCAAATTATTTATTTCAAATAGGCACATAAGCGGCACTTTTGAACGTCAAAATTTACACAAAAATAGAATTGATTCTAGTTGCCCCCCTTCCAAAAGGTAGTTTCGTATGGAGAAGAATGAGCAAGGAACTCCACCGTTACTCTTTTAAAAATGTTTCACAATATTTTGTTTAAGTAGGTACATTAATTATTATATGATTACTAGCTGCGCCCCGCGGTTTCACTCGCGTGAGTTTAAATCCCGTGGGAAAACCACCCTTAACACTTAGGGGTATAAAAAATAGATAAAAGCCGATTCTCAGACCTACTGAATACGCATATAAAATTTCATAAAAATCGGCCAAGCCGTTTCGAAGGAGTATGGTAACTAACATTGTGACACGAGAATTTTATATATAAGATATATGTGATAAGATGCACCTAGAAAAAAATTACTATACCATAATAGGTAAAAAGTATTAAAAATTAAGCAATGAAAAATAACTTTAATAAGAGATAAATACATGGTGCTCACATACTTACAAACATCGTAAAAGTATAATTATGTTTTCCTAAAAATATTAAAATAATAAGTCAGTGCGTCAACCCTTCGGGGAAACAAGGCGTGATGTTATGTTATGTGCTTCTTAAATTAAAGTTATTTTTCACTTTTTAGTTTTTTTTTTAACTTTGAGGGAAGTTTGAGGTTAAGTTTTTATCTTCGATACTCGTCTCAACTTGAGATTTAGATTAATGATTACACACAAGCATATAAACTAAAGCACATTGTTTGTTTTCGAAAGTCGCGGATTTCATGGAACAGTTTGTTGAAAAAACTTTTGTTGTCAGAACCTGAATACGGAGTAAAATATAATAGTTCGCTTTGCAAACAAAATCGTGCACAAGCACTAATTATGGCGTCCATTGGTCAATATTAAAATTTGCAATCCATATTTAATTCGCAGCACGTTAATTATTAATAGGTTACGCTAAATCGCTGGAGCAGAAAATTATACGAACAAGAACATTCAACGTTGAAATTCAATTTGCCAATATTCACATTCAATTGTATTTACTAATTGCCTATAAGTGGTCCTTCACTGCATCCACCTATGGTATTTGAAGATAAACAGGGTTCACCGAGGTACTGTTTATTAATACTGTAGCTACTTAATAATTAGGATATCTTAATCGGTTCTCTTCAAGTATGTCGGTTAAGATTACAGCGCTATTTTAGGAAACCACTCGTATTAACTGCTGCGCTTGCGCTGCTCATCGAAAAATGAAACAATGAAAAACCGCGTTTTATTTTAAAACATAAATTAATCAAAATAGTAAGCACTAATTAAAAATAGATTGGTAAAAAACTGAAATATGCCGCCGACCTCGGTTCAAAGAAAAAAAAGAAAAGAGGAAGATAACAAAATTAATTAAAAAAATATTTAATATAATTATTAGCGGCCTCCATATTGCACCGTATCCGAGCAAGCTCCAATAGCATTCTAAAGGTAATAGCTAGCAGACTAGACAGTCCTTTTCTTGGGCACTGGATTGCACTCCATGCCCCTTATTCCAAAACAAGGGTTATCTTCAGACCCAGGTTTAAAACATGGAGCCATTATTGAATTTCGAACTTTATTCCGACTATGGTAAAGTTCCTAAACACAAAACTGACAACTTAGTACTGAACTAAGTTTTCAGTTTTGTATAAAGAACGGTATTTCAATCATTGTTACGTTCTTATTACAAAAACTGGCTCCATGGTTTAAGCCATGTCAAAATATAAATCTTGTTTTGTAATAAGGCGGCATGTGTCCAATAAAATATGATTTGATTTTATTTGATTGTTCTTGTAATTTTATTTGTGTTTCACTAACATAGGTCTTAAGCATTTACTAACACAATTATGGATGTCTTTTATGGTCTGAAATAAACTGATAATTATTATTTATTATTAATAAATACAGTACAAATAATAAAATCATACAACAAAAATTATTAAGTAGGTAATTAAATAACAGAATAAAAATACTCACTGTCCAAATCGAAGTAATGAGCCTCGTGGATGAGCAGATCGATGTAGGGGAAGTCGGCCGGCAGCAGCAGCTTCTTGTTGCGCAAGAAGTTCAGGATGTGGCGGAACATGCCGCCGTCGCGGTCGATGAAGTAGTGCTGCTTCAGCGTGTCCAGCACGATCGGGATCGTGCCGTTGAACATCTTGCCGAGCCGCGACTCCGGGAAGCTGCACACCAGTAATAATAGCTGCTTTCAACACATGCACATACATCTCATCAAATCGATGCATCCGTCGTTTAACATCTCGAACGTTCAGTGTGATCAATTCTCGAGTGTTGCAAATTGCTCGTGCGTCAGTGACTCGTTGTTATCATACTCGTTGATTCGACTGAACTAGATTTAAAATGGGTCCAGATTGAGAGCTATTCCACAAAGTACTTATTTAAAGACTGGGGTTGCTAAAGAATTTCCGCGTAGCAACCGATCGCTGTGCCAGTTTTGAATATTCATGATCTTGTAAGGTTTTGAAGGGAAGAATATTTTATATTGTGCCCCCAAGTGAGTTGATTAAAAGAAAAAGTGACGGTGGCGAAGGCGGTGTGGCGGGGCGGGGTTGGAGCCTCGCTGCATATCCCGCAGGCCCCGCGGCGCCGCCGCCGGCGCGCGGCTCCCCGACCGACGACGCTCCCGCCGAGAAATAACACGAGTTCAGATAAAACAAGCTTATACAATGCCAACTAACTGCGAATATAACACTCATTATGTAATCACATAACGCAGCTGCAATAACTTCTAAATTGCAGTGGGACCGCGACATCGCATCCTTTCTTGTCCCTCCTTCGTCAACACTGTTGCTGAGCCGCGAAAGTTGCATGCCTTAACAACTATGTATTAGAGTATGTAGTTGAACGTATCACAAACGTTTATATTGGTTGGTTGATTCACTTGATTGATAGATATACTTTGTCATTTGATATGTAACGCACGTAACGTGTATCTTGGCGAAGCAATGCATTTCGTTCTAATATACGGTCTACATTTAGGTATAAGTACCTACTTCGTGATATGTATTTATATTGTTAGTTTCTCCTGATGAACAACATACAAACAAAAGGATGTCACATTCTTGTGTACAAAAAAAATCAATCAATCTGCCTAGTCACTAGGCAGATTGATTACTTTGTCGACGAAAACTATTGATGACTTTGTCGATGACAGCCACTAGGCCCTAGTAGTTTTCATCGACAAAGTCATCAATACTTTATAATCCATCCTTAACAGTCAATAACCCTGTGTCTTCTAACTCATTGGCAATTTCAGCATCCCATATCATCATACAACTATATTCAAGAGTAAACTTTTTATCTTCTGCAAAGTTACCACCAGATAACAACGATGTCAGAAATTAGACAACCACTAATAAAACAACAGCGCTTTCATGTTTGAATATTCACAATAATTATCTAAATTCTCTCCTACGTTCATTCTAGCTATAAAAAAGACATCCTATACATACTTGTTATAAAAGAGCCTCTTTGTCTACATACTTTACGGATAACGTTCGACAACGACGTGGTGTATTGTCATGGCTCTCAAGAATGACATAGGAAAGGTACTTTTTTCTCGGAAACATAAAAAAGATGCTCCTCATTATAGAAGTAGCCGTGTATTCAGATAAAATAAAATATCATCGATCAAATAAGTCTTTTCATGCAGAAAACTGTCATAAATAAACTGTCTAGCTTTTTCAAGCTTAATTGGTGCACTCAGCTTAGCATAGAAGAGAATATTCCTAACATGCCTTTTTTAAGGTCCAGTTACCAATAACCAACATCAACAATTGGTACGACAAACGATCAGTTATTGGACAGAGATTGGCCTGATTGTTACCTAAAAGTGATACATTTATAATAGAAAGAGCAAATAGAGTATGGATAGATAATTATGTAAATGATAAATGATTTATTTTCCATAAGTAGGTTTGTACACACGGTTACACATCAAGCTATACACATCCAGTATGAGCTGATCTCGCATTGTGTAGGATTTCCGTACAATGAGAGGTCAGCGTATACTGGAAACGTATAGCTTGATGTGTAGCCGTGTGTAAAAGCACTTTTACACGTCCATCATAATAAAAAAAAACTGGAAGAGGTCGGCGTTTCGTATCTGTCGTTCGTATCGTCTCTGAAGAAAGGCCGAAACAAACTCAGAGGTCACAGTCTCTTTTAAAGTCCAGACATAATCTTGGTCAGATCATATGAAGACCATGTAGATTGGTGCTTGAAATAATCTTTTGATGAAAGAATCACATAGATTGAGGGGACATGTCCATTCAGTGCACGCATTTGTCAGTAGTCGTGCAGCTCAACTGCGAACTTGAGGAACCCAACGATTCAACGAACAATACCAAAGAAAGGACATTTGGGTAGGCCGCACAAACTACTCAAACTGCCAGACAATGATGAACACTAACTGAGTAAAAAAAATACAAAATTAAACAATAACCAACAGAGTCTTCACATTTACAATACTTAATTAAAGCAATATAATACTTAACAAAGTAAATATTCATGTCATTGTATATCGTATATGTGAAAGATGTTGTAGTTAGTAAGTGGGTAAATGACGGCTGATAGAGATGTGCGAAGCGGGACTAAATTGGGAGATGGCCATAAGGATGATACTGAAATAGCAATTTCAATTCCTCTCCGCCTTATTGCACTTTCACTAATGAGAAAAAAAAACAGGAAAAAAAAATATAGGAGCACGTTTTTTTTTGGTCGAATAGAAATTGCATGAAATTATGTTAATGGAAGAAATGATAGGCGGCCGATAAAACTGCGCTGAATAAATATACAGACGATTGACTATTCAGTTTGATGAATAGAAATCAGTTTCCTCGATTAGCAAGTAATATGTCTTCTAAAAATGGATCACTGTTTTTGTACGGGAAGGTGGGTTACCAACCTCCATAATTATGTAGGTGAATCCTTCCTTGGTGAATTGTTCGAAAATCGTTGTGTTTCTGAAAACACAAAGATTTTCGAACACTAGAAACTATCTGTGTTTCGGCAGAAGAGTAGCACCTGGCAGAACGCAAACTGAAAACAATGCAAATTGGCACACCGACAGGACTATCTACTACTAGGTACTTACGTACCTATTATCAAATGTTCAACGGCTAATTCTAGCATTGGAGAGATACGACGCACGACACTTTTACTTTTTCCTCAATTCCTTCAAGCCAGCACATTAGTTGGATAGTTTTTAACCGACTTCCAAAAAGGAGGAGGTGATTGCTCCGTCAATTGTGGACCGATTTTGAAAATTATTTTTGTTTGAAAGGATATGCTCCCGAGGTGGTCCCATTGCCACAAAATCAGAACCTGATGAGGGGATCGCACGGAAATCGAGGGAAACCCTCGAATTTTATAGACAAACCTATAGCGTTTTGGGTATTTTTTATAGTAACTCGTGCATTTGCTCCCGAAAATCACCATTTGGTGAAGTGGAACTGATGATGGAGACCACAGATGGCCACCGGAACAACATAATAATAAGTATTTAACGGGTTGCAATTCGATTAGGTACTTTAATATGGTTGCTCAGCAATTTATGCTCATCACAATGCATATGGTGAGTGGCAGTTCTCCTGTGAGGAGCACTCCTCAACAATTAACGTCCCAGCATCGGGAAAAGCAATATTTTGTAAAAGGTGATGAGCAGTTAACATTAGGCTATTGTAACTTAGATAAATTAAAAACTGACCCACTAAAAAGTGAAAAATATAAAACTTTTTATAAAAAAAATAATGGCTATTTGTATAAATGCTAGGAACTTTTTGAAAGCTTATAGTCAAGCGATTGGTGAGTTTTAACGCACTTTTTATGCAGTTACAGATACATAGGTATTTTTTCCATTTTGAACCTGGCTTTCAACTGTTTTTTTCTACTTTCCAACCAGAGTGCAGGTGATTAATTTTACTATGCAACATAATATTTGTAAATTATCTCATTGATCCCTCACATTATGACCGTGTTATGGTGCATTTTCCTTTTTGCTATAGTGGCTGCTGTATAGTCGAAGGTTACCCAGCGTTCAGTAACCTTCGGCTATGCAGTCGATAAGTCCTGCTGCTGACATAGTGTAGAAGAGGTTCTCGCAAGAGCATCCGACATGGCAGTGGGCAGCGCGAAGCATATAGGTGAATAGTGACGCAAATAACAGACAAGGACGAGACATGGACGCTTGTCCTTTGCTTGTCCAGGTCATGTTAATAAATGTACCCAGAGATGGCAAGACAGGATTGCTGCAGAGATGTTTTCATGATGTCATATCTATGCCATGACCGCGTTTAGTCTATGCCATGTCTCCTCAGTATACATCGTGCCATGTCTTAGAACTGCAAATTCGAGGACATGCGACATCTACCAACCTGCACTGGGCCCGCACTCTCACAGAGAGGAGGCCTATCTCCCAGCAGTGGCAACATTATAGGCTAATTCGGTAGTCAATACCTACATAAGGTAGTTAATTAGGATAGCAATTTTACATTCTCATTTTAATTTGAAATGTACGTACGCAGTCAGAGTTTCCAGAGACGAGGTGTAGATGGTACCTCCCACGTCGATGTGGACTGGCGCGTTGTACTTGGTGGTCGGCGCCACGCGTGGTATGCCCACTATCAACTTCTTCTCCATGGGTCCGTCCTCAGGTTGAGGGCTCCCGGGCTTCACGGGCAGCATCTGAGAAGATAATGGAGAATTTAGCTTTAGAACAGCACTACCATCCACTCAATATTTCACAAAACGCTGGTCAATTTTCTTCAAAAAGAGAAGTGACAAGCGATATATAATCATGTGCGGAGCATTTATGGTTTAGTTTAGTATTTCAGATTCAATCTCCGAGTAGGATTCCTGTCTGGTCCACTTATACGAAATTTCAGGTTTTTTTTATAATAATAAGCCCTAAATCATGCACAAGGGTACACTTACAATCTGTTTGTAGCTTTGGATTAACTTGGTCTCCTGATACAACGTGATTTCCTACGTAAGTCGTAACTATTATAGTTAGGTAGACGATCAGGTAGATAACCAGCACACAAATTAGTCTTCAGTATCACAGAAAGATATTTTGAAATTGTTTGATGTAATTGATCTGGATTCAATATCAAAGATGCAGAGTCAACATTAATATGGTAGCCATTTTAATATTAGTTTACAGTGTAAACTAATATTAAAATGTACACAAACCAACGAAGATAAATCCGAAGTAACGGCCAAATTTTCGGCCGTTTTCTGGTTACGGCTGAGTATGGCTGACTAAGGCGAAAGAAAAACAAAACGACAGCCAAAGTAAAATATGTGTCTTGAAGTAAGGACTCAAAGTCAAAAAAAAAACTATGAAAGTCAAAAACGGCCGAACATTCGGCCGATACTTCGGAGTAGACTCCCTGTACCTTACTAAAGATGCGGGGTGGGTTGGTTGGTGACAGTATTAGCATAAACAAAGTAATACACTCAAGGTATGACGGACTATACAGTTTCCGTTTTCCATTGTAATCAATCCTATCTGCTAAACATTCGCAGGTGTTTAAAGCCTTCTGCGTGGCTCCAATTTTGTTGTAGCTAAGTACATACAATTTTAATTCATCGCATAATGGTACTGTGCCTCCGGTTATCGCGAAGCGGGATGCTGCGGGCGCGAGCTCCGCTGTGTGGACCACATCTTCTTACAGCCCCCGGCAAGTGCCCGCGGGTCGCGGCGCGGCGGTACGAAATTAGAGTTCGGATAATAAAAAAATATATATACAACATTCCCAGCAACAGTGCCAGTAGGTAGTCGACTAAATGATAGATACATTCTGTAGGTTGGGCATTTGAAACACACATGAGGTGGTATAGAATACGCGAGCACGATTGTCACGAGACAGCGCAGTAGAGGACAGTATTATTTTGTCTGTGCAACAACAAAAGCGCCAAACAAGTATTTACGATGCATTAGTGAAAATGATCGGTATGCGGGAAATAGCGAGAGGAGCCAACGTATTCATAAACACGAATAGAGCGTTGCATTGAGCTGTAGGTACCCATTTCGATGATGTTTCAAAATGTAAAAGTTCAAGAGACGTGAGGTTGGCGGCCCGTCAGCGTGGGAGCATCCCGCGGAGCCGACCCACTGCCGCCGCTCCCACGGCACACGGCACCGACTATCCATCAATCAATACTCTTACATAAATATGATTTTATCCTCACTAATCAAATGCATCCCGAAATAAATCCACACTGAATAAAGCCCAATTGTTTAATCCTCCTCCCTGTCATCCTTATCCAATGGTAACCTAATTTGTGGAATACAAACCATTTACTAAGCACTTTGCTAACAGTTATGTGTTTAATTATAATAATAGTTTGCTACTTATCCAGGACGTTCGTAAGTAACAAATTGCCATGAAAATTGTCATTTGCGATGTCGTGTAGCTGACTAAGCGCTCGAGGCACACACCGGACCAAGTCCGACTTCAATTATTTTTTATCGCTTGAATGCATCTCCAGCGCAGTCGTGTGGTGGCCTATCTCACTGGTTTCACACCTAACGCCCTATTCATGTGACTACACTTATGCTTCTGTAAAGCAAAGCGCCCTTTATTCATTCTGAGTTCCGTGCAGTGGCTCGCTAAAGTTAAAGAAATAAGCTCCATAAAGATGTCAAAGTTAAACAACAATATCAAGGTTTTTATTATTCTGATTCATTCAAATGTTACATCTTATTGGTAAAAAATATGCCAGGTTTTAAAAAGGAACGTTTAGAATTGCACGCATGTCATCTGCTATCAAAAAAGCTTGAAGGGTTTCTAAAGAGCCTGGCACTGTAAAACCACAAGCTATTATAAACTTTAATCACTGAAAAGTAAAGACATTTGGTTAAAAAAAAATATCGTCATCGTCGTAACTGCGAAGCCTGCAGTAAATAGTATAGAGGTCGAAAAACGAGTTGGAAATCAAGCGAGTAAAGTCGGCTACTGTATACTTGTAGTTACAGTAGCGCGACGCTAGAGGGCGTAACGTCGCGAAGCAAGCCACCACTCTTACCTGTCTGGTTTCATTATAAATATGCCGCAGGCTGTTTGCCCGCTCCGCGACAGCCCAAATACCTAATCACTGGATACCAGCCAACGCAATAAACATGAACGGTCTTAGATTTTCGATACGTGTGAAGATACATTACAGAATAGTTTCGAGGTAATTACTTCGATACGTGTAGGTACTTACTAAGTATTGGGAAAAACTAAAGAAAAGGACATGGATAAAGTGTGGCCTAGCACAGATAGAGATAATTAGGTATGTAAAAAAAATACTGATAATATTTAAAATACCCCCACCACAGCTTTCGTTACTTGACATAACTTGGCAGGAAATAAATTTCAATTTAAGAGATAATTTTTTTGATTCAAGTATTCGGGAGATATGTATGTTGCCAGTTTTGGTAATGCGATGGTAATTGGGACATGCTTATTGTAAGAATTGATATGATTCCGTGAGTATTTTTAGAATATAAAATATTAAAGCTGTGTTTAAAGGGCTGTGTTTTTAATAGAGGGCGACCTTACGGAAGTGTGGCAATATTGTGGCGGAAAAGTGTCAAACTTTTCCGCTTTTGTTGCACTTGAGTGCAACAATCCGCGTATCAGGGCAATAAAAGTGTCAACGGATAACCGTGCTTTTCTTGTGTTTAGTGTTTATAAATGCCAACTAATGCAATGGACAACTTGGAAGATTTTACGACGTGCTTTGGCGAGGTATGTGCCAATAGTTGATAGTTAACCAAAGTTAGTCAATAGAAGCTGTCTACGTGTTAGGAGACTTCAATGCACATCCGGGAGAATTATTCGGAAATTAACTAATTACTTTGTGTATGGACCAACAATGGACCTATGTGGATATGGATACATTAGGAAGTGTATAAAATAACTAGGTATAGGTACATTTAATAGCGATCCTCATGGGTGTGAGGTGACTCAAGCACTGTGTTTTTATTCATCTGCTAGGCAAACTATTAGAAACATAATTTATAAATAAAATATGACACGAAATGGTCAGACCATTTGCCACTATAATCATTAAGTGTGAATTAAGTGCAATTATATGTAAAAACAGTCCAAGTAGTAACAATAGACAAAAAAAAGCTGTTTGGGGCTAGACTGTGTAATAGCAAACTTAACACTGAGCTGAGCAACGTTAAATAAAATACGTAAAATCTGGTAAACGTTGTGTCAAATATGACACAACGTTTAATCACGTCTGCAAAAATATGTCATTATTTACAGAACGTGTATAAATGGCTGCGGCATATACAGTGGTACCCAATTGATAAAGCGCGTCGTGAATCTTCGTTCGCACAGAAAAGAAAGTATGGCCCCGAAGATTAACGAAAGAATGCTTAAAACTTACAATCAACCTTAGACCACTACTATAAGGTTCATAATACACTGGAGCTGCTAGCGTGCACTCGATCAGAAGTATGGCGGCTGACAAACATGCCACGCGGCGCGCGCTAACATGGCGGCAGCTGCCGACCAATAGCGGTACAGGAAAAAGAACCGCGGTGCGTGGAGCGTGCCGATTGGTCAATAGCATTTCCCGCACTTTTAAAATTCTCCTTCTGCGCAGGTACATCGGTAAGCCTTATCAATTGGGTACTACTGTACCAATTCCTTCAAGCTACGTCATTGCGCCGTATCACATTAAATTTTCGGACTGCTAGCGCCACTCCTCGTTAGTTTTTATTGCTCACTTATTTTTTTTTTATGAGAAAATAGTGCGCCGCGCAACAAAAATTTTAATACCCAGATGCTCAGCTGAAAGTGTTAAGTTAATAGATTTACCGGTTAAATTAAGGGAATTTAGTTACAATACTTGTATTGTAAGAAGCATAGATATAATTTAGATAAAATATATAAGGATATAATAACGGCACTACAGACTCGGCTATTACCGAGTGTGAAACTCAGTTTTACGCGCATAGAAAGAAAAGGCATGTGACAGGTTGGAATAAGCATGTTTGTGAAACACATAGGGAGGCCAGGAGTAAGTTTTTACACTAGGTTTCTCAGGATAGGCCACAAAATGGTACAGTATATGAGGAAATGTGTGGAAGTCGTAAAGTATTTAAAACAGACTAAAATGGTGTCAAAATAATAAAGAACAGTTGAAAATGGATCTTATTTCAGAATATCGATCCTCAAAGAATTTAGTGACTTTTAGAAAGCGACTAACAACTTATGGGTCTATACTACCTCAGCGCCACCTCACTCTTTATCTTGCTCGCACAAGTAGCTGGCGGTCACGCGAGCAAGCGAGACAGGGGTGGCAGGGAGTTGACTCCAAGGCACCGATATTTTAGTTTATTTCTTTTTACGGTGAAAATAATGGTAATTAAAAAAAAGACATAGGACCTGCTTTATAGTTAGTTCAGACCCATTGTGAGCCTGTCGAACTGAAACAGTCTATCAAAAAACTCGTTTGACGTTTGCCGATCAGACTGATTCTGTCTGATGGTGACAGACGTCACGTCATGACTGTCTCTCATTGAGAGACGTCTGGGATTTTGTGATTTTAAGCATGAAATTCGTAGAATATTAGACAACGATGTTATAGAACCACTAACCACGTTTCTGGAGCGCAATAAAAAAAGTAAATTAGGAACTCTTTGACGTTAGTTTGGCAGTTATTGTCAGTTCGGTTTGGCAAGAGTTGGTATTCGTTGTGTAGTCCTTTGTTTTTGGTGGATTGCGTGCAAATTGGATTTATATCATAGATGGGTAAGTAATGAACAGATTTTAAGCCCAAAAATAAGTAGTTACGAAGGAGTTTGCACAGAAATAGGTTCGGAACTAGCAAAATCGGAATTTGCCGTGATGACTAATAACTATTTTATTGCTAACAAACTGTCGTTGCTTTATAGATAAGTTAGTTTATTACTATTGTTAGCATGTATTTAAACATAAACCGTAATTAATAAACGTAACATTGATATATACAGTTACATCGAATACAAACTTAAGGTTTGCGGGTCATTTTTTAAAACACAGCGGCCTTAAAAATAATGTTCTGGCAGCTGTGTTTTTTTTAATGATATGTGTAGGGTAGGCTATTGGCATGTTAAATAACTCAAAACATAATGAAATAATGGTTATTTATTATTTTAGAACGACCTTTAGACAAAAAAACGCTTAGGCTGACTTTTGCCGATTTATTGCTTTTTTTTACAAGGCACGACAGGACTAATCTATATATAATATATTAGCCTATTTCATAAAGATTCTAACAACACATCATTTAGCCAGATCCCTTAAGTATCTTTCGAGATATCGGCGATGATCTCAGACGCGGCAAAAAACGCGGCGCGTCTTAAAAACCGATTGGCGCCCGTCGTATGAAGTTTTTAGAACCGTCGCGGCGCACAATGATATATGCAAAGTTTCATTATCTAATTTGAAGTATTTTTTTAATACCAGCGGTTTATTGTTCGGTTTGGAGGTAAGTTTGGAGTTTTTTTTTTCTATGAAGAAAATTTTATGGAATCGTGTTTTCGTAAAACACAGTACTTAACATTAATCCTCGACTTTACCATGTATTTATTTCAAAGTTAATGCTGCAGTATTTTAGATATAACGGAGGATCATGCTAAGCCATTTGAGGTAGTATAGGCTCTTAAACCATAAGTCTGGTCTCGGGTGATAGCGGAGATAATAGTCGAACTGATTAGAGAACATTTGCTACAAAATCACGCTATAACCAACGAATGGTTATTTCTGAAATAGTTATTATTTGATGAATTTCGGTCGAAAAAGCTTTCAGTTTACTGGAAAGAGAATCAAAACAACGGTTTTAAACGTGGCTTGAAGCTAAGCGTGGTTGGTGGCTGGCTATTGAAGCTGAACCATTTGTAAATACAAAGTAGCATGCTACCAAACCATTTAAAACGCATTTATTTTACTGCATCATCATCATCATTTCAACCGAAAGACGTCCACTGCTGGACATAGGCCTCCCCCAAAAGGGGGTTTTTGCCATAATCGCCACGCTTGGCAGGCGGGTTGGCGATCGCAGTATGGTGTTAAAATGCATAGACAACGCTGCTGCTCATTCTCTAGTAAGTCCCTTAATCGCCTTTTACGACACCCACGGGAAGAAATAGGGAAGTGCTATTCTTTACGTCCTGCACCACACAGACGAATGACGAATGTACTGTCAGTGCCTTTTCGGAAAATGACTATTTCAGTTTTCCTACATTGCCAATTTATTACATTCAATGAATATATTGGACATCTCTTGCTGTTTTATCATGCGAGCGTTTCTAATAAGTACTATAGAATAACAACGCTTAAAACAGGCATATTTATTGGTGCAGTAACTAAGCCAGTGACGCGGCCGTATGCGCCCGCGGCGGTGAAACGGTCGTGCGTCCCCCCATCGCCTTCGGGCATACCACAGCCCGAGGCATCGTCCGTCATCCAACGAACATGTTTCTTACAACATCAGTACCTACCTAAAGATATAAAAAAAACTTTTACAAAAAAATATAACCGCCTTAAAAAAAAAACACTACAAAGTGAAAAATAACTTATATTCGGAAGTCGGTGTCTTTGAATCTGTATTTTAGTTTTTTGCCACCGACTTCCGAAATTAAAGTTATTTTTCACTTTGTAGTGATTTTTTTTGGAAGGCAGTTATATTTTTTTGTAAAAAGTTTTTTATTGTTCACTTTTTAGTGGTTCAGTTTTTAATTTATCTAAGTTACAATAGCCTAATGTTAACTGCTCATCACCTTTTACAAAATATTGCTTTTCCCGATGCTGGGACGTTAATTGTTGAGGAATTCTCCTGGTACGAACCAGGAGAACTGCCACTCACCATATGCATTGTGACGAGCATAAATTGCTTAGCAACCATAATAAAGTACATAATGGAATCCCAACCTATTAAATACCTACTTATTATTATGTTGTTCCGGTGGCCATCTGTGGTCTCCATCATCATTTCCACTTCACCAAATGGTGCTTTTTGAGAGCAAATGCATAAGTTACTATAAAAAATACCCAAATCGCTATAGGGCTGCCTATAAAATTCGAGGGCTTCCCTCGATTTCCATGGGATCCCCTCATCAGCAACTGATTTGGTGGGAATGGGACCACCTCGGGAGTATACCCTTTCAAACAAAAATAGGATTTTCAAAATCGGTCCATAATTGACGGACAAATCGGTGAACAAACATTAAAAAAAAACAAACGTACAGTCGAACATTATTTTGATATTATTTTTGGAAGTCGGTTAAAAAAACCAGTCAAGTGCGTGTTGGACTACGCACAAAGAAGGGTTCCGTAGTTGGGATGAATTTATCCCCTCTTAACGTGTAAGGGAGGTAGGTACTACATAACCAAAAAAAATTTTTTTCATTATTTTATTTTAGAACTTTGTCGTCGGCGTGATTAATATGTACACCCATGCCAAATTTCAGCTTTCTAGTACTAAGAGTCTCTGAGCTAAGCTGGGGACAGACAGACCGACAGTCAGACAGACGGACATGGCGAAACTATAAATGCTTCTACATACCGGGGCGACTTGTCGCGCGACGCGACGCGACACAAAGGCACCGCTCGTCCCGCGACGCGCGGGGCTTTTGTGCCGTGTCGCGTCGCGCGACAAGTCGCGCTGGTATGTAGAAGCCTTAAGGGTTCCTACTACGTAACCCTAAAAACCGGCCAAATGCGTCGGACTACGCACAATGAAGGGTTTCGTAGTTGGGTTTCGTAGTTAAAACATGTTCTCCCATACGTTCCAACTGCAAATGTAAGTTGGTCGACTGTTAGTCGTTAACTTATAAAGCTTACGAGCTTTGATAGTTTTCCTTTAACTTCGTTATAATATATACTACTGTCATGATTTTTTTCACATAACCAAAAACAAGCATTTAGCTGCCAGGGGCACATTTGACTAACAAAAATTTGCACTTTAAAGCTTAATACTACGCAAACAGATCCTTTAAATCGAAAAATGGTTTTCACCAACCCGCAGTATTTTTGAACAGCCAATCAAATGATACCCGAAACCATAAAAAAAAAAAAAAAAAACGAGAACAAAAATATAAACCGCGGACAGACAGACAGACAGACATGGCGAAACTTTAAGGGTACAAGACGTACGGTTGAAGTACCTACGGCTTGGTAGGCGCCTGAGCCACCACCTCAGGTATCGTGAGTTTCAGCCGCTGGGAATATTTGTACATAACTATGTCTTTTTAACATAACTCTTGTATTCTTTTTTTTATTTATTTATGCATACAGGCTAATTACGTTAGCTGTAAGCGAAGGATTAAAAAAAAAACAAAAATGATTTTACTTAATTTATTAAAATTTATAAGAATTACATTTTACTCTAAATTAGCCTAAACGCCTATTCGAAGTATGAATATGGAATGGAATGTTACAGTGCTACAATAACTGGGTAAACTAGGTTTGTGCGTCACAAAGTGCTTGCTCAGCTCGCCGTTTCCGTCGTTGTTTAGTTTGTTAGGGAACCCTATTACTAAGGCTCCGCTGTCTGTCTGTCTGTCCGTCTGTCACCAGGTTGTATCTCATGAACCGTGATAGCTAGACAGTTGAAATTTTCACAGATGATGTATTTCTGTTGCCGCTATAACAACAAATACTAAAAAATAGAATAAAATAAATATTTAAGGGGGCTCCCATACAACAAACGTGATTTTTTTGTTCGTTTTTGCTCTATATTAATAACGGCAACAGGTAGACGCTTGAAATATTCACTGAATATGTAGATATATATTTACTTTAAAAATAAATAATTAAATTAAAATAAAACTAATATTTAAGGGGGGCTCTCATACAACTAACGTGAAAAAGTTACAATGTTAAACTTTCGTAGCTAACCGTATATTGAAATTTAATAGTAACTACAAACAAGGGAAAAAGGCCCAGATTGCGGTATCGGTTAAAAAAAAGGCCCAGTTTGCGGCATCGCATCGGTTAAAAAAAAGTCCAATTTGCGGCATCGGTTAATAAAAATGCCCAGTTTGCGGCATCGCATTGGTTAAAAAAAAAGCCCAGTTTACGGCTTCGGTTATAAAAAAATGCCCAGTTTGCGGCATCGGTTAAAAAATTACTAGCAAAGTTTTTTGTGACTTAACTAGGAATGGGTGAAAAGGTAACCTTAGAACAAATGCTTGTGGGTGCAGCCACTACGGTGATAGTGCCCGAAGCAGAACACTCGTACGTCATCGGCCGGCGTTGAGAGCACTGCCTGAGGACACCTCCTTGAACGTACTCCACGAACCTACTCTTTCCACATCATTAGGTTTTTTAGTAGCTAACATTAACCAGATAGGTTTAAAACGGCGTCTAAAGTCTGAAAATGACGCCACTTTAGACCATCGAACTGAATAACTTTTACAATGGGTAAAAAAAAAATCTGCTGTTCCATGCTAAAGTTTATACCTCTAAACTTTACTGCTGTTTTTTTTTAAGATTTCAAAGTTGGTCCTATATTAAAAGTTTTTCAGTTCGATGGTCTAAATCTAAAGCACTCCTTAGTGTTTGTCGGGTTAATTTTTGAACACCGTATTTGTATAGGGTATTATTAAAAAAAACAAAAATTTTTATTATACTAAAAAAATACTGTTTGTTTAGACCCATTGTCAAGCGTTACTTTGTAAACGTTAAATAAGATAATAACGAGTGTTTATTGTTCCATCAGTCCTACTTGATACAGGGGTCAAATAAAATGTTGTCGAAGAGTATTGCCTCAAATTGGTCCAATTGATTCGTAAGATGAAAAGCATGATGCCTCGTTACAATAAATCATACTTTTTTTTTCTTTTTTTACCTAATATACTCAATTGACACTTTTTGGGCAGTTATATCTACATACCTACATTAACGACATTAGCCGCCTTATTTATAAACGTTGCTTAAAGTTAAGTAATAATTAATGTCTGTTTAACCACACATTTTCGACGTTTAAATGTCTCTTAACTATAAGGTAAAAATCTGGTATATTTTAAGCCTACTTCCGGAATCCGATCTGAAAACCAATTAGATAGGCTTAGGATAAACGAGCGGAAAATTTGCTGCCATATTTTGGCTGGTCGTGGCAACGTCGCATTTTATCTTATGGAGCGGAATTATGCGCGCGAAATTTGACGTCTTTTCCTGCAGAGATTATACATTATTATCCCTAGCCCTACACAGGTCCGGGAAAAGTAACGTCCAGGGATCGTATATTTAATGTTGTAAGAGTTACATATGACAAAGGAGTTTTCATTTCTCATACGCGGAAAGTAGTGTTTGTTTGATCCGAGCGTGTGGAGGACGCTGCTTCCCACCCTTGGGCGTGAAATAATCATAGTAATTGCTTCCCTATCTGCGGGAATGAATTAAAAAATAGAACTTTTGGTTAGGTAGTCGCCTACGAAAAGTTTTACATAATTAAGAAAAATATCGATTAAAATAAAATGCTGCGGTCTTGTGAGTGTATAAACAGCCAGTGTGAATTAAATAAAATACCTATTATGCGGGACAGCCCGCGGCGCGGCGGTGACGTGGTGTGTTCCATATTTAAAATTTTAAAAAGACTATATAATTTAGCTATATTATAATAAACGAAATTACCGAAATTGAAAATCTTGGTTTTATATTAGACTAGTATTTGATTAAAAATGAGTTCAAGCGATTCTGAAATGTTGACCCCAGATTCAGTTAAAGACGAGGCAAATACAGTAATGGAAAATCTTTTTGCCAGAAATTTCAAAGGAAATATATTTAAATACATACAATGATTTTATGAAGTGGTAAGCAGACAAAAAAATAAAATATTTTAGAAAAACTAAAATTTTTTACTTTCCTTATATCCGAAATGACAAGTAGAGAGATTTTTTACTTTCCTTATATCCGAAATGACAAGTAGTTACAAACACACGGGTGAAAGTCACCAATTCCTTGTATAGTAATCTACTATATATCAGTATGTTTTCAAAAATACAGATCCATTTGACAGGGGAAAATATCATAGAAACCATAACAAGAGATTTTTTTTTATAATTTTTCGACAGTAAAAAAAACGATATTTTGTTCTGTAGTGTCCAAATGTCCAGATATCGTTATTTTATAAATAATGGTTAATTGGCTGGGCAAAGTATTCGAAAGCGGATCACTTTTATCATAAGGGGGTGAACTCCAGCGGGGTAGGTAATTGCGTAAAGGCTCCCGCAGATAGTCGCGATGCGACGGTGCGACGACATTCTGTTTTCATAAAAAAAAAAATATTAGAAGTCTAAGTATTTTATTGTATTGTATTATATCTAAGTATCAAATTGTTATTATAGACAAATATTTGTTTATTATTTATTTTCATTTGATGCAGACAACTAAAAGTTTTAGATACTTAGGTCTTAGAGCATTAAGACAGGTAGTTGCTGTGTCCGCGGACTGCATGGTGCCGAGCGCGTGAACATTTCATGCATTATATTAAAACTAGCTGCGCCCCGCGGTTTCACCCGCGTAAGTCTCGATCCCGTGGGCATATAGGGATAAAAAGTAGCCTATATGTTAATCCAGGGTGTCAGCTACCTCGATACAAAAATTTATTAAAATTGGTTCAGCCGTTTTTACGTAAAAAAGTAACAAACATCCATCCATCCATCCATCTATACTTACAAACTTTCGCGTTTATAATATTAGTAGGTTATAGGTATATATAATAAATATAATTATGTGCTAATGAAAGTGGCCGAGCCAAGCGTTGATTAACATGCACATATTATTATAAAAAACATAAATTTTCTAAAAACCAGATTTAAGTTGATTTAACACTTTGTTTGTAAGAACTTTAAATAATAAATATATTAAAAAAAAATTGTGTGAAAATAGAAAATAAAACAAAATTATGGTACAATTCTCTTAGAACACAGAACCAAGCTGCCTTAAAAAAGTTGGAACTAAAGACTCGTGCAGACTGTCGCGATATCGCGGACGCGACAGGCAGCGTGTCACTTTCTATGGAGTTTTCATAGTAATTCTGATACTAGGAAGAAAGAAAGAAAATACGGTAACGTCGGCGTAATATTAAAAATGAAAAAAAAAGAAACTAGTTTCCTTTCGCGCCTGTCTGCGGGAGCCTAAATAATTATCCAATTTACATATTGGGTGCCTTTGTCCAGTGTAGGCGCTCGTCGAACGTGTGCATGCAGAGCAAACACCGCAAATGAAAAGTTTAATGTACAAATAGTAACTTTCAGTTCACTGAAAATTTCACAATGGATCCATTCATCCCCCACAGCTTTTTATAGTTTTTGTTCGCTAAAAAGCGACCGGTAGGTAGTGTTTCCTCGTTAGAATCGGTTTTGTTACGAATCTTATTGATAGAGGTCCAAGTGTTTGGGCGACTGACTTCGCATGACTACGATTTGTACGTGGTGTCTACGCTACGCAGGATCTACGCATCGCCAATGCCTACACCAGACAAAAGTATTCCATTGCACAGCGGGACGAGCACGGCCTACTGTGACATGACTTGAGTCACGATAAACCTGTTTTGTCAAAAAATGCTAGTACAAATTGACATGACATAATTTATCATGTCTTGTTACAAACGTCTTGGCACGCCCGTACTCGGCGCGCTGGTATGGTTGCGTATACACGTAAAAAAAAAACCGGCCAAGTGCATGTCGGACCACGCACAAGTTTTCCGTAGTTGGGATGAATTTATCCCAAAAACCAACTTAACATTGTAGTTGAAAAACATGCTTTCCCATACATCGATATACGTTACGGTCAATTCTCCAACTGGAAATTTAAGTTGGTCGACTATTACTCGTTAACTTGTGAAGCCTACTTAGCTGTGATAGTTTTCCTTTTAATTTCGTTATATATACTATTGCCATGAATTTTTTCACATATCCAAAACCAACCATTTAGCTGGCATGGGGGGGGGACACTTGACTTTAACAAAAAATTGCACTTTAAAGCTTAATATTACGCAAACGGATCCCTTAATTGAAAAATGGTTCTGACAAACCCACAATATTTTTGAACGGCCTATCCAACGATACCTACCCCACACCATGGAATAGACGAGAAAAAAAAAATACCATCCCCATTTCACGTGTAAGGGAGGTACCCTAAAAAAAATCGTTTTTAATGGTTTTATTTGACGACTTTTTCGGCATGATTAATATGCCCACGCCAAATTACAGCTTTCTAGTACTGTCTGTCTCCGAGCTAAGCCGGGGACAGACGGACGGACGGACAGACAGACAGACAGACAGACGGACATGGCGAAACTATAAGGGTTCCTTGTTGACTACGGAACCCTAAAAATGAATGAACACATTAATTGAGAATTGAATTGACAGGGTCAAATTAAGTTATCTAGCCAAACACAGCAGACTTCATAATCGATAAAAAAAATTGACGACTATTTTTGGAGTCAACAACTCCTGATAGTGTTTTTACTTGAAGTATGAGTTGAGAAATCTGTTTTTTTATCGTGTTTAGCTATCGATACCATTACTTCTGTGAAGTTTACATTTTAAAAAAAACATGCGGGGCAGTCTTTGGGGACTGCTGATAGAAGTGAAAACAGTATACATATAGCCGATGGAAGCGTTTGGTGACGATGTCGCGAGTTCCATGATTTTTGTTCACCCTAAAAGTGCTCAACGCGCCTTAAGAAGTTTTCACTTCAAAAATAGATTTTTTAAACTGTTATTTCAACTACACTGCGGTTGATGACCCCAAAAAAAAACTAATTCATTATTTTTGCTTAAAATGTTTAGATTTCCATCGCGTCTGCGGAGTTTCGCTAGTTGATTTTTGTCCCGTAGACAACAAACGTGCAAAAGCGAAGGTAGGTAGTAGTGGTCAAGCTCATAAAGCAACAAAAATCTGTTGACTTCACAGTTTGACTTATTATTAGGCCTTGTGTCCCAGTGCCCGGCTACATATTTTATTAAGGGGCCAATAACCGACTTTTAATGATTTTATACTGAAGATCACGTACAAACGAGTAGTGTTAATTATTTGAAAAAATATATGTTAAATAAGAGCATTTTCTCAATAACTCAATATGTGAATATTTTAGATTATGTTTTTATTACATAGTTAAATTTATTTGTAAAGTTATGTCTAACGCGGATAAAAAACTGAGAATGGCGCAAAATCTACCCAACCGTAATTTTCTGAAACCTTCACCAATTTAAAGATAATTTAATTATTGATCATTTAGTATATGCCTTTTATTAAAATACCTTTTGTTTTGTGTACAATATATTAATAATGCGTCAAATTGGGGACAGCGCTCCTTGATGGGCGAGTCCTATTACTGGTTGAACGTACGACGCGTTGCGTGAGGTTAGTACAGAACAGGCAATCTAACCACTCAAGGTCATTGGCATAAATCTGCGTCTTAAACAGAACAAACAACAATCGCTACCCAGTATTACGTCTATGTTTGACTTAACTACATACATACATACTTCTAAACAAAATAAAAAGTGTCAGGAGAAATAACGATTGGTGGAGGAGAAAACGAATCAACACTGGGATGCTTCTGCCAACTTCTTACGAATGTAATACTTACTCGTAAACATAAAAGATTAAAAGTAATTATAACAAAGCAATTGTTGCAATTGTGTGATTATCAATTGTGGAGCACAATATGAGTTGTATAGAAACTTAAAGGGCCTACAAAACAAGGTTTATCTTCAGACCCAAGTTTAAACAATGGAGCCATTATTGAATTTCGAACTTTATTCCGTCTACGGTAAAGTTCCTAATACAAAACTGACAACTTAGTACCGAACTAAGTATTCAGTTTTGTTTAAAGAACGGTATTTCAATCACTGTTACGTTATTATTACAAAAACTGGCTGCATGGTTTAAGCCATGTCAAAATATAAATCTTGTTTTGTAATAAGGCGGAAAAGGTTCAGGAGTACAATGCACGAACTGGTACGCCAACAGGTTAAACACTCTTCAATTATTCATCTTATATTATTCTTCTCGACTTAACGACATTTGCTGAACCGTCCTTGGATGCATTGTTATGTGAATTGCAGCTCTGTTCATGCGATCCTGGCATGTAATGTTGTTAGCCAGGTCTTACTGATAGATCCTTGTAATATTTTCAGAAAACCACTATTTTCATGAAATTGCCATTTCTGAGTTGCTACACGTTACTCGAGCTATAATTTACAAAACGCATAACAAAACTTGAATTTTGCGGGCTAGCATTATGCATCCACATCAAAAAGGATCCTAGTTTGCTCGTTTACAAAATTATGTTGACGAATTTATCTCATTTTATTTATGAGGTATTTTCATTTTTTTGTTAGAAGTTGTACAAAGGGCGGCAGTGTGCCAGCGGCTAGCCCCGGGGTAGGCCGGCCCTTCGATTCCAACTGTAATTACTGCCCTGGGGCGACGTGCGCGAACAGAATAACCTGAATTAAAACTTTGTTGGGCCAACCAAAAATGAATGCACTGTTAGAACTAATACGTGGGACTCCAGGTTCCTGGAAGTTGTTAAAACGTAAAATATACCTTACAATAAATTAAAATATATCTTACAATAAATTAAAATGTACCTTACAATAAATGAAAATATTTTATTTGCAGAATAATCCATTTTCATTAGGCCGGCTCAAGCTTTGCGAGTATCGACATGAGTTTCAAATGAATTAATTACTACCAATTAATTTACATAATATAGGATGTCATATTACTGTTAATGAACGAATGCCTCTGTGAAAATTTTATCCATTTCTGCGAAATGGACAACTTCGCCGTATTTACGCAGAAATGCATAGTAGGATTTTCCCACCCATCTGTAGGTTCAGTTATCTTCGCTGGTAAAATTGACTAATAACTCTAATATAATTAATTAGCGACATGGGGAACGGGTAAAAATATCACAATCGGCTGTGAGACTTCAAAAGCGGAACTTTCCATTTAAATCTTCAAGTTTCCTTTACATTCAAAGGTTATTACATTTTTTTAATTCTTATTTAGGAACGTCTTTTAGGTAAATCGATTTTATGCGTTTTGATCTGCGCCAAGACAAGACAGGAAATGGCGTTCTATAGAGTATCTCCTGCATCTGTCGCAGATCTCTAGCCAAGAGCAATCAACTGATACTTATAATCCCTTCAACTATCTAACATAATCAGAACAGTACAGAACAAACCCTATAATTACGTATACGTTCATGGGAGTATGTTCACCGATCACTGCAATAAGTCGTAAATAATGTATTAAAATTAATAAATAGAGCTTACAGGATTGTGGAGCGATTTTATTTCCCAACTTACGTTTGTTTGAAATAGTTATTTATGATATTAGTGCGGTAAGTTGGTATTTACAAACGAGTAGACAAATGTACTTACCATAGTCACGAGTTTGTAAATACCAATTTCCGCGCCTGTATCATACAACGTTTTTCAACACATTTGCGAGAAAATAGTACAATTGGTAATAAAATAAGCCATCAAAACATTTTAAGAGAATGATTGAGTATTTCTCAGAGTCTTCCATGATATAAAATTATTGTAAATCATCAAATAGCACTCACGATTTTGGCGGCTCATTCAAGATATCCGGTGCAGTAGATTCCTATCGGATTCCTCGCTTGAACTCATATTATTATTTTGTAAATATCAGTCGGAAAGTCGCAACAATCTTTGACATTTCTAATAAGAAAATGGCGCGAATTTGCAAATGGCGCCACGTGCACATGGTGAAAATTAGTAATACGTCTTTCGTCTCATTTTCTCTTTAAAAATAAAGTGAGATAAACGTATTGAGCAAAAGCGCTTCCAAGGGGGTTCGATCATTCAGATTATTTATTCTCTCAATTTGAAACTCCTTGGTGGAATTCTTATATCATTTTTATGGTAATTAAAAAAAAACCGGAAAGGATACGCACGGCGCTATACAACGAAGGGGGCGGTAAAACATGTACTTAGGTGAGAGTACCTATTTTACCGCCCGTTCCGTTGTATGGTGCGTAATTTATACTTTCAAACAATGTATACAGGCTTCGTAAATTCATTTTTTGAGCAAATGTGTTGAAAAAGATGTTATTGTTAACTTTAGTTAGTTTGGTTTATCTTATTCGATACTAATAATATATGCTCTAAATGGACGTTAAACGAAACACAATACGATTGCACTTCGCAGATGACAGTTCCGTATGTTTCATCATGATGATAGGGGCGTGAGGATATAGCCATTTTTCGGGCGCGACCCTAATCCCAGGGTATCCAATTTCTTGATCAGGAAAACAAACTTCAGATGCATTTTGCGATTCGAATTGCTATTTATGAGAACTCCATAATTATCCTTACATTCTTTACTTCACAGCGAAGCTTAGACAGTCATAGAGACATAGAAGATGTATATTATTTTGTGTTCCTTCCTAGATAGAGTGCAAATTTCCTCACGGAAGCGTTTTCGTTCGCGGTTCTGGCTTGAATGCAAATAGGTACAAACAAATCGGAATGTTGAAGTTGCATCTACATTATTTGCACCGCCGCGCGCCGTTCACGAGTGTTCTCCCTTTCACAACAATTATGTATGTATTGTAGATAGTATTAAAAATATCGTGAGCAGGTACGTTATTCGAGAATTATTGGTGTGTACTCAACACACAATAGAGCGCTCCTAATACAATGTCGTGGCCGCCGGCGGCGCTTGTGGCGCTCGCAGCCTGTAGGCACCCTTTCCGTTTTATCAATAGTTTATGTTTCGGCCCCAGGCCATCTCGCCTCTAAGGCACAAGCCATACCAAACAGCACCAAACTGTTTTTTGCCCAGCATGATATAGACAATAATTGTAGAACTTATGCTTAGAAACAGCAACCGCAGAAAATGTTTACTAAGCTTTGTTCTCTGAGAGGACTCATTTTTAGGGTTCCGTAGTCAACAAGGAACCCTTATAGTTTCGCCATGTCCGTCTGTCTGTCTGTCCGTTCGTCCGTCTCTCCCCGGCTTAGCTCAGAGACACTTAATACTAGAAAGCTGGAATTTGACATGGGTACATATGGGATACATATTAATTATGCCGAAAAAGTCGTCAAATAAAACCATGAAAAACATTTTTTTAGGGTACCACCCGTACACGTGAAATGGGGATGATATTTTTATCTCGTCTATTCCATGGTGTTGGGTATCGTTGGATAGGCCGTTTCTAAAATATTGTGGGTTTGTCAGAACCATTTTTCAATTAAGGGATCCGTTTGCGTAATATTAAGCATTAAAGTGCTATTTTTTGTTAGAGTCAAGTGTGTGTGTCCCCCCCCCTGCCAGCTAAATGGTTGGTTTTGGATATGTGAAAAAACTTATGGCAATAGTATATATAACGAAATTAAAAGGAAAACTATCACAGCTAAATAGGGTTCACAAGATAACGAGTAATTGTCAACCAACTTAAATTTGCAGTTGGAGAATTGACCGTAACGTATATCGATGTATGGGAGAGCATGTTTTTCAACTACAATGTTAAGTTTGTTTTTGGGATAAATTCATCCCAACTACGGAACCCTTCATTGTGCGTGGTCCGACATGCACTTGGCCGGTTTTTTTAATATATGAATATTAATGTATTGTATTTTAATTATATGTATAATATTTTTTGTTTTAATGTTGGTATATATGACTTGGAGCTTTAATAAATTAATTAATGTTTCATGCAGTAGCCGTAGCTGCAAAAAATTGAAGTGGGGCTACTAGGGCATGTGGGGTATCATATGAAAGAGCGCTGTTTGCACATTTTCAAGCATTTTATTTTTGGGCTGCTTACTTTCAGGCTTTTGATGAAAAATTAAAAAAAAAATACCGTTCCCGCGGGGAGACGAAGTTTCCAGAGATAAAAATCTGAAATCAGTCTATGTGATAGAAGTTTATGTAAATTACAGGAAAAATAAAACGATGTCTCTAAATAGCACAGTTTTTCAGAAATCATCAAAATCATATATACGTACGGAACCTTCGGTGCGCGAGTCAGACTCGCTCTTGACCGGTTTTTTTTAATATGACTTTTGCTTTGATGGCTTTGTCTGTAGGCCATAGGTATCTTAAAAAACATGATGATAGGCCGGCGGAACGCAAAGCGAGCATATACGAATAAGTACAGCCTAAAAAAAATGTCTGTATCAGAAGCTTTAATGAAACAGATAAATTAGATTATAATGATAATAAATAATTACTTTTTCACATGACTGACATCGTTGAAGGAAAACGTCGTCATGAGGTACCCCGGACTTTTTTTCACAATTCATCGGATTGTAATAGAAAGTGGGTTACTTAATTGAGGTAAGTAACGCTGCTCTTTGACTAAGAGAATACACTACGCCCAACAAAAAGTCGAGATTCAGACAGAAACTAGATGTTGTTCGTAGAGAAGAAACGGAAAGATCGCAAAGAAGAGTGCAGAGCTCAGAATTTGCCCATGATGTTAATAATATAATAATAATCGTTTATTTATAAAAGGGTCACATGTACAATAAATACCTTAACAATTAAAATAGAGCACAGTTGCTTATTTGCCTGAACTAGGTTGAACCTGTGCTTCAGGCTAGAAAGTGCATAAATACAAAATGTATCTAATAAATTAACAATTAATAAAGTAAGAACTAAATTAAAACTTACGTAAACAAAAGTAAATAATAAAAATAGCATGTTAGCAGTTCTACTTGCAGACAACAAGTAGATCTTCTGAGTTTGCATAATTTAAAGTTAGTAAATGTTTGAGTACAATTTTTTTACAGCTAAAGTAATTTAGTTTATAGATACTAAGTTTTCTATTGAATCTATTGTACAGAAATGGGCCTAAGAATGTAAAAAATCTTTCTACAAAGACATGTTTTGAGGTTGCATTAGATATGCATACTATATCATTCCGTCTCTTGTTAGTATTGTCAGCATTGTAGGTAAGCATGGTGTGCTGTTTTAATACTAAGTGCATAATGAAAAGCTGGCGAACCGTTAATACGTTGCAGGATTTATATAGTAGATCAGTGGGAAAGAAGAAGGGATGGAAGTTTGCTACCTTTAAAATTGCTCGCTGAGCTCTTTCAAGAGGAAGTAAATTAGTTTTTGGTGCGCCACCCCAAGAAGTGATACAGTATTGAATTATAGACTGACATAGGGCCAAATAAACTTGTGTGATTAATTTTGAACCTGCAAATGAGCGTAATTTTTTTAAAACATATATTAGTTTGCGCACTTGCATGTTGGATAATAAACTTTATTTACATCTTAATGCAATTGAGTCGTCGTGAATTGTCATTTTAGTCATTACTGTTGATGTAGGTAACTATGAACCCGGCGCACATAAAGTGCAATTCTGCTAACTGCAAATTTCGATTCGAATCGCAAGTGTCGACAAACTTTAGAAGCGTTACGGAGAAAAAAATATGGTGAAATGTAGCACTTCTGCAACTACACTTGCTCTGTGGCAAAGGCTGTTTAGTGATCCGTCATTAGGCAGGTGCTTATGAATAGTCGCGTCAGTAGGCACCAAAAGCGACTATTCACAGCGCATTTACTTACTTCTAATACCACCTACTACGCTGATACACAACCTTTAATTAACAACTCTAGCTACCAGGAATAAGTTCCACTTTACTGTGCCTGGTAATAGGAACATCCACATAATTCGTGAGGTCATAAATTCATAATCATAACCAACATAATCTTTTAACGGTAAGAGGACGTGACCGAACTGATTTATTACAGCCAAATTTTTAGGAAGCAATTAATATATGCCAAAATGTGAAAGTTCGCATACTTCACATAAAATTGGTCCCGAATGAAGATTTTTTTTTCCGTATTTCCAAAATTCTCGTAGTCAATTTGAGACTCGGCGTGGTGGCCATGCGGCACATCACGATTCGTACATCGCCGTCGGCTCTGTATATAAAACGCATTGAGGTCATAAATTATTATTTAGCCACATCGGTTGCGAAACGTACATACAAATATGATTATTTTATATTATAAGCGGGTATAATGTAGAGCGGTTTGGGTCGTGGGGCGAAGGGGGTGAGCCCGCGGCGTAGCCGGCAGCGCTCGGCGCCGACGATATTAAAGCACACCTATTCGTAGCTCTGCTTTTGATACCTCCGGCAATTTTACTCGAGGCGCTCATCTGCAGAACAATCATTTCGAAAATTATTTTGAAAGTGCCTGGAGCCTTCGAGACTGAGTCATTGAGCGATCGACTTACCACCGCCCGCGGTCGCGCAACAACAAGCAGAAACACACACGAACAAAACCGAAATATTTTCCATTGTGCTCTAAAAAGCTGATGCTTGTAAGCAGTACAGGACAAAATTATGTAATTAAAAATCTACTGATCTGTCGGCACTGAAACATTCATTTTTTAAGCTAATAGTATTTTATCCAAGCAAAAAGAGTCCAGGGGGCCTATAATGGACGCTTTGGCAGAATCTTATTATGATCTGCGTACAATTCATACATCCCGCAATTCATCTGTTTGACAGCTGCTATTTGACATTAGACTTTACTATAGCAATTCATAATTTGTGAACTATTTTACGAAACTCCCTATAAAACTGTCAAACCGATGAATTGCGCGGTATGAATTCTACGCAGATCATATTATGATTCTGCCAAAGCGTCCATTTTAGGCCCCCAGTTCTCGGTTTAGTTTCCGAGATATACGCAGTTTTGTAAAGTTGGGTGACAAATTTATTTTTCGGGATTTTCATTGATTATTTAATAATGCTAAATTATCTGCAAGTTTATATATTTTTTCTCAAATCAAGCTTTTTGAGAGTTTCAATTTCAAATGTCTGATAAAAAAATGTGCCAGTTTTTAAATATTTTTTTAATCCTTATTATCGATCGACTGGACTGTGGAGCAGTGGTGGCCCAGTGGTAACGGCTCCGATTTACGAGTCGTAGGTCGTGGGTTCGAACCCAGGCAGGCGCTTTACTTTGTGTAAATAATTTCATCACCACTGCTCTCAAAACGGTGAAGGAAAACATCGTGAGGAAACCGGCATGTCCTAGAACCAACAATGCGAAGACATGTGACATCTACCAACCCGCACTGGGCCCGCGTGGTAGATTACAGCCCAGTCCCTCTCGAAGAGAGGAGGCCTGTGTCCCAGCAGTGGGAACATTATAGGCTGATTATGTTATGATTTATGTTATTCTAGATACCGAATAAAGTCTTACTCAATACCCCAATAAGTACTGGACCCTTTTTGCTTGGACTCCCACATATTATGTTGTTTATGTTTCAGAACAAGCAGTTGGCTACTACGCTATTTCTATATCCTATCTAAGATTAATCTAAATTAGTACTGAGCCATAATTGTATTTTGTGGCAAAAATAATATTATTAAATATAGATGGGTAGTTTTCCCTATTTAATCTGTTCTGTGAGTTTTGCCATGTCCCGGGCAGAATAAACGACGTTAGTTAAATTTCACCGGAGTGTTTATTAGTTTTATAGATGTAAAACTAATAAACACTCCGGTGAAATCTAACCGGGCACAAATGCAGATTCCGGGGTGCTACTGAGATCACCCGCCCGGAATCTGCAATTGTGCCCGGTGGATAGTAAAAGGCTTGCCCCCTATTACATAGGAGTTAAACATAACTGGCGAAATGTGGGTGTACTATAGGTACAGTCTGCGCCACTATGTGCTAACCCCTCAAGTTTTAAAATATTACATTGCTACAACATTGAATTCGTTACGAATAATCTAAAGAATACTTCAAAAGGAGTTCATTGTTTCGACTTGGATTTGAACCATCGCATCACCGAGCGTCGTCATACTCATACCGGCAGTTAAACGAACTACTCGTAGCCAGCGAGCCAATATGAATTGTGATGAAATCGTTATATAATATCGTCCGAGTCGCTTTATCTTTAGATCTCTGTTCGAAATATGTTATAATTTAAGAGTATCCATTTTACGTTTCTTTAAAATATTAATCCATACCCTCAAGTTATAACAACAACGTTTAATGTATAAGTTCACTTAAAATGAAGAAGGGTAAATGAATACGATTTACATCACAAAAATTGGTATTCTGTATCAACAAAATGTGAGCATATAAGGAATTGCGAGTTTTAGAAAAGTTTTGTTAAATAATAGCAATAATAAATATTATAAAATGTTTTTATTTTTCTTAATTTTTAAATTCTTTATAAATATTACTTAATAAAACAAAATAGAAAACCTCCTTTCGTGCCTGGGATTTGAACCTCCAACCTAATGCACGGCAAGCGGTCTTGAAACCTCCGGTCTATTTGGACGCTGAATATAAGCTTCTCGTAAATGTTAATATTGCTAGTAGTCGTACGCAATAATAAAAGTTCACCCAACCGGTGTGTTTTAAGCGTTTTATTGAAAAAAAAAATTATTAAATCCAGACTTAAAAAAAAAACTAAATTAAACTTATTTATTCACTAAAACAATACATTAATTATAATAAAATGTTTTTGCAAATGCAAAAGCCAACTTGGGCCTATCTCGGATTTGAACTCGCATGACTTTTGGGAGGGTAACCACTTAATGGAGCTGTGTGTACACCTCTGCCTAACCCTTTGGGGATTACAGGTGTGAAGTTATGTTATGTTGGAATACTTTTATTCATTCTGACCTAGGTTTCTATGTATCACCTTATCCAAGACTAGCTTCTGCCCGCGACTTCGTCCGCGTAAAATGTTTTAACATAAAATATCTTATGACACTCAGCAATACAGTAGCTTCCCATTACTGAAATAATTTTCAAAATCGGATGAGTAGTTCTGAAGATTACCCCCTACAACCTCACAAACTTTACCTCTTTATAATATTAGTACAGATACATTAAAATGGTTGTTTGTTTCGTTTTACCCAACTACGGCAAAGCGAAAGGAAGGTTATGATTCTAACAGGTAATGATGTACCTATGTATTTTCATCTGTTTCCACATAACTCCTAAACTACTAAAAAGAGGTTATCGTTGGAAGCGTCATGTTGTTCCGCGGGTTATAGGCTATATGACGGCAAAATAAAATCCAACATGGCGGCTTATAGCGGATGAAGACAGTAACGGATTTTATTTTAAGACTATTGTTTCGTGTTTGGTATCTAATGAAAGGTCTTACAGAGTGCTTTCTGAAAACTTATTGTTTATATTTATAATAAAACACACATAAACCCCCAATAAGAAATAAAACAATTATATTTCACTCTTCTGTTTTCAATAACACTAAAATAAAGGCTTCTACATACAGGCGTGACTTATCGCTTATATGTAAAATTTTCTACCGGTGACGCGTCGCGCGACTTGTCGTGCCAGTATGTAGAAGCCTTAATGCTTAACAAATCGTAGGTATAATATTCCATTTTGCTACCTACCTAACCATTGCCTACCCTAAATTATCATAACAACAAAATAATGGAAATAAAAAAGGAAAGTTAAAAACTAAAACCCATTTTTTTAAACCTAGAACTAAAACAAAAATAAAATAAAATAATAATTTATAAACAATTTATGAAAATTTTGAAATCAACTGAACTACGTCAATAACTGAAGGACAACTCAACTACATCAATAACTGTAGGACAACTCAACTACATCAATAACTGAAGGACAACTCAACTACATCAATAACTGAAGGACAACTCAACTATATTAATAACTGAAGGACAACTCAACTATATCAATAACTAAAGGACAACTCAACTACATCAATAACTGAAGGACAACTCAACTACATCAATAACTGAAGGACAACTCAACTATATCAATAACTGAAGGACAACTCAACTACATCAATAACTGAAGGACAACTCAACTATATCAATAACTGAAGGACAACTCAACTATATCAATAACTGAGGGACAACTCAACTACATCATTAACTGAAGGACAACTCAACTACATCAATAACTGAAGGACAACTCAACCAACTATATCAATAACTGAAGGACAACTCAACTACATCATTAACTGAAGGACAACTCAACTACATTAATAACTGAAGGACAACTCAACTATATCAATAACTGAAGGACAACTCAACTACATCAATAACTGAAGCACAACTCCCGTAATGATGTTCAGAATCTAATCGCAATTATGTTTTAGCGACAAAAATGTAAAAAAAAATTCAAAAATATCGAAGATATTTTTTTCAGATTGAGACTTATTAAAATGCAAACGTTCTTAAAAGTAATTATAAATTAAACGTGCTTAAAAGTAATTATACTCCGTTTGAAATAAGATTAGACATTTAAATAAACCTTTTTTACAGTCCGTTCAATCGATTTTGACTTCTATTGCGTTGGTGGCGTTACCAATGACAGCTGTAATAAACAGTTGGTATTGTAACCACGTTTTTGCATTTAATGCCATCCTTTTATGCCTACGGAATAGACGTAAAAATCGGTTGAACGGACTGTAAACAAGTTTATTTTAATGTCTAATCTTATTTCAAATGGAGTATAGGTATAAATATAATTGTCAGCAGTGGAATTAGTTGGAAGATAATGGTATAGTCTGGACCAGGGTTGTTGCGAACATCAGCATCAGCATCCGCGGAACTTCAGCATCATTTTCAACATGAGCATCCGCATTGATTATTAATGCTGAAGTTCGAGTCATGACATGACTGCAAACGGGGCGGGGCTTATAGCACGTGTTGTTTTCGTTTGCCAGTTTTGACCAATAATGCAATGGACTTGCTCTTTGGAAATTTTCCATTCATATAGCCTTGTCTCATATTTCCCGGCAATAACATCACATTGCCCGGAAATAGAGG
The DNA here is from genome assembly GCA_948098905.1 of Tiliacea aurago. Taxonomy (NCBI): domain Eukaryota; kingdom Metazoa; phylum Arthropoda; class Insecta; order Lepidoptera; family Noctuidae; genus Tiliacea; species Tiliacea aurago. The sequence goes on from OX402576.1 coordinate 20,363,227, forward strand.
AAATCTGTGCAAGGAAAACTGGAACTTTTAGGTATAAATTCATAATGGTCACTACTATTTCCCTGCACATTTAAGAAAATAATTAAAATCAGCATCAGCATCCGCTGATGTCAATGATAAAAAATCAGCATATCAACATCCGCTGATGTGAAAAAAATATGCATCAGCAACAACCCTGGTCTGGACTAACCCTAACCCTCCTACTTAAGACGCTGACATCAGCTAAACCACGGTCACTGTCAGACTGCATACAAAAGAAAGAGAAGCGCGATGACAATGACACAACGCTTGTACTTAATTTATTGCAAAATATAACATGAAGCAATTTTACAATTTACACAAAAATGAGTTGAGTGAAAAACAACCAAGTTCTCTATACAAATATAAGGTTCTTGTTATTAATTAATTACAAATCTTACGTTGACATTTATTACAGATATTTTTATTTGAAACTCAAAGTAAAGGGTTAGTTTACCGTTAATTTGTTGTATGGCCAAGTTGCGTTATTTAAGTTCGAAGATTAAAAACAGTAGTAATGTAATTAAAACGACCTGGAATATTACTAACAGTGAAACGGGAAGGTCTAGAACAGAAATACTGACTACAGCCTCTCAAATGTCAACATATTAAAATCAGACTCACAAGTCGTCATGGCCTTTGAAAATTTATTTTCGGATATTCCCGTTTCAACTACTAAATCCCTAAACTCATCACCTTCTGTTGCTGAGACTTTGCTTAAGGAAAATGTTAATGTTTGCGATTCGGAATTTCATTTTGAACATATTACCTGTAGAGATATAATTAAAACCTTTCACACTCTAAATGTAAAAAAGACTGCAGATCTGTGGGGTAATTCTGTAGAAGTTGCTAAGTCTATTATAGACATTGTAGCACCTACTTTAGCTCTTATCTTTAATAATTGTATTGACTGTGGGGAGTTTCCTGACCTTATGAAAAATCGTAAAATAATACCGTTGTTTAAATCAGGTAGTACATCAGACCCCTCAAATTATAGAGCTATTTCAGTACTACCTACCTTTAGTAAAATTTTTGAGAAATTAATTTTAGACCAATTGCAAAGATTTTTTAATTAATAAACATAAATTACTACATAGCAAACAGTTAGGTTTTACAAGGGGTCGCTCGACTATAAGGGGTGGCTCGATGGTGGTGTACTGTTCTGATAAATGCGATGCCTTGGGTATTTTTTGTGATTTGTCCAAGGCATTCGATTAGGTTTTTATGAAACGTTAATCAGGAAACTCCGCCACTACGGGATCCGGAACACCGCTCTGGATCTTCTTCTGCATACTTGAGTAATAGGATTCAGAGCGTTGGCGTCAATGGGAAAAGATCTCCCGGATCTATAGTAACAATGGGAGTCCCACAGGGCTCAATTCTTGGTCCTTTCTTATTTCTTATTTATATGAATGACTTGCCTTACCTCATAAAGGATAATCATGATATAGTGTTGTTTGCAGATGACACTTCAATTTTGTTTAAACTTAAACGTCAGCAGCTGGTTACTGACGATGTAAATAGCGCGATCTCAAAAGTAGTTCACTGGTTCAATGTTAATAATTTACTTCTAAATGAAAAAAAAACCAAATGAATTAAGTTTACGCTACCTCACGTTAGGCAGGTGAAAACTAATGTGTTTATGAAGGGCGAAGAATTGAATCCTGAAGATAGCACAGTATTCTTGGGCTTGACTTTGGATGCTAAGCTTCAGTGGGATTTCAGCTTCATGTAGATAAACTGTCAAAAAAGCTTAGCTCCGCAGCATATGCTGTTAGAAAAATTCGTAATTTAACTGACATAGAGACAGCCCGCTTAGTGTACTTTAGCTATTTTCATAGTGTAATGTCGTACGGTATTCTGTTGTGGGGAAATGCCACCGACATTCAGACTATCTTTGTTTTGCAGAAAAGAGCTGTTCGATCAATTTATAAATTAAGTCTAAGACAATCTCTCAGAGAGAAATTTAAGGAGATTATTTAATGACTGTGCCTTCTCAGTATATTTTTGAAAATCTATTATATGCCCATAAAAATATAAAATTATTTTAAAAATACAGTGATATCCATACTATAAATACTAGGAACAAACACAAATTTGTTGTTCCTACAACAAGGCTCAAGAAAATAGGTGGCTCATTCCGATGTCAATGTATACGCTTTTATAATAAACTTCCAAGCCACGTTCAAGATCTAAGCCTTAATAAATTCAAATCATTCATTAAACGCAAGTTGTGCCAGAAAGCCTTTTATACCGTTAAAGATTATATTGAGGACCAAAAGGCTTGGGATTGAGCTGCTCCAATTTTTTTACATATTGAGGTGGATAACTTTTAATGTTTGTTTTTTTTTTGCAAACTTTTATTATTTTACATAAAATTACATTTAATTATTATTTTATACACAATGACATGAATATTTACTTGTAAAGTATTATATTATTTTAATTATTGTGAATGTAAAGACTATGTGGGTTATAACTTTTTTTTTATCCTTTTCTTTTATTCTCAGTTAGTGTTAATCATGGTCTGGCAGTTTGAGTCATATAAGCGGCCTACCCAAATGTCCTTTCTTTGGTATTGATCGTCGCATCGTTGAGCTCCTTAAGTTCTGAGTAGAGCTGCACGATTACTGAAAAATGCGTGCACTGACTGGTCAGGTCCACTCAATCTGTGTGGTTCTTTCCCCAAAGGGAATTTCAGACACCAATCTACATGGCATGGCAAAATCATTTATCATTTATCAATCATTTAATCATTGAGATTTTTTTTATAAACGTATTTTGGTATCAACCAAGTTCTGAGAAATATATCCAAGAATAACATATATTTTGGCAATATTGTTTGTTTAACACAAGTCTAGTTTTTTCATTTGCCATTTTGTCAGCGCCTTAACCTCCGTTTCCATATTGAAGTCGGAAAGCAACAATGATGTGTTCGTGATAAGTTGATAAAAATATAAGACGATGTCTAAAAATCTACCTACAATCTATACACTGATACATTTTCTGTGCTAATATTGTATTACATAGTAAATATCAGAAAATAGTACATTTTGATACAAGTGGGGAATGTTTGTTAATGCATTCGATTCGGAATTAACACCCGAGCCGTAGGCGAGGTTATTTTTGAGCCGAGAATTGCAATAACAAATGTCCACGTGTATCAAACGACATTTTTCAATACACTTTTGAAGAAATAAAATAAAATAACGAAAAATATTTTTGTCATGAAATGTGAAATACTAGGAAACTATGATTTGTTTTCTTTTGTTTCCGCGCTTTGCTTTCGCCAGGTTGAAGGAGAAGCAAAGGTATAAAACCGATAAACAATCTATTAGGAAAAATATTAAATTCAAATATTTTTGAGTTTCGAACACAAATAAATGTTAATTTGTTCATAAACGTTTGTTTTATTGTAATAATCATGGTATCCTATTTACTCGTATAAACATCATTTAAATATTCCAAAAATATTAACACCTTAAAGATGCATCTTTGCCGAGATAAGAAAAATCTCCTCCGAATAGAGAGGACCGTCTCTGCCACGAGACGGTGTGCATAGAGGCATTGAACCAATTTGGACTAAGTATAGGTAGGTATAAGTTATCTGTGGCTCTTTTTATTCCCGTACACGTGTTGGAAAATAAAAATCGCACGCATGTGAAATACATTGCATTGTGAACCTAATCGTAGTGCGATATGAAGTTTTCGAGGAAGTGTGTTGAAAAATAATATCCTTGACTGTCCATAAACACTAACATACGAGTATCACAATGCAACTTTTAATAAAGAAAAGGTTTTCATCGAAATAATATTGTATTTCCATTAACTGTTTTAAACCATAAATTACAGTTCTTATAGTTTTTAGGGATCCGTAGTAAACAAGGAGCCCTTATAGTTTCGCAATGTCCGTCTGTCTGTCTGTCCGTGGCTTAGCTCAGAGATTCTTAGTACTAGAAAGCTGTAATTTGGCATGGGTAGGCGACGATAACCGACTTTTAATGATTTTATACTGAAGATCACGTCTAAACGAGTAGTGTTAATGATTTGAAAAAAATATATGTGAAATAAGAGCATTTTCTAATAACTTATTATGTGAATATTTTTGATTATGTGTATATAAGATAGTGAAATTCATTTGTAAAGTTATGTCTAACGCGGATAAAAAACTGAGAATGGCGCAAAATCTACCAAGCGTATTTTTATGAAACCTTCACAAATTTAAAGATAATTTAACTATTGATCTTTTAGTATACGCGTTTTATTAAAATACCTTTTGTTTTGTGTATAATAAATTAATAATGCGTCAAATAGGGGACAGCGCTCCTTGATGGGCGAGTCCTATTACTGGTTGAACGTACGACGCCTTGCGAGAGCTCAGTACAGAACACGCAAGCTAACCACTCAAGGTCACTGGCATATATCTGAGTCACGCCGACAAGGGGTAAAAAATTTTTTTGGAAACAAAAAACTGTCGAGTAGTGCCAGGCGCGTAAAGTAGCGATTATTTTTTTTTCTCTTCTACCCCATCCATAGTGTGGAATATCGTTGGATAAGAATTTTAAAAATATTCTGGTTCTGTGAAAACCATTTTTCGATTCAGGGATCCGTTTGTGTAATATTATGCTTTAAATTGCTCATTTTTAGGGTTCCGTACCTCAAAAGGTACTTAGGTACGGAAGGTAATTTTGTTAATTGCAATATTAATCTCCCATTATACAGCTAACTCAGAAGTCTAGCTTTTCCAAAATGAAAATGAGTCCGCCTCTGTACGTGCTCAAAGTATTAAATAAATAAATAAATAAATTTAGAATTGGGAAAGAATCCTTAGGCATCGCCGGGGGCTAGGCGGTCTATACATTAAAATATTTACAGCTACGTACCTCCAGGCCTTAGTCCCTCGAAGTAAGTAGATACCAATCAATAATTCTATAGGTATTCGTTGTAACCATTATAAGCCTCAAGGGCTAAGAGCCTAAAGCTAAGGTACATAATACAATTTATTTACATTTTGCTACATAACTAACACAAAGTACATACTAACATCAGGTAGAAACAATAGTTTCGCCCTTCGGTCATTTCGGATATGTTGACTATAAAAAGATAATAGCATTAAATAGTTTTCAGGGACGCTTTCGTTGACGCTTAAGTAATTACGTCACAGGTTTATGTAGTGTATTCAATACGGTATTCGTACCAAATTAGCTTTCTAACATTGGCTTGCTTCTTGTTTGATAGCTAATAGGCGCGAAATGGATTTGAATTGAATGAAATATATTTCTCTTTAAAAAAACCGGCCAAGTGCATGTCGGACCACGCACAATGAAGGGTTCCGTAGTTGGGATGAATTTATTCCAAAAACAAACTTAACGTTGTAGTTGAAAAACATGTTCTCCCATACATTGATATACGCCATGGTCAATTTTCTAACTGCAAATGTAGGTTTTTCCTTTACTTGTCCTGTGAGACCTTGCCTCTAGCCAAATTTCAAGATTCTAGGTCAACGGAAAGTACCCTATAGGTTATGATTTACTTGCGAGTATCAAAATATGTCACATAAATAGCCGTATTTTTTTATTGCGTTGACTTAGAAGCTCAATTTTAGAGCTCCAAGGGACCGTGGACCTACGTATTTGATATTAATTTCAACTTGATACCTACACGCGTTCCTGAGTAATACGGTCTTGACAGACCGACAGACAGACAGACAGACGGACAACGAAGTGATCCTATAACGGTTCCGTTTTTTCCTCTTGAGGTACGGAACCCTAAAAATACGACGATTTCACTTGAGAACATTTTTAGGGTTCCTACCCTTATACCCTTATAGGATCACTCGTGTGTCTGCCTGGCTGTCTGTCTGTCTGTCTGTTCATCTGTCACAGCCGATTTGCTCCGAATCTACTGAACCGATTAAGTTGAAATTTTGTACACATATATAATTCTGTGACCCGAATACGGACGTGTAACGAAACCAAATGAATTTTGAAGATGGGGGTCACTTTTGGGGGGCAAATCAGAAAATTTTAAAATAAGTTTTTCAAACTGTACCGTGCGACACAAAATGAAAAGGCTTGTTGTAAGGATTTCAGATATATTTTTTTTATAATTTTAAAATAAATCCTTTTAAAATTATTAACGAAAATAGATGAAAATTGACAATTCCCTCCCACCCCTTATCTACGAAACTACTGAGCCTAAATTTTGACAAAAATACAAAAAATAGTTCTTCAGTTATAGATTACAGGAAAACCTATAAGAAGTCTATGATCTTAAAATAACATAGTAAATCTCTCAATATTGTGCGTACAAACTTACATTTGCAGTTGGAATGTATGAGGGAACATGTTTTTCAACTGCAATGTTAAGTTTGATCGTATTAATCCCCACTACGCAACCCTTCATTGTGCATGGTCCGACACGCCCTTGGCCGGTTTTTTAGAACTTAAACCTCGAGAAGACCTAACACTCGATGCAACAAGAAGTCACTTTCTGCTCGATGCAGTAATCTACTATTATAAGTGTTTTAAGTTCAGTAAGCAGGAGCTTATGCGTATGAGTTCAGTCATTTCGATAAACAAAGGCTTGAAAGTTTGTATGATATGCTGTAAGGTGTAAACGCTCTTAAACATAACTGGTGAAAAGTGGGGGTATTATAGGTATACCTCAGCCTAACCCTTCGGGGATTACAGGCGTGAGGTTATTTTATGTAAAATTTGCATAACATGCAATGAAATATCTGGGTCTAGATTTTTCGGGCAATAGGTTATTAATTACGAGCAGAGCCTCATTTTTTATAGCTTTTTTATCCATTTTTATACTAATTCTGATGAATATTAATTAATAAACGGTGATTAAAGTTATGACTTAAGTTATAAAAAAAGAAAAAAAAAGTTTATTTGTCACAGAAACACGTGCAGACAAAAAGATAATTAACTCGGGTAACAATAACAGAAAAATAAAACAGAATTGAGCTACATAATTACCTATAATCACGAGCACAAGACATAAATATATATATATATATACATATAAATAGTCGGCAGCTGCTGGCACGTAAAGAAGAATGGCAGGACTCCATTTGTAATAATTATGGGTGTCGCACTTAGCGCGTATGTACATTTGTACAAATACTCTCAAAAGATCTCAGTCAAATGAAGGTATCTTAAAAATTGATGTCGGTCAAATTAAAGTAAAAGCATATTTTTTTAATATTGTGTTTCGCCAGAAAAACGTAAGTTATAAAAAAAGAAAAAAAAAGTTTATTTGTCACAGAAACACGTGCAGACAAAAAGATAATTAACTCGGGTAACATTAACAGAAAAATAAAACAGAATTGAGCTACATAATTATAATCACGAGCACAAGACATATATATATATATATATATACATATAAATAGTCGGCAGCTGCTGGCACGTAAAGAAGAATGGCAGGACTCCATTTGTAATAATTATGGGTGTCGCACTTAGCGCGTATGTACATTTGTACAAATACTCTCAAAAGATCTCAGTCAAATGAAGGTATCTTAAAAATTGATGTCGGTCAAATTAAAGTAAAAGCATATTTTTTTAATATTGTGTTTCGCCAGAAAAACGTTATTTAAAGACCAGGTGGCTCCGTTTATACAGACCCTATGACAGTAAACCAAAATGCACTAAACAGTTTGGATGACGTTCAAAGGTGGCGGAAATTAATAATTCCATTATTGGCAACTGAAGGGAAAAGTGGCACTAGTTTGTATATTAAGCCCTCTACACATTGGACATCTAGAAGAGCTTTATTTCCAATTGTGCTCCATGCACTTCTATGCAAAGCAAGCAGCTATAATTGCGTGGTGATTCACAAAAAGGTATTTTATTCTTACTATTAATGTTAATGTCTTATAATTAAAGCGAAATCAAAGAAAAGTTTATACTGGTAGTCATTTAACTCCGCTACTAACATAACATTGTAAGAGCTAATTCTAAAATAGCCTAATCATCCTCTAGGGGAAAAAGTGTTTTTTTTATGTCTGGTACCAACGAGCTTACAAAGCCAAAAAGTTATGTAGCTGTAGCTGTATTCATGATTTTAATGATTATAATTATGTAAATACATATCTGCTATAGTCACGAATCATATTGCGATAAAGATACAACCTGACACTGACCTGCAAATAGCAAAAAACGTAAGAAAAATTGAATTTTGCGGGCTACAGCTGCGGATTCACCTTAAGTAAAATAATCAAGACTCGACTTATTATTGTTTCGTAAAAAAAGAAGACCATTTTATTTTTGAAAATGGAACTAAAAGCGGCGTACTCTTCGGTAGAATGCGTGCATTGCGTTGTGGCCTCGCCGTAGGTGAGTATAAATGTTCCTTGGTTGCGGCTACAGAAGAAATTAAATAAAAGGTATTGGCCCGAAATCTTTACAACTTTTTTCTCTAATTACAAATTGAATTGGTGACCGTAATTTATTTTACAACAGTGAAAATTTCATCATATAATGTGAATGGACACCCGTATTTGCGGAATATAAGAGAAAGGAAAATAATGAAATAGGTTTCAATCATTTGCCGTTTATGGTGTCTATGTCAATAATCCATATTTCATTTTCTAAAAAACAATCAAAGCTTATTTTTACCATAACGTCGTGCATGTAGTATAGGTACTGTATGCATGTTATGTTAAAAAAAAATCTTTGATAGAATAATTTAAACTAGTATAGTTAGGCTCTTGTGACCTTCTTGCCCCAAAATTGTATGAAATATTTGTCATAATTACCTTTAAGACGTTGTTGCACTAGCGCTTACAAAAACCCGCCAAAACCACAACGACATTTACGCCCTCAGTGAGTCATTTTAAGAGTTACATTTATGATATTGTTGCACCGGATGTAGACGCATGTTTGACATCATTAATTTGTGATCAAAAACTCATTTTACCAATATTTCGTTATTGCACCCGGTGTGCGTAAAGTAGTATTTAACACGGGTGATAGTCACCAATTCCTACTCGGACTATAGATAGCCTCGTATTCGTATGCGAATTGATTCCTTTCGACCCTTGTATAAAAAAATGTACAATCTACTATGTATTTCCTATTTTTAAACGTGGAAAAAGTTAATGTCATCAAGAGCCTGACGCGCTAAATACACGATAGAGTGTATTTAGCGCGTCAGGCTCTTGATGTATGATCTATGATCGTAATATCTAAGTTAAAATGTAAAGCGGTTTCAGTTTTCAAGTTTCATGTAAGAAACTAGTTTGATGGACAGTTTTACATGAATGGTTTTCTCTTCTTTTAAAGAATGAAAATTTCACATCAATGTACCTATGAGTTTTGTTGCTTTGTAGGTACGAGTGAGTATATATATTTTTGGTACATGGTGAATAAAATTGTAATTCAACCTTTCAGAATGTGATAGTGTGGCCCCTTCCACAGCCCCGGATTTCAGCCTAGGCATACAAGGCCCTAGCCTAGGGGCCAGCCAACCTAAGCTTCCGCAACCAGGTCGCTTGCCTACCGGCAGGTGTACAAGGCTTGGTTAACCACGTAGCAGATGAAGCAAATGCTACAGGCCCCGAGTTCATACGTATCATGGTACCTATACTACCTGTAGGTCCAATGTTAAAAAATTAAATGCGAAATATTTTCGACCACGCTTCGCTCGCTCCTGCATCTTGGTTACTTTTAATTCTTCAACATGCTTGCAGAAGTCGACATAGTAACTCCTGTTACTGTATGGCTAGTCTAAATAAACTTAACTTATACGAGGTGCAACATTTTGCGTCGGGATGGGGGGGGGGGGGGGCAAATGACAAGTGCCTAGGGGCTCCGGGTGTCTAAGTGCGGGCCTGCCCTTCAAACATTTACGCATTCCTTATAGCCCAGGCGAAAACCTTTGGGAATCGACAAAATCCAAAATTAGTGTGTTTCTGAAAATTTCCCAAAATTCATCAAAGCACCTACTTATAATTTTTCTTTTAAATTTCAAATTGAATGGCCATCAATGCTATTATAATTGGTAGTGAATAAGTACGAATAAATAAGTAATAAGACAGGGTACGACGGTGACTAACGTCACACGGAAAACCAGGAAACTTAAATGGAAATGGGCTGGTCACACCCTCAGAGGCTCAGACAAATGGAGCAAAAGAGTAACCGTCTGGTATCCGAGAAATGGCAAACGACATAGAGGAAGGCAGAGAAAACGCTGGAGCGACGAGATGAAAATCACAGCAGGAAAATTATGGACTCGAATAGTAGTCTATAGAGAGAAATGGAAAGAAATGGAGGAGGCCAAAGGGCACCGAGACTAAAGCAGCCGGGTGTCAGTAATAGAATCATTTTTATTTTACTTTTCAACTTAATTTTTTTACAACTTGTCAATAATTTTATTTTAGTAGCATAAGTTTCTAATGGTCTGAATAAATGGCTTTTATTATTATTATTATTATATATGTACGTTAGCAAAGCTTCTCATTTCGTTTGTTACTTAGTCTGCTAATAGCTTGTTCAACCTAAGAAACTGCCTGCCTATTATGGAATAAAGTAAACCCACATTTTCATCCAGGGCGAATCATCGGAAAATCTCAGTGAAAAAAATTAAGAAGTAAGTAACATAATTATCTCTTCGAAGTTGTTGACAGTTGCTTAAAAGTAGAATCCCGGCTACTAAAGCTGCATTACAAGAATAACTAGAAACTATAATCGTAACCTAAAGAACAAATATTAAGCAACAGTTAACAAGATAAGTGTATTTTTTGTTAATTAAGATTTTCTGAACACAAAGTGGGTGCTCATAGTTCAATGAAGCTTTTGTATTGCTACTATAATTGAAAGATTCAATTATCTGCTAGACTGGGCTAAGCGTTCTCTTTTCCTAGATACTCTGTCGCAGTGTAAAACGGGGTAAGTGCCATTCATCAGTGAATTTACATTTATGAGAAATTGCATCTGTCAATTATCTGCAGCACCCCATCTAATTAAGATGAAATTATATATATTCACTTTGGCTTCTGCCTAGCCTTGTCTGTAGCCTTAGCCTTTCCAAAATGGTCGTTCTACAACCTAACCAGATTATACTATGGTAGGTAACTTATCTTTTAAGTTCTTTAAATAATTTGCCTTTTTTCCCGTGGGGAAATCCTCATAGATTCATTCACCCTCCGTCTGGGAAGAACGGGTTATGTCTCCTACCAACTAAAACCCCACTGTTCCTTCTTGTACAATGAGTCGGGGGCCCGGAAAATACTTTGTACGTTCGCCGACTAAAAAAAACACAAATAGTTATTTGATACGTAGGCAAAAATACCTACGGCTTTGGCCACGAGTCAACGCTTACAACGCGTTGACAGCTCATCAACAACGACTACTCACATAATTCACATACGCGTAGTGAAAAAAAACGAGTGTGCTTTAGACCATACGTCTGAATTAAAACAGAAATCACCGTTCGCTAGCAAAAGAAGTTTTACTTCAAAAACTGCGGTTTTATGAGTGACGTGGGTGTATAAACAGCCAGTGTGAATTTAAAAAAATACTTAAGCGAGACGGCCCGCTGCGGTGACGCGTTCCATGTTTAACATTTAAACAACTTCCGTAGCCTCTTTCCGTAACGCTCTCGTCACGCATTCACCAGCTTACTCCCCAAGTCAAGCGTGCGTAAAGAAGTTTTACTACAATATTAATACTGATTATACTTCCGTAAAGCTCTCGTCACTTCCGTGACGCTCTCGTCATGCATTCACCAGCTTACTCCCCAAGTCAAGCGGGCCAAAAGAAGTTTTACTTCAAAAAGTGCGCCACCAAGTGCGCCACACCCAAACTCAAACTCAACTCAAAGCATTTATTTCAATTAAACCATTTACAGGCACTTTTGAACTGTCAAGAAGTCGGTCAGTTACAAATATGAAGCTAGATGCCCATTCCAAAATATGGAGTATTCCTATGGAGAAGAACGGGCAAGAAACTCCACGGACACTCTTTTAAATTAAATTATTGATACAAAATAATATTGGTTACATCATTCATATTGAAGTTAAAGATGTGAGACCGATGCAATACGTCAGAAGCGTCCGTGATAAAATGATTAAAAACAAAAAAAAAAACAAAAAATACTAAAATAATTAAAAATAAGCTGTGGCAGCTAAGAGATGACCAGTCCCAACTGACAGCACCCGTTCAAGGACATGACGCATGGATCAGCACCATTCAGCTCAACCATTTTGAAGAGAGCTAAATGATCCAACACACACGCCACCATTGAGAGACATTTGAGTGAGCATGACAAACTCACAGCCGTCTGGGCACATTCAAGTCAATAAAAGACATATTACCCGGTAAATGGTACCTCTATTGTACATAGTACTCACACCTGTCCTGTGCTATGCAATTATATAATACAAAAGAGATTGAGTTTATACAATGAAAAGATAGTCATAAAATCTTCAGCAGCTCCAACAGTATTTTCAAATGTTAATCAATTAGTTGTGAGCAGGACCAGCATTGAGACAAGCATTCTTATCAGCGATGTAATCCCCCAACTTATAATATGCCTGCTTGCAAGCAGGCATATTATGAGTTGGGGGATAGTTGCGTTTTATACAAGATTTGAATTTCGTCTCATTCAGGTGAAGTATGTGGGGAGGAATTTTATTATAACATTTTAAACAGTACCCCATGACGATGAGTCTACTTTAGCCAGTCTGAAACCTGGTTGAGCTAATTGATCCCTACTTCTAGTACTATAATTATGTCTTTCGCCTCTTTTACTAAAAATATATAATGTTTGCTTACGTACATGATGCTTTCAGAGATATGTGTCCCATGTCCGCGCAGCCCGCAGCTCTACGCCTGCGGCTACGCACCAATACGCGTCAAAGGCTACGCCGAAGGTTACGCCGAAAGCTACGCAACTAATGCGCCAAGGGATCTGCGCCTACGGCTATGCAAAAATACGTGCCAAGGGTTTTACGCCGACGGCTACGAACTGACGTTTATCAACGGATCTACACTTATATTTCGCTTTTTCCCTTTTTGCCACGGTCTTTTCTCCTACGGCTATATGCTGATGCCGGAGCATCAAATATTTCCTGCCTGAAGCCATACGACGCGACGCCTATATACCAACACCTTATTACTACTGCCAGCTATTGTTATGTACCCACTCACACCTATCGATTGACTAAGGACATACGTACATACATTAGACATACATTTGCCTACGGCAAAGTACCGAGGACTTTTGCATAGTTACTGCGCTTTTATGAAACCCATAAAATAATAATTGCAAAATTAAAAGTAGTCTTAAAGTAGTAGGTTAGGATTTTAAAATGCTTATTTTTCCCATAAATATTTTGCGGTTATAAAAACCGACTGACCTAAAACTACCCTGAAAAATGTATCTTAAACTAAGTTACTTTAAAAAATACCTAGAATTTTGCAAACAACTGTCTTTTGGGTAACAATTTGGGGCTGTGCGCTAGGATAGGGGGTAGCTAACTATTGGAGATCTAATTATGTGATTGGTTGCGTTCTGGCAACTAGCTCGCCCGTGTTCGCCTCGTATCGGTTCCGTTTTTCCACCCTACATCATCAAGTTTAGACAGATCTGCTTTCGAATTGATACGGGTTGAAAGTTAATATTGGAAAATCAGATGTTTTTGAAGTAAAAAAAGCATTATTAAATCAGAGTCTTGATGGCCCAGAGGGTTATAACCTGGCAAGTACCTATGTGACTTTTTCAAATACATGCAAAGTATGCGTGTATTTGAAAAATTCACATTGGTAGATAAACGTAGTAGTAACGACTAGGTACTACGTTTATCTTAGACCGTAGACGTCACTGACTTATGGTGGAGGAAAATATCGCACGGTCTGAAATCGGCAATCAGCGTTGATCATTGTTAACGCCTTCCCCTTTAAAATAACACGATTTTCCTTTATTTTGGTGATCAATAAAGGGTAGTATATAAACGAGTGACTATAAATTAAAGTTTTAAGTGGCAATAATAATTAATTTACGTTATAGATGAAATGAAATGAAATGAAAAAGTGTTTATTCAGATTAATAATATAAATACAGAATATTTACTTCTGCCAAACTGCACAGCAGTTTGTTGGCAGACGTAGCTCCTTTTTTTATAACTAAAGTCTAAAATTTGGTTTTTATAATGACACTTTCACATAGGTATAAATATAGAAACAATTATATTTTCCCTTTTATGTATCCTCTGCAGCGAGGTTTTCACAAAACATATGAAAGAGGTACTTATGTATTTTATTTTTAAAGGAGGTTTTTGTGATACAGCTATTTATATCTACTGGAAGGTTATTAAAAATAGTTGGGACTAAAAAAGTTCTACACCTTCGACCATAATAATTATTACAAGTGGGCACTATAAATCTTTTCATGTTACTAATTCTTTAAGATCTTGTGCGTATTATATTGTTTTTAAATTCATTGCTACCATACTGTTCTAAAGCTACTGACAACACTACCCCCTCATGGACCGGCAGCATTTTACATTCCAAAAATAAGTCTTCGTAATCACTACTTTTACAACGGTTTTTTGTGTTTTTATCTACTAATAGTTTAATGAATCTGATTTGCAATTTTTTTATTTTATCCAAATATGTTTTAAATGTGTTACCATAGCATGCCAGCCCATAAGAAACCAGTGAGTCCACCAGTGCATAATAGACCATGTACAGTGTTGCCCTATCCAGCACAAAACTAAGGTGGTGGAATTTTACAAGCACTTTAATGTGGTATAACTAAGTGTATAATAGTATTACTAAGTGAGCGACTGATTGCGAGTGACGAGAAATCAACAGAACAGCAACTTACAAACATTACGTATACTTTGAGTTACCTAAAATACAAAATGAGAAGCTTTTATTTATATTTATAACGTTCAGTTGACCTAATTTTCATATTTACAACCTCACCTAACCTGGACCACAAGCCTGCTATTTTTAAAAATTCATTCATTCCAACATCTGCTAAATTCATAATGGTCGGTCATTGGTCGGTCAATGTTCTCGTAATAGAATTGTGATATTATAATGGCAATGTCGTATTGCCATTATTATAAAACTTATTAGTAGAAATGTCATTATGTACGAGATTACCAAATAAATGCAATTTCTTTCAATGTAGTGTCAGTGGCCGACCATTGGAAAGTCATAATGACGCCATTATAATAGTAGATTACCAAACTTGCCAAAATCAACAATTATAAAATCAATGATCGACCATTGTGACACAATTGTAATAGCAGACTTGAGGCCCTGAATGTTCTTAAACTAACTTTTTAGACCTTTGTATCCTGCACACCTGCATCCTCCCACAACACTCTTAAAATTCCCTATAAGTCTGGTCAGCCGGTAGTGCATATATTATCACGCTATTTACTATGGAGGATGAGCAATATTGCTTTATGTTTGTATTCCTTAATGGTTTACAGAAAATTGTAAAAAGACTATCCAAACGGTTAGAACATTGCAGATAGTGACAGATTTAACCTTTTAAATTATTGTCCTCACGCTATATCTTTATGGGGCTAAGCAGTAAATATATAAATATACAGGCTGGATTTTTAAGACGGGGTAGTAAGGTTGTCTACCGTTGTATCTACACGAAATCGACCTTAGGAGACTACGAGTATCCTTAACTTTTTGAGACATTTTGATCAGCACAAATTTTGAAAAAAATGTACTGTCATCAAGAAAATTGGTAATTCTTACAAAACTTTTTTTTGAATCCAATAGATCCTGTTTCTTATGAGAGTTAGACCAACTGAGGTTTGATACATCGGATCTTTTACACTTGCGCGAATGACACTTCCGCCAAAGACACTTGCGCAAAAAGATGGTTGTCGTTATTTTGTGATGATTTTTGGTCATGGTTGTCGTTTTCATGGTTTTCGAGGTATCTAATAACAAAACTGCGGTCATAATCAAAATTCAAGTTGGCGCCACAGAAAATTTGCAATTTTTTTGTCACGAGTGTCGTTTTCATGGTTTTCCAGGTCTCTAATAACAAAAAATAAGTTTACATTTTTACGGCTCTGAATTCGAGCGGTTTTAGTCAGTGGAGCCAACGGTGTTGCTGTTGGAAATATATCGTATTTGATACATTTTCGATACTTGATATTTTATATCGATATATCGAAACAATAGATATCGCCGAAAAATATCGATATATCGAACAAAAAATATCGATATATCGATACATCGATATTTTTTCTGCAAGCCTACTGCTGAGATCAAAACTACAAACGTAGTGTACAGGGATTTTTTTATAAAAATAACATAATATTACGCCTGTATTCCCCAAAGGGTTAGGCCCAAAGGGTTAGGTGAAGGGTGGGCGTTTTTTTTTTTATTTTTTTTTGTCTCATGTAATTTTTGACGTTCGAAAAGTGCTGATTCTCAGCCTAGTTTGAATAAATGACTTTTGATTTTGCAGAGGTGTACCTATAGTCCATTTCACCAGTTATGTTTAGGTCCCATATAATAGTTAGCCAATTGCCACTAACCGGGCACAAACCCAGACTTCGGACTGTTACTGATAAATGTCAGATGGAAAACCCAATAAGACTTTGCCTGACCCGGGAATCGAACCCAGAGCCTCAGTGGCGCTTGCGACCACTAGACCAACGTGGCTGTTTTCTATAAAAATGTGCCTGTTATTTTAGTATATTATGAAATCTTACGACTTCCACACGAAGTCACGGGCAGAAGCTAGTTATAGAATATATTTAATGGAATTTCAAACTAAAAACCAAATCCAACAAACCTGAAAAAAAACAAGTGAAACCGAAATACAAAGAAACAAAACATTGTTTAGAAATTGAATATAAAATCTATTGCTTACCTTTCTCGCGTACGGGTGGAACGGAATAACTGCAGCGGTAAGAGATCGGAACTTCGAGAGAGCACGTACGCGCGCGTACCTACCTCACCGGCCGTTCAGGGAGCACTGAAGGGATCTCCGTACAATCGGTTCGTACGTGGGCTCGCGTTCGCACCGCACCGACACAAAATAGTTAGTGCAGAAGGTTGAATCCATACGAGTGAAAACTCACACCATACACCCGTCTATTATATAGGTACTATGGCCGGTTCCAAAGGTTTGATGACAATTCATTTCAATTAAATTCTTAATTGCAAGTCACAAAATCTAAACAAATTGATCAGAAAATATAGGTATCCGTGGATGCCAATTTGTAGTTCCACTTAGTTTACAAATTGAGTGCGTTGATTTGATTATTGCAATATGTAACCAAGATTCCATTTTATCTCTTTAATCACCATAAAGAAGGTTTTCATTTGACAATTGATTTAATTTTATAACGTCAATTTTCATTGATGGTTTTTCAATTACAATTAATATAATAATGTTAATAACAACGTTGAAACCTTCTTAATGCAGATGAATGTGTTACTAATTACATCAGTGAGTAATTGCATAATAATTTAAGATTATTGCAATATGAAATCAAGATTCTATTTTATCTCTATAATCACCATAAAGAAGGTTTTCATTTGACAATTGATTTAATTTTATAACGTCAATTTTCATTGATGTTTTTTCAATTATAATTAATATAATAATGTTAATAACAAGGTCGAAACCTTCTTAATACAGATGAATGTATGTGTTACTAATTACATCAGTGAGTAATTGCATAATAATTTAACCTGAGCAGGGTCAGTTAAATCTTTTATGAGATTCTTATGGAACAGACCTTAGGTACAGCTAGTACAAGTGTACTTGTTAGGGTGGCAGTCACAGGCCGATTCCCGGCCACCGTAGCCGACGTTGCGAACTTGCGGGCGGTGAGCAATGGGTAGCTAGCCGTCCGATAAGTACCAGGCCCGGGTCGACGGCGCGTTATGTTCCACGCGCACCTCAAAGAGATGTCAGCACAAACTGACGGGGTCCATCAGGGCAAATACCTGCCAGGGTTGCGGCTGTGTTCAAAAGGGGTACCGTGACCCTGGCACACAAGCAACTGAAAGAACACGGGTGGGTTTTAGTCAGTAAAAATCTGATACCCCGCACCACCCAGATCGGGAGAAGCTATTTGATAATTTCCCATCCAAAAAAAAAAGTTGTAACTTATGCTGTTGGTCAAATATCTTTGTCCAATGTGACTTTGATCGAAGAAATTAGATGACTTCATCAAACATAGGCAAACAATATTCTAAATTAAAAAAAACATACAATCTTGGCCAGACATAGTTTGAGATCGTCGTACGTAACTGTGCATACGCATTGATTTCGCTCGTTGTATGGAGTCGGCCTTTTGTATCTATCTGTTTGGTTGTAGCACCACGCCACGCTTTCCCGCGCGGCTGGGGTTGCCAAATCAAGGGGTTGTTCTCCCCCGCCACTTTGAACAAAGACCTTTTTTCTCAGTGTTTATAATAACTTATCTCCTCTTACTGATCATGGCTGGACTAGCAGTACTCTCCCAACATTATACTTTTTCGTACCATATTACAAATCAAATTGTTGAAAACTCTTCACAGCTAATACTAGTTATACAGTATATTTGGGAGAACTTTTACCGATACTTTGAGGTTAACGAGAAGTTTATAAATATTTTAAACAATTTTTTATTGACAAATGCACTTTTATGAATACTCCTAAACCAACACCTGCATGCAAATGGCAGCTATCTTATTTGTTTTATCGGCTAAAATAGTATGTTCAATAAAATGCTAATATCATTGAATCTAAGAATCTTCTATCAAAAAAAAATATTTTAATTTAAAATCATTATAAATGCTTTTAAATTAATTAATATTTTTGATAAATAATTTCTTAAAAATAAAGCCATTGGTCACGTAATATTGAACGCGAATCAAACCGCGACGGACGGTCATAACTTTCAGACGACAGTTTCAAAACTTTAAAATACAAAAAAAAATTGTTTAAAAAAAAACAAAAAAACACGCTTTCATAGAAAACCAAACTAAAAACTATAGAAGCGTGTTTTTTGTTTTTTTTTTTAATTATTATTTATTTTCAATTTTTTTGTTAGATTTTCTATAAAAGCGTGTGTTTTAGTTTTTTTTTACTATTATTTATTAAATATTAATTATGGTGTTACAATTAAACATGAAATGAAATGAAATGAAATCGTTTATTCTGTAAATAGGATATTAAAATCACTTTTACACGTCATATAAAAAATAAAAAAAAAATCTAGATGTAGCCGACATTTCCTATCTGACTACCCCTGAGAAGAAATGGCGAAACAAACTCAGGGGTCAAAGTCTCTTTTAAAGTCCAGACATAATCTTGGTCAGATCATGTGAGGACCATGTAGATCCGTGTCTGAAATGGTCTTTTGAGGAAAGAACCACGCAAATTTGAGCGGACCTGACCAATCAGTGTAAGCATTTGTCAGTAATCGTGCAGCTCAACTCAAAACTTAAGGAGCTCAACGACTCGACGAACAGTACCAAAAAAAGGACATTTGGGTAGGCCGCATAAAGCGCTCAAAATGTCAGACCATCATTAAAACTTAACTGAGAAAAGAAAGGAAAACATTTAAAGAAAAAAAAAAATGACCCACATAGTGCTCACATTCACAATAAATTAAAGTAGTAAATATAATACTTTTCAAAGTAAACATTCATGTAAATTTGTATACAATATTCTGCAATGTCAATATGTATATAAAATCATGCATAATAATTAAAATGTCAAGTTTTATCACAAGGCTAGCAGAGCGAGCAGCTCAATCCCAAGCTTTTTTGTCCTCTAAATAATCAGAAATCTTATAGTACCCTTTTTTACAAAGTTTAGTTTTAATACAGATTTTAAATCGTTTAATGGGTAAGTTCCGAATGTCAGTAGGAAGTTGGTTGTAAAAGCGTATACATTGACCCATGAACGAGTTGCCTACTCTGTGGAGGCGAGTGCGATGTACAGCAAGATTGTGTTTATTCCTGGTATTTAAACTATGAATATCGGACATTTTCTTAAAATTTGATTTATTTTTGTGTACATATAATAGATTTTCAAGTATATATTGAGAGGCTACAGTCAGAATATCTATTTCTTTGAATATTTCACGAAGTGAATCTCTTGGACCTAGATTGTAAATGGCTCGAACAGCCCTTTTCTGTAAAATAAAGATATTATTAATGTCCGCACATGTTCCCCAGAGAAGGATCCCATACGACATAAGACTATGAAAATAACTAAAATAAACAATTCTGGCAGTATCTACATCAGTAATCTGTCTAATTTTTTTAACAGCATAGGCGGCCGAACTAAGCCTTCCTGACAATTTTTCTACGTGTGGGCCCCATTGTAATTTACCGTCAATAGTTATTCCAAGAAAAACTGTCGACTCAACAGGGTCCATCAACATCAACTTGTCAATAGGGAATTAGCACAAAGACACTACCACTAACTACCTACTACTGCCAACTCCCTGGTCTAACTGTTCAAAATATTGAATTGTCATTGGTCCTTGATAAGCATACTAAATTTCGAGTTAATCCGACGTTTCGGACGGGGTCAAAATCATGTTCAAAGTTTCCATTACATATATACTAACATACGTATGAAGCTAATAAAATAATATTAAAAACCGGCTAAGTGCATGTCGGACCACGCCCAATAAAGGGTTCCGTAGTTGAGATGACTTTATCTCGAGAACAAACATAACATTGTAGTTGAAAAACATGTTCCCCATACATTCCAACTGCAAATGTAAGTTTTATACGCACAAGATTGAGTGAATTACCACCTTTTTATTTTAAGACCCTAATCTTCTTATAGGTTTTCCTGTAATCTATAAGTAAGGACTATTTTTTTTTTCAAAATTTTGGGCTTAGTAGTTTCGAAGATATGGGAGGAGGGATGGTAAATTATCATCTATTTACTTAAATAAGTAACTGAAAACTGTTTTTTAAATTATAAAAAAAATACGTTTGAGGCCTTCACAACAAGCCCTTTTATTTGATATGTCAAATGGTACAGTTCGCAAAACTTTTTTTTAAATTTTGCCTTTTGCTCCCCAAATGTGACCCTAATATTTAAATCCCTTTATTTTCGTGTTTGGGTCACAGAAATTCATATGTGTGCCAAATTTTAACTTAATCTGTCCAGTAGATTCGGAGCAAATCAGCTGTGACAGACGGACAGACCGAAACACGAGTAATCATATAAGGGTTCCGTTTTATCCTTTTGAGGTACGGAACCCTAAAAATAAAATGCTGTTCGTATGTATGAAGCGCATCACTACAGAACGGCTGGACCGATTTGTTCGTAATAGTCCGAATCAAGTTTACTGAAAAGTTGCCGGGAAAATTGGAAAACTCTCCCGGCAACTTTTCAATTAACTAATACAAAATTCTATAGGAATTTTGTGTATCAGTCTACTGAAAACTTTGTGTAAAATAGCTATTACTACACGTATCCAATAGATAGGCAATTTAGAGCTGAACATAAACCGCCTTATTAAAAAACAAGATTTATATTTTGACAGGGTTTAAACCATGGAGCCAGTTTTTGTAATAAGAACGTAACTGTGATTGAAATACCGTTCTTTATATAAAACTGAAAACTTAGTTCGGTACTAAGTTGTCAGTTTTGTGTTTAGGAACTTTACCATAGTCGGAATAAAGTTCTAAATTCAATAATGGCTCCATGTTTTAAACCTGGGTCTGAAGATAAACCTTGTTTTGTAATAAGGGGGTATGTGCTTAAACATCCTTCTCTGTTGCCGAAAGGATCCATATATGTGCAAAACAAAGATATTAGATTTTTTCTGCATTTTTGCTTTTGCCATTATTCATACTCAGAGTACAGACGCCATAAGGTCAACCTACCCGAAACTGTCAAATTTACCCAATCAACCTTGAACCTTATGGTTTAAAGATAAAGTTTAAAATCTTTTAAAGAAATTTTACAGATTGTAGTAGCATGCTGGCGTCTGTACATAAAAAACACGATCTAATATTGACATTTAAAAAATGATTGCAACGTGACACTTCTTAGTGCATGTCATCATATTAATATACCTCATGAATGAAGAATTAATGCATCAATCATTTATAAATTATAAATGAATGAAAAATTAATGCATTAATCTATACTAATATTACAAAGAGGTAAAGTTTGTGAGGATGTAGGGGGTAATCTTCGGAACTACTCATCTTATTTTGAAAATTCTTTCAGTAATGCGAAGCTACAGTATTGCCGAGTATCTTAAGATATATTTTATGTTATGAAATTTCACGCGTACAAAGTCGCGGGCAGAAGCTAGTCATTTATAAATCAATCGTTTTAATCCATTCTTAAAGTACATAATGTCACCAATTTTGTTTCTGTCATAGCCATTGTCATTGTCATGTCATTTGATGTGGATACATTTAGTCCTGTAAAATGTACATATCTTGTGGGAACCATCAGTATAAAACAGCTAGACAGCTACTAACAAAACATAACAAAACATGATGCCTGTATTTCCCGAAGGGTTCGGTAGAGATGTAGAGGAGGCACTAACACCCGCATGTCATACTTAAGTAACAAGTATATAAAACGCAAGATCATTGTGACCAGACCACCTATGTCTCGGCTCACTTCCTTAGGTCACATCTAAATGTCTTTTAAAGCCGAGAGACAATACCGCTCGGCTTTTACAAAAATTCCAATTGCAAGAATTAACAACGCTAACCGCCCTATTATTTCGTCGACATTATACTCAGGTTGTGAACGAAACCATAGCGAGTTATAATTCGATACCATCGCCATCTATCGACCAAGTGCTCCACTTATTATGGGATGCCCATCTAAACCTGATGAATTTATTTTATACAAATCACTTTAAACTGTAAGTAATTACCACTTGACAAAACAACTGAAGATCGAATTGCCGCTTTCCCGCCCTTTTGTGTTTTTTTTTCTACCAGCCAGTATATTTTATCATTGATGATGGTAAATTTTCTATGTTCTATGCTCAAATCTCAAATCTAAGTAAATTAAATAATAATTTTATGAAAATAAATTATAAGTTTATAGTCATGTTACAAAATTGATGAAAATATTTTTTTATTACATTTTTACGCCGTGATATAGCATAGTGGCTGTATAAAATGTTGGTATTCCTTACGTGAAGGTACCGACCAGGGTTGGATTTTGTACTATAATTATAGTATTTATACTATATTTTCTCCCTTTGTATTATATACTCGTACTATCCACATCTAAGGATAGTACGCTAAAATACTATAATTTAAAGTTTGCTCCCGAATGCTTAGTTTTACGTCATATTATGAATATTTCGACCGTGCGTGTATCCGACCGAATTCTGATCTTGCGATGTTTTCTGTGTTGATTCCCTGATTATCGTTCGCAGTACACTTCTCTCTTTCCACTAATCTCGTTCCTTCCATTCCACTCGAAATTCAATCAAAGTTTCGTTGCTTAATGTTTCAACAATCGCGAATTTTTGTGTGAAGATATGAAACAAACTAGCAACACAATCCATAGACGCCATTTTAGTGACTAATAGTATTATTCAAGAACTGATAAACTTAGAAGAGGAGTAAATTTTGCGTTAACGGGTGTTGATTTTGACTATTATATGTTAAATTAAAAATAATGAAAGTATACTATATTTTTTATAAATACTATCCTTCTCATTTTTTTGTACTATCTTTTTCAACCTACCTAAATCCAACCCTGGTACCGACTTAAGTCATCATCATCATCATTTCAGCCGAAAGACGTCCACTGCGGGACATAGGCCTCCCCTAAAGGTACTTAAGTACTTGTGCCGTATTATTACCTATTCTTGAAATGAAAAGTATTGAAAGATGTGAATGCACTATTTGATGAAAGTGTAGATCATTTGTCTAACACTGTTTATTGCAGGGTTTACATAAAGAGGGAAGATCTGAGAAACTAAATTATGACTACCGTAGTCGAGGTAGGTATACGAGTATGTATGGTTACCATGGTTACTGACCGCCTATTATTACATTGTAACTGAGCTACTCAAACAGTCCCCGAATCAGGTCAGCCTGAAAGTCTGACAGTTGGTAAACCTTGTACTATCGATGATAGTCAGTAAAAAGGTTTGGTGGTCAGACTGCAGTATGCCGTTGCTACATGTTCAGACCGATTGACAGACAAAATTATCAGCGCACAGGTTAAACTACTGGGACTAGAAACGTGAAATTTTGCACATAGCTTCCTTCTGTAGGCGAGCTGGAGGTAGGGTTTTTTTTTTTGAAAATTCAACGTCTATAGGGGTGAAAATGAGGGACACAGTTTATATGAAAAACCGTATTCCTTTGATCTACAAACTTCAAAATTGGTTCGAATAGTTTATCTACATCATCTACATGCAAAAGAATGGAATCATTAATTTTTGACAGTTAGGAAATCCAGTACAGGGGGAGTTTTCAAATTTTTAGGGGAAAACAGTAAAAAAATCCACGCGGATAATGTCGCGGGTAAAGTGCTAAACATTGATGAATATCATTCAACATTGATATTCAGCCGTATCTAAATAAAAATAAGTGCATAGGATTTTCTTTACCAAATGTAAAATGTAGTAATTATGAGATAATATTGAATCAAAATAAACTAGAATTCGTCCATAAAACTGTTTTCCTGGGGATCTCGCTCGACTCTAGGCTACAATGGGGTCGGGTCCTCATTTAACATCTCTTGCAGGACGGCAAAGTTCAGCAGCTTAAGCTGTCGTAAAAATTCGTCAATTTACTGATGTAGGCAAGGCTGTAGTCTATTTTAGTTACTTTTATAGTATAATGTCTTACGGTATTTTACTTTGGGAACGGGCTGCAGACATCGAGTCTATTTTTATTTTGCAGAAAAGAGCCATCAGAGCCATATTTATATAATGAAATGAAAGAAAAAGAAGAAGTAAATGAAAAAGACCCCCAACCTGGATGGAAAATGGGCGGATGAGGATGACCGTTTATTGTAGCGGTTCAGTTGTGACGTTGTGTTGTAAATAATAATAATTATCTTTAAAAAGCATGGTATTTATCGATCAGTGCCTCACACGACTGCGTGTGTATAGAAAAGTAATAGTACTGGCAGGCGCTGTCGAAAATACAGAGTAGCCTATCTTCCCTATCTTTTAAATCAGTGCCATCATTCGTCAATCTTAAGGTTCTTCTCTTCTTAACCCTTTCAATGTGGTCCTGCCGTGTCAGTTACATTGTTTACACGCCGCCCGCCGCGTATCCTTTGATACAGAATCTCAACGTTCTGCGCCAGGATATTAATAACTGTAGAGTGTTCAGTTATTCAAGTTTTTATTTTCTTTGCGTTTTCATCTGCATTTTTGTAAGTGTAACATCTTTCCTAACTCACTCTCTGTGGAAGCGATTTCGTGAAAAGGGACGGAAGTATGTAACAGGAAGTGACAGCTTGAGCATGGAATAAGTACCTAAATACTTTTTAATAGCACGGAATTAGTGTACTCATGGAATTAGTTAGTACTATAAAGATTGTGAGTAAAGGGCATTGAATTTCAACTTCCTTTGTGTTGTGTGTGCGACACTAGTAATGCTTATGAATAATTATTCGAATAAAATATTTTATTCAGTAAGTATTTAGCTTTTATAAATTATGAGGTTACCTAATTTTTGTCGCTGCTAAGTTTCTTATTACCAAGGTGAGCTGATATCATGTTACACATCTTAAGCGACTACTGTCAGACTCGCTCGTTTTTTTTTTAAGTGTTGTTGTAGGGTTTTGGACCATCTGCACGGCCAGATACATTTTTTCGCTGATATGTGCTAGTGGCAATCGTTACGAGAATTCAAAAGCCCGCTAGTCTGACAACCAATCTTACTAAGGAGTATCATGTTCCCCAGAAACGGGATTATGTGGAGCTCAGACAGGCAGTCGCTCCATGTAAAATACTGATTTTCAGCTTCATTTGGTTAGACTGGAAGCCGACCCCAACACAGTTGAATCCGACTAGGCAGATGATGTGTAGTTTTGACATGTCTGATCAGACTTTACAGGGGAAAGGAGGAGGTATTTAAAATACAGAGATTATATAGGTACCGGTTTTACTTACATTTATTTAAGTAATTAGTCAATAAACTTAATACCTAGATTACATCTATACATAATTTTGTTTTGTATTTTATTAAATAAAAAACAGGAAAGTGCAAGTCGTACTTGCAAAATTAATGTTCCGTGCCGTTTATTTTAATTTGTACTGACGCGTCTCTTTAGGTACATAATAGGTACCAACCAACAAAACCAACTAAAAATAAATAAACAATTATAAAATTAAAATAACTAACAATTGGTAACTAGCGGGAATACCTACTAATTTCAATCCCGATACCTTTAGAAGTTTAGTTCAATCTGCTGCACTTATTTTTCAATAATCATAGTATCTATTTCTTTTTTCAGATTTAGTTTCTTTTATTAAAACTTTTAACTCGAAAAATGTTTAAAAATCCATAACATTTTTGCTTCCTTCATTAATTTAGCTTAGCTTTCATTTGAAAATCAAGTTACACCTACTCTAATTAGCTCTCAACTAAAATTATACTTTTTCTAAGACCTATACTTATTGGGCACTATATTAGTGTTGCAATTATTTTCCAATCATTTGGTCGAATTGTTTTAAAGAAAATCGTCTCTGACAGACGGACGGACAGACACAGAATTGATTCCATGAGTGTTCTGTATTGCCAATTTTAGCACGGAACACTAATTATAAAATCTTACAGGAGCTTAGACTACCTTAAAACTAGTTAAGTTATAGTTGTTAAACAATTAATTATAAGTACGAGCAAGGAGTTTGCATCTCCCGCGTCAGGCAGTCAGGCTCACATCTGGAAAAAAGAAAAGAAAAAATTCATTTACGCTAGATAAAATTGCTTTTTGCTAACTTAATTAAATTATCTTGATGTGAAAGTACGCCCGCAAAGAGTTAAATCAGCTCTTTATTTTTAACCGACTTCCAAAAAGGAGGAGGTCATATGTTCGGCTGTATGTTTTTTTTTTATGTTTGTTCACCGATTGCTCCGTCAATGTCAATTGGGGACCGATATTGAAAATTATTTTTTGTTTGAAAGGGTATGCCTCCGAGGTGGTCCCATTGTCACAAAGTCAGAATCTGATGAGGGGATCCCATGGAAATTGAGGGCAATCCTCAAATTTTATAGGCACACCTATATCGATTTCAGTATTTTTTATAGTAACTCATGCATTTACACTCGGAAAGCACAATTTGGTGAAGAGGAACTGATGATGACGACCACAGATGGCCACCGGAACTACTTAATAATAAGTATTTCACTGTTGCGATTCGATTATACACTATAATATGGTTGCTAAACAATTTATGCTCGTCACAATGCTTATGGTGAAGTCATCATCAGTTCTTCTGGTTCTTACCAGGATATCTCCTCAACTATTAAAGGTAAAAAAAGGTGATGAACAACAGTTGACATTAGGCTATTGTAACTTAGATAAATTGGAAACTGACCCACTAAAAAGTGAAAATAGAAAATCTTTTTTACAAAAAAAGCAACCGAAGTCGGTTGTTTTTTTTTTTGTAAAAAGATTTTTATATATAAGATTATTATTTTTATTTATACAACATTAGTTTTTGTTTATACTAAACCTCTTAAGGGTTCATTGTATTCATCATTATGAACCACTTTTACTATGGGACCAACCGTGAAAGCGCGAAAAATAAATCAGCTATTCCCTGCATTTAAGTTCGCTGAACTCGTCAAAATGTACGGAACAGCTGATATTTTTTTCGCGATTTCAACTTTTGTCCCATAGTAAAAGTTGTTCATAATGATGAATACAATGACCCCTTAAGAGGTTTAGTATAAACAAAAACTAATGTTGTATATATTTATAAGATTTTTAAACATCTTCTCGCTCATTATACCTATTGGTGGTCATAAGTAAAGTCGGGGAAATTAATTGTTAAGCAAATTAACTGCCAACCTAAATTGTCCGTATAATCAAATCACAATCAAATCACAGTTGTATTTTTTAATAGTTGTTTATAATGGCTATAATGGATTCTAATATCCTATTTACAGAATAAACGATTTCATATAACACGGCAAATTTCCGCAGTGTGTCAATTTGCTTAAATTTTTTTTTTTGGTAATTTTGTGAGCATCCTGTATCTATCACATATTTTTTTTTTTTTTAAACGTTGCCCCACACTAGGAATTTCTCCTGTATCGTGGGTGCGTTTACAAACATTTAAACTCACATACACAAACAGCCAGACCCGGAACAACTACTTGTAGGTCATACAAATATTTGTTCCGTGCGGGAATCGAACCCGCGACACGCAGCGCAGCAGTCAATCGCTTAACCACTGCGCCAACCGTGCCGTCTAAAAAATTTATGTAGGTATCTGTCATTGCTCTCTTTTTATTATTCCTATTGTGGTATAGTAATTTTATTCTAGGTGCATCGTCTTCACATATAATTAAGTATATAATTAATGTAGGTACCTTTATAAAATATTGTACAAGATTTTAAAAGAGTAACGGTGGAGTTTCTTGCCCATTCTTCTCCATACGAAACTACCTTTTGGAAGGGGCGACTAGAATCAATTCAATTTTTTTTGGAAATATTGACGTTCAAAAGTGCCTTATATGTGACTTTGACTTTAATGGTACAGAACCCATATGTATCTATATTTCATAGTAGATAATCAGTAATTGATGTTTAACGTTTTTTCTTTCTACGTAAAATGGATTTTCTCTCTCCTTCAGTTTGACTACTGTGAGATAATACTGTTATCTGAACCTGGGCTCACACAGGGACAAAGGTTAATCTTCATGGCCCTGCAGTCTTGACATAGATGACGAGGCTGCTTATGACACATCAATGTAAGTACATATGTCATGAACTCACTCCTTCCCATGTTCCACGATGGATTACGCCGTTAAGGCGACGATAACCGACTTTTAATGATTTTATACTGAAGATCACGTCTAAACGAGTAGTGTTAATGATTTGAAAAAAATATATGTTAAATTAGAGCATTTTCTCAATGACTTAACTTGTGAATATTTTAGATTATGTTTATTTTACATAGTGAAATTAATTTGTAAAGTTATGTCTAACGCGGATAAAAAACTGAGAATGGCGCAAAATATACTAAGCTTATTTTTCTGAAACCTTCACCAATTTAAAGATAATTTAATTATTGATCTTTTAGTGTACGTGTTTTATTAAAATACCTTTTGTTTTGTGTATAATAAATTAATAATGCGCCAAATTGAGGACAGCGCTCTTTGATGGGCGAGTCCTATTACTGGTTGAACGTACGACGCGTTGCGTGAGCTCAGTACAGAACACGCAAGCTAACCACTCAAGGTCACCGGCATATATCTGTGTCTTAAGAAATGTGATTGCAAAATACAGTGCTGAGCCTGCAGTCTCGACATAGATAGCGATCGCTTTACGAACGAATTTGGTCGCAAAGTCCTAATGGGGTCTCTAGACGGTCAAAAATGCTTAACGAGATTGTGTTTTTTTTGTGCTTATCCAGCAAATTTGACTGTCTAGAGACCCCATTAGGACTTTGCGACCCCGGCATTTCCAGTTCCATCTGCCTTCGATCGAAGGACGGCCGCCATGGCCTACCCAGAATGGTCCACTTGAAGGATTAATACCTAATAACTTCTTTAGCTTATGGCATAAGTAGGTACCTACGTAAGAGAGTGATGTCATAAAATCGACTACTCAGCACACTCACAACATTGTTTAAAAAGTAATTATACTGTATTGTATCACTCTATCTTGATATAAAAGAGTGTCTTCCGAGTTTCTTTTCCGCTCATCATCATAGAGATCTACGTTTTGGAATGGGCAACAAGCTTCATTTTTCTGACTAACTGACCGACTCTTTGACAGTTCAAAAGTGCCTGTAATTGTTTTAATTGAAATAAATGCATTCCCCCTTATTCCAAAACAAGGTTTATCTTAAGACCCAGGATTAAAACATGGAGCCATAATTGAATTTCGAACTTTATTCCGACTATGGTAAAGTTCCTAAACACAAAACTGACAACTTAGTACCGAACTAAGTTTTCAGTTTTGTATAAAGAACGATATTTCAATCACTGTTACGTTCTTATTACAAAAACTGGCTCCATGGTTTAAGCCATGTCAAAATATAAATCTTGTTTTGTAATAAGGCGGATTGAGTTTGAGTTGACAGTTAGCATAGGTGCCTATTAAATAACTTGTTCGACTGTACTTACAACTAGGTATGAGTAAAATGAAGACATTATAGAGTTAGTACTTACGTAGCAGCATGTGACGCCCAAGTGCCGCTGTTTCGGACAGAGGTCCGCGCCAAGCAGCGGGAGGTTCTGAGGTTCACAGTCATCGGAATGTACGCATAGACCGCCTTGTAGCACACATGACTCCTCCAGTTGAATTACTGAAACGACACAATTAATAATTACTTAACCAGCTTTTGCTTACGGCTTCGCAAATTCCCATTCCCACGGGAACTTATTACTGGAATAAGAAGTATCCTTAGTTGTACCCAGGGGGTCTGCTCCGAAGCGATAATCCAAAGAATCGGCCGAATGTTCGGCCGATTCTTAACGTACAGTTGTCAGCAGGTCAAGCTGCCCGAAACTGTCAAATTTTCCCAATCAACTTTGAATCTTAAGCTAAAGCGATAAAGTTGAAAATCTATTAAATAAATTTGACAGGTTGTAGTAGCTTGATGTGCTGGCGTCTGTAGAAAGTTTCCATTTTTGACATTAAGTCCTTACCCGACTTCAAGTCACATTTTTGACTTTGACTTATCTCTTTAACTGTCTTTTTTATTTTTTCTTTCGTCGTGGTCAGCCATAGTTAGCCGTAGTCAGGAAACGGTCGAACATTCGGCCAATACTATACTATAGGTACTATACTTCAGATTTGTCTTCGGAGTAGACTCCCAGGTCAATGGTCTGCCTGTTTGCCTTTCATAGAAATCCGTTCGTTCGAAATATGGACTAGCGACACATGATGCGTCGTCATGTCTAAACATCGAGATTTCTGTGCTTTAAGACTCAGATATATGCCAGTGACCTTGAGTGGTTAGCTTGCGTGTTCTGTACTGAGCTCACGCAACGCGTCGTACGTTCAACCAGTAATAGGACTCGCCCATCAAGGAGCGCTGTCCCCAATTTGACGCATTACTAATTTATTATACACAAAACAAAAGTTATTTTAATAAAACGCGTATACTAAAAGATTAATAGTTAAATTATCATTAAATTGGTAAAGGTTTCAGAAAAATACGCTTGGTAGATTTTGCGCCATTCTCAGTTTTTTATCCGCGTTAGACATAACTTTACAAATTAATTTCACTATTTAATATAACCATAATCTAAAATATTCACTTATTAAGTTATTGAGAAAATGCTCTAATTTACCTTTTTTTTTCAAATCATTAATACTACTCATTAAGACGTGATCTTCAGTATAAAATCCTTAAAAGTCGGTTATCGTCGCCTACCCATGCCAAATTACAGCTTTCTAGTACTAATAATCTCTGAGCTAAGCCACGGACAGACAGACAGACGGCTATTGCGAAACTATAAGGCTCCTTGTTGACGTTTAAAAGTCGGTTATCGTCGCCTTAACTAAGTTAAATATGAATGTATGATATTAAAATGTACTGGTTTTTAGCTCCATCCAGTTACACTGGAATCTGACCGCAACATAGTTGGGTAAAGGCAGGCAAATTGATTGATATTAAAATGTATATTGAATAATTAATAAATTCGTTAACTGATAAATCCGCATAAAGGCTCGTGCAAACAGGCGCGATATCACGGGCGCGACAGGCAGCGCGACGAGCAGCGCGACACGTTCCATGAAGTTTTCATTGAAATTGTGCTACTAGTATCGCGTCGCGTCTGTCTGCGGGAGCCTTAAAAATCCGTTGCGCAGTGTAACGCGGTCACACAGATAGTTTGTTTGTTTGAACGCGCTGATCTCTGGAACTATCAGCCGGATTCGAAAAATTCTTATTGCATTTGATAGGTCAATTCTTGAGGAAGGGTCGTAGCGTAAATAACCTAACGTTATTATTAACCTAACGAAATTGCTGTTGTAAATATTATACAACGTGTTTTTTTTGATATCCCATAACTCTAGGGTATGATTGAGGCCATATCAAAGAATCAACTGGCATATGAGTTATGTTCCAATCCTTCGTTATTTTATTTTTTTTCATTTTTCATACAAAAAATTCGGCAAAGCGATTATTAATGTAAAACACCCTTACGTGAAATATGACAACGTCGCATTTTCTTAGCTTTAAATATGAATGATTGGTTTGAAGCCCCGATACCAACATACCTACATATTTTATTTTACTACACTACTGCGAAGTTTGGCAACCTCGCAAAAGTAAAGATTCGTCATACTGGTGACAATTATTGACCTAATTTAATTATGATTGATGATATCTCCGAAACTATGCATTTTTGGACCACCTAATCTAGGAGTTTTAGTATTATTTTTACCTACAGAATATAACCCTAGAGTTATGGGATATCAAAATAAACAGGTTGTATATTATAAACTTAAATGATCTAAGTAGTTTGTATTTATTTTGTTTCTTATTTATAATCTCACTGTATGCTGCACCGATCAACGTCATCAAGTCAACGTCGCTGAAAACCAGCGCTGGGGCTCTGTCTCGCTTATAGGGTCGCAGCATTATGCTGAGTGGAGGCCGTTTTGCGTGGATGTGACGCATATTTTCCCCCTACTTGTTCTTTTTGTATTTAGTTCTTTCTTTGCGTCATGTTTACCGCAAATAAACGTATTTTCCTTCTTTTTTTTTTCTTTCTTATTTAACGTCACGCTACGACCCTTAGGACCCAAGGAAAAAGACAAATATTAATGTGTTGTGAAACACCTAAACCTTCCTAAATAAATTCTCTAAATGATGGTGAAAACCTCATCCAAATCCGCAGCAGAATTTAGAGGAAAAACGCGGTCACACAGGCTTATTTATAGCAGGCTTATTTATACAAGCTGCCCGGCGCGACTTCGTTCGCTTGGTGTCCTACCCCTACCCTATTCTACTCCTACCCTACCTCTAAACCTATGCAGATAAACTCACCAAAGTTTCATCAAATTCGGTCCAGCCCTTCGAAGTTCATAGAGGACAAACAAACAAACATTTACCTGCCTATAGATAAAGAATAGACTAGCAACCCACCTCTGCTTCGCACGTTTTGACGGCTTGTCAAAATATGGAGATATCTTTATTATGTGGAGGTATGTATGTTAATATATAATATACGATGTCTACACATAACCTTTCGAGCATCAATTCTATAAATGATGTTAAAAACCGCATTAAAATCCATTGCGTAGTAACATATAGAAGGCCTCTGGGGGTCTGACCGGTAACACAGACACGAAAAGTAACTTTAATTTATAATAATTATGTAATTTAATTTATTTTAGACTTATAAATTTTATTTATTGATTTAAATAAAGAAGGTAGATACTCCAC
This sequence comes from Tiliacea aurago, assembly GCA_948098905.1. NCBI lineage: Eukaryota > Metazoa > Arthropoda > Insecta > Lepidoptera > Noctuidae > Tiliacea > Tiliacea aurago. The sequence goes on from OX402576.1 coordinate 20,396,795, forward strand.
GGTGACTATTCAGTAGTGTTTAATAATGTTTTAGGAGAAATTAACGTCAATAGAAACTCTAATTTATCAGGGAATAATCGATAAAGGACTAAAAGGATACCAATTAAAGTTGCATGAAGATTTAATTTGATATCTTTCTCGTTTAGTCGTATTGTTAGGTATAGAGCTCTATATACTAAGTAGACAATTAAGATAATTTAGTTACAAACAGCTTACAGTTGGTAATCCGCAAAAGGTTATCCAAGAAGTAACCTTTCTTATCAACTATGTTATCAAACTTTCTCCAAACATCGTTTAAGTAAACATTGCACAAAGTAATATTAATGATTTATAGGCTCCCCACACACTATGCACGGTTGCATTCCTGACGACGACGACCAGGTCTAGTTTACTCATAGATTTAGTCAGATTTAGCGAATTATGTTTATAAACTTCTATGATTATAATGATAACAGCTTTTTTTCAATATTATTTTAATGGCCTGGTTGCTTTTAGCCAAATCTTTATTTAGTTACAAACTTTGTCTAAGATTAATTTGCGAGTATGAAAATATTTCGCGTAGATGGCCATATTTTTTTTATGTGTTTACTTAGAAGTATTTGAAATGAATTTCTACTTTATACCTCCATGCGTTCGTGAGAAAAGGGGTCTTCACTGACAGACAGACGGATGGACGGGTGGACAACGAAGTCATCCTATAAGGGTTCCGTTTTTCCTTCTGACGTAGGTACGGAACCCAAAAAGTAAGTTGGGATCTCATTTCCCACGATATGAATGGGAAAAGATTTTTGCGATTTCTGACTCATCTAGTACTCAAGCCTCAGTTTCTTCTAGTAGAGTTTCTGATCCTCATATGAAACAGGATCTATTGGCACCAAATTTATTTTTAATGAAAATTGTCATGCTGACTGTACATTTTAATCAAAATCTATGTCTGCAAATGAAAATGTCTCAAAAAGTTATAGATAGTCTCCTAAGACTGATTTCACGTAGCTACAACGGTTAAGATACCTTTACTGCCCCATCACAATAATCCACTCTGTTTAGTCATGATGATTGACAGCTTAGCCCCATAAATCAAATGATGATAAAATTTATGAATTTTCTAACCATTTGGGTCGTCTTTTTACAATTTACTGTAAACTATAGAGTTATACAAATGCAATATTGCTCATCCCCCATAGCAAATAGCGCAATAATAATGTAGCCTACCGATTGACCAGGCTTCTATGGAATATGTATGCAAAAATTGAACAGCATCTATGCAGTAGAATTTGCGTGATGCTCTAACATACGGGTCATTATCAGGAGACTCATTATTTGGTTGACTTCGGTGCCAATTTTTTTTTATTATTTAGGCATTACTAACATGAAATATCAAAACTAGAGTTAATTTAAAACATATTAGTAGTAGAGGGAATCGTATAGACCGAATGGGTATGAAGGGATTTAATTTTTTTTAAATGGTGTGCACCGAATTCAATATTCTTACCACCGAAATCAAATTTATCAAATAATTTATATTTCAAACACTGTTTTTTATATATATTAGCTGCCTAAGTAATACTATGGACATAAATGGCCTGTAAGAAATTGCAGGTTAATTTTACAATAAAACATTTTATTTTCTGAAGACATAAGTGACTTACAATGTCCCATTTATTAATTAAAAGGAAAATGTACAAAAATCGACTTTCGTTCAATTATTACATTAAATGTAATTAAAAATAGTAGGTAGTCTTAAACTAACAATACAGGAACTTAAAAAAAAAACAGAAATCTTAGTTGAGATCTAGCTTAATCATAATCACAATTTACTTATTGATAAAAGAACATCACAAAAAAATCAGTCAGTGAAGTCACCAAAGGATGGTCAGCTTCGTTGGTTACTTCTGGTACGAGTGTACGACTGTTAAATCCTCTGCAATTCTTCCTTTTATAATAGCGGTGCCTATCTTTCTCCTTCCAGCTCTGGATCACTCTTGATGCGAGCTTTCCGACGTCGTTCAGCCAATCCCTTCTAAAACCAATCGATCTTCTTTTGAATCTGCCATAATCACAATACTGAAACAAAATGAGAAGTGATGAGAAAGTTAAATAAACGATCTTAAAATGTAAATAAATGACTATTGATTGATTTCGGTGACTTTAAAATTGATTTCGGTGCACCTATTTCCACCGAAAACACCGAAATCAATACCACTGAAATCAAAATAATAAGCAAAATCCTAGATATTTTCAAAAGTAACCCGATTTTTTAATATTATTCTCTTTTATTGAAATCGAATACTTAGAAGACATACTTTTATTATAATTTAAAAATATTAATTTTCTTATTTGTGGATAAAATGGATTCACCGAAATCAATTTTAAGGGTATACCAAGCCACCGAAAACGATTACGTACCTTAATAAAAGAGTGGAACGGAGACGCACAGACGTGTTATGCTTACCTCCGATGCACCACGGCTGACAGTTTGTGTTACTCGAAGAACTATTCTCGCAGTCACTAAAATAAAGGATTTATGAACGGATTGGTGCGCGCCACGGATATCAATTCTAAACGTCGGACGTGAAGACAACCAGTTGTAACTCGTCTACTAAGGCCTATTATGGCTTAGAAATATTATAAATTGAGTTAATAACTACCTAGTTATTTGTGAACACATACAAAATAGCGCCATGTATTGTAAAAAAAAAAAAAAAAAATATTTCCGTCGCCAAACGGGGCCGGACGCGGCACGGAGGTCAATATTTTGGAGGTTTTAATTTTTTTAAACTACCTTATATTTAATTTATTTAAAAAACAACACAGGCCCCTCCTAATATTTTGGTCGTACCTGTTAAAGAAAAAAAACCAAGTTGTTAGTTATCCATTTCGTACTAGATTTCGACCTGGACACGCGTATTTGAGCCGTCTGAGAATGACCGATACATTTATAGAGGAATACAAACATAATACAATATTGCTGATCCCCCATGGCAAGTAGCGTGATAATATCAAAAAAATAAACTACTGCAAACGATAGAGTTATACAAATGCAATATTGCTCATCCCCCATAGCAAATAGCGCAATAATAATGTAGCCTATCAACTGACCAGGCTTCTATGGAATATGTTTGCAAAATTTTAACAGAATCTATCCGGTAGAATTTGCGTGATGCTCAAACATACATACAGACAAACAGACAAAAATTCAAAAAAATATATTTTCGGCATTGGAATCGATCCCAGACCTCGTAGCAATTATTTTTTCTCAAAAATATTCAATTTAAGTACATTTTTACTTCGCTACGATTTGATTATATGTGTAGATTAAAGTCTAGCCGGGCAGTAATAATTTTACTGAATTTAAATAAACTAATCTAACCTAACTTTTACCACAGTAACCTGCACCAAAAAGAACTTATTCGAAAAACGAACTCGATTTGACACTAAAAAGCTTAGACCATTTTAAGCAAAAAACATGATGACATAGTAGAAATTCATTTAAATAGTAGGTACCTACTTACTAGTTCCATGCAAAAATTAGCAACCTAAAACTCTATAAGTAGGTACATAAAATATATGAGATCTCAAAAAAATAACTTTTAAAATAGATTATTATCCTGGATAGAACCTTTGACACCTACTGTTATCATACTTTTACCAACTAATTTCATTCTTCTTACTTTGAAAATACTACAATTCGCGTAGGTGCTTACAAACTTTAATTCATTTCACCCTCGCTGCATCATTGCCATTGCGGGTAGAATTTATACCTATGTCTAGGTAATTATGTTTTTTTTAACTATAGGTATACCCTTAGAATAATAACTGTATAAGATGAAGATGATTTTGTATGAAATAAGACATTTTACGGAAGGTAAAATTCAATTTATTTAAAAATAAAAGGAAATAACTGAACCATTAATCGCATGAAGAATGGGATATCGTTCAATGCGTTTAGAATGTTTGATGTGTGATGTGTTATAATAATATTATCGGCATGTATTAATTGCTGGCATGTAAAAAAAGTCATACTTTTTTTAGATAAATAAAAATACCCACATTGCTTTCAATTTTGTACGTACAGACGCCAGCACATCAAGCTACTACAATCTGTCAATATTCTTTAATAGATTTTCAACTTTATCACTTTAGCTTAAGGTTCAAGGTTGATTGGGAAAACTTGACAGTTTCGGGTAGCTTGACCTGCTGGCGTCTGTACCTACATACAAAATTGAAAGCAATGAGGGTATTTTTTCCCTCACAAATAGCAACACTGTCTTGTGATATGTTAGGTCATTAGAATTTTTATTTGATGATCGATTTACGTAAAAATTGTGTATAAAATGTAAGTACTTACTTGTGAAATGTAATTGATCACATTTTTTTTGTTTTCCTGAAGTGCTATGACATCCCTTCACGCTACAAACTGTCATTTTAAATTATTAACGCGAGCTGTGTTCGACAGAACGTGACCTTGAGTACTGACAGCTCGCCTAGAGAAGTTAGCCACTAATGGCTCAGTTTTAGTTGCCTCACTTTGTGCACTCGTACTAGGTTTCTATGCGTTATTATTCTAAGGGTATACCCCTATTTTTTGTAACTACATACCTACCCCTGTTGTTGTTTAATTTAATATTTAAGATTTTGTTTCGAACCAATCAAATTAGGATTACCCACGTACCTACCTGTTAGACTGATAATTTTTTTAATGCCTCCAAAGAGAAACCTTTTAGTATAATACGCTCGACTGTAGCCGTTTTAAAACAAACAAAAATTATCTAGAGGAATAAAGGGGGTCGCCTTTGTGATTATTAGTTAAAAGATGTCTTCATTACCGACCTCTTAAAAAATATGATATTGGTAAGTATATCTATCTACAATTAAATACCTATGTAGGTACTTATTTACTTAGTAATTAAAAAGGATATTTATTAAAACAGTAGACCACTCTTTACGTACTTCATAATCAGCCTAAGACTTCTCTCTGTGAGAGGGAGTTGTCCGAAATCCACACCACGGGCCCAGTGCGGGTTGGTAGATGTCACATAATAATATGTTCGAATTTTTGGTTCAAAGACAGTTTCCTCACGATGTTTACCTTCACCATTTGAGAGCAGTGGGGATGAAATGGGCAAATTGAAAGCCAAGTTTCTTAAATACCTTTCTAAATAGATGTGTTTTTTACTTATTATCATACTATTATTTTATGTCATTGCATGTCATATTGTTATATTAATTATCTACAGTTTTAGTTAAGTAATTTAATCTTATTTTTTTTTTGTACAACTTCTTGAATGCGGAGTTTGCCTGTAAGTGATTTTTGCACTGTTGCATACACACTTTCGCATGTTACCTTCAGCGCATAACCTGTATAAACAATTGTTGGTTAACCAATAAAATAAATAATTTACTAATAATAATTTACACAAAGAAAGCGCCTGTCAGGGTTCGTACACACGGCTACACATCAAGCTATACATTTCCAGTATAAGCTGATCTCGCATTGTATATGATTTCCGTACAGTGCGAGATCAGCGTAAACTGGAAATGTATAGCTTGATGTGTAGCCGTGTGTACCTACAACTCGTAAGTCGCGGCCGTTATCACTGGGCCACCACTGCTACTTACTTAAGTACTAAGTACTACTACCAATTAGTTCAACCAGGTTTCAGACTGGCTAAAGTAGACTCATCCTTCATGGGGTACTGTTTAAAATGTTACAATAAAATACCTCCCCACATAGTCCAACTAAATGAAACGAAATTTAAATCTTGTATAAAACGCACACTACGAGTATGTAGCCAAGCATATTATAAGTTGGGGGATTACATTGCTGACAAAAATGCTTGGCTTAACGCTGGTCCTGCTCCACAAGGGCGCATAAACTAATTGAATAGCATTCAAAACTATTGTTGGAGCTGCTGAAGATTGTAAATATTATCTTTATATTGTATAAATTCAATCTATTAGTATTGTATAATTGCATAGCAGATGTGTGAGCACTATGTATCTACCATTTTCTGAGTACGTCTTTTAATGACTTGAATGTGCCAGGGCGGCTGAGGGTGTCATGCTCACTAAAATGTCTAGCTGATGGTGGCGTATGTGTTGGATCATTAAGTTCCCTTCAAAATGGTTGAGCTAAATGGTGCTGATCCATGCGTCATGTTCGTGAACGGGCGCCGTCAGTAGGGACTGTCTTTTCATAGTCATTTCTTAGCTGCCACGGCTTATTTTAACTTAGTATTTTAGTTGATTTTTATATTTTTATTACGGACGCTTTTAACGTGCACGTGTTTCTACATTATTCTCACATGTATAATTTCAACATAAATTATGTAACCAATAGTATGTAACAATATTTTGATTTAAAAGAGTGTCCGTGTTTCGTGCCCGTTCTTCTCCATAGGAACCTACTACGCTTTGGAATGGGCAACTAGCTTCATCTCTCTGACTGACTGACCCCTTGACAATTCAAAAGTGCCTGTAATAGGTTTATTTGAAATAAATGGTTTGAGTTTGAGTTTGTACTTAAGTAGATATTATTAATATCCCTCGGAAGAAAATTCATACCAAAGAACCGCACTTTATGTATTACTAGCTTTCGCCCGCGGCTTCGCCCGCGTGGATGTCGAAAAAAAAACAGCTTCGCTATCAGCAGCATTCCCCCAAAACATTATACCATATCTTAGTTGGAACCAACGTAAGCGTGGTAAGCAGATAGGAGTGCAGTTTGATTTACAACTTTACGGAGGATATAGATAGCATATAAATATCAACTTCGTTTTGTACATACTTGTTCAATATACGTGTCCTCCATTTCATGTCTTAAGTCTATTTGTAAGAAATTTTGTATTGTTTATTTTTTCTACGGTTTTGTTCTTAAAAATAATAATGTTTATATACTTACCAACTTTTGAGTTATTCAAGGTACTCAGTAAAATTGTCCCGAAAACTTAATTACCCCTTTTTCCGATTCTCGAAAACTCCATTTTTTTTTTCTTCTTTTTTGTCTAAAGTATGAGCATTGAGTTTCGAGTTAATCGGACCTCGCGTAAAGATTCTTAAAAACAAACTGTAACACTCCCTATAATCCTTTTGAAGGGTAGTTTTGAAAAACGCAACCGTCAAGATAAACTTTGTTATATTCTTGCTATGATTCACGTTTATTAACTCAAAAAATATGATTGTTCATACAATCTAAATCCCTTTTCACCCTGATAATATTGATCCAATTTTCAAAAACGGAATCTTAGTTCGCCTACAATGTATGGAATGTAAATATATTATATTCTCAAATAAAATTATTATTATAATAATTAAAAATTTCTGATGTCAGTCAGTCAGGACTTCGTAAGTACTTCGTAAGCCCACGACTTCGTTCGCTTGGATTTCGTACTTTCCCCTAAAAAATATTTCAGCAACACCTCCACCTCCTTTAAATGGTGTAGTATTAATTATTACGATCTTTATTATTAAATAGTATTCTCTATTTCTATCAAGTAACGAGTGCCTCGTTAGTCTAATGGTCACAAGCACGACTGCTGAGCATGAGGGGTGGGTTTGATTCCCAGGTCGGGCAGTGTTATTGGATGTTCCATTACGAATTTCTCAGTAGCAACCCGGAGTCTGGATTTATGCCCGGATGATGGCAATAGGCTCGCCCCCTATCACATGGGACTTAAACAGAACTGGCGAAAGTGGGTGTACTAAAGGTACACCTCTACCTAACCCTTTGGGGATTGCAGGCGTGATGTTATGTAAATAAGTACTCGGGCCAAATTTCAAGTTTATATATCTAAAGAAATAAGATTCTGTTCATACAAACTATATCACCTCTTTTTACGCACTCAAAGAGGTAATTTGTTGAAACATCGTTTTTGACGTTTCTATTATTGGACTTATAGGTTATTTATACCAATTTTCAAGTTAATCTAGCCAAGCAGTAAAATCCTTCCTTGTAAATTGACTATCCTCATTAGGGGCAGATTTTCAAAAAACCTGATACAATTTATTCTTTATTTTTTGTTTTCAGTATAGATACTGAGTTTCAAGTTAATCGGACCGTGCGTTAAAAATCATCCATACAAACTTTGATATCCCCCAATCCCCCTTTAGGGGGCAGTTTAAAAAAACAAAAAAATTTCAAACTTTATAATTTACTTAGGTTAGTATTTGTGCCAAGTTTCAGGTTTATTAACTCAAGGAATAAGATTTTTCATACAAACAAAATCACCCCTTTTCACCCCCTTAAAGGTCGAATTTCCAAAAACCCCTTCTTAGCTGATGCCTACGTCATAATTTGGAGTTAATCAAGCCACACAGTAGAATCCTCCCTTGTAAAATTGACTACCCCTTTTCACCCCGTTAGAAATAAATTTTCTAAAAACTCTGATCAATTTTATTCTTTATATTTGGTTTACAGTATAAATACTGAGTTTCGAGTTAATCGGACCGCGCGTTAAAATTCTTCCATACAAACTGACATCCGCAAATCCCCCTTTAAGGGTAGTTAAAAAAAAATGTCACACTTTATAATTTACTTAGGTTAGTATTCGTGCCAAGTTTCAGGTTTGATAACTCAAGGAAAAAGAGTTATCCCCCTTAAAGGTCGAATTTCGAAAAATCCCTTAGCGGATGCTATAGGTTCCAACCATAAGCCGAAATATTAGTGATTTTAACTTAAAAAGAACTTTCATTAAAAATAACATTTTATCCCGTTTTTTACCCCTTAAGGATTGAAATTCTATCAACACCGTTGCATTAGCTTCCAACCATAAGCCTAGATAATAAATTTTTTGATTTTTTTCTGTGAAAATTAAGGACTGATACACAAATTCATCCCCCTTTTTAACCCTTCGGGGGTAGAATTATCAAAAACGCTGACACAAGTATAAATTAATTTTTAATCTTCAGCCTATACACCAAATTTGAAGATCCTAACTTCAAAACTGACGGACTTTCATATAAACTTCCATCCCCTATTTCACCCTCTTAGGGGTGAAAATTTCGAAAAACCCTTTCTTAGTGGATACCTACTCTTTACAAAGAACACACCCTCCAAATTTCATGTCTCTAGGACCAGCGGTTTAGTCTGTGCGTTGATATATCAGTCAGTCAGTCAGTCAGGGCTTTGAATTTTATATATATAGATTAACTAGCCACCGTCCCGTCCCCCGGCTTCGGTACAGAAGAACAGTACCTTGAAGCCTCCATTTATCTTTCTGTCGTAGTGTCGTATCAGCCTGTTGCGTCGAGCATGTGTGTTAGATTTAAATGTAACTAATGTTCATCCATTGTCTGCGTGGTGCCGGACGTAAAGAATAGCACCGCCTCATTTCTTCCCGTGGGTGTCGTAAAAGCCGACTAAGGGACTTACTAGAGAATGGGCAGCAGCGTTCTCTATGCATTTTAACACCATACTGCGATCGCCAACCCGCCTGCCAAGCGTGGCGATTATGGCAAACCCCCCTTTGGCATATGTAAAGCAGTGGACGTATTTCGGCTGTAATGCTGATGATGATGATGATGTTCATCCTACTTGGAGTATTGTACATCGTCAAATTCCAGCCAATTTACACAAAACCTTTGTGAATCCGTTAAGAATAAGAATAAGAATCATTTATTTGCAGAAAATATAGGTATTACCAGTTGTAAGAGTTGGTGGTATATAGACAGTCCATATTTTGCCTGTTTCTTATTATAATAAGATATTGGGAAAATATCTATTAGGATTTTTAAATAATGATAAATTTTAATTTACAATAAAATATACACACATAACAAAACTTAAATTCTTAAAATAATATTTTTTCTTTAGGTAACAAAAAGTTCGGTAGCTTTTGAATTTATCGCATTCAAACGGACAGAGACGGGGCGGCCTTGTTTTATTATATACTAGCTGCGCCCCGCGGTTCCACCCGCGTAAGTCTCGATCCCGTGGGAATATCGGGATAAAAACCCTATATGTTAATCCAGGGTGTCAGCTACCTCCATACAAAATTTTATCAAAATTGGTCAAGCCGTTTGAGCGTGAAGAAGTCACAAACACACTCACAAACTTTTGTGTGATAGTAATTACGGTTTAATTAATCCTAGTTATAAAGCCACAATTGATTAATTATAGTTTCTAGATAAGTAAGTATGTAACGTGTGTTGTTTCAGTATCTTCTATGATTTAACCGAATAAAAAAGAAATATAAGATGGAAAATGTAATGTTTTTGTTGTTCTAAGCTTCGCGCGTTCGAGACTGGCCAATGACGTAACTAAAATTAAAACGTACTCTGCACTCGACGTTATTTAGAGCGATCATAACATCCGACTTTATTTGTGGCAAGCGGGTCAATGTCAGTTCTGGCTTACTTCACGAAATCCATCGGATGTTGTAAAAACGCATGTAAATCAGCCGACATTGACCTGTTTATTGACCTGTTTAAAAATCACTATCTTCTACATGAAAAATAGGTCTCGGCGAAAAATATGCGCGTTACGAAAACAGGAAATACCTACATTTATTTATTTTGGAACTTTTTTCAAGTAAAAGTAAGTGCGTGAAAATATCCTACAGCTGAAAAAAGATACAGCTGGAAAACACGTCTTTAACTAATTATTATTTAATACATGTTAAATAATAATTAGTTAAAAATGAAAGATACTAAAAAAGAAAAAAAGCGGTGGGAGCTAGGTAAATACGTAGTTATTACTGTAAGTACAAAGCTGTGCAATAAAATCTTAATATTATGTTCTGAACTTCTGAAGCAATTTCCAGAGCAAGGATAACATAGAAAATTACCTATACTCTGCAACAGTCATCACAAAAAAAAACACGACAGCCCTGTAAATAATGAACTAAAAATTAAAAAACAAGTTGTGTTAGTTAATCTGTGTACCTATACATAGCGAAAGGTCACTCATTTACCTATTCACTGAATAAAAAGATAAATAAAATTATCATTGCCTGTCGGGGGACCGTTCTGTGGAACACTTTTTAATCTAAGAGGTCCCCGACTGCAATGATACTTTTATATATCGCCTATGTCACTCGGGATGGTGTAAGGGATTCTGGAAGGATGGTGGTACTCCTTTTTGCGCAGTTGTGTAAAAAAAATATTTTATGGTGCTATGTAAAGGGTTAAATTTACATATCTACTTATAGGAAAACTAGGTATTTTAATGTTAACTATAGAGGGGTATGTGGCTAAGCAACAGAAAAAATAAAATAAAGAAAAAAATAACAGTCGCACGGGTCCATCGATCAGGTTAAGCTACGCTTATCGCGGTTGGTCCGTGGATGGGTGACCATCTTTAGATACCAAGACCCCACCGTGCCTCGGAAAGCACGTTAAGTCCCGGCTGTCATTCTCTGATCTTTGACAGTCCAGGATATATACTGTGTCCTTATTTTTTCCTTTTTGATTATACATTATCTTTATAAGAGCTGGAACCCTCTGAAAATGCTCAAAATTGCCGGTTTAGACTACGGTATTGTACAAATTTACCAACTATTAATAAAAAAAGAAAATCATAGGGACACAGTATATATTCTTCTTATTCAGTATCAGAAATATCTTTTAAATTGGTCCAATATTGGAGGAGGAAATAGGCGAGAGCCGAAACTCGATTTATAACTTTTTACTCTATAAGTCTCTCCGCCCGCATTTCCTCTTAAGGGTCGGATAATTGCCGTTGACCTTGGCCATAGAAATGCGCGTCGCGCTCACACCGCGCCACCATTAAGTTTCATTGGGAATATTTATTTTTAGTGACGAAACAATGAATATTTGAAACAAATCACAGATAGAATTATTATAGACAATAAAAACGTATATTCATTAAAAAAAAATACATGAAAATATCTTAAGTTATGCGAAAAATGAATGTTAAACTAGAACGCATACACATCAATTCTATGTGTGCCTATTTAAGTATTGTAGTAAAATACTTTACGAAATAAATTCAGGAAGTAGTCTACCCAAAGCATAAAAAACGATATTACTATCAAACTACTTAAGAGGCGTAGCATGCGCAGTTCATACAAACGTAATACCAAAATAATTTGTAAATCAAACATATTCTTAAGGTAGTGTGTATTTATTTCAGTGTATTCCCATTGTCCCCGTTTGCCATATCCCCGTCACGGGGACAGCGGGACGTGATTAAATTTATTTCCCGTTGTCCCCTTATCGTACGAAGTAAACCTTTTTTAAATCGAAACAGCTAGGTTAGGTTAGGTTAGAACTGTGACCACACAACCAGAAACATATTTTTGAATGTAAATCCTAACCACGGGGACAAAGGGAAGTATTTTTTAATATTTAATTTTATTGAAGTACCGCTGTCCCCGTAGAACGGGGACACGGCGTACGGGGACAACAGGAATACACGTTTATATTGATTGGATTACAGAATATCTATGTTCCCAAATATATATTTTGAAAGGACAATGATCTAAAGACGAGATAATTATGAGGAATTTAAAATTTCTATAGAAAACGTATTTTTCTCATAACTCTTGTTTAAATCAATGTCCATTCAAAATATATATAAGGCAACCTAGATATTCTGTATTCCAATCGGAATAAAGACATACTACCTTAAGAATATGTTTAATTTACAAATTATTTTGGTATTACGTTTGTATGAACCACGCCTCTTAAGTAATTTTATAGTAATATCGTTTTTTATGCTTTAGGTAGACATTACTTCCTGAATTTATTTCGTAAAGTATTTTACTACAATACTTAAATATTCACTTATAGAAATGATGTGTATGCGTTCTAGTTTAACATACATTTTTCGCACTATAACTTACTTGCAATATATGAAGGCGTAATAGCAGAATTAAAAGTCACTAAAATCATATATCTGCGCCTTAATGTTCGCTAATAAATCATCGTTATCAATACGTTCTCACGTGATGTCATAAATTAATAAATGACTTCTAAATAATTCGTGTTAATTTTAAGTACATAACGTACTAAGTGACTGATAAGGACTGGCACAGTTTATTTGAAAATAATTTCACGTGATGCGGACAGACATTTAAGTATTATCTACATAATGTATGTAAATATATCTATTTCTGTAAGTACGCGTTGGCAGTGAATTTATTATCGGTTAAGAATAAATAAATGTATGACGTAGCTGCAGTCGTTTATTGTCATAGGACGAGGGACAAGAATTTTAGATTTGTGCATCACGTACCTAATTGATAATGTTAAGGTTTTTTGGCACCATACGAAGTTACGACCCTCCTACTATTTATACAATATTATAAATGTGATTGGATCTTTGTTACTCAATCACATAAAAACGGTTGAACGGATTTGGATAAAATTTGCCTCAAAGATAGAGTTTAAAACCTGAATTAACACAGGATATTTTTATCCTGATATTCCCACGGGATCAAGACTTACGGGTTTAACCATGGGGCTCAGCTAGTAAAGCTTCTTGTTAATATGTTTTTATAAGGTAGATAACTGTAGGTACAGCTAAAATTTAGATCTTTGGGAGACCCCAAGCATCGTGAAGCCTATGCGCTCAGCCAAGTAAAATCCTGGATAGGATGCGATACCTAATGATAGGTAGGTACGTAAGGGTTCCTTATTAATATTTCAGAAGAAGAGACTGTTATACTGAGCCAAGACATTTTTACACTTTAAAGTAATGATTGAAAACCAAACTTCGAGCCCTTAATTAATTCGTTGGTTGTTTATTCCAAAAAATATGTTTTCTGTTAGATAAGTATTTATAATATTATTATCAGCCATTTGTGTGCCACTTCTTGTCTTCTTTTGTCCTATTTCTTCCCGTAGGTGTCGTAAAAGGCGACTAAAGGACTTACTAGAGAATGGGCAGCAGCGTTCTCTATGCATTTTAATACGCAGATATATGCCAGTAACCTTGAGTGGTTAGCTTGCGTGTTCTGTACTGAGCTCACGCAACGCGTCGTTCAGCCAGTAATAGGAATCGCCCATCAAGGAGCGAGGGAGGCCTATGTCCCCAATTTAACGCATTATTAATTTATTATACACAAAACAAGAGATATTTTAATAAAACTCGTAAACTTAAAGATCAATAATTAATTTATCTTTAAATTCGTGAAGGTTTCAGAAAATTATACGCTTGCTAGATTTTGCGCCATTCTCATTTTTATCCGCGTAGACACAACTTTACAAATTAATTTCACTATGTAATATAAACATAATCTAAAATATTCACATATTAAGTTATTGAGAAAATGCTCTAATTTGACATATATTTTTTTCAAATCATTAACACTACTCGTTTAGACGTGATCTTCAGTATAAAATCATTAAAAGTCGGTTATCGTCCCCTTAACACCATACTGCGATCGCTAACCTGCGCCAAGCGTAGCGATTATGGAAACCCTATTGGGGGAGGCCTATGTCCAACAGTGGACGTCTTTCGGCTGAAATGATGTGTCTCACTACAGGGCAAAGGCGTCCTTCCCTCCTTCCACTTATTTCTATCTACTGCTATATGTGGCCACTGGCCAATCTTTTAGAAAATACTCGGTCTCGTCTCGTCATCTCCTCCTAGACCTGCCGCGTTGTCGTTTACTGCTGTTTGGGGCCCACTGTGTGGCTATTTTAGCCCATAGCTCCTCCGGAATGCGGCTTATGTGGCCAGCCCAGATAGGTAGTACACTATACTTAGTAAAAATTTATAGGTTTACATTTTATTAGGTAGGTACCCAGTGTAGGATCTACAGATCCGAATCGATCAGTGATCGCAATTTTCTTTTGCAGTTTTCCTAGACTTCATTAAACAAACAGGCAAGTAGGTATTCTGTACAATCTATTTCGCTCATACCTAATTAAAAAGCTAACAAGAAAAGCCAGAAAACTAAGAAATTATTTTTTTTTTTTTTTAAAGAAAGAACATAAACTCTGATTCAATAAATAACTGCCTAAGTAGGTACCTACCTACATAACAACTTAGAGCATCTCCGTTTTGTTTTGCTTGCTTGCACTAAGTGCACTAGTGTCTATTGCGTTTCATTACAATATGATCTAATGTATCCAATTACGACGTATGTAAATCGTATCAAATAAGCGTTTTAGAGAGCACACCCATGACTAAAAAAATTGCAATAGGTAAATTCGTACACAAATTCGCTAGCAGCTAGGATAATATATGATTTATCATTGGTAGGGAAATATTTCATCTATTGTTTTGAGAAGGTTAATACGAGTATTTAAATTATTATTATTTTAATATTATTTAAATAGGCACAGTAAGGCCCGTATTTATAGAGCGTTACTCAGTACTCAAGCATTACTTAAGACTAGATTCAAGCCATAGGATTGGTGGAAACTAGTCTTAAGTAATGCTTGAGTACTGAGTAACGCTCTATAAATAGGGGGCTAAGATAATAAAGAAATCTTTATTACTTAAGTACTCAAAATAAATTTTGAGAAGAAAAATATCTGATCTACACACACAATCATAATGCAGTGCATCTAATTATGAACTTACTTGTAACGTCCTCTATTTTGTGCGGCAGCGGGCTCCCCCTGACAGCCACCAGCAGGAGAGCGAGCAACGCAAACACAACAACTTTTAGCATTTTCATTTTTGAATGAACTTGAAAAATAATGGCCTGCGTATTACTAGCGTGCTATATCCCGGTAATGTATGAGCAAACCGGACCGCTCGCACGTTTATATAGACTCGCAATGATAAACAACACGCCTCTCCACACAGTCCGACAGTCCGTACTACATATATAATTATGTATGTACGCATTCAACTCGGACATATACTTTTTACTAAGTATTTCTTTATCGATGAGACTAGAATTTTGGAAGTAAAGTGAAACACATGTCTATGTAACAATTTGTTATTAATAGTGCCCTTTTCGTAGTAGCTATAGGTACCTACACTCCAATTCGCACTTTCCCTGACAGAGTAGCGGGAGTATATTGCCATCCCGCAGACTTCCTCAAACGTCCCAAGAATGTCCCGAGATCTTCCGCGAAAAAAAACTTGACGCATCACGTGCTTGTTTATCGCTTTCAATAGTGATGTATTTAGCAACGTATAATTGTTTTTATTGTTGCAGCGACATAAACAATTAAAATGTTTTTTTTGTAAATGGGTTTTTGTACTCATGTGTCACTTTTTCATAGCTCCATATTTTGTGAGAACTCTGATTTTAAACTTGAATAAGTTAATTATCTTCATGTATGTTTCTCCGATCTTCTAAGCTCTACCTTTCACAAAAGCAAGCCTGAAGCCCTGAACACTTCATGAGCGCTAGGGCGGTATTCTCGCTTTGGAAACAAACTTGTGGCACTCGACAGTTCTTAGAAAACCGTGTCAGATTTATAGGACCAGACCTAAGAAAACAATAGTTAGATAATTGTTTGATTGGCCGAGGTCGCACTTGACCTTGATACAAATTTGTTTGTCGCTGGCTTGGGATGACCTGTGAACTTTAGCGCTCATGTGACGATTTTATTGAGCAATTTATATATACCTACTGTGTAGATTAAGCATGCGACTCGCAATATCATTCCGGGAACTTGTCTGGTATCATGTTTCGCTACACGCCGCGCCGTGGTCACTCCACACTCACGGTCCCGTGGTTGGCCACATTCAGCGTCTTTGGTAGCACTCATTACGTTAGGTACTTTAAAATCTGTGTGAAATATTTACGAAACGCGGCGAAAACCCCTTCGTTCAGGAATTGGGTCAGGGTTTTATAGATTAACTACATTATTTTTAAAGTTTGTTTGAATGTTGGGTTCTTTTGTGAATACCTAGTTTATAAGGAAAGACTGGGACTGCTTATTTTACATGGTGGCTATCGAAGCCCGTTCCGTAGGTATATTTACTGATTTGAATACACTCGAATGTAAGCTCTCGCAGGGTTCATTTAGATTCGGGTTTTAGAGCCTGGCTTTAGTAGAATATGTTTTAACGAAATTAGACTGGGATAAGTACCTGCATTAGGTACCTACACACAGGGTATATTTACCGAACAGGAAATGATTATATTATGATGTTGCTGCATCAGCTGCATGTAGTAGATAATTAGGTACTACCTAACGTAGGTATGTAGACGGGTGACCTATATTTCAGTTTTCCCATACATAATTAATATTATGTAATAATTATCTAATAATATTGGGTAAAATCAATTTATTTTATATTGGCTATTATAGTGTTTTTAATATTTTTAAATGTTTTTATATATTCTAATATTTTTAAATGTTTTTATATATTCTAATATTTTTAAATGTTTTTATATAATCTTTATTTCAATTTATACGTAAGTATTTAGTGAAATAAACGAGATAGATAATATTTTTTTTTTATTCACAAATCAAAATTTGACGATAATTAGGTATACAGAAGGGTAAACAGACTTGAGTAAAATTACACAAAAATTGGATATAAAAGGTATAGGTAGTGACTGCAATAAGGTCGAAAGTCCAATAAGAATAAGTACCCTGCCCCCCAAACTAGGATAATCCTGTATCTTGGGAGAGAACATACCTACATACATACTTACCTAAATAACTCCTACTATACTTACACATGTCATTGTAAAGAACTCAACTTTAGACTTTACTCTTTTAATATTTAATGCCGACGAAACTGGACTGTCTGTGGTCCAAAGTAATATTCCGAAAATTATTGGCCGTCGTGGGAAAAAACAGATCCATGCAATGTCATCAGCAAAAAGAGGCTCGCTGGTAACTGTTGTGACTTGCATGAGTCCAACAGGTATATTCGTGCCTCCTATGATTGTATTCCCCGGAAAAACATGACAGATGCGTTGATGAGGGGTGCTCAGTGCTCAGTCACATGAAAAATATTGAATTCGTTGATATTGCGAGAGCATGCGACAATTTGTTTCACTTCCACCTCATCGCACGCATAATATCATATATCCAACCCCATATATCCAACCGTTGGATAGGACGTTTATGGGTCCACTGAAAAGCTACTACAGCGAAGAGATCAGACTATGGTTGCGGGCCAATAACAGGCCTCTGACGCAGTATGACGTCATGGATTTGTTCGGAAAGGCCTACCTAAAATGTCAGCAAGCAGAACTCGCCGCCGAAGGATTCAGCGTAAGTGGCATATATCCACTGAACAGACAGGCATTTTCGGATGCAGACTATATTGCTGCTGCCATTGAAGCAGGAAATATAGAGCCTGAGCAGGAGAGCCTATGATCAGCAAGAAGAGTTGCTTTTGCTACCGAAGTAGGTGAGTCGCATGATGAAAATCGGGACAGTCCATCTTTATTATCTCAAGATGGCATATCTTTTGCGCCTCATGCAACGCCTCAACCTGAATACTTAAATTATTACCAAGCAGACCCCGTCAAAGGGGAAATTTTGGCTCCTTTTCTGTCCGCCTATTTGTTTTTTTTTTTCTTGAATAGCGGCCAAGGATAAAACTTACGGAAATCGATTGCTTTCATCATATTACAATAATATGTTCTTTGACAAATGTCCTAAACTGTTACATTTCTAATATACAGGGTAGATTTTTGAGATGGGGCAGTAAGGGCAGCTACCTTAACCGTTGTAGCTACAGTAAATCGGTCTTTGGAGACTGTCCTTAACTTTTCAAGAAATGTTGATCTGCACTCACAGATTTTGAAAAAAATTTACAGTTGCAGGAAAATGGGCAGTTTCCACAAAAATTTTTTTTTATGGCAATCGATTCTGTTTCTTATAAGGATCAAAAAGCTCTATTAGACTAACTGAGGTTTGAGTACTAGAAAAGTCAGAAATCGCAAAAAGCTTTTCCCATACATTTCGTAGTAAATGAGACTCCAAATTAAATTTTTACCATCGATAAACTGGCCGCTACAAAAAAGACTGATCGAAAAAAAATAAAGAAACAATAAATTTTACTTTGGGTGTTTAAGGTAAAACCTTAAAATTAAAAACTTGAAACTTTTCATTTGGACTCACCTAGAAATTTTACTTTTGCTCTAAGCTATGAGGTGTTCAAAATGGTAGCCGTTTTAACGTAGGCACAGGGTTTACTCTCTTTACTACAGAGTGGGTACCAGCTGATAATGTGCTAGGAATTCCACAGAGAATCGTGGTACGTGAATCTTTGAGTTCCTGAACATTGTCGTTTTTTCTTTTTATAAAGTTCATTTTTTAAATTACATTTACACCTCATATCTAAGAGCAAAAGTAAAATTCCTAGGTGAGTCCAAATGTAAAGTTTCAAGTTTTTAATTTTAAGGTTAAATAATACCCAAAGTAAAATGTATTGTTTCTTTATTTGTTTTTCGATCAGTCTTTTTTGTAGCGGCCAGTTTATCGATGGTAAAAATTTAATTTGGAGTCTCATTTATTACGAAATGTATGGGAAAAGTTTTTTGCGATTTCTGACTTTTCTAGTACTCAAACCTCAGTTGGTCTAATAGAGGTTTTTGATCCTTATAAGAAACAGGATCGCTTGGCATAAAAAAAAGTTTTTGAGAAAACTGCCCATTTTCCTGCAGACCGTACATTTTTTTCAAAATCTGTGAATGCAGATCAAAACTTCTCAAAAAGTTAAGGACAGTCTACTAAGACCGTTTTCCTGTAGCTACAACGGTTACGGTAGCTGCCCCTACTGCACCATCTCAAAAATCCATCCTGTATAATATAAGCCAACAAAGTTTTTCAAGTAGCGCCCTAAAGTTAGCTGGTATGAGCGTATTAGCCGTCTAAATCGTCTTCGTGGACCAGGAACAGTGCTGATTCCACAAAAATAACACCGCCGTGTGTTAATATTCGTACGGGAACAATAACAGATTCACTTTAAAGAGAACAGGATAAACGCTAGCATACAGTGAAGGTCAAAGGCTACTTTAGTTTGGCTCTAAAGTTTCAAGTTTTTAATTTTAAGGTTAAATAATACCCAAAGTAAAATGTATTGTTTCTTTATTTGTTTTTCGATCAGTCTTTTTTGTAGCGGCCAGTTTATCGATGGTAAAAATTTAATTTGGAGTCTCATTTATTACGAAATGTATGGGAAAAGTTTTTTGCGATTTCTGACTTTTCTAGTACTCAAACCTCAGTTGGTCTAATAGAGGTTTTTGATCCTTATAAGAAACAGGATCGCTTGGCATAAAAAAAAGTTTTTGAGAAAACTGCCCATTTTCCTGCAGACCGTACATTTTTTTCAAAATCTGTGAATGCAGATCAAAACTTCTCAAAAAGTTAAGGACAGTCTACTAAGACCGTTTTCCTGTAGCTACAACGGTTACGGTAGCTGCCCCTACTGCACCATCTCAAAAATCCATCCTGTATAATATAAGCCAACAAAGTTTTTCAAGTAGCGCCCTAAAGTTAGCTGGTATGAGCGTATTAGCCGTCTAAATCGTCTTCGTGGACCAGGAACAGTGCTGATTCCACAAAAATAACACCGTCGTGTGTTAATATTCGTACGGGAACAATAACAGATTCACTTTAAAGAGAACAGGATAAACGCTAGCATACAGTGAAGGTCAAAGTAGCCAGCTGATTGATCGAGATCGACCATCCGATCGATCGATCCGCATACTAGAAAGAGAAATATCGCAACGTACTCTAGCTATCTCGCTCCCTCTCAATCCCCTGACTAGGTGGGCTTTCTTAGATGTCATTCGGCTCGATACACGACTTTATTTTCGATTCAATGTCACTATTAATGTAAATAAAGACAATTTTGTTTTATTACCTACGTCTATAGAAGCTTATAACTCAAAAACATGACATTTTACGAGCCTTTACTAAAGTATATTTTCGAGTTATATTAAAACAGTCTATAGATTGTTAATAGAAAGGTTTCATACATGGCCATCATTTCGAAAAAAAATCAAAATGGCGATAAGGATGGGGAACCAGGCTTCATATAAAAAACTCCAAACCCCTTTGTCACCATGGAATCCCCAAGTCCACCAAGGAAGATCATCTTCCTTGGTGGACTTGGGGATCCCAACTTGGTTGACTTGGAGAGCCAACCCATACCTACGTGCCTTCCTTATGACATATCACCAATGCCAACTACAAAGAAACGCGCCGACAGTTATAACAAGTTTGCCATATAAGAAGGATCTTGAGGAATCTGAAGCTAAGAAGAAAGAAAAACAGAAAAGGTTAGATCAGAAAAAGTTAAAAAGAAAGACAAATGAAAATACAAAGGAAAAAGCAAAAAGACTAACACTATAAAAAAAATGGATGATGATAAAACAAAATACAAGAAAGCATGAAAAAGGAACGACAAAAGACCGAGAAACGAAAACTTATTAAAAGCGATGATGATGACACATACTGCCTAATTACAAAACAAGATTTATATTTTGACATGGCTTAAACCATGGAGCCAGTTTTTGTAATAAGAACGTAACTGTGATTGAAATACCGTTCTTTATACAAAACTGAAAACTTAGTTCGGTACTAAGTTGTCAGTTTGGTGTTTAGGAACTTTACCATAGTCGGAATAAAGTTCGAAATTCAATAATGGCCTCCATGTTTTAAATCTGGGTCTGAAGATAAACCTTGTTTTGTAATAAGGAGGTGAAAGTTTGGAATATCCAGCTCTTAGGGCCTGTGCACACCACGTTTTTGAAACGCGCCGTTGACGCTCGTTTTAGAAACGTGCGTCGACGGCGCGCTTTTTTCCTACAAAGGTCAACAGGCTGCGTCTGACTCGCGTGCGTATCGCGTCTGTATCGCTACAAACGCGAGTCAACGGCGCGTTTAAAAAACGTGGTGTGCACAGGCCCTTACACCAGTCGTAAGTCAAATACGTCAGGAGAACTAGAAAAAGAAATTTATTTTGGTGAAAGACCTCCTGCAGCAGAGTGTATTTTCTATAATGGGAAAACAGGCGGGGGGAAGAACGGGTGCAGTGTTTTATGTGTGAGCAACATCAACTGTATGCCAAAACCAATTATGGCAAAACATTATTAAACCAAAAAAATATATGCCAGAACATATTAGTAAAAAAAAACATTAAGTATGTAAGAACAAGGGGTCCCACTTTAGAGAGCTGCTCTCTGGGATCAATTTTGTTATCACAACAAATCTTACATTTTCTTCTTAAACAAGCATGGTGAATATAATTCGGAATAGGTACTCCTATAGCAAAACACCTGCACCCCATCTCCAAAACTAAATTGTGCCATTTGCATTCAACCTAAAATGTTAACCTGTTGGGATATTTAATTGTTTTTGATAGCTTGCACATTGATAGTAAGATAATATTGCTTCAATTTAATCAAGGTTTTTTTTTCTTAATGACTCACGGAAAAAAAGTTGCAGGTCTGAAACAAAATAGTATTTGTGTGTAAGTGGTCCGTTCTACCTTCTCTTCCCTACCTACATAAATCCACGTTCGGTTTGCCCACGATAGAGTACCTACCTACTCATGACTGAGACTGCAGGACCTCAGTACCTACAATGCTCGATGACTTAAGTAAAGCTTCCAAAGAAGTGGGTCTTAAAATGAACATAAACAAAACAGGTCATGTCAAACGCCCATGAAACAGTGACCCCCTCTCATGAATATCGGAGGCTCTACACTTGAAAGTTGTTGGTGATTATGTACGTCTAGAACTAACTGTCCAGCTAGATATAGGTCCAACTTCGAGAAAGAGGATAATGGTTGAATCAGACTCTGCCGAACAGCGTTCGGGAAGCTACGCAATATGTTTTCGTCTTACATATCGCAATGTCTCAAGACGAAAGTCATTGACCAGTGTGTGTTGCAATGAATACTTAGTCACTGAAACGTAGTCGCTCACAATGGGCCTCATTAGAAGGCTGAGGGCAACGAACGGCAATGCTTGGAGTTTCCCTGCTTGATCGAGTCAGAAGTTAAGAGATTCACAGAAGAACCAAGGTAACCGACATAGCCGGAAGAATTGCCAAACCTAAGTGGCAATGGCAGGGCACATTACTTGCAGGACATAATGGCCGTTGGGGCTGAAAGGTCCGGAGGCCTCCCACAAGGTGGACCGATGACCTTGTGAAGGCCAAAGGAATTCACTGGATGCATGAAGCACAGGACTGGTCGATATCTCACTGTGATATGGAAGAATGACGGACGAAACAGCGTGTATAGGACACGCTACACACTTGTACGGGTCGGCCGATTCATCGGCACAACTAAGCGGTTAAATCGAATATTTTATGTTCGGGGAAAAAGCCGCTCGCTAGCCTTTCTTATCAATGTATCCAATAGTTGCTTTTCCTAAATAGGGCTGGAGTATTTTTCTCACCTGCTGCGGTAGACACTAATATATGGCCGAAGTTGAGTTTTCGAACTAACTATACTCGATTTGAAATGAGATTAGAAATTAAAATAAACCTTTTTTACAGTTTGTTCAACTTCTATTGCGTAGGCATTAGGATGGCATGAAAAGCAAAAACGTCGTTACAATTACCAACTATTTATTACAGCTGCCATTTGTCATGCCCTTAACGCAATAGAAGTCAAAATCGGTTGAACGGACTGTAAAAAAGGTTTATTTTAATTTCTAATCTTACTTATTTCAAATGGAGTCAATCAATCAATCAAGTCAGCCTATAGCAGTCCACTGCTGGACATAGACCTCTCCCAGGCGCCACAACACCCTGTCCTCCGCCTTCCGCATCCAGTCTGTCCCAGCCACCTTTTTAAGGTCGTCGGTCCATCTAGCTGGGGGGCGTCCCACACTACGCTTGCCGCTACGCGGTCTCCACTCCAGGACTCGTCTGCTCCACCGGCCATCGGTCCTTCGACCAAACATGGCTAGCCCACTGCCACTTCAGCTTGCTTACTCTGCAGGCTATGTCGGTAACTCCGGTTCTCTTGCGGATAACTTCATTTCTGATCTTATCCTTCAGAGAAACTCCGAGCATAGCTCGCTCCATAGCACGCTGAGTTACCTTCAAATGGAGTATTGACACATTATTTTGCAAACTAGTCATCAGACCCAGGAGTTTCTGGCGAAATGATAAAAGTGAATTCAATCTTAATTCTTGACAGTCAATTATCAACTACACAGATACCCAATTAAACAAAGTCGATCTTCGTGTCTGATGTGTGGCCGCTTAACCTTCTAAACTACTCAAACTCTTAGATTTAATGTGGTTTTCACTATAATTTAGTTAGAGCGAGAGATTTATTTCGGAAAGCTTGTGTGTGTGTGTGTGTAAGCAGGGCGGGTGGTAGTAAGAAATAAAAACAAAAGTAAGTTGATTTTTACAGTTTATTTAATAAAGAATTTTGTCTTCAGCACACAGACTCCATTTACTTACAGATACTGATTGTATACAATAAAACTTCGTATTGACCAAGCAACCAATGTCCTGCGACATTGTTAACGTTGTCACGAGACGTTTCGTCTACAGAAGTACCCCAGGACACTTGTTGCCTAGTAAACACGAGGCTTACATGGTACCTTTAATGGGGGATGCGCTATGGTAGAGATTAGAGTTGTATGCGTTCGGAAACACAGACGCAGGTAGAGAGTTCCACTCTTTTGCTGCAGTGCGCATTATAAAAGACATTTGGAAACGCTTAGTGCGAATTGGTGGAATAGCAACAAGGAAGGGATGGTAACCTGCAGTGCGTCTAGATGTCCGATAATAGAAGGGGGCCGGTGGAATGAGGTCGTGGAGTTCTTGGGCACACTCACCGAAGTACAATCTGTAGAAGACCGACAAGCAGGCCACCTTGCGGCGATGGGCCAAGCTGTGAAGATTGGCATCCACCAGTTTTACGTCGCCAATGAGCCTCTTAGCTCTGCGTTTATTACGTTTTTTGCAATTTGCAGGTCTGTGTCAGGTTGTACGTTGATCTAAATATGATTCGCGGACGTCACAAATATGGCTTTACAGAATTATTATCATTAGAATCAGCAATACAACTAACTCTCTTCTTAGAATCCTATTTAATGACTATTTCATGAAATAGTAATGTAACTGAACTAGTAGTAGTAGTTACTGACTGCAAATTGCAAAATACGTAAGAAATTTTTAATTTCGCGGGCTACCTTAGCACCCCCTTAAACCCTATTCAGTGCTATAGATAATGGTATGTTTTAACGTAATTGCTCGTATTACATCTCTAAAGTAATTTACTTAAGCGTTAAGATATTGAAATGTTTAATGCGACGCAGAAACTGAATCAACATAACATTGTGCGTTTTCAGGCACCTTTTACATGAATCAATTAGGTATGTACAATGAAAATTAAAGAAATGTGCACTAAGAGATTCCATAATTTTATCGGCATAAGTAGGTATAACTTACGTATAACGGGCTCGTTAGAACAAATATTTGACAATAACGTTACATCAATATTTCACGATACATAATTATCATGATCATACCTTTTTTTTTTTTTTAAACACCAATTGTTTTGTACAAATAATATAGCACATTGAAAAGACACCACTTACTATTAACTTTCATAATACCTTACGGGTTCCAATTACAACATCGTGTATTCCTTAGAAATATGTATAATGCAAAGGCAAAAGTTTTAGAATCAAGTTTCATCACCATTACAAATATATAAAGTTTAGATTAATTTGCTATAGTCAGCAGGTCTCATTTTACTCTCGTATAAAAATAAATGCGGGGATTCCCGACTACGACTATTTACTTACTTGTAGATACACGTGACATTCGCTAATGATTAAAGCTTCGTGGCAGGGCTGGAACTGCTATGGGGCAACCGGGGCAACGCCCCGGGGCCCTCACTAGTAGGGGCCCCGGGCAGAGACAAAAATTACACCCGTTCTTGCGGAAAACACCGTAAAAAAGTGTCAAGACCATTTTACAATCATTTGAATTTCCCTTTTGAATTTCTCGTCTCATCCAGTTGAATTTCGCGCATATTAGCTGTGCAGCTCTGCAATTGAGAACCTGCCTTTATGCTATTTAGCAGTCTCCGTTGAGTTTTGAGCTCGTCTCAGATTTGAATCGCTTTGTTTCTGTTGTAATGTTTTAAAAGTATTTTTGGTTCCCTTCCAAGCATTGACAATTATTGATGAACGAGGCCCCATTTTATGTCTTGCCCCGGGGCCACTTAAGCGAAAGTTACGGCTCCGCTTCGTGGTCAACTTGCACGAAATAAAAACGCCCGAATCGGGCGAATCCACAACTACAAAGCTATTCATATTATATATATAAGTGGAATCGGGCAAATCGAATCGGCCATTTGCCCGATTCCACTAAGCCATGATTAAAGGTAAAAAAACATCAATCCCACTATTTTAAATAATATAGCCTCCATTTGTGATAAATTGGTAACTTATTTTAAAGGTTACCTACTCAAACAAGCTCCGACTCGTGTGTGGTAGTTGATCGAGAATAAATTGTATTTAATTTTTTACGAAGATTCATTATTTGAAATAGGGAACCATAATTATTATGACAGCGTAGCTGACGGGTTTTAATTGATGGGAAATACTAATGAGAAAAGTTCAAGGACAAGCAACATCATTGTTATCACAATGTCGCACAAGATAATAATTTGTTTTATTACGGTTGTAAACAGCATTGATTGAAGGCGTGGACGATTTTTGTTCGGAACGGAAATTTAAATACACATTTAGATCAATTGTGTGAACTATAAAACCGGTATATGAGTGTCTATTAGCTTACATCGCATTCCCAATACAAATATTAAGATTATTTAACCTAACTACGATAAAATGTGAGTGTTATGTTATACAACAACTATTCACATCGATCTCTGTGAAGGGATTCTGTAGAGATTGCGTCATCATATCGAATATCGAATTATCGTATTTCTCAAGACCTCATGAGTCACGCATAGCGGGGTTAATTTTATCTAATAATAAAATGTATAGATGCGGAAATAGCAAGGCACAACATAGATATCTATATACGATATATATATCTTCTTTTATATATTATACGCGTCATTATAAGTAAACAGAAATGAGACAGAGTTTAATTTAATTAAACTATGAGCTCCCGAATCTTTAGGCTAATAAAATAAGACTATCTGACATATCATAACGCCTATCTTCCACAAAGGAATAGCCAGAGATGCAAATTTTTTCCGTTATATTTACTTTACAAGACGAGTATTTGGCGCTTTAAAATAATATATTCTTATTGTGTCAACAATTTTAAATTCAAGGATGGATAAGTACATCTGTAGGTACAAAAGCGGATGGTACTGAAAAAACATCAAACAAGAAAGATACCTGCCTAATATTAATGTAACCTCAGGGAGAAATGTTGTACCTATATAGTCTAATGAATGCAGTATTTTGTAAACAAAACGCATAAAGCCGTTGTGTGTGTTATTATTATTAAGGACAGGAAAGTTTGTAGCGTTACGATAACGTTATAATAATTATAGTGGAAACGATTCTAGACAGATCGACGTTAGTTCGGTACCCCGGGGGTCTACTCCGAAGATAAATCTGAAGTATAGGCTGTTTCCTTACTACGGCTGACTACGGCGGAAAAAAAAATCAACCAAGTGCGTGTTGGACCACGCACAATGAAGGGTTCCGTAGTTGGGAGGAATTTATCCCAAAACCCATACACCGATATAAGCCACGGTCAATTTTTCAACTGAAAACGTAAGTTTGTAATTGCAATAAAATATTTTTTTAAGTGATATAACTACAAATTGTAGATTTTCGGACTTTTCCCGTTACTTGTGCTGTGAGAACTTGCTTCTTGCCAAATTTCATGTCTTCTATGTCAACGGGAAGTACCCTATAGGTTTTGATTTGTTTGCGAGTACCAAAATATGTCGTATAAATCACTATATTATTTAATTTCGTTGACTTGGAAGCTTGATTTTTTTTAGAGTTTCAAGGGACCATAGACCTACTAGTATTTGATATTAATTTCAACGTGATACCTCCAGACGTGGCGAAGCCCCGATACTATGACGAAAAATGAGATAGACTTCATCATAACGGATAAAAAGCATATATTCAGGGATGTCTCAGTGATCAACAGGTTCAACACCGGCAGTGATCACAGACTTGTCCGAGGCTCTCTGAATATTGACTTCAAGCTCGAGCGAACTCGGTTGATGAAGTCTAGGCTCCGTCCAAACATGCTGCAAACTATGTTAGGATCTGAAGCGTTCCAGTTAGATCTGGAGAACCGATTTGCTGCCGTGGAAACCACAGATGACGTTGACCAGGCGCTCGACCAAGTGGCTGAAATCCTCAGGGAGGAAACACGCGGTTTTGTAAAATGCGGCGTACGGGTAGGAGGTCCAAACTTTCGGAAGAGACTCTGGAGCTCATGACGGAACGACGTGAAAACCCACCTATCACTTCGTCGGAACAACGGGCACTCAACAAAAATATTAGAACACTGGTACGACGCGACCTCCGACATGCCAATACGCGCTCTATAGAGAAAGCAATTGAGCAAAATCGGGGGTCGAAAGTGTTCGTCCAGTCACTTGGCAGGAGCCACCTGACGAAGTTGACCAAATCTGCTGGGGATGTCGTCGTTTCAAAGCCGGAAATCCTTTCGGAAGTAGAAAACTTTTACGGCCAATTATACGCATCGCACGCGTCTCGACCTGATCCCGAAAATGAAGATTCCAGAGCCACTTTAACCCGCCACTTCACGGAAGACCTGCCAGAAATCAGCCAAGACGGAATCGAAGCGGCTCTTAAACAGCTTAAAAATGGAAAAGCCCCAGGGGAGGATGGGATTACGACCGAGCTCCTGAAAGCGGGAGGAAGTCCTGTACTGAAAGAGCTTCGGGAGCTCTTCAGCTCTGTCCTGTTCTCTGGGAGAATTCCAGAAGCGTGGCGAAGGAGTAGTAGTTGT
Source organism: Tiliacea aurago (assembly GCA_948098905.1). Taxonomy (NCBI): domain Eukaryota; kingdom Metazoa; phylum Arthropoda; class Insecta; order Lepidoptera; family Noctuidae; genus Tiliacea; species Tiliacea aurago. Next base: position 20,425,598 of record OX402576.1, read on the forward strand.
TTTTTAAAAAAGGTGATAAATCACTTTTGAAAAATTACAGACCTATTTCGCTCTTTAGCCACGTATATAAATTGTTTTCGACAGTCGTTACGAATCGTCTAGCAAGAAGACTCGACGAGTTTCAGCCACCGGAGCAGGCCGGGTTTGGAGGAGGATACAGTACCATAGACAACATATACAATGCGACAAATTATACAAAAGTCCGAAGAGTATAATCGGCCCCTATGTCTTGCATTTGTGGACTATGAGAAGGCTTTTGACTCTATCGAGACCTGGTCTGTTTTGGAGTCTCTGCAGCGATGCCAAGTCGACTGGCGATACAACCAAGTGCTGAGATGTCTTTATGACAACGCGACTATGACCGTCCAAACGACCGAAGATCGGCGAAGTGAGCATATTCCCCTGCGTCGAGGGGTGAGACAAGGGGACGTAATTTCCCCGATATTGTTCTCTAACGCATTGGAGGATGTGTATAAGACGCTAAACTGGGAAGGACGGGGCATCAACATCAACGGCGAGTACATCTCACACTTGAGATTTGCAGATGACATCGTCATAATGGCTGAATCGCTGCATGACTTGCAGCAGATGCTGGACGGCCTAGTTGGTTCTTCTGTACGCATTGGTCTCCAGATGAACTTGGACAAAACCAAGGTTATGTTCAACGAACACGTCACTCCGGGACCGATTGCTGTTAATGGCGGTGCTCTCGAGGTTGTTCGAGAATACGTTTACTTCGGGCAAACTTTGCAATTTGGTAAAAACAACTTTGAGAGGGAGGTTAACAGAAGAATTCAGCTGGGCTGGGCAGCATTTGGGAAGCTTCGTCGAGTGTTCTCGTCGCGTATTCCACAGAGCCTAAAGACGAAGGTCTTCAATCAGTGCGTCCTACCTGTTATGACTTACGGAGCCGAAACGTGGACACTCACGGTACGGCTGGTCCACAAATTCAAGGTCACTCAGCGAGCTATGGAACGGGCTATGCTTGGAGTCTCTCTAAGGGATCGAATCCAGAACGAAGTGATCCGGCAGAGAACCAAAGCTGTCGACATAGCCCACAGAATAAGCAAGCTGAAGTGGCAATGGGCCGGCCATATTAGCCGTAGAACCGATGACCGTTGGGGTAGACGTGTTCTTGAGTGGAGACCGCGAATCGGCAAACGTAAGGTAGGACGCCCTCAGGCTAGGTGGAGCGACGATCTTCGCAGGGTGGCTGGTGGCAGCTGGATGAGAGTTGCCGAGAATCGAGCTGAATGGCGTGCAATTGGAGAGGCCTATGTCCAGCAGTGGACTGCTATGGACTGATGATGATGATGATACCTCCAGGCGTTCTTGAGAAAAAGGGTCTGGACAGACAGACGGACAACGAAGTGATCCTATAAGGGTTCCGTTTTTTCCTTTTGAGGTACGGAACCCTAAAAACGACAGTCAAAGAGATAAGTCAAAGTAAAAAATGTGACTTGAAGTCGGGTAAGGACTCAAAGCCAAAAAAGACAACTTTAGAAGACAAGAAACCGGCCTTTTCTTCGGAGTATCGCTTCGGAGTAGACCCGGGCCTATATTTTGACATGGCTTAAACCATGGGGCCAGTTTTTGTAATAATAACGTAACAGTGATTGAAATACCGTTCTATATACAGTACTGAAAACTTAGTTCGGTACTAAGTTGTCAGTTTTGCGTTTAGGAATTTTACCATAGTCGGAATAAAGTTCGAAATTCTATAATGGCTCCATGTTTTAAACCTGGGTCTGAAGATAAACCTTGTTTTGTAATAAGGGGGGGGGGGGGGTTATGTTAACGCGTTGCCACGTTTTACCGCTATATTGTTATTTTATGTAAATACAAAACGATTCACACTATTATGAATTATTTATAATAAAGTTAGCAATGGACGATAATCAATTTTTGTAAATATTTTATCAGGTAAATGAGTACAGTGAGGATACTGTTTAAACCAGTTGTAACTACTACTAGTAATACGATATGATTATACACAACACCAATCTCATTAAGATATAGGCAAGTCAAATGACTTCGTACATACTTCAAAATGACTTAATATTTACCTAGCTAATCTGTTTCTAAATAAGAATGCCTTATGTGTAGAAAAAACATTTTTGTAGCCTTTCTATCGACTGAAACCAATCAGATTTAAGTAATTTTCCAAATTTTTGGGGCTTGCTCCTAATAAGACAGCTTAAAAATACGCAACGCCCCAAAACTTCCATCTTCACCCAGTAGAGTACTGTATTAGGGGGCCATTCAAGTGTTACCTAAGCACCAAAGGGGGGAGGGGGTTTGCTCTCCTTATTTTGATGACATGGGGTACGCGGAGGTCTAGATGGTGGTTACGTCAGCAATATTTATTTATGTCCTTTTTCAGATTTTTCTGCATAATATTTGTTCAAATCAGAATCTACTAAGGATTCTGATTTGAAAAAATATGGCAACCCAAGTAGGATTGCCATACTCTTAAGTTAGAAAGAAACCGAAGTAGGGAAATTACTTTAATGGGCATTAAATTCCTTTATTTTAATATATATAATTCTTCTGTACGTGTGTTTGTCACCTAACTCTTCCTAACAGGCAGAACCAATTTGGTTGATATTTTGTATTTATATTTCAAGGGGTTCCTGGATGGTTTGAAAACACAATTGGACCCGATAGGTGGCGCTGCTATCGGTATAAGGCGGTACGAAGTTCGCCGGGTCAGCTCAACTCATGAATAACAATAATAAAGAAACCTGACAAGTTTAAAAAAAATATATAAATGGAGATCGTCTAATTCAAAACTGCACGCCCCTCCACTGCTTGTTGCATACACATTTTAAATATTTGTATAAACATTTTAGTGGAGGGACATGCAGTTTTAAATTGGACGAACTCTACCAATGTTTAGGTACGTAATCATAGGGGTAAGAGATTTACCTACATTTGCTGTAAAGGTTTAAAAATTACTAAAATTCTGCTCGTAATACTTGAATGGCCCTTAAAAGTAGAATATAAAACATTATTTTTAAATGCATTTTGTTTTCTTCTGTCCTAACGTTATAATGGCTGGGCATTCGTGGCTTAGTCAAATCGTACTCCTACTGATCATATCACCAAGCAAAATTTATAATGTCTTCAGTCAATTCGTTCGAGCAGTCTTCGCCTCACACAACGGTTGTAATCAAATCACCAACGTTGAAGATCTATTTGATGCAACACTATTTACCTACTAAAACATTAAGGTCAGCCTATTTAGGGCTCAGCCAGCCAGACCTAAAGACTCCAACTGCACTAAGGACTCAACCAAACATATTCGTCCGGATTCGCATTTTCCCGTAACTCTATCTCTTTCTGTCGCTTCACTAGAGCGAGAAAGAATGTTTGCAAACGCCCGCGATCTTTGGCATCGGCGGGTCGATTTAGTCGCCGCTTCTTTTCCGCTCTAGTAAAAGAAGTTTCTGAGCGAAAAAAGAGATAGTTACGGAAAAATGCGAATCCGTGCTAATATGTCTGGTTGAGTCCTTAGTGTTCATATATTTTACAATCTCTTACGGTACACTGAAACACTACCCCTCGCGCGAACTTGTAGTAGAATAGTAGTCATCGTTATTGTCTAGCTATCAAAAGCATGAATTGTAGCAGCGCCAAGTGGGCTTATTTAGAACTAAACTCGGATGCGTATTCTTACGACAGCTGGTCCTGCAACTACAACTTAACGTAATAGGAATGAGGTCAACTGTTACCGTATCGGTATGAATGAATGTGAAAATTAATACATAAAATACTTGCACAACAATGAAAATTAACTCAAAATGATTATTAACACTCAAGTTATTACTAATTTATTCTTCAAACAATGTTCTTTAAACCATAATACTAAATCAGTACTAAGAATGCTTTTACACTTGGGAAAATACTCCACGAAGATAAATATTGCTTTAATCATATATAAAGACTTTTTAATCTGGAAATTAACGTCCATGCAAAAGCATACTTAAGATAACAAATCGTTTTAATTTATCTTTATAACCCTGTATATGCAAATTGCAAGTACAGTCACGAGCATAAATATATTACTATGAACAGCGCGGCAATAATATCTGATTTCATGATTCATCCATTAATATCTGTCGTCAAGGTGACGGCAAATATATGTGATTATTTTCTGGGAGGTATATAGGTACAAGTGGCAGCACAAATATGTGACATCTGAGGAATACCAAAACTATCTAACGAGACAAGCGACGCCAAAATATAGGATGCTGCATCGGCTTCAAAAGGACGTGTCACCTCTTAGAATGCTGAAAACTGAGCCTGTCGATTATTCTGCCAGTATCAATTACCCATCATAGAGTCCACCATTATAGTATACCATCAATTTCAAACTTGATACGTGCAGAATAGCCGATATCGGCTCAGTTGCCAAAAAGAAAAAGAAATCGCTTTCTACTGTCAAACATTACCGTCAGATATTAATGCTGCCAGTGGGATGTCACATGTTTTAGCAATAGGAGCGGCATCGATTGCAATATAGAAGAAAAATTGAAAAATTACTGTCAGTTTTTATGCTGCTTAAGGCCGCGTCCTATTTAAAAGCGATCTTCGCGCGATTACGCGATCATCGCGGTCATAATTATGTCACTTTTTATTCGGAATACCGGAAAGAGCACTCTGTCGGCGCGACCACGCATTCAGGTTCATCGAACAAAAAATGACATAATTATGAACGCGACGATCGCTTTTAAATAGGAAGCCGGGTGAGTGATGTTAGATCTTTTTGATCACAACGAGGTATCACATTCTTCTGAATTTAACTAAGTATGCAGATGACTTCTTTTTGAAGCCTATGCAGCATCCTATATTTTGGCATCGTTTGTCTCGTCAAATAGTTTTGGTGTTCATTTGATGTCACATATTTGTGCTGCCACTTGTAAAAGCCTTCCACAAATGATAACATATATTTGCCGTCATCTTGACGACGGATAATAATGGCTGAATCATGAAATCAGATATTATTGCCGAGCTGTTCAAAGTAATATATTAATGCTCGTGACTGTACACCTGATACTATAATTAAATAAGTCACACAATATTAATAGATCGTACAAAATAATACTTAAAAAAATCCGTATTAATTTTTATTTTTTGACGATTCAAAATAAATTATTTGTAGGCCTAGGACTGATTATGTTACCTATCTCTTTTATTTTCGTAAATAACCATTCCTACTTTCCATTATGGCCGTTTTAGTTTCATAGGTATATCATAATATTACACTTAATTATTACCGGTATATTAGCAATTAGTAAAATAGTTACACAAGGTGCAAAACTGTCAAATTCTTCAGAAGGACGTGCCTTATAATTCGTAATAGACTTTAGTTTAGCTTATAGCATAATATGGCGCCCGCGCCACCGTGCCAGTGCTCAACCACAAATACAATGGACACACCATTAACCGATTTTGAGAACGATTTATTTAACGTGGCTGTTTTATACGTCGGTTCTAGTTTACACCCTGTTTAACATATGTGTGCTGATATTAGAACATATTTTTGTATCGTGCGTTATGATAAACTTATCAATAATATAGAATACACGCTACCCATATATTATTATAATACTAATATTACAGTGGTGACCCTATCATACGATGTAGGAACTTGTCTAAACGCAACATAACGATAACAATTCTCGAGAAAGAGCGATGATGTGAATTAGTTTGCTCGACTAACTAGATGGTAACAGTGAAACTTCATATTTTGAAGTAAAAAATAATACTGATATTGTTTACAGTTACAATAAAATTGTTTTACTGAAACTTTTAAGATAATAGCCACTAGGAGATATTTAGAAGAACCTTGTTACTGTTTCTTACACCATTTTTAGTGTAAAAAAAATATATTATCTGCACTCTGATGGCACATTTTATTTTTTTACAGATTATCCTAATAATAATATATCTTTGATAATAAGCCTCTATAACTAAAATGTATTAAGTAGCAATAATAACGAAGGAATGTAAAGATAATAAATAAAATCTAATTTAATTTGACCACCACTGGACTAACATAAGAATTACATTTCAGTATTCAGATCATGATCCGTCAGAATACAAATGTGCTAAAGATTAAATGTGTGTTTTGTTGTATTCATCTAACCCTAGATTTCAGTTGGCATAGAGTCCTTGAGGTGTAAATTCCTGCTTTAAAAACTGTCTTTATTTTGCAATTGACTTCGAGAAATGGCAAGAGTACTACTTCCATTTTATACTATTTGTAAAAAATAAATTGTATTGAATCGTCATTCTTTTTTATTTAATAAAAATATTATGATTGCCGATAGGCTGTCGATAGTCTATCGGCAATCATAATATTTTTATGTCTGTGACATCGTTCGCTCCGCGGTGCCGCAGTCTGCTGCACACAGAATGTACGCGGCTCACATACAGACGTCTACTTACTAACCATCATGTTTACTTCATTTAAACAGTAACAAAATAAATTAAATAAATAGTTTTTCACTCTTTGTACATGATTCATTTTAAGTAAAAAAAAAAACAATAATTAACGCGAGATTCTATAAAAATAATGGTTCTAACCGGATAGGCCAGGTGTTTCGTGTTATTTTCATACGCTTGTAGTTTAGGGACTTAACGATTCTATCCAGTAGCATATCAAACAGAATGAGGCTTTTAAATCTACGATCCAAGGAACAAGATACGTATGGTAAGCAGTTACTAGTCCTAACAAAAACCAGAACTTACGGACTTCCATGGCTAAAACGGCGACTCATTCATACAGTAATACATAAAAATCAATAAACAATTTAAACTTTACGAATATGCAAACGCGTACGAAGTAACAAAACAACAAATATCTTACCAACTACTCATCAAAACGACAATTAAATTTTAAGACTAAAATTCTTTGGCTCGATGGAAAAAAATGGCCAATTTTAACACAATATAAAAAATGGAAATTAAATTACCGTCATTTTATGAAGCCTTCACATTTTAGCACCATAAACAAATCCAAGTACATTTAGCTAGACGCCGGCCACCAATCACAATGCCTCTTACACGATATTTATAGTTCCACCCTGATGTCCTTACTCAATTATCGATATTTGCGCAAATCCTATCAGTGTTTGGTCGTCGAAGTCCTCATTGGGCCCAACCGAGTTCTGCAATAGAAACAATCAAAATAAAACTATGGAAAACCAAAAAAACGTGAGGATCGAACGCAGGGCCATCCTGATGGTCATCGGATTGACGGCTAATAACGGGTATCTATATAATACACAGAACAGAAAAAAAAGTAGAAGTCGCAAGGCGTAGGCGGAGCCTGCGTACCCCGAGTTTTGCCGAGTTCCACATATGTCTGCTCCGCGCACACACCACGCACATCAATCTTGTTACAACCATCACGGGGACGAAAACTTGAAAAAATAATAATAATATTGTGCTGATTTAGAATCTCAAACTCAAACTCAAAGCATTTATTTCAATTAAACCATTGACAGGCACTTTTGAATTGTCATGAAGTCGGTTCGTTACAAATATGAAGCTAGTTGCTCATTCCAAATAGTAGGTTCCTATGGAGAAGAACGGGCAAGAAACTCCACGGACACTCTTTTAAATTAAAATATTGATACAAAATATTCGTTACATCATTCATATTGAAGTTAAACATGGGAGAACGATGCAATACATCAGAAGCGTCCGTGATAAAAAGATAACAATTCAAAACTAAAATAATTAAAAATAAGCCGTGGCAGCTAAGAGATGACCAGTCCCAACTGACAGCGCCTGTTCACGAACATGACGCATGGATCAGCACCATTCAGCTCAACCATTTTGAAGGGAGCTAAATGATCCAACACACACGCCACCATCAGCGAGACATCTGAGTGAGCATGTCATACTCTCAGCCGCCAGGGCACATTCAAGTCAATGAAAGACATAATTACCCGGTAAATGGTAGCTCTATTGTACATAGTACTCACACCTGTGATATGCAATTATATGATACAAAGGAGATTCGAGTATATAGAATGAAAAGATAGTCTTACAATCTTCATCAGCTCCAACAGTATTTTCAAATGTTAATAAATTAGTTGTGGTTGTGGAGCTGGACCAGCATTGAGCCAAGCATTTCTATCAGCGATGTAATCCCCCAACCTATAATATGCCTGCTTGCATAGTGTGCGTTTTATACAAGATTTGATTTCGTCTCATTCAGTTGAAGTATGAGGGGAGGGATTTTATTATAACATTTTAAACAGTACCCCATGAAAGATGAGTCTACTTTTGCCAGCCTGAAACCAGGGGCTCAATTCTGTAAAATAACCAACGTGTCAATAGTGTGTCAGTAGTGTCTCAATAGAATAGCCATTGACATTTGCTATTCTGCAAACTGTATACGGTCATTCGCTTGCCACTGTAGTGCCATTGAAACGCCATAGTAAGACGATTGTAATAATTGGTAGTCTGGTCCACTATAATGTTACAATGGCATCATGATGGCCAAACTTACGGTAGTCTGTAAATATTTTAAGTGTATTTGACAGTTGTTGTTGTTGTTGTTTGTTGTTGTTGTTGTTTTGCCATTGTGAAGCCATCGAACAACGACACCTATTATCCCTATTGATTGGATTAATTTGTTTATTTTTTAAATTTATAATAAAATATCCTTGTGTGTGTGCGTCTTACGTATCGAAATTGATAAAGTGGACGTAGTTTTTCGACATAATGAGGCCTTCTGTACCTACTTTGCGGTGGCGTATTATGTCATTGGCATATAGTGCCGACCGCCATGGTTTGCTTTTGCGCCAGCGCCGCAAATCTCACGCACTAATGAAGGGCAAGTGAATGCCTTTCATGAACTTCCCAAGATGTGGTTTGTCAAAACGTTTCAGCTTGGTAGGGAGCAAGCAAGGGAGCTAATTGACGAGCTCATTTCCTTTCTCCAGAGACACCGACGGCGGAATGGAATCCCTGCTGAATTAAAGGTTTGTATGTTAGGTACCTAATTTGACACTCCGACCGAAAACCATGAGACGATGAAAAAAATCCACGAAAAAAATTTTTTTTCTTCAGTATTCAAATATTTTTTTATTAATAAGATTTAAATTCAAATATTTCGAAAACGGTGCGTCCTAGGCAAAAAATAACCAAAATTTGACCCCCCCCTTAGGCACACCCCCCGTGTAAGCAGCATCCCAACATGAATTTAAGGATTTTTTTTATAAATAAAAAAAAACAACAAAATAATAATCGAAGGCCCATATCTCGGAAACGGTGCGTCGTGGGGCCATACGTCTCAGAGTCTAAATGGTTCCTATAGTCAAGTTTAACCCGGTACTGCAATAAAATTGGTAGAATATCGAAAAAAAAGAATACGATACATTTTTAAAATTTCAAATGCTCGCGCCATAGCGTCCCTAAGGCCTACACTCATTAAACGTTATTAAACGCATGTTTTTAGTGAAATTTGATGTTTTTAATAATAAAACGTTTTTATATTATTAAATAAACCCATATTATAAAGATTTAATTGATAAAAATTAGATTTAAAAAGTAGTAGGTTTGGTGTACCTCATGGTAGATTTTTGTTAGCAACACTCAAAACTATTGTACTGCCACACTATCGACATACTGTCGACACACTACTGAGACACCACTGAAACGCCATTGAAGTTTTTGCAGAATGCCAAATTTGCAACAGTGGCAAAATAATGTCTGTAGTGTGTCGATAGAGTGTCAATGGCGTGTTGCTTAACTCAAAGTTACAGAATTGGGGCCCTGGTTGAGCTAATAGATCCCTACTTCTAGTACTATAATTATGTCTTTCGCCTCTTTTACTAAAAATATGTAAATTTTTTCTTACGTACATGATGTTTTCATAGATATATTGACAAGGCACCGTCATGATGTAAATATCCTTAAACAGTTCCCTAAGAGAATCGCGCCTGCGGAGATTATATATGGCTCTGATGGCTCTTTTCTGCAGAATAAAAATAGACTCGATGTCTGCAGCCCGTCCCCAAAGCAAAATACCGTAAGACATGATACTATGAAAGTAACTAAAATAGACTAGCCTCGCGGTATCTACATCAGTTCAATTGACGGATTTTTCTGACAGCATATGCTGCTGAACTTAGCCGTCCTGCAAGAGATGTTAAATGAGGACCCCATTGAAGCCTAGAGTCGAGCGTGATCCCCAGGAAAACAGTTTTATCGATGAATTCTAGTTTCTTTTGATTCAATACTATCTCATAATCACTACTTTTTACATTTGTCACTTTGTTTTTTTTCACTTCTTTTGATTCAATACTATCTCATAATCACTACTTTTTACATTTGTCACTTAGTATATCGTATGCACTTGGTTTTTTTTTTCCATTTAATACTAAATTATTGGCAGTGAACCAATTATGGACCAGTAGTAAGGCGTTATTTACGTCGTCAAAATTTGTAGCACTAGACGTGCTACAAATTTACATACAAATCTACCTTAAAAATCAAGGAAGTATCGTCAGCAAATAACACCATTTGTGGTTGATTATTTAATAAATGGAGTAGATCATTAATATATACTAAAAAGAGGAAAGGACCCAATATCGAGCCTTGAGGAACACCCATTTTTACTTTTAAACCGAGTGAATTGATACCATTTATTTGAACTAGCTGTTGTCTATCGTTTAAGGACGCTATCACATTTTGAACTCGCTCGAGTTTAGGTATCTGAATCGCAACACAACAACATTACGCGCACGCACACATTGAAAACGCTGACCGATCGATATTATACGTAACTTAACTAATCTTGGTACTTGAAGGTATATTTTTTTTTATTTTACTGGTATTGATTGAGTAAAGTTAGTTGCAAGTTTGAAATCGAATTTTAGTAACTGTGACTAAGTACTATCTGCGTGATAATTATGTTTTTAGTATTTTTAAAATTCATCAGCCATTACGTAGCGTAGGTAGGTACCCAAAAATTTCAAGCGCTGGCCATATGGATTAAATACCATATTTTTACATAAACTAACAACCTAAACATTTTACTATTACAAGGAACACCTACGATTATCCCCCAGGCTACTATTAGTTAGAAAAGATGTAAGTAGGTGCTTGTAAATATTATTTTTGCTGGCAAATGTATGGCATTTCATAATCAAATACTAGCCTGGGAGTTTATCGTAGACTTTCTTTGTGATATTTAAAAATAATCATTCCCTTATGAACAGTAAGTATTTTATTTACAGAGACCGGGGCGCGATTTCAGTACTTTTGATAAAAATTAAAACCAAAGTAGGTAGTAAAAAGTATATTTTCATTTCATGTTTCAAAGTAGTTCAAATTTAGAATGAAGGCCAGCCCTTTCTAGGGTTCCGTACCTGAAAAGTCCAAGCGGAGCACTATTGCTGTCACTCACTGAAAATAAAAAACTGGTCAAGAGCGAGTCTGACTCGCGCACCAAGGGTTCCGTACGTATATATGATGTTGATGATTTCTGAAAGACTGTGCTATTTAGAGACATCGTTTTATTTTTCCTGTAATCTTTACATAAACTTCCATCACATAGAATAATTTCAGATTTTTATATATGCAAACTTCTGGGGACAGTATTTTTTTTACATTTTGCATCAAAAGTCGGAAATTGCTGCCTAAAAAAATTCTTGAGATATCCAGGTGTGACAGACTGATAGACAGACAGATTTAGTCTCACCATAAGGGTGCCTTTTTACCATTTTGGTACGGAACTCTACAAAGACAACATTAGCTAGTACGTAAGGTAAATCAAATAAAACAAATTACCAACAGACGTATATCAACGTCTGTTGGTAATTTGTTTTATTTGATTTACCTTAGGTACTTACTAATGCTACAAGTGAAATTAAAAAAAAAATTACAATTGAAATTTCATTTTGCTCATTGCCATCTACGGAGACATTGCTCTGAAAGCTGTTAAATAAAAAAACCTACTATATTTTCTAATACAAGACATAACAAAACTCCAGAGTAGATTTGTGATTTCTGAATGAAAATACAAAGTCTCATTACTTTTGTTTATTGCTACGTGTACGGGTTTTTTGTCCTTTATCCAAATTTTCCGAATTCGTGGCATCTTAACAGCATCATAACAAATGTAAATATTTTAGCAATGCACACCACAATCAAAAACCATACTTGGTGTCGAAAGTTATAACCATATACTATTCTGGATTTGTGAATTGACAACTAAGTTTAATAGATCTAAGATTTATCACCAAAATTTACATCCGCCATCATCAATCAAAAATTGGATGGTATATTCGTAAACACCACCTTCAACACCTCCACAATTGATAACAATGTCGATTTTTTATTTAAAAAATACACCCGCCAGCTTGGATTAAAAAAATTATGACTTATACGTAATCACCACCCCCAAAAACCCCAAAATTGACTATGTATCGAATATCTCAAAAATAAAAAATCCGCCATTTCAATTTGATTAAAGAAAAAAGCTTTTTGTAAAAAAAAATAACCGACTTCCAAAAAAACACTACAAAGTGAAAAATAACTTTAATTTCGGAAGTCTGTGTCTTTGGATCTGTATTTTAGTTTTTTGCCACCGATTTCCGAAATTAAAGTTATTTTTCACTTTGTAGTGTTTTTTTGGAAGTCGGTTATTTTTTTTTACAAAAAGTTTTTTATTTTTCACTTTTTAGTGGGTCAGTTTTTAATTTATCTAAGTTACAATAGCCTAAAGTCAACTGCTCATCACCTTTTACAAAATATTGCTTTTCCCGATGCTGGGACGTTAATTGTTGAGGAGTTCTCCTGGTATGAACCAGGAGAACTGCCACTCACCATATGCATTTTGACGAGCATAAATTGCTTAGCAACCATATTAAAGTACCTAATCGAATCGCAACCCGTTAAATACTTATTATTATGTTGTTCCGGTGGCCATCTGTGGTCTCCATCATCAGTTCCACTTCACCAAATGGTGATTTTCGGGAGCAAATGCACGAGTTACTATAAAAAATACAAAAATCGCTATATAGGTTTGCCTATAAAATTCGAGTTTCCCCTCGATTTCCATGAGATCCCTTCATCAGATTCTGATTTGGTGGCCATTGCCACCATCTAGGGAGCCTACCCTTTTAAACAAAAAATAATTTTCAAAATCGGTCTATAACTGACGGAGATATCGGTGAACAAACATAAAAAAGCATATATACGGTCGAATTGAGTAACCTCCTTTTTTAGAAGTCGGTTAAACAATGTTTATTCGTTTAACCATTATTTATACAAGAAAATTACAACTATGTATTTATTTTTAAAAGAAATTCCAATAATCATAGGTATTTTTATTTCGGCCCGAAAAAGTATCAACTTCGTCCACCCACAGTATACAATACAGCACACATTTCTGTACGTAAATATTTTTTTGCGAAAAATCGATACACCAGTGCTTCCACGAGCGCGTCTGAGCGCGGAATGACGAACCGCGAGTAGAAAATGTATGGAGAAGTTGCAGGGCGCTTCTTATTTTAATCATAAATAAAAAAGTTATTTATTTACTTACAAAATATATATATGGCCGTATAGAGGACTATATAAGCAACAATTTGTTATTATTTTTATGTTTAACTATGCAGTGGATTTAGCTATATTGGTCCCTATTCAAACCCCATTTTTTTTAATTTGTCGGTTTTATTGTGATTGTTAAAACGTATTTGTGTGAAAATTTTGTATGGGGCTATACAATTTTTATGGGCGTTTTATGGAGATGAATATATTATCTTTAATTTGAGACAATGATATCCTTGCAGTTGTGACTCCTAATTCATTAAAATGGTACCTGAAAAGCACTGATATTTGAGGAAAAATGTGATAGCGTCCTTAAATAAGATTTTACTAAACTAAGCGCAAGTTTTCCAAGTCCGTAATGCTCAAGTTTCAATAGCAAGGTTTCGTGATCGACGCAATCAAATGCCTTGGACAGGTCACAACAGATTTTTATTGCATCTTGGGCCTCTTCCCACGCGTTAAAAATGTGTTTTTATAAGGTTACACCGGCGTCGGTCCTACAACATCCTTTGGTGAAACCAACTGTTGATCGTGAAGGATTTTATTCGAGTTGAAATGATTGAGCATTTGATTAAGCATTACCTTTTCAAACACCTTGCTGAACACCGGCAACACGAATACGGGTCTATAATTATTTGTGGCTTTACTGTCCCCGGATTTGAAAAGTGGTATTAATTTAATGTATTTCATTAAATCCGGGAAGACTCCTTGATCCACACACAAATTAAATATTAAGGCTAAGTAAGGCGCAATAGTCTGAATTATGGAGGTACAGAATTTAATGGACATTCCCCAAAGATCTTCGGACAATTTGATCTTGATTTGCTTAAAAGCTTTTAATACTATTTTTGGGTTAATATGCTTAAAGTTAAATTCAATAGGGCAGGCTGAAACGTTCGCCCTTACAGAGTCAAAAGCGAGCGAGGGCGAGGAATTTAAGGTTTCTATAGTTTTAAGTGGGATACTGGTAAAGAAATTTACAAATTCTTGAGCAACTTCTTTGCTATCGCAAATGAGACCACATGACGTCTCCAGTGAGTAATCAGAATCATGCTTTTTGTTCCTATTCGTTTCATTATTGATAATTTTCCAAACCGTTTTTATTTTACTGTCTGCTGATTTAACCTTGTTGTTAATGTATAAGGCTTTAGCTGCCTTGCAAGTGTTCTTAAAAGTTCTGGAGTAAGTAGCAACATATTTATTAAAAGTTTCCGTGTTTATATAAACTTAAGGCCATACAGCTCGAAAAGTCTTTCCCTACTTTTCCTGAGTCTTTTAGTTGCCCAGTCACTACCAATCACACTATCAGTAATATCATCTTTTTTGAAGGTAAATTGTAAGAAAATAATTTTGTGTGCTTTTCCGTACTTTGAACAAAAAGCATGATTCTGATTACTCACTGGAGACGTCATGTGGTCTCATTTGCGATAGCAAAGAAGTTGCTCAAGAATTTGTAAATTTCTTTACCAGTATCCCACTTAAAACTATAGAAACCTTAAATTCCTCGCCCTCGCTCGCTTTTGACTCTGTAAAGGCGAACGTTTCAGCCTGCCCTATTGAATTTAACTTTAAGCATATTAACCCAAAAATAGTATTAAAAGCTTTTAAGCAAATCAAGATCAAATTGTCCGAAGATCTTTGGGGAATGTCCATTAAATTCTGTACCTCCATAATTCAGACTATTGCGCCTTACTTAGCCTTAATATTTAATTTGTGTGTGGATCAAGGAGTCTTCCCGGATTTAATGAAATACATTAAAGTAATACCACTTTTCAAATCCGGGGACAGTAAAGCCACAAATAATTATAGACCCGTATTCGTGTTGCCGGTGTTCAGCAAGGTGTTTGAAAAGGTAATGCTTAATCAAATGCTCAATCATTTCAACTCGAATAAAATCCTTCACGATCAACAGTTGGTTTCACCAAAGGATGTTGTAGGACCGACGCCGGTGTAACCTTATAAAAACACATTTTTAACGCGTGGGAAGAGGCCCAAGATGCAATAAAAATCTGTTGTGACCTGTCCAAGGCATTTGATTGCGTCGATCACGAAACCTTGCTATTGAAACTTGAGCATTACGGACTTGGAAAACTTGCGCTTAGTTTAGTAAAATCTTATTTAAGGACGCTATCACATTTTTCCTCAAATATCAGTGCTTTTCAGGTACCATTTTAATGAATTAGGAGTCACAACTGCAAGGATATCATTGTCTCAAATTAAAGATAATATATTCATCTCCATAAAACGCCCATAAAAATTGTATAGCCCCATACAAAATTTTCACACAAATACGTTTTAACAATCACAATAAAACCGACAAATTAAAAAAAATGGGGTTTGAATAGGGACCAATATAGCTAAATCCACTGCATAGTTAAACATAAAAATAATAACAAATTGTTGCTTATATAGTCCTCTATACGGCCATATATATATTTTGTAAGTAAATAAATAACTTTTTTATTTATGATTAAAATAAGAAGCGCCCTGCAACTTCTCCATACATTTTCTACTCGCGGTTCGTCATTCCGCGCTCAGACGCGCTCGTGGAAGCACTGGTGTATCGATTTTTCGCAAAAAAATATTTACGTACAGAAATGTGTGCTGTATTGTATACTGTGGGTGGACGAAGTTGATACTTTTTCGGGCCGAAATAAAAATACCTATGATTATTGGAATTTCTTTTAAAAATAAATACATAGTTGTAATTTTCTTGTATAAATAATGGTTAAACGAATAAACATTGTTTAACCGACTTCTAAAAAAGGAGGTTACTCAATTCGACCGTATATATGCTTTTTTATGTTTGTTCACCGATATCTCCGTCAGTTATAGACCGATTTTGAAAATTATTTTTTGTTTAAAAGGGTAGGCTCCCTAGATGGTGGCAATGGCCACCAAATCAGAATCTGATGAAGGGATCTCATGGAAATCGAGGGGAAACTCGAATTTTATAGGCAAACCTATATAGCGATTTTTGTATTTTTTATAGTAACTCGTGCATTTGCTCCCGAAAATCACCATTTGGTGAAGTGGAACTGATGATGGAGACCACAGATGGCCACCGGAACAACATAATAATAAGTATTTAACGGGTTGCGATTCGATTAGGTACTTTAATATGGTTGCTAAGCAATTTATGCTCGTCAAAATGCATATGGTGAGTGGCAGTTCTCCTGGTTCATACCAGGAGAACTCCTCAACAATTAACGTCCCAGCATCGGGAAAAGCAATATTTTGTAAAAGGTGATGAGCAGTTGACTTTAGGCTATTGTAACTTAGATAAATTAAAAACTGACCCACTAAAAAGTGAAAAATAAAAAACTTTTTGTAAAAAAAAATAACCGACTTCCAAAAAAACACTACAAAGTGAAAAATAACTTTAATTTCGGAAATCGGTGGCAAAAAACTAAAATACAGATCCAAAGACACAGACTTCCGAAATTAAAGTTATTTTTCACTTTGTAGTGTTTTTTTGGAAGTCGGTTATTTTTTTTTACAAAAAGCTTTTTTCTTTAATCAAATTGAAATGGCGGATTTTTTATTTTTGAGATATTCGATACATAGTCAATTTTGGGGTTTTTGGGGGTGGTGATTACGTATAAGTCATAATTTTTTTAATCCAAGCTGGCGGGTGTATTTTTTAAATAAAAAATCGACATTGTTATCAATTGTGGAGGTGTTGAAGGTGGTGTTTACGAATATACCATCCAATTTTTGATTGATGATGGCGGATGTAAATTTTGGTGATAAATCTTAGATCTATTAAACTTAGTTGTCAATTCACAAATCCAGAATAGTATATGGTTATAACTTTCGACACCAAGTATGGTTTTTGATTGTGGTGTGCATTGCTAAAATATTTACATTTGTTATGATGCTGTTAAGATGCCACGAATTCGGAAAATTTGGATAAAGGACAAAAAACCCGTACACGTAGCAATAAACAAAAGTAATGAGACTTTGTATTTTCATTCAGAAATCACAAATCTACTCTGGAGTTTTGTTATGTCTTGTATTAGAAAATATAGTAGGTTTTTTTATTTAACAGCTTTCAGAGCAATGTCTCCGTAGATGGCAATGAGCAAAATGAAATTTCAATTGTAATTTTTTTTTTAATTTCACTTGTAGCATTAGTAAGTACCTACATATTTATTAAAAGTTTCCGTGTTTATATAAACTTAAGGCCATACAGCTCGAAAAGTCTTTCCCTACTTTTCCTGAGTCTTTTAGTTGCCCAGTCACTAAATAAAAACCTAGGGCTGATAGTTTTAGTGTTCTTCTTAAAATAATTATTGAACTCGGTTTGGACTACCGAAAAGAATTCTTTATACAAAATGTCAACACTGTTCATTGAAAGGTCCTTAACACCTAACTTACAAATTAAAGTGCTATTAAATTTATTTAAATTAACAGATGTTATTGGTCTGAATTGTATCTGCACTTTTTGTATTGGTATGTTGGACTCAAAAGTTACGGTTTGACCACTGTGGTCAGAAGGGAGATAATTAATAATAGCTTTATCTGAATAGTCGCAGCAACAAAAAACATTATCAATACATGTAGCAGTAGTCGTAGTTATTCGAGTTGGTTAACACATTTGACAAATTAAATGATTTAAACAGATTTATCTATCTTATTTAACATGTGAATGTAGTTGTTTTGCCTGTTTGACAAGTGTTCAAAGTACGGAAAAGCACACAAAATTATTTTCTTACAATTTACCTTCAAAAAAGATGATATTACTGATAGTGTGACCAATCACACTATCAGTAATATCATCTTTTTTAACATTAAAACTATTACCTATTAGTACAGTAATAATGGCGTTAGGATCATATTTATTCCTAGTTATTGAATACATTATTTTTTTGTAGGAAGTCTGAGGCATGCAATAAAATAGAGAAGAATGACTCAGGTTGTTGCTAAGTAATTTACCTAACCCTTTTCCAAAACTATCAGAAAACATAATGGAGCAACAAACTTTCGTCTGAACTACTTGCAATGGAACTTGTTCAATAGCTGGTGTATCTTGATTGGGAATAGAGACCTGAGCACTTCCTGACTGGTACGGGTCCTCCGTAGCCTCAGGTTGGATAGTGCCAAGACTGGATTTCCTTTGCAATGAAAATTGAGGGCTGCTAAGAGTCAGCTGGTCCACTTGGTCTGCACTTCAGTTGCACATGGCCACTAACTCATTTGCAGCGAGGTTGTGCTCCTGAATTTGTTTTTCAGACCACACATACTTAGTATAGAGTGAATGTAATGATGCCTCTAGTGCCTGAATATCAGTCTGTAAGCGTTTAGTATCAATCTCATAAATGTTCTTACTGTCTTCTAATTTAATTTGATAGTTATGTAATTTATTTACAAGAACACCACATTCTTTCCATAGTTTAATATTATTGGAACTGTGTTTTTGTTGTTTCTTAAACTTATTGCATTTATTTATAATTTTATTTAGTTCTGTATATTTCTTAATTTTATTTTGACTTACTTTATAACTACTATTATTATGTTTCAATATAGAATCCTCAGTAAGGTCTATTGTTATAAAGGAATGAGGGTTGCAATTAGTGTTTAATAATTCATTAAACAAGTTATTAGTTTCCTTATCTTGAGTACATTCTTTTTGTTTCTGTAACTTAGCAATTCGTACATTTGCATGACTTAATTCTTCCTCTAGGTCCCTAACCTTACACTACACTATCTAAAAATGATAGCAGAACCAAAAATGTATCAAATGATGGTATACAAATGTATCAAATGATGGTATATCATATCATCGTTTTGTTAAAAAAAAACAATATTTTACGGAACGTTGCGGATACGTTACGGAAATATGAATCTTATTTGTAACTAAATACAGCTGTTTTGAATGAATTTATTATAGTGACATCTAGCGGCGGGTAGCGTAACTTGCTCATTAAACTATTCCATGAGCACTTTAAACGGAAAAGGTAATACTTAAAAAGAGTAGATAATCAACAACTCTATCGTGAATCGTCATATAACTGTGGTTTATTTTCAAATAAGCAACGACTGACGTTTATTTCCTACTTTCATTTGGTTATTTAATATTGAAATATTAAATAACCAATCACACCAATGATTTCTTAGTGTTACGAAATACAATTAACTTGAATATGTGTGGGTTTGGGTGCGCTGGTTTCGATACTAATGAAGCGCTATGCTATTTCTACTGTTTTTTCTGTTCTGTGATATAATACAACCTTTAATGTTCCACTGCAAGGCAAAACCGTCTTCTATTACAGAGAAAGCGCAAGCATTGATCACCCATGTTGCTCAAAACGGGTTGGCGATTTCAGGCTTGTGTTTACTATAAGTCCAGCGGGCCAAGCACGGGCGTGCCAAGACATGATAAATTATGTCTTGTCAATTTGTACTATCATTTTAAGACAAAACGATTTTATCGCTCAAACTGTGATAAAATGTGTGACTCAAGTCATGTCACAGTAGGCCGTGCTCGCCCCGCTGTTTATCTCAACATGATTTTCCTTCACCAATGTCAGTAATGTCCAAAATAAATTTGGAATGAACATATGAATTGGAAAAGATACATTTGGGGTCGGCGCAACATCTCTTTTGCTTCAACATCTCTTTTGCTTCCATACTTAACTATTAGTCGTCATGACGGTAGTCACTTCCTTTCTCGCCATATCATTTTTTCACACAGTCGATCCATCGTTTCTTCGGTCATCGCCTACTCTTGTAGCCATCCACATTCATACTAAAAAACTTTCCTGACGACATTTTCCTCACTCCTCCACATCACATGCCCATAACCCTTTCTCGCCATATCAATTTTCACACAGTCGATCCATCGTTTCTTTGGTCTCCCCGTACTCTCATAGCCATCTACATTCATACTAAAAAACTTTCCTGACGACATTTTCCTCATTCCTCCGCATCACATGCCCATAACCTTTCCTCGCTATATCATTTTTCACACAGTCGATCCATCGTTTCTTTGGGGTCCCCCTGCTCTCATGGCCATCCACATTCATACTACAAAACTTTCCTGACGACATTTTACTCATTCTTCCGCATCACATGCCCTTATCCTTTTCTCGCCATATCAGTTTTCACACAGTCGATCCATCGTTTCTTTGGTCTCCCCCTACTCTCATAGCCATCTACATTCATAGTAAAAAACCTTCCTGACGACATTTTCCTCATTCCTCCGCATCACATGCCCATAACCTTTTCTCGCTATATCAATTTTCACACAGTCGATCCATCGTTTCTTTAGTCTCCTCCTACTCTCATAGCCATCTACATTCATACTAAAAAACTTTCCTGACGACATTTTCCTCATTCCTCCGCATCACATGCCCATAACCCTTTCTCGCCATATCAATTTTCACACAGTCGATCCATCGTTCCTTTGGCCATCCCCTACTGCAACTACAACAAATGACAACCAGTTTCCGCAAAACTTTTCAGTCACTTACCAAAGGGAATGTAACCCCCTTAGAGGGCATGGGAATGACGGTCAGATGTGTTTCGAGCAACTTGGCTAGGTTGACAGATATTGGCACGGAGTCGTGCGGGTCCACGAGCCCTGCACCAACCAGCTCCATAGCGATGCCCTCGGCCGTGTCCTTACCCACGATGTACTCGAAACGTATGTCGTTGAGCTCGCGACAGGAATTCCTGTAACATTCGTTAAATATAATTATAATAGTATATTATATATAATAGTATAGTTTAGATAGATAGAAATTCTTTATTCATAATCATCTGCCTAGCTTTTTCCTAACTATGTTAGGTATGTTATTGTTGTTGGGGTTGGCTTATAGTCTAACCGGATGCACCACATAACATGGAATGCCTGTCTGACCA
This sequence comes from Tiliacea aurago, assembly GCA_948098905.1. NCBI lineage: Eukaryota > Metazoa > Arthropoda > Insecta > Lepidoptera > Noctuidae > Tiliacea > Tiliacea aurago. The sequence continues at coordinate 20,447,042 of OX402576.1, forward strand.
GTGACACTGAGTTCTTTTGTTAAAGACTGGTCATAACATTGAATGCCTGTCGGACCAGTGACACTCGAGTCCTTTTGGTAAAACTGGTAGTCAGATTATCAGACTTCTAACTCTATCCCCGTAACGATTATCAAAGACCGACCCCGGCAAGCGTTGTTAATCCTTTTATCGATCGACCTGCGGGAAGAGTAAGTTGCTTCAACATGTATACTCGTATGTTCATTAAGGCGAGATTTATTCTCATTCGTGAATCTTTCACAGTCGTTACGGGTCATCAGAAGCCCGAAAGTTGACAACCAGTCCAAGTGGAATAATGTTACCCAGTAACTCAACTCAATGCATTTATTTCAAATAAATCAATTAAAGGCACTTTGAAGGGAGCTAAATGATCCAACACATGCGCTACCATCAGCGGAACATTTCAGAGAAAGACGAACTCAGTAAATGGTAGGTACATAGTGCTCACATAAATGTACTATGCTGGGTGCATAACTGGGTTGTGGAGATCAGATAGGCAGTCCCTCCGTGTAAAATACTGGTGTTCAGACTGGAAGCCGACCCCAACATAGTTGGGTAAAGGCTGGCAGATTCATTGATTGAGTACTATTTTCGTTACTTAGGGACCTCAAGGGCAAAATGTCACGCTTCTAGACCCGTTAGTTTTGGCTTATAAGTGGTATATCACTGAATAAATGAATATAAGATTTTCATTGCCAAGCGTGGCGATTATGGCAAACCGTTTGGGGGAGGCCTATGTGAAGCAGTGGACGTCTTTCGGCTGAAATGATGATGATGAAGATTTTTATTAAGTAGATGATTACACCAACCTTAATCGTAGTACTAAGTTAATAACAGGTGGTCCTCCATCATCAGAATTAATATCGAAGCGATTCGGTACATGTACTTGCGGAGCTGGCGCGGGTTTGGGTGGCTTAGGTTGGTCCTGTAAAACAAATAGTATCATAAAATGAGAAATTTGGAGAAGTGTCTTGACCCTGCTTGAATGTGCGTGATCCATCGCTGCCTCACGCCTGTTCGATGTCCATCACGCACAGGATTGATGGATAGCAGCACATGAAGTAATTTTTTGCTCCGTTTGTGTAATTGCTGTATGGCATTCCAGTGACAGGATAAATATATAAAAAATCATTAAATTCTAGGGAAAGATTTTCATTTATCCAGACTAAAGGTATCCTTATTGGGTATATGTGTACATGCAGTAGTTGCTGCCTCGTTTGTCTAGTTGTCGCAAGCACTACTGCTTAGCATGAGGTCCGGGGTTCGATTCCCGGGTCAGGCAAAGGGTTTTTCCATATGGATTTTTTTAAATAGTATCCTGGCGTCTGGATTTGTGCCCGACTGATGGCAATAGACTCGCACCCTATTACTTGGGACTTAAAACATACAAGGCGGAATGTGGGACTCCTATAGGCATACCTCTGCCTAACCCTTCGGGGAATATAGGCGTTATGTTATGTTAAACAGTAGTTTTCAGCAGGAACACCACTACACTGTTTCACAGTACTGCTAGAATCGGCCATCTGAAGCTGATTCAGGAGCCATTTTTCTTCGCGTAGGATGGCTCATCTCAGACCTTATAGATTAATGTCAATCTCACCTCATTCCCTTCGTTATCACTGCCGCTAGAGTCAGCCTTCGTCAGCTGGTTCATGGGTCGCTTGTCTTCACTGTAAGACGGCTCATCATCAGACTCCAGCGCTTCGCTAGAAGGTTCCTCTTCCACCTCACTCCACACCCACTCACCAGTAACTGTGCGATGTAGCCTACCTGACGCACCCTTTGTATGCTTACTAGCCTGTAAAATATTAAAAGTTTTATTAAAACACATCACTGCTTAGTTTAGCATCCTAGAGATAATGCCAATTCTATAAGGCTGCGACAGAAAAATGCTTAAGTACTGTTTTATACCAAGACCACAAGGTCTAGGATTGTTACGGTATTCAAGTTAATATCAGGCTCAAAACGTGTTCTTATTACAAAACGAAGACTTTTCGAGGATCAGTTAGTACCAAAGAAGGTTCATGGTTCCACAGATAAAAACAAAAATGGCATTCTTTCATTCGTTCATTCTGCATCTATTTGAAGCAACGTTTCGTTTCTCTAAATATTGATATTATAATAACATTTGAAATGCATAAATAATTATTAATCAATACAAAAATATGTCATAAATCGTTCTTTGTTTAGGTTACAATATAATGAACAAGCACAACTTGTACTTTTGACGTGCTTTTTATAATCAAGTTATCATATTTTTTAACACCTCTAGCGTGAAGTGGAGTGCATTACTTAGGTACGGCGCGGCACTCGTAATTTGAGACGAATGTTTATGTTGCGTCCATAAATAATAAATCTTAGTATTAAGTACTGTTGATAATACGATTATGTGGTTTGTTCGTGAGTTGTGTCTGGTTAAACCGTTGAAGATAAACTTAGTAAAACCCTAAGACGACCCACTGACCAAAACATGGATTTTTAATTAATATTAGGTAAGCAATGCTTTGTACCATCTTATTTCGACTGCCTAACGCGAATGTTCATATTATTATAGGAAATATTACGTCGTACTACGTATGACGATGTAAGATCGCCGAGACGTATCCAGCTTAATTATCCAAATCTTCCAAATCCATCAAGTCGATTTGTAAATAAAAAGCCACACAATAACAATAAACGCTAACATCAAATAAATGAGTACCGAAGTTAGTCCATAGAAAAACTAGGGGCCTCGGCGGACTAACTTTAGTACCATAGCTTGTTCATGAACTAGTGATAAACTTCATTTTATAATAACGTTTTATTTAGTCATGGTGACAAACCTAGTAATTATCCTAGTACTAAATTTAGATCGTGTTTTGGAATAAGACGGAATTTGTTTAAGACATACTTTTTATAAACTTTAGAATACCGTTGCATTTGGCTTTGGTTGGCGCTGCGGATAAGCTAGCATAACATAAACATAATTGTTTCGAAACTACCATCATCCCTTTGACGTGGCTTTAGCGTTGCGTAGGCGCAGCGTGTAGAGGGCACGTGGATTAGGCTCAGTGCGATTACACTTTTAGGCCTGTATTATAGAACCTAACTCAAGACTCAAGTATTAAAAAGCACTGTCTCTAAACTACCTTAAAGGGACCGTACAACCCCGGTTAAGAGTTAAGCCTTTCGAAGGGGTAACCCATTCAATGGGTTAACTTTATCATGATGTAACCCATTGAATGGGTTTTATACTAGAAACCCAGTGAAAGGGTTACATGATAACCCATTGAAAGGGTTTTATACTTGAAACCCAGTGAAATGGTTTTATACTTGAAACCCAGTGAAAGGGTTACATGATGATGATAACCCATTCAATGCGTTCTATACCTACTTGAAACCCAGTGACATGAAAAAAATCATTATATTGTGTTATTTCGATATCCGCCCAGCACGCGTAGCATGACCAATTCTATAGCTATTCTACCCAGGAACCATTTTGGTACCAGTTAATCAAAAACCAATATGGTGTGGGTAATTTTGTATGGTTTAAATTAAGCCATTCAAAAGGGTTACCCACACCGTATGGGTTTTTATCGAAAACCCTTTCAAAGGGTAACCAAAATTTAATTTAAGTTGTTCAAAAGGTTATCCATATTGTATGGGTTTTTGATTAACCGTAAGCGGTTAAATTAAATTAAATTAAATATTGGTTACCCTTTGAAAGGGTTTTCGATAAAAACCCATACGGTGTGAAAAACCCTATCGAAAACCCTTTCAATGGGTAACCAAAGTGGTCCCTGAATTAGACGAGGTGAGTGAGATTCTGTAATACGGGCCTTAGATTTGTGACATTGAATCAGCTTCAGACGTGGTGCAGTTTACGGTGGCCAATGGATATTGTCTTACTAATCGCAACAGCATCCATAAATATAAACAAATGGATATTGTCTTACTAATCGCAACAGCATCCATAAATATAAACAAATGGATATTGTCTTACTAATCGCAACAGCATCCATAAATATAAACATACAGCAGTTATTATCCAACTGTTCTTTGAACTTGATCTTCCCCAGTAATAATACACATTACTGGGGAAGATCAAGTTCAAAGAACAGTCTTTGTAGTGAACACACTTTATGATGAGCCTATCTCATTTCCAGCAATAAATATGTATAAACACAAATATGTAAATACCTTATAAACCCTAGTTTCCATACTAGGACCAATAGCGACTAGAGTTTGTGTTAAATATTTTCTGTCCTTGGCCTTCTTGAAGAATGGATGTTTAAGTAACTCTGTAGCCGTTGGCCTTTTCGACGGATCTTTTTGCAAACAATCTATGATCATTTTTCTAAAGGTTTTTCCATACGCTTTGTATTGCTCTTTCTCGTCAGCACCTGTAAATAAAAATATTAATGTGAGTAATAGAGGAAAATTCTGTGACAAATAATATAAATATAGAATAGGTTAACCTATTCTATATTTATATTTTTTTACTTATGAGGATACAGCATTTTTATAATGTTGCAGTCATGTGACATTGAACATTAGTTGTAAACAATGTTGTCAGGCGTATAATAGGAACCTTTGAAATGTAAATAATTGCCACACTGATCCAATCTGGGTTAAGAAATGAGCATGTTGAAACAGTCATGTACTGTTTCAACATGCTCATTTCTATGTATTTATACAGAAAAGTTTGATCCTCAATGTATCTGGCTCTGAATAAAGTACCAACTAATATCTAGAATCAAACAACTTCTTATTTTTAAGATTAAATTTTCAGGAATTGGGACTGGTGTCCGTGTTGGGCAGTGATATATTATTATGTTGAACTGGAACTGTTGAAGAGCTGCTCAATGTTTGGATTTATGTCTAACCTAGAAAAATGCAGTTAAACTTAGATTAGATTTATTTATTTCTCAGTATATGGTACATTTAGATCTTACATTAAACATTATTTCACACATACTACCATTGCTGGTGTAGAAATATTAAATACTTAAGGTGGTAGCAGTGTCCTTGGACAATCTCTTTCACAAAGAGTCCTACTACTATTGAGCCCCATTTACACGTAGCAAGTTTCTTGCCTGTCGCATTCTTCAAATGAATCATTCCACTTTGCCCCACCGAGCCGCCCCACTGGCACTGGTGAGGCAATGTGGAATGCCTAAAATTTTGCTGTGGAATCTGCCGCACTACTTCGATTTAGTGGGGCAGATTCCACTACTCTAAAATCTTGTAGGATTGTGCCCACTAGGGTTGGCACCTTAGAAGTACAAAAATAATTGTTTGGACATTTTTATGCCCACCACGGCTTCGCACAGGTGTGAAGAAAATGAGATTAAATCTTCCCTTTACAGTACGACCATGTAATGAAAGAAAATTACAACTAAAAAATTTCACTTAAAAAAAAAATTGTACTATTATTTTAAGGTGCCAACCCTAGTGGGGCAGAATACGACAAGATTTTAGAGTAGTGTTGTGAGTAGTGGAATCTGCCCACTACATCGATGTAGTCGGGCAAATTCCACAGCAAAATTTTTGGCATTCCAGTAAGTAGCCCCACCAGTGGGGCAGCTCGGTGGGGTAAAGTGGAATGATTAAATAAAATTGAAGCTAAAAGTTAATTAAACCACACCATGTAAATCATCATCCTTCTACTCAAGTGGGCTGCTGTTGGTGAGATATACGCAGCGAGCCTACAGAGCCCTGCGCAATCAGTACAATAATGCGTTCAGGATGTTGTTGGGTCTGCCGTGGCGGTGCAGTGCGTCTGGGATATTTGCTGAAGCGCGCACTGATGGTTTCCAGGCCATCATGCGCAAAAAAGCAGCTTCTTTTTTAAACATTTTTATCTGTAACTTTTATGGTGTACATAATAAAGAGTATTCTATTCTATTCTTCCCTGCTGGCCCGTATACAGGGTAGCAACAACGGCATTCTGAACGCAATAGCTGTAAGGGTTTGACTGTCCCTTTCAGAAGCAGTGGGTTATGTCTTGTGTAGGTGTGGCGAGTCATGGCAAATAAAAAAAAAAATGACTAGGTTAAGGTTTATATGGGTCTATGCACCAGATTAAATCAGACTTTATTCTACTAAATAGGTTTCAAATGTTTATCACCTTACCAGTGTCCAAATTAGGTGGGTCATTCTGTAACGTCAGCATCAGCACTTTCATTGGAGGGTACTTGTGATACGGTGCCGTGCCCGTAGCCATTTCTATTGCCGTTATCCCAAAAGACCAAATGTCGGCTTTAAAATCGTATCCATGGTCCTGAAATTTATTTGCTGGTGTAATAATTTTGCTTTTTGGCTATATTTGGTGCAAATCCAAAAATCTACTTTCTATCTTATCATTGCTTTCAGCTAATAGTTCTAAAAGTTGGAAACTTGGTTTTACGAAATTATTATTTGTGTAATATCAAATAATTATGTGCTTTAAGGCTGGTTTTCCTATCACGCTGACCGCACGCGGATGGTCAGCGCTGATGGGTATGTAGTAACGGGCGTCAGCATTACTCAGAAACGCTACCTTACTACATAGCATATTGACCCATCAGCGCTGACCATTCGCGTGGGGTCAGCGTGACAGGAAAACCAGCCTAAAATAGTCTCTAATAAGACTTTATTAGAGACTATTTTAAAGCACATATAGATAGATAGAACATTTCTATTATCTATTCTATTCTATCTATGTTGTAATGTAATATGACGTCATCCTACAGTTCAGATATTTAGTTTCCATATCAACATTGATAAGCAGTTCTATGTAATGTAATCCCTAGCAAACAGAGATGTGCTGTTCATGACTCTAATGTGACGTATGGGTTTTATCACATTATTCTCATATTTTCTGACACTTTTAATTTTCCAGTGGGGTTTTTCAATGTGCATCGTTTTTGTGGGCAGTTAAAAATCCTGTGTAGGAGGAACTAGTGAGATCTAAATATCTGACACCCCTCCCCCCAATCAAATGCATATTGTTTGTTTGAATTCAAATTTATATTTATAGGTATATTGGTGAATGTTTTCATTTGTTATCTAAGAGTTAGTAAAACCAAACAAACAAAACTAAAACAATATTAGTAGTGTTAGAATCATACAACTCTCACTTGTTCCATAACTTCTGGGGCCATCCAACATGGCGTGCCCACAAATGTATGTCTAACTTTTTGTCTGGACATATCTCTGCCCGTGGCCAGCCACGCAGATACGCCAAAATCAGCTATTTGTACTGTACCATCTTCTCCTAACAATATATTTCCAGCCTTTATATCCCTGTGAAAAAAAATGCTATTATGACTATCTACAATAAAACTTTATGAATGGTTTTGTCTATGAGCAGAACAACAAGACTGCAATGATATTTGGTGTAGGTACAACATAAAAATCGCGTATTTGCTATAAATAATACATTCGTCACATGCCTTGTTCTAAGTATAAACCATAAGCAATATTTTCCATGTCATCAAATATCACTAGTATCTTTTGTGCTTCGAACCGCAAGCAATAACAGGATTCTTCATCAACTGTAACTTCAGCTGAAGAGCAACATCAATATTTAATATAGGTACCTAGTTCAAAGAAATATGCCTTGCAGTCGCTCTACTGGACATACTATTGGCACACACAGCATAAAATTGTTTCATAAAACATGACTAAGCAAAGCAGCAATTATGACACATAATCTAATCCTCCTCTAAATATCAAGCGCAAGCACGTTGCACAGAAACACTGAAATTAGATTTTAAAATATGATAAATTTCATTTAAGATGAGAATGCGCTTTGTAAAAATTTGATACTATTAATGATAAATTACTGATGGAAATCTTCCTTTTCTAGATATAACTGCAATTGGGTATCGGGGTACTGGGTTGAAATTACTCTTATCACGTGACAGAAATGATCAGCCAAATGTAGTTAGAAGAATAATTAATCTAGATAGATATATTTTGGGCTAAATGAAAACAAAACTAGATCAAACACAAAAATAGCATAAAATTTGCAACATAATATGCAGATAAAAAATTGCAATGGCATTAAACAACTAAATGAATTTGAGCAATGACACAAGTGGAACTAGAGATTAAACATTGCAAGAGAAAAAAAACTAGAATGAACGCAAAGCAACAATTCTTTGTTGTATTAAACTTCAAGTAAATATTTAAAAACTATTATCTACCTGTGAATTTGTCCATTACTATGAAAATATTCTAATCCTCTGAGGACCTCCTTGAGAACCGTGGCAATTGTTGCCTCGTCAAATACACCATGCTTGCAGTTTGCCACTTTCATCTTGTGTTTTATGACATCAAGTAAACTGCCTCCTGAAACATTTTGGTACAGAACTAAATCTATTTATTAATTTAGTATAATATTATAAGGAGCTATTTTATTCCTTAACATAAGATATCAGGAGTAGACAATGTGGACCAAATATATCTGAGTTCATTGATGTATACACCAACAACTTGTGATGCAACGTAAATCAAATTATGGTGATTGTGGTCCACACAGCAGGTAACAGTCCCAGTCAGTCAGTTTACCGTCAGATTTTCTGTTGTATTGACAATTGTCTATGTTTTAATAAATTCTTGGACATTTATTATACAAACAATTCAAGAAAATGTTCACCTTCAAGGAGCTTCAGGACCAGCCACAGCTCATCATGTACTACAAAACTAGTACAATAAGTCACCACGTTTTCATGATTACAGCTTGACATAGCCTGGAAAATAAAAAACAATCAGATAAATTATGCATACCCGAGTCAATATTTGAGTGTATTGAGACAAGTTCCATAGAATAATCAAATAACTTATTAGATTTATTAACATTTATATTTAATTACCTACCTGTATTTCTTTCAATAATTCATCCATGGATGTATTCCATTTCTCTAAGTTAATACGTTTTATGGCACATTTCTCACCGCGCGGTGCACAGTAAGCCGCGTGAACAACGGCTGTAGCCCCAACACCTGTAATCAACAATAAACAGTCAAATTCGATGCGGCTATTCAAACGGTTTTAAATTTTTCATACAGTGACAGTAGGTACCTAATAATACCAAATTAATTCACCAGCTGTTACAGCAATGTTAATGTTCACGGCTGTCTTCAATGAAGCCTTTGGTATTTTGTTTCTCTAGATCTAGGCAAAAACGAGAAATCTTAAAGAAATTCATTGACATTTCTTGGATCGTATGGAATTTGACAGACAGACCCAACTTTAGGCAGTCACCTTGAATGGGTTACGAATATCTATTTACAAAACACAAAAAAGGAAAACATTTTGATGATGAAAGAATAATATAGTTAGTTAAAAACTTACCGATCACATCTCGTAATTCATAATCATTTTGACTATTGGGCCATGGACACAAGTTGTTTGCAGCAGCAGTCGCCATTTTGCGATTGAATAAATTTCCGATTCCTGCCGCGGCTGTTCCGATCGACCGGCGAGCGGCTCGCGCGTATGACGATATTGCGGTTTTCTGACGATCACTTGCTCCAAAGGATTTCTGTGAACCGCAAAGTAAACAAAGCTTTAATAGGCATAAACCATTTGTGTGCCACAAGCATTATTTTTAATCATTTCTTTCATGGATTAATAACAAAAAATCTAAGTAAATTGGTTGGTAAATCAGAATTCCGCACTCACGTCATCTATTATTTTATTTTTACAACTTTTAGAGGCCAGCCAAGCCAACCAGTGTCAAAAAGTTTACCAATACTAAATAACAGATGGCACTATAGATATGTATTTTATACAATATGTAATACAGTACAAGATATTTCCGATTTCGAGTAGCATAGAATAGACACTCTTAGGTTAGGTAATCATTGAGGTCGGAAAACTAGGTTTATATGTCAATGTAGGTAGTAGGTACTGATAATTGCAAACAAGATGTTTCGATACAACTCGGGTAAAAAATAAAAATCCATTGTGTCTCTGCTTCGACACTATTTTGGCCTAATACATATACTTATACAACAATACATATACAACAACAAAGCGAATTTCTTTTTTGAAGCTTTGACACTATTTTGGCCTAATGGTGGTTAAAGAAAAAGAAAAGAAAGAAAATACGTTTATTTGCGGTAAACATGACGCAAAGAAAGAACATAGATACAAAAAGAACAAGTAGGAGGATCCACGCAAAACGGCCACCGCTCAGCATAATGCTGCGACCCTATTCGACACAGAGCCCCAGCGCTGGGGGTCTATTTCGAAGCTTTAAAATGAACTATCGGCCGAATGTTCGGTCGTTTTATAACTTCCATAGTTTCCTTTTTTTGAGTTTGAATCCTTACCTACCCGACTATTTTTGACTTTGGCTTATCTCTTTGACTGTCGTTTTACTTTTTTTTTCGCCATATTATTCCATAGTTAGCCGTAGTCAAGCAACGGCCGAACATTCGGCCGATACTTCAGATTTATGTTCGGAGTAGACCCCCTGGTTTTCAGCGATAGCCGGCGTACACATTATGTGAAGCGTACCTACACGTTGAAGTTGAAACAAAAATTCGCTTTGTTGTTGTATTACTTTTAGTGTTGCACTTATTTTGACGGCCTATCCGTTTCAACTTGAAGGTAATATGCTCTAAGGTTAGATTTCATGTTACGTTTCACATAATATTTATTTATTTAACACTTTAAGCACACAAAATGTACAGAGGCAGACTTAATGCCATAGGCATAATGTGTAACCACCTTAAGATATGATGTTGCTACGCATCCGTAGGTAGAGTCTGACCAACGAAAGCTGTTCAAGTAAAAAAGCGACAATTTAAAAAAATCTAGAGCTTTCAACCCTTGCTATACCTACACTCCTTAAACGGGTTGATACTAATTATTATTCAAGAAATATTCATAAGCAGTATTTCATATTTCTAGAGTGCATGAAAGGGCTCATGGCCGTCATGGCTCTTGATTTTTTAAATTGCCGCTTTTTTTCTCTGACAGCTTTCGTTAGTCAGGCTCTATCTTTGACGTGCTGGCACGGAAGAGATGGATTCCGTTTCCCCAATTTCCTCATTGTCTTTCTATCAACCTGTCAACTGTCTACACAGAATAGTAGATTGTTAAACAAGGGTCGAAAGGAATCAATTCCCATACGAGGTATTTATACGCCCGAGCGTAACGAGGGCGGCTATAGCTAGTCCGAGTAGGAATTGGTGACTTTCACCCGTGTTAAACACTCTACTTTTCATTTCAATTATAGGGAAAGTATTTTTTTTTAGTTTTTCTCTATATTTTTATTTTCTTGATTGCTCGCCATTTCATAAAATATGTTTCCATTGAAATTTCTAGCAAAACATTTTCGATTACTGTATTTGCCTCGTCTTTAACCGAATCTGGGGTCAACATTTCAGAATCCCTTGAACTCATTTTTAATCAAATATTAGTTTATATATAACCCAGATTTTAAATTTCGGTACAGATTACAGAGTTTTATTCCGTCAAACTAAAATAAGTACTTACTTAATCTTTTTTAAATTTCAAGGAACACACCGCTTCACCACCGCGGGCCGTTTCGCTTAATAGGTTTTTTGTTTTAATTCACACTGGCTGTTTAATACTCACAAGACCGCAGATATTTTTTATCGATATTTTTGTTATTTATGTAAAAAATTCGTAGCCGACTACCTAACCAAATTTAGTTCAATTCAGTAAAATTCATTGCTACCCTAGGGAGGAAAGCAATTGCTATGTGTCTTATCCACCCAAGGGTGGGAAGCAGCATTTTCCACCCGCTACTCAGATCAAAGAAACACTACTTTCCGAGTATGATAAATTATTGATAAATGAAAACGTCATTTTTGTTTAGTCTTCCGTCAACAAAATACTTTTAAAAGGTTCTTGTGCTACGCCCTAAGCCTGTTGTAACGGCTGTCGAGATCTACAAATAACAGTTGGGACCAAAAGGCACGGAGGAGTCTCGTAATGGATAGTCATAGCCATCCACGGACCGACCATACTCCCCGGCAAGCTTCTATCGACCCGTGCGGATGATAACACGTACCTACTAACGGCCGAACCCAATAACTTATTTTCAGTGAAAGACAGATCGCTATTGATAATAGACAGTATAATTATATCTATCCTCGGATGGCGTCTCACAATAGTCACAATCATTGATAAAGGCTATCTACCTAACCAAAACAATAAGTAGGTTTCTCTACTTCGTCCTCCCGTGCGTTCCGTTACAACCAACATCACTTTATAAAACCGGTCAAGAGCGAGTCGGACTCGCGTGCCGAGGGTTCCGTATGTATATAATATGATGTTGATGATTTCTGAAAAACTGTGCTATTTAGAGACATCGTTTTATTTTTCCTGTAATCTTTACATAATCACATAGAATAATTTCAGATTTTTATCTCTGCAAACTTCGGAGATGGGGGGGGGCGGTATTTTTTTTTAAAGTTTTCATCAAAAGTCGGAAACTATGTTGCCTAAAAACCTAAAAATAAATGTTTGAGAATGTGCAAACAGCGCTCTTTCATATGATACCCCACATGCCCTAGAAGCCCCACTTCAAAATTTTAAGACCCCCTTTCAGTCCCTTTTGCAAAAACGATATATTTTTTTAAATTTCTTTCTTGTTTGCAAAATAGTTGGGCAAACGTCATCTAAAACTATTCTAAATTTCAAGTTGATAGCATTAGAAGTTCTTGAGATATTCAGGTGTGACAGACAGACAGACAGACAGACTTAGTGTCACCATAAGGGTTCGTTTTTGTTACGGAACCCTAAAAACGACATGTGTAATATTAAAACTTCTTTGTTTCTTACTTGTAAATAAGTTACTGGATGATATAATTCTGTAGAGCCATATTTGTTATGGCCGCAAGCCCGCGAATCAAAATACAACCTTTTACTGACCTGCAAATTGCAAAAACCGTAATAAAATTTGAATTTCGGGCGCTACCTTAGCGCATCCTCAATTATTAATAATGTTGGTTTTTTTTTTAACTTAAATTCATGTTGGCATGGTGGTTGCACGGGTGGGTGTAACTAAGGAGGGAGGGGTTAGATTTCTGTTATTTTTTGGCGCACCGTTTTCAAGATATTTGAATTTCATTTTTCTTTTATTACTTTAAATAAAAAAAAACATTTATGATCATTATTGCAAGCTCTAAAGAGTTCATTTTAGCTTGGCTACTTTACGTTTATCCCTGCAATTCGGGGAATAGACAAATCTGCCATCTGTAGTATTGTCCTGTCAAACAAATCGTATTATACAGGGTGATTGGAAGATGGGTGCAAAGCTTTAAGGCGAAGATAGTACAGACAATTTAGAACCATTTAAGCCATGGTTGTCTTAGACGAAGTCTTACCAAATATTTTTAACCAAATTTTTAAGTTTTTTTTCGGAAATTCTCAAAATTTAATGTAAACTGCATAATTATGGCCAAATTGAATGATAAATGAATTCATTTTTTATTTATTTAATTAAAGTAATGTGTAAGCAATCAAGCAAAACATGTTTTAGGCTTCTGTGTCATTAGACATTTTTTTTACAGACATTTAAAGCTCAGAAAAAATAAAAAATTTGTACAATACGTCTTTTAAACCTTATTAAAAAATGAAACGGAGGGTGCTTTTTTTGTTCAAACCTTTTTGAAGACATGCTTGATAATCGCTCTTTCTTTTGAGGTATCATTTATGCGGATATCTTACAAATTATTGAAATTAGGGCCTACAAACCAATTTGAGGTAGAAATTTTTTATTTTAGGCAGACTAATTAAAACCACATTTGAATTAAAATTATTTATTTTTCATGTTCATAATGACGGCCGTGATTCCTAATACAAGCACGGCCCCGTCTTCTAACTTCTGTAGTCGTTATTTTCAACATCATCTCCTGCTTCATTGTCTCAAACGCTGAATTTATTCTTTGTATCAATTCTTCTCTAGTGTTTATTTCTATGTTGTTATACACCAGTTCCTTGGCCCGGCCCCACACGAAAAAGTCCAACGGGGTCAGATCTGGGGAGCGAGCGGGCCAAGGGATGGGTCCATCCCTGCCGATCCAGCTATCAGGAAAGCAATTGTTGAGGTGTTCCCTTACATTTAAAGTCCAATGCGCTGGACAGCCGTCTTGCTGAAAGATGACTGTTCGGTCTCTTTCGAAGATCGGGACACCTGATTCCTCTACCAGCAGTGGTAAATCAATTTGCAGAAATTGCAAATAATTTTCGCCATTCAATGGATCAGGCAAAAAGTGGGGCCCAATCAATGTTCTGCCAATTATTCCAGCCCATACATTCACAGAGAATTTCATCTGAAATGACACCTGCTTCTTAAAATGTGGATTGTTGTCTGCGTCAGCCCATTCATGGATGTTGTGAAAGTTTGTAATACCTTCCCTTGAAAATTTACTTTCATCCGTCCACAAGATTGATTTCAGAAACCACGCATCTTCGATGTCTCTGTTGAGGAGGAAACGGCAGAACTGAATTCTTCTTTGAGGATCTTGCTCTACTAGACCTTGCACACTCCTGCCATGGAACGGATACTTATCATTTTGGTGCATTGTATGCCACACCTTCCATTGAGAAATGTTTAAATTTCGAGCTACTGCTCTAGTACTGGTAGTAGGATCCGCTTGAAATGCTGCTAAAATGTCTTCGTCGACGGCAGTTTCGTGTCTGCCCGGGTTGACTCCAGGTTCCACGCGGTGAAACCCATCTTGGGCAAGACGACGAAACGTGTTGTAAAACACTCGGACATTCGGTATCCTGCGATTCGGATAGCGCTCTTGATACATCCGTCGCGCTAAAGATCCATTGCCGTCTGCTCTGCCGTACATAAATACGATATCCGCATATTCTTGATTGGAAAAAGTAGCCATAGTCACTTAACAATTAAGAAAAACGGCGTAGGAGCGCACTTAATGTCAACTCAACACAATTAAGTCAAAAATCAACACGTGCAGAAACGCGAGGCTACGACTGGACACGGTGAAACAAAAAAGTTCAAAATTAACGCAAACAACACGTGCAGGAACGCAAAGGGCTACACCTGAACACGGTAAATTGTGAATCAACACGACAACGTCCACTCACAAGGGCAGTAGTTTGACTAATAAGTAAAAGATGTAACGGCTTCATCACAGACCGACTGACCCTGACTAAAGAAAAACGACTTTGTTGCCTCAGTAACTAAGACCATTTTGCTGTAAAAACCAACTCTTATCGCTTTTTGCTATTCATTGGGCGTTCTACCTGGAAATGCCGTCGCACCGCACTCGGTGGCCATTGTTTAGAGAATCCCCTCAATGGGTTCCCCTCAATTGGTTCCTGCATATGCCAAAAATTCTTAGAATTGAACAATGTTATCATTTCGAGCACATAAAGTATTCTTTTAAGCAAAAATTTTGTGTTTTGTTAGACTGCCTAAAATTTAAAATTTCTCCCTCGAATTGGTTTGTAGGTCCTAATTTCAATAATTTGTAAGATATCCGCATAAATGATACCTCAAAAGAAAGAGCGATTATCAAGCATGTCTTCAAAAAGGTTTGAACAAAAAAAGCACCCTCCGTTTTTTTTTTTAAATAAGGTTTAAAAGACGTATTGTACAATTTTTTTTTTTTTCTGAGCTTTAAATATCTGTAAAAAAAATGTCTAATGACACAGAAGCCTAAAACATGTTTTGCTTGGTTGCTTACACATTACTTTAATTAAATAAATAAAAAATTAATTAATTTATCATTCAATTTGGCCATAATTATGCAGTTTACATTAAATTTTGAGAATTTCCGAAAAAAAACTTAAAAATTTGGTTAAAACAATTTGGTAAGACTTCGTCTAAGACAACCATGGCTTAAATGGTTCTAAATTGTCTATACTATCTTCACCTTAAAGCTTTGCACCCATCTTCCAATCACCCTGTATATTGGGACGCATATTTTTGGCATTTTCATACAAATAGCTATCTGTTGTAGGCTAAGGCTATACACACTCCCATCAGTAGATAGCGTGGGCCAGTAAGATTCCATAATGTCTCATAAATTAATGGGACGTTAAAACCATCAATAGATATATTTTTCTATCTCCAGTAGGCCAAAACTGGTGAGTTATAGGTTATTGGGTTCGGCCGTTAATAAAAAACACGGTTTTATTTCAAACTGTTTTAAACACGTGTATTAAAACAACTTGTTTTAATCATGCCAACCGGTATCGATATCTAATAAACATTAGAAAACAAAACAGAAATTATTTAAAGTTTATTTTTGTGGTGTCTTGGTTCGCAGTTTTTTGTAGTCACTTGAAATATTAGTTTTTTTTTGTGTATACTTCACATATTTATGGGTATCGATATAAAAACACGATAAAACAAAAGAAAACAGATTTTCTCAACTCATACTTCAAAGATAAAGATAAAGATTTTTTTTTTTCGAGTATCAAAATTACCAGCGGTCGTTGATCCCCAAAAAAACCCATTTTTTTTTACATATTAATAGAATAAAATCACATAAACGTACATGGGCACTTATGAAACGTAAGAAGCTAGGTGCACGGTTAAATAGGTCGTTTCATATGGAGAAGAACTGGCAAGAAACTCCACGGTTATTTTTTTTTAAATAATGGGCTCTTACAATGTTTTCAAGTTACAGTATCGAGATTACATATGTATACTCATCACGTCAGTTCATGCGGAGTTTCGCTAGCTAATTTAATTTGACCCTGTAGAAGATCTAATCTGCATGATAATAAGGCCAAAATTACCTGTCGGAAAACTCCTTGCGCGCCAGGAGGAACGATATCGCCGGGCATGTTTCTGCAAACGAGACAATTTGACTTTTACTACCTCAAAACCTTATACAATTTTCTTACTCTAAGCTCAGAACAATGAAAAGCATTTACTACAGTCCGACCGTGATGTAATACGTATTTGACACCTGTCCGTTGCATATCAACAAATATCCGTCATAAATAATCCAAAACGAAATTTATATTTTGAGATGACTTTAAACCATGGAGTCAGTTTTTGTAATAGGAACGTAACTGTGATTGAAATACCGTTCTTTATACAAAACAAAAAACTTAGTTCGGTACTAAGTTCTCATTTTTGTATTAGGAACTTTACCATGGACGGAATAAAGATAAAAATTCAATAATGGCTCCATGGTTTAAACCTGGGTCTGAAGATAAACCTTGTTTTGTAATAAGACGGTATGTGTTTTGCGATTTTGATCCTTATAGTTACTAGAAATTGACCCCAAGTAACAACTAACATGGAAGGACAGGACAGGAAGATGATGAGTTACTAGAAATTGTCCTACAGAAAGATGTCAGGAACGCATTCTCTCAACGGCCTGACGGTACTTATTAGTTTCACTGAATAAAAAATAACAAAAGACTAACATACATATTCTATAAAAAAGTAAAATGATTTTCAATACACTTCCTCGAAAACTGGTTCATATCGCACTACGTGTATTTCACACACGTGCGTTTTTTTATTTTCCAACACGTGTGTGGGAATAAAAACTGCCACAGATAACTTATACCTATACTTAGTCCAAATTGGTTCATTGCCTCTAATCTCCTCATAAAGATGCGTCATTACGGCGTTAATATTTTTGGAATATTTAAATAATGTTTATAAATAGAATACCATGATTATTACAATTTAAAAAAAAACGTTAATGAACAAATTAACATTTATTTGTGTTCTAAACTCAAAAATATTTGAATTTTCTATTTTTCATTAGGCTTTATACCTTTGCTTCTCCTTCAACCTGGCGAAAGCAAAGCGCGGAAAAATAGAAAATTAAATCATAGTTTCCTATTATTTCATGACAAAAATATTTTTCGTTAATTTATTTTATTTCTTCAAAATTGTATTGAAAAACATCGTTTCAAAGTCAAAGTCAAAGTCAAATTGTTTATTTCAAATAGGCAATAAAGGCACTTTTGAACGTCAATATTTACGAAAAAATAGAATTGATTCTAGTCGCCCCTTCCAAAAGGTAGTTTCGTATGGAGAAGAATGGGCAAGAAACTCAACCGGTACTCTTTTAAAATCTTGTACAATATTTTTATAGATAAGTACATTAATTATATAATTATATGTGAAGACGATGCACCTAGAATAAAATTACTATACCACAATAGGTAATAAAAAGAGTTAAGAATGAAGCAATGACATATAAATTAATTATGTGATAGATACATGGTGCTCACATATTTACAAAATTTTTAAAATATATATAGGATTTCCTAAAAAATACTAATATCTGCGTGAGTTAAGGTAATCACAGAATTTAAAATAAATGTCATAAAAATAATAAATTATACAATTAAAATAGCAACCTGTTTGATTTTGTCTAGTTTGATACAATGACGTATTACTCGTACTTATAAATAGACGCGTCATACACGAACATCAGTGCTCATAGAAACAGCGTAAGCCATGAATGTAGCTACATACTTGTGTACAATCATACACTGCGCGAAGAAAAGAATAGACCTATAGCAATAACTGTTGTTAGAAAGAGATGAACATACATATTTAGTTACGTTACTAGCTGCTGCATGTTCATTGGCGTGTACGCGTCGGGCGCAGCAGTCAGGAAAAATGGCTGACTGGCTGTACAAGTACAAAACTAAACAACGTATTATTAAAATAAAAAAAATACATTATGTACATATGCATGAAATGAGACGGTTTTCTGTACTCCCACAGTAATAGTGTAATTTGTACATCGTTTATAGACACGGGAAGGCATTTTCTTCACAAATAATTGCTGAGAATTGCGAGTGATTGTGACTTGTAGGCGCGTCACTGGATGGTGCGCGACTAATTTCATGTCAGGCGATTGCCTGGTATTTACTTTGCCAATATTGAGCGCGGGTAACGCATCTAAAGGTAATACATCATTGGTTTGATACACGTAGACATTTGATACAGCAGTTCTCGGCTCAAAAACAACCTCGCCTACGGCTCGGGTGTTAATTCCGCCTCGAATGCAATAACAAACATTCTCCACTTGTATCAAAATGTAGGTACTATTCCTAATTCCTATTAATAATGGTAAAGTTGAATGGAAAATAATGATAAAGAAAATTGTGCAATCAAAACTGTACATTCTCAAAGTGTAATTTTTGTTATTCGAATAGAAAATATACTTTAGTTAGAAACAATTCACAATGGAGGTTCATATCAAAGATAACCTATTATACGAGCTCACGTGTTCCTTCTAGTATAGTTGGCTACAGTCGACCTCGTAATTATTTTCTCTATGTCCATTAAATTTAAATTTCACTAAGGTGACGGCGACGGGGGCCCGGATGCTCGAGATCCCCGGCGCAGCCAGCGGCCCAACCGTTGACGCCCTAGCCGAAAGACGTAGGGCGTCCCTCGATGCGGAGGAGGTCCGAGTGTCCAGACCAACTAAGTCCGCTGAAATGCGCATCCTGGGCCTGGACGACTGCGTGACGGCGGAAGACGTTGTGGCCGCCGTGGTAAGGACTGGGGGGTGCTCTGCCGAGCAGGTGCGGGCAGGCACGATCCGTCCTGACACCACGGGCATGCAAACCATCACGGTGAGCTGCCCCGTGTCGGTGGCCCAAAAGATAGCCGGGGAGGGCCAAAGGCTCCGGGTGGGCTGGGTATCCGCGCAGGTGAAACTGCTGGAACCCAGACCTCTGAGGTGCTTCCGCTGCCGGGTGGGTCACCACGTGGGAGTATGCTGCACCTCAGAGGTGGACCGCAGTGACCACTGCTTCCGCTGTGGTCAGCCCGGTCACAAGGCCGCCTCTTGTGATGCCACGCCGCACTGTTTTGCATGTGCGGCGGCTGGTAAGCCGGCCGATCACCGGGCTGGAGGTAAGGCCTGCGCTCCCCCCCCCAAACCCAAGGGAAGGGGCAAGCCCTCAACAACCGTCGTCACCGCCGCAGCCGCCACCATTGCAGCCGCCGTTGCCGCCTCTACCGTCGTCGTCGCCGCGGAACACCGCGGCAGGGCCATCTCAGGGGGCCCGGGAGGAAGCTCAAATGGATTGCCAATAAATGGCCCCATTGCGCCTCCTCCAGGCGAACATCAACCACTGCGCCGCCGCTCAGGATCTGTTGCTCCAGAGCATGGCGCAGTGGTCGATTAACATCGCCGTGGTCGCTGAGCCGTACTATGTTCCGCCCAGGGATGACTGGGTGGAGGATCAGAGCGGCTCAGTGACCCTAATTTCGTCGGCCGCCGCTGGTACCCTGTCCCTCGAGGCCGTCAAGAGGGGACAGGGTTGCGTAGCAGCACGGTTCGGGGAGATTGTCGTGGTAGGAGTATACTTCTCCCCGAACCGAACTCTCGCCGAGTTCCACAACTCCCTTCGGGAGCTGAGAGTCGTCGTCGTCGGGTACCATCCCCTCCCCGTGTTCGTCCTCGGGGACTTCAATGCCAAAAACGTGGCTTGGGGTTCCCGGTATACGGACACACGGGGCAGGATGGTGGAGGACTGGGCTCTGGAGACAGGCCTGGTCGTCCTAAACCGGGGTTCTGTCCCCACGTGTGTGCGGATGCGGGGTGAATCAGTGGTGGACATCTCGTTCGCAAGCCCCGCTCTGTCGCCGCGTGTCATCGACTGGCGCGTCATGGAGAGGGTGGAGACATACTCCGATCACCGGTACTTCCGGTTTGACGTCTCCGCCCCGACCTCGAGCGCGCCGGTCCGACAGGCCCCGAGTGGTCCGCGGTGGGCGCTGAAGCAGCTGGACCGGGAGCTCCTCCTGGAAGCCTCGATCGTGCAGGCCTGGGTGTCATCATCGGACAGGCCTGCCGACATCAACGACGAGGCGGAGTGGTTCCGGGAGGCCATGTCCAACATTTGTGACGTGGCAATGCCCCGGGTCCAGCCCGGACGTGCCCGGCACCAGGTGTGCTGGTGGTCGCGCGAGCTGACCGCTTTACGCGAGGCGTGCGTTGCTGCGCGACGCCGGTATGCCAGGCACCGCAGGCTCCGTATCCGCCCTCCGGATACGGTAGCCATTCAGGCGGAGCTGTACGAGGGTTACAGAGCGGCGAAGAACGCCCTCCAAGAGGAGATCCAGCGGGCCAGAGGACTCTCCCACGAGCAGTCGCTGGAGATCATCGACGGAGACCCGTGGGGACGCCCCTATAATATGGTGCGGGATAAACTCCGCCCATGGGCTCCCCCGCTGACGCAGAGTCTCCGGCCCCAGCTCGTGGAGGACGTGGTGAGCGCTCTGTTCCCTTCGCGAGGGGAACATACTCCCCCGCCCATGGCTCCGCCTCCTGCGGTGCCCGATGCGGACCACACCGCCGACGACGACGACGATGCTTCGGAGGTGACCGAGGTAGATCTGAGAGTGGCGGTACGTAGGCTGAATGCCAAGAATACCGCCCCAGGACCCGACGGCTTGCCTGGAAAAGCCTGGGTTCTGGCCTCAGAGGCTCTCGGGCCTCGACTAAGGGGGCTCCTAAGCGCATGCATGGAGAGGGGCCAGTTCCCACTTCGTTGGAAGACGGGGAAACTGGTCCTCATTAAGAAGCCGGGGCGCCCAGCGGACTCTCCGTCCGTTTACCGGCCCATCGTGCTGCTCGACGAGGTGGGCAAGCTCTTTGAAAGAGTCATTGCAGACCGCCTTGTCGGGCGGCTGGTACGGGTGGGGCCGGATTTGGCGGAGAGCCAGTTTGGTTTCCGCAAGGGGCGCTCTACGGTGGATGCCATCATGCGCGTTCGAGCCCTCACGACGGGGGATGCTGTGGCCCGGGGAGGGGTCGTCTTGGCGGTGTCTCTTGACATCGCCAATGCGTTTAACACCCTGCCCTGGAGCTGCATCAGGGAGGCACTTCGGTATCACCGGATGCCGACCTACCTCTGTCGCGTGGTCGAGGCCTATTTGACGGACAGGGCCGTCATCTACCCCGGTCACCAAGGAGAGTGGAACCGGCGAGAGATGTCGTGCGGTGTCCCACAGGGATCGGTTCTGGGGCCGCATCTGTGGGACATCGGGTACGACTGGGTGCTGCGCGCTGACCTCCCCAGTGGCGTCAGCGTAGTCTGCTACGCTGACGACACGCTGGTCCTGGCACAGGGGAGCTCATATCAGGCGGCGGCCGAACTGGCGGAACGTGGGGTTGCGACAATCGTCGATAGGATCCGGCAATTGGGACTCGAGGTGGCATTGCACAAGTCCGAGGCCATGTGTTTTTATGGTCCTCGGAACGCGCCACTGTCGGGTTCCCAGATAACGGCGGGAGGGGTTCACATCGGCGTCGAGGTGACGATGAAGTACCTGGGACTCGTCCTCGACAGCCGGTGGAACTTCGTCGAGCACTTCCGACGTTTGGCTCCCAGACTGGAGCGGGCCGGGGCTGCCTTGAAGCGGCTCCTGCCCAATCTGGGGGGTCCAAACGCCTCCTGCCGAAGGCTCTACGCGGGGATCATGCGGTCCATGGCCATTTACGGGGCACCGGTGTGGGCGCGTTCACTGAGGCTGCCACCAGCCCAGCGGTTGAACGCGTCCCAAAGGGTCATGGCCATCAGGCTGGTACGGGGTTACCGCACGGTCTCCCGTGAGGCGGCGAGCCTCCTTGCCGGACTGCCGCCATGGGATCTGGAGGCGAAAGTCCTCGCGCACATGTGGGTGTGGCGCGAAGAGGCGAAACGCCGGGGTGAAACTCCGCTGCCGCAACAAATCGCGGCACAGCGGACGGAGCTCCGGCAGGATCTCATGGCGACATGGAAAGTGCGATTTTCGCAACCCAGTGCTGGGCACGCCACAATTGCGGCGGTAAGTCCCCTCTTTGAGGAGTGGCTAGAGAGGCGTAGGCGCCACGGCGTCCTCACCTTCCGCCTGACGCAGGTCCTCACCGGACACGGTTGTTTCGGGAGGTTCCTGTTCAGGATAAAGCGGGAGGAAACGCCCGGGTCACCACTGTGTGGATCGCCCGGAGGACACGGTGGAGCATTCGGTGGAGGTCTGCCCTGCTTGGGCGGAGCACCGCCGTGTCCTCACGGAGGCGATCGGCGGCGACGATCTCTCGCGTCCGGCCCTGGTACAGGCCATGGTTCGGAGCGAGAGTGCATGGGAGGCCGTCACCTCCTTCTGCGAAACAGTAATGCTCGCGAAGGAGGAGGCGGAACGCATGAGGGTGAGGCAGGGTGCCCGCCCTTCCACCCTAAGTCGCCGCAGGAGACGCCCTGGGCGTCGGGAATCGCAGGCCGATTCCCGGCCACCGTAGGCGCGGGCTTGCGGACGGTGAGCGATGGGTAGCTCGCCGTCCAATAAGGACCAGGCCCGGGTCGACGGCGCGTTGTGTTCCACGCGCGCCTCAAAGAGACGTCAGCACCAATTGACGGGGTCCGAAAGGGCCAATGCCTGCCAGGGTTACGAGCCTGTCCGAAAGGGATATCGTGGCTCTGGCACACAGGCATCTGAGGGAACACGGTGGGTTTTAGTCAGTAAAAGTCTGACACTCCCTCTCGCTCCGCCCAGAGCGGGAGAAGTTATTTGATGATTTCCCACCAAAAAAATAAATAAATAAAAAGGTCTAGTTTCACTAATGAAACTGAACACGTTCAGCACATCATACTGCGGTCAGGAGCTGTCACTTAAACAAGTAGACGGAGTAGACCTTGTAGTTTCTTTAATTACATGCATAAATTATGTTGATATACGACGAAACACTTCAAAGACAGCAGATATAAAGAAGAATACCTTATACCTACTTTAGAATCTAAGTACCGTATAGGTAACAAAATTAAAGCAATCTACAAAAAGCTTCACAGGCAGGTCAAGAAATACATTTAACATAAGCCGGTCACTCAATCCGTCTAAAATTCTTACCATTTATTCTTATTCCCATTTATCAAAATGAATATTCTAAGAAAAGGGAACATTTTTACTGCCTAAAAGGGTTCTACGTAAATACCTATACGCTTATTTTGTTTGACGCAGATTGAATTATTATAAGAGGTCGACATTTTAGCATGATTGTCAATTGTCGGGAATAATCAGAGAGTATCCGGTGTTATCTTTGTACTAATCTCTCTGTTGTTAAAACTGGCAACTAATATAGAAAATTAAATTTTTTGTGGACGTTAGGAAATGTGGATGGGACTGAGTTTTTACTTGCAATTTTTTTTTGTTTTGCTTCTCGTAGTTGACCTTGAGAGGTCGTCACTACTTAACCGGACTATCCTGTGGCTGCCTTCAGCCAGCTTAAAGCCTCCAGCCAGGGGCGAATTTCTTATATAGTATTAAGCGACTGCACGCCAAGGGCACCCCCTGTGGGGTACGACCCTCGGCTTAGGGCGTCGCTGGGGGGAGGATAGCAAGATGGGACAGGCTGGATAGGATCTGCACCCTAATTGCGTAACACAGTTTGAATCGGAATCGGAAAGATTTTGAAGTATATTGCTAATCCATTGCTTCATAGGTTAGAACAAATTATCTGCTCAACAAGGTAAATAACGCAATGAATGATGTTGAAATCTCAAATTGAAACCGATTCCTACTGATAGTGTGTTACGCAATTAGCCCACTGGTTACTTGCTATTTCTAAGGTACCGGAATTTTGTAACGTTCTATGTTAGCGGCTTTTTTTGTGGGGATATGTAAAACAACAGAACTACTAAATAATTAAATAATAACATGTGTTCTGTAAAGGGATGATTAACTGCCGTGGGTTGTTTGTGACGATGCAAGAAAACTGTGCTTTTAAAACTATTTGCTATTTATTAAAATAAATAAAAAGCTTAGGTTTAGTAAAACCTATGAGCCAGTTGAGTAATTATAAAAATATTCGTTATAGGCAATAATACATAATTAAAAAATATTATAAGTTATCAATTACACACTGCAAATTTAATTAATTATTTAGTCCGCGAGGCCTAAGCTTTTTTTTTTTTTTTTTTTGGTGGGAAATCATCAAATAACTTCTCCCGCTCTGGGCGAGAGGGAGTGTCAGACTTTTACTGACTAAAACCCGGGAATCGACCTGCGATTCCCGACGCCCAGGGCGTCTCCTGCCGCGAGGCCTAAGCTGAGCTTTGCATTTAGGTGAGTGATTAGTTTAATTATTTAAAGTACATTTTACAAAGTAGGTACAGTCCGCGAGGCCTAAGCTGAGCTTTGCATTTAGGTGAGTGATTAGTTGATTACAGTACCTACAAGAGGTGAAGTGTGGAAGAGCGGAGTTGCATCGCTCGAGGGACGCACCGCGCCTCAGGCCGATTGACCTGAAGACTGTACCTAAACGACGACGATAAGACAATTAACCGTACCATGTATGTTATGATGTGGTAAGTTAGGTTCATGGTCCAAACCTTACTACCATACGAGAGCTCATAATGGGACCCCTTAAGAGTAATAGTAAAAGTAGTAAGGTTAGGAAAAAAATTGACTGCCTGTAGTCATATTTTTTGCAGTCATTCAGTCAACTTTATTTAGAAATGACGGTCTATTCAAGTTATATTATTTTATTTCAAATTCCTGTCAATAGAAAATGGTGATCCATACTATTCTTATCGCAAAGCTTTTCCTGGCCGCTTTAATTAAAACACTTCGACAGTTGGCACGGATTAAGATAATTCGTGATATAAAAAGAGTTTCCGACTGGGGAAATCATTCATAAAACCGACCGTTGTTCATCGGTAACTACCTTCAGGAATCGCCGGGAGAAAAGCAGTAAGTCCAAGATGGCAGTCAGGCATTTCATCATTAAGGTAAACTAAAAATTCTTTTAAATTAATTTATAAAACTTTATTGTTAGGTTTTTGCTCAGCAGCGAGATTCTGATTGAATTGTGTATCCGCTCAATAAATTCTAGCCGCACTTAATTTGTTCTACTTTGCTGGTAAGATTTACAGTCTTCACGACAAAATTCAGACATATTCCTCCATCATTCAGTTTAAGCTAATCGGTCGTTTTGCTTATGAAAAGCAAAACGACCGATTATTTTCTTTGCACCCATGAGCTACGAACTGCTTGTTATGTATACCCTGACCTGGCTTATCCAAAGGATACGGGAACTAGCGAATTACACATTATTAGGACTGACAGTTTAAGGTCTGAAGACCAGGCCAAGTATAAATATAACTAGATAATACTGTCTGAAGGGTACAAGTTTGTAGGTCAGACGATTGTCTACGAGTAAAGGCTCGACTCGCGATATCGCGCGCGCGACTATGGTCACGCTGCCTGTCGCGCCAGTCTGCACGAGCCTTAAGTTTGATGGTACACAGACCAATCAAAGACAAATGGGATTTGAGCTTCTTGGTAAATGATTTTGCTGACGGTCTTTATCTAAGCGATGCGTTAATTAATCAGCTATTCATTAGATATACTTGCCGCGTGTCTGATATTAGTCTGGTAGGTTGGTACAGTTAGTAACAAAAAAGTTGATAAACACTTCAGTTTTCTAAATCTTAAGTTTTGAGTGAAATATTGAATTAAAATCGGAACACAAGTAAAATAATAATAAGTTTGTGTCAATTTTGATTATGTGTATCAGTAGCAGTGTTATTCGACTTTTGTTGCTGACCGTACCAGATTACAAATGAAAGAAAAACATTAAAGTTTAAAAATAAAGATGTGTGAACTGCAAATATGGCTTGATATGAAATGGCTTAGTATGCATGCATATTTTATAAGAGCGAAGGCCAATATTAATCCACAGTTTGTTCGCCTACTAACCTTGTACTTATTTATTTTAAAATAAATATCTAGCAAAAGAAGAACTAATAGGTCATTAGGTGTCTAGGTTTCTAACAGAGGCTTGGTGGTACAAAGGAATCAAAGAAATTTAAAATAGACACAATTTAATGTCTATGGGTAGAGTGGTTGGAATAAAAATGGTAGAATGTCTTTGAGTCGAGTGTTTGTTATGAAATAAAATGGTAGAAACAAAGGACCCGAAGACATGTCATGTTAGCTACTTGCTGTGATAGAAAAAGAATAAACGATTCAAAAGTATTTAAGGGGCCGGCGTAGCATGCATAGTTCATACAAACGGAATACCAAAATAATTTGTAAATCAAACATATTCTAGTGTGTCTATTCGTAGTGGGTCTTTATTCCGATTGGAATACAGAATATCTAGGTTTCGAAATATATATTTTGAATGGACACTGATTTAAACAAGAGTTATGAAAAAATAAGTTTTCTATAGAAATTTTAAATTCCTCATATCTCGTCTTTTTACCATTGTCCTTTCAAAATTTAATATATATTTGGGAACACAGATATTCTGTAATCCAATCGAAATAAATACAGTATATTCTGTAATAAAAAGGACAATGATATACAATAGACGAGATATGAGGAATTTAAAATTTCTATAGAAAACCTATTTTATCATTGTTGTTGTGTGCAACTAGACACACTACCTTAAGAATATGTTTGATTTACAAATTATTTTGGTATTACGTTTGTATGAACTACGCATCCATCGCCGGCCTCTTAAGTACCTAATACACAGTAAACTATACAAATAGATAAGTGGCACCGTTGTGTCTGAGTTCAAAAATAAAAACGAAACGAACCGTCTGTGAACTGTGAGGTTCTGAGTTTAATTTCAAGCGCAATCAACTAGTCGTTTGCAATATTTTGTCCATCAGTACAACATCCAAGAAGACCATACCTATAGTCAAGTGCGATGTGCTAACTGCGCGTCATTTTTTTAATAAATGTTTCGAAGAGTCAATCTTTCCAGACCAGTTGAAATTGGCTAAAGTAGTTCCAATATTCAAAAAAGGTATTAAGACTGAACCAAAAAATTACCGACCTATATCCCTTTTGCCAACCTTATCAAAAGTGTTTGAGAAAATTATTAAAATTAGGCTGATGGTACATTTAAATTTAAATAGAATCATCAATTTAAGACAATTTGGGTATCAGAAAGGCGTCGGTTGTTCAGACGCAATAAACACTCTTATAAATGACATAATAAATAAACTAAATAACAAAATGAAAGTAGCAGGGCTAGTTATAGACCTTAGCTCCACTTTTGATACGATTGATTATGAATGACTACTAAATAAACTTGAATATTATGGTATCAGAGGCAAATCCTTACAACTTTTAAGATCCTACTTACAAAATAGGCGAATGTTTGTCGAAATAAAAAGCATCGATGAAGATAATCAGGAAGTCATATACACCTCTAAAATTACAAATATAAAACGTGGTGTGGCTCTATTTTAAGACCTATACTATTTATTTTATTTACAAATGACTTGCTTAACTTTATGCATTACGTACAGCCTGATATAAAACTTGTTGTTTTTGCAGATGATACAAATATAATTATTGGGGCGAATGACTTAAACGAATTGACCAAAAATGTAAATAAAAGCCTAAAAAATCTCTGCGATTGGTTTACAGCCAATAACCTATTGCTAAATATAAGTAAGACTAACATTATTTTATTTAAGACTACAACTCGCCATAATTACAATTTAGATGTAGAAATCAAAGGAGACAAGATTGAATTCGTGGACAAAGTAAAATTTTTAGGGATCAACATAGATGTGAATTTAAATTGGAAACAGGAGCTAGCTGCTATTGACTCTTCGATTTCATCAGCATGCTGCACTCAGGAGCCTTAGATATATGTTGGATTTAAAGCAACTAAAGGCTATATATTACGCGCTGATAGAATCTAGATTAAGATACAGCATAATGCTTTGGGGTAACAGCTATAGTTATAACTGTCAGAAAGCGTTTATTTTACAGAAACGTGCCATAAGGGTTATGGTAAGGATCTCACAAAGAGACTCATGTAGAGAGCACTTTAAAGAACTGGAAATTTTAACAGTACCAAGTTTATATATATTAGTAATCCTAAATCACTTTGCTAAGTATATTCGTGAGTATGAATCACAAGACGAACGTAAGATAAGAGAAAGCACAAGAAGAAAGGAATTTAAACACAAAATGACACCAAATTTGAATATAGCTAGCTAGGCATTGTTCCGGATACCAAGCAGTGGAGTTATTTAATAGGTTACCGACTGACTTAAAATTATTAATTTATAGCTCTCACTCTTTTAAAATTAAATTAAAAGCTTGTTGGAAAAATGTTTATACTCGGTATCAGAATTTAAGTAAAGTTGTACGAGCTCAATATTTTTGACATAAAATTTTGATATTATACCTGCTATTAATTTGACATTATTGACTTGCGAAGTTATTGACTAACTTTAAATTAATTGACTCTTGAACATTTAACATCAATTTTAATTAGGCCTTATTTGTATTGTTTCTGCATGTGATAATTTTATTAATATGTAATGTTCAATACAATGTTAATTGTTAAAGAATAAATAAATGAAAATGAATGAATGTCTCCTTTACAAGGAAATTTCTCGCCGACTGGTCAAAGAATTAGCATTGCAATTCAACGTGGCAATACTGCGTCTAGACTACTGTAGACACGTTTTCGGATGATAGCGATGCGAACGAGTACTTCAAAGCCTAAGTCTTGTGTCCTTTTATTTTTATATTTATTTGTAGGTATAAGTAGTTAGTCATTTAATTTAGTACCCAGTGTATTCGTAATTAATATTAAATCAAATATAGGTGTTTAAAAATTAACCCGACAAATAAGGAGTGCTTTATACCATCGAACTGAATAACTTTTACTTTGAAAAACAAAACAGCTGCCAAAAAATAATAATATTAATTGTATGGAACAACAGATTTTTTTTTCGTAATTCTAAAGTTGATCCTATAGTAAAAGTTATTCAGTTCGATGGTCTAAAGCACTGCTTAAAGTTTATAGGTTACATTTTAAACACCTTCTGTAATTAACATACCCATTTTCTTCCAAAAGCGCCATTTTGAGTACCCCTACAGTTTCTGGTACCGTCTCCATGCGAAAGGTGCCGCGGTGTCTTCGTCGCATCACCGACTTGCGGCTGCTGTACCTAAATAAAAAGTTTCATATACACGTGTCGCTTAGGTACACACCAAGCTATATATTTCCAGTTTACGCTGATCTTGCACTGTACGGAAATCCTATACAAAGCGAGATCAGCTTATACTGGAAATGTATAGCTTGATGTGTAGCCGTGTGTACTCGGCTCATGTTGTGATGGATGACACATTATTAACATGAATTCAAAGTTAGTATTTTTTTTTTATTCTTATTAATAAAATCGACTCGCCCCTGCTTGGCGCGGTTTTTAAAACTAGACTAATCATCGAGATTTTTGTTAATAGGTGTAAGTTTAAAATTAATGTATTGTACACACGGCTACACATTACGCAATTATTTAGTTTAGACTGAACTCGCATTGTATAGGATTTTCGTATAGGTAATGAGAGGCCAGCTTAAACTGGAAATGTATAGCTTAATGTGTAGCCGTGTGACACGAAGAAAAACGCTGTCACACAGGCAGACACGAAAAGCGGTTTTAATTTACTTAAGTATCATATATTTTATCTACTCTCATAACGTAAAATTTGGATTATAAACTTCAAAACGAGTTTAAATTGAAATACTTTCTAAACACAACTCCCAAAAATTATGAAAAGTTAATAAAAAAAACCATAATCCCAACTGCGTAAAAAGTGAACTTAAAAAAGATGGAAACAAGATTTATATAAATGAATACTATATACAATCTCATGCAGTCTGAGGCATCTTCCTAACAATACCGACCTGCCTTGATTTTTAATAATTTTAATACGGATACCCTATGACACTCGCGCAATAAAGACGAATCTAACGACATATCTTACATCAAAATCGGTTCAGCCGTTTAGTAGTTACGAGGGAACATAGGGACAGACATACATACATAGATACATACATACAGGTCAAACACATAACCCTCCTTTTTGGCTTCGCCACAGTCGGGTACAAACAAAATCTTGTAGTAACAGTTTTTATCTAATAAAATAATAATATAAAACTTTTTTTTTACTAATACGATACAGGGCCAATCCAAGAAGTTCACCAAAGAGTTTCCATCAACATTTTTTTTCTAATATCCTTTAATTTCAAAACTATTTCTTACTCTTTTAACTTTGATTTAAAATATATTAGGTTCAATCCCAATGTATGAGACTAGATAAAGTTGTGTATGAAATTGTACATAACTAAGTATTAAAACACTCGTGTTTTTTTAAAACCTCTCGTTAAGCAACAGTTTCATAAACTACTACCTATTAATGCTTAATTATTGCCGATGTCTTTGAAGTTTTACGCTGTGTCTCAATATAATATATCTACCATCGTGAAATTAACGAGAGTTATTCATATTATAGTGATTCAGTAGTATTCCATATAAAGTAACAGTAAATAAATAAATAAAATATGACCATCCTTTTTTGGCTTTACCGCAGTCGGGTAATAAAGTAACAATCAAGTTTAGCTGCCTCTTAAAACGATAACATATTTATTCCGTTTTACAATGGATCTTGATCCGATATGGGTCGTGACTGTGAGACCTGGGGGTTTACTCCGCACATAAATCTGAAGTATCAGCCGAATGTTCGGCTGTTGCTTTTTGTTGTTGACTACGGCTAACTATGGCTGACTTCAGTGAAAAAAAAAAGACAGTCAAAGAGATAAGTCAAAGTAAAAAATGTGACTTTTTTTTTTTTTTTTCTTTTCCTTCTGGCTTCGCACGGTTTGTGCATTTAGCCAATGTCAAGTTTTAGTTCTTGTCTAATATTGATGAAATGAATTATAAATGCATGATGATGATATCCCCGCCCACTCCCCTTGAGTTTCAGTAAAGATGTGGCACTTTACTGAGTCCTCACGCGGACTTCTTGAGAGAACTTGAAGCGAAGTTGCACTGTTTTGTTTCATTTGCCTACACTAATGCACGTTCACAAACTCTTAATGGTTAATAATCCACCATTATTACACATTAGTATTCGGCTAAACACAAATTTTGGAAAATAAAACAAACTGCTGAACATGACGCTTCACTTTCCCGCCAAGAATCCAAAATGTGACTTTAAGTCGAGTAAAGATTCAAAGTCAAAAAAGGAAACTATGGAAGTTATAAAACGGCCGAACATTCGGCCGATACTTCGGATTAACGCTTCGGAGTAGACCCCCAGGCTTACGAACCTGATTTCGGCTCCTATTTATATTTTCAAAACGGAATCATTCCGATTCAAATATGTAAAGTCATAGAAATTAGATAATTGTTAAGCAAATTGATAACCTACTTAAATTGTCCGCATAGTCAAATCACAACTGTCATTCTTTGACAGTTGTATGAAAGGTTTTTATGCGGCCAAATTGACGAAGGGTGTCAATTTATTTATATAATAACTAGCTGCGCCCCGCGGTTTCACCCACATAAGTCTTGATCCCGTAGGAATATCGGGATAAAAAGTATCCTATGTCCTAATCCAAGTCAAGGTCTACCCATGTGCCAAATTTTATCCAAATCCGTTTTGCCATTTTAGCGTGAACGCGTAACAAACAAACTCGCCTTCACCTTCACCCGCGTAAGTCTCGATCCCGTGGGAATATAGGGATAAAAAGTAGACTATATGTTAATCCAGGGTGTCGGCTACCTCGATACAAAATTTTATCAAAATTGGTCCAGCCGTTTTTACGTGAAAGAGTAACAATCATCCATCCATCCATCCATACTTACAAACGTTCGCGTTTATAATATTAGTAGGATTTTAAGTAAGTAGTTAGGATTTCCCTGACTGTAGGAGGACCGGACCGGAAAAGGGCTGTTTATTTGTATAACTCCAGCTGAATCCAGCTAATATAATAAGCACACGTTCACTTGTATTGAAGTAGGTATACTTAAGGTATTCAATCATAGAATGACCTAAATTGACATTAGTTTTCTCTTAAAGATGTTGCCACTCCATCTGCACTAATCAGAGAGAGTGAATATTGAATCAAATAGTATTGTCGCGCTTGATAAAGGTATAGGCTGCTCTGTTTAATTTATTTATTTACTAGCTGTGCCCCGCGGTCCCGCTTATGTCTCGATCCGCCGTTTTAAGGCTTCTACATACCGGGGTGACTTGTCGCGCGACGCGACGCGACACAAAGGCACCGCTCGTCCCGCGACACGCGGGGCCTTTGTGCCGTGTCGCGTCGCGCGACAAGTCGCGCTGGTATGTAGAAGCCTTTAGCGTGAAAGTGTAACAAACAAACAAACAAACTCACTTTCGCATTTTTAGGGTTCCGTACCCAAAGGGTAAAACGGGAACTTTATTACTAAGGCTCCGCCGTCTGTCTGTCTGTCTGTCCGTCTGTCACTTGGCTGTATCTCATGAACTGTGATAGTTAGACAGTTGAAATTTTCACAGATGATGTATTTCTGTTGCCGCTATAACAAAAAATACTAATAAACAGAATAAAATAAATATTTAAGGGGGCTTCAATACAACAAACGTGATTTTTTTGCTCGTTTTTGCTCGATATTGATAACGGCAACAGGTAGACGCTTGAAATATTCACAACATCTTTAGTTATATATTCCCTTTAAAATAAATAATTAAATTAAAATAAAACAAATATTTAAGGGGGGCTCCCTTTTTGCAGTTTTTATAGATAATGGTACGGAAACCTTCGTGCGCGAGTCTGACTCGCACTTGGCCGGTTTTTATTATTAGTTGGAGTTAGGAAGTTAGGATTAGGATTTAAAAAGGTTTACTAACAGCTTCTGTATACAATATATTATAATAACAATTAGCCTTGGACTTACACAGTCGTCAATTACGGTTAGCTAGCCTTCTCTAAAACAAAACCATAAAACTAATGGCACTAGAATTAAGATAAGGCAAAATTAAGACGAGGAATTGCAATTTTGCCCATTTACATAATGTCTATCATATTTAAACAACATTAGTTTTTGTTTACCCTAAACTCGAAAAGGGGTCATTGTACTCATAATTTTGAACAACTTTTTCTATGGGACCAACCTTGAAATCACGAAAAAAAATCAGCTGTTCCATACATGTTGTACTTATCATTCAAAATGATGAGTACAATGACCCCTTTTCGGGTTTAGTATAAACAACAATTAATGTTGTATATTAACATATTTATCATGTTTACTTAAAGCACCTATATTATATTTAACTCCTAACTATCATTTTTAGTTTTTCGCGCAAGGAG
The DNA here is from genome assembly GCA_948098905.1 of Tiliacea aurago. Classification (NCBI taxonomy): domain Eukaryota; kingdom Metazoa; phylum Arthropoda; class Insecta; order Lepidoptera; family Noctuidae; genus Tiliacea; species Tiliacea aurago. The sequence continues at coordinate 20,481,142 of OX402576.1, forward strand.
ATAATTAGTCTATGAATATTAATTAAGCAGAAAATATGATGAAAAAGATTTAATCGTCGACGTAGTCCCGTTCTTTTACTAGGTTATTTATTTTTGTGTTGAACACTTTTTAATAACTCCACGTAAAATTCAAGACATTCATATTTTTCAGTAAGTATGTTAAAATTCACTCAAATAATGCAAAGGAACCCAATAAAAATTGTTCGTTATCTACCGTCTGAGGTGTCGTCCCATTTCTTGTCCCGGATCGTCTCAGTTCTCCACTTATTATAATATAAAAAACACCAGTAAACTGCTCCCACATATAAAAACTAATTCACTGAACAAGACGTTACACCTGTTTATGAATTACGAAACGTTACCAAAAAACTATAATACGTAGTTTCAAACGTCAATGATTGTAAGTTATCTGAAAACCAATACGAGTAGGTACATTACTAATGGAATTAGCGAATCTTAGCGTGAACGTCATAACGGAAAAATGTACGTCTACCCAATAATCTTACCCGTCGGCTGTAAGTATATATAATTATATTTATTTATATTTTTAATTTTTTTTAATGTTTGTTATGTCAGAACTCCGTTGTTTCAATTAAAAAAGAATTTTCCAAAACGGTTTACGTTTTGGAAAATTATTTTCAATACACTTCCTCGTCGTGTATCAAACGACGTTTTTTCAATAAACTTTTGAAGAAATAAAATAAAATAACGAAAAAAATTCTCCACTTGTATCTAAATGTAAGTACTATTTTTATACATACATCCAGATTGGTCCCATTTTTATCAAAATCCAGTTCCGATGTTGGGATCCATGAGTAATTCAGGGAACTCCTCAAATATTATAGGCATACATAAAGCGATTTTTATATTTTCATCAACAAGACAATCATTTGCATTCAGAAAGTATAATTTGGTAAAGTGGAACTGATGAAGAAGGCCACAGATGGCCACTGGAACTTCTCAATGATAAGTATTTCACGGGTGGCGATAAGATATCTGGATTAAGATACACTCACATGCACAATTAACCGCCCACCTATATCATTCTTCACCCTGTTTGTTTACATTAACTATGGCTTATCAACTGTTTTGTTTTCTTGCGCGACACAAAGACCCCCCGTGTCGCGCAAGTCTGTAAAGGCAATTATTTCGTTTCCTAAATTTGTGTCACCGAAGGGTTTTTGGAATTTAGTAGTCGTTTGACATTGTTGCAGTTGTGTTACCGTGTTAACATTTCCTTTTCTGTTTTGCCATAGTGTGCTAATATTGTTTAATTTGAGATTGTAGTGTTTGCTCATTGTTTGTGACTGTAAAAAATGCCACTCGTTGCAACTGGTGCAGGTAGGGCAGTGGCTTTAGCTGACGCTGGGTACAGCCAACGTCGCATGCTCGTACACTCGGTGTACCTCGAACTACGGTACGAGATGCCATCTGACTATTTCGGGAGACAGGTTTATACACCCGCAGGCCAGGTCAAGGCCGACATAGATGCACTTCAACTCGAGATGACCGCTTCGTTGTCAGCAACGTGTTGAGAAATCGCTTTTCGACCGCTACTGAAGTTCGGACGCGTCTTTTTTAAGTTGAAAAATGTCAACGTAAGTGAACGTACCATTAGAGGAAGACCGGCAGAAAGAAATCTGAGGGCTTTTCGTCCAGCTCGCGCCCCACAATTGCTCCCACAACACCGTAGAGCTAGACTTTGTTTTGCGCGAGAATATGCTGACTGGATTGTGAAGGAATGGAAGGACGTACTGTTCTCAGATGAGAGCAGAATAGCCTTAAGAGGTCCATATAGACATCAACGTGTCTACAGGCGTCAAAATGAAAGGTTTGCTCCATGCGCTATAACCGAAACAGTGGGTTACCAAAGAGGGTTCAAAATGGTTTGGGGAGGTATCTCTTATAAAGCTCGTACCTACTGATCTTGTGTTATTCGATAGAGGCAGTGTGAACGCTCAAAGGTACGTGGAAGAAGGTCTTCAAGACCATGTCATACCTTTCGTACCGTTTATTGGTGGAAACGTCAGATTAATGCATGATATTGCACGTTGCCATACCGCAAGATCAGTCAGTGAGTACTTTAATGAGGTCGGGATTCAAGTTTTACCATGGCCGGCACGCAGTCCCGATCTTAACCCAATTGAACACATTTGGGACAACCTCAAACGACGTGTCCGAGCAAGAGTACCAGCCCCTACGACCTTAGAAGAGCTCAAAACGGCTGCGGTAGAGGAGTGGCACAATATCCCCCAATCGGATATCCAAGATTGCCAAACCGGCTCCAAGAAGTCATAAGGGCCAGAGGCGGCAACACCCATTATTAATTTTAATTTTTTCTTGTAATTGAGCCACTATTTACGAAATCTAAACTTCTCAATTTTCATCGAAGATTTTTAGAAAATAGATTTTTGGTAAGCATCTTTTAACAAGCGACATTTTTCCTATTTCTTTTTCCATAAAGGTAGTTGTTTACGTACCTTTCATAAAATGTGGTCTAAGTTTGACAATTTCTGAAAATTGAAAGAAATACAAGGTGCCCCGGTTAATTGTGCCTCTGAGTGTAGTTAAGCAAAGAAATTATTGATCCTCCACCATATGCCACTGTACTTTTAAAATTTATCTGATTATATAGTTCTCCTTTGCGTCTATACAATATTAGTTTTAGTGTATACGAAACCCGAAACACATGTCTAGTATTTTTATGTACTTAAAGAATCTATGTACAAAATTTCAAAACTGTATCATGAAAAATCACAAAGTTTTAAGGTTGTTTGTTACCGGGTTGTCCGTACAAAAACATGCCAACGGCGGCCCCGCGCCTCGGGAGGCGCTGGGGCGCCGTCAGGTCCAGGGTCGTCTTGCGCTCATTAATAATAATTTGGCAGTAACCTAACCTAACCTAACCTAACCGTACGGCGATTGTATTGTAAGTAATTAAATGGTGATAACATTTTCCATCACAATTATTTTTGGGTCAAAAAAATGGTTATAAAAATATTGAAATTGATTCAGTTCCTTGTTCTCAATGATATTATATTAAACTAGCTTTCGCCCGCGTGGATGTCGAAAAAAAAACAGCTTCTCTATCAGCATCATTCCCCCAAAACATTATATGTACCATATCTTAGTTGGAACCAACGTAAGCGTGGTAAGCAGATAGGAGTGCAGTTTGATTTAAAACTTTACGGAGGATATAGATAGCATATAAATACCAACTTCGTTTTGTACATACTTGTTCAATATACCTCCATTTCATGTCTAAGTCTATTTGTAAGAAATTTTGTATTTTTTCTACGTTTTTGTTCTTAAATAATAATTGATGTATACCAACTTTTGAGTTATTCAAGGTACGCAGTAAAATTCTCCCGAAAACTATGTACCCCTTTTTCCGATTCTCGAAAACTTTTTTTTTTTTCTGTCAAAAGTATGAGCTCTGACTTTCGAGTTAATCGGACCGCGCGTTAAGATTCTTAAATACAAACTATAACACTCCCTAAAATCCTTTTGAGGGGTAGTTTTGAAAAACGCAAAAGTTATGACAAACTTTGTTATTTAAGTAATGACTGCCTCGTTAGTCTAGTGGTCACAGGCGCGACTGCTGAGCATGAAGTGGGTTTGATTCCCAGGTCGAGCAAAGTGTTATTGGATTTTCCATTAGAAATTTCTCAGTAGCAGCCCGAAGTCTGGATTTATGCCCTGTTGATGGCAATAGGCTCGTCCCCTATTACATGGGACTTAAACAATACGGTCGAAATATGGGTGTACTAAAGGTACACCTCTACCTAACCCTTTGGGGATTGCAGGCGTGACGTTACGTAAATAAGTACTCGGGCCAAATTTCAAGTTTATATTATATCAAAAGAAATAAGATTCTGTTCATACAAACTATATTGCCCTTTTTTACGCACTCAAAGGGGTAAATTGTTGAAACATCGTTTTTGACGTTTCTATTATTGGATTTATAAGTTATTGATACCAATTTTCAAGTTAATCAAGCCAAGCAGTAAAATCCTCCATTGTAAATTGACTATCTCTTTTCACCCAATTATTAGGGGCAGATTTTCAAAAAAAACTGATACAAGTTATTCTTTATTTTTTGTTTTCAGTAAAAAACCTGAGTTTCAAGTTAATCGGACCGCGTGTTAAAATGATTCCATAAAAAAACAAAGAATCACAAACTTTATATTTTACTTAAGTTAGTATTCGTCTGCCCAGCTTCGGCGGAGCACCGCCGTGTCCTCACGGAGGCTATCGGCGGCGGCGATCTCTCACGTCTGGCCCTGGTTCAGGCTATGGTTCGGAGCGAGAGTGCATGGGAGGCCATTACCTCCTTCTGTGAAGCAGTAATGCTCGCGAAGGAGGAGGCGGAACGCGTGAGGGAGAGGCAAGGTTTGCGCCCACGCACCCTTAGTCGCCGCAGGAGACGCCCCGGGCGTCGGGAGTCGCTAGCCGTCTTCCGGCCACCGTAGGCGCGGGCTTGCGGACGGTGAGCAATGGTTACCTCGCCGTCCGATAAGGACCAGGCCCAGGTCGACGGCGCGTTGTGTTTCACGCGCGCCTCAAAGAGATGTCAGCACCAACTGACGGGGTCTGTTAGGGCCAATGCCTGCCAGGGTTGCGAGTTTGTCCGAAAGGGATATAGTGGCCCTGGCACGCAGGCAACAGAAGGAACACGAGTGGGTTTTAGTCAGTAAAAGTCTGACACGCCCTCCCGCTCCGCCCAGAGCGGGAGAAGTTATCTGAAAATTTCCCACTCAAAAAAAAGGGGTTTTCAAAAAACTGATAAATTCTATTATTTATTTTTGGTTTACAGTATAAATACTGAGTTTCGAGTTAATCGGACCGCGCGTTAAAATTCTTCCATACAAACTTTGTCATCCGCAAATCCCCCTAAGGAGTAGTTTAATAAAAAAATAAAATGTAACACTTTATAATTTACTTAGGTTAGTATTCGTGCTAAGTTTCAGGTTTATTAACTCAAGGAATAAGATTTATCCCCCTTGTTCACCCCTTACAGGTTGAATTTCGAAAAATCCCTTCTTAGCGGATGCCTATAGTTTCCAACAATAAGCCGAAATATTAGTGATTTTAACTTAAAAAGAAATTTCATTAAAAATAAAATTTTATCCCCTTTTTCACCCCTTATGGGTTCAAATTCTAACAACACCGTTGCATTAGCTTTCAACCATAAGCCTAGATAATAAATTTAGTGATTTTACTTCGAAAATTAAGGACTTTCCATACACAACATCATCCCCCTTTTTAACCCTTCGGGGGTGCAATTATCAAAAACGCTGAGACACGTATAAATTAATTTTCAATCGTCAGCCTATACACAAAATTTGAAGATCCTAACTTCAAAACTGACGGACTTTCATATAAACTTCCATCCCCTATTTCACCCTCTTAGGGGTGGCATTTCGAAAAACCCTTTCTTAGTGGATACCTACACTTTACAAAGAACACACCCTCCAAGTTTCATGTATCTACGACCAGCGGTTTAGGCTGTGCGTTGATATATCAGTCAGTCAGTCAGTCAGTCAGTCAGTCAGTCAGTCAGGACTTTGAATTTTATATATATAGATATAATATAATTGCTTATTCTGAACAAACTATATTCAGGTTTCGCATATACTAAAAATAATGTCGTATATTCTTTGCCTTCCGTAAACTTGATTTAAAAAAAATCTGCACTCACCACTAAACAATATTTTAGTGTAACATAACATTTTTCATAATTTAAAAATCCTAATAGATATTTTCGTCTAGGTATATTCCTTATATCTTAGTAAATTAAGTACCTATTAGGCCTATTAGGTATTAATGTAAAATTAATTTGCATGCCCTAAACATAGATACAACCTATATTTTCTGCAATTCAATAATTCTTATTAGAAAAAAATTATTGATGGAAACTCCTTGGTGATATTAACTTCTTGGAGTAGCCGTATAATAGTAAAAAAAATGTTATTTATCATTATTTTGTTAGAGAAAAATAACCGGCCAATTGCGTGTCGGACCACGCACAATGAAGGGTTCCGTAGTTGGGATGAATTTATCCCAAGAACAAACTTAACATTGTAGTTAAAAAACATGATCCCCATACATTCCAACTGCAAATGTAAGTTTGTACGCACAATATTGAGTGATTTACCATGTTATTTTAAGATCACAGACTTCTTATAGGTTTTCCTGTAATTTTTAAGTAAATAACTATTTTCTGTATTTTTATCAAAAATTTTGGCTCTGTAGTTTTGGAGATAAGGGGGGGGGAGGAAATGGTAATTTTTCATCTATTTTCTTAAATAATGTCAAAAGTTTGTATTTTTAAATTATGAAAAAAAAAATTAAATCTTTAAAACAAGCCCTTTCATTTGATATGTCACACGGTACAGTCAGCAAAACGTTATTTTTTAGTTTTCTAATTTGCCCTCAAAAGTGACCTCCTTTATCAAAATTAATTTATTTACGTAACACGTCCGTGTTTGGGTCACAGAAGTTAATATCTTTACCAAATTATTTCAACTACATCGGTTCAGTAGATTCGGAGCAAATCTGCTGTGACAGACAGACACACGAGTGATCCTATAAGGGTTCCTTTTTAGGGTTCGGTACCAAAATGGTAAAAAGGAACCCTTATGGTGAGACTAAGTCTGTCTGTCTGTCTGTCACACCTGAATATCTCAAGAACTACTAATGCTATAAACTTGAAATTTAGAATAGTTTTAGATGACGTTTGCCCAACTATTTTGCATACAAGAAAGAAATTTAAAAAAATATACCTTTTTTGCAAAAGGGACTGAAACGGGGTTTTAAAAATTTGAAGTAGGGCTACTAGGGCATGTGGGGTATCATATGAAAGAACGCTGTTTGCATATTCTCAAACATTTTTTTCTTTTTATTTTGGAAGCATGGTTTCCGACAAAAATGTAAAAAAAATACCGTTCCCCCCTCTTATCTCCGAAGTTTGCATAGATAAAAATCTGAAATTATTCTATGTGATAGAAGTGTATGTAAAGATTACAGGAAAAATAAAACGATGTCTCTAAATAGCACAGTTTTTCGGAAATCATTAATTGAAACCACTTAATCTACATTACGTATTGTAAACATACACAATTAAAATAATTAATAAAAATTTAGATACTAGCCGTGGGACCTTTTTTTTGTTTTAGTACTTATTTAACAACCCTAAACCTAATTTGTGACTATTTGGTAACAATACCATAAAGTTTGTGATTGTGTTGAATTGTTGATACCATTCGCCATCAACAGACTTATAACAACTTCGCCATTAACAGACTTATAACAACTTTAATAACCGCTGTAGGTACTATTTAAATAACTTAATCGCCATTCTGTATACGTACGGAAACCTCGGTGCGCGAGTCTGACTCGCTTTTGACCGGTTTTTTTTTTCCTTTTGAGTTACGGGACCCTAAAAAGTGTTGTAATGAGATTCTATTTTTAAATTTCGATAGTGTGTTTTTAAAGTACCTATGTCAATAAAAACTCATTTTGAAGTTTATATTTGGAAGTTTACGTTATGAGAGTAGATAAAAATACTTACTACTTACACAAAAATTTCTAACCTTTTTAATTAACATTAACTAAGAATGCATTACAGTTTGTATAACTCAATCCTACATCGATTTTGGCGAGATAATGGATGGGAGCTAAATTTAGAATTTACGAAGTGCGATTGGTACCCCTTTGGTTTGTCGTATTTTGCAGGATATGAGGTCCCTCCTCATTGGGCCAGAATTGGACATAACACCATTCAAGTCATTGTGTTAAAAACTAGCGCTCTTTTGTACAACAATAAAATGTATTGTATGTCCGTTGTAAAGGCCAAATGACGTTTTTCTATTATATTCCACTCTGATGATTTATGTGTGATAGGATTATATAATTAGATATTATTATTATTAATTTCATAAAAGGCAACAAAGGGACTTACTAGAGAATGGGCAGCAGCGTTCTCTATGCATTTTAACACCATACTGCGATCGCCAACCCGCCTGCCAAGCGTGGCGATTATGGCAACCCCCCCCCTTTAGGGGAGGCCTATGTCCAGCAGTGGACGTCTTTCGGCTGAAATTATGATGATGATGATGATGATGAATACTTTATGCGGTGCGTTAATTAAACAATCTAAAACATAACACTTACCTAGTTCTAACAAACGCGCGGCAAATCCAAAGTTTTTGACACACTTACATTAGTTAATAATTATGTAATTAAATAGCTCGTTATTTATTTGTATTATTTATGTTATAGTTTTATAAACCAAAGACTTACCCTTCAAGCGGTGGGTGTAAAAAATTAACTATTTCCGCCGACATTGAATATCTTGAGGTGAAACTCAGCACAATTTTTTTTTGTGTGCATTAACCACAAATTTTACCACTGAACGTCAAAAACTTTCTCACATACTCGTACACAAACCATATCTATGTATAGTAAAAAATAACAAAAAAATAAGCAAGGTGTCTCTACGCATGTTGTATGGCCGTGATGCGAGTGAAGTATACAGCCACAGGCCAAAGTTGTGACCGCAGGGCTCGTCAATCAGTTTCTTTGATTCATCAATATAAATATTTGGTCGACTTATATTTGGATAGTACTTAAACATACATTATTACAATGTGGACATTAGAACCCATTGCGAAATCTATCGTTTGTAACTCGCTTTGACCAATGATGTTAAACTAATACTAAAATATACGTAATTATGTAATAGGACAAAAAAGAGGAAGTAAGTGGTAACCCGCAATTATTATTTTTTTATGTTTTTTTTTTTTAATTTGCAAGTCAGTGTCAAGTTGTATGTTGATTAAAATATGATTTGCGACCGTAACAAATATGGCTTTACAGAATTATAATCATTAGAATCAGCAATACAACTCCTTAAGTTAGAATTGGCCACAAATGTCATGATTTCGTGAAATAGTCATTCAATATGGTAATATGAACTTAGAGACATAAATTGATTATTTAAATGATTATAATTCTATAAATAATTATTTTAAGATCAACATACAACCTCAACATAAAATTATACTTTTTTTGGGGTGGGAAATTATCAAATCACTAAACCCACCCATGTTCCTTCCGTTGCCGGTGTGCCAGGGCCACGATATCCCTTTCGGACAAACTCGCAACCCTGGCAGACATTGGCCCTAACGGACCCCGTCAGTTGGTGCTGACACCAACATAAATTGATACTGACCTGCAAATCGCAAAAAACGAATGCGAAAATTTTAATTTCGCGGGCTACCCTGACGCTTTCGCCTTATTATAAGCATGCTTTGAAAACAAATCAATCCGAGCTTAAAGACTTAATAAACTATAGGTGCTAGTTCCAGTTAACACTGCTGAATATAGATTTTTGAAGAGACTTGACCACCGAGCAATTGTTCACTCATGTGAGTTGGCTGAGCCAAGAGCTCAGCCAACTTCAATCGCAGTACAGTTTATTTATCTCATTACAATCAACGTAGGATTCATTGATTTTGGTGGGATACTGCGTACAAAATTTAGATTTCATCATCTTTTCAGCCAAAAGACGGACATACGCGTCCCCCATGCACCGCCACTTCGACCGGTTCTGTTCACTTCTGTGCTTCCCGCATCCAGCGGATTCCTGCGGCCTTTACAAGGTCATCGGTCCACCTTGTCCTGCCTTCCAACGTCTTCCGCTACGTCTTCCGGTACGCGGTCGCCACTCCAGAACCTTTCAATTCAGAATTTTGATTTGTATAAGTAGAAAACGATTTATTTAAAACTGAAATATGTTCGTAACACTGACTATCATGAAAGAAAAACGTACGATAAGTAGTTGGATTTATACTCGTATGGAGAAACTATGACTAGCTTAAGCCTAGAAAGAAAATAGTTAAGTTCCTTAGGTCCTGTACCAAGATAGACGATAAGTCTCTTCAAATAATTATGATCTAATCCTTTGGAGATTCTGACAATGGCATTTCTTGTTTCGCCAATTTACGAAATGTTATTGTCAGAATCTATGAGATTCTGACAATGACAGTTCGTAAATTGGCATAGAAATTGGACTAAATTTCTACGGCAGCAGCCTCTAACTTTCCAAACCTAATTCTAAAACTATTTACCCGTAGGTCAGAGCCGATTAATGCACCAATGTTTTCAACCTCTGGGATACTGCATAGTGTGGCAGTAGCCGAGATGGCCACGAATGGCTGCCAATCAGAGCGCGGGCCGGGCGCGCTCTCGACTAATCAGCTGAATAACTCTTATTTGTGACTCGGTGCTTGCTGACACGTCATCTCATCTACTGACCTCCGTAATAATGCATATTATTCACATTAGACCAAATCTGTCCACCCAGAAATATCTTTCTTTCGTATTTTCAGTGCAGCGACCGCAAAATGTATTATAATTAATTTTAGGTGATAGCCCTGATAGGGCTCATAATGTTTTGTGACTTAAACAAATATAAATCTTGTTTTGTAATAAGACGGTATTACAAAACAAGATTTATTTTTATATTTTGAGCTAGTTTTTGTAATGAGAAAACGTAACTCTGATTGAAATACCGTTCTGTACACAAAACTGAATACTTAGTTCGGTACTAAGTTGTCAGTTTTATATTAGGAACTTTACCGTAGCCGGAATAAAGTTCGAAATTCAATAATGGCTCCATGGTTTAAACTTTGGTCTGAAGAAAACCCTTGTTTTGTAATAAGGCCCAGAGAGACATACTAACTTTTTTCAACATCACTCAATTTGTTTGAGCAAAGAATGTTGTTTTATAATTAAAAGCAAATAGTTCGATATCTAGCTCAGAGCGAGCATCTTTCTGTACTTAAGTATAGACCCTATAGACTGGACGTTAATTCGATTTAAGTGGATATCATTAGTTATACGCAGTGTTCTCATGACCTAGAGCGAATATTCTATTCGTTGATGCGTAGGTTTGCCCGAGCTATATCAGCATAATGGAACTGATGATTTGGATGAGACCAATATGGGACTAGGAAGTATACAATACATAGGTATATAATTCTATAGAATATACTCATGTCTGTATATTATCTTAACTATACCTTTTTTTTTTTTTTTGTGTGGGAAATTATCAAATAACTTCTCCCGCTCTGGGTGGAGCGGGAGGGCGTGTCAGATTTTTACTGACTAAAACCCACCCGTATTCCTTCATTTGCCTGTGTGCCAGGGCCACGATATCCCTTTCGGACAAACTCGCAACCCTGGCAGGCATTGGCCCTAACGGACCCCCTCAGTTGCTGCTGACAACTCTTTGAGGCGCGCGTGGAATACAACGCGCCATCGACCCGGGCCTGGTCCTTATCGGACGGTGAACTACCCATCGCTCACCGTCCGCAAGCCCGCGCCTACGGTGGCCGGAAATCGGCTTGCGACTCCCTAGGCCCGGGGCGTCTCCTGCGGCGACTAGGGGCGCGAGGGCGCGAACCTTGCCTCTCCCTCACGCGTTCCGCCTCCTCCTTCGCAAGCATTACTGCTTCGCAGAAGGAGGTGACGGCCTCCCATGCACTCTCGCTCCGAACCATGGCCCGAACCAGGGCCGGACGCGAGAGATCGCCGCCGCCGATCGCCTCCGTGAGGACACGGCGGTGCTCCACCCAAGCCGGGCAGACCTCCACCGTATGCTCCACCGTGTCCTCCGGGCGATCCACACAGTGGTGACACCCGGGCGTTTCCTCCAGCTTTATCCTGAACAGGAACCTCCCGAAACAACCATGTCCGGTGAGGACCTGCATCAGGCGGAAGGTGAGGACGCCGTGGCGCCTCTCTAGCCACTCCTCAAAGAGGGGACTTATCGCCACAATTGTGGCGTGCCCAGTGCTGGGTTGCGACAATCGCACTCTCCATGCCGCCATGAGATCCCGCCGGAGCTCTGTCCGCTGTGCCGTGATTTCTCGCGGCAGCGGAGTTTCACCCCGGCGTTTCGCCTCCTCGCGCCACTCCCAGATGTGTGCGAGGACTTTTGCCTCCAGATCCCATGGCGGTAGTCCGGCAAGGAGGCCCGCTGCCTCACGGGAGACCGTGCGGTAACCCCGTACCAGCCTGATGGCCATGACCCTTTGGGACGCGTTCAACCGCTGGGCTGGTCGCAGCCTTAAGGAACGCGCCCACACCGGTGCCCCGTAAAGGGCCATGGACCGCACGATCCCCGCGTAGAGCCTCCGGCAGGAGGCGTTAGGACCCCCTAGATTGGGTAGGAGCCGCTTTAAGGCAGCCCCGGCCCGTTCCAGTCTGGGAGCCAAACGTCGAAAATGCTCCACGAAGTTCCAACGGCTGTCGAGGACGAGTCCCAGGTACTTCATCGTCGACTCGACACCGATGTGAACCCCTCCTGCCGTTATCTGGGAACCCGACAGTGGCGCATTCCGAGGGCCATAAAAACACATGGCCTCAGACTTGTGCAAAGCCACCTCGAGTCCCAATTGCCGGATCCTGTTGACGATTGTCGCAACCCCACGTGCCGCCAGTTCGGCTGCCGCCTGATGCGACCTCCCCTGCGCCAGGACCAGCGTGTCGTCAGCGTAGCAGACTACGCTGACGCCGTTAGGGAGGTCAGCACGCAGCACCCAGTCGTAGCCGATGTCCCACAGATGCGGCCCCAGGACCGATCCCTGTGGGACACCGCACGACATCTCTCGCCGGTTCCACTCTCCGTGGTGACCGGGGTAGATGACGGCCTTGTCCGTCAAATAGGCCTCGACCACTCGACAGAGGTAGGTCGGCATCCGGTGATACTGGAGTGCCTCCCTAATGCAACTCCAGGGCAGGGTATTGAAAGCATTGGCGATGTCAAGAGACACCGCCAAGACGACCCCACCCCGAGCAATAGCATCCCCCGTCGTGAGGGCTCGAACGCGCATGATGGCATCCACCGTAGAGCGCCCCTTGTGGAAACCAAACTGGCTGTCCGCCAAATCCGGCCCTACCCGCACCAGCCGCCCGACAAGGCGGTCTGCAATAACTCTTTCAAAGAGCTTGCCCACCTCGTCGAGCAGCACGATGGGCCGGTAAGCTGACGGAGAGTCCGCCGGGCGCCCTGGCTTCTTAATGAGGACCAGTTTCCCAGTCTTCCAGTGAAGTGGGAACTGGCCCCTCTCCAAGCATGCGCTTAGGAGCCCCCTTAGTCGAGGCCCGAGAGCCTCCAAGGCCAGAACTCAGGCTTTTCCAGGTAAGCCGTCGGGTCCTGGGGCGGTATTCTTGGCATTAAGCCTACGTACCGCCACTCTCAAATCTACCTCGGTCACCTCCGGAGTATCGTCGTCGTCGTCATTGGTGTGGTCCGCATCGGGCACCGCAGGAGGCGGAGCCATGGGCGGGGGAGTCTGTTCCCCTCGCGAAGGGAACAAAGCGCTCACCACGTCCTCCACGAGCTGGGGCCGGAGACTCTGCGTCAGCGGGGGAGCCCATGGGCGGAGTTTATCTCTCACCCCTTTGTAGGGGCGTCCCCACGGGTCTCTGTTCAGAGTCTCCAGCGACTCCTCGCGGGACAGTCCTCTGGCCCGCTGGATCTCCGCTCGGAGGGCGGTCTTCGCCGCTCTGTACCCCTCGTACAGCTCCGCCTGAATGGCTTCCGTATCCGGAGGGTGGATACGGAGCCTGCGGTGCCTGGAGTACCGGTGGCGCGCAGCAACGCATGCCTCGCGTAAAGCGGTCAGCTCACGCGACCACCAGCACACCTGGCGCCGAGCACGTCCGGGCTGGACCCGGGGCATTGCCACGTCACATATCTCGGACATGGCCTCCCGGTACCACTCCGCCTCGTCGTTGATGTCGGCAGGCCTGTCCGGTGATGACACCCAGGCCTGCACGATCGAGGCTTTCAGGAGGAGCTCCCGGTCCAGCTGCTTCAGCGCCCACCGCGGACCACTCGGGGCCTGTCGGACCAGCGCACCTGAGGTCTGGGCGGAGACGTCAAACCGGATGTACCGGTGATCGGAATAGGTCTCCACCCCCTCCATGACGCGCCAGTCAATGACACGCGGCGACAGAGCGGGGCTGGCGAATGAGATGTCCACCACTGATTCACCCCGCATCCGCACACACGTGGGGACAGAACCCCGGTTTAGGATGACCAGGCCTGTCTCCAGAGCCCAGTCCTCCACCATCCTGCCTCGTGCGTCCGTATACCGGGAACCCCAAGCCACGTTCTTGGCATTGAAGTCCCCGAGGACGAACACAGGGAGGCGATGGAACCCGACAACGACGACTCTTAACTCCGCAAGGGAGTTGTGGAACTCGGCGAAAGTTCGGTTCGGGGAGAAGTAAACACCTACTACGGCAATATCCCCGAACCGTGCTGCCACACAACCCGATCTCCTCTTGACGGACTCGAGGGACGGAGTACCGGCGGCGGCCGACGAAATTAGGGTCACTGAGCCGCTCAGGTCCTCCACCCAGTCATCCCTGGGCGGGACAAAGTACGGCTCAGCGACCACAGCGATGTTAATCGACCACTGCGCCATGCTCTGGAGCAACAGATCCTGAGCGCAGGCGCAGTGGTTGATGTTCGCCTGGAGGAGGCGTAATGGGGCCATTTATTGGCATTCCATATCAGCCTCCTCCCGGGCCCTCTGGGATGGCCCTGCCACGGTGGTAGCGGCGGCAACGACGACGGTGGAGGCGGCAGCGGCGGCGACAATAGTGGCGGCTGCGGTGGTGACGGCGGTGGCGGAGGGCTTGCCTCTGCCCCTGGCTTTGGGGGGGGGGAACACAGGCCTTGCCCCCAGCCCGGTGATCGGAAGGCTTGCCAGCCGCCGCACATGCAAAACAGTGCGGCGTGGCATCGCAAGAGCCCGCCTTGTGACCGGGCGGAAGCAGTGATCGCTGCGGTCCAACTCCGAGGTGCAGCAAGCTCCCACGTGGCTTCCCACGCGGCAGCGGAAGCACCTCAGAGGTCTGGGTTTCAGCAGTTTTACTTGCGCGGATACCCAGCCCACCCGGAGCCTTTGGCCCTCTCCGGATATTTTTCGGGCCGCCGACACGGGGCAGCTCACCGTTATGGTTTGCATCCCCGATTTGTCAGGACGGAGGGTGCCTGCCCTCACCTGCTCGGCAGAGCACTCTCCAGTCCTAGCCACGGCGGCCACAACATCTTCCGCCGTCACGCAGTCATCCAGGCCCAGGATGCGCATGTCAGCGCACTTGGTGGGCCTGGAGACTCGGGCCTCCTCCGCATTGAGGGACGCCCTGAGCCTTTCGGCCAGGGCGTCAGCGGTCGGGCCGCTGGCCGCACCGGGGATCTCCAGCATCC
This sequence comes from Tiliacea aurago, assembly GCA_948098905.1. Lineage (NCBI taxonomy): Eukaryota > Metazoa > Arthropoda > Insecta > Lepidoptera > Noctuidae > Tiliacea > Tiliacea aurago. Next base: position 20,496,434 of record OX402576.1, read on the forward strand.
GAGCCCCCGTCGCAGTGACTTTCATTCGGAAGCCATCAGCGACGCCGATCTCCTCCAAGTCCACTGCCGCCCACGCCTTGGCGAGCACCTCGCGGTAGGTCACGCCCTTCTTCTCCGCTTCCGGCTGTAGTGTGATCACTACAGCTGTGGACTTCGGGGCGCGGAGCCTAGCCGCGGCGCTTCGCTTCTTGCGCCGTTGCCGCCTCTGCTTTCTATTGGCCGCCCTTTTGGCCTTACCCGCCTTCCTGTTCTCCCCGGCTACTTGCCATTCGGCATCGGCCGGAGAAGAATTAGGAGGCGGGGGCAGCCTTTCCGTCGCCAGGGCTGGGGCCCTTGCCTTATGCGCACCCACCTGCGCAGCCGTCCCGCCCTTCTTGGGCTTGGGTGGCACCGATTCCGCTAGTATCTTAACTATACCTAATAATATGATAAAGAGAAAAGTTTTTTTTGTATGTTTGTTTGTAATGGATAAACTGAAAAATAACTAAAACAATTTAAAAAAAAAACCTTTCACTTAAGAAAGCTACATGATCAGCGAATAACATGGCATTTTTTTTTTATGGTTTTTTAATTAAGATTCCTACGAAAAATGCAAAAAATGTAACGCAAGGTAACAATAATTTCCCTAGGTCATTAGGTCTTAGGCATAAAGGTCATTATTTGGCGTGCGCTGCGAAAACTATTGATCAACTACATGTTTATAGTACTCATACTCATCATTACCCACAAAAAAGTCCGCGAGGCTATTATGTCAAACTATTATAATAATATGTCACAATAACCGTTTTTGTTCAAATTAGTCAATCAAAAGTCAAAACACGGGTAGAATCGAAAGATGATGAAATTCGGCCGGCATATTGGTCGATTCGCACGATGCACGGATGAATCGACACTTTTAAATGGCGATTCGCACGAAGTTAATTTATTAGTGGGTGAATCCGTGGGATTGCCGTCCTTCGGGCTATGAGAGTAAAGGAACGCACTGTTATAAGTACACACTGAACCCTAAATTGCTTAATCATCATGGCTTTCAGCCATCTCAGTATAATAGTCGTAGTCAGCAATAATCATTGGTACTAAAGCCAGTCTATTTTAAACCTTTACGGTGATCGGTTGCATATGGGTCCCTTTTTCTTAATTGTATTGATTAATCAAATAAATAATAATTATCTTTTTAAATAATTTCTTTTTTAAAAAGCCTCTTTGAAGGGACCCTATAACATTTGGTGGCAGCGGTGGGATACGGAAATCCCCAGTGCCGATTCGCGTAAACTATATTTGCGTTAAATCAATAAATAGACTCTCCGTATCCTGCAATCCTATAAAACAATTTAATGGTAATAAAACCAGTGAAGTGTTCATAAGTAGCACGTTACGATTCTGCGAGTCGTGTTCATCCTGAGTGCATAATAATAAGTGCAGCCTACATGTATCCTGTGAGTGTCCTGTGGACATCCTTTAATCGTCCTGCGAGTATCCTGTGAGCGCCAGTCGCGTCCTTCAACCGACTAATAGCTTCACATTCTTCTGGCATCCTGCGAGTCCTCCGAGCATCCTGCGAGTTCTCCGAGCATCCTACGAATCCTCCGCGCATCCTGCGAGTCCTCCAGGGATCCTGCAGATCCTGAAACGTCATAAGTGTCGTCCTACGACCGCGAGTGTTTTGTGTTTAGTCTAACAAGTGTTCCGTGAATCTAAGAGTGTCGGTTGTGTTATCTGCGTGTGAGTGTCGCTATGCAGCCGTTCTCAGCTCTAGCTCTTATCGCCGCCTACATATTCCTGTAACACCAACAACATTCATCTTTGTTTTCCATATTGATTGATTTCTGTACCCAGTTGTAGGATGTTTTATTTCTTATTTACTATAACAAGTCAACTCCTGTTGTGCTATTTAGGTACATTTTCTCAAAAGGACTGGTAAGTTTCTCTATTATCATAATAATAATATCAAAGAAATCATTCGAAATAGATAAGAGTGGATGTCTTGTGGGTTTAATTTGTATTAATTAATTATTATTGTTTGTGGCTATAAAATTATATACCCAAGTTTGTTATTGTATCTGTTTGTTTTTCAAATAGAGTAAGTTAGTATTCATGTCAATTTTAGAAGCAATATTAGTTTTATTCTGGTTTTAATTTGGTAGTATTATATTATTATTTATTTATATTTTAATTGTTTTTTATGTTGGCAGGTCAATCCACAGTTTGTGTTTGTATTATGTTCTTCATGAGCATAAGGTCAGTCATTGCCGTCTAGGGCATGAATCTCGGAATCTCGGAATATCGTAATATCGGAATCTCGGAACGCAAGTTCCGATATTACAATTCCGATACTGAGTGATCCAATATCGGAATCGGATTTTATTAAATATATTTTGAGTTTTAAACTAAACCTATATTTTAGATCCTTGTGTAGCGCCAAGCGCGACAGTGCGCTACTGTATTCCTGTTGTCAGCTTGCTAAGCATGCGATACAAGAACAATCATTGTGTTATCTGTCTCGCTCTCTCTTTACTTGTGCGGTACTTCTTACTTATTCGCACAAACGAACAAAATATCCTGTCAATCAGTTGCGCTGACTTGCGCTCATGAACTGTGTAAGTTAAGACATGTTTGTGTTTATGTGGCTAAATGCAACGTCGCTTTAAAATATGTAAGTACGAACTATTATCTAATTGCTGTTTTCCAATTCAGTATAAACTATAATATCTGTGTTTAAATGATTTTATAATTAAGCTACCTCAAAATAAAACAAAAAACGCCGAAAATTATTCTTTTGTTCAGGCTTTTAAGATGCTAGTTTGTATTAGATCGTAAAAAGATGGTTTCTCCATTTTCATTTCGCGAAATAAAATTGTAAACAGAAGTTAATCATTTATAAAATAAAGCAGAAAACTAATATTAACTTATGTAGAGAGAGATTCATAAAACCTACGTACAGCTGGTAATATTTAATATTAGGTACCTGTTATAGGTAAGGTTTGCTTGTTTATTCTAGGCCTAGGTACCTAGGTTGGGTAGCTATCAAAATTACTAGTCAAAGTTTACGTACAATTTACATATTTACATTACAAAAAACAATTATTTTCTTTGCAGGGATTAATCAAAAAAGAAAAACACATACTACTCAGAATTTCTCAACAAACGCTCATCAAATGTACTTAAGGGATCATTTTCATCCCATAATTGTTGGTTTTGCTTGCACTTTTTAAATTAGAAGAAGTATTGTTGATTCTAAGTCAAGTAGTTTAATTAGTAATAAGTATAGGAAAATTAAGAGAAATATGTGATTTAATAAATACAGTGGGCATACTTAAAAACACTAGTTAAACACTAGTAAAACAAAACAAATGTTTGAACCAAATTAAAGAATACGATTTAAAAATGTTTTTTATTACACTCAATCCAACCTCATACCGAATCTGTGCAATTTATAAATAAAAAGTGCAATTTCTAAAGAAATAGCGAAATTCCGATATTAATATCGGAATTCCGATATTGAGATCTAATATCGGAAATCAGTATCGGAATTGATAACCTTCCGATATTACATGCCCTATTGCCGTCCCTATGATAGAGGTAACCAGTCCACCCTGTTTATGCCAATCCCTTGTTCCCTCAGTTTAGAGGAATCTGAAAGTACGACTTTTACCTTATAGATAATTAATTGAGCATTGAATAATACTTTGTATGGTTTTGGTTCATTTCAGTTACATTTATGGAAATTTCCATAGATATTTGAAGCATTTGTTGTCTGCCGTTGTATAAGATAATCATTTTTGCAAAGTATCTTGTACCGTCAGCCATTGCATCACAGAATCATTTTAACGTATCCTGTACTTACAGAATTTGAATGTATGAGTGTAAAAATTACACAATTTTGCTTTATATAGTTTACAAAATAGGTATCATTTGTAGGTCAGGATAATTAAGTCACCTAGGTGGCTGATAAAAAGTAACCTGTTGAGGCGAGGTGTGCTTCCATAGTATTCTCCTTGATGCGAGAGCTAGGTCACATAGTGGTGGGATAACATGCTATGAGCATATTAAGAGTATTTTATATTCAATAATAACAAATGCTTTGAGAGTGTATAAACGCACAGGCAGTGTGCAGGGTTGAGTAAGCTGTCTCGCAGCTTTCATACTCGTAAGTTAAAAGCATATCAAACCCCCTTTATGACAAGAGTCAGTGTCGTTAAGAGTATTTTATACTCAATGATAACAATCCAGGTACGGAGGTACGGTCCAGCACTCACAAGGGCGTATAATGCTTTTGCAAGTTTATAACACACAGACAGTGTGCAGGGTTGAGTAGGGCTGTCTCGCGGCCTTCATACTCGTAAGTTAAGAGCATATCAAACCCCCTTTATGACAAGAGTCGGTGTTGTTAAGAGTATTTTATACTCAATGATAACAATCCAGGTACGGAGGTAGGGTCCAGCACTCACAAGGGCGTATAATGCTTTTGCACGTGTATAACACACAGACAGTGTGCAGGGTTGGGTAAGGCTGACTCGCAGCGTTCATGCTCTTAAGTTAAAAGCCTATCAAACCACCTTTTTAAATTTTCTTAACCTTGATCATAGAAATGAAACTTACCTGTTATTACAAGTACATACCCGAGTTAGCTATACACACTTTTAGCTTTTCATCCAGCTAATAACGGGAAGGTCACACGTTACTGGCGTGTCTCGCACGCACTGAATGTTGTCACGTACATGTAATGTTGATAAACGCATACCAGTTAGCTATGCACAGTAACATCGCTAAGGGCTTCACGAGCCTCTCTGGCAGCTCCTCATCCAGCTAGTATCGTTGAGATAACAATACTGGTGACATCTCGTGTCTCTGGAGAGATAATGCTTTATAACATTTGCAGCAACTGGCAATAGGCAGTGTTAATGTCCACCATAGTGCTTATATAAAGCGCTGTCAGTATCACGTACAAGGTGGTCAGTTAAAGCCAGGCACATTAAGATTGTGGGATGCCTCCGGATCTTGGGTCAGGTTTAGGAGTCTGCCTCTGATGTATTTATCTGCTTTCAGTTGATGTCGTTCATGAACATCGTGGACTCGTGGCCATCTCAGGTCTCCACTAACAATGCACTCATTACACTTTCTATCACTTGGCATAATTGACACTTTGTCAAAGATCATCATTTCAGTAAAGAGCAATGTAAACATAATAGAAATTAACAATTTGATGAGAGCGAATTTATTCTTGCGATGTCATAAGCGCGCGAAAGAAAAGTGACGTTTCTGTATTGCCACTTGCCAACGCTGAGATAATAATCCAACTTAAAAAAATATATATATTTTATCTCTAAAAATGCGATGTTAATACGTGTGTGTAAGGAACACTACTCTGTTTAATTAATTATATTTCAGATCGCCGTGAAATAAAATTTACGGTGTAAATCAACGGCGAAAGAGCGCAAAGTGATGAAACTATTATCGGGTGCTGAGACTGACACGAATGGTTTATCACCACGAAAACTGTACTTTTTTATAGTTACACAGACTTAATGTTTCGATTATTTCACGCTTTCTCACAATTAGATAAGAAATCGACGAAAAACGTTTTTTTTTTGTGATAGCACCCTTAATTTTATTATACCATGTGTAACTGAATTAATGCAATTATGAAAGTAGTTTGTTCAGAATCGTTTACTGAATCGATTTTCTGTCATATTTAATATTATATATATATTTTTTATCCCAAAAATAATTAAAACTACGTAAATTACAGTCACACTTAAGTCTTCGCTTACGATGGTGTGGATCATCGTAAGCGAAGACTTAAAAGACAGAAAATACAGTTATGGAAAATTAACGACAAGCTTCTTTAAAATTATTCTTCTTTTACAGGCGCTATGCGTGACTTTATGCCTGGCCTATAACTCGCCATCATCCAACGAAGAATCAGCTCGAGAGTTTATAGAACACGTTCTCAGGATCCCTAACCCCGACAAGATACTGAACTCCGCACGAGGTAGACTTGAGAGGAGTAGGCAGCAGGAGATGATCAGACAACGCGTTACTTCGGATGCTGATTGTGAAGACCAGGCCGAGGTAATAACATTTACGCCTCTATTCCCTGAAGAGATAGGCTGAACGTTCAGCACGCATAGCATAAAACGGAAGTACCGAAAGACAAATTGACAGATTGCAGGTATCCTTTCACAGGAATTTTATCTCTGATTTTGCTGTCAGATGTTGTGAAAGAACTGAAGAAAGATTTCTAAGGAGCGATGTCAAAAATTAACACACATTTTTAGCGATCCATACCTTAAAAGGAAAAAACGGTACCCTTATAGGATCACTCGTGTGCGTGTGTCTGTCTGTCTGTCTGGCCGTCTCTCACAGGACTCACAACGAGTTTGCTTTGAATCTACTGGACCGATATAAATTTCTGTGACCTAAATACGGACGTGTAACGTAAACAAATTAATGTTGAATATGTGGATCTCTTTTGGAGAACAAATTAGAAAAAAAAAAAGATATGCTAATTGTGTGACTGTGTGACTGTGACACATAAAATAAAAGGGCTTCTTGTAAGGTTTTCAGATAAATATTAATTTGTAATTTATTTTAAAATAAATAGTTTTAAAGTTATGTTTAAACTAGATGAAAATTCACCGGGCCCTTATCTCAGAAATTACTGAGAAATTACTAATTCCGCCATTGGTAACCATACCGCTAGTGTAGACATAAATGTAAAAATATTTATGTAGGTACATTAATTAACAACGGAACGGAACATACTCTTCAATGACAGTTCTTGCTTTTGACAAAAAGTCAAATGAACAAAAAGAGAACCGGTAATTACGACAAAAACTAAAGACAATAACGAAAGGGCGCTTACCTGATGGCGGGCCTAGTTCCGTAAGGCACAGGCAACTTGAATTTGAGGATCATAGCACCTATCACGAGAATCATGTCGAATATTATCTTTTAATAGGTAAACAATTTTTTTTCCGAAAGCTTTGTTGAGCATGTACCGTTTTCTGAAGTTATAGGTATTCATTATTATGTTCGAAAAGATTCACTCGCAGTCGGTACACTTGATCACGATAGTTATCCATAAATTCCATGTCGTCTAAATCATTAAAATCAGCTTAATCGAAGATATCCATTGCAATTTGCAATTTACGTATTGAGAGAAATCAATATGGCAACGCTTAAACGCGTGTTAAACAGGGGGTTGATGTTGTTTAAATTTAAACGTCTAAACATTGTCTAACCCTAAACAACGGCTAAACATGGATTTGTGGTATCACTTTTGCTAAACAACTGGTAAACACGTGTCTAAGGCGTGTCTATCTTTTTTGTGGTAAGACTGTCTATATCTACGAAAAGTTACTGACCTTGCGCGGCGCGTTAGGCGCGCCTTAACAATGTTTCCCTATTATTACGGGCTCAGATCTACATCATGTTGAAAAATAACAAAATGGAAAATAATTTCCTGTGGCTAAAGTATTCATTGGATTTGATTTATATTTTTGTATACGAGTAAAAAACAAGATACTCTTTAGGTGGTTTATAGGAATGTCAATAGTCCTGTAACAAATTGTATATTGGGAAAACCAATAAGAAGTCTATGTACATAAAATAACATGGTAAATCTCTCAATATTGTGCGTACAAACTTACATTTGCGGTTGGAATGTATGGTGAACATGTTTTTCAACTACAATGTTACCTAAGTTTTTCTTGGGATATATTCATCCCAACTACAGAACCCTTCATTGTGCGTGGTCCGACATGCACAGGTCCGGTTTTTATTTTAAATAAAGAGTTTCGTCTATTCTTGTAGAAAAGAGAAATAAGTATTTATGCTAAGCGTGCTGTACCTATGTAGGTATATAGATTGCGCCAGTTTTGTTCAGTAAAACACAAAAAAGAGAGTAATATTAGAATATTAGAGATTAACCTCATTGTCGTTAATAATAATGTAACGTTTATTTCAGAATCATGCTCCTTATATGTTAGTAACAGTGTAAACTTATAAAACTAGTGTTAGTACAATATTTCTAAGCTGCGTGAGGCACGCCGATCCTGGGGAATGCCTACTTGACTGCGTGCAGTCGTATCCACCGCCCAAAGATCGGAGAGTCCCACCTATCAGCCAACGTTCTGAGAATGGTGTTGGGGCTGTCGCGAACACGGCGTAGCAGAGATTAAACGAGCCTAAATCCAGTTTCCGGGCTGCTAATAAAAAAATCCTAATACAAATACCTCGTAGATCACTTCTTGCAAAACTTGTTGGTGTCAGAGACATGCATAGCAAGTTCATACGCCTATTTGTAATGTTTCAGCTGTTACCTGAATACACGGCAGCACTTCAAGGATCTCGAGAGCTGAGGCAGTTGGGAGCACAGGTACCTGGGTTTATTTGTTTAATTAATCCACCACCCTTCGGCATGGCTAAAAAAATCATTGTGTATAGAGTACACATGTACATTTTAGCATAATTATCTATGTGTCTGGCACTGGTGTTCACTGGAAACCTTCTTAGGAGCGTTTACGACGTATGGCATTTCATACAATCTTTCAAGCCCTTGTTTTTCGAAATGACTGAACCGATTTAATGAAACTTCATACGCATAAGCAGGATACAAAGGTCTAAAAAGTTAGTTAAAAAATTTTTCGAAAAATAGTGTTACAGACAAATTAGACCGATTTTAAATTTTCCATAGAAACAGATATTTCCAGTTATTTGCTTTTAAATAAGACATTTTTTAAATAAGTTTTTAGACCTTTGTATCCTGCTTAAGCTTATGAAGTTTCATTAAAATAGGTTCAGTCATTTCGAAAAACAAGGGCTTTGAAAGTTTGTATGAAATGCCGTACGTCGTAAATTGAGGTAGGTAACTAGAAAGAAGAAAGAAAATATATTTATTTAGCACAGACTAAAGGCACACAATATAATATAAGTACAGCAGATAAAAATAAAAAAGCAAGTAAAGTGTAAAGTGCGACGTAAGAAATTAGCGGGTAGTGTGCCTCACGGCTGCGCCAAAAAGGCCTAGTTCAGCAAAAATGCCAGACACTAGTGCCTGACGCTGGTTTTCAACTGGACCTGAAGTGTGAGGAAACGGATTTAAATCAGTTTTATAATACATACATAAATAAAATAAATTTGTGTCAGATAAAAAATAATAAAGTGTGATTTTAGTAAAAATTGCAAAAAAAAACCCCAATAAAACACTGATAAATAAATGAGGAGGACACATCAGGGCCTTCGATATAAATAAATCCTTCGAAACAAGTCGAACAAAAACCCGTTTTAAAATAACGATGCCAAACTTCCACGTTCCAACACATTGACTTATTATTAATCCGTGCACTTCATCGCATAATCGCACAATACGCTGTAAGCAGCCGAGCGAGCTAGGTAGTAGAACAGCTAATACTGCTAATAGGTATTAAGGAGATCCCAGTGAATATAATATACAGGGTTACTGGTAATTCGACGTATATCCGGCAGGGGCTGATAAGGGGGCCAAAATGCAACAAATTGAACCCCCCATATGTATGGCCGAAATTCAATCGTTTTCGAGATATTAGAATTTTAAGGGTTTTTCGATATTTACCCAAAATTTGACATATCATTCCAAATTAAAAAAAAACTACATATTTGAATGGGTACCATTAAAAATGATGTTGTAGCTGGCACTTCAATTAAGCTATGGACATAATTAAAACTACTTAATTTAACAAAATAATGAAAATAATGAGCGATATAAGAATAATATCTTACCAATATTTTCATTTTACGATTCAAAAATGTTGTCTCGTCACAAAAATTTATATGACATTAATCGTACAAATAACTAAAACAACTTGCTTATCCTGTAAGCTTTCCAGAAAGGTATAAAAGTCAATTTTAAAATACATAATTCGTGGCATGGCATGTGTTTGAACCGGCGCGGGGAGAGAAATTATCTGTGTTTTTAGTTTATGATCCTCGCTAAAACAACCGATTTTCCTGGCGAAATTCTTCGCGATGGGGCGGGGTGTGCGGGCGGGGGAGTACACGGCGTCTGCTGCGCTCGCGTCGCCTTCCTTAGTAAGTTTTGACTCTCCGCCGCGCAAGCACGTGTGTTGTTTTCTTGCTACCAATCTCTCATCCCGTTAATTTGTTATCGATCATTATTGTTAATTCTTGTTTCTCTTGTTATTCTTTTTGTTATCATTGTTATTTCGGATAACATGGCTCCTAATAACGAATACGCAGACATAATGTTTTGTTATGGTTTTGCCGATGGAAACGCGGCTGCGGCTCGGCGAGAATACCAACGCCGCTTTCCCGATCGTCGACTTCCCCACGTTACTGTTTTCGGGAGCACCTATCGACGATTGTCTGAAACTGGCAGTGTTCAAAGAGCACAATTCAACGCTGGCAGACTTCGACGGTACACGGCTGACGAAGAGGACACCATTCTTCAGTGTTTTATTGATGACCCAAACATCTCAACGAACATTGTTGCAAGACAGCTCGGTATGTCCCAGTGGAAAGTGTGGTCGGTAGTACATCTATCAGGTAGACACCCGTACCATTATCAACCTGTTCAAACATTGCACGAGGGAGATCCTGCCAGGCGACTCGAATTTTCTCGGTTTATGTTAAACGCTGACGCTGACCAGGAACATTTCCTAAGAAATATTTTGTGGACTGACGAGTCAAAGTTTGACCGGGATGGAATAACGAATTACCATAACTTACATTTTTGGGCACCTAAAGCAGGCAGGAATCCAAAAAAACTAAAAGAAACTGCGTCGCAAATGAGATTTTCCCTGAACGTATGGATGGGTGTCGTTGATAATTATTTGGTGGGCCCTCATTTCTTGCCCCAAAATTTGAACGGCGAAAATTACGAGGAGTTTTTGAGAAACAACCTAGACGATTTGTTGGCGGATGTTCCCGAAGAAATAAAAAACAACCTCATGTTTCAACATGATGGTTGCCCAGCACATTACCGGATTACTGTCCGACAGTGGCTAGACGAGAGATATCCAAACCAATGGATTGGGAGGGGAGGGCCAATTCCGTGGCCAGCACGAAGCCCTGATATCACACCACTTGATTTTTACGTTTGGGGTCATATGAAGGCATTCGTTTATGTGACCCCAATAAATTCAGTCGAAGAACTTCGACAGCGAATAATAAACGCGGCGCAACAGATGAGAACAACGTTCACATCAAGAGTGACGAAAACCGAAGTTAGGAAGAGAATTCGAACCTGCATTCGTAATCGAGGGGCTCATTTTGAACAAGATGTGTAAAATTTGTAATAAAATTTGATGTACATTTTTTTATGCATTTTATTTCATACAAATACAAATTACCCTTTCTCTCCCCGCGCCGATTCAAACACATGCCTTGGCAGGAATTATGTATTTTAAAATTGACTTTTATAGCTTTCTGGAAAGCTTACAGAATAAGCAAGTTGTTTTAGTTATTTGTACGATTAATGTCATAGAACATTTTGTGACGAGACAACATTTTTGAAGCGTAAAATGAAAATATTGGTAAGATATTATTCTTATATCGCTCATTATTTTCATTATTTTGTTAAATTAAGTAGTTTTAATTATGTCCATAGCTTAATTGAAGTGCCAGCTACAACATCATTTTTAATGGTACCCATTCAAATATGTAGTTTTTTTTTTATTTGGAATGAAATGTCAAATTTTGAGTAAATATCGAAAACCCCTTAAAATTCTAATATCTCGAAAACTATTGAATTTCGGCCATACATATGGGGGGTTCAATTTGTTGCATTTTGGCCCCCTTATCAGCCCCTGACGGATATACGTCGAATTACCAGTAACCCTGTATATTAAAGTATTTTAAGATTTTGGCCGATATGCGAAAGCCATGTTAACATACCGAAGACATTATAAATAATGATGTCTATAGTAAGATAGTCGGATGTTGTAATATTCGCTTAGAAAAAAAACCAAAAAAACTACGATTTTTGGGTAACCTTTATTCTAAAGCGTTAGATATTTTGTTATAAGGAATGTGTTAGTAAAAAAACAGTATAACACCTTTTACTTTGTGATGGTCCAATATATTGTACGGTGAGCGATAAGTCGTAAATAATATATATATATATATATTTTATATTATATTCGTAGTGTGTGAGACGCGTTAGGTTATCACATCATAGGTATAAGGTGTTACAGGTACAGTAAAGTGTACCTAAACTTAGTCGCCAATTTCATCCAGAAAATGTAACAGCAAGTGAGGTCAAGTTGCACAATGCCATTAATTTAATACAGGTTAGTTTCAGTATTAGGTCAACATCAAAATTAGTCATCCAATTGACATTGCATTCTGCATGGGATGACTCACAAGCACAACGGTTCAAATTGAGATTCAGACAGCTCATAGACTCTTACCATTACTACCACAGATACCTACCTACTGCACACGAAGCGACAATTAAATAGATATTGTTGTTAACACGTTCAGTGTGGCGCCGAATCTATGAACCAAGCTTGCCATAATAGACCAGTGCCAAAGCGGTTTTGAGAGTCCAAAATCGGAAAAATTCGACAGTATAGGAACCAAGCTTGCCATAATAGACCAGTGCCAAAGCGCTTTTGAGAGTCCAACTTCGGAAAAATTCTTAGCAGTTTATGGATGGTGAGAAAATTTAGGATAAAAGGTGTGCTTTTGGGGATGACACGCGGTTTTTTACGATTTCTGGGAAAACTTTTTTATGTTTTAAATAAGGTGCAATTTATTTCAAGCCCTCACATTTTTTTGTTTTTTTTTCTACGAATTTAATTGAAAAAAAAAAGGCATATGTTCCATGGGAAATAAATCCAGAATAGTAGAAAAAATACCCCGTCATAATTCAATTTTATTATCTCGGTCGGTTTTATCAACGTTAAATATAATTTTATCGAGTGACAAACCCAGAATTTTGCATTGAAAGCATTGAAAGATAAATTTAAAGACCGTTACTTTATTAAACGACTTCCAAAAAGGAGAAGGTTATAATGTTCGACTATGTTTTTTTATAGATATGTTTTTTTTTTTTTTCTTCCTTTTTTCCGTGAATTGTGAACCGATTTTGAAAATTCTTGTTATGTTTGAAAGGGTAGTGGTAGGGGCTCATGAGGTGTTCACATTGTCACCAAGTCAGAATCTGATGACGGGATCCCATGGAATTCGAGAGAAATCCTCAAATTTTATAGGCATAACTATAGCGATTTCGGTATTTTTTATAGTCATTCATTTGCACTTGGAAAGCACCATTTGGTGAAGTGGAACTGTGGAACTGATGATGAAGACCATAGATGGCCACCTGAACTACTTAATAATAAGTATTTCACGGTTGCGATTTGCTTACATGCTGCTCCTGCTCCATAGGACAATCTAGAGTCTAGACAAAATCAAACAGGTTGCTATTTTAATTGTATAATTTATTATTTTTATGACATTTATTTTAAATTCTGTGATTACCTTAACTCACACTGATATTATTGTTATTTTATAGGAAATCGTATATATTTTTTACAATTTTTGTAAATATGTGAGCACCATGTTCTATCACCTAATTAATTTATCTGTCATTGCTTAATTCTTAACTCTTTTTATTACCTATTGTGGTATAGTAATTTTATTCTAGGTGCATCGTCTTCACATATAATTATATAATTAATGTACCTATAAAAATATTGTACAAGGTTTTAAAAGAGTACCGGTGGAGTTTCTTGCCCATTCTTCTCCATACGAAACTACATTTTGGAAGGGGCGCGGCGACTAGAATCAATTCTATTTTTTTTTGTAAATATTGACGTTCAAAAGTGCCTTTTATGTGCCTATTTGAAATAAACAATTTGACTTTGACTTTGACTTAGACTCTTATGGTGAAGTCACCATCAGTTCCAGTTCTCTTGGTTCTTACCAGGAGAACTCATCAACAAGTAAGTAATGCCCTTTCATCGGGAAAAGCAATATTTTGTAAAATGCGATGAGCAGTTGACATAATATGGTTATTGTCACTTAGATAAATTACAAATTGACCCACAAAAAAGTGAAAAATATAGAATTGTTTTACAAAAAAATAAATAAAAACAACCGACTTCCAAAAAAACACTACAAAGTGAAAAAGAAATAAAATACAGATCCAAAGACACCGACTTCCGAAATTAAAGTTATTTTTCACTTTGTAGTATTTTTTTGAAGTCGGAAGTTTTTTTTTTATGATTGAGATTGACTGAAATTGTTTAATTAACGTTTTTATTTTACTTAGGTTATTTTTCTCTCACTGAATATAGTGAGAGAAAAAAATATTAACTGAACAGTTTAAATAAAAAAAGTTAATTTAAACCATCTCATAGGTATGGTCGGACGCTTGTTGTTTAAGAAGAATTTGCCTCCGTCTCGCATGAGATTGTACGACTACGACAGTATTGGAAACAGAAATATTGTTCCCATATAAAGTACCTACACTTTTTATGCCCCGTCGGAATTTTTGATTTTTTAAATTTACTTTTGTTTTAAACGTGGCAATTACATTGTATTTTATACCACATATACATCATTCTGTTCTTTTAAATATTTATCGAAATAAATAGACAAACGTAACATCCTAATTTCATAAGAAACATGTTGCCTGCCCGCACTAGATTACTATATCATATATTTTACGGTAACAATGATTAAAACATAGATATTCAAAAATCAACAACATGTAATAACCTTTTGGTAACAGTAGGTAGCCTTTGTCTCTGACTTAATTTATATAATAGGAAATAATCACTACATGAGATTTTAAACGTAAAATTGTAATATACCATATTATGAATATTTAGTGTCACTGGGCTGTTTTCTAGAAATAATAAAGATTTGGTCGGCTCTAATAGCATTATGCGCGAACGCACACGCGTCTACGTTATACTACAGCACAAGCAAGACAGAGTGCACGGCGCGACAACCACAGTGCGGCACGAGGTGGTCGTCCGTGTCAATATTCTTCTCAAGCCGCACACGTTGTACTCATGGAATACCTTATGAAAACCCCCGCCGAACCATGGTGAGAAATAGCAACCTGCTCAACGTTTTCGGCAAAGACTATGAGAGGCTTATTTATAAGCGCCTATAACAGTTCGGTTTTAGAACCCAATATTCTTGCGTTCAACAGGCCTACCACATCATCGAACACATAAGCGTTGGCTTACAACGTGATTTTGACGGGTGCTTTTTTCTTTGACATAGCGAAAGCGTTCGACAGTCTGGCACAACGGCTTATTATATAAGCTGTACAAACTTGATGTGCCAGATCGTCTCGTGCTCATCGTGCAAGACTTTTTTGCAAACCACAAATTCCGCTATCGCATCGAAAGAGGCGCTATCCTCTCCCATCCCGTCCGCGCAGGTGTTTCTCAGGGCTCTGTGATGGCTCCCCTCATTTTTACGCGATTCACCAGCGATAACCCGACGAGCAAAAACGCCCAGTTAGCTTTGTTTCGCAGACGACATGGCCATTTACTACTCCGGCCTCAAGCAAGACCAGATATCCCACACTCTCCGAACTGAAGTTGATAAACTCGGCGCTTAGTTTAGAAAGCGGAGAATCGAGGTCAACTGAGACAAAAGCCAAGCGGTTCGATTTTCGAAACCCCGACTTAGCGCCACCAAACCCCCCCCCCCCCCCCTATCACCATGTTCGATAAGCCAATCTCTTGGGACAAGCGAGTCAAATATCTAGGTGTGACCCTTGACGAGCACCTTTCACTCTCAGAGCACATAAAGAAGGCGCGTACACGCGCCGCTTTCACTCTCGGTAGACTCCATTCCGTCCATAACTCACGCAGCATATTGTCTTAACTGCAAGTTGCGTATTTACACAGCGTGCATCCGCCCCATCATGACGTATTCCTGTGCAGTTTTCCAGCAGTTCATGAAATGCACTATGAAGCGTTTCTTCGATTCCGCCGTCAGACATCACAATCCTCTGGTTGTGAAGGCCGCTTGTTACAGACCCTTTCGTATTAGTCAAATCCGCCGTCGGAGGCATATACTCTCACCGACCCCGATGACTCAACTACCCTTCTCCAGGAAAGCAGTAAGGCCACACTGCTTTCCTGGAGTACAGCGCACAATTTACACAAACCGACATTTCGTCCTCGCAGCCGAGGTCCCACGCGAAGACCCTAACGTAGTTGTTCCTCCCGTCCCTTGCTCGACGAATTGCCAGCCCGCACCGTCGTAGCTTTTATAATTAACCCCCGACAATAATAATCATCCATCATTTGATCCAGCCTGTCCCAACTTGCTGTCCTATTCAACGACGCCCTAAGGTTACGAGGTTCGTACCCCACAAGGGGTGCCCTTAGCGTGCAGCCGCTTAGTAATTAAGAAATTCACGCCTGGCTGGAGGCCTTAAACTCTCTTAAGGCAGCCACAGGACAGTCCGGTTATGTAGTCAAGACCTGTCAAGGTCAACTACGATGTGCCATAAACAAAACGGTGAGAACTGCGATTTTAGGCGCCGCACCTTGGTAAAGTCGATTATGGCCCTGTATTATTCATGACGCATGGAACGTGTTAAACAAATGAATGTACTAATTCTAACTCTCAGCCATATCTACACATAGGTAGTAAATCTGTAGACATTTGCATATGCCTCCGACGCAAAACGAGTTTTTTTATTTATAATTATGAGGTTAGTAAAAAGGAATATTACTAAATAATAGGATGTCCTATTATTTGTTTCGGTTTGTCTGTTAATGTGTCGGTCTGATATAGTGACAGCTTCTATGCCAGCCAGATACTTGCTGACCACGAAAAGCAGAAGATTTCCATGGGACAGTCCGTACCATCGGTGGCTGCTGATACTTCAACTGTACATGAAAATTAAATTAGGGTTCTCTAGAAGAATGGTACGGAGATGAAGGGACCTATAAAACTACCTTGACCTAAGTGTAGTCTTACGCTAAATTTCTCATGATTCGGATTAATCAATCAACGCAGCCAATTATAGTCATAAACTTCTTAATTAATAATCAAGCTAATTAGGCGTAGAATCCTGTACACTAACTAGCTGTTCTGAAGAAATGACTGTTATTTAATAATACACTAGCTAAAAGTTGGGTGTGGTGCATGTGGAAATATCCTACTCTTCTGCTGACACGTGAAAGCAGGTTATTTTTCTTTATGGCATCTTGAAAGTCAACGTAGAAGGTTCTCGGCTACTTCCACGGGTTATTCTGAGATGTCATATAAATAAACCAGAGCAAAAAACTTAAAAATATAACAAACTAAATGACTACACTCTAAAGTCACCCCGTCTGTGGTACGGACCTTGACTTAACGCTGGAAGAGGGCAGCAACAGGGAGGACAGGCTGGATCGGAACTAGATTATTTAGGAACGAATTTAAAGCTACAGGATCAGTGGCTCGGGCAAGGGTCGGGGCATACGCAGTAGCAGGATGAACAGTGTTGTTTTAGTCGTTAGGAAACCGACATAATATCTCCCCTACTTTCTCCCTAGACGGGACTTATAAGTACATGAGTATTTCCCCATGACTGAAAAAGGGTAGCTAGCTAAAATTAAGCGCCATTATCATGCAGTTGTCCTGTTCTGATGTACGAGTAACATCGTCCAAAAACAAAAAAAAGTGACCAAGCACTTTTTTTTGTCTTGAGACAGAGAGAGAGAGTGAGAGAGAGGTTGTGCGTTAATTCTGGGACAACATGTCCCAGAATTAACGCACAACCTCTTAAGGGTTCATTGTACTCATCATTATGAACAACTTTTACTATAGGACCAAACCTGAAATCGTGAAAAAAAAATTGAGAGTTATTTGAAAAAAAATGTAGGGAACAGCTGATTTTTTTAAGGTTCTGTCCGCGACTTCGTTTACGTAAAAGTCGTAAGACACTACAATATACTAATATAACAGCCACATTTTTCTAAAACTTCCCTGTATATTACGTTTGTAGTTTTGGTCTTAGTAGCCAAAAATGTAGAGTCTCAGTAAGGACTGGTGACGTGGGAACAAGCGACGAACAGAAAACATAGGAGCACAGTATATATCCTTCTTATTCAGTATAAGAAATATCTTTTAAATTGGTTCAAATAATAGAGGAGGACATAAGCGAGAGCCGAACCTCGATTTATGACTTTTTACTCTAAAAGTCTCTGCGCCCGCATTTCCTCTTAATTATATTATATACTATCTAATGGCACAACACTAATACACTAACTGTCTACAGATTATTCCTGACAATCAGCTATCACTAAACAGTAGATTGTAAACACACGGGGTTCCACAGGCACAGGCACCTAACCATAGATATTTGGGCACGCCACAATTGTGGCAATAAGTCCCCTCTTTGAGGAGTGGCTAGAGAGGCGCCACGGCGTCCTCACCTTCCGCCTGACGCAGGTCCTCATCGGACACGGATGCTTCGGGATGTTCCTGTTTAGGATAAAGCGGGAAGAAACGCCCGGGTGTCACCGCTATGTGGATCGCCCGGAGGAAACGGTGGAGCATACGGTGGAGGTCTGCCTAGCATGGGCGGAGCACCGCTGTGTCCTCACGGAGGCGATCGGCGGCGGCGATCTCTCGCGTCCGGCCCTGGTTCAGGCCATGGTTCGGAGCGAGAATGCATCGGAGGCCGTCACCTCCTTCTGCGAGCAGTAATGCTCGCGAAGAAGGAGGCGGAACGCGTGAGGGAGAGGCAAGGTCCTCACACCCCTTGTCGCCGCAGGAGACGCCCTGGGCATCGGGAGTCACAGGCTGATTCCCGGCCACCGTAGGCACCGCTCGCCATCCGTTAAGGACCAGGCCTGGGTCGACGGCACGTTGTGTTCCACGCGCGTCTCAAAAAGATGTCAGCACCAACTGACGGGGTCCATTAGAGCCAATGCCTGCCAGGGTTGCGAGCTTGTCCGAAAGGGATATCGTAGCCCTGGCACACAGGCAACGGAAGGAACACGGGTGGGTTTTTGTCAGTAAAAGTCTGACACGCCCTCCCGCTCCGCCCAGAGCTGGAGAAGTTAAATGATAATGTACCAACCAAAAAAACCAACCATAGATATTAATTTTTATTAAGCGGCCTAAACTTAATGTTTTTCTGTGAACGTTCTAGGAACTATCACATATAAATATTGTACAAAATATATCAACAGTAGGGAATCGAACTTAGGTTTGCAAAGCAGCCGGCGAATCGCTAAGCTATTTGTTTTGTTGAAAGTTGACACGGTCTCACTATTTAAACCATACCCTGTATACGTATAGAGATATAGCTAGGTATATTGTTGGCTGCGATGAAGCTCAGCATGGCAGTATATTATATAAACTTTTTGTACTAAAGTACGATGACCTCATCGTCCGTCTAGTCTTGCGTTGACCTCAACATAGAGAATAATACAATTAAACAGAAAACAACTTTTATAAACTTGACGGAAGCCATATTGTTTAACAGCTGCGAGAGGCGGCGACTAGATGGCGCTAGTGGAACGTGCACCATAGACAAATCATTCTTTCTATTGGTAATTTGACTTAAAACACTTGAAGTCAATTGAGTGAAATATTGTAACGTTACCCCCCACTAGCGGATCGCCTTTATACTCGTAAGGAGCTGCGCTGTTGAGTCGGTACGCATTTTGAACGGATGCGTCGTGGTGCTCTGTGGAATTTAAATTTAAACATATAAACCCTGTGGTCGTTGTAAAGACTTTTAAGCAACTTAAGAATAAAATTACCGAAGATCTGTGGGGCATGTCTACTAAAGTTTGTCAATCCATTATTGAGACAATTGCACCATATCTAGCTTTAATATTTAATTTGTGTGTAGATCAAGGGATATTCCCAGATTTAATGAAGTATAGTAAAGTTATTCCAGTTTTTAAATCCGGTGACAGCAAAGACACTAATAATTATAGACCTGTATCGGTTTTGCCTGTTTTCAGCAAGGTGTTTGAAAAAGTAATGTTAAATCAAATGCTCAATCACTTCAATCGTAATGACATCTTACACGATCAGCAGTATGGTTTCACCAAGGGACGTTGTACAACTGACGCCGGTGTCACATTATTGAAACACATTTTTAACGCTTGGGAAGAGGCACAAGACGCAATAGGTATCTTTTGTGACCTTTCCAAGGCATTTGATTGCGTGAATCACGAAACACTGCTCTTGAAACTTGAGCATTACGGACTGGGTAAACTTGCGCTTAACTTAGTAAAATCATATTTGAATGATAGATTGCAGCAAGTTCAAATAAATGGTGTGAATTCATTGGCTTTAATAGTCAAAATGGGGGTACCGCAGGGTTCAATATTGGGTCCGTTCCTCTTTTTAGTATATATAAATGATTTACCTCATTTACTGAAAAACCGACCACAAATGGTGTTATTTGCTGATGACACATCACTGATTTTTAAAGTAAGCAGACATGCACAGGAGTTTGACGACGTAAATAATGCTATGATTATGGTCCATAATTGGTTTACTGTAAATAATTTGGTATTAAATGAGAAGAAAACTAAATGCATAAGATTCACGTTACCGAATGTTAGAAGTAGTGAATGTCACGTTGTATTGAACAAAGAGATACTAGAATTCGTCGAAAAAACTGTTTTCCTGGGAATCACGCTTGACTCTAAGCTGCAGTGGAGTCCTCACTTAACATTACTTGCAGGGCGGCTAAGTTCAGCCGCCTACGCTGTTTGGAAAATTCGCCAATTAACAGACGTGGATACAGCGAGACTGGTCTATTTTAGTTACTTTCATAGCATCATGTCTTACGGTATTTTGCTGTGGGGACGGGCTGCAGATATTGTTTCTATTTTTGTTCTGCAAAAGAGGGCTATCAGAGCCATCTACAACCTCCGCAGACGCGACTCTCTAAGGGAACTGTTTAAAGAAATTAACATCATGACGGTACCTTGCCAATATATTTATGAAAATATTATGTATGTTAGAAAAAACCTACATCTTTTCAGTAAGATAAGTGACAGGCATAATTTTAAAACTAGAAATAGGAACAAATTAGATCAACCACGTTTCAGATTGTCAAAAGTACACACTTCTTTTATGGGGTATTGTGTAAAATGTTATAATAAAATACCACTCGATATTCTTCAACTAAATGAGAAGAAATTTAAAACATGCATTAAACGCACACTATGTAGACAAGCATATTATAGGTTGGATGATTATATCGTAGATAAAAATGCTTGGCTTAATGCTGGTCCTGCTACACAACCACTTGGGCTCACTTGTTAAAATTATAATATTTGGAAGAGATGCTTCCCCCCTTTTTTATGTTCTGACATTACAATCATATTTATTATATAAAATGTACTTAATCAAGTTTTAGTTGTTGAATACTTCAATAGGTAATTATGTTTATCATTTTGCTAGTAAAATTTTATTTATCTTTGAAATGCATTGCAAGCTATAGTTTTATATAATTTAAAAGCATTTTTGAAATTTTTGTAAATATGAGTACCATGGAGCCGTTTATTATGTTATGATGTATGTTGACTTAAAAAAGTTTGGCAGTTAAGAGTATGTCATGCTCACTTAAATGTCTCTCTCGATGGTGGCGCGTGTGTTGGATCATTCGGTTCCCTACAAAATGGTTGAGCTGGATGGTGCTGATCCACGCGTCATGCTCGTGAACGGGCGCCGTCAGTTGTGACTGGTCTTCTCCTATCTGCCAGGGCTTATTTGTAATATTTTATATTGTTTTTTAAATAATGTATATTTTTACATTGTTCTCACATATAGAAGCGACAAGAATAATGTACCCAGGATTTTGTAATATCTTGATTTAAAAGAGTGTCCTTGGAGTTTCTTGCCTATTCTTCTCCATAGAGATCTACGTTTTGGAATGGGCAAATAGCTTCAACTTTCTGACTAACTCACCGACTCTTTGACAATTCAAAAGTGCCTGTAATTGGTTTAATTGAAATAAATGCTTTGAGTTGAGTTTGAGTTTGTGCACGGACCACTGTCTCTCGACAGTCAGTACTTCCCGGTTATTGGATGTGGAACGTTATCTCCGACAAATTAGTAATATCCTTATTGCGTTGGGTGCATGGACCACTGTCCCTGACAGTCAGTACTGCCCTATGTGACCGCCACTACCATTATTAGTTTTTTAATTAATTTTATTTCATTTCTATATTTTCTCGATTTAAAATAACTGATAGTTCGATTGAAATAGATTTCTGTATTGCCATATCTGAGTATTACTTCTGATGTTGGACCTATCCCGACATCAGAAGTGGGATACGAAGACCACCCCACTTCTGGAGACTCAGCTTCCGATATCATGCAAGACCAGATGCTTTTGTTTAGTAACGGCATGGAAGCCTTAATTTCTAAAATCGTTGGAAATTTGTCATCTACCTCCTGTACACTAAGTCCATTAGTCTCATTCGACCGTGACGCGTCCGCACGCATCGTCTTTAATGAAGGAGAGTATTACTTGTAAATTTAGAGGTAGAAGAGTAAACGATGTGGTACCTTTAGTAGGTATAGGCAATAAAAATATCAAGAATACTTTGCAATTGCTGTGTCAGGCAGAAATTAACAATTTCGCGACGGAGATTCTATTCCAAGTTTTGCTAGATAAGTACCTACTTGCGTAGTATCATCGTATTGACTCGAAACATTTTAAATAACGGTTTTTGTTCGAGCAACTGAATTAATTTTGCCTAGAACTATAAACGTGTGTAAAGCTATTTAGACTACGGCAATAGTTAATTGTGTCGATTAGATTCTTGTCGTTTTCTTTTTCGTGATAACTGAGGGGTTGTTTCTTTGACTAAAATGTTCACATTATCCATTTTAACGTAGTAAATCAATTACAATTCGGCACGAAATAAGTACAGAGTCAACACGTTACCAACATTGAGAAAGATGGTCATTTTAAACCTCTGTCAGTTAAAACAATCCCGCGCTCCTGATCGGCTGAAAGGATTTGACGTCTCGCTCCTGATTGACTGAAAGGATTTGACAAAATATGTTAATAAACTTGGAAGGATTTGACTGAGTTAGATACTAACGTGTATTTTAAAACCGGTTTATGCCTTAATTTAAGTGGATTTGACTACTTTTGTAAATCGGTCATTCTCAGACGGCTCAAATACGCGTGTCCGGGTCGAAATCTAGTACGAAATGGATAACTAACAACTTGATATTTTTTACTTTAACAGGTACGACCAAAATATTAGGAGGGGCCTGTGTTGTTTTTTAAATAAATTAAATATAAGGTAGTTTAAAAAAATGAAAACCTCCAAAATATTTACCTCCGTGCCGCGTCCGGCCCCGTTTGGCGGCGGAAATTTTTTTTTTACCTTTTTTTTACAATACATGGCGCTATTTTGTATGTGTTCACAAGTAACTAGGTAGTTATTAACTCAATTTATAATATTTCTATGCCATAATAGGCCTTAGTAGACGAGTTACAACTGGTTGTCTTCACGTCCGACGTTTAGAATTGATATCCGTGGCGCGCACCAATCCGTTCATAAATCCCTTATTTTAGTGACTGCGAGAATAGTTGTTCGAGTAACACAAACTGTCAGCCGTGCTGCATCGTAGGTAAGCATAACACGTCAGTGCGTCTCCGTTCCACTCTTTTATTAAGGTACGTAATCGTTTTCGGTGGCTTGGTATACCCTTAAAATTGATTTCGGTGAATCCATTTTATCCACAAATAAGAAAATTAATATTTTTAAATTCTAATAAAAGTATGTCTTCTAAGTATTCGATTTCAATAAAAGAGAATAATATTAAAAATTCGAGTTACTTTTGAAAATATCTAGGATTTTGCTTATTATTTTGATTTCAGTGGCATTGATTTCGGTGTTTTCGGTGGAAATAGGTGCACCGAAATCAATTTTAAAGTCACCGAAATCAATCAATAGTCATTTATTTACATTTTTATCGTTTATTTAACTTTCTCATCACTTCTCCATTTTGTTTCAGTATTGTGATTATGGCAGATTCAAAAGAAGATCGATTGGTTAAAAAGGGATTGGCTGAACGACGTCGGAAAGCTCGCATCAAGAGTGATCTAGAGCTGGAAGGAGAAAGATAGGCAACGCTATTATAGAAGGAAGAATTGAAGAGGATTTAATAGTCGTACACTCGTACCAGAAGTAACCAACGAAGCTGACCATCCTTTGGTGACTTCACTGACTGATTTTTGAGTGATTTTTGTAGTGTTCTTTTATCAATAAGTAAATTGTCTGTGATTATGATTAAGCTAGATCTCAACTAAGATTTCTGTTTTTTTTTAAGTTCCTGTATTGTTAGTTGACTACCTACTATTTTTAATTACATTTAATGTAATAATTGAACGAAAGTCTATTTTTGTACATTTTCCTTTTAATTAATAAATGGGACATTGTAAGTCACTTATGTCTTCATAAAATAAAATGTTTTATTGTAAAATTAACCTGCAATTTCTTACAGGCCATTTATGTCCATAGTAGTACTTAGGCAGCTAATTTATATAAAAAAAACAGTGTTTGAAATATATATTATTAGATAAATTTGATTTCGGTGGTAAGAATATTGAATACGGTGCACACCATTTAAAAAAAATTTAAATCCCTCCTATTCGGTCTATACGATTCCCTCTACTACTAATATGTTTTAAATTAACTCTAGTTTTGATATTTCATGTTAGTAATGCCTAAATAATAAAAAAAAAATTGGCACCGAAGTCAACCAAATAATGAATCTCCTGATAACGACCCAAATGACAACCGATAAAAGACTTTTTGTTTTTGTAAATAACGTTCTTAACTTATTTTCGTTTTTTTTTTGGAGATGACCAAATTTTATTCCAATCATAAATTTGACAACGATTTACCAGTTGATAGAAGATGTGACCTTGTAAACATCTTAGAATTATACTCTGGACTTTTTTTAATAACGGTTTTCCGACAACACGTGTTAACACTGGTGAGTTGGAGGTAGGGATTGTAAATATTCGATCATTTTTAGTATTCGAATACTTCTTCAGCCTTGTTCGAATTTTTCGAGTGATGTTCGAACTGTTCGAGTGATGTTAGAGTTATTTACCGAACAACTCGGTATTCGAATATTTGATTGCAATGCATATTTGAAAGTAAGATTGATAGACCCTAATCGTACAGTGCAAAGACGTTCTTACAGACTGTCTCCGAATGAAAGTAGAATCATGCGCAATAGGGTTATTTTACTGTTGCAAGCCTAAATAATTAGACCCAGTAGTAGTAATGTAAATTAATGCGAATTCTTGATTCTTACCATGCTAATTGCTAATGCTATGCTATATGATAAATGTCATCCCATCAGTACCAATGATCAGTACCTAGTAGTACGCCGTTTGCTAGGCCAGACCTTTTGGTTATAAAGTATGATGGATCAGACCGTATGTGCATAGATTATAGAGACATAAATAATAATAAAGTGACAGATCGTTATCCATTACCGTTGATTTCTGACCAAATTTCTTTACAAAGTTACATCCAAAATTTAAGGGACCGTTTGGTGTGCGTCAGAATGGCTGGTTGCCTGTGGCTTTGTTCTATGAGAGTTGATTAGAAAATTGCTACATAATTGCTTATATTTGCTACATTTAATAAATAATTGCTACATACTATATATATTTAGAAATAACATATTTTTTTTGTACAGCCATCCTGACGTTTGGTTGGCTGGTCGCCTCCTAGTTTAAAGCCAAGCATGCAGAGTTTCCCGAAATGTATTGCGTCAATAATTGCTACATATTTGCTTCATTTATCTAATTTAGTTGTATCTTCAAACATATGTTAAATAAAGGATGTAGCAATTATTTTAATTATCCCAAGGAAAAGTGCCTGATAAAACAATAAAGGCAAATACTTAGTTATGTTGAATTGGTTTAATCGTTTAGGCTCTGGCAACAGCGTAAGTAATGCGATTCTTGCGTTAAAAAAAAATATGTAGGTAATACCACATTGTATAATATACAATGTGGCTTCCACTTGCCACCACTTCCACTTACCTACTCATAACATAAAGTAGCAATACCGTTGACTGAAGACACACTGCAACTATTTGCCTTTATTGTTTTATCAGGCACTTTTCCTTGGGATAATTAAAATAATTGCTACATCCTTTATTTAACATATGTTTGAAGATACAACTAAATTAGATAAATGAAGCAAATATGTAGCAATTATTGATGCAATACATTTCGGGAAACTCTGCATTCTTGGCTTTAAACTAGGAGGCGACCAGCCAACCAAACGTCAGGATGGCTGTACAAAAAAAAATGTTATTTCTAAATATATATAGTATGTAGCAATTATTTATTAAATGTAGCAAATATAAGCAATTATGTAGCAATTTTCTAATCAACTCTCATAGACCAAAGCCACAGGCAACCAGCCATTCTGACGCACACGACCGTTTGAGGTCATAGAGGTTCTTTGCCGGTGATCTTTCTTTTCTTTCTTTTAAAAAACTTTGCCCCACACTAGGAATTTCTCCTGTATCGTGGGTGCGTTTACAAACATTTAAACTCACATACACAAACATCCAGACCCGGAACAACTACTTGTAGGTCATACAAATATTTGTTCCGTGCGGGAATCGAACCCGCGACACACAGCGCAGCAGTCAATCGCTTAACCACTGCGCCAACCGTGTCGTCCAATCGCTACACATTGAGAGCATTCAATTTCAAGCGTATTTACAAGTACTATCGCGGACGCTGGCGCCTAGCCGCTTTTCGACCTTATTACTAAGAGCATAGGGTTGAGAAGTGGTCGGGTGGCGGTGTCCTCGATGGTACGTGCATGATAGCCATTTGAAGTAGAAGACGTTAAGTCGAGTGATAGTGGTAAATCTTGGTTCGGCTGGTCGGACCGTACCAGTAACCATTTCGTAGCCGTAGTCCGTTAGAAGTCGGTATCTGCTTATAGTAGTCCGTGGATGCGCAGTGCGCGGGTGGCTCTAGTAGAGGTCGGGTCTTGTAGTGACCATAGTCCGTGGGACTCGGAATTCAGGAGAATTCAGTGAAACAAACATGGGGTTTGTTGAACGGGCTTAGTGAGAAGTCACAGGTCACGGATAAGATTCCTACTTTGTGTTTTGTTATGCTCTAAGTCTGATTTATGAATTGCTCTCACATGTTTAGTTTGATTTTGTCTTTTGCGAGATGCGCGATAAATCTTTGACTTCGACTTTGAATTTCCTGATTATTGATAACATGTTAATTTTATTCTAATTTCTCGTTGATTTATAGTAATATGGTACTCTAGTTTTGGTGGTAATGAGAAACAGGGTGTAAAGTTCACTCTCCACCATAGAAAAGGGAGGATCCTCCGACCAGACGGGTGTCGTGTCTGGTGGGCAACTGCCCGACGGTTGATGTCGGGACGTTGTATATATGCTAGTTGCGTAGTAAACTATGATTGCGCGATGCAGGATTCGCGTGACGTCAGTGTGACGCGTTGTTCGTATGTGGCGATGTTGATGCCGCTACATCACTCCCCTCCGGAGACCGGAGGTCGATAGTGGGCTGAGTCGTGTATCTTGCGATACTTGCCAGTGCCAGTTGAGGGTTCCAGTGAGTCGGAACCTGGTGCCGCATGGTTCTCGGTGAGTCGGAACTGTCTGCGGTGATTCCCCAGTGAGTCGGGGTGGCGCTGCGGTATGCTCCAGTGCGTCGGATGTAGTACAGCGCCGGGTTGTGGCTGGCTGCTGGCGTCGACCACGAGAGGCATGTTCTCTGCTTGTGGACCGGCCGAAAGTGCAGTGTGCTGTGCCAAGGTTGCTGATGAGGCTGTGGGTGATGACCAGGAATGCGCGTCCGCTGCATGCTGGTGGTCAGGATACCCGTTGAAGCCGTGGGTGCTGGCTGGCTGTGTGACTCGCCGCTCGAAAGCTTGAGGAAGTGATGAAGATGATGATGACGTCACGCTGAAGTAGTTGCACGAAGGCTGCGCTGACGTTCATACTCGGGGTCACCAGTTTGGTGGTAATGAGAAACAGGGTGTAAAGTTCACTCTCCACCATAGAAAAGGGAGGATCCTCCGACCAGACGGGTGTCGTGTCTGGTGGGCAACTGCCCGACGGTTGATGTCGGGACGTTGTATATATGCTAGTTGCGTAGTAAACTATGATTGCGCGATGCAGGATTCGCGTGACGTCAGTGTGACGCGTTGTTCGTATGTGGCGATGTTGATGCCGCTACATAGTTTAATTCAAAATGAAATAAAGAGTTAGGTTTAAAGAGTACTTTGACGAACGAAATAGGGAAAAGAGTATCTGGTATAAAACTATACAGTGTCAGCCTCCTCGTATACCATGGTTTGCTATCAAGGAAATGAGTAGGCATCATATTGTTCTGTTTCATAGATTACGCTCTGGTCACTACCCATCCCGCAAGTTTGGTTATTTGATGAACAAAGTAAATTCTCTCAATTGTGAAACATGTGGGCGCAGGCCGTTCCTGTCCAGGCGTAGCAAGCGCCTGGTTAGCCTGCAATCTAGGGATGGCATGGCTTTCCTGGATTGCCTGCAGCCCGGTGTCGAGGTCCACCAGTTCTCCGCTTGTGTGTGGATGAACTCCAGTAGCCAGAACGAACGAGGAGCGTAATCAAACTAAGCTTGACGTGAAGTATAGAGGCCCTTTCAAATTGTTGAAGTGTTAGCTGGCGATCGGTATGTTTTAAAAAATGTCTAGTTAACAAGTGTACTTACAAACGCTCCTGACCGTGTTCGGAAGATGCCCGATGCCAAGTACCAATAGAGATTATAGACGAACTAGATGAGTTGGCATCACTTTAGTTTGTGTAACAGGTTCTCGGTTCAGTGGGTCGGAGACTATACCAGAGTATCGTAGTGCCCAATGAGTAGTCCATGGGTACGCGGTAGCTCTGGGTGGTATAGTCGGGTTTTGCCTAGAAGCAAAGACCATAGAGTCAAGGGTTGACTCCGTGGGGATTAGTGTGTGTTATTGACCATGAATGAGATACCTGAGGTTTTGTTTTCTTTGATTAATTTAATGTGGAATCGTTGTGCTTGGTCTCGGTAATCTCAAAACTAGATAGTTCCAACTTTTAGTTTCAAATTGCTTGGAAATTAAAACGGATTTTAAAGAGATAGTTCTCAAAACTTAAATGCCAGTCGTGTCTTAGAAAAAAACAATATCGATTGGTTCACAAACAGTAACTATTAATTCTGAATCCTGTAATTCTGTTCTGTATAACCCCGTACCGGAACAAGGTCCCTTGCTGGATGACTAAATGTACTAGTACTGGTTTATACCGTAGGGGTTGCAAGAGTTTGGGCACGCCACAATTGTGGCAATAAGTCCCCTCTTTGAGGAGTGGCTAGAGAGGCGCCACGGCGTCCTCACCTTCCGCCTGACGCAGGTCCTCACCGGACACGGTTGTTTCGGGAGGTTCCTGTTCAGGATAAAGCGGGAGGAAACGCCCGGGTGTCACCACTGTGCGGATCGCCCGGAGGACACGGTGGAGCATACGGTGGAGGTCTGCCCGGCTTGGGCGGAGCACCGCCGTGTCCTCACGGAGGCGATCGGCGGCGGCGATCTCTCGCGTCCAGCCCTGGTTCAGGCCATGGTTCGGAGCGAGAGTGCATGGGAGGCCGTCACCTCCTTCTGCGAAGCAGTAATGCTCGCGAAGGAGGAGGCGGAACGCGTGAGGGTGACGCAGGGTTCGCGCCCTCACGCTCTTAGCCGCCGCAGGAGACGCCCCGGGCGTCGGGAGTCGCAAGCTGATTTCCGGCCACCGTAGGCGCGGGCCTGCGGACGGTGAGCGATGGGTAGCTCACCGTCCGATAAGGACCAGGCCCGGGTCGACGGTGCGTTGTGTTTCACGCGCGCCTCAAAGAGATGTCAGCACCAACTGACGGGGTCCGTTAGGGCCAATGCCTGCCGGGGTTGCGAGTTTGTCCGAAAGGGATATCGTGGCCCCGGCACACAGGCAACGGAAGGAACACGGGTGGGTTTTAGTCAGTAAAAGTCTGACACGCCCTCCCGCTCAGCCCAGAGCGGGAGAAGTTATTTAATAATTTCCCACCCAAAAAAAAAAAAAAAAGGGGTTGCAAGAGTTGTGACCTAGCCCAGTTGTAGCTGGAAGGGTCTCACCTGCTTTTGTGGGTTGATGATCTAGTCCAGCGCTTTGTCGATTTAGACTAGAAAATATGTAGCTGAAGGGGTTTCGCCTGCTTTTGTGGGTTGATAACCTAGCCCAGCGCTTTGTGAGCTGCAGGAATCTCACTTGCTTTAATGGGTGACGATTTAGACCAGCATGTTTGAACTGTAGCCGTCTTATTACAAAAAAATGCTTAAGTACTGTTTATACCAAGACCACAAGGTCTAGGATTGTTACGGTATTCAAGTTAATATCAGGCTCAAAACGTGTTCTTATTACAAAACGAAGACTTTTCGAGGATCAGTTAGTACCAAAGAAGGTTCATGGTTCCACAGATAAGAAACAAAAATGGCATTCTTTCATTCGTTCATTCTGCATCTATTTGAAGCAACGTTTCGTTTCTCTAAATATTGATATTATAATAACACTTGAAATGCATAAATAATTATTAATCAATACAAAAATATGTCATAAATCGTTGTTTGTTTAGGTTACGATATATTGAACAAGCACAACTTGTACTTTTGACGTGCTTTTTATAATCAAGTTATCATATATTTTAACACCTCTAGCGTGAAATGGAGTGAATTACATAGGTACGGCGCGGCACTCGTAATTTGAGACGAATGTTTATGTTGCGTCCATAAATAATAAATCTTAGTATTAAGTACTGTTGATAATACGAGTATGTGGTTTGTTCGTGAGTTGTGTCTGGTTAAACCGTTGAAGATCAACTTAGTAAAACCCTAAGACGACCCACTGACCAAAACATGGATTTTTAATTAATATTAGGTAAGCAATGCTTTTTATCATCTTATTTCGACTGCATATCGCGAATATTCATATTATTATAGGAAATATTACGTCGTACTACGTATGACGATGTCTGTAAGATCGCCGAGACGTCTCCGGCATAATTATCCAAATCTTCCAAATCCATCAAGTTGATTTGTAAATAAAAAGCCACAAAACTCAGATTATAGAAAGAAGCAGATAGACCGCGCGGAACAATAAAGTGAGGCCCGTTTGTTTTTTTTTTTTTTTTTGTATGGCATCTCGTAGCAGACCTAGAGAGGTCGTTGCTACTTAACCGGATATTTGAGGCCCGTTTGTAGACATGTGTGCGTTCTTATAGTGCTGTCACGTGGCTGTAACCACGTGACAGCACTATAAGAACAGGTGCCTCTATGTGTGTGTACGGTTGCCAGGAGAATGAAAAAATTAGCCATAATATTTCATTACATGAAAAAAAGAAGTATTTTTTTTCTTAAATCTGTTGTTGTTATTAACAGTATACGTCAGATTAACAATACCCATACAAACGATACATTTGCGATATATTTTTATTTTGAGACACCAACATTTTATTGTTTTTGGTAGCTATATTTACTTTATGGTGACGTCATTTAACCCATGATATAGCAAATCGACTGATGTAATAAGTATTATAAAATCCATTAACTAGTTACACTTACGAAGACACATACATACTTATTTATTTATCACCGTAATAACCAGAAAAGGCGATAAATAAAACACTATTAACGACATAAATATTTTTGTAAATCGATACTCCTGTATCCTATACTTATTTCCTAACTTAGGGGTAAATGTTTCAATATAAACTAGCAACACCGAATGATTTTTGTTAAGGTTTTGTGTTTCAAGATGTCACTAACAATAAACACGTAACAAACGTAAAACAGTAAATCCAAATAGACAAATAACCAATATTTTACATATGAAAGATACTCCAACTTATTTCTTTTGTTTTTGGGAACAGTTTTTACAATGTTTAAAAATACAAGACGGCATTATTCTGAAATTATCTGTTAGAGCCCGTGACGTACAAACGATGCGACGCTTCGTGCTGTACTGAATCGAGAGTGTATTCGCTTTTGAATTTGTATTTGCTTTGTTGGCCGCACTCTCGGTGTTCCGCGCGGTCTATCTGCTTCTTTTCTATAATCTGAGCCACACAATAACAATAAACGCTAACCTCAAATAAATTAGTACCGAAGTTAGTCCATAGAAAAACTAGGAGTCTCGGCAGACTAACTTTAGTACCATAGCTTGTTCATGAACTAGTGATAAACTTCATTTTATAATAACGTTTTATTTAGTCATGGTAGCAAACCTAGTAATTATCCTAGTACTAAATTTAGATCGTGTTTTGGAATAAGACGGTAGGGGTTCTGTTGTAAAGAAATACCTAGACCAGTGATATTTGCTATTTTGATATATATATAACGATGATGATGATGTGAATTAATGAAAGTCCTTTTTTAATTTTTTTGGATGAATTCATGCACTCGAGGACGAGTGATTTATCAGAATGGCCGTGACGGAAGCCATATTGTTTAACAGCTGCGAGAGGCGGCGACTAGATGGCGCTAGTGGAACGTGCACCATAGATAAATCATTCATTCTATTGGTAATTTGACTTAAAACACTTGAAGTCAATTGAGTGAAATATTGTAACGTTACCCCCCACTAGCGGATCGCCTATAAAAGGAGCTGCGCTGTTGAGTCGGTACGCCCACAAACCGACCCGCGAACTTCCCGAGTAAATGGTAATAAAATTCCTCCCCCCCGTCCCTTGAATGTCGATGCGCCAGCCGCCCGGTTAGAGGCTGAGAGCGCCGTAGCAATAAATATAATATCCCCTGATAATAATCATGATCAAAATGTTGATCCAGCCCGTCCCCAAATTGTTACTAATTTTGTGATCCCCCAACGACGCCCTAAGCCGAGGTCCGTACCCCACAGGAGGTGCCCTTAGTGCGCTGTCGTTTAGTTTTAATATATATAATTTGCGCCCTGGCTGGAGGCTTTAAGATTAAAAACCTTAGGGCAGCCACAGGAATATCCGGTTAAGTAGCAACGACCTCTCTAGGTCTGCTACGAGATGCCATTCATAAAAAAAAAAAAAAAAAAAAGAGTCGGTACGCCAGCCGCCCGGTTAGAGGCTGAGAGCGCCGTAGCAATAAATATAATATCCCCTGATAATAATCATGATCAAAATGTTGATCCAGCCCGTCCCCAAATTGTTACTAATTTTGTGATCCCCCAACGACGCCCTAAGCCGAGGTCCGTACCCCACAGGGGGTGCCCTTAGTGCGCTGTCGTTTAGTTTTAATATATATAATTTGCGCCCTGGCTGGAGGCTTTAAGATTAAAAACCTTAGGGCAGCCACAGGAATATCCGGTTAAGTAGCAACGACCTCTCTAGGTCTGCTACGAGATGCCATTCATAAAAAAAAAAAAAAAAAAAAAAAAAAGAGTCGGTACGCATTTTGAACGGATGCGTCGTGGTGCACGGACCACTGTCTCTCGTCAGTCAGTCAGTACTTCCCGGTTATTGGATGTGGAACGTTGTCTCCGACAAATTAGTACTATCCTTATTGTGGTGGGTGCATGGACCACTGTCCCTGACAGTCAGTACTGCCCTATGTGACCGCCACTACCATTATTAGTTTTTTAATTAATTTTATTTCATTTCTATATTCTCTCGATTTAAAATAACTGATAGTTCGATCTAAATAGATTTCTGTATTGCCATACCTGAGTATTACTTCTGATGTTGGACCTATCCCGACAAACTCTTATATTATATTTTTTTTTAAATAAATAAACAAACTTAAACAACAATTTCACTGAGGTATAGCTAGTATAATATTATTATAACAATAACATAACTATACCATCATAATGCGATTGCCAACCCGCCTGCCAATCGTGGCGATTATGGCCCCCCTTTGGGGAAGGATTATGTCCATCAGTGGACGTCTTTCGGCTGAAACGATGATGATGGATGGATGAATCCACAACAAAAACTTAACGGCTTCTAAGTCGGTGCCAAGTTAAGGTCCATTGAAGAATGAAAGGCCCCGACTATAGAAGTGGCTTATAGACGTATCGTGACAAAATATCACTAATCACGAAATAGTAGATTGTTATACGAGTACAAGGGTCGAAAGGAATTGGTGACTTTCACCCGTGTTAAACATTCTACTTTTCATTTCGAATCTAAGGAAAGTAAAAGAGAGTAGTTCTAACATTTTATTTTCTAGTTTGCTCGCCACTTCATCAAATGATTGTATACGAAAACTAATCACGAAATCGTAACATGTTATACAAGGATCGAGACTCGAAAGGAATTGGTGACTTTCACCCGTGTTAATCATTCTACTTTTCATTTCCAATTTAAGGAAAGTTCTAAAATATTTTATTTCCTTGTTTGCTCGCCACTTCATCAAATGATTGTATACGTATTTAAATATGTTTCCTTTGAAATTTCTGGCAAAAGATTTTTGATTTTTGTATTTGCCCCGTCTTTAACCGCAGATCTATACACCGCAGCGCGGGCGGCAGGGAGGCCCACAGAACATATATACCCTAAAGGGCCCGTCCGCTGATCATTGACTGGTCTGGTCGCACGATTTCAAGTACTTAGATACGTACACCGTGCAATCAGCAAACTATTTTAAATAATTTTTTGTTATACCTACTTGCAACCAACAAAATTATATTATATGTACTTAACTAAATAATTCTGCGTAATTGTCATCGTGTACCGACTCTTGTTTATTGTGTGTTAAGTTTATGTTGTTATCAGTTTAAACCATATATCTGTTATAAGCTTTGAAAGGCAAATACCTAGCCTCATAAAGTGCCTCAATTATAATGAGTTAATGTAGCTTAGGTTAAGTGGATTTTGATCATTGTTTCGTTGTTAATTAAACATATTTGAAAATGAAATGAATCAAATATTAGTCAAGATTTTGAATTTCAGTACAGCTTACAGAATTAGTATCCCGCCAAATTATATTTATATAGTCTTTTTAGGGTTCCGTAGTCAAAAAGGAACCCCTATAATTTCGCCATGGCCGTCTGTCTGTCTGCGCCCAGCTTAGCTTAGAGACTATTAGTACTAGAAAGCTGTAATTTTTTTTTTAAATATACCTTTTACTCGTAAAGTTGGGATAATATTTTTTTTCTCGTCCATCCCATGATGTGGGGTATCGTTAAGTTGGGAAAAAAAAAAATTTCTTGTTCATCCTATGATGTGGGGTATCGTTAGGGTCAGCTCACACCGAGACGCGACGTGACGTGACGATACTGGAAGAGGCCAGTGATTTCGCGCTGCGCCGCGCGCCGCCCGCTGCGAGACGCATCGCAACGTCGCGGTCGCGCGGCGCATAGTAAAATCGTTGGCAACACGACGCCCCACTGCGCAGCGAGACGCCGCGCGGCGCAGCGGAACGTGTCTACATGCACCACGTGTACTTACCTATAGTAAATAGTAGAGACAAGTCGCCACGGCACGGCAGCCTCGGCTGCGCCTCGGGGCGTCGCGCGGCGTCGTCGTGCGGCTTCGTGAGGCGCAGCGCCGCTCTTGCACGCTTTTGCACCGGCGCGCATTCACCGCTGCGTCGCGATGCGTCGCTCTACGCCGCGAGGCATCACGAGGCGTAGTGCTTCGTGGTGTAACGTATTCTAAATTCTCACAATGAAATGTGTATCTTTTCGTGTAGAAAATAAAGTTATATTTTGAGTCGGTCTTTTAAAGTGTGCGCGCAGCGTCGCGTCGCGTCGCGTCTCGGTGTGAGCTGACCCTTAGATAGGCCGTTTAAAAATATTGAGGGTTTGTGAAGGCCATGCTTCGATTCAGGGATCCGTTTGCGTAATATTAAGCTTTAAAGTGCTTTTTAGGGTTCCGTAGTAAACCAGGAACTCTTATAGTTTCACCATTTCCGTCTGTCTGTCTGTCCACCCGTCCGTCTGTCTCCGGCTTAGCTCAGAGACGCTTAGTCCTAGAAAGCTGTAATTTGGCATGGGTGTACATATTAATCACGCCAAGAAAGTCGTAAAATAAAACCATGAAAAACATTTTTTTTTAGGGTACCTCCCTTGCACGTAAAACGAGGATGATATCTTTTTTTCTCGTCTAAAACATGGTGTGGGGTAGCGTTGGATAAGCTATTGTGGGTCTGTGAAAACCATTTTTCAATTCTGAGATTCGTTTGCGTAATATTAAGCTTTAAAGTGCTATTTTTTGTTAGAGTCAAGTGCGGGGGGCACTTGACTCTAACAAAAAAGAGCACTTTCCCCTGTCAGCTAAATGGCTGGTTTTGGATATGTGAAAAAATTCATGGCAGTAGTATACATAACGAAATTAAAAGAAAACTATCACAGCTAAGTAGGGTTTACAAGTTAATGAGTAATAGTCGACCAACTTAAATTTGCAGTTGAAAAATTTACCGTAACGTATATAGATGTATGGGATATTTTAACGTATATCATATCATATTTTTCAACTACAATGTTCAGTTTGTTTTTGGGATATATTCATCCTAACTACGGAACCCTGCATTGTGCGTGGTCCGACACGCCCTTGGCCGGTTTTTTTTTTTGTTAGAGTCATGTGTCCGTCCCCCTGTCAGCTAAATGGTTGGTTTTGGATATTATTATGTGAAAATAATCATGGCAGTAGTACAATTTAAAGAAAATCGATCACAGCTAAGTAGGCAAGTTAAGTTTAAGTGTTCTAAGTTTACTACGAGTATAATACAGAACAACAAAGGAATGGTGGAATTCAAACAAAAAGTTGCATAAGATGATTGATCTTGGGATAAATTCATCCCAACTATGGAACCCTTCATTGTGGTAGCAGGACACTTGCGCAAATGGAATTTTGCGCGAAGGGACACTTGCGCGGCAGACACTTGCGCCAAAAGATATATTTTCCGCGAATGGACTTTTGCGCGAAAAAGTAGCAGAAATAAGGTAGGTTCAGTATCGATAAGGAACCAAGGAAAAATAAAAATAAATAAAATTTAAATTAAAAACATAAAAAATATTGCAAGTTCAACCTGATTTAGTACCTACTAACTTTAAATAGCAATCTTTTAGAGTTAAAATTATTTTATTTGTGTAAATGATAACTTGTAGGTACTAAATTAGGTAGATCTTGCAATCTTTTGAAATATTCGGGTCAGGGTCGTAGCTGACCGTATGAAATTGCTACTGAAGACTGCGGAATTGACATCTACCCCGAGTGTAAGTTTGCAAGTGAGTAAACGTAACTAGCGCGTTTGCGTTAAGATTTTTATTCTCACCCTTATATTCTTAGCATTATGATCTATTTATCAAATTTTAACGCAAACGAAATAGTTACGTTTACTCTCTTGCAAACTTACACTTGGGGCTAACTACTTCTCACACGGACAGCTGTAGGTCGCTTGCCTCCGCGTCACCAGTCTGAGTCTCTGTTTAATTTGGCTGGCAGGGAAGTATTATAAAAATAACACAACATTCATGCCTGTATTCTGAAGGGTTATTTAGTACGTTTTTTGGCAAGGACACTACCAGCCGCACTACCAGTAGTGCCGTTTACAATTAACGACACTACCAAACCTATTTTGGATTAAATTGTACAGTCAACACAGCAAAGTTTACACCCACGTTTCGCCAGATGTTTTGGACCCATGTTATAGGGTGCGAGTCTATTGCCATTAACCGGGCACCAATCCAAACTTCGGGCTGTTGCTGAGAAATTCCAGATGGAAAACTCGATAACACTTTGCCTGACCCAGGAATCGAACCCAGGAACATGCTCGACAGTAGCCGCTTGTGACTACTAGACCAACGTGGCAGTTTTTTTTATAAACATGTGGCTTTTATTTTAATATGTAATTGGCTTCCGTTTTATTACGTTTTTAAGCTGTAAGTCTTCCATGTTTGAATAAATAAATATACCTCCACGGGCTGTCTTATGACTTCCACGCGAACGAAGTATCAGGCAGAAGCTAATCATCACCTGGGGAAGTTCAAATTACTCCTTAATAAATATGATTTTGTACGAAGCCCATGAAAAGGTGTACAGACGCCAGCACTTCAAGCTACTACAATCTGTCAAATTTCTTTAAAAGATTTTTAACTTTATCGTTAAAGCATAAGGTTCAAGGTTGATTGGGAAAATTTTACAGTTTCGGGAAGCTTGACCTGCTGGTGTCTGTACATAATATATATATTCCTTGTCGATGAGTTCATAAAGAAGACAGAAACTGAAATAGAGATATAAAATAAAACAAAAGAACGAAACGAACGTTAAGGGTCCATGAGCAGTTATCTACTCATCATCTTTGTAATTTACTACTGTATCAGCCCGACAGCTCTTTCCTTTCTTCAAAAAGGTGACCATAGCCTTCTTATTTCAGAAACATTACCCAATCTGTCATCTAGAAAGGAAAATCAAGAAGCTGAATACCAACGAGTATGAGTACCGACCAGCGTACTATGAAGAGGTTCGTTGCACTATGACGTCGAGCGACGACATCGGGGACACTAATGAGGTATGCACATCTACTGAAGCTCCGACAACTGCCCCAGCAGCTCTTAAGAACTAGGCGATCGACCAACCACTGCTGCACTTACCTAACAACTCTTTGTTAGGTAAGTGCAGCAGTGATTGGTCGATCTGTGATGCTTTCTAGCATCACTATTAATTTTTACTGTCTTCCATTATGCAAATATCAGCAAGTAATTCAAATGCAAACAACATTTTTTTTTGAGGAGAACCATTCTCTTTTGTTTCAGTTGGAATTTTAAATTCTTTAATGCACATTGACCTGTACCTATTTCGTATTTAGTCAATAGCTGCCGGTGCTGCTATAACAAGGAGGTAACAGAACCGTAACTGTAACCTCTGGTACATTTATAACAAGTACCCTGGACTTTGCATTGTTGACTGTCGAGATTGAAGATCGAACACACGACGATTTTCGAATGACAATTAATGATACAACAGATCTATCGCAAAAAAAGTCAAAATCTACCAACTACTGCTTTGTGTTTTGACTATGGATGAGACTACCTAATGAAGAGAAAATATCGGTTTTAGCTTTTTATAAAGATAACGTAAGATCCCGAGGGAAGCAATCACAATTTCTTCATAAGGCTTCCCTTTCCGGTGATGTTTCAGATCTGTTCGAGCCTCGGGTTTGCATGTGTCCAATGGAACAAAACTATCCATTTGACAAGAAGACGATATACCAGGTAAATATGTATTTTTTTTTTCTACACTATTAACACTGTTGTGTGTCACGAACTCACGATTCAAGGGATTTCGATGAAATTAGACAAACAGGTAGACTATGGCCTTAATCCAGAGATAGTCTACCTGTTTGTAGACTATACTCCACAAATTATTAGATACTTTTTACCTGGGTACATGTAAAAGTTTCCCTAGGGTGAGTGCAAACCACGGGCAACTGATATATGCCATAACCTCTTGAAATTGAAACTACTAGACGAGTCACAGCTTTCAATTCCATCTAGCTAGACTATCCTGAAAACAGTACAGACATACTTCAAGGTGCGAGGTGTTATATTTCGATATCGGTCCTGCATAAAACTTGACACTATCTAATACGGTTTGACGGCACGGTTGGCGCAGTTAGTTAAGCGATTGACTGCTGCGCTGCGTGTCGCGGGTTCGATTCCCGCACGGAACAAATATTTGTATGACCTACAAGTAGTTGTTCCGGGTCTGGCTGTTTGTGTATGTGAATTTAAATGTTTGTAAACGCACCCACAATACAGGAGAAATTCCTAGTGTGGGGCAACGTTTAAAAAAAAAAAAAAAAAAAAAAAAGTATACATCTAATCTAATTCTCAAGAACATGCAATCACATCTACCAATGTGTAAGTTGAGCCAAACACTTAACCCTCAGGGTGGCGATTTAGTCACCAGCATCCGTCAAGGGGGTGATTCTTCCTGTCATACTGGAACAACTTCACTATGAAAATCATACCCGATTCGTACAAAAAAAAATATAGATGCATCGAAATAGTCTTTCTACTGATAAATAAGTTTGTTTTTTCCTGAGTTGGATATGAGTTTCATAGCGAAAGTTGTTTAGTATGATGGGTAGAGCAGTATACGAGACACTGCTCGCTGAACAAACGGATGGTCCCCGTCACCAGGCGCAGACCGTTCCTGTGCAGACGTAATAAACGCCCGGTCAGCCTACCATCTAAAGATGGCATAACTTCCCTAGATTGTCTGCAGCCCGGTGTCGAGGTCCACTAGCTTCCCGCTTGTATACGGGTGAACTCCTGTAGCCACCTGCGTAGCTGGTTGAAGGGGATGGGTACGATAGGTTCGGGTCCACAGACTGACGTGCTAGATGCTCTCCTAGCTAGTTCGTCAGCTGTGTCGTTACCTAGTGACCCGCTGTGTCCTTTTATTAACCGACTTCACAAAAAGGAGGAGGTTCTCAAGTCGGCTTTTTTTTCCATCGCTTGTCTGTGTTGCAGTTAGATACCGGTACTCGTTCTAATGCATTGTGACATGCTAGTATTAGTCTCGAGGTAATATATTTTTTCCCCAATTCATCAAAAGTGTCTATTATAAGGATCAAGTACATTTTTAAGTACATATAAAAATTATCCAATTCATATTGACTAAATCTAGTCTTCCAGACTGTCTTCTTACTTTAATTCCTATGTTTAAGTTAATAACTAATCCCTATAATTTTTTTTTATTAAGAAAAAATGGACTTTTTGCAAATTGTGGGTTAAAATGGCTATTTTTTTTTTATTAAAAGTTTATGTACAAACATATATACAGACAAGAAAAAAAAAACAGAAAAAAAAATACGTACAAAGATGATGCTTATTTCTAAAGAAATCTCTTCCAGCATACCTGCGACAAGGAAAGTAGACGAAGAGATGTAGACAACGTGGGTAAGAGTAGAAGAGAAAACATAATACATAAAATCTAAATAAAAACTTAAAATATTATTACTATACTAATCACTAATGAAAAAGGTTTTTGTAAAGAAAAAAGAAAAATAGACTTTGTTTCCACCATTGGCACGAATCACACAATCACAGCGATTTGGCATGCTTAAATTCAGTTCATCAAAATCACTTTGAGGAATGGCCGACCACGTTCTTTCTAACAAGTCAAAAAGTCGTTGTGGGGTATGCACGACATCCATACTCGGCAGAGCTCTTCTTTGGAGCATATCCCATGCGTGCTCAATTGGGTTGAGGTCTGGCGATGTTATTGCCCCAGAACCAAATGAAATCGGTTGTTCCACCGATCCAAATACTGGCCCAAACTGTTATTGTGCCTCCTCCATAAGAATGAACTTCCTGACAAAATTTCAAACGTTCTTGACGTCCACAGGTCTTCCAAACATTAGACCCCAATGAGTACGTCTTGTATCCGGCCTCATACCGAAACGAGATTCATCGGAAAAGCAAACACAACGCCAGTCTTCTTCCTCCCAATTTCTGTGTTCTCGAGCCCATTGTAAACGGGCCCTACGATTGCGGGGTGCTATAGGTGGAATTCTCAGCGGCCTTCGGGAACGCAGACCCACTTCACGTAAACGATTTCGGATGGTTTGGTCGCTTATCAGCAAGCCTGAGCTGTGAGCTGTCGAGCCTCGTAGCCAACATGGCGGTCATGGTACGATTCCGTCCAGTAGTATTTTGGATGTACCGGTCCTGTCTGCGAGTGGAGATGCGAGATCGTCCTCCAAGTCGCTCGGCCACGCAGCCCGTGATACGATAGCGAGTCCAAAGCCGGCGCTTTGTAAAATGCCAAGAACGACAGCCACATTACGTTGCCTGGAACCAGCTTGCAACATTCCAACGGCTCTCATTATCTCTTCTCGTGTCAAATGATGTCGTCGCTCTATATTACTGCTGGGGAGTTTGTTGCGCCACTTCTTCTTCCCAGCTAAAGCACTAGGAAGTGATGAAGGGTGGGCGTTTTTGAGGGACTGTCTCACGTAATTTTGACGTTTGAAAAGTGCTGATTCTCAGCCTAGTTTGAATAAATGACTTTTGATTTGATTAATGCACTTTTTTCAGTTCCGATGCAGAAATTGTAATGGTTTTGTAAAAACGCTATTAGACACACTTTTATAGGAAACCGTTGATTTTATATTTTTAATCAAAAGGAGAATGCCGTTGGGCAGTACCAACTTGCGGGGGAGCGTGTCACAACGAAATTTAGTTCATAAAATGACTACTATTTTTTAAATCAGATTTACGTTTTTGTTATGAAAAAGATTCCCGGATTTCGGAGATCAAAAATAAAAGTATTTTTTTTACTTTGTACGTATTTTCCACGTTTAGGTCACTGCCATTGCACTTCATTTCCGAATGTTGCTACTACCACAGAATACTACAGAATAAGTAATAGTACTACGTAGGTACTACTAGGTAAAAAAAAACAATATTTATGTACCGGCCAGCAAACATTTAAATGAAGAAGATAATTATGTATCGTACCGATTTGCTTTTTAGAATACGTGATATTAGGTATTGTATGATATGTGTGATAAAAATAAAATCTTTATTTAGGTCACGCGTTGCGTCATAATAATTTAAATTATTATGTTGGAATACATGTATTTAACGAAAAGAGGCCCGAATCAAAAAGGTGAAACCCGAAACACGTGTCTAGTATTTTTATGTAAATAATCTATGTACAAAATTTCCAAAACTGTATCATGAAAAATCACAAAGTTATAAGGTCTATGGTATGTTACCGGGTTGTCCGTACAAAAACATGCTAGCATAAGTAATTAAATGGTGATAATATTTTACATCACACTTAATAAATATTTTTGGGACAAAATATAAC
This sequence comes from Tiliacea aurago, assembly GCA_948098905.1. Classification (NCBI taxonomy): domain Eukaryota; kingdom Metazoa; phylum Arthropoda; class Insecta; order Lepidoptera; family Noctuidae; genus Tiliacea; species Tiliacea aurago. The sequence goes on from OX402576.1 coordinate 20,539,253, forward strand.
ATGGTGTAAAAATTATTGAAATCAAATCAGTTCCTTATTCTGAACAAACTAGGTCTATTCAGGTTTCGCATATACTAAAAATAATGTTGTATACCTATACTTTATTTTACACCAGATAATACATTACAAAAATAAAAAATATACACTACAAAATATTATATACAATGGCGGCTTTACTTCACGCCTATAAGCGCTTACTGCGATCTCTTCCAGGCAACCTTGTAATGGACAGTGATTTCCTAGACATAAAATATGACAGAACCGTTATCCTAAGAAACCAAAACTTAACCGAAGTTACTTATTTTTCCAGTGATTGTTGGGAAACGAGCACCATGGTGATACCAGCTGGGTGTGAGTGCATGTGGCCAGTGCACCGCCTCGGAGACATGAACCAGCGACTGTAAACAAACAAAAGAAGATTTGACCCTCCATCCCGAAACACAACATGACCCAAATTACGTTTAGCCAAAAATATTTTACTGTGTACTTACCTACCACACATATCTAGCCTGCCATCCTGCCTACCCTTCAGGACATTCAGGCACGATGTAATGTAATGTTACTCTTACTAACCTTTACAAGTAAAATAGGTACTTAACTGAATATTCTGAATAAAGTTTTAAGTGCAATTGCCCCTTAATGACTCGACTAGTCATTAAGGGGCCGTGCACGAAACCGGCTGATTTTGATCAATTTTATTAATTGGTTGTGAGAAAAAGAAAAAGAATTTATTTGTGAATTGAAAAGTCGAGTTCTTTGTTTTGCATGTGGCGGAAAGTATTGAAGAACCAAAAAATTACGCCAGAGTGACGTTTGATCATCTTGTAAGAACAAGAAACTACTTTTTAGTTTGAACATTAAAAAAATCATAAGCATTATTATATGGTCTACTTGCACGTGGTGGGACCACTTTTTTCAACTTCCATACAAAATATAGCAATTTTTTTTTTTTAAACCTTTTTTGTTATTAAAACCCTGTCGTTAATGTATTCTCTCCTATTATTTAGCAAACCATATCAACAAATTTAAAAATTACACACTAGCTATCCTTGGATTAAAATTAAAAAAATATTTTATGATTACACAAAATCTTAAGTACAGACGCCAGCACTCTCAACAGTACGTAAAATGCGATCAAAATAATTATTTAAATATCGCATAAAATAGAAGTCTTATTCCTAATTTACCAAAACCAAATAAATCAGTAATTCTTATAGATATATAGTAAAAATTCAAAATTAATGTTACACAGCTAAACCAAATTACAATTTTTTACTGTGATAGCATGACCGTAAGGATACAAGTGCTTCAACGGGAGTCATCATTTAGACTACTACGGATAATAATACACATGGGACCCGCTGATGAAAAGGCTCTCTCTGATTCTACACTTGTTGGAGGTATAGATTTTAAAGCTTTATATACTTTTGTTAAGTGCTATAGCTTTTATGAGAGCTAAAGAATCAGCAAATTTTGCGAGAATCAGTAATTCTGCATCATTAAATTGAATATTGGACTTAAGATCTATTAAAGCCTTCGATACAGCGTCTTTTATTTTTCTCAAGGATCAAGGATCTAAATTAACGTGGCCGAAATAGGAACTAATGCCGTCTCACCGTCCTGTCCACGTTTGTCGGTGATAAATTTAATATTTTGTTTGGGAAAATTAAGGTAGGTATTATTAAATCAATAACATAGGAGAAACATAACTGAAAAATCCGAAAAATCCAGTTTTGTTATCCAATAAAACCCGGGTTTCAAATCAGTCGGTTAACCGGTTTTTACGGTTATCCGGGTATACGGTTTGCATGCCCTACCTATAATATTAACTTATATGTGTTTTAGATGAATTCTTATTGCATAAAAATTCGACCTATGTAATTGGGAGAAGACACACGTGTTTCTATCTAGCTGGCCCACCTGAGCCACATTAACGAAACCGATGTAGACTGTTAGCTTATTCAATGTACCTGTCTAATCAAACAAAAATATTCAATGTACCTCCGCCAGTAAGACAGAAATGGCGTTTCATTTCGGTTTCTATCCAGCGGGGCCCTCCGTTATTCTATTGCTTATAGACTTGAAAATGCTATTGTAGATACTACTTCCAATGTACCTTTCAAATTATTCATTTATTTTCATAATCTTTGGATATTACAGCAGAAATTAAATTCGTAGGTTTTTTCTATCCAGGCGGGCCCTTTTTATCCTTATTATTTACAAGTGAAAGTCGCACGCCAAATTAAAGCATTTTCAATGTACTTACAGGGATTAATGCGTTTTTTGTGATAAACATAATAATTAACGGGGAAAAAGGTAATGTTCACTTTAGTAGTTTTGTTAACAAAAAGTAAGGTCAGCATGACAACGTAGATAAAATAATAATGCACACAGAATATATTATTTTGACATGGTATATTTTTTCAAATGAATAAACTATTGTTTCACATAAATTATGCAATGCGGTATAATTTATTTATTTATTTGGAGAACTTTTACTATAGCGGCCAGATCGTCATGACCTATGAATGTAATTTCTGCTGTAATATCCAAAGATTATGAAAATAAATCAATAATTTGAAAGGTACATTGGAAGGAGTATCCACAATAGCATTTTCAAGTCTCTAAGCAATAGAATAAAGGCTTCTACATACCGGGGCGACTTGTCGCGCGACGCGACGCGACACAAAGGCACCGCTAGTCCCGCGACACGCGGGGCCTTTGTGCCGTGTCGCGTCGCGCGACAAGTCGCGCTGGTATGTAGAAGCCTTCACGGCGGGCCCCGCTGGATAGAAACCGAAATGAAACGCCATTTCTGTCTTACTGGCGGAGGTACATTGAATATTTTCGTTTGATTAGACAGGTACATTGAATAAGCTAACAGTCTACATCGGTTTCGTTGATGTGGCTCAGGTGGGCCAGCAGAAACACGTAGAAGACACTGGCTCTTTTAACACAGGTGCTATACCTAGCACAGGAGTCAGGGCCTCACTATTCTGTTAAAATTATTTATGCCAATAAAGAAATTATCATTAAATTATTATTAATTCAACAACATTCATTGCGATATTTACGTTGTTGAGCAGACAATTCTTTCTAACTTATGAAGCAATGGATTTGCTATATACTTACTTCAAAATCATACCAAACTGTTTTACGCAGGTTGTACAAATCTAGTCAAATAACGTTTCGATTTAACCGTACTTACCTTCAAACGTAATTGTTGATACCGAATGCTGCATAGTACCTAGGTACTGTATTATTGTATCTTTTTCGTCGTCATCATAATTTTCATCGGTTCCTTTTTTAGACATAGGCCTTCTCAATCACACGCCATTTATCACAATCCTCGGCTACTCTAATCCAGCTGCTCTCTTATATGCGGCCGCATGAGAGCGCAGCTAGAAGAGAGTAACCCTCTAGCCACAGAGGGTGTCCTACCCTACGCTTTGTTTGCCGATTCGCGGTCTCCACTGAAGAAAAGAACACGTCTTCCCATCTTACCATCTGATTCTTCTTTTGCTATAACAATGAGCTAATTGTACTGTCAAGTTAAAGTATCTCTTTTGAACGAGGTTAAGGTAAACAGTCATTTTGGTGCACCTAAGCTAAGATATTTAATTATATTCGAATAGACTAGTTTGGACTGTGACCGGGATTGTGCAAATCGGATAGCTTAAATCTTTAGTAGTAATTATAATAACCTATCCCTATATAAAGCCTATTGGTTACAAACATAAAAACAAACAAAAAAATCTTTCCTCTAGTGTACATCAGTCAAACAGGGCCACTACTAGTCTTTCCGTAGTTCTAGCTAACCAGTTCACTTTAGCCACCCAAACTCTTAACCCAAATCCAAAATCTTTGTTTCTACATCTTGTAATAGTCCTAGTATTTTTTTTTTATTAATAAGTAATTAATTTAATTTTGAATTTTGAGAATTTTTCTGTAAGAAATATTTCTATTATACATGTATAGATATTTGCACACCTGTTTAGGTAGAATATGGTTTAAAGAACTTGTTTGTATGTATCACCCCATCATGTAAGTACCCTTATTCAAGCAAATAAATTATTTGATTTGATTTTTTTGATTTGACAATGTTCTTAGCCTAGAGTTAGTAAAAGTTAAAAGTAATAGCAGTCAGGCGCTTGCCCTCGTGTGAAGGTCTATCCAGAACGCCATCAGTATATACCGAGTCCCGTCTGCCGGCGCGCGGCCAGGATGGCGCTGGGGCTGCCGCTCATCTGCGTCAGCATCGAAGCATAGCGCTCATGTATGATCGCGTCGACCGCGACGTGCGCCGCGTCACTCGCGCTACATTACAGTGGCGTTTGGGCTTCTGCGTGTATTTGCAACTGCACGTGTAGTAAGGCAGGGACCATTTTGGTTACCCATTGAAAGGGTTTTCGATAAGGTTTTTCTAAGCGGTTCAACAAAAACCCATATGAACGGCTTAAATTAAATTTTGGTAACCAATTGAAAGGGTTTTCGATAAAAACCCATACGGTGTGGGCAACCCTTTTGAACGGCTTAATTTAAGCTATTCAAAATTACTCACACCATATGGTTTTTTGGTTAACTGCTTAGAAAAACTCTATCGAAAACCCTTTCCATTTAAAGGGTTTTCGATAGGGTTTTTCTAAAATGGTTACCAAAATGGTCCCTGGGTAGAATAGAGATAGAGTTGGTCATGCTAGGCGTGCTGGGCGGATATCGAAATAACATAATAAGTATTATGATTTTTTCATGTTACTGAGTTTTAAGTAGATATAGAACTCATTGAATGGGTTATTAATCATGTAACCCTTTCACTGGGTTTCAAGTATAAAACCCATTGAATGGGTTATCATGTAACCCTTTCAATGGGTTTCTAGTATAAAACCCTTTCTTTCTAGAATAAAACCCTTTCAATGGGTTACATAATGATAAAGGTAACCCATTGAATGGGTTATCCCTTCGAAAGGCTTAACTCTTAATCGGGGTTGTACGGTCCCCGATAGTAGGTCTGGCAGAATGCCCTAAATAGTGTGATCTTCACTTGTTCAGTGCAACGTTCGTTTCTACGAGCGAACACATAAACGCGATCAGAGAACGCCCTACGTTCCCTTTCCACATCCATATTATCTTTAAGGTCTTCGGTGACCCGGTGGCCCAGATTCTCTGTTTAATGGTGTATCATAGAGTAAGATGGATGGTACCTTTGAGCAATCTTTTTGGGTGCTCTAAAAACTATGAACTCACTTTTCCTCATAATTATTATATCTTAGCCCATGAGCCTCCGCGTACCTTTCACATCGTACAAAGCAGCTTGCGCAATGCACCGATTGAAAGGCTGAGCAACACCATGTCATCCACGTAGCTAATATTATTAACACAGATTCCGTCTATATGACATCCGATCCCAGTACCTGCTCTTCAATCAGGCGGTCCATAAACAAATTAAACAGTTTCGGCAGTTACATAATTATTGCCTGCCCGATATACAATGTAAACAAGACACCCAGACGTGCATTATAATTATTTAATATGTTTAACTCTAGTCACCTTTGTATAAAATAAAAACAAAACACTCAGACATTTTTGATAAACATTTAAGTAGCGATGACATATGCGAATACGGTGTACCACAAGGCAGCATCCTGGGACCCACGTTATTCCTTTTATACATCAACGATTTGTGCGGTTTGGCGATGCCGGGTGAGGATATATTTATATTTGCGGATGACACTGTGCTTATATTATTTTCATGAAAACACCTGGTAACGAGTATTCCAATTGGCTGAAACTAGTTTGGCTAGGGTGACCACATGGCTTGAAGGCAGTCTTCTGTCACTCAATTCCAGTAAAACAAAATATGTCTGTTTTACCAAATTTGCTATTGGGAGTGCTAGCTGTGAACTTAGGCTTAGGCTACATATGTTTCCATGTAACCGAAATAATGACCACCAAAACTGTAACTGTGCAACACTTTCTCGCGTTACCGCTATTAAATATTTAGGAGTTACACTAGACGAGAAGCTTAATTGGAGTGTCCACATAGCGTCGCTGGTGGTAAGGATAAGAAAACTGATCTATATATTTAAGAATCTACGAAAAGTAGCTAACCACAAACTTCTTATCCAAACATACAGGGCGCTGTGTGAATGCCTAATTAGGTATTGTATATGTGCTTGGGGTGGTGCCGGGAAATCGGTTCTTATTGCTGCCGAACGTGCTTAACGGGCTGTACTTAAAGTTCTTAATGTATCTGCCATTTCGGCACCGACATGCAACTACGTCAGTGTACGAGAAGGCTAATGTGCTATCGGTTAGGAAACTGTACATTTACGAAATAATTAATAGATATCACAAAAGAATCGTTCCTACTCTTCCTGTACTGTCCAAAATAGTAAAATGGTGCCCTGTACCTCGTCATAAAACATCAGTTGCACAAAGACATTTTATTGTACTGGCTCCCCGCATCTATAACATTGTTAATAAAAATTTCAAAATTAGGAAATTGAACCTAAATCAGTCTAAAAAGATTATACTGCCTTGGCTAAAAACTTTTTACTATGATGCCACAGAAAACCTAATTAAGTAATTATGAAGAGTAACACTCGCCAACACACACACTCCCACCCTCACCCATACTACCCCTCACACACACACACACATACATACATACACACACACCACTTCCCTTACCCCTTACACACTCACACCCATACACACCTCAACTAACATGAGCGAGCACATACTGCCCGCCCACTCAACACATCTATAAACAGAAACAATTTTATTTGTATTCTTTTCTTTTTCCTTTTTTTAAATTGTGCATGCTGGATTACTTTTAATTTTATTATTTCTGTTTCTTTTAATATGCTTGTAATCTTTGGTTGCCATAAATAACATGTATCATGTAACTAGGGGTTGACAGTAGCTCGTATACTCGTAATACAGTGTATACTAGCGCAGGAGTTAGGGAATTCACAAAAATGTATGCATAACTTATGTCAATAAAGACTATTATCTTATTTAGGCCCGTATTACAGAACGTCACTCAATACTCAAGCATTACTTAAAACTAGTTTCAACCAATCAAATGTTTTGAATCTAGTTTTAAGTAATGCTTGAGTATTGAGTAACGTTCTGTAATACGGACCTTAGTGTACCTACACTTAGTAGTAACGGGTATTCAGCTGCATCCGGTTAGACTGGAAGCCGACCCTACAATGAGAGGTCATCGTATACTGGAAAACATCAGAGTTCCAGTATACGCTGACCTCTCATTGTAAGGAAATCCTACGCAATGCGAGATCAGCTTATACTGGAGAAGTGTAGCCGTGTGTACAATACATAAAAGAGTTATAAAATGTATGAGTGTTTTTTCTTTAGGTAGGTGCATCTTACTTATTAAAATAAAATTGTACATTAATAAGTAAGATGTCTAGTTATACATAATTACATAGTTTGCTATATAGTTATATTATGTTTTTTAAAGGGTATTCCCTTGAATACCCTTTAAAAAACATAATAAAAACTTGATGTCTGATTAGTTCATAAATATCATAATACAACCTTTTGTATTATGATATTTATGAACTAATCAGACATCAAGTTTTTCTACATGTTTTTAGCTTTTAGCTACATACTTATTTATAATTAAAATAAATTTCCATAAATATTTTTTTTGGTTTTTTTTTAGTTATGACGAGTTTGGTTTACGTTAACCGTATCGTAGTTAACTTGGACCACTTATTTATGTTTTTTTTTTTAACTTTGCCACACAGTGAATTTCTTCTGTATTGTGTGGGTTACAAACACTTAATCTCTCATACACAAACAGCCAGACCCGGAACAACTACTCGTAGGTCATATACTTGTTCCGTGCGGGAATCGAACCCGCGACACGTAGCGCAGCAGTCAATCGCTTAACCAATGCGCCAACCGAGCCGTCTAATAAATAGCTATTGAGCAAGTCAAATTCGTAACGATAACTGTTCAACAGATACTGCGCTTTTGGTCTTGGTAGATTAATCGTTACCTCTATATTCCGTTGGTTTAGGTAGTTAAATAACGGTAAACAAAAAAACCACGTGACGAGACAGCTGTGATGTAACCGACTAAACGTAATACCTGTCACTTCAGTTGTCATGCTGCTTCACATTTATGCTCTTCAATTTAGCAACGTTATAATTCGTCGACATTTTGAGAACCTGTATTTTTGGGCTCTTTACAATAGACAGATTACAAAATATTAGAGTATTATTATTAAAAAAATTAAAAATTGTGCTCAAGCAGTTAGGTACATAAACGAAGAGTAGTTGAAGAATAAAAGATAAAGTTTAACATAAAAGAGGAAACTATCGTAAAAATAAAAAATCCATTTAATCTGGTTATATGTTACAACGTGTTTTTATACAAGAAAGTGTCATCTCTAAAAACCATTTTAACGATTTGTTTACCTTTATTTAACTACCTAAACCAATGGAGTATAGTGTACCTACTCGGTTCCAAAGTCATCTTCATCTGCCTTTTTTCTTTTTTTTTTTGCTCACGGGGTGGAAAATCCTCATGGATGTCCTCCGCCCTGGGGCGGGCGGAGGGGTCTGTCAGACTCTTACTGACTAAAAACCACCCCAGTGTTCCCCTCCCACACTTGCACCGGGGATCTTGGGATCTGTTATTCCTTCCGCAATCCCCGGCTAGTGCCGGCCCGCCTCTGCGGGCCACCTCAAGTCTGGGGGGGGGTGCCCAGGTTCCAACCATGTTGGGGTCCGCTTCCAGTCTAACCGTATGCAGCTGCATACCAGCATTTTACATGGAGCGACTGCCTTTTTTCACCTCCACGCCCTAGGTACCACGATACCCCTTGGTAAGACTGATGCTTGTCAAAAATTCGGAATTCCGACGACCCGTAACAATTGTCAAAGATCTACAAATAACAACCGGTACCAACGGCTTAACGTGCTTTCTAAGGAACGAAGGGGTCTTGGTATGTAAAGATGGTCACCCATCCACGGACAAACCGTGGCAAACGTAGCTTGACCTGATCGATATACTCTGATCCAAAGTATTTGATAAAAATGAAAATAAATGGGACAGAAAACGTGGATGCCAATTTGTAGTGTCCCTTACAAATTGAGCGCTTTGATTTGATTTTTGAACATTTATATCCGAAATTCTAGTTTTAAATGATGTTTTTTATTTGGCAAACAATAATTGCTGGAAAAAGTGGTGAGTTTGGGTTTTGGGTGAGATGTAAAGTTGAAAACTTCTAACTACAGATGAATGTGTTACTAATTCCCTTTAGTGAGTGATTGCGTAAGAATTTAACGTGAGCAAGGTTTGTTTATTACACTTTTATAAAAATTAACAGATTTTAGAGTCCAGTTACGGCCAATAATCAGTCTCCAGAAGAGTTTAAAACTCCATTGCTAGTGTGCAGTTATTCTAAGATTATAATGTGTTGACTACACCGCTGTACTTATGATTTCTGTATATTAGATTTTACTCCTGTACGGATAACTACGTATCAATTATTATTGTTCAAATGTTCATGTAAAAGTAACAAGAAATTACTTTACTTCGAATTTAGATTAATAATAAAAACAAGTTATAATAAACGATTTTCGCAAATAAACCCAATGTTTGTTTTGTTTTTCTCGTTCTAATATGTCCACGTGTTCTTATAATGCATAAATTCCTACGTCAGACACTTTTCAATAACAAAAAACCACTAAGTCACAATCACAACATTGCAAACCAAAAACTTTTTCAAAAAAAAAATAACCGACTCCCAAAAATAACACTACAAAGTGAAAAATAATTTTAATTTCGGAAGTCGGTGTCTTTGGATCTGTATTTTAGTTTATTGCCACCGACTTCCAAAATTAAATTTATTAAAAAAAAAAAAAAACAAACAGCCGAACATTTATAACCCTAATAATAATTTTTTGGAATTCGGTTAAAAATGGCACCTACAGAGGCTTGTTTAATTTGGACGCCCCCTTTAGTTACGGTATGTGTTATGATTTAACTTTAATTTGCTTACTGGAACCCATTAACACGTTTAAGTTTAATATTTTTATGTAAACGTTGCCCCACACTAGGAATTTCTCCTGTATTGTGGGTGCGTTTACAAACATTTAAACTCACATACACAAACAGCCAGACCCGGAACAACTACTTGTAGGTCATACAAATATTTGTTCTGTGCGGGAATCGAACCCGCGACACGCAGCGCAGCAGTCAATAGCTTAACCACTGCGCACAGGCTCTCGTTGAGTACCTTGGCCTCGCGCATGTATGCGAGAGTTGTCGCGAGAGACGCCTGCGCCGACACCACAGTGGCAGTGGTTGGTTCCGGCCTCGCTAAGGCACCGCGGAGGTCTTGTGACTGTGTGCCATCTCTAACTCCTGCTCGCAAGCTGCGCCGGCGCTGCTAAGGCACTCGTCACTCAGTCCGTAGGTACAGGTGCGCGAAAGAGGCTGTCCCTCACTCTACACTGTTTTAACCGCTCCGCATCATCGTCACAGACAAAACGGTAAGTTTAATTCTGTATGTTGTGTAATGGGAACCAGTCGACACTGATCGACGAAATTTGGCAATTATGCGCGCTGTTACATAAATATAATTATATCGGTCTTTGGTTTGTCAAAGTTATTTGTTGTGGAAATTAATTGATTGCCGCGAAAACAATAACAACTCATAATTAATTATATTATCAATGGCTTTGACATCCATAGTTCTTGATCGGCAAGTTTTTCTTGATATTTCTAACAAACTTTCAGATAAGTGTTACGGAAATTCAAATTTTCTTACGTTTTTTTACTATTTGCAAGTAAAAATATAGTATATAATATCGTAAGAAAATTTTAATATCGTGTTCTATCTTTCGTATCTATATTTTTAAAAGTATTAGCCTTTACCATAACAAGTTTATATTATAATTATATTAACATAAATATTATATCATATACTTATATTTGTTTAATAATAAAACGCGACTCGCGACGCGACACATGGCTCCGCTCGTCGCGCGACACGCGGGGCCTTTGTGTCGCGTCGCGTGTCGCGCCGGTCTGTAGAAGCCTTAACACAAAAATCTAGCAAGTTATGTAACATTGAGATACCAATATTCAATAAAAAAATACATAACGTGGACGGGGGCGTCAGGATCAGGAACGAAGTTCCTTCTCACGTATGTTAAAAAACGAATACAAAACTTTTGACACTTGAGACCTTGAAACTGTTTTTTTTAAGTTTCTTTTAGCTCACAGAGACTAATTTACCCACCCACAGACGCGTTTTTAATACAGAACCAATTAATAAACGTTTTTAGATGCTCTCATAAAGTTGCCACACATTTAACTTCTAAAAACTTATACTAGATGGCTCTGTATTAAATACGCGTATCTATTAAATTCACACCTCGAGAAAGTCGCATGGAGGGAGCATAACGCTTTTTCCTTACGTGACGATTTCAACCAGTCAACTCCTACTGTAAGCCGCGTTAACTTCGTTCCAAAAATACGTCAAGAACTGTAGATACAAAATAATCACTTTGATCGTGTCGCCATCGATTCTGGTCCAAATTGTAACAACACGCGAATGTATTAGGAGCCCAAGGTTATAATGTAAACTTGAAAATAAATTTATGAGAAATGGTGACACAAAAACCCCTTTTTATCACACAATACAGGGTTTTACGAAGGGTTAGGGCTTCATAATATCACTTCCAACACTTATAACGTATCGTAGATCCACATTAACAAGTTACTCTTATTATTCTGTACATACTTTACAACATTCAGCCATTTATTGACAGAAATAATGATACCAAGGTATTTATCAAAAAAAAAATTTTTTATGTAAAGTAGGTAAATAACGTTGATGATCCTACTGCATATTAACATATGACAATGAACTTATAAACTTGAGTTGAAGACCTTTTTTTATTTAAATAATAGCAGAGAAGTGTTCACCACGACCTACCTACAACAATCCAAACAACAACACAATACACAAACAACACAATTTTTCGTACAATATGTAAAATAATATCGAATCGTGCTAAGAGTGCTATTTGGTACCTACGTTAAAAAAAAACATAAAAAAAAAATCTCAAACTAAATCCTATAATGTTTCTTACGGCTTATGAAATTAGGCATCAAAAGTAGCGACCCGCCTCGCTTCAAAGGTTTTTGCGACTTAACAAAACAGACGTTTCCTTATTTTTATGTAAGTTGTAATAAACATAAAAACTTTCCGGAATAAATTATCTAATTGATTATGAAAACCGCATCAAAATCCGTTGCGCAGTTTAGAAGAACAACGCGGTCACACAGACAGACACGAAAAGCGACTTTAAATATTATAATACAAATACAAATAATAATAATATGTATAGATGCATAATGTTAAAGGCATGCACATGAGAGCCTTAGATTATATTTTTATTGAAGAGCATCCCTTCCTCTCGTATGTTTATGTACTCGTATAAGTAGCAGTAGTAGTAGTAGTGTTTCAACAAAATTAATAACGTAAATGAATAATATATAATGTTTTGATATTCATTTTCGTTAATTATTTTTTTAGTTCAATTACTGTTTTTATGTATATTATTACATTTCATTTTATCTACCACAACAATGTGTTAAAAATGTAAATTAGATAATAACAAAATTAGAAGTTCTATTAAAAGAATGGGTAAGAAGCAAAGTTTTTATCATTTCGTTTTTTATTCATGCTTTTTAATTCAAAGTTGATAATTTGTTTAACACTTGAGATGTTTAAAGTTGGTACACACGGCTACACATCAAGCTATATATTTCCTATATTTCCAGTATAAGCTGATCTCGCTTGGTATAGGATTTCTGTACCGTACGAGATCAGCGTAAACTGGAAATGTATAGCTTGATGTCTAGCCGTGTGTACATTTGTAAAAAAAAAGCGGCCACGTGCGAGTCGGACTCGCCCATGAAGAATTAAGTTCTTGTAGTTCGTTGTAACTTTGATCATCATTACAGCAGTTTTCGTAAGTTACAAAAAACTACTTACTAGACTAAACTACTTATCTCGTTCAAACCAAATTTCTGTGGAAGTTTACATGGGGGGAGGGAAGTTTACAATAATGTACATCATATATTTTTTTAGTTTAATATTCCCTTATTTTAGAAGTAACAGGGGGGGAGGTAAATTTTACCACTTTGGAAGTGTCTCTCGCGCAAACTATTCAGTTTAGAAAAAAATTATACTTATTAGAAAAGTCAATATCATGAGTCTGATGAAAAAAAATGTTAAGTTTCAGTTCTAAGTATGGGGAACCCCCAAAATTTATTGTTTTTTCTATTTTTGTGTGAAAATCTTAATGCGGTTCACAGAATACATCTACTTACCAAGTTTCAACAGTATAATTCTTATAGTTTCGAAAAAAAGTGGCTGTGACATACGGACGGACAGACAGACAGACATGACGAATCCATAAGGGTTCCGTTTTTTGCCATTTGGCTACGGAACCCTAAAAATATTGGAAAACATTGTTGTTGATCATTGTACTTCTTTGAAAGTTCTAAAATAAAACATGATTTTCGTGATATTTTTAATTGTTGCTTTTTACGTTTTGGCACGATTAATTAATATACGTAGGTACCTAATTAGATATTACTATAAAAAATGAAACCCAAATCAACTATTAAATTCTAAAGAATGTTCCACGAGATGCGAGGAATACGCTAAGTAATCCGAAACAAACGCACTATTTGTACTGTAAACATAATTATACACTTAATTAACAACTTTTTTCCTTGTTTAGCCGTCCCAAACTATAATTAATGATCTTATTATCCACAGTCTGTACGCAATTAGATGAGATGGGACGGACCTTTATAATTGCTCTATTATGGCTGACATCTCAGTCTTTCCGATGAGCCAGAAGAGACTTTCATCTCAATAAAACACCAACTAAATTATGCGAATTACGTAAATTTTTATTTGCGAATGTGGTCCAAATTTTCAGAATAATTTATTCATTTCGATTTGGGTAGATTTAAAGCTTAGCGAAACCTTACTGGTGCAATTGCGAATTCCATGTATTTTGTATGCTTATTATTATTTATTTATTTATAATTAACCATTTATGTACAGGCATGCAAAATGCGCCATGTTCTGACAAATAAATGATTATGATCATATATTATATACAACATGTCCCAGAATTAACGCACAACCTCTTAAGGGGTCATTGTACTCATCATTAAGAACAACTTTTACTATGGGACCAAACCTGAAATCGCGGAAAAAAAATCAGCTCTTCCCTACATTTATGTATATTCTCATAGCTCGTCAAAATGTAGGGAAGAGCTGAATTTTTTTTCGCGATTTCAAGTTTGGTCCCCTAATAAAAGTTGTACAAAATAAGTAGGTATGTACAAAATTTCCAAACAGTATCATGAAAAATCACAAAGTTATAAGGTTGTTATTTTACCGGGTGGTCCGTACAAAAACATGCTAACAGCGCCCTCGCGCGTCCAGGGTCGTCTTGCGCTCATTGATATTAATTTGGCAGTAGGTACCTTGTGTATGTAATGTAATGTACAATTTCATTTAATTTAATTTATCCTATTCTTATTTATAATTAAAGTTATAATGATAATGTCTTAATTTATTTGTCATTTTTATAGTTTCAATTTATAATTGTTATAATATTCCAATTTAACTAATTTATTTGTATTTTTATAGTTTCAATTTATAATTATTTTATTATTACAATTTTATTGATGTTTTTTTATATTAATTTTTGAATTATACTGTATTTCAATTTAACTACTTGTCATTTTAAATTCAATGTAAACTGTGTACATTTTAATTTTCTTATGATCATATATTTCCATTAAATTTTTATTATTGATTATACAAGTGCTGTGCACACCTATAGGTGACAAATTCACCGCAAAGCTGTTGATATAGAATTTAATGTAATGATTTAGTGAATAAGTCGTTGGTGTGTCAATAAATAAATAAATAAATAAACCGTACGGCGATTGTATTGTAAGTAAATATATGATGATAACATTTTCCATCACACTTAAATATTTTGGGACAAAATATAACATGGTGTATAAATTATTGAAATCGATTCAGTTCCTTATTCTAAACAAACAATATTCAGGTTTCGCGTATACCAAAAATAATGTTGTATAAACATACAAGAAGAAAGGAACATTATTTCTAAACTTTGGAAGTCAAGAAATGGCCGAATATGCGGCCGATACTTTGAATTATCGCTTCGGAGTAGACCCCCTGGATTATAAAAGTGTCACGTCGTAAACAAGGCGTCAGTTTATTGTTTTCGTTAATTTTAGTAAGTAATTGCAGTTTTCCATCTTTGCCACCTTTATGAAACAATTGACCTCTGAATATTTTTTTAAATGTTGATTGGTCGCAAGATAGCCCATAAGATGAGGATGTTTTTAAATTAATTATTTTTGAAATAATTAACTCTGTTTAAGGTGTACTCCCGACGATGTTCCAATTTATCATTACTCTCAAGTATTTGCCATTTCGAAAATTCGGAATACCAACAAGATATGTTCACTTAAGTGATGATAAGTGTCAGCTTCAAATTGAGACAGAAATCAATTCGTTAATTTATGGTAAATGCAAAATGATGACCACTTTTGGGTACTTGGGCCAAAAGGCTCCATCAATCCGTCAGATTTGATAGCCTTTTAGAAATTTTTGAAATCTGAGTTTTCAAAGTCGTCAAAGTCAGGGAAAACCCACAATTTCTTCGTCATATTTGACTATTTTCTTAAGAGTAAGAAATCTAAGTTTAGACATTATGTTAGGTTACGATCATACCAAAATTAACGGCTCTGAAAATCACGTTCACGATCACCTGAGAAAAAAATCTTTATCTTTATTCCGACTGAGGTTGTACAAGGCGTTACGCCTTTTGAAAAAAAAGAGGACTGTCAAGATTTCTAAAAATAGCCGTTCATCAGACACTCGTTCACACATAAAATCTGAATAAACTCATTTTTTTTAACCGACTTCCAAAAAAGAGCAGGTTATAATGTTCGTCTGTATGTTTATATTAATGTTCACCAATTCCTGCGTCAAGTGTGGACCGATTTTGACAATATTTTTTTTTTTGATGTGGTGGTTGGGTATGCTCGCGATCAAAAATGATTAAACTTGACACTGAATTGCAAAAAACGTAAGAATAATTGAATTTTGAGGGTTATAGCTGCGGATTCACCTGATTTGAAAACCAATCTCTATCGATCTAAAGAAAAACTAAATTCAACGTATTAACTTTTATGAACTCATCTCGTAGAAGTGAGTATGGGTATTATATTACTACCGTTGTTCTACGGGTAGTAATAAATCGGGTAGTACATCAGACCCTACTTATTATAGACCTATTTCGGAGCTACGTACCTTTAGTAATTTTTTTTTTTTAATTATTTTAGATCAAATGCAAATTTTTTATAATAAACATAAGTTACTGCATAACAAACAGTTTTACAAGGGGTCAACTTTAAGGACATGTTTATAATGCATAGGAGGATATTTGGGCATCTTTTGCGATTTGTCCAAGGCATTTGATTGCGTTCTTCATAAAACATTCATCAGGAAACTGCACCACTACGAAATCCGAAATGCCTCCCTGGATCTTCTTACTTCATAATTAAGTGATAGTATTCAGAGCGTTGATGTTAACGGAAAAAGATCTCCCAGATCTATAGTAAGAATGGGGGTCCCCCAGGGCTCAATTCTTGGCCCATTTTTGTTTCTTATTTATATAAATGACTTGCCTTACCTCATAAAGGATAAACATGTTATAGTGTTGTTTGCAGACGACACTTCACTTTTATTTAAATTAAACGTCAGCAGTTGGTTACTGACAATGTAAATAATGCCCTGGAAAAAGTAGTTAACTGGTTTAATGTTAAATACCTACTTCTTAACGAGAAAAAAACTTTATGTATTAAGTTTACAATACAGACCTCATGTTAGACAAGTAAAAACTAGTGTGCTCATAAAGGGTGAAGAGTTGAAACCCGAAGATACCACAGTGTTTTTAGTTATAACTTTGGATGCCAAGCTTCAATGGGGCCCCATATAGATAAATTATCAAAAAAGCTTAGCTCTGCAGCATATTATGCTGTTAGAAAAATTCGTGATTTAACTAATTTAGAGACAGCCCGCTTAGTATACTTTAGTAATTTTCATAGTGTAATGTCGTACGGTATTCTGTTGTGGGGAAATGCCGCCGATATCCAGACAATTTTTGTTTTTCAATAAAGGGCAATTCGTTCAATTTATAAATTAAATCCCAGACACTCCCTCAGAGACAAATTTAAAGATATTAATATAATAGCTGTAGCTTCTCAGTATATTTATGTAAAATCTTTGGTATGCACAAAAAAAAAATATGTTTAAAAAATATAGTGATATCCATAATGTATACACTAGGAACAAGTACAAATTTGTTGTTCCTACAACCAGGCTTAAAAAAATAGGTGGCTCATTTAGATGCCAGTGTATACGTTTCTATAATAAACTTCCTAGCAATATTCAACAATTGAGCCTTAATAAATTCAAATGTTTTATAAAGCGGAAACTGTGCCAGAAAGTCTTTTATACTGTTAAAGACTGAGGACAAAAAGGCTTGGGATTGAGCTGCTCCAATAAATTTACAGTGAATCTTGATTTGACTTATTTATATACTTACATATATTTTTTTTGCCAACTGTTTATATTTTTATTTTTTATATACCATTTTACATTAACAATGACATGAATATTTACTTAAAGTATTATATAATTTTAATTATTATGAATATAACGAAACCCCTTACCCTTTCAAAGTAGTACCTATGCCGGAGGAATTCTAAACGATATAAAATAAAACTTAAAACGGTTACCCAACTACGGAAAAGAGAATTAAAAAACCACGCACCAATTTCTTAATTTGCGAAAATCTTTCTTTGTGCAAAACTATAGGATTTTTGAAGGTTCCTTTATTTAAGGCTTGTGCTTTAAGGAAAAAGGAAATCCACAATGACGAAGTCGCGGCAACGTGTTATTTATGTATTATCTACAGACAAAAGGAACAAATATTGCATAAAAACTTTGTAAAGGTCAACTATGTATAATATTACGGTCTTCCTCATTATGTATCTAAAATCACCAGACTTTAGAGTTCCGTAGCAAAATATTAACGAAGCACCAATCACAACAACTTCCTACCATCCGCTCGAATGTAGGTCTGTTAATGTCTGCATAATTCCCACCTTCAGTAATCACTTGCCTTCCTTGACAATTCAAAAAGAAGAAACATCTATCTACTAATTACCCATGTTTGCAAAAATAAATTATTTGATTTTGATTTGATTTGATTTGAAAAAACAACAGACGGTTTTTGTTCAAATGTTTTTGAAGCGGTAATAGGTTGCAATAAATAAAGCAAACACAACAGCTTACGTTATAGAAATATTATATTGTCCAGGAAAGGTTCACAGATTGGAAAGAGTTCGCAGGACACAGATAGTAAAGTTAGAAGGCGAAATGAAGAGCACAGAAAGAAACGATAGACACGGATATACTAAAGCACTAGGTATAAGTTTCATATCTCTATCTGACTAACCCTGAGAAGAAATGGCGAAACAAACTCAGAGTCAAAGTCTCTTTTAAAGTCCAGACATAATCTTGGTCAGATCATGTAGATCCGTGTCTGAAATGGTCTTTTGAGGAAAGAACCACGCAAATTTGAGCGGACCTGTCCAATCAGTGTAAGCATTTGTCAGTAATCGTGCAGCTCAACTCAAAACTTAAGGAGCTCAACGACTCGACGAACAGTACCAAAAAAAGGACATTTGGGTGGGCCGCATAAAGCGGTCAAA
Organism: Tiliacea aurago; assembly: GCA_948098905.1. Taxonomy (NCBI): domain Eukaryota; kingdom Metazoa; phylum Arthropoda; class Insecta; order Lepidoptera; family Noctuidae; genus Tiliacea; species Tiliacea aurago. Next base: position 20,558,153 of record OX402576.1, read on the forward strand.
ATGTCAGACCATCATTAAAACTTAACTGAGAAAAGAAAAGAAAGGAAAACATTTAAAGAAAAAAAAAAAATGACCCACATAGTGCTTACATTCACAATAAATTAAAGCAGTAAATATAATACTTTTCAAAGTAAACATTCATGTAAAATTGTATACAATATTCTGCAATGTCAATATGTATATAAAATCATGCATAATAATTAAAATGTCAAGTTTTATCACAAGGCTAGCAGAGCGAGCAGCTCAATCCCAAGCTTTTTTGTCCTCTAAATAATCAGAAACCTTATAGTACCCTTTTTTACAAAGTTTAGTTTTAATACAGATTTGAAATCGCTTAATGGGTAAGTTCCGAATTTCAGTAGGAAGTTGGTTGTAAAAGCGTATACATTGACCCATGAACGAGTTGCCTACTCTGTGGAGGCGAGTGCGATGTACAGCAAGATTGTGTTTATTCCTGGTATTTAAACTATGAATATCGGACATTTTCTTAAAATTTGATTTATTTTTATGTACATATAATAGATTTTCAAGTATATATTGAGAGGCTACAGTCAGAATATCTATTTGTTTGAATATTTCACGAAGTGAATCTCTTGGACCTAGATTGTAAATGGCTCGAACAGCCCTTTTCTGTAAAATAAAGATATTATTAATGTCCGCACATGTTCCCCAGAGAAGGATCCCATACGACATAAGACTATGAAAATAACTAAAATAAACAATTCTGGCAGTATCTACATCAGTAATCTGTCTAATTTTTTTAACAGCATAGGCGGCCGAACTAAGCCTTCCTGACAATTTTTCTACGTGTGGGCCCCATTGTAATTTACCGTCAATAGTTATTCCAAGAAAAACTGTCGACTCAACAGGGTTCAACTCTATTCCATTAAGTTGAACATTAGTAGTTAGCTGCCTGACATTTGGCATTGAAAATTTAATGAGTTTAGTCTTTTTCTCGTTCAGGAGAAGATTATTTACATTAAACCAATGGACAACTTTAGAGAGGGCATCGTTAACATGTTCAAAATTGACTAGCTGACGTTTTATTTTAAAAATGAGTGAAGTGTCATCTGCGAATAATACAATCTTGTGATTATCCCTTATGTGAAAAGGTAAGTCATTTATATAAATTAGAAACAGGAATGGACCTAGAATTGAACCCTGCGGAACGCCCATAGTGACCGCAGATCCTGCAGATCTCTTGCCATTAACATCAACCCTCTGAATTCTGTTGTTCAGATAAGAAGTCAGAAGGTCGAGAGCACTGTCCCTCAAACCATAATGGTGCAGTTTTCTGATGAGTGTATCATGATGAACGCAATCGAAGGCCTTAGACAATTCGCAGAAAATGCCAAGAGCATCGCGCGACTCCTCCCAGGCCTCGAATATGCTCTTCAGTAATTCCACGCCCGCGTCTGTAGTTGAACGACCCTTAGTAAAACCAAACTGTTTCAGATGTAGTAGATTATGTTTATTAAAATGTCCTAACATTTGTTTCAAAATTAATTTTTCAAAGATTTTGCTCAATGTAGGTAATATCGAAATAGGCCGAAAATTCGTAGGATCAGTTGTGCTGCCAGATATGAACAGAGGAATCACTTTGCTAGGTTTCATCAGATCAGGAAATACACCAGATGCAATACAAGAATTAAAAACAATTGCTAAAAAGGGTGAAATAACATTAATTATTGAAGACATGGTATGTACTGATAACCCCCAAAGGTCCGCAGTTTTTTTATATCAAGGTCTTTAAAAGATTCTATAATGTCTTTAGCGGTAACGACCGTGAATTTAAAGTGTTTATCACATTCTGGTACACATTCTTTTAATATTGAGTAAGCAGAAGTGGAGGACGACGAAGATAGAGTTTTGGTTGTTAAAATAGGAATATTAGTGAAAAAAAATTCAAACTCAGTTGCCACCTCCATGTCTGCCTTAATATCTACATCATTGATTTTTAGATGGAAGTCACGATTCCGTACTGTCGTTCTTCCCATTTCTGAATTAATAATATTCCAAGTTGTTTTAATTTTATTTCCAGAAGATTTTATTTTATTTTTAATGTGTATGGCTTTTGCCGAGGAACAGGCTCTTTTAAAAGTTTTAGAATATTTTTTAACAAATTCTTTAAAAGTTTCATCATGGTTATATGTTTTTTCATCATACAATTCATATAACCTCTGCCTACTTTTGTAAATACCTGGTGTTGCCCAATCACTAAATATTACGTGGTCACAAACAGGCAATGTTTTTGAGGTGAACACCTTCCTAAATTCACAATTAATGAGATTAAATAGTAAAGTATATGCTGGATCTGGGTCGGTGTGATAAGGCAAACCCGGTAGTTTTTCCATTAAATTATTTTTAAATTGTTCTTAGCGACTTTTGTTTACAGGAATATAACTCACTAGTTTTCTTTGAGCTCTGACAATTTCTCAGTCAACTGGCATATGAGTTATGTTCCAATCCTTCGTTATTTTTTTTTTAATTTTTCATACAAAATAATTCGGCAAAGTCACGATTATTAATGTAAAACACCCTTACGTGAAATATGACAACGTCGACAAGGTAGCTTTCCCTTCACTAGCTGCCGCCGGGAAGCCCCGATACCAACATACCTACTTATTTTATTTTACTACACTACTACGAAGTCTGGCAACCTCGCAAAAGTAAAGATTCGTCATACTGGTGACAATTTTTGACCTAATTTAATTATGATTGATGATATCTCCGAAACGATGCATTTTTGGACCACCTATTCTAGGAGTTTTAGTATTATTTTTACCTACAGAATATAAACCTAGAGTTATGGGATATCAAAAAAAAACAGGTTGTATAGAAAGAAAAATTGCAAAAGTTTCCGGGAAAGTTTCAAATTCGGGAAAAACCGAACGTCCTTTTTTCTATCTAGAAAGGACAACGACCAACGTCTTACGAGTACGACTTCCACGCGAACGAAGTTGCAGGCAGAAGCCAGTAATTAATAAAAATAAATGATAAACATATTACAATTAGTTAGTTATATATAAAAAACACTTAGTAAATACAATGTAAGTAAGTAAATACTACTTAAATACTTTATGAAATACATCATAATGTAAAAAGAACCACTTTCTTTGCACGTATGATAAATTTTGTTGTTTTTAACTATATTTTGAAACAAAGTAGGTAAGTAGTTTTCTACCGTTAGGTAGTAGATAAGTATTGCTACCGAGAAAAAAATAAAAGTATCTAAGTAGTACTAAGTTCATGCTTAGATAAATATAAAAACTAGCTAGTTTACAGCCAACACTTTATTTCTGTGAAAAAGTAGAGCAGCTTAGTCACTGTTATAAAAAACCAGCCAAGTGCGAGTCGGACTCACACACGAAGGATCGAGCAAAAAACGGAAATAGTACATTTTGATACAAGTGGAGAATGTTTGTTATTGCATTCGAGGCGGAATTAACACCCGAGCCGTAAGCGAGGTTGTTTTTGAACCGAGAACTGCAATAACAAATGTCCATGTGTATCAAACGACGTTTTTCAATACACTTTTGAAGAAATAAAATAAAATAACGTAAAATATTTTTGTCATGAATTACTATGAAACTATGATTTAATTCTCTTTTTTTTCCGCGCTTTGCTTTCGCCAGGTTGAAGGAGAAGCAAAGGTATACAGCCAATAAACAGCCTAATATGAAAAATAGAAAATTCAAATATTTTTGAGTTTAGAACACAAATAAATGTTAATTTGTTCATATACTTACGTTTTTTTTTATTGTAAAAATCATGGTACTCTATATAAGAACATTATTTAAATATTTCAAAAATATTAACGCCGTAAAGACTCAACTTTGCCGAGATAAAAAAAAAATCACCTCCGAATAGAGAGGACCGTCACTGGCGCGAGACGATGTGACGGTTTGCATTGAATAAGCATTGAACCAATTTGGACTAAGTATACGTCATTGAGGTAGGAATACTATGGAGAGGGCATATTCTACTATATGAAGAATAGTTATACAAATATCTATCATATCGACACAATCATGTCAAAAAGCGTTTTGTTTCTTTCTAACTCATCAAGAGCTACATATGAAAAAAGAGATATCTATATGTTTGTCAAGGACTAAATTTGGCAACACTTCCGTGTGACGTCAAAATCTGTCTATGCGTGACCGGTCGCCATGTTTAGTGCCAAGTTTTGTGGTACAAAAGTCTGCTACGTGCTGTCAAAAGGTTGCTTGCTTTCTCTCTCGCACCCGCAGTAACAACCCTACGATAGGCGGCCATTTTAAGTGCTCGATTTTTGTAGGTAGTCACGCTAATTTTGTAGGTATGGCAGGTCCATAGGTTTATATGTCAATGGTATACGTATAAGTTATCTGTGGCAACTTTTATTCCCGCACACGTGTTGGAAAATAAAAATTCGCACGCGTGTGAAAAGCAAGCAAGCACGCTTCTTTTCATTGTATTGTGAACCTAATCGTAGTGCGATATGAACCAGTTTTCGAGGAATTGTATTGAAAAAAAATTGTTTCCCGTAGGTATCGACCCCCTTTAATTATTAACTTTACTTAAATTGTTGTTATAGCGGCAATAGAAATACATAATCTGTGAAAATTTCAACTATCTACCTTTTATGGTTCATACAGCCCCACTGAAAGACATGAAGACGGACGGACGGACAGCGGAGGCTTAGTAATAGGGTTCCGTTTGGCACCCTGCGGGTACGGAACCCTAAAAACAGATCAACATCAGGTTGGTGTGCTTCAATGTCAGCTAGCATTGCACGGGGAATCATTGACCCTAATACTTAATTGAGTTACATAATAGCTACATTTACTTAATTCATTCAGCAGTGTCATTGTAGTTACCATTCTAGAATAATACATAGATGGAGAAAAATACAGTTAGCGCCGACCCCAAATAAATAGAGATATGGGCAGGAGAACGGAACTACCTAAACCTTTCATCTATCCTTTGAAACATAAGTAGCCCGGCGTTAGTTGGATTAGATTGTAAAATTTTGAAAAAAATAAAAAAAAAACTTGCCAAGATTTTAGGTCATCATTTCAGCCGAAAGAAGTCCACTGCTGGACATAGGCCTCCCCCAAAAAGGGGGGAGATTTGCTATAATCGCCACGCTTGGCAGGCGGGTTGGCGATCGCAGTATGGTTTTAAAAATGCATAGAGAACGCTGCTGCCCATTCTCTAGTAAGTCCCTTGCTCGCCTTGTACGTCACCCACGGGAAGAAATGGGATGGTGCTATTCTTTACGTCCGGCACCAAACGGAACAAGATTTTAGGTAAAATCTAAAAAAAAAAAATTGTCAATTTGTAATTTCGCTTAGCAGGTCAATTAATGAATTAAAGAATACAAAGTCTAAACATAACCAAAAAGTAATAAAAAAAATACTTGTAGAAGATGTTAAAAATTTGCAAGTAGGTGCATTTGGCTTCAAGAAAGACAGAAACCAGACTTGATATTGAACACAAAACACGGTGTAATCGACAACCACCAAGAATTCAAGAACAAGAAGAGGCAACCTCCAGAAAGCACTACGGTGTAACAGGGGGTGACCACACTTATCAAACTGGAATCGGCTTGAGCCTTTGAGTATCTACTCAAAAGCTTGAGCCGATTACGTATCAACTCACTTGTCGCATTTAGTTTAACAAAGGCACAAATATTCTGCTTAGACCAAGATACGTCACTTTAGATAACCCCACAACAAAAAAAACGACGCGGTGTCTCGGAACGAGCCGAATGACGTCTTTTTCGCTTTTATTGCATGGATATTGTTCTTCATTAAAGCGGTTTCTTTCTTTTTATGTAATGAATACCTAATTATACTAAAAACACGCTCGCAGGCGGCATTTGATACTTACAGGTAACATACGTTTTGTCCACAAAACGTATGAAACAGTTTTCTTCAATGTGTCTCCCAACTCCGTTTACAACTGTTGGGAACTATGTGGCACTTCTGAATTTTAAATTCCAACCCCCTTATTACAAAACAAGGTTTATCTTCAGACCCAGGTTTAAAATATGGAGCCATTATTGAATTTAGAACTTTATTCCGAGTATGGTAAAGTTCCTAAACACAAAACTGACAACTTAGTAGCGAACTAAGTTTTCAGTTTTGTATAAAGAACGGTATTTCAATCACTGTTACGTTCTTATTACAAAAACTGGCTGCAAGGTTTAAGCCATGTCAAAATATAAATCTTGTTTTGTAATAAGGCGGTAGGAGTTTTTTTTTAATTTGAAATTCCTCCCGGGAGCCGGGAGATTTAAACTTTCATTGCTGAAAGCCGGGAGTCTCCCGGAATACCGGGAGAGGTACCCTACATAAGATATGTATATGTCGCAGATGAATTGTTTAATACAAAATACATATATTACAAAAAAACACGGTACATCATAAAAAAAATATAGTAATAGGTTACATAAGAGCCATAAATGCTAGATTTCGCAAATTCCCTGAACCCGCCGCACCCGAATTGACCCGATATATATCGATAAGTATATTAGATATCTACAGAATATGAAAAACAAGTGCAAGGCTACTTGGGTTATAATCAGTAAAAAAATGGTGACACACGAAAACGTGGAGGTAGCTAGTGATGCAGATAAGCTAAAAATTCTACCGTTCTACAATAATATTACGTTTTGTTATCGAAAAAAATGTGTTAAACGCCAAGTTTTATTTAATAAAAAACAGCGTCAAAATTATAATTTTTGAAAACCAGCGATTTTTTTTAAATTTTTAATAGTTTGTACTTACCGAATTATTTACGAGTTTCGTATTAATAACGTAGGAAAGTAGGTACCTACCGGGTAAAACTGGGTAAATATAGATCCACGGGTGATTAGATACAAAACTTTAAACGGTGGGCTAATTGCGTAACACACTAGTAGGCAACGGTTTCAATTTGACAGTTCAACAATAGGTATTCATTTCGATATTTACGTTGTTGAGCAGACAAATTTCTAACAAATGAAGCAATGGATTAGCAATAAGCTTCAAAACCATTCCGATTCCGATTCAAACTGTGTTACGCAATTAGGGTGCGGGTTGTCAAGGTTGAATACTTAAGTATTTAAGTAGTTTATTACAAATAAGCTAAGTATTTAAGTAGTTTATTACAAATAAGGTAAGTATCAAAATTCTTATTTTAATTCAGTAAAAAAATTCGAGACCTTTTAGGCAACCAACAACATTTTCATCATCGTGAAAAACCATTTTAAAGTTACAAATCAAATAATTTAGGTTCAAAAACATAACCAACCTCTATAACTTGGAGTCGGATAAACGACCGGTAGTCACCCGTTGTACTATAGGTTGTTATCGGCTACTTTGGATAAATATCCGTTGTCTAACGCTCTGTTTTACAACTATACTCGGGATTCAAAATCAACACTTGCAGCAAAAACCAACTTTGCTCCCTTGTTTCACAAATAACTATTTCATCCCATCTATTCGAAAAGAGCCGAAGGGTTCGTCGATAAGTGCGACTAAAATGGGTCATTCCGGCGCACATAATGATTTTTGAGTTTAGTATGTAATTAAAGGTTGAACGCAATTCGCTTCGATAAAGTCCTGGCTGGTAATAAAAAAAGCGCGCCTACCGAAGCGGCCATTGGTAAATCAAAATAAAAAAAAGTACGTGGGAACTTTAGTTATTACGAATACCCACGAATACCCAAGTGATAAATATATCAACGACATTTTCTGTTCTCAACAAAACAGTTACTTAGGTACATTAAAATTCTAAAATTGCGAAAACGTATCTAATATAAAAATTTGGTTATGTAAATATAAATATTCGTCACTACTAAAAGCATCGCTTATTTATTTTGATGTGAAACATCTATAGGCGTACGTAATACTGATTGCTGGCGATATGGCGTGGCGGGGCGATGCATGCCGCGGGGCGATGCATACCGCGGGGCGATGCATGTCGTGTGGCGTTCGGCCACTATACACTTATACAGTCTATTAGTAGTGTGTAAATGTGTGTGTAGTGCGATGTTTCACATCTGCCAGTCGTCCCATGACGGCACAATATTTTTCTCATAGAGGGGGATGAAAAGTCACACGGTACCAAAATTATTTAACCTCGAGCGAGGTACTTTATTTTGGTCCCATACGACACTATCTACTATTTCTGTACGTTTTTCACGCCACAACAGCTGACCTCAATCCAGCGGAACTTTTAGCCTTAAATTCCATTTTTCAAAATTATTTCAAACGCAAAAAATACGAGTAACAAATTACCAATAATGCGATTTAAAAAAACCGGTCAAGTGCGTGTCGGACCACGCACAATGAAGGGTTCCGTAATTGGGATGAATTTATCCCAAAAACAAACTTAACATTGTAGTACCTTAGTACCTACTTATGTTATAATAATCACTACCTACACATCACAGGATCAAATGGAAATTTATCCTCTCAGCAGCCATCCACAAATCCACTAAAAAACCATTAGAGAAACGACAATGTTGAAAAAGTTCTATCTATTATGTATCTACTTTACCTTGAGTTTCAACAGTGCAAGTTGAACCACTTATACAATGTAGGTACCCGCACACATTAGGTACGATAGGCCCCCAAGTCAATGGTATCAAAACCAGTATAAGTTGGCTTCATAATCTTTTGAAACTCCGTACTACGCTGGACCAGCTAAAGCCAGTGTTACCACTGTACTGGGAACCTACTTGATAGTAGGTTTATCGGCTGGTCATGGTTAGCAAGTAAAGTATTATTTTCGGCACCACTCCATCAGAATTATATAAGTTTCTGTATTGTATTGGTTAATAATTGTTTAAATAAAACAGTTCTTTTGTCACGTAATATTTGCTAGACTAATTGAAATTTCTAATGAAAGGCTGTGGCAATTTTTTTTTTCTTTGGGTTTTACCCATTTTTCATTTATAACTTCATTTAATTTGCGATTTCCTTACCGTACATAGTTTGGATCGCATAATGATCCAAACTATGTACGGTTAATTATGCGTTGTTTATGAGAGTGACCACACTTATCAATGCGGAATCGGCATGAGCCGGTCAGAAACGTTTTTCAATTTTAAAATAGACTGCAGACTTTTTTCTAAGTTAGTTCAAGTTTCAATACAATTTTGAACTCTGTAGGTACTTTCAAATGGAAAATATAAGTTCAAAATAAAATAAAACTAAAAAAACATCGCTGTTTTATTTTTTCTCTCCCGGATTTAGACTAACAAGAGGTGGCAACCCTAATCTTATGTCGTGTATTTGTTGAGATTTGTTAAAACAAAATTTCTATCCCTATACTTATTTATTATACTTTTTTGTTAATCTATTTTTGTTTGTTTTATCATGAATAGTTTCTAATTTATGTAATTTATAACGTATCCGTTTATATAACATTTCGTCTATCGCAGAGTAGGCATTCTTTTTTCCGTTCGACCTTTTTATCTTTTGTATAAAGAAAACATAGTTTTATAAAACAGTTATAATGTACCGTGAAATACCTGTTACTCGTATTATGGTTCTAAGTGTTACATTTGCGTGAGTTCTAATAGATTCATCAACTCTGTAGGGCCGGAAGACCACGTAACCTAAGGGACACATAGCGGAACTAATGATTCGAAAGTAACGGTAAGTAACATTCTATTTGGATGATGCACCAATTTAATAGAACATTACTGCAGCGGCCAGCAAAAGAGGCATTGATGGACGAACGTGTAAATGTGGGCCGAGGCACACATACGTGAGTCCATCATATTTGCAAGCCAGTTCGAAATTTAAATAAAACCTTTATATGTTACCTCCTTGGTTGCCATGTTTCGGAGTAAAAGATCGTTCCATTTTTAAATAACACGATAGATATGAGTTTAATAACCACTTGGACTTCTTGGCGGGAAAGTGAAGCGTCATGTTCAGCAGTTTGTTTAATTTTCCAAAATTTGTGTTTAGCCGAATATTAATGTATAATAATGGTGGATTATTAACCATTAAGTGTTTGTGAACGTGCATTAGTGTAGGCAAATGAAACAAAACAGTGCAACTTCGCTTCAAGTTCTCTCAAGAAGTCCGCGTGAGGACTCAGTAAAGTGCCACATCTTTACTGAAACTCAAGGGGAGTGGGCGGGGATATCATCATCATGCATTTATAATTCATTTCATCAATATTATACAAGAACTAAAACTTGACATTGGCTAAATGCACAAACCATGCGAAGCCAGAAGGAAAAGAAAAAAAAAATAACCACTTGAACGTCCACGCCGCGAACTGTCAATGCACAGAAACGTCACGATGCGAGTGTCAAATTTTGGGAGCTTTATTAAAGCCCTTTAGAGCTGATTTTCATTAACTCCTATAGTCGACACTGTAGTGTTCCCTAACGTAAGATGACAAAAACTTTTTCGATACTCAAGTATCTCCTGACGTTCAAGTGGCTAGGAACCTATGTAATTTATTTGGCCGCTAAACCACGACACAATTAATGTCATATGGATTTTCATACAACTTTTGGTGGCCGCTGCTCGCATGTATTTGGCCAGTACAGCAATTTCGATTTATCTCGAAGAAGGTTGTCAAAATAATGCTTGAATTTCCAAGCATGTTTGAGAAAATAAGATTATTTTAGTGAACTTTCGTGATGTTGCCCCGTCCCACCGCATCGCATCGCACGCCCGCGCTATTACTTCGTTTTCGCTTCGTTCTTTCTGACTTTTTTTTTGTGGACGGCTCCTAGGAGTCGCAGCGTGATGTTAAACAGCCTATAAAGGTACAATTCCGAGATGGGCTGCAGACTGCAACCGCAGGCGACAATGCGGCCGGCTGAATCATTTTCATAGAGATACATAGAAACCAGTAGTGTCGCTTGAACCTGCAGCTGCAGTTTGCGGCCTGCGGTCCATTTTGGAATTGCACCTTTACGGTCCTCAAGATACTAAATATCAAATGAAACAAGTTTTTTTGAAATCCGACTGATAGTTCCAGAGATAGCGCTTTCAAATAAAAAAAAACAAACTCTTCGGCTTTATTATTAGTTTATATTTATACAGGGTGAAATTAATTTAGTTAACAAAACTCCGCAGACGTGATCGGTATCGATATCTAAACATGATAGGTACTATAAAAAGGAATTAATTTGATAAGTTTTTTTTTTTGAGGACAGAAACCGCCGGTAGTGTATTCACTTGAAATATAAGTTTTTTTTGTGTTAACTTCACAGACGGGATGGATATCTAAACACGATACAATAATACAAAATGCAGATTTTCTCAACTCATACTTTCAGTATAAAACAACCAGCGGTCGTTGACCGAAAAAAAATCATCAAATCTTATTAATTTTAATTTTTTCGTGTTTAGGTATCGATACTCATCACGTCTGCGGAGTTTCACTAGCTAATTAAATTTGACTCTGTGTACAACATTTCCCAGAATTAACGCACAACCTCTTAAGGCACGACGACACGGTTCGACGGCACGGTTGACGCAGTGGTTAAGCGATTGACTGCTGCGCTGCGTGTCGCGGGTTCAATTTCCGCACGGAACAAATATTTGTATGACCTGCAACCCTACAAGTAGTTGTTCCGGGTCAGCCTGTTTGTGTATGTCAGTTTTAAATGTTTGCACGCACCGCACTCAAGGCTCTTCCAAAGTTGCGTGTCGGTCGGTATGGGTCTTGAAATTGGATCCATTTTCATTTCAAACTGCAAAGTGAGAACTCGTACCGCACCTTTAAAGTTACCGTCACGCCGCAGATCGGACGTACCACGACGGACGTGTCTGCGTTACCACGGACTAACTCTTCCCATGGTGCGTCGGTCGGTGCGGGCCGTCCGCGTCCATCCGCAATATTACGCATCGTGGGAAGCCAGCTTTAGAACTGACGTCAAATAATGTAGTGCTATTTGACATCCCACGCAATGAAAAACAAACTAAATATTGAAAATGAAATAATCGTTATCGTAATCGGTGAAGAATTGATAATCATCATCACCATTAGGAAAAATCTAATTTGCTAAGTAGGTACTCCATTTGAAATAAGATTAGACATTTAAATAAACGTTTTTTACAGTCCGTTCAACCTATTTTGACTTCAATTGCGTTGACGGCATGACAAATGGCAACTGTAATACACAGTTGGTATTGTAACCACGTTTTTTCTTTTAATGTCATCCTTAAGCCTACGGAATAGAAATCAAAATCGGTTGAACGGACTGTAAACAAGTATATTTAAATATCTAATCTTATTTCAAATGGAGTTTAAATGATTCGTGAAGGGCTAATAATAATAACAGCTAAAGCGCGGTCACTGTCGAACTGCATAGAAAATGAAGAGAAGCGCGTTGACCAACCGCTATTGCAAAATATGACGCAATTATCTAATTGCTCAAAAATGAGTTGAGTAATCGAAAATAATAAACAACCAAGTTCCACATTCAAATAAAACTGTTATTAATTAAATACCAACTTAAGTCGATATTTATTACAGAAATTTTGAATTGGAACTCAGCGTAAATGGTTAGTAATTAGTTCCGAGATTTTTTTTTTTCAATGCGTGTTTTTATACATAAAGGGCTTCTACAAACCAGCGCGACACGAGACGCGATACAAAGGCTCCGCGTGTCACGCAACGAGCGGTGCCTTTGTGTCGCGTCGCGAGTCGCGCCGGTCTGTAGAAGCCTTAAGGTGAATGCGTACGCGCAGTGGTAGTCCGTGAAAATCAACTTTTCTTACGTTCATTAGTACCTACATCTCTCTAAGTTAGATTTGTTCCATTAAACGACTTTCTCATAAAATCATGACATTGAGGAACAAATCTAACGTAGAGAGATGTACCTATTAGTGATTCTAATGTTTATAATTCTGAAAATACACACACACATACATAACATAAACTCACGCCTTCTTCCCATGGGTTCTTTCCATATAAATACATATCTGCTAAAGTCCCAAATCATATTTTTTGATCAAGATACTACCTGACACTGACCTGCAAATTGCAAAAGACGTAAGAAAATTTGAACTACCACTGCAGATTCACCTTAATAACCAAGTTCTCAGAAATATGTTCAAGATTTTAACATAATATTTTTACCGCTACCACAAACTTTGTAGATTTAGCAATTTTTTTTTCAAGACAAGGTTACTTAGATCGTTTGCCTCTTGTCAGCGCCTTAAGGCCAAACCTTTAGAACGGCTCTATAAATAGAAGCATTTTAATCATTTCGTAATTATAGTTTAGGTGGGTTAATAATAACCTGTTGGGCATGTGGAATATTTTTATATTGTGTAATCTTAAAGTGGAAACCTCAATTTCACGGTGTTTTAGATTAGGTTATGAATGTTATGATTACGGAGCTACAGATATACGAGAACGTTATACGAGGTCAATGGTTTGGATCATAAACAGACTCTGTTTTGCATTAGAAAGTTTTTTTATGAATAGATTTGCAGAGCCGTCGTAGAACGAAACAACTATCAAGCTTGTTGAACCAAAAATAAAGATTGATATGATTGTGCCCACGGCAATGAATACTGTTATCTCATACATGTGCCATTTAGCACTCAAAACGATGCATGCATGATTAGACTTATTTCTTCAGGTATGTACCTCATAAATACCATTAACAATGACAAGGTAATACTTACACCATTGACCATTAACGACGAAAATTACGGATTTAGTTACTGAAACAATGAAACAGATAATACCGTATTTCATATTCCGCATTAGGACGCGTGTTGACGTTTGTAGTTCTGGCCAGCCAAGACTCGTCTTATTTATATAGCCACGTGGGGTTTAGGGAAGCTAGTACCTCAGAGGACCTCGAAATAAGGCCTAGGACTGGCCAAAATTCACAAATGGTTAGTTTAGTTTGGCATTAGACCCACAGCACCCGATTTGGTTCTACCTACAGCGATTGAAACTCATCTCAAACTACAATCTTCACTCATTTGCGGTTGGTGTCGTCTAGTATCTGCAAGATGATAAATACCTACTTATGATGAGTCATGCAATGTCAGTTGGTAATGATTTATATTACTACAAGCGTTATTGTAACCTTGAGTGACAACTAATATATAAGCGGGCTATAAAAGTTCACATTTTTGTTACAAATGTATGATTGTGTAATATTCTCGACCTAAATAAGGTGCCACAGAGAGCCCTTCCACTGTAATTACCTACTTATAATGTTGTTACGGGAACCGATGGGCAAGCGTAGGATGGGACGCAGGGTAGCTGCAGGATGAGCTTAGTGAGAATAGCCCCTGGGATCGAGATAGAGAGCATGCGAATAGAGAGGTCTATGTTCAACTGGCCTTTGTTATGCTGAAGATAATGACTAGAATCTATATTTTATATTGAGTGACCTCTCCAAGGCATTAAGTGCAATATAAAACCGAAGGTTGTAAAATGTAAAATTATTTAAACAAATATCATTCATTGTCACACTTGAACATCTTGTTTGGGAATTGGTTTGCATTAACAAAATAATAGTGTCACGAATACCACGAAATACCCGGGGGCGGACTGTGACTCTGATCACTAATTTTTAGTCTCCACAATCCGACTTCGGCTAAGAAAACTCCACAAGCAAGCACACAGAATATGCGCCACGTTGACCTACAAGCCAAGTACAAGCCATCAGAAAAGCAATTGAACACAAAGTACCGACTGTTCTTTAAGACTCAGATATATGCCTGTGACCTTGAGTGGTTAGCTTGCGTGTTCTGTACTGAGCTCACGCAACGCGTCGTAGTACGTTCAGCCAGTAATAGGGCTAGCCTATCAAGGAGCGCTGTCCCCATTTTGACGCATTATTAATTTGTTTTACACAAAACAAAAGGTATTTTAATAAAACGCGTATACTAAAAGATTAATAATTCAATTATCTTTAAATTGGTGAAGGTTTTAGAAAAATACGCTTGGTAGATACTGCACCATTCTCAGTTTTTTATCCGCGTTAGACATAACTTTACAAATTAATTTCACTGAGTAATATAAACATAGTCTAAAATATTCACAAATTAAATATTGAGAAAATGCTTCAATCATTAACAATTCTTGTTTCGACGTGATCTTCAGTATAAAATCATTAAAAGTCGGTTATCGTCGCCTTAAATGACGCCACTGTCGCAGACGTTACTTGGAAGGCTTTGCAAAAAAGAACATGCGGGGCAGTCTTTGGGGACTGCCGATAGAAGTGAAAACAGTATACATATAGCTCATGGAAAGCGTTCGGTGACGATGACGCGAGTTCCACGATTTTTGTTCACCCTAAAAGTGCTCAACGCGCCTTAAGAAGTTTTCACTTCAAAAATATTGTGCATCCTGCCAGAGAACATGATGCCAAAACTTACCATGATTTACACTTTGAAACCTTTTATACCAACATATCAATAATGTCAGTGCACATCTCGAACAGAATTCTACGAAACATGAGACTAGGTATTTTTTCCACAAGGTCGAAGAGCTGACTAAAACTCGTAATACGAGGACCTGCACGATCGTAGATGTAGCAGGTAACATATACTTTCTGAAAACGATCAGGCTCTGGAACGGTGGTAGCAATACTGCATACCACTTTATGACACCGGTCAACCTATCACAAGTGGCGGGTAGACCGATTTATCACCGCAAGAACACGAAGTTCTGCAATCAGAGGTGGAACATGCATTTGGATGTCTCAAGGATAGAAAATCTCCAGGTAAAGATGTAGTAACTTAAAAAACCTAGATACAAAAGTTGTGAAGCAGATTCTAAGCATTTGCAATTTCATCTGGAAGACCAGGAGATGGCCTGACGAGTGGATAGTGTCCGTTTTTGTTCCACTTCTTAAAAAAGGCTCTACCAAAGATTGCAGGTCACTACATAAACTTGGCACTTATTCCACATGTCAGCAAGGTACTCCTGTATATCATAATTTTGACCTGGTTAGGTATGACATATTGTGGTGTAAGCTGCGCGAAGCGGGAGTGCCTGACGCCATAACAAATATGTTTCAGTATTGGTATGGCCAACAAACTAATCATGTTAGATGGGCCAACGAGTTGTCTGAGGAGTACAGGTTGGAATGCGGGGTGAGACAGGGTGGATTGACCTCGCCAGCGCTTTTCAACCTGTATGTCAACCAGCTGATTGTCGAGCTCAGTAGCACGCATGTTGGCTGTTCTATTGACGGTCTGAGTGTGAATAGTATTAGTTATGCGGACGACATGGTGCTACTGAGTCCGTCAGTTAGCGCACTCAGGAAGTTGTTGGCGGTCTGCGAGCCTTATACAGAAGCGCATGGACTTATGTATAACGTGCAGAAAAGCAAACTACTTCCGCCTTATTACAAAACAAAATTTATATTTTGACATGGTTAAACCTTGGAGCCAGCTTTTGTAATACGAGTAAGAACGTAACAGTGATTAAAATACCGTTCTTTATACAAAACTGAAAATTTAGTTCGGTACTAAGTTGTCAGTTTTGTGTTTAGGAACTTTACCATAGTCGGAATAAAGTTCGAAATTCAATAATGGCTCCATGTTTTAAACCTGGGTCTGAAGATAAACCTTGTTCTGTAATAAGGGGGTTTGTGTTTAGGGTAAAACGTAAATAACCAGCACATATCCCGCCGGTTATGTTACAAGGTGTGGCTCTTGAAAGGGTGTCAGATTTTAAGTACTTAGGGCACATAGTTACTGAGGACTTGAAAGATGACGCCGACATGGAAAGAGAACGGAGGGCGTTGTCTGTCAGATGCAATATGTTAGCCCGCAGGTTTGCTAGAAGCAAAATTAACTCTTTTTAAGGCGTTTTGCCAATCCTTGTACACGTGCACTCTGTGGGTTCGATATACGCAAAGGGCATATAACGCTCTCAGAGTTCAATATAATAATGCCTTCAGAATGTTGTTGGGGCTTCCACGTTCCTGCAGTGCTGTTTGCCGAAGCACATACTGCTGGTTTCAGTACCATCCTGCGAAAAAGGATTGCGTCCATGATGCGCAGAGTGCGTGGGAGTGTCAACAGCATTCTGAAGGTCATCAGTGATAAGCCGTGTCGCACCAGTATGGCGCATTGGGTGCATGGCATCTACATGTGCATGTACCCGGTGCGTCAAGTGGGTGCAACAAGTATTTGAATTAAACATTTGAGTTGCATTTGTTACTAACATAGCATAAGTTTTGTGTATTACTAACATTAGGTATATGGATCAAGGACCGAATTAAAATATTTTTATTTTATTTTTTTATAAACAACAGACTAAAACACTTTATCGATCCACAAATTCCTGGAGAACAAGCAGATTTTGTTAAAGCCAATGGCACGCGGGAACAAATTCTGAACGTTCGTCAAATCATAGTAAAGAGCCTGGAATTGAACAGCCCTGTGTTGTTGGGTTTCATTGATTACACCAAAGCCTTTGATTGTGTGCAATGGGATAAGCTGTGAGATGTTCTAAAATACATATTATGGGTACGCCTCAACATCTTATTGACCTAGTCTGATGCCACTACTTCAACAACCGCTCTTTCTTCAAAATAGACACCGACTATTCAAATGTGTTCTCCATAAAGAAAGACATTAGGCTGGGATGCATTCTCTCACCACTGCTTTTCAATGTGTATGGAAAGTATATAATTCGGAAAACTCTTTTGGCTGGGCTGCACTTTTCACCAACAGCAAACCCCGTTTGGGTTTCTTGTTGGTGGAAAGCGCATCCAATCTGCAGTATGGTGACGTCACCGTTCTCCTTTTTTACAACATTTTGATGAAATGTATTAGTTACTACATAGATTGGAGGTGGGAAGTGGCAAATTAGGGCTAGGCTAGCAAATAGGCATAAAACCAAGCGTATATTGAAAGATCGTGCGGAACAGTTATCGGGCGCCTATTACACCCAAAGCATCGATACTATGGACTGTTTCATCTAAATGGGCTCTTATATTAATAGTGATGGCAGCTGCGGCCCAGAAATAAAACGACGGATACCCTTGACTAAGATGCTACGACACGCTTCCAGAACATCAAAAAATCGTGGTATAAGTTATAAAACCAAAGCCTGATTGGTCAGAGCACTAGTTTTTCCGATTTTAGAGGATAGACGCATTCAAAACGTGGTGCTGGAGGCGGATGCTCCGAATAACATGGACAGCCCAACGCACAATGTGACTGTCCTTTCCCAATCCGATTGTTTACAGTTTGTCTACAGCTAAATTGACCTATTTTGGCCACATACTGCGAAGGGGAGATAGCAGCCATGAAAAGCTGGTCATTGTTGACAATACCGAAGTAAAGAGAACACAAGGCCACAAACACGATGGTCCGACCAAGTAAAAGAAGGTACGTCCGCTAGTTTTCTGCAGGTCGTGATGGCAACTTTGTGACCAAAGTCGATGGAGGCAGATTGTCCGCTTTAAAGCAGGGACCGTACAACCCCGGTTAAGGGTTAAGCCTTTCGAAGGGATGACCCATTCAATGGGTTACCTGTGTCATGATGTAACCCATTGAAAGGGTTTTATACTAGAAACCCATTGAAAGGGTTTTCTACTAGAAACCCATTGAAAGGGATTTATACTAGAAACCCATTGAAAGGGTTACATAATAACCCATTGAATGGGTTTTATTCTTGAAACCCAGTGAAACGGTTACATGATAACCCATTCAATGGGATCTATACCTCCTTGAAACCCAGTAACATGAAAAAATCATAATATTATGTTATTTCGATATCTGCCCAGCACGCGTAGCATGACCAATTCTATCTCTATTCTACCCAGGGACCATTTTGGTTCCCATTTTAGAAAAACCCTATCGAAAACCCTTTCAATGGAAAAGGTTTTCGACAGGGTTTTTCGAAGCAGTTAATCAAAAACCCATACGGTGTGGGTAATTTTGAATGGCTTAAATTAAGCCGTTCAAAAGGGTTACCCACACCGTATGGGTTTTTATTGAAAACCCTTTCAACGGGTTACCAAAATTTAATTTAAGCCGTTCTTAAGGGTTACCCATATCGTATGGGTTTATCAACTAGTACGTAATTCCGGACAATGCCACGAGATGTAAAGTAATTTATACGTGGATTTTCTTGACTACACACAATACACACATTTACATTGAGCTATAAGCTACTAAATATTGTCCCCAGATACTTAACCTTCATAGCCAAAGATATTGTCGACAAGTTACGAAAACCAGATGATAAATGAATAGTACTCGTAGCTGAATTATGTAGTCTTTTAAAAAGTAAATGTTCCGGACTAACTTAGTGTTCATAGCGAATTTTAAAAAGTATGATTTCACCAAGAAAAAAGCCAATGAGATGGCAGCTTTTACCTAACGTTAGGTTGAAATAGCTTGATCTATAGCTAGAGCTTGTCTGCGTGGTGCCGGACGTAAAGAATAGCACCGCCCCATTTCTTCCCGTGGGGCGACTAAGGGACTTACTAGAGAATAGGCAGCAGCGTTCTCTATGCATGTTAACACCATACTGCGATCGCCAACCCGCCTGCCAAGCGTGGTGATTATGGAAACCCCCCCTTTGGGGGAGGCCTATGCCCAGCAGTGGACGTCTTTCGGCTGTAATGAGGTTGAAATAACCACGACAAGAATCCAAAATGCCCAAATTGCGATAGTTGAATTGTTACATTCTTAACATTAGAAACAGGTTGCGATGGACGAACTTGATGAATTAGCTTTATTTAAATCTGTAACCTTCTATTTAATGCCTATAGGCATTAAATAAGGTTACAGATTTAAATAAATAAAGTATGAATAAGTTAAGAGGTCTAGAATTAAATTAAAATATACATTGCCGTTTTTTTTTTTGGTAATGTTCTTATTGCGGTTGGCTCCGGAGTGCCTTTTCTGCGTAACCAGGGTTAGGCGGGGCCAGGCGGGGCTCTCACCGGGTTAAGAAATAAATTAAGACGCAGATGTATGCCAGTGACCATGAGTGGTTAGCTTGCGTGTTCTGTACTGAGATCACGCAACGTGTCGTACGTTCAGCCAGTAATAATAGAACTAGCCCATCAAGGAGCGCTGTCCCCAATTTGACGCATTATTAATTTATTATACACAAAACAAAAGCTATTTTAATAAAACGCGTATATTAAAAGATTAATAATCAGACTAGGTATCTTTAAATTGGTGAAGGTTTCAGAAAAAAAGATTTTGCGCCATTCTCAGTTTTTTATCCGCGTTAGACATAACTTTACAAATTAATTTCACTATGTAATATAAATATAATAAAATCTAAAATATATTAAATTATTGAGAAAATGCTCTAATTTATCATAATATATTTTTTTCAAAACATTAACCTTTAAAAATAATTCACAAAATAATTCACCCTTAAGGTTCTTTATAACTCTTTGGTGAGGAGTATACTGGAATATGCATCTCCTGTATGGAATCCCGCGTATCGTGTCCACATCGACAGAATAGAGTGCATCCAAAAAAAGTTTACGAGATACCTCCGCTACAGATCACAGACATGTGATCGCGAAGCGGATTATCCCCAAAGGCTCTGTCATTTCAGGATGAGCTCCTTGGAGCAACGAAGAAGTTGCTCAGACTTAGTTTTCCTTTCTAAGTCCCTCCACAATTTGGTGAATGTACCGGAGTTGGTTTCGGAGATCGGTCTTAAATGTGTCCCGCCGTACCTCATACAGATCCAATTTTAAAACAGAAACATTTCAAATGCCTAAAAATAGAACTAATCTTGGTCGTTCAGCTCCTTTATACCGGTTTTTGTCTAGCTACAATAAGCTGAGCACGCGTACTAATAACTTGGACATTTTTTCGAACAGTCTGAATGAATTCAGACGATAAGTTTTCAGTTCTTGATCGATCTGTTTGTTTATTTCTTTTACAAAATGTTAATTGTGTATTTGTGTGACTCCATCCAATGTATTTAATATTGTACAATTTCGTTTAATTTAATTTATCCTATTCTTATTTATAATTAATGTAATAATGATAATGTCCTAATTTATTTGTCATTTTTATAGTTTCAATTTATAATTGTTATAATATTCCAATTTAACTAATTTATTTGTATTTTTATAGTTTCAATTTATAATTATTTTACTATTCCAATTTAATTGTTTTTTTTTTTATAAATTTTTGAATTATACTGTATTTCAATTTAACTACTTGTCATTTTAAATTCAATGTAAACTGTGTAAATTTTAATTTTCTTATGATCATATATTTCCATTTTAATTTTTATTATTGATTATACAAGTGCTGTGCACACCTATAGGTGACAAATTCACCGCAAAGCTGTTGATAGAAAATGTACCTAATGTAATGATTTAGTGAATAAGTCGTTGATGTGTCAATAAATAAATAAATAAATTAACACTACTCATTTAGACGTGACCTTCAGTATAAAATCATTAAAAGTCGGTTATCGTCCCCTTAAGTAGAACAGCTAAGGGCGTCCCATAGTGGGACTCGAACCTAGGCTTAGGGCGCAAGTGACTACTGTACAAGAGGGGACTTGTAGTATCTGTTCTATTATTATTAGGGACATTTATTAAAGCTACTTGCTCCGCCCGGGCGGGCTGGGGCAAGGGACGGGGGGGTGTTAAAATATCCTAAATACCCAGGTTATTTATACAAAATCGCCACACTCGTCCACACTGCACGTCTTGACGGTTAAAAAAGCATTCATGACAAAAAAGAAAGAAAATAGTTTATTTGCTATAAACATAACACAAACACGAAAGAACAAGTTGGGAGAAAATAAGCGTCACATTCACGCAAAACGGCCATCGCTCAGCATAATGCTGCGACCCTGCGAGACAGAGCCCTAGCGCTGGTTTTCAGTGACAGCCGGCGTTGACGTGATGACGTCAACCGGTGCAGCATTAAATGAGATAAAAATAAACAAATTATGAAATAAAAAAAAAACAATACTTAAGTACTCTGTTCTAAATGTTTTTATAAATGTAATATCATGAACCCGTCCGTCTGTAACCGTCTCTTACTATTATAATAAGACACTCAATTAACTTATTTAATTATTATGTCATTACAAAGTATGTAGGTAGGTACTATGAATAGCTGCCGATGTAGTTTCTAATTAAAAAAGTAGGCCTAGGTCACACTTGAACAAGGCTTTTGGTAACTCTTAGGCCGGGTGCTCACTGCTTAGGACGGCACACGGTGGATCGAAAATCGGCTGTAGAAGACATAGGATCTAGATTTCTTAAATGTTATTTTTTTTGCTGGAAATGACTTCTGCTGATCATTACTGTTCTATAAAATGTCATATGAAGTAATTGTGTGCACAAATGGAAGAGTTATAATTTTTATAAGAAAAAAATGTATGGAGCTAGTATGAAAAATCGAATTATCTCCTAAACGGCATGTTTAACCGTAATATCCTTGGAGGTGGTCATAGTGCTAATTATTTATGATTTTTTGGTTGCCGATTTGATGAAAAATTTAATGCCGTTTTTTTTAAAAAAATCGTCAAAATATTTTTATTTATTTTTACATGTAAAACGATCCCTTTTAGTGTCCAAGTTAAAAAGTTCGATATGTTATTAACCCAAATATTAAGAACACACAAAACAAGAAAAATTAAATAAAAAAATTGCTGTTTTTTGACACATTTTTATTAATTTAAATAAAAAAAGATTATCAATCTCTTATTTAAGTAACATAATCGAGAAAAATAATATTGTGCCGATTGGGACTCTCTCGGAAGAAGCCTCAGAGTCTCCAAACAAAGATTTTAGGAGGTTTCGAGAACATCATTCACAGAAAAGAAGCAGGCAGGATTCCAATCAAGACATTTTAAATAATAATATGCTTGTTGTTTCTTCGGATCCTTTGCTAAGTGCACAAAGGCCTAAGTTAGATGCCAAGAAAAAGCAGAGCTTTTTTGCTGAAACTCTCGACTTAATTCTATTTCAGGAAACTGAGTTGGAGTTTTTGGATATATCCAATCTGGATGCTGACTCAGAATTGGAGTCTGACCACGAGAGTGATAAGGAAAATTTGTAAAAAAATGATATATGTACATATTTGTAAATTTGTATTTGAGTGTGTTTGGATTTTTTTTTGTAATATTTAATGATATTTTGTCTTTTTTTTTATTTATTTTACTTTATTTTATAAATGCTTAGTATTAATTCCTTAAATTAAATTATTTTGTATGTAATATAACTTATATGTTACTTAAATAAGAGTTTGATAATATTTATTTATTGAAATTAATAAAAATTTGTCAAAAAACAGCAATTTTTTTATTTAATTTTTCTTGTTTTGTGTGTTCTTAATATTTGGGTTAATAACATATCGAACTTTTTAACTTGGACACTAAAAGGGATCGTTTTACATGTAAAAATAAATAAAAATATTTTGACGATTTTTAAAAAAAAACGGCATGAAATTTTTCGTCAAATCGGCAACCAAAAAATCATAAATAATTAACACTATGACCACCTCCAAGGATATTACGGTTAAACATGCCGTTTAGGAGATAATTCGATTTTTCATACTAGCTCCATACATTTTTTTCTTATAAAAATTATAACTCTTCCATTTGTGCACACAACTACTTCTTAAGACATTTTATAGAACAGTAATGATTAGCAGAAGTCATTTCCAGCAAAAAAAATAACATTTAAGAAATCGAGATCCTATGTCTTCTACAGCCGATTTTCGATCCACCGTGCGGCACGGCAAAGTATCCTTCGGAATCCCTAGGTGTAAGCGCAGACTGATGGCACCATGCTGCGGTGTCCTTTGGTATGCCACGAAATGAACATTCCTAGCCGTGCCGTCTCGCTCACGCCTCGTCTGTAGGCTAGACATTAACCAACTTTTTTTATTTATTTATATAATTACTTACAACTATTATAAAAAAAAAGAAAAAAAAAAGGTTTATTTCACAAACTTGTACAACTTTTACAGTAAATCTTACATAGGGACCTCCTTTTAAGTAAAAGATATACCTGTGCTAGGAGATCCCGCTCTCCAATGACAAAATAATTAATTGGTAAAAGTGGTGTACACGATGAAAATAGAATTTAAACAACAAAAAGAAAAACAAAACAATAAAAAAAAAACAAGTAAAATCCCAAATTAAACAAGACAAGACTTGAACTATAACTAAATAAAAAGAAAAATAAAAACTTAGAGATATATCCTAAAATAGTATGTATGTGTGTGTGTGTCTTTTCAACTCATATTGACGATGCTTGCAGCAATAATTCAATGTAATCATAGGTCTTCAGTTTTAGCCATTGAACTATTGCGTTTTTGCAGTCTTTCGTAGTCATTGGATTTATGTTAATTATTTTATTGATTTTATTATAAAGGACAGCGGAACTTTTATTGAATTGTCTTTTGGCATATGTAGTTTTAACGAATTTTACTGGTGCAACACTGTATTTTCGTCTTCTTTCCTGATGGTGAGGGTCATAGGGCAGGACTTTGTGTAATTTTAAGACAGCAAGTAGCACGCATAACTTTCTGACTGTGAGAATACCGCTAAGTGAGTATAATTCATTGGTTGGGAATCTGTACGGTTTGTTATACATGACCTTGATAAGAGATCTCTGTGCTCGCTCTAGCTCAAGAAACTTT
This sequence comes from Tiliacea aurago, assembly GCA_948098905.1. NCBI lineage: Eukaryota > Metazoa > Arthropoda > Insecta > Lepidoptera > Noctuidae > Tiliacea > Tiliacea aurago. Next base: position 20,582,743 of record OX402576.1, read on the forward strand.
GTTTTTGTTGCACACGGGTATACAGTAGCTAAGAATTTGTTGAGCCAGAGAGACATAGATTTCATTTAAAATTTTTTTAGTGGTCACATGTCTTAAGTTCTTAAATATCCAGATAAGTTTTCTCATACGGGGGTATTATTACAGGTAGAACCCAATGCAATAGTGAAGAAAACTTAATAATAACAACTTATTTTCTAAAACTTATTGTTATTACATACAATGTTATCCTGTGAATTCACTCCGTGTACAAGCAAAACTTTCAATATCGTTTCAGAAATGTCGTCCCCTTCGATCCGAGATTTCTACAGGGGGCGGAACATCCTGGTAACCGGGGGTACCGGGTTCATGGGCAAAGTGCTGATAGAAAAAGTACTCTACTCTGTCCCCGACGTCGGCAACATCTACATACTCATGAGACCCAAGAGAGGGAAGTCTATTGGGCAAAGAATTGAAGATATGCAACGGTTGAAGGTAAGTTAGACTTAAAACCACTTAAAAATCTTATGATATGAATCCGTGGACGTGCCTTATCTCTCGCGTCCGCATAAACTTCCCAAAGTATGTTTTAATCCGCAACCAATGAGCTTTTCAAGGGACCACATCAAAACATTCCCATAGCAAGCGACGCTCGGCAAGACACCGTATGCGGTCGATGAAATTTATAGGAAACTTTACCCCGACACACGTTGTTCATACAAAACTTCCATAGAAAAAACGACTTTCAGTTTTTCCCATTTTTTCAATTTTCCGGGAACCTTTTTCAATTTTTCTTTCCCTAAAATAACCTTATACAGCCTATTACGAATATTTAAAAACAAAATATAACCGGTCCAGCCGTTCTCAAGTAATGCGCTTACAAACGAACAGCATTTTATCACTAAAACAAAGTCGCTTCCCGCTTTCTGTCTGTCCCTATGTATGCATAGATCTTTAAAACTACGCAACGGATTTTGATGCGGTTTTAGGGTTCCGTACCAAAATGGTAAAAAGGGACCCTTATGGTGAGACTAAGTCTGTCTGTCTGTATGTCACACCTGGATATCTCAAGAACTACTAATGCTATCAACTTGAAATTTAGAATTGTTTTAGATGACATTTGCCCAACTATTTTGCACATAAGAAAGAAATTAAAAAAAACATATCTTTTTTGCAAAAGGTACTGAAAGGGGTCCTTAAAAATTAAAGTGGGGCTACTAGGGCATGTGGGGTATCATATGAAAGAACGCAGATTGCACATTCTCAAACATTTTTTTTCTTTATAGGCAGCATAAATTCCGACTTTTGAAGAAAAAATTTAAAAAAATACTGTCCCCCCCCCTTATCTACGAAGTTTGCAGAATCTGAAATTATTCTATATGATAGAAGCTTATGTAAATATTACAGGAAAAATAAAACGAAGTCTCTAAATAGCACAGTTTTTCAGAAATCATCAACTTCATATATTAGTACGGAACCCTCGGTGCGCGAGTCCGACTCGCTCTTGGCCGGTTTATATTTTTTAATAGATAGAGTGATTCAAGAGGAAGGTTTATATGGTTTTAGAAAAGGCCACGCGGGTGAAGCCGCGGGAAGCAGCTAGTTGTATTTACTTTTAAAGAATAATAATAACTGCCTTTTGTCTTCCAGCTCTTCGATCGCTTAAAAACCAAAAATCCTAGCGCCTTAAACAAAATAAAACCATTACAAGGTGATGTTCTGTCCCACCAGTTGGGACTCTCAGAATCAGATATAGACATGTTATCGAAAGAAGTGTCGATAGTCTTCCATTTTGCCGCTACCTTGAGGTTGGAGGCTCCTTTGAAGGATAATGTCAGTATGAACACTGTTGGCACTCAAAAAGCATTAGACATGGCGATGAAATTCAAGAAACTGGTTGTCTTCGTGCACTTGTCAACGGCTTTCTGTTACCCTGATTACGAAGTGTTGGATGAGAGGGTAAGACTTTTTTATTATTTTTAAACTGCATAACTGTTACTATTACTCGCTGCAATAAGATCCTACGCTTACTAGAATGTGCACTTACTTGATGTGCACGCAAAATGTCTAGCCACATGTAGTTTGCGAAAACTTGTAGAGGTACAGCCGTAGCCGCGTCGCGTCGTAGCACCGCGAAGCAACCGGAAAAATGATAGACCTACGAGTAACATCCACGTTTTTCCAAGGAGTAGACCTTGGAAAAATAAAAGTTGGTTATATTATAGGTATTGTAAAATTTGTAAACAAGCAATGTCAAACACGAAAGTTAGGACTAGCATTGTCAACACGTGAATGTTTTGCTAAAGAAATTTAGTCATAGTGTGCATGCAAGATATGCAGATCAGGTTCTCATTCCACCTCTACTGGTAGATAAGGTTATCTTTTTGGAAAAAGGTATTCCAATGCTCAATTAATTTGATTGCCTATATTATGTCCTCAGTGTCACGCCCCGCCGGTGAAGCCAGACAACGTGATGAAGCTGATTCAATGGCTGGACGACAAGCAATTAGCCCTGTTGACGCCATCGCTGCTCGGACCACACCCCAACTGTTACACGTTTTCTAAACGTCTCGCCGAAAATCTTGTTGAACAGGCACACCAACATTTGCCTGTAGTCATCGCGCGACCTAGCATCGGTAATTTTTGAAAAAAAATATTATCATCATCATGATCCCTATGAGTACCTACAGCAGACTATTGACCTCTCATTTAAATGCACCCCATTTAAATCGTTCCTTCCGTCACTCTCGTCCAACTGATGTCAGCCACCTCGCGAAGATCGTTAGGTACACTATTAGTCGTCGCGATTGACCATCGCGACGTAACTAGTGAAGCAACCATACGACTGGGTACTCGATACTCACGATAAATCGATTCAAGTTAAATGTCAAAACGGCCTATTATTTTTTGACATCTTTACCCAGACTTTATCTCTTTTATCCCACAAAGAAGTGTCTTACCATTATGTGTTTGCATAAGTATAACAAACATAATTATGGACAATGTTAATGATGATGTTAAACATAATATAAAACACCAAATCAAACATCGTCTGAGACCCAAAAAAAAGTAGTAGTTAGGTATCTAAATAAGCAATGGATGCCTACCATAAAAGATCAGCGACTGGTCCACCAATTAACAAATCAACTGCAGACACTGAATTAATCAAATTAATTAAATACAAAAGTTCACATCACATAGGTATTCTATCAATGGGGCCGGCAAGTGAAAGCTGATCTCAGATGGCGCCACTACTGTACCGACCCAATATTTTATAGTGCTCTGTGGAGTTTATGTGTTCTGTGATACCAACCCTTGTCAAGTTGTTAGTAAGTGATAGTAATGGCAATTAAGGCGATTTCGAATTAATTTCATTAGCGTGTGAACTCAGTCTTAGCGTGTTAATTGCTATTGCTGTGCTTTTTGCTAATGACGATAATTGATAATAATGAAGTATGTCAATTTTGTTATTAAACGAATTAAAAATCGCGTTTAGTCCCAATGCGAGGAAATAGGTTTTGACGTGATTGAAACTGAAAGTAATCAGTTTTAATACTTAACTCAGTATTTACCGATCTTTTCATAGTCACTTTCCTTGAAATGTTCATGACATACTCTCGCACCGCTTTTAGGCTCAAATTTTACTCGCCTTATCGCTTTGAGCTACAATTTTTTAAGTTTATCATCTCGAGGAAACTGGTGGCCTCCAGTTTCTTTACAGTTTGGCACACTACATCTAGGCATTTCCTGAAAATTTATGAATTTACTGATATTTCCTTACAAAACTGCTTTGTTATTGGTCTGTGTGCTACTAGCGCCACTTTGACAGTTGTCGGCCCCATTCAAGCTATAATGTATTACTTTTTTTTAGGGTTCCGTAGTAAACAAGGAAGGAACCTTTATAGTTTCGCCATGTCCGTCTGTCTGTCTGTCTGTCCGTCCGTCCGTCCGTCTCTTAGCTCAGAGGCGCTTAGTCCTAGAAAGCTGTAATTTGGCATGGGTATACATATTTTTTCACGCCGACAAAGTCGTAAAATAAAACCATGAAAAACCTTTTTTTTTAGGGTACCTCCCCTGCACGTAAAACGGGTATGATATTTTTTTTTGTCGTCTAATACATGGTATGGGGTATTTTGTATGGAGTTTCGTAAAATGGTCCACAAATTATGAATTGATAGAGTGAAGTCTAATGTCAAATAGCAGCTGTAAAACAGATTAATTGCGGGATGTATGAATTGTACGCAGATCATATTATGATTCTGCCAAAGCGTCCATTTTAGGCCCCTTGTTATAGTCGCAAATCATATTTTAATCAAGATACAAACTGACGCTGACCAGCGGCGAGCACGGGCGTGCCAACATGTTTGTGACAAGACATAATAAATTATGTCATGTCAATTTGTACTAGTATTTTATACTCAAGTCATGTCACAGTAGGCCGTGCTCGCCCTCCCCCCCCCCCTGTAAATTGCAAAAAACCGGCCAAGTGCGAGTCGGACTCGCGCACGAAGGGTACCATTATTTATCAAAACGGCAAAAAAAAATACGTTAGTTGTACGGGAGCCCCCCTTAAATATTTGTTTTATTTTAATTTAATTATTTATTTTTAAATTGAATATATAACTAAAGATTCTGTGAATATTTCAACCGTCTACCTGTTGCCGTTATCAATATCGAGCAAAAACGAGCAAAAAAATCACGTTTGTTGTATGAAAGCCCCCTTAAATATTTATTTTATTCTGTTTTTTAGTATTTGTTGTTATAGCGGCAACAGAAATACATCATCTGTGAAAATTTCAACTGTCTCACTATCACGGTTCATGAGATACAGCCTGGTGACAGACAGACTTTTTTTTTTTAGTTTTTCTTATTTGACATTATTCTACCTACAATTTAAATTTCAACAAGGTTCTAACTTTTATTATTTTAATCATATTTTATAATGTTTTTTTTGTCAATGTGAGGACGTTGTAGGCTTATTAGACTGTAGATCTGTAGACCATTTTCTATTTTGTTAAGTACCTGGTACTTTTGACGGGCCTACGCTGTCCTCTCATACCTATTAACATTGTAATTTGAAAACATTGTAAAAGCCAATTTTTTTTTTTTTAAAGAGTGACCGTGGAGTTTCTTGCCGGCTCTTCTCCATAGGAAACGACCAATTGGAACCGTGCACCTAGCTTCTGACGTTTCATAAGTGCCCATGTAGGCTTATGTGAAAAAATATATTTTTAATTTGATTTGAGACATACAGACAGACGGCGCGGGCGGAGCCTTAGTAATAGGGTTCCTGTTTAACCCTTTGGGTACGGAACCCTAAAAAACGTAAGACAATTTGAAGTTCACGGGCTACCACTGCGGATACACCATATTTATTGTACATTTCAGTGTGTCCGTCACTGAAGGAACCTATGCCTGGCTGGGTGGACAACTTGAACGGGCCAGTAGGCGTCATGCTGGGTGCAGGCAAGGGGGTCATCAGGACAATGTTGTGTAATGGTGCGCTCGTAGCACAGGTGACCCCAGTGGATATCGCAATCAATGCCATTATTGCCATAGGAATGCTTGAAGGAAGTAGAACTGAAAAGTAAGTAGTACGTACCTAACACTATCTAAGTATTTCAGAAAATCTTCATGTACTCTCAGACTGTACTTTCAGACAACACGAAGTCTGACAACCAGTCTTACCAAGGGGTATCGTGTTACCCAGTAACTGGGACGTGGAGGTCAGATAGGCAGTCGCTTCATGTAAAATACTGGTATTCAGACTGGAAGCCGACCTCAAGATAGTTGGAAAAAGGTTCGGCACATGATGACTTTCAGACAACACGAAACCAGCACTAAGCGTTTCAGTATTAATTTCAGTGTAATTTTCAGATAGGCATAAAAGTAGGTAGAACAAATAAACCGTATTTTATTCAATGGCACAGTTCGATTGTTTGGAACCGATATCGATAAAGTTACATGTTGTCTTAAAACTTATTATAGGTATACCAACGTATCCCCTAGGTGTTAGCAAACTGCTTATTCAGACAAACGGGGGAAGTGACCACCACCATCGATTGGACCACCGACTTGTTTGCAACTTTATTGCAAAAAAGTAGAACCTCCATTAATAAAATATGGAATTGGATGGTACATGGCGGCTGCCATTGGCATCGTCAATAAAATTCGGTCTAGTAAAATAAATTGCGCGTGCATCACCGTACACGGTATAGAAGTGGAACTTCTTAAAAATTTAAGAAAGAGAAAGTTATATCTTTCTTCTCTCTCATGTAAAAAAATGTGCCTAAACTCAATGACCTAAACTTAAGAGCGTTTACGACGTACGGCATTTCTTATAAACTTTCAAGCCCTTGTTTTTCGAAATGACTTAACCGATTTTAATGAAACTTCATACGCATAAGCAGGATACAAAGATCTAAACAAACATTTTCGAAATGTCTTATTTAAAAACAGATAACTGGAAATCTCTGTTTCTATGGAAAATTCAAAATCGGTCTGATTTGTCTGTACCTAACACAATTTTTCGAAAATGTTCATATGTAACTTTTTAGACCTTTGTATCCTGCTTAGGCGTATGAAATTTCTTTAATATCGGTTCGGTCATTTCGAAAAACAAGGGCTTGAAAGTTTGTATGAAATGCCGTACGTCGTAAACGCTCTTAACGCGTCTTTAAAACTTCACCCTCAATTCTCGTCCAATTATTAATACCCAATCGCCGCTAAAGTTTCACTTTAAAAATAATTACATCTACTATCACTCCTACTAGTCCTACCCCCGATTTCAAAACCACAGAATAGCTTCATTATTTGCATCACTCTGCAAATAATGAGGTTATTCTCCTTATTTATTTATTTTGTTCCATTTGTAAATCGAACCCACACTCTATATAGCAGAAACGTATCACACGCAGCTACTTCGCTAACCAAGAGTTTTCATAAATATATCGAATTTAAATTAAATTATAACATCCAAGTGTTAGCCTATATCCAGCCAACCCCAAAAAAATAATTAATTTAATTTACTTTCAGGCCAAAATCATTGCCAGTGTACAACGTAAATAACGGCCATCAGAAGCCAACAACATGGTTTGACGTGCTCTCAGTCGCCAAGGCATACGGCCGGCAATACCCGCTTTCATGGCCGCTGTGGTACCCCAACGGAGACATCACCACTAACCATCTGCTGCACGAGTATCGGAGAATTTTCTACCACATAGTGCCTGCGTATCTTATCGATTCACTTCTGTTTGTACTAGGACAGAAAAGAATGTGAGTATACTCGGTCAGACCTTGTAAATACCATACAAATACCTAAATCTAGATTAGATACTTTTCTGCCGTCATATTGTGGTCATGGCTTTCAAGCAATAGGTTAACTACATTTACTACAAAGGTAGGGTAGGGGAGGGGGGTTGGTGATACTTATTAAGTACCAGTTTTGTACCATATTATATCTACCCTGCATCTAACATCCTATAAGGATTTTAAAAAAAACTATTTTCCCATTTTTTTCACAGTATGATAAGAATCCAAGATAGAATATCCCAAGGCTTGCAATTGCTACAATATTTCACAATGCGACCTTGGATCTTCCCCTGTGCCAACTATGATGCTGTTAGAGAAAAACTGAGTCCAGAAGAGCAACAAATTTTCAACACAGATATTACCCATGTGGACCGGGACCTTTATATGAAAAATTGTGTGGAAGGAGGCCGAGTTTTCTGCCTTAAAGAAGATCCTGATAATATCACCATAAATAGGAGTTATCACAATTTGTAAGTATTTCTCTTGGTTTTACCATTATAACTTCTTCCCAAGTGGTAAGGCAGAAACTATAGATCATCACCTGCAACGATCCTTATATACTTACTCCTCTTGCTTCGATTACGTTTATACAACTGGTAATGCACGCACGTCGGTTGCGAGTACTACGCTCCTGACCTTTTTGAAGAACATTACCAATAAGGTCACTATTATCTTCTAGGGCGTCCTCCCTGGGCGTTTCTAATCTTCATTGTGTTAGTCGCCTTTCACTCATCATCTCAACATGACCAAACCATCTAACCATACTCTTTAAAATTGTTGTCATTACAAATTCTTTGAAACCGCACCGTTTCACCATTATGTCACTTATTAATTCTATTTCCTGCAGTCCAGTGAAGTGCTATCTTGTGGGGCATCCATTTCATCCTAATTCTCAGAATATTTTCTTTAAGAGGCTGGATGCGTAGTTCATACAAACGTAATACCAAAATAATTTGTAAATCAAACATATTCTTAAGGTAGTGTGTCATTATTCCGATTGGAATACAGAATATCGAGGTTCCCAAATATATATTTTGAATGGGCACTGATTTACAAGATTTATAAGAAAAATAAGTTTTCTATAGAAATTTTAAATTCCTCTTATCTCGTCTTTATGTCATTATCCTTTCAAAATATTTGGGAACATAGATATTCTGTAATCCAATCGAAATAAATACACACTACCTTAAGAATATATTTGATTTACAAATTATTTATGTCCGTGACTGCCGCCGGACCACAACGCCAATCGCTTCCATAATTGGCAAATAATTAGTGCTCAATTGGTGCTAATTAGTGCTCGAACAACATAATTGGTGCCTTAGTAGTTTTCGACATAATTGACTTTGAAGGTGGTCCTGCGGTAGTCACGCTCCCTTCAGCAGGACCACCATGAGCGCTGAAAAAGGGGGCATGCTACAGCTATTCTATGTATACAAATAATGAGTGCCCTTAAATGTGATTCATTTCGTAACAAAAAAAGAAAAGAACTGATACATTTGTATTTACCGAGAAATCACCGATGATAACTTTCGCGCGCTCGTTCAGCAGGACCACGACTATGAATGTTGATTCCAAGTTTCAGGAGCTAGTCGCTCTCCTCAAACCTACATAGAACATTAGTGCTCTGCGAGATAAAATTGATACCCAAAATTCAAAATTACTACTCCAGTAGTTCACGAGATATACCATACCATTGGTGGGCTGGCGGTAGTCACGGTGTTAAATTTTTATTTGTAGATTTCCCTATTAAAAACTCTGTGATTTCTTCCCAAATTTATACAAAAATTAGTGCTCCTAAAGAAGTTACAGTGACCAAAAATTCAGATTCCCAAGTGTTGTATTTTAAGAGAAATTAGCTTTCATTACTTTTCCATACTAAATCTCCGCGTATAACCCGACCAAATTAAGTTGTCAATGGTATTGAGCTGTTTATGAGATGTACAATCGTTCACATAAATTGATGGATGTCGGAACAGTAACAACAGTTCAATATCTATAATTTTTATTTTTATACAAACTGTGTACCTTTTTTTTTTTTTTTTGGTGGGAAATTATCAAATAACTTCTCCCGCTCTGGGCGGAGCGGGAGGGCGTGTCAGACTTTTACTGACTAAAACCCACCCGTATTCCTTCATTTGCCTATGTGCCAGGGCCACGATATCCTTTTCGGACAAACTCGCAACCCTGGCATACATTGGCCCTAACGGACCCCGTCAGTTGGTGCTGACAACTCTTTGAGGCGCGCGTGGAATACAACGCGCCGTCGACCCGGGCCTGGTCCTTAACGGACGACTGTGTACCTGGGTACACTTTAAAAAAAAAATAAGTCATTGTTAGCCATGGCCTGTGATATGTTGTTATTGACGTGGGTAGATAGGTACTCGAGTAATTATTTTGCTGTATTGTCAGTACCTACCTTTTGTGTTGTTATATGAATATAAGAGCGATAGGTATTTCTTATTTATTTCTTTCCTACTAATTTAACGTTGTTGCTAGCAGTACCTAAGTATTAAAAACCTAATTTATTGCATTAATAATATGTGCTAATAACGTAAATATAAAAGTATTGCATAAGTAATAGTTACGTATTTTTTCAGTACCTGAAGTCAATTTTATCAAATTTCCAATCTATGGACCTTGGGTGTATTTTTACTAACCAATTTAAAACCTACTTTGTTAAAGCTAGATTATGAATTAGTAGGTGTATTTTTAATGGAAAACACATTTTATAAATCGAATAAGTTTTATTAATTCACACCGATCACAGTTCGATAACAATTTGTAAAATCAGTAGAATTTTAAGTAGGTACTTAAAAATGAACAATACAGGGTGTTAAAGTAACTGCGTGCCATAGCATTAGGGTAGGTTCAGTATTGATAAAGGAACCCAGGAAATATTAAAAAAAAAACAAATAATTTAATAAACATTAAAAAAAATAAGTCTCTTTGTACTTTAACGGGCTTAGGATCGTTAAATAAAATAATTTTAATTCTAAACGATTGCTATTTTAAGTTAGTAGGTACTAAATGAGGTTGATCTTGCAATTTTTTTGTTTTTTTTTCCTGGGTTCCTTTATCGATACTGAACCTACCCTTAAGCTATGGCACGCAGTTACTTTAACACGGACTGTAAAACAGGTTTATTTAAATGTCTAATCTTATTTAAAATTGAGTAAAGGTACACAGTTTGTATATAAATTTTGTATATAAATATTGAACTGTTGTTATTACTATTCCGACATCCATAAATGTTTGTGCACGAGTGTACATCTCATAAACAAGTCAATGCCATTGACAACTTAATTTGGTCGGGTTATACGCGGAGATTTAGTATGGAAAAGTAATGAAAGCTAATTTCTCTTAAAATACAACACTTGGGAATCTGAATTTTTGGTCACTGTAACTTCTTTAGGAGCACTAATTTTTGTATAAATTTGGGAAGAAATCACAGAGTTTTTAATAGGGAAATCTACAAATAAAAATTTAACACCGTGACTACCGCCAGCCCACCAATGGTATGGTATATGATCTTGTGAACTACTGGAGTAGTAATTTTGAATTTTGGGTATCAATTTTATCTCGCAGAGCACTAATTTTCTATGTAGGTTTGAGGAGAGCGACTAGCTCTTGAAACTTGGAATCAACATTGAAAGTCGTGGTCCTGCTGAACGAGCTTGCGAAAGTTATCATCGGTGATTTCTCGGTAAATACAAATGTTTCAGTTCTTTTTTTGTTACGAAATGAATCACATTTAATTAACGTGGATAAATTGAAAAGTCTTACTTGTACCTATGTATAAGACAAGTATTAAACTTTTTACTCGTAACTTGGTAGGTTAACTTAGGTATACTGAAATAACTCTCATTCTATGACTAGTTCGGCAACTTGGTATACCCTAAATACGTAAGTTATGGAACTTGCCACTGGAAACATACTTTCCGTAGAAACAAATCCGTCAAAAATATTGAAAATGGGGATCTTTTAGTTTAGCCACGGGGGAAAAGCCGTCTGGCGGAAGTTAGTAAACAATAAACTTACCTATGTACGAGTAGATACATAGGTTCAAACAAGTGCTTATTTCAATATCGTCAAACGGTCACATGACATTGTTTGCTCCTTGACATTGCGTGATGAAAAGGTTAGATAGGTACTTATAGGTACTACTCTGATTGTGAACAATCTGCTCATTACATAAGTAAACGTCGCTACACGCTCGCTCACTCGTTAGTCAATAGTCATCAGACATACCTATCGGGAAACTGACATGTCTATGTTTAGAAATTTTGAACTGTAGATTTCCTGTAAATAATTTGTTCGTAGCGGAAAGGTTACAATTGAAAGAAACATAAAAAAAAAACGATTTATTCTTCGTTCGTCCTGCAGTTTTGTCCCTTATCACTTGAAGTTCTGTTTCGTCCCAAATTTCAAGTAGGTACAGTAAAGGTACAACAAAAACAACTATATACCTACCTATCCTATTTGGTATTTTTCAAAACAATAATCTACTTACCTAACTTATTAGACTTTTTGCTTATGCGTGTCAAGTTTCATTAAAATCGGTTCAGTCATTTCGAAAAAAAAGGGCATGAAAGTTTGTATGAAATGCCGTGAGTCGTAAACGCTCCTTAGATTGTACATATTAATAACCAGGGGGCCTAAAATGGACGCTTTGGCAGAATCATAATATTATTATGATCTGCGTACAATTCATAACCCGCAATTCATCTGTTTGACAGTTTTTTAAGGAGTTTCGTAAATTGGTCCACAAAATATGAATTGCTTTAGTGAAGTCTAATGTCAAATAGCAGCTGTCAAACAGTTGAATTGCGGGATTTATGAATTGTACGAAGATCATATTATAATATGATTCTGCCAAAGCGTCCATTTTAGGACAGGGGGCCTAAAATGGACGCTTTGGCAGAATGGCTAGTAATAAGATGTTGAGATAAATAAATATTTATGATTATGTTATTTAGGTAACATAGGTACCTACTGTCAAACTCGTGTTAACTAGCAGTGACTGGCTGGCTGAAATAACTCTTTGTAACTTCGTAGTTTCAAATTGTTTCTTTTTGTTTCAGCCTGTACGTACTTGACTGGTTTTGTAAGATCATGTTCTGGCTCCTGGTGCTATCATACCTGGCATCGTGGTTCCAGCCTGTAAAGACAATCTTCTCATATGGAGAGCCAATTGTCAAGCATCTACCTTTCCTGGGACCAATAATTTGCGAAAATGAAGAATTATGAATTTAAATATCTCTTAGTACTTAGTTATTTCTGGTGAAGGGCCAAGATATAGGTTTAATTCAAGAATACCCAATTATTGATATTTTGTACTAGCCCTATCGCCTGCTAATTTTACTTTGCAAAAAATTGGGTAATTCTAAATTTAGTTGGAACTTGTTTTAGTTGTTCTAGTGAAAATCTCAAAATGTACTTTTACTAAGTAGTTGATATGTTAAAAATCTTTTCTTTTTCAAAAGCATTACGCGATTTTTGGGGATAACAGGATTTCATGTTGATTCTTATTAATTAAACATTATCAGGGTATTAACTAGTCACCCAAGATCTGGAAGACATCCCTGTAATGGTTGTCATAGGACTAGGTACCTTCCAATAAATAGCCTAGATACATCATTCGGGCTACGTAAGACAAATCTTTAGCTGCACCCTTAGAGCGTTTGTTCATATAGTGCTGATGCTGGCCCTAATTTTAATAAATTACTTTTGATTTTATTTATCACACTAACGATTTGCCAGCGTGGTTAGAGTGAAGCGATTTGTGAACGTGAGCGGAGACGCAGGTGCGATGCGATCTAGCTGCGACTACGCGACGTTTCTCCAAGTTTTCACAATATTGTACAGTCCGCGAGGCCTAAGCTAAGCTTTGCATTTGTGTGAGTGAGACAACCGGTTTAAACCAAGCAATGGACGCATCGCGCTCTAGGCCGACGTCACACCTACACTATATCTATGTGCACTCACACAAATGCAAAGCTCAGCTTAGGCCTCGCGGACTTTAGAGTCACTTACTTGTCTCGCTCACCCTTGTACACTCGTCAATAACTCTCCTTAGGTACGCAAACGCACACGTAGCAAGCGCGTTAAGGTGGATCCGCAGTGGAACTAACTCACTCTAAACTATCTCTTAGTTAGATTTGTTACAGAACAAATCTCTTATGGAATAAGTTCTTATGGACCAATCTAACTTAGAGAGATATCATAATGATTTTAATTGTGTAAATACATATTTGTTATGGTCGCGAATCATATTTAATTAAGATACAACCTGACACAGACCAGCAAATTGCAAAAAACTTAAGAGAATTTGAATTTCGCGACGCTCAAAACACGCTCGAAATTCGCCAGGGTGAAAAGGCCCTAACACACGCATTTTATGGTGTTACGAGTATGGTATTCTCAATACCATAGATACTATTAAGAAATAGGTCTTTTTTCAAAGTTGCAACTTTTATTTCACGAGAAAAACGCTTTGGTATGTCGCGTAAGTGTGCCTAACGTTTAACGTGGGTACCAGGCCCTAGGCATCCTGCAGAAGGGTTTAAATAAAGCAGTGCTGTGTAGCACTCTAGATTATAGGTAGAGTATAATTGTACAACGTGCCGCCAAAATGCATGGCGACATTAATTCAACACACGGGTAGGGCTAGTGGCCAGTACTTATTCATAAAAAATATAATAAGATAAAATATTTATACGTAAATTGAAAAAAAAATATAAACTAAACAATAGCTCTCGCCTTCCTTCAATTCACCTACTCCTTGCACGTTATCATTGATGCGATGTTATGATCCATGACCCCCGGCATCTGCGATATAGTTCTTTATTTACAGGTTGCTCCAAGATGCTATTTTAGAAAATTGTAAATAAATCAATAAATAATAAAGTTTAATGAAATTAAAATATCTTCATTGTAACGTAAAGGCGAAATTGTATACGTGTGTTAAATGAATGTCGCCACCAAAGCGCTACGTTGTTTAAGGGAATGTGGCAATTTATTTTTAGGACTACTTAATACACCACCTTTAGTACCTAGCACTCGGTTTCTGAAATTCCAAACTCGCTAGGGTAAAGACTCCGGTTTCCAAAATTCCAAACTCGCAAGGGGTAAATACTCGTACAGATCGGCGCGACTTGTCGCGAGGCGTGACACCGGTAGAACAATTTCTATGATTTTTTCATGGAGATTATTTCTGGTGTCGTGCCGGTCTGTACGAGCCTTAACTCAATTACCCAGCTATTTTTCGTGACCGACAAACTTGCAAATGAAAGAGCCATGGCTGTTCAGGGTTGAATCAAACTGAAATGTTAAGGATTGGCTTACATTAGCCTCAAGGACAGTTTCATGAGTTTTTGTCAACATGAACCTTATAGTCTATAATAATGTAGCTTTTTGTATTAATGTAAAAAACGTTCAAATATTATACTCTGCAAAGGACTATTACTACTCACTCGCTTCTCGCTTCTATTATTACCTTTTTTTGTTGTTTTTTATGAATCAGGTGGTCTGCAATAAATATTTTTATTATTATGAAGTGGTTTTTTTTTCTTGTCTTAAGTATTATATTTATAAATATTTCTAAAAATAAAAAGATATACCAGTAGTTTACGGGGTGTATTGCAACTACTGGGGCGAAAGTCAACAGTTTTGAAAAATAAGTTTTTCATCTTAACGGCAACATTTCGGCTGCCCTGGACCAGGATAATGCAATAAAACGACTTACGAAAAGTGTCCTTTACTAGGTTTTGAAATGGGACAGCCGATTTACCATCCATGGTTGCATTGCAATACACCCGTTTATGGTAAGTACTTAAAAAAAAAACAGCCAGGTGCGTGTCGGACAATGAAGGGATCCGTAGTTGGGATGACTTTTTCCCACGATCAAACTTAACATTGTAGTTGAAAAACATGTTCCCCCATACATTCCAACTGCAAATGTAGGTAAGTTTGTATGCACATTATTGAGTGATTTACCATGTTATTTTAGTGCCATAGACGTCTTAAAGGTTTTCCTGTAATCTATAACTATAGAGCCATTCTCTGTATCATTTTCAATATTTTATGCTCGGCAGTTTCCGAGATAGGTAAGGGGGGAGAGAACAGTAAGTTTTTCTTTAATAACATTAAACTTATTATTTTAAATTATTTTTTAAACTGGCTTAAAAAAAATGGCTACTGGCTTAAAAAAAATGGCAACTATAAGCCATTTTTTTAAAAGAGTAACCGTGGAGTTTCTTGCCGGCTCTTCTCCATAGGAAACGACCAATTGGAACCGTGCACGTAGCTTCTGACGTTTCATATGTGCCCATGTAGGCATATGTGTGAAATAAAAATATTTTTGATTTAAATGAAAATCTCATAGGAAGCTTATTTGAAGTGTCACGCGGTACCTACAGTCTGCAAACCTTATTTTTCCCGTTCATTCCCCACGACACCACCGGTGGTGTCGTGGGGAATGACAGAAATCACTATTCCCCGTGACACCACCGACTGTTAGTGATGTCCAGCTAATTAACCCCATATTCAAAATTAATTTATTTACGTTACTCGTTCGCGTTTGGGTCACAGAAATTCATAAGTAGGTATGTGTAATCGGTCCAGTAGATTCGGAGCAAATCTGCTGTTACAGACGGACAGACAGACACACGAGTGATCCTCCAAGGGTTCCGTACTTTCCTTTTGAGGTACAGAACCCTAAAAACATTTTAAAAATAGAGTTCCGCTGGTATCGGGTCCAAGCTAACGGTGGTCAGGGCTCTAGAGAGGAACCTCCTAGTCTGCACTATGCGTGCCGTGTCCAGGAGTACTGTTTTCTGAATAAAGCCCTTGACCCAGCCGCGCAATGAGAGCCTGCTGAGGTGTTGAACGAGGCTCTCCACTATTAGGCCATTAACCGTAAGAATTATCGGTACAATGATTGCAGAGTCCAGTCCTCGTCTGCTATTTGCTATCCGCTTATTTTCTTGATTTAAGTTATTTGCATTTTATCCGGGATTAGAATAAAACGCAGCACATGAATAGAATACAATATAATTAAAGTATTTTAAAGTTTCATTTGTTTGTGGAAAAATAAACAGTTAAAGATGCAGAAACAACACATAAATATTTCATTTCAACAGTTTCACAATAATTAAGGTTTTCTGATGAATCTCAATAACATTCGCAAAAGCAAATAAAATAAAAGTTATCCTTAAAAGTACATGATTTTGATAACATTTCTTCATAATCATAAATAAGCTTAAAATAAAATATAAAATTAATGGCGCAAGCGCTGCGGAAGCAAAAATGTTTCTACTTGGTAGCGTTGACAATGTCAATGAACTCGGGCTTGAGGCTGGCGCCTCCGACGAGGAAGCCGTCGATGTCGGGGCAGGCGGCCAGCTCTTTCGCGTTGGCGGCAGTCACGGAGCCACCGTACTGGATGCGCACAGACGCAGCTACGTCAGCCGACGCGTTTGCTGATAGCCAGGTACGCAGGGACGCGTGGACGTCTTGTGCCTGCAAAAAAAAATAATTAAGACTTGTACAAAGGATTCAATGTACAATTATAGAATAGAATATTGTTTATTGTTGCTGCAGGTGTCAATCATATCTCTGAGAAGAAAATCCATAAGAACCTCAGAGAGTCAGTCTCTTTTAAAGTCCCGATGTAATCTTGTTCAGATCATTTGAGGACCATGTAGATTGGTGGCGGAGTATTAAAACATGAGTGTGTTTTTAATAGTATAGCACGAGTGTTTTAATACCTAGTTATGTGCAGTTTCATAAACTACTTTATCTACTCTCTTATATTGGGATTGAACCTACAAAAAAAAAAACAAGGTTAAAGAGTAAGAAACAATGAATCTATTGCACCGCGCAAGCGCTAAAGCGGGCGCGGCCACAGCCGAGTAAACGGGTGATTCCCGATGTCCCCAAGTTCCCCAAAGCTGTTATTATTAAATCAAAGTTGTACTACTTTATGTTGACCGAAATCGTGAATGGTACAGTCACCGAATCAATGCTTACGTACGTATATTTTAATGTTATTTGTTATTATTACTTGAGAGGACCAATACAAATAAGCGCTCATCAGTAGAGGTGTGAATGAGTGCGAATGAGAGGGAAATATCAAAACTTATTTCTGCACTTGTTCGAATGAGAGGGGAGTTTCAAAACTTGTTTCACTTCCTCGTCCTGGACTCCTGGTTTTTGTCTATCTGGCACTATGACTGCAGCTTGCATAACGACGTTGCTTGTTGTGCAAAGCGATGTAAAACTTTAGGAATGTCAAAGGAGACCCCAGCAGAAATGGATCATGCGACAAAATTTGCTTCATTAGCTTTCGTTCCAGCAGAAGATTTAGATGATGCTTGGCTAACGGTGATGTCTACAGGACCCAATAGTGACAAATAGGAAAATCCAACGACTATTTTGATTCTGTGAAGCTATGCATCACAGAACCATCAATTTGGAAGAATCTTGGCACAGAAAGATTAAAAGAAATAATATATTTTCCATTTTTATATTTTGCCAAATTTTAAGGCGTTTGTTACATCCTTCTACTGCATTTATGTATTTTTGGTACATAACGGATAAGTTTTCGTTATTCTTTTCATCTTTTCAGTATAAATGTCGGGTTTTAGATTTTTTAATAATTTGTTTTATTTCTTTTTTAATTTTACAATATAAATGTCTTTATGATGTTTATTTACAATTTTCCTGAGCAAAAGAATTGCTTGCTGGATGCACCTCCAACACAACATAAATTCTTCCCTTACACTACATTTTTCCCTAGAAACCTGGATACATTCCTGACTACCCCTGGATACTTCCTTAACACACCCTGGATATATCTCGAAAACATTTTTTTTTCTTTTTTTTAAAACATTACCCCACACTAGGAATTTCTCCTGTATTGTGGGTGCGTTTACAAACATTTAAATTCACATACACAAACAGCCAGACCCGGAACAACTACTTGTAGGTCATACAAATATTAGTTCCGTGCGGGAATCGAACCCACGACACGCAGCGCAGCAGTCAATCGCTTAACTAACTGCGCCAACCGTGCCGTCAAATAAATTTAAATACACATAGCACTAATAATAGGTACATAGTGAAAATATATCTTCCAAAATAAGGTAAATTTTAACTAGGTAATGATTTTATTTTATTCTAACATTTTTGGACACTTCAGTACGAGGATTGGTCAAGTGTGAACTTTACAAATAATTTAATTTTATATTTTGGGGACGTTGAGAATGAATGTATGAAAAATCATTTTGGGGAACTTGGGGACATCGGGCATCACCCAAGTAAACATTGGAATCAAAACTTTTTTGTAATGCTTTACAAATGGCGCAACCGCAGAGTTCCATTAGAAAAAAAATATTGATGGAAAGTCCTTGGTGATATTAACTTCTTGGATTTGCCCTGTATCGTATTGGTAAAAAAAAATGGTTTATAACATTATTTTGTTACAGAAAAAAAACTTTTTATATAAAAAAATAACCAACTTTCAAAAAAACACTACAAAGTGAAATTAAAGTTATTTTTCACTTTGTAGTGTTTTTTTGAAGTCAGTTATTTTTTTTTATAAAAAGTTTTTTATTTTTCACTTTTTAGTGGGTCAGTTTTTAATTTATCTTAGTTACAATAGCCTAAAGTCAACTGCTCATCATCTTTTACAAAATATTGCTTTTCCCGAAGTTGGGACGTTAATTGTTGAGCCACTCACCATATGCATTGTGACGAGCATAAATTGCTTAGCAACCATATTAAAGTACCTAATCGAATCGCAACCCGTGAAATACTTATTATTATGTTGTTCCGGTGGCTATCTGTGGTCTCCATCATCAGTTCCACTTCACCAAATGGTGATTTTTGGGAGCAAATGCACGAGTTACTATAAAAAATATACAAATCGCTATAGGTTTGCCTATAAAATTCGAGGGTAACCCTCGATTTCCATGAGATCCCCTCATCAGATTCTGATTTGGTGGCAATGGGACCACCTCGGGAGCATACCCTTACAAACAAAAAAATAATTTTCAAAATCGGTCCATAATTGACGGAGATATCGGTGAACAAACATAATAAAAAAAATAAAAAAAAGACATACAACCGAACATATAACCTCCTCCTTTTTGAAAGTCGGTTAAAAAGTGTTATAAAAAGACTATTTTTAAATTCCGATGTGTTTCTATATTAAGTCAATTTATACTCGTTTTGAAGTTTATAATTCGACGTTAAAAGAGAATAAATAGTAAAAAAAAAATGATAAAAGGAAATTATTATCCAGGTCCACATTATACATCGCATTTAGGCTTACTGTAGTTCAGTATCTCATTATTGAGATCTGTGTATTATTTTTTATTTAATTTAGATGTAGGTAGGTATACTATTGGTTGGTACAGTTAATAGTAGATAAGCACAGAACTAATTATGAGCATTGATAGATATGGCAGCAATAAACCAATAATTTATTGATAGTAACAGTTGTTGACTCAGATTCAATAATAAACTTCAGATATGCTAACAATTCACTGATTCATAATCAAAAAAATATTTACTTTGAATGATAAATGATTTATTTCACTAAGTAGGTTTGTACAAACACTTTTACACATCAATCATATTTTTTTTTAAACTGGACGAGGTCGGCGTTTCGTATCTGAGTAATCTGAGAAGAAAGGCCGAAACAAACTCAGAGGTCACACTCTCTTTTGAAGTCCAGACATAATCTTGGTCAGATCATGTGAAGACCATGTAGATTGGTGCCTGAAATGATCTTTTAATCACCACCACGCAGATTGAGGGGACCTGTCCAGTCAGGACAGGTCCCCTCAATCTGTGTGGTGCACGCATTTGTCAGTAGTCGTGCAGGTCAACTCAGAACTTAAGGAGCTCAACGATTCAACAAACAATACCAAAGAAAGGACATTTTGGTAAGCCGCATAAAGTTCTGAAACTGCCAGACCATCATTAGAACTAAGAGAAAAAATCAAAATACCTAACAAAACAATGACCAACAAGTCCTTACATTCATAATAATTAAAATAATATAATACTTTACAAAGTAACAGGAATAGGTCAAATTATGAAATTATATTATTACATTATCATCATTTCAACCAAAAGACGTCTACTGCTGGACATAGGCCTCCCCCAAGCACCACCACTTCAAGCAGTTCTGTGCTTCCTGCATCCATCGGATTCCTCCTGCCTTCACAAGGTCATCAGTCCACCTATTATTACATGCTACTTATTAAGTAATAGTAATTAATTTTTATTTACCTGCTGAGGAGACGCAGTCTTGCCTGTGCCAATGGCCCACACTGGCTCATAGGCAAGTACAACATTAGCCCAGTTGTTGCCAATTGCTGGTAACAGGGCTTTTGTCTGCCTAAAGACTACTTCCTCAGTTTTTCCAGCTTCCCTCTCTTCTAGTGTCTCGCCAATGCAAGCAATGACCTTCAGGCCAGACTCAAGAGCATGGGCAACCTTAAAAACATTATTTTAAATCACTACATAGTATAAATCAAAGTCGCTTCCCGCTGTCTGTCTGTCCCTATGTATGCTTAGATCTTTAAAACTATGCAACGGATTTTGATGCAGTTTTTTTTAATAGATAGAGTGATTCAAGAGGCATAATATAGTAGAGAAACACTGCATATCAGCATTGCAGCCGTGCGAAGCAGGGGCGGGTCGCTAGTATACTTTTTGAAGATGATAATTAATATGATGATATGATGATGATATAAAAAATGATTGAGCAGAGTAAAGTGATTCAAACTTACTTTTTCTGCAACTAGTTCATCTTTCTCAGCGAAGATTGTTCTCCTTTCTGAGTGACCAAGGATGACCCAGTTGGCACCAATATCCTTAATCATAGCTGGGGAGATTTCACCTGAAGCAAAGGAAATTATACTGTTAACACACAGACTATTTCACTTGAAAATTAACAGATTGTTTCTTACCAGTAAACGCTCCCTTTGCGCTTTTCCAGCAGTTTTGTGCGGCAACACTAATTGTACTAGGAATGATGGATTGAACGTATTCAAGATAGATGGCTGGGACACCTACTACAACCTGAAGAGTACAATAACAGTTTTAAAGACAAGCTGAAATATACACAAACAGAAACTAACATCATGTATGTAATCCCCAAAGGGTTAGAGGGGGTTTTGTATGTTTTTCAGCTACATTTAGTAATACTATTGTTTGTTTTTTTTTTGTGCTTGATATTTATGTAGCAACAACTGAATTAGTATAGAAATAGAATAGAATACTCTTTACCTCAACATTGGGGTCCAATGGGCCCTTCTTCAGTGTCTCAACAATATCAGTAACTTGTTTCTTGTCCCCATTCATCTTCCAGTTGCCACCAACAACAAATTTGCGACCCATAATGCTGAGAAATTAGTCTAAAAACATAAATAATAGGTAGGTAAGTATCTATCATTTTTGACTTGGGTAATCTTGTTGATTCTCAGAGGCAAAGTAGTAGGTACCGAAGTATTAGAGCTGCTAATAATTGCACTGGGTGTCTGTTTATAATCAGTCACATGTTTTGATTAAATCAGTAAGTAGTTACTTTTTACATAATGTATGATTGTGCTATTGCAAAACTTGACTCGCTTTTCTTGCGACGTTGACTCTTAATGACCTTTTTGACCGCCTTAACCTAGCCTGGTAGGTGGTAACATTGCACTATCGCTAAAGGTGTAAAGTACAACAAAATTTCAGGAACAGATACACAAATACATTAGCACTTAGCATTAGCAGTACACCCCCGGTAACACGGTAACACCTCTTTTCTCAAATACCTAGCTAATACGGATTTTTATTCTCGAAAGACGTTCGAAAGGTTCGTGATACTGTCGGTAAAGCTACGTGGCGATGAAATTTTTCTATTTAATAGGAATGAAAAAAGGCAGAATTTATGAGGACTCTAATTATTTTAATAAAAGAGTAGAACCGGCCACTACTTGCATCATCATTACAGTTAGTTAAAAATATAAAATCTTCAACGGAGGGAAATAAGTTATTTGTTTTCTTCACTATTTTATTCTATTGTCATTAGCACTAATGACAATAGAATAAACTCACCTTGTTCTAAATAAAATAATATGAAGTTCAACACTTCTTCACTCCACTGCTAACGAAAAACCGGAATGCTGTAATCGGTAATCATACGAAATCTATTCTCTTTGTCGCTAAAATATAACGTTTATTATTAATCTATCAAGCATTGGTTTAAAATCATTTCTGGCCAATAACATGTAGAGAATTCAAGCGGTAAGTTATTTTTCACCAATCACACGTAAACAACATATGGATTAATCATTCCCTGCAAAGGAAAACGAACCAAAAGGTTTGACCTCTGTGACATTGAGATTATTTTTCATAATGATCACTGATAAGTAATATCTGATATCCAGGCTTTTAGGAACATTTTTTTTTAAACTAAAATGTATCGTGATTTTATTGAATAAAACCTGTATTGTCCCACATACTGTGCTAAGGAATAGGGTATTCCTTTTCCACACAGGTTTGTGTTCTGCTAATGCAGGCCAGTTTTTTTTGTAGGAAACTCACCCCGCCATGTTCACCTGGGCATCTGCCGCGATGTCAGCGACCCACTCGGTGGGATCATTATCATTATTTTATTAAATTAATAAAACAGCTAGTTTCTCTTGAAACTTTACTTCAGCTAAGTTGATCCCTTAATTCATTTATGGGTGGTGAGTTGGCGATAGCATATGGAGACTAAGGCCCGTATTTAAAGAACGTTACTGAGTACTCTAGCATAGAGACTAAATTCAACCAATCCAATGGCTTGAATCTACTTGCTCCCCGTTGGTATAGCATGAGCGTGTCCATACAAAAGATATGGCATATTAGTTGACCGTGCTACGGCCGACACTCGGCCCGGACCCAACACGGTGTAGACAAAGACATTTATTCGTCGGATATGGTAGGTAATTATAGAGTTGGATAATTTGGGTTATGTTCAAGACACATCCACCGCTACAAGCGGCATACGAATATTTAAATATTGCACATAGGCATATAACCTAACTTATATACTACTTTTACTCTATTTTACAATACAAAACACTTATGAATATAGACATAAAGATACTTAAAAAACTATAACAACATTTGTATTACAAAACCTAAATAAATCTATTTTTTATTACTTTTATATTCAAGGAATTCTTTTATTGTGTAAAAATTATTTTGAAGAAGCCATGTTTTTAGACTTTTTTTCTAGAAATGTCGTTTTGGAATATGGTTGTAAATTTTTATAGACATAAGGTAGCTGTTTCTGTAGTGGAGAGTGCTGTTACAAAATTGTTTTTTTTAATTTGGTGGGGTCCCTTTTTGTAAATCTGTTTTCAGCTACTGTGGAGAAGAAGTGTGAATTTTTTCTAACAAATATGCCTATTTCTAAAATATAAACAGAAGCTAGGGTTAAAACCTTTAGTTTTTTAAAAATTGGTCTACAGCTCTCATACGGAGGCGCCCCAGTGAGACATGCTGGTAAATGCTCTCAAACAATTTTTTTGCGCTATGAAAGCTCTTTGGATATATGACGAGTTACCCCATAGGAGTAATCCGTACCTCAATACAGACGCTACGTAGCCGTGATAGGCGCTGAGTGCAGCTTCTTCAGTTGCTGTTCTGCGTAGTTCTTTTAGAGCGTATACAAATCTGTTTATTTTTTTACATAGATTTTTAATATGTATTCCCTAATTACAATTTTCATCTAGTGTTAGATCTAAAAATTGTATACTATTTTCTTTGTTGATCATTTCGTTATTGTGATTTAAATTAATTTTTGGGGGGTTTTGTTGATAGTTTGCAAATTGAGTGAATTTCGTTTTAGATAAATTTACTTTTAAGTTGTTTTCATTTAGCCAATTTATTATATCGTTGGTAGTTTGATTTACTTCCTGTTGATGTAATGTTTTATTATTTTCTGGTATTATTACTGACACATCATCTGCAAATAGTACGAACTTATGTTTAGTTATACTTGGTAAATCGTTAATGTACAAAAGGAAGAGAAGAGGCCCAAGGATGCTTCCTTGAGGTACTCCAGACTCATTGTGTCTAAATAAAGATTTGTATACCATTGCAACAAGTTTATCATTGATACGGGATACCTCAACACACTGTTGTCTATTGCTGAGATAGCTTTTCAGCCATTCTAATGCTGGATCTCTGATGCCGTAGCGCTCACATTTAGCTAGAAGTGTACGAGTATAATGTGGTGAACGAGATCAATGTAGCGTGACTTATCCTTTACTGGGTAACATGGTATTTACCTACCCGTTGTTATGATTGGTTGTCAGACTTTCGGGATTCTGACGAGCAGTAACAACTCTCAAAGATCGACAAAGAACAGCCGAGACCCATTCCAAGGCACCGAGGAGTCTTGATTTATGTAAAGATGGTCACCCATCCACAGACCAACCGCGGCAAGCCTGATCGATCGAACCATGCGGCTGTTAGTAACTATTATACTTAGCTACAAGTCCCTCCTTTGCAAAAAATTTACAATTACAAAAAAAACTAACACAACAACAATTTATAAATATACTGTATCAATACCATGGGCCTAAGCATGGGCCTCACACACAGATATTATTTGTGTCAAAGACTACTTAATATACTGATTTGTGTCAATGTAGGTACTCTGTGTTTGTGTGAGGCCGGCAGGCTTTATTGCGCAACGCAGTTTGTTTTGGAAGCAGATTCCAAATTTAAGCAAACTCCAGTCGGAATCGGTTTCCTTATTTGGAATTGTGTAACAATTATTTTTCCAATCCAGTAGAATTTTATAGAGGTGTACAAACCAATCGGCCAGAGTAAGTTTGCTTGCAGCGTTTTGTTTCATCATAAAGGAACTATTTGTTTCTGAATTATAGTGCTACAATTTAATTTTGTTTTCATTACAACTAATGGTCTACTAATGCTATTTGAAGAAAATGTCCAATGATTGCCGAAAAATGAAAAATCAATTTTTAAAACACTTTCTACCAAAAACTACCATAGTTGAAATACACGAACAATACGTTTTTCTTTACACGTTTTAGTTATCTGTGGCCAATGCAAAAATCGTAGAAAAGCAGTGTTGTCAACTTAGTGGGATTTCCACTAAACCTGGGGATTTGGGGCACCACTACTGGCGAACAACATTTACCGAAACTACTGCGGATTCGAACGCTGATTTGGAAAGACTAATCAGCATGACGAATATAGTGAAGTCAAACAGAGGCTACGCGCGTGTGGAGATCGAAAAACAACGTCATTTCGAAAATAATATGCCACAGGCAGATACTGCCAGGATAAAAAAAGCGTCGATAAGCCATTATTTTATAAGTATGTAACAAACATCCAAACACGTTCACTAACGTTTTCAGTATTGTGAATTATTTGTGATATTATATTAGGATGATGTTGAAAAATTTACTATGAATATGTTATGTTTTCATTTTCATTCTTAAATCTTCAAATGAACCTCCGAAAGGAGACCGAACGTCGAAATAGGAATAAAAAAAACGAGTGTGCTTTAGACCACACGACTGAAGTAAAACTTACAAATACTAATTATACTTACTTACTTACAATAGGCCTGCACTGTGTCTTAGATATACGAAACGCAACTGGATAAGAGAGAAAGAAAATGTGTGCTCACACCTCTCTCTCTCTTGCCCCTACAGTAATATACGGAGCGTTACGAAACGTAACTCTCTCTCTTTATATCTTCACTAACTTAACTCTCCCTCCCTCAACGTCCGCTGGCTCACTTCTGTAACGCTCTCGTCATGCAGTCTCTAAGCTAGAGACTGCATGACTCCCCAAGTCAAGCGTGCCTAAAAACATTTTACTTCAAAAAAAATTGAGCCGTCTCAGGACGCCTGGCAGATGTGAAACATACAAATTATTTACACACTACTACATAAAGACTGTATAGAAGCGACGCGTCGCCACGTGGCTTGCGTCACCCCGCCAGCAATCGGTTTTACGTGCGGCTATAGATGTTTCACATCAAAAAGCGACTAATCTAATTAATTGAAGAACCGCCACTAGCACTAGTAGACTCAGGGAAAAAAATTGGCAACACTGAGTAAAGTTATTATTATTAGGAAACTTCGCATTGTTTTGCCTTGATTTTTGTTTTTACTATTAGTTTATTTGTATTTTCAACATACAAAATTATATTTATTATTCTCATACAGAAACAAGGGCCTATGATATGTAGTTTCAGTCCTTTTTTCTTGTGGATTGTGGAATATCTTTGGAGAGAGTTCTGTGGTGTGGTGTCTTCGTTTTGTACTAGCTGTACCTGTAAGACTTGCTCAATAGCGAAAAGTACTTACCTATGTCAATACCATGACTACAAGTAAGTAAGCCAATATATGTATATTGGAATAACGGGCATGTTCTGTGTCTTAGGGACGTGTGAACCTTCGTACAGTCGCCGGCACGCAACTTGGCAAGGTTTTGGCGTAGTCTGAGTAAATATACGCATGTACAATTAGTGCAACGAACAAATTATCACTTTTATTGCCTATCATTATTCTATGGTTATTGCCAGAATTTATTTTTAACGTGTCTGTTTAGAAGTAAGTTAGAGAAACATGTAACGATTCTTGCCAAGTTACGTGCCGGCGACTATATCTCATTAGAGTGTAGCTGCTGTAGGTACATTATTGGTCAGTCTACTTATGGATACGGACAACTATTCCTTTGTTGTGTAGACACAAGAACTTAATCTATTTATTGCGGTTAAACTAATTATTATAGTTAGTATGCCTGTCAACTCAGATTATAGAAAAGAAGCAGATAGACCGCGCGGAACACCGAGAATGCGGCCAACAAAGCAAATACAAATTCAAAAGCGAATACACTCTCGATTCAGTACAGCACGAAGCGTCGCATCGTTAGTACGTCACGGGCTCTAACAGATAATTTCAGAATAATGCCGTCTTGTATTTTTAAACATTGTAAAAACTGTTCCCAAAAACAAAAGAAATAAGATGGAGTATCTTTCATAAGTAAAATATTGATTATTTGTCTATTTGGATTTACGTACGTGTTTATTGTTAGTGACATCTTGAAACACAAAACCTTAACAAAAATCATTCGGTGTTGCTAGTTTATATTGAAACATTTACCCCTAAGTTAGGAAATAAGTATAGGATACAGGAGTATCGATTTACAAAAATATTTATGTCGATAATAGTGTTTTATTTATAGCCTTTTCTGGTTAGTATGTTTATAAATAAATAAGTATGTATGTGTCTTCGTAAATGTAACTAGTTAATGGATTTTATAATACTTATTACATCAGTCGATTTGCTTTATCATGGGTTATATATGACGTCACCATAAAGTAAATATAGCTACCAAAAACAATAAAATGTTGGTGTCTCAAAATAAAAATATATCGCAAATGTATCGTTTATATGGGTATTGTTAATTTGACTTATACTGTTAATAAAAACAACTGATTTAAGAAAAAAAAAACTTTTTTTTTCATGTAATGAAATATGGCTAATTTTTTCATTCTTCTGGCAACCGTACACACACATAGAGGCACCTGTTCTTATAGTGCTGTCACGTGGCTGTAACGCACACATATCTACAAACGGGTCTCACTTTATTGTTCCGCGCGGTCTATCTGCTTCTTTCTATAATCTGAGCCTGTCAACCTCACATTGTAACAACTGAAATTGTTAATCGATATTTTTGTACTTACTTAGAAGCTCTACAAAACATTAATCATAATATTTTCGCAGACGGTGCAAGAGCTTAAAATACAAGAATGGAACGCAATCACAACACAACATATCAACCTCGTATATCAACTAGTTGAAATACTGGGGATTTTCTTACAAAGACTTGCTAGTGGCAAGGCTGGACATGGAAAACCAATCTTCTGTAATATAGTCATTGAAGGTAAGCTTTAGACACATTTATAGTAATATTATAAAGAGGTAAACTTTGTGAGGTTTCTCTGGATCTACTGAACCGATTTTGAAAATTCTTTTACCCATAGAGCCACGTTATTTGTGAGTGTCTTAAAGCTATTCACAAGTAGAAATGTTTACCTCCCAACGAAGTGGGCATGGGTCAGCTAGTAGTTAATAATCAAACAGGAACTCACTTAATTTAGTACTTAATATATTTTCTTGGGCAATCTTTCTCCACATCATATATTTTATGTATACCTAACTAATGTTTACCATTCTAATTTAGTGGTTAAAAAAAAATCTGGAGACTGAAAAATCGGCCCTAAATAAAGATGAAATTAAACAACCAATAGCAATGACTAGGCCGATGGCTTTTGTCCAGCCATGGGCTGAAAAACACCTAGTTGATTATGTGGCAAACTAGGCATTAATTTGCCACATAATGTTTGAGTACTTTATTTGAGCAGCAAATAATTAGATTTTTGTTTAAAACTAGGAGAGTTCCCGGGGCGTTTCACCTATGAAGACATGAAGGCAGCATGAATGATGTTGCCCCATTGCTGTTGCTGTTCACTTTGGCTACTGCTGCTATTTACTTCTGACATCACTGCTCAAGTACAAAAGTAGAAACTGAAGATTGTTCTTAAAAGATAATCATTTAATTTTAGAAAACTTGTTGATTTATATAGTCTTGTTAGACACCGATGTAAACCTATGTACATATTGTGTTAATTGTTATCCTGTAAACTTTAATATGAAGTATTTTAATTACGAACATTATAGGCACAAATAAAAATAACTTGTTATGAAATATTAAGAATAATTGAATACTTACTAAGTTTTTTTTTATAAATACAAGTGATTATTATAGTGATGCTATTTTGTTAAATAGTGGTGTTTGCTTTAATTAACTGTCATTCATTAGGTAATTATAGATAAATAGAAAGAAATAAATTATGGTAAACAAAAAAAAACTTTTATTTATGTTATAACAACCAACTGACAATAGCATTTTTTCACATTTAACATTTGGCATCTAATGTCTTTCTGTGGAAGTCATCATGGATAATTTAAACTGCTTGATATTGCTTGCTATGAGTGCATGAGAGAAAGTTTAAATTTTTCCTGCATAATGTAGTTAAGTGTGACACCTGAAAAAGAAAAAGAATTTAAGTAAACTCTCATTACATTCCAATATCCATTACATCCATCCATAAAGTCTAATAGGCCTCTTCCTTTAACACTTCAATACACAATCTATCTACTTTATAGGACAGCAATATTCTGCTATAAACAACAATAATAGGTGCCTACAATTCTATTGATAAGCAGACTTGACTAAAAAGTACCTAAACAAAGATACTATATGTAGCCCCAGCGAGTAATTTGTATTTAAATTGAATAATTGACTTAGATATTCTTACTAATAATATCAATCATTGAAAAATATTCAAGATAGGTACTTAGATATATTTTCAGTTGCCTTGTTAAAATTTGCTAAGTAAATATTCATATAAGTTGGTAGAAGGTTAGGTAGGTAACTATAGAATGGGCAGCAGCATTCTCTATGCATTTTAACACCATACTGCGATCGCCAACCCGCCTGCGAAGCGTGGCGATTATGGCAAACCCCCCCTCGTATGTATGGTAGGTACCTAATTATGTTTGATGATGCCTTACCTATATTTTGTATTCACCAGTAACAAACAAAATAATGTTGTTGTGCATATCAAACATCTTCGAAGATACAATATTTAGTTAGGTACCTATTTTAGGAACATTCAATGTTCAACACTTAGAAAGATAATAATAATAAGTAAGTAAGTAAGTATTGATATTACCTTGAACAAACAATGATGTGGAAATTTATATTTATGGTGGTGTACTGTACAGTTCATCGAAGTCCTTACATAATCCATTGACAAATGCTTATTTCTGTGCTTGTTTTAGTTCTTCGTCTATACGTAGATTTATTGCTATTCAAAACCTCGAATACATACACAAGTTGTTAAGCTTGTGGCTCATGGTTTGTTACGGTACGAGGTGTGAATTTGTCTTTCCATAAAATGCCACTAATATACCTTGTTTCTGAAATATCATAATAAGTATCTCTAATTTAGGTTGTAAAGCACTTAACAAAACAAAACTTTTACAATTATTTTAAAAAACTGATCTCACTGCCTTGCTAGTTAAAATACCACTAATATTGATTTATCATAGATGTTCTACACAAAAACACATTCACAATTTATCAAGAAGATATTCAAATACATCATTTCGTAATAATTATGGAGATTTTATGAGTAAATCCCAAAAAATGTACAACGAAAAATGATAGCGACCAACTTGTTGTCTTCGCTTTCGATTTAAACAAACTCGTTGGTTTCAAACCAACTAACAGGTGTCAAAATGGTTACGCAATTCGATTATTCGAATATTAGCGTTTTTAGACGCATATCGTTCACTCTTTAGCGTCTCAAACAGATTCGAATTGGTTTCACACATTATTGGTGTTACGCAATACGAAAGTCGTAAAATAAAGCAAACTCCGATCGGAATGAAGCAAATTAGTCTGAATCGTTTGCAGAAAATGCGTTACGCAATTACCCTACGGCTCCACACGTTGGCCCCAACGCTCGCACCAACGTTGGAGCGCAAATTCGGTGAGGCGTACACACGTTGGCGAATAAACTAGTTCTGTCCCGTCAGGGCCAATGTGAAGATGTCCGATACAGAAATTGAAACTGCTCTGAGCGCTTTTACAGTACTGAGTGAACATTTATATTTGTTACTGAGAAAAAAAAAAAGCCACGTCAAAGAAGATGGTGGATGACGACCTCCGCTCTCCGCTAGGAGTAATAGTGTTCTGTGATGACGACACATCATAAAACACGGAATCAGTGAGTACATATAGCTGTTATACACTCCATTTTAAATATTCTAATAACATACATAACAAACTACAATTATATCACCAGTTGTTTACAAAGAGTCAGCACTCTCACCGTATTTATATGCCGGAAGGTAATATAGATAATGTTTTAGAAGAGCAACAATTAAGATCACTAGATCAAATACCAATAAGAACAACAGAAAATGCTAGAGATATACGAAATGAATATGCATCATACTTTTATTCACATTAAATAAAAAATCTACCGACCTACAAAATTATTATGTATATTTAGGTACACACAGCCACAGGTCAGATGTATGTAGGTATGTTACAGTTGCACTACGAAAACATTATAATACGTAGGCCATAAGGGCGCGCTCAAGGTCAACATATTACGTCTAGCCTGTGGTTTAGTGTACCTACCTATTTCATAACGAAATAAACAACCAAGTGCTTTAGATTAAGTAGGTATGTAATTTGTCACAATGTAATTTTATCTATGTAAATAAATAAAGTAAAAATTCATCAATGTTTATCTTACCTCTGTGTGGTAACTGTATCTGATTTATCATAAATCGGAGCAAGAAAGCTATCCATGAGCTGATAAGCGAACCAATTTGGTTTAAAAATATCGTCTGTTGATGATCCAGATCGAGTAGAGTCACTAATTTTCTTTCTATAAAAGCGATATGTACTCATTAATGATTCCCGCTTTTTTTTTAAATCTTCAATTGAAAAAATCATTCCCATATTTTGTTGTATGATGCGCCATGCATCAGCTATTAAATTTTTATTTTTATGATCCTTTCGAGATGCGTCCCATATTATTGGATGTGCTTGATAAAGTTCAATAAACTCAATAACTTTTTCATTTGTCCATGCCGGTGACGATTTTGCGGATGAGGAAGCCATTGTCGCTCGACGTACGCACTCGCTGCGTGTTGCAACAGAACTGAGCAAAGCGCCAACGTGTGGACAGCTCGCGAACGTTGGCGCGCAGATTCCTTTGATGAAACCGACACGAGCCGGCCAACTACCAATGCTCGCCCGAACGTTGGGGCCAATGCAATTTTCTAGATCCACACGTTGGACGAGTAGCGTTGGGGCCTATATTGGGGCCAACGTGTGGAGCCGGCGTCAACATCAGAGACATATTGTACGTCATGCTTGACGTTGTAGACAATTTTCTAGGGTAGAGAAGACAAGTCTCTTCACATTTGATTTTGTAATCGCCGTGGTAAAGACTACAGAGCACTTTATTATCAGACAATAGATAACTTTTTACTGTCTACACGGAAACGTCATTTTTGTCTACTGTCGCTGCTCAGTTCGCTCAGATACAGTTATATTGAATCCGCGTATCACTGGTCAGTTTCCCTGTCGTCAGTTTATTTAATTTGCCAGTTTCGTTGATTAGTCAGTTTCACTGATTGGTCAGTTTTACCGATTAGACAGTTGCGTTAACTCGACATTTTCCAGTGTTTGCAAGTTTTCGTGAATTCGTCAGTTTGGTACACTTAAGGGAAAACGTTTTTACATGTTGAATAAACACATGTGGATAATATAATCTGCTGTAAGGAATACCAGCCTTATTAAAATCAAACTTCAGTTTATATTTATATCATAACATATAATAAATAATGAATAAAAATGTGTACTTAACTTCTAACATTACTTAACTGAAATCTAAATAGAATACGTAAACGCGTAACGATATGTCGTAAAAATGTATGTTACCTACTTATGTCAGTTTGACAATTTCACAAAATAAGTTTGTATTATTCCCTAATTATGGCTGAAAATTATCAAATCAATCTTAATTTATTTAAATTAGCAGACGTGTGTTCAGTTTTCTACCGACTGTACTTTGGCTGACGAATTGAATAAAACTGACGAATCGACGAAAACTGGCAAACACTGGAAAATGTCGAGTTAACGCAACTGTCTAATCGGTAAAACTGACCAATCAGTGAAACTGACTAATCAACGAAACTGGCAAATTAAATAAACTGACGACTGAGGGAAACTCGAGCGCCACGTCTGCGAGACTTCTTTCGTGAGACGGAGTTTTCTATTATAATACGTCATTGATGGCAAGTCCTAAGTCATTCTTGTGAGGTATGATCTCCAACGTAGACAGAGTACCTATTTATTACACAGAACATACACATAGAAACTGTTTAGGGTTACCGTGATGTATATTTTACCCAATATTCTTTACAAAATAACATTTAATGAGGTTGAGGAATGAGAAATAAAAAACTTGAGCAATGATGCGACTGCAATGTTTTATTCATAAACAAACAAATTAAGCACTAACTTATTATGAATATTTTCTTATTCACTAAAAGCTTCAATGATGACACAATGATGTGCTCAGCCGACACGCGATAAAAGACAGAATATCTTTACTTTGTCTCTTTTCTTTGCTAGTGACTTTGTTCTTCTTTTTCTTGTGCAAATGCAAAGGAAGATATCCAGCAGTCCAAATAATATTCTGTTTACGATCTCAAAGCTAGCTAGCCTTGCTGCCACCCAGCGTT
The DNA here is from genome assembly GCA_948098905.1 of Tiliacea aurago. Classification (NCBI taxonomy): domain Eukaryota; kingdom Metazoa; phylum Arthropoda; class Insecta; order Lepidoptera; family Noctuidae; genus Tiliacea; species Tiliacea aurago. Next base: position 20,616,465 of record OX402576.1, read on the forward strand.
GCCAGATTGGGGGCTTTTTCGCAATTTTGGGGAAAAATTTGGTACTTGGGATAAATTGGGGAAATGTTTGGGAGAAAAAAATTAACATTTGGGAAATTTGACGTTGATTAGGATTGAAATATCCTATTATATACTTAGGTATACTTAGGCAATACTTAACATTTTCGAATGCTGTATTCTATGAAACGCATCTAATAATTTAAGACGAGGTCTTAATTAAAGACTTGATTCCAGTGCCGTAAAAACCATGAACAAAAAAATATCGAGTGAGTCGAGATTACTACTTACTTTTGTGCCTTTTCCATAAATAAAAAAAATTGGTTGAGGATAACTGCTTTAAAATTCAGTTTTGCAAGATTTGATCCGGACATACATACAAACATTGCAATTAATGAAAGTTCGTAAAATAATTGTAGTTTGTTAATTCCCCCAATTTAAGTTTAGGGGTTTTATTCCACTGATGTATTAAATAGAAAGATAATTATGGTACGCGCTCCTCAACGTGGACCGCATAAATTAGGGGAAAGAACACAAATGACCTACATTTTTCTCGGTTTGCGGGGAATACCCGAATCGTAGTTTGTTTCCGAGTTGTTATGGGTACGTAACAGTGACAATTATTGCTATCACGTTCCCGCTATAGCCCGCGTAATATGTCTCTCTATTTCGGTTGTCGAGCACATGACGCACGAAATCGGGTCCATTTAATATTTATGTGATGTTAGAGAGTGGCCTATCTTCCTATTTAATACATCAATGGTTTATTCTGAAAAAGCACGGTCTTGAAACAAAAACAGGTTATTTACGTAGCTATTTAAAATGTAGAGGCGTTGTGGAAAGTCAGCCGGCGAGTTATCAGTGTCGTTCAACATGCGGTGTGAATGACGACAAATTGAGTGTATCCCTGTTCTGAAATAAATTTTAGTTGTTTATTTGGGGAAATATAATTTTGATTCTGGGGAAATTTGAGAAATGACATCTGGTAGCCCTGCTGACACCTATGGCTTTGGCTGCATTCCGAATTAGACCATAATCGCTCACAGCCATTGACATATAAACCTATGGACTTGCCATACCTACAAAATTAGCGTGACTACCTACAAAAATCGAGCACTTAAAATGGCCGCCTATCGTAGGGTTGTTACTGCGAGTGCGAGAGAGAAAGCAAGCAACCTTTTGACAGCACGTAGCAGACTTTTGTACCACAAAACTTGGCACTAAACATGGCGACCGGTCACGCATAAACAGATTTTGACGTCACACAGAAGTGTTGCCAAATTTAGTCCTTGACAAACATATAGATATCTCTTTTTTCATATGTAGCTCTTGATGAGTTAGAAAGAAACAAAACGCTTTTTGACATGACTGTGTCGATATGATAGATATTTGTATAACTATTCTTCATATAGTAGAATATGCCCCCCTCTCCATAGTATTCTTACCTCAATGCTCACAGCGCTCACAATAAATTGCGTACCGATTTAGCTATCACTATTATGACAGCTAACAGCTGTCAACAATTCGGAACGCTCGTGAACGCGTTGGATTACAGTTTTTCCTGTTTAAACCAGGGACCGTACAACCCCGGTAAAGAGTTAAGCCTTTCGAACCTTTATCATGATTTAACCCATTGAAAGGGTTTTATACTAGAAACCCAGTGAAAAGGTTACATGATAACCCATTGAATGGGGTTTATACTTGAAACACAGTGAAAAGATTACATGATAGCCTATTCAATGGGTTCTATACCTATTTGAAACCCAGTAACATTAAAAAATCATAATATCATTTTATTTCGATATGCGCCTAGCACGCGTTGCACGCGTAGCATGACCAATTCTATCTCTATTCTACCTAGGGACCGTTTTGGTTACCATTTTAGAAAAACCCTATTGCAGACCGCTTATAAGCAGTTAATCAAAAACTCATATGGTGTGGGTAATTTTGAATGACTTATATTAAGCCATTCAAAAGGGTTATCCACACCGTATGGGGTTTTATTGAAAACCTTTTAAACGGATTACCAAAATTTAATTTAAGCCGTTCATAAGGGCCGGTCATATCGTATGGGTTTTTGATTAACCGCTTAGAAAAACCCTATCGAAAACGCTTTCAATGGGTAACCAAAATGGTCCCTGGTTTAACCACCACACACAGACATTTGGACACTTGTTCTTCTTTGGTTACCACAATTTCGAAAATGCCACGCTATTTTTATACGATGCGACTTTAAGACTCGATCACGTCATGCTCCGGGCTGGCCGGAGGGGTATAAGTCGGGGATGCAGCTAACACGGCCTCTCCTGACGTGCCAGCGTCCTCGCCGGCCTCAGCAAGCAACGTAACCTCTTCACATTCAGCGAGAGCTTCAAATCATCACCACTGTCTTTTTTGACAGCGAGCGATCACGGTGATTTTAATTTAGGGCATGGTCGCCGATATTCCAAGATGGCGCATGTCATGACGTCATTCTATGAAGATTCACACGACATCGTTTTCGCGCTTATGGTAATTCGGTACGGATGTAAGCGCGATTACAGCGCAACTCGGAACACAACGTTATGTGTCTGTCTTGGTTTAGAGATATCTGTGGTCTGCTGCTTTGGACTGGACGCCTGCGACGTGTGTGGAAGTGTATCTATGGTATGTGGTCTGTCTTCTGTCTGCCTGCTGAGTACTACTTAATCTGTGGCCTGCTGTGATGGCTGTGAATCTGTGATGCTGTCTGTGTCTGTCATTGCCATTCCCTCTGTAACTGGATCGACGCTGTATTCTTTAATTTATTAGAATAAAATAAGTTTTTGTTATAATAAAAAGAACAATTAATTTATTAAAAGGTGCTGTAATCGACGGTCATGGACCGAAAAATATTTTGGAGAGTAAGTAGTTTTTATACTTTTAATTTGTGCCAGTTTTAACAAATCCTAAAATAATAACTGTACTTTTATCTCTCTCTGCTAAATATGGTGCATCTTTATAATAATCAGTTAAATAACGTAACAGTCTGTAAGTGTAGGGTAGGCTAAAATTAGGTCTTGTAACAAAAACAGGTTATTTACGTAGCTATTTAAAATGCAGAGGCGTTGTGGAAAGTCAGCCGGCGAGTTAGCAGCGGCGTTCAACATGCGGCGCGAATGGCTACAAATTGAGTGTATCCTGTTCTGAAATAAGTTTTAGTTGTTTATTTGCACATTTATGTCTACTGCATATTCCAAGGTGAAACTTAAGTAAAAATTAACAGAACTTCTTAAAATAACCCACGTCGACAATTTAGACTAGGGTCAGGTTTGCTAGTATCCTGTCATGTACCTATTGCTATGGTAGTAGTTGTTGAGAGGTATTATATGGATCGAAAAGAAAACACGTATTTCATCTTTAACATATTCATATTGACATGACAGGAATGATAGGAAAAAATAAAATATTATAAAAAGCAAAGATTAGGAGAAAACCTCTTTTAACATCCTCCCTTTTTCGATAATCTTTATCGTATGAGTCCCAACATTCCTGAAATTAGTTCCAGTCTAGGTTTATGCACAGGCTTAGTCAAAATATCAGCACACTGGTATTCTGTAGGAACATACTTCACTTGAAGTTCTTTTTCAGTAACCAATTCTCTAACATAAAAATGTCTAATGGAAATGTGCTTTGTTCGACGATGTAGCTCTGGGTTTTGTGAAAGCTTAATAGCAGCATCGTTATCAATTTGTAACGTAGGGACTTCTACCAAAGTAGTGATTTCATTTAAAAGTCTCTTCAGCCAGACAATTTCACGAGCAGCTTCACTAGCCGCAACAAGTTCTGCTTCAGTACTTGAGATAGCTACAGAAGTCTGTTTACGACTTGCCCAAGAGATTACTCCTCCTGCATACATGCATAAGATTCCAGAAGTGGAGCGTCCTGTATCAAAATCTCCACCATGATCAGAATCACTAAAGCATTCTAAGATTCCAATTTTGTATCCCTTTTTGTATACAATTGCTGTATCTAGGGTTCCCTGAATGTATCGAAGTATGCGTTTAACCTTGTTAACATCTTCTAAAGAGGGATTTGTAAGTTTTCTGGATACGACACTAATTATAATAGCGTATGATATGTCCGGTCTAGTACCTGTCATTAAATAAGCTAGCCCACCAACGGCTTCACGATAAGGGAATTTAATCTCATCCTCCTTTACTGAGCATGGTTGTGCTTCTTTGATGATTGGAGTACTAACGGCTTTACACTCACTCATTCCAAAGCGTTCCAATAGCCTTTTAGCATAATGTTTTTGAGACACTTTGATGGGACCATCATTGTTATTGAAGATTTCCAAACCCAGAAAGTAAGAGGCTGGTTTTGTGGTTATCTTGAACTTCCGTTTCAATTCCGACAAAAACTTTTCAGATTCCTTTGGGTTCGTCGAAGCTATTAGACCGTCATCAACATAGAGTCCAAGAAGTATTTTGTTGTTAAGTCGGTTTCTAATGAACAAACATGGATCTGTGTCACATTGTTTGAATCCTAAAACTTTCAAATAATCAACAATACATTTATTCCAACATCTTGGAGCTTGTTTGAGACCATACAAACTTCTCTTCAATTTACATACTTTCGTCGTATCATCACTGTATCCTTCTGGCTGATTCATGTAGATATCTTCATCTAATGAACCATTCAAAAATGCAGTTGCTACATCAAACTGTCTTAGGGATAATCCTTCATTTGCAGCGATGCTAAGAATCGATCTTATTGTGGCCATTCTAGCAACAGGACTAAATGTGTCACTATAATCAACTCCTTTCTTTTGTGTGTAACCTCTAGCTACTAATCTAGCCTTATATTTGTCAAGGCTTCCATCAGCATTGGTTTTTACTTTGAATATCCACTTACAAGAAATCAGTTTTCTGTCTTTTGGTTTATCCACCAAAATCCAAGTTTTATTCTCTTTTAGAGATTTTAGTTCGCTTTCCATTGCTTTTAACCATTCTGCTTTCTGAGGACTTTTTATTGCTTCTTTGTATGTCTTGGGTTCATCAAAATCACTAACAATAGTAGACATAATAAAATCTTCAAATCGTTGTGGTGGTCGCAATGTCGATCTATCTCTTAATATCCTTGTCACAGAATTTTCTTGTTCGTCATCATCATCATCATCTGAATAAACTTCTGATGATTCAGGCGTAATATAGGACTCATTGTTAGCTTGACTTGTCGATGGTACAGGTGTTTTAGGAGGTTTCCCGTCCGATATCCACTTGCGACATTTTTTAACTTTGTGTCCATATAATCCGCAATATCCACACTTTTTCTTGTTTATAAACTTATTTTGTACAACTAGAGCTTGTTCTTCAGTATTACCTTCTTTGGTCAAAAGTGAACATTCGTAAGCACATACTTGTGCTGTCAGATTGTCTATATTTCGATCTTTTCTTGACATCAACATCCAACTGGACTTGAAAGAGAAGTAATTCTCGTCGGGTAAAGTTTCTAAGATCTTGCAGATTAGTAATATCTCTGGAAGGTCATATTTCGTTTCACCTTTTTGAAGTTCTACTTTCAATTCATGCCATATATTTTTTAGTTTGGATATATGCATTGACATGTCATGTGAGGGATCTTTTTTATAGCCAAAGAAACTGTAGCATAGTGAATAGCTTTTGTCTTCTGATGTTCCATCAAACAAAGTGTGCAATTCATCCCAAACCTGTTTGGCTGTTGAGAATCTCATGACCTTTTGTAAAGTGGCATCCGACATGTTAGCCATCAAAATAAGCATCGCTGTACTATCAATTTTATGATATGCCTCTATAGTCTTTTCATAATTTTCTTTAACGTCTGCTGTTGCTGTAGTAGCTGGTTGTATAGGCTCTATAAGTTTTCCATTTATAGCGTCCAACCCGCCAGGAGTACCCCTTAAAAGCAAAAGTTCTTTGCAGCGCCATGTTGACCAATTTTCTTTACCTTCTAAACGACCGATGTCAATTTTGCAACTCGTAGACGAAGTCGACATTTTGACAGGCCTTCGTTAGAATTTATTTGAAAAAAAAATGTCTTTTTTCTTTTGAAAATTATTTATTACGAACTTACGTGATTCAATAATTAATCGTTTCCAATGTAATTGAACGCTCTGCTACCATGTTGAGAGGTATTATATGGATCGAAAAGAAAACACGTATTTCATCTTTAACATATTCATATTGACATGACAGGAATGATAGGAAAAAATAAAATATTATAAAAAGCAAAGATTAGGAGAAAACCTCTTTTAACAGTAGTTAGTAAAATTTTTTTTTCTTATTCTTTTGTGGGTAACAAGGTCCGTGTGGTGCCAGATGTAAAGAATAGCATCTCCCTATTTCTTCCTGTGGGTGTCGTAGAAGGCGACTAAGGGACTTACTAGAGAATGGGCAGTAGTTTTCTTTATGCATTTTAACACCATACTGCGATCGCAAACCCCCCCCACCTTTGGGGGAGGCCTAATAATTTTATGTAGTAGAAGCAAATTAATAAATTAAATAAATAAATAAAGTTGACTTTATAAATGGGACTTTATAATGGGGTAACTGATTTAAAATGGAGAAGTCTTTCGAGATGTGGTGTTTTAAGGTTTTTTATACAGGGTTACTGGTAATTCGACGTATATCCGTCAGGGGCTGATAAGGGGGCCAAAATGCAACAAATTGAACCCCCCATATGTATGGCCGAAATTCAATAGTTTTCGAGATATTAGAATTTTAAGGGTTTTTCGATATTTACTCAAAATTTGACATTTCATTCCAAACAAAAAAAAAACTACATATTTGAATGGGTACCATTAAAAATGATGTTGTAGCTGGCACTTCAATTAAGCTATGGACATAATTAAAACTACTTAATTTAACAAAATAATGAAAATAATAAGCGATATAAGAATAATATCTTACCAATATTTTCATTTTACGCTTCAAAAATGTTGTCTCGTCACAAAAATTTCTATGACATTAATCGTACAAATAACTAAAACAACTTGCTTATTCTGTAAGCTTTCCAGAAAGCTATAAAAGTCAATTTTAAAATACATAATTCGTGCCAAGGCATGTGTTTGAATCGGCGCGGGGAGAGAAAGGGTCATTTGTATTTGTATGAAATAAAATGCATAAAAGAATGTACATCATATTTTATTACAAATCTTACACATCTTGTTCAAAATGAGCCCCTCGATTACGAATGCAGGTTCGAATTCTCTTCCTAACTTCGGTTTCCGTCACTCTTGATGTGAACGTTGTTCTCATCTGTTGCGCCGCGTTTATTATTCGCTGTCGAAGTTCTTCGACTGAATTTATTGGGGTCACATAAACTAATGCCTTCATATGACCCCAAACGTAAAAATCAAGTGGTGTGATATCAGGGCTTCGTGCTGGCCACGGAATTGGCCCTCCCCTCCCAATCCATCGGTTTGGATATCTCTCGTCTAGCCACTGTCGGACAGTAATCCGGTAATGTGCTGGGCAACCATCATGTTGAAACATGAGGTTGTTTTTTATTTCTTCGGGAACATCCGCCAACAAATCGTCTAGGTTGTTTCTCAAAAACTCCTCGTAATTTTCGCCGTTCAAATTTTGGGGCAAAAAATGAGGGCCCACCAAATAATTATCAACGACACCCATCCATACGTTCAGGGAAAATCTCATTTGCGACGCAGTTTCTTTTAGTTTTTTTGGATTCCTGCCTGATTTAGGTGCCCAAAAATGTAAGTTATGGTAATTCGTTATTCCATCCCGGTCAAACTTTGACTCGTCAGTCCACAAAATATTTCTTAGGAAATGTTCCTGGTCAGCGTCAGCGTTTAATATAAACCGAGAAAATTCGAGTCGCCTGGCAGGATCTCCCTCGTGCAATGTTTGAACAGGTTGATAATGGTACGGGTGTCTACCTGATAGATGTACTACCGACCACACTTTCCACTGGGACATACCGAGCTGTCTTGCAACAATGTTCGTTGAGATGTTTGGGTCATCAATAAAACACTGAAGAATGGTGTCCTCTTCGTCAGCCGTGTACCGTCGAGGTCTGCCAGCGTTGAATTGTGCTCTTTGAACACTGCCAGTTTCAGACAATCGTCGATAGGTGCTCCCGAAAACAGTAACGTGGGGAAGTCGACGATCGGGAAAGCGGCGTTGGTATTCTCGCCGAGCCGCAGCCGCGTTTCCATCGGCAAAACCATAACAAAACATTATGTCTGCGTATTCGTTATTAGGATACGAAGCCATGTTATCCGAAATAACAATGATAACAAAAAGAATAACAAGAGAAACAAGAATTAACAATAATGATCGATAACAAATTAACGGGATGAGAGATTGGTAGCAAGATAACAACACACGTGCTTGGGCAGTGGAGAGTCAAAACTTACTAAGGAAGGCGACGCGAGCGCAGCAGACGCCGTGTACTCCCCCGCCCGCACACCCCGCCCTCACACCCCGCCCCATCGCGAAGAATTTCGCCAGGAAAATCGGTTGTTTTAGCGAGGATCATAAACTAAAAACACAGATAATTTCTCTCCCCGCGCCGGTTCAAACACATGCCATGCCACGAATTATGTATTTTAAAATTGACTTTTATACCTTTCTGGAAAGCTTACAGGATAAGCAAGTTGTTTTAGTTATTTGTACGATTAATGTCATATAAATTTTTGTGACGAGACAACATTTTTGAAGCGTAAAATGAAAATATTGGTAAGATATTATTCTTATATCGCTCATTATTTTCATTATTTTGTTAAATTAAGTAGTTTTAATTATGTCCATAGCTTAATTGAAGTGCCATCTACAACATCATTTTTAATGGTACCCATTCAAATATGTAGTTTTTTTTTAATTTGGAATGAAATGTCAAATTTTGGGTAAATATCGAAAAACCCTTAAAATTCTAATATCTCGAAAACTATTGAATTTCGGCCATACATATGGGGGGTTCAATTTGTTGCATTTTGGCCCCCTTATCAGCCCCTGCCGTATATACGTCGAATTACCAGTAACCCTGTATATAGTAAAGGATTGGATCTCTTTAATGTTGTTCTGCAATTTATTGTATCACTCTGCCCTATCAAATAATATGTTTTTCCTTCCGTAGTTAATAGGTGGTAGTCTTAGGCAGATGTTGTTTTTTCTTCTAGTAATACATTTTTTGTAACCTTTATTTTAGAGTGTATATCTTTGTTTAATAGCCTGTGATCTAATGTGCAAGAGTAATTATTAATAAATATGCAATAGTGGCATCAATTTAGTTTCTCTGTAATTTTTTTCTGTGGGAGTTAGATAGTGGTAATAGAATAATAGTTTAATTATTTTATTTTTTTTTAGCTGCAGTGCCCCACACTTCTATTAAGTAGTCTAGATGAGGTTTAACCATGGCACTGTATATAATGAACCGGACTGCCAGACAGATTTCAGCAAGCAGCGAACAATACCTCAAAGTGCACCCATAATAGACAATAGTTTAGATCTTAGTTTATCTAGGTGTGGTTGCCATGTCAGATTTTAATCTAGATGGAGATCAAGATACTTTTCTCAAACATGCATGGAAATATTGTCATTATTTTCGAAAAATAACACGCGAAGTATTGAATTTATGGTCAAAGAAAATCAAATCCATTGCAGCAGCGTTTTTTTAATTTGAAACATTACAACACTCCAGCAATGTATGAAACAGCGTGCTGGGCTTATTAAATACTCTTTTCTCAAACATGCTTTGAAGTTCGAGCATTATTTTGACAACCTTCTTCAAGATAAATCGAAATTGCTGTACTGGCCAAATACATGCGAGCAGCGGCCACCAAAAGTTGTATGAAAATCCAAAAAGTTGTATGAAAATCTATATGTGCCCTGCCCAGGGACCGTACAACCCCGGTTAAGGGTTAAGCCTTTCGAAGGGGTAACCCATTCAATGGGTTACATTTATCATGATGTAACTCATTGAAAGGGATTTATACTAGAAACCCATTGAAAGGGTTACGTGATAACCCATTGAATGGGTTTTATACTTGAAACCCAGTGAAAGGGTTACATGATAACCCATTTCAATGGGTTCTATACCTACTTGAAACCCAGTAACATGAAAAAATCATAATATTATGTTATTTCGATAGCCGCCCAGCACGCGTAGCATGACCAATTCTATCTCTATTCTACCGAGAGACCATTGATTTGGTTCCCATTTTGGAAAAATGGTCCCTGGTCCTGCGAGGGGTTAGGGTTGCGAGTTTGTCCGAACCGTATATTGTGGCCCTGGCACACAGGCAAATGAAGGAATACGGGTGGGTTTTAGTCAGTAAAAGTCTGACACGCCCTCCCGCTCCGCCCAGAGCGGGAGAAGATATTTGATAATTCCCCACCCTAAAAAAAAAAAAAATATGTGTCGTGGTTTAGCGGCCAAATAAATTACATAGTAAACTCATAAATATCGTGTAATTTAAAAATGGAACGATGTTTTTCTCCGAAACATGGCAACCAAGGAGATAACTTATCAAAAGTTTTATTTAAATATCGAACTGGCTTGCTAATAGAAACCTGTTTATTGAAAAAAATAACAAATGAACACATTGGCGCGTGAAAAATTATCGTTGTTCATTGAACCTGGAATTTATAAATAATTTACTTTCCCTGCATTCTTTTGAGAAACGCACTATAAATGCCTCGGCGGAAATGGCAATTGCCTGTCTCGTATTAGTGAAGTCCTCGCCTACGGCTCGGCCTTCAAACTCATACTTGACCTGCAATTGCCTATTTCACGGCCTTTGCAATAATGTACTATTTCTGACTTTGGTTAAGGGTTCGTTATTTATACACAGACTTGAGTGATTATCGATTTTTTTATTCCTAGCACTGAAAATAATGCCGTTAGTATTAGATGTGATCATAGTGACTTGGAACAATCTAGAAAGAGTATCTATCTTCCTGCGCTTATTTAAAGATGTGATCGATATTGTTGCCAAACAAAAATATGCTGTTGTCGTCAGCATACAGTATTATGTCACCTGACATATTTAATCTATGCTTATCGGTTATATATTATGAAGAGCAAAGGGCCAAGAATGGAGCCTTGCGGTACGCCGTAGTTTATAGTTACGCAGTTACTTTGCATATCACTAATCCGAACAATTTGCTATCTGTTAGAGAGATACGACCGAAACATGTCGTGGGCAGCTCCATATCATACAGTTTTTGGAGAAGCAGACTATGGCTAATGATATCAAAAGCCTTTTTCAGGTCGTTAAATATGCCGAGTGCTGCGCGTTTTTCATTAATATTGTTTTTCAGGTTTACCACAAGGTCGATTGTTGCAGTTAACGTGTTAGGTTTTGCGCGGAAACCATATTGATTTTAGAGATTATCGGGAGGACTGAGATGGGGCCATAGTTGACCGGGTCGGTCTTTTTCCCCGTTTTAAAAATTGAACTCACTTTCGCTACTTTGTGAGAATCGGGGAAGAAGCCGTTTTGTAAACAATAGTTAAATATTAATACACATTGTTAGATTTTTTAATATTAAGTTGCAACTAATGCCGTCTAGGCACGTAAAGGTGTTGAAATAATTACATATTTCTTTAATGTCAGTAATTGGACCCGGTTGTTTATCTAGTTTTAAAGGAGCAGAGCACGACTTTCTTTTGTTTCCAGCTAAGTTCCTGATTAATTTCCCTATCTTAAGGTTTTCTTTCACAGTTTTTGAAAGCTTTGTAATAATAGTTATTTTTAGTACTCTGGATTTGTTCGTTGTGTCGTTTGGATTGTTAATAGTTTGATGTTCCATCTAAACAGGTACAAACCTTGTAATGTATCTATACATTTTGTTTCCAAAGAACCTAGATGTAACGAGTCACTTTAGTGGATTTGCTCTTGCTTAATTCCTCTTTGGCCATGTGTACTTGCAAATATTGTCTTGGGTGGCAATAAATTTGAAATCACAATAACTGTGTGTGGAAAGTTGTGGTAGTTGTACTACCAGCTTTTATATAAAATGTAATAATTTCACAGTAAAAATGGAAACATTTGCTGTTAGACTTCCCTGTTTTACTGCTTGTGTTTACTGCTTGTTCCCATCCCCACCACCTTTGCTAGTAGCAGATACCAACTTAATATATAGATAATTACTTAACTAGCACCTTTTGGAACTTGAATTCTATCCATTCCTTGGTTTCTGGGAGCTTTCTGTGAAATCTTATCTCAGTTGTTATTAATGATAATATTGTGATAAAAATAATAACAACCAATTGGCTAACTTAGGTAAGATTCACTTATAATGATTTGAATGGACCCCCCTAGAACTAGGGAAAATTTGTAATTCTACTGTAAAGTACAGTTTTAAAATAATTTAAAGTTTTAGAACCTGGCCACCTATTCTCATGCCAATCATTATCCATATAAATGAACTGTATTGTTTTCTTTCAGATATTGTTACTGTTATGTATAATTTTAATACAAAAGTCTGTTCAAGCAAAGAAACAAAAAACTGCTGTAATAACAGATGTAGGTGATATAAAAGAGTTTAAGAAACTATTAAGAACTAAAACTAATGTTTTGATATTATTTGTGAATGAGTTGAAGAATTCGCAGTCAGTCACAGATGTATTCAAAGATACGGCAGATTCTATGAAAGGGCAAGCAACCCTTGCCATTATAGATTGCAATAATAGGTAAGTTACTCTCACTATGATAAGATTTCAAATTGTCAACATAATCACCACAGTTTTGAAAAGTGTATTGCCTCCAGATTGCTTTCAAGATCTGGAGACAACACACTTTTCTAGATCTCAAGTCTGGAGGCAAAAAACACTTTGAACATCTTTCAAAATCTGGTGGCAACACACTTTTGTTGATCTTTCAAAATCTGGAGTCAACACAGTTGTAGACCTTTCAAAATCTGGAGACAAGACTCTTTTGTAGATCTTTCAAATCCTGGAGGTAACACACTTTTGTAGACTTTTCAAAGTCTGGAGCCAACACACATCTTTCAAAATCTGGAGGCAAGGCAACACACTTGTAAACCTTTCACAATCTGAAGGTAACATACTTTTGTAGGTTTCCTTACTCAATCTGGATCTATCTAATCTAATCTAAGTGTGTTTTTTTTATAACCATATTATGAAGTCAGTTGAAATTAATAATTATTTATTACTTTGTTGCTTTCTAGTGATGGCAAGAAGCTGTGCAAAAAATTAAAGATATCTTCAGACAAAGCCTACTATCTGAAGCATTATAAAGACGGTGAATTCCATAAAGACTATGACAGGAACGAGTCAGTTAATTCACTGTGCAACTTCCTGAGAGATCCAACCGGAGATCTGCCGTGGGACGAAGATCCTACTGCTACTGATATATTTCATCTCCAAGATGGCGAGGTTTGTAATCTTTTTTTTCTTTTGGAAATCTAGTTGGCCAAACATAAGTTTACAACTCAATCTAATTTAGGTTATATACAAAATTTCGATAAAAGTAAAAAATTATAATGGGCAATTACATTAAAAAAAAACATTGTATTTGAAAAACTCCACTATCAATACACTTATCAGCTTCACATAATAGGCATGAGCACACTGATTACGAATAATGAGCATTGCGAACATTGTTTGGAATGTTAAAATGGTATGACGAATTACATTTTGCATGCATTGAACCAAGAGGCTGTTGCAAATAATTGAGTAGTAGAACATCATAAATCAGCTTTGTCTTTCTGAATTCCTAGCTGGCTAGATCCAGATACGAAAGAAAAAAAGAACAAACATTTATTTGTTTTTATTAGTATTTAAGTCTTAATGTAGTCAGGGAAATTAAGTTGTTTATCAAATTGACTACCTACCAAATTGAATAATCCGGATGTTGAAATCACATCTGTCATAACTTTGACAGTTGTATGAAATGGCTAGAACACGGCAAATTGACGTAGTATGTCAATTTGATAAACAATTAATTTTACTGAATATGCTCAGAAAAAAATTCTATTCTATTGTGGTATGAATGATTAAAGACTGCCTTTATAATTAGTATAGTCTCAAGCGCAACTGTTCTGCTAAGCGTGGGGTCCTAGGTTTGTTCCACGGTTCGATCGCTGGATTCGTAATGTGCCTGGTTAGTGAAACTTCTAACGTTACTGACGCAATGTGGAAGTACGACCACATCTACCTTTCCCCTTAGAAGAAAACATGTTAATTTCTTTTATTTTGCTTTGGGAATTTGAAGATATTTATAGGTGCCAAAAGCCAGTGGTAACACCGCCGACTTACGAATTGAAGGTCGTGGATTTTAATCAGGGCAGGCGCATTACTTTGAGTAATTTGAATCATCACCACTGCTCTCAAAACGGTGAAGGAAAACATCGTGGGGAAACCAGCATGTCCTAGAACCAAAAATTCGAAGATAATATGTAACATCTACCAACCCGCACTGGGCCCGCGTGGTGGGTTACAGCCCACCCCTCTCGAAGAGAGGAGGAATGTGTCAGCAGTGGGAACAATATGGGCTGATTATGCTAACTTGAAGAGACACTGAAGTTTTAATTGAGCTGGTCACACACTTTGTGGTTTTCAGACAGAACGTAACCAACCATGAAGGTTGCTTTGCCGCTTAAAACCTGCATTCCTATAGTCGTAGGTGCGACATTAAGTGGCCTCTTAGGAGCCGCCTTCACGAGCGAGAGAATCGCGGCGATAATATCGTCCGCGTCGTGCCACGTATTTCTATACACTCTTAGGGTCCGTCTCCACGAGCGAGAGAATCGCGGCGATGCGATGAGGGGTGAGTGCGAGTGAAACGTCATCGTAGCGCGCTCGTCGGTCGTCGCTAATGGCGGCGCGCGACGCGCTCTCGCGGCGAACGCGCAGTCTTAACGCAGGCGTCCCAACGCGCTGACTCGTTCGTAGAGATTACCCGACGTAGAAGCGCAGATCCGTCGCGATTCTCTCGCTCGTGGAGGCGGCCTCTTAGGATGCTTGCATTAAGACGCGGGTTCTCGTTTAAGACAACTCGGTACTAACTACTCACTACGTTTAAAATAGCCCTGTATTACTTATGTGCCTATCTGTACCGGGAAACCCACTGCTTTATGCAGGTACCCTATATGTCCGTATCTCGCTCATGCTAGCGTGGCAACCGCATATAGTACATTATTTGCCTAAGGGACTAACTACTCTTAAGTATACAGCTCGAGATCTATGGATATGCGTATACGCATGTGTTTTTTGCGGAAAGCTGAACGGATGCGTACCTACTCATCTCCATACAAATCGTTGTTTTCTATGGACAAAAGCTGAACAGAGCTGAATAAGTGTGGTTAGTTCATAACATCTCAAAGCATAGCGAATGTATTACAAAATCTTATTGTAGCCTAGCCTACTCAGTTCATGATAACAGCATCTTATATCAACAATTATAGAATGTTATTCAGATTTTTGTTTAGATTTGCTGGCTTTATTTTTAAAACAGCAGGAGGCAGCGCGATGTTTGTACACGATGCATCATAAAAGAGACTCAACAGTATGAAACTGTTATTGTTTTAATTCTTTCTGGTTTACTAACTTACATTCCCATTAATGAGTCACCATATAAGATTGGTTGATAGCTTAGATAATTGGGTTGAAAAGATAATAAGCTGTGGCTAAATATCTTTTCAACCCAATTACCTCTTCTCTTATGACATAATTATTACTGCCAGTAACGGCTGTTTTCATCCTATTCTCAGAGAATTAGATCGTTGGTAACATAGGAGTTGGGGTGGATTGAATAAATCGATTCCCACGTAAAAAACGGGTAGTAAACTCTGTTATACCATACAATTCACCATGCTGACGATAAGCATCTATAATTGTTAATGTGTGTAGCGAAGTACCTTTAGCAGTATAGCGAATCAGTTAATTGGACACGTTATGGCTTCAGCGAATTTTTCCGTTTAACTTATAATCATCAAGTCATTATAATGTATAAAGTTTAACACTGCGTGATACACGACGAGACAAAATATAAGTTTTAATGTAATTATTTTATAGGCGTTCAGTGTCATATAACGTGGTTAAATGACTGAATGAATTTGTAATAACTTAATATTTAGTAAACTTTATGACAAACTTTTGACTGAATATAAACTTTTGGTTAACGATTTAAGACTTAGCAATGACCATATTTAATAATGCCAGCAAGCAGCGTTTCTGTGTTCTACGGGCTAATAGGGAATATGCACGTAATTTTTGAATTATTTACATATCCATTATTTTAATATAAATTGTGTAGGAGTCAAGAATATGTTTCTATCTAGCTGGCCCACCTGATCCACAGCAACGAAGCCAATGTAGATTGTTAGCTTATTGAATGTACTTCTCTAAAAAAAATATTCAATGTACCTGCGCGCCACTAAGACAGGAATGGCATTTAATTTCGGTTACTATCCAGCGGGGCCCTCCGTTATTCTATTGCTTAGAGACTAGAAAATTTTATTCGAGATACTCATTCCAATGTACTTTTCAAGTTATTAATTTATTTTCAAAAACCTTGGATAGTAGGTATACCAGAAATCATTTTCGTAAGTTTTTTTCTATCCAGCCCTTTTTATCCTTTATATTTACAAGTGTAAATCGCACGCCAAATTAAAGCATTTCCAATGTACTCACGGGGATTAATGCGGTCTGTGGACTCCATCATCAGTTCCACTTCACCTAATGGTGCTTTCTGAGTGCAAATGCATGAGTTACTATTAAAAATATCCAAATCTCTATCCGTCTTATTACAAAACATGATTTATATTTTGACATGGCTTAAACCATGGAGCTTGTTTTTGTAATGAGAACGTAACTCTGATTGAAATACCGTTCTTTATGCAAAACTGAAAGCTTAGTTCAGTACTAAGTTGTCAGTTTTGTGTTTAGGAACTTTACCATAATCGGAATAAAGTTCGAAATTCAATAATGGCTCCATGTTTTAAGCCTGGGTCTGAAGATAAACCTTGTTTTGTAATAAGGGGGTATAGGGCTGCCTATAAAATTCGAGGGTTCCCCTCGATTTCCATGGGATCTCCTCATCAGATTTTGATTTAGTGCTTTCAAACAAAAAAAGAATTTTCAAAATCAGTCCATAATAATTGACGGAGAAATCGGTGAACAAACATAAAAAAAAACATGCAGTCGAACATACAGCGTGTTACGGAAAGGGTATATACATATCAAAGGCACGGTTTCTATTGGTTATAACAAACTACATGGCATATTGTTTTTAATAATACCTACATAATTAAAAAAGTTAAGAAACATTTAACTAGTAAAAATCAAATGTTTCCAATTGAATTCTACACATCACTAGAACAAGTCAGCTGATCGGTACACGTTTTAATCCATTCTTTTGATTCCGCCGCCAATCGTACCACCCGCGCCGCCGCGCCGCCGCGGTGCGGCGCCGTGTCGCAGAGCTGTGGTAGGTGTGTGTGTGTACTAGCGCACAGACACAGATAATGGATAATGACCCTCGTAGTCCGGTGACACGTTTTTTATTATTTATATTTAAAAAAACTATAGAAATAAAAAAAAATCAAACATTTTCAAAGTTACTCTTTTTGAGCTGAAATTTTGTACAGAGCTTCTGAACCAGATGCACTGTTCACCCTTTTCGTATGGATATACCCTTTCCGTAACACGCTGTATAACCTCCTCCTTTTTGGAAGTCGGTTAAAAAATAAATTACATGCATATTCCCTATTGCGTAACGCACTATCAGTTGCAAACGGTTTCAATTTGACAGTTCATCAACATTAATTGCGTTATTTACGTTGTTGAGCAGACAAAGCCTCCTTAAATGGAGGTCAGTGATTTTCATACAACTTTTGGTGGCCGCTGCTCGCATGTATTTGGCCAGTACAGCAATTTCGATTTATCTCGAAGAAGGTTGTCAAAATAATGCTCGAATTTCCAAGCATGTTTGAGAAAATATAGTTTTTAGAATTGTTCTCTGTTTGTCTGAATGTATGTTCCAGCATCACGTTAATACTACCGGATAGATTTTGTCACATTTTGTATAGATATTCCCTATAAAGGTTTCTACAGACCGGCGCAACATGCGATGCGCGACACAAAGGCACCGCTCGTCGCGCGACACGACACAAAAGCACCGCTAGTCGCGCGACACGCGTGGCCTTTGTGTCGCGCCGCAGTGTAGAAGCCTTAACTCTGGTCAGTCTGTAGGCTATAAATTATCACGCTATTTTCAATGGGAGTTGAGCAATATTGCATTATGATCGTATTCTTCTATGGTTTACCGCAAATTGTAAAAAGACGAGTCAAAAGGTTTAGAGTATTGAATATAGCTACAGATTTAACCTTTTAAATGATTATCATCACGCTGTACACATTTATGGAGTCAATCATGACATATATGTATACAGGGTGGATGAGAAGAGGCAATAAGGGCAGGTACTTTAACTGTTGTCGCTACAAGAAACCGGTCTTAGGAGAATGTCCTTAATTTTTTTATTAACCATTTGGATCTGCATTCACAGATTTTGAAAAACAGTCTGCAAATAAACGGGCAATTTTCACAAAAACTTTTCTTGTTGCTAATCGATACTGTTTTTTTTATTAGGATCAAAAATCTTTATCGGACCAACTGAGGTTCGAGTACTGCAAAAGTCAGAAAACGCAAAAAAACTTTTCCCATACATTTCGTAAGAAATGAGACTGAGATGAGAGCGAACACAATATACCAGTTTCAGCAGTGACAATACTGGAATTATTCCATTACTTCACTGGGCTGAATAGGCCACGAATATAGCAGATAGTTACAGATTTAACCATTTAAATTATTATCATCCCGCTATACCTTTATGGAGCTATGGAGCCAATCATGACCTATTATAAGAACGGCTTACTTATTCGGAAGTTTTATAAAAACGTGGCTTTTAGTATATAATATTGCGGTGTCTTATGACTTCCACGCGAACGAAATCGCGGGCAGAAGCTAGTCACACATACTACAAAACATTGATCTTGTATTGGTTCCGTTTTTCCATCAGAACACTAAAATTATATCAATGTTGTACTTTACTGAATCTGGATTATCTATCTTTTAGTGAGTTTGTTTGGTGATAAAGCAGACAATAATTATACTTACACAAATTTCTTTGTTATAGGCTCTTAACAAGTTTCTGAAGAAAGGTACTGGTGCTTACAAGAAATCGATGATAATGTTCTATGCGCCGTGGTGCGGATACTGCAAGACTTTAAAACCAGAATATGTTAACGCTGCTGCTGATTTGAAGGTGAGAACTTAATTGTTTATGATTGGTGCCACTCGTCTTGCACTGAGGCATGCTCACTGACTTGTAACCTTATACGTCATGCCAATCTGTGTGGCTACTCTGAAGTACGCATTAAGGGTGTTTTTAATATCATGCGGATTTCATAACGCATGCGGGATTGCCCCGCACGCGTAACTGCTACCCAGGTTCACATCACGCGTCCTTACAATAAATACTTGTATGAAAAGGACATTTGCGGGGCGATCCCGCATGCGTGATTAAATCCGCACGATATTAAAAACACCCTAAGACGGACCAAACAGAAGCGAGTGAACAGTGCGTGCGGGAGTGCAAAGGGTATAGGTCGTAAGGTAAAGACCAGCGCTCACTAGGCGGCACGGCGAGGCACGGCATAACGTGGAAAGCAGCGGTATGCTGCAGCCGACTTCGGCATGCCGGGGCTACCCTGTGCACTTCCGCGCGCACTGTTCACTCGCTTGTGTTTGGTTACTGTGCAAGATAAGTATCAAGTTCAAACGACCACAGAGCTCGGGATCGCGCCCAGCGGCCACTGAGGTTTCTGTGCTCTGTGAGAGCGACCATACAGTTGGGTGAGAATTGAATGACATGCATCTCGCTGGAGGTTACCTAGAAGAATCACAGCTAGTGAGATAAACCTTTTTATGTGGGACTGAGAAGGTTATCTATGGTTGGAGTCTTGCGGTTTAGTGTCACGTGCATATTAACCCAGAACCTCTCGTTAGAGAGTAGTATATTCCTTGCCCAGAACATACTTATTAATTTTATCTTATAATGCAAAATACTTTACCTGTTAAACTTTACCACTTAAAACTTGTTTACGTATGATTTCAGGGTGAATCACTACTCGCTGCAATTGATGTTTCTAAACCAGGAAACTCTAAAATAAGACAGTTGTATAACATAACAGGCTTCCCTACCTTATTGTATTATGAGTAAGTACTGATAATATAAACATTAACCTATTATATTAAAACATTTGGTTTGGGCGCGTTGTGATGGCGTATGTTCGATGACGAAGATGTCCAACATGGGACTATAAAAAGATGATAGGCTAGAACTAGATTGATGCCGAAAGGTCGGAACCGTGGTCGGAACTCATCCTTTTCCTCTGTTATATCTGTCCGTCCATTTCAAACTTTAACATAATCAATCTTTAAATATGTAATACGATACTCCAGGGTGCTTTTTCCTTATTTCAAAGCGGTGACTTATTCAACACCGATTCCGACACCACATTCGACCGAAAACTGATTACTTACACTTTGATACACTTTTGATTACTATGTTACTACAATCCTTTACTATTATTTTACATCTGACAGTACCAACACAATAGCAACCTTATAATGAAGACAGTAAAGATCACTGTGATTTTGACAGTGATGTAAAATCAGAGGTAAATAAAATAACTGTGAAAGGGCTGTAAGTTACGTAATCATGCGTTATTTTGCGGAAATTTATGTCAGTATATTATGCATAAATATTTAGTTTTAATTCCGTAAAACTAGATCCAGAATTGGCTGCGACTTTCAAAAATATGCGCATGCAGAAGGTGCGATAATTCAAATGCAACATGCAACCCAAAACTATACGCGTTTAAGTTACGTTGTAGTTTACACAAACGAAATACGTGTCGAGACATTTATTGCATAACATTTTACTACTCACTTTTTTTAATCCGTATATTTTCTTCTTGTAGAAAAGGGCAATACAAGTTACCATACAATGGCGAGAACAAAAGACAAGCGATAGTAGACTTTATGAGAGACCCTACAACTGCCATGCAGCAAAAGAAGAAGGAAGTTGTTGATGATAGCTGGCCTGAAGATTCTGATGTTGTGCATCTCACTGGTGAGTTCGGTTTTTTTACTTTGAGAGCGTATACACCTTACATTTCATACAAACTTTCAAGCCCTCGTTTTTCGAAATGACTGAACCGATTATAGTGAAACTTCATACGCATAAGCAGGATACAAAGGTCTAAAAAGTTAGTAAAGAACATTTTCGAAAAATTGTGTTACAGCCAAATTAGACCGATTTTAATTTTTCCATAGAAACAGAGATATCCAGTTATCTGTTTTTAAATAAGACATTTCGAAAATAATCTTTACTAACTAGTCAATCTACAGACGGCATATCAAGCCTTGTATTTATTTGGTAGAAGATCCTTTTGGATACGTAAGTTCTGGAGAGAATACAGCGTAATATCCTATCAATAAAAACGTGAGTGTAGACAAACCTATAAATTACAAAAAATACTCATTTAAAACCTAACAAATCACTTTTTATCGATCAAAAGGGAACTAGTATCAGTCGATTACCTACGATTAAATATACAGGAATAGGGAATTCCCCTATCTCTGTGTATCTAATCGTAGGTAATTATAAATTTACTGCACTAGAAGAGCAAACAAAACAAGAAAGGGTAAATAAATATACAGTAGTAAAATGAAGAGTGTTATTGCTAAAAGTCAACCTTTAGAATTAAATTGTGCAAGAAAAGATAACGAGCAATTTGCGGTGTACATTATAATAAAGAAAATAAATATTGATAAAATAATTCAAATGTATGCTGTGATTAATAAGTAATTATAATGATAATGCTCACGATTTAATGATACAATGACATGTCTGTTGTTAATCTTGATTGCACCTTATTTTATTGAGTTGATATGTTTGTGCCAATAAAATGGTTTGGTTATGGACATTTGTAAATCTATACATATAATAAAATCGTAACGAACTCAAAACTGTACATAGAATATTCTTGAAAAAAAAATCATTGCTACGAGGTCTGGAAGGATTCTAATGCCGAAAATATAGTTCTTAGATTGTTTGTAATGTTTGTCTGAATGTATGTTCCAGCTTCACGCAAATACTACCGCATAGATTCTGTTCGCTTAGACATTCCCTATAACTTTTGTCAGTCTGTAGGCTATAAATTATCAGTCAGTAGGCTATAAATTATAATGCTATTTCCTATTGGGGATGAGCATTTTTGCATTATGTTCGTATTCTTTTTTAGTTTACCACAAATTGTAAAAAGATGAGCCAAGTTTAGAATATTGCAAAGAGTTACATATTTTACCTTTTAAATGATTATCATCACGCTATATCTTTATGAAGTTAAGCAATCAATCATGACATTTATAAGAACGGCTATTTTCATCAATAGTCAACAAAGCAAATAGCTTAAGGGTCCACCTCACTCTTTATCTTTCTCGCACAAGTAGCTGGCGGTCACGCGAGCAAGCGAGACAGGGTGGCAGGGAGAAGACTCCAAAGTACCGATATTTTAGTTTATTTCTTTTTACGGTGAAAATAATGCTAATTAAAAAAAAATAACATAAGACCTGCTTTATAGTTAGTTCAGTTAGAATAGAATAGAATACTCTTTAAAATCTCTTTTTTTATTTTGTTTCTTTTTTTTTACTTAATATGCAAAGTTTAATTATCTAATTTGAAGTATTTTTTTAATACCAGCGGTTTATTGTTCGGTTTGGAGGTAACTTTGGATTTTTTTTCTATGAAGTAAATTTTATGGAATCGTGTTTTCGTCAAACATAGTACGTAACATTAATCCTCAACTTTACCATATATTTATTTCAAAATTAGTGCTGCAGTATTTTCGACATAACGGAGGATCATACTAAGCCATTTGAGGTAGTATAGTGAAAAACTCCGTGTGTCGTCGAAATGCTGCTCGTCAGGAATATCTGTTAGAATGCATCAGTCAGTGTATCAGTGTTGTAGTGCCATTAGGAAGTATATGCAGGAACGCAGGCGTTCAATAATTGAATTAAAACGAAAAACTTCGCAAGCACTGGGAAATTATTACGGGTGTAAAAGCTGCTGGTGTCGACCTCAGGACGAGCTGCTTCTCACGCGGACAACTGTACGACGCTTACTCCTGCGTCACCAGTCCTGACTCTCGGTATTTTTGGCTAAGGGAAGTTTTATAAAAATATGGCTATTATTTTATTATATTGTAGTGTCTTTGCGACTTCCACGCGAACGAACTCGCGGGCAGAACCCACTAAGCGATAGTTTAGGTTTTTGTTCCGGTAGTCTCATCAAACAAAATCGTTCATATGTAGATCATGTTACCATACAGCTGAAATGGAACAAACTTTGCTTCGTTAATTACTTAACTCACCTCAAAGCATTTATTTCAAATAAACCAATTGCAGGCACTTGAATTGTCAAGGGGTCGCCGGTCGGTCAGTAAGAAAGATAAAGCTAGTTGCCTATTCCAAAACGTAGTAGGTCCCTATCGAGAAGAACGGGCAAAAAAACTCCACGGACACTCTTTTAGATTAAAATATTGTTACGAAGTATTGGTTACATCATTCATGTCGAAATTACACATGTTGTGTGAACAATGTAGACCGACGTGCACGTTAAAAGCGTCCGTAATAAAAATATCTAAAAAAAAAAAAGCGGCTAAGTGCGAGTCGGACTCGCGCACGAAGGGTTCCGTACCATTATCTATAAAAAACCGGCCAAGTGCTAGTCGGACTCGCGCACGAAGGGTTCCGTACTACCGTTCCGTATAAAAACGGCAAAAAATATTTTTTGTTGTATGGGACAACCTTAAATATTTGTTCTATTTTAATTAATTGAATTATTTATTTTTAAAGTGAATATAACTAAGGATTCTGTGAATATTTCAACCGTCTACCTGTTGCTGTTATCAATACCGAGCAAAAAAGAACCGGCCAAGTGCGAGTCGGACTCGCGCACGAAGGGTTCCGTACCATTATCTATAAAAATGGCAAAAAAACACGTTTGTTGTATGGGGGTGACAGACGGACAGACAGACAGACGGCGGAGCCTTAGTAATAGGTTTCCCGTTTTTAGCCTTTGGGTACGGAACCCTAAAAATCACGTTTGTTGTATGGGAGCGCCCTTAAATATTTATTTTATCCTATTTTTTAGTATTGTATTTTTAGTATTTGTTGTTATAGCAGCAACAGAAATACATCATCTGTGAAAATTTCAACTGTCTAACTATCACGGTTCATGAGATACAGCCTGGTGACAGACGGACGGACAACGGAGCCTTAGTAATAGCGTTCCCGTTTTACCCT
The DNA here is from genome assembly GCA_948098905.1 of Tiliacea aurago. Classification (NCBI taxonomy): domain Eukaryota; kingdom Metazoa; phylum Arthropoda; class Insecta; order Lepidoptera; family Noctuidae; genus Tiliacea; species Tiliacea aurago. Next base: position 20,640,826 of record OX402576.1, read on the forward strand.
TTGGGTACGGAACCCTAAAAATACCATTAAATTGCTAAGAAATGACCAGTCCCTACTGACGGCGCCGTTAATTAAAGCTAAAGTTAAGCTAACAATTTTTTTATGGTTTTCTTCTTTAACATCATTCTCATTCCAACTTATTTGGCACAACATGTTTTTTGCTCTAATTATTATTTATACCTCGCAAAAATAAATAAGAAGAGTGATTTTCTTAAGATAGATCCCCAGCTGTAACCCGCGAGGGGTCTTGCGGTCCATGGCCCTTTACGGGGCCCCGGGTTGGGCGCGTTCTATAAGGCTGTGACCAGCCCGGCGGTTGAACGCGTCCCAAAGGGTCATGGCCATCAGGTTGGTCCGAGGATACCGCACGGTCTCCCGTGAGGCGGCGAGCCTCCTTGCCGGACTACCGCCATGGGATCTGGAGGCAAAAGTCCTCGCGCATGTCTGGGAGTGGCGCGAGGAGGTGAAACGCCGGGGTGAAACCGGGCGTCGGGAGTCGCAAGCCGATTTCCGGCCACCGTAGGCGTGGGCCTGCGGACGGTGAGAGATAGGTAGCTCACCGTCCGATAAGGACCAGGCCCGGGCGACGGCGCGTCGTTTTCCACGCGCGCCTCACACAGTTGTCAGCACCAACTGATGGGGCCCGATAGGGCCAATGTCTGTCAGGATTGCGAGTTTGTCCGAAAGGGATGCAAATGAAAGAATACGGGTGGATTTTAGTCAGTAAAAGTCTGACATGCCCTCCCGCTCCGCCAAGAGCGGGAGAAGTTATTTAATAACTTACCACCCAAAAAAAAAAAAAAAACTGTAACCCGCGAAATTCCAATTTTCTTGCGTTTTTTGCTATTTGCAGGTCAGTGCCAGGTTGTAATCTTGATCAAAATATGATTTGCGACTATAACAGATATGTATTTACAGAGTTATGATCATTAGAATCATTCATACATCTCTATAAGTTAGATTTGTTCCATTGAATGACTTTTTCACGAAATAATGACATTGGGGAACAAAAATAACTTAGAGCAATGATGTATTACCTTTAGATGCATTACCCGCGCTTATTAATGGCAAAGTAAAAGCAAGGCAATTGCCCGACTTGGAATTAGTCACGCGCCATACAGTGGCTACACGTCATAATCACACTCGCAATTCTCAGCAATCATTTGTGAAGAAAATGCCTTCCCGTGTCTCTACACGATGTATAAATTACACTAATACTGTGGGAGTACAGAAAACGTCTCATTTCATGCATATGTACTTATTGTATTTTTTTATTATAAGAAAACGTTTTGTTTTGTACTTGTACAGCTAGTCAGCCATTTTTCCTGACTGCTGCGACCGACGCGTACGCGCCAATGAACATGCAGCAGCTAGTGACGTAACTAAATATGTATGTTCATCTCTTTCTAACAACAGTTATCGGTATAGGTCTTTCCTTTTCTTCTCGCACTGTATGATTGTACGCAAGTATGTAGCTACATTCATGGCTTACACTGTTTTTGAGTGCACTAATGTTCGTGTATGACGCGTCTATTTATAATACGTCATTGACTTAGAGAGATGTATTCATAGAATAGAATAGAATATAATTTTCCTCTAATAGAGTAACCAAGACTCAAAAAGATTGAAACAACATTGTACAAGATTGATTTTAATGATTCATTTATGATTATAGTTCTGTAAATACATTATCTGATAAAGTCGCGAATCATATTTGGATCAAGATACAACCTGATACTGACCTGCAAATTAGGTATGTAAAGTATTTTTCAGGTATCTTTTTTATATTTTAATTTTAATGATAAGAGCATTTGAAACACATAATTTCATATTTTTGTTTTTACAAGCTGTAGTTATTTTTATATATTTTTTTAAAGTATTGTTCGTACTGACGTCATTAGTAGCTGAATAGCTTAGGATCTTTGCCACGCTTAACACTTATTTGTAATCAAAATTCAGTAAAGTCAAACTGTCAAATTTGACAATTAATTTGTTTACTTTTCATTAGCGATTTCCGTACTTTAGTTTAAAGTTATGGCATATTAATAAAATGAATGGATTCAAAGACTACTTCAGCTAAGTTCTTCATACCGTCAAGTATAAACACCACAACAAATAGCCGACACAAATTGATTGTTAGTAAAAGAAACCTTAAAAAGGAAATGGTGCGAGGAAGTAAATGTTTAGTACAAGTCTGGGCGGCGACTGTTTTATTGTGAAGATCACGTAAGTTAAGTTTTCCTGAGGCGATACATTGTTGTGATTCGAGTTGTACTGTCCGCCGCTGGTGAAAAACTACACTATTTACATATTTACCTAACTGAATAGAATAATAATAAGTGCTTCATGTAAATTTGACGTTGGCATGACACTTGACACATAAAGAACAACTTAATTACAAGAGGCACTGAAAGTTTCCAATTCAGGCTGCTTTGTGACGTCATTTAGAGGTCAAATAAAAGTCAAGTGATTTTAAGTATTTTTGTAAAAATAAATACGATCTTATAATTTTTAGACCTATTAATAGAAAAATAAGTCTTAGAAGCTTAAAATCTCGAAATGGTTTTGGAATCGGCATAGGTTAATTTTTACTTTACATACCGAATTGCAAATAACGTTAACGTTTCACCCACACCTTAAAAAGAGTATGTTTCTAGAAAGAAAACAGTTGCTTGCTGGCTGAAAACTGTCATTTAAGTAACATCGGTGTCATGTGTCATCGATCTCTGCTGTCACTTTTAATGGCGTCTACGCAAATCATGCTTTTTTGTTTTTACTCTTGATAAAAATAAGTCTTAGAAGCTTAAAATCTCGAAATGGTTTTGGAATCGGCATAGGTTAATTTTTACTTTACATACCGAATTGCAAATAACGTTAACGTTTCACCCACACCTTAAAAAGAGTATGTTTCTAGAAAGAAAACAGTTGCTTGCTGGCTGAAAACTGTCATTTAAGTAACATCGGTGTCATGTGTCATCGATCTCTGCTGTCACTTTTAATGGCGTCTACGCAAATCATGCTTTTTTGTTTTTACTCTTGATAAAAATATAAAAATTGGTAATAAATAATTTTAGTTATTAACTGTTTGTGTTAATGTGTAACATCAAAATCTCGCATTATGCACATGCAGAAATGGTCGATTGCCAAATATTTTAAAGGTATTCATAATAATGTACTACCCAAAGACATTTTAATAATTGTTTATTTCCAGTTTTGTCAATTTTACATTTAATTTTACTTCTTAGTATATCATGCTATATTTTTTATATCTTAAGATTATTTAGATTTTATTTTTGAATGTATTAGAGATTTTAGATTATTTTATCTTTATAAATTGTAAGTTTATACGGAGAGACACCCAACCTAACATTAAGCTTGTATTATGGGTGCTAGGTGCACGCTAGGTGGAGCGACAATCTTCGTATATGAGAGTTGTCGAGAACCGAGTTAAATGGCATGCAATTGGAGAGGCCTATATACAGCAGTGGACTGCTGTTGACTGATGATGGTGATCATACCGATAGTATTTCAAAGGGCACAGAGAGCTGTCCTCAAGGTAACTCTCTGTGCCCTTACTAGTGGTATCATAAATGTCTTCGAAGCAGCGCTCCAGACCGTTCTGCTAAATGAAAATATTGGCTGGCAAAAACAAAAATAAACCATGCGTAAAAAATACAAGATGTTAAACACCTTGTTTAGGACAATTTATTCATTAATTCGCCAGCAGCTACACTCATTTTGTTAGATATCACCATAACAGCAAATCCACCAAATAATTTTATCAAATTGGAACCCAGTTCTGATTTTTTTTGTCATTCTAATCTTGGGAGTCACATACTATTTATTTTGTTTTTTCACCAAAACATTTTTTCCGTTTTTTACAGTTGCTAATTTTGATGATATCCTTTCAAATGTTAAAAATGCGCTCGTAGTATTTTATGCGCCTTGGTGTGGACATTGCAAACGAATTAAACCAGAGTTCGAGAAAGCAGCCAAAACGATAAAGTCTGAAAAGGTTGGTTTTTTATGTGGTTAAACATAAAAATATGTCACACAAAGCAAAATGATGCCAGATGCTTTAAGTATAAGGTCGCAAACATGTATTATTTTTATTATTGCCCCAGAACTTTGTACGTATACAGTATCTGGCCGATAATACGGCACGTTGAGTTGTACAAAAAGTTCGGCTTATAGACCGTCGTCTCTGTATTTACCCGTGTGTGACCTTCTCTTTCTAAACCTCGATGCGCAATATTAACGGCTATGTAAGGCCGGTCACATACAGACGGAATACCGAAAAGGAATTCCGTTCCGAAATATCGGTAATTTCAAAGGCAGCAAATCTATACATAATCAAGGATCTATCTATCACACACTTACAGTAGTTCACCGTTCGAAATATTCTCAGATTCAAAATTCCGCATGGTAGTCTGCGTTTGGCCAGTAACAGCGAGGTTTTTTTTTCTTTGTTTTTGCAAGATAGAGCAACAATGCCATCGCAATCAGAAAATCGTCGTCAAAGTCCTTATTCGCTGCCAGATTGTCTGGACTCAGTGGCTAGCGTCTCTCAACTGAGACTTGTTGTTTAAAAATAAACGTATGTGTGTGATGTATAATCTCGAATCGTTTATTTCGAAACCGAATTCCGTATGTGGCCGGCCTAATATTATTGCCTAATAATAAATTGCTTAGTAACGATCCGACTAAATCATTTATGTACTCTAAGTCATATAATTAATTAATGTTTTCTAGATCAACGGCATATTGGCCGCAGTGGATGCCACGAAGCAACCGGATCTCGCTTCTCGTTTTGGCGTTAAGGGCTATCCTACACTAAAGTACTTCAGCAAAGGCGAATACCAGTTTGACGCGGGTCATGCCAGGCAAGAAGAGCAAATTATTAGTTTTATTAAGGTTAGTAGACTATTCTAATAAGTTAAAACCGAAAAAAATACTTAAAATACATACTTCAAGTCGTTGAAAATGTGGTTGTTTATACAGTTTGTCTTATTGACTTGGTCTTCCAAAGCCCTTTTCGCGTTACGCTTTTCAAAAGTAATAGGTTAACGTGTTACCGAGTAAGTGCACCCACTTACTCAGAAACACGTTAACCCTTGGTAAGACTGGCTGTCAAACTTTCGGCCACCGGTATAGATTTGATAGGCAGTCGCTTCATGTAAAATATTGCTACCCCAATATAGTTGGAAAATGGCTAGACAGATGGTGATTGTACCTAGCTACAGGCTGATCCGTTGGGATGGGTCAGCTTATTAGCAACCTCTGAGATGTGAATGACATAATTTAAGGGGGATATCCGCTAAGGATAAGGCTGAAATTCAAATTTTCTTTTTTTTTGCAATTTGCAGGATGGTGTGTGTCAGGTTGTATGTTGATCAAACTTTGATTCGTAATCGTAACAAATATGCATTTACAGAATTATTAATCATCAATACAACTGCATAAGTGAGAATGGGCCTCCAATGTCATGATTTCATGAAATAGTCATTATTTAGGTTAATATGAACTTGAGTTGATGATGACTTTTATTATTATAATTCTGGAAATAGATATTTGTTACGGTCGCCAATCATAATTTTTATACCATAACCAGCAAATTGTAAATAACTTAAGAAATTTTGTATTTCACGGGTAACTCTGCCGCTTTCGCCTTAAGAGCGTTTACACCTTACAGCATTTCATACAAACTTTCAAGCCATTGTTTTTCAAAACTACTGAACCGATTTTAATGAAAATTCATATGCATAAGCAGGATACAAAGGTCTAAATTAGTTAAACATTTAAAAAGTTAGTAAGTACATTTTCGAAAAATAGTGTTACAGCCAAATTGGACCGATTTAAATTTTTCCATAGAAGCAGATTTCCAGTTATCTGTTTATCTATATATATAAAATTCAAAGTCCTGACTGACTGACTGATATATCAACGCACAGCCTAAACCGCTGGTCCTAGAGACATGAAATTTGGAGGGTGTGTTCTTTGTGAAGAGTAGGTATCCACTAAGAAAGGGTTTTTCGAAATTCCACCCCTAAGAGGGTGAAATAGTGAATGGAAGTTTATATGAAAGTCCGTCAGTTTTAAAGTTAGAATATTCAAATTTTGTGTTTAGGCTAATGATTGAAAATTAATTTATACGTGTCTCAGCGTTTATGATTATTCCACCCTCGAAGGGTTAAAAAGGGGGATGAAGTTGTGTATGGAAAATCCTTAATTTTCGTAGTAAAAACCACTAAATTTATTATCTAGGCTCAGTTTTAAAGTTAGAATATTCAAATTTTGTGTTTAGGCTAATGATTGAAAATTAATTTATACGTGTCTCAGCGTTTATGATTATTCCACCCTCGAAGGGTTAAAAAGGGGGATGAAGTTGTGTATGGAAAATCCTTAATTTTCGTAGTAAAAACCACTAAATTTATTATCTAGGCTTATGGTTGGAAGCTAACGCAACGGTGTTGTTAGAACTTCAACCCTTAAAGGGTGAAAAGGGGGCTGAAATTTTCTTTTCAATTAAAGTTTTGTATTTTTAGGGTTCCGTACCAAAATGGTAGAACCCTTATGGTGAGACTAAGTCTGTCTGTCTGTCTGTCACACCTGAATATCTCCAGAACTACTAATGCTATCAACTTGAAATTTAGAATAGTTTTAGATAACGTTAGCCTAACTGCTTTGCAAACAAGAAAGAAATTTAAAAAAATATACCTTTTTTGCAAAAGGGACTGAAAGGGGGTCTTAAAAATTTTAAGTGGGGCTACTCGGGCATGTGGGGTATCATATGAAAGAGCGCTGTTTGCACATTCCCAAACATTTTTTTATTTTTTTTAGGCAGCACAGTTTCCGACTTTTGATGAAAAATTTAAAAAAAATACCGTTCCCCGCCCCTTATCTCCGAAGTTTGCATAGATAAAATCTGAAATTATTCTATGTGATAGAAGTTTATGTAAAGATTACAGGAAAAATAAAAAGATGTCTCTAAATAGCACAGTTCAACATCATATATACGTACGGAACTCTCGGTGCGCGAGTCCGACTCGCTCTTGACCGGTTTTTTAAGTTAAAATCACAAATATTCCGGCTTATGGTTGGAAACTAACATAACGTAAATCGTTGTCGAAAACGGGGATGAAGTTGTTTATTCGCTAAATTTTGTATTCAAGTAAAAATGCACAGATAGTTATTATGACGAAGGCATCCGCTAAGAAGGGGTTTTTGGAAATTCGACCTTTAAAGGGTGAACAGGATCGATTTTGTTTGTGTGAAAAATCGTATGCCTTGTGTTAATAAACTTTAAACTTGGCACGAATACTCACCTAAGTAAATTATAAAGTTTGCCATTTTTTGTTTTTCTAAACTTCCCTCTAAACGGGGATTGAGGGATATTCAAGTTCGTATAGAAGAATTTTAAAGCGCGGTCCGATTAACTCGAAACTCAGTATTTATACTTACAAGCAAAAATAAAGAATAAATCTTAAAACGGGGTGAAAAAAGGAAACTGTGACTGACTGGTCTATTAATTAACACAGCTTAAACCACTAAACGAATGGGGCTGAAATTTGGCACACAGATAGTTATTATGACGTAGGCATCCGCTAAGAAGGGGTTTTTTGGAAATTTGACCTTAAGGGGGTGAAAAGCGGGGATTTTTTTGTATGAAAAATATTTTTGCTTGAGTAAATAAACTTGAAACTTGGCATGAATACTCACCTAAGTAAATTATAAAGTTTGTAATTTTTTGTTTTTCTAAACTTCCCTCTAAAAGAAGGATTGGGGGATGTCAAAGTTTGTACAGAAGAATTATAACATGCGATCCTATTAACTTAAAACTCAGTATTTATACTTAAAACAAAAATAAAGAATACCTTGCATCAGGGTTTTTCGAAAATCTACCCCTAACAGGGTGAAAAGGTTTAGTCTATTTCATAAGGGAGGATTTTACTGCGCGGCTTGATTAACTCGAAAATTGGTATGAATAACCTATAAGTGAAATATCTAATGGAAAAGTCGCAAAGCACTTTTCAGAAATCAACCCCGTGAAAAGGGGGAAACTGTATGAAAAAAATGTTCTTTTGTTGATCTATACACTTTAAACTTGGTCCGAATACTTCATCATCATTCTCCCTGCCCTGATCCCAATTTATTTGGGGTCGACGTAAAATGTCCACTTATATTTATGTATAAAATTAAAACCTATTTATATATATAAAAGCTGACTGGCCGTGACGGACTAATCTATCAACACATAGCTCAAACCACTGAACGGAAAATGCTTAAATTTGGCACACACCGCCAGTTGCACGTAAGTCCATTAAATTTAATCCCCCATTACAAGTATTGCTGTCTCTTTTTGATACGTTCCGTTAGATAAAGACGTCATTAACTAAACTTTGTAAAAAAGGGTACTATAAGATTTCTGATTATTTAGAGGACAAAAAAGCTTGGGATTGAGCTGCTCGCTCTGCTAGCCTTGTGATAAAACTTGACATTTTATTTATTATGCATGATTTTATATACATATTGACATTGCAGAATATTGTATACAATTTTACATGAATGTTTACTTTGAAAAGTATTATATTTACTACTTTAATTTATTGTGAATGTGAGCACTATGTGGGTCATTTTTTTTTTTCTTTAAATGTTTTCCTTTCTTTTCTCAGTTAAGTTTTAATGATGGTCTGACATTTTGAGCGCTTTATGCGGCCTACCCAAATGTCCTTTTTTTGGTACTGTTCGTCGAGTCGTTGAGCTCCTTAAGTTTTGAGTTGAGCTGCACGATTACTGACAAATGCTTACACTGATTGGTCAGGTCCGCTCAAATTTGCGTGGTTCTTTCCTCAAAAGACCATTTCAGACACGGATCTACATGGTCCTCACATGATCTGACCAAGATTATGTCTGGACTTTAAAAGAGACTTTGACCCCTGAGTTTGTTTCGCCATTTCTTCTCAGGGGTAGTCAGATAGGAAATGTCGGCTACATCTAGATTTTTTTTTTATTTTTTATATGACGTGTAAAAGTGATTTTAATATCCTATTTACAGAATAAACGATTTCATTTCATTTTATTTCATTACTTTTAAAGGGGAATTTAATTGAATGGACTTACGTACAACTAGAGGACAGGTAGTTATGATTACGTAGGCATCTGCTAAGAACGGATTTTTGAAAATCCGTTTTTAGTAGATGCCTAATACGGGAGTTCAAAATTTGTATGGAGAAATAAAAATACACATTTCATGCTTTTTCAAAACAACCTCTTCAGGAGGTGAAAAGAGGTAAATTGTCTAAAAATCAACATCGGTGTCATTGTCAAGGTTTGTCGGGATGTTGATCACGTAAATATCATCAATTTATTACACTTGCACAACAAAAAAATCTAAAAAGTCGTAATTTTATATTGATATAAGTAACAAATCTATCTATATTATATAAATGGAAAACTGACTGATGGCCGTATCAACACGCACAACCCAAAAAACTGGGACTAGGGACGTAAAATTTTGCACTAGGGTTCCTTTTATGATGGAGGCTAGCATTGAGAAGGGGTTTTTGATGTGTAGCCGTGTGTACCATAACGAATATTGTTGATCTGTCACCATTGCATTTCATTTTACATCAATTCACATCATTTACAATAACGTTGCATGCCTACTATAAGGTAGATTGTACAAGGATCACCCATATTTTAACATCTTATTTACTGTACCTACAATCAAAGCAAATAAATGTTTACTTTACTTTACCATTGTAAATTCGGCATTTAAGGGGGTAAAAAGGAGGATATTGTTTACATGAAAAAAAAATCCTTAACTTAATAAACTTGAAACTAGGCACGAATACAATCCTAAGCAAATAATACAGTTTGTAATAATAATTTTTAAATTACCCCCTAAAGAGGGATGGGACAACCTTTTAAAGAGGGTGGAAGGGGTGTTGAATTTTGTGAGAGAAAATAATTGCAGAGAAAGATTTTTACGAACAGTTCGATTAACTTGAAACTTTTTCCGACATCTACGCGGGCGAAGCCGCGGGCGAAAGCTAGTTAATAAGATATTTCGAAAATGTTCTTAACTAACTTTTTAGTCCTTTGTATCCTGCTTATGCGTATGAAGTTTCATTAAAATCGTATCAGTCATTTCGAAAAACAAAGGCTTGAAAGTTTGTATGAAATGCCGTAAGGTATAAACGCTCTTAACCAAGGCTCAATTTTGTCAGGACCCTAAAGAGCCACCGCCGCCGCCGCCCCCCGAAAAGCCGTGGTCGGAAGAAGAGTCGCCCGTGCGCCACCTCGACTCCTCGACTTTCAGAAACACACTGCGCAAGGTCAAACACGCCATCATTATGTTCTACGCGCCCTGTAAGTAATACAACAGCTACTTATCAGAATTACTATATCATTATCAAGCTGCTAGACTACACTTTCTTGGTGCTATATTTTAAACAACTTTGAACTGCGCGAGACAGCATGAATTGCTACAACGTGACCAGATGACTAAGTGTGAGCAAGATGGACGGACCGCCTGAGGTGACTGACAATACTGACAGTGATAGCCCTTATCCCCGTGATCTCTGCTGTTTCAAAAAAAGCGTAGCCGTACCAACCCCACAAAGCGTACAGCTTATAACAGGAGTTAAATAGAGCACCCACAGCTCATCAAAGAGATGTCAGCACCTGACGGGGTCCGTTAGGGCCAATGCGTGCCAGGGTTGCGAGTTAATCCGAAATCCCTATCGTGGACCTGGCACACAGGCAACGGAAGGAACACGGGTGGGTTTTAGTCAGTAAAAGTCTGACACGCTCCCGCTCCGCCCAGAGCGGGAGAAGTTATTTGATAATTTCCTACTCAGAAAAAAAAACAGTTCAGTATATCTTGATATCGATATACAACAACATAACATCACGCATTCCTAAAGGAGTGACACAGGTGTATAGTACACCCACATTTCGCCAGTTACGTGTATGTGACGAACAGGGCTTGGAAACCGGTTAATTTTCTATTTAATCTTTATTATAAAGGTTTTACAAACATATTTCGTTAATTATTTAATTAATTACTTATTTAATATTTTGTTACAAAATTAATGCTGAATTAAATGTGATGAAGAAATCTTTGAATATTTCAATTGTATCAAAAATAATTTGCAACTACGGAATTAAAAAATAATCGATTTCAAGCCCTGGTGACGAATCCGGACTCCTCTGTCTGCTGCTGAGACATTCTTCATGATAAACCCAGCAAGACATTGCACGACACGAAAATCGAACTCCAGGCAGAGCCCACGTTTAGCAATCCCGCTTGCGACTACGAGTACTAAAGTCAACGCCATGAGACGAGATAAATTTCATACTTTGGGATTTAAAACTTTAACTGAAATTGCGTATGGTTCAGTTTCCATTGCAACTAAAATTATTTTATGACGTTTAGCGATAATTTCTTCATTCATAAATCAACTTAGATAACTTGAGTTTAAAGTTGATAGTTGTATAATTTGCAATTTTATGTATTTATAGCTTCTCATGACGGTTACTTTAGGTGTCTGTTTAGTCTAGGACGTGCTTGCACTAAATATAAAGGATAATTTATAAGCCAGCAAACTGTTTCAGGCTGATATACACCAAAAATTTGGAACACCATAGCACTGCACCTAATATTATGATAATTGACAACACGGTTCATTATTCAAGCGTTGCTCTTCAGCAGATCCCTAAAAGATATGGGGAGACCTCACCAAATGCTTGGACGTAGTCGGTGCGGCAAGCGCAATTAGCCCCTCGTATGCACTGGTTCTCGCGCCTAAAGCTCCAACGAATTTTATTTGGCGATACAAATACAACAAAATAAACACTATTTCGAGTCCCGACACGAGGCGCAAACTCGCAACAAGTGCATTAGTCGCACATAAAAAAAATATTTGTAAATTTGACGGAGAGAACTCAAGACACACGTGCGTTCGGGTCAACGGCTAACGAGTTAACGACCGACATCGTGTGCCCGATGGATTTATCATCGGTAAAAATTACGAAGTTCCATACAAACTTTCTTCCCCTATTACTAACATTAGGGGATTATTTTCAAAAATCCTTCTTTAGTGTTCACCTTCGTTATAATAGGAACTCTTGTCAAAAAATCATGCTTCTATACTCAACGGTTTAAATTCCATTTTTATGCACGATAATGCGCGACCTGCTGCTCGTTTGGTCAATATGTATATTCAAGACGTCGGTATTACCTGCATGGAGTGGCCAGCTCGCAGCCCAGACTTAGATCCCATAGAACATGCATTAAGGCTGTACGTTGTCAGTTCGTAAATACATAAATTTAAGACTTTTGTAAAGGAGACACAACAAATCATTCTCATCAGAATATCCCCATTTTCAGGGTGTGGCCACTGCAAAAGTACTAAGCCGGAGTTTGTGAGGGCTGCTGAGAAGTTTGCAGATGAGCTGATGGTGGCATTCGGTGCCGTGGATTGTACCAGCGACCAGGAACTGTGCGCCAACTATGACGTCAAAGGATACCCGACGATCAAATACTTCAGCTATTACGATAAAGCCGTGAAGGAATATACAGGTGGCAGAAAGGTAACATTGGAACTTTCATTGAGACTTTTGCGGAAGGTTACTTTCAATCTTTAGGAAGAGACTGTCATACTTATGGCGAATGATCCAACACACGTGCCAACGCGCGTGTGTTGGATCATTCGGTTCCCTACAAAATAGTTGAGCTGGATGGTGCTGATTCACGCGTCATGTTCGTGAACGGGCGCCGTCAGGTGAGACTGTTTATCTCTTAACTGCCAGGGCTTAATTTTGTATTCTTAATCTTATATTTTGAATTGTTTTTTTGTTACATTGTTCTCACACATACAAGCAAGAATAATGTACCCACGATATTGTAATATCTTGATTTAAAATAGTGTCCTTGGAGTTTCTTGCCTATTCTTATCTACGTTTTGGAATGGGCAAATAGCTTTTTTATTTTTATTGTAACGTGTTTAGGTATCGATACCCATCACGTCTGCAGAGTTTCGCTAGCTAATTTATTTTGACCCTGTATAGGTCCTTATTTTTACCCGACTGCGCGACGCAAAGGAGGGCAATGTGTTTATCAGCCTATGTATGTATGTATGTATGTTTGTTCCTTTGTGGTACTCTAGAGACGAAACGCGTGGGCCGATTTTGAAGATTCTTACGTCAATCTATTTGTTTTAGGCCCGTATTTATAGAGCGTTACTCAGTACTCAAGCATTATTTAAGACTAGATTCAAGCCATTGGATTGGTTGAAACTAGTCTTAAGTAATGGTTGAGTACTGAGTAATGCTCTATAAATACGGGCCTGCTCTTCTGGTGCGTGTTATTAAAGACATGACAATCAAAAGTCAATATGGCGACAACCAGACGCTATACGACGAGCGAACGACGAACTACGTCAAGTGGGGAATCATTGGATAGGTATTTGAAAATCATCTTTAGGTTTCTCCAATCATTTTTACTTACCTCAACACCATTGCTAGTCGCTCATTAGCTGGTATAGCGTTGTGTTAATTTGTGTCTTGTTATGTAATGTAAAGACGCGATTCCACCAAAATTGTGTTCAGCACATGAACATTCTGTCAGAACTACAACAGTGCACGTACTGAGCTGCAGGTCTGTTTCCACCAGCAATGCTGTACGTCACTTTTGTAAGCGTACAAATAAAGAAAGAAAGAAATCATTTATTTTCTGATAATGTAGGTATACATATAAGTTGGAATAGACGAAGTGTCCCGATACATTTTACCTTACGGCATGCAAAATAGTAGGTTTGAATTAATAATAATGTAGATACAGCTATTACGATAATTATTAGCCATAGTCGAATTGAATAAGGTAGTTACAGATCAGAATAATAAAAATAAAAAAAATATATATATAAATCTCTCGCACAGTGCAGAACATTTGTAAATATTTACTTGAGTGAGTCCACCGAAAGAAACATTTGTGCCGTACGTACACTGTACAGTACAGTGTCGCACAGTGCCGCATACTGATGGAATAGCACCTTAAGGTTCCATCAATTTCAATAAATCATCAAAGGTTGACACATTCATTCGAAAATACCTGAAAATTTTTCGGGGTGGTGCCTTAATTTACTATACAGCGTATAAAGTGTTCCTTTTATCAGTCTCACTATTTATAGTTTGCACCCAATATTAACGTCTGCGTCGCTTTGCAAGTGCACGTGTAACTAGAATGCTTAATGCAGCAGCAGCGGTGAAGTCCATTTTGATTCTAAAAAAACATGCGGGGCATTCTTCGGGGACTGCCGATAGAAGTGAAAACAGTATACTTATAGCTCCTGGAAAGCGTTCGGTGACGATGACGCGAGTTCCATGATTTTTGTTCACCCAAAAAGTGCTCAACGCGCATAAAGAAGTTTTCACTTGAAGTAGAAGGGTAGGGTTGGAGTGCGGAGTGAGACAGGGGGGGGGTTGACGTCTCCCGGGCTCTTCAACTTATACGATAATGACCTCTTGGTCGAGCTCAGCAGCATGCGTGTCGGTTGTCGGGTTGGTGGTGTTAATATTAACAGTATCAGCTATGCGGACGACATGGTGTTGCTGGGCCCGACTGCAGGATCCATTGCAGAGCTGTTGAAAGTATGCGAGAACTATGCTGCTGCACATGGGCTCGTGTACAATGTGAAAAAGTGTGTTGAACATAAAAAGAGTGAATACTATTAAATATCTGGGACACATACTTACCGACGACCTTAAAGATAATGTAGATATTGCGAGGGAGCGTAGGGCATTGGCGGTCCGAGGAAATATGTTGGCACGTAGATTCTCCCGCTGTACCGACCAAGTTAAGATAACGCTTTTCAAGGCTTATTGTCAGGGTCTGTACACGGGAGGTCTATGGGTCAACTATACCAAAAGGTCGCTAGATGTCTTGCGCGTCCAATATAATAATATTTTCAGAATGCTCTTGAGACTGCCCCGTTTCTGTTGTGCATCGGAAATGTTTGCACAGTATCGAACCGATGGCTTTCATGCGATCTTTCGAAAAAAAAATTCGCATCGTTAGTTACTAGAACACGGGCCAGTAGCAACAGCATTCTGAAAACAGTGTCAGAGTGTTTCTATTCTCCCATTTTGAGGCATTTTGTGGAGAGGATGGCCAGGTGAGAAACTTATACCCTGCTTGGTCATCTTCTGTGCAAAGTGCTTCAAACTCTAATAATAATAATATTATTTTGATTACTTTATATTACTTTGCTTACTAACGCTAGCTATAAGGTATACTAACAATATGGATCTCAGTTGTCTTTATGAATAAATTTTGATTGAATGATGATGATTGAATTGAATTAGAGACAAGTCTTTCTTAAAATGTCGTGACTAATCTGCGCTCTGAATCAACGGGAAATTGCTACTGAAGGCTGCAGGTGTGGACCTCAGGACGAGTTGCGTCTCACACAGACAACTGTACGTCGCTAGCTCCCGCGTCACCATCAGTCCTGATTCTGTATATTTTGGCTGCTAAGAACTACAAACGTAGTATACAGGGAAGTTTTTTAAAAACGTGGCTGTTGTTTTGGTATATTGTGGTTTGTGGTATCCTACGACTTCCACGCGTACGAAGTCGCGGGCAGAGCTAGTTGTAAATAAATACATAGTCCAACATTTAGAAGCGCTTTAGTAGTTTAAGAGAGTAATTTCTGTAAAATTTAAATAGTAATCTCAAGTGAATCTTGATGACGTCAGTACGAGGGCTGCACTAAAAGTATCGGGAATGGAATATTTCCACTGTTCCTGTCATATTAAAATCTTTTTAATTGAAAACTCCTTGGTTTTAAAAATCGAATACCATTTATTTATTTAAAAAAAGATTCTCGGTCTTGTCACAAGGTTTTGTCAAACTTGTTTAGTCGTTGAGAAAATGGAATTGACTCGAGAAAATTCAAGAGCGATGATTTATTATGACTTTCGAAGTGGTTTAACACAAAAACAGTGTGTTGACCGGATGATTTCTGCATTTGGTGATGAAGCCCCATCCAAAACCACAATTTATCGCTGGTTTGCTGAATTTCAACGTGGACGTGTCAAGCTCAGTGATGATCCCCGTCAAGGTCGTCCAAAAACTGCAGTCACCCAAGAAAACGTTGATGCTGTGCGTAAGCTGATTGAGGAAGATCGACATGTGACATACCGCGAAATTCACGCAACTTTAGACATTGGCATGAGTCAAATACAAATAATCTTGCATGAACAATTAGGTGTAAAAAAGTTGTTTTCCCGATGGATACCGCATTCGCTCTGTGAAGAGCAAAAGCGGCTCGCGTTACTTGGTGCGTCAGAACTCTCGAAAGATTCCACGCAGGATCCTCAAATGCTGTATACAACATTGTATCAGGTGACGAATCCTGGATATATGCGTACGAACCCGAAACAAAAAACCAGTCACGAGTTTGGGTGTTCGAAAATGAGTTAAAGCCAACAAAAATTGTTCGTTTACGGAGTGTTGCAAAAAAAATGGTGGCCACGTTTGTCTCCAAAACCGGCCATGTTACGACTATTCCTCTTGAGGGACAAAGAACGGTTAATGCAGAATGGTATGCTAGCATTTGTTTGCCACAGGTCGTTTCTGAACTCCGTAAAGAGAACTGCAACCGCCGCATCATCCTCCATCACGACAATGCGAGTTCTCACACCGCGCACAGAACAAAAGAGTTTTTAGAGCAAGAAAACATAGAATTATTAGACCATCCGCCGTACAGCCCCGACCTAAGCCCTAATGATTTCTATACTTTCCCTAAAATAAAGAATAAATTGCGTGGACAGAGATTTTCATCACCTGAAGAAGCTGTGGACGCCTACAAAACGGCCATTTTGGAGACCCCAACTTCCGAATGGAATGGTTGCTTCAATGATTGGTTCCATCGTATGGAAAAATGTGTCAAATTTCGCGGAGAATACTTCGAAAAGCAATAAATACATTTTTAAATAGTAATGTTGTGTCACTTCCTTGATTCCCGAAATTTTCAGTGCCGCCCTCGTATATCTACTATTTTTATTGTTTGTGTTTCTATTATTAAGGCTAAAGTGCAATGTTTGCTTCACCACAGGAAGGGGACTTCGTCGCATTCATACACAGTCAATCGAACGGGTTAGGCTCCCCTCAAAAAGAGGTAGTGGCAGACTTCGGCACCAACGTAGGAATGACCAGTGACACTGACTTCCTACATGTGATCAGCGCGGCCAACCCGACCTTCATAATGTTCTACGCCTCGTGTAAGTTTTAAAGACAATTTACATACATACATACATAAAGTCACGCCTTCTTCCCATGGGGGTAGGCAGAAACTATAGAACTCCACTTGCTACGCTCCTTACATACTCCTTTTGCTTCGTCTACGTTTATACATCTAGTCATACACGCACGCCGGTTCCGAGTACTACGCACCTGACCTTTCTGAAGAATATCACCAATTTGGTCACATTCCCCCTTATTACAAAACAAGGTTTATCTTCAGACCCAGGTTTAAAACATGGAGCCATTATTGAATTTCGAACTTTATTCCGACTATGGTAAAGTTTCTAAACACAAAACTGACCACTTAGTACCGAACTAAGCTTTCAGTTTTGTAAAAAGAACGGTATTTCAATCACTGTTACGTTCTTATTACAAAAAACTGGCTCCATGGTTTAAACCATGTCAAATATAAATCTTGGTTTGTAATAAGGCGGTATATGTCCTTCTAGAACGTCCCCTCCCGGCGTTTCCACTCACCTCTGCTTTATAAATACCTTTTGTTAGTCGCCTTTCACTCATCCTCTCCACATAACCAAACCATCTAAGCATACTCTTTTCAATCTTTGTCACTACATCTTCTTTTAAACATAGTCGTCATCATTATCATTCATAGTCACGCCAGCCATGCTTCGCAAGGAACGCATTTCCACAGCATTTATTCTACTTTCATGCTTCTTTTGCCACACCCAACATTCAATTCCATACATAAGCGTAGGCAATAACAATTTATCTGTAAAATAAGGTTTAGCTAAGTAAGTAATTATTTATTTGTTAGAATATTGTTGTTACAAAGGTCTTACACGTAATATAATGCCCATAATATTCTGCTGTTTCCAGCTTACAAATATTTCAAATAATTAAAATTAGTAGTAAATTAGAACAATATGTCGAAATTAAACCATACATTGGCAAGGTCAAGGAAAACGTTAACTACTGTCAAATACAATGTCAAGGATTATTAATTATAATGTCAAGAATTATTAAATACAATGTGGAAAATTATTATAAAATACAAAGTCATAGAAATGAAATTCCATTCAATTAATAAGAGCACAAAGACGAGTCATCGTCTAATTTAAATTTTGAATCAAATTTTTCATTTAAAAACTCATTTGTTGAGTAGTAACACTTATGCAATAGGAAGTTAAATAATTTCATTTTAAATGCAGTGAAGTTAAGACTTTTAAAACATTAGGTAATTTATTATAAATACTAATTGTCATACAGTAAACATTATTGGAAAATAGTTTAATTCTTTGTTGGGCTACACATAATTTGTGGATATTTCGACTTTTTCTTATTACAACATCATTATGTACTTGAAATAAAGCCATGTTTTTATGTACAAAGATACAGAGTTCAAATATACACTTCTCATCAGAAAAATCGAAACACTTCCGTTTTTATGGTTTCTGTCCTAATTTAACACAAAAGAGTTTTCATTCCATGAAAAAAATCACATGATTGTATAGCTGGCAGTTTAGCCATTACAGTGATAAGCGAAAATTCAAAATTAGAATTTCATTTGTTTAAGCTATAAATGAAATGATTCAATGTTTTGAGGGAAATGTGTGTTTAGAGTTGGAGTACATTTCACCTTTGAAAACTAAAAATTAGCGCATAGCTTAAAACTTTTTGTTCTGTGTTCTGTATACTGTGTGTGTACTGTGACTTTGGGACGTTTTTTTTCTAAAACATATGGATACTTCGCCCGCAGAAGCCGCCTAACTGGTGGCATTGCTGGATTCTGGACATAGTCAGCGAGTTGTGGCTGAATGTTTGCATCTAAGCCTGTCATCTGTTCATAGAGTTTCTAAACGCTATCGGGTTTGTTCACGCGCTGTTCAGGATCTGGCAGGAATCGGGTCACTTCTGAGCTAGATGATCGATTTATTGTAACAACTTCTTTACGAAATCGACGCCTTAATGCTTTTAAACTGCAGCAGCAGCTTCATGTTGTAGGGTAGCTGTAAGTGACTCTACAATTAGAAGAAGGTTGAAGGAACGTGGAGTGGTACTGCACAAGCCAGCAAATGGGCCGAAATTAACTGCAGACCATCGAAGAGCGCGCCTTAAGTTTGCACGTGAGCACCTAAATTGGTCATGCCTCCAGTGGAACAAAGTCCTCTATTCTGATGAGTGTAAAATTATGCTGTATGGTAACGACGGAATGAACAAGGTCTACAGAAGACATGGAGAACGCTTTGCACAATGCTGCATTGAAGAAAAGGTCAACTATGGTGGCGGTTCGTGGAAGATTTGGGGAGGAATCAGCGCCGACGGTAATACAGAGCTTGGTTTTTGTGTCTGGGCCACGTCTGCCTGCACTAAACAGTCATCGGTACATCAAACAGTGTCTTGAGCCTCACGTGATGCCCTATGCACATTTTATTGGCAACGATTTCATATTCATGCACGACAATGCTAGGGCTCACACCGCGAGCGTCGTACGAGATTGTGTTACCGAAGTCGGTATCTCCATTATAGAATGACCAGCAAGAAGCCCGGACATGAATCCGATTGAACATCCATGAGATGAATTAAAGAGATGAATTCGTGCAAGAGATCTTGCCCCAGAAACACTTAGCCAGCTGCAAAATGCAATTCAGAATGCCACAACATTTGATCGTGACTCTCATCCGATCGTTGAAGAACCGTATGGAAGCAGTAATAAGAGCTCGGGGAGGCAATACAAGTTATTAAATAAACGTTTCTTAGCTTTTTTTTTCATTTACGTGTGTTGTTTTATCAATTTTCTTCATACTCCATACAGGGCAAAAATTATTTGTTGTACAAAATACGAAACCTATGCAAAATTAATTTGAATTTAGAACATTAACATTAGGATTTGAAAACCTCATATTATTCACTATTAAACGACATTTGACATATAATCCTAAATATACATTTTTCTGATAATCCTAAATATACATTTTTCTGATAATCCTTACAAAACATAAACATGCAAGGTGTTTCGATTTTTATGATGAGAAGTGTATATAAAGATGGGAGTGGTAATATTTTCAGTTTTTTAAAAAGTGGGACACAGCTTTGTAATGGTTGGGTTTTAGTTATTGAGCGAATACATTTTTTTTGGGCTCGGAATACTAATATAATAATTGGAATACTAATATAATGATGCCGTAGCGGAGAATTGATGCTACGTAACCATGATAAGCATAAAGTGCAGCATTGATGCCAGCTACCCGAGTTACCTTGTATAAAACAAATACAAATCTTTGCAGTTTAGTGCATAATTTGTCAATGTGTACTTTCCAGTTGCAATATTTATCTAATGTTATCCCTAAAAAAGTGGCACTTCCAACCTCTTCTATAGCGTTATTTTCATATCTTATTTGTAATTGGTGACGTTTGCTATAGTAAGCTTGGAATTGTATAAGTTTGGTTTTACTAATATTGACATGTAAATTGTTGTCTTTTAGCCAATCTATTATTTTGATTAACGTGTCATTAATCTCTTTTCGTATTTGGTGATATTGTTATCAGTGAGTTAAATACTAAGGGTTGTATCGTTGGCGTACAGAATGCATGAATGTGGGGTTACGTTGCGCAAATCATTGATAAATAGCAAAAACAAAAAGGGTCCTACTATACTGCCCTGGGGAACACCACAGGAGTTTTGACGATAGGCGGATCTATATATTTTCTTTTCTGATAATGTACGCCTAGATATCTCTACGCATTGTTGGTGATTATTTAGATAAGTTTTTATCCACTGTAACGCGTTTCCCCTAATACTCGTACCATAACGATTCAGTTTGTAGAGAAGCAGTTTGTGATCTACGAACTCAAACGCTTTTGACATATCGAGAAATATCGATGATATTGGTCTTAAACGGTGGTTTCGTCCAAAGTGTTGTGGGGTAATTGCGTAAAACAATTACGACAATGCTATTAATTTTGACAGGTCAACAACATTCATTGCGTTATTAACGTTATCGAACAGACGATTTTTTTAAACCACTTCCAAAATGGAGGTTTTTAAAATATGTTCGTCTGTAGGTGTTTTTTTTTTTCAAACATAACACGCGTTGGTACGCTCCTTCTGGACGCAACGGTCGCGCGTAATACGCGCTAGAGAATCGCTGCGAATTCGCCCTTTGTGGACAAGCTCTAAGACTCGAAACTCACTAGTATTATAAAGGTGAAAGTTTGTGAGTGTGTTTGTTACTTCTTCACGCTCAAACGGGCGGAGCAATTTTGATAAAATTTTGTATGGAGGTACTTGACACCCAGGATTAACATATAGGCTACTTACTAACCGATATGCCTAACGCATCGAGACTTACGTGGGTAAAACCGCGGGGCGCAGCTGGTAAATTATAAATGTGAAAGTTTGGATGTTTGTTTGTTTGTCAAAAACGGCTGAACGGATTTAGATGAAATTTGGCACACAGATAGTTTGTAACCTGGAATAACACATAGGAAACTTTTTATTCAGGTTACTACCCCGTTCCCGTGGGATAATTTACGACCTCAACGCGGGCAAAGCCGCGGACAAAAGCTAGGTTATTTATAAATAGGCTTAGTGTGAGGCCAGACTGCAAACGCGGGCGCGGGGTGGGCGCGGCGCGACCTACTCAATCATATGAACTTCATTTGAACGTCCACAGTAGGCACGCGGGCACGGGGCGCGTGCGGGCAACTCGCGCCATAGCTCGTTCATACAAGTGGCCGCAGTGAGTGCGCGGGCGGCAAGCGACAACCCGCACGGGAGCGAGGATCTCAAACTATATCGAGCTGACCGCGCGCGTTGTCAAATCGATCAAATCAAAAATATTTTTATTTCACATAAGCCTACATGGGCACTTATGAAACGTCAGAAGCTAGGTGCATGGTTCCAATTGGTCGTTTCCTATGGAGAAGAGCCGGCAAGAAACTCCACGGTTACTCTTTTAAAAAAAAATTGGTTTTTACAATATTTTCAAATTATGAGAGGACAGCGTAGGCCCGTCAAAAGTACCAGCAGGCTTAGCATGGCGTTTTCGATCTCTACTCTACTATAGAATAGACATCGCTTGTCTACACTTCTCGTTATCTCTTCTTCGCGAGCACGAGGACACACCTAGACTCGGGTTTCTTCGTAGACAGTGACTTGTCCATAGCAACGGGGTATTCGCTAGTGGTGTGTATTACTACCCAATTTTACCGTACTTTTGCGTTTCGTTCTCAAACAAATCTATGAAGCAAAGTGTTTTTAACTAATATTTCTTCAATTACAAAACGCAAATGGTCAAGGGGGATGCGCTGAGTAGCCCGCGAAATTCAATTTTTCGAACGTTTTTTGAATTCTAAGGATTTTTTGAAGAGAGTTAGTTGTTTTGCCAATTCTAGTGATTATAATTCTGTAAAGCAATATTTTTTACGGCCGCAAATCATATTTAAATCAACTTATGACGTGTTACTGACTTGCAAATTGCAAAAAAACGTAATAAAATTTGAATTTCACAGGCTACCTTAGCGCATCTCTCTTTTAAAAATATTGTTTAATGGCTGTAGCCAATGACGTATTATAGGTAATACATCATTGGCTGTGGCGCCACTAAGTTTTAAAACTCATTTGTATTGCATACACAGAACACTATATAATATTGGTAATTGCATATAATGTACAGGCATTATTTAAATAAAGAGCCATAATTATACTATTTTGATGGCGTCACGCAAGAAGTATCCTTTAAGGGTACTGCAGACTGGCGGGTCGCGCCTGTCTGCGGGAGCCCTTGTTTTTACTAGGTACTAACATTGTTATTGTATTGTTGTTTATCGATATTTTATTTATTAGTAGGTAAATGCTCCATTTAAAACTGAGTGTGTAAGATTTAGTAAATGAAAATAATAATCACTACATAGTAAAGGCTTCTACAGACCAGCGCGACTCGCGACGCGACACAAAGGCACCGCTCGTCACGCGACGTGCGGGGCCTTTGTGTCGCGCCAGTATGTAGAAGCCTTAATGCAACGCGGGCGAGGCCGCGGGCGGCAGCTAGTACTTCATAAATAAATAATTTAGTGTTCAATGAGGAGATTTTGGCTCATAATCAGATGTTTTATATTCCCTGTGAATAAGGTACCTAATAAATCAAAGTTAAGGGACAACATAGTGTAAAAACTGTAGGATACTTATATTGTTGTTCTTATTTTATTGTTAATTCCAAAAATCTATTATTTATTTTGGGCGACAGGTCCTAGCCGAGTTCTTCGCATAAACATTGATTGCACTATCTCCTTGCTTATTTTATAATTCTACAGAACTTACTTCCCGTGAGATCAAAGGCTCCCAAACAAGCAAAGCAAGCTCTCTAATAGTATTTCTTTCCCATCTTCGCTGAAGTTTTTCTATAAAAACACTTAAATAAAAAGCGCAATTTGAACCCAACATGTTAATTTCAGCTTAATATATGATAAAAGTAAAAAAGCACCGCCTAAAATTACTCGAATTAACGAAAAAACAACTAACGAATCGTTGTCTAGGTAGACTATTTCGGAAGAAAGGTTTCTATCCCAAGCTGTCAACATCGGAGAAAGATTGTACGTCGTGCTCGACGTTGTAGACAGTTGTCTAGGGTAGAGAAGACAAGTCTCTTCACATTTGGTTTTGTAATCGCCGTGCTACAGACAGTAGAAAACTTTCTGTTGTCTACACTGAAACGTCATTTTTGTCTATTCTTCCGTCGACAAAACGCGTAGAGAGGGTTCTCGTGCTAAGCCTGCTGGTACTTAACAAAATAGAAAATGGTCTACAGATCTACAGTATATTAAGCCTACAACGTCCTCACATTAACAAAAAACTATATAAAATATGATTAAAATATTAAAAGTAAAAAAAAGCCTTGTTCAAAAAACATCGATTATGTCAAGGAAGTATGTAAAAAATAAATAACATAAACATCGCAACTTGGGAGCAGTTAATAGACATTTACATATTTTTGCCGTTAATGAGGTACCAGGGAAGCCACCTGTGCAGAAGGAATTAATGCCAAACTTCCTTGTCTTCAACGTAGTCTTTAATCTTATAATATGCTTTTTTGATAAGGACACGTTTGATGTGGGTTTTGAATTTTGCACCGCTAAGTTCTGTAACAGATTTTGGCAACTTGTTATAAAAGCGGATACTGTTAATAAACAATGACTTGCTTGTTTTAGTTAATCTAAATTTGGGTATCACAATTTCATGTTTACTACATGTATTTATGTTATGGAAATCGCTTCTTATTTTAAAAAGGCCTAAGTTTTCGCGAACATATAAAATACTTTCTAAGATATAAAGAGAAGGCAGAGTTAGTACATCAATTTCTTTGAATTTGATTCTAAGGGATTTATTTTTCTTACTGCATAAGCAGCTGAACTTAATCTACCTGAAAGAGCTCTAATGTGGGCACCCCATTGCAATTTGGAATCTAGAGTAATTCCTAGAAATACAGTTTCCGTAATAGCATCTCGTTTCTTGCCATCAAGTTTTAAATTTAGACCCACTTGGGGTACATTTGGTAATGAGAACTTAAGACATTTTGTTTTGTTCGCATTAAGTAAAAGATTATTAGCTGCGAACCATTTCGAAAGCAGCTAGATTATCGTTGACGTGTAAGACATCCGAATCTTTTCTTTCTATTTTAAAAATAAGAGAAGTGTCATCAGCGAATAGAATTATATCCGATAAGTTAGCCATCATGTTAGGAAGATCATTTATATAAACTAGAAATAGGAAAGGGCCAAGAATTGAACCTTGAGGCACGCCCATCTTTACTAGAGATCCCGAGGACGTCACCCCGTTAACGTTTACTTTTTGCTGCCTGTTTGATAGATAGGAAAGAACAAGATCAGCAGCATGTAAATTACACCACGAACTCCGTAGTGGTGTAATTTACAGATCAGTGTATTGTGGTCAACGCAGTCAAACGCTTGTGAGAGGTCACAGAAAATGCCAATGGCATCCTGGGATTTCTCCCAGGATTCCAAAATGTGACTGATGAGTTTCACTCCTGCGTCAGTCGTCGACCTACCTTTCGTGAAACCAAACTACCGACTGTTAAATCCCATTTGAATTAAAATGTGACAACATCTGGTCTAGCATAATTTTTTCGTTGTCGCGCGATTGACTGCGGACAGGCACAATCGCGCGTATTCCCGCACCCGTGCCGCTCCCGCACCGCGCTGCCAGTGTGGCCAAGCAACACAAGACAATACAAGAGAATATACTTACATACTTACTTCTAAAATATACATATATTGCAACAGTTTGGCA
Organism: Tiliacea aurago; assembly: GCA_948098905.1. Classification (NCBI taxonomy): domain Eukaryota; kingdom Metazoa; phylum Arthropoda; class Insecta; order Lepidoptera; family Noctuidae; genus Tiliacea; species Tiliacea aurago. The sequence goes on from OX402576.1 coordinate 20,666,403, forward strand.
GTACCTAATGTCAGGTGGATGTGAATTCCACCGCCAAACCGCGTGCACAGAGTAGGGGTAGGAGTAAAAGTCGCCTATGTTTCCGTTGAGTTACACCATTTTGTGTTTCACTGTTACCCATTGGAAAAAAAATTACCGATTAGTAACACTGTAACTCAATGCCACGTCTTTTTTCCCATCAATTTACACTGCAACCTAGTAGTACCTAATAGGGTTACATATCGGGAACAAAATGTCCCAAAGAATTACAGAACAAAGCCTAACCTAACCTGACCATGTTTTTTTTTATATAAGTATCCTTGTCTAACTAGTTCGGTTCTTGATAGCCTGCTAAAAATAATCTCTTTTTTTCCATATTGTTATTCTAATATACTTAATCTAGTCGTTTCTGGCACTCGCAACACTGCCGCGGCACCGCTCGCTTCGCTCGCTCGGCTCGTGCGTAGGAGGTCACAGTTTTAACCTAACCTAACCTACTTAACGGGACCACAGCGTTCTGTTGAGTTACACTGTCAGTCAAAGGGAAAAAAAAATGTGGCCTTGAGTTACAGTGTTACTAATCGGTAATTTTTTTCCCAATGGATAACAGTGTAACAAAAAATGGTGTAACTCAACGGGAACATGCCAAAAGTCGTTAGATGGTAGTTTTAATGATTGTTTCCCCCCATACTTGGTTTGTCCTAAACTGTCACCTGTGGCGGCGACAGGGTCTCTAGTGAGCTCATTCAATATAATTTACCGTCTAAGTACACATTGTAGAATGCAATAAATAATTGAAAAAATAAGGCACGAGTGGTTTTCACTTTGTGCGTGTGTATTTCTTAATTGAATTGGTTCAAACATTGATGTATTAAATAGGAAGATATGGTACGCGCTCCTCGACGTGGATCGCATAAATTAGGGGAAGAACACAATCGACCTACATTACTCTCGGTTTGCGGGGAATACCCGAATAGTAGTTTGTTTCCGAGTTGTTATGGGTACGTAACAGTGACAATTATTGCTATCTCGTTCCCGCTTTAACCCGCGTAATATGTCTCTCTATTTCGGTTGTCGAGCACATGACGCACGACATCGGGTCCATTTAATATTTACGTGATGTTAGAGAGTGGCCTATGTTCCTATTTTGCATCAATGGATTCAAACAATAATTTCAGGGTGTGGTCACTGTGTGGAGGCGAAGCCAGAGTTCAGTCGAGCGGCTGACAAGCTGAGGGAGAAGGACAGCAAAGTGAAACTGTATGCTGTGGACGCGTCCGAGAACGCCAAGGTGGCCGACATCGCCGGAATAAAGACTCTACCCACGTTTAAACTGTACTCCAGCGGGGCTGTCCTCGCTGAATATAGCGGCGCGCGCATTGCCGACGATATGATCGAATTTTGCCGCAGCCACGACAAGGTGAAAGACGAGTTGTGATCCTAGTAAATACTTTTAATACTTTATCAGTTAGCACCCATTGATTTTTCCGTCGAATCGTTCAAGTTCGTTGTATACTTGCATTTACTTAGCTTAATATTGCATTGTCCTTTGTGCGAAAGCAAAATCATCATTTAGAAATGTCATAATGTAGAAAGTTTTTAGAATTATGTTTGCTAATTTTTTTTTCATCCCCGCTATTTAGATTCCGTAGCATAAAGTGTTTAGGAAGTGTTTCAAACTTGTATACTATTTCAATAATAAGACTTTGAAAATATTGACAATACACAAAATGTAGTTTCTTGGTTTTATTCTCTAAGAAGATTTATATATTTTTGCTATGTTATTTCGAGCAGGTTATAGGCTCGATCTGAGTTAGTTGCTAATGTTACATAGGTGTGAATTACTTAAAAGACTAATGCAAACATATTCTAATAAATACTAAAAGTAGTCAAAAATAAAATGTTCAAGTATTGTTATAATGATGTTATTTTTCTATGCATAAGACATACTTAGTTGACTTTTTAGTCAAGATGTATATTATATAGAAAAGAGTTTATCATACAAACGTATTACGCATAATAATCTCAATAAATATCATATAAATATTATAAGTCATCGAAGTTTTACAATGAATACTCAGCAAATGAAATATAGAATAAAGTTGATATACGTAGCTGTTTATACATATAGTTCGTACTTTTTTTTTAAATTGTTTATTAATATATTGTACTACTGTGTGCTTATTACGAGATCTTCCATTTGGCGCATTGTGATGTAATTAGCGAAAAACAAGTTTCCTCTCGTCAAAGGTCGTCATATATTATTCTACTTAAGACGGAGATATATGCCAGTGAGCTTGAGTGGTTAGCTTGCGTGTTCTGTACTGAGCTCACGCAACGCGTCGTTCGTTCGGCCGGTAATAGGATTCGCCCATCAAGGAGCGCTTTCCCTAATTTGACGCATTATTAATTTATTATACACAAACCAAAAGGTATTTTAATAAAACGCGTATACTAAAATATTAATAATTAAATTATCTTTAAATTGGTGAAAGTTCAGAAAAATACGCTTGGTAGATTTTGCGCTATTCTCAGTTTTTTATCCGCGTTAGACATAACTTTACAAATTATTTTCAATATGTAATATAAACATAATCTAAAATATTCACATATTAAGTTATTGAGAAAATGCTCTAATTTAACATTTTTTTCAAGTCATTAACACTACTCGTTTAGACGTGATCTTCAGTATAAAATCATTAAAAGTCACTTTGCAAATCTATTTTTAGTTCATATTTATTACGATGAAGTGGTTTTTTTTTTATATATGGCTTTGATGAGAGGCAGTTTGATATAAAATAATTATACCTTATCAGCGGCTTACCACAAAATCTTGGCAGTTGTTCAACGCGTCGGAAGTCCATAAAGAAATGTGTTCAACACAGGTGGCTTAGCCTAATTACGGTTTTGTTATTACAGCATCTTCAAAAAAAAAAAAAAAATGCTTTTGGTTCATTTTAAACGTGTTAACAACCATGTTTCTACGTATACATTTTACAATTTTCTATGTTTAAATTTTGATATATATATTTTATTTTAATATTTATAATCGTGGCGTGAGCCTTGACATTCCTTGTACTTACATATTTTAATTAGTTTTACAGTAATAAGATAGAATCAGAATTCTATCGGCATCAGATTAAGTGCTACAATGTTGTTTGGTGTTTTTTTTAATTGTATTTAGAGTGAGTAATTTTAACATTAGTATAATAATCCCTTAAGTTCATACGTTTCACCACAATTTTGCGCCTACGCATGTAACCGCTCATTTAAGTTTTGGTGGCAGAGACCTAAAGCGCCTTATTTAGGCATTCATTTATATCTCGCTTAGTCTTAGTGACAACGGGCATACACCTCTACTACATTGTGTTGTGTGCTATTTAGCTAGGACATCACAATGTAGTTTCAGTTTATACTAGACTAACGCCCCCGTTCTTTATAATTATACCACGTTCTTAATATTATTGTATTTAATTTTATACAAATGAGCCTTCCGGAAAAAAAATCTCTAACGCTGATAGCACACCTCCGCCACGAAAATATCAACGTCATGTTCCGCTATTCGAATCGGATTCGAGTATCAGAACATGACTCGAGCCAGTTGAATTCAACTACTGCGGTTTCGCTGCAATGGTCCCACGGCGGAGGTGTGCTACCAGCGTAAATGATAGTAAAAACCGCATTAAAATTAGTTGCGTAGTTTAACAACGCCGTCACACAGACGAGACACGATAAGAGACTTTATTTTATAAACTGTATCGATTAATCTTGGAATGGATTAGCTCCAATTCTGTCGTGAACTAGGATCTGTAGTGTTCTGCATTTTCGATTAGAGTAGAGTCGAAAGTTAAATAATGTATTTGTAAATTAAACACACTATCTATATTCATATAACATGTAGCCAGAACATAAATTTTATCATATGTGGCCTGAGCATTTATTTATTATAGTTGGGCTTCCAGTATTTCCGACTTATTATTCATTTTATACGTACAAGGGTAATAATTATTGGCGCCGAGTCTTTGACAGGCACTTGTAAAGTGACAGCTGTTTTCGTTGGGCCCCTGTGGTAGCCTAACACTGACATAGAAACCTATGGACTTGCCATACTTACAAAATTAGCGTGACTACCTACAAAAATTAAGCACTTAAAATGGGCGCCTTTCGTAGGTATGTTACTGCGAGAAAGCAAGCAACCGTTTGACAGCACATTGCCGAGTTTTGTACCATAAAACTTGGCATTAAACATGGCGACCGATCACGCATAGACAGATTTTGACGTCACACAAAAATCTTGCCAAATTAAGTCCTTGACAAACATTTAAATGTCTCTTTTTTCTTATGTAGCTCTTGATTACTTAGAAAGAAACAAAACGTTTTATGACATGACTGTGTCGATATGATAGATATGTGTATTAAAAAAAACGTATAGTAGAATAAGCCATCTCCATAGTGTTCCTACCTCAATGTAGCCTAATAACTGGGATCAAACAAAAAGTTTGCACACGCTAAGGAGGTAGAGAAAATATATTTGTCTCGTTTACTTTTACTACTGGATCTAATAAGTGTGTGCTTGTCTCTTTATTATTTAGTGACTCGTCTATTGCTGTACTCTGTCTACGTGTGTCGTGTTTTTGGTCGATGAGTTCTGAAATGTCAACTATTACCATTAGTTCAACTAAAATTTACAGCTGTTATATAATGTCGGTGCCCTATTTTTCTCTCATAAATAACATTATAAGTATGAGACAAAAATATGGGAAAAGCCTAAATTAAGGTTAGCTTGTGCACACCAGACTCGGCACCATTCATTATTTAAAATAATATTATAAAACGCATTAATTATATGCATTTATGTATTGAGCATATTTTTTAAGCAAATCTTATTATCAATTTGCAGACGTGACAATCTAACTATAATAACAAGATTGGTTTAAATGATGCCATGAGAAGAGAACACAGCTTTTTTATACAGTTTTAGTTGAAAGTAGTTCAGTTCATTCTTAAGGGTCATTTACTAATACAATGAGCTTAAAATTAAAATAACAGCAGTTATACAAACATGATTCCTTCATAATATTTGACGTTACATTTGAATGAACGTGCGGAATAAAAATATTATTTTCTATTGTATTATTTTGTTTTATTTATTGTACAAAATGTCCCACATTTTTCATCAAGAATACAGTACATATTCATAATTTCAGCCGAAAGACGTCCACTGCTGGACATAGCCCCTCCCAACGGGGGCGGTTGCCATAATCACCACGCTTGGCAGGCGGGTTGGCGATCGCAGTATGATGTTAAAATGGATAGAGAACGCTACTGCCCATTCTCTAGTAAGTCCCATAGTCGCCTTTTACGACACTCACGGGAAGAAATGGGATGGTGCTATTCTTTACGTCCGGCACTAAACGGAACAAGTACCTACATATTACGAAAATAAAAAACTCATTGCTCACTCAACTGGCTGCGATTAGATAGTAGGTACGTACTGCAGGCTTAGCATGGCGTTTTCGATCTCTACTCTACTATAGAATAGACATCGCTTGTCTACACTTCCCGTTATCTCTTTTTCGCGAGCACGAGGACACACCTAGACTCGGGTTTCTTCGTAGACAGTGACTTGTCCATAGCAACGGGGTATTCGCTAGTGGTGTGCATTACTACCCAATTTTACCGTACTTTTGCGTTTCGTTCTCAAACAAATCTATGAAGCAAAGTGTTTTTAACGAATATTTCTTCAATTACAAAACGCAAATGGTCAAGGGGGATGCGCTGAGTAGCCGCGAAATTCAAATTTTCGAACGTTTTTTGAATTCTAAGGATTTTTTGAAGAGAGTTAGTTGTTTTGCCGATTCTAATGATTATAATTCTGTAAAGCAATATTTTTTACGGCCGCGAATCATATTTAAATCAACTTATAACGTGTTACTGACTTGCAAATTGCAAAAAATGTAATCAAATTTGAATTTCACGGGCTACCTTAGCGCATCTCCCTTTTAAAAATATTGTTAAATGGCTGTAGCCAATGACGTAATATGCCTAGGTAATACATCATTGGCTGTGGCGCCAAAGTTTTAAAACTCATTTGTATTGCATACACAGAACACTATATAATATTGGTAATTGCATAAAATGTACAGGCATTATTTAAATAAAGAGCCATAATTATACTATTTTGATGGCGTCACGCAAGAAGTATCCTTTAAGGGTACTGCAGACTGGTCGCGCTATCACGTCGCGCCTGTCTGCGGGAGCCCTTGTTTTTACTAGGTACTAACATTGTTATTGTATTGTTGTTTATCGATATTTTATTTATTAGTAGGTAAATGCTCCATTTAAAACTGAGTGTGTAAGATTTAGTAAATGAAAATAATAATCACTACATAGTAAAGGCTTCTACAGACCAGCGCGACTCGCGACGCGACACAAAGGCACCGCTCGTCACGCGACGTACGGGGCCTTTGTGTCGCGCCAGTATGTAGAAGCCTTAATGCAACGCGGGCGAGGCCGCGGGCGGCAGCTAGTACTTCATAAATAAATAATTTAGTGTTCAATGAGGAGATTTTGGCTCATAGTCAGATGTTTTATATTCCCTGTGAATGTAAAATCTAATAAATCAAAGTTAAGGGACAACATAGTGTAAAAACTGTAGGATACTTATATTGTTGTTCTTATTTTATTGTTAATTCCAAAAATCTATTATTTATTTTGGGCGACAGGTCCTAGCCGAGTTCTTCGCATAAACATTGATTGCACTATCTCCTTGCTTATTTTATAATTCTACAGAACTCACTTCCCGTGAGATCAAAGGCTCCCAAACAAGCAAAGCAAGCTCGCTAATAGTATTTCTTTCCCATCTTCGCTGAAGTTTTTCTATAAAAAAACTTAAATAAAAAGCGCAATTTGAACCCAACATGTAAATTTCAGCTTAATACATGATAAAAATAAAAAAGCAGCGCCTATAATTACTCGAATTAACGAAAAAACAACTAACGAATCGTTGTCTAGGTCATTTTATATGTAGACTATTTCGGAAGAAAGGTTTCTATCCCTAGCTGTCAACACCGGAGAAAGATTGTACGCCGTGCTCGACGTTGTAGACAGTTGTCTAGGGTAGAGAAGACAAGTCTCTTCACATTTGGTTTTGTAATCGCCGTGCTACAGACAGTAGAAAACTTTCTGTTGTCTACACTGAAACGTCATTTTTGTCTATTCTTCCGTCGACAAAACGCGTAGAGAGGGTTCTCGTGCTAAGCCTGCTGTAGATACATTAAAAATATTAATTTAAAAAAACTTCTGAGTATTATCAACCTTATCGTTGGTATTCATTACAGGCAATAATAATTAGAATCAATATTCAACATGTGAACATCGAGGCAACTCAGCTGTTAGACCAAACAAATATAGTGCGAAGATTAAAACGAACAAAACCTTTTGAGTTAGTGTAGTGTAAAAAGTGTAGACATAATAGTGACAATGACACACATATTATTATAACACGTGAACAAAGTGTTTATAAATATTATTATATTAGACTCTAAGAAAGTGGAATGGACTTGTGTAAAGTACAATCAGAACTATTCTAAGTTTTAAAATAATTATCACGTAGCAAATTAAGTTAGATTCAAATTACTTATTAGTCTTATAGGCTAGATTGTAATTAATTATTAAGAACCTGGTTCTTTTTAATATAGGATATAAAAAAAAATTGTATTATGTAATTTAATAATCAAAGAATTGATGGGCACCACAGACCACTGTATGTACAGGGTGTCCCGTGGCAATATAGAATTTAAATAAATACAAAACTACAAAGGATATACATTTATTTCAATAACTATTAAAAAGAAGAAAAGTGCGGATTTCATTTCTTAAAAATTGTTTCGTCTAAATGTTGTCCGTCACGTCGGACACACTCATTGAATCTGGCCTCGAGTATTCCGTGGCACTCGTTGGAGAAGGGAAGTCGGGATGCCATTAAACTTCGCGAACGATATTTTCTTTTAGTGCTGAGATGGTCGCGGGATTTGTTTCATAGACTTTGCTTTTGAGGCACCCCCACAGAAAAAAGTCCATGGGAGTGAGATCCGGCGACCTGGGTGGCCAGGGGATGTAACCGAAATGACTTATCAGTTGTTAGGGAAGAAATCACGAAGAAGCGCCATCATGTCTCTAGCAGTGTGTGGCGTGGCGCCATCTTGCTGGAACCATACGTATGAACTGAAGGCAGGATGTTCACTCATTTTTGGCAGAAAAAAATCGTTTAGCATGCGCCGATAGGAAACACCGTCCACAGTAAGGGCTTGACCACGACGATTTTCAAAAAAATAGGGTCCGATTGACAATGTGCAAAAAACCGTTAGCTTGGGACTGAAGTGGTTGCTGATGTTTTAAACGTGGGTTCTGTCCTGTATGTGACCAATTCTGAAAACGGCAATTCTGCTTATTTATACTTTCATTTAAATGAATATGGGCTTCAACACTCCAAAAGATAGTGTTTACCGTTCGGAATCGCTCTAACATTTTCTCACATAAATTTTTACGTTACTTGTAAGCGCTTGCACAATTTGAACCCTAAAAGGGTGAAATCTATGATCCTTCTTCAATATTTCGTGCACTATCGTTTTTAGAAGCCCCTAAGGTAGCCGCTCTTCCACACGGACTGACGTGGATTACCGTGCAAACTGTTCGCGACGAGTTCAATGTTTTCGTTTGTTCTCGACGTCCGACTGGGTCCCGGCCGTGAATCGTTTATTGTTAAACTTGTTGCCCGGAAACTCCGGACCCAAGATCGAATCAAATCTTCACTTGGCAGCTTGGCGCTTCAATATTGTAACGCGTACAAAACTGTCGACGCGCAATTGCACACGAATCGTTCGCTTTGAAAAACGCTTCTATTGCGAACGCACGTTGTTCTCCCGTCCACTGCGACATCGTGACTAAATAATCCGCACGAATGTTGATGCTAAAAAAAAAAGAAAAGAAAGAAGCTACCGCGGCCCCCGCCCCGCTCCTCCGCTTAGCCGTTATCGAGAAATTTGAAATTTAAAACCTAATTCTGCCACGGGACACCCTGTACATAAAATGAAAGCTGATATTTTAAGCATCAATTTTCACTATTTGTAGCAGCCTGAAATACCGGGGTAAAGAGGTATCCGACCTGCAAGTTCCATGTAAACGTATTAGTTTATGACGCAAAAATCGCGACGCGCTTATTGAATCATAAGATCATAACATTGTAATTCTGTAAAATAAGGAATGGTTCGTCCTTCTGTAATATTTTGTTGTGCTCCGGTCTCCCAGCTACTACCTCCGCACCACTAGAGGTCTACTGAACGGGATGCACTTGCACTCTATTTTTACTCAGTCGTTATTTGCTCGTTGCTCATCTACATCTTAGCATCGGTACCATCAGCTAATACGACTTTTCGTGGATTGACCCTGGCTATCTTTATAGGACTTTTGACAACAACTTGTGAACGTGTTGTGTTAACTGATTAAACCTACGATCACTTTGCTGTGCCCGACAGTGTCCATAATTAATTCTATGTTTTAACGTACGAGTACCAACTGTTTTATGTACATACACATTATGCAAAAGTATTGAGTATCATGATTGTGTGTATACTGTACTCCGATTACTCCTGCTTTCATCATTTCAGCCGAAAGACGTCTACTGCTGAACATAAGCCCCCCCCCCCCAAAGGGTTTGCCATAATCGCCACGCTTGGCAGGCAGTTTGGCGATCGCAGTATGGTGTTAAAATGCATAGAGGACGCTGCTGCCCATTATTTAGTATCTAAGTCCCTTAGTCGCCTTTTACGACACCCACGGGAAGAAATAGGATTACCTACCTACTCCTGCTTTGATTTCATTTCATTTCAAGATGAAAAGAAGAAATCAGTGATTTAGGAGAAGTGTGTAATGCCCACGGTCTGTATACCGAGCTGTACAGCGACATATTTATTTTTAATTACTGTAATAACAACTCCTCACCGTATATCGAATAGGTATACAACATCTATATAAACCATAGTAATTTTACAGATAACATGCAACATTTTAAAAGCTGCTACTAATTCGAGACTTGTATTAGGATGACTAATAAATACGTCCATGGTTGGGTTTATCCAATGATGTATACTTCCTTTATATAAGTGTATAATCTATGGTGTCATGCTCTGCCGCAGAGCCACCATTTTAGAAACCGATAAATTCTATCTTTAAAATATTGTACGTTAAACGAACATAATGTACGTAAACCGTTATCGCTGTACGTGCAATAGGTAATGATAAAATAGACATTTATTGTGGCTCTGCTGCAGAGTATACTCTCTAGCAGAGCCACCCAGAACATGTACTCAGGAAAGATAAATGCTAGTGTTTTTTGATGAAAGCTGTTGTACGAATAGTGTTTATTGCGTACGTGTTGAAAAATATCATTATTATACAGTGGTTTTATTTATTTTAACTTAACCAAAATTTTCACAGAAAGCGCCTGGTTATTTTGTGTATTGTCAACGACACCGCGGGTGTCGTTTACAATACAAACCACGAAGTTCTAATACTAATCATAATGCATTTATCGTAGTCGGTAATGTTTATTTGCCAGAAGAAAACAGTGCATTAATTTTGCATAAAGTCTACATTAAATAGATAGTTTTACATACAAAATATAAATAAAAACAAGACTTAAAGGAAGCATTTTGTGTTGTGATCTTTCATGTAATAAATTATTCATTCAGTTTCGTTGTGCATCGATCCCCAGAATTTGCCATGTAAAATAATGACCTTGATTCCACGAGAAAATCACATAATGTACGTAAACCGTTATCGCTGTACGTGCAATAGGTAATGATAAAATAGACATTTATTGTGGTTCTGCTGCAGAGTATATTCTGTGTTTTTATTTATTTTTACTTAACTAAAATTTTCATAGAAAGCGCCTGGTTATTTTGTGTTTATTGTTTTAAATTGGCATGTTATTTATTACATAATATTACTAGATTTATTCACTTTTCGCATGTGCATATAAATTATATTCCACCAAATTCCAATTCAATGGTTTTGTTTTTTTTTTGACATATCAATTAAACTACAGAAAAGGTAGTACTAAAAAACATGTGAAGTGTGCGATACGTCCATGCAGTTTCAATACCATTAGTGACGTTAGTTTCCAGTGGGAATTTTGTGTTGTATTCCATTATTATTTACATATTTTCATGTCTAATCTTCAACCAAAATAGAGAGAAAGAAAATAACTCATTTAGAAGATCAGAACCCAATTACTTATCAAATTACAATTATGAAGCGCGCCAAATGTTTGTCAGTGTGCTTAGAAGAACAAAAAGCAGCATTTAAGGACTTCAAACACTTATTTACTAATGTGAAAAAGATGCCATCGAGTGAGGGTAGTGTTTTTGAGGACATAAGTAAGAGTTTGTCGTTTCGTATGACACCAAAAGCCCTATATCTATCGGCCAAGAGACAATTCAATGATTTTTTTGGTGATGAAAACTTGCAAGATAATGAAGGTTCCAACAGCGCTGAATCTGTAAAACTTGTGGACGATGTAAGTTCTAGTAGCGATAGCATTACTAATAACGTCAACGTAGAATCTTTTAATGTAGACCGTGATTCGTGACACAACGTGAAGCCTATACTGGTAACTGGCAAAAGAAATGATTTCAATAAACCTGAAATTAAACATAAAAGAAAGAGGAGGATGCCTAAATCAAAGTGGAGTGGTATTTTTTGTGAATGGATTTGGCGTTACACAACTAATCGTTGTGTATGGACTTTTAAAAATAGCTCTGTGACTGATGATTACCATATGAAGTGTACAGGCACATGTAAAGAGTGCAATTGTTTAAAAAGTAGAACAGAAATCTTACAAAAACATTATCAATCTACGATACAAGGACATGTCGAACTAATTGATTGCAATTGTAACGTTACTTTTGTGCTAGAAAAAAATTTAATCTATGATATTTATAGTGCAACTCTTTCCAAAGTTTGTTCTGACTGTGAAATGCGTGTAACAAGAAAAGTTTCGATCATTCCTTTAAATATATTAATGATATCAGATGGTAGTGTAGCCTCATTAAATGAATCTGCATCATCTATGTTGGTAAGCGAAGTCTCTGATTGCAAAAACAATAATTGTACTGGAAAGGTATGCACAGAATATTTAATTTCGGAGCATTTAATTTTTTTTGAATTAGATTTGACTATTCGTCTATGCGACATTCCAAATGAATTGCTGCTCTGCGACAAAATATTTGAATTAGCAGCTGTAGTTGAATTTATTCCAAATTCCGGAGGTATTGGTCATTATAAAACTAACTGTCTACGGCGTAATTCTGAATGGGAGTGTTACGATGATATGGCGCGTAAAGCTGTTTCAGTTAAGTACGACATTGTAGTTAATTCTCATCTGCTGATATATAGACGCTGGAAAGCATAGTTTGGATAGTGTTCTTAACAAACATAGATTATGTGTTTCGTCAGTTATGGTAAACAATAAATATATTTCATTCTGACAACGATGTATTCTTATTCTTATTTGAGATTTGTGTACAGTCACGAGCGCTTATATGTATCCACTTACCAGAATTCAAAAGCGATTTTCTCGTGGAATCAAGGTCATTATTTTACATGGCAAATTCTGGGGATCGATGCACAACGAAACTGAATGAATAATTTATTACATGAAAAATCACAACACAAAATGCTTCCTTTAAGTCTTGTTTTTATTTATATTTTGTATGTAAAACTATCTATTTAAAGATCATCAGTGAAAATTTCAACTGTCTAACTATCACGGTTCATGAGATACAGCCTGGTGACAGACGGACAAACGGCGGAACCTTAGTAATAGGGTTCCCGTTTTACCCTTTGGGTGTAGACTTTATGCAAAATTAATGCACTGTTTTCTTCTGGCAAATAAACATTAGCGACTACGATAAATGCATTATGATTAGTATTAGAACTTCGTGGTTTGGTTAAATTGTAAACGACACCCGTGGTGTCGTTGACAATACACAAAATAACCAGGCGCTTTCTGTGAACATTTTGGTTAAGTTAAAATAAATAAAACCACTGTATAATAATGATATTTTTCAACACGTACGCAATAAACACTATTCGTACAACAGCTTTCATCAAAAAACACTAGCATTTATCTTTCCTGAGTACATGTTCTGTGTGGCTCTGCTAGAGAGTATACTCTGCAGCAGAGCCACAATAAATGTCTATTTTATAATTACCTATTGCACGTACAGCGATAACGGTTTACGTACATTATGTTCGTTTAACGTACAATATTTTAGGATAGAATTTATCGGTTTCTAAAATGGTGGCCATAATCTAAGAACAAGGAAATGCATAGAAGGTTGATTATAAAAACAACTCTGTAACTACCTTTGTTCCCGTTCTATCTTATGGCACAAAGACGGATGTGGGAAAGAGATAAATGATTTACTCTTTGTTTTACTTTTTTGGCATGTCACAAGATGTACATGCCATTTGGTTATAATGGTATATTTCAACCCGACCAAATTTGATATTACTTTACTTCAATGTCTGACAGTTCGTTCATTGAAGTACTTAACTTGTTCGCGTATTCTTTGTTTATGCGTTCGTCGTAATCTCTTACAATTTTTCGATGTTTTAATAATATTTCTACTGTTAAATTGCACGAATTCTTTGAGTAACTACAAATAGTGAGTGCAAGTGAGTGCATGGACGCTGTGGAGCAATGTCTTGGGTGGTTGGGGGCTGCAAGACCCATTAATCACGAAAAGAAAATAAACAAAAAAAAAATATCTTCCGTTGGTAAGTTTTTGGTAAAATTTGTGTTGAATGTGAGCTGATGAATTAATATAAATACATAATGCTGAATCGCTTTGCAGCGGAAACCAGACGTATTATCTATTCCAATAGAAGTTATTAGCGAATATTTGGAAAATGTTTTGAGGTTATCATGATCATACATAGTGATGTAAATAATGTTGTCGATACTTTTCTTTTACAGATTTCCTAAAGGCAAGCACAGTCACATATTATGCTCCAAGCATTTTACTTTGAATTCATTTGTATGTAATGAAACTGTGAAATGGTTGATGTTCGCGACGATGCGTCACAAAATAGTGTTTTTAGTGTTTTTGATATTAACTTAAATTCGGAATGATAACAGTGATAGTTAAACAAAAAACAGGGGTGAAACAGTGCTTAGTACAAAAAATCGTAAGATACGACCCTTACAAACCTCAATTTAGTGGGCTTTATAGCCGTAATTTATAGTTTTTAGTGCGTCCAGGTAACCTAGACCGAGACATAGCCCTGGACCTTACTTTTATGTATTTAGTCTCTTGAGAAAGCCCATTTAATTGAGTTTGTATGTCGTGTTTTTTAGATTGTTAATCTTATTATTTTGGTTTGCCAATCATCTTTTTATCGTTGAAAAATATATTTGTGATATTTAAAAATATTAGATTGATTTAGGTCTACTTATAGACCGGCCTGAAGTATCTATAACTAGTTTAAAAATCGGTTTAGTAGTTTTTGGGAAAATCAACAAGTTAAACAGTTTTAACTCTTTCTGTTTCCTCTGAAATACCCTTTCAGTGGAAATTTAAATAGCTGCTAAAGATACCTCAGGAGACAGAGAATTTGATATGAAATCCAATGTTATGTAACATGCCTTATGTAGGTATTGTTATAGTTAATGCGTTCTAAGCATTAAAGTGATGTAATCTTGATGAAAAATAGATCAAATAAAAATTTAAAACAGGAAGCAATTAGCGGCTCTCGTTTAGGTAAAGTAGGCCTGTACATAACTAAGCAAGCGTGTAAAATAGCAAAAAGCTCAAAGCTTCAATATAGTTGTAGTGTTTCTGAAGAGTCCCGAAAATTGCTTCCTGAAGATTCGTGAAGACTTGTGTATTATTCAGACAATATTCCTTTAAAAACGACGTCAAAAGTCTCCTCGAACAGATGTCAAGCCTACTCCAACATTTCTCCAAAATCTTTCCCGTCATTTCCAAAATTTTCCCGTTGTTGTGTCCAGTATTTATATACTGGAACATAGAAGCTGCAGGTAGCCGTCTTGAAGATATCTGGAATCTATAGGTGCAGAACGTCAGCGCTGCCTGGACTGGAAGGCCTACCATCAAATTGAACGGTTATCATTTTTGGAATTATAAGATAATGTCATTGTAAATTCTATCGACGTTGAAAATTTGTGGGTCACATCACTAGTCAGAATAAAAAGAGTGACACCGTACGAAATTTCGAAACGTCTTCTGTATATGTGTCCTTCTCTAACATAATAGCGGCTCCATAAGTCAAAATGAAGCAAATATATTGAGTTCAGTTGCTATTTTAATCATCCTTCGCTTGTTATTATTCTAAGTCCTTAATAAATGATTACTTTTTAAATTGTTTTTTTTTTTCGTAGTCCATTTCAATCAAAACATTGTTACCCACCTAAGAAGAGTACCTACTTACTGATAATTTTTGGCTGAATATGGCAGCACATGGGGCCCAGCATATACCTATCAGCAAAAAGGAATCGTCATAAAAAATTATAACGATTTTTGCCTCGACTGTACAACAAACCCCGTTGCTTTTGGAGATTTATCGTATTTATAAACGCATGTTAAATTTTAATCAATTGTTATGCAACTGATTCGCAAAATTCCTATTCATAAACGCTATTTAGCGCTAACAGGTCGCTAAGCAATTGATTAGTAGCTG
The DNA here is from genome assembly GCA_948098905.1 of Tiliacea aurago. Lineage (NCBI taxonomy): Eukaryota > Metazoa > Arthropoda > Insecta > Lepidoptera > Noctuidae > Tiliacea > Tiliacea aurago. The sequence goes on from OX402576.1 coordinate 20,682,147, forward strand.
TCAAATTTAATTAAACACCACTGGTGTTTAGACTTATAAACTCCATTTGAAATAAGATTAGACATTTAAATAAACTTTTTTACAGTCCGTTCAAACGATTTTAACTTCTATCCCGTAGGCATAAAGATGCCATTAAAAGCAAAAACGTGGTTACAATACCAACTATTTATTACAGCTGCCATTTGTCATGCCACCAACGCAATAGAAGCCAAAGTCGGTTGAACGGACTGTGTATAAGTTTTATTTAAATGTCTAATCTTATTTCAAATGGGGTATAGAGCTTGCTAAGAGAGAAGATGGCGGATTTTATTTCAATCAGCTGATAGATTCAATAAGATTATTGTGTGCTTCGAGGTAATTTAGTTCTGATCCTTAGTAAATATGGATTTCGACAATCTTTTACGGGATTTCAGAACGACAGGAGAATTTAACGTCGGCGGGAAGAAGACCTACACAGCTCGTTAAAATCCGTTACGAGAATGATTAGGTACCTACTACATACTTCGAATGAAGAAGTACCTACACATGATGAAAGGATGTATATGGAAAGCTCAATCAGCAGGAGGCTTAGTAAGTGCTCAGAAGGTTTGAAGAGAATGAGTACCGTTGTACCGTATGCACCATTGACCTGCACCATCAATGGTGCAGAGGAGACTAATTAGTTTCGTTCGCACCATTAATCTTAATACAACTAATTCACCATACTTTTGCCGTGTGCGTTTGCACCATTAACATAACCCAGCTAGTCGACCGAGCTCTGCTCGCATGCAAATAGAAAAATCCTTAAAAAAAAAAAAATTGAGGAAAACCTTAACAAAACGAAAACAAAAATAAAAATCTGTTCAAAGCTGGGGTTTGAACCCGCGATCATCATCATTGAAAGTCAACGTGAGGTCAACACTTAAAACAATCGGCCACACAGATGGCAATCACGGCGGCGAAATTTTGAAACATAGGTACTGTGCGTGTAAATCTGTTAGGGTGAAAATACGGAGAAAACGAATTTTCCCAGACATGAGACCTAGCTAGATCGATTTTTCGCCACCATAAAAATTGTATTGCAAATTTCATCTAAATCGTTAAGAGTCGCTATCGAGAACGTTTATACAAATATTGCTCATTTATCAGTTTAAGATACAACTACTTCACCATACTTTTCTAGTCATAGGTAAAATAAATACCAATATTAGGCCGTATTTTGTTTGTGTGCGGAACCACTTTTTTATATAAATAAACAACCAAAAAGCAACAAAATAAATTCCACAACTACTTCATGTAATAATATAAAAACAATTAACGGCACATCAATGTTGCCATTAATTAATTGCATTTGTACATGCAATATAATATATTTATTACGTATCTTAACGTGTTTCGCCCTGTTGTTTTATGGGTATGTTGCGTAGCATTAAAAGCAGCATCCTGCCTAAGCACAGCTAATCATTTATTTACAGTCGGAGGTCTTCTTTTGAAGCAGGAAGTATACATTCCGTTCCATCCCTCACAGACGTTGTTCGTACGATGCCGCTCACCGAAACAGCACCACAGTGTCTTCTTGGGCATCCAAAATCTTTTTACGTAATTTAGAATTTTTTGCATATAATAACATATCCTTCTACAACATCATTTTCCGAAACGATGTCATCCCATCCATCATCAATACTTGATACAGGCAAAGAGGCAGGACAGTGCATAAAGATACAATTTTACTAATTTTGACTTTAAATTAAGACGTTTTGCTTTCCTCCTGATAGATGATGCTTAGATAAAGGTGCTTAGAAAATACTTCTTACGGCACCGATAAACGATTGTTTGTAGTCCGATATAAATTTAGAAGAGTTCCATTCTGGAATTTGCGACTTAATTATTTCCAACATTAAATAATATTAGAACATGCAAAGAGGAAATACCTACAACCACATTGATTGATAGTTTAGTGTCATCTCAATGGTGCAGATGAGACCATACTATCAATGCGGTTTCGTTTGCACCATTATCAATGGTGCAGATGAGACCAATATCAATGCAGTTTCGTGCATACGAAACTAATTGGTCTCCTCTGCACCATTGATGGTGCAGGTCAATGGTGCATACGGTACAACGGGGAATGAGTTTGTGAGGAAGCTCATCAGAGATAGAGATTATCCAATGTGTTATCCCATGTGCCCATCACCAGCTTTAAGGCCCAGAACTAAAGAAAAGCCATGTTGTGGTAGTCACAAACAAATAACAAGAAACATTTTGAAGAAAACAATATATTTTGATACATAGGTGATAAAGCTACATTTTTGTTATAAATTCATTCGTTTTTTATTTCCAATATTCTTCCTCCAAAGACATGGGTGCCATTCTTTTCTCATGCCACTCTCATTCCTCATCTTTTTTACGTAGAATGGTTTCCTCCCTCGCCGTCTTTGCGAGGTTGAATAGTAGTGGTGCTAGGTGCTAGTGGCTTTCATAGCAGCAGTCGAACTTGTAAAACGCGGGACGGTGCGGGTCGGGCGTGTTTCAGGAGACAGTTTGGGACGGGCACAGAACACTATGGAGTTCGTGTCTACCGAAAAGGAATCGAATATCGGCCATAGACAAAAGTAAGTAGACAGACAGTAGACTAACTAGCATTGACCTTTATACCTCCTCAATGCTAACTATACTCGGAATTTTAATTCGATTCCAGATTTGACAATTTCAGTGTTGCAACGTTATGACAAGTACTAAATAGTGACGTTGCGAAATTATTCGATATGGAAATGGAATATTTCCAGATCGATTCTTCTCGTTTATAATTTTACTCTCGTAAACTAAGTATATCAGGAAATTAAATATTTCTGAACCGATAATTTAGTTTTGACGATTAATTAACGATCTGAGACTTTTCTTTTATAATTGTGTGTGAAATAAATAAAAAAATGTGATCATGAAGGAACATGACAAATAAAACAGATAGATGTATTATGGTAATATTTTATTTTATAAATTGTCGCCGTCATCGCTATCGCTATCGCTGTCACTTTCTGTAACATTTATTATAAATGTGTCTGTGATATTGTCAATTAACCTATCTAGCCTACTCATTTTTTTAAATAAAAATCAATAATTTAGTCTTTAATTGGCACACACACTGATTGTTTATCGATTTTTGTGTTCATCACTACACTATTATATGTGGTATCATTATTTCACAAAATGACAGTAGCTAATGTCAAATCTGGAATCGAATTAAAATTCCGAGTATAGTTAGTAGAGTCATAGACTATGTGTATGAGTCTTTTATGAGTAGAGTACATAAAGATGACATAGGACTTTTGTTGAAAGTTTATTATTGTTTTACATCTGACTCATTCATGAAATACGAATATAAATCTTTACTATTCTATATTCTTTACTCGTATCTTCTATTCGTTTTGCGAGTATTTTGTTTAGTTTCTACTATTGTTGAGAATGTCTTTCTTTGAATTTTGGCCGAAGTAAGAGACAATAGGGGGACCACTGACAAGTGAAGACAAGGCTGCCACCGTTCATTGTTTTTGACTTTTCTGTCACACTGTCACAGACAGTGTTGCCAACTGCTACCTTTACATAGTTGCTAGTTTTTTTTTTTAATGTTGCTAGATGGCCAGTTTTTTTACCCCATAAAGTTGCTAGAAGTAGTTAAATGTTTCATACAGTAGGTAAGTAGCTTACAATTCAATGACAATTTCCGACAAACATTTTTATTTTCATTAATTCCAACAAGAGAGTTAAAAATGTCTTGTGTACGTTTAACCAACCGCAATTCGTTCATATTTTCCCACTCCGGTCTGTATTTCTGTGCGTACGTTTTCTTTTTCAAAGGTAAATCCATTTTCAAATTAAATTAAAACAGCGAGCATTGGTTTTATATGGATAAAACACAAGGTAGACAACGAATAGCGCGTACTATTTTGGTTTTAGTAAGAATTCTGTCGCAGCGCAGCAGTAAGCGGGGAATTCCCGGCCAAAATGTACTTACCATAGCATCTATGACCATAGATTCGCGTTTAGTTTATAGCCTCACGTCTCATGATGAAATGCAAAGTTGCTAAAAAAAAGTAGCTAAAAAGTTTAGCTACAAGTTTCATTAAATTGTAGCTGTCTGTCACCAAATAATAGCTAGATCTAGCTATAAAGTTGCTAAGTTGGCATCACTGGTCACAGAAACTTGACAGCAGTTTGATTTGAATCACAGATTTGAAATCTGTTTACGTTTACGTACGTTGGAAACTAATGTTTTGCGCTACCTATTTAATTTTATCGCTATACAAACTTAATTGTTTCCGGCATGGAAAATAAATTTACTTACTTTGAACCATCTTTAGAAAAACAACTAAAGGGCCACCGCAATGGAATTACTGCGTTATATTTCAGTCCCAATGAACAACAAATTGCTAGCAGCTCACTGGATAACAGTGTTTTGGTAAGTATATATTTTTTTGTATTAAACTATAAATAATTGAGTTCCATACCTCTGGAATAAATAATCATAGTGGCATATTTTGTGCATTGGCTTATGTTTTCTGTGTTCATGTCTTAGCTATGGGATCTACGCGGTAATATGAGAAGCTATAGGTTTCAAGGCCACGACGAAGCCGTTATGGATGTAACGTTTTCCCCTTCTGGCAAGTATATGGCCTCTGCGTCGCGCGATAAAACCGTCAGGCTGTGGGTGCCCACTGTGACAGGCAGCACTGGCATGTTCAAGGCTCATTCACAGACTGTGCGGTCAGTGCAGTTCAGCCCTGATGGGACGAAGGTAACATAGAAAAGTTTCGTAAACTTTCCTATAATTTTTTTTTCTACTTTACATAATACTTATAATTTTATAAATAAAATTTGAACTTACCTTCCAGATAATCACTGCCTCTGATGACAAAATAGTGAAGCTCTGGTCAACTGATAAACACAAATTCTTAGCCTCATTTGTTGGCCACACCAACTGGGTAAGATGTGCCCGAATGTCCAGTGATGGTTCAGTTATAGCCTCTTGTTCAGATGACAAGTCTACCAAGCTCTGGAATCTAGACAATGGAGAGTGTATCCACACTTATAAGGACCAGAAAGGCCATGGGTTATGTCTAGCATGGCACCCATCAGGCTGTTATATTGCTGTTGGTACTTCACATGGTAATGTGAAGTTATATGATGTGAGGACACATAATCTAGTGCAATATTATAGGTAATTAATTAATAAACCTTTCATTACTTTATTTTGCATAAATAATTGCTTTCTGATGAATAAAATCTTTTTTGTACAATTTCAGTATTCATAATGATGCAGTAACTTCAGTAGCATTTCATCCTAGTGGAAGTTACATCCTGACTTCAAGCAAAGATGGGAAAATGAAGGTATGCAGAAGTTCTATATTGTATATGTATTGAAGGAACTGTTTCTAAAACATTAAAGATAAATCAAATAGACACTTAATTAATTTTCAGATACTGGATCTTTTAGAGGGTCATCCAATATTTACCCTAAGTGGGCATTGTGGTCCTATCAATGCTGTCAACTTTTCAGCTGGGGGTGATACCTTTGCCTCTGCAGGAGATGATAAATTGGTAAATATATTACCATAGTAAATAAGATAATAGCATCTCAAACTATGATGTTTTTGTGTTACTTTACTACGTTACTTTGTGGCATTACATATGAACTGCAGCTGTGTATTTAATTTACACCTCTCGACGAGCGGAGAAGTCTATATGAATCATATAAGTATAATATTTTATTAATGTTTGCAGGTTTTCATATGGAAAACAAACTTCACAGAACTAGCAGGTGATTTAAAAGAAAACATTGCAGAGAATGGATCAACTATACCTAAGTGCACCTCTCAATCTTCCAAACTAACATCGACATCAAAAGACACAAAATACAGGAATCAGGTTGCTCACAAAAGATACTGGTTGTAGTGCACACTGTAGCACATAGTCACTAGCTAATTGTAATTAAATGTAGATATTATTTAATTTAATTTTTTTTGTATTTCTTTATACCTCCCATACTTATAAATAAGTATGGTTGGTATAAAGAAATACATTGAAATCTGTATTAACGATAAAATTCTAAAACTCATTACTCTCCCCATTCAGGACAATTCATTGAGGTCCATTTCAAACAAGTATATGGTAGCCTTTCAAAAAATTGAATTCAGAGAAAACTGCAATAATTACTATGCATTTAAACGTTCCTCTTCATACTAAGTTTGCAATGTGAGTCCAACTATTAATACAGTTTTCTACATAGGGCTCAAAAGTTTGGTATCAATGCTATCACACTCATAAGATTCCTGTAACTACATTTGTCCATCTGGATGATGTCAGCCAATGTAACCAATCCCCAAGACTAAATTGTTCTGAAGAACCAAATGCTAACAGTACAATGGTTGAACCAAGATTGTGCAGTCAAACAGAACCTTGTTTACGAAGCTCATATACAAATGTAAGTCCAGTTCGAACAAATACACCAAAGAGTTGTGTATGTGTACCGAAATCCACACCAGCTCTGTCTGAATGTTCATCAGTTGATTGTTCAATACACAGTGTTGGACATGTGAGTCATATTCCTCGAATCCCACCCAGTCCTTCTACATACACTCTACCCTCTATTTTGGAAAAGTCCAGGATGTCCACAGGGACATGTGGTTTTGGACAAGGTGATGACTTATTTGGATTGATCAAACTTAAGGAAAACGATGTTTGTTACACTAGTGGCACTATCGAGTGGGTGGGTAGAAAGAGAAGCTTCCCTATAAACAGTGGATTTAAATTAATTAATGAACAATTTGATACACAAGTGAAGAAAATTAAAAAAATGAGTAATACTAATACTTGTGATATGCACAGGGATACGGAATGTAATTGTCCTGATGTATTACCCACTGTTAATGCTATGGTTGACCATCTGAATGCTCTCCATGAAGCTGTAGATCTTGTTGACTTGAGACTCAACACTCTGGAAGATGTTCTGAGCAAGAAAAAATAAGGAAGTAGATGTGGTTGATTTTAATTTTAGCTAATAAATGATCATTTACTTTAGCCTCTCTTTAATATTATTAATAAACTTTATATAGCAAAAATGATTTATTAAAATACTGTAATAGTTTCATTTACACTTAGCAAAATAACATAAATTTAAAATAATATACATGATACAACCATATTAACAATAGAATATTTTTCAAAATAAGTATAATAAGATATAGATTTCTTTCTCACCACATAATAAAGTACATTTTCAAATGTCAACATACATAATGTCAACTTTTGGCTCAAGGCATTCTCAGCCAACATTTGACTAAACTATAATTATTAAACTATACATACATTTCGCTGGTCTTGTCTTCAGAACTTTTCTATTACTATTTTAAAGTTATCTTACACTAACACAACTATTGTGTGCCCACATAGGTTGTTTTCTTGCCAGTTTTCTTAATAGTAGTAGCTGGTCAGCACTGAGTGTGGATGTGACTGAAACCTTCTGGTCTGAAACATCTTATTGAAACTTTATCCACTCCCTGACCCTTTAACTTGTAATCAATTTAGAAATCACACGTATACAATATAGGACACAATAGGAGTAATAATGTCATCGGTGAGTGAACCTCAATCCTACTAGTATAGTCTTCTTTTGCTTATAAATATTGTGATGATGACTTGCGAGGGGTGCTCAGGTGCTGTAGAAAGAGTACTCCTTTCTACAGCACCTGAGCACCCCTCGCAAGTCATTTCTACGTCGAAAACGTGTGTCTGTAATTACAAGTGTAGGACTTTAGTATGATCACAATATTTAGAAGCAAAAGAAGACTATACTAGTAGGGTTGAGGTTCACTCATCGATGACATTATTACTCCTATTGTGTCCTATAATGTATACGTGTGATTTCTAAATTGATTACAAGTCTAAAAAGTCCAAGATACGAAAGATTGTGGATTTACGATTATCAGTAAGCAGCTGTGACGTCAAAAATTATTCAAGCAAGTTGAATGTAGGTACTCTTGCTGTACAGGTAGAAAATTAACACGTAGTGCAACAAATTACGATTCAATATTCCTTCAATCTTGAAAAGAAGTGAAATGTTCTTTTGTAATACCTCTGACAACCAACAACACAGAACACTATTACCAAGGAATATACTACTCTCTAACGAGAGCTAGCGCTTATAAATAAAGAAAAAATAATCACTGATTAGGAGTTAACCAATTACTAAGCTAAGCAGTGGCTAATCAGTCATTAGCGAGATTTTTATGAATAAGTCTGTTAATGTTTTCTTACAGTGATTGCCGGTTAGAAGCAATAAGTTGGCATGCATTAGAACTCATTGGTTATGGAAAGAAAAATTGTTTATCGGTTGTGTTTATTGGTTATCAGGCCAGGCTGCTTATAAACCCGAGGCTCTACGCGGGGATCGTGCGGTCTATGGCCCTTTACGGGGATCGTGCGGTCCATGGCCCTTTACGGGGCACCGGTGTGGGCGCGTTCTCTGAGGCTGCGACCAGCCAGCTAACAACAGATCTGATATAACACTAGTTGATAAAGTAAACAAACACACATTTATAATAGGTATAGCAGTCCCAAATACTAATAACATACAAAAAACTATCACAGAAAAAATCAGGAAGTATACAGAATTGCAAGAGGAAATTACCAGAGTTTGGAAAATGAATAAAGTCACTATAGTCCCAATAGTAATATCAACAACAGATGTTATCCCGAAACAAATATTCAATAGTTTTGATGCACTCAATCAATCCAAATACACATACTTACCTATCACTTCAAAAAGCTGCCATATTAAACACTTTCCGCATAGTAAGAAATTTTTTACAACTAGACTTGGATAACAATTTCACTGCAGTACAGAGCAATTTACCTTCTTAGAATAATAACTAGAATCTCACCATGGTTCACACCCGTGAGATTCTGAAAATACCAGGTAAATTTAATTTAAAAACCAAAATAATAATAATGTGCAGTCTCAGTGAATATTTTTTTAAAACCGAACTAGGTATGCATCGTGATGTGGTCGCAGTGGACAAGGGGCTCACCCCGCTCTCCATGGCTAAAGAGAACTGGCGCAAACCTGTAATACTTACTACCGATGACCGCAAGGAGGTATGGGCCAGGCCACAACACTGCGATGCGACGACGCGTCGCAAAAACGACGTTACACTACTTACGATTAGACGTAGATTGACGACGTAGATTTCTACGGTGCGTCGTCGCATCGCAGTGTTGTGGCCTGGCCCTATGGCAAGGCAAGGAGCTTCACGGGCGCTTCTATCGGGCTCTACATGAGCCCGGTGTAGATTTCTTAGCGTCCGTATCCTGGCTACGTTTTGGAGACCTTTTCGGGGAAACCGAAGGTTTTGTCTGTGCAATTATGGACGAAGTTATCTTGACGAATAACTACCGGAGACATAATATGAAGGATGGGACGGTTGACGTGTGTCGGGCATGCCACCGTCCGGGTGAATCCATCAAACATATTATCTCTGGTTGTTCTCGTCTGGCTAACGGGGAGTACTTGCACAGGCATAACCAAGTAGCCAGGATTATTCACCAGCAACTTGCTTTGAAATATAAACTTGTGGATTCTGAGGTACCGTATTACAAGTATGTGCCTGACCCAGTTCTCGAAAAAGACCATGTCACGTTGTACTGGGATCGGTCTATCATCACTGACAGGACTATTGTCGTCAATAAGCCTAATATAGTGGTGATAGATCGATGAGCGCGCCGCGCAATGATTATCGATGTTACCATTCCACATGACGAGAACCTGGTGAAAGCTGAGAAAGAAAAACAAATTATCTCGACTTAGCACATGAGGTTGTTGACATGTGGAATGTGAGCTCGGCTATCATTGTGCCGATTTTCGTATCGGCCAATGGCCTGATGGCCGAGAGCCTCGATCAACATCTCTCGAGGCTCTCGTTAGGTGGTTGGATCAAGGGCCTGATTCAGAAGGCAGTACTCCTCGATACGGCTCGTGTCGTGAGGAGGTTCCTATCTCTGGAGCCCTAACCACCGGTAGCTTGGACCCTGCTCCCGCTACCAGCGGACAACTATTTTTTATATTTTTAAATGTTTTTATATTGATTTTTATATTCAAATATTTAAAAATATAATTTATATGTACCATCGCGGGCACTGCCGCCTGACCACTTTTCAACCTTATTACTAGGAGCTAAGGGTCGACTAACGACTCAGCCCACTATCGACCTCCGGTCTCCGGAGGGGAGTGATGTAGCGGCATCAACATCGCCACATACGAACAACGCGTCACACTGACGTCACGCAAATCCTGCATCGCGCAATCAGAGTTTACTACGCAACTAGCATATATACAACGTCCCGACATCAACCGTCGGGCAGTTGCCCACCAGACACGACACCCGTCTGGTCGGAGGATCCTCCCTTTTCTATGGTGGATGAGTGAACTTTACACCCTGTTCCTCATACCACCAAATCTTTATCTTTAAATAAAAGAGAATAATAATAAATCCATTTATTTTCAGGTTACCAAGACCCATAGATGAATACCTTAACATAGGTATACATATATTAACAATTGCGTTAGTAAATAAAACTTAAAGCTATATGTTAGTATCACTTAGAAACACTTAAGTCATTGTGAGTTCTGGTGGCACTTGACCGCAAAAGCGGCGGGATACCACATTTTGAGGCCAAAAGCTTTCTTCCATCACCTGAGGCAGGTTGCACGTTGGTATGCGCACCACAAACGCCTTAAAGTTGACGTTGCGATGCGACTCCAGCAGCTGCACTCTCGGCGCGTTTATGAGTGTGTGCTGACATGCAATAAAAAATAATAAAAAAACCTTAAAATTAAAAATAGGATGAGGGTCTACTTGTTATTGCAAGACAAACTATCGTGGCATTTTGAGTTACAAAGGAAATATTTTTTCTTACAGAGACACCTTTTTGAAATACTTACATCCTTTCTTGCATACGCAGCAAATAAATCCTTGGCCTGTTCCTATGGCTGCTTCCTTAGCAACAGTTCTCAAAGGTTAATTATTTGTATTCGGAACATCTTCTTCATGCAAAAAAAAAATTCTTTGCACTTGTTGAATTCTGACCGGAAAAGCCCATGTAAATAGTTAGCTTTTACCTAATAGCGATAAAATGATACGAAAAAAAATTAATCAATACATAGGTATATTGAAATATAATTACCTGCAATATAATTTGTCGAGCATTCCATATTTAGTTCCAATCTAGTGAAAACCCTGATCTTCCCTTTGAAGAACCACTCTGATTAAATTACGTAGATCTGCTTTTGCTCTGTCGATATCAGGGATTTGTATAACTTAACGAGTTTGGCCTCTTTTTGGTGGTAATAAATGAAGGTTTACAGTCGTTGATTCTTCAGCTTGTATGTCATATTCACTGGCTTCTGCTGCGATTGGCGATTCTCTACTTCTTTTGGAGGAACTTTCAGCGTTTTTTTGTTTGGCACTGGTTATAATCTGATGCTGTCCACTGAAATTAGCTACAGGATCAGTTTCTCCATCATCTGTACTATCCGTCATATTTATTTTATTTAACGCATTTTCGAGATCATCTTCATCTCGTATATCCTCAATACCAACCAATCAGAATAAGGTACGATGAACTTTAATCTCGGTCGGAATAGTTTTAACTGACTTGCTTCGGAAAAACGCGTTTTATCTAGTAAGAACTAGTTTTAACTGATATTCAATTTCGAGCATTAGTTAATTCTAGTTTTAACAAAGGCATTTAGTGAAAACTAGTTCTAACTAGGGAGAACGCGTTCTGCCTAAAAACTGATTTTAACTCTAACATAACCATCGAATTCAGGAACGGTAGGATTTCGCTGCAACCAGCATTCAGTACCCCAAGTGTAAATTTGCAAGTGAGTAAACGTAACTAGCACGTTTGCGTTAAGATTTTTATTCTCATTCTTATTCTCTTAGCAATATGATCAATCGGTCAAATTTTAACGCAAACGAAATAGTTACGTTTACTCTCTTGCAAACTTACACTTGGGGTACTGTTAGCACAATAATATCCCAATCAACTTTTGACCTTGCGAGTAACGTTTAAATTAAAATGTTGTTAATTAATACAACGTATCTATATTTTTAGGGTACTCGAAGAATTTTTTAACAAAGAGTGGTAGTCATCAATGTCACAAGTGGCGGATTGAGCTACAATAACAGAATCCAAATCCTTATTTAGTATCACGTTAAAGTCATCCATTTTTCAACACATAATATTTTATAGTGCAATTAATTTAAATTACCAATGTGTTTTACCCACCATCGAGTGACACTACCTCTCACGCATAAAATCATTACAAAAATTATTAAAACATTTAACCCAGCAAGATAACAGTCTGTGTTTGTTTAGAATAAGTGTGTGTTTGTGTGTGTTAATGAGTATATTGAGGTGTTATTTATATCAAATTTTTCGAAAATTGTGAACTGAACATAATGTAAGGTATTTTGACTGAGTACTAACATATTTTTGTGAAAATTATTAAAATGAACATATTAAAGTATTCACTAGTCATTAAAAATATTTTTAAAGATATTAACAAAATAAAAAAATAATGTAGGTACAAAAAATAATGTAAAAAAAAATATGTAGGGTACATAATTTTTTTTACATTATTTGTACATAATTTTTCGTACATAATTTTATCTACATATAAAAATTGGGTTTTCTCAAATCCCATAAATTTTCATCCCACTAAGCACAAACGAAAGTGTCCACACTTTTAGAAGACTGCCGCAGCACTCTGCCCCAAGATGAAATGTTCAAGGCAAAGAAGATGTTACTCAAGTTCCTATGAGAGTTCCGTATCAAAATGGTAAATGGAACACATAGCACCATATCAGGGTACCTCTACCTGTCAGTCCTGTATGTCCGACGTGAGAGTCCTTGAACTTATAAGGCCGTGTCTAAATCAGGGACCGTACAACCCCGGTTAAGAGTTAAGCCTTTCGAAGGGGTAACCCATTCAATGGGTTACCTTTATCATGATGTAACCCATTGAATGGGTTTTGATACTTGAAACCCAGTGAAAGGGTTACATGATTACTCATTCAATGGGTTCTATACCTACTTGAAACCCAGTGAAAGGGTTACCTGATTACCCATTCAATGGGTTCTATACTTACTTGAAACCCAGTAACATGAAAAATCATAATATTATGTTATTTCGATATCCGCCAGCACGCGTTGCATGACTAATTCTATCTCTATTCTACCCAGGGACCATTTTAGAAAAACCCTATCGAAAACCCACAACTCAATGGAAAGGGTTTTCGATAGGGTTTTTCTAAGCAGTTAATCAAAAACACATACGGTGTGGGTAATTTTGAATGGCTTTCAATGGGTAGCCAAAATTGTCCCTGGTCTAAATACAATACGATAAGAGATCGTCGCGCAAATACCTACCTACCTACGCGATCGTTGTGTCGCCAATTAAGGCTTCTACATACCGGCGCGATACGGCACAAATGCCCCGCGTGTCGCAGGACGAGCGGTGCCTTTGTGTCGTGTCGCGTCGCGCGACTTGTCGCGCCGATATGTAGAAGCCTTTATTATTCAGGTTTACCTATTTGTAGTTGCCCTACCAGCTAAAACACGTTCATTCCCCACGACACCATGAAAACGACACCACCGGTGGTGTCGTGGAGGATGAACGTGTTTTAGCTGGTAGGGCAACTAACGGTAATTTAAAAAAAAAATAACATAAGACCTGCTTTATAGTTAGTTTAGATATTATGCAATTAAGTTTATGTAACTTGAAGTATTTTTTTTATACCAGCGGTTTATTGTTCGGTTTGGTAACTTTGTATTTTTGTTTCTGTCGAGAAAATTTTCAGGAATCGTATTTTCGTCAAACATAGCACTTAACATTAATCTTCAACTTTATTTATGTTATATATACAAATAAAGTTATATTTATTTCTTCATATAATTAATTCAAAATTAATTCTGCAGTATTTTCTATACATTGGAGGATCATGCTAAGCCATTTGAGGTAGTATACTTACTACTGTTTAGGCTCATAGGTATTGTTAGCGCATTTAAATTAGCCGCAAACAATCGCGCGACCCGTCTCCCCGCACCTCCCCGACCGCATCGCTGCTGTCGCGCGTTTCTAATGTGTATGAGCACCGCAGCACAGCGCTACAGGTGTCACACGATTGACAGCGGCTAATTTGAAGGCGCCCTGAGTATTAAGCGTTCTACACACTAGTACACACCAAAGTGTGTAGGACGCTATATTTAGCGCTTAGAATTTTGCAGTAATTGACTAAGTACACTATAGTGAAACAACGATCGTTCATTCAGCTGATCTTTTTATTGTTCTCTGAAGTGTTCATAGTACACAAGTGAAGCATTAGATAAACATCTTTCCGGCCTCTTGTGCTACACTGACTTTGGCAAATATCAAAAAAATCGATATCGTAGGCTCTATAACAAAATTCGTGATCGATCATCACAGCATAGGGCTCTCCCGAACTCTCTGAGCCTAAAGGGTGATAGTACTGATGGTAACAAAAGTAAGCCGTGGTGAAGCCCAACAATGATCCCACGAGGACATCTTCCCAATGATGATGGTTGTCGCAAAATCGGCTCATGGCCACTACACTTGCTACAATGAGTGGAGCGACACAAATAATCACATCACAACTTTTTCCCCGGTTCCGAGACATTACACCAAGCTTCCCACAGAACCAGAAACTCAAGAACCCCAACGAGCAAAACGAAAAGCTGCTGTGTCCGCTGGGGAAAGACTTCTTGCCGTCCATAACGTCGTACGCGTCGCCGGTGCACCGGAGCCCTGTTGTCATCTGGCCGTCCGGAAAACAGCGCCAAAAGAAGTCGGGCCGAGGTCGTCCTACTATTAATTTAACGAATTCTGTCATGACTGCGTTTATTGTAAGCGCTAGTGTCCACGCTAGTAGCGCTTGCACAGTGTCCACGTAGTTTCTTGTCCACATAAAAGGGATACAGATACAACAAAGGGGCACGAAAACTATTAATAATACTGTAGCCCATGCTGGCACATAAGAGTCGTGTCGGAGACGCTTGTAGTCGTGTAGCAGTTCAGCTTCGGTGATGTGACGCGTGTGAGGCTGAACCTTCAATTGACATAAACACACCACCCCCAAAAATATCACTCGCAATAAAATTTCTAAATGTAAATTATTTATAACATATTGAGCTGCCTGCCACATAACTCATTATAAATGAAAATCATAATATGTGATCCACTTGAATTTTTCAAATAAATTTGGAAAAATTAAATGTCGTACTCGATGATAGATGCTTTAAAACTGGCAGACGTTTACCATAGGTAAGGTACTATTAAAATCTACTCTGTGGTCTACTGAAAAAAGTTGCGTCGCCGAATCAGGAATGTACCTACCACCCCACCTACCTGTACCTACAGGACAAACGATAACTTATGGAAAAGGAATGAGTAGAGGGTTATATAAGTGTATAATCTATGGTAGAGGGGTCACTATTCGAAATGCGATGTGGAGGAATAATGTTAAATTCTTATAAGATCAATAATTGTCTACATCTCGTTGGTAACAAGTGCGTATGAGCTTGATAAATCACCATGCCTATCTACCTACGCCTACGTAGAACAACCGTCCTACCTAGCGACACCTACCTATTTATATTTTTCTTAGACTAGGGACCAGTTGCCTCATGTTTTAATTGTTTCAAGTAGATCACTCTATGCAAAAAGAAAAGATATACTTACTTATGTAGGTATAATAATATTTTTTGCATCAAGCTTTCTTTTTGAATTACATTTTGTCGAAAAACAATAACACACAGGACTGTGCTGTTGTTTGCGATATTGTTGTTGTGAAAAGCGGTAGGTTCGAAAGAAATCAAAATCGCGCCATAAGCCCACTGTTTTGGAGTAAGAAACGCCCAATTTCGCTCTTTTTACCGACTTAAAAAAAAGAAGGAGGGTCTCAATTCGGTTGTATTTTTAGGGTTCCGTAGTAAACAAGGAACCCTTATAGTTTCGCCATGTCCGTCTGTCTGTCTGTCTATCTGTCTGTCTGTCTGTCTGTCTGTCTGTCTGTCCGTCCGTCCGTCTGTCCCCAGCTTAGCTCAAAGACGCTTAGTCCTAGAAAGCTGTAATTTGGCATGGGTATACATATTAATCATGCCGAAAAAATGGTAAAATAAAATTATGAAAAATATTTTTTTTTAGGGTACCTCCCTTACACGTGAAATGGGGATGATATTTTTTTTTCTCGTCTATTTCATAGTGTGGGGTCAAAAATATTGAGGGTTTGTCAAAACCATTTCTCAATTAAGGGATCCGTTTGCGTAATATTAAGCTTTAAAGTGCTATTTTTTGTTAGAGTCAAGTGTCCCCCCCCCCTGCCGGCTAAATGGTTGGTTTTGGATATGTGAAAAAATTCATGGCAATAGTATATATAACGAAATTAAAAGGAAAACTATCACAGCTAAGTAGGCTTCAAAAGTTAACGAGTAATAGTCGACCAACTTAAATTTGCAGTTGGAGAATTGACCGTAACGTATATCGATGTATGGGAGAGCATGTTTTTCAACTACAATGTTAAGTTTGTTTTTGAGATAAATTCATCCCAACTACGGAACCCTTCATTGTGCGTGGTCCGACATGCACTTGGCCGGTTTTTTTTATTTTTATTTGCATCATTTATACATAATAAACTGAATTGTTTTTTTTGTAGTCCTGATTAGGATTATTTGGTAACAAGATTTGAGGGTCAATAATTAGGAATTGGCTCTTGCCATTTATTGGGCTGAGTTCGAACTTTGCCTTTGCTCGCTCCTTTGCTTTCTACCAGGCAATATGATGATGAAAAGTGATCTACTTAAAGCAACAGTCGCACATAGTCTGACTGCCTGACTATCGTGTTTCACGGATATAGTACATTTTGATACAAGTGGAGAATGTTTGTTATTGCATTCGAGGCGGAATTAACACCCGAGCCGTAGGCGAGGTTGTTTTTGAGCCGAGAACTGCAATAAGAAATGCCCACGTGTATCAAACGACATTTTTCAATACACTTTTGAAGAAATAAAATAAATTAACGAAAAATATTTTTGTCATAAATTATTAAGAAACTATGATTTAATTTTCTTTTTTTTCCAAAAATCACCTCCGAATAGAGAGGACCGTCTCTGGCGCGAGACGGTGTGAATAGAGGCATTGAACCAATTTGGACTAAGTATAGGTATAAGTTATCTGTGGCAATTATTATTCCCGCACACGTGTTGGAAAATAAAAAATCGCACGCGTGTGAAATACATTGCATTGTGAACCTAATCGTAGTGCGATATGAATCAGTTTTCGAGGAAGTGTATTGAATAGAATGTTATGATTAGGGCGAAGATATCAAGTAAGAGTAAAACGTGTGCAGATGTTGGTAGTTTTAGGAACCTGTTTGAGCACCTACACTGCAGCGTTTCCTTATTTCCGGAGTGCAGGCACTCAAGTGCGCTGGCCGACACTTTCTACTTTGTCTCCGCGTAAGCGACCAGTTTAACGCACCACAACACACGTCCATCTACACATTTTAGCAAGAACACAGATGAATGAGCCTGAAACTTCATCTCTCCAGCTGAGCTAATTTTTGAATTTGTCCCTGTCCTTGCCGTCTTTCGGACAATAAATAAAACAGGCAGGTTCTTCATTTCAGCCGAAATACGTCCGCTGCTGGACATAGGCCACCCAGAGGGGTGGTTTTCCATAATCGCCACGCGTGGCACAGTATGGTGTTAAAATGCATAGAGAACGCTGTTGCCTATTGTCTTGTAAGTCCCTTAGTCGCATTTTACGCCGCCCACGGGATGAAATAGGATGGTGCTATTCTTTACGTCCGGCACCATACGGTAGAGGCAGACAGACAGAGAAACAGGCAGGTTATTACGTACGTTTGGTTGAAACTCTTGCGTCAAAGAATTGTAGTTCCAGACCGGAAAATGAAGGAATGCAGGCTTTGTGAGTGAATGTCAACGACCTGATAAAAAGATAAGGTCACACACGTGCTGCGGGCGCAGGGCAACTTACGCAATACTGCAGCTGATATTTCCTCTCTAAAAATAAAAGTGAACGTGACTTGAACTCACGTAATCGTTGCCATATAGGTAATCATTTGTGTTATGACCACAAACTCGAAGTCAAATTAAATGATTCGCGATGTACCGGTAGCAGGTGGCCGTAAGAGTGAGTTTCGCGTGGTCATCTTCAACGGGTTGTACGACACATTTTTTAATCAGTTTTTTTTTGCCATATTATCTGTTAGTTCAATGACAATGAACCGTAACGATGACTTGATGGTCGAAAAGAAACACGTTTTGTGTTATTACCCGAATATGAAACAATATTTTAAGCACAATTTAAAGATACCGAGTCAGTGAGAGTAAGAATTGATGAGGATACTTTTCTTGTTTGATTGACTTCGTCTTTTCGTCTTCCTCCGTCTCAATCCCATAATTGCCTACACAGCTTCAACTGACTTTGAAGGTCTTCATTACGTCGTAATGAAGGTCTAGCTGCAAAGTCTGTGTGCACTTGTGGACTTTAGGTACAGTCGACCGCATGGCGTTGTCGCCGGCGCCGCGGCGTAGTAAAACTTTGACCTTGAGCTGGCCCAGCGTAGTACGGTGTTTCAATAGAATAAGAGGTCAGCTTGTACCTACTGGTTTTGTTACCACTGACGAGCGCCCTTCTGTACAAGTTAAGGCGCGACGCGACTAGTTACCTAGTAGTACAATTTCTATGAAAAGTTCATGGAGGTTGTTCTACCAAAATTGCTTCGGACTGTGGCACCGCGTCTGTCTGCAGGAGCCTTTAGAACACACATATTCATTCATGTTTTTCATTTCAAGGAGCTCGCCTTCAAGTATGAAATATTTGAAGGTATTATTTTGACACTTGTTGGATGTTATATAAGCTAAAAAACATTCACCACAACAGATTGGTTTTATATTATTATTGATTCAATAGGTAGGTATGCAAATGTGTGGTTTGTTGAAATATTGCGGGCTGGCTGACACCTCTGAACTTTCTGTCTGGTTCAGACGTCCTTTGTACAGGAAACTGTAGCGCTAATGAACTGATAAGTGACCGAGACTAGCTTTTACTGAATTCAAGCTGTGCTTGCAGTAATTTTCATATTTTCGGTACCTATAAGCTACTTATTTAGTACTACCTATCGCCAACCAATTTTGGCAACGAGAACAATAATTTTCTTTTCATGTGGCTTCTTGCCAAGATTTTATCAATAGGTTAAAAATACATCTTGTACCCCGAAGGGTATAAGATGTATTAATGCGCAGTAGATACCACCCATGTCATTATGTGTGTGTTAATGTTAGACACTAGATTCAACATCATTTCCCATTAAATAAATATTAAAGTTTGGCAGTACCTATATTTAATCTTTTTCGCGATGACCTTTCCCACACCTGGCCTGATTTACCGTAAAATCATCAGTATTACATGACCCACTGCACGACTGGGCATCGAATCGACGACAGATTATAAAACCCACAGGTTATATCATCAAGTTAGGTACATAGTTACGGATGTAACTCAGGTGTACGTACAGAGTCACAAGTACCCACAGTTTGTGGTAAGTTGGTGACCGCTTGACCGCGATCCGGAGATCGAAATATCTGTTCTTTTGTATTTATGTTATAGTAATGTTTTTATTCGGGGGTCATCATTTTCTTCTTAGTTTTTAGGGTTCCGTAGTCATCTAGGAACCATAAGACCCGTGCCTCACCGGGACGCCATGGTGGCGTAGCCAGGCCGCGTCGCTAATAAAATGTATGGTTGGCTACGTAACCAAACCGACGCCAGGTGAGCCACCCACCATATAACTGTATACATTTAGTTGGCAGCTTCACCTGGCACCGTCGCCATGGCGATGGGGCGGCGGCCCGGTGAGGCACGGGAAGGGCAAGGGTCTTATAGTTTCGCCATGTCCGTCTGTCTGTTTCTCTGTCTGTACCCAGCTTACCTCAGAGACTCTAAGTACTAGAAAGCTGTAATTTGGCATGGGAATACATATTAATCACGCCAACAAAGTGGTAAATAAATAAAACCTTGAAAAATATTTTTTTTTTCGTCTATCCCATAGTGTATCGTTGGTTAGGCCATTCAAAAATATTGTAGGTCTGTAAAAACCATTTTTCGATTCAGGGGTCTGTTTGCGTAATATTAAGCTTTAAACTGCAATTTTTTTTAGTCAAGCGTCAACAACCATTTAGCTGGCAGGGGAGGACTCCCCTGAAAGCTAAATGGTTGTTTTTGGATATGTGAAAAAAATCATGGCTGTAGTAGGTATACAACATGTCCCAGAATTAACGCACGACCTCTTAAAGGGTCATTGTACTCATCATTATGCACAACTTTTACTATGGGACATAATCTGAAACCGCAAAAAAAAATCAGCTGTTCCCTACATTTTGACGAGTTATTCGAACATAAATGTAGGAAAAGCTGGTTTTTTTTTCGTTAATTCTGGGATATCGTTGTTTAAAACGAAATTAAAAGGAAAACTATCACAGCTTATTAGGCTTTACAATTTAACGAGTAATAGTCAACCAATTTACAAATTTGCAGTTGGAGAATTGACCGTGACGTATATTGATGTATGGGCGAACATGTTTTCCAACTAGTTAAGTTTGTGTTTGGGATAAATTCATCTCAACTATGGAACCCTTCATTGTGCGTGATCTGACACGCACGAGGCCGGTTTTTTTTCATCCGACTTCAGGCTTCTACATACTGGCGACTCCGGTAGAACAATTTCTATGAAAAATTCAAGGAAATTGTTCTACCGGTGTCACGTCGCGCCAGTATGTAGAAGCCTTTAATCTTTACAATGATTCGTAGGTATCAGTCGGCAGGCAGCATCATATCCGCCCCGGGTACCAAGCACCAAGGTGTGACAAGCAACGTGGTGACAACTCACTCGTGCATATTGATTTAGATACAAAAGATACAGTCGAACACTTTCATCGGAGATTTTGCGACTGTGCGACTGAGGCGCAACTTGGAAGCCGCCAGAATTTCTTTTCAAGAACTGGTCCAATGGACTATTTTGGAGCAAAGAGAAGAGGATGTATAAAGTAACCGTCATGAGAAGCTATAAATACATAAAATTGCAAATTATACAACTATCAACTTTAAACTCAAGATATCTAAGTTGATTTATGAATGAAGAAATTATCGCTAAACGTCATAAAATAATTTTAGTTGCAATGGAAACTGAACCATACGCAATTTCAGTTAAAGTTTTAAATCCCAAAGTATGAAATTTATCTCGTCTCATGGCGTTGACTTTAGTCATTGTTTTGGAGCTTCTGAAATTCATTGTAAAATGGGAATATTCAGTGTCTGTTCCGAGTCTAGCACTGTGTCTAAGATTTTTTTTTATAAATGCTCCTACAAACTGGTGCGATATCGCAGGCGCGACCCTTGTCGCGCCCGCGATATCGCAATAGTCTGTAGAAGCCTTAATTCGTAATTATAATAACTGCGGTTAGGGTTGACCGCACTGTAAATACATCAACCTTTGACTTTACTTTACTTACATAATAAAAACCGAATGAATGAAGTGCCGTAATGACTACGTATTTTTTAGTTCAAAAGGAAAAGTTATGCGTGCAATCACACGTAAATCAAGATCTGTGTCGCGCTGTGAACAAAATGAAATGAATAAGTGTTTATTCACAGACACAGTATTTTTTCAATACATATTACCTCTGCCGAACTGCAGAGCAGACTGTTGGCAGACGTAGCTCCTTTTTAACCGACTTCCAAAAAGGAAGAGTTTTATGTTCGTCTGAATCTTTTTTTTTAATGTGTTTTCAGCAATTTTTCCGTGAATTGTAGACCGATTTTGAAAATTCTTTTTTTGTTTGAAAGGGTATGCTCTCGAGGTGGTCCCATTGTCACCAAATCAGAATCTGGTGAGGGTATCCCATGGAAATCGAGGGAAATCTTGAAATTGTATAGGCAAACCTATAGTGATTTGGGTTTTTTTGTAGTAACTCGTGCATTTGCTCTCAGAAAGTACCATTTGGTGAAATGGAACTGGTGATGAAGACCACAGATGGCCACCGGAACTACTTAATAATAAGTGTTTTTTTCGGGTTGCGATTCGATTAGGTACTTTAGTATGGTTGCTAAGCAATTTATGCTAGTCAAAACGCATATGGTGAAGTGGAGCTGATGGTTCTTTTCTTACCAGGACAACTCCTCTACAATTAACGTCCCTGAGGCATCGAGAACGGCAATCTTTTGTAAAAGTTGATGATTTGCGGTTGTCATTAGGCTATTGTTACTTACTTCGATAAATTACAAACAGACCCATTAAAAAGTAAAAAGAAAATATCAACTGATTTCCAAAAAAACACCACAATGTGAAAAATTACTTTGATTTCGAAAGATTTTTAGTACAAAAACATAATTTAGAACAGGCATAAAATGGACGCTTTGGCAGAATCATAATAATTATGATCTGTGTACAATTCATACATCCCGTAATTCATCTGTTTGACAGCTGCTATTTGACATTAGACTTCACTATAGCAATTCATAATTTGTGAACCATTTTACGAAACTCCATACAAAACTGTCAAACAGATGAATTTCGGGATATGAATTGTACGCAAATCATATTATGATTCTGCCAAAGCGTCCATTATAGGCCCCCAGCACTTTTTATCCTGACACTTCTGGCCTCGGTAACTCAAGAACTGGCGTTTATTGATCTAATATAAGTATATTGAGCGCTCCGTTAGGTGCCTAGCTGGAACCTGCATCCCTAAGCTCTTTACAATACAACTTACAATATTCAAAAATCTGTTCTGGGTTTCTCCTGCAATATATATTTTCCAAGTTTCCTGTGCCTAACATACTTAATGTTTTTTTAAAAGGTAATAGAACTGAATAAAATAATTATATACGTTGCAATTTAAAGGCAAAAGTAAAAAAAAAACTTTTTATAAAAAAAAATAATCGACTTCCAAAAAAACATAGTGATAAATAACTTTAATTTCGGAAGTCGGTGGTAAAAAACTAAAATACAGATCCAAAGACACCGACTTCCGAAATTAAAGTTATTTTTCAGTTTGTACTGTTTTTTTTTATAAAAAGTTATTTCTTTTTCACTTTTTAGTGGTCAGTTTTTTATTTATCTACGTTACAATAGTCTAATGTCATGTGTTCATCACCTTTTACAAAATATTGCTTGTCCCGATGCTGGGACGTTAATTGTTGTGGAGGTCTCCTTGTCACAACCAGGAGAACTGCCACTCACCATATGCATTGTAACGAGCATAAATTGCTTAGTAACCATTTTAAAGTACCTAATCGAATCGCATCCCGTTAAATACTTATTATTATGTTGTTCCAGTGGCCATCTGTGGTCTCCATCATAAGTTCCACTTCACCAAATCGTGATCCGGGAGCAAATGCACGAGTTACTATAAAAATACCCAAGTCGCTATAGGTTTGCCTATAAAATTTGAGGGTTTCCCTCGATTTCCATGGGATCCCCTCGTCAGATTCTGTTTTGGTGGCAATGGGATCATACACTTTCACAAAAAGAATTTTCAAAATCGGTCCGTAGTCGGCGGAGATATCGGTGCACAAACATAAAAAAAAAAAACATTTGAAAAAACATTCTTTGGAGTCGAGTTACCAGAACTCATTAGTGTGAAATCGGGTACAAGGTTAGGTAGGGTAGGGTAGGGTAGGGAACTACTGTACCTACTTTTCCTCTAATGGGTGGGTACGGTCAAACTATGCATGCAGAGGCAGTGACTAAAATACATTCCCAAAGAGGTGTTGAATCTTTGATGTGGAAATAGTTAGTACCCCATTTATTGTTATTGCGCGCCATCGCGGTAACTAACGATCTATTAGCACGGTAGCCATTGAGGCACAAGATCCAAAAACACCTTCACCGTGTCGAAATCGTATTCTATAACAGTTATTTATAACGATTGTTCTATTGCCTCACATGAGCAACGGCGTGGGTTAATGACCTATTGACTGGAGGTAGATTAAGTAAGTATAGTCACATTCTTGCAAATTTGAATATCTGCAACCATTAATCCGCTCAAAATCTCGGCTATCGTGATTAATTCCATAGCAGCTAATTGTTCCGTATTACGAAATATACCCAGACTCATGCACTTTTTATTAATAATTTGTTATTTAAGTAAATATAATGTCTTGATTTATAAAAAAAAATATGCTTATCTATTAAATTAATTAACTTAGCTTATCTTGATTAAAATATTGGTGGTGGTTATAACGACGAGCTGTGTCGTGCAAATACAGCTTACAGCTGACGTTTTGTTTTGTCCAGTGATTTAACAGTTGGGTTTAAATTCCATAATGCACAGTATGATGTTAGAATGTGAGATGCAACACTTTTACCAATAAAGCTCTCCAAAAAAATGTCGAGTGATACGTAAACTCTACGGTCTTGGCTTACATGTGTGTCTGTTATATAATATAACATGTCTCCATAGTGACATTTACCTATCCGTCATTAATTTGATCTTATGCTTTCTTTGTTGCATTTAATGCCTTTGAGCAAGAGCCTAGATATCCGCGCCAACCGCCAACGCGGCAACGCCGACCATTGTGACTAAACGAGCTCGTGTGAGAAAAAAAATAATGTATTAGCATCTAGCCTTCTTAAAAATCTTAAATGTTGCTTTCTTTTTGACGAACTCATTAGTGTCATTATTTAGTTAAGTCTCACGAGTCACAAGCAAGTTATCGTAGGTCACAGAGCCAAGCAAGAGGAAGGAAAAGACTTCACATAATAATGTTCTTAATACCCAACTCTACTAGCGTTAAGAAGCAAATTAGCTCCAGCAAGTTTTTCTCAGATTCAATTAGCACCTGATGATATATTTTATATTACGGACGTAAAGAAGAGCACCATCCCATTCTTCCCATGGGTGTCGTAAAAGGCGAGCAAGGGACTTACTAGAGAATGGGCAGCAGCGTTCTCTATGCATTTTTAAAACCATACTACGATCGCCAACCCGCCTGCCAAGCGTGGCGATTATGGCAAATCTCCCCCCTTTTTGGGGGAGGCCTATGTCCAGCAGTGGACTTCTTTCGGCTGAAATGATGATGATGATATATTTTATATTTTTGCACAGCATTTGATCCAGTAATTAACCCCGTTATTGCAGTCCTTTCTACCATGTCTGGCTTTCTTTGACCTTTCAACCTCTAACGGACTAACAAACTAACTCTATCGAAATGTGATAGAAAATAACAAGATATTTGGAATGGGTGGATATCATTATTGACAATCAAAACACGCTCCATGCAGAATTAATATTCTTATAAAAACGAATGTTAATGTTTTAAACACACATTATTTCGGCATTGTTATTTCTTGCCGTATACACATAGGAAGCTTATGCCAAGATAATAATGTAAGATAAAGAAGTGTGT
The DNA here is from genome assembly GCA_948098905.1 of Tiliacea aurago. Taxonomy (NCBI): domain Eukaryota; kingdom Metazoa; phylum Arthropoda; class Insecta; order Lepidoptera; family Noctuidae; genus Tiliacea; species Tiliacea aurago. The sequence goes on from OX402576.1 coordinate 20,707,690, forward strand.
TTAATAAAAATAATGATTTTGACCTTGTCCGTGGGAATTTTAAAATTCTTAATTAAATGGTCATCTTGTTAAGAGCCTATAATAAGCATAGTGTGCATTGTCAAAGTAAATACGAGGTACGGTCGATAGAGCAACTACTGAAAACTAGGTACCTACTTACTATGTCAATGTAAAATGTGCTTGAACTTCTAGTTGTTCTTACAAAGTGGGTGTTTCAAAACAAACAGGATCTAACTTTCTAACATTTATTTTAAATATCTTCTTTGATACCTCGGTAACGACATATTTGTTACGTAAAGCTGTTTTTATTTAGTGTTATAAACGTGTTTTTTTTAGGACATAAGTAGGTAAACTATCACTCTTGTACTTCTGAGGTGGGTAAAGGGTGGTGTACCTACCTACAGTACAAGAAAACACTTATTCTCTTAAGGCTCGTGCAGACTGGCGCTATATCGCGGGCGCGACAGGCAGCGCGACACTTTTCATGAAGTTTTCATAGAAATTTTACTACTAGTGTCTCCAGCTTACAATTTCTACTCAAGTATTTCTGAATTAGTTTGACCATTTAAATAGGTAATGTTCATAATCAAGTAACTAGGAACTCGCAAAAGTTCGAGAAGCTTTCTGTAGGTACCTTTTTTTAAACCTAGGTATATGTACATATTATTATTTTAAAACTGTTACCTTAGACAACATAATTATACAACATTAGTTTTTGTTTATACTAAACCTCTTAAGGGGTCATTGTACTCATCATTATGAACAACTTTTACTATGGGACCAACCTTGAAATCGCGAAAAAAAAATCAGCTGTTCCCTACATTTAAGTTGGCTGAACTCGTCAAAATGTAGGGAACAGCTGATATTTTTTTCGCGTTTTCAACTTTGCTCCCATAGTAAAAGTTGTTCATAATGATGAATACAATGACCCCTTAAAAGGTTTAGTATAAACAAAAACTATTTTGTATATAGCTTATAATAACAATATTTTAGTATAAGTATGCGAAACCTGAATACTCGTAAATTTGGTTCAGAATAAGGAACTGAATCGATTTCAATATTTTTTACACCATGTCATATTAATGTCCCAATAATATTTAAGTGTTATGGAAAATGTTCTCACCATTTAATTACTTACAATACAATCCCCGTGGACCGATGACCTTGTGAAGGCCGCAGGTATCCGCTGGATGCGGGAAGCACAGAACCGGTCAAAGTGGCGGTGCTTGGGGGAGGCTTATGTCCAACAGTGGACGTCTTTCGGCTGAAATGATGATGATGATGATGACAATCGCCGTACGATTAGGTAACTACTACCAAATTATTATCAATGAGCGCAAGACGACCCTGGAGGTGTGGGGGTGCGTTAGCATGTTATTGTACGGACAACCCGGTAACATAACAACCTCATAACTTTGTAATTTTTCATGATACAGTTTTGAAAGTTTGTACATTGATTTTTACAGACACGTGATTTAGGTTTCGCATATACTATAAATAATGGTGTTTATATAAATAAATAATAAACAGTGTATAAGAGTAGGGGAAGACAAAACAAACGATGGATGGACTGTGTGTGAAAGATGATATGGCTAGAAAGGGAGTGACTACCGAGATGACGAAAAATAGAGAAGGATGGAAGACAGGGTCGTGTTGCGCCGACCCCAAATAAATTGGTATAAGGGCAGGACAATGATGAAATCATAAACAGAGTACCCAAGTTAGGTTTCCATAATTTAAAGTTGTGTATGTGGATTATCTATTTATACAGTATGTAACAAAAACCCTGTTGTTCCTTTTAGGGACGTATACAAGCACAACATTGGTGGAATTATAATATAAAAAAAAATAAGTATTGGCTAGTCGAGAAGTCAAAATCAAAGAATGAAAGAGGTTAGAAATCAGTTAAACATTACAAATATTAATATTTATTTTAATTATTTTTGTTGAATAGTTTTTATAAATGACTTGCTTTATTACGTATGTATACCGATTTTTATAAGGTAGGTAGAAGGAACAACAGGGTTTTTGTTACATATTGTATAAAAGAAAGTTGTTAGTTACACCATTTATAACTCAAGAATGGCAGGACCGATTTGGCTGAAACTTGGTGGGGAGGTAGCTTAGAACCAGCAGACGGACATAGGATACTTTTTTTTAACTTTTTTTTTCATACTTTTTACTAGGGTAGGTAGGTAGGGTAGGTATGGAGGGTAGGTAAGTAGGGTAGGTAGGTTGGGTAGGTAGGTATGGTAGGTAGGTAGGGTTGGTAGGTAGGGTAGGTAGGTAGGGTTGGTAGGTAGGTATGTAGGGTAGGTAGGTAGGTAGGGTAGGTAGGTTGGCTAGGGTAGATACTTAGCGCTACCCGTGCGAAGCCGGGCCGGGAAAAGCTAGTAATTTTATAAAAGGCTAGTTATCTATATTCATCATTTTAGCCGAAAGACGTCCATTGCTGGACATAGGCGTCCCCCAACATTTGGGGGGGGGGGTTGCTATAATCGCCAGGCGGGTTGGCGATCCGGAAGGTGTTAAAATGCATAGAGAACGCTGCTGCCCATTCTCTAGTAAGTCCCTTAGTTGCCTTTACGACACCCACGGGACCAAATAGGGTGGTGCTTCTTTACGTCCGGCATCACACGGAACGGAGTTATCTAATCAACTTAAACTCCGTTGTCACCTCTACAAATAACTAGGTATCATCTTGGGCCGTTTGATTATTATGTAAGCAAGCTTTTAGAGCGAAGAGATCAAGTTTTTCTTAGTTTTGCTTTCAAAATGAGGGATGTTGCCATAGCAAAATAGTTAATACAAAAATAAACATGGTTGCTCGAGTACAGAGCACGCGTACAATTAATGAGTCTTTATGTATGGATTTATTCCCGGTTGGCGGTTGATGACAATGTACTCGCCCATCACATGGAGCTTAAATATAATAGGCGTAATAAGCGTGTACCTACTACCTACACCACGCCTTATTCTTGAGGGAATACAAGAGTGGTGTCAAGTGTTATATTGTGTTAATATAACCCCCCTTATCAAAAAAGCATATTATAAGATTAAGGACTACGTTGAAGACAAGGAAGTTTGGCATTAATTCCTTCTGTACATGTGGCTTCCCTGGTACCTCATTAACGGCAAAACTATGTAAATGTCTAATAACTGCTCCCAAATCACGAAGTTATTTTTTAATTTAATTTAATCTTTTTTTACAAACTTCACTGACATAATGTTTTTCTTATTTGACATTATTATACCTGTGTATTGTGGTACCCATTATAGCCCTGATTATAAACGGAACATTATGGTCGAAATATTACACTTCAGGGGGTCTACTCCGAACATAAATCTGAAGTATCGGCCGAATGTTCGGCCGTTGCTTGACTACCGCTAACTATGCCAACAAACTGCTGTGCAGTTTGGCAGAAGTAAATGTTCTGTATTTATATTATTAATCTGAATAAACAATTTTTTTTTTTTTTTGATAGCTTACTAAGGCGAAAAAAAATGACTGTCAAAGAGATAAGCCAAAATCAAAAATGTGACTTGAAGTCGGGTAAGGATTCAAAGGAAACTATGGAAGTTAAAAAACGGCCGAACGTTCTGCCGATACTTCGGAGTAGGCTCCCTGGACTTATCGAAAAGCTTCGTTCGTTGGACACATGCAATTCGCGGCCAGCGGCCAGTAGACCTTAGCTAGACATGTATGTATGTAAGAGCTAAGCTTGCGCTTTAGCGATAGGTGTATTTCTTTCCATTGTCAATATAACCTTGAGAACACCTACCTCACGTAGTAGGTGCACATTGTGGCTTACATTACGTAAAAGTCCTGTAATTATTTGCGAACTAAAGTATGTCGCTGAAATACACGCGAAAACACGAACTTAAGAAATGGAAATTAACAAAACCCGAATCGAATGGTAGTAGGGTTACCATCCGTCCGGATTTGTCCCGACATGTCCGCATTCTAGAACTTTGTCTGGCTCTTCAATTTTTCCGGATTTTTTGGCTTCGATGCGTGTAATAAAACCTATAGAAGTAATACCAAATAAGTCTTTAATATTTATTAACTTCTCAGTCATCTAAAATCAAAATATAAATCTTATTTCTACCATGCCTACCATACCACTGTATTTGTAATTATTATGTTGTTCCGGTGGCCATCTGTGGTCTTCATCATCAGTTCCACTTCGCCAAATGGTGATTTGGGATTTTTTATAGTAACTCGTGCATTTCGCACGAGTTACTATAAAAAATACCCAAATCGCTATAGGTTTGCCTATAAATTTTGAGGGTTTCCCTCGATTTCCATGAGATCCCCTCATCAGATTCTGATTTGGTGGCAATGGGACCTCGGAAGCTTACCCTTTAAAACAAAAAAATAATTTTCAAAATCGGTCAGAATAATTGACGGAGATATCGGTGAACGAACATAAAAAACAAAAAACATACAGCCGAACATATAAACTCCTCCTTTTTGGAAGTTGGTTAAAAATACAAACTATGTTAGTAAAACATTAACACAAAAACAATTTGAGACATCACCGCTGTAAGGTGACAGGCCCAGCCGATAGAGTCCATTTCACGAAAGAAGTCCCGCGGAATTAAGTGGAACTAATTATTATTATACAAGTTAGCAATGCCTGCAGCGCCACGTCGCGCCTCGTCTGCGGGACTTCTTTCGTGAAATGGACTTTACCTTGCAGCAGTGGCTCACAAACGCACAATCTAGCCTGCTTGCTACCATAGACAGGATGATCCTATACTTATACATCCCCAGATGTGCTTCTTCGCAAATAACCCTCTTTTGATTCCGACGATAAGTCACGCATGTGTATGTTTGATCTAATACCTAGGTACATTTGATCTGAATGTATTCAAGTAAATACGTGGATAGGGAAATTGTTCTACAGGTGTTGTCGAAAACCCTCCTAGTGTGTGTCACATAATGTCAGTTTGTCACACAGTCATTTGTCAAACAAAAAAATACCGTATTAACATTGTTCTCCGAATTTGAAGAGAGATTGTATTTAATTTATTTGGTGGTTCGCTGCTTATGAATTAAACAAACAAGCTTAAAATATCGCTTATTATATCTGTAAAATATAACGTTATGTAAGGTAGGTACTTACCAGAAGTTTTTTTTTGTAGCAACGATTTTGCGTGTTTCTAGGACAAGAATTCCCAATCCTGTTTTAGTGATTAAAATCTAGTTTAGGTACCTACAAATAATGCAAGGTGTCATTAAAATTATATTGTAAACTAAGTGACTTTTGTGTGATACAGTAGGTATTCTATCTATTGCTGGTTGCTGGAGCCTTTTATAAGTACAGTGTTTAGATCCGATTTCTAGTTTTCCTTCTTGTCAGTTGTTCATCTATGGGACAAAACTTTTACTTCAGCGTACAAGTCATAAGTCCACATCATCATCATAAAACGTGCCTAACGGACATTCAATCCGCATAAAAAGATGTATATTGTACATACATTTATATTTGTACATACAACATGCTGTTATGTATAACACAAAGCTTTTATGGGAGAGCTCCATTCATGGTTACGTATGGTTACATAACGAACTGGACTCGGATTGCCGGACTATCTTAAAATCATAATAATTACGCGGTTATATGTGCGACTCGATCGTATTAATGATTACCTACTCCTGGTTATTCAGGTTTGCGGCTGAATGTCCCTTGGATTTGTATGCTTCCTACCTACCCCTTATTCTAAGGATACGCCTCAATCGTTAGATTTGCCAACTTGCAAGTCATCATCATGATCTGCGTAGCCGTTTCCCAACTTTGTTGGGGTCTGCTTTCAGTCAAACAGGATGCATTTTTTGCCAACTTGCAAGTATTGTCAAGTAATCTATTTTGATGGCCACAAAAGTAGAGTGCAGAAGAAGCTTATTAGAACTACACTTTTATAAGTTCTAGAAGAACCAAACATGATGATGTCGGTAGCGTGCTTAGGGGTAATTAAAACATTGCAATTCATAAACAGAAATAAAAATACGCAGTTAAGATAATCGTGTTCGCAGCACCTAGTTCAAGAAACAATTACATCGGGTTAGACCACAAACATGTGCAGAAGAAATTCTGAAAGCATAATTTGGCAGAATGGCTTCAAATAGACAACTTTTTAATTACAAAGTTATATTATCAATATAAAATAAACCGCATGGAGTAGGGGTTGTGTACATTCACTGTCATATAAAAGGCTTGCTCGATTGAGACAGCTCATAAGAGTAGTTACGTTCGTACCGTCAGCATCAGGAGAAGCGGAGAAGGCGCGACCTAAGAGCACCTTTACTCCCACGCATCATGGCTTCCCGATTAGCCGTGAGTAACATCTCTACTTACGCGAGATAGCGAACATTTCCGGACTCGAGAGAAACTCGGACGCATGCGTTATACATGCATCTATTGTGATCTATTGATACAAGTCTATCTCTAACAGTTCAAACAAGTGTCAAGTTACCAAAACAAGTTCAACCTTAGTGTTACCGTGGTTCAGCAGTGATTCCTAATTTATGATAATTTGTTGCTTAATATTAAATATCATAAACAGCAAGTGAAATAAAATATCAAAACATTCCGTTACGTAATCTCTTTATAAAAAAACATGTTAAGGAAAATAATTAGAGAGAAACGTGTGGACGGATTCATAAGGTCTCATTAGAGAGTTTTGATTACGGAGTGCAGCTTTACGTAACGTAATTGTTATGAGTACCTGCACTAACTCCACATCTGACGAGTTTATTATAACAGACTACATCTCCACATAAACACTGTGCTGACCACTTTCATTTTCATACTTAACATTTCCGCACAGTAATCAGGGATCAGGGTACACTTATAAACATGTATTTTATGGGAATTATGCAAACTAAGTGAATATTTACTTATAATTTCAGCTGAGCTGCTTTCTACTGGCTAGCGTTGGCGTCTGCCTGGCGACTTTTGGTGGACATGAACAGTTAGTATAACCATGTTCCCTCTTCTCTAACGATTTCTCCAACCCTATACAAGTTTGCACGCGGTGCTATCAGTGATAAAACTATTAGTTACGCTACAAGATGAGTGGAACCGCAAAAAATATAGTGGATGGAGCAATTTGGTTGAGATTTCTATAACGATTCTCACGCTTCTTCATTGCGGTAAATGGTGAAAACCGAGCTATTGTGTTTTAATGATAGACCTACCCTTGCACTAGGTATTCACTGTATCATGTTTGACCTGCTGGCTATGCGATCTATTGTTCCTCATTTACGTTCCTATTGTATATGTGTCGACGCTTTTGCGTGTATCGATTTAAACATAGTTTGAGCTCAGATTGTCTCTTGTTGATTTTAAGAATAATTAGGTAACAATGTATATTTCTGTTTGTTGCAGCGTTCATATTCGGGTACATATACCTGAAGAGCACCATTCTTCTAAAGAGGTGGTGATACATGAGCACCATGAAGATCATGGTCACGGCGGCGGCGGATACGGAGGCGGCCACGGAGGTGGCCACGGGGGCGGCCATGGGGGCGGCCACGGCGGGGGTGGCGGCGGAGACCACGGCGGATCCATCACTGATCATTTACACGGAGGATTTGCCGAATACTTGAAAGGCGGTGGAGGCCATGGAGGTGGAGGCCACGGAGGTGGCGGCCATGGCAGTCACGGTGGTGGTGGCGGCGGTGGTTATAGCGGCGGCCATGGGGGACACGACTTTGGCGGAGGTCACGGAGGATTCGACTTGGGTGGCCATGGAGGCGGTGACTTAGGAGGCCATGGAGGTGGTGACTTCGGAGGACATGGAGGTGGTGACTTTGGAGGTGGTGGTGACCTTGGTGGACACGGCGGTGGAGACTTTGGAGGCGGTCACGGAGGATATGAACTCGGCGGTCACGGCGGTGGTTTAGGAGGAGGATTCGGTGGCGGCCACGGCGGAGGCTTCGGAGGTGACCACGGTGGCGATGATCACGGCCATGGCGGTGGACTGGGTGGTGGTTTTGGCGGCGGCTTCGGCGGTGGTCATGGCGGCGGCATTGGCGGCGGTGGACACGATGAACATGATCATGGCGGTGGCTTCGGAGGCGGAATCGGAGGAGGATTTGGAGGTGGCCACGGAGGAGGTGGTGGAGGCGGTCACGAAGAACATGACCACGGTGGCTCATTCGGAGGCGGATTGGGTGGAGGCTTCGGAGGTGGTCATGGTGTATCAGGTGGTGGCTACGGCGGGGGAGGCCATGAAGGTGGTTTTAGCGCCAGTTTCGGAGGATTCGGGGGTGGACTTGGAGGAGGTCATGATGACCACGGTAGCAGCTTTTCCGGAGGCCATGATAGCTACAGTGGAGGAGGTGGAGGTGGATATTCTTCGGGAGGACATGGCAGTTCTGGACTAGGAGGCTTCGGTGGTCACGGCGGCGGAGGTCTCGACAGTTATAGCATTGGAGGTCATGGTGGCGGCGGCGGCGGTGGAGGTCATGTCAGCTACAGTATCGGAGGTCACGGCGGTGGCGGTGGAGGTGGTGGAGGCCACGATAGTTACGATATTGGAGGTCATGGCGGTGGTGGCGGAGGAGGTGGTGGACACGATAGCTACAGTATCGGAGGCCACGGAGGAGGCGGTGGCGGCGGCGGTGGACACGATAGCTATTCCAGTATCAGCTTTGATTCCTTCGGCGGAGGCGGGGGCGGTGGCCACGGTGGTGGACATGGCGGTGGTGACAGCTACAGCATCGGTGGAGGTCACGGAGGAGGTGACAGCTACAGTGTCGGCTTCGGAGGACACGGGTCGGGAAGCGACCACGGTGGTGGTGGTGGCCACGGCGGGTTCAGCTTAGGAGACATCGGTGGGGGTCACGGAGGTGGAAGCTTCGGCGGTGACAGTTACGCGAACGCCATAGGATCAGGTCACGGTGGCGGCCCCTACCACAAACGGAAGTAACAACCTCCTTAGTATTAATAAATCAACTAAGTCATAGTCCTCAGACGCCGATGGATTACGTATCCAGTGCTATATAGTACAAGTTTTTTTTATTGTAAATAGGTTATAGGCTAAGTTATTGTTGTCTGTTTAATTAAAAGTTATTTAATTTTTTAATCGTAGTTTATCTTTACCTTGATCTATCATCCTATTGTCCTGTATGCCTAACATTACTTACAATCAAACAAGAAATAGAAAACACACCAAAACGAGGCACAAGCACGACCTCACTATACTTGTGGAAAGCATATTATTATGACTCAGAGCTTAAAGTAAAAATACTATAATATAATTCGAAACAAGCTATCAGTAACACGACAAAAACTGACGGCAAAATTATCTCTAAAAGACATAAAAAGAGAACATAAATAATATTTTAATAACGTGTCGCGAATCTAGTTGCGTGACGTAATGGACTGCCAATATGCTATGCTACATCTGTATCAGCTCGAGCTTTGTCTCCTACTAATTGACCCACAGATATTCAGATAACAATTACTTACGTCCTGCTAACGGTTGTTGAGCAATCGTTACGACACACAGTCGCTTTAAATTAAAGAGGAAATGATGCATGAGACTGACTTGCTCGAGCGCAAGTCAGTCAGTTGATGATAAGACAACAGGAAGAATGCGCACGCGATCTCAGTTTCACTCTCGTGTGAACATGAAGACATTCATTACGTAAACTACTTATTACCTTACCTTTTGCGACATTCAGATGGTTATTGCAATCTAGAGATTAATTACACGTGCTATTAAAAGGAGCTTAATGTTCATAATTTTTCCGTTAATTTTGCAAAATACTGAATAAATTAAAGTTACGTAATCTTTTCTACTTTTAAGCCAGCAATTTAAGCATTTTTTTTTAATTTAGATAATTTAGAGAGCTTTTGAGTTACGGTCGATTTTCAGTACGATAAATGGTAGAAATATTCAGACAGAAATTATTGTGCAAAATGCTTAGTCATCAATTGGAATTATATTACGAAATGTGAATAATAATAATAATCTTACCCGGTACATTAAATATTGTATTCTTTGTTTCTTAGGATAACTGAATTTGTTGATAATTCTGGGTAAATAAAGATTTGATAGTTATATTGACATGAAAAATTAGGTGATAGACACGGTAAATATTGTCTCGCAAATATTTTATAGAATCTGTTCGCGATCTTACCCTAAGTGTAAGTTTGCAAGAGAGTAAACGTAACTATTTCGTTTGCGTTCAAATTTGACCGATAGATCATAATACTAAGAGTATAAGAGTGAGAATAAAAATCTTAACGCAAACGCACTAGTTACGTTTACTCACTTGCAAACTTACACTCGAGGAATGCATTGATCTCAACAGTTTCGTTACATAAGTGAACCCTGTTGGGTCGCCCTTCACCAGCGCAGGCGCACTTCCGGGTAAAGCTCCGCTTTTACGAACGTTTATATTGACATTAACAGTTTTAATATTAAGTACATACATTTACGATCAGGGAAATGAAGTAATGCGAACAGGAACAGACAGACAACGTCGATATGCGAACTGTTCGTTTCATGAATCATTGTAGAAAGTACGTGAGTTATGACAATGCGACGGATGGACAGACTATTTTAAACGTGACTACCCCGAATTAAAAGCAAGCACATTTTTGTTTAGTTTCTGGTTGTTAATGGGTAAATGCACCACTAGCTGAACGACATGTCATCTACTCTCCTGCCTCCAGAAAGTTATACCTAAATAATATGGCTGCACAAAATATGTTTCTCTGAACTATTAATTAAATCTGGAACTAAGTGGTTCTGTTATTATGAATATTATTCGGAACATCTTTTTAAACTTGAATCCAGTAAAGATTTAAATTCAAACTTACTTAAGTACTTCTTCTTGTTAGGTATTAAAGGGAACAGTAGGTTTATCTGTTAGATTATTTGAAAATGCTGTATAAATTAGTGTATTAATATTTTGAAGTGAGGTATGTGTGAAACTTCTTTTTAAAACGTTATGAATGAACTAACTTACCTGTTAAATAGCGCGATGCCTGCTCATAGTCAGTAGCAATCTATCTCTACCTTGTGTAACTCAATTCTGTGTTGGTTAGGCGCTGGTGTTGTTAACATACATAAGCAAGTACCTTGCGTGGCGTACAAAATTATTGCTTTCTCTGCAATCATTGATTGATTTCATTAATAAATAAAATTCATTATTATTAACATTACTTTATATTTTAACTTCGCCTATAGATTCGTATAAAATGCATGAATACCATCATCGTTCGCGGTTTATTATTTAATAGCTTATAATCAAAGTCAGATTCTAGCTACAAAGACAGTATAAATAATAGAAATATTCACATAGTTACAGACTGAAAGTCACTTCACTCACGGCATTCAGTGCAACACTCAGACCTAAGATCACGTACGCGTACTTACAAAACTAAAAAACACTAAGTTAGTTCGTTACTGTTTAAATTTTGTCACCGTATTTGAGTTTCCCCGTGGCACTCGATGCGTCGGCACTGTGTTTGTAATAGTGTTCAGAATCGTGCGGATCACTCGGCTGCAAAGCTAAAATTTTGTACCTGGGCTTATGTTCTTTATGGGGATTTAGTACGTCTGAATTTTTGTCCATGGGTGCGTTCCTAGGCCTCGTCTCATAAGTTGTAGCTTCGGTTGTGATAGCGTCCCCACCCTGTATGTCATAATATTCTTGCGGAGGAGCGGTGGTCGTCGCCACCGTGGCCACGTAAGGGGTGGTCGATGGAGATGGAGCTTCAGCGTATTGGTAATTGTCATTAGAAGCCTCAGCAAACGAGAGCTGGTCTCCGTGTAAGGCTTTCACTGCCATGGCAGAGTAGTACGGATGCACTGGAGAACTTTCTCGTATAGTGAAAGCTGTTGACGGTGCTGACTCCAAAGGTTTCAGCTGAGTATAGCTGTTGTAGTTGCCTATGGCTGATGGAGGGCCCACGTTGGCCGCGTTAAGTGACGTCGCTGAAACACCGGAATCTTCTAAGTGATCTACCGTGGTTTGATGGTCTAACCCACCAAAACTAATATTCTGGGTGGATATGGATTTTTTTTTGCCTTTTTTAACTTGATAATTTAGAGCGGCATCAGGGGCATATAAACTAGACGACGATGAAGCATACGAATCGAATTCATAGTTATTCGGATAGTTGTATATGTTTTTATTAAATTTAGACAAGCCTACCGTATCGACTGTGTGTCCCGGGTAGTGTTTCGGCTTGTAGTCGTGCACGACGGTGTTGGACACGGAGTAGGGCGCCGGGACACTGGCCTGCTGGAGTCGGTAGTCAGACACTTGTTTTCCGTTCCCAAAATATAGTGCTGGTACTACGTTGCGAGTCTTGATGTTTCCTTTATCTTTTAGTTTGAAATGGGGAATAGGCCTGTAATCCTCTAAACTCTGCTCAGCTGCAGGCTCAAATGGCGCTGGAATCGTTGGCTTTTGATTACGAAGCTTGTGGTAAGGGGTATATATATTTTCGTAATATGTAAAATCAGATAAATGAGTCGGTTTAGGCTGAGGTTTCAAATACTTGTGAGAATACTTGCTTTTGAGTCCTTTGTTACCACTCAGTCCGATACGTAAACCTTGGCTATTATAAGTCATTCTCGGTGGGTACGCCATATGTTCCTTAGTTATATCCACATCGGAGGGGATCTCTCCGTGATCATGGAATATGTGATCGTGAGTAACTTCTCGCGGATTGTAAGCAGCGTACTCTAGATGCCCCGGGTTTCCCATAGACCCGACTGCTGTGAAACCAGTGAGCGTTTCTGATGGAATTGCTAATAGGGCTTGCGAATTCTTCAGAGGAATTAGAGGGTGCGAAGCGGCGAGCGCAGACATGCTGCCGTCAGGCTCATACACGAGCTTGTGAATATGCTCCTCACTGTAGGTGTGAATATGTTCGGTATCACCGTCGATAATTTTTTCTACTCGTTGCGGCTTTCTTATTTTTCTGATAGTCCCCGAACCATCCAAGTCGGAATAAAAATGTTCATGGAATGTCGACACCGGATGTTCCTCCTCTGCTTGACCTGGTTTTCCTCGTACTAAAACTCGTTTTGGCTTTAATTTTCTGGTTTTCTTTCGCGAGGGCTCATTAACCTTTACGATTTTGACTCTCTTCGGGGGATAATTAGGTGGTGCAGTTGGAGCCGCTGATGGAGCTGAGAAGGCAGTTGGTATGTATGTTCCGTCCGTCGGATCTGGGGGAGGAGCGAGGTCGTACTCCTGGTCGTCCCACTCGTGCGGGCTGGGCCCGTAGTAGCCGCGCGCGTGGTACAGCGGCAGCAGCTTGGACGCGGACGACGAAAGCCCGGGCAGGCGCGTCGGGGCCTCGTCGTACAGCTCCACGGAGTTCAGGGGCAGCACGCTCGCGACGGCCGGCATCGCGACGTTGGTCGGAACTGCCACCGCACCTTCAGCGCTCGGCATGAAAGCCGGTGCATATTGGGAGGATGCTGGATGATTCGTTATGTAGATCTTCTTGTGGTGGTGAATGTGTTTCACCTTTTGTGGTAGATGTATGCGGATCTTTTTCCTGCAACAAGAAAAAATAACAGTGCCGGTATTCTGTGGTGAGGTAATCGATCGCATGCATGTTGAATGACGGAGTTTTTCAGCTTGTTGTTCCGTCTAGTGTCAATGGCATGACGCGTGACTCGGTAGCGCGCGGCTTTCGCTGTCGGCGGGCGTCGCGACGTCGCCGTCGCCGCGCTAGCTACCCGCACTTCGTCACACTCGACATACGACTCACAATTCGACTTGTGTCATTTATTTTTTCGTAACGTGTAACGTACGACAACGATGAGGATCGACTTGCACTTTCTAATAGGCAGGCGCTTATTATGCGCCTGGTTGGAGCTAGTTCAACGTTCAAGCAATTATCGCTAAGCGGTGAAACATAACAATTTGAGCACAGTCGCCGGCACACTGACATTGACAATGCTTACAGTTGAAGTCGCACAGCGTGTAATCAGCACACTTTCGCTAGCCTATGGCCCTAATACAAGTGTCCTTCATCAGGTTAATTCGTTTTTAATAAAGTCATCAGGTATGAAATAAAAAAGTTAATGTACTTAATTACAAAGAACATAATTTGAGTAATATGACAAAAAAAATCAAAATCGACTCGCAAGCAAAACTAAATCTATAAATAGTGTGAAGGTGTAAATGTAAGATATCGTATCGTGGCTTATAATATATCAGACTGTAGGATATTCCAGAAAACATAGTATTATGTCAGGCGATATAAAGGTTATCAGCCAGTCTCCGATGAGTCATGCGACAGACAGAAGCGCCTTGATGGGCAGTGGTATGAAGAAGCAACGCTAGAAAAAACATAAGTAAACTTAGAATGTACTCACTTAGGCGCATCTGCCGTGATCTGAACTGACGCTACAGCTACCAGAAGAGCGAACTGTAACAGAGAGACATAACATTGAACTACGTGTAAATCACACAAATAAATAAGTTGGTAAGGGATGATCTCAATCTATTCTGGTCTTAAGGCTTAATTGCACAATCAACGCCGTGCGAGTGTTAAATTATATATGAATTGTTTACAAAAGTCCGTGCTCTGGTCGGCACCGGAGCTAATCGCTGCAGAAAATGAACAAAAGGTCACAACCCGGAAACATCCCTGACATCACAGAAATGTGCAACCTTTAGAAGAGTTTGGTTAAGGGTCATAAAGGACATCACAAAAGGGATTTCGTAACAATCCGCTTGCGACATGCTTTGATCAGTGATCGGTCTAACATAGGTACGTGGTGATTACGTGGTGCTTTTTTTTTTTTTTTATTAGGACAATGTTTTCTTATGACCGGTTTTCGTAATTATCTAACTGAGAAGATAATGACTTTTATTTCCAAAAGAATATACAAAAGTATTGTTTTGACATAATTGGCTCTAATCCAAGCGAACCCGGTTACCATTTATAGGATTTAAGGCTCTTGTGACGGCTGACTGTGGTTATATACAGGCTGATGTTTATTTTACGAGATTAAACCAAAATGTTGTGGCTCTTAATAAAAATAATGATTTTTTTATTGTTACTACTTGTTTTGTAATATTAATTTTAACAACGAAACTGGCCATATATAATTTTTTATTATTATTTAATTTTTGTGAATAATTGCATCATGAATAATAATTATATGTGTGTTTATTGCACAATCAATTTTAATTTATATTGTTTTACTTATTTATTAAACAAAAATGCTCTAGCTGTTAGAAATTAATCCAAATTTCGCTAAAACTTGTAAAAGTAATGAACTAACGCATGTATAATCTAAATTCATGTTTTCGTCAAGTCGATTACTGGGCTTGTAGCCTTGTAGTCTATCTTTTCTTCTTTCAGTTTCTGCTATAAGCTCGCGAAGGGACTTCAAGGCGAGTCAATTTATTTCATGTGGATTTAGAAACAAAATGTTTATTGTCTTAAATGTTTTTGTACCTAGTTTTATAATGTATACAATGTATAATAACATAAAAAACTAAAATTGAAACTATAGACAATATGTTTACTACTAAAAGTGAAAATTTAATGTAAAATTATTTCTGGTTTCATATCTTACACTGAATAAAGTAACAATTTTTTTTTTAAACATGGAATGCTAGCTTGGTCATTTATGATGCGATAAAAAAAAACATCACCCATTAGGTCACATTCACAGAGCACACGTACCTACGCGTACGCGCAGATAGAAATTTGTGGGTCACTATCACAAAATGATTAGGCACAGTTCGCACTATCATATCATCACTATCACTTATTCTATTATCAACTAAGTTCACGAGATACCGACCAATTTCAACCAATCCATTGCCGCTTCTTCTGTTGACGGTCGAGACACGAGTTCAAATAAAGTTTTTCTTAATTTTCAATTTTTTTTTTAATTACTGCACTAGTGGAAACCGCACTGGCCTTCAAGCTCATATGATAATTCTTCGCAGTGCGCCTGATTATTTATAACATTCATTTTCACGCCTGAAAGAGCCCCGAACAGCCCATGTGTGCGTACTGCATTGCACACATGCTGCACTTCGCACAGCACACTGCAGTGCTGCAGCAGCGTCGCTGACGGCTAGTGATATGATCATGTTGTTAATCCATATTTTGCCACTATTACACACATAATTTTTGTTCATAATTAGGTATGTTAACACTGCTTGACGTGTTAAATTGATCCAGGTTCTTGTTCCTTCCTCTTCGCTTTGCTACACATACTATATAAGAAAAATTAACGTACGCGAAGATCTTAGAGGGAATCGGTTCCGTTTAATATATAAGTAGATATATGATGATAAATTTCTCTATAGATAACTGACGGTTTAAAAGGAAATATGATGATCTTCTACTATGAATCTAACTAACGGGCAGTTGTACAATCGATCAATAATTCATCAACTTCTTAAAATTGTAAAATAAAAATTAAAAATAAAATTGTAAAGTAAATCTTAAAATTGTAAGTAAAATTGTATTGTTACCTACTCATCTCATATGTAAACTATTCCTAAGTTGTCATCCTACTTTGTAACAGACTGTACCTCTTCTTATGAAATAAATTTACTTACTTATGAAATAAAATTTACTTACTAAATTTACTTACTTCTGAAGGCCATTCAAATCTCTAGTGCCTAATTCAAACCACAAAAGACTACCTACTCAAATACTCATTACTATTATAATTATTGAGCTTGCCAAACCTGGAAGCAAATCTCAGTCAGATGCGTTGTAGCAATACATATTCCTTAAAAACTGTCTGACTGTAAACTTTTAGGTCGTCACCATCAGCCCATAACTGGCAGGGACCATTTTGGTTACCCATTTTTCAATGGGTAACCAATAGGGTTTTCGATAGGGTTTTCCTAAGCGGTTAAACAAAAACTCATACGATAAGGGTAACCCTTATGAATGGCTTAAATAAAATTTTGGTAACCCATTGAAAGGGTTTTACATAAAAACCCATACGGTGTGGTTAACCCTTTTGAACGGTTTAATTTAAGCCATTCAAAATTACCCACACCGTATGGGTTTTTGATTAACTGCTTAGAAAAACCCTATCGAAAACCCTTTCCATTGAAAGGGTTTTTGATAGGGTTTTTCTAAAATGGTAACCAAAATGGTCTCTAGATAGAATAGAGATAGAACGCTACGCGTGCTGGGCGGCTATCGAAATAACATAATATTATGATTTTTTCATGTTACTCTAGGTTTCAAGTAGGTATATAGAACCCATTGAAATGGGTTATCATGTAACCCTTTCACTGGGTTTCAAGTATAAAACCCTTTCAATGGGTTATCATGTAACCCTTTCACTGGGTTTCTCGTATAAAACCCTTTCAATGGGTTACATCATGATAAAGGTAACCCATTGAATGGGTTACCCCTTCGAAAGGCTTAACTCTTAACCAGGGTTGTACGGTCCCTGATCACTGGACATAGACCTCGATCCTCGGCTGCTCTTATTTAGCTGCTACCAGCCACCCTGGGAAGATTGTTGCTCCACTAAACCTGCGAAACTGACGTCTTCGCGTTATAACTAATTGGAAATTGGAAGCAGCGAAGTCGTTTCGTTTAGAATAAATGCAATGTATGATAATTAGGTACCTATCTATCGATAAATCAAACATAATCGGCCACAGAAGTATGCCTGAAATTATAAATTCATCGTAGGTATGTTAATTTGCAACAATAATGACCACGTAACGAAACTTACGCTAGTGTGTGAGACGCACAAATGAGGCGTTACATATCAATTCTAGTTAACACTATTTATCCGTCAGTAAAGTAAAGCAAGTCATAATCAAATCATCAGCTTTGCTTATTTTAATATTTTATTTGGGTTACGCACGAACATCGTGTATGTAGAAAAGCATCCTTCGAACATAAATCCGAAGTATCGACCGAATGTTCGGCCGTTGCTTGACTACGGCTAACTATGGCCGACAACAGCGAAAGAAAAAAAAACGACAGTCAAAGAGATAAGCCAAAGTCAAAAATGTTACTTTAAGTCGGGTAAGGATTCAAAGTCAAAAAAGAAAACTATGGAAGTTACAAAACGGACGAACATTCGGCCGATACTTCGGATTAACGCTTCGGTGTAGACCCCCTCGCCTTTTCATTCGACTGCATTAGAAGGATATTATTGGTGAGTCCATCCGAGCTCTACGTTGAAAATTCCATAAAAGTGATCCATGGCAAACGAATTTTATATTAAGGAGCGCTTCTGCAGCGAGGATGTTGTCAAGCAACCGAAGCAGTCGACCGCAAATACGTTGCATTGCAGTCTATTATTAAATATTAATATCCGAGTACCGCTTTTATGCTTTATCACAGAAGAGACTAGAGGGAAGGAATTAAATTAATTAATTAATTCCTGCTTATTAAATATTATGTCAATTATTTATGAACAGTTATTTTAATATACAGTCTCGATTTTTAATGTACTACTCAACAAAGTCTAGGGAACAAGGGTATTATACATATTTTATATCAATAGAAACACAGTTTTTAATTGTTTGATTAAATAATAATAATAATAAATTTATTTGACATAAAAGTACATTTATACAGGGTGACACTTAATTTAAGCATGGAAATAGCCTGGTACAAAATAAATGATCAATGACTAGGAAAAACCTGTGTTACAGGGGTCATAAAATAAAAGGATTGTAAGTAAAAAAATAAAAATGTATTATGAAAATGTTAATGTTAGGTACACACAGCTCCATTATGTGTTTATCCGCCCAAAAGACATGTGCGTTCAAATCCGTGATAGGCCCAAATTGGTTTTTGTATTTTGCAAAAACATTTTATTATAAGAAATGTACTTTTTTTTTTCTTTTTTTTTTAAACGTTGCCCCACTCTAGGAATTTCTCCTTTATTGTGGGTGCGTTTACAAACATTTAAACTCACATACACAAACAGCCAGACCCGGAAAAACTACTTGTAGGTCATACAAATATTTGGTCCGTGCGGGAATCGGTACTGTTTAGTGAATAAATAATATTTATTTTTGAAATGTCTGTTTTAAATATTGTATTTTCAATAAAACGTTAAAACATTATTGCATATAACAACAAGCAATAATAGGATTAAACATTTACGATAAGTTATTCAACATGTAAATAGACCGTACCGCTTCTCGTGCATAAAATTTGAAGGTTCAAATCCTAGGCAGGGAAAGTGCTTTCTGTCAGGCATTATATACTAAGAATTATAAAATATTTTAATAACGAAATGTATAAATTATTATTGCTATTATTTAACAAAACTGATCTTATTTTAATACAAAGATTTATATTTTACAATTTGATTTCATAATTTACAGTTATCATAATAAAAGATAGATGATATTTTGCCAACTGACACAAACGGGTCCCTAGAAAAATGACATCCTGTGTGTGACGTATATATGGGCGCCAACCCATTATTTGGGTTTAAATTTAAGCTTGTTTTGATTTATTTAAAATATAGTGGTTTCCGGTGTATTTATCAGTTTCTATTTTGTTACTTCCTTTTAATTTATTTAAAATATTGTCGTTTCCGGTGTAATTATGAAAGTTTCTGTTTTGTTACTTCTTTTTGATTTATTTAAAATATTGTCATTTCCGGTGTATTTATGAAAGTATATTTTTGCTACTTTTTTTTGATTAATTCAAAATATTGTAGTTTCCGGATAAAGTTATATAATGTTTATTAATAGACTTCCTTTTGATTTGTTTAAAATATTGTGCGTTTCCGGTAGACTTTATTTTTGTGTTTCTATGTTGGTAATATGGATTTGTCTTGACACATCCGCTTGATTTATGTAAATTCTTTTTGGCGGTTAATTTTTGTATAAAAACTGTTGTGATACGAACGGAAGGATATTCTTTGTTCGCTGATCGTGGATTAAACACTCTGTGCTGAAGTAAGGTATTTTCTTTATACTCGTACTCCCATAATATTTTCCTGCCATTTGCTATTTACTGTGTATTTGTGTTGTGCAAAACAATGTCCGACTCCGTCAACGACGGCGATGATGCGCCGACATATACATCAAACGATGTAGTTATAACTTGAGGATATGGATAAATTTTATAAAGAAAACTTAAGTAAGTACCCTCAAATTATAACGTCTATCGATTAGATAGAGACCTAAAAATAAAGTGACTCGGACGATAGTAGATAACAATTTCATCGCAGCGCATATGGGCTCGCCAGCTAGTTCGTCTAACTGCCGGTATGAGTATGACGATGGTCGGTGATGCGATTGTTCGAATCCAAGTCGAAACAATTAACTCTTTTTGAAGTATTCAGTAGAAGTATTAAGATTATTCGTAACGAAGTCAATTTTGTAGCAGTGTAACATTTTAAAACTTGAGGGGTTAGCACATACTGACGTTGTGTGTACCAGAAACAAAAAAAAAAACTTTTTTGTAGATAAAAAAGAACTAACACCCATGATCGGTAAATAACGCTTGGCTGCGTGTTGACAGCGTCGGCAGTTTCACGTTGACTGCGCCCTGCTTTCAGCACTGGGGAGTGCTGAAAGCAGGGGGGCCTCGCGGGAAGGGATGCTGAGGGCTGTCCCTGAGCATCCCTTCCCACGTTAAATGACGACGTAGCATCATAGCGCTCCAGTCACAATGAACTATTCCCTCCTTAGCTTGCTTGATTTCTAAATGCTTTTGTTATTTGTTTTTTTTTGTTAATTTCAACATTGAAAAATTTTTGTGGCCAGTTCTTCTTCTAAAAAGGTAATTCTTTTAATAAGTTGTTATAGTTGGCTTGTTCCCTAGACTTTGTTGAGTAGTGTGCTTACCTACCGTCATAATAATATTCAGTTCTGCAATGAAATTGACAGGTCTAGTCTAGACACAAAGCTTCGAAAACCCGGACTTTATTAAATCTCGTGAATTTACCCATAATATTCATGAATTTGTATTAGGTATGCTTGCAACAGAAATCTTATTAATTACTAGCTTCTGCCCACGACTTCATACGCGTGGAAGTCGTAAGACACCACAATATACAAATAACAACCACATTTTTACAAAAAAACTGCCTCGTTTGCCTATCAGTCGGTACTCCCTCCCTTACTTCTCCTAAAATTGTTTGTCCGAAAATCATTATCCATAACACGTTTGCTATAAACTCCAGTAACCATAATGTTCAAAAATTCGAAATTTTGTTTTATACGAGTATAAATATCTTTACTTCTAAAACTATTCTGTCATAATAACGAGTACTATAATAATTGAATCTCCTAATTTTGCATGAAATAAAGTCATATGTCCTAGGTGTTGTATTATATAATGTGTATTATTCCGAATGTTCATTTATATTAAAATGGTTTGCTGCATTTGTTAAAAAATTGTTAACAGAAACGAATCGTTGTAAATCCGACTCCACGTAGTCTTGTATGCCCTACCCCTAGAGTGTAATTTAGAATCGCGGAGGGCCGAGGCGGCCCGCGAATTGAGGAGTGGGTGCTTGTAACGCTTGCCGAAGCCGGCCAGCAAGACGAAGCTGCGGTGGTGAGCGTTAAACAATCTGCGACAATAAGCTCGCGTGGGACCGCCGGAGCCCTGCAGCGCCGGAGCCGTTTCAGAAATCAGGCTGCATGCTTGCTGCATGCATGGCGTATGCTTGTTTGCATGCTTACAGGGAAATAAAAACCCCATGTTCAAAAATATTATTAGGATAAATAAAGATTAAATAATTTGAATTTAAAACTTATAACTTTTAGTGAAAACGGTTTTATGTCTTTATTCTGGATTGTAATATTTATGTCAAACTTTTTGTATTTAGGGATTTCAATTGTATGGCATGTGATATTATGTGACATTAAGTTCGGGCAAGTTACCATTCGGACAAAGGATGATTAAGAGAAAAAAAAATATGGCCCTTTAGATTATGGATAAAAAAGTTAAGGAACACAATAGAGAACCCTATCAGTCGCATGCGCTACTTTTGGGCATTAGGTCCTGGGTTCGATTCTCGGGTCAGGCAAAGTGTTATTGGGTTATTAATGTTATTTTTATTAAACATAAATACACACATAAACTCACGCCTTCTTCCCATTGGTGTAGGCAGAAACTATAGAACGCCAGTTGCTACGCTCCTTACATACTCATTTTGCTTCGTTTACGTTCATACGTCCTGGTCATATACGCAAGCCTGTTCCTAGTACTGCGCACCTGTCCTTTCTGAAGAACATTACCAATTAGGTCACTATATTATGTCCTTCTAGGGCCCACCCGGCGTTTCCACTCACATCTGCCTTGTAAATACCTTTTGTTAGTCGCCTTTCATTAATCCTTCATTCACATCCACTACGATTTTATTGTACTTATTATAGATACTTGCTCAGAGTATCAGTAGGTAAGTCAACTCTAATTAATCACTGTACAGGGTAGGTCTAAAATAAACAGTTATTAAACTGCCAGGAAACACTAGGTACCTATATGTTATTATAATAAAAGAGTTAGAATAAATAATAATGTAGTAACGACATGATTTATTCCTCAAACAAAATAATGCTTAGGTATTATTTTTATTGCAAGATTTTATTAACTTTAATTAAAGTTAACAATCGGAAACAATAATTTTAAATTACGTATAAATTGTGTGCTTGATACTGACTTGATTCTGTTGAGTTGTAACAGTTAAAAACAATGTACCTACTATACCTTTGTGTCTAAGCTTCCGACAAAAAATAATAAGAATATTCAAGATTTTTGATACCTGTATAGAGCATGTCATTTTTGTTGTTGTAGGTCAATAAAAACCCTGTATTTTACCAATATCACGCACGCATTCTGTCTGACCGATCGGATCAAATTCATGTTATGATTGTTGTCTCCATTGACCTTATGATACCTATTTATACCCTTTAGCCTCGTAGGATTTCGCCGGTGTGGGCGCGTTCTCTAAGGCTGCGACCAGCCCGCCGATTGAACGCGTCCCAAAAGGCACAGCGGACAGAGCTCCGGCGGGATCTCATGGCGGCATGGAGAGTGCGATTGTCCCAACCCAGCGCTGGGCACGCCACAATTGTGGCGATAAGTCTCCTCTTTGAGGAGTAGCTAGAGAGGTGCCACGGCGTCCTCACCTTCCGCCTGATGCAGGTCCTCACCGGACACGGATGTTTCGGGAGGTTCCTGTTTAGGATAAAGCGGGAGGAAACGCCCGGGTATCACCACTGTATGGACCCGGGGGACACGGTGGAGATCTGCCCGGCTTGGGCGGAGCACCACCGTGTCCTCACGGAGGCGATCGGTGGCGGCGATCTCTCGCGTCCGGCCCTGGTTCGGAGCGAGAGTCCTTGGGAGGCCGTCACCTCCTTCTGCGAATGTTCGCGAAGGATGAAGCTGAACGCGTGAGGGAGAGGCAAGGTTCGCGCCCTCGCGCCCCTAATCGCCGCAGGAGACGCCCCGGGCGTCGGGAGTCGCAAGCCGATTTCCGGCCACCGTAGGCGCGGGTTTGCGGACGGTGAGCGATGGGTAGCTCGCTGTCCGATAAGGACCAGGCCCGGGTCGATGGCGCGTTGTGTTCCACGCGCACCTCAAAGAGATGTCAGCACTAACTGACGGGGTCCGTTAGGGCCAATCCTGTCAGGGTTGCGAGTTTGTCCAAAAGGGATACCGTGGCCCTGGCACATAGGCTACGGAAGGAACACGGGTGGTTTTAGTCAGTAAAAGCACGCTCTCCCACTACGCCCAAAGCGGGAGAAGTTATTTGATAAATTCCCGCCCAAAAAAAAAAGCCTCATAAGATTTAGAAAGAAAAGAAAGAAAGAAAATACGTTTATTTGCGGTAAACTTTTCTATGCGGTAAAATTTCTGCGTTGCCTAGCACAGGTATAACGAATAAGCTGATGAGCTTAAACCTGCAACTTTTAATAAATTAATGTAGGTACTTAGTTATTATTAAGTACATTATGTGTATTATGGTTTAATTACATTATTATTCTAATATATTGATAATTAAATTATTATTATATAATATTTAATTTAATTATTATTACATAACATCACGCCTGTAATCCCCGAAGGGTTAGGCAGAGGTGTACCTATAGTACACCCATATTTCGCCAGTTATGTTTAAGTCCCATGTGAGCCTGTGCACACCACGTTTTTTAAACGCGCCATTAACGCGCGTTTTAGAAAAGTGCGTCGAGGGCGCGCTTTTATCCTACAGAATAGACTGACTTGCGTGCGTATCGCGTCTGTATCGCTAGAAAAGCGCGTCGAAGGCGCGTTTAAAAAACGTGGTGTGCATAGGCCCTAATAGGGGGCGAGCCTATTGCCATCAATCGGGCACAAATCCAGACTCCGGGCTGCTACTGAGAAATTCCTAATGGAACATCCCAATAACACTTTGCCCGACCTGGGAATCGAACCCAGGACCTCATGCTCAGCAGTAGCGCTTGCGACCACTAGACCAATGAGGCAGATATGGCAAATTATTATTATATATTCTTTAATTAAATTATTATTACCAATTGCTATTAATTATTACTAACACTAGTTTGTAAGCTCGCAGTTGTACTAACAAATATGGATGTAATCATAATGATAAATCTGAAATAAATGTATGATACTTTTTTATTTTTGTTATTACTAAACTTATTAATAAATTACTTACTACAGCTGTCCAAACTAAACGGAGTCGACAGAGTATTGAAGTGTACGCCCGGGCGTTCCCCACAAAGAATACATTGTCCGTAGTAAAATGTTGGCATTATTCAACAAACAATCCTCACTGCTATTCATAAATTGTAAGTTTTTCATTCAACACTCGCGTATAGGTAATGAATTAATTAAGAATGAATTAGGAATTAAGAACATGATCTAATATAAGAGTGTTCGGTACATATCGCATGCGCCACCACACGCAATACATCTGCATCCGCATTTTAATACTACTCGCGTAACATTAACAAATCGTTTGTTTTTCGAGGAAATTCTACACTTACACTAACATTTTGATTTATTAAAATTACACTAGCTGTTTCCAACAGCTATATCATTGTCCAATTTATGAATGTATTTTCTGGTGAGAAGTTGTTGAGGCTCCAACATAGAACGATTCATGCTTGAAATACTTTTTGGTTATGCTTGGACTATGATTAAGCATTTCATTTGGTTAGTTAAGAGTTATGACTACAAACTATGAGAGTTGAACTCTCGTTTTCTATTAAAATGACAGGAAGCACAATAAAGTGTAACTGGGCCAGAGAGCAAAATCAATTAATTCGATGTTTTCAATGTACTTAGATACTTTAGTTATTTTTAGGGTACCGTACCTCAAAAGGAAAAACGGAACCCTTATAGCTATGATCACTTCGTTCTCCGTCTGTCTGACTGTCAGTCTGTCAAGACCCTTTTTCTCAGGAATGCGTCAATGCAATAAAAAATACGGCCATTTATGCGACATATTTTGATACTCGCAAATAAATCAAAGCATATAGGGATAGAGGGTACTACCCGTTGACCTAGAACCATGAAATTTGTCAAGAAGTAAGGTCTCACATGAGTCCACAGCGCAAGTAAAGGAAACAGTCCGAAAATCGTTAATTTGTAGTTTTATAACATACATATTATTTTTTTTGCGATTACAAACTACATTTGCATTTGAAAAATTGACCTTATCGTTTATCGATGTATCGGAAATTATGTTTTTCAACTACAATGTTAAGTTTGTTTTTGGGATAATTTCATCTCAACTACGGAACCATTCATTTTCATTGTGCGTGGTCCGACACGCACTTGGCCGGTTTTTATTTATTTTCACACCACCTCCTCGACAATGTAAAGTTGTATGTCATGCAAACCTAATCTAAAGTAAGTCATTAAAGCCCTGGGGTCAAGCCAGGCATTAATATTGTACTGGATTTAATTAAGGCCTGGTAGTCATTAATGTGATTTGAATTTGGAACTTCAAGTAAAAATCGCAACTATTTCCATAGATTTATCAGTGAGCCTTGCACTAAAAAATCATGAAAATAAATTGTTCGTAAATCGAATTGGCCACCACGAGTAAGACACAAATAAAAAACCGGCCAAGTGCGTGTCGGACCACGCACAATGAAGGGTTCCGTAGATGGGATGAATTTATCCTAAGAACAAACTTAACATTGTAGTTGAAAAACATGATCCCCATACATTCCAACTGCAAATGTTAGTTTGTGCGCACAATATGGAGTGATTAGCTTTTGCCCGCGGCTTCGCCCGCGTGGATGTAAAAAAAAACAGCTTTTTTATCAGCAGCATTCACCCAAAACATTATACCATATCTTAGTTGGAACCAACTGCAACGTAAGCGTGGTAAGCAGATAGGAGTGCAGTTTGATTTACAACTAGCGTATAAATACCAACTTCGTTTTGTACGTACTTGTTCATTAAACGTGTCCTCCATTTCATGTCTAAGTCTATTTGAAAGAAATTTTGTATTGTTTATTTTTTCTACGTTTTTGTTCTTAAATAATAATTGATGTATTATACCAACTATTGAGTTATTCAAGGTACGCAGTAAAATTCTCCCGAAAACTTAATTAATTACGCCTTTTTCCGATTCTCGAAAACTCAATTTATTTTCTTCTTTTTTTTCTGCCAAAAGTATGAGAACTGAGGTTCGAGTTAATCGAACCGCGCGTTAAGATTCTTAAATACAAACTGAAATCCCCATAAACCCAAAAAAACCCTGACTCCCTAAAATCCTTTTGAGGGGTAGTTTTGCAAAACGCAAAATTTATGACAAACTTTGTTATTTAAGTAATGACTGCATCGTTAATCTAGTGGTCACAAGTGCGACTGCTGAGCATGAGGGGTGGGTTTGATTCCCAGGTCGGGAAAAGTGTTATTGGATTTTCCATTAGGAATTTCTCAGTAGCAGCCCGAAGTCTGGATTTATACCCGGGTGATGGCAATAGACCCGCCCCTATTACATGGGACTTAAACAAAACTGGCGAAATGTGGGTGTACTAAAGGTACACCTCTACCTAACCCTTTGGGGATTGCAGGCGTGATGTGCAGTAAATAAGAACTCGGGCCAAATTTTAAGTTTATATATCAAAAGTAATAAGATTCTGTTCATACAAACTATATCGCCCCTTTTTACGCACTCAAAAGGGTAAATTGTTCAAACATCTTTCTGACATTTCTATTATTGGGTTTATAGGTTATTTATACCAATTTTCAAGTTAATCAAGCCAAGCAAGTAAAATCCTCCCTTATATATTGACTATCCCTTTTCACCCCATTATTAGGGGCGGATTTTCAAAAAAACCTGATACAAGTTATTCTTTATTTTTTGTTTTCCGTAAAAATACTGAGTTTCAAGTTAATCGGACCGCGCGTTAAAATTATTCCATGAAACTTTGATATCCCCCAATCCCCCTTTAGGGGGTAGTTTAAAAAAACAAAAAATGACAAACTTTATATTTTACTTAGGTTAGTATTCGTGCCAAGTTTCAGGTTTGTTAACTCAAGGAATAAGATTTTTCATACAAACAAAATCCCCCTTTTCACCCCCTTAAAGGTCGAATTCCCAAAAACCCCTTCTTAGCTGATGCCCACGTCATAATTTGGAGTTAATCAAGCCACACAGTAGAATCCTTCCTTGTAAAATTGACTACCCCTTTTCACCCTGTTAGGGGACAATTTTCGAAAAACTCTGATAAATTTAATTTTTTATTTTTAGTTTACAGTATAGATACTGAGTTTCGAGTTAATCGGACCGCGCGTTAAAACTCTTCCATATAAACTTTGACATCCGCAAATCCCCCTTTAAGTAGTAGTTTAAAAAAAAAACAAAAAATGACACACTTTATAATTTACTTAGGTTTTGTATTCGTGCCAAGTTTCAGGTTTATTTACTCAAGGAATACGATTTATCCCCCCTTTTCACTCCTTAAAGGTCGAATTTCGAAAAATCCCTTCTTAGCAGATGCATAGTTTCCAACCATAAGCCGAAATATTAGTGATTTTAACATAAAAAAAACTTTCATTAAAAAGAAAAAAAAACCCGTTTTTTACCCCTTAGGGGTTGAAATTCGAACAACACCGTTGCGTTAGCTTCAAACCATAAGCCTAGACAGTAAATTTAGTGATTTTACTTCGAAAATTAAGGACTTTCCATACACAACATCATCCCCCTTTTAACCCTTCGGAGGTAGAATTATCAAAAACGCTGAAACACCTATAAATTAATTTTCAATCATCAGCCTATACACCAAATTTGAAGATCCTAACTTCAAAACTGACGGACTTTCATATAAACTTCCATCCCCTATTTCACCCTCTTAGGGGTAGAATTTCGAAATAGTAGATTATTAACCAAGGTGATAAAGCAGTGTCTTCTGTCGCGAGGGTGTTAAAAACTTAAATCACGAGCGAAGCGAGGGATTTAAGACGACTCCTGAGTGTAGCGAGGGATTTAAGTTCACCCAAGACTAAGACAGCTTTATCACCGAGGAAATTACTCTACTTTTCGTACCATTTGCGAAAAAATGAACACAATAATAATATGAGATAAGCATTTTAGAACATTAACTTATTTATAAAAATAAATTAAAATAAACTTAACGTTTATGAGCGATCTAACGGCTCATATTTTTTTGTCGGAAAAACAAAGGCATCATGCTCATAATTATGGCCTCGTCGGTTTTCGTAATTTTATTTAATAATCATAACTGCATAATAAATGCGTATTCCTTTTTCAAAAAGATGTATAATGCTTTATATACAAACTCAATGGTGTAAACACAGATGTAGTTCAATATAAATTTCGGTAAGTATTCCAAATTTAAATCACATTCTCCCCCTAGAGGATGAATGAAATTCAGTACAATTTTCTTTCCCTGTTTTTAGCAGATTAAAAATGACTATTGTTATGTTCGCTTTTTGTGGCATAGAATGTCACTTTTTTGAGCAAGTGGTACGAAAAGCTCTTTCTTATTGGATACCTACTCTTTACAAAGAACACACCCTCCAAATTCCATGTCTCTAGGACCAGCGGGTTAGGCTGTGCGTTGATATATCAGTCAGTCAGTGAGTCAGTCAGGACTTTGAATTTATTTATATAGATTTACCATGTTATTTTAAGACCACAGGCTTCTTATAGGGTTTCCTGTAATCAATGAGTAAAGAACTGTTTTCTGTATTTTTATCAATATTTTAGGCTCAGTAGTTTCGGAGATAAGGGGGGGAATGGTCAATTTTCATTTAGTTTCTTAAATAATTTCAAAAGCATGTATTTTAAAATTATAAATAAAATATTTTTAAAATCCTTTTAACAAACCCTTTCATTTGATATGTCACACGGTACAGTCAGCAAAACTTTGTTTTTAATTTTCTAATTTCCCCCCAAAAGTGACCTCCATATTCAAAATTTATTTATTTACGCAGCACGTTCGTGTTTGGGCCACAGAAGTTCATATGTGTACCAAATTTTAACTTAATCGGTCCAGTAGATTCGGAGCAAATCAGCTTTGACAAACGGACAGACAGACACACGAGTGATCCTATAGGGGTCCTTTTTTCCTTTTGAGGTACGGACCCCTAAAAAAGAAAGAACACAACATAAAAAGGCGCGAATACTAAAAATTGCTTTGCTGCTTATCAACAAATGAAACTACAAATTCTCTACCAAAATGTCGAGTGACGATAGTGATTTGACTCCGGAGTACACTAAATCCGCCTTAAAGTACGTATTGTATTCTCTTCGGGGATATAGGTGCCTTCGCCTTGGGCGGGCTTGAATCCCTCGCTGCACTCAGGACTCTTGTCTTAACTCCCTCGCTCCGCTCGGGAGTAACACTAGAATCCTTCGTTGGTTAGCAGTTAGCTAAGTTTGTTTTTGGGATAAATTCATCCCAACTACGGAACCCTTCATTGAGCGTGGTTCAACACGCACTTCTACGATCTACACTGGTTCAACTGTTGTTGTTAAATATTTTATGCAATAAAACATAATTTATTAGCCCCGATTTGTTCTGTAAGAGCTCCATTTTATATTTCGATACGGTACTTAAGCTAAAGTAACCTCTCGGTTAACTGAACATTGTATTCGTTGAACTCTTTTGTTCGCGGTTCAGTTATCTTGAGAAGTTAAAGGAAGTGGCTAGTTAAAACATTATTAGATCTACTTTTGTGTAGCTTTTATTTAACATGTTATTGTTCACTGAGTACTGGAATTCTTATTTAAGTAGATGCATTAGTAGCACAATACTTGTATAATATTAGAAATATTTGTACCTACTCTCTGATGAATAATAACGAAAAATAAATTGAAACAAAAAACAGGTTCGATTGCTAAGAAAACGCTCACATAATTTTATTTTATTTTATCTGAGTGGCCTGACCCCAAACGGTTCAAGACACATACTGAAATGACCCTGAGAAGATCGTAGCTACACCTAGCCGTGTCCTATCCAACGCTAACCGTTTCAAGCTTCACACTGAAGAACACGTCTGTATAGCTAGAGTTTAGACTAAGTACCGCTACCCCAGACCTCAATATTCATTGTCTTTACGGCTAAGTAATTTAGCTAGACTACCTACTTTGTGGCCTGTACCGTCAACTCAGGTTCTCTTTCACCTCATTCCGGATCATCGTATTTTTTTTAATAACAGTTTATGATTTTCTTATAAATAAACCAAGCACGTTGCACAAGCAAACTCTTTAAACCT
Organism: Tiliacea aurago; assembly: GCA_948098905.1. Taxonomy (NCBI): domain Eukaryota; kingdom Metazoa; phylum Arthropoda; class Insecta; order Lepidoptera; family Noctuidae; genus Tiliacea; species Tiliacea aurago. The sequence continues at coordinate 20,738,379 of OX402576.1, forward strand.
TTACATAATAAGCCCACGGGTATTTCCTCTAGAAAAAAAAAACAACTTTTATAAATTCCTTGCTTACGATAAATACGAAGATATAAAGAATGATTACGTTGCGTCGCCATTAACTATAGCAGCTATCCGTGACCGTGGATGGGGAGCCTTGCACTTGCGCCTGCGCACGCTTCGCTGCACTCCGTTAGTGCACTTATGCACGAGGAGGCACGTGAGGTGCGATACTTGAGTGGAGCTGTTCTATGAATAGTGTTCTTGGATCACCAAGACGAAGAAGTTCTTGAAAAAAAAATTAGTACCTAACAGGTACAACTCGTACTATTTTTTTAATAGTAGGTAGTATCTAACAGGTACTACTATTTTTGATTTGTTGAAACGACAAAAAATTATACACCGAAAATAATTATTTTTGAAATGATAAGAAAAAGTTGGTAGAATAGAGGCTTGTAGGTTTGATGGCCAGTTTTAAACTATACGTTTTTTATATGCTTCTGTTTGTAGGTGAACCAATGTGTTCTAATTAGAATCATTCTCTAGTTGTGTATTTTATAGTAAAAAAAAATCAAATTACTACCGAATTGTAAATCTAAAGATGTGTCTGAAAAATGAAAGAAATCAACCAACAATCTTATAATCAAAGAAAAAAAATTAAAACGATATCAGTGCCTTACCCACCTACAACAAAGTACAGCCACATCAGATAAATAAAGATACTCGAGTCTAAACTAGTCACTTTCTCGTGTTAAACTATTTCCGCGGTCGTTTACATTCTCGAGTCGTATTTTGTCCTATCAGCCTGACAAGTGGACAAACCGGCTGGAGCTGATTGTAGCTCGAAGCTATGCTCCACAAACTCGAAGCTATGCTTCTAGAATAGCATCTAAAACGCTTTCACGTCCGGCACACACCATTATCAGTTATAAACGGTCACATTAAGCGCTGGTGTAACAAAACGTTTACTTTGTCGAGCCGTGGTCGGGTGAGACATGCGACTTGTTGTGTAACTCTTAGACGGTATTACGGTGCCACGGACAGACGTTTGATAACATGTAATTTATTTGTTACGACTTCCAAGGGCTTATATTTATGATATAGACGTCTTTATTTAATTGTTTTAGTCTGAGGCTTGGTTAATGATTTTGGGTAGGTAACTTTACTTTTACTCATTTTTAAAGTTTGTAATTACTTTAAGCATAGGAGAACTTCTAATAAGACTTTTAATGAATTGCCAAAACATATTTATTGTAATTAAATTTCTGTCCACTAATGAGAACAACAATTAAAATTATGTAGAACACAATCATTATTTTAGATGAAATCTTCTTAGTTTTTCAAGAAATCTTCTGTCAGCTATTTTCGATAGGCCTTCTGTCTGTCTTACGGCCGAACCCAATAACATATATATCACCAGTTTCGGCCTACTGGAGATATAAAAATATATCTATCGATGGTTTTAACGTCCCAATAATCTCTTACGGCCGAACCCAATAACTTATTTTCAGTTAAAGAGAGATCGTTATTGATGACATACAGTATAATTACATCTATGCTCGGATGGCGTCTCACAATCATTGATAAAGGCTATCTATCTAACGAAAACAATAAGTATGTTTCTCTACTTCGCTCTCCCGTGCGTTCAACAACATGTGTAATTAGGGTTATATTAAAACTTCTTTGTTTCTTACTTCTAAATAAGTTACTGGATTAAGATATAATTCTGTAGAGCCATATTTGTTATGGCCGCGAATCAAAATACAACCTGTTACTGACCTGCAAATTGCAAAAAACGTAATAAAATTTGAATTTCGCGGGCTACGTTAGCGCTTTATGTTATTTTTTTTTTTATTACTTAAATTCATGTTGGAATGGTGCTTGCACACATACGATTTTTTTGACAGGACAGTACTACAGATGGCAGATTTGGCTATTCCCCTAATTGCAGGGATAAACGTAAAGTAGCCAAGCTAAAATGAACTCTTTAATACTTGCAATAATGATCATAAAGGTTTTTTTTTATTTAAAGTAATAAAAAAAAATTAAATTCTAATATCTCGAAAACGGTGCGCCCTAGGCAAAAAATAACAGAAATTTAACCCCCCCCTTACTGACACCCCCCGTGCAAGCACAATTCCAACATGAATTTAAGTTAAAAAAAAAATAACATTAGGTCAGTAACAGGTTGTATTTTGATTCGCGGCCATAACAAATATGGCTCTACAGAATTATATCTTAATCCAGTGACTTATTTAGAAGTAAGAAACAAAGAAGTTTTAATATAACCCTAATTACACATGTTGTTTTTTAAAGTGATGTTGGTTGTAATGGGACGCACGGGAGGGCGAAGTAGAGAAACCTACTTATTGTTTTCGTTAGTTAGATAGCCTTTATCAATGATTGTGAGATGCCATCCGAGCATAGATATAATTATACTGTCTATCATCAATAGCGATCTGTCTTTAACTGAGAATAAGTTATTGGGTACGGCCGTTATTAATGGAAATGTAGCACCTGAAATCTGTTACCTATTGTTTTCTGAGTGTTATAATTATCCTGAAGTTAGATGAAACAGCGACCTTAGATATTCGTGAAGATACCGGAACCGACTGGTTTACAAGCCATCGAAGACACGGAGATGTCCGACAAATGTTTGATGAATGGTTCCCAATTATTACCACTAATAATAGGTATAGATTAACAATTCCTGCAACCTACATACCCACATAAACAATATTCCGTGGCGTAAACATAACACACACACACACAAATAAGTTGTTTTTATTCAACTGTTGTGTAAATGGCGGCTTCCCACTTTCTAGCGTTTGATGCTTACTGTCCATCAAGCAACCTCAGGTAACGCTGCAACTTAATAAAACAAAGCCAGCTTTGCTTCCTTAAATAGCAATGTATATGCATTATTATTTCCCTGAGTTTTAAATATACGATAGAGAACATTTATGAGTTATTTAATAATCAGGATATGTTTATTAATTTATGTCCGTAGAATACCATAAATCAGTAACGATATCTTTATTACCATTTTTCAATTTATGTTTAAATTCCTCAATATTTATAAAAAGTCAACATTCAAAACAAAAGTTACGTGCCGATGCCGTAGACGACTTTGTCAAATTATCGCATGCTCCTTATGCTTTTTGTTTGAGAAACACCACATCATCAAAAAAGTATAGACAACAAAAAGGTCTGAACGAAACATAATTTTATTTAAAAAGAGCTTTCAACAGTTTCAACGCCCCTACGTTAGGAGGTCACATACAAACCGATATCCATCGTCCATCTCTTACATAAGCGGTGCCGCGGAGCCGTGAGTATCATAAGTACCTAAGTACCCTGTCTTCTCACTTAGACAGTTTCACCTGTCGTTCCCACACTAAATGGGAACTCGCTATTAAAATGTTACGAGGCAGTAACCAGGGTAATTGTGACCAATTTTTGAACGTTTTTATTACCCATGCAACTATCAAATTGTTATCTAGAGCAGTTAAGGTGGGTGCCACGCTTCAGTGATTCACTATTTAGTAAAAAGGGTATCGATTCCGCTGGCTTAATGTTATTCAGAAATCAATTTGCTAAGACTGAACTGTGAAATAGGTTTAGGGACTGGTGTATTTTTGGTCTGACGTCCAGGAAAATAAGTAGATAAAAGAGAAGAATTTCTAAGGTCAGAAATAGCCGTTAGAAATTACCGTTAAAAATTTTAGCCGTAAGAAATTGTAAGTAGGTTAAGTTAAGTGCTTCCTACACTAAATGAAAAAAAAAACCAAGTCAGTAAAACTATCCTGATTTGCTCAGCAAATTTTAATTCAAACATCTTTCAAAGTTTTTGAAGAAACAACCTCAATATAAAATACATATTAAAAAAAAATCCATCAATCTAGTGTACAAAGTAATTTTAATTTTTGGTTGATTTAATAAATCACTTTCGCGATCGCATTTCCCTGATTGGTGGCGCATTTTCATGAGTTTCACCGGCGCGAGCGCAGCGTAAGTACAGGAAATACGACGCGCGCGCACGCAACGCTCCAAACGCTTACCTACTACGCGAGAATAATGCGTTATATATGTGCTTACTTTGTACGATAACACTTTTATATCCAAATTAATCACTGCCAGACAACGCACAGCCTACACCGCTGGGTCTAGAAGCATGAATTTTTGCACACGAAGGTGATCACTAACGCACAATATTTGAAAAGGCATCCCCTAAAACGGTTAAAATAGGGGATAAAAGTTGAAAGTTCGTCATTTTTGCGCATAGAAAATCCCATCGGGCATACGGCTTGTAGGCATTGTTATAAAATTACAAAGATTACATTGATATAATGTCATCATTGTGATGGAGATGGATACTATGGGTGGATGAAGTAGCCGAGCTTCGAGTTATGGTTTGCGATTGGAGAGGTCATCAGAAGTCCATCAGAAGACTTCTTTAAGCAAATAGCCTGCATCATCGGCCGATCATGAATACCATGAGAATAGAGTATGAGTATAAATTCAAAATATCTGAAAATATATAAATCTTGTAGGCTTTTGCAATACCTACCAAAAATGAATGCTTTCTCTAAAATATACGATATCTATGATTGACTAACGGCTTCCTGGTGTTATGATAAATCTTTGCGAGCGCTGTACAAGACGATGCGAATCTAAGTAGAATATCATATGGAATAGGAAATGCAGCGGCATCTAGTGCTTATTTCCTAGCTATTACTTTTATATCTAGGAAGCAATGGAGATAACACTAAAGTATATAAAACTGTTACAGAACGTATAGATGACTGTGTGATAATGCTTTGCCTAACTTTGTAAAATTATACATACAAACATAAACTCACACCTTCTTCCCATGGGGGTAGGCAGAAACCACGCAGAAACTATAGAACGCCACCTGGTACGCTCCTTATATACACTACTCCTTATACTCCTTTTGCTTTCGTTTACTTTCATACATCTGGTCATACACGCACGCCGCTTGCTATTTATGCACCTAACCTTTTTGAAAAACATCACAAATTAGGTCACTGTAAGTCCTCCTAGGGCATCCCGGCGTTTCCACTCACATCTATCTTGTGAATACCTTTTGTTAGTCGCCTTTCATCACCTCAACATGACTAAAGAATCTAAGCATACTATTTTAAATTTTTGTCACTACATCTTCTTTCCACCACACCGTTGCCTTATCACATCATTTTTCAGCCTATCCTTGATAGTCACACCATACATGCTTCCCAAGGAACGCAATTCCACAGCATTTATTCTACTTCCATGCTTCTTTTGCCACAGCCCAACATTAACTTCCATACGTAAGCGTAGGCACCAGCACACCATTATGAACAGCCAGTCGAGCCTTTTTGGGCATCAACTGGCTGGTCACAACCTCATGTATAGCAACATTCACTTTATTTCCTGCATTTAGTCTCCTATCCACATCTTCATCAATCTTTCCATCTCTTGTAAACTGACTCCCCAAATATACAAACTCACATACTTGCTTCATTCTATTTCCACATCACACACCAATTTACGGCCTTCGTACGAACCTTCGTCTTATTATATGCATCCCTTTCATCTTATATGTTTCATCCATCACGGTCACCATGTCTTGCAGCTGTTCCCACCAACCACAGTAGACTTTCTTGTGCTTAGCCAGATATTTTTCGGCTATGCACCTTATGAGAAGATCTGTTCCATACAGCCCATTCCCTCTCTAAATCCTGCCTGCACAATCTGGACATCCCATATTTTCTCATCTGTCACTCTTATTACTCTCAATCAATCAATCAGTCAGCCTATAGCAGTCCACTGCTGGACATAAGCCTCTCCCAGGCTTCGCCACAACACCTTGTCATCCGCCTTCCGCATCCAGTCTGTCCCAGCCACCTTTTTAAGGTCGTCGGTCCATCTAGCTGGGGGGCGTCCCATACTACGCTTGCCGGTACGCGGTCTCCACTTCAGGACTCGTCAGCTCCACCGGCCATCGGTCCTTCGACAAACATGGCCAGCCCACTGCCACTTCAGCTTGCTTACTCTGCAGGTTATGTCGGTAACTCCGGATCTCTTCCGGATAACTTAATTTCTGATCTTATCCTTCAGAGAAACTCCGAGGATAGCCCACTCCATAGCACGCTGAGTAACCTTGAATTTGTGGACCAGCCTGCAGTTATTACTCTATTTATTATAAAAATAAAATTAATTACTAAATATTATAAAATTAATTGTCTATTTCGTTTACAAGCGGCTTACGGCTTCATAGTGTAAAACTACCTGGTAGCTAACAAAATTCTCAGTAGAAGTAGGTGTTCACTGGTGTCAATTGAATTATGAGTTAATTACGTTTATACTCAGTTCTGCTCAGTAAGTATACATGTTACCGGTAATCTGTACAATTCAGGTATTCTCTACAATACCTAGGCAATGTATAGAATACCAGAGGCCTCTGGTATTCTATACACTGCCTATTTTGCCTATTTCGGTAATGTATGAAATATTATGAATATTATTTTCCGTTACATACTTTGCCTAGGTAATGTATACATTTCCCAGGGATTGTATAGAATACCGGATTATACAGATTGCCGGTAACATACACACGTAATATTAAAAGCAGCAGATTTATTATACTTACAAAAAATATTCCCACGCATCCCTGCAACTGAATTAATTTACGAGTGGAAATAATCACCAATTAATTGTTCTTTCCCTATCCTGTATTATATCATGAGTAATCATGCCAGTATTTATTTAAATGACAAATGATGGAAATCTGATAAGTATGTTGAAATTAGTATTTTTTAGCACAGTGCTTTTAATATTGTGACACTGTAGTACATCAAACTTTTTATATTGCTGTGCCCTAGCAGGGTTCATGTATGAAACCTGTACCTAAACTTGTAACAACTTGTAAACTACATGGATGCAATAAATGATGAATATGAATATGACTGGCATTATTGCCACGTTGGAAAGCAATGCTTATCCGTTGACCAAAATAAAAGCTGGCTTTCAGGTCACTGAAATTGGCAATACAAGGGTGCATTTTAGAGTTCTTTGTCTAAATGCCTGTTTGTTTAATAAATATACATAGAATCCATCAGTATATAGTCTTGTCTCATCTTAACTAGAGTACCTACCGTTTAACCATCTCCCGGCCACCACGTCTAGCGTCTACTTATACTCGCTCCCATTCTCCAATAAGTACTTATTAAATTGAGCTTCGATTTGTAATGAGAAATACTTTAACTGTCTTATTACAAAACAAGATTTATATTTTGACATGGCTTAAACCATGGAGCCAGTTTTTGTAATAAGAACGTAACAGTGATTGAAATACCGTTCTTTATACAAAACTGAAAACTTAGTTCGGTACTAAGTTGTCAGTTTTGTGTTTAGGAACTTTACCATAGTCGGAATAAAGTTCGAAATTCAATAATGGCTCCATGTTTTAAACCTGGGTCTGAAGATAAACCTTGTTTTGGAATAAGGGGGTATGTGTTGCAAATGTGTTCCTTTTGATATCCCATAACTCTAGGGTATTACTGAGACTATGTCAAAGAATCAACTGGCATTTATGAATTATTTTTCATTTTTTTTTATCGTTTTCATTTTCATACAAAATAATTCAACAAAGTCACGATTTATGTAAAACGTATAATGTAATTTACGTGAAATATGACAAAGTCGTATTTTCTTAGCTTTAAATAATTATGAATGATGGGTTTGAATTAAAATTATTTACTCGTACAATAAAACTTAGATACACACATATACCGCCTTATTACAAAACAAGATTTATATTTTGACATGGGTTAAACCATGGAGCCAGTTTTTGTAATAAGAACGTAACAGTGATTGAAATACCGTTCTTTATACAAAACTGAAAACTTAGTACGGTACTAAGTTGTCAGTTTTTTGTTTAGGAACTCTACCATAGACGGAATAAAGTTCGAAATTCAATAATGGCTCCATGTTTTAAACCTGTGTCTGAAGATAAACCTTGTTTTGGAATAAGGGGGCGAGAGTCTAGTGTTAATATTTATGATGTTATCTTCGAAACTTGGTATGTATTTTTGGAACACTTGTTCTAGGACTTTTATTTGTACACCTTTTTTTAACTTTTAGAGTTATGGGACGCACAGCACGTTGTATAATATAAAAATAAAAAAAATATACCATCATCAGATCGAGGCAGAATAACGGCAAAAGGATCAGACGCATTCCACATGTGTAAGAACCAAATAGTCTTTAAAAAAACCGTATCCCTGATCGAAACACGTGGATATCTGAGTTCATTCACTGGGTCGCGCATTCCCAACTTTTAACGGTCCAGAACCCTTATTATGAGAGGCAATATTCAAACTAAAGATAAAAGGTAAAAAAGGTCCGATACGAGTTGCCTGCGCAGCCGTAGTATGGAGAGGCATCAATCTGGGGCCATGCTAAAGCCCACCGGCACACTCCGGCCAGTTTTTTTTTTCTGATTATTAGGCCACATTAAAATATCGGCCAGTGAGTGTAAAACTTTTGATTTAAATGCTGTATATTTTTGTCACGCTCATTTTGGTCAATATTAGGAAATAAAGAAGGTCATTTTCTATTAAGATCATCTGTTATTTGGAAAATCGTATTCCTGTGTTTTAGCACGCATTCAATAAAATTGTTATCTATCTCTGCTTTGTTACATTACCTATAATCATTTCTATAAAAATATTCCACGGTCTATCAAAATTATTTTAAACGACTACAACAAAATGAATAAAAGCGCACGAGGAATATTTATAAACATCAGCTTATAAATATTTATTTATTACCTCTCCTACAGCTGAACAAGTTATAAATGCCTTGATATTTCCTGCGCCACAATCCCTATTTATTATAATGAAACCGAGAATTCGATTTATAATACTTTATCTCAACACAATTATCAAACATTGGGAACCGCTTCATTTGAGAAGAGGTCTCCTTAAGATTTATTATGTACAAGGAAGAAGCTCGGTTGTCTAGTAGGGTTTATTAGAAAGTCGGCTTATCTGAACATTTTTTGTGTTACGGTAAATCGGCTTGTCGGTCGTTTCCTCCGGCGGCCGTTCCGGGCGCACCGCGCCGCCGCGGTTGGGCGCTGAGCGCTGGCTTGGGCCTTCGTGTTGACAACTTGGAACTACTCCATACGTTACTTTAGTTAATGTTTAAAACTTTATGCCGATTACAGTTGGATGAGTAAGAACTGATTATTCAATCGTCAGATAACTTTTATCTGAGAAATTAATATGACGATTTGATAGCTTCCCTATAGGAAATATGTCAAATCGCAATATTTGTCCTTCAGATAAAAGATATCTGACGATTGAAAAATTGGCCCTGGCCCTAAGTATCATTATTTTAGCGAAAGCAGATATCTGAGGTTTGCAGCACAAACTACAACATGTAGATTTGACGAGACTGGTTGAAATAAATATCATGTAATAAATGCTCCACAGTCCACAGTAAATAACAATATCGCCATCTATGAAGTCAATAGCGAATCATTGCGAGGTGAACGTTGGCAATACTGTCGCATGCTAGTTGAGCTGTGTCTGCGTTGCTACTAAAGCCCCTATCACTTGAATCCAGTAACGGTATACGTTGGTCAGCTGTTTCTTTGTAGACTTCCATTCACTGTTATGTGTTACTGCGTCTTAGCTCTAGGTGGTGCTGTTTCTACTAAATGCTATGGCTTGCCCTAATAATTTTAAGATCACGCGAATGCAACCAACGCAAATAGATAAGCATTTTTCGGAACTTCGGAAAATAAATAATGTTCTAAAGGTCACATTTTGAAGTATAGCTACGTACAAAGTACCTATTGAAGATAAGTACGTCGAGGAAAAGAATATCATTGGATTATCTGAAGTGCTCAAAAATATCCTCATCTATAGCACCAGCCACGCACAGACAGATTTTTTGTAAAGAAACAAAAGAACAATAATGTCCTTGTGTGAGTATACACAAAATGATATCGTATTTTATTATCAATCACCATTAAGGCAAAAAATAAGTACCTAAGCACAAAACATGAACTGTCAAAATAACAAAATACCGAATAAAACGACTTTAGAGAATAAAAAGTACTGTATCTATCTAAAATGACAGAGGAGTTACCGAAGGGATACATAAACAAGCCGGTACCGTTACAGAAAACATTCCTTATGAAGCCATAAAACCGTCATTGCCATTCAACAAATGACTACCGTCAGGACCTGAGGCTTAATTAATTATAATAGTTAAGAGAGATTGGACGATAATAAGTAAACTGTCTGGGGATCACTGGGTACAGTCCGCGGCCGCGCGGGGGGTGGTACCCTCCGTTACAATATACCACCCACCTGGACCCATACGGGTATCATAAACAAAATATATGGAAGCAATATTCTATTCTAAGAGCCACTTATTTATCATAATAATGAAGAATCAAGGACTGCTTAGATTTACAGACTTCGTGTTTTCTTTACTATGGCTCATTTTTGTTTTGTGAAATAATTAAATTCATGTCACTAATCGATACTTTTGGACTTAAATGTTGTAATAAAGGATTATGAACTAGCTAACAGCTATTATGAACCCTGTATACTGCAATTACCTATAACATTAAAATGACTAATTAATAAAAATGACAATAAGTTTTATAACTACAAAAAATGCTAAATATTTAAACATTATGTTATGTTTTGTTGCACTTTGTAATAATTAAGGTAATCTTTTATATCTAGTTATCACCAGGAGGCCTAAAATGGACGCTTTGGCAGAATCATAGTATGATCTGCGTACAATTCATACATCCCGCAATTCATCTGTTTGACAGCTGCTATTTGACATTAGACTTCATAAAGCAATTCGTTTGTGGACCATTTTACGAAACTCCATAAAAAACTGTCAAACAGATGAATTGCGGGATATGAATTGTATGCAGATCATATTATGATTCTGCCAGAGCGTCCATTTTAGGCCCCCAGGACCATGACCGTCATGATCATTTCTCAACTGTCAATCAGAAAAATGTTCAGTTTATTTCAATCCCTCAAGCAGACGCGAATTTGAGTGAGTACTTTAACCCCAGTGCAGACAGAGGGGTGAATTTGAAGGGCATAGCTGCCCGTCGTCGATCCCAGGCGAGTGCATCGATTAGATGTATTTTAGATGGCTAGTTTGATAGAGATGGGCCGGGATTCCGGAAACCTCGTAAAACTCTGATTAACTTCTGAGATTACCAGATATTTTCATAGTTTGTGATATAGTTGGATATTTATTTTACTTGGACTCGTCAGATAAACTTGACATATGAATTTCCAAGTGTGCATGGATGGCCAAATCTGGAACTATAAGAAATAGAGCAAAATAACTCAAGAAGTCTCGGGGCCGATTTTGATGAAAACTAAAACCTGGACAGTCTGCTAACTACCCAATCCCTCGACTGCTTACAGCCGATTTATTTTGTTAGTCTCATTGCATTGGTCTCGATAGGCAATCTGTTTCTGATGATCGAGAAGAAAAGTGATCACAGGAACTGATTTTATAAAATTGTTTTTTTTTGTAATTTATAACTATTCACCTGCACCGTGGCATTTTAGTCGTCTTATATCGGCAGCCCACAATCATTCATAAAAGATTTTTTTTTTATTAACTTTTGAAAAATAGGGAAAAAAAAAAAAAAACGTTGTGACGCATGCATGGCGTAGTTTGAAACACCTTGTTACGAGTCTTGCGTTCCAAGGGCGGCGCAGAATGGAGTGCAAGGCTCGCACCGCGCTCATAACAGGGTGTTTCTAACTACATCATGCGTCTTATTGAATAATAATAATAATACTTATATATTTTTTAATTATTCAAATGTTATTAAAAAGAAAAATCTTTTATGAATGATTAGTAGTCATTGGATACATGAAGTGGGCTGCCGTTGTAAGACGATTAAAATGCCACGGTGTATACCTAATTAATGGGAAATATATGATGAAATGTATCACACAAAACATACCAGTTACACAGCAATAGCAGCTATTGCTGTGTAACTTTTTTATATTGGATTATAACTTCTGCAGAACACTCAATTTCATAGGCTATACTCAAAGTGTTCTCCGCAAAGCCTCTGTAGGGTTCCGCGGAAATTACTGGTAGTAATGAAAAAAATACTAAAGGGGTATTATATTTTATTTTACTCTGCAACCTGAGTAAAATAAAGAGTCCGCGTATCACTCGTCAGTTTATTTAATTCGTCAGTTTCGTTGATTAGTCAGTTTGGCTGATTGGGATATCATGTTTGCGGATTAGACAGTTGCGTCAACTCGACAGTTTCCAGTGTTCGCCAGTTTCGTTGATTCGTCAGTTTCCCTCACTCGTTAATTTACTTAATTCGTTAGTTTCGTTGATTAGTCAGTCTCGCTGATTCACGTCAATTCGACAGTTTCCAGTGTTCGTAGTCGCGTCAAGTCGATAGTTTTCAGTTTATACGCGGACTCAAATTAAAATCAATCTAAATATTCCAACATAAAGTAAAAAAGTATGCAAATGTTAATGTCAAGTAACGTGATTATTAATAAAGAATACACATAAAACCAAGTTTGATTATTTTACGGCTCCGTCAAATAGTTCGTTTTCCAAAATGGTTCCGTCGCCAAAAAAGTTTGAGAGCCATTGGGCTAGACATTAAGTTTTCTTTCGGATTTGAAAAGAAAAGCAATCAAGTTCATTTCGTTTATCATTATTTAATAAAGTTCCAGTCAAGATATAGGGCTTTCAAACAGCCAGCACTAATAACTTGAGCAAAGGTAAAATGATGAGCAAACTCTTGGCTGGCATGATTGCAAACTATTTATTGATTTCAGATGAAGGCAATCTCGAATGCGCTAGCCTACCAGTGTTTTCTTTTATGACGGGTGTTTTCCCTACATCGTATTTATGCATTCCTAGATAATAGCGGAATTGTTTAAAAAATATGTATGAAAAAGAACAATATCAAAAAATGCTACAACGGGCCAGCTCGTGGAAGATTTGAACCTCCGACCACCTTTGTGAAGAGGCGTTCTGACCACTGAACTAACGAGCCTTTCTGAAGACCTCGAAATAGGGATTAGGTTTATTTAGGAACACAAAGGAAAGCTTTGCATATTAAAATCTAGGAACAACACTGTAAAGTGTAGATTTCAACGGCGCCATCTCAAAGTTCACCTCGCACAAGCGCCGAGACGTGGAGGTGGACGCTTCGGGTAGCTTCGTGCTTTCTTTTATTTTCTTCTTTTTCTTCGTATTATTTCATTTATAGGGTCGTAGGATGTTTTATGTACCTATTCAATACTGATATTGGTATGGTATCACAGGCTAGCTTCCCGTGCGAATATTGAGTAGGGTAACGGATACTTATCTATTACAAACATATATATACAACATTATTTTTAGTTTATGCGAAACCTGAATATAGTTTGTTCAAAATAAGGAACTGAATCGATTTAAAAAAAAAATACACCATGTTATATTTTGTCCCAAAATTATTGAAGTGTGATGGAAAATGTTACCACCATTAAATTACTTACAATACAATCACCGTACGTTTAGTTGGTACCTACTGCCAAATTATTATCAATGAGCGCAAGGCGACCCTGGAGGCGCGGGGGCGTCGTTAGCATGTTTTAGTACAGACAACCCGGTAACATACCAACCTTATAACTTTGTGATATTTCATGATACAGTTTTGAAATTTTGTACATAGATTCTTTATATAAAAATACTAGACACGTGTTCCGGGTTTCGCATATACTAAAACTAATATTGTATACATAAACTCACGTCTTTTTCCCATGGGGTACGCAAACTAAAAATGCCACCTGCTACGACCATCACATACCCTTTTTGCTTCGTTTACATTAATTATGTTTATTAATTATAAAAAACAACTGAATTGGGATAAACTTTACTATTTACACTTCATCATTGTTATTATCATCCACAGCCTGACTTTACCCACTGCTGGCCGTAGCTAAGCCTCTCTTTCTTGGTGCCAATTAGGTACATTTAAAAAAAAACCATCCAGTGTACACAACAGGTACCGGGTAAAACGGGATGAATAGAGATGCAGGGGTGAATAGAGACGCAACTTTAAAATGGATTTTAACGTTGAAATAATATATTTTGTTGCCAAAAAGGACTATAATGTGTTTGTTACCTGTACTGTGTCCTTGTTGGCAACAAACTATATTATTCTAAGGTTAAAATCCAGTTTAAAGTGGCGTCTCTATTCACCCCGTTTTATGGTAAGTACTGAGGTAGCGAGCGTTTTCCAAAAACAAAATTTATGTACGACAGCATTTGTTTACCAAATAAGAAAAGTAAATCAAAATACACTTTACACCTTAGCGGAACTTAAAGGCCGGCAACCACCGGCGGACGGCGGCGGATGGCAACGAAGAGGATTTTCCGAGGAGCATCCCGCGGCATGACGCGCTAGACATAATCACCTATAACATTCCAACTGCTGGGACTCAGACCATCTCTCTGTGAGATGGATTGGGCCGTTATCCACCACGCGGTCCCAGTGCGGGTTGGTAGATGTCACATGTCTTCGATTTTTTTGGTTCTAGGACATACCGGTTTCCTCACGATTTTTTCCTTCACCGTTTTGAGAGCAGTGGTGATGAAATAATTTACACAAAGTAAAGCGCCTATCACGCGGTATGCCACGGGGGAAATGCGGAGTGCACCCTCGCTTGCACTGCCTTTCCCCCACGATCATATGCCAGCGGAATCTGGCGCATACTAATGCATGTCTTCGCATCCTGCCGCGGTATCCTCCAGCGCGCTCTCAATACCGCAGAAAGAAATCCCCTTTGATCCTCTGCGGTCGGTCTCTGAGCTTTGGAATCTATGTTTTGTTACCATTAGATACTTTATATAAGTTATAGTTATATATTGTAGTTATAGTTATAGTATAAGTTGGTTATTAATAAATAAATAAACTTAACGAATTTACTTTGGTAAAATTAAACCCTCCGGCCGTTTTCACAACTGGGATTCGCAACCAGTTGCGAATTAAGAATTTTTATTCTTTGTTCACAACCAGTTGCGAATCAAGAAGACTTTTTCCTTAACCGCAACTTGGTTGCGAACAAAGAATAAGAACTTCGCAAACTTACTTAGTTGCAATGGGAGAAAAGCATTTCATAATTCGCAACCAGTAGGTAAAATAAGCATGAGCAGTGATGGCCCAGTGGTAGCAGCCTCGACTTACGAGTTGTAGGTCGTAGCTAAAAACCTGGACAGGCGCTTTATTTTTCATCAGCACTGCTCTCAAAACGGTAAGGAAACGTGTATTCCCGTTGTCCCCGTACGCCGTGTCCCCATCCTACGGGACAGCGGTACTTCAATTAAATATTTAAAAATACTTCCCGTTGTCCCCGTGGTTTGGTTTTACATTCAACAATATGTTTCTGGCATTCACCGGCCGCTGCCGCGGCACCGCTCGCTTCGCTCGCTCGGCTCGTGCGTTGTGTGGTCACAGTTCTAACCTAACCTAACCTAGCTGTTTCGATTTAAAAAAGGTTTACTTCGTACGATAAAGGGACAACGGGAAATAAATTTAATCACGTCCCGCTGTCCCCGTGACGGGCATATGGCAAACGGGGACAACGGGAATACACTGAAGGAAAACATCGCGAGGAAACTGGCATGTCCTAGAACCAAAAATTCGAAGACATGACATGTGACATCTAGGTGGATTGTAATCCACCACGCGATCCCACTCCCTCTCGAAGAAAGGAGGCCTGTGTCCCAGCAGTGGGAACAGTATAGGTGGATTATGTAGCTAAAATAATGAGGTTCTCTTTGTACTTAGGTATATATATATATTTCTCTTAACAAAAACATAAAAACTTAACAAAATGAAACTTAAAAAACAAAATATTCTTCTTTATTACTTACAAAATTAAATAATAATTTTTCGAAGGGCTTTTTCAACCCTTCTTTGCTCTCGTTTAGATCGCATACGGGCAAATAATTTCTATGCAATGCCCCACGCTAATTATTCCGGATTTTAGGTCGTTTATAGCCGAATCGATTTCTGCGTCTATTTCTTCGTATTCTTTTTTCTTTTTGCTGCTGACTTTTCTTAAATCAAAGCACGTAGACTCTGTGTTTAAAACATCCAGTAGGTGAGCTAGATTCGGTTTTATGCAACCTATGTATTTATTTATTTTTGTATGCCATCCTTCTATTGTTTGTTCTTATTTTTTCATTTTCACAGCAACAATAATTCCATATTTCGTCCTTTTTAACCCATTGTTTATTAAAATATCTGTTAAATTTTCTTATTTCTTCACCAACTGGACATTTGGCCATCACGTATTGGTATCCAGCAGTAATAAAGCTTTTAGGTAACCGAGCAAGTCCAACACACCTTGCGACGTGTCTTTTCTTTGGCCTTGTTTTTATTTGCAGACCCTTAGCTTTTCTCCAGAGGCTTTGGTTAAAATGGTAGTAACACCCTCGAAATAGAATATCTGGAAAAACTTTCTTGATCGCTTGAATAGCAGCTAATTCGAAGTCCATAGTTATTTTTTCTGGTGACCACGAAGGTAGCGTGGTCTTAATCAAATTGAACAATATTTCGTAGCTCCGCATTTTCTTACTACACAGCAGACAAAATATTAATGGTTATTTCGTAGCTCCGCATTTTCTTACTACACAGCAGACAAAATATTAATGGTTTTATATACTGACTACTTTCATCAAATGCGTGTATTGTGTAGAGTTGCTGGAACCCCTTTGGACAGCTCTTAAAAGTGCCATCAGCAAAAAAGTGACGGTACTTACTTATTTTTTCTCTATTTTCATTGGAGCAAAATATAAAAATCCTCTCATTATCATCCACATAGTCGGCAAGTAAAAAGTTTAGATACTTTTTAGGGATAACTACGTCACCAGGATTTTCAAAACGTACCTTAGTGGCACCTAGAATTTTGTTTCTTTCGTTGTATAATCCCGTTTTAACACTTTTAAATTTTGGTATGGGCTCTTTCAGATGTTGAGACCGAAGTCATTTAATCGGTTTACTGTTTTATCGTATTGTTGTTGTATTGAGTTAAAATTACAGCTACTTTTCCGTTTTAGATTATCAAATTCTTTTAGTACCATGTTTTTAGCGTCGTTAGCTTTACAGTTCGTGTTGTGTGCCTTAAATTGTAATGTTTCATTCCGCGTATTTAGCGTTACATTTCCTTTACACACTTTCTCATTGCAACATTTCCAAAATGAATTACCATTAACGTATATTTTCTTACGATGTACTGGTGGCCCTCATACAGCATTTTCGAGCCTCCTCGCTTAGTTGTTATAAATTCCATGTTGGATGTTGTGGGAAACACGTTGGAAGAAGACATACTTACAATTTCTTTATTAGAATAGACTAAGAAATAATATAACAGATAAAATTACTGTTGTGAAATTATTTATGACGTGAGCACTCACGATGAGCGCATTGTCAACATAAGATACCTTTTAATTGTCTATGTATATTATTGTAGTGGCCAGTATTTTCTTAAAAAGTTTGTATGCAAAAAAAATAGATTGTCAACAAACAGACAACGAAGGTTGCGAATAAGGAATAAAAAATCTTTTGTCGTAACTGGTTACGAAACTTAATCATCAGGATGCCTAGTTGCGGTTAAGGAAAAGTTTTCTTGATTCTCAACTGGTTGTGAACAAAGAATAAAAATTCTTAATTCGCAACTGGTTGCGAATCCCAGTTGCGAAAACGGCCGGAGGGAAATTAAAATAATCTGCCGCGCCGTCCGCATGTGCACTGGCCTTTAGCTATGTGTTTACGCTATCTACTTACCGTCACATGACAATTTATAGGCTATCTTAAAATCTTTTACACATTTAAATGCTCCGATTGACATTCATTGACATTGATACCTTAATGTGCTTTTCAAAAGTCAAAAACTAAGAAATATTTTATACTTTAGGTCCATAAAGTTAAGTAGATGTCATATATTTTAACATATTTCAGGAAAAGGGTAGCAGTATTTTCTATCTACCTATCTATTAATATCTGAGTGTAACGGATCACTCCATATGTGCACCAATCGTGGAACTAATGACAACGTGGTCAAGCCATGAATTGTGGTGGTCTGTGTGAAGAACACGTGTGACAACCGCCATGATAATATTAATTGTAACAGAATTAATCAAGCCTCATGAGTATTAATTATTATTCTATACACGAGTTGGAACCAGTAACAAAGGCGTCGTATCTAAGAACTGCATCATGTACTGAGTGAGACAAAATAAATGTATCTACCAGGTCGCGGCGTGGCTCTCTTGGTGTCAAATGGGGAGGAGTTATTCTGTTAAGTATTGTTTTGTGTTTATTCTTTTAAATTTTGTGTTTGATAGTAAAGCCGGGTCCGCTGCGTCATGTAATGGTGTCATAAAAACATGGCGCAGCGAACTCGGCTTTACTAACAAACACAAAATTTATAAAGGCTTAAGAGTTTGTAATTTTATAGGTTCCACATGCCTGAAATAAACGTTTATTACGTTACAAGATACATTAATAGTTATTTATGATACTAGTGCGGTAAGTATTAGTTGGTTTTTACAAACGAGTAGACGATCGTCGAGGGCTTACCATAGTCACGAGTTTGTAAATACCAATTTCCGAACGTGTTTCATACAACATTTTTCAACACATCCGCGAGAAAACAGTACAATAGGTAATGAAACAAGCCATCAAAACATTTTCAGAGAATAATTAAGTATATCTTCGAGTCTTCAATGATATAAAAATTATTGTAAATAGCGCTCTCGCGATTTTGGAGGCCATGGAGGTGGAGTAGATTCTATATTATTAACGGATTCCTCGCTTGACCTCATATTAAAAAAAATTGCCACGAATTTGCAAATGGCGCCACGTGCGCGTGGTAAAAGTTAGTAAGTACTACACCTTTCGTCTCATTTTCTCTTTATTAATTGAAATGAGATAATATATTATAGATATTTTACTTCACAATTTTTCTAAATTCTTGGTCTCATGGAACTAAAATATTTCTACAGTATTGTTTGTTAATTATTGTTTTTTATAATGTTTATAATAATAATAGCCTTTATTCGACAATCTTATAAAACATGAATGACAGTAAACTAAAACTACAGTAACTAATTAAACTTAAAAATAATTATTATTTGACACCGGTATCGCGATTGTCTTGCGTTTCCGCAAAGGCCTCCCCTAAAACTTGCCACCCTTTCCGATTATGGGTCATCCTCATCCAAGTAACACCAGCTATTTTCTTAATATCGTCCTCCCATCTAAGACGTTGCCTCCCTTTCTTTCTTTTATATTGTCTTGGACACCATTCAGTTACGTCCTTAGCCCATTTAACTTTGTTACTCCTCATCATATGACCTGCCCATCTCCATTTTAGTTTTCTTATGGAGTATG
Source organism: Tiliacea aurago (assembly GCA_948098905.1). Taxonomy (NCBI): domain Eukaryota; kingdom Metazoa; phylum Arthropoda; class Insecta; order Lepidoptera; family Noctuidae; genus Tiliacea; species Tiliacea aurago. The sequence goes on from OX402576.1 coordinate 20,757,856, forward strand.
TTATATCTTTAATTTTTGTTTGTTTTCGTAATGTTCCTAATTTGATTCTGTCCTTTAACTTGACGTTGAGCATGCTACGCTCCATACTGTGTTGACAGGTCTCAAGCTTACGCATATTTTTCTTCGTCAGACTCCATGTTTGACATCCATATGTCATGATAGGTAAAATACACGAATTAAATATTTTTTCCTTGGCTTTGAGTGGTACCTGAGGGTTTTTGACAATTTCCATAAAATGTTTACGAATTGTTAAGTGATTTGCAATAGCATTTTAAAGAACAGGTATAGTATGTAGTCTACATCAGGCAGCGTCGAAATCATTTGGAAACTCTTGATTATTCCTCATTCAGAACAGCAGGTCCGCTGTTTGAATCGTTTTTTTAGGGCTCCGTACCCGAAAGGTGCCAAACGGAACCCTATTACTAAGCCTCCGCTGTCCGTCCGTCCGTCTGTCTGTCAGCGGGCTGTATCTCATGAGACGTAATAGGTAGACAGTTGAAATTTTCACAGATTGTGTAATTTGATTGCCGCTATAACAACAAATTCTAATAAAAAAATTATAAAAAAATCTTAACCTGGCATGTGGGTTGCCATAATTGCCTCTCATTGCCGCTCATCGGGTAGAGAACAATTTTTTTTTTATCTTCAAAAATTAAGAAATCGTGGGCCGTAAAAGTTGTCAGTTTTAAACCTGTTTAGTTGTTGCGAAATAACTCTTATAAAAAATTATAAGAGTTATTTCGCAACAACTAAACAAGTTAGGAGTTTTAAACTTCTTTATATCATGTACCATATAAGTACTGTATTTAATCAACAAATATTTAAAACGCCGATCCGACATACGGTATTTATTTAAATATGGGCGATTTTCTGCAACTGCAAACAATTACTTTGTAATTCACTGTATCAATAAGAAATATAAAATTGCGATTTTTTAAAAGATGATAAATATTCTTTGTTTAGTATTTTAATTTAACGATTTAAACTAAGCCTCCGCGCGCTGTCCGTCTGTCTGTCAGCGGGCTGTATCTCGTGAACCGTAATAGGTAGAATGTTGAAATTTTCACAGATTGTGTATTTCTATTGCCGCTATAACAACAAATAATACACCGATATGAATCCAATGATTATAATTCTGTAATTCTGTATTTTTAGGGTTCCGTACATCAAAGAAAAAACCGAACCCTCGTTGTCCGTCTGTCTGTCAGTCTGTCTGTCAGTCACCCTGAAAAAGATCCCTTTTCTCAGGAAAGCTTGGAGGTATCAATTTGAAATTAATATCAAATAAATAGTTCCTTAGAACTCTAAAAACTCAAGCTGCTAAGTCAACGCAATAAAAAAAATACGGCGATTTATACGACATATTTTGATACTCGCAAATAAATCAAATCCCGAAGAAGCAAGGTCTCACAGCACAAGTAAAGGAAAAAGTCCGAAAATTGTTAATTGGTAGTTCCATCACATAAAAAAAATGCGATTATAAACTTACATTTGCAGTTGAAAAATTGACCAATGCGTATATCGATGTATGGGAGAAAACGTTTTTCAACTACAATGTTAAGTTTATTTTTTAGATAAATTCATTCCAACTACGGAACTCTTCATTGTGCGTGGTCCGACACACACTTGGCCGGTTTTTTACATTGTTCTCACCTATAGAAGCAACAAGAACAATGTACCCAGGATTTTGTAATATCTTGATTTAAAAGAATGTCCTTGGAGTTTTTTACCCGTTCTTCTTCATAGAGATCTACGTTTAGGAATGGGCAACTATCTTCAACTTTCTGACTAACTGACCGACTCTTTGACAATTCAAAAGTGCCTGTAATTGCTTTAATTGAAATAAATGCTGTGACTTTGAGTTCATCTTCATTCTCGGCGGGTTTTCGTCTCAGATAATCCTACTATTGATTATAGCGGTATGCACTTAAAAGCCAAGTATAAAGTTCATAATAATGCGCTTCAGAAGAACAGGTAATTGATACTTCCTTCGGTATCAAGTCAGGTTATCTCGTGTTAAAAAGCTGTATGATGTATCGTACCTCGGTGTCTCATGAATGTATAGCTATGAATTATGACCTTTCATCGCGTCTATACGGGACGGAAGTGGGAGGAAAATATATGGAGCCAGTCTTTAAATAAACTGGGAGTCTGTTCAGCGGATGTTCGACAAGTGTTTTGATATGACAGTATGTATTTAAACACGCACCCATGTGCTTTAAGTTGGATAGCAAGCACATTTTTGACCACTTCCTCTTTGTCTCTAAAGGTTTGTAGGAACCTAAACTTGTTAGTAGTTACGACGATAATGCATTTCTTTGGTAGTAATGCCTGATGCTGCTGCCAGGATTTTCTCCGAACGAAGGAACTTCAGTCTTATCGACTGATTGCCTTATTTGATATGCCAGTTGAGGTTGGAACATCAAAACGATATCGGTTTGCAGCTTTGTAAAATTGTTGTTTTCAGAAAGTTTTGTTTTTGTACTATAATACCGCTTTCTCCGGATTGTTTTTTGTTAAATAGGTTTATACCTATTTATCTTTCTGTTTACAATTCGGAGTTTTTGATGGAAAGAATAGGGGGGGCTAGCTATAATATGAATGAATGAATGATATTTATTTGCAAGAATATAGGTCGCTAACAATAATTATAATATTTAATTAATAATTAAAATATTAATTAAATTAATAATATATAAGCAAATTCTTAATATCTATGGGTTTCACTATATTCGGCACTTCAGCCATGCAAATATTTAGATTTTACATCTTGGTTATACTTATAGCATGCAGTAAACATTTAGTAATTACAATAATATAATTAATAGCAATAACATTAAAATACTAATAATAAATTCATAAATTTAGATTACAAACAATGCAATTAATAAAAATTAAATTGAATACAATTCTATTTATTTAAAATAATAATTTATATTAAAAATAGCGATCAGTAATAATGATGTATTTAATAATAAGTTTATCATCATAACTCAATGATAAACGTTATACCTAATTCGAGCACATGACAATCTCCTCGTAGAAATTTATATTATAGGTAGGTACTTAGATAGACACATACCTACCTACGCCCGTTCGCGTCTGCTATAATGTAGGATGATGCGTCACTCATCAAGGTGAATGTGCGCACACGTCGTCAATAGCTCCTATTACAACAGATCTGTCCCTATTACCATCATCTGTCTAAACGTAACATTACGTTGTATAACTTTATAATTTACCTGTGGATATCCTCGCGATGATTGATTTCCTACATTCGTATCCGCAGTCATTTTATTTGAATGTATATTTTTCTAAAGACAGTTCAGACACCTTCCGCTACTAACACTTCTTTACTTAGATTTCACTTTATGTGAATAACATAAAACCGGCCAAGTGCGTGTCGGATCACGCACAATGTAGGGTTCCGTGGTTGGGATGAATTTATCCCAAGAACAAACTTAACATTGTAGTTAGAAAACATGTTCTACCAAACATTCCAACTGCAAATGTAAGTTGTTCAACTATTACTCGTTAACTTGTTATTTAAACTACTGCCGTAAAATTTTTCACATATCCAAAAACAACCATTCAGCTGGCTGGGGGGAACACTTGACTCTAACAAAATTAGCACTTTATAACATAATATTACGCAAACGGATCCCTGAATTGAAAAATCGGCCAAGTGCGAGTCAGACTCGCGCACGAAGGGTTCCGTACCATAATCTATAAAAATGGCAAATAAATCACGTTTGCTGTATGGGAGCCCCTTAAATATTGGTTTTATTTTAATATAATTATTTATTTTTAAGTGAATATATAACTAAATATTCTGTGAATATTTCAAGCGTCTAACTGTTGCCCTTATCAATATAGAGCAAAAACGAGCAAAAAAACCCTTAAATTTAATTAATTAATTTATTTTATTCTATTTTTTTGTATTTGTTGTTATAGCGGCAACTGAAATACATCATCTGTGAAAATTTTAACTGTCTAACTATCACGGTTCATGAGATACAGCCTGGTGACAGACGGACAGACAGACGGACAGACAGACAGACAAACGGCGGAGCCTTAGTAATAGGGTTCCCGTTTTACCCTTTGGGTACGGAACCCTAAAAACGATTTTCACAGACTCACAATATTTTTGAACGGCATATCCAACGATACACAAAACGAGAAAATAATAATTATGTCATCCCCACTTTACGTGCAAGAGGGGTACTCTATAATTTTATTTTATTTTACAATTTTGTCAGCGTGATTAATATGCCTTATATAGCTTTTTAGTACTAAGAGTCTCTGAGCTAAGCTAAGGACTGGCAGACAGACATACATAGCGATTATAACAGATATATTATGTATATTATCTACAGAATTATAATAATTAGAATCATTAACTTATTAATCTCTCTAACTTAGGTTTGTTTCATTAAATTACTTTTTCATAAAATCATGATATTGGGGAACAAATGTAACTTTGTGAGATCTATTAATAATCTAATGATTATAATTATGTAAATATCTGTTATAGTCGCGAATCATATTTTGATCAAGATAAAAGCTGACATTGAAATGCAAATAGCAAAAAAACGTATGAAAATTTGAATTTCGCGGGTTACAGCCGCGGATACACCTTTAAACGTAAGGAGCTGTCTAATCTACTGACAGCCGAAAGCCCCCAACAAAGCTGTGCGTCCGATAGGGTTTCCCATCGAGAAAAATGACGAACTTCCATACAAACTTTCATCCCCTTTCACCCCTTTTAGGGGACGGAAACGCTCCCCTTGTAGCTTGTGGCTTGCTACCTTCAGTAAGTAGCTACAAGTCCAGCGGTAGAAAAATATAATCTGTTTTATCGTGCAAACTTCATACTGCCTTAAAAAACATTCATATTTTTTTTTAATGAAAGCAGCTATCTAATCTAGAGCCCCCAAAAATTATAGTTAGACAATCTGTGTCAGAAATAACGAACTTCCATACAAACTTTCATCCCCTTTCACCCCTCTTAGGGGACGAATTTATAAAAATCCTTTCTTAATGCTCACCTTCATAATAATAGAAACTCTTGTGTAAAATTGCAAGCTTCTAAATACAATGGTTTAGACTGTGATTATGTCACTGAATTACTGAATTTAAGAATTCCATTAAATATATTGTTCTAGATTTAGATCTTAATAAGACGTTAGACACATAATCATGAATTAAAATACCTGAAAATTATAATTACTGTTTCGTAACATTCTGATCATCAGTGAGATGATTGTTTTCGTTGGCCACTACTCGTAACCCACTTAATTGTAGTTTTAATTGGACTTTTTTGACACTTAGTGTTGCAGTGTCCAATTTATTGAGAACGGAGCCCCATTATGAAAGCACAAGTGTTTACACAATCATATAACTGGAACGCAAGTGGTGTATGTATCAAAAGTCTATTCTTCTTTTTTAGTTCTTTAAGAACGTATAAGAATTTTATTAACCTTTTTAGGCGGCCTGTCAATAATTGGACGAGAATTGAGAGTGATATTTCAAGAACGCGTCACGTTCAAACACATTTCGTTACATGAGAGAGAAGAAAGATATAACATGTACTCTCTGTCTCTCACACAAAAGTCTCTTATTCTTTATTTTTTAATAAGTTTCACTTCTGTCGCGTGTACGGTGCTGTATGCGCAATTTTTTTTTTCGTAATCCGGTGGTGTAAATAATTTGCACTATCGTAAAATGTTGTCTATTATTTTCTCGTATCAGTGACAGTATCCGTCCATCCATCAGAATATTTCATAACGCTCAATAAATAGCAAAAATAAATACTTAAATATAAATATTATATGTATCTTTCTATCCTTTATTTGGCAGGATAAATAAATAAATATTTATAAAAGTAGGAACCTGCAAAAATTTAAAACTAGGCAATCTCGAATACGCTAGCCACTAGCCAGTAGATTTCTTCTCCTTCTACTGATGATCCCATGCATCATACGATTAAATAGTTGCTTTCCAAGAATATGGTTTATGAGGATTATTGGAAAAAGTATCATAAGAGAAAAGTAAATTAGTAAAATATTATATCCGAAGAAGGCTTGGACAGAAATAAAAAAAAATTGCTGTCATGATTTTGCCCAGCGATGATGCGACTTCCAGTAAATTCATAACCAGATACCTTAAGGGGCCGGCGTAGCATGCGTAGTTCATACAAACGTAATAACAAAATAATTTGTAAATCAAACATATTCTTAAGGTAGTGTGTATTTATTTCGATTGGATTACAGAATATCTATGTTCCCAAATATATATTTTGAAAAGTCAATGATATAAAGACGAGATATGATGAGTTTAAAATTTCTATAGAAAACTTATTTTTCTCATAACTCTTGTTTAAATCAGTGTCCATTAAAATAAGTTTGATTTACAAATTATTTTGGTATTACGTTTGTATGAACTATACGCATCCATCGCCAGGCTCATAATATCCCTACCCTATCATATCCCTATATGCTTATCCGTTTTATGGTGTACTTAATAAAGAGTATTCTATTCTATTATATCCCATAAATGGACAGATTCACATCAGAAATGCAATCTCCGTTTACTTTTGAACTGGAAATGCGATGCTTCCGCAATTCCTGACAAAGAACTCGATATCCCTCGTCCTGTGGTTATTGGTTCCAAGCCAATAATGTGATTATGTGGAAAATATAACCATAAAGTATGCTACAACAACGTAATGCCTACTTAGATCACCAGTTCGCTTACCAAGCGTGGTTCCTTTTTCCCTAGTATCGTTGACTCATGCTGTGACAAACTTATGTTAGTCAGCAAGGTGGCAGCCGAGGTTCAGGTTGCGCCTGACGCCTATTTGTGTAAATCGTCACTCGTGAAGTCTATTTTAATGCACCCCACCAGTGAGGGTACCATGCAGTGGCGTAGCTAAGCGTGGGCGAAGTGGACCCCCGCCTACGGCCTCGCACTTAAAGGGGCCTCGCAAGTCCTCTTTAAATGTTGTACCCTCAGACTTTACCACAGATGATTAATTAATTTGATCACTTTTACGCTCGAAAAAGAACGTAATTTAAAAGCGTGTTTGTTTGGGGCCTCACCAAGAAGCCCCTCTTAAGCGCGACTGCGAGGCCGTTGTAACTACCTTCAACGACCGCAACCGTTAGTTTGACGGAATACAAGACTTTTCAGCTATGAGTAAGCGTTTTTCCATAAAAAAAGTTTTTAGTTAGGAAATGTGCAAAGGAATGCCAATGATAACGGCATTAAATCAGTATATTTTTTCACTATCATGAGTAGGTATGTCGTGTCAAAGCATCTTAGGTAGGATAGATCTATTGGGTAGATCTTGGGACTGAAAGAAAAGGGGCCTCGATAATGCCACTTCGCCCACGTCCATATTAGTCCATGCTACGCCTTTGGTAGCATGTGTCAACATGTCGGAAACCTTAGGATGATGGAATGGTCATTTAAAACTTTATGGACGTCTGCGAACAATGTTGAGGAAATGTCCACTCATAAAGGTACTTCCTTACCATAAACACTAAACACGTTACTTACTCAGGTATTATACAATATGTATGTAAATTAATGCTTGCACCCAGACAACGATCTAATCTGAGCGTAATAATCAAGTGTAGTGCGTTGGTGCTCGCCTTCTTATTATTACGTGTGTATCAAATAGATGGTTAAAAGCTGAATAGTGAAACTATTTTTGTGAGATTATGAAACGTGGGTATTTCCTCAATTGACCTTCCACTGGACATAGGAAACTGCGTTTCGAGTCGAATGCTTCAGACGTTCCGGACGAATGGGCGGATGGCGGTAGGCTCGATCTCACCAGACATGTTCATATTCTATAAGTTATACCTCAATAATTTACGTTTATTGGTGGGTTGCAGGATAAAATTTGTGTAGAAGATTTATTGGGAAGTGTATACTGAACGTTGCAGAAGCATACTGCCAGCTTCAAAAAATATTATACCTACCTACTTCTAATTTAAAGTTCATGCCTAATTTAACACACTAGTAAGCTTAGTAGTGTATGAAAATTGCAATTAGTTTCCATAAATAACTCAATGTCAAGTAGGTATCTACTATTACGAAAGAAAAGTCTTCGTATTCAATTGAAGGAGAAATGACACAATTTGTATCAACTAACTATAAAAGAAAATGGTTATTTCATCGAGACTTGTTATGGCCGTATTATTACTGGTTGTAACACCTCAACTGTTGGACATTGACCTTCCCCCATAGATTTCGAAAACTGATCCAAGTTACCAAGGTTGCGGACGCCTTTCGTAGAAGTCTCTTTATAATGTTTTTTAAAGGTAAATTAACGTTGAGATTGACCAAAGCGCTTGTTTCACAGTCATTTAGCCCGACAAAACTGAAAATACAACAGAATTTCTTATCTGCCAGATAATATACCGGAAACCAAAATGATTGAGCTAGGCCCTGTTTCAGTATCAGTATCCACGACAAATCGAAAATGCAGGATTTTTTATTTAAAGTTACTGGAAATCATCTCGAAACGAGACAAACAAAATCTGTGGAACAAAATTCCGCTTTGGTCCTTCTAGAATGGTAATCGCAATATTATATGGCTGTTATAATCTCATCAGATTCCCTCTCGTTGGATGATAGTAAAAGTGTCTCGACTTCCATTCGCCGACGTCGGCATCGCTATACATTGCTAACTTTAGTTTTCGCTTTGGTATGCTGTATATGTATGTACGTATCTCTTCCTGATTTACTTTTTTTGTTCGCTTGCGCGGATTGAATAACAGCTGCAGCTGCTTTAAGAAATAATATACCGTAATATGATATATAAAAATAACGTGTGTATGTATACAACATTATTTTTAGTATATGCGAAACCTGAATGAAGTTTGTTCAGAATAAGGAACTGAATCGATTTCAATAATTTTTACACCATGTTTTTTTACCGAAAAATATTTAAGTGTGATGGAAAATGTATATCCAATGTATCACCATTTAATTACTTACAATACAATCGCCGTACGATTAGGTACCTACTGCCAAATTATTATCAATGAGCGCAAGACGACCTTAGAGGCGTAGGGGCGCCTTTAGCACGTTTTTGTACGGAAACCCGGTAACATATCGACCTTATAACTTTGTGATTTTTCATGATACAGTTTTAGAATTTTGTACATAGATTCTTTACATAAAAATACTAGACACGTGTTTCGGGTTTCGCATATACTAAAAATAATGTCGTCTATAGGTTAAACCAAAGATATTGTTATTAAAATTACATAGTTTTAAACCAAGTTATCGATGAAAGTTTCAACTGTGATGAAATATGAATGTGTGATGTGAGATGAAATTTCCGAAAAATGCCTCGCTTTTAACGTGTCAGTATTTTTACCAATTCTTGACCTTAAACATGAGCAAAATATACAGAACATGTGATTTATACCCATGTTACAAAACAGTTTTTTGTAGATTCTGCAAAAGGCTCGTAGAAGTCATTGCAATTATCCTATTATAATAATACCCTTTATTCGACAATCTTATAAAACATGAATGAAAGTAAACTAAAACTACAGTAACTAATTAAACTTAAAAAATAATTATTATTTGACACCGGTATCGCGATTGTCTTGCGTTTCCGCAAAGGCCTCCCCTAAAACTTGCCACCCTTTCCGATTATGGGTCATCCTCATCCAAGTAACACCAGCTATTTTCTTAATATCGTCCTCCCATCTAAGACGTTGCCTCCCTTTCTTTCTTTTATATTGTCTTGGACACCATTCAGTTTCGTCCTTAGCCCATTTAACTTTGTTACTCCTCATCATATGACCTGCCCATCTCCATTTTAGTTTTCTTATGGAGTATGTTATATCTTTAATTTTTGTTTGTTTTCGTAATGTTCCTAATTTGATTCTGTCCTTTAACTTGACGTTGAGCATGCTACGCTCCATACTGTGTTGACAGGTCTCAAGCTTACGCATATTTTTCTTCGTCAGACTCCATGTTTGACATCCATATGTCATGATAGGTAAAATACACGAATTATATATTTTTTCCTTGGCTTTGAGTGGTACCTGAGGGTTTTTGACAATTTCCTTAAGGGACCAATACCTTTTCCATGCTAGCTGTACTCTGTTGTTTATTTCTTTTGTTGTAAGGTCTATTGGTGATATTATCTGTCCGAGGTATGTATATTCTTCAACATATTCTATTTTGTTGCCGTTGACTGTAATGGGTGTTTTTTCAAGGTTTGTCATTAATTTGGTTTTTGTAGCGTTCATTGAGAGTCCGACTCTATCACTTTCGTTCGTAAGTTGTTCAAGCATCTCTTGCAGGCTTCTTAGATCTTCAGAAATTAGAATTAGATCGTCTGCAAATCTTAGGTGGTTTAGTTGCATTCCGTTGATGTTCAATCCATATTTGCTCCACTCGAGACGTCTAAATATGTTTTCCAGCACTGCCGAGAATAATTTGGGTGATAGTGGATCTCCTTGTCTCACTCCTCTCTTTATAGGGAAGTATTCTCCTGCTCTTTCTGTCCGTATTTTTGCTTTCATGTTTTTGTATATGTTGTTAATTAGTCTTATGTATTTACTTTCAAAACCTTGCATTGCAAGCGCTTCCCATATTTTTGTGTGTTTTAAGGAGTCAAATGCTTTATTATAATCGACAAATGCCAAATAATAAGTCATGCCGTATTCGTTACATTTCTGGATAACTTGTTTTATGGTGTGTATATGATCGATTGTTGAAAATCACTGCGAAAACCTGCTTGCTCTCTAATAGATCAATTATCCTATTGGATGACATCAATTAAACTGGTAGACGCTACAATTCTCAGGGAAAGCCACCCAACCTCATTAAAAAATAGCTAGAAAGCAAATAAAGCAATCAATTTGTCCTGTTCCCGAGCAACGGGATCGGGACCTCGGGCACATCGTGCTATAAATAATTCCTTAATAACGGCTTTTTCGATAAAACTCCGACATTGGTGGCTTATTTATTGTCTGATGATACGATCACTGCCCCATATGACATCAATCCTGCTCCAATTAGACGTCGACAAAGGTACCTTGCACTGAACGACAACCCGATACAGATCTCGATCATTATTGTCATCTCCAATCCACAAACGAATTTCCACTCTACTACTACAATGTAAACTGTATTTTCACTGTAATGACACGGTTTTGAAGATTTTTGCGAAGAAAATCATCTATTGGAATATGAACCTTGCAAGTAAATATTTTCGAGCTTAAAATTGATTGCAACAGTGCAGTTTTTATGAGGAGAATGATATCTTCGTATATTGTGTTCTGTTTGGTGGAGATAAGATTGAAATTGGATTGGTTGTAGTCGCCCGCGCATTAGTTCGAAGCCGCCGAGAGGCAGTGTCGCGAAACGCGACCACGTTGCGATATAAAAGGAAGTTTTGTTTAAATTTCTTTATCACACACCAACTGCCTGCACCCGCGCTCGGTCACTCACCGCTCTATCTTCTTACACCATGTCTGCCCGTCTTCTGGTGAGTTCAAATATTTAATTAATAAACAAACACTTACATTACACTCATTCACGGTGATTCGCGAAACTGGAACATGTTTGTTTTTTCGAAATTTGTTACATAACAGTGACAAACACTAGCTATTGTGTGCCTGAAAAAATAGATACATTTACTACTATTACATTTAAACCTTTACAATGAACATTCTTGAGCATAAAATATATAAGTATTGTGCAGTGTTTTCAAATACAGTCCTTTTCAATTAGACCACATTTGCGAAATATTAAATAAGCTAGCTTAATTGTATACCAATTTAAGTTGACAATAACTAGTATGTCCCAACAAACAAAAAAAGAGATTAAAGTAAGTACCTAATGGAAGCAGGTACTGATTGCGATCCAATCAACATTGCTCCATTCGCGAACAATACAGAACACTGCCGATATCTAATTAAGAACTTTGACACAATCTCTCTTCACGTCATCGCGGTAATTTCACATCTATTGTTAAAGCCTTGTTTAATAAGTATTTAAACAAGTTTCTAATTTGTGTGAAATTCATCTTAAAGTCGGATAATCATATCAAGTTATTTGAAAAGTGAACACTTACATATTATTATTAGCAAGTTCAATAAGTTTGAACGCACGATTGTATGTACTTCGATTTATAAGGAGTTTTCTTGGACCAAAACTTGGCCGATTTGATCAGCAGTGATACCAAATCGATAGGTAATTGTATTTTGCACCGGGAGGGAGATATTTTCATTGTTGCTCGGTTATTTAGGTACCTACAACCGATACCCGGTGAGTTAGAAAGTAGTCTCGAATGTCACGTTCTATTCAAGGTTTTTTATTCGTTATTATTTATTTATCGATTATTCATAGCACCTTGTTATGATTTTCTTTTTAATCTATAAATTTACCTTTAGAATTAAAAAAAGCGATGCCCTTATAGCCGCCTAGCGAAATTATCCACTAATGCTTGCCTTTGCGATTGCGTTTCCATTTCCTTGTATGTTTTCCTTCCGAGTGAACCGAGTGAAATTGCAACCATTGATTGCAACAACGATATATGTACTGATATTCACAGTGTTGCAGTTTTCTAGTACTTACGAGTTACGTTCTTAGAAGTAAGACTCTTCATGTAGAATACGCGGTACGTAGGTGTTTTCCGTAGACATTCGTAGCGGTTTCGTAGCACCTTAAAGGTGTTTAAGGGCACTATTTAAATACCTTACATTATGTAACAACGTGTACGTACTAGCTTTTGTACTTTACCTAGCTTCTACTACATCTTTGGTTAACACTGCCTAACAAATATAACGACCATGTAAAACACTAACAATAAGTATTATAATAAACGTGTTATTGCGAGTTATAACATCGTTTTACCGAACCACTTAGTAGGGTTACTCATTTTACTTTTAACATCAGGTTTCATTCATCTTCCAACCGTTTTACATTAAAAAATAACAATGAAAGTTCACCCTTATAAGGTACCTACCTAATAATATTACTAATACAGAAGACACAAGCATTGATCAGCAAGCTCTCTTACTGTGTTTTGACGTATTTCGACCTCAACAATCCTAGATTTCTTCACGATATTTCTTTTCCTGGTAATGAAAAATACAAGGTAGAATTAAAGTACAAATTACTTTTCAAAAGTCACATTTGTACTAGCCAGTTTTGAGTCCAATAGAAATCAAATAGATCACGACATCAATAACGCATGTACATACTTTACACAATTTTGTCAATACAGCCTTAAACTAAAGAACCAATTTACATAAAAAAACACTTCCTCTCTCCTTAAACATCATCATTACATAACACAGTTCCCTGCTCTTGTTTCAGGTGTATTATTGTATATATGTTTAAATTTATTAGATAAGTGTATGCTTTGTGTATGTATGTATTTATTGTATATGTTAATGGTACACCACTGACTACCTGCGGTATTGTCTCTCCTGCTCCCTTTAATCCATCCAAAGGTTGTCTGTAAAAGATCGCTTTTAGCGATAAGACCGCCCATTGTGTCACCCTATGTAAAATTTATACATTTATATCTGTAACTTCTATGGTGTACATAATAAAGAATATTCTATTCTATTCTATTCTACATTTTCCAGTTGGCGTTAGTCTGCGTGGCTGAGTTGACGTCGCTGATTGTGGCGGGTGGCGGTGGTGGCGGCCACAAGAAGGTCATCATCCACGTGCCGCTGTTCGTGAAGCATCACCACCACAAGCACACCATCGTCAAGCATATACACCACAAGAGCGGCGGCGGCGGCGGTGGCGATGACCACTACGAGGTCTTGGGATACACTTATGGAGAACCAAAACCTGCACCGCATTTTGGAGGAGGTGAGACAACTCTGGTGTTAATAGTGGAAGTAATTGATATAGTACCCACGTCATTGTGGTCAGAAAGATATGAATTAATCTAAACATCTGAGAGACTGTGTTACTAAAGGGAACTTTATTACATGATCTTGTGATGGTAAAGATTTGAAGGGATTTTATGTACTTGTATGAAAGAAAAGTCACTTAGGAGTGTTTACGACGTACGGCATTTCAAACGAACTTTCAAGCCCTTTTTTTCGAAATGACAGAACCGATTTTAATGAAACTTCATAGGCATAAGCAGGATACAAAGGTCTAAAAAGTAGTTTAGAACATTTTCGAGATGCCTTATTTAAAAACAGATAACTGGAAATCTCTGTTTCAATGGAAAAATTTAAATCGGTCTAATTTGGCTGTAACACAATTTTTCAAAAATGTTCTTAACTAACTTTTTAGACCTTTGCGTATGAAATTTCATTAAAATCTGTTCAGTCATTTCGAAAAACAAGGGTTTGAAAGTTGTATGAAATGCCGTAATGTGTAAACGCTCTTAAATATCATTCACTCTAGTTGAAGCTTTGCATAAAATAAATAACCTAGCTTTAATTACATCCAAAAGCTCCTTTATAGTGGAACAACAGATACGAAATTAGATAGAAAAGAAAACACTTTGTTACATACAGAGATAGCACCTACGATTAACGTAAGACAAACAAAGGCATTACAAACAATCAGAACTATCTAAATCACTAATGTTTTTATAATGACTTGGCGTCGTGTTGATGTGATCTTTCACATAAGTGATAACAAATGGTCCTCTGTTTTTCCAGGACACGGTTGGGGTGCTGCCGAGGAATCTCACGGTGATGGTGGCTACGGAGACTCTCCAGTCAGCTTCGAAGGTGGTGACCACTCGGGATACGCTCTGTCAGGTGGAGAAGAAGAGTCGTACGGCTCAGAAGCGGGCCATGGAGGATACTGATCATCAACACACAAATGATTCTGTACATATAGCATTAACTTTAAGGTTTTAACATGGTGTTAGGAGTGAAGAAAAATTCACTGACTAGTGTACACGAGACAATTGATACGTTTCGTGTTTTATAATTCGAGAAAACAACATTGACTTTTAGTACAAATTTTAACAAAATACTCGTAATTGTCGAACGTACTCCTCAGTAATCAGTTCTATAAATAAGTTTAAGGGTCCAGTGAATACTTGTAGCCTCATTATATTTACAACGTTGTGAAGGTTTGACTTGAATGAATTGTATTGTATGTAGCTTTACAGTTTGACTGTAGCTGTGTAGTCCGTATGTCTGTATGATTGTCTGTTAGATCTAAGAATAGTTTTAAGGAACCGTTGTTGTGAAATTTATCCCGGTTTAAGCGGGAATTTGTTAATAATATTATATCTGTTGTTAATTTAAAAATATTACTATTTCCAATGGTGTATTATTTCCGCCTTGCTCTTCGCATATCCTGAAGCCACTTCCTCTATTGTAAAGTTGGCAGTTGCGTGCCAATATTTCACGTGTCTGTCTGTCATAAATCAAACAATATTTTAAGTACGCACAGCAAAAGGACAAAATTAAACACAACAATAATAAATAAACCGAGTCGCTTTTGGTATTTGTTGCAAAAAACGAACAGCGACTGTAAACTTTCTAACATAGCACATCTTTGTTCGTTTTGGATTTTCTGCGTTTGGATGCACAAACGTAACTACAAAAAATCTTCTATTTTTGTTTCCTACATAGAATTTGTTTCCGAAACTTAAATGCGGTCGACTATAATAATATAATAATTATTGCGTTCGTGTGTAGCAAGACGCGGAAGTTGCATGCATGAGGCTGCATGATGTTTTTTATTTTATTTGCCTAAGATAGATACATTCTAGATTACACAACGCATTGCATTATATTCCGAGTACTTTCATCGCTAAACAAAGGATACCTAAACAAAGGATTCTATTATGACTAATATTTAGTTATGTATGTCCGAACATGTACATGGTGGGCACTGAAAATGAATAAATTACCTAAGTCATACAACCCTTTTGAAATCCTGATGATTTCAAATAGTGGTAGTAAGTGTGTCAAATGCCCGCGAAATTCAAATTTTCTTACGTTTTTTGCAATTTTCAGGTTCAGGTTATAGGTATAATCTTGGTCAAAATATGATTCGCGACCATAAATAAAATATGTATTTTCAAGAATTATAATCATTACGATCATTGATACATTTCTCTAAGTTAGATTTGTTCATTACGAGATTTGGTCATAAGGAACAACTATCTTAAACCAAAACTTAAAAACAAAAAAAAATAAACGGTTTAGGAACTAGAAAGAAAGAGAGAAAGAAAAATAATTTTATTTGTCACAGAAAAAACGTGCGTACGACAACATAATATAAACTCGAAGGTACTAGGTAGGTAGGTCTCGAAGGAATTATTAGGTTTAAGTATGAAATTGCCGTTTTGTACTGAAAAATTCAAACAATTTATATTTTGAGGTAACGGTTAAGTGACTTTTCGCTCTACGGGAACGATATTACGTCCCCGTAGAGCGAAAGTCACTTAGTCTTAAAATGGCCAAAATGAGTTATCAGAGGCAAAAAAGAAGGACCTCAATAACTTATGGGAAAAAGTAAATTAAGTAAATATTTTTATTTCACATAAGCCTACATGGGCACTTATGAAACGTCAGAAGCTAGGTGCACGGTTCCAATTGGTCGTTTCCTATGGAGAAGAGCCGGCAAGAAACTCCACGGTCACTGTTTAAAAAAATTAAATTGGTTTTTACAATGTTTTCAAATTACAGTGTTAATAGGTATGAGAGGACAGCATAGGCCCGTCAAAAGTACCAGGTACTTAACAAAATAGAAAATGGTCTACAGATCTACAGTCTAATAAGCCTACAACGTCCTCACATTGACAAAAAAAACAATATAAAATATGATTAAAATAATAAAAGTTAGAACCTTGTTGAAATTTAAATTGTAGGTATAATAATGTCAAATAAGAAAAACATTATGTCAGTGAAGTTTGTAAAAAAAGATAAAATTAAATTAAAAAATAACTTCGTAATTTGGGAGCTGTTAATAGACATTTACTTAGTTTTGCCGTTAATGAGGTACCAGGGCAGCCACATGTACAGAAGGAATTAATGCCAAACTTCCTTGTCTTCAACGTAGTCCTTAATCTTATAATATGCTTTTTTGATAAGGGCACGTTTAATGTGCGTTTTGAATTTTCCATCACTAAGTTCTGTAACCGATTGTGGCAACTTGTTATAAAAGCGGATACTGTTTACAAGAAATGACTTAGTTAATCTAAATTGGGTATCACAATTTCATGAATATTAAGTTAAGTAGTATTTTCAATACACATTTCGTACATCTTACAGTTAGTTCCAGTTTACTTAAGTCTAGTTATTTTTCTTCAAAATAATTTAGAACTGAGAGAAAAATCACTAACTACGTTCGACAATTAGTTAAGTCACAATTAATTAAGTCTCGTCAGAGATTTTATTGAGAACAATTAATTAGTTTGATATTTTAAATTTTTCTCAATTATTTTTGTTTTCACGTGTTTTAGATCTTATAATATAAATTGGATTTTATTTACTTACTTTAAATAAAAGCTAAAAACATAAGGATATGTAATGGCAAGCAAAAGTTTTTTTATTTTCAAAAACTTTAACTCTCATTATCTCAAAACACAATTTTTTGACAATGACTTTTCGCTCTACGGGGACGATATATTTATTTAATAAAAGTATTTACCCTCATTATCTATATAATACATTTCTGCCATCTCATGGGCAGGTCATTTATGCCTTTGCGGTAGAACTCTGGGGATCTGGACTCAACAAACTGTGTAAAGGCAATTTGTATTGTTGAGAAGAAATTTTTTTACCACGTAAAAAGTTGTCCAAATCGCGGAAAAAATGGTAGTCAGTTGGGGCCAGGTCCACCGAGTACGAAGGATGACAGATGTTTTCTAACTGTGGGTTCTGTAGTGTCAAAACGATTTTTCGAGTAGTGTCAAGTCTTGCGTTATCATGGAGCAATAGTGGTGAAGAGCTGCGACTTTCGCCATCATTGTTTGAAGTTCAGTACAGTAGACATCTGCTGTTATTGCTTGACCGGATCTGAGAAAGCTGTATTACATTATGTTACACCATGAAGTGACCAACAACCAGTTACCATTGGGCACGCCACAATTGTGGCGATAAGTCCCCTCTTTGAGGAGTGGCTAGAGAGGCGCCACGGCGTCCTCACCTTCCGCCTGACGCAGGTCCTCACCGGACACGGTTGTTTCGGAAGGTTCCTATTCAGGATAAAGCGGGAGGAAACGCTCGGGTGTCACCACTGTGTGGATCGCCTGGAGGACACGGTGGAGCATACAGTGGAGGTCTGCCCGGCTTGGGCGGAGCACCGCCGTGTCCTCACGGAGGCGATCGGTGGCGGCGATCTCTCGCGTCTGGCCCTGGTTCAGGCCATGGTTCGGAGCGAGAGTGCATGGGAAGCCGTCACCTCCTTCTGCGAAGCAGTAATGCTCGCGAAGGAGGAGGCGGAACGCGTGAGGGTGAGGCAGGGTTCGCGCCCTCACGCCCTTAGCTGCCGCAGGAGACGCCCTGGGCGTCGGGAGTCGCAAGCTGATTTCCGGCCACCGTAGGCGCGGGCCTGCGGACGGGGAGCGACCTGGAGTCAGCCATTACGTTTTTCGCTTGTGATTATAGTAAAGAATCCACTTTTCATCACACGTCACAATTCGCCCTAAAATTGCTTCATTTCTGTACCGGTTCAACAAGGTAAAGCAAGCTTCAACTCGCGCTTCTCTCTGCAGATCAGTCAAATCATTTATTATTTACCCATTTATCAAGATTTTTTATCTTACTGATTTGATGCAAATGGGTCAATATTGTGGGTATGCTAACATCAAACTATGTCGCTAATTCCTTGATAGTTTGATAAGTATCAACTTGCACTATCGCATTCAATTCATCGTTATTTACCTTAGTGACTGGTCTTCTTCGGGGTTCATTCTTCAATTCGAAACTTCCACTACGAAAGCGATTAAACCAAAAAACGCACAGTGCGTTAATTAGCCGTATTCACTCCAAACACAGAATTCATATTGCGAGCTGTTTCTGCTGCCTTAGTTCCAAATCGGCACTCGTAACCAAAAATTACTCGAATTTTAAATGTATCTTATTTACTTTAAAAGCCGAATGAAAAAACATTTGAAAGTCAAACAATCGAATGTTTTACATTTTTCAAATTTAGAATATGATAGTTAGCGTGAAAAAAAGTTTCACTCTGAATCTGAATATCACACCATGCAGGTTTAATTTTAATTCAAAGTGGCCAGTACGTTAAAACGGCAGTTTCATAATTTAAACCCCTACTATTTAAAAAAGCAAATTCTATTTAAGAAAAGAAAGACTAAAGAAGACTAAAAGTGGAATCTATATTCCACTGTTCGCCTTGCACAAGGGGTGGGTGGAGTTTCGGGAGGCTTCGGGGTTTGATATTATCGATTTTAATAACATAGTTATTAGCAGGCAGGTAGAAATGTAGCTATAAATAATGTTATAATTAACATAATACATTGTTCAGAGCATATTGTACATCTTTCTACACGAGCAGCCTGTGCCCTGCGGGTCTCATACACGCGCAGACGGTACAACGCCTTGCGTGTCCAAATGTGGCTGCCCCGATTCTGCAGCGCATAAGGGACAGCCACACTCCGAAGCGTTAATCCGAACTATCGGCCGAATGTTCGGTCGTTTTATAACTTCTATAGTTTCCGTTTTTGACTTTGGATCCTTACCCGACTTAAAGTCACATTTTTGACTTGGGCTTATCTCTTTGACAGCCGTTTTTTTTTTCGCCGTAGTCAGCCATAATTAGTCGTAGTCAAGCAACGGCTGAACATTCGGCCGATACTTCAGATTTATGTTCGGAGTAGATCCCCCAGGGATGTTCGCCGAGTCACATGTAGACTGTTTCTATTCTACTATGCGAAAACGGTGTGCATCCCTGGTGCGCAGGGTTCGGGCTAGCTCCAGCAGCGCATCCAGAGGGCAATCGCGCAGAAGTTCGATTGCCATTACCTGAACCATTGCTGTATGTGTGTTCATTTCGTTATACTGAGCAATCAATGTCTGTAATATGTTTATGATTGTGGTCTTTTTTTGTTTTTATTTATTTTAAATTTTTGTATTTTTGTCTGCCTTTGATCCTTGTGTTGGTCAAACAAACGTTTTTTTAATTTATTTTATACCTTTAACGCCGATAGAGTATCTAACCCGTTTTGTGTCGAAAAGGCGATCATCGCTCTCACAATATGTTCAAATAAAAGGCTCATTAATGAGACTGAGACAGCTTTTCATTTTTAGGAAAAATCTTTTAGAGCAGATGAGCCTTTTAAATGATAAAATTGAAAGAACCAACCCTAAACCGAACTATTGGAAAGTCAAAGTTTATTCATTTTTAAAAGAATTTCGGTGTCTATGTGACCGCTAAGTAAACAAAGTCGGGAGACATTCTTCTCAAAACACACCAATTAACGATTTTGTATAATTGATGGTTTCGTCTACTTCTTTTGTTTTAAGTTCACTAAACCTAATTTATTTTGGTCCTCGACCTTTTACTCATCTCAGCAAGTTCATATGTGGCTGACGTTGCACATGATTGATGTAACCACGCCTTTACTATTATTTCCTTTGTTTTAAGAGACGAAAAAATCTTAACAGTACTACAATGAATGGCATTGATTTATACCAACGTAAAAATAATGCAGTCGATGACTTTTCTCACGCTGTAAGGGAACGGAAACTATTGGAGAAATTGCTACAAAAACTTGTTTGGACAATTTCTATTTCTATTGCGAGGTTCTTCTACAAGGCTCACACTGTGTTATGGCTAAACTAACCGTATTAATCTTCCCAACATCTCCAAAAATCCATCATAACCCCTACAGCGAGTTCAAAATGTAGCAAGTCTAAAATTGTATCAATCTGTCATCATAATATCAACTGATATCTACTTGCATATGGCACGGTCAGGCCTGTAGCCATACATGCCATGGGCTATCATATATCTAATATCATATCTTTTACCCTATGAAATATTATAAATGTCATATTATATTATAAATGTCATATTATATTATATTACATTGTCAAAAATGTATGACATGGATCTATGATTCTAGATAAATGATGGTTTGATAGCCCCCTAGGTAAAAAATAAACCAGTTATCAGGAATATTGTAGAGGAACTGACTGTCCAAGGTGTGATCTGGGTAACGACTAGTGGATCAATTGACATAATCGTTAATCGTTACTAAGTAAATAACTGTAGGTAATACTCTTAACAACGTTGTGAAATATTCCAGACAGTGCAAAATAAGCCAATACTTGACCACTAAGGTAGGGTTTTGCAAGATTGCGAAGTGTACAAGAATACGCAGAGCTTTTCTCCGATCAGGAAATAGTCTTCTGCCACCAACTTCAGTTGACAACGAACCATCAACGTTTTGAACGTTTGACTTTGACTCTTAAAGAGTTTGGTTTAGGGTTGAGTCTTGTACACCAAAAGATTTTCCGAAAAAGAAAAGCTGCCTCCGTCTCTATAATGAGCCTTTATCTAAACATATTGTGAGAGCGGTGATCGCCTTTTCGTCACAAAACGGGCGAGATACTCTATAATTTTATTCATCGCTATTCTGTCTTGCTTACCTACCTATATATACTTCCTTCCAATAACTATGTTCTTTAAATCAATAATATCATGCCACGAAGCTTCCCGATGGTTCCCGAAGCTTCCCGAAGCTAAACCAACCCCTTGTGCAAGGCGAACTTTGTTGCCACCATCATGCAGGGAGTCTCTATGATTACTATTTAGTTTTTAACAGGTTGTTCTATCTGAGACTTTGGTCGTAAAGGCCGAAGCCAATGGCAGATGTAAGAAGCTTTTATAGAGGATGGCCCTTTTACATAGGTCCAAAACGATTTTTAGGGTTCCGTACGTCGTACGTATATGATCACTCGAGTGTCTGTCTGCTGTCTGTCCCTCTGTCACAGCCAATTTGCTCCGAATCGAATGGGCCGATTATGTTGAAATTTGGTACCCATAGAATAGAATAGAATAGAATAGAATACTCTTTATTATGTACACCATAAAAGTTACAGATATAAATGAAATATAAATATGAATATGAATTTCTGTAGCCCAAACATGGATGTGTAACGAAAATAAATGAATTTTGAGTAAGGTGGTGGCTTTTGGGGGGCAAATAAGTTTTTTTTATGTTTTGACATATCAAATAAAAAGGGGTTACTGTGAGGGTCTCCAAAAAGTTTTATATTTAATTTTAAAATAATAAGTTTTAAAGTTATTTAAGAAAATAGATGAAAATATACCATACTCTTACCCTTATCTCGGAAAGTACTGAGCCTAAAAAATATCTCAATATTGTGCGTACAAACCTACATTTACAGTTGGAATGTATGGGAGAACATGTTTTTTAACTACAATGTTAAGTTTGTTCTTAGGATAAATTGATCCCAATTCGGCAAACTTGTCGGCACGGGTGGCGCAGTGGTTAAGCGATTGACTGCTGCGCTGCGTGTCGCGGGTTCGATTCCCGCACGGAACAAATATTTGTATGACCTACAAGTAGTTGTTTAGGGTCTGGCTGTTTGTGTTTGTGAGTTTAAATGTTTGTAAACGCACCCACAATACAGGAGAAATCCCAGTGCGGTGTAACGTTTAAAAAAAAAAAAAAAAACTACGGAACCCTTCATTGTGCGTGGTCCGACACGCACTTGGCTTGTTTTTTAAGAAACGTCTCGCCAAGTTCTTTCCGAAATATCTCCAATTAATTAAATAGTTTAGGAGAAACCTTAGCTACAAGGATACATTTTGTTCGACATACTTATTTCGAGATTTTCAGTCCCTAAAAATTAAGTAAAGGGAGTATGGCAAGACTTCCGAGTAGTTTTAAACACTCATTTAGACGGATGATTCACTGATACAATGATAAGTGGAAACTGGAGTACACAATGCTGTCCGAAGAAAGACGGTCTTTATAATCATAAATCATTCCTTTTATAGATATGTAGCACTGAAGCTGAAAAATTGTCTAAGTAACAAGGCGTGTCCATTGTTTTGTTGTCGTAACCTAAAGTCAAAGTCAAAGTATTTAATTTGTTGTACTAATGATGACTGCATAAAGCTACTTTGAAGAAATGCTAATTGCTGAAGAAGTTGCAAATATTGACGACTGTTGCAAAGCCTTACGTTATAAATTAGAAACAGATAAAAAAAATGTTTGCTATGCAGCATCAGGTCAAGGTTGTGTGTGCGCTACAACGATTAATAGTAAAGATTGGTAGTAAATGTAGTAACCTCTACTTAGAGCCCTCGCCCACGGCGACTTTTTGTAGCGATGCTGTTGCGCGTTTCGTAAACGCGCAACAGCATCGCTACTAACGCGTGTTGGTCGCATTTGCAACGCGCTGCAGAAGCGATGCCAACGCGCTACTAACGCGCTACTGTTGTGACTACGTGACTAATTTTTCCTCAACGGAGTTCATCTTGCTACTGTAGCGATCGCAGGGATTTTTGGGCCGTTACTGAATCGCGTTTGCATAGCGACAGTATCGCGTTTGCATCGCGACTGAATCTGAGCCCGTGGGCGAGGAGTGTGTTGGATGGAAAAAAGTGAGATGGGTTCGAGTGTCCTAAAAGTGAGATGGGTTCGAGTGTCCTAAAATGCACTTGAAATCGTGACAAATATGAACATAATTTGCGGGATTGTGCAGGCTTTGTGGTAAAATAATAAAACAAAAAGACTTTATTGTTTTTTATTTTAAATAACAACAACAAATAAAATTAACAACAAACATAACAAGAAATTTAATTTAAAATAGAAAATATAATTAATAATTAAAGATTCATTGGCATAATTAGGTTACCTACAGAAAATAACAACAAAGTGTGGAGTTCAGGCGGATATATAAATGCCTTAAAAAAACACGCGAACGAGTAAGAGAAATAGTAGCAATGGAGTTAATGTTCCCCAGGCGCAATTATTGAATGATTTCTCATTTGTTGCACAACACTTAAGTAAAGGTACTTTTTTTCTTATTAAATTATTCCGTTACAGTTACGTTGACACTTAAAACGTTTTTTTTTTTCCAACTTGCGCAATTCCGGATCTAGGGCGCATCGAACCGACGCGCGACGTCGTTTACTATTTGGGCTGTAGTAAATTACAATGTAAGTAGTTTGGTGACATAAGAGCTTTCAATAACTAAGTTACAGTGCCTTATCTAATAACAATCTAATGAAAACATGTTTTTTCCTCGGAACAATAGGTAGGTAGGTACTACTACAATAACTTAATTCATTATTTTTCAAAACTGTTTAAAATTTAAACAACTTACATCTTCAACAAAATATCGTGTAAACAACAATAACTGTGCTTATACTTTGTACTTACGAGTATTACTTAACACTTTCACGTGAAAATAACTTAATATAATATCAAAAATTCCCAGGACTACTACTGAGCAGTGGGTACCTCATAAATTAAAAGTTCTTTTTAAATTACTTATGAATCTAATACACAAGTGTCTCAACATTGCCAGTATTGGTGGTATGTTGTATGCCAGCCTCTCTTGTGAACGAAACCGGAGTATCATCATTCAAAGTGTTTTCTTCATTCGATAAATACGATCCATCTTTACCATCAGATCCCGTGAAGGAGTTCAGTTGGCCTTCGAAGCCATCTCCTTGGAAAGTCACTGGGTAGTCCACTGATGGCTGAACACTGGGCAGTCCCAGGCCAATGCTTTGAGTTGGAGCAGAAGACGCGAAAGGATCACTTTGAGCAGTTGAGAAACTCTCAAAGCCACCAGACAGTGCTGTAGTTGGTACCGGGGCAGCTGCAAACTGTGTTGGGAAAGCCCCTTGGGACGTTAACTCAGAGTAAGGATCGTTCGTCGGCTCTGGCGCAGCGCTCCGAACATAGCCGAACGTCGCCGGGAACCTATTCTGCAGCTGGTTAACGGTCGTGAACACATCTTCATCATCGTCTTCGCCCTCTTCTATCACCTTGTAACCATGACCAACGCCGACGCCTTTGTTTGGTAACGCTTGAGGCAAGGAGTCGAACACTTTGACTTGTTTAACAGTGTGCGTCACTCCATGCACGCGGGGTGATTGAGGCGCTGAAAAGCCGGTGCTTCCGTAGCCACCGTCGTACGCTGGTACCGATGGGGAGTATGAAGGGGAGTAGTCATCTTCGTAAGAAGGCTCTGAGCTGGGCGAGTAACTGAAGCTTGGCACGACGGGAGCGTCGTGATGGTGACCGTGGCCATGGCCGTGATGGCCATGGTGACCGTGGTGTCCGTGGTGGCCATGATGTCCGTGGTGACCATGTTTAGCATGATGGTGACCATGCTTCCCACCTTTCGTCTCTGTATGCGTCTTGGTTGCAACTTTCTTATGATGATGGTGGTAATGGTGCCCATACGGCATATGCGGCTTCTGGTGGTGGTGGTGATGATGATGAGTCTCTTTCTTTGGCTTGTGATGATGATGGTGAATAGTTATCACTTTCTTATGATGATCATGGTGAATAAACTCCGGAATATGTATTCGCACGTGGTCACTGAAAAATATATGATTAATTATGACTGAGAGCATAATGATTTTAAAACAACATTGTCATTAAGCTATTTTACACAAATTATATAAAAGAAAACCAAAAATTCGCTGATGCAAAGTACCAAATCAAGACAAAATAATAATATTATGATTGGTACTCTTGGAGCATAAAATCAAATTAACCTAATTTCAAAGTGAATAGACCATCGCAAAGCTTAAATAGAGTTCGCTTAATGTCTATCCAGTAACAGGAATACAACAAAATATTATCTATTTAAAATTTACAGACTATGCGCGCTGACTAACAGCTTCTAAACTTGTAGATTTATACTTTAGAGCTTTCTAAATAGGCCAAGGCAGTAGTTTTAATATATGGAATCCTTACTGGTGTTTTCCTCCGCCTCCTCCAGTCTCGCCACCCTCGAGGCACAGCACCACCAGCACAGCCAAGTACTTGGCCACATCCATGGCAGCAACACGGGCACGACAAGCACGATGACAGTCCACAACACGCGGTGACCAGTACAGCTGAGCAAATAACACCAACGGAACGGACCTACGTTCACATCTTGTTTTACATCACAACTAATACTTTTTTTCCTTCCAGAGTTTTATAAGTTTTATTTTAGATCAGTGGAGCGACGAGCATCACGAGGCAGCACCGCACTGCCGCACGCCGCACCGGATTGAATAGCGCAACATCGCGAGATGACCATTTATCCAATTTCACTTAAATAAACCCGTAATGTCAACAAAAAGACAACAATTGCAATTGTCGACGAAGCATGCCAAAAGACATAGTGGGCGTGCGCGACGCGCGTCTGGACGATTGTCGCTCTAATTTTCATCAGTGCAGAGTTCTTTTCTAGTGCCCGGAAATAAGGTGGTCGCTGCGTTTTTTGTGGGCACTGTGTGTAATAACTATTTCACTACCGTTCCAAGCATCGCATTCTATCTGACCGCAGGTAGATGCCGTAATACAGTTACGATAACGCTCTTACTACTGGTCAGCTGTTACTTTTCAGTGGAAGTTTTCTGGATAACCCAGTTTAAATGGTATGTGCACGGCTAACTATTGTATAATAACGTCGAATTCATTCTCCATTCAAGTTAAGTCTGACTCTTCCGTTGAATGAACTCAATAAAAATAGAGGATGTTGTGAGTAAGGTCGATTACATCGATTAGTTATTTCTATAAGTGCGGGTTGGCGTCTAATAAATAAATCTTGTAAGGGTCAGCCGTGCTCATAAATAACTCTTTAGAGTGTGCCCATTAAAGTTTAATCACTCGTTACGATTGAATTTATTGATTTTGTGGTATTGACTAAAGCTTTTGTGTGGTGTAGGTGGGTGATACTTTGCTTTTCAGAGTATCTAAGCGTGTAGTAGTAAGTAAATAAGCGTGTGTTTACATTAAATACTTTCTTTATTTGTAACTAATCTTTATTGTTATTAGTACAGCCATTTTATTGATTTTTAGGGTTCCGTACCAAATTGGTAAAAAGGATTCCTTATGGTGAGACTAAGTCTGTCTGTCTGTCACCCCTGGATATCTCAAGAATTAGTAGTTCTTCTTCACGCGCTATCAACTTGAAATTTAGAAGAGTTTTAGATGACGTTTGCCCAACCATTATGCAAACAAGAAAGAAATTAAAAAATATATATCTTTTTTGTAAAAGGAACTGAAAGGGGGTCTTAAAAATTTGAAGTGGGGCTACTAGAGCATGTGGTATCATATAAAAGTGCGCTGTTTGCACATTCTCAAACATTTTTGTTTTTAAGGCAGCATAGTTTCCGAGTTATGATGCAAAACGTAAAAGAAAATACAGTCCCCCCCCCCATAACTCCGAAGTTTGCATAGATAAAAATCTGAAATCTATATATATATAAAATTCAAAGTCCTGACTGACTGTCTGACTGACTGATATATCAACGCACAGCCTAAACCGCTGGTCCCAGAGACATGAAATTTGGAGGGTGTGTTCTTTGTAAAGAGTAGGTATCCACTAAGAAAGGGTTTTTCGAAATTCTACCCCTAAGTGGGTGAAATAGGGGACGGAAATTTATATGAAACTCCGTCAGTTTTGAAGTTAGGATCTTTTAAAATGAAATGAATAGAAAATGAATGAAATTTAGTGTATAGGCTGACGATTGAAAATTAATTTACACGTGTCTCAGCGTTTTTGATAATTCTACCCCTGAAGGGAATAGGAATAGGGAGATTAAGTTGTGTATGAAAGTCCTTAACTTTCGAAGTAAAAAAACACTAAATATATTATCTAGGGTTATAGTTAGAAGCTAATGCAACGGCAATGTTGTTAGAATTTCAACCCTTAAGGGGTGAAAAAGGGGATAACATTTTCTTTTTAATGAAAGTTCTTTTTAAGTTAAAATCACTAATATTTCGGCTTATGGTTGGAAACTATAGATAGGCATCCGCTAAGAATTTTTGAAATTCAACCTTTAAGGGGTGAAAAAGGGGAATAAATGTTATTTCTTGAGTTAATAAACCTGAAACTTGGCACGAATACTAACCTAAGTAAATTATAAAGTGTGGTTTTTGTTTTTAGCGTTCCGTACCGTAATGGTAAAAAAGAACCCATGGTGAGACTAAGTCTGTCTGTCTATCTGTCTTTCTGTCACACCTGGATATCTCAAGAACTACTAATGCTATCAACTTGAAATTTAGAATAGTTTTAGATGACGTTTGCCCAACTATTTTTCTAACAAGATTTTTTTTTTTTGAAATCTCTTTTTTGCAAAAGGGACTGAAAGGGAGTCTTAAATATTTGAAGTGGGGCTACTAGGGCACGTGGTATCATATAAAAGAGCACTATTTGCACGTTCTCAAATATTTTTTTTTCTTTTTTAGGCAGCATAGTTTCCGAATTTTGATGAAAAATGTAAAAAAAATACCGTCCCCCCCCTTATCTCCAAAGTTTGCATAGATAAAAATCTGAAATTATTCTATGTGATAGAAGTTTATATAAAGATTACAGGAAAAATAAAACGATGTCTCTAAATAGCACAGTTTTTCAGAAATCATCAACATCATAATACGTACGGAACCCACGGTGCGCGAGTCCGACTCGCGCTTGACTGGTTTTTTTTTTCTTAGTATGGTAGATTAATTTTCTTGGTAAGAAAACTCTAGATCTTAAACTAGAGTTTTTATCCATCGTTTACTTATAAGTTAACCCTTATTAAATCGCTGGGAGCTATACTTCCCACATCTCAGATTGAAGTAAATCGTGTTTTATTTTTATATGCTTAAACCTAATGCAATGTAATATTTATCTACGCAATCTTAACATTTCAGAGAATCTTTTTTAATGGCAACACTTTTCAGAGAATTATTACATGTTATGGTAAACACACGTCAAAGTCAGTTGACGTGATTTTGCCGCCGAAAACGACCGTTATTTTTTTGTTTTTTGTGTAGTGCTGAAAAAAAATTAGGTAAGCAGATTTGAGTTTTAGCTATATAAACTAGACTGTATTACGGTTGCGTGAAACTTAAAATATGCCCCGAATCTTTCTTTTATACCTTGGTATAGTCGATTGAAATTGAGTCTATATGTGGGAAGATATCATCCCAGTGTTCGTCACTGCACACTACATTCGGAAACTCTATATATAAAATCCGTGTGTCCAAAAAAACTTGGTATAAGCATATTATTAGTTATCATTTCATCATCAGATAAATAGACAACTAGTTTCAATACATTAGAATTTCTTGTTTACAAATTCATATCTAGCTAGAGCTAGGTAGGTACTCAACTAAAAATGACTGGTCAAGTCATTCATTTTTAAATTTCCGAGTTCTTCCCTTAGTAAAAGAACTTGCATGGATGAGTACTTTTACCTCCTTTATTAAAAAAACACGATCTATGTAATTTTTTACGTTAAAATTTAATTCACAAGTGGAGCCAGGGCCAGTAGCTAGTGTTTTAAAATATTGATGTCATACTGGACACTGGGAGCTATAGTTCCCCCCTTTCCAACTTTTTTACAAGAGAGAACAGACGACGGGATATATACTTCCCACCAAAAAAAGGGTACTTCCCCCCCACTAACCCTTCTTTTGTGTGTATTTTTGAAATCTACGACCCAAAATTACCCAGGAACGTATCTTACTTTTTTGTTAACTCCTCCACAGGCTCGCGTTTGAATAAGGGTTAACTTTATACAGCCAAATTAGAGTCAGTTATAATAGGAGTATGGAGACAGCAGGCAGTTCCAATTGATAATAGTACTTAGATCTAATAACTCAGAATTGAAATCGAAGTAGTTTTTCTCTTATTTCAATGTGCCAGCAGAATGTAAGTAGGTTGTACCTACTTCGTTTCAATTGAAAAAACCGATGACATAATAAATCTTATTGCTGTTATATAAGTTCAGTTCAATGGATGCAACTCTAATAATTAAATGTATACCTAGGTATTCTTTTTTTTTAATTAACCGGCACGAAGTTAAATGGACACGGAAATAGAATTAATGAAGCAGGTACTTCTATCTCATTGACTGAAGAGATAGATGTCGCCCATGTTAGCCCTCGTATGAGAATAAGTACATTTTGATACAAGTCGAGAATGTTTGTTATTGCATTCGAGGCGAAATTAACACCCTAGCCGCAGGCGAGGTTGTTTTTGAGCGGAGAACTGCAATAACAAATGTCCACGTGTATCAAACGACGTTTTTCAATACACTTTTAGGAAACTATGATTTAATTTTCCTTTTTTTCCGCGCTTTGCTTACGCCAGGTTAAAGGAGAAGCAAAGGTAAAAAGCCGATAAACAGCCTAATATGAAAAATAGAAAATTCAAATATTTTTGAGTTTAGAACACAAATAAATGTTTATTTGTTCATTAACGTTTTTTTTATTGTAATAATCATGGTACTCTATTTATAAACATTATTTAAATATTCCAAAAATATTAACGCCGTAAAAACGCAAATAAGCCGAGATTAAAAAAAAAATCGCCTCCGAATAGAGAGGACCGTCTCTGGCGCGTGACGGTGTGAATGAGGCATTGAACCAATTTGGAATAAGTATTTCCTATACTTAGTCCAAAATACTTAAGGTATAAGTTATCTGTGGCAATTTTTATTCCCGCACACGTGTTGGAAAATAAAAAATCGCACGCGTGTGAAATACATTGCATTGTGAACCTAATCGTAGTGCGATATGAACCAGTTTTCGAGGAAGTGTATTGACAAAATTATTCCTTCTTATCCATCACAACGAATGGAAAATAGACAGACGAGAAAAATAACTGCCGAAAATAGGTTTAACTAACACCTACGCCAGTTATTTTTAAGTTCCAGCGAGTCCATTGCCACTAACCGGGCACAAAAACAGACTTTGGACTGCAACGGAGAAATTCCAGGTGGATAAATTCAATAATATTTTGGTTGACTAGGGAATTAAACCCAGGTTTTTATTTGGTGGTGAGCCAGTCATCGTAGGCACAAAAATCGTGTTAGGTCGCAAAAAAAATGCACTGTACTGATTACGATAGTTACCAATAATGTAAAAGTAAGTTTGCAGCTTCAGAAGACCTGCGCTAACTGGTGGTGCTCGAAATACCTCGAAATTTTTGGACCTATTACAATTTTTGACTTCTAAAAAGTGAATCCTACGGAAAAAGTCACCCTATAACTAGCTAAAAAGTCACCTTATACCTTGCTAAAAAGTCACCCTATACCTATTGCTAAAAAGTCACCCTATACCTTGCTAAAAAGTCACCCTATACCTTGCTAAAAAAGGCTAAACAACTCCTTTACACCTTCATGTCCCATGACTTTCCTATTTCCGTAGAATGATTATTTTAACCGATATCCTGTTCTCAGGTTCTATTAGACCTACACAGCTACAGCGTGGCTGCGCTCAAATGTTGTATGTATAGTTTAAAAATGTATGGGATATGTTTTTCCGTAGGATGCACCTTTTAGAAGTTATAAGCCAAAAACTGAAGGAAGTCCGAACAAGTTTTCCGAACAGTACGTACTTAGCAGCTCTTCCGAAGCTGCAAACCTTGTTTTACACTATTGGTAAATATCATCATAACAACATCCCAAAAAATAAGAACAGTGCAATGTTTAGGAATGTTTTAAATGACTGTCCTTTACAGTGGATCAAAACGATTTTCAGAAGCCTCTCCGAAATACCCCCAAGCTTGTACCTACTCGTATTTTATTTAGGACAAAACTTAGCTCAAAAGGATACAATTTATTCGACAAAATCCGTTCCAGATTTTTACTTCCTAAAAATTTAATAAATGGAGAGCAAATACTCAGCCTGTTTAGTTTTCTCCTAAACTATGGATAACGTATCGCTGAACATACAAAGGGGTGTTTTGGAAAGTCTTGGCAGGAGGGTTCTAAGGACCACTGAAAAATGCTGCTTAACGGTACGTCTCATCATCAGCCACTGCTGAACATAGGCCTCTCCAATTGCACGCCATTCATCTCGATTTTCGGCAACTCTCATCCAGCTGCCATCAGCCACTCTTTGAAGATCATCGCTCCACCTAGCCGGAAGATCGCCGGTTGCCGATTCGCGGACTCCGTCTACCACGACGGTCATCGGTTCTCGTATATTAAAGTTACCTATATTTCAGCATATTTTAAATTTGATTGAATTATTAGATCCAGAGGGAAAACGACAAAAAGTTAAAATAAAACAATAACTTAAACATAATTTTCTTTATTATAATAACAAACTTTACCTTAGGTGAATAACTAATTAGTACTTAGGTGCCTATATTTTTAGAAACTAGCGCTGGCGCAAGCTATACATTTATGAAAGTACATAATTAATCGCAAGCTGATATAAATAAATAATAATTAACTGACAATTATATCAACAATACCTAAACAATGTTTGAATATTAGTACTTATGGAAAACCCTTAGATTATTAATAGAAAAATAAATACATGAAACAGAAACTAAATTTTAAATTAGTTCTAAATTAATTTCTTACTTAATTAAATAGAAGATTTTTTTTATTATTAAGAGAACTTCGCATGGCTTCCAAACATGCTAATTTCATCAACTCTCCTGTTTTAAAATCATAGTCAATAAAGTAATTCTTTGAATTGAATTGATTTGCGTAAGAAACGCTTCAACTCTCACCAACATGTATTTTATCGAGAAGGAAATATTTATCTAATTTAAAAAAAATGTAATGTCAGTCAATTGATTATAAAAAGTATCGCGATTACTCGGGGTCTACGCTACGTCTGCGTTGCGTCTACGTGAGGTTTTACGCCACTGCACTGCTATTTCACTACGCGCCGCTACAAGTCCGCTACGAGTCCGCTACGATGCTGCTACACGCCCGCTACGAATCTGCTACAATTCTGGTACGCACCCGCAACGCTAACGCTAAGTAGTGGCTACGCCATTTAATTTAATTAAAAATGAGACATACATAGTCTAAACAATAACCACCTTATTAATAAACCAGGAGTTAAGTTATTACCAGTATTTCCATCAGTTTAACCCTACTTTACCAGATTTATGTTAGGCATAACTTAAATCCACGTTTTGGCAATGATCGACTATCATTTTACTAAAATTGTAAATAAAAGTTTTTTTTTATTCGTTAGTCTGAGTTAAAGACATTTTAACTAACCTAATATAAATAAAAAAGAGTTCATCAAGGGAGATCTTTATAGAAATAATTTGTATGCTCTAAGTAATTAATAATAGTTTTCAGTCGAAAGTTCTAGCACATTGGTTTAGTCAGTCTTTAATTTACAGAAACGGCGGAAAGGATCTAGAATTTCTTGTTAATATTATATTTATTTGTACAATATTTAAGTTCCACTACTTTCAACCCGCTTAGTTAGTATATGATAACAATACTGGAGGGAGAATCTCTTTTGAAGGTCCAAAGCTTTTAAAAAGACACTGATCAAAAATTGTTGCATACACATCTACTTAAACTCACGGCTTCTTCCCGGTGGTGAGCAGAAACTACAGAATGCCAGCTTTTACGATCATTACATATTCCTTCGCTCCGTTTACGTTCATAAATCTGGTCATACTCGCGCGTTTACGATTATTTATTAAAACTTTATGCACAAGTAAAAAAATATTGTACAAAGGCGGACTTAGTGGCATTTTCTACCAGTCAACCTTAGGGTGATGCAGAGATAAAACATGGTAGGTGCAACATAGGGGATAGATAACTCGAAAATCAAAAATATATACTAATACATACTTATATATAAACAAAATAAAAAGTGTCAGGAGAAATAACGATTTCTGGAGGAGAAAACGAATCAACCCTGGGATGATTCGTTTATTTAGTTGCCTTAATAAAAAATATTAGCTTAGAACGGTTATACCATTATATACCATTATGTATATCCGGGTTATACATGGCGATTTTTTGATAGAACCGAAATTAATGCACTAAATATTGTTCCCACAGCTGAGATGAGCCTCAGCCCTGAGGGGCTCGTCCTTTTTAGTGGATTGTATATTTACCAACTGCTGGGCCTATTGAAAAGTAGTGCTAAACATATTTTGATCAGTGTACCTATACATACAACTATTTCTTTCCAACTTTTTCGCCAATAGAAGACTACAGATTTTTTTGGACATTTTATGCACATTTGTAGGCTTTTTTATGGCTTGTCGCACCCCATTATAGTATTAGCGATGATTTTACCTGTAAGAAAATAAATTTATATTTACACACATTGTTATTTAGAAATATACTTACTAACGAATGGTGTTATTCGTTGAAATTGTTACTTATAGCTGCAATTTATACACAATGTCCCATCCTCTCTCTAGCCCTGAGATTGAGTCCCAAATGTTTAACTGTATGGATAGAATTCCATATAACACGGAAATTGTTATTCTGTTGTAGATACACAGTTCATAGCAAAAGTTTAAGCAAATCAGGTCGCAGACTATATAAGGATTGGCGTTCGTGGAGCCATAGGCCATTTTAATGAAACATCTCACTAGGAGTTACAAACTCACTGGTACTTGTACTCACCTAATTCCTTCTATAGAGAGGAACGATATGACGGGTTGGCAAACCCTTAATCTCGTGTGGGGGTACATCCGGGATCACAAGCGGGACATCATCTGGTAAGAACTCCGGGATACCAATCCCGGGGACTGGCTGGCTGTGCTGCCCCACAGGCGGCTCGTCGTGGATGTGCATGTGGTGAAAATGCTCGTGCTCTTCTGTGACTGCCAGGCTGTGCTCCATGTGAGGTTCCCGGTGCGTGTGGTGGTGGTGAATGGTCTTGTACACCGTGTGCGTATGCTTTATCTTCTTTACCTTGTACGGCACGTGGATCACCACCTTTTTGTTGCGTCTGTGGATAGAAAAAGTGTTGTTGACACAAGAATAGAGTTCACATGTCCATTGTTTCTCCGTTGACAATAAGTTTGGCTTTGTAGCGTTATCTCTGCCAATCGTGTGTGACATTCTCTTTCTGAACCTCGATGTACCTGACTACGTAAATCTAGCTCTAGCTCTACTCTACAGTGCATCTCTATTATACTGTACTGTCATCGGTATACCTACCACATTCGCGGTTATGGCAAACGAATACGTTATGATATTATCGCTGCGCCTAGATACTGCATGTGATTAAAATAAATGAAAAAGCGTTTATTCATGGTGACACCCAAGTTGTACAAAAATGTTTACTTCTGCCAAACTGCAAAGCAGTTTTTTTGGCAGCTGTAGCTCCCAAATACAATATTATAGTTTTAATCTCGTACTTTATCATCAATAATAAAAATACATTTACAGCTAAACATTAGGTACTTATAACTAAACACATATTTTACAGCAGCACAAAGGCTGACGTAATGCTAATAACATTTTAAATTGCGTAATAGGATTCCAAATCACTTCAGCGAAGCCGCAGACATAAGCTAATTTAATCTATGCATCGCAATATACGAGGCTTTGGCAAAAGGTATTATAAAGAAACTTCCCCATTTTATTTTTAAAAGACGTTTTTATGGTACAGCTTCTTTCCAAATCGAGTGGTATATCATTAAAAAAATATATATAGAGAGAGAGAGGAAGAGTGATATTGAGAGTGGTATTGTTATTCTGTGTGTTTATTTATAACACACGCATATTATTACCGTAACATGCCAATTTGTCATCGTTTGTCAGCCGTTCTGCAGACTGCGTATTATGCAATTGAGGTAAAGAGCGACACGTAACTATGTTTACATATGGTTTAGTAGCTGTTGCCTGCGACTTCCGTCTGCGTTTATTTTATGTGTTTAATAGAATTTTCAGGATGAAAATTTGCCTATTAGGGTACCTTACACACGCATTTAACTATATTTAACCATTATTTCATTGACATTGGTGTGTGTTACACATTTACCTAGTTTTAAATTCTGTCATACTTTAATTGTCATGTGTAACTGTTATACAACATTAGTTTTTGTTTATAGTAAACCCGAAAAGGGGTCATTGTACACATCATTTTGAAAAAAAAAATCCATGGGACCAACCTTGAAATCGCGTATATCAGTTACACATGAAAATAAAAGTATGAGAGAATTTAAAACTAGGTAAATGTGTAACACACCCCAATGTCAAAGAAATAATGGTTAAATTCGCGTTTTTTCCCATAGAATTTTTTTTTCAAAATGATGAGTACAATGACCCCTTTTCGGGTTTAGTATAAACAAAAACTAATGTTGTTTATACAAGATGTAACTTAAATAACGCACAACCTATTAAGGGGTCATTGTACTCATCAATAGGAGCAATTTTTACTATGGGAAAAACCTGAAAGCGCGAAAAAAATCTGCTGTTCCATGCATTTATGTTCTCATAACTCGTCAAAATGTAGGGAACAGTAATTATTTTTCGCGATTTCTTATTTTGTCCCTAGTAAGAGTTGTTCATAATGATGAGTAGGTAAAATGACCCCTTAAGAGGTTGTGCGTTTTTTATGTTACACCTTGTATATACCAAGAAAGTAAAGTAGAAAAAAAATGTCCTTCTCCAGGTCCCACTGCCAGGAGAAGGACATTTTTATTTTTACTTGACACGCCATATGGATTATGGCGTATCTATTTATGCGTGAAAAGATAAAAGACAGACAGATAGAGTTACTTTCTCATTTATAATATTATTAGTATGAATAAATAGTATTGATAATGCGCACGATTCCGTCATAGGCCAGTAATTTCGGGAGCTTCCTACTTTGAAGCGCGTGAGTGCGGTTTAAACGTTTCCTGTTACATATATATTGCATTGCATATTGTTAATATACTTCTTCTCTCGTATTGGCATGCATGACAACAGTTCATGCCGTCATATAGATAATATTTAGTGGTCAGCAGGTTGTAGCGGGGTGACCGCACAAAGCGCGCCGCATACAAAGAGTTTGGCCAACTTTTGGAAGCCGCGGTGATTAGCCAATTATCATGGGTCGAAAAGCGGCCAACCCGTCATATTTTTCATACAAACGCTCGTACGTGATTATGGCGTTGTAACACAATCATTCTTTGAAATTTTTGAACGAATAGGTATTTTGTGCACTAAGTACTCGTATATCTAGGTTTCTATTGTAGCAAAAAAAAAATTTTTCGGAGAAACAAATTCAGTATAAATGAGCAACTTTAGCCGTACTTAATGTAGTCATAAATTGTAAAAGTAAAGATAATATTTTCATAGAAACCTTGCACATGTAATGGAGATTCTAAATAATTAACCTTTATTTCACAAACTTGTAAGGCTTAGTCAACACGTATTTCCTGGAATAAGTTTTAAAAACATACCACTGGACCAACGAGGCAGTCAAAAATAATTACGCCCCAACAGATTAAAGGAGTAACCCGAAACGTGTAATGAAAAATAAAGACCGTGGGTTTCATAATATTGCGCGTCTTAAAAAGAATTCGGCACTTAATGTATAATATTTCCGTGTAGTGCCGGACGTAAAGTATAGCACCATCCTATTTCTTTCCGTGGTTGTTGTAAACGGTGACTCATGGACTTACTAGATAATGGGCACCAGCGTTCTCTATGCATTTTATCACCATACTGGCCATATTGCGATCGCCAACCCGCCTGCCAAGCGTGGCGATTATGGCAACCCCCCTTGGGGGAGGCCTATGTCTAGCAGTGGACGTCTTTCGGCTGAAATGATGATGATGAAAGTTAAAGAAACACATCACACTGCATTCCCTAAAATAGTGAACACAGCATGCACATCACTGTATGTGCTAATTAAAATTTATTATAAATAAAATGCTGCCATTGGACGAATTATCATTAGACGAAAGGTTGCACAGGCTCAACATAATTTTAATTTTGGCTAATGCTATGGTCGCGGGGAAAATAACAAATTGCTGCCCCACACCGCTGTAGCTGGAAAAATCTATAAAATAGAGCAATGTGTTTTATATTTGTTCTACAAATGTGCGCCTATTGCATAAACGAGTGCTCTGGCGTGGAACAGCAAGTTCAATTCTCTCCAGAAAACCTTCACAATCTACGTGGGCATTGATCAACTTTAAACAAGTATAGGATACCCGCAGCGCTTCTTCTAGAGGATAAAGTGCTCATACTGAAGTAATCTAACTTTGTGATTGGATTCTACATTGGAGCGTTTTTGAACTCACTCTAATTTAATTGACATCTTAAGTAGGATTTCATTCCATAGTTCCATACTCAACACATTGCGAACGATGCAGTTAAAAACTGGTATTGAGACTTTTGTATCCCTAAAGTTTTTAAGTTTTCGCGCTACAAAACCCGGCCGGCAGACGCGAGGCTTTCTGAGCTATATTATCTATACTGTGTCTAAACTTAAGTTGGAAATCTATAATTACGCGTAAGTCGAGAATCGAAGATACCTCTTCCAGGGGTACACTTTTATTAGAGTAAATTGCGTTAGTGCGTGTTTTTTCTTGTAAATTTGATATACTTACATTTATTTATGTTATATGGTTATAGATACACCATCTGGACACTTTATCGATATCAGTTTGCAATTTTACTGAGTCAGCACAGGTTACTGTTTGGTATAAATTTAAGTCATCGGCGTACATATATAAAAATACATACATTACGGCGTACATTATACCATACATGAAAATTAAGAACAACACTGGCCCCATGTGCGAACCCTGTGGAGTACCACACCTGATGGTATAAAGATTGTCTGAGATTTAAAACCTTGAACAACTACCATTTTTGTCCAATTTTTCAAGTAGAACTCACACCATCACTGTAATGAACTCATGAATACCCATGTCTGTTATTTTATTTAGAAGAATATTGTGCTCAATAAGATCAAACGCTTTACTGAAATCAGTGTTCACAGCGTGTACCTCTTTCTCTTCGTCGAGTGCATCCACTAACTCACTAGTAAAATATAAATAATTTAATTTAGTGGATCTCTTTGGAAGGAAACCGTGCTGTGCAGGATGCAACTGCTGCTTTACATGCCAGTAAATATTTTCTCACAACGAGTGATTCAAAAAGTTTACCAAAGGTTGAAAGAATGGAGATAGGTCGTTAATTTGACACATCAGAAACATCGCCAATTTTGAGGATTGGAGGATATCTTCAACCTTATTGACGTCTAAATCATTTAAAGTTATCCTTTAAAGTTAAAGTTTGCGAGCACATTCGTAAGAAGCTGGCAGTATCATCACAACGGTAAAGTTTTCCCATTTTTTGTTTGGTTAATAGTATATTCGTGTATTTATGTGTATTTATTTGGTCTTATATTTATGTATAATTAGGTATATATATTATATTTAAAGTTTAAATAGTTTTATGTATTAAACGTACGACGTATATCCTTATATTGAAATAAATATTGATTTCACAATTTTTTTTATTGCACCTACCACTGCTTGTCTCTGCAGCACCCAAAGGTTGACTGGTAGAAAATGCCTATGGCATTAAGTCCGCCTCTGTACATTTGTGTGCTTGAAGTATCAAATAAATAAATAAATCAATGAGCGGTTTTAGAACACAGAAAGAAGGAGTATTATTACACGCAACGTATTTACTTTAATAGACTTGGGAGCTGTTCCTAACTTACCATATACCGAGTTAAAATGTTGTGCGTACAGTTTCACATATCTCTTGACCACTACTTGCATGTTTGATAATGACATACGGTTAGGTAGTGAACTGCTATTTTAAACCATTTACATATGACCAGAAAAGTTTACGTTCTGATACCAACAATGCGATATGTATAGATACAGGTATTGTGGGCAACAAAAGCATAATTTGTATATTATTTTTCAACAACCATACATAGGATATACATCGCAACATATATTATACCGTGCTAATTGTCAACTTATAGGCACTTAATGACTTACACCTATCTACTTAACTAATTATTTCTACTTTCTACAGTTTTTTATATATCTACATTCCTAAATTATGTTTATTGTTTTCCTCAGTTCGTCACCGATATAAGGAACATATTAAAGTAATAAAATAAGTATAAAAATGGTGATAAAGATAAGTAAAATTTTCACTGTATGAATAGGTATGTTTTTTGTTGGAAGTAACAATAATTGTACCACATTGCTTAGTTTAATCAAAATATTTTAAAATAAACAATGAATCTGCATCTGCCTAGCCTTTTCCCAACATGTTGGGGTCAGCTTTCAGTCAAACCGGATGCAGTTGGATACCAATATTTTACATATAGCGACTGCCTAACTGACCTCCACAACCCAGTTACTGGGTAACACGATAAGTTGGTTGTCAGACTTTTGGGCTTCTGACTACCCGTATCGACTGCCAAAGATCTACGAATGACAGCCGGGACCAACGGCTTGACGTGTTATCCGAGGCACGGAGGGGTCTCGATATGTAATAAATGATCGCCCATCCACGAACTGACCGCGACAAGTGTAGCTTAACCTTCGATCGACCCGTGCAGCTGTTATTATTTAGCCACAAGACCGTCAGGTTCAAAATAAAAAGATAATATGAGAATGAAATAAGACAAATGAAAATGATATTTTTTTTACATGAAGTTTAATCTGCGCAAATCTACGTTCCTAGATACCTAACCTACCCTATACCTACACTGGCCTACACCTACAGTCCTACACCCTCTACATACAATCTACGAAACATACCTACGTAAATAATCAATTTTATATTCACCTTGCTCCGTGCACGTAAAAACCCTTTTTCGTCAATTTGTTATCTAAATGTGAGAAAGCTTCAAATAATTGAAACATTTACCGTCTTATTACAAAACAAGATTTACATTTTGACATGGCTATAGATCTAGTATATAGGCATAGAGCTAGTTTTTGTAATGAGAACTTTACTCTGATTGAAATACCGTTCTTTATACAAAACTGAATACTTAGTTCGGTTCTAAATTGTCAGCTTTTTATTAGGAACTTTACCGTAGACGGAATAAATTTCGAAATTCAATAATGGCTCCATGGTTTAAACTTGGGTCTGAAGATGAACCTTGTTTTGTAATAAGGGCCTAAGTCTGTGTAACTATAAAAGTACAGTTTTCGTGGTGCTAAACAATTCGTGTCAGTCCATCACTAAGCGCTCTCAAAAATATAGTAAATAATATAATAATAATATTTTAAAATCATAAAATATTTTTTTTATTTTATCACAAGGATAGTTGTGTAACTTTTAAATTTCTTGATATGGTTTGTTTAATAATAGGAAAAAAAAACATAACACACTAGGTTTTTAAAAAATATAGGTTTTTTCAACATTATTTTCTGAGACTATTTGTAACATTTCGATAGTTCTTTTTGCTATCTTTTTGAGTTCAACAAATCTGCTTACATAAAATATAAAAAAAAACTAAATTTATGTTATTATATTGAAGAAAAATGTTCCTGCACTCAACACGATATCGTCAATTTTGTGTGAAGAGGCAACGGAAATTATTTTTTACAATATTATAACCCAAAATTTCCGAATAATTTGCTACCATTTGGAGATGAAGGAGTAATCTATCTGTGGAAATTATTAGTTGCGTTTGCTTTAGTTTAATTTTGCCGCAAAATGCACCGAAAAACGCAAACTTTTGCCAGATTTGCAAATGCGTCCTTAATCTGCGTAGGCCAGCGCATAGCACGGTCTACGAAACATAAGTAAAAAATAAATTTTCTATTCACCTTAAGTGGTAAATATAGCTTTCCTAAACATAAGGATTTAAAAAATATATATAAAATTAAATCTATTGATTTATGAGCTCTCTGGTTTGGCGATTAGGCCTGAGATGCTACTAATTAAGTTGCATACGTCACAAGCGGAGAGGATGCTATAAAAGTTTATAGTACGAAACAGTAAACACGTATGCTTTTAAGTAACATGTGTATTCGAGGCTATAGACGTGTGTGTGACGCTGACGGCAAGGGAAGTTTAGAAACGAACGTCGGACGTCGTATAGTGTTTATAGCTTAAATATTGAACTCACCCTTCTGTATTCGCAACAAGTATCGCCAACAGGGCAGCTAGGCCAAATAGGATCTGAAAACAAAATGTATAAATACTATTAACAAACTTATCATAAGATTCATGCGAAATACATTTCGGACTAATGGTGATTTTGACCACAGAATGTTTATTAATATGTTCTGTGGCTTTAACAGTTCAATATTCAAGATTCAAATCGTTCATGATGGTACTCGAAAAAGGCACAGAAATCCAACAACACGCACTGATACAAATGTTCTCCACTTACTTTAATATTTTGCCGATTTTACCATTTATAACATTATTTCTGAATTGCATGAAGTGTTTACAAACTTTAGCATTATTGTTATTTGTTTTTAAACAATGCAGGGAAGTCCTCACATGATAAGCAGCTATAAAGAAAATGTGGAAATCGTTTGTTTCCGACATATTGCTATATTCTACTTAGTTCTAGTCTGTCATCACATCACGCAAGACTATTTTTAAAATCAATCAATCAATTTTATCGAAGTAAGCAGTAAAATAAAATATCAAATTGTTAACTCTATGATCAAAATACAACATACAATTTGAATACTTAATCATAAAACTAATTAAACATAAATATAGATGCAAGCATTAAATCGATCCATCAACGCATTCGCAGCTATGCGTGTCTTTGTTGGTTATGGTTGGAAGTGAAGCACGAGAGCACTAATAAATATAATTCATAGCATTGGCTGCATATTAGTCTAGTTTACACATAATCAATCAAAGATAATTAGTAAAAAAACGTGAGAGTGAACGCAAAACACAACCTCTGATGACTAATGAGCCGCTAACATTTAAACATACAAGTTAATGAGTGACATGCAAATTGACGAACGTTCTCACTCTTCATCGACCGTCCCACAAAAACTTACCGCACTTCTACAATCCATAATCGTATCTATTGTTGTATAACAATGTAGTGAAAAGCACAGCAGTCGAACATGTGTCGCTTGTCGCAAAAAATCTCTTGGAGAGATGCGCGTGTGAAATAACGTCGCTGAATGGCGCGTGCGACGCTTTGCGCACTTACGGAAAATTTGCACTTTCCCACTGCAATGCGATGCGCCCGAGTCTAACAACAAACTAGCAATGAAGCCGATGCGCCTATCAATACTTATATATGGCATACATTAACACTACGAGTATGTGCGAGTTTTCCGTCCGAGAGTCCCATTTCAGAAACTCTACTGCATGCAGCTGACTCGCTCTAATTTGTAGAAAATCCAACTCCTTCCATTATAATTATGTGTTCTGGTTTATAGGGATCTTTTGCCCAGATACTATAGTAATAGTGTAGTGTAGGTATCGAAGCCGAAGATACTACGAGCACATAGTCTACGGCACATTGGATATTTAAATCTTTGAACAATTGGGTCAGATTGAGTCACTCTGGTCCTCTCTCATTTTGGCATGTTCCAACAACAGGCGACCACACTCTTTACCACAGAATGTTCTATCGAAAAGAGTGTGTGGTCTGCGAGACAGGGCTGTAGGTACACTATTATGACGTAGTCGTAAACTAATGTCCGCAAGATTTATATTTTGACATGGCTTAAACCATGGAGCCAGTTTTTGTAATAAGAACGTAACAGTGATTGAAATACCGTTCTTTTTACAAAACTGAAAACTTAGTTCGGTACTAAGTTGTCAGTTTTGTGTTTAGAAACTTTACCATAGTCGGAATAAAGTTCGAAATTCAATAATGGCTCCATGTTTTAAACCCGGGTCTGAAGATAAACCTTGTTTTGTAATAAGGGGGCAGTGTTTCTATTGGCACTTTGTGTAAGAGTAAGAGGATTCGAGGCTGACTACCATTCAGCCGAATCGGAGAACCATTCGGCGTCTATTGCTAAAAAATAAACATGTTTAGAATCCTTGAAAGCTTATTCAAATGATATGTAACACCTTATCATGATACATTTATTTACTTAATTTTTTTTTTCTTAATATCGTAAACACCCAAAATAAATTTAAAATATTTTATTTTTTGACTGGCGATCTTTGTGCGCGCATAAGCTAACATTATGCCAAAATTCATAATATCTCGAGAAAAACCTCTGTGATACACGGACAAGAAACTTGTGTTATAAAAGTTCCGTTTTCCTTTTAAAAATTGTTAAGTATTATATATAAGTCAAACCC
The DNA here is from genome assembly GCA_948098905.1 of Tiliacea aurago. NCBI lineage: Eukaryota > Metazoa > Arthropoda > Insecta > Lepidoptera > Noctuidae > Tiliacea > Tiliacea aurago. The sequence continues at coordinate 20,802,022 of OX402576.1, forward strand.
CTAGAACGAAAATGACGGGTCTGATGACAAAGACGTACGGATTATTTGATGAATGTGCTAGTAGTTGGAAAAATTCGTGCAGATGACAGCATCTGCACGAATTTTTCCAACTACTAGCACATTCATCAAATAATTTTCATCAAGGTTTTTCAAATACATTGAAAAACCTTCATTATCCTTCCAATTTATTTAATTTTCGCTAAAACAAAATTCTTCAGGGTTTTCATAAACGTTATCAGTAGTTATCACCAACACTATTGCTCGGTATGAATACTGGTGCGGTGTCGAACAGCTCGAAGGGGTAGGTAGAGACGGCTTACATCGACTGCCCTTCGAGGAGTAAGGAGATAAACAAACCAACACTTCATCAGTTGTTTGTATAAAATTTTAATAATTATTAAATACGAGTATAACTGGTATGTTGTGCACTGAACTGAATATGTGAGAAAAAGTGTTTGTCATTCTAAGTTACACTTTTTAATGACCACAACCAAAATTATGTTGTAAGAATGCTGTCGGATATTATTATTTTTTTTATTATTTTATTATTAATCGTTTATTTCGGGCATTAGCACCCATAAGATGAAAATTGAAAACTTATCCTAAAACAACAGTTATACTAAAACCTAAAAAAATAAACAGTAATTTAAAAGTAACAATAAAACAACAAATGTTCCCATCATAAAATTGATGAGTAGATTTATTTTGTCTCCCTCAGTAAATGCACAGTGTAAAAAACAGCTTTGACAATATTATTTTTGCTTGCCACCACACGCGAGAAGAACGATGCCCTGAGCTTCCTCATGAGCGCAAAGAAGTCGGTTACTTTGTTCTCTATATGTGTTTGTTCTCTATAGCTGTTCTCTAGTTCTGTATATTTAAACGTTTACGGCCTTATTACAAAACAAGGTTTATCTTTAGCAACAGGTTTAAAACCATCGAGCCATTTTTGAATAACGAACTTCATTTGTACAAAGCTAATGTTTTAATTACAGTAACCTATTATTGATGGAAGACAGTAACTGAAGTCGAACCCGAGTCTAAATTGCCAATTTTGTGTTAATTACTATACAGTTATCGGAATAAAGTTCAAAATACAATAACTGACTCAAAGCTTTGATAAATGATAAATAATTTATTTCTGTAGGTAAGTAGGTTTGTACAACCACTTTTACACGTCAATCATATTTAAAAAAAAATCTAGATGAGGTCGGCGTTTCGTATCCGACTATTCTGAGAAGAAAGGCCGAAACAAACTCAGAGGTCACAGTCTCTTTTTAAAGTCCAGACAATCTTAGCATTATCATTTATGGTCTTCACCATAAATGTAGATTGGTGCCTGAAATGATCTTTTGATGAAAGAACCACACAGACTCGACATATAGATAGCGATCTCTTTACGACCGAATGTGGTCAAAATTGAACTAGACAGTCAAATTTGCTTGATAAGCACGAAAAAATCACAATGTCGTCAAGCAATTTTGGCCATCTAGAGATCCCACTAGGATTTTGCGACTGAATTCGTTCGTAAAGCGATCACTATCTATGTCGAGACTGCAGGGTCAGTTCTAACCTTAGTCCAAGATCAAACCTTTCTTTGGTACCTTCTAGTCCTTTCCTTCTTTCGTTGAATCGTTGAGCTTTGTAAGTTCTGAACTTCTGAGTTGACCCTGATTTGACAGGTGGGGACCTGTCAAATCAGTGCACGCATTTGTCAGTAGTCGTGCAGGTCAACTCAGAAGTTCAGAACTTACGAAACTCAACGATTCAACGAAAGAAGGAAAAGACGAGAACGTGGATGGGTGACCGTCTTTACATCATCATCATCACCATTCCAGCCGAAAGACGTCCACTGGACATAGGCCTCCCCCAATATAGGGGGGGGGGGGGGGGTTGCGATAATCGCCACGCTTGGCAAGCGGGTTGGCGATCACAGTATGGTGTTAAAATGCATAGAGAACGCTGCTGCCCATTCTCTAGTAAGTCCCTTAGTCGCCTTTTACGACACCCACGGGAAGAAATGAGAGGGAGCTATTCTTAAGCAAGAAGCATTTTTTTTGAAGCATTAAGAATGTATTACGAGCAAAAAACATAATTAATATGTTTTTAGAGGTATGAGGAACAGGGTGTAAAGTTCACTCATCCTCTATAGAAAAGGGAGGATCCTCCGACCAGACGGGTGTCGTGTTTGGTGGGCAACTGCCCAACGATTGATGTCGGGATGTTGTATAATATGCTAGTCGCGCGGTAAACTCTGCTTGCGTGATGCAGGATTTTGCGTGACGTCAGTGTGACGCGTAGTTCGCATGTGGCGATGTTGATGCCGCTTCATGTTATTCCGTTGATGATGTTTATCACATATTAACCGAGAGTGTCCGCAACGAGGAATTTAGGAATAGCTTAGATTGTAGGATTAGAGAGATAGAGGCTACTGTAATAGTGCTCTAGCTGTGCCTCTTTCTGATGCAGCTAGAGTACTTTACAAATTAGCTATAATCATCATCGTCATCATTTCAACCGAAAGACGTCCACTGCTGGACATAGGCCTCCCCCAAAGCGGGAAGGGGGGGATTGCCATAATCGCCACGCTTGGCAGGCGGGTTGGCGATCGCAGTATGGTGTTAAAATGCATAGAGAACGCTGCTGCCCATTCTCTAGTAAGTCCCTTAGTCACCTTTTACGACACCCACGGTAAGAAATGGGAAGGTACTATTCTTTACGTCCGTCACCACACGGAACAAATTAGCTATGCTAAGGTTATATTAGTAGTATGATCTTGTTAAACCAACCAGGGCGGCATAATCGCATGTGCGACAAAGCCCTTTATTTTTTAATAGAAAAAAGAAAAATGTTACCGAATCTCAATCTAATTTTTAACTAAATGTAATATTTTAATGGTGTGAGGAACAGGGTGTAAAGTTCACTCATCCACCATAGAAAAGGGAGGATCCTCCGACCAGACTGGTGTTGTGTCTGGTGGGCAACTGCCCGACGGTTGATGTCGGGACGTTGTATATATGCTAGTTGCGTGGTAAACTCTGCTTGCGCGATGCAGGATTTGCGTGACGCCAGTGTGACGCGTAGTTCGCATGTGGCGATGTTGATGCCGCTACATCACTCCCCTCCGGAGACCGGAATTCGATAGTGGGCTGAGTCGTGTATCTTGCAATGCTTGCCAGTGCCAGTAGACGGTTCCATTGAGTCGGAACCGGGTGCCGCATAGTTCTCGGTGAGTCGGAACTGTCTGCAGTGATTCCCCAGTGAGTCGGGGTGGCGCTGCGTTATGCTCCAGTGCGTCGGATGTAGTACAGCGCCGGGTTGTGGCTGACTGCTGGCGACGACCAGGAGACACATGTTCTCTGCTTGTGGACCGGCCGAAAGTGCAGTGTGCTGTGCCAAGGTTGCTAATGAGGCTGTGGGTGATGACCAGGAATGCGCGTCCGCTGCATGCTGGTGGTCAGGATACCCGTTGAAGCCGTGGGTGCTGGCTGGCTGTGTGACTCGCCGCTCGAAAGCTTGAGGGAGTGATGATGATGATGACGTCACGCTGAAGTAGTTACACGAAGGCTGCGCTGACGTTCATACTCGGGGTCACCAATTTAGTGGTATGAGGAACAGGGTGTAGAGTTCACTCATCCACCATAGAAAAGGGAGGATCCGCCGACCAGACTGGTTTTGTGTCTGGTAGGCAACTGCCCGACAGTTGATGTCGGGACGTTGTATACGAGTATATGCTAGTTGCGTGGTAAACTCTGCTTGCGCGATGCACGATTTGCGTGACGTCAATGTGACGCGTAGTTCGCATGTGACGATGTTAATGCCGCTACAATATTATGGAGCGGAGGTGGAGCAGTGGTGGCCCAGTGATAACGATCGCGAGTTACAAATTGTAGGTCGTAGGTTTGAACCCTGACAGGTGCTTTACTTTGTGTAAATGCGCCGCAAAAATAAGTTAATTCTACCAGCACCTAGACTACAAATGTACAAAAACAGCCCAGAATACCGAAGCGTACAAATATACAATAAGTTACCTGAAAATATTCGGTCCACGAAAACAACATGTGTATTTAAACCTAGATTAAAGGCATTGCTCTTAAAAAAATGCTACTACGGTATCCAATAATTTATGGAAGATAAAATGTTAAACTAGAATTCAAATATATATATCTGTGTGCTAATTATCTTATATATAAAATTCTCGTGTCACAATGTTAGTTACCATACTCCTCCGAAACGGCTTGACCGATTTTTATAAAATTTTATATGTATATTCAGTAGGTCTGAGAATCGGCTACTATCTATTTTTTATACCGAGACTTACGTTGTTGAAACCGCGCGGCGCAGCTAGTAATACTTATATAATATTTTATGTATAAAGCTAGATATAAATTTAATTAAATTAATATACTTAATATTTTAATTGTAAAACCTCTTAATGTACGTGATATTAACTACTAGTTATAAGTTATCTTGCTGCACCCTAACAGGGCCATGTACGCACTAGTTTAAGCCTAGCATGTAATTATTGGTTGCATACATTGTGAATTAAATGAATAAATTATTTCATCACCACTGCTCTCAAAACGGTAAAGGAAAACATTGTGAGGAAACCGGCATGTCCTAGAACCAAAACTTCGAAGACATGTGACATCTACCAACCCGCACTGGGCCCTCGTGGTGGATTACGGCCCACTCTCTCTCACAGAGAGGAGGCCTGTGTCCCAGCAGTGGGAACGTTATAATAGGTTGATTATGTAATAATAAACTTTTCATAGTTAATTTTCACGGAAATACAAAGAGTTGTAAATTAATTGGATGCAACCACGCTGACCGCATAACTGACTGTTTGTTTACATAGATTAACCAAGAAACTGAACCGTTGCACAAATCCATGGCTTAGACAATTACCTTTCATAAAACTGTTTCACGCTGCGTAACTGGCAACCGACTGTTTCAAATAATTATCGAATTATGGTGACGAAAGGCATAAAATTGATTTTTATAAAACATTGGGATATTGTCCAATTCCACGGTGCCACTCTCGAACAAATCCATAAGAACAGAAATACATAACAAAAGTTTAGATAAAGAGTTTTACCTACACATCTCACAAAACTCTTTATCCAAACTTTTGTTATAAATTTGTGACTTTCTATTGCACAGTTAACAGTTGAATAGAAAACCACAGCAACCATAAAGCCTATTTTGTTCTGCCCACGAGTGTATTTATCAAAACATGGCTATTTCGCATCATTAATGTTTTCTCCCATAATAAAAATGGTAGAGCAAAATCAAGATAGCACGAAGAGTCCAGGCTAACAATTACAATACAATACAAGCATTATTTAAAAATATCAGCGTCGGCTCATTAAGTACCAACCTAGTGAAACTGATGAGAGTTGAGCAAATTATGTCTTACATTGTCATCGGTACGAGTACTCAGAACGTAAGGCCAGCGAGTAGCTATAGATGTGACGATAAACTCGAAAGTGAAGTACAGCAGGCAAAACAGTTTGGTGTGCAGGCAAGGATTAACCTCCGTGTACAGTCGTGGTCTTAAAATGTTTATCAGTTTTCAAATTAGATTCTTTGTCACACTTTGTGAAATAAAGTCTAAAATGCTATATTAGATATACTTGCTACTTTCTAGATGTACTTATTACTTTTTAATAGTTGTGAAGCATCTATTACTAACGTTTTTTTGATTTTTTATCGAGTCAAATCGGAAGATTAACATCATGGCGTTATAGTCGCACTCGGTATGATGAAGCTCAAATCGTGCCTCAAAATAATCTGGTCGCATAACAGTCAACTTATGGGGGTGGATGAGCCACGACAATATCGGAGAACTGACGTCGTTAGAAATTAGGGCTACTGCGAATAATTATGTGTCGCTTTTGGAAGAGATATGATGCTACCTACTATGCGCGTTGTGTTTCCTGCAGCAGAATTCCGGGTTGACGACATTGGTCAAGTCTGATATTCGTCAAATCGGCAATTCGTCTTTGATAGTGGTCAAAGCCGTAGTTCGTCAAATCGTCTTTTTGTCCAATTATGACATTTGCAAAATACGCTATTGGTCAAGTCCATGTACAGTCGATGTAAACATGCGTTTTGAATTCACATAACTTACTTGTAGGAATTTACAAAAGGAAAAGCCACCTGCTGTAAGTTCCTACTTACATAATTTAAATGTAGTAAATAGTAATTGAGTATTCTGAGGTTTCATTTGTTTCGATTGTTACCTCCTCCTCTTTAGTATTTTAAAAAAAGAAGCGAAAAATTATTTAAAAGTTAAAAGAGAAGATGAGAAGCAGAGGAAAATACCCAACAACATAAAATATGCCAAAATAGAAAAGTTATTATTATTAAGTGGATAAAACAGTTGTGTTGGGTATGAATTCTATGCAAATAAATATGACTTGAATAAATGAGTTAATAAAAAAATATCACGAGGTACCTACTTTCATTTCTACAGTTGATTGTACTTAAATTACTTGACCAATAGCGTATTTGGCGAATTTCATAAATGGACAAACTGACGACTTGACGAACTACAGCTTTGACCAATATCAAATTTGACGAATTGCCGATTTGACGAATATCAGACTTGACCAATGTCGTTCAACCCAGAATTCCTTAGAAATTCCCTAGTAATTGTTTAAGTTCAGGATAATGCACCGATACACACGGCCCGGTCTACTGTGGCGTGGTTCAACGTACACCGTGACATTCATTTCATTGAATGGCCTATATAACGTGTTTTTAACTCTAGGGTATGATTGAGGCCATATCAAAGAATCAACTGGCATATGAGTTATGTTCCAATCCTTCGTTATTTTTTTTTATTTTTTTTCATACAAAATAATTCGGCAAAGTCACGATTATTAATGTAAAACACCCTTACGTGAAATATGACAACGTCGACAAGGTAGCTTTCCTTCACTAGCCCCGATACCAACATACCTACATATTTTATTTTACTATTTATTTTACTACACTACTGCGAAGTTTGGCAACCTCGCAAAAGTAAAGATTCGTCATACTGGTGACAATTTTTGACCTAATTTAATTATGATTGATGATATCTCCGAAACGATGCATTTTTGGACCACCTAGGAGTCTTAGTATTATTTTTACCTACAGAATATAACCCTAGAGTTATGGGATATCAAAAAAAACAGGTTGTATATACTCGGTCAGCAGATATGAACCCGATTGAAAATCTGTGGGTCCTGATGGTTCAACGCTAGGGGTTGTCAGAACGAAAGAAACCCGATCACATTGTGCACGGTTATGGGATGATATCAGAGGGACTGATTTTTGGGCGTGACAATACATGCGAGATAGATTACGTGTCGTCATACCTGCTGATGGAGGCTATACTAAGGTAAATGCAGGTATTAACGACCAATCGAAAATCTGCAGCTATTAGCAATCCATTCCATTGATTTGCAATTTGTACGGTACTGGAACGATTTATTCTGTAGATACTTGACAAAACACGAATGTTTGTTCATTGAGCACCGCGAAAGAGACAAAATTCGTTAGTTTCTGTGACGACAGCGAGTTCGCCGGCTGTGTAGTACAAGTCCTTTTTCCTACAGGTAACCACATAATTTTTTTTCTTAAGACATTTTACAGAAATGTATGAAACTTGCACTTGTTCTGTATTCTTAAATGTGTTCATTAAAGTGTAAATTATTCAGTAATCAGGTACAATGGACAGTTCTCTTTGAGACACAACATCTAATGAGCCCACACTCGATGGGTTTACTATTAGTAGCTATTCAAGAGTTCCGTTTTGTAGCGTCCAGGTCAGTCATCAGGTAAAATGGACAGGACTCTTTGAGGCACATCTAATGAGACCACCCTGGATTGATTTACTAGTAGCTATTTAAGAGTTCCGTTAACTTGCATCCAGGTCAGTCATCAGGTCCTCGTCATCATGAAAATGAACTCGTCTTGTTGAGACACATCTAATGAGCCACACGAAGGGCTTACTAATAGCTATTCAAGAGTTCCGTTATCTAGCGTCCAGGTCCATCATCAGACTAGCTCGCCACCTCGATAGTTAATGTGTCATCATAGGAATGCATACAAGAACTAAGACCACCACCAGAAGTGATTCATGATTTATCTACCGTCTAGATCAGTCCTAGGCTACCACAACTTTATTCACACAGTGATTTGAAATGAGCTGATAAAGTAGTTTTTATATTATATTAAAATACCTATCTAATGACATATGTGTGGTGGGCCAAGACCAGCTTTCATAATTTTTTGATGATACTCCTTTTCTTAAAAAAAATTAGATGTTTTGAATTTCTATTTGATTATTTCTTAATATATTTGCATTTTACAGGTTTTTTCTAAAACTTACTTCAGGCACCAACTCTCAAAATGTGATTTATAGGGTTCCGAACCAAAATGTTAAAAATCAACCCTTATGGTGAGACTAAGTCTGTCTGTCTGTCTGTCACACCTGGATATCTCAAGAACTACTAATGCTATCAACTTGAAATTTAGAATAGTTTTAGATGACGTTTGCCCAATTATTTTGCAAGCGAGAAAGAAATTTAAGAAAATATACCTTTTTTGCAAAAGGGACTGAAAGAGGGTCTTAAAAATTTGAAGTGCTAGTACTAGGGCATGTGGGGTATCATATGAAAGAACGCTGTTTGCACATTCTCAAACATTTTTTTTTAGGCAGCATAGTTTTCGACTTTTGATAAAAATGTGAAAAAAAATATCCGTTTCCCCCTTTTATCTCCGAAGTTTTCTGAGATAAAAATCTGAAATTGTTCTGTATGATAGAAGCTTATGTAAAGATTACAGGAAAAATAAAACGATGTCTCTAAATAGCACAGTTTTTCAGAAATCATTAACATCATATATTAGTACGGAACCCTCGGTGCGCGAGTCCGACTCGCTCTTGACTGGTTTTTTTATAGTACAAAATCATTCAGAGAGAAAATAAATAAACTTATACCGCCTTATTACAAAACAAGATTTATATTTTGACATATCATAAACCATGGAGCTAGTTTTTGTAATAAGAACGTAACAGTGATTGAAATACCGTTCCATAAACCACCCTTATAAAACTGAAAACTTAATTCGGTACCTAAGTTGTCAGTTTTGTGTTTAGGAACTTTACCATAGTCGGAATAAAGTTCGAAATTCAATAATGGCTCCATGTTTTAAACCTAGGTCTGAAGATAAACCTTGTTTTGTAATAAAGGGGATAATGATTAGTGATACATTCGACCTCGCTTGTTTAATCAAATGTCCGTTTATGCCAGTTAATATTTTATCCTTTTTTTTTCTTACAAAAAGGTTTTCTATATCTATCCTAGAAGACGTGTTAATAAAATCGTCTGTGTTCTATAATTACCTAATCAAATCACACATATATATCGACCTTGTGACATAGATGTGTGACTGTACATGCAATCATAAATCTTAAGGTGGGAAGCATTTTCTGACCCCAACTGTCAACTTTTTAAGCATAGGTACAGTTTTTTTTTTTTTTTTTTTCCTTCTGGCTTCGCACGGTTTGTGCATTTAGCCAATGTCAAGTTTTAGTTCTTGTGTGTGTTCTTGTGTATTGATGAAATGAATTATAAATGCATGATGATGATATCCCCGCCCACTCCCCTTGAGTTTCAGTAAAGATGTGGCACTTTACTGAGTCCTCACGCGGACTTCTTGAGAGAACTTGAAGCGAAGTTGCACTGTTTTGTTTCATTTGCCTACACTAATGCACGTTCACAAACACTTAATGGTTAATAATCCACCATTATTACACATTAATATTCGGCTAAACACTAATTTTGGAAAATTTAAACAAACTGCTGAACATGACGCTTCACTTTCCCGCCAAGAAGTCCATAGGTACAGTTCGTGTAAAAGATTTATGACAGCCACAGATAGCTCAAAATAGTTGGCATCAGCAAGGGTTTGAAATGAGGTGTAGTTGACTATTAGCTAAGTGATTTGCATATTCGAACTTTAGATTTCAACTTTACTTCATCAAAAGAAAAGTAACATCTACAAAAATGTCAGTCCTAATTAAGTTTATTCAAGTTAGTTCAAGAAACAAAATAATCTCTTGCTATCATTATTACCTCCTAAAAATAATAAAAACAATTTAGAGAGTAAATTTTGATGTCACATTGAAAAGAAAGGAAATTATACATTTGCCGCATTCTACCAACAAAACTGTAGAAAGCAAAATAATAAATCAGTGTAAAAAAATAAGGAAAAAATACAAAATAAGGAAACTGACAGTACTTTAATTCATATTTTATGCAGTGAGCGAAATCTACACGATTACTTGGCATAAAATAAGTAAACCGTATATTATTATCGACTACGTTCGTAACGTACGTAACTAAATTCTATGGCATTTACACGGAAATAGCAAAAAGCAGTAATCTAACAGCAACTACAGAATTCATACAATATTACCTTACATTGGCCCACGCAAATTACTTCCTCAGATTCTCTGGTAATCAAATAATAAACGCAACCGATCAATAATCGCACACAGACAATCCGTTTTAAAGTTGTAATTGAACTAAATGCAGTTTCCAACTTTATGTAACACTTTCCTCGTTTAGTTTCGTAAGTCCAACGTAGGCACTTTTTTGCCTGACATTTCTATATTTAATTTTGCTGCCTAGAATAAAAAAAAACTTTGTACAATACAGAGATAAAAACAACATAGACAGAGATAAAAAAAAAATAAGAAAAGCATACCGGACTATCTCGAAAATGTTTCCAAAGCGCATAACGCAACTCCCAATCTTCAAAAAAAAGAGTTGGTTTATTCCAAGTGACGTGATTCCTGCCAATCTTGTAGAAGTACATCATCGGTGGATTGAGCTGTGGGGCCTCCTTGGCGCGGCGCGACACGATGTGGTTGACGTAGGCATACAGCACCGGCGCCTTGTGCACCCAGCAGATCAGCGACATGACGGAGACAACGACGGCATGCATCCAGTAGCGGCACGGTGCCGGGATGTCCTCGCCGTTCAGCGCCAGGTCCTGGATGGCCATCGATAGGCAGGCGGCAGCGGCGGCCGTCAGCCCGCACGGCACCTCCAGAACCATGCAACACACTATGCTATACACCGTCTTCAGGTTCACAATATTCATGCCATGCATTTTGACTGCTTTCATCAGGTAAAGATTTAGCTTTTCTCTGTGATGCCGGATAAAAAGCTTATCTTTATGATCGTATTCTCCTATTTTTAGTTGCATCTGAACATGGATATTAATTCCTAGTTACATAAAATGACAAAAATATACATAGGTATATATATTGACTTCAGAACAAAACCAACCTGAGTAAATTCGTAGAATAGCGTAGGAACTATGAGATATTGTGAGTTTTCTTGTCGATCTAAGAATTTTAACAAGAGCCTGCATCCCACAAGGCTATTTATGGCTATAGTGGATCCTACAAGATTCACAAGCACGTACTCAATTAAACCTTCTCCAAAACTGTCTTCGTATACATGTACTTCATAAAAATCGGCGGCATGATCCAAGAGTGAGGAGAACTGTAAAACATTCTCTTGATTCAAGTTGACCATTGAAAGCCAATTTAGCATCGTTGTTATGATCAACATTCGATGCTCATTTTCTACCCTCTCATAGATGCGACGAAGACAGACTTCGAAGCCTTTTCTTAAATATGTAGACGCGGCTGATCTACCATCGTTTTTGGATATGGTATAAGTGAAAAAGTCTAGCAGACGGGTAACGAACGGTAAAAGCTTCTTGTTGTCGATAATCCAATTTGGACTTAAGAGTAAATTATAAAATACTCTCATGCGATGCCTTGTTACAGTCTTTACGTCGGTAAATAGAACGTAGTGAATGTCAGTCAACATCATGTTGAATAACGTCGTCTTTCCTCTATCAAAATAGAGGAGCACTTCCAGGATTTGTTCAACAAAACTCCCAAAAGACCAAACGGACACGTCTGTAAAGAAGTTGAGAGTAATTTTAATAGTAGTTTCGCTACGTTCAGGTAGCAACATGTCCATGGTTGTTTGAAAAGCTGTTTCTGCCTTCTGAAAGAGTCGCCTCGAGCAAGCACCCCATGGACTCCAAGATTTGAGCGACTTTAGTTTAATTTGCATTCCAAAGTAGTACACCAGGGTTAAAGAACATAAGAGTAGCTGCTTGAAATCTCTTTCTTGCAAAGCTTTTCTAGAACTGTGTTTCAAAATAAACTGCAACTTCTTTATAGCTGCCACCTTAGTTTGATGGTAACTGGCATCTAAACTAATCGGCATGTAGGCGACAGTTAGCTGGTTGATATTCTCTTGGAGATCCTCGTTGGATAACAAATTACGTTTTTTTGATGAAAACATTATTATTTCTTACATTTCACAGAGTATATTCTCTTTTTATTTGCCTGCCCGCTTTAATTATGATATTGCCCGTTGTTGCAAGTCGTAAGTACGGCATATATTATTATACTTAGAAATCAAGAATTGTTGCGCATTTGCGCTTTGGCTTTCATTGATACTTCCCCATCCCCATCCTTTCCACAGTGCAAACTTCAACTTATTACCTACTGGCTTCAGTGGAAGTTCCACAACGCCGTAGCTTTGTGTCGGTAGATTTAAGTAAATTATATTTTTTATTCACTTGCCTTCCATGACAGTTTATACTGACATTGATTTGACACTGAAATGAACAGAAATTAATGACAGCCAAGCCTCATCACAAAAAGTTTAGATCAGCTTAAAATAGCATGCCTTAAATTCTCATAATTTCAGAAATAAAAGGTCTTGAGTGTCTTTTATAAATGAGAACTCATTTTTTTTTTATTAAAACTTTATGCACAAGTAAAACAATACTGTACAAAGGCGGACTTAATGCCTGAGGCATTTTCTAACAGTCAACCTTAGGGTGATGCAGAGACAAAACATGGTAGGTGCAACATAGGGGACAGTTACCTCGAAAATCAAAAATATATACTAATACAAACATACATACTTATAAACAAAATAAAAAGTGTCAGGAGAAATAACGATTGGTAGAGGAGAAAACGAATCAACGCTGGGATGATTCTGCCAACTTCTTACGAATATATTCCCGTGCCTTCACTTTAGTCCGGTTGCCATCCTGATGCTCAGAGGGAACGCATTCCAAAGAAAAACCGCCTGGACAAAGAAAGATGAGTGAATGAAACCAGAGCGGTGAGAAGGACATCGTAGAAGACTTCAAGGTAGTTTCCAATTACCATCAGTCAGAAAAATAACAACTTAGAGAGAAGTAGTTATTTTTTTGTTAATTATTTGTTTTTGGTGACCAGTCTGAAAAGAACAATAATCTAAAAACCTCGGTAACTCGGAAACCATTCATTTTCCACCCCCAGTTGGCGGGCTTAATTTGTTGGAAATTACCTCTAGTATAACCCCTTTCATGGAATAGGTGTCGAATTTCCAACCAACCTGTATATTAAAACTTTTCACATCAAAATAAGAGTGAAGACATGAACCAGCTGAACCTAAAAGAACCTTACACCTGAACATATTTTACTTCGCCAGATGCACAGCCGCGATCGTCCTGAAAAGTCTGTGCTATTCAGTCAGGATTTTTATTCCTGGTATACACCAGCACTCCCTTTAAAGCACGTATAAACCTATGTTGGTAGTACGTACTGCCCCAGTTAGGCCTCTTCATAAAGGAGCTCTACTACTACTAAACTACGTATAATATAGCATTAAAGGGTTAATAGAAACACAAAAATATGGTTTTATGTTTATTAAGAATGAATGAACACACGTTGTCCTTAGTCTATCAGTCTTCGTGATCCTTTGAAGGAAAACCTCGCACAAGCTAAGAATATTAATTCTAGATATAAATATCAGAATTTAATTCAATACCAGGTTTTCTCTCGATAAATTAAAATACGAAATAAATTATACAAAAAGTGAGCGAGTCATTGGTGGGATAACTTGGAGTGAGTCTGACTCTACTGCTTGTTTGTATTCTGTGCGTTGTCCCCTGGGACTTGCTGAGGCACAGTGTAGGCGGGTTGACTGTACGTCTGCGCCATATAGGGGCCATGGCTGACTTGTTCCTGAAGTTTCTCGGCCTCCTCAGGTGCGACGGGACACATGCAGGGGACGAGTTGCACGTGTTGGAGCGACACGGGTGTGAGATTCGCCCCAGCGGGCACGCTGATGGGGATCGGCTGTAGATTCTGTTGCATCATTTCGGGTTGCTGGTACTGCTGTGGCTGGATCTGGTACACCTTGCGGGACTCGTAGGGGGTGTACGTGTATTGGTACCGATAGCCTGGTGACATGTTTGGAGGCAGAGGCTGCACCCACGTCTTCTGGGCCGACGACTGGCCTCTGTAACAAATGTACGTCCTTCTATTACGGATGATTCAAAAGCTATGTACACACGTAGATACATTTCATCGCGATACCTAGGTATAAATAAATTGAGAAAGTAGTACCAACAAAGTATTTGAGAAAATACTCGAAACCTCATAGAACATGCTTTGTATAATGACTCTGAAGAATGTTTGTTTTGGGACTACCTCTTTGCCAATGTAGTGGTAAATACTTCGCAAAATGGACTCAAGCAGAGTTTTCAAGCAAAAGTCTGTGCTTAATAGGCCACGCCAATCAAATGCCTAAACTATAGTGTTCGTTTCCGAGCACAAAACACGAAGAATATTTATGAAATAAAAATTGTAACAAAGCAAAAACTATATACTGATAAAAAGTTCACGTATGTCTGGGGCATGAAAATGCACATAAAATATAGGTATTTTCACGAACAAGGAAACGTGTGCTTTTTTATCTGCAACGTTGTGTAAATGTGACGAGTACACGGTACCTGCCATGTTACTTGAGACATGGAATCCACTACTTCCAGAAGTATCAACTACACGTAATTGTTTCACACCGGTAATCGAGTAGCTATTAACATTACTTAATCATTACGAACTGAATATATTTGCTATTTATAGGAGAATGACGAAACCGGTAGATGTCGGTGGATGCCAACTAGATAAACATGCCTTTTAAAGTGACCTTTATAAATATTCAATACCTAATTCCTAATTCACATTACACTATATATTATATGTGTGGCACGTGTCCAATGTGTCCGTACTACAATGCATGAGGTTATTATTCACTTTTTAATGCAAACATCTACTACTGCCTCTTCGAACCGAAATAATGTCTTCCAGTTATTAGCGCTTCATATCAGGTTTTTTCATGGAGGGAACAGTGACCTCCCAACCTCCACAACACTTTTACTAGGGATCAGGCACCGATTCCTTTAGACTAGAAGATTTTAGACGTTTGATGAAGGTACGCTCTACGCCGTAGGGCGTAGTAATGGCGTAGGCCCTACGCCATTCTATCTCTTCCTCTGGACCCTATGTCGTCGACATTTAATAACGTAGCTGAGCCTAAAAGTTTACTATTCTATTATCTCATAAAAAAGTTTAAGTTAAATTTTAATTTAGTAGAAAGACCTATGGATACCAGCTTTAATTTGTAGGCGACAGCTTTTTCTATGATAATACAAGAGAGTGATAATACACATAAATAAGTAGAATATACTATGTTAAAGTAACTAACCCCACAACACAACTAAAGAAAATTCGCACAAAAACAAAAAATCGCTAATGCTTTTACCTAAATTAAATAATTAAAAATGAAATATTTATAAACTTACGACGAGTCCGAGCCCCATTTCAGGAAGAAAGCCTCTGAGGACGTGACCAGCGCCAAACTCAGGACGAACTGCATCTACAAACAAATGAGCATTGCGTTAGACTTGTAATCAAAAATTAAACTTATTTAAACTTAGCATAACTTCACGCCTGTCCCATCATATTCCTATCAATCAGGCACAAATCCAACTGCCAAAACTCAATAACACCTCGCCTTACCCAGGGACTGAACCCAGAATCACACCCAGCAGTCGCACTGACGATGACGACCACTAGTTTGGACCACAGACTACTTAAGACAGTGAAAAAACCGGCCAAGTGCGTGTCGGACCACGCACAATGAAGGGTTCCGTAGTTAGGATGAATTTATCCCAAAAACAAACTTAACATTGTAGTAGTTACGGGCAAT
Organism: Tiliacea aurago; assembly: GCA_948098905.1. Taxonomy (NCBI): domain Eukaryota; kingdom Metazoa; phylum Arthropoda; class Insecta; order Lepidoptera; family Noctuidae; genus Tiliacea; species Tiliacea aurago. The sequence continues at coordinate 20,818,161 of OX402576.1, forward strand.
TCTCCAATTGCATATTTAAGTTGGTCGACTATAACTCGTTAACTTGTAAGGCCTACTTAGCTGTGTGATAGTTTTCCTTTTAATTTAGTTATATATACTAGGTACTGTCATTAATTTTTTCACATATCTAAAGCCAACCATTTAGCTGGCAGGCGGAGGGACACTTGACTCTAACAAAAAATAGCAATTTAAAGCTTAATATTACGCAAACGGATCCCTGAATTTAAAAATGGTTTACACATACCTACAATATTTTTAAACGGCCTCTCCAACGATACCCCACACCATGAAATAGACGAGAAAAAAAATATTAACCCGATTTTACATGCAAGGGCGGTACCCTAAAAAAAATGTTTTTATGATTTTGTTTTACGACTTTTTCGGCGTGATTAATATGTATACCCATACCAATTTACAGGGGGCCTAAAATGGACGCTTTGGCAGAATTATAATAAGTATGATCTTCGTACAATTCATACATCCCGCAATTCATCTGTTTGACAGCTGCTATTTGACATTAGACTTCACTATAGCAATTCATAATTTGTGGACCATTTACGAAAGTCCATACAAAATTGTCAAACAAATGAATTACGGCCTATGAATAGTACGCAGATCATATTATGATTCTGCCAAAGCGTCCATTTTAGGCCCCCAGCTTTCTAGTACTAAGCGTCTTTGAGCTAAGCCGGGGACAGACGGACGGACGGACAGACAGACAGACAGACGGACATGGCGAAACTATAAAGGTTCCTTGTTGACTACGGAACCCTAAAAACTACGATACTCTTAGGAGTAGCAATACCGTCATTATAAAAACAAGACAAAATGAGAAGTAACAGTTACATCAAGCAGTCACGTAACCATCGAAAATGTAAAACAAAAACTAAATATAATCAGCGCACTCCATATAAGATAAGGGGAAAATGAAAGTAGAACTCGTTACTTACAGTGATAGGTGCACAAGTCGGTAATACATAACAATACTCTACTTTCTCATAAAAAGGTAATGATGCAATTTTTATCACAGACAGTCGAAAATTACAGCCTGCAGAGTTTTCTTAAAGTTTAACGGTAGGTAGGTCCTCAACAGTAAGATATGTGTTTAAGTAATGTTTGCCCACAGTTGGCCATTTATCTAAACACTAGTTTAAAGTTGTCTCTCACTTGATAAATATTAACATAAGGAAATAAGTCAAGCTGAACGCAAAGCAAAATTTCGCAAAGCATTTAATTATCTTAGAAATTACAACGCAAGCTTAGAAAACATTAAGAGATACCAGATAATTATTTATCAAAGCCTTTTTACAAACAATATGACGTTCTAATATTACACAGAATTTAATATCCCTCAACTTGAAGCTAATTAGAGGCATCTACTAACGTTCAAGATTAATGATCGTCTGTTATAAAATCCTAACTACTCAATTATACATTTGTTAATTACAGTTTTTTTAAATAAACAAGGATGTTGTTTGTCGACTGTGAACCTCCCATTCGGAATTGGATTTTAAAGAAGATAGAACCTCTTAATTGTTTGGAAGTAATTACACTCTTTCGATGTTGAATTTGTACAGTTAGGAGTAAAATTATATTTTTATGGAGTATGTGATCACGCTGCATTCCCGTGTTTCGCTAGCCTACATTATAAAGAGATTTGTAACGGTCCGTAGATAATCGTTAAATGGTGCGTCCGAGACCCGAAGTCATAAATGTTTAATTTATCTTCGACGCTTCGCCTACGAACGTGTTTAGGTCATCAACATCAGCTTTATTTACGGCAGCTATCTTTTATTCTTTCACTTGTTTAATTTATGACATAAAATGGGATACTAAGTAGGTTCTTAGTCAGAACACCAAAATTTTTTAGATTTTCAAAATACTTAATTGTAAATACAAAGTATCTAAAAACGAAAAATACATAGACTGCTAAAATCATAACCATTCCTTTTGGTTTTGTCGTAGTCGGGTAATAAAATAGCACAAGAAAATTAAAAAGAAAATCGATAGATTAATCTAACATTTACCCCAAAAATGCTTCTTGCATTTTTGGGGTTAATAATAATAAGGGATTTAAATCGATAAGTCGATATCTCATTACAATAAATCAATTAATGGATGGTGTCACAACACAGATCTTAAAACGGTTGCCGGCTTCATGCCAGTAGAGAGTAGCTAGTGAGTCAGTGAGCCAGTAGGTAGGATGACTTGCATCACTCGCCACTCTCCTCGTCAACTATCCATTCAGCCTTGTTATTGCCGCCTTATAAATTGAAATTTTACTCAACAATAGACAATCATTAAGCACGAATAATGTAAACACGAAAAAGTGATAAATCTATTGTATGATTTTTTATTGCAATCATAGTTAAAAGTTAAATGTTGGTTTAAAGAAAGCTATTTGTAATAAGCTTATTTATTCCACAAATAAACCTATTTGAAGTTAATGTAGAATAATACTTCCAAACTCGTAACGAATAATTAAAAAAATTAAGTTGCACTAATAAATAACTTTACAGCGGTACAAAAAAATCGCAACTAGGATACAAGGAAAAACTTGACTCACCACTCTGACTGTATCCGGATACATGGCACTTGTCGAGACGTGCTAACTGGACGACAGAAGGAGCCCAACGTTCACCCCCTCCGAGATTGGATTCTAAACTACTGGTTCAAGTCGAACAAAAAATTAAAGAGCTAAACACAAAAAAAAAAAATATTATTTTGGGAACGAAGATGCGTGCACCCACTCCGGCCGCGGAATGACCGATCCCAGGGGACCACTCGTTTTTTATACACGGTTTCAGAAACATTCCGCCTTTAAAAGCCGGTCTCCGACCTCAACATGAGGTATAATAATAATCTTATTAACTTATCTACACTTCTATCTTTACTTAGAACGTACCGTTATATTAGCCTGATTTTAAAAAGGGCTTTCTTAGATACTGGCCACTTAAGATAATTTCACACTTTTTTCTGAGAGCGGCTAAGTGTTTTGACATAGAGTTTTTTAAAGTGAGGTATCTAACGCAGCGCCTATAGTTTCTTGGGTTTAAATTATATACTAAGCTATAATCCACAGACTGTTATTAGCTAAGTGCATAAACTTCAAGTAGAGAAATTGATCAGGCGTTCTAGGTGGAAGAGTCTACTCATCCAATAACGTCGATTTATGGATGATCCTTATTGAATTCAGTCAGCAGTGAAGAGATGGCAAGTTTCATGAATGCTTATTTACGTTTTATAATGCTACCTATCTGGATTAGGTGGTTAGGTAAAAACGCGTCCAATTAAAGATGCCGAATAATCAGAAGGTAAAAGTTGTGTTAATCGATGCAATCAGATGCTGAAATTAAATTTACACAAAAGTGAAAACAATCAATAATCTCTTAAGCATTCGCGTGTGTGAGGCATATTTTGACAAAAGACCGTCGTTCGGTCTCACCGACTCCTCAAACCGGGGTTTGTACAAGAGGGCGGCGCTCGCGGTCTGCTGCCCACGTAATGGCAAGGAAGGATGCGGCTGACACTCGTATCGAATCGTCGGAACGTGTTCATTATCAAGTCAACTCGAACACTCTGTGAAGCTCCCCTTGCTCTGCCTTCACTTGGCTTGCTACACCGAGCGTGAAATCTTGAATGGGCGAAGTCAACAAAGTGACACTATGATTGCCAAAAAAAACACGTAACGGTCCTAAGCTTCTAGATAAGTAAATAATTGAACCGATTTAGGACAGGAAGTCAATTGAAATCGGGCCGAAACAATGAACACAAGATTAGGATTCGTATAAGATCGGCGGATTGGCCTATCAAGAGTCATGACCTGACATATTATTAAGATGTTAGGATGTTAGATATCTTCTTCAACATCTGCCTAGACCTTCTTCTTAGTTGTTAACTTCATTTCTGAAGGCCGTGCTTAATCTGAACTGTTGACCACTCGATGCACTATGCTCTTCCAAGTGATTCTGTCCTCAGAATTGATTTTTGATTTTGATTCTGCCTAGACCTCGCCTATCCTTTACCCAATTACGATAGGGTCGGTTTACTTCCACTCCAACCAAATGCAGCTAATAAATATAGGATTTACACACGGCTACACATCAAGCTATACATTTCCAGTACAAGCTGACCTCTCATGTACGGAAATCCCATACAAAGCGAGATCAGCCTAAACTGGATTTGTATAGCTTGATATGTAGCCGTGTGTACCTACTACTTATGTATGGTGTTTAAAAATTAACCTACTAACGAGCTTTAGACCATCGAACTGAATAACTTTTACTATGGGACCAAATTTAAAATCTCGCAAAATAAATCTGCTGTTCAATACTAAAGTTTATACCTACCTGCTGGTCTAAACTGTATGGGACAGCTGTTTTTTTTCGTGATTTCAAAGTTAGTCCCATAGTAAAAGTTAAGGCTTCTACATACTGGCCCGATACGCGACGCGACACAAAGGCCCCGCTTGTCGCGCGACAAGCGGTGCCTTTGTGTCGCGCGACAAGTCGTGCCTGTGTGTAGAAGCCTTTATTCAGTTCGATGGTCTAAAACACTCCTTAAAGTTTGTCGGGTTAATTTTGTAACACCTTAATTAGAAACTTATAACGAATCACAAGTTGTGTTAAATTACAACTTGGGCATCTTTCCCTATTCACGACTATAACTGCATGATTATTCATTAACAACCCTTTGCATAGTCGCATCGCCATTATGACACAACAAACGATTTTTTAAATACCTATACTCTGTTTGAAATAAGATTAGACATTTAAATAAAACTCTTTTACAGTCCGTTCAATCGATTTTGAATTCTATTTCGTTGGTGGCATGACCAATGATAGCTGTAATAAACAGTTGGTACTGTAACCACGTTTTTGCTTTTAATGCCATCCTTATGCCTACGGAATAGAAGTCAAAATCGGTTAAACAGACTGTAAACAAGTTTATTTAAATATCTAATCTTATTTCAAATGTACTATAGGTATCTAATAGTAATAAATAAGAGCAGCAGCGACGGTCATAAATAAATATTTAGGTTTGTATTTAATTTAGCCAGCCAATCAAATGATGTGAGCCCAGACTGCGCCCGCCGACCAGCTTCCCCGCGCAAGTGCAAAGTGCACTTGTTCCCGCCGTAACAACCTCGACTTTTTTAACCGACAAAAAAAGGAGGAGGTTCTCAACTAACGTAAGGCGTTTCCGTTAACCCGAAATAGATAACGTCCGTGATACAATTTTTTTTTTAAATGTATTACTTACATATAAAATATATTCACAAAAAAATTAAATTCATACGTAAAAGAGACACTGTACACGCGCGTTTATTTAAAAACAACACAGTTTTTTTCATACTTTAAAATAATATACCTTCTACCTAATATTATACCAGAAATAGGAGAGTGATCGATTTTTAACCTACTGAACTTTCACTTGTGGACCGATTCTGTTGAAACTATGCACACATCCTATAGTTCTGATGACACTACAACTGAATAGTGACCTGGAATTTATCTGATGATGGAGATGGATGGAGAGCTCATCAACAGTTTACAGGAGCTATATCTTATTTGGGCTTATTTCATTAATCTCGATGAGAACTTTAGACCTAGCTCGGGTATGACTATCATCGAAGGTCAGATGATGGAGACGGAAGGCTGTCGAGCAAAGCCGTATTTTGATATTTGTCACCCCCGGCCAATAAGGTTTGCCGTCATTGAATAAAAAAAAGGAAAAATCTTCGCTACCGCGGGAGTGGTAGTGATTTAATCGGTGATTTAAAAAAAAGAAGAAATAATATGCGAAAATTTGAGCACCTTGGATAGAATAGATTTTCTTTTGTCCATGGAGATATTTATTTGCCGACTTATGAATAAAAACTTAACGAAAATTTTACCACCCCTGCTCGGATAATAGGCTAGCTAGGTTTTCTTATGACTATCAATACGTAAGATGTAGAAGTTACTTTGTCGACTAATGCATAGAAGCTTCAGAACAACTAAGAGATTTTAGGATGCAAGAGCGAGCAAAGCGAGCTCGACAGTTTTTGCTACGGGGCAGATGGCTATTAGATTATAGTGCTTGTATCAAGAAAATACGGGGCAGCAGGGTAAAAGATAAGTAGGTAGTGCTTGCTTGTGAAAATATGGCAACACCGCCCCTCGGAGGCTGCCGCCCCGGGCCATGACCCTCTGGCCCGTATGGGTCGAGGAAAGTTCTTATTTGAAAAGGAGAAAAAATATACCTTCTAGTCTAACTAAAATCCTAAATTAATGTAAATGATTATTCATTTTAAGTCGGCGCCAAACAAACAAAAAGGTGCCAAATAAAATGATGGAAGCTTGATTGATCTTTGTTGATTGTTTGTTTAATTAATAAATAAAATAAATTAAAGGTTTGTTTTTTTACTATTCAGATTTTTTTTTTCGTTGCTTTAATTTTAATAGGGTAATAATAATATCCAACTGACCGAATTTCGGTCACTAGCTGCACGGCAGCCAATCTCAACGGCGCGCGCGGCAATTAGCCAGGTACGCAGAAGATAGTGTAGTGCCCTATAGTATTCCAGGACTGAACGAGACACAATAGAAGTTTTATTGATGTTACGTCTATGGGCGTTTAATGCCCCGGAAAGAGTTAAAGAACCGTCATAGTCCGATGGGACGGCAATCCGACAAAACCGGGGAGAGATCAAGCGCAGGACCGCGAACAGCCTTAGGTGCTTTCCGAGGCACGGGGGTGTCACACCACTAACTTCCAAACTCCGGGCAGCTACCGAGAAATTCCTAATGGAAAATCCCAATAACACTTTGCCCGTCCTGGGAATCGAACCCAGGATCCCACGCTTAGCAGTCGCGCTTGATACTAAGGCCCGTATTACAGAACCTCACTCAAAATTCAAGCTTTACTTAAAACTCGTGTACAGCTATTGGATTGGTTGAAACTAGCTTTAAGACGCTGACAACAGCTAAAGCACGGTCACTGTCAGACAGCATACAAAAAAACTTTTTTATATAAAAAAATAACCGACTTCCAAAAAAACACTATAAAATGAAAAAACTTTTTACAAAAAAAAAACAACTGACTTCCAAAAAACGTACAGTGAATTGTAATCGAAAATAAAAAACCACCAACTTCTGCATTCAATTATGACGTTCCTGTTATGAATTAAATACCAACCAACCGTACGTTAATATTTAATACAAATATTTTGGATTGCAACTCAAAGTAAAAGGTTGGTTACCGTTAATTTGTATCGAGATTTTTTTTTCTAAACGTTTTTGGTAATGGTATCTAACAACCAAGTTCTGAGAAATATGTTCAAGATTAACATATATTATATTTTTTCCGCTACCACAAATTATATAGTTTTGGCAATGTTTTTTGATGACAAGCCGACTTAGATCATTTGCCTCTTGTCAGCGCCTTGTGTAGTAGTGTGTGTGTTGTGTAGTCTTGAATAAGGTTCTCTAATGCGACCGTAAGAGACCAACGAGGCATTTTAATAGGGTATTATTCAAACTTGTGTAAGCCAAAGACTCAGCCTACCTACCTAACAAGGTAGGTATGTTACGTACGATCCTTCATTAACGTAAATAGAATCGATCAGTCGAGATTCATAATTATATTAATTATGTAGAATAAATCTATAGCAGCAGGTATTCCAGACTAAGAAAGATGAGTGATTCTTTATGGTGCCTTCAAGAGGCACAAAGGCAATTATTATTTATTCAACCCTTTATATACATGTTTATATTGTACAACACATAAAACAAAAATGATAAACATATTTATAAATAAATGTAGTACTGTGGGCTGTCTACAAGGCGATCTCTTACAGACAACCTTTAGATGAAATGAAAGAAGAGGAGACATTTTGGGCTGTCAGTGTAGGTACTATTGTTTGGCGTAAGTAAATCTACTACTCGTAGACCAAATTCGTAGTTCACCGAAATCCTTCGGCGGACGGACGACTGGGTGATAAACTTCAAGTAGACATGGAAAGGACATTTTTCTTGCTTGAGCTTGTTGAGTAGTAAATTCGTCGTAAAGTCTACTGCTACGTTGGATGTGCCTCTTTTTTTTTACGGGGTGGAAAATTTTGCGGGGGCTCTGTCAGACAAGTTACTGACTAAAAACCACCCATTGTTCCCTTCCCACACTTGCACAGGAGATCTTGGGGCCGCCTCAAGTCTGGAGGGGTGAGGTGTTTGACCCCCCCCCCCCGCGACGGCTGAAAGGGGCGCGCGTGGAACACTACGCACCTCGGGTCCAGTATGATAAGGGGCGGGGGATGTCCCCAAGTCCGCCATCCCTGGACCCATTTAGGGGAGCCGAAAGAGGGCATTATCTGCCCTCTGCCGACGCCCGATACGCTAGCTGCGGGCCGGGTGAGCGGAAGAGATCTCCCGCTCCCTTTCCGCAGCCTGACACGACTGTTTCGCAGAAGGATACGACCGCGTCCCAGGGCTCCTAGCTGCCGAGCATCGACTCGACCACGGCCGACAGCAACAGGTCACTGCCTACTCCTGAGATGAGGGCACGGCGTGACTCCTCCCATGCTGCACACTCCCATGCACACGTTGCTTGTGCCTGGACCAGCCTGGGCGCAGAGGTTCAGGTATACTATTCATTTGATTGCCAGCATTTGTTTCGTGTATAGCATAGCCGTGGGTCGCTGCCTATTGGACGATTCCGCCTTCTTTTTTACCCGACTGCGGCGAACCCAAAAAAGGAGGGTTATGTGTTTGACATGTATGTAGGTAGATATGTTTATGTACGTCTGTCCCTATGTTCCCTCGTAACTACTTAACGGCTGAACTGATTTCAATTAATGATATACCTATATGTCGTTAGATTCGTCTTTATTGCGCGAGTGTCACTGGGTATATTAAAATTACGAAAAATCAAAATGGCGGCAAACATTTTGGCGCCAAAAGGTGAGTTTAAAAAAAAAACACATGCATAACGAGTAGGGTATCAAAATGAAGGGTTTTAAAACGTGATTACAAAAATATATACAAATTATATTATTATGTTTATGTACTTAAATTTAATTTGGAATGAGAAATGATAAAAAAAATATTCCGAACTTTTGGAGTGATTGAGTAAGAGGCCGTTATCACCCGATCATAAGTAGGTAAATAACCTAATTTACCGTCTTACAATCCTAAAAAGAGTCAAATAAAAAAATCTGACTGCATGAGATTGTTTACAGTATTATGTTATATAAATCTTTTTTTCATCTTTTTTTAAGTTAACTTTTTACGGAGTCGGGTTTTTTGATTTTTTTGTTATCTTTTTTGAAGGATAATTTTAACCAAATAGTCGCCACGGGTCAAAGAAACCCAGGGTACCTGATATGGCTGAAAAACCCTCTGGGCAGAAGATTTTTCAGCATATTCAGCACGAAAACTTGATAGCTATCAGTAGAGTAGGTGGAGCGAAATATTTTTGAAAAGTTTCAGATAGGAGCCTTACGGACAGGCTTTCAAATAATGAATGCACCTCTGATTTTTTTTTAAATTATTAATAGCTCGTCGTACACTTAGTTCAAACAATAAGTTTTTTTTTATAATAATTTGTTTGCTTCTTGTCATAGTAAAATGTTGATATAATGAAGAGTACCCCCCGACGATGTTCTTATTTTGCTACTTAACTTTTGAATCTTTACTAATACTTTTTAATTTCTCATAGTTGGAAAGTACGCTTGAAACAACTTGATCAGAGTGATGAAACAGTACTTTTCGTCCCTGGGAATCGATTTTCCCTGCTTTCAAAAAATTTCAAAACTATGCAAGCCATGTCCCACCTTTTCATACCTACAGCCATTCTGTTAAATCGCGTCGTAAAATTGTTTAATAAAAATATTATCAAAAAATTTGTAACATGACTTTATACATAGAACTTACTTTTCCCGAAATTATTATTTAATTTACATAGATTTGAGCTAAATATTTACTATCATCAATGATAAAAAATACTGGCTGATAGAATGCCTTAAAAAAAGAAACGTAAAAAGGCGGAAAAGTGGCAATTCGATCTTCAGTTGTTTTGTCGTGTGCTAATTATTTACGTATCCAAATATTTTTATAACATGAGTTCATCAGAGATTCAGATAAGGATTTAACGCCTGATTTCTTTAAAGAGGCTAATTTTATCACCAAAATCAAAAGAAAGATACCTAAATCTTACCGATGGTTTTATGAAATAGCGCACTATAAAGTATTTTTCGGAAAACGTATATCAATGAATTATCTAAGAATCATAAATCTGCAACTTCAAGGAGCGTGTATTCAATGTTATAGACGAATTTAAGTACAAAACACGATATACATTGGATATATTTCACCAAACTATCATCTTTTCTGAAAAGCCAGTCGGATGGATTCAAAGTGAATAAATCCAAAGTTTTCACCGCACAAGAGGTATCAAGCGCCAGACGAAATATACAAGTAGGTAATAAAGGTAAGAAAATATTTATAGTGTCACCTCATCTAAGAGATTTGTCTTAAACGGTAGGTAATTAGATAATGTATAGATAATAAACAACATTTACTTTTCAGGTCGAGTTGATGTTGGCCATAAGTGGCGCTTGCAGAAGCATTGAATTAGTGAATAAGAAGGTATCTGACATATATAAACAAGATGAAATAATACTAGTAAAGTTAAGACGTACTAAAACAAAAGTAAACCGAATCTTCTTCCAAACTGACCGTTTTTTCCTGAATTACCAAAAATGGAAATATGAGTGGCTAAAACAAAATGTCTGGTATCCCTTAACACTGTGGCTCTCAAACTTTTTTGCCAACGGAACCTTTTTGGGAAACGAAATATTTGACGGAGCCCTAAAATAATCAAAAATGGTTATGTGTATTCTTTATTCTTCATTACTTGACATTAACATTTGCAATTTTTTTACTTTATGTTGGAATATTTAGATAAGTAGATTTTATTTTAGTCAGGTTGCAGAGTAAAATAAAATACCTGTAAGTAGTACTTTAGTATTTTTTTTTAAATGATGACCAGTATTTTTGCAGAGCCCCCACAGAAGCTTTGCAGAGCCCAGTGCTCTACGGAGCACACTTTGAGTATGGCTTAACAGATAGCTATGCACGTATCTCATTTACCAAATCCAAACTAATATTCTGGTCACTACTTTCGCAGAACTTCACCTACTTTGTTAGCTGATTCAGACGCAGATTTGACTACAATTAAAAGACACGGAGGATGAAAATCGGGTAAAGTAGCCGAAGGATACCTAGAATAATCAGTGGAAAATAAGACTAAAATAACAAAAACGTTAAATCTGCATTCCTCTGAATTCTCTCCGCAACCTAGTAGGTAGGTACGGTCAGCGTCACGATGTGGTTACCCCCCTTGAAAGCACCTACGCTTTCAAGAGGGGTAACCAAATATTTAAATAGATATTATCTTACCAATATTGTTTATTTACGTTTTAATAAAATATTGTTTGTTTAACTAATCAGGTGTTTATTTACATACTTTCCTCATATTCGAAATGAAAAGCAAAGTGTTTACCTCGGGTGAAACACTATTTAGGCCACAGAACATATATACCCTACGGGATTTAGGCACTCGAACTCATCTCGTGCCTTAGGTGCGGTAGGTACGTGGCTGTTCATTCCTTGTTTATCAATCTACTACTCGTACTATTGTCATATTGAAACTAAATAAACTTGTCTATTTAGATTGATTAGATATAGTAGATACAAAGGGGCTAAAATTGCCCATTATATACCTACGAGGGAGTAAATAGAAACCGAGTTACAATGGGTTTTTAGCACCGTGTGTTACACTCTACTTTTCACTACGATTGCGAGAAAGTAAAATAATCCAATACAAGGTACCGTATTGGATTATTTTATTTCAATTACGACGAATTAGAAGATGGCAACAGATTGAAAATGATTTATTTTCCTTTATCTTCCATCTGTAAATTATGGTCTCCATTATCACTAGATGATGACATTTTCACTGTTGTAAATTAAATTACGGTCACCATTTAAATTTTTAAGGAAAAATTCTAAAGATTTCGCGCCAATGTTTGTTTTTTTCTTCTGTAGCCGCAACCAAGGAACATATTTATACTCACCTACGGCGAGGCCGCAAAGCAATGCACGCATTCTACCGACAAGACCGCCGCTTTTAGTTCCATTTTCAAAAATTTTAAGTTTTGTCTTTTTTAAGAAACTAAAACGTCGAGTCTTTATTCATGAGTATTCTGGGTGGTGAATCCGCAGCTGTAGCCCGCGAAATTAAAATTTTCTTACGTTTTTTGCTATTTGCAGGCATTCAATGGAAGAAATCTAACTTAGAGAGATGTTGTACTGATTCTAATGATTATAATTCTGTAAATACATATCTGCAGGCTTAGCATGGCGTTTTCGATCTCTACTCTACTATAGAATAGACATCGCTTGTCTACACTTCTCGTTATCTCTTCTTCGCGAGCACGAGGACACACCTAGACTCGGGTTTCTTCGTAGACAGTGACTTGTCCATAGCAACGGGGTATTCGCTAGTGGTGTGTATTACTACCCAATTTTACCGTACTTTTGCGTTTCGTTCTCAAACAAATCTATGAAGCAAAGTGTTTTTAACGAATATTTCTTCAATTACAAAACGCAAATGGTCAAGGGGGATGCGCTGAGTAGCCCGCGAAATTCAAATTTTCGAACGTTTTCTGAATTCTAAGGATTTTTTGAAGAGAGTTAGTTGTTTTGCCGATTCTAATGATTATAATTCTGTAAAGCAATATTTTTTACGGCCGCGAATCATATTTAAATCAAATTATAACGTGTTACTGACTTGCAAATTGCAAAAAACGTAATAAAATTTGAATTTCACGGGCTACCTTAGCGCATCTCCCTTTTAAAAATATTGTTAAATGACTGTAGCCAATGACGTATTATAGGTAATACATCATTGGCTGTGGCGCCACTAAGTTTTAAAACTCATTTGTATTGCATACACAGAACACTATTATAATATTGGTATTTGCATAAAATGTACAGGCATTATTTAAATAAAGAGCCATAATTATACTATTTTGATGGCGTCACGCAAGAAGTATCCTTTAAGGGTACTGCAGACTGGTCGCGCTATCACGTCGCGCCTGTCTGCGGGAGCCCTTGTTTTTACTAGGTACTAACATTGTTATTGTATTGTTGTTTATCGATATTTTATTTATTAGTAGGTAAATGCTCCATTTAAAACTGAGTGTGTAAGATTTAGTAAATGAAAATAATAATCACTACATAGTAAAGGCTTCTACAGACCAGCGCGACTCGCGACGCGACACAAAGGCACCGCTCGTCACGCGACGTGCGGGGCCTTTGTGTCGCGCCAGTATTTAGAAGCCTTAATGCAACGCGGGCGGCAGCTAGTACTTCATAAATAAATAATTTAGTGTTCAATGAGGAGATTTTGGCTCATAGTCAGATGTTTTATATTCCTTGTGAATGTAGGTATCTAATAAATCAAAGTTAAGGGACAACATAGTGTAAAAACTGTAGGATACTTATATTGTTGTTCTTATTTTATTGTTAATTCCAAAAATCTATTATTTATTTTGGGCGACAGGTCCTAGCCGAGTTCTTCGCATAAACATTGATTGCACTATCTCCTTGCTTATTTTATAGTTCTACAGAACTCACTTCCCGTGAGATCAAAGGCTCCCAAACAAGCAAAGCAAGCTCGCTAATAGTATTTCTTTCCCATCTTCGCTGAAGTTTTTCTATAAAAAAACTTAAATAAAAAGCGCAATTTGAACCCAACATGTTAATTTCAGCTTAATACATGATAAAAGTAAAAAAGCACCGCCTATAATTACTCGAATTAACGAAAAAACAACTAACGAATCGTTGTCTAGGTAATTTTATGCGTAGAGAGGGTTCTCGTGCTAAGCCTGCAGCAGGCTTAGCACGAGAACCCTCTCTACGCGTTTTGTCGACGGAAGAATAGACAAAAATGACGTTTTAGTGTAGACAACAGAAAGTTTTCTACTGTCTCTAGCACGGCGATTACAAAACCAAATGTGAAGAGACTTGTCTTCTCTACCCTAGACAACTGTCTACAACGTCGAGCACGGCGTACAATCTTTCTCCGGTGTTGACAGCTTGGGATAGAAACCTTTCTTCCGAAATAGTCTACATATAAAATGACCTAGACAACGATTCGTTAGTTGTTTTTTCGTTAATTCGAGTAATTTTAGGCGGTGCTTTGCTGAAATTAACATGTTGGGTTCAAATTGCGCTTTTTATTTAACTTTTTTATAGAAAAACTTCAGCGAAGATGGGAAAGAAATACTATTAGCGAGCTTGCTTTGCTTGTTTGGGAGCCTTTGATCTTTAAAACTTAGTGGCGCCACAGCCTATGATGTATTACCTATAATACGTTATTGGCTACAGCCATTTAACAATATTTTTAAAAGGGAGATGCGCTAAGGTAGCCCGTGAAATTCAAATTTTATTACGTGTTTTGCAATTTGCAAGTCAGTAACACGTTATAAGTTGATTTAAATATGGTTCTTTCCTCAAAAGACCATTTCGGACACGGATCTACATGGTCCTCACATGATCTCAATAAGATATGTCTGGACTTTAGAAGAGACTGACCCCCGAGTTTGTTTCGTTCGTCATTTCTTCTCAGGGGTAGTCAGATAGGAAATGTCGGTTAAAATGTAGATTTTATTTTTTATATGACGTGTAAAAGTGATTCTAATATACTATTTACAGAATAAACGATTTCATTTCATTTCATTTAACTGAACGAGCATATTTTATTTTAATTATGGTTGCTTGAAGCTATCGGTGTACAGGGGAAGCAGTAATGTGCCTACTTTACTCTCTTTCGCAACCAATGTGATATAAAGTGGAGCAATTAATTAAACAACAAACTTATGATACAAATGAACTTTATTCGATTTTTTTTTAACTTTTTCATTTCGATATTCAAAGAAAGTGAAGAAAATTGTAATTAAAAAGGGATTTAACAAACAAAAAAATCTTACATACATCGACCCTTCACTCATCGTCAAAATTGAATCTCCTCATACCGTCGAAGCGGAAGCCGTAAGCGGCTGCATTTTTCACGTCGACTAGCGCCGGGTTGCGGTGCTTGTAAAAACTACCATGACCGTGCGCAGGTCGCGACGAGCCGTTCGGTACGCCGTGCGCCTCTCGCGGGTAGAACGCCTCAAACTGCCCGCTAGAGGGCAGCACATCCTTCAAACCGTCGTCTTCCGGGTCGTACGGACGGCACATAGAGAGCGCCACTATCGCCAAAACACATAACGTACAGAATTCTAGCCGCATCTGGAACAACCGCACAGTGACTACACAACAGTTACTAAAAATACAGTTAAAAAAAGAAACATTACGTACGATGATGACTAGCGATGCCAATGAATTATGAACAGATCACCCGGGCGGTGGCAATTGCGTAATGGCAGACGGGTAGGTCGCAGAAATAACGTATTGAATGAGACCGGTGTGGTTTCGACAACGGGCGGCCACAGTCGATCACCTTGGGGCCGAGCAGCTCATGCTAAAATCCGAGAAGTGTAGCAGGCGGGGCGTGACGCGCGCGGTTCCGCAACACAATACTTTCCCTTCGTGGGTTGTAAACTTGTAACACACCTACTGCCGACGACAGCGCCGCCCGCACACTGCTGGGCCTGGCCACTGATGACTGCTCATATACGCTAACATCTTTTCACATGCAATTGTACTAGAACACGTCTCTTGCTCACGATTACTAGTTGTAAGAACCTATATCGTTAGAATTAGTATTAGAACCAAAATAATGAAAATTCGGGATTTGAAAAAAAAACGCACGTCTCATCCCACATGTTATCTTTAATGAAAATAAATTCCCTCGAAAAATTATTATAATTATAGAGAAAATGACATTTAGGACACTAGGATATTTGAAAATGGTTTACTATTTTAGTTCTACATAATATTTAGAATGTCTGTGATTAGCAATTAAATTACTAATGTTCTCTATTGATGCATTATGTCTTTTAGCAAAATATTGTTACTTATTTTTGTAAACATAAATAGGTATATTCATTATTACAACAATGACTCGAAGTTACTGCAAAATAAACTTTAGTTTATTAAAGGCAGTGACAATATTTACAAAGGTAGGTACATGTAATAGTCGGTTCTACTCTACGCCTTTCTATATGCGTGTTTAAAAGTGTTGACCCAAATGCAGCGATCAACAATACCTACATGTCTTGTTCGTAGTTCAGTCTACAGTGAGATTCAACAGCTACTCGCACCTAGATATTAGGTATATCAAATCGTTGAGAGCTTTCTGCGGTTTCGTGATGTTGGCTATAACAAGTCGTGTCATTTTCCAAATTATTATGTCTTACGTTTTGACTTTAATTCTATGATGTTGTAATGTAAATCCTTGACAATTAAATAACATAGTCCAGTTACCCAACTTATGTTACGGCCAAATTAAGTAACGCATGACTATTACAGCAGTTGAAACACAAGCTAACATATTGCCGTGCATAAATTGGATTCACGCATATTAAGCTCTCATAAAATGTAGCTTTTCGTATCTCTTTGATTCCGACTTTGAGTATCCATAATTTCACAATATTGGTCTAGGCACAGCCGATTGAGAATTGTTAATTTGTAATTATATAACACAGGTAACGTAATTTTGCAACTGTATATTTATGTTTAAAGGAAAATCAGAACAAGACCGAAAATTAATAACAAACTAACACGCACTTGACAGTCGTTATTCGCGGGTCATAGTAGGTATCCTAAATATATAAGATTAAAAAAGGTAGCGTAGAGTCGACTTACGTAGCGACAACATAAAACGTTGATCACTACATATAATTCTACTGAACTATGGGTTGCAGATCAAAACTTAGCGCAAACGAAGCAACTGCTTGGTGTCAACAAACGGGGCTCATACATTTGAAAGCGCCCGTTTTGACGTTTAACTTCAATCGATTTATCGTGAGTATCGATTACCGAGTCGTATGGTTACTTCACTAGAACGTCGCGATTGACTGTCGCGACGTAACTAGTCGATACTCGATACGACTCGACTCGGTACTCGATACTCACGATAAATCGATTCAAGTTAAACGTCAAAACGGGCCTATTATTTTGTGACAACTATAGTGTGTTGTACAGCGCGGCCAGCCGAGGCACGTGACGCACTGGGTCAAGGGTGACGCACACGACACACGCCGTGTGAACATCACATCACCACATACAACAAGCTGTCCCTATAACTTAAAACCTAATCCCCCTTATTACAAAACAAAGGTTATATTCAGACCCAGGTTTAAAACATGGAGCCATTATTGAATTTAGAACTTTATTCCGACTATGGTAAAGTTCCTAAACACAAAACTGACAACTTAGTATCGAACAAAGTTTTCAGTTTTGTATAAAGAACGGTATATCAATCACAGTTACGTTCTTATTACAAAAACTGGCTCCATGGTTTAAGCCATGTCAAAATATAAATCTTGTTTTGTAATAAGGCGGCATAGGTTTAAACAAAACAAAATGTACCCTACTCGTTCCTACGTAAATATCATTAATACGATCGAAAAAATATATCATGTATTTTATGCTTAATTTAAGAATAGCATAATGATATAAAATTAACGAGTCACAAACAAATACTTAGGCCATCTTGCACCAAGCTTACTATTGGTTACAGTTAGAAACAATAAATAATATAATACTGGAGAAGTCGTTGACGGCGTTAACACAACATTAAGATTAATATAATAAGTAATTAAATCTAGTTACATATATCATAATGTAATATACAAGGTCAAAATAAATTTGAAACGCGAAACTCCGCAGCCGTGATGGATATCGGTGTTTATACAAGTAAACATATTAAACAAAAAATAAATTAATTTGATGATTTTTTGTGGGGTCATAGACCGCAGAGTGTAGTCACTTGGAATATCAGTTAAAAAAATCTGATTTTTTTTTGTGTAAACTTCACAGACGTGATTGGCATCGATACTTAAACCCGATAAAACAAAAGAAAACAGATTTTCTGTACCTATCTAGCCAGTGCCGTAACTAGGGCGGTGCCAGGCACTCTGCACAGAGCGCAGACCCTGGAGGGGCGCAAAAAATACCAAGGTTTGGGTTATACATGGTAGTTTGTAACATACATACAATTTCTACTAATGAGTATTTGGTGTCATTTGTGTTTTTTATTGTGTATTTCGCCAAATATATTCCAGTAATTTTTTTTGTTTTTTGTTCCTAATTTCTCCATAGATACTTTATTCATAATTCTACCAAGTTTTTTGAGAAATTCTGTTTTGGGTGATAGATTTATTTACATAGACTGCCCATTTTATTGTCAGGTAGGATTAGATCATTTTTCAAGGGTGCAGTTATACATAGAAGATACCTTTGAGACTAGTTACTGCACTGTATCTAGCTGTCTTAAGAAAAAAACTTCAAAACTTCTATATTTTTATTATATCGTGTTTTGATATCGATACCCATCACGTTTACAGTTTCGCTAGCTATTTTAATATGACCCTGTATAATACCAACATAACCCATGCAACACAAAATATCATAGGAGTAGTAAAAATCTACGCAGCATGGCATTGTATGTGGTGGTGCAAGGGCCTTTACAATGTAGCTGATTTATTAGTTTATATTACATACTCAATATTAAATAGTGGATAAAAAGTTTCATTGATGCTTCGACCTAACATAATATTGAACCAACTACGAACAGGGGGCCTAAAATGGACGCTTTGGCAGAATCATAATAATTATTGAGTACAATTCATACATCCCGCAATTCATCTGTTTGACAGCTGCTATTTGACATTAGACTTCACCATAGCAATTCATAATTTGTGGACCATTTTACGAAACTCCATACAAAACTGTCAAACAGATAAATTGCGGGATATGAATTGTACGCAGATCATATTATGATTCTGCCAAAGCGTCCATTTTAGGCCCCCAGTACTACTATAAAAATAATCCACATCTATACTCGGAATTTTAATTCGATTCCAGATTTGACATTAGCTACTGTCATTTTGTGAAATAATGATACCACATTTAATAGTGTAGTGATGAACACAAAAATCGATAAACAATCGAGCTAAACCCTATCGAATTGATATGGGCGCAGGTAAAGGGGCATGTAGCTCAAAATAATAAAACCTTCAAATTGACAGACGTGAGAAATTTATTTCAGGAAGGCATTACAAAAATTACGGCTACCGAATGGTCTAAATGCGTATCCCATGTTGTCAAAGAAGAGCAAAAAATGAGTAGGCTAGATATGTTAATTGACAATATCACAGACACATTTATAATAAATGTTACAGAAAGTGACAGCGATAGCGATAGCGATGACGGCGACAATTTATAAAATAATTTATTACCATAATACATCTATCTATCTGTTTTATTTGTCATGTTCCTTCATGATCACATTTTTTTATTTATTTCACACACAATTATAAAAGAAAAGTCTCAGATCGTTAATTAATCGTCAAAACTAAATTATTGGTTCAGAAATATTTAATTTCCTGATATACTTAGTTTACGAGCGTAAAATTATAAACGAGAAGAATCGATCTGGAAATATTCCATTTCCATATCGAATAATTTCGCAACGTCACTATTTAGTACTTGTCATAACGTTGCAACACTGAAATTGTCAAATCTGGAATCGAATTAAAATTCCGAGTATAGTTTACTTTGATATAGAGTTAGCTTTCATAGAGGCACAATGTTGAAATTTTGTATAATTATTCTGTTACACCTGAGTTAAAGTTTACTAACAACCAGATTAATTATATCAATATTACACTTAAATATCGCAATATCATGAAAGATATTTTGATTTTCTATTACACTTATATCAAATTCGCAGCCGTAATTAATGTTTAGTATTGGTGTCATTTAAAGATCACTTCTTAATTAAGTATTACGAGTACACTAAACTGTGCTTAAAACATTACAAAAAATAAAGACATTGGGGTTTAAAGAGTTCCACTTAAAGTTCATCTGTTTGATTTAAGTAGTGTATCATTAAGACTGATATTATACTAACAAAGAAGCTAAATTATTTGTTCAATAAGTAACACACAGCTCAACTATAAATAGATACAACTGCGAACATTCAATATGAAAATAGTTATAGCTATTTAATGCTAATTCTTTGAACCTGTCGAAGTACGAACTATACGGACTTATATGTAATCTGTTAGTGTAAAGGCTTCTACATACCGGCGCGACTAGTCGCGCGACGCGATGCCTGTAAAACAATTTCTATGAAAAATTCAAGGAAATTTTTCTACCGGTGTCGCGCCAATATGTAGAAGCCTTAAATCTTTAGGGCTTATTCGGCAATATTTTTTAAACTAATCATCAACCATTTCGTCCTACCGATGGATACCCACAAAAGCCTCTTACCGTCCATAGCTGCCTATGCGTAGACCGCGACAGCACTTGCATAAGTCTGGTGCGCCACGCGGGACATTATTATCTTCATCCAACAAATATTAAATTACGAGCTACTCTAGCCTTTCAACGAAAATATTCTAGAGCGTACCACGAGTTGGTGTTAAGGTTTTGAAAAATAAGACACAATGTCAGAACCGATCGCTCTGTGAAGGCTGCTTTTTATGCGGCGTACGTGATTTACGACTTCACGTTTCTTTAATTTAAATCATCACCAATAAACATACTGTTCGTACGTTATGTTTATGGGGTACGTTATGTTCATAATTTTCTGACATCTCACTAAATTATGACGTTAATACGTGAATACCTAATACATTAACTCCTTAGGTGGTTAAAAATGTCAATAATTTAAAAAATATAAGTATATTAGATAAATTTTTATTGCTACAAACTGCATTACTCATAGATTTCATTATTTTGCTTCCATGAAATATAGAGAATAAAACTTACATTCCTAAAATATTTTCGAATACGAAATATGTAGCTAAATAACGGGTCTTTTACATTACTAACGCAATGACGTAAGCCAAAAGTTTGATTAAGACATACAATTTAAGTAATAGTGACAAACCCGCAAAAGTTTTATAATGACTGATTTCTTCACCACTATGATACTTATATAATTATATTTATAAATAATTATATATTGCAGTCGCTAATTAGTGACAGAATGAAGGTAATAAAGGTGACCGTAGTTAACACAAACGAAGTTCAATCGCAACGCTATATATTTGCAAAAAAAGTACCAACCATATTCCATTCGAATATTATGTTATGGGACTTAAACATAACTGGCGAAACGTGGGTGTACAGGTACACCTCTGCCTAACTCTTCGAGGATTACAGGCGTGATGTTATGTTTTTATGATGATTCAATCTGGAATGTGCGCAAACCGAATGAGAGCATGCAAACAGTATGTTATTAAGAGCGTTTACGACGTACGGCATTTCAGACAAACTTTCAAGCCCTTGTTTTTTTCGAAATGCCTGAACCGATTTTAATGAAACTTCATACGCATACCGCCTTATTACAAAACATGATTTATATTTGACATGGCTTAAACCACGGAGCCAGTTTTTGTAATAAGAACGTAGCCGTGATTGAAATACCGTTCTTTTTACAAAACTGAAAACTTAGTTCGGTACTAAGTGGTCAGTTTTGTGTTTAGGAACTTTACCATAGTCGGAATAAAGTTCGAAATTCAATAATGGCTCCATGTTTTAAACCTGGTTCTGAAGATAAACCTTGTTTTGTAATAAGGGGGTTTAGGTTTAAAACAAAGGTTTAAAAAGTTAGAAGATTTTCGAGAAATTGTGTTTAGACCGATTTTAAATTTTATTATCTGTTTTTAAATAAGACATTTCGAAAATGTTCTTAACTATCTTTATAGACCTTTGTACCGGTGCTTATATGCGTATAAAGTTTCATTAAAATCGGTTCAGTCATTTCGAAAAACATGGGCTTGAAAGTTTGTTTGAAATGCCGTACGTCGTATACGCTCTTAAACAATCCACTATCGCAAGCCTCTATGAGGAACGATCTTGCGAAGCAAAAAAGGTGGTGTTTATTCCTGACCCATCTTAACCCGAACTTAAGTTAAATGGGTTAAGTGCTGAACGCCAAACGCATCTGAGTAGTCATCCGGAACAACCAAACTAAAATACCTAGTAGTAGTATCTATACCCCCCTTATTACAAAACAAGGTTTATCTTCAGACCCAGGTTTAAAACATGGAGCTATTATTGAATTTCGAACTTTATTCCGACTACGGTAAAGTTCCTAAACACAAATCTGACAACTTAGTACCGAATTAAGTTTTCAGTTTTGTATAAAGAACGGTATTTCAATCACTGTTACGTTCTTATTACAAAATGGCTGCATGGTTTAAGCCATGTCAAAATATAAATCTTTTTTTGTAATAAGGCAGATAGTGTTTAGTTTCATACCTCATTCATTAGGCTCGGTTTCCACCAAAGCGGAGAAGAGCGGAGAGGAGAGATGTTTTGTAAACGACGAATAAGATATCGTTATTTCAATGCAATGGTACGATAACGATATCTTATTGGTCGTTTACAAAACATCTCCTCTTCGCTCATCTCTGCTTTGGTGGAAACCGGGCCTTAGTGTTACCACTAAGTTACCTAACCAAATATTCGCATTAATTATTTTGATATGACATGTTAGTATCAACGTGGCTTTTGCTCATATATGAATTTGCTACCTTTTGATATTCAAGATCGTTCATATTTAACGATGTGGTGATGCTTGGTTGAACTGAGATGTTAATGGATGATGCAGAAAGGCAGCAGACGGAGAAGCAAATGACTCGGCTAATAATCGCGGGCGAGAATAATAGCATAGCACTTTATAGGGAGGCCTATAGTTAGCAGTAAGTAGAACAAGAAAGATGCTGATCGTTTATCACTATGAAACAGATTTACAATTTAAGCGCGATTATACAAAATATTTAATTCAGACATTTATTGTCGGCTCTAGCATTACGTAGAAGTTTAAATAATTTTAAAGTCAGAGATTTGTTTCCCAAAAATTAATGTCTTAGCTAACACAATCATAGTAATTAACCACAAATAATACATTTATACAGCACTTAATTATTGCAAAGTGAATCGTCCGTCGACACACGAACCACCAATACACTTAGGTATATCTAAATTATTATGCAGTCATCAGAATCAATACAATTCCTATCCATGTTCTGTATATTGCTAATAAAACATCTCATACAAGCTATTTTTGAACATAATTATTCCAACTATATTCGATTTAAGAAAATATGTAATCACAATAAACGTATCAAAAGGATAAGCGTTTGTTCAAATAATTTAAACTGATCTATCAATAGTTATAACAAGTTATGTAAGTCTATCAGCTTGATTATACAATCACACTATTGCTCTATTTACAGCAGGTTGATATTCTTTACTCAGGGATGACAGTTACATTAGACATAAGATATCACAACTGTGTTGCAACCTACTGTTTGCTTTTATTTAATTTCCCATTAAAACCAAGAACTAAAATATGTGTATAACTTTCGAGTTGTTTGTTCCCGCGGCCGTTACTTGACCTATCCTTAAGAAATAAACTCCACATTCGCGTAACAAAATTATTGAACGCAATAATTACAACGAAATAAATACAATCACAATAAATTCAATTTTAAATTAATACTAATCATGTTTAAGCAATAACAACAGTTTATTTAAAAACTTTATATGGAATTAACAGGGACCAGTCTGAAAGTGGTTCTCAAGATTGTGAGACTTGTGTAGTTAAGGCAAATATCTGATTTAATGCAAAAGAACGTTCGTTTGAATGACTCAACACAAGTGAGTTTAAAGAGATCTTTCAAGTCATTGGTCCTACATTAGACCTAACTCGTATAGTAACTTTGTTACAAGATTTACACTCTGAAAGCAAATATCTATGAAAGATAAAGCATTTATTAATTTTATTGCACAGATAAAAGTATGTTAACTTAATTAATAATAATTTGTGATTTGAACTTTTATCATAGCACAAGAACCTAATACCATTATTATAATTTAAGAGATCTATGTTGATCTTGATAAAGAAAATTATTATTTATTCAAATATTTAGTACAACATCGAGGCCTACAATTAAATGGTAATTTAATAATGATTCCGTACCAGACAGACACTAGCGACTTGTTTGATAGACACCTGTTTATGATCCCAACGTGTGATGCCTCAACTACTGCGGGAAATATCCTTAAACCGTACGATTCTCTCTTTAAATATTTATTACTCATTTGCGATTATTACTTAACTATTTCAGAATAATTTCAGACACATAATCAGCCATTTGTGATAAATATTTTTAACAATTAAATTAGTAAATGCAGACGTTTGGTTCCTAACTATCTATACACTCTACAAATTCCGTTGTCAGTCAGTCATCATAGTGAGACAAGGTGACTCGATTATATTATTAAGAATTGCTAGAAATGTCGGCGTCGAAAGCAACCAACGTTATATGGGTGACACTTGGTCAGAACATTTAGATTGATATTATAACATGACTGCTACAATGATTATAAATTATAATACATCGAGACGTGAGTAGATGTGTCACACTGAAACTATGGATGAATGTGGTGATCCTACAATACCATATCTAAACACTGTACAGGTAGCTTTCCAATTTCGTCTTGGGCGAAGGCTGAGTGAAGGGCGAGAACCAAAGTATAGAGAACCTGCCGAACACAGACTGTATGCTCTTCCATCGAGACTTGCGAACCCATCGTGCTTGCTCCTTCTTGAGCTGCTCGATACCCTGCAAAAAGTTCAAATTATGTATTTAATGTAGATAGTATACTCCCATTGGTTTAGGTAGTTAAATAAAGGTAAACAAATCGTAAAAAAGGTTTTTATAGATGACACTTTCTTATTTTTAAAAACATGTTGTAACTTATAACCAAATTTTTACGACAGTTTGCACTTTTATTAATGTATGTTAAACTTTATCTTTTATTCATAAACTACTCTTCGTTGATGTAACTGCTTAAGCACAATTTTTTAATTAGATTTATAATAATACTATAATATTTTGTAACCTGTCTATTGTAAAGAACCCAAAAATACAGGTTCTCAAAACGCCAATGAATTAAAACGTTGCTAAATTGAAGAGCATAACTGTGAAGTAGCATGACAACTGAAGTGACAGGTATTACATTTAGTTGGTTATTTCACAGCTGTCTCGACACGTGGTTTTTTTTGTTTACCTTTATTTAACTACCTAAACCAACGGAATATAGTTGTATATTCAAAGCTTACCATTTTATAACAAGCGTTTCAATAATATATGAATTGCCGGACGACTTGTTACATGAATAGAGCCAATCGACACATACCACTAGCATGGCGTGAAGTGAAAGTCATCTTCATACCCAAACCGGGCAAAACCGACTACACACAACCCAAGGCCTTTAGGCCTATCAGCCTTACATCCTCCCTACTAAAAACCCTGGAGAGACTCTGTGACAGACATATTCGAGACGGACCTCTTCGGGTAAAACCACTCCATAAACAACAGCATGCGTACTCCACGGGCAAATCAACAGAATCTGCGCTACACAGCGTGGTTTCTAAGATTGAATGCGCAGTGGACCACAAATGCTCATCACTGGCCGCCTTCATTGACATCGAGGGCGCCTTTGACAAAACCATGTTCAACAGCATCAACATGGCTCTAAACAGACATAACATTGACTCGACCCTGAGCGGCTGGA
This sequence comes from Tiliacea aurago, assembly GCA_948098905.1. Taxonomy (NCBI): domain Eukaryota; kingdom Metazoa; phylum Arthropoda; class Insecta; order Lepidoptera; family Noctuidae; genus Tiliacea; species Tiliacea aurago. The sequence goes on from OX402576.1 coordinate 20,843,975, forward strand.
TCACCAATATGCTCAAAATGAGAGCTGTACAAGTCACGGTAAATGACACTACAAGGGCCGTTGTGGCGAAGGGTTGCCCACAAGGGGGCGTCCTCTCGCCGCTTCTGTGGAACCTGGTTGTAGACAGCCTCATCAAAGCACTCAATGACAAAGGTTATTTTACCGTAGGCTACGCCGGCGACATAACCATAATAATAAATGGCACCCACGAGAACACCTTATGTAACCTAATGCGCCAAGCTTTGAAAATAGTAGAGGACTGGTGCAACAAACACCAACTGTCGGTGAATCCGACAAAAACCGAATTGATTCTCTTCACAAAAAAGAGGAAGTTGGCGACACTACAATTGCCACGACTCTTTGGAACTACCCTAAGCCTTTCAACTGAGACCAAATACCTGGGCATCTATTTGGACTAACAGCTGAACTGGGCTCTCATATGGCTCACTGGTCTGGTGGCCCAGGACGGACCTGAGTACAGCCCTAAAAGACCTCGACAAACTGCAGCGGTTTGCTTGTGTAGCAATAACTGGCAGTATGAGGACTGCACCCACTGCCGCACTACAAGTAATGCTAGGACTGCCACCCCTACACCTCATCGTGCGAGAGGAGGCAGCCCCGGCCGCCTTCAGGCTCCACATATCGGGAACCCTGAGCAAAGACTCTAGGGTCAAACACACGCATAAAGGAGGAGGCAATCAAAAGACAACCGATGATGGCATCACCCTGCGACAAAGCCCCAAAACTACACTTCTTTCAGAAGCACTACAACGTTATACTTACAGAGGAATGGTGTGATCACTCAGGCCCGAAAGAGATGAGAGTATACACCGACGGATCAAAGACCAACTCCGGAACCGGAGTCGGAGTCTTCTCACACGATTTTAACATAAATATATCCAGCCCGCTTGGAATGTTCAACACCGTCTACCAGGCGGAATGTGTGGGCATTATACAAGCGGCTTACGCCATCGAAGCCAGGAAAGTTACGGACACCCGTATACGTATACTGTCCGACAGTGCCTCAGTGCTGCAATCCCTAGAGAAAAAATATATAACCTCCAGACTAACACTAGAATGTCACAATGCACTGGAGCGGGTGACGGTGTGCAACCGTAACAAAGTGACACTGCAATGGATAAAAGGACACAGCGGATCGCTGGGTAACGACGCAGCTGACGAACTGGCTAGGAGAGGATCCAGCGCGCCAGCCTGTGGACCCGAACCTATCGTACTCATCCCCTTTAACCAACTACGTAGGTGGCTACAGGAGTTCACCCATACACTAGCGGAGAACTGGTGGACCTCGGCACCGGGCTGCAGGCAATCCAGGGAAGCCATGCCATCCTTAGATGGCAAGCTAACCAGGCGTTTGCTACGCCTGGACAGGAACGGCCTGCGCCTGGTGACGGGGACTATAACGGGACACTGCTCACTGAACAAACATTTCCACACAATAGGTATAACGGACAGCCCTCTGTGCTTGCATGGAGGCTGAAGAAACCGTTGCGCATGTGCTCTTTGACTGCACAGGCGTCACCCAGATCAGAACAGAAACCCTTGGGTCACCCAAATCTTTCACAGACGTCCTATGCAGACCAGGAGACCTAATCAGCTTCTGGAGGGAGGTGGGCTGGTTGGAATAAACCACTGACGGCCGGCATGGCCCACGCACAATGGTCCACATGAAGGACTAAGTGCGGAAACCAAACCTTCTAACATAGAACATAGAGCCAATCGATATTGATTTAAATCATTGATACTCACGGTTTCATCGTTCCATATAGCGTGTAGCTGAGTGCCAAGCATGACGGCGGTGAAAATGGCGAATAGCAACGCTTCGGCGATGAGGAACAGTAGTAGAACGACGGTGGCGGGCGGCGAGTATGCACTACAGTCGCGCCACTCGTGGCGGATGCATGTCACGAACTGGTACACAGCCAAGCCCACCGCGTGGATAGATATTGCTGCTATGTAGAACTGTAGTATAAACATAAAGAACTCATGTATATTTCCATCAGGAATTTCTCAGTAGCAGCCCGGAGTCTAGATTTGTACCCAGTTGATGGCAATAGGCTCCGCCGAGCTCAGTCCCATATTAAGGCAGGCTCATTTTTGGGTGACCTCTAGGGACACCTCTGACTAGCCCTTCGGGAGTTACAGGCGTGATATTATGTTAAACACAATGTACAAAGTGGTTCTGAGAGAATCAATAAATAGAACAGGTTGAATAAGACCCCTGGAGAGGCGTTTTTCTACCTTTTTTCAAAGTTTATTGTCATGAGTGTTTTTAATAATAAAAAAAATTATCATTGATGTATAATTATATAATTAATGTAAGAAACATAGAAACTAATATGAAGCGTTATCATCATAATGAGGTAACAAAATTACTTTAGGACCAAGATTTATAGAATTTGATAATGAGGATTAGAGTTGATAAGATCGCTGAATGCTACGTGTAGGGGTATTGATTTCTGATTGGTGCATGTGTAGTAATAATATTAAAGCACATGTGTTGAATGTATGTCATCATTAACTAAAAGTCAGTTTGTTGGTTAAATTAGTCCCTAACATCCACCTGCACTTGGGGTGATAGTCCATAATAATAGGGTAGAACTTATTAAATAAAATGATTAGTTACTTACAGTAAATAAAACAAAATACTTTTGATTATTCTCGCCAACACAGTTGTTAACCCATGGACAGTGGTGGTCCATCTTGCGGATGCAACGTTGACACACTGAGCAATGATGGGCCCGTTCTGGCTTGATGCTGCAGCACTTAGTGCACTTAAATATCACCTGACCCTCGCGGAAACTCATCTGCTTGATCATTTCTTTTGTGGCATTCCCCTTTGGAACTGCACCCTATAAAAAACATCATCATCATTTACAACACACATACTGGTTCTACCATTCTAATAATATCACCAAAAACAAAAAAATAATTGATTTAATGTAGAAACAAAGAAAATAATGTCAATTGCATTAATCAATGTTTATTAAACATCCATACAGAAGTAACAATTAACAATGATTTGATATTCAATTTGTAGCAAGTGTATAGAGAAAAGTTTATAATGAGGTAGCATATTGTTTTACTTTGAATAATGTGTAAGTGAAGGTATTTTACAATACATTACATTCAGTACTTACTGGATCTGTGAACATGGTCCTAAGGTGCGACGCAAATGCAAGGAATGCCAGGCTTTGGAAGATGAATATGTTGATGTAGCTGTAGATTGGGTATGTGGACAGACCAGGCAGTAGCATCACCATCATAACGACAAACTCCGCATACAGTATCAGTAGCCATGTTAGTACAGCACATATGATGCCACAAATATCCTGCAAACAATAAAACTTATATGTGTTTGGCAGGATTCATCAAGAAATTTTACATACCCATTGCTTTAATATTTCATGACTACAAGTATTTCCAATTTAACATAAATTTAGCTCACTCTGATACACCAAGCTTTACCACCACAGCACCGGTTATGCATGTCGCAGTCAGGCCGAGTCAGAACCAAGCATTCTGGATCTATTTGATACTGATTTTCCATATCATCTTCATCGGAACTGTCATAGAATTCTCGTATCATTGAATGCTTCTACAATCCTGGAAATATCATAATATTTTGGAGAAGAAAATAAGTAGTATTATTATTATAGTATTTCGCATAAGCAGCAATATTCAAATGCCAGCAATAAAAAGAATAAACCATGAAATAGTATATAATTATATATTTTTCTTCTGATTTTGCAGTTTTTTTTATGAGATTTTAATTACTAACCAAAAACCTGAAGAAAAAAAATAATAGACAACTTAAAAATGAAACAATAAATCTTAATTGAAAACACAGAAACTCGCAGATTGTAAATGCATCAAATTATTTATGAAAATAAACATTTGCTAAGCAATATACACACTTTTTAAAGTAACTATCAAATACATGCATGCATAATAATATTGACATTTATGCAACAATATATATAAAACAAAACAAATAACATTTTTCTGTGTAATGATTAAGAATGCAATGCTTGCAAGCAGCTTGCAGCATGTATGGAATGACACAAGATGTGTGAATGTTGACAAAGCAAAAAGAGTACATACATAGCTTGAAATTCAAGATGTGGCATTTACTTTTTTGTCTCAATAGTGTGTATTTTCTAAATGGTATGCACCTCAAGTATTTTCACCTAATTGAACTCTTTATTGTATAGATTATTAATGATAATTTTATTTTGTTTCGACTTTGACGCACTTCAAATTCATTTCAAATACGATTTACAGATTATTATCTATCAATTAAGGTTAAGGTAGATTAGTAAAAAGAGTTGTGTGAAGAAGATGAAAAAAACCTATGTGCTTTTAGACGTAGGTAAGCTTTCAATTTAAAACAAACACAGATTAAAGAGCCTGTTGTTGGAAATATCAAGCAGAGCACATTACTTATTCGCTATGAAGCCAAAACAATATTATTACAGTACGAACAAACACTTCACTTCTCAGGCACTGTTTGCCTCAGTTTATTGAGAGTATCTCGAAGTATAAACATGAGCTTATTTTGGTACTTACCGTCACAAATAGCAGAGTTTCCTCACAACAACTAATGAACAACTGCGCTAAAGGAGAGTTATTTGAAAGGTGTGACTATAATAGGTACAGCCATAAAAAAGCCGACGATCTCTTGTAGTCGTCTCAGGCGTGAAGATGAGAAAAGTTAAGTTCATCAACTAGGTTCACGTGAAGAACACTGAAATCGATCGTCATAATCAATCGTGCTTTCTAATGTACTTAGATCAAACGCAATTTATTAGTGAACGGCGTTTCTTCAAATTCTAGCAAATCTGGCCAACTTGACGGAGGGTCAGGGTAGCAACTTTATTTTTGTTTGGACTCTCATAATTCCTATACTTAGGGGCACTCCGGTCAACAAGTAGTTGAAACAGTTTAGTTTATAAATATTAAATGAGGAATGCACACTAGTTTTATTTTCTGGTCTATTAAAATCAATAAAAGGAAACGAAGTCACTGTGTATCGCCGTAGTAAAAGCAACAGATAATAAATCCAATACTGAAAAGTCAAACATGAAAATACATACTTTTACTACTATAAAAATGATCGACTAAAGAAGTTTCTGTCAGGTTAGAGCATTTCGATCTTTTTGCATCCAAAGTTTTGCACCCGATCGATGGGCGATGGGGTAGCTCCTTTGAGTATTTATACTCTCAATTGGCGCGAATAGAGAAATTCAGCACTTCGTCAGTCATTTCGTTGGGGTCAGGTGGCAGAGATCCACTTCCTATCCCCTCCGTAAAATGACTTGTATGGATTGTATGATAGTGCGGTGTGTGGTGGTTGTGTGGTGCCTTGGTGGTGCACGACAGGGTGAAGAACCTGTTCTCTAAGTAATCTGTGGGGTGAAGCAAGCCAGTAAACAGTAATCAACTGAAATCAAAACACACAGTTTTTCTATTAAGTACGAATGTCCATTGCTAAACTTTGATGAATTATCGGCTACATAATATAGTCTCAATATCTCGTCAAGATACTGTGTTGTGTAAAAGTATATCGGCAGAGCAACGATCGCCATGACAATCAATAATTCTTTTAATAGATAGTTTTATTTATAACTTAGTGCTCCAGAATAGGTAACGATTTTAGGTGTACTTACGTGGATTGTGTAAATAAATGGATATCCTTTTGGTCACCAGTAATAATACAAATTGAGCCGTCACGGGACGACTGGCAGATGTGAAACATCGCACATTTACACACTACCACATACCTACAGACTGTATAGTGGGCGATCGCCACGTGGCATGCGTCGCCCCGCCAGCAATTAGTTTTTCGTGCGCATATATATATAGATGTTTCACATCAAAAACACGCATGGTCTGTTTCTTATTATTTTGCTACTGTAATCTAGCCTTTTATTCTTCCAAATGCAAGAGCATATTTCTTCACTGAAGCAATAAATTAAGAAATCCAAATCAATATTGGAGTTCATTTTGTACCTACATGCACGCTCTAAACTTTCTATAGTCAACCAAACAAAATGGTATACGCAACACGTTGCAACTTCAAGCGCCGCTATTGGTCGGCGGTAGCCACCGATGCAGTGGTAGCCCAGTGGTAACGGTTCCGACTTACGAGTTGTAGGTCGTGGGTTCGAACAAAAATATTTTTATTTCACTTATGCCTACAAGGGCACTTATGAAACGGCAGAAGCTAGGTGCACGGTTCCAATTGGTCGCTTCCTATGGAGAAGAGCCAGCAAGAAACTCCACGGTCACTCTTTAAAAAAAATAAAATTGGCTTTTAGCTTTTACAAAGTTTTCAAATTACAGTGATAATAGGTATGAGAGGACAGCGTAGGACCGTCAAAAGTAAAAATAGAAAATGGTCTACAGATCTACAGTCTATTAAGCCTACAACGTCCTCACATTGACAAAAAAAAAACAATATAAATAGGATACTAATAACAGTTAGAACCTTGTTGAAATTTAAATTGTAGGTATAATAATGTCAAATAAGAAAAATATTATGTCAGTGAAGTTTGTAAAAAAAGATTAAATTATATTAAAAAATAACTTCGTCATTTGGGAGCAGTTAATAGACATTTACATAGTTTTGCCGTTAATGTGTGGGAACTTAAAGGCTGATTATGCATTATACAGCTGCACCGATGTGAAGACTGCAGCCGCCGACAGACAGCAACGGCCGCAGTTATTTCAGTCACCGTCAAGATACGGCTTCTCTATAATATAGATATATAATATAGCTTTAGACTGGAATCCATGCTATTACTATGACGTGCAGTGTAGTAGTATTGCAGTAGTAGTGTATGGAACATAACTACGGCGTCTAAATGCTAAATACACACGCAGCGACTAAATTCTATAAGAGTGGATTCGAAGAGTGGATTCTCTTAAAGTCATGTACTGCCACTTAGATAATTTAAGTGCTAATAATAAGCCCAGTGCTTTTGCAGGGGTGAAAGTAATTTTTTTCGTTTGTTTCACCCGTTGAATAATATTTTCCGCCTCTTTTGCAAGCAGGTCTATTGCTGTTGCCAAATTGTCGTTGCCTTCTTGTTTCAATTTAGCTATTGTAGCGTAACCTATCTCAGTACTTTCTCGATCTTTATACTCGAAATCATCAAGTCTTCGTTTCTTCTGTTTCACTCCAAGATCTGTGAATGGTTTGCGTGGACTTGCAGCTGCTTTAGTCGATGTTCTGGCTGAACTTGTAGAGGGAGCACAAAAATCATCGGTTTCATTTGTTACTGGAGGTTCAGTAAATGATTCCTGTGGTCGTATACTTTCAAGTACGCACGTTGGCTACTCAATTTTCTGTTTCAACCAATCCATGTAATGTTTTCGGAAATTATCTGTGTTACATTTTGCTATTTTCCATCTTTTTAACACAGACTGACTTCATCTTCGACAAAATTCATGAAGAATGTCATGATCTTCTTCTGACAAACTGAGACCCAACTGTGATTGAACATCTCCGAACAGTCTTAAGTAATTTCCAAGCTTACCAGACTCTTTCAGAATCACAAATAGGTCCAAGTTAGTTTTATAACTGATTTGTCCATTTTCACAGCTATCACAGGCACAATGTTTCACAGAAAGTAGTTAGCAATTAACTAAAGTAAATATTGAGCGCTCTCTCTATTTATACTAACCTAATATTACCCTGTACTTATGAGCATTATTTAGTAGAATAAATGAAACAATTATAGAACATTTCAGCACGTAAGCCGTGATGAACAATAAATAATTATGTGTATGTGTGTTCAAAGTTATTGCATAATAAAACCGCCACAAAGTTAATATAATTAACAGGAACCTATTGATAAGTAAGTACGTTTAAAATACTAAATAAATTAGCAACAAATGATAAACCAAGTAAGGACAACATCTGTCGAGTCCATTGTCTAGAATAATCACGTGTCAATCGTGTCATTAGTAAGGGATAAGGCGGATTAGCAGGTAAACTGTCATTAAGGAGGCAGTAACACGCTTTAGACAATAGGTCGATTGTCAAATACAGGTTAATATAGGCGCTATAAATACAGTAAATACTCGGAATAAGATCAAATAATAATAAAAAATACATTTCATTTTTTTTCACCCAAAGTCCGACGAGTGCGAGGGGCGTGCTATATGTCGATTTTTTTTTTTAAATAAGGACATAAATCGTACCCGAGGATATAATGGGCACTCTCACGAGTCTCGATAAAAATGGATTTTTCTGTATTCGTCTATACATTTTTTATTTAAAAAAAAAATATTTTCCAGTAAAGAAACGACAAAAAAAATTGTGAGTGGTCTATGTCTATGAAACTCGATTTTCGTCCCACTGTGTGGCGTCAGACGCCACGCGCCATCACATCAAGCTACTACAATCTAGTATAATGCTAGGTACAGACTCTGTACCTAGCATTATACTGGTTGGCTCTATCATATCCTGGTTCCAAACTTCCAAGTCAGGTCGTCTGTAGGCCATTACAAACCTAAGATTGACCACAACGGGATCGAAAGAAAAACCGTAAAACCACATTGGACCTCAGATAGATTATCTTGATCGAAAATTTATCTTTCATCAAGGGGTAAAAGCTTAAAAGCTGCTGTGCTGTGGGTAAAAGGAATAATCGACTATTTAAATTTCACAAAAAAATTACAAAATGTTTTGGCATTTGGCGTAGTGACATTGACAACTAAATAAAAACATTTTTGTTTTCCTCAACTCGTACTTTACATTTTCCCCATCCTCATGTTTCTCATAATTCTCTTTAATGATCGATATTTCAAATCTTTGGTCACGTCGTAATACTTACTCATTTTATTTAAGTTCCAGTTTTTAAGATGCAGCCATTGTATTCTGTGGGTAAGCTCATTACGGTTTAGTAGAACAACTTCTTAGTTCTTTGTCTAAATTATTCATGGACCTGACTCCAGAAATGTATTGTTTCAAGCTACAAATATATTAAAACAGGAAGTTATAAACCCCATAGGATTCCAATAAGAACTTAATAATTGTATGCACCCAAAAAAAAAATTGATCAAAATCTGACTTATCATTCTTGTTTTGATGTAATCTAGTACTAGTAGATAAACGTTCAATATAATATGCATGGAAAATATGATACTTTAGAGTGATATGATATCACAATACAGACCAGATATAGATACTTATTATACATGTTACAACCAGACATCCTATCCATTTCATTGTTAATCTCTGAGTGGACATAGTACTTAAAGAAGATTTTACTCGATCATCATGCAGTCTAAATGATTATTATTGGATGTTATATTGTAGTTCATTCAAGAAGATAACAATTATCATGGTGGAGTTACCACTTTATTGTTTAAACAGTAATTTTTTTTTTGTTTATCTCTGTTATGGAGAATTTATACTTCCTGTCAGTGATTGTTTATGATAGCCTGAACAATGGGAAGTGTGGCTTATCAGTTAGCACTTTAGTCAGTTCATCTCATTGTCAGCTATTGTGAATATTGTGTGATTTAAATTTAACTATGTCTATGGATTTAAAAGAGTTTGATTGTAAAACTGTTGCTATTATGGACAAGTGTTTTGCAGAGCATGAAACTCGGCATAACACACATCATGCCGAGGAAGAAAATGTTGAGAGACCGGAAGAGAACACTCCGCTGTTATACCGGTTCCCCCAGGCTGTGTCAGACCGGAGCACAGTGACCACCGTGATTGTTAGCTTACTGCTGATAATATTGATTTCTGGTGTCATTATTGGAATATATCTCCTTGTGTTACAGAATAATTCTGGTTAGTGTTATATGTATAATGCTTTATGCACAAAAAAAGATGGCAAATATGCGGACTTAATGCCTTAGTCTTTTCTTTTGCTATAATCTACATTGTAATCTATCCATTTATGATTTAGGTAATATGAAAACATGCAAAATGCTTATCTTATTCTTACATCTGCTTCATGGCGATATTGATAGTTGATTACGGAAACCTTCACTGTGCGTGGTCTCACACGCATTTGGCGGGTTTCTTTTTAATTTCATTCTGTTATCCATTAAAATAATATATAACATAACAAACAAGGTGAAAACAATCTAGTGTTTGGTAAGTATCTAAATATCTACTACTCTTCAATTATTAATGGCTAAATTCATGACAATTTCTTTTTCAGAAAATGTACTACCTCCAGTGGAAAACCCTTTGCAATTAGTGAGTAGATCCCAATGGGATCCCAGTAATGTGGACCAGAGTGCTCTGAGATCATTCCCATACAGACTGAGGGCTGTGACAGTAGTTCACACTGGCACTGGACAATGTAATTGTACAGAGAATTGTACCAAACTACTGCTGGAAATGCAGGTAAGACAGCTATATTATTATGTTACCTTTTTATTGTTCAAGGATTTTGAACATTTCCATCCTGCTTAAACATGCTATCTTTCAGGGCCCTAGCTCTACTTTTAGCAACGGCAATCGGCGATTTAGTGACTTCATAAATGCGGCATCGCGTTTTGGCGACTCTCAACGATTGGAGACTATAGTAAAATCATAAATTTCAGTGATTAAATCAGTGCAGCTTCGCGTTCAGGCAACTAATCCCTTGTGAGCGCGGTATCAAAATTGTCTATTTTGCAGATCCCAAGCCCTGGCTAAATCTTTGCGACTTCCTCTGAATGTGTAGGGAGTGTAGCGTGTCGCCGGTGCTAAAACTGGCATGTCTGCTGAGGCTCTTACCAGTGCCGGATTAAGCAAGCGCGGGGCCCGTAGCAAATTCTATCGAGGGGCCCTTGATCGGATATGGGATCTTAAGTTTAAAGTGGTTAATAGGTTACGTTTCACATTTTTGTGACATCAGAAAAAAAACTAAAATCAGGAAATCCTATTCTTAAAAATAATTCTTTCGCGGGGCCCCCTTTTCCGTGGGGCCCGTAGCAATTGCTACACTTGCTACGTGGTTAATCCGGCACTGGTTCTTACCCATGCTGAAAAAGCCTTAGCTTCCTCATGTTGTTTCATAGGTATCATAATTGAATGTTCAATAATAAACTACGCTCACCTCAACCTTTACTATTTGTTGAGCTCTCTCCAATTATTATCGGTGCATATTATTATGCAGGTAGTATAGGTACCCACATAGTAAACACAGTGAATTGTTAAATTATGATATAGTATGATATGTTCAAAGTAGTTCAACAAAAGGATCTTGTGTCCAAATATAGAGGGCAGATTGTATGCGGGTGCGATTGTATTACACCGCGAGCTAGATTACTCGATTCGCGTTCCCGTTTGCTAGATTTAAACTTTGTTTAGATTGGCGCGTTTACAATCTATGCTGCAGGTGCTATGTAGACTACTATTAAAGTTGAGTTTGTTTTTTTTGTTTGAATGCGCTAATCTCTGAGTTAATATCTTGCGCTAGTAGTACAATATGTTTAATTTTGTTGGATAGCTTATTAAAATATTTAATTAGGTAAGTAAAAAAAAAAACTGTCACTCGTAGGACTGCACGTCAGAAAAGAAACCTTCTTAGCTTCACAAACTTGTAAACATCTGTATTTATGTATCTGAGCGTGACAGTCACGCGAGTTCAGTGCTTTACCCCATCCCAAAAGTGCCCAACGTGCCTAAAGAAGTTTACACTTCAAATGTATCTGAGTGTGTCCGTCACGCGAGTTCAGTGCTTTTTCCCCATCCCAAAAGTGCCCAACGTGCCTAATGAAATGTTCACTTCAAATGTGTCTGAGCGTGACTGTCACGCGAGTTCAGTGCTTTCTTCCCCATCCCAAAAGTGCCCAACGTGCCTAAAAAAGTTTTCACTTCAAATGTATCTGAGCGTGACGGTGACGCGAGTTCAGTGCTTTTCCCCATCCCAAAAGTGCCCAACGTGCCCAAAGAAGTTTTCACTTCAAAAACCGCTGTTAATATTTTTGCTTGAGGTACTTACAATTTAAAAAAATCGATAGTAATCTATATAATATATATAAAATAGAAGTCCACTCACTGACCACTCATCACGAAATCACGGAAACTACTGGGCCGTGAGGTCTAAAACTTGGCACAAGTACTCTCTGTGGGGTGCAGGCGCGCACTAAGAAAGGATTTTTTTAAATTCGCACCCCAAGGGGTTGAAAAGGGGTGTTGAAGTTTGTGTGAAAGTCCTAGGTTTTTAAAGTCAGAGACATGAATGTTGGCCTAATTGTTCCTTGCGGCTTCTAGGTGATCACTAAGAAAGGGTTTTACGAAATTCGGCCCTTAAGGGTATAAATAAGGGTGTTTAATGTTTGTATGAAAAAGTTCCAAATCCAGATAAAATCCAAATTGAATCTTACGGCAACGCGTTATTGCATACTTTAGATTGAAATTAGAATTCAGAAGCCGATAAAGATCCAAATTGAATTTTACGACAACGCGTTAATGCATATTTTACATTGAAATAAGAATTTGGAAGTTCCTTGAGGTTTATTTATCTTTAAGTTTTTTCCAAATGCCAATTTATAGGTGGCCAGTACCTATGTTTCAGTAATATGCAGGCGTAATAACCTTCTAAAGTTTTTATGCCAATTTCTAGGTGGCCAGTATTTTTCAGTATGCAGGCGTCTGCTAAAAGATAATGAAATGAGGTTCTAATTGGTATTCAGGTAATTTGAACGTTGCAGTTAAAGCAATAAAGTCGAGAATGCCAAGGGGAAAACTTCACAATGTTTAAAACAATGTCGCGGCTTGCAAGCCGATCGTTTCAAAAAACGAAATCATGTATCAATCACAGATTACAGAATACTGTAAAACCCGAGGTTACCTAAGCGATACACGTTCAAGCTACTTTTACCGAAATTTCTGTTCTGCGATATTTTTTATTACTACTAATTTGCTTTGAAATATTTTTCATCGTCATTGTTTGGTTTAAATACGAGGGCGGCACTGAAAATTTCGGGAATCAAGGAATTGACACAACATTACTATTTAAAAATGTATTTATTGCTTTACGAAGTATTCTCCGCGAAATTTGACACATTTTTCCATACGATGGAACCAATCATTGAAGCAACCATTCCATTCGGAAGTTGGGGTCTCCAAAATGGCCGTTTTGTAGGCGTCCACAGCTTCTTCAGGTGATGAAAATCTCTGTCCACGCAATTTATTCTTTATTTTAGGGAAAGTATAGAAATCATTAGGGCTTAGGTCGGGGCTGTATGGCGGATGGTCTAATAATTCTATGTTTTCTTGCTCTAAAAACTCTTTTGTTCTGTGCGCGGTGTGAGAACTCGCATTGTCGTGATGGAGGATGATGCGGCGGTTGCAGTTCTCTTTACGGAGTTCAGAAACGACCTGTGGCAAACAAATGCTAGCATACCATTCTGTTCAGGATAAAGCGGGAGGAAACGCCCGGGTGTCACCACTGTGTGGATCGCCCCGGAGGACACGGTGGAGCATACGGTGGAGGTCTGCCCAGCTTGGGCGGAGCACCGCCGTGTCCTCACGGAGGCGATCGGCGGCGGCGATCTCTCGCGTCCGGCCCTGGTTCAGGCCATGGTTCGGAGCGAGAGTGCATGGGAGGCCGTCACCTCCTGCGAAGCAGTAATGCTTGCGAAGGAGGAGGCGGAACGCGTGAGGGAGAGGCAAGGTTCGCGCTCTCGCGCCCCTAGTCGCCGCAGGAGACGCCCCGGGCGTCGGGAGTCGCAAGCCGATTTCCGGCCACCGTAGGCGCGGGCCTGCGGACGGTGAGCGATGGGTAGCTCACCGTCCGTTAAGGACCAGGCCCGGGTCGACGGCGCGTCGTATTCCACGCGCGCCTCAAAGAGTTGTCAGCACCAACTGACGGGGTCCGCTAGGGCCAATGCCTGCCAGGGTTGCGAGTTTGTCCGAAAGGGATATCGTGGCCCTGGCACACAGGCAAATGAAGGAATACGGGTGGGTTTTAGTCAGTAAAAGTCTGACTCGCCCTCCCGCTCAGCCCAGAGCGGGAGAAGTTATTTGATAATTTCCCACCCAAAAAAAAAAAAAAAAAAAAAGCATACCATTCTGCATTAACCGTTCTTTGTCCCTCAAGAGGAATAGTCGTAACATGGCCTGTTTTGGAGACAAACGTGGCCACCATTTTTTTTGCAACACTCCGTGAACGAACAATTTTTGTTGACTTTAACTCATTTTCGAACACCCAAACTCGTGACTGGTTTTTTATTTCGGGTTCGTACGCGTATATCCAGGATTCGTCACCTGATACAATGTTGTATACAGCATTTGAGGATCCTGTGTGGAATCTTTCGAGAGTTCTGACGCACCAAGTAACGCGAGCCGCTTTTTGCTCTTCACAGAGCGAATGCGGTATCCATCGGGAAAACAACTTTTTTACACCTAATTGTTCATGCAAGATTATTTGTATTTGACTCATGCCAATGTCTAAAGTTGCCTGAATTTCGCGGTATGTCACATGTCGATCTTCCTCAATCAGCTTACGCACAGCATCAACGTTTTCTTGGGTGACTGCAGTTTTTGGACGACCTTGACGGGGATCATCACTGAGCTTGACACGTCCACGTTGAAATTCAGCAAACCAGCGATAAATTGTGGTTTTGGATGGAGCTTCATCACCAAATGCAGAAATCATCCGGTCAACACACTGTTTTTGTGTTAAACCACTTCGAAAGTCATAATAAATCATTGCTATTGAATTTTCTCGAGTCAATTCCATTTTCTCAACGACTAAACAAGTTTGACAAAACCTTGTGACAAGACCGAGAATCTTTTTTTAAATAAATAAATGGTATTCGATTTTTAAAACCAAGGAGTTTTCAATTAAAAAGATTTTAATATGACAGGAACAGTGGAAATATTCCATTCCCGATACTTTTAGTGCAGCCCTCGTATTCGTATTGGTTTGTTTCGCTTCGTATTTTTAAATTGGAGGATAATAATTGTGTTCTTACCTATTGCCTGGTTGGATTTTTGTTATTTCTATTTCTTTGCGAATTACTTATTGTGTAGGTATTTCACACTGTGGTATTACTACTTATAATAGTTTTTAGTATTCCACTTTCTTTGAGTCTGATATTATATTAAAAACACTTTGTTCATGTGTTATATGAGTGTCATTGTCACTTTTATTTCTACATTTTTTACACTACACTAACTCAAATGGTTTTGTTCGTTTTAGTCTTCGCACTATATTTGTGTTGTCTAACAGCTGAATTGCCTCGACGTTCACATGTCGGTGGAGTCTGTGTTCATGGGCCTCAGCAAATTTTTGAATTATGTTGGTGACGGGTTCTATTTTTAGGTCACGATGGAGGTCGTCATTTCTTATATACCAGGGCGCGTTAACAATACTCCTGAGTACCTTATTTTGGAATGTCTGTATCATTTTGATATTGGTCGGTTTAATACAGCCCCACAGTTGGATGCCATACGTCCATATCGGCATGAGAATATGCTTATATAATAACATTTTGTTATGCATCGATAGACAGGAATTCCGTCCTATCAACCAATACCTGTTTTTAAAACGCATGTCTAGTTCTTGTCTTTTCTTTATGACGTGCGCTTTCCAGCGCAGTTTCGCGTCAAGCGTGATGCCAAGATATTTGGCTGTGTTTGCGTATGGCACTTGTTGACCATTTATGAAGATAGGGTGGTAATCACAATTCTTGTTGGTGAAATCAATGTGAAGTGACTTTGATTCATTCAATTTGATTCTCCATTTGAGACTGCATTGTGCGCCACGTGTCTGCCAACTGGGAAAGATTCCAACCTTTCAACCAGGATCGGTCAGGAGATGTTTATGGTTGAAAGCGTGAATACGTCACTGAAATGTCTTGTAATGGCACCTACGGAACCACCTGTGAACTCATGGCAGCGGGAGAACTGTTCCAATTTGTTCCAGGTGTTTCAAGATGGTATTTTTATTGCTGGTTTTGGGGAAGCACAACAGGGAGTAAAAATAATCCGATTCTCAGGAAACTTCAATGAAGGTCATTTTGATGTTTTAATAAAATTCCGTTAGCCAATTTAAATAATCAAAATGATGTTTTGACCTCTCATGCTGGCAAAATTGAAGAATCACCGACTTTCACTGAATTAGCGGAATGTGTGCAGTTGAATTCAGAATCCCAGATTGTGTCAAGAAGCCGCAAATGATCACTTGTAACGGAGCGCAAATTTTTTGCAAAATAGTAAATATACCTGGTGATGGCGCATGCTTATTTTCATCCTTATCCTATTTGGTGAACGGTAACGTGGCCATGGCTTCTCAAATTTGAGCCAGCCATGTGCGCCACGTGTCTAAAAACTGGGAAAGGTTTCAACCCAGGAGCGGTTAGTAGCTGTTTATGGTTCGAAGCGTAAATAGGTTGCTGAAATGTCTTGCCATGGCAGTATGGCACTTACGGAACCACATGTGAACTTATGGCAGCGGGAGAACTATTCCCATTAGAGTTCCAGGTGTTTCAGGATGGTACTTTTATTGCTGGTTTTGGGGAAGAACGGCAGGGAGTCAAAATAATCCGATTCTAAGGAAACTGTAATGATTAAGGTTTTGACACGCGAGTGAAACCGCGCGGGTACAGCTAGTATTATATAATTATCGAAATCGTGGAGGAAAACGTTTAATTTACTGACCTACTTGTAATAACTAAGCTATTCGACAAATTCTCCATACTAACGTCTGTTAATAATAGGTTGGGGAAAAAGTTTCTTCGCATTTTTTAAGGGAATTCAAAACATTTTTTAATATAATTTATTTATATTTAACTAAAGTATGTAGGTACCATTTTGTTCGATAACTTTTTGCCATCTTGTAGGTAGGGACATGCTCCCATTGCGAAATTTGACGAATGAAAAACATGGGACTTCTGATCAAAATACCGCTACAAGTGGTTTTGGCAGTCCTCTCGTGATGTTAACCTGACACTGCCTAAAGAATTCTGAAGAGACCGAAACAGGTGGAAATCTGAAGGCGCAAGGTCAGGACTATACGGTGGATGCATTAACACCTCCCAGCCAGACTCTCTTAATTTTTGCTGAGTGGCTAAAGATGTGTGAGGTCTAGCGTTATCATGATGAAAAACCACACCCCTTCTGTTGATTAATTCCGGCCGCTTTCTCTCAACTTCTTGCTTTAATCTCATCAGTTGTTCGCAGTAGAGTTCAGAATCGATTGTCCAGCCTGGTGGTAACAGCTCATAATGAATATTGCCCTTCCAATCCCACCACACACACAGCATCACCTTGTTGCGAGTTAACCTGCGTTTCGCCACAGTCTGTGAAGCCTGACCGGCCTTTGACCACGACCTTTTTCGCACGTTCTTGTCGTACGTGATCCACTTTTCATCACCAGTTATCAGCTTCTTCAAAAATGGTTTGGTTTCATTACGTCGTCGTAATAAAGAATCACAAATGAGTACACGGTTCATTAGGTTTCTTTCAGTGGGCTCGTGAGGTACCCAAATATCGAGCATTTTTGTGTACCCCGTTTTTTTTAAATGTGCCAAAACTGTTTTGTGGTCAATTCCCAGTTCTTCAGCTACGTCGTAACTACTGATATGCGCCGATCTTGCTCCAGTTTTTCAAAAATGGCATCCATTTTATGCGTAATAGGGCGACCAGAGCGACGTGCATCTTTGACATTAAAATTTCCAAACTGAAAACGCTTAAACCAAATTTGTGCTACTCTCACAGACACTGCACTAGGTCCATAAACATCGCAAATTTTTTTCGCGGCTTGCGTTGCAGTTTTACCTTTTTTGTAGTAAAATTTTAAAATGTATAATTTCTTCATCAAATTCACTCATCTTGACAGTACGAAAAACAAATGAAAATCACACATTTTTCCTAATTTGAATTTGGAATTATGTTCTTTAAAATTTAAACTTTCAATGATACCAAAACCAGCTAGATACAAATAGAATAGCCAAAGAGATTTTATTACAAGTTCATACATACTATATTGCGAAAAGACTTTTTCCCCAACCTAATATTTTTGTAAGTAAAATTTAAAAAAGGTGTCTTCATAAAAAAAAAACTTACACGCAGTAGGGGTAAACTTTTCGCGGTATACATTTTAACATACTCTCCTGTTACCCTACACGATAAATAAAAAAAATCATAAGTTAGCCTAAAATTCGGCGTACCTAAATTTCCCGGCTAAATCGTGCCCAACGTGCCTAATGAAGTTTTCACTTCAAATGTATCTGAGCGTGACGGTCACGCGAGTTCAGTGCTTTTTCCCCATCCCTAAAGTGCCCAACGTGCCTATTGACGTTTTCACTTCAAATGTATCTGAGCGTGACGGTCACGCGAGTTCGGTGCTTTTTCCCCATCTCAAAAGTGCCCAACGTGCCTAAAGAACTACAAAAAAATCCGGAATATTTCAAGAAGTATAAAGATGTAAGTAAGAGAAATGTAGCTCCTAGGAACAAAAATAAGCATAAACATATGCTCTGCGTACCACAATGTAGACTCGGATTGTACAAAAGGAACTCTTATATAACGGCTATAAAGGTGTATAATAAATTACCAGACGCATTCAAAGATTTACCTTTGACTATGTTCAAAAAAAAGTTGACACAATGGTTAAAAGAAAATTGTTTTTATGATTTAAACGAATTTATGTCATATCGTGCAGAAGGGCAAACTCAATTATGTTGATAAATTACACACCATATAATAATTAATTTAATGTTTAATATTATTGAATCGTGACTTACAAGGAATATGGACTTTGCATTATATTTGTAATTTGACATTTTAGTAGATATTTTTTTTATTTTGAATTATCTTCTTTATTTTTTTTTCTTTTTCTATTTTGTCGTTAATTAGTGTATGTTCCTGAATTTTAATATTTTTTAATCGCATTGTGTCAATCCCCTTTTATTAATAAATTAAATGTTAATATGACATATTTGCACACCTTAAGTAATGGTAGAATGTAATTGGGCCACGATATTCTTAAGTTCTTGATTTGTACCTACATTCTAGCAAATAAATGAATTTAAATTTGAAGGTTTTACTTCAAATTTATCTGGGCGTGACGGTGACGCGAGTTCAGTGCTTTTCCCCATCCCAAAAGTGCCAAACGTGCCCAAAGAAGTTTTCACTTCAAAAACCGCTGTTAATATTTTTGCTTGAGGTACTTACTTACAATTTAAAAAAATCGATAGTAATATTATATAATTATCGAAATCGTGGAGGAAAACGTTTAATTTACTGACCTACTTGTACGAGTAATACCTAAGCTATTCGACAAATACTCTATACTAACACGTCTGTTAATATTTTTGTAAGTAAAATTTAAATAAGGTGTCTTCATAAAAAAAAAACTTACACGCAGTAGGGGTAAACTTTTCGCGGTATACATTTTAACATACTCTCCTGAAGTCTCCTGTTACCCTACACGATAAATGAAAAAAATCATAAGTTAGCCTAAAATTCGGCGTATCTAATTTTCCCGGCTAAATCGTGTCTAAATAAGACAAGATTTTGTTAGGGTAGGTTAGCACTGCTATAATTTCATATCTACGCATACCCTCCTCGCTTTTCTCATGTGGAAAGGCAGCCTTACTGCGTTCCGCGGCGTAGGTTTGCGAACGGCGCAGCTCAAGCGCTAGTCACCAACTAGCCTTAACCCCTATTGGGTACCTATGTTATGTTATACTTACTTATTAGTTTTTTATTTATTGATAACCTAATATACTACACAAATAGATTTGAAATCGGTCATGATGACTCACAGTCCATAGTCCGATATGTGAACCGTATTTATCGTTCCTTGGCGTTTTAAGTAGTTGTTGTGTGAAAGAGTAGGTATTACCTATCTTTCTGATATGTGTAGTCCGTTTGCCATCCTCAAGGCTATATTCAATTTGATTATGATTTTGTGGTTTGCTTAAGGTACATTTTTCCTGGTCAATGATCAAGGGGCTTTGGGAAACTTTATTCCCCCAGAAATACCTAATGAAAAAAAAACCTATTATGTACTTAATGCAGTTTATACTTAATATAAACTGCATTAAGTACATAATAGGTTTTTTTTTTTGTGGCTCCAAGTTTTCTTTGTCTTACTTATATTATATCCGATAACTACGAAAAAGCATGATAGATAAGTACCTATAGCAATCGTGGTGGGTGCTGTCATATTGAATCAATGATAAATCATTCCCTCTTACATAATCATTTTAAAAATAACTTTCAGGAGTGGCACTTGGGGTGCAAGCGTGAGTGATAACTTGATATAAGAGTGGAGTGGACACTTAAGTATCGCCAATTCGCCACTAGTGGTGGCGCGTCTGGCGTCTTCTGTAGTCTTATCTCCTACGTGGCTGACTGTTTAATATTTGACTACGTTTTTTTTGTTTTTGGGGAATGGCATCTCGCAGGTCAACCAATGAGGTGGTCGGCTGCTTAACCGGGCTTTCCTGTGGGTACCTCAATAAATTAAGGCCTCCAGGCAGGGCTGCAACTAAGCGACTACTCGCTAAGGGTACCCCCTGTGGAGTACGACGTCGGCTTAGGGCGTCGCTGGGGGAGGACAGCAAGGGACAGGCTGGGTCGGATTTAGATTAATTTGGGGTGAATTTAAAGCTACAGACTCGCGAGGTGGCTCAAGCAAGGTTCGGTGGCTCGGAGCGGAATATTTGACCACGGCTTGAGATACTCATAAATCGTGCCGATACCAAACTAACACACGTGACTTCGGTGTCTAAGTAGCGCTCTTGCTAGCTTACGGGTAAGGATTTGATTCTAAACCTTCGGGATATTCACGCCCGTATTCCTAGTAGCTATAGACAGAGGTGAGTAGTATGTCGCCAGTTATGTTGTCCCGAGTAGGCAAAGAGCGCGCTTATTTAAAAAAATCGGCTATTAAGTAAGCCCAAAAAAATTTAATTGGATAACCCAATAACACTTTTTCCAACTAAAGGATTCAATGAATTCATTAGCCACACTTGCAATCGTTGTAACCACAGTTAGACCAACATTACCCACTAGTGAGCCAGTCACAGTAGGTTTAGGTATCTGTTTTATTATTAACTAACGACCCGAACCTGCTTAGCGAAGTATTTAAGTTAAGGAGCAGATATGTTTTTAGTGACTTTTAAATCTGTTATTTCGCCTTCATAATAATATAATGCAAGTAAGAAAAGCAAAAAATATATGTTAAACTAGAACGCATAGGTACACATCAATTCTATATGTGAATATTTAAGTATTGTAGTAAAATACTTTATAAAATAAATTCAGGAAGTAATGTCTACCCAAAGCATAAATAAAAACGATATTACTTTCAAACTACTTAAAATATTTTCATGCTTTTTTTTGTATGAATAGTTGTTGATTATCTATAATTCTATCTGTGATTTTTTTCAAATATTCAGTGTTTCGGTACTATAAATAAATATTCCATATATGAAAGATAATGGTTGCGCGGCGTGAGCGCGACGCGCATTTGTATGGCCAAGGTCAACGGTGATTATCTGACCCTTAACCTAAACCTTCCGGAATAAATTCTCTAAATGATCGGGAAAACCGTATAAAAATCTGTTGCGTAGTTTAGAATAACAAAATTTAAATTATAATAAATGACATCCTTGTTTTAGGGAAAGTAACGGTTCAAAATACGAATTTTCAATTAGATATGAAATTGCGACAGCTCAGAAAAAATATCTCGTAATTATATTATAGTTTTAATTCTTAATATTGTTTTGTTTTAGAAAATGTGATTATTTATAGGCGTATGATGGACGTTTATTTGTCATCTTCCAATTTATAGTGCTATACACATTACAAATTATATAGCATTACAAATTATTTGTTATAAACGATAAAAATATAGTCAAGTGCGAGTCGCATATAATTTTTTATCGTCATATAAAGAAGCAAAAAAAAAAAAATAAAAAAAAAAATCAGATTCTTCCTTAATACCTACTATATTCATTATCCATAACTGTCATCGCTACTATCATTAATTATCCTATATTAATAAAACATAATATACAATGTGTCCGGTTGTCGGTAGTAATCATTATATAAAAAATATAGTATATTATTTAAATAATATACTATATTAATAATAATATAGGTACTAATTTAAACAACTTTTATTCTGGCAACACTAATGAACATTAGAAAAACAATGCTATTTTAAACAAACGTGCTAAATGTGTGGAACACGATTAAAATCTTAATGGTATTTCTCGAAAAGCGGAGCTAGCTACGCACGACTTTTTTTTTTAATCCGTGTTTTATCGTATTGGCTCTTAGTGAACATCTTTCAGTTTTGAATACAAAAAGTCAGTGTCACTTTGTAGTGTATACGATATAACTTCCTCCTTTTTTGAAGTCCGTTAAAAATATCGTAACCGTATGTGAACTTAACCTGCGGGACTACTGCGTAACTCACATAAAATGATAATTGATCGCAATTGGTTTCATTTTGACAGTTTACCCACTTCCATTGCATTATTTACGTTGTTGAACAGACGCATTTTTCAAACCTGTGAAGCAATGGATTAGCAATTTCCTTCAAAACTCTTGGATTGGGATTCAAACTGTGTCACGCAATTAAGGTGCTGGTTAGGCGGTAACCGTATAATTTAGTGCCCATGTTCCAAAGCAAGTTCGTCGATGACGTATCGTATCTTCGTTGGTTTGTAACTTAGCATATTGATACTTGCATCTATGCCACTTTTGTTTTTGGTGAATAATCCGATGGGACGGCAATCCGACATGACCGGGGATGGTTAAAAAACATAATAAATTAATTTTGGTGTCATAGATTCGATCAATTATAGCTGTAGAAGTGGGTGACGTCACTTAAAAATAAAGTACGTCAATTATTCCTTCTTGCTGTCATTATTTATATTATAGATCTTCATGAGCAGTGCCAAACATCAAAAATAAAATGTATTTAGGGGGACCAAATTTAATCCGAGATACAGGTTTGCCATTTAAGTGTTGCTGAAATGCAAGACCAAGACGAGACTTAGCCAGTCTTGATCTTGGTCTTGCGTCAATATACCTGGTCTTGGTATTGCGCTCTCAGTCTTGGTCTTGCAGCAAAAGTATCGCAAGTCTTGCAAATCCCTATTAGCCTATTGCTATTTATTAAACACGTTAGTTTGGATCTTAGAACAACGTAACAGAATACATGTTGAGCTTAAATTGACATAGGCATAGTGAACCACCCAATTAATTAAGTAAATTATAGACATTAATTAAAAAACATGACGCAATTTAGTACCTAAGCGTAATTACCTAAGGCTTATTGCCTAAGGCATTAAGTCCGCCTTTGTACCTTATTGTGTGCGAGAAGTTTAAATAAACAATAAATTAATTACTAACTTTAGGTAGGTACAGTCGAGTTCACTAATATATTGGCAGTGACAATGTTTCAAAATATTGTAAGCGTTAAAATGATCCTATAGTTCTATACAAACTTAGACATCAATAAAATGTTATCATATAAACTGTTCATAAGTATGTTACGTTAGTGCATTCAAAAATATCTGACTACGCTTCGGAACATAAATATCTAAATACTCTAGATTTCAATATATTTGGTGCAACCTAGGATTCGTAAATATCCATACAGCTTTGAATATTCAACTAAATGGCCTTTACTATTAAATTTATTTTTGCTTACCGGAGCAGAAGTACGAGTAATAATGCAATGTTGCCGTTCGTAATAGGACTATATCAATCTGACAACGTTGCGTAGGTAGTACTTAGGTACAGGGGGTAAGGTCATACTAGCCTTTTTGCTGGCCTAGGATTACTTTTTATATCCTCCACACTTTTAGGATTAAATATGGAAAAACCTAATAATTTTCCATTCCATGTGTTGTTTTCGTTTGAGTTTCGTATTTCCGGGAAGAGTGATGTTATTGCCGGGAAATACGACTACGAGAGTGTTAAACGAATGGAAAATTTCCAAAGAGCAAGTCCATTGCATTATTATTAGAGACGAAGGATTTACTATGACCTACCTATGACTAATAAATAGCAGGTTATGTACATACTTAATCTGTTATCTATTAGTCTAGGTACTTAATTACTAATCTAGTACTAATTATTACTAAACTAGGTACAGTAGTACCCAATTGATATGGCTTACCGATGTACCTGCGCAGAAGGTGAATTTTAAAAGTGCGGGAAATGCTATTGACCAATCGGCACGCTCCACGCACCGCGGTTCTTTTTCCTGTACCGCTATTGGTCGGCAGCTGCCGCCATGTTAGCGCGCGCCGCGTGGCATGTTTGTCAGCCGCCATACTTCTGATCGAGTGCACGCTAGCAGCTCCAGTGTATTATGAACCTTATAATAGTGACCTAAGGTTGATTGTAAGTTTTAAGCATTCTTTCGTTAATCTTCGGGGCCATACTTTCTTTTCTGTGCGAACGAAGATTCACGACGCGCCTTATCAATTGGGTACCACTGTACTTAGTTTGATTCTATTTTCTATTAAAAGTCACAAAATTAATGAAACAATATTTTCTTTCAATACCAAGGAAAACTGCAACTTTTAGGCATACATTCATAATGGTCACTACTTTTTCCTTGCTTTTTGAAGAAAACATTTCCTTGATTTTAGTAAAAAGCTGTTATTTTGACATTACAAACAGACACTCAGGCCCGGTTTCTACCAAAGCGGAGAAGAGCGGAGAGGAGAGGAGAGGAGATGTATGGTAAACGACCAACAAGATATCGTTGTTTCAATGCGATCGATGGTACGATAACGATGGTCGTTTACAAAACATCTCCCCTCCTCGGCTTTGGTGGAAACCGGGCCTTACATTTTATTTATTTGTAGTATGTATAGATTTGTATAGATGCGAATGAATTATGTATGTCTGTCTGTTTGTTAAATTTTCACGTCTTAACGGCTGAACGGATTTCGACTACATATGGCACACCATGAACTAGGTTTGGATATTGGATACTTTTTATCCCGGTAGTAATGAACATGTGGGATAATTTCCGACCTCCACGCTGGCGGAGCCGCAAGCAAAAGCTTGCTTTCAAAGCCCTACAGGCCCAGATAACCTCGCCTTAAATAGCCTTCCTCGAGAATTGGGCTATGAAATGCAAAAATAATCTTGGCGACTGGGGAGTTTCAGAGATTATCGCGTTCAAGCAAACATACTCTTCAGCTTTATTATTATTAGTATAGATACAGACTATTATCCGATTACCTACAATACAGTTGCTAGCTGCAACCGGGCATCAAAAACACATAAAAATGTGATTAAATTATATTGTTTTTCAAAGCTACATCACTTACACTTACATAAATTTCGCGCTATAAATAACCAATTACTATAAAGTCAATGTCCCATTACAGTCGTTACATTGATATCAAATGAACCGTTATTAAATAAACGATATTGTTATTGTTTTTAATATCAAGAGACGATTCAATATACAGGATGGCAGGAACATCGACGGACAACCTGTTACCATGTACAGAATTTACGAAAAATATGTTACTTATTTTTTTTTTAAACCTGTCTGTTTCCTACAAAAGTGCTATAACTACGCGGTCAAAATGTATGGAACAGCAACAATTTTTTTTATAACCTACGAGAAATTTCAACGCAGTTCCAGAATGTCATCATGTACTGAATCTATTATCACGGTTGCGCGTCGATGTCATCTGTGGCCACCACCCTGTATTTATTTTATACTTAATTAATAAAATAAATCAATGTGCGAGCTGTGAAATGTAAAATATTAACTGTAAATAACTGTATATTATTAGATTAATTCGAATTTTATGTAAAATAAGCATATGATGTTACTTTTTAGGGTTCCATAGTCCACCAGAAACCCTTATAGTTTGGCCATGTCCGTCTGCCTGTCCCCAGCTTAGCTCATAGACGCTTAGTTCTAGAAAAAAAAACTACCTTTTACTTTGTAAGTCCATTACACGTAAAGTGGCGATGATACTTATTTTTCTCGTCTATCCCATGATGTGGGGTATCGTTGGATAAGCTGTTCAAAATATTGAGGATCTGTAAATATCATTTTTCGATTCAAGGATCCGTTTGCGTAATATTAAGCTTTGAAGAGCAAATTTTCGCTAGAGTCAAATGTCCCCACCCCCTGCCAGCTAAATGGTAGTTGGATATGTGGATATATTAAATTCATGGCAGTAGAACATATAACGAAATTAAAATGAAAACTATCGCAGCTAAGTGGGCTTTGCAACTTAACGAGTAATAGTCGACCAACTTACATTTGCAGTTGGAGAATTTACCGTGACGTATATATCGATCTACGGGAGAACATGTTTTTCAACTATAACGTTAAGTTTGTTTTTGGGATTAATTCATCCCAAATTCCCAACTACGGAACCCTTCATTGTGCGTGGTCCACACGCACATTGCTGGTTTTTTCTTGTTATGTTGAATTTTATGACTTCGAATTTCAACTTAGAAACATTTGTGTGAAACAATAATATTGCTATGCGCTTATTTTGAATGGATTCTAGGCAACATGTTTTTAGGGTTCCGTACCAAAATGGTAAAATGGAACCCTTGTGGTGAGACTAAGTCTGTCTGTCTGTCACACCTGAATATCTCAAGAACTACTAATGCTATCAACTTGAAATTCAGAATAGTTTTAGATGACGTTTTCCCAACTATTTATCACTCAAGAAAGAAATTAAAAAAAATATATCTTTTTTGCAAAAGGGACTGAAAGGGGGTCTTAAACATTTGAAGTAGGGCTACTAGGGCATGTGGGGTATCATATGAAAGAACGCTGTTTGCGCATTCTCAAACATTTTTTTCCTTTTATTTTGGCAGCATAGTTTCCGACTTTTGACGAAAAATTAACAAAAAAATACCTTCCCCCCCCTTATCTCCGAAGTGTGCATAGATAAAAATCTGAAATTATTCTATGCGATAGAAGTGTATGTAAAGATTAAAGGAAAAATAAAACGATGTCTCTAAATATCCCAGTTTTTCGGAAATCATCAACATCATATATACGTACGGAACCCTCGGTGTGCGAGTCCGACTCGCTCTTGACCGGTTTTTTTAATTAATACAAGCTATAATAATCAACTTAATTTTCACAGAAATATCTGTTTTGTCTCTCCTAAATACAGATTACTCAGTAATCTAGCTAGGAGAGCAGCGATTCACCCAACGATTATATGTACCTACACCGATTAACAATAAAAAAAAAAAAATGGTTTCTTGTTTATGAAACACTAATTTGGGAAAGTATACGCTTATCTACTAACCTAGAGTCCATTTCACGAAAGAAGTCCCGCGGAATTAAGTGGAACTAATTATTATTATACAAGTTAGCAATGCCTGCAGCGCCACGTCGCGCCTCGTCTGCGGGACTTCTTTCGTGAAATGGACTTTACCTATTATTGTTTCAGAGTAATGCCACTGCCGCAAATAGCACACTGCGGTATAATTTCTTGATATCGTCGAATGGGCAGACGTTCGAAGATCTCGGTTGGCTGAAATGTATACCGCAATCTAATAAAAACACTAGGCCGACAGGACTGCTCTTAGCTTTCATAGGTATTGTATAATCTCCATATCAAAGTTTTGTCAGCATGGTTAAGGATGAATTCACTGCCAATTCTATTCTGCACTTTCCTCATTCATATTAATCCCATAAGTAGTCTTTATTCACTTGTTCGAGAGGATCCTCGTCGCGAGACACGCGGGGCCTTTGTGACGCGTCGCGTGTCGCGCCGGTCTGTAGAAGCCTTAATATACATTGTTTTAATGATATTTTAAACAACAGACTAAAAAAAGTAACTAGTTAATCTCGTATTTGGTTAAAAGTAAACTAGAAATTTATAAGAATTACTAATCAATTAAATATTAAGGCGCTGACAAGAGGCAAATAATAAAAGTAGGCTTGTCTTTAACAAAAAAATAGCCCTATCTATATAGTTTGTGGTAGCGGGAAAAATATATGTTATTCTTGAACATATTTCTCAAAACTTGGTTGTTACCAAAACACGTTTAGAAAAAAAATCTCGATACAAATTAACGGTAAACTAACCCTTTACTTTGAGTTTCAATCCAAAATATCAGTATTAAATACCAACGTACGGTTGGTATTTAATTAATAACAAGAACATCGTATTTTTATGCAGAACTGGTAGTTTTTTATTTCCGATTACTCAACTCGTTTTTGAGTAAATAAATAATTGCTTCATATTTTGCAATAAATTACAAGCGTTGTGTCATCACGCTTCTCTTTCTTTTGTATGCAGTCTGACAGTGACAGTTACCTGCTATCGGCGTCTTAATCTAGCAATCGTATTTTTCAGGGAACTTCACTGAAACTCCACCTACGCGTCGTCAGTTACAAGAAGCAAAGAATTTCTTCGCAGCATCGGAAAGTCAACAGTATTTGCACCCGTCCTATCGTATCTTTGGTAGAAACGTAAACGACACACCACCTTTATTGGGCCAGAGCCTAAAAATCTTTCCTCAGTGGAGCAATGAGTTTTCAGATAAAAAATGAGGTTTTATTACCAAATGATAGTCTATGGTTAATGTTGTAACATGGAGCTCTATTTAACATGGGCTCGAAAAGTCAAGTAATTTTTAGGTGGATTATTTATAAATAGTTGAATTCAATTGTGAAAGATGAATACTTAATTTGTCAAAAGAGAGGGTGAATAAGTCTTAGTATAAAATAATTAACATATTCCATGCACCTACTTGAGGGCTTTGATCGATTCGATTTTATATTGAAAACGATTCTAGTGTTTAAGCCAAGTTTAAAAAATCTAGTTATTGGCGAAACCTACATAATGGCTTAATTGAAACAGTATTACCATATCCAATCTACATGTAAAATGTATAGTTATGGCCGAATTTTGTCATTTTCCTGTAGTTATTAATCTGTATTTAAATATTGACTTTTAGAGCGATTACAGACTTGTAGGCATTAAGCCCTTTGTATACACACGTTTTTCTTGCATTGAAAAACTACGGTTTCTTCGCCGTGTGTAGGCACGGTCGTCAGGGTTGTATGGGCCACTGATCTTAGTTGACAAACACGTTTTTTCTAAGGCAGGGTTTATACGCCGTACCGTAAAGAAACCGTGCCGTGTACAAAGGGCCTAAGGCCACAGGACCATTTGGGAAAAAGCAAACAATTAGGATACTGCCATGTTCGTCTCGGCTTCCCAGATTTTTTATAGTTAGAATATTTTTCCTTGCACCTATAGCTTTCAAATTAGATCCTAAACAGTTAAAAATTAGGCCTGAATTTATTTGACTGAACTGGATGTCGTGCAATTATATTTATTGTTAGAAAATAAAATTAAAGAAAATAAAATAAGTAATTTACATAATTTCCTAGGTATAGTCGATTTTGTGATTTACCATTTTTGACAAAAACTCCTAGTAAATTGAAACTTCACTAAGGTTGAAATTACAAAACTGCCACATGGGTCTTGAACGTTAAAATAGACTTTGTAGTTATATGAAGTGCAAGTGGCCTTAGGACGGTAAAACAAATAC
The DNA here is from genome assembly GCA_948098905.1 of Tiliacea aurago. Taxonomy (NCBI): domain Eukaryota; kingdom Metazoa; phylum Arthropoda; class Insecta; order Lepidoptera; family Noctuidae; genus Tiliacea; species Tiliacea aurago. The sequence continues at coordinate 20,873,508 of OX402576.1, forward strand.
GAGCCCGGATATACTTACTGTATCATTTTAAATAGTTCTTCTCTTTGTACAGACAAGCTTAGTGAATGTTTAATGATCTTCTACACATCGGTTTTCGCCACTGTATCCAAGGTTAGACTTATAATCGTTATACGGTCATCACATTAAATGTGATAAATTGTTATGTTAGTAATAGAGCATTTTGTGCATAATATACATTATTATTGTTAGACGAGAATCTCACCAAATCGATTCAAATTCAAAATAATCATAACTACCATACAATGAAATGTGCAATCGTTATTCTTATTTGATTAAGTTATTACACAATTATAATGTTTATTTAAGTTGTTATTAGACGTATTCATGATATTTTGTAAGTTATGTGTATAAGAAGATAAAAAAGGTATGTTTATATTAAAAAATCTAATTATAAATATATTAAGTAACAAATAAATATTTAATGACTTAATTCCACTAAGGGCTGATTTTTCCATCATTATATTTCATCTGAACATAGACATTGACGTTGAAAAATAAAAACTATAAAGAAATACAATTATTTATCTAATAAACTGATACCAGACGATTTAAAAATCAGCATTTAAATGCAGTATATTTTAAAGTTATAGCTTTCAAGGCGGGACTTGCTACTGTTGTTATAAAAAATAATACAAAAAAAAACTTTTTATGACGGTAAAACCGCAATAATAATAAATCCATTTGCAATGTATGACCCTCAATTACTGCCATTATCCCATGTTACTTGGGGTCGGCGCAAAACGCGCTCACGCTCTTGCCATTCTCCCCCGTCACGCTATAATTCACTCCTTTCTCATTTATTTTATTATTATGTTAATATGACTCAGCTATTTGGGTAAAATAGCGGTAATTACGGACTTGATTATTATAATATTCGGTTTGATACTTGATTGCAGTAGATATGCCTCCATACACAGTTTTTATTGTTTTTCAGTATATGGTACATTGAGATCTTACATTAAACATTGTTTCACACACTACCATTGCTGGTGTAGAAATATTAAATAATAAGCTAGGTACATGCAAATCAGAACTAGGTACATTATAAGAATAATAAATACTTAAATCTAAAAAAAATTGTATTAAGTTTATGAATTTATAATTTTAATGATAAATTAATAGACAGGTTTTAATATTAATCAAAATAACATTATTAATATTTTCATATGAATAATTAAATCAATAATAGTCAAAACGATTATAGTCTATACAAGCTGTCTAGTAGTCTAAATAATACTGTAAAATGACGAACTTCCATACAAACTAGATTTGACAGTTTGAAACAATTGCTTTATAAATGCCTTCCATCTTCTTCTATAATAAAAATCTTAAATTCATTGATTCTATGACAGACAACGCACAGCATACCTAGAGTTCCTTACATAACGAAGGTGAGCATTATAGGGAAGGATTTTTATTCATCCCTTAGAGCCTAAGGGACGATACAATTTGTATGGAAGTTCGATATTTTTGCCGATGAGAAACCTCATCGGACACACGGCTTGTACAGTCATAAAAAAAAGATAATAGTCTACAGGGTGGCATCGACGCGCAACCTGTTACCATGGATTCAGTACATGATTCTGAACTGCGCTGGACTCCACTGCGTTGAAATTGATCTGTTCCATACATTTTGACCGCGTGTGAACTGCACTTTTTTTTGGAACAAGCAGTTTTTTTTTTAAATAATATAAAGTAAAATTTACGCATCCAATGCGTAAATTTTACTTCATCATCAGTCTAGAATCATGTACTGAATCCGTGGTAACAGGTTTCGGTTCGATGTGGCCCCTGTATATTATTACAATTTTATTATACATCAATTATTTTAAGTACGCAGGTATTTTTCCGACGAAGAAGTTAAAAAGAAACGGTTAATTTGAATAGTCTGCTTATTAGTTTAGTACGTATGATTATAATGGCAATAATACACTGTTTGCTTATACTTTTCAATTTGGATGAGGTAACCACATTGAATTGTGCAAAACAATAATTATAGTGAATCGTTTAAGCGCGTTTCAATAAAAACCTGCCAAGTGCGAGTCGGACTCGCGTACGAAGGGTTCCGTACCATTATCGAAGTTGTATGGGAGCCCCTTTAATTATTTAATTTATTCTGTTTTTTTATATTTGTTATTGTAGTGGCAACAGAAATACATCGTCTATGAAAATTTCAACTATCTTACTATCACGGTTCATGAGATAAAGCTTGGTGACAGACGGACAGACAGACGGATTCAGGTTTCGCATATACTAAAAATAATGTTGTATACCTAAGTGTTAAGATTAATTTAGAACAATTTATACATTCTTATGGATTTATCAGATAATACTGACTGTCAAATGAATTCAGATTTAATAACTAACGGTAGGTTCGGTCAAGGACCGATAAAAATGAAATCAATCTGCCTAGCCGTTTCCCCACTACGACTGCCTATCTGACCTCTATAACCCAGCAACTGGGTAATACAATAACCCATACGATTCGCATATCGGTCAAGGAGCGATAATGTTAAGCAATTTTCAATTAATTCCTTCCTACATAAGTACAAGAAAAGTACAGACTAATCTATCAAATTTCTTTAATAGATTTTCAACTTTATCCCCTACAGCATAAGGTTCAAGGTTGATTGGGAAAATTTTACAGTTTCGGGTGGCCTGACCTGCTCTCACCAATTGAAATGATCGCAATTACTTGGTCGGAATAATAAGAAAGAAAGAAAGAAAAATAATTTTAATTGTCACAGAAAAAACGTGCAACGTGCGTGTATAATAATAAAGTGCAAGTTAAAATTAAGGGGGAGGGGCTCGTGGTTAAGTATTAACTGCCACACGGGTCGATCGATCAGGTTAAGCTTCGCTTGCCGTGGTTGTCGGTGGATGGGTGATTATCTTTACATACCAAGACCGTGTCCCGTGTCCGTGTCGTGACCGTGTCTCTTAAAACACGTTAAGCCGTTGGTTCCGGCTGTCATTAGTGGATCTTTGACAGTCGTTACGGGTCGTCAGACCAGTCTAAGGCTGCCTGTCCACCGGAGCGGAGCGAGGCTGCGGAGCGGAGAAACGGAGAAATGTTAATCAATAGGATTGCAAATCCCTGTCCACTTGCAATCCTATTGGTTAATATTTCTCCGTTTCTCCGCACCGCAGCCTCGCTCCGCTCCGGTGGACAGGCAGCCTTAGACTGGTTGTCAGAGTTTCGGGCAGATCCCTGTCCACTTGCAATCCTATTGGTTAATATTTCTCCGTTTCTCCGCTCCGCAGCCTCGCTCCGCTCCGGTGGACAGGCAGCTTTACCAAGGGGTATCCTATTATTCAGTAACTGGGTTGTGGAGGTCAGATAGGCAGTCGCTCCATGTAAAATACTGGTATTCATTTGCATCCGGTTAGAGACTGGGGTAAATGCTAGTCTGATGATTATGACGTAAAAATTAACTTTAAGGTGCGTCACATATTTATTCCTTGACTGTACATTAATTTGGTTTAGTTTGGAAAACTTTGTTCGTGTGCTGACTAATACTGAGCATAATAAAAATACTGTATAGAGGTAAGAAATTGACGATTAAATGTAATATTAATATTTAATTTTAATAATAAATTTATCATCAAGAGCAAAGCCCCGTATTCATGGTAAACAAGTGTTGCACAACATTGTTGCAAGCAACATTTCTTTTTGTTGCTAGCAACTTGTTTTATCAACAGAAAAAACATTTCGCTGCAACATGTTCAGGAATTTTGTTTTTACCATAAATGCGAGGTTATAGTTAGTGTTGTTACCGAATTTATTTATTTGTATTAAATATGCTTGTAATAAGATCGTTTGTAAGATTGTAATAAGTTAAGGCTCAAATTCCAAATATAACAATTATATAAGCCTTGGCGGCCCTAGGGCACATCGCGTTATTTAAAGTTGCATATATGTATATGAGTCCTGCCGACTGCAATGTATCAAAAATATTACGATTTGATTACTTACTAGTAGACATGCGCGAAATGTGTCAGTGAAAAGAAATGAATGAAGTATATCTTTTCGCTTAACGAAGTAGTCCACTCATTTACTTCAGTACTTCATTTAGTTCAGTAAATCAGAACGATTCGATAACGAGAGACTGAATGATAAGTTACCGCGAATGACGCACTTCTCTAGTTCAGTTTTATACCTATCTTCTATCTCAATTTTCCTTCATACTTTATATAGGCTTAGTTAGGACCATGATATATGAATCTAAGCAAAACTATTTTCATTAAGTAGTATGTTTTCTGTTGAATGTGTATAGTTATACCTTTTTGTATAGGTTGGCGTAAGTATTTGAAAATCGAAATCACAGTTGCTGCGAACGAAAAGATATACTGAACTAAATGAAGTAGAGACACATTTGAATGACTACTGATTGAATGATAAGTTTATTTTGTGAAATGAAGTAGTTCATTTCCTTCAATCGTTCGCGAACTACCCATGTCTACTTACTAGTTGACTCGTAATTACTTGTGGCCGCATCGGACTGCGCAACTTGTGCCGAAAATGTATGCGTTAGTGCGGACAAGGCTTTAAGAATATCTTAGGGCACAATACACTGATAGCAAATTGACTTTGCTAAGTTACTGTTTCCTTTGAAAATGAAGCTTATTCCTGAGCAAATAAGGTTCATATTCATATGAAACGATAAATTTACTTAGCGGTTAATGTCAATGTGCTAGCTGTGAATCTTGCCATTAGACTCAGCACGCACTAGACACTATTAGGCGGCCGAGCCTTAGTAGACCTATAAAGCTTTATTAAAGCGCACAATTTTACCTACTGCTTTAAAACTAGTCAAAAAGAAACAATACTTTTATTAATTCGGTAAACGATACCGATCAAACTATCGGTCGATTTAAAGTCTCTAGTGTGCGCTGGCCCTTAAGCTTGGGTTCCTATGAAAGCGGTGCAGTCATACGACCTCCGGAAAATGACTGCTGTCAAAAAAATCCGTAATGTTCATTGGTGTTTTGACATAGCGGTGTTAAAAAAGGCCATCATCAGGAAGTTGGCACCGCTTAGGTTACCCAAGCTTTAGAGTTAGTAGGTTATAATTTATTAGTGAAATGACGGTGTCTATGTGTTAAAGGAAAATTCTATTAAATAAATGAATTTAACAATTACCATAATAATTGATGTGATATCGTTAGATTAGTATCTTCATATTATTGTATAATTATTATTATTAAAATATGTTTTGTAAATTATTACATAATCGCGACGTTTTATTTCAAATCTATTTAGTGCCGTATGAAAAGGAAAGGCCACTTTTTTATGGTAACCAATGTAACCATAGAATTTTATAATTAGATGAATAATGGTTACAACAGGGGAATTCTACAGAACACGTCACATCATCTATCTTGCAGAGGCAGAGGCAGAGGTGTTACACACAGACAAACATTCTATAAAAACTTATTTTCGGCATTGGCGATCCCAGACCTCGTAGAATTATTTTTTTCAACAATAATCATTTTTCCTTTTTGACTTCACTACGATTTTATTATATGACATGTCTTTAAGGGCAAGATCGGTAAAGGGCCAATATACAATTAGAACATATAATCACCCCTGTATAGTCTCCAAAGGGGTAGACAGAAAAAGGAACTAGGAAAAGAACATCTCTTATACACATGCGTGTTGTCCGCGCATGTCATGCAAGCGTTGAAGCATTGAAGAGCCAGGCTGGCACGTTACCAAAGTAAAAAACCGGTCAATAGCGAGTCGGACTCACGCACCGAGGGTTCCGTATAATGTATAAGAAGTTGATGATTTCTGAAAAACTGTGCTATTTAGAGACATCGTTTTATTTTTCCTGTAATCTTTGCATAAACTTCTATCACATAGAATAATTTCAGATTTTGATCTATGCAAACTTCGGAGATAAAGGGGGGTACGGTATTTTTTTTACATTTTACATTTTCCATTAAAAGTCGGAAACCTGCCTGCCTGGAACTGCCTAAAAAAAAGAAACAATGTTTGAGAATGTGCAAAAAGCGCTCTTTCATATGATACACCACATGCTCACTTCAAATTTTTAAGACTCAACATTTTTCAGTCCCTTTTGCAAAAAAACATTTTTTTTTTATTTCTTTCTTGTTTGCAAAATAGTTGGGCAAACGTCATCTAAAACTATTCTTAATTTCAAGTTGATAGCATTAGCAGTTCTTGAGATGTACAGGTGTGACAGACAGACAGACTGACTTAGTATCACCATAAGGGTTCCTTTTTACCATTTTGGTACGGAACCCTAAAAATATATTCTAAAATCATAATTTCAAGTTACTACGCGCGACACGTAGACAAGTCCTGGAGCGGTGACCGCGTACCGGCAAGCGTAGTGTGGGACGCTGTCCAGCGACGATGGACCGACGATCTTAAGAAGGAGGCTGGGCCTTCCGCATCCCGTCTGTCCCACAGCACCCTGTCCTCCGACAGGGTGTTGTGGCGCCGCGGCGTGTCCAGTAGTGGACTGCTATAGCCTGAGTTGATTGATTGACACGAGGGGTGATCACTGAAATGGAATTGACTACTAAGATGATCTTCCTTATGGAAAATAAAAAAAAAAAACACTGCTCTCCAGGGCCCATCGGACCCAGGACCCCACACACTCAGAAGTCGCGCGTGACTACTGGACCAATGCAATGAGGTCATGTAGGGCAATATACTATTAGAACATAATATCACCACCCATAAAGTCCACGAAGGGGTAGACGGAAGGAAGGTGTATGTAGAGGACAAGTATATTCCTGGCACGAACCCTGATTCTGTACTACTAAGATGAACTTCCTTATGGAAAAATAAAAAAAAAACACTGCTCTCCGGGGCCCATCGGATCCAGGACCCCACCACACACTCAGAAGTCGCGCGTGACTACTGGACCAATGCAATGAGGTCATGTAGAGCAATATACTATTAGAACATAATATCACCACCCCTATAGTCCACGAAGGGGTAGACGGAAAGAAGGTGTATGTAGAGGACAAGTATCCTGGAACGACTCCTGATTCTGTACTACTAAGATGATCTTCCTTATGGAAAAATAAAAAAAAACACTGCTCTCCAGGGCCCATCGGACCCAGGACCCCACACACTCAGAAGTCGCGCGTGACTACTGGACCAATGCAATGAGGTCATGTAGGGCAATATACTATTAGAACATAATATCACCACCCCTATAGTATACGAAGGGGAAGACGGAAAGAAGGTGTATGTAGAGGACAAGTACCTATCCTGGCACGAACCCTGATTCTGTACTACTAAGATGAACTTCCTTATGGAACAATCCAAAAAAACACTGCTCTCCGGGGCCCATCGGACCCAGGACCCCACACACTCAGAAGTCGCGCGTGACTACTGGACCAATGCAATGAGGTCATGTAGGGCAATATACCTACTATTAGAACATAATATCACCACCCCTATAGTCCACGAAGGGGTAGACGGAAAGAAGGTGTATGTAGAGGACAAGTATATTCCTGGCACGAATATTGATTCTGTACTACTAAAATGAACTTCCTTATGGAAAAATAAAAAAAAACACTGCTCTTCGGGGCCCATAGGACCCAGGACCCCACACACTCAGAATTCGCGCGTGAATACTGGACCAATGTAATGAGGTCAATCTGCCTGCCTTTTCCTTGGGGGCGGCTTCTAGTCTAACCGGATGCAACTGAATACCAGTATTTTACATGGAGCGACTGGCTATCTGACCTCCACAACCACCCAGAGTAACTGGGTAATACGATAACCCTTGGTAAGATTGGTTGTTAGACTTTCGGGCTTCTGAAGACCCCTAACGACTGTCAAAGATCCATGAATGACACCCGGCACCAACGGCTTAACGTGGTTTTTGAGGCACAGAGGAGTCTCAGTATGTAAAGATGGGTCACCCATCCACGAATCAACCCCGGGAAGCGTAGCTTAACCTGATGGATCGACCCGTGGGGATGTTATTACTTAGCCACGAGCTCCTCTTCCAGTGCAATGGGGTACCTTCTATAAAATATTTAAGACTCTCTAAAAAAATATAATTGTTCAAGATGCCACAGTGTCCAATTATTTAAGACGCAGATATATGCAAGTGACCTTGAGTAGTTAGCTTGCGTGTTCTGTACTGAGCTCACGCAACGCGTCGTACATTCAGCCAGTAATAGGACTCACGCATCATGGAGCGCTGTCCCCAAGTTGACGCATTATTAATTTATTATACACAAAACAAAAGGTATTTTAATAAAACGAGTATAATAAAAGATCAATAATTAAATTATCTTTAAATTGGTGAAGGTTTCAGAAAAATACGCTTGGTAGATTTTGCGCCATTCTCAGTTTTTTTGTCCGCGTTAGACATAACTTTACAAATTAATTTCACTATTTAATACAAACATAATCTAAAATATTCACATGTTAAATTATTGAGAAAATGCAACAACAATTTAAAATAAGTATATTTTTTTCAAATCATTAACATTACTCGTTTAGACGTGATTTTCAGTATAAAATCATTAAAAGTCGGTTATCGTCCCCATATGTATAAATATTTATAAGCTGACGGCACTGCAGAATACTTTGCGTCGATAATAAGAAAATGAGGGCACGTTTGGCGCAGTAGTTGAGCGATAGCTGTTGTGCTATTTTTCGCAGGTTCGATCTCCGCGAGAACTGTCTCTAAATTATGTAACAATGATAAAAAAGCATGACCAGATAGTTCGTGCAACTGTTTGTGTATAATTGTGATATTTATATTTGTTAACATAACACACTTGACATTAAGGTGGAAAATAAGATTTTCTACTAAAGTTCACTTTCTCGTTATTATATATTTTAATATCGTTATGAATTTATGATACACTTTAGGTTCAAGGCAAAAACACAAAAATATAATAATTCTTTAATATTCTTTTTTTCTATACCTTACCGTGTACAAGTCATACATTTTAATTTGTCATGGATCTGAACTTTATAACATTATGGATAGCAAACAGAAGAGAAACGCAGCAAGATAACATTTCGTGTCATAAGTACCTAAGTAGGTTTATAGGTATGTAGGGGTACTTGGAATTTTGTAACTAGGAACTGTAGACTCAATCATCACGCTTTCAGTAACTCAAATGAAACTAACATGTGGGCCAAAATCCGGTCCATCAATTAGCAGGAAGTTCGGTTTTTTTTTACTGTTTGTTTTGACAGTTTCTGACGAAAAATAATGTTTCTTTCTTATTTGCCAACCACCCGAGTCCTTTTACACAAACAAGTTTCATAGAAAAATACTTAGCCTAATTTAATACAGGTAACATAATAATATTTAATCAGCGCATTCAAATTTTCAGTGCTTAAAATATTTGTGTTGTCGGTAACGCTTGAAGGCGCACGAGCTCAACACAGATACAGGTTTTCTAAAAGCTAATAGGCCTTAAAGTAAAAGTTTTCTAACAATGGAATAACCTAATCTATCTCTAGTTTTCTGAAGCTCCCTTGTACCGCGACGTCGCCGTTGACTACGATGGTGGTGGGTTTTCTTGAAGAGATGATGCCGCTGGTGCTGATGATTTCCATTGAGTCGAGTCCAAGGACTTTCTTCTGCTGATCGTTAACCAGCTGCATTGTGAACTTGACCATATCTTCGATTTTCAAAGTACCGCCGTATCCTGTGGGGAGACACTCGACGTTTATGTGCTGGTGGAGTTGCCTAAGGTGCGTGTGAATCTGAAAAAAAAACCATCTTTAGTTTTTTCTCGCAAATGAAATTCAAAACAATATCGTGCGTAGGACCCCTTTACAGTCTTCCCGGGAATGTGCCCCAAAAACTGCCATGTACTGCGTTCTATTCCGGAGTGGAGTTAATCTTTTAGGAGGCCGCTGGGTCCTTGTGCTATTGTTAACCACCGGGGTGGTTTTAGTGAAATAAGTATCAGCACTCCTCAGTCATTAATTTTAAGAAAACTTACAGCGAATACATTCGAGTATTCAAAAGTAATTATGCAGAAAAAAGCCTGCAACTACCAAAAATAAAATATATTTCTAGAGATATTTTAAACACTTACGTTGAGTCTCTCAGCCATCTTCGGTGTAACTTTGCTAATCGCAAAATCGACGATATATTTGAGAGCACTCGGTACGTTAACACAGTGGAACTCCTTGTGACGCATGGGCAACGATTGCTGCAACACATAATGTACCATAATTAATGTAAATGGATATCATGAGAGCACATAGATCATGTTTGTTTGCCCTGCATACGTGACTCGACTGAGCATTGCAACCTAGAGGAGACCGAGGAGAGTTGTGACAGAGGAGAGTTGTTACAAAGTCCATTTCTCGGATCCTAAGTATAATCGTTAGCGAGCTGGCAACATCGCTTTTCGCGCATCAATTCTTGACGCGCTAGCTGCATTTGCTGCATGTCGCGGCGGCCTACGGGGAGTGGATGTGACTGCGACATCGATGGCAAAAAAATCACGAAAGTCCAGTTTTTCACAAAAAAAATAATAACCTACTCATCGATACGTGAAGCTGTTGGTAATTTTTTAGTAACTTAAATTATGCATTGAATAACTATATGTTTCAATTCATGATATTTAACTTCACTGCACATCTCGAGGTTACATGATATTATTCTGAACCAAGCATGATTTTTGCGCTTAAAAGGATTATGAAAAGAATGAATGAATATTTATTTGTTACCTAAACACAGGTGCATACATATTTGGTCTTCAGTAACAGTGCAATTGACTCTATGTTTTGCCAGCGGCCTACAAATTTAATAGTTACCTACAGTAGGTATTAGCCATATTAAAATTAAATTCATAAACATTTTATGAGGAGCTGTAACAACTCTCCTATTTTAACACTTTGTGATGTTTCTAAATGCGTCTTGGTGTGGTTTTGCGTGGGTTGTTGTTTTATTGTTTCTGAATGCTTAATAAATGTTTGGAAGACAGATTGAGGCACGTCTTTGAAGGAAACACAAATTGTCTCAATTTCGTACTAAAGTGTTATTCAAGTTATTAAAGTATTGAAAAAATGTGATTTTGCAGATTGTTCTTATTATTGAAAGTTTATTAAGTTGATTTTTAATTAATGTTGCTTATTTACATTTATTTGTTCATTTTTATTTAATTTATTTCCTTTAAGTTCATTCCAAAAACCACCTGTAGGTAGATATCCCAACTTACCTCCACCTCTGGCACGACCTACCTCAGTTCTAGGAGAATTATGAAAACAACGACTCAGTTCAGTTTATGGAGTTTGTTATCTGATCTAGATAATTTGTACTATTTTTTCAAATAAAATCCTATAGAGTATGGAACTGGATATTGGTATCTGAAACGTGCATAGATCTAAGACTTTTCGGCTGAGATATGTCCATTATATTTCTTCCCGTGGGTGTCGTAAAAGGCGACTAAGGGACTACGAGCGGACTAGAGAATGGGCAGCAGCGTTCTCTATGCGTTTTTCACACCACACTGCGGTCGCCAACACGCCTACCAAGCGTAGCGATTATGGCAAACCCACCTTTAGGGGAGGCCTATGTCCAGCAGTGGACGTCTTTCCGCTTTTTTTTTTTTTCGGTGGGAAATTATCAAATAACTTCTCCCGCTCTGGGCTGAGCGGGAGGGCGTGTCAGACTTTTACTGACTAAAACCCACCCGTGTTCCTTCCGTTGCCTGTGTGCCGGGGCCACGATATCCGTTTCGGACAAACTCGCAACCTGGCAAGCATTGGCCCTAACGGACCCCGTCAGTTGGTGCTGACATCTCTTTGAGGTCTTTCGGCTGAAATGATGATGATGATGATATCCATTGGCGTAAATATTGTTACAACCCTCCCTGGTCTCCCCTACTGTAACCTACACTCCATTTGAAATAAGATTAGACATTTAAATAAACCTTTTTTGCAGTTAGTTCAACTGATTTTGACTTCTATTACTTTCTTCTTCGTTACATTCTTTTTTTCGGGCATAAGTACCTATCTCTACCCACAATACCTACGTAGGTACCTACTAAAGTTATGACCTAAGGCTAACTTGCCGTAGCTAATGTGATTGTGTCGAAAACAGGCGGAAATGGTAAAGCCTAGGCCGATATGAACACGCTTGACATTAATACATTAGGTACCTACCCATCAGAATATTGCCGAAATTCATACATAATTTACTTAAGCCCGACATGTCATTTTTACGAAAGTTTCTATCCACTTTACATCATCAGAGAAAACGACCTTGCTCCCCTTGTTCACCAACATAGGTATCTTATGTAATAGTGGGACGAGTACCTACATACTACTACTTTTTGTGGGTCAATTTCAACATGGAGTTACCTAGGTACAACTGAAAATTGTTTCACGGAAATAGTGGATTAGGTAACCTCCGTTATACAACCATTCTATACTGTACTGCCCACCCAAGTTTCTTCATACGTCGATAACAAGGTTCGAAAACAAACTAAAAACAGATGCTAAATGAATTGAGCTACCCTACTTTTCAAAATTTAAATACTTAGTTTGATTTTTACTCTCTCAAACAGAACTAAGTCCCAGATAATTATGTTATGTTGAACATTACCTCTCCCCATTTCATGAGGCGGGCGAAGTCTGTGGGGTTCCACGTGGTGATGTGTGCGCCAGTGACGCCGCTGCCGTCTCCCACGTGCACGTAGCCGCACATCTGGTCCAGCGAATCCTCCAGCAGGCTCTCGTACACCAACATGTGCGCCCGGCACATGTCCCAGCAGTTGTACTTGTAAGCGTTGAATTTACCTAGTGAAGACAGACAAAGTTCAAGTCCAATGCAGCTGTCACACATCAATGCACAGCACAACAACTAAACACGGTTGTTACATTTAACTTCATAATCAATACATGTCTCAGTTAAAGATCAATGTCAATTTCGCAGTCCAGTTAGGTATGTAATTCGCATAATAATTTTAAAATAATAAACATAATATTCGCATTTCATCGTTCGCTTAATACTATTACGACATACTTAACAAAAATATCCTTACCCATATTGTATACGATGACCCGGCGACCCTTGCTGTCGCGAACCGGTGAAACCACTATGTACCTTGAAATTAGGAAATGGTTATGAAATTCCAAGATGGAATTATATCACAGTGAAATAATTACATAAGAGGTGTAGGTATTCGCAATGCGGGAACCTGAGGCAGCAAGCAAAGTTCAAGGCTCTCTAGTTCGTGGGAACTTTCTACTGGCACATCTGATGGAGGCAGATAAATGTGGGCATAACTTAAATAAAGCTGAGTTACATAACTCCGGCATTCTCTTATGAAACCATGTTAGTAGGTTAGCTTTGTTACAATTTGGAGCAATTTTATTTGACGATTTTGATTAGCCCTATCCGTAAATAAATTATGTATTGCATTATAATTATCTCGTGCACATCTTATTCACAGGCGTACATACCTCAAGAAATAATTATAGGCAAGTTTCACATTGTACGTACAATTAAAAGCAATTATTTACATTAATTACCTGCATTATGTGTGCAGTTTATTGTTAAGCCTCGTATAATATGTACAAACAAATGATAGTTACCCGTTCCTGAGAATATCCTTCAGTTTAGGGTCTTCGCAGTCAAGGTTCTTGGACATTTCCGGATAATATCTTCTCAAGCTCAAGTATTTCAGCAGTGTTTGTTGAGCCATCGGTATACTGTACTTCTTGTGACGTAAAAACCGAAGTAGGAACGATTCATCTGCAACAAATGGACTTATAACGATATCTTATACGTTATATAACTTTCAGTTTTCTGCCCATGGGAGGCAGGACGGCAGCTATCCTGGCCTTGAATAGCCACTACTGGTCCCTATCTGTTTCTCATATATTTAGCTGGTAAATTATACCACCCTTATGTCAAAAACTGGGCCACGCATGCCAAGTTTTTGCCTGTAAACCTTTACCGCCTTAAAACAAAACAAGATTTATATTTTGACATGGCTTATACCATAGAGCCAGTTTTTGTAATAAGAACGTAACAGTGATTGAAATACCGTTCTTTTTACAAAACAGAAAACTTAGTTCGGTAGTTTTATGTTTAGAAACATAACTTATCATAAATAAACCCTCATGCTAGCATCCTCTCATAATAGACTTATTGCACATCTTACTCACTCTCACACACTCACTCACACACACTCACAAACACTCTCGCCCTCACTTCCACTCTACATCATTACATACTAACTTTTGAGTAAATTTGTCTTTTGTAATTGTTAATTTTATTATAAGACTTCCTAAAGCTGTGTGTCTGGAACAAATGTCTTCCATGTATGTTGTACGGGGCGTTGATAGCTGCGCCACAGTATTTTACTTTTGTAGCTATCTTCGTGTCTTTTGTTAAGTTATACCTAAAATTGTTCCTAATAAATAAATAAACTTTACCATAGTCGGAATAAAGTTTGAAATTCAATAATGGCTCCATGTTTTAAACCCTGGTCTGAAGATAAACCTTGTTTTGTAATAACGGGGTTTAGAGTTTCTGTAGAGCTGGTCTACATTGCGAAAGCTTTGCGAAAACCATTTCTTCTATCACTGCATTTCTTCAGTTATGTCCTAAGACAAAAAAATCGAGATTGGTGTGCGTATTGAATGTTCAGATAATACAGGGTGTAAGGGACAGCCCTCCGCAAATGTTAATTTGCATGTGTGCATTCAGCTCCTTATTTTTAATCATATTCCACTGAAAATTTTCTCAGGAAAATTGTAATTTTTTAATCGTAATTTCAGTTACTATTCCTTTATTTCAATGTAAAATTACATTCTCTGTACGCAGTACTCCATTAATGTAAATAACACAGCTAAAATAAAACATAACAGCAATGGATGTTGAAATTCTCTAACGAATAACGCCTGAAATCAGCAAGCGCGGCCGTCCACCCCGCCACGACAAATCAGGTTCATTGGATTCCCATAACGTTCCTGAAATAATTTCATGTACCGGTCATCTTAGTACGATATACTGAATTCACCACATCAGTCTGCGGAGGGCTGTCCCTTACACCCTGTATACATATTATGATGGTTACAGTACAAAAATATCTCGTTTTAAAGAGGCTAATTCGTTCAATTAACCTGTCAAGTCTTGACTAATGAGACAAATAATTAGCACGTCACTTGCAGGAGTCTCATGTACAGAAAGTTTCCTACCGTATGATTCAAGTACTTTGTGCTCTGGCTCTGACATTGTACACAGGTATTGTACCTACTACATAGGTACAGCAGGTACCTATAGGTGCAGGTGTGTTCGACTAGCTGATGGAATGGTACATACCTAGTACCTCCCCTAAAGTAGAGTTTTGGTTCAAAATATTAGCAGCAAGATCTGCGGAATGCGGAGTTGTTACTTAGGCACTTGAAAATCAGCAGACGCAAACGAAACACAGTCATGTCCAATAATTTTTGCGGTCATTCGTAGCGCAATAATCAGGAAAGGCGGGACATCATATCGACTTGTGAATGGATGAAAATGCATGTTTGAGAATAAATAAGGATGACCAAAGCAAAGAAACACCCGTCGAATGGTAAAATGTTAACCACGCTGACTCCACATTAATTAGGAGAAAAACTTTTTACAAAAAAAAAAACCGACTTCCAAAAAAAAAACACGTGAAAAATAACCTTAATTTCGGAAGTGTCTTTAGATCTATTTTATTTTTTTGCCACCGACTTCCGAGATTAAGGTTGGTTGTCCCTTTGTTGTTTTTTTTGGAAGTCGGTTGTCCTTTTTTGTAAAAAAATCATCATCAGTTCCACTTCACCAAATGATGCTTTTCGAGTGCAAAAGCATGACATACTATAAAGAATACTCAAATCGATATAGGTGTGCCTATAAAATTTGAGAATCGCCCTCGATTTCCATGGGATTCCCTCATCGGATTCTGACTTGGTGACAATGGGACCACCTCAGGAGTACAGCCTTTCAAACAAAAAATCGATCCACAATTGACGGAGTAATCGGTGAACAAACATAAAAAAAAAAACAAACATACAGCCGAACCTAAAACCTCCTCCTTTTTGGAAGTCGGTTAAAAAAGGACAGGGTAATGGTGATACTGTTTATTATAAACTATAACATTTAAAATATACTGTTACTTTATTCTACTTGCACTTTCTCGCTTACAAAGGCAAACAGTATTAATAGTCGTGTCATGAACTCATGAAATCATACAGTATGAAATTACAAAGGTTCCGGTTTTCATGTTCAACTCTCAGTTCACCAAAAAAAGAAAATCTTATTATGTACCAGTTTTAGAAAAGCTATAGTTATTTTAAAATTGCGAAGATTCTTTTTAAATAAAAATGTCTCCATCATTCGTCATTCTCCTGCCCTTATATATCCCAACTTATTTGGGGTCGGCAGTCACCCCTTTTCTAGCCATAACATATTTCAAAAGTCTTAAAATAATATATGTTGCTAGAGTTATTAAGCATTTCCATTTAGTTGTCCTAGAGAGAATTAACCTTGACAAGTTTATTATTGATATTTGTTGTGAAAAGTCAAGAAGAACAACATTTACAAAATAATCGGAACAGTGTTATTGATAGAGCGATTTGTTCTATTGCAGGCCGTTCATTGTTCAAGTCGTTATCATAATGATTCGGATAGATTTTCAATATTGAGTTAAGCAACGGAGCCTTTCTATTCGGATGTTCAGGGTTTCTAATAACCGCCAAATCTTAACGAAGTAAAGGTTAATTAATCAACGAATTATTTTATATTTGTAATTCTTTTGTTTTATGTAGCATGAGATTTTTATGATGTTAATTACGGTACGGCAAATCTGACGATTATACATAGACAAACAGGAGTACATAAACTTACGGAAAACCTAATCAATCAAATCAATAGGAGGCAAGTAGGTCCTAGCAAAAAATCTGTGATCAATTTTCTGAACTACTTTCTATAGTAAAATTGTAATATCCTACGTAGAATTTGAACCTCTTGTCTATAATGGACACCTTTATAAAAACGTGCAAGATTTTGTTCACATTTTCTTACCTTCCCGGATGTTTCTGATGTCAATATTTTGTTGTATCCATTCCCTCATGATGGCAAGAGCCTGTTCCTTGGTTGAAGGACTCTCCCGGACTTCTTTGGCTGCTTCAGCTGTGACATGCTTTATGGCCACACCTAAACATCCCTCCTTGTCGATCTTGTCTGTGGAAACATTCCACGTGGTCGTCACCGTCAACAGCATACCGGCGGTCGTCATCTTCCTGTGATTTCTCTGTAAAAGAAGAGAATAGTGCCAATTGATAAAAACATTGAGGCAAAACGGGTGGATATAAGGGATTAAGTTTGTGTTTGGACTATCAAAACTTGTTCGTAAAGTTCATGTTACCTAGGTCTGACTCTCGAAAGAACTAAAGCTACGATGACTATTTAAATACTTATTATTAATCCTACAGTTATTTATTCCGAGTAAAGACTCGTAGGCCGTAGGTCATAGATCCGACTATAAATTACCTATTATTTCTATGACATGTACCTACTTATAATTTATGTACTTACCTACATCTTTCTTTATACTAGGTGGGTAGCCACTTTAGGCAAAAAGTCGATGACATGAGATTCATAATTCATTCACGTTTGAATAGTTAATAAGCCATGCAGTAAATCGTCAATAAGTTATTTATCGGAAATACATAATCGTAAATCCATATAGTTATCTGCGTACCTAATTGTACCATGTTATTTATAGTTTAAAAGAAAAACTTTAGAAAGGTTAAAAATTATTAGCTAAACTCACGCCTTCTTCTCATGAGGGTAGGCAGAATCTACCGAACACCGCCAGCTACGATCCTTAGGTACATACCTACTCCTTTTGCTTAGTGTACGTTTATTTGTTTAATATATTTTATCAATTAAATATAGAAAACCGGGAAAATTCTAGTTTAATTGGGCCAATCAACTTTTATGTAGCACATCTTAATCGTGCAGCCTGTGGGCTAGATATACGCAAAGATCGTACAGCGCTCTCCGCGTTTAATATAACGATGCGTTTAGGATACTGGTGGGGTTGCCCCGTTTCTGTAGTGCGTCAGGGATGTTTGCAGATGAGCATGTAGATTGCTTATATGCAACAATGCGTAAAAGGTGCGCTTCCCTGGTGCGCAGGGTGCGGGGCAGCTCCAACAGTATCTTAAGCATGGTTGCGGGTCGCCTGGACTGTATTTACGTGGGTCACTGTTGTGCCGTCTCTCATGGGATGTTGCAACGGTGACCAATCATTATTTCTTGTATTGTTTTTGTTTAGTGTCTGCTTACTAACATAGTCGTAAGTTTTACTAATAAATCTTGTTCAGTCTGGGTTACTCGAATAAAGAAAATTCTATTCTATTCTTAATCGTGGGAAAATAAAACCTCATCTCATGTTCAATAGCACTTGTACCTACCTAATCAAGTTATTATAAAGCCTCATCCTCCAATACTAATTGCTACGTCATTGGCAATAGTCATTAGTGTATAGGTACGTCAATTATATGCTCTTTACAAGTGCCTAAGTGGAACCAAAGATACGCTCGAGAACCCAATCAATCATTTGGCTTCAATGAATGAAAACGAAATGAATTGATAATGTTGTCACTAGAGATTGGATATTCGGATGCTTATTCACCTACCGCCTTATTACAAAACAAGATTTAAATTTTGACATGTTATAAACCATGCAGCCAGTTTTTGTAATATGAACGTAACTGTGATTGAAATACCTTTCTTTATACAAAACTGAAAACTTAGTTCGGTACTAAGTTGTCAATTTTGTGTTTAGGAACTTTACCATAGTCGGAATAAAGTTCGAAATTCAATAATGGCTCCATGTTTTGAACCTGGGTCTGAAGATGAACCTTGTTTTGTAATAAGGGGGTTGAAGTTTGAGAGTTGACTAGTATGGAGTTCGCTTCGGTACGGGAAAGTGTCGGTTTCCAGGACTGACAAGTTTTTAAGAACTACTCTTTTATACTGTGTATCCCCGAATAAATATATTTCATTTTAGGATAAAAGGTTTTGAAGAAATATTAATAGTATTTTTTAAACGTGTTGTAAATTGTATACCTACACACTGTTATTAATGAAACCCCGCGGTCCCAGAATAAAAATATATTTTAAGAAGCCGTTTCCATACTTTGTATCCTTTGCCGGTAAAAAACGTACTTTAGGTAAATATGCATCCGAATATCCGATCTTTAGTTATCAAGTCAGCACCATATGCAGGTAGTTGATGATGGGGTCCATTAGGGCTGATGCCTACCAGGGTTTCGGGTTTGTCCGAAAGGGATACCGTGGCCCTGGCACACAGGCAACTGAAGGAACACGGGTGGGTTATAGTCAGTAAAAGTCCCGCTCCACCCAGAGTGGGAGAAGTTATTTGATAATTTCACACCCAAAAAAAAAAGGTAGGTAGTTGTAGATACTGAACCCCATTCATACGATGCAAGTTTCTTCCCTGTGGCATACAATAAAATTGTATCAACATATGAATTGCAGTAAAACACTGTTGTAGACGGTGCAACTTTTATTGTTGCTTTAACCTATAGTATGCCACAGAAAATTAAATCACACCGTGTAAATCAGGCTGTATGCGTATATTTGTGTTAAATGTAGAGCTTATATCCCTATCCCATAAACCCGTTTTTTATTTTTTAGGGTGGGATATTATAAAATAACTTCTGGGCGGAGCGGGAGGCCCGTGTCAGACTCCCTTAATCCCTGAGTTTGTTTCGTTCTTCTCAGAGGTAGTCAGATAGGAAATGTCGACTGCATCTAGCTTATTTTTTAATATTTTAATATGACGTGTAAAAGTGATTCCGATAAATCCCTTTTTACAGAACAAAAAAAATCATTTAATTTCATTTAAGTATCTACAAAGATGACAAAGCTTGGTTTCCATAAATGTCTTGAGAGGGTCGGAAGAAGTCAGCAGCACGAGCTGTCTTCTTATTAAAACAGAGTTCAGCTGATGGAAATTTCTTCTTATCCCTAAACAGATGAATTGCGGGATGTTTGAATTGTACGTAGATCATATTATGATTCTGCCAAAGCGTCCCTTTTAGGCCCCCAGGTGTACACGTTCCCAAGTGATTTAAAGACCAATTGCCACTCTGTCATTATTTATTTTTAGTCCTAACATCGCTAACTGCAGTAATTAGTTCCGAAATATCACCACTGCTTAACATTAAATTAAAGCTGCCTTCATATAAATAAAATATCTTTGAATGACCTTCTCCGCATAGTAAATAAATAAAATAAACAAAACATGTTCGTTTTATAACTTGTTAATCTGGAAAATTAAGTCCCGTCACTCAATACTAAAGCATTACTTAAAACTAGTTTCAACCAATCAAATTGCTTCAATCTAGTTTGAATAGGAATAACTAGGATGGGTTTGCTCTTGACCTTAGTCTAGGTCAGAAGTGACAGAGACAAAGTCGACGATGGAGTGAGCTTACCCAGAACGAGCCTAGGGGCCTAAAATGAACGCTTTGGCAGAATCATAATATTATGATCTTCGTACAATTCATATCCCGCAATTCATCTGTTTGACAGTTTTGTATGGAGTTTCTTATAATGGTCCACAAATGATGAATTGCTATAATGAAGTCTAATGTCATTTGGAAACGCTTATTGCGAATTGGTGGAATGTTATAAGTAGTGCTTGAGTATTGAGTGACGTTAACTGTAAAGAGATACATTTACTCACTCTGTAGCTCAAATTTTGTGTAATACTGTATTGTGTAACCGTTTATTATAATTTTAAATAAAATAAAATAGTAAACAAATATGCACGATGCAATCAAACTATAGTTAAAATATCTACTGCAAGTCATCATTTTGATTTCGTTTTTCGTATTTTTTCAACCGCACAGTGCGTGCATAGCAAACAAGACGATACCAGTAGCGACCTTGGCAGCAGGATCGTCTTTGAAACTGAACATGTTAGGCCAAGACGAATCTTTCCATAAATATAAGAATGAACAAAGTGAAGCTAAATATAAGCTTTACATAAGAAGTACTAGGTACCTACACGTAACATAACATTGTAAGTAGGTACACAAAGCTTTGTCTACGCTACAAATAGGACAATAGAAACAGTTACTATGTAAGTGGGCGATTTTATTCATTGATACAGTTATTGGGCGTGCTTCGTTGGTGAATGTCAAGAATATGAAGTAACGTATGTTATGATTATGAATGATCCACCGGCTGGCGGCTTTCGCAACGACGTGGCTTATTAACTTTTACATCATACTCAACAATGCCCCCATAGATCGAAAATTGTATTTTAATCATGAGTAGTAAGTTTATTGTCTTACTGCAGTTTTATTGTTTGAACTTTCCCTATCTGTCATTTTCCCGACCATGTAGTTTAATTAAATTATGATAGTTTCGTATTCACTAAATAAGTCAGCATTGCGGTTTCTGCGGTTTCAACGAACTACTCTATTTGGCCACACTGTAATTAGGTAGGTTAAGTGGAGATGATATAATAATACAACGTACACGCCGGTTCTTTGTGTGGGTAATTTATTACGTATCTTTTCGTAAAGCAATAATCTTGAACAAATACACTTAAGTATGAAAATACTGAGATTCTCAACTAACCAGATTCGCAACTCACCAAATGTACAATGAAACACAAAATCACAAAAAAAAATCAGAACAGGTAGTAGGACTTTATTCACCAAAAAAGAAAAAAAATGTAAATCGACCCCAAACCAAAATTATACGGTATTTTTGATGTAGTTTGCTTACTAAATTCACACAACAATACTTTTCGTACTTATTATTCATATGCATTAAGTTTACTAAAAGTAAACTTTAATCGCCAAATTCACCTGGGTGCAAAATTATGGTACATTAGGCAGTATATAGTAATAATGTTTTTTTATGATGCTTGTTTAAGTATGACAGTTCCATATAACCTGATGTGCTGTCGACTGTACATTATCTGCAGAGTTGCGAATCTGGTTAGTTGAGAATCTGCAGGTGACTTGCTCATGAGGGCTAAATAATAATATACGTACCTACTGACATGTGCGATATTATATGAAAATAGGCTATTGTACTAAGTAAAACACTATTGAAGGTATCGCAGTTGACTAAATATCCTGTTTACAAAAGGCCATTATTACTAAATGCAAGTGATTTGTTAACGTAGACATTGATCCACTGCATGACGTGAATCACTCACGTGCAGCTTTGCGCCGCGCGGTAGCATTTTTACAACGGATCTAATATATTAATGCACAAACATGATAGCAGACGATCTCTTGATCATAACTGATAAAATAATAAAGACGATCTACAGTTCAAAACTCTTTCGGCAATGATTAGATTGCAAAAATTCTTCTCCGTTCAGTCGCCTTTACGGCCTATCGGTTCTAGTCCAAGGATATCATGTCAGCTGCGTGCTCTTACTAGCCATGTTATCAGAGAACCTTCAAATTGTAACCTTACAAAATAAACGTAAGATCTAAAATTGCAAAATTTCAAAACTTATAAAAAGTCAGTGTTGATGACCTTATCCAAATCAATTTGATGTACTCTGTTGAGAATTTTATGTAGCGAACACGTGATAATTAAGCAAAACTAATTAATATCCAAGTATAATAGTAGGTATTACTGTAGCTACTTAATTAATGTTTCCATGCAGGTGTTGAGCGGGCACTGAATTTGAGGAGAAATTCTTTGGGTAAGTAGTCAGCAAGTTTTCCAACTATAATGACTGTGTTCTCGGTCCAGCCCTCGAGCGGTCCGAATGCCTGTTCCTGAACAGCCAACGCTGCGAATCCAGACATCGCTTCGGCATTACAGTTCTCTAACTTACCGATCAGTAAGGACGCTTCTCTATAGGATGAAGGATGAATTCTCTCTATGATGGTTTTATTGAACGCACAAAGTATTTGACGGATAGCAGTGAGATCGTAGAAGGTGTAGTCCTCCGGTTCTTTTGATGCAAAATCTTCAAGTACCCTAGTTGCAAGCGCTGCAAGCTGCTCCTCGTTTAAATTATAGTTCAGTCCAAAGTTTTGAACCACATCAATGTCGCCTAATGTCATATTTACATAGTCTTCTGGGGTTATTGCGATAGTTATCCAATGAAGAATTCCAAGTATCTCGTCTGGAATATTTGCGATGCCTTCATGATATTTTATGATTGACTTCCAAACGAACTCCGCTTCTGGTAGTGGCAAGCGATCCCTTCCCAGGTGTAGCAGACATTGCACAATGTCCTTTGGTGGCATTGATTCCAAGTACGCTTGAGGCAGTTTACTATCTGGCGGGAGTTCCAGGTATTCATCACATGTAAGACTACATACTGTTGCGATATTAAATAATATAAAGGAAATGATAACTTTCATCTTCATCATGCTCGTCGAAATGATCAAGCCGTGCTTTCAATGACCACCGAGCTACTGAAATGACTCACTTTACTTTCTTCGGACTTAGCTTGCATCATTATCTATTAATGTTTCAATTACTGCCTAGCTTCCACCATTGTGTCGACCTTCAATTATTTAAAGGCTTGCTCTTTCACGGTTTAAGTAACATGTGGTTCTATATGTCAGTGGTGTTCTAGACCTGAATAGTTTAGTAGCTCCAGGTAGCCCAATGAGCGATTGAATTGTAACTTGAACAAGGTTTGACCGAGTTTGGAAAGTCAGTGATTCAGAAATAACAGATTTCGTTCTAACTATAAACTTAAAAACATATAAAATCTTTGTTAACAAAATATATTTGAAGGGTCATAACAACATACATATTTAACCGATCGTAGCATAATATTTGTCGATATCTATAAACTGGTATAGGCATAAAGGTTTTAAATCCGGAAATAACTATTATTCCTAAATCTAAAAACTCACACACACACTTTTTGCCAAATGTTTGTTATGGTAAGTGATATATATAAAAATGATAATGTTCGCGTAATCATTGGTATCTTGTCAACGTTGAATAAACCTCAAGAGCAGATGCGCGAAACCAAGGTTAGGAATTTTAAACGATTGAAACGTTCCGTCACCCGCATAAAAAAAATCGGAATGTTATTTGAGTTAACCCCAAATTTACTAGCTGCTTTTAAGGTAAACTGTATGTAACATTCACGCTTCTATCCCTAGACAGGAAGATACAGAACGTGTAACGTACTACGCGCTACGTGCTACATGCTACAAGCTGCATGCTACGTGCTGCATGCTACGCGCTACGCCTCCGCTACGAACTATGGGCCTCCATACTCCTTTTATTACTTACACGCACTACTGGTATGCACTGTACCTATAAATTGTTGACTGGCTCGTGCGTAACGGTAGCCATCTTGCTTTACTTCCTGCCTTACAGGCTACGTAGAATCAAAAGCTGAGTTTTGGTAGAAATTAATTTGAATACTTAATTTGGCAATAAGATCTAGATTAAATGCGGTACATAAAAGAAAACTTCCGTTTGGTCAATGGAGTAGCATCGACACAGACGAGGAAGTGTGTGCGAGTACGCGAAATTAATGAAAACAAGTACTTAATTACAATTAATTAACAAACTTCAAATACTAACTTTAACGTGCACAAGATCTGCTCTTATTATTTTGGTACATATAACTGGTTTCACTTCCGGACACTTGATATTTTATGATTATTAATAATCCGTTTGATTTTGAACACATCAAATGATTCGTGGAGCTACTTGTGCAACACCATTTAGTAGTTAGTAGTAATAGTTTAATAGTTTCTTAACGATTCGTACAACATAGACTCATATCGATGTAGAAAAATAGTGGCGAAATTAATAAATGCGTATTTCGTCAAGTTACAATATTTTGTTTTAGTTAACTGTTGTTCTGTGAGTCAGTGAGCATAATAGCCTATTCGGATGGATAATGTTCGGTATTTCTGATATTTCTATGAACTTTCTCAGCTAGAGTTTTCAATGAAATGAAATGAAATGAAATGAAATGAAATCGTTTATTCTGTAAATAGGATATTAAAATCACTTTTCAATCAATATCGACATAGCCCTTTTTAATGGGCTGGTGCTGGGTGGTAAGACTTATTTTATACGAACCTACACTTTAAATTACCATACCTAAATGGCTGTCTAACCAAGTATCTATATTGGGAACTAATTGAATCTACCAAGGATTGTTCTCCAGCCACACGTTGGACAAGCAGCCAACATATGGACGAATCGCAAGCGTTGGCATAGATTCCTTTGATAAAACCGACTGCGCCGGCTAACCACACCAACGTTGGGGCCAATGCAATTTTCTAAATCCATACGTTGGAAGAGTGGCATTGGGGCTAACGTGTGTAGCCGGACCTGTCTGTGGTGCCGGACTAAGGGACTTACTAGAGAATGGCCAGCAGCGTTCTCTATGCATTTTAACGCCATACTGCGATCGCCAACCCACCTGCCAAGCGTGGCAATTATGGCAACACCCCCCCCCCCTTTGGGGAGGACTATGTCCAGCAGTGGACGTCTTTCGGAAATGATGTGTAGCCGGCCTTAGAATAAGTTTAGGGACTGGTACCTTTGAAATACAGGATATGTTTTAATAGGATGGCTTATTATTACATACTACTGTGTGGGTAGACCTTGTAGAGATTTCCTCACAATACGATTGTTAAAAAAAGCCTGACGTTTTCAACATTTCGATCAAAATTTGCATCACGAAGCCATAGTATTTAAAATAAAAGTCACTGTCATATCGAGACAACTTAACTCGGACGCAGTTAAGACATGCATGATCATGGAGTTCGAAATACAATACTTAAATAGATTATAAAATAATTATGTTTGTGCCATAATTAAGAAGCTGCAATTATTTCAAAAGTACGTGTTCACTTTTACGCATAAAACCATTCTGTCTTATTCTAAAAGAAACGCTTCTTTCACAATTTTGAAACTGATGATAAATTCACAAGCGAATTTCGAATGCAACCAGAACCATTTTTCTACCAGCCTGCGAGGTTTCGCAGACAACTATTACAGTAGGTACCTAACTACTCGGTAAATAAGGTTGGGGTTGACTTTTGTGAAAACTATGTCGTATCTACAGTCTAATTATTACCTAAGTTTTGTTACATCTACTGCCTCCTACGTTTCACACGCGATGTGATTCAAAAATACTTACAGTGTTACAGCAAATGTTACAACAAAGAACAAACTACTCAGGTGGTAACAACATTATCACCTCTTTACTTAATAGTTACGTAGGTAGGTACTTCTACCCGAACCGTCTTTTATCACGTAATATTTTATTTAAGTAATGAATTTGTCGAAACAAATAAAGTGTAATAACTAATAACATAGGTAGGTAAGTACCTACTACGAATATTTGGTTTGCTCAAACAACTCAAGCTATGCTAAAATATTGTATGGAAATTTTCGTTTCCGCCGGCCAAAAATGTTGCTATTGTGAAGACATTCAAATAGGTAGGTAAACTTAAAATATTATACAACATTATTTATAGTTTATGCGAAACCTGAATATAGTTTGTTCAGAATTAGGAACTGAATCGATTTCAATAATTTTAACACCATGTTATATTTTGTCCCAAAAATATTTAAGTGTGATGGAATTTTTTATTAATATCACCATTTAATTACTTACAATACAATCGCCGTACGGTTAGGTACTTACTGCCAAATTATTATCAATGAGCGACCAAGACGACCCTGGAGGCGCGGGGGCCCCCCCGTTAGCATGTTTTTGTAAGGACAACCCGGTAACTTAACAACCTTATAACTTTATGATTTTTCATGATACAGTTTTGAAATTTTGTAAGTACATAGATTCTTTACTTAAATACTAGACACGTGTTTCGGGTTTCGTATACTAAAACTAATATTGTATATAAAAATGCTAATCGTTTTATGGTACAGGTATAACGATTAACACTTATTTACTCGCAAGATGAAACCAGTAACCGCTAAAAGGTTATCTTTTACGAAGATGGCCGTGTCAGCACAATCAGGTAGGTATTCCGGTCATCTCCACCAATTAGGCACCTACATGCAAGTAAGTACCTACAACGTAAGTATTGTCAACCGAACGGAACGAGTATTTCTGCAAAGTTTCAACTTGATAGACCTAGAGGGAGTATTTACAAGTACGTTTCTACAGCTTTCACATCATTTTAATAAGTGAAGTAAATATATTCATGTAGTACCTAAAACAGAGACCTTAGTAACAACAAACGTTAGCAATTAATTCTTTCGGAAAAGCTCTGTCTCAAAGACCGACATTTCATCTAGAAATCTAACTGACCTGGGTCAGGTTTCTAGCCGCTTCGACATTGGAAGTTGCCTAAATCCGGATCGGAAATTTGCCCTACTTACATAATTTTTATTACCGACTTATCTAAACAACAATCAAGGCAGTAATAATATAACCCATAACATGCACACACGTTCATGTTACGAGCGATATCATGGTATCACAAATTCATCATGACGAAGCACCTTTTTAACCCTCGACGAAAAAAGACTGTTATAAGTTTGACCGCTATGTGTGGGTGTGTGTAGCTTAACTTTACTTTGTAAAAAGTTATTTACTTTCTGAAGGTGATTTCGCACCAAAGTTAAAGTCATTGTCACCGGTAGCAAAATAATTGCTGAGTTCAGACTATTTCTTTGTGAGTTAAATTAACTAAGAGGTATTTGTATGACAGGCAATACGAGTACTACTTATTGTTTTCACATTGTATCAATGAATTATAGTGAAATTAACTACTTGCAGGAGACCTTCTATTAATCATTAACTAGGTACTTAAGTTTTATCAAAACAGGAAACCACAAATATCTACATAAGTACGTGTACCTATAGGTAATGGCTAGGGCCTTAGTGTTCGAAAAATAGTATTAAATAAGTAAGTATAAAGCTCCTAAAAGGGTTATTTCTAAAGCGAAGGTACTCCATTGGTTTAGGTAGTTAATTAAAGGTAAACAAATCATAAATACTTTTTTTTACAAATGACACTTTCTTGTTTAAATAAATACTGACGTTGTAACATAAAACCAAATACATATTTTTTTATTATTACGAAAGTTTCATCTTTTATTACTGTATGTTAAACTTTATCATTTATCCCTTCGTAGATGAAATTGCTTGCAGTACAATTACTAACTTTAGTTTTAGAACTTTAGACACCTTCCCGTAAGTCTTCAAGGCTTCTGGTTTAGGTCCCTTCAAGTGCATAACGCAAAATACCCGTCCGGTCGGATTGCCAGGCTTTATCAAAATTAAAATCAAATCAGTTATTAAAATAATACTGAGAATCAGCACTTTTTGAAACTCAAAATTACATGACAGTCCCCCAAAAACCCGCCTTTACTGTGCAAATGTTTTTTTTCAATACACTTCCTGGAAAACTGGTTCATATCGCACTACGATTAGGTTCACAATGCAATGTATTTCACACCCGTGCGATTTTTTATTTTCAAACACGTGTGCGGGATTAAAATTGCCACAGATAACTTATACCTATACTTAGTACAAATTGGTTCAATGGCTCTATTCACACCATTTCGCGCCAGAGACGATCCTCTCTATTCGGAGGTAATTTAAATCTCGGCAAAGATGGGTCTTTACGGCGGTTAATATTTTTGGAATAGTTAAATAATGTTCATAAATAGAATACCATGATTATTACAATACAAAAAAACGTTTATGAACAAATTAACATTTATTTGTGTTCTAAACTCAAAAATATTTATGTTTCTAATTTTCATATTGGGCTGTTTATCGGCTTTATACCTTTGTTTCTCCTTCCACTTGGCGAAAGCCAAGCGCGGAAACAAAAGAAAATTAAATCATATTTTTCTAATATTTCATGACAAAATTATTTTTCGTTATTTTATTTTATTTCTTCCATTATCAGCTGCTACCATTGGCTGCTACCCACTCTGTAGTAAAGGGAGTAAACCTGTGCCTACGTCAAAACGGCTACTATTTTGAACACCTCATAGCTTAGAGCAAAAGTAAAATTTCTAGGTGAGTCGAAATGTAAAGTTTCAAGTTTTTAATTTTAAGGTAAAATAATACCCAAAGTAAAAGTTATTGTTTTTCTTTGTTTTTCGATCAGTATTGTGGTAAAAAATTTAAGATGGAGTCTTTATTTCCTACGAAATGTATGGGAAAAGTTTTTTGCGATTTCTGACTTTGCTAGTACTCAAACCTCAGTTGGTCTAGTAGAGGTTTTTGATCCTTATAAGAAACAGAATCGACTGGCATACATTTTTTTTGTGAAAACTGCCTATTTTCCTGCTGACTGTACATTTTTTTCAAAATCTGTGAATGCAGATCAAAATTTCTCAAAAAGTTAAGGACAGTCTCCTAAGACCGTTTTTCTGTAGCTTCAACGGTTAAGGTAGCTGCCCTTACTGCCTCATCTCAAAAATCCACCCTATCTTAAATAACGAAATTAAAAGGAAAACTATCACAGCTAAGTAGGCTTTACAAACAAGTTAACGAGTAATAGTCGTCCAACTTACATTTACAGTTAGAGTATTGACCGTGACGTATATTGATGTATGGGAGAACATGTTTTTCAACTACAATGCTAAGTTTGTTTTTGGGATAAATTCATCCCAACTACGGAACCTTTCATTGTGAGTAGTCCGACACGCACTTGGCTGGTTTGTTTACCTTTATATATCTACCAGAACCAACGGAATATAGGTTGCCATCGACACTCTAAGAAGAATAGGTATACTTAGTCCATTTATACAGCACCTAGGAGTCTTTGGTCAACTGGACTCATTCGAACAGAGGCCCAAGTCTGCTATTTTTATAAATTCAGTCATTCCAACACGATCCCATTTTCATGCCATTGTCATTTCGCTAAAAGTTCGTAATCTGCTAAATTCATAATGGTCGATCATTGGTCGGTCAATGTTCTCGTAATAGAATTGTGTTATTATAATGGCATTGTCGTATTGCCATAATTATAAAACCCATTAGAGAAATGTCATTCATTTGTCATTATGTACGAGATTACAAATAAATGCAATTTCTTTCAATGTCGTGTCAGTGGCCGACCATTGGAAAGTCATAATGACGCCATTATAATAGTAGATTATAATTGTTGATTTTGACAAGTTGACCATTCCGACACTATTGTAATAGCAGACTTGGGGCCCTGGTCCCGCGGGATCAGTCAACCTAATCATATTTTGAATAGGTCGACTGGACCCACTGCCCAATTTTATTATAAGTACAGTCACGGAGTAAAGCCGAATCTTTTAGTTTTATTTTTATGACTTCAAATAAACTAATATTCTTCAATTAGGTATTTACACTTACGCACCACGCTAAGCCAAATATTGCTCAACTTCTAGAAGGACTGAGTAAAGATGCGGCTTATTACTCGACTGCGGTGAAATGTCCTTAAGGCTTCTACAGACCGGCGCGACACGCGACGCTACCTTTAGAAGCCTTTACGGTATCGGAATATCAAAGTGGCTGCATAAATGCATGGAAACATAGAATAAGATAGACTACGCTGTAGGTGAACTACTCAGCGGCCACATTAGTTTAGGCCATTGTTTAGAAAAATTGAAATTTTAATCAAGTGAGACTAATTTTCAACTGACTTAGGTACTTTTATTTAATTTTAATGTTTTTCCACAAAATAGTATCTAAAAATCGTTTTTTAAATACTATTTTGTGGAAAAAAAATACTCATTGTTTATTTATGATGATTGTGTGAAATTTAAAATGTTGTTTTGTATATTTTTTTTATTTTAAATTGTAACTTTTAAGTCTGTGATTTTTAAATAGATAGTAACTAAGGATTATTCTTAAATAGAACTAAATAAGATAAAGGTGACCAAAAAAGACGTACTGAGGTGCTGAGTATCTGGCTGATTTTAACTTATTCAATGTGATTTTTTAAACATATTTGTAAATATAGCAGTATACCTAGTTATTGTTGATTGTTAAAGTTGATTTATGCAACTACTACGTTGATTTGTATAATTTTATTCCCCAATTTTCTTTTCTCTGTCTGTGACTATTATTATTATTTTTTTTTGTGTTATATTTGAGTATTACATTTAGTTAATATTCTCGTTATAAAAAGGGTTGTATTGATTTTACTTACCTACATGTATTTTACTTACACTTACAACTAATTAAAGATTTGATTTAGAATAGACGTTTAAACCTAATTTAATTATGTTTTATTATATTTTGACTAAACATTTTGCGCTCGGCTGTATCCACTAATAGCTTTAATAAACAATAGATTTTTTTGTGTGGGTCCAGTTAACCAGTAAAAATATAGAAAATAAATTATGTGGTCAAGTGGACCTGCGGGTCTAGTAGCGAGCGGGTCCAGCTGACCGAAGACTCCTAGTTACACCCACCTAGCGACCCGCCCCATCTTTGCACGGGTTTAACGACTTGTCAAACCATCGAGATGTCTTTATTATAAGTAAGTATTAATGTGATAAACACAAAACTTCAGGTATAAATTTCCTAAATGACGGTGACAACCACATTAAAATCCGTAGCGTAGTTTAGAAGAACAACACGAACACACAGAGACAGACACTAGTAGCGACTTTATTTTGCAATATGTAGGTATAAAATATAAAAGTACTTAAGTCTCCTAAGTACGTGAAGCCGGAGACACTTTATTGGAACAAGTTCTAGTGCTAACCTTGTACCTACGCATACCGACTTCAAACAGGTATCAACCTTAGCTCTAATAGGAAATATTCATTATAAACTATAAAGTGAGGTAAGCCGTACGATGATCACGCGTCACTGAACAATTGTTATTGAGTTACATACTTCACGTAATAGAAGATCTCTTTATTGCTTTGAAGATTTGGTCATACCCAACAAAGCAGAGGAAAGCAGATACTCTAGAAACATAATCAGACCGCTGTAAAAGAATTAAAGAACTATTCTATATTATTTAACAGCTTTTGTAGGCAGCAGAATATTGAATACCAGAATTCATTTAAAAACTGTCGCTAAGCATTTCAAAAGGAAGTTTTTGCATTCACCTTGCGAAATGCTTTTTGAGAAATACTGGAACTTTATAAAATAATAATATGGGTGGGTAGGACTATTTTGAGAAGAATGTAAACTTTGACGTAATGTAGGTAGGAAACAAAACCAACAAGATTTTGTTGATTTGATCTAAAATATATTTCCTCTACCAAAATAGACCTCGATATTATTGCAAAAGAATCTATAAATAAAATAAAAAAATGTCTACCTACTATTTTGTTATGACCTTAGCATTAATGTTCATTAGACTTAATAACAAACTACTGGAGTAGGTATGCCGAAAACTAGGGAAGACAAATCTAGGGAAGAAAATTAGATTTAATAGAAAAAAACAACGAACAAGAAATAGACGGAAGAGTACAAAATACATGGAATAAATTCTGGAGTCTGAAAGAAATATTCAAAAGTAATATGACAATCCCTATAAAAACAAAAATAATGAACTATCAAGTTCAAAGAGATTTTTTTTTCAGTTTTCAAATAAATTAATAATTAAGTCTATTACCGTCCTTGACTTATTATATGGCTGCTGCCAGACAAGGACATTTACCGCCAAAGCAAAAAAGTTAATATACCTGCCAACGCGGAATAGAGCGAAGTAGGTGTGCTCAAGATAAAAACTAGATAAAATACGACACACAAAAATAAGAAATATAACCAAAGCAATAAATGCTCTGAGTTACGCGCAAAAACTGAAGTGGAAATCAGGAAAAGCGCAGGCCATATTGCGAGACTTACAAGACCGTACAGACCCTCTGATCTGTAAGTCATCAATATGGACCATGATGAGAATGACAGAGTGGCGCAGCCCACAAGGCAAAAAGAATAAAGTTAGACCTTTAACACGCTGGGAGACGAAATTAAAAGAACAGCCGGCCCACTTTGGAACCTTGACTATCTACACAATCAAGCAAAATTATAATAATAATTAATACCTATTTAACAATTACTAATAAAAATAAAAATCTTCTACTAATAGGTACTTAAATTTATTGAAAGTAAAACAAACAAAAGTAAAATAAGAAACTGGTTTATTTATAAAAGGATAATTTGAATAGATAGGTAAAGTTAAATTAAATTATTTGTTAGTAGTATTACTAATAAATAATTTAATTTAATTTAATTTAATGTTTTGTTTTGCAAATGCAAATTATTTTATATTTTATTGTATAGATTCAAGTTTTATGCGAACAGACAGCTGTGCTGCTGGGGAGTTTATTGCGCCACTTCTTCCCAGCTAAAGCACTAGGAAGTGGTGAAGGGTGGGCGTTTCTGTGGGACTGTCTCATGTAATTTTTGACTTTCGAAAAGTGCTGATTCTCAGCCTAGTTTGAATAAATGACTTTTGATTTTGATTTTTTTTTGACTACTATAAATATATTTATTAAATATATTAGAATAAATTAGATATGATTTGATTATAGATTTATATTGACACTGAGCGGAGCATCCGGGTATTCAAAATTTCAAATATGCATTGCGCGGCGCACTATTTTCCCGTACAAAATAAATGTCAAAAGTGACGTTCGGCTTTTTTATTAACGACTTCCAAAAAAGGAGTAGGTTATAAACTTATAATACTTATAATATAATGTTCGGCGGCTAAGTTTTTTTTAAATGTAAGTGTTCACCGATTTCTCCGTCAATCGTGGACCGATTTTGAAAATTATTTTTTTGTTTGAAAGAGTATGCTCCCGAGGTGATCCCATGGAAATCGAGGGAAATCCTCATATATTATAGGCACACCTATAGCGATTTGGATATTTTTTATAGTAACTCGTGCATTTGCTCTCGGAAAGTACCTACCTACCATTTGGTGAAGTGGAACTGTTGATGAAGAACTAGCTTCATATCTGTAACTGACCGACTTCTTGACAATTCAAAAGTCAATGGTATAATTTATAAGCTCAGCATAAATTAAAAAAAGGAAAAAGTACAAGTTTTCGTAATGTGCCAACCCTAAGACTTTTTTGATGGCAATGTTGTCAATCTTAGGGCAGAACATTACTAGATAACTTTGCCCTGGCTCAGGCCATGGTTCCGAGCGAGCCAATGCCAGGGTTGCGGGTGTGTCCGAAAGGGATACCGTGGCCCTGGCACACAGACAACTGAAGGAACACGGTAGAGATGATGAATATAACCATCAACCATTAAATTTAACTAATATTTAAAATTAACCATGATATTCAATAAATAAAATTAACATTAACGAATAAAAATATCATATCAACTTCTTCGGCGCAAAATTGGCAAGGACGAATATTTCTCTGTCTCGCTCGAACAACGCTCTGTCTCTCGCTCGCTCGGGTTGACCTTCGGAGCGGCAACGCAGTGTCGTCAGTGTCGTAGAAATATTTATTCCGTTACGTGCATTCAATTGTATGTTCTATCTTTGTTACGTTAAAATACATTTACTGTTGGGGATATTTTATTCTAAAGAAAGTTGTTGATATTTTTAACCAATATTTCGGTCGGTTAATGGTTGATTTTTGATATAAGTTTATTTTATTAGTTAGTTTTGATATTTTACTCAAATAACAAAGTCGCGTCGTTGCGTTGTTGTTGTTTTTTTGTTTTACAAAATGCCGAGACGAAATAATGATACGTGGAACCATTTCGATAGGGTCGTGGGGGTGGAAAAAGTCGCAACTTGTAAATATTGTAAAAAAGACACATAGATGTATTTATCCAGTACTATACAATATATTTAAAACCAAATGTAATATACTGGTTACATCGGTACCCTGTGAGCGGGCCTTTTCAAAGGCGGGTTATATCGTAAATGACAGAAGAACTCGCCTCACTACATCAAAAGTAGCCCAAATCATGTTTCTAAATGTAAATAAAATACAATAAACAAAAAAGAACAAAAAACACAAAAAAAAATAACAAAAAAATAAAAACAAAAAAATGCATAAAAATAAAAACCATAAACAAAATCAAAGTACTTAATACCAAAACAATGTACATAGACAATCAATGAACTTTTAAATACGCCTAGCACTTGTTATAAATATTCGATTATCTAATCGAGTTATATGCTAGTCAGTCCTAAGCCTATTAAAGTATGAAGGGAAGTTTAACTTAACAATTTCAACATGCATTAGTTAATAGAATATTCAACTTTTCAACATGTTGCAGATACTTGAATAAAAATATTAACTAATATTTTCAACCAATAAAAATATCGATATTTTTATTTAACCATTAACCAATAAACAATTTCAACCAATATTCTCATCTCTAGAACACGGGTGGGTTTTAGTCAGTACAAGTCTGACACACCGCACCGCCCAGAGCGGGAGAAGATATTTGATAACTTCCCACCCAAAAAATAAATATAACTAATACTTTCTACTGTTAATACTCGTACCTAAAACATTTTCAGATTTAGGTGTATCATAGTACATTGTGATGTATAAGGGTGGAAAGTAGTCTAAACTCCGTGTCATTAACAAGTCTGAGCCGTAGGCGAGGGTTTTTAAAGACACGGACAGCTCGTTTGCAATAACCTACACACCCGTGTATCACACGACGTTTTTCAATACACTTGTGGAAAATAGTAAAAAAAAAAAATGCAATAAAGAATTGAGAATTGAGAATCAAATCAAAGAATTAATTAAAATGTTCAGAAAATGGCGCGTTTTTGCAACTGGACATATTTTTTTTTACAACGAAAACAGCCTATACAGACTATTCGATTTTTGACAAATGTTGATGTGAAAATAATTAAATTAAAACTGATAATTAAAAAAAATTCTAAAAGACTTTTGAGAATTCAATGCTAAAACGTACGGACTCATTAATTTTTCCTCGTTTATAATGTATCCCATTTTATTAACCGACTTCCAAAAAGGAGGAGGTTTTTTATATATATGATATCTCCGACAATTATGGACCGATTTTGAAAATTATTTTTTTGTTTGCAAGGGTATGCTTCCGAGGTGGTCCCATTGCCACCAAATCAGAATCTGATGAGGGGAACTCATGGAAATAGAGGGCAACCCTCGAATTTTATAGGCAAACCTATAGCGATTTGGGTATTTTTTATAGTAACTCGTACATTTGCTCCCGAAAATCACCATTCGGTGAAGTGGAACTGATGATGGAGACCACAGATGGCCACCGGAACAACATAATAATAAGTATTTCACGGGTTGCGATTCGATTAGGTACTTTAATATGGTTGCTAAGCAATTTATGCTCGTCACAATGCATATGGTGAGTGGCAGTTCTCCTGGTTCTTACCAGGAGAACTCCTCAACAATTAACGTCCCAGCATCGGGAAAAGCAATATTTTGTAAAAGGTGATGAGCAGTTGACTATAAGCTATTGTAACTTAGATAAATTAAATACTGACCCACTAAAAAAAGAAAAATAAAAAACTTTTTATAAAAAAAATAACCGACTTCCGAAAAAACACTACAAAGTGAAAAATAACTTTAATTTCGGAAGTCGGTGGCAAAAAACTAAAATACAGAACCAAAGACACCGACTTCCGAAATTAAAGTTATTTTTCACTTTGTAGTGTTTTTTTGGAAGTCAGTTATTTTTTTTTACAAAAAGTTTTTTTCTATGTATGAAACCTCCTTGCTAATAAACTTTTTAAATTGACATAACTCAACAAGCAAAATGATAGAGCTCGTAAACAAAAGTCACGACCGCGTAACAGAAAGATGCCTATGCCTTTGCTTAAGCATCTTTCTATTACGCGGTCGTAAAGATTTAATTTTACAATCATAATTATATAGCCTCTGAAAGTACGCCATGTTTATGTTCAACTGTATTGAAAAAATATTTATTTTTCGGAATAAATCACGTACCTACCCAAAACCTAGGTACTTGTGCACTACATACCTAGCATTTTGCATGTACGGCTTGGAAATAACCGGTCATTAACCCGGCTGACACAACACATCAACCCACAATCGTTTACCTACGTCAAGGTGCCTCAAGCTAAATATTTTTTTTATAGGCCCTGTGGTGAATCGATACTGAACGATATACTGATACTGATACGTTAACTGAAGAGATCATTTAATTTCATTTATTTATTCATTAGATCGATAAGAGTTTGACTGTTTATCTAGTTTTAGTAGTTTAGTCTATTTCCCGATATTAACGCGAGTTAACACAACCCGGACGGGCTGGGGTAAGTACACTAATATTAGGAAAGGGGGTCAAACACCCCTCCACCTGACTTGTGGTGGCCTGTAATGGCGGGGATCGCGGAAGTCTCATATTATCCCCGGTGCAAGTGTGGGAATTCACCGGGGTGATTTTTAGTCAGTAAGAGTCTGGTCGACCTCTCCGCCCGCCTCAGGGCGGAGGATGTCCATGAGGATTTTCCACCCCGGAAAAAAATGGTACTCTCATCTCGTCTGTTCTCATGCGCTGCTACAAACTGGAGCCGCCGCGCGCCGCTGCCGGCACTGTTGATTCATACATGTTACGGAGTCACGCTAGTAGACCTCGTTTCGAATTATGTAAGAATCATAAACGCATTTTCGTAATGTACATATATGCCCAAATTGCAACATTTGGGACAATATCTTTGTAGGTACCAGCAAATCATATTAAAGTTAGGTATTTTGCAAACATTAGGAATTAAAAACTTTTTTGTTTGCTGCCAACTTAGGGCTTCTACATACCGACGCGACATCGGTAGAACCAAAAATTCAAGAAAATTGTTCTACCGGTGTCGCGTCGCTCGACAAGTCGCGCCAGTATGTAGAAGCCTTTAGAGATTAGCGTCACTTTAATGATAAACTGCAGTAATTTTTTTCTGTTTGCAAATAAATGGTGATCGAATATATTTCTTTACCACGCTTTTACTACATCAAGGTGGATATGTCTAATTAGATTATCATCGCGATGCGCAAGGGAACATCGAATCGAAACCAAGACGTGAGCTAGGTATAGGTAGGTACATCTACATACTAGCTATCGTTGGCAATGTTGGCATTGAAATAAACATTTTTGTGTCATTGTTATAAGTGCATTTGGTAATCCATGGGGGACTTTAAAATTTTGATTAGTGTTCCAAACTACCTACGCTGCCGGCTGCTTTGCTAATCTACATAAACGATATTATATCAAAGTATGTACCTATCTAATTTAGAGATTGCTGACATATTCAACATATTTTACTTTTCCAAGGTAACTTTAAAGTTGACATTTGAACATTGAGTCATTCCATCATTTCAGGATTTTCTGATAAATGTAGGTAGGTAATTTAATTCTCCTGAAAAGTCAGTTTCTGGGTAGGATCCATTTCTACACCTTTAAACGGAGCCCTAATGCATTTAAAGTACTGTTTACAATCATAGGATTGTAAACAGTACTTTAAATTCTTGGTACCAAAAACATTATAATGAGGTATTTATTAAACTTCCATCCGTGTCCTATACGCTAGGTACTTATCTGTAATCATTCAAATTTTGACTTGTTATTCAAGTCAAGGTTTCTTGACTGCTTCGGATGGCATGGTTCTTTACAATCAATATTTGAATACTTTGATGATTTAAGTTTATTTGCCTTTCCTTGTGGATATAGGTAGGTACAATACTAGGTATATTTCTCATTATTTACCGATGTTCAAAAATGTGTTTACCATCGTCAGACCTATCTGATGTAAACAGGGTCGAGGTTGAATCTCAATCCGAAGAGAGAGTATAATGTTTAATAAAATGGATACTTATACACAATTATTTTATCATTAATTTACACATATCATTATCGGCCGGTATACATAATTGTGTCCTCTGCTGGGACCTGGTACTCACGCCTCCTCTCTGTGAGAAGAAGAGTCGAAGAAGGCTATCCATCACAAACGCTCAAGACGGAATAATGCATTATGTGACACAGATACTTATAAAAACTGTATTGCGTAACTTCTTAAGGGTGCTATCACAAAAATAAACGTTTTTCGTTAATTTCTTATCTAATTGTGAGAAAGCGTGAAATAATCGAAACATTAAGTCTGTGTAACTATAACCCCCTTATTACAAAACAAGGTTTATCTCCAGACCCAGGTTTAAAACATGGGGCCATTATTGAATTTTGAACTTTATTCCAACTATGGTAAAGTTCCTAAACACAAAACTGACAACTTAGTACCGAACTATGTTTTCAGTTTTGTATAAAGAACGGTATTTCAATCGAAGTTACGTTCATAATACAAAAACTGGATCCATGGTTTAAGCCATGTCAAAATTTAAATCTTGTTTTGTAATGAGACGGTAAAAGTGCAGTTTTCGTGTGATAAACCATTTGTGTCAGTCTCAGCACTCGTTAATAGTTTCATCACTTTTGCGCTCTCGAAAATATAGCTTATTTCGCCGTTGATTTACGCCGTTATTTTACTTTTAAATAGACAATTTTTTTTTCGAGCTATGTAACATAGTTATTAAATAGTTTTTGTTTGAATTTGGATTATATATTCGTAGATAAAAAATAAAATTTCGGACGAAAAATGATCAGTAACTTACAGAATACACAGACTACCATGGACATTTTTATAAAATTATAAATTATGCTATCTTCGGTGTAACAAAGCATCAAATGATACCCAAAAGTAATATTTTATGAAACATCCTTTGCAGAGACAAGGTTTTTACTGATGTATGTGAACAAATTGAAATATTTATTTAAAGCACTCCCAAGATAAACTATCAAACTTGCTCGAGCATATTTTATTTTTTGGTTATATCAAAACCATAATCACACATCAAAACTCGAGTAAAACGCTCAAATTCAAGAAAAATTGTAATAGCCCTCTTAAAGGACGCTGCACTTTATGCTCTTGTGTAGGTTTAAACAATGTTCTTGTTGCAGATGAACTCAACATTGTCAAAGACTTTAATATCTATATCAAGAAAAGTGTGGATGAAGCTCTTTTATGAAAGAGCTTCTTTCTCGGCTTTTATGAAAGAGTAAAGCCGGTCAAATGTATGGATTTGACCCGCTTTACTTCGCACAATTTACATAATTAAACATCGAGAAAAACATATTATTACATAAGTAAAGTTTTGTTTAAGCAAACATTGTCCTTGGAACTTGAACATCGACGTCAGTCGTCATCACTCATCTTTAACATTAGATGTTACCGTTCATCTAATGTTAAAGTTGAGGGCTCTATCCCCCCATAATACAAAACAATGTTAATCTTCAGACCCAGGTTTAAAATATAGAGCCATTATTGAATTTAGAACTTTATTCCGACTATGGTAAAGTTCCTAAACACAAAACTGACAACTTGGTACCGAACAAAGTTTTCAGTTTTGTATAAAGAACGGTATTTCAATCACTGTTAGGTACGTTCTTATTACAAAAAGTGGCTCCATGGTTTAAGCCATGTCAAAATATAAATCTTGTTTTGTAATAAAGCGGTATATGTTTAACTTTGACTGTTTTATTTATACGATTGAACTTTTTGGTGGACTTTTCTCAAATATTATAAGTCAACTATCCTAGGTGGGTATTTAAGAACTGAAATATAGTTTTCCTTATATTTGCTAAATGTAGGTATTTGTAGGTGAAATACAAAATAGGTCTAATTGTTCTACGTAAGTACCCAATCCTATTACGGTTTTGGAGTTTTCACTGATTGCAAAATTGACATTTTCATTGAGATTCTCGAACGATTGTATTAAATAACCTAAGTATCTACTATTATTGAGTTGTTTTAATTATTGAAGGGAAAATCTTAACGTTAGTACGTACTTTATGTATTTAATTATTGTCAGTAAACGTTACGAAGACACGTGCAGTGATTAATTTTAATTGAATAAATAATTAACACAATCGCGTACAGTGTAACGATATGGAAATAATGTCAACAGCTTGTAGGTTGCTGTTCTACAAGCTGTTGACATTGTTTTCCATATCGTCTATAAATAAGTAAGTTTTCACTAGTTTTCTTATATAACTTGCCTTTTATTTACTAAATATGTTATAAAACTTTGAGTTAATTTAATTTACCAAAAATTTGTGATTTTAGCATAATGATTGTTAGTTACACTTTATTTTTATTTTTACACAAAATGTCTCAAGAATTTTTTTACATCCAATAACAGCTACAGCCTTACTATTTAGCAGGGCTGTTTTTTGTAAATTATATTATTTATTAAAAATATACAAAAACTTACGTGAAAACGTTTTGGCGCACAAGTAATCCGCCACTGCTGCGTGCTCGACGACGCACAAATGCGTAATGTTCTGCCCGCTGTCAGCGCGTGCGTCTTCTACTATCATTACAGATACTGTGCAATAGTGTTACAGGGATACTAAAAAATCGGCCGTTCTTAAAATATCTTTCTACTGACCACGTTTCCGTTCCAAATTAGCACGACCTACAATTTAGGGTCCGTGCACGAAATCGACTGATTTTGATCAATTTTGTTCATTGTTTGTAAGAAAGGGGAGAGAATTTAAGGAAAGCTATTTGTGATTTGAAAATTCGAGTTGTTTATTTTGCAAGTGGCTGAAAGGGATTTTTCAAAAAAATTAAGTAGGTATTCATGGAAAATCTCTAAATTCGCAATTTTTTTTCCAAAACATGACGCGAGTCCGATGTTTGATCATCTTTATACAAGAAACTACTTTTGATTTTGAACATTATGAAATATCATCATTATACAAATATGGTCTTCTTACACGTGGCTGGACCACTTTTATCAACGTCTATACAAAATATAGTAGAAAAATAATGTTGAAAAAACCTAATGTTCAAAAAAAAAATCGAAACCATTTTAAGAAATTTAAAAATATCCTTGAAATAAAATCAAAATTTTATTTGATGAATGATAATACAATAGGTATCTTCATTAGGTAAATTAATGCATCTTTACATACCTACTTATTATAAAATAAAGTCTGTTGTCTGAACGAGATAAACTCAAAAACTAACGGATGGATTTCCGAACGGTTTTGAATATTGAATGGAGTGATTCTTGAGGAAGCGTTAGGTGTACCTATATTTCATTTAGATTTTGTGTAAATTAGCTGAAATATGACGATCAAGATGTCAAAAAAATTAAATGCCGTCTGGGAGCTTTGCTGGTGTGCGCCGCGTATACCGAAAGAAATACATAAAATTAATGTTCGACAGAATTGTACCAACATCATAAAAAGTTCAACAAAAAACTCCGCCATATGCGATATATCTATCTTCTAAGGATGACCCACAGTAACCGTTTTTATCTTTCAGAATTTGATAAATATTTCATTGTTATTTCCGAAGCTATTTTGACCGGTATTATATACCTATTCCTAATGCAATAAAATATGTTACTTAAATTGAGCATTTAATGTAGATTAAAATATACCTTACATCATATTATTTATATGAATACTTTAAAAGATATTACAGATTTAAAATTACGCATAACAAAATAATTATGTTTGACGGCGGCGCAACGCTAGGATAGGAGTCAATGTCCTTTTCCTCGGTTATTAGGTATGCGATCATCGCTTCCCTTCCTTTTAATCCCGGTAGTAGATACGTTCCCGTGGGATATTTTCCGACATCCACGCGGGTGAAGCCACGGGCAAAACCTAGAAAAGTATAGGTATTTTATAGAGCGCAAAAGTGGTAAGTAAAACTATTAACAGGTGTTATGCTATGAGTGCTATGACTGACACGAATGGTTTAGAACCACAAAAACTATACCTTTATAGCTTAAAAAAAATTGTGGCTACACACTAATGTTTAAATTTTTTCAAGCTTTCTCTCAATTCGATAAAATGATGACAAAATAAGGTTTTTTTCGTGCACGGAGTCTTAAACAATACCCAATTAAAATGTACTTGCGTTTTGTAGGTGAAGATCCTCGTTTATGTAACGACTACATATGTACATACCTCATACATGACTGAGCGGATCTGATTACCTAGGTAGATACTAAAATTAGACCATTGTTTGTTTGAACATCTTTTAGGAGATGTTAAGTCTCTTCACTCTTGTGAATGATCAGTTTTAGACGAGTTCAAAAATGTCGTGCGATTGCAACTGAACCGCAATCTATTAAATTCAAAACATCATTGTATGATATGACACGTCTCATCATCATTTCAGCCGAAAGACGTCCACAGCTGGACATAGGCCTCCCCCAAAGTGTAGGGGTTTGCCATGACACGTCTGAAGGACATTATTTGTCCAAAAATAGATGTGAATGGGTTACCCAGTGGATGAATGGAAGCAGAAGTGAAAGGGTTACCCAGTTAATTCATTCGGTTGCTTTTTAAGTGTAAACATTCCAACACATTAGTGTTTAACATTTGACTTGCAACTCAAAAGGCATCAGAATCAGAATAATCATCTGAACGCTAACTGATATTTTAGTTTTTCTTATACAAGTATGTACCTAAATTGTTTTTAGCAAGGCGGCAGCAAAAACAAAAGTCTTTGAGTGGAGGAAGACTAGCTATTTGGACCCGGACTCCCGGAGTGACCCAACACTCCCACAACACCCTGTAAACTGCAAGTATATAAAAATAAAAACTTGAAGGACTGCTCCTATCTTGTAAAAAGTTGATGGGTTGGTTTATTATCATACACAAGTGGGTACCAAAAAATTGCGTCTATAGGACCTTACTAAAACGACAGAAAAGTCAGCAAATAAATAGCTCAGCAAACAAAAAGCATGTCTTCTGTTTGCTGAGCTAATACTCTATCGTGTTGAAGATTGCCCTGCTAACCTACTTTCGGAATGCGGTAATAACAATAATTTAAGGGTTACGTTCAGCCGTTATTGCGATGTAGGTACTGTTGTGCACAAAACAAATCGGTACATAAATACCACGTTTGGTAAATAAGTCGACAGCATGATAAGTTATAAGACTTAATGGTCAGATAATCGCCGTTGACCTTGGCCATAAAAATGCGCGTCGCGCTCACGCCGGCGCCGCGTCACCATTAACTTTCATAGGGAATATTTATTTTTAGTAACGAAACTATGAATATTTGACAAAAATCACAGATAGAATTATAGATAATAAAACAGTCTATTCATAAACAAAAAAACTTTTTACAAAAAAATTATAACCGACTACCAAAAATGATGAGCAGTTAACATTAGGCTATTGTAACTTAGATAAATTAAAAACTGACCAACTAAAAAGTGAAAAATATAAAA
Source organism: Tiliacea aurago (assembly GCA_948098905.1). Classification (NCBI taxonomy): domain Eukaryota; kingdom Metazoa; phylum Arthropoda; class Insecta; order Lepidoptera; family Noctuidae; genus Tiliacea; species Tiliacea aurago. The sequence continues at coordinate 20,917,721 of OX402576.1, forward strand.
CTATTTACAAAAAAATTATAACCGACTACCAAAAATAACACTACAAAGTGAAAAATAACTTTAATTTCGGAAGTCGGTGTCTTTGGATCTGTATTTGAGTTTTTGCCACCGACTTCCGAAATTAAAGTTATTTTTCACTTTGTAGTGTTATTTTTGGTAGTCGGTTATAATTTTTTTGTAAATAGTTTTATATTTTTCACTTTTTAGTTGGTCAGTTTTGAATTTATCTAAGTTACAATAGCCTAATGTTAACTGCTCATCACCTTTTATAAAATATTGCTTTTTCCGATGCTGGGACGTTGATTTTTGAGTTCTCCTGGTAAGAACCAGTCACCATATGCATAGTGACGAGCATAAATTGCTTAATCGCAACCCGTTAAATAGGTACTCATTATTATATTGTTCCGGTGGCCATCTGTGGTCTCCATCATCAGTTACACTTTACCAAATGGTGCTTTCGGAGAATAAATGCACGAGTTACTATAAAAAATACCCAAATCGCTATATGTTTGCATATAAAATTTGAGGGTTTCCCTCGATTTCCATGGGATCCCTTCATCAGATTCTGATTTGGTGGCAATGGGACCACCTCGAAAGTATACCCTTTCAAACAAAAAAAGAATTTTCAAAATCGGTTCATAATTGACGGAGTAATCGCGTAACAAACATACAACAAAAAAAAAACAAACAAAAAAAAACCTACAGACGAATTGAGAACCTCCTCCTTTTTGGAAGTCGGTTAAAAATAAAAAGCATACAAATATCTTAAGTAGTTTGAAAGTAATATCGTTTTTTATGCTTTGGGTAGACATTACTTCTTGAATTTATTTCATAAAGTATTTTACTACAATATCTAAATATTAACACATAAGTAGAATTTATATGACAAAATTAATAAGATTATTGAAATGTACTCTATGAATAAAATGACGATGAAGAAATCATTATCACTGTGGCTTTGGAGGTTAACATACGATGAAACTGAAAATTTACTTACCATCTTATAGTAGTGAGACAACTTAATGTCGAATTTGTAAGGCTATGGCTACCATATAAGAATCTACTGGCTAAATTTATTTAATTTTCCACACACCCTCACACACACACACACACTTACCTTCTTCACCTTACACACCCAGAGGACAGCAACCCTTTCATTCTTTTTATAAGTAAGTTTGTATTTTAAGTTTGTATTTAGTAATCTAAGCTGTTCGCTTTTGTTTGTAAGCTCATACTTGCATACCCAGTTCGAGGGCTTGAGGCGCTGCATGCTGAAACACAGGCTATAAACCTAGTTCGGCAGCAGATGCTAATAATTTACATATTTGTAATTGATTTACTTTTAAGCATAAGTTTAAGAGCTAAGTCAAATTGTGTAACATGTTTACTCTTCTTGTTCTAATAAAATATAAATATATGTGTATGAGCTCTAGTTTAACATATTTTTTTTGCATAATTTAAGGCTTCTACATACCGGGGCGACTTGTCGCGCGACGCGATGCGACACAAAGGCACCGCATGTCCCGCGACACGCGGGGCTTTTGTGCCGTGTCGCGTCACGCGACAAGTCGCGCTGGTATGTAGAAGCCTTTACTTGCATTTTATGAAGGCGTAATAGCAGATCTAAAAGTCACTAAAATCATATATCTGCGCCATAATAACATGATCAGGGAGAATGCTTTGTGATTGCCAAGTGCGAATAATATTTTAATATACTTATAAATAAGTAATAAAAACATAATATATTCTCAGCAGGTTATAAAATATAGCCATAATCGATTAGCTAAAATGAATAGCCAAATGGTAGCCTGTAAAGTTCTGAGTCAGAAGATTTCAGAGTTGAGCATTGAATTAGAGTACGCTATATAGGTATAGCCAAGTTTAAAAAAACCGGCCAAGTGCGTGTCGGACCACGCACAATGAAGGGTTCCGTAGTTGGGATGAATTTATCCCAAAAACAAACAACATTGTAGTTGAAAAACTTGCTCTCCCATGTAACACCGATATACGTTACGGTCAAATCTCCAACAGCAAATTTAAGTTGGTCGACTATTATCTGTAAACTCGTAAAGCCTACTTAGCTGTAGTTTTCCTTTTAATTTCGTTCCATGAACTATTTCCGATATCCAAAACCAACCATTTAGCTGGCAGAGGGGAGGGGGGGGGCACTTGAGCCGAGCGGACCCCGTCAGCTTGAACAGTCATGTCGAATCACGATGTGGACACTAGTCGAGTGATCGACGAAGTACTCCGCAGTGATCAGCACGATACTGAAACGTCTCGCGCTGAGTGACTCTAAAACCAGCCTTAGTTCGAGGACGAGGATGACGTCCGAAATTAGTGTAGATAGGTACCTACTTATACTTATGGTGCTAGGTAGAATCCCGCTGGGAGCTGGAATACAATTTCCTGTCAGCAGTGTACACTGCTCCTGCTATGCTGCTCCTTCATTCTGTTGTCTTTTAAATTCATACGAATTTAAGAGACAACAGAATGAAGGAGCATTTTATCGATATTCACGTTTTCATAGAGATAAGTCCTGGGTTCTGGGTCTTGGTTCTGGTTGATTTCTGGGTTTGGTTCTGGTATTGGGTTTTCCTTCAGGAATTTCTCAGTAGCAGCCCAGAGTCTGGATTTTTGCCCGGTTGATAGGAATAGGCTCGCTCCCTATCACATGGGACGGCGATGGACGACTCGGGATGGCGAAATGTGGGTTTAGGTACTACAGGTACACATCTACCTAACCCTTCGGGTATTACAGGCGTGAAGTTATATTATAAGTAGTAGATAAGATAGCGTAATGTCTGCTGATGTCTACTAGCCAACTAATGCACATTTGCGTTGGAGTTGGTCACGGCTTTCTCAGTAGGTAGAGAGAGATAACTAACTTGAACTTGAAACACTAATTTACACTACGTAGGTACTTAGTTTTTTTTTTTTGGTTATTGGCAACTGAGCCGATGTCGATATACTATTAGTAGTAGTAAGATACTATTCTGGCAGCGTCATGTAGTGACGGCCGTACAGTCGAACTTTGCACTTTGTGGTAGTCGTTAGTTGTTAATGTTAGTACAGCTGAGGACAAGACCAGTTTTGTTAGTTAAATGGTCTTCTTTTTTGTGTTTATAAATACATATATAATTATTACTCATATATAAAAAATACCAATGTTCAAAACATCGAAAATTTAAATATCGATTATATCAAAATGTCGAAAATTGCTATTTATCTACGCTTAAAACGTCGAAGATTGAAATGCCGAGTGATTAAAATTTCGAATGATTCAAAATATCTAATGACATTATGCCTAAGTTCAAAATATCAACATTTAATACATCTAAGTTCATAATATCAACGTTAAAAATAGCTACTAGTTGAAATACCGGAAAAACAAGCAAGACATTACATGAGGTTTTCCTTGTTTTTTTTGTAACCCACCTAGTAACTGATTACCATCTAGCAAACAAGCATGCAGCAATTATGCAACATGCAAGCAAGAATGGTTTCTGTCACGGCTCCGGCGCTGCAGGGCTCCGGCAGTCCCACGCGAGCTTAACGTCGCAGATGGTCTTAACGTTCACCACCGCGGCGGCGGGTGTTAAAAACACCTGCTCCTCAGCTCGCGGGCTGTCTCGCCCCTCCGCGCCTACGCGATTCTAAATTACACTGTGGTTTTGCAGCGATACGTTTCTGTCACGTAACTTTAGTAGCACAACACGTTGACTTTCTTAATTTAAAGACCTAAATAATACCTTCACGATTGACCTATGCTTAAACACTAGACACTGATTTTCATGGATAAAATAGGTCGAAATTGTTCCAAAACCGAATTGGGGCACCCCGAATTTACTTAGTCTTTTGGCTGTTACCCCTAGAGTGTATATAAATATCAGGAGGTGCGAAGGGAGGGCAACCCCCGCCCGCTGTAACAAAGCATGCGGCGACCAGCAAGCCGAAGTTGCGGAGGTGAACATGGGTGCCTATCCTTTGTTATGCAAGGGCGAAGGGGTTGCACTTCCCGTAGCACCGGAGACGTTGCAGAAGCAACCTTTTTCCACTCTTAGTACTTATATCAAAATTTGTTCGATATTTTAACTTGTACCTACGTATTTTTAGGCTGAATTAATGAATGTATTAAATGTTGAAAATTAACCCATTTTTACACGTAGGTATATTAATTTTCGATGTTCAAATAATATATGTACCCATCGATATTTAGGACGTTCGATAGTTTGTACTTCGATATTTGGATCTTTCGATGTAAATTTTGTAGATATTTAGATTTTAGATATATTGGACGTAGGATATTTAACCATTCGATACTATAAACTTTCGTTATTTTAATTTTCGGTTTTATGGTCGTTCGATATTTCCATTTTCGATGTTTTGAACATCGATATTTTAACAGTAGGTATTTTAATCTTCGATATTCAAATACGTACCCCCTATTACACACCAGACTACCTTTTAATATCGTTGTCATTTAAAAAAATTGATAGGACTTGGATTAATTTAGGGGAAAAGTTAGTCAGGTACTTAGTTATAATGTTGTTGTTGCTAAACCACGATGACTGATCGAGGCTGGCAGCCAGTTCACTTAGAAAATATTTTTGAGCATGGTAATCGCACCTAGCCGCATGCTCGAATTTCTTGCAGGAGAGTGAAGAAAAATGATGATTTTATTGTTCTCACCTAAGAACGTAAAAGAAAACAATCATCATTTTATAGTCGTTTTGGAAACCATAGGTAATGGGTAGGTACAGGTACGGTCAGCGTTCCGTGTGGTGCCGGACATAAAGAATAGCACCATCCTTTTTCTTCCCGTGAGTGTCGTAAAAAGCGACTAAAGGAACTTACTAATAGGCAGCAGCGTTCTCTATGCATTTTTTTTAACACCTTACTGCGATCGCCAACCCGCCTGCCAAGCGTGGCGATTATGGTATGTCTCGATCCCGTGAGAATATCGGGATAAAAAGTAGCCTATGTTAATCCAGGGTGTCAGCTACCTCCATACAAAATTGTTCCAGCCGTTTGAGCGTGAAGAAGTAACACACACACTCACCAACTTTCGCCTTTATAATATTAGTGTGATAATTATGTAAAATTTGCACGCCGAAATTAATGGCAGAATAAGAGATCAATGAACCTTCTGTAGGTACGTTATTTGCGCAAATAAATGATTTTGATTTTTTGTTTTAAGGTATAGTACCTACCTACCTACTTCGTGCCGATTTGAGAAAATAAATGATGCACGAATGACTTGCTTAGTTTGCCAGTGCAGGTAGATACTTAGATAGTAGTAGGTATATTCCTATAAGTACCTATATTCGTAAAATATTTTTAGGAGGCATCTTATTAGGAGCATATATTTTATTTTATTGTCCGGAGAATCTGTGATGCATCTAGGTAACAATAAAAGTATGAGAATAAAATTACACCTATCTCGTCCCGAATGCGCCACATAAAAATAAACCCAACGGTCAAGCAAAGCCACCATCTGAATTAAATTGGTAGGTAGGTAGGTACCCCTGCCAGGGTTACGAGTCTGTCCGAAAGGGATATTGTGGCCCTCGCACACAAGCATTTGAAGTAACACGGTGGGTTTTAGTCAGTAAAAGTCTGACAGTCCCTCCCGCTCCGCCCAGAGCGGGAGAATTTATTTGATTTCCCACCCAAAAAAAAAAAAGGTAGGTAGGTACCTAAATCAAAATAGATTGGTATCCACGAAATAATTACATTATCACACATCTTTCTGACTGACCGACCGGACCCCTTGTTGACAATTCAAAAGTGCCTGCAATTGGTTTTTTTTTAAATAATAGTACTTAAATGCTTCGAGCTTTCGAGTTTGTTTTTGAAATACACAACAGGTTGACACATCTGCAAACGAACGAACTCTAGTCAAAAAGAGGGTTGATTTGAAGCCTGTCTGTCGGTGTCATTTGCGTAACTCGGTCAAAAATACTGATCTAATTGGGATTTATTTCTTCAGTAGGTATTATTACGATACCTAAGGAATCCTAAAATGTTTGCATTGTCTGACATTGTTGCCAATTTTATTTGACCTGTGGTGGATATAGTCAGAAAATCATGATGAATATGAAGTTCAGCCTGTGTGGGGTCAGAACTATAAGGCTGCCCGCCCACGAGCGAAATTTTCGGCGATTTTTGTCAGAAAGAAAACATTCACACAAAAATCGCCGGGAGTCGTTGCAAACACACTTGCTGCAGCTAATTTCAACGACCTACCACGGCCTGCTCAATCGTCAGACTTGAATCTCATTGACCACGCATGGGATATGCTTCTAAAAAGAGGTCTGCTAATTAGGGATGCCGTACCTACACACAGCAGAAAATCTTCTTCGGCTGTTACAACGGATATGGACGGTCATTCCGCAACGTGATTTGGATGAACTCATATTGAGTATGCTGCGAATCGCTGCGATTGTGATAAACGCATTAACGGGGGAAATACAGGCTATTTAATTGTTTATTTCACTTAATGTTTCAATAAAAAATCTTTAAAATCTTTTATTTTTATCTGGTATCACATTTTAATGTCAGGGTTATTAAAGGTTGAAAAATCCAGCTATGCAAAAATCGCAATGTCACTGGATGTACTTTTTTACCGTCTCGAAAAAAAATGGGTTTAATAGGTGAACGGAGTAGAAGAAAATGACATGCTTAGTTTTAATTTTGTTTTTTTTTCGGAAACAAAAATTCAACATACTAAATTCGAAAAATCATACGCGACTTGGGTATGATTTGAAATTCGATATTTTTTATCAACTTAAAAAAAATATATCTTTCTTTGTTCTAATAAGAAAAGTTGTTTGAAGCGTTTTTTGATGATGGATTATTTTTTTTCTAAGCTGTGGAAAAAAGAAAAAGAAACTAGGTAAATAAGCCATAAGCTTTTACTGCGTTAACCTAATAGGTATATCAATTTTTTTCGACATGGTAAAAAAAGTCATCCAGTCTAAGTTCTAGGTAGGTACCTATGTTAAATGGAGGTTTTGGTTTCCGCACTTAGTCCTTCATGTGCACCATTGTGCGTGGGACATGGCGGCCGTCATTGGTTATTTCAACCAGCCCACCTCCCTCCAGAAGCTGATTAGATCTCCGGTCGGCTTAGGATATCAGTGAAGGATCTGGGTGATCCGAGGGTTTTTGATCTAATCTGGGTGACGCCTGTGCATTCAAAGAGCACATGCGCAACGGTTGCTCTAGCCTCCATGCAAGCCCTGCACAGAGAGCTGTCCGATATGCCTATTGTGTGGAAGTGTTTGTTTAGTGAGCAGTGTCCCGTGATGGTCGCCGTCACCAGACGCAGGTCGCAATCGCGAAGTCTTTATTAATGCAAAAGCAGAGAGTACTTGGTCAATCTACACAGGCATACGATTTTTTTTTAAATTAATGTCAATGAATTTTTAAATGATAAATAACTCTGAAGATATTGACTGAATCTATTTTAATTAGGTATTTTGAATAACATGACTATTGAGCTATGTTTGTTATTTAATATTAATGTTAATTGTTGATTTATTTATACTATTATTCGATTTATCTTTGTTTTGAAATCCTATTGTCTTTCGACCTAAGTACACCAGCCATGGTCATTAATGTTGAGCCAAAAAATACCTTGTTACACCTACAATACGCATCATACCATCATGTATATTATCTACACATAGTTTTGGAAATAAATTAATCTGAATATTAAATGGTAATTACATATTGCGAGTGTACCTACCAGTTCAAATACTTGGGGCATTATGTAACCAACGACCTTAATGACCAAGTGGATATTGAGAGGGAACGTAGGGCGCTGGCAGTCCGATGTAACATGTTGGCTAGCAGGTTTGCACGCTGTTGTAGCAAAGCTGTCAAAATAACGCTTTTTAAAGCTTATTGCCAAGTGTTTTACACGTGCAGCCTGTAGATCAACTATACTCAGCGGTCTATCAGCGCCCTACGGGTCCAATATAACAACGGGTTCAGGATGTTTATGGGCCTGCCCGTTTCTGCAGTGCATCAGATATGTTTGCATAAGCACACGTCGATGGCTTGAACGCCATCGTCAGACAGAAATCTGCCTCTATGCTCTGCAGAGTGCGGGGAGGCTCCAACTCCATCCTGAAGATCATAGCGGGGAGGTACGACTCTCCTTTGTCAGGTGATGTTGTTCAAAGATGCATTTTGAACTCTGCACCTTGTGTCAAAATCGAAAATAAGTTTACTAACATATTGTGTAAGTTATATTTTTCTTTGTTTGCTAACCCTTACGGATGTTGCTTATCCGAAATAATGATTATTTTATTTTATTTTTTTAATCAATCTAATAGACCTTTTTATTTCATTTCAATAGGGCAATATAGATATGTTTATATCTACTTAATTTTTGGGTTCCGTACCCAAAGGGTAAAACGGGAACCCTAATAATAAGGCTCCGCCGTCTGTCTGTCTGTCCGTCTGTCACCAGGCTGTATCTCATGAACCGTGATAGTTACAGTTGAAATTTTCACAGATGATGTATTTCTGTTGGCGCTATAACAACAAATACAAAAAAAAACTGAATAAAATAAATATTTAAGGGGGCTTGCATACAACAAATGTGATTTTTTTTTGCTCGATATTGATAACGGCAACAGGTAGACTACTACAGGTTAAATATTCACAGAATCTTTAGTTAAATATTCACTTTTATTAAAATAAAACAAATATTTAAGGGGGGCTCCCATCATGTTTGTTGTATGGGAGCCCCCTTAATTTTTGTTTTTAAGTGAATACATAACTAAATATTCTGTGAATATTTCAAGGGTTGCCGTTATCAATATCGAGCAAAAAAAAAACCTCATTTGTTGTATGGAAGCCCCCTTAAATATTTATTTTATTCTGATTTTTTTTGTAATTGTTGTTATAGCGGCAACAGAAATACATCATCTGTGAAAATTTCAACTGTCTAACTATCACGGTTCATGAGATACAGCCTGATGACAGACGGACAGACAGACCGACAGACCGCCGAGCCTTAGTACCTAATAGGGTTCCCGTTTTACCCCTTAGGTACGGAACCCTAAAAATAAGTAATTATGTGTAGGTATGCTATTTACAAACTGCATAATACTATCTATATGATTTTTTACCGACTGCTAGAAAAAGAGGAGGTTATGCATTCGTTGAGTTTTTATTCACGTAAGCAGGTAACATCGACTTCGCCGTAATTATCTAGGTACCTACTATAGTCTATTTACCTACGAGTTGCTTTATTTGGTAAAGGAAGTCGGACAGCAGAAGTAACATGTTTTATTCTTCGTGGACGCATAAGTGATGAATGATGTTACTTGTAACACAGATACGTAACTTATAATCTATAATAATGGCACTTGTTTGTTAAATTTAAGCTAACCTTTGTAAAAAATATCAAAAATGAAAAACAATGCTTTTATATAACTCAATATTGCTGACACCTGAGATACAGGGTACGTCCTAGTTTGGGTGTCAGGAGTTTCACAAAATCGAGCATGTACATAGTCTAATTACTTTAAGGATCTAAGTTACATAATATTAAAGTAATACATTGTTAACCCTTTTTCTCTCCAGTATTAGGCTTTTATGAAATAAATTTATTTTTATTTATTTAAGTATTATAATATTTATTTAATTTATTTTGTACCTACAAGCTAACCTTTGTGAAAAATACAAAAATTAAAAACAATGCATATATAATATCTCAAAATATTTATTTAATTAATTGCGTACCTACATAGTTCATTAGATGTAACACAAACCACAGAAATTATGAATCAGTTGTAGCGGCATCAACATCACCACATACGAACTACGCGTCACACTGACGTCACGCGAATCCTGCATCGCGCAAGCAGAGTTTACCACGCAACTAGCATATATATGTTACAACGTCCCGACATCAACCGTCGGGCAGTTGCCCACCAGACACGACACCCGTCTGGTCGGAGGATCCTCCCTTTTCTATGGTGGATGAGTGAACTTTACACCCTGTTCCTCATGCCACCAAACAGTTATTATTTAGGTACCTACTTACATTTTTTTGTAAGTTTAAATATGTGCACATACCTATTATTAAAGTAAATAATCTAGCTAAGGCAACTCTTATAATCAGCTAGTTTTCTGCACTATGGTCTATGATAGAAAAAAGTGAAATTAGGGGAAGAAAACAACTTACGAGTAATAAGTAGATAATAGTATAAAATATTATTATGGGGTGGTAGTTATCACGAATATGAACCAAATTTACTATGGGGCCAACTGCAATATAGAAAATATTAAACAGCTGATCCATACATTCGTGTTCACATAAATCGACAAAATGTATGGAACTGTTGTTTCTAGGTTTCAGAAAAACAACGGAACCGCTATAGGATTACTTTGTTATCCGTCTGTCTGTCAAGACCCTTTTTCTCAGTTACATAATACGTAGGTCTAGGGTCCCTTGGAGCTCGAAAAAAAACAAGCTTCTAACTAAATAAAAAATACGGCCATAATACGGCATTTTTTGATACTCGCAAATACATCAAAACCGTGTGACTGACACTGGCATGGCCACCATCAGGGATTTTAATTTTGATAACACGAAAAATTTCTCGCTAGTTAGTCGAAATTTGTCGCCAAATATCAGAATTTGTCGGTCACTGGTTCAAAAGTTATAAGGGTTTATGGGTGGCTGATCTGGGGCGCATCTTCCCAGCTTGGCCACATTTATATCCGAAAAACTAGGGCACCTAGCGAAGATCTGTTTTCTCCCAAATTTTGTCGCTAACTAGTCGGAATCAGTCGTGATCATGCCAGTGTCAGTCACACATCAAAACCCATAGTGATAACTTCCCGTTCACCTAGAATCATAAAATTTGGCGAGAAGGTTTGGTCTCACCGCACAAGCAAAGAAAAAAGTCCAAAAATCGTTAATTTGTACTTTCAACTCATTTTTTTTTATTTGAGATTACAAACTTACGTTTGCAGTTGGTGAATTGACCGTGACGAATATCGATATATGGGGAGAATATGTTTTTCAGCTACAATGTTGTTTGCTTTTGGGATATATTCATCCCAGCTTCGGAACCCTTCATTCTGCGTTTTTTTTTCGCGATATCAGTGTTGGCTTATAGTAAAAATTGTTCATTATGACAACTTGACAAGTACATACAATGACCCCTTTACATCTTTAGGGTGAACATGATCTTATGTTCTATACGAGTGGATGAATCAACAAACTTTGTATATCTAAATGTATTAACTTATTTGTATGTTCGTGAGCATCACAAAGTTTAATTATATTTAAACTGATTAGTTTCTATTGTAACATGGAACTATGCAATAAGTAAGACTCCGTGTAGTCAATAACACTGTCTATAGGTAACAAACTCACGAAAACACACAATAAGGCACCGGGCAGTCGTTAAGGCAGTGAGAGATGTCCGGGGATAGGTCACGCTCTAACCCATCTCCCCAAACTAAGGTAGAGTTCAAAGCGGCCAACAACCCAATTTTGTACATTATTATTGTTCTACTAGTTGTCGTATAAATCATTTTCTTATTATTATATAAAAAAACTAATATACTCTATGCAATATATTGGAAGTTTAAGACGTGTGAGGTGAGGCTATTTTTTGTATTAATATTACGTTTAGGAACTTCCTACATACTGTAACTCTTTGATAGTCTACATGAACTAATCTATGTATATATTTAGCAAGGATTATTTTTAGGGTTCCGTACCTCAAAAGAAAAAAAACAGAACCCTTGTAGGATTACTTCGTTGTCCGTCTGTCAGTCTGTCAAGACACTTTTTCGCAGGAACGCGTTGAGATATCAAGTTGAAATTTATATCAAATACGTAGATCTACGGCCCCTGAGAGCTCTAAAAAAATCTAGATTCAAGTCAACGTAATAAAAAAATACGGTCATTTGTACAACATATGTTGATATCCGCAAATATATCAAAATATATAGGGTAATTAATTCCCGTTGACAAAGAATCATGAAACTTGGCAAAGATCCCACAGCACAAGTAAACGAAACGTACAAAAATCGTTAATTTGTAGTTACATCACATAGATTTATTTTTTTTGCTATTCCAAACTTAATTTGCAGTTGGAGAATTGACCGTGGCGTATATCGACATATGGGAGAACATGTTTATCAACTATATGTTAAGTTTTTCTTTTTTGTAAAATTCATTCCAACTACGGAACCCTTCATTGTACGTCCGATACGCATTTGGCCGGTTTTTTTTTTTTATTAATTAGTCTTAGCTCTTCTAATCATCGTTTCAACCATAGTAAGCGTAACTTGTATACAACATTAGTTATCGTTTACACTAAACCCGAAAAGGGATCATTGTACTCATCATTATGAACAACTATTTCTATGGGACAAACCTTGACATCGCGAAAATAAAATCAGCTGTACCATACATTTGTGTTCACATAAATCGACAAAATGATTTTTTTTTATGAGTACAATGAACCCTTTTCGGGTTTAGGGTAAACAAAAACGAATGTTGTGTATGTATTTTATCGTTTAAAAATGCCATGCTGACTAAAACGAGACTACGAGAAATCAGCACGACATAATATAAACTCTCTGAAGGCACGACAGTGCCCATTTGTTTTTGCTTTCGAAGAAAGTTCAGGGCAGTTTCAAAGACAATGTAATAGACTAAATTAAGGACTTGCTTTCTGTGAGCAACTGTCTGTTTCTAAAGCAGATATAGATAGTGCCATCCAAGAAGACACGCCCCACTCTTTTTCTTTATCGCTTGCAGTTCAAATGTGTGTAGTAGCAGTTTAGTGCAGTCGAAACTATGAATTGCCAATGAGTGCGCATGCACACTACAATGCATAAGTCAGCTCGGAACAAACTCCCCACACCCCGCTCGACAAAAAAAAGAGTGGCGCGTCTTCGTGGATGGCACTATCTGTACTCGACTACACCCTCGATTAACATGTTTCTGACCTCAATAGTTTACACAATTTCAATAATAAAAGTTTAGTTACTGCTTACAAAGGATTAATTAACTCAACCATCCCAGAAACCATTTACCGAAAGTAAAAAAAATGAAAACAACTAAGTGAAACCAAACAACCAACCAACCAAAAGGTGCGTGGAGTGACCACGCAACAAGTAAACAGCTTATGCCATAACAAGTGATTTCTCAGATTGCAGGAACAAAATAAATATTTAAAATTTTCGGGAGTTATTTATAAGAGTTAGACAAAACAACTCCAAACTTAGCTTTACATAAATTACACCAAAAATGTGTCAATGTTTGAGGGGATTACTACTATTCAATTACAGTCAAATCTGTATAGAACGACATCGCCAATGGGTTAAAACGGCATACCTGTTTATGTTTATAATACGACGAAATTTTGTGGTCCTTGTTTTGATGTTTCTTGTTTCTTTTCCATCACACATAATATTATTAATAACAAAATTTCTGTTTATTCAACATAGTTATTGGCTTTAATAACTGTAATCTGACGGTCCCTTCGAAGTCGTTATAAACGGTTTTGACTGTATTCAGTTACACAGGGTGGCACAATCGACGCATTACCAATAGCTTTTTTTTTGTTGTAAACACAACTAGTGTTTGGGCCAGAGTGGCAGGGACATCGACGCGCAACCTGTTACCATGATTCAGTACATGATTCTGGACACCCCTGAGCCGAAATTTTTCAACGTTTATTATGGTACATGTGTACTGAATCCACGGTAACAGGGTGCACGTCGATGGGGACGCCACCGGTATAAATACTAGTATTTACAAAAAAAATGTAATATTTAGCTATTTGTTACATAAACTAATCACAGAAAACTGTGATTACAACAAATAACATATTTACTTGCATACATACATTATATCTACTTACATAAATTATTTTATACAAATAATATAGTCAGCGTGCGTAAATGATTTAAATATATGCAAAAGTACAAAATTACATTATTACTGACTGTAAGCCATTAACATTGTGTAACATTTTTTATTTATTTCAATAACTGCAATTGCCCCATACAAAAAAAAGAGCTTAAGTATATAATGGCAGTTATCATGAAAATATTGGAGTAGTCAATTATATCAACGATATGTATAATTATAATAAATTGTATCACAATAAGATGGTGGATTTACACATTTAATATGCGTTTATCCAATAATCTTGATTATAAGAAAACAAAAACAATACTTACATCAGTTTTAAATATTGCACTATTATGTTCAAGCTAGAATGAAATATAATTATTTGTTCTTTCTACAAATATAATTGTACCTATATTAATATATATTTAAAACATGAATATTTAAATAGTAAGTAACATGAAACTGAAAAACAAATATTTTAACAAGAAGCCCTAACTAATGGCAAACAATCCTTTGTCAGCTCTCAATTATTCTACTTATTAACTGTGGTTTGACTATGAACTGAGCATTTATATACATTAGCTTTTTATGAAAACCCTATCAAATGGTGTTACTGTTGATATCTTTTCATCTTTCTTTCCATTTTTTTCTTTTTCTTTTCGTCTTGTTCTGTGTCTTGTGGGGCCTCTTGGAAGAACCAGGGGCCGAGTAAATTGGTCCATATCAGCCAGAATGCGCGCGCTGGCAGGAGAAGCAGCAACAACCAAAAGTAGTTAGATACTATAGCGAGGACATGTGTTATCGATGATAGTATCACAATATCTTTCACGTGTCTGAAAAAGAAACATTGTTTAATTCGTAAGCGTAACTGCCAATTTTTTATTAAAGTAATTACTGTAATTCAATAAAATTCAGCAATTTTTTGTTGAACATCAGATATATAGGTACAGTGCATGCTAAGCTGTTTAATTATTATTTATATAATTCATTTGCTGTATTTATCTGCAATGCGGTCGCCAGCTGCGAATATACCACCATTCTGTACCAAAAAAAAATACCGTTTTTTTTTTTCATATTTATTTATTTACCAATAAGTGCGTGTATGACTAGATGTATTAACGTAGGCGAAGCTAAAGGAGTATGTAAGGAGCGTAGCAAGGGGCGTTCTATAGTTTCTGCCTACCCCCATGGGAAGAAGGCGTGAGTTTATGTTTATGTGCACTAACAATCTACATAATAAAAATCTTAAATTCATTAATTCATTGCCAGATAATGCTCAGCCTATATTATAACGAAAGTCAGCTCTAAGGAAGGATTCTTGATAATACATCCCGTTTCATTAGGCTATGAAAATTCGTATTCTTGAAATCCCAACAGGCACTAGCTTTGTCTACTTAATAAAAATCTTAAATTAATTCACACACTGACCGACAATGCACAGCCGAAACCACTGGGTCTAGAATCATTAAATATTGACAGACAATGCTCCGCCTATAATTATTATGACGAAAGTCAGCTCTAAGGAAGCATTCTTGATAATACATGTCCTAAACATTAGGCTATGAAAGTTCGTCATTTTTGAAAATCCCATCAGGCACTAGGTTTGTCTACTTAATAAAAATCTTAAATTCATTCATTCTCTGACAGGCAATGCACAGCCTAAACCACTGGGTCTCGCAGCATTAAATATTGACAGACATGCTCAGCCTATAATTATTATAACGAAAGTCAGCACTAAGGAAGGATTCTTGATAATACATCTCCTAAACATTTGGCTATGAAAGTTTGTCATTTTTCAAAATCCCAACAGGCACTTAGTGTACTTAATAAAAATCTTATATTCATTCACAGTCTGACAGACAACGCACAGCCTAAGCCACTGGGTTAGAAGCATTAAATTTTGCACAAGAGTAGGCACCTACCTTAATAACGAAAAAGAGCACTAAGGAAGGATTATTTGAAAATTCATGCCATGAAGGGATTAATTAGGGGATGATGGAAATTTATCATTTTTGCCAATGGGAAATCCCATTGGGCACAAGGCTTTTAAATAAAGAATACTTCATGACATGTTTGTTCCTTAGTAAGAGGGATAGTGTCTAAAGTATTGACTTCACCTTTGTGTAGAAGTAAATGATTCAAAAATATTTCAGTGCAATGCATGATTATCTAAATACATAATTATGGCATTTTATTTTGCTACGAGCTTGAAAATGGGGCATCACCAAATAAAAACGTAACGTAACAAAAAAAAAACAAAAAGAGCATCACAAAATTATGCCAATGCAGCAGTATGTAAGTATATTACTTTGTTTTACAACACTCCCACATTTGGTTATTTTACTACGCTTTTTTTCTGACTGCATTACATTTATTTTAATCATATTAATATTACATGTTTTTAGAATTATTCATTCTAAAAATATGTAGGTATACCTATAGTAAAAAGTAGAGTTAGTACTTACTCGCCCATGCCACCCTCCATATTCAAATCAAGACCAGGGTCAATAAGTTGGCTGTTTTCTGAATATGTAGGACGACTGATGTATCTCATCATTTGGTAGCACCCAAGATATATTGATAAAACAAGAATGTTTAAGAACTGAAACAGTTATGAAAGTAATGTATGAGTACAGAAAAATAATACTGAACTGGTTCAATATTCTATAGTTAATTAGGCAGATAACTTACAATAATTCCAGCAGTTAAGTTATCCCAAAAAAAGCCAACAGAGACAACTCCATAAGCCGCACTTGCTCCAAGTGCCATGATGCGGTAAAAGCTAATAGTTGCTACATTCTCCATTAAAATTTGTTTAGCACCTTTGGTAGGAGCTTTTCCTTTTGGAGGCTAAAACAGAAATTTAAAAAAAATTATAATAAGAGACTGTATAAGGACATTTAGCTTTATGACAATTTATTGTCCTTCTTCTGCCTGCACGGGTCCCGTTGTACTTGGGGTTGGCATAATGTTTTTTCTATTTCATACTCCCCATTAACATTCAATCCTGTTTCTTTACGCAATCCTTTCATAATTATTGTACTAAAGTGATCAATCAGGCAGCAAGCCAGCAATATCCCAAAAATAAGAAGTGTTGGCCAGAAAAAAAAACTGTTTTCTTACAGGAATAACATTCTGTAAATTTTTTTACCATTACCTAAAACGAAAGTCTATGATTGACTCCCAGGCTGCAATTCCATAGTCACTCACACCAGTCATATTTTGTTTAGGAAGCCTACTGTTAAATGTTGGTTATGTATTTGGAAACAATGGGTTCATATTAAGTAATTGTTAAGAATGTGTTTTAAAATAACTGCATCAGATTATATGTGTTCATTGAACAATTAAATGATACTTATTCTATAAAATGTATCTGAAATAAATTATACATAATTGCTTACCGGAGCCATTCTTATGTTATTTCAAACACGAGCTTTATGGGTATATAATGTTAACTAATTATTAAATTCTAAAGAAAAGTCTTAGCATTTACAAAATATCAAAATCAAAAACGAATTCGGAGAACCGTGCCAACGAAGACCTTTTGGTTTCATCATTTCGGTCCGTGCTTCGATTCGCGGACGTCGACGATGATGACGTATAATAGTAAACGTCATTACGTCAATTTTTTTTTCTCTCCCTTTGACTTTGTCTTTTAAGCTCTTGTCTTTTAAACTCAACAACTTAGAAGTAAATAAGTAAGAAAAAAAAATTGCATGTTTATTTTAATTAGTTTAAAATACTCAAAGAATTAGGTACAAAGTTTAGAACATGATTAGCATGTATAGTAATGACTACAGTGGGCCGATGTTACCCTATCTGGGACTATTGTAGTCTGTGGCCGATGTGTAAGACATTGACATTTTCCTATCTCAATGGTGTAAGGGCTTGTACACAAAACTGCGTTGCGACGTCGCATCGCAAAAATCTGCGACGGTACCCCTAAGATTTTCTTCTGCGCTTACCTTCTGCGTTGCGAATTCGCAAGAATTCGCAGTTTTGTGTACAAACCCTAAGATGATTTGTGTTCTCGCAAAGGTTCTCACCCGTAAAATTTATTGTAATATTTTCCGTCCGGAGTACTAGATGGCGCTGGAAGGAAGATGTGATGTGATATTCGCACAGACCACTAGATAAGACGTAAAAATGATGTTCGCATGAAAACAAAGACCTAAATTATTTACGATATCAATACCAATAGACGGGACATAGCGAACAAAATCGTAATCCGATACATTTGTCCTAGTGGGCAAAAGTCGCACAGTCTAGTGTGGTATGCCTGCATGTCAAGTCGCATTCGTGTCCACCAAAAGCAAGAAAAAAAAAAATATTTTCGAAGTAAGTACCTAAATATAGGCTTTACTATGCAATAGGGTATTGCAAATCTCGTAGTGATAAAACGACTAGACTTATCCACGGTTTATTTTCGTTATTATTTTGTAATTTACCCTGAATAAATATAAAATAAATACTTTTCTTAGATGTTTCAAACTATTTGACGGTTCGTAATAAAAGTTTGGTGTCGTTAGAAGTGTAACGTGTCAAACTTAGCATACATTGAATTTTGCTATATATTACGCTAGATGGCGTCACTGAGACATGGGATCACAATTTTTCTGACATTACTATAGTTACTCTACTCTTTGCATTACTTCTGATGGCTTCTAAGGCCCGTATTTATAAAACTTTACTCAGTACTCAAGCATTACTTATGACAAGATTCAAGCCATTGGATTGGTTGAATTTAGTCGTAAGTAATGCTTTAGTACCGAGTAACGTTCTTTAAATACGGGCCTCAGTATCTATCTCTTGTCGCAATAAATCATTAACAGATTGTCGGAATTCTGTTCCGAGTCGAAATTAATTGACGGATATTACCGACGTAAATTGTGTCCTTCGAGTTAAGGCTTTTAGTAAACTGTGTCAGATATCTCTTTGCATGAAAACGAAAGGTTGCTAAGGTATAATAATTATGATCGAGGATAAACTATCATTTTGTTTTGGTAGGTACCTACCAAATCTCCTTTTCGGCTTTCCAAAATAATAGGTAAATATATATAGTAGGTATTACTCAATTGAATTTGATGGCTCAAGGATAGGTAATAATTTTGACTTTTTAAATGTTCGCATTTCTTGTTTGCGTTGGGGGTTATTCAAATTCAATTTTTTTATTTAATTTTTCTATTTTCAACCGCTGGCAGATCCCATTAGGCACCTATGTTTATGTGCATGGGATCTGCCACCTGACAACCATATAGTTGTCTACTTAGTAAAATTATCAAACTCTATGACAGACAACGCACAGCCTAAACTTCTTGGTCTGCCCGCATGAAAGTTAGCTCAGAAGTACTTTATAGGATTATAATAGAATCATAACATCACGGCCTCACTGAATCAAAGTCTGTTCAATGAATTGATGCCTATTGCCCCATCAATGGTTTCTGCCATAAAACCCTCTTATACCATAGATTTAACAGGTAATGATGATTCAAAGTCATGTAATTCAGTGAGGGTAGTCACCAGTAAAAACAAACTAAAAAAATACATTAAAATTAATAAATACATTGTAAAAACACAAAAAATGGTAAAAAGACAGAGGTTCTTTATTAAAAATGTTAAACTCAATAGAGAAAGGTTAAATTTACTTAGACAATTAGATATGTATTCTTTTAATTTGGAGCAAAGTACTAGGAAATACAACATTGACACACAGGACTTGCAATCACAACTTGACCACCTACAAGTGAAACTTACTGCAATGACTAACAAATATAATACCTCTGAAGATCTAATGAGGGAATATGTGTTGGCAATGAATGAGCTGGTAAATTCACAAACAAACAACTGTGAGCTTTGTCAAACACCATCCGATGTACCTACACCAGACCATTCATTGGCAACATACCATACCACCTTACCGCTGCCTTGTGTTGATTTGAAAATTCCTTTTACTAATTGCTCCATTAAACAATGTAAACAAATTGTAAATAATGATATTGTATTATTTTGTGATGAGATTGGCAAGGACTTAGGCCACTTGCTGACAGATGAATACCCAGGACACTCAATAATAAATTACTGCATGCCTGGTTGTTCTTTATTTGATATTATGAAAGAAATTATTAAATGTAACTTTAGACAGGAAACAACATTATTAATTTTTATGGGAAATAGGGGAAATGTGAACAAAGGAGAATTGCTCCAATATTATAGAACATTAAGTAATCTTAGTTTAAGAAAAATTGTATTGTTTACATTCCCATATAGTAACAGTTTGCCACAGGAAGAAAATAACATAAGATTTGAAATTAATTTGACATTGCATAATTTGACATTTAACGATAATTTATTCCATCTAGTGGATATTAACAATTATGTAGGTAACAATTTGTATTTGACAAAAGATAGATATAATATTGATATGTACTATCTTTCTAACTATTATAAACGACAGATAGCTGTGTCGCTATCATATTTTTTTTCTATTTCAGCCAAAAATTTGGCTAAACAACTTGCTTCTTTTGAGCAATGCAATGACTTTTTAAATAATTCTGCCAATAATTTGGCAACGACTAATGACATTGATTATCATTTAAATTAGAAATTAGGACAACAGAGGAAACCTCTTGCTTATAAAATGTTACACAAACTTCTTTATTATCACACCCATTAAATTGTAGTAATTTAAATAAATGTAATTATAATAATAATACTTTAAAAATTGTTCATCAAAATATACAGGGTGTGATAGGTAAGGAATTAGAACTGGAGCTGTTCATGAACTGTAGTTATATCGATATCTTATGTGTAACTGAACATTGGTTAAAAGTCCACCAGTTCATGTTCAGCTTTAACAACCACCAGGTTGCCAGCTCATTCAGCAGAGTTAATATGATACGCGGTGGCTCTTTAATAATTGTTCGTAACAATATGAAATTTAAAGAACGTAAGGATATTGTGAGCCTCTCTGTTGAGCGAGTTATTGAAATAGCTTGCATTGAGCTTGAGCAGTTCATTGTAATGAGCATATACAGGCCCCCATGTGCTTCATATGATATTTTTGAGAAATATATGGAAGAAGTATTATTAAAGACTTGTAACAGTAATAAAACAGTTGTTGTCTGTGGAGATTTCAACATTAATATACTGGAAAAATCTGCTACAGTAAATAAATTTATAACCTTATTAAAGTCATATAATTTGTACAATACATTCTTTGAGCCGACTAGAATAACTGCCACTAGCGCTACCTGTATTGACAATATTTTTACAAACTTAAGACCTTCTAGCCATTTAATTATAAACGAGTTGGACTCTGATCACTGTGGCCAGTTAGTAACTTTCCCTCGGAAAATAGTCAGAGCTCAAAGAAAACTAGTGAGTTATATTCCTGTAAACAAAAGTCGCTTAGAACAATTTAAAAATAATTTAATGGAAAAACTACCGGGTTTGCCTTATCACACCGACCCAGATCAAGCATATACTTTACTATTTAATCTCATTAATTGTGAATTTAGGAAGGTGTTCACCTCAAAAACATTGCCTGTTTGTGACCACGTAATATTTAGTGATTGGGCAACACCAGGTATTTACAAAAGTAGGCAGAGGTTATATGAATTGTATGATGAAAAAACATATAACCATGATGAAACTTTTAAAGAATTTGTTAAAAAATATTCTAAAACTTTTAAAAGAGCCTGTTCCTCGGCAAAAGCCATACACATTAAAAATAAAATAAAATCTTCTGGAAATAAAATTAAAACAACTTGGAATATTATTAATTCAGAAATGGGAAGAACGACAGTACGGAATCGTGACTTCCATCTAAAAATCAATGATGTAGATATTAAGGCAGACATGGAGGTGGCAACTGAGTTTGAATTTTTTTTCACTAATATTCCTATTTTAACAACCAAAACTCTGTCATCGTCGTCCTCCACTTCTGCTTACTCAATATTAAAAGAATGTGTACCAGAATGTGATAAACACCTTAAATTCACGGTCGTTACCGCTAAAGACATTATAGACATAGAATCTTTTAAAGACCTTGATATAAAAAAAACTGCGGACCTTTGGGGGTTATCAGTACATACCATGTCTTCAATAATTAATGTTATTTCACCCTTTTTAGCAATTGTTTTTAATTCTTGTATTGCATCTGGTGTATTTCCTGATCTGATGAAACTTAGCAAAGTGATTCCTCTGTTCAAATCTGGCAGCACAACTGATCCTACGAATTTTCGGCCTATTTCGATATTACCTACATTGAGCAAAATCTTTGAAAAATTAATTTTGAAACAAATGTTAGGACATTTTAATAAACATAATCTACTACATCTGAAACAGTTTGGTTTTACTAAGGGTCGTTCAACTACAGACGCGGGCGTGGAATTACTGAAGAGCATATTCGAGGCCTGGGAGGAGTCGCGGGATGCTCTTGGCATTTTCTGCGACTTGTCTAAGGCCTTCGATTGCGTTCATCATGATACACTCATCAGAAAACTGCACCATTATGGTTTGAGGGACAGTGCTCTCGACCTTCTGACTTCTTATCTGAACAACAGAATTCAGAGGGTTGATGTTAATGGCAAGAGATCTGCAGGATCTGCGGTCACTATGGGCGTTCCGCAGGGTTCAATTCTAGGTCCATTCTTGTTTCTAATTTATATAAATGACTTACCTTTTCACATAAGGGATAATCACAAGATTGTATTATTCGCAGATGACACTTCACTTATTTTTAAAATCAAACGTCAGCTAGTCAATTTTGAACATGTTAACGATGCACTCTCTAAAGTTGTCCATTGGTTTAATGTAAATAATCTTCTCCTGAACGAGAAAAAGACTAAACTCATTAAATTTTCAATGCCAAATGTCAGGCAGCTAACTACTTATGTTCAACTTAATGGAATAGAGTTGGACCCTGTTGAGTCGACAGTTTTTCTTGGAATAACTATTGACGGTAAATTACAATGGGGCCCACACGTAGAAAAATTGTCAGGAAGGCTTAGTTCGGCCGCCTATGCTGTTAAAAAAATTAGACAGATTACTGATGTAGATACTGCCAGAATTGTTTATTTTAGTTATTTTCATAGTCTTATGTCGTATGGGATCCTTCTCTGGGGAACATGTGCGGACATTAATAATATCTTTATTTTACAGAAAAGGGCTGTTCGAGCCATTTACAATCTAGGTCCAAGAGATTCACTTCGTGAAATATTCAAAGAAATAGATATTCTGACTGTAGCCTCTCAATATATACTTGAAAATCTATTATATGTACACAAAAATAAATCAAATTTTAAGAAAATGTCCGATATTCATAGTTTAAATACCAGGAATAAACACAATCTTGCTGTACATCGCACTCGCCTCCACAGAGTAGGCAACTCTTTCATGGGTCAATGTATACGCTTTTACAACCAACTTCCTACTGACATTCGGAACTTACCCATTAAACGATTTAAAATCTGTATTAAAACTAAACTTTGTAAAAAAGGGTAGATAGGTAGGTAGATTTCTGATTATTTAGAGGACAAAAAAGCTTGGGATTGAGCTGCTCGCTCTGCTAGCCTTGTGATATAACTTGACATTTTAATTATTATGCATGATTTTATATACATATTGACATTGCAGAATATTGTATACAATTTTACATGAATGTTTACTTTGAAAAGTATTATATTTACTGCTTTAATTTATTGTGAATGTGAGCACTATGTGGGTCATTTTTTTTTTTTCTTTAAATGTTTTCCTTTCTTTTCTCAGTTAAGTTTTAATGATGGTCTGACATTTTGAGCGCTTTATGCGGCCTACCCAAATGTCCTTTTTTTGGTACTGTTCGTCGAGTCGTTGAGCTCCTTAAGTTTTGAGTTGAGCTGCACGATTACTGACAAATGCTTACACTGATTGGTCAGGTCCGCTCAAATTTGCGTGGTTCTTTCCTCAAAAGACCATTTCAGACACGGATCTACATGGTCCTCACATGATCTGACCAAGATTATGTCTGGACTTTAAAAGAGACTTTGACCCCTGAGTTTGTTTCGTCATTTCTTCTCAGGGGTAGTCAGATAGGAAATGTCGGCTACATCTAGATTTTTTTTTTTTTATATGACGTGTAAAAGTGATTTTAATATCCTATTTACAGAATAAACGATTTCATTTCATTTCATTTCATTAGGTACATGCTCAGATTATGGTACATGTAACAAAAGCGAGCGCTAAGAATGGACTTTTGAAAAATAATCCTGTGAAAGGGTTAAATAGGGGATGAAAGTCTTTAAGGTAGTTCGACATTTTGCAGATAGGAAATCCCATCGGGCGCACGGTTATAATTATGGATCTGCCATCATCGGTTAAAATGACGAACTTCCGTACAAACTTTAATTTTTCCCCTTTAGGGGTGAATTTTCAGACATCCTTCCCAAGTGCTCAACAATAACCTTTCAGCCGAAAGACGTCCATTGCTAGACAGGCCTCCCCCAAAGGGGGGGGCGGGGGTGGGGTTGCCATAATCTCCACGCTTGGCAGGCGGGTTGGCGATCGCAGTATATGATTATATTCTAGTAAATATAGAAAACAGTAAGACACCGACAGTTGGAAACCTCATTTCCAAGAACATAAAATACTTAGCCTCCCCTGCGTAGACATTCTAGAATTACGCAAATTCGTTCGAAGTTACCAACACTTTTACACAACAAGAGAAAATATACATTATGCCATAAAAATAGCATTAAGTTACCAAGCTCTAAGTTAAAAATGCACTCAACAAGTACACTTTATTCATGTCAATCAAAATTTAAAATAAATTACCAGAAATAATTAAAGAAGAACAAAAATTGAATATATTTTCACAAATAAATTAAAACAATTTATAATAAATAAATGCTATTATAATATAAATGAATATTTAAATGACAAATTTTAAATAACCCAATTCTAAAATAATTACAATATTTATTATAAAAAACTATCTAAATAATCAAATAAAAGCCCTCTTCCTCTCTCCTACTTGTGCTGTGCCCGACAGGGTAAACAATCATCATATTTATTATTTTGTATAACCTACCACATAAGTTCACATGTGGAAGCAATAAATACCTACTTCTATTGAGTATTGACGTAGTACTATTACTTATTCTGTGGTATTGAGTAGGTATAGTGATAAAGTGCTCACTCTCGATTTAAAAGGAACTCTTGTGCAAAATTTCATGATTCTGTTCGTTATTTTTGTCTTTTATTTATTAACTTTTTTATTTCACATCAATTTAAAATAGTCAAATTTCGAGAAATAGCTAAGTAGGTACTCACACACGGGCACATTTCGTAAATTAACATTAGATACTGATAACTATATCTATACTTATAATAAAATCGTAGCGAAGTCAAAATTATACATTGAATATTTTTGAAAAAAGTAATTGCAACGAGGTCAGGGGGCCTAAAATGGACGCTTTCGCAGAATCATATGATCTGCGTACAATTCATATTCCGCAATTCATCTGTTTGACAGTTGTGTATGGAGTTTCGTAAAATGGTCCACAAATTAAGAATTATTATAGTGAAGTCTAATGTTAAATAGCAGCTGTCAAACAGATGAATTGCGGGCTGTATGAATTGCACGCATGATTCTGCCAAAGCGTTGATTCTGCAAAATCTTAGGATCGATTCCAATGCCAATTTTTTTTTTTTTTAATTTTTGTCTGTTTTTCTGATTGTATGTTAGAGCATCATGCAAATTCTACTGAATAGATTCTGTTAAAATTTTGCAGAGATATTCCTTAGATGCCTGGGAGCCTAAAATGGACGCTTTGGCAGAATCATGCGTGCAATTCATACAGCCCGCAATTCATCTGTTTGACAGCTGCTATTTAACATTAGACTTCACTATACTACTTCTTAATTTGTGGACCATTTTACGAAACTCCATACACAACTGTCGAACAGATGAATTGCGGGTTATGAATTGTACGCAGATCGTAATATGATTCTGCGAAAGCGTCCATTTTAGGCCCCCTGGTCAATTGATAGGCTTTATATTATCACGCTATTTGCTATGGGGGATGAGCAATATTGCATTATGTTTGTGTTCTTCTATGAATGCATGTTCCAGCGTCATGCAAATTCTACCGGATAGATTCTGTTAAAATTTTGCATTATAAGTCTGGTCAGTCAACGGGCTATATATTATCACGCTATTTGCTATGGTGGATGAGCAATATTGCATTATGTTTGTATTCCTCTATAGTACCTACAGTAAATTGTAAAAAGACGAGCCGAACGGTTAGAATGTTGCAGATACAGTTACAGATTAATCATCACGATATATCTTTATTGAGCTAAGCTTTTAATCATTATGGCATACCGACACAGGGTTAATAATTGAGATGGGCTGTAAGGGTACCTTAACCGTTATAGCTACATGAAGTCGGTCTTAGAAGACTATCCTTAACTTTTTGAGACATTTTGATCTGCAGACAAAAAAAAATGAAAAAAATGTACTGTCAGCGAAAAAATGGGAAATTGTAATTTAAAAAAAATTGGTGCCAATAGATCCTGTTTCATATGAGGATCAAAAAACTCTATCAGACCAACTGAAGTTTGAGTACTAGATGAGTCAGAAATCGCAAAAACCTTTTACTATACATATCGTGGGAAATAAGACTCCAACTTACTTTTTAGGGTTCCGTACCTCACTTCGTTGTCTGCCCGTCCGTCCGACTGTCTGTCTGTCTGTCAGTAAAGACCCTTTTTCTCAAGAACGCGTGGATATAGCAAGTTTAAATGAATTTCAAATATGTAGATCTACGGTTCCCTGGAGCTCACAAAAACCAAACTTCTAAGTAAACGCTTTAAAAATACGGCCATTTATGCGACATATTTTGATACTCGCAAATTAATCAAATCCCAGATACTTCCCGTTGACCTAGAATTATAAAATTCGACAAAAAAGTCTGAAAATCGTTAATTTTTAGTTTTATCACATCATCATCATTTCAGCCGAAAGACATCCACTGTTGAACATAGGCCTCCCCAAGCATCGCCACTTCGAGTAGATCTGTGCTTCCTGAATCCAGCAGATTCCTGCGGCCTTCCAACGCTACGTCTTCCGGGTACGCGGTCGCCACTTCAGAAACTTTCGGCCCTATCGGCCATATGTTCTGCATAATCTACTGTTATACTATTTTAGCTATAGTCGTTCGTCAGGAATAATCTTTAAGAATGCATCAGTGATTGTATCAGTTTTGTGACATTAGGTAGTTTAGACAGGAACGCAGGCGTTCGTTAATACACTGAAAACGAAAAACTTCGCATGCCATGGGAAATTGCTACTGAAGACTGCGGAATCGACCTCAGGACTAACTGCTTCTCACACGGGTAACTGTACGTCGTTTGGTCACGTGTCACCAGTCCTGAGTCTCTGTATATTTTGGCTGCTGAGACCATAATTCAAACGCAGTATACACGTAAGTTACATTATAAATAATTAATTCGGGAAATAAAGTGAATTGTGCTTTATTGCGATTCTGACCCACCAGTTGATGCCCAAAAAGGCAAGGCCGGCTGTTCACAATGCTGTGCTGGTACCCACGCTTATGTATGGAAGTGAATGTTAGGTGTGGCAAAAGAAGCATGAAAGTAGAATCAGTGCTGTGGAAATGTGTTCCTTGCGAAGCATTTGTGGCATGACTATGAGTGAAAGGCTGAAAAATTATGTGATAAGGCAACGGTGCGGTTTAAAAGAAGATGTAGTGACAACATTTTAAAAGATTATGCTTAGGTGGTTTGATCATGCAGACAGGTATCACCCAGATCACAACCGAAACCCTCGGGTCACCCAGATCCTTCACTGATATCTTAAGCAGACCAGGAGACATAATCAGCTTCTGGAAGGAGGTGGGCTGCTTGGAATAACCAATAACGGCCGCCATAGCCGACGCACAATGGTCCACATGAAGGACTACGTGCGGAAACCAAACCTGCTAACATAGAACATGGTTTGGTCATGTTAAAAGGATGAATGAAAGGCGACTCACAAAAGGTATTAACAAAGGCAGATTTGAGTGGAAACGCCGTGAGGGGACGCCCTAGAAGGACATAATATAGTGACCTCATTGGTGATGTTCTTCAAAAAGGTCAGGTGCGCAGTACTCGGAACAGGCGTGCGTGTATGACCAGATGTATGAACGTAAACGAAGCAAAAGGAGTATGTAAGTAGCGTAGCAGGTGGCGTTCTATAGTTTCTGCCTACCCCCATGGGAAGTAGGCGTGAGTTTATATAAGTATTTATATTTTATAAAAATAACCTAGCAATACGTCTGTATTCCTCAAAGGGTTAGGCAGAGGTGTACCTACCTATAGTACACCCACATTAAATTTCTCCAGTTATGTTTAGTTCCCATGTAATAGGGGGCGAGCCTATTGCCACTAACCGGGCACAAATTCAGACTGCGGACTTTAACTGAGAAATTCCAGACGAAAAACCCATTATCACTTTGCCTGACCCGGGAATCAAACCCAGGACCTCATTCCCAACAGTAGCGCTTGCGACCAAAAGACCAACGAGGCAGTTTTTTATAAAAATGTGGGCTGTTATTTGTATATTGTGATGTCTTACGCGAACGCGAGCGAAGTCGCGGGCAGAAGCTAGTTAAATATATATTATTTACCCAAGGTTATTTCACCAAATCGAATAGTACCAAGCTCATCATATCAGCCGAAAGACGTCCACTGCTGGACTAGGTAGGTCTCCCCTAAACGGGGGTTTGCCATAATCGCCACGTTTGGCAGGCGGGTTAGCGATCGCAGTATGGTGTTAAAATGCATAGGGAACGCTGCTGACCATTCCCTACCAAGCTCTACGCTCTTCTAATATAAATACTAAATAGGTTTTTTTAGTTTTAATAGAATAAGAGGCCAGCTTGTACCTACTGGTTTTGTTTCGACTGACGTGCGGCCTACCGTGCTATTTTGTTAGGTCTTGCCTCAGTCACTTCCTCGCAAAGATCATGTTCATAGCACATCATCTTACCCGCTCCGCTGCCGCTGCACTACCACACCACATAGTTTCGTACTTAGCTCTGCTTCACCGCTTAGCTACCTTGCACTTCTCTGGTGGAAATGCAGCCTAACTGAAAACAATGTTAACTGTCGGTCTGTCAGTAGGTACCGCTGAAAGTGTTCAGAGGAGGAAGGCGCTAACTACCTTTAATACATAAGATAAACAAGTTGTTACGAAATCAGCTGGTATGGTACACTTGCTAAAAAGGTAACTACGCAAGTTTACGTGCGGCCGTTCCGAGAGGTCGCTTTCTTTGTTACATAAAGCGTTGATATGTGTGTGCGTTACACATATTCATTATTCCAAATTCAGAATCATAACATACATTCAAGTAGGTATAATCAAATACCGTGGTACCTGACGTAAAGAATAGCACCATTCTATTTCTTCCCATGGGTGTCGTAAAAGGCGACTAAGGGACTTAGGTACTAGAGAATGGACAGCAGCATTCTCAATGCATTTTACCACCATACTGAGATCGCCAACCCGCCTGCTAAATTATGGCAAACCCCCCCTTTGGGGCAGGCCTATGTCCAGCGATGGACGTCTTTCGGCTGAAATGATGATGATGAATCAAATACGAACGACGCGTAAGTAGTTGTAAGTTCCTATCCTAGGTTATACTTTCAAGTAGATTACATTTAATAAAGATTCAATAGTTATTAAATCGTAGGTAATGATCTAACACTAATACCTAAGTGATCATCGATTTAAATCTCCACTCTCCACTAGGTATGGAGTTTATCCGTCATAGGTACATAACTAGTAGTAAATATGAAGCCAAGGGGACTTCCTGAAAACATATTCACAGTACCTATCTTAAATAAGACGACACGGTTGGCTCAGTGGTTAAGCGATTGACTGCTGCGCTGCGTGTCGCGGGTTCGATTCCCGCACGGAACAATTATTTGTATGACCTACAAGTAGTTGTTCCTGGTCTGGCTGTTTGTGTATGTGAGTTTAAATGTTTGTAAACGCACCCACGATACAGGAAAAACTCCTAGTGTGGGGCAGCGTTTTATAAAAAAAAGAAAAAAAAAACAATCAAAAGAATCAATAAGGTAGATTAACATTCCAAGTCTCCCGTCGGGGTTGCGGGTTTGTCCGAAAGGAATGCCGTGGCCCTGGCACACAGGCAAATGAAGGAACACGGGTGGGTTTTAGTCAGTAAAAGTCTGACACGCTCCGCTCGCTACGCTTCTTGGCTCGCTTGGTAAGATCATCGCACCCAAAAAAAAAATGCAGCCGACAACGTAGGTACCTACTAAATAAATACTAACTAAGTAAATACTTCCATACTCGTCAATAGACTACAGGACTAATTAATTCTCGGTTCGTACAGTAGAGGCAAAACAAAACATAAAAAAAAACCGGCCAAGTGAATGAAAAAGAAAGGTGTTAAGTGAAGGGTTCCGTAGATGGGAGGATGAATTTATCCCAAGAACAAACTTTACATTGTAGTTGAAAAACATGTACTCCGACACATTCCAACTGCCAATGTAAGTTGGTCGACTATTACTCGTTAACTTGTAAAGCCTACAACTTAGTTGTTATAGTTTTCTTTTGTATTTTTAAACATATCCAACAACAACCATTTAGCTGGCAGGGGGGGGACTTGACTAACAAAAATTTGCAATGGATTCCTGAATCCAAAAATCATGATGTTCACAGATCTGCAATATTTTTGAACGGCCTATCCAACGATACCCCACACAATGGGATAGACGAAAAAACAATATCATCCCCACTTTACGTGCAAGGGAGGTATCCAACAAATTTTTTTTACTAATGTTTCATTTTACTGCTTTCAGCGTGATGAATAATATGCCCATGCCAAATTACAGCACTATAGTACTAGTCTGTGAACTAAGCCGCGGACAGACAGACAGACGGGCGTGGCGAAACTGTAAGGGTTCCTTGTTTACTACGGAACCCTAAAAAACCAAGAGTGACTTGCGCAGAAAAAAATACACAGTATTATCTCATAAAGTCATAACATAGACTAAGTAATTAAATGTAAAACTTAAAATGAATAGGAAACAAGTTCGCACAATCGAGTTTTAATAAGAGACAGAGTATGATATAAGTATGTTGAGTTATGACTGACAGAGATCAGTGCCGGATTAAACTAGCGCGGGGCCTGAAGCAATTACTACCGAGGGGCTATGGTAGAAAAATTGTCTTGAAAAATTATAGAACCTGAGTTAGGTAAGGTTTTCTTTTGGCTATTGATACTGACATAAAGGCTTCTTCATACTGGCGCGACACAAAGGCCCCGCGTGTCGCCCGACGCGCTACGTTCGGTGCCTTTGTGTCGCGTCGCGAGTCGCGCTGGTCTGTAGAAGCCTTAAGGGATACTTTGTCGACTTACGCAGAAAAATATAAGAAGTAAAGGAAATTAAAATGCAAGAGGGAGTTTTTTTATTTTTTTTTTTTTTTATTTTTTTTTTTATTTTTTTTTATTTTTAGGTATGGCATCTCGTAGCAGACCTAGAGAGGTCGTTGCTACTTAACCGGATATTCCTGTGGCTGCCCTAAGGTTTTTAATCTTAAAGCCTCCAGCCAGGGCGCAAATTATATATATTAAAACTAAACGACAGCGCACTAAGGGCACCCCCTGTGGGGTACGGACCTCGGCTCAGGGCGTCGTTGGGGGATCACAAAATTACTAACAATTTGGGGACGGGCTGGATCAACATTTTGATCATGATTATTATCAGGGGATATTATATTTATTGCTACGGCGCTCTCAGCCTCTAACCGGGCGGCTGGCGCATCGACATTCAAGGGACGGGGGGGAGGACTTTTATTACCATTTACTCGGGAAGTTCGCGTGGTACCTCGGCGGCGAGGACGGAAGGTCGGTTTGTGTATTTTGTGCACTGTACTCGTGGCCCTATTGCTTTCCTGAAGGAGAGTGATGGGGTCATCCGGATCTAAGAGAGTGTGCCTCGGTCGGCGAGTCTGACTAATGGCAGAAGGCCTGTAACTAGCGGCCTGCACAACCAAGGGGTTGCGATGACGTTCCGCGGATTCGAAAAAGCGCTTTGCAAGGCGCTTCATAAACTGTTTGATGGTAGGCATCTTAAGGTCTACGTGAAGTTGTTCGTTCCGAACGAACCAAGGAGCTTTCGTAATTCTACGGAGAAATCGGTTTTGAAGCGTCTGCATCTTATGAATGTGATATGACTTTGCGTGAGCGAAGACTACGCAGGCGTAAGTCATGATCGGTCGAATGCACGCGGTGTAAATACGCAATTTGCACTTAAGGGACAACTTGCTGCGCGGGTTGAGTACGGAGTGTAGTCGGCCGAGAGCAAAACTGGCGCGCGAGCGCACCTGTTTTATGTGCTCGCCGAACGTCATGTGATGGTCTAAGACCACACCGAGATATTTGGCTCGCTTCTCCCAAGGGATAGGCTTGCCGAACATGGTGATCGGTTGGGGCAGGGCGGGTGATCGCCGGGGCCTACAGAATAGGACCCCCTGGCTCTTATCAGGGTTTACTTCAATCCTCCACTTCCTGAACCAGGCCGCGAGTCTGTTGACTTCGGCCTGAAGGATGCGGGCGATATTGTCTTGCCTGAGGCCGGAGTAGTAGATGGCCGTGTCGTCTGCGAACAGAGCTAACTGCGCCTTTCTACATTTGGGGATATCACTAGTGAATATAGTGAATATCAGCGGTGCCAGCACAGCGCCCTGAGGGACGCCTGCGCGGAGCGGATGGGGGGAGGATAGCGCACCCTCGATGCGATAGCGGAAGGTGCGGTCCGACAAAAAGTCTCGTAAGATGAGCACGAGACGATCGGGCACACCGAGTTTGTAGAGCTTATATATTAAGCCGTTGTGCCAGACTTTGTCGAACGCTTTCGCAATGTCGAAGAACACAGCACCCGTCATGAGCCCGCGCTGGAAGCCAGCGCTTACATGCTCGACGATACGGTGGACCTGTTGTACGCACGAATGTTGGGATCTGAACCCGAACTGTTCGTTTGGGATGAGGCCCTTCGTCTCGGCATAGTCTCTGAGACGCTTATAAATAAGCCTCTCATAGACTTTGCCGAAGACGTTGAGCAGACTGATGGGTCGGTAACTGGAAGGTTCGGTCTTAGGTTTGCCGGGCTTCGGGATACCGATGACCGTGGCACTTTTCCAAGCTTGAGGAAAAATGTTGTTGCTAAGAGCGCCATTGAAGATGGTGGTCATTAGCATGATCAGGTGAGCGGGGAACAGCTGGAGCACCCTGTTGGTGATTCCGTCTGATCCGGGAGATTTACGGGTTTTCAGACCCTTGATAATGTCGTGCACTTCGTCTGGGGTGACGGGAGCCAGAGGACAATCAGGGTCTTCGACCGGAGGGAGCAAGAGGGAGTGAAGCAAGCTCAATATTTATACCCCACCTCTTGGAGGTACTTTCGACAATTCATACAGAAATGGGAGTTGCTTTGTCCGACTTCAAGACTAACAAGAATTATTTTTTTGCACGTCCAAACGCGCCCTCAAAGCGCGGGGCCTGTAGCATTTGCTATACCTGCTACGTGGCTAATTCGGCCCCGACAGAGATTACTCATATCTAACGAATGCCAGTGACGGTCTGGTGCTTGAGACTGATAGCAGTGTAGTGCCACTAAAAGCTCGGCTTTGTAGGGCGCTGCGAGTAGGTAGCACCTCTCGCGCCATGCCAAGCCAAAACTGTTATAAACTCAAATGTGTCATAATAACGACGACCGCATACTGTAATCTACTGAAAACTATAAATAATGAGACTCATATCTCAGATTTTTTGGACCAATGAATAATTTTGGAACGTAACATAGCCGAAGAGGGCAAGCAGACTCGGCTTTGCGCTGCGAATAGGTTAGCACCTCTCACGCCAAGCCAAGCCAAAACTGTTTTAAACTCAAATGTGTCATAATAACGACGACCGCAGACTGTAATCTTCTGAAAACTATACATAGTTTATATTTTTTTAAAACGTTGCCCTACACTAGGAATTTCTCCTGTATCGTGGGTGCATTTACAAACATTCAAACTCACATACACAAACAACCATACCCGGAACAACTACTTGTAGGTCATACAAATATTTGTTCCGTGCGGGAATCGAACCCGCGACACGCAGCGCAGCAGTCAATCGCTTAATCACTGCGCCAACCGTGCCGTCAATAACGAGTCTCATATCTCCGATTTTTAGGACCAATGAATAATTTTGGAACGTAACATCCGAAGAGGGCAAGCAGATGATTAATAATTATTTTAATATAGGTAGGTACACCCCCATTACACTAATAAGATAGGGGGCCAGCCTGTTGCCATTGAACCACAAATTCAGAGTATTCAGACCCAGGCTGTTACTGAGAAGTTCCTAATAAAATGCCCAATTTGCCCTGCCCGAGGATCGAACCCAGGACCACGCTCAGCAGTCACGCTTGCGACCATCACTGGACCAACGACGCAGCTATGGTTTACTTAAACCTACATGGGTTTAATACATAGATGTGTTAAACCGGTTGTAATCAGTCCATTTATTATGTAATGCACCTAAAGTACCTAGCTACATTTAATGGCTTTAGTTATACAATTAGAAACTATAAAAATGTGAGGCCCTTAGGCTTAAGGCTAGTTAAACGTGATGTGTGTACTTTCACTGCACAGCTATTACATATAACTACTATGATATTATGTATGAGCATTATAATACTGACACTTGTCTGTGTGGTGCCGGACGTAAAGAATAGCACCTCCCTATTTCTTCCCGTGGTTGTCGTAAAAGGCGACTAAGGGACTTACTAGAGAATGGGCAGCAGCTTTCTCTATGCATTTTAACACCATACTGCGATCGCCAACCCGCCTGCCAAGCGTGGCGATTATGGCAAACCCCCCTTTTGGGGGAGGCCTATGTCCAGCAGTGGACGTCTTTCAGCTGAAACGATGATTATAATACTTACCTACGTGTATTCCGTATTTAATAGAAATCATCGCTAGATGTGGGTATCACGGAATTGTTTTGTTGTTTTGCTGTCCTAATCTAACAATTATAAAATCTAGCAGAAACATTAAGTACGAGTATCTCAGGTAATTTTTTATTTGATAAAAATGAATGATGATCTTTCATTCCCCATATTTCATATTCCCCTCTTAGGTCTTTTTACATAATACAAGCAACAAGCACGCCATACCTAGGTATCTGAAAAAAAAAAAAACCGGTCAAGAGCGAGTCGGACTCGCGCACCGAGGGTTCCGTACGTTTAAATGATGTTGATGAGTTCTGAAAAACTGGGCTATTTAGAGACATCATTTAATTTTTCCTGTAATCTTTACATAAACATCTATCGCATAGAATAATTTCAGATTTCTATCTATGCGAACTTCGAAGATAAGGAAGGGGGGGACAGACGGTTTTTTTTTTACATTTTTATCAAAAGTCGGAAACTATGCTGCCTAAAAAAATCAAAATAAATGTTTGAGAATGTGCAAACAGCGCTCTTTCATATGATACCCCACATGCCCTAGACGCCCACTTCAAATTTTTAGGACCCCCTTTCAGTCCCATTTGCAAAAAATATATATATTTTTTAATTTCTTTCTTGTTTGCAAAATAGTTGGGCAAACGTCATCTAAAACAATTCTAAGTTTCAAGTTGATAGCATCAGTAGTTCTTGAGATATCCAGGTGTGACAGACAGACAGACAGACTTAGTCTCACCATAAGGGTTCCTTTTTACCATTTTGGTACGGAACCCTAACAAAGCCGCAAAATAAAATATAAAATATCTATTTTCAAATATCCAATTTTGTAACAGAATGGACTAAGCAATGAATGCCCGAAATGATTTACAAATGGACTGAACGGATTCTGAATGTTCCCGAAATTCCTCCTTTGAAAGGATCATAGGATTAATTAGGACTAAATGGCGCAAACGGTAATCGCAGACTAATGACGATGATACATAAGCAGGCCCGATGCGAAATATGATCCGAATGGATTTCACAAGCATGATAGTGATTTTAGAATACTAGGTAATTTACGCAATCGACACTCTCTTGCCATTGAATATGTCCGCTCAACTAAATGGTGATTTTCGGGAGCACTATACTCGTACTACACTACTATAAAAAAATACCCTAATCGCTATCTATAGGTTTGCCTATAAAATTCGAGGGTTTCCCTCGATTTCCATGGAAATCGAGGGAAACCCTCATCAGATTCCGATTTGGTCCCCTCATCAGATTCCGATTTCCATGAAATCCCCTCATCAGATTCCGATTTGGTGGCAATGGGACCACCTCGGGAGCATATCCTTTCAAACAAAAAATAATTTTCAAAAAAAGTCGTTTAAAAAAGTAATTGCAACGAGGTCTTGGATCGATTCCAAAGCCAAAAATATTTTTTTGAGAATTTTTGTGTTTGTCTGAATGCATGTTCCAGCATCACGCAAATTCTACTGGATAGATTCTGTTAAAATTTTGCATATATATTTCCATAAGTCTGGTCAGTCAGTGGGCTATATATTATCAAGCTATTTGCTATGGGGGATGAGCAATAATGCATTATGTTTGTATTCCTCTATAGTTTACAGTAAATTGTAAAAATACGAGCCGAACGGTTAGAACATTGCAGATACAGTTACAGATTTAATCATCACGCTATATCTTTAAGGAGCTAAGCTTTTAATCATCATGGCATACCTACACAGGGTGAATTTTTGAGATGGGGCAGTAAGGGTACCTTAACCGTTATAGCTACATGAAGTCGGTCTTAGAAGACTATTCTTAACTTTTTGAGACATTTTGATCTGCAGATATCGATTTTGAAAAAAAAAAACTTTACACTCAGCAAAAAAATGGGAAATTGTCATTAAAAAAAAAATTGGTGCCAATAGATCCTGTTTCTTATGAGGATCAAAAATCTCTATTAGACCAACTGAGGTTTGAGTACCTACTAGATGAGTCATAAATCCCAAAAACCTTTTCCCATACATATCGTGGGAAATGAGACTCCAACTTACTTTTTAGGGTTCCGTATCTCAAAAGGAAAAAACAGAACCCTTATTTACCTCACTTCGTTGTCCGCCCGTCCGACCGACTGTCTGTCAGTGAAGACACTTTTTCGCAGGAACGCGTGGAGATAGCAAGTTTAAATTAATTTCAAATACGTAGGTCTACGGTTCCCTGGAGCTCAAAAAAACCAAACTTCTTAGTAAACGCATTAAAAAATACAGCCATTTATGCGACATATTTTGATACTCGCAAATTAATCAAATCCGTACTTCCCGTTGACCTAGAATAATAAAATTCGACAAAAAGCAAAGTCTCACAGCACAAGTAAATGAAAAAGTCTGACAATCGTTAATTGGTAGTTTTATCACATCATCATTTCAGCCGAAAGACATCCACTGTTGGACATAGGCCTCCCCCAATCATCGCCACTTCGAGCAGTTCTGTGCTTCCCGAATCCAGCGGATTCCTGCGGCCTTCCAACGCTACGTCTTCCGGGTACGCGGTCGCCACTCCAGAAACTTTAGGCCCTATCGGCCATAATGTTCTGCATAATCAACTGTCATACTATTTTAGACATAGTCGTTCGTCAGGATTAATATGTAAGAATGCATTAGTCAGTGTATCAGTTTTGTGACATTATGTAGTTTAGACAGTAACGCAGGCGTTCGTTAATTCACTGAAAACGAAAAACTTCGCATGCCATGGGAAATTGCTACGGAAGACTGCAGAATCGATCTCAGGACTAATACTGCTTCTCACACGGGTAACTGTACGTCGCTTGGTCACGTGTCACCAGTCCTGAGTCTCTGTATATTTTGGCTGCCATAATTACAAACGTAGTATACAAGGAAGTTATAATTATTATAAAAATTAATGTGGGAAATAAAGTGAATTGTGCTATAATGCGATTCTGACCCACGAGTCGATGCCCAAAAAGGCAAGGCTGGCTGTTCACAATGGTGTGCTGGTACCCACGCTTATTTATGGAAGTGAATGTTGGGTGTGGCCTAAAGAAGCATGAAAGTAGAATCAGTGCTGTGGAAATGTGTTCCTTGCGAAGCATTTGTGGCGTGACTATGAATGAAAGGCTGAAAAATTATGTGATAAGGCAACGGTGCGGTTTAAAAGAAATGTAGTGACAACATTTTAAAAGATTATGCTTAGATGGTTTGATCATGCAGACAGGCGTCACCCTGATCAGAACAGAAACCCTCGGGTCACCCTGATCCTTCACAGATATCTTAAGCCGACCAGGAGACCTAATCAGCGTCTGGAGGGAGGTGGGCTGGTTGGAATAACCACGCACAATGGTCCAAATGAAGGACTAAGTGCGGAAACCAAACCTGCTAACATAGAACATGGTTTGGTCATGTTGAAAGGATGAATGAAAGGCGACTAACAAAAGGTATTAAAAAAGGCAGATGTGAGTGGAAACGCCGTGAGTGGACGCCCTAGAAGGACATATTATAGTGTGACCTCCTTGGTGATGTTATTCAGAAAGGACAGGTGCGCAGTACTCGGAACTCGTGCGTATATGACCAGATGTATGAACGTAAACGAAGCAAAAGGAGTATGTAAGTAGCGCATAGCAGGTGGCGTTCTATAGTTTCTGCCTACCCCCATGGGAAGTAGGCGTGAGTTTATGTATGTATTTATATTTTATAAAAATAACATAGCATTACGTCTGTATTACCCAAAGGGTTAGGCAAAGGTGTACCTACCTATAGTACACCCACATTCAATTTCCCCAGTTATGTTTAGTTCCCATATGTAATAGGGGGCGAGCCTATTGCCACTAACCGGGCACAAATTCAGACTGCGGACTTTAACTGAGAAATTCCAGACGGAAAACCCAATATCACTTTGCCTTACCCGGGAATCGAACCCAGGGCGTCATTACCAAACAGTAGCGCTTGCGACCAATAGACCAACGAGGCAGTTTTTTATAAAAATGTAGCTGTTATTTTGGTGTCTTACGACTTCCACGCGAACGAAATCGCGGGCTGTAATTAAAATGTTCCAAAATTTGGAACAGAATGAGTCTTTTTAACGAGCAAGTCGGCCAAAATAAAGTTAAAAATTATTTTTAACTTTATTTATATCCGAAATCGATATTTTAGAAAATCTATTTTGGAAACCAGTTCTGTTTGGATAAGTAAGTAATCTCCATGTGAGCTGATTGCGACAAACTGTGATTTAATCTATTTGAACGACCTTTCAGTGTGGCAGGGTATCTGTAGGCTCTCGTGCTCTCGTGTGAGGCAACCAGCCTTGTTGTCAGGTTGCCTCTTTTGACTAGATGACGAACGTGCCAACCGAAATACTCACCCATTGTTAACAACAGCGCCATTATATTCCACACTATCTTATTTCAGAACATAAATGTAATTAACCTGTAAATACACTTAATAAAACAATAGTGGCTTTGTTTATATAATTATTCAAACGCGTTTTGTTGTATAATCTTTCAGCCATTAGCATTCGGCCTTTTTATGTGAGATAAGTTGATGTAATAATTTTATGAATGAATAGTGTGCGAAGGTAATATGAAGGTGCAAAATTTGAAACAATAGGTTTTGCATAAGAATAAGTACTTAGCTATACTTACCTATCTGGTAACAGGTACGCTGATGCATCTTAGAGGGAGCCTCTTATTTTATGTTTCTCGGATCTAGGAGCTCCTATGCACTAGTCTGTGTCCTTAGTAGGGTGATGGTAACCTAAATTGCCGACGCCGGACAAAAACTTACAAAACTCCGGATATTTAGATGAAATTGAGTTTTTTCCCGGACACCCCTAAAAAATTTTATTTAAAGAACATGATTTTTTTGCACACAAAGTTTACATTTTAATTTTATTTTTTCATTTAAACAGCCTGTTTGCGCTTTATTTATTAATGTGACAAAAAATAACAAAGATTACTACAGCGGTGTAACAAATAAAAAAAACTATAGAGTCTTCTCTTTCTGAGGTAATGAGAATAAATACCTGAAGATCACCGTAAGTAATCAGTACCCCAAGTGTAAGCTTGCAAGAAAAATTTGACCGATAGATCATAATGCTAAGAGTTTATGAGTGAGAATAAAAATCTTAACGCAAACACGCTAGTTACGTTTACTCACTTGCAAACTTACACTCGGGGTACTGGTAACAGAATAACTAATTATTAGGAACACTCTTCTTTTTGGCATCAAATTATCAAATTTGAATTTTAATTGTTGCTTTAGTTGTTTTTACTTAATTTGGTACTTTTCAGACTTTTCAATTTTTGCTAAAATGTATTTCTTTTCCATCAGGAATTTGTAAAAATCGGAGCAACTATATGGTTCTTAAAATTATACTTGATTTTGGTCAGAGAAGAAACGGTGAGTTTCTCTCCTTAGTCCATTGCTGGCAGACCAGCGAAAAGATTTTCTACATTCACATACATACATATCTTCCAATTAATTGAGAAGCTTCTGTCAACACAAAAAAAAATGCGGACATCCAGAATCATGAAATTGTGCACAAATAAAGGAAAAATTCGAAAAGGAAATCGTTCATGTTGTTGTAGTTTTATCACAAATTTTTTTGTTTGCTATTATATACAAACTTACATTTGCAGTTGGAGACTTAACCGTGACATATATGGATGGATGGGAGAACACGTGTTTCAACTACAATGTTAACTTTGTTTTTGAGATAAATTCATCCCAATTACGGTCCCTTCATTTCGTGGTCCACACACACTTGGCCGGTTTATTTAAATAAACGTGGAAAATGATACCTACACAAATTTATGTATTTATTTTTTTGGGATCATAACTTATTACAGATTGTGCTGACTCGCCCGGTATATTTTTCAGACTAAGAAACCGTATTAAGAATGCAAATCGCCATATACTTTTTATTATTGTAACGCTTATTTATTTGTTCCCAAGAAGTCTTGTAGTTTGAGCTAAAAATAGGTATATTTCTCAGAAGTTGATCAGCTTCTCCAGATAAATGACTTTTTAAATACTGAAGTCGCTGAACATCATCTAAAGACTTATTACTGTGTTTATGTTATAAAAATAAATTACGGAAGGTGATTGTCTTTGACTTTTGTGGCAGGTCTATCATTTATGTCTTATTTCAATTTCAGTGCTAGTTCTGTAGATGGCGAAGCCGATCGGTCTATCTGTACGTTACTACGCCAAATGCCAATAAAAAGAACCACTTTTCCGATATCCGTGTTTATAATTTATGAATTAATGTTCTCTGGCGAGGTACTTTATACTTAGTTTTGAGTAGTAGCTAGTATTCAAAACCGGCCAAATGCGCGTCGGACCACGCACAATGAAGGGTTCCGTAGTTGGGATGAATTTATCCCAAAAACAACATTTTTAACACATTTCCTAAAAAAAATGCATATTCGAAGCCTGTATACATTGTTCGAAAGTTAAAAATTACGCACCATACAACGGAATGGGTGGTAAAATAGGTACTCTCATCCTCCGTTGTATAACGCCGTGCGTATCCTTAACGGTTCTTTATTTAATTCCTAAAAAAAAAATATAAGAATTCCACCCAGGAGTTTCAAATTACGAGAGTAAATAAGCTGAATGATCGAACCTCCTTGGAAGCGCTTTTGACGAAAGGTGTAGTACTAATATTCACCATGCGCGCGTGGCGCCATTTGCAAATATCACCCGTTCAGTAAAAAAAAGTTGTTTACCATATTTTTATTTAACTACTTAGTCGGCATGATTAATACCTATATAATACCCTTGCAAATTACAGCTTTCTAGTACTAAGAGTCTCTGAGCTAAGTCGGGGACAGACAGACAGACGGACATGGCGAAACTAAAAGGGTTCCTTGTTGATTACGGAACCCTAAAAAAGAAGGCTATGTTATAGTTATCATAGCATAATCTACTGGGCAAAGATATCTTCCTACAGAGAAGAAACACGCTTTTGCGTGTTGGCGATTTTAGTCTTACAGAAATCGAATTAAGGTTGCTTTTTGTCAGGATTCGAATCCTCAGCCTCGTGCTTGAGGGACGGTATGCACAACTTTGAACCTGAACAGTGAACAGCATGGTTAAATTGTAATCAGTGTTCATACCAAACCACATACAACCAACTTAAATACTTACCTACTTACCCTTATCCCTTACAGTTAAAACTGACCAGGTGACCACGACGGTAGCCATTGCTGCTTTGTTGCCTGCTAGAAAATGCTAGTTGAAACGGTGGTCAGCCTTGGCCACCGGTTCAACTGAAGGCTAGATTCACCGCTTGCTGATTGGCATTAAAACAGTTACTTTAACATTGATCGTAGAGTTAACCTTAAAAAAACATGCGGGGCAGTCTTTAGGGACTGCCGAAAGAAGTGAAAACAGTATGTCATTTAACTCATGGAAAGCGTTCGGTGACGATGACGCGAGTTCCATGATTTTTGTTCACCCATAAAGTGCTCAACGCGCCTAAAGAAGTTTTCACTTAAAAAACCCATGTTGAAAGGTCGCGGCTTTCACTATCTGATATAAAGATTACATAATATGGTACCTTATTGCGGATCATTCAATGCGAGCTATTACATAATCATACACATAATCACTTACTAGATCAAATCAAAAGTCATTTATTCAAACTAGGCTGAGAATCAGCACTTTTCGAACGTCAAAAGTTACATGAGACAGTCCCCCAAAAACGCTCACCCTTCACCACTTCCTAGTGCTTTAGCTGGGAAGAAGAAGTGGCGCAACAAACTCGCAAAAACTAGAGAATGGGCAGCAGCGTTCTCTACGCATTTGAACAGCATACTGCTATTGCTAACCCGCCTGCCAGGCGTGGCGATTATGACAAACGGCTATGTCCAGCAGTGGACGTCTTTCGGATGAAATGATGATGATGATGATGACACATAATCAGCCTGTAATGTTCCCACTGCTGGGACACAGGCCTCCTCTCTGTGAGAGGGAGTGGTACGGCCCACTCCCTCTCACAGAGAGGAGACCACGTGGGCCCATTGCGGGATGCTAAGGTAGGGCGAGCTATTTTTTACTCCCACTTGATAGGTTATTTATACATTCCCCATTTAATTAATTATAGCAACGGCATCTCCCTCTTAATATAAGAATCTAATTATATTCAACATTATTTTTAGTATATTATGCGAAACCTGAATATAGTTTGTTCAGAATAAGGAACTGAATCGATTTCAATCATTTTTACACCATGTTAAATTTTGTCCCAAAAATATTTAAGTGTGATGGAAAAAGTTATCACTATTTAATTACTTACAAAACAATCGCCATACTGTTAGGTACTAAGTGCCAAATTATTATCAATGAGCGCAAGACGACCTTGGAGGCGCAGGGGCGCCATTTGCATGTTTTTGTATGGACAACCCGGTAACATAACAATATTTGAAAAGTCATTTTAAGTAATTTTTTTTTAAAGAGTAACCGTGGAGTTTCTTGCATGCTCTTGTCCATAGGAAACGACCAATTGGAACCGTGCACCTAGCTTCTGACGTTTCATAAGTGCCCATGTAGGCTTATGTGAAATAAAAATATTTTTGATTTTGATTTAATTTGATGCATTTTACTGCATTTTATTGCGTATATGCATTATACTTTTACTCAAAAGTATTGTAATTAAAACCAGAACGTATTTTGATATTCCATAATATTTATTTCATTGGTTCCGCTAAATTTACATCTAAAGACCTACAATAAAACTTAACATTAATTAGCTAATCAACAACAAAACACATAGCATCAGTGGGTAGGTACAGACAACAACCTCTCAGCATTCCTACGATCTACGACAACATATATTACACAAACACTTTAAAGCTTAGATAAACCTACTATAAATAACGTTATCAAACATTTGAACT
Source organism: Tiliacea aurago (assembly GCA_948098905.1). Taxonomy (NCBI): domain Eukaryota; kingdom Metazoa; phylum Arthropoda; class Insecta; order Lepidoptera; family Noctuidae; genus Tiliacea; species Tiliacea aurago. Next base: position 20,961,556 of record OX402576.1, read on the forward strand.
CTCTGTGATATTTTATGGGAATTTGTATTGACGGGCTTAGAAACAATCGCATCGCTGACTCACAGTTTTCGCATGGCAATCCAAAATGTTAAACAAATTTCATTACCTAAATGAGAAGCCACGATGTGATTGTTCCTGCTCCGCTCGGTTCGGTATCCTTCGTGACGCCTGTGGTTACACAGCTGTTACCTGGTTACAGTCTTCACTTTCATATGGCATTATAACGCTTTCTAGACAAGCTCTTTTTAATCCGATTACCGGATCTATCTATAATGAACATCTACACAAAATCTTTTAATTTGGTTAAGTATAATACTTAATAATTTATTCGGGGAACAGCCATGACTTCAGTGTTTGCTTTGGTTCTTTTTCCTGTGGCGCTTGTTTCTGTGGCGCTACTTTGACAGAGATTTTCTGGCTTCCTGCTGTATTGTGGTCGGTGATGTCGCCCCTGTCCCAGCCATGGGATTCGTGGTGGGACTCATGATGGTGCTCGTGATGATCAGGGGAGGGGAACCATTCAGATATCCATACGGGCTTCCAGATTTTCTTCACACCTGGAACCCAGATCTTCTTCCACCCTGGCACCCAGATCTGCTTCCACGCTTCCTTCCATTCCAGTTTCTTGTCAGGCACCCAAATCAATTTCTTTGATGGCTTCCAGATTTGCTGCCAAGCTTCCTTCCAGACCAACTTTTTGTCATCGACCCATATTTGTTTCTTTTCTGTTTTCCAGATTTGCTTCCATTCGTCCTTCCATACCAACTTCTTGTCTGGGATCCAGATTTGCTTTTTCGCTGGCTTCCAGTATTTCTTCCAAACAGGTTTCCAAACTAACTTTTTCTTCCACAGATCGTGAGATGTGTATTCCCATCCATCGTGATCTTTTCCTAAATACTTCTCGCCAGGGACGCCAACTTTAACCCATTCGGGAACCCAGACCTTCTTCCACGCTGGGACTTGTATTTCCTTCCAGCCCGGTACCACGATGTCCTTGTATACTGGAACGGTAATTTTTTTCCAATCGGGAACTTTTACGTCTTTCCAAGCAGGAACCTTTATTGGTTTCCATTCAGGTTTGTAGATTTTCTTCCAGTCAGGCACTTTAGTTTCTTTCCAGACAGCTCGTTTAGTAGATTTCCACACGGGCTTCCATATCTTTTTCCAGGATGGATTCCAGATTTGTTTCTTGGCTGGCTTCCAAATTTTCTTCCATCCAGGTTTCCAAATGAGCTTCTTCTTCCAGTAGCCAGGGTCGGGATGAAGGTGATGTTCATGGTGTTCGTGATGCTCCTCGTGGTGGTCCTCCACGTGATGCTCATCGTGAATGGCGTGGTGCTCGAGGTGGTCGTGGTGGTCATGGTCGCTATAGTCGTGATGCTCGTGCTCTTCGTGGTGGTCGATCACGTCGTGGTGGTCGTCGTGCGCGTGCAGGTCGTCATGGTCTTGGAACGGGTTGATAAGGTCGTGTGGCGGCGAGGGGTAGTCGTAGCCGACTCGCTTCTGAGCTGTGTACTGATTATCTGCCAACTGTAGCTGTGTTTGTTGATTTTGTGGTAATAATGCCTTTCCCGAAACTAGAGCGATTTGTAAAATTACCGCTAGGGTAATCTGAAACAAAGAAAAACTTCGTTAAGTTTGATCAATAGAACTAAACGCAAAGCTTCCTGGAAAACGCACAGCATGAATAACATAATAATGTCAAAATAATAAGACAATGCTTTAAAAAAAATCGCATAGCTTCTTAGGTAATTATAACAATGACCATTAGATCCAGGGCAAGATACATCAACAATCGGATCCAACGTCAGAACATAACTGACCTTTAACAATGTCTTTAGTAAGATAAGTAAATAAATATGGTTAAATTAATTCGGACGACAAATTATTACGTCAGTTCGCTTATGTGATTCACGAAAGGAAAGTGAGCATAAGACGAGTCGTCTATGTGAGGTGGGGGCCATTAGAACACGCTCCGGATAATTCGCAGGTCGAGCGGATCTAGGAAGCGAATGTTAAACTAGCTGCTAGCCGCCTGCCAGTGAGCATCTTGTAGTTCTTGTACATGCTTTCTAGAACACTTAATGCTACTGGAAAATCGATTTTCGAGAAAACTCATAAAAACACAAGACTCCATCGTCTCGTTACATCCCATAAGAAGAACAATATTAAAATACATAAATATTATCATTAATGTTATACCAATTTAGGGCACCCGTTGTATGTGAAACCTGTATATGAACAACCCGGATCCATCAAGTTCAATGGTTATGTAAGAAATTGATGTTTTGAGAACACTTAAGTATGCCATGTGTGGACTATGGCTACTAGGTCAACCCGTACTGCAACTCATGGAGTGATGTAAGATTTAATTAAAAGATAATAAATTATATCAAATTACTTAATGCTTCCTCTGTATGGATATGTTTATACATATAATGGTATCTGAAACGTTCATTTGCAGCATAAGGTATTAGAAAACTACTACACCCACGTTAAATGCCATATTAATTTTAGCTAGTCCGAAATAAGTTTCTTACAGTGAAAATAAGTTGAGAAAGTTAAATGTATATCTGGTGCATTAGCATAGTTCACACATACGGCTAACTAATATAATAATACAATACAACATTTGGCCGACATTATGCAACAGTTACACAAGTGATTGGAGATACAATCGGCATCGCCGTCCGGTGACAACCACCATAATATATATTATATGCCCGCTCATACCTCGTTGCAATAAAAGGTTGTAAGAATTCCATAATTGGACGGGCATTAAACAATTATCGCTTTATAATAGAGATTATCTAAAATAATAGTAAGTAATGAAAAGTTCTCTAGAAACAAATAATAAAGTTTAAAAAACAGAATATCATTTTCCCAGATTATTTTCAGTGAAACGTGCCGTTTAATGAACGTTCACACCATTTCAATTTAATTACCCAAATAAAGCTTGAATTCATATCGAGTTAAGTCGAAAATAAATGCACCTGATTTAAAAAGTTTACCGGTGTTAAGGCGGAAATTGAAAGCACGGATTTTCGTTGTTTCCGTATTTGTGCGGAAAATTGCGCAACACTTCATATTCTGAATGTAGCGGTTATTTATACACCGCTTACGGCCGAGAGTGTACTTTTTACAATCATTACCAAAACAAGATCGCAGATCGTGACCCGACTAACGCCTACAAAACGGAAGAACACATTATGCAATCCGGTCGAGTTCATCGCCATTATTTCAATGTTCTAGAGAGATTGCCGCTCATTATAGTAACAACAATAGCGAGAAGTTGCATTTAGATTAGAAAAAATCTCGACACATCAATAAAAAGTGCAAGCTATTGTCACGAGCAGTGACAACGAGACGGATGCATTGATGTACACCTGACAAGATGCAAGTTTCACACAGACAACACGTTGCACCTTCACTAGGTACCTCTCAAAATAAATCTGCAGTGATCTCAAGTTTCTCGGTTTCACGCTAAAAGTTTTGACACTTAAACAAAAACGACATAAACAGTACCTACTAGTAAAACAATGTGCACGTAATATTTGACAATTATCACTAGAGTGTTTAATTAAACAGTAAATTGAAAAATGCAAATTTAACTCGTTATGCTAGTCAATATTTATCTTAACTACCAGTTGGTATGTTATTTGCGAAGTAAACTTTGGAGTAGTTGAAAGTGTCATAAAACTATCTAGTACACTTTAAGTTTTACTTCCACTGAAAGCACGAATAAGTTATAATTAGGTTTTAATAAACTTTTGAAAACTAGAGTCACTGCAGTGTAAAGTAAGACCGAATTTTCTTTTCGTTTCCGGTTTCTGGGAATTATTCATTAAGTATATTATTATTATCGGAAAATATCCATTTCCGGCAATTAAAATTTTCTGCCGTATTAATTTTATTATTTACGGCAAATCAATTTATTCAGAGAAAATCATTCGTTTAAAAGATAACACTGCATTTCTTTCCCTTTTCCTATGAAAAACGTATCGAAACCAAAAATATTTTTTTCGTTTTCGGTTTTCGGCCGAAAATACAAATCAGGCCGAATTAAGTTTTCGTGTTCTGTACTCCAATGTTACTGGAGTAATTAAGTTAGTAAATATGTACTGAGTTCACTTGGATTTTTTTCTCATAAAACTAAGTACTTGTAAAATGTTTACTTATCAATGAATAACTGTCGTCTTTAATCGCGTTATCACTAGCACTTTCAACCGAAATAATATCACTTTATCAATTTATAAAGCAAACAAAGAATTAGAACTAATTTATAATTCCCGAGGATATTTTGAATGATTGAACACTGACCACTTGGCTCCAGGTCCCTCTCATGATGAGGCGGGGAACGGCTGTTCCACTAGCTAAGACGCCGGATCTGTTATTACTCTATTAGTTCACCTTGAGGTTCTCTTTATATATGGCGGAGTGCACCCCATCGCGCGGCGGTGGGGCGCGCGCTCACTTTCACCGCCACCCCGCGAGGCGCCCGCCGTCCGCTCGCACCGGGGCCGGGGTGCGTGGGACGGCTCCTTGCAACCTACAGCCGGTGAATCTATAAAACTTCCTTTTATATAACATTATATTTTTATACCTACAATATAATTAGTCGAAGGATATTATCGATAAAAATACGCATATCGAGGAAGAAAGCTTCTTGAACGTGCTTCCTTCCACGTGGAAAAGTACTCGTGCTCTTATAACGGAAATAGTTTCCTTCCTGAATAGTTAGTTATTCTTGAGAAAATTAAAGATAACCTAATTACTGGAAGTGGGACAAAGTAAGGATCGGATATTATTTCCATTAAATATGAAGCATGAAAACAATTTTAGCAGGAACTCGTAAGCGATGCAAAAACGATAACTATTATCATTCATTTTTAGGGTTCCGTAGTAAACAAGGAACCCTTATAGTTTCGCCATGTCCGTCTGTCTGTCTGTCTGTCTGTCTTTCTGTCCGTCCGTCCGTCTGTCGCCAGCTTAGCTCAGAGACGCTTAGTCCTAGAAAGCTGTAATTTAGCATGGGTATACATATTAATCATGCCGAAAAAATGGTAAAATAAAATTATGAAAAACATTTTTTTTTAGGGTACCTTCCTTACACGTGAAATGGGGATGATATTTTTTTTCTCGTCTATTCCATGGTGTGGGGTATCGTTGAATAGGCCGTTCAAAAATATTGTGGGTTTGGCGAAACCATTTTTCAATTAAGGGATCCGTTTGCGTAATATTAAGCTTTAAAGTGCTAGTTTTTGTTAGAGTCAAGTGTCCCCCCCCCCTGCCAGCTAAATGGTTGGTTTTGGATATGTAAAAAATTCATGGCAATAGTATATATAACGAAATTAAAAGGAAAACTATCACAGCTAAGTAGGCTTCACAAGTTAACGAGTAATAGTCGACCAACTTAAATTTGCAGTTGGAGAATTGACCGTAACGTATATCGATGGATGGGAGAAAATGTTTTTCAACTACAATGTTAAGTTTGTTTTTGGGATAAATTCATCCCAACTACGGAACCCTTCATTGTGCGTGGTCCGACATGCACTTGGCCGGTTTTTTTAACGTTACGGAACTCATTAGTCTGATTGCATTGCACCCGATCGAGTGTCCGATATTAATACACACGTGTATTAACTGTCATGAAAGCTCCGATATTTTATTTTCACGAGTGAAATAAGATAACCACGCTCAAAAAGGGTAGGGTTATTTGGACAATAACTATGTAAACGGGCAATTATTTGTCAAAAATTAAGTAACGTTTGGACTCACTTGTAACTTGTTCATGAACCTCCATGAATCTCCTCTCATGAATGAATATCCTTTGTATCAAAGCTATTTAGGTCACTGGTAAAAACTATGTAGGAATAAGTAACTATTACCATAGTTTCTAAACTATCATAATTATCCCAGCGATAAATAACTACATAGCTTTTCCGAGAGAAAATACTTAATTTAAAACGCATTTTCAGTATTTGCATTTTCAGTAATTTAATGCATGACGAGACACGTCGAGTCAACTATTTTATAAAAACTTTCGTTGTAGATTGTCACTTGGGTGATAATTCACGATTTCATCATACGAACAGCACGATGAGAATGCCATCCTTACAAAGTTTGTGATCATGTTCCAAGCAGGTTTATGCTTGTAACAATGAAACAAACGGATTTTCCGAAAATATGGTAGTAAATATAATTAACATTTCCGTGTATGGAAGCGTTCCATTTCTGTGTATGCAAGTATTTTTTTACAGTGTAACCGTATTTTTAACTGACTTCACAAGAAGGAGGAGGTTCTCAAGTCATCAGTATTTTTTTTTTTTTTTTTATGTTTGTTACTTCAGAACTCCGTCGTTTATGAACCGATTTGGAAAATTCTTTTTTTATTTGAAAGGATATACTTCCAGATTGGTCTCATTTTTACTAAAATCCAGTTCTGATGATGGGATCCATGAGTAATTGAAGGAACTCCTCAAATATTATAGGCATACATATAGCGATTTTTATATTTTCATCAACATGTCAATCATTTGCATTCAGAAGGTATAATTTGGTGAAGTGGAACTGATGAAGAAGGCCACAGATGGCCACCGGAACTTCTCAATGATAAGTATTTCACGGGTGGCGATGAGATATCTGGATTAAGATAGTTAATCAAAGCAAATTTAAATAAAAAGTTCTGATCAAAATGGTACCATAAAACTGATCTGATGATGAAGCCGGAAGGTAGGCACTGGAACTCCGTAATAAAACAATGTATCGTACCCGTGTTTGGTCTTATTGGAATTGTCATGAGATGCACTCTGGCTATAAATGATTTTTAACCGACTTAAAAAAAGGAGGAGGTACTTAATATATGTATATATCTAGCCATATATACATGGAAACTGCGACTGATTGGTCTATCGACACAGCTCAAACCACTGAACAGATTGGGCTGAAATTTGGCACGTAGGCAAAAAAAAGGCATCCGCTAAGAAGGGGTTTTTGGAAATTTGACCTTTAAGGGGGGAAAACGGGGGATTTTGTTTGCATGAAAAATCTTATTCCTAGGGTTAATAAACTTGAAACTTGGACGAATACTTAGGTTCCTTTTATGTAGGGTAAGTACTTTTAGTCCCGGTTCCCGTGAGATTTTTTCTGACATTAACACGGGTGAAGCCGCGGGCAAAAGCTAGTATTATATATGTTCAGGCATAAGTTATTTGTTATGAACTGATTTTTATAATTATTTTATTTGGTAGGGGAAGCTTGCGCGGTCTCATATACATTACAGATCTACAACTAACTCTTCAACAATACGTATTTAATCTAATCCACTCGGTGATGTTGATGATACTCGTATTGTATAACTTCCTTTCACCATGTTGTTTTCATAGCAAGTAGTGATATAGGTACGAATTGGTGTGGGGTAGGTACCACTAAAAAGTGAAAAATAAAAACTTTTTATACAAAAAAAACAACCGACTTCCAACAAAAACACTAAAAAGTGAAAAATAAGTCGGTTGTTTTTTTTGTAAAAAAGTTTTTTACATGAGAATGGAGATCAGCGGGCTAATTGCGTAACACACTATCAGTAGGAATCGGTTTCAATTTGACAGTTCAACAACATTCATTGCGTTATTTACGTTGTTGAGCCGACAAATTTTTCGAACATATGAAGCAATGGATTAGCAACATACTTCAAAATCTTTCCGATTCGGATTCAAACTGAGTTACGCAATTAGGGTGCAGTTTTGTAGTTCTATTTGTGAAGGAGCTCGTCCGGGGAAGTTCTGCCAGCACACCATTTAATAGGTAAGATAATATTGACATAACTAAGCTAACAGTCTTTAAATAATAATATGTACGTGCAAATAAAAAAGGAGGGTAAAGATTCATTCATAGAGCATTAAAAAGTGCGCACCATTTGGAAGAAATGTGAACCATACCATTGTTTGCGTGCCGATGTAGACGTAATTTTCAGCTTTGTCTCTGGAATGACATTAGACAAGTGAAGCCTCTGGTATCGCAGATAGTCTGTGGTTGTTCGCCACCCAAAAAAAAAAAAAAAAAACAAGCATGTGTAAGGTTTAAATGTCCACACGTGTCACGATCGCTTGCCTCTTAGCATTTCAGATTTTCCAAGAACATTAGTATTATTTGATTTTCCAATAACACCCGTGATTTGTTTGCTAAGGAAAAACAAGAACTACAACGTTCTTCTTTGCTGGCGACTGTGAAGCCTTGAGAAGAAAATTTAAGCAAAGTTGAAAATTTTCCTAGCCTTTGTTTACAGGTTTTACTGAAATTAGGAAACGGTGGTGTCATTTGTATTTTTTAAATCAACATTTAAATATTATATTTCACATAAACTTATGAAACGTCAGAAGATAGGTGCACGGTTCCAATTGGTCGTTTCCTATGGAGAGCTCGAAGAAAATCCACGGTTACTCTTTTAAAAATAACTATTAGCATTTCACCCGCGATTTCCTCCGCCCGAATCTCAACAATAGCGCCACCTATCGGGTCCACAACTATCCTACCTTTCAAGCTGGAACCAATCATACCCATTCACAAAATTTCATTGAAATCGGGAGGGTAGTTTCGGAGATTAACGTGTACGAACATAGTGACACGTGAGTACGTACGAGTACGCTAGGCTGAAGCAGCCGGTACTTGCTAATGTACCCAGCAGCTACAGAAAGTAGAGAAAAACAAAGTAATATAGGTAGTGCTTTCTTAAAGTTATACCTATATTGCTCCATATTATAGGTGGAACTATTATCTGTTAACACGTTTCTATCCGTATGGATTGAGGAGTCATGTCTCATATTTAAACGCGGGTACGATACCAATATTTAGTTATATAATATTTTTGCCGATTTTGTAGGCCCGATCCTGGAATTAAAGTTACAGGACGTGCAGGGTGGCTCTTCAATTCCGACGTCTGAATTGAGGAGCCACCAAAACTTGAAAACTAGCCGATGTAAATTTAGTTAGAATTCGTTTAAGTAACCTGTACAAAAAAAAAACCAGCCAAGTGCGTGTCGGACCACGCACAATGAAGGGTTCCGTAGTTGGGATGAATTTATCCCAAGAACAAACTTAACATTGTAGTTGAAAAATATGATCCCCATACATTCCAACTGCAAATGTAAGTTTGTACGCACAATAATGAGTGATTTACCATGTTATTTTAAGATCACAGACTTCTTATAGGTTTTCCTGTAATCTATAAGTAAAGAACTAATTTCTATATTTTTATCAAAATTTTAATTTCAAAAGTATGTATAAAAAAATATATAAAATCCTTAAAACAAGCCCTTTCATTTGATATGCCACACGGTACAGTCAGCAAAACTTTTATAAATCAGCTGTGACAGACGGACTGACAGACAGACAGACGCACGAATGATCCTATAAGGGTTCCTTTTTTCCTTTTGAGGTACGGAACCCTAAAAATTGGGTTTTACGGCTGAATTTGAGGTAGCTACAATGCTTTGCTTTGTCATACAAATCCATAATTATATGTCACCACGCTGTTTCGGAAAGTAATCAGCCAATTAAAACAAGTGTTTAGTAGGTATCATATAGTTGTAAATGTATTCTAATTTGTAAAAAAATGGAATAGTTATTTGTGCAACGAGAGAGCAAAGTTGGTTTTTGCTGCGAGTGTTGATTTAGAATTTCGAGTAAGCGAAGGATTCAAATGACGAAACACGAGATGCAAATAACTTTGGTCTCGTGTAACACATACAAGTTTTCACCTCAGCAGCGAAAACATATTACCTAAACGTAAAATAATACTACATGGTAAAAATTAAGCCACATGACGTCATGTATATTTGTAAAACCAACAGTATCAAGAAAACTAAAGTTAAAATATAATAATTACCTACATTTAAAACGTTTGATTTGCAGTTTTACGGAAGTATTATGTGTATTTGAACGATTTATTGTTGGTTTCTTTGTTGGGCCTACTTGGAATTTGAAAATCGAACTTTAAATTGACTTGTTGTTATCTTTCGCTTTTTTCGTATCCAAGTGAAAGTGACAGAACAAAGTGAAGTTCAAATCTTTCGAATTTTGTAAGTAGAACCAGAACTGCATAGCTATTCACAACGGTACGATTCACTACCGTATCGACAACGGCACTTGTTCGATAACCTGATTTCTGTACCGAAGGACTGGCAAAACGCTATTCACAGATCCGTGTGGAAACTATTAAAAAAAAACCGATTGTAGGTGTGTTTATGGGGAACGGTAGAAAATGGTAGTAAATATAAAATCGTGGTAGAAAATGTAAAGTTGTCCATAATTGATTTTTATTGGGTATTTCATTATGTGCAACTATAGAATACGCATCAAGTAACTATTAACCAAAAAAAGAAACAGTAAACAATGATTTTAACTTAAATAAAATTTACCTGATTTCTATTAAACTTGCTTTGTAAACTTCAACTTCGAGTTCATTTTGGTATTTGAATAATTTTTAACAAAAAAATTCTGACTAGTTTATTAAAATGGGTGTGGGTATTTTATCAGTATGTAACAATTACAATTTCTTGATAATTGCTCATTTTCATGTTCTAAAACGTAGTTAAAAATGCATAATTGCAGACAAGATTGTTGCATTCATGCAAAACCATTGGGGATGCGCTAAGGTAGCCCGCGAAATTTTCATTACAACTCTCTAAGTTCAAAAAATCCTGTGATAATTTCAGAAATAATCATTCAGTAGGTTTTTTTGAACTTAGAGAGTTGTAATGCTGATTCTAATGATTATAATTCTGTAAATCCATATTTTGATGGCCGCGAATCATATTTAGATCAACATAAAACCTGTTACTGACCAGCAAATTGTAAAAAAAGTAAGTAAAATTGAATTTCGCGGGTTACCTTAGCGCATCCTCCCATGTTACGGACGAATGTAACCACCTAAAATTGTATTATCTTTGAAATAGAATTATTATAAATCACATATGAGTAGAAGCATGATTAAAAATAAATCAAGTAAGTAAATATGAATCAAAATATTTTTATCATAAAAAATCTAAAGTGCTATACATCTTTACAAATTAAACATAGCTTGGATCTATTCAGCGGTCAAAACAATAAGAAAACTTTATGAACCTACAATAAGTAGAGGTACTTACTTCAGATAGTGCCTAATTTTTTTTTTTTTAAACAATATTTACTGTTCGATATCACTTCCGACAGCAAATACCTGTCGGAAGAATCGATGTGTTCATACCGTATTTGAACTGTCAAAATTTTACGGTTTCGGATTTGTGAATAGCGTTTGGAGGACTTCGTCGATAACACTGACGTTCGATACGGCACGAAACCGTGTCGTACCTTTGTGAATAGCTATGCTGGTCTCGGCATTTAAAAAATAATGATTAAAAAGTTACTTTGTCTCACTGTCTTTAAACAACAAAACGTGCTTAATTGAGGTGCCGAGGTGAAAAATCTATATTATTTCGGTGAAATATAAGGAATAGGAAATATAATATTGATACGTAGCTACTAAAGCAGTTAATCAAATCGGATAGCAACAGCTTAGAATATATGAATAGTACTTTTTTAAATAATTAAACGTGTAATCCAACATCCTGCACATTCAATATTTCAAAAGTTAGCAATTTTATAAAAAAAAACTATATCAATTTAGTGTATAGGCTGACTATAAATAATTCTAACTATAATAAACAGAGTTATATTTATTTATTTATATCATCCCGAAAGTTAAAATAAAAAGGTCTCCCTAAAAAGATTTTCCTAAAATGATTTTTAAGTTCAGGGTAGTAATAGTAGATTGTGTCATCTCATAACTATAAGGGCCCGAAATAATGTATTGAGGGCGAGAGCGATTACTTGAATCTAGAGCGAAACGAGGGATTCTAGAGTAGAATCCTTAGCGTAGCGAAGGATTCAAAGTACGTCGCTAGAGGATAAATAATTTTGGTACCGTGTGGCACACTCTGCTTTTCATCCCCCTCTTTGAGAAAAATAAATAAGAGATGCTTTTAATAGTGACGAATTATTTATATTTACATATTAAGTGCGCCGGAATGACCCATTATGCTCGCACTTATCGAGGAACCCTTCGGCTCTTTTCGAATAGATGGGATGAATATTATATTTTCACTTCACAACCTCGGAAAGATATTGTTTATCATTCGAAATCTGAGTGTAAAAGTGCGTTTTATCCGCAAGCGTGGAAACATAATTTTTTTAATTCTATCCTTTCTATCATTGATGTATTAAATAGGAAGATAAGTACGCTTTCGTCGATGTGGACTGCATAAATTAGGGGAATGGACACAATCGACCTACATTACTCCCGGTTTGCGGGGAATACCCGAATCGTAGTTTGTTTGCGAGGTGTTATGGGTACTTATCAGTGACAATTATTGCGATCTCGTTCACGCTATAGCCCACGTAATAAGTCTATCTATTTCGGTTGTCGAGCACATGACGCACGACATCGGGTCCATTTAATATTTACGTGATGTTAGAGAGTGGCCTATCTTCCTATTTAATACATCAATGCTTTCTATTCAATTATTTGCTATACCACCAGTCCACTGAAAATGCATTAATACTTATTTCCTGTCAGTGCGCCAACCTCATTTTTAGAATAATCGCACAGGCCAGATCGATGACACAAAAAAAAAACATTGTCAAATTTTCTACTCTTTATTCAATTCACTTTCCATAATTTTGGTTTGTTTAGTGATAAAATCGGAAGAAATCATAAAATATGAACGAGTCCAGCAGCGATGAAGATATAAAAACACCCCTAGAGTTAGTGCAAGCGGTACATAATGCCGAATTGAGCTTTCTTCCGGAAAAATCGCGCAAAAAGTACCTACATAAAAGTGTAGGTACAATTAGTTCAATGCATGGAGACATTCGCTTTTTTTTTGAACCTAGCATTTTCCCCGCTGTTGTAAGGTGAAAAGTTGTGTGTTTCGCCTGGCAGCAAAGTTATTCTGCGTCTCGTACCTTTGAACCACTCGCTTCGCTCCATCCCTCACTTCCTTCAAAGGTTTCAATACTACTTGCGGCATAAAACAACTTTGCAGCCTTGCATAACAAATAACAATTTTTCGTTGTTGCAGACCCACTTACTAGAGCTTTTATTTCATTTATTTAAAAAAAGGCAATGATTATAAAATGAATAGTAAGGAACTTAAAATTAATAGATCAGATACCAGTTGGTTAATTGAAAAGTAAGTAAGGTAAGTATCTACACGGTAAAAGTACCTTTTTCATAAAACCTGAAAACTGAATAAAGGGTCGTGCTGACTGGCGCGATATCTCGGGCGCGACGCGACAGTAGTAGCACAATTTCTATGTCGCTGCCTGTCGCGTGATGATATTTTATTTTTAAATTTTTTTTGGTGCTGGCTTAGTTAATTTGAATACCTTGGCCATACAAATGCACGTCACGCTCACGCCGTGCAACCATTACTTTCATTGGGAATATTTATTTTTAGTAACGAAAATATGAATATTAGAAAAAAAATTAAACAGTTTGAAATAAAACAGTCTATTCATACAAAAAAAAAAAACATGAAAGTTTGAAAAATTCAGGAAGTAATGTCTACCTAAAGCATCAAAAACGATGTTAGTTTTGGATGCTTTAGGTAGACATTACTTCCTGAATTTATTTCATAAAGTATTTCACTACAATACTTAAATATTCACATATAGAATTGATGTGTATGTGTTCTAGTTTAACATAATTTTTTCGCATAACTTACTTGCATTATATGAAGGCGTAATAACAGATTTAAAAGTCACTAAAATCATATATCTGCACCTAAGTAGGTCAGGGGGATATGTGGAAATTAATAATATAGGTACTGAAAACATACTCAATTCGCATCTTCGCAGTGATTTTGATAATTCATTATCCTCATCATCATTCTCTTTCCTTTACCCCAAATTATTTGGAATCGGCGCAAACTGTTTTCATCTGCCATGGCATACTTCGGTATTATTCGTCATCTCAGTAGTGTCTAACCTTTTCTAATGATTTAATAAGAATCCACGGCGGAAAGCAAATTCTTCCCTTGCATGTATCTTGTACCTCTCATACTTTTTAACACTGTAATTTGAAAACATTGTAAAGGTCGTTTTTTTTTTAAAGAGTAACCGTGGAGTTTCTTGCCGGCTCTTCTCCATAGGAAACGACCAATTGGAACCGTGCACCTAGCTTCGTTTCATAAGTGCCCATCTAGGCTTATGTGAAATAAAAATATTTTTGATTTGATTTGATTTGTATAATACAATTCAATAATTCAAAAAATCTGAATCAATATTGTTATAGTTACACAATTTAAGCAAGGTCGCCAATCGCTGCACCGTTCAACCGCATGCCACAATTATGTCTCCACACTGCGTTAATATTCTGGTAAGTATTCTGGACACAATGCTGATAGTCTAACCTGGTCTGAGTGCGAAGTATAACTTCGGTGCACAAGACAGCTTTAACGAAACGGAACCTGATTCCATTGAAGCTGGAGTGAACTGTTATTCAAGACTACGAACTAGATCATAACATTATTCCAACCGGCCACTTAAGTATACTTCTCTCACTCCTAATTTCTGCACATATCCTAAGCGGAACCCGTTATTATCATCCTTACCGGAAAATTAATTAAACTGAAGTTAAATAAAGACTCAATTTATGAGTAAATCGATTTTTTCTTTCATCGCGTAAAATTGGTGAATATTAATCTACGGAAAATACTTATCTCGGTCGGTTTGGATAACAGCAGCCAATATACAGTGACGAATGAGCTCCTGCATTCTTAATTATAATTAATAGGAATAAAATATACAATAAATACTAATAAATGTGAAAATAATAATAAAAAAAAAATGTTTATTTCATCAACATATTATTATGTAAACTACATTGTTATGTTTAAAATGCAAAAAAAGTGGTAAAAAAAGTTTAGGCCATGAAAATACATTTGTATTATAGTTTACTAGTACTTAAGAACCCATAGCAAGGGCCAAGGGCCCCTGAATAGAACTTGCTACGGGCCCCGCCCTTGCTTAATCCGGCACTAGAATAAGCTCTCGTGTTAGTAAAAGAGAAACATATTTACACCGCCGCGCTGGCGAGTACTGGTTTGTAGCAGCGACAAGAGCTATCAAAGAGAGTACTCGCTCAGCGACACTCGCTTGACACAGAACACACGCTGAGATATTCACGCTGGGTAAATAGGTACACATACCAGCGAGTAATTTGCTCGTCACCGTCGCGGACTCGCTGCCTCTTGCTCGCTAACTCGTTTTTAGTTGCTAACTCTACTCGCTTCTCGTTAATCGCCGGCAGTGGGACGGGTGCCTAAGTGGACGCGCTATTAACTATAAAGTTATAATCGAGTTGATGTAATTTTTTACTATATTAAAGATTTTTGCAAGCTTACTTTAGGCCATTCCGTTTCATTCAATCAAATTGGTAAGCATAAAAAACTTTTTGTAAAAAAAAAAATAACTGACTTCCAAAAAAACACTGCAAAGTGAAAAATAACTTTAATTTCGGAAGTCGGTGTCTTTGGATCTGTATTTTAATTTTTTGCCACCGACATCCGAAATTAAAGTAATTTTTCACTTTGTAGTGTTTTTAATAAGTAGGTAGGTAGGTGTAATGTATAAATAGTGAAAGAATAGTAACAATGCTGTGCTGTACATATAACACGTGAACAAAGTGTTTTTATTAATTATCAGACCCTAAGAAAGTGCTACGTACTTGTGTAAAAGTGCAAATTGAGACTATTCTTAGTTATAACGTAATCGTAAAATAAAAAGTTAGAGTTAAATTGCTTATTAGCCTATTAGGCTAGATTGTAATAAGTTATTAAGAATTGTTCTTATTAATAAAGGGAAAAAAAAAGTAGGGACTGGTAACGTTTTGGGCATACACGTTGAGGATAGATCGTAGGTAAAACCTAATCAGCATACGAGTATAAATCAGAAAGATGACCAGCAGCATTTTTATCAAAACTGGTTTAAAAGGCGGTTTTTTTATAAATAAGCGATTAGTATAATATGTTAATATTTAAATAGTGTGCCATAATATTGCTACTAACTGTGACAGAATAGCACGTCTACTCTTCTGTAGGTCAGGTTTTCTCTATTGCTTGTTACGTAATCTAGCTAATAGGATTTATTAATATCTCGTTCCGAAAATAAGTTATAAATATCACTATTGATTATACCTATTAATAAACTAGCTAATGCCCGCGACTTCGTCCGAAGGAAATTTCTTGTTCCCCGACCCATTGCGTCGCATTGCATCGCTCGCCCGCGCTATTACTTACTTCGTTTTCTTTCTGACTTTTTTTTTCTTTTTGCTCGGCTCCTAAGGGTCGTAGCGTGATGGTTAATAGCCTTCCTCAAGAATTGGGCTAGGTAGTTCCAGAGATTAAGAAAGAAAAGAACGAAAAATAATTTGATTTGTCACAGAAACACGTGCATACGAAAACATAAACTCGAGTTGGTAAACATTACACAAAACACATCTACAATATAATCACGAGCACAAAAAAAACAAATTAATGACAATGAAAGACTGACAAAAAGGCCCCCCCACATACAAACTTACAAACAAACTACCTCCTGGCGACGATAACCGACTTTTAATTATTTTATACTGAAGATCACGTATAAACGAGTAGTGTTAAAGATTTGAAAAAAAAATATGTTAAATTAGAGCATTTTCTAAATAATTTAATATGTGAATATTTTAAATTATGTTTATAATACATAGTGAAATTAATTTGTAAAGTTATGTCTAACGCGGATAAAAAACAGAATGGCGCAAAATCTACCAAGCGTATTTTTCTGAAACCTTCACCAATTTAAAGATAATTTAATTATTGATCTTTTAGTATACGCATTTTATTAAAATACCTTTTGCTTTGTGTATAATAAATTAATAATGCGTCAAAATGGGAACAGCACTCCTTGATGGGCGAGTCCTACTCGTATTACTGGCTGAACGTACGACGCGTTGCTTGAGCTCAGTACAGAACACGCAAGCTAACAACTCAAGGTCACTGGCATGGCTCTTTGTCACTGCGTCGTCTAGTATAAATGTAGAGAGACATGTCTTATTTTAACAGCAGGCAGCAGTGCCCGTCTAGTTTTTCCACAGAGACCCTGCATCCAGTTTAACCATTACGCGTGTGCCATTACTGCTTTATTACGACTTACGAGGCTCCGGGCCGCAGGTCTTTGCGAGGCCCTTGTGTATAGTATGTGTATTGAAAGTAATAATTTCTGATGATTAATAAGAAATTAAATGAATAAACAAATAAATTATGAGGTTTAAAATTTAAGTTAATATCTAAGTTATATATTTTTACACCAAACTTATTTTATCATCGTTTTAGCTGAAAAACATCCACTGCTGGACATAGGCGTCCTCCAACGTGGGGGAGGGGTTGCCATAATCGCCACGCTTGGCGGGCGGGCTGGCGATCGCAGTATGGTGTTAAAATGCATAGAGAACGCTGCTGCTCATTCTCTATTAAGTCCCTTAGTCGCCTTTTATGACACCCACGGGAAGAAATAGGATTGTGCTATTCTTTACGTCCGGCATCACACGGAACTGAGTAATACCTAAGAATAAAATATAGTTTCAAATGTTAACTCGGTTTGTTGCGTGAGGCCCATGCAAGAGCGAGGCCCTGGGCGGTTGCCTTGTTCGCCACCCCCTAAGGCCGCCACTGTATGAATGTTAGCAATATAATAGGTATAGGATAGTGATCCATGTTTTCTTATGTAACTTTATGAATATCTTTCAAATTAAGTAGGTTTATAGGCAATCCTTTGCAAATTAACATTCTCGTTGCGTCGTAGCGTATTCGTAGTACCTACAATGTACTCGTACAATGTACGAGTACATTGTACAGCCAACATATATGCAAAAAAAATGTACTGGCCATCATTTTGTTATGTTAAGGTCGCATTTTGAGAGTACTTTTAACAATGTAATTGAATGGCGTACATAGTAAGCAATACGGAGCGAGTGAGTATTGTGGGTCTGTGAAAGCCATTTTTCAAATTTGCCCCCCTGCCAGCTAAATGGTTGGTTTTACCTATGTGAAAACATTCATGGCAGTAGTATATATAACGAAATTAAAAGGAAAACTATCACAGCTAAGTAGGGTCTACAAGTTAACGAGTAATAGTCGACAAACTTAAATTTGCAGTTGAAGAATTGACCGGAACGTATATCGATGTATGGGAGAGCATGTTTTTCAACTACAATGTTAAGTTTGTTTTTGAGATAAATTCATCGTAACTACGGCTACGGAACCCTTCACTGTGCGTGGTCCGACACGCACTTGGCCGGTTTTTTCTTGTTGTTTTTATTAAGCCATCAATTTTACTTCTATTGGAATGTAAAATTAATGAAAACTTGCCGCTGCTGCGCGGAACACTTTTTTAGGTTGTTTTGTCGAGTGTATAACATATCTGTTTAAAATAATATCATTGGGTGAGATGGTATTTTTCTTGGCTATTTCCATTGGGCGGATTACAATTCAAACGAATACTCCGTTTCATAAAATTAAAGGTTTAAACACTACCATAGATTTAATTTTCATAGCACCTTCCTTCCATAATAATTATGTTCGTATTTAATATTCTTAGACTCGTTTTATTAATAAATTTTATTAGTTATTTTCATAGGGGGTGGTGTCCGCAACTCCGCGCAATGACGTGGAGTGCGGACACCAGCCCGTATTACCTAGTTATTTTCATCCTAGCTGACGACAATATTAATTGTCCCTCTAGCAAAGAATATGTTTCAACTTAGTCAATAAAATTAAAAAGTGACCCGAGCGCACCAATTATTCTTTATTAGTATTTAACGTAGCAAATTGTATTTAATTATATATTTTTAGCTGTGCAGCTTCTATAACCGATTTATTTTCTTATTTTTTCCCAGGAATAACGAAGGACTTCCTTAGTTACAGAATGATTTCTTCCTCTAATAGATAATTAATAATAAAAATATAATATAAAAATAGTTATTAAGGAGTGCAAACATCTTCTTTTTGTCAGAATCCAATTTGTATGCAATAGACGTCAGGATTAAGAGGAGAGGGCTTGTGGCTAACTAATTACAGCCATACGGGTTGATCAATCAGGTTAAGCTACGCTTGCCGCGGTTGGTCCGTGGATGGATGACCATCTTTATGTAACAAGACCCCTCCGTGCCTCGGAAAGCACGTTAAGCCGTTGCACGTTGGTCCCGGCAGTTATTTGTAGATCTTTGACAGTTGTTACGAGTCGTCAGTAAACCCGAAAGTCTGACTATGAGTCTCACCAAGGGGTATCGTGTTACCCAGTAACTGGCTTGTGGAGGTCATATAGGCAGTCACTCCATGTAAAATACTGGTATTTAGCACTGCATCCGGTTAGACTAGAAGCCGACTCCAACATTGTTGGGAAAATGCTTGGCAGATGATGAGCGAGGATTAGACAAAGATGCTTAAGGTGCTGACAAGGGGCAAATGATAAAAGTAGGATTGTCCTATACAAAAAAATGCCAAATCTTTATAGTTTATGGCAGCGGAAAAAATATATGTTATTCTTGAACATATTTCTCAGAACTTGGTTGTTAACAAAACACGATTAGAAAAAAAATCTCGATACAAATTAACGGTAAACTAACCCTTTACTTTGAGTTTCAATCCAAAATATCTGTATAAAACGTACGTACGGTTGGTATGTAATTAATAACAAGAACGTCTTATTTGTATCCAAAACTTGGTTGTTTTTTATTTTCGATTACTCAACTAATTTTTGAGTAAATAGATAATTGCTTCATATTTTGAAATAAATTACAAGCGTTGTGTCATCGCGCTTCCCTTTAGTAGCCTTCCCTTTAGTAGATGCAGTCTGACAGTGACCTCGGTTTAGTTGTTGTCAGCGTTTTAAAGCCTACATTGACAGTTATACTGCACGGTGCTGTAGTTATACAGGGTCAAATTACCTAAGTTATCTAGTGAAACTCCGCCGACGACGACGACGTCATGGGTAGATATCGTTAGCTAAGCATAATAAAACAAAAATAAACAAATTTAAAGATTTCTGTTGTGGGTCTAAGGACCGTAGTTTGTGTAGTGAGTTAAGCCACAAAAGGAATGGATTAACAGACAAATAATTACTGGAATTAATGAAAGGAATACATTATGGAGCGAACTAAAACACGACCCTAAAAACAGCAACCTAGAAACAGATTTTATAGCCAAAAGAGACAATGTAGCAAGCCTAATCAAGAGTACAAAAGAGACATATTTTTTTGGAGAGTTCAAGAAATGCGCAAAGAAACCCAAAAAAATGTGGAAATTAATAAATACCCTTTCAAATAATAAAATTGTTCCTAGTTGTGCTCCCCCAAAACATGAAGCCGAGAACGGTAGCATAGCTACGGATCCCATTGAGATATGCGAAATTTTTAATAGTTTCTTTGCAAATATAGGGACACAACTGGCAAGCCAAATACCAAGTACACACATACACAACAAAAATGTATATACCTTACCGAATCTTAACCAGCACACTGGACATTGTGAACTATCTCAATTTAAACCATGCACAGCTTCTGAGGTATCCAATATAATAGACGACTTGGACCCCAATACAAGCACAGGAATTGATGGTATTAGTACAAAGGCACTAAAATGCATAAAAAAACTAATTCTCCAAAACCTAACAGCTTGCCTAAATAAACTTTTAATGGACGGAATCTTTCCAGAAAATTTAAAAATAGCCAAAGTCACCCCAATTTACAAAGCTGGTACCAAATCAAATCCCGGGAATTATCGTCCAGTTTCAGTCCTACCAATATTATCTAAAATATTAGAAAAAATCATATTTATACGGTTAGACGAATACTTGACTAAAATTAACTTCATATACGATCAACAATATGGCTTTCGGCCCAAATCTAATACCCTTGGTGCAACTATTGACTTGATAACTACGATAAAAACAAAGATTGACCAAAAACAAGTGGCATTAGGAGTCTTTGTTGATCTAAAAAAGGCGTTCGATACAGTCAGTCACACACTTCTATTACAAAAACTGGAAAGTATTGGTATAACTGAAACCGCTTATAAAATGCTAAACTCTTATTTAAGTGATCGATATCAGGTTGTAAAAATAGGAGCTTACCAAAGCACGTCTAAACCCATAACATGCGGCGTACCACAAGGTTCTATTTTGGGTCCCTTATTGTTCCTAGTGTATGTAAACAACTTACACCAAGCAGGCCTACAAGGTCACCTTGCCCTTTATGCTGATGATACATGTTTATTTTATTTTGGAGATAACATAAATGACATCACTAAAAAAGCCCAAGATGATTTAAATATACTACAAAATTGGTACCAGTGCAATCTTTTAACTATTAACGCTTCCAAAACCTCATATATAATATTTAGAGCTAAAAACAAAAAACTCCCTAACCACCCTAACCTAAGCATAAACGGGGAAGTACTGAAAATGACTGATCAAGAAAAATACCTCGGACTAACTCTTGATAGCAATTTGACATGGAAAGCACACCTTCAATACATTAAAAACAAACTTTCATCATTGGTGGGCTCACTGCATAAAATTGTTAGATGTATTCCAAAAAAGGTTCGGCTAGTAATATACAACTCCCTTGTTAAACCTCATTTATTATATCTTATCGAAGTATGGAGTAACTCATCTAAAACCAATCCAAATTCTACAAAACAAAATAATCAAAATACTACACAATTATGATTTCTTAACACCGTCAAAAACTATTTACAAAGACACGAAGCTATTAAACATCAAACAACTTTATATATACAACACATGCATACTTATCTATAAAATCATTCACAAACTTATTCACTCACGCATTACATTCACAACAGAAGGGGAAATATGTAAATACTCATCTCGTCGAGCTGGTCACCTAGTATTGTCTAGAATAAGAACTAACTACGGTAAAAATAACCTAACATATGGGGGAGCACAGCTCTATAATAAACTTCCAAAGGATGTAAAAGAAGCGACTTCACTCAACATATTTAAAAATAAATTATTCACTTTTATTTACAACGACGAAACACTATATTAATTGTGTTGTGTTTATTTTTGTTTAAAACGGCAAAATCTTTTAACTTGTGCCACCACCTTATCTTAGGTATGCAGTGAACTCGCTTCCAATTTTGTTGACAGTGTGCAGTGATACACATTATTTTTTGCTTTTTGTTTTCTCTTCTACCCGCACTGATTTATTATAATTAGTAATAAGATTTAATGTTCTCATGTAAGTGACGATTGTCTTAATGAGAATAAAGTTCTTTAAACCGAGTTAAAATATCAGGTATTTGAAGTGAAAACTTCTTTAGGCGCGTTGAGCACTTTTTGGGTGAACAAAAATCATGGAACTCGCGTCATCTTCACCGAACGCTTTCCATGAGCTATATGTATAGGTACTGTTTTCACTTCAATCGGCAGTCCCCAAAGACTGCCCCGCATGTTTTTTTTGTAAACTTCACAGACGAGACGTGACGAGTACCTATCGATGTTTAAACAAGATAAAACAAAAGAAAACTTATTTTCTCCGTTCTCCCCCAAAAAATTCAGCCAGTTTGATTGACAGTATTGAGTCGACGTTATCAGTCGAATCACGCTCGCTAGGCCAAAACATGTTATCGAATACACATGGAGAAATTTGTAACACATCAATTTTATTACGTGTACGTCTATATCCGAATAATGAATCTCGTGATTGATTATACAATTAAACCACTTTTTAAAACTCTCGTTCAAGAGAGAAAAATGCTGGTTATGTATGCAAACTCGATCATCGAATCAAAAATCAATCAATCTGCTTAGTCTTTTCCCAACGATGTTGGGGTCGGCTTCCAGTCTAACCGGATGCAACTAAATACCAGTATTTTACATGGAGCGACTGCCTATCTGACCTTCACAACCCAGTATCTGGGTAATACGATACCCCTTGGTAAGACTGTCAAAGATCCATGGATGACAGCCGTGACCAACGGTTTAATGTGCTTTCCGAGGCACGGAGGAGTCTCGGTATGTAAAGATGGTCACCCATCCATGGACAAGCCCCGGCAAGCACAGCTGATGAATTGACCCGTGTGGCTGTTATTACGTAGCCACGAGCTCTTCCAATAACTCGATCATTGAAGTAGGTATGTAAATTTGTACGTGACAAATAGGTAAGTTTGACGGCCGTAATATAATTTAATCAAGCACATTAACTTAATACAACACACTCACACACACACACACAAAACACGACAAAACCACACACACACGCGCACACAAACTACTCAAGAGCATGCATGCACTAAATTCCTTAATATAAAATTTAAATTTTACGTTATTTTAATTGTATTGCATCTATTGATAATGTTCCAAAAACAGGTGAAACACTGACTCCTGTAACACAGGAGGTTCCTGTGTTACAGGAACAGGGCTTCAAATTAAAATGTAACTCCTTATTTAGTCACAACAAAACATTTTTATGTAATATTATTATAATTATTGTACCCAATAAAAATGATGTTTCACTTTAAAATGGTGTTTGATTTTATGGTGAACTGAAATAATTATTTATTAAAACGTTAACTTTAATAAGTTAAACAATGGTTGGAATTGTTGGAAATAGCCGCGTAATTGTATTTTTTTTATCGTGCAAGAGAAGAAAGGTATGAGTTTATGTACGTGTATTGTGCCATGAAATTGTTGTGCCCTTTGAGTTAGTGTAGTGTAAAAGTGTAGAAATAATAGTGACAATAACACATATAAATATAACACATGAACAAAGTTTTTTTATTATAATATCAGACTGATTGAAAGTGGAACGGACTTGTGTAAAGAGCAATAAACACTATTATTTTTGAAATAAGTACATATAAAAAAGTAAAGTAAGTAAAGGTCAAGGTCAGTAATGCAAGTCACATAAAAAAATAAGTTAGATTAAAATTGCTTATAGTCGTAGAGTCGTAAAGGCTAGATTGTAATTAATTATTAAGAACCTGGTTCTTTTTAATATAGAACAAAAAAAAATATTTCTTTTTTGTTTAACTATTCTTTATTACTAATATTATAAAGAGAAAAGATTTCAGTTTTAATTTGTTTGTGATGGACAAACTCAAAAACTACTAAACCGATTTAAAAAAATATTTCACTTATAGAAAGCTACATTATCAGCGACTAACACGAGCTGTATTTTATTAAAAAAAAAAAAATAAGAGATCCCTACGAAAATTACAATAATATAACCCAAGGTATCAAAAATTTGCTTATAAAAGTCATTATTTGAAGTGCGCTGCGAAAACTATAGATGATACATAAAATAATGTACTACATGTTTATAGAACTCATCATTACCCACAAACATTTTTGCGAGCTTTTCATCATCATCATCATCATTTCAGCTGAAAGACGTCTACTGCTGGACATAGGCCTCCCCTAAAAAGGGGGGATTTGCCATAATAGCCACGCTTGGCAGGCGGGTTGGCGATCGCAGTATGGTTTTAAAAATGCATAGAGAATGCTGCTGCCCATTCTCTAGTAAATCCCCTATTAGCCTTTTACGTCCCACGGGAACAAATGTGATGGTGCTATTCTTTACGTCCGGCACCAAACGGAACCGTGAGGCTTTAGGTCTAAGTAACTATTAAGTCACAATAACGGGTCGTGATATTAATCCTTATCCAGTTGGATAAGGATTAATATCACGACCCGTTATTATAGTTTCATAATCAAGGTTGAATTCAAAGTACATGTAAATTTCTCTTTAAATTATAATTCGAATCGGACCTTTCGTTTAGAAATTACGGCGCGACGCGACGGGTATAAAAAAGCTACAAGAAAAAAAAATGCCGCGACGTGAGCGAACAGCCCAGCCTATTCGTTACCTACAATTAGTTTTTGGAAACTATCTTTTAAACCGCGTAGCCGTTTGGTGCCGGACGTAAAAAATAGCACCATCCCATTTCTTCCAGTGGGTTTCGTAAAAAGCGACTAAGGGACTTACTAGAGAATGAGCAGCAGCGTTCTCTATGCATTTTAAAACCATACTGCGAACGCCAACTCGCCTGCCAAGCGTGGCGATTATGGCAAACCCCCCCCTTTGGGGGAGGCCTATGTCCAGCAGTGGACGTCTTTCGGCTGAAATGATGAGTAAAAGATTCTAGACAATTTCAAAAATTTCAACGCGTTCAAATTATTCATGGGTTAATTAAAAAAAATATTGCTGTTCCATACATTTATCCACGTAGGTATTGCACTTTTGTAAGAAGCAGCCTTTTTTTTTTTAATTTCGACGTCAAAGTCCAGAACCATGTACTGATTCCATCGTAACAGGTTGTGCGTCGATGTCCCTGGGACCCTGTCAATCAACTCAGCCTATAGCAGTCCACTGCTGGACATAGGCCTCGCCCAGGCTGCGCCACAACACCCTGTCCTCCGCCTTCCGCATCCAGTCTGTCCCAGCCACCTTTTTAAGGTCGTCGGTCCATCTAGCTGGTGGGTGTCCCACACTACGCTTGCCGATACGCGGGCTCTGCACTCCAAGACTCGTCTGCTCCGCCAGCCATCGGTCCTTCGACAAACATGGCCAGCCCACTGCCACTTCAGCTTGCTTACTCTGCAGGCTATGTCGGTAACTCCGGTTCTCTTCCGGATAACTTCATTTCTGATCTTATCTTTCAGAGAAACTCTGAGCATAGCCCGCTCCATAGCACGCTGAGTTACCTTGAATTTGTGGACCAGCCCGACTGTCAGTGTCCACGTCTCGGCACCGTATGTCATAACGGGCAGGACGCACTGGTTGCAGACCTTAGTCTTCAAACACTGCGGGATTGGCGATGAGAAGACTTGACGAAGTTTTCCAAACGCTGCCCAACGCAACCGAATCCTTCTGTCGGCTTCTTTCTCAAAATTGTGCCTACCAAGCTGGAAAACTTGCCCTAGGTAGACGTACTCCTTCACAACTTCGAGAAGCGACCCTTCGATGTGGATTGGACTCGGCAAGACGTGCGAATTGTACATGATTTTCGTCTTGTCCAAATTCATGCCAAGGCCAACCCGCCGAGAGGCTCCATTTAGGCTGTGCAGCATCTGGTCTAACTGTTCCAGCGTCACTGCCATTATGACGATGTCATCGGCAAAACGAAGGTGTGAGATGTACTCGCCGTTTACGTTGACACCCTGTCCAGTCCAGTCCAGCGTCTTAAAGACGTCATCCAACGCATTGGTAAACAGTTTCGGGGATATCACATGCCCCTGTCTCACCCCCCTAAGTAGTTGGATGGGGCTGGTTTCCTAATCTTGGATCTGGACAGTCATCGTTGCCGCGTCATACAGACACCTCAACACTTCTATGTAGCGCCAGTCAATTCGACATCGTTGCAGAGAGGCCAGAACTGCCCATATTTCGATGGAGTCGAAGGCTTTCTCATAGTCCACAAATGCCATACACAGCGGCTGATTGTACTCTTCGGTCTTCTGCACAATATGGATGTGGTCTACGGTACTAAAGCCTTTTCGAAAACTGGCTTGTTCTGGTGGCTGGAACTCGTCAAGTCTCCTGGCGAGACGGTTCATGACGACCCTCGAGAACAGCTTGTATACGTGGCTCAGAAGAAGAAGTAGATGGGTCTATAGTTCTTCAGCAAGGTTTTGTCGCCTTTTTTGAAGAACAGAACCACCGCACCACTGCTCCACGCTTCGGGCGTGTACCCTCTTGGATGATGGAGTTTGAAGAGACTCGCTAGCTCTCTCAGGACTGGAGCCCCGCCCGCTTTAAGGAGCTCTGTCGTTATTCCGTCAGTCATCACCAGGTGCCTTGTTGTTCTTTAGCTGCTCGAGAGCCGCCCTAATCTCGCAGTGGTGGCGCGTTATTTCGGCTCGATGGTCATCTTCACTATGCCCTGCTGGTTTCGCCGTCCGCGTTGAGTACAAGTGTCCGTAAAAATCCTCGACTTCCTCGAGTATCTCGGACTTCGAAGTCACGATTCTACAATCCGCAGTTTTCAGTTTCGTCAAATGGGACCTCCCTAATTGCTGAGCGAACACTTTGATCCTCGGTTCTGCTCAATCGCGACCTTAATGTCACGGGTATTGGGGCACCAAAGGTCGCGTCGCGTCAGCTTTCTAATTTTTAGGTTTAAGGCCCTCTTGTCTGACGAAGACGGCTGCTTGGATGGAACTCTCGTCTTTCCCTCATTAATCCGAGAGTCTCCGAGGAAAGTTTGGACACCTTACTTTTTTGCTTAGACGGGAAAAGCCTGCGGGACACGTCGCGTAGTGCTTTGACCACCTTGTCGGCTTCCTCGTCGACAGTGCCAGTGGTTTCCAGTACAGCGAATCGATTTTGAAGAACTTTTTGGATCCAATAGCGGTTTGGAGCTGCGTAGGTCGAAGGGTAGGCCGCATCATTCGGATTCTCTCAGCTCGAAAATTGATATTTAGAGTGCCTCGGACAAGCCTGTGATCGCTTCCGGTATTAAACCTACTGATCACGGAGACATCTCTAAATATGTGCCTCTTATCCGTCATAATGAAGTCGATCTCGTTCCTTGTCATGTTATCGGGGCTCTGCCAGGTCCACTTCGTTTGGGTTTTCTTCTCGAAAAACAAATTCATCAAGAAGAGCCCCTGCGACTCTAAAAAGTTAACCAGTATTTGCCCCCTGTGATTCCTGCGCCCCAAACCAAACTGTCCGACTTTCGATTCGCCGCGTTCTTGTACTCCCACTTTGGCATTGAAGTCTCCCATAATAACGTTGTAGTGGGCCTTTGTCGTACTGTGCATTGCCTTGGCAATGTCCACGTACATGGCCTCGGCTGTCTCGTCAGAGCATGTCGAAGTCGGTGCATATACCTGTATCACTTTCAGGTAGTACCTGTCAGTGAGTCTTAGTACAAGGTACGCTACCCATGTCGACAAACTACTGATTTCTACAACGCTGCTAGTGAGTTCTTTGTTCACAAGAAAGCCGATGCCGCCTTGGGAGAGCTGATCACCTTCGCGGAAGTAGAATAGGTGGCCTGACTCCAGGGTTATCGTGTCCTCCTCCTGTCTTCAGACTTCAGATAGCCCCAGTATATGCCAGTTAATGCGACCTAACTGTACCTCAACTTCGGTGAGGTGATGGTCCAGCCTCATCGAACGTCCATTGTACGTAGCCAAATGTAGTCGTCGTTGGCAGCCTGCCGTATCCCGGGGATTCTTCGCACCCCCCGTCCCGCCGTTACCGCGACCGCTATCTTGACCAGAAATAGCGGGACCACCGGGAACTGGGGGCCGTTGTTTTGGCACTTTTATCATGTGGGAGGTTTAATGCCCGTAGTCACCACGCTGGGCAAGCGGGTTGGTGACCGCAGTGCCAATCCTTTCGCAACGATGACGCTGCTGCCCGTCATCGCTCTGGTGAATTTAGATTGGCTTGTTAGATGGTTATACCGCCATCGGTCGGTCACCAGCGCCTCGTCCGTCAGTGGCAGGGTGTATCGCGCGCAGGTGAGGTTGACATTTGGGGAGCCTGGTTGGTGTGTGCTCCCCCTTACACCCCTGGAACCCTGTAGTTATTTATATTTCTCACACCCTTGGCCTACACCTTCGGGCGAGCACTTCAATACGAAAACTACTACATCAAGAAAAGTAGAAACCGGAGAATAGAGAAAAAATGCGTTGATGTCTTTAGTTAGGGAAAACAATACAAAATATACCGCGTTTCGCCGGTGTAGTTAGGTTTTAGTTAAGAGGCCGGCGATGGATGCGTAGTTCATACAAACGTAATACCAAAATAATTTGTAAATCAAACATATTCTTAAGGTAGTGTGTCTTTATTCCGAATGGAATACAGAATATCTAGGTTCCCAAATGTATATTATGCATGGCAGAATGATGGTTTAAATATGTTTAGTGCTAAACGCATTAAGTCATTTGTGCAAACGGGCCTAAGTGAGCATCCGCACGTATAATGACTAATACCACAAAGCACGACGAGTGAGAGCAGAGCAAGATCATAATATGATCGGTAAATTAACACCAAATTTGTGTAAAACGACGTTAACGACGTCAAAGACAGTTTCCGGCCTGCAGGCTTGACATACATAGCGTTCGCTTTACGACAATTTTCGGTCGCAAAGTCCTAATGGGATCCATTGACAGGATTGTGATTTTTTCGTGCTTAACAAACAATTTCGACCGTCTACAGATCCCATTGGGACTTTGCGATCAAATTCGGTCGTAAGGCGATCGTTATCTATGTCGAGACTGCAGGGCCAGGAATAATTATGGTCGAAGGAGCAGCGGATATCGCACAAAGCTATGTAAGTATATGTATCTAAGGCGCCACCTCCACGGGTGAGGGAATCGCGGCGATAGTCTCGCCGTGCCATCAAATTCTCGCCACGATGATGTCGCTGTGTGGAGATTGCTCCATTCAGTTTCTATAGAATTTGAAGTCACGCACTGAAAAAAAAAATTGTTTCCGTTAACAAAAATCTTGTTTAATGTGATCACGCATCTTGACTCCATACGAGCCTAACAAGATCTTGACTTCTGAAGCTACGAGAACTTGTTAAATTATCATAGTTTCGTCTATTAAGTAATAAATTAGTTTAATTTATTACAGGTAGTTATTAAATTTAGTTCAAATGTTGGCCAGTTTAAGAATGATATTCTTAATGCTAACAAGTTGCTTGTTACCATGAACTTAAATTATTATTTGATAGAATAGAATACTACACAAACAAAACCACATACAAAAGACAAACACACAAACAAACAAAGCAAACAACATGCTTTTGATGTACAAAAGTGAAGAAGTAAAATCAAACAAAGCATGGTTATATGATGTAACAAAGACCGGTGATTATTCTGTACATGTCACATTGTCGATATAAGTAAAATTAATTTGTTATGGCTATTATGCTATATTGTTTATAGTAAATAGATAAATAATGATTCCAAACATTTTAATGCCAACTTAGAGAAAATGTATCTTAGTAAGACTGCGTTTTTTTTTAGTGCGGGCGGGCGGCGCGAAGGCTATTCTTGCCCGTCTAGATGGCGTATTGGTTTTTCTGTACTCGAATTTTATTTTAACAATCAAAATAATTATAGGTATATTGGTAGGATTATCAGTTTAACCCAATTGATAAAATTCATGTGGTTTACTAATAACGTTACTGACATCAGATACGTTTATTGAAAATAATCAACTGTTGCGTGAATTTATTAATGATTAACCTTTGATTCGTAATTTATTATTAAATGAAGCGGTCTGCCATTAATTACTGGCCATAATTAAATTTGTGCCGCAATCAGAATAGCAGGGACAATACCCACTCACTAATAGTGTGAGTGTGGTCACAAAGCTACCGAAGCTCATTAATATAGTAATTATCGGATAAGTATACTTAACCTTTGGTCTCGGAGGCAGCAAATTGACCAATAATTGAGTACACATTCCTTAAAAGCTCAATCAGAATATGATCTATAGGCCTTATGTAATTTGTATGTGGAAATGTTATGTATGTGGAAGTATTATGTTGTAGGCATGTGGAAATGTGCCTTATGTAATTAAACTAAAAACTGAATAGTATAGGGCAAAAAATCTATAGCATTACGCTATTTGACCTAAGAAATTCTCCAAAGAATGAAAGAAGGCGTAGAATATGTGTATGATAGGATTTACTCCTAGGGTGCAAGCATTTTTCCGTCAAACGGACACAAATACAGACTACGGCTTCTTATTGAAAAATTCTCAAAATTAGTCTTTGCGAAAGCGTTACGAATTCGCAGTTCTAAAAAGAACTATTTAACAAACGGATAATAAAACAACTATAATTATGATGATATCCGTATATCATAATCAGCGATCGCCGCGTGTTGTGTAGCTAATTAAATTATTATGACTACAAGTACTTGAGTAAAATCTTGTTGATACGAGTACTCTATCGTAGCCCGCGGGAAATGGGTCTTCCTACTCATTGAATACAAGTACCTCGTTATCAACAAGTGAAACTCGTACAAAGTAATGTTTGAGTTATCAACTTTGTTTAGAAATTAAATCATGATTAGATTACCAACTTCATAGGGACGTGTCACACCTACCTAATGATCTTTATGGAAGTATCAAATTGGTAGTTTTAGCTCTCGTCGAGAGACTGTATTTATCAGTTTTGTGATGGGTATACACTCGTGCATTTCTTGAACTCTTTCAGATACGGTCAAAATCATTAATTGCGGATTCGGATCCGGGTTGACCCTTACACAGTCAGAAATCACCACATTCATTATTATTATCTTCATATTACTAAATAACGACACGGCCTTGTTTCGCCCGGTTTTTACGGCTTGAAAAACACATCATGGTTTCTTAATTATAAGTGGGTTAAGAGCGTTTACGACGTACGGCGTTTCATACAAACTTTCAAGCCCTTGTTTTTCGAAATGACTGAACTGATTTTAATGAAACTTCATTCGCATAAGCAGAATACAAATGTGTAAAAAGTTAGTAAAGAATATTTTCAAAATGTCTTATTTAAAACCGGCCAAGTGCGTGTCGGACCACGCACAATGAAGGGTTCCGTAGTTAGTATGAATTTATCACAAAAACTAACTTAACATTGTAGTTGAAAAACATGCTCTCCCATACATCGATATACGATACGGTCAATTCTTCAACTGCAAATTTAAGTTGGTCGACTATAACTCGTTGTGACCTTGTAGACCCTACTTAGCTGTGATAGTTTTGCCTTTTAATTTCGTTATATACACTACTGCCATGAATTTTTTCACATATCCAAAACAAACGATTTAGCTGGCATGGGGACTCTAACAAAAAATAGCACTTTAAAGCTTAATATTACGCAAATGGATCTCAGGATTGAAAAATGGCTTTCACATACCCACAATTTTTTTAAACGACCTATCCAACGATACCCCACACCATGTACCACATGAGAAAAAAAAAATCCCCATTTTAAGTGCAAGGGAGGTACCTACCCTAAAAAAAATGTTTTTCATGGTTTTATTTCACGATTTTCTCGGCGTGATTAATATGTACACCCATGCCAAATTACAGCTTTCTAGGACTTAGCGTCTCTGAGCTAAGCCGGGGACAGACGGACGGACGGACGGACGGACAGACAGACAGACGGACAGACAGAGAGACAGATGGACATGGTGAAACTATAAGGGTTCCTTGTTTACTACGGAACCCTAAAAACAGATAACTGCAAATCTATGTTTCTAACTTTCTATGGAAAATTTGAAATCGGTCTAATTTGGCTAAAACACAATTTTTCGAAAATGTTCTTAACTAACTTTTTAGACTTTTGTACTCGTATCGTGCTTTTGCGTATGAAGTTTCATTAAAATCGGTTCAGTCATTTCGAAAAACACGGGCTTGAAACTTTGTATTAAATGCCGTACGTCGTAAACGCTCTTCAAATATTTCTCTAAATGATTGTAAAAACTGCATCAAAATCCGTAGCGTAGTTTAGACGAACAACGCGGACACAGACACAAAACGCGGCTTTCATTAATAATACGCATAGATATAGCTAAACAGGGGAGGAAGGGACATCGACGCGAATCCGTTTACCATGGATTCAGTACATCATTCTTGACCCCCCTCACCCCCCTGCGTTAAAATTTCTCAAAACAGCTGTTTCCTACAGAAGTGCAATACCTACTCGGTCAAAATGTATGGAACAGCGAATTTTTTTTTAATAACGGGCGAGTGTCAAAAATGATATACTGATTCCATAGTAAAGGGATTCGCGTCGATGTGATTCCACCCTGTAGGTATAGAAGAAATAGATTTACCTACTAATTGACTCATAAAAGTACCAGAGTAGGACAGGCGGGGGGGGGGGGATAGTAGTAGTAGTTTACCTTTTATAAGTAAATCAGTTTCTCATTGTTATTCGGTAGCCGTTATGTGTTGACGCATTATGTAATCATGTAATAATACTTCATGTATAATATTATGAGCTACGCGTCCACGTGGTGTAACCAACAAATTGTGAGATTATGCAAAATGCAAGCAACAGGAGTTTCACCGAGCTGCTGCTGTATACCTACGTACAAATCTATATAAATACATTACATATCTGGGTGCAAATGAATGCAAACCGTCAAACGCCATATTTTATATAATATGTGTTAGCACAATGAGTTAGCACTTTATCTTTTACGCGTATACCGGTAATGCATAGCAGTAGGTAATCATGCTTGGATTGAACCTTAAAAAACTTGTTCATGCCCGGATTTTTTATTTCAGAAAACAGACTGGCTGTATTAGGTAATTATGTACAGACACAGAGCACAATTATTTAAAAGATTTTCAACTTTATCGTTAAAGCATAAGGTTCAAGGTTAATTGGGAAAAATTTACAGTTTCGGGGAGCTTGACCCGCTGGCGTCTGTACAATGACTTATTGTATTGTACAAGGTTCTTCGCAAGCATACGTCACCGTAAAAATATTCCCCAGGCTTCAACAACATGGTAAGGTGGCTGACGGAAATCGCTGCGCTGAGCGGAAATAACTTAAACTAAGTACGGCTTTAGGGTATTTTTATGCTCTTCAAACAGATCAGCAAAAGTTTCCTTTTGCTGACGGCCCTTTGATATTTGCTAAAAGTAATCGTGTTGTTTCCCACTCTCGAGTGGGACAAGTTTTCGAAACATTCTGCATTCTGCAGCAGGAAGTGCTTGGTACAGGAACTGAGCTATCTAGGCGCACAGGTCGGGCCGTCTTATAAGGCCTAAAACTTACGTGTTACCTAGCGACAGCGATTCGCGACTAAGTATAAGCAAAAGCTTTACGTCTTGAGTATAACGAACCAAGCCTTGGTTTGAATTACCTCTTTGTCAAGATCAATAGCTGATATAATATGTAGAAGCAACATTCCGCTAGAGATCAGCCGACAAGCAACTGAGCGATGGAATCAACAGTTGTAACTATTAAAACATCGTGTGTGCTGCGAGCCTTACAAACACGGAAGTCACGGAAGAGGTTCCGCAGCTAAACGGGTCGAATGACTTTCTCAGAGCGATCGCGTCCTACCGCACTGCCAGTTCTGCCACCCACCTTATTCGCCTTTAGCGCAGTTTAGCGCACTGTTGCGCAACAGCGGATAACGCTGGCTCATACTCGTATATAGTGGCGTACTGACGTGCTTATTGTAATTTTATGGCCGGTTTTTTAGGCCGTTATTCTTTAAATCGAAGCTAAAGATGTTTTACATTATTCTGCTGTCTCCATTTTTCAATGAAAAAATTCTAATTGACTCATTCTCCGGAGCCGTAATGTGTGCTGGCCATCTATTTAAAATTATGTTATTTAAAAACGTTGAGAGTAAAGAGAGGACAGACACTTAAAATAAAACCGGCCAAGTGCGTGTCGGACCACGCACAATGAAGGGTTCTGTAGTTGGGCTGACTTTATCCCAAAAAAAAACAGTGCAAGTACTTACGTAGGACACGATTCGATAAAATTGACAATTATACGACGAATTTTAAGTGGGTGATAGACGTGCGAGCAAGTACGAGTAAGTCTGTTGGCGATCCAACATGTTAGAAATTATGCTTGTACCCCGCCTTGGCTCGTAAGTCTGTCATCACCGCGAGTCGCGAGCCTCCCATACATCGATATACGTCACGATCAATTCTCGGACAGCAAATTTAAGTTGGTCGACTATTACTATAGCTACTTAGCTGTGATAGTTTTCCTTTTAATTTCGTCATATTTATGACTGCCATGAATTTTTTCAGATATTCAGAAACAATCATTTAGCTGGAAGGAGGGGTGACACTTGACTCTAACAAAAAATAGCACTTTAAAGCTTAATATTACGCAAATGGATACCTGAATCGAAAAATTTGAGCGATTTTTTTAACGGCCTATCCAACGATACCCCACACTATGGGATAGAAGAGAAAAACAAAAATCATCCCCACTTTAAGTGCAAGGGAGATACCCGGGCAAGAAGTGCGTATCGGACCACCCACAATGAAGGGATCCTTAGTTGGGATGAATTTATCCCAATAACAAACTTAATGTTGTAGTTGAAAAAGATGTTCTCCCATACATACACGATATACCTACGCCACGGTCAATTTTCCAAAAGAAAATGTAAGTTTGTAATCGCAAAAATATTTTTTTTTATGATAAAACTACAAATTAACGATTTTCGGACTTTTTATTTTACTTGTGCTGTGAGGCCTTGCTTCCTGCCAAATTTTATGAGTGTAGGTCAACGGGAATATATCTTTTGATTTATTTGCGAATATCAAAATATGTCACATAAGTCACGGATTTTTTTTATTGCGTTGACTTAGAAGTTTGACTTTTTTTTGAGCTCCAAGGGGTCATAGACTTACTGTATTGTATTTGATATTAATTTCAACTTAATACCTGCACGTGTTCCTGAGAAAAAGGGTCTTGACAGACTGACAGACAGACAACGATGTGATCCTATAAGGGTTCCGTTTTTTCCTTTTGAGGTACGGAACCCTAAAAACCACTTTGTTTACACGTAAACCCATGCCAAATTACAGCTTTCTAGTACTAAGAATCTCTGAGGTAAGCTGGGTACAGACGGACAGACAGACAGACAGATGGATATGGCGAAACTATAAGGGTTCCTTGTTGACTATGGCACCCTAAAAAAGAATCAAAATAAGCTAAGTTTAGTAGATACAAATAAAAAACGCTAGCTAAGTACTTACCTACTCGTAAATAATCTTGACTTCCTACAGTAAAAGTGAATACTCTGCTTTAGCTGTTTAGCAGCGGGAATATGAAAAAAAAATACTTAAGTAGGTACCAAGGTTCTGAATAAAATGTATTGAATGCTTCCTTTTCATTACTTTTCTTAGAAATAAGATATCAACAGCTTTTGAGATGCAGTCGAGCTTTCAGGGGGAGCATTCATTTCATTCCGGAAAAGGTGCAGAAAATATTGCGGTAGGTACTGTTTTTACAAATATCGCTCTATTGGTGTAAATATACAATAAACATGAGGTTTTCTCTTTCGACACACTTATAATAATTTAGTGCGACGCTTTTGGTCACTTACAGCATCAACTTAATCTTATTTATTTGTGACTCATCATTTCAGCCGAAAGACGTCCACTGCTGGGCATACGCCTCCCCCAAGGGGGGGGGGGGGTTGCCATAGTCGCCACGCTTGGCAGGCGGGTTGGCGATCGCAGTATGGTGTTAAAATGCATAGAGAACGAAGAAATAGGGGAGTGCTATTCTTTACGTCCGGCTTCACACAGACGCTACGTCCGGCACCACACAGACGATTACTTGGTACTATTAGGAAAGAACTCTTTGTTTCTTGTAATCACTTGTTGAACATGAATGGCCAGACTGTAACGGAAATAAAATGAAAGTATTTTGTATGATTATTACATGTATGGCTCGTTTATCGTTAGACTCAATCAATTAAACCGTATTTGGTCTTTTATTTCTGAACAGGTTCCATAAAGATTTGATTAACAAGTTCGATGAACCATTACCATCAAGGCGGTCATTTAGCTGACGATCTGCTAAGTCACATTTCGGCACTTTCGGGCATTTGGCGAATTCGCAGTCAGTGAAATCGAATTACACTGACTCAGTTAACACAATATTTGGGTGCGTGACTGCGTGCACCGTCGCATATATAATTTATGCGTAGGTCTTTAGTAAGTTATCTGAGTACATACGCGCACGACCACGTGCTGCCGTGTTCTCGATAATTAGGTATATTGAGCGCACTCATCACTCGCCACGTCGACTGCTTTTGACATGTCACGCGTATTATTCTATGGCAAGTGTCATTGAGTATGTCACCGGTCGATTATGTACAATTTATGTAATCGCTACGTGTCGCCGTGACACACACACCGAGCTACGTGTGGACCTGTAATGACACACTTTTGTTCGATTGAGACATGACCCTAGCCTGTTTATGGGGATTGAGGGCAGGCCTTTTTAGTTAGCGCGCAGATCTTGCATAGATACATCAATATGCGTATTATTTGGTTTTTCTCTTACGCGGTTTCGAGATGACGGCATTGTCATCGGTCGTCACGTTTGATATTACGTAAAAAATCGATGTATTTATGTAAGCCGGTTTAAAGTAACTAAGCCTCTATTGCAGTATATTGCTAAAGACGAAGGCTTACCTATCGATTTCTTTTCTGGCAATTTTCCTTTCCAATCATTTAGGATTTATTCCCAGAAATAGCAACGGGTCCGAGCCCATTCGTCCCCTAAGATTCGCACCCTGTGCCCACTCGTCCCCTGGAACTTTTGAGGGGCCCATTCGTCCCCTGAAGAATATTTATTTTAATTCATTCTTCTAATATAAGTACATGTATATGTGTATACTGCAGCTTGGTAGTCCTGGTACAGTCGCGCAGAAAAGGCTAAAATAAAAAATATAGTAATTCGGTAGATATCATGTTTATTTCAAATAAGATTAACACATTCAAAATCACAATGTCCTAGAAACTAACAAAATACAACTCTTTTACAAAAATCAGCCTTGATTGACCATCATATAAATCAACATTAAATATAAAATATGCAAAAAAAAATAGAACACATATCAACAGTAAATAATCACTTCTTATTTTTTTGTATATTTACCAACTACATACATGCAAAATCATAATAACTTAAATCTAAAAAATTATAACAGTACAAAAAAATACTAAAATCACAGTAATTATTGAAGACTAGATAAATCAACATATTTTTTTTTTGTATATTAACCAACTACATGCAAAATCGTAATAACTTAAATCTAATAAATTGTAACTAGAAGTACCTACATAAAAATTGGCTAAAATCACCGTATTTTTTGTATATTTACCAACTACATGCAAAATCATAATAACTTAAATCTAACAAACTATAACTACAATAACAAAAAATTACTAAAATCACAATAGTTATTGAAGATTAAACAAATCAACATTATTTTAGTATAAAACTAATCTTATATTTGTTTTTTCATTTTAAATTAATAATATATGCATAGCTTTTCCATGCAGTGGCCTAGTGAAATCTGATTTTCAAAAAATTGGCTACTTATGCGATTTATTCTCGCTTCATTTTCAATCGATTCAGGAGTCCGATTATTTGTTTGGACACCCCTTTGCACCTGATCCATTTTATTTTTTGATAAATTCGCTTCTTTATGTAGTGTCTAAAAATTGCAAAATATTTGGTTTATTTCTACCATTAATTTTACGATTAATTTTGGAATACCAACTTTCTACAAGGTTAGTCGTCCGATGACGTTGTCCATATACATTCCAATTTCTGGCTATAGTTTTATTATCGAGCCAGTTCTCGACAAAATAATCATTAAAAGCTGAAATTAGATTATTTTGAGGGCAGTCCTCCATGATATAAAGCCAACCGTCATCTATATATTGTTCTGGTATTAAAGCTAGTGAGGCGCAAAGGGCAACGTGTCACTTATGTAGTCTAGATTTGAGTTCAAAGTGTTTTGCTTTCTTCCACAGGGATTTCAAAAAATGGAAATAACATCCAGAAATTAGCGTATTTGGGAAAACTTTTTGTGCCGCGTTTTGTATTTCCATCTCAAAATCCATGGTAAACTGACGTGGACACCAATTGGGAAAACGGGCCTTAAGCATATGAAATAGAATTTCGTAAGTAGCTTGCTTTTTATTTAAAAGCAGCGCAAATACTAACGGTACAACATTTGTACTGGTGGTAGAACTTCCAATATCAGCGTGAATACTAAATAGCTGAACAAATGGATGAATTACAAATTTAAAGGTTCCATCTAAAAATAAATCGGAGAAACTTGACATTGTCACCTCATTTACCACAGAAAATATTAAAATTCGGTTTGAACCATCTTGATAATCACATATTTAAAAGTCTTCACATTTTTTAGGTACAACTACTTCCTCTGCTTTTTTAAAAATCTGCCGCTTGGCACCATTTGCTTTTCTTCTTGCGTTATAGAGTCCATGTTTAAGGTTTTGGAAGTCGGGAATATTTTGTCCTACAGGATACGCTAATGAGTAAACTTTCACTCGGGACAGTATAAAAATCAGTACGCTTGGATTTGCAACTATAAGTATACTAAATGTAGTAACACATTCCTGGAATAAATAGTTACGCCGAAGTTGTCTAGTGATGACCAATCAGGTGCAAGTCCTTTCATCGAGCGTCTATTGTTTTGGGCCTTTGTTATTTGCTCGCGCGCAGATACTCTGGCTAAGATTACCCCTCCCACTTCGGCATTCCACACCCCGCACACATCTGGAGAGTACTTACCAATTTTAAACACCTTATCTATTATTTGTAACCCGTTTTTTTAACAAGCCATTCGTAGTGAGACAATTTTACATCGTAAGCCTATCGACAGGTTATATTATTATCATGACGGATTATCATTCATCATAGCTCTTTTTTCAATGATCTGTTATGATTTATTAAATTAATTCCGTTAATAAACTGTTCACAAGTGTACTATGTAAAATATAGCTAATTTTATCTCAGGGGACCAATAGGCACCTGAATAGGTGCCGAATCTTTAACTTATATTGTATATATATTAGAGGGGACGAATGGGTACCTTAAAAATAATATTTTTTATTAAAATATTAATTGGTCCTCTACCAGGAGACCAATGGGCACCTATATAGGGGCCGAATCTACAACTTTTAAGCTGGGGGACGAATTTTAGGGGACGAATGGGCTCTGACCCATAGCAACGTCCCAGTGCCGATCTAGTTTAGTATTTGTTCAAAATTGATACCTATGGAGTCGACTTATGGAATGTGGCGAGATAAGCTTTTGTTCAAAGTAATCCAACCAAAATATATATAATAAATTAACAGGTAAAATCTAAAATTACGCAGGTACTTAGCAGGTTTCCCAATGTATTTTCTGAATGTTTCCAAAACAGTCGAAGCTATTTCAGAATTGTAAGAAGGTTTTTTATAAATAACGACATATATTTTTGGTATCGATACACAAAGGAAGTTGTGAAGAAAGTATTTTGAGAAATGAAAGTAGCTTGTTATTTTCCGGGTCATTTTTAGATTCAGACTTACCCAACGTCAGTCCAACAATAGGGCCTAAATATAAAAATAACTGGCCTTTCAAAATCAAAAGTCATTCATTCAAACTAGGCTGAAAATCAGCACTTTTCGAACGACAAAATTACATAAGACAGCCCCCCAAAACGCCCGCCCTTTACCACTTCCTAGCGCTTTACCTGAGAAGAAGAAGTGGCGTAACAAACTCCTCAGTAGCACAATTGTCTGTTCAGTTGAAA
This sequence comes from Tiliacea aurago, assembly GCA_948098905.1. Classification (NCBI taxonomy): domain Eukaryota; kingdom Metazoa; phylum Arthropoda; class Insecta; order Lepidoptera; family Noctuidae; genus Tiliacea; species Tiliacea aurago. The sequence continues at coordinate 21,001,951 of OX402576.1, forward strand.
AAGAACCAGATTCTGTAAAATAGAACGCAAAGTAATTTACATTACGCAACACAAAACATTTAATTAAATTATTTGCCATATTTTAGCTAGCACACTTGTCCGACACGCGGTGCGTGTCTCAAAAAAATCATTTATTTACACATCCGTGTTTGGGTCACGGAAATTAATATCAACTTAATCGGTCCAGTAGATTCAGAGCAAATCCCTGTGACAGACGGACAGACAAACAGACAGACAGAAAAACGAGTGATACGACAGTTTTTTAGTAGTTTTTTCCTTTTAAGGTACGAAACCCTAAAAACATCGAAAACTGTAGTCAAGCAGAAATAAAAACTAAAACCGTAAACAGATCTTAAACCTAAATAAAAGCCTCCAGGCATAAAGGGTGTGCCCGCTTACATAAGCTTTAAATAGCTGTAACGCGAAGAGACAAATGATAGGACTAAATATAAATAATAATATAAATGACATAAACTAGGACCATCGAAGTAAAATAAATAAATAGTTAATTATTCATAACAGTAACAAAATCATGGTCAGCAAGACGACCAGTCACCACAGGCAGCACCCGATTACGAGCATAACCTAAAGATCAGCCACTATCCCTGACCCCCGACGCTACCTCAAGCAGTGACATGGGGCATGACGAACTTGCTGCTGGTTGCTAAGACAAGAATAATATTATTATGATCAATAATTGTCGAGGTCGCTAGCTAGCCACATATTGCAATACAACTCATAAAAAATATGTCACTATTAAACGAAAATAAAAAAAAATACATACATAATTACAGTCAAATAAAAGAAAGCTAAGCCGTCTTTGAAAGTCATTAGGGGTCGTCAGAAGCCCAAAAGTCTGATAACCAGTCTTACCAAGGGGTATCGTATTGCCCAGTTACTGGGTTGTGGAGGTCAGATAGGCAGTCGCTCCATGTAAAATACTCGTATTCATCTGCATCCGGTTAGACTGAAAGCCGACCCCAACATAGTTGGGAAAATAATAATAATAGTTGGGCGACGCAGATTGACAGTCCTTCTGTGAAACAATCGTGTCGCAGAAGGAGGCTGCAGAAAGGGAGCGGGAGATCTCGTCCGCTCACCCGGCCCGCAGCAGACGCACTGGGCGTCGGCGGAGGGCCGATAACACCCTCTTCCAGTCCCCCTAAATGGGTCCAGGGACGGCGGACTTGGGGACGTCCGCCGCCCCTATCACATTGGACCTGAGGTGGCGGCCCGTAGTGTTGTTTGTCGCGGGGGGTCAGACACCGTACCCCCCCCCCCCCAGACTTGAGCTAGCCGGGGAATGCGGAAGATCCCCGGTGCAAGCGGGGGTGGTTTTTAGTCAGTAAGAGTCTGATAAACCCCCCCCACCCGCCCCAGGGCGGAGGACATCCATGAGGATTTGCCACCCTGTGAACAAAAAAACAAAAAGGCAGATTGACAGTATAATAAAATAAACAATTATTTGAACTCATTTAACGTGTCAGTGGGCAGTGGGTAAGCTAATTCTGAAAAAAGAACATAAACATGGTTTTCAGTTAACCACAGCAACCATTCTTATCGTTTAAGTAGTCGTTGATAGAATGCCTTTGAACAAAGGTTTGGATTTTCTTTAAACGCATTATACGGCAAATCTAGCAAATGAAGAGGTAGCTTGATATAAAAGGTTATTCCAAGCCCAAATGAGTTATGAACCTTATGAAGCCGGTGCAATGGAGCACGTAATTTGTCCTTATTTCTGGTGTTAATATGGTGAATATCAATGTTTTTAGTGTATAAGTGTATATTTTGCCTAATACAAAAGATGAATTGTGATGTCACCGTGAGATAAGAATAAGAATGGACCCAGTATTGAGCCTTGAGGTACACCTAACTGAACTATTAGCCCAGAAGATTTCATACCATTACCATCTACACATTGGAACCTATTATGTAAATAAGAATTTTTACTTTGCGAGCTTCAGTTGGGACACCGTAATGACGTAGTTTACGCAAAAACGTGTCATTCTGCACGCAATCAAAAGCTTTGGGGAGAACAAAGGATTTTTTGTTCCCTGACGGTTTTAATGGGTGACCATTGGCGTAACTAAATTGCGAGTTATATTAATAAGGCTGGTTATCTATCGGTACTGAAGGGGAGAACTGAAAAGTACAAGGTTCCGCGGATGAGCTAATTGGAGAAGGAGTAAATGGCTATCGTTTACGAAACCGCAGTTTCAACTAAATAATTAAGTATTTCTAACACCACTCCTCAAAGTTGAACTACATAGATTAGTAAATTTGTTTACCTTGTTATTGAACGATTACTGTATACAAAATATTGGTCAGACTTGTGTAGATCACATTGTTTTGGTCATAGGATGTCATGTATTACTGTGGTATCCGGCCTGTATTGAAGGTTATGGTTTTCATGAAATACATTGGATCCATTGGATCCTATGTTTTGTAGCTTTACATGTCATATTTACATAATTATGGAACAATGGCTGTAGACAATAAAATGGTTCCTTGTCCGTGTGTGTATACTTTACCTTTTTAGGGGCTGACTATACACACTTATCAATATACCTACCTATTTCTACCGCCAAACTTATTGCTTTAGTGTGATTGAGGGTTACCTATACACATATTATATCTACCTAAAGCTGCGTATGGCAATGTGCCTAATTACCAGAAAAGTGACCTTGTCTTAAAGATGGCAATGCATCTGCGACGCCTCTCGTAGTGCAGATTTAGGCGTCCGAGTCCGTAGGACTATTTTATTGTCCGTTCGTGGGTATATTCAAATCACATCTGTTATTCTTTGACTGTTGTATGAAATAGCTATAAAACGGAAACTGTACGTAGTGTGTCAATTTGCTTAACAAACAATATTCCTGACTGTACCCGCCAAACTAAAAGATAAAACAGTTATTGACCTTTTTCGTCCCGTAATAAACGCGCTAATTACCGTAAGGTATGATTATTTGTAGGCATTTCCTCGTAGTAATCGGAGAGCAAATAAATTATCCAGTTGTTTGCTGATAAATTTAGTTACTACTTGGTTACGATATCAAAATTACGCAGAAACCATTACTACTACGCACTCGAACGTAATAAGCATAACATAAAAACATGCCCGCGAATGCTCGTATTATAACCACAAATTAAATCAAAAAGTTGTAATTAATCCTATTTGAGAACTTCGTTAAAACATCTACCACACGCACGTCGAGTGGCATATGTAGGTAGTCTCATTGCACTATACAAAAAAAAATCATAAAATCATAAAGTTTATTTGTGAAACATAGGTAGGTATACAATAGGTCGTAACTGAAATATCTCCGCGAACATCACAACATAGTACTTGTGTTGTGATGTTCGCGGAGATATTTCAGTTAATATTATTGGAATCTGTGCAAAGACTTCGCTTTATTTGAAACTAGCTTCTGCCCGCGACTTTTTTCGCGTGAAATTTCTTAACATAAAATATATATATGACATTCGGCAATACTGTAGCTTCCCATTTAGTGAAAGTATTTTCAAAATCGGATCGGTAGTTTCGAAGATTACTCCCTAAAACCTCACAAACTTGACCTCATTATCATATTTGTATAGACTAGCAGTGGCCCGCAGCTTCAACTGCGATCCAGGATGAAAAGCAGCCTATACACTTTTCCAGGTCATGGTCTATCCATGTGCCAAATTTCACCCCTAATCCGTTCAGTCGTTTTAGCGTGAAAGCGTATCAAACAAAGAAAAAAAACAAACTCACGGTCGCATTTATAATATTAGTTAGGATTCCTACAGAGCATGGAATCGCTGCGCCGCCCGCCGCGCCGGCAGTCTGCAGACAGCAGTGCTAATAAAATTCTGCGTTGAACGCCGTCAGTTTCACAGCATTTGTACCGTAGTGCGAGTTTGGTTTGTGGCGGCATCTATATCGCCACATGCGAACTACGCATCACACTGACGTCACGCAAAATCCTGCATCGCGCAAGCAGAGTTTACCGCGTGACTAGCATATAAACATGGTCCCTACATCAATCGTCAGACACAGCACCCGTCTGGTCGGAAGATCCTCCCTTTTCCATGCAGGATGAGTGAACTTTACACCCTGTTCCTCTATAGGTTTGTATGAAATGTGTTACATTTCCGCCTCTAGCAGCGACCGCCGGGCCGCCTCCGAGGCATCTCCGTGCTCTGTGAATACAATTTTTCAATTACTTATTTATCTACCATTTAAAAAAATTTATAGACGTATTTTTATTTTGCTATCGTTTGCGGAGAATTATCTTCCTGCACTGTTTTATTTTACCATTATGAAATCGAACAGTTATTTTTGAAACATTTCCGGTTCCTTAACCATGCCTAACGATCCATAGTCGGATCTAGCATTTTTCCAGCCATTTTCTACAGCATCTCCAATATATTCAGGTAGGTACACTAGGTACCTACTCGTTTTTCTCAGGCTACACTCGTTTGTCCTAACAAGCTGTGCATGACCTAGTTTGTCCCAGTCCGTACTAGTTTATCTGAAAATCGTGCCGCTAAAATATACCTACGGTAAGTACCTACCGTAGGTATATTTAAGTGTTTGTAACCATGAGTTATATGTGGGAATGAATGCGGAAATAATGAGGGAACGGAACGTAAGTGAAGGACTGAGTGAGAGAACAGATAACAGAACATCGTGGGGAAGTATGGGATGGAGGATGTCAGCGTGTAGGTTCTCAGCCATAAATTTAAGTGAGCAACTATTTAAATAAGCTTATAGCACACATAATCTTATTGTATGTAGATTAAGCGGTAATTTAATGTAAAAAAGTATAAAAGATTGAAGAAATTAACAGATTTAAATTTAATTTTTTCTAGATATGTTGTGAGCGCGCAATCGTTAAGATTCGAAAACGTCCTATTTGGGACGTATTTTACTAGTAGTAAAATGAATGAAAATTGGGGGTGTGCTGCCGCTGCTGCGCGGCACACTTTTTTCTTTTGTTTTGTGAGTGTATAACATATCTGTTTAATATACCTAATATCATTGGAAAGAACCAATAGATATGGCTATAGCGGGTGAGGACAAAATATAGATAGTATGGCGTTGGAATCTTTTGTTGTTTTAAAATACGAGAAATCTTATACTGCTTTTTATTGGTACGAATCCCAAACACTATATAAGTATATCATGCGTGGTAACAGTGTGCGCGTTCACGTCCGGTAAACCGTGTTATGTAGAGTTTGATACAAGAATATATTATTAAACTTATATCATAATAAGAAGTGATAAAATAAAATTGTATCTGTGAAACGGAACGAGTAGGTAGGTACACCTACAAAGTTTCGGTTATACATATAAATAATGCCAAGAAGACGATGCAATAAATACCTAAAAGAGGCTATTTAAAAATCACTGCTCTAGAAAAAATCCCCGATAGATAATAAAAGAATATCAAACAGCCTCTGTTGCCAAATTATCTGCCAGCTCGTCAACTTTACGTAGTAGTTCAAACATTTCAATTCTGTATTACCTAATACTAAGCAGTATTAAGAAACACAGAATTGAAATGTTTAACCAAATACATATAATTAATGATTGGAGTATAAGAATAGACGCCACGCGCGTTACAAAATAGGTAAATTTTTTAAGTTTTGGTTTTGACAAAACTTACCTACTAAGTACTGATATTGTGAAAACTTTACATTTCTCCACAAAAATAAAAGAAATATGTGTGTTTAAATTTTTTTTAATTGTATCCATTAAACATAAACATATCATAATTATAAAGTATAATATTTAACTCGCGAATCACACATGTAGATCAGCAATCAGCCTTACGGAACAGCATTATAAAAGTAGTAGAAAAGCGTCAGAAAATACAATTTTCCGGGCCACCTTACCGCATTCGCCTTAAGTGAGTGTAATCATAATAATTCTACTTGAACCACTTTCAAGTTCACCCACGAACAGTGAGGCCCTTCTGGTTTTTAATTAGCTGGTCTTAGCCCGAGTAGATGATACAAAGTTGCATAATTTGATTATGTAACGTCCATGTACAAGCCTATTGTGAGCACCTGCTTATCATAATAATATAAGGCACTCACAAGAGGCAAAAAGTAAAGTAAACAAAAAAATTGCCAAATCTATATAGTCTGTGGTAGCGGAATGAATTATAAATGTTATTTTTGAACATATTTCTCAGAACTTGGTTGAACACCAAAACACGTTTAGAAAAAAAATCTCGATACAAATTAACGGTAAACTAACCCTTTACTTTGGTTTCCATCCAAAATATCTGTATTAAATATCAACATACGGTTGGTATGGAGCAGTGGTGGGCCAGTGGTAACGGCTCCGACTTACGAGTCGTAGGTCGTGGGTTCGAACCCAGGCAGGCGCTTTACTTTGTGTAAATAATTTCATCACCACTGCTCTCAAAACGGTGAAGGAAAACATCGTGAGGAAACCGGCATGTCCTAGAACCAACAATTCGAAGACATGTGACATCTACCAACCCGCACTGGGCCCGCGTGGTAGATTACAGCCCAGTCCCTCTCGATGAGAGGAGGCCTGTGTCCCAGCAGTGGGAACATTATAGGCTGATTATGTTGTTATGTATACGGTTGGTAAATAATTAATAACAAGATCGTCATAATTGTATGCAGAACTTGGTTGTTTTTTATTTTCAATTACTCAACTAATTTTTGAGTAAATAAATAATTGCTTCATATTTTTGCAGCATTGTGTCATCGGGCTTCTCTTTCTTTTGTATGCAGTCTGACAATGACAGCGGTTTACCTGTTGTCAGCGTCTTAAGTAGTTGGTAATTGGGTGTTTGTTGACTCCTATTACCTACACATTGTTACTAATAATTACATAGGTTGCCTTACAAACTTACAATAGCAGTAACTTATAATATACGAGTACTACTTACACTGACCAATCTGCGTCTGCCTCATTGGTCTATTGGTCGCAAGCGCTACTGCTGGGCACGAGGTCCTGGGTTCAATTCCCGGGTCGAGAAAAAGCGTTATTGAATTTTTCCATCTGGAATTTCTCAATCAGCAAAGTCTTGATTTGTTCCAGGTTGATAGCACTACACTCGCCCCCTAGCTATTACATGGGAGCTAAACTTAAGGCGACGATAACCGACTTTTAATGATTTTATACTGAAGATCACGTCTAAACGAATAGTTTTAATGATTTGAAAAAAAAATATGTTTAATAAGAGCATTTTCTCAATAATTTAATATGTGCATATTTTAGATTATGTTTATATTACTTAGTGAAATTAATTTGTAGTTATGTCTAACGCGGATAAAAAACTGAGAATGGCGCAAAATCTACCAAGCGTATTTTACTGAAACCTTCATCAATTTAAAGGCAATTTAATTATTGATCTTTTAGTATACGCGTTTTATTAAAATACCTTTTGTTTTGTGTATAATAAATTAATAATGCCTCAAATTGGGGACAGCGCTCCTTGATGGGCGAGTCCTATTACTGCCTGAACGTACGACGCGTTGCGTGAGCTCACTACAGAACACGCAAGCTAACCACTCAATGTCACTGGCATATATCTCCCTCTTAACTGGCGAAATGTGGATGTACTTTAAGTAGGTACACCTCTGCCTAACCCTTCGGGGAAGTCAGGCGTGATGTTAAATTATACTGACCAAAGTTTAAATAAGTCACAGTAAATAGCGAATTCGTTTTCCTGTAATGTCTACTACTATCAGCCCTAGGTTTTTATTTAGTGACTGGGCAACTAAAGGACTCAGGAAAAGTAGGCAAAGACTTTTCGAGCTGTATGGCCAGCCTTATATAAACACGGAAACTTTTAATAAAGATGTGGCTACTTACTCCAGAACTTTTAAGAACACTTGCAAGGCAGCTAAAGCCTTATACATTAGCAACAAGGTTAAATCAGCAGACAATAAAATAAAAACGGTTTGGAAAATTATCAATAACGAAACTAATAGGAACAAAAAGCATAATTCTGATTACGCACTGGAGACGTCTTGTGTTCTCATTTGCGATAGCAAAGAAGTCGCTCAAGAATTTGTAAATTTCTTTACCAGTATCCCACTTAAAACTACAGAAACCTTAAATTTCTCGCCCTCACTCGCTTTTGACTCTGTAAGGGCGAAAGTTTCAGCCTGCCCGATTGAATTTAACTTTAAGATTAACCCAATAGTAGTATTAAAAGCTTTTAGGCAAATCAAGATCAAATTGTCCGATGATCTTTGGGGAATGTCCATTAAAGTCTGTACCTCCATAATTGAGACTATAGCGCCTTACTTAGGCTTAATATTTAATTTGTGTGTGGATCAAGGAGTCTTCCCGGATTTAATGAAATACAATAAGGTAATACCACTTTTCAAATCCGGGGACAGTAAAGACACAAATAATTATAGACCCGTATCCGTGTTGCCGGTTTTCAGCAAGGTGTTTGAAAAGGTAATGCTAAACCAAATGCTCAATCATTTCAACACGAATAAAATGCTTCACGATCAACAGTATGGTTTCACCAAAGGACGTTGTACGACCGACGCCGCGCCGGTGTAACTTTTTTTTAACGCGTGGGAATAGGCCCAAGATGCCATAGGAATCTTTTGTGACCTTTCCCTGATTTCGTCGATCACGAAACCTTTCTATTGAAACTTGAGCATTACAGACTTGGAAAACTTGCGCTTAGTTTAGTAAAATCTTATTTAAACGATAGACAACAGCTAGTTCAAATAAATGGTATCAATTCACTCGGTTTAAAAGTAAAAATGGGTGTTCCTCAAGGCTCGATATCAAGTCCTTTCCTCTTTTTAGTGCATTGCTCCATTTATTAAATAATCAACCACAAATGGTGTTATTTGCTGACGATACTTCCTTGATTTTTAAGGTAGATAGACGTACTACAAATTTTGACGACGTAAATAATGCCCTACTGCAGGTCCAAAATTGGTTCACTGCCAATAATTTAGTATTAAATGGAAAAAAAAATAAGTGCATACGATTTTCTTTACCAAATTAATGTAAAAAGTAGTGATTATGAGATAGTATTGAATCAAGAGAAACTAGAATTCGTCGATAAAACTGTTTTCCTGGGGATCACGCTCGACTCTAGGCTTCAATGGGGTCCTCATTTAACATCTCTTGCAGAACGGCTAAGTTCAACAGCATATGCTGTCAGAAAAATCCGTCAATTTACTGATGTAGATACCGCGAGGCTAGTCTATTTTAGTTACTTTCATAGTATCATGTCTTACGGTATTTTACTTTGGGGACGGGCTGCAGACATCGAGTCTATTTTTATTCTGCAGAAAAGAGCCATCAGAGCCATATATAATCTCCGCAGGCCGATTCTCTTAGGGAATTGTTTAAGGATATTAACATCATGACGGTGCGGTGCCTTGTCAATATATCCATGAAAACATCATGTACGTTACAAAAAATTACATATTTTTAGTAAAAGAGGCGAAAGATATAATTATAGTACTAGGTTAGTAGGGATCTATTAGCTCAACCAGGTTTCAGACTGGCGCAAAAGTAGACTCATCTTTCATGGGGTACTGTTTAAAATGTTATAATAAAATCCCTCCCCACATACTTCAACCGAATGAGACGAAATTCAAATCTTGTTTAAAACGCACACTATGCTAGCAGGCATATTATAGGTTGGAGGATTACATCGCTGATAGAAATGCTTGGCTCAATGCTGGTCCAGCTTCACAACTAATTGATTAACATTTGAAAATACTGTTGTTGTACTCAATCTCTTTTGTATTATATATTTGCAATCACGCGTGTGAGTACTACCATTTACCGGGTAATATGTCCTTCTTTGACTTGAATGTGCCCGCCCCCTGGCGGCTGAGAGTATGTCATGCTCACTCAGATGTCTCGCTGATGGTTGCGTGTATGTTGGATCATTTAGCTCCCTTCAAAATGGTTGAGCTGAATGGTGCTGGAAAAAAGCGCGGGAAACTTAACTTGGTGGACGTGTCCTTTTTTGTTAAAATTGAAAATAATTAATTAATTATAATATAGGATCAGTAGTGGTAGTTTTAGTGTTTTTTATTCTTTCACTTGTAATTTAATTGTAGTTTTGTACATTTTCTTCTGTAGGGTAAGTTTTTTATTATTATTTCTTAAAGCGGGAAAATGAAAGACCCGCCTGACCCGGGGGACTTTGTTCCCCCGGCAGGCAATTTTGTAACTATCCAATCCAATGAATCAGGCATGGATATCGATGGGTCGTCGTCGGCTCGTCACTTAAAAAGAAGCCGCGTGCATGTGTGCAAAAACTGCAACAAACGCCGTCGTATCAGAAAAAACCACGGTTCCGAGTCTTCGGGTTGTGGTTGCATGGAGTCTACACCTCTCTCGCTAACTCCATCGGAGCCTAAATGCTCTGAAATAATCGTATCTAACGATATTCCTGATGTTCCAGCTCCGCCTTCAGTTATTCCCACTCAGATTGGTCGAAAAACGTATGACAAAACTGACAGCTCGCCGTACGTTGTTCATGTGCAAAAAATATTATTATCACCAGATGATGGAACGTCATTGCACCCAATTACATTTGGCAAGTTCTTAAAACACAACGCCTTCCTAAATATTATTAACGGTAGCGTCAAAAAAATCGGGCGCAATAAAATATCTCTTTGCTTTTCCAATTTCCTGGACGCAAATTCTTTTATTTCACATAATAGCCTTGAAACATATAATTATAAAGCTTTTATACCTACTTTTAATGTTACTAGAATGGGTTTAGTACGTGGTGTTCCTGCGGAATGGTCTCCAGAGGAAGTTATTGATAATATAACAGTACCAATTGGTTGCGGTCCAATTTTAAAAGTCAGACGCCTCAATTTTAAAACTGTTGTTGATGGTACAACCATTTGGAAACCATCATAGTTATTACTTTTGATGGGCAGATTCTGCCTAAAAGAATTTTTATGTGCTATAATGCATTACCTGTAGATTTATATATTTTCCCTACTGTACAGTGTTTCAATTGCTGTCTTTCTTTGGTCACACAAAAATTCAGTGCAGGTCCAAACCTCGTTGTTATAAATGTGGCCAAGACCATACTGGGGACAGTTGTAAAAGAGAACAAGAAAGTGCATCTTGCTGCATTTGCTGCGGTTTTCACTATGCTACTAATAAATCTTGTCCAGAAATGTCTAGACAAAAATTAATTAAAACATACATGGCACAAAGTTCAGTATCTTATGCTGAAGTGGCAAAAATGTATCCCCCAGTTACTAAATCGTATGCCGATACACTTTTGTCTTCTCCTTCCAAAAACTTTGCAGATACTCCATCTTTCCCTTCTTCTAATAGAATGCCTGTTTCAAGTAGCTACTGTCTTCGTTAAACCACGCTCGCCTCCCAAATCTGTACAAGGATATAATAAAGAGGCTCACAACGCCATTATTAAAGATTACGACATTCCTCAACCAGCAAATGGTTGTGCTTTTTCTAATCATAACAATGGACAAATTCATGCCAGTTTTTCCATAAACGATTTTCTTTCTGCATTACACAATCTTCTGTCTCAGTTCAACATTTCACCGTCCAACGTTGCCCCATCTTTCAATGTATCACAATCCATCCTTAATGGACAACACATCCAAAATAATCCAGTGGAACTGCCGCAGTCTAGTAAACAAAAAGAGTGATGTTATACATCTTTTAAACAAATATGAGCCATTTGCCTTTGCTTTAGCAGAGACTTGGCTCAAACCTAATCATATTTTTAAAATTAATGGTTATTTAACCATTAGAGAGGATAGATCTGATGGGTATGGTGGAGTAGCTATACTTATCAAGAATTCTATCCCTTTCTCTACCATTACATTACCTCCTCATAGTGAGGAAATTTCAATTGTAGCTATTAAAGTGCATCATACTTGTCTTGTTTCTATTTACATTCCTCACCCTTCTTTTTCTGTTCTTCAAGAGATGAATAATCTCGTTTCTTTTCTTCCAAAGCCATTATTAATACTGGGGGATTTTAATTGCCATCACTAATCATGGGGTTGTTCAACTTCGAACTGTTATGGTGATGAGTTAATAGATATAATAGACTTACACAACTTATGTATTTTAAATTCAGGAGCTGCCACACGTCGTTCAGATCCTAATCAGAACCAAAGTGCAATTGACCTTTCTATCTGTTCTCCAAACTTAGCCCCTTCATTAACTTGGCATACTTTGACCTCTACTTATGGTAGTGACCATTTTCCAATAGTTATTTCTTATCCTCTTTCCAAACCAAATGCACAATTAAGGAAATCAAACTTAAAATATAAACTTCCTAATAGAAATAATACTGACTGGGGTAAATTTAGGAACATTGTTGACAGTAAGCTTAGCTCCTTGCCCGTAATTTCTGATGGCAATGAAAATAGTTGTGCTGAAGCTTTAGCACACATATTAATTGCAGCGGCAGATGAAGTTTTTCCTGTAAAAAATAACAACATTAGTACAATTCCCTCGCCTCCGTGGTGGGACTCTGAGTGCACTGAATTGATTAAAAAACGTAAAGAGGCTGAATATAATTATAACGTTGATATGTCTGATACTAATTTTGATATCATTACTAAGTTAAATAATTAAACTTATAAACTTTTTAAAAAGAAAAAATTTGAATCTTGGCGTAACTTTTGCTTATCAATTTCACCGAATACTCACCCTACGATTGTCTGGCGCAATATTCGTAGATTTAGGTCCATATATAACAACCCTTCTCCTATTCCTGATTCTTTAGCCAGTGATTTTTTTGATATATTAGCTCCGCCTTGGGTTCCTGAGGCTAAGGCTATTATTACTAACCATAACCTGTCTCTCGTTTCCAATATCCAAGACACTCATACGACGCTAGATCTTGCATTCACTCTCACTGAATTAAAGGTTGTTATCCATAAAACTAATGATTCTGCACCAGGCATTGATGGCATCCCGTATTCCTTTTTTGCTAATTTAAATGATGATGTCCTCAGTTATTATTTAGAACTTATTAATTCTATTTTTTATACAGGAAACATCCCTGTTGAATGGAAACGTCAAATGGTGTTCCTTAAACCAAATAAAACTCATCTGATGCTTCTTCATACCGTCCCATAGTTTTGTCTTCAATTCTGATGAAATTAGCGGAACACTTAATTAAAAATCGCCTAGAATGGTATGTTGAAAGTAAGGGTCTCTTGGCAGAATCACAATATGGCTTTAGAAAAGTACAACTGACTGTTTAAGTATATTAACATCCGATATTCGGTTATCCTTCTCTAATAACCAATCCACCGTTGCAGTTTTCCTTGATATTAATGCAGCTTATGATAATGTTGTATTATCGGTTTTACAAAATAAATTAGAAGCCTTACAAGTTCCATTGAATTTGTTGAATTTCATTATTAATATCTTGACTGAACGCTCTGTTAACATGTTAATAGGAGACCATGAGGTATCTCATCTTGTATGGAGGGGTCTCCCACAGGGTTCTGTGCTCAGTCCCCTTCTATACAATATCTACACTTATGAATTAGAGTTATCCTTAACTAGTCATGTTAAGATTCTTCAATATGCCGATGATTTATTATTATATTCTTCAAGTCCATCTGTTGAGCAAGCTAGCTCTGCTATCAATTCTGCTTTATCTATTTTGGCGTCATGGTTACATCTAAACGGTTTGGATTTATCCACGTCTAAAAGCGCGGCTGTTTTATTCACCCGGAAGAGAAATATTCCCATAGTAAATCTCCTTTATAAGGAAATACCAATCCCAGTTAAAGATAAATTCAGATATCTAGGTATAATACTTGACTGTAAATTAAGTAGTGTCCCTCATTGTGAATATATTGTTAACAAATGTGAAAAACACCTAAACATGCTTAGATGCCTCTCTGGTGTGTGGTGGGGTGCACATCCCTTTTCTTTGAAACTCATTTACAACGCAATCATCAGAAGCACTCTGGATTATGGATTGTTCGTTCTAGAGCCAGGTAGTGTCATGGCTTTTAAAAAATTGGATGGCATCCAGTCTAAAGCATTACGCATTATTTCAGGTGCAATGAAATCTAGTCCCATTAATGCACTCCAAGTTGAATGCGGGGATGCTCCTTTATATCTTAGAAGACAATTCCTATCTGACAAATATTTGTTCCGGATTCTTCAATTCTCAACTCATCCTCTCATTCCTAAACTGGACACATTAGTGTTGCAGATTGAATCGTCAGATTACTGGTCCCATAGACGTGCTCCTTGTTTAGTTGTAAGTTATAAAAAATTCCTTTCACTTTCTTCTCCTATTCACCGTTCCAATAAACTTCCCATATTTAGCAATAGTTATGAGAGTTTACAATTCAGTCCCATTATAAAATATAACTGTGTAAGTAAATCAGATCCCGATTGCCATTTAAGTTTTAATCATTTTCTGGCTGAACACGTAGAGTACCACCATATTTATACGGATGCTGCCAAGCCATCTCCGACGGGTTGTGTTGGGATAGGTACTTACCATTCTCAATACAACATCGAACAAAAAATAAAACTGCCTCCGGAGACTTCTGTTTTTACCGGGGAATGTTTCGGCATTTTTAAAGCCATAGAATATATCCGTATTTTAAAGCTCAAAAAATCGATATTTTTTACCGATTCTCAAAGTGCTCTTCTAGCCATCAATAAATCCGCTTTCGAACACAAATTGCAGTTACCTATAATTTATTTAATAAGAGAATTTGCGTTCAGGACCATTTCTGAGGGTAATACACTACAATTTGTGTGGATTCCAGCCCATGCTGGAATCCATAGCAATGAAGTGGCTGATAAACTTGCCGGTGATGCGGTGCAGTGTGGGGACTTAGTTCCTTATACAAATTTTACTTATGACCTCGTATCGTTACCATAGACTTTTCTTCGGGAAACCTGGAAGGTGGCTTGGGATATCGGAAGCAAATCGAAGGGACGTTATTTTTCACATATTGAACCCGACGTTCCAGAAAAACCGTGGTTTGGCAGGGCCAAGTTTGGCAAGATGGAGACCTCCATTCTAATACGGATGAGACTGGGTCATGTTTGTTCTCCAGCTCATCTTGCCAAACTTCATATCATCGACGATCCCTTATGCTTGTGTGGCACAGATGTAGGCGACTTAGATCACATTTTTTTCTCCTGTCCCTTATATGACCGTTCTTCCTTTCTTAGTAACCTCTTATCCCTCCATACTCCTTTTCCTACCTCAATACTTTCTTTACTTTGTACAAATAGCTCTCTTGTATATAAATGTATAGTCTCATTCATTACTCTAAATAATATTAAGTTGTAATTTTTTTTTGTTGTGTAATTTGCTCATTTATCCATAAGATTTCCTTGTTACTTATAATTATACTGATCCTATCCCGTCTATCCTAAATCCCGTCAAAATTTATATTTATATTAATTTTGTTTCCCTACCTTTTTAATAAAACTAAAACGTGACATTGGCTAAATGCACAAACCGTGCGAAGCCAGAAGAAAAAAAAAAAAAAAAAAAAATGGTGCTGATCCATGCGTCATGTTCGTGAACAGGCGCTGTCAGTTGGGAGTGATCATCTCTTAGCTGCCACGGCTTATTTTTAATTATTTCAGATTTGAATTGTTTTTAATCTTTTTATCACGGACTCTTCTGACGTTTTGCATCGTTCTCACATGTATAATTTCAATATGAATGATGTAACCAATACTTTGTATCAATATTTTAATTTAAAAGAGTATCCGTGGAGTTTCTTGCCCGTTCTTCTCCATAGGAACCTACTATTTGGAATGGGCAACGAGCTTCATATTTGTGCTTTATTTGTAACTAACCGACTTCTTGATAATTGAAAAGTGCCTGTAAATGGTTTAATTGAAATAAATGCTTTGAGTTTGAGAGTTTTGAGTTCCCGTTCAATATATTGAACTGATTGTTTATCCAATAAGGTTTACCAACCCGTGAAGCCTAGATCGGTCCTTGGGTGGGTGACCATCCATTACATACCGAGACCCCACCTTGCCTCGGAAAGTGGACCTGGCTATCATTCCTATCATTCGTAGATCGTTGACAGACGTTAAGGGTAGTCTAACAGAACCCCGAAAGTCTGACAAACAGTTTTGCCAAGGGGTATCGTGTTACCTAGTTACTGGAGTGTAGAGGTCAGAACAAGACACCTGGTGATGACGGAATAACGACAGAGCTCCATAAAGCGGGCGGGGCTCCAATCCTGAAGGAGCTAGCGAGTCTCTTTAACTCCGTCATCCAAGAGGGAACAACGCCCGAAGCATGGAGCAGAGGAGCGGTGGTTCTGTTCTTCAAAAAAGGCGACAAAACCTTGCTGAAGAACTATAGACCCATCTCACTTCTGAGCCACGTATACAAGCTGTTCTCGAGGGTCTTCACGAACCGTCTCGCTAAGAGACTTGACGAGTTCCAGCCGCCAGAACAAGCCGGTTTTCGAAAAGACTTTAGTACCGTAGACCACATCCATACTGTTCGGCAAATTGTACAGAAGACCGAGGAGTACAACCAGCCGCTGTGTATGGCATTTGTGGACTACGAGAAAGCCTTCAACTCCATCGAAATATGGGCAGTTCTGGCCTCTCTGCAACGATGTCGAATTGACTGGCGCTACATAGAAGTGTTGAGATGTTTGTATGACGCTGCCACGATGACTGTCCAGATCCAAGATCAGAAAACCAGCCCCATCCAACTGCTCAGAGGGGTGAGACAGGGGGATGTGATATCCCCTAAACTGTTCACCAATGCGTTGGAGGACGTCTTCAAGACGCTGGAATGGACTGGACAGGGTATCAACATTAACGGCAAGTACATCTCACACCTTCGCTTTGCTGATGACATCGTCATAATGGCAGAGACGCTGGAACAGTTAGACCGGATATTGCACAGCCTAAATGGAGCCTCTCGGTGGGTGGCCTTGGCATGAATTTGGACAAGAAAAAAGTCATGTTCAATACGCACGTCTTGCCGAGTCCAATCCACATCGAAGGGTCGCTTCTCGAAGTTGTGAAGGAGTATGTCTACCTAGGACAAGTCATCCAGCTCGGTAGACACAACTTTGAGAAAGAAGCCGACAGAAGGATGCAGTTGGGTTGGGCGGCATTTGGAAAACTGCGTCAAGTCTTCTCGTCGCCTATCCCGCAATGTTTGAAGACTAAGGTCTTTAACCAGTGCGTCCTGCCCGTCATGACATACGGTGCCGAAACGTGGACACTGACAGTCGGGCTGGTCCACAAATTCAAGGTCGCCCAGCGCGCTATGGAGCGGGCTATGATTGGAGTCACTTTGAAGGATAAAATCAGGAATGAAATTATCCGGAAAAGAACCGGAGTTACCGATATACCTTGCAGAGTAAGCAAACTGAAGTGGCAGTGGGCTGGCCATGTTTGTCGAAAGACCGATGGCCGATGGAGCAGATGAGTCCTGGAATGGAGACCGCGTATCGGCAAGCGTAGTGTGGGACGCCCCCCAGCTAGATGGACTGACGACCTTAAGCTGGCTGGATGGCTGGGTCAGACTGGATGCGGCAGGCGGAGGGCAGGGTGTTGTGGCGCAGCCTGGGAGAGGCCTATGTCCAGCAGTGGACTGTGATAGGCTGAGTTGATTGATTGATTGATTGAGGTCAGATAGCCAGTCGATCCATGTAACATACTGGTAAGCAGCTGCAGACGACGCCGACCCCAACACAATTGGGAAAAGGTTAGGTAGGTAGATGATAATATTTATCCAATCAAGAGTAGGTTGGTGATAAGGTTTAAAAGGAAGGAACCTTTTTTTTATGCATTCGAAATTCCCGGTAAGTAATGAACCACGTCGGTATTCATATTTATCACTGGTATTTTATTCATAACCCAAATCACATTCATATTCATTTACTGCATTCCTATAATATATATTAGATATATTATGTGCTTAACTAAGTAGGTACCTACTTAGTTAAGCACATAATATCCGTTAAAATACGTAATATTTTCAAAGATTTTGTACAAAATATCTGTTACAGATCTGTGAGAAAAGACTAATTTTATTCATCAGGCGCTTATAAATCTGTGCGCTCACAGTCACACACAGACAGCATGGCCACAGAGCCCCTTGCCCCTTTGCATTTTGTTGATAGAAATTGTAAGCAGCTTCTAACTATACAACTTTAGCAATATAACATACCAAAGAGAAGAGATTTATGGCGTTGTACCTAGGTATCTAGTAGAAAATGTGAATTATACATAACAGGTCCAGAAGCCAGTTAGTCACTGGCAATCAAAAATATAGCCAATAGCCCTGCAGACCCCCCGGTTCTTGGCGGAAAAAAGCGGTAAAGTGAAGCGTTTAACAGTTTAGTTTAATTTTCTAAAATTTGTGCTTAGCCGAATATTAGTGTGTAATAATTCATAAAATCATTATTTAAACAAACCTTGTCCTTGTGACCTAATTTTACTTGACACTTGACTGGCTAAATGTGCAAACTGCACGAAGCCATAAAAAAAAAACAAAAAAAAGGTTCAGACCAAATTCTGTTTATCCTAAAGATTGCTGTGAATCCTTTTTCGCTATTTCTCGTGCCTATTGAGGCGCAAAAATAAACATCCAAGTCTAGGTGCCTTGACCCATTCTATCTGATTACTTTGATTGTAACACATAACATTACGTCTGTCTGTATTCCCCGAAAGATTAAGCAGAAGTGCACATATAGTACACCCAAATTGCACCAGTTATGATTAAGTTCCATTTGAAAGGAGGCGAGTCTATTTCCGTAAACCGTGAACAAATCCAGACCCCGGGCTGCTACTGAGAAATCCCCGATGGAAAAATCCAATAACAATTTGCCCGTTTGTCGGACCTGGGAATTGAACCCAAGACCTCAGGCTTAGCAGTAGTGCTTGTGACCACTAGACCAACGAGTGCTATAGTACATACCAATTCCATGGTCTTTTGTCAATGCTTGTTAGGTATTATTAGAGAAATGGATCTCAATTTGGATCCCATTTCTTCCCATGGGTGTCGTAAAAGGCGACTAAGGGACTTACTAGAAAATGGGCAGCAGCGTTCTCTATGCATTTTTAAAACCATACTGCGCCAACTCTCTTGCCAAACGTGGCGATTATGGCCAATCCCCCCTTTTTTGGGGAGGCCTAAGTCCAGCAGTGGACGTCTTTCGGCTGAAATGATGATGATAATGACGATCTCAATACTACGCCCTTAGAGCATTTAACTTAACTACGCCTTATTTATACCTACCAACATACCATCTTTTGGCCGATACACACGATGCATCATCATGGTGTCGCTGCGGCGGCGTCCTACATACAAATATTCATGGTATGCCACACGATGCGTTCCGGCGTCGCACAGCACGTACACCAGATTGCAACCCGCGAGACGAGGCCGAGAGGGGTGTACGCGTTGCGACGCTGCCCGGAGCGGTACGCCTTAGTTGTTTGTGCAGCAGAAGAAAGGACGAAATCTTTGCGGTGCAGCGCCGCTGCGACGTAACAACGTCACGGGCGGCGCCGCAACGCCCGTATGACCACCAATGCGGCGAAATCATTACGATGCGGCCCCGCAACGCATCGTATGAACAGGTTCATAATAATGATTATGTAAGTATATTATTTATTATGTCAGGCAGGATTTCAATATCACCAAAAAGAGGTCTGCCGCGCACTATCGCGCACACACCCACCCTTTCTTCCACACCCACAGGGAATACAAGACAGTCTTTAAAAAATCCGCCCCCACGTCTCATGCTTCAAGAATACCCATAATTAAAATACCCAAGAATACCATAGCGAAATAAAAAAAAATATTCTTTCAACTTGCAACACAGTGAATTTAACTGTCATATCTTATCAGCTGTTACCAAACATCGTAGCCAAACATCTAGGAATGTAAATAGAGAGCAGTAAATTCCATTAAATCTGTAAGATAGTTATTAGATAAATTCAGCAAAATGTGTACCAAAGGAGCACAAATTGCTGAGCTGTTTACTAAAGCAATTGCCACCACTAAGAGCTTTGATCAAAATCTTCGTAAGGTAAGAATTCAGTGTTTCTTATTACCAAGGTAGCAATATTATTTTTAGAACATAAGAATAAATTTGATAACGTAAATTAGGCCATTGTATTTGTACAATGCACACAAGCCACTGGTGTTTATGTAACCTACAATACTTGTTTTAGCT
Organism: Tiliacea aurago; assembly: GCA_948098905.1. Classification (NCBI taxonomy): domain Eukaryota; kingdom Metazoa; phylum Arthropoda; class Insecta; order Lepidoptera; family Noctuidae; genus Tiliacea; species Tiliacea aurago. Next base: position 21,022,141 of record OX402576.1, read on the forward strand.
GCGCAATTAGTGCGTGCTCTAAAGTTTCGAATGCTCTGCAACATTACTTTTAACATTTACTGTTTGTTACTGAGAGGCCAAGCTCTTTATTTTTGTGAAACTTCTCAAGCCTCACTGAGTAAGCTTTATTGAATTCACATTTAGACATTAGTCAGATGGTCCAAAACACAGTCACTTGTGCAGGATTTTAATTTGAACTCATGCATCATATCAATAACTACTAATCAAATAGAGTTCTGTGTTGTGTATGATCGATCAATCTGCCTGCAAACATGTAGGTTATGATAAACTAGGACCTTGTTAGTATTATACTGCAACAAATGGTCATATTGTTACAGTCACCATTCTTGGAACATGGATTGGTAATCTCAGCGTAGGTACAGGAAAAGGAACCTTTCATGAACAACAAGTCCATTAATATACTTTATTATACATACCTACTGTTAGTTTAATTTTTATACTTATATCTTTATTTCTTATGTACCAAATAAAAAATCAAAGTACTTTATGATCCTATCTTAATTGTTTGCTTTTCTCCATATTTTAGTTGAGAGTCATAGGCTGTGAAAATGGAAGAATGACAACTGAGTTTAAAGTTGGGCCCGAGCACCTGAACCAACGAGGTACTCTCCATGGTGGGTTCATCGCACATCTGGTGGATGCCATCTCCACGTACGCACTTACCACTAATGAAAACGTTGACACTAGAGGAGTCTCTGTGGAAATCAGTGTGAGGTGAGTTTCCAAACCTATAGAAAAAAAACTTTGCCTGCTGTAATGGTAAGCCATGCTGGTAAACTTTTACTAAGAAAGTAGAATACAATTTGAGTGAAAAATTTTTTCAGCATCCTACAATTGTTTTGTTTATCATGTATTCATGTCCGTGACTACCGCCGCCCCACCAACGCCAATCGCTTCCATATTTGGCAAATAATTAGTGCTCAATTGGTGTTAATTAGTGCTCGAACAACAGAATTGGTGCCTTAGTAGTTTTCGAGATAATCGACTTTGAAGGTGGTCCTGCGGTAGTCACGCTCCCTTCAGCAGGACCATCATGAGCGCCGAAAAAGGGGGCATGCTACAGCTATTCTAAGTATACAAATAATTAGTGCTCTTAAATGTGATTCATTTCGTAACATAAAAAGAACTGAAACATTTGTATTTACCGAGAAATCAACGATGATAACTTTCGCGCGCTCGTTCAGCAGGACCACGGCTTTGAGTGTTGATCCCAAGTTTCAGGAGCTAGTCGCTTTCCTCAAACCTACATAGAAAATTAGTGCTCTGTGAGATAAAATTGATACCCAAAATTCAAAATTACTACTCCAGTAGTTTACGAGATATACCATACCGTTGGTGGGGTGGCGGTAGTCACGGTGTTAAATTTTCATTTGAAGATTTCCCTATTAAAAACTCTGTGATTTCTTCCCAAATTTATACAAAAATTAGTGCTCCTAAAGAAGTTATAGGGACCAAAAATTCAGATTCCCAAGTGTTGTATTTTAAGAAAAATTAGCTTTCATTACTTTTCCATACTATAACAGTAATATATTAATACAAATCAATCAACTCGATTAGACTATTAAGATAGGCCGACTAGTAGGTAACTAGGTAGAACCTTAAACAAAACTAGAAATATGGGTTCGATAGAACAGAATAGAAAAAGCTTGGATATTCATGCATAGTTACAACAATTAAGGATAGAATGAAAATTAGTTTTAAGAATAAGAAGAATAAGACTAAACTATTTCAAAATTACAGATTTTTTTAATGCAATAAATTAGGTTTTTAATACTTAGGTACTGCTTGCTGCAACGGTAAATTAGTAGGAAAGAAATAAATAAGAAACACCTATCGCTGTCGCTGACAAAAGGTACCTACCCACGTCATTAACAAAGGTATCACATTACACGTTATTTGTTTTCTTAATTTGTACTTTACTTCATTTGTTAAAAGATTAGAAATTATAATTTCAGTCCAATCAACCAATTTTGACTTATATTCCGTAGGCATAAGGATGCCATTAAAAGCAAAAACGTGGTTACAATACCAAACGTTTTATTACAGCTGCCAGTTGTCATGCCACCAACGCAATAGAAGTCAAAATCGGCTGAACGGACTGTAAAAAATGTTTATTTAAATATCTAATCTTATTTCAATTTGAGTAAAGGTACACAGTTTGTATCAATTATAGATATTGAACTGTTGTTATTACTATTCCGACATCCATCAATTTATGTGCACGAGTGTACATCTCATTAACAGCTCAATACCATTGACAACTTAATTTGGTCGGGTTATATGCGAACATTTAGTATGGAAAAGTAATGAAAGCTAATTTCTCTTAAAATACAACACTTGGGAATCTGAATTTTTGGTCCCTATAACTTCTTTAGGAGCACTAATTTTTGTATAAATTTGGGAAGAAATCACAGAGTTTTTAATAGGGAAATCTTCAAATGAAAATTTAACACCGTGACTACCGCCACCCCACCAATGGTATGGTATATCTCGTAAACTACTGGAGTAGTAATTTTGAATTTTGGGTATCAATTTTATCTCACAGAGCACTAATTTTCTATGTAGGTTTGAGGAAAGCGACTAGCTCCTGAAACTTGGAATCAACACTCAAAGCCGTGGTTCTGCTGAACGAGCGCGCGAAAGTTATCATCGTTGATTTCTCGGTAAATACAAATGTTTCAGTTCTTTTTTTGTTACGAAATGAATCACATTTAAGAGCACTAATTATTTGTATACTTAGAATAGCTGTAGCATGCCCCCTTTTTCGGCGCTCATGGTGATCCTGCTGAAGGGAGTGTGACTACCGCAGGACCACCTTCAAAGTCGATTATCTCGAAAACTACTAAGGCACCAATTCTGTTGTTCGAGCACTAATTAGCACCAATTGAGCACTAATTATTTGCCAAATATGGAAGCGATTGGCGTTGGTGGGGCGGCGGTAGTCACGGACATCATGTATTCAGGGCAACAATAACTTACTTTTCTTGACTATTAAACAATATTAACTGTTTTAAACATAAAAATACTAAAATGGAGTACTTTATTCAAATTCCAGTTATATGAGCGCTGCCAGAGAAGGCGACAACATTGAAGTTGAAGCAATCACAAGAAAGCTGGGAAAGAAGATTGCTTTCCTAGAAGTCTTAATAAAGAACAAGGATAAAAATCTATTACTTGCAACCGGCAGACACACAAAGTACATAGGAGTTTAACATATTGTTTAAAGTTATGTACAACATCCAGTGAAATATTGAATCTAGTACAATCATGTAATTTATAGTTTTTATTTTATTGTAAGTATATTTAATTAAGTAGCTACAAATACAAAACATAGTAACAAATATTATAACATTTTATTGTCACCAAAAACTAGGTAGCTAGGAGGTGCCTATAAGTTTTTGTTTATTTTTAATTCAAGTCACAAAAACAAAACTAAAAAGTTATAAATGACAGTGAGATAAACAATGTTCTGCACCTCAGTGTCTGACAGAACAATTCAAAATACCTATCACATTTAATTTTCATTAGAAGTCATCGTTATTGTAGGGAGGTGAGGGTCAGAATTTAAAATTAAACCACATTTACTTTTTTCAGATTTATTTCACACCAAGAAAGAATGAATTGATACTGAATTGAACTATTTAATACAGCTTTAGCTTTGCCTTTTTAGCATTCATTTTGTATACTATGCATGCAATGCTTACTCTTTCTCTTTGAATGTAAGCGCCATTTTACCGGAGTCCCCATTTTAGTTCTAAAAGATTTATGACATCATAAAGTTGCCCATTTTTTTTTTATTATTATAGGTTCAAATACAATCAATGTATATAAAGGACATACATTGATTGTATTTGTACCTATCTTAATCTTAATAGTTATACATAATTATATCCATGAAAATGTGCAAGAACTGCTGACTTCGCACTGCTGATCAACCTACCTACTCAGTCTCTGGGCACCTCTACCCGATCTTCCCATTCATCTTAAGTTTAATGTGATACATACTATTTTTTATAATTTTATTTAAGTAGTTTTAAAATCTTAAATGCTTTAAAAGTATCTTTCAACAACTACGACTAAGTACTCACTACGTTTCCTAATGTCTGGTTATTCTCAATAAGTATTGACTAGCCAATTAACATTTATTACAGACACTGAACAAAAATGACAGTGCACAGGTGATCAAACTATCTACTAACTTTAATTAGTAATTAGTAGCTATCGCAATGGCGGCGCTCATGCGGGCAATTGCGCATTGAGAATAACTCCGCACAGCATGTCTGAGAATAAATAACTCATAAAGAAGGAAAGTAGAAATTAAAAGTAATACTTATAACATTCTTAAGATATGAGTATGAGATGTAGAGGCATCCGGCTAGACTGGAAGCAGGGAGCCTAAAATGGACGCTTTGGCAGAATCATGCGTGCAATTCATACAGCCCGCAATTCATCTGTTTGACAGCTGCTATTTGACATTAGACTTCAATAGATTAATTCTTAATTTGTGGACCATTTTACGAAACTCCTTACACAACTGTCAAACAGATGAATTGCGTGTTATGAATTGTACGCAGATCATAATAAGATTCTGCGAAAGCATCCATTTTAGGCCCCCAGATCTCAACATGGTTAGGAAAAAGTTAGGCAGATTATGAGAGTAGGTAGTTACTTGCCTAGATATTGCTCATTTCGCGATGTTCATTGAATGACTGGACCTCCATCACGGGTTATTCATTCTTATCATATTACTTACTTCAATTAATTACTTGCACGTAAGTTATTTATAATAATTTACTAGCAGTTCCAATAAATATTAACCCTAGAGATATATTTTTGTTCTTACTGAACATGATACAGATATATTTTCATAAAACGGATATTTGAAAGCAGTGGAGTTAAAAACCTAATACAGATTTATTTAAGTAATGCTTGACTTACAAAAACAAGAAGATAATTTATTTCAATAATGTGTAGTTACCTACAAAAATAATTAAAACAATATATTTTAACAAAATACCCAGCTTAATCCAACTAAACATTCACGAACATGAAATATGAAAAATAAACTTATAAAAACATCTTTAAAAGCAGAATTAGGTAGCTGGGCCTACGTTCCCAAAGTTAGTACCGAAGTAAATATTTCTCATGCTGATTCGGTTACTAACAAATTAAATAATTTAAGAATTAAGCTGATGGACAATTTTTAAACAAATTATAAAAATAACATTTACTATTTATAACAAATTAAACACTTCTTAGTTCTAGTATAACGTGACTATATTTGCTAAAGATTACACTTATGTTATTATAATAGTGAATAAGCTTCCATCTTACTTTAATCAACTATGAATATTTAAATGTTATAGGTAGGTTTATATTAATAGTATTATGATAATGGTAAAATTCATTATTGAATACAATGAAATGTAGAGTTTGTAAAATGTATAATTAATAGCAAAACTTGAACAATAGGTACCTAGTACACAAGTGGGTAATAATTATAAAATAGTGACAAATTAATATAGAAAATGAGAAAGTTAAAAGTAATCTTAATTAGTTGGACCACATAGATAGGATTAAAGCTTATCATGTAAAAAGATACGTAGAAACATTATAGGTATATTATAGAATACACATATATTTTAAAAATATTCAAAACATTTCCAAAATGACTGTTTCACATGCCCTAATTATCCCATTTTGCAGGTTTCCTCCAAATATTCAATTCGCTTTTTCAAAGACGCGATAGTGCTCTCAATGTCGTGATGCGATTCCTCCAGGTTGTTCAGACGCTCCCCATCAACCGTTTCGTCGTATTTGTCAGCGTCCCGACGAGCTCGGCGCTTTGCTCGTTCCAATCCTTCGTTATCACCGCCGCAACTCTCACAATCAGCCCAGAAACGTAAATCCATGACAGGCAAGTCCTCACAAGAACTCATACCATCTTGAACCTCAGGAAGCAGAAATACATTTTCTCCAATAGTATCGATATTGTCGCCGTTGTCGCAGAGGATTCGTGCCAAGCTCGTCTCTTTCAGTTGTCGCAATTGATCCGGTTTGAACATGGATGGGTTTTCATACCAGAATCTATCTCCATCTCGCAGGCGTTTGAACTGTTCCACTAACAAGCATCTGAACAATGGTCCGACTTTTCCACCTTCTACTTGATTCTCGAGAATACCTCCCACCCATACATCGATGTTGTGTACTGATCCATAAAGCTCCTTCAATTTCTCACGTACGGTATCATCAGTTATTTCCCCAGCCAGGTCGTCAAAATCGTTTACCTCTGTCATGTTACAAAACTGGCGCCATTTGGTGTACGGTGGAATACCATGATCACGGCTTCTTTGGATGTTAATAGCGGCCAAATCGAGAGCAACAGCATGAGCGCTGTAGAAAAGCTTTTCAGTAAGTTCCGAGTTCAGATTTTGCGTGGGTGTCTTTAGTTTGGCCGGTGTTGTGAACATTCCTCGTAGCAAAGGATCAACTCCTCCTTCATCAACCAGCCTCCATGGTGAGAAGAATGCATGACGAAGCAAAAGATGCCCTTCCGGAATTGTTTCAAAGTTTTCATCATAACGGTGCAAAATAGGATTAATCATGGAATGTCCAAATCTCAAGGCGGCGGTGGCGAAAACGTTGGAAATTGATGGGTTCAAGTTTGGGTCATATCCCTTATACTGGCCTAGTTGTTGGTATCCTTCCTTTCCTAAGACAATTGGAAGCCAGTGCTCGTAAGTTATGATTTGAATTTGAGCCCCTACTACCTTTCTTGCTTCTTGGTAAACTCTATCTCCGTCCCAAAATGGATTAAAAACTTTCAGTTGAATAGCAATTCGATTATGTTCCCGCATCCAAATGGTATGCATGGCTGCCAAACCGATTTGTTCGTTAGCCCTGATGTCACCTGCTACAAAGCAATTACGGTTACTTTCGTCCAAATTGCGTCTGCAGTCCATTCCATTGACACCTACAGTTGGCAGTAATGGTTTTCTACCTGGGAAAGTGACACCTACCCTCAACAATCCGTTTTCATTGGTTATATCACGTAAATCCTCAGCTACAGCTTTTTCGAAACCATAAACTTGCGACGCATCGATGAACGAAGTTAATTGATTGATTTGTTCTCTTGGCTGTAGTGTCCCAAAAAGAACGGACGTCATTCCAGATCCACATACTGCACTGGTTCTAACGAAGTCGATACAGCGACGGTTGGTAACCCGAGGATCATTAGCTGGCACATCAATCGGGAAGCAAGGTGCTGCATAGTCACATGTTTTTTTGCAATCTATACCGTCCCAAGTCTGTGAGCTTACTGATGGTAAAGCATGATCCAAATCATGATCTAGCCACTGACCCCATTGCATGACCATGTGAGACAAATTTTGATCTTCCGATATATCCGTAGTCGTTATGATTGAAGTGGAGACTAGCCGGGCGCTTGGTAACGTAACTCCGTTATATTTAACGTCTTTGTTCCATCCCACTGGTTGACTGAAACCATTTTCATATACAGGGAAAAGAATTCTTCTAAATCCGCTAAGTGATGATCCCCACGTAGAATGCGCAAAATTATTACAACTGCCATCATAACTGCGATACTTGCTATGATAACACATATCAGAACAGTCTTTCTCGTCTCTATGAGCGACACAACCAGATAAACGTGCAATAACTTCAAGATGTTGATTTGACAATACGTTTTCGTAAAAGAATGGATCTGTCGAGGTTACTTTATGGCCAGTTTGTATAAAACTCCTGACTTTGTCTAATGTCCTTTCATAAATTTCGGCCGCGCGGGCGACTTCCCTAGCTGGTGCATTAGGGAAACTAGTTATTCGGAACAGCTGATGGATGTCTGCTTTCCCTGTGTTGTTGTTGTTGTTGAACAATTCATCCATGGTCCTTTCGATAGCTAAATCAACGTCCCTAGTTGCCTCAGTCAGAGCAATATTAACATATTCATCACCTGGTATAACACGGTCTTTTACGGTCAAGAAAGCTGATGCGGTGTCTCGTCCGTATTCGTTAAATACTGAACATTCATACCTACCAGTATCTCTTACTGTTAGATTATGGATAATTAAACTTCCAATTATCGTAATTGAATACTTTAGGTTTGCATCTAGGTAGGAACCATCTTTTCTCCACTCTACTGTGGCAGCAGGCTCACTTTCTACTTCACACGGCAACTGAACGGACGATTCTTTGAAAGCGTCTGTGTCTTCTGGTTTCAATACAATACGTGGCTGAACAACTTCGAATTTCTCCACCGTTAAGAACGCTGACCCTTCGACGGATCCCTCTGCGTTTTCAGCTTTGCAGTGATATATGCCGTCGTCGTCTGATGTCACTGACAGGATGGTCAAATTTTGATTTTCGTTGCTCAAAATTATATTTTCGGCCAAAGGTAGCACAAGTGTGTTTCTAAACCAGTTAATAAGCGGTTTGGGCGTCCCTTTAGCAGTACATATGAATTCGACGTCATCTCCAACTCTTACTGTTTTGTTATGTGGCTCGACGACAAATGAAGGCGAGACTAAAACAAAATAAATAAAGGATACGTGACTTTCAAAAAAACAATATTAGTTATCTACCTAGATAGTAAAAATACTGGAGCGATAGTTAGGACTGTACCCATAGTTTTAGAAGACGTTGTTTTTATTACTCTAGTGACCTAGATATGATCTAAACTTGTTTTTTAATACAGAATACAACACGATTGTCGACTTTAATGTTGCATCTTCACATAATTTAAATAATCAGGATAAGAAATGACTCACTTACCCATAACTTCAAGGGCTGCAGTAGCATTCACTTTTCCGTTGATATTTTCAGCTAAACATGTGTACTGTCCAGCGTCAGATTCTTGTATATCGGCAATAAAAATGGACCCGTTATGACGTATTGAGGTACGCTCATTCAATAAAATCCTTTCGCCATTAAAAACCCAAGCAATATGTGGTTTTGGGTGGCCATTAGCGACACAATCAAAATTGATCGACTGCTGGTTAAGCTTTGCAAATTGTTTTTGTGGCTTTAATGTCAATACGGGGCCTAAAACAAGAGTAAAAAAAATAAACAGTGATAAACATTTCAGGTTATAAACAAACTGATATTTAAACAGTTACCATTTTCACTCGGTTTGTTTTGAACTGTCATTTTAGCAGATTTGGAGTGCACTTTGCCAACTGAGTTTTTAGCCATGCACTCAAAATATCCGGTGTCAGACTCGCTGATGTCATGCAGCATTAGTGTGCCGTTGTCCATAACCTCGTAGTGCGTGCCGTCGATGGGAATCTCGTTAGAATCCCTCAGCCAGACTATATCTGGGGTTGGGTCGCCGGTCACCACGCACGTAAACATAGCAGCTTCTCCGAAATTCACGCTGATGTCTTTGGGGTCCTTCTGGATTTCAGGGATTTCTAAAAATAGTGGTAAAATTTAGAACGATTAAAACACCACACGAATAATGCAAATCATTAAGAGGAAATGCGGCCGGAGAGACTTTTAGAGTAAAAAGTCATAAATCGAGGTTCGGCTCTCGCCTATTTCCTCCTCCAATATTCGACCAATTTAAAAGATATTTCTTATACTGAATGAGAAGGATATATACTGTGTCCCTATGTTTTTCTTTTTTTATTAATGGTTGGCAAATTTGTACAATAGCCCTCTGTTGTCAGCGGTCTAAACAGGCAATTTTGAGCATTTTCAGAGGGTTCCAGCTCTTATAAAGATAATGTATCATCAAAAAGGAAAACATAGGGACACATTATATATTCTTCTTATTCAGTATAAGAAATATCTTTTAAATTGGTCCAATATTGGAGGAGGAAATAGGCGAAAGCCGAACCTCGATTTATGACTTTTTACTCTAAAAGTCTCTCCGCCCGCATTTCCTCTTAATGCTGTGGATACCTACTACAATCGAAGTCCTGTTCTGCCATAATAGAGAGAGGCATCCCGGTTACTTTCGTGGGCTGGTAACATGTTGCATCGATGTACATGTCGTGATGTTGGGCCATCATCTTCACGAGCCACAACATGGAGCAATCACATATCAGAGCATTGCTGTCTAAACGTAACTTGTGTAGATTAGGCATGCCCGAGAATGAGCCTGATGGAATATTCTTAATGTGGTTGTTGTGCAAGTATCTGAAATTAATTTATTTCGTGGGTATTCAACATGTCTGCATAGTTTTACCAAAAATAGAAGCCATGAATGCACAAACATTTAAAAATAATAATTTATTTGAATAAGTATATTTTTGTAATAAGCAAGTGATTGATTATGTAAATACTTACAGTCGCTCCAAACGCGGTAGGTTTGAAAACGTTTGCGGATCGATATGATGTATTTCGTTAATGTGCAAATACCTGAAAAAGAGAATGAAATTATTTAAATTGTAAAACGACTAAACAAATCTTTTTGTGCGAATTGAATAAACCGGCCAAGTGCGAGTCGGACTCGCGCACGAAGCGTTCCGTACCATTATCTATAAAAATGGCAAAAAAACACGTTTGTTGTATGGAAGTCCCCCTTAAATATTTGTTTTATTTTAATTTAATTATTTACTTTTAAAGTCAATATATATCTACATATTCTGTGAATATTTCAAGCGTTCAAGCGTCTACCTGTTGCCGTTATCAATATAGAGCAAAAACGAGCAAAAAAATTGTATGGAAGCCCCCTTAAATATTTATGTTATTAAATTTTTTTGTATTTGTTGTTATAGCGGCAACAGAAATACATCATCTGTGAAAATTTCAACTGTCTAGCTATCACGGTTATGAGATACAGCCTGGTGACAGACGGACGGACAGACAGACAGACGGGCGGAGCCTTAGTAATAGGGTTCCCATTTTACCATTTGGGTACCAAACTCTAAAAACTGAAAGGAATGAAGTAGCAGGTACTTTTATCTGAATTGGCACTCTAATGTAGCATCCTAATGGTTTTGCTGGCTTTATCCTGCAAGTTTGAATAGCGTCCATCCCGATACTGTAGTATCGCAATACTACTTCGTAACCCAACACTTTGCCTCTCATATAACAATTAGTTATCTTTCATTACCTAGGTAGGTAGGTACCTTCACTATAAAAAGCTCTGCTTTTTTCGGGTTTCTTATAATCTCTCTTATATCTAATTTAAAGCAGCGAAGTAACTGATCCGAATCGTTACCTGACGGAGAACCGAGGCTTCGAAATGACTTCATTTGTATGAAAATATTGCTCTGGGTTTTGACGGTAAGTGTAGAAATCAAATCCTCACCCACCTCAGTGGGTTTATCTTGCTTGGTGTTTAGGTAATATTTTCCGGATCAAAGTCTCGTCACAAAAGCACAAAGCACGGCACGACCTACGCCTTCTGTATTTAGGTAACTACCTATATCTTTCATAAGGCTATCAGCAAAATGATTGTTTTGGTTTTATTTTATTTTATTTTTATTTATTTCTAAAACACTTTTTTCCAGCCTATTTTACAATTTTTTTATAGCCGCACAACGAAAACCTCACAGGGTTTATCTGTGTGCTGGCGAGCCGTTCATTTTAAGGCTTCTACATAACGGGGCGACTATGTGTGAAATGTTAATTACTACAATGATATATTATTTTATAATGATGATAATAATTTAAATATACTCTATTACATACATACATTAGGAGTCATTTTGTGTAAGGAAACGCTTTGATTTGTACTTATAACTTTTCGAACTCGTTTTGCAAGTCGTCTGGAAGTTTATTAAGAAAAAAAGGTACTAAATAATCTGCAACCCTCATCCCGTACACATTATTAAATTTAGGTAGGATGTATTTATTTTCAAGTGGTATCATTCTCAAAAAGTCAGGTCTTCTTTTTTCGATTATCAGCTTAGTGACTTCCGCAAGAGTAAAAAATTCAACTTTATTGAAAACATTCATAACATTACAGTATTTATAGAGATCGTCGTCACTGTTTTTGAATTTCTTGTTTAAATGTTTTGGCGTAATTACTTTTAATATTCTTAGTTGTAGCTTATAAATATCTGTCAGGTATGTATGATATGTTCTCCCATAGCTGCTGAGTCCGTAGTTGATAACCGAGTCTGCTAGGGCCATATATAACATTCTAAGCGTTTTGCAAGACAGTTTATATTTAAGTATACTAAAATTACCTAGAATAGACCTCAGTTTATTGCAAACGTAATCTATGTGGTACGTCCGTACATTGGAAATATATTCCCTGACACCTCATCATCTTTCATTTCATTTTTTTTAAAACGTTGCCCCACACTAGGAATTACCTACTCCTTTATTGTGGGTGCGTTTACAAACATTTAAACTCACATACAACAGCCAGACCCGGAACAGCTACTTGTAGGTCATACAAATCTTTGTTCCGTGCGGGAATCAAACCCGCGACACGCAGCGCAGCCAATCGCTTAACCACTGCGCCAACCGTGTCGTTCCAAGCACCACCTGCTAAGGCAATGAACAATTAAATACTACAGGAATCACTTCTAGATGATTTTTCGGTCTATCTTTTCTTACCTACGTACCTAATCATTAATCATACGGGAAGGGGAGAACTTATACTTGATAACTTTTTTAAATTGAAGTGTTTCATCTCGATTGGATTAAGTAGTACATTTTGATACAAGTGGAGAATGTTTGTTATTGCATTCGAGGCGGAATTAACACCCGAGCCGTAGGCGAGGTTGTTTTTGAGCCGAGAACTGCAATAACAAATGTCTACGTGTATCAAACGACGTTTTTCAATACACTTTTGAAGAAATAAAATAAAATAACGAAAAAAAATTTTGTCATGAATTATTAGGAAACTATTTAATTTTCTTTTTTTTTCGCGCTTTTCTTTCGCCAGGTTGAAGGAGAAGTAAAGGTATTTAAAGCCGATAAACAGCCTATTATGAAAAATAGAAAATTCAAATATTTTTGAGTTTAGAACACAAATAAATGTTAATTTGTTTTTAAACATTTTTTTTATTGTAATAATTATGGTACGTATTCTATTTTTAAACATTATTTAAATATTCCAAAAATATTAACGCCATATAGAAGCATCTTTGCCGACAGTTTAAAAAAAATCACCTCCGAATAGAGAGGACCTTCTCTGGCGCGAGACGGTGTGAATAGAGGCCTTGAACCAATTTGGACTAAGTATAGGTATAAGTTATATGTGGCAATTATTATTCCCGCACACGTGTTGGAAAATAAAAATCGCAGCGTGTGAAATACATTGCATTGTGAAACTAATCGTAGTGCGATAAGAACCAGTTTTCTAGGAAGTGTATTGAAAAAAAATATCCTATATCTAAACATAAAATATAACTAGATCTCCCTAAATGGTCCCTGTTCTATGTACCCGTATACACAAGTACATTGACGTCATCGCAAAACGATTTGGTATTCGGAATACCGGGCTCTGCTTGAAAGGGGTGGGATACTCAACTTCAAAAACCAAAACATCAACAATCAAAATATCAACACCATATTCAACAGTTTAATTTTTCAATGAATCAGAATTATGATTCTGCCAAAGCGTACAGCCTTCTGATAATACCTTCAAATGCTCGTCGTGCTCACGCCGCGCCACAGCCGCGTCGCGACGCCGCCGTCCGACGCGCCGCCGCGCCACACGCCTTTCGGTTTCATGGGGAAATTTTATTTATAGTCAAGAAACAAACAATAAAATAGTCTATTAGTCTGTTCATACAAAAAAAAAAACAACATGAAAATATCTGAAGTAGTTTGAAAGTAACTATATTCATTGAAAAATTAAACAGTTGAATATACAGGTGTTGATATTTTGATTGTTGATGTTTTGGTTTTTGAAGTTGAGTATCCCACCCGCTTGAAAGGCGGTGACTGTTCGATGTTGGAGTGGCTAATTATTTGGCTGATAACTGGTGAGGTGTTGTGTGATTAGTGACAATTGATGGTAATGATCGTGGCGACTTCTCGAAGTGAGTGATTAATGATGCACATGATTGCTGATCTTATGATTATGTTTTTTCAAATTTGGTTGTTCTAATTTCAATCGGACGAAGTCGCGGCCATAGACATAATATATTAATTCCTTTGAAGTATGAACCTGCAACACGAAGCTCTCAAAACTACCCAGGGATTAAAGTAGACTTGCTTTAATTTTATTTCAAAGAACGTAAGTACCTACTGTAATTGCAATGCCCTCCAAGAGTATTTTAATACACGAACGAATTGAGAAAATAAGATTTAAGTGCCGCTGTGAAAGTTCTGGAAACCACATATATGTAGGTTCTCGTATGATAGGTAAGTAGATACTAATAAAGTAGTAGGTACCTTTCACTCGGATTTGTAGCTATCTCAGTAACTACATAGGTGCTAAGGATTTCCCGTATTGCAAATGATAAAATACACTTTTTTATAACGGGAAGGTACTATTTTCTAGATACGCATGTTCACTCAATCACGGAAATTCTACTGGATAAATTCTGTTCAAATTTTGCATAGATATTCCCTAAAAGTCTAGTCAGTTGGTAGGGTTTAATAAACATTATCATGCTACTTGCTATGGGGGATGAGCCATACCTATTGCATTATGTTTGTATTATTCTATAGGCATGTTCCGCCATCACGGAAATTCTACTGGATAGAATCTGTTCAAATTTTGCATAGATATTCCATATAAGTCTGGTCAGTCGGTAAGTTATCTAAATTATCATGCTACTTGCTATGGGAGATGAACAATATTGCATTATGTAGGTGTGTATTTCTCGATAGTTTACAGTAAATTGTAATAAGACGAGCCAAACGGTTAGAACATTGCAGATAGTTACAGATTTAATCATCATGCTATATCTGTATGGGGCTGAGGTGTCAATCATCGTGACTTATACAGATTGGATTTTTGACGTGGGGCACTAAGGGTACCTTAACCGTTGTAGCTACATGAAATCGGTCTTAGGAGACTATCCTTAACTTTTTGAGACTTAAAATGGGCAATTAAAAAAAAAAATTGGTGCCATAAAGATCCTGCTTCATATGAGGATCAAAACTCTCTTCGGCCAGCATATAAAATACCTTCTAGATACATGTTGTCTGGCCAGTTTATTTAAAATGAGTACAAGAGTGTGTCCGCGCTGGTAGAGGAGGCAATTGCCGCTGCTGCTTCTGTGTTCATTGGCTGTGGATGGCTGGAGCAACATTAGAAATAAAACTATCGTAAATATTGTTGTCACGACGCCAAAAGCTTGTCTGTATAAGGTTTTACCGACAGGAAAATCATATCACACTGCAGAATTCATGGCTCAAGAAATAAGTTGTGTACCAAATTGATGAAATAGGACCTCAAAGGTTTATGGCGTCGTAAGCGACAATGCTGCTAATATGAAGGCAGCTTGGAGACTACTCGATACGAAGTACCTACGCAAAGATAAACTTATTTACCTACGGGTGCCTAGCGCACTCCCTCTAACTAATATTTACCTATATGAATACTTTGCCAACTTTAAAGACCCTAACAGCCGTAGCCGATGTAACAGCTTGTATCCAGGCTTTATAGAACTCTCACAAGCATAGCACAGCTTTCATAGAAAAGCAGTTGACCACCGGCGTCAAAATAAGTCTTAAGCGTCCAGTTAAAACGCGCTGGGGCTACCTGGAGAATTAAAAAAAAAAACAAATTATTAAAAATATGGCGATTGATGAGAGTCTTTCAGATGTTATAAATAAAGTCCACACGTTAAAATTAAATATGTTGAGCGATGACTTTTGGAATACGTTTACTGGATTCTAGAGTTATTGAAACCTACATTATATATTAGACACTATTACAGTTGTGAAAAGTGGCACTCCACATATGACTCGTCTGCTACGCTTATTATACAAAAAAAGAATAGACAATGTGGAAGACATATTGGCCAAAATCCCCCTGTTAAAATCCGAGGAAAAACAAGTCTGAGAAATACTCAAAAATACAAAGAAATTCGTTATTTATGACTATGACGTTCATAAAATTTCAAACCTATTGGATCCTCATTTCAAAGGATGCGATCTGACTCCAGAAGAAGAAATCGCTGCTACAGAACAAAGAACATGGGCGAGGAAATTGTTGATGGAATTAGCGTCTACATAAATGTCACCATGATAGATACCGACGAAATATTTTACAAAGTTTTATCAAATCAACCTTAAGGCCTATCGAAGTCTGGGAAAAATGTCGTCATAATTGAAAACTTAATTGACTAGTTTAGTGATGATAAAAAATAATCATGGCATGCCGTAGTTTTCTTTTTCTGGCTTGACTTAATGACTTTTTGTTGCCATGTAATACAAATCTTAGTAAAGTTACATAAAATGCTTTGCTTTACGACAAATCATAGGGCTATGAAAATAGTGTACATAGGTATTATTTTATTTTAGATTGCAATCCTACATTCAGCAACAATATCGACACGCAGAAATAATCAAAGTCCCTGGTAATAAAACAGTTGATTCAGAATCAGATGAAACAAGAACATGTCAATTATTCCGTTGTCGATAAAATAAGCGTAGCACACAGCACAGCGCACAGCACAGCGTAGTATACAGATAGTTGTAGCACTGATCAACATTTATGTATTTTTTAAGTTTATAATAATAAGTAGGTACTTCTCTATGTATAGTTTGTAATTGAATTCAAGTCAAATTATGATTTAAACATAATTTGACTTGAATTAAAAATAAAACAATCATAATTAAGTTTTAAGGCTTCTACATACAGGCGCGACGCGACGCGGCACATAGGCCCCGCGTGTTGCGGGACGAGCGGTGCCTTTGTGTCGCGTCGCGCCGGTATGTAGAAGCCTTTATTCTATTTTAATTAGCTACAGTACTTCACTTTTTCTGAAAAAAAAAAACCAAATGTAGAAAACAAAACGACGGAGCCAAGTATTTTTATCAAGTTTTTTTTTCACAATCTTGAAATAAACATTTAAAAAACTTGGTTTGGGTTTATTTCAATTTACATCTCTAGGTGGGCCTATAAAATTTAAGGATTTCCCTCGATTCATCAGTTTCTGATTTGGTGCCAATCAATCGGGAGCATACCCTTTATTTATTTAATACTTCAAGCACACAAATGTACAGAGGTGGACTTAATGCCATAGGCATTTTCTACCAGTCAACCTTTGCGTGATGCAGAGACAAGCAGTGGTAGGTGCAATAAGGAAAATTGTGAAATCAATATTTATTTAATTATAAGGATATACATAAATATACCTATTTAAACTTTAAATATAATATATATATACCTAATTATACTTAAATATAAGACCAAATAAATACACAAATATACTATTAACCAAACAAACAATGGGAAAACTTTACCGTTGTGATGATACTGCCAGCTTCTTACGAATGTACTCGCGAACTTTAACTTTAAAGGATAATCGGTTGGTTGCCATCCTGATTTCCTGGGGGAGCGCATTCCACAGAGAGCTAGACTGAACGAAGAAGGAACAGTGAATGAAGTCAGTGCGGTGAGTGGGACATTGAAGAAGACGATTGTGTGAAGAACGTAGATTTTTACTGTGGTTGGCGCAAATGTACTGAAAGTGGGAAGCTAGATAACTAGGGGAAGAGGGAGAGTCAAGAAATGAAAACAAGGTGGTCAACGCCCTTTGCTTTCTGCGCTGGCGTATGGGCAACCACTTTAGAAGCGACCGATGCGCAGAGACATGATCATATATACGCAGATTGAAAACAAATCGAATGCAGTTATTGAGAAGACGGTCAAATTTGTCGATTTGTCGAACACACGTCACCATAATCGATGATAGGGAAAATTAAGGACTGCAGAAGCATTGTCTTCGTACTTGATGGTAATAAATTTTTCAAGCGGTATAGAGCCCGCAGCGTTCCAGTAACCTTCTGGCTCACCCTAGCGGCTTGAGTACGCCAGGTCAGGGTACAATCGATGTGCAAGCCTAGGTATTTCACGTCAGTGCTAAATGGAACGATTGAATTATTGAAGAGAACTGGTGGCAAGGTTGAACCATCCACCTTACCAATACTACGATGACTCCCAATGATGATCGCCTGACTTATTAGGGTTAACTGCAACACCAAATCTATCAGATCAAGTTTTAATGGCTTTCAAGTCCCTATTTAACTTGTCTATAGCATCAGGTATTTGATCAACCTTCCCGTTACAGTACAACTGCAAGTCATCCGCATACAGATGATACGTAAGTTCGGAAATTATAAGATTAATAAAAATAGAAAACAGAAGAGGAGAAAGAATACCACCTTGAGGAACGCCAGCTTCTTAATCACACCAGCATGACGAAGAATCCTCAACATGAACAGACTGCTGAAGGAAGTTCCTGCGTTCCTGAAGGTAAGAGGAGAACCATTCCAGTGCTTCGGGAGAGACCATAGCATAGAACAGGATAGCTAAAACAGGATGTCGTGACTGACGGTATTAAAGACATTCGAGAAATCAACCAAAACTAGAACAGTAACTTTGGTGTCTTCCAGTCCTGCCCTTATATCGCCAGTCACTTTAAGGAAGGCGGAAACAGTGCTATGCCCAGGCCTGAACCCAGATTGAAGAGGGCTAATTAGGGAATTACGATGAACAAAATTTGAGAATTGTTTGTGGACACAGGCCTCGAGCACTTTGGATAGGAAGGGAAGTATAGAAATTGGACGGAAGTCGGTAGGAAGAAAGGGGTTAGATACTTTAGGTAGTGGACGAACATGGGCTTTGCGCCACAGGGAAGGGAAATATAAATAATAGGAAAATACTCCGGTATAAAGGGAAAAATTTATAATGTGGGTAATGGTGGGTAGAAGATGATCTAGAATAGTTATGATCATACCACGGGTGATATTGTCACATCCTACCGCTTTCGATTCGATGGAGAGAATGATCTTTCTGATCTCTCCCGGTTCAACTGGAATGAAACTGAAAGGGTTAATACAAGGACGCGTTAGACCAGATATTAAAGACAGAGTTTGTTGCTTCATTAGACGAAATGACGGTTTAGATCATCTAAGTCAATTGCTTTAGGAAGGTCTAAATGTCGCGGTTTGCCGATACTAAGAGTTCCAAGAAATTTCCAAATATCGGCAGAAGAGGAAGAATTGATAGTATCCAGAATGTGGCGGCGTTTAGCATTGCGTATCATTTGATTGCGTCTATTCCTTGCAGCCTTGAATAACGTCCAGTTCTCATCAGTACGATCCCTTTTAAATTTACGGAACGCGCGGTCCCTACGTCGCATTGCCATCTGTACACCTCTTGTCATCCATGGTGCAGGTGGACGCTTCAACTTCACTTTTTTGGCAGGAGCATGGATGTTATACAGGTTTACTAACACATCATTGAAGATACCCTTTCAAACAAAAAAAGAATTTTCAAAATCGGTTCACAATTGACGGAGAAATCGAATAGAATACTTACCTTTAATTAAAAAACTTTTTACAAACAATAATAAACGGACTACCAACATAAACACTACAAAGTGAAAAATAACTTTAATTTCGGAAGTCGGTGTCTTCTGATCTGTATTTTAGTTTTTTGCCAGCGACTTCAGACGAAAGTAATTTTTCACTTTGTAGTGTTTTTTTTTGGAAGTCGAATTTTTTATTTTTCATTTTTTTGTGAGTCATTTTTTAATTTATCTAAATTAGGTACAATAACCTAATGTCAACTGTTCATCACCTTTTACAAAATATTGCTTTTCCCGATGCTGGGACGTTAATTGTTGAGGAGTTTTCCTGGTGAGAACCAGGAGAACTGCCCGTCACCATATCCATTGTGACGAGCATAAATTGCTTAGCAACCATAATAAAGTACCTAATAGAATCGCACCCGCGTTAAAGACTTATTATTATGTTGTTCCGGTGGCCATCTGTGATCTCCATCAGCAGTTCGGCTTTACAAATGGTGCTTTATAAGAGCAAATGCAGGAGTTACTATAAAAAATACCCAAATCGCTATAGGTCTGCCTATAGAATTCGAGGGTTTCCCTCGTTTACCATGGGATTCGCTCATCAGATTCTGATTTGGTGGCAATGGAACCACCTCGGGAGCGTATCCTTTAAAATAAAAATAAAAGAATCGGTCCTTAATTGACAGAGAAATAGGTGAACAAACATAAAAAAAACATACATCCGATAATAATATTATAACCTCCTCCTTTTTGGAAGCCGGTTAAAAATAGTTGGTAAGTACGTATTCATAAAGAATTTAACGCTGTCGATGTGACCCAATTCTGCTCAAAAATCATATTATTGGAATCATCGATACGACGAAGAAGAAAAAGAGCAAGGAGCTGATGCGAGCAGGGGTCTACTCCGAAGCGCTAATTCGAACTATCGGCCGAATGTTCGGCCGTTTTATAACTCCCATCCTTTCTTGACTTTGAATCCCTACTTAAAGTTACATTTTTGACTTTGGCTTATCTCTTTGACTGTCGTTTTTTTTTTTCGCCGTAGTCAGCCATATTTAGCCGTAGTCAAGCAACGTCCGAACATTCGGCCGATACTTCAGATTTATGTTCGGAGTAGGCCCCCAGGACACGACCGGTCATTGTGGCTACTTTAGCCCAGTAGTGGATGTCTTTCGGCTGAAATGATGATGTTGTAGATAGGTAAGAAGAAGGTAAAGCATCGACAAAAACGTAGCTTATCAATGAAAAAGTAGGGGTCATCTTAAGAACTTAATCAGAATATCAGCAATTATGAGACAAAACAGCTGCCTCCGCGAAATAATCACTAACCAGAACTGACGTCATACGATACGTGTTTAACAGATATCTACTTACTAGGTACATGAAGAAGGGTCACGGTCTAAGCCGTTTAACTGCGGCAAGCTCTTAATCTCACAGATCAACCTTATCATCATAATCAGCTTGTAACTAATTAATAAACGTGTCAACACCTTCTGATCTTAAATAATCCCGGTAATCACTAAAACGATCAGTGAATGGAGAAAATCCAATGATCTTAATATCAGAAATCAAATTACTTCATAACGTCAAAAGCTAAAAATAAACACCAAAACGCCGTGCATTCCAGTATTCCTGGTGCTGAGAAGAAGTAGCGCCAAAAAGCTCTCGGCAACAGCGGCACAGGAAGCAGCAACAAGTCTCATTCTGTCACACTGCTTGGCAAGTTTCCCCTATAGCAGGACTGAATACTGATAATCATCTTAGAAATAGAAATAGAAATAATATTTAGTTGCATACGAGTAAAACATGGTGTATAAAGTTGTTTTAAAAATACATTAAAGAGCATACATGTTTTGCTTATATCATAGCATGCAAATATTATTGGTACAAAATGTTTCCCGCTACTTAGTAAATTCTGTCATGCTGTAAAAATTATTGTTGTTTAACCATTTGAGTAATATTTTATTAAACAATCTAATATCTAAAGTTTTTAAATCATTTGGAATTTTATTATAAATTCGAACACACTCACTTAATCTCAAGAACCTCTTTTGAGGTTAAGATGATTATCAGTATTCAGTATAATAATGACATAATAGTACCTCTATTTTGCCATAATATTCTATAACGACAGTAACAGATGATCGCCGTCTGCATCTTAATATAATTTTATTATCTATATGTCCATCCATTATGAAATTGTGAGCACTTAAACAACGACTGCAAGCACTCGGTAATCATGTAAGTACCAAATTGCCAATGTAAATCAATGTTATTATAGTACTTTGTTTTTAAATTGCATAAATCATCGTCCATTGAGTGTTATAAATTGAGAACAATTGGGCATTGAACTTAATTTAAAATCTTATTCTTAATCGGCATTTCTGAGTTGCTTCTTACTAGATAGGGTTTTGAGAAAATCTTTTTAATTCTATTTTTTTTTTTTTGTAATTTTGTTAACTTCTGTAAGTCAGCTTCAGTGTGAGATGTATGCTTTGGGTGAATGCTTTTGGATCTGTTTAATTAAACTACCCCAACTTTCTATTTTCTTCTTTTAATATATTTATTTTTTGTATTATCCAAGTATTCTACTTACCGATACCTAATATCTTCTAATTATAACTAAGTAGCTGTGTTATCATTAGCTTTAAAGTTACCTGCTTAGGTCTCTCGGTATCAGTTTCAATTCATCAAAAAGGTCATCCCAATGTTGAGCAACGGAGTTTTACATGCTTGTCAGTTGCGGGGCAATACATAAACATGGCATGGGCAGTACATAAACCCATCTAGATAGATATAATATCTAACCTTAGAAATCAATAATTATGGCATACCAAACCACCTAACGTCGGTTTCAATGGGATTTAGTCATCCCTGAAATCGTGGCTGTCGAATTACCCCGATTTAGCGTAGTTAACTAATATTGCGAAATTGGCTCGACGTTGGACTTTGTCAATGCTTGAAATTAGATACATTGAATTACTTAGGTATAGGTATGAAAATCGGCTCGATCGGCAATAATTGCGACATTTGATTAACAATAATTTTGTGCGAACTGACCTGCCTACTAGTTATTTCAAAGTCGATAGTTTCTAATTCTATTTATATTTAGTAGGGAGGGACCTATAATTAATAGTAGATAGGTACTATCGCGGGCATCTAAATCGGACCACCGAGCTGACCTGCCTACTGGTAATTTCATAGTCGATAGTTTCTTATTCTATTTAGTAAAGAGGGTCCTAATTAATAGTAGGTAGGTACTATCGCGGGCATCCAAATCGGACAACCGTAAGGACTAAGTATAACAAAATATTCCTATGTATTTTTGTTTTATTGGTCGACGCAAAAAGGGGCGGTAAGATGTGGATATCGTAATCGTGGGATTTTGTTTTGAAAGTGGTCCGATTTGGGTGCCCGCGATAGTACCGGTGCTCTCTTGGTTGCTATACGTAATCCTCCCGTCCACTTGACGACACTGATCTTTACAATCTACATGCACATTGTTAATGTGCATGTAAACGCGTAATAGCTAAAAGTAATTATGTTCTATCTTAACCAACTACAGTAACACCTGACCTGTTATGTTGCTACGCTAAAAAAGCACTTTATACAAAACTCAATTCGTCTGGTTGTCAGAGGCTGTAGAGCACATTTTCACAGCATTTTTTTTACCAAACATATTTTCATGAAATGTGTCAGCCAGAGCCCAGCTGAGGTTGTTTTGTTTCTGGCGAAATTCAATGGGGGGATTAATATAGGCCGCGGCCTATATTCTACGAAAAGAGCATGGCCGTGATGATAAAATCAGCATTGATTTCTATTTCGAGTTGAAAGTAGTAGGTTTTGAGGGAGTGAGCCCCAATACTGGATGTCAAAGCATTCGTAATGAAGCCCTATGACTCTGTCACGACAAATCATTATGTAGGTTAAGCAAATCCCACCGCAGCCATGCATGCTTGTGGGCCCAGAACGTTAACATTGGCAGTGGCCGCCAGACTATTTAATGCATTATGGTGTTCAATTGCAAACGCAAGACCGAGCCATGCGTAACTTAATTATGGATTAGAGGCCACTGCTATTGGTGTGTAAATAAATGTAGGTATGTGCCTAGATATGTTAGTATTTCCAGCTTGCAACAGTAACAGCTTAGAAGATAGAGTTTTAACTCACGTGTTAATTTATCACAGTCTTATACTGTTGGAGTATAGCAAAGACTAATCCACTTCAACACTATCCGAGCCCGCTCACCACTTGATCTAAATCCATACTTTGAATAAGCAACATCTTACTATTCCTTTAGCCTTGCTTGCGACCACACGTCTCATGTAATATTAGTTAATCACACCTTCCATTATCTAAGTAAAAGGATAATAAACACATTACTGAAATCATTAAAACAAAAAAAAGGATAATAAACACATAAATCCTTAAGAACGGCCTTTCTTTTAAATGCCCCATTAACCCTAACAGGTTATGGGCCCAGAACGCGAAGCCATAGTGAGAATAAATAACATAAAGTGAAATTAAATAGACACTAAAAATTACAAACTTTCTGTGCATCTAACATAGACATAAAAGTAATTTCAGTGCGAGTGTTTAAAATGGATTTAAAATCCAAAAGGAACATTAGACAATTTGATGGACAAAAGTACAGTGTGTGGGAATTCCGAATTCACAATCTGTTAAGTGAACTTGAAGTACTGAAAGTGATCGACGATGAAGGTCCGAGAGAAAGTATGGCTTAAGAAAAATGCATCAGCCAAAAAACACGATAATCGAGTTTTTGTCAGACTCATTCCTACTGGCGCTACTCATTACTGACCTGACTACAGAACAAGATACCGCAAAACAAATTTTCACGAAGCTAAACTCTATCTTTGAAAGGAAAAGTGTAGCGACGCAGCTGTCTCTTACAAAAAGGTTGCAGAACTTGAAATTGGATAGTGACACCAAATTAATTAAACATTTCCAAATATTTGGTGAGATTGTCACTGAACTTATGGCTGCAGGTGTAAAATTAGAGTAATCTGATAAACCCACCTATTCATGACTCTACCGAACAGTTATAACAGCATCGTTACCGCAATCGAGACATTGAGTGAAGACAATATAACATTAACTTTTGTGAAAACGAGATTATTAGATCATGAAATAAAAGTAACAAGCGAAGGACATGATCTAAGTCTAAAAGTACTACAGGCTGAAACTTCGAAACCAAAAGTTACACCTTTAAAAATTTCAAGAAATCGTTATCACCAAACACAAAAGTCAATAAAATCATTCAAGAAAAAATTCAAACAAGAAAGTATGTTATTACTGTGACAAAGAGGGACATTTTAAAAGGGATTGTTTTTCATACAAAAGAGCTATTGAAAACAAAAGAATCAACAATAAAACGGTCCAGATGGTGAGTTTGAAACCACTAAATGATAATACTTCTGGATTTGCTTTTATGACGGGCAGTGATACAGATGACAGTAATGATGGGCAAAATAATATTACTTTTGTTTTGGATTCTGGAGCATCAGGCTGCCTAAAATGGTCGCTTTGGCAAAATCATAATATTTTCTGCGTACAATTCATACATCCCGCAATTCATCTGTTTGACAGCTCCTATTTGACATTAGACTTCACTATAGCAATTCATAGTTTGTGGACCATTTTACGAAACTCCATACAAAACTGTCAAACAGATGAATTGCGGGCTAAGAATTGTACTTATGATTCTGCCAAAGCGTCCATTTTAGGCCCTCTGATCATTTGATAAATCGAGAAGATTTGGCACTAAACTTCACTACGCTAGAAAAGCCAATAAACATTTCTATAGCGACAAAAGGCACGTTTATACAAGCGACACGGAATATCCCGGTTTCCAGTAAGATGGGCGTATCAGGCATACTACAGGATCTACTTTTCTGTTCCGATATCCCCTACAACCTACTATCGGTAAAGAAAATGCAGCAAGCGGGAATGACTGTTGTTTTTGATAGAAACGGCAGGGTACTTGTGTACAACGATGGTAAGCTGGTAATGAACGGTGAGTCTTTGAACAATCTAATTAGCGTTAACTTTCAGCTGTTTAAGCATGCTTTAAATAGCGAATGGTCATTAAATAGAGTCGTAAATTATAATTATGTATTGTGGCATCAAAGGTTGGGCCAGATTGGTGAATCAAAATTTATGGAAATAAAGAGAAATAAACTATTTTCTGATATTGATATAATTGATAATATTATTCCAAACGGCAAATTGTGTGAAGCTTTTATTTATAAAAAAAACAAGCATGTTTGCCATTTTAACAAATCAAAAACAAAATATTTAAAACGACCTCTATTTAAACAGATAAGTGTCTGACTCACAAAACAACCGAAAAAAGTGTTCCGCGCAGCAGTGGCCACATACCCACTTTTCATTCATTTTACATTACACTACAATTAATAACCGGCCAAGTGCGTGTCGGACCACGCACAATGAAGGGTTCCGTAGTTAGGATGAATTTATCCCAAAAACAAACTTAACATTGTAGTTGAAAAACATGCTCTCCCATACATCGATATACGTTACGGTCAATTCTTCAACTGCAAATTTAAGTTGGTCGACTATTACTCGTTAACTTGTAAACCCTACTTAGCTGTGATAGTTTTCCTTTTAATTTTGTTATATTATACTACTGCCATGAATATTTTTACATATCCAAAAGCAACCATTTAGCTGGCAGGGGGGGGACACTTGACTCTAACAAAAAATAGCACTTTAAAGCTTAATATTACGCAAACGGATCTCAAAATTTAAAAATGGCTTTCACAGACCCACAATATTTTTAAACAGCCTATCCAACGATACCCACACCTGTATAAGACGAGAAAAAAAATTTCATCCCCGTTTTACGTGCAAGGGAAGTACCCTAAAAAAAATGTTTATCATGGTTTTATTTTACAAAATTCTTGGCGTGATTAATATGTACACCCATGCCAAATTACAGCTTTCTAGGACTAAGCGTCTCTAAGCTAAGCCGGGGACAGACAGACGGACGGATAGACGGACGGACCGACAGACAGACATACAGACGGACATGGCAAAACTATAAGGGTTCCTTGTTTACTACGGAACCCTAAAAATGGTGGCTTGTAAAAACAACAAGAAAAAAAGAGACAGCTACCTGTTGTCAATTGCTCGTGAATGTAAACAAACATTATTCTGGCCACCAATCACTGAATGTTGGCATCACAGACTAACAAAATACGTCCCAATTAGGACATTTTAGAGTCTTCACGATTGCGCGCTCACAACCTATGTGGGCCTCAAGTCTGCTATTACAATAGTGTCAGAATGGTCGATCATTGATTTCATAATTGTTGATTTAGACAAGTTTGGTAATCTACTAATAAAATGACGTCATTATGACTTTCCAATGGTCGGCCACTGACACTACATTGAAAGAAATTGCATTTATTGGTAATCTCGTACATAATGACAAATTAATGACATTTCTACTAATGGGTTTTATAATACGACAATGCCATTATAATAACAAAATTCTATTACGAGAACATTGACCGACCAATGATCGACCGTTATGAATTTAGCAGATTACGAACTTTTAGCAAAATGACAATGGCATGACAATGGGATCGTGTTGGAATGACTGAATTTATAAAAATAGCAGGTTTAGGCCCCTGTTTAATATAATCATTGTCCACAATTCACAAAAACTTGAGACATGCAGTTGTGTCAACACTAGTCATTGGTTTATTTCTTTCACATTTATACGTTTTTATTACACCATCCACTACAGTAAACATCAACAGAATTCATAAATACTTTAACGACGGTTATAATAACTGAAGCAGCAATACATTACGGTATTGCAAGACGTTACCAGCATTACAGTCAAGAGATAAAATCTCTGTAATACTGAGTATTGGCATAGTGCCCGGGCACTATATACTTAATCAATTGTGTGGAAGGTGCCTTTTGGATGAACATCGTACGACGCGGCATAGCATCCATCTGAGTTCATGGATCGGGTAGCGATCACTTTGATAAGTAAAGCTTTGCATGGCCAACCCAAACATTTACTACATGTTTACCCGCAGATAAAACAAACAAGTAACAAATCAAGATACGGGAAGTTTGTTAAGAAGTCACTCACTAGTAATGTATTACTTTAGTAAGAATGTGGTTTTAGTTATCTACGTAATGTGTTGTTTCTTCATGTCAGTAGACCTACATAAATTGTATTTTGACTTTCTTTCTTTGACTAATTCAAATTATCATGGGTTTACAGGTAGTTTAACCACCATATTACCATTGTATAAAATCCGCACTGAAAACGGAAAAGGACATAAACCACTAATAAGTAATCTTTGCAGAACCAGAAGTGGTCGAAGAGAAAATATTTCAAACTGCAGAAAGTGAACTAGGGGCCTAAAATGGACGCTTTGGCAGAATCATTTCATTCATATCTGTTTGAAAGCTGCTATTTGACATTAGAGTTAATTATAGAAATTCATAATTTTTAGACCATTTTACGAATCTCCACTGTCAAACAGATGAATTGCGGTATATGAATTGTACGCAGATCATATTATCAATTGTCAGTTTATGACTATATTACGAATTTTATTATGATTCATAATATTGTCATAATATGATTCTGCCAAAGCGTCCATTTTAGCCCCCCTGGACAAGTGGATAATCAAGCTAAGCCCTGCATCAGAACAAAAGTAGCCTTATTGACCTGAAATTAATTCATTTCTAAGAAAAACAATAGGTTATCGCGCTAGTTGTGAGAATCAAACGAGGAAAATGGGTCATTGTTATAAATGTATGCAATAAACTGGTCGACTGGTGTTACTTCTTCTCAATAATGCTGACAACATTAAGCGGAGTTTATCACAAGAAACTTAAAAAAATTAAAAAAAAAATTTAAATCTATATATATAAAAGAGAAGTCCACTCACTGACCACTCATCACGAAATCTCGGAAACTACTGGGCCGTGAGGTCTAAAATTTGGCACAAGCACTCTCTATGGGGTGCAGGCGCGCACTAAGAAAGGATTTTTATAAATTCGCACCTTAAGCGGTTGAAAAGGGGTGTCAAAGTTTGTATGAAAGTCCTATGTTTTTAAAGTTAGAGCCATGAATGTTGGCCTGATTGTTCCTTTCGACTTCTAGGTGCTCACTAAGAAAGGATTTTACGAAATTCGGCGCTTAGGGGTGAAAATAAGGGTTTTTAATGTTTGTATGAAAATGTACCAAATCCAGTTAAGATTCAAATTGAATCTTACGGCGACGAGTTATTACATACTTTACATTGAAATTAGAATTCGGAGGCCGATAAAGATCTAAATTGAATTTTACGACAACGCGTTAATGCATATTTTACATTGAAATAAGAATTTTTGGAAGTTTCTTGAGGTTTATATTTAGTTTTGTTTCTAGGTGGCCAGTATGTTTCAGTGCAGGCGTGATAACGTTCTAAAGTTTTTATGCCAGTTCCAGGTGGCCAGTATTTTTCAGTATGTAGGCATCTGCTAAAAGATAATGAAATGAGGTTCTAATTGGTATTCAGGTAATTTGAACGTTGCTGTTATAGCATTAAAGTC
Source organism: Tiliacea aurago (assembly GCA_948098905.1). Lineage (NCBI taxonomy): Eukaryota > Metazoa > Arthropoda > Insecta > Lepidoptera > Noctuidae > Tiliacea > Tiliacea aurago. The sequence continues at coordinate 21,051,192 of OX402576.1, forward strand.
GAGAATGCCAAGGGGAAAACTTCACAATGTTTAACCTTAATCGCGGCTTGCAAGCCGATCGTATCATAAAACGAAGTCATGTATCAATCACAGAATACAAACCTAAGCGATACACGTTCAAGCTATAGTTACCGAAATTTCTGTTCTGCGATATTTTGTTATTACTTACTACTAATTTGCTTTGAAATATTTTTCATCATCGTTGTTTGGTTTTCGTTTTGGTTTGTTTCGCTTCCTAATTTTAAATTGGAGGATAATAATTGTGTTTTTACCTATTGCCGGGTTGGAATTTTGTTATTTCTATTTCGTTGCGAATTACTTATTGTGTAGGTATTTCACACTGTGGTATTACTATAATAGTTTTTAGTATTAGTCGTTCTTACTAGAAAAAGTGTCCTTGAATACCTACGTTCGTATTTTAATTTTATTGCTTAGTATCTTTGGTTTAGGCTGGTGTTGTAAGGGTTGGAAAAAGGCGGGAGAACTATTCCCATTTTAAATGGATGTCAGCACCAGCTGACGGGGTCCGAAAGTGCCAATGCCTGCCAGGGTTATGAGCCTGTCCGAAAGGGATATCGCGGCCCTAGCACACACAGGCATTTGAAGGAACACGGGTGGGTTTTAGTCAGTAAAAGTCTGACACGCATCAAAATGACCTTCATTGAAATTTCCTGAGGATCATATTATTTTTACTCCCTGTTGTGCGTCCCCAAAACCAACAATAAAAATACCATCTTGAAACACCTGGAACTCAAATGGGAATAGTTCTCCCGCTGCCATGAGTTCACAGGTGGTTTCGTAGGTGCCATTACAAGACATTTCAGCGACGTATTCACGCTTTAAACCATAAACAGCTCCTCCTGACCGATCCTGGGTGAAAGGTTGGAATATTTCCCAGTTTTTAGACACGTGGAGCACAATGCTGTCTCGAATTTAAGAAGACAATGACATGGCCACGTTACTGTTCACCAAATAGGAGAGAGATGAAAATAAGCATGCGCCATCGCCAGGGATATTTACTATTTGGCAAAACCCAAAAAAAAAAATGGCAGCAGCAGAACTATTCTCATTTGAGTTCCAGGTGTTTCAGGATGGTATTTTTATTGCTGGTTTTGGGGAAGCACGGCAGGGAGTCAAAATAATCCGATTCTCAGGAAACTTTAATGAAGGTCATTTTGATGTTTTAATTCCGTTGGCTAATTTAAATAATAAAAAAAACCGGCCTTGTGCGTGTCGGACTCCGGTTCCGTACCATTATCTATAAAAATGGCAAAAAAAATCACGTATGTTGTATGGGAGCCCCCCTTAAATATTTGGTTTATTTTAATTTAATTATTTATTTTTAAAGTGATTATATAACTTAATATTCTGTGAATATTTCAAGCGTCTACCTGTTGCCGTTATCAATATCTAGCAAAAACGAGCAAAAAATCACGTTTGTTGTATGCGAGCCCCCTTAAATATTTACTTTATTCTGTTTTTTAGTATTAGTTGTTATACCGGCAACAGAAATACATCATTTGTGAAAATTTCAACTGTCTAACTATCACGGTTCATGAGATACAGCCTGGTGACAGACGGACAAACGGCGGAGCCTTAGTAATAGGGTTCCCGTTTTACCCTTTGGGTACGGAACTCTAAAAATATCTTTTGACCCCTCACGCCGGCAAAATTGAAGAATCACCGACCGTCACCGACTCAGCGGTAAATGTGCAGTTGAATTCACAATCCCAGTCCCAATTTACTGCTATTGATTTTGTCGAGAAGTCGCTTGCCTATAGTGAGCAAACGGAATGCGAGTCATTTTTTTTTAAGTATATTGCTAAACCGTTGCTCCATCTACTTATATTAATATTTTATAGTTTGTGAGGTTGTAGGGGTAATCTCTGGATCTACTGAACCGATTTTGAAAAATCTTTTACCCATTGAAAGCCACGTTATTTTGTGAGTGTCATAACATAAGGCCATAATTTAATCCGAAAAATGAAAAGACGGTAAAATGTTTACCGCCCAACGAAGTGGGCACGGGTCAGCTAGTATTTACATATATGCTTAGCACATGACTGTGAGTAGGTACTATGTACTTACTATAAAGCTACCATTTATTGGGTACGTCTTTCATTTACTTATTGAATGTGCCCTGGCTTCTGAGCGTATGTCATGCTCTCGCTGATGGTGGCGTGTGTGTTAGATCATTTATTTTGGCTAATCCATGCGTCATGTTCGTGAACGGGCGCCATCAGTAGGGACTGGTCATCTCTTAGCTGTCATGGCTTATTTAGATTAAATTAAATTTTTGAATTGTTTTTTTTATATTTTTATTACGGACGCTTTTGGCGTTTTGCATCGTTCTCACAGTCATGTATAATTTCAACATAAATGATGTAATGTAACCAATATTTTGTAAACTTAAGTTTATTTAAGAGTCTCCGTGGAGTTTCTTGCCCGTTCTTGTACCTACCACGCTTTGGAATGGGCAACTAGCTTCTCTGCTCTCTCTGACTGCCCGACCCCTTGACAATTCAAAAGTGTCTGTAATTGGTTTAGTTAAAATATAAAAAATGCTTTGAGTTTGAGAGTTTTAGTTTGAGTTTGAAACTGGGCCCGAACCATAACCGTTTGCACTGCAGGGCAGTCAGGTCAATGTGACAGAAATCTGCACTGTGCATTGTTCCAAATTGCTTGAAACTTCATTATGACACCACACTTTTTGTTGGCCTGCTATGAGAACGCACAATGTTACGGTAACCCCACTGGGGCAGAGATATTTATGTATTTGTATATAAGTACTACTTTTAAAGCTGAACTAATTCATACATAGGTATTTGTATGAGCAGATGGGCAAGAACACGGCAAGTTAAAACGGCAGGCAATTTGTTGAGCAATTAGTGTTCTGTTTCGTAATAACATATCAGTTAAACGCAGCAGCGTTCGTGCAATTCTCACTATTTTCAAAGAGCAATTACTATATAAATTTCATGCTTCCAATGTAAGCTGCTATTCTGTTACAATTAACCCACCTTCTTTCAACGCTGCCGCTGTATAGACAACACGTCCCAGAATTAACGTACAACCTCTTAAGAGGTCATTGTACTCATCATTATGAACAACTTTTACTATTGGACCAAACCTGAAATCGCGAAAAAAAAATCAGCTGTTCCCTACATTATGACGAAATCGAAATTCGAACATAAATGTAGGGAACACCAGATTTTTTTTCGCGATTTCAGGTTTAGTACAATGACCTCTTAAGAAGTTGTGCGTTAATTCTGGACCCTATGCTACACTACGTTTTAATTCTCTGTCGTTAGATAGGGTTAGAGAAAATTTGCTGTGACAGATACATAGACAGATACTGCATTTGGCATGGAACACTCAAAATTATCTGCTGATTTAGGTATCCTGCCGGTTGATTAGCCTGGGCAGTTATTCTATCTAGCCTGTGTGAAGGAATTCGGAGGCATTCCTGATTCCGGAAAGGAATGGGGAAGGTAGATACTGACAGCCCACAACAAAGTATAGGTAGTCTATTTTATTATTGTGGGGGGGGGGGGACATTTTTGGTTTGTATTCAAGTAGAAATGTACACCATTTCTAAAATAAATTTTCACAGAAAAGTTTGGTCAGTTTCATACTAGGTTTTTCATTTCGAATTTGCTGATATAAATATAATTTATTGGGTTCTGAATTTCTGATGTCTTCTGAATAATCTAAATGATAAATGTTATATGCCTAGCGATGACTGGAAGCTATCTGTACCTACTCACCTAAAATTTTGTACATTTTTTTCGTCACCAGGGTCTCAAGTCTGCTTATTACAATAGTGGCGGAATGGTCGATCATTGATTTCATAATTGTTGATTTTGACAAGTTTGGTAATCTACTATTATAATGGCGTCATTATGACTTTCCAATGGTCGGTCACTGACACTACATTGAAAGAAATTGCATTTAAGGGTAGGTAATCTCGTACATAATGACAAATGAATGACATTTCTACTAATGGCTTTTATAATAATGGCAATACGACAATGCCATTATAATAACACAATTCTATTACGAGAACATTGACCGACCAATGATCGACCAGTATGAATTTAGCAGATTACGAACTTTTAGCAAAATGATAATGGCATGACAATGGGATCGTATTGGAATGATTGAATTTATAAAAATAGCAGACTTGGGCCCCAGACCAACCGTTGTGAACGTGTGATAGCGTAGGATAATAAGATATTTCATGTTTTTTTTTACTGTAATTTTTATGGTGTACATAATTTAGAAATACGGTTTGCAAAGTCTTTTGCGAAAACAGGTGTGATAAAAAGGTTGTAAAAGGTACCGAAAATCAATTTATTGGAAAAGCTCGTAAAGTTTTAGTTTTACGTTAATTTATGCTATAATACGTTTATTCCTTATTAAATTCTGCCTAATAAATCCCCCACAAGGTTCACCCAGGACCTGATAGTTCTCGAGATCCTATACCTACAGCTTCGAAATGTTGAGATATATTATATTTAATGCATTTGTTTTCAAAGCCTTTGGTTCTGTATTTGCCACCGACTTCCGAAATTAAAGTTATTTTTCACTTTTAGTCTTTTTTTTTTTAAGTTTTTCTTTTTCGTTGTGATACCTAACCCACGCCAATTCTAAGTAAACAACAGTGAGAGGAAGTTTTACAACATCAACATCCAACGAGTGGATTAAATCCCACTCTATCCTGCTGTGCCCAACAGGGTCCCATAATGATCACATATAATTTTAAGTTACCAGCTAAGTAGGTACACATTGTGGACTGCAAAAAAACTCACTCTCTCTCTCTCTCTGCTCTTTATTTTAGTTGTTACGCTGCATAGTGTTTAGCTAAGTGTTTATGTACAATGGAAGATAATATATATTTTTTTTTTAATTCAAAAACTTTCCAAGCATAGTTAATAAAAATTTTATGGGACCATCGCGCAAGTATCCTCTACCCTCAAATGAAATAACTATAAAAATCGATTCATATTATAAACAAATAAGTTATACCCGAACATACAAGTTCTACCTATTTTAATGGGTAAAAAAAACATCTGCTGTTCCCTACATTTATATGTTCGAATAACTCGTCAAAATGTAGGGAACATTAAATTTTTATATCGCGACATTAGGTTTGGCCCCGTAGTAAAAGTTGTTCATAATGATGAGTACAATGACCCCTTAAGAGGTGGTGCGTTAATTCTGGGATATGTTGTATTTATAGACGGATTGAGAACCTGCTCCTTTTTTAAGTCGGTTAAAAATCATTTACTTATAACCAGAGTGCATCTCATGACAATTCCAATAAGCCCAAACACGGCTAGGATACATTGTTTTATGACGCAGTTCCGGTGCCTACCTTACTGCTTCATCATCAGATCAGTTTGATGGTACCATTTTGACCAGAACCATTTATTTAAAATTACTTCGTCATAGTCGCTTAACCCTCCACTTATCATTGATGAGTTAGTACACCAACTCTGTACATAGTTGGTGTACTAAAAATCACATGTTTCTGAATGGTGATAAGTGTTACCAAATAACATTCACAAAAAAACGCCTTAAGCTTGCTTCTTCATATTCGCTCAATGGAAGAGTACTTCAAAAAGTCGACAAATCCGAGACTTAGGAGTTCTCCTTGACAGTAAGCTTACCTTCATACCTCAGATTGATTCAATTGTTTCTAGGGCTGCTAAAACACTGGGATTCATAAAAAGAAACAGTTATGACTTCAAAACTATCCAAACCTTAACAGTACTTTATAATTCATTTGTACGTACTGTTTTGGAATACGCGTCACCTGTCTGGAATCCAACTTATGGTACACATGTGGATTGCATAGAACGGGTCCAAAAAGCTTTACACGCTATCTACGGTACAAATCTGATAGCTGTCCTCTGGACGCTGATTACTCGCAAAGGCTAAGTCACTTCAGAATTATAACTTTAAAACAGCGAAGGCATACTAACGACCTGATTTTGCTTCACAAAATCATTAATGGTTCTATACAAGTTCCGCAGCTTCTCTTTAAAATAAATATATCTGTCCCTCGCCATAGTTCACCCAGATCTGAACGCATCCTAGATGTGTTCACTCCATGCCCAACAAGAACTAACCTCGGACATTCTGCGCCAATAAACAGGTTGATGAGGACGTACAATGAGCTCCATACACGTTCCAATGATATTGATATCTTCGCCAACAAGCTATCGCAATTTCGTAAACAATTGTTACTGTTTATTTGTCATTGACTGTATTATTCTTTAGAACAACCAAATAGATTTAGTAATTTCTTTTATTATTATTTTTGTTTTTTTAATTTTCAATTTTATTTTATGTACTTAGTTTTTGTTTTTCTTTTAAGCCTGTATTTACTCTTTGTAATATTATATAACTTGAAATATGTAAGTGCTGTGCACACCTTTAAGTGACTAATTCACTCTAGATTTTAAGTTTAATTGTTACAGTACCCCTAAAAATGTATTAGTGAATAAGTCGTTGGAGTGCCGTAATTAAATAAATAAATAAATGAGTTCCGGTGGCCATCTGTGGTCTTCTTCATCAGTTCCACTTCACCAAATGATACTTTCAGAATGCTGATGAAAATACAAAAAGCGCGATATGTAAGCCTATAATATTTGAAGAGTTCCCTCAATTCCTCAGGGATCCTACTATCAGAACTGGAATTTGATAAAAAATGGGACCAATCTGGAAGTATAAAAAGTAAAGTAAAGTAAAGTATAAAGTATCGTGTCGTTTTTATTGTAAAGTATCTGTACTTTCCAATAAAAACGACGGAGTTCTGAGGTAAGAAACTTTTAACAAAAAATTGAGAAACTCCTCCTTTTTATGAAGTCGGTTAAAAAGGGCGTATTCCTTTACTTGATATCATAGGCCCTGAGCATATACCTAACCCATGAAATCTTGAATCAAGACAGCTTTTTTTAATGTTATGTCGTTTTATCTTCTTCTTCCTCGTTCAAGTATTCTGCTTCTCTTAATACTAATTTGTTGTTTTTCAGCATTTTCAAAACAGTTTCATCTCTATACTAATGCCAGTAGAAAACCCTATTAGAAGGGATACTTCAGTATCGCTTTTTTCGGTTCTCATTGAAAGTGTTCAATATAGTGGTCGTAGGGTAGGTATGTAACGCCTCCTGCCGGAGGCTCTACGCGGGGATCGTGCGGTCCATGGCCCTTTACGGGGCACCGGTGTGGGCGCGTTCACTGAGGCTGCGACCAGCCCAGCGGTTGAACGCGTCCCAAAGGGTCATGGCCATCAGGCTGGTACGGGGTTACCGCACGGTCTCCCGTGAGGCGGCGAGCCTCCTTGCCGGACTGCCGCCATGGAATCTGGAGGCGAAAGTCCTCGCGCACATGTGGGTGTGGCGCGAAGAGGCGAAACGCCGGGGTGTAACTCCGCTGCCGCAAGAAATCGCGGCACAGCGGACGGAGCTCCGGCAGGATCTCATGGCGACATGGAAAGTGCGATTGTCGCAACCCAGTGCTGGGCACGCCACAATTGCGGCGGTAAGTCCCCTCTTTGAGGAGTGGCTAGAGAGGCGCCACGGCGTCCTCACCTTCCGCCTGACGCAGGTCCTCACCGGACACGGTTGTTTCGGGAGGTTCCTGTTCAGGATAAAGCGGGAGGAAACGCCCGGGTGTCACCACTGTGTGGATCGCCCGGAGGACACGGTGGAGCATACGGTGGAGGTCTGCCCTGCTTGGGCGGAGCACCGCCGTGTCCTCACGGAGGCGATCGGCGGCGACGATCTCTCGCGTCCGGCCCTGGTTCAGGCCATGGTTCGGAGCGAGAGTGCATGGGACGCCATCACCTCCTTCTGCGAAACAGTAATGCTCGCGAAGGAGGAGGCGGAACGCATGAGGGTGAGGCAGGGTGCTCGCCCTTCCGCCCTTAGTCGCCGCAGGAGACGCCCTGGGCGTCGGGAATCGCAGGCCGATTCCCGGCCACCGGCGGGCTTGCGGATGGTGAGCGATGGGTAGCTCGCCGTCCGATAAGGACCAGGCCCGGGTCGACGGCGCGTTGTGCTCACGCGCGCCTCAAAGAGACGTCAGCACCAATTGACGGGGTCCGAAAGGGCCAATGACTGCCAGGGTTACGAGTCTGTCCGAAAGGGATATCGTGGCTCTGGCACACAGGCATTTGAAGGAACACGGTGGGTTTTAGTCAGTAAAAGTCTGACACTCCCTCTCGCTCCGCTCAGAGCGGGTGAAGTTATTTGATGATTTCAAAACCAAAAAAAAAAAAAAAGGGTAGGTATGTAAAATATGCTAGTTTTGATATGTTGTAAATTATGTTTTTAAGCATAAAAACATAATTTTGTTGGATAACACGACATTTGGAACAGTAGTTTTGCGCTTGACATTTTCTAATCCGTATATTTCGAGATCAATTTGTCCCATGAGATTCTCGTCTATGACACATTTATGTAGAATTTAATAAGGAATAAACTTCTAGTAACATAAAGATTTCTACAGACCGGCGCGACACGCGACGCGACACAAACGCCGCGTGTGCGTATCGCGCGACGAACGGTGCCTTGTGTCACGTCGCGAGTCGCGCCAGTCTGTAGAAGCCTTATATTGGTCTAACACATATTTTTAGGACATATTCGCAACAAACTGACTTTCAGGGCCGTTGTCAGTCGAATTTTTTATTTTATTTCTAATGCCTGAATTAAATAATCCCGGTGACAAATCTCAACTAGGATTTGTCTCGTAAATTCTCCGCCTGAAACAGACAACTACACTCGCGAGCAATAAACTGGAATCACTTCATCGTCCGCTGCTCGAAACAAATTTTTACAACTACTATGCAATGAACTATGGATTGTGGCATATCATTTGAAAGGCAATTTTGTTAGCTTTCAACAAATATCATAACCAAAGATTATTCTTCTTATGTCATGGAACGTAAAACAAAAAACATCAGTATTTAAAACAATACACCATATTGTTTGATAGTCCTGAAACCCCATAAATAGGGGGCGTCTATGAAAATTGATCATCATTCCAATATTTCACGTCACTGGGAATACGGAAGCTAAAAGAAAATGTAAACCACACCTATAGAAGCCGCTCAAGGCATCATCCTAATCCAGCAAGGATTGTCTCAGCTTAGTATCGCTCGACAGCTTCATTTGAGCCAGTCTTGTGTCTCAAAGGTATACAAGAAGTTAATACTGGAAACTTAGTTCGGAGACCAGGATCTGGACGACAGCGATGCACTTCGTTGAGAGATGACCGATTTATTTTCACCTCTTCTCTCCGAAATCGACAACTTACCGGCGTGGACGTCCAGCAGCAGCTCAGAGAAGTTCGAGGGAGGTCTGTCAGCTAGTGGACAGTGAGGCGAAGACTCAAAGAAGCGAACTTGACCCCGAAAAGGCCAGCCACGGATCTAAATTGTCTCCAGCCCTCCAACAAGCCAGGCTTCAGTTTGCTCGCGATCACTTAGATTGGGATATCGAGCAATGGTGGTGAGTCCTGTTCTCGGACGAATCCAGGATGTGCCTGCATGGTAGAGACCATCGACAGAGAGTCTACATTAGACCGGGGGAGCAATTCACACAATACTGTTTTACCGAAACAGTGGCATACGGGGGTGGGTCCTGTATGATGTGGGCGGGGATATCTATTGAAGCAAAAACGGAGTTTTTATTCGTACCTGGTGGAGGTCGGGGAGGAGGGCTAACCGCAGAATGATACATCAACGATATTCTGTTAGGCCATGTGCTCCCCTACGGGTTTATTGGCGAAGATTTCCTGCTAATGCGCGATAATGCCCGCTGCCACACCACTGCAGTGACTAGACAGTACCTTGTAGAAGGCGGGATTCCAATACTAAACTGGCCAGATCTCAGCCGTGGCCCGTGACTTAAATCCGATTGAACATATATGGGACGAGCTGAAAAGGCGGGTACGAGGAAGATGTCCAGCTCCGGCGTCAATAGAAGATTTGAAAACTGCTTTAGTCGAAGAGTGGCAGGAAATCCCACAGGATTCCATCAGGAAACTCATTCGGTCAATGAAAAACCGTTTACTGGCAGGGTAAAACAAAGTATTAAGGGGTAAATAACATAAATTGTAAATATTTTTTTATCTGGTCATAAAAAAATATTTCCTATTACTTATTGCAATAGTTATCTAAATTTTGGTAGAAAATTTAATTAATTTTAAATGTTTTTGATATTATTTGGAACCTAACAAAACTACCTTTCAGGTGATATACCATAATCCACAGCTCATTGCATAGATATTGTAAAAAATTGTCTTGAGCAACGCGCGATGAAGTGATTACAGTGTATTGCTCGCGAGTGAAGATGACACTCATATCTTGCCAGACATCTTTGAGACTGACTAGAATACATGACAATGCAGGCAGCTCAACTGTCATTGGAAACTATTGGTCCCTTATTGGTCCTATTGCCTTGTTTCCTTAGTAACAGATGTTTTTATGTTGGTTGACCTAAGTACTTTATCGCCTTAGATTGTTGTTCATGGTGAGCTAATCAGTGACAAAGTTACATTTTAGACTTGAAGTATTTTAATTATTGTCTGTTGTTTATTACTCAAAGGAACAATAACAGGAGCGCCTTGTTACGTTTCAGTAAGTATCCTGTTTTCCTCCAGTGTCTTTAGCTAAGAATAAAACAATGACATCATTTTCTGGGTAAACAATCTTGCAGGGTCATTCAAATACATACATTATTATGTAATAGTTCGTACATACAGCTTCATGTTTGTCTCGCAGGCAATTACTAGGCATTACTTATATTGTATTTGTGAAGCGAATATTAGTTAGCACGACTTCCTTAAATGAACGTCTCGAGATTTTTTCAGGTTATCGCTAAAAACTTGCATAGGGACTTGCTATTTCTGAAAACTGAACTCACTCTACAGCAATTTGTGTTTTCCTAATTGGAATATGCACCTTTGATGCTACGTGATATCGCTTGGTTGGAGATACACTTACCGTCAAAACTAAGTACCCAGAGCAACATTTTCATACAAACGAGGTCATTTCGAAGCCTCGGTTCTTCGTCAGGTAAAGATTCGTATGAGATCTGATAGTAGCTCTCCAGAGTACGGATGGAGGTCTAGAGCGCCTAAGGCACCCAACTGATCAGACAAACCCGAGACACCAGAGACTGTGTAGAGTTCTGGGTGTTCGGATTTCTATAAATTTTGAAGCTGTTTTTGAGGTTTCTTGTTTCTTGAACAACTCCGATAAGAAATGTCGGTTTGAGCAGTTGGCCGCCTTAGGCGCTCTAGACCTCCTCCATCCGTACTCTGGAAAGCTGCTATCAGATCTCATCAGAATCGTTACCCGGCGGAGAACCGAGGCTTCGAAATGACTTCATTTGTATGAAAATTTTGCTCTGGGTACATAGTTCGACGGTTAGTGTACCTGCTACAGTCTCTTACATTTTCTGTATATAATTACCAAACAGAATTTTGATTCAAACTAATCATATAGCGTAAGTACCTTATAGTCAAAATAAGTGTGGCCAAATAAATAAAATAAGTAGATTTCGTTAATTATAAATCTACTTATTTTATTTATTAGAAATAATGTCAATCAATTACATGATCCTTATCGTAGTATTTATGTAATAAACAAGTCATGCGACATTGATACACTTGTAAAGTTCATTATAACGATAACGAATGCTATTAAAAGTTAACAGATTTTATAATACAAACTCAGAAATAACATATTCTTCACTATTTACAATTCACTAAGTAACATTCGAATACAAATAATGACTATTCGAATTTAAAAGATGGGAGGTATTATAGTAGTAGATTGTTATACAAGGGGCTAAAATGACCCAGTATATACTAGGTATTTTACCGTAAATAGAAACCAAGTTTAAAGGCCTGCGCAGACGAAGGACTTTAGTCCGCGGACAATTTGGAATCGTAAGGAAATCTAACGCGCACGTAGACAAAATGCCGATAGGATTTCTATACGATTCCAAATTGTCCGCGGACTAAAGTCCCTCGTCTGCGCAGGCCTATAATGGGTTTTTAGCGCCGCGCGCCGTGTGTTACACTACAGCTACACTATACAATTAACTACGATTGCGAGAAAATAGGATAATAATATGGATTATTGACACAAATACCATAAATAAACACCTTGATGGCAACACATTTAAAGTTATTTATTTTCCTTTCTCTTCCATCCGCAAATATGGGTGTCCATTTTCACTAGATGATGACATTTTCACTGTTGTAAAATAAATTCCGATCACCAATTCAATTTACTACTATCTTAACCTCGGTAGAGCAGGTTAAATATCTTGGTATTGTTTTGGACAAAAACCTTAACTTCAAATCTCATATTAACATTCTTTCTGGTCGCTTAAGAAAGTTAATTTACGTGTTTAAAACCCTGCGATACGTTGCCAACCCTTTTATCATCCGAAACGTGTACTTTGCTCTTTGCCAGTCTATCCTTATATATTGTATCTCATGCTGGGGTGGTGCTGCAAAGACCATTCTTAAGCCTCTGGAGGTCGCTCACAGAGCTATTCTAAAAGTGGCTACGTTCAGACCGATACTAACTCCAACTATCGAACTGTATCAGTCATGTAGCGTACTTAATGTAAGGCAACAATTTATTTTACACATAGTCCTTCTGCAACACCGAAGAACACCTTTCAAAAAAATCTTCAAACGCCGCAAAGACCTTATCTGCACAATACCACCTATACGCACAGCTTTTGTAAAAAAGTTTGCCCTCTACCTTGGCCCTTCACTCTACAATAAACTTAACAAAAAAAATCGATTTACGGATTAACAAACTATAAATGCAAAAAGACTGTTTGCTCCTTCTTTCTAAACCTAGACTACGACGAAACCGAAGAATTCCTAAAAAAGTGATCACTCAATCACATACATGCATCACACTACATACATGAACGAAACACTCACCGCACTAACAATATACTCACCACACCAACATACTCAACATTTATTATTATTTTTATTTACTATTTATAAAAGTCTTTTCCAAAATTGCTATTGTTTTAGATTTGAAGATTTTTTGTATTTTTTATTTTTAAGTACCTAACTTAGTTTGCTGTTATGATTATTAGATACATTTTAACACGTGCTATCATAAGTCCACCATGTATGATGGGGAACGGAACTGTTTCTCCTAAACACAGGTTATTTTTTAACCTATCTAGGAGACCAGTACGGCACCCACTAACTAGATTTAAACTTTATGCTTGTGCTTTATATATTACCTTGTCATGTAATCTAGTCCTAGTTGAACAATAAATCTTTTAAACCATTTTAAAATTTGTAATTAGAGAAAAAAAATCTTAAGATTTCGCGACAATGCCTTTTTTTTATTTCTTATGTAGCCGCAACCAAGGAAAATTTATACTCAACTATACGGCGAGGCCGCAAATATATAAATCCTACTCTGTGGCCGCAACGCAATGCACGCATTCTACCGAAGAGTACGCCGCTATTAGTTCCATTTTCAAAAATAAAATGTTCTTCTTTTTTTACGAAACAGTAATAAGTCTAGTCTTTATTCATGTATATTATCCGCAGCTGTAGCCCGCGAAATTCAAATTTTCTTACGTTTTTTGCTATTTGCAGGTCAGGTTGTGTCTTTATCACAATATGATTCGCGACTATAACAGATTTATGTATTTACATCGTTAAAATCATTAATAAAGCTTTAGCTACCACTGCGGTGACAATGACTTTTTGGTTTTGTAAGCTCGTTGGTACCAGACAAAAAAAAACACTTTTTCCCCTAGAGGATGATATGCTATTTTACCCCGCTCTGGTACGCTAAAATGACGGACTTTTTGAGCAAGAGTAGTGAAAAATAATTGCTCCTAAACTAGAAGACATTCCAGCTAAATAAAGGGAGATGAAATTAACTAAATCTACAGAGCTTGATTATTTTGAATTTGAGCTTCCTCTGTCAGAGATATTTTGTGTTAATAATACATTTAAGTACTCATTACTTCCGGCAATTCTTAACTGAGTTGAATATTATTTTAATCAAGCAAAGTTTGGTACTTATGGCTAAGTAAAAACAGCCGCACAAGTCGATCCATCAGGTTAAGCTACGCTTGCCGGGCTTGGTCCGTGGATGGGTGAACAACTTTACATACCGAGACTCCTCCGTGCCTCGAAAAGCACGTTAAGCCGTTGGTCCACGCTGTCTATCGTGGATCTTTGATAGTTGTTAGGGGTCGTCAGAAGCCCGAATGTCAAACAACCAGGCTTACCAAGAAGTATATCGTATTACCCAGTTGCTGGGTTGTGGAGGGCAGATAGGCAGTCGCTCCATGTAAAATACTAGTAGGTATCCATTCAGCAGCATTCGTTTAAACTGGAAGCCGAACCCAACATAGTTCGGAAAAGGCTACGCAGATAGATTTTTAAGTTTGGTACTTATTGACCTATTACGAGCGTACATTGTTGGCAAGTTTTGTTTGCACAGTATTCAATGTTGTCATAAATTTTTAACAGTTTGACAGTCGATGGCAAATCAAAACAGACATTATTGTATTATTTTTGGAGTGTTGCTCAAAATATTGTTGGGTTTAATTTAGGTCAAAAAAGAGACTACAGATCGTGTAAACACACGTCCCTTTTATCTTATCTCATGCTAGGGGCCGGGACTCAAGTTATCATGTGTGTACCTACCGGATACTTGGAATCAAAATTAATAATTTTATTGGCAAAAACGATAAAGAAAAGAGCTCTAAAATACACATTGTAGATAGCTGGTTGAATTTAGGTATACTGCAGCGATAGCTGGCGATTAACTCGTCTTGTTGCTATCTACGAGCAAAACTTTTACTAACTAGTTACACCCTCGGATCAGAAAGGATCGTCAGTTTTGTAAAGCTAGATACCTAATAATTATGTTGTATGTTTTTCTTTTAGTTCCGTGTGTGACGTAAAGAATAGCACCACCCTATTTCTTCCCGTGGTTGTCGTAAAAGGCGACTAAGGGACTTACTAGAGAATGGGCAGCAGCGTTCTCTATGCATCTTAACACCATACTGCGATCGCCAACCCGCCAAGCGTGGCGGTTATGGCAGCCCTCTCCCCCCCCCGTCCTCCCCCAAATTTTGGGGGAGGCCTAGGTCATTGGACTATGGCTGTCAACGTCTTTCGGCTGATAAATAAAATGATGAAATGATGATGTTTTTCTTATAATATAGAAATAATGTAGAAGCAAAGGAACATTTTGTTCAACTTGTTCAACTAACAGAGCTTTACATGAACAAATGCGACTTGATCGTTTATTCAAAAGCGTACCATATCTTATTCTGAATATATCATAACCGGGACCGCAAAGTTGTCGACAGAGACTCTCGAAAGTTATAAAAAGATGGCTATCGATAGTTTCTGAACGATGCGCCAGTGTTTAGGTGAGACTAACTTTTAATGTGCACATAGCTCCCAATTCAATAATAGGCAAAATTATACTAGAGGCCGAGGGTATATTAATATTTTATGACGAGACGTTTGTTAAGAACTACGTATGCACTATCGATCTCAAATGAAGTAGGTGGCTACATTATAAGAGCGCAACTCTACACGTGCTCTCAATTAGCCGAGCCAATCTATATCATATTTCATATTATAATTAGTAATTTCATCTCATAAGTACCATGTAAAGTTCTTTGACTCCGCGAAATTATAAACAAAATCTCGGTATCAGTATTTTTTTATAACAGCCGATCTGAAGTACTTACAGTTGTTCGAGATGCACGAGTCCCTGGAACGCATCTTGTTCGATTTGCTGGATGCGGTTCCGGTACAGGTAGAGGTACTTGAGCCTGCGCAGGCCGTGGAAGATGCCGGAGCGAAGCTCTTGCAGGCGGTTGTCGTTGAGGAGCAGGGAGCGCAGAGAGTGCAGGTGCGTCAGCGCTCCTGGCTCGATGTTGGTGATCTTGTTGAACCGCAGGTCCCTGCACAGATACAAAACGTTGGTGGATTACGTCATACGTGTCATTATACACAGGTTAGTCAAAACCTGGCAGTCTGTCACAGTCGATTCCATCTTGCTGACTGGCACTTACTACGAATACACTTTCCGTCAAAACTAACCCAGAGCAACTTTTTCTTACAAACGAGGTAATTTCAAAGCCTCGGTTCTCCGTCAGGTAACGATTCGTATGAGATCTGATAGCAGCGCTCCAGAGTACGAATGGAGGAGATCTAGAGCGCCTAAGCCACCCAACTGATCAGACATAAGCCATTTACACCAGAGAGTGTGTAGAGTTCTGACTGTTCTGAGTATTCGGATTTACATACATTTTGATGCTATTTTTGAGGTTTTTTGGTATGAAATGTTGGTGAAGACCGAGGCTTCGAAATTACCTCGTTTGTATGAAAATGTTGCTCTGGGTTAGTTATGACGGGAAGTGTATTTTAACAGCAGCTTGAGCTATTCTTACGCAGCTCGTGCCGATACAAGAGAAAAATAGATCCATCGCTCAATTTTATCTAATTACTTATTAAAACATTATCCACATGTAAAAAAACACTGTACAAAGGCGGACTTAATGCCTGTGGCATTTTCTAGCAGTCAACCTTGATGCAGAGATAAAAGATGGCACGTTCAACGTACGGGATAGATACGAGTAGCTCGGAATTAAGATGTTGTATCGGAAATTGTTTTCAAAGAAACTTTAGACTAAATAGTTTAGACGTCTCATCTGCCGAGCTAGAGAAAACTAAGTAGACAAAGACTTGCAGAGTTTACAACTTGGCCTTGGCCAAAACCGCAATGAACCACATTTATTAATCGACTTCCTAAAAGGAGGAGGGTAGACCGAATTTGAAAATTATTTTTAGTTTCAATGGGTATGCTCCTCGGGTGGTCCCATTGTCACCAAGTCAGAGTCCCATGGAAATCGTGGGAAATCCTCAAATTTCATAGGCAAACTTATAGCGATTTTTTATAGTAACTCATACATTTGCACTCGGAAAGTACCATTTGGTGAAGTGGAACTGATGATGAACACCACAGATGGCCACCGGAACTACTAAATAATAAGTATTTCTCGGTTGCGATTCGATTATACACTTTAATATTGTTGCTAAGCAATTCATACTCGTCACAATGCATATGGTGAAGTCACCATCAGTTCCAGTTCTCCTGGTTCTTACCAGTAGAACTCTTCAACAACTAACACCCCTGCATCGGGAATACCAAAAATTTGTAAAATGTGATGAGCAGTTAGTGTGTGGTGTGTGTGGGTTATTGTAACTTAGATAAATTACAAACAGACCCACTAAAAAGTGAAAAATAAAAAAACTTTTTATAAAAAAAAAACCAATGTCAAAAAAAACACTACAAAGTGAAAAGTAACTTTAATTTCGGAAGTCGGTAGCAAAATATGTTGTTGTCGGTATTGCACAGCAATAGGTGGCAAAAGCTTAAGATGATAGATGGACAGAGTATTGTGTAGTGTGGACTCATTTCCCAGAATACACAGGCGTAAGACGTAGGTAAAGGCAAATTATTTAAGTAGATCAACTAGGCACAGGCGTAAATTTTGACGTTCAAAAGTGCCTCCTACTTTTGAACGTCAAAATTTACAAAAAAAATAAAATTGATTCTAGTTGCCCCTTCCAAAAGGTAGTTTCGTATGGAGAGCAATGCGCAAGAAACTCCACCGTTACTCTTGTTTACAATATTTTGTTTAAGTACATTAATTATAATTATAAGATTATAATTATGTGAAGACGATGCACCGGTAAAGCCCATGTACCTATGTCTTACGCATGTATGGACGATAGTGCACCTAAAGCTCACCCAGGAAAACCAACGTACCTATTTAAATAAACAAACATACATTCCTTCGCTTTGTCTCATTAAAGGTCAGGTATTCGCTGGTATCACTGGCATGTAGGTATGTAAGATGAACGTGTATCACATTACATAGACACTGACGCCGTCGAATACAGACACATTTGACTCTGAATTTCATAATTTATAGAGATGGTTGAAAATTCAACTTTTGCTAGTATTCAGTAGAAAAAGTGCGAGGATTTTGTTTTAGCACAGATTTCCATTTAGGTTTAGTCTATCTTTTTATTTGGTTTATTTACCAAAAAAACGTTCTTGAATCGACACCAACGAATCACCTCGAACCTTTGGCAAGGACACACTTTAGCTCATAGAGGCTAAACTATTTCAAAAGTGATCAGGCGGGGACCCTTTACTGTTGTTAATGATGGGTCGGCCACAGGTGTGTTCGGCAAAGATGTTCATAAGACCGTATACATTACATAATAATATTGATCGTTACGGCGCCAGCGGATAGTTCTAACCTACCTTAGTTATAGGAACGCAAACAGAAATATGACAAACAAAACGTCCGCAAAACATTCGGAAAAAGAACAAAATACAAGTCTGGTCCTAACATGAAACCTGTTCCTGTTCAGATTGTGCCTTTTTATTTAGAGTCCGTGTTCGAAAGGCCTCACCGCGTCCGCGTCTCTTACATAAAGTTGCTTCGCGAATGATATGATGTCGTATGGTTTATTGAGATTGCTAACTTGTCTTTTTGGCTGGACATGGCCACTCTTTGTTGTTGCCAATTTATTATAGTATACCTCTTTTCATAAAATAGGTATAGTCGCCGGGCACGTAACTTGGCAAGGTTTCGGCATAGTGGGAGTAAATTTACGCATGTACCTACAATTAGTGCAACGAAAAAATTATCACTTTTAATGCTTGTCATTATTCTATGGTTATTGAAAGAATTAATTTTTAAACGTCTCTGTTTCGAAGAAAGTTAAAGAAAGGAGAGCAACATCTAACGATTCATGCTAAGTTACGTGCCGGCGACTATACCTATTATATGAAAAGAGGTAGGATAGTTTAATAGATTGGCAACACCAAAGAGTGGCCATGTTACGAGGTTAGTATGCTTAGTAGCAGTAGAATAGTAAATGATATCTATAGCTGTCAAGTGAATCGTTCTAAGCATGTTGGTTTATATGTATTAAACATCTAATTGCACTTGTTGCCCGAAGTCTAACATAAAAGCTTCTTGAGCGCGAGCATGGCGCTACATGAAAGGTTTCGCCACCGTGTACAAGATTTACGAAGATTCAGAACGACTTTTGATGCTTTTCGACATAATTTTCGATCTCACGATACGTAACCATTTTAACGATAGACTTGTGAAGACGAAGGACATGTTGAATACAAAAAGAGACAGCCTTTTTTGGTACTACTTCAAAAAACCATTTCAGCCTATAAGGACCTTAATTGACCCTGAAATAGCGCGCCTGCAATCAAATGTTTCGCAGTCCAGGACTACAATCATTTTTTTCACGTCGAGAAACCTTTTTATCTTTACCAATTTTTTTTTAAATGAACGCGTTAGGGATCATTTGCAATACGATCAGTTGCTCTCTAGGATCTAAGTTCCTATAGGTACTAATCCATAAAATACTGCGTTGAATTTTCCGTTGAAGAATATAATAATTAAAAAGAATTTTTGTATCTACGACCTCCTGAAATGCAAATTTCAAAGAAAAATTTTACCAGAGTTGCGTAGCAGTGTTGCAGAGGTAACTAGGATAGAGTATATGTATGAAACTGTAATGTTCATAAAATCAAATCTAAATGCATCTTGGTAAAGAACGGACACCACTTCATCGAATTAAAGAAGAT
The DNA here is from genome assembly GCA_948098905.1 of Tiliacea aurago. Classification (NCBI taxonomy): domain Eukaryota; kingdom Metazoa; phylum Arthropoda; class Insecta; order Lepidoptera; family Noctuidae; genus Tiliacea; species Tiliacea aurago. The sequence goes on from OX402576.1 coordinate 21,070,921, forward strand.
GCTATCATAATCAGAACCCGGAACATTTGAATGTTGTGCGATAGAGTTACCTAATTATAAAACTGTTCTAGCATGTGTATATAGAGTTCCCAAGTCAATAAACCTGAACGTATGTATGGATAAATTACAAATTCTCCTAAAAGAGCTAACTAAGAAGTGCTATCATAATATTGTCATTGCAAGGGACTTCAATATCGACATTTTAAAAAGGAACCTTTAAACTATTGAATTTGAGTGCCTTTTACTAAACTATAATTTAAAATTAACTGTGAAATCAACCTACACGATTGAAAAGTAAAACTTGTATGGATAATTTTGCTCATAATTTTCGCAAAGCATGTAAGGTTGAAGTCCTAGAACTTGCTCTATCGGACCACACAGCACAGTTTATGAAATTCCCAGTACAAACAAAATGTAACATTAAATAATGGCAGGTAAAAAGACGTGACTACTGCAATGGACACCTGACAAAATTTAAAAATTGCATAAATAATTTATCATTTACTGACATTTACAAAACCAATAATCCTAATGTAGCGTATAAATCTTTTCATGACATATTTTCATTATTTTATAAATTGTGCTTTCCCGAAGTGAATGTTAAAATTAATATTATGAGAAAACCGAAATGGGTGTCACGTGGTATTAAACTATGTAGTAAAAAGAAAAGACAACATACGGCAATACACAATCCGAATCAGATTAATAAAATAAAACATACTAATTACTCTAAACTATTTAAAAGAACTGTAAAACTCTCTCAAAGGTCACAAAATAACTACGCAATAAATATTGCAGATAATAAATCAAAATATACTTGGAAAATAATAAATAAATCAAAATTCAACATTCCGAAAAACTGTATTGACAATATTCGTGAAAACAATGACATTATCAGTGACCCAAAGGACATTTCAGATGCCTTCAATAATTACTTCGTTGACAAATTAATCCAACAGCAGGATCTGGGAAAAAAGCTACGTCTTTGATACAAAAAAGAAAAGATTCTTTTTTTCTCAATCGAGGTGTTTAAAATTATAAAAACATTAAAAAACACAAACAGTGTAGGATACGATGGACTGTCAACAAAAGTAATAAAAGCAGTAGTGGCAGAAATATCAACGCATCTAAGCCATATAATTAATCTTTGTATAGAGACTGGTGTTTTTCCTGAGGCACTCAAAATATCTACTGTTAAACTACTATTTAAAAAAGAAAATAAAGTGCTAATGCAATTTTATAGACCCTTAAGGGTCTATAAAATTATTAGTAGCCCTTATTAGTGGCCCTTATTAGTATAATCTCAAAAATATTTGAAAAGTATTTATATAAACAGTTATATACTTATCTCGAACAAGAAAATAAATACTGGCTAATGAACAGAAAGGGTTCAGAAACGGTAAACCCATAAACTTGGCACTATATGATTGTTTGCATAGTGTCATGCCAAAACTAGATACAGTATACCAGTATGTACGATATTCTGTGACATGACACAGGCCTTCGACCATGTCCGTCACAACATACTAATTGAGAAATTAGAAGCTTAAGGCATCAGAAGTAATGTCTCCAGCCTTATTCAATCTTATTTAAGCAACAGAAGAGAATTTACAGAAATTTCGACGGTAAATAAAAGCAATAAACAAGAAGTAATTCATAAGTCAAAAGAGCGTGATGTTAAATTTGGCGTACCGGAAGGCACAGTCGTAGGTCCATTATTTTTTATACTTTATATTAATGACCTACCCAAAAGTATCGACCACCCAATGACACTTTTTGCCGATGATAGTACCATTACAATCGCTTGTAAAAATAAAAACATACGAAGCTGACATTAACAATTCTATAGAAAAAATGATAAAATGGTTGGAAAACAACAATCTTAAGATAAATCTTGGAAAAACGAATATTATGCATTTTTCCCAAAGATCAACCATTCCAAATGTTAATGTACACTATTGTGATAAAAAAATTGACAAAGTTGACACAACCAAATTTCTTGGAGTAACTATAGATAGTAAAATAAATTAGGCTTAGGACTTAGGTAAAAAATATAGTAATTCCACATAATAATTATATGCTCTATATAAATTAGCCCCAGTATTAAGTGTTGATGCGATGCTAACTGCTTATCATGGCTTAGTATCCTCTAACATAAGATACGGAGTAATGTTTTGGGGTAATTCAACAAATAAGCATGTCATTTTTAAAACCCAAAAGAGGTGCCTCAGAACTATGTTTGAACTTCAGGTTACTGAGAGTAGCAAACCATTTTCCAAAAAATATAAAATTTTGACCCTTCCATCGATGTACATTTTAGAGACGATTATGTTTGTCAAATTGAACCCACACTTATTCCCCCTATTGTCAGATAAATTAATTCGAAATAGACGTGACAATAGTAAACTTTGCATTCCTAGATCCAGGACAGCTCTACTGCGTAAAAGTATATTCTGTATGGCACCAATTCTTTATAATACGTTGCCAACATATTGGAAAGAATATACTGCGGAAAAATTAAGAAGTAGGTTAAAAAGCCTTCTATTAGAGAAAACCTACTACAGCATTGACGAATTTCTTACTGATAAAAAATAATCTTATTTGTGTATTCCTAATTTATTTTGACATTTAATTTAATTGACTAATTTGACTATCTATGACGAGTTGATGACACTGTTCTGTAGTACATTTAATTTTTTTAATTTTATTATTATTTGGATTGTAATTTTTGTTTTTTTTAATAATGGATGAATTTATAATATTATTTCATGTTAATTTAATAACCTATCTATATTTGTACGCTGTTAAGGCAAAACATGACTGTAATATAATTTTATTGTAACATCTTGCATGCCATGTGTGTGTATAGTCATGTTTTGGACAAATAAATGATCTTATCTTATCTTATCTTAAACTAATTATTTGAATTTTGCACTAGGGCCAGACACAAAGAGAAGCTGCGCACCGTAGCCAATAAAACAAAGCTTTTGCACCAAAGCATCTTTTGTATGGGCCCACGTATCTATAATAATCTTCCACCTTATCTCAGAACTGATATAAATAAATAGGTACCTTTAAAAAAAACTACACAAATTATTGATAATTATGTAATTAATGTTATTACTCTTTATGTGAACTTCTAAATGACATAACATTGAATATTCATAGGTACCTACAATGATTTTATGAAGTGGCGAGCAGCAAACAAGAAAATAAAATATTTAAGAAAAACTAACAAAAATTACTTTCCTTTTATTTGAAATGAAAAGTAGAGTGTTTAAAAGTCACCAATTCCTATTCGGACTATAGCCGCCCTCGCTAATTTTCTACGCTCGGGCCGGGCGTCTAAATACCTCGTATGACGTATGGGAATTGATTCCTTTCGACCCTTGTATAACAATCTACTGTTAATGGACTTACGTGCAACTGGCGGTTGAGCATTAAATGCTCTAAGGAAAAAGACGGACATATACAATAATGCTGTAAAGCGGCCGATTCGGGAAGCATGTGAAGCATCATTGGATTTCAGGGACCGAGTTCAAAGACGCAGCAACGACATCAGAAATAAAAACCGGCCAAGTGAGAGTTGGACTCGCGCACGTAGGGTTCCGTTTCCGTTCCGTTCATTATCTATAGTACGGTAACACGTTTGTTGTATGGGAGCCTCTTAAATATTTATTTTATTCTGTTTTTTAGTATTTGTTGTTATAGCGGCAACAAAAATACATCATCTGTGAAAATTTCAACTGTCTAACTATCACGGTTCATGAGATACAGCATGGTGACAGACGTACGGACAGCGGAGCCTTAGTAATAGAGTTCCCGTTTTACCCTTTGGGTACGGAACCCTAAAAACTAGCACTCCGAGACGAATTAAAAACGAGTAATCCCACACTTGAGAGTCAGCTTGATGTCTTTACAAGTTTACAACTGCAGCTTAATGTTTGCACGGTAAAGGCTTCTACATACTGGCGCGACTCGCGACGCGACACAAAGGTACCGCTAGTCGCGCGACACGCGGGGCCTTTGTGTCGCGTCGCGTGTCGCGCCAGTATGTAGAAGCCTTAACAATCTGCCTGAAAAGCTCAGAAATAAGTACTTACTCAGAATCTTAATTAAAAGTTTACGTTTCGCCCAAATTGTTCCAAGAATTATTTATTTCATTGTTACTTTATTTGTAGCTTCGGAATAGTACAACAGACTAAGTACTTAACGCCTACTCTTTCAAACTTGTCTTGCTTGCAGTCTGGAGTAGCCCGAATTGCAACTTTGTTTTGAAGTTTTCTCAAGTACGTACCTAAATAAGTACCTTTTTGTTCTGCTTTGCCACGTTTTCAGCTAATAATAAAGGTGCTTGTTGTTTTCATGAAACTGTGGGCTTAGCTCATTATTATATTATGTCTTCGTAGGCAGGTTATCCTCACAGACACTAGGTAGGTCAAAAGAAAAGGAGTTTTTTTTTCTTGGTAGTGATTATAATTATGTCCGCTAATAGTCAATTCTAGGACTCCCGAACTCAACGAGGGATCTGTGAGTTAAGGCCAGAATACTGAGTACAGCTAGGGATTCAAGATCGCCCAAGACACCTTTATCCCCGAGGAGAATACTCTACTTTTCGCACCTACTGCGAGGTATTAAAAGCCAATTTGACTCTCTAATTAATAGTTCATGAAACTGTTAAATAACCGGGGAATACCCAGTTATGTGCAGTTTCATTATTTTATCAAAAACACAATAGATAATGTCGTAAATGACGCCCAAATCCAACATTCAATCGCGGGGGCACTATACAGACTTTAGTATACTTTGGCCGAGGTACGTGCCACAGCAACCGATCAACTGAATGTTGCGTGCGATGACATGCCGCCATAATTATCTGCCACCTGCAGATGATGTAGAAACAGCGATCGGGCGAGTCTATTATGCACAAATTATTCAATAATTTTGGACTTGGCCATATGCAGAAAACAATTGTTTTTATTGTTGTATGTATTTTCGTTTGATCTATTTAATTAATGTACATTATTGTTACTTTTTGTTCCACTATAATATCTCTAGTAAGTTGCGTAACTAAATTATTTTGTTCGTCAACGGCAACTAAAACCAGTTATGTGCAGTTTCATTATTTTATCAAAAATAATGAAATATAATAAAAATAATACGAGTATGAATTCTTTGGTCGAGCTGCACTTAATAGAAAAAATCTTTTACCATGGTTACATTTTCATGCTTAGTTTTCATGGAATTTTTAGTTGACGTTCCAAATTTAAATCACATTATTGTCAGTACAATATTATGATTGCCCGGCTAGAGCCTAGCGTATAATCTTTGGAGCCTAGGCTTAGAGAATAATAATAATAAATAATACTTCTCTTAATACTAAGAGCCCAAGGTCTATAAATGTATTTTTTGTATGACATAAACTTAATTTGACATTAGCGAGCAGGTGGTACAATAAAGCTCTGTGCTTCTTTCATAGGAAAACATAGAAATTATAATAAATGCATGGAGCTTCAATGAGTCAATAATCCGAGAATCTATTTAAAAAATAATGTGACTACGTAGTGTTGTGTATAACGCATCATAGAAATAAGTACCTGGTCTACCTATAATTTTTCCATGCCTATTAATTTGTCAGGTGCAATTATTTCGTACCTAATTTTATATGGCACATCTGCCATTGTAGGACATCTCTCGCATCTCGACAAAAAAGAAGTTACACCACACGGGCACCCATCTACTACCACATAAAGCGAGCTTTTGGTGTGCCAATCACCAGGTCATAAGGTCACACACGTACCTCCCGACCTCATAGACGGTGTTTCTTTACCCAGAGTTTCGCGATTCAAATACTTGGGCCACTGGGTCTCGGATGACCTCTCAGACTACGAGGATATTGAGAGAGAGCGCCGGGCGTTGGCTGTCCGATGCAATATGTTGGCTCGTAGATTTGCACGCTGCAGTAAAGCAGTAAAAGTTACATTGTTTCGGGCGTTTTGCCAATCTTTCTATACGTGCAGTCTGTGGGTCAAATATACGCAGAAGGCAATCAACGCCCTGCGCGTTCAGTACAACAATGCTTTTAGGATGTTGATGCGGCTGCCGAGGCACTGCAGCGCGTCGGGCATGTTTGCCGACGCTCGTATTGATGGCTTCCATGCCATCATCAGAAAGAGAGCTGCATCGTTGCTAAGTCGTGTCCGCGGCAGTGGCAACAGTATTCTTGGCATTGTGGCTGGCAGATCTGAATGCCCAATATTGTGGCATTGTGTACAGTTGCATGTTATAAAAGAACAGAAACTGATAAAATTATATTAATATTCATTTTTATTTATTCATTTTTATTCTTATTTTGCTGTTTTATGATTTTAGTGAATTTCTTAATTGTATTAATCATATTGATAATGGTCATTTATTTACATTAATTTTAAAATTTCAATTTTAATGAATTTCAGGATTTTGTTTATATGTGAATTGGTACATCTGTTATTTAATTTAGTTATAATAGTGTTATTGTGGTGTTTATTTAAAGCTTGGTTACTAACATAACTCTTAAGTATACTAACAAAAATATGGATCACTTTGTGTCTGACTTAAATAAATAAATTAAATAAACATATTTTGAACTACGAGTACGTAACCAGCTTTCACTGAGGTTGACCAAAAAACTAGAGAGAGGGAAACCGTGCACTTTGTATCAAAGATGGAACGGGCGAGACGCTTACTAATTATTTATTTTATTTTATTAAAGACTATATTTTTTCTTTTGCGTAGTAATCTGTAACATATTTAGCGATAAAATGTAGCTGGTTACAATATTCACCGACTTATTACGTTACACCCAACTTACCTACATTGGTACAGGGTTGTAAGTACCTACTTACAACCCTTACATAAACAGAATTGATAGAAAGATTGAAAAGAACGCGATTGAAGCTTCATTATATGAATTATACACTTTATGAGGAAGCAGCCAAGTGGTTCGATGAATGTACGTATAACGAGTAGATATGGCAATGAATGGAAGGCGCGATCAATGCACTTGTTAATATCGGGCCATACCTATTAGTCAGCCAACTGTGACTGGCATGCATGCATATTGCATTTTTGAGTTAGGAATTAAATTTTTTGTTTTGAATGTAAGTAGTAGGGGTTCCTGTTTTTTTTATATAGTTTATTGCTTGTCACAATATGAATTTATGTTACTTACCTTGTAATAATTGTTATAGCACACAGCTCTGTGTAAATAAAGTACATGAATTTTGTATAATTAAAATCTGATGATAATCAAAAGTGTTTATTTATTGTGTGTAGGTATTACACTGCCACTAAGGCCCTTATTATTAATTTGCTTTGTGCAAATTAATATTCTGAAATTACGTTTACTTAATTATGTTTTAAATGGGTTTGGCGCAGGAAAAGAGAGAGGGTCAGCACTCAGCACATTGGATGAAGTCGGGCCATGGACCGCACGATCCCCGCGTAGAGCCTCCAGCAGGAGTCGTTTGGACCACCTAGATTGGGCAGGAGCTGCTTCAAGGCAGGCCCGGCCCGCTCCAGTCTGGGAGTCAAACGTCGGAAGTTCTACACGAAGTTCCACCGGCTGTCGAAGACGAGTCTCAGGTAGGTACTTCATCGTCGACTCGACGCCGATGTGAACCCTTCCCGCCGTTATCTGGGAACCTGGCAGTGGCGCGTTCCGAGGACCATAAAATGGCCTCGGACTTGTGCAATGCCACCTCGAGTCCCGGATCCTATCGACGATCGTCGCAACCCCGCGTAGGCACCTACTGGGCCCAACATAAGTCACATAATAATATTCATATTAAAAGAAGAATGGCAGGATTACACGTAATCTAAGTTTCGCATTTGGACTTCGCGTACATTCGTAAAAATACTCTCAATAGATTGATCTCGTTCAAATTAAGATAAAAGGTTATCTTATATTTTTTAATATTGGGTTTCGCTTTACTTAGGTACTTAACTTTATTGAAAGAGCAAGTGTGGCCCCGTTTATTACTGACCCCATCCATGACAGTTAACCAAAAAGTATAAAATGCTGTAAACAATACGACATTGTAAGATGGTGGAAATTAATTTCCAAAAAAAAGGTTCCAAAAATTACTACTGAACGGAAAAGCGGCACTAGTCGACTTTGTACATTAAGCCCTCTACACATAGGTGTCGTGTCGTTCCTATCGTGCTCCATGCAATTCTTTGCAAAGCAGACATAACTATGACGTGTTTCTTGATGATTGACAAAATGTCTTATTACGATTATTACGATCTCATTCAATCACAAATCAAAGAAAACGATACGGTTCTGTATAAAGAAAATATGACTTAGAGAAAATCTAACACGAACTATGCACGATGGTTTGTTGCCCTGCAACTGCAGACCAACGCGTTATCGCTTTGCGTCATCAATCGTGCACGGCCGGACAGATAAAGCTTCCCGGAGCACATGTCCCTAGAGATGTAGGGCGACGTCGTACGATATGTCTGGCAACATCGTAAACGTTGAAAAAGGTCGTCAGGCAAGAAATCTGGCGACGTTGGTCAACATCGCCCAGCTTCATTTGATATCTCACACACAGAGTCACAGTGTCGAAGAGTTATTATTCTAAGGTGTCGAGGTACTACGACAAGTATTGCCAGTCACTAATACTTATGTTTTTTGCAATTTTGTAGGTCAATAACAGGTGTTATTGATTCGTAATGTTGATCTAAATATGATTCGAGGCCATAAAAAATATGGCTTTACAGAATTATAATCATTAGAATCAGAATTAAAACAAAAAACGTAAGAAAATTGAAATTCACGGGCTTACTTAGCACATCCCCCATAAAATATGACAATTAGGACATTCCCGATAAAAAAAAAAAAAAATATTCATGATTCTAGTCGGAAAATATCCCACGGGCACGTAAGTACTACGGGGATTAAAACTAATTAAAATTATGAAATCCTATGTGTTAATCCACAAAAAATAACACCCATACATAAACTCACGCCTTATTCCCATGGGGGTGGGCAGTAACTATAGAACGCCACCTGCTACGTTCCTTACATACTCCTTTTGCTTCGCCTACGTTCATATATCTGGTCATACACGCACGCCGGTTGCATGTACTACGCACCTGACCTTTCTGAAGAACATCACCAATTAGGTTACTACAAATACTACAGTACGTCCTCCTAGGGCGACCCTTCCTGGCATTTCCACTCATCTCTGCTTTATAAATACCATGTGTAAAAGGCGACTACGCCTTTCACTCATCCTCTCAACATGGTCAAACCATCTAAGCATACTCTTTTCAATTTTTGTCACTATTACATCTTCTTTTAAACAAACAATAAATAAAATGTGTAGTTAACAAAATTTTGTTTCAGTGCGGTTAGTGGAAGTCCTCAGGTGCGGTTCGGAAAAGTGCTGTTTAAATCAGTGCTCTGAGTGGAATACCTATATTTTTTGTGCTCTCACACCTTGCCAATGTTCTTACTTTTTGCATTTTTAATATTTTTATACCCACGATACCCTACTGAATAATTATAACATAATACTTATTATCACTTGTTTGGCTTCAAACGAAGGAAGGATGTTTGTTGCCGTAAGTAGGTAGGTATGTACTTAGGTGCTGTGTCACCACGTGCCCGTTTGATAAGAATGATGCTCGTTATCGATTCAAATTATAAAAATGAGACTATAGTAGTATAGTACCATTGTCATTGTATGTATTTATTTATGTTGTTTGAACTCCTGAACTGCTAAGCTCCTTTAAACGTGAGATAACGTGGTAGGAGTCGCACCCACATGATACCCACGTTGTGTAAAAAAAATCGTCTTACAGTCGGTAATCGGTAGGTACCGTTCAACCGAGTTTTTTGCCCCACTCTGTGATGGGACAGAAATGCAGACCTACCTACATATAACTGTTGAAAGTGCTACTGTTTTGTCTGAGCTTAATTTAGATTTTATCGAGATCATTTTTCGATTCAGGAATCGGTTTGCGTAATATTATTTTTTTTTTGTTACAGTGTGTGTGTCCCCCCCCCCCTGCCAGCTAAATGGTTTAAGTATTGAAGATAATTATGTGAAAAAAATCATGGCAGTAGCAAGTAACTAACTATATACGAAATTGAAAGGAAAACTATCACAGTCTCACAGCTAAGTAGGCTTTACAAGTTAACGAGTAATAGTCGACCAACCTACATTTGCAGTTGGAGAAATGCCCGTGACGTATCTATGTATATCGATGTATGGGAGAACATGTTTTTCAATTACAATGTTAAGTTTGTTTTTGTGATATATTCATCCCAACTAAGGAACCCTTCATTGTGCGAGGGCCGACCCGCACTTAACCAATTTTTTTTTTTTTAAATTTCGTACATTAAACAGTTACATAGTAGTATTTTCAATACGATATAAAAATCCAGTGAAAGTGATTTTAGGTATACCTTATTGTGACACTTCGGAAAGGAAACTAAAAGCTTGTATTACACAATAGGTTACTAAGCTTGATCCAAGATACGGACAGAGTCATGTCACAAGCAGTAGGTACCTAATTCAATTTACATTGTCAGGATCAACGTGCAACGCATGAAATTCAATTATAAACCTACACTGAACCACTGAACTAAAGCCAGTCAGTATACTCATCACTGATGGGATATCAAAATACCATCCATTGGGAACGTAGATACCCGGAGCCACTGAGCTAATATACCTACAGTTAACGATTTTAAAGCTGAAACCCGACTTTGCCTTATCAGAAAAGGCACCAGTGATTACGTATCAATGCACCGTCTGCAAATAATACTATATTGTAGTTGTTAGTAGGTAAATAAAACCTCGTGTAATCGAACTACATATACTCCATTTGAAATAAGATTAGACATTTAAATAAACTTGTTTACAGTCCGTTCAACCGTTTTTGACTTCTATTCCGTAGGCAAAAAAAAAGCAAAATTACAATTATAATACCAACTGTTTATTACAGTTGCCATTTGTCATGCCGTCAACGCATTAGAAGTTAAAATCGGTTGAACGGACTGTAAAAAAGGTTTATTTAAATGTCTAATCTTATTTCAAATGGAGTATAGATGTTCCATAATTGACCACACCAAACTATGATGTAATAAACGGATTAGTTCAACCATAAATTATTCATGTCAATGGCAACGCTATTTTTGACTTCATTGTGGTAGATGCGATCAAGCTGGGTGCGGCCGGCGCTCCTAAGTTATGGTCCATAGAGCCAGCTGATATCACTGTTGAGCTAACCAATTAGATGTAGGCTTACCTTGATACTCGCCTTGGCTAATTGCCAGGAGATCAAAACAACTATATCAAGAGGAGTCGAGTCAAGTTTCACCAAAGAGACGCATGGATACGAATGTAGGGTTATTGCTTTCGGCCGCCATGGCAACTGAATTTCACAACCAGTTGTGAAAAAGGATTTTTTATTCTTTAAACATTTGCAAATAGCAAAATGTTATTGTAGGTAGTTATAATAGTCACTGAGCTTCCAATTCGTTTTAAAGAGTCGTTAATTATAATCAAATATTTGCTTCAGGTTAATATTATAAAAGCAACAAAGGTTTTTTTATTATTATTATCGTTGCTTTAACTTGAACATGATTTCAAATATCAGAAAAATGCTTTAGTAAATCACATCCGCGGCAGAACCTACGTACTACGAGCTACGTAACCAAATAAATATAGACGATGTTGGCTACCATATTATGAATTGCGCATTTTAATTTTTTATTTGCTTATGTTTTTCTTTGGAACGTTCTTTGAACGTAAAATGATAAACATAGGTACTGGTAACGGTAAGTACGCAGGAAAAGCGAAGAGCAAAGGTTTTTCCTATTTCTACGTCTATTGATGAACACGTAATTACTAATAAGAGGTACCTACTCAGGCGGCCTCTACACCTACAATATGTTTGCGCAATATAACAACCCCAAACGGTCAAAATAATTGCACAATTAGTGATATTGTGCAATATAATTGATCATTTAGGGCCCGCCTTATATCCACCATGTTCGAACTTTTGGAAAAACTACGACTTTACTTAAAACTCGGCAGTTTCAGCAGCAGTAAGAGAAGTAACGGTAGGCTAAGAGAGTAAGGCCCGTATTTATTGAACGTTACCTACTCAGTGGCACTTAAGCATTACTTAAGACTAAATTCAACCAATCTAATGGCTTGAATCTAGTCTTAAGTAATGCTTGCACAATTCCAGTTGAAGATAATGCGATGAATAGCTCACAGAAAATACGAATAAAAATAATAAGACTAAACTCATCAATAGGAAAGGTAAGTAGGTACCTACCTTACCTACCTAGTGCTTATTTCTTCTTCGGGAATTTGTTTTCCTTATTATTATATTAACGTCATTAATAGGCGGTCCTGAACCTACAATATGATTGAATCAGCCCTTGCACTCAAAAGATCAATTATTTTGATGCTAAAACATAACGGCCCTAAGTTTCAATGTTTTCGCGTGAGCAAGACCAGCGCAATGCTTATCCTACACGACGCAAAATTAAAATATAAACTAAACAATACAAATTAAACTTGCTCAAACCAATCGTTGCACATTCTACAATATTAATTAACCCTAAACGGTTAAAAACATTGGGAGATTCGTGAAACTGTGCAATATGTGCCACATAATTGATCGTTTAGGGCCCGGCCCGCCTTCAATATTTTGGACACGCCCGCGCCCCTATTGGTTTAGAAAAATTTGCAATGGCCTATTTTTTTATATCCAAACTACGTAGTTACGTAGTTTTGATATAAAAAATAGGCCATTGTCACTCTTGGCTTGACTTCTAAGAAATCGATACCAATAGACAATAACTGAAGTAGCTTGTTGTCAAGCACGCACGGCCAGTGCTTACACTGTTCAAATTACTGTAAAAGAAACAAAGATTTATTTTTTAGGACTCACATAAGAGACCACAAATTAAACTAAAACACACTCTTAGAAACTTAAAAAACAAAAACCAAAAAAAATACAAAGTAAAATGAAAATAATAAAAACAAACATATAAATACTCTTTAGTAGCTTGAAGCAAACCAGACTGTATAGTAAACCCTAGTTTCAACAAAATTAGACTAAAGTCCATTTCACGAAAGAAGTCCCGCAGACGAGGCGCGACGTGGCGCTGCAGGTATTGCTAACTTGTATAATAATAATTAGTTCCACTTAATTCCGCGGGACTTCTTTCGTGAAATGGACTTTAGTCTGCCATCCGGTTGATTTTGTTTAGTTTTGCGCAGAAGAAAAATGATGTTTTCCAACGACGCACGGCTTCAAAACCACGGATAAAACCAATTTTTTGACGGAATATGATTGTGCATGGACGTTGCTAGGTTCTCGGAAAAATGTATGTGTATACAACAAGCCTATCCAAATAAATAAAAAACTGGCGAACGCGTTGGTGGCTTGGTGCACCGTCGCTGACGGAATATTCGTCTTTTTATCTAACTTACGATTGCAATCAGAATCATAAGTTAGATTAGATACGGAGTAGTATACGCTCAGGAGTAGGCAGTGACCTGTCGCAGTGACCGGCCGCGGGATGCTGGGACGCGGTGGTATCCTTCTGCGAAACAGTCGTGTCGCAGAAGGAGGCTGCGGAAAGGGAGCGGGAGATCTCTTCCGCTCACCCGGCCCGCAGCAGGCGCACCTGGAGTTGGGAGAGGGCTAACAACGCCCTCTTCCAAAAAATGACAATTGATCACATTGGGTTAGGTACATTTTTACAGTTCACCCAAGTTCATTGCGTTATTTGCGTTGTTGAGCAGGCGAACTTTTAACCGACTTCCAAAAAGGAGGTTATTATGTTCGTCTGTATGTTTGTTTTTTTATCGATGAATTGTGGGGAATCATTTTAAAAATGATTTTTTCATTTTAAAGGCTATGCTCTCGAGGTGGTCCCATTGTCACCAAGACAGAGAGATAAAGACCACAGATGGCCACCGGAACTACTTAATAATAAGTGTTTCACGGGTTGCGATTCGATTAGGTACTTTAATATGGTTGCTTAGTAATTTATGCTCGTCACAATGCGTCTCGTTTATGATGAAGTGAAGCTGATGGTTCTTATCAGGAGAACTCCTCAACAATTAACGTCCCTGCATCAGGAAAAGCAATATTTTGTACAAGGTGTTGCAGTATTTGGTCCGAAGGTGCGAATTGGTGCAAGGAACTTAACATGTATGTTCATAATGTTAAGTTCCTTGCACCAATTCGCACCTTTCCGAAATTAAAGTAACACTACTTAGTCCTACAGAAAATTCAAAAATATCTGTCGGCTAGTTTTCGAGTTCTAAGGTGGCTCCTCAATCCAGACGCTTGAATTGAGGAGCCACCTAAACGTCCTATAACTTGTTAACGGTTATAGGTACTACAAATTCCAGGATCGGGCCTACAAAATCGGCTAATTTACTACTAAATATTGACAGTACCCGCGTTTATATATGAGACATGGCTCCTCAATTCATACGGACACTGTTGATGTAGCATTCAAAGCTTTTCAAAATTTCAAATACCACAATTGTGCTTTTTAATATAAACTCTCCAGTTAATTATTTGTAGGTTACCTTAAAACTTGTACTAGTTTTAAGTAATTATTCAACATCAGTCAATCAATTTTAGAAAATATCGGAAGATACTCTTCAAAGAAACTCTAGCTCCCAATTTTGCAAGGAGCGCTGGATTGAATAAAATTAAACAATACGTGATCAGTCCTGAGTTTATTACGATTAAGTTTTTCCGCTACCAATAGCCTATTTAGCTAAATTGTTTGAAAATGATGACCCTTGATCGAAGATTTTGCCAAATCGTAGAGGTACATTCTACTATTAGGCAAAATCTATGAGCAGATATCAAACGAATGTTAGATACTGTTTCAAAACTACAGTGTTATACTCGTTATTACGAGTATAACACTGTAGTTTTGAAACAGTATCTAACATTCGTACGTACGAAACATTTATAATTTCGCTTCTGAATTATCAGCGTGTCATTTATACACAAAACTATTGTGCAGTGCTCCCTCTTACTTCGTGTGGCACGTTTGTACCTCCCTCAAGTCACCAGTAGGTACTTAGGCTATTGTCTGAATCTGAACCGAAGTACTGAATACCGCTATTGAGCACTCACGTTGCCATAACACCTAGCATGAGAAATAATTAAGGTATTCAAATATGCTATTCGATAGCTTCATATTTCCATCATTAATACTCAGTTTATTCTTCCGTTCCTTCAATTCCTATTGCAGCTGGATTATTTAGTTAAATTTCAGATTTGCAGTTGAACATCACAAAATAGATACTTACTGACAGTTATGTCAGGGATTCAGGATCATAAGCCAATTATGTTCGCATGATATTTCAGTGTTGATTTCATTCATGACTGGTACATTAGATGTAGGGTTATTGGTCAAACACTAACAATCTCGTAAGGGGTCATTATTAAAAAAAAACAGCTGTTCCCCACATTTGACGAGTATATGCGACCAAAAATGTAGCGAACAGCTAATTTTTTTATACGGTTTTCGGAGTTGGTCCTGTAGTAAAAGTTGTTCATAAAGGCTTCTACATACTGGCGCACTGGCCGGTTCTGGCAGAAGAGTACCTGATTCTGGAAGAAAACCGCGGTGCATTCGCAAATCTTCATTAGCCGACCTCAAAAAGAACCTAGAGGAAGTGAGAAGTGATCAAATTAGCCTATGGACGGTCAGGAGGACGCTTCTCGCTGTCAATATACGCAGTCACCGTTCAGCCCGTGGCCCTCAATTACTCCGTGAGCAAAGACTTGCTTAACTTAGTTTCGCTCGAAATTGTGCGATGCACCATTTTTAACGGACTTCCAAAAAGGTAGAGGTTATTTGTTCGGCGGTTTATTGCTTTTACCGATGCGTTATCTGTTGAGGAGTTCTCGTGGTAAAAAAGAACCAGGAAAACTGCCACTCATCAAACGCATTGCGGCGAGAATAAATTGCTTAGCAAAGTGCCTAATCGAATCGAAACCGTGAAATACTATTATTATTAAGTAGTTCTGATGGCCATCTGTGGTCTTCATCATCAGTTCCACTTCACTAAATGGTGCTTTTCGAGTGCAACTGCATGAGTTAATATAAAAAACTCGAATCGCTATAATATGGTGTGCATAATATATTTGAGAATTTCCCTCGCTTTCCATGGGATCATCAGATTCTGACTTGGTGACAATAGGACCACCTCGGACCACCTTTTTGTTTGTCAAACAATATTTTTTTTAAATCGGTTCATAATTTACGGAGCAATCGGTGAACAAAATAAAATAAAAAGGAATTCGTTATTTGGATTGGCCAGCTCGAAGTCCCCCACCTCAATCTAATAGAGCACATCTGGGATATTCGGAAGTGACAAGTAAGACTAAGATCAGTGCAGTCCGCTCCGCAAAACATCAGGGAGCTACAGAATGTAATTGCCGCGGAGTGGAAACGCAGGTATTCTACAAGAAACCTTTAGGAATATCCTCGAAAGCATTCCCAGACGAATGATGTCATTTTAGCAAGAACACACTCGTTATTGAACATAGAAAAAAATGTGTTTACGATAATAAAAAATCATAATAAAAATTTACTGCTTTTACGTACAGGATAGGTACACTCATTTCCTTATTCTTAGGGTACACTACTGACTGTTTGGACTTTGACATCATTTATCATTGATTTAAATAAAAATTAGGTGACGTAATTGACATTGACAGAAACTATATTCTGAGGATACAAGCTACTTAGAATTATCAAATTACTTGAAGGTACCAATGCAATAGCTTATATAATGCTTAGAGCATTTAACCGTTATATTATATGACCGTTTTTATTTACAAGAGTTTATATTTTTCCTCTGCTTTGATTTTTTTCAACGTCTACGAGTGTGTTACGCAACGTCTACGAAGTTTCTACGCAACGTCTACGAGTCTGTTACGCAACGTCCAGGAAGCTGCTACGAAATGTCTTTAGCGTTATGTTCTCAGGTTACATTTTTGTATAATATGTCGATGTCAAACGACCAGAGCTGCGGGAGAGTCGGCATCGGCATGAGTAGGTACCCATAATTTTTCTAAGGCCCTAACTATTAAATAGTGTTTTATTATGGTTGTCTATCTTGTGTTGTATAAGCAACCCTATTGGCTTTACAAAGTAGCCACTGTATATCAGGCATTATACACAAATATAGATAATCGAAATTACTACAATGACATCACTTTCTCGTCGTTGACGCTTGATAAATCATATTTAAATCTGACCTAATGTGGGTGATCTGTAAAGTTTTTTTTTTTTTTTTGGATGTGTTTTTGTAATGGATAAACTCAATAAATACTATAAAATAATATATACAATACCGATTTTAAAAATGATTTCACTTTTTGTAAGCTACATTATCAGCAAGTAACAAGAAACGTATTTTATTGTTATAAAAAAAACGGCGCTAGCAAAAGAAATCAAATCTCCCTCCCAACTACCGGTGTGTTCCATGTTTAAAATTTAAACAACTTCCGTTCGCCTCGCCCGATCACACTTTTCGTAACGCACTCGTCACGCATTCACCAGCTTACTCCCCAAGTCAAGCGTGCGTAGAGAAGTTTTACTTCAAAAAATTAGAGATCCCTACGAATATTGCAATACTTAACATCAAGGTAAGTATAAAAGTCATCGTTTAACGTACGCTGCGAAAACTATTGACGATACATAAAATAATAATGTCCTACACGTTTTAGTACTCATCATTAACCACAAAAAAGCTCGCGAGCCTAACTACTTCTAACTAAACCTAAATACGTCTAAAGTCATAACTCATAACCGTTTTTAGGGTTCCGTACCCAAAGGGTGAAACGGGAACCCTATTACTAAGGCTCCGCCGAGCGACGTCTGTCTGTATGTCTGTCCGTCTGTCACCAGGCCTCAGGCCTCATGAACCTTGATAGTTAGACAGTTGAACTTTTCACAGATGATGTATTTCTCTTGCCGCCGCTATAACAACAAATACAAAAAAATAGAATAAAATAAATATTTAAGGGGGCTCCCATACAGCAAACGTGATTTACGCTCGTTTTTGCTCGACATTGATAACGGCAACAGGTAGACGCTTGAAATATTCACAGATTATTTAGTTATATATTCACTTTAAAAATAAATAGAGAAATAGAGATAAAAAGATACGTAACATTTTTTACTAATTAGTTCTAAACAGATATAATTATCTGTCTATAACTAACAGTTTAATGATGGAAACCGTATGAAGATTAACTTACAAAGGTTAACTTAATCTTTGTTAATATCTTCATACAGATAATATTCTGTTTAGAACTATACAGGATGTTAAAGTAATTGCGTGCCATAGCTTAGGGGTAGGTTCAGTATCGATAAAGGAACCCAGGAAAAATAAAAAATAAATACAAAAAAAATTATACACTAGATATATACGTAATATAACGAAAAATTTAATTAAACATAAACAATAAATAAAAATAAGTCTCTTCGTACTTACGTACGGGCTTAGGACCGTCAAATAAAATAATTTTAATTCTAAACGATTGCTATTTTTAACCGACTTCCAAAAAGGAGGAGGTTATATGTTCGGCTGTATCTCCGTCAATTATGGACCGATTTTGAAAATTATTTTTTTGTTTAAAAGGGTATGCTCCCCAGGTGGTCCCATTGCCACCAAATCAGAATCTGATGAGGGGATCTCATGGAAATCGAGGGCAACCCTCGAATTTTATAGGCAAACATATAGCGATTTGGATGTTTTTTATAGTAAGTAACTCGTGCATTTGCTCCCGAAAATCACCATTTGGTGAAGTGGAATTGTTGATGGAGACCACAGATGGCCACCGGAACAACATAATAATAAGTATTTAACTGGTTGCGATTCGATTAGGTACTTAAAAATGGTTGCTAAGTAATTTATGCTCGTCACAATGCATAAATATGGTGAGTGGCAACTCCTCAACAATTAACGTCCCAGCATCGGGAAAAGCAATATTTTGTAAAAGGTGATGAGCAGTTGACTTTAGGCTACTGTAACTTAGATAAATTAAAAACTGACCCACCAAAAAGTGAAAAATAAAAAAACTTTTTGTAAAAAAAAATAACCGACTTCCAAGAAAACACTTCAAAGTGAAAAATAACTTTAATTTCGGAAATCGGTGGCAAAAAACTAAAATACAGATCCAAAGACAATTTTTTTTTTAGTTAGTAGGTACTAAATTAGGTTGATCTTGCAATTTTTTTTTGTGATGTCGTTTCTTTTTTTTCCGTTATCGATACTGAACCTACCCCTGAGCTAAGGCACGCAGTCCCTTTAACATCCTGTACAGATACGATACACAAAGAAATCAAACTAACAATGGCGTTGGTAGGTTAGGTAGTAATGGGTATCTGCAACTATAGTTCCTTTCCGCCTGTTTCGGAAAGTTGTGATTGCGGTTAATTAAAGCTTCTGGAGAATGTCTAAGTCTTTCCTATCGCGGCTACGAACATATACGAGCTGTTATTTTATAATTACGAACTTAAAACTAATCGCTAAGCGTTTTCTTGGAATTTTGTTTCAAATTAGAGCTTTTAAATAAATCTCGGCTGAAACAGATGCTTTGCAACAATAAAATCTCGCGATCGCCCGCTCGCGGCCGCCGCTATGAATCTCACACTTATTTATAAAGCCATGGTAACAACACGCTATTTATAAACGAGCAACAGAACTTGGTAAACTTAAGAATAATGTAATACTTACAAACTGTGAGTGTCGCTCGGCGGTTTCGGAACAGTCAACAGGTCTTGGTGTAAGCACGCAACTTTGCTCCGGAAGCATTGACATTTAGAAGGGCAGTTTTTGGATAAAGTAAAGTTTAAAAAGTTGAAAAGAAGTAATAACTTAAAAATAATTATGGGCCTCATCGTTGAGAATTAAAGTTGAAAAGTGAGTATGTAATGCTGGTCGCGGTACGGTGTGCCGCTGTGCGAGCGAGCGGCTGGATGCGAGTGCACCGTGCAGGCGTCCGACTGGCAGAGTGTCGGCGGCCGGCGAGTGACTGTGGCTGCCTATGGCGCGGGATGCGATGACGGCAGCAGGCGGCAGGCAGAGGCACCCGCACGCTCCGCACCGCGCCGCCCTGTACGCGTTTCCCGAATAATCAAATCAAGTGATGCGCTCCGGACGACCGGGATATAATACGTTCAACAGTGTAGTGATCACAAAACTCTGAAGTTTATAATTCGGATACCTAATAAGTTTTCTGTACATACTGCACATTTTACGCAGGTTTTAATTAAGTACCTACTTAACTTAGAACTTCCGTATGCACAGTTAGCAACGAAAGTCCATTAACAGTTCAGTTTCTAAGGCTCCGCCGCGGGCCGCCGCGCCGCCGTCTGTCTGTCGGTCCGTCTGTCACCAGGCTATATCTCATGAACCGTGATAGTTAGACAGTCGTTTTCACAGATGATGTATTTCTGTAGCTGCTATAACAACAAATACTTACTAAAAACAAAATAAATTAAATATTTACGGGGGCTCCCATAGAACAAACGTGACTTTTTGGTCTTTTTTGCTCGATATTGATAACGGTCGTAAAGTCCGTTTGGTGCCGGACGTAAAGAATAGCACCATCCCATTTCTTCCCGTGGGTGTCGTAAAAGGCGACTAAGGGACTTACTAGAGAATGGGCAGCAGCGTTCTCTATGCATTTTTAAAACAATACTGCGATCGCCAACCCGCCTGCCAAGCGTGGTGATTATGGCAAATCCCCCCCCCACCCCCTTTTTGGGGGAGGCCTATGTCCAGCAGTGGATATCTTTCGGCTGAAATGATGAATGATGATGATGATTGATAACGGCAACAGGTAGACGCTTGAAATATTCACAGAATATAATTATAATTTAATTATTTATTTTTTATGTGAATATATTATATTCACTTAAAAAATAAATAATTAAATTAAAATAAAACAAATATTTAAGGGGGCCTCCCATACAACAAACGTGTTTTTTTTGCCATTTTTATAGATAATGGTACGGAACCATTTGTGCGCGAGTTCGACTCGCACTTGGCCGGTTTTGACATAATTATTAGGTATTAGACACATTATACCTACTTACATAATTATATAGGTAAGTACTTCAATAAAAAGCGAAATAGAAGTAGAATTAAAAACCTTTTAACTCTTGTATTAATAGGTACCGTACTTTACTACACTGTACTTGCCGTACTTGGGGAATGCAATCCGGACTATCCGTAATCCGAAAAATCCGGATATCCGTACATTTTTACTAGACTTCCAGATCCGAATTTGATAATCCAATCCGGATATTTTGAATAATAATATAATTTTTAAAGTGAGAGTGGAAGTTTTGTGCAGAAGTATCAGCGGTGATCAACGTAGCGTCTACTTTGATCACCGCTGATACTGCACTGAAACTGATGATCGAAAGTTTATAAAACAAAGAAGGAACTCTGACAAAAAGTGTTTCTGACGCCTTAAAAAAGAGAATAAAAGAACGACATTTTGCAAAACTGTAGAAAACCGGGTTAATCCTATAGAAATGTCTGTTAAATGAGTTGAATCACATGAAACTAAATCTAGAGAAAGAGAGTCCTCTGATCAATAATGAGATTCCGAGAGAGATTAGCATTTGAGCTAAATAACATCGATAAGGCTGGAGAAGAAAATGTGCTCATCAGCCGAAAGCCTGAAACTGATATTCCCAGTATAGTGGGAGTGGAGATGGCGTTATTCGAGGATAGCGGTTTACGGAGGCCACTTACCTTCAGTGCATTCCACCTACAAGCGTCGAATCAGAATGTGCTTTTTCCGCAGCAGGAAATATGTGCAACCAAATTCGCAGCAGGTTAAACGACAGCACTTTAAGGCCCGTATTAATAAACGTTCCCCAATGTGACTCAAGTGCGTATTTATTTGATACGCCATTAATATGATATCAGCATCTCAAGATCATTACTAATTAATAAACACATGAAAACAGTATCTCAGTTACCAAGATCAGCTCCTCAGGGAGCTGTACTTGATGAAGATATCTACTTTTAAAGTTTATTTATTAAACTTTATGCAACTGTTTTTACCTACAATATTGACGTATCTACCTAGTTAGGTTTTCTCATAAATTATAAGATAACACCAAAATGTACACTTAATTTGCAAATAAATCTTTGACTTTGACTTTATGCTGTAGCATAAAGTTACCTAGAAGTTACCTAGTACCTTGAAGTTAATAGGACGGCTATTTCTGGGGAAATTGGAAGACCTCTGTTACTGTATTTCAGCAATGAGTTTATTAATGTTACTATAGGTATACACCGTTGAATCGTTTTTAGGGTTCCGTAGTAAACAAGGAACCCTTATATTTTCGCCATGTCCGTCTGTCTGTCTGTCTGTCTGTCTGTCTGTCTGTCTGTCTGTCCGTCCGTCCGTCTGTCGCCAGCTTAGCTCAGAGACGCTTAGTCCTAGAAATCTATAATTTGGCATGGGTATACATATTAATTATGCCAAAAAAATGGTAAAATAAAATTATGAAAAATTTTTTTTTTTAGGGTAAAAAAATCATCATCATCATCCCCATTTCCCCTTACACGTGAAATGGGGATAATATTTTTTTTTCTCGTCTATTCCATGCTGTGGGGTATCGTTGGATAGGCCGTTCAAAAATATTGTGGGTTTGGCTAAACCATTTTTCAATTAAGGGATCCGTTTGCGTAATATTAAGCTTTAAAGTGCTAGTTTTTGTTAGAGTCAAGTGTCCCCCCCCCCTGCCAGCTAAATGGTTGGTTTTGGATATGTGAAAAAATTCATGGCAATAGTATATATAACGAAATTAAAAGGAAAACTATCACAGCTAAGTAGGCTTCACAAGTTAACGAGTAATAGTCGACCAACTTAAATTTGCAGTTGGAGAATTGACCGTAACGTATATCGATGTATGGGAGAGCATGTTTTTCAACTACAATGTTAAGTTTGTTTTTGGGATAAATTCATCCCAACTACGGAACCCTTCATTGTGCGTGGTCCGACATGCACTTGGCCGGTTTTTTTTAAACTTTCCCTTGTTAATTCGAAAGGATTCGAGGCATCCCTTATATAGATTTTTGGTAAAAGATATCGCAAAGTCCATAAAATATCGTCATAGTACTCTATTTCATCAGAACAATTAATTTCACCCAAAATATTTTCAAACTCCATATTTCGCGCCATTAATCACGACCTCAAGTCACGGACTGCCTACACTCAGATTTAAGCATCTCGAGTACACACACCTATTGTATACTTAAGTGTCGATTTTCGTTTATTAATCAGTCCATCACTCGGCTGATAACGTAAACCCAAGCCGTAACGTTATGTATTTAGTACATAACATAGGTAGGATCAAGTGGGGGACAGTATAGCAAAAAAGTCATTTTTATTTTTAGAAAAAAAATAATGTATTTCGTATTCTTATTAATTACTGCTGATTCTATGGTACCATTCGAACCGGGGTTATTTGTTGATGTGTATAACTGTCCATAGAACCTCTCGATCTCTACCAACAGACAGCTCAGGTTTGGCGGATACGATCCTGCCATCATCGGTCTTCAGTTTTGCAAGCTGGCTCTGCCCAATAGGCAGATCTCTTGCAAACCCCTTGGAGCCCTTATTTCGCTCTATCGCGTCCTTAATGCGGTCTGCATTAAAGCGGCGAAGGTCGCTTTTCAAGGACTTAGAGATCCGGCGCATCGTCTGAAGACTGTAGGATCAACTCACGTCTCTCCTCCATGAGCTGTTTAGTAAGATCAGAGAGCTTCTTGTTTTATTTGTGCGACAGGTCTTAAAGATGTATGGACAGTTTTCACGAACCCATAGTTATAATCGCCCACGGAGCTCCCTAGGCACTTGAAATTATTCTGAAGTTCGAGCTGAAAGTTCTTGGGATTTTGGACTTGGATTGGTGCTGGGTGGAGCGTAGACTTCATCAGTCGGGATCTTTCCAGCTTGATATTTAAGTCCAATGTGCCTCTTACCATGCGGTGATCACTTCCGGTTTTCACCGCGTTGATCACAGAGACATCATTGAATATTTGCTTCTTCTTTGACATAATGAAGTCAATCTCGTTTTTGTTGCACCATCAGGGCTCTGCCAGTTCCACTTTCTGTGCTCACGTTTTCTGAAGAAGTAGTTCATCATAAAAAGGCGTTCCTTCTCCATAAAACTGGCCAGTACGTGACCTCGGTGGTTCCGACGTCCAACTCCAAATTGCCCCACTCGCGGCTCATCATCGTTTCGTTTGCCCCGTTTTGCGTTGAAGTCCCCCATGACAACGGTGAAGTGAGTTTTAGAGCCATGCATGGCTCTTGAAATATCCTCATACATGTCTCCACCTCATCGTCGGGGTGTGACGAAGTCGGGGCGTAAACCTGTATGGCCTTCAGCGAATATCTTGCGGATATACTGAGTATAAGGTACGCCACCCTGGTCAGGTCGACAAACTCTCGATATTCACCACGTTGCTCACAAGGGATTTATGGACGATAAACCCTACACCATCTTGGGACTGCTGGTCGCCCTCCCGGAAATAGAGCAAGTTCCCAGATTTCAGGATTATCGAGTCCTCCTTCTCTCTTCGGACTTTAGATAACCTATTATACCCCATCGTAACCTGCTCAATTCTTCCTCGAGTTCAATAATCTTCTCGTCGGTCCGGAGTGTACGCGTGTTGCACTTGTTTGTTGCCAGGTCCAGTTTTCAGTGATTTTGGTAGCCGGATCTCTTCCGGGGATTCTAAGCACCCGTTGCCTCACCGTTGCCATGACCGCTACCGTAGCCAAGAGCGGGCGGGCCGCTGGGTACTATGGCCGTTTTTTCTTAGTGCTTGTTGAATGCACACTTGTTGATGTGAATTGACTACAAAACGTTGTAAAAAAAAAGTGGCGGTTGAAGAAAAAAAAATATATAAGTTCAAAAGTCCGGCCTAATAACGTTTATTAAGATGTATGTTCACAACACCTATTTGAACGGATATTGTTAACAACAAATTGGCGCAGTGGTTTCGGCCGCTACCGTGTAAACTAGATGAACCGAGTTCCGTCCCGGCCAACCACTGAGACTTTTTGCGAGG
Source organism: Tiliacea aurago (assembly GCA_948098905.1). Lineage (NCBI taxonomy): Eukaryota > Metazoa > Arthropoda > Insecta > Lepidoptera > Noctuidae > Tiliacea > Tiliacea aurago. The sequence continues at coordinate 21,096,096 of OX402576.1, forward strand.
TGTAATTTGTATTAAATCATAGTTCTGGTTGTGTATTTATATTCTTGGGCTATATGACTTAAAGAAATAACAAAAAATGGATATAGATAATATTACCCAACGCCGCCAAGACCACAGTTCTATCACCAATTAATGTTTCATTTATGTCTACGCAGTCAGACTGTCTATCAAAATATCTTCCCGATTTATCAATCGGAAATCTTAGCAGTGACGAAACCGAAAAGATGAAGGAGGAAATTGAAAGATTACTGCTCGACTGCAAACTGCGCATGCTGAAATTGAGACATTAAACTTAGAAAATATCGACCTAAAAAAGACGACTAAAGAGCAAGACAGTATTATCATAAAACTTAAATCTTTATGCACTGATTCGGTAGGAAGCTCGAACAAAAGTATAACAAAAAGCAAACATAAACGCCTACGCAAAACATTGAACAAAAAAAACTTAAATGTGAGTTGTACAGACTTAGGTTTAACACTTGACGAGGACCTCACAATAGATGGCACTGTTACTAAAACATTAAGTTTGAGTACGCCGTTGAATAAAAATAGAGTAATAGAAAACAAAGTGATCCAACCAAACATACCACAAGTAATAAAAACCTTGAATAAGATATGCATTCTGAGTACGAACAATAAAAACAAAGTACTACCTATAGCGCAAACAACATTTGCTGAAACATTGAAGTTAAGTCACTATCTTAAGCCTGGAGGAGGGACTACACAGCTTTTAGATGGAATTCAGTCAAAGTTAACCGGTTTTACTATGAATGACTATTGCATAATTTTCTTAGGTGAAGAAGACTTTAAAACCACCAATAATTATTTTGACACGATTCTGAACATAAGAGAAACACTGCATGATGTGAAACATACAAATATCATTATTTGTTTGCCGACATTTATCTGCGCGAATTATGCAAATTTATATAATTGGAGAATAGAGACTTTTAATAATTTACTATATCTTGACATATCTACGCATGGACACGCTTTTCTTATAGATAGTAACTTAAATACGATTACAGTAGAAAATATGATTACAGTATGTTTTATAGATCAGGTGGAATTAATAATTTTGGCCTGCATACAATCTTCAAAGATACACTGAATTTAATAACTGACTTACAAAGCTATACCATGCAATCTAATGGAGAAGACTTAAGCAACAATTACAATACAGAGAACAAACATTTTTTTCGTGACTAACCACCTATATGCAATGCATCAAAACATAGCAGGACTGATATCAAAAGCAGACTCTCTATCTGTCTGTTTGCAGGAATTATCAGCAAAAGGCATAGAAGTCGACATTTTATGCATAACGGAACACTTCATGATGCAGGGATATGAGAATCAATTATGCATTGATAATTATTGTTTGGCAGAATGTTTCAGTAGAAAAGAAAGTAAGAGAGGTGGTTCATGTATACTTGTGAAGATCGGACATCCATGGAGAGAACTGCCAAAATTTGCTAAATTATCTTCTCTTGGTGTATTTGAATGCTGCGCCATAGAGCTTATTAACCACAACACCGTGTTTATATGTATTTATAGGGTTCCTAACGGCGATAAATTATTGACATTGTTACAAACTTATAATAAGAAATCTCAAAATATTGTCATAGCGGGAGATTTTAACATTGACACATTAAAAAGAAACAGTAATGCAATTTGAATTTGAAAATCTGCTATTAAATTTTAACTTAAAACTAGCACTGAACGAACCTACACGATTGAAGAGCCAAACATGCATAGACAATTTTGCTAAGCATAAGCATAAGCATAATTTCAATAAGCCTTGTAAAACTATAGTATTAGAATTCGCGTTGTCTGACCACACAGCGCAACTTCTTAAATTCCCCGTAAGCAAAACGTGCGCAATAAACAAGTGGCGTATAATTAGACGGGATTATAGTGACGAAAACATAGCAAAGTTTAAAAATAATTTAAGCAACTTGACATTTACAGAGGTATATAATGCTAATGACCCCAATATTGCATATGAGGCTTTTACAGATCTGTTTACATTGGTTTATGACCTATGCTTCCCCCATATCGGGATAACTGTAAAAAAAAAAAAGAAGTAAATTGGATATCTCGTGGTATTAAGATTTGTAACAAAAAGAAACGACAACTGCTGTGGCATTATAGGTTAAAGCCTAATCAGATAAATAAAATGCGTCTTAAAAATTACACCAAGCTGTATAAAAAAATTATAAAGCTGACACAGTGTGCACAAAATAATTACAAAATTAAAACTTCTACATGTAAATCCAAAACGACTTGGCAGATAATTAACCAAAACAAATTAAATATACCAAAACCCGCTATAGATAAAATTAAAATTAATGATGAGTCTATCACAGAGCCAAAAGGGCCAAAACACATAGCAGATCTCTTTAACAACTATTTTATTGACAAAATTCAACCCATTGTAAATGCTGGAACTACAGTAACGCAACATATTTTGAATAAAAGAGACTCTATGTTTATGGCGCCTAGTACACCAGATGACGTACTAAAAATCATATCAATACTCAAAAATACTAATAGTGTAGGCTACGATGGAATTTCCACAAAAACAATCAAAGCTGTAGCTGGCGTCATATGTTTTCCTTTATGTTACATAATTAATTTGAGTATTAGTGCTGGCATATTCCCATCTGCACTAAAAACATCCATCGTAAAGCCACTTTTTAAGAAAGACAATAAAGAGTTGATGGTGAACTATAGACCGATATCACTGATCCCTATAATTTCCAAATTTTTTGGAAAATATATTTATAAACAACTCAACTCATATTTAGAACACAACAAGATCCTCTGCAATGAGCAAAAAGGTTTCAGGGAAAAAAAAACTATTAACATGGCAATATATGATTTTTTACACACAGTGATGACAAATATGGATCAAAATAAACCGGTTTGCAGTATATTCTGTGACATGACTCAGGCGTTTGACTATGTTCAACACAATATTCTACTTAAGAAACTCGAAGCATATGGTACGAGTATTAGAGGTAATGTATTAAAACTATTTGAGTCATATCTTCAACACAGAAAGCAAATAACGGAAGTCAGTAGGATAAATATAACTACAAAACGAGAAGAGTTGCATCGTTCGCACGAACGTGAAGTTATGTATGGTGTCCCACAGGGAAGTGTTTTGGGACCTCCCCTGTTTACATTATATATTAATGACTTGCCTAAGTCCACAGAACAACCTATGAGCCTCTTTGTCGATGACAGTGTAGTGACAATTGCGTGTAAAAATCCAGACACATATAAATCTGACATTAATAACTCACTAATTGCAATTATAGAATGGTTAAATAATAATAATTTAAAAATTAATTTAAATAAAAATCATGCACTTCAGTCAACGCTCCTTGACATTAATTCAAAATCTAGATATAAACTATAATAATAATAATATTGACGAAGTTGATACAACAAAATTCTTAGGACTTACTATTGACAATAAATTAAATTGGAAGGCACTTAAAGAGACTATCAGTAAGAAATTAAGTACCTCGGCATATGCTCTGTACAAACTGGCAGCAGTAATTAGCGTAGATGCTTTGCTTACCGCATACTACGGCTTGGTGGAGTCCCTTTTAAGATAAGGTGTTATCTTTTGGGGTAATTCGACTGACCGGGAACTTACATTCAAAACTCAAAAACGTTGCATTAGGTCGATGTTCAAACTCGAAACCACTCAGAGTTGCAAGCCTTATTTAAAAAAATACAAAATCTTGACATTACCTTCTCTTTATATATTAGAAAATGCAATGTTCTTAAGATCCAACCCTCACCTCTTTTCTCGCATGGCGGATCGATTTCCTCGTAATAGACGTGACAATAGCCAAATTTGCCTGCATCAATATAGAAGCGCACTTATGAGGAAAAGTGTCTTTTTGCATGGCTCCAAAAATTTATAATAAACTACCTAAAAGCTGGAAGCAGTTAAATGACGTTGCGTTCAAAAAGAAAGTAAATTTTTTTCTAGCAGATAAAGCTTATTATAATTTAAATGATTTTTTAGATGATAGATTTTGATTATGTTTTACTAATTTATTATTTATAATGATCTCTATATTATCATGACATTTTTAAATTAGACTCGGAGTGACATTATTCTTAATTTTATTAATATTTGCATGCCATTGTTAAGGCAAACGTGATGATCTGTTTTTTCTTTACTTTTTACATCTCTTGCATGCTGGCATTTGTGTTGTATGTATTGTACTCATGTTTAGCAAATAAATGATTATCTTATCTTATCTTATCTTGTCTTTTAAGGGAGGGGGGCGGCGGGTTGGCGATCGCAGTATGGTGTTAAAAAGCATAGAGAACGCTGCTGCCCATTCTCTGGGTGTCGTAAAAGGCGACTAAGGGACTTACTCCCTTAGTCGCCTTTTACGACACCCACGTGAAGAAATGGGATGGTGCTATTCTTTACGTCAGGCACCGCACGGAACCTTCTTTTTTATGAAACAGTAATAAAGTAGGTATGTAGTGTAGTATTACTTACTTACTTAATTATTCAATAAAGACATTTTCGTTTTTGTAGGCTCGTTGGTAACAGAAAAAAAAACTTTTTCTCCTGGAGTTAAATATGCTATTTTATCCCCGCGCTGGTTCTTTTTGAGCAAGAAGAGTGAAAAAGTTATAATTTGGTCGTAGTTTCAATAAGCTAGAGACATGTCGCCGTACGTACTTACTGAGGTAGTGACGGTAGGTATTGCCTATCAGAATTAACTTTATGTATTATATAATTTAAGGTACTGTTATTTTGCCAATCCCGTTCAACAAAGTTAATTAGACAGAGTTATTTAATATGATGTTTCATAACTTCCATTTGGTTATAACTTTGGATCAACTATGCACCTGTTTGGGATTATGTATAAACTAACCGCCCGCCCTGCTTCGCACCGTTTTTACGAATTAAACAAAACATCAAAATGTATTTATAACATATATAATTGTAAGATTAATTTGTATAATTAGTTATTACACATTAACCTTCCCGAATTTTCTAAATGATGGTGAAAACCTCAGCAAAAGCCGTTTTTAGTTCTTTTTTCGCAATCACACAGACAGACGTGAAAAGCGACTTTAAAGGCTACCGCACACAAGCGCACGCGACAGCGCGATGTGACACTACGAGTAGTAGCACAATTTTTATGTAAGCTTAATGGAAAGATTCGCGCTGCGCGTCGCACTTCCTGTTGCGCCCGCGATATCGCGCCAGTCTGCATGAGCCTAAATTAAATTTATAATAATAATATGTACTCACCCTATACAGCGTGTTACGGAAAGGGTATATCCATACAAACCGGGTGAAGAGTGCATCTGGTTCAGAACATCTGTACAAAATTTCAACTCAAAAAGAATAACTTAGAAAATGTTTGATATTTTTTTATTTCTGTAGTTTATTAAATTATTACATCAAACGTGTCACCGCACTACGAGGGTCATTATTCATTATCTGTGCCTTTGCGCCTAGTACACACACACACCTGCCACAGCTCTGCGACACGGGCGGCGCACGGTGGGCTGAAAATCGGCTTTCATAGACTTAGGGATTTCAATTTGCAAGTGCTTGTTTTTATCCTGAATATCGCTTCTATTAGTCATTACTATGTACAAAAATGACACCCGAGTTAATTCTGCCCAAAAACGAAGGAAATATAATTTTTTTACCAAAAATTTGTATGAAGCTAGTATGAAAAATCGTATTATCTCCTAAACGACATGTTTAACCGTAATATCCTTGGAGGTGGTCATAGTGCTAATTATTTATAATTTTTTGGTTGCCGATTTGACGAAAAATTTCATGCCGTTTTTTTTTTTTAATCGTCAAAATACTTTTATTTGTTTTTACATATGAAACGATTCCTTTTAGTGTTTATGTTGAAGAACACGGACTTTTAACTACACGTAACATAAAATAGCATCAACTACAAATTAACGGTTTTCGGACTTTTTCCTTTACTTGTCCTAATTTGGCCAAATTTCAAGATTCTAGGTCAACGGGAAGTACCTTCTCTATAGGTTTTGATTTACTTGCGAGTATCAAAATATGTCACATAAATCGCCGTATTTTTTTATTGCGTTGAATTAGAAGCTTGATTTTTTTAGAGCGTCAAGGGCCCATAGACTTACGTAATTTTTTTTTTGATTAATGAAGATGAGACAATGGGCCTTATCAGAAGGCTAAAAGTCACCCAAAGGGCAATGAAGAGGGCTATGCTTGGAGTTTCCCTACGTGATCGAATCAGGAATGAAGAGATCCGCAGGCGAACCAAGGTAACCGACATAGCCCGAAGAATTGCCAAGCTTAAGTGGCAGTGGGCAGGGCACATTGCTAGCAGAACTGATGGCCGATGGGGCCGAAAGGTTCTGGAGTGGCGACCGCGTACCGGAAGACGTAGCGTTGGAAGGCCTCCTACAAGGTGGACCGATGACCTTGTGAAGGCCGCAGGTATCCGCTTGATGCGGGAAGCACAGAACCGTTTGAAGTGGCGGTGCTTGGGGGAGGCCTATGTCCAGCAGTGGACGTCTTTCGGCTGAAATGATGATGATGAAGTTCTTAATAATTTATTACAATCTAGCCTAATAGACTAATAAACAATTTAACTCTAACTTATTATTTTACGTGATAGATTACGTTATATTAAGAATAGTGTCAATTTGCACTTTTACACAATTCCGTAGCACTTTCTTAGTCTGATAATTAATAAAAACACTTTGTTCATGTGTTATATGTATAGCACAGCATTGTTACTATTATTCATTCACTATTTATACACTACACTAACTCAAATGGTTTAGTTCTCTTTAGCCTACGCACTGTGTCTGTGTTGTCTAGCAGCTGAATTGCCTCGACATTAACATGTCGGTGAAGTCTGTGTTCGTGGGCTTCAGCAAATTTTTGGGTGATGGTGGTGACGGGTTCCATTTTAAGGTCTCGGTGGAGGTCGTCATTTCTTATGTACCATGGTGCATTTACAGCGTGCCTGAGTACTTTATTTTGAAATTGTTGGATTATTTTAACGTTGCTTCGTTTAGTACAGCCCCAAAGTTGGATACCATACGTCCAAATTGGCATAAGAATATGCTTGTATAATATAATTTTATTATATACTTGTTATGTATGTTCGTGTTATTATGATAGGCAGGATTTTCTTCCGAGTAACCAATACATACTTTTATAACGTACGTCAAGTTCCCGTCTTTTCTTTTTGACGTGAGCTTTCCAACGCAGTTTGGCGTCAAGAGTTATGCCAAGGTATTTGGCTGTATTAGCATAAGGCACTTGCATGCCGTTTATATGTAATGGGTGGCAATCGCAGTGTTTGTTAGTGAAGTCAATGTGAATTGATTTTGACTCATTCAGTTTGATCTTCCATTTTTGTGTCCAGTCATAAACTTTGTTCACAGCTAGTTAAACTTTTTCTACTGCTTCTTTGTGGCTTGATCCGGTATCCACAATAGCAGCGTTATTTGCAAAGGTCGCAATCGTGTTGTTTTCCAGCTCTGGGATATCACATGTGTACAAGTACAAGATTGGGCCTAACACACTTCCTTGTGGTACCCCAGCTTTTATAATTTTTAGCTCGGAATATGCATCCTCTTGCCTAACTCTAAACATTCTGTTACTCTTAATGATTCTAGAATATCTGCAAATTCTGGAGGTAGCATGCGTCTGAGTTTAAATACCAGACCCTCATGCCAAACTTTGTCAAAAGCTTGCGCGACATCCAGAAATACGGTAGCCCAGACTTGCTTGTTTTCGAGTTTTTTTTTCAATAATGTTAGTTATTCTGTGTACCTGGTCTATTGTAGAGTGTTTTTCCCTGAAGCCAAATTGATGGTTTGGTATTAGGTATTTTTCTTCTATTATTAGTTTTAACAGTTTATCGAATAATTTCGATAATATGGGCAACAGGGAAATGGGTCTATATGATGATGCTAAATGGGGTGGTTTCCCAGGCTTCGCAATCAAAATGACTTCTGCAACCTTCCAAGGCTCAGGTACGTTTTAGCATAAATGCAGCATTGATAAGTCTGGTCAGCTTTACTATGGCTTTGTGCGGGAGGTGTTTTAGAACTTCTCCTGTTATGAGGTCGTAACCCGGGGATTTCTTCGAGTTTTTTTTTTCAATAATGTTAGTTATTCTGTGTACCTGGTCTATTGTAGAGTGTTTTTTAGAATGTTGTTTTGAATTTCTCTCAGAACTTCTTTAGGAGTCACAAGCCGACTACGAGTATGTGAAAACTTTTCACTCCCAAGTATTTCTATGGAGCTCTCATTGGGTTGAAAAGTGTCTTCTAAGTATTGGGCAAAAACCTAAACGCTTTTTGTGCATTGCTTATGGCCCATTTTCCGTCGCTGTTTCTGATGGGTGGTATTTGTATAGTCGGCCTTTTTAGTTTTCTTGTCGCTTTACAAGGAGAAAAATCCGTTGATTGGTCGTTGGTAAGCTGCACAAGTTTAGTATTCAGGCATTCATCCTCAAATTGTAGAATTTTCCTCTTTAATCGTTTAGTAAGGTTATTTAGTAATGTTTTATCCCGCGGGCATATTGTTTGCTGCCACCGCTTTCTTTGCTTTCTTTTCTCACATAGTAAACTCACAATTTCCTTGGGATAGATGTGTCCCTTATATTTACGTTTTAACTGTGGCGTGTTTTTCCACGTACTTTGTTGGATATTAACAACATATTTGTTTACTCCTGAGTTCAGCTGATCCTGATTTAGTAACGGGGTTTTTAGGTCGATAATATTATCTAGATCAAGGGAAAAACTGTCCCAATCTGTAGACTTATTAACCAGGGTTTCTCATAATATAATTTTTTGACTAAATCTTAAGATAATCGGGGAGTGGTCCGAATTCATGTGAAAACCTTCTTCCAAACTAATGTAATTGGTGGATATGTTTTTACATATGAAAAAGTCTATAAGATCAGGTATTTTCTGGTGGTCAGTGGGCCAGTATGCTGGTTTGCCTTTTTTTTTTTTTTTTGGGGTGGAAATCATCAAATAACATCTCCCGCTCTGGGCGGAGCGGGAGGGAGTGTCAGACTTTTACTGACTAAAACCCACCGTGTTCCTTCAAATGCCTGTGTGCCAGGGCCATGATATCCCTTTCGGACAGACTCGTAACCCTGGCAGTGATGTTGGTTTGCCTGTGCTCATAACTTGACATTGTGTATCTTTAACTGCATTTAAGAGCTGCCTTCCCTTTGTTGTAGTAAGTCTTGATCCCCAGTGTGTATGCTTGGCATGGAAATCACCGCCTAGGATGAATCTCTGGCCTAGAAGTTCAAAGAATTATAAATATCGCTCTTTTCTTATCATGTGCCTTGGAGGACAGTATAAGGCTGCTACGGAAACGTGACACAATCAGGTACTGCTACGGCTTGAATGTCTGATTCTTCAATTTTACTCTGCTCATAATGATTGATATTTTCTTTAATTATAACTGCGCTACCTCCTCTGGCGGAGTTGTCAGGGTGGAGCGAGTTATATACCTTGTAACCTCTAAAGGAGATGTTTCATTTTCGGCCATAAAGTGTACGGTAATGAAAAAAGAGGAAAAAATCCACGAATTCAGGAAAAATATTCTTTTCGGAATATTTTCTTGATTAAGTACTTCAGCACAAAAAAATAATAGTTTTTCATATTTTTTTTTTTTTTTTTTTTCCTTCTGGCTTCGCACGGTTTGTGCATTTAGCCAATGTCAAGTTTTAGTTCTTGTTTAAAATATTGATGAAATGAATTATAAATGCATGATGATGATATCCCCGCCCACTCCCCTTGAGTTTCAGTAAAGATGTGGCACTTTACTGAGTCCTCACGCGGACTTCTTGAGAGAACTTGAAGCGAAGTTGCACTGTTTTGTTTCATTTGCCTACACTAATGCACGTTCACAAACACTTAATGGTTAATAATCCACCATTATTACATATTTATATTCGGCTAAACACTAATTTTGGAAAATTAAACAAACTGCTGAACATGACGCTTCACTTTCCCGCCAAGAAGCGTTTTTCATATTATTGGCATTCTATTGATCATGACGTCGTCTTACTTACATTCTGCTTTCGTCCAGAAATCATGTTACATTAAAACGTAATAATATCACGTTGACTTTATATAAATAAATATTAAAGGCATGAATTTCTGTGCTATTAAGATAACTATCTTAGATAACTATTTTGGCTAATTATAAGGAAAGTGATAAAAAAATATATATATTCTATTTTTGTAGATTGTAGATTTGTAGGTATTTCTGGACGAAAAGTGTCTGGCTGTCGATGTTCGTAACAACATGAGAAACGTCAAACATTTTCAGTTAAAAACTGAAAATGTTTGACGTTTTTCATGTGTGTTTAGTGCCTAATAAATATTAGTTATTATGAAAAAATACATTCTTTATTGTATTCAGGGGATCGTTTCTCAGGTTGTCTAAAGCGTACATGTTATGACCGGACTCCTATACAAAAATGAAACGTCTCCTTTGATGAAAGATTGGTTAGTGAAATGCGTTTCGGAAATCAAACACACGTCTATATTTTCTGTCTCTAGGACTGCCTGTAATTCATTCTGATGTTTGAGGAGCCCATTATAGTTTCACGCCATTATTTTTAGAGTGTTACTAATTTTTGATTAATAAAGACAGCTGTTTTGGTGCTGGATTCTAGCTTCTCTAATCTTTTGTCAAATGTAGTAATACACTTCAAGATCTGATTAATCTTATCTTCCAGATTAGACCTTCAGGTTGCGTGCTTGGTTTTGCAGCTTGCGCATAGGAACCGCTTGCTTGAACAGATTTTGCAGTTACCTGAAAACTTTCTTTCCGTGCCCGTTTGTCAGAATTACTTATGACTGTTGACATGACATGAATTAGACTGTTGGGCAGTTGGCACAACAAGTTTCTTTTTAATGTTTTTATTTTTCATAATTTGCATCTCCTTGGCTACTTCACACCCTCTGTAGTTGGCTGGGTGGGGTAAGCCGCAGTGGACGCATTTTGGTTTCTCTTGCGGAGATTTAGTACAGTTGACGATTTAATAGCAAGAAGAATGTAATTTTTTCACTACAACTCTTATTGGTCGATCCTGTTTGTTCTCGTATGAATGCCAAAGATTTTCTTTTACTGACAAAAGCCTAGCAATCGCTCTATAAGAGTCCTCGGTTTTGGCGTTAATCTTCACACAATCTCCATTCATCATTTTTGCGGTGAATGATTCAGTTGGTTGGGTTTCAGTTATTGAGTCGTAGAACATTTGGTAGTTCTTGACTCCGTCAATTATGATTGAGGATGGTGGAGGTACTTTTTTGACTAATGCCTGTTTTTTCTCACATGTTTGTTGTTGTTGGGCGCTTGTTCCGGGTTGTTGTGGTGGAGAGAGGGAGATGTTTAGCTTCCTTTTTTTCCTACTTTTGGCCCTAATCCACTCAGTCTCTTTAGCGAGTTCTTCCTCATCTGTACAGTACTCGACATTTTTTTTTACAGATTGAGAAAATTGTATATTGCTCTTAGCTTCCAACACCTTAGAGTCATTATTTCCTTGTCCCTTGGAGCTGGAATTTTCTTTTTCCTTACGACTTAGGTATTTGATATTAATTTCAACTTTATACCTACACGTGTTCCTGAGAAAAAGGGCCTTGACAGACTGACAGCCAGACAGACAGACAAATTTACAATATTAGGACTTTTTCCTATATTTGTGTTGGAAGACCTTGCTTCTTGCCAAAATTCATGATTCTAGGTCAACGGGAAGTACCCTATAGGTTTTGATTTATTTGCGAGTATCGAAATATCTCGCAATAATGTCGAATAAATTGCTGTATTTTTTTATTGCGTTGACTTAGGAGCTCAATTTTTTAGAGCTCTAAGTGACTGTGGTCCTACGTATTTGATATTAATTTCAACTTGATACCTACCCGCGTTCCTGAGAAAAATTGTCTTGACATACTGATAGACAGACAGACAGACGGACAACAAAGTGATCCTATCCTAACAAAGGGTTCCGTTTTTCCTCTTGAGGTACGGAACCCAAAAAATCATAACTTCATCATCATGATTAACCAATTAATTGCAATTAGTAGCTAGTTTTCATGTAGGTGTGTATTGATAGGAGATGTGGCAAGCGGTGTCACTGTTCCTACCTTACTAGTTACTTGCCCACATGTGACCAGGTTACAAGTTCCATGTAAGTAGGTACCCGATACTCGTTCGAAGTGCCAATAATCGGGCACTAATCCAGACTCCAGGCTACACTTAGGTGAGGACACGGTGGAGCATACGTCGGAGGTCTACCCGGCTTGCCTCACGGAGGCGATCGGCGGCGGTGATCTCTAACGTCCGGCCCTGGTTCAGGCCATGGTTAGGAGTGAGAGTGCATGGGAGGCCGTCACCTACTTTTGCGAAGCAGTAATGCTCGCGAAGGAGGAGGCGGAACGCGTGAGGGAGAGGCAAGGTTCGCGCCCTCGCGTCCCGGGCGTCGAGAGTTGCAGGCTAATTTTCGGCCACCGTAGGCGCGGGCTTGTGGACGATAAGGTCACAGATTGGGCCTGTAGGAGGTCCTTTGTTAGGTTAACGAGGCCAACGATCCCTGTACCCAGCTGTTTTTTGTGCTGATTCCAAAGTTTAATTAAGGTGCACGCACTGCCCGGGTCGACGGCGGGTTGTGTTCCACGCGCGCCTCAAAGAGATGTCAGCACCAACTGACGGGGTCCGATAGGGCCAGTGCCTGCCAGGGTTGCGAGTTTGTCTGAAAGGGATATCGTGGCCCTGGCACACAGGCATCTGAAGCAACACGGGTGGGTTTTAGTCAGTAAAAGTCTGACACGCCCTCCCGCTCCGCCCATAGCGGGACAAGTTATATGATAATTTCCCACCCAAAAATTCCCCCCTTAGGTACATACGTACCTACGTTTATTTTTTAAGTAATCCGAAGATACTTGTGATGGGATAAACCTAGCTCTTCCTCGATTAAATAACAAATTGTTTCGTTTAGGTATAGGTAGGTATAAGTTACACATTTTTTTTATAAAACCATTAAAAAGAAAAATGAATAAAAAGTAAAATGAAAATCGTGTTTATGGCAGTGTGTGAAAACTAGAGTGTGTTTTGTATAAATGTGTGTTTATAAGTGTGTTTATGAGTGTGTGAGTGTATATTTTGTCTGAATGTGTGTGTGTATGAGTGGGTGCGTGTGTGAGTGGGCGTGTGAATGGGTGTGGAGGTGTGCTGGAGTGTGTGTGTGTATGTGTGTCAGTATGCATGACGTTCAACCCAGAGTCGCCAAAATGTCTTCGACGGCATCATAATTAAGTGTGAAGAGCCATTCAGTCAATGTCTTCTTACACTCGTACAGCTGCATACGGTAAATGTTAATATGCGATTTACTTTATTATAGACGCGTGGGGCTTGTGTTAGATGGCGACTAGCAAACATTTTACGAAAGGTGTGAGTACTATGTACATTTACGGGGTAACATGTCTTTCATTGACTTGAATGTGCCCTGGCGGCTGAGAGTATGTCATGCTCACTCAGAAGTCTCGCTGATGGTGGCGTGTGTGTTGGATGTGGTTAGCTCCCTTCAAAATGGTTGAGCTGAATGGTGCTGATCCATGCGTCATGTTCGTGAACGGGCGCTGTCAGTTGGGACTGGTCATCTCTTAGCTCCCACGGTTTATTTTTAATTATTTTAGTTTTGAATTGTTTTTTATCCATTTATCACGGACGCTTCTGACGTATTGCGTCGTTCTCACATGTTTAACATAAATAAATAATAAATAAATAAATAAATAATAAGTTTATTGATTCAAAATATACATAGACACGGGTTGTATACTAGTTACATGCTAAGACTTAAACAACTAACAATGGACACAAGTGGAAAAAAATAAAGTAAAATAATTGTCTTTATAAACAAAAATTTAAATCCTGTCTCCTAAACTAGGGATGGCCTGTATCTTAGGAGACAGTGATTCGACCAAGCTGAAGTGCAAATGATGGATATTAGGTTTCGAGTGTCGATGCTAATTCTACCATGAAACAAAAATGTGAGTTAGCTGAGTAAGTAATTAATTTTAGATTTATTGAGCATGAAAGGATGAATGCAGGTGTGGAGAAAAAAAGTGGGGGTGTGAATGGGAAAGTGGTGTGTGTGTGTGTTCGTGTTCGTGAGTGTAATGTTAGTTGTGTTGTATATTGGTGTGTGTGTTGTGTGTTATGAGGTGTTTGTTTGTGTGTAGTGTTTTGTGTTCCTATTTAATAGTGATTTGTTAAACGATGTATGCCAGAAGAGATTCGGTGTTATTGTAGTCCTGTTGTAAGAGCCAGTCTGTAATTTTACATTTGATATTAAATTTATTTAAGTTTATTATATTTAATTTCTTTTGTATAATTTTATATACGTGAATACCTAACACGTAGTATTGGTGTTTCGCAAACGAGGTTTTGTGCTGTACACCAGAGGGGACGTATGTTCGCTTCCTTGGGTTAGGTAGGGGTAGGCAGCCATGTACCCTGAGGACAGATCGAAGGACAAACAACTGACGTACCGTCACTACTTTGCAGTCAGAATAGAGTTGTGCTGTGGGGTATCTAAACGGATTCCTGGTCATAACCTTAAGTACCGCTCTTTGAGCTCTCTCTGCTCTCAGAATAAAAGTCTTCGCTGCTCCACCCCACACGGTTATGCAGTATCCGAGGATTGACTGGCACAAAGTGAGGTAAACCATCTTGAGAATGTTAAAGTCAGCCGATTCTCTCAAAGATTTAAAGATGTGAATCAGACGGATAGTTCTACTAGTTAGAGCATCAATCTGTTTGTCCCATCTTAATCCCTCATCTATATGCACCCCCAGATACTTTACATTATTAGATCTAACAATGGCAGCACAAGAGCACGACATCAGCCGATTTTGGCATGAGTGAGCTGTAATCGAAAAAGTATTCGGGGGTAGGGTGTTACGTCGGATCGCAAAGGGTATATAATACTGAGATTCTACAAAGGTCGTTTATATAAATTTGAAAGAGCGTGGGGCCTAATATGCTTCCTTGAGGCACGCCGAATGACACCGATTCTTCATCACTGTCCCTCGAGCCTATCCTAACTCGCTGGGTGCGATTTGTCAGGTAATCAATAAAGAGTTTCAAAGCTATGCCACGCACGCCCACACACTCTAACTTAGCTATTAGTTTGGGAACAGAAACTGTGTCGAAAGCCTTTGACAGAACCAAAAATATGCCAAGGCACTTAGTTTTATTGTCCAGTGTCTTTGCTATAGTTTGAGTTAGATCTAACACAGCATCTTCAGTGGAGACACCAGACCTAAAGCCATACTGGTTGTCAGCAATAATTCTGTTCCCGTCCAAAAACCTTCTAAGATTATTATTTAAAATCTTTTCCAGTATTTTCGAGAGCGAGGATAGAACAGATATTGGCCTATAATTATTGACACAGTTCCTGTTCCCTCCCTTATAGATTGGGTGTACAATAGCCTTCTTAAGAGAATCCGGAAAGACTCATATGTGTGTTATCACTGGTACGAGAGTGTGGCGACATGTCTTAAGAAGCGATGACGGGATTCCATCCCATCCTACAGCACAATCACTTCGAAGCTGTAGTATAATAGAATTGACTTCACTGTCGTCGACTTTTTGTATAGCGAGCGAATTGATGGGCGGATTCAGCGTCATGCAACCGGGATGTTTATCTCGAGTTAGAGGTGTTTTATTAGGGTCGTTTAGTATTGCCCCTGCCATGTTTTTACCTATACTACTAAAGAAGTAACATATATTGTTTAGGGAAGATTTAGGATTATCAGTTATTTTTAATAGCTCATCTGGACTAGAGTGTATTTTACAGGTATTCGTAATTTCCTTAATTGTTTTCCATAGCATTATTGGATTACCGTGTGACTTTTCAAGTTCGCTCTTCTCATATGCACTCTTCTATTTAGGCAGCAGCGCATTACAAAAATTTCGATAGCGGGTATATGTTACATGTAATATTAAATTGTCTGGTGATTTTTTAGATTTTGTGTGTAATTTATCTCTATGCTTAATACATTTTAATAGGCAGTAGTTATCCATGGTTTTATAATTCTTAGTTTCCTTGGTACGTTAGTTTGTACTGTATGTTTAGCTATAGTTGATGACAGTAGTGTAACTAGTTCGTTCATAGCGACATTCGCATCTACAGTTTTGTAAATATTTGTAAAATCTGTATGTTCTAATTCTGTTTTGATTGCTTCTGTATTAATGTGAGATTTAGATAAATATGAATGAAGTAACCAATATTTTGTATCAATATTTTAATTTAAAAGAGTGTCCGTGGAGTTTCTTGCTCGTTCTTCTCCATAGGATCCTACTATTTAGAATGGGCAACTAGCTTCATATTTGTAACTGACCGACTTCTTGACATTTCAAAAGTGCCTGTTAATGGTTTAATTGAAATAAATGCTTTGAGTTTGAACGTGCTGAGTATGGAGGGGCTACTATATCACACCGTCTTTTTTTGTTTTGTTTGTAAGTTTGGCATGGCTAAAGGGTAGAATTTTGTGATATCTTAGTACCATGTGTAGTATGTGGAGTTTTCTAACGGAGAGCAGTCTTTCATGACGTTTTAATAGAAATTGTGCTATAGTGTCGCGTTGCGCCTGTCTGCGGGAGCTTTAACTCTTTGCTAAAGCTGTAGTTACCTACCCCAGACTTATGGCTCGTACGGACTGGCGCGATATAGTGGGTACGACAGGCAGCGCAACGCGCAGCGCGTTACTTTCCATGAAGTTTTCATAGAAATTGTGTCGCATCTTACTGTCGCGCCGCGCATGTCTGTAGGAGCCTTTAAAGTAATAGTAGGTAGGTAGTCACTGAGCGTGGGGCTCAAGCAGTATAAATAGTCAAAGGCTCAAACTCAACTGACTAAAGTTTGACAGGATCTACTACATACACCTACCTAGTAGTCACTTCTTTAGTAACTAAACCAACGAAGCGAAAAAATCATTGATTCTTATTATCATTAATTACGAAAAAATATATATTTAAGTACCTACCATGCTCCTCCGGGTGTCGGAAATAAATAATGAATTCGCTAGAAACAATATCAGAGAATAAAAATCCCTTAATGAATCCAGTGCATATCTACCTGCTATGTGAATTGGGTACATATTGGAAAATTTCGAAGCATCAATATTTGCCGGGAATGTACCTATACTCCATTTCAAATAAGATTAAAAATTTATAAAACATTTGGCATGGGATTAATAAAAGCAAAAACGTGGTTAAAACTAAGAACAATGATTGTTCTGAGGGTCGCAATACCAATTGTAACGGGTTTTTCAACAAGGACTTTGTTTTCTAAAACAAAATAAAACAAAGGGCTTAGATGAAAATGATTCAAATTTTTATTGTAATAGAAAGAGTAAGGTTTGGCAATTATGAATGAAAAATTATATTGGACATGTCCTGGTCACCACGACCATGCTCACAGATGTCGATTCTTTCATCAAGGCTACATACCGGCGTGACTGTCGCGCGACGCGACGCGACACAAAGGCACCGCTTGTCTACAAAATTAAGCTTCTAAGTCAACGCAATAAAATAATACGGCGATTCATGCGACCTTTTTTTGATCCTCGCAAATAAATCAAAACAAGGATACTTACCGTTGACCTAGAATCATGAAATTTGGCAAGAAGCATGGTCTCACAGCACAAATATAGGAAAAAGTCCGAAATCGTTAATTTGTAGTTTTATCACATACAAAATATTTGTTATGTAATTATGTAATATTTGTTATGTAATATGTTGTAATATCGTATTCAACATGTTTTTCAACTACAAGCGCGGGCCACACCGCCAGCTGGCGGGCGGGCGGGCTGGGCGGGCGAACGTCGTTTCACCTCTTTACATGATTAGTCGGTAGCTCGCGGTGTGAACCGAAGTATGTAAAGAGGTGAAACGATGTTCGCCCGCCTAGCCCGCCCGCCCACTAAGCTGGCGGTCTGGCCTGCGCTTTTTCTTATTGGCCGACTCACAGCACAAATATAGGAAAAAGTCCGAAAATCGTTAATTTGTAGTTTTATCACATAGAAAATATTTGTTTGCGATTACAAACTTACATTTACAGTTGGAAAACTGACCGTTGCGTATATCGTATGGGAGAACATGTTTTTCAATTTGTTTTTGGGACACATCCCAATTACGGAACCCTTCATTTTGCGTGGTCCAACACGCACATGGCCGGTTTTTTTTCTGATGACGCGACTCATCAGAAACGATTATGTGCGCGATTATGGTGTGGGCTGGAATTCGCCTGAGTGGAAAAACGGAACTCATTTTGATACGTGGCAATTTAAATGTGGAACAATATTGTAACGAGATTGTGAAACCTATGGACATCCCTGACCGACAGCAGTACCTACCTACGGCCAAGATTTCATATTCATGCAAGATAATGCGCGTGCACACATAGCCAGACTGGTGATGAATGTGCGAGGACACTATGATGCTATTGGAGTGGCCTGCTTGCTTAGTCCGCTGATGTCAGTCCTATTCCCATAGAGCATGCCTGGATTTGCTCGGGAGAAGAGCGTTCAGTGACCTTGGACGTCGTTTCTTATGCTACCCAAATATGACAGGGCGAGTATCCGAACTGCTTTTCTTATCTGTTGTAATATTTATGAGTCACTGTCAAATGTGTCAAAGTGGCTATAGTACTACTTAATCTGTGGTGGCTATTGAGCTGTCAATATGTCAAACTTGCGTGGTGGTTGCTTTGCTTTGGTTGATGTAATCGGACAATCGGTGCCTAATATTTGTTAAAGAGTTTAAAGTGTACATAGCGGCATGCTCGTGCATGATGCAAAGTACCATAGCATTCGTGACTATCACTACAGCACACGCAATCGGCCGCAATAAATGCGCCTCTGGTAACATAACCGTGTATAAACAACGTTTCGAAATTAGCAAGTGACGTGAATGCTCGTGCGATGGTGTCTTGAGATTAGTAAACGGAATTTCCCGCACATCAAACGAGTTATTGACTGTCAACAATGGCAGGATCCACTCTCCCCGAGAGGGTGGCTCAGATTTATTATACTTACGGACTATTTTGTTCGTCATATCCCATCACAGCCATCACATTAGCACTGTCTGTGTTGTTACTATGTTGGTAAGTGGTTATTTTCATGTTAACTATTATTAAACTGTCCTTAATAGATGACTTGCTCAGTTGTATTTATTTCCAGCTATCCGCTTCTAAATGTGCCTCTCCCTGGAAACATACCAACTATAGTAACATTGCCACTGCATGGTGTTGATATTTATGATTTCACAAGTCCAGATTGCAGTCAAAAAAAATGTTTACAAGGTAACTTAAGGATATAATTTATGAAATATTCAATCATTACTTTAAACATTTCAAATATGCTAATGTTGATTATTCATATATTTTACAGAAAGACCCTCACATTTAGATATCCTGTACAATGAAACACAGAAACTTCCTTATATTTGGGCGAAGGACAAACCTCTTCTGTATGTGCAGCAAATCATTATGAAAATAGGTAATAGTTAATAGACACTAAGTAAATATAACAAAAAATACAGATTAGAGATAAACTGAGTGATAAAAAAACACTTTTTACTGTTTGAATTGTTTAAAATCATTTTTTTTATGTAATTAAATGTATTCCAACACTACTTTTCTTTAGGTGTCTCTCCATGGAATAACAATCTAAAGATGTGGGATGCATTCAGGGCTCCTTTGCAAGAAGTGTTCCGATTGCTGGAAACTATAAGGAACCATGAAGATCCAGAAACGTAAGTCTTACCACACTTATTAAAAAGTTCAAAGAATAGTTTACTTATACATACTGTATTTAAAAGGATATGCAAAGAGTAATTATATAGTATCAACAAAATAGTTGGACTTTTTCATGACAGTGTGTTTTATTTTTATTATCAGTGAAAGTTTTGGTGTTCTTGTCGAGAAGACAAGACACAGTGTCACTAGTGGTGATTTTAATTTGTTCAAGTGATCATGTTTGAAGTAGTGTTGGGTAAGACAGGTCATTTCTATGAGTTTGTTGTGACTCATTCAGCTTGGCGTGGTAGTACATTGTATCACTTCAAATGAGGTGGGACATTGTCCCACCTAATTTGAACACAACATATAGGAGGCTTTGAACTTAGAAGTACGAGGGATAATATCATATTACTGAGACATGCATGACTACAACAAACGCATTTTAGCTCTAAGTATAACCAAATCAAATCTGTATCTCAAATTATATAAACAGCGTACAACAAAAGAAATAAAAAAAATTATAAGATAAAAAATTACAAGCTGTAATTTAAATGTAGCAGCATTGCCGTCCTACGAGAGTAGTACTCAACTACTGAACTCATAGTAAGGCCTACTCTCCCAAACACATTCGTCCGTGAGGCTGTGCTGTCCCACTCACTCGCTGCGCTCTCTCTGTACAAGGTCTGCACTGAACTGAAGCGCCAGCAGGTGAACCAACGAGTCGCGATTTCGTTTGCGAGCGAGAACTGCGACTGCGACAGAATACAGGATGATATTCGAATTCGACCGACAATCGCTTGCACTCGCTCGCACTCACCTCGCGTCAACATCGTCAGTGGTGTCACTCGTCAGTTCAATTCATTTGTAGGTCACAGTGAAGCGGCACTGATATTTTTTTGAGGTGTTGGCTGACCAGGGAAGTTGCAGATGCAGGTTTTTTTTTTTTGCTTTTGCAGTTCAGTGTCAGGTTGTATCTTGATCAAAATATGATTCGCGACAATAGCAGTTATGTGTTTACAGAATTATAATCATTAATACATTGCTCTGAGTTAGATTTGTTCCATTGAATTACTTTTTCATGAGTATAATTTCTTACGTTTTTTGCAAATTCCAGCGCTGTTTCGTTGTATGTTGATCATAATTCAATTCGCGGCGATTATAATAACATAATTACTAAAATAAAATCATTTAAACATCAATATAGTTCCTGAAATTATATGTGTTTGATGGATATGTTGATGATTTAAAAGATAATAATTTCCATTATGTTGATTTTACTTAAATTCACCCTTTTCCACCCACATCTGCATCCGCATGAGCTCCGCATTGATTAATACGGATGCGGAAGTCTAAATAAATCCCGAAGCTCCGCAAATGCTGATGCGGATGCGAATATCCGCAACATCTCTGGTTGGGACATTCAATCATTTTGTATGGGACTTTTGAAGAGCCTCGTGTATGTCCTACCCAACACGTTGGAATGAATTCATCCTAACTGCGGAACCCTTCATTGTGCGTGGTCCGACACGTACTTGGCCGGTTTTTTATTGAATCTTATACAAATAGGTGTTTAGAGAATGTTCATAAATTATTTATTGACTACTAATGAAGTTGTGGAAAGTGTATGTTATTTTAATAGTAAGAAAGTCATTTGCATGCACGATGACAAGTTAATCTACAGATTACATGATGCAGTTGGCTAAGAAATCCTTTTTTCACTTTTCCTGGGTAATGTGCGTCCAAAAATCAGTAATTTTATAAAAATAAAGTTAAGCAACTACTGCTGCTGCTGCTGCTGCTGGCTCCGCTATTCTGTGACTCTGTTTTCAATAAAAAGAACCCCTGGCCCCATTCCAGAAATTCAGATTTTTATTTAGTTTTCTACAAAAGCCGATGCAATTGAGTGTACCTATATTTTATGATAATTTCTTCTTTTATAAGTGTCTATTAAAACACAATCATGCCTCTTTTTAATTATGCACACAAATTATATGGGTACCAGCTCTTCGTCTGTGAGTCACAAGCTCAATAAATCAAATCATGCAATTATTTAGAAATATAGCTGCAGAAAAGTATGTTTTATTTACACTTAATTACATAATATTTATTGTATCTGCAATTTTCTTACATTAGCTATTGCGTCGAAAAATTGCTAAGCGTCTATAGCAGTATAGGCTGTTGAGTCACCCTCATCTTCATACATTGTCAAGCGTATAAAAAATTATAGGCCGCCGAGTCACGTTCATCTTCATATTACAGTCCTACCGAAACATCAGTTTTCTGTTATGAACTATTTATTGCATCGCTGGCGTATTAAAACAATGATTGCAAACAGTTTTTGGTTATGAACCGTTACTTGCATAGCTGGAGTCTTCAAAAAATCATACAGAACTCTTAGTTTACTGCATCGCTAGCTGGCGTGTTAAAACAATGATTGTATTAGTCATTCTCATCTTCGTACACAAGAAACTTTTTCGGTTATGAACCGTTACTGCAAAGCTGGTGCATTAGAAGAATCATACAGACACCTCAATTTGTTTGTTTTTCTGAAGGTCAAGCCAGGAAGTCATCGATTGCTTAACCAGGCTATCCTGTGGATGCCTTTTTTTTTATAACATCAGTTTTCGGTTTTAAACTAAGTATTTGTTGCATAGCTGGCGTATTAAACATATTATATATTGTATGAGTCACCCTTATTTTCCTAGTCATAGTTTTCTGTTATGATTATGAACCATTACTTGCAAAGCTGGTGTCTTCGTAAAATCACACTGAAACTTCAGTTTTCTTTTGTTCTTCTGAAGGAGAACTCGCAGGTCATCCTTGTTGTCAGCTGTTTAACCGAGCAATCCCGTGTATGTTTTATAAATAAGACCTCCAGCCACGGTATTTCAGTTTTGTAATATGAACTAAGTATTTATTGCATAGCTGGCGTATTAAACATTCTAATTCCCGTACATTCATCAGAAACTTCAGTTTTTGATTATGAACCCTTACTTGCATTACTAGTGTCTTTGTAAAATCATACAGTAACATCAGTTTTCTGTTATAAACTAAATATTTATTGCATAGCTGGCGTATTAAACATTCTTATCCCCGTTAATTTATCAGAAACTTCAGTTTTTGGTTATAAATCTTTACCTGCATAGCTGATGTATTTGTAGAATCATAGTCATCATAGAACTCCTAGTTTACTGTTACGAATTATTTATTGCATCGCTGGCTGCTGTGTTAAAAACAATGAGTGTATGAGTGTGTGTGTGTCTTTTTTGTATGAGCCACCACTCATCTGTCTAGTCATACAGAAACTTTAGTTTTCTGTTAAGAACCGTTACATGCATTGCTGGTGTCTTCGTAAAATCATAAGAAACTTCAGTTTTCTATTGGAAACTAAATCACTGTCTGAAAATTCATGACTTTACGGTCACGTGGCATGCTTGTTATCCTTTATCATACATTTTTACATACTACTATCAATACCTAGCTACAGTTTTTTTTTTTTTATAAACTCTAATCATGTTTCCATCTGTAATAGTTGGCACAGCGCCATAGAGATTTATGTTAAAATTACTAGTTACCCTGTATGTCTGTTTATCCTATTTAAAAATATTCACTAAGAATCAGAGACCGTACAACCCCGGTTAAGAGTTAAGCCTTTCGAAGGGGTAAGCCGTTTATGAGGTTACCTTTATCATGGTGTAACCTTTACATTGAATGGGTTTTATATTTGAAACCCAGTGAAAGGGTTACATGATAACCCATTGAATGGGTTTTATACTTGAAACCCAGTGAAAAGTTACATGATAACTCTTTCAATCCACCTACTTGAAACTGTATGATTTTTTCATGTCACTAGTGACATGAAAAAATCATAATATTATGTTATTTCAATATACGCCCAGCACGCGTAGCATGACCAATTCTATCTATTCTACCAAGAATAGACAAAGTTCGTTCTATCCAACTCTATTCTCTTCTGCCCGAGCACGGGGCGACCCGTAGACACGCGTTTCTATGAAGAGAGACATTTATTTATTCTTTCCTTAGCAACGGGGAGGTAGCTAGTGATGTAGATAAACTAAGAATTCTACGACAATTATTACGTTTAGTTTTCGAAAAAAATGTGTCAAATGTCAAGTTTTTAAATTTTTTTTAGATTATTAGGTTTTATATATATTTTATACATCGAATTTTTTGATGATTCTGTCCTCATCCCTTTTTTATTTTCATTTACTTACATATTATTATTTTAAGTCTGTTAGCGTATACGAGGGTTGCACTAAAAGTATCGGGAATGGAATATTTCCACTGTTCCTGTCATATTAAAATCTTTTAATTGAAAACTCCTTGGTTTTAAAAATCGAATACCATTTATTTATTTAAAAAAAGATTCTCGGTCTTGTCACAAGGTTTTGTCAAACTTGTTTAGTCGTTGAGAAAATGGAATTGACTCGAGAAAATTCAAGAGCGATGATTTTTTATGACTTTCGAAGTGGTTTAACACAAAAACAGTGTGTTGACCGGATGATTTCTGCATTTGGTGAGAAGCCCCATCCAAAACCACAATTTATCGCTGGTTTGCTGAATTTCAACGTGGACGTGTCAAGCTCAGTGATGATCCCCGTCAAGGTCGTCCAAAAACTGCAGTCACCCAAGAAAACGTTGATGCTGTGCGTAAGCTGATTGAGGAGGATCGACATGTGACATACCGCGAAATTCAGGCAACTTTAGACATTGGCATGAGTCAAATACAAATAATCTTGCATGAACAATTAGGTGTAAAAAAGTTGTTTTCCCGATGGATACCGCATTCGCTTTGTGAAGAGCAAAAAGCGGCTCGCGTTACTTGGTGCGTCAGAACTCTCGAAAGATTCCACGCAGGATCCTCAAATGCTGTATACAACATTGTATCAGGTGACGAATCCTGGATATACGCGTACGAACCCGAAACAAAAAACCAGTCACGAGTTTGGGTGTTCGAAAATGAGTTAAGGCCAACAAAAATTGTTCGTTCACGGAGTGTTGCAAAAAAAATGGTGGCCACGTTTGTCTCCAAAACCGGCCATGTTACGACTATTCCTCTTGAGGGACAAAGAACGGTTAATGCAGAATGGTATGCTAGCATTTGTTTGCCACAGGTCGTTTCTGAACTCCGTAAAGAGAACTGCAACCGCCGCATCATCCTCCATCACGACAGTGCGAGTTCTCACACCGCGCACAGAACAAAAGAGTTTTTAGAGCAAGAAAACATAGAATTATTAGACCATACGCCGTACAGCCCCGACCTAAGCCCTAATGATTTCTATACTTTCCCTAAAATAAAGAATAAATTGCGTGGACAGAGATTTTCATCACCTGAAGAAGCTGTGGACGCCTACAAAACGGCCATTTTGGAGACCCCAACTTCCGAATGGAATGGTTGCTTCAATGATTGGTTCCATCGTATGGAAAAATGTGTCAAATTTCGCGGAGAATACTTCGAAAAGCAATAAATACATTTTTAAATAGTAATGTTGTGTCACTTCCTTGATTCCCGAAATTTTCAGTGCCGCCCTCGTACATTATGTAAATATCATTCATTTTGATAATTAAATAAAACTATTGACTTGTGATAAAACTTTTAATTAATAAAAACCGCGGAATATCGTTTTTTTAAATTAAAACAAAAAAATTAATAAATCCAAATATCTCGACCCCGTGCAAGCAGCATCCCAACATGAATTTAAGGGTAAAACACTGTTTTTTTTTTAAAAAATCTTGTCTTTTTACATCATCTTAAGAATGGTTTTCGACTAGACCAACAATTGCTTTCCCACCATTTTTCCTATATTTTTTTTTTTTTTTTTGCCGCTGATAGTAGCTGGCCTAAGCATATAGGTACTCCAACTCAACACACTGACAGTTCAACACCATTAATAAATTGCGTTATTTACGTTGTTGAGCAGACGATTCTTTGACGTGAAACATCTTTAGCCGCACGTAAAACCGATTGCTGGCGGGGCGACGCATGCCGCGTGGCAACGTGTCGTCAATAATCAGTCTACAACGTGTCCCGGAATTAATGCACAACATCTTAAGGGGTCATTGTATCATCATTATGAACAACTTTTACTATGGGACCAAACCTGAAACTGTTCCCTACATTTATGTTCTCATAACTCGTCAAAATGTAGGAAACAGCTGATTTCAATTAGAAATCGCGAAAAAAAAATCAGCTGTGTTATCGTTTTTAAGAGTTGAAAGTGTAACCCTTCTGAATGGCTTAAATTAAACCGTTCAAAAGGGTTACCCACACCGTATGGGTTTCTATCTACTAACGAAAGCTGTGGTGGGATTTCAAATATTATCAGTTATTTTTTTAATACAATTATATCTTTGACTGTGCCAGGCCAGACTTTATCCATGTCCTTTCAAAAATAGAATTTTTTGCGTTTTCTTTTCAGTTATAGTTAGTATACTCATTCTACGACATAATTTTTATCAATGTTTGTTTGCTAAAAAGTGTTATAAATATATTTATTTCGATGTGTGAGTGCAACGTGGAGCGATAATTTCATTGCATGAGCGTGGAAAAGGCAGTGTGAGATAGTAAACATTCTGGTGTGAATCGTCAGTTAGTTTCATCAGCAATTAGACGTTATAGAGGCGCCACTGCGTCCTTACCTTCCGCCTGACGCAGGTTCCTGTTCAGGGTAAGGCGAGAGGAAACGCCCGGTTGTCACCACTGTGTAACGAGCTCGGCAACATCTGTTAAAGTTGTTAAAAAATAAAAGGCCCGTTTTGACATTTAACTTGAATCGATTTATTTATCGTGAGTATCGAGTACCGAGTCGTATGGTTATTCGCGATGGTCAATCGCGACTTAACTAGTGAAGTAACCATACCCAGATAAATCGATTCAAGTTAAATGTCAAAATGGGCCTATTATTTTTTTAACAAATATAGAACTTCTAGGAACCGACACATTATCAAACAAAGATTAGTCCGTAATCCACAAACCAAAGTGAAGAAAATGTCGCGAGACTTGGGGATTGGTCGCGCAACCATACAGCGTATCTTAAAACATAATCTACAATTTTATTGGTAAAATATAAACTCAACAAAGCGCAATTGCTTGCGGACCATGACAAATACTTCGGCTTGAGATAATTATGTCGTTTGCTTAAACAACGCTCCGAAGAGTTAAATTGGGTAAACATCGTATTTTCTAATTAACAATTATTTTCGAAAGAATAAGCCCATAATCACCAAAATAACAGGATCTGGTCTTTCACTCATCCTGTAGCTGCTGCATTTTTCCACATCGCCAAAACGCTAAAAAAGTTATGATTTGGGGTTCGATTTTCGCCACGGGCAAAATTCTCCTATTTTTTTCTGAAAAAGGGTATCAAAATCAACCAACGAGACATTCTTGAAAATGAGCATCTTCCTTGGAGACAACACCACTTTGGTAACCGTCGATGGGTATTTCAACAAGACTCTGCTCCAACTCACAGGAGCTGGAGAGGCCTTAAGCGTTCAACAGTGGTGCAAAGATAATTTTCCTGGCTTCATCAACTCCAAAGAATGCCCACCCTACTCGCCTGATCTGAATCCGATGGATTACAGGTATTCGTCACTATTAAAAGCATCTCTTATTTAATTTTCTCATAAAGAGGGGGATGAAAAGCAGAGTGTGCCACACGGTACCAAAATGATTTAACCTCGAGCGACGTACTTTGAATCCCTTGCTGCGCTGTAAAGGTTACTTTACTAAGTGAATTAACCATTCCACTCGGTACTCGATACTCACGACAAAGTGATTCAAGTTATATGTCAAAACGGGCCTATTATTGTTTGACAACTTTATCTGCGTATATTTATTCCTGCGTAAAAAAGGGTACCCAAACGGTAGTGGGTACATCCCTTGACGGCCTTAAGGCCTATGAAGGGCTTCTTTTCTTAGGATATAATGATCTATCCTATAAATATAATGTTCGTATCCAAAACAGTTTATCGGGTATTATATAATGAGCCGCAATTACCGGAGAAACGCCAGGTAACGTCCTACCTGTGTCGCGTCCCAACAGGTGCCAACAGCAACTGACTGAGAGTCTCAGTGCGTTTTTTTCGCTGCAGTGCGCGGCGCTTCCTAATACAAAAATACGTGCGGTGGACCCACCGCAAATTTGCAGCGGGAGGCCCACTGTGAATAAACCGCATGCGTTTTTTTTCATGGCAATGGGCGCACTTCTATTACATTCCATACTTCACAGATTATGCGGTAAAATCGCATGGCAGTGCGCGCTATGCCTAAAATCGGTAGAAGTGTGGAAAAATTATTATCCTTAATAATAATATCGTATCGGTTAATCGGTGCCTTTGAGTGAGCGATACCTACAGGAACGCGGCCGGCGCGTGTGTGTGTACCTATACATGTTGAGTACCTAAACACTGCGATGACCGTGCATGAAATAGCTGATTTTCCGAGTACTTTTGAATTCAATTCACATAGCAGTTTCATGGTAAAATAAATTACTTACTAGTTACTAGTTTTAAATTTTAATCACATTAATAACTACGTAGGTACCTACCTAACTACGGCACAATACAATACTTTATTAAAGAAATAACAATTTCAAGTAGTTAGTTTAAAACTTTTACCCATAATTAGCGTACTTCAATGTTTATTAACATCTGGTTAATGAATTGTTGTGGGTCTGGCTGTTTGTGTGTGTTTGAGATTTGTGTTTGAAACGTAGAAAGAGCTACGTTTAAATTAAACATAGTAGGTACTTACATATACTCCATTTGAAATAAGATTAGAAATTCAAATAAATATTTTTTACAGTCCGTTCAACAGATTTTGACTTCTTAGTTTGTAAAAAGAAATATTTTATATAGACACAATAGTGGATCAATAATTTACAAACAATTTATACAAGTGTTGTATTTGTTTTTCTACATACAATTTTTTAGCATAAAAAATATTCTGAACCACTGCTCTGAAATATGTAGGCTACTTATAGGCGAGCGTGGCGCATCATGACACTGGCAGCCAGCCCTGCAAAATAGAAAGTACACGACCGCTACGCGCGTAATTATGATGAGGGGGTGCGCGGGGCATTCTTAGCGGCAAGGTCCATTTCAGCAAGGTCAACGGCGTAATACTAAGCCTTAAACAGCCCGAGTCGGGTGAACGTGACTTCTTCTGTCCACAAGATATTTTTATCCAGATTTTGTAGCAGCCAATTAAAACATCGGACCCTGGGCGTGTAGTCAGCCAACACCAACTCCTGCACTTTTTGAAAATGGTAAGGGTGCATTCCAGAGGCGTTTGACAGCTTCCAGACAAAAAACTGGGTGACGTGAAATTTTGCGCTGCCTGTCTACTGCTGGCCTGTGGATTCCTCTGAAAGTACCGCTTTATTTGCCGATGCAGGGTTCTCGGGTACACCGGCGCTCTACCTCGCGCTTCAGCATGCGTTGCTACGTGGAACGATGCAAAATCCTGTAGGTTTTGCGTTTATCTCAAGATTCGTTGCATCCGGATAGCGGCGGTGAAACATGAGACGAGTTGGCGGTAAACTGTGTTCGGTCGTTGGATAAGACCATATCCAGGTATTGCTGGTTCGTGTACTACGGGCTCGAGGCATGTTAGTTACGGTTCACTGCAATCTAAAAATCTTTCGAGAAATACACCTCATTCACTTGACCTATCAAACTCAACTCTGGTTGAAGGAAACGGCGACGGTGCGGGCGGGGCGGACCCCCGCTGCCGCGTAGGCTGCGTCATGAGCAGCGATGTAGAACAGTTTTTTTTTTTTTTAAACGTTCCACACTAGGAGTTTCTCCTGTATCGTGGGTGCGTTTACAAACATTTAAACTCACATACACAAACAGCCAGACCCGGAACAAATACTTGTAGGTCATACAAATATTTTTTCCGTGCGGGAATCGAACCCGCGACACGCAGCGCAGCAGTCAATCGCTTAACCACTGTGCCAACCGTGCCGTCAAAGTTTGTTCTTGCCGTTGGCGATCTCCGAATGAAAACAAAAAGTTTTACAATCTGTGTATACATATATCTTGAATCAAGATATATGTATATGTTAAACATATATTGGAGACCCTCACTGTATCAAGATTTTTGATACAGTGAGGGTCTCCAATATATTTCTTCTATAATTTTAAAATAAATACTTATTTAAGAAAATATTATGAAAATTCACCATACCCCTCCCCTTAACACGTTTCCTGTCCCAATACAAAAATGCAAAATGACCGACAAGTCCAATAGGATTTTTTTAATAATTTCCCCGAGTTGCCTGGATTTATTTAATTGTCCCGGCGTTTTTCTTTACTTTATGATCGTACCAGCACGTCCAATGCAGCAACAGTACAGTTCCAGCACGTCCAGTGGAATTATTCGCTTTAGAAGTTGTATATGTCTCCTGACGCACATATAGCTCAGGAGCGTATTAGTGCCTTTCAAGCGCACGTTTCCTGAACCATAGGTGGCTCTGTGGACAGTGAAAGTGTTAACTCCGAATCCGAAACGACCAAGGCAAATTTTTTGAAAATAAATACATAAAATAGTTCTGTACTTACTATTACAGGAAAACCTTTAAGAAATGAAATGAAATGAAATCGTTTATTCTGTAAATAGGATATTAAAATCACTTTTACACGTCATATAAAAAAAAAAAATCTAGATGTAGCCGACATTTCCTATCTGACTACCCCTGAGAAGAAAGAAGAAAGAAGAAGGATATGGTCTTAAAATAAGATGGTAAATCTCTCAATATTGTGCGTAAAAACTTACATTTGCAGTTGGAATGTATGGGAGAACATGTGTTTCAACTACAATGTTTAGTTTGTTTTTGGGATAAATTCATCCCAAATATTCATCCCTTTATTGTGCGTGGTCCACTTGGCTGTTTTTTTTTAACATGTTTATTAATTTCCGACTTTATGTAAGTAAATAATATTTTTATTATTCTCATTTACATAGAGTAAGTAAATAATATTTACTTACTCTATGTAAATGATGTCTTTGTGTAATATGTAAAATATGTCCGAAATTTTATATTCCATTATTTTAAATACGCGTTATAATATAACTTAATATTACCGTTTTTTATATAATAATTTGACCAAATTGGCCTAAATGAAGAAGTAGGTTCCTATCATGGTTAGAAATTTAGAATACGTAGTTAAAAATTCAGCCAATGAATTAAATTTCAGCCCCTAGATATGGCTCAGAATTCTAGATGTTAATCAAAACATGTACATTTCTAGTAGAACGCACCGATACGCAGCAGGGCCGGGTCGCTAGTTATATCATTTATCGTTTGTTTCAGAAAAAGTACGCTTCTTCAGCATTGCTATCAAATCGGAGGCATCAAGCGGAGAGACAGCAAGGCTAGCATGGAGCGAGTGCTGCCTGAATACAGCTGCTTACTGCTGTCACCTGCCAACCTGTGGCAGCAGAACCTACAGTCATTCTCACTCGATGCCAACATCATCAACACAGTTTACAACTACCAGGTACATCTAACTGTTAAGAATGCAAAAATGTCTTTGTTGGTTTGTCCTTGTTCCACTCCAAGACCTAGCTCCGGATCAATGTGATTTTTTGCAATTTATTTGCCGTGGAATGAGTTCTTATCCTGAAAAATGCACGGTTCCTGTGGATTAGACTACGGGAGCAAATCCGCGAGTAAAAGCTAGACTAGGTATATCTCAAGGGGTTGTCTCGTAACTGATCTTAACATATTCTAATATAGATAACACTGTCATTACTAGCAATCTGTTCAAGGCGATCCGCAGCTAGGCGATGATTGTAGACAAATTGCCGAGAGCGGAAATAACGCGGTGGCGAGTTACTGCTCTGCATCAAGATCTTGTTGACGACATGACTCGGCGACTCAATGACTGCTGACTATATTTTATTGAAAGCCATATGTTATAATGGGCTATGAAAATGTAGCGTTTTGCAAAACTGCTATTCATAGCGCTGTACTAACGGTCCGGCGACATATGACAGGGGGTTAGTCGGCGGCTTCAATTCGTTGTACGTTGGGAACCTTTGTCGGCGCAGATGAGCAACTTAGGAGCCATCTATTACACGGGCTGGAGTATCGCAATGATAGACACGCCGCGCCGTGACATCAAATTATATAGAAACTGTATGGAGCAATGTCCACAGCGATAACATAACGGCGAGAATTTGATGGCACGACGAGACTATCGCCGTGATTCTCTCGCCCGTGGAGATGCCGCCTTAGTCTAAACAAAAGAGACACTAGCAAGTCAATAAGTCATGATTTTTTTGTTTTTCGTAGTAAGTATTGTATTTATCTTCCTTCCTTTTTAATTTGTAATTTTAGATAAAGTCCGCTCGCGAAGCAGAAAGAATTTTGTACAATTACCCCTCATCTTATCTCTATCGCTCGCGCACAATAATAAAAAAAAAAAAAAAAGTTGAAAAGTGAAATACGACCTTTTGAACAGACGCTCCTCAATTGTATTGCCGTCGCACTCGCACATTAGAAGGACCCTAAAATGCGCGAGCGCGATTCACCGACGGCGGCGTCGTTTCACCAATGTGTTTATGTGTAAGATACCTAACTCCCACTTGATTTAGTTTGGGAGTTGGTAGATCATCAATTATGTGCTGCTGTACAACCATCAAACATTTTAATAAATCGTACTTCATAGATTAAGTTTTTGTTGTACTATATGAGCGAAATAAATTTAAAATTTAAATTAACTGTAATGTCGCTCAACAACAACCTATTTTCGTTTTTTTTAATCATATCTTAACTATCTTACTAACTATATCTAGTACCGACGGCTTTAAGAATTTCTACGAAATTCATGTTTTTATGTAGGTAAGCTACCTTCAAAACCTAAATACATAATTATGTTTTATTATAATTGGTTGAGAAGATCCTGAGATACTGCTTAAGCTCCCTATTATATACAAATTCAAATTCAAATATCTTTATTGTGGGGCATATGTTTGTTACAAGGTCTTAACAATAAATTAAAGTTCCAATATGTCCTGCCTAATAGACATACAATAATGATGTATTGGCATAAAATTTAAAATTATTTTACATGTCAAAAGTTATTATAAATGTCAAAATATCAAAAAATAGTGAAATTAAAACATGGTCAACAAATCAATCAATAATTCAAGAAATCTTGGATTGTGTAGTATGCAGTGTTTCAAGGGCGGGGTCATGGTTGATTCGAATGCCGTGACGTTTGGTTTAAAAGTAGAGATGGCTGTAATTTATTCATCATTTCAGGCGAAAGACGTCCACTGCTGGACATAGGCCTCCCCCAACGGTGGGGTTTGCCATAATCGCCACGCTTGGCAAGCGGGTTGGCGATCGCGTATGGTGTTAAAATGCATAGAGAACGCTGCTGCCCATTCCCTAGTAATCCCTTAGTCGCCTTTTACGACACCCACGGGAAGAAATAGGGAGGTGCTATTCTTTACGTCCCGCACCACACAGACAATATAATTTATTACAACGCTTGATTTACATCAAACGGGAAAACTACAAATACCTATTCCGTCTTTACTGACGTAATCAGTATTTTGTAGTTTTTCCACTATTTAGTACTTAATCGCTAGCACAGCAGGTTTTAAATGTAAAAAGTACCTACATATTTCAAATGTATTAAGTATCAACACAAGGCCCTTACAGTTAACCTTCTTAACGTTTTCAGAATCTTCAGAAAGCCAAAGCATCAATAGCCGAAATGGCTTTTGGTATGCAGCTCCGAGAAACTGGCATCAAAAGGTATCCCTTAAGAGCCAGGCCACGAGTGCTCCAGTATGCAGTTACGATATTCTACCAACAGCCAGACCAAAGGCAAGTAAAATATTGAGAAAACTTACCCTTAAGTCACAACTCTGTCAAAAACAGTGAAACTATTTACCCTGACACTTATCGAAATAAAGATCCATAAAGCTGTTTTACCAGCCACTTTTAAAAGTATGTAATAAAGATATAAGTATCTTAGAATAGAATAGAAACTTTATTTTCAGACACATAGTCCATAAATAACACAACATTACAATATAAAAACACAAAACACATCAAATAAAATAACATGCACGTTAAATAAAATAAACACAAATATAAATAAAATTATTTAAGGCACTGGAATGACGCTCTGTGAGTCGTCATCCAATGCCACATTATGGGGCTGTCCATCCTGCTGGCCACAGTAGCCAAAAGACTGTTGGGACTATCGCGCACTCGCCGCATCAGGGACGCTATACGCAGACGCATCAGCGCGTAAAAATCCGGCACGCCGGTTTCCGCGAACATCCCCGACGCACTGCAAAAGCGCGGTAGTCCCAACATCACCCTGAAGGCATTGTTATATTGGACTCTCAGAGCACTGTACGAGTTTTTTGTATAACTGACCCATAGGGCGCACGTGTACAGAGACTGGCAATATGCCCTAAAGAGTGTAATTTTTACCTCTTCTGTACATCGAGCAAACGGGGCCAGCATGTTACATCTAACTGCCAATGCTCTGCGTTCCCTCTCCAAATCCATATCATCGGACAAAGCGTCATTCACCCAGTGTCCCAGGTACTTGAACCGTGTCACTCTGGTAAGCGGGACGTCCCCTAAGGTGACCGATGGGACTGTGTCATAACATTTGTTACCCGCCTTAAAGACCAAGAGCTCACTCTTGGTTGCATTGTACCTGAGACCATGGAAGTGCAAGTGGAAGTCCATTTAATTTTTTATTATTTCGTTTCAGATTTACCCAATCTCTAACAAAGAAGCTAAAGGATATGTACCCACTATATCAAGAGATGCTATACACACAAGTTAACGAATTCACGCTAGTTTATTATCCAGGACAGTTTAATTATCGTGAACTTGTCCCTTTGACTATAACATTTGTGGGACTATTTCTTTATGTATATTTTTCTGTGCGAAAAATAGAATTTATTCGATCCAAACTAGGTCTTGCTGCATGTGCCGTTCTTACTAT
Organism: Tiliacea aurago; assembly: GCA_948098905.1. Taxonomy (NCBI): domain Eukaryota; kingdom Metazoa; phylum Arthropoda; class Insecta; order Lepidoptera; family Noctuidae; genus Tiliacea; species Tiliacea aurago. The sequence continues at coordinate 21,130,952 of OX402576.1, forward strand.
TGGCGGGAGTCTTGCCATGTCAATGGGCATTTGTCTTTATTTTGGATTTTCCCTAAGTCTACAAGGCAAAGAAATTTTCCCATACCTGGTGATCATTGTTGGATTGGAGAATGTTTTAGTCCTGACTAAGAGCGTTACATCCACTGACTCCCGACTCGATGTGAAGATCCGACTCGCTCAGGGACTCAGCAAAGAAGGCTGGTCCATCACCAAGAACTTGTTAACAGAAATAACGATACTTACTGTAAGCTTCTTTACTTTTGTACCATTTATCCAAGAGTTCTCAATATTCATGATAGTCAGTTTAATATCAGACTATTTTATTCAAATGGCATTTTTTGCTACAATACTGGGAGTCGATGTGCGCCGTATGGAATATTTTAAAGATGAAAACAATAAGTTACACCTGAAGGAATACTTTAATGCCAATAACGCCCTTAACTGGAGATTTAGTAAGAACTACGTGGAAGAAAACAGTTTTTCACCACAGAGGATGACAAAGTCAAAATCTCATCCGAGGTTGAACGGTCTGGCACAAAGCAGCCCGACAGATGTCGTGGCTAAGAGAAACTCCAGTCCGGGTCATCAGGACCACAGAGTACCGAAGCGCATCCGCTTGGTGAACATGTGGGCGAGAACGCGCTTCTTCCAGCGAGCCTTCATGGTCTGGATGCTTGTGTGGATATCAATGATAGTGTACAACTCTGGTGTAGTGGATTATTTTATAAGCAACATAGAAAAAACTGAAGCGGAAGTTAATAGAAAGAATTATGAGAAGCACGAGCAAAAACAATCCACGTTCGTGTTTTACAACAATAGCGAAAGGAATCCACTGGTGTTTCCGCCACTATTAGATATTGACGCTGAAAAAACCGTAGTGGATGCAAATGACACCATTATGCTAAAACATTCACCACACTCACGGCCCTGGTCGAGGTGAGATCAAATTAATACATGTTTATTATTCACTAATATCTTAATATTTTAACACTGTCAGATTTGTTTAACCAACTCTGATGTTCTTACTTTTCACTTAAAATAGCAATCGAGAAAATAGCAATTGTTATATGTGTTGTAACTTCTCAATAATTAATCTTAGCGGCATCGTAATACTGAAACATTTCGCATATTAAAAGCAATCCCGTAGAAACTTTCGAACTATTTGTGAAAATAGTCCTTTTTAGGGTTCCGTATGTGCGAATGAAAAAACTGAACCCTTATAGGATCACTCGTGTGTGTGTCTGGCCGTCTGTCACAGCCAATTTGTACCGAATCTAATGGGGGAGGCCTATGTCCAGCAGTGGACGTCTTTCGGCTGAAATGATGATGATATATCATTATGAATTACTGTGACCCAAACACGGACGTGTTAAGTTACCAAAAAAAACAACCTACTTCCACGAAAACATTAGAAAGGGATTTTTTTAAAGCGTAACTGTGGAGTTTCATGCTGGCTCTTTCTTCTCCACAAGAACCGACCAATTGGAATCAAGCACCTAGCTTCTGACGTTCCATAAGTGCCTATGTAGGTTAACGTGTTTTTTTTAATGTTTATATCTCCGTATAATTATGAACGTCGTTACTTTATAATTTATCGGCATTGGTTCCGTTATTTTCGTTGTTTTATAATCTCCTGTTCCGGCATTGGTTTATAATCTATCCATGGGAAACCGACAAATTGTGAGCTGGTATTAAACTCCCTTGTGACGTAACGCACCTTCCGCTAATACTAAATAGCCTGCCTAGCTGCGAGCAACTTGGAAGCGCTCGCTCGGCTTGCGCGGTGAGTCACAGTTCTAACTAACGTTTCAGAATTTTTTGACAGTATATAATGTAACGGAAATAATACCTATAGATAATAAACTAACGGTTCTCAATTTTAGGCTGCCTGTCCACCAAAGCGGAGCAAGGCCGCGGAGCGGAGAAACGGAGAAATATTAACCAATAGGATTGCACATCCACATCCAAGCATTGTCCACTTGCAATCCTATTGGTTAATATTTCTCCGTTTCTCCGCTCCGCAGCCTCGCTCCGCTCCGGTGGACAGGCAGCCTTACGGCGACATTTACATGGCAATGTCCAGGTTGTCGTCCCACCACTGGTCGGCGATCCTGTCGCACTACAACGAGTCCGTGGCGGGGCGACACGTGGCTGTGCTGCCGCCGCTGCTGTTCAGTCAGCGCGTGGCGCCCGAGCTGGCGGCCGGCGTGCGTAACCCGGACGAGCGCGACCCACCACCGCTGCGGTGGCAGGCGTTAGCCGCTGCGCTTGACCCCATCGATATGCTGCCGGGTATATAACATATCCCACTATCAACTTATTCATAGGCCACTTTTGTTACTGTCATTACCTTACCTGCGCATAAACTGCCTTTGTAGTTTTAATAGGAGCTGTTACAATTTTGGTGCTTAATAAAGTACCTATATTTTATCTGTCTGAACAGATTTCGAGGCAACGGAGAGTAAAGGCACGCCTCTTCAGTGGGGGAAGGGCTCAGACCTGCCCATATACCCGACTACGCCGATGGAAATACTTCTGCTAGCCATTCTCTGCACGATAAGCGTTGCCGTCATCGCATACATGATGGTGGTACTTTACCGGTAATTAAATGCCGAACTTATGTTTTTGCCAAGTCATGATGAGAGTATTTTTTATACAATAACCTGCGACCCGCCCCTGCTTCGCTCTGTTTTTATGACTTGACAAAACATCGAGATTCTTTATTATGTCTTAGTGTCATATTAATGTATTGTATGAATAAGTTCTCGAAATGACGGTGAAAAGTGCATTAAAATCCGTTGCGAAATTTATACTACGGGCGGTGGCGTTAGTTAGAAAAAGTAATTTTATACCGGCTGAAAATCATGTCAAAAATAGTTTGTCATCTATTGTCGTGCATTCGAGCGTCAGCTGCTCCAGCTAGTAAGTTAGTTAGCTCAAAGTTATAGCATGAAAGTCATAAAAAAAACTTATTCAAAAAGTAATTTACATATCGCGCCAAAACCTGATGGGCCTTATTACAAAAGGTTTATCTTCAGACCCAAGTTTAAACCATGGATCCATTATTGAAATTCCAACTTTATTCCGTCTGCTGTAAAGTTCCTAATACAAAACTGACAACTTAGTACCGAACTAAGTTTTTGGTTTTGTATAAAAAACGGTATTTCAATCACAGTTAAGTTCTTATTACAAAAACTGGCTCCATGGTTTAAGCCATGTCAAAATATAAATCTTGTTTTGTAATAAGACGGAAAGGGACGGTTTTAGGTATTATGTTCAACCCAAAAATAATAGTCAGCTGCATGGAAGTGGGGGAAATATTTATGTCAGTGTCATAATTGAACACGATTGCTGCGATGGCACATTTTGGCTAAATTCGAAACTATGTGTAGTAGGAGCAACTGGTCAAAGAACCATGATTTTGGTCGAGAGAGTCAGTCAGACATACAGGATGTAAAAAGACCATTCACGATGTAAAAAGACCATTCACGAAGCCGTCATCTACGCATTGTGTACCAGTACATAATTGCTGGAAATCTTTTATTTTTTGTGTGAAAATTGTTCTGTTTACGGTAGTGCATGCAACGAAAGTTTTTTTTTAATGTTAAATTGCAACACTTAAAATTAGTTTTCTTAAAAAAAAACTGGGAACCTTCTGGTAACGGAGATATTGAACTTGACCTTCAATACAGAAGGTTCCCAGTTTATTTTTTCCCAGGTATTGAAGATATTGAAGGTCAAGTTCAATATCTCCGTTACCAAAAGGTTCCTAGGTATGGTCCAGTACAAAAAAAAATATCATCATAACGGGAAGAATGCCAATGGACCTTATTAAAAGGCTACAAGTCACTCAAAGAGCAATGGAGAGGGCTATGTTTAGAATTTCCCTACGTGATCGAAACAGAAATGAAGATATTCGCGAGAGAAACAAAGTAACCGACACTACCCAGAGAATTGCCAAACTTAAGTGGCAATAGACAGGGCACATTTCTCGCAGAACAGATGGGGGATGGGGCTGAAAGGTTCTGGAGTGGCGACCGCGTATCGTAAAACGTAGCGTTGGAAGGCTTCCCACAAGGTGGACCGATGTATGTCCTTGTGAAGGCCGCAGGAACCCGCTACATGCGGGAAGCACAGAACCGGTCGAAATAGCCGTATTTGGCTGATGCCTATGTCCAGCAGTGGAAGTCTTTCGCCTGAAATGATGATGACGATGATGAACGGGAGGAAGAAGTCTCCCGGCTTCGTTAAGGGTATTTTTACACTCGTTATATTCCCCTCACTTCCATGCAGGTTGAAGATGATCCCAAAAACCGTCCCATAAGGTTTTGGCGCCGTATGTAATTACTTTATAAGTTTTAATTACAACTTTGACATGTTTTAACTTTGGATTCCACCTTGGATGCTGTAACTGACTCTCACATTCATGATTATTGAATGTTAATCAACTGCCACAAATGAAATTTATTTGGTATAAAATTCGTCGCAAAAATCGAACAGTAGGTATCTTCCCTACTATTAGAAGAACAACGCAGTCACACAGCAGACACGAAAAGCGATTTTAATTGATAATAATTATGTATAGATGTACGCTTCAAAGCGGACAGTGACCCGACCGCATCTCATCGCATTCGCAGAATGTACTAAATATATTACATGCAAATATGAACTTTATTGAATGCACCAGTTGTCCATTCAATAAAGTTCATATTTGCATGTAACATTTTTTTTTGTATTTATGAAAGCGCTCTGTCGCGTTCCGTCCTTGAGGATTGAATCGTATTTAAAGCCTTATTGCACATACAAAAAAAAACAACTTTGCTCATAACTACTATGAATACAGAGCCGATCTCCAATTTTTTTCAGATGCGTGTGTTCTCGCCACTATGCTGAATGGCGAGCGTCGTGGAGTGACGACGACGAGTACAGGAAGATCGTCGCGAAACAACCTGCAGTACAGGTATGATAAAACAGCTTTGGTCTCACTACAGTTAGAGTCATGTGGGGTAAACGTACGCATTTTTTTGTTAATTGCTTCCAGAATTTAAGATTTTGATATTTGAAAAGAAAAACAATTTTAGTCTAATGTTATACAGGGTGATTGGAAGATGGGTGCGAAGATAGTACAGACAATTTAGAACCATTTAAGCCATGGTTGTCTTAGACGAAGTCTTACCAAATATTTTTAACCAAATTTTTAAGTTTTTTTTCGGAAGTTCTCAAAATTTAATGTAAACTGCATAATTATGGCCAAATTGAACGATAAATGAATTCATTTTTTATTTATTTAATTAAAGTAATGTGTAAGCAATCAAGCAAAACATGTTTTAGGCTTCTGTGTCATTAGACATTTTTTTTACAGACATTTAAAGCTCAGAAAAAATAAAAAATTTGTACAATACGTCTTTTAAACCTTATTAAAAAAAAAAACGGAGGGTGCTTTTTTTGTTCAAACCTTTTTGAAGACAAGCTTGATAATCGCTCTTTCTTTTGAGGTATCATTTATGCGGATATCTTACAAATTATTGAAATTAGGGCCTACAAACCAATTTGAGGTAGAAATTTTTTATTTTAGGCAGACTAATTAAAACAACATTTGGATTAAAATTATTTATTTTTCATGTTCAAAATGACGGCCGTGATTCCTAATACAAGCACGGCCCCGTCTTCTAACTTCTGTAGTCGTTATTTTCAACATCATCTCCTGCTTCATTGTCTCAAACGCTGAATTTATTCTTTGTATCAATTCTTCTCTAGTGTTTATTTCTATGTTGTTATACACCAGTTCCTTGGCCCGGCCCCACACGAAAAAGTCCAACGGGGTCAGATCTGGGGAGCGAGTGGGCCAAGGGATGGGTCCATCCCTGCCGATCCAGCTATCAGGAAAGCAATTGTTGAGGTGTTCCCTTACATTTAAAGTCCAATGCGCTGGACAGCCGTCTTGCTGAAAGATGACTGTTCGGTCTCTTTCGAAGATCGGGACACCTGATTCCTCTACCAGCAGTGGTAAATCAATTTGCAGAAATTGCAAATAATTTTCGCCACTCAATGGATCAGGCAAAAAGTGGGGCCCAATCAATGTTCTGCCAATTATTCCAGCCCATACATTCACAGAGAATTTCATCTGAAATGACACCTGCTTCTTAAAATGTGGATTGTTGTCTGCGTCAGCCCATTCATGGATGTTGTGAAAGTTTGTAATACCTTCCCTTGAAAATTTACTTTCATCCGTCCACAAGATTGATTTCAGAAACCACGCATCTTCGATGTCTCTGTTGAGGAGGAAACGGCAGAACTGAATTCTTCTTTGAGGATCTTGCTCTACTAGACCTTGCACACTCCTGCCATGGAACGGATACTTATCATTTTGGTGCATTGTATGCCACACCTTCCATTGAGAAATGTTTAAATTTCGAGCTACTGCTCTAGTACTGGTAGTAGGATCCGCTTGAAATGCTGCTAAAATGTCTTCGTCGACGGCAGTTTCGTGTCTGCCCGGGTTGACTCCAGGTTCTACGCGGTGAAACCCATCTTGGGCAAGACGACGAAACGTGTTGTAAAACACTCAGACATTCGGTATCCTGCGATTCGGATAGCGCTCTTGATACATCCGTCGCGCCAAAGATCCATTGCCGTCTGCTCTACCGTACATAAATACGATATCCGCATATTCTTGATTGGAAAAAGTAGCCATAGTCACTTAACAATTAAGAAAAACGGCGTAGGAGCGCACTAAATGTCAACTCAACACAATTAAGTCAAAAAATCAACACGTGCAGGAGCGCGAGGCTACGACTGGACACGGTGAAACAAAAAAGTTCAAAACGAACGCAAACAACACGTGCAGGAACGCAAAGGGCTACAACTGAACACGGTAAATTGTGAATCAACACGACAACGTCCACTCACAAGGGCAGTAGTTTGACTAATAAGTAAAAGATGTAACGGCTTCATCACAGACCGACTGACCCTGACTAAAGAAAAACGACTTTGTTGCCTCAGTAACTAAGACCATTTTGCTGTAAAAACAACTCTTATCGCTTTTTGCTATTCATTGGGCGTTCTACCTGGAAATGCCGTCGCACCGCGCTCGGTGGCCATTGTTTAGAGAATCCCCTCAATGGGTTCCCTTCAATTGGTTCCTGCATGTGCCAAAAATTCTTAGAATTGAACAATGTTATCATTTCGAGCACATAAAGTAATCTTTTAAGCAAAAATTTTGTGTTTTGTTAGACTGCCTAAAATTTAAAATTTCTCCCTCGAATTGGTTTGTAGGTCCTAATTTCAATAATTTGTAAGATATCCGCATAAATGATACCTCAAAAGAAAGAGCGATTATCAAGCATGTCTTCAAAAAGGTTTGAACAAAAAAAGCACCGTCCGTTTTTTTTTTAAATAAGGTTTAAAAGACGTATTGTACAATTTTTTTTTTTTTCTGAGCTTTAAATATCTGTAAAAAAAATGTCTAATGATAAAGAAGCCTAAAACATGTTTTGCTTGGTTGCTTACACATTAAATAATAAAAAATTAATTCATTTATCATTCAATTTGGCCATAATTATGCAGTTTACATTAAATTTTGAGAATTTCCGAAAAAAAAACTTAAAAATTTGGTTAAAATAATTTGGTAAGACTTCGTCTAAGACAACCATGGCTTAAATGGTTCTAAATTGTCTATACTATCTTCACCTTAAAGCTTTGCACCCATCTTCCAATCACCCTGTATACTTACATTTGTGAAGGAAAACAAAACATAAAATTTCAATTCTAACAATAATTGATTCTTCTACTTAATCATTTAACTAGCAAGGGAAATGCGGTTTTTACCCGCATCGGTGGGAAAGTGTCCGCACGCCTTCGGTTAAGTGTACGCGATGCCGACAAAGTGTACGCACGTAAACTTAATTTGCTATTGCACAAAGATCACATTTTAATTTACCCTCCTCGTAACTGGTACAGGCGTCGTGCCACCAGGACTTACAAATTGAACACTCAATCCGCTCCTCAGTCGTCTCTCCGTACTTTTCTCGACATAACAGACAGTAGCAATCTTGTTCTTTTTGGCTTTAGTTGAGTAGGTACACAACGCAACTTTAGAAGAACGATAATTATCCAATTTATTTCATGCGAATAGGTAGGTAATCTTAATTAAACTAGTTTTGTTCGAAACTAAGATCGTTTTAATCGTGTATGTGTGATTTAGATACCTACCTACCTACGTCACAGGCCTCCTCTCATCATACGCGAACGACGTCACGGATGTCAATCAGTCAATAAGCTCTTTGTTTACTTCTCGCGAAATAAATAAAAATACAAGTTTGTTTAGCAAAAGTTTATTGTGTAAATACATTAAAATTTTTAAGTACAACTTACCAGTAACAATATTTTTCAGTGGTTATGTGCTGTGTTAATTAAAATAAACTATAAAAACGTTTTATGGATCTCCAGAAATATTTTAAGTACCTGACACCCGAAGGAAAATAAACAGTGTTTTTTTTCGTGAACGGGAAACAAGCTGTGACCAAACTTTAGTGTGTGCGCACCCTTACGCCGATACTGTGCTCAGCTTATGGTGTCTATACGTACCATACACACCGTGAAAACTGCCATAAACGTGTTTCTCAGAATAGCGCCATCTGTTGCCTTATCGGTCTACTACTTGGACTGATGGATTGCACAAATCAACAAGTTCACCATGGCTAAGTGCGGTGGTTGTGGCAAGTTTTTGGCGTCGGCAGAGGCCGCTAATTGCAATAAATGTAGGTCTTGGTACCATCGAGCGTGCGTGGGTATACAGAATATCGGCCCTTTAATGACCCCCTGGCACTGTCCTGAGTGTAATAAGAACCTGGTGAGAGACAACCAGGCCGAAACGCCGGTAAGGGCCGCGAACTGCGTGACGAGCTGCTGGAGGGAGCGCGAGTGCGTCGCGGTATGACTACTTCAGACCTGGATTTGCCGGGCCTTGCGGCGCGTTTTTACGTAAACGAGCGCCTTACGAAGGTGAATAGGGAGTTGTTTCGGTGCGCTCGTGAAGCCGGCAGTCGCCTCGGTTGGCAATTTGTATGGGCAAAACGAGGCCGTATTCTCGCCCGGTACAAAACCGGAGACGCCACTTGCCGCATCCATTGTGAGGCTGACTTACAGCGCATCTTCGGAACGGCACCGGATAGCGGTGGAAATAACGCAATTTAAAATTACCATTTCATTTGTTTTTTTTTGTTTTGTTATACTTATTATTTGTCTATCGTATACTGTCACGTTGATTTTTAAATTAAGTTTATTTGTAGTAAGTGTCAGCATTTCAAAAGTATTATGTATAAGTTGCTACTATCTGCTATCTTTTAGATTGGTAAGTGTGTGTCTCGCGGCGCAGCTCAGTCAACTGTACGCAAACCAGTTTTTTAACACTACACATACTCGTATTTCTCTACACCTATTTATTACAAAACTACTATTTATTTTTACTAACCTATTATTAACAAAACTATTATTTACATACCAAAGCTTAAAACTTTTGTTTCCTTTTAATATATGCATTATTTATAATATATTTACAATTGGACTAATAATATTGTATGAAATTGGTATTGAAACTTCTGAATGCGCATTGATTGTATTGATTTCACTATTGATTTTGGTAAATGACGAAATTATTTTACATTATGATAATGATGGTTAAAGGAGATAAGTTTCTTAAAGTTGGTTTTCTTAATGCTGGATCATTGGGTACAGGTCATGATAACTTGATTGGCGCACTCGACAGGCATTGTTTTGATGTTATGGCCATTAACGAAACGTGGTTGAGACCGGGCGAGGAGGGGCGCGCTCCGGTGGTGCCGGGCTACCGTCTGCGTCACACGCCGCGGCCAGCGAGCGTGCGCTCGGGTCGTGGTGGGGGTGTCGGGTTTTATCTGCGGAGGGGACTGAGTGCGAGAAGTTGGACAAGCGCGGTCGATCCCAGGTTCGAATCGGTCGAAAAAATGTGGCTAACGCTCTCAATGAATGGCAAAAAAATTGCAATAGGTACAGCGTACCGGCCACCATGGCTTGACCTTGTTCTTTTTCTGGACGCCATAACAGATTCGCTTAGTTCACTGGGAAATTATGACCATTACATTTTACTAGGTGATTTTAATGTTAACATGCTGGATACAAGCTGCATAAAAACAAAAAAAAACTAGCTAGTTTCTGAATAGCCTTAGTCTTACTCAATTGGTCACTTCTCCTACTCACTTCACAGCCTCCAGTGAAACGCTCATCGATCTCATGTGTACCGACCTAAGAGCAAGATACACGTCAGTGGAGTCTTTTGGTTCACTTAATGGTCATTCTATCATTGTTGGTGAATTTTACGTAAAACGTGATAAGTTTAAACTATACGTAGTAAAATTTAGGCCACTTCAAAATGTATGCATGGATAGCTTTAATATGGACTTGTTACTTTTACGTCTTGAAAATATTTCCTCGTTTGACAATGTGAATGACATGGTGCATGTATTTAACTCCCATATTATTTCATTATTCGAGGTTCACGCACCAATAAAAACATGTACTGTCAGGGAAAAGTCTTACCCGTGGATTACTGATACCATTAAACTCATGATGCGCTTACGGGACGATGCATTAACTTGTTCTAGGAAAACTAAATCAGATTCTAAAAAAGAATACTACAAGGAGTTAAAATCCCTTGTGTTAAGTTCTTTGTACAGCGAGAAAGTTGCTTTTTTCAAGCATAGTATAAATAATAAAATAAAGAACCATAAACTATTATGGAAAAATCATAAATCCACATTATCACCCTATAAACCCAGACAAGACCTTCCGTCGCATTTTACAGATCCAAATCTAATTAGTAATACTTTTTTAACAGTTCCAGGTAACCCCGTTACAAGCATGACACTTTTGACATATTTTGAGAATCATAGACATGGTGAAGCAATTTTTACAATCAATCCTGTAGAACAGAATGACATTTCTCGCATTATATCCAACCTTAAAAGTAACGCCAAGGGTTACGACAACATTACCCTTGACATGCTAAACATGATTCTGCCATACGCACTAAGTACTGTAACTGACATTGTAAACTGCTCAATAGTGACGTCAACGTTCCCAGACCAATGCAAAATAGCTTCCGTTAGGCCCTTACCAAAAAATGACAATCCAATTGAAGTAAAAGACCTACGCCGTATTAGCATTTTACCGTGTCTGTCTAAAGTGTTAGAGAAGATAGTCAGCCACCAGTTAACGCATTTTCTGGAACAAAATAACGTGTTACCGGACTTACAGTCTGGTTTCAGAAAACAGCGCAGTACTGCCACTGCCTTACTAGATGTTACTGATAACCTATTATCAGCCCAAGATAAAGGAATGTGTTCATTGCTGGTCTTGCTAGATTTTTCCCGGGCATTTGACGCAATAAATATCCCGCTATTACTGTCGAAGCTAAATTATTATGGATTTGACTCTAGCGCTACGCAATGGTTTCGCAGCTACCTTAGTGATAGAAAACAACTTCTGGATCTACTTTTGGGTGATGGTACTGCTCTTACATCGACTCTTACTTCTATTGAGAGAGGTGTTCCGCAGGGATCTATACTAGGCCCAATTATGTTTATTTTATACTGTGCAGATATAATTAAATGTCTCCAAAGGTGCAAGTACCATATATATGCCGATGACATCCAACTATACATATCGTTTAGTCCAGATGAATACGATAGTGCCATTAAAGATCTAAACGATGACCTCCGTAGAATCGCCGCCTGGTCTGAAGAGAATTGCCTGTCGCTAAACCCAACCAAAACAAAATACATGGTATTTGGCACGAGACAGCAACTAGCCAAACTACCCGCAACGTTTCACCTGGAGCTAATGGGCGAGCCAATTGACAGAGTCTATGAAGCGCGGAATCTTGGACTTATTATGGACCAGGATCTTCGTTTCGAAAAACATGTAGCCGACTCAGTAAGAAACTGCTTTTACCGCCTTAAAGTTCTGTACAAGATTAGGCCTTATTTGTCCGAAACACTACGGGAGCAGCTTGTAGAAACCCTGGTTTTATCTAGGCTAAACTACGCAGATACAGTGTACGGCCCGCGCCTATTGGCTCGCACAGATCGGCTCATTCAAAGGGTCCAAAACGCTTGTGCTCGGTTTTGTTATAAAATTCCTCCCAGAACTCACGTTACTCCATTTTTAAACAAACACTACACATTGAGAATGAAATCGAGACGTAAACTACACTTGGCATGCCTTCTGTTTGGTGTAGTTAAATACCAGAAACCGGACTACCTGTACGACAAGTTGAGTTGGATAGCGAGTAAACGAGAATGTGAGAGAAGGCAATGCTCGCAGCAGCTCTCGACCCAGTCACATAGGACAGCTGCGTTTAGGGGTAGCTTCCGTTATGCGGCTTCCAAAGTGTGGAATAACCTACCACCACCTATTCGGACAATTAACACGATCGACACATTTAGAAAACGCCTACGGCAGTACCTCATGGATGCGCAACGGAAGCTAGACATTATCAATTTGAATGTTTCATTAATATAAATTATGTTAAGGTTATCTTTTACTCATCGACAACAGTCCATTATTTTTTCTTGCCATAACAGACCCATACCATTTTATTTTTTTATTTCTTAAACACCACTCATAACTATAATTATTTTTATTGTACTTATTTCTTTTTTAAACAAAATGTATCTAATGGTTTATATTATTATTTGTTACACATATCTAATTTTATTTAAATATTTACACACTATAAAACTGATTTACATCCGTAAGACGTCCTCTTAACATAAGGTCCAGTTGAAAACCAGCGTCAGGCACTAGTTGTCTGGCGTTAATGCTGAACTGGGCCTATTTGGCGCAGCCGTGAGGCACTCAATACTATTTTAAGCATTTGTTCTGTTTTTGTTTTTTGTGTGAATATTGTGTGCCTTCCTGTGTCAAATAAATTTATTTTCTTTCTTCTTTCTTTCTAAAAATTTTTTTTTTCTTTTGTCGGTAGATTTATCTTTAACTTATATCATTTTTCTTCTTTGGCTTGCTTTTGGTGTCCATGTTCATCTTTGTTTTTTTAGTTTGCTTAGCTTTTTCTTCAATTTCTTTTTGTTTCTCTTCTAATCTCTTTTTAAACGGGCTACTACTAATTACTGCGGACACTTACCCCATCCCATCAAATCAAATAAAAATAATTAAATTTCGAAGTATGACTTAACCTTAGTCAAAATACGTAGATTCACACAAAATATTGATTAATTTCGCCTGTTCCCAGTCACTTTGTTATTCAATCAGACTAATAATATGCGTTTAGCATGCAAATCAATTTCAAAGAAATAAATAACAAATACGTGCAAAAGAAATATTGTCGCGTAAGTTTCCTTATCATTGTGCGGAAAACCTGGTACGCAGTACTCTAGCTCGGTGGTCAAACGTGAACTAAACGTGATAGGTCTTGACCTGCTGTCATCCATGGCATACGCACAATATTCACTGCGGACACTTATTCGCCGCGTACGTTTACCCCACATGACTCTAACTCCTGTGTTTAGGCAATGTTCCAAACGTACCCGGCGCGGGCTACAAGGGCTCCAGAAATATTCCGCGACATCTCAACTCATAACTGTAGATTTTCATGCCGGCACGTCTCCATAGGATACGACCAATTGGAACCGTGTACCTAGCTTCTGACGTTTCATAAGTGCCCATGTAGGCTTATGTGAAGTAAAAATATTTTTTATTTTGATAAAATATTAAAAAAAGAAAAAAGAAAATGAATCAAAATCAAAAGTCATTTATTCAAACTAGGCTGAGAATCAGCACTTTTCGAACGTCAAAAATTACATGAGACAGTCCCCCAAAAACGCCCACCCTTCACCACTTCCTAGTGCTTTAGCTGGGAAGAAGAAGTGGTGCAACAAACTCCCCAGCAGCACAGCTGTCTGTTCGTATATAATACTTGAAGCTATACAATACAATATAAAATAATTTGCATTACGCAACACAAAACGTTAAATTAAATTAATTGCCTTATGTTAGCTAGCACACACCATTATACAAAAATATATATATAAGAATCGTCGAAAACTATACTCAAGCAGAAATAACATAAACAAAACGTATCTAAATAAAAGCCTCCAGGCATAATGGGCGTGCCCGCTTAAATAAAGCTAGTATTTATTGGGATTCGCATAGGAAGATCACTAACCGCATAAGCTATGCTGCGCTGTTTCTTAGCTAAGCAAACTTTCTCATGCTATTTTTGTCCGCAAACAACTTTTGCTGCGCGTGTTGTGCTGTGTGAGACAGCAGTCACATAATGTATCAATGTGACAAGATGCCGCTATGTGCATGCAAGTGCTAAGTGCGAGCGAGATATACGCAAAACAGGGCAGGTGGAAGTGAGTAAGCACGTATCATGCGATTCCTCATACCATGTGAACACAAACCGCATTACATTTTTTTTTTGTGTGTATTAGCTATATACAACACAGCGCAGTATAGTTTCATGTTAATTATGTGGTGAACCTTAGGAAGTTCTAAAATGCTGCTTTTAAAATACTCGGAAAAGATTACGCTGACGCCAGATCTCACCGATGGCGTTTATAGGAGACTTCACTATAACGCTAAACAGTTAGAAAGTCAATTGTTGCCCAGTAAATACTGTTGGTTGGTTGGAATGGTTTGAAATAGTTTTACAACATAGTCTCGAGACCATGTTGTATATCAGTATGGTGTAATTGACAACAAAACCATAACTTGAGCTGAATAAAATCTAATTTATTAATTGCATTTGTTTTGGGAAGCTCTATAAAATTTTATAAAATTTCATTTACATCTAACTATCCATGGAGTAGTAGATGTAGACTTGGACATTTACCCTCAGCTTCTATAGAAAACATTTATATAGAGTAAAGAGCGCGTCGGGTTTTATGCACAGTCAAGCGCTCGTAAGTGGTACACTTGAACTACGAAAACCGCTCTTCCTGCTGCGGAATAAAGGCGTTGTCGATGTCAAACTGCTACCACTGCCAGAGCTTTATCTTACTCAACTCATCTGCAATATTATCGTGATTAATTGGACTTAGTTCGGCGAAAATGAGCCACTAGCTCATTACTAAAGTTAACTACGTCAAACAAAACCAGTATTCCAATGGTATATCCATCAAATTCAGTCCAATATACATCCACAATTTATACTTAGAGTAGATTTAAAAGTAATCAGCGTTAACTACCCAAAATCATTACAATTACTTCTAAAAATGGAAGAAAATTGTATGTGGTTTGGTTCGTTTTGGCAGAACTAAGCTCAATTATGGAAGTTTTTGGCGTTTTCCAGTTGGTAATGGAAGCAGTGCCATTAGTGGTGGCGGGCCACAGTCAGGAGGTGGAGTGCTTGGTCACCGACGGCGAGAAGGTCGTCAGTTCCTGTCTGCAAGGCAACATCAAAGTATGGGACTCTCAGAACGGGGAGATCATCACAAACATCGACCGTGGCGCGTGAGTGTCTTCCCTTATCCTGTTGCCAAAATATTCACACAGTTGTCACTGAGGTACCACAGAGCTAGCCGAGTCGGTACTAATAATATTCGTGGCCGCGTAATTACCGCTAAGCGCAAATTTGGCTGTCTCAGGCATTGTCAGAATAGGGTATTACGCCCATTTTTGTAAAGTGTCTCAATTAGATTCTATCTATAGAGGTAATGAACCACAAAAAATTCAAGTGCCATAAAAATGCAATTAAATTTTGCATTTTCAAATTTCGCGCTTAATTTGACGAAAACGCTGGACGCAGTGGACGCCATATTGCTGTGTGGTCATGACGTCAGTTGGCTGAGTAAACAAATGCAGTAATATTTTGGTACGCTGATGGTTGACAGTTGACACTTCTATGTTTACATAGCCGTATGACGAAATAACATGGCGACTACTATTTAATGGTGTTATGAAACAGATTAAAAAAGCTGAAACCTTTGAATTGAATTTTAAAACTTAGTTTGCTATTTTATGAACTAAAACTAACGTTTTCCGACTGCTTTTTGCCTAAGCTATCTCAATAATATATTTTGAGATTTTTTCTCATAGAGAGTAAAATACTTACCCTATTGTCACGGGCTGTCTATTTTTAGTTAGACGCATATTAACTGTGTGTGTGAACTATCTATTTTGAGTAGTTGTCGCAGAATTACAGCTGTCGTTAAGGCTCAGTAGAACTAGCTGACATATTAATGGAACGCAAATATTGACCCCTTTGGGCCACGAACTAACGGAGATAAACGTTACTTAGCACGTAATTAGGCTACGCATTATTCCTGTCATTGTCTCACACCTGGCAAACTACAAGTGCAAGACGAGACGGGAATATGTCTAAGTCAAAGTACAAGCAAAGTAACGGTAATTATTTCAACCTAAGAGGAGAGAGGCGTTGTAAAAATTTGAATATTTGTTCCATTGAATGACTTTTCCATGAAATCATGACATTGGGGAACAAATTTAACTTAGAGAGATGTATTAATGATTCTAATGATAAAATACATATCTGTTATAGTCGCAAATCATATTTCGATCAAGATGAAACCTGGCACTGATCTGCAAATTGCAAAAAACATAAGAAAATTTTAAATTCGCGGGCTACAGAAGTGCACCTTAACTGGTTGTATTATTACTATCTTAGCATTCTATAAACCTATCATTATTCCATAAGTTGCAATCCCAGCCAAAAGAAACAAAAAAAATGAACATCTATTATTATTTATTTCAGCTTCTTCAAGCTGCAAAAGGAACTGTGTGAAACGGTTTCCAAGAAAAGTAGTTTAACATACGAGGCGCGTGAAGGTACGGTCCTCATTTATTGTAATTTAAGTCCCTATTTTTATTTCAGAGTATCTGATGATAACACAAACTCAATGTCAAATATGACAAAGTTCATATTCCATTGCAACAGATTTTTTTTTACTTTTTTATTACTCAATCAAAAATCAATTTTGAGTAGTCTAAGTTGAGTATATAATAGCGCTTAAGTAGATAGTTAAGAGCGTTTACGACTTACGGCATTTTATACAAACTTTCAAGCCCTTGTTTTCCGAAATAAATGAGCCGATTTTAATAAAACTTCATACACATAAGCAGGATACAAAGGTCTAAAATAAAAAGTTACTTAGGAACATTTTCGAGATAGTGTTACAGCCAAATTAGACCGATTTTAAATTTTCCATAGAAACAGAGATTTCCAGTTATCTGTTTTTAAATAAGACATTTCGAAAATGTTCTTAACTAGCTTTTTAGACCTTTGTATCTTGCTTATGCGTATGAATTTTCATTAAAATCGGTTCAGTCATTTCGAAAAGCCCTTGGCTTGAAAGTTTGTATGAAATGCCGTACGTCGTAAACGCTCTTAAATGTTAAATGATTTTATTCCTGTAAGTAGGTTTGTACAAACACTTTTACACGTCAATCATATTTTAAAAACAAGATGAGGTCGGCGTTTCGTATCTGACTACTCTGAGAAGAAAGGCAGAAACTAACTCAGGAGGTCACAGTCTCTTTTAAAGTCCAGGCATAATCTTAGTCAGATCATGTGAAGAACACGTAGGTTGGTGTCTGAAATGGTATTTGAAGAAATAACCACACAGTGGACCTGTCCAATCAGTGCACGCATTTGTCAGTAATCGTACAGGTCAACACAGAACTTAACGAGCTCAACGATTCGACGAACAACACCAAAGAAAGGACATTTTATAGGCCGCATAAATTACTCGAAACTGCCAGAAGATGATTAAAACTAAAAAAAAAACAATGACCGACATAGTCTT
Organism: Tiliacea aurago; assembly: GCA_948098905.1. Classification (NCBI taxonomy): domain Eukaryota; kingdom Metazoa; phylum Arthropoda; class Insecta; order Lepidoptera; family Noctuidae; genus Tiliacea; species Tiliacea aurago. The sequence continues at coordinate 21,148,777 of OX402576.1, forward strand.
CACATTCACAATAGTTAAAATAATATAATACAACGTAAATATGCATGAAAATTCATCAATGTCAATATGCATATAAATCCAGAAATTAATTTGGTCTGATCATTTGAGGCCCATGTATTGGTGGGTGCATCCATTGGTGTCTGAAATGGTATTTTGAGGAAAGAAGCATACAGATTTGAGTGGACCTGTTCAGTTAGTGCACGCATTTGTCAGTAATCCTGCAGCTGAACTCAGAACTTAACGAGCTCAATGACTCGACGAACAATACCAAAGAAACGACTTTTGGGTAGGCCGCATAAAGTACCTACTCAAACTGCCAGATTATCATTAAAGCTAACAGAGAAAGAGAAAAAAAAATATCCGCATAGTCCTTACATTCACAATAATTAAAATAATAATATTGTACTTCACGAAGTAAATAGTCATGTCATTGTGATTAATTGGCAATACATGTAAGTAATAATCTAAGATTGTATATTCAAAGTACAGTACCTACTTACTTAATAGCATGAATGGTATATTTTTATTTATTAAAGATGCTTTTATTTTGCTTTTAGTTAATCACAGTCCTGAAACATCTCCGACGAGTGAGGTAAGTAGTCGTGATTTCTTTATAAGATAGAAGCATTAAGGGGCTGTTCATTAATTACGTATGACAATTTTAAGCACTCTCTGACCCCTTTCCTCCTACGTAAGAAAAAATAATAATTGGATGGACCCCTTCCCCCCTTTCTTTCTTACGTAAGATCCGTATATACCAAAATTGCAAAAAAAACATAGCAAAAATATAAAAACGCGTTGGTTTGTGTTATAAAAAAGTAACGTTATAATATGAATCACTAACTCATGTTTTACTCAAAATATGAATCAGTTCGGGGGCTTAAGACTCAGATATATGCCAGTGACCTTGAGTGGTTGGCTTGCGTGTTCTGTACTGAGCGCAACGCGCCGTACGTTCAGCCAGTAGTAGGACTCGCCCATCGAGGAGCACTGTCGCTGACGCATTATTAATTTATTATACACAAAACAAAAGGTATACTAAAAGATCAATAATTAAATTATGTTTAAATAGGTGAAGGTTTCAGAAAAATACGCTTGGTAGTTTTGCACCATACTCAGTTTTTTATCCGCGTAAGACATAACTTTACAAATTAATTTCACTATAATATAAACATAATCTAAGATATTCACTTTTAATAAATAATTGAGAGAATGCTCTAATTTAAAATATTTTTTTTTCAAATCATTAACACTACTCGTTTAGACGTGATCTTCAGTATAAAATCATTAAAAGTCGGTTATCGTCGCCTTAATACTAAAAATCGTATCAATCGTTTTACGCGGGATGTGTGAGCTCACTCGTCTCAGTATGGACAATTTTTCGCTCGATCTAAGTACGGTAAGGACAAATCTAACAATTTAAATTTTTGACCAGAACGTACACAGACTCCGCAAAGGTTTAAGCAGTTACCTGAGCGGGTTGCGGTTCCGGGCGGTGCGGCCGCGTGACTCACCGCGCCACCTCTCCACCGCCGAAACCACCAAATATGATTTCGCAAAAAATTACAGGTAATCGTTACATTAGCGCTAGCATTTAATCTGTTTCTGCCGCTTTTATAACGTCCAAACGAGATATCTGGACAAACTTTTAGTTTTTTTTTTTTTATTATAATTTTTTTCGCACTATATTTGAGCTGTTATGTTGTCGCTGTTATAGTCATCAAAACTTCACCATTTGTGTCTGCATACGTTTCAGAGAATTTACCTAACGGTCCGATCGACAATGATCGATAGAAATTGAGATTAGTTGACGCTGATGGACAATTTTTTTTACTAGACGATCTAATGAATCCGCATAGTACAATGACGTTGATCGACCAGCTGGCTGTGCGATGTGGCTTTACCTAAAACGAACAATGACTACAAAATGTGGACACCGTTACACCGTCCATATTAATTAGAACACTTTATTATAAATTGCGTTTATATTGCTTCGGCTAACTACCCAATAATTACAGGAAAAAGTTATCCGGAGGCACAACTTTAGGGCAAACTTATTATAAAAATATTAAAACTCCCAATATAACTGAGAATTATGATATTTCAGAAACTTATACTGCGGCGACCAACAAGACGTTTTATATGATTGTTACGAGGCTAAAGAAAATGTGGATACTAGTAATTTAAATATAAGTAATCAAGATTTATTAAACAAAAGTGTTACGAATAGTGATAATTGTGATGAAGACATATTCGTATTTAATTCAAATGAAAATTCTGTAAATAGTGTACCTATTAAGTGTAATGATAAGTTGACAATAAGTGACAATGAGCCCACAGTTGAAGAGGACAATACGGAAGACATAGTGAGTAATTTAGACTGGAGAGGGAAGGCGATCAAAGAATCTCCTGTGTGGTGTATGGACTTTTGTAACGATCTTATTATATTGGGTTGTGCTGACGGACGACTCGAGTTTTGGGAAGCCAGCTCTGGGAAGCTCATGGTAAAGTATTACTTTTATTTAACATAGAGCTACAAACTATTCCTCTCAAGATACTGTTAGGCACTATGTGCATCGTTTTGTTCATTTGTGCCGTGATTAATGCATTACAATATTTACAATCTGGCTAGAATATGTTTCATTTTCGTATGAAACGCTACTTACTGTATTTATCTTGAATAAAGTCAAAGATCGCTAAACCGCGACAGCCTGAGGCCCGTTTTCCACCAAAGCGGAGAGGAGAGGAGATGTTTGTAAACGACTAATAAGATATCGTTATATCGATGCGATGGTACGGTAACGGTATCTTATTGGTCATTTACAAACATCTCTCCTCTCCGCTTTGGTGGAAACCGGGCCTGAGAGTCTCGTGTCACCTCTCTCCCGGGTTTTATGAACGTGGCTGCCACGAACTTCGTATACTTTAATGGACAATCTCTTCGATGTCAGTAAAGTAGCGGGATATGCTGAAATAGGAGCATTGTTGCCTTGCAACTCTCCTTTTTTCAATACGTCGTTTGTTCGTTTTTAGGGTTCCGTAGTAAACAACGAACCTTTATAGTTTCGCCATGTCCGTCTGTCTGCATGTCTGTCCGTCCGTCCGTCTGTCCCCGGCTTAACTCAGACACGCTTAGTCCTAGAAAGCTGTAATTTGGCCTGGGTGTACGTACATATTAATCACGCCGAAAAAGTTGTAAAATAAAACCATGAAAAACATTTTTTTTTAGGGTACTCCCTTGCACGTAAAACGGGGAAGATATTTTTTTTCTCGTCTAATACATGGTGTGGGATATCGTTGGATAGGCCGTTTAAAAATATTGTGAGTCTGTCAAAGACATTTTCAATTCTGAGATCCGTTTGCGTAATATTAAGCGTTAAAGTGCAATTTTTTGTTAGAGTCAAGTGTCCCCCCCTGCCAGCTAAATGGTTGGTTTTATATATGTGAAAAAATTCATGGCAGTAGTATATATAACGAAATTAAAAGGAAAACTATAACAGCTAAGTAGGGTTTACCAGTTAACGAGTAATAGTAGACCAACTTAAATTTGCTGTTGAAGAATTGACCATAACGTATATTGATGTATGAGAGCATGTTTTTCAACTACAATGTTAAGTTTGTTTTTGGGATAAATTCATCCTAACTACGGAACCCTTCATTGTGCGTGGTCCGACACGCACTTGGCCGGTTTTTATTAGTGTATGTTTGGGGTTCCATACCTCACAAGGACAACGGAATCCTTATAGGATCATTTTGCTGTTTGTACAGTTGAAATTAATCCCTCCATATCAAAAAGTCCTAATAGCAAAACAACGTAAAATGAAAACGACACTTTAGCAAAATGTTCGTCAGAAAAATAGCAAAAATCGTCCTACGAGCAAATGGTCCTTTTTTGCGATTACAAATTACATTTTCAATTGGACCATCGACCGTGATGTACAAAGATGTATGGGAGAACATTCATCTACATGGTTTTGTCAACTGCAAAGTAAGTTTAAGTTGGTTCTTCAATCCGGTATTAGAAATTCATACGCCGCGGCGCCGCGCCGTCTCACTTGAGTGAAACCACAGGCAGCTGTTCACAGCTTTGAGATTGAACCCTTTGGGTGCGAGTCCTAGTCGCAGTGGTCCGGTTGCAAATAATTTATTATTTTGTCTATTTGTTTAAAAAACGGTGCAACTTTGGGTACCAGATAGATAGTGAAGATGTAGTGTCTATACACTGCATCAACAACAATCGGAACTAATACATTTCAATTTCAAGTGACATTTATCACAAAACGGATTATGCACGTAATTCAAAACGTATCCATTATGTTAATATACATTGTGTAGGAGTCAAGAAACAAATTCCAATTGTTTTAAATTTTTTTATGCATTACTTTTTTCACACTTAATTATTTTATGTTGAAATAAATCAAGAAAAAAAATCATGTGAATATATATTATATAGCTGTCTATTATTGATTTAGTGAAAAAATATATATTTACATATTCCCTATTGTACAAATGCTCACTAACAGCACTCCGCTTCTGTCAACGCCAAAAGATTTTTTTAGCAGTGTATGTGCCGTATGTTGCAGTGCGTGTGGTGGAGCGCGGAGGCGCGAGGCGGGCGCGGCGCGACGCACGTGCGCGCGTTGGCGGGAGCGCGCCGCGTTTGCGTGGCGTCGCTGGCGGGCCACCTCACACTACTGCGTCTCGACGCCTACAACGCGGCATCAGGCGCGCACGTCGACTGGCAGTTCAGCACAGCGCATCGACGCAGTCAGTGGTCTCCTCACTTTTAAACTGCGCTTACAATTTAAATTCCTTTAATTATTCGGTAGTCACTGCCTTCTTGCCATATCATCTTTCACACAATCAATCCATAGTTTCTTCGGTCTACCCTTATAGCTACTTTAATGCCTTCGCATAAAGTTTAGTTTCCACTATTTCGGACCCATCTGGACTAGCGGCCGCCCCAGCACGGGGCAGAGGTTTTAAATAGTAAACCGATCTTCGATCGACCAATATCTATCTAAAATATTGCAATCTTCTTGCACCTTTACAAATTGAACTAGATTTTTTAGTATTCAAAAAAATACTACTTTATTAACGAACGAAATTTCACTGAATACCGAAACCCTTAAATTGAGTTTAGCCACCTCTGCTAACATTGCTGTAATCCTGCAGACATGAGGTAGGTACCATAGTAACTGTATAATATTATTATGTTCAGCGCACAAACGCACGGGCTCCGCCGGCTCGCTGCGAGTAGCGCACGCACCGGACGCCGAGGCCACGCGCGCCAGAATGAGCTTCTCCTATGAGACTGATTACAGCGAGGGAGAAGGTAAGCTCCTAGGCGCCTGTCCCACCGCCGACGAGGAAAGGCTAGCTACCGACTATTTTCTCGCTCAAGAAATGTACAAAAGATTGTAGGTCCCACGTCAGTAAAAGAGATACATAAATATTAATAGTTGATCGCTGACTGTTCACACCACCGGCGAGAATTCGTCTCTACTCGCTTCTCGCTAATCGCCGGCGGTGGGATATGTGTCTTACAGTTGTTGCATAATTTGCGAGTTAATCTGTTGAATTAATCTCCGATGAAGATCGGATAATTGCTTGTCTACGGCAGCTCTAGAGGCCTATGCCCAGCAGTAGACGGTCTTTCGGCAAAAAAATGATGTTGATGATGAATCCCTCTTGAAGACATCTTCATGTGGTCATAATAGAAAAACTGCCTATATCGTAAAGACTAGTTAAGTGCTTATTAGTAACCCGTTTTAATTCATTCATTTCCTGTGTGAATACACAATATTTTTGAGGGACATCTACTTGGCAGATTCATACATACAAACTCATCAAAAACTTGAATGTATTTCTTTCTGATAAAAATCGCCGAAAAAATCGCGCCTGGGCAGGCACGGGTTAAGGGTAGTTGCAAAAAATAATGTCTACTAGCTGTTGCCTACAACATCGTCTCCGTGTTTTTTTGTAATACAAATATCCAGATTGAATGGCCTGTCCTTCTCCAGGCCCCTACTACTAACACATGTAAAAATAACGATTATCGGTTCAGTGCTTCAGTGGTTTAAGCGTGAAATGGTAACAGACATGGTTAATTTCGCATTTATAATATTGAAGTATGGATATTATGGAATAATTAAGCATGCAATTTTTTTATTCAAAACCGTTTTTATATCAAGTGAGGTTTTGGTTGACTATACTAAACATTTTTGCAACTGTCCTAGCGGTGCAGTTATTTAGCTAATCTTCTTATATATAAAATTCTCGTGTCACAATGTTAGTTACCATACTCATCCGAAACGGCTTGACCGATTTTTATGAAATTTTATATGCATATTCAGTAGGTCTGAGAATCGGCTACTATCTATATTATTTTTATACCCCTAATTGTTAAGGGTGGCTTTCCCACGGGATCGAGACTTACGCGGGTGAAACCGCGGGGCGCAGCTAGTAATTTATATTTGTTAAAAGACCAAATTGGCATCCTGTTTCTACTAAAAGTATTTTTTTTTTATCTTGGCTCACCTGATGTTAAGATGGATGCGTAGCTTATGCAAACGTAAAACCAAAATAATTTGTAAATCAAACATAACTATTAAGGTAGTGTGTCTTTATTCCGATTGAAATACAGAATATCTAGGTTCCCAAATATATATTTTTAATGGACACTGATTTAAACAAGGGTTATAAGAAAAATAGTTTTCCTAAAATTTTTTAAATTCCTCATATCTCGTCTTTATATCATTGTCCTTTCAAAATATATATTTGGGAACATAGATATTCTGTAATACAATCGAAATAAATACACACTATCTTAAGAATATGTTTGATTTACAAATTATTTTGGTATTACGTTTGTATGAACTACGCATGCTACGCCGCCCCCTTAAGTGGTGACCACCATCTACATCCGTATTTTTATAAAGCGGCTCACAGTAACGTTGTTTGCGGCAGATATAGGTATGGTATAACAATTTCCGGCTAACAAGTAGTGATGGTTGTAGAGGTGGTGTGCGTGAGGATAGCGCAGTGTCGACCGCATCAGCAGCCCATCACTGAGATGCACTCCGAAGGCGGCCGCATCGTCACTGGTGCTCAGGACCACGTGCTCAAGGTACTTACTACTACAAGGGTTCAATATCACTTATTGTGACATTGTCCTTCACTAGGGATTTTTCTTGTATTTTGTTGTAGTTTCGGTATTTCAGAAACCCAAAACTCGCATGTATCTACGTAGTCAGGAAAATGTAATTTTCACACTACATTAATGTGCCGTGTACAAAAAAAAATAAGTTTTAATTTGCATATAAGTACGGACAATTTCAGTTGATAGTCAAAGCTAAACGCTAGCGGGAATCCGGCATTGTTTCGTTGTTGTCTCTTTTGCACATACTCTTCTAATCCTCCTCTGTAGACAGCCAACCAACACCGACGCCCTCGTTGCTAGATTGGCTCTTGCCGGGCCTTCCCTAGGGAACTGGGGATCTCACCAAACAGGGGCCTGGTCGCACGGGCGTCATGAAGCACTTCGGGCGCTCCGACAGTCGCAACTCAGAAACACACTTCAGAACGCTAAGGAGAAGTAAACCCCTCAGCGACTAGATGTGCAATTAAACACTCCCACCCCGCACCTGCGGGAGAGGGAGGGAGACCGATCCCCAATTTTGGGGCAGAGAGAAAAAGCCCTCGAGCATGAGGCCATAAATCCCCAACACCGACTCCTCCTCCTCCACCGACAGAGACGACCACGCGAGACTACACTTTAATCAGTCATTTTCTAATAAAATAAATGTTTTATTCAAGTATGACAGAATCTTATTGATTAGTATTTATTATCTTATATATAAAATTCTCGTGTCACAATGTTAGTTACCATACTCCTCCGAAACGGCTTGACCGATTTTTATGAAATTTTATGTGTATATTCAGTAGGTCTGAGAATCGGCTACTATCAATTTTTTAGGGTGGCTTTCCCACGGGATCGAGACTTACGCGGGTGAAACCGCGGGGCGCAGCTAGTCTTATATATAAAATTCTCGTGTCACAATGTTAGTTACCATACTCCTCCGAAATGGCTTGACCGATTTTGATGAAATTTTATATGCATATTCAGTAGGTCTGAGAATCGGCTACTATCTATTTTTTATACCCCTATCGAGACTTACGCGGGTGAAACCGCGGGGCGCAGCTAGTTATTTATATAGATATTAGTATCCATTGTAACCAGTTGAAATCGTACTTGTAATGCCGCAATATTAGTACCTCAGGCAGTGGTAGCCCAGTAACGACCGCCGATCGACTTACGAGTTGTAGTAGATTCGAACGCTAATAGGCGCGTTACTTTGTGTAAATTATTTCAACACCATTGCTCACAAAACGGTGAAGGAAAATATCGTGAGGAAACCGGCATGTCTTAGAACCAAACATTCAAAGATCCGCACTGGGCCTGCGTGGTGGATTACGGCCCACTTCCTCTCCCAGAGAGGAGGCCTGTGTCCCAGCAGTGGGAATATTATAGGCTGATAATGCTAGTACCTACTGTTATGGCATGTCAATTCAAGAAATCCCGTAATACTGCACTGCTTATAAATCAACACTCGTCCTATTGACTTAGAATGAATGCTACCAAGTGTAAGTGTAGGTAACTTAACTACAGGTTGTTAAAGTAAATGCGTGCCATAGCTTAAGGGTAGGTTCAGTATCGATAAAGGAACCCAGAAATATTTTTTTTTTTTTCAAGACGAACCTAATTTAGTACCTACTAACTTAATATTTACGTTTAGAAATAAATGTATTTTATTTGACGGTCCTAAGCCCGTTAAAGTTCGAAGAGACTTATTTTATTTTTATGTTGTTTTTTTTTTTTCTGGGATCCTTTGCCGATATGAACCTACCCCTAAGCTATGGCACGCAGTTACTTTAACACCCTGTATAGTCTCTCTGTCTATATTAGATGTGTAGTGTATATGCTCTGTGGATCCAGTATAATAACGCATTTAGAGTGCTGTTGTGGTTGCCTCGGTTCTGTAGCGCATCATCTATGTTTGCTAGGCACGTACCGACTGCTTCAATGCTGTACGGCGTAAGAGAGCGGCCTGGTTGCTAAACAGACTCCGTGGCAGCCCCAACAGCATTCTACGTACTATAACCGGGAGACATGACAGCCTGTTGGTGAAGTCACTTGTCACCTGTACACTGTGTTATTTCAGAATATTGTTACTAACCCAATGGACCTTTTTATTTGAATTATGAATATAATATAGTCTATTTATTTAGCATAATTATGACAAATAACGGCTAAATAAAGACAGCGATTGTGTAATATTGTTGAAATAACTGCACTTTAATTCTTTTAATCTAAATGGTAAATAGATTAGGTACATTGCTTTGTATCTATCGTAAAATAACGAAGTTATATAATAGATATAATAATATCTACGTTCATATCGAAGTAACGAAAGGGTGATAATCGTTATTAGTCTAATGTTATAATGAATGCAGTATAGACATGTTGGCACATGGTTTGAATCGATTTCCGGTAGGCAGTAATATGTTCTTGTTTGCTAGGTGTTTTCCAGCGCTGACCTGAACCAGCTGTTCACGCTGCACGGCCACTGTGGCCCCATCACCAGCTGTTTCATCGACCACGCGACCCCTACCATCGCTGGTAGCGGTTCGCAAGACGGCTTGCTCTGCGTATGGGACTTACATACTGGTAAGTTTTACGAATTGCCAAACTTACGGCCTTATCACACTGGCGATTTGCGATCGTATTTTAAGCGAGGCGTTTATTTAACGCGCTTGCTGCGTGTGCGTAGCGAGCACGCCGCGTGTGCGCAACGTGTGCTTTGCGAGCACACCGCGTGTGCGCAACGTGTTCGCCGCGTTTGCGTAACGAGAGCGATTGCTGTGAGTGTACAAGAGAGAGCGAGACAAGCGAGTGTACTATATTGTGAAAACGCGGAGAAATGACGCGTAGTCGTAGCTAGCTCGCTTCGCACCCGCGGAGAGCACTTTTACAAATCGCTTCGCTGGAAACACGCTGGAAAACGGTCAGTGTAATAACGCTCTTAAGGTGATTGAGATAAGATAGCCCGCCATATTCAAATTTTATTTATTTTTAATGTAGCTTTGTATTCGAATCTGTCTGTCTATGTAGGTCGTATACTTGTCAAAATGCACACGTGCAGTAATAGTGATATCCACAGATATAATCATAGAACTTATCTACACTTAGCCCCGTATTTATAGAGCGTTACTCAGTACTCAAGCATTACTTAAGACTAGATTCAAGCCATTTGATTGGTGGAAACTAGTCTTAAGTAATGCTTGAGTACTGAGTAACGCTCTATAAATACGGGGCTTAGTATATTTACTGAGAAATCTGCATGATTACTCCATTAAAACGAAGAATTTCTTTGCCACACGGATCAATCGATCACGGTTGAGATACGCTTTCGTGTTCACACTGTGAATGGGTAACCATACATTTCATACTGAGACCCGTTCGTACTTCGAAAATCACGTAAAGCCGCGCTTCTGATTTGTAGATCTTTGATAATCGTTAATGTCAGGCAGAAGCAAAGGCTGACAACCAGTCTTACCAAGGATGTGTGACTGTGAAGGACAGATAGGCAGACGCTCCATGTGAAATACTAGTATTTAGCTTCATCCGGTAAGCCTTAAAACCGATCCAAACATAATTGGGAAAAAACTAGGCAAATGAAGAATCTTTTAGCAGTGCATCTTGTTATGTTTATGAACACTCTTATTTTCTTAAGGAATCTATCGATAAAGGAATGAATATAAAATATCGATTCTTCTCGTTTTTAAGTATGTTAGCAGCACTGTTGGCAGTGTGGTTGGCAGCATTGTCTACCTCATCCCCTACCAAAAGTGACTTTTTTGTTCGTACAATGAAGCGCGTTACAAGTATTGGTAGGTTAAATGTAATGGTCTAATTATGGAATAATTTACGGACAATTAAAGTTGGTAGACAATTTGCGTAACAATTGATTTCCGGACTTTACAATACATGGGTCTTCATGAGACCTATACATAGCTGGCGAAATGTGGAATATGAGGGGAATACAGGCACGATGTTATGTTTATGATTAAGCATTTCAATGTGCGTGTCTCTACAAATGGGTGGAGGAAGATGGCGGCGTGGTTCTGTATGGATGACAGCTTTCACACGTATTGACTCAGATTTACTCGCTCTTCAGACTCACGTATTCTGCTGCATTCGGTTAGACTAGAGGCCGTCCCCGATATATAGACGAGATTTTGACGCCGATCTATATGCAATAAGGTTATCATTTTTATTTTATTTTCTTATAAGTTAATAATAATTAATCCTTTCATACTGAAATAATAACCACAAACAGAAAATATTTAAATTCTAATGATTAAATCTACTCTATGCGAGGAAATTATTTGTAACATTGATAGCAACAGAACTTAGCTTATCATACTTTTTTTTATTTTCCAAAAGAGCCACAGCCTAAATCTTAAGTTCTCATTCGTTTTTTACTCTTACGGGTCACAGCAATGAGGAATACCTAATACCCCACTGTAATACAGTATCAACTATTATGGGGATTGTGACTGTTACGGGCTGCCTCATTATATTAAATTTGTAATGTCACCAGTATACTTATGGTAATAAATTGTGCATTTATTAATAAATACTACAGCATTTCTAAACCATAGACAATTTAGAGCGGCCATTGTTGTTTAAATCTTATGCTAGGAGTTTAGTTATTAGTTACTACCTTCGGCCGGCGACTACGCCCGCGTGACTTTTTTCTAAAATTGTAAATGAAATAATTCCTTATAACATCATCTATGTGCCAGTGAAAGTCCCGTCAAAATCGGTCCAGCGTTTCGGAGATTAGGCGGAACAAACAGACAAAAAAACTTACAAATCGTTGACTCCAACCGTAATTTATGATCAGAGTGTCTTCTAACTTTCAATTCTTCTACGAAGCAAAATGCCTAAAATTAATGTCTACACAGCAAATTGCCTAAGCTGTAAATCGCCTAGAGATCAAAATGTTTAACAAGCAAAATGCCTAAAATGCAATAATTTCTAAGTAGTAAATCGCCTGAAGATCAAAATGCCTACCAAGCAATGTTCCTAGAAATCAATACAGAATATACAAACTAATATTTTTCTATATTTTTTTTCTTTAAAACCTAGTCGTTTCTGGCACTCGCCGGCCGCTGCCGCGGCACCGCTCGCTACGCTCGCTCGACTCTTGCATAGGTGGTCACAATTTTAACCTAACCAAACCATTTTTTTTTTAATAATTAACCTTCATAGTCAGAATAAGGTTTAGTTCAAATACTGTATAGACATATTGCACGGTTGACATTGTGCTTCCCAGTCAATATAAGGTTTAGGCAATACTTGGCATAGACGTTTTGATTTCTAGTCAGCATGATCATAAAGTGAAATTACATCGAGGGTCTGTGAAATAGTTATCTAGATTACTAACAAGCGAACATCGGTGACCAATCTGGCCGTCCTTAAAATAAAAGTGGTGGATGAATGAGTTTGAATTGATACAGGTTGTAAAAGTATGTTTAACTACTTAATCATAAATACTAAATACAGAAAAACAAGAAAAGGCTGAAGTTGACCTTATTGTGTTACGTTTCCAGGAGCTTGTCTGTACAGCATGCAGGCGCACGACGGCGCGGTGACGTCACTCGCGTACACCGCCTCCTACGTGGTGTCCGCGGGCGCAGACGAACGCCTGTGCATCTGGGACCGATTCCAGGGACATATGCTGAACTCCATTCACATAGTAACTAACTACTATTTTTTTATTATGCTGTATACCTATGGTCTCTTCTTAAAAAAACAGTACGCCTATCGCGAAAATACAGATCTACATAAAGTAAAAAAACGTGTTTCTCGCTTTTTTACGCTTTTGTACACCTCGATACTATACGACGCTGTCAAAAGAAATGTTGGTTCTACTAATAATACTTAAATTGATGTTTAAACCTTGATTGATATCAATATGGGCCTCATTAAAAGGCACCCAAAGGCCCATATTTACAAAGTGAAAGCTGCAACCTGTCAAGTTTTCTCCAGTTAATTAATAATATTCGAGCATAGGAGTACAGTATCGTCATTTTCTTAGATAGTGGGGAGACATATCTCCAGGAGTGGGGACAAAACATTACATAACAACGTGTCTGTATTCCCCGAAGGTTAGGCAGGGGTGTACACCCATATTTCGCCAGTTATGTTTAATTCCCATATAATAGGGGTGGACACATCCAGAATCCTTAGATGCTACTGAGAAATTCTTGATGTAAAACCCAATTGAACTGTACGATTACTGACAAATGCTTGCACTGATTGGACAGGTCCACTCAAATTTGTGTGGTTCTTTCCTCAAAAGACCATTTCAGACACGGATCTACATGGTCCTCACATGATTTGACCAAGATTATGTCTGGACTTTAAAAGAGACTGGCCCCTGAGTTTCTTTTGCCTTTTCTTCTCAGGGGGAGTCAGATAGGAAATGTCGACTACATCTAGCTTATTTTTATTTTTTTAATATGACGTGTAAAAGTGATTCCGAAATCCTATTTACAGCATAAACGATTTCATTCCATTTCAATAACACTGCCCCAGGAATCGTCCGTATTGACCACTAGACCAATGAGGCAAGCGGGGACAGTGTCGGCTAATTAAAAAGACATAAATGGTTCTTTAAACACAAAAAAAGAGGAAACGAGGAGTCAACATAGGAACGGTCCCAAGAAATAATGAAGCAGTATTAAACAGTGCTACTATGTGTAGGGACTCAACTACATGAGTCGCATGCTGCCGCTGACGCACACCATGCTTGTGATGGGCGACCGCAGCGGGCTCACCGCGTACGACCTCAGCAGCGGTGACGTCATACGACGAGTGCTTCTAGGTAAGATCATGTCACCTACTTCAACCTCTCGATCCTCGCTAACTCCCAAGGGAGCCACGACCAGTAGGTTTCAAATCAAATCAAAATGTATTTATTAAGACAACAAAGATCCATAATGTTAGTTATACCTTACAGCTAGTGCTAGTAAGTAAAGTAATATTATTATTATTTGAGTTTGAAGCATTTTGCACAGAAGATGACCAAGTAAGGTACAAGTTTCTCACTTGGCCATCCTCTCCACAAAATGCCTCAAAATAGGAGAATAGAAACTATCTGTCACTGTTAGATGCCCGTATTCTCTAACACTAGGCGACACCTAAATATAAACATTAACCCCCTTATTACAAAACAAGTTCTATCTTCAGACCCAGGTTTATAACATGGAGCCATTATTGAATTTCGAACTTTATTCCGTATATGGTAAAGTTCCTAAACAAAAAAACTGACAACTTAGTACCGAACTAAGTTTTCAGTTTTGCACAAAGAACTGTGTTTTAATCACTGTTACGTTCTTATTACAAAAACTGGCTCCATGGCATAAGCCATGTCAAAATATAGATCTTATTTTGTAATAAGGTGGAAAGCATTTACTTAGCCCAAAAAACATTTCAGCGAGCACTAAAGTTACGACATCGATTAGTCTATGCGTAATTTTAGGCAACTATTACAGGTTGCCTAACAACAGATTTCTAACAATATACACGGAACCGAACATGCCTTAAAAATCCTCAGAAAAGTGACAAAAATTTAGATTTCGAAGCTTACGAGTTGCCTTCTGAAAACGAATATAAAACCCTTTCTTAGGTCAAATCCCTTAGCAACCACACGCGTTAGGCATACCTAAACTTTAGTTGCACGTTAAAAACACAAGGTCGTGGTCTTAGGCTTATCAATTTATGTTAAACTATATTCTATTAAATCCTTCATTTATACTAATGGATGAACTTACTATTTATTATCAGAATTGGAGGGGTTACATGCAAACTAAGCTCAATATCTTATACAACATGTCCCAGAATTACGCACAACCTCTTAAGGGGTCATTGTACTCATCATTGTAGTTCTTTTAATGGGAAACAGCCCGAGCTTAACTAAATGGGACATAGTTAATGGTGTCGACACCCTACTTAAATTAAAATTAGGTAAATTAATATTATGTGCATTAACCTTATTCAGATCATTTGCATGTTGAAGAAAACAATTACATTTATAGTTTAAACAACCTAAAGCATATTTTTCAAAGATAGATACAGGGTGGATTTTTGAGATGGGGCAGTAAGGGCAGCTACCTTAACCGTTGTAGCTACAGGAAAACGGTCTTAGGGGACTGTAACTTTTTGAGAAATTTTGATCTGCATTCACAGATTTTGAAAAAAATGTACAGTCAGCAGGAAAATGGGCAGTTTTCACAAAAACTTTTTTTTATGTCAATCGATCCGGTTTCTTATAAGGATCAAAAACCTATATTAGACCAACTGAGGTTTGACTACTAGAAAAGTCAGAAATCATAAAAAACTTTTCCCATACATTTCGTAGGAAATGAACTCAAACTCAAAACATTTATTTCAATTAAACCTATTACAGGCACTTTTGAATTGTCAAAGAGTCGGTCAGTTAGTCAGAAAGTTGAAGCTATTTGCCCATTTCAAAACGTAGATCTCTATGGAGAAGAATAGGCAAGAAACTCCAAGGACACTCTTTTAAACCAAGATATTACAAAATCCTGGGTACATTATTCTTGTAGCTTCTATATGTGAGAACAATGTAAAAAAAAAATTTGTTTATTTAAAAAACAATTCAAAATATAAGATTAAAAGATTACAAATAAGCCCTGGCAGTTTAGAGAAGAAGAATGAGAACAATGAGCCTCCCAAGTTAGTTTTAATTATGTATTAACAAAGAAACCGGAAACAAAACAGCGAGATCAGAATGAATTGTCTTTAAAACTCATAATGAAACCATTTCAGATAAGTTAAAAGTTGCTGAGACACTAGAAAATTTATTTACCAACATCCCAATAGACGTAACGAAATCTCTTCCTTCATCATCTTTATTAGCTGAATCACTTCTCAAAGAAAACTTCTCTAAGGACATTTCAAGTTTTGAATTCAAGCCTATTTCTATTTTCACAATTAAAAAAGCATTCAAAAGTCTTAACATAAAGAACACTGATGACTTATGGGGGATTTCCGTTAAGGTTCTTGAAGATATCATTGACACAATAGACAAGCCCTGTCATAACAGACATATCTAATCAATGTTTAGACAGCGGTATGTTTCCTAATTTAATGAAACATAGTAAAGTAGTACCAATTTTCAAATCGGGAAGTAAGAGTGATCCCTCTAATTATATACCTATATCTGTGCTATCAGCATTGAGTAAAATATTTGAAAAAATCATGCAAGACCAGATGTTTTCGCATTTTATTTCAAATGGAATTTTACATAGTCATCAGTTCGGTTTCACGAAAGGTAGGTCGACGACTGACGCAGGAGTAAAACTCATCAGTCACATTTTGGAATCCTGGGAGAAATCCCAGGATGCCATTGGCATTTTCTGTGACCTCTCAAAAGCGTTTGACTGCGTTGACCACAATACACTAATCTGTAAATTACACCACTATGGAATTCGTGGACATGCTGCTGATCTTGTTCTTTCTTATCTATCAAACAGGCAGCAAAAAGTAAACGTTAACGGGGTGACGTCCGTCCTCGGGATCTCTAGTAAGGACGGGCGTGCCTCAAAGTTCAATTCTTGGCCCTTTCTTATTTCTAGTTTATTTAAATGATCTTTCTTACATGATGAATAATTTATCGGATATAACTCTATTCGCTGATTACACTTCTCTTATTTTTTAAATAGATAGAAAAGATACGGATGTCTTACACGTCAACGATAGTCTGGCTGTTCTTTCGTAATGGTTCGCAGCTAATAATCTCTTACTTAATGCGAACAAAACAAAATGTCTTAAGTTCTCATTACCAAATGTACCCCAAGTAGGTCTACATTTAAAACTTGATGGCAAGAAGCTAGATGCTATTACGGAAACTGTATTTCTAGGAATTACTCTAGATTCCAAATTGCTGTGGGGTGCCCACATTAGAGCTCTTTCGGGTAGATTAAGTTCAGCTGCATAAGCAGTAAGAAAAATAAGGCAGTTAACAGATATAGTCACAGCTAGGTTAGTATACTTTGCTTACTTCCACAGTATTATGTCTTGTAGCGTTCTGCTGTGGGGATCGGCAGCCGACGTAGATTAACAAGGTTTTAACTTTTATTATTTTAATCATACATATTTTATATTGTTTTTTTTTTGTTAATGTGAGGACGTTGTAGGTTTAATAGACTGTAGATCTGTAGACCATTTTCTATTTTGTTAAGTACCTGGCACTTTTGACGGGCCCTACGCTGTCCTCTTATAGGTACCTATTAACACTGTAAATTGAAAACATTGTAAATGCCAATTTTTTTTAAAAGAGTAGCCGTGGAGTTTCTTGCTGGCTCTTCTCCATAGGAAACGGCCAATTAGAGCCGTGCACCTAGCTTCTGACGTTTCATAAGTGCCCATGTAGGCGTATGTAAAATAAAATATATTTTGATTATGAACAACTTTTATTAGGGACCAAACCTGAAATCGAGAAAAATAATAAATCAGCTGTCCCTACATTTTGACGAGTTAAGAGAACATATATGTGTATGGAACAGCTGATTTTTTTTTAGTGATTTCAGGTTTGGTCCCATAGTAAAAGTTGTTCACAGTGAACAATTACCCCTTAAGAGGTTGTGCGTTAATTCTGGGACATGTTGTATACGAATATATTATAAAATTATTGTGATATTATAATATTGATAGAAACTTGGATCACTCCGCAAATATTTGATAATGAGTTTACAGACGACCGCTACAATGTCCACACATGTGATCGTGACCGTATTGCGACTAACAAAGTGGAAGGGGCGGGGTTCTCTGGCCGTACTGAATCACATTCCACCCCTGTTCCATTTGATCTGCCTACTACTCCTCACATTATACAATTTCAAGGTATTAATAATAACAGCAAATGTATAATTAGTGTACTCGTATATTCCCCCTAAATCCCCCGAGGAAACATACCTATCTCATTATGACTTGCATAAAACATAAGATAGATTTGACATTGGACTGGCTGCTGTCATAATATTTTTGTGCCTATTTGAGTATCGCCATTTTGTTGGCGCTGTAGGCAGATACGATTGTCCATGGAACTAAAATTAGTGATGTTCGTTAGTCGACTGTGGCAATGATAATACATATCGACGAAATGAATAAGTACCTTTTCTTAATAACTTCCGTTTTAAGAATCTTATTAAGAGTCTATACTACCTCAGCGCCACCTCACTCTTTATCTCGCTCGCACCTGCTGCTCTCGGTCACGCGAGCAAGTGAGACAGGGTGGCAGGGAGAAAACTCCAATGGACCGATAGTTTAGTTTATTTCTTTTTACGGTGAAAATAATGGTACTTAAAAAAAAAATACCTGCTTTATAGTTCAGTTAATATGCAAAGTTTCACTATCTAATTTGATTTTTTTTTTTTAATATCGGTGGTTAGTTCTTCGGTTTGGAGGTAAATTTGGATTTTTTTCTATCAAGAAAATTTTATGTAATCGTGTTTTCGTCAAACACCGTACTTAGCATTAATCCTCAACTTTACCATATATTTCTTTCAAAATGAGCGCTGCAGTATTTTTGACATAACGGAGGATCACGCCAAGCCATTTCAGGTAGTACCTATAGGCTCTTAAACCATTGATGATGTGCGTAACATTTGTATAATGCTTCGGAAAAAGTATTACTAAATCCTGCACACATTCGCACATGAAAGGGAACATTATCGTAACGCCTAGTTCGACGCTGAATGCTGCGGAACAGCGCTGAACGCGGCAGAACAGTGCTGAACTCGATCTATAAAACTTGCATGATAATAACACATTTGTCCTCATTCTATACTTGTTTGCCGCGAAAGCTGAATAGACGCGGAAAGCTGAATGGATGCGTACGCGTCTCCGTACAAACTCGTTGTTTTCTATGGTCATAAGCTGAATAGAGCTGAATAAGTGTGAGTCGTCCCTAAATCGACCTCGCATAGTATGTGGGACTGCCCCAGGTTTTTTTTATACTACCCATATTTATTGAAAGAAGTAGTTTAGTTTTAAGATTAGATTATACTACCACACTGCCGAAAAACGGGTTTTAAACAACTACTGAATCAGCCTAAGCTGTATCAACTTTTGGTATTGAATATCGACATTTTATCGATAAGAATTTGTCAATCACTATTGAATTTGCAGTGTACGTCAAAATTAGTTCTCGGTACAATCGTGTTGGCGCTTCAAATTGCCACATAAAATTAGCTGTCATTTGTATGGAGACAGCCTGTCCAGTGTGAAATATATAGAGGTCAGTGGGTTTCTTATACAAAACCGAAGCCAAACTAAAAACTTTAGAAATCACCTAAAATATTTAGGTATTTTACTATATTTGTCTTTATAATCAAGAAAAACAACAAATCGTAAAATAATTCTTGCTTTTACTACTTTACTTTTGTTTTCATATATAACAGCTACTGTACAATATTTGCATGACAGCGGCATATATCTCCGTCTTAAGACTCAGATATGTGCCAGTGACCTTGAATGGTTAGCTTGCGTGTTCTGTACTGAGCTCACGCAACGCGTCGTACGTTCAGCCAGTAATAGGACTCGCCCGTCAAGGAGCGCTGTCCCCAATTTGACGCATTATTAATTTATTATACACAAAACAAAAGGTATTTTAATAAGACGCGTATACTAAAAGATCATCAATAAAATTATTTTTGAATTCGTGAAGGTTTCAGAAAAATACGCTTGGTAGATTTTGCACCATTCTCAGTTTTTTATCCGCGTTAGATATAACTTTACAAATTAATTTCACAATGTATTATAAACATAATCTAAAATATTCACATATTAAATTATTGAGAAAATGCTCTAATTTAACATAGTTTTTTTTTTCAAATCATTAACACTACTCGTTTAGACGTGATCTTCAGTATAAAATCATTAAAAGTCGGTTATCGTCGCCTTAAGGTGCCCCTAGTCGCCGGCTCGAACTCGTTGATGGGCGTGGTCAAAATGCATGCTATTTCATCCAACATCGTGTGCGAAAGAGACAAACACTGTGATGAGCAGTAAGAAGCTAGTGCGCGCACGGATTTTTTTTTTTTTTTATGAATGGCATCTCGTAGCAGACCTAGAGAGGTCGTTGCTACTTAACCGGATATTCCTGTGGCTGCCCTAAGGTTTTTAATCTTAAAGCCTCCAGCCAGGGCGCAAATTATATATATTAAAACTAAACGACAGCGCACTAAGGGCACCCCCTGTGGGGTACGGACCTCGGCTTAGGGCGTCGTTGGGGGATCACAAAATTAGTATCAATTTGGGGACGGGCTGGATCAACATTTTGATCATGATTATTATCAGGGGATATTATATTTATTGCTACGGCGCTCTCAGCCTCTAACCGGGCGGCTGGCGCATCGACATTCAAGGGACGGGGGGGAGGACTTTTATTACCATTTACTCGGGAAGTTCGCGTGGTACCTCGGCGGCGAGGACGGAAGGGGTCGGTTTGTGTATTTTGTGCACTGTACTCGTGGCCCTATTGCTTTCCTGTAGGAGAGTGACGGGGTCATCCGGATCTAAGAGAGTGTGCCTCGGTCGGCGAGTCTGACTAATGGCAGAAGGCTTGTAACTAGCGGCCTGCACAACCAAGGGGTTGCGATGACGTTCCGCGGATTCGAAAAAGCGCTTTGCAAGGCGCTTCATAAACTGTTTTATGGTAGGCATCTTAAGGTCTACGTGAAGTTGTTCGTTCCGAACGAACCAAGGAGCCTTCGTAATTCTGCGGAGAAATCGGTTTTGAAGCGTCTGCATCTTATGGATGTGATACGACTTTGCGTGAGCGAAGACTACGCAGGCGTAAGTCATGATCGGTCGAATGCACGCGGTGTAAATACGCAATTTGCACTTAAGGGACAACTTGCTGCGCGGGTTGAGTACGGAGTGTAGTCGGCCGAGGGCAAAACTGGCGCGCGAGCGCACCTCTTTTATGTGCTCGCCGAACGTCATGTGATGGTCTAAGACCACACCGAGATATTTGGCTCGCTTCTCCCAAGGGATAGGCTTGCCGAACATGGTGATCGGTTGGGGGAGGGCGGGTGATCGCCGGGGCCTACAGAATAGGACCCCCTGGCTCTTATCAGGGTTGACTTCGATCCTCCACTTCCTGAACCAGGCCGCGAGTCTGTTGACTTCGGCCTGAAGGATGCGGGCGATATTGTCTTGCCTGAGGCCGGAGTAGTAGATGGCCGTGTCGTCTGCGAACAGAGCTAACTGCGCCTTTCTACATTTGGGGATATCACTAGTGAATATAGTGAATATCAGCGGTGCCAGCACAGCGCCCTGAGGGACGCCTGCGCGGAGCGGATGGGGGGAGGATAGCACCCTCGATGCGATAGCGGAAGGTGCGGTCCGACAAAAAGTCTCGTAAGATGAGCACGAGACGATCGGGCACACCGAGTTTGTAGAGCTTATATAATAAGCCGTTGTGCCAGACTTTGTCGAACGCTTTCGCAATGTCGAAGAACACAGTACCCGTCATGAGCCCGCGCTGGAAGCCAGCGCTTATATGCTCGACGATACGGTGGACCTGTTGTACGCACGAATGTTGGGATCTGAACCCGAACTGTTCGTTTGGGATGAGGCCCTTCGTCTCGGCATAGTCTCTGAGACGCTTATAAATAAGCCTCTCATAGACTTTGCCGAAGACGTTGAGCAGACTGATGGGTCGGTAACTGGAAGGTTCGGTCTTAGGTTTGCCGGGCTTCGGGATACCGATGACCGTGGCACTTTTCCAAGCTTGAGGAAAAATGTTGTTGCTAAGAGCGCCATTGAAGATGGTGGTCATTAGCATGATCAGGTGAGCGGGGAACAGCTGGAGCACCCTGTTGGTGATTCCGTCTGATCCGGGAGATTTACGGGTTTTCAGATCCTTGATAATGTCGTGCACTTCGTCTGGGGTGACGGGAGCCAGAGGACAATCAGGGTCTTCGACCGGAGGGAGATTCGCCCTACGTTCGACTTCAGCGTCCACCTCAGCGAGGTGAGCTTGGTCTACTGGTTGAGAGCTGGGCGAGCACTGAGTCTCGAGAGTGTCAGCCAGGCATTCAGCCTTGTCGGTGTCGTCGAATGCTATCGTCCTGTCGGGTCGTGTCAGAGGGGGCATAGAAGCTACTTGCGGGGATCTGAGTTTCCTCTGAAGCTCCCAGAAGGCAAGATGAGTGGGCTCTAGTTCGCCCAGCATCTTGTCCCAGTTAGCCTCACGCAGTTCTTTCATTCGCTTCCTTACAGATTTCTGTAATTGGCGCATGAAGACTTTGTTAGCGTCACAGGGAAAGACACTGTATGCACGAGTGGCCGCGTTCTTCTCAGTCAGCAGTTCACGCACATGGTCCGGCAGCTTTCGGCGATGGGGGTCCATCGCCGGAACCTGCCTCGAGCAATCGCTCAGGACTGATTGTACGTGTTCCGTGAGTGAGTCGATCGCGGCCGTCGTGTCGGCGATCGAGTCAAACTGATCGGGGATAGAATCCAGTATCGGGGATGTGGTGGATTTCAGTCGGTCGCTTACTTTCCGCCAGTCCGTGACTACTTTCGTGAGGGGGGGTTGGTCAGGGTCAAGGAGTCCGTCGCAAGGGGCCAGTCTTAAGACGACCGGCCGGTGGTCAGAAATCAGTTCGTCCATCGCCTCTATCGAATCCAACCGTAGGTTGATATTCTTTAGGAGCGCTATGTCCAATATGTCCGGGGATTGACTGGGGATATGGGGGTAATGAGTAGGATTCATCGGACCGATGATATCGAAATTTAAAACGGCGGTGAGGTCAAACAGATGTTGGCCTCGAAACGTGGTGGTATTACAGTTCCAGGACGGATGTTTGGCGTTGAGATCACCCGCTACGATAACGGATTCACTCAGGCCGAAAAGAATCGAAAGATCGCGAGACAGCATTTGAAGACCGTCTGGGCTCGTGGTCGCGGTGGGCGGCATGTAAGCCGAAACTATCGTAATCGGTTGATGACCTGACATTGCTAATTTGCATGCAGACACTTCAAGACACGAGAGAGTTGTCTGAGCATCGAGCGGGATGCAATGGAGAGGAGTCCTATAGTAAATCAGGGTGCCGCCCCTGTGGCATCGAGTCCTGTCATTGCGAACTACGCGATAGTTCGCAATTGACGGGTCTCGATGACAAGGCTTGAGGAAAGTTTCCTGTACTAGGAGAATTATATCTAACCGATGGTCGCGGAGGAACACAGCGATTTCGTCGCGTTGTTCTCTAATGCCGTTGGCATTGAAAAAGCCTAACTTTAGTGATCTGAGTTTAGTTCTCGCGGGGGCCGTATTATACATTATGGTTTCCTATACGCGATGGACTCTAGGGCTTGCGTGATCTCGGGATACGCGTGATAAATTCGCTGGATCTCCGATAGATCGCAGGAGTTACGGGCTACAATTATTTCGCTGGCCATTTTCTTGGCGCGGGGCGAAAGAAAGATGTTAAATGTGCTCGAGATCACATTAAACGCATCGAAGGTGTTAGGTGGTGCGACCACTGGAGTGGCCGCGGGTTGAGGAGGCGCGCGAGTGTTGAGAGGGGAAGCGGCTTTGGAAGCAGGCTCTGGCACGCGGGCCACTGGGGGCGCGAGAGGCGCGCTTCTACCGGCGGTGGTAGATTGTTGGTGATGCTGAGCGCTATGAGCGCGAAGGCGAGGGTCCATCAACCGTGGGATGGGTTGAGGTTGAGGGGGGGGAGGAGCCATGTATTGGCCGAAGGCAGGGAAGGCCTGCTGGTGGTTGAAATAATTCCACGGACTTGACCTTTGAGGGCTCAGTCGTTGCGGAGGTTGGGTCATAGAGGAGGAGAATCCCCCCTGGTTATCTCTCTGTTGCCTCGCGTCGTAACGCTTGGTCAACTTCGAGGAAGACGATTTTGGTGCCTTAGGGCAGCCACGGTAATTGGCTGGGTGGCCTTGTTGGCCGCAAAGAACGCAACTGGGAGGTTCGGTGCAGAGGGCACGGTCTTTCGGTCGCGAGCATTCAGAAGTGCCATGCTCACCCAGGCACTTGACGCACCTGGGTTTCGCGAAGCAGTTCTTCTGCGCGTGACCGTAAAGTTGACAACGGTGGCACTGTCCGATAATGCTGGACTTGTGCGGTTTCTGAATATCAAAGCCTTTAAGGCTACAGATCGAAGCGATCTTGAAAATAGGGTGATGCCCGTCAACCTGAGAGCATACGACAAGAATCATGTCGTATGGTGCACCGCCTCTAGAGCGGTGCATCCTATGGACTTCGAGGACAGGAATAGCCTGTCGCTCTAAGTCCGACTTAATGTCTGCGGTGGCAATCTCACTGGGGATCCTACGGATCACCACACGCGTCTGACGCTCTTCGGGGAGGGTATATGAGTGGTATGAGATGCCTCTCACCCGAAGTGTCCTGGTTAGTTCCCTGAAATCGTTAGCCGTGGGAACGGTGACTTTTATACCCGGTTGGGTACTGACCGCGCTGGTGAAATTGATCCGCTGATCAACACACCATTTCGAAATTTCCGTCCATTTACCCTTGTCCTGGATGACAATAGGCGGAGGACGGGAAGCCTTCTTAGAGGCAGAAACGACAGTAAAACCGTCTTGGTCTTGCGTGGAAGACGCCGGGACCGGTGACGGAGTCACGATAGGGGAGGCCGCGGTAGGGGCCACTGAGGTGGATGCCACGGGGGCAGAAGGGATAGGGGTCGAGGGAGGCTCGTACGCCACTATCTTTGTCGCCTGGCCCGACTTACTCTTCGACTTCTTCCTCTTGCCAGGTCCAGAGGTTAGGACCCCTGGCTTGGCAGAGGGAGAAGAAGAAGACGAAGAGGAAGAGCTGGACTCTTCGGAGTCAGAACTGCACGGAGTTGGCGCGCGATTGTCCGCAGGTGCGGAAGTGTCCATAGACACGATCGGGCTAGGGGAGGGACTCTGGAGGTCCTCTTCCGCCTGCTGGTTCGCGAGTACATCGCTGAACTTATCGATGCCAGCAGAAGGCTGGCTCTTTAATTGAGCGATCTGTACTCCGTACCGTTGCAAAAAGGCTGGGTCCTTAAAAAGGACCTCTTTGAAGAACGCCACAATAAGGGCGTCCTCCATAGCGGGTTTAAGGGTGGTTCCTAATAGGGAGGAATTTTGGAGCCGTCTCCACTAAACTTCTACCTATCGTTCCCTATACCTAGCTCCCCGGGTGGATTGGCCCGGGGATGTGTTTCCCTCCCTGTCGGGTGCAGACAGGGAGGATGTGTAGCCTATTGGTGAGCCCTAAGCTTGTGATCCCGTTGCCAATCTTATTGTGCAAGGGGGCCCTTTCCAGTCTAGCGCGAAGGGTGTAGACACACCCTAGAGACACTAGGTGAGTAGCTGCGGAAGAAAAACTGCCACCAGAGCCAACTAGGAGATCCCCCAAGGCCGGTTAACTCTGGGACCCGTCCAATTTACTGCCTCCCCCTGAAGGGGTTCGGCGGGTGCGTTTGGGTCAACACCCCACTCGGTTTCGTTAACACCGTAAGGTTTCCACCGAGGACCTCGAAACTGTGGTTTTGCCCAGAAGGGGCCTAATGAAGCTACTCTCTGAACAAACTGTTAAAGAAACGCTTGCCTTGAAAAAGGCACTTTTTATGATCTAGTGTCTTTCGATTAAATTAATTAATAAATTAATCAATCTAATCAATCGACGATCGGTTGTAGTCGGGGCGACTACGAGAGCGTTACGCAAGCGTAACGTACCGGGCACGAAAGAGCAGCAGCGGGAGAGCGTGGCACAGCGAGAGCAGCGCAACACACGTCCTTTCGCAGCGAGCTTCGAGCGCAGAATGCGCGCACGGATTTTTTATTTTTTTTTTATTTTTTATGATTGGCATCTCGTAGCAGACCTAGAGAGGTCGTTGCTACTTAACCGGATATTCCTGTGGCTGCCCTAAGGTTTTTAATCTTAAAGCCTCCAGCCAGGGCGCAAATTATATATATTAAAACTAAACGACAGCGCACTAAGGGCACCCCCTGTGGGGTACGGACCTCGGCTCAGGGCGTCGTTGGGGGATCACAAAATTAGTAACAATTTGGGGACGGGCTGGATCAACATTTTGATCATGATTATTATCAGGGGATATTATATTTATTGCTACGGCGCTCTCAGCCTCTAACCGGGCGGCTGGCGCATCGACATTCAAGGGACGGGGGGGAGGACTTTTATTACCATTTACTCGGGAAGTTCGCGTGGTACCTCGGCGGCGAGGACGGAAGGTCGGTTTGTGTGTTTTGTGCACTGTACTCGTGGCCCTATTGCTTTCCTGAAGAAGAGTAACGGGGTCATCCGGATCTAAGAGAGTGAGGCACACTCTCTTAGAGGTCGGAGAGGTCGGCGAGTCTGACTAATGGCAGAAGGCCTGTAACTAGCGGCCTGCACAACCAAGGGGTTGCGATGACGTTCCACGGATTCGAAAAAGCGCTTTGCAAGGCGCTTCATAAACTGTTTGATGGTAGGCATCTTAAGGTCTACGTGAAGTTGTTCGTTCCGAACGAACCAAGGAGCCTTCGTAATTCTGCGGAGAAATCGGTTTTGAAGCGTCTGCATCTTATGGATGTGATACGACTTTGCGTGAGTGAAGACTACGCAGGCGTAAGTCATGATCGGTCGAATGCACGCGGTGTAAATACGCAATTTGCACTTAAGGGACAACTTGCTGCGCGGGTTGAGTACGGAGTGTAGTCGGCCGAGAGCAAAACTGGCGCGCGAGCGCACCTGTTTTATGTGCTCGCCGAACGTCATGTGATGGTCTAAGACCACACCGAGATATTTGGCTCGCTTCTCCCAAGGGATAGGCTTGCCGAACATGGTGATCGGTTGGGGGAGGGCGGGTGATCGCCGGGGCCTACAGAATAGGACCCCCTGGCTCTTATCAGGGTTGACTTCGATCCTCCACTTCCTGAACCAGGCCGCGAGTCTGTTGACTTCGGCCTGAAGGATGCGGGCGATATTGTCTTGCCTGAGGCCGGAGTAGTAGATGGCCGTGTCGTCTGCGAACAGAGCTAACTGCGCCTTTCTACATTTGGGGATATCACTAGTGAATATAGTGAATATCAGCGGTGCCAGCACAGCGCCCTGAGGGACGCCTGCGCGGAGCGGATGGGGGGAGGATAGCGCACCCTCGATGCGATAGCGGAAGGTGCGGTCCAACAAAAAGTCTCGTAAGATGAGCACGAGACGATCGGGCACACCGAGTTTGTAGAGCTTATATATTAAGCCGTTGTGCCAGACTTTGTCGAACGCTTTCGCAATGTCGAAGAACACAGCACCCGTCATGAGCCCGCGCTGGAAGCCAGCGCTTATATGCTCGACGATACGGTGGACCTGTTGGCGCGCACGGGTACACACTCCCGTATTATTATACCAACGCTTATGACACACACATGCGCGATTTCATTGAAGTTCGGACGGCGACGACCGACGAAACCTTTAACACATACAGTAAGACCAAAAGTATATTTTTTAAATGGGTTATTGTTTTGTCTTTTTTTTGCGCAGTCGTGTAAAAAGGCGGCTTTCTACAAGATCTAAGGAGTGAACATTCGTACGTAGTTTTGGCGCGGTGATGGTGACGGACATGCTTGAATGCCTACCTAAGTATGACGAAATTATGATACTACTAGGCTCATATTTTTATGGTCCAATTAGGTAGTTACTATAAAAGGTCGAAAGACTTAGTAGAACATTTTGTAGGTAGTGTAGAGGTTCTATGATAATACATCATGCTAGTGACACTGGCAGCTTAATAAAAAATAAAAAAATTCTGAAGAGAGTATTAAAATGATGAATTGTCAGAGAGTCAGGCTAAGATGAGCAGACAAAGAAATATGTATTAATATTGAAAAGATTAAATATATTAATGCTATTAACCTAAAAGCATTATTCTATGATAATACATCATGCTAGTGACACTGGCAGCTTAATTTAAAAAAAAAATCGGAAGAGAGTATTAATAATAATAAAATAATAATAATCATTTTATTGTAAGGCATCTAAGGCCCATAGATAAAATATATAAAATTAGATTTTACAACAATAATAAACTAATACATATTCTAAAACCAAATTAAACTACGAGTATAACTAAACACAAGCTGTCGTCGTCGTGTTTCGCTGCGTGGTGTCGCGTAACCGTCCCCGGAAACGTCGTTATACGATACCTTTCGGCCAAAAATCCTCTTTCAAGCAGGTCTGTATATGGTTGGTTGGGATTCGTACCACAAATGACTTAAAGTTGATGTTGTGGCGCGATTCCAACCTTTCGACCCTCAAAATTTCACATACTGCACGACATCCTCGATAAAAAAAAAATGATGAATTGTCAGAGAGTCAGACTAAGATTAGCAGACAAAGAAATATTTATTAATATTGAAAAGAATAAAATATATCAATGCTATTAACCTAAAAGCATTATTATTTTGAGTAGTGTAGCACGTCCCGCATATTACAGTACCTACACGTGCATAATGAACTTATCCTAATACTAGCTTCTGCCCGCGACTTCTTCGCGTGAAGCTTGTTCCAACGACGCATTGCGTCGCGTTGCATCGCCCCCCGCGCTTTTACTTCGTTTTTGCTTACCGTTCTTTCTGTTTGCTCGGCGTCTAAGAACAGATTACTAGATAAATCACTCCATACAAAATGTACAATACCTACTGCTATAATAGCCTACACCTTCGAGTCGCTAGATTCTGCAAACGAAAATGTACCTAACCTTACAAGCGTAAAGTGAGTTTTACTTTGTAGCTGCGCGCCGAAAGAATTAGTATAAATAATACGTAAGTACACACGGCTACACATCAAGCTATACCTACATTTCCAGTATAAGCTGATCTCACATTGTATAGGATTTCCGTACAATGAGAGGTCAGCGTATACTGGAAATGTATTGTAATTGCTTGATGTGTAGCCGTGTGTACCAGGCGTTCCCTGCGAAAGAAACATACGTACATACCTATTTACAGGTTGTCGAGATAGCGTTGCTTTGTTAACAGCTCGACTCGATGTGAGCGCTAAAACGTTAGGGTTAGTAGGTACTTACTTTATTTCTAATAAAACTTGTTTATCAAATAAAAAATACAGTTATTTTAAATAAATTGTATTGATAATAGAATTTGTTTCTTTACAATGGTGGTAACGGTCAACTTGCAGTATACTGCGGGCCGAGCACGGGCGTGCCAAGACGTTTGTGACAAGACATGATAAATTATGTCATGTCAATTTGTACTAGCATTAAATGACAAAACGTGGGCCGTGCTCGCCCCGCTGTTATAGTTGTCTACAATAGTCACGGTAAACACACAGCGTCAATATGTGCTTACCCCTCAAGTATAAAAATGTTACACTACTACAACATTTCATTCGTTACGGAATAATCTAATTAAAGGATACTTCAAAGAGAGTTCATTGTTTCGACTTGGATTCGAACCATTTTGACGAACTAGCCAGCGAGCCCAGGAGGCCTAAAATGGACGCTTTGGCAGAATCATATTATGATCTGCGTACAATTCATACATCCCGCAATTCATCTGTTTGACAGCTCCTATTTGACATTAGACTTCATTAAAGCAATTCATAGTTTGTGGACCATTTTACGAAACTTCATACAAAACTGTCAAACAGATGAATTGCGAGATATGAATTGTACTTATGATTCTGCCAAAGCGTCCATTTTAGGCCCCCTGAAATGCGATGACAAGGATATTTACTATCGTAAGAGTCACTTGATCTCTAATCGTCTAATCGGTAGATGTTATAATTTGAGGATATCCATTTATTTTACTTACTTACGCTTTCTTTATAAAATAAATCCATTCTCACAAGTTATAACAACAACGTTTGATGTATACGTTCACACGACGAAGAGTGTTTACGATTACAATTTACCCACTATTATTTAAAATGATTTCTAATTTTATGAGAACAAAAATCGTGTCCCAGCAGTGGGAACATTATAGGCTGATTATGCTTATGCTACCCTACTTACTTATTACGTTTATCATATGTCTGCCCGTTTCTTTACGCAAACCCAAACGCTTCTTATTTTTATTACGGTTATTTCCCATTGCGCCAACACTATAAACCTAAGTAATTCAATATTTTAATATTACGTCGTCCTGTTGCGTAATGTGTGTTCTTAGCGCAAGCGACACCACTCTACCTTGCCAGTATACTATAGTAGTCTTTGACTCTACCGTTCAAAAACTGAAGCGAGACTCATAGATTATACACATAAATTAATATACAGGACTTTAGAGGCAACTCTACGAATACAAAATTAATTAGTTCAAAACGTAACTTGCAGATGGCGCTAGTTAGTTTAATATTTACGTACTAGATGGCAGTATAACTTAATGTTCATTAGAACTAGCTAAGCGATTATGCAAAAGGAGTATGTAAGGAGCGTAGCAAGTGGCGTTCTATAGTTTCTGCCTACCCCCATGGGAAAAAGGCGTGAGTTTATGTATGTATGTATGTAAGCGATAATTGCATTCCTTTATAATATGCAATTATGTACCGATGCGCATTAGTAGATAATAACATATTATAAAGGAATGCAATAATCGCTTAGCCATTTGTGTACAACTAAGTGCTTACAGCGGTGTCAAAAAAAATACATATTTAATACCTTTTATTTTTATTAACTACATTGTAGCGTTAAAAATAGGCAAAGTGTAACTAAAAAAAGAAAATAATAAATAAAATTAGGTGGTTAGCTAAGTCCTCCTCTCTTTCTTGCCACTCTTTTCTGTTCTGTGCTGCTGCAGGCCACTTCTGGCCTGCTAATTTATCGATCTTGTCGACCCTTCTTTCTTGGGCCCGTCCTTGTTTTGCTTTTGGGCCCGCCGACATGGTGGTTTTTTTTACTCCATTTTTTGATCTCGGCCCCGCCCATTTCCTCTTCAGTTTTGGCATCTCGCGAATGATGACAATCTCATGATTCCAAGTAATGCTGAATTCGTTACTTACTCAGATTACATCCAAAGTAGCACAAAAGGTCGATTGGTCGATCACAAAAAGCAGGTATCACAGTACAGGTACAAAAGCAAGGTCGATCACAAAAGGCAGGTTCTGCAGTCCAGGTACAAAATCAGGGGTCTAATAAAAATGCAGGTGATCACAGAGTCCAAATACTAGCAAAATCGCTAACAAAGAATCTCAAAAAGCTACAAATTATAAACGCAATACGTTACTAAAATTTTGAAAGTTTTGAGTTTGACAATTTATTATGACACTAGCTGTACCCGCGCGGTTTCACTCGCGTGTTTCTGGGAGACTCGTTGGTGTTTATGAGATTTAGTGTGAAAGTTAATGTTCCAAGCGAACAGACCAATAGTGCACTTCGGAACCGTGGAGTTTCTTGCCGGCTCTTCTCAATAGGAAACGACCAATTCGAACCGTGCACCTACCTTCTGACGTTTCATAACTGACCATGTAGGATTATGTGAAATAAAAATATTTTTGATTTTGATTACAGGCGTGATGTTATGTTATGTTATTTTTTGTTTTGTCAATGTAAGGACTTTGTAGGCCTTAATAGAGACTGTAGATTTGTTGAGCATTTTCTATTTTTTTAAGTACCTGGTACTTGTTGACGGGCTTACCCTGACCTCCCATACCTATTAACACTGTAATTTGAAAACATTGTAAAAGCCAATTATTGTGAAAAGAGTAACCGTGGAGTTTCTTTCCGGCTCTTCTCCATAGGAAACGACCAATTGTAACCTAGCTTCTGACGTTTACTATGTGCCCATGTAGGTTTATGTGAAATTAAATATTTAGATTTTGATGTTTCTAAGTGACTTTACTATTAAGTGTGCCCGCCCACGAGCGATTTTTTCGGCGATTTTGTCAGAAAGAAAGAAAGAATTACATTCACACAAAAATCGCCGAGAAAATCGCCGAAAAAATTGCTCGTGGGCGAGCATCCTTAAGTCAATAGTTTTTGATATACATAAGGGCAACTTATGGGATATTTTCGGGTACAATCCTAATAACTTTTTTAACATAGTTTTTCGAAAAAGACAACAATAAGTATTTGTTTCATAAATTATTCATACCCATGTAGGTTATGTGAAATAAAAATATTTTTTATTTTAATTTTGATTTTGAACTTGCGCATTTATTGTTCCGTACCAAATGTAGAAGTTACAAATTGTATAAGCTTAGTTAATCCATACGCAAAATTAAGTTTGTTGTAAAAAATTAGGAAATTCTTAAAATAAGCAAAGAATGATAAGATCCAAGTTCAACCACCTTATCCTTGGAATAATCAATTTCAGGCACATATTTAAAACCAGATTAATGCTTATTTGTCCAAGGCAATAATTTATTTGTGTAATATTTGGCTGCTGCTGTCTGGTTAATCTGAGGATTATTAGATGCATAATGCCTCATAGCTTCACGGTTTACTTCAGGATAACTTTGTGAGTACCTACTTACAGCCTCACGGTGAGCTTCGATATGAGCATCGGCATATTTTTTTACAGCTGATTTATTAACGTCGGGTTTATTTTTTGCATACTTTGAAGCATATTTTCTTAATGTTGTTGTTGTTGTTTTTTCTAATTCCATCTGTGAATCTTTTCCTGCGTTTATTCCCTATTTTTTCCTTTACAGGCGTTACAATAACCGATTCGTGTGGACTTAGTTCAGGAGTATGTTTGGTTGGGGATTCTAAATAAGCCAAAACAGGGTGATAATTCTCTGGCTCAGTAAAAGTTGTCGATTGTTCGGAACCAAAAGAAGGAATTTGGTTATGGGACACGTTAGAAAATGGTGCACACTGAGTGTAAGTCGGTGATTCGTCAACAAAGACACTAATTTGGTGCTGGGGTTGTATGCCAGAAAAAAATACTCGCATTCCGTTTGCTCACTATAGGCAAGAGACTTCTCGACAAAATCAATAGCAGTGAATTGGGACTGGGATTGTGAATTCAACTGCACATTTACTGCTGAGTCGGGGACGGTCTGCGATTCTTCAATTTTGCCGGCGTGAGGGTCAAAAGATCTTTGTTATCGGTCGTTCAAAAGTGCCTTTTGTGTGCCTATTTGAAATAAATAATTTGACTTTGACTTTATTATTTAAATTAGCCAACGGAATTAAAACATCACAATGACCTTCATTGAAGTTTCCTGAGAATCGGATTATTTTTACTCCCTGTTGTGCTTCCCCAAAACCAGCAATAAAAATACCATCTTGAAACACCTGGAACTCAAAGAGGAACAGTTCTCCCGCTGGCATGAGTTCACAGGTGGTTACGTAGGTGCCATTACAAGACATTTTAGCGACGTATTCACGCTTTGAACCATAAACAGCTCCTGACCGATCCTGGGTGAAAGGTTGGAATCTTTCCCAGTTCTCAGACACGTGGCGCACAATGCTGTTTCGAATTTGAGAAGCCATGGCCACGTTACTGTTCACCAAATAGGATAGAGATGAAAATAAGCATGCGCCATCGCCAGGGATATTTACTATTTGCCAAAGAATTTGCACTCCATTAGAAGTGATAATAATTTGACAATCCATTTTAGTTAAACAATGCCCACGACCAGTAAGTAACGTAAAAAATATTACTTAAACGTAATTTTCTTTATAGCTACCTTTTTAAAACCCTAACAACACCAGCCTCCAGCCAAAGGCAGAACTATAATTTCTCAGAAAGTTTACAGTTATAATCATCTTTTGGCTTTAATTTCATACCCATAAAATTGAAAAACTCATCTATCACATTACAGAAAATTTATGACAATTTAAGATTAGCTTCGTAAGTCATGTTTTTTGTTTAATTCATTACTTATTTAATTATCTTTCTACTAGTTTATCACTCATTAAAACAGTTGATTTTGAACTTATGTGGTTTTTATTTCCCTGTAAGAAGCATGCAAAGATGCAAACAACATACACCATGCATGCAGCAAGCATGCAGCATGCAAACAAGCATACACCATGCATGCAGCAAGCATGGTTTCTGTCACGGCTCCGGCGCTGCGGGGCTCCGGCGGTCCCACGCGAGCTTATTGTCGCAGACGGTTTAAGCGCTCACCACTGCAGCTTCGGCTTGCTGGCTGGCTTAGCCGGCCAGCCTCATCCGCGGCGGCGGGCGTTAACACCACCTGCTCCTCCTCTCGCGGGCCGCCTCGCCCCTCCGTGCCTACGGGGGCTTAAATTACACTCTAGGGCCCTACGGCAGATAAGACTACGTGGAGTCGGTTTTGCAGCGATTCTTTTCTGTCACTAACTTTTGTAGCACAACTTAATGACTTATTAAGAATATTTTTTTAATTTTAATTGAAAGTAAAAATGCTTTATATATTATAATATTTCAAATGAAATTCTGCCATCTTAAAGGTATGCCATTGTAAATACGGACATAAAAACATTCGGCCAAACAATAATTATAATAAATAATTTTTATGCCTTAATAATATTCGTGTAAAGAAAATTATGCCAAGTGTGTTATGCCAAACAAATTTCGGAGCATCAAGATTCTGCCAGATAGACGGAACCCTACAGGAATAGATAGGCAACTCTATGATTATACAATTACTTAGTTCAAAAAGTAACTTGTAGATGGCGCTAGTTAGTTTAATTTTTACGTACTAGATGGCAGTATATCTATTCATTAGAATATTTATTAGCTAAGCGATATTTGCATTCCTGTTTAATATGTAATTATGTACCAATGCGCATTAGTACATAATTACATATTATAAAGGAATGCAATCATCGCTTAGCTATTGATGATAAGTGTATAACTAACTAAGTAAGCATTTATTGCAAATAAACCAATTACAGGCACTTTTGAATTGTCAAGGGGTCGGTCAGTCAGGGAGATGAAGCTGGTTGCCCATTCCAAAGCGTAGTAGGTTCCTATGGAGAAGAACGGGCAAGAAACTCCACGGACATTCTGTTAAATCAAAATATTGGTTACATCTTACATCATTCATGTTGAAATTATACATGTGAGAACAATGTAGAAAGACGTGCACGTTAAAAGCGTATTATTTATTAAGCGTATTAAGCCGATTACCACGAGTTTTGTATAACTGTTCAACATGTCTACCACAAAGTCATAAATTTCCATGTTTATAAGAATTGCATCTGCTTTTAAGTTATCCACTGTGGACAGATTTCAACTTAAAGAACCTTTCCGCATGTGAGTCCATCCAGGTACAAAAGCAAGGTCGATCACAAAAGGCAGGTATCACAGTCCAGGTACAAAAGCAAGGTCGATCACAAAAGGCAGGATCCGCAGTCCAGGTACAAAATCAGGGGCAAATAAAAAGGCAAGTGATCACAGAGTCCAATACTAGCACAATCGTTAAAAAAGAATCCAAAAAAGCTACAAATTTTAAACGAACTTACGAAGTACGTTACTAAAATTTTGAAAGGTTTTCCCCCTTATTACAAAACAAGGTTTATCTTCAGCCCCAGGTTTAAAACATGGAGCCATTATTGAATTTCGAACTTTATTCCGACTATGGTAAAGTTCCTAAACACAAAACTGACAACTTAGTACCGAACTAAGTATTCAGTTTTGTATAACGAACGGTATTTCAATCACTGTTACGTTCTTATTACAAAAACTGGCTTCATGGTTTAAGCCATGTCAAAATATAAATCTTGTTTTGTAATAAGACGGTTTCCCCCTTATTATAAAACAAGGTTTATCTTCAGACCCAGGTTTAAAACATGGAGCCATTATTGAATTTCGAACTTTATTCCGACTATGGTAAAGTTCCTAAACACAAAACTGACAACTTAGTACCGAACTAAGTTTTCAGTTTTGTATAAAGAACGGTATTTCAAACACAGTTACGTTATTATTACAAAAACTAGCTACATGGTTTAAGCCATGTCAAAATATAAATCTTGTTTTGTAATAAGGCGGTAATATTCTTTGTATTATCTTCTACTTTAATTCAGTCAAAATAAAAATAAAGTTATTTATCTAGCGAACGGTTTCACACGAATATGGTAAAAAAAATATATGGAAAATTGTACCATTTCGCAGCAAGCCTTATTATAGCAATTTTGGTCGCGAAAACTAGCTCCATCTATTACTTACCAGTTTGAGAACCATTATCAGATTATTTCTAAACGCCCTATACCTTCTAGACATGTCACCACTTTCCATACATATTTTTTTGTTATAGCCATTGTTCATAAGTTTCACCACCTCAGGGTGGTGGTGACTGAGCGGTGTCGGGACTCGGGCGGCATGGAACAAACTTCAAGAACCCCGTAGTTTAGGTAATTTCTTTATGGCCGTGACCACAACGCCAATCGCTTCCATATTTGGCAAATAATTAGTGCTCAATTGGTGCTAATTAGTGCTCGAACAACAGAATTGGTACCTTAGTAGTTTTCGAGATAATCTACTTTGATAGTGGTCCTGCGCTAGTCACGCTCCCTTCAGCAGGACCACCATGAGCGCCGAAAAAGGGGGCAAAGTACAGCTATTCTAAGTATACAAATAATTAGTGCTCTTAAATGTGATTCATTTCGTAAGAAAAAAAGAACTGAAACATTTGTATTTACCGAGAAATCAACGATGATAAGTTTCGCGTGCTCCTTCAGCAGGACCACGACTTTCAGTGTTGATTCCAAGTTTCAGGAGCTAGTCGCTTTCCTCAAATCTACATAGAAAATTAGTGCTCTGCGAGATAAAATTGATACCCAAAATTCAAAATTACTACTCCAGTAGTTTACGAGATATACCATACCATTGGTGGGGTGGCGGTAGTCACGGTGTTAAATTTTCATTTGAAGATTTCCCTATTAAAAACTCTGTGATTTCTTCCCAAATTTATACAAAAATTAGTGCTCCTAAAGAAGTTATAGTGACCAAAAATTCAGATTCCCAAGTGTTGTATTTTAAGAGAAATTAGCTTTCATTACTTTTCCATACTAAATGTCCGCATATAACGCGACCAAATTAAGTTGTCAATGGTATTGAGCTGTTTATGAGATGTACAGTCACGAGCATCAATATGTATACACTTATATTTATTGAAAATTTATTTTACTACGAGCATAGTATTTTGGATCGCAAACTGTTATGAAATAGATCTTTTCTCAAAGTTGCAATCGTTATTTCACGAAAAGATCGGTTTTGAATTCTGCTAAGCGTTTACATATTAGTGCTCATGACTGTACACACGTGCACATAAATTGATGGATGTCGGAATAGTAATAACAACAGTTCAATATCTATAATTTTTATACAAACTGTGTACCTTTACTCAAATTGAAATAAGATTAGACATTTAAATAAACATTTTTTATAGCCCGTTCAGACGATTTTGACTCCTATTGCGTTGGTGGCATGACAACTGGCAGCTGTAATAAAACGTTTGGTATTATAACCACGTTTTTGCTTTTAATGGCATCCTTATGCCTACGGAATATAAGTCAAAATTGGTTGAACGGACTGAAATTATAATTATAAATTTCTAATCTTATATCAAATGGAGTAAAGTACATCTTAAGAAAACAAATAACGTGATACCTTTGTTAATGTCGTGGGTAGGTACCTTTTGTCAGCGACAGCGATAGGTGTTTCTTATTTATTTCTTTCCTACTAATTTACCGTTGCTGCAAGCAGTACCTAAGTATTACAAACCTAATTTATTGCATTAAAAAAAACTGTAATTTTGAAATAGTTTTAATAATGATTAATTTAATAGTATATAATTTAATAATGATTAATTTAATAGAATATAACTTAATAATGATTAATTTAATGGTATATAATTCAATAATAAATAACTTACTAACAATAGATAATAATTTGATGTAAATGAAATGATGATGTTTGTTTGTTTTTTGTAGATGTGTTTTGTGTAATGTTTACTTACTTGAGTTTATGTTTTCGTATGCACGTGTTTCTGTGACAAATAAAAATATTTTTCTTTCTACTTTCTTTCTAAATATTTGCATGCCGAATTGCAAAATATGGCTGATCTTTGTACAGTACTAACACCTATTGATGTATCATCTACCCATATTTGCGAAAATAAAGTTATTCTTATTCTTCTTATTCTTAAAACTAATTTTCGTTCTATCCTTAATTGTTGTAACTATGCATGAATACCCAAGCTTTTTCTATTCTGTTCTATCGAACCCATATTTCTAGTTTTGTTTATGGTTCTACCTAGTTACCTACTAGTGGGCCTATCTTAATAGTCTAATCGAGTTTATTGATTTGTGTTAATAATTTACTAATTATATTCTACTGATTTTACAAATTGTTATCGAACTGTGATCTATAATTAATGAAAATTATTCGATTTATAAACGTATTTTACATTAAAAATACACCTACGAATTCATAAATCTTAATCTAGCTTTAACAAAGTAGGTATTGAATTGGTAACTAAAAATACACCCAAGGTCCATAGATATGTCAGTGGAAATTTGATAAAATAGACTTCAGGTACTGAAAAATACATAACTATTACATAAGCAAAATTTTAATTTTTAATACTTAGGTACTGATTTGCAGCAACGTTAAATTCGTAGGAAAGAAATAAATAAGAAATAACTATCGCTCTTATATTCATATAACAACACAACAGGTAGGTACTTACAATGCAGAAAAATAATTATTCGAGTACTTACCTACCCATGTCATTAAGAAAGGTATCATAGGCCGGCAACGATACATTTTTTTTTTATAAATATGTACCCAGGTACAGAGTTTGTATAAAAATTATAGATATTGAACTGTTGTTATTACTATTCCGACATCCATCAATTTATGTACACGAGTGTACATCTCATAAACAGCTCAATACCATTGACAACTTAATTTGGTCGGGTTTTATGCGGACATTTAGTATGGAAAAGTAATGAAAGCTAATTTCTCTTAAAATACAACACTTGGGAATCTGAATTTTTGGTC
Source organism: Tiliacea aurago (assembly GCA_948098905.1). Lineage (NCBI taxonomy): Eukaryota > Metazoa > Arthropoda > Insecta > Lepidoptera > Noctuidae > Tiliacea > Tiliacea aurago. The sequence goes on from OX402576.1 coordinate 21,187,847, forward strand.
ACTATAACTTCTTTAGGAGCACTAATTTTTGTATAAATTTGGGAAGAAATCACAGAGTTTTTAGTAGGGAAATCTTCAAATGAAAATTTAACACCGTGACTACCGCCACCCCACCAATGGTATGGTATATCTCGTAAACTACTGGAGTAGTAATTTTCAACTTTGGGTATCAATTTTATCTCGCAGAGCACTAATTTTCTATGTAGGTTTGAGGAAAGCGACTAGCTCCTGAAACTTGGAATCAACACTGAAAGTCGTGGTCCTGCTGAACGAGCGCGCGAAAGTTATCATCGTTGATTTCTCGGTAAATACAAATGTTTCAGTTCTTTTTTTCTTACGAAATGAATCAGATTTAAGAGCACTAATTATTTGTATACTTAGAATAGCTGTAGCATGCCCCCTTTTTCGGCGCTCATGGTGATCCTGCTGAAGGGAGCGTGACTAGCGCAGGACCACTATCAAAGTCGATTATCTCGAAAACTACTAAGGCACCAATTCTGTTGTTCGAGCACTAATTAGCACCAATTGAGCACTAATTATTTGCCAAATATGGAAGCGATTGGCGTTGGTGGGGCGGCGGTAGTCACGGACATAATTTCTTTTTACCGTGAAAATAGTGGTAATTAAAAAAAATAACAAGACCTGCTTTAAAGTTAGTTCAGTTAATATGCAAAGTTTTATTATCTAATTTGAAGTATTTTTTTAATACCAGCGGTTTATTGTTCGGTTTGGAGGTAACTTTGGTTTTTTTTTTCTATAGAGAAAATTTTATGGAATGTGTTGTCGTCAAATATAGTACTTAACATTAATCCTCAACTTTACCATATATTTATTTCAAAATCATTGCTGCAGTATTTTCGACATAACGGAGGATGATGCTAAGCCATTTGAGGTAGTATAAGTATAGGCTCTTAAAGTTGGTTTGCTAAACGTAGGCTAGGCTCTCTTGGCACTAGACACGGTGATTTTAAAGCAGCAGTGGCAAGGCATTATTTCGTTATACCTATAGCAGTTAAAGAGACTGGGCTGCGACAAGGTGGACTGTACTCGGGGGTCGGAGAGTGGTGTGGGTTTTTATCTTAAATATAGCCCGACCGCACGTACCTGGTCCACCCCAATTGTCCTTAGATACGGCACTGCCGAACAAAATTACCCAACTAAATTGAAAAAAAAATCGCAAGAAATTACAACAAAAGATTCATGTGAGTTATAAGGTATTGTTATTGTAGCCCAGGTAAACTGTAATGTGAAAATCCATAGTCCGAGAAAGACGAATTCACTCAGAAATGCAAAAAGATAACTAGAAACAGCCAATACATATTTTTTAACAAATCACAACAAAATATTTTTGATGCTGTCACACGCAGCACCACAGAGTTATAAATAAAATAGAAATCGTCAAAGACAGACACGACTTACAAGAAGGGCCACCTATGTTTTTGTCGCATGTATTTCTATGGCACATACTTATGCCCTATGTATGTAGGATTCTTTATTCTCTCGTAGCATTCAGATATCTGGATGCATTTTAACGATTTACATGTCGTTAGGTTTGTGGTGACCGCCAAGCAAAACGTAGGACTTCACTTTCAATTGAAATCCGAAGGATTTTGAAAGAAATTCCTAATCCAATTAGTGAAAGGTGTAGTTTTACAAAAATCAACATGATGTAATTTAGAACTGTTTAATATGTAAAATTGTAAAGTCGTAAAAAAGTTATTAGTACTTTAAAATAATGGGCTTTAGGAAACGATTCCAAAAATATTACATATGACCCTGGGTCACCAGGGTCGAAATTTATTTTGATTGGTTCACCAACAATTGTTTACACTGGTTGTATGCTAAAGGTAACATGCAAAACTGTGATGCAACAGTGCAACAGTGCAACAATCACTACAGTCATAATTCATATTTTAGGAATCGTCTAGTGTCTACGTCGAAAAATAACTTATTGGCATAATTATACTAAAGCGGACTCTTTCTAACACACAGAATGTTTCGTATAGAAAAAGAAAATATAAAATCTTGCGTTGCATTGTTTATTTTTTAATGCCTCCCTTTATGCTAGTTAAAGGTCTGTGCAAAGCTAAATGACATAATTATTATTATGACAAATGCATGACAATAACGGGGAGTGACAATGATTATGAAAGATTTATAGGATGTGATGCCATTACATACTTTTATAACTGGACTGATCTATTGATTAAAAAAATGAAAATGATACATTAATCAATTATTAAATATCATGATCATTACAGTCTAGTTATTATTCAATACGCTTTAAACAAGCTTTAGAACTATATTTTTTTTTATTAAATTATATTCTAAAAATACTCACGGAATCATATCTAATTGCTTAGGTACAATCAGCATGTCCCAATTACCATCATATATCCAAAACTGGCAACATAAATCTCTCCCCAAATACTTGAATCAAAATAATAATCTTTTAAAATGAAATATTTCCTGCAATGTTTTACCAAGTAACGAAAGCTGTGGTAGGATTTCAAATAGTATCAGTTATTTTTTTATACAGGGCGTCCCACGGATATGCCACATGGAGGGAAAGTACCTTGAATATTGTAGATGAAACATTTTACTAAAAGAAGACATTATTTGAAACAATTTAAACTGCATTCATAGATATTTAAATAAATTACATGCCATGGTTGAACCGGAAATGGAACTCGTTACACGAGAAAAATTATCAGCCTGTAGCTTTATCATACCGATCAAAAGGCTTCATCATAAGGATTATTTTTTGCTAAATAACATAGTGTCACAAATAAAAGGAAGACCATGAATTTTAACATTTTTAATACAAAATTAATCAATTTATCAAATGCTCAAAATGAGTCCTTTCCTGTTGAATACAAAGTCGCACTCTTTTGATTACTTCGCTCCCTGTCGATTTTTTGATCTTGTTGTGGTGGATATTTAGAATAATACATCTAAGTTCTGCTTGTAGCTCGTGGACACTTTCATACTGGTTCTTGTAAACTAATTTTTTTACATAACCCCATAAAAAATATGTAACGCCCCGCGCTCACCCCGCACACGCCTTGTGCCGTAGTGACTGTGATCAAGGGCGTTTTTTGATTAAATAAATAATATATTAGTTTAAGCGGGTGCGAGGCGCGCGCGGATTTTGCGCGTGGCGAACGCTGATGAAAGGCGAGGCGTGCGCGTGGTGGCGCGGGTTATCTGAACACGGCCTATAGTGCCTACCTGGGTTCTTTTTTTTACCATAGTCTAGGTGACAGAGACAAATTCGACGTTGGAGTGAGCTTACCCAGAAGAAGCCTGTTCACTCTCACTTTGAAGAGATTAGGGTTGTATGCGTTCGGAAACACAGACGCAGGTAGAGAGTTCCACTCTTTTGGTGTGGGCATTATAAAAGACACTTGGATACGCTTTGTGCGAATTGGTGGAATAGCAACCAGGAAGGGATGGTTACCTGCAGTGCGTCCAGATGTCCGATAATAGAAGGGGGCCGGTACCTGCAGTGCGTCCAGATGTCCGATAATAGAAGGGGGCCGGTGGAACGAGGTCGTGGAGCTCTTGGGCACACTCACCGAAGTACAATCTGTATAGTTCGAACCCACGCCCTACAACTATTAAGTCTGGACCGTTACCACTGAGCCACCACTGCTCTCCCTCGTCACTCACTTGTTTGCGAATTTAATATTAGGTGTAGCAAATACAAACCCGATTCAGTTACGTACAGACCGATTAAGCAAATTTGATTCACGACTATAACAGTTACTATGTATTTACAGAATTATAATCATTACAATCAGTAATACATCTCTCTAAGTTAGATTTATTCTTCAATGTAAACTTTTTCATGAAATCATGACATTGGGGAACAAATCTATTAAGAGATTAATGATTGACCAGCCAATCCCAAAAAACGTAGAAAATTTTAATTTCGCGGGCCTCAGCTGCGGATCCACTAAGCGAGTTTTTTTTTTACAGTGTTGCCACAAACTTTATTTATTACTTCTGTCGGAATATTGTAATATTCGATAGGGTTAACAACGTTTTAAAAAATCATATTCAAAGCAGACAAATAATTATTTGTGTTACTGTCTTCTTTGACAGCCGTAGGTAGACGGTTTCCATTTCCTATTTTTTATTGTGCCTAGACAAAATATGACTACATACATACATAAAACTCACGCCTTCATCCCATGAGGGTAGGCAGAAATAAAACGACTACTATAGAACGTGGCTTTATTTTTACGCAATTATTTCTCAAAAATATAAATTAATCTACGAGTATAATCATTTACAAAATTAAGTTGATTTTAGCTCACAACCAATATGCAATGCAAAATTCTTATGGTATTGTTTTTCATATTGTCAACTAGCCTATTTCCCCCATGCTCTCCTATTTATTGTTAGTCGTTATAAAACATTGGTTTTTTTTTGTCTGGCGAGGCAACTCGTAATTATATGGTCAATCGTTTCGTGATCTGGGGGCCTAAAATGGACGCTTTGGCAGAATCATAATAAAATTATGATCTGCGTACAATCCATACATCCCGCAATTCATCTGATTGACAGCTGTTATTTGACATTAGACTTCATTAAAGCAATTCCTAATGGATGGTATTTAAAAGTACTTCAATTTATTCCCATTTCATTTACCTAATTTTGCCTGTGTTCCACCAAATATACTGAATGTGCACCAAAATATGTTAATTAAAATATGTCATAACGAGCATCTATTTAACATTAACAACTGTTGCAAATTTGTAAAAATAGTAATACACCTAATTTTAAAAACAAGCATTTATTTTTTTAGTTTTACTTCAGATAATGCAGTGCAAAATGTATTTGAATCAAACACCAATTAATGTCCAATGTTACCGGCCAAAACTGATTTCAGGACAAACTAGTTTAGCCTAGGCTAAACTAGTTCTTCCTATCTTGCTTAGGATTAACTAGTATAGCCTAGGCTAAACTAGTTTGTCCTAAGCCCGATAGGATAAACCAGTTTACCCTATCTAGTCTAATATGATAAACGTGAAGCAAGCATGCAGCAGGCATGTTTTCTGTCACGGCTCCGGTGCTGCAGGGCTCCAGCGGTCCCATGCGAGCTTATCGTCACAGATGTGTTTCACGCTCACCACCGAGGCTTCGGCTTGCTGGCCGGCTCAGCCGGCCAGCCTCAGCCGCGGTGGCTAGCGTTGAAACCACCTGCTCCTCAGCTCGCGGGCCGCCTCGCCCCTACGCGCCTACGCGAATTTAAATAACACTCTAGGGGTAGGGCAGACAAGACTAAGTGGAGTCGGTTTTGCTGCGATTCGTTTCTGTCACGCCGCTCCCGCAGCACGCTCAATCAGATTTCAGATTAGGACGTACCATTTTATCCTAAAGCATGTAAATTCTAACTAGGATAAACCGATTCGACCTAGGCTAAACTGGTTTATCCTATCGCGCTTAGGACAAACTAGTTTAGCCTAGGCTATACTAGTTAATCCTATCGCGTATAGGAAGAACTAGTTTAGCCTAGGCTAAACTAGTTTGTCCTGAAATCGGGTTTGGCCGGTAACAACCCAAAATTTTGTGTAACATTCAGGAATATTTGGTGCACGATCAGTATTTTTCGGGGAAGAATAAAATAGTTATTGTTACAATAGAATATTTGCAGCGCACTACAATAAAAAAGTGTTATATCTTGGTGTTAATTTGGAATTTGTTTGATGTAACATATTTTGTTGGCCGAGTAGTTTAATTATAGTAAAACAATTAACGGGTTTAAGATCAATATTTTAGAAATGCATACATAGATGTACCTTAAGATTTTTGGTGAACACAAAAATATTATCCATTCCTAATTTATGGACTATTTTACGAAACTCCATACAAAACTGTCAAACAGATTAATTGCGGGTTATGAATTGTACGCAGATTATGATTCTGCCAAAGCGTCTATTTTAAGCCCCCTGTATATTCGGTAAGACTGAGGATTATATCAACCTTCTGTATTGTGTTTCAGGCCAAAGCGACGGGTGTATCTTCGTGCGACAGATATTGCCGTTGAAAGACGCGATAGTTTGTGACTACGCGAATCAGTTGCGCATCGTTCGCTTCCCACTCGTGTCCAGATTATGTGATATGAAAAACGAGTAGCAATACCAACCAGTACCGGACAAATATGGCTCGGCTAAAACAACCGGTAACAACGCAAGCAATTAAATATTTTAAGACTAACTTAATCAAGTGTACATCTTTAATGGTATAAGAAACGATAGACTTGACAGTGTCTTATTAACCTCCGTAACACAGTTATCATGTGCTTACTTCACAAGTTTAAAATAGCATGTATATAGTTAAGGTGAAACATACGGGCTGTTCGTGGCCATTTTCCCGTTAATGGCGCTGAAGTCAACATTTTTTGTTTATTTTGTTTTATGTGTAATTGAAACATTAGTAAGTCAGGATAGCTTACGAGGTACCTACTCGGACATTACACTTTATTGAACTTGGTCATTATTTTGCCTCAAGATGTACCCAATTCGACACATAATCCTAAAATAACATCTGCTATTGAATACAGTGTCGTTTACACACACAAACGTGAGCGAGTACTAGGTACGGCTCCCTACGTTAACAAAGTTTGACCGTAGCGTGTATAAAAAAATGGGTTGTTTTTTTTTGTAGATTCTAATAATTATAATTCAGCCCATTTTTTTTTCAAAAGTGAGTGTATATTATTCACTCTTCATTTTTCCCTATGGGTAGGCAGAACTACAGAACGACACCTGCTACGATATATATTTATAGGCGTAAACTATTTATTTGATTTATAATTTTGGGAAATAAATGATGTCGACAATATGTACAGTAAAAGATATTTTTATTTCATTACCTTACACTATTTAAATTAATTAACAAAACAAAAGTATTTGAAGTGACACATGATGGATGACACACCTATTCACTGACGGAGATATATGCCAGTGACCTTGAGTAGTTAGCTTGAGTGTTCTGTACTGAGCTCACGCAACGCATCGTACGTTCAGCCAGTAATAGGACTCGCCCATCAAGGAGCGCTGTCCCCAATTTGACGCATTATTAATTTATTATACACAAAACAAAAGGTATTTTAATAAAACGCGTATACTAAAAGATCAATGATTAAATTATCTTTAAATTAGTGAAGGTTTCAGAAAAATACGCTTGGTAGATTTTGCGCCATTCTCAGTTTTTTATCCGCGTTAGACATAACTTTACAAATTAATTTCACTATGTAATATAAACATAATCTAAAATATTCACTTTAAATTATTAAGAAAATGCTCTGATTTAACATATATTTTTTTCAAATCATTAACACTACTCGTTTAGACGTGATCTTCAGTATAAAATCATTAAAAGTCGGTTATCGTCGGCTTAAAGCTAATAGAGCAAGAGCCCGTGAACCCAGACCTACGTTATTTTATAAAAGCTAAAAGTTTGTCAGCGCATGCTCCCAACACAGGTAAGAACGATGTACCATTATGAAGTTTGGGTTACCGTGGCTTTGTCAGGTAAACGATACTAAAGGTGTGTAAAATACCTATCTAAATTCATCAAATAATAAAGAGGAACTTTTTGTAATACCTTCAGAATATTATTAAAAATCACGTCATTCATTGCCAGACACCTAACATCGTGGCAACCCCTTGCCTGACACCCATAATGTTCATGAAATTATAATTCTACTTACGTTATAGTATAAAAGCTGATTTTTATTTAAAATACTTGGGTAATAATTAGATGATGTTTCCTCATTAGCCAGACATTTTTGACAGTTCCAACCCCTTGCCAGACCAGCATGTAGGGTAGCTGTAGGAGCGAGCGCGAGGCAGTTTATACAACATGTCCCAGAATTAACGCACAATCTTAGGGCCTTATCATACTAGTGGTTTGGAAGCGGCTGCGGGGCGGAGCGGACGCGCAGTGCATGCGTCGCGAACATGCCGCGGCTGCGCAGCGAGGACGTCGCGGATGTGAGGAAGAAGAAAGTGAGACGGGGCGGCCGGGCTGGCGTTTGTACGAGACAGTATTCACGGCGATCTTGTTGCGCGTCCGCAACCAATTCGCTGCGCAGCCGCGGCGTGTTCGTTGCGCGCCCGCTCCGCTTTGAGGACGCTCGCATCGCTAGTATGATAAGGCCCTTAAGGTCATTGTACTCATCATTTTGAACAACTTTTACTATGGAACCAAACGAGAAAGCGTGAAAAAAAATCAGCTGTTCCCTACATTTATGTTCGAATAACTCTACAGAATGTAGGGAACAGCAGATTTCATCTAGGTATCAGGTTTGGCCCCATAGTAAAAGTTGTCATACATTAATTTATGTTGTTTGTAACAAACGTAGTGGCAAAATCTTATTGTTTTCTGACGACACATTAAAAAAATGTGAATTAATTTTGAAATTGCGAAAAAAACATAACCTTAAATATAATAACATCATTCTTTCACGTGAATATACAGATAGTGGTTATCACAAGGAATGTTTCAAATCATTCACAGGACTGATGAAAAAATATTTTTGCCCAGAACCACAGAATAAGAATATACTAACGAACCAGAACCTAAAAATTCTAAAAAGACTGACGAAGAAGAAGACCACGTTATCGAATAAAGTAACAGTGACGAAGAAAGTGATAACATTGATCATAATGATGATAATGAATAAAATAATATTGTCTTTTAAACACTACCTATAATAATAATCTGTAATGTCATCAATCTATTTTTTTATACTTTACAATAACTTGAATGGCATTATCTAATCAATTTTTAATAAAAAAAATGAGAATTATTTTATGTGTTTTTTTTATTGTTATTTACAGAATAAATTTAAATTTTTAACATTCTATTAGTAGTTGTAGCATCGAATGTCTTTTCTGTTTTTAAAATTTACACAGATTATTAGTTAACTAGATCTGTGCCAAAAAGTTTATTTGCTTAATCATTCTAATCACGAATCTCTTCATAGGATTTACATGTTTGTCTGGCAAGGGGTTGGAACTATCAAAAATGTCTGGCTAATGAGGAAACATCATCTAATTATTACCCAAGTATTATGTAAAAAAATCAGCTTTTATACTATAACGTAAGTAGAATCTTTATCTATAAATATCAATGCCACTTTTCGTTGTAATTTTTTTTTTTTTCTTTCTGGCTTCGCACGGTTTGTGCATTTAGCCAATGTCACGTTTTAGTTCTTGTATAGTATTGATGAAATGAATTATAAATGCATGATGATGATATCCCCGCCCACTCCCCATGAGTTTCAGTAAAGATGTGGCACTTTACTGAGACCTCACGCGGACTTCTTGAGAGAACTTGAAGCGAAGTTGCACTGTTTTGTTTCATTTGCCTACACTAATGCACGTTCACAAACACTTAATGGTTAATAATCCACCATTATTACACATTAATATTCGGATATACACAAATTTTGGAAAATTAAACAAACTGCTGAACATGACGCTTCACTTTCCCGCCAAGCCGTTGTAATTTTATAACTCAAGAACGGGCTCACTTATAAAAAAAAAAGGTTTAGGCTTTGTACGGACTATTTAGTAGATGGTATACGTGAAGTATTATTTTTTTATTTTTAAGGTAGGTAAGTTGGTAGGGTAGGTAGGTAGGGTAGGCAGGTAGGGTAGGTATTCTTTTACCCATAGAAAGCCACGTTATTTGTGAGTGTGTCATAGAGTAAAAATGTTTAGCGCGCAACGGAGTGGGCACGGGTCAGCTAGTTACTTATAATTTCATGAACATTATGGGTGTCAGGCAAGGGGTTGCCACGATGTTACCTAAGTGTCTGGCAATAAATGACGTGATTTTTAATAATATTCTGAAGGTAATACCAAAAAATCTGACTTTATTATTCGATGAAATTAGATAGGTATTTTACACACCTTTAGTACCGTTTACCTGCCAAAGCCACGGTAACCCAAACTTCATAATGCTCGATTGTTCTTAACTGTGTTGGGAGCATGCGTTGACAAACTTTCAGCTTTTATAAAATAACGAAGGTCTGGGGTTCATGGGCTCCTAGACTATATTAAATATTTTTCAAATTCTTTATTTCCATACAAATTTTCTGTAAACTAATAACACTGATGATTTATAACATAACCAATTACTTATTACAATAATTACAGGCATTACAAGACGTACCTGTAACTATAATCTTATACAAGAGATAACAACAAAACAAAAAATACCATTTAATAAGCGATTAAAACCAGTAAGACGAAAAAATGTTTCATAATCTCAAAGCACTCATATCTACAAAGTTTTTGGTGAAACAATTATTTTTTTAACATGTAAGTGAGCTAAAGTAGGCTTTTAACAAAGTATTTTTTTTTAGTTTCGTTATTTATGTACATAAATAAAAACTATGCTGCCATGGTTTTTTTCACATGGGTACCTATCCATATACAACCATGGGACACTTGACTCGTAACAATAATTAGCACTAAAGCTTAAAATGGGTTTCTCAGTCCCACAATATTTTTTTCAACACATTTACTCAAAAATTCATTTTTAATACAGAGGCTATAATTATGATTAGAAAATTAAATCTTTTGTTTATGCTTCTTTCGGTTTCGCGGTCGTGACATTTGTTTACGAGCTCTATCATTAGTTTTGCAGTTGAATTTTAAATTTATAAGTCAATTTAAAAAGTTTAGTAGCAAGGAATTTTCATACATAGAATAAAATGGGATAGATTTTATACCTACGAGGAAAAACGAATGAGTCCGTACGTCTTATCTCTCTGCATTGAATTCGCAAGGTTCTTTAATATATTTAATACCAGTTTTAATTTAATTATTTTCACATCAACATTTATCAAAAATCGAAAAAGGCAGTTATCGTCGTAAAAAAAAAATATGTCCAGTTGCAAAAACGCGCCATTTTCTGATTTTTTTTATTAATGTAATGCTCGTTTGCAATAACCAACTTTCCACCCTTGTATCACAATGTACTATTACGAAGCCTGGATACATTTTATGAAAGTTAAAAATTACGCACCACGGAATGTGCGGTAAAATTGGTACTCTCATTCTGTAGTCAGTCATTCGAGTCACCTATGTACATGTTTTATTGCATATTCCGTTGCATAGCGCCGTGCGTATCCTTTACAATTTAAATTTCCTTAAAAAAATTATAAGAATCCCACCAACGAGTTTCACATTACGAGAATAAATAAGCTAAATGATCGAACTTCCTTGGAAGCGCTTTTGCTCAACACGTTTATATAATAAAGAGAAAATGAGACGAAAGATTTAATACTAACTTTCACCACGCGCACGTGGCGCCATTCGGAAATTCGCTCCATTTTCATATTAGAAACGTCAAAGATTGTTGCGATTTTCCGATAAACAAAATATTATTATGAGTTCGAGCGAAGTATCCGATACGAATATGGAATCTATTCCACCTTTTATCTTGAATGAGGCGCAAATTGCAAAAAATGGTCTCTTGCCGCCAAAATTGCGAGAGCGTTATCTAATGATTTACAATAATTTTATATGATGGAAGACTCGAAGAAATGCTCAATCATTCTCTAAAAATGTTTTGATGGCTTGTTGCATTACCTATTGTACTGTTTTCTAGCAAAAGTGTTAAAAACACACGTGCGGAAATTGGTATTATATATGCATACAAACTCGTGACTATGGTAAGCCCTCGATTTCGTCTCGGGCTTACATTCGTCTACTCGATTGTAAAAAACAATTTACCGCACTAGTAACATAAATAAAAACACACAACGAAAAAATTAGCGGAACAAAAAAAAATCGAAAAACTAGTTACATTGCTGGCTGGTTGATACTTGGTTTTATTTTAGAAATAATTATTTCAAATTGAGAAAAAAATTGAACTTCACCTTTTAAGCGATGGTTTTAATTATATTCGTACTTACATAATTTCGAGCAAATTTGCCTTAATCATCAATTTATGGTTTTGGTTTAAAATTTCGTATAATTTTCATTAAAAATCAGTTACATTTGTTTTTTTTTAATTTTTTAATCTTTTTAAAAGTCAAAGACTTCAATACCCGACTTGAGCGCAACTGAGATAAGGAGAAATGATCAAACCTACAGTGATCTCAAGAATTCTTTGCCGACCTGTTTCAACATTTAATCGCAGTATCCAACGATTCAGGGAGACCAATGCTTTTGTGAGAAGACCGGGATAAGGCAGCCAAAGACGTATTTTGGGCAGTAATTATCGTTTCATTTAGCTTCGCGTACGTAGGACGTGGGTACGTCTAACGGACGTCCAAGCTAGAAATGAGCTTGAAGAAGTTCGAAGTGTCACAGTAAGTGAGCGTACGGTACGAAGAAGATTCAAAGAAGCTGGTTTTGGTTCGTTCGTGCCTGCCAAGGCCCCAAAACTTGAGATAGGTACATCATCATAAAAAGAGACAAACTTTTGCTCGGAAACATCGACATTGGACCACGGACCAATGGGGTAAAATATTGTTTAGTGATGAGTGCAGAATTCTTTTAAATCAAGTTGAAGGAAGGCAAAGAAAAAGAATATGTAGACGCACAGGAGAACGATATAATCAGACAAATTTTAAAACTATAGTGGCGTAAGGTGGAGGATCAATAATGGTTTGGGAGGGGGATATGTTAGGGAGCTCGTACGGACCTGGTGGTGATCGATGGAGGAAGTCTGACTGTAGCACGTCATAAAAGAGAAGTTTTAGAAGAAAATATGGTACCGTTTGCCCCCTTTATCGCTGCCGACTTCCTTTTGATGGAGGGTAATGCTCGGCCGCATACTGCTCGTTCACCTCAAGCATATCTTAATAATATGAATATCACAGTTATGGAGTGGCGGATGAGATCACCGGATATGAATCCGATAGAAAACGTCTGGGACCTGCGAAACTTAAGAGTAAAATCCAGAATCCCAGCTCCTGTCAATGTGGGTGAACTGCGAATCGCCGTAGTTGAGGAATGGCAGAGACTATCACTGGAAACAATAGATAACATCATTCTCAGCATGTCTAGGCGGGTGGAAACTTTAATAAGAATACATGGAGGAAACACGCAATATTAATTTGTATTATTTTTATTATTTAAATTAATTTTTCAAGTTTTCTTGGTAACGTAAAAAAATCTAGAAAGTACATTTTTCACAAAAAATGTATTGTTCTCGCAAAAGAATATTACAATATGATCTCAAATTAATTTTAAAAGGTGTAAGTAATTTTAAATAAGAAAAGAAGAATAAGTACTAGATTTTACCAAAACCGTATTTTTAAAAATATTGGCCTGTGTGTACCTATATGTAGTAAGTTGCCGCACAACAATAATAAGTAATCAAATTGTTTACATTGTCGTCTTAGGTCGTCAGTTTAAGTTTTTTTTTTTTTTAGGAAGGTAAGAAAGGTAATAAATTAATTATTGTAAATATTATGTTGATTTATCAAATTATTATATCGCTAATTATCTATCTCCGTCAACAAAACGCTTCTTTTCGGTTCTCGTGGTCGCTGAGTGCTATAACAATCTCGAAGGGTCTCTTCTGAATACGAGTAGTAATTATAATTTCTTGTAGGTACTTTCTTAACATATTTTACGTGGCTGCTATAAAAAACGGGCTAAGCGCGTGTCGGACCACGCAGAATGAAGGGTTCCGTAGTAGGGATTAATTTATAAGAACAAACTTAACATTGTAGTTGAAAAACATGTTCCCTCATACATTCCAACTGCAAATGTAAGTTTGTGAGCACAATTTTGAGAGATTTACCTTGTTATTTTAGGATCATAGACATAAAGGTTTTCCTGTAATCTTGTAATGAACTATATTCTGTACTTTTTTTTTTAATTTTAGGCTCAGTAGTTTCGAAGCTATCTATGGCGGGGGGAATATTTAGGGGTACATTTTCGTCTATTTTCTTAAATAATTTTAACAGTAATTATTTAAAAATATCTTAATAAGTATCTGAAATCGTATTTCGTGTTAATCGAATCTAAAATATTATATAAGTAAATCAATACATAAAGTACTCTACTAAAGTACCTAGGTACTCTACACGCTTTAGCGCCACGCGCCTCCAGCGCACTATCACAAATTTCGCTAAATAAAGGAAAAACCACAGCCTAGACCGCAAGAGATAGAGGTCCGGTTTTTTGCAAAATGTAGCCCAACTATTGAGTTGGGTTGGGCTACATTTTGCAAAAAACCGGAACAAAAAATGAAAAAAAGTTTTTGTTTTCGAAATATAGACGAATTCTATCGAAAAAATATCCCCAGAGTATTTTAGCTGCACTGGCGGACAAGGTTGATGGACCATTTATCAGGCTCTGGGCTGGCAGGCATGTGCGTGCCGTGCACATGTTCATGTAGCCAAATAATGTTTATTTATGTTATTGAGTTTACTAACCTGCCTGGTTTCGGGCATCGAAATCGTTCAATGTTTATTTTTTGCATTTATGTCGCCAAATAAAATTCGTTATAGCTGTGCAAAGGTAACGTGACTAGGCCTATGCGCGATCTCAGACGAGCGAACCAGTGCAAACGAGGGACTAATTGCGCCTGCGGAACAGACTCCCGTCCAAACTAATGTGGTGACATCTTTCCATATCTTTTAGGGATCTTGTGAAGAGTGACGCTTAAATTTTAAACTTACCGTGTGTGTCCATTTTAATAATATTATGTGCAGTGCAGTGCAATGGTGCACCAAAATTGTTAGTCTTTTGTGAGTGCACATTCTATTTTTAGACATTTCGGGATTCAAGTGATGGACTCAGGTAGCAGTACCTAACCCAACCGAACATTCCTTTTAGATAGTTTTTTTGGGTCTGGGGGACACAGATGGGACGTCATTGTATTTTTTAACTACGACTTACTACTACCTACACCAAAACAGAAACCTCGGATTAAGACATTGGCTACAAGAACGTGAAACACAGCAAAGCTGCGACGAAAAGCATCGAGAATGCAGTTTAACCCCGCCAAAAGATTCACCATTCGAGATTCGTTGAAGCTGGACCTGAACGCAATCTGGTGGCGACGTCATTATTAGATGCCCATCCATAGATAAATTTAACCCGTCTCCCTACTATTCTAATGCTTGCTCAATGATGCATATCCGGTATGGCTCTAATAATCCTTCCATATCCCAAGGGCTCCTGGCTCCTTTCCTACCATCACGCCCTTCGGGTGTAGAGACTATTGACTACTCTTTGATATGCAATAGTCTCTGTAGTCCCATGAAACATGAGGCTCCAGGCGATAGTGAATCTTTGGGTTAATTCGAGTGATCGAGTCTGGTTTAACCACTTTGGGGTCGGTGTATTTCATTCATTAATTCATCCAGGAGCAGAATGTCCCCAAACATGGCGCAAAGTGTACGGTGAAAGGAAAAGCGAGGTTAGAATCCCAAATCAATCTATACATCAAATAAATATTACTTGTTGTGGTTTAAAGTAATTAAACCCTCCTTACCTCTCAATAATATCCTAGTATATTCATCGATGGAGGTGGATTTTGCAGACTATTACTTTTACCACCAAAAAAAAAACATGATTTTATTTTACCACTTTGTCGTAATACTGGCATGGCCACCACCAGGGATTTTAATTTTGATAACACGAAAAAACTGTCGCTAATTAGTCGCCAAATATCAGAATTTGTCGGTCACTGGTTCAAAAGTTAAACGGGTTTTTATGTAGCCGACCCTGTTGAGCATCTCCCCAGCTGGCCACATTTATATCTCAAAAGCTAGGACACCTAGCGAAAATCTGTTTGTTTCCTCCCAAATTTTGTCGTTAATTAGTCGCAATTTTTCGCCAAGTCACAGATTTAATCGGGTCTTAGTTAAGAAGATATAGGTACTTAATAATTTTAAGGTATACCTTAAAATTCAACTAAAAAAAAACTCAAATTAAACTCTCAGATCTAGTCCAAGAGCAAGATCAAAGAGTTTACGAAAAATTGCCAAGAAAATAGTATTTCTATACGTATTAGGTATGTTTAATAGACGTATAGTTTAATCGGTCGAAAGTCCTTAAAAATGTCAGAGCGAGATAAATTCACAAATAAGTTTAAGGTCCACGAGCCACCAAGGCCCATGAGCGACCAATTGTTGAGGGATTATTTTGTCGCCGAGTATTAAACATACACCCTCTTATTACAAAACAAAGTTTATCTTCAGACCCAGGTGATTGTACATATTTCAAAGTTTAACAAAAAAGTCCGCGATAGCATAAATTATGTCTATCTTCTAAGGATGACTACAGTAACCTTTTTCGATTTTCGATTATCACAGATTTAAAATTATGCCTAACTAAATAAATATGGAGCCATTATTGAATTTCGAACTTTATTCCGACTATGGTAAAGTTCCTAAACACAAAACTGACAACCTAGTACCGAACTAAGTTTTCAGTTTTGTTTATAGAACGGTATTTTCTCAGATTATAGAAAGAAACTTCTTTCTATAATCTGAGTACCCAAACTTTATGAGCTCTCTGAAGTTGCATGCGAATGGGTTTTATGTATTATTATCTAATTAGATACTATAAATCTTAGGTACCTATATAGACCTACCTACAACATTAATTTGATTATCACAAAAATAATTAGTGCAACTTCCGAGAGCTCGTAGAGCTTTGCGCGTACGGTAGAATTTTCTTATAATTTCTTACGGCCGAACCCAATAACCTATTTATCACCAGTTTCGGCCTACTGGAGATAGAAAAATATATTTATCGATGGTTTTAACGTCCCAATAATCTATGAGACATTATGGAATCTTACCGGCCCACGCTATCTACTGATGGGAGGGTGTATCGCCTACAACAGATATCTATTTGTTTGAAAATGCCAAAGTATGCGTCCCAATTTATGTACATTTGTTTGACAGGACAGTACTACAGATGGCAGATTTGGCTATTCCCCGAATTGCAGGGATAAACGTAAAATAGCCAAGCTAAAATTAACTCTTTAGTACTTGCAATAATGATCATAGATGTTTTTTTTATAGTAATAAAAAAAAATTGAAATTAATAATATCTCGAAAACGGTGCGCCCTAAGCAAAAAATAACAGAAATTTAACCCCCCCCCCTCTCCCTTAGTGACACACCCCGTGGAAGCACCATGCTAAAAAAAAAACAACATTTATTAATGCGCTAAGGTAGCCCGCGAAATTCAAATTTTATTACGATTTTTGGTATTTGCAGGTCAGTAACAGGTTGTATTTTGATTCGCGGCCATAACAAATATGGCTCTAGAAAATTATATCTTAATCCAGTAACTTATTTAGAAGTAAGAAACAAAGAAGTTTTAATATAAACCCTAATAACACATGTTGTTTTTTAAAGTGATGTTGGTTGTAATGGAACGCACGGGAGGGCGAAGTAGAGAAACCTACTTATTGTTTTCGTTAGATAGATAGCCTTTATCAATGATTGTGAGACGCCATCCGAGGATAGATACTGTCTATCATCAATAGCGATCTGTCTTTCACTGAAAATAAGTTATTGGGTTCGGCCGTTAGTCTATCTATGTTACATAAGATTCCCTTCAAAATTAAACTTAGAAAGTGGCAACACGTTCTATTTTTTTTTTTTTTATAATATTTTAATGGCCTGGTTGCTGGGACCTTTTAGCCCAAGTCTTTATTTAGTTTGAGAACTTGTTTTTAATGATGAAATGAATTATGGTCAATGCATGATAATGCATTGCCCCGCACGCTCCCTTTGAGTTTCAGTAAAGATGTGGCACTTTACTGAGACCTCACGCGAACTTCTTGAGAGAACTTGAAGCAATGTTGCACTGTTTTGTTTCATTTTCCTACAATATTGCACGTTCACAAACACTTAATGGTTAATAATCCACCATTATTACACATAAATATTCGGCTAAACACAAATTTTAGAAAATAAAACAAAACGCTGAACATGACGCTTCACTTTGCCGCCAAGAAATCCAGCACGTTCTATCCATCCATAGCCAGGACCATAGATTATACACAATATATAATCAATTTATAATATTTCATACAGTAATACACCAAAAACAATTCTGTAAAACAGAGAGTTACTGATATTTTTTCGTCCGAAATGTTATTTTTTATCTACGAATCTATAATCCAAATTCAAACAAAAACTAACTAACTAAATTAACTATGTTACCTTGCTCGAAAAAAAAAATAGTGTATATAAAAGTAAAATAATGGCATAAACCAACGGCGAAATAAGCTAAAGTCCATTTCACGAAAGAAGTCCCGCAGACGAGGCGCGACGTGGCGCTGCAGGCATTGCTAACTTGTATAATAATAATTAGTTCCACTTAATTCCGCGGGACTTCTTTCGTGAAATGGACTTTATATTTTTGAGAGCGCAGAAGTGATGAAACTATTAACGGGTGCCGAGACTGACACGAATGGTTTATCACCACGAAAACTGTACTTTTATAGTTACACAGACGTTTCGATTATTCCACGCTTTCTCACAATGAGATAAGAAATTAACGAAAAACGTTTTTTTTTGTGATGTGAACGTGCATGAGTGTTGGCTAATGCAACAAAACAGTGCAACATCACGTCAAGTTCTCACAAGTCCGCGTGAGGTGAGACCTCACGTAAAGTGCCACATCTTTACTGAAACTCGAGGGGAGCGTGCGGGCGGGGATATCATCTAACATGCATTGTGTATAACGTCCCCGTAGAGTGAAAAGTCAATAAATCGTAAATGCCCAAAATGTAAAAAACAATGTCAATATAATCATCATATATTTCTCTAAATATTTGTCTAACAGTCATTTTTATATCTACCCACGCTTTTGTTTTACGAAATGTGAAAAGTAAGTCTACCCTTTGGACCCCACAGCGTAATGAGAGAAATAACTAATTTTTCGCTCTACGGGGACGATATTCATTTCATCATTGTAAGTTGTTTACACAAACTCTAAAACCATTTATGTATGCGACTGAAGGACTTGTATCTATCTATGGCCATGAATAAAATATTAAAAAAAAAAATCCATAGACAGACTCCACAGTACGTTCCTGTCGACGTTTTCGACGTTTTGTCCATGTTTTTGGATTCAAGTAGTCAGTAGTACGCACTTAATATTTATTATGAATATTACAGTGCTTTTTGTGTTAGGTTAAGTTGGAATTTAAAATAATAATACTTTGCGAGTGGCGTGCGCTGTTAACAATGAAAAGGCGATGAGCCTGTAGTGTTGGAAGTGGTGTGGTATTTGGACAACTTTAATTTGTATAAAATAACAAGATAGGAGCTATCATACACGACTACGGTATGTATTTGAAACTATGTATTAATAAATACATACATAGTTTACATGATTCTTCCACATTAATAATACAAGTTTGTTTTGCAGTTCATGAGTAATAATAATGAACAAAATGGCCGCCAGCCGCCTTTACCGCAACAGACAGTGCAATCATCGACGGCACCTTCGGCGACGGCGGTAGTCCATAAGAATACTAAGTCATTAGCTCCAACCGACCCTCGGATTAGAAATGCCAACGTGACGCCGACCGACCAACAAAGTAAAAAATGCCGCGACTTTGTGTGGGGTATTTGTACAAAAGGCGCTCAATGCAAGTTCCTTCATGAATTGGATATAGTATCGATGAAAGACATTTTGAAGTTCTGCCACGATTATCAGAACAGAACGGGTTGTACCAGGCCAGATTGCACATATTTGCATACGTCAAGAGAGGAAGAAAACCTGTTTCTGACTACAGGTCAGATCCCTAGAGCGTTGTCTGAAAGGTATTCAGCAATGTCTACTGGTCAGACGAACCCGTATGAGTACGTAGTGCAGGCCCCACCGCCACCTCCGCCGCCACCGCCGCCGCCGAGCTCAAACGCGCCGCCTCCACCACTACCAGCACCTCTGCCTGCCCTGCTGCCGCCGCCGCCTCCTCCGCCGCCGCCACCGCCGCCACCGACAACCACAACTGCACCAGTTAGAATGACACTACCCACATTCTCAGGTATGTATTTTGGCCATGTGGTTAAGGCAGGAGTCACTAGTACAGGGTAAAGAATACCATGCACATGTAAAACTACTTCATAACCGCTTTTTCTTTATTACAAACATCTTTCTTGGTAGTACATCGTTTGAAGAAGAGGCCTATGCCCTGCAGTAAGACAATAATAGACTGGTGTTATTAATCATGACCAATGAATTATGACCCACTCCCTCTCACAGAGAGGAGGCATGTGTCCCAACACTGGAATCATTATAGGCTGGTTATGCTATGGCCCACCGACAGGTGTCAAGTATGCACTCTCGCTGTGGCTGCACTGGTACCCTAACCCATAGGTCATTGCTTGCTAAAAGCATACTAAGTAAAAAGTTACCTGTTTTGGTAATTTTGTAGACAGTCTAAATAAATACTTGTCCATAATGCTAATAATGCATTTTAAATGTGTGTAAAACTTTATTGTAGGTATACAGTGTGTTACGGAAAGGGTATATACATATCAAAGGCACGGATTCTTTTGGTGATAACAAACATTTTTTTTTAATAATACCTACATAATTATAAAGTTATGAAACATTTAACTAATAAAAATCAAATGTTGAATTGAATTCTACACATCACTAGACCAAGTCAGCTGATCGGTACACGTTTTAATCCATTCGTATGATCCCGCCGCCAATCTACCGCCCGCGCAACCTCGTGTCGGTGCAGCGCCGTGTCGCAGGCCTGTGACAGGTATGCGTGTGTACTAGTCGCACAGACACTTAATGGATAATGAACCTTGTAGTGCGGTGAGATGTTTGTTATAATTTAAATTTAATAAACTATAGAAATAAAAAAAATATCAAACTTTTTCAAAGTTAATCTTTTTGAGCTGATTTTTTGTACAGATTCTGAACCAGATGCACTCTTCATCCTGTTTGTATGGATATACTCTTTCCGTAAAACGCTGTATGTACAAAAGTGAAATACCACTCACTCACTGACTGACTCATCATAAAATCTCAAGGTCTATATAAATATATACTTCGGATTATCGCTTTGGCTGACCTCCAGGTGCTTGCTAAAAAAGGATTTTTGGAAATTCCACCCCTAATGGGGTTATGTAAGGAATGAAATTGTATTTGTAAACATTGAGGGATTCTATACTCCATCACCAAAGTTTTTCATCAGATCCTATCTAGATTAATATGGGACCACACTGAAAGTTTTCTTTTTCGAATGCCGGATATATGAGATAGTATACACATACAATAAAAATGGAAGTCCTGGCTATTTTGTAGTAAATATATAAGTAACTAGCTGACCCGTGCCCACTCCGTTGGGTGGTATATATTTTTACTTTATGACACTCACAAATAACGTGGCTTTCTATGGGTAAAAGAATACCTACCCTACCTGCCTAGCCTACCTACCCTACCTACCTAAAAAAAAAAAAACTTCACAAACCATCTAATAAATAGTCTGAACAAAGCCTAAACCTTTTTTTTATAGGTGAGCCCGTTCTTGAGTTATAAAATTACAACGAAAAGTGGCATTGATTTTTATAGATATAGATAATTATGTTAGACAATGTTTAATGAATTCATACTAATAAGTATAATGGGTATTAAGAATGCTTAATGAAGCAGAGTCACTTTTTAACTTAATACTAACTTTAAATACCCCCATGACCCCAGTACTGTTGTATGTTTGTGTTGTTGTTGTGTGTTTTACGTGCGTTACATTGGGCGCTACCGTAAACAATGCTTTATAACACTTAAATAAATGCGAAAGAAACCCTGTCTGTCTGTAAACATTTCACGGCTGAACGGAGGCACACCCTTGACTTGGATTAGGACTTAGGATACTTTTTATCCTGGTATGGTAGTACGATCTTGTAGGACAATTTCAAACTGCCATGCAGGCGAATGTAAACTACAATAATTACATAATTTACTTGATAGTGCCTCCTGTCAGGTCATGATTGTGGAAATTACTCCAATGTCCAAAATACCCTAACCAACATAATATCATGAAGCTCTCCTTGGGTAACTAGCTGGATGAAGAGCCTATTCTAAATACATAGCATAAATAAGGTGTATTTTCGTGTCTGTCTGTGTGACGGCTTAGATCTTCTAAACTACATAATGGATTTTGATGCAGTTTTCACAATCATCTAGAGGATTTATTGCAGAAGCAGGTTTATGTGTATAATACATTAATATTTCGCGTAAAATAGCTTTGCAATCTCGATGATTTGACATGACGCCACATTAGTAGATCGCACCGCCGCGCCGCCGCCGCCGATACGCAGGGGCGAGTTGATAGTGTAACATAAATAAGAGCGCACCCGCCGCACAGTGGGTCGAAACTGCTATAAGAGGGACATTCGTTTTTTTTTACAAATTGCATTTTTTTTAAACTGATAAACTAACAGTTTTAGAGAAAAAATATTTTAGATATTTTTGTATGGAATGAAACAGAAACTGCTAAAAATTGGCCATGTCTTGAAAGACCAGGCTTTCAAACTACTATATTCTTATTCTTTGACTTGTTGGCTATAATTCTCCGCTATTAGCGTGCGCCTATAGTTGCCCGTTCAAGAGTTATAAGGTTCGGAAAAATGAAATAGTAAGTCAAAAGTACTTTTTCATTAATAATATCATAGATAAAACATTTATAATTAAGGAATAATATTAATATCAAAATAATACAAAATGGAAAAATGGGAAACAAAATCAAAATAAGTACAAAAAAAAAAAATTAAAGCAAATAATAAATTTATTAATATTGATAATTAATTTAATATTGTTAAAAATTTAGTAATTATATACAGTGGAAAATTTGCTCATCATCAATTAGTTAATTTTCTGTTCTTTTAATTACGAATTATCTCCTCTACGGATTATTTTACCTATTCAAATTCAATATTCAAATATTTTATTGGAACAAAAACATAACAATTTTCTGTACGTTAATACTGCGGTAGTTTAGAAACTGTGTCGCAGTTATTAATTACTACACTCATATTGAAATTTAAATTTGATGACTCCACTTTCCTATGTTTGTGGAAGATGGGAAAGATCAAATAGGACTCTTAGCAATTTTTTGAAGAAAAATGGTGATTGGCTGGAATCTGCCATAGCCTAGCATGAAGCCCTTATGTCTACAACAGAAAATGTCGATCCTGATGATGATGATGTCAGTAAAGATGTAGAAACTTTCGCACCATCTTCACCAATAGCTTCAACGTCATCTTCACAATGTGCGCCGTGCAAAAAAGAAGACGCGTAGAACGCTTTCATGGCCAAATTTTAGCAGTTTCTGTTTCATTCTACACAAAAAAATCTAAAATATTTTTTTCCGAGCAAACTATCAGTTTTAGAGATAAACTTAAACCCCCTTATTACAAATCAAGATTTATATTTGACATGGATTAAACCATGCAGCCAGTTTTTGTAATAAGAACGTAACAGTGATTGAAATACCGTTCTTTACACAAAACTGAAAACTTAGTTCGGTACTAAGTTGTCAGTTTTGTGTTTAGGAACTTTACTGTAGTCGGAATAAAGTTCGAAATTCAATAATGGCTCCATGTTTTAAACCTGGGTCTGAAGATAAACCTTGTTTTGTAATAAGGGGGATAATGACAATTATTCATCGGAATGACGAGATCTTTCGATAGGTATTTACAAAAAATGAAATTTGTAAAAATATACGAATGTCCTTCATATAGCAGTTTCGATCCACTGTGCGCCGCCAGTTTAAGGACATTTTTATTTTGTAGGGCACTTATTATGGTTATAATAATTATACAATTATGCTTTCTTTTACAGCTCCACCTCCCTTCAACACTCCCACAATGTTTTCTGTAACCCAGCCACCACCTCCTCTACCACCCATGTAAGTAGTTATTATTCTATCTATGTTACTTAACCCTCGGTATGCCTGGTAGGGTCTGTCAGACCCGCCTCTGTACATAAACCGTTGTTATTCATTCTAATGTAAATTTCGTGCTTAACCGCACTCAGTAGCTTAAATCGCCGGACGCCCACCGACACAATATATCTGTGAGACCTGTAAGAGTCACTTATGTCTGGATCATGCAATTTTCCAATGTGCAATTTGCTTCCAAACCAGAGCCCTAGGAAATGTAGATAGAAGGGACGAAGACTGAATATTCTATAGTTATTTATAAGTGCATGGATCTGCCTTATATTTTATGTAGTCTGATTGAGGTCCTTTAGATTTTAATAAGAAATGTATGTTATTAAAGTAATGAGGTCATTTTTTTTTGTTAAAATTGCTACTTGAGTTTAATTACAAAAAATATTAATTTGTTGTTGATTTGTAATGTTGTTTTTATTTTAAGTACTACTATACACCCCTAGTAAAAACATTAGTACATTATAATAACTTATTTCTTAAAATGCATTTGCGAAATAACAAGTTAAAAATCCGCGTCGGACAGACCCACCAGGCATACCATGTAACTTTCTGCCTCCAGGCATACCGAAGGTTAACTATTTCAAGTCAATAATTTTCGAACATGGGATCCAGAAAATGGACCAGCATGAAGGAAATATCTTACAGTATGTTTCGTTAAAATTACAGGTTTGACGCAAGTAGACCTCCTCCTCCATTTCAAACAAATTCAACTCCAAATAAAAGAGGTGCTATGAAACGTGCTGCGGGGCCTTCTGAGGGTAATTATCTTACTACATTATGAACTGTTTTTTTGCCAAATTTTACCAAGTCAATATTAAAGGAGAATGGGTGCTGAAGTACGGGAATTTACCCCACCCTCATATAGCCATAAGATATAAACCAATGTAATGATAATTTATTTACTGATTAAAATAATTATATAAATTCTCAACATATTTCTTGCATGTTATATTTGATGGTAAACGACTATTTCATGCAAACATGAAGTATCCCTAAGTGTAGAATGCACTGTTAGTAATAGTTAAAAAAAAATTACGAAATGCGACAATTTGGTTTGATTTCTGTGATGGTTGAACTTCGAATGATTTACTAAACTACACAAATCTAAAGGCTTGGAAGAGAACCATCCATTGGTATAAATCTTATTGCTATTGAGGGGTGGGGCAGATTAGATCATATAAAATTAAAAGAGTTAATTGCTCAGCGAAAAGCAAAAAATAATATCAATTGTTTTCAATAAGTTCAAGAAAAGTTAAAATCAGAATAATACATTCTAGCATGCGCGAATACTTAGCACAGAATATTGTGGAATACCTTAAATATAATTTACTGTGACATGCAATATCCTATTTACCATAATGACTTCATCAGTGTAGGGCTTTGTGCGTGCATCAGAGATTTCTGTTCTGATAAGTTGTAACAACTTTATCTACTAACTTGCTTATTTGTTGTTACAGTTTGTATTGTCACATTCATTTGACTAGACGTCAGTTTTCGTAATTTTTAGGCCGTGTTCAATAATTATCTCATCCAAAATAATCTAAATACATTGAAATACAAGACTCTTCCAGAACTTTTTTGTACAGGTTGAGTTTATGAAAGGTAGCGAAACGAGCCCAGTGGGCGGCTCAATTTAGGAGAAAACTAAAACTGCAGTAGTTTTTTGATAAGTTCTTGGTCTACCTACAAAATGGACAGTTAGTTGAACAAAACGATGCAGAGAAATGTATGAAATTAAAGCAGCGAAAAATGCACCTACATTGTTTAAGGACATTATCCATTTTGGTACAAAATTGAAAATACAAAGATTTTTTTTGCTATATTCTTTTACTAAGCATTTGTTATTATGGCACCAAAGCCAGGCCATTGGCCATTTACATGACTTTAAAAATCGTTCTTTTCATACATTTTCGATTTAATTAATTAACATAAATAAATTAAATATCTTGGCATGGAATGACATTTCGAAATCACATCAATGTTATTCTCTAATCCAAATGCTTGAGGTGTAATTACTAGGAAACATCTATAGCTCATAAACTATACAGAGTGCAAAAATGTTTTTTTGGCCGGTACTTTCACATTTGGACCAAAAATGTATGAGAGCTGGATGATGTCCTTTACTCATAACATTGTTTTGGATTTGATCTTTATTAGCAGTACGGTCGCTGGGTGCAATAGCGTGAAAAAATAAATGGGGTTGGTTCCTGGCCCACCATACTTATTCTCAATTTTAATTTTCATCCTGTATATCAAATTAACAACATGATTATCGTAACACGATTTATTATATCAAAAACAATTTGGTTAGGCAAGCAATATAATTATATTAGTATGACCCAGCAATACTCAGCAATATTATTATAATATAGACAAAACCAATTGTTATTTAGTATTGCTTGTTAGACATTTCTTTCTATGGAGGCTGGCAAACTCACCCCATTGCTATTTTGATTTTCTGCAAAGTTGCGGCGCATGATGAATCTAGTATATACAATTAAACAATGAAGATTGTCAAAATGTAAAGTTCATAAGTTCTCTTCTTGTAAAGTAAAGCAATGCCTCCAAATCTCTCAGGAATGTGACACTTTAGGTCACCACATCCCAGGACATTTTTTGTTTAAGTGTCCTCTCCATATACTGAGTGTTTTTTTAAACTGGGATCGTATAGGGAAAACCGCATCTATAGGAGATACGGAGCATCTACCTAAGGAACCATTAGGGATTTTTTAATTGAAACAATATTGGCATACTTACATTTTTAGTCAAATGCGAACAGGTAGTCCAAAAAAATTATGAAAATTAAAAAAAAAAACGCTTTTCGACTTGTTTCATTGTATCGTATGAAAAAACTGGACAGCAGAGTGGGTCAAAGGAGAATGTTTTTAATCCGTACCAACTTGACGGGGCGTGGTGTACCAAATGTAGTTAGTACAATTACTACTATTTTTTAAATCAGCTTTATTTTGTTGAAAAAGTGTCTGAATTTCTGACACCCAAGATTAAAAGTATTTTTGTATCATCCATCACTATCACTGCCACGTCGTCCCATCTGCCTTTTTAATTAATTTACGAATGTTGCTACAAAAATATTAACGAATAGTTGCGGGCGTCGCTGTAAAATTAGTTTTTAAAATACTTTACGAAAAGAATGGTACAAACAGCAATTCTCAATCCGGACTGTTGTAGATAACCTATTTAAAAACTTTGCTTTGTTTTATGGTGACGTAACTCGATGATGGTACCTTTTGGATTGTTTATGTGTACATTTATTTGGTTAAAAACGACCCGTTTAGAAGTACATACAAGAAACGATTTAGTATTTTATTAAAATCCTGATTAAATTGTATGCGATGAATGTTTCATGTTGATATTAGAAAGAACTGGGAAGTAATAATATTTGAAGTCCAGCATAGCTATTCACAAGCGTTCCATACAGTTCCGTACCGAATCGAGCATAAATCAATGTTATCAAAGGAGTCCTCTAAAGGCTGTTTACAAATAAAGGTTTTGTCAGTTTAAATCAAATAGTCGACCGCCATTCTTCCGACAGCTACTTGCTGTTGGGGGCAAGGTAAATCAGTTATTGAAAATGTGTCATTTTCGATACGACAACTTGTCGAATGGTTGTGAATTGCTATGCAGGACATGCATTTGGTCATAATATAGTGTGTTCTCCATGTGCACAGACCATTCTAATTATTCCTACTAAAACGAACGCGTTTTCTTTAAAATAATAGTCATTATCATCATACAGCCAAAGAAGTCCACTGCTCCTCACATGGTGGACCAAAAACCAACGTTCGCTGTCCAGATTCCCCGTATCTCTTATGGAATCCGATTTCCCCACACTGTCCCAGTAAAAAAACCGGCCAAGTGCGTGTCGGACCACGCACAGTGAAAGGTTTCGTAGGCTGAATGAATATTTACGCATGCACACTGCACAGATTTTATCGGGTGAAATCTCTGAAAATGTTCTGCGGTTGTAACCGAAATGATCCCATATCTCAAAATTACGCATACATACGCGTATAAACTCACGCGTTTTGCCTATGGGGTAGGTAGAAACTACAGAACGCCATCTGCTAAGATCCTTACATACTCCTTTTGCTTCGTTGACGTTCATACATCTGGTAATACACGCATGCCGGTGGCGAGTGCTACGCACCTGACCTTTCATTCATCCTCTCAACATGACCAAACCAAACGTAAACTCTTTTCAATAATTTGTTACTACATAAAAGAAAAAGAAAATTTGTTTATCCTGCACAAACAAAACGCACGATACAAAAAGAAGGCACATCTTCTTTTAAACCAAAACGTTGTATTATCATCAGTCATGTATTACATCATTTCTCTGATCATTGTCACACCCATATTCTTCGCAAAGAACGCATTACTCTAGCATTTATCCTTCTTTCATGCCTCTTCTGCCACACCCAACATTCACTACCTTCTTCTTAGCGTGTCGATGGCAATCTAAATAGAGTCAGGCTCAGAATTTAGGTACATGTTTAGCGCCTTCAGTAGCGTCCATCAGTTCCTGAAACGTGCAGGCAACAGGACATGCTGTACTCGATATTAAGTCTTGTACCCTATTGTTTGTGCACCCCATTTACACTCCAGGGGCGGTGTGATCTGTGAATCTCCACTTGAGCAGATTTTCCTTGCTTCGGTCTACCTGGGTCCGGAATCTAGATATAGACTTTCAAGTAACCCAAGGAAATTCAGCACCTAAGTCTGCCTGTCCACCGGAGCGGAGCGCGGCTGCGGAGCGGAAAAACTGAGAAATATTGACCAATAGGATTGCATAAAATCAATAAATGGAGAGGGATTTGCTATCCTATTGGTTAATATTTTACCGTTTCTCCGCTCCGCAGCCTCGCTTCGCTTCAATGGGTAGCCTTATTGCGTATCACAGTTTGAATCACAATCTGATAGATTTTGAAGTATATTGCTAATCCATTGCTTCATATGTTCGAAAAATTTGTCTGCTCAACAACGTAAATAACACAACTAATGTTATTGAACTATCTAAAATCAAACCCATTGCAACTGATAGTGTGTTACCCCGTGGGTCCAGTTGGGAGATTTTCAGCAGGTGGAATGAATGTGTTGGTTAGTGTGCTTCCTGCACTATCTCGCCACAGCTTTAGCCTGTCCTTAGACCGTTCGCCAGTGAGTGGGAGAACACATTTTGAAGCTGTTGCGACTTTTCAGCCTTTATGACACGAGGATGTTGTTGTGCAGTGCTGCTCTCGTAGCTAAATCATTGAGTAACCTGTATTTAACTCCAGAGTGGGGTATCATTGTCATCAACTGCGTTCATATTTATAATTGGCGGGACATCCTTTTCTGGCAATAGTTAAAAAAATATATTGCTGGTGTATGGTCGGGCCATAGTTGATAATATTGCACCCACATATTTGGTTAGATGTCCTCTAAAACTAAAATCAACATTATTATTCCTTTCACCGACTTCAAAAATGACAAAGTGCCAGTATTCATAAAATATTTTAATATGTGAGGGACCAAAATAAGCAATAGTTAAACATTTACCGCCTTATTACAAAACAAGACTTATATTTTGACATGGCTTAAACCATGGAGCCAGTTTTTGTAATAAGAACGTAACAGTGATTGAAATACCGTTCTATATACAAAACTGAAAACTTAGTTCGGTACTACGTTGTCAGTTTTGTGTTTTGGATCTTTACCATATTCGGAATAAAGTTCGAAATTCAATAATGGCTCCATGTTTTAAACCTGGGTCTGACTGAAGATAAACCTTGTTTTGTAATAAGGGGGATAGCCACTACATTATTTTATGATACAAATATTGATTAACATGATTTATATTCAATTGCATATTTTGACCCCATTGTATAAATATGTTCTTCAGATGCTATTTTCATGTGCCAAACATATTTCCTTAGCAATAAATTTTGTTAAATTTTTTAATTTTTTTAAATTTTTTAACACATTAAAGCATTCTAATTTGCATTTGCGTAATTTCGCATTTTAACACTAATAAAGGTACCTATTTTTAATTTATCGGAAGTGCATATTTGAACTCAAGCAAGCTGAAATGGGAATTTTGTATCTGATATTGAACCTCTGGAAAGTTTGTGAGTCGTACAGCATAACTTCTAAAGCTTGGAGGGTCGACAATAATTGAAAAAAATAAACTATTAGTTGCTGGTTACATAAAGGATGTTTCATTTTACTTAATGACTTGCAGCAGTAAATAGGTTTTGGAGGCCAGACAGGCAGTCGCTCCACGTAAAATGCAAGTAGAAAAGTGTTCATGTGTTCAATTTTGTAGAATACAATATTGTAATACATTATAATCCCAAGTTTCATGATTAAAGATAATATAAGACGTGTTTGGAACTAGGCTCTAACATTGTGGTAAATCATCATCTGCCTAGCTAGCCTTTTCCCCAATTATGCTGGGGTCGGCTTATGCAAATGAATACCAGTATTTTACATGGAGCGACTGCCTATCTGACCTCCACAACCCAGTTACTGGGTGATTCCCCTTAGTAAGACTGGTTGTCAGACTTTCGCGCTTCTGACGACCCGCTACGACTGTCAGAGATCCATGAATGGCAGCCGGGACCAACGGCTTAACGTGCTGCTTGCCGAGGCACGGTGGGGTGTCGTTATGTAAAGATGGCTGTGAATTGTGGTAAATAATGTCTAACAAGCTCTAAAAGTTTGTGTCGGGTTCAATATCAGATACCTATGTAGTTTAACTCATTTCTACGTATAGGTATTGGTTTAATAAACCAAGGATGCCTAATCTTATTCCCACTGGCGACACAACCAAAAATGCTAATAGTCTGCAGTGGAAATACTCATCACATTTTTTATTGTGTTCCTTGGTTTATAAAATAATACTGTTTGTTATAGTTTAAGTTCCATAACCGCTTCACAATTAATACGTTCAATGCATTTTGCTCATATTTTTAATAATAAAATAAACTTAGGATAGCTAATGTTATTTGCTTGGCGCGTATTTATTTTGTTCCCAGCCGGGCCAAGCAAAGCGAGGAAAGCGGAGTGCTCCAAAGTAGTTGAAACTGTCTGCGAAAATTGTATCCAGCGGGAACTCAGGTTTGAAATGATAAGATTCTTCTCCATAATAATTTGTCCGCATGATATATTTTGAGATATATTTAGGTAATAATATTTGACGCTGTGTTATTTTACCGGGAATTGTTTGATATGATGAAGTATGAGAGTGGTCATGAATCGGCGAGTGTTTATAAGCGAAGCGCGTTCTGATTCAAACTATAATATTTTGAGAAGCGAATTTTTAGTATTCAGTATGTAATAATGTTTATATATTTGCTTGCATAATGCAAAATTTTATAAATACCCAGATATCTACATCGTCAAGTTAAATTGTCCGGTTTACTATAATGAAAACTAACATCATAACGGTAAAAAAATTAATGGTAAATTACCCGCGGGGTTTGAATGGAAATAAAATGCTGTGCGATATAACAAGTAAAGCAAAAAGGTTAATCGAAATAACCATAACGAGCCAAAATACTTTTTTCGAACTAGTATTTTAATTTGCAAAGCACTATGCTATGTAATGTGTCTCGTTACATCACTTGGATCAATGTAATTAAAAAATATTCACTTTGCAAGCAACACATGGGATGAGCCTGCACAGCGATGATAATATCTAAAATTCTAAATAATGATGCAGTGGCTCTTGGTTTTATGGTCTAGTGTTGTTGAGCGTTTTATCGCGCCGTTGGTGATCTGTTCGCCATACTATCCGGTAATCATCACGACTGTACGGGGTTGATTGGAGATCGCTTATTTGATATTAGAAAATAGCTGCTACACGCTAACACACAGTGTTTAGTTTTATGAAAAGCATTGCATGACTAAACTTTTCAATATATCTTTAGGAGTGAGCTGTACCATCAGAAATTGCAAAAACTGAAGTGCGAGAGTGATTACCAAGCGTATCTTTATGAGAAAAAGGCTGCAGAAAATGCTAATGGTCGTTTGTTGTTGAAGTCAACATTAAGTCCAGAGTTGTTCCGCTTAGTGGATGGATATACGGAGGTAATGTAGTCATGAACCTACCAAATTTTTACTGAAATAATTTCACATAATTTTGACATTAATTAATGTGTTGTGTTAATAAAGGAATCTTCTGAAGAGATGCAAGTTCAAGATTTGCTGAGTCAGTTCAATCAAACTCCGTCGTTCGATTCTGTAAGTCTGATAACTTTTGTTCGTGTGCTTATCGAGCCACTACATAATTTCCATTTCTTATATGCACAAGTAACGTGTATCAATCATTGCATGGTTTTCAAGGGCACTTAAACAATGTGTCTGTAAACGGTGTTGCGAAAATTGAAGGTGTGTGGTTTTTAGGGTTCCGAACCCAATGGGTAAAACGGGAACCCTATTACTAAGGCTCCGTCGTCTGTCAGTCTGTCTGTCCGTCTGTCACCAGGCTGTATCTCATGAACCGTGATAGACAGTTGAAATTTTCACAGATGATGTATTTCTGTTGCCGCTATAACAACAAATACTAGAAAACAGAATAAAGTAAATATTTAAGTGGGATCCCATACAACAAACGTGATTTTTGTTGATCGATATTGATAAGGGCAACAGGTAGGACGCTTGAAATATTCAATATTTAGTTATATATTCACTTAAAAAAAACGTGATACAACAAACGTGATTTTTTTGTCATTTTTATATCCAGATAATGGTACGGAACTCTTCGTGCGCGAGTCCGACTCGCACTTGGCCGGTTTTTTCACGATTATCATGTTGTTCCCCGTGAGAAAATTGTTCAGTTTGATCGTCTGTACCACACCCTTAATTTTCGCCACACTTTATACATAACATTGTATATTTAATTCTTGGCGGCCATTAGGCACCTGTCCCACCGCCGACGATTAGCGAAAAGCGAGTAGAGCTAGCAACTAGAAACAAGTTGGCGAGCAGCGAGTGTGTAGTTAGCGGATAGTTCTGTCGCTGGGCTATGAGTAGAATGACTGACCAGTCACTTGCTGGTATGCGTATGTACCAAGCGAGAGTCTCAGCGATGCCCGCCAAGCGAGGGTCGCTGAGCGAGATTTTTTTAAATCTATAAGTGGACAGAGTTTTCGCCAGCAGTGTGAACAGCCGCAACGTTATTTGGCCTATCGCCTGTTAACGATCGATAACTAATAAGGTTAAAATAGACATCACTTGTTGATTTATCGATCGACAAAAACTATCCACAGTGGCGATCGACAAAAACACGGTGTCGATCGTCTGTTGCTTACATATTTACTTGATTGTGTTTGATCACTAGACCCTGTTATCTTGTCGCACTGCCGTCTCGTTTTTGTAGGGATTGAAGGTTTTAATTTATCGACCGTCTCTATATCGATATTTGTAGTTTATATTATGCAACAGTGTGATTGATTTTTTGCCTTTCAAATCTCTGCTCAATCTCAATATAGCGAAGGAATTAAAACTTCTTGATTAGATATAAGTAGATAGCCTCGTCGGGGTGCAATAACCCTAGATAAAGAATTTACCAAGCGCCTTATTTTCACTGGCGATGCAGAATTGTATAAAGTTATTTGTAGTTATTGTGGAAAAACTGTGATAAACAGTCATTAACTAACGAACACCTGCAACTTTTATTTATCCCATAATTTTTTATCACATTTTTATTCGTTATTATTATAGTTTGACTCATTGTCAATATAACAGGGACATACATAATACATTCTGACTCTTGATAATGTGCAAATATCATAAATAAGGAAACTTAGCTTAATTCTATCGATGGCAAAAATATTTAAAAAAAGTTTTTAAATTCTTGTTCGCTGCTGTGACCCCTGTCAGGGGTTCATCAGTGGGTTGCCGCGCGCCGCGCTGCTTAGTTTGCACGCGTTAATACTATACTCGGAATTTTAATTCGATTCCAGATTTGACATTAGCTACTGTCATTTTGTGAAATAATGATACCACATATAATAGTGTAGTGATGAACACAAAAATCGATAAACAATCGAGCTAAAACCCTATCGAATTGATATGGGCGCAGGTAAAGGGGCATGTAGCTAAAATAATAAAACCTTCAAATTGACAGACGTGAGAAATTTATTTCAGGAAGGCATTAAAAAAATTACGGCTACCGAATGGTCTAAATGCGTATCCCATGTTGTCAAAGAAGAGCAAAAAATGAGTAGGCTAGATATGTTAATTGACAATATCACAGACACATTTATAATAAATGTTACAGAAAGTGACAGCGATAGCGATAGCGATGACGGCGACAATTTATAAAATAATTTATTACCATAATACATCTATCTATCTGTTTTATTTGTCATGTTCCTTCATGATCACATTTTTTTATTTATTTCACACACAATTATAAAAGAAAAGTCTCAGATCGTTAATTAATCGTCAAAACTAAATTATTGGTTCAGAAATATTTAATTTCCTGATATACTTAGTTTACGAGCGTAAAATTATAAACGAGAAGAATCGATCTGGAAATATTCCATTTCCATATCGAATAATTTCGCAACGTCACTATTTAGTACTTGTCATAACGTTGCAACACTGAAATTGTCAAATCTGGAATCGAATTAAAATTCCGAGTATAGTAGGTACTTTATTCTCGCGCTTCCGAGTTCTCGCGTTACAAAAATGAAACCCAAAAAATATTCTATAGCGTTTGGTTGTTTAAATAATGACAGTGATCGAAGCCAGACGTTCACATAACCGAAGGATATTGAAAGGTGAGATTTTTTATACACAATAGATAGGCAATAAGCTGCATTGATATCTAGGTACTTTTAGGCCTTTAGGTGACTCAGATCATTACACTAAAAATGTTTCCTGATTTATTTGATTAGAAATTCGTTTGATTTTGTCATAATTGTCGTAAGTATCTGCGTCCGCGGCCGCCGCTGCGCCGCTTGTTGAGGCAGGTACTTATGAAATGATATTTATCAACTTGTGATGTTGTCGTCGGTATGGTGGTGGCGCAGCATGACGAACGTCTGTAGGTAGTCAGGCGTCAGTCATACGATATGACGAAATGATAAAGATTCCTAGTCGATTACCCAATAATAACATTTCTATTTCTATATGGTAATTTGAGTTCTTTTTAGGAATAACTAAATTTTATTTCCTTTAATTGCGAAAATAATAATCAATATTTGTAATGTTTGTAAGAGTAATTTCATAAATTTAATACAAAGTCTCAATTAATTTATATAACTGTGTTCTTATTTCATTCAACACACCTATTATTCATTTACCTATTTCAATAATACTTATCGTCTTTCACTCGTTCGCGTATACCACTAGAGCGGCTATTTTGTGGTCCGCTTGTCATTGATTCGCTTCACTCCGTTCGTTGTAGCCGCTACAGTACAAAAAATATAATTCGTAAGTCGCAACCCTAATAAGTACGTGGTGACATCGAGAACGGCCATGATTGAAACGGATAAACTAAAAGAAGCGCTCTCGCGTATTAACACGGTTTATTTTTGCATGAATGCTTTGTGAGAAATGGGCTGTAGGCTATTATCGCTGTAGGTAAATATAACAGGAGCGAGCTAGACTGTGTTTTATGTGTACGCGGCTAGAGTTTTTATCTATTTAATTGACTCGAGAGTGATCCTTCTGTACGTAGTACTATTACTTATTCTGTGCCCCTGTGTAAACAAATCGGTATAACTTTTAAACTGAACTATCTATCACGACAAACTCAGTAATGACTGGAAATAATAGGGCGTAAAATAAAAACTAAAGAAAAAACTCGCCCTATATTGGGAATTAGGGTGATTTTATAACAAAAATCTGATATTTTTCATAATTTTTTACAATAATTGTAAAATATCTCAATAAAAGTCCATATTACCTATCCTTTTTATCACTTGAAATTATTCTCCATCGTATCAGCTTTCTAAAAGTAAAACTACCATGTTTATAAGTCCAATCACAACGTTTCCTATCAACTGAAAAAGACAGGCCTTGCACTCGGCACTATACTTTAGCAGGTACAGAACCTTTTTTTTTGTATATATTCCGTTGATACAATTAAGCTAAGTTTCCTTAATTTCGATATGTGCACATTATCAAGACTCACACTGTATATATGATAAGTACAATACCATCGACATTTCGATAGTCGATAAATTAAAACATTAAATCCCTACACAAAAGAAACGTCAGTGCGACAAGATAACGGGGTATATTGATCACACATGTCGATCGTCATACATTTTTCAAATCTGCTTAGCTATTCACAATCGTCCGATACGCTTCCGTGTCGAATCGTGCATAAATCAATGTTATCAAAGGAGTCCTCTAAAGGCTGTTCACAAATACAAAAAACTTAAGCTTTGTCAGTTTAAATCATATAGACGACCGCCATTCTTCCGACATCTATTTGCTGTCGGGGGCAAGAAAATGTGTCATGTTCGATACGACAACCTGTCGAATGGTTCTGAATTGCTATGCTGTAAGCACTTTCAAGTACCCAAATTGCAGTAAGAGTCTTGCAAAATGTTAAATATCTTTAAGTTGACGTTGTGGTCGAATAGTGGCGGGTTTATGTTACACGATCTATAAAATGATACTTGTGCCATAATGGACTACTTATGTCACACGTATCGTAATGTACTATTAATTCGATTAGACAACGTTCAGCGTCTGTGTTGCCGAGACGATATTATTAACCACATTTGCCAAGCATTGCACGTTTGGCTCGTGTAACCGCACCATTACTTTAGACATAAATTAGAGACTGGTATTAATAATTACACCTAATTTCCAGGAAACATCTACAGTGCCCAGACAGTTCCTACTTCAGCTAATGGGATGCTATTTAAAACAAAGTGCTCTCATGGAACCTGTAGTAAGTATAACAGATAGGATTAGAAATCCCTGTGTCGGACTGATTAAAAAGTGGTCTTATAGAGGTTCCGTCTTTTTTTTATTCGGCATCTTTGTAAACGACACATCGTACGATGAGACACGTGTCGTCATATTTTACTGAACTTTGATGTATATTTCAGACGCCCGCGCCTAGTGTCGCACTCGAAGAAACGTCACTGCTGCACTCACTGACTACACTTACTAGGAGGGCAAACCCAGTCAGTCATACATCTGCTGATGTGATAAAGGCAGTGTTGGACGTCATTCGTAATTGTAAGTCATACATTCTTTATTTTAAACTCCTGTGATATAAGTCGGGCCGATAATAATGTATGCTTGACATTTTCACATAAAATGAGAATACTCAAAATGTGAAAACCACCCATACCACAAAACTTTCCAGTTATTGGTTTGGATCATTTTACTTAGTTCCCTTCTAAATGGTTTAGTTAGCATTTTAGCTGAATGATGCTGACCCATACGTCATGATCGTGATCGGGCGCCGTCAGTAGGGACTGGTCGTCTCTTACGGCCGAACCCAATAACCTATTTTCAGTGAAAGACAGATCACTATTGGTGATCGACAGTATACTTCTATCTATCCTTGAATGACGTCTCACAATCATTGATAAAGGCTATCTTATCTAACGAAAACAATAAGTAGGGTTCTCTACTTTGGTCCTCCCGTGCGTTCGTATATAATTAGCCTTATTATAAAACTTCTGTTTCTTAATTCTAAATAAATTACTGGATAAAGATATAATTTATTTTAAATTAAAACTGTAAGTAAGTAGTACCTACATACATACAAGATTTTATTGCATTTTGCTCAACAAATAGTTAAAGCTACCTGCACGCGTAGCAAGACCACCGTAGAAACGGGTTTTGTCGACGGAAGAATCGACAAAATGACGTAATATATCAAGATTTCTACTGTCCTAAGCATGGCGATGTTAAAACTGAAGAGAAGAAATGTTTCTATTCTTCAGTCGACAAAAGTCTATAGTGTCGAGTATGACGACCAATTTATCTCTACTTTTGACACTTGGTGTAGAAACATTTCTTCTCGACAACCGTTAAATATTCTACATCACATTTGACCTAGACAAGAGTCTATATTGATTTTGAATACTCAATTCAATACTTTCATCGTCCAAATTTCTTCTCACTGAACAATCTGGTCAGTGGGTCGTATTTGGGGTAGAGTTGTAGGAGTTGGAGTATATGCTTAAGGGCACTATGAGCAGAAAAGAAAACAAAAAAAATGGGAATATAGTGGGAAATAAATTGTTGTTCTAGTCGAAAACCATCCTTATGATGACGTAAAAAGACCACCCCACAAAAAAAAATTAGTATTTTTGCCTTAAATTCATCTTAGATTTTTTTTTACTTAAATTCAAAAAGGTTTTTTTTTGTACTTAAATTCATGTTAGCATCCTGTTTGCGCGGGGGTGGCACTCGGGGGGGTTAAATTTCTGTAATTTTTTGCCTAGGACGCACCGTTTTCGACATATTTGAATTTTGCTGGTTTTTATTCATGAAAAACTTGACGTTTGACAAATTTTTGTCGAAAACGATACACGAATAATTATCGTAGAATTCATAGTTTACTACATCACTAGCTACCTCCCCGTTGCTATGGAAAGAATATCTATGTCTTTCTCGCGCCATGCTCGGGCAGAACAGGTAACGAGTTGGATAGAAAGAGCTTAGTCGTTTCTTGGTAGAATAGAGATAGAATTGGTCATGCTACGCGTGCTGGAGAGGAGTAATGAAACGTAACCGACAGATTGACATGAGAAACACCATTTTGCAATTTGCATGTCAGTGTCATTTTTTATGTTGATAAATGTATGATTCGCGACTACTCAGATATGTATTTACAGAATTATAATCATTAGAATCATGAATACAACTCTTTCAGTTACATTATTAGATTTGTTCCATTGAATGACTTTTTCATTACATCATGACATTGGGGAATAAATCTAACTTAGAAAGATGAATTATTGATTCTAATGATTATAATTCTGTAAATACACACCTGATAAAGTCGCAAATCATATTTTTATCAAGATACAACCTGACACTGACCTGTAAATTGCAAAACACGTAGGAACAGCGGGGTACAGCTGCGGATTCACCTTAATTACCCACTGCTGTTTTATTAAAATTAATAACAACTTAATTTGCTCATAATGTTATGGTCGATGCGGCACGTAGAGATAAGTTCTCTGTGAACTAAGTGATTGGACCCCAAAATCACGTTCCGAGTCGATAACTTCTGCTACCATTTCAAAATCATCTCCAGATAACGAACTTTTACTTGAATCGGACATGTTTTACATGATTATATATAAAGTGTTATTTTTCAAGTAAACAATGCTTAGTTAAATACGTGTATCCCTGTAATTCGGGGAATAGACAAATCTGTCATCTTTAGTAACTGTCTTGTCAAACGAATAGCTGCCAACAGATTATTGGGACGCATACTTATTTTCATACAAATAGCTATCCGTAGTAAGCTATACACCCTCCCATCAGGGACGTTAAAACAATCGATAAAATAGCTTTTTCTATCTGCAATATGACGAAACTGGTGATAGATAGGTTATTGGGTTCGGCCGTTAGTTGCCACGGCTTGTTTTAATTTTTGAGTTGTTTTTTCTTTTCTTTTTAAAACGAACTATCGTGAAGTTAACTGGATTTGACATCTTCCAATATTATTTCATCAAAGAATTTGGATTCATAAAATAAGTGATCGATATTGTAATATTTTTTAAACTTACAACTGAAAACTTGTATGATTGGATAACTTGTACGAATTGTACACTTGTATTTCTATAAATCGTATAATTATGTAGGGCGTCGTGACATAGCCCTCACGCTTGCTGTTCCGCTTTTAAAAATGCGAAAGAATTGTAGATTGTAACTCATACATATTTGAAATGTTTGTGTTATGGATTTTTTTTCTACAATTTAACCCTTTTGTAAAGTTTTGTGGTATCGGGCCAAGGCGTATTAATAGTCCGTATTTTGAGGGCGTTTAGAGAATGTTTTTAAGGCCGGTTAAGACCAAACTCAAGAGTAATTTTATTCCCAAGATTTAATAATTTTTTTTCGAATCATCATATTTAATATCATATTTCACCAAAAAATATATAATCAGGCCGCGACCTTATCAATCTATACTCTGACTTTAATGGCATGCAGTAACTTGATAGTTCAACGTAAAAAAATGTAACCACACTAAAACTACAGTGTTGGGGTAGTGAACGAATTAGCGACAAGAATGAATGGTAGAAATAGTTCAATTAGCATTAATCTCAAATAATCTATTTGTACAGTCGGTCGCACGTCAAGTGTCCGATTCCTGGTTCGAAACTTAAAAAAAAAAAAAAACTAAATGTTGTTTTATTTTCTGCCAAAATCGAGGATGGTCCCTTTGACCACTTGGCTCTACTACCAATAGTTTCGTATTTCGCCCTGAAGACCGATCTCAAAAATCAACCTGCATAAACTGATTTAGGAGTTAAATCAGTTTATGCAGGTTGATTTTTGAGCTATGACTGATTTTTAAGGTATACCGCGATATCATTTAATTATTTTCGTATTTCTTTCTAAATCTATAAAGTGTTGTCAATGCCGCCGCCTTGAAAATCGAATGTAGCCTTGAAGGTTAATTAAATGCTTACAACAATTATTTCCCGTAATAACATATAAATTATCAACATTGTTTAAGATCTTTATTATTTTTATTCTAAGTTAATAATAGTGTTGAAGTAAATTAGGTGTATCAAATTAATTTTATTATGGTATCATAATAAAATTTATTTGATTAATATTGTTAGGAAATCTGGTGTCCTAATAGTAATTGTGTGCTCATACCGCCTGTACAGGTTTACAGGGGTATGGGCATCAAACTTTGTATTACCTACGTTATTTCTAAGATGTATACTGTAGTACATTGTTTTTAATTTTTGAATAAATATTTATTATTTTATTAGTATTACGAGGGCGGCACTGAAAATTTCGGGAATCAAGGAAGTGACACAACATTACTATTTAAAAATGTATTTATTGCTTTTCGAAGTATTCTCCGCGAAATTTGACACATTTTTCCATACGATGGAACCAATCATTGAAGCAACCATTCCATTCGGAAGTTGGGGTCTCCAAAATGGCCGTTTTGTAGGCGTCCACAGCTTCTTCAGGTGATGAAAATCTCTGTCCACGCAATTTATTCTTTATTTTAGGGAAAGTATAGAAATCATTAGGGCTTAGGTCGGGGCTGTACGGCGGATGGTCTAATAGTTCTATATTTTCTTGCTCTAAAAACTCTTTTGTTCTGTGCGCGGTGTGAGAACTCGCATTGTCGTGATGGAGGATGATGCGGCGGTTGCAGTTCTCTTTACGGAGTTCAGAAACGACCTATATGGCAAACAAATGCTAGCATACCATTCTGCATTAACCGTTCTTTGTCCCTCAAGAGGAATAGTCGTAACATGGCCGGTTTTGGAGACAAACGTGGCCACCATTTTTTTTGCAACACTCCGTGAACGAACAATTTTTGTTGGCTTTAACTCATTTTCGAACACCCAAACTCGTGACTGGTTTTTTGTTTCGGGTTCGTACGCGTATATCCAGGATTCGTCACCTGATACAATGTTGTATACAGCATTTGAGGATCCTGCGTGGAATCTTTCGAGAGTTCTGACGCACCAAGTAACGCGAGCCGCTTTTTGCTCTTCACAGAGCGATGCGGTATCCATCGGGAAAACAACTTTTTTACACCTAATTGTTCATGCAAGATTATTTGTATTTGACTCATGCCAATGTCTAAAGTTGCCTGAATTTCGCGGTATGTCACATGTCGATCTTCCTCAATCAGCTTACGCACAGCATCAACGTTTTCTTGGGTGACTGCAGTTTTTGGACGACCTTGACGGGGATCATCACTGAGCTTGACACGTCCACGTTGAAATTCAGCAAACCAGCGATAAATTGTGGTTTTGGATGGAGCTTCATCACCAAATGCAGAAATCATCCGGTCAACACACTGTTTTTGTGTTAAACCACTTCGAAAGTCATAATAAATCATCGCTCTTGAATTTTCTCGAGTCAATTCCATTTTCTCAACGACTAAACAAGTTTGACAAAACCTTGTGACAAGACCGAGAATCTTTATTAAAATAAATAAATGGTATTCGATTTTTAAAACCAAGGAGTTTAAATTAAAAAGATTTTAATATGACAGGAACAGTGGAAATATTCCATTCCCGATACTTTTAGTGCAGCCCTCGTATCTCATTTATTTCAATGCATACAAATATTTTTTTTAAATATTAGAATAAAACTATAAATAAATTGTAAAATATAAAAAAAAATAGACCAACTGTATCGGAAACAGGGTCTTATTTATAATAGTCGCAGAAAAAAAGGACCCAATTTTGGTCATCGGCTTT
Source organism: Tiliacea aurago (assembly GCA_948098905.1). Classification (NCBI taxonomy): domain Eukaryota; kingdom Metazoa; phylum Arthropoda; class Insecta; order Lepidoptera; family Noctuidae; genus Tiliacea; species Tiliacea aurago. The sequence continues at coordinate 21,230,187 of OX402576.1, forward strand.
TGTGACTCGTCAATAATATTTGTATTTTCTTTTCAGCCTCGTCATTAACTTCTGACAGAAATCAAGCAAATGAATCTCGCACAAATGAAACGACACATTTAGACCGAAGTAGACCAAGCACTTCCAACATAAGCAGCAATCCAGTAAACGGATACGGACACTTCGTTAACGGCCATAAAGTTGAGAGTGCACCTCCGGCAGCGGTCGCAAGCACCAGCAGATATCCGACCACCCCAAACGTTGCGGTCCGAACTTACTCCGGCGGAACGGCCAGCATAGCGTCGCTCACCCAAAGTGCAGCGCACACACCGACGGCGTTGCATCTACCCAACGCATCCCATCCTGGCGCCCCCCGCCCGCCGAGCGCCGCCCATCCTCCTAGTGGCTTGCATCCCGCCAACGCAACGCATCCTCTCTCTGTGAGGGCGGTGGCCGCTCCTGCCCCGTACTTGTCGTACCAACCGACCAACATGCCGCCAGCTGTCCGAGGCTACTATTCACAGCCATATCCGTCAACCTCCAATCGTAAGTTATGGAAATGGCACAGTAATAATTATTTATGCAACTGTTGTATAACAAGGGACACTCATGTGATACTATTACCCACATTCGTGTTTTAATACCTAATTATGTACAGTTGCATACAAGACTTTATCTACACCCATGTTATGAATCCTCTATAAAACGTTCTGAAACCATAGGGTGTTGTACAGTGTTGTAAGTAAATTCATGGAAAGTTTAATTGCTGAGTATCTAATACATACAAACAAACTATGTATAGGTAATAATAGAATTATTTATTTTAATAAATATTGAAATGCACTTGAATATTTGCACCTTGTTGAATGTTGGCAGATCCTGATGTACTCAGAATATTTATATTCACCAATTCATTATTTTTATTTTCTATCGAATTTGAAATTTGATTCGACACCTGGATTTTGTTGGCTATAGAGTCATCAATGTAGCCTTCAGCCACAGATGTCGACTTCCATCCACCGTGCCGTTTAAACTTGTTATGTCTCCTCCGGCATCAACTAATAATGTGGCAGAAGTTCTGCGAAAGCAATGCCTTGTATACAACTCAGGATTGGGAAGTTGTAAATAGTTAGCAATTGTTTTGGCTAAATTGCTAAACGTGTTTAAACCGATCCTCTGCGATATACATTTTCCAGATGTGTATTGTAAAAAAAAACACGGATTTCTGCAGGGATCCGGATGCAGTGCTATATATTTTTTGCAAAGTTCTAAATATTTGCCTGTAATAGTAAATATGCGGTTTATTTTGGTTTTTGTATTATTTATATTGACCACAATTAAGCTTTTATCTGTACGTCGGTATAAAACAAAGCGTATAATTCTTGACGGCGGCATGCGCCCATGGTTCCGAATATTAGCGCAATCTGTAACAATAACAAGAACAATTTATGATATTGTAATTTATTCATCGTATTACAAAGAAAATAAGATTATAACATAATAAATGAAGTAAATAACTATCATACCTTTACTAATAGATATAGTTGATCAGGCGCTTCGCTTAAAAACCTATTTATTTCATTAGGTAAAGCGTTTTCGATTTCTTCCCTGTATAGCCTTCTGCTTTACGTTTTAACAAGGCAATTTTGAATATTTTGAGATATCCACGTTGTGATTAATACTCAGCGTACTTTTGAACATTGAATAGAAAGTTCATAGGGATGAAGATTTGAATTTTTCTGATAATTCTTGAATATACACTAATAGCACATCTTCAGAAAATGATGTACTACTCTTTGATATTTTCCAATTCATGAAATCTTGGTACGCCTTTTCATATTGTTTTCTCGCACAGAACAGAAAAAACAGTAGAAGTCGCAAGTAGGCGGGGCCCGCGTACCCCGAATTTTGCAAAGTACCGCAAATGTCTGCTCCGCGCAATGAGCATTCACCTCGCACATCAGTCTTGATACAAACGTCACGGTGATAACAACTTGAAAAAAAAATACAAAAATGCCTTATTGTGCTGTTTTAGAGTGTAAACACGACTGCAGAACCAAAAATTTATCAAATGGTGGTATATCATACCATCGGCAAGTCCTAATTTATTTTTATTTCGATTAAAATTTTATAAACAATTCTTTATTAAACAAGACAAGTAAAAATTTACTTAATGTTGTAAAATATAGGGTCTACTTTCGTTTAAACTCAAGCATATTATTCGAGAAGATTCCAACTAGGCAAATGTCATAGTCAGCTACTCAATTAGAGATTACCGTTATCGATAATTAGCTATCGATATTTTAATCAATTTTTTTTGGTGATTGATTAGTAATAAAAAAAAATCATGAATTGTTCAAACCTTTTTTATATTTCATACAAGTTTGAAATAAGTAAAACATGGATATAGGTAATCTATTCGTAATATACTAATCGAGAAAAGGTTAATCGAGCAAGTGTAATTTACAAGTCAAGACATTTAAGAGATCTATATACAACATTAGTTTTTGTTTATACTAAACCTCTTAAGGGGTCATTGTACTCATCATTATGAACAACTTTTACTATGGGACCAACCTTGAAATCGCGAAAAAAAAATCAGCTGTTCCCTACATTTAAGTTCGCTGAACTCGTCAAAATGTAGGGAACAGCTGATATTTTTTTCGCGATTTCAACTTTGGTCCCATAGTAAAGCCGGTCACCGATTATGAACATCGTTAGTTTATAAGCTATCTAGACAATAACAAAACAAAAAACTATCAAAACAAAGAACTAGATATACTATCGAAAAATGTTGGACTGCAACAAACCGCATTATTTTTCGATAGATCTATCCATGGCAAGCCGACAAATTGTGAACTGGTCTCAAACTTGCATGCGACGAACGCACCTTGCCCTAATACTAAATAGATAGCCAAGTAACTGCGATCAACTTTGAAGAAGCGCTCGCCTGCCGCTCCCGCGGCACAGCCAGCGACACCGCTTGGGGTTATCTCTGTACATCGCAAATATCTAACCCATTTGGTGGGGGTGCCCTGGCTTAGTTACTGGGACCGATTCGGCTACCGCCAATACCGGGTGATAAAATCGGACAGATTATGAACACTGTTGATAAGTGCAGGTTCGTTCACAATTTGACGATTTGATATTGATAGATTTTAAAATAGCAAAGATGAATGCGTTATATTGTAACAGTCCACCATTTTTTCGATGTTTATAATCTTGCTAGATAGATTATTAAACTAACGGTGCCCACAATCTTAAAGTGACATATATTTATTTGAAAATTAAGTATAATTTATTAGTGATTATGTATAATCTGTACAAAACAAAGGGGTTTGTACTGCTGAATTGAGATGGCTCACTGATACACGTGGAAATTTGTTATTGCAGTTCTCGGCTCAAAAAACAACCTCGCCTACGGCTCGGGTGTTAATTCCGCCTCGAATGCAATAACAAACATTCTCCACTTGTATCAAAATGTAATATTCTTAAACATGCTTGGAAATTCGACCATTATTTTGACAACCTTCTTCGAGATAAATCGAAATTGCTGTACTGGCCAAATACATGCGAGCAGAGGCCACCAAAAGTTGTATGAAAATCCATGTGTCGTGGTTTAGCGGCCTAATAAATTACATAGTAAACTCATTATCTAACGTGTAATTTAAAAATGGAACGATCTTTTACTCCGAAACATGGCAACCAAGCTTCGAGTATATAACACTGGAGATAAGCGCAATATTCGGAACAAAAAATGTCTCCCAGTTTTGGCGGGGGACGCGGTAGCTACTACAAAAAAAAAACAAAAATGGCTCGCTCAGAAAGAAGTCCGTACCATCTTTTTAGGGTTCCGTACCCAAAGGGTAAAACGGGAATTATTAGTAACTAAGGCTCCGCCGCACGGTGGGCAGAAAATCGGCTTTCATAGACTTAAGAATTTCAATTTGCAAGTGCTGGATTTTTTGCCGGATATCGCTTCTATTAGTTATTACTAAATTTAAAAATGACACCTGAGTTAATTCTTCACAAAAACGAAGGAATTATAATTTTTTACGAAAAATTTGTATGAAGCTAGTATAAAAAAGTTAATTATCTCGTAAACAGCAAGAAAAACCGTAATATCCTTACAGGTGGTTATAGTACTAATTATTTATGATTTTTTTGACATATGCCATTAACGGTTATAGCTGCAATTTTTTTTGTTTATCGTCAAAATATTTTTATTTATTTTTACATATGAAACGGTTCCTTTTAGTGACTAAATTAAGAACATTGTTACTTATGAAGAATTTTGTATGAATGAATGAATGTTGCAGAACAGAAAAAAAATTATTCAAAATAAATTCAAAGATCAGCTCAATCTGTTGATGGATATTGTGAAACAAGGCTCGGGAACTACCAATGACGGAAATACCGCAAGAAAGTTTTTCGAGTTTTCCAATAAAACTGCAGCTATTACTAGGGCTTGCAATCCGGATATCAGTATTATCCGGCTCAATCTGTTGATTGATATTGTGAAACAAGGCTCGGGAACTACCAATGACGGGAATACCTCAAGAAAATTTTTCGGGTTTCCCAATAAAACTGCAGCTATTACCCTATTACCGGGTTGGACGAAGATCTTATTAAAAGATTTGCTGTGATTTTGCAAGCGATAACATCTGGCGAGAAGATCGACGTAATAAGATTTAAAGATTTTGCCCGCAAAACAGCAGAAAGGTACGTGGAATTGTACGACTGGTACTACATGTCGTCAACCGTACATAAATTATTAAAACACGGGGCTGACATAAGCGAGAAAAATGATATTGTGCCGATTGGGAGTCTCTCGGAAGAAGCCTCAGAGTCTCGAAACAAAGATTTTAGGAGGTTCCGGGAACATCATTCGCGGAAAAGAAGCTGGCAAGATTCTAATCAAGATATCTTAAATAGGCTTGTTGTTTTTTCGGCTCCTTTCCTAAGTGCACAAAGGCCTAAGTTAGATGCCAAGAGAAAGCAGAGCTTTTTTGCTGAAACTCTCGACTTAACTCAGTTTCAGGAAAGTGAGTTCGAGTTTTTAGATATATCCAATCTGGATTCTGACTCAGAATTGGAGTCCGACAACGACAGAGATAAGGAAAATGAATAATATATTTTCTATTTTTGCTATTTTTTTAAATATTTTTCTTGTTTTATATATTCTTAATATTTGGGTCAGTAAAATTCTTCATAATTAACAATGTTCTTAATTTAGTCACTAAAAGGAACCGTTTTATATGAAAAAATAAATAAAAATATTATGACAATTTAGAAAAAAAAATAGCGATAACCGTTATATGACAAAATGTCAAAAAATCATAAATAATTAGTACTATAACCACCTGTAAGGATATTACGGTTTTCCTTGTTGTTTACGAGATAATTAACTTTTTCATACTATATTCATACAAATTTTTCGTAAAAAAAATATAATTCCATTGTTTTTGTGCAGAATTAACTCGGGTGTCATTTTTGAATATAGTAATATCTAATAGAAGCGATATCCCTAATAGAAGCGATATCCGGCACTTGCAAATTAAAATCCCTAAGTCTATGAAAGCCGATTTTCAGCGCACCGTGCGCCGTCTGTCTTGTCTGTCTGTCTGTTGAAATTTTCACAGATGATGTATTTCTGTTGCCGCTATAACAACAAATACTAAAAAACAGAATAAAATAAATATTTAAGTGGGCTCCCATACAACAAACGTGATTTTTTGATCGTTTTTGCTCTATATTGATAACGGCAACGCTTGAAATATTCTCAGAATATTTATTTATATATTCACTTTAAAAATAAATAATTAAATTAAAATAAAACAAATATTTAAGTGGGGCTCCCATACAACAAACGTGATTTTTTTGCCATTTGTATAGATAATGGTACGGAACTCTTCGTGCGCGAGTCCGACTCGCACTCGGCCGGTTTTTTTTTATGGATATCGATATTCATTCGGAATTGTGTCCAATTATTTTGTCTCTTACCAGCTTTTATCCACTTAGCTCTAGTTTAACTATCTTTTGGAAACCTGAAAAGAGTTTGCCTAGATTAGATTTTCGATTGGTACCAATAAAATACAACAAACTTTAATATTCCCCTGTTAGTTTTGTGACAAAAAATAATTAATTTTTCATTATAAAATGTTTCATGAAATTAAGAAAACATGAATGAAAGTAAACTAAACTACAGTAACTAATTAAACTTAAAAAAAAAAAATTGACACCGGTATCGCGGTTCTTAAGATTGTCGAATAAAGGCTATTATTATATTTTCGTAATGCAAACGAAAAATATTTTGAACCTTACAAACATAAAAACGAGATGTAGCGTTACATGGTGTCGTCACAAAACCAACGTGGGGAAAATACTCGATTCATGCCTTGTTTTACGTTGAATCGTAATTGAATCGAATGAAAAATCATTTTTTATGAGTTTAAGATTTTGTATTTCAATAAAAACATGACTAAATATTATAAAAAAACACTTACATATGGAAGGATATTCCGTCTTTATTTAAGTTTTACGTATTTGAACGCTTTTTACAAGTGTTAACAGCACAACCAGGCATTTTTACTGAACACTGAATGAGATCCGCGCGTCTCGAAAACGATTAATAATTTGCGTTAGAATCGATTTGAAAGTAGTTTTTATGGTCGCGCTAGAACATTTGTTCTTGTACTTTTACAGAGGGGGAAGTGTTCGTAAGGCTTCTCCAGTGTTATATACTTAAGCAACCAAGGAGATTTCGAACTGGCTTGCAAATAAAAAGCTGTTTATTGAAAAAAAAAATAAAAACATATGTACACATTCGCGTGAAAAAATAACGTTGTTTGTCATTGAATCTGGAATTTATAAATAATTTACTTTGTTTGAAGTCCCGCGCATTATTTGAGAAAAGCACTAAGTATACAAGCCTTGGCCATAACCAGGCATTGATGGACTCACCCCCTCTGCTTCGCCTCGGCCCACATTTTCACGTTCGTCTATCAATGCCCCTGCTATTGCAGGCCGCTGCAGTAAGGTACTATAATTTGATGAGTTTTTTTGGGGTCATCAACCGCAGGTAGTGTAGTCAGTTGAAATATCAGTTTAAAAAATCCGTTTTCGTTGTGTAAACTTCACAGACGTGATGGGTATCGATATCTAAACACGATATAAAACAAAAAGACACAGATTTTCTCAGGTAATACTTCAACTAACAAAACAAGAAGCAGCCGTTGACCCATAAAAAAAAAACACTTATTTTGTCGTGTTTGATATCGATACCCATGACGTCTGAGGAGTTTCGCTAGCTAATTTAATTTTACCCTGTATCATTTTGGTAATGCAACACATTTTAACTGGCTCCTCAATCCGAACGTTCCATAGGATATAATTATAATGTAGGTACGTAACTACTATAGCGGTTAAGACGGAGATATATGCCAGTGACCTTGAGTGGTTAGCTTGCGTGTTCTGTACTGAGCTCACGCAACGCGTCGTACGTTCAGCCAGTAATAGGACTCGCCCATCAAGGAGCGCTGTCCCCAATTTGACGCATTATTAATTTATTATACACGGTTAGTGTATTAAAAGGTATTTTAATAAAACGCGTATACTAAAAGATCAATAATTAAATTATATTTAACCTCTCATTTATACATGCTGTCCTGTCATATCAATAAAACAATGTTATCGATAAAACGATGTTACAATTTCAAAACAAAAAAAATTGTACCAATATTCCTCAAAAAAAAAAACACAATAACCGCTATATCTTGTGAAGGAACCGAGATAGAGCATGAATAACACTTTTTGGGGGTTTCATAAAGGGGTTTCACTAATCAAGACACATCGATCGAGAGGTCCGCAAACCTGAAAAACCTATTTCATATTTTTAAATCACACCATCGATAACATCTATCGATACGAGTGGACAGCATTTAATTACGTCAAGTCAACTGCCAACTGTCAGTTTCGTCAACTGATAGCTGTCAACGCCACTTTCCGTTAATGGTGAGCGTTTTTTCGGGAAACTACTTCCGGCACCTTTTAGGTGCCAGTAGGGTCTGACCAGTTAAATTGGTGAAGGTTTCAGAAAAATACGCTTCGTAGATTTTGCGCCATTCTCAGTTTTTTATCCGCATTAGACATAATTTTACAAATTAATTTCACTATGTATTATAAACATAATCCAAAATATTCACACATTAAGTTATTGAGAAAGTGCTCTTATTTAACATATATTTTTTTCAAATCATTAAAACTACTCGTTTAGACGTGATCTTCAGTATAAAATCATTAAAAGTCGGTTATCGTCGCCTTAAGAGGTCTACGATGGATGCGTACTTCATACAAACGTAATACCAAAATAATTTGTAAATCAAACATATTCTTAAGGTAGCACTGTCTTTATACGATTGGAATTCAGAATATCTAGGTTCCCAAATATATATTTTGAATTAGGTATGTAAAGTATTTTTCAGGTACGATTTTTATATATTTTTTTTAATGTTAAGAGTATTTGAAACACATAATTTAATCTTTTTGTTTTTACAAGCTGTAGTTATTTTTATTTATTTTTTTAAAGTATTGTTCGTAGTGACGTCTCTAGTAGCTGAATAGCTTAGGATCTTTGCCACGTTTAACACTTATTTAAAACCTAAGTTTAAAACCAAAATTCAGTAAAGTCAAACTGTCAAATTTGACAATTAATTTGTTTACATTTTATACTTTAGCGATTTCCGTACTTTAGTTTAAAGATATGGCATATTAATAAAATGAATGGATTCAAAGACTACCTCTGCTAAGTTCTTCATACCGTCAAGTATAAACACCACAACAAATAGGCGACACAAATTGATTGTTAGTAAAAGAAACCAGGAAAAGGAAATGGTGCGAGAAAGTAAATGTTTAGTACAAGTCTGGGCGGCGACTGTTTTATTGTGAAGATCATTTTAACGTAAGTTAAGTTTTCCTGAGGCGATACATCGATGTGATTAGACTTGTACTGTCCGCCGCTGGTGAAAAACTACACTATTTACTTATTTACATAGCTGAATAGAATAATAATAAGTGCTTCATTTAAATTTGACGTTGACATGACACTTGACATGACACTTGACACATAAAGAACAACTTAATTACAAGAGGCACTGAAAGTTTCCAATTCACGCTGCTTTGTGGCGTCATTTAGAGGTCAAATAAAAGTCAAGTGATTTTAAGTATTTTTGTGAAAATAAATACGATCTTATAATTTTAAGCCCATAGGTTTCAAGACCAATAGCAAAATAAGTCTTAGAAGCTTAAAATCTCGAAATGGTTTTGGAATCGGCATAGGTTAATTGTTACTTTACATACAGAATTGACACTGATTTTAACAAGAGATATGAGAAATATAAGTTTTCTTTAGAAATGTTAAATTCCTCATATCTCGTCTTTATATCTTTGTCCTTTCAAAATATATATTTGGGAACATAGATACTTATTCTGTAATCCATTCGAAATAAATACATAGGTACTACCTTAAGAATATGTTTGATTTACAAATTATTTTGGTATTACGTTTGTATGAACTACGCATCCATCGCAGGCCTCTTAACCGAATCGAATAACAACAACGAACATGTAGTAAACATTTCTGCTAAATATTCTAGTATTCCAACAATGTTCATAATCAGTATTTCAGATGATATTAATTATTTAAAAGTTTCTTAGCAATTTGGTGTATAGGGTTGTCATCCATAACTCCTATATTCATAAACAGAGTTTGATTTGAACATAAATTATTGTCGTTCGTATAAATCGATAAATGTAGGGAACAGCAGATTTTTTTTCGTGATTTCGGCTGTACAGTACATGTTATTCATTTGCACTAGTAGCAGATACAATTACTTAACATATTGCATAAAAATATTTGATCCACTTCTACTGTGCACATTTTTTCCTTACATGGAGTTGAGTCCAGCAATTAAAATAATGGTAATTTTTTATGCAGCCACTCCATCACACTACTCGTAATATTATAAAGGCGAAAGTTTGTGAGTGAATGTGTGTGTACTTCTTCACGCTCAAACGGCTGGACCAATTTTGATAAAATTTTGTATGGAGGTAGCTAACACCCTGGATTAAGACATAGGCTACTTTTATATTTTTTATATTCCCACGGGATCGAGACTTACGCGGGTGGAAACCGCGGGGCGCAGCTAGTTAGACCATAAAACGAAATATTATGCCAAAATACTTTTAATGAAAAATGACCTAATGGTTCCTAAGGCCCGTATTAATAAACGTTACTCAGCCCAAGAGCTCGCGCTTGATAACAGTCTTGAGGTCATGATGGTATTAATAAACATAATAATTGATTGAAGTTATGGCTTGGGTTTACGTTATCAGCCGAGTGATGGACTGATTAATAAACAAATATCGACACTTAAGTATACAATAGGTGTGTGTACTCGAGATGCTTAAATCTGAGTGTAGGCAGTCCGTTTTACCTACCAAAAATCTATATAAGAGATGCCTCGAATCCTTTTGAATTACCAAGGGAAAATTTTAAAATACGATTCAGATTTGATCAAGAATCAGTGTTGTATATAGTAAATGGGCAGCAGCGTTCTCTATGCATTTTAACACCCTACTGCGATCGCCAACCCGCCTGCCAAGCGTGGCGATTATGGCAACCCCCCGCCCGCTTTGGGGGAGGACTGTCCAGCAGTGAACGTCTTTCGGCTGAAAAGATGATGGTGAATAAAAGTCTCATTTCTGAAATACAGTAACAGAGGTCTTCCAATTTCCCCAGAAATAGCCGTCCTAAGGTTTTAAGGCTTCTACATACCGGAGCGACTTGTCACGCGACGCGACGCTACACAAAGGCACCGCTCGTCCTGCGACACGCGGGGCCTTTGTGCCGCGTCGCGCCGGTATGTAGAAGCCTTTATGCTACAGCATCATTTTAGGTGAGTAACCTACCTAGGTAGTCAATAGTGTAGGTAAATACATTTAACAATTTATTCAATTACTACTTTTATGATTGTATAACGTACATATTATGTACTTCTTTAGTTGCATAAAGTTTAATAAATAAACTTTAGAATTAGGTATCATAAAAATCCGATAAAATTACCTAATCTAATAATAGTGTTCTTCTAGTTTTTACAAAATAAAAGTATTTCAATCAATCTTATGACTTATCAACAACGAAATGTGATGAATGTCATTCTAAACTTCGGTCACTGTGGCGTAATCGTTCATCAAGTACAGCTCCTTGAGGAGCTGATCTTGGTAACTGAGATACTGTTTTCATGTGTTTATTAATTAGTAATGATCTTGAGATGCTGATATCGTAATTATGGCCTATCAAATAAATACGCACTTGAGTACGTCCTTGGGGAACGTTTATTAATACGGGCCTAAGACAGTTTCCCCGTATCTTCTATAGATTTAGATTTCCCCATACTGTCCCAGTTGGAAAACTACAAACTGTCAGTACCTAAAATCCTTACACTGGTAAAATGTATATAATCAGAAAACAAAAAAAAAAGAGTAGGCCAAGGTTTTTAAGTAGTGTAAGTATATTACAAACACGATTCAGAAAGTTTGACGTTGTATTCTGAGGCCATAAGCAATGGACTGTAAGTGCTAAAGGGCTACCTCTAGCACTCGATTATATTTCGAATGTCTTTCAGATGTGCCTCACATCCAGCAATCGTACCCTAACTCTCCTGCTCGAATGGCAGCGCCGCCTCAAGTACCGGTGCGGCCCTCAACTTCGGCGCCGGCACCGCCTGTGCAAAACGCTCAGCAATATACGTATGCTATGGGCAGATATCCCCCTCAGCCACATAACTATCCTCCTTTTCCATAAACCTGACGAGGTATGTACACCTCACACGAGCTTTGATGAGGACGCTGTATATGCGAATTTTTGTAACATTTAAACCTGCTTTGATAAAATTATCTCATTTGAGTATTTTTCCCTGATATATATGTTTCCAATGGGATCTTGAATTTTTTTTTTTTATATTTAATATTTACTTAATAGAACATATTTTTTTACGTTTCTTTTAAGTGGATACTCAAATTAGATAGTTTATTCATACAGGTCCATAGTTTTTAAGACCAAAAAAGCCTTTGCGAGTTTACGCTAACACTATGTTCACGATAGCAAGCGCCTACTTATAGATTAAGCGTGTAGCCGGGCTTTTATAATTTTTTATATTAACAAAATTTGACTGACTTTATATCTAAAATAAAAATCGATGATGTGCAAAATTACCACGACTTTTGAGTCGGCGTGACGTGGGTCCCTTCCTATTGTGGATAGAGTTGGTCCCGAATACCAATGTGTGAACAATGATTGAATATTATGCCAACTTATGGTTGTCTATGTCACCATGAAGAGTTGTGTAGGTAAGTAATTTTTTCACGCTCTTTTTTCGGGATTTCTCGTCTAAGTCTTTATACCGCACACCGCGCTTAAGGAGAACACAAACGCGACGACCATTTATGTTTTCTATGACTTATGATTTATTCCGGAAGACACTAACATTAAACTTACATAATTATACAGAACTCTCGATATTTTGTCAAGTCATAAAAAACCGTGCGAAGCAGGTTGCGGGACGCTAGTAAATAAATATATGCTTGTTTTATTTGCATTGGGGAATAAAAGATTAGTGATGTTGGCAGACAAGTCATGAGGATGCTTGCGCCCTAATCCTTCTAAAGACGGGAACATTCATAGACGGACATAAGTTGGTATTATATTTACGTGTACACAATAATATGTAGTATCTAGTTGTAAGTTAACATTAAAGAGTACAAAATCTTAAAATGTTATTTAAGATCAGTAATAAATACCACTATTTTAAATCTACCGAATGTTCCTAAAAATAGTCATTAGAAAGTTATGTAGTTCCCATAATCATAGGATCCATGTATGTACGAATCGGTTTAATTAGTCATAAGTTTTTATATTTAATGGTGCTACTTCTATTGAAGGAAAATTATTTGCAAAAATACCGTCAAGTGAGAGCTGTATTTGTTGCCTAAGGTTTCCGTGTTATATACAATTTACAACATGAGCACTGCTACCTACCAATCACTGTAATCAGTTACCCGACCAACTCCCACTTGACTACTTTTTGTACATTTTTAATATGACGTACAGACATTTTTGTATTAAAGGTAAAACTGTGATATGTAACTCTTTTGAGACTGATTTTATCTTAAATCGACTGACTAGAAAAAATAAGCTTTCTTGTAATCTAAAGTAACAAAAAAAACACGACTACAAGCTAAGTACTTACTAATAGAGAACACTGATCAAAAATGATTGCCACCTCTAATAATCTTCGATCAAGAGTACACTACATACAGTATCACGAACAAGAACTCATGGACATTTAAATACTCAATTTAAAAAAAAAATATATAAAGGTATTTTAAATATTATGAACTTCAGTTTATCATCAATCGGAGAACATTTAAAACAAATTCGGTAGAAGCTTGAAAATAAAGTAATTTGGAAATAAAAACAAAAATATTTATTCTAAAATTAGGCAATTGGGTTGAAAAAATAATATGTTGGTAATTGATGGTTATTCTACTTAAGATTGCACGTTTATTTGAGACGCTAACCCTGAATCTAGTGTCTAGTGTATTCTTGATCGAAGCTCGGTTAATTTTTAGTAAGGCCAAGAGTCAGTCATCGCATTTATTTTAATGCTGATACACACAATATAGTCGGTATAGATAGTCGTAAATTAAAATTACACGCTCCTCCAAATTATGTACGTAACAAGCGGGGGCGCGAAATTTTAATTAAGATTAGCTATTCATCTGTGTAATTATTTAAAATTTTGCGCCGAAACAAATGCGCCCTAGCGCAGATAAAGCCGGTGACATGGGTTTTTGATCAGTGTATTCAATATCTAAATAAGTGTTTTAATTATAATGATACATATTTTTATATTATTAAGGAAACTCACTGCGTGCCGATGCGATTACACTCGTTTAACATTCGCGATTCACGTTGCGTTCAAAAATGCCTCAGCGATTGTAGTATGTTTTAAAAGTTTTATAGGAATCCGTATTGGATTGTTTCCTTTTTCCGAATAAAGTTGAAAATTACAATATTCACTGACCAACTAGTTCTAACAACAATCTTACTCTGTTTGCTACAAAATTATTAACCAGAATTTTCGTCGTTACGAAAGTTAACTAAGACGACGTAGAAAGAACGTTTAAGGTGAATCCGCAGCTGTAGCCCGCGAAACACAAATTTTTTATATGTATTTACAGAATTATAAACATTAGAATCATTAATACATCCCTCTAAGTTAGATTTGTTCCATTGAACGCCTTTTTCATGAAATCATGACATTGGGGAACAAATCTAACTCAGAGACCTTTTTATCACATAAATCAATAGAACAGAATACTCTTTATTATGTACACCATAAAAGTTACAGATATAAATGTTATCAATGTAGATTATTCATCATAGAAAGGTACAGTCACGACCATAAATACAATCCCGGACACCTGAATCGAATCACCCTACATAATTATATTTATTTAAAGGTTTGTAAATAATGGTAGCCCAAAAAAATATGTGGTTTTGAAGCCAGTCACTCACTGTCAGTTCCGTTTGCCATTGCCATTGTTCGAAATTTGAAAGAGTAATAAAAAAAAACTGTTTAATTGCAATAACTCGTCTTTCCGCGTTTCTCAGGGGCAAAATTAGCGACGATTTTTTAAAGAAAATAGTGGTTTACATAGAGAAAACGTTTATTTAGTAACTTGTGTTACCTCCAAGACCATTCATGACCTCCGTTATGCGATTCGGCATGGAATTAATTAATGCAACTATGAAGTGCTATGGAATGTTCTCCCATGTTTCCAAGATGAGAGTTCAGTTCCTAAAAAGTTTCTGGAACTGGATGGTTAGTTTGAACAGGCCTCTTCAGCTCATCCCATAAGTTCTCAATTGGATCCATATCCAGGGCTTCTCGCTGGCAATGGCCAGTTGTTTCGGGGAATAGTTATTTCGTAATTTGTTTTTAAGAGTGACCTATCAACCATATTCAGGTTTTCATATTTTTTTAAATTTGTGAAATCAGATTTGTAACAATTGTGATACCAAAATGATTGCCAGTTTAACCAGCTTCAAAACTACATACAAACTTTTTCTTTTTTCTGCATACAAACATGTAGTAAGTACATTTTTTTATGTATCATCAATAGTTTTCGCAGCGCACGTCCAATAATGACATATAGGGACATTTTTGATACCTTGGGTTACATTATTGTAATTTTAATAGAGATCTCTTAATTTGTTTGAAAATAAAATATAGGCCATGTTACTCGCTGATAATGTAGCTTCCTCCAAATGAAAAAAAAATTAAAATCAGTTTTGTATTTGAGTTTATCCATTACAGACAAACAAAAAATCGAATCTTTTCTCTTTATAATAATATATTATTAGTTTATGTAGAATTGTGGAGGCATAAACAGGTGGCAGCAGACATAAGTGTCATCGAAGGAACACGAAAACTATCTGACAGGTTATGCGATGCCAAAATATAGGATGCTGCTTTGGCTTTAAAAAGATGTGTCACCTCTTAGAATACAATAATATCGGACATGTCTTGCGTTATAAATATCTGCCTACTCGGTCACAATTCAGAAAAATGTGATACGGATACCTCATTGTGATCAAAGATATCTGACATTACTTTGGCAGCATAGAAACCTAACAGTATAATGTTTCGAGTTTTCTTCTATAGCGCAATTAGTGCCGCTCAAATTGCAAAAATATGTGACATCCAACCAAAAATATCTGACAGTAATATTTCAAAGTAATTAGGAAAACTTGAATTTTCTGGATATACATGGGACTATGGGGTCCTGGACCTTTGGAAGGCGTGCCGAACGGCCTAATATATATTTTTTAATTTCCTTCATGTGATATTTCTCTTTGTAAACACAAAGAGAAGTACTTTCGTTATAATTTATTTTGCTGGTTAAGTCAATTTTTATATAAATTGAGACTGGCAGAATAGCCGACATTGGCTCAGTTGCCTAAAAAAAAAATTAAATTGTTGTTCCTCCCATGTCACACATTTTTGTTGCCACCCGTGTTTATGCCTTCCGCAAATGATCACATATAATTATCTTGACGACAGATATTAATGTATCAATCGTAAAATCAAATATTGTCTGCCCTGCAAAGCTGTCCATTGTAATATATTTATGTTTGTGACTGTACATATATTTTTGAAGATGATTTACATTTTTCTAGCATTACTATTATTAACTTCTCTTGAACACAACCACCCACCCTTAAGATCACGTCTTTTGCAACGTGTAGGGTTCGAATTAACCTTCGCATTTGCACCTAAAAGGCTATTGTTGTGTATAATGTTGACGTAGTTCAAAATTTAAAATTGATATTAAGAAATTGTCTGGCAGCTTACAACATATAATCTTAATTGATAAGGAAAAATAAACCCTGTTGTGAGCAAGCAGTATAAATTGTCTCTAATCTTTTATGACAAATAATAATAATCTCCATTGCTCTTTGGGTGTCATAAAAGAGTTTCCCTACGTGATCGAATAGAAATGAAGAGATCCGCAGGCGAACCAAGGTAACCGACATAGCCCAAATAATTAAATTCTTACAGGCATAGTTGAATTATTCAACAGTACTAATATTTTTTTTTGGATTAATCATACAGTAGTTTTTTCACAACCCTAAGGTCTGTTCGTAAAGCTTTTCGGTATAACTCATCGCCTTCATGATTACTCATACGTTGCGTTGTACAACCGTCGAGATAACCAACTTACATAAGCAGGAAGCTGAAAACAAAAAAATCTTATGCACTATAGTTCCGAACCTCGGCTTGGCACTGGGACTTGAGACACCAATCGAGGGGTCTGAGTTAACGAGACACCTACCGCTCAAGGTCCGAAGCTGTAGTGGTAGAATTTAATACAACACTGCAGAAGGAATTAGTCATTTATTACAAGTACATTTCGTTCAATAATTCTAGACATGAACGTAAGGAACCACGTCTGAACTCGCAACACACCATTAAACATATCAGAGTACTTAGCAAGCAGAGCAAGAAGGTTGTTTATGATTTGCGCCTAAATGTCAAGGATAAAAAGCTTGTTACGGCCTGGACATCCTACGGGAAGGGCTACATTAAAAAAGAAGGGTCATCGCCAGAGCGTATTGATGACGACTCTGAGTTAAACAAACTCATTTTGTGACTGTACTGTGTAATGTACTTATTATAAATTGCCTTGCAATGTCATTATCTGCATTAAGATTAATCTCAATTTCGATTATGTCATTCGTTAAATATAATAGGTTGGGGAAAAAGTTTCTTCGCATTTTTTAAGAAAATTCAAAACATTTTTTAATATATTTTATTTACATTTAACTAAAGTATGTAGGTACCATTTTGTTCGATAACTTTTTGCCATCTTGTAGGTAGGGACATGATCCCATTGCTATAGAAATTTTGGGACTTCTGATCAAAATACCGCGACAAGTGGTTTTGGCAGTCCTCTCGTGATGTTAATCTGAAACTGCCTAAAGAATTCTGAAGAGACCGAAACAGGTGTAAATCTGAAGGTGCAAGGTCAGGACTATACGGCGGATGCATTAACACCTCCCAGCCAAACTCTTAATTTTTGCTGAGTAGCTAAAGATGTGGGAGGTCTAGAGTTATGATGAAAAACCACACCCCTTGTGTTGATTAATTCCGGCCGCTTTCTCTCAACTTCTTGCTTTCATCTCATCAGTTGTTCGCAGTAGAGTTCAGAATCGATGGTCCTGCCTGGTGGTAACAGCTCATAATGAATAATGCATAAAAACCACACACACAGCATCACCTTGTTGCGAGTTAACCCGGGTTTCGCCACAGTCTGTGAAGCCTGACCGGCCTTTGACCACGACCTTTTTCGCACATTCTTGTCGTACGTGATCCACTTTTCATCACCAGTTATCAGCTTCTTCAAAAATGGTTCGGTTTCATTACGTCGTAATAAAGAATCACAAATGAGTACACGGTTCATTAGGTTTCTTTCAGTGAGCTCGTGAGGTACCCAAACATCGAGCTTTTTTGTGTACCCAGTTTTTTTCAAATGTGCTAAAACTGTTTTGTGGTCAATTCCCAGTTCTTCAGCTACGTCGTAACTACTGATATGCCGATCTTGCTCCACTTTTTCAAAAATGGCATCCATTTTATCCTTAATAGGGCGACCAGAGCGACGTGCATCTTTGACATCAAAATTTCCGGATTACGGATAAACCATATTTGTGCTACTCTCGCAGACACTGCACTAGGTCCATAAACATCGCAATTTTTTTCGACACTTGCGTTGCATTTCACCTTTTTTGTAGTAAAATTTTAAAATGTATCGAATTTCTTCATTAGATTCACTCATCTTGACAGTACAAAAAACAAATGAAAATCACACATTTTCCTAATTTGAATTTGGAATTATGTTCTTTAAAATTTAAACTTTCAATGATACCAAATACCAAAACCAGCCAGATACAAATAGTATAGCCAAAGAGATTTTATTACAATTTCATACATACTATAATGCGAAAAGACTTTTTCCCCAACCTAATACTTACATTTATTTGTTACAATAATTATGTTAAACCTAACAGTCTCTCACTACGAACACCATAATACACATGCATTTTACAAAACGCACAATTTGAATCAAGATTTATTAAATCGAGCTGTAATCACCTATAGTAACTGTCTGTTTAGGGCGGAGTTCACCGACTTTTAAAACGGCTGTTTATCATATGAACAACTGATTAAATCATTTTGAATGTTCACCACTCGTTAACCAGTGTTTACATCCCTTAAACAGCCGATCTTTTTAACCGAGCTCGACAGCACCGGTTAACCGTCCATTAATACCACATGTTGAAATTTGCTGTGACTTTACAACAGTTGAAACATTATTAAGTTAACATTATTAGGTTTATTTAAAATTTTCGCTGTTTTTTGTGAATAGTTAAACATGCAAGCAGTGTTCAATGTATTAATTGATAACTATCAAGATCACTACTTAGGCCTTCTTGAAAATCTAGAAGATATGGAGACCAGAAAAAGGCGACCTAGAATATTTCAAGTGCGTCGTAATTATTACGAAGAATATAATGAGGAATCTTTTATAACTATATTCAGTTTGTCAAAACATTCTGCACTGAATTTTAATACCAACTCCGTTAAAATACGCTTCTCATCGCTTGAAAAAATGTTTGCTCTCTTTTTTAGAGCCGCCATTTCTCTAGTAGAACATAATTTTAGAACTAAACACTTTCACAATACAACACAATAATATTCAACACGGATAGTTTTTAATGAACACGTGCACATGCAAAGAAACAATAACATTTGACTTGCGCCTTGACGTTATTACCTATCCAAATTGGACACTACAGGCTAGTTTAGCGTTTCCAATGCGTTCTAGAACTTCCTCAAGTTGAAAGCATTTTAATTTATGCTACTAAATAAGGATGTCATCAAAACTCGTGTTAACTAAATACAACGACGTGACTTCTCTAATGAGTAGACTTATAGCATTCGTTTATTCACTCTGAGCATAAGGCGATTGCCCGATTTCTATGACCTCTGAGTTTGATCAGATAGGAAACGCCGACCTCATCTAGTTTTTAAAATATGATTGACGTGTAAAAGTGTTTGTACAAACCTACTTACAGAAATAAAATCATTTATCATTTATCTTAATCATGGTTAAAATATTCGTGGTGAACAGTGAATACTTGACCGGCTGTTTAAACTATGTTTAGGAATTCATCGGCCGATTACTTAAACATTGGTCAAATGACAGTCCGTGAACTCCGCCATTAAACATCCGATTCAACTTATCATTTCACATCTTAACATTGTCATGACAATAGCCATACCAGATCTGAGTGTCAACCTACTTCATAACGTACTTAACGGATCACACACACAACCACCGTTATTTTTTACAAAAAAACACTTAGTGTCAGTGTGTTTGAAGAACCACACATTAGTGACGCAAACTGTCGTATTACAAAAATTAAACTCAAATACTTGTATTCTTGGAATCTGTCGCCATCCCGGCCAACATAAACGTATTTGATATTAATTTCAACTTGATACCTCTATGCGCTCCTGAGAAAAAGGGTCTTGACAGACTGACAGACAGACGGACAACGAAGTGATACCATAAGGGTTCCGTTTTTTTTCCCTTTGAGGTAAAAAATAACCTCAACATTCAAGAATCGACATTTCCTATCTGACTATCTTGAGAAGAAATGGCAAAACAAACTCAGGGGTCAGTCTCTTTTAAAGTCCAGACATAATCTTGGTCAGGTCATGATGGTGAGAACCATGTAGATTAGTATCTGAAATGGTATTTTCAGGAAAGACCCACACAGATTTGAGTGGACCTGTCCAGAGAGTGCAAGTATTTGTCAGCAATCGTGTAGCTAAACTCAGAACTTATGCCGCCTTATTACAAAACAAGATTTATAGTTTGACATGGCTTATACCATGCAGCCAGTTTTAGTAATAAGAACGTAACAGTGATTGAAATACTGTTCTTTATACAAAACTGAAAACTTAGTTCGGTACTAAGTTGTCAGTTCTGTGTTTAGGACGGACGACAGTTCTGTGTTTGTATAGTCGGAATAAAGTTCGAAATTCAATAATGGCTCCATGTTTTAAACCTGGATCTGAAGATAAACCTTGTTTTGTGATAAGGGGGGTGGAGTTCAACGACTTGACGAACAATACCAAAGAAAGGACATTTGGGTAGGCCAAGTACTCAAACTGCCAGTCCAAGATTAAAACGAATTGAGAATTTACATTCAAAAATATGTTTCTGGCACTCACATATTAATGTTATTAATACAGTTAACAATTTTTTTTAAACTATATTCCCTTTTTAATCGACTTCAAAAACAAGGAGAACATTCTCCAAAAACCAGTAGATACGTTTTGTATTGTTATTTGTTTTCTATACAGGTAAAGAACTGGGTCCGCCTCATGTTTTTGTTTCCCAGAATAGCCAAAACTTGCAGACTCTTTCTATCTTTTGTTTGGCACTGGTAAAGAATGACAAAAGGGTTGAGGGGTAGAGTGGTGTTTCGCATTCCAAGCGTCGTCGTGCGCGCATCACTCACTCCTGTAGTTCCTCAAGTTGTGTATGCATATTTGAGTCGTGAATTGTTTTTTTTTTTTACCTGTACTTGTTTTATCGTTTATTGAATCTGCGTTACATGGCCACCTTGGCTTGATTTTATGGAGTACGTTTAACCGCAACTGACATACTGACATTTGATCTGGGTAATCAAACTGCTTAGTAAGTTTGTAAATTTTACGTGACTTTTAAGACATTCTTTATGGAAAAAGTATTTTGTCGTAAGAAATAAAAAACATTATGTTGTCGTAAGGCGTCTCCACTTTGTCTCTGTTCTTTTTCGAACTTCTGCGATCCACTGGTTATCAACAAGGGTCTAAATATTTATCCACTACACAAACCCCCAGTTGTAAGCAAAAAGTAACCGATTTCTTGAAAATTCATTCCTATGATGACAGAGAAATTGCTCCACTCAATTAAATAACACTTTATTCAAAAAATTACCTACACTTTCACTCACATACATATTCACTAACATTCACCACCACGTTCACCTCCATTCTCCACCATTCACCACCCACCCTTTGACTGCTTTTGTTGTGTTATTTTAATTTTGTTTTTCAATAATTTATTTTTCGGTTTAATTGTTTAGTAGAAATACATGTTACCTGACTGTTTATATTTTTTATGATGCCACTAAGTGGGCCCTGGTGACCTGTAATACAGGTTTTTTTTTAAACCTTCAGGCGCCAGCTCTCACAATGTGATTTTTTATAGTTTAAAACTGATATATGCTACAAAACCTTTGTGAGAGAAAATATATAAACTTATTATTATAATCATATTTTAAAAACTAGATAAGGTTTATAGTAGTTTTCCAGTTTTCTGATCACTGCTTAGAAATACCATTTTAAACTGTCCTGTTTTGTGGCAATGTCGGCTGTGCAACATATCTGTAAATTAGTAATGTACTTATACACTCTAGTAAATGTATTAAATATTAACATTCAGAATGTTATGCCATATTTTTATAAATATTTTCTAAGATCTCCGTATGTACCTGAAATTTTACATGAATTAAGAGAATACAGTTCCTAATAAAATTATAATTAATGTGTTTTATTTCTTGACTGAAGTTTTCTTATTTCTTGGGTTGATGACCCATGAAACCATGGTCAACTAAGCTTTGCGTTGCTCTGCGTGGCTTAGCTAATTGACTAGGCAACTTCCTGCGCGCGCAACTCAAGACAAGCGAAGGTAAACTTTACTATGCTCTTATTTCCCAAGGACATCATCCGTTTTGATACATTTCTAAGTGGCGGTGCTAAAGAAAACTTTTGCTAAATTGGGATTGAACTTATCTGTCTAAGCATTTGTTATTATAGCACCTGTAGGAACATTGGCCTGGGTTTTATTTTACTTCAAAAAATCTTTCTTTTATACACGTATTCGATGTAATAAATTAACAAAAACATGAAATATCCATGGCTTGACATTTTATATGAAAATGATTTAGAGAAAAAAAATAGTATATTTTTAACATAGACATCGTTTACTGAGTGATCTATGGGGTTCATCTAAAAAAAAAATTTTATATAGTTTAAACAATTTTTTTTTTAATGGTAATGGTGATGCTCTCATATTATGAGTACCTATATGGTTTCTAAGCTCTGCTAGCCGTATGCCAGGAATGACAACCACCAGCTTTCATCAGATAATATCATTGTTATGCCAATCTACATCGGACGGTCGCTACTCGAAGTTGTGAATGTTTATCTGGGGCAAGCTCGGTAGACACAAAATAGAGAAAGAAGCCGACGGAAATATCCAGTTTGGTTGTGCAGCGAACACTTTGTCAAGTCTTCTCGTCGTCTATGCCGCAATGTTTGAAGACTACGGTCTTGTTCTACCCCTTAGGACACGGTAGTGAAACGTGGACACTGGCAGTCGGGTTGGTCCACATATTCAAGGTCGCTCAGCGCGCTATGGAGCGAACTATATACGGTAGTTTCTTTGAAGAATAAAAAACAGATCCAAATAGCTTGCAGAGTAAGAAAGCTGAAGTGACTGTGGGGCTGGCCATGATAATCGAAGGACCGCGGAAGCAACGAGTCCTGGAGTGGACACCACGTATCGGCAAGCGTAGGCCCGGGTGTTGTGACGCAGCTTGGAAGAAGCCTATGACCAGCAGTGGACTGCGATAGGCTGAGTTAATGGATTGATGTTGTGCGAGACGATGACGATACAGCTTTTTAATCTTAGAAAAACCCTAAAAATGCTCAACAAACGATTTCCATGCCGAAAATTGACTAAGAACTACTGTTTCTTGCCAAAAAAATTCAAAAATTTGATTGCAGAAAACTTAATTTGTTCTTGTTAATTCATTACTTACATCGAAAATGTGTGAAAATAACGATTTTAAAAGACAAACTAAAGCCAAAAAAAAACAAAACATGGATGATGTTCTTTCGTTCTCCTTCTTATTAATCATAATTGGTCTCAAGACTTAATTTTAAGAACGAGGGGAGGTCCAGTAGTCCGCAAGACAGAGGGAAATCTGATAGTCTAAGGAGAAAGGTTTTTTGTACTTATTGCAGAAAGATTGTGAGCTAAAAGTATTAAAAAAAAAACTACCTAATTATTAATGTTAGTTGAATTAATATTATATTTAGTTGAAGTATATTTTTGATTCATAACTGCGTAAAAATAAAGCCATTGAGAATGTTACACGTCACTAGACTAGTTCTAGTCGACAGTTTCAAATTGTAAATACAAACTTTATGCGTCAGACATACCAAGTTTCTTTTGCCTTACCAAAATACGTAATAACTACACTCCTACCAACTTATCTGTGAAATGGCGAAAATTGGAACTACGAAATTTAGCTAACTTAATTTAATTTTATCTACGAAAATTAGCAACACTGAATCGACGGTGACGTCCTCTTTCAGTTCACAGATAAGTTTGTAGGACTGTAAAGGAACAACACTGGTTTGTCGTTTGTCCCCCTCGCACAATGAGGCAGTGTTCCTTGTTAATCTAAAAGATTATTATTATTCAGTCATGTTTTGTGTAAACACATAAAAAAATGGAAATGAAAATCTACCAACGACAGTCAAAGTAAACATTAACTTTTGTAATGATTTAATTACTTTGAATATTATTCATTCAAATATTTAAAACGTCGCTAATTAACACTCCCAAATATTATAATATTCCGATAGAAAATATAAAAGAAGTTTGTGTGCGGTCAACAATAATATTACTCACAGCTTTGACGGAATGGAAGTAATGAATGAAGTCACTTGAGCCGCCATGACAGAATGCCCCGTTTTGACAATAAAAATTAAATTGCGTTTTAGAAATGAAATGCTGAAATATTCATATTTTGAGGGAAATATACCACAAGGAACATTATTAATCGCTTTCTCAAAAACGGTCAGCAATCCTATTGAAATAAAGTCAATTATTTATGCGATAAGGAAGCGTTTTTTTTTGCAAAGAGGCAACGAGATAGTAGGTACACACGGCTACACATCAAGCTATACATTTCCAGTATAATCTGGCCTCTCATTGTACGAAAATCCAATGCAATGCGAGATCAGCCTAAACTGGATAATTATAGCTTGATGTGTAGCCGTGTGTACAAAACATTCTCGTACACAAAAAATCATCTCCATTCCAATCCGCGACGATGTACTTAATTGTAAATTGAACCTAAAAACTTTGATGCTTGACCTCTCCCCGCTTAGAAAATACTTGCTAGGCGGCTAATGCGCCGTTCAACGGCATGGCTAGTGTTGCAATATTCTTAAGGCTCGTGCAGTCTGTACGAGCCTTTATACAACAGCACGCGTATCTTTTTATATTTATCAATTTATTGTTTTTTCGCAGATTTTTGCCGCTTTGCCGCATATGGATTATAAACACTGGTGATTAGTGAAGTGATACGGACACTATTATCTATAGGTACATAATAGGTTATTCTAAGAATCTAAGTAATCCTAGAGATGAGGAATTAGTGTGCAACTGACTTGTATACAGGGTGGATTTTTGAACATAAGAGCTATACCAACTGTTTAGTATTATCAAGACCTGACGGAGCGCATCAGCAGGGATGGAATCGCAGCGAAACAGAAGCGCGCAAATGATGCGGCAGTTGTCCGTATCTGCCTGGCAGAGAAAGTGCGTCGGAATGAAATTGTGGATGCGGACGTCTCCCGCGGCGCAGGTTCTTAAATGTTTATTACACGCAAATGTCAACTTTAATCGGATAAACATAACCGACAGTTAAATTTCATTTTA
The DNA here is from genome assembly GCA_948098905.1 of Tiliacea aurago. NCBI lineage: Eukaryota > Metazoa > Arthropoda > Insecta > Lepidoptera > Noctuidae > Tiliacea > Tiliacea aurago. The sequence continues at coordinate 21,255,642 of OX402576.1, forward strand.
ATCATAGATTAACCCCTTTATTCATAAACGTTGCTTTAAGTTAAGAGACGTTTAAACGTAAAAAATGTATTGTTAAACAATCGCTAATCATTGCTTAACTTTAAGCAACGTTTATGAATAAAGGGGTTAGTATATACTACTAGCATTGAATCTATGATTTTAATACTTAACTTATAATTCAATTGAATTGTAACATGAGCTTTAACACACTCCCTTAAGTCGGAACGGTACTTTAGTAGAGATAGGAAGATTTGATGATTAGAAATTCATCCATAACGTCGTCAAGCTCATTAAACTGTATATAAGATTTTTTTTGTAACTAGTACTAGATCAATTATCATCATCATTTCAGCCCGGAATCACCCACTACTGGATAAAGCCGTCCCCTTTCTTCTGCTATAAGTACTCCCGGTTCCGTGCGTCCTTCATCCAGGTGTTACCGCGCTAGATCAATAATACATTTAAAATCGCGACATTGACACCTCTGTTTATAACAATTACACAGTTGCACATATGGACCAAAGTTGGTTCAAGTCGAGTCTGCTTTAGTAGTCCCTAGACCTACAATAAGTTCACGCAGTAGGAATGAATCAGTCCTTGCAGTCAATAGATTCATTATTTTCACACTGACGGCCCCGTAATCTGCTTAAATGCAATGAACATATTGTACCATTAAATTGGAACTAGCTCAAAACTATATTCAATCACTACGCAATCTTCAATGCTAAGTCAAACGGTCAAAAACATCGCGCAATTCGTGATATTGCGCAATAATATTGTAGGTGTAGGGGCCGCCTCCCAGTAGTACCTATGATTAATGATAAGGTCTTTGACAACGTACAATACTTACTAAAAGGCGAGATATTCTCCCTTTAAAAAAATGGAGTAGCTAAAGGCAAACTGACCTTGTTGCTTTTTACGAGTGCCCTATTATAGATGGAAAGCCGTTTATTAGATTTTCTTTAAGTAGGTACTTCGAATACGTTTCCTCGACAGTTGATTGCTACGATGCCTTGTTACATCTACGATACTTTATGTTCTTTTGTGAATTGTTCGAATATTTGCTATAGAATACCTACACGTTATTAGGGCCATAGCAGACACGATACTATTCGCATTGGCGCCAGACGCGCCGTCTTATAATCCACCGAAAATCACTAAAGCGGTCCAGAGCCTCTATGATTTACTTCATTTACTGATTTTGTACCTTAAAACTGTACTTGAGCCACGGTGACCCCATGGACGTATACATAAAACAATAATAAATAAAAACAGGTAAAAGAGAATACATGATGCAATAGGGAGCGAAGCCAACTCGGGAATTACGGCAATCTGCTCGTACAGTAGGTCGCACGTCACTTGCAAAACCAGTATACGCGCACAGGCAACAGAAGGAACACGGGTGGGTTTTAGTCAGTAAAAGTCTGACACGCCCTCCCGCTCACCCCAGAGCGGGAGCAGTTATTTGATAAATTACCACCAGGAAAAAAAAAAAAAAAGGCCGCACGTCACTTGCAAAACCAGTATACGCTGGCGTCTTATGCTATTAAAACTTTGACGCCTGCTCAAGATCAAAGTGTTACCACTGACGTGCAGCCTACTGTACGTGACCAGGAGGCCTAAAATGGACGCTTTGGCAGAATCATATTATGATCTGCGTACAATTCATACATCCCGCAATTCATCTATTTGACATTAGACTTCACTTTATCAATTCATAGTTTGTGGCTTTAGTGGACCATTTTACGAAACTCTATACAAAACTGTCAAACATGAATTGCGGGATATGAATTGTACGTATGATTCTGCCAAAGCATCCATTTTAGGCCCTCAGTAGCTCGTATCATCACTTGCATCAACTTTAAATTCTAATACTCCTGATTTACGTACATAGGTATTTTCTGGGTGTTAATTTACAATTAATTGATTTTACTAGGGTTAAAGCTCGTACCTTTAAGAGCGTATACTACCTCAAATGGCTCAGTATGGTCCTCCGTTATGTCAAAAATACTGCAGCATTAACTTTGAAATAAATATATGGTAAAGTTGAGGATTAATGTGTACTATGTTTGACAAAAACACGATTCCATTAAAATTTCTCTATAGAAAAAAAATCCAAAGTTACGTCCAAACCGAACAGTATACCGCTGGTATTAAAAAAAAAACTTCAGATTAGATAATGAAACTCCATATTAACTGAACTAACTATAAAGCAGGTCTTATGTTATTTTTTTTTAATTACCATTAAATTCACCGTAAAAAGAAATAAACTAAACTATCGGTGCCTTGGAGTCTTCTCCCTGCCACCCTGTCTCGCTTGCTCGTTTGACCGCTGGGCATTAGGTGCGGGCGAGATAAAGAGTGAGGTGGCGCTGAGGTATTATACAGGGTTACTGGTAATTCGACGTATATCCGTCAGGGGCTGATAAGGGGGCCAAAATGCAACAAATTGAACCCCCCATATGTATGGCCGAAATTCAATAGTTTTCGAGATATTAGAATTTTAAGGGTTTTTCGATATTTACCCAAAATTTGACATTTCATTCCAAATTAAAAAAAAACTACATATTTGAATGGGTACCATTAAAAATGATGTTGTAGCTGGCACTTCAATTAAGCTATGGACATCATTAAAACTACTTAATTTGACAAAATAATGAAAATAATGAGCGATATAAGAATAATATCTTACCAATATTTTCATTTTACGCTTAAAAATGTTGTCTCGTCACAAAAATTTCTATGACATTAATCGTACAAATAACAAAAACAACTTGCTTATTCTGTAAGCTTTCCAGAAAGCTATAAAAGTCAATTTTAAAATACATAATTCGTGCCAAGGCATGTGTTTGAATCGGCGCGGGGGAGAGAAAGGGTCATTTGTATTTGTATGAAATAAAATGCATAAAAAAATGTACATCAAATTTTATTACAAATTTTACACATCTTGTTCAAAATGAGCCCCTCGATTACGAATGCAGGTTCGAATTCTCTTCCTAACTTCGGTTTTCGTCACTCTTGATGTGAACGTTGTTCTCATCTGTTGCGCCGCGTTTATTATTCGCTGTCGAAGTTCTTCGACTGAATTTATTGGGGTCACATAAACTAATGCCTTCATATGACCCCAAACGTAAAAATCAAGTGGTGTGATATCAGGGCTTCGTGCTGGCCACGGAATTGGCCCTCCCCTCCCAATCCATCGGTTTGGATATCTCTCGTCTTGCCACTGTCGGACAGTAATCCGGTAATGTGCTGGGCAACCATCATGTTGAAACATGAGGTTGTTTTTTATTTCTTCGGGAACATCCGCCAACAAATCCTCTAGGTTGTTTCTCAAAAACTCCTCGTAATTTTCGCCGTTCAAATTTTGGGGCAAGAAATGAGGGCCCACCAAATAATTATCAACGACACCCATCCATACGTTCAGGGAAAATCTCATTTGCGACGCAGTTTCTTTTAGTTTTTTTGGATTCCTGCCTGCTTTAGGTGCCCAAAAATGTAAGTTATGGTAATTCGTTATTCCATCCCGGTCAAACTTTGACTCGTCAGTCCACAAAATATTTCTTAGGAAATGTTCCTGGTCAGCGTCAGCGTTTCGACAGCCAATAATAAACGCGGCGCAACAGATGAGAACAACGTTCACATCAAGAGTGACCAAAACCGAAGTTAGGAAGAGAATTCGAACCTGCATTCGTAAGGCCGATTCCCGGCCACCGTAGGCGCGGGCTTGCGGACGGTGAGCGATGGGTAGCTCGCCGTCCGATAAGGACCAGGCCCGGGTCGACGGCGCGTTGTGTTCCACGCGCGCCTCAAAGAGACGTCAGCACCAATTGACGGGGTCCGAAAGGGCCAATGCCTGCCAGGGTTACGAGCCTGTCCGAAAGGGATATCGTGACTCTGACACACAGGCATCTGAAGGAACACGGTGGGTTTTAGTCAGTAAAAGTCTGACACTCCCTCTCGCTCCGCCCAGAGCGGGAGAAGTTATTTGATGAATTCCCACCAAAAAAAAAAAAAAAAAAAAAAGGGGCCCATTTTGAACAAGATGTGTAAAATTTGTAATAAAATTTGATGTACATTTTTTTATGCATTTTATTTCATACAAATACAAACGACCCTTTCTCTCCCCGCGCCGATTCAAACACATGCCTTGGCACGAATTATGTATTTTAAAATTGACTTTTATAGCTTTCTGGAAAGCTTACAGAATAAGCAAGTTGTTTTTGTTATTTGTACGACTAATGTCATAGAAATTTTTGTGACGAGACAACATTTTTGAAGCGTAAAATGAAAATATTGGTAAGATATTATTCTTATATCGCTCATTATTTTCATTATTTTGTTAAATTAAGTAGTTTTAATTATGTCCATAGCTTAATTGAAGTGCCAGCTACAACATCATTTTTAATGGTACCCATTCAAATATGTAGTTTTTTTTTAATTTGGAATGAAATGTCAAATTTTGGGTAAATATCGAAAAACCCTTAAAATTCTAATATCTCGAAAACTATTGAATTTCGGCCATACATATGGGGGGTTCAATTTGTTGCATTTTGGCCCCCTTATCAGCCCCTGCCGGATATACGTCGAATTACCAGTAACCCTGTAGACTCTTAATGGCAGAACAAAAATCCCGGGAAAAGTTTCCCTCATGTTAAAGCAATAGCTATGTCCCTGAATAGCATCCAACGTAACGTGGAGATTTGAAAATAGTCCTGCTGGTGCCCACGGTGACCCTCAAAAATCTTTTTCTGTGACCGCAGCGTCTGGTCAGCGCACTGAGCTCAAAATTTTGTATTCTATTAGCATCAGCGACCGGCGATTTAAACGCTTTTTGAAAACTTGTTACAGCGACTGATCGCTACACTTCCTTTTGGCACACATATTAGTTCAGCACCGGATCGGCATCGCGTCAACTGAGTCATTCAGCATTATTTCCATAAAATTCTGCAAACTGTAAAAGTTCTGTACACTAATCATTATTTTAACGGCATGCCACGCCTCGGGATCAGCTAAAAACGGCAGTCACCAAGCTTGTGACGGGTCGAGGCGGCGGCGGTGACGTGAAGTCGTGGTAACCGCTAAACTCGCCCCCCCCCCACCCATTTTTTCGACCGCGGTCACACGCATAGTAAAGGCCATACCACACGTATACGCACTGCACGATATCAACATCCTCAATCCGAGCCGTTCAGGATTCTTTCTACGAACTTTCATACTGCAACGCACGTAAGCATCGTAACGGCATCGCCTCAGCTCGGAATCAGCTAGTAAATAAGTCTCCGAGCTTATGGCGAGTCGACGCTCCGTTATCGCTTGTCCCTTCGCTTACTTAGGATCGTCGCCAGCTTCACCCAGCCGTCGGCTCGGAGGTGTTGAGCTGATCTGGTTACGTGCTTACTTGGGTTGACGATCGAGCTGGTGAGGTGATGCCGATCTCGTACAGTACTTTTATATACTTGTGCATTTTCCGAGTGTTTACGACGTACGGCATTTCATACGAACTGTCAAGCCCTTGTTTTTTGAAATGGCTGAACCGATTTTAATGAAAGTTCATACGCATAAGCAGGATACTTACAAAGGTTTAAAAAGTTAGTTAAGAACATTTTCGAAAAATAGTGTTACAGCCAAATTGGACAGATTTTACATTTTCCATAGAAACAGATTTCCAGGTATCTATTTTTAAATAAGACGTTTCAAAAATGTTCTTAACTAACTTTTTAGACCTTTGTATCCTGCTTATGCGTATGAAGTTTCATAAAAATCGGTTCAGTCATTTCGAAAAACTTGAGCTTGGAAGTTTTTCTCATAAGTCGTGTATAGGATGGCATAAAATAACGATGCAATATGTTCATACGTGTAATAATAATCTTTGCATGAGAGTTTTTCGAAGTAACGTTACATCCAATAATAATGTCGTTGATGCCAAAGCATTGCAGTAAGATTGTCGACATTGAACACGTTTGTATTCGAGTTAAGAAAATCGAACAAACGGCTTTCGATCTATAATAGGACACCTCACACAATGTGAACGAGCACTTTAAGAAACATGTATTTTCAGCACACTTGCTCGAAAACTCTGATTGTTCTTATTTTAAGTTCTTATTGCATGCTTTTTACTTTGTATTCCCGCAATAGTGCCGCAAAGTGCGCCACCGAAAACTAAATACCTACTAGTCAGAATGTGCTCTTCTTTTAAATCTCAGCAAAGAGCCTTAATGCCTTTTAATTTTGATAATAATATATAAACTGTGTAAATAAATGAAATGTGATAAATAAACATTGATTTCATCAAATTAACATTAATTTGTGTTCTAAAATATTAAATATTCCGTTTTTATTTTATATTTTTGTGTTTACATAATTACCTCGGGACCATGGGGTCCCGATCCTTTGGAGCCGCGTACGAGCGGCCAAAGCCAACTCGCGAGGCCTCTTAGAGAATTTTAAATAGAATGAGGTACCAACCGACGATTATCTCCGTTCGCTCTATGCAAGTGCACCCAAGGGCCAACCCCCGGTTGGCGTAGGACTATTGCAGGATATGGAAACAAAGATATTGGATTATGGGTTTGGGTGGCTAAAGTGAACTGGTTATCTGAGACTATGGAATTAAGCAGGGGCCTGACCAATGTTTTATATAAAATACACAAATAAAATGGCAGTGGGTGACTTAAACACTCAATAATGGGTTGAACGACATTGGTCAAGTCTGATATTCGTCAAATCGGCAATTCGTCAAATTTGATATTGGTCAAAGGTGTAGTTCGTCAAATCGTCTTTTGGTCCAATTACGAAATTTGCCAAATACGCTATTGGTCAAGTCCATGTACAGTTGATGAAAATATACGTTTTGAATTCACATCTACTTGTAGGAACTTACAAAAGGAAAAGCCGCCTGCTGTAGGTTCCTATTTACATAATTAAAATGTAGTAAATAGTAGGTAATTGAGTATTATGAGGTTTAATTTGTTTCGATTGTTACCTCGTCCTCCTTAGTATTTTAAAAACTGGCCAAGTGCGTGTCGGACCACGCACAATGAAGGGTTCCGTAGTTGGGATGAATTAATCCCAAAAACAAACTAAACATTGTAGTTGAAAAACATTCTCTCCCATACGTCGATATACGTTACGGTCAATTCTCCAACTGCAAATTTAAGTTGGTCATCTATTACTCGTTAACTTGTAAAGCCTACTTAGCTGTGATAGTTTTCCTTTTAATTTCGTTATATAATATACTACTGCCATGATTTTTTTCACAACCAAACCCAACCATTTAGCTGGCAGGAGGGGGGAGACACTTGACTCTAACAAAAAATAGCACTTTAAAGCTTAATATTATATACAAACCGATCCCTGAATTGAAAAATGGTTTACACAGACCCACCATATTTTTGAACAGCCTATCCAACGATACCCCACAACATGGGATAGACGACAAAAAAGAATATCATCCCCACTTTACGTGTAAGGGAACTAAAAAAAAGATTTTTATGACTTTGTCGGCTTGATTATAACTATACCCATGCCAAATGACAGATTTCTAGTAGAGTCTGAGCTAAGCTGGGGACAGACGGACGGACGGACAGATAGACATTTATGGCGAAACTATAAGGGTTCCTTGTTGACTTCGGAACCTTAAAAAAAGAAGTTAAATATTATTAATAAAGAGAAGATGAGAAGCAGACGAAAACATCATAGAAAAATTATCGAGTGGAAATTAGATGCGTTAGTGTTTTAAACAATTGTGTTGGGTATGAGTTTTATGTAAATAAAATATAATTATGAATTGAATAAATGAGTTAATAAAAAAAACATGCGGGGCAGTTGTGGGGACTGCCGATAGAAGTGAAAATAGTACCTATACATACAGCTCATGGAAAGCGTTCGGTGACGATGACGCGAGTTCCATGATTTTTGTTCACCCAAAAAGTGCTCAACGCGCCTAAAGAAGTTTTCACTTCAAAAATATCATGAAATACTTTCATTTTTACAGTTGATTGTACTTAAATTACTTGACCAATCGCGTATTTTTCAAATGTCATAATTGGAACAACAGACCATTTGACGAACTACAGCTTTGACCAATATCAAATGTGACGAATTGCCGATTTGACCTAAGTATATCAGACTTGACCAATGTCGTCCAACTCAACCCTCAATAATCTGCCCCCGAAAATGGTCGCTAGCACATAGTGTCGTAGCGACAAGAGGAGAACATGTCCTGAGGTGCTTATGAGGAGTGGATTTAGGTATTCCATGTATTATTAAGCTGTTTGGCTGCTTCAAGTCAGTGCCTCTCCTTCAAAATGAAATCCGCGAGTAATTTTTCTTGTACAAAATATTATGTAAATATTTGTTTTTGTCTCGCAAGTGTATTGTTTAACGTATAAAACGCGTGAGCGTTTGAACTCGTCTTGTGTGCAATGGCAAACTGCCCAGTTGTATCATAACTAAGTACTAAGTATTCTTTATGGAAGGGGGACCATATCCGCGAAAAAATAACAAATCGTTGTACGAAAAACCTTAAATGCAGTTTTATTACTATTGTATATCAACCATCCAAAAAACAAAACCTATCTGTAACGGTTAGCACATAAGGCGATGTGCGCACGGGCGACTTTTCGCGTACTGGGTACATTTTCAACGTTCCTTAGCGCCGAGAGTCCAAAAGTGTGTTTTCTTGACGCACGGGGATTATCTGTTGGAATCAACGCTCGGTTCAATACAAAGAGTTAAAAATTCGGGGCGTTGAAATAAATCGCCACGTAAAAAAATCGCCCGTGCTGACCTGGGCTAACTATAGTAGTGATCTCTGTTTAAAAGATGAGTTTAAAAAAATCTTTTTGTAAAAAAAAATAACCGACTTCCAAAAAAACACTACAAAGTGAAAAATAAGTTTAATTTCGGAAGTCGGTGTCTTTGGATCTGTATTTTAGTTTTATACCACCGACTTCCGAAATTAAAGTTATTTTTCACTTTGTAGTGTTTTTTTGGAAGTCGGTTATTTTTTTTTACAAAATGATTTTTATTTTTCACTTTTTAGTGGGTCAGTTTTTAATTTATCTAAGTTACAATAGCCTAAAGTCAACTAATCATCACCTTTTACAAAATATTGCTTTTCCCGATGCTGGGACGTTAATTGTTGAGGAGTTCTCCTGGTAAGAACCAGGAGAACTACCACTCACCATATGCATTGTGACGAGCATAGATTGCTTAGCAACCATATTAAAATACCTAATCGAATCGCAACCCGATAAATACTTATTATTATGTTGTTCCGGTGGCCATCTGTGGTCTCCATCATCAGTTCCACTTCACCAAATGGTGATTTTCGGGAGCAAATGCACGAGTTACTATAAAAAATACCCAAATCGCTATAGGTTTGCCTATAAAATTCGAGGGTTTCCCTCGATTTCCATGAGATTCCCGCATCACATTGTGATTTGGTGGCAATGGGACCACCTCAGGAGCATACCCTTTCAAACAAAAAAAATAATTTTCAAAATCGGTCCATAATTGACGGAGATATAGGTGAACAAACAAAAAACAAGAAAAAACAACATACAGCCGAACATATAACCTCCTCATTTGGAAGTGCAAGGTCAGGACTATACGGCGGATGCATTAACACCTCCCAGCCAAACTATCTTAATTTTTGCTGAGCGGCCAAAGATGTGTGAGGTCTAGCGTTATCATGATGAAAAACCACACCCCTTCTGTTGATTAATTCCGGCCGCTTTCTCTCAACTTCTTGCTTTAATCTCATCAGTTGTTCGTAGTAGAGTTCAGAATTGATGGTCCTGCCTGGTGGTAACAGCTCATAATGAATAATGCCCTTCCAATCCCACCACACACACAGTATCACCTTGTTGCGAGTTAACCCGGGTTTCGCCACAGTCTGTGAAGCCTGACCAGCCTTTGACCACGACCTTTTTCGCACGTTCTTGTCGTACGTGATCCACTTTTCATCACCAGTTATCAGCTTCTTCAAAAATGGTTCGGTTTCATTACGTAGTAATAAAGAATCACAAATGAGTACACGGTTCATTAGGTTTCTTTCAGTGAGCTCGTGAGGTACCCAAATATCGAGCTTTTTTGTGTACCAAGTTTTTTTCAAATGTGCCAAAACTGTTTTGTGGTCAATTCCCAGTTCTTCAGCTACGTCGTAACTACTGATATGATCTTGCTCCACTTTTTCAAAAATGGCATCCATTTTATCCGTAATAGGGCGACCAGAGCGACGGGCATCTTTGACATCAAAATTTCCGGATTGAAAACGCTTAAACCAAATTTGTGCTACTCTCACAGACACTGCACTAGGTCCATAAACATCGCAATTTTTTTTCGCGGCTTGCGTTCATTTTAACCTTTTTTTGTAGTAAAATTTTAAAATGTATCGAATTTCTTCATTAGATTCACTCATCTTGACAGTACGAAAAACAAATGAAAATCACACATTTTCCTAATTTGAATTTGGAATTATGTTCTTTAAAATTTAAACTTTCAATGATACCAAAACCAGCCAGATACAAATAGTATAGCCAAAAAGATTTTATTACAAGTTTATACATACCTACTTAAATATAATAACTTTTTCCACAACCTTAGATTAGAGAAGTACATTCAATAAGCTAACAGTCTACATTGGCTTCGTTGCTGTGGCTTAGGTGGGCCAGCTAGATAGAAACATATTGCCTTGGCTATGTTCATTTTAAAACCATTAGGTCTACTTTAAATTATCGCGCAATATAACTACGTTTACAGAGCTCCTCCATGGCCTTAGGCATTTCGCTCGTAAACCAAGGCGTTTACGTTGATGCCTAGATCTTTCCAGCCCAGCCCTTCTCCGATGCAGCGGTATACAGTTTCAGTAAGTATACACATTCCTTTCTCGATGAGGCTGACTGACTACAGGACCCAGATCTCAAAACATTGTTATAGGTTTCGAGATCTGGTCCTGTAGCTTCTACCCGCAATTTCGTTCGCGTGGAAGTCGTAAGACACCACAATATACAAAAATAAAAACCACATTTTTATACAAAACTGCCTCTTTGGTCTATTGGTCGCAAGTGCTACTGTTGGGAATGAGGTCCTGGGTTCAATTCCCGGGTCAGGCAAAGTGATATTGGGTGTTGCGTCTGGAATTTCTCAGTTAAAGTCTGAATTTGTGCCCGGTTAGTGGCAATAGGCTCGCCCCGTGTTCCATGGGAACTAAACATATCTGGCGAAGTTAAATGTGGGTGTAGGTACTATAGGTAGGTACACCTCTGCCTAACCCTTTCGGTAATACAGACGTAATTATATGTTATTTTTATAAAATATAAATAGATACGTAAACTCACGCCTACTTCCCATGGGGGTAGGCATAAACTAGAACGCCACCTGCTACGCTACCTACATACTCCTTTTGCTTCGTTTACTTCATACATCCTGGTCATATACGCACGCCTGTTCCGAGTACTGCTCATCTGTTCTTTCTGAAGAACATCACCAATTAGGTCACTATATTATGTCCTAGGGCGTCCCCACCCGTTTCCACTCACTTCTGCCTTGTAAATACCTTTTGTTAGTCGCTTTTCATTAATCCTTTCAACATGACCAAACCATCTAACCATAATCTTTTTAAACCGCACCGTTGCCTTTTAACACACAATTTTTCAGCCTATCATAGTCACGCCACACATGCTTCGCAAGGAACACACCCACAGCGTTGATTCTACTTTCATGCTTCTTTTGCCACACCCAACATTCACTTCTATAAACTTAAGCGTGGGTACCACACCATTGTGAACACCCAGCCTTGCCTTTTAGGGCATCGACTGGTGGGTCACAATCGCAGTATAGCACAATTCACTTTATTTCCCGCATTAACTCTTTATTATAAAACTTCCCTGTATATTACGTTTGTAATTATGGTCTCAGAAGCCAAAATATACTGAGGCTAAGGACTGGTGACGCGTGACCAAGCGACGTACAGTTGCCCGTGTGAGAAGCAGTTAGTCCTGAGATCGATTCCGTAGTCTTCAGTAGCAATTTCCCATTGCTTGGAAGTTTTTCGTGTTCAGTGAATTAATGAACGCCTGCGGTCCTGTATATACTACCTAATGTCACAAAACTGATACACTGACTGATGCATTCTTACAGATTATTCCTGACGAACGACTAACCAAAATAGTATAACAGTAGATTATGCAGAACATATGGCCAATAGGGCCGAAAGTTTCCGGAGTGGAGACAGCATACCCGGAAGACGTATTGCTGGAAGGCCGCAGGAATCCGCTGGATTCGGGAAGCACAGAACCACTTGAAGTGGCGATGCTTGGGGGAGGCCTATGTCCAACAGTGGATGTCTTTCGGCTGAAATAATGATGTGATAAAACTACCAATTAACGATATCCATGCAGACTTTTTCCTTTACTTGTGCTGTGAGACTTTGCTATTTGCCGAACTTTATGATTACCTATACCTAGCTTTTGATTAATTTGCGAGTATCAAAATATGTCGCATAAATGGCCGTATTTTTTAATGCGTTTACTTAGAAGTTTGGTTTTCTGGATCTCGGAAACCGTAGACCTACGTATTTGAAATTAATTTAAACTTGATACCTCCACGCGTTGCTGAGAAAAAAGGGTCTTCACTGACAGACAGACAGTCTGAGGGACGGGCGGACAACGAAGTGAGGTAAATAAGAGTTTCGTTTTTCCTTTTGAGATACGGAACCCTAAAAAGTAAGTTGGAGTCATTTCCCACGATATGTATGGGAAAAGGTTTTGCGATTTCTGACTCCTATAGTACTCAAACTTAGTTGGTCTAATAGAGTTTTTTGATCCTCATAAGAAGCAGGATCTATTGACACCGATTTTTTTTTATGTCAATTTCTCATATTTTTCCACACTACATTTTTTTTTCAAAATCTATGTTTGCAGATCAAAATGTCTCAAAAAGTTAAGGATAGTCTTATAAGATCGATTTCATGTAGCTACAACGGTTAAGGTACCCTTACTGCCCCATCTCAAAAATTCACCCTGTGTATGTCATGATGATTAAAAGCTTAGCCCCCTAAAGATAAAGCGTCATGAATAAATCTGTAACTGTATCTGCAACGTTCTAACCGTTCGGCTCGTCTTTTAAAATTTACTGTAAACTGTAGAGGAATACAAAAATAATGCAATATTGCTCATCCCCCATAGCAAATAGCGTGATAATATATAGTCCACCGACTGACCAGACTTATGGAAATATCTATGAAAATTTTGAACAGAATCTATCTGGTAGAATTTGCGTAATGATGGAACATGGATTCATACAGGAACACAAACATTATTCAATATTGCTCATCCCTCATAGCAAATAGCGTGATAATAAGTATATAGCCTATCAATTGACTATATAGGGAATATCTCTGCAAAATTTGAACTGAATCTGTTCAGTAGAATTTGCGTGATGCTCTAACATACATTCAGACCAACAGACAAAAATTTCAAAGATTTTTCAAAGATGGCGGGATGAGCATGTCAACATTAACAGACAGCGGCCCACTAGCCTTGAACCGAAACTACTGGAAGTCATGAGGAGGTCTTTGCGTAGCAGTGGAATGCTAACTAGTAGGTGCAATACTTTCAGGGTATGGTTTGTACTAAAACGCGACTTGGTCAGGCTGACATAGTAAAAAATAAATATTCTTCTGAAAGCAACTAGAAAGTGTTTTGTGTTGGCCCCGAGATCCAAGCTACAATGCAGGTTGTAATATAATAAATACAAAATTGCAGTTCCGCTTCGGTGGATTGAGAAAAATTTGGAAAACGAAAAGAAAGACTGAATTTTGACGTCACACATAAATACCTATATCATCATGCCAATATTTTCCAAAGTAGTAGGCAGGCGTATTATAGTCGTAATTATAGTAAACACACTCCTTTCCCTAAATAAATAAAAAGCCTATATTCTACCATTTATATATATTTTTTTAAATAAGCAATTTAATTTTTTACATTTTTGTCCTATAAGAAGCAACAAGAATAATAATGTACCCAGGATTTTGTAATATCTTGATTTAAAAAATTGTCCATGGAGTTTCTTGCCTGTTCTTCTCCATTAGAGATCTACATTTTGGAATGGGCAAATAGCTTCAACTTTCTGACTAACTGACCGACTCTTTGACAGTTCAAAAGTGCCTCTAGTAGGTTTAATTGAAAAAAATGTTTTGAGTTTGAGTTTGAAATTAAAATTAGGTACCTACATCAAAATGTTCACTTAGAAATACCTTTAAAGTAGATAAAGGTACAATAATTGAAGCGTAAAAACATTCTAAAACATTTCATGAATTTCAAATGAAATATAAATAAATTGATTGATAAACATGCATTTTACATGCAGATATTAATAAAGTTGTTTAAAAAGTAAATAAATAAAATACATTGTTTTTGATATCACAGCTGTTAAAGATAATTCGTATTTGTAAGTTGATTATAATGTAATTTATACATAGGTACGTGTGGTACCTAAATAAGGGCTGGCATAATTTAAAACTTAAATATTGAAGAAAATCGGTGAAGTTGGAATAAAAATCAAGAATATTAACGAACATTATTTATTTCAGATCGTTATTATATTCTATGCCGCTATGGCTAGGTTTTAAACATTTTGTGAAACAAATAAAAACTTTGAAAAATACTATCTATTAGGGACCTTAATAAACTCAGGTAGTGTAAGTAAGGTCCGAGACAAAATTAAAATAAACTAAGCAGGTATAACATGAACTAATTTGTTTTCTTCTATATCTGAACATAATTAACACTTTCAGACAGTATAGTTAACAGTTTACCATTATTCATAGAAAAAAAAAACAATCGGTCCTTAAAAAACTCAAGTACCTACCTAATAAATATGTTGTAACAAAAACTTGTTATTTACGTAGAATCAATAAATTTATAGGTACTATTTTTAGATAAATACCTCTTATCTAAAAATATAGTCTAACAAAACATTAAAAAATAAATGTTTATTTTTGCACAGCTGCAGTAATGATATATGCTTTTACAATACACTTCCTCGAAAACTGGTTCATATCGCACTACGATTAGGTTCACAATGCAATGTATTTCACACGCGTGCGATTTTTTATTTTCCAACACGTGTGCGGGAATAAAAATTGCCACAGATAACTTATATATAGACTTAGTCCTTTTTAGACCTTAAAAATGCATTCGATACCGTCTCTGCGCCTATTCTTGTAAACAAGCTGGAAAAAATAGGTATTAGAGATATCGCACTTGATCTGTTTAGGAATTATCTTTCAAATAGGAAGCAGATTGTCAAAGTGGGGCAACATATAAGTGATGTCACAGATGTATCATACGGCGTCCCCCAAGGTAGTGTATTAGGTCCAACGCTCTTCTTGATATACATAAACGACCTGTGTAACATGAAAATTCCTAATGCCAAAGTCCTGTCGTACGCCGATGATACAGCTGTCATCTTCTGTGGTAGGTCATGGCATAATGTGCAGCGTAGTGCTGAGTTGGGAATGTCCCAGGTTGCGAATTGGCTCAATTCTAATGTTCTCACATTAAATGCCTCCAAAACAAACTTTATAAGTTTCAGCATTTGCAATCGTACTCAACCAACCGGCGATTTTCGAATCATTATACACACTTGTGATGGTAATAATGTTGATAATTGTAACTGTTCTAGTATTGGCAAAGTTTATAGCACAAAATATTTAGGGGTAATGCTGGATCAGAGATTGTGTTGGTACCCCCATCTTGAGCAGGTGGCGAATCGGGTCTGCAAGCTAAATTGGATTTTTAAGAATCTGCGTCACGTGCTCCCTAGGTCTATACAGAGTAGCGGTAAGCCTACTGTTCGAAATGTGCTCACTCAAGTCTATATTTCTCTTGCGCAATCAACATTGATATACTGTATTCCTGTTTGGGGTGGGGCAACAAAATCTAATTTCATCCAATTGGAGCGAGCACAACGAGCCCTGCTCAAAATTATGTATTTTAAAAAAAGGAGATATTCTACAGAGAACCTCTACAAACTTAGTGATGTACTGTCAGTTAGGAAACTATACATTACACAAATTATTTAAAAAATGCACAAAACTTTACCTTACAATCCGGATATACTCTCTAGGAGAAGAAAACACAATATAGTTCAAATACCTTTAACCAAGACCAAATTCGGATCTACGCAATTTAGTAAACGATCAGCTCAATTATATAACAAAATAAATAAAGAAATTTTCATATATGAAAAATCTTATCATTTAAGTAAAGAAATGTTGATTGACTGGATAAAACCACTGACATATGATAATACGGAAGCTCTCCTACAAAACGTATCTTAACAAGTATACGACCCGCTCATCCTACACATACATTCACACACACATACTCATACAATCACACATCCAAAACACTCATGCACGCTCAACAGCACATACACACTCATGCACATGCTCACACAAGTTCACATAATTATAATTTGTCTGTGTTACTGTATTTTTTGTTGTTTTATACTGTTTTTTATTGTGTTTTAAGTAAGTACTTACTGTTGTAAAGGAGCGGAGTCCTCTAATACAGGCATTGCTTAAATGAAGACTCCAAACCCAAAATTGTTCATGTATAATTTTTTGGACACAATAAACGTTATTATTATTATTATTATAGTCCAAATTGGTTCAATGCCTCTATTCACACCGTCTCGCGCCAGAGACGGTCCTCTCATTCTGAGGGGATTTTTTTTTTTAATCTCGGCAAGGTTTTGTCTTTACGGCGTTAATATTTTTGGAATATTGAAATAATGTTTATAAATAGAATAACATGATTATTACATTATAAAAAATGATTATGAACAAATTAACATTTATTTGTGTTCTAAACTCAAAAATATTTGAATTTTCTATTTTTCATATTAGGCTGTATAACGGCTTTATACCTTTGCTTCTCCTTCAACCTGGCGAAAGCAAGGCGCGGAAAAAAAAGAAAATTAAATCATAGTTTCCTAATAATTCATGACAAAAATATTTTAAGTACTTACTTGTTATTGTGTTTATTTGTGATTTGATAAAAGTGGTTGCTAGTTTATAATAATGGAAGTCACGAGGCCCCAATGTTCTTCATTGTTCGCTGTCTCTTGCTTGTCTAATCCAATCCCATTCACATATTTGCTTTAAATTTGTCGATCCAGTGTCATCGTGGTCTATTTTTTTTTTTTTTCCTTCTGGCTTTGCACGGTTTGTGCATTTAGCCAATGTCAAGTTTTAGTTCTTGTGTGTGTTCTTGTGTATTGATGAAATTATATATAAATGCATGATGATGATATCCCCGCCCACTCCCCTTGAGTTTCAGTAAAGATGTGGCACTTTACTGAGTCCTCACGCGGACTTCTTGGGAGAACTTGAAGCGAAGTTGCACTGTTTTGTTTCATTTGCCTACACTAATGCACGTTCACAAACACTTAATGGTTAATAATCCACCATTATTACACATTAATATTCGGCTAAACACTAATTTTGGAAAATTAAACAAACTGCTGAACATGACGCTTCACTTTCCCGCCAAGAAGTCATCATCGTGGTCTTTATTTATTTACATAGTTTGTGTCTAGGGTTGCCACCTTTTATAAACAAATAGTAGGTAGGTACTCTGTTTGTTTGTAAAAAAGTAAATATACTTATTTACTTTTTTAACAACAAACAGAGTACCTACCTACCTAAGTAAAAGCAACAAAAAAATATGTATGGAAAAAAAAATGCGGGTATTTACTTTTTTACGGTAAAAAAAATAAAGCACATCTGAAAATAAAGTAGATCATATCTATTATTCATTTGCCCGCATTTTTTTTCTATCAAATATGTGTTAGGTACTAGTGAATATCTAAACAGCATCTTTACAGTCCATGTCTAAATTCAAGTAGGGAACATGTGCATCAGTGGATCACGGGGAACAGTGAATCATTTTGTTAAAGGGGAGATTTCTGAAAATGGTCAAAAATGTGTTTTTTTAAAGCAGTGTATCTCAGGGGTTCCCAAACTTATTTTGTCTACTGCTCCCTTTGAGTATAAATTATTTTTAGCGCCCCCATTTTTTCACGACCTGACAGGACGATAGCATTCGACGACACCGACAAGGCTGAATGCCTGGCTGACAGTCTCGAGACTCAGTGCTCGCCCAGCTCTCAACCAGTAGACCAAGCTCACCTCGCTGAGGTCGACGCTGAAGTCGAACGTAGAGCCTCTCTCCCTCTGGTTGAAGACCCTGATTGTCCTCGGCCTCCCGTGACCCCCAGACGAAGTGCACGATATCATCAAGGGTCTTAAACCCCGTAAATCTCCCGGTTCAGACGGAATCAACAATAGGGTGCTCCAGCTGTTCCCCGCTCACCTTATTATGCTAATGACCACCATCTTCAATGGTGCACTTAGTAACAACATTTTTCCTCAAGCTTGGAAAAGTGCCACGGTCATCGGTGTCCCGAAGCCCGGCAAGCCTAAGACCGAGCCTTCCAGTTACCGGCCCATCAGTCTACTCAACGTCTTCGGCAAAGTCTATGAGAGGCTTATTTATAAGCGTCTCAGAGACTATGCCGAGACGAAGGGCCTCATCCCAAACAAACAGTTCGGTTTTAGAACCCAACATTCATGCGTAGGTACAACAGGTCCACCGTATCGTCGAACATATAAGCGTTGGCTTCCAACGTGGGTTCATGACGGGTGCTGTGTTCTTCCATACTGCGAAAGCGTTCGACAAAGTCTGGCACAACGGCTTATTATATAAGCTCTACAAATTCGGTGTGCCGGATCGTCTCGTGCTCATCTTACGAGACTTTTTGTGGGACCGCACCTTCCGCTATCGCATCGAGGGTGCGCTATCCTCTCCCCATCCGATCCACGCAGGCGTCCCTCAGGGGTCTGTGCTTCACCGCTGATTTTCACTATATTCAATAGTGATATCCCCAAATGTAGAAAGGCGCAGTTAACTCTG
Source organism: Tiliacea aurago (assembly GCA_948098905.1). NCBI lineage: Eukaryota > Metazoa > Arthropoda > Insecta > Lepidoptera > Noctuidae > Tiliacea > Tiliacea aurago. The sequence goes on from OX402576.1 coordinate 21,274,634, forward strand.
TTCGCAGACGATACGGCCATCTACTACACCGGCCGCAGGCAAGATCAGATCTCCTGCAACCTCCAGACCGAAGTCAACAGACTCGCGGCCTGGTTTAGGAAGTGGAGGATCGAAGTCAACCCTGATAAGAGCCAAGGGGTCCTATTTTCTAGGCCCCGGCGATCACCCGCCCTTCCCCAACCGATCACCATGTTCGGCAAGCCTATCCCTATCCCTTCCCTATCCTTGAACGATATGTGATGGTCGAGGACCACACCGAGATAAATCTGACAGTGACAGAAAGAATGAAAGAAAAAAGAAAATGCGTTTATTACGTTTGTATACGTTTACAGCGGTTTACCTGTTGTCAGCGTCATAAAACTCTGTATCTATTGTACTCACACATACACGCGTTGGTTTCGCTAACGCTATCCTCTACCACAGAACATTTAAAAGAACGACAACTTCATACAAATAAAAAACCGGTCAAGAGCAAGTCGGACTCGCGCACCGAGGGTTCCGTACGTATATATGATGTTGATGATTTCTGAAAAACTGTGCTATTTAGAGACATAGTTTTATTTTTCCTGTAATCTTTACATAAACTTCTATCACATAGAATCATTTCAGATTTTTATCTATGCAAACTTCGGAGATAAGGGGGGGGGGACGGTATTTTATTTACATTTTTCATCAAGTCTGCTGGGTAAAAAAAATATATATTTGGGAATACGTACAAACAGCGCTCTTTCAATACCCCACATGCCCTAGTAGTCCCACTTAAATTTTTAAGACTCCCTTTTAGTCCCTTTTGCAAAAAACATTTTTTTTTTTTAATTCTTTCGTGTTTGTATAATAGTTGGGCAAACGTCATCTAAAACTAATCTAAATTTCATTGATAGCATAGTAGTTCTTGAGATATCCAGGTGTGACGACAGACAGACAGACTTAGTCTCACCATAAGGGTTCCTTTTTAGCATTTTGGTACGGAACCCTAAAAAGCTTACACGAGAGCACACTATCGCTTCAGTGTAAAAAAGAAAAACAAATATTCCTTCAGAAACTCGTGAGGAGGTCCTACCATTTATTTTTAGTTTTATACTTACATACAACGAATACTTAAAAATATATATAAAAATTGGAACGAAGATTTGAAAGGATGATTTGTCAAATTGTCACAGAGAGGCTAAGTCTGTCTCTCTGTGACAAATCATCCTTTAATAATTAAATATTCATTTTTATTTCGCTACCGTAGGTACCTACTAGGTAGGTGTATCTTTTGTGTAGGTACAGAAACTGAACAATAATATTAGTAGGTATAAAAAAAAACAAGTATTACGTATAATGATAAATATTAATCAGTATCGTATGTGAATATACACATCTTACCTACAAACAAACAAACAAGGGAGTTGACATTAAGATTTTTTCGGGTCGTCTCATTTTCACAGTAGTACACAAATTTCGTTGACTCTTTTTATTATGCACTATGGTACTTATAATAATAACTAATAATAAGTTATTATATTGCATTAGGGATTAGTCTGTTGTAGTACTCTGTAGCAGCTCGCAGTACTTATGGCATTTGGCTCGCCACATAGATAACAATCGTAAGTACAGCACACCACTTGACTATCTACCCTTTCTTTATATACAGGGTAGGTACACCAGATCACAATGCGAAAAATATAACTATTATGTACAATATTTAATCGTATTTGCTTACATTAATGTTACTTCTTAAACAAGTCTCAAATTAAACAATTAACAAAATGGAAAATACAAATTATTCTAGTCAAGATTTTCTCGGTTTTTCCTTTTTTTTTCAAGTTTACCTTACCTTTAGTTTACCTATAAAGGGGTCAATAAGGAGAAACGCTCTTTCAAACATAACAAAAGTCTTTACGGTGCCTAGTTTTATGACTATATACCTACACGGGAATGTACATAAACAAAAACTATAAAAGACACGACGAGACAAACACTACTATTAAAAAAATGCACTGCACATAAAACATATCCCGCGCAATATGGCACGCGGCAATAGAATTATATTATAGGTAGCATAAGAGTGTAGCTTTCTATCGGTGAAATAATATTTGTTATTCAGTCAGAGATTACCTCTTACAACCAAACAATGTTACCTCTTTATATTATTAGTTTGATTGGACAAAATATTAGATATAGTACAGGAAGTGACAATGCTTCTGATTGTTGCTACATTTGAACAAGTCATTTTTATACCACCGGCCCATGACATTAGGTACATACTTACTTATTATAGGTATGTATGGTTAAGATAATAGGCACGTCGGTAGAGGTGGAACTAAGAATACAGAAAGATTGAGCTTCAAGAAAATGAAAATGTCGTCTAAATACCTACCTACGTAAATCCCGAAACTTATTATGAAGACACTTATTATGAACAATCTCCAAATGCGTCATAAGAATTTAAGCCGAACTACAGTTCGGCTTAAGGCGCAGATATATGCCAGTGACCTTGAGTGGTTAGCTTGCGTGTTCTGTACTGAGCTCACGCAACGCGTCGTACGTTCAGCCAGTAATATGACTCGTCCATGAAGGAGCGCTGTCCCCAATTTGACGCATTATTCATTTATTATACACAAAACAAAAAGTATTTTAATAAAACGCTTATACTAAAAGATCAATAATTAAATTATCTTTAAATTGTTCAGGTTTCAGAAAAATACGCTTGGTAGATTTTGCGCCATTCTCAGTTTTTTATCCGCGTTAGACATAACATTACAAATTAATTTCACTATGTAATATAAACATAATCTAAAATATTCACATATTCAATTATTGAGAAAATACTCTAATTTAACATAATTTTATATTTTTTTCAAATCATTAACACTACTCGTTTAAACGTGAACTTCAGTATAAAACCATTTTGTCGACACGGTTGGCGCAGTGGTTAAGCGATTGACTGCTGCGCTGCGTGTCGCGGGTTCGATTCCCGCACGGAACAAATATTTGTATGACCTACAACTAGTTGTTCCCGGTCTGGCTGTTTGTGTATGTGAGTTTATGTTTGTAAACGCACCCACAATACAGGAGAAATTCCTAGTACGTTTTTCTAAAAAAAAAAAAAAGTCAGTTATCGTCGCCTTAAATTCCATGCAGTCCGTAACGGAGACCGTAAGGGCCGGCGCTCACTGCCGGCATGGTACGGCAGATTGTGCTGCGGCCTCCCGCGGCGTTCCGTAGCATGCCGTGGTATCCCGTGGCATTCTGCTGAGCCATCCCGTGCCGTGCCGGCAGTGAGCGCCGGCCCTAAGACCAGTGGCGTAGCGTGAGGGGGGGCAGAGCTGGCCATGGCCCCGGGCGGCGCCGATAGAGGGTACGGCGGCGTCAGGTCATCCTAATGGTATTGTCATCAGGACTAGAGAGGTACGAAAAATTTCAAGACAGTGGGACAAATAATAGAAGTTGTTCAAAATAGAATGCCAAGATTTGACGTAAACAAATAGATAGGTACGTACTTACTCAACCACCCATTTTTGTTTAATATATTAAATGGAACACTAATGTATACTTATACAAAATAAGTGTTCCATATAATACTTATAATTATCATGTGAAGTTAAATATGCTTGTCAGTACATAGTATAAAACAAAGTCGCTTCCCGCTGTCTGTCTGTGCCATGTATGCTAAGATCTTTAAAAGTACGCAACGGATTTTTATGCGGTATTTTTTAATAGTTAGAGTGATTCAAGAGGAAGGTTTACATGTATAATACATGCATAATATAGTAGATAAACACTGCACATCAGCATTTCACCCGTGCGAAGCCGGGGCGGCTCGCTAGTAAAGTATATAATTCAATTTATGAAACTATTAACGGAAACTGAAATCGCAAATACGGAAACTGAAATCGCATTAAACTGAAATCGAAACAATAAATGCCTTCATACCTATTCGTCTTGCACCTGCAATGATAAATTGATAAGGCATGACGTTTTTGGCGACGAAAGTAGGGATGTTGGCTTATCGTAAGAAGACCGTTTTAAACGAAAATTGTTTTCTTCATTAGATAGAGTACCTACCTACCTACCTAATTGCTGAAATTAGTGAAAGATTCCAGCAGCTCCGGCGTTGGGCAGATAATATAGGCTTTAGATTCCTGCCCATTGGTTTTATTGACATTTATTTTTGAATTCAAACTTCAAGTTGGAAGGCATAACTTAACCTTACATTGTATTAAAGCTTAGTTGCGCCAAATTTCGGGTTTGCCGCGGTTGGCAGAAATACCTACACGCTACGCCACTGCGTAAGACTCCTCGTACACTCTCTTGGATTATACTTCGGCTATTCAAGCAACAAGGATGTTCTCTATCAAAATAGCAAGTGCGAATGATTTGGCACTGGTGCCCAACGTGGCGACATGACTTGCGTCAAGTGAAACGCGCGCGCGTCACCTTTTTCCATCCATAGAATCCATGCTATAAATATAAAACATTCCTCCATATTTGAAAATCGTCGTAACTTTTAGGTCTACCCCGACTGCCTCATTTCACTGACTATTGACAAAGTCTACTAAAAAAGTAGGAAACGGTGGTGGAATAAAATTACTGCAAAAATCAAGCGGTAGGTAGGTACCTCCCGTACTTAGTTTGTATTAAATAGACGACCCGTACGCGTTATAGATACGGTAGTACGTAAATTAAATCCGGTTGATCTGGGTCCGAATCACCCTCGCACTCAGAAGTTAATGTGCAGGCATCCGGACCTTCTTTCAGTTCCTGCTCTTTTCTTGCTCTGTTGTTAATGCCGCGAGCAATCCTAAAAACAAGAAATTTTATGTTCACAATACTATAGAGTAGCTATCCACCCTGTTTAAGAAATTGCCCAAAGTAGGGTAAGTCCAGGATAGCTGCCTCATTTTTTTGATGGGGGCCATAACTTATTAATTAAAAACCTATCGGCAATACGTCTTTTGCATAAGTTAACTTTGATCTCTAATCTATGATTGTACCCCTTTTATTTGTAAACGGTTTTTCAACAAGAACTTTGTTTTTTAAAACAAAAACAATGTAGATGAAAATGATTCAAATTTCTATTGTAATATAAAGTATGTAGTAAGGTTTGGCAATTATGAATGAAAAATGATATCGGACATGTCCACCACGACCACGCTCACAGATGTCGATTCTTTCATCATGAATTTATTGCAAACCAAATTTCTCGATCAAGACTCGCTGTATGAATGCTTCAATATTAGATGTTAATTGAAATAAAACAGACTAGTTTCTATGTAATCAGTTTGTATTCAATATATTGACATTAATTTATGACTTCTTTTATAATTGTAGTAAAGAAGCATTTTTTTTTAATTCTTGTGAAATTATAATCATCTTATACATATACTTAACGCTATCAATATTCTTTTCAGAACTAACAATAGATAATTCTATCAGTCTTATTCTTCTCTTTCTTAGTCTTCTTAATTCTTCTTCTTCTTAATTATTCTTCTTCTCAATTATTCTTCTTCTTAAGTCTTCTTATTATTCTTCTTCTTGTTATTATTCTTTCTTCTTCTTAATCATTTTACCACGCCTGGTTTTCTTTTTTATTTCCAAGGCATTTCTTCCACCTGTGACAATAAATAGTTAGGGATAGATGCCCCTAATCTATGGCTACAGCAGATGGGGCAACTGTACTTTTGGCACAGGATAGATGCCTTTTTAAATTAAAAATAAGATAAAAAGAAAACTATAATTTAAAGCATTATTCCGTGTACTTACTGTAATACAGGCAAATAAATAAATAAAATATATAATGGAGTAAAAAGATATTCGATAACAAGTACTTACTTACGATTATAATATCAACGCTTGCTGAGATCTCGCCGCGGAAGATTTATTATACACTCACGGACGAAACGCGTGCACTCTACCCTACGGTTTTCGTGTAGATGGGTAGCACACTCTTTTAAAACGAGGATCGTGCGAGGCACTCCTTTTTCAAAGTGTGCTAACACACTGTGCTACCACGGATGAGGCGAGGCTGCGGTGGCCTGTAAGCACGTGCGTGCTGTGAGTATGTCAGTGAGTCGCATGACTCGCCGCGCGAGTCGCGAGTTGTGCCGTGTCGCGAGTTCTGGCATGTCGCGTTGTCGTCACTACACACTACACTCCGACTGCGACCAACGTGACACGGCACACACTCGCAGTAGAGTAGCCACATACTGTGACTAATCGGTCAAGCGCGTCACACAACTTGCACGAGAGTGATGATGAGGGAAAGAGAAATCAAAATGGTTACAAATGTTCTGTGTAGCTTATCTGTGCCCTGTGGTGTGCTAGCACATCAAAATAAAAAGAGTGAGTGACTCTTTTTATCCAAGTGAGTAGCTACAACTGCTTTAGCACATGTGCTGAGTTACCCAACACTAGAAAGCACTGGGGTCTGCGGGGGGACGTTTCCTATTGTATAGTACGATTTTGGCCTACGATATTTCTAACATTGAGTATTCTAAGTCGCGGCAACTATCCCATTGGAGCACCTATCCTGGAATTACCCAAATTTGGATACAGATTTATGTAAAAACTCTGGCCAGGTGTGTGTCGGAACAGCACAGTGAAGGGTTCCGTAGTTTGGATGAATGTTTATTTTATCTATACAATATGTAACAAAACCCCTGTTGTTCCTTCTACCTACGTTTTAAGAATCAGTATACATACGTAATAAAGCAAGTCATTTATAAAAACTGTTCAAAACAAATAATTAAAATAAATATTTAATTATTCATATTTGGAATGTTTAACTGATTTCTTACCTCTTTAGTTCTTTGATTTTGACTTCTCGACTAGCCAATGATTAATTTTTTTAAATTATATTTTCACCAATGTTGTGCTTGTAGGTACCTAAATGTATACGTCCCTAAAAGGAACAACAGGGTTTTTGTTACATACTGTATAAATAAAGAAATTAATGCTGTTCGTTAGTAAGCGCATCATGTGAGAACGGCTTGACTGAATAATTTTTTTTTTGTTTTAAATTTGATAAATATCCTGGATTTTTCTCTAATTTCGGAAAAACGGAACTCTAGACTATAATGAATATTTATCGACAGCAAAAGTAAATGACAAAAGTGCAAAAGCAAATGACTGTTAAAAAGTAAAGTACCTAGGTGCCTACCTACTTACATTTTATAAGATGGTCGACTACTTATTACTCGTTATTTTGTAGAATCTACTTAGCTGTGATTGTAGGTATCCCTTTTAAGGCTTCTACAGACCAGCGCGACTCGCGACGCGACACAAAGGCACCGCTCGTCGCGCAACACGGAGGGCCTTTGTGTCGGTCTGTAGAAGCCTTTAACTTCGTTATTAACATAACCAAAAACAACGGTTTCGCTGGTTGGGGCTAACAAAACTGGGCACTGTAAAGTTTAATCGCAAACGGATTCCTAAATCGAAAATAGTGTTCATCATATACCCATAATATTTTAGAAAGACCGACACCTCACACAACGGAATAAACGAGTAAAAAAATGATTTTTTTCCCAAAAATTTTTTTTTACCCAAAAATATTTTTTTTACAACTTTGTAGACGTGATATTACATTTATATTTAATACATTATGATAGTACATTTTGATACAAGTGGAGAATGTATGTTAATGCATTCGTGGCGGAATTAACACCCGAGCCGTAGGCGAGGTTGTTTTTCAGCCGAGAACTGCATTATCAAATGTCCACATTGTATCAAACGACGTTTTTCAATACACTTTTGAAGATATAAAATCAAATACTTAACGAAAAATATTTTTGTCATGAATTTTTAGGCAACTATGATTTAATTTCCTTTTTTTTTTGCGCTTTTCTTTCGCCAGGTTGAAGGAGAAGCAAAGGTGTAAAGCCGATAGCCTAATATGAAAAACAGAAAATTCAAATATATTTGAGTTTAGAACACCAATTAATGTTAATTTGTTCACAAACGGGATTTTATTGTAATAGTCATGGTATTTTATTTATAAACATTATTTAGATATTCGAAAAATATTAGTTGCCGAGATGTAAAAAAAAATCACCACCGAATAGAGAGGACCGTCTCTGGCGCGAGACGGTGTGAATAGAGGCATTGAACCAATTTGGACTAAGTATAGGTATAAGTTATCTGTGGCATTTTTTATTCCCGCACACGTGTTGGAAAATAAAAAATCGCGCGCGTGTGAAATACATTGCACTGTGAACGTTAGGTATCGTAGTGCGATATGAACCAGTTTTCGAGGAAGTGTATTGAAAATATTTTTTCAATACACTTCCTCGAAAACGTTACGGGTGCTCGAAGTCCAAATTGGTTCTATGCCTCTATTCACACCGTCTCGTCGCGCCAGAGACGGTCCTTTCTATTCGGAGGTGATTTTTTTTTAAATCTTGGTAAAGATGCGTCATTATGGCGTTAATATTTTTGGAATACCTATTTAAATAATGTTTATAAATAGAATACCATGATAATTACAATAAAAAAAAAACGTTTGTGAACAAATTAACATTTATTGGTGTTCTAAACTCAAATATATTTGAATTTTCTATTTTTCATATTAGGCTGTTTATCGGCTTTATACCTTTGCTTCTCCTTCAACCTGGCGAAAGTAAAGCGCGGAAAAGAAAGGAAATTAAATCATAGTTTCCTAATAATTCATGACAAAAATATTTTTCGTTATTTTATTTTATTTCTTCAAAAGTGTATTGAAAAACGTCGTTTGATACATGTGGACATTTGTTATTGCAGTTATCGGCTCAAAAACTACCTCGCCTACGGCTCGGGTGTTAATTCCGCCTCGAATGCAATGACAAACATTCTCCACTTGTATCAAATGTACTGTTAGGTATAACCGTGCCAAAATACAACTTTTTTGTACCATAAGTCTCAGAGTTAAATCGCGGTCAGACGGAGATGGCAAAACTATAGGGCAAGAGTAATATGGAGTTCAGTTAGTAAAGAATGAGAATTTTTAAATTTATTTAGTACTTAATTCTTAATTTTGACATACAAACAAATAAATTCAAAGTAGTTTTCTAAGTTGATCATGATTCAACTTTGTACTCTTTTAGGTTTCAGTAGAAAAACAAGGGACGGCTCCCTTGTTTTCTTTAAAGAGTAGGTAAGTATATAAAGTTCAATCAAGATCAACTAAGAAAAATACTTTTAATTTTTTTGTTTGTTTGTCAAAGTAAGGAATACTTACTAAACAAATTTAAAAATTCTTAGAAAACTACATCAAGAGTATACGGCGGGGTAATTGCGTAACACACGCTTTCCGTATTGTCAATTGCAACGGTTAATAAGAAAAATAGATGCAAAATTCGCAATAAAAGGAATCTAGTCTTACTTATCGTCAAATAATAGATATTGTCTTACGGATCCGCTAGCGCCAGCGGCATCGCCCCCTTCATTTAGGGCGCCTGTATCCGCATCGCTCCCTCCAGGCAGGGCGGGCACCTCTATCTGCATCGGTCCCTCTAGGGAGGGTGCCTCTACCGGCATTGGTCCCTCTAGGTAAGGTGCTTCTATCGGCATCGGTCCCTCTAGGTAGGGCGCCTCTAACGGCATCGGTCCCTCTAGGTAGGGCGCCTCTACCAGCATCGGTCCCTCTAGGTAGGGCGCCTCTAACGGCATTGGTCCCTCTAGGTAGGGCGCCTCTACCGGCATCGGTCCCTCTAGGTAAGGCACCTGTACCGGCATCGCGCCCTCCATGTCTGACGCCGCCCTATGCGTCACTATTGCCAAACTTCTCTCCCTACGGAGCACTGCTCTCTTGTTGCGTCGGCGCATCTCTTTCGCCACTGCTTCAGCCCCGCCGCCACTCAGACCCGTGCTGGAGCTGCTGGCGCCGGGAACGCGGCATTAGGTAAGCCTTGTTCCTTGTGCCCTAATTAAACAAAAAAACAGTTGCAAACTAAGTTTTTTATTTTTATTAATAATATTATATTTTCTTTTAGGGCTGATTTGTCAAAGGCCTAACATTCCTTTAATACCTTTTCATTTCTCATACTCGGAAAGTAGTGTTTGTTTGATCTGAGTAACGGGTGGAAAACGCTGCTTCCCACCCTTGGGCGGGAAATAATCATAGTAATTGCTTCCCTCCCGAGGGTGGGATAGAATTTTAAAAATAGAACTAATTTTGGTTAGGTAGTCGGCTACGAACATTTTTACATACTTATTTAAGAAATAACACAATTAAAAAAAAAATGCGATTTTGTGAGTTTATAAACAGCCAATGTGAATTTAAAAAAAATACCTATTAAGCAAGACGGCCCGCGCCTATGAAGCGGTGTGTTCCAAAAAAAATTAAAAAAGACTATTATTATTTGACGGAATACTAACTTTGTAAGCTGTACCCAAATTCAAAATCTGGGTTTTATATACTTAAACTAATATTTGACTAAAAATTAATTCAAGCGATTCTGAAATGTTGACCCCAGATTCAGAGGTTAAAGAAGCGGCAAATACAGTACCTAATCGAAAATCTTTTGCCAGAAATTTCATAGGAAAGTTATTTAAATATATACAATGATTTTATGAAGTGGCGAGCAAACAAGAAAATAAAATATTTTAGAAAATCTACAGTTTTTTACTTTCCTTTTAATCGAAATGAAAAGTAGAGTGTTCAACACGGGCGAAAGTCACCAATTCCTTTCGACCCCTGTATAACAATCTACTATTGTATATAAGTGTTTTTTCCAGAAAAAAAAGTACATTCTACGGATTCTAAGATAACTGACAAAAAAAAGGCCAGTACCGGCAGTACAACCTACATAAAGGGTGGATCACTATCAGGGCGATAACTGAAACTGCCATGATATTTAGATTTTTGATTTTAAGATCAGTTTTTGATTTCCCTTTTCATAAAATATTTTTTATAAAAATATGCTTTTGCAGAAGATACAGGATTTTGACTCATGCTAAACTAGGAGCGTTTTAAGAAAATAAAACTGCAGCTTTAGTTGTCTCCAAAATCGACATCATGGGTCCTTTGGAAACTTACCTGTAGGTAGGCCTATTGCCCAATGATATTGCGTTTAACCCAAAGAGATATAGGATAGATACTCTATAGAGGCCATCAGAAGTAATGTCATAGAAAAATGGTGATCCCATATCTCAGTGACGCCATCTAGCGTTGTTGTATCTTGTTTTCATTAACTTGATTTTTTATTTTAATAGGTATATTTTATCACGGTAGGTAGATTGGTAGTTGAAAGAAAAGTAGATTGATGCACCGAGCGCAAAGTGAGTAATTCAGAGTGATATGTTGGCACTAAATTAGCACGAGTAGGTATATTATTATTTTATGAAATGACTATTGTTTTGTCTAAATTCTGGTTAAATTACAAAATATTAACGAAAATAAACCGTGGATAAGTCTAGTCGTTTTATCACTACGAGATTTGATTGCATAATTAGGCATTTATGTACTTCCAAAATAATTATCTTTTGGTGGACACTACTAATTAATGCGACTGGACATGCAGGCGTATCACACTAGACTGAGCGAGTTTTGCCCACTAGGACAAATGTGTCGGCTATAATATAACTGGCTCGCGTCATGTTCCGCTACTCGCATCCGATTCGAGTAGCGGAACATGACGCGAGCCTGTTGAATTGAACTACTGCGGTTTCGTAGCGGAGATGTGGTCCCGACGTTAATAAAATATTTTTTTATTTCCGTACCTACCTAAGGGCCCGACGCATACATGGTAAACAATTGTTTGCACAACGCGGCGCATTGCTGTCTTTTTGCAGGCATCTTAACTTGAAAGGTCCTTCTGTAAACAAAATAGAATAAATAGTAAAATAAAAATTTTATCATCCTCCTGCCATAAATCGACGCAATTTATTTGGGGTCGGCGCAACATGTCCCTTTCTTCCACACTTCTCTATTACTCGTCATCTCGGTAGTCACCCCCTGTCTAGCTATATTATCATTCACACAGTCCATCCATCGTTTCTTTGGTCTTCCCCTACATTTATATCCATCGACACTCAAAACTTTTCTCACGACATTTTCCTCAGTTCTCCGCATCACATGCCCATACAGTGACAACTGATTTCCGCACAACTTTTCAGTGACCAGGGGGGCTAAAATGGACGCTTTGGCAGAATCATAATATGATCTGCGTACAGTTCATAGGTACCCACATCCCGCAATTCATCTGTTTGACAGCTGCTATTTGACATTAGACTTGTTTAGAGCGGAATTTTTGCGAGCGAGCGATTCGTGTTTTGTGGACCATTTTACGAAACTCCATACAAAACTGTCAAACAGATGAATTGCGGGATATGAATTGTACGCAGATCATACTATGATTCTGCCAAAGCGTCCATTTTAGGCCCCCAGTGCCACTTTCAGACTTCCTCTTATTATTATGTAGGTCTAGGTACTCATTTCTTATTCTATCCATTCGTGTCACACCACACATCCCTCTTAGCATTCTCATCTCAGCTACATGCAATTGCCTTTCATTCATCCCTTTTGTGGCCCAACATTCTGATAACATTTTAATATGATGTAATTGTAAGTACGTACTTAAGTAAGTAGGCACTTATGTGAAAAAAAAAACGCGACCATAAAACAAACTAAAAGTAACAAACAAGTTGATCTAGTTAATCTGTTATTTATACAAAGCGAAATGTCACTCATTTACTCACTGACTAAACTAATAAATAAAATTGTCATTGCTGTCGGGGGACTTCTAATAAAAAGTGTCCACAGAACGGTCCCCTGAAACTGAATAAAGTCGATAGTTTCAGCAAAAAAGCTCTGCTTTCTCTTGGCATCTAACTTAGTGTACGCAAAGTTTTAAAACTCATTTTGTGTTGATAAATATCTAGCTCAAATATAGTTGTCTACGTGTGAGTGTACTTTAAACCTCTGTCTACTCCTTCGGAGATATAAGGGTGATGCTATTTTATGTTACGTGTTGTTAGAAGTCTCTGTTCTTCCACTTAGAAACTAAAAGGAACAAGTTCGTATGTAAAAATAAATAAAAATATTGTGTCGATTTAAAAAAAAACATAAATAATTAGCATTATATTCACCTGTAAGGATATTCGTGTTTAACTTTCCGTTTAAGAGATAATTAGATTTTTCATACTAGCTTCATACAATTTTTTGTAAAAAAAATATAATTCCTTCATTTTTGAGCAGAATTAACTCGGTTGTCATTTTTGTATAAAGTAATGACTAATAGAAGCATAGAATCCGGCACTTGCAAATTGAAATCCGTCTATGAAAGTCGATTTTCAGCCCACCGTGCGCCGCCCAGCTGTGATTCCGAATATTGTTTTATCATCGAATTCAACTTATAATACAGCTTGTGCAACGCTGTGTCCAACGTTAATGTTCTTTCGTAACATAACTCTAGACCCGACACCAATTTTTAAAAACGCGATTTTAGCTCCTGTTTTATTTTTATCGGAAGGAATGAACTCCGCTTTCGGCCGCTGCCCGTAGGTCTTGGCTTCTACAGATGTATCCACTACCTTCACTTCGTACATCCAGTATGTTCTCGAGAGCACGTTGGTCATTGTTGGTATTGTACACATCCACTTGTTTTGATTAAGGAAATATGCGCACACACTCGCCATCTGCAAATAAACCAGTCTGTGCGACTAGACGACGATCCAGTACCTACTTCGAGTAGCTGCATAGTAAGTTGACCGACGCGCAAATTATTTACTTAAGGGGGCTATCACAATTTTTCCTGAATTTGCGCGTTTTACTCGAGTTTTGATGTGTGATTATGGTTTAGATATAGCCATAAAATAAAAAATAAAATATGCCCAAGCAAGTTTAATTATTGATCTTGGGAGCGCTTTCAATAAATATTTCAATTTATTTACATAAATCAGTAAAAACCTTGTCTCTGAAAAGAAAAAAATCTAATCTAAATTTTACTTTTGGGTAAAAGTAAAATTTAGATTATGATGATGATTTTGATGCTTTTTTACACCGCAGATAACGTAATTTAAGAAATTATAAAAATGTCCATGGTACTACTGTATTTTATACTTGGGAGCGCTTTAAGGCTTCTACATACCAGCGCGACTAGTCGCGCGACGCGACACGGCACAAAGGCCCCACGTGTCGCAGGACGAGCGGTGCCTTTGTGTCGCGTCGCGTCGCGCGACAAGACGCCCCGGTATGTAGAAGCCTTTAATCAATTTATTATATTTCGTATAGTAATTCACCAAACATAATTCTGTAAAGCAGAGAGTTACTGACCATTTTTCATCCGGAGTTTTATTTTTTATCTACGAATATAAAATCCAAATTCAAACAAAAACTATTTAATAACTAAGTTAACTATGTTACCTTGCTCGAAAAAAAATAAAATAGTCTATTTAAAAGTAAAATAACGGCGTAAATCAACGGCGAAATAAGCTATATTTTCGAGAGCGCAAAAGTGATGAAACTATTAACAGGTGCTGAGACTGACACGAATGGTTATCACCACGAAAACTGTACTTTTATAGTTACACAGACTTATTGTTTCGATTATTTCACGCTTTCTCACAATTAGATAAGAAATTGACGAAAAACGTTTTATTTTGTGATAGCACCCTTAATTGTGTTGTATTAATAATTAGAAGATTTAAAATTTTTGCACGTCCAAATTGAGACATACTGCCGCCATATTTTTTTGTTTATTTTCTTACCGGGGCTGCCTCAATTTTGTGCTGTGGAACAATTTGTATGAGAAACAATAAAAACCTTTTTTTATTTTTATTATTTCTTGATTGTTTCTCTAGCTTTACAAAACAGTCACTAGACTTCAGCAGCCGTAAATCAAGTTTTTATACCCATTTACCGGAGCAAAAAGGCGAATTCTATTGAACTACACTCACAAAAAATATTCTCCCGGTCTCAGCGCGCACTGCCCCTGCACGTGCGGGCCATTCACGTCACATCCAAACAAAAGCTTTTAAAATGCCAAAATTAGTCCGCATGGATGCGACGGCAATTGTTTATTATCAAATAAATAATATAATGGACCTAACTTTGGAAAAATTAGCTGTACGGCGTGACGTCGCTACATAAGTTTCGGTGAATCTAGGTGACAACAGAATTTACTTAGCACTACTGAATAACATTCAAGGTTTTCTTCCTAACAGCAATCTTTCCCAGGAACAAATCATAACAAAATACATAAACGCGCAATTTAACGAGACGTTCTGGGGAGGAGAACATATCCTAATCGCCGCATACGAATTTTATCTTGTAAATGTGCATGTGCACTCATGTAACGAGAACACACCGGTGTATTCACCAGCCGGCGAATCAGTAACCGGCAACATACACGTCTTCTACCAAGCCCAGTATTATCATAACTGGGTCACGATCGAAGTTGAACAATACAACAGTAACCCGCAATCTCCAACGCAGGAATCAATTGACTCCAAAATATCACTTGAACATACTGAAAATGAAGTTAACCAGCACAACATTCGAGAAGAGAAAGGACAGTTACACAACCTCGGTTCCAAAATTACAGCTCCCAAGCAGCTAGCCCATTAACACTCAATTAACATCAACAATGTATACACAGTCATTATGTGTGATGAAGTTGCGCATGAGACAGGATAGGATACACAATACTTAGAAATCCACCATCTGTCGCAATTAAGTACACTTGCTTAGACTTCCGTATTGCAACTTGGAACGTCCGTGGGGCCTCGAAACCGACCAAAAATTATAAAATAGACGCTAAACTTTCACATAGGGGTATTCATGTAGCCTGCCTTCAAGAAACAGGGATGCACTTAGGAACGTAACTCCACGAACTACGATTGGTATATCTATCTGGAACCACAGGGAAAGCACATCGGGGACTTGCAATTCTTATTGGAAAGGATGCCCAAATTGAAATGGGGAAAAGGGAAAAAGATACTGATGCGATGTCAATTATTCTTAAAGTTGGTACTGGAAGCGAAAAGCCTACTCATCGTTATATAATCAACTGTTGTACCTCTAAAGCAACAAATCTTTCACAGGGGTACTAAACCTGATTAGACAAAAACCAAGGACATGTAGGTACGTTAGTAATTCTAGGTGACTACGCCCATATTGGTCGTCGAGATACACAAAGTTTCCAACGCAAAGGGCTGATTCACCAAAATCTACATCATGACTATTCTTCTATTATTCATGTAATGCAAACCTAATTTATAGTAAGTCAATAGCTCTGGGGTCTAGCAGAACAATAATATTATAGGTACTGCATTTGATTTTAAGTACCTACTATACATTTATAACCCTCTGGTTAATAATGAGATTTGAATTTGGACCTTAACTACAAAGACCTATGAAAAGTAATAAAAAATATTGGGTAAGTAGGTACTTTTCGAAAATCAAATTGCTTTGAGGCGCACGTAAAACCGATTGCTGCCGGGGCGACACATGCCGCGTGGTGATTCACCGCTCACTCCGCGCGCGCGGTCCCCCTGACCCTGCTAGACGACCCTGACCTTTTTTTCGATGATTGTTTGTTTGATTTCGATGTTTCACATCTGCCAGGCGTCCCGTGACGGCTCACAATTTTTTTTATTACATCGATGAAGGTTTGAAATGTAGAGTTCCACTCGGGGATATAGGTGTCTTCGTTTTGGGCGAGCGCGAGATTGATTCCGTCACTACACTAGTATACCACCGAACGATAGACGTGGAAAAAGTTTTTTACGAGTGTCCGTTGTCAATTTTTTTATTGGTTGAGTAGGAGTAATTATAGGGACTAATAACCAACCATTTGTCGTAGAATCCGCCGCTCGTTTCTCTGGACGGCTGGGTTTTGATGCACGTGGCCTTGCTGAGATCCTGTAATTTTTTGTTGAATGACTTTGAGGTTACTAGGTAAATTAAAATAACTTTTTTCATATAACCTAGTGAGGACAGTTATACCTAAAGGTACCGTACACGACCGTAGGTACTATATAAACGAGCGACCACTGTGCCTTAATCAAGGCTCGTGCAAACTGGCGCGACGCGACACCGGTAGAACAATTTCTATGAAAACTTCATGGAAATTGTTCTACCGGTGTCGCGTCACGCCAGTCTGTACGAGCCTTTACGCGGTAGACGCGCGGTTTCTTTGCTCATTTCATTTAATAAAACGTATTTTTTAAGAGAATAGGGCCTATTTTGCTATGATATCTTCCAATTAGGGAGCGCCCTCAGACTATAAACTGCTAAGTAAATATAAAATTAAGAAATCGAAATCGTCCAATAACGTCTTTCTTATTCACTTGAAGTTAAGGGGAAGAAACTTAATTCACGTGTTCTTTAGTCAGCACTTGCACTGCAGTATAAGTTCACTCACACTGCACTAAACTAACTCAAACCGTCTTAATACAAAACAAGGTTTATCTTCATACCCAGGTTTAAACCATAGAACCATTATTGAATTTCGAACTTTATTCCGTCAATGGTAAAGTTCCATAAACAAAACTGACAGCTTAGTACCGAACTTAGTTTTCAGTTTTGTATAAATAGAACGGTATTTTAATTTTAAACACAGTTACGTTCTTATTACAAAAACTGGCTTCATTTCAAAATATAAATCTTCTTTTGTAATAAGACGATAAAGGTTTTACCCTTTTTAGTCTTCGCACTAATTCAGTGATGTCAAGGAGCTGGATCGCCTCGACATTCACGTGATGATGAAGTCTGTGTGAGTGAGCTTCTGCATATTTTACATAGTATGTTTACGACATCCATCTTGAGGTCACGGTGGAAGTAGCTGTTTCTAATGTACCAGCGCGCGTTGACTATATCCCTGAGTACTTTGTTTTGGAATCTGGAGGCTGGTGCAGCCCCACAGCTGAATACCGTAAGTCTGTACAGGCTTTAAAACTTGTTTGCACATCAACAAATTGTCAGATACTGACAATGGCGACTGTCTACCAAGTAGCCAATACATTTTTTTGTATATAATATCTAGTCCAGCTCTTTTCTTTTTGACATTCTCTTTCCAGCGCATTTTTGCATCCAGAGTTATGCCGAAATATTTAGCAGTATTCTCGTATGGTGTTGGTTGATTATTCATGAACACCGGAAAGTATTGTGGCTTTTTATTGATGAAGTCAATGTGAATAGACTTGTTTTCATTGAGTTTGCAACGCCATGTTGCAGTCCACTCATAGACACGGTTTATGGGCTCTTGAACCTTTTCTACGGCTTCCTAGTGACTATTTCCAACAGCCATGATAGCTGTGTCGTCAGCAAAGGTTGCAATTAAATTATTTTCTAGCTCAGGAATATCGCAGGTGTATAGTAGATACAGGACAGGACCAAGTACACTTTCTTGTGGTACTCCAGCTTTTATTTACCTAAGGTCTGAATAAGCGTTTCTTTGTCTAATCCTAAACAATTTGTTTGATATATAGGACTCTAAGATGTCTGAGGCAGCATTGTTTTTATTATAAAAATGAGGCCATCATGCCATACTTTATCGAAAGCCTGTGCAACATCAAAGAAAACCGTGGAGAACACCTTCTCCTCTAGTGTTCTTACAATAATATTAGTAATTCTGTGTACTTGGTAGAGCGTAGAGTGTTGGTCCCTAAATCCGAACTGGTAATTGGGGATTAGATTTTCCGTTTCACTATGAGGCTTCAATCTCTTTAGAAATAATTTCTCAAGTAGTTTTGACATCACAGGCAACAGTGAGATTGATCTGTAAGATGTTGTTTCATGAGGTGTCTTTCCAGGCTTGGCTATCATAATGACTTCAGCTACTTTCCACATGTCAGGAACGTATTTTAACCGAAATGCAGCATTAAATGAGCGTGGTAAGCTCGACTATGGCTTTGCGTGGTAGATTTTGTAAAACTTCCCCTGTAACTAGGTCGTAGGTCAGGGGATTTTCTCCGATTAAAATTATACTTAATTTCTCTGGATACTTCTGTTGGGGTAACCAACTTTATATCTGAACTAATTTGTACACCCTTATTCTCGTATTGTGAGTCTGGGATTCTGAATTGAAGGAGAAACTTTACTATGTACCTAGATAAATATTATTTAGAGGTAATCTATCAAATTAACAATGTAGGTAATTTATAATAGCATGGAATTAGTGTATTCATGGAATTAGTAAGTACTGTATAGATTGTAAGTAGAGGGTGTCGAATTTCGACCAGTGGGCGACCACATACAGTAATGAATAATTATTCGAATAAATATTTCAGTATTCTGCTTTCAAAAATTTTGAGTTTAATTTCTGTCGCAGCTCAGTTGCTTATTACCAAGGTGATATGTCAGATGTTACACATCATACGCGACTACTGTAAGGCTCGCTCGTTTTTTATCTTTTAAAATTTAATAAAAGATTATTAGGTATTTCCGAAATAAATATTTTAACCGGTACGGTGAACCGTTCCCGTGGAATATTTGCCGACATCCGCGGGCAAAAGCAAGTTTCATATACTGTGCTATTTTCAAAGAGACTTGGATCTATGCAGGTAAAACATTAAAAAAGTAACAGTTATTTATGATACTTGTGCGGTAAGTTGATTTTTACAAACGAGTAGACGAATCATAGTCACGAGTTTGTAATTATACCAATAATAACAATAATGAAACAAGCCATCAAAACATTTTATGACAATGATTGAGTATTTCTTCGAGTCTTCTATTATATAAAATTATAGTAAATCATTAAATAGCACTCAGGTGCAGTAGATTTCATATTAGGTAATATCGGATTCCTCGCTTTAACTCTACTTTGTTAATAAATATCAGTCGGAAAGCCGCAACAATCTTCGACATTTCTATTATGAAAATGGCGCGAATGTGCAAACGGCGCCACCTGCGCATGATGAAAATTAGTACTACATCTTTCGTCTCATTTTCTCTTTAATAATAAAGTGAGATAAACGTATTGAGCAAAAGCGTTTCGAAGGAGGTTCGATCATTCAGCTTATTTATTCTCGTAATTTGAAACTCCTTGGTGGAATTCTTATATAATTTTTATGGTAATTAAAAAAAAACCGTAAAGGATACGCACGGCGCTATACAACGAAGGGGGCGATAAAACATGTACTTAGGTGAGAGTACCTATTTTACCGCCCGTTCCGTTATAAGGTGCGTAATTATTAACTTTCGAGCAATGTATACAGGCTTCACAATGCATTTTTTGAGCAAGTGTGTTGAAAAAGTATCTTACGGCGGTGGCGGTGGGGGTGGAGGCATAAGGACCACTGGCGCTGGCACTGGCGCTGGTGCAGGCGCTGGCGCAGGAACTGGAGCTGGCACTGGCGCTGGTGCAGACGCTGGTGCAGGCGCAGGCGCTGGCACAAGAACAGGAGCTGGCACTGGCGCTGGTGCAGGCGCTGGCACAGGCGCAGGAACTGGAGCTGGCACTGGCGCTGGTGCAGGCGCTGGTGCAGACGCTGGTGCAGGCGCAGGCGCTGGCACAAGAACAGGAGCTGGCACTGGCGCTGGTGCAGGCGCTGGCACAGGCGCAGGAACTGGAGCTGGCACTGGCGCTGGTGCAGGCGCTGGTGCAGACGCTGGTGCAGGTGCAGGCGCAGGCGCTGGCACAAGAACAGGAGCTGGCACTGGCGCTGGTGCAGGCACAAGCGCTGGCACAGGAACGTGAGCTGACACTGGCGCTGGTGTAGGCGCTGGCGCAGACACAGGCACTGGTGCAGGCACAGGTGCTGGCGCAGGCGTGGGTGCATCACGTACCACGAAATATCCTTTCAAAAATATTAAATTAATAATAAAATAGGTAATATGTGCAACTAAGCTGGGGCATTCGGGAAGCTAAATAATTATCTTTTCATCCTAAATACTTCAACGTCTCAAGAAAGTCTTTGATCAGTGTGTGTTGTGATTGTAACTGCGGGCCTTATACTGGGTAAACTCCTAATGGAAAAACTCAACAACACTTTGCCACTTTGGCAAGCTGAGAGAGAGATCTTCCTAACGCTCAGCAGACATGCTTGCGGCCACTAGCCGCTGATAGGCGGCCACAACGAGGCAGTCAGCTTTCTCAATTATTTGTATATAATTAAAAACAAATTAAGCTGTAGGTCCTGTATGGTAACGTAGCTTAGGTATTATGAAACATTCGCCGAAACTATTTGGAACCTCGCTTAAGGCTCTGTTTTCGTGTTTCGGTGTTTTAATAAGCTTTGTTATGAAACTAGCTTTTCAACGGACTCGGAACGGTGGCTCTTGTTGCACCGTTTTTCGGTTTACAATGCAGTTTATTTAACACGCATGCTTTACTTCGCATTCCCGCACTACTGCGGTAAACTACACCAAAGCTATGTTCGCATTTAATCGACCCCCGGACCGATGACCAAAATCATTTCAATTATACCTTGTATCACTATAATATAGTTTTAGTCCTTCAATTAGGTACATCCATGGTGTCTTTAAGTTGTGTCGTACCTACTATAGTGTACAGTGGCGGTCAGAAGTCCAGTAGCAATCTCATAAAACGATTTAATCAAAACCTGCTGCAATAAATAAGGCGCGTGATACGCCTACGAATGTTCTTTACTAACCTTTAAGACCTTTGTTTCCTGCTTATGCGTATGAGTTTCATTAAAATCGGTTCAGTCATTTCGAAAAACAAGGGCTTGAAAGTTTGTACGAATTCCTGTAAGGTGTAAACGCTACTAACTAAAGTTCGTTTTTGAATCCCAGATAGTAAAATTTTACAGGTGCAAATCTCAAAGTACCTACAATTATTTGAAAAAACAAACGACAATTTGAAATGTCAAATTACCTACTATCGGGGAATAAAAAACGAACTGTAGGTACTGCAGAATGTCGATAGGTTACCTTTGACAAATTATTGCAAGCTGTGGGCCAGTATCTACTATGTATCTACTATGTAGACAATCTACTACTATTACTATGAGAAAAAAGATCGCTCGTCGTCGAATCGCTAGCCGAATGTAGCAAATTACGTTTTTAAAATCAGTCACTGAAAAAAGTCGCTAATGCGTGCACTGGTACAGCCCGATTCAAACTTTATGTCGGTTCGGAACATGAGACGACTCGCGGCGCAGTAGCAAATTCATGTATCAGCAGGATGAAAGGTGCGGTACTGCGCACCGAGTAGTGCCGCCAACAAGTTTGAATCGAGATGTATGGAAATCAAATTTTCGCCGGTTTTAAACCGCTGGCGTTTAATCACACTCTGTTTTGGAATAGCTGTAAACGCTAAACCGCGTAAAAACACGCACTGCGCCTGGCGTTTACTCGATTTTATTTCGGTACCACCGGTGGCTTTAGTTTAAAAAGTAAACAACGTCGCCACCATAGGTACTTGGTATATCCACTAAAGTAACTTGATCAAAGACATTTGAAAGGATCCTTTTGCAAGATGTACTTAAATAATCATTTTTTTAGAGTAGACACATTATCGTAGTCTGACGTTGTTTCTGAGTAGGTCGACATTAGTTTATCTCTTTAAATTAGCACTGCAAACGACTCTTCGCTGCGCTCGCACAGCCGTGCACAGCCGATACTGAAACGAAAACAGACTCCGCTGTGCGTGCACACTATTACTATGGCACATGGTAAGTATAATATAATATAATATGGGATACCTACAAAAAGATCGCGTGTTTTCGAATCGCTAATCGCTAGTCAAATGTAGCAAATTAGGTTTTTTTTTAATTATGTTGTAGTCACAATTTTGTTCCACTGTATCAGTTCGACGCCACCACGCCTCCCCCCGGGCCTGTAGAATGAAATACAATATTAAATCTGCATTGCAAATTGTATCGTAGACCGAAAGAGGAGTTGCTATCGCTGCGCTCGAGCCGTGAAGAGGTGCAGGACCCCCAATATCCCATTGGCCCACTTCTACGAGCCAACACATAATAGGTTATACTTACCCAAAGTGACCATACGTACCGTTTTTAACGGGACTGTCCCTTTTCTCCGTCCCGTTGTCCTTAGACAAAGCTCCGTTTTCCATAACCGCGCGAAAATGCCAAATTATGGAGCATTAGAGGTTCCAGTTCTGAAGGCAATGTTGATAGCTATTATGGTCAATATAAAAAAACAACGTGCCAAGAATTTTATTCTTACTTAAAATTTGTTCGTCTGAAAAATATAAGTACTTAATTTAAAGAAATATAATAAGACATATAATTAGGGTGGGAAGTTATCAAATAACTTCTCCTGGGCTGAGCGGGAGGGCGTGTCAGACTTTTACTGACTAAAACCCACTCGTATTCCTTCATTTGCCTGTGTGCCAGGGCCACGATATCCCTTTCGGACAAACTCGCAACCCTGGCAGGAAATAATTACTGTCAGAGGAACTTTGCTTTACCTATTACTTTTAAGCTGGTGAACGGTGATTGATTTGTTTTTTCACAATATTTTTATAATAAAAATAATTATAATTAATCTGAATATAGTGAACATTAAATGCACGTGCATTTTGTAAACATTAACAACAGGGCTTGTATGGTTAAGTTTAAAAATAAAGAATATTAAAAAGTTGTGTTTATTTTCAATGACCTGCTAACTGACGTAATATATTATATAAACCCATGTCCCGTTTTGAGTTAAAAAATAAATGGTCAGTTTAGGTATACCAATCTTATCTAACGCTAGCTTTAATATTTAATTTGTGTGTAGATCAAGGGATATTCCCAGATTTAATTAATGAAGTTTAGTAAAGTTATTCCACTTTTTAAATCCGGTGACAGCAAAGACACTAATAATTATATACCCGTATCGGTTTTGCCGGTTTTCAGCAAGGTGTTTGAAAAAGTAATGTTAAATCAAATGCTCAATCACTTCAATCGTAATGACATCTTACACGATCAACAATATGGTTTCACCAAGGGACGTTGTACAACTGACGCCGGGGTTATAACATTATTGTGAAACACATTTTTAACGCATGGGAAGAGGCACAAGACGCAATAGGCATCTTTTGTGACCTATCCAAGGCATTTGATTGCGTGAATCACGAAACACTGCTTTTGAATCTTGAGCATTACGGACTGGGTAAACTTGAGCTTAACTTAGTAAAATCATATTTGAATGATAGACTGCAGCAAGTTCAAATAAACGGTGTAAATTCATTGGGTTTAATAGTCAAAATGGGGGTACCGCAGGGCTCAATATGGGGTCCGTTCCTCTTTTTAGTTTATATAAATGATTTACCTCATTTACTGAAAAACCGACCTCAAATGGTGTTATTTGCTGATGACACATCATTAATTTTTAAAGTAAGCAGACATGCACAGGCGCTTGACGACGTAAATAACGCTATGCTTATGGTCCATAATTGGTTTACTGTAAATAATTTGGTATTAAATGAGAAGAAAACTAAATGCATAAGATTCGTCTTGCCGAATGTTAGAAGTAGTGAATGTCACGTTGTATTGAACAAAGAGATACTAGAATTCGTCGACAAAACTGTTTTCCTAGGAATCACGCTTGACTCTAAGCTGCAGTGGAGTCCTCACTTAACATCACTTGCAGGGCGGCTAAGTTCAGCCGCCTACGCTGTTTAGCAAATCCGCCAATTAACAGACGTGGATACAGCGAGACTGGTCTATTTTAGTTACTTTCATAGCATCATGTTTTACGGTATTTTGCTGTGGGGACGGGCTGCAGGTATTGTTTCTATCTTTGTTCTGCAAAAGAGGGCTATCAGAGCCATCTACAACCTCCGCACACGCGACTCTCTAAGGGAACTCTTTAAAAAAATTAACATCATGATGGTACCTTGCCAATATATTTATGAAAATATTATGTATGTTAGAAAAAAACCTACATCTCTTCAGTAAGATAAGTGATAGGCATAATTTTAACACTATAAATAGGAACAAATTAGATCAACCACGTTTCAGATTGTCAAAAGTACACACTTCTTTTATGGGGTACTGTGTAAAATGTTATATTAAAATACCACTCGATATTCTTCAACTAAATGAGAAGAAATTTAAAACAGGCATTAAACGCACACTATGTAGAGCATATTATAGGTTGGATGATTATATCGTAGATAAAAATACTCGTCCTGCTCCACAACCACTTGGGCTCACTTGTTAAAATTATAATATTTGGAAGAGATGCTTCCCCCCCTTTTTATGTTCTGACATTACAATCATATCGATTTTTTAAATGTAATCGACGACGACTAAGAAGAAGAAGAAAATGTAATCAAGTTTTAGTTGTTGAATACTTTAACATGTAATAATGATTTTCCTTTTGCTAGGAAAATTTTATTAATTTTTGAAATACATTGCAAGCTATAGTTTTGTATAATTTAGAAGCAATTTTTTTTTAATGTGAGTACCATGGAGCCGTTTATTATGATAAGATGTATGTTGACTTAAAAAAGCGTGGCAGTTGAGAGTATGTCATGCTCACTTAAATGGCTCGCTGATGGTGGCGCGTGTGTTGGATCATTCGGTTCCCTACAAAATGGTTGAGTTAGATGGTGCTGATCCACGCGTCATGTTCGTGAACGGGCGCCGTCAGTTGAGACTGGTCTTCTCTTAACTGCCAGGGCTTATTTGTAATCTTTTAATCTTATATTTTGAATTGTTTTTTAAATAAACAAATCTTTTTTTTTACATTGTTCTCACATATAGAAGCAACAAGAATAATGTACCCAAGATTTTGTAATATCTTGCTTTAAACGAGTGTCCTTGGAGTTTCCTGCCTATTCTTCTCCATAGAGATCTACGTTTTGGAATGGGCAAATAGCTTCAACTTTCTGACTAACTGACCGACTCTTTGACAATTCAAAAGTGCCTGTAATAGGTCTAATTGAAATAAATGTTTCGAGTTTGAGTTTGAACGAATAATTTTAGCACTACTTTTGAGTCGGCTCAGAGTGGTTGGCAATTATTCAATAAGGAAACGAGTATACAGGCTGTTATAGAAGTTGCGTGCCATAGCTTAGGGGTAGGTTCAGTATAGACAAAGGAAACCAGAAAAAAAAAATTGCATGATTAACCTAATTTAGTACCTACTAACTCAAAATAGCAATGCGCAGAAAAGTTCGAGCGAAAATTTACATTGAGATCAGATGCTACTGGACTTATGGCCTTTGACTGTAGGTACAGACGCCAGCACATCAAGCTACTACAATCTGTCAAATTTCTTTAATAGATTTTCAACTTTATCCCAACATCATAAGGTTCAAGGTTAATTGGGAAAATTTGACAGTTTCGGGTAGCTTGACCTGCTGGCGTCTGTACGTACCTACTTGCAATAACGTAGGTACCTCTAAGCCTTGGGTCTGCAGCTAACGGCAGCACTAGCTGGCGACCGGGTGGCTGTACCGCCAGCCGGCAACGCACTGCCGATGGTAGTGGTCCCGCCAGCGGGTGACGCGTGGTCGGAGGCGTGGGCCCCGCCGTCTGGCGATGCGGTGACGGCGGCGGAGGCGGCGGCTCCACCGTCTGGCGACGCGCTGACGGCTGCGGAGGTGACGCGAACAAGATCTGCCTTGGGTTCGGCAGCGGTTCTGGCGGCGGCGGCGGTGGCGGCGGCGGAGGTAAGAGCAAACTCTGCCTTGAATAGAATAATAATAATAATAAGTAGGTATTATGTTATATTTTTCATGTTTATCTGTACTAATTATCTTGACAATCAGTTTTTTTTAGGTGTGGGCCGATCGTGGTTTGAACCGAATACGAACCTCGGCCGAACATTCGGTGAAAATATAAAAAGTTCGGCCGAGGCCGCGACTGCGCTTTCTTGAGAGTGACATGCATGTCAAATCTTGTGTAAATTTTAAATACCCGTAGGTGTAGGTAATACTCGTAAGATAGATTTAACAGGATTTAACACTTTTATTAAAAAAAAAAATGATTTTGGCGATTTTCGATGATAACATGTCTGAGAAATTATTGAATAAGTAACAACTAACAAACAATAAATACATTTTAATGATTCGTTTTATTATTTTAGTGAAAACTGTTGAGTTATTTTTATATTTTCATATAACCAATGTTCGGCATTTTAACTGAATTTCGGCCGACGCGGCGACGACGACGTCAAGTTCGGTTCAAACCACCGAAATGTGAAACGAATTTCGGCCCATCCCTAACTAGGTAATTACCTGTATCTTGTCATCAGTGGCGGCAGTGCTAGCTGACGATTTAGCGGCACTACAAAACGTTGAAGAGGACGCTCTTGCGATGGTGGCGGCGGCGGCGGCGGAGGAGGCACATACCACGCTCCTCCTAGATATGGTGCCGATTCCAACAGCTGCAGAAAATGTGGCTTTGGTTTTTTCTGATCATTGATGACGTTATCCTACGAAAAAATATCTGGTGTTTGAGATTTTTAGAGGACTTATTTATTACCTACCTACAGGTACTTTGCGCTTTGAAGTAAGTAGGTAGGTATTAGTTCAGTGGTCGACAAGAAAGCAAGCACCGTGCATTGCATGCTTGCTATGAGAAGAAAAAGAAGAAGTAATCGTCATTGCATTGCCTCTTGTTTTCTCACATAGTCAACATGTTGCTCCTGGATCTTCCTATCACGACTTTATTTTCTTGTCTTATGTCCCTAAACCTTAACCTACGTTCTTGTAGACACAATAGTCTGCCTTTGCAAGTTTAGATGGCGAGAAGCTTCAATACTATGCATCCAGTATTCAAGGAGAAATTGGAGAAAGTTATTACAGTTATGTTTGATTTTTCAACAATGTCCCATTATGATTTCCACGTTCCTATCAGGAAAAACAAGTTGAAGCGCCCGCATGCGCCATGGATAAATAGGGAAGTTCAAAATAGTTCGGATGGCAATGCAAAAAGTAGGCCTACCTAAGCCGCGCTTTTAGCAAATAAAAAAAAATATTTAGCAGACCTAAATCTGCTAGGTATCAGTATAATCAGAATATCACGTATATACATAAAACTAAGCGCCCGCAAACTGTAAACTTTTTCTTCTCCTGACCGTAATTCTTGGAACCCTAATATCCTATCGGCCAATCGCGACATTCAGGCCTTCTTAACACTATTGGTTTGAACGATCTAACTGTCAGTTCGCCCCTGTTCGACTAGCGATAGTCTAATTAAGCAAATGTTCAAACCTTTTTATTTTTATTATGTACACACAGCAAATTAGTTCGGTTTGCAGGGCACACCGACATAGATGTTAGTGTGTGTAAAATCAACGGGTGTTACTACGCCTATTTATTTGTGTTTGCTTCACAATTTAGTGAAGCAAAGAATATGCAGCATAAATTTAAGTATATAATTAATTGGTGTCGTGGCATAGGTCTGTATGCAGTCGGCTAGTAAACCACATGTCGTAGGATTGAGTCTCACCGCCTACGTTAACTTTTTGCATTATTAAAAACATTTTTTTCATTTTGTTGAATTTTATTCTTGCAATTTACCTGATAAAAACAACATTATTCGAGAACAAATATAGGGGAGTAAAAAATTTAACAATTTGTAATAAGAAATAACAATATTTATTGACTAGGTTTTTTAACATTATAATTACTTATAAAGTTTTGTGCATTACAAAATATTCTAAGTCTGACAAAAATCAACGTTATTTTCCATATTCAAGTGGGTAATTTATTTATTAGTGATATGAATAAACATGTTAGTAAGTTAGATAATAAGATACTTACAGGTATCCTAAATTGTAATCTCATTAACAATAACATCACTCACACAAAACAAATTTAATTACCCACTGATATTTTTATTTATTAATAGCCGATTGGTACGCCTTCACTATCTATTACTTGTTAGTGTTACAATCGTGTCCTCATGCTAGCAACCATATTCCAAAACAATTTTCGCCACAATATTTTGCGACAGTCCTTGTCTGACTTAAAACATTTTTCATCGCTAAATATAACTGTATTATTGCACCAATCGAAATCCAAATATGCTCTTGCGAAGCGTATCCGGTTTTGCCTGTGAATATCTGTCAATAAAATTTTCTTGGCTGGTCTACGACATTTCACACCAGCTGCACGCAAGTGGTTCCGTACAGTTTGTAATGTCACGTCATGTTTAGTCGCCGTGGAACGAGTAGTGAGAAACGGCTCAGCCAAAGCGCAGCAACTATATCACGGTGCCGCGCATATGTTTATACGCAAATCCAGCCTTTGGTCCCGGTCGGCTAGGATCAATGCTTCCCGAATCTGCATATCGATGGGCCCACAATTGCACAGTTCTTCTCTGTGAACAATAATAAAAAATATTGTTACAAAAAACAACAATCAATAACATAAGGATTATACAGGGTGTTTGGTGCATCGTGTGCCAAATTGAAATGGTCGACTGAAGGAGTCATCCGCTAGCCTTTTAGACCCTTTAACACCCCTCATGCTCTGTGGATTTTTTTTTATAGACTTTTTATTGTTTTCCAAAAAAAAGACCCAAATTTTACATTCAAATACAGATTAAAAAAAAAAATAAGGCGTAGGCTCTGAATTTTATTTTTATTTCGATGTGTATTGTTTAAGAATACTTTTAAATACAAAATTAGTGATATTAGTCACCTAGTTCTTTTTTAATTCACTCGCAAAGGTAAAACTTAAATTAAAGCTGTACATGTTACAGCTGTTTATAAGGCTACAAAAAAAAAATCAATAGCGACCGGGATCTTCCAACTCCCTCATTAATTCTCCAGTCTATCCTCTTTCTAATGATGTGCCACATGCCATAAAAGTATTTTAACAACTTTGTGAATTCGCTAGAATTGTGAATCGAGTCACCTAAGGCTAATATTCAAAATTATGATTTAAAAAAAAATCTCTTAAATGATACCTGTCAAACCTATAAATCTGCTATCTCATTCTTATGGTTAGGTAAATTCGTGTCTCATATCTGTATCTTTCGTGGGATTTACTTGAAATAAAAAAACAAAATTGCATTTTTAACATTTATTTAATCATTGTTACAAATCTTGCTCAAATTGTTGGCCTCTGTTGCGAATGCAGGCCCGACACCTGTTTCGTATTTCAACAGTTGTTGTACGAAGTCGTATTTCCTCCTTAATAGTATTGAATGCCGCTTCTATGCGTTGGACTAATACCTCCCTAGTTGGAACCTCCGTGGCATATACCAACTCTTTGGCACGTCCCCAGACATAAAAGTCTAACGGAGTTAGATCTGGGGAACGTGGCGGCCATGGAATAGGGCCATCGCGTCCAATCCATGCATTGGGGAACACATTGTCGAGATATTCCCTCACAGTCAATCGCCAATGCGCGGGACAGCCGTCATTTTGAAATACAATGGGCACACGTTCATTAAATACGGGCACATCGGTCACTAATTCGGGCAGGTCATTTTGTAGGAATTCCAGGTAGTCTTCGCCATTGAGATTATCGGGCAGGTAATGCGGTCCAATTACCTGATTCCCAATCACTCCTGCCCCAACGTTTACACTAAACCTTCTTTGAGAAGATTTCTGTCTTTTAACACGTGGGTTTTGCGTTTTCGTTGTCCAGTGGTGCAAATTGTGTAAATTGAGGATCCCATCCTTGGTAAATTTGGATTCATCCGTCCACAGTATTCTTTTTAAAAAATCAGGATCATCCACATCCGTGTGTAAAAGAAACCGACAAAAAGCCACTCGTCTCTCAAAGTCGCCACCCTCAAGACCTGCAACAAACAAAAAACTCTTTTAAATTTCTCTTGGGCAATAAGTAATAGCACACGAAAGGACCCGCTGTTCGTGCTAATAGATTCACTACCTGGAAATGACGCCATACCATACCCATTACCTGCTAAACAAAGGCAAGGTCAAACAAAGCTTGCACGGGTTTAAAGTTAGTTTAAAATTACGTACCTTGCACCGGAGTGTAGTGGAATGGATGCATTTTGTTTTGATGAAGTACTTTCCACATTTTCCATATTGAAATATCAAGATGTGATGCCACATTTCTAATGCTTCTTGTAGGGTCTTCCTCAAAAAGTGCCAGTATTCTCTCGTCTACTTCAACATTATGTCGCACAATATGGCCCCTTGGTTCATTAAAAGTAACACTGCCAGTCTCGCGTATGCGTCGGTATGTGTCTTGGAAGACTCTGCGGCCAGGTAATCGTCTACCAGGAAAACGTTCCTGGTAAAGTCGTTGCGCTGCACGAGCGACGCCATTAGCGGCTCCGTAAGCCATCATGATGTCCGCATATTCTTCGTTAGAGAATGTCGCCATTGCAATAACAAAAAACTCAAAGTTTAACAATAACAACAAAAATTAAACAAATGTAACAAGAACCAGCAAAACTTAACGATAACAAAGTAATAAAAGAATCGCGGAGTATTATGGTGAACTAGCACACACGTTAGGTAGCAGAGGCAGTCATGTCTCGACTAAAAAAATGGCGGGTCGGGCGGCGCGATTTGTTCAAACCGATTTAAGGTATGCAAGAAAGAGATAGAAGATAGATTTTACTGTGAAAGATTGAGAAAACAAATTTTACCTCTTTCTCAAGTAACAGTTCCGCAATAAATATTTTTTCATTAGAATTTGGAATGTAGTTTTATGTGACTTGATTCACAATTCTAGTGAATCCACAAAGTTGTTAAAATACTTTTATGGCATGTGGCACATCATTAGAAAGAGGATAGACTGGAGAATTAATGAGGGAGTTGGAAGATCCCGGTCGCTTTTGGTTTTTTTTTTGTAGCCTTATAAACAGCTGTAATTTAAGTTTTACCTTTGCGAGTGAATTAAAAAAAAAACTAGGTGACTAATATCACTAATTTTGTATTTAAAAGTATTCTTAAACAATACACATCGAAATAAAATTAAAATTCAGAGTCTACGCCTTAAATTTTTTTTAAATCTGTATTTGAATGTAAAATTTGGGTCTTTTTTTTGGAAAACAATAAAAAGTCGATAAAAAAAAATCCACAGAGCATGAGGGGTGTTAAGGGGTCTGAAAGGCTAGCGGATGACCCCTTCAGTCGACCATTTTAATTTGGCACACGATGCACCAAACACCCTGTATAACATAATAAACTTTTAAACATAATAATAACATTTTGTTACTCACCGATATCTTTAAACGCCTCGCAATTTCACTAATTAAATTATCTCAGCTCTTAAAAGTGTAGTTATGTGATTCATATTGATTCACAAATAAAAGCACTTCTCAAAACACGCAGGGTATATTGTCTAAAAACGTAATGAAAGCCCGGTATTCAATAGCATTATGACGATGAACTTAAACTACCTACTAACTTACTTAAATAAGATTTGTCATTTTTATAGGCTAGAAAATTAATAAATTCCAACCGAAATATAAAGAAGACTTACTAATAGTTAATTTTATTAAAACATACAAAAACATTGACACTGTTGGCTGTCGGATTCGAACTTACGGCGCCGGCGGCATAAGATATTGTTTACCGAGCGCCCGGCTAATGCGCCACGGAGATGATTATTACATTGTCTAAATTTATGCTTCGTATTCCGAAGCCTGCAACATTTAAAGTGTGTGCGTGGACAACGGGTTATTGTGAAGCAAGCACTAATAAATAGGCGAAGTAATGTACACCCGTTGATTGTACGCACACCAATATCTATGTCGGTGTGCCCTGCAAACCGATCTAATTTGCAGTGTGTACTTCCATAAAGGTCATGAATCCACCTCGTCTGTGTTTATGATGTTATAGGTAGGTAATATTCACATAGCAAGTAATGGTACACGAATTTGCGTGGGGTCTAGCTAGATAGAGTATCTACCTAAAAATGTAAAAAAATTAGGCTTTAAAAAAAACAACGAATTTCCAAAAAAAAGCATTAGTAGGTATAGTCTGTTCCAAAAGTAACTGATTAAAATGGAAACAAATCGATCAGAAAACGTACCTGTGTGGGACAAAAGTAGTGCCACTTACAAATTGAGTGTACTGATTTGATTATTTGAATACTTAAACCCGAAATACTAATTTCAAATCACCTTAGATTATAAGCGGTTTTCATATGACAATTGAGGTTAATGACTCTGTCTTGTGTAGGTAGGTTAATACAACAGCTTTAAACCTCAGTAAACCTTATGTCAACCAAACAATAATTGTTGGAAAAACAGATGAATGTGTTCACGTAAGAATTTAACCTACACCCTAATTGCGTAACACATTTTCAGTTTGAATCTGAATGATTTTGAAGGATATAGCAAGGATATAGCTAATCCATTGCTTCATATGTTCGAAATATTTGTCTGCTCAGCAAACGTAAATAACGCAATGAATGTTTGTTTGTCTAATGTCAGTAACAGTTACGCAATTACCTCGCTGAACAAGGTTTGTGCAAACAAACCTAGTAGTATCTAATGAAAGTGCAACCTTTCATCAGATACGTTTCGAACAGACCATAGGTGCAAAATAACTTTATTTTCGGAAGTCGGTGACAAAAAATTAAACAAAACCGAAGACACCAACTTCCGAGACTGTTTTATTATTCTGTCCAGGGCTCGGAACCCGGTTAATTTTCTATTTAACCTTAACCGTTATTATTTAAAGGTTTTCGAACATAATATTTTGTTAATTATATAATATTTTGTTACAAAATCAGTGCTGAACATAATGTGATGCAGCAATCTTTGAAGCTAATATCAATTGTATCCAAAATAATTTGTATCTTCGTAAATAAAAATTAACCGGTTTCAAGCCCTGATTCTGTCTAAGTACCTACATTATAGAAATCAGTTTAATTAAACCGACTTTAAAAAGGAGGAATAGGTAGGGCGAGTTTAATAACCAGTACCTACTGGTTATTAGGTAACTGTACAAACGATAACACAGCACGAAACGCGGGATCGGCAGATCGGCACCGCAATTTTGTAACAAACTTACAAACAAAATCCGAGATCCGAAATGCTGCTTCATACATTACTCCTTTTTATAAAGTTGGTTTAGAAAAGTATCGCTTCTATTACCAAAACTCTCCTAAAAGCTTGCAGCTGTAGTGGAGGCGGAGGTTGTGGTGGCGGCGGTGGCGGAGGTACTCGTGGTGGCGGCTGCCGCGACGGCGGTGGCGGAGGTACTTGTGGTGACGGAGGTGATTGAGGTAATTGTGGTGGTAGCGGCGGTGGCGGAGGTACTTGTTGTGACGGTGGTGGTGGAGGTACTGGTGGTGGTGGTGGCGGTGGCGGTGGCGGTGGCGGAGGTACTTGTGGTGGTGGTGGCGGTGGCGGAGGTACTAGTAGTGGCGGCGGTGGCGGAGGTACTTGTAGTGGCGCCGGTGGCGGAGGTACTTGTGGTGGCGACGGTGGCGGAGATACTTGTGGAGGCGGCGGTTGCGGAGGTACTTGCGGTGGCGGCGGTTGCGGAGGTACTTGTGGTGGCGGCGACTGTGGTGGTATTGCTGGTGGCCGGGGTGGTGGTGACGTCGGCGGCGGCGTTGGTGGTAGCGGTGGTGGGACGTGTGCGTTTGCTCTCCTCCCGTTCATGATTATCTGCAGAAAAGTCTCTTGCTTTATAACCAATACCTACTCGTTGTAAAATGTTGGTGACTTGACTTTGACACGAAACAAAAGCAAGAGTTGGTATGCCATTTTGTCCGCATCACGTATGTTATTTTACCCGCCTAGGGTGGACAAAAGGGTAGTTCTTCGAGTTTAAAAAAAATATTAATAACTCTATTGTTTTTCTTTTAAATTGATTGATCTCATTAATTCTAACTAGATAATGAACCAAAGAATATAAAGCTACCTAAAGTGTTAAAAAATATTAATAAATAAAGATTTTATGACTAATTATGTAACTAGTGTGTCATTTTGTACGCCTCTACTTATACCAAACATATACCATAGGTTTATGTTTCGAAATTTGAAAGTAACCTTTCTAATTCCTGAAGAGATGCCTGTTATGATGATCCAAAGAACAAATAAATAATACGTCTAAGGATCTGAGTCTGCCGAGGGCAACATAGGCCTGTCCCTTAGCGAATAGTGCCTTCCCTAAATCAATTACCGCTTTATACTTCCCTAACGGCCGAACCCAATAACTTATCAAAATACAACCTGTTACTGACCTGCAAATTGCAAAAAACGTAACAAAATTTGAATTTCGCGGGCTACCTTAGCGCATTAATGTTGTTTTTTTTTTAACTTCAATTCATGTTGGAATGGTGTTTGCACGGGGGGTGTTAGTAAGGGAGGCGGGGTGGTTAAATTTCGGGTGCGCCAAAGTTCACCTAAATTTTCAACTCCGATAATTGGAAATCCGAAAATGTTCTTCCTAACATTTTTTATCCTAACAATCACAATTCCTAACTACTCTGTCTCTAATGTTCGTAATTCCGAAGCATTCAACTTCATTATGTCAGTAGCAATAAACATCTATTATACTTTTATTTGTTTTCCTATATTTTCTCAACATAACCATCTCTTAAATTATTATTCAAAGTCATATTTTAATTTTATTTATAGCGGTGTGTACCTGCAAAGATATCCATAGGTTAGGTTAGGTTAGAACTATGACCACGGCGCTCGCTACGCGTGAGCCGAGCGAGCGTAGCGAGCGGTGCCGCGGCAGCGGCCGGCGAGCGCTACCTCGAAATTGGTCGCGAAATTTTTCTAAGTATTTTTTTCATATTGCCCCAAACACGACACTCTGACCTGAATTTCATTCATTTAAGACAAAAATCAGTGAAACGACTTTCAATCATTCTAAACAGTTGGTTTTTTAGACATAATTATCTCAGTTATAGTTATAGTTTTAGGGATAAAATCGTTATGATAAAAAACAGTAGGAGTTTAATTATTAGATTAATGATATTATTAGTTAGATTAATGATATTATTAATTAAAATTTTCGGAAACATGAGTGTTATGAACATCGCCGGTAGCACAACAAATAGTATGAATGAAAACTTTAGGATGAAAAATTTTAGGAAGAGTGATCATTTGGATTACAAATCATTAGGAAGAACAATTTCGGGTAAAGAACTTTAGGTGAGCCAATATGGACCCTTAAATTTCTGTTATTTTTTGCCTAGGGCGCACCGTTTTCGAGATATTTGAATTTAAATATATTTTTATTACTTTTAATTAAAAAAAACATGTATGATCATTATTGCAAGTAGGTACTAAAGAGTTCATTTTAGCTTGGCTACTTTTCGTTTATCCCTGCAATTCGGGGAATATCCAAATCTGCCATCTGTAGTACTGTCCTGTCAAACAAATCGTCTATTGGGACGCATACTTTGGCATTTTCATACAAATAGATATCTGTTGCCACTACATAAAAAACGTTTAAGGAGGATGATATTCTCATATCATGTATGTCTATATTTATTAAATATTTCTGTTTAGTTTATTCTACCACTTATTTTTATTATTATATTATTTTTCTTTCTTATTTTTTTTCTTTTTTTTCCGGCTGTCGCCTCCCATCGGTAGATAGCGTGGGCCGGTAAGATTCCATAATGTCTCATAGATTATTGGGACGTTAAAACCATCAATAGATATATTTTTATATCTCCAGTAGGCCGAAACTGGTGTTAAATAGGTTATTGGGTTCGGCCGTAAATCGAATCGATCCCTAGGTTGACTGGTAGAAAATGCCTATGGCATTAAGTCCGCCTCTGTACATTTGTGTGCTGAAAGTTTAAATAAATAAATCAATCAATTACCGCTTTATCTAGAGTGCACCCCTGCAACTTGTGCACTGCCCAAGTAAGGATTGAAGGCTTCTACATACTGGCGCAACTTGTCGGGCGACGCGACACCGGTAGAACAATTTTCTTGAATTTTTGTTCTACCGGTGTCGCGTCTGTATGTATGTATGTAGAAGCCTTAATGGTAACATATTGTCATCAGGTCTGTTATAGCCCTGTGCCAGTAAGAAAACATGCCTCGTATATTCCTCATACAGATGTGTACCTACATTTTGGATTAAATTAGCCAGTAATATAATTACTGTTACCGCCATAAACGCGTGGAGGCACTCCCAGCTTATGTCATTAATAAAACACACATTTTGTTTATTTTTTAAATAGGCCACATTGAAATACGTATTTATTATAATATAATTATTTTGTGTAGGTTTGGAGAGAAAATATGGTGGTTGTTGCTTAAGATTTTATAGAAATTATACCTAATTATTGGGTGCATGCAAGCAAAGCCATGAGCAACAGCTGACAATATATATAATATATTTTTGAAATGTGCTAATTAAGGCCTTTCATTTGATACCCAACACGGCATGAATACACAACTTTTATTTTTTTGGCTTTGACTTTGTCCGCTAGAGGGCGCCTTATTGAATTTAATGTGATCTCACATAGCCATAACCAGCGGACGATCAAGACGCTTCCAACAATACCTCATTTGTCAAATTGTGACAAGCAGTTTAGAAGTAATGAGGGAACAGATGAACATACATACATACATACCGGTCAAAATAATAACCCTCCTTTTTGCTTCGCCGTAGTCGGGTAAAAAAAACAGAAATTCTTACAACAAGCTCTTTCATTTGATATGTCACGGTACCGTCTGCAAAACTTTATTGAATTTTCTAGTTTGTCCCCCAAACGTGACCCCAATATTCAAAATTCATTTATTTACGTTACACATCTGTGTTTGGGTCACAGAAATTCACATGTGTACAAGTTTCAACTTAATCGGTCCAGTATTTTCGGAGCAAATTGCCTGTGACGGACGGACAGACAGAAACACGAGAGATCCCATAAGGGTTCAGATTTTTTTCCTTTTGGATAAAGAATCGCCGTGTGGCAGTGTCGTGACACGGCCGTGTGTTTTAAATGAATACGTGTAGCTACGTTACGTCTGCAGCTGATGTCCTGGCGCCGACGATGATCCTGCTCGGCCCTTTCCAACCATATACGATCTCTATATTTTGATTTGGTTTTTTGATGATTATAGGCTGACTTGCATTATTTGTTTTAATTTTTTTCAACACATTTGCTCAAAACTGTATTTACGAAGCCTGTATGCCTACATTGTTCAAAAGTTAAAAATTACGCACCATACAACGGAATGGGCGGTAAAGTAGGTACTCTCACCTAAGTGCATGTTTTACCCGCCGTTGTATAGCGCCGTGCGTATCCTTTACGGTTTTTTTTTTATTTCCTTATTACTTATTTATGATATTAGTGCGGTAAGTTGGTTTTTACAAACGAGTAGACGAATGTACACCCGAGACGAAGTCGGGGGATTACCATAGTCACGAGTTTGTAAATACCAATTTCCGCGCGTGTGTCATACAACGTTTTTCAACACATTTGCGAGAAAACAGTACAATAGGTAATAAAATAAGCCATCAAAACATTTTAAGAGAATGATTGAGTATTTCTTCGAGTCTTCCATGATATAAAATTATTGTAAACTCACGATTTTGTCGGCTCATTCAAGATATCAGGTGCAGTAGATTCCATATTAATATCGGATTCCTCGCTTGAACTCATATTATTATTTTGTAAATATCAGTCGGAAAGTTGCAACAATCTTTGGCATTTCTAATAAGAAAATGGCGCGAATTTGCAAATGGCGCCACTTTAAGTACATCTTTCGTCTCATTTTCTATTCTTTTTTTTTTTTTTGGCGTTGCACTATTCGTGCTTATTGCCACTGACAATGTTTTATTTGTTAACAAAACGTAAGAATCAAGTACTCGCGAAATGATAAAATATTATAACGGGGAATTTGGAAATGGAAAGGAGATTAGATGTTATTAAATAAAAATAATAAATTATAACAAATTAACACTATGGGAATTTAATTTAACAGAAAACTAACGTTTTAACGCCACCAGGTGGCCCAGCAAAAAGGCCGACTCGATGCGTAAACTAAGAGCTACATGGTACATAAAAGAGGTTTATAAATGATGTTTAAATAGATATATCATTATTTACAAGGAAAAGAGCTATGGTTTTATAGATATCTACATTAAAATTAAATAAAATACATGCAATAGAAGTGGGAAAAGGGACTCGGAGGGAAACAAGACTTTGGAAAAGTGAGGAGTGGTCATAAAGGGGGCAAGAAAAAATAAGGTGATTCAGATCTCCCACTTCAGCGCCACATTCACACGCAGGGTTCTGCACAATGCCAAGCCTGGCAAGATGAGCAGGAGTGCACACATGACCTAATCGCATACGTATGAATATTGTTGTAATCTTTTTGTTTAGTTTGTATTTTCTAAACCAAGGTTTAACAAAAATGGATGGCTGAATATTACGATAAAATTTCCCTTTCACTGATTGCCCGGACCAAAGCTGACCCCAGGATTCCTGTAGATAAACCCTGGGCAGAGCTGCCAGATCTTGGGTGTTATTTTTGTTCGGAAAAACGTCTCCACACAATACGGCATCATTAGCTATCTGGTCAGCTCTCTCATTACCTAAAATGCCACAATGCGAGGGTATCCACGCAAAATGCACTGAATACCCCTTAATAGAACACCTATAAAGGAGTTCACGTGTTTCAAATATAATATAAGGATTATGAGAATAGAAAGGGAATCTGGCCAAAGATTGTAAGGCACTCCTTGCATCAGTCAAAATGAGTGAATTCCGTAAGCCCATTAGAAGTATATATTCGACAGCTTTGAATAGACCGTAACATTCTCCCGTAAATACAGATGATTCGGGCGGGAGTTTTATTTTTTGGACGATATTAAATTGGGAGTGGTATACACCTACTCCCACACATGAGTCTCTTCCATGCTTCGAAGCATCTGTGAACAAGAGCTGACAGCCCTTCCAGTCTCTATCCATAGTGAAGTTGAAGATATGGTTGTGACATACGTCATCTCGGTAAATGTTAAGGTTATAATGTATATTTGGTGACATAATTAATGAACTGTAATTACAGTGAAATAAAGGAAGAAATTGAGATTGGTGACAGGGAGCT
This sequence comes from Tiliacea aurago, assembly GCA_948098905.1. Lineage (NCBI taxonomy): Eukaryota > Metazoa > Arthropoda > Insecta > Lepidoptera > Noctuidae > Tiliacea > Tiliacea aurago. The sequence goes on from OX402576.1 coordinate 21,314,444, forward strand.
TCAATTAAATTGAATTTTCTAAAGCTTTTAACTAAACACGGAGTAGCTTTGTGCCTCCAGTAAGTGGATGAAATTACTTCTTCAGAGAGAATGAAAAGTTTATTTCGCAAAGGATGATATGTAAATTGCAGACACCGAGCCATAAATCTATCAGCTAAAAATTGACGTCGTAAATTAAGTGGAGGGTCTCCACATTCCACCTGAAGACAATTAATAGGACTGCTTTTCATTGCACCTGAAACCACTCTAAGTGCCTTTGACTGAACACTGTCAAGTTTCTTAAGACCAGCAACATTAGCAGGTTCCAGCAAAAACGTCCCATAGTCCAATACGCTTCTAATCAAGGTGTTGTACAATAGTTTTAATGAAAAGGGATGTGCTCCCCACCAAACACCAGCAAGACATCTAATTATGTTGATATTTCGTTCACATTTAGCAGCTATATAGTCACAGTGTGGTAAACCAGTAAGATGTGTATCCAAAATAAGGCCTAAAAATTTTACCTGGTTTTTAACGGGCATAGGTATATTATTATACCTTACTATAACTATAGGGGGCTTACGCATTCTAGTAAACAAGACAATGTTGCTTTTATCAATTGACAGGTGTAGACCATTGGTTTCTAGCCAAGTCTTCAGTAAGCATAAAGAAGAGGTTAAGGAAGTACAAATATTCTCAACAGAATGACCAGATGAATAAAGAAGTAAATCATCTGCATATTGAAGAACTTGTACTGACTCATTTAGGGAGGATTCCAAATCATAAGTGTAAATATTGTAGAGAATTGGACTAATTACAGAACCTTGAGGGACACCTTTCCATACTAAACGGGTAAATGTATACGCTTTAATATGAAGATTTAAAGATCTCTCTGAAAGCATGTTAATTATGAACTTAGACAGCATTAATGGAACTTGTAATGAATTCAGCTTTTGTTCTAGGATTGATACCTGGACATTATCGTAAGCTGAGCTAATATCCAGGAAAGCAGCAATTACAGAGTTATTAGAAGAGAAGGCTAAGCGAATATCAGTTGTGAATACACTAAGGCTGTCCATCGTACTTTTACCCTTCCGAAAACCAAACTGTGATGTAGCTAGCAAGTTTTTGCTTTCCAAAAACCACTCCAAACGATTCTTAATGGGATGTTCAACAATTTTAGCAAGAACTGTAGAAAGTGCAATTGGTCGATAAGATGTAACATTAGAGGAAGGTTTGTTTGGTTTCAGAATGGGAATAATTGTTTGAGACTTCCAACTAGATGGTATGTTGCCAGATATCAAAGCTGTATTGATGAGATTTAAATATATTAAAAGAACAGAGTCGGATAAATTAGCTATAAATGAATATAGTATACCATCTTCACCAGGAGCTGAATCCTTAACATGTGAAAGGACTCCCTTCAACTCACTTAGTGTGAACAGGGAATTCAACTCAGAATTAGGAATAGGAACATAGGGATAGTGCATTAAAGATCTCTGTTCTGGGACTGAAGGAGGAGCTAAATGATCCATAAACTCATTGGCTAATTCTAATGGCAGTTTTGAGGCTGTTGTGTCACTAAATGCTGACCTGAATCGCCTAATATTTTGCCATACTAGAGATGCATTAACTTCTGGCGAGATAGATGCACAGAATCTTTGCCAACCTTCAAATTTCTTTTTCCTAAGGAGCTTACGAGTTGTACGAGCAGCTTCTAGGTATATCTCAAAATTGTGACGAGTCATAGTATGGCCATAATTTTTTTCTGCCTCTTTTCTTTTTTTAATGGCCTGAGTGCACTCAGCATCCCACCAAGGTGGTGAAGGAATTTTGCCTGTAGCACCATTCTTATTTAGGGAAAGTATTATCTGCCACCTCTATTAAAATTCTTGTTATTTGATTAGATAATAACTGAGGATCGTGTAGTTGTAAGGAATAAGATAAACCAAGAATTCTTTCTTGTACAGTCGAGTTCATTAATATATTAGCCCTTTCAGGCTTCAAAAATATATGACCGTCAAAAAAAATCATAATATTGTGACAACTATAAGCATCATTAAATTGTGGTCAAGATTTCGATTCATTAATATGTGACTGGTTTTTCTCAGTAACATGTATACAGCCAAAAGCACATTATTATATGAACAACATTAAGATCATATTATCTGAACATTGTAGGATTTACAATTATGTATGCACACATGAATACAATAATATCTAAACACAACTAAATGTAATTCAAATTCAACCTTATTACTTACGTCATAAAGATAATTTTAATAGCAATCTTAAAATTGCATGGTCAAGGAGTTTGCAACATTATTTATCACTGGCTAGATTAACTTCAAATGACGTTATGTTTTTCTAATTACTGGAAGATAGTACTGGAAGCTAGTACTGGGAGCTAGTACTGGAAGATAGCACTGGAAGATAGTACTGGAAGATAGCACTGGAATATAGTACTGGAAGTTAGAACTGGAAGATAGTGCTGGAAGATAGTATTGAGAGCTAGTACTGGAAGATAGTACTGGAAGATAGCACTGGAATATAGTACTGGAAGTTAGTACTGGAAGATAGTACTGGAAGATAGTATTGGGAGCAAGTACTGGAAGCTAGTACTGGGAGCTAGTACTGGAAGATAGTACTGGAAGGATAGCACTGGAATATAGTACTGGAAGTTAGTACTGGAAGCTAGTACTGGGAGCAAGTACTGGGAGCTAGTACTGGAAGATAGCACTGGAAGATAGTACTGGAAGATAGCACTGGAATATAGTACTGGAAGTTATAACTGGAAGATAGTCCTGGAAGATAGTATTGGGAGCTAGTACTGGAAGATAGCACTGGAAGATAGTACTGGAAGATAGCACTGGAATATAGTACTGGAAGTTAGTACTGGGAGCAAGTACTGGAAGCTAGTACTGGGAGCTAGTACTGGGAGCTAGTACTGGAAGATAGCACTGGAAGATAGTACTGGAAGATAGCACTGGAATATAGTACTGGAAGTTATAACTGGAAGATAGTGCTGGAAGATAGTATTGGGAGCTACTACTGGAAGTTAGTACTGGAAGATAGTACTGGAAGCTAGTACTGGGAGCAAGTACTGGAAGCTAGTACTGGAAGATAGTATTGGGAGGTAGTACTGGAAGGTAGAACAATACACTTACTGTATTAGTACAGTAGTAGTAGTACAGTACTTCCAGCACTATCTTCCAGTTCTATCTTCCAGGGCTACCTTCCAGTACTAGCTCCCAGTACTAGCTTCCAGTACTTGCTCCCAATACTATCTTCCAGTACTATCTTCCAGTACTAACTTCCAGTACTATATTCCAGTGCTATCTTCCAGTACTATCTTCCAGTACTAGCTCTCAATACTATCTTCCAGCACTATCTTCCAGTTCTATCTTCCAGTTCTAACTTCCAGTACTATATTCCAGTGCTATCTTCCAGTGCTATCTTCCAGTACTAGCTCCCAGTACTAGCTTCCAGTACTATCTTCCAGTAATTAGAAAAACGTAACGTCATTTGAAGTTAATCTAGCCAGTGATAAATAATGTTGCAAACTCCTTGACCATGCAATTTTAAGATTGCTATTAAAATTATCTTTATGACGTAAGTAATAAGGTTGAATTTGAATTACATTTATTTGTGTTTAGATATTATTGTATTCATGTGTGCATACATAATTGTGAATCCTACAATGTTCAGATAATATGATCTTAATGTTGTTCATATAATAATGTGCTTTTGGCTGTATACATGTTACTGAGAAAAACCAGTCACATATTAATGAATCGAAATCTTGACCACAATTTAATGATGCTTATAGTTGTCACAATATTATGATTTTTTTTGACGGTCATATATTTTTGAAGCCTGAAAGGGCTAATATATTAATGAACTCGACTGTACATCATTTTTGTATGTATCCCAATCTGCATTTTGAAGTCTATACTTTAATCGTGGTGCTGGATTGCTAGCAACTGGTTTTTTATGTGGAAAAGAAATTATTAAAGGGTAATGATCACTACCATAAGACGACGGTAAAGGAGACCAGGATAATGTTGATGCTAACTCAGGTGTGCAGATTGAGAGGTCAGGGGCACTTATTCCCTCATCTGGATTTGTTCGGCGTGTTGGGAGACATGTGTTTAAAATACACAAATTATTAAAGTCTAGAATTTCTAATAACTTTTCCCCATAGCAATTGGAACTAGAACTACCCCAGGACTGATGTTGTGCGTTAAAATCTCTCATTACCAAAAATGGTTTAGGTAAAACTGAAAGAAGATTACTTATTTCAGAAAGAATATCTATAGTGGGACGCGAATAATATATACATACTAAACAGAATTTATTTACAATAGCAGCGACAGCAGATATTTCGTCACTGAGACTTGGAAGAGGAAAAGATTGAAAAGACAAGTTATTTTTAATAAGTATGGCGACACCGCCATAGCCATCGCTTCTGTCTGATCTTAGACACGCATAGCCAGGAATTCTAAAAGAAAACCCTGGTTTAAGCCATGTCTCACAGAGAGCGACTGCAAAGGGATCGTATTTGTTCAATATGTAGGACAGATCAGATTTTTTATTCACAATGCTGCGACTGTTCCACTGGACAATCTTGGGTAGATTTGGATCCATTATGATTAAGGTTAAATAAGTTAGACAGAGTATCAATTAAAGTAGCAACGTTGGACGGTTCAATATTATTATTTTTAGATAAAGTATTAATAAGCATAATTATTAAATTAAAAATTTGGCTCTCATTATTATTTGTTGTTTTATTTTGGAATGCAACACCATTCCCTGACACAGAAACATCATTAGTGATTAATGCTTGATGAGCTGCCCGGTCATACCCCTTAGTTGTTTTTGGGGGATCCCGAGGTTTAAGAAATACGGTTTTTCTTTGTGAGGAGACAATTGGTGTGTTACGTGATTGGGGCGAAGGTTGTGAAAAGAAAGAATTTTTAGTGGTATGTGATGGGGCAGATGTGACCACATTGGCATACAATTTTGAGATTGGTGGATGTAGCTGTGACGCTTCCGCATATGACACGCAGCTATGGGCCATATAATGCTTAATTGCTTTTTGCCTCTCAAATTCTGGGCATTTTTTATTAATGGCGTAATGAATGCCACTGCAATGACAGCATTTACTATTACTCTCATCTTCAATACTGCAAATGTCAGCAGAATGCTTCTCCCCACACAGGGTTCGACCTGCATTATACCTTTGTATGGCCAAAACGACAACAATTAAAACATTGAATTGTTGGGAATGTATACAATTCCACTGGCATAGAATTGTAACAACAAAACACACGTTTTGGTAAAATTTGTCCGTCAAAGGTGAGCACGACTGTTTGCGATGGTTTCCATACAGGGGTCGGTTCGTGCACTTTATAATTGAGACGCCTTGCTTTGATAACTTTCCCGCATCCAGCGGGGACAGATATATTTTCCAGTATTTCCTCCGGAGACCATTCGGTAGGTACGCCTTTAACAATTCCAATGCGACACACATTAATTGATGGAACAAATGCCTTCAACTTTTCTTTGGCCAAACTTGGGTCAAAGTCGACCTTGGGTCAAAGAGTTAGCATCTACGTAACGAGAGAAACTTAGCGATATTCTATTACGACCAATGCGTTTTAATGAACCGTTAATGATGTTGTTGAACATGCGTTTTTTAAGAAAATGCCCTAAAGTTATTGGGTGTAATGTTTGAGCAGAGTTTTGTGTATCAAAAATTTTTTGAATGTGTACAACGTATGGCGACAGGTCTGTGGCCTCATACAAAGTCCTAGTAACCTGTGGCGCCTTCTGGGGAAGATCTGACTTTATGAGGTTTTCAGTCTGGGGAACGTCCACAGAACGTGGAGAGGTTTCTTGGTGAACTAAAATTGAATGAACCGGTACGTCTGATGCTATTTTTGAACTAGTGGCCGAGTCATTGTCGCAATGACACTGTGCTCCTTTATTTATTTCTGTTGTAGTGTGAGAGTGACTATTTCGCCTTTTTTATTGCAATTTTTGCACACTTTACGTGGAGCTCTAGTCCTTTTCCGCTCCGATCTGGTTATGGATGAATCGGTATCCATACTGGATTCGTAAATGGTTATATTATGCCCGACCGAGGGGACTGTGCCCCCCGGATCAGGCGGTTCGTTGTCCATTGTGGACAGAAAAATATAAAATACAAAAAACTTACCCTAAATATGAAGTACAATATACACAAACAATAAAATTAACTAATCTAATGAATATCTACATATATTTACACAACTTATCTCCAATCTTAAGGGTTTTTTAATTTAAAAAAGAAAACGAAAGAAAAATCACGCCCGCCAAATTCGATGATTCCCGCGCTTTCTCCATTTTCTCTGAGTTATACGCTTATACGTATTGAGCAAAAGCGCTTCCAAGGAGGTTCGATCATTCTGCTTATTTATTTTCGAAATTTAAAACTCCTTGGTGGTATTCTTATAAAATTTTTATCGTAATTAAAAAAAATCGTAAAGGATACGCATGGCGCTATACAACGAAGGGGGCGGTAAAACATGTAGTTAGGTGAGAGTGCCTATTTTACCGCCCGTTCCGTTGTATGGTGCGTAATTTTTAACTTTCGAACAATGTATACAGGCTTCGTAAACACATTTTTTGAGCAAATGTGTTGAAAAAAAATATTATATATAAGAATTCCACCAAGGAGTTCAAAGAGTTCAAATTATACGTGAATAAATAAGCTGAATGATCGAACCTCCTTGGAAGCGCTTTTGCTCAATACGTTTATCTCACTTTATTATTAAAGAGAAAGTGAGACGAAAGATGTACTTACAGACGCCAGCACATCAAGCTACTACAATCTGTCAAATTTCTTCAATCGATTTTCAACTTTATCCCTACAGCATAAGGTTCAAGGTTGATTGGGAAAATTTTACAGTTTCGGGTAGCTTGACCTGCTTGCGTCTATCTGTACTTAGTACTAATTTTCACCATGCGCACGTGGCGCCATTTGTAAGTTCGCGCCATTTTCATATTAGAAATAACAAAGATAGTTGCGACTTTCCGACTGATATTTATAAACAAAATAATAATATTATGAGTTCAAGCGAGGAATCCAGAATCCGATGTTTAAAGGTCATGCATGGCACATTATACCGGCACCGCAACTGCACGGCGTTGCCTCGAATTTAGGCTACGGCTAGCCACTAACGCGCTAACTACGCGTCGTCCGCGAGGTGCAAGCTAGCAGTCCGCGCTTGCCGCTTGCTGTCACCGCAAGCACAAAAACCGATAAACCATTTTGTTTTTTTTTTATGATGTCAATTCGGTATGTAAAGTAAAAATTAACCTATGCCGATTCCAAAACCATTTCGAGATTTTAAGCCTCTAAGACTTATTTTTCTATTAAATAGGTCTTATAATTATAAGATCGTATTTATTTTCACAAAAATACTTAAAATCACTTGACTTTTATTTGACCTCTAAATGACGTCACAAAGCAGCCTGAAATGGAAACTTTCAGTGCCTCTTGTAATCATTGACATATGTAATCCTATTCCTATCTCAATGCTTGTAATTAAGTTGTTCTTTATGTGTCAAGTCTCATGTCAACGTCAAATTTACATGAAGCACATAATAATATTCTATTCAGATAAGTAAAGGACTTTTGAGGGTAGTGGTGAAGGCTTAACAAGTGCTTTTGTTTGTACGATTTTTTTCGATTTTTAGTGATCCTTTGTGTGAAACTTGATCGAGACTAATCTTAGTGTTGTGTTCTGTATGTAAGTTAGTTTTATTTGTTATTGTCCCGCTTTTTAACCATTTTTGTCCAAAATGAACTCCAAAAAGCCCCCTGATCCTGACCCCGCTGACGAGCTTTTTGAACTATCTCCTGTCTTGACCGTCACCCTCCCTTGTGACACACAAATACTCACGCAAGACCCCACTATGGATACCGAAACCTGCCTCGCCCCCTGTTACTCCAAATATCCCAACTAAGTTAGCGAAAAACGTAATTGGCTGACTTACTTATACAGGTAGGGATAATCCACCGTATATTGTCCACGTTTCCCTTAAGGATGGTCAAACTTCAGGCACTGTGTTGCAATCGGTCAAGTTTGGTATGTTTTTGACGATAAATGTCAAACGCATAGGAAGAAATAAAGTGTCGGTTGAATTCAAGTCGCATCAGGACGCTAACAGTTTTTTAATGAATAATGTATTAATTCAACACAATTTTATTGCCTCCATCCCACAATTCAATATTACACGTATGGGTATTGTTAGGGATATCCCTATTGAATGGTCAGAGGAAGAAATTATATCAAATATCAAGGTTCCTGAAGGTTGTGGTGCTGTTGTAAAGGCTAGGAGGATGAGCCGTAAGGTGACCTCTTCTGGTGTAGCTGAGTGGAAGCCTACGCAGACAGTTGTAATTACTTTTGACGGACAAGTTTTGCCTAATCGGGTGTATTGTTTCTACTCAGCTCTTCCAGTTGAGAGGTACACATACCCAACTCCAGTGTTACCATTGTTGTCGGTTTGGCCATACCCGTACGCTCTGTAGGTCGAAACCCCGTTGTTTCAAATGTGGTGAAGATCATCCAGGTGATGGATGTGAAATCACCCTTGAGTTAGGATTTTGTGTATCGTGTTCTGGGAACCATTTTGCAAATGATAGTGCTTGTCCTGAATTGGGCCGGCAGAAGAGCATCAAAGCTCTGATGGCGGAAAAATCAGTTTCATATGCGGAAGCAGGTCGGGTTTTCCCCCCTGTTTCCAGATCATATGCCGATGTTTCAAAATCTTCCCCTCGTAACAACGTTACAATAAATAAATCCCAATCTTCAAGTCCAATCCCTGCTACCCAAAGATCATACCGTAAAACAGTTTTCCTTAACCCTAAACCCCGTGCCCCACTCTCCCCTGGCTTTAATAAGCAAGCTCATCAAGCACTTACCCAAAATTACTCATTTTCCCCCTCCAAAAATGGCTGCGCCTTCCCAACGGAAGCTGCCGAGCCAATGATCTACAGACAGGCAGATAGCTCGAAGAATATATTAGAATTCATTACAAACATGTTAATGACTGCTCTTACAAATTCCACTCAATCAATACCTGACCACGTTGCTTTAAAATTGACCTCAATCTTAAATTATATCCATAACATTCCATCCCTTGACATTCCTTCAATGGAACGTGAGGAGTATTACTCCCAGGAAACCTGATCTTTCCTTTTTAATTAACAAGTATAAACCATCAATCTGCGGCATTTCTGAGACGTGGCTTTTACCTGAAAGTAATTTCAGGATGCCATTTTTCGGTAATGTTCGTAATGATAGACCTGATGGATATGGGGGATGTGCTTTGCTCATCAATAGCAAAGTATCATTTTCCCCGATTCCTCTACCCTTTGTTGGCGATAACATAAATGTTGTTGCTGTTAAGGCTGAGGATATAAATATTTTTTCTTTTTATATTGCGCACCCACAACTCGAGTATCTTTCGATAGTAAGAAATTTGTTATGCAGTGTTAGCGGCCCAATACTTGTTATGGGTGATTTTAATTGTCACCATTATCGTTGGGGATCAAATACTTGCTATAACTTTGGCACTGGTTTGCTGGATATATTGGATGATCTTGATCTTTGTATCGTCAACGACGGCAGTGCTACACGCATGTCTGCACCAGGGCAGAGTAATAGTTGTGTTGACTTGACGTTCTGTTCATCCAATATATCTAGCCTTCTCATTTGGCGCCGTTGGAATATGACTCATAGAAGTGACCACTACCCCATCATGATCGAATTCCCTTCTAAAAATGTAGCCACTAAAGTCCCCCCTCCCCTTCTAAAATACCGGCTAAGCTCAGCAGATTGGGATTTATACTCAAAAATATTAGACTTAAGAGTATCTTCCCTTCCAAAAGTCAAAGTGAATAATGCCCAGGAATGTTTTTTGTCCTTCTCCTCCACCATATCTTCTACAGCAGATGACTGTTTCCCTTCCAAAAAACCCCAATCCGGTAAAATTCCTTCTCCGCCATGGTGGGATAGGGAATGCACTGACATGGTCAGGGCCAGGAATGAGGCGGAAGAGACTGTTAACTGTGATATGAACCTGGATAACCTCATCGCTTTCAAGCGAATATTAGCTAAGTCCAGGAAAGTACTTAAAAAGAAGAAACGAGAAGGTTGGTCTAAGTATTGCAGTTCACTGAGTCCATCCACTCCGGTTTCGGTGGTATGGCGGAAAGTTAAAAGTTTTAGGAGCAGTTTAGCACCTGCCCCTTCGAATAACCTCTCAGAAGAATTGTCGTACCAGTTTTTCTCCAAAATCGCTCCAGCTTATGTTTCAGGTGTAGAGGAGAGTTGTGTTGGCATCGATGATGTAGACGACACTAACGATCCAATGAACATGCCATTTAACTCGGAAGAACTAAAAACTGTGCTATCCCGTGTCAAGGACTCCGCACCAGGGGTGGATGGATTTCCTTACTCTTTTATTGCCAAAGCTGGTCGAAGAACACACCAATACTACCTGGACTTGGCAAATTTTTGCTTTATTTCCGGATTTATTCCCACAGACTGGAAGGTTCAAGTTGTCATCCCGATATTAAAACCTGCCAAAGATCCTAGCGATCATTGCTCATTTAGACCTATTGCTCTATCGTCCGTACTAATAAAACTTTTAGAACACTTAGTCAAAAATCGTTTAGAGTGGTTGGTAGAGAGCAGGAGACTGCTTCCCGCGACTCACTTCGGCTTTAGGAAAGGCCTGGGCACTGCTGATAGTGTGGGTACCCTCACGTCAGCGGTCCGGCTGGCCCTCAGCAGGAATGAGTCGGTGGTTGCTGTTTTCCTGGACATATCGGCTGCTTATGATTCGGTCCTCCTCCCTGTTCTCAGGCAAAAGCTGCATGAGCTGAGAATCCCGGCTAGGATCTGTCGCATCATTAGTAGCATTTTTACCAACCGCACCATTCAATTAAGAACCCCTGGGGCTGACTCTGAACAAAGAACAGTCTGGAGAGGGTTACCTCAAGGATCTGTGCTTAGTCCCCCATTGTATAATATATATACAGCTGACCTATCTTCTTCCCTAAATTTTGACTGCAAAATCCTTCAGTATGCTGACGATATTGCATTACTGGTCACTGGCAGTTCCATTCAGGACGCCGCTCAATCGATGAATGTGTCTCTGTCCTCACTTAACCAATGGCTCCTTGATCACGGGTTGTCTTTAAGTGCGCCAAAGAGTACCGCGGTCATTTTTACCCGCAAGCGTTCTGTTCCCCAAGTAGATTTAAATATAGATGGACAAGTAATTCCAGTTAAGGATAAGGCTCGGTTCCTGGGAGTAACTTTGGACTCAAGATTGTCTGGGGTTGACCACATCAACAACACGGTCAAAAAATGTGAACGCTCGGTGTCGGTCCTTAAAGCTTTGGCTGGGGTGTGGTGGGGAGCTCACCCATACACCCTTAAACTGGTCTATAATGCGTTGACCAGGAGCGCTTTGGATTACTGTTGCTTTTTTATTGAGCCTTGCAACAAAGAAGCGCTCAAGAAATTAGACAGCATCCAGGCCAAATGCCTGAGAATTGTTATTGGAGCCATGAAATCCTCTCCCATAAATGCGCTTCAAGTTGAATGTGCAGAACCGCCCCTACACCTAAGAAGACAGTATTTGGCAGATCGTTTCCTGTCTAAAGTATTCTCCCTTTCATCCCATCCTTTACTCCCAATTTTAGAACAAATCGACCTTTCTTTCAATAACTCTCCTTATTGGAACAATAAAGCAGTTCCCGTATTGATAAATAGGTACAGAGAACTTAAACACCTCTCCTCGCCTGTTTCTCAACATCCAATCCTCCCCGTCTTTTCCGCTGCTTTTGAGACGATTCACTTCAAACCAAAAGCCGTTTTGGGACTAGGTATTTCAAAGAATTCCCAAACCGCAAGACGCGACTTTGAGTTAGCCGTCAAACGTTACTGGGAAGGATGGAATGTTTTCTTTACTGATGCATCCAAATTATCACAAACAGAATGTACAGGAGTAGCAGTCTATTTTCAAAACTCAAAAATTGCATTACTGTTTCAATGCCCACCAGAAGCATCAGTTTTTACAGGAGAGTGTATTGGCATTTTAGAAGCCATACACTATATCAAATCACATCGAATAACAAAAGCAGTAATTTTTTCAGATTACCGTACTAGTATTCAGGCCTTAGAACAAAATCAATTGCAAAGTAAAATTCACAGTAAAATCGTTGTAGAAATTAAGAGCTTATTATTTGACTGTTCCCAAAACGGCTTGGACATTGAGATAGCCTGGATCCCTGGTCACTCGGGTATTATTGGCAATGAGTGCGCTGACTCGTTAGCAAAGTATGCCACATCAAATCCGGCTGATCGAAAGCACTACGTAGCTCATAGCTACGATTTGCAAAATGGTGCCAGCCAGACCCAAGTTATTCGACTCGTGGACAAAAACATGGAGGAAGACCTCAAAAACCAAGGGCGTCTACTACGCAGCTATACAGCCCGACATCCCACGGAAGCCTTGGTTTTTCAAATGCCCAAAATTGTCCAAAAGAACTGTTTCGTCACTTTGTAGACTAAGACTTGGCCATTTTTGTAGCCCAGTGTTCCTGAACAAGATCCATGTTCGGGACAATTCTCTATGCGAATGCGGCCTTGCGGAGGGTACTCTAGATCATATATTTTTTTCCTGTTCCTTGAACACCCAATCCTTCGACCTCTATCGAAAAATTTCCAAATGTAACATTCCTCTCCCAACTAACTTTCATTCTCTTTTATCCCACTTCTCCCCCAAAATTATACAAATTCTAGCCACTTTTTTAAATGTAAATAAATTAAAATTTGAACTGGTGCGCAAAATAACTATCTATGCATTATATTTTGTGTAGTTTTCGTGTTGTATGGTAGCATATTCTATATAAGTTTGTAAATTTAGAATACATGTTTTTACTAACCCCTGTTTCCGTCCTTGCAGTTACTAACATTTTATTAACTAAACTACCACAAAGTACAAAGTTCGACGGCCCGCCGCTCTGCGCTGCCGTCTCAACGTGACGCTGGCAGAATAGTCGACACCGGCTCAGTTGCCAAGAAAGAAGGAAAAAAAAAAAGAAAAAGATAAGTAAATAGTGTAGTTTTTCACCAGCGGCGGACAGTACAAGTCGAATCACATCGATGTATCGCCTCAGGAAAACTTAACTTACGTTAAAATGATCTTCACAATAAAACAGTCGCCGCCCAGACTTGTATTAAACATTTACTTCCTCGCACCATTTCCTTTTTAAGGTTTCTTTTACTAACAATCAATTTGTGTCGGCTATTTGTTGTTGTGTTTATACTTGACGGTATGAAGAACTTAGCAGAAGTAGTCTTTGAATCCATTCATTTTATTAATAAGCCTTATCTTTAACCCTTAGACTGCCTTAGAGAATCGCGCCTTCAGAGATTATAATTATATGGCTCTAAAGGCTCTTTTCTGCAGAATAAAAATAGACGTGATGTCTGCAGCCAGTCCCCAAAGTAAAATACCGTAAGACAGGATACTATGAAAGTAACTAAAATAGACTACGCTCGCGGTATCTAGGTACATCAGTAAATTGACGGGATTTTTCTGACAGCATATGCTGCCGAACTTAGCCGTCCTGCAAGAGATGTTAAACGAGGACCCCATTGTAGCCTAGAATCGAGCGTGATCCCCAGGAAAACAGTTTTATCGACGAATTCTAGTTTCTCTTGATTCAATACTATCTCATAATCACTACTTTTTACATTTGGTAAAGAAAATCGTATGCACTTAGTTTTGTTTCCATATAATACTAAATTATTGGCAATGAACCAATTTTGGACCTGCAGTAGGGCGTTATTTACGTCGTCAAAATTTGTAGCACGTCTATCTACCTTAGAAATGAAAGAAGTATCGTCAGCAAATAACACCATTTGTGGTTGATTTTTTAATAAATGGCTTAGATCATTAATATACACTAAAAAGAGGGAAGGACCCAATATCGAGCCTTGAGGAACACTTATTTTTACTTTTAAACCGAGTGAATTGATACCATTTCTTTGAACTTGCTGATTTTGTGTAGCAGTATTCTGTAAGCGCTGATAATATTCATACTGTAAAAGCAAAATGAAAAAGGAAATAAAAGAGATATTTTTGTCGTATTAGTCTTTTTTATTTAATAAAGTCACAAAAAATAATATTTATAAACAACCAAACTAATGCCCAGTTTCTCTATGGTAATTTTATCATATAGATTGTGCAACCACAACGGTTTGGTATTTTGGCACCTGTTTCGGAAAACTCGGGAGTCTGTATTTCAGGAAGAGCTTAGTTAGAACATTTTTGGATCAAAAGCTATCGAGAGTCTAATCGGCAGAGCTCAGAAACCGGGCAGTAGATAGGAAAAAAAATAAAAAAAAACTTTAAGATGGTCAACAGGTAATCATGCATGTCATAAAAAAATCATTTAATCAATAAACTATCATGTAAAATTATTATAACAACATGCAGATGATGCATGTTACAAGCTGTTCTGCAAATAAACATATTTAATAGTGTTATATAATATCTGAATATAAAGCTAAAAACATGAACAAATAAAAAATAATAAAATAATTAGTGTCTACTCTTGTAGCTAGATCAAATTAATAATATAAATATTTCTATATCATAGGAAACATAGGAAGTGTATAATTTGGGAAGAGCTGAGCATCTTTCTTTAGCCGTCATTATATAGGGTTATTTTTAAAACGTCAATAACCTCTTAAGGGGTCCTTGTACTCATCATTATGAACAACTTTTACTAGCCGGAAAATGTCGAATATCGTAATTTGAGTGTAATTAATAGATTTTTAAATATGTGGTGCTAATTGTTTTTTTTTATTATTTGACAAAAACAGTTCTGGCTGTTGTGACGTTACCGTAGCCAGAAGTTTTGTTTATTAATGGGTATATTTAAATAAATTTGAGCTACATAATAAGCTTGTAACGTTGCAAGCAAGTCTTTAGAGCTCATATTCGAAGTGCTAGGACCGATTAAAACATACTTATTTATATTTACTTAAATAAGATGTTATGTGTTAAAAATAAAAGTGCGCTTAACCGTTTCAGAGATCCAGCAAACACGTAACGTTCCCCAGCAGGATCTTGAATATCTTCACAACCATACATAAAAAATACAAATATAAATGAAGTTGCTACATTTACCGCGTCTAACGAGCTAAATATGTAACTAAAATTTATTTCAATATACCCACTAATAAAAAATACTTCTGGCCACGGTAACGTTACCGCAGCTAGAACTGTTTTTGTCAAATAGGTAACTATAAAACAATTGCACAACAAATTCAAAAGTCTATGCAATATTTACAGAACTGATGTCCTAATTATCTATTACACTCAAATGACATTTTCTGGCTGGGGTAATGCACACTCATATATTCACAATGCATTTCACGATTCTAGGGCAAAGATTTTTTATCTATTTCTTTTTTAAGGCTTCTTTGCTCTTTTGGTGACTCAAAATCAAAATATGTTATTTCACGTATGCCTACATGGGCAATTATGAAATGTCAGAAGCAATGTGCACAGTTCCAATTGGTCATTTCCTATGAAGAAGAGCCAGCAAGAAACTCCATGGCTACTCTTTTAAAAATAATCGTCTTTTACAATGTCTTCAAATTAGTGTTAATAAGTATGGGAGGACAGTGTAGGCCTGTCAAAAGTACCAGGTATTTAACAAAATAGAAAATAATGGTCTAAAAACCTACAAAAAAATGGTCTACAAATCTAAAACTAGCAAATCATTTCTAAGCTAAGCTTTTATAACAAGTTGCCAAAGTCGGTTACAGAACTAAGCAATGGAAATTTCAAAACCTACATCAAACATGTCCTTATCAAAAAGCATATTATAAGATTAAGGACTATGTTGAAGACAAGGAAGTTTGGCAATAATTCCTTCTGCACATGTGGCTTCCCTTGTACCTCATTAATGACATAACTATGTAAATGTGTATTATTTGCTCCCAAATTACCTAACAAATGACATAATCTCTTCATTATTTGACACTAAATACCTACAATTTTAATTTATAATATTGATTAGTAACTTGTGGACAGAATATTAATTCAGATTTGTTACAGTTGTAATGGCAATCTTGTCATTTAGTTTAAATAGGGTTTTTATTTTTTTAGTAATATTTTATATGATGATTTTTTTATTTGTGAATGTGAGAACGCTGTAGACTTAATAGACTGTAGCTTTGTAAACGGTAAACCATAATCTATTTTGCTAAGTACTTGGTACTTGTTGACAGGTCTACACTGTCCTCCCATACCTATAACTTACGACTGTAACTGGAAACCATTGCAAAAGCCCATTCTTTTTAAAAGAGTAACCGTGGAGTTTCTTGCCGGCTCTTCTCTATAGGAAACAACCAATCGGAACCATGCACCTAGCTTCTGACGAGACCATGTAGGTTGTGAAATAAAATATTTTGATTTTAATGGCAAAATAAAATATTGTATTTGGATTCCAAACACACGGCACACCCTGGACAGCTAGCGCTAAGTAACGCAGAGTCTAGCTGACTTATCCTCTCACCACAAATTCACTCTATCTATTGCTGCAAAGGACTGTTGTCGGATGTTATGTAACAAACTGTGGATTTTAATGAAACAGAAACTCAACTGATACACCACAATTTCTACTCAATCATTTAATACCAATAGGGAATTGTTAGCTATGTATTATATGTATTATACTTAATACCAATAGGGAATTGTATACTATGTATTATATTATATGTGTAATTATTATTATTGGCGGATAATCTTTAGCTGCGAATGCGACCGATTACAATCTTAGCTAGTTGGATCTAATCTTAGGTGCTGGAGACAGTATTTGGTTTTGATGGCTGCGGGTTGATAAGGCGAGAATGATAAGAATTTTTTCCCTGATAGGTAGGTAATGAATCCACGAAACCCGTGGACTCGCCAAACCCTTCGGTAGATGGGGTTCTGAGATTTATTCTAGTTCTTAAACAAAAACAATTTAAATAATCTAACAAAAGTTAAGTATAGTTACAATTTTCTTCACCACTGACCATGTATTGTTCACATAAACAGATTCCATAAAGAACAGTTCAGTCCATAGTTCACAGTTCGTGTAAAAAATAACACAAATAGACGCAAGTTTTTCGCGCCTCTCGCCAAGACAAACGCTCAGGTCGTTTGATTCATAACTGTTAGTAAAACAACAAGAGTTCACTCGACACACAACTTCACAAAGGATTAGTCAGACTATGAGGCGCGACTCCACCAAAGCGGAGATGTGTGTAAATGACCAATAGGATACCGATAAGATAACGTTACCGTACCATTGCCGTTTGCCGTTAATATTGGTCGTTTACACACATCTCCGCTTTGGTGGAGTATTGGAGTCCCGGCCTGAGACTACTCTAGATTTGCAAATGGAAGCAGGAAAGGGAAATCATTTTTATTTAAGTTTTTTTTTCTAGGTAGACAGTTCACGACAAAATGACACACTGTCCACACTGACAGATGTGCAGTGCACTTGAGTCGTAGACTTGAGTGCACTGTTTTTTTTTTATGTGTTTGGCATCTCGTAGTAGACCTTGAGAGGCCGTTACTACTTAACCGGATATTCCTGTCGCTCGAGGACGGAATGTCGGTTTGTGTAATTTCTGCACTGTACTCGTGGCCCTACTGCTTTCCTGGAGGAGAGTAATGGGGTCATCTGGATCTGAGAGAGTATGCCTCGGTCAGCGAGTCTGACTAATAGTAGAAGGCCTATAACCAGCGGCCTGCACAACCAAGGGGTTGCGATGACTTTCCGCGAAATCGAAGAAACGCTTTGCAATGCGCTTCTTAAATTGCTTGATGGTAGGCATCTTAAGATCTAAGTGAAGTTGTTCGTTCCGAACGAACCAAGGAGCGCCCGTAATTCTACGGAGAAATTGAAGTGTCTGGTGCACTGTTTTTTTTTTTTTTGTATGTATGGCATCTCGTAGCAGACCTAGAGAGGTCGTTGCTACTTAACCGGATATTCCTGTGGCTGCCCTAAGGTTTTTAATCTTAAAGCCTCCAGCCAGGGCGTAAATTATATATATTTATTAAAACTAAACGACAGCGCACTAAGGGCACCCCCTGTGGGGTACGGACCTCGGCTTAGGGCGTCGTTGGGGAATCACAAAATTAGTAACAATTTGGGGACGGGCTGGATCAACATTTTGATCATGATTATTATCGGGGGATATTATATTTATTGCTACGGCGCTCTCAGCCTCTAACCGGGCGGCTGGCGCATCGACATTCAAGGGACGGGGGGAGGACTTTTATTAACATTTACTCGGGAAGTTCGCGTGGTACCTCGGCGGCGAGGACGGAAGGTCGGTTTGTGTATTTTGTGCACTGTACTCGTGGCCCTATTGCTTTCCTGAAGGAGAGTGATGGGGTCATCCGGATCTAAGAGAGTATTCCTCGGTCGGCGAGTCTGACTAATGGCAGAAGGCCTGTAACTAGCGGCCTGCACAACCAAGGGGTTGCGATGACGTTCCGCGGATTCGAAGAAGCGCTTTGCAAGGCGCTTCTTATACTGCTTGATGGTAAGCATCTTAAGGTCTACGTGAAGTTGTTCGTTCCGAACGAACCAAGGAGCCTTCGTAATTCTACGGAGAAAGGTTTTGAAGCGTCTGCATCTTATGAATGTGATACGGCTTTACGTGAGCGAAGACTACGCAGGCGTAAGTCATGATCGGTAGAATGCACGCGGTGTAAATACGCAATTTGCACTTAAGGGACAACTTGCTGCGCGGGTTGAGTACGGAGTGTAGTCTGCCGAGAGAAAACTGGCGCGCGAGCGCACCTGTTTTATGTGCTCGCCGAACGTTATGTGATGGTCTAAGACCACACCGAGATATTTGGCTCGCTTTTCCCAAGGGATAGGCTTGCCGAACATGGTGATCGGTTGGGGGAGGGCGGGTGATCGCCGGGGCCTACAGAATAGGACCCCCTGGCTCTTATCAGGGTTGACTTCGATCCTCCACTTCCTGAACCAGGCCGCGAGTCTGTTGACTTCGGCCTGAAGGATGCGGGCGATCTTGTCTTGCCTGAGGCCGGTGTAGTAGATGGCCGTGTCGTCTGCGAACAAAGCTAACTGCGCCTTTCTACATTTGGGGATATCACTAGTGAATATAGTGAATATCAGCGATGCCAGCACAGCGCCCTGAGGGACGCCTGCGCGGAGCGGATGGGGTCTGGTGCACTGATGTGTACACAGAACATATATACTCAAGAGGATGTGTAGGATGTAGGCTTGCAGAAAAATATCGATATATTGATATTTTTTTGTTCGTTATATCGATATTTTTCAGCGATATCTATTATTTCGATATATCCATATAAAATATCAAGTATCGAAAATGTATCAAATACGATATATTTCCAACAGCAACACCGTTGTCCCCACTGACTAAAACCACTAGAATTCAGAGCCGTAAAAATGTAAACTTATTTTTATCAATGTTTAAATCAGAAATGATGATTCTAGTTTGGTATTTCTATGAGTAAAAAACAAACAATACAATTTCATATACCTAGTACCATATATACTTTTTAGAAAATTTCACCGATATATCGATATACCGACACTTTTTTTTTCGATATATCGAAATCGATATCAATATTTTTTTTAAATATCGATACTTTTAGGCACTTCTTGCATCCCTAGTAGGATGTGATACTGTCACTCACGTCGTCAGTCGTCACCACAGATAACTATATACTAAGTCGTCACGTCCATTGACATAGGTTAGTTTTCCTATCTCAATTCAATTCAATTCATTTATTCAATAACAATTTTCACATCGTGTCTGAATTTCTATAACTAAACATATTACATGCATGCAATCAATATTTAAATCATTATAATTATACAAAATCACATAAAAAAAAAAAAAACAAAAATAAAAAAATATAAAAGTAAATGTCATAATTCATAAGTCAATTCATAAAAATTAATTATTCATTTCAAATCAATAAAATTATGTTACTTCAACCTTTGTATTAATTTATAAGTCATCAATAGAATATAGACACTTATTTAACAAGAACCGTTTAAGCTTAGTCTGAAACCCACTTGTATAAACTAGACTTTTTAACTCTGTCGGCAGTTTATTGAACATTTTTAATGACTTGTGGTAGGCGCTATGCTTTACCACGTTCAGGTGAGACACTTGCTTCATCTGGAGATCTTTTCTTCTTGTACTCTCCCTGTTTTGCCTTTCATCTTCAGTCTCATATTCAAAGATATATTTTGATAAGTAAGTAAGTAGGACCAAAATGTACAAACTTGGGACTGTCAATATATTTAAGTCATTAAAATGTGGCTTGCATGATTCTAGCTGTTGAATTCTAGCTATGGTTCTGACTGCTCTTTTCTGAATTACAAAAGCTTTTTGAGTGTTGTAACCATAACTTCCTCCCCAGAAAAGTATGCTGTATCTCAGTTTCGACTCAACTAATGCGTAATAGACCATTTTTAAATGTTTTATGGTTACCTCGTTTCTTAGACTTCTTAGTACGTAGCACGCAGAGCTGATTGTTTTCTCTAGGTGTGTTAGCTCTTGTTTCCACTTTAACTGGCTATCAATGTGAACTCCCAGAAATTTAACCACTGGGACCACGTTCAATGGTCACGTCTGTCACAGTGCTGCCATACCATAAACATTCTCGGCTTATATTCGGCACTCAGCACTAAAGCAGCACCAAAGCCTAGCCCGCACTACGAATTTCATTCGCGCGATAATATTATCGCATTTAATAGACAGAGTTAGTGCATGCTTAGAGCATTTATACGCACTTGTGATACAAATTCACGCGGAAAAAAAATCTGTGGTTTGATACCTACAGATTTGGCGCGGTGGAGTGCGAATTTAATTGGCGCGGATCTTTTGCGGACTACGGGGTTGTAAAATACATAGTAGACCACTATACATTTGAGACTCCTTTTTTTTTTCGAAATCTTCATGGATGATCTCCACCCTGGGGTGGATGAAGGAGACTGTCGGACGCTTCCTGACTAAAACCACACGGTGTTCTGCTGCTACCTTTAGCCGGGGTGCTGGAGTGCTTACGCATTTCGTCACGCTGCCCCGGCTAGGTGTTGGCTCGTATGAATTCATGCGGATCCCATCACCCTCAGACCCCGGAATTCCTCTAGAGACAGGCGCGCGCAGAACACCGCACGCAGCCGTCTCGGGCCTCTCACTGTTCAGGCAACAAACTCCCCAAGTCTGTTGCCTGCAGACCTCAACCTAAGGCGGCCGGAGATCGTTCCACGTGTTCCGGCACCCGATGAATATGCTACGGATTGGAAGGGAGGTTGTATCCTCCCTCTCCTCGCCCAAGCAGGGCATTCCTCAAGGGTGTGCTGCACCGTATCATCGAGGCAGTTGCAATGGTGGCAACCGGGTGTCGGTTCCCGGCCTATGCGACACAGGTACTTTCCGAAACACCCATGTCCGGACAATACCTGTGTCAGCTGGAAAGTAAGTACGCCATGCCGATGCCGTCCCTCTAGCCACTCCCTCACAACGGGTCTTGCCGCTGCTAAAGTGGGATGCCCTGCTCTGGGTTGCGCAAGTCACTGTTCCCACTCCAACACTAGGGTTCGGTGGAGCTCAGCCCCTTCTACACCTCGACATGACGAGGAATCAGGTGCTCGTCCCGCTCCAGCGCGTCCCGGTGCCACCGATATAGTGACACTAGGATTTTGGCGTCAAGATCCCAGGGTGGTGATCCGGCCAAGAGGCTCGCCGCGCTGCCTCGAAGGAGACCGTACGGTATCCTCTTAACACCCTGACGGCCATTGCTCTCTGTGGTCTTCTCAGTATTGCAATGTTGCGGGCCGTCAGGTAGGGGGAACGTCCGCAAGCGTCGCACGCATTGTACGCCCGGTTCCAGTGGTCCTGATTAATGAATAACAACAACCTATGTATAAAAACTAGTGTCCGTTAAAAACTTCAGCTTCGACCACCTTTAGCCAAAAAACCACCTTCGGGCAAAACTTTGTTTCGCCCAAAATGCCCCGAAGTTTTGGTCGAAGCCGAAGGATACTAGTGCGCCGAGACTGAACGAACTGTTACGAATGTCCGACAGCGCAACGGAAGAGGTGACACTTTTATGAAAAAAAAAACGAGTGTGCTATAATTAGACCACACGACTGAAGTAAAACAGAAATCACTATACGAAACGTAACTCTGTCTCTTTCTAACTTCCCTAACTAATATCTCCCTCTCAACTTCCATTCGCCTCATCCGATCACACTTTTCGTAACGCATTCATCAGCTTACTCCTGAAATCAAGCGTGCAAAGAAGTTTTACTTCAATAAATAGTGGACAAATTCAAACAAGACAACGACAATATAAACTAAAAAACAATAGTAGCTAGCCTTACAGTAGTCACATATTATGATGTGTAACATTGACAGAAATTATCCTCAAAATTAAAAAAGCTAAATAATGTTATACCTAATAATTATTCATTGATGGTCACCCCCTGGTCGAAATTTAACCCCCTCTACAACCCATCATCACCGATTTTGTCAATTGGGACGGAAATGTGTAACAGAAAGTGACTGTGCATGGAATACCACTTACCAAACGCAATAGAAAAAAAATATCTCTTATCCGGGGATGCGATAAGGTCGCCCGCGAAATTCATATTTTCTCACGTTTCTTGCAATTTGCAGGTTTGTGTCAGGTTGTATGTTGATTAAAATATGATTCGCAGCCGTAATAAATATGGCTTTACAGAATTTTAATCATTAGAATCAGCATTACAACTCTTTATGTTCATAGAATCCTATTAAATGACTATTTCAGAAATAGTCATTCAATAGGATTCTACGAAGAGAGTTAGTTGTATTGTATAGTTGTTAAACGCGGCTAGTTAGCTTGGGGAAAAAAAAAAAAAATTGCTAATAGTCGCGGCAACCACTAAAATACTCTTGAATAAATTGAATGTCTGAAGTCGTAGATAGAGAATTCTGAAGTACACCGAGAATGCATTAGTACATCCTAGGTATTTATGTTGGGTCCATATTGGCTCACCTAAATTTCTTTACCCGAAATTGTTCTTCCTAATGATTTGTAATCCGAATGATCACTCTTCCTAAAAAATTTTATCCTAAAGTTTTCATTCATACTATTTGTAGTGCTACCGGCGATGTTCATAACACTCATGTTTCCGAAAATTGTACCTAATTAATAATATCATTAATGTAAATATATTTAAACTCCTACTGTTTTTATCATAACGCTTTTATCCCTAAAACTATAACTAAACATGAGATAATTATGTCTAAAAAACCAACTGTTTAGAATGATTAAAGGTCGTTTCACAGATTTTTGTCTTAAATGAATGAAATGCAGGTCAGAGTGTCGTCTTGGGGGCACTATGAAAAAAATACGTAGAAAAATTTCGCGACCAATTTCGAGGTAGCGCTCGCCGGCCGCTGCCGCGGCACCGCTCGCTCCGCTCGCTCGGCTCGCGCGTAGTTGGTCACAGTTCTAACCTAACCTAACCTATGGATATCTTTGCAGGTACACACCGCTATAAATAAAATTAAAATATGGCTTTGAATAATATTGTATAAGATGGTTATGTTGCGAAAATATAGGAAAACAAATAAAAGTATAATGATCTTTATTGCTACTGACATTATGAAGTGGAATGCTTCGGAATTATGAACATTAGAGACAGAGTAGTTAGGAGTTGTGTTTATTAGGATAAAAAATGTTAGGAAGAACATTTTCGGATTTCCAACTATCGGAGTTGAAAATGTAGGTGAACTTTGGCGCACCCATTTATGTTCTGTGACTTTAGTAACTCTGTGAGTACTACGTAATAATCTGTGCTCTGTGTCAAGTTGTGACAGTTATCAGTTCACAGTTGGCAATTAGCAAAGTCGATTCTTTGAATCTGATTTGAGTTGTGGTCATTATCAAGTTCACAACACGCACAGTTGTGTGACGTGATAATTTACAGAAAATATCGGAAGTATTTCAAGAGAATATAAATACAACTTGAACTTCCCTTTCACACCCACTGAAGAAATACTTCTATTATAATGGCAGCGTAAGTTTATTTTTCACTTACCATAAATTTTGTTGTGTGAGCATGACTTGGAATTTTAACCATACTCAAATATTTCAGAGTTTATGTAGAAAAATATAATATTTGAAACGTTAAAGAGGATTTCGTTACATTTTAAGGTTTTGTTAGTTGATCTGGTTGACCTTGAACGAATTAAAATTTAGAAGGTTGAGGTTAACGCTTTTGCTAGGTTCATGATAACCTTCATGCTTTAATACAGTGACTATCGTTTTAATGCCTTGTATTACTGTTACCACACAATTTTAGTATGGACATGTTTTGATAGGTTTGTCATCATGAAGGGCACTTGCCTTTGATTTATCCAAAATCATGATTTGTTGTTCCATTAACTATGAAAAAATAGCAAATAATATAAATGTAACACTATAAATGTAGCTTTGCAAATCAATATTAAGACATAAACTTTACTGAAAAGTATTGGTAACTGCTTGATGCAAAGTGTGGCCACAAGGTTATTTGAAGGTGAACAGACTTACGCCTTTCTTAAAGTACCTACTGAGTCAAGTACTTCAATCATGATAATACTTTTTAAATGCATGTAAGCAAATTTTTAATTCAAAATGATGGAATTATTTTCATGATAACAATGGCCAGTACTTATTTTTTTATAAATTGATATTATTCTTATATATTGTATCATCAAAATTCTATTATATCATCAAAATTCCAATTAAAAAAGCCATTAGTGATCCTATTAAAGAATATGTAGGTACATTTTGGTATTTTGTTCATTTATTCTATACGTGAGCTTCTGCCTGCGACTTTGTTTGCATGGTAGTCGTATGATACACAATATTGAATATACTAAAATAATAGAAACATTTTTATAAAACTCCCTCAGCATTTGTTTTCATAAAGCTGATTTTATTTTCTTTTTGATCAGCTCTTGAGAGTCGTAGCATGGTGTTAAATAGCCTGTAACCATCCTCAAGAATAGGGCTATCAAATGCCAAAAGAATTTTTCAAATCCAACTGGTAGTTCCAGAGATTAAAGTGTTCAAACAAAAAAACCAACTCTTCAGCTTTAATATATTAGTATAGATTCCACATTATATTATAAAATTATAAATTCTTTACAGGCCTACAGCAGACATCGCACTCATTGGGTTAGCAGTAATGGGACAGAATATAATTCTGAACATGGATAGCAAAGGATTTATTGTTTGCGCTTTTAATAGAACTGTTGCCAAGGTATTGTACATAAAATACTTGTCACAATCATTAATCAATTTATTCCTGTATTTCATTTTCCAGCACATGTCCCATGCCTCCTTATTACAAACAACGTTTATCTTCAGACCCAGGTTTAAAACATGGAGCCATTATTGAATTTAGAACTTTATTCTGACTTTGGTAAAGTTTCTAAATACAAAACTGGCAACTTAGTACCAAACTAAGTTTTCAGTTTTGTTTAAAAAACGGTATTTCAATCACAGTTACGTTCTTATTACAAAAACTGGCTCCATGGCTTAAGCCATGTCAAAATATAAATCTTGTTTTGTAATAAGGCGGTATATGTTTTTATGTATCTTAAATTAAATTTATTTCATTGCCTTTGATACTATCTTTTGTGTTGTTAAATTTTAGGTTGACCAATTCCTCAAAAATGAGGCAAAAGGAACAAAGATCATTGGGGCATCGTCTTTGGAAGACATGGTAGCAAAACTAAAGAAGCCGAGAAAAGTTATGTTACTTGTTAAAGGTAATAAATAGTCTTTTTTAAATAGTTTTTAATTTAGTCCTAAGGTAAAATGTAGCCTAAATAAATAATTATGTAAAGTTTAGGAATAACCTAGAGATGTTTATTCGCAGCTGGATCAGCTGTTGATGAGTTTGTGAGGAAGCTAGTGCCCCTTCTAGACAAAGGTGACATAATCATTGACGGTGGAAACTCGCAGTACATAGACACACAGCGTTGGTGCAAAGAACTTGTATCAACTGGAATACTTTACCTGGGAATGGGTGTAAGTACATTGAACACTATTATAAGGCTTTGCAAATGGTTTTTTTTTTAAATGACAGGTTGTTGTTTTTGTGGAAGTAAGCTGCTGTCCTGTATTGTTGCTCAAGTTTTTATTATAAAGCAACATTCCATGAAAGGTCAACCCTAAAGTACTTTTGTATCAACACCGTTTTATACTAAGATAATTGAAAAGGCATACATCATGTTTCCTTACAGGTGAGCGGTGGTGAAGACGGTGCTCGTTATGGACCTTCACTGATGCCCGGTGGAAACCCTGCCGCGTGGCCTCATGTCAAACCTATCTTCCAGGTATGTAGGTACCTCATTTGCTATTGAGGAGGAAGGCGGGTAATGTTTTTTTAAATGTATGTAGGTATTATAATTTTACTGTCTATTCCTTTGTCATGAACTTTGATAGATTTATAACCATAGATGTAGTTTATACTATAACATAGATTTAGTATAAACTAAATCTATGAGTTTAACATGACCAGTGTCATTAGATTATTGTAATAAAATTTGTCTTTACACCAAGAGAAAAACGGGATTGGATAAAAAAAGGATACTTACTGGTGGATTTTTGCCGCCTTTACGCGGAATCGGTAATCTTTTTTTGTGACATAGTTTTTGTGATCGGTTATGGACAACATAAAAAAATACATTGAATGAAAGGGAAACTTTAATATGTTTTCATTTTGTCGTAGGTACTAATTATTCGAATTAAAACTATATTTTTTTATTTATAATAGAATGTAATCTCCAATCCATATACCTACGAAAATTATCTTTTTATCTAAGAACAGCCTAAACTCCATAATTATCTACTGCTTGAAGGTACAATATTTAGGAACTAAAATGTAAAAAAAAGAAGCAAGAAGAAGAAGAAGAAGTTGCATTGTTTCAATATTTTAGGCGATATCTGCGAAAGCTAACAACGAGCCCTGTTGCGACTGGGTAGGAGAAGATGGCGCGGGACACTTCGTCAAAATGGTGCACAACGGCATCGAATACGGTGATATGCAGCTCATCTGTGAAGCCTACAACCTGATGAAAGATGTCCTAGGTATATACATAGTCAAAACTTGAGTAGTCAAATATAAACCATTTTGAAATAACCAAAAATAAATGAAGTTATGATATTTATAAGTTCATTTATTTTTCGTGATCATTATCAATGTAATTAATGCTTTATGTATTATATTTGAAGGTATGGAGCAAGGCGAAATGGCCGAGGTGTTTGAACAATGGAATAAAGGCGACCTGGACTCATTCCTCATTGAAATTTCGAGAGATATTCTAAAGTTTAAGGACTCTGACGGTTAGTTGCCTGTTCATTTCCAATTCCAATTTTATATTAAATGGCTCCATCGTTTTATCGATGATTCTGCCAATGTCAAGGTTGAAGTTGATTTGTTGGATGTTGACCGGTTGTATTTCCTTTAATCTGATTTACTTAATTAAAACTGGATCCGTTTGTAAGGACAACACAAAATATTTGTTAGTACATATTGTTAATAAGTAACTTTATTATGAGACAAACACTATGAACTACCACTATGAGTTGGTATGTTAAAGCTTTATGTTATTCAATAAAATATTTTTTGGAGTGTTTTAATTTATGGGGATTCAACGAGAGTCAAGAGTAATGGTATATTAATAGGTCTGGAAATAGTTGCCTGTCAATTTGTGAACATAATATGAATTTGACATATTTCCGTAGACAGAGTATATAAAGTCCATTTCACGAAAGAAGTCCCGCGGAAATAAGTGGAACTAATTATTATTATACGCTAAGTTAGCAACATTCCTAAAATAACCCATGCCTGCAGCGCCACGTCTGCGGGACTTCTTTCGTGAAATGGACTTTACATAAGTCACTAATAATAATGTGTCATGGACACATTTGTTAGATCCAGTAGTAAGAGTAAACTATTATAGACATAACTAGCTGCGCCCCGCGATTTCACCCGCTTGATGTGTATATTGCAGGTAAATACCTACTGCCGAAGATCCGCGACACTGCGGGACAGAAAGGCACAGGCAAGTGGACGGGCATTGCGGCCTTGGAGTATGGTGTGCCTGTCACGCTAATTGGCGAGGCAGTGTTTGCGCGTTGCCTCTCCGCTCTCAAAGGTAGGAATAAACCATAATAACAATTAATTAACGCTGTGGGTACGCCCTAAAGGCCTAGAAGGACATGTGGTGACCTTATTAAAAATATATTTAATTTTATTTTATTTTATTTAACATAAAAGTACAATGATACGGGGTGACACTAAAGGCGACGATAACCGACTTTTTATGATTTTTTATACTGAAGATCACGTATAAACAAGTAGTGTTATTGATTTGAAAAAAATATGTTAAATTAGAGCATTTTCTCAATAACTTAATATGTGATGTTTATATTACATAGTTAAATTAATTTGTAAAGTTATGTCTAACGCGGACAAAAAAATGAGAATGGCGCAAAATCTACCAAGCGTATTTTTCTGAAACCGTTACCAATTTAAAGATAATTTAGTATACGTGTTTTATTAAAATACTTTTTGTTTTGTGTATAATAAATTAATAATGCGTCAAATTGGGGACAGCGCTCCTTGATGGGCGAGTCTTATTACTGGCTGAACGTAAATACGAAAAAAACGAAACCTTTTATTTTCAGGCTTCGACAGCCCATAGCGTGGTAGTGTTAGTAATAATAATATAAGTTTATTTTTTCAGAGGGGCTTAGGTAAGGTAAGGTAGGTAATACGGGCTGGTGTCCGCAACTCCACGTCAATATGCGCGTATTTTGCGTACGGGTGGGAAAATCGATTATTCGATCCACCCCAGCTCCTCAAGGAACGCCAGCAACGCCTTGGTGTTACTGACAATCTCACAGAGGTTACCTGGGTCTTGTGGCTAAGTTATAACTGCCGCAAGGGTCGATCGATCAGGTTAAGCTACGCTTGCCGCGGTTGGTCCGTGAATGGGTGACCATCTTTACACACCAAGACCCCTCCGTACCTCGGAGAGCACGTTAAACCGTTGGTCCCGGCTGTTATTTGTAGATCTTTGATAGTTGTTAAGAGGCGGCGTAGTTCATACAAACGTGATACCAAAATAATTTGTAAATCAAACTTATTCTTATGGTAGTGTGTCTTTATTCCGATTGGAATACAGAGTATCTAGGTTCCCAAATATATATTTTAAAGGGACACTGATTTAAACAAGAGTTATGAGAAAAATAAGTTTTCTATAGACATTTTAAATTCTTCATATCTCGTCTTTATAACATTGTCCTTTCAAAATATATATTTAGGAACATAAATATTCTGTTATCCAATCGAAATAAATACACACTACCTTAAGAATATGTTTGATTTACAAATTATTTTGGTATTACGTTTGTATAAACTACGCATGCAACGCCGGCCCTTTAAGGGTCGTCAGAAGCCCGAATTTCTGACAACCAGTCTTACCAAGGGGTATCGTGTTACCCAGTAACTGGGTTGTGGAGGTCAAATAGGTAGTCGCTTCATGTAAAATACTGGTATTAGACTGGAAGGTGACCACGGTCCTGTTAGGCTGGAAGAAGTTTTAGCTATAATGAGATTTTGAAAGGAAAAAAAATCAATCCCATTGTTGCGTAATATAAATTACAAACATCGTTAATAGAGACGGTCGATAATAAAAAAAATCAATCCCTACAAATATGACGTCAGTGCGACAAGATAACGGCGTCTAATTTTTACGCTGGTACTCCTTTTGCTTCGTCAACATTCACACAGTCATAAGCGCTTTAGGCTTAATCATCGCATGTTGAAGCGTAAACCGACTATGACTAGCGACGCTTAATCATGTTATGATTTAGAAAATTACCACGCGAAAACGATAACGTCTCGTTTGATGTGAGATTATGCGATTAATAAATTTTGTTGCTCGCACATAATTGTCCAGCGGATTTGACTCTAAATTGTGCCACCCTGTGATGCTATTATTATGATGACAAATAATTAACCCTTTTTAACTATTGTCTCTCAAGCTTGGATGACAAACTAGTATTTCTAATGTATATGCCAAAGTGCGCTGTCAGTTGTACTAAAGATAAATGCGGTTCTAGACACAGGAGAGATCACGAGAACGACGGAGATTTTTTTGAAAATAGCTCAGAAATATTTTTAGGGTTCCGTACCCAAAAGGTAAAACAGGAACCCTATTACTAAGGCTCCGAAGCCGTCTGTCTGTCTGTCCGTCTGTCATCAGGCTGTATCTCATGAACCGTGATAGTTAGACAGTTGAAATTTTCACAGATGATGTATTTCTGTTGCCGCTATAACAACAAATACTAAAAACAAACGTGATTTTTTTGCCATTTTTATAGATAATGGTACGGAACCCTTCGTGCACGAGTCCGACTCGCACTTGGCCGGTTTTGTTTTATGTTCCTTTGCTCTACTCTAACCCACTTTGATAAAAATTTTAATACATAATATTACGAATGAGAATAACGCGCCGTTTAATTGTAAACTTAAACTAAACATGTTGTCTATCTGCAGATGAGCGCGTTAAGGCGAGTAAGGTGTTGCCAGGTTCCTCTACTAAGTTTACCGGCGATAAGAAGCAGTTCCTTGAACATTTGCGCAAAGCGCTGTATGCTAGCAAGCTGATTTCTTATGCGCAAGGATTCATGCTGCTCCGTGAGGCAGCCAAGGTATGTATAAACTTGATTGGTATTGAAAATGTGAAAAAAATTATGTCCTCCTGTCGACGGCTATATTTGATTGACTTAAAGGTCAATATTATTATTGTAGCAGTTTCCATAAATGTCTAAGCGAAAAATTTACTAAATACTATATTTTATTGTATGATATTGGCTTGATGTATCAATTGTTTTCAGGAAAAAAAAATAGTTTTTGATGGCAAGAATAAAAAGTTTTGAGCAACGAGATAATAATGTGTGGTATAATAAATTTCTCTATAGGATATTATACCAAGTTTCTGTACTTGTATTTAGTCGTTTTCTGTAAAATAAAAGTTAAGTATAGATTAGTTAAGAAGACACCTTAGATGAGTACTTTGTTAAACAAAATGATGATGGACATAGATAATTTTTGAACATGTTAGATAAACGCCATTTTATAACTCTACAGTCTAATAGTTATAAACAATAGCAAACAAGTGGTACTCGATTAGTTTGCTTTAGTTATCGCCTTTAGAGAGTATTGTGCGATTTGTGTAGTTAATTATTGTTGTTTAAGCCATGCTCCCGAAGTCCCGATGGGATTTTCCGTCGACAAAATTACGAACTTCCGTACAAACATGACGAACTTTCATCCCTTATTTAACCCCAGTAGGAAGAAAAAACGGTCCTAAGTCCTCACTTCGTTATTTAGGGAACTTTCGTGCAAAATTTCATGCTTCTAGATCCATCGGTTTACGCTGTGCCTTGTCTGTCAGTAAATTAATTAATTCGGTATGTAAAGTAAAAATTAACCTGTGCCGATTCCAAAACCATTTCGAGATTTTAAGCTTCTAAGACTTATTTTTCTAATACTAGGTTTTAAAATTATAAGATCGTATTTATTTTCACAAAAATACTTAAAATCACTTGACTTTTATTTGACCTCTAAATGACGTCACAAAGCAGCCTGAATTGGAAACTTCAGTGCCTCTTGTAATTAAGTTGTTCTTTATGTGTCAAGTGTCATGCCAACGTCAAATTTACATGAAGCACTTATTATTATTCTATTCAGATAGGTAAATATGTAAATAGTGTAGTTTTTCACCAGCGGCGGACAGTATAAGTCAAATCACATCGATGTATGGCCTCAAGAAAACTTAACTTACGTTAAAATGATCTTCACAATAAAACAGTCGCCGCCCAGACTTGTACTAAACATTTACTTCCTCGCACCATTTCCTTTTTAACACTTATTTAAACGTGGCAAAGATCCTAAGCTATTCAGCTACTAGTGACTACAGCTTGTAAAAACAAAAAGATGAAATTATGTGTTTCAAATACTCTTATCATTAAAATAAAAATATAAAAAACATACCTGAAAAATACTTTACATACCTAATTCAAATTTTTTGCTTAGTAAATTAATGTCGTGTTTACGTCAGGTGAACCAGTGGAACCTGAACTATGGCAGCATCGCTTTGATGTGGCGCGGCGGATGCATCATCAGGAGCGCGTTCCTTGGTAACATCAAGGTAAGAATTTGCGATCTTTGTTTCAGTGTGAGAGAGAGATGGATCTATACAGGACGAATAGCACTATCATTTTTTCACAGTGAAACTGAACTTTAACACGGCATAGTATGGCCTCTGGAATTTATTATTTCTATCAAATACATACAAGCAACTCATAGTCGGTCTAAATAGGGATGCTGCAAAATTGACTTGCAGGTTTTAATATTAAGTACTACGGGGGTTACTATACACTCTTAAAGCAGGACATTTATATACCAAAAGGACAATATTTGTCAAGAGGTTTTGTACCTGTGTATATAGATAAATTGTCAAAAAAGCTTAGCTCTGCAGCATACGCCTTTAGAAAAAATCGTGATTTAACTGATTTAGAGACAGCCCGCTTAGTATACTTTAGTTATTTTCATAGGGTTATGTCGTACGGTATTCTGTTGTGGTGAAATGCCGCCGATATTCAGACAATTTTTGTTTTACAAAAAAGGGCAATTCGTTCAATTTATAAATTAAGTCCCAGACATTCCCTCAGAGACAAATTTAAATATATTAATATAATGACTGTAGCTTCTCAGTATTTTTATGAAAATCTTTTGTATGCACATAAAAATATTAATATGTTTAAAAAATGCAGTGATATCCATAATGTAAACACTAGGAACAAGCACAAATTTGTTGTTCCTACAACCAGGCTTAAAAAAATAGGTGGCTCATTTAGATGCCAGTGTATACGTTTCTATAATAAACTTCCTAGCCATATTCATGAATTAAGACTTAATAAATTAAAATGTTTTATAAAGCGGAAACTATGCCAGAAGGCTTTTTATACTGTTAAAGACTATATTGAGGACAAAATTGTTGGGATTGAGCTGCTCCAATACATTTACAGTGAATCTTGATTTGATTTTTTTTTTTTTGTTGCCAACTATTTATATTTTTCTTGTTTTTTATATACCATTTTACAATAACAATGACATGAATATTTACTTCGTAAAGTATTATATTATTTTAATTATTATGAATGTGAGGTGAGGACTATGTGGGTCATGGTTTTTGTTTTATTTTTTTCGCTTAGTTTTAATGATGGTCTGACAGTTTGAGTACTTTATGCGGCATAACCAAATGTCCTTTCTTTGGTATTGTTCGTCGAATCGTTGAGCTCCTTAAGTTTTGAGTTGAGCTGCACGATAAATGACAAATGCGTAGTAAAATATAAAGTAAATATTATAAATATAGTAAATATTAAACAATAAAATATATAGTAAATATTCATGTCATTGTATATATAAAATTCATCAATGTCAATGTGTATATAAAATACGGATATAATCTCGGTCAGATCATTTGAGGACCATGTAGATTGGTGTCTGAAATGGTCTTTTGAGGAAAGAACCACACAGATTTGAGTGGACCTGTCCAGTCAGTTTACGGTCGACAACATAAACTCCTCTGCTATCCGCCTACATGGCGTGCTCCCCGAACCAACACCACTCCCACTGCTAGAGCAATTAAGTTAATAAATGACTTTCTAAAATATATTCCTGAAGCTGATTTATTATTTGATTCTCAAAGGACAATCGCTCAACATGATTGTGTATATTTATTTATTCAGGGTTACTGGTAACTCGACGTAATCCTTGCAGGACGTCATAGTAGGGTTAAAATGCAACAAATTAAGCCACCAAATGTTCTACCAAAATTCAGTAGTTTTTGAGTTAATTTGGGTGTTAGTTGTTGTATGAAAAATCCAATTTAAAAATAATTTACGGCGCGACTATACTGGAATTTAAGTTATTATAGCTGATGCCGTAACCAGATCTTTGTTAATAATTAAAAGTTCCAAAATCACTAAAACTTTGGCAGAGATCACAAATTAAATATTTTATTTTTCGTAATTTTTGTCATTAATTTATTTAAAAAAACTAAAACTACTTAATTTCGGTAGAACATTTGGTGGCTTAATTTGTTGCATTTTAACCCTACTATGACGTCGTGCAAGGAATACGTCGAGTTACCAGTAACCCTGTATATGAAGAAATGATGAAGAAATAATTGTTGAGTTGTTTAGTCTAAGCAGTGTTAATTTTTTTTTTTAATGTAAATTTGTAGAATTGGCATAGATATATGCGATTTGGTGTAAACTGTTAGCTTATATTTGATGAATAATTTAATTGAATTAAGTACGATACGATATTATTAAAGAGGCCTACATAATAGTAAACGAAGCCCGTTGACTGATAAATCTGATAATAGAAATAAAACAATGAATGAATAATCATAAAATCATATGAATGTTGATAATAAATGATTAAGCAATTGTAATAATAATTAATTAGTTATGATAATGTAATTTATTTTCATATTATTATTGCCACCAAGTATGATAAAAGTGTTTTCATGGCTTTGCACTCAGCGACAAAGTAATGGAGGAGAACAATAATCAGTGACTTGTCGATAACGTGACTACTCGACATTCAGTCTCAATGTCATGCAAATTGTTACATAATTGTTTCCAAATAAGATTCAAGGGTCTATAAATAAAATCTGTAGGCCTAGCCAAGTTACAAACGTTTCGTATCGAATTCTTTTCTACAATCGTCAACGCCACGGCGTTAGCAATTGTAGAAAACGATAAGTTGGTAGCCAAATTGACACGACTGAGTCGATCGCTCGTTCTCCAACGTACATAAAAAAAACCTATACTTTAGTCTATGGTGAGCGTTCCTACAAACGTCAAACTAACGTCAAACTCACAGTTGTTGTACTTTGTGCGCGGACTGAACTTTTGTTTTGAATTGTTTTATTATTAATTGTTTTAAGTGATAAAAAAGTAAGCAAAATAAGTTAAAGTTCTTCTTATAATTGGTTTGTTATAATATTACAGTGCGGAATGTAATTTTAAACATAAATGTGTCTCTGTGTCTCGAAATGTTGAATGATCCTGCATATGAAAGATACCATATAAGAAGTGATAACTTTTATAGGATGTAATCTAGATCTCGAGCAAGCCCAGAGCAGTTCGCAGCTTTATTGGAATTCATGGAAAGGTACGTAAATTATTAGTTATTTCGTGAATATCTTCCTTTGTTATCTGAGTCTTTCATACTTGGGGACTTGAAAGTTTGAAACATAAACAATGACGTGATTCGCGACATGAACTAATATTTCTACTTACGAAACAAACAAAACAATTGTGTTTGACCCTATACTGAATCAATAGACCCTTTGTTTCTCTGAAATAGTTTTAACTTATGTTCTAGTCATGGCGATATAACGAGGCCCCAGCAAGGGCCTCAAGGCCGAATAAAAGCTGACCGTCTGTGGCAGGAACTGGGAGAGTTACTTAACTCCATTGGTGGAGGAGTAATAAAGTCATTGGACAAATGGAAAAAGGTACAATTCTCACAAAAATCAGTGTAACTAACATTTAGTGTTCTACAAGATGAAGTACAAACAACAATCAGATTACTTCATAGACTAGAAAACGATTGATGAAAACATGCATGACAAAAATTAACAGACAAATATGTTCTGGTGTGGGCAGACTGGAAAACCAAAACAAAGAAAAAAGCCTTGGCAATACGTCGTGAGGCTTCTGGTAGTGGTGGTGGCCCAAGCAGCAGACAAACTCTCACTGCTTCAGAAGAGAGGGTGTTGTGCATAATGGGTTTGACTGCTGTCATTGGTCTAGCTGGAATCGAGGAGAGAGGCTTTGATGTTAGTATTTTTATTTGCTTGTGGTTTTTGCACACACACACACACATATTACATATTCTTTTATCAACAAGTGTAATTTATCTAATTGAAATTTTTCATATTTTTCAGGCATTACCATCAGAGAGAAACTCTGTACCACCACCGACCAGAGATTCTGTTCATACTGTCTCTCCATCCCAAGTTTCTGCCACAGATGAAATTATGTTGGATTTTATTCCTTCTCATTCAATACAAGGTACCTACCTTTTTTTTAAGATACAATGATCTGTCTAAATAATTCATTTGGGTACATTTTAAAATATGACTGTTGTTAGTTATTTTCAGCAACAACAGCATCCACCACCACCAGTGCTAACGCCGCCACCCGGCACTGCGTGTACGCCGATGCCGTCAGCGACGTCGCCTACCACGTCACGGGGGGCTCCACAGCGGCATCGGGCAAGCCCGTCGCCCGCGGCGTCACCCAGCACATGCACGCCGCGGCGCCGCAGGCTGCTTCGCACACATACGGATACAAACGCCCATCGAACGAGCCACAAGCGAGTTCGTGGCTGTCGAGCATCGCCGGCTACAACTAGAGGCAGACCGGGACAAAAATTATCACGAGAGGGAGATGGAAAGGCTGCGATTGGAATCAAGAAGATTTGAAATGCAAGAAAACAAAAATCTAATTTTAAGTCATTTGGCGGGTACTGTAGACAATTTGAAAGAAATTTTACCACAGTTGAGACTATCATCACTACCTTGGACAGATATTATCCCTTTGTAGTGATAGTGGTATCAGCTGTGGGCTATGAACATTTCAAATTGCCTACAATATCAGCGTAACAATTCATTTTTATTTCAATTGTTTGCTATTCCAATCCAAAAAATATTCCCTTCTCTAAAATGTTTATGTACAAAGTGTATGTATAAAATTGACATTTAAATTATTATGCAAAATCATCATTTTATATAGTTTTTATTTAAATAATTATTGACATTGCTAAATATTTACGTTGAAAAGTATTATAATTATTACTAATTATTGTGAATGTGAGCACTATGTGAGTAATTTTTTTTTCTCCTGTTTTCATTCTTTCTCAGTTAGTTTTAATGGTGGTCTGACATTTTGAGCACTTTATGCGGCCTACCCAAATGTCCTTTCTTTGGTATTGTTCGTCGACTCGTTGAGCTCCTTAAGTCTTGAGTTGAGCTGCACGATTACTGAGAAATGCTTGCACTGATTGGACAGGTCCACTCAAATTTGTGTGGTTATTTACTCAAAAGACTATTTCAGACACGGACCTACATGGTACTCACATGATCTGACCAAGATTATGTCTGGACTTTAAGAGAGACTTCGACCCCTGAGTTTGTTTCGCCTTTTCTTCTCTGGGGTAGTCAGATAGGAAATGTGGCTTCATCTAGCTTCTTTTTTTTATTTATAATATGACGTGTAAAAGTGATTCCTACATCCTATTTACAGAATAAACAATTTCATTTCATGTGTATGTATCATTTTTATTTCTTTTATAATTAGTATAATTAGTATATTTAATATTTTTATAGGAGGAGCTCGTGGCTAAGTAATAACAGCCGCACGAGTCAATCTATCAGTTTAAGCTACGCTTGCCAGGTTCGGCCCGTGGATGGGTGACCATCTTCACATACCGAGACTCCTGAAAGCACGTTAAGCCGTTGATCCCGGCTGTTATTCATGTATCTTTGCCAGTCGTTACGGGTCGTCAGAAGCCCGAAAGTCTATCTTATCAAGGGGTATTGCATTACCCAGTAACTGGGTTGTGGAGGTCAGTTATAGGCAGTCGCTCTATGTTAAATACTGGTATTCAGCTGCATCCGGTTACACTGGAAGCCGACCCCAACATAGTTGGGAAAAATCTAGGCAGATTGATTTGATCTTTTTATAGTAAACCTATTTAAATTTAGACTTGAAATTTAAGAATAAAACCCATATTTATGTACAGTAACTGTAGGTAATTGATTTTTATGTAAAGTATTTGATAAAAATAAAACCTAAAATGTAGGTATTGATTGAGTTAATTGTAAATACCAAGTATTGGATAACTGATAAACCCTTCCTTCTTATCTACCGTGTACGTCCCCACCGAATTATTTTGAATACAACATATTTAAAGTATGCATTTTAAATGCTAATAGTACTTAAATAAAGTCTTCAAATATGGTAAATAAACAAAACACTTCTCGGTCTCAACACAGCTGTAGCATTAAAACGCCATTTTTTATCGTTAAAGCCCGGGTGACACGAGGCTAGTAAATCAAGCTAGTGAGCCAAGCTAGTGCTGCCAAGCTAGTAAGCTAGTGACACTAGCTTCGTGTAGACGGAACTAGCTTCGTTTACAAGCTAGTAAGCTAGTGTGGAAGCTAGCAAGCTAGTGCCTCAAGCCAGGATAGTTTTATAGCTTGGGGTTCTATTTTTCAAGCTAGTAGGCGCCCCCCACCACCCGTTTTACTATCCTGGCTTCGTTACTAGCTTCGTGTCAACCGCGAAGCTAGCGAACCTAAGCTAGTGTGCAGTCGGAGAGCGTGGTGAGAGTGCGTGCAATTTGTTAAAATGCCGAAATTAGCGGACGAAATTAATTTAAAATTCGTTCAATTGTACAGAGAAGAGGAATGTTTGTGGAATGCAAGTATTCCATCTTACAAGGACAAGCAAATGCGAGACTCGTCACTAGAAAAAATACGCGACATACTAAATAAAGATGGAATAGAAATGTCGATAAAAGAGATTAAAAATAAAATTAAAAATCTAAGAGCTACATATTGTCAAGAATTAACAAAGATAGAAAAATCTGAGAGGTCTGGAGCAGGAACTGCAGAAGTCTATAAGCCAAAAATTATTTGGTTTGAGGAAATGCATAATTTCATAAAAAAGGTGCCAATGAAGAGAAAAACTTCGGTAAGTTATTTTAATATTATTTACTCTTTACAATTATTTACCTTAAAAGTACTTATTGAAATAGTAATAATCGTCGGCATTTTTAATTTTTCTTGTAGTTTTGTCTGAATTAACGAATCATTCTTGCTTGCCATGGTACTGCTCCATCATTGTTGAAATATCTCTTAAATTTCTCCCTTTTTTCGATAGCTGACAGAGAAGAATGGTTACTTCCCTGTCGACTGATACTGGGTAAACATAAATTTTCCATTCTCCATGAACCGGGAATAATGTTTCCCGCTTCAATGTCTTCTTGGTTGACATCACTACTAATGCAATAAGTGCTTTTTTGCTCTTTTCGTAACCAATTATGCAGAGCACATGATGCTAGTACAATTTTGTCTACTGTTTTTACGTCAACTGCGATTGGTCTTTGATAAACACGAAATCGGCTTGCCAATATGCCAAAGGCATTTTCTACAGTTCTTCTGGCTCTACTTAGCCGGTAGTTGTATACTTTTTCTTCATGTGTTAAATTGTCACCTGGGTACGGTTTCATAATATACGATTTTAATGGGAATGCAGCATCCGCCAAAATTACTCCGCCTTGTGGTATAAGGTTATTTTCTAGTTGATTATATATGGAGCAATTCCTAAAAACACTTCCATCAGATGCCATTCCACAGGCGCCGACGTCAATATAAATGAAATTATAATCGTAATCAACAATAGCCATAAGAACAATACTGAATGTTTTTTTGTAATTAAAAAACAAACTTCCACTGTTGCCAGGAGCTATGATTTGAACATGCTTCCCGTCGACGGCGCCATAACACGCTGGAAAGTTCCATTTCACTCTGAAACCATTTTCTATAGCTGCCCATTCTTCAGTTGTAGTTGGAATCTGTAACAATATTTTTAACAAATTTTTTATTTTCAGAACAATCAAGATTCTCCAAACAATAATAAAGATGACAACAGTGCAAGCAACAGTCAGTCATTAGAACCACCCGTAGCAGAAAATCTGTCAGAAAAGACAGTTGAAATGTCTCAACCTGCAAGCGAAATGTCGTCTATTCAAGATAAAACTTCTAAATTTATTTCCCCCGGAAGTAACATTCCGCAATTTAAGAAACGGAAGGTTTCGCAAGTGAGTTCATTGATAAATGAAATTAAGGTGATTAAGGAGGATTTAAACAGTTCACGAGAATTTCAGGAACCAGAGCTGGATGAACATGAGATATTTGCAAAATATGTAGCAAGTCAGTTGAAAAAGCTTTCACCCGGACAGGCCATTTTAGCTAGGGATCAGATCAACGCAACACTATCCCGCTGTCGGATGTATGATTTAAACTTCGGAAATACTACATTTTCGTACCAGTCACCTATCAATTCTTCAGACTCCAATATGTCAACCACATTTTCTTACAATAGTTCTGCAGCAAGTC
The DNA here is from genome assembly GCA_948098905.1 of Tiliacea aurago. NCBI lineage: Eukaryota > Metazoa > Arthropoda > Insecta > Lepidoptera > Noctuidae > Tiliacea > Tiliacea aurago. Next base: position 21,354,898 of record OX402576.1, read on the forward strand.
CACTCTACACTAATCCACCATCACAACTACAACAGACTGAGCAACGTGATGAACCCATCATCCATCCGCCACCACAGCAAGAGTTGGAGCAAGATGAAGATCCCATCTATCAAGCATTTCAAAATGCTTGATACATTTCTCGCCATTTATGTAGCGTAAACGTACATTTTGTCGTCATTTATGATTTCTCATTTTGTAATTTAGAATTTAATCTCGCCATTTATGTAAGCGTAAAAGTACCTACTTTAATTTGAAATAAATAAAATTCTACATACCTGTATATCTTTCTTTAATGCCTTATAAATTTCACTGCAAACTTCTGGTATGAATCTAGATATAGTAGATCTTGAAACACGATACATGTGACTTAACTTCCTGTAATTGACACCAGATGATAGAAAATCTAGAGTTATTTCCAATTTTATTTTAGCCGGTATGGCTTCTCTCATATTAGTATTTAATTTTTGTATTTGTGGTCCCACTAGATTCAGTAAATTGTCAAAAATATTAGGTGTCATTCGCAAAATACTCTTGAATTCGCCGGAATCCTCAGATCGCAGTTCTTTTAAAAGTAATGCAGATGCTCCATGACTATGTCTTCTTAAGATCCAGGGTCTTGTCCAAGTACGCTTTTCTTCTAGCAGAGCTAATATTTCATCTAGCGCATGTTGACACAACTTCCGAATTAACTTTCTTAGTAGAATTGCTTTTCTCTTACGCACACTGTTCATTTTTACGTATACGTGTTATCAGGTTAAGCACAACTCACTACTGACTTGACTAGCTTGAAATTTCCTAGCTTCGTGTAGACAGCACTAGCTTGGTTACAATCCAGGCTAGTAGGTAAGCTAGAAACCAAGCTAGTGACCCCTTACTAGCTTACTATCCTAGCTTCAAAATACTAGCCTCGTGTCACCCGGGCTTTACTCTTGGGTCTCGGCGATCGCTTCGTTGGCGTTCAAAAACTTCGACATCGTTTCGTTTTCTCTTGTCAAAACTGTAACTTGGCTACCATATATACGGGTGTAGCGATCAACGTTGTAGAAAGGATTACATTTCATTCTAAAATTTTGAACGATTTGATAAGTTGTAAACTTGGCTACGAATTTTCTATTCGTTTGTTCTGACCACGTGACTTAACGTTGAGATGATGTCATTCCCATACATTTAATTCGTTTTCTATTAGCGTTATCGATTGTAGATTGTTAACTTGGCTAAGCCTTCTGGTCATGACAAGGTGTGAGTGAGACTTTTAAAATGGTTTCTGAAGTCTAAAATTTCTTTAAGGGTGTTGAGCGATTTTTGGTAGGGGAAAACTTACGAGTTCGCGTCACCGACATGCCAACCGCGACATGCTAATGGGATGTGTTGCGCCAGACTGGCGACGCGCAGCGGCCTGTGTACACATGTATACGCTTGCGCATATATGTATACAGGGTGCTCGGTAATTCGACCTATTCCTTGAAAGGGGTTTTATTATAGGTAATTTCCAACAAATTAAGCCCCGCCAACTAGGAGTCGAACATTAATGGTTTCCATGCATGCACTAAATTCCTTAATTTATGCATCTATTGTTATTGTAAAACAGGGAAAGACACTGACTACTGTAACACAGGTACCACCTAACTCAAGAGTCAGGGCTTCAAATTAATAAATGTAACTCCTTAATTAATGTCAATAAAACATTTTTTATTATTATTTATTGTTTTCGAGTTACGGAGGTTTTTAGATTATTGTTCAAATTTTCAGACTGGCCACCAAAAACAAATAATTTAAAAATAACTACTTCTCTCCCGACACTAATTTGTTATTTTTCTGACTAGTGCTCATTTATAAAAAAAATACATGCTCTAAATTCCCATAATTTCAAAAATAAAAGGTCTTGAGTGCAACGGAAACCATCTTTATTTCATAATTTTTGAAACGTGTTTTACTTGAAAAAAAATTGTGAGTCGGAGAGTCGGGAGAGGCGGCACTTAATTTATTTGAAATGGCCTCTAGTATAACCCGTTTCAAGGAATAGGTCGAATTACCGAGCATCATGTATATCACTACATATCATAAAACAAAGTCGCTTCCCGCTTCCTGTCTGTCCCTATGTATGCTTAGATCTTTAAAACTACGCAACGGATTTTAATGCGGATTTTTTGAATAGATAGATAATAGAAGGTTTATATGTTTAGAAAATGCCACGCGGGCGAAGCCGCGGGCAGCAGCTAGTAATTATATATAATTATGTTATTCCCAATTTTTTAGTTTTCACTGCAGGCTGCCTATATTTTTGTTATATCGTCCTGGTATACTTGTCAAAAAATAATAGGCCCGTTTTGACATTTATCTTGAATCGATTTATCGTGAGTATCGAGTACCGAGTCGTATGGTTACTTCACTAGTTACGTCGCGATTGTCAATCACGACGTAACTTTTTTGACAACTTTAGTTATAAATTCAACACTAAAGATGTAAAAATATTTTAGAAACATTATAATTTAAAAGAGAGATATATTTCATAATGTTTGGTGTGTATGAGAGAGAATAATTTTATTATATTTAATATATTTGTTTTGTTTACTTCTGTAATATCATCAACTTATTATTTTTATGGACATAACTAAAGTGTTGGTTGAGTGTATTGAGTCGTAATTGAGGTATGTTGATGTATGGATCCTTCCTTAGTGCTCACTTTCGTGGTTTAGGAAAGTCTTGTGCAAAATTTAATGCTTCTAGACCCCAGTGGTTTAGGCTGTGCATTGTCTGTCAGCGAATGAATGAATTCTTGATTTTTGTTAAGTATAAGATGATCTGACTTATACATAATTCTTTATTTGGCAGGACGCTTTCACGAAGAACCCTCAGCTGACGAACTTGCTGCTGGACCCGTTCTTCTGTGAGCGTATCAGCGGTTCGCAGCAGTCTTTGCGACAAGTGGTCGCGCAGACGGCGCTGGTCGGTGTGCCCGCGCCCGCCTTCTCCGCTGCGCTCGCCTTCTACGACGGATACAGATCCGCCGTACTACCCGCTAACATGCTACAGGTACTTATATATATATTTTTAAGGTAAAAGTGCCAGGGTATCCCGCGAAATTTAAATTTTCTTATTTTTTTGCTATTTGCAGTAGCAAAATATGATTCGCGACCGTAACAAATATAATATATATTACAGAATTTGAATTTAAACAAGTTGTATTCATCAATACAACTTGTTTAAATTCAAATTCATATTTCATGAAATCATGATATTTGAGGCTAATTCTAACTTCGAAGAGTAGTATTGATGATTCGATGATTCAAATGATCATAAATCTGTATAATACATATTTGTTACTGTTGTTAATAATAATTCATATTTTGATCATCATACAACCTGCTACTGACCCGCAAATTGCAAAAAACCTAAACTTGAATCGCATCCCCTTAATATCCTGCCAGGGTTGCGAGTTTGTTCGAAAGGGATATCGTGGCCCTGGCACACAAGCAACGGAAGGAACATGGGTGGGTTTTAGTCAATAAAAGTCTGACACGTTATTTGATAACTTTCCACAAAAAAAAAAATAGCCCCCTTAATATGTTCTGTTGTAATGAGTCTCGACTACCAAGAGCTAGCGAGAGCTAGGTTGTATCGTGTTACCTAGTTTCTGGGTTCTGGTCAGATAGACATTCGCTCCATGTAAAATACAGGTATTCAAATAGTCTGCTTCCATTCTAACCCGATAGACTGGGGTCTACTCCGAACATAAATCCGCAGTATCGGCCGAAGGTTCGGCCGTTTCTTGACTACGGCTAACTATGGCAAACTAAAACGAAAGAAAAAAATTAACCGTCCAAGTGCGAGTCGGACTCGCGCACGAAGGGTTCCGTACCATTATCTATAAAAATGGCAATAAAATCACGTTTTTTGTATGAGAGCCCCCCCCCTTAAATATTTGTTTTATTTTAATAATAATAAGTTAATATGTATCTAAATATTCTGTGAATATTTCAAGCGTCTACCTGTTGCCGTTATCAATATTGAGCAAAAATATCACAATTGTTGTATGGGAGCCCCTCTAAATATTTAATTTATTCTGTTTTTTAGTAACAGACAGACAGACGGTGGAGCCTTAGTAATAGGGTTCCCGTTTTACCCTTTGGGTACGGAACCCTAAAAACGACTGTCACAGAGCTAAGCCAAAGTCAAAAATGTGACTTGAAGTCGGGTAAGGATTCAAAGTCAAATAAGAAAACTTTGGAAGTTATAAAACGGCCGAACATTCGGCTATCATACGGCATATCTTTTTAGACCTTTGTATCCTGCGTATGAAGTTTCATTAAAATCGGTTCACTCATTTCGAAAAACAAGGGCTTGAAAGTTTGTATGAAAAGCCGTACGTCGTAAACGCTCTTAAATGTTTCTTAAATATAAATGGCAAATTGTGGGTGTATTAAAGGTACACCTCTGCCCAACTCTACGGTGTGATGTAATGTAATGGTGTACTGTTTTTAGGGTTCCGTACCCAAAGGGTGAAACGGGAACCCTATTACTAAGGCTCCGCTGTCCCTCCGTCTGTGTCTGTCTGTCTGTCCCTCTGTCACCAGGCTGTATCTCATGATCCGTGATAGTTAGACAGTTGAAATTTTCACAGATGATGTATTTCTATTGCCGCTACAACAACAAATCCAAAAAAACAGAATAAAATTAATATTTAAGGGGCTCCCATACAACAAGCGTGATATTTTTGCCGTTTTTATAGATAATGGTACGGAACCCATCGTGCGTGAGTCCGTCTCGCACTTGGCCGGTTTTTTTTCAACTTGGTGCGGTGGCTAGGGTTTCGAAAACATAATACTAAGAAAAGCCTCATGTGAATCATGTTTTGTTCCAGGCTCAAAGAGACTACTTTGGTGCGCACACATACGAGCTGATCACAAACCCCGGACAGTTCGTGCACACCAACTGGACCGGCCATGGCGGCAATGTGTCCGCTTCTACTTACAATAACTAAACCATTTTATCGCAACCGAAAGGGACCAATGTGGTGCATTTTAATCATATTAAGTTTGATATAATGTTTTTTATTGCGAGCGCTTATTTATTACCGTTGCATAGGTGGCTGGGACCTGCAGAGCCTTGACGAGGCATTGATTTTAGAGCAGTACTGCTAAGACATTCCTATTTTCGTTGTTTAGGGGTAGTTGCAATGAAATAACTAAGGTTAACATTCCGTGCGGACATCTCTTATATTTTGTGAAGGTATTTATAATTAAATGTAGGCTAAATTGTTGTATTGTTAGTGATGTTACTATGATCATGACTGTATTGTTTTATATTTGAAACTATGTAAATCGCTTTTATGGGTGCAAACTATTTTTGGAAAATTTTAAATATACACAATTTTACTATAGGTGGAGTTTTAATACGATTATAATCCAGGGACCGTACAACCCCGGTTAAGAGTTAATTAAGCCTTTCGAAGGGGTAACCCATTCAATGGGTTACCTTTATCATGACGTAACCCATTTAATGGGTTTTATACTAGAACCCCAGTGAAAGGGTTACTTGATAACCCATTGAAAGGGTTTTATATTTGAAACCCAGTGAAAGGGTTACAGGATAACCGATTCAATGTGTTATATACCTACTTGAAACCGAGTGACATGAAAAATCATAATATTATGTTATTTCGATATCCGCCCAGCACGCGTAGTATGACCAATTCTATCTCTATTCTGCCCAGGGACCATTCAATGGGTTACCTTTATCATGACGTAACCCATTGAATGGGTTTTATACTAGAAACCCAGTGAAAGGGTTACTTGATAACCCATTGAATGGGTTTTATATTTGAAACCTAGCGAAAGGGTTACAGGATAACCGATTCAATGTGTTATAGACCTACTTGAAACCCAGTGACATGAAAAATCATAATATTATGTTATTTCGATATCCGCCCAGCACGCGTAGTATGACCAATTCTATCTCTATTCTACCCAGGGACCATTTTAGAAAAACCCTATCGAAAACCCTTTCAATGGAAAGGATTTTCGATAGGGTTTTTCTAAGCACTTAATCAAAAACCCATACGGTGTGGGTAATTTTGAATGGCTTAAATTAAGCTGTTCAGAAGGGTAACCCACACCATAAGGGTTTTTATCAAAAACCTTTTCAAAATGGTAACCAAAATTTAATTTAAGCCGTTACCCTTATTGTATGGGTTTTTGATTAATCGCTTAGAAAACCCCTATTGAAAACCCTTTTAATCCTAAATGGTCCCTGTTATAATCACCTATTAAGTTCGACCTGGGTAGTCAGTTCGTTATTAACATTCCCGCTTTGCCTTTTAATGGCCAATCATTTTTCAGGTCGGTATAACCTGCTGTTGTTTCTGCGGAGAAAAGAGGTTCCTATCCACCAGTGCTCGCATCTCATTCTATCATCGTAGTGAGTTGCACAGAGAGCCATGGAGCGTTCCATGCTTGGCATAATGCTTATAAACAGAGTTCCAACGTCGAGATCCGAACACGTACGAAGGTTCGATATCGGAAAACGAGTTAATTTTAATGGAGTTGGGTTTGGTCGCAGTGATGACAGGCTGAGTAAGACAGTGACCGAGTGGCGTTCAAAGACTGGAAGACTAAGTGTTGCTCCCCCGGCTGCGAGATGGGCGGACGACATTGTTGCCATCGCGGGTAGAACCTGGATGAGGCTGGCACTGGATTGGCACAAGACATTTTGCTTTCCTGGGTTATCGTGATGCTGTGACGTGAACTTCATCATCATTTTAGCCTAAAGACGTCCACAGCTGGACATAGCCCTTCCCCAAAAAGGGGGGGGGGGGATTTGCCATAATCGCCACGCTTGGCAGGCGGGTTGGCGATCGCAGTATGGTTTTAAAAATGCATAGAGAACGCTGCTGCCCATTCTCTAGAAAGTCCCTTAGTCGCCTTTTATGACACCCACGGGAAGAAATGGGACGTGGACTTGCACGTCCACTATAATATCGCCCGCAGACCTACAAAAAAAGGAATATCGCCACGTTAGAATTTATGAAAGCGCACACTTAAGTTTTTGGAAGACCGGAAGACTTCTTTTAAAACAGAGAATATATGGAGAGAGACAGATGAAAGCAAAAAGAACGTTGAATGGCTGAAACCATCTCTTTGCTTTAAGTTTTTTATTTGGCAACTACTGTCAAAGGTTTGGAAAGGTTCGTCTCGATTTATAACATTCCTATAAAAAAAACTATTTTGCCCCTCAAAAGTGACCCTCATAATCAAAATTTATTTATTTACGTTACATGTCCTTATTTAGGTCACAGAAGTTCATGTGTACCTTTCAAGGTTCGTCTAGTGCACGTTTTGTGCTGTATAAATTATACAGCACAAATCGTGAAAAAATTAAACAAAACCATAGATTATACAGTATAATCTATGGTTTTGTGTGTTTATTACTATAAAAGTGTAGGTATAATCTATGTTTATACTTGTCAGTGGTTTAATAAATCACTCACTTTTTATGGGCACATAATAAAATAGAGTCGCACGTTTTGAATGCAAAATCCAGGTACAGTCATTTTTACCTATATTTACATATTTATATCTATGTTCTATGAACCTGGATACGGAATCTGACTATGTCCGTGACTACCGTCGCCCCACCAACGCCAATCGCTTCCATATTTGGCAAATAATTAGTGCTCAATTGGTGCTAATTAGTGCTCGAACAACAGAATTGGTGCCTTAGTAGTTTTCGAGATAATCGACTTTGAAGGTGGTCCTGCGGCAGTCACGCTCCCTTCAGCAGGACCACCATCAGTGCCGGAAAAGGGGGCATGCTACAGCTATTCTAAGTATACAAATAATTAGTGCTCTTAAATGTGATTCATTTCGTAACAAAAAAAGAACTGAAACATTTGTATTTACCGAGAAATCAACGATGATAACTTTCGCGCGCTCGTTCAGCAGGACCACGACTTTGAGTGTTGATTCCAAGTTTCAGGAGCTAGTCGCTTTCCTCAAACCTACATAGAAAATTAGTGCTCTGCGAGATAAAATTGATACCCAAAATTCAAAATTACTACTCCAGTAGTTTACGAGATATACCATACCATTGGTGGGGTGGCGGTAGTCACGGTGTTAAATTTTCATTTGTTCGCTATTAAAAACTCTGTGATTTCTTCCCAAATTTATACAAAAATTAGTGCTCCTAAAGAAGTTATAGTGACCAAAAATTCAGATTCCCAAGTGTTGTATTTTAAGAGAAATTAGCTTTCATTACTTTTCCATACTAAATGTCCGCATATAACCCGACCAAATTAAGTTGTCAATGGTATTGAGCTGTTGAGATGTACACTCGTGCACATAAATTGATGGAAAACCACCAGCAACAGCAACAACAGTTCAATATCTATAATTCTTATACAAACTGTGTACCTGGGTACATATTTATAAAAAAAAATAACCTATCGTTACCCATGGCCTGTGATACCTTTGTTAATGACATGGGTAGGTAGGTACTCGAATAATTATTTTTCTGTATTGTAAAGTACCTATCTGTTGTGTTGTTATATGAATATAAGAGCGATAGTTATTTCTTATTTATTTCTTTCCTACTAATTTAACGTTGCTGCAATCAGTACCTAAGTATTAAAAACCTAATTTATTGCATTAAAAAAATCTGTAATTTTGAAATAGTTTTAATTATGATTAATTTAATGGTATATAATTTAATAATAAATAACTTACTAACAATAGATAATAATTTGATGTAAATGAAATGATGATGTTTGTTTGTTTTTTGTAGATGTGTTTTGTGTAATGTTTACTTACTCGAGTTTATGTTTTCGTATGCACGTGTTTCTGTGACAAATAAAATTATTTTTCTTCCTTCTTTCTTTCTAAATATTTGCATGCCGAATGGCAAAATATGGCTGATCTTTGTATAGTACTAACACCTATTGATGTATCATCTACCCATATTTGCGAAAATAAAGTTATTTTTACGCTTCTTATTCTTAAAACTAATTTTCATTCTATCCTTAATTGTTGTAACTATGCATGAATATCCAAGCTTTTTATATTCTGTTCTATCGAACCCATATTTCTAGTTTTGTTTAAGGTTAGAAAAAGAAAGAAAGAAAATCATTTATTGGGACTCGCACAGATCACAAATTAAATAAAACACACTCATAGAAACAAAAAAAAAAGAACTAAACCAAAAATAAAACAAATTAAACAAAAAGAAAATAAAAACAAAGTCCTGTACGAGGCCAAAAGGCCTGTATCTCAGCAGGTAGGCAGGCAGTAGGTTCTACCTAGTTACCTACTAGTCGGCCTATCTTAATAGTCTAATCGAGTTGATTGATTTGTATTAATATATTACTGTTAAAATATTCTACTGATTTTACAAATTGTTATCGAACTGTGATCTATAATTATTGAAACTTATTCGATTTATAAATGTATTTTCCATTAAAAATACACCTACGAATTCATAAATCTTAACCTAGCTTTAACAAAGTAGGTATTGAATTGGTAACTAAAAAAACTTTTTACAAAAAAATTGTAACCGACTACCAAAAATAACACTAAAAAGTGAAAAATAACTTTAATTTCGGAAGTCGGTGTCTTTGGATCATTATTTGAGTTTTTAGCCACCGACTTCCGAAATTCAATTTGAGTAAAGGTACACAGTTTGTATAAATTATAGATATTGAACTGTTGTTATTACTATTCCGACATCCATCAATTTATGTGCACGAGTGTACATCTCATAAACAGCTCAATACCATTGACAACTTAATTTGGTCGGGTTATATGCGAACATTTAGTATGGAAAAGTAATGAAAGCTAATTTCTCTTAAAATACAACACTTGGGAATCTGAATTTTTGGTCCCTATAACTTCTTTAGGAGCACTAATTTTTGTGTAAATTAGGGAAGAAATCACCGAGTTTTTAATAGGGAAATCTTCAAATGAAAATTTAACACCGTGACTACCGCCACGCCACCAATGGTATGGTATATCTCGTAATCTACTGGAGTAGTAATTTTGAATTTTGGGTATCAATTTTATCTCACAGAGCACTAATTTTCTATGTAGGTTTGAGGAAAGCGACTAGCTCCTGAAACTTGGAATCAACACTCAAAGCCGTGGTCCTGCTGAACGAGCGCGCGAAAGTTATCATCATTGATTTCTCGGTAAATACAAATGTTTCAGTTCTTTTTTTGTTACGAAATGAATCATATTTAAGAGCACTAATTATTTGTATACTTAGAATAGCTGTAGCATGCCCCCTTTTCCGGCGCTCATGGTGGTCCTGCTGAAGGGAGCGTGACTACCGCAGGACCACCTTCAAAGTCGATTATCTCGAAAAGTACTAAGGCACCAATTCTGTTGTTCGAGCACTAATTAGCACCAATTGAGCACTAATTATTTGCCAAATATGGAAACGATTGGCGTTGGTGGGGCGGCGGTAGTCACGGACATAATCTGACTACTATTTTCTTAGCGTATACGAAATGATCATTCGGTTTTTGCGAGACACAATACTCACATTCCTCAGCAATTTGATTTGAAAGCATCCATCTGTGTGGGTAAAGGCAGCTGCAGACCTACCCAAGTTAGAACTACTGGACTAGAACAATGCAAACCTCGAGATTGGTTTTAGAATTGAACATGGAAAACTTATCACCCAGTTCATAAAAATTTGCCCTCCTTCCCAAAGATGTATTACCTTATAATACGTCATTGCTCCTTCCTGCAATCCTTTTGGTTCAGAATCCTAATAATGATCTTATTGAAATGCAGTGGCAGAACTAATAGTGGTCAAAGGCCTGGTGCGAAGAGAGAATTGGGCTCTGTGGGGTAATATAATTGGAAAAGCAAAATTGGATAAACAGGTATACGTAAAGTTGACGCAAGTGAAGCTTCGGGGCAATTTGGTCGCCGGCGCCCGCATAGTCACACAGCCACAAGCCATACAGAAACAGAAGTTCTGTTGTCGGCTTATGCAAAAGAGATTAAGAATGAAGGGAATGTAAACCGCCAGAGCGAGCGAAGCGAGCTGGAAATTTTTAGCATCTCGCCTCGAATAGCATTGGATTTCATTTAACCATCATTCATACCGAAATAAGAGTACCTAACTTGTGCAGGTCAGCTTAAGAATCAAGAGAATAAAGGATGATAGAACGAGCGAAGCGAGCTCAAATTTTTTTTGCATGCTTCCTCGGAAGTTTTTCACCCGCATTGTTACCTCATGTTTATTCCACCCAGGGCCTGGCACTACACTACTAGGTACTACTAAACGGGCCCAGTAATATAGTATGGGGGTGAAATAATATATAAATCCCAGGCCCCCAAAGCACTTAACAGTAATGGTCGTACCTATTGGTTGAAATGTTTTGTTTAATTTCCTAGAAGGCTAAGGGACGCCTAGGGGACCTACGAAGAAAGTGCACGGTATTACTTTCTTCGTAGCTTACTATGTTATTCTAAAACCCTCTAGCTGACTGTGGCCCTAGGCCGGTGCGTCTCTGAGCTAGGCAGACCTGCAGGTCTGGTGACAAGTATGATTATGTCACGTGTGTCAACACTAAGAGGCAAACACGTAACTACTAAGGTGCAAAGTGGTTTGAGGGCTCAAACCACTTTGCACCTTAGTAGTTAGGTACGTCGCTGCTTATGTGAATCATGACAAGCAATTTGCAGGTAGGTTATTGTTATGGTTTTCTGCTCAGGTATTACTCTGTGATTTCCCTTTTTTATTTACCTACAGATATAACAACAAATTTGAATGTATGGGTAAAACATGGTATGCGGCGTGATAATGGCTACGCTCGTGTTCATTCTATGGCTGCCGTGCATTAGGCAGGGACTATGGACCCTCCCTGGGCCAGTATATGCAAGGGACAGAAAAAATCGAGTGTTTCAAATCACACCGACTGGAAAATGTTGCGACACCCAATGTAAAAACAAATAATTTCACTTCTATTTTGTTTGTTACTGATTTTGTTTCATTTAAGTAAATCATTTTGGACACGTTCATTTTAGTTTTATTCATTGAATCGTCATAGCCTTAACAATTAGGTACCTATTTATTGTAGCAACCTACACACAACTTCGTCCAGTGCGAACGTCCCGCGGTCGCTTGCCATCACGAATTTATGATATCGCACACCCAGAACAATAGGTACTGTATTATGTCGAAAAATTTCAAAATCTATTTTTTAGGGATCCGTAGTCAACAAGGAACCCTTATAGTTTCGCCATGTCCGTCTGTCTGTCTGTCTGTCCCCAGCTTAGCTCAGAGACTCTTAGAAGTAGAAGAAGAAAGCTGTAATTTGACATGGACAATTGAATAAACGTATTAATCACGCCGACGAAGTGGTAAAACAAAATCTTTACAAAAATAACATTTTTAGGGTACCTACCTCCCTTGTACGTAAAGTGGGGATGATATTTTTTTTTCTCGTCTATCACAAAGTGTGGGGTATCGTTGGTTATGCCGATCAAAAATATTGAGGTTCTGTGAAAATTCTTTTTCGATTCAGGGCCTCGTTTGCGTACCTAATATTAAGCTTTACAGTGCAATTTTTATGTCCACCCCTGCAAGCAAAATGGTTGTTTTTGGTTAAGTGAAAAATATTCATAGCAGTAGTACAACGAAATTTAAAGGAAAACTATCACAGATATGTAGGCTTTACAAGTTAACGAGTAATAGTGAACCAACTTAAATTTTCAGTTGGAGAATTGACCGTCACTTCACGTATATCGATAAAAATATGGGGGGGATCATGTTTTTTAACTACAAGTTACGTTTGTTTTTTCGGTTAAATTCATCCCAACTACGGAACCCTTCATTGTGCGTGGTCCGACACGCACTTGGCTGGATTTTTATACATTTGAATAGCCAACAAACCGCGCATACTACGAAGTCAGGCGTACTTATTTATATTTACAAAAATGTCCAACAGATGGCGCGCTAACTCTCTATTGGTGAAGAACCGCTAGTCATACCGCGAACACAACACTATAACATAACAGTGAACAATATAACATAACAACGTAACAGTGAAATATTTTGTCATAATGCAGTGTTGTGCCCAATTTCTTTGGATATAACATTTATTTATTCTAAAACTTATTTCATATAACGTTATTGGATTAAACGTTTATACATGCTTGCTTGCATGCTGCATGCTTGCTTGCATGCTGCATGCTTGCTTGCACGTTTTATTCAAACGATTTTATATTCAATGTATGTTATGCTTATAAAAACTAGTTGCTTTAAAATTATATCAATCGTTTATTAAATTAACTGATCATTATAACAAATAAAATTATAGATTCAGTTCAAATCTCTAATATTTACAAGACAAAACTTGTAAATATTAGAGATTTTGTAATTATATCATAAATATTACTTACCCTAAAGTAGGTACCTGTTCTGTTATGTTTTGTGATTTTGTGTTTCATTGTACATTTGGTGAGTTGCGAATCTGGTGAGATACGTATCTGGTTAGTTGAGAATCTGGTGAGTTTTAGAATCTGGTGACTTGCTCATAAGCCCTGTTTGTATGTTGGATTTGAAAAAAACATTTTTGCATTTGATAGCTCAATTCTTGAGGAAGGAGGATTCTTGCTATTTTATTTACCATCACGCTACGACCCTCACGAAAGAATAAGCGAAAAAAACGAAACAGAAATAGCGCGGGCTGGCGATGCACAGGGGAACAAGAAATTTCACGTGGACGAAGTCGCGGGCAGAAACTAGTAGGTAATAGATAAAAGTACTGGTTCAGATTACGTATGATACCTAAAGACGAGTGAATAAAGGGTTTAGTAGTTATTAAAACAATCAGTTTTGGTAAGATTTTTTATTTTCAGACTACTCATAAACATAAGACCGCACTGAGCAGGACTGCACTGTAACGAAGCGACAGTTACCAGCGCCGCAAAGTAAGTCGTGCCGCGCACTTCCGCTGCCTATCTCCAATATTTGGCCGCATCGATTGGCTCTAATGCGGCCCATCTCCAATATTTGGCCGCATCGTCGTCTCTCCGCTGCAGGGCATTTCCACTCAGTGCGATCTTGCTTTCAACACCTCAGTTACATTGCTGTGACTCCATCGTCATAGTATTCATATGAATAATTATCTACCTACATGCAATCTATCACTAATTCATAGCACCTTTCGAAAAATCTTTCTTTTTAAATAATTATCCTCTCGTTACTTTGTAGGCCTGTAATAATTCATGTAAATAGCGGATATACAGTAGTTTAATTCCACAGAGCAGGGAATGGCCGGCAGCGTGTATAGACGGCATTATTAATAAAATTCGTAGCACCGCAAGTGCGTTGAGCGCACAGCTTCTGTCACGAACCGCCTACAAAGTCGTCCGTTTCTTTTCTTGTGTCATAGTGCGAGTATACGGTGACACGCTTGGTTTGTAAAATGCAACTTCTAGCAGCGGCCACCGAGGTATCTCCGTGCTCTGTGTTTAATATTTTTTAGGGAAATAACTAATAATTTAAAATTAAATAAATATTATTTATTTATAATAGGTACCTATCCAGAAAGAAGGAATACCTTCCTCATATTAAATTCGTATTCGTAGTTGTATATAAATTTATTGTCTAGGTACCTATTAATATAGAAGTATACTCGTATAAATCGCCTAATATAATGAAATTGATGAGATGTAATTAATAAAACAAAAACAATCCAAATAATATTCATGTGTGACATTTTTAGGTGAGAATATTTTCAGGACACACAGTTAGTTGATATAGTTTTTAAAATATAGGTATTTAAGTCGTGGTCCGATATTAGAAATGGCTATAATTATCGTGATCTGCCTGGCCATTTCACGATACGCCGCCGTTTCATGATTTACACATCTAACATTCGCCACATCTTTCAACGATCAACGTTCGACGATTTGCCCAGCGATGCTTGGGCATACCTATCGTATCGTATCTGGAATACGCGTAAAAAAGATAACCCTGTCTTTGCTGCCACGCAGTCGGGTACCCAATCATTCCTACTCGAATAAATCCTATTTTAGGGTGCTAAAAATATTAAATAGCCAAGTAACAGCGATGAACTTGGATGTAGCGCTCGCCGGCCGTCTCCGTGGTACCGGTCGCTTCGCTTGCTCGGCTCGCGCGCCGTTGTCACAGTTCTAACCTAACCTAACCCATTTGGTCGTGATGCCATTAGCGGCGTGAAATGCAAATACTTTGCGATATGCTCAGTATTGCCACGTCGTCAGCTAGGAATATCGATAAATAAGTTGCTTTCGTTGATCCGCCCGCCTTTCAATTAGGTAGGCGCATCGTGATATAACCGGCCAAATCATGAATAAAAATGGCGGCGTATTAAGGAATGGACAGACAGATCACGATATGGCCATTTCTGCGATCGGACCACGATGTATACATATAAATAGATCTTAGGTAGGTAAAGCACACACAATTTAAGCATGATATTTTTTCATTTGGTATGTACCTATCCCTTTAGATTGAAACACTTGATAAGTAGGTACGTACGTAGGTACACAACAAAATTTTAAACAATTTTTGAGGACCGATAATTTCTCAATTTTTGTAGATATTTCTGTTTGTAGACTAGTTCGGGAAAATAAAATGGTAAGTATTCATTTATATTAAAACGTATAAATTGACCACCTGAAGATATTTGCACCTACGTTCAACAAAATTAACGTTGAGATCGTCTAATTTAAAATTGCACGCCCCTCCACTGCTTGTTGAATACACACTTCAAACGTTTTTATAGAAATTTTAGATTAGATGATCTCTACCTACCTATTAGGATTAGGAAGGTATAAGTCCGTGGGTTATCCCATGAACCCCGATAGTTAATCTATCAATAACTTTAAACGCTTTTACCCCAATAGAATAAGTATCAATAAAATTGAAACTTCTCCAATTTGTCGTAATTTTCGACTGACAGCGTTCACAGCCGTCCCGATACTGGTGAATTATTGGTCAATTAAAGTTATTGAATTATTATTTTTAAAGCTTTGGTTTCCATAGGCGCCATCTCCACGGGCTAGAGAATCGCGGCGATAGTCTCGCCGTTCCATCGAATCGCTCACTTGCCTGTTTAAATGGCGCCTGAGAGTGCGGACAACTGTCACACAATGACGGCTGTCCAAATAAAGAGCGTTTTTGACACTTTAATGTCAAATAGGTACTGGTGGAAATTACAAATTTCCATGACGGCCGTTTTATTTTAACGAAACCGCTTTCTTAAGAAACCCAGCGGCGTGTGATGTCTCTTAATGCGGCAGGCAGTACCTAGTAAGCGCGTTCGCTATTCTATTTGTAGGTATATTACTCGTATTTCTTGCACTGCACTGCACTGGTTGACGTCGTCACGTCAACGCCGGCTGTCGCTGAAAACCAGCGCTGGGGCTCTGTATCGCATAGGGTCGCAGCATTATGCTGAGCGATGGCCGTTTTGCGTGGATGTGACGCATATCTTCCCCCATTTTGTGTTTTTATCTTTGCGTAATTACCGCAAATAATTGTATTTTCTTTCTTTATTTTTTGTATTTCCCACGTTTTGTAGGAGATGTGCGTGTGCGTTGATACATTTGATCTATACTGTTTCATTTAGCTCCTACATAGCATATAGCCATTCAGGCTTCTACAAACCGGCGCGACACAAAGACCCCACGTGTCGCGCGACAAGCGGTGCCTTTGTGTCGCGTCGCGAGTCGCGCCGGTCTGTAGAAGCCTTTAAACGTGTGAACTGTGCTAGCCTTTTGACCATTTTACTCGTGTATGTAGTAGTTTCTTTTTCTGACAATCTGCTCTTGATACCTATACCTACCTATATGTACAACGTAGGTATAAGGGATATATACTATATATATTATTTAAACTTCCTTTTTGGTTGCAATTTTCTGTAGATAAAAATATTTTATAGGTCCTTTATACATAATATTATCGTGTTTTGTTGATATAATAAGAAAGTAGGTATTTCTGTACACTTTGATGAATTAATTATATTTTTTGTAGTGAATAAGTAACATTTATATTCCATTTCAATTTAGCTAGGTATAAATACTTTAAGAAGACACTAGGTGTGTACTGTTTATATACAATTACTATAGACTATTTACAACATAATTTTTTAACTAAAGAAATAAATAATAGTTAATTTTGATGCATGTGTGCGCTGCATACGCTGACTCAAGCGTATCACACGACGTTTTTCAACACACTTGAAAATGATATAACATAATAATTACTTTGTCGTCAAAAATAATTATTTAGATGAAATATAAAGTTTATTTGTCATATTTTATTTATTTACACAGTTTATATATTCTCAAATTGTTAGTCATAAAAAGGCATAAAGGCGATAAATAAGGCTGGGATTAAAAAAAAGAATACCGACCATAATGAAGTGTTCCATAATTGGGATGAATTTATCACAAAAACAGATTTAACATTGTAGTTGAAAAGCATATTCTCCAACTGCAAATGTAAGTTTGTAACCGCATTTTTTTAATGTTATTAATCTTCAAAAATAACGTTCTTCGGACTTTTTCCTTTACTTGTGCTGTGAGGCCTTGCTTCTTGCCAAGTTTCATGATTCTAGGTCAACGGGAAGTACCTTAAAGGTTTTGATTTATTTGCGACTATCAAAATATCATAAGTGGCCGTATTTTTTCGGGTTTAGGGGAAACCAAAACTAATGTTTTATACAAATAGATCTTAGGTATGTTAATAAAACACACAATTTTAAAATGGTAATTTTTCTTTTGGTGATGAAAAGATCCTTTAGATAGAAAAACTTGATAAGTAAGTACATACCTCTCACATCGAAAGTATAGGTACCTGCTTGACTATGTACGACTAAATTTGGAACAATTTTTGAGGATCTTAGCCTGATTTTTCTAAAACTCCAAGGGACCGTAGAACTTCGTACCTATTTCATATAAATTTCAACTTCCACAAGTTCCTGAGAAAAAGGGTTTTGACAGACTGACAGTCAAATAGACGGACAACAAAGTGATCCTCTAAAGGTTCCGTTTTTCCATAGAACCCTAAAAATCACGATAACTTTTCGTTTATAATATGTCCTACTTAACTTAAATTAAGTTCTAGATAAAAAGGGAGGTACATAGAAACTACTCTGTCACAGTCTTCTCTTCAAATCAGTGCAATATTATATAGATATAAGTTTATTTTTGAATGTACTAGGTTATTATTTTATATCAAGTAAATAACGAAATAACGCACAACCTGAAACTAGTTTGTTCATAGTCAGGAGTAGAAATGATATCGTTTGCACTATCTCTGCTACTCTACTTTTTGATAGATTTGTTATGTAGGTAGGTACTTAGGTATTTTATAATGAAAATACCAAAAAAAATCATTTATAGTTTTTTTCCAAAACGATCAAAACTTAGCTAATGGTATGACAATAGTAGGTATGATGTATCTGCAGAGATCGTAGCGAGCGCATGAGTCTCTGAAATAATGAATAATAATTATTTTGACACCACAATATTTTTGTCTTTACAGGATTATTTAGAAATATATAATTGATATTAAAAAACCCTTAAGTTTTGCGTTATATTTTTCATTAAATTCCAAGACATATGTACATTCCTTTTTATGGGTAGGTAAATATAGTAAATATACATGATACATATATTTCATCTATTAGGTACATAGGAATTTTAACAACAAGGTAGATAAATTTGTGAGCGAATCTCTCTAGAAAGTTTCAGATAGTTGTAAATATGCAGAACAATAGTTAACATCTGGGTGTGTTATTTGTCATCATTCTTTTATTTACATACTAATACGGCTACACACAAGAATGTATAACCGGTAAGATAGATAATAACAAATCGATTTGTAAATCCGATATATTTCGCCTACTGCCTAGGGATATATACATTATCTATAAAATTTCTTAGGGAAGTGACCATTAGACCATTTCATCAATAAATCACAATTATTCATATTTATCAGATTTGTATAAAGTAGGTAGAGATCGTTTATACTCCATTTGAAATAAGAATAGAAATTTAAATAAATTGTTTTTACAGTCCGTTCAACTGATTTTGTCATTCCGTAGGCTAGGATGGCATTAAAAGCACAAACGTGGTTACAATACCAACTGTTTATTACAGCTGCCATTTGTCATGCCGCCAACGCAATGGAAGTCAAAATCGGTTGAACGGACTGTAAAAAAGTTTTATTTAAATTTCTAATCTTATTTCAAATAGAGTATAATTTAAAATTGCACGCCCTTCCACTGCTTGTTGCATACACATTTTAAATGTTTGTATAGACATTTTAGTGAAGAGGCGTGCAATTTTACATAAGACGATATCTACACACCTATTTTGTTTCACTCAAATGTGATTTATTTATGAAATGTCCTCATGGTAATTTCTGTAGATGGTCCATTTTAACAATAAACATTTTAGTTAAAATCACTGTTATGTACGTCCAACGCATCGTCTAGAGAGGCGGAATGTTTCACTAATGATCGACACTATGAATTGATAATGTTAAATACTCCTGAAGAAAACTACGCACACCAACAATACAGCCATCGGAAGTGTAGTTTTCTGGGCTGCACTCATTCACGCATTCGGCGCCACCGTCGGGGTCAGTCGGCCTTGTCATCCTTGCGGGACCCTGGGCTTAGCGAGCCCTTGTTCCTGCGCACACAACCAACTTAATCGACAATGTTGCTAACAAACTTCGGATATTGTTTTTGCGAACGTGTACGATTCTTGTATCGCAATACTAGTCATAGCGATACAAGCATCGTACATGTATACGCATCAGTGTAGAGCTGGGCGTGGAGAACCTGACATCCTGTATCAGTTTAGCATACAGGGTGTGTCGTAAAATGTTAACGTTTAGCCCCCTTATTACAAAACAAGGTTTATCTTCAGACCAAGGTTTAAAACATCGAGCCATTATTGAATTTCGAACTTTATTCCGAGTACGAAAAAGTTCCTAAACACAAAACTGACAACTTAGTACAGAACTAAGTTTTCAGTTTTGTATAAAGAACGGTATTTCAATCACAGTTACGTTCTTATTACAAAAACTGGCGCCATGGTTTAAGCCATGTCAAATATAAATCTTGTTTTCTAATAAGGCGGAAGGGGTCCGAATACCGTATATTCAGCTATCACATACCACACTTTGAACCATTTTTTTCCATAGGCCTCAGAATAAATATTTTATATTACTTATTATTTTTAGAATAAATTACAACTTGCTTTATTATTTTGGCTGTAATTTCTATAAATTAAATTATGTCATTTTTTGGTTATAACTGTTGAATACATGTGCTATCACATGCGAATACATTTTAAACGTAATTTGAATGGGACTAAAGATAAATGAGGTTATTTCAAACTTCAACATAAGTCTCTAGAAAATTATGTGACTTAGGGTACGAATGGTGTAAACAAAATGTACTACACTGTCGGTGCCCATTTCTTTAAAAACTTGTCCAGATAACAGATTCTAAAATAGTTTAAAAAAAAGATTTAAAAAGATTTAAAAAAAGGTTATAGCCATTTCTATTGAAAGTAGGTGGATTAAAAAACACAATTTCATTTAAATTGGTTGCAAGTATTGCAAAATGTTTTGGATCAAATAAGAAGGTATTTTTTTACTTTTTCAAGGTATTTGAATGGGGACATGAGAAAATAGTACATTATCTATAAATCAATTTTTTATTAAATACTTATCAAATACTTTACACTAAATGCTCAAAATGGTCACCATGGTCATCATTTATGCATGCTCTGCTCTATTGGATAAATTACCATTTTATTCTTCGCGTAAAATCTCTTGCATTATTTTTCCTCAGCTGCTGATTGAATTCTTCGTCGTCGTTGGTGATTCCGCCCAATAAGAAGAGATTATCCCTATCTGCCGGCATTTGTGGGTACAAAGATGGCGGCAAGGTCCAATATTGTGGCCAACTCGCTCACCTGATTTAAATCCCTTGGATACCGTGCCCCCGCCAAGACGAGCCAAAAACAAAAACCTACCTTTCGCGAAGTGTTTCGTCGTATTTTCTTGTACTGGGTCTCTGTCTAAAAGAAAATGTTTACAAAGAAGGAATCAGTTCTGACTTCTATTTGTTAAGAATTCATTAATAAAGTAGGTATGTTTTTTTCTTAAGAATTTTTTTTTTACTCCAAAACGTTTGCATTACGTGTACTGGCTGGTGAACAAACGAATCGAAATGAATATATTGTAATGGCTTTTGTTTAAATAATGGAATCTGTTTTGATTATACTATTTCAGAATCCGCATTAACTGAACCAGTTTATAAAATAATGGGTACCGACAGTGTAGTACATTTTGTCTACACCATTCGCACCCCAATTCACGTAATTTTCTAGAGATTTGAGTTGAAATAAACACATTTTTCCATATTACCATTAAAATTACATTTTCGTACCACTTGCTCAAAAAAGTGACATTCTATGCCACAAAAAGCGAACATAACAATAGTCATTTTTAATCTGTTAAAAACAGGGAAAGAAAATTGTACTGAATTTCATTCATCCTCTAGGGGGAGAATGTGATTTAAATTTGGAATACTTACCGAAATTTATATTGAACTACATCTGTGTTTACACCATTGAGTTTGTATATAAAGCATTATACATCTTTTTGAAAAAGGAATACGCATTTATTATGCAGTTATGATTATTAAATAAAATTACGAAAACCGACGAGGCCATATGAGCTTGATGCCTTTGCTTTTCCGACAAAAAAATATTAGTCTAGGAAATTGCCGCGTTTTTGTTTTCTTCAAATACATACAACGTTAAGTTTATTTGAATTTATTTTTATAAATAGGTTAATGTTCTAAAATGCTTATCTCATATTATTATTGTGTTAATTTTTCGCAAATGGTACGAAAAGCAGAGTATTTTCCTCGGTGATAAAGCTGTCTTAGTCTTGGGTGAACTTAAATCTCGCGATTTAAATCGTCATCCGCGACAGAAGACACTGCTTTATCCCCTTGGTTAATAATCTACTATTTATAAGTTTCTATGTGATAGCACATGTATTCCACAGTTATAATAATAATACAAGAATGTAATTTTAAAAATATCCAGCCTTTTTTAGCCAGTAAAGCAAGTTGTAAATTTTTGTAAAAAGTATTTTATTTTGAGACTTATGAAAAAAAATGGTTGTAGCTGAATATACGGTGTTTCGATCACACTATTTACGCCACACCCTGAAATATTGGTAGGACATTATTGCATTGCGTGACCATTACCTAGGTACCTACCTTCACCATGGATTACCTTTTGTTTGTGTTCCGTAGCTTTGCTGTTCATCCTAAGTTTTTCTGTTAGAAATGGCTATTATTAAAAAAGACCGCCCATTGTACCATGTTATATTATTCAATATGTATATAATCCAGTTACATGTCCTGATATAACAATAAAGAATATTTGTTTTGGTATTGTACGTGGGGCATACTGATAGTTTCTGGACTTTCACTTACAATAACAAGAATAAAAAAGCAGTTGCGGAATTTTAAAATGGAACTCTCTGGGAACATGTTGTTACTTTTTAATTTGCGAGACTGTCATTTGTTTTTTCATTGTGGCGACCTTTAGAACATTGTGTGTCGCTATTACAAAGAATTTAACTCGTGACAATTTTCGCTTTATGATTTTTTACGATTTTCGCTGTGACTTAAGTCATCAAGAGAGTTGCCAGAGACTTCTATTGGCATTAGGTGATGAAGCTCCATGTCGCACCTCTGTGTATTCGTGGTTCAGAGAATTTTGACGTGGACGTGATCATCTCCATGACGATCTACGTGAAGGTCGGCCGGCGACGGCGGTTACAGAATCCAATATTGATATTGTACGACAACTGATTGAAACTGACAAAAGAATTACTTGTCAGCAAATTCGTACTGTATCCAGGCATTGGAATGAGCTAAGTGCAAAACATTTTGCATGTGCATCTGAAGGTTCAAAAGCTTTGCACTCGATGGATACCGCATGATTTAACGGAAGATCAGAATCGACTGCGTGTCGAGTGGTGCCGTAAAATGATAAAAAAGTTTAATGGAAGACATTCATTCGCTGTCTATAATATCGTGACAGGTGACGAAACCTGGGTATACTCAATGTGTATTTTAGATGCGTTACCTGCGCTCAATAATGGCAAAGTAAATGCCAGGCAATTGCCTGAAATTTACAATAATAATAATCATTATTACGTACGCGCCAATGAACATGCAGCAGCTAGTGACGTAACTAAATATGTATGTTCATCTCTTTCTAACAACTAATATCGGTATAGGGCTTTCCTTTTCTTCATGCGCTGTATGATTGTATGCAAGTATATAGCTACAATCAGGGCTTACGCTGTTTTTGAGTGCATTAATGTTCGTGTATGACACGTCTATTTATAATACGTCATTGGGTATACTGCTTTGAACCGGAAAGAAAAAGCCAGTCGGCAGAATAGGTCTTTGCTTTTGAGGATTAGCCGACAAAAGTTAAGAAGAATCGATGCATTGGTAAGAAAATTATTGCTTCTTTTATCGGTAAAACATGACATTACAGAACAGTGTCGCTTGAAGGCCAAAGAACAGTGACCGTAGATTGGTATGTCAACACTTGTTTCCCCAGAGTCTTAGAAAAAGTTCGCGAAAAGCGTCCTCGAAGCAATGTCCTCCTTCACCACGATAACGCGTTCTCACATTCCGCTAAGGAAACGGAAGAGTATTTAAGGCTTCAAATATAGAACTGATGACACATCTGCCATACAGCCCAGACCTCGCACCTTACGACTTCTTTTTGTTTCATAAAATTAAAGACAAACTTAGAGGCACACGTTTTACGGGCACTAAATTGGCGGTGAATGCGTTTCACGAAGCTATTGAAGAGGTCCCTAAGGAAGACTGTTCGAGCTGCTTTTTACAATCGTTCCAGCGAATCCAAAAATCTATAAATTGTGAGGGCATATACTTTGAAAAACAATAAATGTATCATAAGTCTAATATTTGGTCTTATTTATTAGAATCCAGAAACTTTCAATATGACCTAAGTAAGTGGGTACGTATATTGCCATACACTGAATTCCATCCTGAAGTATGTAGGTATACTTACTTAAAAACAGCAAAAAAGGCTGTATTTAGAGACAGGGGACTTGGTAACTTAGGGACAGGGGACTTGGGGACTAGGCTATTCTAATTATAAAATACCTACGTAGACCTAGGCTCAATCTTTATAAGAAATACTTTTTAGATTTATAAGATATAAGTTACGAGTATTTGCATGGTTTTGGAAGGGGTGACCTATGACTCAATGTGTGTATCATTTAATGTTGTACAACAGTCAGTATTTCGGTCACGCACAAAGGTCCAATAAATTACGTGGTGTAATCAATGTAGGTCAAGAATATCGCCGCCGAGTCAAGTTATCGAGGAGACTCTGATAAAATATACGTAAGTACGTAAAGCACTGAATGATAGCCTCATAAAATCAACTAAAATATTACCTAATTGAATGCTAGTGTGTTGCATATGAAAAATGCCAAAAAAAAACTTATATTATTATGTGTAAGTAAACAACGGAACTTTTCTTTAGTGAATTGTTTTTTAAGACGCTAACAACAGGTAAACCGCTGTCACTGTCAGACTGCATACAGAAGAAAGAGAAGCGCGATGACACAACGCTTGTAATTCATTCCCAAATATAAAACAATTATTTAATTACTCAAAAATTAGTTCAGTAATCGAAAATATAAAACAACCAAGTTCTGCATACAAATAAGACGTTCTTGTTATTAATTAAATACCAACCGTACGTTGTTATTGAATACAGATATTTTGGATTGAAACTCAAAGTAAAAGGTTAGTTTACCACTAATTTGTTTCAAGTTTTTTTTTCTAAACGTGTTTTGGTAAAAACCAAGTTCTTCCAATATGTTCACGAATAATATATATTTTTTCTGCTACCACAAACTATATAGATTTGGCAAACAAAATTGTTTAAGACATGCCTACTTTTATCATTTGCCTGTTGTCAGCGCCTTAATAAGTTGCAGTTTTGTAATAACCTGCGAACACTACTTATTTCAGATTGTCGCAATGATGCTTATGAAATAGTACCTACTTATAAATAGTAGCTACTTATAATTAGTAGCTACTTATAAATAGTAGCTACTTATAAATAGTAGCTACTTATAAATAGTAGCGACTTATAGATAGTACCTACTTATAAATAGTACCTACTTATAAATAGCAGCTACTTATAAATAGTACCTACTTATAAATAGTACCAACTTATAAATCATACCTACTTATAAATAGTACCTAACTATAAATAGTACCTACTTATAAATAGTACCTACTTATAAATAGTACCTACTTATAAATAGTACCTACTTAAAAATAGTACCTACTTATAAATCAGTACTTCTGAAGTTCCTTAACTATGCAGGGTCAAATTAAATTAGCAAGCGAAACTCCGCCGATGCGATGAGTATCAATATCTAAATATGCTGAAACAAATATAAATTGGTTTGATGTTTTTTTTTCGTGGTGTCATCGACTACAGTTAGTGTAGTCACTTGAAATATCAGTTTAAAAAATTCGTTTTTTTTTGTGTGAACTTCTAAGACCACCCACCCGACCTAAAGAATATTACCTGGATATTTTTGTTTTAATAGGCGTAAAAACCTCGATGTATTGTAGTTAGTGGCACGCTAGAGGTAGAGGCTATCTTTCTAAAGCTACATTTTTGAAACGAAATTATTGACTACCAGCATAAATTATGTACCTATCATAACAAAATATTAAATATTCTATTTTTGTCTGACTGTACAAATGGCACTGAATTGGTAGTAAAACAACTGGTGTTATTCTTCGGGTTGAGTCTAAGCGGGTCGAGTGGGCGTGGACCCATGAATATGGATATTTAACAAAGATAAAAATAAAAATGTTCTCAACTCATACTTCAAGTACCTAACTAAACTGCCAGCGGTCGCTTATCACAAAAAAAGGAACATCAAATCCTTTTCGTTCTTGTTTTTATCGTGTTTAGATCAGGGACCATTTTGGTTACCCATTGAAAGGGTTTTCGATAGGGTTTTTCTAAGCGGTTAAACAAAAACCCATACGATATGGGTAACCCTTACAAACGGCTTAAATTAAATTTTGGTAACCCATTGAAAGGGTTTTCGATAAAAAACCATACGGTGTGGGTAACCCTTTTGAACGGATTAATTTAAGCCATTCAAAATTACCCACACCGTATGGGTTTTTGATTAACTGCTTAGAAAAACCCTATCGAAAACCCTTTCCATTGAAATAGTTTTCGATAGGGGTTTTCTAAAATGGTAACGAAAATGGTGCCTGGGTAGAATAGAGATAGAATTGGTCATGCTACGCGTGCTTGGCGGATATCGAAATATTATAATATGATGATTTTTTCATGTTGCTGGGTTTCAAGTAGGTATAGAACCCATTGAATGGGTTATCATGTAACCCTTTCACTGGGTTTCAAGTATAAACCCCATTCAAAGGGTTATCATGTAACCCTTTCAATGGGTTTCTAGTATAAAACCCTTTCAATGGGTTACATCAAGATAGAACGAACGGGTTAGCCCTTCTAAAGGCATAACTCTTAACTGGGGCTGTACGGTCCCTGGACTTTAGATATCGATACCAAGCACGTCTGCGGAATATCTAACTAATTAAATCTGACCCTGTAGAGGTAGGCACGGTATAATGCCATTTACAAAGCTCTGTGCGGGCGCAAGCGGTCTTAGTGATGGGTCAGGCAAGTCTGGACAGCTACACCTACTACATATAAATAGTTTTTCTTGCCTCGTAAACGTCATCATCCGCCAGCACCTTATATGTCATCCTTCGCTTTTGGAGAGCCAGCCGCTCGAACTGAAGAATGAACTGACAGAAGATAAACTACGCTATGTTTGAGTACAACGATGGAACACGTCTGCAACACTAGATACATTGATGATAGCGGTGATACCCGCCCCGATCCACTGGGAATTCACTATATTCAGGTACTGATTATATGAATTAATTCATTCCAATCACCATTCAATTTTTACTTTTTTTATTTTTATTTCGCGATTAAAGGTAATGGAATCATTAAAAAAAAAAATTGAAAATAAATAGTTAAAGTAAATTGATTCTTACCTGCTGCTCATGTGTTTTGACTTTTTGTCCGTTTTCTCCGTAGTCGCTCCAGGGACAGGGGAAGAGCCCTTGTCTCCCTGTGCAAATATGTAAGTGGCGTTAATTTATAGAATATCATGAAGGTAACATTATTAGGTGCGGATAATTAATGGCGAATTATTTACATCGCGAAGAACATTTAGGGAGCGCAGACATAGTCATTAACAAGACCAACTACTTTAAAAAAACGTACCTTGTCCACCTGTGTGCACAAATAATCGTATTTGATTTGATTTAAAAGTCCACACTCGGGGTCTGTTATGATTGTGTTATGGATCTCAGTATTCTAGGAGTACTTACTGACTGGATTAGGAACTCCAAATCCCAAATAGCTGATTGAGGAGAGGTACCAGCTCGTGCATTTGGAATAAAATGGTTCCATCTACCAATTTGAGCATAATTTATATTATGATTCAAAAAGGTTCTATTTGCACCAAATTTTATTTATTTCAAACACCCAGTGCCAGGTGTTGCATAATTATTATAACCATATTGTATTTTTTTTCTTAAAGTAAAGGTTCCAAGTGAAACCCATTTAAAAGTTTTTTGCGGTTTTCTCGAAATGTAGGTATGTTGGAGCACTTGCAACCATTTCATTCCAAAAAAACGAGCTGCTAAGCTCATAAAGAATTAGGCTGTTTGCCTGCACATTCTGCTGGAGGAGTGGTGGGTGAAAAAAACAACATGCTGGATTCCATACCACAGTTACCAAGTACTCGGCACGCACAAACCTACCGAACGCACCGTACGTATGGTAAAAGATATTTAAAAGAAAAGTGGAATTATCAAACAAAATTATTTAAGTTTCGCATCTGAACTCATTCTATGTATATTTTTTTTAATGATGAGTGTAACGTAGACCTTCTGTACATAATACGAATGAAAATCACTTTTCGTGTCTGTGTGAGCGCCTAGATCTTCTAAACCACATAATAGATTTTGATGCGGTTTTCGCCATAATTTAGACGATTTATTCCGGAAGGTTTTTTTTTATTATATCAACATTTAACTGAGATACTTAAAAAAAATATTGAATAGGTTCTTTGTTTACTTTATTTGTTGTCCGCATCTGATAATGTTACAAAAAATAACTATGTTTAAACTAGAAAGAGCACAGAGTCGATATAAAACAAAATACTTATACGTCTATCTAATTAAATACTTCGTTGTACTTGTTTTTATATACTTCGAAGCGTAAGTAAGCTATACCTACTTAAATGTTTGAGTGGCTAATCACCTTTGTTGCTTGACTTGTCGATGGGCCAGCTTCTGTTTGCTGAGACTGGCTGTGCACGTGGCCCATTTTTGAAAGCGGTGGATTTTTGAACGAGTAGGAGAACGCCAGTCCCCTCTTCAATGAAGCTCTACAAAATATTTCATTCTCACAATTTTTTTTTTGTTTATTTTTTTATAATCTTCGCTTCAACCTAGACTTAAAAAAATGTTGACAATAAATGTTATAAATAAATTATAAACAGGTACAGTTCCCGGCACGTAAGTTGGCAAGAGTAGTTAGACGCGCAGAAGTCATTTTTAAGGACTCTTTGGTGGTCAAGCGGGACGCGGGGAATGAGGAAGCACCGTTCCGAGCACGCGATTGGTGCGTCAGTCGAAGCTCGCCTCCCGCACCTCGACCCGCGTTCCTTTGGCTCCCGATTACACTTGCGTGCACTAAGATTATACCCTTGTTTTTGTTAAGTTTTTGATACGAATTGTTGTTACTATTTTAAATTAAGTTTATTTTACAAGTGTATTTTTGCGGCAGCTACTAATGAAGCTTGTTGACCTTTAGTGCTCGTTAACATTGTTTTTTAAAAGGCCACAAGAACTAAAAATATGTTATTATATATTTAATTTATAACACCTAATAAACTTCACGAATTACTCTCCTTTTTTAACTTTCTTCTAAACAGACATGTTTAAAATAAATGATGGCAATAACATAGAATAATGACAAACAATAAAAGCGTCAATTTTTTTGTTTCATAAGGTACTATGCGCGAACTTACCCTCACTACCCTAAAACCTTGCCAAGTTACGTGCCGGCGATTGTACAGAGTAAAAACGTAATATACACAGTGGTGGCCAACGATGTTCTGGTAAAACCTAAAATATAATGATCAGAAACCAAGAAGTAGGTACATAACATCACGCCTGTAATCCCCGAAGGGTTAGGTAGAGGTGTACCTACTGTAGGGGAGACCGAGGAGGGTTGTAACAATTTTAACGCCAATGGACATATCTCAGCCGAAACTAGTATTAGGTCTATGCACGTTTTTGACACAAATTGCTAGTTCTAACCTCTATAGGATTTTGATTGAAAAAATGGTACAAATTATCTACATCAGATAAGAAACGACATAAACTGAAATGAGTCGTTGTGTCTCAACTTTATTATTACCAGGGTAGGTTGTGACAGAGGTGGAGGTAAGTTGGGATACAGGTGGTTTTTGATATGTAAAGGAAATAAATTAAATTTAAATGGCCAAATAAATGTAAATAAGGAACATTAATAAAAAAACAACTTTAATAAACTTTCAATATTAAGAAAAATATGCAGACAATCAATCAATCAATACTTTAAAAACTTGAATCACACTTTGGTACGAAATTGAGACTAGTTGTGTGTTTCCTTCAAAGACATGCCTCTATCTGTCTTTCAAATATTATGGCTAGGCATTCTGAATAAATAAAGCAACAACATAAGCAACAACACACCAAAACGCATTTAGAAAACCTATAGTATTAAAATAGAAGATTTGTTACAGCTTGTCACAGCCCTCCTGGGCACAAAAAATCATGCTTGGTTCGAGAAGCTAAGCAGTTAATATCATGAATTGAAACTTAGATATTCAATGCATATATGGGTTACAAAAAAAAATACCAACAACATAACACGCGTCGATGAGTAGGTTATATTTTTTATTGTGAATAACTTACTTTTCGTGATTTTTTTCGCCATCGACGTCTCATAGTCACATCCACTCCCCGTAAGCCGCCGCGACAAACAGAATTGGCTAGCACGTCAACAACGAGATACACCGCGATGTTGCCAGCTCGCTAACGATTATAGAATCCGAGAAATGGACTTTGTAACAACTCTCCTCTGTCACAACTCTCCTCGGTCTCCCCTACACCCACATTTCGCCAGTTATGTGTCAGTCCCATGCAATAGGCGGCGAGCCTATTGACATCAACGTGGCATAAATCCAGACTCCGGGCTGCTACTGAGAAATCCCTGAGACCCTGACTGGTAAACCCAATAACACTTGGCCCGACCTGGAAATTGAACCTAGGACCTCACGCTCAGCAGTAGCGCTTGCAAGCACTAGACTAACAAAGCAGTCACTGTACCAACAAGACGATCAGTCCTTTTCGTATTCATATTTCCGATGATAAATATAAAAAAATTATTGCAGTCGCAATGCACCATAAACATGTCGGCAAAATAAAGAAACAATCAATAAGTTAGCTAACTATACCTGTACTCCATTTGAAATAAGATTAGAAATTTAAATACACTTTTTTACAGTCCGTTCAGCCGATTTTGACGTCTATTCCGTAGGCATAAGGATGGCATTAAAATCAAAAACGTGGTTACAATACCAACTGTTTATTACAGCTGCCATTTATCATGCCACTAACGCAATACTCGTAGAAGTCGAAATCGTTTGAATGGACTGTAAAAAAGATTTATTTAAATGTCTAATCTTATTTCAAATGAAGTATAGGTAAGGGAAAACCAGGAGATTTGCCCAGGCAGGAGAGATTTGAACATCGCCTACATAACGTTAAAAATCTCAGTATCGCATTCGCTGGCAGGTGATGCTCGCTCATTCTGTTTCTTGCACGATGCCATATTGGCTGCCATTCGGCCCGTTTGAGACTGCGTGGAAAATACAAGATATTGGTAGTGGCTTGCGCTTGACATCTTTAGCGTAGCAAACGTTACGGTTCTGTCGAACTTGATACCAAATCTCGCCCGATAGATTACTTAGGGATTACATAATCAGCCTATAATGTTCCCACTGCTGGGACACAGGCCTCCTCTCTGTGAGAGGGAGTGGGCCGTAATCCACCACGCGGGCCCAGCGCGGGTTGGTAGATGTCACATGTCTTCGAATTATTAGTTCTAGGACGTGCCGGTTTCCTCACGATGTTTTCCTTCACCGTTTTGAGAGCAGTGGTGATGAAATTATTTACACAAAGTAAAGCGCCTGTCTGGGTTCGAACCTATGACCTACAATTCGTAAGTCGCAGCCGATACCACTGGGCCATCACTGCTCAGACTAAATGATTATAAACTTCCGTCCAATTTCTCAACTGTGTCATACATACAAGTTATTCGAGAGACTGTTTGTTGAACCGTCTTACGAGCGTTATTGACACAAGATTAATCCGTGAGCTAGCTGGTTTCAGACCCAAGTGGTTAAGTCAGACTCGAGTGGTCAAGTCTTGCTGCAACCAGACCCTTAAACTCGTTCAACATATTGAAGATGGTTTTGAGACAGGAATGGCCCCAGGTGCTGTATTCGTGGACCTGTCGGCTGCCTACGAAATAGTCAATCTCAAACGGCTGTTGTGGAAGGTGGAGTGGAGACACTGATCAGCGATCAGAATTTTATTTTCAGGTCCAACTTCTCTTGGAAAAAAAGTCGTTGGTGAACGCAGAAAAACGCCTACCCTAACCATTCGTCGCGAATACGCGATCGCAACATAGGAACGAACGCAACGTAAAGTAGTGTCTTGGCACCGCTTTTCTCTAATATCTAATATATACCAACCATTCAGCCCGAACACGTGACGCTTTCTTTATGCAGACGATCTTGCCCGCACCTCGCGAGCCACCACTTTTGTGGAGGTCGAGGTTAACTTGTCAGTTTGATGGTGTCTCAGCCAAGTACTACCTCGGTAACTCACTCAAACCCAATCCAAGCAAAACGCAGTCTTGCATATTCCATGTTCGCAATAGAGACTACAAACTTAACACCCTTTGGGCTGGGGTGTCCATCGAGCACAGCAACGTCCCCAAATATATTGGTGTTACTCCGTGTAGGTCACAAACATTCAGCAAAAACTGTAAGAACATCAAGCAGAAAATGCACACTTGCAACTCTACTATAGCGACTATTATTATGAAAGTGAGGTGCTTCGCCTGACGCTATGAGGACTACTAGGCTGGCGCTATCTTATTCTGCAGGCGAATTCACGTGTCCCGCGTGGAGTCGTTCAGCCCATTTAAAGATAGTGGATACAGCTCTGATTAAACATCACTACAAATGCTGTATCCATTAGCAAGAATAGCTTCACCAGAAGTTCGCAGAGCGTTGGCAAGCTCTAGCGAAAGAGCTAAGATGGTTTTCGACACACGACTCCCGCACGGTACCATCTTTTTGACACAAAGAGTGAAAAGCCGCAACAACTTAATAAAGTGTGCCTGCTGAAAACACTACTTGCACATGAGTTGCGAAACTTCGGACCCAGGTTGGCTGAAGCAAGCAAAACATGCTCAGGTGGGGATTCAGTGGAGTGTTCAGCAAACGATGGGACAATCATTATCGTGCCCAGCGTGTCCAATTGTCTGCACGTTACAAGAACTAATGGACGTTACTGAACGTGCCAAACGTAGCCAAATCATGGGCCGACCTAATATACAGCGTGTTACGGAAAGGGTATAACCATACAAACAGGGTGAAGAGTGCATCTGGTTCAGAATCTCTGTACAAAATTTCAGCTCAAAAACAATAACTTTGAAAATGTTTGATTTTTTTTTTATTTCTATAGTTTATTAAATTTGAATCATAACAAACATGTCACCGTACTACGAGGGTCATTATGCATTATCTATGTCTGTGCGCCTAGTACACCCACACCTGCCACAGCCCTGCTACACGGCGCCGCACCAATACGCGGCGGCGAGGGCGGCACGATTGGCAGCGGTATCAAACGAATGGATTAAAACGTGTACCCATCACCTGACTTGATCTAGTGATGTGTAGAATTCAATTGAAACATTTGATTTTTATTAGTTAAATGTTTCTTAACTATATAATTATGTAGGTAATAATACAAAAATGTTGCCATGTAGTTTGTTATCACCAAAAGAATCCGTGCCTTTGATAATGTATAGCCATTTCCGTAACACGCTGTAGATTGCGATCGAATGCTAAGAAGCTGATTATAAATAATCAATCGATATTACCTACAGTTTCGTTTAGATTGACTGAGGATTTTAGATGCTTATAGTTTTATAACAATCTCAATCTCTCTCAATTATTATTTTCTTTTATTTCATTAAACATAAATAAAAGAATTATATATTTTTTTAAATAGAAAATATAATTACCCACCGGTATCGGGAACAGAGTCCAAGCTACAAGGTCAGGGCTCCAGAGAGAGGAAATTCCTAACCATGCTAGCCGTGTCCAGAAGTACTGCTTTCTGAATAAAGCCAATAATCCAGCTGCCCAATGAGAGCCTCCTCAGGTGTTCGTCAAGGGTTTTGGCTATTAAGCCATTGTCTGTCACGACTATCGGCACAATGATCGCTGAGGGCAATCCCACATGTCGACAACCTCTCGAGCGAAGTCAAGATACTTGATTTGTTTATCTTTCTCAGCTTTCATGAGGTTCTCGTCATGCGGGACCGTTATGTCAACAATCATTGCGCGCCGCTCTATTCCATCCACCACCACATTAACAGGCTTATGGCTACAATAGTCCTGTCAGTGATGATGGATCGAGCCCAGTACATTGTGATATTTGAGAACAGTGTCGGACACATACCTGTAGTACTTCCGATTCCACAAGACTGTACTTCAGAGCAAGTTGCTGATGGTTACAAGGATAATCCGATAGCTAACGAAGAGTACTTACATAGACACAAGTC
Source organism: Tiliacea aurago (assembly GCA_948098905.1). Classification (NCBI taxonomy): domain Eukaryota; kingdom Metazoa; phylum Arthropoda; class Insecta; order Lepidoptera; family Noctuidae; genus Tiliacea; species Tiliacea aurago. Next base: position 21,389,037 of record OX402576.1, read on the forward strand.
AATGTAAGTACTCTTCGTTAGCTAGACGAGAACACTCAAAGATAATATATCTGATTGATTTCCCTGAACATCCCCGACAGATGTCAACCGTGCCGTCTTTGACAATAAATCTCGGGTAATTATAACAATTATTATTGTTAACTTTCAAACATGCCAATAAGTGTGTTCATTTACAATGTTTAATACCGGAAAACAAAATTGTAGATAAATACTACAGGTTCACTGCTTTTAAGTTGCGTTGGCCTAGGCAAAGCGCTTTCGTCGTTTGGTCCTGTCCAGGAACGCGGGGGGGGCGCCCTGCGGACTCACCCTCCGCGTACAGGCCCATAGTGCTGCTAGACGAGGTGGGTAAGCTGTTCGAGCGGATAATCGCAGCCTGCCTCGCCGGCCATTTGCAAGGAAAGGGGCCTGACCTAGGGGCCGAGAGCCAGTTCGGCTTTCGGCACGGGTGCCATCCACGCAATATCGCGTGTGGGAGGAGTCCTGGCGGAGTAAGCGGTGTCCCAAAGCGGGTTGATGTTGGCGGTGTTCTTGGACTTCTCCAACGCCTTCAACACCCTGCCCTGGAGCTGTATCCGGGAGGCACTGTGGTATCATCGGGTGCCTCCCTACCTCCACCGCATCGTTGGGGCTTATTTAGCGGTGGATTGTGTAACTTACATGGGACGTAATGGCGGAAACCAGCGCCTCATGTCATGCGGTGTTCCACAGGGCTCGGTAGTGGGCCCGCTCCTGTAGAACATCGGGTACGACTGGGTGTTGCGGGGCAGGCTGCATGCAGCCGGGCGTGGACCTGATGTGTTATGCGGACGACACACTGGTTCACAGGTGGTGAGCCGCATACGGCGTCTAGGCCTGGAGGTTGCCCTCAACAAGTCGGAGGCCATGATCTTTCATGGCCCCAACTTTCAGATTAAGCTGACAATAAATTAATTAAAAACATATTCTAATAAGTTAGTTTTTGCTGTCTGTTGTTTTTGTTGTAGTGACTTTATTTAATACGAATTAAAACATATCTAGGTTGACCAACATAACTTTGACAGGAGATTAAAAAAAAAGTTTAATTTAACAGCTTTTTATAAATCGAGGGTTTCCGGTTGGTTTCAATCTTTCACCACATTCTATGGCAAAAATTTATTTGGTAGGGTAATTTTCAGCTATAACGTCACAATTTGTGAAATGGTCCATCCCGTCCCTAAGAACCTATTATGATTGTAGCCATTTTCATAATGTGTTTATCCGATTAGACTACTTTAATAGGTATCATTTTTAGGTATTCAATTGTTGATTACCAATTTTTACTGGTTATTGGTGCTCGTATATTTAAATGCACTAAGACTTTGGATAAAAACCAAGATTAATGTTTTAATTTAATTTCAGTCAGTAATTTGACTATGGGCCGTCAAAATTAAGATCAAAATATTAGCAGCCGTAAATGTGAGGCAGCTAATATTTTGAACCATTGTCATATAACTTTGTAATGGTTAAAGGCGTCAAGAAAGGCGTTAGATATCAAACAACTATAGGTACTCTACCTACTCTTAAAATAAAATATTACCTATTATAATTATACCTAAGTACTTACCTTGTTTAACAATTTTATTACGGTAATATGAGAATGATGCAGGTCAATGTAAATGAATTTACAAAGCAACTATACAAAATTTCGCTCGTTCACTTCAACGACGACTGTGCATCAGCATCTCTTAATCCAACCACATTGGAGGTGAACTCAGTGATTTAACACACGTCGCTACTACACCCAAGCTGGCTTCGCATTTGGATCATTTTGGCGTATTGGGATCACTGGCATCGTATCGAGTACAGTAACTATAAAGAAGTAAAGTTGTTTTTTTTTGTTTGTAAGAGGTAATCTCTGCAAATACTAATTCAATTACAAAACAAACCGGCCAAGTGCGTGTTGGACCACGCACAATGAAGGGTTCCGTAGTTGGGATGAATTAATCCCTAAAACAAACTTAATATTGTAGTTGGAAAACCTGTTCTCCCATACATCGATATACGCCACAGTAAATTTTCCAACTGTAGTTTGTAATCGCAAATAATATTTTTTTATGTGATAAAACTACAAATTAACAATTTTCGGATTTTTTCCTTTATTTGTGCTGTGAGAACTTGCTTCTTGCCAAATTTCATGGTTCTAGGTCAACGGGAAGACGGGGTGGTTTATTTGCGAGTATCGAATGCGTTGACTTGGAAACTTGATTTTTTAGAGCTTCAATATTTGATATTAATTTCAACTTGATACCTCCACGTGTTTCTGAGAAAAAGGGTATTGACAAACAGACAGACAGACAGACGGACAACGAAGTGATCTTATAAGGATTCCGTTTTTTTCTTTTGAGGTACGGAACCCTAAAAAGACACTGATAGAAAGCTTTACAATTTCCAAGTGACATTGAATACTTTTCATGACATAAAATGCACAGTTCCTGTGGAAATCTTCATGCGAGTGAAGCCATGGTGCGCAACTAGTCCATACTAAACTGACGCTTATTGAATGATCGTATCGGTGGCAGGCGTGCCTTATCCCTTTCCATTGATGCTCTGGAAATACCCGAGAACCTAGCGATGGGATGCGGTGTATCACGTATCAAATTATATACTACAATATGATACGCGCATCAGATACTTGTATCGCACCAATACGCCAAAATTATATAAATGTGGGTCCAACTAGGTAAGTTTTAGTGACCCTGACTGGCTCGAACTGTCAGACTCACAGCTGTTTCAAAAATAATGGAGAAGAACAGACGTTAATCTACATGATACTCACATTTTACATCAGCATTGCTTGTACATACATAAAAATTACTAAACTAAATTATTAGCAATATATCCTTCATCAATTTTCCTCTGTGATTTTCCTACATAGGTACCCATTACATTTTAAAACATTTTGCTTAGATTAAAGTTAAACATTTTAAAATAGCACCTACCTAACTACCTATCATTATATGTATATTATTAACATGTTTATGATAACTGTGAGAAAAGATAAAATTTAAGTAAAATCATAATTTTATTGTTCTTGTTAACAGTACCTAATGTTAAAAATTTGGTGGAATAACCTAATGGCATGTTGACAGTGTACCAATGATTGTGAAAAGAACATTCGGCAGAAATGTATGATCCTCACTCACCAATCAATGCCAGTAAAGTAAGTACAACGAAACTAAAAATGCGCTCAGTAATCTTCGTGCACCTACCTATTATCACGACCTTAACAATGTCTTGCACTTTAGAATTTATTGGCACCTTATAAGAAGTTAGTCAGCTATAGGCCGGCTTTTTTGTTGCTAACCGTGGTTGTGGTTGTTGTATTTCTACCGCATTAGCACAGTAACTATTGCGAACCTTAGTTTATAATAGATACTGTTGTTGTCCGTGGTTAGGGTTGTTGTGTTCCTACCGCATTAGCACAGTAACTATTCTGAACCTTAGTTCATAATAGATACTGTTGTTGTCCGTGGTTATGGTTGTTGTGTTCCTACCGCATTAGCCCAACCTATTAGTAACTATTCTGAAACTTAGTTCATAATAGATACTAAGGTTATGAACCCCATACCTCTCCCATAGCTTTTCATTGTTCTTCGTGCGGTGCCTTCTCCGACCAATCTTCCATAAACGCATCTGATTCAGCAGATGCGTTTACGGAAGGCTACCCTCGGCGATGATGAGGCCTCTTCTGGCACCCACTGCGTGACGATTCCGGCTGGACAGGTGGTGCCCCGATGCATCCTGTATACTTGGCCGCCCTATTTCACTTCAGTCTAGCAGACTTATTGCCCGCATCGGTGATTCCTGTTTTGGAACGTATCGTGGTATCACGATCATGGTCGCTGAGTTTAATACCCAATACGCTACACTCCCTTTGGCAAACCTTGAGGTTGAACTTTTGAGACCCGGTCAGGGACCAACTTAAATCACCGTAGGTTTGGAAGGGCAGGATGCACATATCGATAAGTTTGCGCTTCAGGGATAAAGGTAAGTGACTCTTCATCAGCGACTTCATGGACCAGTAGTTCTTTCAGACTAAAATTAATTCACTAACGGACAACGCACAGCTTAAGCCGCTGGGTCTAGAAGCATGAAATTTGGTACAAGAGATCCGGAAATAGCAAAGGGAGCACAGAGGAAGGATTTTTGAAAATTCGCCCCATAAAGGGGTTAACTAGGGGATGAAAGTTTGTATGGAAGTTCGTCATTTGTGCCGATGTGAAACCCCATCGCACACTGCTGGTATTATATAATCACCTACGTCTTTTCGTATTTCCAATGTTAAACAAAATTAGCTGAGCGTATTCTTAGTTTCGTAGCACCTACTGTATTTTGTATAACATAGAAGATTATTAGGTACTATGGCGCCTACATCCTATGGTTGCCGAGTTTCAGCTGTTTTGTCGCAAGTAGAATATAATATTTTTTTAATGAAAGAGTTATGGTACTTATCGTATCTTACGATTCCAAAGAAATACGAGAGAAGATTTTTTTTAATTTGTAATAATGTTTTAAAGAGTTTAGGTACTTTAGACAATGTTTGCCATACATGGCCAGTTCTAGTTTCAGATCCGTCTGATCTGAACTAAAATCTGTACCATGAGTGGGCAGTGGCTGTTACAGCCAAAAGGTCGATCGCCGACCGCTCGGAACCGTGGTCGGAACACTTCGTATTAGAAGAAAATCATTGAGACTAAACAGTGAAGGTGTGTACATACATCCGATCATTTTGATCGGATCAGATTCGTCTGTTTAGTTTTATCTCTCAATGTTTGGTAACCTAACATGCATTTTTGAATTTTCCAGAAGTCTGTCAGTTCGTCAGTAATTACATGGAAATAAGAGCATTACGAGTAGTTTCCCGTTCCATACATAATATTCTACTGAAAAAAAATTGCCAAGAAACCTCAACTTTGCTCATGATTTCATGAATAATATTCCCAATTGATTACTAGTTTTTCTTGATGAGGAAAGTAAAAGGTTTATTTTTGAATAACTGAACTCCACGATGTTCTTTATTACGCTCAGAGTTCCTCGCGCATTCACCGCCCATGGCTGGAGCCAGTCTTATCTTCCCACTACCTGAAGACTGCACAGAGCAGTCTCTGGTGGGGTGCGGTTTTCTACTGGTCTAAAATTACAGCAGTCCAGCGCAGGCGGAGTAATGCTTCGTCATCAATCAATAAACTATTATTCAAATGAAGCGAAGTCAGCTTTCTACTTAACTGGTACATAACTCCACAAGGACCAATGTGGAACAAGGCGTCATAGAAACCAATTCAACTAAGTAGGTACACAGGTAATTTACTATATCAATCGCTGCCATTGAAGGTGAGTACTGACTTACCGATTGTCGTTTTTTATTAATGGCCACCACTGTTTCTCTTTATTTTGAAGGTATTGGCGGGAAAGTGAAGCGTCATGTTTAGCAGTTTTGTTTTATTTTCTAAAATTTGTGTTTTGTGTAACAATGGTGCATTATTAGCCATTAAGTGTTCGTGAACGTGCATAAGTGTAGGCAAATGAAACAAAACAGTGCAACATCACTTCAAGTTCGCTCAAGAACTCCGCGTGAGGTCTCAGTAAAGTGCCACATCTTTACTGAAACTCAAAGGGAGCGAGCGGGCGGGGGAATATTACCTATCATGCATTGTATATAATTCATTACATAATTTAACTAAATAAAGACGTGGTTAAAAGGTCCCAGCAACCAGGCCATTAAAATATTATAAAAAAAGTAAGTATTTTTAATAAAAATACATTCAAACTTTAACACCTCTTCACGACTTAATTATCAACCACCACATTAATTCCGTAACACACTACGAATCACAATCTAAATGATTTTAAAGGATATAGGTAGTTGATCCATTGATTCATATGTTCGAAAAATTTGTCTGCTCAACAACGTAAATAACGCTATGAATGTTGTTGAACTGTCAAAATGATAGCCATTGCTATTGTGTGTTACGCAATTATCCCTCAGGTCTATGTGGGCACTGTAGAGCTACGCGCTGTTGCAGGGGGTCTACTCCGAAGATAAATCCGAAGTATCGGCCGAATTTTCGACCGTTTCCTGACGCGACGTCCTGCGTGTGCGATCTAGACGTGAACGCGAAGCGGCGCAGCGCGAATACTACAAATAATCGAAACCAATTCGTATTGAAGTGGCCTACGTGAACAAACGCACGTGGGGTGCGGTGCGGTGCGGCGCGAAATGAAGCGAATGCGTTGTTTGGTTATAATGTCGGAAATAGAAATAACGACGATTCACGTGCATGTAGGACATAGCCGCCGCGTCGCATCGCATCGGATCACATTGAATTCGCGTGTCAAAGCATAGAATCGCTGCATAATCGCGTTCGCTTTGAACCGCCTAAGTAAGACGTAGCGTGAGTACAGCTGACTATGGCTGACTAAGAAAAAAAACAAACGACAGTCAAAGATATAAGTCAAAGTCAAAAACGTGACTTGAAGTCGGGTAAGGATTCAAAGTCTTAAAAGGAAATTTTGGAAGTCAAACTAACATTCGGCCGATAGTTTGGGTTATAGCTTCGGAGCCTACTCCGCGCCTACGCCGTAGCTTTCCGGTACTGGGGACCTATCCCCAGTACCGGAAAGCTACGGCGTAGGCCCGAGTGCCTAATTACACCATATGTCTGTCCCACTAAGCTTGCAGTTGATAATTAAGATACCCGAGATTTACATTATTCCAGTCCACAGCTATCCAATCTAACGCTGGACTGCAACTGGAATTATCTGAGCTGTAGGTATTTTGACTCGAGTGAGATATCCAGTTCAATAACTGAATTGGCGGTCTGTTTTTCAGTCGAACGTGACTGGAATCGTCTAGACAGCACTCCAGTGCCTTTCCATTGCATTTGATAAACTGCTTCCTTCTTTTCATCATTCGTTAGTTCTTGTTTTTTTCGTTATTAAGTTAGTGTTTAGCAGTGGAAACTTGCCTTCAATTTCATATTGTTTGAACATTGTATATGTTAGCTGTAAGTTCCCCAAACACAATTAAAAAAAATACAATTATAACTTTAATGTTAAAAATTCAACAGCTTTCAGATTACTGGAAGACGGCTTCAGTTTAGCTCCAGCGGGTTAATTGCGTAACACACTATCAGTAACAATCGGTTTCAATTTGACAGTTCAACAACATTAATTGCGTTATTTACGTTGTTGAGCAGAAATAGTACATTTGATACAAGAGGAGAATGTTTGTTATTGCATTCAGCCGTAGGCGAGGTTGTTTTTGAGCCAAGAACTGCAATAACAAATGTCCACGTGTATCAAACGACATTTTTTTTTTTTTTTTACTTTTGAAACATAAAATAAAATACCAAAAAAAATTTTTATCATGAATTAATAGGAAACTATGATTTAATTTTCTTTTTATTCCGCGCTTTGTTTTCGCTAGGTTGAAGGAGAAGCAAAGGTATAAAGCCGATAAACAGCCTAGTATGAAAAATAGAAAATTAAAATATTTTTATAGTTTAGAACACAAATAAATGTTAATTTGTTCATAAACGTGTTTTTTTATCATAATAATCATGGTACTCTATTATAAACATTAACGCCGTAAAGACGCATCTTTGCCGAGATTAAAAAAAAAAAATCAGTTCCGAATAGAGAGGACCGTCTCTGGCACGAGACGAAGTGATTAGAGGCATTGAACCAATTTGGACTAAGTCTATATATAAATTATCTGTGGCAATTTTTATTCCCGCACAGTGTTGGAAAATAAAAAATTGCACGCGTGTGTAATACATGGCATTGTGAACCTAATCGTAGTGCGATATAAACCAGTTTTCGAGGAAGTGTATTGAAAAAATATTTCTAACATATGAAGCAATGGTTTAGCAATATACTTCAAAATCATTTCAATTGTGATTCAAACTTTGTTACGTAATTAGGGTGCAGTTCTGGATTGAACTTACTGGATCTAGGGACTGGAACAAGGTTAACCGGCATGATACTCGTACGTGAGGCGTCGAGCTTACCTACTTATGAAACTAAATATATGGTGCTTCTATTCATACACGAAATCTCTTAAGGGCTAGAACAAGGTTGCTGCTGTCAGACGTAAAATAACTGTGAAACAACTAGATAAATAGATAAAAAAATCCATATGTCCCAGAATTAATGCACAACCTCTTAAGGGGTCATTGTACTCATCATTATGAACAAGTTTTACTATGAGACCAAACCAGAAATCGCGAAAAAAGAACCAGCTGTTCCCTACATTTTGACGAATTATGCAAACATAAATGTAGGGAACAGCTGGTTCTTTTTTCGGGATTTCAAGTTTGGTTCCACAGTAAAAGTTGTTCATAATGATGAGTACAATGACCCCTTAAGGGATTTCGTGTATAGATAACTAGATATAATAGATCAGAAACACTTTATATATTTACCTGAAAAAATGAGAAACCATAGGTAGATAAACTGAAAGTTAAAATTAGTGCTTATATTTTAATTATTGTAGGCTTAAAAATATTGTCTTATAGCCTATTATATAGTGACATGTAAAGCTACTTATTACCTATTTAGTATCAAATAATGTTAATGAGCACTACCTGGTTGGACTGGGCGGCGGGTAGCTGGTGCCGCGGTGGTCAGGGCTCAGGTAGTGCTGATGCTGCTGCTGCGCCGAAAGACGGTTCCTCTGCAGCAACTCCTGGTGCGATTGGTACAACTTCTCGGAGGCTGACTGAGGACTGGGGCTTTGTATGGACCAACGACAGAAAAATATCATAAAGACGCCATTGCAACGGTAATTTAAAAAAAACCGGCCAAGTGCATAATGGACCACGCACAATATAGGGTTCCGTAGTTGGGATGAATTTATCTCAAGTACAAACTTAACATTGTAGTTGAAAAACATGTTTTCCCCATACATTCCAACTGCAAATGTAAGTTTGTACGTACAATATTGAGTGATTTACCATGTTATTTTAAGACCATAGACTTTTTCATTCATTCCCCACGACACCACTGAAAACGAAACCACCGGTGGTGTCGTGGGGAATGACAGAAATCACTATTTATAGGTTTTCCTGTAATCTATAAGTATGGAACTTTTCTCGGTGTTTTTTTCAAAATGTTTGGCTCTACAGGGACATAAGGCATTAATGGCAAAATTTTCATCTATTTTCTTTAATAAATTTAAAACTCATACCCCCTTATTACAAAACAAGGTTTATCTTCAGGCCCAGGTTTAAAATATAGAGCCATTATTGAATTTCGAACTTTATTCCGACTATGGTAAAGTTCCTAAACACAAAACTGACAACTTAGTACCGAACTAAGTTTTCAGTTTTGTATAAAGAACGGTATTTCAATCACTGTAACGTTCTTATTACAAAAACTGGCTCTCGTTTTCTAATTACTCCCCCAAAAATTAAACCCTATATTCAAAATACATTTATTTACGTTAGGTACACACGGCTACACATCAAGCTATACATTTCCAGTAAAAGCTGACCTCTCATTGGACGGAAATCCTATACAATGCGAGATCAGCTTATACTGGACAAATATAGCTTGATGTGTAGCCGTGTGTACACGTTCCTGTTTGGGTCATTGAAATTCATATGTGTACAGTGTAGGTACCTAATTTCAACTTAATCGGTCCAAATCGGCTGTGACAGACGGAAAGACAGACAGAGAAATAGACACACAAGTGATCGTCGTTTTTTCCTATTGAGGTACGGAATCCTAAAAAGGGCTTATCGTAGTTTTTGTCTTTGTCTTGTCGTCACCGCCGTCTATGATGGATATGTCCACTACCAGAGGCATCGCCAATGCGTTGTCAACTGATGTCAAAGACGACGCTGAAATGTGTCATAGCCCAGAGGGCCTAGACAAAAATGGCATTCGCTTCGGAGCAATCCTATTTCTACAATCGCTATGGTTAATCCACTTTTTGACAAGCGTTATCGCTAGTTATCGATGCGAATTCCTTCATACGAATCGAAAACTAACGATAACTCTTGTCAAAAAGTGCCACTTGGCTACGCATCTATAAGGATAAAGGAAGTTATCGTTCGACCCTGTCAATTCATATCATGGAATCGAATGATGATAACATTGTCTTGCTAATTTCTATTCGTTGAACCTATGATCACGTGACATTTCAATTATGTCAACCCCATACATTTTGTGGCTTTTCTACTAGCGTTATCGCTAATCGAATGTTACGGGATTGCATCGGAATCCATAACCTGAAAACCGGAATACAGCACCACTGCTTTGGGGCGGAATTGTATATGTTATGACAGTACTTCCCCGGATGAGTTTGTTCACAAAGAGGTGTTAAACCACATCTTCTAATCAGAATCTGTTATGGTTCTGTTACCTCTGTTGTGGGCGCGGCGGCGAAGCGTCGAAGGTCAGGTCTGGCAGGCTGTGAACCAGAGCCATCACCACGTTCTGCGGCTGAACTCGCAACGTGTTTCGACTGGTACTGGAACTACGCGATGGTATTGGCGGCGGCGTCTTGTGTGGCGACGAGTGTTGTAGCACCACCAGCGGCTGGCAGAAATGAAACAGAAATTTACAAATTTATGAATTGATCAACTTTTACTTGAAAATTACACACATAACATAAGCACTCCTGTAACCCTCGAAGGGTTAGGCAGAGGTGTACCTATAGTAGGTACACCCACGTTTCGCCAGTTATGTCTAAGGCTCGGACTCCAAAGTGGAGAGGAGAGGAGATATTTGTAAACGACCAATAAGATACCGATAAGATAACGCTACCGTACCATCACATCGAAATAGCGATATCTTATTGGTCGTTTACAAACATCTCCTCTCCTCTCCGCTTTGGTTGAGTCCGGGCCTAAGTCCCATGTAATAGGAGGCGAGCCTATTGCCATCAACCGGGCACTGAAAATTTACTTTAAATAAACAGTTGTTCCATACAAAAATTTTATGGATTCCAACACCAACTGACCAACCCGATTTATTATGTACAAAACAGCAGTATTTTTTCCGCATTTTGGAGTTGGTCCCGTAGTAAAAGTAGTTCATAATTATTTTTTACTAGGTTACATACACTCCTAAAAAATACATATGAAATAAATGATGCGTGATACGTGCACAAACATATTGACAGACAACGTCAATAACTCAAATCACTCTGAAAATAATCCCGCAGTTTTACTGATATACAGTAAAATAATAATAAATATAAAGTATTTGGTAGGCAAAACGGTGGCTTGGTGGGTAAAAAGTATTAATAAAGCAGAGGTGAGTGGAAACGCCGCGAGGGGACGCCCTGGGAGTACATATAGTAACCTAATTGGTGATGTTCTTCAGAAAGGTCAGGTGTGTAGTACTCGCAACCGGTGCCGCGGCGTGCGTGTAATGAACGTAGGCGAAGCAAAAGGAGTATGTAAGGAGCGTAGCAGGTGGCGTTCTATAGTTTCTGCCTACCCCCATGGGAAGAAGGCGTGAGTTTATGTATATATGTATGTGTATTTGGTAGGCACACAAGTAATAATGTGTGTGTCGAAAATTAGTCCCTGCAAATATTTATTCATCATCATTTTAAGATAACTCACCTATACATCTCAAAATCTCTCTGTGTAATCTTGTAAAAATACATTTTAATTTTTCATTTTACTCCGAACACAGTATACTGTAGAACAGTCTGGCATACCTGGCATTAGTTAACAAAATAAATATTTCTGTGAAGAAATGTTTTTCCAGCATATTAGTTCTACGACAGCCTTTGTTTGCAAGGCTGTTCTGAATGATCTCTATATTTGTTTTAAAAGTTCAATCAAATCGTAAAAAGGTACGTTTTTAGGGTTCCGTAGTAAACAAGGAACCCTTATAGTTTCGCCATGTCCGTCTGTCAGTCTGTCCGTCTGTCCATCCGTCCGTCCCCGGCTTAGCTCAAAGACTCGTACTACGTAGAAAGCTGTAATTCGGCATGGGTGTACATATCAGATACGCGCCGACAAAGTCGTAAAATAAAATCATGAAATCAATTTTTTTTGGGTAGTATGGGAGGTATCCCTTACTCGTAAAATGGGGATGTTTTTTTTTTCTTGTCTATCCCATATGTGAGGTATGGTTGGATAGGCCGTTCAAAAAAAGTCTGTGAAAACCATTTTTCGATTCAGGGATCCGTTTGCGTAATATTAAGCTTTAAAGTGCTGAATTTTGTTAGAGTCAAGTGTGCCCCCCCTGCCAACTAAATGGTTGACTGAGGTTATGTGAGAAAATTCATGGCAGTATAATATAACGAAATTGCAACGAAAACTATCGCCGCTCAGTGCCCTACGTGTCCAATATAACAATGCATTTAGGATGTTGTAAGGGCTGCTCCGCTTTTGTAGTGCCTCCGGTATGTTTGCGGAGGCCAGGGTAGACGGCTATCATGCCATCGTGCGCAAGCTGATCGTTAGAGAGTCCGCGGTAGCACTAACAGCATCCTAAAGGTCATTGCAGATAAACAGGATTCAAATATCTTGAAAACATTTATTCGTCTCCAAATTTTGTAATCCTAATTGTTTTTGTTTTTAAGGACATGTTATGGTCTGAAATAAAGGTTTTATTTATTTAAGTAGGCCTTACAAGTTATGAGTTAGTGAGTACCGTCAATACGTTGAGGATTAGTTTATCTAGTAATAGTCGACCAACTTAAATTTGCAATTAGAGAATTGCCCGTGACGTATCGATGTATGGGAGAACTAGTTTTTCAACTACAATGTTAAGTTTGTTCTTGGGATAAATTCATCCCAACTATGGAACCCTTCATTGTGCGTGGTCCGACACGCATTTGACCGGTTTTTTTTAATATAAAGCCAATATTTTACGTTCCGGAATTATTATACGGTTATTAAGCTCAATGATAAACAACGGACTGTAGAATTATACCTAAGTGTACGGCTACTGAAGTCTTAAACTGATCGTATTTAGGTATTTATTGCATACTTAGAACATGTAAGGTAGGGTTACCAGTTAGCACCTGTGGTTCATTATTGTAAATAAATTACACAAGTTAAACTCGGCTAAGTTGTAAAGTCCCTCCTGATTCACTCGTGTAATAACAATAATTAATAACTTACTTTGCTCTAACATTGTTTCTGTAGTTTTCGGGTTGTTTCTGTTCTCATAGAATTATAACAACATAATTATATATTATTGATGAGAAGGGCGTAAGTTTATATTTGTATGTCATTTTATTGTGTTTTTTTGTATTAGGTAACTACTTTCTTTTTTTATTGTTTTTTTTATGGACCATGTGGTCTGCAATAAAGACTTTTATTTATTTATACTTAACTGTTACAATCGAAATGAATTTGGTCCTGAAAGTTTCAGCTGGATCCGAAACTATTATTATAGGTATTATTAGGACAATAATTTAATTTGGTAGGATAGGTAGTTATCCGATGTCTAGGGGCCTTATTACAAAACAAGGTTTATTTTCAGACCCAAGTTTAAACCATGGAGCCATTATTGAATTTCGAACTTTATTCCGTCTACGGTAAAGTTCCTAATACAAAACTGACAACTTAGTACCGAACTAAGTATTCAGTTTTGTTTAAAGAACGGTATTTCAATCAGAGTTACGTTCTCATTACAAAAACTAGCTCTATGGTTTAAGCAATGTCAAAATATAAATCTTGTTTTGTAATAAGACGGTATTAGTTTTTTGAATACACTCGAAAACTGGTTCTTATCGCACTACGATTAGGTTCACAATGCAACGTATTTCACACGCGTGCGATTTTTTATTTTCTAACATGTGTGCGGGAATTAAAATTGCTACAGATAACTTATACCTATACCTAGTCCAAATTGGTTCTATGCCTCTATTCACCTCACACCGTCTCGCGCCAGAGACGGTCCTCTATTCGGAGGTGATTGTTTTTTAATGTCGGCAAAGATGCGTCTTTACGGCGTTAATATTTTTGGAATATTTAAAATAATGTTTATAGAATACCATGATTATTACAATAAAAAAAACGTTTATGAACAAATTAACATTTATTAGTGTTCTAAACTCAAAAATATTTGAATTTTTAATTTTTCATATTAGGCTGTTTATCGGGTTTACCTTTGCTTCTACTTCAACCTGGCGAAAGCAGAGCGCGGAAAAAAAGAAAATTAAATCATAGTTTCTTAATAATTCATGACAAAAATATTTTTCAATATTTTATTTTATTTCTTCAAAAGTGTATTGAAAAACGTTGTTTGATCAGTTCTCGGCTCAAAAACAACCTCGCCTACGGCTCGGGTGTTAATTCTGCCTCGAATGCAATAACAAACATTCTCCACTTGTATCAAAATGTACTATTCTTACATTGTAGATGTAAGTATGTAGTGAATGAACGTAAAATGCTCGGTTACTATCTACATTTGAAAATAGTTTTGCTTTCCAGGGTTAATGCTAAACTGGTCCTGAGAAAATATTTTGAAGGGTCTATAACAAGTGAACGCTTTAAAAGGATGACAGGCTTACCACTGTTTATCAACGGAGGAGCATTCAGTGTTATTGAAACCGATAAAAGATGGCAAGGCATGAGTTTATGTTTTAGAGTTGAAGCATTTTTTCAATTTTGTAAATGTGAGTACCATGGAGCCGTTTATTATGATATGTTGACTTAAAAAAGTCTGGCAGTTGAGAGTATGTCGTGCTAACTTAAATATCTCGCTGATGGTGGCACGTGCCATGTGTTGGATCATTCGGTAACGAACTGAGCGCCGTCAGTTGAGACTGGTCTTCTCTTAACTGCCAGGGCTTATTTGTTATCTAACTGTTCTCACATATAAAAGCAACATCAATAGCTTCAACTTTCTGACTAACTGACCGACTCTTTGACAATTCAAAAGTGCCTGTAATAGGTTTAATTGAAATAAATGTTTTGAGTTTAAATGTTTTGAGTTTTGAGTTTGAGTTAGGTAAAACGATTGTAAGATCTTTGGCATGACAAATTGCCATCATTCGTCATATTTCGGAGATTCAAAGTAGTAGGAGATTGAAAGTTCAAGTAAAATAGGGGGTGATATGGATATCCAAAAATATTTTTTGGGTATCCTGAAGCACGCGTTTCATATTTTTAAACGGAAGCCCAATTACAATCTTTCTTAGATTGTACTTAAAAAAAATTAAATAATTTTTAAAATAAAGAATTTTTCAAAAAATTGTAGGCACCTACTTTCTTAACGGATGCTATCATAAGAAAAAGAAAATGTCCTGCCATGTTTCCAGCTTCAGTGGTTTAGGCTGTGTTCGAATCAGTCAGTAAATGGCACTCCTTTTTTTAAATATACATATTTAGATTTAAATTGATTATTATATTGCAGCAACGCTTCGGACATTTTAATGTAAGTAATTTGATATTGAAATTGATCGCCGAGGGAGTGAAGTTTCATTGGTGGTAATAGAGTGGCCACAGGGCCAATTAATGAACGCCCTAATTGAACTATTTCAGTGTAATAGATGCATAGAGGTACTCAGACTGCGTTCGATCAAATTTGCCCAGTCTCAGTACTGTGAGGTAATCGTGTAACACCCTCACAAACCCAAAGCCATTCATTCTGTCAATTACTCAATAAACGATTGACATACACTCGATTGTAAATGAGAGATACCATGGAGATTGCGCGGAGAAAATATGATTTTCTATTTTCCACTCACTGCTTTATTGCATTGTTCAACGCAGATAATCCGGATTGCAGTATGTAAAGAGATCCGGATTGCAGTATGTAAAGAGATAGTTTTTTGGGCCCCCTGTATTGTAACGCCTATTAATCGCATTATACAAAAAAAAAGTAACCAATTGATCACTTAAAATGGTCGATTTTTTTAATAAAGTCCAACCGGAATATCGAAATCAGAATAAAAAGAAAATGTTTGGATAATTCACTTGCACTCTGCAATTGAATCAATGACTTATAAATGAATGTAATAATGGGTTTATAAGGATTTCATGAACAAAAAAACATAAATATACCTAAATAAAGTTCGAGGTGGTAACCAAATCTGCTTTTAATAAGTAAAAACCGGTCAAGAGCGTGACAGACCTCGCACAATGAAGGGTTCCGTAGATGGGATGAATTTATCCCAAAAATAAATCTGCAAATTTAAGTTGGTCGACTATTACTCGATAACTTGTAAAGCCTACTTAGCTGTGATAGTTTTCCTTTTAATATCGTTATATACAACATGTCCCAGAATTAACACACAACCTCTTAAGGGGTCATTGTACTCATCATAGTAAAAGTTGTTCATAATGATGAGTACAATGACCCCTTAAGAGGCTGTACGTTAGTTCTGGGACATGTTGTATAAATACTACAGCCATGAATTTTTATACATTTTGAAAAACAACCATTTAATGGCAGAGGGGCGGGACATTTGACTGTATCAAAAAATAGCACTTTGAAGCTTAATATTACGCAAAAGGTTCCCTGAACAAAAGGTTCCCAGAACCGGGGCGGGGTGAATTGGCACTGAATTTTGCAGTCTTAGTTCCAATAGAGTTCAAAATGGCGACTGATAGAACAGAACTACCAATCCCATGA
Source organism: Tiliacea aurago (assembly GCA_948098905.1). Taxonomy (NCBI): domain Eukaryota; kingdom Metazoa; phylum Arthropoda; class Insecta; order Lepidoptera; family Noctuidae; genus Tiliacea; species Tiliacea aurago. The sequence continues at coordinate 21,405,612 of OX402576.1, forward strand.
CTGCAAAATTCAAATCTCGTCACGCGTCAAGTTATAGTGAACGCACAATTGTGTCTACATCTATTGAATTAAGAATGACAGTTAACTAACGAGGCAGTGTTGGTGACATTTATCTAATCGCGACTGCATCGAGTGGCACAACGAGAGAAAAACCGGCCAAGAGCGAGTCGGACTCGTGCACCGAGGGTTCCGTACGTATATATGATGTTGATGATTTCTGAAAATTTGTGCTATTTAGAGACATCGTTTTATTTTTCCTGTAATATTTACATACACTTCTATCACATATATAGAATAATTTCAGATTTTTATCTATGCAAACTTCGGAGATAAGGGGGGGGGGGGAACATTTTTTTTTTAACTTTGTTCATCAAAAGCCGGGAACTATGGTGCCTAAAAAAATGGTTGAGAATGTGCAAACAGTGTTCTTTCATATGATAGACATGCCCTAGTAACCCCACTTCAAATTTTTATTTTCAGTCCCTTTTGTAATAAATATATATTTTTTTAATTTCTTTCTTGTTTGCAAAATAGTTAGGCAAACGTCATCTAAAACTATTCTAAATTTCAAGTTGATAGCATTAGTATTTCTTGAGATATCCAGGTGTGACAGACAGACAGACTTAGTTTCACCATATGGGTTCCTTTTTACCATTTTGGTACGGAACCCTAAAAATGACTCAAGCCTTTATTACACGACTGCCCAAAGAGGAGTGTAATGTGTTTAGAGTTCTTTAATATGTGAGTTTTTTTGTGCCATCATCCATCTTAAATGCCCGATCAGATTTAGATGTATGGGTCATTGTTAGAATCCTTACATCATCCCGAGTGATATAGGCTAAAAAATATTTTTTATTAAAAAAATAATAATATGGCGTCATTTTGAAATGTGAAAAATGCCATGGGTATCTAATTAAAGGCCTTGATAAGCACATGCCGAAACTATAAAATGTATTCGCATACATTTTACATAGGTAGGGTGTAGGTAACAAAACAAAACAAACATTTCATCCCCACGCCATCCACGCCTCGCCTCGCCGTGAGAGTATGAAATCAACTTTAGTGCTTAAAATAATTCGGCTGCCCAAAAAGGAGTGTAATGTATTTAGGGTTCATGTATGTATGTAGGTATCAGAAGGTGAGGTTCTTTGTGCCACCATAACTTTTAAATGCCTGAACCGATTTAGATGTATGGGGTATCGATAGAATCCTTACATTATCCTGACTGACACATCCACACCTCGCCTCGCCGTGAGAGTATAAACCCACCTTTAGTGCTTAAAATATAAATACCACCACTTAGCATTACATGTTTTATAAAATAAAACTTGTCAATAATATGTAAGAATTCAAATAAATTATTCAAAAATTAATAACATGACTGCCCTGCCAAAAAACAATCTAAAAAGTAAACAACCGAGTAAGTGACCTTGAGTAGTTAGCTTGCGTGTTCTGTACTGAACTCACGCATCGCGTTGTACGTTCAGCCAGTAATAGGACTCACCTATCAAGGAGCGCTGTCCCCAAGCCCCAATTTGACGCATTATTAATTTATTATACACAAAACAAAAGGTATTTTAATAAAGCGCGTACACTAAAAGATCAACAATTAAATTATGTTTAAATTGGTGAAGGTATCAGAATAATACGCTTGGTAGATTTTGCGCCATTCTCAGTTTTTTATCCGCGTTAGACATAACTTTACAAATTAATTTCACTATGTATAATATAAACATAATCTAAAATATTCACATAATAAATTATTGAAAAAATGCTCTAATTTAACATATATTTTTTTCAAATCATTAACATTACTCGTTTAGACGTGATCTTCAGTATAAAATCATTAAAACTTGGTTATCGTCGCCTTAATCGGATACAAAGCGAAAGGTCACATTTACTCGCTGACTAAACAGATAAATAAAATTATCATTGCAGACCTCTTAGATTAAAATACCGGCCAAGTGCGTGTCGGACCACGCACGATGAAGGGTTCTGCAGTTGGGATGAATTTATTCCAAAAACAAACTTAACATTGTAGTTGAAAAACATGTTCTCCCTTATATCGATATACGTCACGGTCAGTTCTCCAACAGCAAATGTAAGTTGGTGGACTAATAACTCGTTAACTGGTAAATCCTACTTAGCTGTGATAGTTTTCCTTTTAATTTCGTTATATATACTACTGCCATGAATTTTTTCACAAATCCCGAAACAATCCATTTAGCTAGCAGGAAGTGCTAATTTTTGTTAGATTCAAGTGCCCCCTCCCCCCCCCCGACACTTAACTATAACAAAAATTTGCACTTTAGAGCTTAATGTTATACAAAAAGGACCCCGAAATCGAAAAATTATCTGACAGACCCTCAATAGTTTAAACGGCCTATCCAACGGTACCCCACATCATGGGTTGAGAAAAAAATATATAATTTATGGATGAGATAAAAAAATATCATCCCCACTTTACGTGTAAGGGAGGTACCCTAAGAATTTTGTTTTTCATGATCTCGTTTTACGACTTTGTCAGCGTGATTAATATGTATACCCATGCTAAATTACAGCTTTTTCGTACTAAGAGTCTCTGAGCTAAGCTGAGGCCAGACGGACGGATGGACGGACGGACGGATAGACAGACAGACGGACATGGCGATACTATAAGGGTTTGTTGACTACGGAACCATAAAAACGGTCCAATTTCACAATTTTATTTACTCGAGTAACCAAATAAATAAAATCGAGCTTATCACTATCTGATAAGCACACACCACACACTTCCAGTAAGACAAGTGTAAAGTGACCATTCGTTTTATTTTTTAGTTTCCTTTGGATTGCATGAAACTGATACTTCTGTTTTCCTTGTGTAATTGAAGAATAATAATGAATATGATAATTTACTCCAGAAGGATGTTGTGTTAATTGTTCAGTAATATTTGACATTGAGCGAGACTGCTGCAGATGTGCGGTAAAGCCTCTTACAGACTTATGCGATATCGCAGGCGCGACAGGCACCGACATAGAAATTGTGCTACTAGTGTCCCCGCGATTTAGCACAAGTCTGTACGAACCTTTACTTGTGAACGCTTGGATTTTTTGCTTGCTAAAGTCAAACCATCTAGATGCAGTTTGAGAAATTGAGTATAACTGCATCTAGATGATGATGCAAGGAAGTATTGAAACTGTTTATTTATTGCGGATGTTCGGATACAGGAATATAAATTTACATTCCATGTCGATCTGCACAACAAACACATACTGTGCCTGTTCACTCTGCGGAAAATAAAATTATTTCGCAGTGGATTCCAGCACACCAAAGAGAACAATGATAATTAGTTAGAATACGCTTATTTTCAAACACAAAACAATTTTTTTTTTCAGGTGCATGATTTAGGTAGGTATTGTTATAATGTTGTATATAATGTTGAACGTGCGGTATTTAAGTATTGTTTTTAGGGTTCCGTACCAAAATGGTAAAAAGGAACCCTTATGGTGAGACTAAGTCTGTCTGTCTGTCACACCTGGATATCTCAAGAACTACTAATGGTATCAACTTGAAACTTAGAATAGTTTTAGATGACGTTTGCCTAACTATTTTGCAAACAGAAAGAAATTAAAAAAAATATACCTTTTTTGCAAAAAGGACTGAAAGGGGGTCTTAAAAACTTGAAGTGGGGCTACTGTGGCATGTGGGGGGTATCATATGAAAAAGCGCTGTTTGCACATTCTTAATCATTTTTTTTGGCAGCATAGTTTCCGACTTTTGATGAACAATGTAAAAAAAAATACCGTCCTCCCCCCTTATCTCCGAAATTTGCATAGATAAAAATCTGAAATTATTGTATGTGATAGAAGTTTATGTAAAGAGAAAAATAAAACGATGTCTCTAAATAGTACGGAAACCTCGGTGCGTTTTTTTATATTGGACACGGTATCAAGATGAGAGGTGGAGCGACCTGCTTCTAAATTGTCTGACATTGAAAATACTTACATATTTTGTCAACATGTTAATGTCACACACGACTTGAATTAGTTGAATGTAATTACGCTTTATTAATTAATATTGATTAATGTTTATTAATAATAACTTTGACGAATTCAAGGATAAGTATGCAGGTGTCTGTATGGATTGAGGAGCCTTACCATGTCTCATATTTAAACGCGAGTACTATACCAATACCAATATTTAGTAGTAAAATTCGTAGGCCCGATCCTGAAGTTTGTAGTAAAACCGTTAAAAAGTTATAGGACGTTCAAGTTGGCTCCTCAATTCAGACGTCTGGATTCAGGAGCCACCTTAGAACTCGAAAACTAGCCGAAGGATATTTTTTAAAATTTGGTAGGATTTAGTAGTGTTTATGCATAATCTGTAAAAAAATAATGGGTTTTGTACGGCTGAATTTGAGGTACAATGTTTTGATTTTTCATAAAGATCCATAAATTTCACCGCGCTATTTCTCGGAAAGGCATCAACCAATTAAAGCATACTTATAGTACTACATATTGGTAGTACCCACGTTTAGCTCATATTTAAACGCGGGTACTACCAATATGTAGTACATGGCTCCTCAATCCATATGGACACGTATGCAGTAGGGTGATTTACCTACTTACGATTGTTTTTGTCTATTTGTTTGAGCACGCATCATTTCAAAATATAAAAAAAAAATCCTCGAGGAGGGGCTCGTGGCATAAGTAATAACAGCCCAGGTTTAGTTACGCATGCCGCGCTCGGTGCATGGACGGGTGACCATCCAGTACATATCGAGACCACTCCGTGCCTCGAAAAACACGTTAAGGGGGATGCGCCTGGATGCGCTAAAGTACCCCGCGACAATTAAATCAAATTCAAAATTAGAATCAGCAACTCTGTAGAATACTATTGAATGACTATTTCATGAAATAGTCATTTAATATGATTTTACGAAGAGAGTTAGTTGTATTGCTGATTCTAATGATAATAATTCTGTAAAGCCATATTTGTTACGTCCGCGAATCATATTTAGAACAACATACAACCTGACACAGACCTGATGCTAGGGATGGACAAAACAAAAACCGCGAAAAAAAATCAGCTGTTTGGTGACAATGGGACCACCTCGAGATCATAAATCCCTTCAAACAAGAAAAAAAAATCAAAAAGGGTCCACAATTAACGGACAAATCAATGAAAATACATTAAAAAAAAAAATTTAACACATGAATTTCTGTGACCAAACACGGACGTGTAACGTTATTAAATTAATTTTGAAATATGTCGGTAACTTTTGGGAGGCAAATATTAAAAAAATAAGAGTTTTGCTAACTGTACCGTATGACATAGCAAATGGAAGGGCTTACTGTGAGGGTCGTCTCAATATTTTTTTTTAATAATTTATAATAAATAGATTTATTATTTTATTCGAACTGAAACTTACCGGTGGGGGAGGCTGGGCTTTTACTATGGTTTCCGACTCGCTCTCGCTGACTACGTTGACTGTTATTGACGTCACTCCTGCAAAAACAACTTGAATTACCTTCTATTACCCACAGCTTCGTACATGATGGTTTCAAACAATGGTACAGACGCCAGCAGGTCAAGCTAACCGAAACTGTAAAATTTTCTCAATCAACCTTGAACCTTATGCTTTAGGGATAAAGTTGAAAATCTAATAAATAAATTTGACAGATTGTAGTAGCTTGATGTGCTGGCGTCTGTACATCAAAATCTCCACGTTTTCTTATTGCAGCTTGGATCGGATTATATTAAGATATATCTTAAAGTATGGGTAAATGTTTATTAATGGTCATTGGTCACAGTATCTAAACAATGCAGGTGACGTCTATTTTCCTGAACAGAAAAGTTTGTGGCAGTAGTCTATCTACAACATGAATTAACGCACAACCTCATAAGGGGTCATTGTACTCATCATTATGAACAACTTTTACAATGGGAACAAACCAGAAATCGCGAAAAAAATCAGCTGTTCCCTACATTTTGACGAGTTATGAGAAGATATTATTAATGTAGGGAACAGCAGATTTTTTTTTCGCGCTTTCTGGTTTGTTCCCTTAGTAAAAGTTGTTCATAATGATGAGTATAATATGTTAATCTATCTACCTAGTTGTTTCACAGTTATTTTACGTCTGACAGCAGGAACCTCGTTGTAGCGAAAGTAGGTAAAGATCACATTCGATAGTGATGCAAAATCAGAGATAAAATAACTGGGAAAGGACTGTACTTACTCTGATTATGTAGGCATAATCAGCCTATAGTGTTCCCACTGCTGGGACACAGGTCTCCTCTCTGTGAGAGAGAGTGGGCCATCATACACCACGCGGGTTGGTAGATATCACATGTCTTCGAATATTTGGTTATAGGACGTGCCAGTTTCTTCACGATGTTTTCCTTCACCGCTTTGAGAGCAGTGGTGATGAAATAATTTACACAAAGTGAAGCGCCTTTCAGGGTTTGAACCCACTCATCAGTTGCGGTTACCAATTGGCAACCATTGCTTTAGTCTATCTACCTATCACTAATTTTAATTCCTGCATTCGGACTCATTCCGTGTAGAATAGATGGCATTTCAAGGTCACCTATTACTATCACTGAATGTAGTAAATAGCAGGTAGGGAGGCGGGGGTAAGGTGTGGTAGGTAGGTTTTATGTCCATAATGTCCATCTATCAACTTTCTTCTACAGTGTAGCTAAGTTCCCAAGTAAAAGCGACCGTCGAAAGGGCGGGGAAAGTCGTATCAATCGACATTGTCCGACTGACCTTTACCCCATAGGTAGTCGGCTTTTGTATGTAATCGACAATGTATTTACGAGTACGTATAGAGAACAAAAACCTACTTGCCAACAATACCTTAAAACTTCAGAGGATAACCGAGAGGATAATGGGCTAGAGTGGATAAAGCCACTTTTTTTTTTTTTTTTGTGTGGGATATTATCAAATAACTTCTCCCGCTCTGGGTGGAGCGGGAGGGCGTTTCAGACTTTTACTGACTAAAACCCACCCGTGTTCCTTCAGTTGCCAGTGTGCCAGTGCCACGATATCCCTTTCGGACAAACTCGCAGCCCTGGCAGGCATTGGCCCTTACGGACCCCGTCAGTTCGTGCTGACATCTTTTTGAGGCGTGCGTGGAACACAACGCGCCGTCGACCTGGGGCTCGTCCTTATCGGACGGCGAGCTTCCCATCGCTCACCGTCCGCAAGCCCGCGCCAACGGGCAGACCTCCACCGTAAGCTCCACTGTGTCCTTCAGGCACAGTGGTAACACCCGGGTGTTTCCTCTCGCTTTATCCTGAACCGGGTCCGGTGAGGACCTGCGTCATTCGAAAGGTGAGGATGCCATGGTGCCTCTCTAGCCACTCCTCAAAGAAGGGACTTATCGCCACAATTGTTGCGTGCTCATGAATATAGCCAACTATCCTACTAATCATAATTTTCGTGCCTATACATATGAGGTGTTTAAAAATTAACCTTGCTTTACTATCGAACTGAATAACTATAACTACGGTGTTCCCGTAGTTATAGTTATTCAGTTCAGTTCCAGGCAATGTAAAATTTAATGTAAATAAATCACCTCCTTTTTGAATTCGGTTAATAAACATCGTAGTTACAATGATGCCATGTGTCGGGACTTACACAAGAGAACGCTAGAAGGCTAAAAACCATCAGTGGTTAGAGCTAAAAGTTAACTAACACTACAGAGGACACAGATAAAGGAGAACATTCATTTTGGGCTAAATTATGAAAGCGGCGCTAAACAAAAATATATTATATTCCATTAGAACATGTCATTTTCTTATCTTTTCACTATGGTCCATTCCCTGCGCTGTTATACGAGTTTGAAAAATACCGTTTTCAGTATGTTTTAGTTAAAAGAATAATAGTAATACAATTATAGTAATAGCATATGATAGCAATAGCTTTTCTGAATAAAAATCTAAGTCCGAATCAAACACACTAGCATGAAAGGTGATTTTTCGAACTCACTTAACTTGACCCTACAGGTTTATTCCCGTAATAAAAAAATATGAGAAAAACGTATTCATTCGCAATATAGTATTTTTTTGTTTGGAACCTTTTACTGATCAAAAATGTATGGACGGTGAATGATCTCCTTTGTGACCGCGGCTAGAGCCGGTATTATCAACACTTTCCGTATAAACCAAGCGTTTTCTCGATCTTCGAGATACATTTATATACTGTAGGTGCTACAAATGTTATCAGTAGGTACCTACTTCGTGTAGATACTGCCGTCTCTAAACGCTGCCGGCGCTGTGATTCCGTGCTGTGACTGCCGCGCTCAGTCGAAGTCGGAAAAGTCAAAGTCTGAATATAGACAGCCAAAGCTCATGTGAACTTGTTAAAAAAATTGCGTCCAACTGTTGGCCGCAAAATGCACGCACACTAAAATAACACAATGACAGCGCAATGACGTGGCGCAAAATTGTGTTTGTTTTAGTTCTTTTGCAGCGTGACATTAACACTATCGAGACATACCTATAAATAATCAAAGATTTTTATTTTGTTGATTTGACGTGTTAAGTTAAGCTGGTCTGTTATAGTAAATGATTGCTTATTATTAAGTGGTGACTCTGAGTGCGGCAGTTTATATTTAGTTACTCAAAATGACTTACCGTCGTCGGGGTTAAGTGGCGGTATGACGTGCTCTACGGAGGTGCCAGCTTTATAATTATATCTGCTGGGCCCCGGCTGCGGCTCGTCATGAGAAGCAGCGCTGCAATTGCCAATTAAATATTAAGTACAAATTTTGACATTTTACTTTTACCATTTTGATACTAGACCCCAATATAAATTTGGTCCCTCTTTACTTCATGTCGAAAGTAATTAATGTAAGAAACGATTGAATAAAATTCGCCTATATTTTTTTAGTTCGAAGGCCAAACGCCCGCTAGTAAAAATATGCTATGATTTGCCACATTACCTTACATTACATTATTATGAACCCACAAATGTTATAATTAGTATTCCTAATACCAAAATTATAATAAACGATATAATAAAATTGTCATCATTACATTCCACACCGCCAGCTAGCGGGCGGGCGGGCGAAGCGAACGAACATCGTTTCACCTCTTTACATACTTCGGTTCACACCGCGAGCTACCGATATTTCGTATAGTTTGTATAGTTTCCTTCGTTCGTTTCTTTCGTTCGCTTCGCCCGCCCGCCCGCTAGCTGGCGGTGTGGCCTGCGCTTCATACATGAAGCGAAAAGAACTTTATAACCCTTTTTACGAAAATTACGCGGACAGAGGAGAGCTAAATTTATAGGGAGGAGGAGTGCAGAAAGCTAATATTTTATTATAATAGGTATGCATTAGAAATAAATTAAAGTATTAAAAAATACATTACACACACTACCACGCGTTTGACACACACACACACATAGTACCAAGGCCTCATGATGACTTGAAAATAGATAGGTGACAGCAGTGACAGATTAATAGCATGGAATTAGTAAGTTCTATATGGATTGTCAGTAGAGGGGGTCGAATTTCGATCAGTGGGCTCCCACTAGTTAAAATAAATATGTGTCATACTTACCTCGTTGATTGGTGGAAGCTGGACAGTCTTGAATTTCTGGAGCTGCCACCGGTTGAATTTCGCTTCATTGGGTGCCGAAATCCGTGTGGGAACGGCCGACCTCCATGACTTGTGGATAATTCTCCTAAGAACCATAATGATAATCAGTGACGTCATTAAACCTCTAAAATACAGTACCCTGTTGACATGGCACAAAGAATTTAAGAAAAAAAAACTGGATAAGTAAGTAGAGTTTCGTCTCAGCTATGTCAAAATATTCAAAGCCCAATGTTCACAGAACACTATTAAGTACTCCTAGCGGAGCCAATAAGTACGCCTAATAAACGGCCGCATACTGTTGATTTAAATGATCATCGAACAGTCATTTTGAAAATCATCATCCATAAATCATTATAATCGTGATATAATATGATTATAATGATTTATGGATGGAGCATAGGCCCAAAGCTAGCGATCCGATTTAAAAACTGAATCAACAACATTGAAGTTTTTTGGGACAAAATCTGTCCCAAAAAACTTCAATGCAAGTTCCTTGGCATTTCTTTTGCCTGATAGATAGGTACTAACCATTTCTTTAGAATCTATAAGGGTGTTCTGAGTAGGCACTTTTTGCAAAAGGAGATCTATATAATCAACCAGGTTTTGGGCAACTTACCCTCGAATGAATCAGTGTTCATCGACGCCTGTGAAAAATTGTCGCACTCAGTTGATACTCCCAGGCTTCGGTGGAGCATTGCAGCCACGCGCTCGCGTGCTTCACGGTCGATGTTTAGTTCATCCGAACTTTGTTTTGCACCCTGGAAGAAACATAGGTTCCTCCTTTACTAATGCTTCTCAGCAGTCTTGAAGAAAAAATAATGTATACCAACTTAACAACTTGACGCATCGTTGGCCTAAACTAAGAAAAATGTACGACGATCCACCGTACAGTTTAGTTAACCCAAACTCGTATCAACTCTAAAAAAAAAAACATAAATCATGGTCCACAACTCCACATACCACAAACAAAGCTCGTAATATACCTACATAGCTTGACTTTGTGAACCACTTTCGTTAAACTTATAATTATGACTAGCTGACCCGTGCCCACTTCGTTGGGCGGTAAACATTTTACCGTCTTTTCATTTTTCGGATTAAATTATGGCCTTATGTTATGACACTCACAAAATAATAACGTGGCTTTCAATGGGTAAAAGATTTTTCAAAATCGGTTCAGTAGATCCAGAGATTACCCCTACAACCTCACAAACTATAAAATATTAATATAAGTAGATGAAGCAACGGTTTAGCAATATCCTTAAAAAAAATTACTCGCATTCCGTTTGCTCACTATAGGCAAGCGACTTCTCGACAAAATCAATAGCAGTGAATTGGGACTGGGATTGTGAATTCAACTGCACATTTACCGCTGAGTCGGTGACGGTCGGTGATTCTTCAATTTTGCCGGCGTGAGAGGTCAAAAGATATTTTTAGAGTTCCGTACCCAAAGGGTAAAACGGGAACCCTATTACTAAGGCTCCGCCGTTTGTCCGTCTGTCACCAGGCTGTATCTCATGAACCGTGATAGTTAGACCGTTGAAATTTTCACAGATGATGTATTTCTGTTGCCGGTATAACAACTAATATTAAAAAACAGAATAAAAAAAATATTTAAGGGGGCTCCCATACTACAAAAGTGATTTTTTTGCTCGTTTTTGCTAGATATTGATAACGGCAACAGGTAGACGCTTGAAATATTCACAGAATATTAAGTTATATATTCACTTTAAAAATAAATAATTAAATTAAAATAAACCAAATATTTAAGGGGGGCTCCCATACAACATACGTGATATTTTTTGCCATTTTTATAGATAATGGTACGGAACCCTTCGTGGGCGAGTCCGACTCGCACTTGGCCGGTTTTTTTATTATTTAAATTAGCCAACGGAATTAAAACATCAAAATGACCTTCAATAAAGTTTCCTGAGAATCGGATTACTTTGACTCCCTGCCGTGCTTCCCCAAAACCAGCAATAAAAATACCATCCTGAAACACCTGGAACTCAAATGATAATAGTTCTGCCGCTGCCATTTTTTTTTTTGGGTTGTAAATTATCAAATAACTTCTCCCGCTCTGGCCGGAGCGGGGAGGGCGTGTCAGACTGTTACTGACTAAAACCCACCCGTGTTCCTTCAAGTGCCTGTGTGCCAGGGCCACGATATCCCTTTCGGACAGGCTCGTAACCCTGGCAGGCCTTAGCCCTTTCGGACCCCGTCAATTGGTGCTGACATCTCTTTGAGGCGCGCGTGGAACACAACGCGCCGTCGACCCGGGCCTGGTCCTTATCGGACGGCGAGCTACCCATCGCTCACCGTCCGCAAGCCCGCGCCCACGGTGGCCGGGAATCGGCCTGCGATTCCTGACGCCCGGGGCGTCTCCTGCGATGACTAAGGGCGTGAGGGTGCGAACCCTGCCTCACCCTCACGCGTTCTGCCTCCTCCTTCGCATGCATTACTGCTTTGCAGAAGGAGGTGACGGCCTCCCGTGCACTCTCGCTCCGAACCATGGCCTGAACCAGGGCCAGATGCGAGAGATCGCCGCCGCCGATTGCCTCCGTGAGGACATGGCGGTACTCCGCCCAAGCAGGGCAGACCTCAACCGTATGCTCCACCGTGTCCTCCGGGCGATCCACACAGTGATGACACCCGGGCGTTTCCTCCCGCTTTATTCTGAATAGGAACCTCCCGAAACAACCGTGTCCGGTGAGGACGGGCGTCAGGCGGAAGGTGAGGAAGTCCTGGCGCCTCTCTAACCACTCCTCATAGAGGGGACTTATCGCTACAATTGTGGCATGCAAATTCTTTGCCAAATAGTAAATATCCCTGGCTATGGCGCATGCTTATTTTCATCTCTCTCCTATTTGGTGAACAGTAACGTGGCCATGTCATTGTCTTCTCAAATTCGAGACAGCATTGTGCGCCACGTGTCTAAAAACTGGGAAATATTCCAACCTTTCACCCAGAATCGGTCAGGAGGAGCTGTTTATGGTTCAAAGCGTGAATGCGTCGCTGAAATGTCTTGTAATGGCACCTACGGAACCACCTGTGAACTCATGGCAGCGGGAGAACTATTCCCATTTGAGTTTCAGGTGTTTCAAGATGGTATTTTTATTGCTGGTTTTGGGGACGCACAACAGGGAGTAAAAATAATCTGATTCTCAGGAAATTTCAATGAAGGTCATTTTGATGCGTGTCAGACTTTTACTGACTAAAACCCACCCGTGTTCCTTCAAATGCCTGTGTGTGCCAGGGTCACGATATCCCTTTCGGACAGGCTCATAACCCTGGCAGGCATTGGCCCTTTCGGACCCCGTCAGTTGGTTCTCCCGCCTTTTTCCAACCCTTACAACACCAGCCTAAACCAAAGATACTAAGCAATAAAATTAAAATACGAACGTAGGTATTCAAGGACACTTTTTCTAGTAAGAACGACTAATACTAAAAACTATTATAGTAATACCACAGTGTGAAATACCTACACAATAAGTAATTCGCAAAGAAATAGAAATAACAAAATTCCAACCCGGAGGTAATAGGTAAAAACACAATTATTATCCTCCAATTTAAAATTAGGAAGCGAAACAAACCAAAACGAAAACCAAACAACGGTGATGAAAAATATTTCAAAGCAAATTAGTAGTAAGTAATAACAAAATATCGCAGAACAGAAATTTCGGTAACTATAGCTTGAACTTGTATCGCTTAGGTTTGTATTCTGTGATTGATACATGACTTCGTGATTTGATACGATCGGATTGCAAGCCACGATTAAGGTTAAACATTGTGAAGTTTTCCCCTTGGCATTCTCGACTTTAATGCTATAAATGCATCGTTCAAATTACCTGAATACCAATTAGAACCTCATTTCATTATCTTTTAGCAGATGCCTGCATACTGAAAAATACTGGCCACCTAGAACTGGCATAAAAACTTTAGAACGTTATCACGCCTGCACTGAAACATACTGGCCACCTAGAAAAAAAACTAAATATAAACCTCAAGAAACTTCCAAAAATTCTTATTTCAATGTAAAATATGCATTAACGCGTTGTCGTAAAATTCAATTTAGATCTTTATCGGCCTCCGAATTCTAATTTCAATGTAAAGTATGCAATAACTCGTTGCCGTAAGATTCAATTTGGATCTTAACTGGATTTGGTACATTTTTCATACAAACATTAAAAACCCTTATTTTCACCCTTAAGCGCCGAATTTCGTAAAATCCTTTCTTAGTGAGCACTTAGAAGTCGAAAGGAACAATCAGGCCAACATTCATGTCTCTAACTTTAAAAACATAGGACTTTCATACAAACTTTGACACCACTTTTCAACCGCTTTAGGTGGGAATTTATAAAAATCCTTTCTTAGTGCGCGCCTGCACGCCATAGAGAGTGCTTGTGCCAAATTTTAGACCTCACGGCCCAGTAGTTTCCGAGATTTCGTGATGAGTGGTCAGTGAGTGGACTTCACTTTTATATATATAGATAATTTGTAACGTTCGATCGATAATGTTGGTAATACTTGAGAAATGTAAAATTAATGTATTTTGCATTTAGTAAGTAGAAAATACATTCAAAAAAGAATTTCAAATAAAATACTTACTACGTACTTATATGTTTATTCGAAAAAGTATTTAAAATTTTAAATGCAAAATAGAAAAAGTTATTTTGCATTTTGTTTATTTTCATTTTAAATGGAACTATTTCAAATGTGTCACATCTCTGTTTGTAGTGACTAAATTGATGAAAGCTTACGTGGGAGCCCTCCGTGTGGCGCAATAATGGGCTGACAAAATATAGTACGTGCCATCGACACTGTTCGGTGTGCTAACCAAACATTAGATTCAGATGGCAGATGCTAATGAATGCTCAACGGGAATGAATCTAAATAAAAATGCAAGTTGACTGACTGAAATCACGTCTAATTAGACACTAATTACATTACGTACAAAATGCACCATCTAGGCTCCGCCGTATGTCAATGCGCTCCCAATATGTAGGTCGCGATCAAAGTGCAAAAACGCGAGTCTACTAACTAACTTATTCCATCAAAATACATATTTATTAACCATGTAGGTACGTTCACAGTACAGATACAGTAGAAAAAGCAGAATGAGATGCATCTTCCGGCTGACTTTGAATTCTTTGGCGTTCTGTCAAGGGGTGAAAGCATTCATGACCATCTCCAACTGTTACTATGGAATAGCTCTGAAATAGCAAATTTACTTACCGGCCTGGACGCGCTCGGTATGCTAAGGCCGTAGTCGGAGGACGAATCAACGTCAATTTCCGTCAGGTCACGAGATGGGTTCCTAGTGAACCACATCGCCAGTTCATATGTTAATCGGGCTTCGCGTAGTTTATGTTCCCAACTCTGGAAAATTATAATTCGTTATTATTCGTATTATGAAAACGATAAAGTAATACTTGAATTATATCCTACCTTTAGCGTGCCTTGTGCGTTAGGATCCTTTGATGATTCCGATAAACTGAACGCGGCGAGTGATGAGCCAACATCATCAATGGCCACGAACACTAAAGATCCGTATTCCTTTGGATTGCGTTGGCTAATTTTCGGGTATGTTACAAGCTTTTCAATGAAGAACTTTGGCCTGTAAAGCAAACCATTTATGGGTAATTCGCAGAGCAAACAACAGTAAACGTTATCGGTTTAATTCGCTTAAAAATAGGTATTTACCTTATTAATTTGTACGGATGAAGGCTGCCCTTAGAGAGCTTCTTGCAAATGAGTAGCATGTCAGTGAGCAGGTATACGCGTACTTCCATCTGTGGAAAATCTGTATTTTTAGAAAAATCATAATATGTGGGCTTCCAAGCAAAAAGGGTCCAGTAGTGGGGTATTGAGTTAAGACTAGATTCGGTATATAGAATAGTCAATCGATAATAAGGATTCAATAAAAATATTTAAAAACTGGCCCATTTTTTTAAATCAGGCATTTGAAGTGAAACACTGAAAAAACTTGATTTGAGAAAAAGCATTTATAAATTCGATACCTTTTTACTAAACTTTTCTTTGAAAATTTCTGGTACTTAGAAACATCATATAAAGTCATTTACTTTATGCACTTGTAGATAATTGAGCATTAATTAATAATCAATTAAAATCGCGAAATGCAATTCTCTCACCCAAGTTTACAAAACTGCGTATTTCTCGGAAACTAAATGCCGAGAACCGGACCCTTTTTGCTTGGACGCCCATATATTACCATTCGTTCGGGCTCGAGAATGTACACGTATTGCAGACGCCTGCACCAGCGCTACCTTGGCGTCGCTCACTGGTAGATGCAATGCAATGTATGCAATAGTTAATGCTGACTTGAAGGTGGCGTTGGCCGCATCTACGTCACGCTAGCACAGCAATCTTCTAACTAAGATAAAGCTAAAATGCGGAGTTGTGTGATATCATCCTCATTACAATGAGAAAAGAAGGAAAATCGTCACATTCGCGTGGTAAAATAACTATAACAAATAATTCGCATCCGTGCAACAACATGAAGAGCGTAATGCATAAATTTATTGAATAATAATATATTTCATTGCTACTCGCTCTTAAAAGTGTGCGTTTGCGAAACAAATATACATTTTTTTTTATTGCTGACAAACAACACACTTTTCAAATGAACTTGAATGATTATGACTATTAATACCTATTTAAGTACTAATAACGGATGCATCCGAAAAAGTTTACGCAAAGCACGAAAAGAAAGATTAATTTTACTAGTGATCCCTTGAGTTTTACTAAAAAAGGATTTTTTATGAATGATCTACTTTTTAAAATGGTTTATAATAAGTAATTAGTAGAGACCACTGTTAAAATTATCATTAATTTCTAATCTTGCCTCCTTAATGTTGTCCTTATAGCGCAAGTCCCCTTGATATATTAGCGTCCTGCTATGATGGGGAGAGCAGTTTGCCATAGGCGCTTTGAGATTTAACTGCGCGTACAGACGAAAGCATTTGTCCAGTTCATCGTCTTTATAATCCTGCAAAAAAAAGCGCGTTTAGGTAACTGCAGATGCAGTGATAGGTCTATTACACAGTATTTATTTACCTATTTATTTAAACGGAAGATATTTATTCATCTTTTTTTCAACTTTTCATTTGCGTTGACCGTTGACCCTCCGGGGGTTACGCAAATAATTGTCTTATTAGTCAAAGCTAAGCTAGCTTAAGATATATATGTAGTAGGAATCTCATTTAGCTTACACGAATAATTTGGTAGATGTCTAATATTATACCTAATATTATTTTAAGTACATTTTCGAGATTTTTTGCGATAAGAGAGAAGAAAGCAAGTTTTGTTTTATAAAACCTATTCATTCTAATTACTTATTAAATATCTAATAGGAATTATTCAGGTTCAGGGATAGGAGGAAGACTTGGACAATTTTTGCTAATTTTAATTTTAGTTTTCTTTTTGTAGTTGTATACTGAAAATGATAAAAACTATTAGTTTTAAACAGCATTAATATAAACCGTATCTACTTTATTAACCCTTAAACCCTACCCATTCCTGGAGAAACACTATTACTACCCAGGGGTTTTAAGGACCCCAATACATAAAAATTTATGCTCACAAAATAAAACTACAATTCAATTACAATAAATTACTGTTTAATATTATGAACGCTTATTTAACAATACAAAAAAAAAAAATTGTTTTTGGTAACACATTCTTGGCACATAGCCTCAGTATGTTCACCGCAAAGAGGTTTTCGGCACATGCCACAGGTGACCTTGGTTTTCCGGTCCTTACCCCTTGGGCACATGGCACATCTTTTCTTAACAGTGGGAGCAGAACTTGGTTCTTGCAATGGCCGCTTCTTTTGCAAGATTCCACCTAAGAGAACTTGAAGATTCATGGGCAAAGAGGGCCATGTAAAGCGTTCTTCCATTTGAGGGGTGATCAGATCTAAGGCAAGTTTTTTCAAGAAATGACGTCTTTTTGTAGCTCTTTTCGTGGTCATTTTTAGCAAGACATATAAATTAACACCTACTATATTCAGAAGGCCATAAAAAATTGCCATTGGCCACCTTTTTGATCTCCTAGACACGCTGTATTTGTGGCATAGCTGATCCATCAAGTCAACTCCGCCTTTAGTATTTATTATAATACTCTATCATCTCTGGTAATTGAATCGTTGCATCAGGATCTGCTGTTGGATGCATAGTTGACAACATGGTGACAATTTTTTTCTTTTTGGATTTTGGTGGACAGTAAGACAAAAGCGTAAGTTCTTCTGAAAAGGCAAAATTGCTTGATTTGTCTATATAATTGTTTCTAAAGAATGAAATACCACTGTAATTGTAATAACTACATCAAAATATGAAACTTACCCTTTATAATATTATATAAAAAATAACAGCATTCACCAATATATCGACGAAATGAAATGACAATATATTGCGTTATTACTACCCTGGGGTCTGACAAACCCATACATTGCAATAAATCCGTCAAAACAGTGAAAGCGCTGACGCTCGACTAATTACAAGATGGCCGCCGACGTCACTAGAGATTAGACTCGAGTGACATAAAAGTGCGATCAATTATTGCAAAAATATTTAGAAATATTCATCCTCTGGGGTTTGCTGGACCCCCGGGTAGGGTTTAAGGGTTAACATCAAGAAATTGGTATAAAACACAAGTGAGTTGGAGATGACACGTGCGCTTAGCTTTAAGTACACACAAATGTGTTTAGTAATAAATACTAACTTTAAAAGCAATGAATAGAACGGTTTTCACAATGAGATGGTTACAAAAAATTACCTAAAAAGTCACGACAACTAGGGAATCTAGGGTAAAGTTACTACAAGGATTAAAGAACATTGAACAGTTCATTACAATGAAATGTATTTTCAAAACACTTGTTCGAAACGAGCCTTTTCACAATGCATACGCGTGCTTTTACTTTATATTCCTGCACTAGTGCGGGTAAGTACGCTACGGATAACTAGGTGTAGGTATATACTCGTCAGAGATGTTTTTTTTTTATATCTCAGCAAAGAACTTTTCTACATTTTTATATGCTTAAAATTTTTGTGAATATGTAAACTGTAAGTAAATAAAATATGATAAATAAACATTCCAGTTTTTATGGGTTGCTGTCTGGCGTCTTCGAGTTAGGCACGAAAATAAACACACGAGCCCATGTGACATCTGTGACAAATATTTGAAAATATATGTTAATGAAATGTTATTTCTTCTTCTTTTACAAGTGTGTTGAAAATCGTCTTTTATACACGTGATGTCGTGACCATTTATCTTAACACTCTCAGCTCTAATCCCACCTTGAGTGCAATGACAAACTTTGCAAACTTGCATCAAAATGTAGATACTATTATTTAATTCATACCTGTGTCGTACACCTCGTAAATGATTGTACGACCCATTATTATAATTCTTGGGATAAAATATTAATCCGAATAATGTGGTAATTGTTTTTGTTTTCTTATTTCGTTGACTTACATACTCATGGCATACCTTTTGATAATTTAATAATGATTAATTATTTCGGATCACACAAGCAATAACAACAAAGTATGGCTCTCAAGATGCCTACACATAATATATGTTGTTATTTTTTTAAGTCTGTTACAGACTACTGTAAAGACAAAAAAAAAATAACAAGAGAATAAATATTATTATTATCGTTTAGTTTACATCCATTTATCTACCTAACACAAATGACTTTTTATTGCCAACGTTTAATATAGCGTCTCTCAACATTGCAAGGTTGTATTGTTTTTTTTTTAAACGCGGAACTAATCTCTGATTTTTTATTTGCTAGACCAAAATGACAGCTGCGACCGACCTTTTTTAAAATAACATATTATAATCGATAAATAATTAATATTACAGAGACAACACGACATTCTTTGCAAGAGGACCTTCGCTCTCCTGCAGAGAATAATTCAGTGGTCCTTAGAGTCACTCGGTAACTTGATTATTTACTAGGTTATTTTTATGTTGTCACCAAATGCCATTTTAGTCTAGCAAATAAAAAATCAGAGTATAGTTCTTTTTATTGTGAAGTGGATTACGTTAGAAATTTGTTATATTATGAACAGGTCTTTCGAGAGGACTTTTTATACGAAGTGAATTTTTATTGCCCTGCCGTAATATTTGCGTAAATAATTAAAATTACGACCTAGGGATATGTTATTTAAATCTACCATTCCAAAAGTTTTTCAAAATATTGTTGTTGATAATTTTCTTACATTCATATTTGATTTGATATTTAAGTATAACTTTAAGTATTTTTTTTTGTTTTTATATGAATTGCGGGCTCTTCCACTTAGAACATAAAATCCTTACTTATGAATATGAAAAAAAAACGAAAAAAAAAAACTAACTTATAACAACGCAAATTGGAAATTTTGGCAGTAGTTACATTTTATATCGTATCGTTGGAAATTCCACCCTCTAGGGGTAAATAACACATGTAAGTTTGTCGGGAAATATTAAATAATGTGTAACATACAAACTAGATACTAACGACCTTGCTATACTAGCTGCGGGAATTTCCGATATTGCGCGAGAATTCTCCGGAAAATGCGCCAACTTCCGATAACATTCTGTGTAAATCTCACCGTGAACACAGAAGTGAGCTGTCAGTAATGTAAATCCAAAAGTTAATTATTTAATCCCTGAGACTAATTTGACATTTCAAATGATTGTTGTTCTTTTTTTCCATTGGCTTATAAACCTATGGACTTGCCATATCTACACAAATTAGCGCGACTACGTACAAAAATCGAGCACTTAAAATGGCCGCCTTTCGTAGGGTTGTTGCTGCGAGTGCGAGTGAGAAAGCAAGCAACCGTTTTACAGCACATTGCCAAGAAGCTTTAAAGATAAAAGTAGAGGCAATACTCTAAATACCTAAGTGAAGACGACTGTGGTCGGACTTTCTCATTCTGAATACATACAGAAGAACGAGACAGTGATATGTGTTTTCTTTATCTTATGTATGTATTCAGAAAGAGAGAGTCCGACCACGGTCGTCTTCACCTAGGTATTTAGAGAGTTGCCTCCACTTTCATCTATACCTTCATGTACATTGCCGAGTATTGTACCACAAAACGTGTCACGCATAAACATGATTTTGTCGACACACAAAAGTGTTGCCAAATTTAGTCCTTGACAAACATTTTGATGTCTCTTTTTTCATATGCAGCTCTTGATTAGTTAAAAAGAAACAAAATGCTTTATGAAATGTCTGTGTCGATATTATAGATATTTGTATAACTATACTTCCTATAGTAGAATATGCCATCTCCATAGTTTTCCTACCTCAATGGTTTTTTCAATTTGGAGTTTGACGTTTGCACCTGTCAAATTAGTATCTGGGATTAAAAAACCTAAGTAAAAAAGATTGATTCCTTTTTCGGCACATTCCTTTTTGGACATATTCCGTTTTCGGCATATTCTTGTTTCGGCACATTCCGTTTTCGGCATAAATCATTATATACAACAAAGCATCGCCTAGGGCTATTTTGTAATATACTTACCCACAACAGATACCTAATACAAGGTAGACGGCAGTGAAATAGTAAGGTAATTTTTGTAATGAGGATCTTATCAATTGAAGAACATATTAGGCTTTGCCAACTTTTATATAAGACGGGTCCATAAGGATAAGCTTATGAATTTAGATACCTAGTTGGTTACCATCATTAGTTAGTTGCCCAATTATTTTAAGTAATCAGTGTAGGTACTGTTTAATTTTTATCTTTTATTTTTATTGATTAAAATATAATATTTTACTAATAAATATAATTTTATTTTATTACGCAAGCAGTCACAGGTATTTCATAGTATAATTTATTTACTAAAATGTGCCGAAACAAGAATATGCCGAAAACGGAATATGTCCAAAAAGGAATGTGCCGAAAAAGGAATCAATCGTAAAAAACAAACTTTAGCTTATGGTGGAATGTTGCACCGTGAAACACAAATGTTTCAAATGTTACACACTGAGATTTTTACAGAAAAAACCGGCTGTTTTTTGGCTCGTATCTAATTTGTACGTTGTGTCGCTCGTATCTAGTTTAAAATTGACGTAAAGTTGTTTATGCTCTGTACAATTTTTTTACAAAAATCGCTTCAATTCTGTACCGCACCGCCGCGCCGTGTGTAAATTGAACCTAAGTACATAATTTTCAAACTTTTCAGTGGTCTGTCGATCGTGCCTTTACGACACCTTTTTAACCGACAAAAAAAAGAAGGAGGGTATAAAGTAAACGCGTATGACCACGCAAAACTTTTGTTTCTGTTTTCACATGTATGTCAAAAACACGAATTCATAAGTCGACACACCACAAGAACGTTGTAAATTAAACCAGCGGCACTGTATGATGGCGTTTGGGACAGCTTACAAAATTATACGACATTAGTTTTTGTTTATACTAAATCCGAAAAGGGGTAATTGTACTCATAATTTTGAAAAAAAAATTCTATGGGACAAACCTTGAAATCGCGAAAAAAAAACAGCTGTTCCCTATATTTTTGTTCACTTAAATCGACAAAATGTATGGAACAGCTGATTATTATTTCGCGATTTCAAGGTTGGTCCCATAGAATTTTTTTTTCAAAATTATGAGTACAATGACCCCTTTTCGGGTTTAGTATAAACAAAAACTAATGTTGTATATTTTTTTTTTTTTTTAATTAGCTTATCGATTACATTTCCAGCGGTACGCCAGCCATTATTTCGGCCCGTGCAACTATGGCATCTGTTTCTTTAAGGCAACCGCACATTTATTGAGCAGTTAAGGTGAATCCGCAGCTGTAGCCCACAAATTTAAATTTTCGTACGTTTTTTGCAATTTGTAGGTCAGTGTCAGTTGTCTCTTGAACTAAATATTATTCGCGACTATAACAGATAAATGTATTTACAGAATTATAAAAATCATTAACACATCTGTTTAAGTTAGATGTGTCAATGAACATGATTTCATGAACAAGTCATACAAAGGAACAAATCTAACTTAGAGAGATGTATTAATTAATGCATACATCTACAGCTGCGGATTCACCGTATTATATCATAAAAACATGTAATTGTTACATTCACCAGCCATCAAAGTCAAAGTCAAAGTCAAATTGTTTATTTCAAATAGGCACATAAAAGGCACTTTTGAACGTCAATATTTACAAAAAAATAGAATTGATTCTAGTCGCCCCTTCCAAAAGGTAGTTTCGTATGGAGAAGAATGGGCAAGAAACCCCACCGGTACTCTTTTATCATACAATGCCGTCATGGTAGTGGAATCAGGGCCCTGTTCTGTTAAGGCTTCTACATACCAGCGCGACTTGTCGCGCGACGCGACACGGCACAAAAGCCCCGCGTGACGTGGGACGAGCGGTGCCTTTGTGTCGCGTTGCGTCGCGCGACAAGTCGCCCCGGTATGTAGAAGCCTTTATCCAGTCACATTTTCTAGGGATATACAACTTTTTAGATCAATGTTACCAACGTAGTTTAGTTAAAAGTAAAACAGACAATACCTATTGAGTAACAACAATAAATGATAAATGAGTCGGAAACTTACAATCTCGTAGGCTTCTATCGAGTTGGCCAGTCTTTCCATTTTTTCCAATTCCTCTCGTTGCCGTATCGATCGGTTTAAGTCTTGAACGTAATTTTTGGCACATGTTTCCTGAATAATAAATGCACAAACAAACGTCAATTCATGTGAAAATTGTGATAATTATTTCCGCTGGATACGTGGAAATTAAATTGAGTGGAAGCACGGTCGGCAGTCGGCGTACCCCAAATGTTACATTTCAGCTCCACATTTAGATAGTAGATCACATAATATGTAATTGGGACCAAAGGTTACTCCAATTTACCAAACGAAAGTTTCGTCGGATTACAACCCTGAATTTTAATGCAGAAAATAATGAAAGTTACGAGTACGTACTCACTGTACACTTCCAACAAGAGAATCTAACTATATAAAGTTGCGTAAACACATGCAGTGTAGTACTCGTAATTAAAAACTTTGTAATGTGAACTTTTTAATAATCTAATTGCTGTGAAGGCTGACAGTTATCTAATGTATCTACACATTCTACACCCATGCTATAAATCCTATACATATAAAAGTTTCAGAAACGTTGGGTTATTGCCAACACATTAAAACAGCCAGTGTCGTAGTAACCATATTATCATCCAAACGAGTGTTATAATGATGTACTAAATTTCATTATGCAACACCTTTGCTTTTGCGATCCCCCCTCCTTACTATAGATTATACACTTATATATAGGAACTCCTTACTCATCAAACAGCCACATTCTCACTACTCAATTCGTGGTATCTTTATGAATTTCAAAAAAAGAACATTGTCATGCACGCGCGTTTCACTACCACAGCGCCGTAATAAAAAAAAAACATAATGGTTATTCGAACGATCCAAAATGTAAATAATTATTATTTAATAAATAATTATATTATTACCTATACATAGTTTGATTGTATTAGATACTTAGCAATTAAACTTTCCATGTATTTACAAATAATTCTTACAACACTGTACAAAACCCTATGGTTTCCGAACCATTTATGTAGGATTCATATCATGGGCGTAGATAAAGTCTTGTATGCATCTGTACATAAGGTATTATAACACTCGCACTCGTGTGATAAACCCACATTCGTGTTTTAATACCCCTTATTATATGTATAACAGTTCCATAAAGACCTATAATAATAAAGGCGTAAAGTTTACCATGGCCTGTAAAGAGGTGCGTTCCGGTTCAATGTCTGTTTGATTGATCAAACGGCGCAGGAGCAGACTATACTTGGTCAAGCGCTGCATTGGCTTAACCATGATGTCTGCAAGCTGTAGCCTGAAACAGAACCACTGGTTACTTTCAGGTTTCTTTGACAAGACATTCTGTCAAAACAATGCCATCTTTACCAGTAGAACTGACCTGTTACAAGCTTTCTGCCGGTAGCACCAAGTCAGATAACACATGAAATCTGTGTTGTTTGACAAGGAACGTAAATAGTCCAAGGCTTTGGTTTGCTCATTTACGTATTTTTCGTAGGGTTGGAACATATCCCGGAAGTGCATGAACCCTGGCGCCATTATTTCAGTATTGAACCTGTGAATTACAGCTTATGTATTTTTTTTTTCTTTAATAATCAAAGATCGTTCTTTTTACTTGATTACACCTCACCGTGATAATGGTGTATCCTTACATATTATATTATAAAACAAAGTTCCCCGCCGCGTCTGAATGTTTGTCTGAACGCGATAAACTCAAAAACTATTTCGCGAATTTTCAGGCAGTTTCCAATAATAGACAGAGTGATTCATGAGGATGGGTTAGGTATATAATTCATTAAGAGGCCGGTGATGGATGCGTACTTCATACAAACGTAATACCAAAATAATTGGTAAATCAAAAATATTCTTAAGGTAGTGTGTCCGATTGGAATACAGAATATCTAGGTTCCCAAATATATATTTTGAATGGACAATGGTTTTAACAAGAGTTATGAGAAAAATAAGTTTTCTATAGAAATTTTAAATTCCTCATATCTCGTTCCTTAAACCATAAGGGGCCGGCCCCTTAAGGTTTTGTTTAAATTGGCTGTAATATATGACGATTTTTGTTGGAGATGTCGGAAAAATCATGCCGACTGGGAGCTTAACTGGCGTGCGCCGCGTAAACCGTACGAGATACATAAAATGTATGTTCTACAGGATTTTATATCTTAAAAAGTGTTGAAGATATATCACCTTCATGTAAATACTTAGACTGGCTAGATAGAAAACTATCTAGCTAATAGTTGACATATGGTTTCGTACGTGATTCTATTGTTACCATTTGTTCTGAGTACCTTTACACCTATTATATGCTTTACACTATTTCCTGTGTTTTATCTCTGCAAACCTCCCCAACAAAGGTTATGGGCCCAGAGCAGTAAAGCCCAGAGCAGTAAAGTGTATTTGTTGTATGTTGTGAAAATAATTCGAAATTGGTAAAGTACATGTGGGCAGAAAAATGACTTCGAATGTACGAATAGAATTATTGAGGAAGGACAACTACGACAGTTGGAAGGTACAGGTAGAAGCATTGTTAGTAAAGAATGACTTCTGGGAGTATGTAAGTGGAGAAAAGCCAAAACCTACTACCGATGCTGCTATATCGACATGGGAGACGGCTGACAGAAAAGCAAAGTCTGAGTTGATATTGGCATTAGATCCGAGTGTAGTTCGTCATGTAAAAAGGGTGGAGACTGCACGAGAGGTATGGTTAAAATTGGAGAGCTTGTTTGCGTCAAGAGGACCTGCAAAGAAAGCGAATTTAATGAAAAGGCTCATGTTACAAAGGATGAGTGAAAACCAAAAGGTATGTGAGCACCTTGATTCTTTTTTTGAAGCTGTCAACAAATTGGAAGAAATGGATATAAACATCCATGATGATTTGTTAACGATCATGTTGTTGTATAGTCTTCCGGGAAGTTACGAAAACTTTAGATGTGCCATAGAGTCTAGAGATGAACTCCAAAGCCAGAACAACTAAGAGTTAAAATCATCGAAGAGGATAGTTCAAGACGAAACGCTCAAATTGACAAAATAGAAGGCGCCATGTATTTGGACAAACATCAGAAGAAAACGACTGGAAAAACATTTAAGTTTAAATGTTTTAAAAAGAACTAGGTTTATATCAACTCTGTAAGGTAAGAATGCATGCTGATAATTTAAGTGCTATTTGCCTTGCTGAGGATCATGGTTTAAATCATGCGAAAAGTAAGCACATTGACATTAAACATTTCTTTATAAGGGATGTGCTACGTGACAATAAAGCTATAACTTTGGAATATTTGTCGACTGATAAGATGTTGGCAGATGTCCTCACCAAACCTTTGCCTCGCGTAAGACACGAGTTACTAACAAGTGCGTTAGGATTGTGTGTGTGAAAGTAAAGATAGGTTTATTCTTGTGAATCGTATCGTACATGAGTTGAGGTGGTGTGTTGATATATCACCTTCATGTAAATACTTAGACTGGCTAGATAGAAAACTATCTAGCTAATAGTTGACATATGGTTTTCGTACGTGATTCTATTGTTACCATTTGTTCTGAGTACCTTTACACCTATTATATGCTTTACACTATTTCCTGTGTTTTATCTCTGCAAACCTCCCCAACAAAAAGTTTAACAAAAAAATTGTCGATACGATAACTTCTATCTTCTAAGGTTGTTGTGCTCAGTAACTATTTTTATCTTTTAGAATTATACATTTTTTATTGTTATTTCCGAAGCTATTTTAACCGATACGAGTATTTTATGAATCCTTAGCCAATAAAATATGTTATTTAAATTCGGCATTTAATTTGGATTAACATGCTTTTACGTCATATCATTCAAATTAATACTTTAAAAAGATATCACGGTGGCGCAGAGTCAGTGAACTTTTCCTCTACTATTACTACGACAGAAAAAACGGCTGAAAGGATTTGGGTGAAATTTGGCACACAGATAGTTAATAGTACATTTCCGTTGAATAATTTCCGAAGCCGCGGGAAAAAGATAGTTGTAAATAAATGAGAGTTGATTGTATGTACTTACGGTGCTTGTTTCTCATGAGCATCAGCAATCATTGGGTAGATGGTAGTCTCCCAAAAGTATAGGCTGGCGTTGAGGACATCGGGTATATTTGTGAAGAGTTTCTCCGTGTCTATGTCCAGCAGTTTCCCGGAGTCCTGCAGTGCGTGTGCGGCGGCAATGAACACCTGGGGAACAACCCAACCGACCTTGAATGTATTTTTCATAGTCCACCAAATAAGGTGGCAATAGCGGCCCTTTCCCTTATTTCTCTTCGTATGAATCCAAACAAAGACGAGAGATTTATCGTCTTTCATTATTTTGAAAAAAATGTTATATTCAAAATTACTAACTTTCAAACTAAAAAAAAAATGCTAGAATCTGTAAATAAAATGACCGAAAGTTTAATGATCACTATAATTGCCAAAAACCTTATTTCTTCTAAAAAGTCTCATTTTTGAAAGAAAATAATTCTAGTTACAGAAATTATTCAATTTGTGGACAATGTTGGTAAGTAACATAAAAGACATTAAAATGAGGTGATTTATTAAAAAAAAAACTGTCAGTCATAGGACTGCATGTCAGAAGTGAAAACTAAGTAACTTGTGAATTGTATCGAAGCGTTCGGTGACGATGACGCGAGTTCCATGATTTTTGTTCACCCAAAAAGTGCAAACGCGCCTAAGAAGTTTTCACTTCAAAAATATATAGAAGAAAGAAAGAAGAAAGAAAATACGTTTATTTGCGGTAAACATGACGCAACAAAGAACATAAACACAAAAATAAGAAAAGGTTGGGGGAAACATGCGTCACATCAACGCAAAACGGCTATCGCTCAGTATTATACTGCGACCCTATGCAAGACAGAGCCCCAGCGCTGGTTTTCAGCGACAGCCGGCGCCGACGTATGACGTCATACGGTGCAGCAAACAATTAGTAGGATCATAGATAAAGCAAAATAATATAATAATAAATATAAGTGGTAGAATAAACTAAACAGAAATATTAATAAAAATAGGCACACATTAAAAGGTTCTAATAAAGCGGCTGCAATAATTAAAATTTTAAACAAAAGACCCATTATAATCGTTTGATCGTCTGCGAAGTATGCTCCGCATTTATTCGGATAAGTTAAGTGCGACATTCTCACGATACCAAGTTGTTAGCTGACATTTTACTGGACTTAATTAGTTTCTAGTGAACGGCGATTAAAAGTACTTAGCATAAAGTTAACGTTATCTAATTATATTATGCTTTAGGTTCCACTACCAATGTATGCTAAAAGTAGATGCATTTAATTGAACTGTACCTGTACTCCGTTTACAGACCGTTCCGGACTGTAAAAATAAACTTTTTTACAGTCCGTTCAACCGATTTTGACAAATGGCAGCTGTAATAAACAGTTGGTATTGTAACCACGTTTTTGCTTTTAATGCCATTCTTATGCCTACGGAATAGAAGTCCAAATCGGTTGAACTGACTGTAAAAAAGTTTATTTAAATTTCTAATCTTGTTTCAAATGGAGTATATAGTTATATAATCAGCCCATAATGTTCCCACTGCTGGAACACAGGCCTCCTCTCTGTGAGAGGGAGTGGGCCGGGGCCAGTGCGGGTTGGTAGTATGTCTTCGAATTTTTTCTAGGACATGCCTGTTTCTTCACTATGTTTTCCTTCACCATTTTGAGAGCAGTGGTGATGAAATAATGTACACAAAGTAAAGCGCCTGTCAGGGTTCGAACCTACGACCTAAAACTCGTTAGTCGCGGTTACCACTGGGCCACCACTGCTCCTGCATCACTGCACTGTATATTTGTGTAAAAATATTTGAATTTTCTATTTTTAATAATAGGCTGTTTATCAGCTTTATACCTTTGCTTCTCCTTCAACCTGGCGAAAGCAAAGCGCGGAAAAACAGAAAATTAAATCATAGTTTCCTAATAATTCTTGACAAAAATATTTTTCGTTATTTTATTTTATTTCTTCAAAAGTGTATTGAAAAACGTCGTTTGATACACGTGGACATTTGTTATTGCACTTTTCGGCTCAAAAACAACCTCGCCTACGGCTCGGGAGTTAATTCCGCCTCGAATGCAATAACAAACATTCTCCACTTGTATAAAAATGTACTATTATAACTTCAATAAATACTTTATTAGCTCAGGTCTGTATTCTCCGACGGGTTCGGCATAAGTGTATTTATCTAATAGTAACACCCACATTTTCCTAGTTAAGTTTAAGTCCCATGTAATAGGGGGCGAACCTAGTGCCACCAACCGGGCACAAATCCGGACTGCGGGCTGTTATTGGGAAATTCCTAATGGAAAATCCCAATAACGCTTTGCCCGACCTCGGAATCAACCCTCCCGGGTTCAGGTCCAGGTCAACTCAAAGGTCACCACTGCTGAGCGTAAGGTCTTCCTCGCGCTCAGTAGACCAAGGAGGTCGTTAGCCATTCCCAGATGTTTAACAAAGTTATGAACTGGGTAAATTAATTAATTAGGTTGGTGCTGACATCTCTTTGAGGCGCGCGTGGAACACAACGCACCGTAGACCCGGGCCTGGTCCTTATCGAACGGCGAGCTACACATCGCTCACCGTCCGCAAGCCCGCGCCTAGTTGCCGGGAATCATCCTGCGAATCCCGACGCCCAGGGCGTTTCCTGCGGCGACTAGGCATGAGGGCGCGAATTATGCCTCTCCCTCATGCACGCGTTCCGCCTCCCCCTTCGCGAGCATTAATGCTTCGCAGAAATAGGTGACGGCCTCCCATGCACTCTCGCTCCGAACCATGGCCTGAACCAGGGCCGGACGGAGAATGAGGTCCTGGGTTTGATTGCCGGCTCGGGCAAATATTATTGGGTTTTTCTACCTGGAATTTCAAAATATTAGACCGGAGTATGAATTTGTGCCCGGTTGATGGCAATAGGCTCGCCCCCTATTACATGGGACTTAAAACAAAACTGGTGAAATATGGGTGTACTATTAAGGTACACCTCTGCCCAACCCTTCGGGGATACAAGGTGTCATGTATTTATTTATTTTATTATTTATGTACACACAGTAAAATACCTACAAAGCGATATGACATAATAAAAATTTGATGATAATTTGATTTTAATGTAATGTATGTCCTTAACATTACCAAGTTTTTAACATAAGCATAAATTGGTGTTGTCTTCAAGAATAGGTACCTACAGGAAAGATTCCGCCTACCTACCTATAAATTTTAGGTACTGAGGTACGCGTCTCTATTACACGGATGTTACACAACGACGGATTGGATTTCTTCGTTAAAAGCCGAATGTTATTGAGGAGAGCAACAATGCTGAATTCCTAATCTTACCTGCGTAATACATTACGTTTCAAGATCGTCCAATATCTCATAATGCCCTTGGCAAGCACGCAGTCTATTACCGAAGCGGACTAATCCTCACGATAGGGATCGGCGATTCCATCCGTGAAACTTCAATTTTGGCTTGGAAATTCTATTAAGTATTTGTTGCCCAAACGATCCCCATATTACACGATAAAATATGATTCGCGTAAAGGCTCGTGCAGATTGACGTGACATCGCGGGCGCGATAGGCAGCGTGAGGCGCGTCGCTCCCGCTATATCGCGCCAGTCTGTTGTGTTTGGGTTACCGAGTACATAAGCCTTTTAAGTGATTTAAATTTTATAAACAAATGGTTTTCCATCCACTAAGCTTTTCCGGGTAGGTAACAAGAGTAATTATTATGATGTTGCTTTAACAAAAATTAACGTTAAGTTAGCGTTTAAGTGATTTAAATTTTATAAACAAATGGTTTCTCATCCACATTTAAATGACTTAAATAAGCTCTAAGCTTTTTCGAGTAGGTAACAAGAGTAATTATTATGATGGTCGCTTTAACAAAAGTCGTGAAGCACTTAAATGTTATTGTGTATTGTGTAGTAAAGCGGTAACGTAAATTAGAGTAGATAAGTAACCCCCAAACCGTAAAGTGAAATACGTCATAATGTCATCGTGGGGTCTGGGGACGTGTCCTTTATCGCGGCTCGTGAAGGGCACGGAAAAGCTAGGGAAGTGACCGACGGTGATCGATTTCTTAGAACCCTGCTTCACAATAAATACCAGCACTACAAAATAGATAACAAAGAGTGGGACCACATAAACAACAAACAATTGATACTTCGCTTTGATATTGTGGATGTGTAATACATTTGCAACCTAGTACGTGCTACAGTACACACTTGGCTGGGTTTTAATTCACCAATGATCATGCCTAACAATGCCTTTTGTAAGATGTCATAAGTCTCATGGTAGATGCTTAGCTTATCCCTGAAATAATTATGTGTGCAGTCATGGGAGGAATGGGACAGGACGTTCCAAGAATGAATTACTTTTTCTCCCTCTTATCTCCCTGTTAGTACCTACCCACGCATTGAAGGTCCGCTGGTTATAAAAGAAAATATTTCTTGAATATGTCGTTGATTAGATGTCCAGCAATGTGAAATTGAAATCAACGTTTATGGCAAACGCTGATTCCAAAGTCATTAGTCATTATTCATCATTCCCATTCACTTATTTACCCACCACTAGACCAACGAGGCAGTACACAACTGATTCATAAAACTGTTTATTTAAGTAAAATGATTTAGTTTTATGATAATCTCACTGTGTTATAATTAATTATTCCTGTTGAGTCGATTCCTCAAATAATTATATTTAAATAGCCTGCGTGGTGGTAGAGCATAGGTTCCCAAAGGTGATAGCTCGACCCCAATGGTAGTTGAAGTCTTTAGGATATCCAACTAACCGAGTAAAGCAGTACGTTATTAATAAATTATGTATTTACAAACATGTACAATCCAAGTTAGATATTTGGGTAAGCCCTTATCTCAACTTGAAAATAAATAATTATGGAAGTCCAAGTGGACATGCCAAAGTTAAAGTAGGCTAAGTCCACATTCCATAATATTTTTTTCAACAATCTCATGAGCGTGGTCACTCAAACGTCTTTGTCTGTTGCAGTCTGGAGCTATTTAAAAACATTGTAATTTATGTTTTTATCATCTTGGCATCAAAGGAAACAAAATTAAATAGAAATTAAATAGGTGTCCCACGACTCCTCCCGACTTTTTTTCATCGTTTTATTACCCTTCGTTTATATTTTTCAATTCAGAAAAATACATTTTTTTAGAAGGGGACAAAACTGAAACAGCTAGGAGAGCAAGTCCATAAAAGTTTGAGAACCTATGACAGTCGTAGAGGGTGAGCGCCGAACTTTGTTAATTATGAAAAAAATATGGTAAGCTTTAAGTTATCAGACGTATCTTAAATATACCTGCTCTGACATAGGTATACCGCCAATATTTTATTATGGAAAAAGTAGTGTTCTTAGAACAACGAAACTTTCCAAATGGTATTACTCGGTATGTACTTACGTAATTGAGAAAAGCGTTTGGAATTCAATCTTCGTAATACCGCATAAATGTTTATTTTTTATATTAGGTTTGAGAACGTTCGATGGTAATCCTTCGGGGATTTTAATTACGTTCTCGTACGTAAAACAAACTGAGTAATTTTATCACACATGTGAGGTCGCACCGCTTGTGTAAACCAATATCGTGAACCGCGTTACGTAAGGGTAAGTATAAGTATGGGTAACAGCAGCCACATGCCAATGTTTTTGTACGTAAACACACTTGAAATTCACTTAATTTGAGTTAAAAATAACCTATAATGTAGCATTATGAGTAAACCATATTTGGGTTGGGATGAGTTAGTGAGTTAGGTATGTGTTCCTACTATCCTGTCTCTTGGGTGTATAAAGTTGTCAAGAGCGGTAAAGTCTTTAAAAGAAGCAGTGCATTTTCATTACATTACATACATACATTTCAATGAAACGCATCATTGATCCGTGAAAACCATTAATCAAATACTTTCGCGGAACAACTCGTATCTAATTAGTAAGTTTCTGGGAAGTATTATCATTGTTTCATATTTATTGTATGGAATAATTTTATCTGAAATAAACTGATTATTAAATTAATATTTCAAGTTCACGTGGCGCAGCACGCGCGCTTATCCCTCGAAACAATAGCTCCAAATTCAACATTACATTTTTTTTTAATCCTAAAAGTTGGCCTTTATCTGAGATTTGTTCAATCTACTGAAAAAATATGATAACATAAATTGGAGTTGAAAAAAACCAACGAATGATTTGCCGAAAGCCCTCGGGCGGGTTTGCTGCCTTTAATCCGACTTGTGTCGAAATAATTGCAATTATTTGCGTAGGTACGGTACAATCAATATGTTATAACTTTTGTTGTAATAGGTACGTTCTAAATGTTGTGACAATAGAATAGAATAGAATAGTAGTAAAGTTCATCCAGGAGGATTTAAACCGAACGTATAACAGCGATGCGGTCAGGAACTTTGTTTTTAAATATGTCTCATCTGTTACCGTAAGCTCCAAATGTATCTGATGAAAAAACTTTTTAGTACGTCAGTTTGTAATTTATCTATGTTACAATTTGAATTCGGAACATTGTGCAGGATTACAGTTTTTACAATAGATTTAAAAATAAAATTATATAATTTATCATGGTTATATTATTCCGACTAAAGCCCAGGTTAAAATTACTGAAAAAACAGGTGGTCTACTCCGAAGCGATAACCGAAGTATCGGCCGAATGTTCGGCCGTTTTTTAACTTCCAAAGTTTCCTTTTTTGACTTTGAATCCTTACCCGACTTCAAGTCACATTTTTGACTTTGGCTTATCTCTTTGACTATCGTTTTTTTTTGCCCTAATAGTCACACATAGTTAGCTGTAGTCAATAAACGGCTGTAACATTTGGTCGATACTTCTGATTTATGTTCGGAGTACACCCCCTGAATGTTAATTGGTTCTGCTTTTCTCATAGATGCACTTCCTGATTTTGACGTTCCATTGTATCTATAATCATCCGGTATCCTTAAGAAGAAATGCGGGCGGAGAGAGTTTTAGAGTAAAAAGTCATCAATCGAGGTTCAGCTCTCGCCTATCCTCCTCCAATATTGGACCAATTTAAAAGATATTTCTTATACTGAATAAGAAGGATATATACTGTGTCCCTGTTTTCCTTTTTGATGATACATTATCTTTATAAGAGCTGGAACCCTCTGAAAATGTTCAAAATTGCCTGTTTAGACCGCTGACAACAAAGGGCTATTGTACAAATTTGCCAACTATTAATAAAAAAAGAAAAACATAAGGACACAGTATATATCCTTTTTATTCAGTATAAGAAATATCTTTTTCTTTGGTATTGGAGGAGGAAATAGGCGAGAGCCGAACCTCGATTTATGACTTTTTACTCTAAAAGTCTCTCCGCCCGCATTTCCTCTTAATAATCTACAGATAGTATGGGAACAATAAATTAAGAACGAGTTATTTTCGATTAAGTGAGTTTTGTTTATAGTTTGTTTATCTGCCCAGCATTTTCCCAACTATGTCGGGGTCAGCTTCCAGTCTAACTGGATGCAGCTGAATACCAGTATTTTACATGGAGCGACTGCCTATCTGACATCCATAACCCAGTTACAGTTGTGTTTATAATTAATTTTATTTATTGAAACCTAACCTAACCTATAGAGGTTCAAAATCAAAATCAAAAGTCATTTATTCAAACTAGGCTGAGAATCAGCACTTTTCGAACGTCAAAAATTACATGAGACAGTCCCCCAAAAAAGACCTTTCACCAGTTCCTAGAGCTTTAGCTGGGAAGAAGAAGTTAGGTTAGGTTAGGTTTTTATTGACACGTGTGTGATTGAACACCATTACTTTTTAAATAATCAGTGCTTATAAAGGAGTGTTATTTCTTTGACAATGCATCTGACATTAGTGGCGGACACCTGTGTAGGGCTGGGGGGGACCAAAGGAGCAGTAATATTTTTCATAAAATCGATAATTCATTTGATTCGAGTCAAAGCATGATAAATAAAATAGATTTTTGAATTTATATTTTATTTTACCGGTTTTAACTGTGTTTAATTAATAATAATTAAACAGTCGACATTTTGTCATTTTTGTTGGATTGCTAGGCCATATAATGGTATGGCGACATCTCCACGGACGGGAGAATTGCGATAGTCACGCTGTGCCTTCAAATTATTAAGTTGTGGGTGTGGTCTCTCAGTCAGAGGACTGCGTTTCTATAAGATTCCTGCAGACAGCCCATTATTTCCCATGATAATTATGTTATTGTCCTTTGTTTATATCGTCCGTCTTTCCTACATATTTTTTATTTATTTACGAATATTAAAATAATTTATTCGTTAACTAATATTTATTATTCAGTGTACTCCTCATCCCTTCATAAATGATATAAAGCTTTATTTTTGTTTCCCGAGCCACGTAGAGCCTAGTTGTAGTCAATAGCTGATTGTAGTTCGTAATTGGGTTGGCTCGACCGGGGAGGTAGGTACCATGCTCTTACAGAATACCTTACCTTATTAAATTATGTTGCTGCGCTTGGGATGGTGCGTTGGAGAACGGGAAGCCGGGAGTTTGGGGAGGGAAAAGGGTGGCAACGCATCAGCAATAACCCTATGTTGTGGATGTCTATGGGAACCGGTGATTGCTTAACATCAGGTGACCCACATGCCCGTTTGCCCCCTTGATGGTACAAAAAAAAAAACCAGCGCCGCGATGGCGTGTCGAATAGTAGAAAATTATTCTTATACTCGATATCCTGATCGACAGGTACTGCTTTAGTTTTTGCCGCCGATACTTGGGATGAGGTATTCGATGCTGCTCAGCAGGGCTATAATATCACTAGAGGCTGGCTTCAGGCGAACATTCTGAATGTAAACGTGGGAAAACAAAGTACATTTCGTTCAGCATCAAAAATTATCCATGTCTCAGCCATCAAATTATCTCTCATGAGTGGACTCTGAAAGCCAACTGCACGTGTTCAGCACTGGAACGTGTTCACACCATCAGGTACTTAGGTGTTACTATAGACAGAAATCTCAATTTTATAGAACATATCAAGCTGCTAGGTGCACGAGTGCGCAAACTCATATATGTCTTTAATAATTTGCGGCACGCTGCTGAGCCTTATCTCCTAAAACAAATTTATTATGCCCTAGGTCAGTCACTATTAAACTATTGTATTTCATCTTGGGGGAGTACTAGTAAAATCACTATGAAGCCCATTGAAATTGCTCAGCATGCAATTCTCAAGGTATGTATTTTCAAACCTATCAAGCCTATCCTTTTTCCTACTGTCTCTCTATATCAGTTTTGTGGAGTTCTGACTGTAAGACAACTTTTCATCCTCAATATTATTTTGAAACAACACGTAAAACTACCATATGACCCACTCGCGCAAAAACATCGAAATAAAAAAGTATGTACGAACAAATCCCTTCTAAAACCAAATTTAGCGAAAGATTTATTGAATTTCTTGGTCCGTTTCTTTATAGCAGAATAAATAAAGAACTAAATATCTACCCTCTTACTAAATCTAAATGTAAACGAATAGCAAGTGAATATTTGCTACAACTTAATTATGAAGAAACGGAGTTATTGCTAAATGTTGTAGAATAATTGAATGTTAGTTTATAATTAGTTAAAATAATCTTAGTTAAAACCATCCTCACGTACTCACAATCACACACACTCGCCCTCACACCCACACACTCTCACCCCCACGCGCCCTCATACACTAACACACACACACCCCCACACGCCCTCATACACCAACACACACACACCCACATCACTCAAACTCCTCATAAATCACCTACTAGCTCACACATACTCATAAACACTTCACTCACGTTTGAATCACTTACTTACTATAGTATAGGTAATATAATTATAAATAATGTAACACTAAGTTAGTTATTAGTCTTCGAAAAAGATTTAGTAGAACAACCAAACATATTTGCTTTTGCATTTTTGTTGTTAAAATATCGAGGGAAAATGAACTGAAAACCGACACACAGGCATTGCCTAGTTCGGTTGCAGTGACTACATCCATTTTATTAGAAACTAATACTGCCAAACAATTTTCTGTAAACTATTACTAAGGTTTTTGAGAAATAAATTCGGAAAGCAGAGTTATTTAATGAAAACTTATATTTATTTTTCTCAATTTCCTGATAAAAATAAATATAAGAAACTGAAACTTTTATATCTGTAAACTATAAAATACAACAATTGCAAAAATAAAACAATATTTGCTGCACATTGATTTTGACACCTAAACAGGCGCCCATAGTCCCACTGGTCATGTCCTTTTACCTCTTTATAATATTAGTATAGATGAAGTAAATTATTATAATTATATTTCAATGTGCTTTCTATAAGACTTGGCAGTACCTAACAGTAACTCACCTGCACTATGGATAGTAAATGGCGGATGTAATCGGCCTCCGTACAGATGAGCTCCCGTATCACTGCTTGCCTCGCGTCCTCGCATGGCGGCAGCTCTGTGGAAAAAAAATGGTTAAATATTTTCAAACTGTGGGTTGGCAAACTGTTAACTCACACACTGGCTTATTTTTTTTAGGAAAACATAATATACTTTTATGATGTTTGTATTCCGTGTTTGTAAATATGTGAGCACCATGTATCTAACACATAATTAAATTATCTGTCATTGCTTCATTTTTAATTATTTTTACCTTGTGTGGTATGGTAATTTTATTCTAGGTGCATCGTCTTCACATATACTTATATCATTAATGTACGGTATAATTAAAATATAGTAAAACATTTTTAAAAAGAGTAACGGTGGAGTTTCTTGCCCATTCTTCTCACATACGAAACTACATTTTGGAAGGGGCAACTAGAATCAATTATTATTTTTTGTAAATTTTGACGTTCAAAAGTGCCTCTTATGTGCCTATTTGAAATAAAAGATTTGACTTTGATTTGGTAGGGTAGGCAGGTAGGGTAGGTAGATAGTGTGGGGTAGATACTTAGCGCTACCCGTGCGACGCCGGGCCGCGTAAAACTAGTAATACATAAAAATTATTATTTTTTCTTCCACAAATAACACTTATTAAGTATGTATAACTTAAAAATAGAAAAAAAATATTAGGATGTAGGAAAATGTTCATTTGTTGGAGACTAGTGCCTAAACTAAGCCGTGGCTTTTTCAGGACACCAAAAATATTATCAAAAACATTATTATAGAAAATGCTTAACGAAAGTTACATTTTCATGTTATAAGTATATATAACTAGCAGTACCCGCGCGGTTTCACTCGCGTGTTTCATACGTTGGTTTTTATGAGATTTATAATGTTCCAAGCAAACAGTCCAATAGTGCACTTCGGAACTTGCGCATTTAGGGTTCCGTACCAAATGCAGAAGTTATAAATTGTATAAGCTTAGTTAATCCATACGCAAAATGAAGTTTGTTGTAATAGTAAAATGAGGAAATTTTTAAAATAAGCAAAGTATGATAAGATTCAAGTTCAACCACCTTATCCTTGGAATAATCAATTTCAGGCTCATATTTAAAACCAGATAAATGCTTATTTGTCCAAGCCAATAATTTATTTGCGTAATATTTTGCTGCTGCTGTCTGGTTAATCTGAGGATTATTAGATGCATAATGCCTCACAGCTTCACGGTTTACTTCAGGATAACTTTGTGAGTACTTACTTACAGCCTCACGGTGAGCTTCGATGTGAGCATCCGCATATATTTTTACAGCTGATTTATTAACGTCGGGTTTATTTTTTGCATACTTTGAAGCAGATTTTCTTAATTGTTTTTTCCTAATCCCATCTGTGAATCTTTTTCTGCTAAACGCAGGAACTTCCCTATTTTTTCCTTTACTTACAATAATCGATTCGTGTGGACTTAGTTCAGGAGTATGTTCGGTTGGCGACTCTAGCCAAATCAGGGTCATAATTCTCTGGCTCAGTAAAAGTTGCCGATTGTTCGAACCAAAGGAAGGAATTTGGTTAAGGAACACGTTAGAAAATGGTGCACACTGAGTGTAAATCGGTGATTCGTCAATGAAGACACTAATTTGGTGCTGGGGTTGTATGCCAGAAAAAAAATTACTCTTCTCGACAAAATCAATAGCAGTGAATTGGGACTGGGATTGTGAATTCAACTGCACATTTACCGCTGAGTCGGAGACGGTCTGTGATTCTTCAATTTTGGCGGCGTGAGGGGATCTTGAAACACCTGGAACTCAAATGGGAATAGTTCTCCCGCTGCCATGAGTTCACAGGTGGTTCTGTAGGTGCCATTACAAGACATTTCAGCAACGTATTTACGCTTCGAACCATAAACAGCTCCTGACCGCTCCTGGTTGAAAGGTTGAAACCTTTCCCAGTTGTTAGACACGTGGCGCACAATGCTGGCTCGAATTTGAGAAGCCATGGCCACGTTACCGTTCACCAAATAGGATAAGGATGAAAATAAGCATGCGCCATCACCAGGTATATTTACTATTTTGCAAAGAATTTGCGCTCCGTTATACATTTAAGTGATAATTTGCGACTTCTCCACACAATCAATGGCAGTGAATTGGGACTGGGATTGTGAATTCAACTGTACACGTTCCGCTGATTCAGTAAAAGTTGCTGATTTTTCAATTTTGCCGGCATGAGAGGTCAAAAGATCATTTTGATTATTTGAATTGGCTAACGGAATTAAAACATCAAAATTACCTTCATTGCAGTTTTCTGAGAATCGGATTATTTTTAATGTTGTGCTTCCCCAAAACCAGCAATAAAAATACCATCTTGAAACACCTGGAACTCAAATAGGAATAGTTCTCCCGCTGCCATGAGTTCAAAGGTGGTTCCGTAGGTGCCATTACAAGACATTTCAGCGACGTATTCACGCTTTGGACCATAAATAGCTCCTGACCGATCCTGGGTGAAAGGTTGGAATCTTTCCCAGTTGTTAGACACGTGGCGCACAATGCTGTCTCGAATTTGAGAAGCCATGGCCACGTTACTGTTCACCAAATAGGATAGAGATGAAAATAAGCATGCGCCATCGCCAGGGATATTTACTATTTGGCAAAGAATTTGCACTCCATTAGAAGTGATAATAATTTGACTATCCATTTTAATTAAATAATGCTCACGACTCCAGTAAGTAACGTTTTTAAAACGGCAACAGCACCAGCCTAAACCAAAGATACTGAACAATAAAATTAAAATACGAACGTAGGTATTCAAGGACACTTTTTCTAGTAAGAACGACTAATTCCATAAACTATTATAAGTAGTAATACCACAGTGTGAAATACCTACACAATAAGTACTTAATTCGCAAAGAAATAGAAATACCAAAATTCCAACCAGGCAATAGGTAAGAACACAATTATTATCCTCCAATTTAAAATTAGGAAGCGAAACAAACCAATACGAAGACTTCAACCAAACAACGACGATGACAAATATTTCAAAGCATATTAGTATTAAGTAATAACAAAATACCGCAGAACAGAAATTTCGGTAAAAATAGCTTGAACGTGTATCGCTTAGGTAATCTCGGATTTTACAGTATTCTGTATTCTGTGATTGATACATGAGTTCGTTTTTTGAAACGATCGGCTTGCAAGCCGCGACATTTTTTTAAACATTGTGAAGTTTTCCCCTTGGCATTCTCTACTTTATTGCTATAACTGCAACGTTCAAATTACCTTAATACCAATTAGAACCTCATTTCATTATCTTTTAGCAGACGCCTGCATACTGAAAAATACTGGCCACCTAGAAATTGGCATTTGGCAAAAACTAAAGATAAATAAACCTCAAGGAACTTCCAAATTCTTATTTCAATGTAAAATATGCATTAACGCGTTGTCGTAAAATTGAACTTGGATCTTTATCGGCTTCCGAATTCTAATTTCAATGTAAAGTATGCAATAACGCGTTGCCGTAAGATTCAATTTGGATCTTAACTGGATTTGGAACTTTTTTCATACAAACATTAAACACCCTTATTTACACCCTTAACAGTTAAATTTCGTAAAACCCTTTCTTAGTGAGTACCTAGAAGCCAAAAGGAACAATCAGGCCAACATGTCATGTTCATGTCTCTAACTTTAAAAACCTAAGACTTTCATGCAAACTTTGACACCCGTTTTCAACCCTTTGGGATGCGAATTTAAGAAAATCCTTTCTTAGTGCGCGCCTGCACCTCATAGAGAGTGCTTGTGCCAAATTTTAGACCTCACGGCCCAGTAGTTTCGGAGATTTCGTGATGAGTGGTCAGTGAGTGGACTTCTCTTTTATTTAAATAGACTAGCTGACCCGTGCCCACTTCGTTGGGCGGTAAACATTTTACCGTCTTTTCATTTTACATAAACTCACAAAATAATAACGTGGCTTTCAATGGGTAAAAGATTTTTCAAAATCGGTTCAGTAGATCCAGAGATTACCCCTTCAACCTCACAAACTATAAAATATTAATATAAGTAGATGAAGCAACGGTTTAGCAATATCCTTAAAAAAAATGACTCGCATTCCGTTTGCTCACTATAGGCAAGCGACTTCTCGACAAAATCAATAGCAGTGAATTGGGACTGGGATTGTGAATTCAACTGCACATTTACCACTGAGTCGGTGACGGTCGGTGATTCTTCAATTTTGCCGGCGTGAGGGGTCAAAATATATTTTTAGAGTTCCGTACCCAAAGGGTAAAACGGGAACCCTATTACTAAGGCTCCGCCGTTTGTCCGTCTGTCACCAGGCTGTATCTCATGAACCGTGATAGTTAGACGGTTGAAATTCACAGATGATGTATTTCTGTTGCCGGTATAACAACTAATACTAAAAAACAGAATAAAGTAAATATTTAAGGGGGCTCCCATACAACAAACGTGTTTTTTTTTGCTCGTTTTTGCTTGATATTGATAACGGCAACAGGTAGACGCTTGAAATATTCACAGAATATTAAGTTATATATTCACTTTAAAAATAAATAATTAAATTAAAATAAACCAAATATTTAAGGGGGGCTCCCATACAACATACGTGATTTTTTTGCCATTTTTATAGATAAAGGTACGGAACCCTTCGTGGGCGAGTCCGATTCGCACTTAGCCGGTTTTTTTATTATTTAAATTAGCCAACGGAATTAAAACATCAAAATGACCTTCAATAAAGTTTCCTGAGAATCGGATTATTTTGACTCCCTGCCGTGCTTCCCCAAAAACCAGCAATAAAAATACCATCTTGAAACACCTGGAACTCAAATGAGAATAGTTCTGCCGCTGCCATTTTTTTTTTTGGGTGGTAAATTATCAAATAACTTCTCTCGCTCTGGCCGGAGCGGGGAGGGCGTGTCAGACTGTTACTGACTAAAACCCACCGTGTTCCTTCAAATGCCTGTGTGCCAGGGCCACGATATCCCTTTCGGACAGGCTCGTAACCCTGGCAGGCATTAGCCCTTGCGGACCCCTTCAATTGGTGCTGACATCTCTTTGAGGCGCGCGTGGAACACAACGCGCCGTCGACCCGGGCCTGGTCCTTATCGGAGGCGAGCTACCCATCGCTCACCGTCCGCAAGCCCGCGCCCACGGTGGCCGGGAATCGGCCTGCGATTCCCGACGCCCGGGGCGTCTCCTGCGGTGACTAAGGGCGTGAGGGCGCGTACCCTGCCTCACCCTCACGCGTTCCGCCTCCTCCTTCGCATGCAGTACTGCTTTGCAGAAGGAGGTGACGGCCTCCCGTGCACTCGCGCTCCGAACCATGGCCTGAATCAGGGCCAGATGCGAGAGATCGCCGACCTCACGCCAACCTCAACCGTATGCTCCACCGTATCCTCCGGGCGATCCACACAGTGGTGACACCCGGGCGTTTCCTCCCGCTTTATTCTGAATAGGAACCTCCCGAAACAACCGTGTCCGGTGAGGACGCGCGGTGCGTCAGGCGGAAGGTGAGGAAGCCGTGGCGCCTCTCTAGCCACTCCTCATAGAGGGGACTTATCGCCACAATTGTGGCATGCAAATTCTTTGCCAAATAGTAAATATCCCTGGCGATGGCGCATGCTTATTTTCATCTCTCTCCTATTTGGTGAACAGTAACGTGGCCATGTCATTGTCTTCTCAAATTCGAGACAGCATTGTGCGCCACGTGTCTAAAAACTGGGAAATATTCCAACCTTTCACCCAGGATCGGTCAGGAGGAGCTGTTTATGGTTCAAAGCGTGAATACGTCGCTGAAATGTCTTGTAATGGCACCTACGGAACCACCTGTGAACTCATGGCAGCGGGAGAACTATTCCCACCCATTGAGTTCCAGGTGTTTCAAGATGGTATTTTTATTGCTGGTCGCACGACTGGGAGTAAAAATAATCTGATTCTCAGGAAATTTCAATGAAGGTCATTTTGATGCGTGTTACACTTTTACTGACTAAAACCCACCGTGTTCCTTCGAATGCCTGTGGGTGCCAGGGCCACGATATCCCTTTCGGACAGGCTCGTAACCCTGGCCTTTCGGACCCCGTCAGTTGGTGCTGACATCCATTTAAAATGGGAATTGTTCTCCCGCCTTTTTCCAACCCTTACAACACCAGCCTAAACCAAAGATACTAAGGAATAAAATTAAAATACGAACGTAGGTATTCAAGAACACTTTTTCTAGTAAGAACGACTAATACTAAAAACTATTATAGTAATACCATAGTGTGAAATACCTACACAATAAGTAATTCGCAAAGGTATAGATTCCAACCCAGCAATAGGTAAAAACACATTTATTATCCTCCAATTTAAAATTAGGAAGCGAAACAAACCAAAACGAAAACCAAACAACGATGATGAAAAATATTTCAAAGCAAATTAGTAGTAAGTAATAACAAAATATCGCAGAACAGAAATTTCGGTAACTATAGCTTGAACGTGTATCGTTTAGGTTTGTATTCTGTGATTGATACATGACTTCGTTTTTTGATACGATCGGCTTGCAAGCCGCGATTAAGGTTAAACATTGTGAAGTTTTCCCCTTGGCATTCTCGACTTTAATGCTATAACAGCAACGTTCAAATTACCTGAATACCAATTAGAACCTCATTTCATTATCTTTTAGCAGATGCCTGCATACTGAAAAATACTGGCCACCTAGAACTGGCATAAAAACTTTAGAACGTTATCACGCCTGCACTGAAACATACTGGCCACCTAGAAAAAAAACTAAATATAAACCTCAAGAAACTTCCAAAAATTCTTATTTCAATGTAAAATATGCATTAACGCGTTGTCGTAAAATTCAATTTAGATCTTTATCGGCCTCCGAATTCTAATTTCAATGTAAAGTATGCAATAACTCGTTGCCGTAAGATTCAATTTGGATCTTAACTGCATTTGGTACATTTTTCATACAAACATTAAAAACCCTTATTTTCACCCTTAAGCGCCGAATTTCGTAAAATCCTTTCTTAGTGAGCACCTAGAAGTCGAAAGGAACAATCAGGCCAACATTCATGTCTCTAACTTTAAAAACATAGGAGTTTCATACAAACTTTGACACCCCTTTTCAACCGCTTAAGGTGCGAATTTATAAAAATCCTTTCTTAGTGCGCGCCTGCACCCCATAGAGAGTGCTTGTGCCAAATTTTAGACCTCACGACCCAGTAGTTTCCGAGATTTCGTGATGAGTGGTCAGTGAGTGGACTTCTCTTTTATATATATAGATATACTATTTGTTTTTATATATATAGATATACTATTTGTTGAAAGAGAATAATAATAAAATCTTCTTTGTATTAATGTAGTGTAGTGTGTGTGTAGTGTTGAGAGGGTGGGAGGGTATGT
Organism: Tiliacea aurago; assembly: GCA_948098905.1. Lineage (NCBI taxonomy): Eukaryota > Metazoa > Arthropoda > Insecta > Lepidoptera > Noctuidae > Tiliacea > Tiliacea aurago. Next base: position 21,450,567 of record OX402576.1, read on the forward strand.
GAGTGGGTTCATGTCTAACTAGTCGAAAGATACACCATTACCTAAATTTGTATTCAACATTCATCAAAAATAACGAATTAATTAATTAAAATACCTATAGAATAGCGACAAGACAGAATGCCTGAAATAACCTGAAAGTAATTTTGTGATGGCTTCTCAGATAGGATGTAAAGAGCTCCATGGTTCAATGGATCTATATAACAAGTCTTTTAATTTTATTAATTAAGTACTCGCCTTAGTACCTGAGATTTTATTATGGTTAAACACATTCATTTATCTGCTTAGAAGACTTTCCAAAATCCACTAAGATAGGAAGGAAATACAATAAAGCCTCGTACAAACTAGTGCGATGTCGCGGGCGCGACGCCGACGCGACACTAGTAGCACAATTTCTTTGTCGGTGCCTGTCGCGCCCGCGATATTGCGTGAGTCTGTACGAGCCTTAATATGAAAATAAATCTGTTTCCCAAATAGCGTCGTTAGTTATTACGAGTAAGTTATATAATTATGTAAGGTAGGTGCATAACAATCTCACGAATAACTAATTTAGATTAGCAATTAAGCTTTCAGTAGGTACTCGAGGGTTAGTTTTCCCTGAGAAAGCTTTTATTCATCTCAAACTCAAACTCAACTCAAAGCATTTAAAAGTAAAAGTGTAAATTGACACTATTCTTAGATAAAACGTAATCTGTCACGTAATATAATAAGTTAGAGTTAAATTGCTTATTATTCTATTATTAGGCTTGATTGTAATAAATTATTAAGAACTAGTTCTTACTAATCAAGCAAAAAAAAAAAACTCAAAGCACTTGTTTCAAAGTAAACCAATTAAAGGCACATTGGAATTGTCAAGGGGTCAGTCAGTCAGAAGGATGCAGCTAGTTGCCCATTCCAAAGCGTAGTAGGTTTCTATGGAGAAGAAGGAACAAGCAACTCCCAAGTATTTATTATCCCTGGTGTTGGTGATACAATGATTTTTTCATTAGTACAGACACCAACGATGCCCTTATTTCTGGAATGTTCCATTTTTACTTTGAAAATTGTTTTTGTTAGTCGTAAATGTTATTCTTATTATATTTATTTATTATTTATACAAATCACTAATTGAAAAGCACGTGTAGAACTACCTATCTATGGTTTTTGCCAATTGATTCCTTTGACTTTAAATGCCTCAGACGGTCTCTGAAGACGCTGTTAATTTTATTGGCACTATATTAATATCGATTACGTCGTAAAATCCTAAGTGGTTAACGAGTATATATCGGTCGAAAATAAACGCCTGGTAGTGCTTGATAACCTATTTATTAATTGTATAACCGATAACGGAACTCACTTTAACAACAATTTTTTGAAAGGCTTATAGCTAACGTAAAGGCTTTTGCCAAGCATAACGAGAGGTGTACCTGTGTACACCCACATTTAAATATTATATTTAATTTAATTTCGGAAGTCGGTGGCCCTAAACAAAAATACAAAACCAAAGACACCGACTTCCGAAATTAAATTAAATATAATATACATAATGTACACCCCTGCCCAACCCTTCGAGGAAACAAGGCGTGATATTATGTTATGTGCTTCCGAAGTTAAAGTTATTTTTCACTTTTTAGTGTTTTTGTTGGAAGTCGGTTGTTTTTTTTTGTAAAAAAGTTTTTTATTTTTCTTTTTTTAGTGGTACCTACCCCACACCAATTCGTATACAACTACTTGCTATGAAAACAACAGTGACAGGAAGTTTTATAACACCATCAATATACACCGAGTGGATTAAATACGTATTATTGAAGAGTTAGCTGTAAATATGTAATGTAATAAGACCGCGCAAGCTTACTCTACCAAATAAAAGAATTATAAAAATCAGTTCTTAAACAAATAAGTTATGCCTGAACATATTATATAATACTAGCTTTTGTCCGCGGCTTCTTAACTCTAGGAATAAGATTTTTCATGCAAACAAAACCCCCCGTTTTCCCACCCTTAAAGGTCAAATTTCCAAAAACCTCTTCTTAGCGGATGCCTACGTGCCAAATTTCAGCCCAATCTGTTCAGTGGTTTGAGCTGTGTTGATAGACCAATCAGTCACGGTTTCCTTTTATATGTTTATATGGCTAGATATATATATATATATTGAGAACCTCTTCCTTTTTTGAAGTCGGTTAAAAATCATTTATAGCTAGAGTGCATCTCATGACAATTCCAATAAGACCAAACACGGGTAGGATACATTGTTTTATTACGGAGTTCCAGTGCCTACCTTCCGGCTTCATTATCAGATCAGTTTGATGGTACCATTTTGATCAGAACTATTTATTTAAATTTGCTTCGCTTAACTATCTTAATCCAGATATCTCATCGCCACCCGTGAAATACTAATCATTGAGAAGTTCCGGTGGCCATCTGTGGCCTTCTTCATCAGTTCCACTTCACCAAATTATACTTTCTGAATGCAAATGATTGACTTGTTGATGAAAATATAAAAATCGCTATATGTATGCCTATAATATTTGAGGAGTTCCCTCAATTACTCATGGATCCCAACATCAGAACTGGATTTTAATAAAAATGGGACCAATCTGGAAGTATATCCTTTCAAATAAAAAAAGAATTTTCCAAATCGGTTCATAAAAGACGGAATTCTGAGGTAACAAACATTAAAAAAAAAAAAAAAAAGAATACAGACGACTTGAGACCCTCCTCCTTTTTGAAAAGTCGGTTAAAAATGTTCGTAATAGTCCTGGATTCGGACTATTATGAACATTTTAAAACATACATTTTCCAAATTGGATCGCTTTTTTTTACTAACATCTAAAGCTTGCTAAAAAAATATATGTAGGTAAGTATTATTTAAATGCTTTTAAAATAATTTAAACTTTGTAGTTTTAAACTTATTCTGCCCTCTATATTGTTTAAGTGCATTTTTATGAAAACATATTGCGACATCTAACATGCACACTAACCTAACCTAACATAAATTACTATCCAGTTCTGGGAATGCTACAATTATGTGCTATATTGAGTAGAAGTATAACTTTCAGCTCCTTGAATGCCATAAAGTCGTATAGTGGGAAAACTTGAGCATCGTGTAACATACAAGTCAACTTCTTGGTGTGCCAAGCTTTAGTTAAGTTTGGCGAAGATCCGACACAGTATATTCACTAGTATAAATAAGTCGGCGCCAGGCCCTGGGCGCGAATCACCGTAGCCTAAACCACGTCTTTAACACACGTATACAGTTTAGCCTTTACGTTTTATGAAAATATTTTAATTTCATTAAACATTATTATTTGTTGCTTTCTATACAATTTTCTAAACTAGCATCTTGGAGCAACCTGTACTTAAAGAACTGTAGCACAGAGGTAATTAGCCGGGTCATGGATCATACATAACATCGAATCAATGAAATTAAAACAAATAACGTGCATGGAGTAGGCGAAAAGGAAAGAGAAAGAGCTTTATTATTAAGTATGTTTGTTTTTTTTTTACAATTTATGATTATTTATCTTAAAATAATATATTTAAAAAAATAAAAATAAAAGAAATATTTTTACATAAAATATTTTTAAAACAATATTTTTTTTATAATTACTGGCCACTAGCCCACGGAGCATACGGTGGAGGACTGCCCGGCTTGGGTGGAGCACCGCAGTGTCCTCACGGAGGCGATCGACGGCGGCGGTCTCTCGGGTCCGGCCCTGGTTCGAAGCGAGAGTGCATGGGGTCACTTCCTTCTGCGAAGCAGTAATGCTTGCGAAGGAGGAGGCGGAACGCGTGAGGGAGAAGCAAGGTTCGGGCCCTCGCGCTCCTAGTCGCCGCAGGAGACGCCGGGCGTCGGGAGTTGCAAGCTGATTTCCGGCCACGGAAGACGGACGGAGAGCGATGGGTAGCTCACCGTTCGATAAGGACCAGGCCCGGGTCGACGGCAGTTTGTATTCCTCGCGCGCCTCAAAGAGTTGTCAACACCAACTGACGGGATCCATTACGGCCAATGACTGCCAGGGTTGCGAGTTTGTCCGAAAGGGATGTCATGGCCCTGGCACACAGGCAAATGAAGGAATACGGGTGGGTTTTAGACAGTAAAAGTCTGACACGCCCTCCCGTTCCGCCCAGAGTGGGAGAAGTTATTTGATAATTTACCACCCAAAAAAAAAATAGGGTGTGAAAACGGGGGACATTGTTTGTATGAAAAAAAAATCCTTGAGTTAATAAACTTGAAACTTTGCATGAATACTTATCTAAGTTTTTGAATCTACTCCCTAAAGGATTGGGAGTGACAATGTTTGTATGGAAAATGTTCAGATAGATGTAAATCACATTTTGTGAATCTGTTAATATAACATTCCCATCACTATGTATCTATAAGCAGTAGTATTAGACACTATACGTACCTATACATATAAAAAATAGTAACGAAGTCAAAACTGTACATTGATTATTTTTGAAAATAAGTAATTTTATTGTTATGAGTTATGGGAACGAGTCTGATGCCAAAAATATAGTTTTTAGAATTTACGTCCGTTTGTCTGTTTGTCTGGATGTATATTTCGGATTGGCGGAAAAACGGCTGAACGGATTTGGATGAGATTTGGCACACATAGTTTATAACCTGGATTAACATAAAGGATACTTTTAAGCCCGGTTCCCGTGACATTTTTTCCGACATCCACGCGGGTGAAGCCGCGGTCAAAAGCTAGTTTTTAATATTTGTGTCGCCACTAGTAAATGCCTTCCACAAGTTATCATATATACTCGTATTTGCCAAAATCTTTTTAAATATTTTTATTTCACATAATCCTACATGGGCACTTATGAAACGTCAGAAGTTAGGTGCACGGTTCCAATTGGTCGTGTCCTATGGAGAAGAGCCGGCAAGAAACTCCACGGTCACTCTTACAAAAAAAATAATTGGCTTTTACAATGTTTTCAAATTACAGTGTTAATAGGTATGAGAGGACAGCGTAGGGCCGTCAAAAGTTCCAGGTACTTAACAAAATAGAAAATGGTTTACAGATCTACAGTCTATTAGGCCTACAACGTCCTCACATTGACAAAAAAAAACAATATAAAATATGATTAAAATAATAAAAGTTAGAACCTTGTTGAAATTTAAATTGTAGGTATAATAATGTCAAATAAGAAAAACATTATGTCAGTAAAGTTTGTAAAAAAATAATAAAATAAAATAAAATTAAAAAATAACTTCGTAATTTGGGAGCAGTTAATACACATTTACATAGTTTTGCTGTTAATGAGGTACCAGGGAAGCCACATGTACAGAAGGAATTAATGCCAAACTTCCTCGTCTTCAACGTAGTCCTTATTCTTATAATATGCTTTTTTGATAAGGGCACGTTTAATGTGCGTTTTGAATTTTTCATCACTACGTTCTGTAACCGATTGTGGCAACTTGTTATAAAAGCGGATACTGTTTACAAGAAATGACTTGCTTGTTTTAGTTAATCTAAATTTGGGTATCACAATTTCATGTTTACTACGTGTATTTATATTATGGAAATCACTTCTTGTAGAGTTAGTACATCAATTTCTCTGAATTTGTTTCTAAGGGACTCACGAGGACCCATTCCATAGATCGCGCCGTTATATAATATATATATATATATATTAATTGATGAAATCATCCAATCAGATGTTATTGCCCAGGTCTATCTACTCCATGTATTATAAAGAATGACGAGGACAACCTTACTTATTTTCCTACGATTTTATAAATTCTTGTCTTTACATAATATAATGTCTATTATAATTATCACTGGAGCTCCAGCTTATTATGTTTTTTTTTCTGAGATTGAATAGACTTGGCTCTGTCTTAAACGCTTTCAAACAGAAAGCTGTTAGTGGAACATTACTTGAAAAACATGGCCATACAGGAAGTGGTGTGCTTTGACAATTGTTGTGTTTTAACTATATTTTTTTTTATATTGTATATAAGGTTTATCTATTCATACACGAAATCTCTTAAGGAGTCATTATGAACAACTTTTACTATGGGACCAAACCTGAAATCGCGAAAAATTAATCTACTGCTCCGTACATTTTATTTATTATTTATTTATTTAACAGTTTATGTACACACATATAGACAAGAAGAAAGGAATAGAAACATACGTACAAAGGTAATGCTAACGAGTTACGAGATTATAAATGTAGGGAACAGCTGATTTTTTTTTCGCGATTGCAGGTTCGGTCCCATAGTAAAAGTTGTTCATAAAGATGAGTACAATGACCCCTTAAAAGATTTAGTGTATGAATATACACCTTATATATATAGTAGTAAGTACCTACTATAATATTCCAAACTGGTCATCTTGCATAACTCTGGAGCTTTATTGTCAGGAGCTTTATTTAAATTTAGGATGTGCTATTAATAGCAGTGACCGTAAATACAGACGCGTTGGCCAGATATCCGAAACAATCGTACCTAGGTACTGAAATAGGCATTGGCTGGTTTCTACTAATTCTTTTCGACTTTTACCGCTGATAAAAAACTGCATTTACTCAATAATCAATCAGCTTATTTAGCTCAGGTAATTTATAAAACTGGAATAGGTACTCCAATGCCCTTAACCCCCCAAGTATAATTAGAAGGGATTTACGAATCAAGCTAATATAAAGCTTGTAAGAATATGCTCCAACTAAGCTTTATACATTAGTGCAAAGCAAAACAATTCTGAAACCTGCATAATGATCATCTACTTTAGATTATGATTCCTCTAATTATTTTCATCCGCTTTGTACGTTTTAAATACTTAGGTACTTACACAATGTTTTCAGAGGAAGGTTCTTAATTATGATTAACGTGAGCGTTAATATTAATAAGGAAGCTGGTTAAGTGTGATTTAAAATTGCGAACGGAGTCCTAAATAATAAATGTATTATAATTTAAACATATTATTAACATTTGTTTTGAGAGACAATCGGGAGCCAGACTCGGTAAACAACCAGCTCTCGAGATTCGTATTTTCTGAGGAATGTATATTATGCAAAGCGGTCCGGAGAGTTCCTTCAGTGTGGATCTCATTAGGAGCGTTTCATCTCCATAAAGATCTGCAGCGATCCGCGATACGAAATGGAAAGGGATTCTTCTTATGGGACCGTTCGGAGAACACGACTTGTGATCGGATACGATTAATCTACTAAACAATTTCCGCCTTATTACAAAACAAGATTTATAGTTTTGACATGGCTTAAACCATGCAGCCAGTTTTTGTAGTAAGAACGTAACAGTGATTGAAATAACACTTTACCATAGTCGGAATAAAGTTCGATTCCAGGTTTAAAACATGGAGCCATTCAATAATGGCTCCATGTTTTAAACCTGGGTCTGAAGATAAACCTTGTTTTGTAATAAGGCGGTTTATGTTTACTATATAGATTTCATACATAAACACACACCTTATACAACATTATTTTTAGTATATATGCGAAACCTGAATATAGTTTGTTCAGAATAAGGAACTGAATCGATTTCAATAATTTTTACACCATGTTATATTTTGTCCCAAAAATATTTAAGTGTGATGGAAAATGTTATTACCATTTAATTACTTACAATACAATCGCCGGACGGTTAGGTACCTACTGCCAAATTATTATCAATGAACGCAATTCTGTAACTTTGAGTTAAGCGTGATAGAGAGAGATAGAGTGTCAATGGCGTGTCCATTGACACTCTATCGACACACTACAGAAATCTTCAGTTCTTCTCAGTTTTGTTGTTTATTGAGTTGCCTCAGGGGCGCAGACGATTTGAAATTTTAAAAAGGGATCGTATTTTTTTTTTTCGATATTCTACCAATTTTGTTGCAGTACCGGGTTAAACTTGACTATAGAAACCATTTAGACTCTTAGACGCATGGCCCCACGACGCACCGTTTCTGAGATATGGGCCTTCGATTATTATTTTGTTGTTTTTTTTTTATTAATAAAAAAAACCTTAAATTCATGTTGGGATGCTGCTTACACGGGGGGTGTAACTAAGGGGGGGGGAGGGTCAAATTTTGCCTAATTTTTGCCTAGGACGCACCGTTTTCGAAATATTTGAATTTAAATCTTATTAATAAAAAAATATTTGAAACCGACGAAAAAAAACAATTTTTCGTGGATTTTTTACATCGTCTCATGGTTTTTGGTCGGAGTGTCAAGTTAGGTACCTTCACATACAAACCTTTAATTCAGCTGGGATTCCATTCAGCCGTCGGTGTCTCTGGAGAAAGGAAATGAGCTCGTCAATTAGCTCCCTACCAAGCTTGCTCCTTACCAAGCCGAAACGTTTTGATAAACCACACCTTGGGAAGTTCATGAAAGGCATTCACTTGCAGCTTCATTAGTGCGTGAGATTTGCGGCGCTGGCGCCAAAGCAAACCTTGGCAGTCGGCACTATAAGCCAATGACATAATACGCCACCGCAAAGTAGGTACAGAAGGCCTCATTATGGCGAAAAACTACGTCCACTTTATCAATTTCAATACGTAAGACGTCCTCACACACGGACATTTTATTTTAAATTAAAAAAATAAACAAATGAATCAATCAATAGGGAAAATTGGTGTCGTTGTTCGATGGCTTCACAATGGCGGTTTCATGGCCAAAACACTATTCATACACGATAGAAACAACTGTCAAATACACTTAAAATATTTACAGACTACCGCAAGTTTGGCCATCATGATGCCATTGTAACATTATAGTGGACCAGACTACCAATTATTACAATCGTCTTACTATGGCGTTTCAATGGCACTACAGTGGCAAGTGAATGACCATAAACAGTTTGCAGAATAGCAAATGTCAATGACTATTCTATTGAGACACTACTGACACACTATTGACACGTTGGTTATTTTACAGAATTGAGCCCCTGGAGGCGCGGGGGCGCCGTTAGCATGTTTTTGTACGGACAACCCGGTAACATAACAACCTTATAACTTTGTGATTTTTCATGATACAGTTTTGAAATTTGGTACATGGATTCTTTACATAAAAATAGTAGACACGTGTTTCAGGTTTCGCATACTTATACTAAAAACAATGTTGTATATGAGATAATTTGTTTGTTATTGTGTGAGTTTATGTATGTGTGTAAAGATTTAATACTTGAGATTCGGTATCTAATCGATCGGTGCACCCAAATAAAGGTGCTTTTCGTGATTTTTATTACACAAACATCGGAAAAAGAAAGCCTAAAATCAGTTTTTAACAAATTGAAAAGCAAATAATTCTAAGCGTTCGAAATTTGCGATATTGGTGATATTTTCCTCCGATGTTTATTGTCTAGCCTGGACCATTTTAAAGACAATTAAATGGTACCTATCTCTAAAGAAATAGCAGTTGTTTGACTTATCTAACAACGAGAGCTACATACTTATTGATTTTCACAATTTTTGCCTTTGAACCAGTTTAGAAAAGGAATTTTCAGTTAGCATGAAAAATAACAAAACTAAACTATCAATCCAAACAATGAAAATATGATACATTCCAAAGGATACATACATACAATAATATTTGCAGAGTTGAGTTGACACCTCAGTCCTCACCAAGTGTTCCGTTATTCCAATGTATAAAAATGAACATGGCAGCCGTTCCGGCCGAAGAGCGGATTTCCGCTACCTAAGTTGGTATTTATAGACTTTTGTATTTGTCGGGGATTGAGTTTTCGGGTCAAATGTTGGGATTGCTCTACAAAAACTAATCTCGTGTGTTCATACGTTTTTGTTAGAAATCTACATAATATAATGTTAACAGCTAAGTTATTGAATGGACGTTTTTAATCATGCGCAATAAATTGCTAGATACTCGTGGCAGTCGGGATAGCGAACCGAATCTTAAGTAGCTATTTGTGAAATTGCATGGAAAGATACTCGCACTTATATATTTTACTGTGGCAGACGTACGCAAGAAAAAGTTAGTCAAGATTTTCAGATTGGAAAATTAATTGACCTCACGCACACACTGAAATAAAATTACTCGAGCTACGCAAAATGGCGTTAGGTGGCGTGATAGCAAGCAATCAGTGTTAAAACTGTAATTATCGAAAGTCACCTTATGGCTGTAATTATGGTAACATGCAGGGTTTGGTTTACGAACATTTCTAGGTTGAGGGGAAACGATAGCATCTAATATTTGCCTGGTTTTAGAAAATGATCTCAGGTTGTCTAGTTTTTTTAGGATAAGAAATGCGTACTAGAGGAAGTCTGAAAGTGACACCGGTGACAGAAAAGTTGTGTTGTATAGGCAAGTGATGCGGAGGAATGAGAAAAATGCCATGAGGAAAGTTGTGATATGGCGATAAAAGTAGGGGAAGACCAAAGAAACGATGGATGGCCTGTGTGAAAGGGAGAGACTACCAAGATGACGACTAATAGAGAAGTATGGAATAGGGACATGTTGCGCCGACCCCAAATAAATTGGGGTAAGGGCAGGAGAATGATCATGATGATGATCTCAGGTTGTCTCTTGTGAGACACCCTGACAACCTGACAACTTTGTGAGTGAGTTGTGTTTCACGCGCGCCTCAAAGAGATGTCAGCACCAACTGACGGGGTCCTTTAGGGCCAATGCCTGCCAGGGTTGCGAGTTTGTCCGAAAGGGATATCGTGGCCCCGGCACACAGGCAACGAAAGGAACACGGGTGGGTTTTAGTCAGTAAAAGTCTGACACGCCCTCCCGCTCAGGCTCGAGCGGGAGAAGTTATTTGATAATTACCCACCCAAAAAAAAAAAAAAGTTGTCTCTTGTCCCTAAATCCCAATAATTTATTTCCGTATGATGTATGGAATGAAAACTCAACGACCATATGTTGTGTAATGCTTTCAGGTTTCGTTCTGTGTTAGATTTGGACGCCTTCATGCGAAAAATATATTTTCCTATTTAGTGTATGTACTTTTTTCTGTTACTTTTAGCCTGCATTATCCCACAGCTGGGTAAAAGCCTCTTTCCATGACTTGCAGCTCTTTACATCGAGGGATAATGTCGACCACTGGTCGTTTGTTTTGTCTAGCTCATCCCACCATATTCTACGGAATCTGCTACGATGAATTCTGGCTGTGTCAGAAATAGAAATAATATTTATTTGCATAAATCATGGTGTATAAAGTTGTTTTAAAAAGACAATGAAGAGCTCCATATAGTGGCTATTTTGGCCCACAGCTCATTGGGCATACGGCAGATGTGGCCAGCTTAGTCCCACTTCAGCTTAGCGGCTTTTGGAGCAACGTGAGTGATATGTATTTTGGAGCGCAGTGTAGTGTTGCTAATATGGTCTGTTAACTTGACGCCTAGTATTAGTGCGCTCCATTGCACATAGGTAAACCTTGAGTCTTAGACTTTCGTATGTGAGAGTGTTTCTTTTTACTACGTCCTGAAAATCTAGAGACTTGAATCCTGCTTGTAATAAGCAGGATTCAAGTCTCTAGATTTTCTACCAAACAGGTGTGATGTAATATTTGCACCGACATCTATCAAATTTGTAATTAAAGTAATTTCAAATTTATTAGACTTGTTATGACAGATCTTCAAAGTCTTGTTATGCAATTATAATTAATAATATGATTGAACTAGGTAGGTACCTACTGGTACGAGCTAAAGTCGATAATAATTATACTTAAGTTGCCAAAAAATTATAGGCCCGTTTTGACATTTAGCTTGAATCGATTGACCATCGCGACATAACTAGTGAAGTAACCATACGACTCGGTACCTACTCGATACTCACGATAAATTGATTCAAGTTAAATGTCAAAACGGGCCTATTATTTTTTGACAAGTACAAATGTCGGTTACGGGAAAAGTGTTATGGAATTTCATAAGCATAGTTAGAAAACGAAAAAAAAGGTAGCAGCCGCAAAAAAACGTATGTCTAGTGTAGGGTTTCCCAAGTAAAAAAATGTAACTAACAAAAAACTTGCTATAAAAGTACTGCTGTAAGTACTTCCATAACTTTTTATAAAGAATAAGTATGCCGGCGCAGCAAGAGGCGCCGTCTAGTTTTGTTACGAAGTTACTGGAATTACCGAAAAGTTCGGATAAGAGTGACACTGGCAGGTGACAGTCACTCTAGCCCGCGTACGGGATACCTTAAGAGCGTTTACGACGTACGGCATTTCATACAAACTTTCAAGCCCTTGTTTTTCGAAATGACTGAACCGATTTTAATGAAACTTCACACGCTTAAGCAAGGCACAAAGGTCCAAAAACTTAGTTAAGAACATTTTTGAAATGTCATATTTAAAAACAGATATCTGGAAATCTCTGTTTCAATGGAAAATTGTAAATCGGTCTAATTTGGCTGTAACACTATTTTTAGAAAATGTTCTTAACTAAGTTTTTAGACCTTTGTTTCTTTCTTGTGCGTATCAAGTTTCATTAAAATCGGTTGTATAATTTCGAAAAACAAGGGCTTGAAACTTTTGTATGAAATGCCGTACGTCGTAAACGCTCTTAACGCTACATTCGTTGTTTTACAAGGCTATTGACTTATTTTGTGTTTATTTGTGTTCCTTGGTCAGTGAATCTGTGAAAAATGAGGGACAATAACCGAAAATCTGAAAACAGCTCATTTTCCGAAACCTGGAGCTTCTAACGTACAGTGGTATGTATAACACAATCCAAAGTATATAAAAAAATTCAACCCTAACATCATGTTTTCAGGTTGGTAGCATGGGCAAAGATTTGTTAACCAGTGGTGAACTGGAATTCTGTGGAATATCAGAGAAGCCTTATAAGCCCATAAAATCCGTTGTTCCAAGCATTTTCCCGAAAGTGCATTTGTTCAAGACACGAACCATTCAATATTGAATTAAGTTTTTTTTATTATATATGTATAGTTTACCTTTATATAATTTTTATTTTGTTGTGCTAATAATGTCTATATAATTAACTACTTTGTAATTTTTGAAGCCCATCGGTTTTATAAAAAATATCTGTTCATTTTACTCGATAAACTAGTAGGGGCGGAGCGGGGGCGTTTTACCCCATACAAATTCAGCACAACATACTGGTTTCAATTTTCAGAGTTATCTAGCGTTAACATTTCATCTTTTATGGATTCGATATACATTGGATTGTACTATCTATAAAATATAATACAATGGAATACTCTTTACAATAGGCACCATACAAATTACAGACTTCTGTGTAGAAATTTTACTTTTCTTTTATTTTATATTTGTTTGATTTAACAAAATGGTTGTTACAATACTCGTCGTTGGTACAATACTCAAAATAAATAAAACTTTATAAACAAGTAGCGGTTAATGTAACTAACACATGGTTTCCTTCATAAATAAAGTTTTATACGTTTTAATTTAACCATTATTAAACAAGTAGTTGGTACTTTAATTAACCATTATTTAACAAGTAGTTGGTACTACACTCAAAATAAAATTTAAAAAATACTCTTTATAAACAAGTAGCGGGTAATGTGACTAAAACATGGTTTCCTTCATAAAAAAAGTTTTAAACGTTTTTTTATTTAATACTGTTTTTAAACTTCAAGTAACATGAACACGTTCTAAATAACTTAAGTATTGATTCCTATTATTATCGAAAACTCGCAAATAATATGAATTAGTATTTTTTTTTAGAGAGCTCTTCCTAATTAAGTAATTACCATATTTTTGAATTAGAATCACCCTAAGAGGACTTTCAGGTTCCCATTGGAGACGCTAGTAGTCACACTTTTAAACTAGCTTTTTTGTATGAAGATGGCGTTCTTCTTCACTAGAAGTAAATAGTCTTCTGTGGTCAGGGGAGCTGCCGTCGTACCACGTCCACGACATTGCTATATTTCGACACAATCCTGATGATATTGAAGCTGCTGAACCACTTACACTACGATTACTTCTGATAAAGGCTATCCTGCGCCGTTAAGTAAATATTTATTGCAAGGTTAGAGGTAAAAATAATATTTCAAAATAAATAAATAAGTTAGACCAACATTAGACCAACAACGTTAGATCGAAGCCTCTAGCTAGATAATCTTGGAAATAACACACTCAAACAAGTTTACTAATTTCGATACAAACTTACTGATCATTAACATAGGTTGTTTATTACAGTAACATTAATAAATAATTACAGGGTGTAAGGGACAGCCCTCCGCAAATTAGCAGGGTCCATTCAGCTCCTTATTTTGAATCATATTCCAGTGAAAATTTTCTCAGGAAAATTGTAATTTTTTTTTATCGTAATTTCAGTTACTATTTCAATGTAAAATCACATTCTCTGTACGCAGTACTCCATTAATGTAAATAACACAGCTAAAATAAATAAATCTGCAATGGCTGTTGAAATTATCTAACGAACGACGCCTGAAATCAGGTTCATTGGATTCCCATAACGTTCCTGAAATAATTTCATGTACCGGTCATCTTAGTACGATATACTGAATTCACCCCATCAGTCTGCGGAGGGCTGTCCAGTAATATAAAATAGCAACGCATGCCCTAAATGATGCAAAATATGTACTAGATATATTAATATGTTCATCATTTATTTTTATCATAGTCTGTAAGCATACATTTTGTAGGTATTCGGGCACTAACAATCGAATAAAGAATTCCATTCCAAAAAAACAAAATATTTTATAACAATGACTTGACAAATCATTTATGCAAAAATGTTATACAAAAGCAGATAAAAATGAAATGCTGTTCGTTGGTAACCGCATAAAGGCTCGTGCAGACCGGCGTGACGTGTCGCGCGACGCGACACCGCTGCACCGGTAGAACAATTTCCATGAAAGCGGTGTCGCGTCACGCAACAAGTCATGCCGGTCTGTCCGAGCCTTAACTTGAGAACGGCTGTACCGGTTTGGCTAATTTTAGTTTTTAAATGTTAATAGTTTGAATTAGGAAAATTGGAAAAGTTTCCTGAGAATTTTCATATTCGGGAAAAGCTGAAAGTTCTTTTTTATATGAATTATTGTAACTAGTTCTTAAAAGTTAAAGTTCTCTTCAGTCTCAAAAGTATTTTAAACTTATGAGATATGCTCCACCTATTTAAAAGTGTCCCGCACTGTTACCGTTGACGGTTCATATTTTCCCGACTGCGCTCAGACGGTTGGAAATTAAAATTGTTTTAATTCTTTGGCGTCTTATATGAGGTTTCTTGTTCTTGAGAATATGCTCTTGAAAGTCAGTTTAAGCTTTCGTATAATGTTACATGATGTAGATACTTGCTCGTTGGTATTTTCGGTAACCAATTACTTATTGAAGAGAGAGATATAGTTGTAAATTAAGTTTGTTTTTAGGGTTCTGTTTCCGTCTGTCAGTCCGTCTGTCATGGCCGATTTGCTCCGAATCTACTGTACCGATAAAGGCGAGGTTATCTATAGATATAAGAAAGAAGGAGATATGCCCGGTGGTTGAAAATGTATCGGAACCCGGTGTCTCCAGTTTGTCCCTACCACTCGTCACAACAACTACACATGCAGTTCAGTAAAAGCAATAGATACCAAGTCGCGCACACTACTACACTATCAATTATAAACCTTATCCCGTCAAAAACAGCGTGGTGCATTTACCATGCACTGTACAATTTACTCACACGAAAACATCGGTCGCTATATCGTTGTGCTGTGCAAATATACGCTAGTGGTTGACTAAATCGGAAAGTTATCGATTCTTCCATTTGTATTACGTATTAAAAAAATTGTGTGGCCCAAACGTTTAAATTAATTAATAAATGATTTACTAGTACTAGTAGCTAAAAAAATCTATTATTAAGTAAATAAAAAAATACACATTAGCAGAACATCAAAATGAGTAAAAAACAATATTTCCACATGGGTCTTCCAATCAGGTTAATACGATTGACAAATTGAAGAATAAACTATCATCATTCAACATCATTTCAGCCGAAAGACGTCCACTGCTGGACATAGGCCTCCCCCAAAATGAGGGGGGGGGAGGGAGGTTGCCATAATCGCCACGCTTGGCAGGCGGGTTGGCGATCGCAATATGGTGTTAAAATACATAGAGAACGCTGCTGGCCATTCCCTAGTAAGTCCCTTGGTCACCATTTACGGAAAGAAATACACCCACGGAAAGAAATAGGATGGTGCTATTCTTTACGTCCGGCACCACATGGAACACCGGCACCACGCGAAGCAATAATAGTAGGTATACTCGTAGTAGCTGTGATTTAAGAAAACAAAAGTAACGTAGTAAAAGCAAGAAAATTTTATGATTTATTGTTTTTCATGATTTTAAAGACAAATATAGTAAAATACTTTTACTTATATGTGTTAAGTGATGCCATGATTTATGAAGTTTTTAGTTTGGCTTCGGTTTTTACAAGAACCCACTGAACAACACGGCATTCTTAAAGATTATCATGATCGCGGTCAAAAGCGCACTAGTTCGCTGAAACGATCATTTTGCTTGTGACATGATCGTTACAATCATGTCGCGCGGACACAGACACGCCTCCTTCCCACTTATCCGATTTTTTATGCTTTTATGTTCTCCGGATACTCGTCGTTTTGTACTGTGTTCTAATCGTAGATAAAACGGATTTAAATGTTGGAAAAAATCTATCTATATATATATATATAAAATTCAAAGTCCTGACTGACTGACTGACTGACTGATATATCAACGCACAGCCTAAACCGCTGGTCCTAGAGACATGAAATTTGGAGGGTGTGTTCTTTGTAAAGAGTAGGTATCCACTAAGAAAGGGTTTTTTGAAATTCCACCCCTAAGAGGGTGAAATAGGGGATGGAAGTTTATATGAAAATCCGTCAGTTTTGAAGTTAGGATCTTCAAATTTGGTGTATAGGCTGACGATTAAAAATTAATTTATACGTGTGTCAGCGTATTTGAAAATTCTACCCCCGAAGGGTTAAAAAGGGGGATGAAAGTCAATGTATCAAAGTCCTTAATTTTCACAGCAAAAATCACTAAATTTATTATCTAGGCTTATAGTTGGAAGCTAATCCAATGGTGTTGATAGAATTTCAACCCTTAAGGGGTAAAAACGGGATAAAATTTTATTTTTAATGAAAGTTCTTTTTAAGTTACAATCACTAATATTTCGGCTTATGGTTGGAAACTATAGCATCCGCTAAGAAGGGATTTTTCGAAATTCGACCTTTAAGGGGTGAAAAAGGGGGATAAATCTTATTCCTTGAGTTATCAAACCTGAAACTTTGCACGAATACTAACCTAAGTAAATTATAAAGTGTGACATTTTTTTTAACTACCCTCTAAAGGGGGATTTGCGGATGTCAGTTTGTATGGAAGAATTTTAACGCGCGGTCCGATTAACTCGAAACTCAGTATTTATACTGTAAACCAAAATAAATAAAAGAATTTAGTTAATAAGAATTTGAAAAGAATAAGAAGAAAGAAAGAAGAAGAAGGGTTGTTAAGAATTTGTTTAATTTTTTTCAAAAATTGACCCTTTTTTTTTGCGTGGTAAATTATCAAATAACTTTTCCCGCTCTGGGCGGAGCGGGAGGGCGTGTCAGACTTTTACTGACTAAAACCCACCCGTGTTTCTTCCGTTGCCTGTGTGCCAGGGCCATGATATCCCTTTCGGACAAACATCACAACCCTGGCAGGCCCTAACGGACCCCGTCAGTTGGTGCTGACATCTCTTTGAGGCGCGCGTGGAACACAACGGGCAGTCGAACTGGGCCTGTTCCTTATCGGATGGCGAGCTACCCATCGCTCACCGTACGCAAGCCCGCGCCTACGGTGGCCGGAAGATGGCTTGCTACTCCCGACGCCCGGGGCGTCTCCTGCGGCGACTAGGGGCGCGAGGGCGCGAACCTTGTTTCTCCCTCACGCGTTTTGCCTCCTCCTTCGCGAGCATTACTGTTTCACAGAAGGAGGTAACGGCCTCCCATGCACTCTCGCTCCGAACCATAGCCTGAACCAGGGCTGGACGCGAGAGATCGCCGCCGCCGTGAGGACACAGCGGTGCTCCACCCAAGCTGGGCAGACCTCCAGCGTATGCTCCACCGTGTCTTCCGGGCGATCCACACAGTGGTGACACCCGGGCGTTTCCTCCCGCTTTATCCTGAACAGGAACCTCCCGAAACAACCGTGTCCGGTGAGAACGCAGTGGCGCCTCTCTAGCCACTCCTCAAAGAGGGGACTTATCGCCACAATTGTGGCGTGCCCAGCGCTGGATTGCGACAAGCGCACTCTCCATGCCACCATAAGATCCCGCCGGAGCTCCGTCCGCTGTGCCGTGATTTCTCGCGGCAGCGGAGTTTCGACCCAGCGTTTCGCCTCCTCGCGCCACTCCCAGATGTGCGCGAGGACTTTTGCCTCCAGATCCCACGGCGGCAGTCCGGCAAGGAGGCTCGCCGCCTCACGGGAGACTGTGTGATAATGACCCTTAATAGGGTGAAAAGGGGTAGTCAATTTTACAAGAGAGGATTCTACTGTGTAGCTTGATTAACCCCAAATTAGGACATTGGAATCAGCTAAGAAGGGGTTTTTGGAAATTCAACCTTTAAGGTGGTAAAAAAGGGGGATTTTGTTTGTATGAAAAATTTTATTCCTTGAGTTAATAAACCTGAAACTTGGCACCAATATATAAATATATTTTACCTAAGTAAAATATAAAGTTTGTCATTTTTTGTTTTTTTAAACTACCCCCTATGGGTGGATGGATCGGGGGATACAAAACTTTTATGGAATAATTTTAACGCGCGGTCCGGTTAACTTGAAACTCAGGATTTATACTGAAAACAAAAAATAAAGAATAACTTTTATCCGGTTTTTTTTTAAATCTGCCCCTTTTAATGCGGTGAAAAGGGATAGTCAATTTACAAGGGAGGATTTTACTGTGTGGCTTGATTAAATTGAAAATTGGTATAAATAACCTATAAATCTAATAATAGAAACGTCAAAACGATGTTTCAACAATTTACCCCTTTGAGTGCGTAAAAAGGGGCGATATAGTTTGTGTGAACAGAATCTTATTTCTTTTGATATATAAACTTGAAATTTGGCCCGAGTACTTATTTACTTAACATCAAGCCTGCAATCCCTAAAGGGTTAGGTAGAGGTGTATCTTTCGTACACCCACATTTCGACAGTTTTGTTTTGCTTTGTTTATGCCATCAACCGGGCATAAATGCAGACTTCGGGCTGCTACTAAGAAATTCCTAATGGAAAATCCAATAACACTTTGCCCGACCTGGGAATCAAACCCTCCCCTCATTCTCAGCAGTCGCGCCTGTGACCAGTAGACTAACGAGGCAGTCATTGCTTAAATAACAAAGTTTGTCATAACTTTTGCGTTTTTCAAAACTACCCCTCAAAAGGATTTTAGGGAGTGTTATGGTTTGTATTTAAAGAATCTTAACGCGCGGTCCGATTAACTCGAAACTCAGACCTCATAATGAGTTTTCGAGAATCGGAAAAAGGGGTACATAGTTTTCGGGAGAATTTTACTGTGTACCTTGAATAACTCAAAAGTTGGTACATCAATTATTATTTAAGAACAAAAATGTAGAAAAAATAAACAATACAAAATTTCTTACAAATAGACTTAGACATGAAATGGACGAGGACACGAAGTATGTATTTATATGCTATATAATATCCTCCGTAAAGTTGTAAATCAAACTGCACTCCTATCTGCTTACCACGCTTACGTTGGTTCCAACTAAGATATGAATGCTGCTGATAGAGAAGCTGCTTTTTTTTTCGACCTCCACGCGGGCGAAGCCGCGGGCGAAAGCTAGTATATTACATAATTCAGACTTTGATGTAGATATTTCGGCCGTGCGATACACGATTACTTCTACATTACTGCATCCAATTAAATCGCAAAGATACGTCTAAATTATGGTCTAATTATCTATCATTCATTCGAGTTATACTAGGCTTTGAACAATAAAACTTATACCATAACTAACTTAACACATTATGTGAACAAAGATTATAATTTATAATAAAGGTCGTCAAAAATGTGATATAAACCGCCCGACATAATGTGAAATATGAAAATACCTATACCACTAATTCCAAAATGAAGTGTTTTCATCTTTGTATGTGCTCGCTTCGTGTCCTTTAGTCCCAAGTGTGGTCCCAAGCGGAACGTGTTGGAGGTCGGACGTGCGCTAATTTTTTCAAACCCGCCACCCCCGCTAAATTCTGTTACCGGCTGAGCCACAAATAGCTCGTAAATACATACATCAAAAGTGTCTATTTTAATTATAAAAAAATATCCAATTCATATTTACCAAATCTAGTCTTCCAGACTGGCTTCTTACTGTAATTCCTATGTTTAAGTTAACAACTTATCCCTATATTTTGTAAAAATTAAGGAAAATTGGAATTTTTGCAAATTATGGGAATTAACCAAGCTAATGTCGTCAATTAAATGGCAAAAAAGGCTAAAAATCGGATTTAAAAAATTTGGTATTGTAAGGATAAAAAAAATATATCTGTGTTTCCACCATTGACACGAATCACAAAATCACAGCGATTTGGCATGCTTAAAATCAGTTCATCTAAATCACTGAGGAATGGGCGCCCACGTTCTTTCTAACAAGTCAAAAAGTCGTTGTGGGGTATGCACGACATCCATACTCGGCAGAGCTCTTCTTTAGATCATATCCCACCCTGCCGGGGTTGCGAGTTTGTCCGAAAGGGATATCGTGGCCCCGGCACATAGGCAACGGAAGGAACACGGGTGGGTTTTAGTCAGTAAAAGTCTGACACGCCCTCCCGCTCATCCCAGAGCGGGAGAAGTTATTTGATAATTTCCCACCCAAAAAAAAAAAAGATCATATCCCATGCGTGCTAAATTGGGTTGTGGTCTGGCGAATGAGCAGGCCACGGCAGAACATTGATGCGAGCATCGGCAAGAGTGCGTGTTACGACTGTGGACGTGCATTGTCGTGCATTAGTCGAAACGAATCACCCTACTGGGTTCGCAAAGGGATGATCACATTTGAAACAATCCTCTTCGCATAAATCTGAGCATTGAGGCTGCCCCTGATCCAAATGAGATCGGTTCTTGCACCGATCCAAATACCGACCCAAACCATTATTGTTCCCCCTCCATATGAATGAACTTCCTGACAAAATTTCAAACGTTCTTGACGTTCAGAGGTCCTCCAAACTCGAGTACGTCTTGTATCCGGCCTCATACCGAAACGAGATTCATCGGAAAAGCAAACACAACGCCAGTCTTCTTCCGCCCAATTTCTGTGTTCGCGAGCCCATTGTAAACGGGCCTTACGATAGCGGGGTGGAACTCTGAGCGGCTTCGGAAACGCAGACCCACTTCACGTAAACGATTTAGGATGGTTTGGTCGCGTAGCCCAACATCATGGCGGTCATAGTACGATTTCGTCGAGCAGTATTTTGAATGTACCGGTCCTGTCTGCAAGTGGTGATGCGAGATCATCCTCCATGTCGCTCAGCCACGCTGCCCTGATACGATAGCGTGTCCAGAGGCGGCTTATGACGCTCTGTGCAGAGCCAAGAGCAACAGCCACAGTGTACGGTGCCCGGAACCAGCTCGCAACATAATAATATGAGATGAACATAGCATTATGGCATACCTAGTTTTTTTTTTCAAAGTCGCGTTTCGAACTTAATTACATTTTTTGTTTTCGAAAAAAAAAAAGCTAAGTAGGTATGCCATTTACTTCTACTCCGTTCACCTATTATACCCATTTTTTTCGAGACGGTAAAAAAAGTCATCCAGTATAAAGGTACCTAGATAATTATTTTGCATCATGTATCATCGGGCGTTGCTATTATGTTTACAGAAAAATACAGGGTTACAAAGTGTAGTAGGTAGGCACGATAGGTAAACCAAAACATGAAAAAACTAATCTGGTAGCTACATAGTGTACTAAATGTGGTAAGTAATACAACTGAAGTTGTTAAATGTGATGTTAAAAAGCTACCTGCGAGAGATATTATTAGTATTTTTTTAATTAAATCTGTCTATCAATAACCGCCGGCTATCAGCAGGCTGACGAACAACGTTTCTACGCATTGTGATATTGCGATTAGTATGGCTTTGTTTTTTTTACATACATTTCAAACCACCGTGCACCGCACTGTTCTCGATTACTCTTTAGAACGACCAAATAAACGTTAATTATTAGTGAGTTTAACCCTTAATACACATGCTATTTTCAGCCTCATAATTACATTCGTGGGGAACTAACTCCCCCATGCTTATAAAGTCTATAAAGAGGTTTATTGCAAAAAAATATGTACCTATTACTTTTCGTAAAATAAATATACGCGCTTTTGACAAAGCAAATGTAGAAAAAAACATAATACTGACATTTCGAGCGTCTAATAAAAAAAGTGGTAATATACATTTTCAGTTTTTAGTTCAAAGGCCAAATACTAAATAAATTTAGTAACTAAAAACAATGTTAGTCTTTCTCTGTCAATAGTGTTACCTATCTTAAATACAAAACAATCATAAAATTCTACAATTCTCTTATAAGATGGGAAACCACATGGGTAATTAATATTTTTTAGAAGTAAACAAAGATGTAACGTTTTACATCTTTGTTTACTTCTAAAAAATATTAATTTTGCAGAACCATTATTGATCGCGATGGCGGTGTTTTATCCCATTAATACCTGTTTATTCATATAAAAACCATTAGGGCTATTACCCTGTTCTTCTATGTTCTCTACTTCTTAATCTTCCAAGTCACTTTCAAGCTCTGGCTCAATTACTATTTTCTCGTTTTGCGTCAATCTCCTCTAGTTCTGCGTCACTCAAGTCGAATAATTACTCCAATAAAACCTCTTCATTTTACTATCTTCGAACTCTGGATCATGTCTCAGATCTTCAAGCTTATGAGGATTTATAACTATTATTTATGTAGTGCGCCACAAATATAAAAAATCACAAATAAATTAAAAATATAGTAATAGTTATTTATGATACTAGTGCGGTAAGGTGGTTTTTACAAACGAGTAGACGAATGTAATGGCTTACCATAGTCACCAGTTTGTAAATACCAATTGCCGCACGTGTGTCATACAACGGTAACATATTTGCGAGAAAACAGTACAACAGGTAATGAAACAAGCCATCACAACATTTTCAGAGAATGATTGAATATTTCTTCTAGTCTTCCATGATATAAAATGATTGTAAATCATTAAACACCACTCTCGCAATTTTGGTGGCAAGAGACCATGGAGGTGGAGTAGATTCTATCGGATTCCTCGCCTTAGCTCATTATATTATTTTATTTATAAATATCAATCGGAAAGTCGCAACAATCTTTGATGTTTCTAATATGAAAATGGTGCGAATTTGCATATAGCGCCACGTGCGCATGGTTAAAACTAGCACTACATCTTTCGTCTCATTTTCTCTTTAATAATAACGTGTAATAAACTTATTGAGCAAAAGCACTTCCAAGGAGGTTCGATCATTCAGCTTATTTATTTTCGTAATGTGAAACTCCTTGGTGGAATTCTTGTATATTTTTATGGAAATAAAAAAAAACTGTAAAGGATACACACGGCGCGGCGTTAAACAACGAAGTATGCGGTAAAACATGTACTTACAGGCTACGTAAATCCATTTTTTGAGTAAACGTCTTGAAAAAACTATTACACACTCTTGGGAGATCTAAGTCCCGCAATAGCACGTGTCTGCTGAACTATATGCCGTAGCCCGATGCGCTTTCGCCCGTCGCGAGGTCTCTGGCAGCCCTGAGAATACTACGAGTATACACGGAGTCGCGACCTCGTGACCATCAAAATAATAAAAATGTTCCCGGAAATGTGTGTGTGCCCTGACCCTTGTTCCCCGCGACTAGTGTTAAAGGTTAAGTAAAATATCAATCTTTTTCGAAAAATAATTATTACTTTATCTAATAATAATATATTGTTTAATCGATAAACGGTGTAACAGAACAAAACAACAGTAAGTTGTCGCTCAGTATAAATATCAGAGTGGCTGTAAAAGCGACCCCATTTGTTGGCAGCTGTACTATTTGAGCTCACGTTGGAACTACGACAAAGTGAATATAAAATTATAATGTAAAGCAAACAGTTTATTATCAAAGGTAAAAGAAACTCTATGAATATTGCAAGGAGTTGCAAGTCTTCTCATTTCAAAATCGCTACAATAACTTAGGTACAAATATCGTTTTTTTTTTAATTCTTTTATAATAGCCATTCCGCAACCAACGACACTACTTATTAAACAGAGTTGTTCCATTGTTATTTTGTTCTTTAGTGTGTGGAAAAAAAATAATAGCTAAGTACATATTACAACGCTTTTATTTGGGCTAGTACTTGAAACGAGTGGATGGGATGGAAAATCGAAAGTCATCATCTAACAGACAAATATGTTTACTAAAATTGCGTTAAGAAACACAAAGTTCTTGTTATTACGAAACTTGTATAAGATGCACCATTATGTCGCTCCGTATGTCAATGTAGGAAGTGTCAGCACTAACATAATGTAGTGTGTAGTGAACTGTGTTCTCAATAATTTCGAAGTTTCAACACTCTGTAGAACCTTGAGGCGATGTCAGAAATGATGAATATCACTTCACTTGCAGGGTTATGATTGGTTCACTTATAGTTTAGGAAGAATTACTTGTGAACAGCTTGACTGAAATCACTGCTATGACCGATTGTCTGCTGATACGTGATAACCTTCTCCAAAACATAACTTATTTATTTATTTCAAAATATTTGTTAATTTTGGATTACTTACTTACCAAAATTAACAAATATTTTCATATTTTATATTATTATTGATAATGATATTGATTTAATTTTTTTTTTCAGCTCGTACCCATTGATTTATTAATAGCGGTAGATACGGGACTCAACTAAGTGATGTGGTCCTATCAAACTAGGTGATGCCTGTAGTGGCACGAGCGAGATAGATATTACAAACATGCATGAGAGACAAGATACGCGCGAGTTGCGAGACAGACTCCACCGAGCCCAGGGTGTCTACTCCGAACATAAATCTGAAGTATCGGCCGAATTTTCGGCCGTTGATCAACTACGGCTCACTATGCTATAGCTTTATTTAAGCGGGCACGCCCATTATGCCTGGAGGATTTGATTTAGATACGTTTTGTTTACGTTATTTGTGCTAGAGTATAATTTTAGACGATTATTATATAAATTATATTTTTTTGTATAGTGGTGTGTGCTAGCTAACATAAGGCAAATAATTTAATTTAATGTTTTATGTTGCACTTTACATTTTATTGTATAGATTCAAGTTTTTAAATGAACAGACAGCTGTGCTGCTGGGGAGTTTGTTGCGCCACTTCTTCTTCCCAGCTAAAGCACTAGGAAGTGGTGAAGGGTGGGCGTTTTTGGGGGACTGTCTCATGTAATTTTGACGTTCGAAAAGTGCTGATTCTCAGCCTAGTTTGAATAAATGACTTTTGATTGATTTTGATTGATTGATATGGTTGACTACGGCGAAAAAAAATCAACAGTTAAAGAGATACCTAAGCCAAAGTAAAAAATGTGACTTTAAGTCGGGTAAGGATTCAAAGACAAAAAAAAGGAAACTATATGAAGTTATAAAACGGCCGAACATTCGGCTGATACTTTGGATTAACGCTTCGGAGTAGACCCCCAGGTTTACTGATTGCGATGTTAGCGCGTAACGTATCTTCCTCCTTTTAATATATCAATGCTCATACCACTGATCTTTAAATACATCTTATCTACGGAGAATGCAGTGGGCTACAACATTACTACTCAAAGTTTTGTTAACCTTATGTATTAAATAAGTTGTAATTGTTTATTATCCCTTAACAAATAAAATTAAAAATTAAAACTTGTTTTTCCAACGTAATTTATTTATTATTTACTAGTTTTTGCCCGCGGCTTCGCACGCGTTTATTTAGAAATTGACAATCAATTCGGGTTGTACTCTGCTTGTAGTTTGGCCGTTGCAATCATGGGCTTAACACGTTACTGAAGTTTCTTTAATAATATAATTCAATCATGATTCGAAAGACACGTGGCGCCATCTGTTATCATAAGAACGTTATTGTTGTTTTCCTCGGGAACAGAATGATCGGTTCAGTGGTTTGGGCGTGAAAAGGTAACAAACAAACAAACAAACAAACTTACTTTCGCATTTATAATATTAAAGTTTGGATATCCTTTACAGTTTAGGTACCACTTGACTGAAACTTACTTTCTCATAATGCTAACTTTTAGCTTTGTGTGGGATCATACGTCTCACGTAATATTTGTAATACACACCTTCCAATACAAATAAAGAAAAAGATAATAAACTTCTATTATTGAAATCCTTAGAACGGCCTTTCTTTTGGTGTCCCCTTTAACCCTAATAAGATATAACTCACGACTTTATTCAACGTCAACGCTTATTTAGTTGTTGTTGTGCTGACAGCGTTGTTTCCAAAACTGTCGATTTCAGAAAAGTTTTAATCACCCAGCGTTACCAAATGAACGAATCTACTTTTTACTTCCTGCACTGTATTAAAAACTTGTTTATTTTTTAGATTCTCTTGTTTGTCCAATAAAACGCAAGAGAACGATAGTAGTACGGTCACTGCTCTCCATTACCTGGCCCCCTTACAAAGAAGAAGAGTGGAAAAGGGATCTACTTAATAATTCCACGTGCGCATGTCCATGGTAATAATTTAATATTAGCAGCTCCTTAATTTCGTAGCAGTAAGGGCGGTTTTCGTAGTTCAACCTCCCTAACGCACGTCAGCAGTAACCTGGACCTGCAGTCTCGACATACATAGCGATCGCATTACGACGAATTCGGTCGGAAAGTCCTAATGGAGTCCCCTAGATGGTCCAAAATGATTGACAAGATTGTGGTTTTTTTGCGCTTAACAAAAGCAATTTTGACCGTCTAGAGATCCCATTAGGACTTTGCGATCGAATTCGGTCGTTAAGCGATCGCTATCTATGTCGACACTGCAGGGCGTGATGACGATCGTCAGGAGGTCCGTTTCCGTGCAGTGTTGGGTGACCTCATCTAATTTTGTGGTAAAACACATTATTAAATAAAACATCACGTTAACATGTAGCAGGAAAATTAATCTGTTTATCGTTCATAGTTTTATCTATAAAAATCTTAATTATTACATGATTATAAACTAAAGCCACTGGTCGTGTCTGCCTGTGTATCCGCGTTGTTCCTTTAAACTCCGCAAAAGATTTTGATGCGGTTTTCCCCATCATCTGGAGAATTTATCCGTTTCCACCTGTGCTAAGCTATGTGCACCAATGAATATGATTGGTGGATATCAAACGCATCCATAGCAACGTAACATAGCAAATATCTGGTCGAAAAGCACCCTTATACTAGGTAATATTATAGTATAACAACTACATTACATTTACCTTGATTAACTCCGTGATCCAGCTTTCATTCACAACTTGTGAAATCATTAACTTTGGGAGTGAAGAAAATAAGGAACTATTCGAAAACTATGCGTTATTGGCAAATATCTCAAACTACACCACAAAGTTAAGGACTGAATAACTGTTATGTGCTAGTTTTTTCATCATCTATTCACTTTTTAGGGATCCGTAGTCAACATGGAACCCCTACGGCCTTGTTACTTAACAAGAATTATCTTTAGAGCCAGGCTTAAACCATCGTGTCTTTTTTTAATTTCGAACCTGATTCCGTCTGAGATAAAGTTCTTAATAACAAAAACTGATTTTAGATCCGAATCTAAGTTGTCAACTTTGTATTAAGAACTTTATTTCAGACGAAATAAGGTTCGAAATTAAAAAATTACACGATGGTTTGAACCAGGGTCTAAAGATAAACCTTGTTTTGTAATAAGGCCGTTATAGTTTCGCGATGTCCGTCTGTCGATCTGTCTGCTTGTCCCGGCTTAGCTCAGAGACTCTTTATACTAGAAAGCTGTAATTTGGCATGGGTACCTATACATATTAATCATGCCAATAGAGTGGTAAAATAAAACATGATTCCGCCCTTACACGTAAACTGGGGAGGATATCTTTTTCTCGTCTATCCCATGATACAGTGTATCGTTGGATAGCCCGTTCATAAATATTAAGAGTCTGCAAAGATCATTTTTCGATTCAGGGATCCGTTTGCGTAATATTATATTTTTTTCGATTCAAGTGTGGGGGAAGTGTACCCCACACTTAAATCGAAAAAAAAATTGAGAGGGGCAAAGTACATATTTTTTATCGAGTCAAGTGTGACGCGATAAAAAAAATGTACTTTGCCCCTGTCAGCTAAATGTTGTTTTTGGACATGTGACAAAAATCATGGCAGTAGTGTATAATTATAATGAAATTAAAAGGAAAACTATCACAGCTAAGTAGACTTTACAAGTTAACAAGTAATAGTCGACCAACTTACATTTGCAGTTGGAGAATTGACCGTGACGTATATCGATGTAGGTATGGGGGAACACGTTTTTCAACTACAGTGTTTAGTTTGTTTTTGGGATAAATTCATCCCAACTCCGTACGGAACCCTTCATTGTGCGTGGTCCGACACGCACTTGGTCGGTATTTCTATTAAAATTTGGATAAATAAGCAGCATTAAAACTCAACGGCCGTGCGCTAAACAAAACTTGATATAAGTGTAGATTGTTGGTATCAGTCAAGTCGCAATTCGCATTCATGTTCATATTCATATTCATATTCATCATTTATTGCATCCATGTAGTTTACAAGTTGTTACATGTTTAGGTACAGGTTTCATACATGAACCCTGCTAGGGCACAGCAATATAAAAAGTTGAATTTACGTACTACAGTGTCACAACATTAAAAGCACAGTGCTAAAAAAAAAAAAATATACTAATGTCAACATGCTTAACAGATTTTCATCACTTCTCATTTAAATATACTGTCATGATATAATACAGGTTATGGTAAAACAATTAATTGGTGATTATTTCCATTCATAAATTAAAATAAGATAGTAAAATTAAATTAAAACAAATATCGATAACAATAATAATCATGATACAACTTAACATAACATAGGTAAGTATAGGTCAAAATTGTAGGTGCTGTGTGTATTATGTAGGTACAGGTATGAATTTCAATGTCAAGATTTACTTATCGTCAAAGAATTCCTTTAGAATAAAGGAATAATAATAATACGATTTTAATAAAAGGTATTTTTGGAGACTGTTTTTAAATTTATTTTCGTACTCTGTGTCCTTTATTGAATTTGGAAGTTTATTATATATTTTCACGCACATGGCCAAAGGTCCTGAATGGAACATAGTTAATTTTGAGCTTGGTAAGGCTAATTCATTTTTGTTTTGGCGTCTAACACTGCGGTGTTGCGGGCGAAGGTCCTTAGTGAGTGGGAATAGTGACTGGTGTTTTCTTACAAATTTGCTAACTTTTAAAATGTAGATACTAGTTAGTGTAAGGACTTTGTATTTTACAAAGAATGGCTTGCAGCTTTCTGTGTTATCTATATTGGCAAGAATTTGTATGCATTTCTTTTGTAGAATAAAACGTCTGTCTCTGTCTACACCATTTCCCCAAACCACGATTCCATAACTTAGCCAGGAGTATGCGTAGGCATAGTATGCTGTTAGAGCAGTTTTAAAATCGGTAGCTCTTTTAAGCTCCGCCAAGGCATATATAAAGCTGGCTAGTTTGTTTGTCAATGCATCTATATGGGCATTCCAGTTTATATTGGTATCTATAGTTAAACCTAACAATTTAAACTCGTTTATGCATTGCAGCTTTATGTTGTTGAATGAGTAATCTATATCTAATTTGCGTTTTTGGTATGGTCTATATTGCATTAGCTTTGTTTTGTCAAAGTTTAACTCCAAGTTATGATCCTTTAACCATGCTATTATTTTGGAGAGCTTATCATCTAGACTTAAGTTTAGGTTTACTGTATTGGTGTAAGGAAAAATTATTGAAATATCGTCAGCAAATAAAATACTTTGAGCGTCAATTTCTTTAGGCAGGTCATTAATATAAACTAGAAATAATAGGCATCCCAAAACGCTGCCTTGTGGTATTGACATTGTCCTTTTTGCTTTATTCGACCTTACGCGTGTTATTTGGCCAGTGCGTAGGTCTCTATGTTCTATCTCTACGAATTGTTCCCTATTTTCTAGGTACGAGCAGAACCACTTGTGTGCTGTACCTCTAACACCTATTGCATATAATTTGCTAAGTAATATTTCGTATGAAACTCTGTCGTAGGCTTTGCTCATATCCAGTAAAATCCCTACTGCATAATTTTTATTATTGATTATATTTAAAGCTTCCTGGATATACTTAAATATTGCTAATGTCGTGGATCTATTTTTCCTGAACCCATTCTGGCTATCGTTGAATATTTTATATCTTTCGCAATAAGAATAAAGTCGTTTTGACATCGCAGTCTCCAATATTTTTCATGTCTGTTTTTCACGTCCACCAAAAGAAAATTATTTTCGAATTATAATGCCTAATTGTGCATGCAAGTAAATCTCGTAGTGATAAAACGACTAAACGACTTAACCACGGTTTATTTTCGATGAGATTTTTTTTTTTTTTTTGTTGGGTGGTAAATTATCAAATAACTTCTGCTGAGACATGGATCACAATTTTTCTATGACATTACTTCTAATAGTCTCTCTATAGTATGTATCTTAAATCTCTTTTTGGGTGTATCAATTAATTGCTCATGGTAAACCTAGGTATAAAATACACTGCATTGTGAACCTAAACGCGGTGAAATAAGAGCCATTTTTCGAGCAATTGTGTTGGAAAGCGATATATTGGCAAAGTGGATCAAAAACTTTTAATGCATATCCTTCAAAGGAAACGTCTAATTAACGAGTATTTCATCGCATAATTAGCGCATAATTATTAAATAACTTTATATTTCTCGTTTTTCTTCGTTATTGTCAAGAAAATATGTGATTGTTTGAATATTGCTCACGTAAACTCTCGCGAGACTTAATTTGGACCCTGTTTGCATTTATACAGTAGCTACTTGAATGTCTATGAAAAGGTTATATCCGAATTTAGATGAAATAATAACATCAATGTTGAAACTCAACCTTTGCGTCCCTTGCGATACTTGACAAGTCTCAAGCTGCTTCATCGTATTTTAAATGATTATTTCCTATGTTATTTTACATTATGCGAATGTTTGCATTGCGTTGGAAGCCTGGGCTTGGACGAAGTACTCCGTTTTTATCCGTGTTTAATTTAAAGCTCAAAACTATACTAAGTTGGCTCCCTTAGCACCTGGGACAGGGATGCCGCCTGAATTCAAGCTGAAAATAGAATGACGTCCCTATACCGGGACGGTCATTCTATTTTTAGCTGGAATTCAGCTGAACTAGACTCGATCTTGAAGGGACCCAACATTGTATCTCAGTTGCAGGGTAATGTTAAATATAATATACCAAAAGGTATATTACGAGTATAGCGGGCAGGCAGAAGTGATGCACACGTTATCATCGCGATCACATTACAACTGAGCCGGTTTTAATTTCTATGTCATAGAGGCCAGCGACGATTTCTCTTTTTGGTTCTAACAGAAGAAAAGTTCGAACCAACCTAACCTTCGAATCCAGGCTGGCTGGCCGGCTGTCGCTGAAGACCAGCGTTGGGGCTCGCCAAGGGTCGCAGCAGAGCGATGGCCGTTTTGCGTAGATGTGACTAGTTATATTTTCCGCCAACTTGTTTTTTTTTGTATTTCTGATTTATTTCGTCATGATTATCGAAAATAAACGCTTTTCTTTCTTTTTTGACAAATCTAAGAACTATTGCTGGATAGAGTGAGTGCGAGGTGGTGAGAAGCTATGCCATAACACGAGTTCTATGACGATGATGTACCTATGTAATAAACAAAAGGTATCGAGCCACAGTATGATAAGTATATAGATATCGGCGACATCCCGTTCGAATATATAGCATCCCAATAAAATAAATTATACCGAGATTAAAAACAAATCAAAAAGTTCAGTTGTTGCAAAGCAACAAAAACTATTAGTTTACGAAAACTAATTTCATTCACGTAATAATCAAACTGAAAGGTAAAAGAAGGCATAATTTACTTCGTATTCTAATAACCTACGAGTATCAGTTGTTCAGAAAACAGTCCTACGGTATTGCGGTACGCCAGACGGGGCTTGAAATAATAATTTACCTGAGCTGAGCGAGGTTGGTAAAATGGGAAAAATAAATGTACAATATCTGTTTCCGCAGTGTACCAAATGAGATGATTGATGATATAGAATAGCCCATTGGCGGCGGCGGACATTTTGCTGAGCAGCTGCGGCCCGCGACCCTCCACGTTTTATTATGACTATCTACTGTTTCAAATATACCATGGACGTACGAGAGCGGGCAAGGCACGCGGATAACTAGCGATGTAAAGTGTGACGCGTCGGCGTGGTGTCGGCGTGGTGTCAGCGTGGAGCCGGCGCGGCATCGCGTGCTTGACGCCTCGCGTGTCACTAATCAACGTGATCGATGCGAACGCACAAATATTGCTCATTTCAATAAACATGAAATCGCCCATTACATTTTAAGGTTTCGTTCTTTTTCTTGTTTTACCACAATCTTAATTTGTTCTCGTCACAAGGTAAAAGGAAATACGGGAGTCCTTTCATTTTACATGTATAGGTCGTTCTATTGTAGTTGTTTTGAGTAATACGTTTCAATAATTAATTGACTCTCCGTGTGGTGCCGGACGTAAAGAATAGCACCGCCCTATTTCTTCCCGTGGGTGTCTTAAAAGGCGACTAAGGGACTTGCAAGAGAATGGGCAGCAGCGTTCTCTATGCATTTTAACACCATACTGCGATCGCCAACCCGCCTGCCAAGCGTGGCGATTATGGCAACCCACCCCCCTTTGGGGGAGACCTATGTCCAGCAGTGGACGTCTTTCGGCTGAAATGACGATGAATTAATTAATTAATGAGTGGGTAGGTAAGTAACATATGATCTTACAAAATCAAAGGTCATTTATTCAAGGTAGACTGAGAATCTGCTATTTTCAAACGTCAAAAATTACATAAGACAGTCCCCCAAAAACACCCACCCTTCACCACTTCCTAGTGTGTTAGCTGGGAAGAAGAAGTGGCGCAACAAACTCCCCAGCAGCACAGTTGTCTGTTCACCTACAGGCCTACAGCAAATTAGTTTTCACGGGTGTAAAGTCCATGGACGAGACTTTCGAATATCTTTCCTGTTCCCCTTGAACTGGAGTGGCAAAATAAGAATACAGTAATATTTAACACATAACAACACGCCCGTTATCCCCGAAGGGCTAGGCAGAGGTGTAGGTACGTATAGTACAGTGTAAACCTACATAATAATAAATAAAAGTTCCATATTAATATGTGTATTATATCTATGATGGTAAAACTGATTATAACATTATGCTTAATGGCAGAGAACTTTACGGTAACGATGGTCAACGGGCTGCATGTGAAGCTACGCAAGAATGGTGTAATGGTGTTCCCAAAACATTGAAATCTACAAAACGTTTTAATATCTTTTAAATAATCATAATATAAGTACCTACTTAACATTAAAAGTAACGTATTTATAGAACGTTACTCAGTACTCAAGCATTACTTAAGACTAGTTTCTACTTAGGATTAGAGGATTGGTTGAATTTAGTCATAAGTAATGCTTGAGTACTGAGTAACGTTCTATAAATAGGGGCCATATACCGTCTTATTACAAAACAAGGTTTATCTTCAGACCCAGGTGCCCAGGACCTATTGAGCCATTATTGAAGTTTATTCCGTCTGTGGTAAAGTTCTTAGTAGAAAATTGACAACTTAGTACCGAACTAAGTTTTCAGTTTTTTATAAAGAACGGTGTTTCAATCACAGTTACGTTCTTATTACAAAAACTGGCTCCATAGTTAAAGCCATGTCAAAATATAAATCTTGTTTTGTAATAAGACGGTTAATGCTTTATAGACCATCAACTGTTAACAATTAAACAAAAACATTATTTATCAAAAAATCCGGCCAAGTGCATGTCGGACCACGCACAATGAAGGGTTCCGTAGTGAACAAACTTAACCTTGCAGATGAAAAACATGTTCCCTCATACATTCCAACTGCAAATGTAAGTTTGTACGCACAATATTGAGAGATTTACTATGTTATTTAAAGATCTTAGACTTATTATAGGTTTTCCTGTAATCTATATGTAAAGAACTATTTTTTGTTTTTTTTTTTCAAAATGATAGGTTCAGTAGTTTCGGAGATAAGGAGGGGGGGGATGGTCAATAAGTCTCTTTGTAACAGGGATGGTTGAAAGTTGGAAGTAAGGCGCAATTTCGCACTGTTTGAATATGTTTTTATGGTTTTTCGTGGTATGCTGAATAATCTGCAAATACTAGAATCTTTGGGATTGCTCGTTACAAACAGTAGGCTGCGGCAAGGGCCAAGAGAGAGGCTGTTTGAAGTCCCGGTGGCCCGTACAAACTTGTTAAGGTTTGCACCGGTGGTGGGGCGGGCAATAAAGATACTCAACAGCGTCTGTCTGCGATTGGATATCTTTACTTGCTCTTTGGCCAAATTCCAGAGGGTGACACTTAACATAATTATTGTCTTCTGCGTGACTTGTACTCAGAGTCGTTACTTGAGATTTGTTAGTAAACCATCCACGATAATCGGCAGGTATAAATTTGGACCCTGTCAGTCAAAATAGGACAGTTTAAAAGAGTTCATTTTTGTTGGTGGTGGTGGTGTCTATCTGGTGGTTCCTATCTGTAAAAACAAATATTGTAGGTAAATGGTAATACTATAACAAATAAATAAATAAAAAATAAATAAATTTATATATATCTGAAATTCTTACATTATGCCCTTTTATTTAATGTGTGACACGGTACAGTTTGAAATTCTTTTTTTTTTTTCATTTGCCCCCAATACCCTCGTATTCAAAATTCATTTATTTACGTTTCATGTCCGTGTTTTGGTCACAAAAGTCCATATTTGTACCAAATTTCAACTTAATCGGTCCAGCAGATTCGGAGCAAATCGGCTGTGACAGACGGACACGAGTGATCCTATAAGGGTTCCATTTTTTTCTTTTGAGGTACGGAACCCTAAAATCGTCAGGAGCGCGATTAAGGAATCTTTTACAAGCGGCACGCGAAGCATTTACAACATTTCATTGACAGCGCTGTGTTGCAATGTTCTTAAATCTGGGAGGAAATAATAAAACGTATTTACATAGTAACTACGTAAATTATTGCTTTCTTATTCTTTGTTTTATTTACCGGTGAACTTTGTCCGAGGTACTCGCAGAGTAAAGTCAGTTAAACAAAGTTTTAACGAAAAGGAGCGTTCAGGAGTTTTCATTTGATTGAAGTAAAATACGAATGTTAAAAGTAAGGCCGGGGGGGTCAAGTGGTGCAGAAGGAAGAGAACGGTGGCGCCATTATTTAGTTTACGTAATACTTTGTACAGATACCTACTGCACGAAATTAGGTACTTTAGTAAGAAAGTATGTTCAGACATTCGTGAGGTATGTAGCTACCGAACCGGGAAGCCGTGTGGCGTGGAATTTATATAGCTATACTTAGTTCGCAGGCTCACTGGCTTAAATTACCCATATACAATAGAGGACTAATAGGGGTGAATGAATACTGATATACCGACTTATTGCGATTTTGAGATGTATGAAAAAACAAGACGTACTGCCCCGACTCTAAATAAATTGGGATTCAGGCATAAAAATGATGATCGGATAGTTGTTTTTGAGAATATAAGAATAAAAGCTTCACTAAAACGAATAATAAAAACACAATAATAATTACAAAGCAAGTAGAGTGGACGATTCATTACAAAAATCACATCAGTATATTGTGGTCTAGTCACGGAACCGAGTGGCACTGAAATATTGCATGCTGGCTTCTATGTCTGCTCGCATCAGTTTCGTTTGTCCATAGGATTTTAAACTTCAGTGTAGAAAAAGATTTGGTTAACATCAATGTCTTCGTCAAATTTTCAACAATATCTGTGGTATACCTATCAATACTTTGTTGTTTTAGGCAAAGCTAACCGTAGAACATATTTTCACATTCATCTATCGATCTATGCATTACGACAGTTAAAATATTATGCTAGGGTATAACTTAGTTCGTTATGGGAAGATGTAGGTACACGTATGACATAGTTTCTTAGAAACGAACAGTAAGGAGAAAGACGCCCTAAAATAACAGAATACTTTCAACCATCGAGTTATTCGAGCTTAACATTTATTACAGTAACAGGAATGTCATAATTTGTCGCCACTATTGTGACGCCCGTCATTGTATTATGGCCGAGTTGAGCAAGCCGAGCGAGCATAGCGAGCCTCGACGGCCATGCCAAGCCCTGCGGGGCTAAGCCGACCCTTTACACGTTACCGCAACAAAGCGAGCCGGCCTACAAATATAATTTAAATAAGTCGTGTCAGAAACCTCTGCGATGGTAAATGGGAGTTATATTTCTTTTTGGGTGTCAAAAGTAGTCTTGATTCATATAATTTCTCTGCCGTGCTTTTAATTTGAAGTCGTTCTTGTCTCGAAATCACCCTATGCTAATGAGGGGTTAATTATGCCTATCAGTCATCTTGAACATTATAATATCTGTCAAAGATCCAGCCGGTCTATTCTGTAAAAATCTCACCGTGGAAACTCAGGTGATGTGAGTTATCGTTTCATTGATGTTGGGGATGGACACTACGTATACAACATTGTGTACAACATGATGTTTAAGCTCCTTTCACCTAAGTTTTCACGGTGATATATTTACAGAATAGCACTACTGGACGCGCTCTGGAAGTGTTATACAGTATCTATGTATTCCCCGGAAATTAATGTCTTGTATCTTTTATGAATTGTGCTTCAACTATTAAGAGGCGAAATCGATATCATACGGCTGGACTTGCGAATTGCAGGTCTTGACTACAATCCCCAGGTCGGAACAAGTGTTAATAAAATTTGGGGGGTTTTCCCATCAAGATTTTTTAGTAGTTAGCTGCCACGAGTCTGGGAGAAATGTACATTGTAGATTCGATCGTACTTATATAAGTACTTTTGCAGAATACGGACGTAATGTTTTGTTATATATTTTTGCGATAGCGTAGTTAGTCGTTTGTGATT
The DNA here is from genome assembly GCA_948098905.1 of Tiliacea aurago. Lineage (NCBI taxonomy): Eukaryota > Metazoa > Arthropoda > Insecta > Lepidoptera > Noctuidae > Tiliacea > Tiliacea aurago. The sequence continues at coordinate 21,487,661 of OX402576.1, forward strand.
AATTGCTCATACAATAATAGTCATATCGCCTTTAGGTAATTAAAGGCCAATAAAAAGTTTGCCGGGTCAACATTGATAGTTCTTAGATGGACGCACCTACTTGATAAAAGCATAAAAACCACCCAACGATGATAGAGTAACTAATACTAGGTGCTACGCATCCCTGAAAACCACAACTCAATAATATGGACGGCTATCTCAATTACGAAGTTATTCGCAGTTAAATTTCTCGTAGTGTCAAATCAGCTTAAACCCACGTCAGATTCAAAGACGGCACATAGGAAACGGCCTGACATTCATTCATTCATTCATGAATATTACATACCACTCTAATAAGTTGTAGGTACACTCGTACAAAATGGTGAATGTGCCTCGAAATACCATTTTATTAGTTTTAAGATTAGGTACGCAACCCTCTGGTGGAGATTCTGCGGTGAATAAAAAATAACACTTTTCGGAACTGGGAAGGTTTCAGGAAGCGCTTTTTATTGAACGGTTCACTGTGTACGATAGCAGGATTTTACTGAATTAAGGGTGATAAACTGAAATGAATGAGGGGCTTATGTCTGGGGGTAATAACAGCCGCACGGGTCGATCGATCAGGTTAAGCTACCGTTGCCGCTGTTGGTCTGTAGATGACCATCTTTACATACCGAGACCCCTCCGTGGCTTGGAAAGCACGTTAGGACATTGATCCCGGCTGCCATTCGTGGATCTTTGACGGTCGGTACGGGTCGTTAGAAGGCCGAAAGTCTGACAACCAGTCTTACCTCTCTTAGGGGTATCGTATTTCCCAGTAACTGGATTGTGGAGGTCAGATAGGAAGTCGCTCCATGTAAAATACTGGTATTCAACTGCGTCCGGTTAGCAATATGTTGGGAAAAGCCTAGACAGATAATGAAACTGAAATATCTAAAATAACACATAAAACATCTACAAGTAGTAACATTCAGAATGTTTCCTATTTCTACCACTTCGCGGTGTATTTTGAAAAAAAAAATTAGTTGATAAAAAATATCGAAATTCAATTGCGTATGATTTTAATTTGGAATTATATTCACATTTTTTATTCGTATTAAAAAATAAAACTAAGTTTTACATTTGCTTGTACTCCGTTCACCTATTATACGATTTTTTTTTCGAGACGGCAAAAAAAGTCATCTAGTATATCCGCTACCGTGGGACGCAAATGTGGTGGTATTCAAATAAAAACGACGGATCGAAAAATATCAATACAACGATTCTTTATTATTTTACCTAGGGACGCTAGGAATGTGAAGTCAGATGGGGCACAATATTGTATGATCCTTTTTATATCACGATATTCTTCAACGATAACATTCTCTAGTGAGTCTTTAGTTTAATTCAAACATTAGAAGTAAATATTTCTGTGATGAGGGAATACAGTCAAGTCTCAAAAAAAATATCTATGCAAATTTTTAAAGTCGGAGTTCTAAAGTAGTCCGTACGGTTGCAGAAATATTAGGAGTAAACTGTACCCGATTGCATAAGCTAGTGGGTCACGGAGTGTTTCCATAAATCGCGCCGTCGCGCGTCGGGCGGCCGTATGCGCGCTCCAAGATCTATCGATACTTGTCCAGAGTTATAGTCAATTACACAGTATTGTTGCCCGTTTGTTAGTCAACTTTCATGGATATAGCTGATATACGTAATTCTCCGCCTCAAGTTCAGTATTTCAGATAGTTCATGGTTTTCCGTGTCTGGAAACTTACAAGTAGATTGATATGATGATAGATTTTACTGGTTTAAGAGTCGTGTCAGATACCCATCATTATTTTTATCTACAAAAAGATGTCAAGAGACTAGTATGTTCCTATATTGTTACATAATGAGTTATGAGTTTAAAATGTGGTGTCGAATCAGCTATCATTCTTTTATTAAAATATGCTTTATTTACTTTATGTTGGCAGAGTTAATAATCAGTTACACAATGAACTGAACATATTTTCGATCATAAAATGACAGCACAGTACGGCTACCTACAATACCACCAACCCACACAATATCCGCAGCATGTTTGATAATCCAACTCGTGTTCATTCAGATTATATCAAATCTGAATTCGAGCTTCAGAATAACGCCGAAGTTAATGGATACAATACTCGTATGTTGTTTTTTTTTTCGGATTTTGTTTTCAATAGTATTTATACAAATCTTTTGTTTTTGGTGTGTTTGCGTCGGGTGTGTAATGTATGATATAATAACAAATGCTCTAATTTCACTTGAAATAACATTCATATAATATAATTTTCATATGCTATAAAATCATATAACCTAATTTCATATGACCTAATGTTTTATATGATATAATTTTCATTTAATATAAAACATTTACTATAACGTTCATTTTATATAATTTTCAATATGTATAATATTCTTTTTATATAACATTCATTTGACCTAATGTTCTTTTGACCTAATTTTCATGTTTAATGGTCACAGTTCTAACCTAACTAGAACTCTAATTAGTCTAATATAATAAAAAATTGCAAGCAAGCTTGCAGCATGCAAGCAAGCATGTAGCAAGCAAGCATGCAGCAAGCAAGCATGCAGCAAGCCTGCAACATGCAGCAGGCATGTTTTCTGTCACGGCTCCGGTGCTGCAGGGCTACAGCGGTCCCATGCAAGCTTATCGTCACAGATGTGTTTCACGCTCACCACCGTGGCTTCGGCTTGCTGGCCGGCGCAGCCGGCCAGCCTCAGCCGCGGCGGCAAGCGTTGAAACCACCTGCTCCTCACCTCGCGGGCCGCCTCGCCCCTACGCACCTACGCGATTTTAAATAACACTCTAGGGGTAGGGCAGACAAGACTACGTGGAGTCGGTTTTGCAGCGATTCATTTCTGTCACGCCGCTCCCGCAGCACGCTCAATCAAATTAATCGCAATATTATATATTTTAAACAATAGGCCTAATGATTTTCGATTACATAAAGGTTATATCAAACAACGTTATGCTGTTGTAGCGGTATGCTTATGCGATGCATTTTTGCTAGCACCTTACTAGCAGGCGTTTAAAATCATATCAGATTTTCTAAATTATATTAAAAGTTATTAGAGATTATGAATATTATAGTAAATGAATAATATACTACATGAATATTATGTCAAATGTGCATTATAGGAAATGTTTATTATATCAGAAGAAATTAGATAAAATGAAATTATATCAACAATTCATTATCTCAACTGATCGTTATATTAAACAAATGTATATTAACTGAAACGTCATGTCATGACTATGTGACTTTAGTAATGAGATAAGTGTAAAATAATGCTCTACAAAAGTACTGGGTGCTCAATGTCAAGGATCCCTGCCCCTGACTCCCGGTAGTCGTGTTGCTGTAGTACAGATACAGAATCACTCTGGCACTCGACGAACTGGCGACCGATCTACTACAGCACACTTCCACTTTTATAGCAATCTAGTAGCACTTTGGAAACTTCATACGTCGAATGTCAGTATTTTCCCGGGATGAAAAGAACCTACTCTTGATCGAGTTTACACGCTTTGCTACTTCCTAATTCTTTCTCGCATTCTATTATAAGTGCAGTAGACTAGGTACTTACTTTTCCAATCAAAAAACTCTTCCAAGTTGTTGGGTGTTTCTGCCCAGTGTAGGAACTCGAAAGCTTCTTCGGGGATGTTGGCGATGCAGAACCCTCGCAAGTCCGGTACGCCGGTGATAGTGTATTCCTCTAGTAGATCTGACAGCTCCAGATTACCCTAGAACACAAGAAAAGGTTAAGAATTTTATAAAAAATTATATGTCATCGTAGCTTAAAGAAATGCCTAAGGTATGTATGTGTTCGTTATGTCGAAGCTGTTTGATTACTTTTACTTTAGAATTAGCAATTCGATTGTAAGTACAAACGAATACCTACATATTTGTAGCGTCACTAGTTTCCGTAGCCGAACAGTATTGGGGTCACGTGGTGAGCAGTGAGCTAGTGGTGGAGTGGCTCGCTAATGCTAACGTCAAATTACGGAAAACACCAGTCATTTTTCATGGCATGCATGAAAGTAATGCAATATCCATGTAATTCTATTAAGCATCTATAACAGCAGCGATAAACAGGGAGCTAGGAAGTTGGATCAAGGATCGTTATACTAAAGTGATTATAATATAAACTCTAGCTGCCATTTCAGTTCGTGTGAAATAATCTGTCATTGCCTTCGCCCGGGTAAATTCGATACCAATCATGTTGTTATTAATTGACAAAGTTACTCAGGTTTCATAGCCACTTCACAGAACTATCAACTCAGATTGCCATTTCCTCACCTAAGATGATTATAAAACTTAGTGGCTTAACCACTCAGACCCTGGCCTGTTAAACCGGTTATAGTCTGATAGAGTGCTCCTCCTTAAACGTCAGCCCCGTTGACAGGTGACAGTTGCTTTGACATTTATACATGCTGTTCTGTCGTATCATTTTAACAATGTTATCGATAAAACGATGTTTCAATTTCAAAATAAAAAATTTGTACCAAGATTCCTCAAAAAAAAACACAAAAACCGCTATATCTTGTGAAAGAAGCGAGATAGAGCAAAAGTTCACTAATCAAGACACATCGATCGAGAGGTTCGCAAACCTGAAAAACCTATTTCATATTTTTAATGCAAGTAACATAGGTAACAGTGGGGTTTGAAGATCATAATAATCGTATACGTACATTTCGGTAAGGTTAAGATAAGGTGCATGATTTTTATTGTTATGATAAAATGTTTGCTGTCTACCGACATGGAATGTTTATGTAACTATCATGAAATGTAACTTAACACACTATTGTTAATTAATTAAAAGTTATATAAGATACATAATTATGTAGGTACAGTAAACAAAACAACAACTCTAGAATCTATCTACACACACAACATTGCTCGATAATATTAACACATCCACGACATGCAACAATCCAAATAAGTATTATCGGTTTAAACTTCTGCAATTATTATTTTTCACTTAAGCATAATAATAGGAGTTTTTAAACATGGTTTTCGTACACCGAACAATGCGATTAAAAACTGTTAAGGATGGTGCCTTTTCAAGGACTGGCATAAAACAGCGTCTTTTGTATAAAATAACTTAAAAATCCATTCCGCGTGACACTTAGCTTTGTCCGACCACTCAGCAGCTGCCTTCAAGGGCGCGGCGGGCGATTATTCCAACTTATTTAATATCGAGAGCCTCCGCCAAATAAGCTCAGCTGCCGTCGAACTGCTAAAGAAAGAGTTTCATTTGTATGACTACATTCGTGAACCACTTTCGTTAGTATATCACTACGAATAGGTACAGCTAAACGACAGGTTTTGTTTTATTAGAATGTTTATCCTTAAATCGATATCGCTTTGTCACGGTAATCGCACGACTTCGTATAAGAACGTAAAACGCTAATGGTTCCCTTTCTTTAGGTATTTTATAATTCATATCAAGGCATTTGTGAAGCTTGAATTGACGTAAAACATTGTGGAGCATGGGAAATTTCCTTGACACCTGCTAACAAATTGAGACAGGATATATAAGGATGGTTACATGCTGCACTGGTGTCGGTAGCATAACATAGGTCTTGGGAAGCAATATTTATGCGTAAATAGCATTAACGGTCGGTCGGAAATCGGGTACCGACGCGATAGTTGAAGATAGAGGACGTGGATCTACCCAAAGGATTTGACGTGCATTATAAGATGTGACAAATGAACTGTGGTGAGACCACATTTGTTTACCGTCTGCGTCCATTTCTCAGAGATATTGTATCGATTTTTGACACACAGCTGCACTGCCTGGAATGAGTGTTTCCTTTATTTCTTTATTTCTAATTTTCTTTATTTTTCTTACGCAAATAAACCGGTTCATCATTGAAGAAGATTGTATAACAGTAATGTTTTAATCAGTCAGCGCAGTAGAAAATATTGCTTAAAACCAGATTCTTTAGTGGCTTGTAGAAAAAAATATGGATTAATTTCAGAAATTGATTGCGTCATTCGGGACCTTTGTAAACTTAATAAAATTACACTATGATTTTGTTGGATAAAATCGTAAATCTTCTGAAAAGTTATTTGCCAAACGATAAGTTAAAAAAACTCCCATTTTTATACTAAAACAACAAAAAAAAAAACATACAAATACAAAAGTATTTCTATAAAGTGTATGTTTGTTGCGCACATCAATGTTTAAAGCACACTTGACGGTACATTCAGTCGCACGTATAAATCAAGTTGAAAGTATCTGTTGGCCACTTTAACAATTCGTAGCGGGTACGTTGCACCGGCTACGCGGCTACGGCGTAGCTGACGATAGTTTAATCATTAATGCCTCATGTTTGTTTCCTCGTTTCGTTTTCAGGTTTTTATGTTTATGGATTAACTTGCGGTACTGAACTGAATCGAAAAGTTTGAAGTAATAATCAATTTAACGTTACATAGAGGTTTTAGAGGAAGATCTTGTGTAAATGTTTTATGTTATTTATATTATGTTACTGTGAACCTTTTTTGAGACTATCAAAGAAGAGGGAAGCCAATTTTCTAGGCAAAATATTTGTATTTAAAAGTCGAAAGAAGTTAACTAAATTTTCAGATTGAAGAGAAATGTCCCGAGGTTGTATGGTTTCCAAACAGATGACAATATTAAAGTTTCTTGGTATAATCAACAAATATGTAATATTAAAATACACACACCGGCAAATTTAGCGGAACATTAAAAAAAGTCGAAAAACTAGTTTGTTTCTGATGGGTTGTTAATTCGTTTTATTTTAGTAATAATAAGTTCAAATTGAGAAAACAATTGAACGTCATCTTTTATGCAAATATTAATATAATCGTATACATCATTTCGAGCGAATTTTCCTTATTCATCAATTTATGGTTTGGGTTTAAAATTTCGTAGTCTTCATTAAAAATCAGTTCCATTTGTTTTTTTTTTTTACTTTTTAATCTTTTTAAAATTCAAGTACTTCATTATGCCCGACTTGAGCGCAACTGAGATTGCCAGGGCACTTAAGAGGGGGAGAAATGATCAAACCTACAGAATGATCTCAAAAATTCTTCGCCGACCTGTTTCAACAATTTATCGCAGTAGCCAACGATTCAGAAAGACTAATGCTTTTGTGAGAAGACCGGGACAAGGCAGAAAAAGACGTACTTTGAGCAGGGGTGTTCGTTTCATTCAGCATTGCGTACGTAGGAATCCAGGTCTTTTTTCTTTGGGTGGGTAATTATCAAATAACTTCTCCCTCTCTGGGCGGAGCGGGAGGGCTTGTCAGACTTTTACTGACCAAAACTCAGCCATGTCCCTTCAGTTGCCTGTGTGCCAGGGCCACGATATCCCTTTCAGAAAAACTCGCAAACCTGACAGGCATTGGCCCTAACGGACCCAGTCAGTTCGTGCTGACATTTGTTTGAGGCCCGCGTGGAACACTACGCGCCGTCGACCTGGGCCTGGTCCTTATCGGATGGCGAGCTACCCATCGCTCACCGTCGGTAAACCCACGCCTATGGTGGCCAGAATCGGCCTGCGACTCCCGACGCCCAGGGCGTCTCCTGCGGTGAATTTTGCCTCTCCCTCACGCGTTCTATCTCCTCCTTCGCAAGCATTACTGCTTCGCAGAAAAAGGTGACGGCCTCCCATGCACCTTCGCTCCGTACCATGGCAAGACCAGGGCCGGATGCGAGAGATCGCCACCACCGATTGCCTCCGCGAGGACACGGTGGTGGTCCGCCCAAGCCGGACAGACCTCCACCATATGCTCCACTGTGTCCTCCGGGTGATCCACACAATGGTAACACCCGGGCAATTCCTCTCATCTTATCCTTATATAATTATTAATTCATTTAAAACCCCTATTACTTTCTTCCCCCGTTTCTTATCCCCACAATTAGGTAATTGTATTAGGCTAGTTTATTTTTTTACAAAAGTGCACATTACTAATTTGTAAGTAGCTATTGTATCCATATTGGACGGATGGATGGATGACCCCTGGATAACACAGGTTTGTCCTAGCATAGGTCATTGATCATTTATTTTGTATCAAGCTATTTCCATGCTTAAATTAAGTGTCACCCTGTATCGGTGTACTTTTATGTCAAATAAAAATATATAATTTATTATTATTTAATCGTCGATGCAATGTAAAACAAGCTTGTTAAAAACATGTTTTGTAATTGAATTGTTAATGTTACAAATCTTTTTTCCGGATCCTAAATCTAAAACATAGAAATTAAACCCATATTGATGAAGTCCATCTATTTAGTATTCCGTGAGTATTTTGTGACTACAATGAAATGAACCCACGGAGCGAAGTTTGACCTTCTAACGATGGCCTTTATGGGTGGCATTTGGCTTGTGAACGCAATCAAACAAGCCTAGCTTGAATGGCGAAGATTGCACCTTAAGTTTCCCTGTATTAATTAACCTATATTAGCATAATTTATTTGTTTATTTATTAGATCTCCATCAGAGGCTACACAATTACATGCAAGTATATATAGAACAGGGACGTATACAAGTGTGTGCTTCCAATTATAGGAGACCACATAATTTACATAAAATCTAGGTACATTAAGTCTGACCAGAAAAAAACATTAAAATAAATCAAAATACATAACACGAAAATCGCACAAAGGAAAAAGTGCATTACACAACCAAAGAATATATAAAAAAAAATACAAACGAATAAGAAAAAAAGAATAACCATATAAGACAAAAGACAAAATATTACGAATTGGATACTGTTTTTTTTTTATATATAATAAAATCAGCCTATAATGTTCCCACCGGTGGGACACAGGCCTCGTGAGAGGGAGCGGGCTCTAATCCGTATGAGTGTGGTTTGGTAATGACAGATGTCTTCGAATTATTAGTTTTAGGACATACCGGTTTCCTCACGATGTTGTCCTTCACCGCTTTGAGAGCAGTGGTGATGAAATAATTTACACAAAGTAACGCGCCTGTCTGGGTTCGGAACTATGTCGTACAACACGTAAATCGCGGCCGATACCACTGTTATCAACCTACATTAATAATAAGTATTGGTTTCGTCCAGCAGTGGGATATTACTAAAATTTATAGAGAGATTTTCATGGTATTCGAAAACTACACAGCACGTATACATAATTATGCAGGACTAACGCTGAGGAACGTGCACCTCTTCGACGCCTTGTTGATTCTTACAACACGCATTTTATTTATCTGGATTATATTTTGTCTATATAAGCAATCATTTAAGAAAATGGCTCTGGATATTTTGTTTAGCGAGTATTTTAGTTAAATTAAGTTAAGCTATACACAGCAATATTGTGGAAGCGACTATTGTTTTATTTTTATTTTTCTTTTTTATCACTTCTCTTTCACTTTTAACCTTTAGTTAAATCGTGGACAATGGTGTGGGTTACATGTTTGTTAAATCCTAGTTTAAGTATTTCTTTGTATTTTTAGCATGTAACTGTTTTTTGTCCCTAATAAATAAATAAAACACTTATTTGGTCGTTATTCGTAAATTTTTACTTACTTACTAATCCAAACTTTACTTCTTGTTTTCCTCAGTTCCAAATACCCGTCATCAGTCATTACAAAGGTATACTAAATAACTGCATGTTGACATGAATGGCTGGATCATCGTGGCGGAGGATACGGTAAGTTCCTAACTATTTTTGTACGGATAGCAACGAGTGTCGGTGGACACTTACTTTTACTTGATATCTAAATGAAAATTTTCTCAGGAAAATTGTATTTTTTTATCGTAATTTCAGTTAATTTTCCTTTATTTCAATGTAAAATCACATTCTCTGTACGCAGTACTCCATTATTGTAAATAACACAGCTAAAATAAAAAAATCAGCAATGGATGTTGAAATTCTCTAACGAACGACGCCTGAAATCAGCGAGCGCGGCCGTCCACCCCGCCGCGACAAATCAGGTTCATTGGATTCCCATAACTTTCCTGAAATAATTTCATGTACCGGTCATCTTAGTACGATATACTGAATTCACCCCATCAGTCTGCGGAGGGCTGTCCCTTACACCCTGTATATCCCCGCATTATGAGATCTGATTTCGATGGTTCTTTTTTTACTTGAAAGGTAGTAAATTTAAATTAGTCTCATATAAAATATATCTGATGAGGACCTTCGGCGTGATGAGCAGAATAGTTCCTCAAAATGCAATAAATTGCTCACTTTTAGATCTCTACGAGTGGAATCGGCCATTTAACTACTAGGTACTACTACATGGAGCACCTGGGACCACCTTATCATCACAAAACTAGACTCCAGCGTTACTTTTGCCAATTAAACCCTACTAGTTATTTTTTTGTCCGTGTGGTGCCGGACGTAAAGCGCGCGTAATAGCGCCATCCTATTTCTTCCCGTGGGTGTCGTAGAAGGCGTCTGAGGGACTTACTAGAGAATGGGCAGCAGCGTTCTAGCATTTTAACACCATACTGCGATCGCCAACCCGCCTGCCAAGCGTGGCGATTATGGCAACGACGTCTTTCGGCTGAAATGATGATGATGATGAGTTATTTTTTCTAGCTGACCTAAAACTTACTCATAATTTTTATTGACCCTGTTTTTAAAAACAAAAAAATATGCTAAATTGAATTCTTGCAAAAAAGTTTGTGATCGCTAGGTCTTTCGCAGAACTGCTAGTAATATTAGGTATGACTTTCCTATTTTTAACACCGTGATGTTCATTTATTACGTACAAAGTTGAAGCGTTGAACCGGCTTTCGTTACTGACGGTCCGACAACGCGGCAAAAAGGTTTAACGCGCGGGACAGACATTTTCGGTTTGCTTGTTGTACGAGTGGCCAGCTTTCCAGCCTACAGCTGTCTGTCAACAGTCATCAAGGAAGAGTAATCGCGGCAACGAAATCAAAACCAAAATGTTTTATTTCAGATAAACCTTACATGAGCACTTATGAAACGTCAGAAGCTAGGTGCACGGTTCCAATTGGTTGTTTCCTATGGAGAAGAGCTGGCAAGAAACTCTTCGGAAACCCTTTTAAAATTAATAATATTGGGTTTTACAATGTTTTCAAATTACAGTGTAGATAGGAATGGGATCATGGGAGGACAGTGTGGGCCTGTGAACCTGGCCTGTACCAGGTACAGGTCAACAGATCTACAGTCTACAAAGCCGGTGGAAGGAGGCAGTCTACAAAACGGTGTCATGTTTCACTGTGGCGGGAAAGTGAGCGGGAATTCTATAAGACTGTATGTGACGGCGCAACACGTCACCGAACCACGCAGGAAATTGTAGTGACAGTCATGATTTTTCTGTAAGTATTAGTGTACTTATAAGTTATATTGTAGGCTCAATAGATAAGGCATATATCAGCACGCACAGATGACTTCTTTGCAATCATGCGTAAACGATCCGCGTCACTGCTGCGTCGGATGCGCGACAGCAACAACAGTCTCCAGAGCATTGTTGCTGATAAGTCTGAAGGCCACCTGATGGGACACCGGTGCGCAGTGCATGTATTGTTGCCGGGTGTCTCCAGATGGCATAATAGATATAATGTGTAAATAATGCGTAGTATTTCATAAGTTGTGTTGAGTTGTATTATTAGCATTGTTTATGTCTGTGTCTTAATTAAATATACATACTAATATAGTGTAAGTAATAAGTATTAACAAATTATGGGTAATGTACCTGAATTAAAGATAAATAAATAATTATAAATAAATATACATATTTAATCGATACGCTGATCGTGGTTTTGTGATGTGCCCTGGGCTGGAACTAATTTGTTGATTGGTCACAGCTCTAGCCCATTTGGTCAGGGTGCCCAAGTTTAGTTCCTGCGACTAAGTTGTCCGGTAAAAGATAGTTAACAAATTAAAACAATAAGTTAAGATTATTGAGTAAAAATATAAAACTGTCTTTGCTGTCTCGCGGTTGGGCGATTATTAGAAGATCAAAAAATTTAAGTGTTTTTTTAAACAAGATTTTTTTAGTTGTTAGTAAATAAGCACTAAAATCTTAAGAATAATTTTATTCCGTTGGAAATACGCCGTTTCATACTTCTAACCTTTAAACAATAATGAAGCTCCTTCGTCTATGTCAAAATCATCCCATATCATAATTTATATATTTTCAAACCTTGAAACTTCATACCATTTATTAAATACTAGCTTTTGCCCGCAGTGTCGCCCGCGTGAATGTCGGAAAAAATCTCACGGGAACTTACTACCGGGATTAAAAGTACCCTAAGTGTTAATTTAGATTATAAAATATATGTGTGCCAAATTTCATCTAAATCCATTGAGCCGTTTTTGGGCCAATCACTATATACCTCTTTCCACCCCGTAGATTTTTGAAAACCCTGATATACCTTTTCCATTATTTCCGATCTTAAATATAAATACCGAGTTTCAAGTAAATCGAACCACGCGTTAAAATCTCAATTTCCATACAAATATAATTACCACTTCGTGAAAAAAAAAGGGTTTACTGCCCCATCTCAATAATCTACTCTGTATATGTCATGATGATTGACAGCTTAGCCCTATAAAGATATAGCGTGATGATTAAATCTGTAACTATCTGCAATATAATAATTGTTTAGCTCGCCTTTTACAATTTGCTGTAAACTATAGAGGTATACAACCATACTGCAATATTGCTCAACCCCCATAGCAAATAGCGTGATAATATATAGACTACCGACTGACTAGATATATAGGAAATATCTATGCAAAATTTGAACAGATTATATCGGGTAGAATTTGCGTAATGCTGGAACATACTTTCAGACAAACAGATAAACAGACAAAAACTCTAAAAGCATTTTAGCGTCCTCGTAGCAATTACCAATTTAATAAAATATTCAATGTACAATTTTGACTTCGCTACGATTTTATTATAATAATAATATGTATATATTAAATCTATGCTCATACCATTCAGCCCCCGGCACGTGTTCACCTTGGCGTTGGGTCATCCATTTAATCAGAATCCACATTCACAACAAATGGAACGACTCAATTTCGATGTTTCGTTTATCGATAGAATTCATGTAGCTATGCTCAGACGCAAAAAAATATTAAAGTAATATCTATTGATTAAATATATAAATCATATACCTATTATGTAAATACCGGAGACGTAGTCCATTGATATAAGCATGCTTGTTCAATTGCTCGAAGAAATAAAGCATACCTACCTATATTTTAGCAAAATATCTAATGTTAAAAACTGAAATTTGATTTGGTTATTTGTATTTATTTTTCTCAAACATTCTTGGAAATTCGAGCATTATTTTGACAACCTTCTTCTTGGTGATAAATCGAAAATGCTGTACTGTTCAAATACATGCGAGCAGGTGGCAGGCAATGTTAGTATGGAAATGCATATCTGTCGTGTTTAGCGGCCGAATAAATTACTATGAAAACTCATATCTGTCGTGTAATTTAAAAATGGAACAAACTTTTTACTTCCATAAATGGCAACCAAGGAGGTAACTTATCAAAGGTTTTGCCTAAGTTTCGAACTGGTTTGCAAATAAAGCTGTTACTCTGAGATGATACTGACACAAGTTCGATCCCTGTCCAATTAAATTAGCAGTAGAATTGATGCGATGCTAAAATATTTCTTAACAATTAAAGTAAAAATAAACAAATGAACAGAATGGTGTGAAAAATTATCGTTGTTTGTCATTGAATCAGGAATTTATAAATAATTTACTTAGTTTGAATTTCCGCGCATTGTTTTAGAAAAGCACTATACAAGCCTTGGCCGCCACCAGGCATTGATGGACTCACGTATGAGTGCCTCGGCTTCGCCTCGGCCCACATTTTCACGTTCGTCCATCAATGCCCCTTTTTTAGACCGCTGTAGTAATGTCCTATTATACACACACTGCACTTGTTTTGCTGTGCCCAACAGTGTCCATATGATATAATTACAAGTTTACCACCTAAGAATATCTAAATGTGGATTGTGGAATGCAATATATAATGTAGTACACCTCCTGTAGTATACCTCAATGGTATTGAGTATAATAGTCGACCAACTTAATCATCACACCGTAGAACCAGAGTACTTGCCAAGCCGAATCAAACGAACCCTTGTCAAGGGGAATAAAACGAGCCCAAACTCTATACCCCATAATTTTAAATATGGTTTGGAATTAGTTTTAAATATGGGTTATGTTGGTACCTGAATTAAATGAATTTTAATTTAATTAATTTATAATACAAAACAAGGTTTATCTTCAGACCCAGGTTTAAAACATGGCGCCATTATTGAATTTCGAACTTTATTCCGACTATGGTAAGGTTCCTAAACACAAAACTGAGAACTTAGTACCAAACTAAGTTTTCAGTTTTGTATAAAGAACGGTATTTCAATCACTGTTACGTTCTTATTACAAAAACTGGCTCCATGGTTTAAGCCATGTCAAAATGTAAATCTTATTTTGTAATAAAGCGGTATGGGGTTGCGTAGTTTTATTACAGAGTTTCCATGGCCACCTTCTGGCTCCATCATCAGATCAGTTCTATGTCATAGAATTATTGCATTGTCATCCGATTTACATATGCATGAAAAATTTCAGCTCAATCGGAAACCGGGAAGTAGGTCAATTTTAACTTTCAAGACACCGACAAAGAAATTGTGCTACAAGAGTCGCGTCGCGCCCGCGATATCGCACTAGTCTTGTCAAGCCTTTATCAAAAAACTTAAAAATTGCATACCTTACACGCGTTTACGTGAGAAGGCATGTTGTTTTGTACCTAATTATGAATTTATTAGTAGGTTATTTATTTGTAGAGTAGGGTATTTATTTAATTACTTATTCGTCATTGGCCTGAAAAAGAGAAACAGTACTACAATAATTTAGTGCATGCAGATTCAAACGTATTATGATCTAACATTTTTTTTTAAAGAAAAATCGCAAAGAAATACAAAATATATTTACCGAAGCTGAGATACTTTCAACGTTTACAAAATAATGTAAGATTCATTTTGAATAAAATTGCGTACTGTATTCGGAAGGCGCGATAAGAGCGCCATTCCTCAAATAAAACGTATTTCCAGCATTCGTGCGTCTATTGACATTTATAATAATGTCTGCTCATGAAGATTGAATGTAATGCTTTAGGATATTAATAGTAATGCAGTAATGATGGGTGTTTGTATTCCCTGTATTTAATTGCGATTAATAATAATTAAGTATAAATAAATAAATAATAATATTATTAATATTTTTTTTTTCACAAATACATTTTGACAGTAACACAGAAGGGTAAACAGACTTGAGTAAAATTACGAGTACATAGAGATTGGATACAAAAGGTAGGTCACTGACTGCAACGAGGTCGAAAGTCCAATAAGAATAGGTACCCTGCCCCATAAACTAAGAAAATCAATTCATCAAAAGGCGCAATAATATATTGTTCTTAGAGAGCAGTGGTGGCCCAGTGGTAACGCCCCTCCCCCCGACGTACGAATTGCAGGCCGTGGGTTCGATCCAAGACAGGTGCTTTACTTTGTGTAAATAATTTTATCATCACTGCTCTCAAAACGGTTAAGGCGAGATGGAATCGTGAGGGAACCGAGATGTACTAGAACCAAAAAATCGAAGATATGAGACCAATTACAACATCTACCAACCCGCAATAGGCTCGCGTGGTGGATTACAGCCGAGGAAGCTCACGTGGTGGAAGAGAGGAGGCCTGTGTCCCAGCAGTGGGCACATTATAGACTGATTATAATTATAATACTGTTTTTGCTTTTCGACTCTATCTATGTATACTGATAAGTTATTTCAACCGAACCTACGTGATCGAATCAGAAATGAAGAGATCGGCAGGCGAACCAAGGTAACCGATATAGCCCGAAGAATTGCCAAGCTTAAGTGGCAGTGGGCAGGGCACATTGCTCGCAGAACTGATGGCCGATGGGGCCGAACGGTTCTAAAAGTGGCGACCGCGTACCGGAAGACGTAGAGTTGGAAGGCATCCTACAAGGTGGACCGATGACCTTGTGAAGGCCGCAGGTATCCGCGGGATGCGGGAAGCACAGAACCGGTCGAAGTGGTGGTGCTTGGGGGAGGCCTATGTCCACGTCTTTCGGCTGAAATGATGATGATGATTTCAACCGAAATGCATCCCAAATTTACAGGAAACAACAGCTATATTCATGTGCATAAAATTGTATAACAAAATACCCAACTCCATAAAAACGCTACCATTTTCTAGATTTAAAAATAATTTGACGAGGTTTTTAATTGAAAAATGCTTTTAAACTACATCCGTCTTATTACAAAAAAATGCTTAAGTACTGTTTTATACCAATACCACAAGGTCTAGGATTGTTACGGTATTCAAGTTAATATCAGGCTCAAAACGTGTTCTTATTACAAAACGAAGACTTTTCGAGGATCAGTTAGTACCAAAGAAGGTTCATGGTTCCACAGATAAAAACAAAAATGGCATTCTTTCATTCGTTCATTCTGCGTCTATTTGAAGCAACGTTTCGTTTCTCTAAATATTGATATTATAATAACACTTGAAATGCATAAATAATTATTAATCAATACAAAAATATGTCATAAATCGTTCTTTGTTTAGGTTACAATATAATGAACAAGCAGAACTTGTACTTTTGACGTGCTTTATATAATCAAGTTATCATAATTTTTAACACCTCTAGCGTGAAGTGGAGTGAATTACTTATGTACGGCGCGGCACTCGTAATTTGAGACGAATGTCGCGTCCATAAATAATAAATCTTAGTATTAGGTACTGTTGATAATATGTGGTTTGTTCGTGAGTTGTGTCTAGTTAAACCGTTGAAGATAAACTTAGTAAAACCCTAAGACGACCCACTGACCAAAACATGGATTTTTGATTAATATTAGGTAAGCAATGCTTTGTATCATCTTATTTCGACTGCCTAACGCGAATGTTCATATTATTATAGGAAATATTACGTCGTACTACGTATGACAATGTCTGTAAGATCGCCGAGACGTCTCCAGCATAATTATCCAAATTTTCCAAAATCCATCAAGTCGATTTGTAAATAAAAAGCCACACAATAACAATAAACGCTAACCTCAAATAAATTAGTACCTAAGTTAGTCCATAGAAAAACTAGGGGTCTCGGCGGACTAACTTTAGTATGTACCATAGCTTGTTCATGAACTAGTGATAAACTTCATTTTATAATAACGTTTTATTTAGTCATGGTGGCAAACCTAGTAATTACGAGTATCCTAACTAAATTTAGATCGTGTTTTGGAATAAGACGGCATGAGTTTTTAGATTATAAATAAATATTGTATGTTTTGTAAATTGTACGGTCATTTTAAGTTATTATCGTTATTATTATTATGGCGAATATCTCCTATCATTGACATGATTGTTATTGACATTTATGATTATTATTTTTACTATTTTTTTCATTGTTAAATTGTTATTTATTTAATTCAATAATACAATTTTAATGGGATTATCCGTGTAATGCTGCATGATTATGATTAATTAATTTAACTTTATTTTGTATTTGCACGCCGAAATTAGAGGCAGAATAAGAGAAT
Organism: Tiliacea aurago; assembly: GCA_948098905.1. Taxonomy (NCBI): domain Eukaryota; kingdom Metazoa; phylum Arthropoda; class Insecta; order Lepidoptera; family Noctuidae; genus Tiliacea; species Tiliacea aurago. The sequence continues at coordinate 21,505,224 of OX402576.1, forward strand.
AATTTTGTTCGTTTTACCAACCTTCTCTACCTTCTTTATGCGAATAAATGTTTTTTATTTAACTTTTTACTTGGAGATTTCACTGGTAGCAATCACGACCTAGCACCAAATAAGAAAATATTCTTTTAAATACTGTAGGTATCAATGTATCTACCCAATCTGCAGGAAACTGTAGTCCCTCAAGAATACGGACGTCAGACTCCGTATAATGGATGAATGAACTGCTAGTATCCCTGCTAATATGGGCGCAACTATTTTCGAACATATTTAATAGTAGATATATTTTTTGTTTCTGTAGCAGAATCGAATTTGGAAATGCCCGTTAAATATGTATAGAAAATGGTAGTAAATGATGATTGTCTGGTGGGTAGCCTTTAGCATTATGACCGCCTAGCGTTTAAGTATCATCATACTGCACTTATAATATCTATACATAATTAAGTTACTATTGAGACACAATGTTGTACCATTGTGTAAACACAATCTAGATCGCGGTGCTGATAGGTCATGAGAGCGGCTAATAACGCTATTATGTGCCTGATCGTTATTTGCAGTAAGCTATCCAACGTAAGCTACAAAAAACGTTAGCTTTTAAGCCATTATTGCCTAAATTCAAATTCTACACGATCAGGTTTCGAAGGGTTATTGTACATTCGCCACAAAGTAAATTCGTCACATTTTTGTACACTGAAAGGATAAACCATACATTGAAAGGGTATTTGCCACTTGCATTTAAAATATGTGTAAGTTCTTCACAAGTCTTAATTTTAGGTACCGTACACGTACATCATTTTTGCATAAAATACTAGTAGCAAGCAATGTTATTGATTTTTAGCGCTCGAAATGAAATAAAATAGATAATGACTTCTAAAATTATGAAAGTACTGGTTGTACCTACGAAAAATAATGAGGACTAACGGTAACCACACATCTTTCTTTTCTCCTGCGCTCCTTCGAATGCTATCACGCCATATAAAGAAACAGGACACTGCAAACGCTTGGTTGCACAACATGGAAGATGCAGCTTCACAGAACGAAGCAGTCACAAAATTCAACGACTAATGGTTAGAAAACACTATTATAGAGTTTATTTGGAATGTGCATGGGGCTCGTCATATGACAATAAATCTAGCAGAAGCATTGCATAAACGTTTGAACAACAAGATGGGTAAAAGAAAACATAAAATAGGTACTTCAGTTTTTTGATAAATTTAAAAATGAGGCTGAAACATAATAATATTTTTAAAAAAAATCTGTTTTTATGACAAATAAATAAATACCGTTTTTATTCTACTTAGTGTTTGATTTGTCTGCTGTCTGTGCGGAAATAAACAATTTGACGAATTTACAATAATCAAAATTAACATGTGACGAATTTATTCCATGAAAGTAGAACTGTGGCAAATTTACACATACTTTTTTCCGTGGCGAACTTACTTTGTGACGCATGTACAATAACCCGTTTCAAACCCTTTGTTTTCAGGGCGAATTCAAATAAAGGCCTATTTATAGGGCTATTCTGTCAAAGCTTTGTATTGAAGCGCATTGTTCAGATTTCGTCCATGTTCATAAATACCGATTGCACATATTCTCCCGTCTTTTATGAAGTAAAAGTGTTCCAAGCCAACCTTTTCCGTCTGTGCCCCCATAACAAACATCAAACAGCGACCCCGCTCGCCCGCCGTTCTTTGTTATTTGCCTATTTACCTAATAACTAGCACGCGCCGGTCGCGGCTACCTCCAACACGATGAGATCTGGAGGCCTAAAATGGACGCTTTCACAGAATCATAATATGATCTGCGTACAATTCGTATCCCGCAATTCATCTGTTTGACAGTTTTGTATGGAGTTTCGTAAAATGATCCACAAATTATGAATTGCTATACTGAAGTCTAATGTCAAATAGCAGCTGTCAAACAGATGAATTGCGGGATGTATGAATTGTACGCAAATCATATTATGATTCTGCTAAAGCGTCTATTTTAGGCCCCCTGATTCACTGTCCTAATACAGTGTGAATAAATATCAAAAGTGATGCCTCTATTGTAACAATCTTTGACTCATACAAATAAGTAAATTTTCTTTTTCTTTTGTGATACCTAAATAAGTATTGCAAATTGACCATAATTGAGCTTCCGGGTTTTATTAAACATCTCAGCCTGTAAGTGCCTACCATTAAAGAGAGAACTTTATATTTTAGAGAAGCAACGACAATTTTTGTTGTACTGTACGTACTAGTCAAAATAATTTGGAATGTCATTTAGGGAAAGCCTTTCGGGCAGCATGCATGAGTTCAGTTCATAAAAAAAACATCGAACTGTAAACCACAACACACGTCAAATGAATAAATGCTCGTGCAGACTGGCGCAACGCGACACTAGTAGCACACTTTCTTTGTCGGTGCCTGTCACGTCCGCAATACTGCACCAGTCTGTACGAGCCTTAAAACAAATGGTATGAAATAAAACCAAAAAGCTTGCAATACATGGCCAAAAGTCCGAAGAATTAAATACAAAACGCAGTCAGTGGTTAAGAAGGGGGTTGTGGCTCAGTAATAAACGCCACTCAAATGCACCGAAGGTTAAGCTACGCTTGGCGCGGTCAGTTCGTGGATGGGTAAAAATCTATTATAACCAATTACATCCATCCATACATTGAACTACTTTTACTGTGGGACCAAACATGAAAACGCGAAAAAAAAATCAACTGATCCCTATAATTATGTTCTCACTCGTCAAAATGTAGGAAACAGCAGATTTTTTTTTCGCGATTCAGCTTTGGTCCCATAGTAAAAGTTGTTCATAATGATGAGTGAAATGGCCCCTAAAGAGGTTTTGTGTTAATTCCGGGACATGTTGTATATCGACACCTCTCTGAGACTCAGAAAGCACGTTAAGCCGTTGGTTGTCGTTGAAAATCATTTGTCCACTAGCGTCGATTTTGGCCCCATAGTGCGTTAGTCATTCGAAGATCTTTCACGGTCGTTACGGGTAGTCGGAAGCTCAAAAGTCTGACAACAAGTCGTACAAGAAGTATCGCGTTACCCAGTAACTGGGATGTGGAGGTCAGATAGGCAGACGAACCATGTAAAATATTGGTATCCGGTTAGACTGGAAGCCAACCCCAAAGTAGTTGGGAAAAGGCTGGCCAGGTCTGCAATTCGAATGTCTTGCAACAATACAGTTTCACCGACTAATTGATGTTATTTTAATTGACGTACGAAACAGTGAAATTCAAGAGCATTGCTTTTATAAAATAACGAGTTTAATTAAATTGTGAAATGCTGTAGGTATTGTAACTTTGTATTATCAATAAATACATTGACAGAATTTTATCACTTCCATATTTATTTACGCGTTAAAAAATGTGGAAAGTGTTTTATTTTACATTAATATTGTAATTTTTTTTATAAATATCTAAGTACACTCAAATTTAATTTATAAATTTTAATTTTCATATCTATTATTATTATTAGAACTACTTTTACTTGAACTATTATTATTGTATTTTAAGTTTAACTACTATCGGAAACTAAAAAAAAATGAAAAGATGCTATAGAAATTATTAATTAATTATTATGAAATGCCATTAATGTAAAAATATTTTTCAATCAGTATCTACATTGTATTAACTTACATACACATGACCAAACAAAATGTAAAAATACAAAATTTCAATGCATGAAATAATAGTAGATTATAGCACCGAGCGCAAAGTGCATTAATGACTCACTTTAGCAAGGTGCGTAATCTACTTTTGTTTCAACTACCAATCTACCTACCGTGCTAAAATATACCGACTCAAAATAAAAAGTCAAGTTAATGAAAACAAAGTTTTTCACAAAGTCGGTTTTATTCAGCCGGTTTTTTATTTTCAGCCAGTATCTTTTTGATCGAATGCATACATTCTAAATTAATCTTATTGGGAGACATTAAACCTTTGTGGTAAAATTATATCTAAATAAAAAATAAAAACAGTGCAGAAATGTTGTATGAAATCTCATTGTTGCACTACAAAACAGTGCAACAATGAGATTTCATACAACATTGTTTTGGTTCTAAGGAAATAGTACGTGCTTTGTGATCGCTTTTGTAGTGGTTAATGATAACAGTTGAAAGAAAAAGGTTTTTTTATTTATTTTATTTAACTGTGGAATGAATAAAAAATAATTTACTCATGAGAACTAAGTATTGCGCGCTGCTAACAAACATTGCGATAAGCAGATTGAAGCACTCTCTTTAGACTCACTGAGAATTCAGGACTAGAACGTTGTCTATAAAAGTAGTACGAGTAGTACCTTAGACATTGCTATATCATTACGTAATCATAACATTAAAAATATTTTATCAATAATTTGGTAATGGATTAAGTATTAAATGGGCGCAACACTTGAAGTCACAACAAAACATAATATTCGCCTTGGGACAGCTTTTACAAACACAAACTCAAAGCATTTATTTCAATTAAATAATTTACAGGCACTTTTGAATCGTCAGGAAGTCGGTCAGTTACGTTGTCCATTCCAAATAGTAGGTTCCTATGCAGAAGAACGGGCAAGAAACTCCACGGACACTCTTTTAAATTAAAATATTGATACAAAGTATTGGTTACATCATTCTTATTGAAATTATACTTGTGAGAACGATGCAAAACGTCAAAGCGTCCGTGATAAAAAGATTCAATACAAAAAAAAAACTAAAATAATTAAAAATAAGCCGTGGCAGCTAAGAGATGACCAGTCCCAACTGACAGCGCCCGTTCACGAACATGACGCATGGATCAGCATAATTCAGCTCAACCATTTTGAAGGGAGCTAAATGATCCAACACACACGCCACCATCAGCGAGACATCTGAGTGAGCATGACATACTCTCAGCCGCCAGGGCACAAGTCAATGAAAGACATATTACCCGGTAAGTGGTAGCTCTATTGTACATACTCGTAGTACTCACACCTGTGATATGCAATTATCAAAGGAGATTGAGTTTATACAATAAAAAGATAGTCAAAATCAAGCAATCCGGGACGGTGGTAATGGAACGGTGTGAGGATTCCCTGTAAGTGCGGAGTAGGCTGCGAGGTGGCGCGTTGCCAGCTATGAGCACGTAATAGCCGGCATAAGTTGGCAACGCCCGTGGCTTATATACACGCTTTTAAAGACAGACCACCTGTCACGGTAAGTATTAGTTCTACGACGTTCTCTATTTTCGCAAATCCATTGCCTCGCCCGTTTGTTGTGTAGGTACAACTTTACCTTCCCGTGTGAGCAGAACAGCTACCTATTTATTGTTCTTGTTATATTAAATCTACATAGACATGCATTCTGAAACCACTTAAAATAATCACAGAATGCGGTTACTCACATTATTTTGCAAATAAATATGATTAAAGATTTTCAAGGTGAGCTGCAGAAGAAAACAATAAACAATGTAGATTGCTAATGCGACACTGTGAGCGAGCAAGAGCGACAGAGAGCAGTGTAGAACTAATACGATTACTCATGCAATTAAATGAAATTATTACAATAATTTCATAATGATAATGTTAAATGTTTAATTAATTAAGAAATGCCTCATGCTGTAATAAGTTTGTAACCATTATTATTTTATACTTCTATAGGTGCTCCTAGCCTGTAAAAGTGTTACTAATATTAGAGAAACTGTAACTTTATTTATAAGTACTACAGCTATGTATATTTTATGGTAATAAAGAGTTTTTCTAAAAAAAAAAAAAAACTCATGCACTCAAGGAGTGCACTGTGCTCCTGCCTCCATTCCCTGAGGCAAAGCAGCTACAATCAAACATGCTGATACAATACAGGCGCCTCGACTGAAAAAAAACTAAAAGCGACTATAAAAGCCAGCGCACACCAGCGGTCGGCGCGCACTCTTCAATACCGATAGATACGTACGAATTTACGATGTATGATGCGTCCGCCGATATGCGCTTGCCTTAAGATTACCTACGTGCGTAGTCTAGTAGGACTTACGATTGCGCCCAGGCCACCGGGCCCCGCAGCACTGGGGGGGCCACCAGCAGGTCCGCCGTGGCCTCCACCTGTACCTGATGGGCCCGGGCGCGCCCCCCCCACAGGGGAGTGGGCGCCCGACATGTTGCCGGGGTTGCGCCCTCAGAGACGGTGATGTGGTTTGTCCGTCTCTTCCTAAATAAATACTAACTGACCGCCTTTTTTAACGGTTCTCTCTCTTCGGTCGTACCTGAGCATAATAGAAAAGTGTTTTAATAGCCGTTGGTAAGTACGAACTTTTGATAAGTTTGTTTATTACAATAATTATACAGGTGACCTATTTTGGATCTTTTAAAACGCATCATTGGTTAAAATTAACTGTTTGAAAGCACCCACGTAACCTGAATCATTCCAACTTTGATTTTTTAGGCACATAATGAACAACTAAGTTTTATTGAAAATATATTGCTTTTCGGAAATAACTAGTTAGAACCATACTTGATTATGCTAGTGATTATAAAAACATTATTTTGTAAGATACCCCAAATTATGTAGGAAACACACAACAGGGTGTGACGAATACAGTACCAAATTTCTAGCTTACGCAACAAAAACGGAACGCAATAATGACATTAGTGTTACAGGTATCATCCCCATTGTAAGTACCTATATCTTAGTTTCTCTGTGAAATTTACGAGCGCGCGAGGTTAATTGCTCATCGTATTGGCAAAACTCATTATTACGAACACTGTTTGTTTTATTTGATCGTAAATTGTCTTGTTGTGTAATTTGGAACAAAAAGTAAATGGGCATTTTAGTGTTACCTACATAATGATTGTGCTAAAATAATGGTATTTATTTAAAGAATACCAGACTATCTACTTAAACGTATTTTAGAATCTGTATTCTTGAGGTTTTTAGTATTTTCGTTTTAAAGTTGTAAATAATAAAGGTTGGGCATCCTTTATTTACCTAATGACTAGTTTATGTTTACCTACTTGTTGTCTTTTGGTATTAGAGTAAATGAGCCGACGAAACACGGTAATGGGGGCCTAGCTGTTTGTATTGACAACGATAAGAACTTACTCGATTGTTTTAACAATCGAGTAAGTTCTTATCGTTGTCAATCAAAACTTGCGTAAAAGATATCTCACTCTCGAATGATTTCACAAAGTGAACTAACGATTTTTAATCGGCAAACGTGAGTTTTGCTGTCTATTTAAGTGTAAACTTCTGATAGATTTTTAGGATTCCGTACCCAAACGGTGACAACGGGTTCCATATACATGCTTTAGTCAGAATTTGACAATTTATAGATAATTATATCAACAATATTTTTTTCAATACGCGGATCTATACCTAAAAAATATAACAATTTATATTAACAATTCGTCCAATTTACAACATTATTTTTAGTATTATATGTGAAACCTGAATATAGTTTGTTCAGAATCAGGAACTGAATCGATTTCAATAATTTTTCCACCATGTTATATTTTGTCCCAAAAATATTTAAGTGTGGTGGAAAATGTTATCACCATTTAATTACTTACAATAAAATCGCCGTACGGTTAGGTACCTACTGCCAAATTATATCAATGAGCGCAAGACGACCCTGGAGGTGCGGGGGCGCCGCGCGCCTCGCCTTATGCATGTTTTTGTACAGACAACCCGGTAACATAACAACCTTATAACTTTGTGATTTTTCATGATACAGTTTTGAAATTTTGTACATAGATTCTTTACATAAAAATACTAGACACGTGTTTCGGGTTTCAAATATACTAAAACTAATATTGTAAGTCCATAAGGTATTAAGCCTACGCCGTGTCTGTCTGACAGAAACATATAACTTTTTCGCGAGTCTGACTCGCCCTTAACCGGTTTTGTGCTTTATATTTCTCGGCGTATGCATGTATAATAAGTACCAAAATATACCAAGTATGAAGTTCCAATCTAGGCAGAGAAATTCTCTATAAATTGGGGCAAAAATCACCAATTTCTCATCTTAAATAATGAGCACACTAAAGGACGGACAGACAAAGTAAACCAAAGTCTCTTCTCGTAATAAAAGGAAGATTTACGAAATAAATGTCCATTCGTGGAAAAAGGTTACGTATAATTTTGTAATTGTTCATGTTTCACCTATACTTTATTAATTGGGGGTACGTGGCTGACGTCAATTTCATCAACCCTTTGTCACTTCAGTGGTAATGAATTTGGAACCTTTGAGCTTCAATTGAACGCTGGATTACGGTAATTTACCTAATGGATTGATGCCCGAATTCATTATCAGATATGGAGGTGACCTTTTATTTTGATTGACGTATGCGACATGCGAGCCGTACAGTTATTTAATTTATATCGTAGTTCTTGCATATAGTGAAGGTACCTTATTTGCGTCTATTTTGACAGACGTAAATAAGGTGCACTATATGCAAGACCTTATTTAATAATCTCTTTAATTTTCAAATAAACTCTTAATCTCTTTAATTTTCAAGTTTTAGATAATATGAGCGTTTCTCAACATTTTGTATAACCAACTTTAAGAAGTGCCTATTTCCATGCAAATTATGTTGTTCTTGGTTGTGCCTTGACTTTATCCAACGTTTCCTAATTAGGATAGTACCTATATTGTGCTAACGTTAAGTTTTAATTACACTGCGGCCACTGAGAGAATACGTTCCTAATGTTAGTCAGTTGGTCATGACTAGTGATGGGTAATAAGTAACACTATTATTACGGTTTTCAACCGACCTAAAACAAAAATTACTTAAGTTTTAATACTTGTTTGTCTAACTTCTAATTTCTGAATGTAACTAGCGTAAAAAAAATAAAAATGCAATAGTAATACTCTGAAATATTTAATATAAAATCAACTCAAATTCGCTTGAGGAGGTGCTGTCTCCATCATCTTCGCCTACGTGTATTATAACATACGTGATTATCAATCAAAGTATTTATTCTAGTCTATTATCTCGATCAAAGTTTTAGAAAATAAGATTTTTTGTTTTTTGACGACTGAAAGAAAGCTGCGGGAAAGTCACAGAAGATGACTGGGCGAAGCAGTTATCTTTTGTGACTTTCCCGCAGCTTTCTATTAATAGCGTTATCATCTTCTTCATGCCGAATGGCGGAGAAGCATTGTGCTGCGTAACCTTTCAATTGAGCCCATATTAGCTCAATCGCATTATACAGGCAATGATATGGAGGAATTCTGCGAGAACACGATGACCGTATTCCAGAGTCAGTTCATCTATTTCGTCCGATCCTGGTTCAGGCCATGGTTCGGCGCGAGAGTGCACGGGAGGCCGTCACCTCTTTCTGCGCAGCAGTAAAGCTCGCGAAGGAGGAGGCAGGACGCGTGAGGGAGAGGCAAGATTCGCGCCCTCACGCCCCTATCCACAGCAGGTGCAGTCACCGACTCACCGCCTGTGACTGTCACAGGCCGATTCCCAGCCACCGTCGTAGGCGTGGGCATGCGGACAGTGAGCGATGGGTAGCTCGCCGTCCGATGAGAACCAGGCCGGGCGTCGACGGCGGGTTTGTTCCACGCGCGCCACAAAGAGATGTCAGCACGAACTGACCGGGTCCATTAAGGCTAATGCCTGCCAGGGTTGCGAGTTTGTCTTAAAAGGATGTCGTGGCCCTGGCACACAGGCAACTGAAGGAACACGGGTGGGTTTTAGTCAGTAAAAGTCAGAAACGCCCTTAGAAGTTATATGATAATTTCCCACCAAGCAAAAAAAAAAACTACATTCTGGAACCACTCTTTGAATGTAGCAGCATTCATTTCTTCGTGGCTACAGTAGTAGTTTTTGATTCAAATGCTAGTATCAGCAATCCGTTCTCAACAAAACCGTATTTTGCAGAACCGGCATGGTGGCATATAATCAGTCGGGCTCCTTTACCGTTGTAAACGTTGTTCCGTTGTTGACGCTTGTGTTGCATTGTAAATATATCCTTGCCTCTCTCATGCAGGTTGTGGGTTGAAATCCGAGCAAGTACCAATGAGACTGAAATCGGTGAAGGAAAAACATCGTGAGGGAACCTGGACCATGAGCATGGGTGCTGATCAACGCTCGTGCCGTCTCTGTATGAGAAGCGGCCTTTATTATTCAGGTGGCTGGTATTATTCAGGGCAGCACATTAAGTTCATGTCTAACGTTGACTCGCTTTTCATTATACTTATACCCAGATAAACCCAGGCATTTCGACATAAATAAGTCATCATCATGATCATTTCAGCCGAAAAACTTCGACTGCTGGAAATAGGCCTCCTTCAAAGGGGGGGTTTGCCATAATCGCCGCGCTTGACAGTGGGGTTCACGACCGCAGTATGGTGTTAAGAATGCATAGAGAACGCTGCTGCCCATTCTGTAGTAAATCTCTTAGTCGCCTTTTACGACACCCACAGGAAGAAATAGGGTGGGGCTATTCTTTACGCCCGGCACAACACGACATACGTATTCCTGTATAATAAGAGCCCTACAAACAAACAGTCTATTCTAACATCGGGGCTCTTCAATGAAGCCGACCTTCAAATACTTTTTTATGTTTATACAACCTGTTTTTTTTGATATACCATAACTCTAGGGTTATATTCTGTAGGTAAAAATAATACTAAAACTCCTAGAATAGGTGGTCCAAAAATGCATCGTTTCGGAGATATCATCAATCATAATTAAATTAGGTCAAAAATTGTCACCAGTATGACGAATCTTTACTTTTGCGAGGTTGCCAAACTTCGCAGTAAAATAAAATATGTAGGTATGTTGGTATCGGGGCTTCCCGGCGGCAGCTAGTGAAGGGAAAGCTACCTTGTCGACGTTGTCATATTTCACGTAAGGGTGTTTTACATTAATAATCGTGACTGCCGAATTATTTTGTATGTAAAATGAAAAAAAAAATAACGAAGGATTGGAACATAACTCATATGCCAGTTGATTCTTTGATATGGCCTCAATCATACCCTAGAGTTATGGGATATCAAAAAAAACACATTGTTTAAAGGTTTATTTAGGTACAGTTGAGTTCTTTAATATATGAGCATGTTCATTAATCAAAAATATATAAGCAATGGTAAGTTTCTTATAACACTAAACAGTTTTGCCTTACAATAAATTGTAAACAATCTGTGACATCATAAATATGTGACTACAATAAATCAATAATATTGCTACAGACAAAGACTCTAACAATTGTGCGCAATGCAATCCCTTGTTCATATTATTTAGCGCAAAATTAGGATCACAAATATCTATGCAATTTTTAGATGAAAAATATCTTGACAATTTGACATGACTCGAATTGCTGTCTTAAATTCTTTGAACAATCTCTTTACAAAAGTATATCCTATTGTAATCTTGTATCCTATTGTAAGTGGCCACATTTACTCGCCGCTAGCGGGGGGCGCAGGACAATACCTTCCAGTACGGAAAACCGGCTGTTAAAAACAGGCAGCTCCTGCCGCACCAGGGTCAAAACCCGGTCCTCCGCCGGCAAGGGCAGGCCCTGCTCATGCCGCGCTCCCCCCTGGGGCCAGCTCCTCGAAGCCGTGCCAGGTCCGCCCAGAACTCTACATTCTCCTTTCGGAAAAGCTCCATGGCGGCTGTCAAGCGGCCGTCCTCCGCCCGCATCTTGGATATTGCGTCCGACGGAGGCCCGACCTGAAGGGCCCTTGCTGTCGCCATAATGGAGACCGTGGCAGCGGGTACGACCTTGTCTTTAGAGGCCTGAATTTTCTTCAAGGCCACACCCCTGCCGTGCGGCTACCACGACCTCCTCAAAGCTGCTGGCCACTCCTTTCGCCTTGGACCTGCCAGTGACGTCCGGCTCACCACCCGATGACTCAGAGGGAGCCGCCCTTTTTTTTTTATGAGCGTGAAATTATCAAATAACTTCTCCCGCTCTGGGCGGAGCGGGAGGGCGTGTCAGACTTTTACTGACTAAAACCCACCCGTGTTCCTTCATTTGCCTGTGTGCCAGGGCCACGGGCCAGGCCCAGGTCAAAGGGATGTCCTTTCGGACAAACTTGCAACCCTGGCAGGCATTGGTCCTGAAGGACCCCGTCAGTTGGTGCTGACATCTTTTTGAGGCGCGCGTGGAACACAACGCGCCGTCGACCCGGGCCTGGTCCTTATCGGACGGTGAGCTACCCATCGCTTTCCGTCCGCAAGCCCGCGCCTACGGTGGCCGGAAATCGGCTTGCTACTCTCGACGCCAGGAGCGTCTCCTGCGGCGACCAGAGGCGCGAGGGCGCGAACCTTGCCTCTCCCTCACGCGTTCCGCCTCCTCCTTCGCGAGCATTACTGCTTCGCAGAAGGAGGTGACGGCCTCCCATGCACTCTCGCTCCGAACCATGGCCTGAACCAGTGCCGGACGCGAGAGATCGCCGCCGCCGATCGCCTCCGTGAGGACACGGCGGTGCTTCGCCCAAGCCGGGCAGATCTCCATCGTATACCGTGTCCTCCAAGCAATCCACACAGTGGTGACACCCGGGCGTTTCCTCCCGCTAAATCCTGAACAGGAACCTCCCGAAACAACCGGTGAGGACCTGCGTCAGGCGGAAGATGAGGACACCATGGCGCCTCTCCAGCCACTCCTCAAAGAGGGGCTTATCGCCACAATTGTAGCGTGCCCAGCGCTGGGCTGCAACAATCGCACTCTCCATGCCGCCATGAGATCCCGCCGGGGAGAGGGAGCCGCCCTGCGGCTAGTCTCTCCGAGATGGAGCCCCTCCGTGACGAGCCTCTCGGCTCGCTGGGCCAGTTCGGCTGGGCTGGCTCGGCTGGGCTCGCTGCCCTCCTGAGTGGTGCCCTCTACCCACACCCCGTCCTTGACTTGAATGGGGAAACTTGCATGGGGGGTCCCATGCAAGTTTTCTCCGGGCCGAGCTTAAACCGGCCATCAGAGGACGACCCCTGGCCGTCCCCTGGCGTTGGGCGCTTCTACTACTACGTACTACGCAACGTTGTCAGATTGATATAGTCCTATTACGAATGGCAACATTGCATTATTACTCGTACTTCTGCTCCGCCAAGCAAAAATAAATTTAATAGTAAAGGCCATTTAGTTGAATATTCAAAGCTGTATGGATATTTACGAATCCTAGGTTGCACCAAATATATTGAAATCTAGAGTATTTAGATATTTATGTTCCGAAACGTAGTCAGATATTTTTGAATGCACTAACGTAACATACATATGAACAGTTTGTATGATAACATTTTATTGATGTCTAAGTTTGTATAGAAGTATAGGATCATTTTAACGCTTACAATATTTTGAAACCTGCCAATATATTAGTGAACTCGACTGTACACGTTGAGAAAATTTTGCGAATACGTAATAACTTGGTTTTTAGTGATACACAACAAGGGAAGAGCGAAACGAGTGACAAATTTATCGATATTTACATTATTTATACATTTTTTGTTTACATTCTTGCACGTTCGAGCCAAACAGATTTTACGTCTCTTAAAATGCAAATAGCGATGAACTTGCTACATTTCTTGCAGTTTTTGGGATTGTTTTAAATATTGAAGTAATATTGTTGGTATTTAATTCTAATAACAATTAATTCGCGAAATCACACTAAAATTAAATCATCGAAATTCGTATTTGCCTTCTATTTGCAAACAATAGCGTGGAGCACCGGACGCGTCATTTGTCAACGTCACTCGAATTCATCTCGCTATAGCAGTCACCTACAGCCGACCAGATTTATATGAATGTGTTGGAAGACTGATGTAAAGTTACTGTAATATTATTTGGGTTCCGTACATGCGAATGAAAAGGCTGAAACCATAAAGGACCACTCGTGTGTCTGTATCTGTCACAGCCAATTTGCTCCGAATCTAATGGACCGCTTAAGTTGAAATTTGATATGTCATGTGAATTTCTGTGACACATACTTACCTGCACGGAAATGTAACGAATAAATGAATTTTGAATATGTGGATGTTGAATGTGTCACAAATGCGGGACAAATAAGAAATATAAAAAAAAAGTTTTGCCAACTGTACCATGTGACACATTAAATGAAAGGGCGTACTGAAAATGTAAGAGTCTAAATATATTTTTTCTAATTTTAAAATAAATAGTTTCAAAGTTATTAAAGACTGTCGTTGACAATCCCCCCATATCTTCAAAACTGCTGAGCCTAAAACTTTGAAAAAAATACTGAAACTTGTTCTATACAAATATAAATTACAAGAAAACCTATAAGAAGTCTTTTTTTTTTTTTTGGGTGGGATATTATCAAATAACTTCTCCCGCTCTGGGCTGAGCGGGAGGGGCGTGTCAGACTTTTACTGACTAAAACCCACCCGTATTCCTTCATTTGCCTGTGTGTCAGGGCCACGATATCCCTTTCGGACAAACTCGCAACCCTGGCAGGCATTGGCCCTATCAGACCCCATCAGTTGGTGCTGTCAACTCTTTGAGGCGCGCGTGGAATACGACGCGCCGTCGACCCGGGCCTGGTCCTTATCGGACGGCGAGCTACCCATCGCTCACCGACCGCAGGCCCGCGCCTACGGTGGCCGGAAATCAGCTTGTGACTCCCGGCGCCCGGGGCGTCTCCTGCGGCGACTAAGGGCGCGAGGGCGCGAACCTTGCCTCTCCCTCACGCGTTCCGCCTCCTCCTTCGCAAGCATTACTGCTTCGCAGAAGGAGGTGACGGCCTCCCTTGCACTCTCGCTCCGAACCATGGCCTGAACCCGGGCCGGAAGCGAGAGATCGCCGCCGCCGATCGCCTCCGTGAGGACACGGTGGTGCTCCGCCCAAGCTGGGCAGACCTCCACCGTATGCTCCACCGTGTCCTCCGGGCGATCCACACAGTGGTGACACCCGGGCGTTTCCTCCCGCTTTATCCTGAACAGGAACCTCCCGAAACAACCGTGTCCGGTGAGGACCTGCGTCAGGCGGAAGGTGAGGACGCCGTGGCGCCTCTCTAGCCACTCCTCAAAGAGGGGACTTATCGCCACAATTGTGGCGTGCCCAACCTATAAGAAGTCTATGGTCTTAAAATAACATGGTAAATCACTCAATATTGTGCGTACAAACTTATATTTGCAGTTGAAAAATGTTCCGTAACGTATATCGATGTATTGGGGAACATGTTTTTCAACTACAATATTAAGTTTGTTCTTGGGATTTATTCATCCCAACTACGGAACCCTTCAATGTGCGTGGTCCGAAACACACTTGGCCTGTTTTTACTATCTAATAATATTACCAGCCTATTATTTGCCCACTGCAGGGCGAGGTCTACACATACAGAGATGGCATGAGCATGGATGGTCACGCTTGCTCAAGACGGGGAATAATTCCAGGTTTTCCCACGATGTTTTCCTTCGACGATGTCAGTAGTGTCCAAGATGACCTCAGAACGTACATAAGAATTGAAAAAGTCACATTGCTACGAACCCAAATTTAAACCCACAACAAGTCTAAAAATACACGAGCATTATTAGACTACTTACTATTTACACTGAAATAAATGTTTGCATAACTGTAACAAAATTTTGGTTACTGCTTACACAAAAGTTGTGACTTGCGTACTAGTTGTTCAGTCAGTTTTGTAAGCAAAGTTTATTTCCTTTTATCTAAAGTTGAGTTATTTTTGAAGTAACTTAATTAGTTCGGCTAATTCTTTATTTCAGTGTAAACTCTTCTAAATTGAGTTCTTCGAGTCTGCAAGGTGCCATAGAAGTGATTTGTTATAAGGATGGTTAAACTCCGTATCAATCTTGAATTTATAATTCACTTCAAATGGTATAGTTATTTTCTACCTTTTTAACCTAGTTGTCACAATATTATGTGCATGTCATGTGTTCTTAAGTAAATATTCATGTAACAAAACTTAACTTTGGGCTCAAGTAATATCGGGAACGTACTTCTTGTACCCTACATAAGTTTAAACGTTTGCGGTAACTTTATCGGTAGCCACTAGCCACCCCAACAAAAGCTAAGTATTTGGAGTAAACAGAAATAAACTAGTAAATGCATAAATCCGTTATTGGCACGATATTCGGTGGTGTAATAGTGAATTCCGGAAATTTGTGGATATAAAATGGTATGATCGTTATAAAATGGTAACGATGAAATTTTTGTCCACCTGTCTGTCTGGATGTATGATTCCGGATTGGTGTAAAAACGGCAGAACGGATTTAGATGAAATTTGACACATAATTATATAGTTTATAACCATGGATTCACACTGAGGGTATTTTTAATCCCGGTACTAAGTTCCCGTGGGATATTTACTGTGAATCCTAAATTGACTAAATATACTTACGTACCAAGTGGCGGAAACGTTCATAAACTTAAGCTTGAAAGTTAATGATCAAATCAAATAATTTTCAAATGATTAAGACATACAAATAATAAAATGTAGCTCGCAAACTCAAATATTCGCTGGAACAATTCTTATTTCTTGCAATATTTGAATCAGCTCACTGGTCAACTGGAACGAATGAAGTCGTGTGTTTTATTTGTCATTGTATTTGCGCGGCGTGTTTATCATTTCATAATAAATCATCAAACAGCATATCATATCAATATTCTAATGTGAATGTGGCTAATTACCGCCAATCCGTTTGCCAATTGATCTAATTAGATCAATTGGCAAACGGATTGGAGGAAAGACGTCCTTCGCTGGGCATAGGCCTCCCCCAAGCTCTGCCTCTTCGGCCGGTTCTGAGCTTTCCGCATCCAGCGGATTCCTGCGACCTTCATAAGGTCATCGGTCTACCTTGGGGAGGCCTTCCAACGCTACGTCTTCCGGTACGCGAAAATACAATATGAGCACTTAATTTATTTATTTCCTTTCTTGTATCGCTGAAGCCTAACTGCAGTAGGTACTTATCTGTTGTTTTACTGCAGCATAACTCAAGCGAAATGCTTGAATCTACGATTACCTTAGTTACCTACTGATTATAGAGCATTAGTCGAACATAACTTTATCTTGACTATAGGATTATACAGTCTGACTTTGAATCCATTGGCATTATTTCAGGGGGTGAAAGTACTCATGATAATTTAACAACTAATCCTGAATCATAAAAAAAAATACTGTAGCATTACAAAAACGCAATTCTACGAGATAATATCTAATGAAAATATGTGAAATAGTTGTTCCGGTTTGACTAAGACTTTTTTTTTAGCCCCCGAAAAATTGATAACAAATTCAAAGTCGGCCTGTATTTCGACAATAGTTTACTTGTGTATTTTGCATTGTACACATGAGTGCAACATTGCTTAGTGATGCATTTATGCTCTAGTGCACTGCCACCGCTCTGACACGCGTTTTTCGCGGCTATTGTTTAATTTTGAATAGAATTACAATACGACTGATGAATCATGGCCGGTCCGAACTTTGTGCAGAAGGCTGCTGTAGCTTTACTATCGCGTAACTGTAGCTTCACTCTCGCGTAGCTGTAGCTTTACTATCGCGTAGCTGTAGCCTCACTATCGCGTAGCTGTAGGTTCACTAACGCGTAACTGTACCTTCAGTCTCGCGTAGCTGTAGGTTCACTAACGCGTAACTGTACCTTCAGTCTCGCGTAGCTGTAGGTTCACTAACGCGTAACTGTACCTTCAGTCTCGCGTAGCTGTAGCTTCACTCTCGCGTAACTGTAGCTTCACTCTCGCGTAGCTGTAGCTTCACTCTCGCGTAGCTGTAGCTTCACTCTCGCGTAGCTGTAGCTTCACTCTCGCGTAGCTGTAGCTTCACTCTCGCGTAGCTGTAGCTTCACTCTCGCGTAGCTGTAGCTTCACTCTCGCGTAGCTGTAGCTTCACTAACGCGTAGCTGTACCTTCAGTCTCGCGTAGCTGTAGCTACACAACCATGTAACTGTAGCTTTGCTTTCACGTAGCTGTAGCTTCACTAACGCGTAACTTTAGCTTCGCTCTCACGTAGCTGTAGCTTCACTCTCGCGTAGCTGTAGCTTCACTAACGCGTAGCTGTAGCTTCACTCTCGCGTAGCTGTAGCTACACTCTCGCGTAGCTGTAGCTTCACTCTCGCGTAGCTGTAGCTTCACTCTCGCGTAGCTGTAGCTTCACTCTCGCGTAGCTGTAGCTTCACTCTCGCGTAGCTGTAGCTACACTCTCGCGTAGCTGTAGCTTCACTCTCGCGTAGCTGTAGCTTCACTCTCGCGTAGCTGTAGCTTCACTCTCGCGTAGCTGTAGCTTCACTATCACGTAGCTGTAGCTTCACTCTCGCGTAGCTGTAGCTTCACTCTCGCGTAGCTGTAGCTTCACTCTCGCGTAGCTGTAGCTTCACTATCACGTAGCTGTAGCTTCACTCTCGCGTAGCTGTAGCTTCACTCTCGCGTAGCTGTAGCTACACTCTCGCGTAGCTGTAGCTTCACTCTCGCGTAGCTGTAGCTTCACTCTCGCGTAGCTGTAGCTTCACTATCACGTAGCTGTAGCTTCACTCTCGCGTAGCTGTAGCTTCACTCTCGCGTAGCTGTAGCTTCACTATCACGTAGCTGTAGCTTCACTCTCGCGTAGCTGTAGCTTCACTATCACGTAGCTGTAGCTTCACTCTCGCGTAGCTGTAGCTTCACTCTCGCGTAGCTGTAGCTTCACTCTCGCGTAGCTGTAGCTTCACTGTTACTTAGTTGTATCCCTGCTATTGCATATAACTCTGCTGTTACTTATCCATTATTGAGTCAATTGCACCCTATCTAGCTTTAATATTTAGTTTATGTGTAGATCAAGGGGTATTCCCGGATTTAATGAAGTACAGTAAAGTTATTCCACTTTTCAAATCCAGTGAGAGCAAAGACACTAATAATTATAGACCCGTATCGGTTTTGTTGTAATCAGCAAGGTGTTTGAAAAAGTAATATTAAATCAAATGCTCAATCATTTAAATCGTAATAACACCCTTCACGATCAACAGTATGGTTTCACCAAAGGACGTTGTACAACTGACGCTGGTGTCACATTATTGAAACACATTTTTAACGCATCGGAAGAGGCACATAATGCAATAGGCATCTTTTGTGACCTATCCAAAGCATGGGCTGCGTGAATCACGAAACACTGCTCTTGAAACTTGAGCAATACGGACTGGGTGAACTTGCGCTTAGCTTAGTAAAATCATAGTTGAATGATAGACTACAGCAAGTTCAAATAAACGGTGTGAATTAATTGGGTATAAAAGTCAAAATAGGTTTACCGCAGTGCTCAATATTGGGTCCGTTCCTTTTTTCGGGTTCCGTAGTCAACAAGGAACCCTTATAGTTTCGCCATGTACGTCTGTCTGTCTGTCTGTCCGTCCGTCCATATGTCCCCGGCTTAGCTCAGAGACACTTAGTACTAGAACGCTGTAATTTTGCATTGGTATACATATAATGTATTAATCATGCCGAAAAAGTCGTCAAAAAAAACCATGAAAATCAATTTTTTTTAGGGTACCTCCCTTACACGTGAAATGGGGATGAAATTTTTTTTTCTCGTTTATTCCATGGTGTGGGGTATCGTTGGATAGGCCGTTCAAAAATATTGTAGTTTTGTCTGAACCATTTTTCAATTAAGGGATCCGTTTGCGTAATATTAAGCTTTAAAGTGCTATTTTTCTTTAGAGTCAAGTGTCTCCCCCCCTGCCAGCTAAATGGTTGGTTTTGGATATGTGAAAAAAATCATGGCAATAGTATATATAACGAAATTACAAGGAAAGCTATCACAGCTAAGTAGACTTCACAAGTTAACGAGTAGTAGTCGACCAACTTAAATTTGCAGTTGGAGAATTGACCGTAACGTATATCGATGTATGGGAGTGCATGTTTTTCAACTACAATGTTAAGTTTGTTTTTGGGATAAATTCATCCCAACTACGGAACCCTTCATTATGCGTGGTCCGACATGCACTTGGCTAGTTTTTTTTTAGTATATATACTTAAATGACTTACTTCATTTACTGAAAAACCGACCCAAATGGTGTTATTTGCTGATGACACATCACGGATTTTTAAAGTAAACAGACATGCACAGGAGCTTGACGACGTGAATAACGCTATGTTCAAGGTCCATAATTGGTTTACTGTAAATAATTTGGTATTAAATGAGAAGGAATCTAAATGCATAAGATTTGCGTTACCGAATGTTAGAAGTAGTGAATGTCACGTTGTATTGAACAAAGAGATACTAGAATTCGTCGAAAAGACTGTTCTCCTGGAAATCACGCTTGACTCAAAGCTACAGTGGCGTCCTCACTTAACATCACTTGCAGGGCGGCTAAGTTCAGCCGCCTACGCTGTTTGGAAAATCCGCCAATTAACAGACGTGGATACAGCGAGACTGGTCTATTTTAGTTACTTTCATAGCATCATGTTTTACGGTATTTTGATGTGGGGACGGACGGGCTGCAGATATTGTTTTCATCTTTATTCTGCAAAAGAGGCCTATCAGAGCCATCTACAACCTCCGCAAACGCGACCCTCTATGGGAACTGTTTAAAAAAACAAGAGCGAGTCGGACTCGCATACCAAGGGTTCCGTTCGTAAATATATGATGCTGATGATTTCCGAAAAACTGTGCTATTTAGAGACATCGTTTCATTTTTCCTGTAATCTTTACATACACTTCTGTCACATAGAATAATTTCAGATTTTTATCTATGCAAACTTCGGAGATAAGGGGGGGGGGGCGGTATTTTTTAAAACTTTTTTCGTCAATAGCCAAAAATGAAAAAAATGTTTGAGAATGTGTAAACAACGTTCTTTCATATGATACCCCACATGCCCTAGTAGCCCCACTTCAAATTTTTAAGACCCCCTTTGAGTCCCTTTTGCAAAAAAGATATATTTTTTTAAATTTCTTTCTTGTTTGCAGTATAGTTGGGCAAACGTCATCTAACACTATTCTAAATTTCAAGTTGATAGCATTAGGAGTTCTTGAGATATCCAGGTGTGACAGACAGACAGACAGACAGACTTAGTCTCACCATAAGGGTTCCTTTTTACCATTTTGATACGGAACCCTAACTAACATCGTGACGGTACCTTGCCAATATATATATATATATATATGAAAATTTAAAATATTATAGAGTATGTTAGAAAGAACCCACATATATACAGTAAGATAAGTGACAGGCATAACTTTAACGCTAGAAATAGGAACAAATTAGATCAACCACGTTTCAGATGTCTAAAGTAAACACTTCTTTTATGGGGTACTGTGTAAATGTTATAATAAAATACCGCTCGATATTCTTCAACTAAATTTCTTCATACCCCAAGTTACCAAAGTTGTATATTATATTTGTAATAGTATTTTTATAAATATATTTCTAATTTGAGGCAGTTGGTAGTTTAATTGTATTCTGATACTAACCCACCCTTACATCTGAGCTTTTGTTCATTTACAATTAGAGTCACATCACGTTAGAAAAAAATCACGACTGTAACAGTGGCAATCTAGATTTAAAAGAGTGTCCTGTCTGATCTTCTCCATAGAGATCTACGTTTTGGAATGGACAAATAGTTTCAACTTTCTGACTAACTGACCGAATCTTTGAAAATTCAAACTTGCCTGTAATTGGTTTAATTGCAAATAAATGCTTTGAGTTTGAGTTTGAGTTACGACACTGCCATCTTCCCATCAAATAATGAATAGAAGAGATAATTAAAAAGTAGTTAAGTGACAAAGCAATGCCGTTAGTACCGTCTGAAGAAGGTACTATATACGGTATTCGCAAAACATATTTCCTACAGTCTTAAATTTATTTGAAAGTGAGTATAACACTAGATCTGCAAAGATGTAACTACGCTGACGGTGACATGTACGACATCATTTGACACTCCAAAGGAAAAGTCGTGTGCGCAAACGAACGCTCATAGTTGAACCCTAAATGAATTGCGTCTTTAAGCCTCCGACGACGGACAAAGGGAACAATAGGAATAGCTACTTCCATATACTTTACGTTTAAACATAATTCCTATCATGCACATATTGGCTCAGAACGGTGTGAAAACTATCTCCGATTACCAGGTCACGTGTTGTTTACGGTTCCGTCGGATATACCGAGTTTAAGTTACGCCTATGTATCAGTGACCTACTAAAGCCGGTACCTTTGTAGTTCGGCGGCCTAAGATGGTACAGGTGATTCATGAATAATTTTCCATCGGCTCGAGACAACATGACAAGCCCCAACGTAAGAAATAGATTTAATCAATTTCATTATAACCAGTCTTATAGAGGGGATAACATCTTACTTTAAAGTTACATAAATTGTTATATTATTTAACGGTTTAAGTAAAAATAAACATTATTTATTATTATTATTTAAGTAGTAAGGTGGTAACGAAGGTCTACAAAATAAAAGTTATAATAATGTTGTAAGAGTTATTTATCCTATAATCAATTTATAAATCTTCTTAAAATGCGATTCTGTTTAAAACTACAGTCAAGATCAACGAGGGAAACTTTTACGTATTTTTACACGACTACTAAAAAAGGAGTGTAATGTGTTTAGTGTTCATGTATGTAGCTATGTATTGATGTGAGTTTATTTGTGCTACCATAACTTTTAAATGCCTGAACAGATTTAGATGTATGGGGTATAGTTGGAATCCTTGCCTCATCCCGAGCAATGAAATAAAATTATCATTGCTATCGGGGGACCGTTCTGTGGAACTCATACACTGACTTATTATTTAAAAAATTGTAGGAAAACATATGCTTTTACGATGTTTGTAAATATGTGAGCACCATGTATCTATCTCATAATTAAGTTATTTTTCATTGCTTCATTTTTAATTATTTTTACCTATTGTGGTATAGTAATTTTATTTTATTCTAGGTGCATTGTCTTCACATATAATCTTATAATTAATGTACTTAAACAAAATATTGTAAAAAAAATTTAAAGAGTAACGGTGGAGTTTCTTGCCCATTCTCCTCCATACGAAACTACATTTTGGAAGGCCAACTAGAATCAGTTCTATTTTTTTTGGAAATTTTGACGTTCAAAAGTGCCTCCTATGTGCCTATTTGACATAAATAATTTGACTTTGACTTGACTCTGAATCCTTTGAAAAACTTTTTAATCTAAGAGGTCCTCCGACTGTAATTATAATGTTATTTAAGTATCTGAGTAGTCAGCGAGTAAATGAATGACATTTCTCTTTGTATGTAAGTAGACTAACTAATAAAACTTGTTTTTAATTGTTTTTTGTTTAAAAAAAACTGTTACTGTATTTTTTCTTTTTATGAGAGCACTAAATGCACTTTAATTTCTTCAATGTCTATATTATAATTCTGCTTAAAGCATCCATGCAAAAACGAGACTTGAGCGGATGTTTTGCCGCAAAATTTCCGACGCAGTTTGAAACCCATCCTGACCCATCAAATAAATTAAACATTGAGTAGAATCGAGTTAAGTCGATTATGGCCCGCGAAAAATTGTCTGCAGGCCTAGGCAACCTTTGGTCTGATAAAACGACAGCAAATAAACACAAGTAAAACTACCCACGCAGTGTTTGGGCACCTGCCTTACACGGTTAAATATTTAGTAAGAGCTCGAGTGAAAATTCAATATCGGCTATCGTAAAAAAAATTACATCGCAGACGTTTTAAAACATTTTCTACCTTGATTGAGACAGACCTACTTAATAAATACCTGTACGTTGGTATGTACTGTAGTTATGCATTAATAACACTATTTTTAAAAAGATGGTTGACTATAGTCCCAGACTAGGTACCCCTTGTTATCAAAATACACATATAAGTACTTAGCAAGAAAAATATTGTGTGAATAACCAAGGAAGCAATCCTAATTCGGTTCCTATACTTAGGTTTTACTTTATTAACCGACTTTTCAAAAAGGAGGAGGTTCTCAAGTCGTCTGTATTTTTTTTTTGTTTTTTTTTTTTTTTTTTAATGTTTGTTACCTCAGAACTCCGTCGTTTATGAACCGATTTGGAAAATTCTTTTTTTATTTGAAAGGATATACTTCCAGATTGGTCCCATTTTTATTAAAATCCAGTTCTGATGTTGGGATCCATGAGTAATTGAGGGAACTCCTCAAATATTATAGGCATACATATAGCGATTTTTATATTTTCATTAACAAGTCAATCATTTGCATTCAGAAAGTATAATTTGGTGAAGTGGAACTGATGAAGAAGGCCACAGATGGCCACCGGAACTTCTCAATTATTAGTATTTCACGGGTGGCGATGAGATATCTGGATTAAGATAGTTAAGCGAAGCAAATTTAAACAAAAAGTTCTGATCAAAATAGTACCATCAAACTGATCTGATAATGAAGCCGGAAGGTAGGCACTGGAACTCCGTAATAAAACAATGTATCCTACCCGTGTTTGGTCTTATTGGAATTGTCATGAAATGCACTCTAGCTATAAATGATTTTTAACCGACTTCAAAAAAGGAAGAGGTTCTCAATATATATATATCTAGCCATATATACATATAAAAGGAAACCGTGACTGATTGGTCTATCAACACAGCTCAAACCACTGAACAGATTGGGCTGAAATTTGGCACGTAGGCATCCGCTAAGAAGGGGTTTTTGGAATTTGGCCTTTAAGAGGGGGAAAACGGGGGGTTTTGTTTGCATGAAAAATCTTATTCCTAGAGTTAAGAAACCGCGGGCAAAAGCTAGTATTATATAATATGTTCAGGCATAATTTATTTGTTTAAGAACTGATTTTTATAATTCTTTTATTTGGTAGAGTAAGCTTGCGCGGTCTCATTACATTACAGATTTACAGCTAACTCTTCAATAATACGTATTTAATCCACTCGGTGTATATTGATGGTGTTATAAAACTTCCTGTCACTGTTGTTTTCATAACAAGTAGTTGTATACGAATTGGTGTGGGGTAGGTACCACTAAAAAGTGAAAAATAAAAAACTTTTTTTTACAAAAAAAACAACCGACTTCCAACAAAAACACTAAAAAGTGTCTTTGGTTTTGTATTTTTGTTTAGGGCCACCGACTTCTGAAATTAAATTAAACATAATATTTAAATGTGGGTGTACACAGGTACACCTCTGCCCAACCCTTCGAGGAAACAAGGCGTGATGTTATGTTATGTGCTTCCGAAGTTAAAGTTATTTTTCACTTTTTAGTGTTTTTGTTGGAAGTCGGTTGTTTTTTTTGTAAAAAAGTTTTTTATTTGAACCATTGACTCATAAGAGCTCAGACTGTGGCCAAGACAGTAACAATTCGGATAATGCCCAATTGATAAAGTTGTTAAAACAAAAGCCTCGAACGGGCGCAGACAAACTTCAACTAAGCATATTTTCTTACAGGCAGAACACGAACGAGATAAATAAAACGGTCAAGAGCGAGTCGGACTCCCGCACCGAGGGTTCCGTACGTATATATGAAGTTGATTATTTCTGAAAAACTGTGCTATTTAGAGACATCGTTTTATTTTTCCTGTAATCTTTACATAAACTTCTATCACATAGAATAATTTCAGATTTGTATCTATGCAAACTTCGGAGATAAGAGTACGGTATTTTTTTTTTACATTTTTTATCAATAGTCGGAGAAACTATGCTGCCTAAAAAAAAAAAAGTTTGAGAATTTGCAAACAGCGTTCTTTCATATTATACCTTACATGCCCTAATAGCCCCACTTCAAATGTTTAAGACCCCCTTTCAGTCCCTTTTGCAAAAAAGCTATATTTTTTTAATTTCTTTCTTGTTTGTAAAATAGTTGGGCAAACGTTATCTAAAACTATTCTTCTAAATTTCAAGTTGATAGCATAATATCCAGGTGTGACAGATAGACAGACGGACAGACTTAGTCTCACTATAAGGGTTCATTTTTACCATTTTGGTACGGAACCCTAATAAACGAAGTGTCCTCATTGCTTACATTGTAAAGGTATGAAAATTTCAGGAGTGCAACCGTGCGCCTGGACAAAAATAATGCGTCAACAACATGTTCAACTACAGCTTCAAGCTTATTTTATTGTTTGAATTAAAGTTTTAGTACAATTTAAGTTATATATTCATCTCTATCTTTTTTAATGTAAATATTTAATAGAACGATAATAAGTACAGTATGTACAATGATAATAAGATTGCCAGTTACCTATTAATGTATTATAAATACAAAACTCGTAATGAACGCGGGACATGAAGTGTCTTCTATCGGTGGTTCTTCATCAAAAAAGATGATTCGATGAAATTTTTATATAGACACTGCAGGGTTTTAAAGACAAAGAGAAAAAAACCTTGGCAGCTTCTAAGAGATTGACGGCAACTGATAAATTATATTATCAACCTCGTCCCCATAAGATTTCGACCCAATACCTACCCTTTAATGATAAACAAACCTTACTTACTTACATACATTTGTGATTCAAATCTGTTGTTTTTTTTTAAATTAACGTGTATTAAAAGTACCTAATTTTGCTTTGTAGGTTTTTGAAGTAATGTAAAGTTTTGGATATTAATTAAAAGCCTCGAAAAAAAAACGTTATTTATCCATGTTAGCAAATCTTCTTACGGCAAAGTGATTTCTTATGTCGTAATCACTTTGCTGTTGAACGAGGAAAAGTATTAAATATTCGCCTATTATTATGTTCACTGAAAGGCTACAAGGAAACACCGCATAGTTAATTGAAGCGTAATTAAGTGTCATGTGGATTTAATTTAAACCATTTTTAGGGTTCCGTACCAAAATGGTAAAAGGGAACCCTTATGGTGAGACTAAGTCTGTCTGTCACACCTGGATATCTCAAGAACTACTAATGCTATCAATATAATATTTAGAACAGATTTAGATGACGTTTGGCCAACTATTTGTCAAACAAGAAAGAAATAAAAAAAAATATATCTTTTTTGCAAAATCGACTGAAAGGGGGTCTTAAAAATTTGAAGTGGGGCTACTAGGGCATGTGGGGTATCATATGAAAAAGCGCTTTTTGCACATTCTCAAACATTTTTTTTTAGGCAACATAGTTTCCGACTTTTGATGAAAAATGTAAATAAAATACTGTTCCCACCCCCTTATCTCCGAAGTTTGCATATATAAAAATCTAAAATTATTCTATGTGATAGAAGTTTATGTAAATATTACAGGAAAATAAAACGATGTCTCTAAATAGCACAGTTTTTCAGAAAACATCAACATCATATATACCTACGGAACCCTCGGTGCACGAGTCCGACTCGCTCTTGACCGGTTTTTTTATTATTACATTGTGTGGCAGGTGGCTCATCTGATGGTAAATGTTTACCGTCGGCACCAGGAAATCTCGTCACACTATTCCCAAACAATTATTATTATTATTTATATACTTCAGACACAGTGATCCTCCATATTTTTGTAAGAATACTTAAGAATTAAGTGAGTAACTAAAGATTTACGCAATACTATAATAACTAAGTTAAATAACAGTAGTACCTACTCACATAAATAAAATCACAATTATCTGTATATTCATTAAAATCATTCAAATTCATAAAAAAATATTTAAAATCAAGAAATTCATTCAAATTAATTATTCAACTATTATTTAATTAATTATCATTATTCAACTACTTCAAGCCAGAAACAATAGTGGCGACCTGCTGTGCAGAGACAATATAACTCGGCCCAACCCAGAGAAATGATTCAACTGCCTTGGAAGCCACATCAGAAAGAAAGGAAAATAATTAGTTTCTACTTCCGCCAATTGGACATTTTTTACATTACCTAAATACCAGAAGCATAGCAGGTTCGTTGACCAGTGAAAGTTAAAGTGTATCATGTGTGTAATAAGAAAAAAAAAAGACCAGTACCGACACTTTTTTTAAACCGGAATACGGTACTGATTATTTTATTGGTAGAAATAGATATCATAAGAATACTTACTAATACTTTTTTTAAATGAAAAAAATTAAAAGTTTTATTTCAGAAACTTGTACAACTTTTACAGTAAATCTTACATAGGGACCTCCTTTTAAGTAAAAGATATACCTGTGCTAGGAGATCCAACTTTTACGAGCGAGCTCTTACTCAAACAGTTCTAGTACTTCTAGCAAATCTGACTGTATTTTCAACAACATTCTCTCAGCACAATTTCGATTTATGAAAATATATATTATCTGTAAAGCTAATATAGAAATTATTTAAGGCCAATAAAAGGTGTTATTACATCGAAATTACGAATTTATGGTCTGAGGGGCGCTCGTTTGCGCCAAATTTGGCCCTGCCGTAATATTATTTTCATCTGGAGGCTCAGTGACTTTTATCAAAGCAGGATTTTTACGTTACAACGCCAACAAAACATATTTTAAATTTTGCTTGCCCAATTCAAAAAATGCTTTACGAGAAAGTTTTGTTTTTAAGGTTCTGAAAAAAGAAACGGAGCCTTTATACCGTCACATTCGTTTGTTTATTAAATTCTATTCATGATTTTAGGCACTAAGCTCAAGGGATAATAATATACATTATTTGTATATTTCTTTAAATTTTTTGTTGAAATGTTCTTCATTGATTTTTTTTAATTTTTATGTTCTGAATTTTGTAAATTAAAGAAAACTCTTACAAACAGATAATAATTATGTGTCAAATTAGATAAGTATCAGAGAATATAATTTCCAATTTTCCTCAATTTCATGATTATCAAAAAAAATATGTGTATTTTTAACTAGGCGTATCTTTAGTTTTATAGGTTCTGCTTACAATGAATTGCAATTTCAGACTTGTAATATCCCTATAGTAACTTGACTATAACTGTTTTTGTAAATTAACATGTCCTATCTAATAGAGCTGGGTGATCTGTAACTCAGGACCCTCCTACCTCAGACACCTTTCTCTATTTAAGATTGTACATTTTATTAACCAGTGCCTGTAATATAATATGATGTTGAGATAAATAAAGATTTATGATTATGATTATTTATTTATTTGCTCTCGTGCACATCACACATTTTTAGCATAGTTTAGTCAGTTTTAGTATATGAACCCTGTCAGGGCACTGCAAAACAATGTTGGTTTGTTGTTAAGTTAGTGTGAACATTAACATAAATTGAGTCAAAACACAGCATAAAGTAGGTATTAAGTAGTCTTACAATACAAAAACAAAACATTATTTGTGTAATAATTAGATGACATTATGATGTCCATTTAAGGAAAAAAAAAACTAAAATTACAATAACACTGGTACAGTCATATTTAAATTAAATAGTATTAGTAGATAGTAAAAAATAAGAATAGAATAGAATACTCTTTATTATGTACACCATAAAAGTTACAGATATAAATGTTTAAATTTTACATAGGGTGACACAATGGGCGGTCTTATCGCTAAAAGCGATCTTTTACAGACAACCTTTGGAAGGGTTAAAGGGAGCAGGAGAGACAATACTGCAGGTAGTCAGTGGTGTACCATTAAGATAATATACAATAAATACATACATACACAAAGCATACACTTAATAAAAACAATCATGAGAGGTTAGTAATTAAATTAAATTATGGTACTTATATGTCATTAATATTATATACAGCATTATTTTAAGTATATGCGAAACCTGAATATAGTTTGTTCAGAATAAGGAACTGAATCGATTTCAATCATTTTTACACCATGTTATATTTTGTCCCAAAAATATTTAGTGTGATGGAAAATGTTATCACTATTTAATTACTTACGTACAATACAATCGCCGTACGGTTAGATACCTACTGCCAAAATATTATCAATGAGCGCAAGATGACCCTGGAGGCGCAGGGGCGCCGCCGCGCCGTTTCCATGTTTTTGTACGGACAACCCGGTAAAATAACAACCTTATACTTTGTGATTTTCCATGATACAGTTTTGAAATTTTGTACATAGATTCTTTACATAAAAATACTAGACACGTATTCCGGGTTTCGCATAAGCTAAAAATAATGTTGTATAATGTCGTAGGCATATTGTATGGTTTGTCATTATACATACGGCGCTGTCCGTTTTCAAACGCTTGCAGTTATGAAATATGCCGAAGGTGAATTGCCAATTCGTTCAATTGTTATAATTTTGACATTGATTGTTATTGTACATAGGTTCATTGGAACTCTGACTAACCACGCGCGAGCGGTATTCGTCGCAGTAACTAAGCCAGGGCACCCCGATCAAATGGGTAAGGTTAGAACTATGACCTTAAGAAATAGAACTAAATACTTCAATTCACCGCGGAATTTTGTTAACGGCGTTCGAATTGTCAATCAAATGTTGTGGCATATTATTATATAGTGACGAGGCAATTTACATTTTGCTTTCGGCATATTTCATAACTGCGAGCATTTTTAAACGGACGACGCCGTTTGTAAAACCGAAATCATACAAATTGCCTGCAACATAATTATGCAAAATAAAATAAATGTCACTGGAATAACCAATATTATCTCATTGATCAAACCGCATCTTATAGAAAAAAAAAGTTATGAATTACCTAACTACATCTCTAAAGTTATAAATTGGTCTTTTGTGTAATTCTTGTATTAAAAGTGTTTTTAGTTTGCTATGTTGAATGAATTGGTATTTTCGTCATCTTTTATGTAATTTATCAATTTATTTATAGGTTGTCGCGATTCTATACTTGGGGCTAATTTTCATTACTTACTTTTAATTTTGATGTCGGTGTAATTAACTTATTATTGTTTCTTCGGTTATAGTTTTGATTTACTTTAAAAACACAGATATTACTTTCAATCAAAACTTATTTGATCGAAAGTAATATCTGTGTTTTTGTACGAACATAAAATACGGCTTAAAACATTCCCATGGCTTAATATTCATAAGGATGCATATATTATTTAACGAAATAAGATACATTTATGTACCGGATAGATTATACGCCTTGTTATACTCGTCTTAGTCGTTTTATTCAATTTATAATTTACGGGATAAGCAATATATTTTCGTAATAAAACATCAATGAACAACCCCTAACTAGTAATTACAATAATAAACTGCATTAAAATAAAACTTGATAAGTGCAGACTGTATATGGAAATGAGGTATTCATATCTGAAGAAATCGCGTGTCTAGAATCGTGCGTAAAATTGGAGGTCTTGTTAATGAACCACCTTGGCCCGAATCAATATAAACCCAGATTTTATCGCTCACCACAAAACTTCATTTCATGACCCTTGGCCGAACCCGCCGCTACAAAATGCGTATTACGATAAGAGCCTGAAATTAAATACATGTTTAGGTATTAAGTAAACTTATTCAACTTTATGCAAAGTTTTGTAAAACTATTAAAAATAATGAACACTGCGTTAAAAAAAAAACACGTAAATTATCTTGAATAAGTTTACCCATCTTTAAGAAGATGCTTACCAATTCCTGGCAAAGAACAGACCAAACACCAAAAAAAAAACAAATACCCGCAAAAATGCGGGAATCACAGAACGATAGTAAGTTGCGAAACGTTCTCAAAATTCATTAGGTTATCTCATTTTCGGACATGAATCATTAACTTTACATGGTTTGTTTTTTTTTTAAAGTCACTTGTAAAAATTTCATGAAGTTGGGAAATAGCGATCGCGGTTCAGGTAAGGCTGCTCGGAGGGCACGAGTGCCTTCGAGCGCTCTTCGACGGACACTGAAAGCTCTGAGGCTTTGCCGGTGGAAGCTTGTTCGGCGGCTTCAGTGTGATCTACACCTGCGCACTAGCCCCCTCACCTTTGCCCACCTTCCTACGAGCCCTTTGCATTTAAACATCACGTCTTTTCATATAATGGTCCTGTATATTATTTACTTATAATATATTTATAATATTTATTAATCTTGCCAAAGCAAGAATCTTTTTGCATAACGTGAATCAGAGCCATAGTAATTTTTTACTTTTCCCAACTTTAACTTTGGTTCGAAGTAATTAAAAGTTGGTTGTAACTTTAAAAATTGTAATTAATTTCTTAATCTTCTCACAGATATGTAAAGCGTTCATTTATTATGAATATTCGTATCTGTCTGTTATACTTATAATCGAGAAGCGGGCTATGCTATGCTACGGCTACGGCCGCTGACCGCGGCTACACGTAGACCCCCTACGAGCCGCTGCGCTGCTACGAAGCGCTACGAGCCGCTACATTACAAAAAACGTTTTAATTAATTTTAAGACACATCGCTTGGTTCGCATGAATGTATTTTCTGGCCGTGTTTTTTTTCAGAACTTGCAGTTTTAAATAATTATAAAAAAAGTTTCATACCGCTATGCTACTAAGTTATTCTAAGCCAAGCGTGGACAAAGTTAAGGAAATATTGTTGTTTACATATCTAAAGTACGTGAATAATGAATGCAGTGTTTTCCATCGATTTAATTTGTTCGTGTTCGTGTTCTTTGTAGCTAAGATAGAGCAGTTGAAATGAAGCACTGAATCCAGTCGGGTAAAGTTCGTGCTTCACGCGATTGCAACATAAACAAACTTCGATTTGACGTCAAAACATGAGACCGAACTATTAGGGCAATACTTATAAATAGCCCGGCAAAAGAAATTGGCACGAACTTTCTACACCAGAAAACTTTGCAAGTCAATAGACCTTACTTAGTGATACAATTCGAACCATTTAATTAGGTATAGATAAAAAAAACAATATTTATGTCGTGATAATCAACCCCTTTGCTAAAAAGTAAAATGATTACAAGCAGATTTGCAACTCTTTCACTTTAGGATTCCACATTTAAGGGAGAACGTTAAGAATGTCTGATTTAGCATTCTTGTTCTCTCGTATCGGCACGATCTTGATAGGAATTGCCATATGATCGTAATAATAATAGTCAGTCCGCAAGATGGAAGACTATTGGCTTTTTGCCCAGGGTGCCCTGTGCGGAAAAGCAGTATGAGCTGGCCCCTTACTCTATTGAAACTCCGTACTACGCTAGGCCAGCTCAAAATCAAAGTGTTACTGCAGTCGACTATACGTGCCTGTGTTCAGGTAAAATTCTGTTATTAGGGATATAATAACACGGGTGGGTTTTAGTCAGTAAAAGTCTGACACGCCCTTCCGCTCCGTCCAGAGCGGGTGAAGTCATACGATAATTTCCCACCCATAATATCTATGTGGTTTTGCCCTAATATTCTAAAATATTGATGTATAATATTATTTAAATGAACATTTTCAACAATTTCAGAAGAGGCTTAAGCGAATGAGACGCCATTTTGCGTCCGCAATTTATTGGCGAATGAAGTCACTGAAACGTTATTAATAAAAGTAAGTTGGTGTGTTTCTCTTAAGAGCATTTTTGACACCGTAACGTCAAACACCGGTGCTATCATTTTCATGACGTCCGCAGTGGCAGGGGTTTGGCCTGCCAGAGTTGCGAGTTTGTCTGAAAGGGATATCGTGGCCCTGGCACACAGGCAACTGAAGGAACACGGGTGGGTTTTAGTCAGTAAAAGTCTGACTCGCCCTCCCGCTCCACCCAGAACGGAAGAAGTTATTTGTTATTTTTCCAACCAAAAACAAAAGAAGGCTTTTGGCAGCGGTTTTGTGAAAGCTACCGCTATTCTAGGAAACCGTAGGTTTACCTGCTGGTTTTGCATCGTTATTTAGTTCCCGCCCGTTAGTTCAAAGTGTAAGCTGGAACTCGCAGTTAAGGTAAGCTCGCAATAGGTATTAAGGACGCATTCGGCAATTTGACAATAATTTGTAAACCTTCATCTCCATTAGTAGTATTTTTTTATTCGAAAATATTGATTCATAATATTGTAAAAAATAATTTCCGTTGCCTCTTCACACAAAATTGACGATATCGTGTTGAATATAGGAACATTTTTCTTCAATATAATAACAAATTTAGTTTTAAAAAATATTTTATGTAAGCAGACATGTTCCACTCAAAAAGGTAGCAATAAACTATCAAAATGTTACAAATAGTCTCAGAAAATAATGTTGAAAAAACCTATAATTTTTTTTAAAAACACTGTCGGTGATGTATTTTTCCTATTATTTAGTATATATTTGATGTTGATATTATATTTGTAAGTATTTTGTTACTAACACATGAGTCTTGTTACTTTAAAAACAAGTTTAAAAATCACACACTGGGCTTCAGCTATCCGTGTGATAAAATCAATATTTTATTTTATGATTATACGACGGCGAAATAAGCTATATTTTCGAGAGCGCAAAAGTGATGAAACTATTAACAGGTGCTGAGACTGACACGAATGGTTTATCACTACGAAAACTGTACTTTTATAGTTACAGAGACTTAATGTTTCAATTATTTCAAGCTTTCTCACAATTAGATAAGAAATTGACGAAAACCGTTTTTTGGTGTAGTAAGTAAATAATAAGCATTGTTACCTCAGAGTTCTCAGGTATGAGTTGTTTTCTCCTGATGGTGTGTTCGTGGTAGCGAGGGTCTTCGCCCGACACGGCACGTTGGTATGACAGCCGCCTTCCTTTGGAATCCGTCTTCGGTCCAGCTGACATGTTCTCGGGTATTGAGGAGAAGTCCTGGTACGAGTGACCCTTGTTCAGCTCCCGGGTCTTCTCGTCCTGGATGACTCGACGCAAGTAATTCGTCAGGCCCTCACTAGCCAACCACGTGACCCTGAAATGGTGCAGAGAAAATTGATTGATGGCTCATGTTGTGGCAATATAGAGAGTTTTTTAAAAGTATCGCATATTCATTCATTATTTTGCAGGATGTTTTCCTGAAGCATTACAGTGTGTTCATGACATACTGCCAACGCATTAACAATGGTTTTATAGAAGCATGTTCTATAAACAAGTTATTAGTATTAATCCTTGAAAATTACTTTGAAATGCATGCAGCACCGAGGAGTGTTCTCGGAAGTTTTGCTTATTTACTTGTATTGTGAAAATCAGTGGAGCTTGGTTATCTCAATGGTATTGAATGGCTTAGAGACGTTGTGATAATCTATTAACTTAAATATTATATTATGATTTGTCAATTTGTACATTTAATAAATTGCTGCCTGTATGATAATGATAAAGTAGAGAATGCCTAAGGCTCAGCGCAGACAGAGAGGAATAATCCCCGCGCGGTCTCGGGCATTTTCTTTACGGATCGCGTATGGTCCCGCAAATTTACGAGGACGCGCGAGCATTTTTTGTCAGGTTCAAGCATTTATGCACTTTATTGTAATAATTTTCAAGTGCGTTAATAAAATTCTCTCCGCTGCCCTCCGTTCTGTCTGCGCTGAGCCTAAGGCATTATGAGCGCTGATTAGGAGGCTCCAAATTTTTATGTTAATTTGCATGATTATTCTGAAACAGTCCACATACAAGCAAAATGAAACTTTAGTATATGATTTATTGGATCTTTTTCTTTCGATTTTGAAGACAGTTACGTCATTGTAATACACTGGTCATCAAAAAAATCGACCCACCCAGTTTTTGTTTAATATTAGTAGATTATTTCTCCGATAAGCTGTTTCACATGTTTGTTTTTTATTTTGAGGGTCGCTATGATGATTGACGTCTTGTTTGTCATAAATCTTATTGCACTTGAAGGTACATAACAATTTTTTTATACAGAAATACTGTTTTGTGCTGATTTTACGGTTTTACATCGGAACAAATGGACTCGTACTTCCAGTCAGAAACAGACTTTTCTAGGGATTTCATGTGCATATCGTTAAGTTTAATTGCTGAGGCTGTAGTTTTGATTAATTCTGTTTAAAAACAATGGACACTACTGAAGCTGAGGCGGCCCAAGTTGTGGCTTTGCTACAACAAGGTTTAAGTCAACATGTCGTGGCCAGGAGGTTAAATCTCAGCCGTTCTGCAGTTCGGCGAGTTTACCAAAGGTTTCTGGAGACTGGACAGTATCGAAGAAGATCTGGATCTGGAAGACATAGGGTGACAACTCAAAGGGATGACCGTTTCATTTTGGTATCAGCTTTACGAAATCGACACCTTTCTGGTGTTGATCTCCAGCGACGCTTACGTGAAGACCGGGGTGTGGCTATAAGTGACAGTACTGTAAGAAGGAGACTACGTGAGCAGAATTTAAGACCACACAAGCCAGCAACGGGGCCACAATTGACCACAGCTCATCGACAAGCGAGACTTCAATTTGCGCAGAATCACGTCAATTGGACTATAGGCCAATGGGAGTCAGTTCTTTTTAGTGATGAGAGTCGGATGACTTTATACGGTTCTGATGGACGTCGTAATGTCATGCGACGGCCAGGTGAACGCTATGCTCAGTGTTGCATAAGAGAAACAGTCAGTTATGGTGGGGGCTCTGTAATGTTTTGGGCTGGGATATCTTTAACTGGACGCACGGAGCTGGTTTTCATAAGAAGTGGTGCTTTAAATGCGGTACGCTACATCACAGAGATCTTGGAAGACCATGTGGTACCATATGCCGGATATATTGAAGAAAATTTTGAACTAATGCATGATAATGCACGGCCACACGTAGCACGCATTGTCACCAATTACCTTGAAGAGGTCGGCATTCGGGTTATGTCGTGGCCAGCGAGAAGCCCTGATCTTAACCCTATAGAGCACATGTGGGACGCCCTTAAACAAAAGGTTAGAGCCCGTAATCCAGCCCCTACATCCTTAAGAGACCTGGAAACCGCCATCAGGGAAGAATGGAACTGAATCCCTCAAGAGACCATCAAAACCTTGATTAGGTCGCAAAAACGGCGAATGCAGGCCGTCATTCGAGCAAGAGGGGGGAATACTCAATATTAAACTGCAACAATTGTGTTCATAACACTTAAGAGTGAAAAATTAGAACGTGTTTAAAATTAGCACAAAAAAGAGTAAAATTATTCTTTTTAATTTTATAATCGTAATTTAATTTTTTTAATGTTGTTTTTGTTTATATTGCGCTAAAATTAGTGTAAATAAACAAGTCAAATTAAACATATCAATACAAAATAATTTTGTTTTGTTTCGCTAAAGAAAAAATGTGATTTGCGGTAAAACTACAGGTGGGCCGATTTTTTTGATGACCAGTTTATTTTCTCAATACACTTTTTATTCTAAAATCATGTCTTTTTTTAAGGATAATTATAAAAAACAAACAAGATTGTTTGGCTTTTATGTCTAAAATAAATGTTCACAGCAAGAAAATATTGTTTATTACGAGTACCCACCCAACAGATATTTTTTTTCTAGATCAATTATTGCTTTAGTTATAAACGAAATAAGAATTGAGACTTACGCTATTTAGTTTCAAACACGATCAAAGAGCGCATGCAATATTCAACTTTATTACTGATCCTTTAAGGTGTAGCACTAACGGAGTGGCAAAGAGCAAGGGGCGGAGCATGCGTTCGAAAATTGATTTAGACTTCCTGCTCTTAAATCCTCCTATGTACCTTTTTCGTGTGTAAAAAGTTTAAATATACAAAGTAGCAGCTACGCAATAGGTATACCTACACCTACATAGAATTAAACTCGATGAACATACAACTATTTGCTGAATGCATTTGCAATAAAAGTCGAAAAGTTAACCTACTTACTATCTTGGGCGTGGATAAGGCACATCAAGTTTTAGAAAGAGGCTGTCAAATATGAGTGACAGAGGTGACCCTGTACTAAGTATGAGTAACAGAGGCGACACTGTACTAATCTTGGGCGTGGATAAGGCACATCAAGTTTTAGAAAGAGGCTGTCAAATATGAGTGACAGAGGTGACCCTGTACTAAGTATGAGTAACAGAGGCGACACTGTACTAAGAATGAGTGACAGAAGCGACCCTGTACTAAGTATGAGTGAAAAAGGCGACACTGTACTAAGTATGAGTGACAGAAGCGACAATGTACTAAGTATGAGTGACAGAGGTGACAATGTACTAAGTATAAGTGACAGAGGCGACACCGTACTAAGTATAAGTGGTAGAGGCGACACTGTATTAATATGAGTGACAAAGGCGACACTGTACTAAGTGTGAGTAACAAAGGCGACACTGTACTAAGTATGAGTGACAGATGTGACACTGTACTAAGTATGAGTGACAGAGGTGACACTGTACTAACCAAGACGGGACTAACTGAAATAAACCAAGACGGGTGACCTTGGCTCCCCATTTAGTTTCCTTCTGAATGTCGTATTAAAATAGGCTCCACGAGCCGTGATACTAAAATACCACTACCTCCTTTATAGCTGCCTTATATTTTTATCACGGCATGAGATAGTTTCATGCAGGTATGTATAATTCATGACAAACCATATGAAGAATATGCGTGAAAATTGCGCTTACTATGGAGTTATCCCTTTCACTTTGCTTTACAGCGGTCATTAGGAGGTCGTTGCAGCACTGTACTTTTGGAGCAAGTGAGTGCTGACTT
Organism: Tiliacea aurago; assembly: GCA_948098905.1. NCBI lineage: Eukaryota > Metazoa > Arthropoda > Insecta > Lepidoptera > Noctuidae > Tiliacea > Tiliacea aurago. The sequence continues at coordinate 21,543,458 of OX402576.1, forward strand.
TAGTTCTTTGACTATCTGACAGGTTAACTAACTAATTGAACGACGACATTTGAGGTGCAACAGGTATAAATAAGGCATTATCTACAGAGAGCATTATCCATCGCGATCTTGTTGGCTTGCCTATAAAGCTCGCTGGTGCACTATCGCCAAACAGCGGTATTATCAGAAAGATCAGATGTTTAAAAGTAAAAAAAAAACAAATGTTTGACTCACTCGTGTAGGTATCAAGAAAGACGAGCCACGACTAAAATATCGCGGTAATCTTTACCGCGGTTGTAAGGTTTCCTCGTCGATCAAACGCTTTAAGAAATGCCATCTAAATGATGGTACCTAACTGTGTTTGTGTGGGAGCATAACCTAGTAAATCTATAATATCTACCTATATTTGAAAGTCCTAGCCAAAAGTGGCTCTAGCCTATATACCTAAGCTAATGCAAATTGATCTGTCTCACACACTTCGTGGCATACGGGTGGGTCAGTTAGCCTTCATTGTATCTATAGCTGAGCTGCAATTTTGATGAAATCCGGCTAGTAGATACCTACCCGGTAGAGCCAGTGATAATATACTCGTAACATTCTACCGGCGGAACTACCGTATCTACCGGTTCGATCGCGGGTAATATCATATTTGCACTCTGCCGAACTGAAACACTCTGCCCCTCAATCCTGCCATAGCGTTGATTTGTAACAATGGTAGCAATGACATTTACTTATTTATGTATATGGATTCGTAATACTAGTTGGATTGCGTCGCAGTGAAGAAGATTGATATTCTTAGAAAATAAAGGAGAAAATTAGGTAAATAACCAACATCCACAAACCTAAAGAAAAAACATTATCTTTTGACAGGAGCAGAACACGTAACGACTTAGGTAAATAAGTTCCGTGTCCATCCGTAACTGCAGTAGCTTATTTGAAGTGTGCAAATATACATTAGATATCCCTAGTAATTGTTTAGTTGAAGTTCAGAAGTAATGGGTCCCGAGACTAGTACGTAAGAGACACGTGAATGCGCCTAATCCCGATCACAACACAAAAGCCACTACCTCATCTTCTCGTTATCTGCGTTTCTTTTGACGACGCCGTCTTTCATAGCACGAATGAAGCTACTTTAGTGCTTCAAGTATGGGCGGAAATTAGATTAATATTCTCCGAAGGCCTTTGACCTTTAGTTTTAAAATAGATACTACTCGTAAAAAAAACCAGTCAAGAGAGAGTCGGACTCGCGCACCGAGGGTTCCGGTACGTATATATGATGTTGATGATTTCTGAAAAACTGTGCTATTTAGAGACATCGTTTTATTTTTCATGTAATCTATACATACACTTCTATCACATAGAATAATTTCAGATTTTAATCTATGCAAACTTCGGAGATAAGGAGGGAGCGGTATTTTTTTTTACATTTTTCATCAAAAGTTGGAAACTATGCTGCCTAAAATAAAAATAAAAAATGTTTGGGAATGTGCAACCAGTTTTCTTTCATATGATACCCCACATGCACTTGTAGCTCCACTTCAAATTTTTAAGACCCCCTTTCAGTCCCTTTTGCCAAAAAGGTATAATTTGTTAAATTTCTTTCTTATTTGCAAAATAGTTGGGCAAACGTCATCTAAAATCATTCTAAATTTCAAGTTGATAGCGTTAGTAGTTCTTGAGATATCGAGGTGTGACAGACAGACAGACAGACTTAGTCTCACCATAAGGGTTCCTTTTTACCATTTTGGTACGGAACCCTAAAAAGAGTAAAAAGTAAGTGAAGAGCTCCACTTATTCAGTAAGGGTAGCGTTTAATGCTACTTAACCTAAAAGATAAGGGTGGTCCCTTTTCTTAATGTAAACAATTATCTTCCTATTTAGATTTTTTTCATGAGAGCACTTGACACTGTATTAAATATTGTGTTGTATGAATGATGTTTAATAGAAACTTGATTAAGTTTAATTAATCATCGTGGTGGTATGGAAGAATATCTTTTGCTATGTAAACAATTAATCTTAAACGCACTTGTACCTACCTACCAAAACATCATGAGAAAGCCGAGTGTCTGTGATCTGAAAACGTCAAAATGGTCAAAACATAGGAGAAAGCGTGGTGATCCATGTTCGTCTTTTTATGACAAGCAAGTCTTTGCTCTGCAGCGGAACAATTAAGAGCGTTTATGACTTACGGCATTTCATACAAACTTACATGCCCTTGTTTTTCGAAATGACTGAACCGATTTTATTGAAACTTCATACGCATAAGCAGGATACAAAAGTCAAACAGTTAATTAAGAACATTTTTGAAAAATAGTGTTACAGTCAAATTAGACCGATTTTTCCAGATATCTGTTTTTAAATAAGACATTTCTAAAATATTCTTAAATAACTTTTCAGACCTTTGTATCCTGCTTATGCTTATGAAGTTTCACTAAAATCGTTTCAGTCATTTCGAAAAACAAGGCCTTGAAAATTTTTATGAAATGCCATACGTCGTAAACGCTCATAAAGGCTTAAATGATATTAAAAATAATAAAACCATAACAGCTATGAACGCCATGTTTTGTTGTTATATTTAAACAATTCAAGAAAGAAAACATGTCCTTTGTGTACCCCGCGCTTTTGCGCGCACAGATTCTATTGTATTTTACAAACAAACTTGAGAACATTGCAAAGAAAAATATTTACTTCTTTTGACATCTATTTTAACGGTAGCCCGACTTACTTTAAAAGAAGTTGCAAAGTAAAGATACTTATTATGTAGTCTGAACTTGATGAATGTATTAATAATTATAATTCTTCAAGAAAAATTATGAAATTTCATCAAGTAGTGCAGTCAAACGACACGTCAGGCATTAAAAGCCAACAGGTATGAAAGGTTGCCATAGAAGTATCATAATACCTTTATAGGTGCAACTATGATTCAATAATCGAGATATACCTAGCCCGCGGTTCTGTTCGCGTCTTAGAGGAACGCAGGAAACTTCTACATTTAATCTAATAAAAAATGTCGTGTACTTACATTACTTAATTCAAGACATACGAGCAGTCTAGTGCCCGTATTTATAGAACTTTACTTAGTACTCAAGCGTTACTTAAGACTAGAATTTAGTGTTAAGTAATGCTTGAGTACTGAGTAACGTTCTATAAATACAGGCCTGTGTGTCTGCTAAACATAACACCTGTTCGTACCACGTGATTGAGGACACAAGATGAGCCTTGTATTATTTGAACACTCAATACCAGCCTATTCTCCGTGGAAATAAGTAACAAAAGAGGTTTTATTTAGTAAATGGACGTATCCTAGTAATTCTACTTTCTGAATTTTCAACCCGAACTGATCTCGATTGTTGGTTGAACGGTCGATATGCCCGCTAAATCCATTTCGTGTCATCAAGCCTTAAGCCGTCTGCAGGACCAATGATCAACAGTCGATGACAATTTTGTTCGTGTCTGTAAAGACCGGCTGCACTCACGCACACAGAAAAATCCTTTCCACTGGGAAAGGATTTTTCTAAGCGAAAATGATTTGATGCTTATTTTCATACACTTAGCACACACATTTCGTAGATATCATCACAAGGGGCTTGAGCATACCGAGGAATGCTGCGGTATGCCGCGGAAGGCTTCGGCCAAGCCATACATATGCTAATGCTAATCACGCACCTGTTCAAGCAGTTAAGGTTCGACATTTGCGGGCGCCGTGGCTCACAGATGAGATTAAAACTCATGCACAAAATAGTAACGGTAAAGTCTAAGTTTAAGGGATTATTGATGCTAACGGGGAAATGTATGTCTCAATCCGTATTCACTGCAATAAGGTGTGTAGGAATGCTAATCGCCATCACATTCATACTTCTGTCGAAAATGGGGACGCATCCAAAGTTTGGAAATTTCTTAGGTCACTGGGGGTTGGTAAGACCCGACAAGAGACAACCCCAAAAGATATAAACATAATAATCATTTTACTGCTTCGTCCGATTTTGACAGGACAATGAATTATCACACTTTTCACATTTACATCTTTCTTTTCTTCCGACTCGCAGTTATTCTCCATTGGTTTTTGGTCAATTCTCCGCATGTGATGTTAAGAAGAGCATTACTAGCGATTACTTCCAATGCAATAGGAAGTAATCACTTCTACCAATCCTTGATTATGCTAATGCCAGCTAATTACCTTACTCAAGACAAACTCGATAAATCTCAACACACAGAGACAGCGGATGCGGGTCGGGCGCAGGTCGGGACGGCAGTACGGCGGGCTTAATTATTTGTATTTATATGAATGACACCACACGAAACGAAACGCGTGCGCAGGTCTGACGCGCAGCTAGTCCGCGGCGGGAGCCGTGCCCGTCGCCCGCCACCACAGAAAGCGCGTGGGACAAGCGGGTCGGGAGCGGGTGTTGCGTCGTTACATTCGTCGTAACACACGACATATTCTTCGATAGGCAATCACACTGACACCTGCGCAGGTCGTGCGCAACGCGTGTTGTAATTTGTTTGGTGAATATTTACAAAAAATTGTACTATTTGGCTATGGATCTCAACGAAAATATTATTGAATGTGGTCGTAAACACTTCTGTTTTTACACACGGCTACACATCAAGCTATACATTTCCAGTATAAGCTGATCTCACATAGTATAAGACGTCCGTACAATGAAAGGACAGCTGATACTGGAAATGTATAGCTTGATGTGTAGCCGTGTGTACAAGCTTAGTGATAAAAGCTAAAAAAATGCTGTTTTGAAAGGAAGAATATGGCAGCAGACTGCATGAGAGTGCGTTTTAAGTATTTTATTAATTAGTTATTGTTAAAAAAAGTTGCCAAATTTCTCTCTAATTTGAAATGATTCATTAGTTGAGCACTTTTTTTATTTATTTCATGAACCCACATCCTTTTCCTTTTTCGTACTCTTCTTTTCAAAATAAGTAGAAATAATAACTCTTCGTCCGTGTCCGAATCACCCGACATTTTAATCACACTGCAACTGTTGCCGCCTGGCAAGGTACGCCCACGCACGACCCGCCGCCGACCCGCACTCTCTTTGATGCGAAAGCAATGAACAGCGCGTGTCACGCGAAGAAAACGACCCGACCCGCACCCGCCTTCTGTGTGTGTTGAGCTTAAACTTGAACGGCTTCAAAATATTTATATAAAGTTCATAATCGGTTTGCGCATATATGACCATATTTCCGAACTTCGTGTGAAGCTCAAGTGGTTACCAATCAATTCGCCTTCGCCGGAATGCTCATATTCTTTCCCTTTTGCATAATGTGCTATTTTCCCCTTCCACTCCTCTTTATCACAAGAAACGTTTCCGGTATCTTTGCGACTACCACACAAAATTTTCAAGGTCATCAGATTACTTGAAGCTTAAAATGCCAATTCATTCAATAACTTTCTTCAACAGATCGTTTTCTGTCCAGGTCGCTCGTTGCTCAGTTGTGGAATACATTGCCAGTTCAAATAAAACGCGCGCAATCGATATCTGTATATAAGAGACTCTTGAAGCGTGTGAATGCAATTATGCCTCAGATTAACTATAAGGGTGAACCTGTATCTGAAGTGCAAACAACAAAATTTCTTGGTCTTACTGTGGATGACAAACTAAAATGGAAACCCCAGATTGAGACACTATGCAAAAGAATTAATAAATCAGTATATGCGCTACATGAATTAAAACAGATTTCAAATATCAATACCTTGTTAACTGCATATCATGGTTTAGTTGCTTCAGTCCTGAGGTGTAATTTTTTGGGGAAACTCGACTGACATTGACTTAATTTTTAAAGCACAAAAGCGGTGCATAAGGGCTATGTTTGGGCTTCAAATAATTGAAACCTGTAAACCGTTTTTCCAGGAGTTCAAAATCTTAACTCTCCCAAGCCTATATATTTACGAGGTGTCAATGTTTGTTCAGGTCAATCAAAACTTGTTTACATCGGCCTCAGAAGTCAATAATAGGCCACAACGTGACGCACTTCGCCTCCGTGTGCGTCGAACCTATACTACTTTAATGCACAAAAGTGTGTTTCGCATGGCTACTGAAATTTTCAACAAAGAACCTAAACAAATAAGGGCTATGAATACTGCCTTATTTAAGAAACATCTAAAGAGCCTTCTAATTAATAAATGTTACTATAACTTGAATGAGTACCTAAACGATAACTTTTCCAAATTCAAGATCACACAGTGACACAGGGACATCAAGAAATAGAACAACTGTGCATGTATCTTTAAATAATCCACTAACGTATTATAATAATTCTAGGATGACATTCAAATAATTTATTTAGCTCTTAATAATTTATTGTTTCTATTACTTATTACAAGATTTCTTGAATTTATTGATTGATCTTTTGACCATGTATTCATTTCTTAATATCACTGTATTAATGACATTTATAATAACTAAATTTGACATGTAAAATATTTTTATCGTTAATGCTAATGTATAACTATTGTATGCCTATTTGGCAGGACATATTGGAACTATAATATATTGTTAAGACCTGTAACAAACATACGAGTATGTGCCCACAATAAAGATATTTTGAATTTGAAGGAACATTACTTGTTATGATCTTGTTCTCGTAGCTGTAATAATCTGTAGTCGTCATTTATTTTAGTTGCTTATATATTCTTATATTTAGTACTAGCTTCTGCCCGCGACTTCGTTCGCGTGGAAGTCGTAAGACTCTACAATGTACAAATAGCAGTCACATTTTTATAAAAAACTGCCTCGTTGGTCTATTGGTCGCAAGCGCCACTGTTGGGAATGAAGTCCTGGGTTCGATTCCCGGGTCAGGCAAAGTGATATTGGATTTTCCGTCTGGAATTTCTCAGTTAAAGTCCGAAGTCTGAATTTGTGCCCGGTTAGTGGCAATAGGCTCGCCCCGTATTCCATGGGAACTAAACATAACTGGCGAAATTGAATGTGGGTGTACTATAGGTAGGTACACCTCTGCCTAACCCTTTGGGTAATACAGACGTAACGCTATGTTAGTTTTATAAAATATAAATACATACGTAAACTCACGCCTACTTCCCATGGGGGTAGGCAGAAACTATAGAACGCCACCTGATACGCTTCTTACATACTCCGTTTGCTTCGTTTACGTTCATACATCCTGGTCATATACGCATGCTTGTTCCGAGTACTGCGCACCTGTCCTTTCTGAAGAACATCACCAATTAGGTCACTACATTATGCCCTTCTAGGGCGTCCCCTCCCGGCGTTTCCACTCACATCTGCCTTGTAAATACCTTTTGTTATTCGCCTTTCATTAATCCTTTCAACATGACCAAACCATCTAAGCATAATCTTTTAAAATATTATCACTACATCTTCTTTTAAACCGCATCGTTGCCTTATCACATAATTATTCAGCCAATCATTCATAGTCACGCCACACATGCTTCGAAAGGAACACATTTCCACAGCATTGATTCTACTTTCATGCTTTTTTTGCCACACCCAACATTCACTTCCATATAAATAAGCGTGGGTACCAGCACACCATTGTGAACAGCCAGCCTTGCCTTTTTGGGCATTGACTGGTGGGTCACAATCGCAGTATAGCACAATTCACTTTATTTCCCGCATTAACTCTTTATAATAAAACTTTCCTGTATATTACGTTTGTAATTATGGTCTCAGCAGCCAAAATATACTGAGACTCAGGACTGGTGCACGTGACCAAGCGACGTACAGTTGGCCGTGTGAGAAGCAGTTAGTCCTGAGGTCGATTCCGCAGTCTCCAGTAGCAATTTCCCATTGCTTGCGAAGTTTTTCGTTTTCACTGAATTAATGAACGCCTGCGTTCCTGTTTAAACCTACTATCTAATGTCACAAATCTGATACACTGACAGATGCATTCTTACAGATTATTCCTGACGAACGACTATAACTAAAATAGTATACATACAGTAGATTATGCAGAACATAGGGCCGATAGGGCCGAAAGTTTCCGAAGTGGAGACCGCGTACCTTAACGTTATGATTCTAGGTCAACGGGAAGTAGGTTTTGATTAATTTGCGAGTATCAAAATATGTCGCATAAATGGCCGTATTTTTTAATGCGTTTACTTAGAAGTTTGTTTTTTTTGAGCTCGGGTACCGTAGAAATAATAGAAATTAATTTAAACTTGATACCTCCACGCGTTCCTGAGAAAAAGGGTCTTCTCTGACAGATAGACAGACAGACGGACGGACGGGCGGACAAAGAAGTAAGGTAAAAAAGAGTTCTGTTTTTCCTTTTAAGGTACGGAACCCTAAAAAGTAAGTTTGAGTCATTTCCCACGATATGTATGGGAAAAGGTTTTTGCGATTTCTGACTCATCTAGTACTCAAACCTAGTTGGTCTAATAGAGTTTTTTGATCCGCATATGAAACAGGATCGATTGGCGCCATTTTTTTTTAAAGACAATTTCTCATTTTTTTGCTGCATGTAATTTTTTTTCAAAATCTATGTCTGCTGATCAAAATGTCTCAAAAAGTTAAGGATAGTCTTCTAAGACCGATTTCATGTAGCTACAACGGTTAAGGTACGCTTACTGCCCCATCTCAAAAATTCATCTTGTGTATGTCATGGTGATTAAAAGCTTAGCCCCATAAAGATATAGCGTGATGATTAAATCTGTAACTGTATCTGCAATGTTCTAACCGTTCGGCTCGTGTTTTTAAAATTTACTGTAACTATAGAGGAATACAAACATAATGCAATATTGCTCATCCCATATAGCAAATAGCGTGATAATATTATAGCCCACCGACTGACCAGACTTATGGAAATGTCTATGAAAAATCTGTCCAGTAGAATTTGTGTGATGCTGGAACATGCTTTCGTAGAAGAACACAAACATAATTCAATATTGTTCATCCCCCATAGCAAATAGCGTGATAATATATAGCCTATCAATTGACCAGGCATAGAGGGAATATCTCTGCAAAATTTGAACAGAATCTGTTCAGTAGAATTTGCGTGATGCTCTAACATACATTCAGACAAACAGACAAACAGTCAAAAATTAAAAAAAAAATTTTTTTGGCATTGGAATCGATCCCAGACCTCGTTGGAATTACTTTTTTTTCAAAAATATTCAATGTACATTAAATAAACTGATGACTGAGGGAAACTGACTAGTGATACGCGGACTCACAATTTTGACTTCGCTACGATTTTATTATATTATATAGATAACGTACGTTTCTATTTTGCAAAGAAAATTTTTTGATGAATTATATTAAAAAGTAGGTAATATGATGTTATATTGGTGACATATTATCCACGCACGCAACGCGCACCTTTTTCGTATTAGACCTAATTTTTTTTTTGCCAGTATTTAGGAAAACTGTAACTAGATAGGTATAGGTATGGGATTTTAAATTTGCTTTCGTTGGTAAGTACATCAAACTTTTAAGCAGAGCATAGAAAATGCAGTTTCTACTTTCTGCTATTGCTACCTCGCCCCGTTTAGACATGGTAAACAACCCTCAACAACCGCTCCATTGCATTGTCAACCCACCGCTGCACTAGGTTTTTCTATTATTACGACATACTGGTGGTTTGAGACCGTCATTATAAAACTGAAGGAAAATTTCACAGCAGCATTTGCATACCTGCAAATTATGATTTCAGCTTCGAAAGATGTCTATTAAAGGCAGGCTTTTTTTGTACATTTCTTTCGTACTTTGCCTAAAGGATGTCAATCAGGTGCCGCGAAGTCGAATGAGCGATAACCCTTTCCTTAACCCTTTAGGACAGATCATTCTGATGGACGGACGGCGCAGTGACACTGATAGGGTTCGGGTAGAAGGGTAGCGTCTTTTCAGTCATGAACTTCGCAAAAAGAAATGTTTTACCGACACAGTTTTAAACTAAAGGGTCGATCGACGCCTGTTGGCACTTCAGTTCTTCTTCAATCTTTGACCTAATCTCATTATTTCGAAACTATTCGATAGTGTGTGTCACTTACAATTTTATGTTTCAAAACAACTTAGCATTGTTTCGATGAAACTTATTTCTACCTAAACTTTGGCTTAAACCTTAAATCGTAACAATAGTAGGTACCTGTTAGATCTGGATTTCCGGCGGTTTTGCCCGGTTGCCGAGTCCAAGCCGGAACTCATAGATATAGCCCGGTTCAGCATAGCTTCTTGGATATAGGCTTCATTCAGACCTATGTAACAAAATACATTTTAAGTTAAATAATAAATAAGCAACATAATTATAGGTAATGCATAATATACCTAACATTATTCGGTGAGAATATTTTTGTTTATTGACTGAAAAAAAACACCAATAGGTATAGTAAAGTGCACTAGGGTCAGCGCAGACAGAGCGACATGATGGTCGAGCAGTTTTCATTGAGTAATTGAACTTGAAGAGTTGGATACTTACCTATTCGTACCTTGGTACGTATAGGTAATATCTGTTTCTAATTAGATAAATAATTTTGAACCAAACTAGGTTATGTCCCTCTTAGACAATATTTTGGCTTGACCATGACGACGCACATGCCTTGAGAGATGACGCAAAAATATTGTATACTACTTTACAAGTTACCTAATCCAAAAAAACATGGTTTGCACTTTTTAGAATACTGTAAGATTTGAGGCAAGACGATGTAAGTAATGTCAGCCCATTCCGGCTATAGAACTAAGATGTTTGAAACTGAAATTTAAATTTACATTCGTAAACTACGTGGTTCCCGTTTTAAACCATTTTCCAATGCAGTTAAAATGCTATCAAATAAAATAAAAGCAAGAAGCAGAAAAGGTTAACATTATTGAATTCCTATAAAATATGGACGTACATATAGCATTCCGAAGTCAACAGTTTACGTATCCGATTACCTGCAGACCAGGATTCGCTTTCTATTAATAGGTTTGCGGGAGGCCATAAATATCAAACAATTTCTATTACTCGTAGTGAAATACAGTCAAGTTAGTACACTCTATACATTTATAAAGATTTTGTATTGGGTAACCTATACCAATCATGACTGCTCTATTCGAGATTGAAACTTGTCGAGCAAACGAAACATATTCGTGACCTTCAAATCATATATTTATTTTTAATCATCGTTCTATAGTTTCTGCCAACCCCCATGGGAAGAAGGCGTGAGTTTATGTATGTATCTTGAAGACCAGTGATTTAAGTTGAAGGAAATCGTGAGGAAATCTGCAGGAAAACCACCATCACACAGTAATTTCTGAATCGCCGTGAGATAATCACAGGCAGGATTTAATAACAAATTAAAAAGCAATATAAAAGAGTAGGGCAGATAAAACCTTGACTTGAACCAATGTGAACTTTTTAATACGGGAACCTAATTAATGTGAAATACCTAAGACTTCCGTTATAGGACAACATCGAGATAAAACCAAGACACAGTGGCTTGCAATCGGCAATACGTAGAAAGGAGGCATCGTGAGGAGATCCACTCGTAATGTACCATTATTCGTATAGTGTTAATAGTCCAGCAGTAATACTGGGAGAATAATATTAACACTGAAGAGGGGTTACCCGGTCGGGGAAAACTATCAGATAACCTTCAAGAATTTCCAATAGTCCATGCACAGAAGTGTATCACATGGACATCAGTTTCCAATTTGCTTTTAGACTTAGAATAGCAACAAGACAGGCATCATTTGAGTGCACAGCAGACAACTAAATAAGTAATTGATTAGATAGCAATATAATATCTCAAGATAGAACGAAGACAGAGATAATTACGGGTATATCCATCTCTAAATGAAGATTTGTAATTTTGGCAAAAAATAAGGGGGTCGGTTTTTTGTCTTTATTAAAGTCGGTAATACCGCCCAGACCAGGTCAGCCGCAAGCTAGGAAAAGAGAACGAACTGATCGTAGACTTAAAAGCAACATTTTGAGTAAGAATTGAAGAACACTTGGATGAAAATGTGATTTTGCTTCTTCTCAGTCTGAAGTGAATTATCTCACGCAAATTATTTGTCTTTCAGAATCAATTGAATTGCATCACATCTGTAATCCCCGAAGGGTTAGGCAGAGTTGTACCTATAGTACACCCACATTTCGCCAGTTATGTTTAAGTCCCATGTAATAGGGGGCGAGCCAAATGCCATCAACCGGGCACAAATCCAGGCTGCTGCTGAGAAATCCATCAATTGACCTAATGAGAAAGTGTCCTTTATCCATAGATAAATCGGTAAGAGCCAAGCAAATTCATTGTCCAATTGTATTACAAGCGGGTATTATTTTTAAGTACAGATAAATATTCCATAAGCCTGAGTTTTGCCCCGCAGTGGGGCTGTATATGCTAAGTAAAAAACACACTTTTGTGAAGATTTGTCGGTATTTAGAAGTTTGGAAATAGAGAAAAAAATAATCATCCCCGTTTTACGTGCAAGGGAGGTACCCTAAAAAAAAATGTTTGTCATGGTTTTGTTTTAAGACTTTCTCGGCGTCATTAATAATATATACACCCATGCCAAATTATAGCTTTCTAGGACTAAGCGTCTCTGAGCAAAGCCGGGGACAGACGGACGGACGGACAGACAGACAGACAGACAGACAGACGGACATGGCGAAACTATAAGGTTTCTTTGTTTACTACGGAACCCTAAAAACAGGGTTGATTGTTTCAAAACTTAACGATGTCACTAAGCAAACAAATTATTTGGATAACATCCTCATCTAATGGCCTATCCAAGGAGCTATCAACATTAAAAAACATATTCAGAGGTGACCGTCAATTTATTGTTTGATAAAACTGGCAAAGATAGAAAACCACAATTACTACAATGAACGAAAACGGTTTTATTGTAACTACGAACTGCTGCAGTTATATCGTTACTGATATCGCCCGTAATTCTTAGTGATAGTTCATTTTTGTAAGTTTTGCTAAAGGCCTCAACACTTCTACTTAGGCCGTTAGCTGCGAGTTAACTTGATTAAGTTTTAACCAATTTCTCATAGAAGGTTATCAATTCGTCTGTTTATACAAAATTAATGTTTCAATAGCATGGATGGGCAAATCTGAAACTATAAGTAATAGCGACAAATACTAAAACGAGTCTCGGAGCCGATTTTCATGACAACTAAAACTTCAACATTAGATTTTTGAAAAACCTTTTTCTCTAGCTAGGAATCGAACTCTTTGATTTTGCCAAAAAAACACACCCTATATTTATTGCTTTGTTATAATGTAATGTAATATTGATTGTTCTGTACTCAAGCAGTTACTAAGACATTTTAAGTAAACAGCCTTCTTCATAATTAACAACATGGCTTTAAAAAAAACGGCCAAGTGCGTGTCGGACCACTCACAATGAAGAGTTCCGTAGTTAGGATGAATTTATCCTAAAAACAAACTTAACATTGTAGTTGATAAACATGAGGCCCTGTTAGGACAAAACGCTGTGAAACGTCAATTTGAGAAAAACGGGTTTAAAAGTTTAGATCTTTAGCTCGTTACCAAATTTTATCTCGTATTAAACGTTCAGTTGTTTTTTTAACTAATTTGTCGTATTATTTACTTTTTTTCATTTTAACTTCTGTTTATCGTATTTTTCAAAGAGACCTCAAAATATTAAATAAACATGTTTTGTTACAACAACATGTAGCTAGCCAATATTCGTCTTTGTTATGACATAACGATGTAATATTTGATTACTGCATTTTTAAGTGATAAACTTAACTGGTTTATTGACTCTGTATTGACTCAGCCTACTTGTCATCAAGTATTATAATTATGTTTACCTATTAAACCTATCTGAGATATAAATTTAAACACACACTTACCGGCTGTGAGGATTATTTCCAAGCACAGCAAAACTGCATATCTTTTTGATGCGTTCATATTTCGGCATTGTTAATCACTTACTATCACACTACTTACAGCGATTGATGACCAGTAAAATATTGCAATGCAATACGCCTGACGCGCGCTCGCTCTGTTAAATTGTTTATTATTATTCTGACAAAACGCAGCAAACTAAGCTTGCAATGTTTTACCAAAATAAAAAGACGCGCACGCTTGACCCGCGCGCCTGCACCACCATCACGGAAAAACGCTGCAATCTAGAGTACAGCGTTTAGCGATAACATTTCATCCGAACTTCAGGTTACAGTGAAGTGTAATATTGAGTTTTCTTGATAATGGAAGCCATTATTGAACTGTAGATCGAGCCCGTACCAAGCTTACATCGCGTGGATTATTCTGAGTTGTATTACCATAAAACAATGCAACCCGGGTTGCAGTGTTTTGTCATAACATGGCCTCCTCCCATAACATCGATATACGTCACAGTCAATTCTCCAACTGCAAATATTAGTTTTTTAATCGCATAAAACAATTGTTTTTTATGTGATAAAACTACAAATTTACAATTTTAGGACTTTTTCCTATACTTGTGCTGTAAGCCCTTGCTTCTTGCCAAATTTCATGATTCTAGGTCAACGGGAAGTACCCTGTAGGTTTTGATTTATTTGCGAGTATCGAAATATGTCGCAAATCGCCGTATTTTTTTATTGCGTTGACTTACAAGCTTGTTTTTTTTTAGAGCTTCAAGGGACCATGGACTTACGTATTTGATATTAATTTCAACTTGATACCTACACGCGTTCCGGAGAAAAAGGGTCTTAACAGACTGACAGACAGACGGACAACGAAGTGATCCTATAAGGGTTCCGTTTTTTCCTCTTGAGGTACGCACGTACCCTAAAAAGGTCGTTCGACTACAGATGAGGGTGTTGCTCTGCTGAAACACATTTTTAACGCATGAGAGAACTCGGAAAATGCTGTTGGAGTTTTCTGCGATCTCTTCTGCTTTTGTTTGCACCATGACATGCTTTTGCGTAAACTCCGTCATTTCGGTGTCCAAACCGAAGCTCTCAAAGTAATATTTTTTTTATTTACATAATAGGTTCTATAGTGTATATTATGTTAATGGTGTGCCATCTTCCGGGCTACTAGTTCAGTTAGGCGTACGTCAAGGCTCAATACTGGGTAAATTATTATTCTTAGTGTATATCAATGACTTACCATACTATTTAAAGGGTATCTTTGACGTTGTACTATTTACAGATGTTTAAAGTAGACTTAAACAGTGCACTCTCAATGATCACGGATTTTTTTACAACAAATAACTTACTTCTCAATGCCAAGAAAACGAAATGTATAAAGTTCGCCTTACCGAATGTTAGAAATCTCCAACATCGTCTTAGACATAAAAAGTTGTTGAAACTGTAGACTCGCAAGTTTTTCTGGGCATGACAGTAGATGCTTAATTTTAGTGGGGCCCACATTTATCAAGCCTAGCGGGAAGGTCAGTTCGGCCGCATACGCCGTCAGGAAATTAAGACAATACACTGACGTTGATACAGCTCGGTAAGTCTTATCTCTCTATTTTAGTTATTTTCATAACGTTATGTCCTACGGCATTCTGCTGAGGGGCAACGCCGCTGACATTCAAAACATATTTTTCTTCAAAGACGAGCTGTTCGAGCAATTTACCAGCTAAGTGCCCGAGTTTCTGAGAAGATTTTTTAAAGATATTGGTGTTCTCGCGGTGGCTTCACAATTATTGATGTTCGCCAACATCTTATAAATCAGGCAAAATATACACTTATACATTAATAACAGTATTAACACCAGAAATAAGGACAAATTAGACGCTCCATTTCACCGGCTTCATAAGGTTCATAACTCATTTGTTGGGCTTGGTATAGCTAGATTTGTCTTTTATTAAACTACATTTCTATAAACGACTATTTAAACGATAATAATTTATTGTAGTTGCTCGCTCTGATTAACTTAAGACAATGTTTACTTTCGTTCATTGCTTGCGGTAGCGTCCGAGATCAGGTTGCCTCCTTCAAATATGGCTAGGAGGGTAATGGCTGATCTTTGCGGTATACCCATATAGTCACCACAAACAGCAGCCGGTCACGAGGCTGCTGTTTGTGGTGACTGGTCATCACGCTGACCATGGTTTTGTTATAATAATTAACTCTTTATTTATTTTACTTCGATGGTCCTAGTTTATCGTATTTTATGGTGACTGAGTTACAGCTTGTATATATAGCTTTACATAAGCGGGCACGTCCTTTATGCCTGGGTGCTTTAATTTAGGTACCTATTAAGTTCTGTTTACATTTTAAGTTTTTTATTTCGGCTTGAGTATAATTTTCGATGTTTTTTGTTGGTTTACTGGTTTTTTTTGTTGGTTTGGTGTGCATGTGCATGCATAATTATGGGAAATAATTTATTTAATTGAATGCTTTGTGTTGCGATTTATTTTGCAATTAAATTATATAGAATCAAGTTTATCTAACAGAACAAACAGCTGTGCTGTTAAAGCACTAGGAAGTGGAGAACGGCGGGTATTTTGAGGGACAATTTTGACGTTCGAAAAGTGCTGATTCTCAGCTTAGTTTAGAATAAATGACTTTTGATTTTATGACAAACTTCACAAAAGTTTCAACTTCAAAATTAAACAGTAATCCAAGTCATAATTGGGTCGTAGATTTAAAAGCAAATGAAAAATTATAACCACTTTTGGGTACATTCCTAAATCAATGAAAGGACATGACCATGCAGTGGTACAGTTATGGGCGCTTGTTTAAGTGTCAAAATCAATGTGCAGCAAATATTGTTTTATATTTGAAAGAAAGAAAGAAGAAAAATAATTTATTTATCACAGAAACACAAAAACATAAACTCGGGTAGGTAAATATTAGGTTAACAAAACACATCTACATTGTAATCACGAGCACAAACAAGGAAATAGTCGGCAGCTGCACGTCATGACTGTGACAAGAAGGCTTGCACTCAGCATGATGCTGTGCTATGGGGACCCACAGCAGAGCGCTGATTTTCAGTGGTCACCCGAAAAATACGTACGGAACCCAAGTCAGGTAACAAAATAAAATAAACAGTACTTACAATATAATGCTTATAGAACCAATTATAAGAATAAATATTATTAAATAACATAAACATTTAACTGCTGGCATCACCATTTATTACATGGGAATATCAAGTCTTTTGTCTCGTTTCCACCCTGAACTCCGCGTCGCCTGCGCGCCCGCACTTAATATAAAATAATAAAGTACAGACTACAGTTGCATTTCCCGATTTGCAATTATTGTATTCTATAGTTTACAGATATCTATAGTTTATAGATATCGGTTACAGAACTTAGTGATGGAAAATTCAAAACGCACATCAAACGTGCCCTTATCAAAAAAGCATATTATAAGATTAAGGACTACGTTGAAGACAAGGAAGTTTGGCATTCATTCCTTCTGTACCTCATTAACGGCTTCTCTGGTACGGTAACGGCAAAACTATGTAAATGTCTTTTAACTGCTTCCAAATTAGGATGTTTTGTTTTTTATTTTATTTTATCTTTTTTACAAACTTCACTGACATAATGTTTTTCTTATTTGACATTATTATACCTACAATTTTAATTTCAACAAGGTTCTAACTTTTATTATTTTAATCATATTGTATTTATAGTTTTTTTGTTAATGTGAGGAGGTTGTAGGCAGACCTGTAGACCATTTTCTATTTTGTTAAGTACCTGGTACTTTTGACGAGCCTACGCTGTCCTCTCATACCTATTAACACTGTAATTTGAAAACATTGTAAAAGCCAATTTGTTTAAAAGAGTAACCGTGTAGTTTCTTGCCGGCTCTTTTCCATAGGAAACGACCTATTGAAACCGTGCACCTAACGTTTCATAAGTGTCAATGTAGGCATATGTGAAACAAAAATATTTTTGATTTTGATATAAAAGTTTCAAGAGGATCAGGTCACGAAACTGAGAAAAATAAAGATATGTTTTCCATTAAATAACTCTGCTTTTCGATATAAGATGGAGCTAGGCATTGTGGTTATCGAGTATAAGAATGATTTTCTGCTATTCGCCACGCCATTGAGGCGCTAGGTTTTTTTATACCAATAAGGGGGCAAACGAGCATGCTGGTCACCTGATGTTAAGCAATCACCGCTGTCCATAAACATCCACAACACGAGGGTTATTGCTGATGCATTCATGAGATTAGACAGCTAACTAGTTAATGTAGTTACTTTCGTAAATGTGTAACAAATTTTGCATTAACAGCACGCCCACTCACGGAACTGACGAAGAAAAATGCAATTTGGTCTTGGGATGAAACCCAGTCCAAAAAGTTTTATGAATTTAAGCAAAAACACAAACTCCGTGTTGTGCCGGACGTAAAGAACAGCACCATCCCATTTCTTCCCATGGGTGTCGTAAAAGGGCGACTAAGGGACTTACTAGAGAATGGGCAGCAGCGTTCGCTATGCATTTTTAAAACCATACTGCGATCGCCAACTTGCCTGCCAAGCGTGGCGATTATAGCAAATCACCTCTTTTTGGGGGAGGCTTATGTCCAGCAGTGGACGTCTTTCGGATGAAATGATGATGATGATGATGTTCCGAAACTGATTACTGAAATTCACACGGATGCTTGCAAGTTAGGAATTGCGGGTATGTTACTACAAAAACAAAACAATGACAGTTGCGCCCTGTTATGTATTTTAGCCGCCTCACTAGTCGAGAATAAAGTGTGTACCATAGCTGTTATGAACTCGAAACTTTGGCTGAAGTAGAATCTTTACGAAGGTTACGGGTTAACGTAGTAGGTAAACAAGTAGGTACGGGTAGAGACAGATTGTTCCGCTGTTCGCGACACGCGATCTCATTCCGCGTAATGCTCGGTGGTGGATACTAATTCAGAAATACGATACATCTATCGATTCTATGCAGCACACAGATGCATTAAGTAGAAATCCTGTACAAACGTTTAATGTTGACCGTATGTTGTTGTTTACCGTATGTTATGTAATGGATTGGTTTGCCATTGCCACCGTGCAAAAGGAGGATGAAAAATTCAAACATCATAGATTTGGTAAAAGACGGTTGTAAGGATAGTGATATACTAAATGGAAACCGATTAGTTGTTCCTGGACTAGGTGGAAAATACAAAACACCACGTTGAAAAGGTGATTATGACAAGAGGGAAAGCAAACTCCACCCTATACCAAAGCCTAATGAGGCGATGCGAATGGTTCACATTTACCACATATGACCGTTTACACGCACTAAAAAAAAAATTAATTAAAAAAACAAAAACCCCGACTGCAAAAACATGAACTGAAAAAATGGAAACAAGATGAAAAGAAAACTAATATCCTTTAAGTACCAAAATTAAATAAATGCAGTCGGAGGCATCCAAGATGTTACGACGCCTTAAAATTTGCCTCCGACTGCATTTATTTACTCACTCACTCGAAAAGTTCGGGATATTTTGTTATCATTTCTCATTTAAATTACTTTTTAACATATAATAAGTACCTATACATGTTTTTAATCACCTTTTAAAACCCTTCATTTTGATATCCCACTCGATAGGCTTGAGAGATATTCTTTTTTCGAAAACAAACCTTTTGGTGCCAAAAATACACCATTTTGATTTTTAATAATTTTAATATACACTCGCGGAATAAAGACGAATCTAACGACATATCACTCATCAAAATCGGTTCAGCCGTTTAATAGTGACGAGGGAACATAGGGACAGACATACATACAGGTCAAACACATAATCCTCCATTTTTCGCTTCACCGCAGTCGGGTAAAAAGGGGTATCAATACATGTTCGTGATGACTGACGCCTTCTCTAAATTTGTTGTAGCTGAACCAGCTCGTACTGTTAACTCTGTGGAAACCATTCGAGTTTTGAAAAAGATATTTAGTTTATTTGGGTACCCTGAACGAGTGGTTTCTGATCAAAAAATACTTGCTACTGAAAAACAATTTAGGTAGTTAATAAACGTTATAGCATGTCCCAGAGCAAACGGTCAGGTCGAACGCACCAACCGTACCATATTGAATGCTCGACGGACCACTGAATCCAGTGATGCTTTTCTTATTTGGGATAACAGCTTACCTCACGTCATTTGGGGTATAAATAGTACGGTTAATGTAACTACAGGATATAAGCCGTACGATCTAATGTTTGCTCAAACTGGTAGGCCCGCATGTGATGTTTCCATTCCCAATCAGATATCAGAATCGGTTCAGTCTAGGCGTTCTAAAGCTCGTAAACGTATTCAGCTAGCTAGTACATAAGAATGCAGCCAAATGACGATAGGAAACGTAATAAAAAAAAAATTAACGCGACTACCCTGATTTTTTTGTTCGTTTTTTAACAGGGCAGTCGTGTTTTCAATTTTTAATTTTATTTTATAAATTTTAGTAACAATTTTTATTTTAAAACATATAATGCTAAGTGGTGGTATTTTCATTTTTAGCACTAAATAAAGTTATTAAATATACTCTCGCGGCGGCGGCGAGGCGAGGCGTGCATGGCGTAGGGATGAAATGTTTGTTTTGCATGTACACAAATGTTTGTTTTGTGTAAACTTTATGTCAATAAATATTATAGTTATTGCATGTGCTTATCAAGGCTGTCAATTTGATTTATATTGTAATAATTGTAGGTTTTTATTTCACATTTGAACATGGAGCCATACTGCCGTCATATTGATTTGTTTCAACAATATTTTATAGTTTTGGCATGTGTTCATTCAGGCCGTCAAGATTGATTCCTTTTTCGGCACATTCCTTTTTGGACATATTACGTTTATGGTATATTCTTGTTTCGGCACATTCCGTTTTCGGCATAAATCATTATATACAACAAAGCATCATTATTATGAAATTTTAAAATGCCTAGGGATATTTTGTAATATACTTACCCACAACAGATACCTAATACAAGGTAGACGGCAGTGAAATATTAAGGTAATTTTTGTAATGAGGATCTTATCAATTCAAGAGCATATTAGCACTGGCCACATATAACAACGTTTGATAAAACTAAATCAATTTATTGTCATTGTCAATGAGGGAAGCTAACGTAAAACCATGTGCAATGGTATTTGACATGCTTATTATAAAACAGTTTAATTTTTTTATCTAAACAATGGACGCCAACAGGCCTAAAGATGGACTTGTCTTTATAAATAGCAAAAGAGGTGTTAATAATGTGCTGTTCCGAGAGGGATATAAATATAATTTTGTTCGAAGAAACGTGAAAGGAACGTGAAATTGGAGGTGCTTGAACAAGTCTATTTGCCAAACGTCCATTACGCTTGATAGCACGAACAAGGTAATTAAAATTAATCTAATCACATTTGCAAACCAAATTTCTTACGAGGAGAAGTGGAAACTCAAATACACGCATGCAAACGTAAAGTTTGTGAAGATATGGGACCTATTAAACCAATATGTGAAAATACTGTGCAAGATATTGTTGAAATGTGTGATGGTGAATCAGACATGTCAATCATACCAACTTTTAAAAGGCATAAAACTGCTTTGTACTATTCACGGATTTCAGGTGTCGGAAAAAGCACGTTTAAAAATTTGTGTGACGTAATAATTCCCGACACGCTCGCTGATAGCTTTTTCATATTTAATGAGAGAGAAAATATTGATGTTCGCATCACCTTCAACTACTTTCAAAAGAGGACGAGTATTATGCAGACGGTACATTTAAAGTTGCACCGCCGCCGTATATGCATAAATAATTGTACACCTTGCAAGTAAATTTAAATAAAACCCCAGGCAAGTCTTGTTTTGTGCCCTTTTTGTACGAACTTCTGCCCAACAAGCATACAAATACATACCAGCGAGTATTTTCAATAGGTACTAAAAAATGATTTTGGTCTCCTCCTCAGGCATTGAAAGCGAAGTTTACAGAAACCACAATAACTGGATTTTATTTTCATTTCAAAAAATCACTCTGGAAAAAGGCGAAAGAATTTGGTACAATACAAACGGAAGAAGGAAGACTTTACACCAAACTTTGTATGAAATTACCACTGTTACCGAAAAAAGATGTAAACCTCTAAACCTATTAATAAGTTTCATAACTACTGTCTTAACTTTTGAGTGAAATGAGGATGAATTTAGAACAAACAATGCAGTAGAAAGATGGAATAACCGCATAAACCACCGAATCCCAAAAAAACCTTAACTGTTTTTATTCATAAAACTACTGAGATCAGAAGCTGGATATCAAGATACCATTTCACGAAAAATGCAGATTCATTGCTCAGATGAAACACGTTTACGTCGAAAAAAAGATATGGAAAAAATTTATCAGGAGCGCAGTTGTAGATGATTTTGTATATAAAAAAAAGAATGTTTAAATAGGCTTTGCCAACTTTTATAAAAGACGGGTTCATAAGCATAAGCATATGAATTTAGATACCTAGTTGGTTATCATTAGTTAGTTGCCCAATTACTTTAAGTAATCAGTGTAGGTACTGTTTAATTTTTGTCTTTTATTTTTATTGATTAAAATATAATATTTTACTAATAAATATGATTTTATTTTATTACGCAAGCAAAGTCACAAGTATTTCATAGTATAATTTATTTACTAAAATGTGCCGAAACAAGAATATGCCGAAAACGGAATATGTCCAAAAAGCAATGTGCCGAAAAAGGAATCAATCAATTTGATACCTATATTGTAATAATTGCAGGTTTTTTTTTTCACATATAAAAATGGAGCAATGCTGCCGCCATATTGATATTTCAAAATATGTATAGTCTATGTCACTCGGAATGAAGGATTTCTAACGATACCCCATACATCTAAATCTGTTCAGGCATTTAAAAGTTATGGTGACACAAAGAAACTCACATAGAGACATACATACATGAACCCTAAACACATTACACTCCTTTTTGGGCAGCCAAGTAAAAGTAGCACTATAAATAAAAAAAGTGACAAGTGACTAAGTTTTATGCATAGCAACAAGCATCAGCCAACAGTGTTGTTAAAATTAACTCTAAGTTAAATGACGTATATTCTGGCCCGTATGTAGTGATTAAAGTTTTAGGGACCGATCGGTATTGGATTAGAAGTATTAAGGGACTCAGAGGTATAAACAGTTTACCGGTCTAGTATCAGCCGACGCTATTCCCCCATATAAGAGTGTACCACCCATGTCCGATAGTGCAAGTAGCACTGAGGAGCAACTACAAACAAAAGATCTAATAGATCTGCTCGAGAGTTTATCTGGGCACAGGGATTCCTTCGTCCCACGCTATGTTGTGTACGTCTGTGTGGTGCCGGACGTTAAGAATAGCACTTCCCTTTTTCTACCCATGGGTGTCGTAAAAGGCGACTAAGGGACTTACTAGAAAATGGGCAGCAGCGTTCTATATGCATTTTAACACCATACTGCGATCGCCAACCACCAAGCATGGCGATTATGGCAAACCCCTCCTTTGGGGGAGGCTTATGTCCAGCAGTGGACGTCTTTCGGCTGCAATGATGATGCTATGTTGATTGTATGACGAATCCTGCTTGGTGTTCCCATTGCGTCAGCAATGCTTGCAGGAAGACCGAATGTAACGCCTGCTAAAGATGTCACCACTGTAGTGACAGCCAGCCTCCTACCACGAGGCCTAAGTGGGGTGGTGTGACAGGAGCCACCACGCCAGCCAGCCATTATAAAAACGAGTTGCGCCTTTGCATGAGGCTTTTTTATAATTTGTAAAATCAAGGAAATATAGGTGATTGCGTTTATACCGTTTTGAATATTATTTCCACGCCTACCTTAGTATTATAATATATCGTAGTTATCATAACATTAGAGCCCTCAAAAAGCTTAAGCTAGTCTATTTCTTTAACAGAGTCCAAACCACGAGAATTGATAACGCGTGGAAGCCTCCGCACCTGTGAAACAAATGCGTATCGCGCAGTCGCGATGGCCTCTACCTACTACTGTATCACTGCAGCGTGTGCTATAACTGAAGAGGTGCAACGCTGCATTTGCTACTCGGTCTCCGAGGTCCAGTGTGGCAACATTCGTCCATGGTGACCGAGCTTAAAGCATATGTAGTCCGCTTATTATTATTTTTATGACATTTATTTTACATTCTATGATAACCTTAACTCACACACTGATATGTTTTTTTTAGGAAAACGTTTTATTTTATTTTACAATGTTTGTAAATATGTGAGCACCATGTATCTATCACATAATTAATTTATCTGTCATTGCTTCATTTTTAATTCTTTTTACATATTGTGGTAAAGTAATTGTATTCTATGTGCATCGTCTTCACATATAATTATATAATTGATGTACCTATAAAAATATTGTAAAACATTTTAAAAGAGTAACGGTTGAGTTTCTTGCCCATTGTTCTCCATACGAAGCTGCCTTTTGCAAGGGGCGACTAGAATCAATTTATTTTCTTTGTAAATTTAGACGTTTAAAAGTGCCATTTATGTGCCTATTTAAAATAAATAATTTGACTTTGACTTTGCTCGAAAATAAATTTTTAAAAACAAAATTCGGCCTAATTTGAACTTACGGCCGGAAAGGAAAAAAATATTGTTTAATTTGTCAATAGGTTTTTCTATGATAAAAGTAAAAAATTCAGTGTTCATCTTTTAATCATTATACATATTGAACCTAGAGTCTGGATTTCTGCTGGTTTGTGGCAATCGGCTCTCCCTTTTTTTGGACCCCTTTTACATGGGACTTAAACATAATTAGTGAAATGTGGTGAAGTACGGGAAAACTAACTTGAATGTCGTCTGAAGTACTTGCTTAGTTAGTTGAATTAAAGATTGAATAGGAAGTGTTTCTTTCATTTAAATTATGTCCTGAAAGCTGTTTTTTACGTGAACATTGACTATGAGGTGAGTTGGCAATGTCTCCATTGATACGAGAGCTACAAAGCTTTACTAACGTTCTGACACGAAGGTAATAAAACCGGCCAAGAGCGAGTCGGACTCGCGTACGAAGGGTTCCGTACCATTATCTATAAAAATGGCAAAAAAAATCACGTTTGTTGTATGGGAGCCCACCTTAAATATATGTTTTCGTTTAATTTAATGATGTATTTTTAAACTGAATAAATAACTAAATATTCTGCGAATATTTCAAGCGTCTACCTGTTGCCGTTATCAATAAAGAGCAAAAAGGAGCAAAAAAAATCACGTTTGTTGTTCACGTTTGGCTTCCATACAAAAAACGTAATTTTTTTTGCTCGTTTTTGAAAAAATTGGTTGCGAAGATTAGATAGAAGAACAACACGAATAGTGACTTTAATTTATTATAATGTAATAGTGGGTAAGTATCTATACATATTATAAATTAAAGTCGGTTTTCGTTTACTTACATTTACCTGCCAAGAGTAACCTCATTTGACTCGAAAAGTGTGTTAATTTATGATATGTAGGTATAGATAGTGGGTATCTATACATGTTATATTTATTTACAAAATCAAACTGGTTGCTATTTTAATTGTATAATTTTTTAATTTTCGGACATAGATTTTACATTCTGTGATTACCTAAACTCACACACTGACTTTTTTTATGAAAACATACTTTTATGATGTTTGTAAACATTTGTGAGCACCATGTTTCTATTTAATATTTAAGTTATTTTACATTGCTTAATTTTTAATTCTGTTTACCTATTGTGGTATAGTAATTTGTATTCTAGGTGTATCGTCTTCACAAACAATCATATAATTAATGTACATAAACAAAATTTTGTAAAACATTTTTAAAAGAGTAACGGTGGAGTTTCTTGCCCATTCTTCTCCATACGAAACTACCTTTTGGAAGGGGCAACTAGAATCAATTCTATTTTTTTGTAAATTTTAACGTTCAAAAGTGCCTCTTATGTGACTATTTGAAATATATAACTTGACTTTGACTTTGACTTTATAAATTAAAGTCGCTTTTCGTTTACTTACATTTACCTTCCAAGAGTAACCTCATTTGACTCGAAAAGCGACTTAAATTTATATTATGTATAGATAGCGGGTATCTGTACACATTATAAATTAAGGTCGCTTTTTGTTTACTTACTTACTTTTACCTTCTAAGAGTAATCTCATTTGACTAAGTGTAGTGCCTGAAATAGTCCGCCAAACTGCGGAATCGGTTTTATTTTGTACAGTCAGGGGTAGGTGATTCTATTCACTCATATCCACTTGTTAGTGGAGAAGTGGGTCGGTACTTTTTTAGGGAATCTATTGCGAGTTTTCAGTATAGATCTCCTATTTCTCAAAAGAAAATCTAGGATAATACTCTCTTTCAATAGCCAAACTGTACTTGTCAGGTAACCGTGACAGCTTCGTCACTCATATTTCAATACTTTTGGAAACACATACACAATATGATACGAGTGTGCTTTAGACCACACGACTGAAAACAAAAATCACCGTTCGCTTGCAAAAGAAGTTTTACTTCAAAAAAATACGAGTGTGCTTTAGACCCAACGACTGAAGTAAAACTTACTAATAGTAATACTAGTTATAATTCCGTAACGCTCTCGTCACTTCCGTAACTCATTCACCAGCTTACTCCCCAAGTCAAGCGTGCCTTAAGAAGTTTTACTTCAAAAAGCTGCTATCTTGTGAGTGTATAGACAGCCATGTGTGAATTAAAAAAGTACCTACTACGCGGGACGACCCTCGGTGGTGACACGGTATGTTCCATGTTTAAAATTTAAACAACTTCCGTTCGCCTCTTTCCGTAACGCTGTCATCACGCATTCACCAGTTTACTCCCCAAGACAAGCGTGCGTAAAGAAGTTTTACTTAAAAAAATGTGCTTGTTCTATAAGTGTACCTTTTTAAGTATATGTAATAGGGATATAACATTTTTGTGTATGTTTTTTGATTATATGGTCTAGGATCCTGGAAAAGGAATACACGTTACGATACAATTAAATTTTTTCCATAGAAAAATAATGTAAAGTAACGCTTAAGAATTATTCAATGGACTTTACTTTAAAACATAGAGAATAATCGTATCAAGGTTTAAGGAAAGCAGATTTAGTTTTAATAATATTTTTTGTTTAGAAAAGACGGAAATTCGTTTTGGCACATACGTTGTTTTATTCCGAGTGCACTCATATTATCGCTGTCTTTTCTTTTGCCTATCAAAAGTAATGTCATCACTCTCGTTCGTTTCTAAATCATTCCATGAATCTATGAATCAATGTAATTTTTTTGCAAATCGGTGCGATCATATTTACGTAATTTAAATAAATGTGTTTACAGAAAATGTTAGTAGTTTAGAAAGGTAAAGTAATCATCATCATCATCATTTCATCCGAAAGACGTCCACTGTTGGACATAGGCCTCCCCCAAAAAAAGGAGGGGATTTCCCATAATCGCCACGCTTGGCAGGCGGGTTTTAAAAATGCATAGAAAACGCTGCTGCCTATTCTAGTAAGTCCCTTATTCGCCTTTTACGACACCCACGGGAAGAAACGGGAAATGCGGGAGTTAAAGTAATTATGTAATAAAATTAGTGTTGAATAGGTATTAAGACTGTGTGTATATTGTGACTATGAACGATATAACATTATTTTCCCATTATTATTTCGTAATGACACTGAAATGATTTATAAAATAGGAAGAAATAAAAAAACAAAACTGAGCAGTACCTGCAACGTTTGGAGTGTCTGCACAGGGCAATCAATGAACTCATTTTACTGGAAATAATAGCAAGACGATGATAATAGTGTGTCGAATTCTCCACCGTCACTAAAGCACAACCAGCAAAAATCTATTCTCGCCTTGCAAAATAATATTGGATAAGCTTTCATTAATTTTTAAGGTTCCGTATTCCAAAGGAAAAACGGAACCCTTATAAGATCACTTCGTTGTCCGTCTGTTTGTCTGTCAAGACCCTTTTTCTCAGGAATGCTTAAAGTATCAAATTGAAATTAGTATCAAATACGTAGGACTACGCTCCATTGCAGCTTTAAACAAATCAAACTTGTAACTCAACGCAATAAAAAAAACACGGGGATTTATGCGTCATATTTTGATACTCGCAAATAAATCAAAACCTCATCATACTTCCCGTTGACTTAGAATCATGCAATTTGACAAGAAGCAAGGTCTTACAGCCCAAGTAAAGGAAAAAGTCCGATAATCGTCAATTTTGAGTTTTATCACATAAAAAAAATGCGATTACAAACCTCCTTTTGCAGTTGGAAAATTGACCGTTGCGTATATTGATGTTGGGAAACATGTTTTTTGGACTACAATGTTAAGTTGGTTTTTAGAATAAATTCATCCCAACTACGGAACCCTCTATTGTGCGTAGTCCGACACGCATTTGGCCGGTTTTGAAGAACGTCTGCTCTTATACCTACAATTTATAACAATTATTTATGTAAAGAAATAGGCTAAAATATGTATTTGTTTGAGTTTCTAGGCTTGAAATACGTCAGCAATATGTCAAGTATTTCAATTGTGAAAAAGGTCAGTTTTTACCCGACTACAGCAAAGCCAAAGGGGGGTATCAGTTTAACAGGCTAGGTATGTATGTTCATCTGTTTCCTCATACGAGTAACTCTTTAACTAGTCGTCGTATTTGGACTTGGACAAGCGAGGTATTGTTGGAAGCGTCATGTTGTTCCTCGGGTTATAGGCTATATGACGTCACTAAAATCCAACATGTTAGTATCAATCGTACAGATTACCACGGCCATACGAAATCGATCTTGAAGAAAATGTGAATGACTTCCATTTTAGTTTTATTTTATGTAAAGAGAGCTTTAAACATTTCAGTATAGCAATAGCTATTTCTTCTTTTCCTGTTTTTTCAGGTGTACAAAGCTTTCCGGAGTACCATGCAATGCAAATATTGTATCTATTTATTACACATAATATACATACTGCATGGCATTACTAGTTATGTACTATATACTTCAACTGAAATGCTTACAAGATTTTTTTTTTTAAATTACTCATAATTAAATATATTGTATTATTTTTCTACTCCATAGCTCGCCATGTGCACAAATTTCATAGACCGAGATAAATTTTAGCCCGCACTTTTTTCTTAGATGTTACCGTCTTTATCTATCACTTTTAGTTTGACGGTTGTACGAGAGTGACAAGATTATCGCTTAGCCAAAGCCCATGCTAAGGAAGTACCTAACGTTTATACATTCCGGTCAGTGATTTCGTTAGTTAAACTTTAGGCTACAGGTTCAGATAATGTTTGTGACAGCGACCCCGAACCCGACCACGGACGCTGGAACCGCCACTCCCCCCGCACGCGTGTAACGCCCATCAAATTTCTATTTATTCCAGTGCGGATTGGTCATGTCACATGACTTCGAATTTTTGGTTCTAGGACATGCCGGTTTCCTCACGATGTTTTCATTCACCGTTTTGAGAGCAGTGGTGATGAAATAATTTACACAAATTTTTTGGAAGGGGCGACTAGAATCAATTCTATTGTTTTGTAAATATTGACGTTCAAAAGTGCCTTATGTGTGCCTATTTGAAATAAACAATTTGACTTTGACAAAGTAAACCGCCTGTCTGGGTTCGAACCTACGACCTACAATAAGTCGCAGCCGTTACCACTGGGCCAGCACTGCTCACACCTTTTACTTAACTACTTAGATTATATTAAATTCAAGCGATTACAGTATTATTCACCTATTATCATAGGTACCTATTGGTGATGTAGTAGTACCTGTATTTTATGTTAAGTCATAAAAAATATTTAATATAATTACTGTTTAGCCGAATGTTTATAAGGGCATAAAAACATTCGGCTAAACAATAATTATATTTTTTTTTTATTTACAATAAATAATAATAATAAAAAGCTTTTATTGATTCCTTACAAATGGCATACTTTTAGGATGGCAGAATTTTATGGCAAAGTTAAAATTCCACTTATTTTCGTTTAGCATAACGTTTATTTAGAGCGACGATTATTTGGTACAATTTCACTTGGTATATTATATTATACTATGAAGATGGCAGAATTTCATTTGGAATAATTTTATTAGGCATATTGCCATTTCTATAAAATAGCATTTTTAACCTTAATTTAAAATTAAAATAATGTCTTAAAAAGTCAATAAGTTGCGCTATAAAAGGTAGTGACAGAAACGAAAAGCTGCAAAACCGACTCCACGTAGTCTTGTCTGCCCTACCCCTAGAGTGTAATTTAAACCCGCTCCGGCGCTGCGGGGCTCCGCGGCGCGTGGCGGTGCCACGCGAGCTTATCGTCGCAGATGGTTTTAGCTGCCGGAGCCATGACAGAAACCATGCCTGTTGCATGTCCCATGCTCGCTTGCATGCTGCATGCCTGGTGTATGCTTGTTTGCATGCATGGTATATGCTTGTTTGAATGCTTCTTACAGGGAAATAAAAACAAATCCATTCATTTCTAACTTAATTCTACTTTTGCTTGATCTAAACACTTTTTAATTAATTTCTTCTGAATGTTCCATAATTAATAAATACTTTAACTTTGTTTTGCTCAACACGATAAAACGCTATGACAACTAATAGTAACTACCTCCAACTACAGACAAAGTAAAAATGATTTGATTAATACCTGATCACTTGATCAGAAAGATGCAGCAATTAACATTATCGTCGTAACCGTAGCGAATAAAAATTTGTGTTCAATCAATTTAATTAATTCGTCGGTTTACTGCAAGAACTTTAAAACGTCTTGAACATCGTCTTGACGAGCTTTATAAAATGCAAAACTCACTTATTTCTAGCTGTTTAAATTTGGAAGTTATTACTTCAGCGTAAAACTGATAATTACCATTTTGGGACTGTCGGTTCCACTAAAATCGTTAAGTCACAATGCAAAATAAAAAATATATCAATTTAATGAAATAATTTTCATTTTCTTTTTTACAAAACTCGTTTATCTCTCAAATCTCGTTATGTGATTTCGTGATTTTTTTAAATAAGTCTTACTAACATCACTTTAAACGAAACTTGGTTAAACCTTAATGCGCTTTATTACTTTATAAAAACGATAATGTATAAATAAGACATAATAATTAGGGCTAATGAAGATGAAAGCTTGAACTAGATTACATTAAATTTACAAAAAGTATAGCATTTACCAACTAGTAGTTTACGAAGGTAGTAAAGCAGAGAGACGTTATGTCTCTCTGCTTTACTACCTTCGTAAACTGAACGTATACAATGCTACGATCTATGAAGCTCGTTCTTCAAACGATGGCCTATGTTGTCTGTGGTCTGAAGTAGACGGAAAAAAGGGAGCGATGATGTAGGTAAGTACCTACCGCATTGTATCTTAGAATCAAACGTTTACCAACCCCAGGCATGTCCTAGAACAGTAACAGAAATATCTATATTCTCTGATACCTGCGGTGGTCAAAACCGTAACCAGTTTCTGTTGAGCCTGCAGCTGTATGTGGAACAACACACCTTGAGGTTACCGAACACAAATATCTTGAGTCTGGACACACACGTACGAAGGTCGACAGTGTATGCACAGTGCAATAGAAAATCAGATGCGCCTTATGCCAGTTTGTTCGATGATCGATCTGTGTTGTGTAATGTTATAAGCTTAGCAAGATCAAACAGAAAAGTAAAGAAAAATACTAAGAAACCCTATGAACCTATAGTAATGTTTTACACAGAGATTTTAGACCTAATTCGTCTTATTACAAACCAAGATTTATATTTTGACATGGCGTAAACCATGGAACTAGTTTTTGTAATGAGAACGTAACTCTGATTGAAATGCCGTTCTTTATACAAAACTGAAAACTTAGTTCGGTACTAAGTTGTCAGTTTTGTGTTAGGAACTTTACCGTAGTCGGAATAAAGTTGGCAAATTCAATAATAGCTCCATTTTTTAATCCTGGGTCCGAAGATAAACCTTGTTTTGTAATAAGGCGGAAAGAGTTTGAGAAATAGCTTGATGGTAAATAGATATATTGGGTCAGATGGAGAAAAAATGATAGGGCTACAAAATAAAATGTTATAGGTTTATGAATTGTTCTGTTTAGATAATGACTTCCGATTAAAAATAACTTGATGTTTCAAAAAAAACATGTCGTAGAAACAAGCAATGAATTTACAAGTACTTACATTCTAAAAAAGCCAATTGCTAAAAGCTCCCTTATCACCAAAGCAAAGAAAAATTATTTACTAAAATGTGCACCGAAAAAATAATTCCTTCTGAACTGCACCATTGGTACCAGAATTTACCAGATAAAGAAGGTCAAGATTTTATTTCTGAAGAAGAGAACTCGCATAAAGATTTGTAGATAAATCTTCATGCGAGTTATCTTCTTTTCATAATCGTTTATTTTTGACTGATTTACGAACCAGAGGTTTAATGTTTAAATTAATAATATAAGATAAGATTATTTTGTTAACTAAAAAAGTTTTCTTTAGCACACTTTTTTAGTTACCGTCTTAATTGTTAATTTTTGACTGATTTACCAAGCAAAGGTTTGATTTTTAAATTAATATAAGGATTGTTTTTGGTTCTAAGGATTTATTTTATGTTTTTTAGGGTACCGTAGTAAACAAGGAACTCTTATAGTTTCGCCATGTCCGTCTGTCTGTCCGTCCGTCCGTCTGTCCCCAGCTTAGCTCAGAGACGCTTAGTCCTAGAAAGTTGTAATTTGGCATGCGTATACATATTAATCATGAAACTATGAAAAACATTTTTTTTAGGGAACCTCCGGAACGTGCAATGGGGATGATATTTATTTTTTCTCGTCTATTCCATGGTGTGGGGTATCGTTGGATAGGCCGTTCAAAAATATTGTGGGTTTGTCTGAACCATTTTTCAATTAAGGGATCCGTTTGCGTAATATTAAGCTAAAAAGTGCTATTTTTTGTTAAAGTCAAGTGTCTCCCCCCTGCCAGCTAAATGGTTGGTTTTGGATATGTGAAAAAAATCATAGCAATAGTATATATAACGAAATTAAAAGGAAAACTATCACAGCTAAGTAGGCTTCTCAAGTTAACGAGTAATAGTCGACCAACTTAAATTTGCAGTTGGGGAATCGGCCGTAACGTATATCGATGTATGTGAGAGCATGTTTTTCAACTACAATGTTAAGTTTGTTTTTGGGATAAATTCATCCCAAATGTATGAATCAGTATCGAAAGTTTATTTCTATTCAAAAACTGTTCTAATATATAATTTTTCTTTTCAAAAAGTACGTTTTTAGGGTTCCGTAGTAAACAAGGAACCCTTATAGTTTCGCCATGTCCGTCTGTCTGTCTGTCTGTCTGTCTGTCCGTCCGTCCGTCTGTCCCCAGCTTAGCTCAGAGACGCTTAGTCCTAGAAAGCTGTAATTTGGCATGAGTATACATATTAATCATGCCGAGAAAATGGTAAAACAAAATTATGAAAAACATTTTTTTTTAGGGTACCTCCCTTACACGTGAAATGGGGATGATATTTTTTTTTCTCATCTATTCCATGGTGTGGGGTATCGTTGGATAGGCCGTTCAAAAATATTGTGGGTTTGGCAAAACCATTTTTCAATTAAGGGATCCGTTTGCGGAATATTAAGCTTTAAAGTGCTATTTTTTGTTAGAGTCAAGTGTCCCCCTCCCCCCTGCCAGCTATATGGTTGGTTTTGGATATGTGAAAAAATTCATGGCAATAGTATATATAACGAAATTAAAAGGAAAACTATCACAGCTAAGTAGGCTTCACAAGTTAACGAGTAATAGTCGACCAACTTAAATTTCCAGTTGGAGAATTGACCGTAACGTATATCGATGTATGGGACAGCATGTTTTTCAACTACAATGTTAAGTTTGTTTTTGGGATAAATTCATCCCAACTACGGAACCCTTCATTGTGCGTGGTCCGACATGCACTTGGCCGGTTTTCTTAAAATAGGCCTGCTATTTTAAGAAATACTTACTTCATTCAAACGTCGATCAAAGGCCCAATAGCAAGAAGTCATCAACTTCTCAATCAAATACTCACTTGATTTTATTAAAAAAATATTCAGCAATATAATGGTGTTTTACTTTTCTTTAACAAAATAATATCTAAGATATAGGGAAAATAATATACTTAACTAAAACTGAAAGTGGCTTCATTCATAGTTTTGTATTTGTAAGTTAACGAGTTCTTGCAGTAAACCGAATGTAGCGAACCTTATGTAGGATACAAAATTATTCTAACTATGAATTTTCTGTAATGTGATAGATGAGTTTTTCAAATAATATGGATATGAAATGTATGCCAAAAGATGATTCTAACTGTAAACTTCCTAGAAATGATAGTACTGCCTTATACTGACTATCGATATTAAATGTATGCCAAAAGACGATTTTGACAGAGAACTTTAATTCTGACTTAGAAAATTATGAGTTTTGAATGATTTTCTAAGAAATTAAGTTTATGCTATCCACTTATGCGAAATAATATTATGACACAAAAAGTTATGCTAAAAAGGGTAGACCCTTACAAAATATGATCATTGTGGACCCTGTCGGACACAATAAAATTAGGAGAGAGGAAGAGGGCTATTATTTGACTACTTAGTTGTTTCATAATTATAATGTAATTATTTTATAAAATGTGTAATTTAAAATTTGTCATTTAAATATTCATTGATATTATAATAGCATTTATAGAATATAAATTGTTTTGTTTTATTTATGAATGTATTACATTTTTGGTCTTCTTTAATAATTTCATTGACATGACTAGTGAATAGTAGAATTTTAGCTTAGAGCTTGGTAAGTTTAATATATTTTTATGCCATAATGTATATTTTGTCTGTAAGTATAATATGTATTTTGTGTGTTTGTGTGTCTTTAGCACTGTTATTAGCTATAGTGTTTTCGCATATGAATATTCAGTTGACTGCTGGAACTGAAATCTCAGAGCCGGTAAACTATCTTATTTTGTTTTTTTTGAGGTAATCAATTATTCATAATCTAGTACCTATCAAATGAATAAGCTAATCCCAGGACTGTAATCATATCTATTTTTCGCCGTACAGTGGGGGACCTATAAAAACTGGTCTGTGACCATATAGCGAGCACACATACACAGACAGTGTATTTAGTGTATTTCTATTTGTAACACTCACTATGTAAGCTGGGTGACGTGTCACCGAGGGTTTGACTGCCGGTGAGTGCAGGACGACTGCCGGCCAGGCTGTCCCCTTCGCTCTGCGGGTCGGGCAGGGTCTGCTCACTCTGGCACATCGACAGGCTGGAAGCACTCCGAGCGGGCGTCGGTGACGAATGTAGGCTCGACATACTTCTTTGT
Source organism: Tiliacea aurago (assembly GCA_948098905.1). Taxonomy (NCBI): domain Eukaryota; kingdom Metazoa; phylum Arthropoda; class Insecta; order Lepidoptera; family Noctuidae; genus Tiliacea; species Tiliacea aurago. The sequence continues at coordinate 21,578,597 of OX402576.1, forward strand.
AGTTCCTCCTGAAATAACGTAGTCAAGAATTAACTTTCCAAACTAAAATTGTACCTACTGTTTTGTAAACAATATATTTAAGAATTCCTCTGCACATGGTTTCCTCATCGCACTCGTTTCATGAGAATGATATGAAGCGCAACAAAACGCTGATATGAATGGACTATAATAAGCCCTCTTCTAACGAATCAAATGACCCTTACGGAGCCTTATGTTTTTAAAATTATGATACACCAATAAGCAATTTTTGCAGGGTATCTATTTTAAACAGCCGCACTGCATGGGCTCGCGTGGTGGCATTATGGCGGGGCCTACGAATATTCCGACCCTCAGAGAAGAGGGCTGTGTCCCAGCAGTGGAAACATTATAGGCTTATTATGTATGATATATATCTTGCAAAGTGCACCATTTAATAGACGACGAATTTTTGTTGTTTGTTAAGGGGACGGTAGCCGACTTTTAATGATTTTATACTGAAGATCATGTCTAAACGAGTCGTGTTAATGATTTGAAAAAAATATATGATAAATTAGAGCATTTTTTCAATAACTTAATATGTGAATATTTTAGATTATGTTTATATTACATAGTAAAATTAATTTGTAAAGTTATGTCTAACTTGGATAAAAAACTGAGAATGGTTCAAAATTTACCAAGCGTATTTTTCTGAAACCTTCACCAAATTAAAGATAATTTAATTATTGATATTTTAGTGTACGCGTTTTATTAAAATACCTTTTTTGTGTATAATAAATTAATAATGCGTCAAATTGGGGACAGCGTCCTTGATGGGCGAGTCCTATTACTGGCTGAACGTATGACGCGTTGCGTGAGCTCAGTACAGAACACGCAATCAAACCACTCAAGGTCACTGGCATATATCTGTGTTTTAACATATTTAAAAATATATATTTACCGGCAGGACGCTGCTCATTATTTATTATACGCGTCCTGTAGGACATGAACTCAGTCATCAAAACCGATTATTAAGGGCACAATAATTATGTTTTCTCAAACATGCTTTGCATGGCATGGAAAATCGAGCATTATTTTGACAACCTAGTTCGAGATAAATCGATAATAACAAAAAAAAAAATGGTAAAATGAGTCCGCGTATCACTGGTCAGTTTTAATTCGCCAATTTAGTTGATAGATAAGGCAGTTTCCCTGATTGGTCAGTTTTGCGGATTAGACAGTTGTGTCAACTCAACAGTTTCCAGTTTTTGCCAGTTTCCTTGATTCGTCAGTTTTATTCAATTCATCAGCCAAAGTACAGTCGGTAAAAAACTGCAGACACGTCTGCTAATTTAATTATGTATTACGTAACATAACATCACGCCTATTTCTTCAAAGGGTTACGCAGAGGTGTACTTAGACTACCTACACCGATATTTCAACAGTTGTGTTGAATTAACCTGAAGTAGGAGTCGAGCCTATTGCCATTAACCAGGCCCAAATCCACACTCCGAGCCGCTACTGAAAAATGTCTACTGGAAATACCCAATACCACTTTTTTGACTTGAGAATCGAACCCAGGACCTCCGATTACGGTATCTATCTATCAGATTTCAGTTATACGATGTTATAATTTAAGTTATTTTTTATTTATTTATATTAAAATATTGTGATTTAAAAGATACATCTTTTGTTTCATCTAAATTGGGCTAGGTATTCCTCACTTTTGTTTGATTAATTAACCGTAAACATATATTTTTCCTTGAGTGTACCAAACTAACGAAATAACGAAGCTGACGAACACTGGAAACTGCCGAGTCAACAACACCGTCTTATTCACAAAACTGACCAATCAGCGAAACAGACCAATTTTACGACTAGTGAGGGAAACTGACTAGTGATACGCGGACTCTGTCAAATACATGCGAGCCAGCCGACAATGAAATAGTCATAAAGTAGTCAAAAATAAAATGCCCGTTTTGGCATTTGAGAAAGACCCTAGAATGTAACTTGGAACGAAACTGAAAGAAACAATAAAATAATAATGATTAGATAGTGTTTTAAAAATATACATACATTTTTTTGGCGCGTTAAATATTAAGATGGAATATATTGCGAGTATTATTTTCGCGCTTACTTTATAGTAGCATGCAATTTCTAATTATTACGAAACTTCTCAAAAACAGTTAGGTTCTGTCTTTTTTTACACGACTGCCCAAAAAAGGAGTGGTATGTTTCAGGGTTCATGTATGTATGTAAGTATGTATGTATGTTTGTGAGTTTCTTTATTCCACCATAACTTCTAAACGGCTTAACCGATTTTAATGTATGTGGTATTGTTAGAAGCGTTGAACTATTCTGGGTAACATAAACTAGTGAACATTTAAAAAAATATAAAGGGGGAGCCATGGTTCATGAAAAAAACGGTAATAATTTGTTTTTTTCATGAAAATTTGACTACGTATACTATCATCGTCGAGAGCTTGCTTAGTACATAACAAAAATAAATAACAGTAGTATTCAATATGCATTCGTTCACTAATAACAAAATAAATTAAATAAATATAACGGTAGTATTCAACAACCCATAGAAAAACATTGTCTTATCCGTTTCCACGTCGTGTGGAAATAAGAAAAACAATTTCGCGTTCCAAAAAAAATAAAGTTATCTTTCGTGGCACATTGTGCTGTTGCAAAAATATTGTTTTATCACTAAAAGGTATAAAATAAAAAACAAATAATTAAAAAAAAAAATAAAACACGCCCGCCATATCAAAAAGTGAACTAAAAAATTAAAAACAAGTTACATGATTTTAGTGTTGAATGGCCACAGGGTAGGTACTAAATAGATTATAATATTTACCGTGCAATTAAAACGCCATTGTGCCCAAAAGTGGAAAACTGAAAATCAATCGCAACGGAAGTCGGGGGACCTGTAAAGAACTATTTCAAGACTCCGTCCCCCGACTGCAATGAAAAGATTGATTTCCAGTTTTCCACTTTTGGGCACAATGGCGTTTTAATTGCACAGTAAATTTTATAATCTATTTAGTACCTTTTGGCCATTCAGCACTAAATTCATGTAACTTGTTTTTAATTTTTAACCGACTTCCAAAAAGAAGGAGGTTCTCAATTCGGCTGTATATTTTTTTTGTATTTTTTTTTTTTGTATGTTTGTTACGCGATTACTCCGTCAATTATGAACCGATTTTGAAAATTATTTATTTTTTTATTTGGGTATACTCCCGAGGTGGTCCCATTGCCACCAAATCAGAATATGATGAGGGAATCCCATGGAAATCGAGGGAAGCCCTCAAATTTTATATGCAAACTTTTAGCGATTTGGGAACTTTTTATAGTAACTCGTGCATTTGCTCTCGGAAAGCACCATTTGGTGAAGTGGAACTGATGAAGGAGACCACAGATGGCCACCGGAACAATATAATAATGAGTACCTATTTAACGGGTTGCGATTAAGCAATTTATGCTTGTCAATATGCATATGGTGAGTGGCAGTTCTCCTGGTTCTTACCAGAAGCACTGCTCAACAATCAACGTCCCAGCATCGGGAAAAGCAATATTTTATAAAAGGTGATGAGCAGTTAACATAAGGCTATTGTAACTTAGATAAATTCAAAACTGACCCACTAAAAAGTGATAAATAAAAAACTTTTTACAAAAAAATTGTAACCGACTAAAAAGTTTTGTTTTAGTTCACTTTTTGATATGGCAGGCGTGTTTTAATTTTTTTTAATTATTTGTTTAAATACTAGTGTTGGAACCAATTTGGCGGCACGATTAGAGCAGTGGTTAAGCGATTGACTGCTGCGCCGCATGTCGCGGGTTCGATTCCCGCACGGCTCAATAGTAGTAGTTGTTCCGGGTCTGGCTGTTTGTGTTTGTGTTTTAAATGTTTGAAAACGCACCCACAATACAGGAGAAATACCTAGTGTGGGGCAAGGTTTATAAAAACAAAAAAAAATTTCACCAGTTTCATTCGATTTTAATAGTAATTAAATAATGTTTAGTGATTTTTAGTGAAAAGAATGAGGTTGGCGCTCAAAGCCGTAAATAAAATTTTGACTTGGCGACACTGGTTTCTATAGAATGGCTTGTCTCTCACCAAGCGGCACGTGACTAACTGCGAATTTCACCAATCTAACTGAACGCGATCTAAAAACCGAGTTCAAGAGCTGTCAGTTTCAATCTAACAAAGAAAATAATGACACTGACAGCTCTTAAATGTAGTTTATGTGCTGATCGCGTTCAGTTTTCATTGGTGAAATTCGCCCTTAGTATCCACGCGCGCACTGCGCAGTCTTTTGTTCGCCATCCTGTGAAGTTGACTGTGCGCTCGTTTATGTTTGATATTTTTTTCCCGACTCAGCTTTGCTTTTGGACTATTTCAGTTTACTATCACGTTGACCTTGGCTCAGCTATTTTGGACATTGATTTAAAGATAGTGATTTGGACTCGATTTTGGTGTTTGTTGATAAATCGTACAAACTGTTTCAACATGTCGAAAAGAGGACGTACAATCAACAGCCAGTCACGCGAATTGGTTGTGAAGTTAACCGAATAATTCGATCGCGAATCAGTTAATGGTGGACCTTTATTGCCCGTAACGCAAGTGTAAGATCGTGTCGCAAAAGCACTTGGAATCGGCAAAAAACTATTTGAACCATCTTGAAGTAAAAGTATGGGCTTTCCGGTACTGAAGAAAATGTATTACGTAAGTACCTACGCCTCTAAAAAGAGGAAGAAAAGCAAGCCTGTAACAGGTATTGACATATTTGACGTAGACGCTATTCGAAACCACGTGTATGCTTATTACACAAGAAATGAATAACCAACTGTGAGTAAATTGCTGATATCACTACGAGAGTGTGGCCTGTTTAGTGGCAGTTCCACGTCTTTAACAATATTATTATGAAAAAAATTGGATTCAAATACAAGAAAACCAACAAGAGAAAAATTATGATTGAACGATGTAATTTAATTTTGCACAGAGTATCTATTAGATATGTATTATTATATTCTTGAGGGAGATGAACAAAATTACAAATTGGGACAATGTCATATTTATTTATGAGACTTGGCTGAACTCGAATCATACTGTGCTGCAGTAGTGGACGGACGATACCAAAGCATCTTGCTCAAAAGTGCCAATGGGAAAAGGTAGAAGCCTAATAATATGCCACGCCGGATCAGCCGGGGGAGATTTTGTGAATGATGCCTTACTCGCATTCGAGTCTAAAAGTACAAAAGAATATAACGAAGAAATGGATGCAAATAAATTCACAGAGTGGTTTACTAACTTGTTAACAAACCTCCCCGAACAGTGCATAATCATTATGGACAATGCATCTTACCATTCAGTTCAAATAGATAAAGCACCTAGGTACTCAAGCAAACAAAAAGGCTGATTTAGTGGCATGGCTACGAAGCCAAGGCGTTGAAGCTGACATGAAATTGTTGAAAGCTGAATTGCTGGAACTGGTAAAAAAAAACCTGCGAACCTAAAATATACAATTGATGAATTGGCACTTCAGCATGGAAAAACATAAAAGAAAAGGAAAGAAAGGAAGAAAGTGATAAGAACGCCGCCGTACCATTGTCAGTACAATGCTATTGAGTTGATCTGGGCTCAAGTCAAAGGATACGCAGCTCGCCACAATACAAAGCCGCCATTCTCCACTAAGAAAATGACAACATTGCTGAAAGAAGCTTTACTAAATAAGACTGGTAGAAAAAACTCGAAAAAAAATAAAGGAAGATTTTGACAGAGACGTCAATATTGATAATAAAATTGAAAATGAAATAATTATATTTACACGTGACGATAGCTCAACTGACGATTTTGGCTCATCATCCGAAGCATAATGAAGATTCAATCACTTTCGCTTTTTCTTGATTTTTTTATGATCGAGTGATAGTGTAACTAAAAATATTAAATTAAAAACAAATTGACCTTTCGTACATCGTCGTTGTATCATTTTAAATACCTACAGTATTAAAGTTTAAGTCGAATTTTCTAATCAGAACTTTAATCTAATGCACTTTACAATACATAATCAAATCGATCAAATACTCATACAAACTTGAATCGATTTATCGTAAGTATCGAGTACCGAATCGTATGGTTACTTCAATAGTTACGTCCTTTTATATTTTGACAACTTTAGTATGAAAATCCATAGCTGTCGTGTTTAGCGGCCTTAGAGTATATAACACTGGAGAAGCCTTACGAACACTTCCCCCTCTGTAAAAGTACAAGAACAAATGTTCTAGCGCGATCATAAAAACTACTTTCAAATCGATTCTAACGCAAATCATGAATCGTTTTCGAGACGCGCGAATCTCATTCAGTGCTCCGTAAAAATGCCTAGTTGTGCTGTTAACACTTGTAAAAAGCGTTCAAATACGTAAAACTTAATTATAGACGGAATATCCTTCCATATCTAAGTATTTTTTATAATATTTAGTCATGTTTTTATTGAAAGTCAAAATCATAACCTCATAAAAAAAATGATTTTTCATTCGATTCAATCACGATTCAATGTAAAACAAGGCATGAATTGAGTATTTTCCTCACAATGGTTTTGTGACGTCACCATGTCTCGCTACATCTCGTTTTAATGTTCGTAAGGTTCAAAATATTTTTCTTTTGCATTACGAAAATATACGTCAAATCAGCAAAATTGACATGCGATTATGTCTTTTAGCAAAAATGTTAGCGAGACTACCGTAGGTCATGTTTGAAACCAAAATTGACATGTTTTTAATTTCATAATACGAATTAGTAATTTTTGTAATATAATTTTGTTTTTTTTTGTTTTGATTTTTTTATATTTCCATTCTAACGGTTTCATAATTTAAAAAAAACATTATTTTTTGTCACAAAGCTAACATATTAATATATATAATATTAAAGTTTGTTGTGTTTTATTGGTACCAATCGAAAATCTAATCTCGGCAAACTCTTTTCAGATTTCCGAAAGACAGTGAAAACAGAGCTAACTGGATAAAAGCTGGTAAAAGACAAAATAATTTGGCAAAATTCCGAATGAATATCGATATCGATAACAAAAAATCGATGGTATGGACTTCTCTTTCTGAGCGAGCCGTTTTTGTTTTTTTTTTGTAGTAGCTACCGCGTCCCCCGCCAAAAGTGACAGACTTTTTTGTTCAGAATATTGCGCTTACGGTTATCGTACTTACTTATAAACTCTAAGTTAGCGGCAGAATACATTACTATGAACTAAACATGACATTGACTAAATGCACAAACCGTGCGAAGCCGAAACAAGAAAACAAAAAAAAATACGTGTAATTTAAAAATGGAACGAACTTTTAACTACATGCCAACCAAGGAGAGAAATTATCAAAGATTTTATTTAAATTTCGAAATGGCTTGCAAATATAGCTGTTTAGTTAAAAAGAAACAAATGAACACACTGCACTGGCGCGTAAAAATTGGTTGTTGTTCGTCATTGATTCTGGAATTTATATTTAATTTACTTACCTAGTTTGAATTTCCGCGCATATATTCGAGAAAAGTACTTTATAAGCATTGACCGCAACCAGGATTTGGTGGACTCGCGTATGTGTGCCTCGGCTTTTCCTCGGTCCACCTTTTCAGGTTCGTCACTCAAAATCAAAATCAAAAATATTTTTATTTCACATAAGCCTACATGGGCACTTATGAAACGTCAGAAGCTAGGTGCACGGTTCCAATTGGTCGTTTCCTATGGAGAAGAGCCGGCAAGAAACTCCACGGTCACTCTTTTAAAAAAATAAAATTGGCTTTTACAATGTTTTCAAATTACAGTGTTAATAGGTATGAGAGGACAGCGTAGGCCCATCAAAAGTACCAGGAACTTAACAAAATAGAAAATGGTTTAAAGATCTACAGTCTAATAAGCCTACAACGTCCTCACATTGACAAAAAAAAAACAATATAAAATATGATTAAAACAATAAAAGTTAGAATCTTGTTGAAATTTAAATTGTAGGTATAATAATGTCAAGTAAGAAAAACATTATGTCAGTAAAGTTTGTAAAAAAAAGATAAAATTAAATTAAAAAATAACTTCGTAATTTGGGAGCTGTTAATAGACATTTACATAGTTTGCCGTTAATGAGGTACCATGGGAGGCCACATGTACAGAAGGAATTAATGCCAAACTTCCTTGTCTTCAACGTAGTAATATGCTTTTTTGATAAGGGCACGTTTAATGTGCGTTTTGAATTTTCCATCACTAAGTTCTGTAATCGTTTGTGGCAACTTGTTATAAAAGCGGATACTGTTTACAAGAAATGACTTGCTTGTTTTAGTTAATCTAAATGTGGGTAACACAATTTCATGTTTACTACGTGTATTTCTATTATGGAAATCACTTCTTATTTTGAATAGTCCTAAGTTTTTGCGAACATATAAAATACTTTCTAAGATATAAAGAGAGGGCAGAGTTAGTACATCAATTCTTTGAATTTGTTTCTAAGGGACTCACGAGGACCCATTCCATAGATCGCGCGGATTGCCCTCTTTTGTAAAATGAAAATTGAATCTACGTCGGCTGCCGATCCCCACAGCAGAACGCCATAAGACATAATACTGTGGAAGTAACCAAAGTACACTAACCTAGCTGTGGCTATATCTGTCAACTGCCTTATTTTTCTTACTGCATATGCAGCTGAACTTAATCTACCTGAAAGAGCTCTAATGTGGGCACCCCACTGCAATTTCGAATCTAGAGTAATTCCTAGAAATACAGTTTCCGTAATAGCATCTAGCTTCTTACCATCAAGTTTTAAATTAAGACACTCACGTACTAACTTATTTATAGCCGACTTCCAAAAAGGAGGAGGTTCTCAATTCGGCTGTATGCTTTTTTTTTTTTTTGTATGTTTCTTATGCGATTGCTCAGTCAATTATGAACCGATTTTGAAAATTCTTTTTTTGTTTGAAAGGGTATACTCCCGAAGTGGTCCCATTGCCACCAAATCAGAATCTGATGAGGGGATCCCATGGAAATTGAGGGAAACCCTCAAATTTTATATGCAAACCTATAGCGATTTGGGTATTTTTATAGTAACTCTCTCCTCCTGCATTTGCTCTCCGAAAGCACCATTTGGTGAAGTGGAACTGATGATGGAGACCACAGATGGCCACCGAAATAATAATGAGTACCTATTTAACGGGTGTCGATTAAGCAATTTATGCTCGTCACTATGCATAATGGTGAGTGGCAGTTCTCCTGGTTCTTACCAGGAGAACTCCTCAAAAATCAACGTCCCAGCATCGGGAAATGCAATATTTTGTAAAAGGTGATGAGCAGTTAACATTACGTTATTGTAACTTAGATAAATTGTAAACTGACCCACTAAAAAGTGAAAAATAAAAAACTTTTTCCAAAAAAATAATAACCGACTACCAAACATAACACTTCAAAGTGAAAAATAACTTTAATTTGGAAGTCGGTGGCCAAAAACTCAAATACAGATCCAAAGACACCGACTTCCGAAATTAAAGTTATTTTTCACTTTGTAGTGTTATGTTTGGTAGTCGGTTATTATTTTTTTGGAAAAAGTTTTTTTGTTCTAAGTAAAGCTATTCAAAGCTTTAAGTTGTGTTTATGAAACTATTTCAACAATAGACACGATTTTATTTATATTACAGATAGATCCCTTATAGTCATTAGACTTAGAGTGATAGTTTCATTCAAATTCCGTTCAAAGTTGAAGCAACAACGTTCAACAACGCACGTACACAAGCAAACTGTAATGTTGCAAGAGACATTTTCCCGAAAAAGTGGGGAAAATGGAACTGTTCAAATTTTCCCAACCTTGCCGATATAGGTACACTGATGGCACGTGCGTGGGAACCCAAATAATATTTGGCAAATCAAAATCTAAAAAAAATATTTTATGTGAATAGGCAGTAAATAATTATAATAACTAAAAATGGTGTAAAATATTTTTCAATACACTTCCTTGAAAATTGGTTCATATCGCACCACGATTAGGTTCACAATGCAATGTACATATTCCACACGTGTGCGCGAATAAAAGTGTCCAGAGATAACTTATACCTTTAATTAGTCCAAATTGGTTCAATGCTTCTATTCACACCGTCTCGCGCCAGAGACGGTCCTCTCTATTCAGAGGTGATTTTTTTTTTAATCTCGGCAAACATGCGTCTTTACCTCGTTAATATTTTTGGAATATTTAAATAATGTTTATAAACAGAATACCATGATTATTACAATAAAAAAAAACGTATTGGAACAAATTAACATTTATTTGTGTTCTAAACTCAAAAATATTTGAATTATCTATTTTTCATATTAGGCTGTTTATCGGCTTTATACCTTTGCTTCTCCTTCAACCTGGCGAAAGCAAAGCGCGGAAAACAAAGAAAATAAAATCATAGTTTCCTAATAATTCATGACAAAAATATTTTTCGTTATTTTATTTTATTTCTTCAAAAGTGTATTGAATAACGTCGTTTGATACACGTGGACATTTGTTATTGCAGTTCTCGGCTCAAAAACAACCTCACCTACGGCTCGGGTGTTAATTCCGCCTCGAATGCAATAACAAACATTCTCCACTTGTATCAAAATGAGGTCTGCGCCCAGCTTGGGCGGAGCACCGCCGTGTTCTCACGGAGGCGATCGGCGGCGGCGATCTCTCGCGTCCGGCCCTGGTTCAGGCCATGGTTCGGAGCGAGAGTGCATGGGAGGCCGTCTACTATTCCTTTGCCTAGCAACATTTTCAATGTAATGCGATCTGACAATTTTACGATTTATGCATCTATTTTGATAAATATTATAAACAAAAAATATAACATGCTAGGCATTTCTTACCCGTGAAATGGCATCTATACATTTTCTCGTGATTATGTGATGAGTTGTGACACCCTTTCACTACAGAGTAGGTACGTAATTTTTTTGTAAATTTGCGCGAGCTCGTTACTGGAAGGTCGGTCGTTAGCCGTTGACCCGAGCGCATGTGTCTTGAGTCCTCTCCGTCAAATTTACAAATATTTTTTTATGTGCGTCTATCCTTTTTTTTGCGCCTCGAAACCGTGTTTATTTTGTCGTGTTTGTGTCGCCAAATAAAAATTGTTGGAGCTGTAGGCGCGAGAACCAGAGTGTTGATTTTGTTTTGATTTGGTCGCGAGCTCTTTACTGTAATACTTGGTCTTGATTACTGACGTGCCGAAAGTCCTAGGTAGCCTTTGAAGGCTAACATGAAATGGCTTCACTTTGCATACGAGTACTGCTGTTCTAAGCCTATTACTTCTATGACAGATCCAATATTTATTTTCCTTTATCTACTGAAGAATTCAGTTTTGTTTATTCTCTTATGTCATAAACATACAACGACATTACCTAAATATAATACAAACATATTGGGGTGATGTAAAGAAAGATAAGTACAGTCAGCAACAAAAAGACGTATACACGGAACAAGGAACCATCTTATTGTCTACAACCATTATTCCATAACATTGTATCAACCGTGCAGGTACAAATCAATCTACATAAGTCTCACAAATATGTATACAGTAATCATTCAATAACTAGGTAAACAAATCTTAAAATTCTTTCACATCAAAAGTTAAACTTCGAGTGGAGGGAGCTAGGAATAAGTATTTCGTTGAAAATACGATGTCACTAAAAATTCCCATATATAACCTAGCGCGTCAGACTGACATATTATTATTGTCATGACAACGATCACATCAAGGTTGTCACTCACCGGGAGCATTTGCGTGTAATGTAACAGTTCAGATTCATGTATTTCATCAGTGAATACGACCAGGCGACCCTGGCGAGCATTACAGTGCGTAGTTGTAATGATACAATTCGTAACATTGCAGCAGTGAGTCTGAAAAACCAAGCATAACACCTGAATCGATGTAACATGTACGAATATTCATGGTTCAAGCGGTTACAACAGCTAATTCTCCTTAGTCAGTGCGTCGAGCTGGTGCAGTATTGTAACCCATTGCTCAAAATCAAGTCATGGAATGTTAATTACACACAAATAACCAGTGAGTGACAACCTTAAAAAGCCTAAGCAGCATTCGTTATGGACATTCATGATCATGATTTACCATAAAAATCCTATTTGTATTTCAAAACAAAAATTGTAAAAACAAATGACACGTTAGTGACGTCATGCATGAAATGGAAACGACAAAAATAAAATTATTGTTCTTCTATTATACGAAGTTAAAGATCGTCTTTAATTTCTTTTAATAGAAGAACAAGAATTTTATTTTGATTTTATTGTATGTCGTTGTCAGTCTTGTTTACCTTATTCTGGAACTATCTCTATATACATTGTTTTGTTCATAGAGTATATAGATGTTTTGACACAAAAAGTTTACTTACTTTTGTTTTGGTAAAATAAATTGTATACTATGTTTTGTACCTATACGGTGGATACACTGTTATGGAACAAATGTTGTTAACAATAAAATGGTTAATTGTCTGTGTATACATCTTTTTGGGGCTGACTGTACCTACAGTATACCGAGGACATTGTCAAGAAATTCTTACTTCTGTGGTCAAAACGATGCACACAATATTATTAGTCAAGAATGGAAAAGTTACCGTTATTTTTATTGTTTCTGCCTGCAAGACAATTCCCTAAACATGTTCACTGGTGCTTTAATTTTCCCATTGTAGACTCTTATAACTGAATTAAAATAAAATATTTATTTTGGGTAAATTATAATTCATAATTAAACACTTTCAAACTCTTGATTTTTCTGCCATCTCAAAACTTTACTGTAAGGTCCTTCTTTGAAGACCAATACAATGGTTGACATACTACTATAGTACGACGCACGACGCGACGGCGAGATACTTTTATTACAAAAAAATCACAAACATATGAAAACATTTTTTTTCTGATAACACGTGATTCAAGTATTCATACAAAAATACCAAATATTATCTTTAATAAGTTAGTATTTTAAGAAACCTACAATTTACGCGATAATGATGATTTTTCAACCAATACTGAATCTGGAAACATGTTCCTGGAACCTATATATTTACATTAGGGCACTAGGGCACTAGGGCACACATACAATGAGCCTTAAGCATGTTTCTTTTAAACTTTTGTACAAGTTTGTGTAATCTAAGAAACAACTTAGATAGGGACAGGTAAATGTACAAAAGGCAGAACATACAGAAGAACTCATAAGCCTTAGTGGCTTTAGTAAAAATAAGAATACTTACAGGATGATTGTGCAGGGGCTCTCCGTAGTCACCGTTGAATGCGCTGCTCTCGTTCAACGACTGCAGGGACACCGACATGGAACCTCGTCTCTGAATAGATTGACTTCTACTAATTGACTGACGTTTAAATATTTCTGTCGTATTTTTCAAAAAACTATCCATTTTTTTCCTAAAAAATGAAGATTTCCTCTCTAGCGGAGATTTCCCAATTGAATTCAGATCCAATTCAGACTGTGACAAGCCCCCGCGTCTAGATAACATAGTCTGATCCAGAGACAGCTTTCTGTCGCGAACCTTCGCTTGTGAACATTCGCTTGGGGGAGGTAAATCGATCTTGACGTCAGGAACAACTGGAGTGTTTTGTTTGTTTTCTTCACTAATTAGCACGAAATCTGATAATCCCTCTGGTACACTGATGGATTCATGTATCTTTGTGTCAATGGATTTTTTGTTTTCATCACAGGCGGCAATAAGTTCTGCTTCCGACTCATTAGTTTCATATACTGTATCTACAGGTTCTTCTAATTTATTTTCGTTTGTGTTTTCACTACTATTGGAGATGACAACTACGTCGGGATTTGTTGCACTAGGTGGTTCCACTGTATTTTGTTCCTCACTATTTTGGTTTCCACTATTTCGATCTTCACTGTTTTGATCAACCCCAAACATGTCTTCATTGTCGTTAAAATCCTTATTTTGCATTACTTTGCTGCCCTTTGGGGCTTTTATTCGCATGCTGCTATTCATTTTTACAGTTCTTAATATCTCTTTTATTTTAAGATTTTCTTTGATCGCCTTTACGTCAGTTATAAACAAGGAAGATGGATCTTTGTCAACATGCTTCATCGGCTTTTCCTTTTTAGACTTTTGCCTAAATCTATCCATTTTGAAACACTGCACGGCACTCACAAGAATCATAGAAATACTTCACGGACAACACAATCAGTGTCAGAGCATTTTATTGAAACAAACATTTATCAACACGTAACTAGCGCACAGCGCTACACCTGTACAAACCGTTTAATCATGGTGATGGCGGTAACGATAACAATATGTCGACGGAACCGAACGGCATCGAGTCACAAACCAATAAATGTGGTCCCAGGGCCGCCACTCGCACACTTGCCTTACGTACAATACGATAATTAATATATTGATTACAATTATCCTGTTATTATTATAAGGTTTTTCTGGGCGTAATCCGCGTGTTGGACGTTGTCACTACAATAGAACTACGTCATTAAAATTTAATAAAAGTAAACACGTTTCGTCCGGCCTCTAGCCTGATTAGTTACATGTATGTCTTCAACTCTAAAGATATCTCGTGGCTTGTGATAATCTTTGATAATGTATCGCTTAATCTATACCATTTTTCTTTTATCTCTAGTCACCGTTGAACGTCGTACATCGAGTAGAGCGGTGAGTCTCCTGCACCAAGAGCGCAACGGTCGCGCAGTTAACAAAAATTATTACAATTATTTTCCACTATGGCACACCATCTTATCAGTATATAACTAGCAAATATTTATTTTATGTGTAACGATAATAATGCGAGGTATTCGGTCCTTAAACAACTCGAAGAAATACCTATTATTAATTTGTTAAAGTACGATAACAAATTGATAAGATCATATTTTCCTATGATTACCGTATCTAATCATAGTATACGTTGCATATTGGAGATGTTGCAAGAATTTGAATGTTTGTTGACGACTCGAGTGATTGTTATAATGATTATTTACAGATTTTTCACGACTATAATTAGGTATTATAAAACCTTATTAATGAAATACAGCTTAGATGAAGTCAGATCTATCAATATATATAAATAAGTATGTTCAGGATGTAAGCACTAAATAAGATAAACGATGACTGCCTTGCCCAGAAGCAAATAAACGGCTACTGGTCCTGAATATTGTACATGTAGTTTTAGGGTTCCGTACCCAAATGGTAAAACGGGAACCCTATTACTAAGGCTCTGCCGTCTGTTTGTCTGTCCGTCTGTCACCAGGCTGTATCTCATAAACTGTGATAATTAGACAATTGAAATTTTCACAGATGTTGTATTTCTGTTGCCGCTATAACAACAAATACTAAATAACAGAATAAAATAAATATTTAAGGGGGCTCCCATACAACAAACTTGATTTTTTTGCTCGTTTTTGCTCTTTAATGATAACGGCAACAGGTAGACGCTTGAAATAGTCACAGAATATTTAGTTGTATATTCACTTTAAAAATAAATAATTAAATTAAAATAAAACAAATATTTAAGGGGGGCTCCCATACAACAAACGTGATTTTTTGCCATTTTTATAGATAATGCTACGGAACCCTTCGTGCGCGAGTCCGACTCGCACTTGGCCGGTTTTTTGTATTGATTCAACGTATTTTCATCCAATATTGTGTAATTTGGAGCATAGGAAGTGGTGGTACAGTTAGCAAAGGAGCAAGGAATACAGGCAAAAATACTCTACTCACACTGGATGCGAATTAGTCGTACGTTCAGTCAGTGTGAGCATGAACTGTGGAGTTTGTTGCAACATTTCTTTTCAGGGATCCGCCATCAAAAAAATGCCGGCGCCATCAACTTTTAAAATATTTACCAAAAAACACTGTTATTCAGGGGGGGTCAGGTGATGTAGGCGGGGGTGACGGTGTTCCCTTGACGAGGGAATAATAAATAAGAATCACTTGTTACCGAAGATAACTTTTATATTGTAAGGTCAAAAACACAGTTATTTACACGAACACAAGAGCACATAAGATAATAATCGTTCACACGTATTGTTTAGAAAATACAGTCACACAAATAGAAAGGATTAATTAAAGTACACGGTTAATCACACAAGAATACACATTTATAACAATAATAATCCTAAACTATGATAATACTTTGACTGCCCTGAGCTATTTATAGATAATTCGCGACTTGTGAGGCCAACAGTTATGAGGAGCTGTTGCTTCACCGGAGACTTGTTGAGAACTGAACTTGCTGACAAAATTAGAACTTTATGTTAGAGATTTTCTCGCCTATATATGTGTTTACTCCTAAGCGCAAGTAGCGGGAGGTCTCTGGTAATTATTAAACATCTTTCCATACAGAACTCTTAGATACAACTGCGTAGGGCTCCTTGGCCTTGAGACATGACGCCACAGTGAAATCATTGTGCAATATTGCAAAACATTATGAAATTGACTAAATGATTGTGTAATATTGAAAGGTACATCCTTTGTTATTAATATTACCTCGCATTGTTTGCGATCATCTAATTGACAATGTGAGATGCAGTTATAATATTCTAATTGCTGATGGCTTATACATATCAAATGTTAAGTTAATTTTACTACAAGTGCCAGGGTTACATGGTTATTAGTGTTTTACATAATTGTAGTTGTATCGTACATAATATAAGCATTTTCAATCTTGATTACATATCAACTATGCTTTCTTTAAATTTGAACGCTATCTGATGACCGTGAAAACCAAACGGGAGAAAGTTAAAGCGATCTTTTAATCAGACGTACTGCGATATTCGACATTAATTAATTATGACTTTATTATGCCACATCTGATCGTCCTTTAGCGGACGTACTATAAATATTTTATTATTAGTCATTCGACTAAAATCATGGTGCTTCGCCTACAAACACAACATAACATCACGCCTGTAATCCCCGATGGGTTAGGCAGAGGTTTACCTATAGTAGGCACACCCACATTTCGCCGGTTATGTTTAAGACTAAGATATATGCCAGTGACCTTGAGTGGTTAGCTTGCGTATTCTGTACTGTCGTACGTTTAGCCAGTAATAGGACTCGCCCATCAAGGAGCGCTGTCCCCAATTTGACACATTATTAATTTATTACACACAAAAAAAAGTATTTTAATAAAACGCGTATAATAAAAGATACATACACATACATACATAAACTCACGCCTTCTTCCCATGGGTGTAGGCAGAAACTATAGAACGCCACTTGCTACGCTCCTTACATACTCCTTAAAAAGATCAATAAAATATCAATAATTCAATTATCTTTAAATTGATGAAGGTTTCCGAAAAATACGCTAGGTAAATTTTGCTCCATTCTCAGATTTTCATCCGCAGTTAGTATAAAGTTATGTCTAACTAACTTTACAAATTAACTTCAATATGTAATATAAATATTGCGGACGTACTATAAATAACTTATTATTAGTCATTCGACTAAAATCATGGTGCTTCGCCTACATTTCACCCCCTGTAACAGGGTTCAACCGTCTTACACTCTTGGTCTGTGGGAAGCACTATAATTTTAGCTACAGGCCGACGCAGGACCCCGTTTGCAGTTTTAATGTCTACTACACGGATAATCCCGTCGCTTCCGTGATACACTGATTTTATGATGCCTTTTGTCCACGCACTTCGCTGTTTATTATTATCGGCTATAATTACTACGTCACTGACACGCACATTTGGTACATTGTTTGTCCACTTTTCCCGACGTTGTAGTGTTGGGAGATATTCCCGCAGCCAGCGCCGCCAGAACATGTCGGCGAGCGCGTTCACGCGCCGCCACTGCCTGCGCGAGTCGACGTCCTCGACGTCGCCCGGTGCGTATGGAGTACTCCCGGACGCAGTGCCCAGGAGCAAATGGTTCGGTGTCAGGACCACAGGCTGGTTGTGGTCGTCGTACACGTAGCTCAGTGGCCGGCTGTTGACGATCAGCTCGGCCTCTGTGAGGAGGGTATAGAGGACGTCCTCACGAGGTGCTCGCTCTTTGAGCGTGCTCCGCAGCGCGTTCTTCACCGATCTCACCAGACGCTCCCAGCAGCCACCCATGTGTGGGGCCGCCGGGGGATTGAAGTGCCACTCGATACCTCGATTGATGGCCTCGTCCCTTACTCGACTATGATTGAGGTCTTTCAGGGCAGCCCGAAGCTCGGTGTTGGCCTCGATGAAATTGGTACCCTGGTCAGAGTACAAATGCACTGGTTGCCCCCGGCGCGCAATGAGGCGCCGCAAGGCTAGTATGGCTGAGTCGGAGCTCAGTGAGGCGGCCAACTCTAGGTGGACGGCGCGCGTAGTGAGGCAGGTGAATAGGGCTCCCCACCTCTTCTCGCGCCGTCGCCCGATAGCGACCTCCATCGGGCCGAAGTAGTCGACCCCCACTCGTATGAAGGCTCTTCTTGATACCTCCACCCTTGCGAGCGGGAAGTCACCCATCTTTGGCGGGGCTGGTTTAGCTCTGAAAATACGACAAAGCTGACAGCTTGCGACCCACTGTCTTTACTGAGGTTCTTACCTTTGTGACCCAATATTTTTCTCGCAAGTTGTTAACGACTGTCTCGTGATTGGCATGTAAAGCCATCGCATGGTAGTGTTCGATCAGCTTTCTAGTCAGAGAGTGACGACCCTCCAAAATTATCGGATGCCTTTCACCGAATGTGAGCGCCTCACAGGCACTCAGACGACCCCTCACTCGTAGCAGCCCGTCGTCAGCGATCATCGGGTCGAGAGCCTTGATGTTGCTGCTGGTGAGGACGGGCAGGCCCTTTAGGATAGCGGCCCGCTCGTCATGGAAACTATCTTCTTGACACAACCTTACCAGGCAGTTGTGCGCTTCTTCTAAGTCGTGTCGGCTTAGCTCTGTAGTGACCCGACGTTTGCGACAACGGGCTACAAAAATGAGTACGTGCGCCGTAACGCGTTATATGCGCGTCCACGACGAGTAGCGCTCGTACTGCAGGAGTGGCGCCAAGGGCGCTGTGGTGGTGTGGACCCGCTGGATGCGCTCGAGGTCCGCCTCTGCCGCTTCAGGCTTGCGACACGCCAGCCACTGCTCCTGTGGGTCACGCAAAAAAGAGGGGCCCGAGAGCCACTCCGCATGGTCATCAGGCCAACACAACCTGGTCGCTTTATCAGCTGGGTTGTCCTCCGAGGGGACCCAGTGCCAGTCGCCTCTGTCTGACAACCAATCTATGTCAGCTAATCTATGCGAGACGAACCTTTGGAACTCTTGGGCATCAGAGTTGATCCACTTTAGCACAGTCTTACTGTCGGTCCAATAAAATTTCTCTTTAATTTGTAAACCTAGTTCTCTTTCAGCGGTGTCTGCCAACCGGCAGGCTAATACCGCTGCCTGCAGCTCTAATCTGGGAATGGACACTACCTTCTGTGGAGCTACCCGCGCTTTCCCTAGCAGCATGACAACCTCCCTATTTCCTTCGGGG
Source organism: Tiliacea aurago (assembly GCA_948098905.1). NCBI lineage: Eukaryota > Metazoa > Arthropoda > Insecta > Lepidoptera > Noctuidae > Tiliacea > Tiliacea aurago. The sequence goes on from OX402576.1 coordinate 21,598,031, forward strand.
CTATAGCCTACTAGGTAAACGACCGCGGCGTATGCTAGTTCGCTAGCATCTCCAAAGGCGTGCAACTCTAGGTTTTCTAACTTCAACCCATACCACCGTGGTATTTTTACGTCTTCTAGACGTTTCAAATTCCTAGCCAAGCGAACCATGCTTTGGCGTCCTTGTCTAGCAAAGGTTCGTCCCACTGGATTCCCGATTTCCATATCCTTTGCATCAATATGCGCGACTGGATAACGCATGGGTAAAGGAAACCCAGTGGGTCGTAAATTGACATGATCATGCTCAAAAATTGGCGTTTCGTGGGCACTGGGTTACCGTTCAATATGTCGGCTGGCAGCCTTTTGAATGAGAGATCAAAACCTAACTCGTCATCCTTTGACGACCATATTAGACCTAGGGTCCTCTCCACCATGCCTGCTCCCTTCTCCAGGGCCACTTTGTCTGGCATGTCCATTGCCAACCTCTCCCTGAGCTCTGGTGAGTTGGTGACCCACCCCCGGATTATGAACCCGCCGGAGGCGTGTATTCTGGTCACCTCCTCAATCAGCCTGGTGGCCGTATCTTCAGACCAAGCACTATCTAAATAGTCATCCATGTAATGCCTGGTCTTTATGGCCTCAACAGCCTCGGGATAGGTGGCAACGAACTCACTGGCATTTTTGTTTAATATGTATATTGCCGTGGTAGGAGATGAGGCTGCACCAAATATCATGGAATCCATGGCGTACGTATCTGGTTCCCTATGTTGGTCTGCGTCTCGCCACAAGAACAATTGTGCGCCTTGATCCTCTGCCCTGATCTTCACCCTTATGGAACATGTCAGCTATGTCGCCCGAAAAAGCTATGGGGCCTATTCGGAATTTTATTAAGATACCTAATAAGGAATTTAATAGGTCAGGTCCGGTCAGTAGGTTATCGTTGAGGCACGTACCATGTGACGTAGCGGCCGCGTCGAACACTAGGCGAAGCTTCCCCGGCTTGTTGGGATTTACCACCGCAAAATGCGGTAAATACCAGACCGGTGTACTGGTCACCTCGCTTTCTACCTTGCGCGCGTAACCCTCGTCTATTAACCTACTTATTTGCTTTGAATATGCTTCGGCGAAACTAGCGTCTTTACGCATGCGTTTTTCAATGCCGTATAACCTCTGCCGGGCCTGATTGTAGTTATTAGGTAATTGTACATTGTCGTGTTTCCACAATAAGCCTACTTCCCATTGCGACCTATCTGTGGTGCGATGGCTAGTGATGTTTAACACTTCTAACGCTTTTTCTACATTTTTATTTTTACGCGTCTCTTGTGAGATACCTATCGCTTCTAGCTCGAACTGGGACTTTACCAAATTATGTAAATCGGGAAGGGAGACCGTCATGCAATTAATCACTTCGCTATTGCTAGAATTATTGAACGGTCCATGTATGACCCAACCTAACCTAGTTAATGAGGAAACTGGCTTACCGGATCGTCCCTGGCGGATGTCCTGGCTGATGAGTAGCTCCCAGTTGTCCTGCCCGAGGAGCAGCAGCGGCTTCGCGCCCCTCATCTCAACGCAACCCAAGTCGCTGAGGTGGGCGTTGTCGCCTATTATTGAGGCGGACACCGTCTGCGTTGGTAGATTTATGTCTACCATTGTGCGGCACTTGACGTTGTGACACTGCCCATTGGGCCCTTTAAAGCGCACTTGTACCACTCGCGAAGTTAAGTCTGTCACTCCGAGGGCACGCTACAATTGTGGCGATAAGTCCCCTCTTTGAGGAGTGGCTGGAGAGGCGCCACGGCGTCCTCACCTTCCGCCTGACGCAGGTCCTCACCGGACACGGTTGTTTCGGGAGGTTCCTGTTCAGGATAAAGCGGGAGGAAACGCCCGGGTGTCACCACTGTGTGGATCGCCCGGAGGACACGGTGGAGCATACGGTGGAGATCTGCCCGGCATGGGCGGAGCACCGCCGTGTCCTCACGGAGGCGATCGGCGGCGACGATCTCTCGCGTCCAGCACTGGTTCAGGCCATGGTTCGGAGCGAGAGTGCATGGGAGGCCGTCACCTCCTTCTGCGAAGCAGTAATGCTCGCGAAGGAGGAGGCGGAACGCGTGAGGGAGAGGCAAGGTTCGCGCCCTCGCGCCTCTAGTCGCCGCAGGAGACGCCCTTGGCGTCGGGAGTTGCAAGCCGATTTCCGGCCACCGTAGGCGCGGGCTTGCGGACGGCGAGCGATGGGTAGCTCGCCGTCCGATAAGGACCAGGCCCGGGTCGACGGCGCGTTGTGTTCCACGCGCGCCTCAAAGAGATGTCAGCACCAACTGACGGGGTCCGTCAGGACCAATGCCTGCCAGGGTTGCGAGTTTGTCCGAAAGGGATATCGTGGCCCTGGCACACAGGCAAATGAAGGAACACGGGTGGGTTTTAGTCAGTAAGAGTCTGACACGCCCTCCCGCTCTGCCCAGAGCGGGAGAAGTTATTTGATAATTTCCCACCCAAAAAAAAAAAAAAAGTCTGTCACTCCGTGGCCGCCCGCGGTTTTTAATGTGAGAGGCACACACGGACCCTCTAGGTCGGTGGCGAGCGAACTGTCGATCAACGATACCGTCGCACCATCGTCTAATAATGCGTAACATTGTTTATTATCGCTCACTGATACCGGCACTATTTTTAATAGCGCGGTTGCTCGCCATTCGCCTATGTTAGTGATACTTTCGGTTTTCTCAGCTTTAGGTTGTTTGTCCTACTTCGGCTGCTTGTCCGCGTGTAGCATCAAATGATGCCCATAGCCGCACTTCTCGCATCTATTTGCGCGGCAAAACCTCCTAGGATGTTTCCTTATAAGGCATTTGAAACACGTATTTTTCTCTTTAATTGTGTCCCAACGCTGTTGTATAGTCAGCTTTTTAAATTGGTCACACTCTTCTATCGTGTCTTTCTTCTGTCATATTATGCACTCTTTAGGTGCGAGGGATTCGTCACTTTGTGTGTTTACTTTTTGAACCCACGGTGGCCTGCTGGCAGCCGGGCGTGCAGTATTAGTCGGCCGGGCTTGACTGGCGCCATACTTCGGCTTCGCAGTTTGTTTAGGTGGTCCCGCCTCGAACATACTCGCCTGTGCGTAGTATGATGCCGAGCGTGTGAGATGTGTCAAGAATTGGGAGAACATTTCTAGGATCGGCGACACTCTTAAGTCCACCCCCTGCGCATTATCCAGGCCCATCGCAAAGTCACCGTACTGCGAACGTTGTACCGGTGTTAGTTTGCTCAGCAGGTCACTCACTAATTGTGGGTTATTTATGTATCCCTCTGCGTGTATATTTTTTAGTAACGATACACAGTTTCTTACGGTAGAAGAGAATTTACCCAGTTCCCGGCAACTCTCCGTCACTCTGGGTAGATCTCGTACTTTCTTTAGTACGCACTGTAGCACTAAGGTCGGGTGACCAAACTCGTCCTCTAGCGCTCGCATAATATCAGTGGGGTCCGTTGACGTTCTTAATAAATCCTCTACTGATATTTTTGCCTCGCCTTGTAATGAGGTTTTTAATTGTGCTAGATTTTCATGTGCTTTGAACTCGTATTGTCGGGTAGTATCCCAGTACATATTCCGGTATGATATCCAATCGGATGGGTCCCCATTAAAAAACGGCAATTCGTAAGCCTGTCTAGGTACCGGCCGTGGTCGTGCCATGCTAGAAATTGCCTCTGCCAGTCTGTCGATTTTACTTTCCCTGTCTCCCGACGATTCTCGCCGCCTTTCTTTTTCATCCGCTCCGTACTGCGTCTGCCGCCGTGTATCCGACTCGAGTGTTGATGCTCGAGGTACACTTGCGACCGGAGTGGTAAAGGCGGGATAATACTCAGGTAGACGGAATCTTACACCTTCTGTCGACACTGGCGCGTATGTAGGCGTAATTGGTACTGTTATGTTACGTAACGGTACTGGCTCAGATGCCCTTGTAATACGCGACACATTATTATTCGGCACTGATGACGCACGGTATGTATTCGGTACGCGATTCACTCTACTTACGATTTCAGATGGTTCCCGGGGCGCAGCCACTTCAACAGGCGCGCCTGACACAGCCGGTGTGCGCAATACTTCGTTCAATTGCGGCACCTGGGGCGTTGTATTCACCCACTCTTCCACGCGCTGTGTCGTACTCACATCTGAGTGAGAGTCATCGCTGTCAGCAGCAGCCTCTATTTCCGCGATGTCCGCTTCCAACCTCTTTTTAACGAGATTTTCTTTCATTTGCACTAGCTCGCGCTCGGCCTCGTACTCGACCCTCTTCCGTAAGTAGTCGACACGGCTATGCTTAGATGAGCCTTAACTGCGCGGCGACCTATGTCGGTCTTTCGTGACTGTCTGTCCTCCCTGTGTTCCCTCTGGGGTACTTCTACTGAAGTCGATTACTCGGCCTCCCGTCAGAGGTATGTTGAGGGCAGACGTCGAAACTATTGTTGGTGCAACGGACGGCGAACCTGGTCCTCCTTCAGTTGCCATGCTTGAGTCGGAGACGATCTCATGCTGGCGTCGCGTGCTCATTTCCTCCGTTAGCTTACGTAGCTTACTGCGTGTGGGTATCTCGCTCCTAATGCTCATGTTTTTGATTTTAATTCGAATTTAATTTAATTTAATTAATGTTTATTCCCTCTAATTGAACCTGATCCGGCTCGACAGGACCAAAATGTTATTCAGGGGGGGTCAGGTGATGTAGGCGGGGGTGACGGTGTTCCCTTGACGAGGGAATAATAAATAAGAATCACTTGTTACCGAAGATAACTTTTATATTGTAAGGTCAAAAACACAGTTATTTACACGAACACAAGAGCACATAAGATAATAATCGTTCACACGTAATGTTTAGAAAATACAGTCACACAAATAGAAAGGATTAATTAAAGTACACGGTTAATCACACAAGAATACACGTTTATAACAATAATAATCCTAAACTATGATAATACTTTGACTGCCCTGAGCTATTTATAGATAATTCGCGACTTGTGAGGCCAACAGTTATGAGGAGCTGTTGCTTCACCGGAGACTTGTTGAGAACTGAACTTGCTGACAAAATTAGAACTTTATGTTAGAGATTTTCTCCCCTATATATGTGTTTACTCCTAAGCGCAAGTAGTGGGAGGTCTCTGGTAATTATTAAACATCTTAGATACAACTGCGTAGGGCTCCTTGGCCTTGAGACATGACGCCACAGTGAAATCATTGTGCAATATTGCAAAACATTATGAAATTGACTAAATGATTGTGTAATATTGAAAGGTACATCCTTTGTTATTAATATTACCTCGCATTGTTTGCGATCATCTAATTGACAATGTGAGATGCAGTTATAATATTCTAATTGCTGATGGCTTATACATATCAAATGTTAAGTTAATTTTACTACAAGTGCCAGGGTTACATGGTTATTAGTGTTTTACATAATTGCAGTTGTATCGTACATAATATAAGCATTTTCAATCTTGATTACATATCAACTATGCTTTCTTTACATTGGAACGCTATCTGATGACCGTGAAAACCAAACGGGAGAAAGTTAAAGCGATCTTTTAATCAGACGTACTGCGATATTCGACATTAATTAATTATGACTTTATTATGCCACATCTGATCGTCCTTTAGCGGACGTACTATAAATAACTTATTATTAGTCATTCGACTAAAATCATGGTGCTTCGCCTACAAACACAACATAACATCACGCCTGTAATCCCCGATGGGTTAGGCAGAGGTTTACCTATAGTAGGCACACCCACATTTCGCCGGTTATGTTTAAGACTAAGATATATGCCAGGGACCTTGAGTGGTTAGCTTGCGTATTCTGTACTGTCGTACGTTCAGCCAGTAATAGGACTCGCCCATCAAGGAGCGCTGTCCCCAATTTGACGCATTATTAATTTATTATACACAAAAAAAAGTATTTTAATAAAACGCGTATAATAAAAGATACATACACATACATACATAAACTCACGCCTTCTTCCCATGGGTGTAGGCAGAAACTATAGAACGCCACTTGCTACGCTCCTTACATACTCCTTAAAAAGATCAATAAAATATCAATAATTCAATTATCTTTAAATTGATGAAGGTTTCCGAAAAATACGCTAGGTAAATTTTGCGCCATTCTCAGATTTTCATCCGCGTTAGACATAACTTTACAAATTAACTTCAATATGTAATATAAATATAATCTAAAATATTCACATATTAAATTATTGAGAAAATGCTCTAATTTAATATATATTTTATTTATTTATTTAATACTTTATGCACACAAATGTACAGAGGCGGACTTAATGCCATAGGCATTTTCTACCAGTCAACCTTTGGGTGATGCAGAGAGAAGCAATGTTAAGTGCAATACGGAAAATTGTGAAATCAATATTTATTTCAATAGAAGCATATCTATCTATATATACAATAAAAGAGAAGTCCACTCACTGACCACTCATCACGAAATCTCGGAAACTACTAGGCCGTGAGGTCTAACATTTGGCACAAGCACTCTCTATGGGGTGCAGACGCGCACTAAGAAAGGATTTTTATAAATTCGCACCTTAAGCGGTTGAAAAGGGGTGTCAAAGTTTGTATGAAACTCCTATGTTTTTAAAGTTAGAGACATGAATGTTGGCCTGATTGTTCCTTTCGACTTCTAGGTGCTCACTAAGAAAGGATTTTACGAAATTCGGCGCTTAAGGGTGAAAATAAGGGTTTTTAATGTTTGTATGACAAAATGTACCAAATGCAGTTAAGATCCAAATTGAATCTTACGGCAACGAGTTATTGCATACTTTACATTGAAATTAGAATTCGGAGGCCGATAAAGATCTAAATTAAATTTTACGACAACGCGTTAATGCATATTTTACATTGAAATAAGAATTTTTGGAAGTTTCTTGAGGTTTATATTTAGTTTTTTTTCTAGGTGGCCAGTATGTTTCAGTGCAGGCGTGATAACGTTCTAAAGTTTTTATGGCAGTTCTAGGTGGCCAGTATTTTTCAGTATGCAGGCATCTGCTAAAAGATAATGAAATGAGGTTCTAATTGGTATTCAGGTAATTTGAACGTTGAATTCATCACAGAATACAAACCTAAACGATACACGTTCAAGCTATAGTTACCGAAATTTCTGTTCTGCGATATTTTGTTATTACTTACTACTAATTTGCTTTGAAATATTTTTCATCATCGTTGTTTGGTTTTCGTTTTGGTTTGTTTCGCTTCCTAATTTTAAATTGGAGGATAATAAATGTGTTTTTACCTATTGCTGGGTTGGAATCTATACCTTTGCGAATTACTTATTGTGTAGGTATTTCACACTATGGTATTACTATAATAGTTTTTAGTATTAGTCGTTCTTACTAGAAAAAGGGTCCTTGAATACCTACGTTCGTATTTTAATTTTATTGCTTAGTATCTTTGGTTTAGGCTGGTGTTGTAAGGGTTGGAAAAAAGCGGGAGAACTATTCCCATTTTAAATGGATGTCAGCACCAACTGACGGGGTCCGAAAGGGCCAATGCCTGCCAGGGTTACGAGTCTGTCCGAAAGGGATATCGTGGCCCTGGCACACACAGGCATTTGAAGGAACACGGGTGGGTTTTAGTCAGTAAAAGTCTGACACGCATCAAAATGACCTTCATTGAAATTTCCTGAGAATCAGATTATTTTTATTTCCTCTTGTGCGTCCCCAAAACCAGCAATAAATATGCCATCTTGAAACACCTGGAACTCAAATGGGAATAGTTCTCCCGCTGCCATGAGTTCACAGGTGGTTCCGTAGGTGCCATTACAAGACATTTCAGCGACGTATTCACGCTTTGAACCATAAACAGCTCCTCGTGACCGATCCTGGGTGAAAGGTTGGAATATTTCCCAGTTTTTAGACACGTGGCGCACAATGCTGTCTCGAATTTGAGAAGACAATGACATGGCCACGTTACTGTTCACCAAATAGGAGAGAGATGAAAATAAGCATGCGCCATCGCCAGGGATATTTACTATTTGCCAAAGAATTTGCATGCCACAATTGTGGCGATAAGTCCCCTCTATGAGGAGTGGCTAGAGAGGCGCCACGGCTTCCTCACCTTCCGCCTGACGCACGTCCTCACCGGACACGGTTGTTTCGGGAGGTTCCTATTCAGAATAATGCGGGAGGAAAAGCCCGGGTGTCACCACTGTGTGGATCGCCCGGAGGACATGGTGGAGCATACGGTTGAGGTCTGCCCTGCTTGGGCGGAGCACCGCCATGTCCTCACGGAGGCGATCGCGCCCTCACGCCCTTAGTCACCGCAGGAGACGCCCCGGGCGTCGGGAATCGCAGGCCGATTCCCGGCCACCGTGGGCGCGGGCTTGCGGACGGTGAGCGATGGGTAGCTCGCCTCCGATAAGGACCAGGCCCGGGTCGACGGTGCGTTGTGTTCCACGCGCGCCTCAAAGAGATGTCAGCACCATTTGACGGGGTCCGAAAGGGCTAATGCCTGCCAGGGTTACGAGCCTGTCCGAAAGGGATATCGTGGCCCTGGCACACAGGCATTTGAAGGAACACGGGTGGGTAACAGTCTGACACGCCCTCCCCGCTCCGGCCAGAGCGGGAGAAGTTATTTGATAATTTACCACCAAAAAAAAAATTGCAGCGGCAGAACTATTCTCATTTGAGTTCCAGGTGTTTCAGGATGGTATTTTTATTTCTGGTTTTGGGGAAGCACGGCAGGGAGACAAAATAATCCGATTCTCCGGAAACTTTAATGAAGGTAATTTTGATGTTTTAATTCCGTTGGCTAATTTAAATAATAAAAAAACCGGCCAAGTGCGAGTCGGACTCGCCCACGAAGGGTTCCGTACCATTATCTATAAAAATGGCAAAAAATCACGTATGTTGTATGGGAGCCCCCCTTAAATATTTGGTTTATTTTAATTTAATTATTTATTTTTAAAGTGAATATATAACTTAATATTCTGTGAATATTTCAAGCGTCTACCTGTTGCCGTTATCAAAATCTAGCAAAAACTAGCAAAAAAATCACGTTTGTTGTATGGGAGCCCCCTTAAATATTTACTGTATTCTGTTTTTTAGTATTAGTTGTTATACCGGCAACAAAAATACATCATCTGTGAAAATTTTAACTGTCTAACTATCACGGTTCATGAGATACAGCCTGGTGACAGACGGACAAACGGCGGAGCCTTATAGTAATAGGGTTCCCGTTTTACCCTTTGGGTACGGAACTCTAAAAATATCTTTAGACCCCTCACGCCCGAAAAATGGAAGAATCACCGACCGTCACCGACTCAGCGGTAAATGTGCAGTTGAAATCACAATCCCAGTCCCAATTCACTGCTATTGATTTTGTCGAGAAGTCGCTTGCCTATGAGCAAACGGAATGAGAGTAATTTTTTTTAAGGATATTGCTAAACCGTTGCTTCATCTACATATATTAATATTTTATAGTTTGTGAGGTTGTAGGGGTAATCTTGGATCTACTGAACCGATTTTGAAAAATCTTTTACCCATTGAAAGCCACGTTATTATTTTGTGAGTGTCATAACATAAGGCCATAATTTAATCCGAAAAATGAAAAGACGGTAAAATGTTTACCGCCCAACGAAGTGGGCACGGGTCAGCTAGTCTATATATATAAAAGAGAAGTCCACTCACTGACCACTCATCACAAAATCTCGGAAACTACTGGGCCGTGAGGTCTAAAATTTGGCACAAGCACACTCTATGGGGTGCAGGCGCGCACTAAGAAAGGATTTTCTTAAATTCGCACCTCAAAGGGTTGAAAACGGGTGTCAAAGTTTGTATGAAAGTCCTAGGTTTTTAAAGTTAGAGACATGAACATGACATGTTGGCCTGATTGTTCCTTTTGGCTTCTAGGTACTCACTAAGAAAGGGTTTTACGAAATTTAACCGTTAAGAGTGAAAATAAGGGTAAACACCCTTATTTTCACTCTTAACGGTTAACTTAATGTTTGTATGAAAAAAGTTCCAAATCCAGTTAAGATCCAAATTGAATCTTACGGCAACGCGTTATTGCATACTTTACATTGAAATTAGAATTCGGAAGCCGATAAAGATCCAAATTGAATTTTACGACAACGCGTTAATGCATATTTTACATTGAAATAAGAATTTGGAAGTTCCTTGAGGTTTATTTATCTTTAGTTTTTGCCAAATGCCAATTTCTAGGTGGCCAGTATTTTTCAGTATGCAGGCGTCTGCTAAAAGATAATGAAATGAGGTTCTAATTGGTAGTCAGGTAATTTAAACGTTGCAGTTATAGCAATAAAGTCGAGAATGCCAAGAGGAAAACTTCACAATGTTTAAAAAAATGTTGCGGCTTGCAAGCCGATCGTTTCAAAAAACGAACTCATGTATCAATCACAGAATACAGAATACTGTAAAACCTGAGTTTACCTAAGCGATACACGTTCAAGCTATTTTTACTGAAATTTCTGTTCTGCGGTATTTTGTTATTACTTAATACTAATATGCTTTGAAATATTTTTCATCGTCGTTGTTTGGTTGAAGTCTTCGTATTGGTTTGTTTCGCTTCCTAATTTTAAATTGGAGGATAATAATTGTGTTCTTACCTATTGCCTGGTTGGAATTTTGATATTTCTATTTCTTTGCGAATTAAGTACTTATTGTGTAGGTATTTCACACTGTGGTATTACTACTTATAATAGTTTATGGAATTAGTCGTTCTTACTAGAAAAAGTGTCCTTGAATACCTACGTTCGTATTTTAATTTTATTGTTCAGTATCTTTGGTTTAGGCTGGTGTTGTTGCCGTTTTAAAAACGTTACTTACTGGAGTCGTGAGCATTGTTCAATTAAAATGGATAGTGAAATTATTATCACTTCTAATGGAGTGCAAATTCTTTGCCAAATAGTAAATATCCCTGGCGATGGCGCATGTTTATTTTCATCTCTATCCTATTTGGTGAACAGTAACGAGGCCATGGCTTCTCAAATTCGAGACAGCATTGTGCGCCACGTGTCTAACAACTGGGAAAGATTCCAACCTTTCACCCAGGATCGGTCAGGAGCTGTTTATGGTTCAAAGCGTGAATACGCTGAAATGTCTTGTAATGGCACCTACGGAACCACCTGTGAACTCATGGCAGCAGGAGAACTATTCCTATTTGAGTTCCAGGTGTTTCAAGATGGTATTTTTATTGCTGGTTTTGGGAAAGCACAACTGGGAGTAAAAATAATCCGATTCGCAGGAAACTTTAATGAAGGTTATTTTGATATTTTATTTCCGTTGGCTAATTTAAGTAATAAAAAAGATCTTTTGACCTCTCACGCCGCCAAAATTGAAGAATCACAGACCATCCTCGACTCAGCGGTAAATGTGCAGTTGAATTCACAATCCCAGTCCCAATTCACTGCTATTGATTTTGTCGAGAAGTCGATTGCCTATAGTGAGCAAACGGAATGCGAGTAATTTTTTTCTGTCATACAACCCCAGCACCAAATTATGTCTTCGTTGACGAATCACCGACTTACACTCAGTTGCTCACTTTGTTCGGACTAGGGTAGGTAGGGTAGGTAGGTAGGGTAGGTAGGTAGGTAGGGTAGGTAGGTAGGTAGGGTAGGTAGGTAGAGGAAGTAGGTAGGGTAGGTTGGTAGGGTAGGTTGGTAGGGTAGGTAGGTAGGGTAGATAGGTAGGCTAGGTAAGTAGGGTAGGTAGGTAGGTAGGGTAGGTAGGTAGGGTAGGTAGGAAGGTAGGGTAGGTAGGTAGGGTTAGGTAGGGTAGGTAGGTAGGTAGGGTAGGTAGGTAGGTAGGGTAGGTAGGTAGGGTAGGTAGGTAGGCAGGTAGGGTAGTTAGATAGGGTAGGTATTTAGGGTAGGTAGGTAGGGAAGGTAGGTAGGGTAGGTAGGTAGGGTAGGTATTCTTTTACCCATAGAAAGCCACGTTATTTGTGAGTGCCATAGAGTAAAACTGTTTACCGCCCAACGGAGTGGGCACGGGTCAGCTAGTAATCTACAATTTTATTGTCAATCGTTTTTATCTCATTAAAGGATCATAACTTTTTTTCATTTGTTGGCGTGACTTTTAGATTTAGAGAATGTCGTTTAAATTTTACAGCACGACGGCGACGGCTGGACTATAAAATAAATATGAACAGTGTTCGGACTCGGCCAATAGGTTACTCGTTTTTATTTTATTTCAAATGTTTCCATTAGTTTAGGAGCTCACTGTGCTAACTCCAATGACACGATCCTTCGTCAAGTTGCTTTGAAAAAATTAGGTCTCTGAATCAGACTTTTTTTTGGGAACAAAATGGTGTCGTTTTCATTTATATAAAAAACACATACTTACATAACATCCTGTAATCCCCAAAGGTCCTCGCACTCGTTTCATGAGAATGATATTATGAAGCGCTACAAAACGCTGATATGAATGGACAATGCTGACGAATCAAATGACCTTTACGGAGCTTTACGTTTATTAAATTATGATACACCAATAAGCAATTTTTGCAGGTTATCTATTTTAGACAAGCCGCACTGGGCTCGCGTGGTGGTTTTATGGCAGGGCCTATTCCGACCCTCAGAAAGGAGGCCTTTGTCCCAGCAGTGGGAACATTAAAGGCTGATTATATATATATCTACATATAGTACACTCATATGTCGCCAGTTATGTTTAAGTAAAGTATTGTTTGTAGCACTGTTTGTATGATATAAAAAGAATCCATGATGTGTATTTTTAATTTTAATGATAATTATTAAAGTGTTTATGGTTAGCAGAAATATGTAGGTTTCGTCCTAAGAAGTGCAGAGGGTTTTACAAGCATCGCTGCGCTAACTTTTTTGTACAATGCATTAGTAAGAAGTCAGCTCGAATGTAACGCAATCTTATGGGCTCCGCATGAAGCTAAATATAGCCTCATGCTAGAGCGAATACAAAATAAATTTACTAGGTTTCTGTACCTAAGATGGTATGGTGTTTATCCATTATTATCCATTGATGTATCCAACTTTGTTTGTTATAGGCATGGTGGGATACAATAAATTGGAAACAAGGAGGGACATAGCTCTTGCTACCTATATTTTTAAATTATTCCGTGGCAAGACTTCAAACCCAGGTATATTGAAAGAAATAAACCTGTGTGTGCCCGACAATTATGTATTGCGAAGGCGACAGCCACGTCTATTGGCGGTGCCCAGTAGTAGGACCACCTACTGAGTAAAGGCCCTGTAACGCGTACCTTGCATGTGCTTAATGACGTAGCAGACATCAAAGATATTTTTACTTGTTCTCTGAGTGAGTTCACCAAAACCACAATGTGTATAATATATTATAGTAAATAATAAAATTGTAATTATGGTCACACTATTGAATTAGGAAATTCCTGTAATGATAGTGATGATGAGTTAATAAATAAATAAATGTATAATGCTGTATAATTTTATAGTCGAAGTACTTTTCGGTTTCTATACGAGTTTTTTTTTTAATTAAACTCTCACATTCGTACAAACTTCGTTTGTCCCACAACGACATATCGCACATTGAAGAAAAAAAATATCTGGGGTAGACCGGGGAAAATTGTAGCATTTAGGGTTATTGTTAAATTTTGAGGTTACTGCTAATATTGTGGCAATAATGAAAAAAATATATTGATACTTAGCTTACGTGGCTATAACTTAGCAATACCTGTAGATGTGTAGAAATAATACAAACAAACATTTTGCATTAAGTGGAGCGCGTATTGGTACAAATGTCCCTTACCTTGGGATTAGATATGAAACAGTGAAAAATACATTTTTTTATATGGTAATAGAGCTGCTTTCTGCAGTTTTTCTTTGTCTTATGTTTGTATGTTTTTGGATTAGATTTAGGTTTAAATGTCGGTTTAGCTTTAGGTTCAGGATTCATGTTTTTTCTTACTTCTGTAGCGTTTTATAGTGTTATAATAAATATATTATATAATAATATAAGTATTAGTTTGCGCGAGCAACAGTAATAAAAAAATATTTTAATAAAAAGCACAACCTTTATGATACAAATATATTCACTTATAATTTTAGACCTTTCCAATGCAAATATTATCTGTTCTACAAGTGGAGTTGGGTGACGTTAGTTTTCACCGCTTGCCCGTATCTACTACTATACGTCGAATTCGCTGACTTGCGCATCCACAAGCTGCTTACTGCGAAGTTTTATTATGGCACGACTTGGTACATTCGGATCCTCCATCTCGAACTCGATCAGCCCTGTAAAGATATATTCGTCATGAGAATGTTTTAATTATGTTATGCCAAAGTCTTATTAACTCTGCTACGTCTGTGGGATGCCATCTAATTCTGAACAAAAAGTGGAAGATTATCACACAGCAGAACTGATAAGACGTTTGGGGAGACCAAACATTATTTCAGACCGATATTATCAACTAGTCGTCACTTAGAGGGAATGTGGGAAAACAGAAAGGTCCTTTGCCTAAGCTGAGGGATGTCATGAAAGTAAGGGACAATATTTTGATTTACAACAATGAAGATAATTCACATTCAAATCAAACAAATTTTCACAAACCGCGCCGAACCGAACCGAACCGTCGTTGTTTTCACAAACTAAGCGAAAATCACGAACATTGTCAGATTTCAGTAAAATATTAATTGAGTTATTAAATTCAAAAGTGAGCTCATCTTCTTTAGGAAATAAAAATATTACATTGTTAAAACAAAGCACTCTTACAAGTAGAACGATTCAATTTGTCAAACATTTAAGAGTCATGTTTGAGATGGATGAATAAAGCAGTGTGAAAATGCCAGGGAGATAAATTGAGAACATTAGCGCTAAGTGGCCGAGGAAGACTATGGCGGTTCGGCCCCTGGTCTTATATTGGCACATGACAGGCTCGTGATGCAGCATATTCGTTAAATTAACAAGATTAATGAGCCATGATGAGCAAAAAATATATAAATTATGTGCAACCGAGATTTATTTAATTATTACTGAAATCTCAGATTATAAAACAGAAGGCAGATAGACCGCGCGGAACAATGTGAGGCACGTTAGTAGACATGTGCGCGGGCAAGCACTATAAGAACAGGAGCCTCTATGTGCGTGCGCGGCTGCCATGAGAATGACAAAAATATCCATAGTATTTCATTACATTAAATAAATAATAAATAATTTAATGTTTCAGAAAAATGCAGAGAAGAGTTATACATAGAGTGAATCCCTGCCGTTGAGGCAGATTGTATAAATTTTGTATAAATTTAAAGCAGGTACTGGAATTTATTGAACAATATCGGGTCATGTTAAATTTATGCTTAGGTATACAAAGTGTGTGAGGGTGTCTGTGTGTGTGTGGGGAGGTTTGTGTGTAGATGCGTATCCGTGAGCGTGTGAATGCGTGTGTGTATTGTGAAAACGATCCAGGGGGTATGAGGACATAGTACGTATTTACTATTATATAAAATGGAAACACTTGCTCGTATACCGTTTTTTATTTTGTAATTTGCCACCCAAAATCAGTTTTTTTTAATTAACATTATAAGACAAATTAACAACACCCTTAAAAATATCTAAAATGTAACGTGGTATAATGTATGATATATTTGCAATATTTTTTTTATTTTGCGGCAACAACTTATTGTTTTTTTGGTTCCGTACCTCAAATGGCAAAAAACGGAACCCATATAGGATGACTGTCTGTCTGCCTGTCTGTCTGTCTGTCCGTCTGTCACAGAAGATTTGTTTCGAATCTACTACACCGATTAAAATGAAAATTGGTACACCTATGGATTTCTGTGAGAAAAACTCAAATATAAAAAAAAAACGTTTTTCTTATTGTATCGTGTGAAATATCAATGGAAGATCCCTCGATGCGACAAACGCTTGGATTAAAATATTACCTGCAACTTAAAGGGCCAATACATATTATTTGTTTAATTTTTAGAGGTTTTTGATTGTGTCGGGGATTTTTTTAGAGGTTTTTGGTCGTGTCGGGGGTTTTTCAAATGTTCAAATAACTTTTATTTCAGGTTTTTTTAACGTTATTACTAGACAACCAAATATGCGGCCGAATTTTATCGATTGAAGAACTTCAATATTTAATAAAAAGGTTTACATTTAAGAGTAACCTGTAGATTATTATGACCCTAACCACTTAGCTCGTATTAGCAAAACGCATCGTATGAGCCCAAACACAAGATGCCGTACACCGTTGGGGAGTTTCTCGGTTTGGGTATCGTGCAAGATCCTGGTGATGCCTGCGCATCAGGGCCAGGTTATCATACTTTTGTAATATCATTGACAACCTGTCCCATTGACAGGATATCGAATTTTGAATTGATCAGACCTGTGGGAGTAGTTTATATCTCTTCATAAATTAAGAGGTTATGATCTTTAAACGGCTGAGCAGATTTTCCTGAAACATAGGTAAGAATACTTTCGATTAAGATAACATTAAAAAAAATCAAGATCGGTTATCCGCTAGAGCTGTGATGCCACAGACGGACATACAGATACACAGGCACTCAGATACGCAGACACACAGATACACAGATGTACACTACAAACTTATAACACCCCTTTTTTCATCGGGGGTTAATAACAAAAGGAGGGTAAGGTCATTACAGCCGTGAAAAAACAATGCCTTTCTTTGAGGTAAAAGGGCACGTGTCTAGATCAGTTATCAAACTTTTTGGGTATAATATTTATATAGTGCGAACAATAACTTATGTAATGCCTTTGCCAAGACAGACATTGATTTAAAAAAAAATATTTGTTGCGTTACTATTGTTTGACTTTACGACTAATTATACCAATTTTCAAACCTTGCTGAAGAACTATAGACCCATTTCACTTCTGAGCCACATAGACCAGCTGTTCTCGAGGGTCGTCTCGAACCGTCTCGCCAGGAGACTTGACGAGTTTCACCCACCAGAACAATCCGGTTTTCGTAAAGGCTTCAGTACCGTAGACCACATCTATACTGTTCGGCAAATTGGGCAGAAGACCAAGGAGTACAACCAGCCGCTGTATATGGCATTTGTAGACTACGCGAAAGCCTTCGACTCCATCGAAATATGAGCAGTTCTGGCCTCTCTGCAATGATATCGACTTGACTGGCGCTACATAGAAGTGTTGAGCTGTTTGTATGACGCTGCCGCTATGACTGTCCAGGTCCAAGATAAGAAAACCAGCCCCATTCAATTGCTTAGGGCGGTGAGACAGCGGAAACCTTCGTCAAGTCTTCTCGTCGCCTATTAGTCTAAGCTCTTCAACCAGTGCGTTCTGCGTGACCGACCTTAAGAAGGTGGCTGGGACAAACTGGATGTGGCAGATGGAGGACAGGGTGTTGTGGCGCAGCCTGGGCGAGGCCTATGTCAAGCAGTGGACAGCGATAGACTGAGTTGATTGAAACCAATTTTCGGGTTAATCGAGTCAATCAATAAAATCCTTTCCAAAACCTTGATTACCCATTTTCACCAAGTTAGGGTTATTAGCTGGATGAGTGTTGCCAAGAATCGAGTTGAATGGCGTGCAATTGGAGAGGCCTATGTCCAGCAGTGGAATGCTATGGGCTGATGATGATGATGATGAGGGGTGATATAAAAAGAAATCAAAAATACATCATTGTTAATTTTTTGTCAAAATTAATAATGCTGAGTTTTTTTTTTTTTTAATTCATCTGAAAGCAGATTACAACGTTTAAGTACAAACTTTAACCCCCACAACAAATAATGTCAAACATTTTATAATATCAAATCAAAAATAATGTCAAACATTTACTTAGGTTCGTATTCGTTTCAAGTTAATAAAGCCAAGGATTTAAGATTTTATATATAAACGTTCTAGTACGGTGGTACTTTAGGGGGTCCTAAACGAATAATTATCATCATCTGTCTAGTCCTTTCCCAACTAAGTTCGGGGTCGGCTTCCAGTCTGACCGGATGCAGCTGAATACCAGTATTTTAAATGGAGCGACTGCCTATCTGACCTCCACAACCCAGTTACTGGGTAATAAGATGATACCCTTTGGTAAGACTGGTTGTCCGACTTTCGGGCTTCTCTCGACCCGTAACGACTGTCAAAGATCCACGAATGACAGCTGGGACCAACGGCTTAGCGTGCTTTCCGAGGCACAGAGGGGTCTTGATATGTATTAATAATGTCAAACATTTTTATTTTAAGTACTTAATTAAGTTCGTATTCGTGCCAAGTTTCAAGTTTATAACCCCAGAAATTTAAGATTTTTTTATATAAACGTTCTAGTATGGTGGTACAGTCGAGTTCTTTAATATATGAGCATGTTCATTAATCAAAAATATATAAGCAATGGTAAGTTTCATAAAACACTAAACAGCTTTCCCTTACAATAAATTGTAAAAAATCTGTGACATCATAAATATGTGACTACAATAAATCAATAATAATATTGCTACAGGCAAAGACTCTAAAAATTGTGCGCAATCCCTTGTTCATATTATTTAGCGCAAAATTAGGATCACAAATATCTATGCAATTTTTAGATGAAAAGTATCTTGACAATTTACATGACTCGAATTGCTGTGAGCGGCCGTCCTCGGCCCGCATCTTGGATATTGCGTCCGACGGAGGCCCAACCTGAAGGGCCCTCGCTGCCGCCATAATGGAGGCCATGGCAGCGGGTACGACCTTGTCTTTAGAGGACTGAATTCTCTTCAAGGCCACACCCCTGATTGCGGCTACCACGACTTCCTTAAAGCTGCTGGCCACTCCTCAAAGAGGGGCTTATCGCCACAATTGTAGCGTGCCCAGCGCTGGATTGCAACAATCGCACTCTCCATGCCGCCATGAGATCCCGCCGGAGAGGGAGCCGCCCTGCGGCTAGTCTCTCCGAGATGGAGCCCCTCCGTGACGGGCCTCTCGGCTCGCTGGGCCAGTTCGGCTGGGCTGGGTCGGCTGGGCTGGGTCGGCTGGGCTCGCTGGCCACCTGTGTGGTGCCCTCTACCCACACCCCGTCCTTGAACCCCCCCTGCAAGTTTTCTCCGGGCCGAGCTTAAACCGGCCATCAGAGGACGACCCCTGGCCGTCCCCTGGCGTGGGGCGCTTCCTCAACTTTTTGGAGTTCTTCCCAGCCCCCACTTCTACGGACTCCAGGCTCTTAAATAAGACCTTCGCACCAGATGCGGCGTCGGACTCCAACCCCGCATCACTCCCTTCCTCTTCGCTTTGTTGTTTGTTAATAGGTTTTTCTATATTTAATCCCAAAAATATGGGAGGATATTAAAAGTAATCCTAGGCCAGCAAAAAGGCTAGTATGTCCTTACCCCCTGTACCTAGGTAATTAATTATTACAGTTAAGTACTACGCCACGTTGTCAGATTGATATAGTCCTATTACGAACGGCAACATTGCATTACTACTCGTACTTCTGCTCCGGCAAGCAAAAATAAATTTAATAGTAAAGGCCATTTAGTTGGATATTCAAAGCTGTATGGATATTTACGAATTCTAGGTTACACCAAATATATTTAAATCTAGAGTATTTAGATATTTATGTTCCGAATCCACACAATTACCAATCACAATAGATATTACGAATCCATTTGTCTAATGACAAGAAATGCGAACTGAAAATACTGTTTACAGAGACAAAAACTCTTTCGTCGGGACAGCGCGATGTGTTGAATGTTTGTGTTAGGATTTTTGTACGGGGGCTTCAAGGGCATGAAGAATATTATTAAAGTTTATGATAATATAGACTCACAAACAGTAAAGCTCATGCAGAACATTTATTACATGTAACATTTGAATTTAGGACTCTCTCCGTTATTATTCTATGCAGTTTCATAATTAAATTAAATTCGGACCTTTTAATTATTTAACGAATGATAATATGATTGAAAAGCTGTAGCTTTTATTTTCCAACAAGATAATATTTACTTAACACACTCCCCGGACACCTAAATTGAGTCACCCTGTTTTTGTTTAAAGGTATTTATTTATTCAAAATTCAAAATTCATTTATTAGTGTAGTACAAACAAAACAAAAAGTGGTTTTGAAGCTAGTCCTGCACTCACTATCCTCTCAGTTTGTCATTTTCCAAATTTGAATTCTGAATACTTAGAAAAACGTTTAATTCCAATAAGTCGTCTTTTTGCGTTTCCCAGGGGAAAAAATCGTGTTTTTTTAAGAAAACAGTGGTTTACATAGAGAAAACGTTTATATAGTAACTTGTGTTACCTCCAACAGTATTTACGAGGGCCGTTATGAGGTTTGGCATGGAATTAATTAATACCACTATGACGCGCTGTGGAATGTTCACGCATGCTTCCGTGATGGCAGTATTCAGCTTGAATTCATATCAGGGATTCTTGCTAGCCATTCCATTACTGTGATACTAACCGTATCTATACAGGTATTCTCAAACAATTCAGGCAGTGTGCGCCCTTGCATTATCTTTACCTACAAAAAATCCTAAATAATATTATAAATGTGAAAATGAGTTTGTTTGTTGCGCTTTGGTAGCCTGGAACCTGGAGAAGGACAAAGACGAAGTCGCGGGCATCAGCTATCATGCAAAAAAATTAAATCCTGGCCCACAAACTCAGCATATGGCATCACATGAGCCTCTAGGCATTAACGAATAACTGTCGCTATTAACTATATCACTAAACGCAATCGCCGTCCCGTCACAACCTCAAGGCCAGTTTTTCCTTTGGTGGTAATTCTGCCCCAGACAGTCCATGACCCAGCGCTATAACTCACCTTCTCTTCACTGCAACATTGCTTAAAACGTTTTCGGTAGACTCCACGTCTATTATTGCCATACAACATAATCTTGGTTTCATCCGTTAAAAGAATCTGGCACCATTGACGCTGAGTCCAATGCTAATGTTTGCGTGCAGCCTGTAGGCGCGCGATTCTATGAGCTCGTGATAGTTTTGGCTTTGGCTGGCTTATGACGTTTCAGGCCACGTTCTTCGAGTCTCCTTCTAACAGTTCGAGCACAAACAGTCAGTCCATTAAAGTGTCGAAGCTGTTCTTGGACCTGTACTGAGGTCAGGTGACGATTACACAGGCTGGTGAAGGGCTGGTGGTAAAGATAAACCTATATTGTCGTGCTGTAGTGACCCGATTTCATGGTCCTCCTGGACGGCGCACGAAGTCAATAGTCTCCAGGTATTGATGGAAAAAATTTAAATGGCAGAACGACTTACATGAAGTTGTGCACTTACGTTTCCTTCACTAAGCCTACTTCAGGTGCAGTATCCATAATTTGAACGTCAGAATGGATAAAAAAAAGTAAAATCAAATTCGATACTCTTGAAATGCAAAACAAAACAAATAACTATTGACTTATAGATACTCTAATCAAAGCGTAGTTCTTCTTTAAGAGCGACCAAACTCCGACTTTCTTCTCTTTTTCAAATTCGGGAATTCAAATAGGGAACAATGGTGATACCAAAATGACATGCCATTAAGTAACCATGAAAATTGCATAAAAATCTTTTTTCTGACTTATTATTATTTTAATGTTTTATTTATTTAAAAATGCAAAGTGGCAAGATTTAGGAATCCGAGCTAACAGACTTAAAATAATAATAAAATAATATAGTACATGGTATACAAAAAAAAAAAGGGGAGAGATTCATAGGGTATCAAAAAATTCGTCTGCAGCGCTGTCAACAGGAAAAGTGCCCAAAAGGCTGGCAGCATTGCCACGTTGTATGCCAATGCTGATCCTTTGGCCAGAAAATAAGTCAGCCCTCTGGTCACGTGTAGAGTCGACCAAACGCTTGGCGATGTCTTGAAAAAGCAAGTGGCGTCTCGGACCAGTGTTTCAACTCCAAACGGCTCGAACATATAACCCAATAACATTGGAATATTTTCGCCGTTTGAGATTTTCTTCATCTGCAGTAGCCGCCCCAGCACAGTCCGCCGTACTAAGAAGATGGGATGGCGCAATGGTGTCGACACATATTGCATCCCACACCAAAAGACTGCCGAACTTCTGAGACATTATTGTCATTCCGACTGGTTCTCTTCCCATCGTCGCGTGCCAAGCGCGTAATGATTGAAAGTAAGTGAATATAAGCGGACCTTTGCGGCGCAAGTGTAAATACATTTTTCTTGTTCAGGTTATCTACATAAAATAAATAAAAAAATAAAAATCGTTTAATTCAGGTATTAAACCCATAGTAAAATTACAAAAATAAAACAAAATTACAATCCATTACAAATTTAAATTAAATTACATGCACAAAATTAAATCAAATTACAATAGATATTGAAAATTAAATGAATTACATTAAAATACACCGTCTTAGCATGTACACACAGCGAAGTGTTGCAGACACTATTTGATTCCTACATGCACATAGTCGAGTCAGGAAGGATGCCTTGATTTTCCTCAAGAGCCCGTAAAAATCGGTAACTCGGTTCACAACGAACATGCCAGACGCACTACACCGCCAAGGCAGCTTTAATATAGCTCTAAAGGCGTTATTATATTGTACACGAAGAGTGTTAGCAAGCAAGCAAGTTTTTTCAAGCACTCTTCGTGTACGTGTACCAGAGCTGACTGGTGTAGAACGACTGACAGTAAGCCTTGAACAGAGTTATTTTAGCTTGGTTGGAGCAGTGAGAAAAGCGTCTAGCCAACATATTCAGCAACATTCCAGATCAGCATCATCTGCTAAATCATCCCTAATTATGTGTCCAAGATATTTAAACTTACTAACAATGTTTAGGGCAGTTCCACACAACTTGATCGGTAAAATATGATCAGGACCTTTACCGTATTTAAATATCATAACCTCCGATTTCTTAACATTATAGGTGAGATAATGTTCAGCTGCATATTTCTCGCAAATCGCTACAAGTCTCCTTAGGCCGTTGACTGAGGGACTGAGCAGCACCATGTCATCCGCATAGCTAAGATTGTTCAAACCTACATCACCAATACGACAGCCGTGCAATATAAAATCGCTACGGTGCACGGTGAGCAAAACATATACAAGTACTGAACTTGTCCGAAACCCAATAGGTAAGGGCTTTACATTTTTCGTTAATGTGCTCAGCAGAAAGGCGCAGTTGTATTAAATTGGGTTTTCTGTTCAGATTATAGGAACGGGTTTTTATAGAAGAGTTTGGACGTTTAGCCTGATGAAGCAAATTTTATCAAAATGCATCGTTACAAGCTGAAATCAAATTAGTTTGAAAAATGCCTTGGAAGTTTGCAATAAAATAGAATCGTGAATCAAAATTGACGTCAATAGAAAGCTCATTAGGCAGGCATCAATTCAACCGGCCCACTTTCACGATAGCTGGTAACGTTCTTACATATAGACAGCTATGTCAGCTATGAGAGGGTTCATTATAGTATCGTAAGGCAAAAACTCGGTTCTTTAAATTTAACTGCGCCAACTGGACTGAATATCGCTCTCACCTCAATAAAAACATTATGCTAAGTTCGAAGACGTTTAAAACTGAAAAAGAGACTGATACTGCCATTGTTCATTAGCAACAAACACCATCCACGACCATTGTGTTTAGCGATACTCCTACTAAACTTCCTCGGTATGTCAAAAATTTAATCCGCTACAAAAACTATTTGCGTCGTTATTGAACAGAAACTGCCCAGTGATTACCTTAGAAGGCTCAATCGTAGTAACATAAACATTTTATATATACAAACATACATAAACACAAATATCCGAAATTATCTCGATAACGTTTGGAATGCTAAACTGGCAAAAGTTGATAACCCCAGTCAAGATATCTGGCGTTTGACCAAATCTCTCAAGCCTGCTCTTACACTGGTCTGATCTGCGAACATCCCTCCTCTAATACTATCAGATGGTTCCCTGACGGCCAGCACGGCTGAACAAAGTAACGCTTTGTCAAATGCCTTTTGCGATAATATGAGCCTTACCACTAACTGGGCTTGTGACTCCCGAACTCAAGGATGAGGTAGCTAACTCTGTCTGTCATCAATAGTTATAACCTCGAATCGGATTTTATAAAGCCGGTGAGGCCATTTGAGATTCGTAAATTTTTGACTTTGCTTAAATCCCGTAAATGTGTAAGTCATGATGGGATCCATAACTTACTTTTAAAGATCTTGCCACAGAAAGCAATAGTCTACGTTACTAAAATTTTCAATGGCTGTTTTATTATGGGCTATTTTCCAAATATCTGGAAAAATGCTAAAACAGTACCCCTTAAAAAACCTGGAAAAGACAGTACTTTACCCATAAATTATCGCCCCATAAGTCTGCTACCTTCTGTTGGGAAACTTTTTGAATCTGTAATCTATACAAGATTATTGCATGCCACTGGGCAGTTTCTGATCCAAGAGCAGTTTGGGTTTAGTGCCACACATTCAACTACCCAACAGCTAGCCAGGGTGACAGAACACATATCTCATCATCTAAATCTCAAACAGTCCACAGGTATGTTTCTGTTGGATATCGAAAAAGCATTCAACACCGTGTGGCACGAAGGCCTGCTACACAAGTTGCTCACTCTGGATGTGCCTATGCTTCTCATTAAACTCGTTCAATCGTACCTTGCGGATCGTAAATTCCAGGTTCACATCGGATACACCGCTTCATCGCCTCAAAATGTCCCGGCTGGCGTTCCCCAAGGCTCGATTGTAGGACCCTATTTATTTTTCCTGTTCTTAAATGACATCCCTATTCAAACTCGGACCAAATTCGCTTGCTTTGCTGCCTCTTATACCTCTTCAGATGATACCGATCTGATCATAGATCACCTACAATATTCTATTTATTTGCTTCTTGACTACTTTATGAAATGGAAACTCAAAATAAATGAAGATAAGACGGAAGCAATATATTTCTCCCGTGCTAGGAAACCCCCTTCAAGAACTTTAAAAATAGCAGGCCATACAGTACCTCGGAAAACTTGTGTGCGTTATCTTGGGATAAAAATGGATAGTCGTCTGAATTAGCGCGACGAATTGACTTAAAAGACTTGAAGTCAATTGAGTGAAATATTGTAACGTTACCCCCCACTAGCGGATCGCCTTTATAAGGAGCTACGCTGTTGAGTCG
Source organism: Tiliacea aurago (assembly GCA_948098905.1). NCBI lineage: Eukaryota > Metazoa > Arthropoda > Insecta > Lepidoptera > Noctuidae > Tiliacea > Tiliacea aurago. The sequence goes on from OX402576.1 coordinate 21,623,065, forward strand.
GTACGCACTTTGAGCGGATGCGTCGTGGTGCACGGACCACTGTCTCTCGACAGTCAGTACTTCCCGGTTATTGGATGTGGAACGTTGTCTCCGACAAATTAGTACTATCCTTATTGCGGTGGGTGCATGGACCACTGTCCCTGACAGTCAGTACTGCCCTATGTGACCGCCACTACCATTATTAGTTATTTAATTAATTTCATTTCTATACTCTCTCGATTTAAAATAACTGATAGTTCGATTGAAATAGATTTCTGTATTGCCATATCTGAGTATTACTTCTGATGTCTGGACCTATCCCGACAATTCTATAATAAAAACAAAATAAATACTACATCCCCGTTAATTTCAAATCTATGTTTATTAACTTTAGACAAAATACCATATATCGATAGATACGGCACTTACCGCCTACCGCATCACTACTTTTTGTTCCCACCACCCGAGGTGCGAGAGACCAGTGGCTTGACCTCCGAGAGGCTCGCAGCCGCCTCGGCCCCGGCCGCAGATACACAGGAGCGCGGGCGGCAGGGAGGCCCGTCCGCTGATCATTGACTGGTCGCACGATTGCAGCAAACTATTTTTATAACACGACTGCCCAAAAGAAGGAGTGTTATGTTTTCAGGTGTCATATATGTATGTATGTATGTATGTTTGTGAGTTTCTTTATTCCACCATAACTTATAAACGGCTTAACTGGTTTTAATGTATGTGGTATTGTTAGAAGCGTTGAACTATACATAGGCTAGCGAACATTTAAAAAAATATAAAGGGGGAGCCATGGTTAATAAAAAAACGGTAATAATTTGTTAGAGCTTGCTTAGTACATTACAAAAATATATAACAGTAGTATTCAATATGCATTCGTTCACTAATTAATAACAAAAGAAAAAAAAATATAACGGTAGTATTCAATAACTCATAGAAAAAAATTGTCTTATCCGTTTCCACGTCGTGTCGCCTTATCCATACTCCCAACGGCAAAGTCGTAGTGGTGGCAGCGTCAACTGGCCTAGCTGCGAGGCTCATTGGAGGCACTACCTTACATTCCACATTTGCCCTGCCTATTGAAAAGGGCAGGATAGGGACCATGCGTCTCTTGACCGAAGAGCGCATTTAGAGAGAAAGGCAAAAGTGCAATAGTATAAAATGGCTTATCATAGATGAGATTTCTATGGTGCCCTACACTACTTTAAGAAATATTCACCTCCGGCTACAACAAATGAAAGTGAGCGATGCTTATTTTGGCGGTGTCAACGTTTTGCTGTTTGGAGACCTGATGCAGCTTCCACCAGTAGCTAAATCTGCCGGCGGGGCATACTGCTTTAAACAACCACCAGTGCTGAAGTGGACTTATGGGCGTTATTTAGCTTCTGCGAACTGGCACAGAATATGAGGCAAGCAGGCGACACCACATTTGTGGATATTTTGAATAGTCTGCGGGGTGGTTAACTCACCATGCAGCAACTAGAAATCCTGGATCGTCGTAGAGTACCTACCACTCGCTGGACCATTCGTAGATGGCGAGTGTGTGCGAATATTTCCCACTACAAGACAGGTGGATGACTACAACCAAACTATGACCAACGAACTCGCCAAAACTTGCCGGATGTATGACGTGGCGGCCTCAGTTACATCTGTGGAAGCCAAAACCTATGGACAGCCGCGGCCAAAACCCGAATTTATACCTTCTGATCCCAATAAAACAGGAGGTATTGTTCCATTTTTCAATGTTGGTACCGCTTCCAGAGTAATGTTGCGGAAAAATATTAACGTTGGACACGGCTTGGTAAATGGTGCTATGGGGGTCATCCGAAAATTCGTATGGCCAGCGCTACGTCGTGACAGTTGGTCACGACGTAGCGCTGGCCATACGAACCGGTAGAGTTACCGCAAGCCGTCTTCGTAGAGTTCGATGACAAAACGATACGAGGCAATACAGTCGGTTTGGGTGTCAAAATTGAGCCTAGCATTGTCGAATTTGACGCGTTACGGGGTCAAGGTAAAGTCGAGCGGCATATACTACCACTGATATTATATTGGGCTGTGACGGTGCACAAGCTGCAAGGGACGACACTGGACAGCGCCATCGTGGATCTAGGCGCTAAAAATGTTGCCAAAGGGCAAGCTTATGTCGCTCTTTGTCGCGTGAGACAGGTAGAAGGATTGGCAATTGGTGTTTTAGATCCACGAAAGCTTATCAACGAGCCCCATGACAAAAAATCTCTGCAAGAACTGAATTGCCTTAGAGGTCTTATTAATAAATCATAAGAAAAATAATTTCGCGTTCCCAAAAAATTAAAATTATCTTTCGTGGCACATTGTGCGTTCACAAAAATATTGTTTTATCACTAAAAGGTATAAAATAAAAAACAAATAGGACTTCTTGGCGGGAAAGTGAAGCGTCATGTTCAGCAGTTTGTTTAATTTTCCAAAATTAGTGTTTAGCCGAATATTAATGTGTAATAATGGTGGATTATTAACCATTAAGTGTTTGTGAACGTGCATTAGTGTAGGCAAATGAAACAAAACAGTGCAACTTCGCTTCAAGTTCTCTCAAGAAGTCCGCGTGATGACTCAGTAAAGTGCCACATCTTTACTGAAACTCAAGGGGAGTAGGCGGGGATATCATCATCATGCATTTATAATTCATTTCATCAATATTATACAAGAACTAACTTGACATTGGCTAAATGCACAAACCGTGCGAAGCCAGAAGGAAAAAGAAAAAAAAAAAAAAAAAACAAATAATTTAAAAAAAAAATACACGCCTGCCATATCAAAAAGTGAACTAAAAAATTAAAAAAAAGTTAAGTACATGATTTTAGTGCTGAATGGCCAAAAGGTAGGTACTAAATAGATTATAATATTTACTGTGCAATTAAAACGCCATTGTGCCCAAAAGTGGAAAACTAAAAATCAATATTTTTATTGCAGTCGGGGGACGGATCCTTGGAATAGTTCTTTACAAATCCTCCCCGACTGCAATGAAAAGTTTGATTTTCAGTTTTCGCGAAACGTGGCAGTTGTATGGGGGCCCGTTTTTGCTATGTCAAAAAAGTAGGGGTTTTATCACAATACGTATGAGTACAAAAAGTTTCAATTTTCAGTCATTTTGCGCGTCACATATGGCCTGAGCGCATTTATAAAAAAATGACAAAGTATTTAACCGACCTGTCTCATACCAACCTGCTTAAATTTTTGAAATCTTTAATATAACATTTTATATGGCACCTATAATTCCAAAATCGAAAAGAACGTGTCGGAGTCACCCGGCAAACGCGCGGTGCTTGTTACGCTCTTATCCCTCACCACAACGATGATTAAAAACGATGAAAGTCTTCCAATAAAATAGATTTTTCAAAAGTTATCCGTTTTCTTTTGTCCAGTTTATTAAAAAATCCTTCAATATCAGTTCGATGGTTTCGGGACTGAATTAATCGTACGTAAATACATCTGGGCATCTTTTTCATAATTTCCAACAATACAATTTTTCAACGCGATCAAAATGTTTCAACACGTAAGATGCTCACACTTTCTTCTGAAAAAGATTTATTCGCATCAAAAAGATTTATTGACCAATGTTCACTTGAAAATAAGGTTTTCAGTCGGTTTGCTATGGGTTTTTTTTTGCCTCATGCTTTATTGTGCGACGCTACTGGTGTCTGAAAACTTTATTTTCGGTATCTAAAATCTATCGCTGTAAATTTTTAAAATCAGTCAGGTTGCTATAGCAATCTCAAAACAGTTTTTTATATGACATATTTGAAAATGCTATCAAGTCAGATGAGACGCGGAAAATTTCCGGGTTTAGGTTTTAACACGCTTTTATTACCTTGACTTGTACCTATGTAACGGAATCTTTCAAAGTAATTTTCACCAACTTCTAAGAAGATTATTTATTTATTTCGAATTAAAATAATATGTACATAAATTACAACTTATACTCGTACCTAATTAATGAATAAAAATAACAAAATCATATCCTAACTTCTTATTGTCGTATCGAACTGAAACTTTGTATTTTTATGTAGTTTGGGTATCAATACCTACTATAGAATAGAATAGAAACTGTATCTTAGAGTTGATGATGCCCGCCCGGAGGTGGATAGTGGAACTCTACAGTGGCTACTAGTAAACTCCTCGAGTTTGGGCTCATATGATTCGTTTCGACAAGACCAATACATTGGGCTTGGTAACGGAGTCTGATGTGGAGCCAGGAGATTCAATAGTCGTTTTTTTCAGTGGCTACTAGTAAACCCCTCTCGTTTGGGTGATATTATTCGTTTTGATGAAACTTTGGATGTTTATGTATTTCGGAAACAATACTATAATTTTTCTCAAGCTTTGTTCTTGTTTTCGTAAGTTTTATTTCGTAATTTCTATATATCAGTTCTATCATCTTCACTTGTAAGGTAGTTGTCAAGATAAATCTAAATGGCCGAAACACAACAGGGCTATCTTGTTTAGTTAAAGAATTCCCGTGACCACCTTCAGGCGCCATTATCAGACCCAGGATATCACCTAGGACTAGAGTTCTAGCTAAGACGAATCAAACGAGACCAAACTCTATGGGGTTGCGTTATTTTATTACAGAGATCCCATGACCACCGTCCAGCTCCATCATCAGATCAGCTCCATGTCATAGTAGTATTGCATTGTCATCCGATTTACCTCTGCATGCAAAATTTTAGCTCAATCGGAAACTTGGTCAAATTTAACTTGCAAGATTTCATTACAGGCATACACCGGACAGGTGAAAATAATTATTAAAACTTTGTAAAATTAAGTGCTTATAAACGGGTTTAAATTACACAAGTTTGACCAAATTATACGCTTTAAAAGCAAACCAACGCTTAATGATTACCATTCATCAGAATGCGAGTTATTGTTTCAAAGTATCTGCTTAATAATCTACTAACAAACTATTAAAATTAAAATATAATATAATAATTATCCCAACCTAACTAAAACTATTCACAAACTAAAATATGGTGTCGAAAAATTCCTCCGCATCGTTGTAGACTGGTAATGTACCCAAGAGACTAGCGGCATTGCCACGTTGTATGGCACGCCTCTGGCCAAGGTTAAATCTAGCCCTTGGGTCACGGGAAGTACAACCAGCCGTTAGAGATTTCGTTGAATAAAGCATGGGCACTCGGAGTATACAATCAAAATTGTTCGAATTAAATCAACCGCAATGGTATTCATAAAACTCCAATCTATTGAGTGAAACCTAATGAAATGCAGAGTATCAACCATCAAATGCAAACAAAGGGAATAATGTATGCATAATTTGTTACTGTTGTTCAAAAATAACCTTTAGTAGCTTTGTTATTTGTTTCACTTTGTTCGGAAGGGGAAAATTTAAGTTCTTGAACAATTCCTTTTATACGATGATGATATATCATCCTCCATACATGGAGTGTAATATTAGACATACTGAGCCAAGGGTCATAAGTATTAATTCCCAGAAGCCTGAATAAGATGACGTCACAAGCCTGATTGACTAGTACAACCTGACTATTAGCAAAAGTACTGCCGGCGCCAGGTATAGAGGACATACATTATTTAAAAGTCGTGACTATAGCTGCAATTCTCCATGACTTTATTATTTTCTATAAAAGTTGTCGTCTGCTAAAAGTAATATCGCTCCTAGCAATCTTTTTTAATAAATCGGACCTCGATGAAATCAGGTAACACGCCTCGATGAAGAGAAATATTACTGAAATAAAATAAAAATTGATCAAAGGGAATATTGTTAACATTGTGTTTATTAAAGTTTTGTCATTAAAACGATGGTAGTAGAACCTTTTAAAATGATAAAAGTTGTTCTTTGAAAATCTATTTCTTAGCCGGTTGCATAGTACAACATTCATACCTCTTATTTTTTCAAAGTCTAATAAGACACTCAGGTAAAAGAAACACCTAACAAGTTCTAGACATTCCGAAATATCCATCCTTTGCGAGCAAGAAAATATATGCCATCCCAATGCTGTGTGAAATACGCACAAGCCCACAAAACATCTGAGTGCCTAAAAATTATCGGAACTCACCACCAAAGTGCGTTTTATGTGAAGGCGCACATCCTGCGAATTACAAAGGATTCACTGTGTACAGATCCAGAATGCATGTGCACGCTTCTGTTACTCTGGTCCCCCTAGAAGTTATGTCACACCCTTTCTTAACAAACGCTTTATTCTCAAGATGAAGTCGAGACGAAAGTTACACTTAGCGTGCCTGCTTTTTGGTGTCGTTAAGACTAAGAAACCGAAGTATTTGTACGACAACCTTAGTTGGATGACTAGAAAACGGGATTGCGCGCTCAGGCAATGTGCACAACAACTTTCAACACAGTCTCATAGGACAGCAGCTTTCAGAGGCACTTTCTGATACGCTGCATCTAAGGTGTGGAATAATATCCCACTACCATTAAGGGCACTGGGCACTATTCACTCGTTCAGAACACGTTTACGACAGCATCTGATAGATTCCCAACAGAAACTAGTTATGGTCGCCCTAAACTTCTATGAAACGCCTACAGTAGTTAGCTTAAAACATAATTCCTGTTGTATCACGAAAGTATAATATTCTGGGTAACTATATCCTTTGCTGCCTCTGCCATCTGCCATCCTTCACGAAAGTATAATATTCTGGGTAACTATATCCTTTGCTGCCTAAATTGTCCCCGACTCGTTGACGCTGGTGCTCGTTGATACTTCTTATTTCACTTTCTCCGAATAGGTAATAAATGAACTATTTACGTTAATATATATTATATACTTATATTTGTTTTTTGTCATAGTTTTTATTATTATATTTTTGGTTTTGTAATTCTATTTGTTTGATTTCTAGTTTATTTATCTATTTATAAGTATAAAAATATGTATTAGGTACGTTGAAACTGTTTGTACTTCCGGTCACTTGTCCCTAAAGGTTCATTAGAAAACCAGCGTCAGACAGCATCTGTCTGGCATTAATGATGAAATTAACCTTTTTAGCGCAGCCGTGAGGCACACATTATTGTTGTTAAAACATTATTTTCACTGTTTTTTTTTTCTGTATTTTGTGTTTAACGAACCTTGTCCAAATAAACTTTATTCTTTCTTTCTTTCTTTCTAAGAGAGATTCTAAATAGAAGAACAGGCCGTAAACGTACAGCCCCAACCGTACCCCTTGAAGAAACTAAAATGTCACCTGCAATCAAACTAAATAGATTACAAGAATAAATAGCCGAAACATCATGCAAATGACAAAAACGGACTGATTTATGCACAAGCTCCTAAAAACGAACCCAAATTAGAAACACTGCTCACACAACACGCTGAAAAGCTAGACAAACTATTAGACCAGATGTCGGCAATGATGAATCTACTATAATTAACATTGGCCAAACATATACAAGACGTAGCCTTACACTACATGACATTGATGTACTTCTAGTTTCCGAAGCACACCTAACATCCAATAATTTATGTAGCTTCAAAACTATATTTACTCCACATTACACCCCGATGGAACTGCACATGCAAGCATCAAACATGACGTTCTGGAGGAGTATAAAACTGACTAAATACAAGCTACTACGGTAATAGTTCAGGATAAGTAGAGTTCACTAACCTTATACGCTATATATCGTCCCCCTAAGCGCAACCTAAAGAATTTACAGGGTTTACAGTTTTTTTTTTTTTTTTCAGAACTATTGCCCAAAGGTTCATATGTGGCGGAGACTGGAACGCCAAAAATGTCTACTGGGGTTCCATACTGACATTACCCAGGGGAAGAGAACTGAGAGAGAAAAAAAAATAACTGCCACTTAACCTGTACATACTAATGAAGTCTAAAAGACAGATTTTTCGGAAAAAAAAATATGACTCGTACTCGAAATTCTACAGCAAATTGTACTACACCAGGGCTCCGTACTAGGTCCAAACCACTACCTTATATACACAGCAGACGAAAACCAACGTCAGAAGAAATCCTCTCTGCCACCTTCGATGATGATACGGCTACTTATAAAAATAACCCTCTTATGGCCTCACTCAAGCTACAAAATCACCTCGACAAAGTCTATATGTGGATGAGAGAATAGAAAATAAACTAGCGCATGTGACGTTGCTCTCAGAAAAGATGACTGCCCACCTGCTAAACTCGGAGATGACCCGCTTCCATACGGGACTACAGTGATGTATCTTGGCGTACATATCGACAAGAAGCAAACGTGGAGATACCACGTGGAGAAAAACCATGACGAGCTTACCATCCTACTCTGAAAACTGAACTGGCTCTTAGGAAGAACATCACACTTATCACTATAAAACAAAATACTCATCAACAGAGTAGTATTAAAGCCTGTCTGGACATACAGAGTCAAGCTATGCAATCATTCAAATGCGGAAATACTCCAGAGATTTCAAAATAAAGCTCTCAGAATAATAAAAAATGCTCCTTGGTTTATGAAGACCTCAGACTTACATGAGCATCTACAAATCAGAACTGTAAAAGATGAAATAGGACACAGGATATATTTATGCAAATATCGAAAAGGTAGGAGAGTGAACTCGAGCCGTGTCAGCGAACATCGATTGGTGGTGTTGAACGGATTCATATTTCCTCTCTTTAATTAAATTAAGTACTGTGAATTAATGTCCTAGCAACGAATGTGTTTTATACTCGTATATATATCGTCTATGGATTGTGTTACCAGTTTGTTTCGTAACGTCTCATACCTTAGCCATATCCCTAAGTGAACCAATAACCATGAAAAGACTCAAACTCCACCACATATGTGACTACTGAATAAACAATTCTTTGTTAGAAAAATGGACCATAGCAGTCTATATCCGCTGGGAACGCCACAATTGTGGCGATAAGTCCCCTCTTTGAGGAGTGGCTAGAGAGGCGCCACGGCGTCCTCACCTTCCGCCTGACGCAGGTCCTCACCGGACATGGTTGTTTCGGGAGGTTCCTGTTCAGGATAAAGCGGGAGGAAACGCCCGGGTGTCACCGCTGTGTGGATCGCCCGGAGGACACGGTGGAGCATACGGTGGAGGTCTGCCCAACTAGGGCGGAGCACCGCCGTGTCCTCTCGCGTCCGGCCCTGGTTCAGGCCATGGTTCGGAGAGAGAGTGCATGGGAGACCGTCACCTCCTTCTGCGAAGCAGTAATGCTTGCGAAGGAGGAGGCGGAACGCGTGATGGGGAGGCAAGGTTCGCGCCCACGCGCCCCTAGTCGCCGCAGGAGACGCCCCGGGCGTCGGGAGTCGCAAGCCGATTTCCGGCCACCGTAGGCGCGGGCCTGTGGACGGTGAACGATGGGTAGCTCACCGTCCGATAAGGACCAGGCCCGGGTCGACGGCGCGTCCTATACCACGCGCGCCTCACAGAGTTGTCAGCACCAACTGACGGAGTCCGATAGGGCCAATGCCTGCCAGGGTTGGCCCTGGCACACAGGCAAATGAAGGAATACGGGTGGGTTTTAGTCTGTAAAAGTCTGACACGCCCTCCCGCTCCGCCCAGAGCGGGAGAAGTTATAGGGTAAGTCAGGGAGAGACGCCTATATGGTATAGATGCCTACTAAATTAAAAAAATAAAATACAAAATTTGCTTGAATCGGAACGCATCCCTTTAATGTCAGTCGAAAGTCGATGTCAGTGTGAAACTTTTTATTCCCAAAATAAGGATTTTAAAATAATATTTTGGTGTTTATTCTTAAAATAAGGTAAGTGTAGTTCATTAAAACGTTAGAATATAATCTTTGTGAGAGTTTGCAGTATTTTTTTTCCAAAATTCTTCACGTAAATAGTATAATTTTTTTTCATAACCTAAGATTGTGATCTTATTATGTTGACAAATCGCCATTTTATATTGCAAATGCTTTAGGGTGCGTTCAGAGTCGGTAGGCATCTCTCCCTAATGATCGGGAGAGATGCCCAATGAAGTTTCAGTGTTAGATGCCCAGTAAATATTATTGGTATTTTATGTTTTTAGATGCCGAATGAATACAGAAGAAAGCCTTCTGGCTTTATTAGAGCTACATGGAGTGAAGAAGACTTGGACTCTTCATGATAGTTCACCAGAGAGGGACATAGAATACGAAATTCTTGGAGATATTTGCGTAGTGTGTGGAGAGTATTATAACGCCACTAAGAAGACATGCGACTGGTTACAATGTGTTCAATGCGAAATGTGGTTTCATGAAGACTGCAGTGAAGATTCAGCCGAATGCCTAACGTGTAACGTCTGATTATATGTGAATTATTTGTGGGCATCTATCCCTGATATCTATAGGCAACTCACCCACATGTCTGGGTGAGATGCCTATTTTACATTGTTTTAAAAAAATATTCTTGATTCAATTTACGTTGCACAATAGTTCCAAGTTTAATCTGAATGGCATAAATAAACAGTGATTCAAATAAACTATACGTATTTCATTTAGTATTTTACTTATATAATTAATGATGATTTTTTTAAAACTAAAGGCAACTCTCCCTGACTTACCCTATGATAATTTCCCACCCAAAAAAAAAAAAAAAAGCAGTCAATATGCAGACCGAAAATCTGCTAAAGCACCGAAAATCTGCTTTACTACCGATTGCAACGCCCACTACGCTACGCCACTGGCTATACCTACTAGTTACTACAACCTCGGACGGATTAACTTACGTCGTTTCAATTACTATTATTACATAAGAAAACATACTTGATTTGCATTGCGTGCAATTGAAGAGACCTATGTTATTCACTTCTTCGACTTCTAGCTACTAATACATACCTCCTTCAAGAACGACGTCTTCTTGGTAGCTTTCCCTCATTGTTCTCGCCAGGATTTGGTGGTAGAACTGATTCGCGAAAGTCCTGACCTCTGGAGTTACCTCCATCCTTGATGTGGCCCCGATTAACACATTCAGTTTCTGCTTAGCGTTCGCTATTAGCTTGTCGACTGTGAAAATTTCAAATTCTGGTAAGAGTCATGACTCTCTCATTCGAATAGCGTTATGGGTATTCGATTAGAAATTACTTACTAGAGAATGGGCAGCAGCGTTAACTATGCATTTTAATATCATACTGCGATCGCCAACCCGCCTGCCAAGCGTGGCGATTATGGCAACCCCCCCCCCCCCCCCACCATTCGGAGGAAGCCTATGTCCAGCAGTGGACGTCTTTCGGCTGAAATTATGATGATGAATGATGACTAGAAATTACTCAATAGCAGCCTGGAGTCCGGGATTGTGCATGGTAGATGGCAATAGGCTAGCCAATCTTATAGGGAGGGGGGGTACTTTAATATAGATTTAATGTGGGTGGACTATATCTGGAGGGCGTGATGTTTATGAGATTTTTCAGACAGTAAAGTGCAGGCCTAAGCACATTTATAGACAAGAAGTAAGATGTCAGATATTAGTGCCATTCTGATAAATTGTGAACAGGAAATTTTATGCGGTCATCGGCGACGTGCCTTAACTGTGACCAGCAGGCGCAGCCGATAAGAGCGAGCTTAAAATAAAATGGAGCGCTTAAATTTTAGCCAAGTGATGGAGTAACTTATATGCTAATGGATTAACCCTCTACCGCATAATATGGGCCCATTGTGATCCCCCAAATATATTTATAATTTTTTGTTGGTGTTAAATAACTAATAGTCAATTATTAATTATAATTAAAGAGCGCCCGGCACAAACAGTTAAATTGTTTATAACAACAGAACGCGCCAGCTTAAAATAGCATTCATAATTTATCCAGTAGAGGGTTTAATTAAATGTAAGTTATCGCTTGAATAAAAGTTAAAGCAAAGAGTCACAATCTGTGTCTGGCTCGGGCACTTCCTGCAGAATATCTTCCAAGGCGTACTGGACCGCCGACGGCACCCCTGTGTGCCGCCTTGGTACATTAGCAGCACCTGTAAGTTATTAATAACTCTAAAGTATCAATGAGATCATACAGTAAGTATAATACCCGCCCGTAACATGACACATCTAGAAAAAGGCATTCATACGCGTAGAAGTGACAAAGACGACTCTTTACCAATTCGGACTTTTTTCTAAAAGTTGGTTTGCCTTAATAACTGTCGGAATACATACAAACACGTTACGATATACATGCGCAAGTTTAGACTTGCACAAATTTGCGTGACACCGAATGGCTCGCATACTAAACTTGTGGTACCTCATTCCACACACGTTAATGTAGGTATACGTGTACAAGTCCAATCTTGCTCAAATATATCGTAACGTGTGAAGCATGCATAACGCGTGCGTTTGGTCACATTTCTAACCTAACCTCACCCATTTCGTCGGAGTAGCTTAGATACTGCACCCAACTTTGAGAAAGTCAAGAAAGTTAAAAAGAGGCAGATTTATTAAAAAAAGCGTAAATTATTAGAAGGTCGATAAGTTTTTTGATGATCAATTAAATACTACCCATTTTTAGGGTTCCGTAGTAAACAAGGAACCCTTATAGTTTCGCCATGTCCGTCTGTCTGTCTGTCTGTCCGTCCGTCCGTCCGTCTGGCTTAGCTCAGAGATGCTTAGTCCTAGAAAGCTGTAATTTGGCATGGGTGTACATATTATTCACGCTGAAGAAGTCGTAAAATAAAGTCATGAAAAACATTTTTTTTAGGGTACACATGGCTACACATCAAGCTATACATTTCCAGTTTACGCTGATCTCTCATTGTACGGAAATCCTACACTATGTGCGATTAGCTTATACTGGAAATGTATAGCTTGATGTGGTGCCGTCCTTGCACGTAAAACGAGGATGATATTTTTTTTTCTCGTCTAATACATGGTGTGGGATATCGTTGGATAGGCCGTTTAAAAATATTGTGGGTCTGTGAAAGAAATTTATCAATTCTGAGATCCGTTTGCGTAATATTAAGCTTTAAAGTGCTATTTTTTGTTAGAATCCCCCCCCCTGCCAGCTAAATGGTTGGTTTTGGATAAGTGAAAAAATTCATGGTAGTAGTAGATATAACGAAATTAAAAGGAAAACTATCACAGCTAAGTAGGGTTTACAAGTTAACGATCGACCAAATTAAATTTGCAGTTGAAAAATTGACCGTAACGTATATCGATGTATGGGAGAGCATGTTTTTCAACTACAATGTTAAGTTTGTTTTTGGGATAAAGTCATCCTAACTACGGAACCCTTCATTGCGCGTGGTCCGACACGCACTTGGCTGGTTTTTTATTATAGCATGTCAAAGAAACACTTGATACTGACTGATAAAAAACAAGCCGCAAGCCCAGCATATAAATGTTAAAATACTACACGTAATTATTATTCACTTTTCTGATAAAATAGAAACGAATCTTAACTGTGATAAATGTGTTGGTAATATTATGTTTAATTATATGGTGCTTCCTCACCGGGAGTATTCGCTGTAATGTAACAATCCAAGATTCCACTGTAACGGGATTTGCAAGTAGACTATTACGCAGGGCGTCAACTGCTAGGTCGTGTAGAGATAATTGAAACCAGCAGGATAGGTTAATACATGTAATTAAATAAGTGGAAGCAATACGGCTAGGTCGCAGGTAAAATTACAGGCAAATGTTCCCCTTGAGGGATAGAAACGATTTTTAACCGACTATCAAAAAGGAGGAGGTTCTCAATTCGGAGGTATGTTTGTTTTTTGTATGTTTGTTACGCGATTACTCCGTCAACCGATTTTGTAAATTCTGTTTTTTGTTTGAAAGGCAACAAAAAAAAATATACTCCCGAGGTGGTCCCATTGCCACCAAATCAGAATCTGATGAGGGGATCCCATGGAAATCGAGAAAACCCTCAAATTTTATAGGCAAACCTATAGCGATTTGGGTATTTTTTGCTATCCTTACTTCTTTACTGTATTTAAGTTTCTTGTCACCGACTTTCGAAATTAAGTTATTTTGCACTTTGTAGTGTTATTTTTGGTAGTCGGTTATTATTTTTTTGTAAAAAGTTTTTTATGAATACTGCTTGGAAGTTTTATATTTTCAACCTCCGAATCACCTCTGAAACAATTCTTCGCTTTATTTCGTTTCCTGTGTTGGTTGAAGTTTTGTGTTTCTAGGTTTAAAGATATTTATTCTCAAAAAAGACACAAAGTCACTTACATGAGAACAATGCTTAGCATAAATTATAAATATAAAGTTACACAGACGTCACGGTAGCAATTATGATACACCTATCCAATGCATTCAGATTTTAAGGAAGGGTGTTATTTGTGTGATTAAATATTCAGATAACTGAGTTTTGGTTTTGTTAACTGTGCTTTGTTTCTAGACAAACATGACACGTCAGCCGACTGAAGTTCAAGTGAACTCGAGCCGTGTGAGCGAACATCGATTCCTGTGTTGAACGGATTCATATCTCCTCTATTTAATTAAATTAAGTACTGTGAAATGTTCTAGCAACGAATGCGTTTTATTGTGTACACTCCACGGACTAAATACAAGATGTAAACTTACAAATTAAGTGCTGCTTATTTACACCATAGCAGTAATATGACAATTCACATGTTTAGTAATAAGTAGGTTTTGAAGACGATGTAACAAACATAAAGTAATTAGTTGGTCAATCCGTTTAATCGTACATTAATACTTAGCTAAGAATGCGCTTCGACAATTTTCGTTAATAAATTTTTACAAGGCTTATTAATAAAATTTGTACTTGACCTTAATTTTAACTCAATCAAATTTTATTCCTTAAAATTTTATTGGAATGCCGAGGTGACTACGTGGATTTTCTTGTTGCAGCACGCAAAATGAACACGCAAGAAATATTATAGACTACAACTACATCATTTATTTTCAGGATCTAGACAATGGATCAATGGACAATGGTCCTTTTCGAAAAAATGCTTGACTGTTTTCTACTTCCTCTTCTAGATATAAATCCAACCTTGACGAGGAACAGAAACTACAATCGGCTAACATTTTTGTTTGTGAAAATAAAACACTGGCTCTAAACGTTTTATTTTTTCAGAGAAAAAACTACGACGTAGACTGTCCCTCACAGCGAAATATATATATTTATTTTTTAATTATTTATATATTTATTTCTTACCACAAATTACAGAGAATGTTAGTACAAAGTCTACAGACACAATTTTATAATTAATTTTTGGAAGACTGGTGCCTAAACTAAGTTTTTTCAAAACCTGTATGTCAGGTCACCAGTACTTTTAATTAAATAATTATATTACATTTAACTCGAAGTTGTAAAGTATCTGTAATTACATCTGTTGCGTGAATGTGGAAGTACTCGTTAGCAAAGTCCGTCTTTAACCACAAAGGTTCGTGTTTCGGATATCCGGTCATGCGGACCCGGTTTCTTCACCTTATGAAAGTGTTTGAAAATTGCATACGTCCAGTGATTTGGTACTTTTTGAGTAGCCGAGTACCCACCTATCAATCAAGTCAGCCTATAGGAGTCCACTGCTGGACATATGCCTCTCCCAGGCTGCGCCACAACACCCTGTCCTCCGCCTTCCGCATCCAGTCTGTCCTGGGACAGACTGGATGTCCACCTTTTTAAGGTCGTCGGTCCATCTAGCTGGGGGGCGTCCCACACTACGCTTGCCGATACCCACCTATCGTTCTACCAAAATTACACCAATTAAAATCTACATTAATAAAAATAAATTGCCACATGTATGAAAGATCATCACTTGACAACGGCTCGACTACTCGGCAGTTTTTTTTTTTGTTATGTTTTTAATTGTCAGGACAACAGTTTGGTTATAAGATTTTTTTCTGATAAATCCATCGGGATGGTCGGAAACTTCACCCGGGCGACACTGGGTACGAACAGCTAGTATTAAATATCTTTCATATTATTGAATTATAATTTCCCGACTTGGATTCCCGGATATCTGCTTCAAAGCGTAATACGATAAAAACAACCTTCATCATGTTACGACTTTGTGCGAGCAAGCGCTTTATGCGATAATTTTACTCATTTGTGCCTGCCACGTGTATGGTAAAGCGCACATGCTAAGTTATTAATCGTACAGGAATTTTGTTTAAGAGATTATAGATGCACCCAGCATTTTCGGCGCATACGACCTCGTTCATGCACGGCCGTGCGAGTAAAAACTGTGTTCGTAATTAAGTTTACCTATACGAAAATATGCACAAATAGATAAAGCATTTTTGAAGTAGTGATTTGCCGCTCCATGCTGGCACTGGACACAGCCTATTGCGTTTTCTGCATATTTTTTTTCTGAGAAACATGTCTTACATTTTAACGCCTCCACTATACGAATGGAAGGCAACATTTAGTTCAAGCTAGCGTTTAAGTGCACGCATGAAACAGGTAAAAGTTAGAATAAATTAGTGATTCCAAAATTTCTATCGTGTAATCAAACAACAATATTCACTGTTGAATATTAAAGCAGTATCGAGAGATATATTTCATCATAGAGGCCGCCGGGCGTGACCCACTGCCAACGACCCCTATCCGAGACTGGCATTGAACTTGACGAAGCGTTGCCTTCGAGTTCAATGTCGCACAGATAGACGTCCCGACAGTTTCATCTAGTAATTCCAACTACATAATATATTTACTCTGTTTAATTTATGAATAATTGATATGACACAATATGTCATGCTAATTTTAGACCTATCGCCGTGTGAAGTGTGACTTTCATTCGGTAATTGGTTATCCGAATATTGATTCTTTCATAGAACTTGTTTTTGTCGGTCTTGCTTTTATACGCTAGGTTTACAACATGTCCCAGAATTGACGCACGACCTCTTAAGGGGCCATTGTACTCATCATTATGAGCAACTTTTACTATGGGCCCAAAACAGAAATCGCGCAAAAAAATCACCTTTTCCCTAAATTTTGACGAGTTATTCAAACAAATGTAGGGAACAGCTGATTATTTTCGCGATTTCAGGTTTGGTCCCATAGTAAAAGTTGCTCATAAATATGAGTACAATGGCCCCTTAAGAGGTTTTGTGTTAATTCTGGGACATATTGTACAAAAATAAGGCTTTATATCATATCCTCCAAGCTTTTGCCTTATTTTCAAAGATTAAGTGACGGAAAACTAAGTGACAGGCCGTTGTAACCCCCGATCACGTCAAATAAATTTGTCGGTGAGTTTGATTTCGTTACAAAACAACTCCCACGCTTCAAACATACTGCAATAAAACTGTTTATTTTTATCGCTATGATTTATTATACACGGCCATCACTAGAAGCTACCGCACCGTAGCTCGTAGGTGCTCAAAGGGGAATAAAGTCAAATTTTATTTTTTGTTCCCCTTTGAGCACCACGTTAAAATATTGATTGCTTTTTGTCTATTGCTGTCGCAACTTTTAAAGCTCTGCAAAAAAAAAACTCGTGAGCAATAAACTGGAATCACTTCATCGTCCGCTGGTCGAAACAAAGTTTTACAACTTCTATGCAATGAACTATGGATTGTGGCATATCATTTGAAAGGCAATTTTGTTAGCTTTCAACTTATTTCAATATCATAACCAAAGATTATTCACCCCATAAACATATTAACTTTAAACAAAAAACAACATTTTTTTAAACAAAACACCATATTGTTTGGTAGTCCTAAAACCCTATAAAAAGAAGGCGTATATGAAAATTGATCATCAGTCCAATACTTTACGTCACTGGGAATACTGAAGCTAAAATAAAATGGAAAACACACCTATGGAAGCCGCTCAAGTCGTCATCCTAATCCAGCAAGGATTGTCTCAGCGTACTATCGCTCGAAAGCTTCATTTGAGCCAATCTTGTGTCTCGAAGGTATACAAGAGGTTTAGGGAGACTAAAAACTTAGTCCGGAGATCAGGATCTGGATGACAGCGATGCACTTCGGTGAGAGATGACCGATTTAATGTCACCTCTTCTCTCCGAAATCGATAACTGACCGGCGGCGTGGACGTCCAGCAGCAGCTTAGAGAAGTTCGAGGGAGGGCTATCAGCGAGTAGACAGTGAGGCGAAGACTCAACGAAGCGAACTTGACCCCGAAAAGGCCAGCCACGGGACCTAAATTGTCTCCAGCCCACCGACAAGCCAGGCTTTAGTTTGCTCGCGATCCCTCAGATTGGGATACCGAGCAATGGAGGCGAGTCCTGTTCTCGAACGAATCCAGGATGTGCCTGCATGGTAGCGACCGTCGACAGAAAGTCTATAGGAGACCGGGGGAGCGATTCGCACAATGCTGTTTTGCGGAAACAGTACAATACGGGGCTGGGTCCTGTATGATGAGGGCGGGGATATCTATTGAAGCAAAAACGGAGTTGATATTCGTACCTGGTGGAGGTCGGGGAGGAAGGCTAGCCGCAGAAAGATACATCAACGACATTCTGCTAGGCCATGTGCTCCCCTCCGCCGGGTTTATTTGCGAAGATTTCCTGCTAATGCAGGATAATGCCCGCTTTCACACCGCTGCAGTGACTAGACAGTACCTTGTAGAAGTCGGGATTCCCACACTAAACTGACCAGCCCTCAGCCCTGACTTAAATCCGATTGAACATATAAGAAACGAGCTGAAAAGGCGGGTACAAGGAAGATGTCCAGCTCCGGCGTCAATAAAAGACCTGAAAACTGCTTTAGTCGAAGAGTGGCAGGAAATACCACAGGATTCTATCAGGAAACTCATTCGGTCAATGAAAACCCGTTTACAGGCAGTCATTAGGGCCAACAGGGGTAACACAAAATATGAAGGGGTAAATAACATTGTAATAACTTGGCCTATTGCAAAAATTCTCTAAACTTAGGTAGAAAATGTATTTAATTTTAAATCTTTTGGATATCATTTGAAAGCTTACAATTTTTTTTTCCGGTGATATACCACAATCCATCGCTCATTCCAAAGAAATTGTAAAAAATTGTATTGAGCAACGCGCGATGAAGTGATTCCAGTATATTGCTTGCGAGTGTATTTGTTAATTATCTAAGTACCATTGTTATTTACTGGGGACGTCAGAATAACCGGTTATACAATAAAACGGCTTAATAGATGGGCCATAAAATACGTTCGCAATATTTTCTTAACTGAGCATGCTTAAGTTTTGCCGATAGTATGTATACTGTCTTGTTGTGTGGATTAATTTCATTACTGCAATGTTTAGTAGTAGTAGTAGTACGTACGGAGATTTAGACTGGGAGCTTAAGCTCAGCTGAGAGATTATTATATTTGGTCAAACATGTTTACTTACCAACACAAGATAAAAGCTCGTTAATTTGTTGCAAAGAGGTCCTCATTTCTATAATGAGCCTGCCCTTCTCATCCAGAGATCTTGATAGTTCTTTTTCTGCTCGGGTCTCGGCGTCCATTTGTGATTGCAGTTGTCTCTTTTCCGCCAAATATCTGTTGTACAGCGACATAAAAATCACAAATAATTCAAGTCACAGGAAAGTCAGTGGCCCATTCCATGGTGTAGCTCCCATGTGGCTGGCAGCAAAGTGATATCGAGGCTGACTGGCCAGAACACAACGGATGCAGGCACATTTATGCGTCGCCACGCATGTAAGCTATTTTATTGCACCCATAATGGACTCAAAAGGTGCTGACAATGGCGCAGTTGGGTATGTAAGCCATGGATTTCAATAGCCAAGATATTACATTTAATAATAATAATTTTATTTAAGTATATATAACTGAGTGACAAAAACAATTGTACAATAATTTGGTACGGAGATATGTGAGACTAATTCATCTCCTGGCTCCCAAACTAGGTTTATTGCCTGTGCCTTGGGAGTCAGTGATTCCAAAAACTTATGCTAACTTATAGGTACTGCGTCGATACACCAATAAACATTGAAACGCCGTAATCCGTCCATTAGAGTATTTTAACGGGGGGTTATCCGAAGTTGCCTGTTTTAGAATCAAAATTTCAAATTAGTGTACTGAGGCAGATTATGAGATTATTTGCAGCAATGCCAGTTTAGTTTTGGTAAATAAACCGATGGGACGGCAATCCATAAGGAACACGGAGAGCCAAACAAAAAATACACACAATTTGTTGTTCTAAAATAATAGATTCGATAAATTAAGCTGTAGCAGGTACGTCACTGTCTTGACAATAAAGTACTAGTAGCTGTCAATATTTACGGATGTTCATGAGGAGTGGCAAACAACAAAACTAAAGAATATGGTTAGTGCGAAACGAGCGATCAGTTTATGCTACAGCGAGTTGAAGTGAGGGTGAGAGTGTTTGTGTGTGAAGTTAGTAACTTAAAATTCAACACATTGTTCACCAGCACTACCTGTAGTATTCTATTCGATAAAAAAGGGTATTAGTGACGCACATGTAAACATGTTGTGTCACATTGCTTAAAGTATACAAAGTTCAACTTTCAGTCCCTACTGACGTGGTGCCCATCCAGGAACATGACTCTAATTCCGATAGAAAGTTTCTACATACTGGCGCAACACCGGTAAAACAATCGTTGAATTTTTCATAGAAGTTGTTCTACCGGTGTCGCGTCGAGCGACACGTCGTGCCAGTATGTAGAAACTTTCTATCGGAATGCTTTAGAAGCTTATGCTAATCCATTGCTTCATTATGTTGGAAAAACTTGTCTGCTCAACAAAGTAAATAACGCAATGAAAGTGTTTGAACTGTCAAATTGAAACCGATTCCTACTGAGGCCGTATTCAGATAACCCGCGCCGACCACGCGCACGCCCCGCACACGCGTTGTTCCC
The DNA here is from genome assembly GCA_948098905.1 of Tiliacea aurago. Taxonomy (NCBI): domain Eukaryota; kingdom Metazoa; phylum Arthropoda; class Insecta; order Lepidoptera; family Noctuidae; genus Tiliacea; species Tiliacea aurago. Next base: position 21,643,736 of record OX402576.1, read on the forward strand.
GCCTTTCACCCGTGTTCACCACGCGCAAAGGCCGCGCACGCCACGCGCCCGCCTCGCACCCGCATATACTACTTATTATTTAATAAAAAAACGCCCTTGATCACAGTCAATACGGCACTTGCCGAAACACGGGCGCGTGTGCAGCGCGTGTGCGGGGTAAGCGTAAGGTGGGCGCGGGGCAGGTACATGGCGTGCGCGTAGCGGGCACGTGTCGTCTGAACGCAGCCTGATACTGTGTTACACAATTAGCCTGCTGGCTATAGCGAATGGAAATTAAAATGCAACTTAAGAACATCAAAAGCGTTTTCCTTGGATGTACAGGGTCAAAATAAAAATACAACTTAAGAACATCAAAAGCGTTTTCTTGGATATATGGATATACAGGGTCAAATTAAATTTGTTAGCGAAACTCCGCAGACGTGGTGGGGACGCGATATCTTAACAAGATACAAAAAAAAATTGACGAGTTTTTTTGGGTCTTCACCGGCAGGTTTTCCACGCAAAGAGAAGTGCATCTTGAGTATACACCGATTCACGGATATGAATGCATCGAAATAGTAATTTCGTTTTACAACAAACAACACTCACTGAATACAAATAGGCAATGCAAAAAACTGATTTGTAGGTAGGTATATTCTTGTGCGTGTCTTCCACTAAATCAACAGCAAAATAATAATAATTTGTTTATTCAACACTAAAGAAGTTCCCTTCCCTCAAGTCTAACTTACATAAGTCGTATAATTTTGTTGTAATTGAATTGAAGAAGTCCTTGCAATTCAATTAAACCGGGTATTGTTAACAGAACACTTTCTTTATTACCAGCAGAAAAGCTTTGTTTGCTTGTGCACAACAATTGCATGGACTTTATTTCCTTTTTTAGGGTTCCATAGTCAACAAGGAACCCTTATCGCCTTATTACAAAACAAGATATTTATTTTGACATGGCTTAAACCATGGAGCCATTTTTTGTAATAAGAACGTAACAGTGATTGAAATACCGTTCTTTATACAAAACTGAAAACTTAGTTCGGTACTAAGTTGTCAGTTTTGTGTTTAGAAACATTACCATAGCCGGAATAAAGTTCGAAATTTAATAATAGCTCCATGTTTTAAACCTGGGTCTGAAGATAAACCTTGTTTTGTAATAAGGGGTTATAGTTTTGCCATGTCTGTCTGTCTGTCCCTGGCTTAGCTCAGAGACTCTTAGGCCCGTATTAATAAACGTTACTCAGCCAAGGAGCTCGCACTTGATAACAGTCTTGAGGTCATGATCGTATTAATAAACATAATAATTGATGTACTCAAGTTACGGCTTGGGTTTACGATAACAGCCGAGTGATGGACTGATTAATAAACGAAAATCGACACTTAAGTATACAATTATTAGGTGTGTGTTCTCGAGATGCTTAAATCAGAGTGTAGGCAGTCCGTGACTTGAGGTCGTGATTAGTGGCGCGAAATACGGAGTTTGAAAATATTTTGGGTGAAATTAATTATTATAATGAAATAGAGTACTATCACGATATTTTATGGCCTTTGCGATATCGTTTACCTACCTACCAAAAATCTAAATAAGGGATGCCTCGAATCCTTTTGAATTACCAAGGGAAAATTAAAAAAAACTATTCAGATTTGTTCAAGAGTCAGTGTTGTAGACAAACATTAATAAAAGACTCATTGCTGAAATACAGTAACAGAGGTCTTCCAATTAGGTATGTAAAGTATTTTTTCAGGTATGTTTTTTATATTTTTATTTTAATGATAAGTGTATTTGAAACACATAATTTCATCTTTTTGTTTTTACAAGCTGTAGTATTTTTTTTTCAATTATTGTTTGTAGTGACGTGTCTAGTAGCTGAATAGCTTAGGATCTTTGCCACGTTTAACACTTATTTAAAACCAAAATTCAGTAAAGTCAAACTGTCAAATTTGACCATTAATTTGTTTACATTTCATACTTTAGCGATTTCCGTACTTTAGTTTAAAGTTAAGGCTTATTAATAAAATGAATGGATTCAAAGACTACTTCTGCTAAGTTCTTCATACCGTCAATTATAAACACCATAACAAATAGGCGACACAAATTGATTGTTAGTAAAAGAAACCTTAAAAAGGAAATGGTGCGAGGAAATAAATGTTTAGTACAAGTATGGGCGGCGACTGTTTTATTGTGAAGATCATTTTAACGTAAGTTAAGTTTTCCTGAGGCGATACATCGATGTGATTCGACTTGTACTGTCCGCTGCTGGTGAAAAACTACACTATTTACTTAACTGAATAGAATAATAGTAGGTGCTTCATGTAAATTTGACGTTGACATGACACTTGACACATAAAGAACAACCTAATTACAAGAGGCACTGAAAGTTTCCAATTCAGGCTGCTTTGTGACGTCATTTAGAGGTCAAATAAAACTCAAGTGATTTTAAGTATTTTTGTGAAAATAAATACGATCTTATAATTTGAAGACCTATTAATAGAAAAATAAGTCTTAGAAGCTTAAAATCTCGAAATCGTTTTGGAATCGGCATAGGTTAATTTTTACTTTACATACCGAATTTCTCCAGAAATAGGTGTCCTACTCGTATTAACTTTAAGGTTTTATGCTACAGCATCATTTCAGGTGAGTAACCTATCTCGGTAGATACGTAACGTGACCATAAGTCCCGGTTTGGGCGGGACAGTCCCGTTTTCAGGCAGTCTGTTCCGGTGTCCCCAGCAAAGCCAACATAGTCCCGGTTTTTCAAGCAGACCCAACGATAGTTTAAAATTTATTTTTATTCCAAGGACTCGGTGTTTTTTTTTTTTATTTTTTTTTTTTAAACGTTGCCCTACGCTAGGAATTTCTCCTGTATTGTGGGTGCGTTTACAAACACTTAAATTCACATACACAAACAGCCAGACCCGGAACAACTACTTGTAGGTCATACAAATATTTGTTCCGTGCGGGAATCGAACCCACGACACGCAGCGCAGCAGTCAATCGCTTAACTAACTGCGCCAACCATGCCGTCAAAGATATAGCTGCAGCTGAGGGTACTTGGGCGTTTCACACCGTGCAACATAATCACAGTTTTCGTTCAAATGACTCTTCTTCTCCTTTAATTCGATTTCGAAGTGATAAAACACAGTTAAGTGTCGCAGTACTGAAAGCTATTCTGAATACGACAATAAATATAAATAAATCATGTACTGAATTACACACATAGCTGAAAAAAAGACCCGATAGTTTAAAAAAAATTTGTTCAGCCGACAAATACAAAAATATGACTTAGGAATCACGCCATTATTGGGGGCTTAGTTAGTAAGTCATGCCAACTTAACTTTTTTGTGTTTAGAGCTTTGATTATTTTGTGTTATTCTATCTTCTATAAAAAATAAGTACTTGTAAAACAATAAAAACCTTTTTTTACTATACATTTCCGCCGCAGATGTGTCCCGCTCTGACAAAATAAATAAATGGTCACGTTATAGATACGTCAATATTGTAGGTAAATACATTTAACAATTTATTAAATTACTACTTTTATGTATAACGTACATATTATGTACTTCTTTAGTTGCATAAAGTTTAATAAATAAACTTTAAAAGTAGATATTTTATAAATCCAATAAAATTACCTAATCTAATAATAGTGTTCTTCTAGTTTTTACAAAATAAAAGTATTTCAATAAATCTTACGACTTAAGGCTTCTACATACCAGCGCGACTTGTCGCGCGACGCGACACGGCACAAAGGCCCCGCGTGTCGCGGGACGGGCGGTGCCTTTGTGTCGCGTGGCGTCGCGCGACAAGTCGCCCCGGTATGTAGAAGCCTTTATCAAGAACGAAATGTGATGAATGTCATTCTAAACTTCGGTCACTGTGGCGTAATCGTTCATCAAGTACAGCTCCTTGAGTAGCTGATCTTGGTAACTGAGATACTGTTTTCATGTGTTTATTCATTAGTTATGATATTGAGATGCTGATATCGTAATAATGGCGTATCAAATAAATACGCCCTTGAGTACCTACGTCATTGGGGAACGTTTATTAATACGGGCCCTAGTACTGGAAAGCTGTTATTTGGCATGGGTATACATATTAATTACGCCGACAAAGTTGTAAGCTAAAATCTTGAATAAAACATTTTTTTAGGTTACCTCCCTTACACGTATGGGATGATATTTTTTTTCTCGCCTATCCCATGAGGTGGGCTATCGTTCGATAAGCCGTTCAAAAATATTGAGGGTCTGTCAAGACCATTTTTAGATTAAGAGATCCGTTTGCGTAATATTAAGCTTTTTATTAGAGTCAAGTGTCCTCCCCACTGCCAGCTAAACAGTTATTTTTGGATATGTGAAAAAAATCATGGCAGTAGTACATTTATAACGAAAAGAAAAACTATCGCAGCTAAGTAGACTTTATAAGGAGTAATAGTCGACCAACTTACATTTGCAATTGGAGAATAGAGTATTAAATAAAATAAATAAAATAAAAATACTTTAATTCGGACCTTGATCCATATAATGTTAGTAATACACAAAACTTATGCTATGTTAGTAACAAATACAACTCAATTTTTTAATTCCAATACCTGTTGCACTCACTTGACACACCGGGTACATGCACATGTACTACATGCACCCAATGCGCCATAATGGTGCAACACGGCTTATCACTGATGACCTTCAGAATGTCGTTGGCGCTCCCACGCACTCTGTGCATCATGGACGCAATCCTTTTTCGCAGGATGGTACTGAAACCATCAGTATGTGCTTCGGCAAACATCCCTGACGCACTGCAGTAACGTGGAAGCCCCAACAACATTCTGAAGGCATTATTATATTGAACTCTGAGGGCGTTATATGCCCTTTGCGTATATCGAACCCACAGAGTGCACGTGTACAAGGATTGGCAAAACGCCTTAAATAGAGTTATTTTTGCTTCTGGTGTACAACGAGCAAACCTGCGGGCCAACATATTGCATCGGACAGCCAACGCCCTCCGTTCTCTTTCCATGTCGGCGTCATCTTTCAAGTCCTCAGTAACTATGTGCCCTAAGTACTTAAAATCTGACACCCTTTCAAGAGCCACACCTTTTAACATAACCGGTGGGATATGTGCTGGTTTTTTACGCTTTACCCTAAACACAAGTAGTTTTCTTTTCTGCACATTATATATAAGCCCATGCGCTTCAGTATAAGTCTCGCAGACCGCCAACAACTTCCTGAGTGCGCTAACTGACGGTCTCAGCAGCACCATGTCGTCCGCATAACTAATACTATTTACAGTCAGACCGTCAATAGAACAGCCAACACGCGTGCTACTGAGCTCGACAACCAGCTGGTTGACATACAGGTTGAAAAGCGCTGGCAAGGTCAATCCGCCCTGTCTCACCCCACATTCCAACCTGTACTCCTCAGACAACTCGTTGGCCCATCTAACATGGTTAGTTTGGTGGCCATACCAATACTGAAACATATTTGTTATAGCGTCAGGCACTCCCGCTTCGCGCAGCTTACACCACAATATGTCATACCTAACCAGGTCAAATGCCTTGGAAAGGTCTAGAAAGGCCGCATATACCGGCGTACTTCTCTTCGTATAGTACCTGACAGTATGCTTGAGGGACAGAATAGCACACTCAGTCGATAACTGCGGCCTAAAGCCGAACTGAGCATCGTGTATTTTAAGATGTTTACTAAGTTGTCTCTCAAACACACCGTCAAGCACTTTAGCTGCAATAGTCGCTAGTGAGATCGGTCTGTAATTACCCTTGTCACTGACGTCACCAGTTTTATTTTTCAATATTGGTACAACCACCGTTCTCATCAACTCTGCAGGTAGGTAAGAGTGACGGATACAAAACGTAAACAATAACGCAAGCAGTCGTGGGAGATGCGGTCCGGCATGTACAAAATGTTCTATGCTAAGGCTGTCATGTCCCGGCGATTTCCCTCGTCTCATATTTTTAATTAGTAAACTAATCTCCTTAGCGGTAATACGAACAGGCACCTCTTACACAACAGCCCGAGAAATGACACCATTAACATCCGATTTTAAAGGTAGTTGTAATTTAAAATGTTCCTTAAACAAGTTTGCAATCTCCCCCGGCGTGCTTACACCGTCGACACTCACCGGAATGCCAGGCTTGGGGTTTATTTTTTTGGTGTGTTTCCAAAACCCGCGAAAGTCTCTCTTTTCGTGTCTTGACGCCAATATATCCATTTTAATTTGGTCTTGTTTACTTTGACAAAACTTAAGTTTTTGTTTGAAAATCTTTCTGGACTCAACCATATCATTATAAATATATCCCGTGCGTGGTTTCCCATGCCATACCCAATTTATAAACAACTGCCTAGAATTCCGGTGAGCGTCCCTCACATGCTTATTCCACCCCAGGATAGGTCGACCTTTTCCGACCCCCCCTTTACAATGACTATCGTCGTATTGACTCAGCAGCCTCCCGTAATGATAAAATAATATTTTGATATAAATTATCTATTACTTCCCTATGTTCCAGTTCATCGCACATATTATCACAACATTGACTTAATTTACTAGGAAAATCAATTTGCCTTAACTTAAAATTACATTCTTTGGTATACAATTCAATCTGACCTATATTACGTTCACCCCATGTGATTTTACTTATTTGAAACTCATGTGGTGGAGTTAACTTTGGCCTGGCCCTCATCATATTACATTGAACCTCTAACGGGAAGTGATCTGACCAGTAAATATCATAATGTACCAGACTTCAATGCGGCCTCGGTTACCAAACAATGATCTAACCACCGACGGCTACCCTGTACATCACTTACAAAGGTATAGGAATCAACCCTCAGCTTAATTAAATCAGCACACAACCAATTTTGTTCTGAACAAAAATGTAACATTTCTTTTCCAAACAGTTCCCCAGGGTGTGCATTAAAATCACCTAATATGTAAACATTTTCAGTATCACTACTTTCTACAATGGCCGCTATTTCACTTAAACAGTCCACAAATTCTAATAGATTGTCAGGTGAATCAGTAGGCATATATACACTAAAAATCAAGCTAGAACGATCCAACACATTAATTTTAATAGCAACAACGCGATCACTGGAACATGGAATTACAGTCACTGAATCAAATACCGTATTCCTCCACAGTAAGGCTACGCCTCCAAACGGACGACCTTTTAACATTACACCTGTATCCATCGCAGACTTGCCAAAGAAACTAAAGTCTTTATTTACTTCCCCTAGGTACGGTATTTCACTAGGTTGTAACCAAGTCTCTTGAAGTCCTATCACATCGGCATCACTACTTAACATCTTAACACATTCAAAAGATCTTTTAAAAGACTTACAGTTGAAACTAATTAGTTTAGTTGAGGTGTCCTCGTCCTTAGGGTGCACATCCATCATTTGTTCAGTATTAATAGCACTCGATTTGTGATTATCACTCTTATTCCACTTGTTGTTGAACGTTACATATCTGCGGAAGGATATTCCACTCGGCCACAATTTTTCATCCATAAAAATAGATAATTTATCCTTAGGAATCATGAACTTATACGCCCCGTAATCCTTTTTTAATTTCATACTAATTTGTTCTAAGCTTACTTCAACCCCCGTTTTACATTTAATATACTCAGTTATATCAGTCGAGGGGCAGTCCTTGCTTACATTATATATGTAAAACGGTATGTTTATATTTGCAGCCTTGAACTTACATTCAGACATAACATCAGCAGTCCCTTTCTTGCCAATGAATTTATCTTTATTCCGTTTTCTTTGTACCAACGTCCATTCATTCTTATTATCCTGCATTGTATCTATTAAGTTTAACTTTGGTTCATTAGTGTTAGTAGATTTCAATGTATGACGCATGTCTTTACGTTCCAAGTTACTGTGTGTCACTCCTAAAACAACAGCCCCCGTAACCGCGGCATCAGCGTACGAATGTTTGTTGTTTTGTTTCGTTAAGCCCATCGCAACCGCGGTACCTGCCTCCACGCGCTCATTCATTGTCTCCACCAAACCAGTTTCGAGCGCCCGCGTCTCCGATAAGGATTGCGCGAGCGAGACAGAGTTATGGTGCTTAGGTGTAGGTATGTGCGAAACAGCTGTGTTTGCGCACTGAGGTACCTGCGATTTATTATTTGCTGAATCCGTTACTTCAACAAACTCATCTGGCGAAATATGCGGTAATCCAATAGGCCCACTTTCACAATCAAAACTGTCCATAAGTCCTGCTCCTCTGCGCCGGTTATTTACAAAATCTTTCATCTCAGGAGATGTGACTTTCAACATATCTTTGGTCACATAATTTTCTTTTATGACAGTTATATCCTGCTGCAACGTTATAATATCTTTTAGCAGCCTCGTAGCATCTAAATGGTCAAAGGTGACTGGTGGTAGACGATGAAGTTCTCTTGCAACAAGACTGGCAAGCACTCAGGGTCGGTCTCCTTTATGATACATAGGATGTCCTCCATGTCACGTTTTTCTTTACCATCTCCTTTACGGTTGATGTTGCGACTACTGGTTTGCACGGATTCAAAAAGTAACTTTTTAGCCGTTACTATTTCCTCACACTTGAACGCGGTATTACACAAACGTATTATACTGTCTTCGTCCATCACATCCACCTTGTTTTGCACAAAGGCAAGCAACTCCGATATAACAATATTGCAATTGCTACATTTCACAATATTTAAAGCCATAATTCCTTGCACTCGCGTCGCACCGCACACTTTTTATGTTTTTCGGTTACATGTAGGTACGTGCGCACTCTGTCGTGTCAAAAATAGACTGGACTGGACGTATTACGCCCATTTTTGAAGAAAGTGTCTCAAATAGATTCTATAGTGCTAATGAACCACAAAAAAATTCTTGAAATGTTTATAAGTGCCATAGAAATGCATTTAAATTTTGCATTTTCAAAGAACAACGGTCATTTGTGACCCAGACCCGACACGAAAGAGACATAATTATCTCAGTTTTTTTGTTATTTTAAATATAGCTTAAATATATATGTCGCCGCTACAAGCGTCTGCCTGTTAAGATTATTAAATAATCTTATTCGCAACTATTATAACTGATGAATTATTCCAATTTATCATATTAATAATTACTTGAGCCGCCATCTATTAGCTCCTTTGTGAATTAGAAACATCTTGTATTGTTTTAAGATTAATTATTAAATTAATTATTATGTTCTCGTTAAAACTATAGTTAAAATTAAAAGAGAACATTGAATGACTTTTGGGTTGAAGTCCAATTTAACAATTCTACATTTGACATAGTATCGAAATCAATGGCTATCACCAAAACATTGCCTTATGTTTTTGTTCAGGCGATATACAAAAAAATATTGTTATTGCTTATTTACATTCAAAATTCGTAATTATACGCAACTCAATCACGATAATAATACACAACTTAAAATAAAGGCAATAAATAAGACTACCGTATATTGTTTTCCACCAGGAATATTTTAGCTGTAATGGAGCTAAAAGCTTGATGGCTCTCTATTTTTCGTGTTTTTATCTAAAATGGCGTCAATTTAAATTGATATACTTACATTAAAAAAATATTTTTTAAATATTTTGCGCAACCAAAATCAAATGGGCACTGATATTCAGAATAGTGTTTATTTATTTCTGTTGTGGAGTAGGCTCTGCTGTGTGAGATAAATGAAACGAAGGCTCACTGTAATATTGTATATTATAACACTGTCACAACAGAATGGATACAGTACTGTTCAGAACCGCGGCACAGAGCCTACTGGCTCAGCTACGAATGCAACATGCATCGTATGCAAATAGCGTGCCCTTACAACCATCCCCCTTCCTTCAAAAAATATTTTTTTAATCGTAATTACAATTGGTATAACTAGTAACTTATGAAACATTTGCGAGAAGCGTAAAACACCACTTGTAACGAATACTACAATGCACTTTGTAATCACGCGTAACTTCCTGTAGTAGTAGCTGGTTGTGGTTGTGTGAGCACCACACTGGGCATGACATGTTGCAGTGTCATCGGTGCGGGTGCTGGCGTCGCGTTGACCGTCACTTGCTTCCTCAGCCAGTCCTTTAGCCTGCGGTTACAGCGTTGAACCACCACGCAAGCGGTTCCACAGACTAGTATGCTAATAATCACCAACAACATTACACTGAACTGGTTCATTTTGGTATTTATTATCTCTTGTTGCCCGTTTTGTTGCCTTCCCCATTGTATAGTCTGGGCAACGATTCAAATTTGAGTAATGAACAATTTGTGACAATAAGTACATTTTCGTTTCTCGCAAACATTTCCTGAGCAAAGTACAGTATTTTGTACATTTTGCATTTTATGCTTAAACTAACGTAGACACTTTATGTCATAGCACTAGGGTTGTACATAATAATAACAATAACCACTATTGGCTGGTCGTTGATCTTGTTAATTGATTTTGTAACATTATTGACTTGTATTCTTGAAAATCACAAAAAACTAATATATAATTACATTCAAATACGTTCTAATTAATAAAGAACGGCTTTCGTTATTTTTACTTGGTTCTGTCGAGCCCTACGACCTGAATCTTGGGATCAGTTTACACTACACGACAGAACAAAATAAACGACTGGTATAATAATATATATTGTTATCATTAATACTAATTAGGTATTTTCTTAATCTATAAACAAAAACGTGCGGGCCGTTTTATGGAACGCCCACTTCTCGAAAACTGTAATGGTACATCCTTACTTGTGTCAATTACATTGCCAGCACTTTTACATAGGTGCGTATTTTTAACATGCTTATTATTTATAGGTATATCGTTGTACGTATGAGTCATTGATGCATCCGGTATATTATTATTTATCAAATAAGCTGGTTTGAGCCTATCAATCGACACACGGACTGTTTTCTCGTTTTTCTGAAAGGTGTAAACCTTGGAGTTCCTTTCGAGGACACGATATGGGCCGTCGTACGGTGGTTGCAAAGGTTTTCGCACAAAGTCGTTTCTTAAGAAAACGTGACTACAAGATTTAAGGTCTGGGTGTACAAACAGGGTTTTAGAACTGGGGTGATTGTCCGCCATTGGCTTTAAATTTCTAATCCGATCACAAACTTGTCTAACATAACCCTCGTCTGATAAAATTTGTGTTGATGGGTTGTAAAAATCCCCAGGCAAGCGTAAGCTTTGGCCGTAGGTCATTTGAGCAGCGCATGCTCCATTATCATTACGTAAGGCTATCCTTAACCCTAGCAATACGGTAGGCAGTTCGGTGATCCATGACAAAGTTGCCGTCAATCGGGCCATTAAGGCGGCTTTCAGTGAGCGATGCCACCTTTCTACAACCCCGTTACTTTGTGGGTGGTAAGCTGTTGTTCTTAATTTGTGTATACCCATAACTCTCATAAGCTCATTGAATAAACTACTTTCAAATTGTTTACCTTGATCACTAGTTAATCTCAACGGGCATCCGAAACGGGCGATCCAGCCCTCATATACTAACTTGGCGACCGTTTCTGCAGTAATATCTTTAATAGGAAATGCCTCCGGCCATCTAGTGCGTCTGTCTATAAGTGTAAGGCAGTATCGGTATCCCTCCGATGTCGTCTGCAGTGGCCCTATAATATCAACATGAACGTGCTCAAATCAATCGCATTCTTGAAATTGTTGTACGTCTGAAATAGTATGTCTACTAATTTTTGCTTTTTGACAAGATATACACGTCTTTGACTAAAGTCCTACGTCCTTATTCATTGTGGGCCAAAAATATTTTTCTCGGACCAACCGGCGCGTTGTTCTAATGCTTGGGTGGCTCAAGCCATGTATGTGTTCGAAAGCTATTCTTCGATACTGCTCTGGTAGATAAGGTCTGGCGTGGGACGTTGAAACCTCACAAAATACAGGGTTATCGGATATTGGCAAATAGAGTTTTTTTATGATGACACTAGTATTTCTGTGGCTATTTTGTAAGTACGAATCTGATTTTTGTGCTTCGCTAAGCTCGTTATATTCTATAAATGACGGACAGTCAATCGTCGAGACCCTGGATAAGGTATCTGCCACGATATTTTCTTCTCCCGTTATATGTCTTATGTCCGTAGTAAACTCACTGATAAAAGCTAAGTGACGGATTCTGCGCTGCGATTCCTGGTCAGAATTGACAGTTTTAAATGCGTACATCAGCGCCTTGTGGTCTGTATATATTATTAAAGGACGGCCTTCTACTAGGGTACGAAAGTGTTTTAACGCTAAATATATTGCTAATAATTCACGATCGTACGTGGAGTATTTTTGTTGAGTGTCGGTCAGCGCCTTGGAAAAATAACCTAGTGGATTCCAAGTATTATTAATGCGTTGTTGTAATACGGCCCCAACACAAGTATTTGATGCGTCGGTCATTATTGCATACGGCACATCGTCGCACGGATATGATAACGTGACTGCAGTTTGCAAATCCTGCTTGCATTGCAAAAAGGCATCCTCTGAGGTTGTAGTCCACTCAATGCGAGTTTTATCTTTCTTTTTCGCATTGTGTAAGTACGAATGTAAAATAGATTGCTGTTTTACAGCATTGGGTATGTGGGAGCGATAAAAGTTGACCATACCTAAAAAACGTCTTAACTGCTCTATGTTCTCTGGTTTTGGAAATTTACTAATGGCTTCAACCTTTTCATTTAGTGGTCTCATACCATTCCTAGTCACCTCATATCCTAAAAAATCGATGCTATTTCTTTTAAACGCACACTTATCAATATTTATAGTTATACCGAACTCTTCGAATCGCTCGCATATTTTGTGGAGATGTGCCTTATGTATATCGTCACTGGTACTTCCTATAATGACCTCATCTAAATACGAAAATAGACTGGATGTTTGCATATTACCTTTATCATCCCGCGTAGAAATACTGTCCAGCCCTTGAAGCACCGGTTCATAAAACGTTGAAACGTTTGGGCGGCGTTACGTAACCCAAACGTCATACGGCAAAACTCGAACAGCCCGAACGGTGTAATTATTGCCGTCTTTTCGATATCATCAGGGTTGACCGCAATCGCGTGATACGCCCGACGAATATCTAATTTTGAAAAAATTTACTTACCGGTCAGTATGTACGTGAAGTCATGTAGCCGTGGGATTGGGTAACGATCAGGTTTCGTTATGGTATTAAGGCTCCGGTAATCACCACACGGCCTTAACTCACCATTTTTCTTAACAACCACATGCAAGGGGCTTGCCCATGGTGATTTAGATGGTCGACAAATACCTAATTCCTGCATGACTCTGAATTCCTCCTTAACCTTTTTGTATCGTTCGGGCGGCAGTCTCCGCGCACGTGCGTGAACTGGTGGACCCTCAGTCTCTATATGGTGGTAAATTGTATGATTAATGTTTTCTTTGTAACAGCTAGGCTTAGTGATTTCTGGAAAACGAGATAACAGTTCGTGCATCGGATGATTGACTTCTACTGTTTTTACTATGTGTGTTTCATCAAAGTTTACAATGGCTGCTACCGTACATAAATTAGTTGCTTTATCAATTAGTTTTCGAGCCTTTATGTCTACTAACAAATTAAAATATCCTAAAAAATCGGCTCCCAATATTGGTTGCTGAACATCGGCTACAATAAAGTTCCATCGGAACGTTCGCCGTAACTTAAAATCTAACAATAAAGATATAGTACCATACGTTTTTATGACGCTTCCGTTTGCCGCGTACAGCTTGTAGTCTTCACATGCACTCGTGCTCATTTTCCTCTTCAGGGGGCAAACGGAAACGTTTGCACCTGTATCCACCAAGAAACGTAGACCTCTTTTGGAGTCAGTCACGCTTAGGCGGTATGATCCGGATATAGTGCATACATCCGCCGCTGGCTGCACCCGGGTTAGTTTTCCGGCGTTTTATTCTTCCACGTACACGGGCTGGTACATTTGTGTGCACGGTCCTTAAAATTGTAATGGTAATAGCATAGACCACTACTGCCGGTTGTATCTGTTCGTTGTGTACCGCGCGATCTCCAGGACGACCTTCCTCTTCTGTAAAATCCACCTCGTCCTCATACATACACTTGTTTTTGGGTACCCTGAAACTTTTCGAACTGTGCCGTGAGTTTGGCTATCTGCTCACCTGCATCTGATGACGCCGACGGCGTCGTTGTTACCTCCAGCACTTCCTTGGACTGCATGCCTTCCATAATTTTGTCGGCTGACCGTGCATTACCTTCTAAATCTTTCGTTCCGGTGACAGCTAGTACACCTTTTACTGATGCCGGAAGTTGCCTCATCCACAATTTCGCTAGTGTTTCTTCCTCAACCTTGCCGCGAGCTAAGTCACGCATGCGCCTTAATAATTGTGTTGGTTTATTTTCGCCCAACTCAAGGTTTAGCAATTTTTCAAAAAGTTGATTGTCACTGTCTTCGTATGTTGCAATGAGGTGTGTTTTAACGGCGTTAAATTTCCCGGTCTCCGGAGGGTCACGTAGAATATCACTCACTTGGTCAAGGACGTCTTTGTTGAGCCTGCCGATAACCATATTGAATTTTGCCTCGTCGCTGAGTTTTTGTGGTGCAAGGATTGCCTCTGTCTGAGAAAACCATAGCGACGGTTTATCGCACCAGAAATCCGATAATCGGTTGCCGACTGCTACAGCTGCTACCTCCTTAATGTGCGACGGCTCCGGCTGCGCCGCAGGTGTTGAAACTTGTACTGGATACATGTTTTTATTATTACGATCGCGAAACGGTACACTTCATAACACCGCAAAAGTTCACAACGGTTCTCGGGGTCACCACTGTGGAGTAGGCTCTGCTGTGTGAGATAAATGAAACGAAGGCTCACTGTAATATTGTATATTATAACACTGTCACAACAGAATGGATACAGTACTGTTCATAACCGCGGCACAGAGCCTACTGGCTCAGCTACGAATGTAACATGCATCGTATGCAAATAGCGTGCCTTTACACTGTTATATTTAATATAACAAAACAACTAAGATACGTTCCTTTTGTGTCGGACCTGGTTAAATTTCCTAAGGACCGTGACCGTTCTTCTTTCGCGCGTAAATTGACGAAAATGGACGCAGTGGACGCCATATTGCTCTGTGGTCATGACGTCAGTTGACTGTGTAAACAAATGCAGTGATATTTTGGTACGCTGATAAATGACAATAATGGACACTTCTAAGTTTACATAGCCATATAACGTAATAACATGGCGACTATTTAATGGTGTTAGGAAACAGATTAAAAATACTGAAACCTTTGAATTGAATTTTAAAATTTAGTTTGCTATTTTATTAACTAAAACTAACGTTTTCCTACTGCTTTTTGCGTAAGCTATCTCAATAATATATTTTTAGATTTTATCTCATATAGAGTAAAATACCCTATTGACCGTGACTTATATCGATGAACGGGAGAACTTGTTTTTCAACTACATTCTTAAGTTTGTTTTTGGGATAAATTCATTCCAACTACGGAACCCTTCATTGTCTTGGTCCGATACGCACTTGGCCGGTTTTTTTTTAACATTCAATTGATTTAGCCGCAAGAGTTAATGCAATTAAGTTGGTCTTATTATTTAAAACGGTTTAGTTATGGTAAATACCTTAATGTCGCATTAAAGTCGTTCGGTTTTAAATATTCTATGTGGACTTTGTTCTAGTTTTCCTCCTGGGCATTTCCCACGCTATTTAAAATAATTATAAAGCACCGACGTAACGAGTAGTAGGTTCTTATCAGTCCTTTTTAACCGACTTCCAAAAGGAGGAGGTTATCAATTAGGATTATTATATTTTTTTTTACGGTTGGATTTGCAAAATATTTCTTTTGTTCAAAATTGTATGCTCTTGAGGTGGTTTCATTGTTTGGCGGAGAGCCAGTTTGGTTTCCGCAAGGGGCGCTCTACAGTGGATGCCATCATGCGCGTTCGAGCCCTCACGACGGGGGATGCTGTTGCCCGGGGTGGGGTTGTCTGGGCGGTGTCTCTTGACATCGCCAATGCCTTCAACACCTTGCCCTGGAGTTGCATAAGGGAGGCACTTCGGTATCACCGGATGCCGACCTACCTCTGTCGAGTGGTCGAGGCCTATTTGACGGACAGGGCCGTCATCTACCCCGGTCACCAAGGAGAGTGGAACTGGCGAGAGATGTCGTGCGGTGTCCCACAGGGATCAGTCCTGGGGCCGCATCTGTAGGACATCGGGTACGACTGGGTGCTGCGCGCCGACCTCCCTAGCGGCGTCAGCGTAGTCTGCTACCCTGACGACACGCTGGTCCTGGCGCAGGGGAGGTCGCATGAGGCGGCGACCGAACTGGCGGCACGTGGCGTTGCGACAATCGTCGATAGGATCCGGCAATTGGGACTCGAGGTGGCCTTGCACAAGTCCGAGGCCATGTGATTTTATGGTCCTCGGAACGCGCCACTGTCGGGTTCTCAGATAACGGCGGGAGGAGTTCACATCGGTGACGATGAAGTACTTGGGACTCGTCCTCGACAGCCGGTGGAACTTCGTGGAGCACTTCCGACGTTTGGCTCCTAGACTGGAGAGGGCCGGGGCTGCTTTGAAGCGGCTTCTGCCCAATCTAGGGGGTCCAAACGCCTCCTGCCGGAGGCTCTACGTGGGGATCGTGCGGTCCATGGCCCTTTACGGGGCACCGGTGTGGGCGCGTTCTCTCAGGCTGCGACCAGCCCAGCGGTTGAACGCGTCCCAAAGGGTCATGGCCATCAGGCTGGTACGGGGTTACCGCACGGTCTCCCGTGAAGCGGCGAGCCTCCTTGCCGGACTGCCGCCGTGGGATCTGGAGGCAAAAGTCCTCGCGCACATCTGGGAGTGGCGCGAGGAGGCGAAAGGCCGGGGTGAAAAACGCGGCACAGCGGACGGAGCTCCGGCGGGATCTCATGGCGGCATGGAGAGTGCGATTGTCGCAACCCAGCGCAGGGCACGCCACAATTGTGGCGATAAGTCCCCTCTTTGAGGAGTGGCTAGAGAGGCGCCACGGCATCCTCACCTTCCGCCTGACGCAGGTCCTCACCGGACACGGTTGTTTCGGGAGGTTCCTGTTCAGGATAAAGCGGGAGGAAACGCCCGGGTGTCACCACTGTGTGGATCGCCCGGAGGACACGGTGGAGCATACGGTGGAGGTCTGCCCGGCTTGGGCGGAGCACCGCCGTGTCCTCACGGAGGCGATCGGCGGCAGCGATCTCTCGCGTCCGGCCCTGGTTCAGGCCATGGTTCGGAGCGAGAGTGCATGGGAGGCCGTCACCTCCTTCTGCGAAGCAGTAATGCTCACGAAGGAGGAGGCGGAACGCGTGAGGGTAAGGCAGGGTTCACGCCCTCACGCCCTTAGCCACCGCAGGAGACGCCCCGGGCGTCGGGAGTCACAAGCTGATTTCCGGCCACCGTAGGCGCGGGCCTGCGGACGGTGAGCGATGGGTAGCTCGCCGTCCGATAAGGACCAGGCCCGGGTCGACGGCGCGTTGTGTTTCACGCGCGCCTCAAAGAGATGTCAGCACCAACTGACGGGGTCCGTTAGGGCCAATGCCTGCCGGGGTTGCGAGTTTGTCCGAAAAAGGTGGTTTCATTGTCACCAAGTCAGATTCTGATCATTCCGGACCCACCATACCCCCGGCCATACCACTGTATGTAGGATGGGACTGAACCATACCACCATAGTAGTGGTAGGATTTGCAAAATTTAAAACAATATCGGTCCTTATACAAATGTATTATTATTTAACTTAAACTAAAAACATATCAAAATATTATATAATAACTTATGTTCTTAATTTGTCTAATGCCTTTGTTTTATCAATACTGTGTAAGTCTGTAAGACATTTAACAATCGCATCAAAATAAAGGTTACTCCTAAATGTCGAACGCAACAAATTATGATGATTTTATTATGATTTTATTAGAGTAATGATGATTTTAATATGATGATTTTATTAGAGTCTAAAATAATGCAGTTATTGCACAATTTAATCACTTTAGGGCTGCATTAGGCAATTTAAGAAAATATAGGTTATTATATTTTGAAGTGTTTTTAGTTTAAGTTAAATAATAATGTATTTGGACCGATTTTGTTTTACTATTTTTCTAATCCCAACACTATGGTGGTATGGTTCAGTCCTATCGTACCCCCAGGGGTATGGCCGGGGGTATGGAGGGTCCGGAGTGATTCTGATGAGGCGATCCCATGAAAACCGAGGGAATTCCTCAAACTTTACAGGCACACATACATATTAGCGATTTGGAACTTTTATTTTTTTAAATATAAGTTCAAACAAACCAAACATGCAACTCAATTTAAATGAGAAAATATTATAGAAATTGTAAAATACCATTCCAACATAAATTATAAAACCATATTAAGTATTTCAATCAATTAAAAGCAAATTAAACAAAACAATAATCAATAAGTAAAAGACATAAAACCATATTATGTCAATCAATTAAAAGCAAATTAAACAAAACAAAAATCAATAAATAAAAGACATAAAACCGTATTATGTCAATCAATTAAAAGCAAATTAAACAAAACAATAATCAATAAATAAAAGTCACATATGAACACAATATAACACCATAGACAAACAATGACACGTCAAGTTAAGAGCACTAGACTATTACAAATCATCTAATGAGTACAGACATTTTTCCAACAGGAATGCCTTGATTCGTGCCTTGAATGAGCCTGTATACAGTATGCTTTTTAACTCAAGCGGTAAGTTGTTAAATATTTTAACTGCCTGATACTGTGGACTATGTTTAATTATTCTAAAAGCCGGGATGATTTTGTTACCAAAGTCTTTTCTGCGCGTTTTTTCCCTTACCAGCCTATTCTCGTCTGTTTCGTAGTCATATTTATATATTTTTTAAAGTTATTTAACAGTACTATTACGTAAAGGCTTGGTACTGTGAGAATACCAAGTTCTTTAAAATATGATCGACATGTATCACATTGAGAAATGTGGACAATGGTTCGCATCGCTCTTGTTTGGAGAATGAATGCCCTGTGCCAGTTATACTGGTAGCTGTTTCCCCAAAACTGTATGCTGTACCTCAGTTTGGACTCAATCAGCGCAAAGTATACAATTTTTAAATGTTCTATGCTCACTTCATTCCTAAGAGTTCTTAAGGAATAGCAAGCAGATGATATAGATGAATCCAATGCTGCTAATTATTTTTCCCATTTATCAATTCATCAATAAAAATTCCTAAAAACTTGACTTCCCTGACCAGCTCAATTTTATCTTCATTTAATTTAATTTCCATATTATCATTATTACGCGCAGTAGTTTTAAATAACATAATGTTAGTTTTAGTCGTGTTTATCATAAGCATATTCGCACTAAACCATGTATGAAAGGCCTGTAGAGCTGCATTCACCTTAACAGTAAGGTCTTGAATGTCATTAGCTGCAACTATGGCATTTGTGTCATCCGCAAACACCACAAGTTGTATGTCCGATAAAAGTATACGTATGAAATTGATTAGGTCATTTGTGAATAATATATAACAAAGGGCCTAAAATTGATCCTTGAGGCATACCGGCTGTATTTAACATAGATGACCTGTAGTTTCAGTTTCGTTTTAGTTTAGTTTATGTTTCATGCTGTATTATATTCGAAAGCAATGTGAATTGTTACTGAATAAATTGAATTGAATTGAAGTTGTTTTTATACCCATTTGGTTATGTAGAATCAAGTTCAACAAACATTTTTCTATTTTTAAGGTATGAAGAGAAGAGTTGTAAGGCCTCTTACGCGATAGTGCTCCATTTTTGTGATCAGTAGTTTATGGTCAATAGTGTCGAAAGCCGCGCTCAAATCAAAATAAATACCAGCTACCCTCAATTTACAATTTATTTTATTAACTACATCATTCAGTAACGTATAAATGGCGTCTCCTGTATCTTCATTCTTCTGGTATCCAAATTTTCTTGGAATAATTACCTTATTCAAATTAAGATGTCTACTTAAGCGGTCTTTTAAAACTTTTTCGAAAAATTTTGCCAAAGTGGGCAACAAAGAAATATGCCTGTAGTTTGCCGGATCAGTTTTTACACCCTTTTTATGAATTGGGGCGATCTTAGCAATTTTTTGTTGTTCCGGGAAAATGCCTTCGAAAATGCACTTATTATAAAAAGTCAAGAATGGCTCAGATAAAATTGGTAAATTTTCTTTAATTACTATTATTGGAATTTCATCATAGCCGCAAGATTTCTTATTTTGCATACGAATCACGATTTTTGAAATTTCATTCGGAGAAGGCAGTGAGATATCCATACCGTTTTCCGCTCTTGTCGTGCTTTGCTGAAGAAAAACGACAGCATCATGACCATCATTACCAGGCATGATGCACTTGTGATCAAATTGCTTTAGTAGAATGTTACTTCCTCTGGGTTATCTATTATTTGGTTTTTTATTTTAAGTCGAATTTCCGCCCGCCTTGCTATAACCCTATTTGTACTCTTATTTATAACTTTCCAAATTTCACTACTTGAATTTTTTGATTGATTAGTTTTTTTACTGACTGTAAGTTTTTTTGCATTCGAAATTATTACGTTATTTTTACGTATACGTATGTGTTACGAAATTATTACGGTTGCGATTCGATTAGGCACTTTTATTGGTTGCTAAGCAATTTATGCTCGTCACTATGCATATAATGAACTCACCATCAGTTCCAGTTCTCCTGTTTCTTACCAGAATAACTCCTTAACAATTAACGCCCCTGAATCGGGAAAAGCAATATTTTGTAAAAGGTGATGAACATTTGACATTAGGCTATTGTAACTTAGATAAATTACAAACAAACTCACTAAAAAGTGATTTTTTTTACAAAAAAAAACAACCGATTTCCAAAAAAAACAGAACAAAGTAAATAATAACTTTAAATTTGGAAGTCGGTGGCAAAAAGTAAAAAAAAAATCTTTGGATTTGCATCCAAAGACACTGACTTCCTGATTCACTTTGTAGTGTTTTTTTGGAAGTCCGTTTTTTTTTTGTAAAAAGTTTTTTTAGATTTTGAAATGTCGGCTAGTGGCGATCAATCGGCGTGTAACTTGAAAGTGACTACCAATAGTTACAGTCAGCAACTCATGCAATTAAATTGTCGTCGAGAATCGAACTGCATTTAAATTACCTACTGTCTTTACTTTCAGTTGAAATAACTTACGATTTAGAAATCATAAATGTACAAGTTAGGTGTACAGTACAATCCAATTGCGATTTACCACAGCCTTACCTTATTAATACAGCAGTAACTTAGAAATGCCCTAAATATTCATCACTGAGTCCGTTTGCACACGTTCCGGCTGCCGGGTACCTGACGAAATAAAAGTATTCCCGGCAAAGCCACCGGGTTCCGGCTGCAGAATAACCGACGCCCGGTATCCGGCAGCGAAACGGAATGGCAAATATGAATGTTTTGCCCGGCCTGCCCAGACATTCTGACTAATTGGCAGCAGGAACGTGAGAACGGACGGCTTTCGTGACCAGGAGCATTAGTAAAAGAAACTGACAGCATTCAAGGCACTTCAACAACAACTTTACTTTAATTGAAATAGCTACACAGTCCACCGAAAAATGCATTTAACGGAGAATTATTGATTGCTTTCATGCTACTGACTGGTCATTACTGCCTTAACTATTTAAAGGCATTCGATCCAAACTGACAAGTTTCAATGCATGCCTATTTAACTACACCTCCCCTTACGGTTCGTGAGTTGTTGAATAAAATATGTTTGAACTTTAAACCATTATACAAAAGAGTTTGGATGTATTTTGTATTAATCTATTTAGTTTTCGTCTTTGAAGTAACTTGTACGAATGGTACGCCTTCTTTGAAGTAACTTGTACGAATGGTACGCCTTGTGAAACTGTGATGTCGACAGCAAATAGAAACTGAATATTTTATGTTTTTCTTTTTACTATAGAATTTTCTTCTTTTTTTACTAAAATTGCTTGTAAATATGTCTTAAAATGAATATTTTGAAATAGACGCTTTGGCAGAATCATAATATGATCTGCGTACAATTCGTATCCCGCAATTCATCTGTTTGACAGTTTTGTATGGAGTTTCGTAAAATGGTCCAGAAATTATGAATTTTTGTGGGTAATGATGAGTACTATACTAAAGTAACCGTCATGAGAAGCTATAAATACATAAAATTGCAAATTATACAACTATCAACTTTAAACTCAAGATATCTAAGTTGATTTATGAATGAAGAAATTATCGCTAAACGTCATAAAATAATTTTAGTTGCAATGGAAACTGAACCATACGCAATTTCAGTTAAAGTTTTAAATCCCAAAGTATGAAATTTATCTCGTCTCATGGCGTTGACTTTATATAAACATGTAGTAAGTACATTATTATATGTATCGTCAATAGTTTTCATAGGTTGCAATTTTCATAGGTATCTCTAGCTTGATTTAAATAATACAGCCCATGTTACTTACTGATAATGAAGCTTTCTACTCGTATAAGTGAAAGTATTTTTTAAATCTGTTTAGTATTTTATGAGTTTATCGATTATGACAAACATCCAAAAAAAGAGTTACTTAAACAAATCAAAACACCCGACTACGTAAAAAGTGAACTTAAAAAAAGATGGAAACAAGATTTATATAATCAGTCGGAGGCAATAGGTCGTTATTGTTAAGAAGATGCCTCGGGTTGCAGTCGGGTTTTTGATTTTTTTAATTTACTTTTTATTTTACACTTTTTTATATTTTTGTTTATGTCACATTTGCTAGTTAGGATTATTAATTAGGTTATTTTTCTCTGATATTTTATAGGTATTTATTATCTTTCAAAGCAAGTACATTCTGGGTACTTTTTCTTCTTTTTTTCTTATTCTGGGTATGTCACTCGATTTTAAGAATTATATTGAATTATATTATAATAATTATTTTTCACGCTATTAAGACCTAATAAACGATTATATAAAAACTTTATCACAGCTTTATGTTTGGAAAGTTTTGAAAATTTAAGTGAGAATGGTTGTTAACCAACTTTAAATCGTTATAGATGTTCAATAGTCAAAGAAAATGAAAAATGATTTGAGAAACCTAACAATGATTATCGATTCCTATCCCTATATATACCTATCTAATGATACCCTACTTGACGTAGTTCGTCGACTTTATTTTTTTTCTTTATCACAATATGGCGTCCGGTTGTCGCCACAACGACATTTGATTACTGTCATGTCTTTAATGACACCAACAAGATTAAGACAAATCGATTGACGTAGGTAAGAATCATCAAAATCGGCCCACGCGTTTGGTCTCTAAAGTACCACAAAGGAACAAACATACATAAGTACATACATTACCCTCTTTTGCGTCACGCAGCCAGGTAAAAACAGTCATGGGGACTGCCGACAGAAGTGAAAACTTAAAACTGTGCATAGCTACAGTTATCCTGATAAAGTGTTAACATTAGCATGTCGGTGACGCGAACCAATAAAATTTTCACCTACCAAAAATCGCTCAACGCACCTAAAGAAGTTTTCAATTCAAACAAGTACAAAAACAAAAATACAAATACAAAAATTATTTATTGACATAAAATTCAAAAAAGGGTCTGGTGCAACACGCCACGTGACGCGGTTAGCATGTCGGTAACGCGAACCCATAAGTTTTTCCCTACCAACATCGCTCAACGCGCCTGAAGAAGTTTTCACTTGAAAATCCGATCCAAGTATCGAACCTGAACATCAGAACAAAACAACTTCGACCGAATTATTTTAATCATATTTTATATTGTTTTTTTTTTGTTAATGTGAGGACGTTGCAGGCTTAATAGACTGTAGATCTGTAGACCATTTTCTATTTTGTTAAGTACCTGGTACTTTGACGGGCCTACGCTGTCCTCTCATACCTATTAACACTGTAATTTGAAAACATTGTAAAAGCCATTTTGTTTTAAAGAGTATTCGTGGGTTTCTTGCCTGCTCTTCTCCATAGGAAACGACCAATTGGAACCGTGCACCTAGCTTCTGACTAAAGACATAAGTGAAATAAAAATATTTTTGATTGTTGTGATGTTTTTTTCCCCGATCTTTGGAAATTTTTCCCGAGAATTGTACATAAAGAATGAACGAAAAGAAAAACCACTCAATTATTTAAACTATCTGCGAACAACAAAGTTTTCAGAAATGTCCCACGTTGTATGTAGAGTGATGGATTGATTTATCCATCATTGCTTGTCACTATCCTGCGGAAAATCATAACACCGCGATTCAGAAAATCGCGTCATTTTCACAAAACCATATATCGAGTACACTAGTAAACTCAAACTATCCGTTCCACGCCAAGTAGTACTCAAAAGAAAATGATTTATTCAAATAGAGAAATTCACTAAAAAGAATCAATAACGATCCAAAAAAGTTAAAATAATAATCCTCAATTGCAGCGATACTCTAAAACGTACTTGATCCCTGGACACTTTTTATGTGTGCAATAACTTCTGACCGAACTGAACCGATTTTAATTAGATAAAGATTAAGGGCCTGTGCACACCACGTTTTTTAAACCCGCTGATGACGCGCGTTTTAGAAACGTGCGTCGACGGCGCGCTTTTATCCCCACAAAGGTCTATAGGCTGCGTCAGACTCGCGTGCGTATCGCGTCTGTATCGCTACAAACGCGCGTCAACGGCGCGTTTGAAAAACGTGGTGTGCACAGGCCCTAAATGTCACCTCAAGATACGGACTATGATTAATTAATTAATTAATTTCCAATCCATTAATCTTTTGAAAAAAGTCAAACAAAAATATTACATGTGAATTTTAAAATCTTCCGCTATTTCCCTCTTGAGGGTTGATTTTAGAAAAACGCTGAAACACGGAATTCTTTATTTGTTACCAAAAGCATTTTCATATCCATAACCTAAGAAATTATAGTTTTTCCATACAACATTTCATCCCCTATTGTCCTTGTCAAATTTTATCGAAATCCGTGGTTTAGGTGTGATAGGTAACATACATACAGACAGACAGCTACTTTCGAATTTATAATATTATACAGCTCGTGAGTGCACTACGCGAATATGTAGATAACTAGATAATTGATCATTTAATTTCTATCTCCACAATGGGCCACGATAATAAATCTGATTAATTTAATAACTGTTATTATTTAACCAAATCGTTAAAAAGCTAAAATTTAAGGAGTACTTATTTTCCATTTTCGCTGAGGTATGGATTATTATGACATTTCTTGATTTTTCAGATTATACGTAGATGGCTTAAGACTAGTAGAGAACCCTAAAAAATGTATCACCATCGCGTTTTTTTGTTTGAAACTAATTCTCTGCCGTTTTGCTTGTATGAAAACAAAACATAGCGTATTAACTGCGCGGCCTAGACGAGTCGATACACACCGCATTTATTAAAATCCTTCCAGACGTTAGGAAAGTAATTTGAGCAAAATTGTTAGAAATTATTTCCATAACCTCATCTGACTTTTTTAAAGACAATACTTTTAAATAAATGTTGCTGTTTGTGGGTAATTTGTAAATAATTTGTTATCTGTGAATGTTCAAGTTATTGTTATGCTATTACTATTAGATGTTTGATAATTTATATTCTATATACCTATTATTACGTTTAAATGTTGTGATTATTTTATGTGTAGATTCACTTACCGACTGTTTTTACTAAATACCTAATTGGAAAAGAGTTGTAATATTGTTATAATAATAAGTACTAATTCAATTAAATATTTATATAAATACTATTGTTTGAAATTTTTGGATGCTGTAGGATAAAATATATCGGGATTGGGGACTATTTATAAAAATAACATCTGGTCTGTTATTTACATTATAAGCAAATAAATGATTTATATTTCTATAAATAATAAATTGAGACATAACTAGACTTGTACCTAGATACTCCAAGTCAGCACTGATCCGCAAAGACGCGTAAACTTTCCAAGTGTCAACAACGCGACACGAACTTCCTGGATACGCCAATTATTACTTCCGTCGTCTTGCGCGCTACATCGACTAGATTCTCGTTTCCGTCTCGTTTCCGGTCCATAACAAATGTACGTAACAAATAACAAATAATTTAGTAACTATATCATGAAAGCCATCGCATACTTAACTCTCATAGGCCTTAGCTCTTTCACTCCTTCAGGGGCAGTCGGATAAAAAAAGAATCATACCTGTAGACTTTCGACTATAGTCCATTCGCGTTAAGAAAATAGTGAGTAGTACTTTAGTCATCAGTTACACTGATGACTAAAGTAAAGGTGTTTTAATTGGTTGCATTCTAATTTGTTACGATCCGATTGGTCGAGGGGCTGGGCTAGGCCGGCGGACAATGATGACTCACAATTTTCTTAACACGGATGGACTACTAAAGACTTTCGTACTAGTAACAGAATTGGCTTCACAACTTTAAGATAGATTCTTGGAAACTAATTTTGGACAACTTCCTCGGAGCCTATCAAATTGAAACTTTGTATAACTACCGATTCCATTCCGATTACAATATATTGGATAGAGATGGCCTGGTGATGCAGCCAGAATCGTCTTTGTGCGAGGGATCAAGTTAACATTTCCCTATATACTGGTATGGTCTTGACACTAATTAGGTACTTATACTTATATGTTGAGATTGTATAGCAAAATTAATTATAACAATTTTATTACCTAATGCATGAAGCATTTTATAATGATTTCTAAAGTATAAATTTATAAAAGAAATGTTACGTCGCCGACCTGTGAGAGTTAATTTCGTCGGGGCTCGCCATTAGTACAGCGACATACGGCTGCTCTCAAACATTGAATACGTTTATGGTTTATTTAGCATTAGGGTTCCTGCAGACTGGCGGAACGCGACAGTACGACGCGGTTTTGGTAGAACAATTTTCATAAAGTTTTCATAAAAATAGTTCTACTAGATTCGTGTCGCGCTAAAAGCAATTCCTTTGACACCCATTATAAAAAGACCCGATATAATATGAAAATTATCTCGGCTCTTTTTATAATGGGGGTTGAAGAAATTGCTTTTAGCGACTAGCCCAACATTCGTGCAGTAAGTTTATCTATTTGTCATATTTATCTAACGATATTATGTCATATTTACCTAACGATTGCAAAGTACGTCGCTCGAGGTTAAATAATTTTGGTACCGTGTGGCACACTCTTCTTTTGACCCTGTATGTGAAAAATGGTGGTAGTCGTGAGCGATATAA
The DNA here is from genome assembly GCA_948098905.1 of Tiliacea aurago. NCBI lineage: Eukaryota > Metazoa > Arthropoda > Insecta > Lepidoptera > Noctuidae > Tiliacea > Tiliacea aurago. The sequence continues at coordinate 21,670,940 of OX402576.1, forward strand.
AGCTCTCTCGGGAGAAGTGCAGCGTTGTTGTAGGGAAGATAAAGACCGGTACTACAATAACATATGCACTGAAATCGAAGATCATGCCCAAAATATGCATACTCGCGATCTTTTTATGAAAATAAAATCTATAACGCGGGATTTCAGGGCAAGAACTTGGGCTGTAGAGGACGCAAATGGAGGTTTGCTTACAGAGATTGATAAGGTGGTAGACAGATGGAGAGGTTATTGCGAAGACTTGTACACAGACGTGGCATCAACATCAATGAACCTTCAACACAGCATGGCCGACATCCTTCTGGAACCAGACATCTTAAAGTCTGAAATTGAGTTCGCTTTACAGAAGCTCAAATCTAATAAATCGGCCGGAAGCGACTGTATTTTTGCCGAAAATTTGAAACTCATAGGAGATGTCGGTATATCCATTTTACAAACCCTATGCAATCAGATATGGAGGACAGTTGAATGGGTCAGTGACTGGCAGGAATCCATTCTCATACCACTACACAAAAAGGGGTCAACCAAGTCTTGTGGAAACTATAGGACTGTGGCACTCATATCCCATGTAAGCAAGATTCTACTGTATATCGTTAACGAGCGCCTAAAAGCATTTTTGCAGTGGCAGATTCCAGTAGAGCAAGCGGGATTTGTCAAGGGACGGGGTACAAGGGAACAGATCGTAAATGTTCGGCAGATCATAGAAAAGTGCCGCTAATTCAACATTCCGACACTGATGTGCTTCGTCGATTACTCAAAAGCGTTTGATTGTGTTAGATGGGAATGTTTGTGGAGCGTTCTGACAGAAATGGGAGTGCCAAAGCACCTTGTTGTTCATATTGCAAACCTTTATCATCATGGATCAACAGTTGTGAGGGTAAACAATGTTTTTTCGAAACCCTTCAAGCCACAGAAAGGTGTCAGACAGGGCTGCATCCTATCTCCGATTCTCTTCAACATCTATGGTGGACATATTATGAGACGAGCCCTGGAGGGTTGGGAAGGTGGAATATCTGTTGGCGGCAGGAAAATCAGCAACCTTAGATACGCAGATGACACTACACTGTTTGCAGCGTCCGAGCAGGAACTGGCTGAACTACTTTCTTGAGTAGAGAAAGAGAGTGAATTAGTTGGCCTCAGCATTAACAAGGCAAAGACCAAGGTGTTGGTTGTAGACAGACCTGGTACACTAACTCGCTCTAATGAACTCAGGGACCTAGAATTTGTAAATCAGTTTGTTTACCTTGGCTCTCTTCTAAACAACGAGGGTGGCAGCGGCAAGGAGATAGCCAGGAGGATCCAAATGTCCAAAGCAGCGATGACTAAACTCACTAGGATATGGAAAGACCGAAATATATCCCGTAAAACCAAAGTGAGGCTGTTGCGAACTTTGGTCTTCTCAATTTTCTTATACGACGCCGAGTCCTGGACGATAAAACAGAGAGAAAGGGCGAAGATCGACGCTTTTGAAATGTGGTGTTGGCGACGGTTGCTGCGAATACCATGGACCACACGACGTACCAACATATCCATCCTAGAGGAGCTCGGAATAACCACAAGGCTGTCCGCTACCTGTTTTCAGCGAATCCTCAAATATTTTGGTCACAGCGCTCGGAGAAACGCTGACAGCCTAGAGAAGCTGATGGTAGTTGGCCAGGTCGACGGGAAGAGACCACGCGGGCGCTCACCTACCCGGTGGTCTGACCTTGTAAAGAAGCTCACTGGCCAACCAGTATCCAAGGCTATTAAAACCGCTGAGGACAGAATCACTTGGAAGAGCGTAGTGCATTGAGTGGTCAACAATTTCAAATTAAGCACGACCTTCAGATATGAAGTTACCGACTAAGAAGAAGATGTGAAAAATAAATAAGAGATGCTTTTATACATCATTTGCATCTATAACAAAAATTAAAATAATCAATCACTCACTAACGTACAGACTATTCTCATAATGTAATGTGTATAAATAACACATGAAAAAAAAAAAAAAAAAAAATGAAAAATGGCGATGCCGTTAGTACCCAAACTTTGGCTCCGTGAATAAAATTATTAAAAAAAATAGTATTACCGAATATCTGACGCTGAAAGTGATAATAAAGTCACAATACCGCCTACAATTAACTGTCCTATCGTTTTCAGGACGACAACTTTAGCCAGAAAAGTGAAAATTGAACTAAAAGTGAAGTGTAATAATTGTTTGAAAATAAGTCTTTGGTGCAACAGATCCTTAAAAATACAGTGTATTCAATTTCCCTACAAAAGAATTGAATGTTCTCTTCTTTCCATCTCTCTCTGAAAGAAATCTGCATATCTACCAAAATTGAAACGAAACAAACAAACAATAGGAAACATTTCTGCAATATTCATACTTCAAAAAGAACGACGAAGACGCGACGCTAGCAGCTGCAGCCAAGGCAACGGTTACGAAGCCTGCGCCCTTCATGCACGGCGCCCCAGACCCCAACCGCGACTGCGCCGCAGTCGTCATTCAATGACAGTTTTATATGTGACATTTTGTAAATAGTGAAAAATTTTATTTTTTGTGTTTCTAGTGTGAGTTCGTGTGTATATAGTTTATTTATATTATTTTTTTAGGTAAGTTTAACTATAAATTTTAAGTGTTTTACTTTATTTCATCATTGCCGGCTGTAGCGACGCCGGAAACTGTGCCAGTCAACCTGCTACATCGCTTGATGTCCAGCTGGTAAGATGTCCTCATTGCTCACAGGCACGCTTTTTTAAAGGCGAACGGGGGCTGAAGATACACTATGGCAAGATCCACAAATCTCATAGTGCACCTTTATGCCCCCCAGCCACATCCCCAACTTCAACACCTTCTGTTCAAAGCTTGTGGAAAACCTTAGCTAAATTCAAAAATTCTACCCCCGTTTTAAAGAGAGTTCCCCGGGGTGCGAGACGGTCTGTGGCACTGAGTTTGGCAGGATACCTCCGTCTTGCGACCCAGGAGAACTCAAAAAGTGCCTGGGAGCAATTACTCACTTTCCCTTATAGGATTCTGCATGTCCCAAAAAATTCGGCGACCAAAAAAACCTTAACGAACCAAATTAAAGATAATTGCAACAATTCGACCCTAATTTTAGATTCAAAATTACCTGCATTTAACAACCTGTCACAAAAAGGCTTATGTTCACATGTGGAATCGAAACTAAGTGAAGGGGACATCAGGGGAGCAGCCAGGATACTGTTCAGCAGCGATGTGGTGGCGCCTTACTCTCCAGAAACACTAACAGCTCTAGAGAGTAAACACCCAGCGCCTGCGGATGGTCTCACCTTTCCCGACCCCCCCGACCCTCCAGACCTAAATTCATCCTTCCTAAACGTTTCGGCCCCCCAGTTGTTTGCAGCTGTAAGCTCCTTCCGAAGTGGTTCCGCCGGCGGCCTCGACGGCCTGACTCCACAACATCTAAAGGATCTATTGAGTTCAGGCGCCGGGGAAGCTGGTGAGTCGCTTTTGAAGGAGCTTGCGGCCCTCATGAACCTCATGCTCACCGGCGGTGTGAACGAGGCCGTCGTCGATGTCTTGTACGGGGCCAACTTATGTGCCCTGCGCAAGAAAGATGGCGGCATTCGTCCCATCGCCGTTGGATGCACCTACAGGCGGACGGCAGCCAAAATATGCTGTAAGCTGTATAGCGAATCCCTTACAGCTAAGTTTCAGCCCCTGCAGCTTGGTTTTGGCTCGAAAGGGGGCTGTGAGGCTGCCGTACATGCCCTTTCCACCTTTTTAAACTCAAACAAAGGTGAGGTTATCCTCAAGGTTGACGTGAAAAATGCTTTCAACTCTGTAAACAGGGACACTTCTTCTCAAACGGCGAAAATATTCCAATCTTATTGGGAGCTATATGTTCGAGCCGTTTGGGGTTAAAACACTAGGGCCATGGGGTCCGAGTGCCCGCTTGGTTTTTCAAGATATCGCCAAGCGGTTGGTCGACTCTTCACGTGACCAGAGGGCTGGTCTATTTTTCGGACAAAGAATCAGCATCGCCATACAACGTGGCAATGCTGCCAGCCTTCTGGGCACCTTTCCTGTTGACAGCGATGCGGACGAATTTTTTGATGCCCTATGATTCTATCCCCCACCTTTTTTTTTTTTTTTACATGTACATATAGTATTATGTTAAGTCTGTTAGCGTTTATCTTATATATTATTATTTTAAGTCGGTTAGTTTTTATATGATGTAAATATTGTATAAATAGATATATAATTCCTTTAAATACATAATTACAATTCAACAGACCGAAAAAATAAATTTTATTATGATCAAAACTCAAAAAAAAAACTCAAAACTCAAAGCATTTATTTCAAATAAACCAATTACAGGCACTTTTGAATTGTCAAGGGGGTCGGTCAGTCATCAAAATGAAGCTAGTTGCCCATTCCAAAGCTTAGTAGGTACCTATGGAGAAGAACGGGCAAGAAACTCCACGGACACTCTTTTAAATTAACATATGGTTACAAAATATTGGTTACATCATTCGTGTTGAAATTAAACATGTGAGAACGATGCAAAACGTCAAAGGCGTCCGTAACAAAAATATTAAAAAAAAACAATTCAAAACTTAAATTAAAATAAGCCAAGGCCGCTAAGAGAAGAGAATCACTGAAGGGACCAAAGAAAAAAGGCTGTTCACTTTTTCACGCAATCCTACAAACTTTGTTTTACATCAAAGAGTAATAATTTAACTTTAAAAATGGGTCACGGAGTGGTTAGCAGAGCGCAGTCACAAGTTTTATATCTAATCTTGATAAAGTGCAAACCGCTACCTGCAAATATGGCGCTGCCATGCTCATTATGAAACTTTCGCTAGTGCTCGCAAAGTACTTTACACCATAGTAAATAAAGACACATTAATGATCATTACTGCAGGCAGCCTTAGCGACAGTCCGCCAAACTCATTAAAGCTATTCCTTCCCGGTCGTCAGGAATCACTTGCCCGGATATTTTATTAAACCTATTTTTCCGGCCCATTGAGAGCAGTGGTGGCCCAGTTGAGAGCAGTGGTGGCCCAGTGAAAGCAGTGGTGGCCCAGTTGTGAGCAGTGGTTGCCCAGTTGAGAGCTGTGGTGGCCCAGTGAGAGCAGCGGTGGCCCATTGAGAGCAGTGGTGGCCCAGTGAGAGCAGTGGTGGCCCATTGAGAGCAGTGGTGGCCCAGTTGAGAGCAGTGGTGTCCCAGTGAAAGCAGTGGTGGCCCAGTTGTGAGCAGTGGTGGCCCAGTGAAAGCTGTGGTGACCCAGTTGAGAGCAGTGGTGGCCCAGTAAGAGCAGAGTTGGCCCAGTTGAGAGCAGTGGTGGCCCAGTGAGAGCAGTGGTGGCCCAGTTGTGAGCAATGGTGGCCCAGTAAAAGCAGTGGTGGCCCAGTTGAGAGCAGTGGTGGCCCAGTGAGATCAGAGGTGGCCCAGTCGAGAGCAGTGGTGGCCCAGTGAAAGCAGTGGTGGCCCAGTTGAGAGCAGTGGTGGCCCAGTGAGAGCAATGGTGGGCCAGTTAGAGCAGTGGTGGCTTAGTGGTCACGGCACTGACTTACGAGTAGGAGATGGGGAGTAGGTCATGGGTTCGAACCCACTCAAGCGCCACTGCTTTCAAAACGATGAAAGAAAACATCGAGAGAAAACCGGCATGTCCTCGAACCAAACATTTGGAGACATGTGACACATCTATCAACCCGCACTGGACCCGCGTGGTAAATTACAGCCCACACCCTCTCGAAGAGAGGAGGCCTGTGTCCTAGCATTGAGAACATTATAGGCTGATTATGCTATGCTATATTTTCCCGAAGTTAAGTATAAGAGCATATAGAACTCTTCCACGCATCTAGATGTCATTATACAGCGTGTATCAGAAAAGTGGTAATATTTAAGGGGCCAGCGTCGCATGCGTAGTTCATACAAACGTAATACCAAAATAATTTGTAAATTAAACATATTCTTAAGGTAGTGTGTATTTATTTCGATTGTATTACAGAATATCTATGTTCCCAAATAGATATTTTGAAAGTACAATGTTAAAAAGACGAGATATGAGGAATTTAAAATTTCTATAGAAAACTTATTTTTCTCATAGCTCTTGTTTAAATCAGTGTCCATTCAAAATATACATTTGGGAACCTAGATATTCTGTATTCCAATCGGAATAAAGACACACTACCTTAAGAATATGTTTGATTTAAAAAATATTTTGGTATTACGTTTGTACGAACTACGCATCCATCGCCGGCCTCGTACAGAGCATCAAAATGAATAACTTTCTCCATGGGACCAATATGAAAAAAAATCAGCCATCCCAAACATTTGGGTCCGAACAGTAGGTATTGAAGTTTTGAATGGGACAGATGATAATTTTTTACCGAGATCAATGTTGGTTCCATAGAGAAAGTTGTTCAGTCATGCAGTAGATGGCGATGTAGCGTTAACGCAGTAGCCGTACGGAGTCTACGCCATCTACGCCGAAGAAAAGCTCAAGTTTTCGTTACCGTAAATACCTATTTACGCTTCAAAGAGGCATACAGTTAAGAACTAGGTTGATTCTAGATGGCAGTCTGTAACTGTGAACGATACTCAACTTTTACCCGATTGCGCGACAGCAAAGATAGGGTTGTGTTTTTCACGCTTTTCTTTGTATCACAAAGTTGCAAGTTTCTTATACCCTACTTTGATAGAAGCGGTTTTGCTTTTTAGGGTTCCGTACCTTAAAAGGGAAAGTCGAAACCCTTATAGGACCACTTTGTTGTCCATCTGTATCGGGTCTCTGTTTGTTTGTTACCTTTTCACGCCTTAACCACTGAACCGATCATCCTGAAATTTAGCATATACGATGTCAGGTGTACAGAAACGGACATAGAGTACCTTTTATCCCGAAAAAAAGTACTGTTCCCGAGGAAAACAACAATAACGTTCTTATGATAATAGATGGCGCCACGTGTCTATCGAACCATGATTGAATTATATTATCGCCGCCAAACAACAAGCAGAGTACAGCCCGAATTGGTTGTCAAATTCTAAATTAACGCGAGCGAAGCCGCGGGCAAAAGCTAGTCAAATATAAATAAAGATCTACGGTCCCTTGAAGCTTGTAAAAATCGAGCTTCGAAGACGTTCACTTAGAAGCTTGATTTAATTAAGCGGTATAAATTTCCATTCATGTCGCATATTTTGACACTCGCAAACAAAAATTAAAGCTATAGGAGCTTTAATTTTTGTTTTGGGTTTATACAACCAATTTAAACTATTCTTTCGATTCATAAAATCATGATTTTTTTTTACTAGAAACAAGATCTCTTAACACAAATAAGTACAGGAGACTAGCCGAAAATTGTTCAAATGACATAATTTTTACATAATGTATGGGATAATATTTACTCAACTACATAGTTAAGTTGCCCTTCAATTCGGAATCGAAATTTAATAGGCCGTATCTTGAAGTAACATATAGTCTTTTCTAGCCATCTTGACTTCATTTATAGTTTTGGCAACACCAGCTTCATCGCCTGCTATTGTTCTCCCACAGGTGATAATCCAGCAAAAATAGAAATCAAGGTTCCACCACCAGTTTTTGGTATAGGAATAACATGGGGAAGTTTAATGGATAAATCATCAGTTAATTCTCTGGCTGCGGTCATAGCAAATTCCATTGCTACTTTTGCATTTTGGTTATAGTGTTTTCATTTGTCTTTTCGTTTTAAATAGTGATAACATTTTTAAATTTATTTTTTAACCCCTTTTCCAGATGTTACTATATGAGAGCACTATTTTTTTTTATGCCAGTACCAGTTTTATTTTTTGTAGACATTGTCTTGCTTACTAAGCGTGCCACGATTTTTGAAGTAAAACTTCTTTACGCACGCTTGACTTGGGGAGTAAGCTGGTAAAGGACCACAATAATTATATCCTGGTAAGTGTAATTCAAATGGTAAATTGTTTAAAAGCCAATTGAGAAGACTGCTCTCTCCAATACACATCATAAGACTAATGAAGCTGGATTGAACACTTTAATAAATACCTATATTATTTTTATTTTACATTCGATTTATCAATCCAACTGTTTTCAGCAGAAGGCAAACCTAACCATTTTACTAAAACCCTGTTTCCTTTTTCGACTAGATATACATTGGGATTTTTTGTCTTTTGAAGCTCTTGTAAGTAAAATGCCCTCAAAAATAGGCTGACCTCTGATTGTATCTTCAATTAAGTAGGTACTAAGAACTGTATTTTGTATTTTTCGAATGTTAAATATTTCCGTCGACCAGTTGGGGGTATATCCTATTTCAAATGTTCCTTTGTACTTACTGATACGTACATAATCACCCACTTTATACTTGCTTTTTATTCTTTAATTTTTTACCAACCTTAAATACCTTTCTTTATAAGTTTTTTAATGTTATCCACATTAGCAGGAATTTCAGGATTTGTCCGATATCTACCCAATTATAGTTGCCTTTTAAACTAAATTTCTTATACAGTATATCACCGTGAAATCTTGCGTGGAGTGAGCTGTCAGTGTCATCCACTTATGCTAGGGATTGACCAAGCATTATATTTACAATCATAATCGAGATTAAAATAATATGTTTTTATGCTAATCCTGTTGATCATTTTATATTATTTCAAAGTAAGTGTCTTTACGTTCAGCAGTTACACTTGTAGTCGACAATCTACATGATCACCGAGTTACTAGTAAGTAATTAAACCCGTAAATATACAATACTTAAAATTGGGAATCGAACCCTAGACTTAACTATTACTGAATTTACATTCACTAAATTGCAAGAGTAGTAAGTTATACCTTTTGTGGAAGACATAAATCTGCGCACTTAATCCCTGACGATGATGGAACTCATCACCAACACAAGAACACAAACAATTCACAAATAACTGATTTATGACTGATGGATGAGTCAATGAAGGACCTTATTTATATCACTTTTATGTAAGGTAGTGGTTATATTAATATATGCAACTATTGTTTAAATGTTTTACTAATATTTTACCTGTAAAGTATATTTTCAGCACGACACTATATGCACTCAGTCAACAATTCCGTTTTTGGACGGTGGCGACACTCTGTCGCAGCAATCTGAGACGAAATTCTAAAACCGGCCAAGTGCGTGTCGGACCTCGCACAATGAAGGATTCCGTAGTTGGGATAAATTTATCCCAAAAACAAACTTAACATTGTAGTTGAAAATCATGCTACATCGATATACGTTACGGTCAATTCTCCAACTGCAAACTTAAGTTGGTCGACTATTACTCGTTAACTTGTAAAGCCTACTTAGCAGTGATAGTTTTACTTTTAATTTCGTTATATATATTTTTTCATATATCCAAAAACAACCGTTTAGCTGGCAGGGGGCACTTGACTCTAACATAAAATAGCACTTTAAAGCTTAATATTACGCAAATGGATCCCTGAATTGAAAAGTGGTTTTCACAAACCCACAATATTTTTCAACGGCCTATCCAACGATATCCCACACTATGGAACAGATGAGAAAAACAAATATCATCCTCATTTTACGTGCAAGGGAGGTACCCTAAAAAAAATTACCGGTACCTAAACACATACTACACTTCGATCTTAGCCAAAAGGCCGAGATGCGATATCGAACAAACTGGAACCATCGAGCACAATTCTGTCGCGGAAATTCTTAACAGCGCGATTCAGGAAAGTGCGTGAAATGAACTGAATTTGATGAATTTTTCCTCACATTTTATTTTTGAAAATTTCTTAAACGTAGTAAATTGCTATGAAACAATATTTTTTTTTTAAGTTAAGCATATATTCTTGGTTTGAGAATAGAAATCAATAATATTATTTTTCTTGGTCTAATATTTTAATTCTATAATACTTTAAATAAAATACAAATACATTAATTGAAATACATGCATAAGTCACAAACTCACACCACGTCACTAAACTAACTTTTCTTGGTCTAAGTAATACGTCTTTCTCAAGTCAACCATATATTTTAATATTAAGATAATATTTACTTATAAATAACCAATATTTTTAAGAATATTCATATTCTTGTGCGAATTTATCCCTTTTTTCCGTGATGCTTTAGTATTAACAAAAGTAGTCAACCAAGGTCGGATCTTAATATATTGATATTTTAAGTACCTACGTATCGTTTTGTTATTATGCTATACTATGGAAGAGTATTGTATCACAGGCATTGTTTTCTTATAAGAAGGTTCAAAAAACTTAGCCCTTTTTGTAAACTTAAGCACAAATAAACTTGATTATTATTATTAATAAAAAGTTCAAAACAAGCTCACTTTTCACTAACATCTGCACTGACTGCTTAAAAAGTGAGCTTGTTTTATTTGAACTTTTTGTGGCAGGCGGATTATTAGATTTATTCAATAACCTGTTTTTTTACAAAATAATTCGTAGCGACCGAAAATCCGCAAAAATGGCATATTATTATTTTCTCATTTCGAATCCGTAACCTATCTGCTCATTCATGGGCATTAAACCCGAAATTAAAAGGTATTACAAACCTTTTTACTTGCGGCCCATTAAAAAAAGGGTTCTATATCTATGTATTTTTTTTTTCGACAACAGTACTTTCATTTAGGGGTGAGGCGTATTTATCGTAACAGATAGAAATAACAGATATTTAAAAATAACAAATAACATTTTTTCCTACCAATATAAATTAAGATAATTTCAAAGACAGTTACCGCGGCTGTTACTGTTACTTCATTATAACAGTTCCCACACAGGCTGCTACTTAAATACACACTCACACAAACGAAGGAATATAGCAAGGTTATCAATTTCTCTATTTTTATCATTAAAGAATGTCCTTTGGTAAAAAGAGAAACATCTATTATTTAATTTACTTCTAAATATGTTTATTTCTCAATTTTACTAAAGGAGTTAAACAAAGCCAAAAAGAGAAGCACTGAGTATTTATTAATCCTAAAATACAGTTGGAAGTAACTCCTAAATTAGGTCGTGTTACCTGTTACTGTGACCAGTCACAATAAATACGTATTTATCGTCAGTACAAAAATAACAAGCTGTTATTTAATTACAGATATTTGGAACTGTTATTTTTGTGTAACAGTGTTAACAGATATCGTGTATAACCTGCGTATGTGTGTGACCCATCACTACTTTCACTACCTATTTTATTGTATCCCCAACTTCCAATGCGTCTCTCGACAGGAAATAAACGTTATATAAGGTTTTTGAATGAAAATTATAATTTTAAAGTCCATTATTTTGACCGTGTGAGCAAATTCTTGTTTCGACATTTCGCCATTGCACTCGTGCGGAGCAGGGGCGGGTTGCTAGTTATTTGTATTATAATAATTCACTATGTATTCCGAGTGGTGCCGGACGTAAAGAATAGCACTGCCCTATTTCTTCCCGTGGGTGTCGTATAAGGCGACTAAGGGACTTACCAGAGAATGGGCAGCAGCGTTCTCTATGCATTTTAACGCCATACTGCGATCGCCAACCCGCCTGCCAAGCGTGGCAATTATGGCAAACCTTTGGGGTAGGCCTATGTCAGATGAAGAAACGTATGTACTCACACACTCGTCTGCTCCTGGCCGACGTTCTTCAGAGTGTCCAGCATCAGGGCAGCGTGTTTCTTGTCCTCAATTAGCGCGTCCCGCTTTTCACTGTTTAAACCCAGCGCCATCATCAGCCGCCCCGACTGGTAACTTTGTTCTTGCAACCTTCACAGGTAAAAGCAATCAAGGTTCCGTGACAAGAGCAACAAATTCAAATGATTTGTAATGGCACAAAGATACTAGTATAAACGTAATCTAAATTTCTGTCGCCCACAACATGTCGTAGCATCATATACTTCCCTACTTGCGTTATTTAAGTAATATAATTTTAAACAAAATCGCTTTTCTGAGTTAGGCTGCGTTCCGACGACATGCGCAATATCCGCGCCCGCCCCGCGCCCGCCTCGCACCCGCTTAAACTACTTATTATTTAATCAAAAAACGCTCTTGATCACAGTTAATACGGTAGTAGCCGAAGCGCGTGCACAAGGCAGGTGCGAGTAGAGCGCGGAGCGTGCGTGGGGCGGGCGCGGGACGGGCGCGGAGCGGGCGCGGGTTGACTTCGATAAATGCAATTTCTATTGATAAGATCTATTGATGTCTCATAAGACTCAAATTATATACAATAAAGTTCAAAGCGAGCGGGGCGGGCGCGGGGTGGGCGCGGAGCAGGCGCGTATCGTCTCAACGCAGCCTAAGAATGGACAACGATGACAGTCCTTACACCGCCACCATACTGTGTATTATGACGCGGTCGGCAAAAACACGTATGTACCCATTCGTCGATAGATACACTTACCTCAAAAGAATTTGATCGAATGAAGACACAAGAGTAGCTTTTTGCAAACGTTTGCAAATATTCATTACTTCGTCGAGTTCCCCGTGCAGGGACTGTTGACTTCCGGCATCATCATCTTCGTATAAGTCGTCGAGATTTGTGGCTTCCTATTAAAATATTCATATTAAGTAGGTACTTAAAATACCTCGGGAAGCCCCGATAATTTTGCTGTACAAGTATCCTTTAAAGATTCTTAAATTGAAACAAGCGAATTGAATTCACGTTCGTAACGTCCACATAAAAGTACCAGTACTAGTAAGGTTTTAAGAGAATAAAGAGATGATGGCGCAGTCGTGAAAGACACGAGAGTAAATATATACTATACATACAATAAGCTACCGGCTACCACACATGACTCTAAAGATCAACAAGTAACAAAAATTCGAAACGGAAAATCTATGTCCTAACTTAGAACATGCTAGCGACTAAAATAATCTCAATATCCGTACTTCAGAGGACGGCAGATTTTAGGGTTCCGTACCTCAAAATGAAAAAACTGAACGCAAGGATCACTGGTGTATCTGTCTGTCTGCCCGTCTGTCACAGCCAATTTGCTCTTAATCTACTGGACCGATTAAGTTGAAACTTGGTACACATAAAAACTTCTGTGACCTAAACACGGACGTGTAAAGTAAATATCTGATTTTTTAATAAGAAGGTCAGTTTTGGGGGTCAAATTACAAAAATAAAATAAAAAAGCATTGCAAATTGTATCACGTAACATATCAAATGAAAGGGCTTGATGTAAGGATTTCTGATATATATTTTTTAATAATTTTAAACATAAATACTTTTAAAGTAATTTAAGAAAATTGATGAAAATTTACCTACACCCTATATCTCTGAAACTACTCAGCCTAAAATTTTGAAAAGAATACAGAAAAGAGTTCTTTACGTATAGATTACAGGAAAACTTATACGAAGTCTGTAATCTTAAAATAACATAGTAAACCACACAATAATTAATATACGTATAAACTTACATTTGCAGTTGGAATTTATAGGAAGCATGTCTAGCAACTACAATGCCAAGTTTGTTCTTGGGATTAATTCATCCCAAATACGGAACCCTTCATTGTGCGTGGTCCGACACGCACTTGGCTAGTTTTTTATTATTTGTTGTTATAGCGGCCATAGCAGTTGTTAGGTTTGCATACGCGGTATAATGAGTTCTAACTACGCATTCTGTGAAATTTTCATGTGTCTACCTGTATATTACGTTTCAAAAGATACAGCCCTGTGACAGACGGACCGACGGACAGCGGAGCCTTAGTTTTAGGGTCCCGGTGGTTTCCTTTTTGAGCTGCACGGTTACTGACAAATGCTTGCACTGATTGGACAGGTCCACTCAAATTTGTGTGGTTCTTTCCTCAAAAGACTATTTCAGACACGGATCTACATGGTCCTCACATGCTCTGACCAAGATTATGTCAGGACTTAAAAGAGACTTTGACCCCTGAGTTTGTTTCGCTATTTCTTCTCAGGGGTAGTCAGATAGGAAATGTCGGCTACATCTAGATAATTTTTTTTATTTTTTATATGACGTGTAAAAGTGATTCTAATATCCTATTTACAAAATAAACGATTTCATTTCATTTCACGATTTCATTTCATTTCATTTGGGTACGGAATCCTAAAAACAAGTCAACAAAAAAAACATGAAAATGCGTCCACTGTAAAGTTTCTCCAAGGCTTTTGGCATTTTTAGTCTTAATGCACTCGATTATGAGGATTCGAGGTATAAGTTAACCACTGTGAAATGTGTTGAAGAAAGTTGAATTGAAAAAATACGAGTAAGCTACGAAATCTAATTTCTAAACCACTCTGGAAGGAGACGTAACTCGGTGAGCATCGTTAAATGCAGTATGCGAACCGTTTAACTTACGTAAACAGCGTTTGTTCTATCGTTTGTTCTATTTACCTCTTTCCTTATAAGATTGGGGAACGATTCTGTCAAGTAAGCGACTTCACGTCGAGCCAACTTGAGCGTTCTTTCCCTCTCTTTCATATTTGCTTTGATTTCACTCTCTAGTTTATTGTATTCGAATTTCCTATCGTCGAGGTATTCCATAGCGAGCTGACCCATCTCGGTGGCACCCATGAGGCATTTTCCCTGCGCTCGACAGTCCAGTTTCAAAGCCTCCAACACAACGGTGAAGTATGACGAATCCTATAAAAGATTTTAGAATCAGATTCTGTAAGATCATAACAGTAATTATGATAAAAGACATTAATCGGATAAAGCAAAAGGAAATACAAATCACAAGGGTCACGAGTAGCGACCTGTTTCTGCCTATAGTTCCACGAGATATAAACGATGCATAAGCAGTCATAACGATTTCGAAAGTAAATATTTCTATAGAATTATTAGAATTACAGTACAACCATCCAAAAGCACACGGTAAGTAGGTACCTACCGTAGTTTTAAAAATAGTTAATTACTAAGCAGTACCTATCTAATTAAGGAAAAAAATAAGAGCATAGAGCGCAGGTGGGCCCGGTTTATTACATAATTTTTCTTTCTTATGCTTTTCATATTTGTGGACATATATGTATATATTTCGTATATTTTATGGCTCGGCTACATGAAACCTTTCAACTAATAAACGACGGATTCCGTTTCATTTCAACAGCTGCCACTCTCAATTTGTATTAATTGATATGCAGTTATTAGTAAATAATTGATTAAAAAATATCAAATAAGTCACGTGGGAGCAAACAATTATGATGTGACTCCTACGCGAATTGATCTCGTGATGGATGGAACTACGAGTACCTATCACGAAGCGTCGAATTTCATATCCGTTCGTTTAATTAGCTTGATATTTTTCATGTTTTTTTTTTTTTTTTGCAAATATGAATTTAATCAATTTAATATTGTAAGCAGACGGACAAATTTTGTAAGGAAATGGCTAGATAGCCGTTTATACAACCAAGTTTAAAAATTGAAGGATAGCTGTCATTCCATACCAATATCCGTACTATTTATAACATTGTGAAATGGAAATGGGAATTGGTGTGGGATGGTTGGATGGGTGTACTATAGGTACACCTCTGCCTTACCCTCCGAGGATTCGTTATTATGTTTTATTACATTGCTTAGGTAATTACTGAAAATAACTTATCTGGTAAAAGGTAAGTACCTACTTGTAACTTGAATATAAAGATGATTATAAATTGAGGGTCCTTTGTATTGGAGTTGCTCGTGGTAGGTCAGGCTTTGATTCGAAATGACAACCTTCATTGTATTTAAGGGGACGATAACCGACTTTTAATGATTTTATACTGAAGATCACGTCTAAACGAGTGGTGTTAATGATTTGAAAAAAAAAAATATGATGAATTAGAGCATTTTTCAATAACTTAATATGTGAATATTTTAGATTATGTTTATATTACATAATGAAATTAATTTGTAAAGTTATGTCCAACGCGGATAAAAAACTGAGAATGCCGCATTATCTACCTAGCGTATTTTTCTAAAACCTTCACCAATTTAAAGATAATTTAATTATTGATCTTTAAGTATACGCGTTTTATTAAAATACCTTTTGTTTTGTGTATAATAAATTAATAATGCGTCAAATTGGGGACAGCGCTCCTTGGTGGGCGAGTCGTATTACTGGCTGAACGTACGCCGCGTTGCGTGAGCTCAATACAGAACACGCAAGCTAACCACTCAAGGTCACTGGCATATATCTGCGTCTTAACCAAAAATACAAATTGTAAAACGTTTTCCCATGCTGCCATACGTCATAGAAGCAAGGGCCGGCTAGGTTTTAAATTAGTATATTTACAAAAAATACATGAATGTACAAAAGTCTACATTTGATAATTTATTTAGTTCTAAAATATTTACGTCATTTAAAAGCGAACAGACTTAAAATAATAATACTTGTACATAACAAGTGTATTAAAAAAGAAGGCAATAATCATATGGCATCAAAAAATTCGTCCGCTTCGCTGTCAACAGAAAAAGTGCCCAAAAGGCTGGCAGCATTGTCACGTTGTATGGCAATGCTGAATCTTTGGCCAAAAAATGGGCAATTTTTTTTAATTAGTTTCCACCATAATAATTTTTTTTAAATAAAATAGCTTTATTATTCCTTACACACTTTTCCTTATTTTCTAACACTATGACCTTATTTGACCTAATAAATAAACATATATAATATATTAACTACTAAATAGTCTTTTAAAACTAAGGTGTATAAGGACCGCTATCTATAGCGTTAAAAGCCTCCTCCAGCCGTTTCCAAGCTGTCCTGTCTCTGGCGATTCTGCTCCATGTTCTGCCTGCTATCTGTGCAATATCGTCGCTCCATCTTTTGTGTGGTCTACCTGGTCTGCGTTTTATATTTACTGGATACCAATTCGTGGTGACTTTCGTCCATCTGTCGTCTGTTACTCGTTGGATGTGTCCAGCCCACTTCCATTTTAAGCCCCCCAGCACTTTCCTTGCCGCTTCCTTTGCTTTGGTCTTCCTTCTTATTACACTGTTTTTCACTCTGTCTTTTAGCGTGTAGTTCATATAGCTCCTCTCTATTCCCCTTTGGCATATCTTAATTTTTTTTATATTTCGTTTTGTAAGGGGCCATGTCTGACAAGCGTATGTGAGTGTGGGGAGTAAACATGTTTCCATAGTTTTAGTTTTTAATTTAGTCGGTATCTTGCTCTTAAATATTTATTTTAGTGTCCAGTATTTATTCCAGGTGCATTTGATTCTTCTCTCTATTTCTTTGTCAGTGCAGTCTCCAAATGTAATGAGATGTCCTAGATAAATGTATTCCTCGACGTATTCTAGGTTGGCAGATGAACATATGATTGGTGTTTTGTGTTTATTTGTCATCAGTTTCGTTTTTGTTTGGTTAACTTCCAGGCCAAGTTTTTTACTCTCTTTGAATAGTGACTCTATCATAGACTGCATCTCATGTGGATCTTCTGAGAGTAATACTATGTCATCAGCAAACCTTAGATGTGATAGGTATTTTCCATGGAGATTTAGACCTTTGTTTTCCCATTCCATCGCTCTAAAGATTTGTTCCAGAACGGCTATAAATATTTTAGGAGAAAGTGGATCTCCTTGTTTTACTCCTCTTTCGATTTTAAAACTAAATCCTGGTTTCTCAAGAGTTACTATTTTTGTATATTACCTTTATCAAATCTATATAATCTTTGCTAACTCCTTGAACAGATAAAGCTTGCCATATAGAGCTGTGTGAAATTGAATCAAACGCTTTACTGTAATCGATGAAGCACAGATATAAAGGTTTGTCGTATTCATTGTATTTTTCTATGATCATTTTCAGAGAGTGTATGTGGTCTATGGTAGAGAAGTTACGTACAAATCCAGCTTGTTCCACTGGTTGATTCTCGTCAATACTTTGTGTCAATCGCCGTAGTAGAGTCGACGAGAACAGTTTGTACAGATTTGACATGAGACTTATGGGTCTGTAGTTGGATATTTGTTTCGGGTCTCCCTTTTTGAACAGAAGTACAATGTTTGAGCATGCCCATTGTCTGGGTATTTCCTTTTGCGCCAGCACGATATTAAATAAAGTTGTTAATGGTTTAGTTAGGGTGTTTCTTCCTGTCATTATCATTTCATTTGTTATACCGTCTGGGCCTGGGCTTTTTTCGAGCTTGAGTTTATTCTATTTCGCTCTTGCAGAATTCAGGCACGTGGTCTGTATTTACAGGACTAATTTGTGGTTGTGTTGTGTAACTGCTGTCTTTTTTATAAAGTTCTCTATAGAAATTTGTAGCCACTTTTATTAAATCGTCTCTACTTGTTACAACATGACCTGACTTATTCTCAAGTTGGTTCATAAGTGTTTTTGTTTTTGTTAGATGTTTATAAGCTTTTTTGACGGCTCCAGATTTTAGTAGGTAGTTCTGTATAGTTCTTAGTCTGTATTTCTTGGTGTTATAATTTATTTTCTTATGTATTACTTTGTAGAGCTTGCTAAGTTGGATTTTTTCTTGTTTGGTTTTGTTTTTTTTATTTTTCAAGTTATGTTTTTCTTCTTTGAGTTTTATGATTTCATCTGTAATAATAGTTTGTTTACGTGTGCTTGCTTTTGATACATTAGCGCGATTGCAGCTTTTTAGGATAGATCTCTCTATGTTGTCGTAATACTCTTGCACTGATCCCTTCTCTGGTTCTTCATACTTGGTTAGTTCTTCTGTATATATTTTTAAATCGATATTTTCCTGTGGTCTCGATCTGAAGTTAGACCGTGTTTTTGCCTTTTTGGTAGTGTTTATTTTTATTCTGATTAATCTGTGATCGCTTGGGTGTTTAAAGTTACTAAGTACGTTGAAATCGTCGATAATGTGCGGTTTGTTTGTTGCGATATAATCTATCTCATTTGTTACCGTACCGTTAGTTGTGTTGTGTTGCGTTAGTGTTACCTCCACGTCCATCTAAGCTTTGGTGATTTATTGAACATTGTATTAGCAATTTTGAGGTCGTGTTGAAGACAGAAATGTATGAATCTTTCTCCCCTTTTGTTTCTTTTGCCGTATCCATGTTTGCCCATCACACGATTTTCTCCTTCTTTTGGTAATCCTATTTTGGAATTCAAATCTCCGAGAAGTATTGTATTTTTTGTGCTTTTTTCAATCGCTTTTTCCAATGATTTGTAAAAGTATTCCGTTTCCTTTCTTCAGAACTGGATGTAGGTGCGTATGTTTGAATTATGGTGAAATTTTCGTCGTGGATGTTTACATGAATCAATGCTACTCTTTCCGATATACCTATAAAATCCTGTATTATTATATGTTTTTGTTTTTTGACAAGAAAACCTATTCCATTTCTTCCTTTACTTTCTCCAAATAGGTATAGTCGGTATTTATCTCTATCTTCGACGGCGTAGCCTTGTTTTCGGGTTTCGCAAATGCCTAGGATGTCCCAATTGATTGTTAATAGCGCATATTCTAGTTCTGTTATGCTTGTTTCATTTGCCAGGGATCTGACATTAAAAGTTGCAATGTATGTCGTCTTGTTTTCGTTTTTGTTTTTTGGAGGGTTTTACCACCATACGGAGTATAAACCTAAATTACGGTAGGCTTTTCTGCAGCGGCTTGTGCCGTGATCACGAAACGTTAGCCCAGTGATGAATAATAATTACCCTTAGGAACTCCCTTACTTCCGTAGCCCTAGTCATTGGTCATAACCAGAGATTATTCACCTTATGTCATGGAACGTAAAACAACAAACATCAATTTTTAAAACAAAACACCATATTGTTTGCTAGTCCTGAAACCCTATAAAAACGGGGCGTTTATGGAAATTGATCATCAGTCAAATATTTCACGTCACCGGGAATACAGAAGCTAAAAGAAAATGGAAACCACACCTATAGAAGCAGCTCTAGTTGTCATCCTAATCCACCAAGAGCGTACTATCGCTCGACAGCTTCATTTGAGCCAGTCTTGTGTATCGAAGGTATACAAGAGGTTCAGGGAGACTGGAAACTTAGTCCGGAAACCAGGATCTGGACGACAGCGATGCACTTCGGTGAGAGATGCCCGATTTATTGTCACCTCTTTTCTCCGAAGTCGACAACTGACCGGCGTGGGCGTCCAGCAGCAGCTCAGAGAAGTTAGAAGGAAGGCTGTCACCGAGAGGGCAGTGAGGCGAAGACTCAAAGAAGCGATCTTGGCCCCGAAAAGGCCAGCCACGGGACCTAAATTGTCTCTAGCCCACCGACAAGCCAGGCTTCAGTTTGCTCGCGATCACTTAGATTGGGATATCGAGCAATGGAGGCGAGTCCTGTTTTCGTACGAATCCAGGATGTGCCTGCATGGTAGTGACCGTCGACAGAGAGTCTATAGGAGACCGGGGGGTGAGCGATTCGCACAATGCTGTTTTGCGGAAACAGTGGCATACGGGGGTGGGTCCTGTATGATGTGAGTGGGGATATCTATTGAAGCAAAAACGTTGTTGATATTCGCACCTGGTGGAGGTCGGGGAGGGGGGCTAACTGCAAGATACATCTACGACATTCTGCTAGGCCATGTGCTTCCATGGGTTTATTGTTGAAGATTTTCGGCAAGAGAAGATTCTCGCTGCCACACTGCTGCAGTGACTTGACAGTACCTTGTAGAAGTCGGGATTCCCACACTAGACTGGCCAGCCCTCAGCCCTGACTTAACACCGATTGAACATAATAATATAAGGGATGAGATGAAAAGGCGGGTACGTAGAAGATGTCCAGCCGGCGTTAATAGAAGACCTGAAAACTGCTTTAGTCGAAGAGTGGCCGGCAATCCCACAGGTTCCATCAGGAAACTCATTCGGTCAATGAAAAACCGTTTACAGGCAGTCATTAGGACCAGATTCTCTAAATTTAGGCAGATATTTATGATATCGTTTGAAAGCTAACAAAATTACCTTTCATGTGATATACCACAATCCACAGCTCATTGCATAGAAATTGTAAAAAATTGTCTTGAGCAACGCGCGATGAAGTGATTCCAGTTTATTGCTTGCGAGTATTATCTATATATAATAAGTAAAATATATCTAAAAACTTACACATTTTAAAGATAAAATACCCACTTAATTATTGTTCTACTTAAAATCTACTTTCAATAAATTAAGAGGCATTCCATTTAATGAGTTTTTAATTACACAACGTAGGTAAGTATTATTAGATGAATATTAAAATATGTAAAATGTTATTGAATACAATGTTTAACTGATAAATAATACAAATTATTCAAAACTCATGGTAGTATTCACAGATAGTCACGGTTGACCTTGCATTGCAGTACGTATGGCGGAGCGCTCCGCAGCCTCTATCGCAAAGACGGTTGAGCGCATGAAAAAATGTTTTAAATAAAATTTGTAGCAAATTGTATGCTCTACAATTTTTATAATAGATGCTTACATCATTGGATCAATAGAAACCAATACAATCGCGAAAAACTGTTGTTTTTTTACATTTGAACTTGAATATTTTACAATGCAGGGCGACACGAGATTTTATGAGACTTTGAGACAACTTATAGAACGTCAAAATAAAGGTCTAAACGAAAATTCAGCTTATTATCTCTCATTCCGAGGTTGATCGCTAATTTGACTGAAGTAAATACGCAGTTCAGAGTTCCAGACTCCTCCATTATCTGTAATCGCCTGCCATCTTTAAGGCATCTTTTCACTACTTTTTGGCGAGATCTTGCTAGCAACATTCATATCAATTTATGTTACATTTAAGTTCAGCTGGTATGTGTATTATTTTATACACACTTTTCATCAGGTTATCATCGGGCGACTGTGAGAGCCAGTCTAAGAACTCGATGATTTCACGGCCATGATTTTTTTTAAGTGTTTTTAAAGAGTTTCGGTAAGGAACGGTTTCTTGGTGATGCTTCAATATTTGAGATTGGCTTCCACTAATCTATTTATGATGGTCAGTTACTATACTATAGGACGCTTAGTAGAAGCGTCTTCTTATAGTATCTTTAGACATACTAGGATCCTTTTTCATCAATAGTTCTTGGCCATTACATAAAGATAATTTCCTATTTAAAGATGTAGGTAAGTTGTTTTTTATTTTCGGCATTTCACCTATTTTTCAATATACCGCTGTCTGGTCGGTTATCGACGTTTTTAGTTTGTATTTATCTGTTTATCTACTATTTCATGAATATCCTCTTGATGATGTGTCATCAAATTATTCATGCAATAGGTACTTACCTCCATTAAATTCATTTAATAGCAATTGAGCAGTTCTCATTAATTTTGTACCCTAAATTTTTTTTGTGTTATTAAAAGCGTTACTTTAAAGGGTTTTTTGGGAATATTTAGGTGCAGCTGATGATAAGAGTGTAAATAATTAATTATGCTATAGATAGATATCTACCGTTAAGGTACAAAATCGTAAATAATTAATTATGCTATAGATAGATAGATATCTACCGTTAAGGTACAAAATCGTTTTTTTCTTGATTTGGTTACTACTTGTAGTCAATTTTGTTACTATTGGCGATCGCAGTATGGTTTTAAAAATGCATAGAGAACGCTGCTGCCCATTCTCTAGTAAGTCCCTTAGTCACCTTTTTCGACACGCACGTGAAAAATGGGATAGTGCTATTCTTTACGTCCGGCACCAAACGGAATAACGGAATAAGGGGTTTTAAGGGTGCTATCACAAAAATAAAACGTTTTCGTCAATTTCTTATCTAATTGTGAGAAAGCTTGAAATAATTGAAACATTAAGTCTGTGTAACTATAAAAGTACAGTTTTCGTGGTGATAAACCATTCGTGTTAGTCTCAGCACCTGTTAATAGTTTCATCACGTTTGCGCTCTCGAAAATATAGCTTATTTCGCCGTTGATTTACTGAAGATATTGTATAATCATGAAATAAAATTTTGGATTTATGATGTGTGTGATTTTATAAATTTCTTGAGTGTTTTTAAAAAAAATATAGGTTTTTTTAACATTATTTTCTGAGACTATTTGTAACATTTTGATAGTTCTTTTTGCTACTTTTTTGAGTTGAACATGACATGTCTGCTTACAAAAAAATATATTTCTAAAAATATTTTTTTTTTTTTTATTATTATATTGAAGAAAAATGTTCCTAAATTCAACACGATATCGTCAATTTTGTGTGAACAATATCAAGAACCAACATTTTCGAATAAAAAATTGCTACTATTTGAGATGAAGGAGTAGTGTATAATATTAAATAATAAAAAAATGGTTATTCAAAGGCATAATAATATTACTAAACTTATAACAGTGACACACAACTGTTCAAATTAAAAATAACACTCTCAAAAATTTATTCTTTGATAAAATAAGTTTTCAAATCTTATAGTTTTGGGGTAGGACACCAGAAACTGCATATATTGAAATTATTCAAGTTTCAGGAAAAAATATATTTTATTATTTCCTGACCTTTTGGTGGTATTTATTAGCATTCATCTAAAAATAAACTATTTTTATTTATTCTGATTTTGTCATAAAATATAACTTGAATTTGAAGGACACTCATATTTCAGATGGATACACTTTTGTTGAGAATTGCTCAATTACTCTTTCACTGCAAGAGAATTTAGTGCAACTAGGTATTCAGAGACAGCATTCACTACGTGAGAAATCATAATGAAGGAACCACTCAATGGCCACACGGTGAAGGCATGGACCAGTCAAGTACCTTTAGCAAAGAGATAAGGGTCTACGATGGATTTTTTCTTTTTTTCACATCAATGTCATTTTACAATATATTTTTTTTTGGAATTTGTGTTATTTCGTCTCTTTCAAAATGATCAGGCACTAAGACATGACTGTTCCGTCGGAGTTATGTTGGAAAAAAAAATTGCATAGATTAAAGTATTCGTTTGCCTTAGTTCATCAAACATTTTCTTTTTTGGTTCTTTTTCTTTTTTTTCGTAATACACGTTTTTTACTGTAGAGTATATTACTATAGGTAGGCACATTTAATTTGACGAAAAACCAACGGTAGGTTTGTCACGAGTGATACATTACCTTCTTTAGTATGTCTAGTATTTTCTTATACATGACTTTGATGGCAAGCGCAGCGTTCTTTTTTATATTGGCACGCTGCACCCAGTTGGCTACAGCTTGTTCCTTCTTCTCTGGGGGAAGTTTCCCCCCCACTTCGAATATGACTCGATCGCGCATCTCCGCTGCGTCCAACTATCGAACGTCAACAAGTGTCAAAACAAAATATATTGCGCTCACTATAACTTGACGCGTGACGCAAATTTTGCAGTCTTAGTTTCAATACTGATAGAGAGTCAAAATGGCGACTGACAGAAAAAACTACAAATCACATGACTGCAAAATTCGGTGCTATCAATGGCGTTAAGGCTTCTACATACAGCCGCGAGTTGTCGCGCGACGCGACACGGGTAGAACAGTTTTTCATAGGAATTGTTCTACCGGTGTCGCGTCGCGCGACAAGTCGCGCCAGTATGTAGAAACCTTTACGCGTCTAGTTATAGTGACCGCACAGTAGTATTTAACACCTCTGATTGAAAGCACAGAATAAGTAATTGTTGAAAGGCAGCCTTATGATTGTGTATAGAATCGTTACATAGAATAATAAAAAAAATATCCATAACCTAATTAATGAAAAAATCCGTTTTATACCCCTCATCATTGAGACTCTCTGTCGTTTCCTGCTCGCACCCAACTTCTTATCTCATAAACATATTAAATAGGATTACCCAGGGTAGTTGTAGACTGAAAAAGCAATGGGTAATTGCGAATGGTATTCATCGGCAACGACTGGTATTGCAGCTACTTTTTCCATTTACCCTTTGTCTTTAGGTACTAATTCACTACAGCTGAAGTCCTAAAACAGGTACACAAAAGAATGCAGGTTCCTACGTCGGTATGGAGCCCCCTCTTTTATCTATCTAGGTAACTAATCTATATCACAATCAAATTTCAAAATAAACAATTTCATTATTACCAAACAATACCTATTTATCTTGAAAATCCTTCATTAAGGTTGCGCTAGTCGACGGCTCGAACTCGTTGCCTATGCATGCTATTTCACATAACATCGCATGAGAAAGTGAAATAGACGATGATTTATAACGAAAATGAGGGCGTAAAATTTCATGAACAGGTCTTTGGGCGTATTGTTATTATGAAAAAACTTGATTTTGATTTGACTAAATGTATTTATTCAAACGAAAGTTATTTAAATTGTTGAAAAAAATATCTATCCCTGTACGGTAATTTTGCCTTTCCATACTCCGGGAGTTGTTTGTTTATTGCCATTTTGTTTCTGTTTCATTACAGGGCTATAATGCCGAGACAAGTAAATATATTTTTAATTTTCGATGAACACCGTCAAACAATGGAGTAAACTCCATACGATGCGGTGTTAGACGACGAAGAGTAACTGACTAGCGTAACCTTAAGACAGGAAGTAAACTACTGAAACTCAATTTAATGGCGCCGCTCAAAGGTCTCGAGCTATTTATAGCCCACTACACTTGGCAAGATATAAATCTGTCTGAACTTCGACGAATTTAAATTTAATTCATTTTGCAAATCTCTTCAAGACACTGACTTTGGCTAACCAAAAGTATTAATTATGTTTCTGATTCTTTGTTTCTGATTCTACTATCGTACACATACATACATAACATACATAATCAGCGTTTAATGTCCCCACTGCTGGATCACAGGCCTCCTCTTTCTGTGAGAGGGAGTGGGCCGTAATCCATCACGCGGGTCCAGTACGGGTTGGTATATGTCACGTGTCTACGATTTTTTAGTAACTCATTAACTAACGTGAATAATGACAACTACAGTATCACAATAGCACCTGAGTGTCATAATGTGCATACACACGATTCTCGTAAAACGAGCGAAAATAGGTAAGTAATGTTACATAATAGATTCAAATCTGAACACGACTTCACGTTTTTTATTGTTACCTTGTTGTTACTCCTGTTTGTATCTTTGTGATTCTCTTGATCTTCTCGTTGTTACTCCATTTGAAATAAGATTAGAAATTTAAATAAGCCTTTTTACAGTCCGTTCAAACGATTTTGACTTATATTGCGTTGGTGGCATGACAAATGGCAGCTGTAATATACAGTTGGTATTGTAATCACGATTTTGGTTTCAATGCCATCCTAATACCTACTGAATAGAAGTCAAAATCGGTTGAACAGACTGTAAAAAAGATTTATTTAAATTTCTAATGTTATTTCAAATGGAGTATAATTAGGAACAATGAGGCTTAAATAACAGATTAGGAATGGTCTAGGTATATGGCCAAAATACACATTATGAGCAAAGCCGAAAGTACAGCTAGTAAAAAAACACGTGTAGCTGAGGCAAATTTATGAAGCGTTCTAGTTCTAATCTCGGACGGTCTACGCTCGGCTGAAACGACCCAAACTAATAAATTATGCATTCAACAGTTCTCGAAATAAACACGTTGGTGGTACTGCCCACCCCACATGCATACTATCAATAATATAATAATAAACCATTATTAGTATACAATTATTTTAGATTTTTATTCTTTAGAGGTTTTAGGTAAAAAACAAGAAGACTGGCAAAGATATAATAATCGAACCGAATAATTATACCAATACAGTATTTGCACTTAGTGGAAATGTTTCAGCCAGTACCCCGATTAGTTAGCGTGATGTTTTAAATCAATACACCTAAAACACTTATTTTAGTTAGACGATTCAATAAACACCTGTGCCAAGCGAAATCTTTCCATCTTCTTCTTCTTAGTATATCTGATTCTGTCGAGTTGTTTCCTCTTGTTGAAGTTCTCTTGATGGATACTCTCCAATACTTTCTGCAACAACATTTTAAATTAATTGCTTCAACATAAATACATTTTTTTATGATGAGATTACATGCCTTTTTCGCAAATGTTGAACAATACTCTCTGAATTGTGTTCTCGATTCCCTTGCAGCCATTACAATTTTTTCTAAATGGTGTAAAAATACTTAATTGTCCCGGATGATGAAACAGGAGCAATTAAAATGTTTTCTGTATTAATATTACTTACAAAGAGGTAAAGTTCGTGAGTTTTTGAGGTTGTAGTTGTACGTCATACCTAATCTCTGGATCTACTGAACCGATTTTGAAATAGTACATTTTGATACAAGTGGAGAATGTTTGTTGCAATAACAAATGTCCACGTGTATCAAACGACGTTTTTCAATACACTTTTGATGAAATAAAATAAAATAACGAAAAATATTTTTGTCATGAATTATTAGGAAAGTATGATTTAATTTTATTTTCTTTCCACGCTTTGCTTTCACCAGGTTGAAGGTGAAGTCTGGTGAAGCAAAGATATAAAGCCGATAAACAGCCTAATATGAAAAATTGAAAATTCAAATATTTTTAAGCTTAGAAACAAATAAATGTTAATTTGTTGTTAGACGTTTTGTTTATTGTAATAATCATGGTAAGTATTCTATTTACAAACATTATTATATTCCAATAATATTAACGCCATAAAGACGCATCTTTGCCGAGATAAAAAAAAAATCACCTCCTTATGGAGAGGACCGTCTCTAGCGCGAGACGGTGTGAAAAGAGGCATTGAACAAATTTGGACTAGGTATAAGATATCTGTGGCAATTTTTGTTCCCGCACACGCGCGTGATTTTTTATTTTCCATCACGTGTGCGGGAATAAAAATTGCCACAGATAACTTATACCTATACTTAGTCCAAATTGGTTCAATGCCTCTATTCACTCCGTCTCGCGCCAGAGACGGTACTCTCTATTCGGAGGTGATTTTTTTTACGGCGTTCATATTTTTTGAATAAATAATGTTTAAAAATAGAATACCATGATTGTTACAATAAAAAAAAAACGTTTATGAACAAATTAACATTTATTTGTGTTCTAAACTCAAAAATATTTGAATTTTTTGTTTTTCATATTAGGCTGTTTATCGGCTTTATATCTTTGCTTCTCCTTCAACCTGGCGAAAGCAAAGCGCGGCAAAAAAAGAAAATTAAATCATAGTTTCCTAAAATTCATGACAAAAACATTTTTCGTTATTTTATTTATTTCTTCAAAAGTGTATTGAAAAACGTCGTTTGATACACGTGGACATTTGTTATTGCAGTTCTCGGCTCAAAAACAACCTCGCCTACGGCTCGGGTGTTAATTCCGCCTCGCATGCAATAACAAACATTCGCCACTTGTATCAAAATGTATTTTACCCATAGAAAGCCACGTTATTTGTGAGTGTCATAGGATATATTTTATAATAAACCATGAAATTTCAAGGAAACGAAGTCGCGGGCTGAAGCTAGTATAGAATAAAATCTTAAAGCAGTAATTCCATGGACTCATTTTCTTTTAGAGACGGGTACCTAAACTGTCAAAACAGACGCTTTAATAATGAAAATGTTCAAATAGATATTGGGAACAAACAAAGCGAAAGTAAATGGAGCTTATCGAACCTTCTGATGCTGACATTGGATTTAATTGAGGCAGTGAAACCTAACGCATTATTAGGTAGAGCATATAGATCGTCACTTATAAGAATAAAGAAAATTTGTAGCTGACATACACGCAGCTTGTAGGGCAAAGTAACATACGACACAATTATTACTATCGACCACAAAAATAAATATTGCTTTTTACTCTTTTAAAATTCACCAAACGAATGCTTCTCAGTATCTAGAAGAAAAACATACGCGAGGTTTATTCAATAAAAACAGCGCAAAATAGAAAAATATTAGGTAAAGAGCCTTGTTTTAGCTTTTGAGTGAGTGAAGCCATCTGTATTCATTTTCTTAAAATAAATGAGTATGGATGCTGATTGATGAAGTATCATCCATTATTTGTAATAACAAGGTTCAATGTGTTTATTGCGAAGATCCGGTCTATTATTAGGGTTCCGTACCAAAATGGTAAAAAGGAATCCTTATGGCTGTCTGTCTGTCACACCTGAATAGCTCGAGAACTACTAATGCTATCAACTAGAAAGTTAGAATAGTTTTAGATGACGTTAGCCCAACTACTTTGCAAACAAGAAAAAACTTTAAAAAAAAATCTTTTTTGCATAAGGGACTGAAAGGGGTTCTTAAAAATTTGAAGTGGGGCTACTAGGGCATGTGGGGTATCATATGAAAGAACGTTGTTTGCATATTCTCAATTTTTTTTTTTTTAGGCAGCACAGTTTCCGACTTTTGATGAAAAATGTAAAAAAAATACCGTTCCCCCCCCCCTTATCTCCGAAGTTTGCATAGATAAAAATCTGAAATTATTCTATGTGATAGAAGTTGATGTAAAGATTACAGGCAAAATAAAACGATGTCTCTAAATAGCACAGTTTTTCAGAAATCATCAACATTATATAGGTATACGTACGGAACCCTCGGTGCGCGAGTCCGACTCGCTCTTGACCGGTTTTTTTTTCATTAGGTAAGTCATGGGGACTTTAGTACGGGCAAAACTCACACAGCGCCCGGAGGTTAATCTAATAGTTCGGCCGTACAGTCTCGTGATGGTCTCATTGAATTTTTAACCTACGAAAAAAAGGATGTTCTCAAGTCGACGCGTATATACAACATTATTTTTACTATATGCGAAACCTGAATATAGTTTGTTCAGTATATGGAACTGAATCGATATATTTCGTCCCAAAAATATTTAAGTGTGATTAATTTATTCAATAACTCAGTAATAAAATATTTACATCATATAAAAACTAACCGACTTAAAATAATAATATATAAGATAAACGCTAACAGACTTAACATAATACTATATGTACATGTAAAAAAAAAAAAAAGGTGGGGGATAGAATCATAGGGCATCAAAAAATTCGTCCGCATCGCTGTCAACAGGAAAGGTGCCCAGAAGGCTGGCAGCTTTGCCACGTTGTATGGCGATGCTGATTCTTTGTCCGAAAAATAGACCAGCCCTCTGGTCACGTGAAGAGTCGACCAACCGCTTGACGATATCTAAAAGATTTAACATTTTCCAGTGTGATGGAAAATGTTATCACCATTTAATTACTTACATTACAATCGCCGTACGGTTAGGTAGGTACCTACTGACAAATTATTATCAATGAGCGCAAGACGACCCTGGAGGCGCGGGGGCGCCGTTAGCATGTTTTTGTACGGACAACCCGGTAACATAACAATTTTATAACTTTGTGATTTTTCATGATACAGTTTTGAAATGTACATAGTTTCTTTACATAAAAATACTAGAACACGTGTTTCGGGTTTCGCATATACTAAAACTAATCTCGTGTCACAATGTTAGTTACCATACTCCTCCGAAACGGCTTGACCGATTTTTATAAAATTGTATATGTTTTAATATGTATATATTCAGTAGGTCTGAGAATCGGCTACTATCTATTATACACTATGAACCGTTATTCTAGACCTATACAGTGAGACAGCATCTTTCCGGATCTGACGTCACGACCTCTCTTGTTCCCCTCCCAATCGGCTCCGCCCCGCTGTAGCCGGGGGGAGGGGCGTGGAGCTTGCCCGAACAGTCAGGCGTGCTCTTCACATTGGCATCGTTTTTCGGTGCGATCACACCTCTTCTAGTGCGGGCAACAGCGCTGCTGTTTAAGTTTTTAAAATTATTAGTTTAAATAAAAGTACCTACATTTTTTAGTTCGTGGAAATAAACTTTTTTTTTTTAGTGCGTGTTTTGTATACGTAATGGAAAAATCCACGAAAGCGCCTGCCGAGGGTGACGGGAGTCGCCCGCCTCCCCCTGCATCACCGCAGGCATCTTCGTCGTCATCATCAAGCAGCTCCACCCCACGTCGGAAACGACGGCAGCTGCGGCAGGATACCCGAGAGAACGAGCGCAGGTTAGACTTGCTGTCAAATCAAGTGAGTGAAATATTATCCTACTTAAAAAATAACGATCGCTTTTCAAACAAAGAAACCGAGCCCGAATCTGATTCTGATATTTCCTTACATCCATCTGCAGGCTTGAGGGTTTCTCTTGGGAATGATCACCTTCTCAGTAAACCACAGAAGGCTAAAGTATTCGAATTTCTGGTATCCACTAACCTAAAAGAACCTTCTGTTGAAAATGCCTCAGAGGGTAGATTACATGTGCTAAATAAACTACATCATTTTGATACTAATGATTGGCAAAGGGTTAGATACCTAGAAACTGAGCAAAAGTATGTCGCTAAGCCAGGTTTTTACGAACTCGATGTTAACACTGAACTTAGACATTGTGATACAAATTCTTCTTGGCTTAGATTACTTGATAGATCGTTTGGAGCTTTTACTCATGGGCTTATACAACAAAATGAGCTGCTAAGAAACAACTTTCAGCAAATCATAGAATGGGCGCAATCGCCTGGCTGTGTACTCAACGCTGACACGCTTTTTGAAAAGATTAATGCTTCTTTTTCCGAAAACTCATCTTACATGAAAGTGTCCGAGGATCTCTTGCAAATGAGTTGTGGAAGGCGTGCTGATATCATTCAAAGACGTCGTGACTGCATTTTGTCGGGTGTCAAGGACAAATATGTAAAGGTGGACTTGCAAAAGATCCCCCCAACACAATATAACCTTTTTAATCCACAGGATTTAACCACATTTTTACAAAAGGCTGGTGGTACAAGTAAGTTATTCTCTGCCCAAAAGCGCCCTGCGGAAGAGCCTCATGCCATGTCTATGCGGAATAGACAGGATGGCCCTCCCGCTAAGCGACCACGCAAGCCCTTTCACGGAGACAATCCTGGGTTCGATCCCCAGCCATCCACGAGCTTTCAAGCGCCCCCCAAAAGTAGAGGCCGAAAGTCGGGAAACAATAAATCCGGTACAAGACATAATGAAAACAAAAAACGGTCCTTCGGCAATCGTAAATCCGATCAGTATCGTAAGTGACTATCCTCAAGAAATTTTATTTTATGGCGGGCGGTTAAAAAATTACATTCAAATTTGGAAGAATTACGGTGCTCCAGGGAACATTATAAAAATGATATCTGGTTACCGAATTCCCTTTTTCAAAATACCCCCACTTCAAAGTCCAGACTTGTTAACACGTTTTCAAACTCCAACGAGCTTATTGATGTCGCAACAAGTCGAGATTTTGAAACAACAGAAAATTTTGATTCGAGTAGATCCATCTCCAAGTTATGTCTGTCCGATGTTTTTAGTGCAAAAGTCAGATACCAACAATCGCCCGATATTCAATTTAAAAAATCTAAACCGCTATGTAATTCAAACAAAGTTTCGCTTAATAAATATGTACCGTGTGCCGGATTTCTTGCAACCAAACGACTGGGCGATCAAAATAGACCTTTCTCAGGCCTATTTTCACCTAGCAGTCAGCCCCAGTCATCAACCATTTCTGCGAGTACTATACGCAACAGAAAAGAAGTCGAGCCCGAAGCTCCTTCAGTTCACTTGTCTGCCATTCGGGCTGTCATCAGCACCCAGGGCATTTGCGACAGTGACAAATTGGGTAGCAGACGTGCTGCGCGAGAAGGGCATGCGAGTCATCGTCTATTTGGACGATTATTTAATCGTGAACCAAGATCGATTAACCCTAATGGACCATGCTGCGGAAGCTATAAGAGTCCTAACAACTTTGGGATGGATGATCAACTACAAAAAATCCACATTGATCCCTACAAAGGCAGTAGACTATCTCGGCATAAAATGGAATCTCGCCCTGAATTCCAAGTATTTGCCCCAGGAAAAGGTTTCCAAAATCTCCAATATGATACGCCACATACTACAGGTAAATCGATGGAGTTTGCACGACGCTCAATGCTTGCTAGGCATGCTAAACTTTGTAGCCTTCGTTGTGCCCAGAGGTCGGCTTCATTGCCGCCCGTTACAAGTAGCTTGCAATCGGCTTCCAAAGCACCAAGCACACGTAAAACGCCCATTCGAGTCGGAACTGTCGACGACCTTAATGTGGTGGTTACGAGCTCTGTCTACAGGAACAGCGATACATCCAGATCCTGTCTCTCATTATGTAACGACAGATGCATCAGCCAGAGGCTGGGGTGCCATAGTAGACGACGCTTGTCTGAGCGGATTATGGTCCCCGGAGCAGAAAAATTGGCACAGCAATTTAAAGGAAATGTGGGCAGTTATACAGGCCTTAACCAATCGTCAGCAATCGCTACGTTATTCAACCGTGCTAGTTCAATCAGACAACAAGAGTGTGGTGAGTTACATGCGGAACGAGGGGGGTCTCCGATCACAGAACCTCTACCGGCTAACTTGCATGTTATTCGAGATTGCGGACGAGAACAAGATTCATCTGGTGTCTCAGTACCTGCCCGGTCAGGTAAACACAGAAGCAGACATGCTGTCAAGGCTCAAATTACCCGGGGAGTGGACCCTCATGGAAGAGGCATGTCAAGAGGTATTTCGCAAGTTCGGAATGCCCGAAATCGACTTGTTCGCCTCGAAAACCGCGCACGTGCTTGCGCGCTACGTCTCACGAGATTGCAAAGACTCGAACGCAGAGTTTCACGACGCCTTCAGCAGAAGGTGGTCATACCGACGAGCGTGGATATTCCCACCACCACACATAATTCCACGAGTTCTGTCACATCTCAACCTGTGCAAGGGTCGATACATCCTAATAGTACCGCGCTGGTCCAAAGTGTTTTGGCGGCCAGACCTGAAGAGGAGAGCGGTGAGCGCTCCTTTACCCATATTCAATCTTCATCGGCGGTTACTAGACACACGGACTTATCTGCCTCCGGTTCACGTGGACCAGATGTATCTAGAGGCATGGCTAGTGAAGGGTGGTGTGCCGAATTAACAAATTGGGCTCAAAACGAAATAGACCTACTTCATTCTAGCTGGCGACCCTCTACGAAGAAAATGTATGCTGGTATTTGGAAAAAATGGTTGAATTGGTGTACTCATAATAATTTCAACCATACAAACCCCTCTGGTGCCCAAGTCGCTAAGTACCTAGCATACTTGCACTTAACTCTTAAACTGTCTTATAAAACTATTTTAGTTTATAAATCAACAGTTGCCACTTTGGCCTGTTCTAACGGACAAATCATAAGCAGTGATCCTATCGTTCAGAGAATGTTAAAAGCTATTTCACTTGCTAATGTTGATTCCAAACCTAAAAACTCTGTCATTTGGGATCCACGTATTGTGGTAGAATGGCTCAGCTCTAACCAGCCGCCTCATTCAAGTTTATTCCAAGTATCTCGTCGCACAGCACTGATTTTGCTACTCGCTTCTAGTCGTAGAGTCCATGACCTGACACTGTTACGGGTTGATAGTGCACATTTTGAAGACAATTCTAATCATATTGTTTTACACCCAGCATTTGGCTCAAAGACAGATAGCTATATACACAGACAATCATCATGGAAATTGCACACACATACAGATAAATCCATATGCCCTGTATGGTGGATACGTAAGTTGATAGAATTATCATCATCACGTAGAATTAACAATGACATTAATCATTTATTTATATCAACTCGTGGCAGAGTCAGGCCAGCCTCCCGAACAGTGATTGGAGGTTGGGTTAAAACTATTCTTAAGGAGGCAGGAGTAGAGGCTACTCCTGGTAGTACTCGAAGTGCCGCAGCATCTCTCAACTGGCTTGAGCGCCACAATATTGACGAGATCATGGCAAAAGGGAACTGGCGTGTCCCCAACACATTTGTACGGTTCTATTCAGCCGAAATTAACACATCGCAAAGTCGTAACAATTTATCTCTGACATTTGAAGCTGTGTAGACTCTAAATAATATATGATTATATACCTATTAATCAATGTAATTTCAATCAATCTTTCAGGTCAAAGCAACATTGTTATATTAAGTTAAATTGGTTTATTTAATCTAAGTAGGTATGCTATGCATAACTAATGTAACTTTAGTTCAAAGCAAATCTTAATTCTTTGAATAACATTATCATGAATGCATACATTGTGGTGCTAATCATGTTATGTGAATGGCAAAACTTAGTTTTGGCGGTTCAAATAAAAATATTTTTCTTTACTTACATAATTATACAGTTTTTATTTTTACATTGAGTCACTTACATTTCTAATAATAATGTTCTCACACAGTTATATTTTG
Organism: Tiliacea aurago; assembly: GCA_948098905.1. Classification (NCBI taxonomy): domain Eukaryota; kingdom Metazoa; phylum Arthropoda; class Insecta; order Lepidoptera; family Noctuidae; genus Tiliacea; species Tiliacea aurago. The sequence continues at coordinate 21,705,890 of OX402576.1, forward strand.
TTTAATATAAATACTCCTAGGTACCTATATTAAACAAAATTATTTCGATACCTAAATAATTTATTTTTCACACATTGGCATATACTTAGCTTGCCACCAGGCGATAATAAACACATCTCACTGTATAGGTCTAGAATAACGGTTCATAGTGTATAATATAATGTTTTACCTGAAAATAAAACAGTTATTATATACGGAACCTTATTCTAGACCTATATTTTTAATCCTGCCTGGTGGACTCATAATCCACCGGAAGTGAGATGCAATGTGAAGAGCACGCCTGACTGTTCGGGCAAGCTCCACGCCCCTCCCCCCGGCTACAGCGGGGCGGAGCCGATTGGGAGGGGAACAAGAGAGGTCGTGACGTCAGATCCGGAAAGATGCTGTCTCACTGTATAGGTCTAGAATAAGGTTCCGTATATAATAACTGTTTTATTTTCAGGTAAAACATTATATTTTTAAGGGTGGCTTTCCCACGGGATCGAGACTTACGCGGGTGAAACCGCGGGGCGCAGCTAGTACTGTATATAATTATATTTTATGTACGACCACGCATAACTTTTTACAAAGTAGTCCGATTTTAATGATTCTTTTTTAGGGTTCCGTACCCAAAGGGTAAAACGGGAACCCTATTACTAAGGCTCCGCCGCCGTCTGTCTGTATGTCTGTCTGTCTGTCCGTCTGTCACCAGGCTGTATCTCATGAACCGTGATAGCTAGACAGTTGAAATTTTCACAGATGATGTATTTCTGTTGCCGCTATAACAACAAATACTAAAAAATGTAATAAAATAAATATTTAAGGGGGTTCCCATACAACAAACGTGATTTTTTTTGCTCGTTTTTGCTCTATATTGATAACGGCAACAGGTAGACGCTTGAAATATTCACAGAATATGTACATATATATTCACTTTAAAAATAAATAATTAAAATAAAACAAATATTTAAGGGGGCTCCCATACAACAAACGTGTTTTTTTTGCCTTTTTTCACCCTTCGTGCGCGAGTCCGACTCGCACTTGGCCGGTTTTTTTTTATTTACTTAGTTGGACCCATAAAATAGGGGTTGTTGATTTTTCACCTATACTGAATTTTCATTTGAGAACTGATTCTGTTGAAACTTGGCACTCATAATGTAGTTCTGTTGTCACTACAACAAAATAGAGATCTGGAGTTGATTTGATGATGGAGACGGAAGATAGAGCTCCTCAACAGTTTACAGCAATTACATCATGTCTGGGCTTATTTAATTCATCTTGATAAGAACTTTAGAGCTAGCTGGGGTATGACTGTCATCTAGGGTCTGATGTTGAAGACGGAAAGAAAAAAGAAACTGAAAAGCAAAAAAAACATAAAGGCGCAAAGTAAAATAATGGCAGCTGGATTGCTCTTCGGTAATTGATCTGCGGTGATTATTAATTTGGCGCCGACGCAAAATTAGAGCTTAGTAAGACTGAAAGCGTTATTTTTTCTTTTTCTTTTTTTATAGGCCATGTATGTATATGTATCTTTAATATGACTCTAAATATTTGATTTATTTACCTTTATCCACACTTGAGCACAAGTCACAACACAAACCGCCTTATTACAAAAAAAGATTTATATTTTGACAGGGCTTAAACCATGGAGCCAGTTTTTGTAATAAGAACGTAACAGTGATTGAAATACCGTTCTTTATACAAAACTGAAAACTTCGTTCGGTACTAAGTTGTCAGTTTTGTGTTTAGGAACTTTACCATTGTCGGAATAAAGTTCGAAATTCAATAATGGCTCCATGTTTTAAACCTGGGTCTGAAGATAAACCTTGTTTTGTAATAAGGGGGAAGATGTTTTGCGACTTGAGTCGACAATTTTCCTATTCCATACTTGTTTAGAACATTATTGACATACCTATAATTTATTATGATACTAATAGTTACCTATTAGTAAGGAGGTACTCTGCATTGTCTGAATATTTGACGAGAAAAGAATCCAAACAGTTTTAAAATATCACATTAAACAAAGAACAAAGTCTAATGCAGAGGCAACTTTGTTATGAGGTAATTGCTTAGTACCCTCCCGGGTTGCTCCCCTAATGAGTTGGCAAATACCCTTATACGATGCCAGAGTCCCAGCCTTAAGCTCTTGCTTATCATCTGTTAGTCAGACTATTAATTTAGTTCTACCGTGATAACCAGTTTGCTCTCAGTACACCAACAAAAAATTGCGGTAGCTACTAGGTAGTGATGTAAGTACCTACTACAATGGTAGGTACTACATATAATTGCATTGTTTGCAAATATTAGAGCATTTAATATAGATTCCCGTAAACACGCTAAGAAGATCATACCATTTAAATAATTAATTTAGAAATAGATTTCAAAATTCGAATTAAAAACAAAAATATTGCGTTATTTGAATTAACATTTTCTTTTTATCACAATCAGCCTTCGATCAACAATACCAACTAGATAACGGGTCACGTACAAATTCAAAGCTAAATGCTCTCCCGTGTGAATATGTTACGTAGGAGCTACATTTTTTTACTAACGAACTGAGACAAAAGTTTTAAAACATTTTTAAGTTCAACCTAATTACAACCATGGCACCTAGTAATAAAGTCTAAAATAATTTATCCACGCATCTAGGTACTATTCTGTTACATACAAAAGTTTGCGCGTGTATTGGCCAATCTTGGCCAAACAGTTGTAGCGCTGCACGCTGGTTTAAAATCGGCAATTTTGTTTAAAATTTGATATTATTTGTTAGTTTAAAGCTTAAACTATAACTTATTCTACATGTACTTACTGAAAGTAACACACTCCGGCCGTTAAATTGCTTTTTATTCGAGCATTATTTTTGCAATTTTTAAATACACATTGCGGCGGCATTGTGAATCGTGTTTACATTGGCTGTGTTTCAAGCGAACTAAACAAATTAAGAGCTCACATCTCAAGTGCGCTGTTATTTACCGAGACGTATTTTTTGCGCCGATCCGATATCTAGTTGGTATTGTTTATCGAAGCAATCAGCCTATAACTTTCCCACTGCTGCGACACAGGCCTCCTCTCGCTGAGAGGGAGTGAGTGGGCCGTAATTCACCACGCGGGCCAAGTGCGGGTTGGTAGATTTCACATGTCTTCGAATTTTTGGCTCTAGAATCGCGATATTTTCCTTCACCGTTAAAGTGGTGATGAAATAATTTACGCAAAGTAATGCGCCTGTCTGGGTTTGAACCTACGACCTACAACTCGGTAAGTCACAGCCGTTACCACTGGGCCACAACTTCTTTTTATCATCATCATTAAATCAATCAAATTTAAGTAGGGACTTATTCGTGATATTACGAGTATAGTACAGAAATACCTACAATTATAGTACAGCAATACCTACATGCCATGCCAACTGTGTCCACAATAGAGAGATGCGAATTTATTATAATTGAATGTATACAATATTAAAAACGTTTAATTAAAAAATAAGATCACTGCTGTTTCAGGTAGCAAGAAAAGTATCTCATGAGTATAGACGCTCTAAGTCCCGTATTACAGAACGTCACTCAATACTCAAGCATTACTTAAAACTAGTTTCAACCAATCTAATGGCTTGATTCTAGTTTTAAGTAATACTTGAGTATTGAGTAACGTGCTGTAATACAGGCCTAAGATGACTTTGGACGTAATAAAGCAGCGACAAACAAAACTGTACTTTGTGTAAATTATTTCATCAGCACTGCTCTCATAACGGTGAAGGAAAACATCGCGAGGAAACCAGCATGTCCTAGAACCAAAAAATCGAAGACATGTGTCATCTACCAACCCGCACTGGGCCTGCGTGGTAGATTAAGGCTTACTCCCTCTCACAGAGAGGAGGCCTGTGTCCCAGCAGTGGGAACATTATAGGCTGATTATGAACAAAACTGATAAAAAAATATGGTTTTACTTAAATAACTAGCGTTTGCTCGCGGCTTTGCCCGCTTGGAGAGAGGTCGTAATAAAAACCCTATACAACATGTCCCAGAATTAACGCACAACCTCTTAAGGGGTCATTGTACTCATCATTATGAACAACATTTACTATAGCACCAAACCTAAAATCGCGAAAAAAAAATTGCTTTGTAGGGATACATTTTGACGATGACGAGATAAGAGAACATAAATGTAGGGAACAGCTTTTTTTTTTCGCGTTTTCAGGTTTGGTTCCATAGCAAAAGCTGTTCATAATTATGAGTACAATGACCCCCTTAAGAGGTTGTGCGTTCATTCTGGGACATGTTGTATATACCAACATCCATGTTTATATATATGAGAAATAATGTGTTTTACTAACATCGGCTTTACTGTTCATGTATGTAAGCTGCAGTCTCCTGTGGTCCTGGAAGGCGTTTCGAAGGAACTGCTTGTCACCATACACAGCGACTCCAAGCTCCTCGCGCTTCGCTGAGATCTCTTTGCGAAGCTGGCGAATGTCACGCGAGTACCGCTTCTTCTGCTTCGCCAAGTCACCTTCATGGATCTTGCGGTCACGTTCTAAGGTCACAAATAAACCAATTAAGTAGAAGAGAATAAGTCTGTAGCTTAAGAAATAATAATATTTGTATACAAGTTAGCCAAATAATCGTCAAAACAAAAGAGATAAAATAAGAAACAAGATCGAAAATAAAAAAAACCGGTCAAGAGTGAGTCGGACTCGCGCAGTGCGGGTTCCATACGTATATATGATGTTGATGATTTCTGAAAAACTGTGTTATTTAGAGACATCGTTTTATTTTTCCTGTAATTTTTACAAAAACTTCTATCACAGAATAATTTCAGATTTTTATCTATGCAAACTTCGGAGATAAGGGGGGGAACGGGTTTTTTTTTTTACATTTTTCATCAAAAGTCGGAAACTATGCTGCCTAAACAAAAAAAAGTGTTTGAGAATGTGCAAACAGCGTTCTTTCATATGATACCCCAAATGCCTTGTAGCCCCAATTCAAAATTTTAAGACCCCTTTCAGTCCCTTTTGCAAAAAATATATATTTGTTTTTGTTTCTTTCTTGTTTGCAAAATAATTGAACAAACGTCATCTAAAACTATTCTAAATTTCAAGTTGATAGCATTAGTAGTTCTTGAGATATCCAGGTGTGACAGACAGACAGACAGACTTAGTCTCACCATAAGGGTTCCTTTTTACCATTTTGGTACGGAACCCTAATATGCATTTACGTCTGGAAATAACGCTCATGAATCCTCTTTATTTCACAAAAATAATTGAGAAAATATGCGTCACAACACACATCCTTCCAAGGGACAAAACTTCAGCTGCTACGCCGTAGCACTCGTAGCCGCTGTGTTGTAATTGTGGCTACGGATTTGAAAGGAACAAGACATCGCTGGAGCTGAGTGGCCGAGGGTTTACTTTCGATTCAGTGTCCATAGTGTCTTTAACTTATCGCTCGTTCTATTACACGGTGTGGCGTAAATAAATAAAAAATTCTATGCGTCCCTTTAAAAAAAACATAATTATATTACAATGAAAAAAAAAATACACACTCCGGAAATACACTTCATAATTTTTGTTTAACGTAATAAGAATGGTTATACAGAATTTCGGTGCTACGAGTATTAGTATAAAAAGGAGATGTATATGATGCTTAGATTACGTCGCGTTTTTATCTTCAGCTAATACGACCTACGGATTGACTGCAGCCAGACCCCAGGATAGCGATGACATTAAGACTAGAACGCGACGCAAAGCACTATGCGGGGAGTTCGATTTGGATCTTACCAGTGGCGAGCGCTGCATACATGCAAATAAGCTCTGCATACCCTGCAGTCCCATACATACATGCCCCTCTAAATGATAAATAACTATAACACAAAAAAAATCATGGTATTTTATTACTCTAACGCGATTTACGCGCCATCTATGACTTTTTTTTGAAGAAATCCCATCGCCGCACAGGCAGCGCTCCCGTGAACAAAAGCAGCACTACGCCTTGCTTATTCTTCATACAACGCATCTCGTGTAGTACACAGAAAAAGTGTGAATGTGTGCGTGAAAATGTGTGCGCGTGTTTGAGTTTTGGAAGCATAGCTTACATTGCAACCCGTCCAAATTGAGAAGCCGTAAGTGCTACTAATAACAACTAATTCAATCGTTAGTATTAGTTCGTTTATTCAAAGTTTTTTCGCCATACTGTTTCGATTGTTATTCTTGGCGCAAGTCATTGACTGTCTAAGTAAATATTTAGTAAGTTTATTGTAAACAATAGAAAATGATATGGTTGCTGTCAATAAAAATGGAAACGTACACCTGTGGGTCTCACAGTGAAACCTGTGCTGGCGAAGTGTGTATATTAAATTATAGTCTGCCGCTTTTGAGGAAAAAGTTAAATTGATTGCAAAGGTGTACCCGGATTGGATTTAACAAAAAAAAAGTTAATGCTAGGTACTCGGTATTTTCATAGAAAGTTTTATGATTATTATTACTGGCTGGAGGTTGTGTACACACAAACACATTGTTGTTTCCCTTGCATTGCCTAGCCGTGCATACCCTGTCTGGGATCTCTGTGCACGCCCCTGGATCTTACGCCATTGAAATCAACCCAAGAAATCTACAAACCATGAGAGATAGTCAAACAGAAAACTCTGTACGAAATCCTCAATAACTGTTTTATCGACCAAGAAATCGTACTCAAAACTTTACGGCAGGCTTTCATCACCACGCCTACTACCACAAGATCAATAATTGATGAGACGATTTATATCTCTGATGGGATTAATAAAAAAAACCGACTAAGTGAGTGTCGGACCACGCACAATGAAGGGTTCCGTAGTTGAGATGAATTTATCCCAAGAACCAACTTAACATTGGAGTTCAATAACATGTACTCGCATACAATCAAATTGCAAATGTAAGTTGGTCCACTATTAATATTATTACTATCTTAGTAGGATATTTTTCGTTTTAAGTTCGTTATAATAAATACTACTACCGTGAATTTTTTGACATAGCCAAAAACAACCATTTAGCTGGCACTTGACTCCTAACAGAAAACTTCAAAGCTTAATATTACGCAAACGGATCCCTGAATCTAAAAAAACCGGCCAAGTGCGTGTCGGACCACGCACAATGAAGGGTTCCGTAGTTGTGGTCAATTTATCTTAAGAACAAACTTAACAGTGGAAACTTAACTGTAGTTGAAAAACATGATAAGTACCCTATGCATTTCAACACAATATTGATTGATTTACCATGTTATTTTAAGATCACAGACTTCTTATAAGTTTTCCTGTAATCTATAAGTACAATTAAAGAACTATTTTCTGTTTTTTTTTGCAACATTTTAGTTTGAGTAGTTTCGGAGATAAGGGCCCCTGGTTATTTTTCATCTATTTACTTAAATAATTTCAAAAGTATTTATTTTAAAATTATTAAAAATATAATTATATGAAATCCTTAAAACAAGCCCTTTCATTTAATATGTCACACAGTAAAGTAAGAAAACTTTTTTTTTTTTCTTATTAGCCCCCCAAAAGTAACCTCCATAATTATTTACGTAACACGTCCGTGTTTGGGTCACACAGTAGATTCGGAGCAAATCAGCTGTGACAAACGGACAGACAGACAGACAGACACACGAGTGATCCTATAAGGGTACCTTTTTTCCTTTTGAGGTACGGAATCCTAAAAATGGTTTCCATGGACCCGCAAATTTTTGACGGGCCTATCGAACTATACCCCACATCAAGGGACAGATGAGAAAAAAAAAGGCAGTCATAGGGGGGCTGCCAACAGTGGAAACTTGTCGCTCAGCGCGCCTAAAATTTTACTTCACTTACTACTACTACAGCATGTCGGCGCGGGCATGTCGGTGACACGAACCCATCATTCTTTCCACTACCGAAAATCGCTCTTCAACGCGCGTAAAGTAGTTTTCACTTCAAAAACAGTTTTTGAGGACACATACAAGAACAGTTTTCGGCGTTTTTTGCAATGCTTTTTTTCTAAATTATTAAAAAAAAAATGTAGTGTTAAATATTGTACGGTAGTACGGAACCCTTCGTGATTATTTAAGCTTTTTCCCACGGCTTCGCCCGCGTGTTGGTCGGCAATTCTACCACGGGCATGTACTACCGGGATAAAAAGTATATTATGACCTAATCCATGTTACGGTCTACCTGTGTCTTAGTACCTTCCATGTTATTGAAAAAAAAATAAGTATTTCATTTTTATTTAAATAATATTTTAATGGCCTGGTTGCTAGGACCTTTTAGCCAAGTCTTTAGTCAGAAAACTTGTTTATATATTGATGAAATGAATTTTATTCAATGCATGATGATGATATTCCCCCGCCCGCTCCCCGGTTTCAGTAAAGATGTGACTCTTTACTGAGACCTCACGCCGACTTCTTGAGAGAACTTGAAGTGAAGTTGCACTGTTTTGTTTCATTTGCCTACACTAATGCACGTTCACAAACACTAAAATGGTTAACCACAATTATTACACATTAATATTCGGCTAAACACAAATAGAAAATAAAACAAAACTTCTGAACATGACGCTTCACTTTCCCGCCAAGAAGTCCTGATTTTAATTTACTACTTTGTCGGCGTGGTCCATAAAATATGTATACTCATGCCAAATTACAGCTTTCTAGTACTGAGTCTCTTAGCTAAGCCGCGGACAGACAGACGGACATGGCGAAACTATAAGGGTTCGCTGTTAACTACGGAACCCTTAAAATCTAATAAATACTGGACCAGCTGGACTTACCATACAACTTTATCAGTTCTCGATACTGACTGATTTTGTCCTTGATAACCCAGTTCCCATCTTGCATGCCATGCTGGCGCACTTTAGCCGCCGACAACATCTTGATTCACAATAAACTTGCTACACAAATAAATATATATTTTAAAGTAATATTATCAATTAATTAAATTGCGGAGGAAATATTCATGACATTAGAAAATTTTTTTTTCATGCTGCACAATTGTGACGTTGATAAAATAAATTTAAAATGAGGTTGTACTAATGAGGTAATAGTCAAGCAACAAGAACTAACCTTTTTTTTTTTGTTCACGGGGTGGAAAATCCTCATGGATGTCCTCCGCCCTGGGGCGGGCGGAGGGGTCTGTCAGACTCTTACTGACTAAAAACCACCCCAGTGTTCCCCTCCCACACTTGCACCGGAGATCTTGGGATCTGTTATTCCTTCCGCAATCCCCGGAACAAGAACTAACCTAACCTTTTTTTTTTTTTTTTTTTTTTCTCTCTGAGAAATGCAATTACGCATGCCCGCTCGTGGAGGACGATTCGGGGTATGTGGGACTCCCTGCCGGTAATGACGACAGTATACCCACTAAAACTCAGCGGTGTTCCCGCATCGCCGTGTTGGGAGGGCCATGGGATAACGGTTGAACCTTTTCTTCCACGACCCTCCCGGCGCATGCCCGCCTAGCTGGCGGGCCCCGCATGCCCCCCCGTTACTGGGGGGCTACGGGAATGGCCGGGAACTCCTGGCCATTCCCGTCCGACACTGGTGGAGGCCTGTGCAATACAGGCAAGGGTGCCCCCGCACCCGTTGCCTGCTGGCCTCCACCTGGGAGGAGTCGGAGATGACGTTCAAAGTGACGTCTTCTTCGACCCCTCCTCCACCGTGCGGTGGGCTCGCGCCACCCGCTGGGCTATGGCCCTTTGAGGTGCCCGCAAGGGAACTAACCTAATGTTAAGTACCGTTCTCTTTTTGAATTTTAGGATTGTTTTCACCCCACAACTAGTTATTAAGCTTTTATGTGTAATTGCTGATTTGATGAAGCTCCCGGCTTCTCATTAGTCCACTCGCTGAGCGATTGGATTGGCCTGCTGATGGGCACACTAGCGCCGCGTCCCCGCGCACTTTCACATTGTATCATCGTGTAAAATTCTCCCACGCGCTCCGCGTTATAAAAACATTTTTCTGAAAAGAAATGGTCCTTCAGTGAGTTAATATTACAATCCCCGCAAGACACTAGAAAATAACATAACCAGCACCTGTGGAAAATATGTGTAGTGTGGTTTAACCTGGATTCAGACCTGGTCACCCCGCCGATCCCAAGAAGCGTGAAGCAGTGGGCCGGAGATAGCAGGTGAGCTTCACGAATTTATTACACATAATTGTTTGATCCGTTCGAGCCGGATTTATTTCTAAGTACTTGTTGTGGGGTTATTTTCAGTTTAATTAGTTCCTAAAGTCTCAGTACATTTTGCGTCGTTACGCGTCCAAAATGGCGGAGCTAATTCTACAAGATATTTTCGAACGCGAGATCATTATCGATGATCTCCAACGTATATTACATTTCATACATTCAGACGAACAACAGTTTAGATCGCGCTCAAAAGAGTTAACTTTACAACAAAGAAAGTTCTTCAAACTTCAGGCTAAAATAAAAAAAGCCTTAATCAAGTCCAATACTTTCGACAAAGAGGAACAACTACAGATTCGTAACAATTTTAATGATTTTTATTATGCAATTAGTGTTCACTTAGACAAACTAAAAGAAGACGATAATGAGCGTAAACGAAGATTATCGTCTAGTACGGCGATTAATAATTCAGTGGTACATGCATCATGTAATTCTAGTCATAATAATTGTGCAACTAGATTACCTATGCTTCCAATGCCTACCTTCTCAGGGGAGACCACGGATTGGCCCCCATTTCACGATTTGTTTCGTTCATTGGTGCACGGCAAAAATACTTACACGGAAACAGAGAAGTTTCGTTATTTGTTATTGTCATTAAAAAATTAACCCTATAACCTTATTAAATCTATACCAATAACAGACGAAAACTATAGTGTTGCGTGGGATATATTGGTTTCTCGGTATGACAACAAGCAGGCTATCGCCACGAAACATCTGGAAAAAATATTAGATATTGACCCTAGTACCGAGAAAATGACTCAAAGTCTAAGAAATCTACTCAATGTTTATCAAGAAAACATCAAAGCATTGCAGGCGATGCAGTTTCCTATAGATCAATGGAGTTTCATATTAATGACGATTTTACTACGTAAAATTCCGTCTAGTATTCAAAAACGTTTCGAATTATCATTATCAAAACCATCGGACATACCCGACATAAATTCATTGATACATTTCTTAGAACGCGAGTTAGCCGCGAACGAATTCTCTTCTTACCCACAAAATATTAATAATCTTGAAAAGGTAGCTAGTACTTCACGAATTACGCGCCGCGCGCTAGTAGCTAGTGTTACGTCATCAAGTTCGAATAAAACAGATGTACAGTCTATCAACGGAAATAATGTTAAAAATAATTGTTTATGTTGTGATGCTCAACATACGTTGACAAAATGTTCCAAATTCCTTAATTTATCTCCGCGTGATAGGTATTCGTTTATTCAAAACAAAAACGTTTGTTTAAATTGTTTACATGTCGGTCATGATTTAAAACAATGCAAATCCAACTTTATTTGTCGCTCATGTCATAAACGTCATCACACGTTACTTCGTTTCGAAAATTCTCATAGTTTATCAGTTATTAATGAAGTAAGGAGTATTGATAATTACGTTTCACTTCCTGTGAACGAAACGACAGAGACAGCGGCAAGCAGTGCTTCGCACGCCGCCGCATTGACTGCGGTGAATCATGCTTGGCGCGAGAGCTCAAGCGATTCGCAATGCATTGCTCCGTCGATTAGCGCGAGTACGGTCCTCTTGTGCACGGCACTCATCAATGTTCATGTCGGCCCACAAAAACACCAAGTTCGGTGTATTATTGATACAGGGAGCCAAGCGACTTTTATTACTGAGGCATGCGTGCAGTAGGTTTAGCCCGTAGGCAAGCCCACGTCCCAGTTTTCGGTATTGGTGGGTCTGAAGTAACAGCCGTTTACCCCAATGGTATAGTGTCTTGTCATATCACTCCTACATTCGGAGATCAACCTTCGATTCCAGTTGATGCATTAATTTTATCTAATCTTATTTCACGTATGCCATGTGTGACGTTGCCTTATAAGGGATGGTCACACATAAATAATTTAAATTTAGCTGATCCTAAGTTTTATCTTCCACAATCGGTGCAAATGCTTCTAGGTGCGGATATACTATCCCAAGTTCTATTAGGTCATGTGATTAAGGGTCCACCCGGTTCACCGATGGCTATGAACAGTATCTTTGGTTATTTACTAATGGGGGAGGTTTCATGCAACCAAAATACATCTACTTCACTTCAAGTATGTCTCAGTAGTTTAAGCTCATCATACGATGACGGTGACAATCTGAGACGATTCTGGGAATTGGAGTCTCTTCCGGAAAAGAGAATCCTAAGTCCCGACGAAGCGCTGTGTGAATCTATTTTCGTAAATTCACACACTCGCGATAAATCTGGGCGATATGTCGTTCCACTTCCTTTCAAACTGAATGCACCCGCCCTCGGCGAATCACGAGATACGGCGGTCTCCAGGTTTAGGAAATTAGAATATAGGTTAGAACGTAATCCTCAGCTTAAGGTAGAATATCATGCTTGCCTCCAGGAGTACTTGGAACTCGGTCACATGGAGCTCATTGATGTACCTACTTCGTTAGCTAATAGCTATTACATTCCGCACCACTGCGTGGTCAAAGAGTCCAGTGAGACTACTCGTACTCGCGTCGTATTTGACGCGGGTAGTAAAACTTCGAATGGAATATCACTTAATGATGTTCTACTGACTGGTCCAAAGTTGCACCAGGATATAGTAGACGTTTTATTAGGTTTTCGTATCCATGCAATTGCTGTAACTGCCGACATCAAGCAGATGTACAGAAACATTAAATTACAACAATCCGATTGGGATTTTCATCGCATTGTATGGCGTAAATCACCAACTGAACCGTTGCTTGATTATCGATTGCGAACCGTCACCTTTGGTGTTAGCTCATCACCATACTTAGCCCTTCGTACTATTCAACAGTTGGCTCATGACGAAGCCGCTGACTTCCCGCTAGGTGCTAAGGTTCTCCAGGACCAGGTTTTTGTAGATGACATCGTCACCGGAGCAGGCGACGTAAAGAATGCATTGATTTTACAACGCGAGTTAGTAGGTATTTGTAAGTCCGCCGGTTTCGAGCTACGTAAGTGGCAGAGCAATTCGCCAGCGTTACTCGCTGCTTTACAAACTTCAGTGAGTCAGGGCGAGCGGCTTGATAACGTTTCTTTCGCTCTGATGGAGAATGACAAACAAATCAAGGTTTTAGGACTTCAGTGGAATCCTAAATCTGATACTTTCACTTATAGCGTACAACCAACTACGGTTAAAATTACAAAACGGTCCATACTATCACAAATAGCCAAAATTTATGACCCAATGGGATGGTTATCTCCGGTAACTATTTACGCGAAACGTCTCGTTCAGTTGTTATGGATTTCAGGGGTCGACTGGGATGAGTCACCTCCTTTAGATATTATAAATGCTTGGTGTAATTTTCTTAACGAGTTACCATTATTATCAAATTTTCAAATTCCACGTTTCGTATTTGCAAACGTAAACGTAATTCAAATTCACGGGTTCTCTGATGCATCCGAGAGGGCTTATGCCGCGTGTGTGTACACCCGTATATCCGATAATGATGGTCACGTTAAAACATTTCTTCTTCTTGCTAAAACGCGTGTAGCACCTATAAAACCGGTTCTTACGATTCCGCGCCTTGAGTTGTGCGCGGCTGTTCTGTTATCACGGTTGCTTGATAAGGTTAGAAATGTGTATGATAACCACATAAACTGTCAACATGTGTATGCATGGACCGATTCATCCATCGTGTTAGCGTGGCTTCATTCCCCACCACACGAGTGGAAAACATTCGTTTCTAATCGCACGAGTGAAATCTTATCCCGGCTTCCTGCCAACCATTGGAGACATGTTCCATCGGCAGACAATCCAGCTGACGCACCTTCTCGAGGAATGCTTCCTACAAGTTTTATACAAAATCAGATGTGGCTCCATGGGCCCAGGTGGGTCTCACGTGATTCTAATCATCTACCGTTGTCTATGGTAGTAAACTCTTCCACCTCAGCACCGCCTGATGTGGTCGAATACATTTCCAGATTTTCTACTCTAGGCAAACTTGTTAGAATAACAGCACTGTTATTTGATTCTATAATAAATGTAAGAAGGTTCAAGATTCCTATCCACAATACATAGTCTAGTCATAGTCGATTTACTTCAACATTCCTGTTTTTCTGAAGACATTAAAAATATTTCAAATGGAAAATATCCATCAATTAAACTACGTCGACTCAACCCTTTCATGGATAACAAAAATAATCTACGTGTAGGTGGGCGGATTCACAAATCACTTTTACCGTTTGTTTCCAAACACCAATTGATTCTGCCTAAGAAACATCATCTTACAAATTTACTCATTGATCATACACATATCACGCACCTACACGCTGGTCCACAATCCGTGCAATACATTTTACTTCAAAAATATTGGATAATGTCTAGTCGTGACGCTATACGTACACGCATCCATCGATGCGTTCGTTGTTTTCGTGCTCACCCCGTGAATCCACAGCCATGCATGGGTCCACTACCGGCCGTCAGAGTGCGCCCCGAGCGGCCATTTCTAAAAACATCTGTTGATTTTGCGGGTCCATTTTACGTTCGGGTAAATAAAGTCCGAAACGCGAAAATTATTAAATGTTATGTAGCTGTTTTTGTGTGTATGTCCGTCAAGGCTATACACCTCGAACTCGTGTCCGAATTGTCAACTGATGCATTTCTTGCAGCCTTGCGACGCTTCACGTCCCGTAGAGGTTTATGCACCGACATTTACTCTGATTGTGGAAGGAACTTTGTTGGGTGTAATAATTATCTACAAAACTTGTATAATTTTTTACGTAATGATTCTGTTCAAGCTACTCTTAATAATAATGTTTTAGAACAAGGCATTACTTGGCATTTTCAACCTCCTTATGCCTCACATTTTGGTGGCCTTTTCGAATCCGGTGTTAAAAGTTTCAAACACCATTTATACCGAGTCCTCGGTACACAAACTCAAACTTATGATGAGATGCAAACGCTTCTTTGTCAAATTGAAGCGGTACTCAATTCACGTCCACTTTGTGTATTGAGTGCTGACCCATTAGATCCGTTACCTTTAACACCATCTCATTTTTTAATAGGAGATCCGTTGATGACTTTACCAGATGTTTCATTATGCGAGAATGTGTCAAATCGACTCACTAGATGGCGTAGAGTCCAACAATGTGTGCAACATTTCTGGAAACGTTGGAGTCGTGAATATTTACACGAAATTCAACAACGTAATAAATGGTTCGGTCGCGGTAGCAGGTGAGCTTCACGAATTTATTACACACCTAACCTAACCTAGGTCTTGGTAATATACAGTAACATGAAAATATTAATATAAAATATTAAAATTATATTAAGGCCGGGACTCCACCAAAGCGGAGATGTGCGGAGATGTTTGTAAACGACCAATAAGATACCGATAAAATAAGGTTACCGTACCATTGCCGATATATTATTGGTCGTTTACAAACATCTCCGCACATCTCCGCTTTGGTGGAGTCCCGGCCTAACAGTTGGAATCGGAAGCAGGATCTTACGTGGTCTAGTTTCGTAACTTATGAGATTCGTAATTAATATAAATTGATCCAATATCAAATTACATTTTTAGCGTGTGCGTTGGTGCCAGCGTTCCTTGTTTTTTCATTTCCATTTTTTGTTCCTTGTTCCTTGTATATATATACAGGATGTTAAAGAAATTGCGTGCCATAGCTTAGGGGTAGGTTCAGTATCAATAAAGGAACCCAGGAAAAATAAAATAAAAATTCAGAATCAATTCAAGAATTCAGAATTAAAAACAAATTCAATTTTTTTTTTCTAAACGATTGCTATTTTAAGTTAGTAGGTACTAAATTAGGTTGACCTTGCAATTTTTTTTTATGTTTTAATTTTTAATTATTATTTTTTATTTATTTTTTATTTTTCCTGGGTTCCTTTATCGATACTAAACCTACCCCTAAGCTATGGCACGCAGTTTCTTTAACACTCTGTATAATTCTAATATTAGCCCAGCCGCCCGTCTGGGCACGCCACAATTGTGGCGATAAGTCCCCTCTTTAAGGAGTGGCTAGAGAGGCGCCACAGCGTCCTCACCTTCCACCTGACACAGGTCCTCACCGGACACGGTTGTTTCGGGAGATTCCCGTTCAGGATAAAGCGGGAGGAAACGCCCAGGTGTCAACACTGTGGGGATCGCCCGGAGGACACGGTGGAGCATACGTTGGAGGTCTGCCCGGCTTGGGCGGAGCACCGCCGTGTCCTCACGGAGGCGATCGGCGGCGGCGATCTCTCGCGTCCGGCCCTGGTTCAGGCCTTGGTTCGGAGCGAGAGTGCATGGGAGGCCGTCACCTCCTTCTGCGAAGCAGTAATGCTCGCGAAGGAGGAGGCGGAACGCGTGAGGGTGAGGCAGGGTTCGCGCCCTCACGCCCTTAGCCGCCGCAGGAGACGCCCCGGGCGTCGGGAGTCGCAAACTGATTTCCGGCCACCGTAGGCGCAAGCCTGCAGACGGTGAGCGATGGGTAGCTCGCCGTCGGATAAGGACCAGGCACGGGTCGACGGCGCGTTGTGTTTCACGCGCGCCTCAAAGAGATGTCAGCACCAACTGTGACGGGGTCGGTTAGGGCCAATGCCTGCCAGGGTTGCGAGTTTGTCCGAAAGGGATATCGTGGCCCCGGCACACAGGCAACGGAAGGAACACGGGTGGGTTTTAGTCAGTAAAAGTCGGACACGCCCTCCCGCTCAGCCCAGAGCGGGAGAAGTTATTTGATAATTTCCCACCCAAAAAAAAAAAAAGAAAAGCCCAGCCGCCCGTCGCCAACTCGAGCCAGTTCTTAGCTAATTTAATTGCTGATTCAACACTCTGAAATGTAGCAGTAACCATCAAGTTAGGTTGAATGTTTTCTGACTGACTGTGCTCTAGGCAATGTGTATGGCAAAACATAAACAAAATGTTAAATTAGCCGTAAGATTATATGTATTTTTGCATCGGGTTTAGGTAATATTATGAGTGCTACGAGGCTGTAGCGATTAATATTTATATACACTACGCAGTATGTAGGTAGTCTGTGAAAACTGTTTGTGTCGTAAAACATTTTCAATTCCTTAATAAACAAACTTTAATGCAAACAAGCAAAACATATTTACATGTCCTTGTACTCGTAACTACTGAATTCAAAGTTGTGTCAGGCCCCGACCGACACTTCGTTGTTTATAATACTCGTACATTGTCATGCCTACAATCTCATATCACGATTTTATGAAAAGATCAATGTACCTATTTGCGGCAGCCTTTTTCTCTTGTATCGTATTTATAAATACGTAATTAAAAAAAAAAAAACAATAATACGTAACCCTTTTTTGCCGATTGAACAAAAAAGTAAGTTTGGCCTACCTATACAAAAAAAATTTGGGCCGTAGAAGGAACATTTTAACAAACATTTTATAAAAAAAAAATACCGACTTCCAAAAAAACACTACAAAGTGAAAAATTACTTTAATTTCGGAAGTCGGTGTCTTTGGATCTGTATTTTAGTTTTTTGCCACCGAATTCCGAAATTAAAGTAAATTTCATTTTGTAGTGTGTTTTTAAGTCGGTTATTTTTTTATTTTAAGTTTTTTATTTTTCACTTTTTAGTGGGTCAGGTTTTAATCTATGGAAGTTACAATAGCGTAATGTATACTGCTCATCACCTTTTACAAAATATTGCTTTTCCCGATGCAGGGACGTTAATTGTTGAGGAGATCTCCTGGTACTTCACCATCAGCTCCACTTCACCATATGCATGCATTTGTGAGGAGCATAAACTCCTCAGCAACTATATTAAAGTAAGTAATCGAATCGCGACCCGTCAAATACTATTCAAACAATAGTGTATAATAACCTAAATTATGAACCTAAATCGTTGCCATAAGTAACTTTACAAGCAAGTGTGTTAAAATGTATATTGTGGTGTCTTACGACTTCCACGAGAACGAAGTCGCTTGTAAACACCTTGTCACGTTGCTTTATGTAATTACTAATTATAATGTATTCTATAAAATTTTATATATCTATGTACTTCTATGGAGCTTCGGGGTATGCTTTATGTGTTTTCGCGAGCAAGAAAAGTAAAACCCGTGCTTGTAACAAACATTTTATTAATAAACAAGAATAAATTAGTAGATAAGAATAAAAAGGATAAAGAATAAAACTAAGTCTCGGTTTTAAAATCAGGATCCCCGAGCACGGAGCACAGAGCCCGGTGAGTGCGGTCCCCACACTGGGAACCCTGAGGACAGTTTGAGCAAGTATGGCCTGCTTCATATATGGGGAAGCCATCGATATTTCCGGCGGGTCCATAATTACAAAACGTGTACGCCAAAATTTTTGTTTCCGATCGCCTTTTTCCTTTATTTTCCCCCACTATTCCGCGGTGCAAAGGCGACTCTTTTCTCCTGTTGGCGCTATCAGTGGTAGTAAAATCTTCAAACCACACAGATTTCGCTTCAGTCATGTATTTAGTGCGTCGCAGAATGTTTTGACTTGGCATGAATGTTCTTGTCGCACTTGGTATTGAAGACGTTATCGTTTCCTCCCTACTTATTGTTCTGCGTTTGCGAAAGAGAACACAAGAAGGTTTTTTAGCGGTACAAAGAGCTTGAGAGCAGCCAATGCGCCATGTGGACGCCCAAGCTGCTGCCGAATACCAATGAGCGTTACAACCACCGGGCGCGCTACAGTTACTAAGTCTAAAAGACCACACATGCTCAGGTGGAAGAACCCTGGAGCCAGAGAACCACGCGCCCACGGCGTCTGCTAGCAACTGAGCTTCTGTCACCCTGCTCACGACGGCCCGCACGTCCATGTTCTGTAGAACGTTAAATCTGATAGTATTCCTGCACTCGTCATGTCGTTTCTGGCACTGGCGAGCCCAAACTTCTGCCATATGCTCGAGTTCATAGTCCCAGTACATCTTGCGCATGTTAGTGGCGGGTGGCTGACCTGGCTCTAAGCCCATGGCGATATTGTCCCTGTGCCTATTATGCAGTAACAGAATTTGATACCGCATCCAACTGGTCATACCTGACGCATACAGCCTCGAGCTCTGCTTATTAGCGGCTACGCACATTGTGTGCTGGTTTTTCAACGAACAATCAGGATGAGCACAATAATTAAATGCCTCATTGGTTCCGTTATTACAGAACACATATCCTACAATAAAACTACTACAAAATAAGTAAATAATATTCATATCTAATCATAAATTTATAAGCCGCCAAAAGAACAGAAAGATGAAAGAAGACGTCCCACATCCGAATGACTGACAATTATTATATTGTTGCCATATAACCAAAACCCGCTTTAGCCCACAGTCAAACTTTAGCCAACTCTTACCTCTTTGATATTATCTCACTACTTCTCACTTGCCGGCTTCTCCGCGTCCCAGCATTTTGCTATAAGCCGCGTCCTTGTCTGCTTCAAAATGAAGACGTGCAGTAACTCAAAGACCTTTGAGTATTTATACTCAAAGGCAGTAAGTAGGTACACACCTCTATACCTTCTATCTATATGTTAGAGGAACATAAGCCTTTATCGTGCATAAGGCCCATCAAACACGTATCGGAGCCATACCCAGCAGCTAGGTTAAATGTTCTAAGACCTATACCGATTTCTGATACGTTAGTACTTCATTCTAAAAAGTGGAATAATTTTACGATGATAAATACTCAAAGAATGTTACACGCACGCACCACACACTTTGAGTATTTATACCACAAGTACCTACTAAACTACTAACTGAATGTTGCCTACTCTGTGGCTGCTAATGTGCTGAACTTTAGGCTGAACTGCTGATGGCTGATGTCACAGCGTAATGTCATGAGTTTCATATACGAGTATGTCATCCATTTATTCTTGATAATTCAATATTCAACTCACAGTACATTTTTAGATTTTTATATTCAACTCGCAAACTTTATTCGTGAAAATCTCGTTTGTTCGGTAATCTAAGATCCTATTATGGCTACTAAAGCGCCTTCTCAAAATCAGTTTCATTGACCACCATGCATATCAGACTGGTACATATGGTTTTACGAGGAGTTTTTTTATTTTTGATGTCTCTGGGGTTCTTTTACAGCTCGGAATGTCCGGACTTAACTTCATTAAACCATTTCATAATGACTGGCGTATACGGCAGCTTTGCAATAGTTTCATTAGGCCTCATCATAGAAACAGCAATGGAGATGTACACTGATATATTTATAGAGTGCAATTTCATTATTCTGGCCGGTTTGTTCAATATTGTGATTTCTATTTTAGCGTTCTACGAATATTATTCGGGCATACTGCCAGTCAACGAAACAATGAATAAGGGTTTTGTGTCTGCTACAAGTATTGTTATTTGCTTGATAGATTTGTTTTTTGTACATGTCTTCAGATAAATCAAGTACTTACAACATACTAAAACTTGTGTTTTCTTGTACCTACCTAGAAACTAAAAAATCTGTATCGAAGGAAGGAAAATCACAATATCACTAAAACCTAAAAACAATCTGAATGTTGTATTCTTCACACCTTTTTTTGGAGTGTGGTAATCTTTATGGATGTTCTCGGCAAACGGGCACCGAGGGGGTGTGCCAGGGGGAGCACTTGTACTTTGTCATAAATAAAGTGTACAACTTGGATAAAGTGTACAAAACATTCAGATGAATTACGGTTTAAAAACAAAAAAAGCCTTTATAATAATATAGAACCTAAACTATCCGAGGCGGGGATAGTTTAGGTTTAGAGCTAATATTTTTAAGCTCTCGGTCTCGTCGCTCGCTCTTGCATTCCTCATTGATATGCACAAAAACTTAAAGGCTAAATAAAATTAATAAATATAGGAACCACCGACACCAACCACCACCGTAAGCAGTTGCTTATAGTTATATATTAACTTGTTTAATTATGTCGATTTTGGATGACAAACTATTATATATAAAATTTTATGGTGGTTAAAATTACTATTAATAAAGACCTCAACATATCAAATACCTATGTTGGTATGGCAACCCCCCCCCCTTGGGGGAGGCCTTCCAGCAGTGGACGTCTTACGGGTGAAATGATAATGTTTATTTGTAAGGTTTACGTTTGAACTTCATTCTTTAAACATTATTTTCACTTTTTTGTTATTTTGTGTTTCACGAAATGTGTCCAAATAAGGGTGCTCGCCCACGAGCGACTTTTTGTAGCTCCGATAATCGCAGGGATTTATCCGGCGATTTTTGTCAGCGACTCACTCAACTCAGAAGAATAGTGTTCAACCGAAATCAATAGTTCAAATAAGTACTAACACTTGAATTATTATAACAATTACAATTACCTACCATTTTAGTAGGTACCTAATATAATATATTAAACTATTTTATTCATTAGTATCTACTTATGAATTTACTTCTATATCACTTTCACACCTAAACCGCATAGGTACCTATTTACAAAAACTTATTACGTAAGACAGTAGATACATAACTAACTACTTAGGTGAAAAGAAATTTCGGAAGTTAAATTTTCAAATTGTAATAAGTATACTCCGTTTTATGAATGAACGGGTACCTACGCGTAGTAATAAAAAGTCAGTGGCATTATCGCCATCTATTGTATTAAAGCGTTAGTCGCTCGACGACGCAACCTCGCCTGCACCTATCGGCTCGCAGCCGTTCATTCATAAAATCGACGAACGTAATGAAGTATTCGTTGCCCAGTAGGTCTAGGTATTATGCGGGAATTTTTCTGCGTAAATAGAAACCATACAAAAATAAAATAATAATTGTCTAGTCACAAGTAGATAATACTTGTGACTCGACACTTATTATTTTATTTTTGTATGGTTTTTGTACCTCTGCAACATTTTTACGGAGTACCGTAAAAATGTTTTTGCTCTACAATGTACACACGGCTACTCATCAAGCTATACATTTCCAGTATAATCGGATCTCTCATTGTACGGAAATCCTACACAATGCGAGATCAGCTTATACTGGAAATGTATAGCTTGATGTGTAGCCGTCTGTACCTACCTAATGGAAAAAAATGTAAATAAGTAATAAGGTAAGTAGGTAGGGTACATACTTTTTACGACGATGTTTTACCCAAAAGTCTATTTCCTTCTTTGTAGTTCAACCGAAATCAATAACTACACTACAGTCAGTCAGTCTAGTCTACTATTTAATTTTAAGCATATTTCTCCCCATATCATTCTCTTTATATTGCTAATATGATGGTCTGGCGATCCTGGGTCGTATAAAGCAGGCCGCTTTTCGACTTCTTTGATTAAAATTTTGATATCGATATCCATCGTTGAGCATTCACGCAAACGTTTAACCTTCCGTAGCAAGAAGAGTACGCCGCCGACTGTCGGTGAGCACTAACTTGAGCTGTGTGTGAGTTGTGCGTTAGATAGTACATTTCAAAACGTTAAATTTTAGGGCATGTGGACACCACGTTTTTTAAACGCGCCGTTGACGCGCGTTTGTAGCGATACAGACGCGAGTCTGACGCAGCTCGTAGACCTTCTGTAGGATAAATGCGCGCCGTCGACGCGCGTTTCTAAAGCGCGCGTCTAACGCCATCTCTCGCCATCAAACTTAAAAGTGTTAAGTAACCCCTCTGTATTATAATATCTTTATATAAATAAAAAAACGAAAAAAAAAAACGGCGCGTTAAAATACGTGGTGTGCACAGGCCCTTACAGCGACAATCGAGTCGCCCGGGATGCAGCGATTTTGTTCATGAGTGACTTTTTGTAGCACGTGGACGTTTCAGTATTCAACTTCAAATATTCGGCGACAAAATAATCGCTCAGCGATTGTCGCTTGTGGGCGGGCACCCTAAACGATATTCTATCTTTCTTCCTTTTCTTTCTTTTTTAGGGTTCCGTACCTCAAAGGGAAAAAACGGAACCCTTAGAGGATCACTCGTGTGTCTGTCTGTCTATCTGTCTGTCTGTCACAGCCGATTTGTCCCGAATCTACTGGACCGAATGAAAATTGGTACACATATGAATTTCTGTGGCACATTCACGGACGTGTAACATAAATAAATGAATTCTGAATATGAGGGCCACTTTAGAGGAAAAAAAAATGAACATTAAGTTTTGTAAACTGCATCTACCTACCGTACATTTTTTTTAATATATTTATAAACAGGTTTAAATTTATTTAAGAAAATATATGAAAATTGACTATTAGGTACCTACTCCTTTAAATCCGAAACTAGTAAGCCAAAAATAATAAAACAATATATAGTTCTTTACTGATACGAGTAGATTACAGGAAAACCTATATGTAGTATATGGTGTTAAAATAACATGGTAAATCTCACAATATTGTGCGTACAAATTTACATTTGTAGTTGGAATGAATGTGTTTAGATGTGTGGGAGAACATGTTTTTGAAGTACAATGCTAAGTTTGTTTTCGGGATAAATTATCTTGGGATAAAAACTGCGTAGATAACATATTCATTGTACGGAGCCCTCTCCACGCGAGTTCAACTCACACTTGCCCCGTTTTTTTTTCAAACCTTATTTTTATTTTAATACAACTACAAAAATAAAAATAAATATTACAAAAAAAACAACCGTCTTCAAAAGGAAAAGCGACTACAAAGTGAAACTTATTTTCGTTTCGGAAGTCGGTGACAATTTGGAAATAATTTTATTTTGTTTATGTGTTTTGTTTATCTATCAATTAGGTACATTATCTAAGATAAACTATTGTTAGACAAAATATTCATACACTCATCGCACAGAAATCCAGACTTTAACATGATCTTTTTCAGTCATCCGCGAACACATCACAGTCAGGTTTAGCGTCCAAGAGAGTGCGTGGGACAGGGCTCGCGTGACGGTGTGACTCGCAGGCACGGCAAATAATAAATAGAGATGAAACGTATAACCGGTAACAATCTGGTATCCAGCCCATCTGGCATTGTTTTCACTATCCGGCTGGATACCGGATAGTAATTCAGTAGTGCACCTAGCTTCTGACGTTTCATAAGTGCCCATGTAGGCATATGTGAAATAAAAATATTTTTGATTTGATTGATTTGATTTGAGTATCCGGCTGGATTCCGGATAGGAAAATTCAAAAAAATTACATTACTTTACACAAGGCCAACCATACATACCACATTAAGTTATGGACACCGTTTATTTTTGCATTAATTTCTTGTTAATCAATCAAACATAAAACCACGACGACAAGCGAAGACGACAAGTGAAAAAACAATGGAATAACAAATGAACTGAGAAACAAACACAAACTATCTATGACTATCTCTCATGGTTTGTAGATTTGTTGGGTTGATTTCAATGGCGTAAGATCCAGGGGCGTGCACAGAGATCCCAGACAAGGTATGCACGGCTAGGCAATGCAAGGGAAACAACAATGTGTTTTTGTGTACACAACCTGCCAGCCAGTAATAATTATCATAAAACTTTCTATGAAAATACCGAGTACCTAGCATTAACTTTTTTTTTTGTTAAATCCAATCCGAGTACACACCTTTGCAATCAATTTAACTTTTTCCTCAAAAGTTAACGTATAAAAAGCGGCAGACTATAATTTAATATACACACTTCGCCAGCACAGGTTTCACTGTGAGACCCACAGGTGTAAGTTTCCATTTTTATTCACAGCAACCATATCATTTTCCATTGTTTACAATAAACTTACTAAATATTTACATAGACAGTCAATGACTTGCGCCAAGAATAACAATCGAAACAGTATGGCGAAAAAACTTTGATTATATTAACCTCAGATTATAGAAAGAAGCAGATAGACCGCGCGGAAAAATAAAGTGAGGCCCGTTTGTAGACATGTGTGCGTTACAGCCACGTGACAGCACTATAAGAACAGGTGCCTCTATGTGTGTGTACGGTTGCCAGGAGAATGAAAAAATTAGCCATAATATTTCATTACATGAAAAAAAAAAAGTATTTTTTTTCTTAAATCTGTTGTTTTTATTAACAGTATACGTCAGATTAACAATACCCATATAAACGATACATTTGCGATATATTTTTATTTTGAGACACCAACATTTTATTGTTTTTGGTAGCTATATTTACTTTCTGGTGACGTCATATAACCCATGATATAGCAAATCGACTGATGTAATAAGTATTATAAAATCCATTAACTAGTTACATTTACGAAGACACATACATACTTATTTATTTATCAAAGTAATAACCAGAAAAGGCGATAAATAAAATACTATTATCGACATAAATATTTTTGTAAATCGATACTCCTGTATCCTATACTTATTTCCTAACTTAGGGGTAAATGTTTCAATATAAACTAGCAACACCGAATGATTTTTGTTAAGGTTTTGTGTTTCAAGATGTCACTAACAATAAACACGTAAAATAAATCCAAATAGACAAATAACCAATATTTTACTTATGAAAGATACTCCAACTTATTTCTTTTGTTTTTGGGAACAGTTTATACAATGTTTAAAAATACAAGACGGCATTATTCTGAAATTATCTGTTAGAGCCCGTGACGTACTAACGATGCGACGCTTCGTGCTGTACTGAATCGAGAGTGTATTCGCTTTTGAATTTGTATTTGCTTTGTAGGCCGCACTCTCGGTGTTCCGCGCGGTCTATCTGCTTCTTTCTATAATCTGAGATATTAACTAATACTAACGATTGAATTAGTCGTTCATTTGGTCAATCCGACAAAAAGAAGTCGTCCCTCTGCACTTACGGCTTCTCAATTTGGACGGGTTGCAATGTAAGCTATGCTTCCAAAACTCAAACACGCGCACACATTTTCACGCACACAGTCACACTTTTGCTGTGTACTACACGAGATGCGTTGTATGATGAATAAACAAGGCGTAGTGCTGCTTTTGCTCACCGGAGCGCTGCCTGCACGGTGAATTGGTGGTGCGCGGCGATGGGTTTTCTTCCAAAAAAAAGTAATAGATGGCGCGAAAATCGCGTTAGATTAATAAAATACAATGATTTTTTTTGGGTTATAGTTATTTATCATTTAGAGGGGCATGTATGTATGGGACTGCAGGGTATGCAGAGCTTATTTGCATGTATGGAGCGCTCGCCACTGCACGCGCGATAACACTCGCACGCCTCCGAGTCGTCCCGATCTCCGCTAACGTGCAATAACACCCGAACTCACCCGAATATTTCCGATCTCGTTCACCGCGCCTAAATTCAAATCCAACTGATCGCATCATGGAACGCGATAAAGGGCCGAATATCCGGTAGCCGGATATCCGGCGCTCCGGCCTCTTAGCTTGCCGAATATCCGGTATCCGGCCAAACCACTATCCGTTTCATCTCTAATCATAATCTATGTCTCCTGCGGTTATACTTTACCAGGGTAGCAAGTTGGAACGGACGCTGTTAGTTGGGACTGGTCATCTCTTAGCTGCCACGGCGTTTTTTAAATTATTTTAGTTTTCTAGCGTCCTCACATTTAGTTTTAAATTTAACATTACAGATGTAACACTATGTTTGTAACATTATAAGTAATAAAGAGTATCCATGAAACTCCATGGACACTCTTTTAAATTACTTATAACAATAGGTACTTGTACACTATAGAGGAACGGGCTAGAAACTTCTTGCCCGTTCTTCTCCATTATTTACCTACTATGCTTTGGAATGGGCAACTAGCTAGCTAGCTTTGCCTGTAAATGATATGCTTTGTGTTCAAGGACAGCTCGTCATGCAGCTCAGGAGCATCGGTTTTCCCATGAAGGACTTAGCACATGATTATTAATTAGTAATTTTTCCTTCTGATCCCAAGTGAGTTGTACACAGCCTAACAGAAAGTTTGTGGTTTGTGGGGTATATAAAGGGGTAGGTAACCATAAGTACCTACGTATACTAGAAATATCTAAGATAGTGTGTTACTGAAATATGTGGCATTTGGTAATATAAAACCTTATCGCCTAAATGAGCCCTTCGCAATTATCTTCCCCTGAAATTTAAGGGGAATAAATAAGACAATGGCCATGACCGGTGACTTGTTTAATGTGTCAGCTAAACAAGTAGGTACGTCAAATTGTGAGTAGTATGTCTAGGGGCAAGTCGCCGGGGCATGATGGGCTCAGTATCGAGCATTTGAAGTACGCTGGCGTTCATCTGCCGCGTGTGCTTGCGATGTTCTTTACTTTATGTCTAAATCACTCGTACCTGCCCATAGACCTTATGAAAACGGTTGTTGTACCAATCGTTAAAGACAAAACTGGCGATTTGTCTGATAAGAATACCTGACTACCGACCAATTTCCCTAGCAACTGTGGTGGCTAAGGTGTTGGACAGTGTGCTTGACTCAGAACTTGACAAACACCTTAACATTCATGACGCTCAGTTCGGTTTTCGCGCTGGACTTTCTACTGAAAGTGCAATTCTGAGTCTCAAGCACACTGTTCAATACTATACGGAAGAATTACACCTGTGTTTGCATGCTTTCTTGACCTCTCCAAAGCATTTGACCTCGCGTCTTATGACGTATTATGGGAGAAACTCAAGAGGACTTGCCTACTCAGGTGCAACGGATTTTTCATTTCTGGTACCAAAACCAGATAAATTATGTTAGATGGGCGAACAGCTTCTCCGACGCGTTGGAGTGCGGGGTGAGACAAGGTGGTTTGAGTTCTCCCAAGCTCTTCAACTTGTACGTGAATGAGCTTATAGTTGGGCTCAGCAGCACACGAGTAGGATGCTGGGTCGATGACGTATGTATGAACAACTTTAGTTACGCGGACGACATGGTGCTGCTGACCCCAACTGTAGGCGCAATGAGACAGTTGCTAGCCACTTATGAATCTTATAGCCATATCCGCTGACGCGATATTGCGCAATAATAAACAATTTCTCCTGTGAACCCACCGATTACGTCATGGAAGCATGGTTTATTAAATAATTGTAAGAAGAGTGAGTATTATGGTCTTCAAGGCCTCCGGTAAGTGTCCGTCAATTGTACCTGCGATTAAGCTGAATGGCACTGAACTGAAGCGGGTACAACAGTTCAAATACCTCGGACATTACGTTACTGAGTGCCGTGACGACCATGTTGACGTAGAAAGGGAACGTAGGGCATTGGCGGTCAGAAGTAATATGCTGGCCCGCAGGTTTGCGCGTTGTAGTGACCAAGTTAAACTCACACTATTTATAGCCTACCGTCAGACTTTCTACGCGTGCAGCCTGTGGTTCTGGTATACGCGAAGGTCGCTCAGTGCCTTACGTGTCCAATATAACAATGCGTTTAGGATGTTGTTAGGGCTGCCCCGCTTTTGTAGTGCCTCCGGTATGTTTGCGGAGGCCAGGGTAGACGGCTTTCATGCCATCATTCGCAAGCGGCTCGCATCGTTATTAAACAGAGTCCGGGTTAGCACTAACAGCATCCTACACGTCATGCCAGATAAACAGGACTCAAATATCCTGAAATCATATAATCGTGTCCAAATATTGTAATCCGGCTTGTTTTTGTTATGGACTTGGTCTGAAATAAAAGTTTTATTATTTATTATTATTAATGGATGAGATGAGGTTTATGCAAAAAGTCTTAACACCATTATTCAGAAAAAAAAATTGTTTTGGAAAGCGCTGGCTTTGGTTTTGTTTGTTGGTTGTTTATTTATTCCCAAGTAGATAATGAAAGAAAGAAAAGAAAGAAAAATTGTTTATTCTGCACAAACAAAACACACATTACAAAAATAAAATACAAATTGACGAAAAATAATGTATCTATCTATGTAATGAACAACATGGATTTAGAGCAAAAATATCAGTAGGACATACCAACCTGCTTACCCTAGTGGACTATATCAAAACGCTTGGATCGTGATGGCCAGGTGGATTTCTCAGTCTTTTTCTTTGACTTCCAGAAAGCTTTTGATAGGGCCAATAATGTAGTTTTGCTGGCGAAACTTTGTTCTACTCGTATTAGATTTTCGCAAGGCCTCCAGCAGCTCTTCGCTGACTACCTTCGCGATCGTCATCAGTTTGTCAGACTGGGCATTTACGAATCCCAATACTATCACACGCGTTCCGGAATCAGTCAAGGATCAGTTCTAGGACCGTTATTGTTTCTGATAATGGTGAATGAACTTCCAGTTGTTGTCCGTTATGTTAAAAGTCTTTTGTACGCGAATGACTTGATGCTTTTTCTAGAAATCAACTCTAAAGCCGATTGACTGGCTCTGCAACGTGATATTAACGCTATACACGCACGAGTATGGAGTGTAAAAATAAAGTTCATAAGATTTACCAGAGCATGTAACCCTTTAGATAGAAAATCAATGACAGCACAATTTATTCATATATTGAGCAAGGCTCACCAACGACTTAATAATTACAATGATAGTAACAGTACGTAGCAGGTAATTAATCACGAGTCTTCACTATTGTGCAATTAAATCACAGACATGAATGCACAACATTCATAAAAAGATAAACAAATAGTCAATACATTTTTATATTACAATATTAGCAAACAGATACTTACTTACTTAATTATCAAATAATATTATAAGCAGTATTTTTGGTTTTATGATTATAAAGGAATAAAATCATAAAACCAAAAATACTGGTTCTAATATTTCGTGTAAACAAAAGTATCTTAGGTTTCTCACAATTTTTGAGCTGGCAAGTGTAACGATTTTCCAAACCTCAGTTTTGGCAACACTGGACAAGTTGACATTTTGCTAACAAACAAGAACTAAGGCTTTGTATTTTTGGTGATTTCTCTTTAAAAATTCTTAATAGATGTTTAAATAAAAATGAGTCTACATAAAGCAAGGTAATGGAAATAAATATGTTATAATGTGTTGTTATATTAAAGACTATCCTTCGGAATAAATGTAATTTAAACACTGCTCTTGCTGACACATAAAAAAGGCGTATTCATCAGCGAAATTACTCTGTTTTACGATGTTATCCTATTTTCTAAAATTAATTCGTGTACTCATTTATTTGATACGTGTATTTTGCTAATTCTTTAAATATGAAATATCAAAAAAAAATTGAATAAATGAAATTAATTAAATTAATATTCACAAAATCACGTGTACTTGCCGTAGATGTAAGCAGCACTTTCCCTTAGCATGATTTAAATTATTCACACTGTGTTTTAAAAACAAACAACTTTAAAACATCCTATAAAATGTGCCAATAAAAATATTCAAATGACATAATCTTACTAACAATCAGAATATTAATCAATATGACCTAATAAATTGTGATTGATTTCAGTATATTTTTAATGAATGACTTGTATTTTTCCACAAGAACGTAAATGAGTTTACTAAAATAAAAATTGGACTCTGTTTTCTTACAGAATAAAAGCTTTCGAAGAAGTTCTTTTAGCAGATATAGTGGATATTGAAAAATTAAGAAAACTGGCATTTAACGGTAAAATTTTTTTGTGACTAATCAAGACGTGTTACTCTATATATACACTTCTAAAAATGATTGCATTGTTTATTAACTACTTTCTTTTATTATATTAAGGTATACCTGATGACAAGGGCTTGAGGTCCCTAGTGTGGAAAATATTACTTCTTTATCTTCCTCATCAAAAGAGTTCATGGAAAGCAACCCTCGGAGAGAAAAGGCAACACTACAAACATTACATAGGTATTATAAATATCCTACTTACAATACGGAACTAATATAGTCTAAATCTAAATTCATAACATTTGTATGTATTATATTTATATATATAATATAGGGATATGTTATAGTATATATGTACGTATGTATATGTATTATATGTTTATAATCTATTTATGTACTTGAGCACCTATTTTATTAATAGTAATATAAATAGGTTAGAATTTAATATTTTTTAATATTATTATTTTCTCTCCATCAGAGCACCCGCCATCTTATCTCTTCACCACCCTTGGTTGACTGGTAGAGAATGCCTAAGGCATTAAGTCCGCCTTTGTACCTTATTGTGTGCGAGAAGTTTAAATAAATAAATAAATAACCCCTTATTACAAAACAAGGTTTATCTTCAGACCCAGGTTTAAAACAGGGAGCCATTATTGAATTTCGAACTTTATTCCGACTATGGTAAAGTTCCTAAACACGAAACTGACAACTTAGTACTGAACTACGTTTTCAGTTTTGTATAAAGAACAGTATTTCAATCACTGTTACGTTCTTATTACAAAAACTGGCTCCATGGTTTAAGCCATGTCAAAATATAAATCTTGTTTTGTAATAAGGCTTTTTTGTAATGTTTTCTTTTGTACTCAGCTGACATGTGTCAGGAACGCATTCTCTCATCGGCCGGAGTATAATTATTTACCATCTTTGATGTATCTGTATGTAAGAGGGCATTCAATAAATGCACAGCCTTATAAAATCAGATGCCTATCTGATTTTAAAAGGCTGTGCACGAAATTTGCTGATTTTAACCAATTTTGTTCATTGTTTGTGAGAAAGGATAAAAAAATTAAACAAAATTATTTGTAATTTGAAAACATCATTATAATGGTCTACTTGCATGGACTACATTTTTTTCTACTTACTTCAATACACAATATAGCTGATTTTTTGTTTTTACCGCCCAATTGCGTTTCGGATCACGCACAATGAAGGTGGGTTCCGTAGTTAGGATGAATTCATCCCTAGAACAAACAAACATTGTAGTTGAAAGACATGAAGAAAAAGAAGAGAAATGAGAAATTATTTTTCTTTCTTTCTTTACATGTTCATACAATCCAACTGCAAATGTAAGTTTTTACTCATAATATTGAGTGATTTACCACATTATTTTAAAACCATAGACTTCTTATAGATTTTCCTGTACCTAATGTAAACGTCAAAAACTATTTTCTGAATTTTTTTCAAATTTTTAGTCTCAGTAATTTCGGAGAAGACAGGGGAATAGTTAATTTTCTTCTATTTTCTTAAATAACTTTAAAAAGTCTTAATTTAAAAATTATTATATTCATAAAATATATCTGAAATCCTTACATCAAGCCATTTTTTTTTTTCATTTGATATGTCACATGGTACCATTTGCAAAACTTTATTTTTAATTTTCTAATTTGCCCCCTCGAAAGTGAACCCCATATTTAAATTTCATTCATTTACGCTACACATCCGTGTTTGGGTCACAGAAATTCATATGTGTACCATGTTTCAACTTTCGGTCCAGTAGATTCGGGTTCCGTTTTTTCCTTTTAAGGTACGGACCCATGTTTTTTTAAAGAAACCAGTTAATGTATTTTTTCCTATTATTTAGCAAACCATTTCAAGAAATTTTGAAATCATACATTACTTATTATAATTAAAATTTTGATTAAAAAAAAAATATATTTTATTGTAATACACACATAGATAAACTCACGCCTTCTTCCCATGGGAGTAGGCAGAAACTATAGAACGCCACCTGCTACGCGCCTTACATACTCCTTTTGCTTCGTTTACGTTCGTCATACACGCACGCTGGTTGTGAGTACTACGCATCTGACCTTTCTGAAGAACTTCACCAATTAGGTCACTTATATGTCCTCCCGGCGTTTCCACTCACATGTTAATATACAACATTAGTTTTTGTTTATACTAAACCTCTTAAGGGGTCATTGTATTTATCATTATGAACAACTTTTACTATGGGACCAAAGTTGAAATCGCGAAAAAAATATCAGCTGTTCCCTACATTTTGACGAGTTCAGCGAACTTAAATGTAGGGAACAGCTGATTTTTTTTTTCGCGATTTCAAGGTTGGTCCTCTAGTAAAAGTTGTTCATAATGATGAGTACAATGACCCCTTAAGAGGTTTAGTATAAACAAAAACTAATGTTGTATATGTCCTCCTAAGGCGTCCCATCGCGGTGTTTCCACTCACCTCTGCTTTGTAAATACCTTTTGTTAGTCGCCTTTCATTCATCCTCACAACTCCACCAAACCATCTGTATATTTATGATAATAATTATATCTTCAGTAAATAATTGGTAAAATAAACTATATTTTCGAGAGCGTAGAAGTGATGAAACTATTACAGGTGCTGTGACTGACATGAATGGTTTAGCGCCACAAAAACCGTACTTTTATAGTCACACAGACAATTAATGTTTCAATTTTTTCAAGGTTTCTCACAATTAGATAAGAAATTGACAAAAAAGCATTGATGTATTAAATAGGAAGATAGGCCACTCTCTAACATCACGTAAATATTAAATGGACCCGATGTCATGCGTCATGTGCTCGACAACCGAAATAGAGAGACATTACGCGGGCTATAGCAGGAAGAAGATTGCAATAATTGTCACTGTTACGTACCCATAACAACTCGGAAACAAAATAGGATTCGGGTATTCCCCGCAAACCGAGAGTAATGTAGGTCGATTGTGTCCTTTCCCCTAGTTTATGCGGTCCACGTCGAGGAGCGCGTACCATATCTTCCTATTTAATGCATCAATGCAAATAAGGGTGTTTTTCGTGCAAAAGGAGCCCTTATCTAAAACAATTAGTATGGTGTCTTATACCTACTGGATATATAATACGGGCTGGTGTCCGCAACTCGCACGTCAAAGCGCGTATTTCGCATATTAGGATAATCAAGTAAATTGTAATTGAACACCTAAAGTAGTTCCACAATATAGTAAAGTAAATCGTCTATTTTTTTTTAAACGTAGCCTCATCCTAGGAATTTCTCTTGTATTGTGGGTGCGTTTACAAACATTTAAACTCACATACACAAACAGCCAGACCCGCAACAAATACTTGTAGGTCATGCAAATATTTGTTCCGTGCGGGAATCGAACCCGCGACACGCAGCGCAGCAGTTAATTGATTAACCACTGCGACAACCGTGCCGTCAATATATATACTTATAATATATAATACTTCCAAATAGTAGAAAGCTTAACGTGTATTTACCAATGTGTATTTCCAGATGAGATAATAGTATCCCCAGGTGGGCCTACTGACCATCCATTGAACATTAGTCCTGACAGTTCATGGAGCACTTACTTTAAGGACAATGAAGTGCTGCTGCAGATTGATAAAGATGTCCGAAGACTATGTCCTGATATATCATTCTTTCAATCTGCCACAGAATTTCCGTGTGAAGAAGTAAGTATTGCTCATCAAATATCTCTGAGGGGTATCCGTTACAGCTTCAGAGCCATTTACCTGATTTATTATTGACACATAGACTCACATCGATTTTTATTATTTTTAGATAGTGAACAGCAATGGTGTGAAAAGGCTGCACAAAAGAGTTGAACAGTCAGTTTTAAAGTATTCAACTTTAGAACGACGAGGACTTGGAGTCGCTAAGGTAGCTGTGACATTTAACATTTGAACTAATTCAACTATCCCACCAGTTTTATAATTGTGAACTTATTTGGTTTTCTGTTTGGTGTGACACAAATGGATAGAATAAGAAATGAGTACCTACATAAAAGGAAGTCTGAAAGTGGTACCGGTGACTGAAAAGTTGTGCGGAAATCGGTTGTCAAAGTATGGGCCTTTGCCAAGGCCAAGGTATGGGTATTAGTTAAGAACATTTTCTAAAAATCGTGTTACAGCCAAATTATACCGATTTTAAATTTTCCATAGAAACAGAGATTTCCAGTTATCTGTTTTTAAATAAGACATT
Source organism: Tiliacea aurago (assembly GCA_948098905.1). Taxonomy (NCBI): domain Eukaryota; kingdom Metazoa; phylum Arthropoda; class Insecta; order Lepidoptera; family Noctuidae; genus Tiliacea; species Tiliacea aurago. The sequence goes on from OX402576.1 coordinate 21,740,565, forward strand.
TTGAAAATGTTCTTGTCTTTTTCGACCTTTGTATCCTGCTTATGCTTCATTATAATCGGTTCAGTAATTTCGAAAAACAACGGCTTGATAGTTTGTATGAAATGCAGTACGTCGTAAACGCTCTTAAGCCTGTTTTTAAGTATTTTTTTTTATCTTCGAGTTTTTCGTTGTTTATTAGTTAAGCAATGAGATCCGTCGCTCGGACAGCATCCACAGCGGGGACTACGCGCCGCTTAACGAGGGCTGTGAGGCGCACTGGGAGGTGGTGGAACGCATGCTGTTCCTTTACGCCAAGCTCAACCCGGGCCAGGGCTATGTTCAGGGCATGAACGAAATCATCGGACCTATCTACCATACATTCGCCATTGACGCCGATAAGGAGTTTCGTAGTGAGTGTGGGAAATACTTTTTCTGTTTTGTATATTGTTTTTGGTTAAGGCGACGATAACCGACTTTTAATGATTTTAAGCTGAAGATCACGTCTGAACGAGTACTGTTAATGATTTGAAAAAAATATATGTTAAATTAGAGCATTTTCTCAATAATTTAATATGTGAATATTTTAGATTATGTTTATATTACATAGTGAAATTAATTTATAAAGTTATGTCTAACGCGGATAAAAAACTGACAATGGCGCAAAATCTACCAAGCGTATTTTTCTGAAACCTTCATCAATTTAAAGATAATAATAGTATACAAGTTTTATTAAAATACCTTTTGTTTTGTGTTTAATAAATGAATAATGCGTTAAATTGGGGACAGCTCCTTGATGGGCGAGTCGTATTACTGGCTGAACGTATGACGCGTTGCGTGAGCTCAGTACAGAACACGCAAGCTAACCACTCAAGGTCACTGGCATATATCTGCGTCTTAACTTTTCTTGCCCCGAAAATAAATCGCCAAGCATTTATCTTACCAATCTTTTACCTTATTTAGATTATTTTCTTATGTTGGCTGGTTGTGCAAAGCCAAAAGCTACGTTTGCCATTTTATTCCGAGTATCAACGTAATATTCCAATATTTTTATCATTATGGAAATATTTTCTTAGTTTTATCTTTTATGATTTTTTAGGATGGGTTTGAGTCTAACCCTCTTTATGATTTTTACCCCTGTAGCCTTTCTATGATTAAGAGATTTGTGTCTTTACAGAACATGCGGAAGCTGACTGTTTCTTCTGCTTCACCAATCTTATGGCAGAGATACGTGACTTCTTCATTCGCACCTTGGACGAGTCGACCAGCGGTATCAACTATGTGATGGGCAAGCTCAGCGATTGCCTGAAAAAAAACGATCTTTTGGTCTGGAATTTGCTGGAGTTACAAGAGCTAAGACCCCAATATTATAGTTTTAGGTAAACTTTGCAGCCATTGTCGCTAAATTATCATAAAACTAAGATCGTGGTAAGTAAAGAGTAATGGATTAAAATAAATCAATAATATCTTGCAGATGGTTGACGCTACTGCTCTCTCAAGAATTCTCACTGCCTGATGTCGAAAGAATTTGGGACTCTATGTTCGCTGACGCGCAACGATTTGACTTTCTAATCTACATTTGCTGTGCCATGATTTTGTAAGTGTTGAACATAATTAATAATATTGTACGTCATCTGAATATTAATAACTATAATTGCTCACCTCGCTTTAGCTAATTTAAATTTTTTTTTTTACCATCAGGTTGGTAAGACACGAGATTCTTCACGGAGATTTTGCGTCAAATGTGAAATTGCTTCAAAACTTTCCACCGATGGATGTATCTCTGATTTTAAACAAAGCAGTTGAAATATCAAATAATCGATAAATCTCAGTTTGGTTACATTTTATTAACTTTTGATATCCAAACCTTTTATAAACTAGAATATACTTTTATTATGCATTTATACTTATGTCGTTGTTATTATGTATAGACATTTGGATATACCTTTTGGATCGAATATTTTTTATTAATTATGTAGATATGTTGTATTCTAAGGCCTAATGTTCGTTATAAACTAATTTACTCCCAATTACTAAAAATCAATTAATAGGATAAGTACCTAATATAATTTATTTAGCTATAGTTTAATTGTATCTACAATCGTTGCAACGAAACATGGGCAGCTGATCTGCAGTGGGCGCCGAAAGGTAGTACCTCTACGGGGAATGCGGTGCACACTGTTACAAATTGATAGGTCTCGAAAGTGCATTTACATACACATTCAAGGCTTCTCATCTCTCGTTGCAAAGACTACGCCAGTAGGAATTTTAATTTTATGCCATAATTATTAAAATTTAGTTACCTATCCCATTTGTTAGCAGTAGCAACTGCGGTTATGATTATCTCTGATAACCAATTTCCTGATATGTATTTTACTGGTCATCACAAAATACTGACAAGGGTACTTACTTATGAGCTGCAAGCCTATCTCGGCTATTTCACAAGTAAGGAATCTGTAAAGACTACGTGTTACCGACAATGTGTACACATTTTATTTAAATTTAAGTATTCAATACATTCCAGCAATTTTTGCAATTCCTTAGTGATGTATAAAATCATGACGAAAACTATTTTTTTTTTCCTTATTTTCTCTGGTAACTTCATGCTTCGTCAGTGTGGTGCCGGACGTGAAGAATAGCACCGCCCCATTTCTTCCCGTGGGTGTCGTAAAAGGCGACTAAGGGGCTTACTAGAGAATGGGCAGCAGCGTTCTCTATGCATTTTAACACCATACTGCGATCGCCAACCCACCTGCCAAGCGTGCCGATTATGCAAACCCTCCCTTTGGGGGAGGCCTATGTCAAGCAGTGGACGTCTTTTGGCTGTAATGATGAACTTCATGCAAGATTTTAAAGGTTTTAATTTCCAGGAGTTGTCTTCAATGTTCTTATGTTCAGTTACACCCATTGCCGATCAGATGTTTGTCTCCGGCTTACATTAGTTGGTTGGATGGAATAAAATCCAATGTGTGCTCTCAATGTTCTCGACGTTGTCTGTCCAGCCAGACCCTTTATATAAAAATGTTATCTGTGGTCCCTCCCTACATCGTCTGCCACAGAATTTAGGTTAAAGGTAAAGGACAGTTTATCGTTCCTCCTCGATTTTGACTTCTATTCCGTAGGCATAAGAATGGCATTATAAGCAAAAACGTGGCTACCATACCAACTGATTCTTACAGCTGCCATTTTTTATGCCACCAACGCAATGGAAGTCAAAATCGGCTGGGCAAACTGTAAAAAAGATTTATTTAAATTTCTAATCTTATTTCAAATGTAGGGTCAAATTAAATTAGCTAGCGAGACTCCGCAGACGTGTTGGGTATCGCTATCTAAATACGAAAAAAAATTAAAAAAAACATTGTATTTTATGGGGTCAACGACTAGTTACTTGAAATAAGCGTTTCAAAATCCGTTTTTTTTTGTATAAACTTCACAGATGTGATGGTATCGATAACTAAACACGATAAAACAAAAACTTAACTATTTCAAGTAACTTCACTGCCAGTGTTCATTGACACCAAAACAAAAACATCAAATCTTTATTTTTTTCGTCTTATCGTATTTAGATGTCTTAGTATCGATACCCAATTCGTCCACGGAGTTTCGCTAGCTAATTAAATTTGACCCTGTATAGGTATTTATATTGTGATCTAATGCATTTCATATGGAATGCATCCTAAAATTCATATTTTTACTCATTGACGGTAAGATACGCCAGCTCGTACCTAACATACCAAATTATTCGATATACCTACATAAGGATAATGGAGGCGTGAACTTGATTTTAAACAGTTAAAGCCAATCCATATTTATTTAAAGATATTATTACTGAAATATATAAGTTACGCTCAAAATACGAAAACGCTCATTGAGCGAAAAAACCGCTCACAACCCGTTGTGGTCACTGTCAAACATCTACACCGCGAAATTCGTGTTGTGGCTCTTAGGATCATAGCTTTTCTTCATTGCCACAATGCGTTGTGTTCGTATAACATGATAGCCACGACACGAATTTCACTATGTGGACTTTCTGTGATTGCCACAACTCGTCGTGAAAGTTTTCATAAGAGCCACAACACGAATTTCGCAATGTGAATGTTTTACAGTGACCACGAGTTGTGAGCTGTTTTTTCGCTCGATGAGCGGTTTCGGTCTTTGAGCGTAACATAATATTATATACAAAATATTAGGTATTTAATTAAGTGTAATAATAACTCGATGGTTTCCATACGATCTCTTCGCACTAACATGAAGTAGTTATTTCAACAGATGTTTATTTTCACAATCATTGCATTTATGTCTTCCTCAAATAGGCAAATGAATATTTTCTGATACCTATTAATACACCGACGTACACTTATCGTAAGCAGAAGCCAATCAAATATCTTTTCAGCCCAACCAAAGTCTAGCCCTGCCTTTCAGTATAGTTCGATTCAAACTTAATGGCGGCTCGGAAGTTAGCCACTCGCAGCGCAGTACCCCACCCCTCACCCCCGCTGACACATGAATTCGTTACTGCGCAGTGATTCGCCTCATGTTCCGAGCCGCTATTAAGTTTGAATCGGGCTGTACCTACTATAAATAAAGTCTTGATGTATGTCAACTTAATCGTAAATAATATAATGTAGAATGGTACGCTTGCATATTGCGAATACCATTATAATATCTGTTAAACTTTAAGTAGATTATAACGATCTTCACGCTAACTTTTAGGTGTAATCTTAATCGTATTCAATTACTTACCAAGTCAAATAAGTCGTAGAAAGGTAACCTCCATATAATCAAGACCACATTTCATATTTGACTTGGTTTGACATTATCATATTACATAACTGTCAAACTATTTTAGTAATTTAATTATATAAACACGTCCACTGCAAATATATAATTGGATAATTCGGAGGAACTCTAGTTGTATTCTAATAGGTATGTACTTGTAATGAACCTATCCAAAAATTGGCATTGTTTCCACAGCTAAGTCGACTCTGCCTCCTAAAGACCCTCCTTGCAAAGACGGGATCAATTCAGATGGAAAATTAAAGATTTGCCGTCTTATTACAAAACAAGATTTATATTTTGACACGGCTTAAACCATGGAGCCAGTTTTTGTAATAGGAACGTAACAGTGATTGAAATACCGTTCTTTATACAAAACTGAAAACTTCGTTCGGTACTAAGTTGTCAGTTTTGTGTTTAGGAACTGTACGATAGTCGGAATAAAGTTCGAAATTCAATAATGGCTCCATGTTTTAAACCTGGGTCTGAAGATAAACCTTGTTTTGTAATAAGGGGGTGTGTTTAATTAAAGTAATAATACTATCCAGTCTTTCAAATGCAACACGGTTGTTTACTGGTCTTCAGGCTAACAAATCGTTATGTGAATAAGCACGCACAATGCGTTCGAGTCTTGTGCACGCAGGAAAACCCGTAATTTATTCACTCATTTGCAACAGTCGACCATACGTATAAATGCAACCAAAAAGCCGTATTAAAATATTTCAACACGTTTGTACTTAAGTGTAATGTTTTGACAATAGTGCATTTTCTCTAACGGGAAATGATTGTTCAAGACTCCTGCAATCAGTTATTACAGCAATCTGATCCTGTAAAGGCAATTATAATCTCTAGTATTATAAGTACATTTATTCGTTCAAAAACATAGACATTTGAATTTTAATATAACCAATTAAAAGTCATTCATAATATCAAATAGTCGTACAATAATTGCCATGAATTTTGATGTAATTTGTTCACTTTAACTAATAACCATGATAATCAGGTTTGTTGTAATATGAAGTGCATCATTAGGACTGCTTCACTGTACTCTACCGTCTGTCTATGTCAATCCTTTTTGGAACATTAAAATGTGGATTTAAAACGGAATTTTATTTTTCTGCCTGCTTCCAATCACACTTTAGTCAAGTTACAAAAACAACAGTTCGCCTTTAAAGATTTAATATAAATAATTACAATGTAATCAATTTGTACATATCCATTGACAATAATAATAGAAAGTAAATATTTTATACAAATATAATGTCATTTTAGGTCTGTATTATAAATAACGGCTAGGTTACATAGTAAAACATTGGAAAATAAGAACATACTCCACATCTATTATAGAATCGTGTAATAATAATCGCGTAAGGAGATATTCTTTATAATTAATATGAATTTTGTTGGTTGCCGCTCGGAACAGTCTGATATATGGAACCTTAATGCCAGTATTTTACTTAGAAATAAAAAACTTTATTAAGGAACATACTTTCTTCATCAATTGGAATCTTAAAGGGTGATGAAATAGGTACATTTTTTTTTTATTTAATTACTAATACATACCTATAAATTACACAATTACACGAAGTTGTATGAGAGTCATAACATTAATAGATATTACATATTATATAATACTGCTTTTTGACCGACTACCGATGCATTTCCGATGCAAACTAACGCGACATTTTCGTCGTAATTTATATGGGTTTAAAGTTGAGTCTATTAAAATGTAACTGCCAGTATTTTTCTGTGGTAACTTAGAAAATGCAGCCATGACACGACGACACGCGTATGGTATGCAAACACAGTTTTTAATTGTATGTTTAGTTTTGAAATATCCAATTAAAAAGAATGTGCGCGTCATATTGTTGACAACCTTGTAGCTAGCTGCTGATTACGTGCCGAGAAAGTAATAATTGTACTTGACAAACTAACTTTTACAATATGCATTCCACAATTTCTACAATGTTATCACTCCCTTACTTGTTTAAAATACAGGAATTATTATGAACATAATTTTGTGCCCGAATAAACGCACTTAAAAATATGATGTAATAAAAAAAAATAACAAGGTGTTAACAAGCACTTACAGAAATATATGAGATTTAAAAATTTGGGGCTGAATAGGAAAGCCTCCTCATTTTAAAAAACAATTGTTATGGAAATCTCGTCAGTAAATTCTAGAATGAGATGAACCACCTGCAGCTTGGCGATATAGGAAATAGTAAGACACCTAACATTCTAGTGCACATAGATTTACATACAGTCCGTTAATTTACTATGGAAACATTTAACTAGAAGTTAACAATTAACACCGATACGTACTTGCAATGCACACCACAAAGCTATTTTGCGATAAGAAGTTAAAAGTGAAGTATGCCAAGCCATGCTATAGGTGGACATGTAGATGGTATTACGTTATATCGACAATCTTTTTTTTTAATTGTAAGTCAACATCGCTTCGCATAGGAACGCGTTCAGTATGCAAGTTAATTCGCACACGTGCTGTGTTCACGCTGATAGCACACCTCCGCCGTGAAACTATAGCACCGAAACCGCAGTAGTTCAATTCAACTGGCGCGCGTCATGTTCCGCCACTCGCATCCGAACAAAGAAGAAGCGAGCCAGTAGAATTGAACGACCGCGGTTTCGTGGCGGAAGTGTGCTACCAGCGTAAGTGCAGTGCAGCGCGGTTGATGTGTGTGGTGACAGCCACTACTGCACGAGCGTGCGCTACCGGTCGCGCCGCGCCGCATTGACACGCTGCCAGCTCGACGAGTTCATCTACGACGCCATGTCGACGGCAGAACTAAATACATTCGCTGATGTTTTACAACCGCATTCCTAAGCTTCACATACAAAATACGAAAACTAAACAAAGTCAAAAAGAATTTATCTGTTTAATAACGAAGTTCATAACGCTATTTCCTTCCTAATTACTTCTAGCTACCTTAAAAACTCTATCCTTTTGGAACCTATCGATTTTATACACATTACTAACTATAACCATTTTGCAACAGTTGTCCAGCCGTTTTGTTTATTCGTATTTTATATTACAAGTCGTTTGCATTTCGTTATTTAGTTTTTTGGTTTAAGGAAAATAGCCCATCCGTATTTTACATAATTTTAATAAATCATTTCTCAGCAGAAACTACTTTATTTAATCAAATTCGTCATGTATACCAAAATGACTCCACCGCACTTTTCTGCCAGCAAATACTATAAAATTATTGCAACAAGCTATGTTTAGCCTATATAATGTTGTATAGTATTGGCTAGTTATCATTTTCACTAACCAGTTATCCAATATGCTGCCAAGTATAAATTAGCAAATAAATACAGTCTTGTTGTTTCTGTCGAAGAAATATTATGTAATTTAAGTAGGCTCATTAAAATTATCTCATCAACTGCTTAGTAACCACAATATCGTTAAAATTCAAAAAGGTTTAGTGTCGACACTACTGGATGCAAGCGTGGTACTATGAAGGAGGCTACTTTAATAATATAACAGTTATAACATTTACCTACACATAATCTATAGGTATTTATGTACGGCTACACACGAATGCTATTGACAAACTACTGTCAGACTAGTTCTATACTGAACTACACACCTAAAATCACGCTTTATGACCCGATGGGGTAGGCAGTTGCCGATTATCATAACTGCCGCAATGTGAGTATACTATGACCCACATTTTGGCAGTTATGATAAATAGGCCATGTAATAGGGGTGAGCTATTGATCTCCAAACTGATCTGCTTGTAATTATCAATAGTATTCGTGGCTAGCATAGAAACATGGCAAAATACATCCGTCGAAATATCTATAATCTTCAATGATATCGTCGATACTTGGTTACCCACTTTGTATGCTTTATAATACTTTTATAAATAAAGATATAAAAATATACATTTAAATTATGTATTTTAATATTATTCAACACAGAGTTAACTCTTAAAATAATAGTTTTTAAATAAATGATTATTTTCAAAGTTATGATTATACTTCTCTTTATATGTCAATTGATTAAAATGAGCAAAAGTGGAAATAACATTTCACCAGTTTTAGTTTGATATAATAGAGCTTTACAATTATCTCTCTTATCTTAAGCTCCTTTAAAATTTTGTGAGATTCTCTAAAACGATTTAAATAAAATATTTTTTTTTATAATTTTTACGTTTTATGCATAGAGTGCACACACATTGTCTTTGAATGAAAAACAATAATTTAAATAGCCTGAAAACTAAATAACATCTTGAACCAAAATTTGCTTCAGACTAGCTAAACGAAATAAATACTTTCATGTTTGTACCCTAAAAAAGTTTGATAAAAACTTACTACATAAAAATATATCAAAAAACATTAATTAAGATACCAGATAAAATGAAACTGCTACCTACACATGTATACTGAATCTAACACAATTAAGTATAGGTTACACAAAAATTGCTGCCATACTCGCAATGAATTTTGTAAATAGTAGGTACAATGATCCATTATTTTTGTAAATAGTACCTTTAGTTGTAGAAATATTTCAGTGATGAACATAAAGTATGTTTATAATGAAATACTTAGCACCGAGTAAACACCAAGGTTGGCTGCCGCCATCGTAAAGCATAGCGTGTTACTGGTGTGAAGCGAAGTAGGGACCGTGGGCGGTCGGTTACTGGATAGCGCAGCACTTGCACTTGGGCTTCTTGCGGATGGTGACGTGTTCTGGCTGCTGCGGCTCCTGCGGCGGCGAGCGCTGCACCTCCACCTGGCCGGCGCGCACCTCGGCCACGGCCGCACCGTTCTTAGTGCCATTCATCACCTTCGGAGTGCTCTGCTGCTCTGGGCTGGCCACCTTTGTCTGCGGCGATGGCGGAGCATTAGCCTGAAATTTACATTTTAAACAATATTATATGCAGGCTCGGTCAGTTTCGAGATTTCTGGGTATTGGGGTGTACAAAAACTAACAAAGGACTGTTACGGATCTTTGTGTTAACAAAAAAAACAATATTTTGTGTAAACTTTACATCAACGAAACATTTCGATAAGACTAGCTATCGCCCGCGTGAATTCGGACCGCGGAAAGGAACTACCGGGATAAAAGTATTTATGTCCTAACCTAAATCATCGTCTCCCATCCTTTTTTCTATGGTTTTTTGTATGAATTATTGAAATTTGTACAGGACAAAGTCAGTCGGGTCAGCTTCTATATAAATAAAAATCAACCAATATTTGTTTGTTTGGCCTCTATGGACTCTGAAATGGCTGGACCGATTTTGATAAAACTTTGGTGAGTTTTTCTGCATATAAGGGTAGGGAAGGGGTAGGACACCAGGCGAACGAAGTCGCGCCGGGCAGCTAGTAGTATATAAGTGTGGACTGACTAAATTATAGCTATGTATAGCGTCGTTGTGTAAGTATAGCAAGAACGAAGGAAAAAGGACTCGAACAACACCGAGATCTGCAATGGTTTTGATGGGTGATCCAAAAACTAATTCATCACCGCACATAACATGGACTGGGTGCACTTTTCCCCATCAACTTTTAACTGCGAAGTTAACGTGTTTTACAATTCATACGATGATATTTATAGCAAAATTTATTACGTTAACATTATTCGCTTGAACTTTCTCCTCCTTTTCGTCACAGGCGGCTAGTTGAGGCACGGCGGCCGGTGGCGGCGTCGGGGTGATCGGTTTGCCGCCCTTGATCAGAGACACTATCTCGTCAGCCTCGCGACTCAGATCACCGTCCGGACGGAACGGGTTGTCCCAACCGCTCTCCGTACTGAAAACACAAAAATATATTATTCACCAACTGTATTCCATACAATGAGCATTCAACAATAGCCGTATGATTACGTTCGAGCAATAAAACGTGCAGATGCAATCGATGCATTCTAATTCAGATCAACTAGACAAATTGCGCATGAATACTTCAATCGACTCATCCGTATTACGGCTATCGCTCAACCGTGAAAACTAAAAATTGGTTCTGGTTGATTAAAAAGTGGTTCGATGTGGCGCCGCCTGGAGGAGTCCTATGTCTTGGACCTATTTCAGCTGAAATGATGAGTTGTTTTGTAATTTTGTTACCATTATTATGCTTTTTGACACAGGATGGCTAATTTGATTGGATTGTTTTTGCTAACAAAAGGTATTTGTAAAGCAGAGGTGAGTGGAAACGCCGGGAGGGGGACGCCCTAGAAGGACGTATAGTGACCAAATTGGTGATGTTCTTCAGAAAGGTCAGGTGCGTAGTACTCGCAACCGGCGTGCGTGTATGACCCAGGGACCATTTTGGTTACCCATTGAAAGGGTTTTCGATAGGGTTTTCTAAGCAGTTAAGCAAAAACCCATACGATAAAGGTAACCCTTATGAAAGGCTTAAATTAAATTTTGGTAACCCATTGAAAGGGTTTTCGATAAAAACCCATACGGTGTGAGTAACCCTTTTGAACGGCTTAATTTAAGCCATTCAAAATTACCCACACCGTATGGGTTTTAGATGAACTGCTTAGAAAAACCCTATCGAAAACCCTTTCCATTGAAAGGGTTTTCGATAGGGTTCTTCTTTTATGGTCATGCTACGCGTGCTGGGCGTATAACATAATATTGTGATTTTTTCATGGGTTTCAAGTAGGTATAGAACCCATTGAAATGGGTTATCATGTAACCCTTTCAATGGGTTTCTAGTATAAAACCCTTCCAATGGATTTCTAGTATAAAACCCTTTCAATGGGTTACATCATGATAAAGGTAACCCATTGAATGGGTTATCCCTTCGAAAGGCTTAACGCTTAACCGGGGTTGTACGGTCCCTGGTATGACCAGATGTATGAACGTAGGCGAAGCAAAAGGAGTATGTTAGGAGCGTAGCAAGTGGCGTTCGTTAGTTTCTGCCTACCCCCATGGGAAGAAGGTGTGAGTTTATGTATGTATTTTTGAGTTGTTCAGAATTTTAGTATCACATTAAATGTCAACAAAGGAGGCAGGTAGAACGTACATTCCTAAAGAATGGAAAATACCTACATTAGAGCGCTATTATTGTGGTTCTATACATCAGCACAATTATGTTGGGTTCACATGAACATGTGTGATGCAGGATGACATCATCGCTGTGTGTATTGACTCCATTATGTATGCACAACAAAAATAGTGCGAATAAATTACTTCTTGGGTGGACCGCTATGTATCGAGTGTTTATTTGTTATTTAAAGGCGCATTATCTGATAATAGCTGATACAGATTCTTAAAGATATTCCTAAAATAGATGTGAAATATGTGAATATCAGTGTTCAATTATCAGGTACATATGGTCAGGTGCATATGAAGTACAGAGAAACGTATTGGTTAAGTATTTTAAATAAAGCATGAGGGGTGCATTATAGATACAGGAGTCTGTGTACATGATTTTAACATTTCAATTTCACATGTAACTACTTCTGGTGTTCAACACTTAGATATGCTGCAGAGGGTTTTTGAACTGGATAAATACCCATATTGCTACTTAAGCAAAATTTTGAAAATGATGTAGGTATCAAGGGTTTCGACTTTGCAAATACATACCTGAAAAATCTAATAGAATATCAAAGCAAAACTTGTTGCTAGTTAGAATTATAGAAATAAGTATTTACCTGATCTGTCTGTTATACATAGTGTGGTCCACCATGTCGGCGTTAGCGGCGGCCGAGAGCAGGGCCGCGTAAAGAACGTGGGAATCTGTCGACGGCACCGGGGGTGGGGGGGACAAGCACTGCGGCCGCGCCCCTTGGTAGAACGACACGCGAACCTTTGAACGCTCCGAACTGAAAACATTAAATAGGTATGACTTTAAAATATATTACGAAAATTGCAATGGCGGTCGGAAACGCAAGCATCAAACAACTTAAACCGAGCTCATGAAAAATAACTTGAAATCGATTCTAATGGCATTCAGCTTGGAAATGTTAACCTACCTAGATACCTTTCACAAGTTTTCATGGCTAGGTATTGTTATGTACTTCTTGTTTCTTTCATAGTTCTCAAACAATTCATAAAAAATACTTTAAATGTGTGCCAACAATTCACCTAATTTAAGAGGAATATATTATTTTATATTGGAAAGAAACAAGAGATCTTCACATAACACTATAAAACTCAAACAATATATGGCTATCAGCTATGCAACATTATCCGTATTAGCACTATGACTTAGTAGATGCTATACTCTATTTGAAATAAGATTAGAAATTTAGAAAATCCTTTTTTACAGTCCGTTCAACCGATTTTGACTTCTATTACACAGGCACAAAGAAGCAAAAACGTGGTTACAATACTGACCAACTGTTTATTACAGCTGCCATTGGTCATGCCACCAACGTAATAGAAGTCACAATTGGTTGAACGGACTGTAAAAAAGGTTTATTTAAATTTCTAATCTTATTTCAAATGGAGTATAGGTATTTGAGTAAACATTACTGACAAAATAATATAATTTTGTGTGTGTCATGCATGAGAGAGTCTCCATATTATTAAATCTAATTGTGAATAAATTTAATAAAATACATTATATTAATCGGTGTTAATACAATACGACGCAAGCTCGTTAAACTTAATTAGATATATTTAATTATGATAAAAACCTATTAAAAACAGATGTCATACTTTTAAATACCTATTTTATCTTAGCATTTTCGTAAACAGGCTTTATGTATGTAATAATATTTTTTTCTTGACATCACAGATGCAAAATAAACTATGAAACACTTGAATTAATATATTGCATGTAGAGTACATAAGCAATATATTTTTAATGTCAGTTTGCAATTAGCATCTAACTGTAACATCCCAACTCTACAATTTCAATATAATTATTCCTAAAGATAAACAATTAAAGGCAAGCAACACTGTCAATGTGATTGTGAATGAACGTTTTTTAGATAAGTACCTATTTATCTTCTTTTAATAAACCTTTTTACTTCCTTTTACTCAAATAGTATACGTTAGATATTATTTGAGTAAAAGTAAGTAAAAAGGTTCATTTTCTACAGTATTTGAGCAACTCACAGTACCTAAGACAGATAAAAAAAACAATATATAAAAACTTATCAAATCACAAGGCGAGTGATAATAATAATCGGCCTAATTAAATGTCTACTGGCCAAAATCTTACATTCCCTGTACATGGAAAAGTTGTGTTATAATAGTTTTTTTTTTGTACTCTGTCCTACGTTCGGTATTCTAATTTCATATTTTTATCTTACGTTAGCGACCAGCACCTGCTTCGCACGATTTTTAGCGCTTGATAAAACATCGTACACAAAACATTAATGAATTATACACCTAAACCTTCTTTGTGAATCACTCTTGACAACTGGTGAAAACTGGATGAAAATCCCTTGTAGTTTTTGAGGTTATCGCGCTGAGACAGACAGACAGACGCAGTGGGGGGACTTTGTTATTATGTACTGACTAGGTGACCGCCGCCGACATGTCCTGTCAAACTGAATAACTCATACAAAAGTCCCCTATAAAAAAGCACTTTCGCTTTTACCCGAATTTTTAAAATTTTCGGGCATGTTCTGCAATTTGGCTCCGTGAAAACCTTGTACGGACTAATATGAACATTAAAAAAATAACCAAATTGGTCCAGCCCTTCTCCAAGTGATCTCTTATTATTTTTATTAATAGACAACGTAACATTTCGCTTGTTTTGCTCAAAGGGAAATTATTTTTATAATATAAAGAATCAGTCCTGCCTGCCTGTCAGCAGGCTGGACTGACTAATACAGGGGGATTTTAAGATGGACTTCAGGGGATAACAAAAACTATGGATGAATTTGACTTAGGGAAGTTGTAGTTTTTTGAATGGTGTGGATGCAACACCGATAAAATAATTTTAGTATTATAATAATTTCATTCAAAATAAGAGTATGTTGGAGATTTTAGGCTAGGGTCCTGGAAAAAAGTTGATAACCTGTATTACTGTTTTTTTTTTTAAATCTATTATACATCAGACAAGTCTTATAAAAACAACAAAAAGAATGATCATCACATTCCGCATAGCCAGTTTGTGTCAGCTTGCCTAGCAACTAGGACATTTTTTGTTTCAGTGTTAAGATAATCACTATCTACCAGATAAATTAAAAAATGGAACAGATTTGTATTGAACTATCTGGTAGATAAGTAAATATAAATTATCCAGAGGTGGTTAAACAAGCCTTTACTCTCCCTCGTCCTCTACTATGGCCAATGCAGTTCAAACTATGTACTTACCTTTTTTGCAGTTTTTTACACAATGCCAAGCTATACTCGCCTTGCAAGTCGTCATGAACATATTCGCAAAGCCGGGACGCTAGCGCCGCGCTTATTAACATTGAAGGTGACTCAATTATGGAACCTCTTTTATTAGTAGATGACTATATTCATCGCCCACACAGTATTTAGCTCCAATCTTGAGCTCATACTTAACATTTTGACTTGTTGAATAGAAGTATTTGTTCATCTTTATTTAATAACAACTCATTTGCATAATTATTGGGATTGTGGCATTTTATAAATTCACTGTTTACTGTGTCTCTAACCTTATTTAATAATAACATTAAAAAATATATATCACAAGGTTGGTTACATCATAATAAAAAACACCACAGTCACACCCAAATAAACTATCTCCCACCACAATGATATGACATCATTTACTTTCAATTTTTGATAAGGTTTAAATAAAGGCCTCAAACCTGTTGTAAAGAGTTGTCTTTTACACATTATGTGTAAGGACATTAAGAACATCTAGTAGATGGATGCACATTAGCTGGAACACCCACCCACATTTTTGTAGCAGATCATCATAAGAATCATACAAAAATCTGACATCATCAAATTCCTTAACAACACATGAATCAACAGATGGTAAAAATAGAGAAATATCATCGCTTTGCTTAATTGACATAGCCCCAAGGTCACATACAGTGTTAACTCTGCTTACACATGTATCATGTTAGACTCAATAAACATAAAAAATAAGTATAACCAATGAAATTAGTCCAATTTATTTTGTCTATGCACATAAATTACATGTGTGTGATTGTATTGTAGATAAACAATAAAGTAATAACTGTATTGTTTACAAAAATACAATCACACAACTCGGTCACAAAACAAGAATTTATAAATATGTAAAAAAGGCCATTATGAAGAATGACTCCACCATTGCTTATTATATAATCTGGAAGCTGTTTTTATATGTGTAAGCTATTACTGACAACTTTAATTATTATGAAGAAATAAATTTATAAGCAGTAGACACACATTGAATTCTAAATTACATTGAAACCTGCACTAACAGGATTCTATTCACATCGGCAAATATCTAAAGTGTGACTTAATTGGACACTAGTATATGATGCATGATGTAGGTCACAAGCAAAGCAGCCCTAAATGTACATATAGACATGCAACCAAGTTTCTGGAGTATCTGGGTGGGGCTTATCCAGGCAAATTACCCATTTCAGATTTTAATGGCCTCCTGGTCCTGAGTTACATTACTGCAAATTGATTCCATTATATTTTTGTTAGGCCTAACATAAGTCATTGTTTACAATTTAGACAAAAATCTCAAAAAATAAGAAACTGTACAGACAAAAGTAAGTACAGAATGCAAGAGAAATTACTTTTAGTCAAGGTGTTGAGAAATTAGATGTGTAGGTAGGTATAATTGGTGCACGAGACGAACAGCCTGCTATGGCCTCGAAGCGAGACAGGGCGGGCCCACAATGAATGGAGTCGACCACTGATGGTGTCATTAAAAATAGAGCTTTTAAAACGATTGCCAATGCATGTTTACTACTTGTAGGTACGTGCTGAGTAATGACCTTGTGTTCCCGACTGCTGGATGGAACCGAAAGTCGTTTTATGTTTATAAATCAGTACTCGTGACGTCATTGTGACCGAATTATCCGCACAAAACTCGAGATATGAAAAGACAAATCAACTCAAGTTCACGCTATTTCGCGACGTTAACATTCACCAAAAGGACAATTGCATTCAAATTCATACTTTTGATTTGTGCGCAATCCAAATTCAGGATACCATCGGCAAGTGAACACCCAGTTT
The DNA here is from genome assembly GCA_948098905.1 of Tiliacea aurago. Classification (NCBI taxonomy): domain Eukaryota; kingdom Metazoa; phylum Arthropoda; class Insecta; order Lepidoptera; family Noctuidae; genus Tiliacea; species Tiliacea aurago. The sequence continues at coordinate 21,757,406 of OX402576.1, forward strand.
GCAACACAACAAATATGACGTGATTAATGTAAATAACATACCTTGAAAGTATCCACTCACAAAGTTAGCACTGTTCACGTTTTAGTAATTATTTAATCACTGAATTTATTTAGGTAGCTGCCTTTAAACAAAATGAATAAAAACATCGGCGTAGTTGACGCTGTAGGGTTTGGTCCATTCGACGCTTCACAAAAATGTTTCCCACTACATCGATCTCGGAAGTCGAGCGCGGCTCCGTGGCGAATGGAATGGAACGGAACGAAGCGAGCGGAGCACGCAGTCAGCCAGCGAGCTCGCCCAGTGACGTAATGTTGGCGTTCGCGATAACATTATGGCTGTCACTTCTCTTAGTCATAATTTTACCAATATTTTTAACATAAAATTTACGTATCGAAATCATTAAATAAATAATTTAATGTACGTAATAAGACTAACTGTATTACTGTAGGCTACACACAACAGACAACGATACCAATTGTTTTACGTAGTAGCTCAATAGATGGCGCTACATTTACACATACGGATTGCATAACTAATTTTTTATTTTCCCCTCTAACCCTGAGCCCTGAGGTACTACATCGGACAGTCAACATCAATGAATTACATCCACCGTTTCAATTGATTGCTACTTTATAGCGATGGACCCCTTACAATGTGAATTACAAAATTCGATCCATACCGTGAACAACGCTCAAAGGGAGAGGACGTAGGATGAAAGGTGTGAGCAGTTCATCATTAGAAACATAGTTTTATTATTTATTCAAAAGTTTCTAATAACGGAATTATAAGTAGTAAAAAAAAAAAAAAAGTAGGTAACTCTTTGCATCCGTTAAGCCGCAATGTTGGGCTTCCAACGATGCCTCGTTTGTCACATACGACGAGCAGTCTAAAGGCTTCTACATACCAGCGCGACTTGTCGCGCGACGCGACACGACACAAAGGCACCGCTCATCCCGCGACACGCGGGGCCTTTGTGCCGTGTCGCGTATGTAGTAGCGTATGTAGAAGCCTTAAGAGTTATGACTATGAGGTAATAACAGATGAACAAACATACGTATAAAGACTGTAAAAATCATAACCCCTACTTTGGCTTTGCTGTACTCGGGAAAAAAGCAGCACTCGTTGCGTCTGCAGTACATGCGCGTCAAAGGCGCGTGACAAAAACGCCATGAGCATATTCAATTTAGGGACGCCTATAATTATAAGATTTAGTCCTAAACGGTATTATAGAAACCCGAATAATGTGCTAGCTTGATTTAAAATAGTCTCGAGAGTTGCCACTAGAAGGTAAGCGATCAAATACACCTACTACATAAACACGAAGTGGTAACCAGTCCAAAAAGAAATAAATAACAATGACGGTCATTGAAACTGTCCAAGTTAACAAAAAAATAGATCCCCTACATTGATAATGTCTGGTGAAGAGATCGTTCACACATAGATAGCCTGTTAGTTCCTACGTAAAGAAAATAAAATGGGGCGATGTTCTGATGCTCTTTATTGATTGCGGAAGATAGGGGGAGCTCATCTATGGTATTCTATACACCATGGAGGGGATGCTTATAACATTGCGAGAAACAAAATTACGTAAGCGTCTATTGTATTTTTCATTTCATCGTGTGGATCGTCCTATTTTATCTTACTTACAAGTGTTTATTCTATTAAAAGAAAATGACAGTATTTGCCACTTCCCTTCTCAGTGGGCAGGTATAATTAAACGTGAGTAGGTAAGTACCAAATAGTAAGTGCACTGTGCAACGGCATTTTAATTAGAGATAAAAGGTGCCAGATTCCTACAAAGTTCATGCATTTCGGTCAATTGGTGTCCTTAATTACTGCATGCCCATTTGAATTTGTCAAGCTAGTGCGCTCGAGAATCAAGCGCTTAGGTAGCCGGTAGGTACCTCCCTACAACACGGTTATTTTATTACTACATAGATATGCCAATCACAATTCTGCTGCATACATAGGTACCTATCGCCTACATGCTTACAGTAAATCCTATTACTTATAAATACAGAAATAAGTTGCGTTGTGGAAGTAAAATAGAAGCCTGAGTAGGTACCTAGGACTATTAGAAAAACCTCTCTAATGACCATTTCACCAACAACGGCTAATGTTAGGATAAAAAAAACAAAATCGCAAAAAGCGTTCGCGTGGATTCGGAACAAAAATGAATAATTAACATACTCAAATGAACAAAACGTACTCGTCTTCTATGGGCGTGTAGGGGAACGCCGTCTCTTGCACCTTGGGCGGCGGGCTGCTCTCCGGCTCCTCCTGTAGGGGACTCTCGTAGATTAGGGTCTCCACCATCGACCCCTTTGAACTGCCGAACGACACCCTAAAAATGAAACAACGTTAATAATACATTTTTTTTTAAAATAAGTATAGTTCAATACAACGCAGTTAGATTCAAATACAAGAACAAGTTGCAATTTTTTCACGCCTGACGACTCTCTCGCTTTGTCAAAATTATCCAACATAAAATTGTTTCTATAATTATGTACTTTATATATTTCTATTATAATTCATATATTCACAAAATATATTAACAAAAATCGATGAATTTGGTTGGATTTTTTTCTGTAAAATTTTTCGTTTACATGTTTCTGTTTGTGAGGCGTGCACTTTGGATTTTCCAAATTTTCAACACTACCGCTGTGATTTTTAATTTCTAACATTTTGGCCTGTAGGTACCAATTTTTGCGTGTTGTATTCGCCTTTATGCCTAAGTATATTGGTTGTTTTCGGCTATATAGCTATAATTATCAATAAGTATGATTTTAGTTTGTTACTTTATATTTCTGCAGTAGTTTTGTTACTTTACCAATTACTCTTTCTTCACGCGATGTCTAATTCGTCATAATTAATATTAAACTTCTCATTTGTAATCGCGTCGATTGTTACATGTTGCTAATACCTAGTTCTATTTCCGATTTATTGCTAGTCGTTCAAAGTAAATCGTTACAATCAAAGCGTGTGTAACAATAATTTACTATCTGCAAGTGATGGACTTTACAATCTTTACAAACGCTTGACATTGTAAGTACCTAATTCACTGTATGTGCAACACCGTAGGTAGGTACCTACGGTGTTGCACATACAGTGAATTAAAAGTCATATCCTAATTACTACTTATAGTAGTTCTGCGAACAGTAGACCTCGCGAATACAAACTTTATTGCAACAATTAATATACCACCAAAGTAATTTAAACCGGGATATTTACCACGTCTTTTGTTTTTAATAACACGATAAATATCCCGTTGAGGAGGTGGTCCTCGGTCTAGACGCTCCATCAATCCCTACCTGTGGTTAAAGGGCCGATTCCACTAGTGGAAATCTAAAAGTGAGCAATTTACCGCATTTTGAGTTGTTATTCTGCTCATCACGCCGAAGATCCTCATCAGAGTTCCACCAAATTTCTATGAGACCAACTTAAAGTTTCTACCTTTCAAATAAAAAACCGGTCAAGAGCGAGTCGGACTCGCGCACCGAGGGTTCCGTACGAATATATGATGTTGATGATTTCTGAAAAACTGTGCTATTTAGAGACATCGTTTTATTTTTCCTGTAATCTTTACATAAGCTTCTATCATATAGAATAATTTCAGATTTTTATCTATGCAAACTTCGGAGATAAGGGGTGGGGAACGGTATTTTTTTTTTACATTTTTCATCAAAAGTCGGAAACTATGCTGCCTAAAAAATAAAATGTTTGAGAATGTGCAAACAGCGCTATTTCATATGATACCCCACATGCCTTAGTAGCCCCACTTAAAATTTTTAAGACCCTCTTTCAGTCCCTTTTGCAAAAAAGATTTATTTTTTTAAATTTCTTTCTGGTTTGCAAAATAGTTGGGCAAACATCATCTAAATCTAAAACTATTCTAAATTTCAAGTTGATAGCATTAGTAGTTCTTGAGATATCCAGGTGTGACAGACAGACAGACAGACAGACTTAGTCTCACCATAAGGGTTCCTTTTTACCATTTTGGTACGGAACCCTAAAAACAAATAATTAAATAACACGCCTGCCATATTAAAAAAAAACGGTCAAGAGCGAGTCGGACTCGCGCACCGAGGGTTCCGTACGAATATATGATGTTGATGATTTCTGAAAAACTGTGCTATTTAGAGACATCGTTTTATTTTTCCTGTAATCTTTACATAAGCTTCTATCATATAGAATAATTTCAGATTTTTATCTCTGCAAACTTCGGAGATAAGGGGGGGGGAACGGTATTTTTTTTTAATTTTTCATCTAAAGTCGGAATCTATGCTACATAAAAAAAAGAAAAAAATGTTTGAGAATGTGCAAACAGCGTTCTTTCATATGATGCTTTTTAGTTCTTTCACATGCCCTAGTAGCCCCACTTCAAAATTTTAAGACCCCCTTTCAGTCCCTTTTGCAAAAAAGATATATTTTTTCAATTTATTTCTTGTTTGCAAAATAGTTGGGCAAACGTCATCTAAAACTATTCTAAATTTCAAGTTGATAGCATCAGTAGTTCTTGAGATATCCAGGTGTGACAGACAGACAGACTTAATCTCACCATAAGGGTTCCTTTTTACCATTTTGGTTCGGAACCCTAAAAATTAACTAAAAAATTAAAAACAAGTTACATGATTTTAGTGTTGAATGGCCACAGGGTAGGTACTAAATAGATTATAATATTTACTGTGCAATTAAAACGCCATTGTGCCCAAAAGTGGAAAACAGAAAATAAATCTTTTCATTGCAGTCGGGGGACGGATCTTTGGAATAGTTCTTTACGACTTCCATGAAAAGATTTATTTTCTATTTTCCACTTTTGGGCACAATGGCGTTTTAATTGCACAGTTGATTTGTAGGGTTCCGTACCAAAATGGTAAAAAGGAACCCTTATGGTGAGACTAAGTCTGTCTGTCTGTCTGTCACACCTGGATATCTCAAGAACGACTCATGGTATCAACTTGAAATTTAGATCAGTTTTAGATGACGTTTGCCCAACTATTTTGCAAACAAGAAATAAAATAAAAAAATCTTTTTTGCAAAAGGGACTGAAAGGGGGTCTTAAAAATTTGAAGTGGGGTTACTAGGGCATGTGGGGTATCATATGAAAGAACGCTGTTTGCAGATTCTCAAACATTTATTTTTTATGTTTTAGGTCGCATAGTTTCCGACTTTTGATCAAAAATGTAAAAAAATACCGTTCCCCCCCCTTATCTCCGAAGTTTGTATAGTTAAAAATCTGAAACTATTCTATGTGATAGAAGTGTATGTAAAGATTACAGGAAAAATAAAGCTATGTCTCTAAATAGCACAGTTTTTCAGAAATCATCAACATCATGTATAGGTACGGAACCCTCGGTGCGCAAGTCCGACACGCTCTTGACCGGTTTTTTTTAACATGGCAGGCGTGTTTTTTATTATTTGTTTTTTATTTTATACCTTTTAGTGATAAAACAATATTTTTGCAAACGCACAATGTGCCACGAACGATAACTTTAATTTTTTTGGAAAAGCGAAATTATTTTTCTTATGATTTATTACATGACGTGGAAACAGATAAGACAATGTTTTTCTATGGGTTGTTGAATACTACCGTTATATTAAGTAATTTTTTTCTTTTGTTATTAGTGAACGAATGCATATTGAATACTACTGTTATATATTTTTGTTATGTACTAAGCAAGCTCTAGATGATGATAGTAATCAAATTTTCATGAAAAAATCAAATTATTACCGTCGTTTTCATGAACCATGGCTCCCCCTTTATATATTTTTTTAATTGTTCACTAGCCTATGTTACCCGGCATAGTTCAACGCTTCTAACAATACCACATACATTAAAATCGGTTAAGCCGTTTAGAAGTTACGGTGGAATAAAGAAACTCACAAACATACATACATACTTACATACATACATACATACTTATATACATGAACCCTGAAAGCATAACACTCCTTTTTTTGGGCAGTCGTGTAAAAATAGGTATCCGACGACAAAAAATCTATAACGTAGTAATACCTGTATCCCAAGTTTCCCAGATCGGTTTCAAAATACGACCTTTACAGGATTACCAACAAACTGACAGAGGAAAGCAAACTTTGCCAGACTTGAAGCAGAGACGCTTCGCTCGCTCGGTCAATCAGTGTGATGTATCGAACTCACAGGAAATAGTCTTGCTTTGTTCATGGCCTCCGATATCGCTAGAGATATTGAGATAAAATTTAATTCTTATACCACAAAGCTTTGCCTACATTTTTGACAATTGACTGGCACTAACTGACATTTCCTTGACACTTTGACAGTGACATTGTTTTGTATATTTTGGCGAGAGAAAAAATTGTTAATGGACACCGTTCCTTTTAAACGACACCGTGTGAAATTGCGAGCTGATGGTATGAAGGTAACTGAACTCTAAAATTTAGGTAGTCTACAGTTATGTACTTACTTGGAATGTGCAATGCATGTAAACTGTCGCTGATACGCAAAAGTGTAAAACGAATAAGCGCAATAAAACCTCTTTGGGTAAGTAGGATTTTCAGATTGAACATGGTTTCTGGTAGGCAACAATAAATTGATTTACTTGTCTTGCATAATATTTATGTCAAAAAATTATGCTTGTCTATTTTTGTAAACTTATTTTGTGAAGCTCTGTGATTTTGATGCCCCAATTTAATTAACTTATCACTTTTCAACTTATTAAGAAATTGCTAAAGTAAATTCTTAATTCACAAATCTTTGATACTAAGTAGTTCTACAACATTTTTCTGCGCCTAATACATAGAAGGTAGGTAACTTTAGGATAATTATCGAGATACTCAATTGGCTCCTATACCCGAGTCGCATGAGCGTGGCGATAGGTCATTGACCCACCTACATTTTTTAGCATTCTTTATTTCAAAAACTGAAATAAAAGTCCGTTATCGTCTTGAATCAATATCGATCGTGATCTCAAACATGTTCCAATAACGAAAAACCGACATAGGTAGTTTATTGTTTGGGTTCCTACGGACAGATATTAGGAAAAGAGCAATGACTTCTATTGCCACGCTAAAGCGATTGGGCTGTAGTATCTCAGGTCTCAGCTAAGGTAAAAAAGTACCTACTGAATGATGATAAATGATAAATTACAGGTTCATAAACTCAGATTCCTACATTGATACCGGATGGAAAAATTATAGGTAGTCGAAAAACAATCACCCCCTTATTACAAAACAAGGTTTATTTTCAGACCCAGGTTTAAAACATGGAGCCATTATTGAATTTCGAACTTTATTCCGACTTTGGTAAAGTTCCTAAACACAAAACTGACAACTTAGTACCGAACTAAGATTTCAGTTTTGTATAAAGAACGGTATTTCAATCACTGTTACGTTCTTATTACAAAAACTGGCTCCATGGTTTAAGCCATGTCAAAATATAAATCTTGTTTTGTAATAAGGCGGTCAATGTCTTAGCCAAAACTAAAAAAAAAATCTATCGTATAGACAAGGAGGCGACACAATAGTCACGTAATTTTTACGTTCAGTATAGTTCCGGATCCGCAGCTTAGTGCTACTTAACATTCTCAGTGAAGTCTGCCCCACTTTAACTATAACTGACACTAGCCTTTAGCCTCTAGCATTCCTTTACTTTGGTAGGTTGCATGCAATTATGTAAGTAGAGTTCTAATTTGAATTTCTCCAGTCACTTTGCGCATATTAATGAATATTATCCAATGTTGAACCCTCGTTACTGGGAGGATAAACTTATCACCTATGCATTTAACTCTCTTGGAAAAGCACTTTTCTAATATTTCTAATAAAAAAGATAGCGTTGTTCTTCACGTCAAGTTGCTCCTAAAAACTAAAAAAAATACGTTTTAGACTTTTAGTAGAGCGTTTAGAAATAAATTAAGCTGAGCTGAGCAACAACACTTTTTGAACGTCAATTCCCCATCAACAGGTCTATCTGTAACTTAGGTCTGTAACGTTAGAAACTTAGCAGCACATAATCACGTGAATTAGTAGTGAAATGTCATGGATTGATTGGGTTTGATTCTCGTATGACTGAGTCACAGAACATAAAGTATGTTCTGTGCTTGGAGTCTTTATGGTCTGTGCTTGAAATCCTCAACTATACGTGCAGTAATATTTTGATCATCATTATCATCAATATTTCAGCCGAATAACGTCCACTGCTGGACATAGGCCTCCCCCAAAGGGAGGGCTTTGTCATAATCGCTACGCTTGGCAGGCGGGTTGGCGATCGCAGTATGGTGTTAAAATGCATAGAGAACGGTGCTGCCCATTCTCTAGTAAGTTGTATTTTGATAAATTGAAATTAAATACTAACCTCAAGTTAACTAATTGTTCAATCCATTACCTAAAAATAGCTGCACCAGATACAGTTTACAAATCGGATATACATTAATTTGATCATTTTTCAAACGGTTTCTTTTATTAACTTATCTACTGAATTTAATATTTTTTCCAGTTTCCACATCAGGTAAAGGATTCAGTTCACTGTTTAGTTTGTGTTGCAGTTACACGTTACACATCTACAATTCATGAAGGATCCTAAGATACGAGCCTATCGAATGTATAGAAAGGATGCCTTAAGTGCTCCTTGGGACCAAGTACTCTGCTCTCATACCTTATTTTACGTTTCCCAATAAAATCAAACGTCATCACTTGAACAAAGACGTGCTGTTGGCATCATGCCCGGCTCAGTCAGATTACTGCCGTTTTGCTCCTGTAGTGAACTCATAGGTACTTATGTTATTTTCCTTTTATAAGTAGATAGAACCTCGTTTAATATTTTAGACAATTATGTTTGTAGGTGAAAAATGCATAACGGCCAGGCGATCAAGTATGACCCAAACACGGAAGCGTTTCAAATGCGAGCGCAATGGAAAAAACAGGATAACTGCAGACAGCAGTGGTTCGACAGATGGAGCTGGCTGCTTGATGAAAGAAAGTAAGGGTTTATACCATATGTACAGTCTGTAACCAGCATTTCCTGACCCCTCTTTCAAAGAAGAATAATGGAAGGATAGTACATTGATACAAGTGGAGAATGTTTGATAGTGCATTCGAGGCGGAATTAACACCCGAGCCGTAGGCGAGGTTGTTTTTGAGCCAAGAACTGCAATATGTGTCCACGTGTATCAAACGACGTTTTTCAATACACTTTTGAAGAAATAAAAAGAAAAGAAAGAGAAACGAAAAATATTTTTGTTATGAATTAATAGGAAACTATGATTTAATTTTCTTTTTTTCGGCGCTTTACTTTCGCCAGGTTGAAGGAGAAGCAAAGGTATAAAGCCGATAAACAGCCTAATATGAAAAATACAAAATTCAAATATTTTTGAGTTTAGAACACAAATAAATGTTAATAATTATGTTCATTAATCTTGTTTTTATTGTAATAATCAGGGTATTCTATTTATAAACATTAATTAAATATTCCAAAAATATTAACGCCGTAAAGACGCATCTTTGTCGAGATAAAAAAAAAAAAACTGGTGTGAATAGTGGCATTGAACCAATTTGGACTAGGTATAGGTATAAGTTATCTGTGGCAATTTTTATTCCCGCACACGTGTTGAAAAATAAAAATCGCACGCGTGTGAAATATTTTGCATTGTGAACCTAATCGTAGTGCGATATGAACCAGTTTTCGAGTAAAGTGTATTGAATATATATATATATATATGTATATACTTATATAAGATAATGCTGGTCACCGACTGTACATTAAAACATGGGTTCTTGTAGCCGCGGTTTTGATGGTGAGTACATAGTTTTTCCCTAATATATTCTATTTGTGTTTGTGTTGTATATACAATAGATGATTTTATTTCTGTGAGTAGGTTTGTAGTACAAACACTTTTACACGTCAATCATAATTATTATCAACCTAGTTATATAATTTGATAGAATTAATTAAAAACATCATTTTGTGTAAATTACCTACGTTGAGCAAACTTAACGACTGTAAACTCTAGATGCATCTACAGGTAGGTCCGTCAATTACGGAGTCATAGGTAGTGTCGTCACCACTCCTATAAGTGCTCTAGTCGTATACTGCAGTTAGAGTGAAGTAGATTTCTTGCTCCTGACACAATAAATAACTTTTGCTCGTATTCCAAGATAATCAAAGAACGTAGGTAGGTAAGTATATGAAAGCAAGTGCAGCTTTAAAAAGCTAGGATTTTTTTTTTAAGAATCCTTTGGTTCCTTACATTCACTATAATTAATCACGCAGTCGGGTAAAAACAGTATAAAATGCACTGTAGATATAGGTACCTACTTATTCAATAGGAATAATTTGGAGCAAGCTAATTACACTACAGGATTTAATTTGGCTTACGGCCGAACCCAATAACCATATATCACCAGTTTCGGCCTACTGGAGATATAAAAATATATCTATCGATGGTTTTAACGTCCCAATAATCTCTTAAGCCTACAACAGATATCTATTTGTATGAAAATGCCAAAGTATGCGTCCCAATATACGATTTGTTTGACAGGACAGTACTACAGATGGCAGATTTGGCTATTTCCCGAATTGCAGGGATAAACGTAAAGTAGCCAAGCTAAAATGAACTCTTTAGTACTTGCAATAAAGATCATAGATGATTTTTTTATATTTAAAGTAATAAAAAAAATGTAATTCAAATATCTCGAAAACGGTGCGCCCTAGGCAAAAAATTACATTGAACAGAAATTTAACCCCCTCCCCCTTACTAACACCCCCCGTGCAAGCACCATTCCAACATGAATTTAAGTTAAAAATAACTAAATTCTAAAAAAAAAAAGCTAAATTCAAATTTTATTATGTTTTTTGCAATTTGCAGGTCAGTAACAGGTTGTATTTTGATTCGCAGCCATACCAAATATGGCTCTACAGAATTATATCTTAATCCAATAACTTATTTAGAAGTAAGAAACAAAGAAGTTTTAATATAACCCTAATTACACATGTTGTTTTTTAAAGTGATGTTGGTTGTAATGGAACGCACGGGAGGGCGAAGTAGAGAAACCTACTTATTGTTTTCGTTAGATAGATAGCCTTTATTAATGATTGCGAGACGCCATCCGAGCATAGATATAATTATACTGTCTATCATCAATAGCGATCTCTCTTTAACTGAAAATAAATTATTGGGTTCGGCCGTTAGAGTTAAGCTCTTTACCGACGATATGCATGATTACGTTGTGACCCATATTCAGATATAATTTGTGCACAATATTGCATAAGTAGAGCGGCTGCGTTGCTAATCCAAGTAAATCACTAGCAACCCAAGTAAATCAATAAACGTCGGGCGGCTGGTACGGGTGGGGCCGGATTTGGCGGAGAGCCAGTTTGGTTTCCGCAAGGGGCGCTCTACGGTGGATGCCATCATGCGCGTTCGAGCCCTCACGACGGGGGATGCTGTGGCCCGGGGTGGGGTCGTCTTGGCGGTGTCTCTTGACATCGCCAATGCGTTTAACACCCTGCCCTGGAGCTGCATCAGGGAGGCACTTCGGTATCACCGGATGCCGACCTACCTCTGTCGCGTGGTCGAGGCCTATTTGACGGACAGGGCCGTCATCTACCCCGGTCACCAAGGAGAGTGGAACCGGCGAGAGATGTCGTGCGGTGTCCCACAGGGATCGGTTCTGGGGCCGCATCTGTGGGACATCGGGTACGACTGGGTGCTGCGCGCTGACCTCCCCAGTGGCGTCAGCGTAGTCTGCTACGCTGACGACACGCTGGTCCTGGCACAGGGGAGTTCACATCAGGCGGCGGCCGAACTGGCGGAACGTGGGGTTGCGACAATCGTCGATAGGATCCGGCAATTGGGACTCGAGGTGGCATTGCACAAGTCCGAGGCCATGTGTTTTTATGGTCCTCGGAACGCGCCACTGTCGGGTTCCCAGATAACGGCGGGAGGGGTTCACATCGGCGTCGATGTGACGATGAAGTACCTGGGACTCGTCCTCGACAGCCGGTGGAACTTCGTCGAGCACTTCCGACGTTTGGCTCCCAGACTGGAGCGGGCCGGGGCTGCCTTGAAGCGGCTCCTGCCCAATCTGGGGGGTCCAAACGCCTCCTGCCGGAGGCTCTACGCGGGGATCGTGCGGTCCATGGCCCTTTACGGGGCACCGGTGTGGGCGCGTTCACTGAGGCTGCGACCAGCCCAGCGGTTGAACGCGTCCCAAAGGGTCATGGCCATCAGGCTGGTACGGGGTTACCGCACGGTCTCCCGTGAGGCGGCGAGCCTCCTTGCCGGACTGCCGCCATGGGATCTGGAGGCGAAAGTCCTCGCGCACATGTGGGTGTGGCGCGAAGAGGCGAAACGCCGGGGTGAAACTCCGCTGCCGCAACAAATCGCGGCACAGCGGACGGAGCTCCGGCAGGATCTCATGGCGACATGGAAAGTGCGATTGTCGCAACCCAGTGCTGGGCACGCCACAATTGCGGCGGTAAGTCCCCTCTTTGAGGAGTGGCTAGAGAGGCGCCACGGCGTCCTCACCTTCCGCCTGACGCAGGTCCTCACCGGACACGGTTGTTTCGGGAGGTTCCTGTTCAGGATAAAGCGGGAGGAAACGCCCGGGTGTCACCACTGTGTGGATCGCCCGGAGGACACGGTGGAGCATACGGTGGAGGTCTGCCCTGCTTGGGCGGAGCACCGCCGTGTCCTCACGGAGGCGATCGGCGGCGACGATCTCTCGCGTCCGGCCCTGGTTCAGGCCATGGTTCGGAGCGAGAGTGCATGGGAGGCCGTCACCTCCTTCTGCGAAACAGTAATGCTCGCGAAGGAGGAGGCGGAGCGCATGAGGGTGAGGCAGGGTGCCCGCCCTTCCGCCCTAAGTCGCCGCAGGAGACGCCCTGGGCGTCGGGAATCGCAGGCGGATTCCCGGCCACCGTAGGCGCGGGCTTGCGGACGGTGAGCGATGGGTAGCTCGCCGTCCGATAAGGACCAGGCCCGGGTCGACGGCGCGTTGTGTTCCACGCGCGCCTCAAAGAGACGTCAGCACCAATTGACGGGGTCCGAAAGGGCCAATGCCTGCCAGGGTTACGAGCCTGTCCGAAAGGGATATCGTGGCTCTGGCACACAGGCATCTGAAGGAACACGGTGGGTTTTAGTCAGTAAAAGTCTGACACTCCCTCTCGCTCCGCCCAGAGCGGGAGAAGTTATTTGATGATTTCCCACCAAAAAAAAAAAAAAAAAAAAAAAAAAAAAAGTAAATCAATAAATGGGCACAAATTAATTAAAACTAATTGCGTTTCATCTCCAATCATACATATCTAGAGATAGTTCCGATCAATTTTTAAGTTAGGGAATTAGAATCCTGTTTTTATCAGAGTAGAGGTGAATCCGCAGCTTTAGCCCGTGAAATAATATGATTCGCGACTAAAACAGAAATTATCATTCGAATCATTAATACATGTCTTTATGTTAGATTTGTTCCCCAATGTTATGATTTCATGAAAAAGTCATTCAATTCGGCTGGCTGGCGTTACGGGTTTGACGCGTTTAATTCACGAACATAATTGACAACGTTTAAAGCTCTTATAAATTAGAACACTAATGATGAGTCATAGCTGCTGTTATAATTGTTAGGGATTTATCTGAATGATTTACGGAATATCCAAAACCGAAAATCGATCACGGGTACCATACCTACTTTGGTAGACCAAAGTAGGTATGGTACCCGTGATCGATATTCCCGTTTACTCATTTAGCTGTACCTACCATAAACACTGTCAACTGTTAGTGCAGCAACACTGCTCCTGACGTCAATATTGCATCAAAGCGACACAATTGGCCACGGAGATCAAATTTATCGTGAGCGCTGGAGTTTCATGCGAAACCAATGTTGAACACGACCGTTCCTAGTTCACGAACGGAGCTATAACAGACGAAATTGCTATAAAAACTGTTTAAATACTTTAGAAAATGTTGACCTTTCAGTACTCATGTTGAATAGAGTACCTATTTGACTGCTATCAAAAATATATATGAACTAATACCTATTTTTAAAGGTGTGTTACTAAATAAGACGATTTGTGAAAATATTTTTTTATAAAATCGTTGGAAAAATGGAGAAGTTACTTACGAGCTTTTGAAATTATTCTATATTCCTTGTCACGCAAAACGATCATTGTACTGAATGGCGCGATGTTACTATGGCGTTCGTGTGTCGTGACGTCAGATCCCAGCAGTGCTGTGTCTGTCTACAATAGACTTTTAAACGCATACAACTTCGGCATTTTTTGAGATATTGAATCAATTTTTTTTACCGTGGCTTAATTTTTTTGTTGGTTTCGAAAAATCGAAATAAAAAAAAACAGTCAAATACCCTAATTTTAAGAAAGCTCAAATATCAATAGCTTATTTAGATCTAGTAGCATGTCTACGGGACATCCTGCTTTACCTACTTGGATAGCTTTCTGATTGTTATTTTTTATTTCCGAAAGGGTATCTTAAAAAACATTCGAATGAATGCCATTTAGACCACCATAAAACGATAACTATCCCTCATTTGAACAATAACACATTCTTTTATCGATCACGGGTACCATACCTACTTTGGTAGACCAAAGTAGGTATGGTACCCGTGATCGATATTCCCGTTTACTCATTTAGCTGTACCTACCATAAACACTGTCAACTGTTAGTGCAGCAACACTGCTCCTGACGTCAATATTGCATCAAAGCGACACAATTGGCCACGGAGATCAAATTTATCGTGAGCGCTGGAGTTTCATGCGAAACCAATGTTGAACACGACCGTTCCTAGTTCACGAACGGAGCTATAACAGACGAAATTGCTATAAAAACTGTTTAAATACTTTAGAAAATGTTGACCTTTCAGTACTCATGTTGAATAGAGTACCTATTTGACTGCTATCAAAAATATATATGAACTAATACCTATTTTTAAAGGTGTGTTACTAAATAAGACGATTTGTGAAAATATTTTTTTATAAAATCGTTGGAAAAATGGAGAAGTTACTTACGAGCTTTTGAAATTATTCTATATTCCTTGTCACGCAAAACGATCATTGTACTGAATGGCGCGATGTTACTATGGCGTTCGTGTGTCGTGACGTCAGATCCCAGCAGTGCTGTGTCTGTCTACAATAGACTTTTAAACGCATACAACTTCGGCATTTTTTGAGATATTGAATCAATTTTTTTTACCGTGGCTTAATTTTTTTGTTGGTTTCGAAAAATCGAAATAAAAAAAAACAGTCAAATACCCTAATTTTAAGAAAGCTCAAATATCAATAGCTTATTTAGATCTAGTAGCATGTCTACGGGACATCCTGCTTTACCTACTTGGATAGCTTTCTGATTGTTATTTTTTATTTCCGAAAGGGTATCTTAAAAAACATTCGAATGAATGCCATTTAGACCACCATAAAACGATAACTATCCCTCATTTGAACAAAATGACATAAGTTCTAACCGGTGGATGTGATATAATTGATTACACGACGTAGGTAATCAATACATATGATACGTACCTACTTATTTATGGGTCGTGTCTGACGTGTAGGTACACACTACCAGCTAGTTATTGACCGCTTTTATTACCTAACATTGAAAAGAAAACAGGGGTCTGTTCCTAAATTTAAAAAAAATTGTTTAGATCGGTAGCTTTTCGAAAAATCTTAACAGATCCTGCTGTGTATATACAACGTGTTCCTTTTGATATCCTTTAACTCTAGGGTATTAATGACACCATGTCAAAGAATCAACTGGCATATGAATTGATTTTCAATTCTTTTTTCTTTTTCATTCAACATAATTCGACAAGTCACGATTATTTATGTAAAACACCCTTACGTGAAATATGACAACATCGCATTTTTTTAGCTTTCATTAAAGAATGATTGGTTTGAATGAAAATGATTTACTCGTACTTATCAATTAAACTTACAGAGTAGAGTAGTAGATACACACATCGAGAGTATAGTGTTAGTATTTATGATGTTATCTTCGAAACTATGTATTATTGGAACACTAGTTCTAGGACTTTTTGTTATTTTTACTTAGAGCATATATCCTTAGAGTTATGAGGCATCAAAAGGAGCACGTTTATTGTTCTTGTAAACGCTTTTAGGCAGTGAAACTACTATGCCTACCTATGAAAACTGCGCTTCAACAGTCTTCAAAATTGATAAAACACTAGCAGAGTCCAGTCCTTGTGTGTGTCTCACTAGAGTGTTAATCGATTAGTTCAGTTCTTTAAATTAAGGTGGGGTAGGCGTTCAACATTCAAGTGATGTTTCTATTCTCAGGGAGACATCGGCTCAAGCAGAGGCGATTCGTCAAGAGGCCTCAGCTATTACACGGTCTGAAGCCACCGTCAAAACGGAGGAACTGAAAACTCTGAAACCTGTCCCTCTCACGTCGACCGGAGTTATAGGATGGCTCGCTAGCAGGTACGCTTCGCTCACATTTATTTCGTGAATAGATCAGTATATGTTCTCAAATTTCATAAATTACTATTTCAAGAACCACTAAAACACCATTTTTTTTTTGTTGGCTACACACGTATTAAAAGAATTTAATTTATTTAATTTCTACAGCGTTAAATCGTTCAATTCGAATAAAACATTTTGCTAGCTAACCTATTTTAGTGCATTCCAGATTATGGTTTAGATCTTTTTCTTGAACCTATGTGTAGAGGACGGAAATAAACTCCTTTCAGAATGTCATATTGTATGGGACTTGTAAGAAACCACACTCGCAATCTACGTGAAGAGCTGCTGTAAAATAACCGGCTTTGCAAAGATTCCTCATATAAAAGGATATGTGGGCCCGTTTTTGAAAAAGTCTTTTATACGATGAATAATTCCTTTTTAGTGGACAATCCTTTTCTTTCACAGGCCAGATTGCCGCCTAGAAATCTACCAATCGTGGCTACATAAGTCCCCGTTACATTTGCCTGATACCTGGGACCATCCGGACTACGTGGGTGTTAAGAAGACAGATATTTAAAGTTTTATTCTCGAAACTAATATTTTATATACCTAGTTATGAATATAATTAAATAGTAACGAAGTCAAAATAGTACATTTAGTATTTTTGAAAACAAGGTATGAAAGATGGATGAGAGGTATAGAAAAAGAGTCTGATGCCGCAAAATATCGTTTTTAGAATTTTTGTCCGTTTGTTTGTTTGTCTGGACGTATGTTCTGGATTGGCGCAAAAACGGCTCATCGGATTTGGATGAACTTTGGCACACAGATAGTTTATAACCTAACCTGGATTAACACATACCTAGGTAGGTACTTTGAGTCCCGGTAGTAAGTTCCCTTCTGATATTTTCCGATATAAACGCGGGCAAGCCGCAAGTAAAAGCTAGTTAAAAATAAAATGCAACTGATAGGAAATAATTTAAAAATAACTTTACAATAATGACATAATGTTGCTTTAATTCAATTGTTAAAAGAATGTGTTCGTGCCTGACGCCTCTCTGTGATTGTTGAAACCGTTTTGTACGAGTAGCAATCACACTACGTAATTGGCTGCGGTGGATAATTTGCAAAGCAATTAAAAATCACAACATTTATATGATTAGTGTATACCCTAGTGGTTTGCGTTAACTACACATTTAGTTTTACTGCGGCAACTCGTTTATAAAAATAAACGAGTTGCCGCAGTAAAACTAAATGTTGATACTTAAGATGATACGATTGTACATTAATATTCCTGATTAGATTATACACTGGATCGCAAAAATTCCGGGTCGCTAATAAATGGCGTGATAGTTTCATAAATGCATAAGACTAATTTGCGAAACTATAGTTTAGTGTAGATGACTGATTAATATATATAAAAAATGTGTAACACGTTTTGTACACTATAAAACAGTGTATTCCCGTTGTCCCCGTTTGCCATATCCACGTCACGGGGACAGCGGTACGTGATTAAATTTATTTCCCGTTGTCCCCTTATCGTACGAAGTAAACCTTTTTTAAATCGAAACAGCTAGGTTAGGTTAGGTTAGAACTGTGACCACACAACTCACGAGCCGAG
Organism: Tiliacea aurago; assembly: GCA_948098905.1. Lineage (NCBI taxonomy): Eukaryota > Metazoa > Arthropoda > Insecta > Lepidoptera > Noctuidae > Tiliacea > Tiliacea aurago. The sequence goes on from OX402576.1 coordinate 21,775,429, forward strand.
CGAGCGAAGCGAGCGGTGCCGCGGCTGCGGCCGGCAGAAACATATTTTTGAATATAAAACCAAACCACGGGGACAACGGGAAGTATTTTTCTATATTTAATTGAAGTACCGCTGTCCCCGTAGGACGGGGACACGGCGTACGGGGACATAGGGAATACACGTATATAACTTACTTATGACAACACATTTTTGTTTTGTCAATTTAATATTATGTATATCCTCAACGAGCCCGTATCACTTCATTAAGACGATGGGGCATGCTGTAAACCAAATTTTTAATACGATTTTGGTCTATGTTTGCCCATTCTTCCACTAGCGCATTCTTTTAACTCGTGTATGGTAACGGGAGCAGGAGAGCGTTGTCTCACGCATCTCCCGAGCTGGTCCCTTGCATGTTCTATGGGATTTAAGTCTGGGCTGCGAGCTGGCCACTCCATGCAGGTAATATCGATGTCTTAAATATACATATTGACCAAACGAGCAGTATGTGGTCGTGCATTATCGTGCTTAGCAATGAAATTTGCACCCATAGTCACTAAGAAAGGACCAGCATGCTCATTTAAAACCTCTTCTAAGTATCTGACAGCAGTCAGAGAACCGTTTTCTATGATTACTAACTCCGTGCGATACTCTGAAGATATCGCAGCCCAAACCTTTATTGATCCTCCACCGAATGGCACCTTTTCTTCAAAACACGTTTGATGATACCGTTCTCCTGGCCGTCTAAATACTCTTCGTCTCCCATCGTGCTTAAAATCTGGACTCATCGGAAAACCTTTGACCAATCCGCAAACCGTTCTCTGAGCAGTTTCAGGCCGTTTGCTGGTCTATAAGGCTTTATATCAGCTTCACGAAGACGTCGCAGAATCGTATCAGAGCTCTCATTCTTGTGGTGAATTTCTTGAAGACTGTTTCGGACCTGATTAACCGTGAGATTTCGATTTCTTAACATAGTGCTCACGATGAATCGGTCTTCTCGTGTAGTTGTGCACCTTGGCCTGCCATTTCCTGGTCTTTTGATGTTCATGTCTCTTTCGCTGGAGTACTCTTTGGACCGTTGATAAAGATACTCCTACTGTTCTAGCAGTGCTATGCTGACTTCTTCCTTCTTGTACCATGGTAATAACCCGTGTACATTTTTCAGGTGTTAACGACATGATATTGCACTGAATACTCTGATCAATCCAAGGAACCATTTATAATGACAGCTTGGTTTGAAAAATAAGCAGAAAAATATTCTTTTCCTAATTTAAAATTTTTCAAAATGCAGAATATTTTTTTTTTAAGTCTGTAACTTGTACAAATGAAAGGAACCTCTTTAGAGATTAAGAACAAGCATTAGTAACCTGCTTACTGACTTCTTGGCGGGAAAGTGAAGCGTCATGTTCAGTAGTTTGTTTAATTTTCCAAAATTAGTGTTTAGCCGAATATTAATGTGTAATAATGGTGGATTATTAACCATTAAGTGTTTGTGAACGTGCATTAGTGTAGGCAAATGAAACAAAACAGTGCAACTTCGCTTCAAGTTCTCTCAAGAAGTCCGCGTGAGGACTCGGTAAAGTGCCACATCTTTACTGAAACTCAAGGGGAGTGGGCAGGGATATCATCATCATGCATTTATAATTAATTTCATCAATACACAAGAACACACACAAGAACTAAAACTTGACATTGGCTAAATGCACAAACCGTGCGAAGCCAGAAGGAAAAAAAAAAAAAAAAAACCTGCTTACTACATATTATATATTCTAGAGATCTAGTATATAATTTACGGAGATATCACGGTTTTTATTAACGACCCGGAATTTTTGCGATCCAGTGTAGTTACGTGATAATCGCATTTAGCTATATCATTTAATTCTGCTGCTTTGAAAGGTGCATTGCTCTTCCATGTATGTACATGAACGATGTACGATCAAATGTTATTGCACTTAATCAAGTATAGTACTCACATAAGAATGAGATTAACAAAAACCGGGCAAGTGCGCGTCGGACCACACACAGTAAAGGGTTCCGTGGTCGGGATGAACATTTACGCATGCACAGCATTGGTTTTACCGACCGGAAAAATAATGTTGTATTGTAAAATATTTCTAGAAAAACATAAAAAACTAAAGTTGTAAGTTCTGCGGTTGTAACCGAAAAGATCCCATATTTCAAAAACTATTCATTGTATGTTGCATTTATACTTAAGGAGTGCGACCCGTAATAATTTGTTTCGTAGTTTAACTACACCATTGTTTAGCAGTGCATAGAATACGTTTTCAAATTTTGATCGATATAGTGCTAATAGTCTCCAAGTAAAATGGATGTGTCACATACGTACGTCAGACGGCTATGCCAAAATTATAAGGATTCCGTTTTTGCAATTTCGTTACGGAAGGGCTTTATTATTATTATTACTAGGTACTTGAGGGTTGAGACTAGGTACTTTAACCACCACGCCGAATTTGAATTTTAATTGTTTTGTTATCTTTGACTGTACTAGATGCACTAGATGATAAGTAAAATTGTTACTAATTCTATGGACATTTGTCTGAAAATAAAAGTATTCTATTCTATTCTTTAGCACCTACAGATTTTCAACCTCCAAGGTCAATGTACAATTAAAAGAAATAATACCAGATTTAAAGGGCTATTTCATCTTGATTGCACACCAGAAATTCATCTTCCCATGACAATCCAGCAATTTCACTCCATGCTCTAATTTTACGCAACGATTTGAGATTACCGTTATTTTTATATCGTAATCACGGATCGTAATCCATTATTTTTGCTGTTCAATCCATAACTAAACACGCTACATAGATGTCTGCCACAAGATGAAAATCAAATTCGGGGGGACGATAAACGACTTTTAATGTTTTTTTATACTGAAGATCACGTCTAAACGAGTGGTGTTAATGATTTGAAAAAAATATATGATAAATTAGAGCATTTTTTCAATAACTTAATATGTGAATATTTTAGATTATGTTTATATTACATAGTGAAATTAATTTGTAAAATTATGTCTAACACGGTTAGAAAACTGAGAATGGCGGAAAATCAACCAAGCGTATTTTTCTGCAACCTTCACCAATTTAAAGATAATTTAACTATTGATCTTTTATTCTATGCGTCTTATTAAAATACCTTTTGTTTTGTGTATAATAAATTAATAATGCGTCAAATTGGGGACAGCGCTCCTTGATGGGCGAGTCCTATTACTGGCTGAACGTACGACGCGTTGCGTGAGCTCAGTACAGAACACGCAAGCTAACCACTCAAGGTCACTGGCATATATTTGCGTCTTAATAAGAACTACTTAGTTTTAATTTCTCTCGCTGCCTGAGAACCACGTCTTGGGTAATCGGATTCGAACTCACTTGCGATAATCCGATCAACTTGAAACTTATAGATGTAACATGTGTTTGCTTTCAAGTTGATCGGATTAATTTGGCTGAGATGACTTAATTCTACAGGTTAATTCAACCATCGATTGCCTGTTTAAATTGACAGGCAATCATTGCTTTAAAGAAGCACATACTCTACTGTGGGCCATTCTGATGAACAGATGACCTTTGGTCTTAATTGCCTACCTACTCAATTTCGATGACAAAATATAAAGGCTCCCACAGACAGGCGCGACGTGACTCTTGTTGAACAATTTCTAGGAAAACTACATGGAAACTGTTCTACCAGAATCGCGTCGCACCGTCGTCGCATCGCGCTGCGGAGCCTTGAATAAATTAATATATTAACTAGATATACATAAAAATAATGATTAAAAAAAAACAACTCACCTCTTCAATGTGGTGTGTTTGGTTCCATTTCCGAGAAGTTTATGCTTTGGTTTATCGTATGCGCCAGTGGGCGTCGACGAGGAAATGGTGAGATCGCTGGCGAAGGAACTGGTCGAGGACTCTTTGGAGATGTTGGTGATGGCGGAGCGAGCGCGGCGCGCGGTCGACTCAGGGCTGCCGGGGCTACCCACCAGCTCCAGCGCCAGCCGCCCCTTGCCGGGTACCGGCGGCGGCTTCTCCTCCACCGGAACCATATACGACAGCATCGCTGCCTACTCTCTATTCTCTAACCACATGAAATCCCACAGCTTTTTATTCACGCTTCAGTTTCAAACTTGTAGAGTAACACTGGCCATATTCACAAGATTAATTTCAAAGTCCTATTCCTTTGTCACTCTCGACGATATTTATGTCTTTCTTGACACTATGTAGAGATCTGTAAGATGATTGTTATGATAATAATGAGGTAGTTTGGAGATCATTATTGTTGTATGTGAATACATGCTTTGACAATCAATTTGGGAGAACAATTGGCTTTTTGTCATGAAACTTGTTAATATAATGTAGGTAGCTGGTATTTACTTGAATATACTAGCCATTGTTTTTAGTTTTTCAAGTTTAAAGTGAAACACTCCAACTGGTAAAAAAATTCATGACTAAGAGCGGTCAACTGGAAACGCAAAAAGAATAAAATTATGCATCTTCATTTTGAAGTTCCGGGATTCAGGTTTTTGTAGACTGGCAGCCGCCACACCCGTTCAGTCTTTATTATTCTAGTATGCGTGCTAAGAACTTTGAAGGGACCTTGGGGGAACTCCAAAGATTAAATTTGATTAGGTAAACTATGTTGAATGAATGTATTTACCCAAATGATTTACCCAAACAAGACACATAATCATTAATTATCAGAATCATAATTTTTATCGGGTGAACTCTTTCTTTGAAATAGCTTTTGTATAATAGAGAACTTTTTATCGGGTGAACTCTTTCTTTGAGATAGCTTTTTTGTATAATAGAGAACCCATGAATTGGAATTCTTACTAAACACAATGTGACAACACTTTTCATGCTTAAAGAAGTCTGCATTGGCTAGGTTGAAAATGATGACGTGCATAGCCACATTTGTTACACATTAAATTACATTGGCCTTGATCGCATTTTTTTTGCACTTATATCTTGCCTAAGTCGATAAGTAGGCTTCGTGTGATAGGTACATTGATTCGTTTGTCTTGACCGAACGACTAGCCTAAAAGAACTTCTTAAATTACCTCCGGTCGGAAGCGATGCGTATTTTCCATGATTGATTCCATGCTCATTGATCTTACTGGGCTTATAGACAACCAAGTATTTTGGAGAATTGATTCATTAGAAACGTATACTCGACGAGTATAACAGCAAGCTGATTGAACTTATTATTATGTTGATAGGTAGGTATCTAGACCCTTTGTAAGCATCTACATATTTATCCCAAAAATGTGTTTATTAACACTTAATACCTACTTGTAAATATTAAATTTTCACATCACATCACATCACATCTCACTCTCGGAGTATTTGTCAGAGATGTTATAAAACATGTTGTTATTGATTTTAAATGCAATGCTCAGTTGCTGTCAGTTGCGTCGCAGCTTGATGACTTTAATTGATCGTAAAACTATTCCGTGCGTTTCACAGATTCCAACCTTGATCTTGAATGAGCGGAGATTCGCGAGCTACGTCGGTAGGTGCCTACGTAAGCTCTGCCTAGTTGCAATCTATTTTTACAACTGCAGATAAATACTTACATCGAATCATATAGCCAAACTGTTTATAGGAATCTGATGAGGCGTTGCTTGTCGAAAAACTTGTTTTCAGATTAGGTATCTCACTAATTTGTTGATTAAAACTTGAAGAATGCTGCACATGAGTCACAACTATATTTTTGTTTTGTGACTGGCTTTGAATCTTAAAGGCTCGTATAGTCTGCACGAGCCTTAAGCCGGGTCTGCAGCGCCATGTCTTCGTGTTATAAAAACATCTAACATCGTTACCTAATCGATTTGGCGAAATTGCGCCCCCAAATCGGTTAGCTAACCATGTTATGTGTTTTTAAAACACGAAAACATTGCGCGGCGGAGCCCCCCCCCCCCTCCTTTATATCGTAAAATGAACTTTGGCTACACATTCGCTAGTTGTTGACACACAAAATAAGAAGTTGATGCTTCAATTTAGACATTACGACATGCACGACATGCACCAATGAGCTCACATCACTATTGTTCCACATCTTGCCTTTGCCAAGGTCAAACAATAATTACGCACGCATGATTTTATATAATTATCTAAATATAGTGTGTACCTACATTATCTCGTTGGCGCCTGTTCTATGATTTACTTTCATGATTTCGAGTACACATGGGCATTTTCTTTCTAACTTCGTTACTTCTTATACAACACCGAACACCAGTAGGTTCTGAGATATTATCCCGGGATTTATCGATAACTCTCTATTCGTATAGTAGTGTATTAATTTAAGATAAGATAAAATACAATTTATTATCACGAGACTAAAGAATAGATAGTACTTCGGAATCAAATTAAGTACAGCTAATTGTAACATTTGGCTCAGTATTATCGGCCCCGACTTACGTGTCGCAGGTTCGAACCCAGGCAGCCATTTTACTTGGTGTACCTAATTTAGGTATTTCATCACGGTGAAGGAAAAAATCGTAAGGAAACTGGCATGTCCTACAACCAAAAATTCGAACTTTTATGTGACATCCACCAACGTGCACTGGGCCTGCGTGTTGGATTAACGTTTCGCTCTCTCATTGGGAACGTTTTAACGCAGCTTAATTGATACGCTGATTAATTGACTAAGCTTATGCTTAATTGTAAAGTTATGGTTAAGTTTTTTTTCAATGTCACTATAAAATGTTTTATGTAGGTAATGTAACTTAGATTTTCAGTTAGGGAGGGAGGCCTTAGCGTGCAACTACTATTCCCATTTTACACTTGCTTCATTCTATTTCTTGAACGGTCAAGTCTTTTGAACTGTATTCATCTAATCAAACGGTTGGAGGTTTAAGGCATGTGTCAATTGATGTCTATTTGGATCCAATAATTTCTTTCTACTCATCAAGGTTTGGCTGGATGCCCACTTCAATATCCACTGAGTGAGATGAGATGTTAGTTCGATCCTATTTGTCAGCGTAAATAATTTGTGATGGAGAAATGCTTACCTAATATGTTATCTCTTCTAGAATTTCATCCCATGAACGGAACTCTCCAATTTCCTTTCAGTGATTTCGGCGGCTGAAACAAAATAATTAAATTATTGCTTGGCTACGGATCGGTATTACAGGATTTGTAGTAAACATTTGTTTAAGAACTGCCTGAGGAGTAGCGTTTAAAAGCGGTGGGAGAAAGGAGTGAATGTATGTAAAGTAGGTAGGTATGCAAATGTATGTATGAGTAACATTTATTTGTAAAGCACTCTTCATGTAAGTACGGAATAGTACCTACGCGGCTTTTAGTAAAGCGTAATCAAGAATTAGTAGAGCGCCTTTGTAGACCTTCGACTTCCTCATGCCTGTGTGACAACTCTTTCTTAAACTCAATGCTCCGTATTAGGCCCCGGTAAGAGACCCTATAGATTGGGTCATAGAAATATTTCTTATATCTATGGATTGGGTGTACCTCCTAATGAGAAACAAAACACAAACGATAGATAGGATGCTAAAGTTGTCAAAAAATAATAGGCCCGTTTTGACATTTAACTGGAATCGATTTATCGTGAGTATCGAGGGCCGAGTCGTATGGTTACTTCACTAGTTACGTCTAGTTACGTAACCTAGCCTGGCCTATTATTTTTGACAAATAAACAGGGATATTTTGGCGCTTAAATAACAGTAACAGGGGGGGGGGGGCGTGTTGGACACATACCCCCTTATTACAAAACAAGGTTTATCGTCAGACCCAGGTTTAAAACATGGAGCCATTATTGAATTTCGAACTTTATTCCGACTATGGTAAAGTTCCTAAACACATAACTGACAACTTAGTACCAAACTAAGTTTTCAGTTTTGTATAAAGAACGGTATTTCCATCACTGTTACGTTCTTATTACAAAAACTGGCTCCATGGTTTAAGCCTTATCAAAATATAAATCTTGTTTTGTAATAAGATCGATAAAATTTGTAAAATTGGTACAGAAAATGTTCATCATCATCATCTTCCTAGCGTTTTCCCAACTATGTCGGGGTCAGCTTCCAGTCTAACCAGATGCTGCTGAATACCAGTATTTTACATGGAGTGACTGCCTGTCTGACCTCCACAACCCAGTTAGGGTAACACGATACCCCTTGCTAAGGCTGGTTGTCAGACTTTCGGGCTTCTGACGACCCGTAACGATACAGTTGGCAGTTGGTTGTTGGTTGTTGGTACAGGAAATGTTATTGCAAAAAAAAACTTTTTACAAAAAAAAATAACCGACTTCCAAAAAAACAAACACTACAAAGTGAAAAATAACTTTTAATTTCGGAAGTCGGTGTCTTTGGATCTGTATTTTAGTTTTTTGCCACCGACTTGTTTTTAGTGGGTCAATTTTTAATGTTTCTAAGTTACATTAGCCTATTGTTAACTGCTCATCACCTTTTACAAAATATTGCTTTTCCCGATGCTGAGACGTTGATTGTTGAGGAGTTCTCCTGATAAGAACCAAGAGAACTGCCACTCACTATATGAATAGTGACGACCATAAATTGCTTAGCAACCACATTAAAGTACCTAATCGAATCGCAACCCGTTAAATACTTATTATTATATTATTCCGGTGGTCTGTGGTCTCCATCATCAGTTCCACTTCACCAAATGGGGCTTTCCGAGAGCAAATGCATGAGTTACTATAAAAAATACCCAAATCGCTGTATGTGTGCCTATAAAATTTGAGGATTTCCCTCGATTTCTATGGGATCCGATCACCAGATTCTGATTTGGTGCCAATAAGACCACCTCGGAAGCATACCCCTTCAAACAAAAAAAGAAATTTCAAAATCGGTCCACGATTGACGGTGCAATCGGTGAACAAACAAAAAAAAAAAACAAAGGTACAGCCGAACATATAACCCCCTCCTTTTTGGAAGTCGGTTAAAACGGGGGGCGCCGTTAGTTCCAACTTTGGCCACGCGCCAAAATAAGCTAGTAGCGTTGTACGTCACCTCTTGAAGATTTTTTGTCGTCTGAAGTCCGTTTTTAATATCCAGTAGGTATAAGTTTAGGTCAGATTTGTTAATAAGCATCGAGATATAAGTACTAACGTACTAGAGAAGACACCGTAAATTCCTACTTTGTCTCGTTCAACTGCGGCGATCGCGCCGCACGTCACCCAGTCGCTCTCTAGCTCTTTCGCGCCTAGTACTTCCGACAATAATAAATTATATAGAATAAATACACTTCCGCAGCAAATCTAGCGCTGTGGTAAATTAGTTACGGTTTAAGGCTTCTACATACCAGCGCGACTTGTCGCGCGACGCGACAGGGCACAAAGGCCCCGCGTGTCGCGGGACGAGCGGTGCCTTTGTGTCGTGTCGCGTCGCGCGACAAGTCGCCCCGGTATGTAGAAGTCTTTAGACGAATTGTTATTATTTTAGCGCTGCGCGAACTAAAGATTCAAATTACGAAGAATAGGACACAATTCAGTTATTTGACGTAGCTTCTCTAGTACGTTAGTACTTATATCTCGATGTTAATAAGTAATTGTTTTAATCAACAAAATAAAATTAAGTATTTAGTAGATGAATGTTTATCGGGATACTCATATTTTTTATGACAATACTTTTGTAAACAAGTTAATCTTCTTGACATAAAAATAGAGGTGATTAATTTATTTTTCAACATACTTGCTCGAAAACTGGCTCTTATTGCACCGCTTTTAGGTTCACAATGCAGTGTATGAACACGCTTGCCTTTTGCGTTGCATTCCCGCTCTAGAGCAGCACTCTAATTGCGTAACTCACAATCTGAATGATTTTAAAGGATATCGCTAATCCATTGCTTCTTAAGTTCGAAAATGTTGTGTCCTTAACAACCTAATCATTGCAATGAATGTTGTTGAACTGTCAAAATGAAACCCATTGCTACTGTGTGTTACGCAGTTTCCCCGCTGGAAAGTCCGTCACAGATAACGCCCTACCTACTATACTCCATTTGAAATACTTTTTTTTTTAAGTAAAACTTCTTTAGGCACGCTTGACTTGGGGAGTAAGCTGGTGAATGCATAACGAGAGCGTTACGGAAGTGACGAGAGCGTTACGGAAATATAATTAGTATTAATATTTCTTAGTTTTACTTCAGTCGTGTGGTCTACTACACGGTTTTTGTTTTTTATTGTCCGATCAACCGATTTTAACTTCTATTCCGCAGGGATAAGGATGGCATTAAAAGCAAAAACGTGGTTACAATACCAAGTGTTTATTGCAGCTGCCATTTGTCATGCTTCCAACGCAATAGAAGTGAAAAGCGGTTGAACGGACTGTAAAGAAAGGTTTATTTAAATGTCTAATCTTATTTCAAACGGATTATAGTTAGATATGTGAGAATTTGATTAAGGGTGCCGGGCCTCGCCCACGAGCGATTCTTTCGGCGATTTTTGTCAGAAAGAATTACATTCACACAAAAATCGCTCGTGGGCGAGCACCCGAACTCTCTCTTCTCAGCGAACAACATTTTTAGATGTAAAAAAAGCATGTAGGCTATCTACAGGCTTTTTTTACACCTAATTTTTTTGTAAATAAACAGGTTCTCTGGAAGCTGGGTGGGCCAAGCCTTAAAGGGTGTAGGCACTGTTTGGAGCATTTTGAGCCATACATGTCTTAGACGAAGTAAGTTTTTTTTGTCATCTGTTATGTTTTTTTTCGTGGTTTATCTGACGTGCATCTAATGTAATAAACCAAGTTCCAAGCAACTGTGTTAATCGTATTGGAAAAAAAATACTAGACACTTTTGAAGTCGTAGAATACTTTTAAAATTTGAAAAATAAATAGCCTCAATGGTCCAAACCTTTTTAAAAACATGCTCAAAATGCTCCAAATGGTGTCAACTGTCACCCCCTTAAAGTATTGCACCTACCCTCAGCTCCTACCTTCCAAACAACCTGTATAATTATTGGTCCAGTAGTTAATCCCTCGCCTCATACGCTCGGGTTGAAATCCGGGCAAGTACCAATGTGACTTTACTGTACCTAATCCCCCTTATTACAAAAGAAGGTCTATCTTCAGACCCAGGTTTAAAACATGAAGCCATTATTGAATTTCGAACTTTATTCCGACTATGGTAAAGTTCCTAAACACAAAACTGACAACTTAGTACCGAACTAAGTTTTCAGTTTTGTATAAAGAACGGTATTTCAATCACTGTTACGTTCTTATTACAAAAACTGGTTCCATGGTTTAAGCCATGTCAAAATATAAACCTTGTTTTGTAATAAGGCGGACTGAGTTTATCTTGGACATTAGGTACTGACATCGGTGAAGGAAAAATATTGTTCTTATAAATCTGAAATAGCCAACCCGTCTTGACCGGTGCTTTATTTGTATTAAGAGGCATTTATTTGCCCTGCATTTGGACAATAATAGGCTGGCATTATTAGATATTGTTATAAGTAAACTGGGTAAATAAATAAATAAACATTGTATTTCATCAGATTATTTAGTCTTGTAAAGAAATTAATATTCATTTGTGTTCCAAATACAAAACTGTTCACTTTTTAAATAATACTAGTCTGTAGGGCGGCTTGATGCCTTTGCGTCTTGAACCAATGGGCTACGCTAAGCTTTGCCTCACCTTCAACTTGCGAAGGCTTTTGATGTGAAACATCTATAGGCGCACGAAAAACAGATTACAGGCGGGGCGACGCATGCCGCGTGGCGATCAGCCACTATACACTAGTGTGTAAAATGTGTGTGTAGTGCGATGTTTCACATCTGCCAGTCGTCCCGGGACGGCTCAATTTTTTCTTGACAATTAAACCATAGATTCTAATAATAAGTTTATTTACCTCCTAATGAAGATGAGTTTTTTTTTTAGATTCTACGCTGCCTGTTATAGTTTTTACTGAGCCATCAAAATCAAAGGAAAAATACACAGCAAATTTTGAAAATTTGATCCAATGGCAGAACAGCAAAAATGGCCAGTAGGTAATTTTATGAAAAAAAAAAACTTTATTCAATTCAACTGGCAAATAGGTATTCATGTTAAAAAGTCCGGTTAGCACCAAAAATTGAGTTGACATAACAATATTAATAATTGTTTCAAATATAGGTATTAAATATTTTATTAAGTACTACTACAAAATAAGTTTGTATTTCATTTAATTATTTATTTCCTCAAGTGTGGAAAATCGTCGCCTGCATTAAAATTTGCAAACTTGCCACACTTGCATCAAAATATATTAATATAAAAATCCATCTATTAAAATTTTGTAAGTACCTAAAGCAACATATTTTTATCATACTTAAATGTTATGAACTATTATTTTGTGTCTGCTGTGTATACTCTATGAGTCGCGCGTGTCCAAATAGAACCTAAGGGTCGATTCATACCAGCGCAGAGTCCAAGCAAAGCGAAGCGTCAATCTTTTGATACCATAGCAAATTCTCCCATAACTCTACAACGTAACACGTCCGCATCAGTCAGCGCTGCTCGCAGATGCGCGTATTCCGTAGAATGCGCGCGAATTCGCTCGTGTTTTTATCTCGATAAAAATACACTGGATCGCAAAAATTCCTGGTCGCTACTAAAAACCGTGATAACTCCATAAATTATATACCTAGATCGCTAGAATAAATAATATGTAGTAAGCAGGTTACTAATGCTTGTTCTAAATCTCTAAAGAGGTTTGATTTGTACAAGTTACAGATTTAAAAAAAAAAAATCTGCATTTTGAAAAATTTCAAATTTTAAAATTAGGAAATAATATTTTTTCTGCTTTCTTTCAAACCGAGCTGTCATTATAAATGGTTCCTTGGATTGATCAGAGTATTCAGTGCAACATCATGTCGTTAACACCTGAAGAATGTACACGAATTATTACCAAGGTACAAGAAGGAAGAAGGCAGCGTACCACTGCTAGAACAGTAGGAGTATCTTTATCAACGGTCCAAAGAGTATTCCAGCGATTTCAAGAGACGAACATCAGGAGACCAGGAAATGGCAGGCCAAGGTGCACAACTACACGAGAAGACCGATTCATCGTAAGCACTATGTTAAGAAATCGACATCTCACGGCTGTTCAGGTCCAAAACAGTCTTCAAGAAATTCACCACAACAATGTGAGCTCTGATACGATTCTGCGACGTCTTCGTTAAGCTCATATAAAGCCACATCCGATGGACAGATGAAGATTGGTCCAAAGTTATGTTTTCCGATGAGTCCAGATTTTGTTTATTTACGCACGACGGGAGACGAAGAGTATTTAGGCGACCAGGACTACGGTATCATCAAGCGTGTTTTGAAGAAAAGGTGCCATTCGGTGGAGGATCAATGGTTTGGGCTGGGATATCTTCAGAGGATCGCACGGAGTTAGTGATCATAGAAAACAGTTCTGTGACTGCTGTCAGATACATAGAAGGGGTTTTAAATGAGCATGCTGGTCCTTTCTTAGTAAATATGGGTGCAAATTCCATTGCTAAGCACGATAATGCGCGACCACATACTGCTCGTTTGGTCAATAAGTATATTCAAGACGTCGGTATTACCTGCATGGAGTGGCCAGCTCGCAGCCCTGGCTTAAATCCCATAGAACATGCATGGGACGAGGTCGCGAGATGCGTGAGACAACGCTCTTTTGCTCCCGTTACCTTACACGAGTTAAGGAATGCGCTAGTGGATGAATGGGCAATTAAAGACCAAAATCGTATTAAAACTCTTGTTTACAGCATGCCACATCGTCTTAATGAAGTAATACGGGCTCGTGGAGGCAAAACAAAATATTAAATTGACAAAAAATCTTTTATTTTTTTAAGATTACTGCGAAGTGTATTTTTGTTGTCATAAGTTAGAAGCGAAATTTTCTTATTTTTTTGTATTTAATTAAAGTTATATAGTGTACAAAACGTGTTACAGATTATTTATATACCTATATTAATCAGTCATCTACATGCAATATGCTATAGTTTCGCAAATTAGTCTTATGTATTTAAGAAACTATCACGCCATTTATTAGCGACCCGGAATTTTTGCGATCCAGTGTATTATTATGGGTTTATTTTCTATACGTTTTAGATTGACGCTTCGTTGCGCTTCGATTCTGCGCTAATATGAGTCGACCCTAACTCAGTTAGATTGTGTTTACGAGTAACTAAAACTTTCAATTATTTGAGATATTCTTTGGTAATTTAACCTATGTATGGTACGTGCCTAAACTCAATCCCCCTTATTACAAAACAAGGTTTGTCTTCAGACCCAGGTTTAAAACATGGAGCCATTATTGAATTTCGAACTTTATTCCGACTATGGTAAAGTTCCTAAACACAAAACTGACCACTTAGTACCGAACTAAGTTTTCAGTTTTGTATAAAGAACGGTATTTCAATCACTGTTACGTTCTTATTACAAAAACTGGCTGCATGGTTTAAGCCCTGTCAAAATATAAATCTTGTTTTGTAATAAGGCGGAATAGGTATAATCCGAGTGAAGTGGATTCTGTAGAAATCTGGATGAAAGATGAAACTGCGAATTGCCTAGAAAGAAGAAGTGCGTAGACCTGGACAAATACAGAGCGGTGTTACCTACAATATTAAAATTCCTACAGCCTACCGTACTTAATTCACTGATTAGCATGCACCTGTGGACACAAATATGCCAAATAAACAGCTTTGTTGGAAAGGCAGAAATATTTCCTACTAAGAATAATAAGTATTGGTGTTATCGACAATTCGGTGAATTCAGCATTGCCTATTTACAGCAGTGGGGTAGCAATAATAATAACTTCGCTTGAAAGACATACCTACAGTGGCAGTTTCAGTCCTTAGACCATTTAGGTTAAATAAGAAAAAAAAAGAAAAAACATTTTTTTTTTGAATTTTTAACATTAAAAACAGCCTATATCTTGGGCACCATTATATAAAACTTATTTTTAAATAAAAGTTGAAATGGCGACAGTTGAACTAGATAAGCCTCTTCGAGACTGCAAAACTAAAATTACAGTAATAAACTCATTCGGTTAGGAAAACTAAAATAAATTCTTATAAAAAAATGGTCTAAGTTTAAATAAAACTTCACAATGCCTTGTTTGGTGGTCTTGTCATCAAGTCACGTTTGAGAACAGAAGATACCTACTCCTATAATGAACGCGCTAGTCAAGGGCTTGAGACAAGAGGCTAGACATGACGTAGCCGAGTTTGAAGGAAAGCTCGCCGTGCTTCTGTGCCTTAGAGTATATCTCACTGCTCATCATAGATATTAGTATAATTATACTAAACTAGCTAGGTCAAAAATTATCCAACGGAAATGTACTACAGGGTATGTGTTAATCCAGGTTATTAGCTATCTGTGTACTAAATATCACCCAAATCCGTTCAGCCGTTTTTTATGTCGGTTTTCGTTACGCGTAATTTTTAATCTGTGATATTTTTAAAGTATTCATTTTAATTTTAAATGCCCATGTAACACCCACTCTCATGATGTGAGATCGATCATCGATGATGAATGATCGGAGGCGCTACACTCGAAGTTGTGAACGAGTACCTATGTTTACCTCGGACACACTGTACAGTTAGGTAGGTCCACCTTCGAGAAAGAGTTCAATCATCGAATCCGACTCGGCTGAGCAGCGTTCGGGAAGCTACGCAATATCTTCTCATCCCACATACCGCAGTGTCTCAAGACGAAAGTCTTTGACCAGTGCGTGTTGCCAGTGATGACCTATGGCACTGAAACGTGGTCGCTCACAATGGGCCTTATCAGAAGGGTAAAAGTCACCCAAAGGGCAATGGAGAGGGCTATGCTTGGAGTTTCCCTACGTGATCGAATCAGAAATGAAGAGATCCCCAAGCGAACCAAGGTAACCGACATAGCCCGAAGAATTGCCAAGCTTAAGTGGCAGTGGGCAGGGCACATTGCTCGCACAACAGATGGCCGATGGGGCCGAAAGGTTCTGGAGTGGCGACCGCGTATCGGAAGACGTAGCGTTGGAAGGCCTCCTACAAGGTGGACCGATGCCCTTGTGAAGGCCGCAGATATCCGCTGGATGCGGGAAGCACAGAACCGGTCGAAGTGGCGGTGCTTGGGGGAGGTCTATGTCCAGCAGTGGACGTCTTTCGGCTGAAATGATGATTTCAATGTTATGATGTACAAGCATATTTTAATTTTAATTAAATGCCCAATTTAAATAACATATTTTATAGCTTCGGAAATAACAATGTTATAAGAAATATTATACATGCATATATCGTACGGTTTACGCGGCTCACGCCAGTAAAGATCCCAGTCGGCATGGTTTTTTCCTTTTTTCGCTCATCTTCAACAATAATCGTTATTTTCAGCCAATTTATACAAAACCTTAATGAATTATAAACCTAAAGCTTCCTCATGAATCAGTCCGTCTATTAGTGAAAACAGTTTGAAAATCCGTTCCGTAGTTTTTGAGTTTATCGCGTTCAGACAGACAGACGTGGCGGGGGACTTTGTTTTAAATTATGTAATGATCTATGGTGCTCATAGAGACATCATCATCATCTGCCTTTTCCCAACTATGTCAGGGTCAGCTTCCAGTCTAACCAGATGCATCTAAATACCAGTATTTTACATGGAGCGACTACCTATCTGACCTCCACAACCCAGTTACTGGGTAACACGATATCCCTTGGTAAAACTGGTTGTCAGACTTTCGGGCTTCTGACGACCCGTAACAACTGTCAAAGATCTACAAATGACAGCCGGGACCAACGGTTTAACGTGCTTTCCGAGGCACATAGAGACATGACATCTAAGTTAGAATTAGTTTGTCAAGGTTATACACACACAGGTCGACGGCGCGTTGTGTTCCACGCGCGCCTCAAAGAGAAGTCAGCACCAACTGACGGGGTCCGTTAGGGCCAATGCCTGCCAGGGTTGTGAGTTTGTCCGAAAGGGATATCGTGGCCCTGGCACACAGGCAACGGAAGGAACACGGGTGGGTTTTAGACAGGAAAAGTCTGACACGCCCTTCCGCTCCGCCCAGAGCGGGAGAAGTTATTTGATAATTACCCAACCGAAAAAAAAAACCGGTCAAGAGCGAGTCGGACTCGCGCACCGAGGGTTCGTACGTATATATGATGTTGATGATTTCTGAAAAACTGAATGCTGCTATTTAGATCGTTTTATTTTTCCTGTAATCTTTACATAAACTTCTATCACATATAATAATTTCAGATTTTTATTTATGCAAACTTCGGAGATAAGGGGGGGGGAACGGTATTTTTTTTTACATTCTTCATCAAAAGTCGGAAACTATGATGCCTAAAAAATAAATGTTTGAAAATAGCGCTCTTTCATAGGATACCCCACATGCCCTAGTAGCCCCACTTCAAATTTTGAAGACCGGGTTTCAGTACCTTTTGCAAAAAATATATTTTTTTTATTTCTTTCTTGTTTGCAAAATAGTTGGGCAAAAGTCATCTAAAACTATTCTAAGTTTCAAGTTGATAGCATTAGCAGTTCTTGAGATATCCAGGTGTGACAGACAGACAGACACACATAGTCTCACCATAAGGGTTCCTTTTTACCATTTTGGTACGGAACCCTAAAAAGGATTATATGTACACAATTACGCAACGTGAATGTAAGGTTCCCAAAATTGATTATAAGACATTTTGAAAACTTCTCAAAACCTCCTTAAACATACGGACGTAACCAAGGTAAAGGGAAATCCTTCCGTAGGAAGTTTATTTCCTTTTCACTAATCGAAAATAAATCTGTAATAGGGCGCGCTACCATAGTCGTCATGGCGCAAGACATCATGAATGTTATATAAGTAATTTGTTTATTAGGTGGTAGGGGCGAATAGACCAAAGTTATAGTTGTAATAGGTGGATAAGTATAACGTATTCCGACTAAAGCAGGTCAGTTTTACTACTTAAGCTAGCTAATTTAACATAACCCTGCAAATTATTCAAGTTTTATTTATTAATAAATTATCATTTTATCAGGGTCATGCATGAATGCATGATACAGATAACCCTGGCGAAAAGACGCTCTAAAAGTATCTAACTAACTATAGTTAGATCTAAAAGTATCTAATTAACTAACGCGCCTCTTCGCCAGCGTCTTTTCGCCAGGGTTACCTGTATCATGCATGATCCAGATAACCCTGGCGAAAAGACGCTCTAAAAGTATCTAACTAATCATAGTTAGATCTAAAAGTATCTATAACTAACTATAGTTAGATCTGAAAGTATCTAACTAACTATAGTTAGATCTAAAAGTATCTAACTTACTATCGCGCCTCTTCGCCAGCGTCTTTTCGCCAGGGTTACCTGTATCATGCATGATCCTGATAAAATGTTAATTTATTAATAAAATATAAAACTTAAATAATTTACAGGGTTATGTTAAATTAGCTAGCTCAACTCCGTAGACGTGATGTGTATCGAACTATCGATATCTAAACACGATAAAATAAAAAGATTTATGTTCTTTTTTGGGAGGCCAATGACCGCTGTTGGGTTGTTACTTGAAGTATGAGTTGAGAAAAACTGTTTTCTTATGTTTTATCGTGTTTAGAGAAGGAAGAAGTATATAAAAAAAAAACGTAAGTACTTTTTTTTTTTTTTTATTCCTTCTGGCTTTGCACGGTTTGTGCATTTAGCCAATGTCACGTTTTAGTTCTTGTATAGTATTGATGAAATGAATTTTAAATGCATGATGATGATATCCCCGCCCACTCCCCTTGAGTTTCAGTAAAGATGTGGCACTTTACTGAGACCTCACGCGGACTTCTTGAGAGAACTTGAAGAGAAGTTGCACTGTTTTGTTTCATTTGCCTACACTAATGCACGTTCACAAACACTTAATGGTTAATAATCCACCATTATTACACATTAATATTCGGCTAAACACAAGTTTTGGAAAATTAAACAAACTGCTGAACATGACGCTTCACTTTCCCGCCAAGAAGTCCACGTAAGTACTTAACTACAATAATTGCGGTACCCGTCAAATTATTTTTTATTTTGGGCTGGAACCATAGAAATATTTAAAAAAACAATATAAAAAATAAACTATAATTCTTTTATAAAAAAAAAAACTTATTTCTTATATCTATGGCTGGAACCATAGATACCTATATATTTCTATGGCAAGGCTGGAACCTGGAACCATTTGGATATTTGTTGTTTTAAAACCGAAGTTTACGGAAAGAAAAATTGGAAAAGTTTCCCGGGAAATTGGAAAAATGGGAAAAAGTGAAAGGTATTATTGTATAAACTAATGTTTGGACATAACAACGACTGTCAGGTCAGCTAGTTAATAAATAAATGTGATCTCGGCTTTTCTAATAAATTTACTTGCAGCACTTTCAGTACATTCGGAAAGTCTTCAAATTCCCTACTTGCTGAGCATTTTTGACAACACCGATAAAATCTGGTTTAAGTAGTTACTGTAAAAAAGACATTTTGAAATCCTTCCGCGCCGCGTCGAGCGCATCATTCAACGCGCACTTACTGTTTTTGATGATAACAAGATTAAATGTGTGGGAATGTAAGTGAAATAATAATCCACGGTGAGGGAAAGGTCAGTCCCCTCTGCTGAACCCGGCACGACTATCGTCACTGCTGCTTCGGCAGTGGCACTCGGTACACATGATTGCAATCGTTACTGAATTAATTAGAACGTTCGCCATAACGTTTCTCACACGTGCTATAAAGGAAGTAGCTGATTTTATTCAACATATACTGTTCTAGTATGTGGTTCAGTGATGAAATTTAAGTATCCTGGCAAAATTAATTTAAAATCTGTGCATTAAACGTACGCGCGTTTGTGGTAACAATCCAGTATAAGCTGGCCTCTTCTATTGAAACTCCGTAGGTACTACGATAGGCCAGTTCAAGGTCAAAGAGTTACAACTGCCGTGCCGCCTAGTGTACAGCCGTATGTTCGTAAGCTAAAAAGCATAATATACCACCACCGAATAAAAACATCAACCTTTTTGCTTGTCATTAAAATCGCTGCAAATCTACCCTACCGCTTTACCTTTCCATATTGGGGGTAACACAAGAATCGCACTTAAGACGGTTTCTCTTTACTTAACGTCAGTCTTTTTTCGATGAACTACCCTTAATTTGTTGTCCCCTTAAATCATATTCTGACACTCCCAACGCTTCCTTACTGCTGAGTGAGCATAAACAACTGTACGATGTGTTAATAGAAGTTAAAGACGTGGTTAAAGATCCTAATGGCTGTCATCAAAAATATTTGAAATTACTTAAAATCGTCTTAAAACAACCATTATTCTGTACTTGACTTATAGCTATAGTATAAAGGCTTCTACATACCGGGGCGATTTGTCGCGCGACGCGACGCGACACAAAGGCACCGCTCGTCCCGCGACACGCGGGGCCTTTGCGCCGTGTCGCGTCGCGCGACATGGCGCGCTGGTATGTAGAGCCTTAAAACGTATTTATCGGTCAGTGCAATATACCTATATGGCGTGATAATTTTTACTGCTCACATTCTATGATAACAATTTCAAGCCAGAATGGTAGTTTTAAAAGCAATTTCGGATAACCTCCTTCTTATGCATATAAACATGTTAGGTTGCGCAAGATTAGTCTGCCAGATACATTTTGTTTCCATACCGTACAGATGGAACGGATTCCAAGAATCGCAAAACTGGCGAACCGCCTTTGTCACTTAGCACTTTCGAATGGCTTTGTATCGATATTTATTGTTCTCTATTTAGAGTTGAAATGCGTTGGGTTGGTTGAATACATTTTTGGATCTCGTCACAATTCAGAACATCAATATTCATGAAAGAGCCGAAAATGTAAGAATAAGCGCACGAGTGGGACTCAGACACGATCTATTTAATTCAATGACACGGTCAGTCCGACCTCTGCAGATGATTTGTTTATAATATTATGAGGAGAAGGCATGCAACTGGGGGCCTAAAATGGTCGCTTTGGCAGAATCATAATATGATCTGCGTACAATTCATATCCCGCAATTCATCTGTTTGACAGTATTGTATGGAGTTTCGTAAAATGGTCCACAAAATATGAATTGTTTTAGTAAAGTCTAATGTCAAATAGCAGCTGTCAAACAGATGAATTGCGGGATGTATGAATTGTACGCAGATCATATTATGAGTCTGCCAAAGCGTCCATTTTAGGCCCCCTGTTCACTTTTTAGAACTTCTTAGGTGAACATTTGGGAAACCAACCTGCCGTGCAGTTGTGCAGTTCGTTCAACAACATGATTGTTGTTCTCATTAATACTGATGTTTTTGTTAAATATTGTGTTACTCATCAGTCATCACACGCAGCATGATTTTTTTAAATTTTAAACTGTATTTTGAAGAGATTTTGTTTTAATATTAAATTTTGTTATGAATTCATAAGCTAGGGAATCAATACCTTATTTTTGTTTACTGGTGTATTATAGCTACTTCATGATGTTTATAATAACAATTGTAAACCGCTTTGCTGGCAAATATATCAAGTTCTCTTGAATTCACTTCCTCTAACGAAACGAATAAACTTTTAATATTGTTTCACGCTTGATGAACACATTTAGAAAAGTTATAACTTCGAATCAGATTAAAATTGAATTGAATTTGCGTGTGATCTAGTTTTTTCTGTGGTGTTCATATACCAAAATTGCGGTGACGCGATGATTGCATGCAACTTACATAAGCAAAATTATATTATGTATTTGCAACAACAACCGAATCAGGTTTTAGACATGTGTGTAAACTTCAATGCCATCTACGAGCAATAATTTAATTAAAAGTCTAAATCAACATAAGTTTTTATTTGCGTTGTTTATCTAAGAGACCGACAGTACGGGAAAGTGTTAGCAATACCCCGGGAGAAAGACGTTTGTTAAATAGACCATGTCCAGTTGAGGTACTGAGGTATGTACCTACAATTATTCATGCGTAATGCTGTCATGCTGTAGGACTATAACTTACCTAGTAAACTGGAAGATTGTATAAAGTTCTCTTTAAAAAAATCTAATTAAGTAAAATAGGTACATACCATATACCTACTATTATTATAAATAAATACTCTGTTATTTTAAGGTACAACTCAAGCATTAAAGATATCCGATGCAGAGGTTGTCACACCACAGCAATAAAATTATAGCTGAATTCATATTATTATGCACGTCCACGTAGGATGTATAGCTACCTAGATTTATGCTTTAAAATTCTACATGTTTTTTTTTTATTTTATGAACAATGTGACTATGCTTTCATAAAGGAGCTGCAAATGAAATCTTATAAATATAAAGTGGACGGCTGATTCATTACAATTTATTTCCGGTGGGATCGAATATGTTTGTTGTTATTCAGCTTCCGTGATTACTAAAACCATGTTGCATGTGTGGATAACATCTAGACCACATGGAAGAATTTAACTTTGATTCAATGAAATCATTATGCTACGTTCTTAACTTTCAAACACACATGAAGTGTACGTGTAGGTACACATTTTGCGATTGTGTCGCTATTTTAATGACATAAGCAAAAGCTGGTTTGTAACGCAATGTGCAGACCAAGAGATTTCGCAACTCAAATAAAGTCAAGTCGAACTCAGCGAAGTATAATTTTTCGCAATCTGAAAACCTGGCATTCATACCATGGTATTACAATTATTAGGTATAATGTATCGTTTGAAAAGTTGAAACAGTTATATTGTGCCAGCTTCTAATAAAATAGTGTTTATTTCTATTGCTAGCGAAGCCCTAGTTAAAATATAATTACAAGAAATCAACAACTCGTAAACAAGCATAATTAATTCAATTTACGTTTTTAATTGCATAACGTGAAAGGAGATGCATAACGGTCCCATACAAGCTTGGCCCAGAAATGCACACAAATGAAACAAAATATATTATGAAGCTATACCTAGTAGTGTTTCTTAGCCCTGTATATTTTGATCGTCGTAAAACTTTGTGAAGGGACTTTCTCAAATCTGATCTGACTTCATAAAATAATGTTAAACCTGTCGATCGCGAACTAATCCACGTCTTCCAGCAGATTGAATTTCTCTCAAATCTAACGACTGAACCCCATAATGATTAATTTGCTATGCCCCAGTTTATAGAACGTTGGATCTTCGTTGGAAACCAGGCAAAATCAGAACGGTCCGAGATGTGAGTTATAGGTATTGTTACTGTAGCCCAGGTAAACTCTAATGCGAAGATCCATAGTTCATGAAAGGCGAAGTCAGTCAGAAATTCTTACAATAAGCATGTCCCAATTACCATCACATTTCTTCCAAAACTGGCAACATAAATATCTCCACGAATACCTACTTGAATCAAAATAATAATCTTTTAAATTGAAATATTTCCTGCAAAGTTTTGCCAAGTAACGAAAGATGTGGTGGGATTTCAAATAATATCAGTTATTTTTTTAATATAATTTTCACTTTGTCTGTGCCAGGCCAAACTTTATCCATGTCTTTTCCATGACTTATCAAGAGAAGGGTTGAATGTTATCGAACCGAAATTAAAATAAACAAATAATCACGAATGAAAACAGAACACGACCAACAACGTGATTTTCCGAGGGGAGCTGCGCGAGCCACCTACTCAAGTTGTCAGCAAGTCTACACGATTTTTAACAAAGCAAACTGTTCGCTATTTTTACACCAGACGTCACAGAAGCCTTTTAAACTTTAGTCTGTTTTCAAATTTACAGTCAGTCAGTCAGTAATATAGTCTTTTGTCAGTAATAGGTACTCCAAGGAGAAAACTACATTAGTTGTAGAAGCGCTCGTGGCTACATCAGCCGCACGTGTCGATCACAGGTTAAGCTACGCTAGCCGCGGCTGGTTCCTGGATGGGTGATCAATGTGATCATCCATTACAAATCTCAATATGACGCACGGAGAGGTCTCGAACCGTCCGTGCTTCGGACGTTAAGGCTCGTACAGACTCGCGCGATATCGCGGGCGCGACAGGCACCGACAAAGAAATTGTGCTACTAGTGTCGCGTCGCGCCCGCGATATCGCACTAGTCTGTACGAGCCTTTAAGCCGTTGGTCCCGGCTGTTACCAAGGGGTATCGTGTTACCCAGTGACTAGGTTGTGGAGATCCGATAGGCAGCACTCCGTGTAAAACACTGGTAGCTGCATTTGGTTAGACTGGAACCCGACCCAGTAGCCGACACAGTTGGGAAAAGGAGACGATGATGACATTAGTTGAAGAACAAAATATGGCTTGTTTGGAACCTGAATTTCTGGCAGCACTAAGCAAAACTGACTAACAAACTCTCAATTCTAGGTTTTACAGAAATTACGTAGGTACGTACCTATACTTTGATACTTTAGCGACGCGCCAATTTGTCTACAAAACCTTGGGTAGAGATATCAAATCAAAATATTTTATTTCACATAAACCTAAATGGGCATGAAACGTCAGAAGCTAGGTGCGCGGTTCCAATTGGTCGTTACCGATGGAGAAGAGCCGGCAAGAAACTCCACGGTTACTCTATTAAAAATACTGGGCTTATACAATGTGTTCAAGTTACAGTTTTAATAGGTATGGGAGGACAGTAGGCCCGTCAACAAGTACCAGGTACTTAACAAAATAGAAGATAAAGAAGAATGGTTAAATTCTATCAAGTGTCCAGGTGAATGATCCATTTATCACCTGATCAAGTGATAAGCGCAATATCTATTGGTAATCGCGGCAAAAGCGTCTCAGGTCATCGCGTTAACCAATTAGCAGTAATGTAGGTGGACACTGGACAGTGGACAAAGATTCGGCGCACCCAGATGACGTGGGCAGGGAGAAGGACACTATTGTACGACATCCAATGTTTATTTGTTTGTATGACATCATCACAGCGACATGGAGCGATGCATTTACCTAAGTAGCATCTAATAATAATCAACGATGACCAAATGAGGTTTGTAAATAAAGCTGTTTATCAACTCTGGCCAAAATGTAACAAGCATGATTCCATTCCAGTTTGTATAACCATCGTGTTGACGATGCCTCTGCCAATTTCAAGGTTAAAACAAGCAAGGTAGGGAATGAGGACTATAAGATGAAGATACTAGGAGGACCACTGACAGAGCTGGATTGTTACAGAAAGAACGAATGGTTCTTTAAAGTCTTCTTTAGTTAAACACTGAAATACACTCCAGGACTCCTAAATCGAGCTACCGTGCATTTTTATGTATTTATATAGGTCTAAAATATTGTAATAATGTTATGTTCGAGAAAATGTTTTTATGCAGTTTTGAAGCTGACATACTGGCCATCATTTCGGTAAGTATTACCATTGTTCCAGATTTGAATTCACGAATTTGAAAAAGAGAAGAAAATCGGAATCGGAACAAGCTTTGATATGAGCATCTACAAGTCAATAGTAGGTAATAACTATTGACTTATAGATGTTCTTTATTTGTTTTGCTTAAAAGAGCATCAAAATATTTTTTCCTTATTATTCAATATATTCTGACGTTAAAATTATGGATACTGCACCTAAATTAGCTACGCAAGCACTTCTTCAGTCTGGGGTTAGTCAGCGAAACGTAAGTGCACAACTTCATGTTAGTCGTTCTGCCGTTCAAAGAAGTTACCTTCGATACCTGGAGACTGGAAGCTTCGTGCGCCGCCTTCAAGGAGAACCACGAAACCGGGTCACTACAGCACGACAAGATTGGTTTATCTTTACCACCAGCCTGCGTAATCTTCACCTGACCTCAGTACATGACCAAGAACAGCTTCGAGACTTTCATGGACTGACTGTTTGCGCTCGAAATGTGAGAAAGAGACTCGAAGAACATGGTCTGAAACCACATAAATACGACTATAACCAACATTAAAACTACTATGCATAACAAAGATGATGATGCATAACAAAGATAATGACACATTTTTAGGAAATTATTTTAATGAATTGTTAAATTGGAAGACAGAATTACCAGCATTGGATTCATATATATCATGCTTGCTATGCCTTAAGAACTCTTACGGATTAAGTGAGCACAAAACATATAAAAATGGTATAGGAACTACATATTATATGTGAGTCTAATCAAAAGTCAAACAGAGGTGTAGCATACAGTTTTGGGGAAACAGCTACCATTACAACTGGCAAAGGGCATTAATTCTCCAAAAAAGAGCAATCCGAACCATTGTCCGCAATTCTCAACCAACGGGACACATGTCGACCATATTTTAAAGAACTTGGTATTCTCACAGTACCTTATACTCTTACGTAGTGCTGATAAATACTTAAAAAATATATAATTATGTATGACTACGAAACAGACGAGGATAAGCTGGTACGGGAAAAATGCGTAGAAAAGACTGGAAAGCAAATCCTTTCGGCTTTTGGGATAGTTAAAGTCTTCAGTATAAGACAGTTAAAATATTTAAAAAATTACCGTTTGAGTTAAAAAGTATACTGTACACAGGCTCATTCAAGGCACAAAGCTCAAGGCAAATATGTTGGAAATATGTCTCTACTAGATTTAGGCAATAAAATTAAATGATTTGTAATAAATAGTCTTTGCTCTTACAACGTGACATGTCATTATTTGTCTATGGTGTTATAAGGGTTCTGTACGTCAAAGGAAAAACGGAACCCTTATAGGGTCACGTCGTTGTCCGTCTGTCTGTCAGTCTGTCAATTTCTCTGAAACGCGTGGAGGTATCAAGTGGAAATTAATATCAAATACATAGGTCTACGGTCAACGCAATAAAAAAAACGGCCATTTGTGCGACCTATTTTGATACAAATAAATCATCCTAGACTGACCTAGAATCATGAAATTTGGCAAGAAGCAAGGTCGCACAGCACAAATAAAGGAAAATGTCCGAAAATCGTTCACAAATGGTATAGTTTTATCATTTAACATTTTTTTTTTGCGGTTACAAACTGTGTGCGTAAGAGTTCTTATGGCATAGCAAGCATGATATAGATGAATCCAATGCTGGTAATTCTGTCTTCCAATTTAACAATTCATCAAAATAAATTCCTAAAAAAGTGTCATTATCTTTGTTATGCATAGTAGTTTTAAATAACATAATGTTGGTTATGTTATAGTCGTATTTATTATATATTATTATAGTTTAGTACGCATCACACGATGCTTAAGTTTGTGACGCCGCCTAGATTTAAGTTATAAATGGCATTCCTGGTCCACTTTCATCGTTTCCGTCATGATGACTCGCAAACTCAACAACTACAGGATGTCCTACGTTTAGAAGACCGAAGTCGCGAACATAAGAAAATGTACATTTCCTGCTATCATACAGACCTAGGATTTGAGACGTGACCTCACTTAATCATCTACCAACACTAGGTCGTTCTAATTTATTATGTAATATGAAAAATTGGGACACAAGGATACATTATTGGTTCAATAAATGTGAAGGTTTTAACTTAAATAATCTAGTCTATTCGTAAACACTGCCATGAACTCTTATGTTAAATACAGCGGCTGACCTTTATCCGGTAGTTTAGTAAACAAAGATATGAACGATCGAATAATCCCACACACTTTATTTGCACCCTGAAATCTCCACGAAAGGAAAACTCCACTGTTCTTTGTTTTAACATATAATATTATAATGTAGACAAACCATTTCATAGGTAGTGAGCCAAGCAACGCCTAAATCGACGTAGTTTTGATGTGAGGTCAACGTCTATGAAAAAGCAATGCCAAGTAGGTTAACGCGTTAAGGAACTACGATAATTACGATTACTGGTGTAAGTAAATACACTTTGATTTGCC
The DNA here is from genome assembly GCA_948098905.1 of Tiliacea aurago. Taxonomy (NCBI): domain Eukaryota; kingdom Metazoa; phylum Arthropoda; class Insecta; order Lepidoptera; family Noctuidae; genus Tiliacea; species Tiliacea aurago. Next base: position 21,803,151 of record OX402576.1, read on the forward strand.
TGTAACCATTTCTTACATCCTCAATTCCTCATTAACGTCCAGTTTTACTCTGCACTTTTGAGTAACATGAAATAGGTAATGATAATGTTAGCCTACCTTGCCATTTCTTATACTAAACAAAAAAAAATAAGAACCCATTACCAAATATTGCCTCTTATTTTACTCTACTTATATAATAATCACTACCATACTTTAGGATAGCAGCTGTTTGTGTTTCTGTCTTCCTTAGTTGTGCAATCATCAATTACCTACCTATGATACTCAGAGAGACACTATGTCCGTTGAAGCAATCCAATTGAGTTACCTGCATCATCCACCTCCGTTAGACACTAGATTAGCTAAATTCTCATCATTTGAATTTCTAGATTATGTAGGTATCCAGCAGTAGTTACTACATTCAGGTATTACTTGAACAAAGCACTTGGACGTCCAAAAAATAGGCATTTAAAAGAATCTCTATAACCGACACGGTCTTTCTGTTTACATGTATATGTATTAAGAACACTTAGATATTATTTATAGTCTGACATGCCTACGTAAACGCGTTGTCGTCAGTAACGGATTGGAAAATTAATTCGGGATAAACAAGTGCAAGCGTACATACGTGCACTGAATCCGAGCGGTGTGTGGTTGCCGCCGGTGCGGCCGGTGCATTCAGGATCAGCCGTCCGGATCGCGCGCTGTCAGGCGGTCGCATCAAAAACAAGAGGGAGCGAATGGATTCGGCCGGCTGTTTATAAACATTGAAATAGTCAGACGAGATGCGATCAATACCGAGACGGGTACACTCAAACGGCCGGGGCCACGCCGGCCCCAACCTCACCTGCCTCGCGGAATCAGCGGCGTAGATAACACAGTGCACTGGACCGCAGACGCAAAGCGTCGAGTGCAACACGGCGGGAGCAATCACTCGGACGTACTGAACAGGCGGCTGACGGCGGCCGTGTGCGCGCCGCCCTAGCGATTACGTCACTCGGTTTTGACAGCTGGCGCACGAGGTACGCGCGCGTCGCCAGCGGGGGCCGCGCTGCGGCGCCACCGGCGGCCACGAATCAATACCAAAGTGTGCGCCGCGTTCCACGCTGCGCAGAGCGCTACCGCGCAACCACACGAGACCGCACGAAGACGCCCGCCGGTGCCGCCGCCCGCCCTTCGCCCGCTCACAAAACGCTTCGCTCGATGCGCTGCAAATTGCAATGCAACGAAACCAGGTAACTACGTATACACCCTTGCCTATCTACGTAGGTAAGTATGTTGAATTGAGCCACCTACATTTCTTGGAAAACCTTGCCTTATACAACGTCATCGTCGTCAATATGTTGAGTCTACCTTAAACTTACAAAACCCTCCATGATCAACAAACGGCTATAAGTTCCGACAGTCATTACGTAATTCATCTATCATTTAAAATCGGATCGGATTTTTTTAATCTAATTATTACAAACATCCAGCATTGGCATTGCCATAAGCACTAGTATAAGTATACGAGACACTTGGTAGACGCGAGGAATAAGGAAAGCATAAAACAAAGCAATATGCAAATCTAACATCGTAAAACTTAGCTGAAGTTATCATTTACGATCTAGGGGTTATGGCGGAAATCAAATCATCAATCTGGCCTAAATAATACCCATGAAGCATTTATTTAAAGCAGGAGAATTACATCATTCCATCTCGAACACTGATTAGGGCGTCAGAATTTAAAAATGAAGGTGTTACAAATTGCAAGAATATTCGACACACAATAACCAACCACAACGAGGAATAGACCTAGAGCTTCAGGATTTTATTTATTCTAGTATATCATAACTCATATAATATACCTTTGATAGCTAGTTATATAGTGATTTAAGAGCTCTTCTACGCTTTCGAATTAGTCGATCGCGACAAAAAGTAAAAAAGAAACCATATTGGATACCTCAGGGTTCAATATATAACTGCACCATTATGGTTTGAGGGACAGTGCTCTCGACCTTCTGACTTCTTATCTGAACAACAGAATTCAGAGGGTTGATGTTAATGGCAAGAGATCTGCAGGATCTGCGGTCACTATGGGCGTTCCGCAGGGTTCAATTCTAGGTCCATTCTTGTTTCTAATTTATATAAATGACTTACCTTTTCACATAAGGGATAATCACAAGATTGTATTATTCGCAGATGACACTTCACTCATTTTTAAAATCAAACGTCAGCTAGTCAATTTTGAACATGTTAACGATGCACTCTCTAAAGTTGTCCATTGGTTTAATGTAAATAATCTTCTCCTGAACGAGAAAAAGACTAAACTCATTAAATTTTCAATGCCAAATGTCAGGCAGCTAACTACTAATGTTCAACTTAATGGAATAGAGTTGGACCCTGTTGAGTCGACAGTTTTTCTTGGAATAACTATTGACGGTAAATTACAATGGGGCCCACACGTAGAAAAATTGTCAGGAAGGCTTAGTTCGGCCGCCTATGCTGTTAAAAAAATTAGACAGATTACTGATGTAGATACTGCCAGAATTGTTTATTTTAGTTATTTTCATAGTCTTATGTCGTATGGGATCCTTCTCTGGGGAACATGTGCGGACATTAATAATATCTTTATTTTACAGAAAAGGGCTGTTCGAGCCATTTACAATCTAGGTCCAAGAGATTCACTTCGTGAAATATTCAAAGAAATAGATATTCTGACAGCCTCTCAATATATACTTGAAAATCTATTATATGTACACAAAAATAAATCAAATTTTAAGAAAATGTCCGATATTCATAGTTTAAATACCAGGAATAAACACAATCTTGCTGTACATCGCACTCGCCTCCACAGAGTAGGCAACTCTTTCATGGGTCAATGTATACGCTTTTACAACCAACTTCCTACTGACATTCGGAACTTACCCATTAAACGATTTAAAATCTGTATTAAAACTAAACTTTGTAAAAAAGGGTACTATAAGATTTCTGATTATTTAGAGGACAAAAAAGCTTGGGATTGAGCTGCTCGCTCTGCTAGCCTTGTGATAAAACTTGACATTTTAATTATTATGCATGATTTTATATACATATTGACATTGCAGAATATTGTATACAATTTTACATGAATGTTTACTTTGAAAAGTATTATATTTACTGCTTTAATTTATTGTGAATGTGAGCACTATGTGGGTCATTTTTTTTTTTCTTTAAAGTTTTTCCTTTCTTTTCTCAGTTAAGTTTTAATGATGGTCTGACATTTTGAGCGCTTTATGCGGCCTACCCAAATGTCCTTTTTTTGGTACTGTTCGTCGAGTCGTTGAGCTCCTTAAGTTTTGAGTTGAGCTGCACGATTACTGACAAATGCTTACACTGATTGGTCAGGTCCGCTCAAATTTGCGTGGTTCTTTCCTCAAAAGACCATTTCAGACACGGATCTACATGGTCCTCACATGATCTGACCAAGATTATGTCTGGACATTAAAAGAGACTTTGACCCCTGAGTTTGTTTCGCCATTTCTTCTCAGGGGTAGTCAGATAGGAAATGTCGGCTACATCTAGTTTTTTTTTTTTTCTTTATATGACGTGTAAAAGTGATTTTAATATCCTATTTACAGAATAAACGATTTCATTTCATTTCAATATTCTGGGCATGCTACAATTGTAGCGATATGTCCCCTCTTTGAGGAGTGGCTAGAGAGGCGCCACGGCGTCCTCAGCTTCCGCCTGACGCAGGTCCTCACCGGACACGGTTGTTTCGGGAGGTTCCTGTTCAGGATAAAGCGGAAGGAAACGCCCGGTTGTCACCACTGTGTGGCTCGCCCGGAGGACACGGTGGTGCATACGGAGGAGATTTGCCCGGCTTGGGTGGGGCACCGCCGTGTCCTCACGGAGACGATCGGCGGCGGCGATTTCTCGCGTCCGTTCAGGCCATGGTTCGGAGCGAGAGTGCATGGGAGGCCGTCACGCGTCAGAGGCCAGGTTCGCGCCCACGCGCACCTAGTCGTCGCAGGAGACGCCCCGAGCGTCAGCAGTCGCAAGCCGATTTCCGGCCACCGTAGGCACGGGCCTGCGGACAGTGAGCGATGGGTAGCTCGGCGTCAGATAAGGGCCAGGCCCGGGTCGACGGCGCGTTGTGTTTCACGCGCGCCTTAAAGAGATGTCAGCACCAACTGACGGGGGCCGTTAGGGCCAATGCCTGCCAGGGTTTCGAGTTTGTCTGAAAGGGATATCGTGGCCCTGGCACACAGGCAACGGAAGGTACACGGGTGGGTTTTAGTCAGTAAAAGTCTGACTCGCCCTCCCGCTCTGCCCAGAGCGGGAGAAGTTATTTGATAATGTCCCGCCCAGAAAAAAAAATAATGAAAAAAGGTTCAATATTTGGTCTCATATTCTCATAGTGACTCGCGTTAGAAAACAAGGCCTACGAGCAATAACATGCCAAGCTAGGTTATATATGTTGTTAAAATTAAAACCAAATATTTAATAAATACTAAGAAAAATACTTCGGAAATTTGGGTCCGTTTTATAAATTTTCAATACAACGAAAAAAATTAACTCCACTACAGAGTCGGGAAGTTTTAATATTTTAATCATTCATGATGAAGTTTATTCTATCGTCAATAAAAATTAGAGAAGGGCTTAGTTATTAATTATTTGGGAGGAGGGCAACTTACCTATGTTATGAAAAAAGTCGTGTGCGTTACGATTGCTCCGCCATGTTACCCAAACAGACAAAACTTTGCCAAAAAAATTGTCGGAATTTGTTAAAATCGAAGGGAACAAACCAAAAATGTGTCAAAGTAAACATAAAAAATTTTAAAAGGGTTTTAAGTTGGCCGCGCGAACGTAACGTGGAGGATTGCGCGGCCATGGAGATCTCAGCAACAACTTGGGTTAGAGATCTAATTCTGTTTGTCAATTGAAGACTGAATTTGTCAAAAATTGTCGAAAAAACAATTATAAGCTCTATATCAATATTTTACGAAATATTCACCTTGAAAGTTATGGCCGCGCAATCGTGCACTTGTCGTTTCTTTAGTGTTGATTATTTCTTAATTAAAACTTAAGACTTGTACAGCTGTTACAAGAAGAATGGTCTTAATTTGTCAAAACTAACGAAAGCAATAAATACTACAAAAGTTTAGTTAAACAGACAAAATCAGTCCAAAACGAAAAGCAGGTGGCCGCGCGGTCGAAACGTTACTTTGTAAGTACGCTGATATCTCATTATCTATTATTGCTAGGATTTCGGTGTGAACATCCAATTTTTCGACATATTTACCTCATTAGAATTACATATCGTTTTACCCTCAGAACAGTTTTCAACGCGTGTAATCTCAAAAAAGATGTTTTCTCGTACAATGTTCGAGCACGGTAACCATAATATCGATTTGATTCAGGAATACCTCTAACTGGAGACTAGCAATTATATTGGACAACAAATAGCTCAATCTGTAAAATTTATTATTAATATTAAATAAAAAACTTGTTTAATACAATAATTCGATTGTTCACACCGAAATCCTAGCAATTATAGATAATGAGATATCAGCGTACAAAGTAACGTTTAGACCGCGCCGCCACGTGCTTTTCGTTTTGGACTGATTTCGTCTGTTTAACTAAACTTTTGTAGTATTTATTGCATTCGTTAGTTTTGACAAATTAAGACCATTCTTCTGGTAACAGTTTTACTGTATAAGTCTTAAGTTTTAAAGAAATAATCAACATTAAAGAAATGACAAGTGCACGATTGCGCGGCCATAACTTCCAAGGTGAATATTTCGTAAAATATTGATCTAGAGCTTATAATTGTTTTATCAACAATTTTTGACAAATTCAGTCTTCAATTGACAAAAAGAATTAGATCTCTAACCCAAGTAGTTGCCGAGATCTCCATGGCCGCGCAATCCTCCACGTTACGTTCGCGCGGCCAACTTAAAACCCTAACTTTTTTATTTTTACTTTGACAAATTTTTTTGTTTGTTCCCTTTGATTTTGACAAATTTCGAAAATTTTTTTGGCTAAGTTTTTTTTTGTTTGGGTAACTTGGCGAAGCAATCGTAACGCACACAATATTTCGTAAAATATTGATCTAGAGCTTATAATTGTTTTTTCGTATTTTTTTGACAAATTCAGTCTTCAATTGACAAAAAGAATTAGATCTCTAACCCAAGTTGTTGCTGAGATCTCCATGGCCGCGCAATCCTCCACGTTACGTTCGCGCGGCCAACTTAAAACCCTTATAACTTTTTTATTTTTACTTAGACTAATTTTCGGTTTGTTCCCTTCGATTCTGACAAATTCCGACAATTTTTTTGGCGAAGTTTTTTTTCTGTTTGGATAACTTGGCGGAGCAACCGTAACGCACACAAAAAGTCTTGTGTGAGGATCGTTCAATACCGACTCCAAAAAAAAAAATATTAAAACGTAGTAACATAACGCGCAACGTAGCCACCTAACTTCGCCAGAGTTACTACCCCGCGAAGGCTACGCAGACCTTGCGTAGCACTACGGCGTAGCGTACTACGCAAGGCCTACGCCGACCTTTCGTAGCGTACTACGCAAAGCTACGCGGCGTCGACGAAGAGACATTATGCAGCGCGTCTACGCTGAGCCTACGCAGCCCTTGTTCTGCGCCAACAAAGATGCAATATTCTTGTGCACTGCAAGTGTTCGCCCTTGTGCACACTATTTTTACATGAATAAAGATAATAATAATAATACATCCTATTAATTAATAATTACTATTAAATAAAAAATCAAAGACAAGTTTGAAGCATTCATTGCTTTATTACTTCATAATAAAGTATTACTTGAACTTTTATACACAAAGAAACAAATGGGGACAAGTCGTAATTTCCAAAACAATGTTTTTATGAAAACTGCCAAGCTCAGGATACGACTAGACGTCATTTTATTAAACTATTCATATATTCAAAAAGCGATAATAAATAATAAAACCTACTGAAGTCGCGGAAACTTTGCTCATTGTGTTGATATCCACCGTTGTCGCAACTGTTGATACATAATACATAAGTGGTAAACCATTGCGTTGAAAATATGTGATCTAGTTAAACAATCAGATTTATTTCTATTTCATGTTTATCATAAATCTGATTGTTATTGTTTCTCAAACAACGCATACGTTCTTAAATACGATAAAATGTTTTACAAAAAAATATTGCATCTTAATAGATGTATATGAAAATATAAACAGAAAGATTAACACTGCTTTTGCTCGTTTTAACTATTGTAAAGCTGTAACAACTATAAAATGAATTACAAAATGCTCAATGTGTTACGGGATAACATTATGGCACTTTGATGATCTAACACTTACATCATGAAACTGTAATCTTAATCACTATGACACAGCGGGCGCTAGTCGAAGTTCAACAATTATAAAAAGGCAGCCTGGCAGTTATAAACAAGAGGGGCGATAGAAATTAAAAATCTCAAAAACTTTGACAAGCTTTACACACTGGCATCGATAAAAAAAGAAAAGCAGGTACACCGTCAACTTAAACACGACTTGTCCGCGTGTTTCGTACAAATCTAGAGAAAAGAGATTAAAGAGGAAACATTAGGGAGTGTTTTTAAAATGGCACTACATACAATGACAAATCAGAGTGGTCTATACAACATTCGACGGTGATCAGTACCACGTCGAAAAGAATCGTTTTAAAAGTCGTAGCTGTAAACTAAATATTGTAATAGTTGGTGCGGGGGGAGGGGCCGCTTCAGTACACTTTCAGTTGATTCTTGTCATCGAAGCCGGCCGAGTGGCCAGCGTTGCGGACTATGAATGAGTTGCCGTCGAAGTGCATCCGCCTCTCGCCGCGTCTGTCGGAAGTTAACATTATTTACTAAAGACTAGGTACAATCGGTGCAATCTTACCGTACTTGTGTTATTGTAATGTTGATTTTTAGCGAATTGATAGAAAGGGGCATAAGTCCAGCCAGCTGGCTGTGAATACAAGGTACAGTCTTTATTAATGCTAAAGGCCGACTTTTTCGTTGGTGACAGTCGTCGTACGCGGGTTATGGGAGACGCGAACAGCGAAATATCGTCTTAGCAAATTTTAAATCTCCTATTGACATTTTTGTCGAAAATGAATTTTGCAGATAAATATTTGAAAGGCGATTTTGAAAACCCATACTTAGCAAAAACTTCCATGTGAATATCTTATATTATTTGGATAAAGCAAGTATAATTTTTTTTAAAGTCTCATCGTTTTTTTTAACTGTAAATCAAAAGACATATTTGTCTGATAGAATACACATGATAGTATTTAGTGACCGTTTTATTAAAAAAAATAAAAATGACTTATGTGGTCAGGATCACCCAACGTCGAGCGCACTGCAATTTTGCGCCTATTTTGTGCTAGGAAGTTTTTTAATTTTTTCTCGGAAAATTTCTTTACTTAAATATATTTTAAATTTGCAATGAGAAGTTTTTTTTATTCAATATTTATACTTTACTACTTAATTTTCATTCCTGAAATTCGATCAGCGGAAGTAAATCACAAAATATTTCATGGATAAATTTGCAGCGCTGCGTCATTGTTTTTTACCCGCATAGGACCATGGGAGTGTAACCAACGAAAAAGTTGGCTTATATCCACCAAAACTAATACAAAATAAAACAATTGAAGGATCTCACCTTACAAACAGATGCTGAGTCTGGCCCAACGAGGCGGTGCAGTGCAGAAACGGGCTCGTGATGGACGCCGACCCGTTACTAGGGCTGGTCCGAAGCTGATACTTGTGGCTGCAACGGTGAATCCTGCAACAACGGCAATACAAAACGTTTAGGAAAGAATGGAAAGAAATATGTTTATTTGGTACAGTATTGTATGTATGAAACAGTATTTAGTAATCTAATCTAATCGGAACACAGAAAACTATCTGCCGAGACAAGCGACGCCAAAATAAAAGATGCTGCATCGGCATCAAAATATATTATTTTATGCTTGTGACGGTACGGAGGTACAATTATGTTCGAGGAGGAACAAGTTAATATAATATAATAATAACAGCTTAAAAGTAAATTAAATCTACACACCACGATGTTGCGGCATTTAAAACAAGTCTCACACAATTAAGGGGACGATAACCGACTTATAATGATTTTATACTGAAGATCAAGTCTAAACGAGTAAGGTTAATGATTTGAAAAAAACATTTGATAAATTAGAGCATTTTCTCAATAACTTAATATGTGAATATTTAAGATTATATTTATATTACATAATGAAATTAATTTGTAAAGTTATGTCTAAAGCGGATAAAAAATTGAGAATGGCGCAAAGTCTATCAAGCGTATTTTTCTGAAACCTTCACCAATTTAAAGATAATTTAATTATTGATCTTTTAGTATACGCGTTTTATTAAAATATCTTTTGTTTTGTGTATAATAAATTAATAATGCGTCAAATTGGGGACAGCGCTCCTCGATGGGCGAGTCCTATTACTGGCTGAACGTACGACGCGTTGCGTGAGCTCAGTACAGAACACGCAAGCTAACTACTCAAGGTCACTGGCATAAATCTGGTGTGCGTTACGATTGCTCCGCCAAGTTACCCAAACAAATAAATACTTAGCCAAAAAAATTGTCGAAATTTGTCAAAATCGAAAGGAACAAACCAAAAATTTGTCAAAGTAAAAATAAAAAAGTTAAAAGGGTTTTTAGTTGGCCGCGCGAACGTAACGTGGAGGATTGCGCGGCCATGGAGATCTCAGCAACTACTTGGGTTAGAGATCTAATTCTTTTTGTCAATTGAAGACTGAATTTGTCAAAAATTGTCGAAAAAACAATTATAAGCTGTAGGTCAATATTTTACGAAATATTCACCTTGGAAGTTTTGGCCGCGCAATCGTGCACTTGTCATTTCGTTAATGTTGATTATTTCTTTAAAACTTAAGACTTATACAGTAAAACTGTTACCAGAAGAATGGTCTTAATTTGTCAAAACTCACGAAACAATAAATACTACAAAAGTTTAGTTAAACAGACGAATTCAGTCCAAAACGAAAAGCACGTGGCCGCGCGGTCGAAACGTTACTTTGTACGCTGATATCTCATTATCTATATTTGCTAGGATTTCGGTGTGAACATCCAATTTTTCGACATATTTACCTCATTAGAATTACATATCGTTTTACCCTCAGAACAGTTTTCAACGCGTGTAATCTTAAAAATTATGTTATCTCATACAATGTCCGAGCACGGTAACCATAATTTCGATTTGATTCGGGAATACCTCTAACTGGAGACTAGCAATTGTATTGGACAACAAAAAGCTTAACCTGTCATTTTTTTTATTAATATTAAATAAAAACTTGTATATTACAATAATTCGATCTATGCTTTTTTTTGTTAACTTGAAAGTAATTCTTATGGACAATTCCGACGCAATAAGGCGGACCTATAATTTAACAGTTGCGTCATTGCTTAACTGTGGTACGAAGTTGAGTAAATATAAATCGGAATACAACATTGTAGCTGCACTAAAGGCTGTACCATAATTATAATGTAAATATAAACCAGAAATAGTATTAGAAAGTAAGGACCAGAAAATTTACTGGGATCGAACAATAATAAGCAGATAAAACTATTCATTAAAATAGACCTGACATTACCGTTCACACGACAAAACCAATAAAACAGTTTATCTGATAGATATAGCAATACCTAACTCACAGAATATTCAAACCACAATATCCGATTAACTCAGTAAGTATCAAGGATCTTGCCATAGAAATTAAAACTCAATGGAAAGCACAAACCGTGCACATTGTCCCCATTTTGCTTTCATCTACTGGTGTAATACCAAAATCTCTCTCACAAAGCCTAACACCTTACAGAATGATGCCTACTCACACACTTTACATCAGGGATGCACAGACTTATTGAGACCATGGGCCACTTGGGTAAATGATGAACAAATCGCGGGCCACCAGAACAAATTAAAAACATAAAAATAGCCAGTAGCCTGTATAGAATTGTTTGAATTGTCTGTGATTAAGACCGCGGGATTTTATAAAGTTTACAGTCGAAACCACCACTTTCATTAACATTTTCAAATCGAACTTTTTTTTAACAGAGGGTTTCTTGGTGTGTTATGAATATGCAGTGAAACTGCATAAGGTCGCATGAGGTCACATGAGTACGCATCATGCACCGCACATTGAACGCACTTAGTAACGCGCGCGATTCAAATTTATATTATTTGTAAACCGCAGCAATATTTTTCCTTCAAAATGTGCGAGGGAATATTTTTGCTGGCGGGCCACTGGCATAGTGCCGGGGGGCCGCATGCGGCCCGCGGCCCGCGGTCTGTGCATCCCTGCTTTACATGCTGCAAAAAGCCACCATCCTTATCACTTGTCGCATCACCCGAAAGTTCCTGACTTCTTCAACACTGTCATCCATTATCTCTATCTAAATTTTGCCTTACATACTTGGTCCCAGCCCGTGTGTAAAGTTTCTTACCTCTCTTAAACGAGAAGAAACATAAAGAACCAATAAAAATAATAATAATACCATTTATGTCAGGCGGCACAGGGCCATTGAAAAATACCTTAACCTAAACATACATATTGTATAAACAAAAACTTGTGTTAATAAAAAGGCTTAAGACTATGTTAGTAGCACTGCACTTTGCACTAGATTGTGCTGTCCTGTAGAATTTGTCCGTGGAAGCGACGGAACACCACGTCCTGCGGCCAAAAGTCTTCTTCCATGACGAGGGGCAGATAACAGTTCGGAACACGCACGACGAACGCTCTGAAGTTGACGTTCCGGCGCGATACTTAAGGAGAGGTGTACATTCATTGTGCTGACGGACTATTTTACCCAGCGCCCGCGCAACTAAACTGTAATTTTATTTTATTTTTTCGTTATTTTTAAATATACTCCACTGCCCTTTTCATTATCATTAAGTATAGCTTACGAAAACTTAAAACTAATTCACTATTAGATCATTCGGCTGGTGGTCCACTGGCCAGCAGTTGTACGAGTGGGAAAGAGTGAGAGCGCAAAATTTTGTAAGCTTTGATGAATAAACATAAATCGAAATATTGAAATATACAAGTTTTTTTTTAATATTAATAATACATTTTACAGATTGAGCGATTTGTTGTCCAATATAATTGCTAGTCTCCAGTTAGAGGTTGTATATAGTGACAGCTACTTATCACTGAACCTGTTACCTTACCACGTTTTAACATTCCGTAAAGAAACATTGAAGCAATCAAGCAATCGTCTTGAAAACGACGGTTTGTAAGACAAGACAAGATAGCAAACAGCGATTCGGCACGAGGATCATCACAATGCCACACACACATGGTTCGCTTCGAAAGAAGCGGTGGTAAGGTAACAGGTTCAGTGGTATGTGGTAAGTAGCTGTCACTACAAGGTATTCCCGAATCAAATCGAAATTATGGTTACCGTGCTCGAACATTGTATGAGATAACATAATTTTTGAGATTACACGCGTTGAAAACTGTTCTGAGGGTAAAACGATATGTAATTCTAATGAGGTAAATATGTCGAAAAGTTGGATGTTCATACCGAAATCCTAGCAATTATAGATAATGAGATATCAGCGTACAAAGTAACGTTTCGACCGCGCGGCCACGTGCTTTTCGTTTTGGACTGAATTCGTCTGTTTAACTAAAGTTTTGTAGTATTTATTGCTTTCGTTAGTTTTGACAAATTAAGACCATTCTTCTGGTAACAGTTTTACCTACTGTATAAGTCTTAAGTTTTAAAGAAATAATCAACATTAACGAAATGACAAGTGCACGATTGCGCGGCCATAACTTCCAAGGTGAATATTTCGTAAAATATTGATCTACAGCTTATAATTGTTTTTTCGACAATTTTTGACAAATTCAGTCTTCAATTGACAAAAAGAATTAGATCTCTAACCCAAGTAGTTGCTGAGATCTCCATGGCCGCGCAATCCTCCACGTTACGTTCGCGCGGCCAACTTAAAACCCTTATAACTTTTTTATTTTTACTTTGACAAATTTTTGGTTTGTTCCCTTCGATTTTGACAAATTTCGACAATTTTTTTGGCTAAGTATTTTTTTGTTTGGGTAACTTGGCGGAGCAATCGTAATGCACACTAAATCTGCGTCTTAACTCTTTGACTTGCAAATTTAAGGATTGTAGATAGGCGTAATTGGCTTGAACTTTTTGCCGGAAACGAAAAAGCTACACATTGATCTATCATTAATTATTAAATAACCCAGTAATTCAGCATAATCTATTTCTATATACATAAAAGGAGAAACTTGACTGACATAACAGCGCACAGCCGACTACTGGGAGACTAAGAATGTTTTTTTAATTTTTATTTATTTATTTAGATTTACCAACGTTTGTATACACCACAGATATTAAACTTTTACTGTCCATGCATTACATGTAATGCACTGAAGACGTAGCCCTATACGTCCGTGCATGACATGTAATGTATTCCCGGGACAGTCAAAGAGTTAAAGGAAGAACAGAAAATAAACCACTAAATGTAACAAACAATTATATAGGTAAATACAGCATTTTCTTAAAATTAAGTACTAGGTGACAATCATACAGTAGAGCAGCTATTTGTATAAAACAAAACAAAGAGGAGATTACACCGGACTCATATTTTAATAATTAACAAAAACATGTGAAAAAATATTGAAATAACGCACTGAAATTTTGCACAAGGCTTCCTATTATAATGTAGGCGAGCACTAATTGTTTAGCCTCTACTGTTATACAGAACGCAACTACCCTTGAAATGACTTTAAATTATTAACAGCTCCGTTCAAGTACATTTCGGAAAAGGTACAAGGGTCACAAAGAAAAGATTTTCACGAAACGAAGAACGAAGACGAGGATTGAATTAGAACCAGCTTTAGAAATAGGAAAACCGGTTTTCACTAAAGCCGTTGCCAAGAGACAAGCCAAAAGATAAGCCTAGGCAAAGCCGTTGTCACAGGTCAGATAGAGCGCAATGTTATACCAAATAAACTTAAAAATAGGCATACCAAAATACTTCTCAAAAACATAAAACGTCCTCCGTAAAGTACCATACTACAGGTATGTGCTCGACCCAGTTCTCGAGAATGGTCACGCCATATTGTACTGGGATCGATCTATCATCACTAACAGGACTATAGTAGGCCAATACGCCTGATATTGTGATGATAGATCGACGAGAGCGCCGCAATGGTTATTGATATCGACGAGAATCTCGTGAAACCTGAGAAAGATATAAAATCAAGGCTCTTGATTAGCACACGAGGTTGTCGACATGTGGGACGTGGACTCATGAATCATTGTACCGGTAATCGTTACGGTTCGTTAATGGCCTAGAGAGCTTTGACCAACACCTCAGTAGGCTCTCATTGCGCAGCTGGGTCAAGGGCGTGTTTCAGAAAGCAGTACTCCTGGACACAGCACGCATAGTGAGGAAGTTCCTCTCTAGAGTCCTGACCACCGCAGAGCTTGGACCCTGTTCCTGATGGTTTAAAAAAATATATATTTAAAAATGTAATTAATATGTATGTAATAAATAATAATAAAGCTTGCATTATAAGGTTTTAAGTCCGTGTGATGCCGGACGTAAAGAATAGCAACATCCTATTTCATCCCATGCGTAAATGGCGACTAAGGGACTTACTAGAGAATGGGCAGCAGCGATCTCTTTGCATTTTAACACCATACTACGATCGCCAACTCGCCTGCCAAGCGTGGCGATTATGGCAAACACCCCACTTTTGGTGAGGCCTATGTCCAGCAGCGGACGTCTTTCGGCTGAAATGATGATGATGATGATGATGATGACAAGTATAATTAAAACAAAACTTTTTAGAAAAGTTAGCTCCAGTAATATATATAGGCAATGTTTTGCTTCATTAAAAGACAGAAATAAGCTTTACTTCCCGTTCTCGACTAGCAGCGCCTGTCTATCGTTAAATGGAAGTTTATTTACATGAAGCGTATAATGCCCCAATTTGTTTAGATACGTGTGAGTTACGCGTCGGTGACAAGAATTTTAATTTTACCAACTTGTCTCCTCTCTCTTTGACTACAGGAATCAAGAAAAACATTTATTGCACAAACTGCCGTATCACAATGTCAGCCATGTAAAATATTATTGGGTAGCATTTTTGAAGTGTCATAAAAAAAACACAACAATCACTCTTTGACTACAATCAAGTCAATGAAGTGAATCAATTGAAGAGACAAATGAATCAAGAAAAACATTAATTGCACAAACTGCCGTATTAACTGTTAGCCAAGTAAACTACTTATTATTGGGTGTTGTTGAGTACAAATAGCTACTACTGTCTTAATAATAATTATACTACATTTTATCGGACATATTGCAGGAAAGAGACTCACATTTGACGTTGATAATTATGAACCCTAGCCAGTGGCTGAGTAACATATCTTATGGCCCTACCTTGAAAATAAATAGTAGTTTCATGGGCGTGGCTTATTACACGCGTGCGGGCGGGGGTTCCAGCGGGTTCGGGGCCGCCACGTCGCCATCAAATCTTATCTGAACCAGACCGGAATTTAAAAACGTTACTTAGCATGGGGCATTGGCTAAGCGTTATTTTTGTCACTCTCACACTGACAACTGTCAAACTAAAAGGTTTTATATGTAAAAACCTAAGAAAAAAGGGTTTAGTCGACAAATTTCAGATTCTAGAAATGTCTTATGCGAATAAAACGCCGAATTCTATGAATGCCAGATTATACAAATGCCAGATTCTACAAATGACAGATTATATAAATGCCAGATTCTACAAATGTCAGATTCTATAAATGCCAGATTCTAATAATGCAAGATTCTATAAATGCCAGATTCTAATAATGCAAGATTCTATAAATGCCAGATTCTATTAATGACAGATTTTCATTCACAACTTCTCAATGCAAAATTTTTGAAATGAGCTCTTAGAAATGGAAATTTTATTAGATATTAAATTAATGTTTATTTTGTAATAAGAGCAGTAATGATTTTTTCTAATGGAAGTGATGTTTTTTCAAGATGATTTTTTCATGTTTATTTTGTAATAAGAGCAATGATAATTTTTTCTGATGGAAGTGAAGGTTTTTTTACGAATTTAATGACTTTGATTATTGTTATACGTCAATTATGTTTGTTTTTCTAATACAACAACATTTTTTAACTAAACTAATAGAAAATTTTACGACGATAACTGTATGTTTGTGTTTTTCCATACTTATTTTGTTATTAAATCATATCCTAATAAATGTCTTTTTTATTTTATTATAATTTTGGCAACATTGACAAACACCATATTATCTAATACAATTTCCATTTCTAAGAACTCATTTCAAAAATTTTGCATTTAAAAATTGTGAATGAAAATCGGACATCAATGGAATCTGGCTTATAAAGAATCTAGCATTATTAGAATCTGGCATTTATAGAATCTGACATTTGTAGAATCTGGCATGTATAGAATCTGACATTTGTAGAATCTGGCATTTGTATAATCTGGCATTCATAAAATCTGGCGTTTTAATCGCATCTGACATTTCTAGAATCTGACATTTGTCGACTAAACCGAAAAAAGTGCGCGCTAAGTAACGTTAACTTATCTCGGTCTATGAAATTTGTGCACATAGCGAGATATGGAGTAAGACGAATAATACAAAATATTTAATTATAACTACAATATTTATCTACACTAATATTATAAAGAGGAATGATTTTTTTGTGGGTTTTTATATTTGTAACGAATAGGCTCCGGAACTACTGAACCGATTTAAAAAATTATTTCACCAGTAAATAGCTACCTACATTATTACGAAATAACATAGGCTATAATATATTTTAAAAAAAATTAAGGTTCCGTAACAAAATTGTAATATTGTAACCCAAGGTAGAAAACCAAAAATAGTTTTTGGCGTGCGTTGCGAAAATTATTATTGATAGAACAAAATAATGTACTACAGGTTTATAGGTCTCTCGACCTCCACGCGGGCAAAGCCGCAGGCAAAAGCTAGTTAATTATAAACAACATGAAATTAAGAATAGTAGATCTTCTATCTTCGATCTACCTATACCCTAAGTCATCAATTCAGATAATTTTAGTAAACAAAGAAATGTCACTGTCAAAATGACAGGACAGTGCTGCAAAACAATTTATCATAAAAAAAATATATCTTTTAATTACAGTTAATTAACTATTTAGATGAGCTATGCAAACAAAATACCGTAGCCGAACAGTATTTGTTCTGTGTCGGAGTCGCGGCTTATTATTATTATAATCAGCCCTTTTAAGTCCACTGCCAGGCGTGGCCTACGCCTAGCAGTGGACTTAGGGCTCCCAAAATCGCCGTTTTCATCCTACATGTGGCAAATGTCTTGCCTGGAGAAAAGAAAACGAACGTATTGAAAAGACGCGAGTTTGCAAATTATGTCAAATGAAATTTGAGAATGTTGGGAACTCCTGTAGTGTTACCAGTATCATAATATTTTTTATACCACAAAATTTTCTTTTTTAATAACTTTGTTTAAAAGCGAAAACTTATAAAAATTAACACGGTATGATAATTGTTTAATTATTATTTCTAAAATCAGTACATAAAAGCCAATATAGCCTTGTTTTCCGCCATTTTATGTGAATTACCATTATGACGATATTTTTTTGATCTGTTATCACCTTTGTTTACATAAATTATCTGAATTGATGACTTAGGGTATAATCTTACATATACAAACACCGAAAAACACTAAAAATAAAACTTTGTGTAAAACTTACGTGCACATTTAGTTGGCGCGATATGTCGGCAATTCATATCCCCATTTATTTCAAAATTACGATGCGGATTCATTCCGTAGCGGTGAGTCATGCACTCGTGCAGGCATTTTATCAAATTATTGTAACAGATTAAATTGAATAGAATTTATTGTAGATTTTAAAGGATCTTGTGTCAAGTAGACATCATTTAGTACAGAACTATAAGATTTTTGTTTTTAAAATTAGATTGCATCCATGATTCATGCAGTTTTTAGGGTTCCGTATCCAAAGGGTTTTGTTTTTTTAAATAGAACGTTGCCCGACACTAGGAATTTCTCCTGTATCGTGGGTGCGTTTACAAACATTTAAATTCACATACACAAACAGCCAGACCCGGAACAACTACTTGTAGGTCATACAAATATTTGTTCCGTGCGGGAATCGAACCCGCGACACGCAGCGCAGCAGTCAATCGCTTAACCACTGCGCCAACCGTGACGTTAGGGTAAAACGGGAACTAATGCTCCGCTGTCCGTCCGTCTGTCTGTCTATCTGTCTGTCCGTCTCTCACCAGGCTGTATCTCATGAACCGTTATAGTTAGACAGTTGAAATTTTCACAGATGATGTATTTGAAGGCAGAGGGTCTAACATCTTAAATGAAAGTAAGAGATATAGCAGAAGTCAGCTTTTATTTCCACAACTTATTAATTCACTGTAATAATAGTTTAATTCAGACTACAGTATCTAAGCGCTACAACATGTGCACCGGGCCGAGCCTGCGACAAGAATGATCCGCTCTTTTTTTTTTTTTTGTTCCGGACCGCAGATGGCTCCGGAGAGCCTTTTCTGCGTAGCCGATCTTTGGCGGGGCCAGAAGGGCCTCTCGCCGTGTTAGGAAAATAATTTAAGTAGCAAAGCTACTGTCTACTGAACCATTGGGGGTATGCAGTATCTGTGTATGATCCCCTCCTTGCTGCGCGCTCGCTTATACAACCTGTTTTTTTTGATATCCCATAACTCTAGGGTTATATTCTGTAGGTAAAAATAATACTAAAACTCCTAGAATAGGTGGTCCAAAAATGCATCGTTTCGGAGATATCATCAATCATAATTAAATTAGGTCAAAAATTGTCACCAGTATGACGAATCTTTACTTTTGCGAGGTTGCCAAACTTCGCAGCAGTGTAGTAAATAAATAGTAAAATAAAATATGTAGGTATGTTGGTATCGGGTCTACCCGGCGGCAGCTAGTGAAGGGAAAGCTACCTTGTCGACGTTGTCATATTTCACGTAAGGGTGTTTTACATTAATAATCGTGACTTTGCCGAATTATTTTGTATGAAAAATTAAAAAAAAAAATAACGAAGGATTGGAACATAACTCATATGCCAGTTGATTCTTTGATATGGCCTCAATCATACCCTAGAGTTATGGGATATAAAAAAAAACACGTTGTATAGAGCGGCTCGAGTAGTGGGGGGGAGAATGGGGATGCCTAAGTGACACATTGCAGTGCCATTAACACTTAATGACCCTGCAAAACTATTATCCCCTGGACCAGTCATTGCCGACTAAATCAAAAGTCATTTATTCAAACTAGGCTAGGCAGAACTAGGAGAATCTGCACTTTTCGAACGTCAAAAATTACATGAGACAGTCCCCCAAAAACGCCCACCCGTCACCACTTCCTAGTGCTTTAGCTGGGAACAAGAAGTGGCGCAACAAACTCCCCAGCAGCACAGCTGTCTGTTCACACTTGTGCATAATACAAGAATTTATATAAGACTACACAGGATCGCCTCTTTTGCTAATTATTATGACCGCTTTAGTAATAATAGCAATTCACAGACATTGTATCACTAATAATCGACATAGGATTGCTATTCACTGACATTGTATCATTGTTAATCGATACAGGATTGCTATTCACAGACATGGTATCACTAATTGCCAAAGTTATATTGCTGTTAGGCATGGCATTATTCTCGTGGCTTGTTTCGTGAACAAGGATATCATCATCATTACTGCCCGTCGTCACGTCATCATAATTTTTCACGATATCTACCAGAACTTTTTGACCACGAGATACTGCTGTCAGAATATTTATTGACTATTATTTCCATTAATATTTCAAAATTCGTTCCGGTTATTTTCTTACACGGTGGTAAAAACTCTTAAAAGCTGAATTTTCATACTATCGCCCGTGATCAGCCATTATTCATTTCGCACACCAAACAAATAATTTGGATTTTAAATGCCTCAAAAATACGAAGTTTGTACAACGCTTGTAACCACCCGACTAGACTAACTTTAAGATCGTTTTTATCAAAGTTATTGTAAAAACCACCCTTATAATAAAAACGCGTTTATCTTAAACGGGCATGGCGCACTAACGCGACCACCAACATGAATTTTAGCCAACATGATCGCCTGTGGTGCCAAGTAATTGTGGTGTCTATAATTTAGAAAAATCGGAAGTAAATTTATCATATAATATATCCGGTATTCGTCCGGGAATACAACGTGAATTTATTTCAAGCTTGTGGTTTTATTTTTATTTTTTTACCTTGGTTGGACATTTAATTTGTAATGGGCACGCTACTTTACTCACACCTATACCTTTTAGGATCATGTGTTCATGAAATTGCTCACCATTAACAATGTACTATTCATTACAAGGCTACATTCTGATCCCGAGTCAAATATAACAGGGAAATCTGTACCACCTATGTGTCACACACACACTTCACCAGCTGCTCTGGAGCACAGGTTCACTTGCTTGGTGCTGGTGCTTGGTGTGGAGTCTTCGTACTTTCAGCGCATGGGGCAGGCGTTGGCCATATATTCGTGCTTACTGCAAACATAGCACGTTACGCCTGGTTTCAGTTGTTCAGTTTTGGGTCGAATTTTATCATCACATTGAGATTGAGACAAAACTAAAATGGTAAATCCCGTCACCATTTTTCTGACCAATTTGCTTCTGGAATCTTCTCAATGGGTTGCCATAGACACATACCCGCTCCAGCTGCAGTTTCATTATTATCAATCTGAAGTTTGATAACCTGGTAAAAATAGTCTTGCATCATCATGGGTTTATAGAATTTTTGGACCAATCTGATATCGTCGCGGCGATTAGGTAGGGGTTTTAAGTAACCTCAAACGGTTGCTGTGTAAGGTGGAGACGTTGATCAGCGATCAGGATTTTGTTTGAATACTTCAAGAATTTCTCCACAACCGCCGTATTCTGGCCCACCTTCTCTCACAAAAAAAAAGGAAAACGGCAAACCTGAAGGTAGTGTCCTGACACCTCCTCTTTTTTTATATCCATACCAACAACCAGTTATCCAGCCCGAACATATCACGCTTCCTCTATGCAAGCAACCTTGTCACAATTTGAGGAAGTTGAGGTTCGTATTACCTCGCTAACTGACTCAGGCCCAATCCGAGCCAAACCCAGTCTTACTTAAATGATCTCCGCAATAGAGACTCGTGCCGCAAACTTAACACCGTTTGAGATGGGGTGTCCATCGAGCACAGCAACGATCAACAGTATTCTTCAGCGACTCGTCTGATCAAAGTGGGGTTAGCCTAGGTGCCTACCATTATGCGGACCACTGGCTGGTACTATCTTTTCCTGCGAATGAATTCACGTGGCCCGTGTGGAGTCGTTCTGCCCATGCAAAATCAGTGGACACAGCTTTGAATGAAACGTCACGTCGACGATCATCACTGATTACCTAAAACCAACTCAGCAGGAATAGTGGCACTAGTAGTTCGCAGAGTGGTGGCAAGCTCTAGCGGAAGAACCGATTTGGTATCAAACACACGACACCCTTTGCACGACAACATCCTCGTGCCACAAAGGCCGTGTTTCTTCCGTTGCCTGTGTGCCAGGGCCACGATACCCCTTTTGGACAAACTTGCAACCCTGGCAGGCATTGGTCCTAACGGACCCCGTCAGTTGGTGCTGACATTTCTTTGAGGCGCGCGTGGAACACAACGCGTCGTCAACCCGGGCCTGGTCCTTATCGGACGGCGAGCTACCCGTCGCTCACCGTTCGCAAGCCCGCGCCTACGGTGGCCAGCAATCGGCTTGCGACTCCCGACGCCCGGGGCGTCTCCTGCGGCAACTAGGGGCGCGACGGCGTGAACCTTGCCTCTCCCTCACGCGTTCCGCTTCCTCCTTTGCGAGCATTACTGCTTCACAGAAGGAGGTGACGGCCTCCCATGCACTCTCGCTCCGAACCATGGCCTGAATCAGGGCCGTACGTGAGAGATCGCCGCCGCCGATCGCCTCCCGAAACAACCATGTCCAGTGAGGACCTGCGTCAGGCGGAAGGTGAGGACGCCGTGGCGCCTCTCTAGTCACTCCTCAAAGAGGGGACTTATTGCCACAATTGTGGCGTGCCCAAAGCTGGGTTGCGACAACCACACTCTCCATGCCGCCATGAGATCCCGACGTAGCTCTGTCCGCTGTACCGTGATTTCTCGCGGCAGTGGAGTTTCACCCCGGCATTTCGACTCCTCGCACCACTCCCATGCTTGGAGTAGCTTGACAACTAATCATGGCATCCGCAATTTTTTTTTTTTTATGTAATGTCTATGTCAGCAGAAAGCAATGAAATTTGGTCTAGCTAAATTACTGTAGCTATCATTAGTGGACGGTGGAACGTATCCCACTTCTGATGAAGGCAGAGGGTCCAACATCTTAAATTAAAGTAAGAGATATAGCAGAAGTCAGCTTTTATTTCCACAACTTATTAATTCACTGTAATAATAGTTTAATTCAGACTACAGTATCTAAGCGCTACAACATGTGCACCGGGCGTCCGGGCCGAGCCTGCGACAAGAATGATCCCCTCGTCAGTGGTTGCTCTGCGCCCCCGAAGGAGCGCGAGGAATCAGTTTTGGGGCTTTTGGGCCCCTTGCCCGAGGCATTTGTCTCTCGGTCCCCATAATCGGGGACCCATCATTGGGTTCTCCTCCCCCTCCCGTGGGAGGGGTGGGAGTGCTTTATTGCACACCTAGTCGCTGGGGGGGGGAAATGATCCCCTCCTTGCTGCGCGCTCGCTTATATAGAGCGGATCGAGTAGTGGGGAGAGTGGGGGATGCCTAAGTGACACATTGCAGTGCGTAACTCAGCCCGTTGCACGTGCTGTTTACAATGGTGACGCCGTCATATTTATATTGCCACCATAACAACAAATATACAAAAAAAACAGAATAAAATAAATATTTAAGGGGACTCCCATGTCTCCCATACAAGAAACGTGATTGTTTTGTTTGTTTTGCTCGATATTAATAACGGCATCAGGTAGACGCTTGAAATATTCACAGAATACTTAGTTTTATATTCACTTTAAAAATAAATAATTAAATTAAAATTAAATATTTAAGGCGTGCTCCCATACAACAAACGTTATTTTTTTGCCCATTTTATAGAAGAACCCTTCGTGCGCGAGTCCGACTCGCACTTGTCCAGTTTTTATATGGAATAAACTGAGTAAATGTCAATTTGAGTGATAAATAAGAGAAATACAGCGTGTTACGGAAAGGGTATATCCATACAAACAGGGTGAATAGTGCATCTGGTGCAGAATCTCCGTACAAAATTTCAGCTCAAAAAGAATAACTTTGAAAATGTTTAAATTATTTTTTATTTCTATACTTTATTAAATTTAAATCATAACAAACGTGTCACCGCACTACGAGGGTAATTATCCATTATCTGTGTCTGTGCGCCTAGTACAAGCACACACACCTGCCACAGCTCTGCGACACGGCGCCGCACCGACACGCGGCGGCGCGGGCGGCACGATAGGCGGCGGGATCAAACAAATGGAGTAACACGCGTATTGTTATGCGCGTATAGTTTTATGGTCGAATCGGACATAAAACCTATTTAGTCTAATATGATAAACGTGCAAGCAAGCATGCAGCAGGCATGTTTTCTGTCACGGCTCCGGCGCTGCAGGGCTCCAGCGGTCCCATGCGAGCTTATCGTCACAGATGTGTTTCACGCTCACCACCGAGGCTTCGGCTTGCTGGCCGGCAGAGCCGCGGTGGGAAGCGCCTCAGCCGCGGTGGGAAGCGTTGAAACCACCTGCTCCTCAGCTCGCGGGCCGCCTCGCCCCTACGCGCCTACGCGATTTTAAATAACACTCTAGGGGTAGGGCAGACAAGACTACGTGGAGTCGGTTTTGCTGCGATTCGTTTCGGTCACGCCGCTCCCGCAGCACGCTCAATCAGATTTCAGATTAGAACGTACCAGTTTATCCTAAAGCATGTAAATTCTAACTAGGATAAACCGATTCAACCTAGGCTAAACTGGTTTGTCCTATCGGGCTTAGGACAAACTAGTTTGGCCTAGGCTATACTAGTTAATCCTATCGCGTATAGGAAGAACTAGTTTAGCCTAGGCTAAACTAGTTTGTCCTGAAATCGGGTTTGGCCGGTAACATAATTATATACCCTTTCCGTAACACGCTGTATAATACGACCGATTTAAAAATCATTACCTGGAAAACTGACTACATTGAAAATGACTAACATAAATATCTATCCCGTTCGAACAGTCAATTTCTCTCAGTTGCGTATTTAATGGGCAGTTAAGTGTGTTGCTGTTTGTACATTTTTGCAGTTTCATGACGAATTCACAACCAATAGGTAAAGTTTGATGTTAAAAAAATCCGGATACGGATTATTTTAAACAAGCTGTGCTCCCGCGGCTTCACTCACGTGTCTGTGGATTCTCACTCACGTGTCTGTGGATTCTGTTGGCATTTTTCCTTGTCTAATTAAATCTCGCGGTAAACTGACAATGTATACCGCAACTTTGCTAATCCCCATAGCAAATAGCTTGATAATAGATTCGATGACAAGACCGATAGTAATATTCTGTAGTTTTTGCGTCAATCCAGAACATACCTACATCCAGATAAATAGACAAACGGAAAAAACTAAAACTTCAATTTCAGCATCAGAATCGTCCCCACACACTTCGTAGCAACTATTCGCTCAGTTCTTCAAACATTCCCCCCATGTGATCGTACTTACTTGGTTAAAACCTGACAAGTAAAGGAGTGATGTAAGCTCGTATTAAGTCGCATTAATTAAATGGAACGCGTCGAAAAGTAAACGCGTCTCGTTTCGCGTAACGTTTGCCGTTTGTAAGGCTTCTCTAAAATTGAATGCTTGATGTTCCAATCGTAAGATAAGAGGCGTTTGTTACTTAAATAAACTCATCCCTTTATCCCATGCGGGTTGGCAGAAACTACAGTATTTCGCCAACTGCCGATTATATTTATTATATATTATATATTATATTTCGCTATATTTATAAGAAAGAATATTATATAGTAGATGCTGTAGAACTGCCACCTATGCATAATCTGCAACACCAGAGCTGAACACGTTATGAGGGCCGTATAACGGTCCACTAGCGCCACTCCTTTAAAAAAATACTATGTCGTGACTGAGAAGGAATTATGAATAACGGCGAGTAGGGACCCTAATACCTTTTATAAAGTTTCATATTGTGTCTCAATCGACAACTTTATAAAAGGTATTAGAAAAATCTAGACACACGTACCGAGGGTCCCTTCTAGCTGTTATTCATAATTCTTTCTCAGTCACGAGATAATATATTTTTAAAGGAGTGGTGTACGCCCTCTTAACGCCACTTGACGGCGATGGTAGATATGGTGACGGTAGTCGGTAATTCCCCCCCGACGAGCTGCTTGACCAACAAGTACTAAATAATGATGTAGTTTATGTTACCTGACGAGTCCATCCGCGGTCTGGCTGACGCGCACGTTGTTGATGATCCAGTTGTCGATGCCGTCGTCGGTCAGCCAGTACTGCGCCGCCTGCAGCAGGGACAGCGCCTCGTTCACGTACGACGGCCCGTGGCGGGACTCGCTGCACAACAAACCCTCACTTAGGAGAGAGAAGAGAGAGAGAAAGAGACAGACACAGACAAAGATATTATAGAGGCCATTAGAAATAATGTCATAGAATAATTGTGATCCCATGTCTCAGTGACGCCATCTAGCGTAATATAACCAAATTCACTAACAGCTAAGTTTAACACGTTACTCTTTTACCGACACTTTTACTTTTCTCTGCTACCTGGTCGAGGAAGATTTGTAGGATTAGATAAAGATACAATGACTAGTAGACTATATAATGACTAGAGAGAAGGAGACAGACACAGACAAAGATATTATAGAGGCCATTAGAAATAATGTCATAGAATAATTGTGATCCCATGTCTCAGTGACGCCATCTAGCGTAATATAACCAAATTCACTAACAGCTAAGTTTAACACGTTACTCTTTTACCGACACTTTTACTTTTCTCTGCTACCTGGTCGAGGAAGATTTGTAGGATTAGATAAAGATACAATGACTAGGCAACGATAGCGTAGCGTCTACGCTTCGAAAGAACCTAACAGTAAAATTGATGAATAAAGCAATGAGACAGTGACATAAAAATGAGTGTGTACACAACATTGACATAGTTTTCCTATCTCAATGGTACACACTGCCACCACAATAATCTTCCTTGATTAGATGCGAACCGTCAAATAGTTTGAAACATGTAAGAAAATTATTTATTTTATCTAAATTCAGGGTAAATTACAAAATATTAACGAAAATAAACCGTGGATAAGTCTAGTCGTAGTATTTACCACTACGAGATTTGCAATGCATAATTAGGCGTATACTTCGAAAATAATTTTCTTTTGGTGGACACAAATGCGACTTGTCATGCAGGCATGACGTGAGCGACATTTGCCCACTAGGACAAATGTATCGGTTTACGATTTTGTTCGCTACGTCCCGTCTATTGTTAAGTAGATAATTTAATGTCTTCTGAGACAGACGACTCGAGTAGGTTTGCGATATTTCTCCGTTTAGGTTTGAACGCAAATTAATAACCTACGTATTGGTTGTTTGATATGAATGAATATGAGTGATACAAATTAGAGCTTGGCTTTTTATAGAGCAGTCTCTTTTAATCTAACCTGTGTGAGTCTTTTTGTAGAGCAGTCTCATTTAATCTAACCTGTGTGACAGTCTTTTTGTAGAGCAGTCTCATTTAATCTAACCTGTGTGACAGTCTTTTTGTAGAGCAGTTTCTTTTAATCTAACCAGTGTGACAGTCTTTTTGTAGAGCAGTCTCTTTTAATCTAACCTGTGTGACAGTCTTTTTGTAGAGCAGTCTCATTTAATATAAGCTGTGTGACAGTCTTTTTGTAGAGCAGTCTCATTTAATCTAACCTGTGACAGTCTTTTTCAAACAGTCGATTAGATATTATCGACCGGTTACTGTCCGTATAAAAAAAAAATTAAGAAATGTCCTTACTTGTAGAAGACATTGAGAGTGAAATCTTGGCTCATATCGAGGAAGGTGTCGGTGGTGGTGCGCGTGCCGGCTGCGTCGACCAGGTACACCAGCGCACACTGTTCCGCCGTGAACGATACGCCCTTGTACCACATCTTCGCGTATCTAAATAGCAAAACTTCACACTTATATTCCCAGAAAAAGGCAAACTTGCATAATACACCCACATTCGCCACATAATAGTGGGCTCAAATCCAGACATCCAATGATCCATGACCCCGGCTACTTACCTCTGCGCTACAGTTCTTTAAGTACAGGTTGCTCCAAGATGCTATTTTAGATGATGTTATTTTATTCAATAAATAATAACGGGTAATGAAATAAAAAATATTTTCACAAAACGTACAGGCGAAACTGTATACATGTGTTCAATTAATGTAATAAAAATCAATTGCCGTGCTTTAGTCTCTCAAAAAATCTAAATTGGCTCGACCGATTGTGATGGAACTTTGGAAGTGGTTGTGTGTACCAGCGGCGAGGTGTCAATTTTTGTATGAGAGAAGCCGAAGCAAAGCCGATTTTAACTTACTTTCTTAACAATAAAGTAAAAATTAATTAATTTACTTAAAAGTAAGTCTTTCCTTTATTGAATTTAACACCATCTATCGTGTTAAATTCAGTAAAGCAAATAAGTAGTAGAACCAAAAAGACGCATCACTACACAGACAAAACTTTCTTGTTTGTTATTTCAATTCAAAGCTAATAAAATAGGCGTTTTTGATGTTTGAATGTTATGGTGAATACCCCTAATTGACTGTGCCATTTTTCAATAGCGGTAGAATTGTTGATGCGGATTTCCGAAGGAAAGCCGGTAGGAATCGTGTTATATGGTGCTTCGCCACTGGTGTGTACGCAGGAAAAGGTGCTTAACAAAAAAAATATGAAAAGGGCATTGCAACGTATGGGCATTATTACATAGTTGATAATAAGTAGAGTAGAGTTTAGAGAAACAGTTCAGTATTTTGTTCTTCTATGGAAGTAACGGTACCGCTATAAACAAGTTTCATCCCAAGAGACAGATTTTTCTTTAGATTTAGTACTTTTTGGCTAAAAATACGAACCGGATCCGATGTAAATCTATTTGTGTTTTCTTAGAAAAAATGGACCTGCCGGTATCAAGTTTATATTATTATTATAAGTGATTTTTTTTTAGATGAACATTAAGTTTATAATTATCCTTGCCATGATAAAACTTAATATCCGAGCGCAACGCATAATTTGTATGTTATTGATTATTGAGCTTTCACAGCCAGTATCCCCGGCCGTCCAGGCTCAGCGGGAGAACTAGGTCAGGTCAGGCATATAAATACTAGAATATGCACTTTGTATAGAGGGTCTACCCGAATTCTATAAACAGCTGCGTTCCGAAATAATTATGAAAAGTAACTTGCCACTATCTCTCACTAGGATCATAACTACAAAAAGGAGTTTGGTAGCTCATCGTAACTCGAATCTGCGGGGTAATTCCGTAACACACCAATAATGACAACAGCTTAGCTATTCAGAAACGTACGATACGCCGTCCGTGCCTAATCGAACATCAATCAATGTTATCAAAAGAGTCCTCTAAAGGCAGTTCACAAATCCAAACCCCGATAATGTTGTCAGCTAGAATCAAATAGACGACCGCCATTCTTCCGAGAGCTATTGGCTGTCGGGGGCCAAGCAGGTTAGTGATTGAAAATGTGTCATTTTCGATTTGACAACCTGTCGTGCGGTTGTGAATAGCTTTGCTGATCGCAATTTAATTTTGACAGTGATTGAAACTCTCGTTACCTATTCTTAATATGAATTGGTCCACATACTGTTGGAGTACTCCCGTACTCTTGCCAGTGGGTCTTCACGAAACAGTTAAGTGACACGATTAGGTAGGTAAGTATAAAATGTAAGGCTCACAGACAACTAAAATGGGAAAAAATGATTTAAAATTTTCAGGATCTTGGTTGGATTCTGTAAGGTAGGACGCAATTCACAACGACTTTTCTACTTCACCAGGCAGGACAGCCTGGCTTAGCATTAACTGCTGAGCATTGCTATGTATCTAAGTATCTATGTGTATCCTTGTACAGTGCATAGTTTTTGTCACAGAGACTTACATCCACTACGCTAGGCGTAAGTACGCGGCTTGGTGTATCTACTTCGACGCACGTAAGTACGCAGCTTGGTGTGTCTACTTCGACGCACGTAAGTACGCGGCTTGGTGTGTCTACTTCGACGCACGTCGCCGGCCTTCCGTCACGGTCATCCGTCCGCTTCCAGTTCAGCGGGCTGCCTAAAGCTCGATGGGTCATAGTTACCTTATATCCGTCCGAATACTAATCGTGACTAACTTGTTATTGCCCTGCTGGTGTCGGGCCTGGATCTCAACGCGTGACCCGTAGTGGTAGACGCGCCCGTTGGGGTGGATGAGCGCGGCAGCAGCGCCCGAACGCGACAGCGCCAGGATAATATTGTTCTTAGCGTTGGTTACGCGCACTGCACCGTCGATCGTCATGTCCACTCTAAATAAGAAGCTGTCTTTAAAAACCGATCAATTATATTTCAAATAACATATCTAGTATTACTTTGGAACGAATCAATCAGCGTAGAAGTCGCAAAAATAATTGTATAATAGTCACCAGCTATAAACAGTGTGTTTGGAGAACTGTTACCGTTACAAGGGCATATTATATACTAATTATATGTACTATTAATCGACAAACGCACTTTTATAAATACTCCTAACCCAACACCCCGTGAATGGCTGCCAAACATCTTATTTTTTTAATCGGCTGAAATAGGGTATGTTCAATAAAACGGAAATAACCCTTTATTTGCATTTTATTGAACATACTCAATAAAATACTCATAGTCAAAACCATTTCTTCCCATGGGTGACGTAAAAGGCGACTAAGGAATTACTAGAGAATGGGCAGCAGCGTTCTCTATGCATTTTAACACCATACTGCGATCGCCAACCCGCCTGCCAACCGTGGCTATTATGGCAAACCCCCGTTTGGGGGAGGCCTATGTCCAGCAGTGGACGTCTTTCTGCTGAAATGATGATGAAGAGTCAAAACCAAGCTAGTTACAAAAAATGTAATTAAAAATAAACCTGATTTTTAGTAACTAGCAAAAACGTGCATGAGACACTTGATGTGTGTATCACATTTCTTCTAGGCTGAAATGACATCTTCTCTCCATAATACACACACTAGCACACAACACTAGACGCACACAACACTAGACACACACACCACACACACACACACCACACACACACACACCACACACACACACTAACACTTGTTTCGAAGCGTGTGTACCTATACTAATCAAATGGATCTATGGGTCTGTTTATTTTTTTTTTTATTATAACTTTCTTTTGTATTGATTCCACCCAGATGTATGGCAGAGATTGTCCGTGTGGTGCCGGACGTAAAGAATAGCACCCTCCTATTTCTTCCCGTGGGTGTCGTAAAAGGCGACTAAAGCGCAGGCCACACCGCCAGCTAGCGGGCGGGCGGGCTAGGCGGGCGAACATCGTTTCACCTCTTTACATGGTTAGTCGGTAGCTCGCGGTGTGAACCGAAGTATGTAAAGAGGTGAAACGATGTTCGCCCGCCTAGCCCGCCCCCGCCCGCTCGCTGGCGGTGTGGCCTGCGCTTAAGGGACCTACTAGAGAATGGGCAGCAGCGTTCTCTATGCATTTTTTTTTAACACCTTACTGCGATTGCCAACCCGCCTGCCAAGCGTGGCGATTATGGTAACCACCCCCGTTTGGGGTAGGCCTATCTATGTCCAGCAGTGGACGTCTTTCGGCTGGAATGATGATGATGATGTATGGCAGAAATTTTACAGATTTGGCCTCAAACCTGTTGCAGGATGGTGCATCTGTGCATTTTGCTGGTGCCGTGAGAAATTATGTAGATAATAATTATGACCAGTGGATTGACGTAGAGGCACCGTGGCATGGCCAGCGCCGTCGCCTGACCTCACACCCGTCGATTTTTTTGTCTGGGCTAGGTACAATGAAGCAGAAGGTTTATGCTCATGAGTCTTCAACCAGAGAAGAACTAATATCAAAAATTTGGATTGCAGCGGGGGAAATTAGAAGTGATGCGCGAGTTATGGTCCGCCACTCGCAACAATACCAGAGCAAAACTGAGGAGGCCATTTCGGCCAATTTATTATTTTATATATTTTTATTAAACTTATTCAGCCTACTCCAGTTCACTGCTGGATTTTTATATTGTTTTCTTTTCCCTTAGTTCATAAATTATATTAAACAAAACAATTCAAGTTCTTGTTGTTCCCTTATTGTTCTTATTCTTGTTGTTTGTTTTTATCTTTTTGTTTTACGGTTTTATGTTACTATAAAAATAATTAGCGTAGGGTTTTGGTATCATTTTCTAGGTTTACTCAAATACTATTGAAAAGGGGTTGTTTTGCACTAAAATATAAAATAACGAAAGTCAAACTAAAATAATAAAATTCGGTAAAAAGTAGGTATAAGTACTAACATAGTTTTAAGCTTTACTAACAATTTTCTAAGGAATTTATGTTCTGATTTAAACTTATAAATAAAATAAAATAAAAATAAAAAGAAGTAATTTTTAACCGACTTCCAAAAAGGAGTCGAGGTTATATGTTCGGCTGTATGTTTGTTTTTTTTTATGTTTGTTCACCGATTTCTCCGTCAATTATGGAGCGATTTTGATATATCTTTTTTTTTTTTAAGAGTATACTCCCGAGGTGGTCCCATTGCCACCAACTCAGAATCTGATGAAAATCCAGGGAAAACCTCAAAATATATAGGAAAACCTATAACGATTTGGGTACTTTTTATAGTAACTCGTGCATTTGCTCTCGGTGAAGTAGAACTGATGATGGAGACCACAGATGGCCACCGGAACTACTTATAATAAGTATTTAACGGGTTGCGCTTCGAGTAGGTACTTTAATAGTGTTGCTAAGCAATTTATGCTCGTCACAATGCATATGGTGAGTGACAGTTCTCCTGGTTCTTACCAGGAGAACTCCTCAGAAATTAACGGCCCTGCATCGGGAAAAGCAATATTTTGCAGTTGACATTAGGGTATTGTAATTTAGACTAATTACAAACTAACCCACTAAAAAGTAAAACAAAAACATTTTTTACAAAAAAAAAAATTGTACTGACTTCCAAAAAAACACTACAAAGTGAAAAATGAAATATAACTTTCATTTCAGAAGTCGGTGGCAAAAAACTAAAATACAGATCTAAGTTATTTTTCACTTTGTAGTGTTTTTTTTTGCGTCCATTTGGTGCCGGACGTAAAGAATAGCACCATCCCATTTCTTCCCGTGGGAGTCGTAAAAGGCGACTAAGGGACTTACTAGAGAATGGGCAGCAGCGTTCTCTCTGCATTTTAACACCATACTGCGATCACCAACCCGCCTGGCAAACGTGGCGATTA
Source organism: Tiliacea aurago (assembly GCA_948098905.1). Taxonomy (NCBI): domain Eukaryota; kingdom Metazoa; phylum Arthropoda; class Insecta; order Lepidoptera; family Noctuidae; genus Tiliacea; species Tiliacea aurago. Next base: position 21,835,744 of record OX402576.1, read on the forward strand.
TGGCAAACCCCCCCTTTAGAGGAGGCCTATGTCCAGCAGTGGACGTCTTTGGCTGAAATGATGATGAACGATATGTTTTTTGGAAGTCGGTTATTTTTTTTTTTTGTAAAAGTTTTCTGTATAAAATTTCATAATTTCAGTTTTTTTTGCTCATTATTCAGGAAATTTTATTTAGTTATTCGATAGCCTCGACGTTTACCTTTACAATAAGGAAATTTTCACGTCTGTAGGTCTCTTAGATTCAATTATATTAAGCAGTTTGTTGACCACCCAGCGGGCTAATTGAGTAACACATAGACAAACTAATATCATACAATTTTTATAACATATGAATCAATGAATTAGCAATATACGTATCTACTTCAAAATCATTCCGATTCAAACTGTGTTACGCAATTATGGTGCTGTTAGAGCCGATGAGTATTTATAAAACTGCTTATGTCGATAAAAATGTGTATGTCGGATCATTTTATGATTGAGTATGCACTTAATAACGAGACACAATAGTAGATTGTTGTACCGAGCGCAAAGTGAGTTATTATAATGCACGAGTGATATGTTGGTGCCCGAGCGCAGGCGAGGGCACTAAATTAGCACAGGTGCATTGTTTACTCACTTTAGCAAGGTGCGTAATCTAGTTTTCTTTCAACTATAAATCTACCTACCGTGATAAAATATACCTACTCAAAATAAAAACTCAAGTTAATGAAAACTAAAGTTTTTCACCGAGTCGGTTCTATTCAGACGATTTTTATATTCAGTATCTTTTTTATCTAATGCATACATTTTATATTAAACTCTGTGGTGGTAAATTTATATACAGGGTCATATTAAATTAGCTAGTCAAACTCCGCAGACGTGATGGGTATCGATAACTAAACACGAAAACATTAAGTAGTAGTAGATGATGTAGTTTTTTTTCAGACCGCTGGCAATTTTTGTTACTGGAAGCATGAGTTGAGAAAATCTGTATTTACTTTATAGCGTTTAGTTACCGATACCCAATACTTCTGTCAGTGACTACACTACAGGCGGGAGATGACCTAAAAAAACTCATCAAATTCATTTCTTTTTTGTTTTATCATGTTTAGTTATCGATACCGATCTCGTCTGCGGAGTTGCACTAGGTAATTTAATTTGACCCTGTATAAATAAAACCAGTGCAGAAATGAGATTTCACACAACATTTCTGCACTGTTTTGGTTCTAAGCAAAAAGTACGTGCTTTGTGATCGGTTTTGTAGTGATTAATGTTATCATTACTACGTAGTTGAAAGAAAACGTCTTTGTTTGGCGTTGTGTGGAGTCTAGGGGTATGGTGTCGATAAGGATATGTCAGTGCTTCCAGATTCACTAGAATGAATTAATTACAGTAGATTTACTATATTTTAGATTTTTCTACTGTACGTATATACATACTTAAACTGAATATCATCATTCTCCTGCCCTTATCCCAATTTATTTGGGATCGGCGCAAAGTGTCCCTTTATTCCATACTTCTCTATTAATCGTCTTCTCGGTAGTCACTCCCTTTCTAGCCATATCATCTTTCACACAGTCCATCCATCGTTTCTTTGGTCTTCCCCTACTTTTATAGCCATCGTCATCCATACTCATATCTTTACCCACGACATTTTCCTCATTCCACCTCATCACATGCCCATACCATTACAACCGATTTCCGCACAATTTTTCAGTCACCGGACGGTGCAATTTTCAGACGTCCTCTTATGTACTTATTTCTTATTCTATCCATTCGTGTCACACCACACATCCCTCCTTAGCATTCTCATCTCAGCTACATGCAATTGCCTTTCATTAATCCCTTTTGGGGCCCAAAATTCTGCTACTTATAAGACAGCAGGTCTAACCATTGTTCCATATATCTTCTCCTTAAGTTTAAGGGGAATGCGGGAGTCGCATATTGTTCCCGTAACCTGCCGCTATTTCATCATGATGGATGAATCGAAGTAGATAGTACGGTTTAAACCGTCAGATCCACTTCGCTACGCTTTACACGAGTGAACCGAGATACTGAAAGTCTGAGCAGACTGGGAGAAGCTCGCCATTAAGCTCTATGGCTCCAGAACTGGAGAGACCGCTGAAATCGCAGAACATATATTCAGTTTTGGTTCTGCTGATTTTCAAGCCAACATTCTCTAGCTTCTGTTGCCATTTCTCCAATCTGCACTGGAACTCAGGTCCATCTTCACCGACAAGAACAATGTCATCGGCAAACAGCATGCACCACAGCACCAGGGTGGCTCTTCCTGCTGTATTTCCACCGTCAGAGCGTCCATAATCAACAGGAAGAGATAAGGACTTAAAGCCGACCCTTGGTGCAAGCCTACAGCCACACCGAACTCCGTCAGTATTGCCAGCAGCCGACCGGACGTAGGTACAAGATAGACTGTACATTGCACGAATTAGCTCTACATACTTCCCGGGCAAACCTTTCTCTTTCAAGGCCCACCACAACACATACCAAGTATTCCCAAGGTACGCTATCATACGCTTTCTCCAGATCAATGAACATCATGTGCAAGTTCTTGTGTTCACGGCTGTACTTCTCGCACATTTGGCGGAGTGCAAAAGTTGCGTCCATTGTTCCATGACCCCAGCATAAACCCGAACTGGTTCGGGGTAATCTCACTCTCCTCTCGCAATCTTTTCTCTATTGCTTTCTCCCATACCTTCATACTGTGTGACATAGGCTTTATCCTTCGATAGTTGTTGCAGTCCTGTACATACATCACCTTTATTCATGAAGATGGGCACTAGCGAACTAATTTTTGTGGGATTCCCTCCTTCATGCAACAGTGATTAATATACTGTAGGTATTTTATTTCCAATTATATAAATGTATCAAATCTAATACCTAAAAACTGGCCAAGTGCGAGTCGGACTCGCGCACGAAGGGTTCCGTACCATTATCTATAAAAACGGCAAAAAATCACGTTTGTTGTATGGGAGCCCGATTAAATATTTGCTTTGTTTTAATTTAATTATTTATTTTTAAAGTGAATATTTAACTTAAGATTCTGTGAATATTTCAAGCGCCTACCTGTTGCCGTTATCAATATCGAGCAAAAAAAAACACGTTTGTTGTATGGAAGCCCCCTTAAATATTTATTTTATTGTTTTTTAGTATTTGTTGTTATACCGGCAACAGAAATACATCACCTGTAAAAATTTCAACTGTCTAACTATCACGGGTCATGAGGATCTGTATAAGGGTACAGCCTGGTGACAGACAGACAGACGACGGAGCCTTAGTAATACGGTTCCCGCTATACCCTTTGGGTACGGAACCCTAAAAAGGAAACGGAGCTAACCTAGAATCACTGACCTTTATACATAGTCAATGTAGAGTAGGATTGTCACATAGTTGCAGATCGTTTACGTGCAGGGAATTCCCAGATGAATCGGAACTAACGCTGACCGCACCGGGCCGTAACTAGCAAAAAGTAGCCAAACTATGTCTGACAAAGGAACGTTGTATTTTCCTTCTAAATCATCACATTATATTGGTTTTGTTGCTATGCTATGTATATAGTCAGCACATTCATTTTATTAAACTAAATTCTTAAAAAAGCGTCAAATACATCCAACTAAAGAAGTGATTTCGAGTATTTTCGAAGATGACGGCCAAAATGTATGAAAATCATGAGAAAATTATTTTGGAATAACTTGCAATAATTTGTACTTACAAATAAACCTAATAAAGCAGCTTATTTTTCTTTTAATATTTAAGTAAAGTTTTACTGTAATATATTTTGAAATCTACTGTATTGTATTAAGAAACTTTTGTATTTTTTAGCTGGGTGGGAAGCACTGATATCAGATATGGACCATACTGCGCGTGCGAGTTGCGACCGTGAACGTTGTGTGAGACGTGTTTGCGACAGGCCTATATAGGACCAGCTCAGTGTTTACTTCCTAAGTTCAGAGTATTAGTGTTCAGTAATGTCCCTGTAATTGACTCTATAACAATAAACAGTGTGGACGTTATAATAAGGAGTTATTTCACTAGTTCACCCGTATCCCAATTCAGCGCCCACAGTAGGTTTATCTGGCACTATGTCTAATCACAATTCTATGTAGAGGATCCGACATAAGTGGGATACGAGCGGGCTAAGAATTCTTCTGATAATGAGATAAGTGCGCATGGACACTGGCGAGAGCTGTACGAAAAACAAAGGAGCAACATGGTTTCGTAAGTTGCATCGATATCTATCCGCGCGTTAGTTACCTAACCGAGTCAATGGCTCATTTTACCTGGGATTTCTCCACTATCATGCTTTCATTCTGTCTGACTGACAAGGGTGTGAAGATGAGAGAACGAGGAAAAGGTGAGTAGATACCATTTTTATTCACTGGTATGGTTGTTTGCATGGTGTGAAACTTTTATTTCAAGGAGTTGTTTTGTATTTGAAATGTTGTGTACCTAATGATATTTTATTGCGACATTACAAGGACTAACCGAATTGGTAGAAGTCGGTTGAATGATGCAGAAATAACGGATATTCACATTGTGAATGACTGGTCAGTGGGTCGTCTTTCCCTTTCCCTTATGTGGGTGCACTATGGATGCGCGTCTGCCTGGCCCTTCGGGGAGTGTGGGCGTGTGGGCGTGAGAAATTATTAGAAAAGTGAGAAATTAGTACAAGATTTGGTGGAAAACGTTACAATAACGTTTTCTATAGCGAGTAAGTAATGGAAAATGACACACATCAAGCTATACATTTCCAGTATAAGCAAATCTCGCATTGTGTAGGATTTCCGTACAATGAGAGGTAAGCATACCCTGGAAATATATAGCTTGATGTGTAGCCTTGTGCAATCAGAAGACATTATATTGTGACGTGACTTAGGTGTGTGGTCGAGGACCATGGTGCGACAATGATCGTTGAGACGTGGTCGCGATACAGACTGGCCTAGGAACTGCTCAGTGTTTCCTTTTTAAGTTCAGAGTATTCGTTCTGTCTAAGTCCCTGTAAGTGACTTTATAACAATAAACAGCGCCCACAGTAGGTATATCAGACACTGCATAAGTCTAATCACGATCCTATGTAGGGGATCCGGGGCCGCGTCCACTCGACCCGCTTAGAGTCGACCCGAAGAATAAAAGGCGTAATAACGTCGAAGTTTAGTCAAACAGAAAAGTGTTGATTTAACGCTTGCACCACAGAGTGTAAAATTTTTATAATTATTGTATAAATAAATCAATAATTAAACAAGTAAGTACTTATCCTTTTATATTAAAGTATACGCTTTGTTAATTTGTTAATTATCATTATAATCTTTTATCTAGTGGCATGCTAGAGGTAGACTATGTTTATAAAGCTACTTTTTGAAACGAAATCACCGACTACCTGGATAAGTTATGGATCATAACAATATATTAAAATATTCTATGTAAGTCTAATAAGTTAATATCACTTTGCCTGACTGTACAAATGGCACTGAATTGGTAGTAAAACATCTGGTATTATTCTTCGGGTGTATTCGTAGTCTAAGCGGGTCGAGTCGGCGCGGACACGAAGAGCCGAATCTATCTAATATATAAAATTCTTGTGTCACAGTTTTAGTGTTTATACTCCTCTGAAACGGCTTGACCGATTTTGATGAAATTTTGATATGTATATTCAGCAGGTATGAGAATAGGTTTATAATTAATTTTTATACCTCAAAATGTTAAGGGTGGCTTTCCCGCGGGATCGAGACTTACGTGGGTGAAACAGCGGAGCGCAGCTAGTATGTACTTACATAACAGAACGGTTCCGCGGTTCAGTAACCGTTTTCCAAACACACTTTAAAATGTATTACCTATATGTTAACTCTCAATACGAAATAAAACCAAAGAACCTTTAGCTTATAGCCTGGACAGTAGGTATTCAAACAAATACAATTTTCCTTTTTTCATTAGGTTTGCAGAAACTAGGACGCCGATGCAGGCCTACAATTAACTTTTTTCCTTCTTCAATCACCATAATTACCTACATTTAGCTTCCGCCTCGCAATCACGTCTCCCGTCACCCATTGCCACCAGTTATTAAACGCGACTGTCTTCCTAATCTAAGACCTAATTGTACTTACTTAACTCGGTCTCTCAGGCGGAGGCAAACGGTGCCGTGAGGAGTCACTGAGGCATTATATCCAGCTCCTCCCACTACATCCGTCATCTATGACAAAAAGTTTTCGTTTTCAATTCGAACGGTTTTCGTTTTGAACGGCTAGTAATGATGCGGACGACGTTACAGCGTACTTGACTTGGAAGTAACATGCTTATTAAATCATCAAAGACTTGATTCTCCAAATAGTTGCAGGGGAAGGTCTGAATCACACTTTATTGGACGTATAGATGCGTGAGTATCCTTTATTGGGGACTTGCCTCAAGCTCGCGCCAGGTATCAGCGTGGTAGATGTCATCTCCCGGATAGAAGGGAGCCTTGCGCTGCAGGGGCGCGCGCCACGGCGGCTGCCATCCTGCAGCGCCCACCAGCTCAGCTTGCCCTAGACCACCCTCAAGAAACTTGCTGTAGTCTTGGAAGGCAGACAAGTTAGACTCCTCCTAAATAAAGCATATTATTTTAGTATATTGTGGTGTCTTTGACTTCCACGTGAACGAAGTCGCCGGCAAAAGCTAGTGAAGCATAAAAATACAATGCAAAAAATTCTAAAATTGTGCTTAACTACGCCAATGTTATTCGGTTCTAGTTTTCTGCTTTACTAAACTGCTCCTATGAAAATGTGACAGTATGTCATTTTTTTAACAAATATAGTCGCAATGTCAGTTATTAAATGAAATAGCGTCCATGCAGTCTTCCAGGGCCCTTCAGGACAAAATAAATATGGCTTTACACATAGGCTTTACAGAATTATTATCATTAGAATCAGCAATACAGAATCCCATTGAAGGAATATTTCATGAAAATTACTATTATTATTAGTTTCTTTTTTATACCAAAAACCCCTCCAAATAAAGACCAACAAGCCCTATAAGCTACAGAGCGTGGCAAAGAAATATACATTTAAAGGGGTACTACTTATTACATATTCTCGAAAAACATTCATCTCCTCATTTCCTTTAATTTTCCAACATTCGGTACTGACTGAAACATTCCAAATGCTGAAATACAACGTCCGCGTCGTTTGGATTGGTACAATGGAATGATTTTTTCACTTTTGTTTTATTTTGTGTAATGAATGAAACAAGGTACCTACCAAAGATATATGTCTAGATAAAGATTAAGACGTCTAAATTTGCGTCCAACTGTTGGCCGCTAAATGCACCGTGCACACTAGAATATCACAATGACAGCACAATGACGTGGCGCGAGTGTAAGATGTAGCTGTCACGCACACTAGCCTATCAAAGTTGGTTGGCCTGTTTGTTTTAGTTATTTTGCAGCACGACACTATCTATTCATAAATGAAAAGTAGGTAGGCACCTACCCAAATTAACAAACGGTGAAGAGTATAGGTCAGTGGGTCGTCTTAGGGGCGGAGTTAGAGTAGGTATGATAACAGCCTTACCACCAGTTACAACAATACGCATGCTTGTAAACATTTTTACCAATTATTTACTTTTGAGTTATTCTATGTAGAATATTATTGGAGTCACATCACCTGATTGTAGGAGTGCGCTGTGTAGACACTTCTAGGTCGGACAGGCATAGTCACATCCTTTCTAAAATCTGCATTTGCCATTTTAATACTTCTTCAACTTATAACTGTTAAGGTTTATACACTATTTTAAAAAATACATGAACAACAGTGACTATCGACACTGGAAAATGCTACATAATATAAATCATACTACACGGTAGGAAAGTAATGGAAGAAGTCATTTGTCATTTATTTATTTCCGAGTTCAAAATTTTATTTACTTCTCTATGGCGATGACTCAATATTTAAAATTGTTACTGGCCACATTACATAAAAAGGTTTTTGGAGAAACAACCTATTAAATAAAAACCGGCCAAGTACGTGTCGGACCACGCACAATGAAGGGTTCCGTAGTTAGGATGAATTCATCCCAAAAACAAATTTAACATTGTAGTTGAAAAACATGCTCTTCCATACATCTATATACGTTACGGTCAATTCTTCAACTGCAAATTTAAGTTGGTCGACGATTACTCGTTAACTTGTAAACCCTACTTAGCTGTGATAGTTTTCCTTTTAATTTCGTTATATATACTACTGCCATGAATTTTTTCACATATCCAAAACCAACCATTTAGCTGGAAAGGGGAGGGGACACTTGACTCTAACAAAAAATAGCACTTTAAAGCTTAATATTACGCAAACGGATGTCAGAATTAAAAAGTGTTTATCACAGACCCACAATATTTTTGAACGGCCTATCGAACGATACCCCATACCATATATTAAACGAGAAAAAAAAATATCATCCCCCCATTTACGTGCAAGGGAAGTACCCTAAAAAAATGTTTTTCATGTGGCGATGTTGATGCCGCTACAAGTTCAACCAGGTTTCAGACTGGCTAAAGGAGACTCATCCTTCATGGGGTACTGTTTAAAATGTTACAATAAAATACCTCCCCACATAGTCCAACTAAATGAAACGAAATTTAAATCTTGTCTAAAACGCACACTATGTAGCCAAGCATATTATAAGTTGGGGGATTACATCGCTGACAAAAATGCTTGGCTTAACACTGGTCCTGCTCCACAAGGGCGCATAAACTAATTGAATAGCATTCAAAAATATTGTTGGAGCTGCTGAAGATTGTAAATACTTACTATCTTTAAATTGTATAAATTCAATCTCTTATTATTGTATAATTGCATAGCACATGTGTGCTACACGTGTGAGCATGTACATGTGTGAGCACTATGTACCTACCATTTTCTGAGTACGTCTTTTATTGACTTGAATGTGCCCTGGCGGCTGAGAGTGTCATGCTCACTCAAATGTCTAGCTGATGGTGGCGTGTGTGTTGGATCATTAAGTTCCCTTCAAAATGGTTGAGCTAAATGGTGCTGATCCATGCGTCATGTTCGTGAACGGGCGCCGTCAGTAGGGACTGGTCATTTCTTAGCTGCCATGGCTTATTTTAACTAAGGTATTTTAATTGTTTTTTGTTTTTTATATTTTTATTACAGACGCTTTTAACGTGCACGTCTTTCTACATTGTTCTCACATGTATAATTTCAACATAAATGATGTAACCAATACTATGTAACAATATTTTGATTTAAAAGAGTGTCCGTGGAGTTTCTTGCCCGTTCTTCTCCATAGGAACCTACTACGCTTTGGAATGGGCAACTAGCTTCATCTCTCTGACTGACCGACCCCTTGACAATACAAAAGTGCCTGTAATAGGTTTATTTGAAATAAATGCTTTTGAGTTGAAAAGAGATTTTCGTACAAAAACATAATTTCAAACAAAAACACTCAAAGGCGCAGCGAACGGACTGGATAAAGCTGACATGATTATAACATGTTTGAAACATGCAGACCCGCACGCGACATGCGCGCGGCGCGGCGGCGGGCCCTATTAAGTTACGTATTGCGGGTTGTTCTGGACAACATTCAGCTGCCAGTAAGCGTTATAGACTTCATTTCATAAATCGGTTCACATGGAACCGATTTATGAAATGAAGTCTATAACGCCACCGCCGCCGCCGCCGCCGCCGCGCAGTCCGAGATATAGCCCAGGCAGTTCGTTCAATTTGGCACGCCACAATTGTGGCGATAAGTCCCCTCTTCGAGGAGTGGCTAGACAGGCGCCACGGCGTAATCACCTTCCGCCTGACGCAGGTCCTCGCCGGACACGGTTGTTTCGGGAGGTTCCTGTTCAGGATAAAGCGGGAAGAAACGCCCGGGTGTCACCACTGTGTTGATCGCCCGGAGGACACGGTGGAGCATACGGTGGAGGTCTGCCCGGCTTGGGTGGAGCACCGCCGTGTCCTCAACTCCTCATGGCGATCGGCGGCGACGATCTCTCTCGGGTCCGGCCCTGGTTTGGGCCATAATATGGTTCGGAGCGTAAATGCGCAGTAATGCTCGCGAAGGAGGAGGTGGAACGCGTGAGGGAGAGGCAAGGTTCGCGCCCTCGCGCCCTAGTCGCCGCAGGAGACGCCCCGGGCGTCGGGAGTCGATTTCCCGCCACCGTAGGCGCTTGCTTACGGACGGTGAGCGATGGGTAGCTCACCGTCCGATAAGGATCAGGCCCAGGTCGACGGCGCGTTGTATTCCACGCGCGCCTCAAAGAGTTGTCAGCACCAACTGACGGGGACCGTTAGGGCCAATGCGTGCCAGGGTGGCCAATTTGTCCGAAAGGAATATCGTGGCCCTGGCACACAGGTAAATGAAGGAATACGGGTGGGTTTTAGTCAGTAAAAGTCTGACACGCCCTCCCGCTCCGCCCAGAGCGGGAGAAGTTATTTGATAATTTCCTACCCAAAAAAAAAAAGGTAGTTCGTTCAATGCTGAAGTAGCTGGCGCGGAAAGATAGTACCTACCTACAAGTAAAAAAATATTCTTAGTAGGTATCTCAGTAAATTTCAATCTACAATGCAGGTTTCTGTCACTAGAAAATTTTAATCTAAGGCCAATTTGACCATTCATTTTTACGAATGGTGAAAAGAAAATCTAACCCTGAGGCGGGGTGCTATTTTTGAGCTCTTGCAGCTTAGTTTCTCTCTGCTTAAGTCGACGAAGTAACTGCCATTTTTATATGAAAATCTAACCAATCCGAGGCGGGCTTACTCCTGCAGTCTAGGTTCTCTCAATTCTTTGACTGTTTCGATATGAAAATTGATAGGAAAATACAGGGTGGATTTTTGAGATGAGGCAGTAAGGGCAGCTGCCCTAACCGTTGTATCTACAGGAAAACGGTCATAAGAGACTATCCTTAACTTTTTGAGAAATTTTGTTCAACATTCACAGATTTTGAATAAATGTACAGTCAGCAGGATAATGGGCAATTTTCACAAAATCTTTTTTTATGCCATTCGATCCGGTTTCAAGGATCAAAAACCTCTATTGGGCCAACTGAGGTTTGAGTAGGTACTAGAAAAGTCATAAATCGCAAAAAAACTTTTCACACCCTGTATAACCTACCCGAGGCGGGGTGCTTTATAGAGCTCGCTTCGCTCGATCTTGCAGCCTACTTTTCTGCAAAAGCCGACAAAGTGACTACTAAGTATTTCATACTCATGGTTTGGCAACAACAAATAGACTCAAAGAGAAGTGGCTTTGGGCTGGCCACAGCACTCAAATACACCTGGACTTATTACCTACTGGGTTTATTACTAAATGCCAGAATGAAATCACCGTCGAGGTCGATCACGGTGTAGATGGCGATGAATATCAATCTAGCGGCGGGTCTACGCTAATGGTTACATGCCCATCCAGAACTCAGACCAGGGGGCCTAAAATAGACGCTTTGGCAGAATCATAATATGATCTGCGTACAACTAGGTATGTAAAGTATTTTTCAGGTATGTTTTGTATATTTTTATTTTAATGATAAGAGTATTTGAAACACATAATTTCATCTTTTTGTTTTTACAAGCTGTAGTTATTTTTATATTTTTTTTTAAAGTATTGTTCGTACTGACGTCACTAGTAGCTGAATAGCTTAGGATCTTTGCCACGTTTAACACTTATTTAAAACCAAAATTCAGTAAAGTCAAACTGTCAAATTTGACAATTATTAATTTGTTTACATTTCATACTTTAGCGATTTCCGTACTTTAGTTTAAAGTTAAGGCATATTAATAAAATGAATGGATTCAAAGACTACTTCTGCTAAGTTCTTCATACTGTCAAGTATAAACACCACAACAAATAGCCGACACAAATTGATTGTTAGTAAAAGAAACCTTAAAAAGGAAATGGTGCGAGGAAGTAAATGTTTAGTACAAGTCTGGGCGGCGACTGTTTTATTGTGAAGATCATTTTAACGTAAGTTAAGTTTTCCTGAGGCGATACATCGATGTGATTAGACTTGTACTGTCTGGTGAAAAACTGAACTATTTACATATTTACCTATCTGAATAGAATTATAATAAGTGCTTCATGTAAATTTGACGTTGGCATGACACTTGACACATAAAGAACAATTTAATTACAAGAGGCACTGAAATTTCCAATTCAGGCTGCTTTGTGACGTCAATTAGAGGTCAAATAAAAGTCAAGTGATTTTAAGTATTTTTGTGAAAATAAATACGATCTTATAATTTTAAGACCTATTAATAGAAAATAAGTCTTAGAAGCTTAAAATCTCGAAATGGTTTTGGAATCGGCATAGGTAAATTTTTACTTTACATACCGAATTCATACATCCCGTAATTCATCTGTTTGACAGCTGCTATTTGACATTAGACTTCAATAGAGCAATTCATAATTTGTGGACCATTTTACGAAACTCCATAAAAAACTGTCAACCAGATGAATTGCGGGAAATGAATTGTACGCAGATCATATTATGATTCTGCCAAAGTGTCCGTTTTAGGCCCCCAGTTTTGAGCTTGCCAATGTCCAAAAATCTTGGTGTACCTAACGCTAAACTGTCAAATCGCACTGGTGCAAATGCAATACCAGGTGCTCTCCGTACCTTAGACCTCCCCCCGGCAGGCGCCTTAGGTAGGTAAGGTACCACCACCAGTGCTGCGACGGGATCATGTAGCATACTCCAATGAGAAATAAAATCACAAATTATGTAGCAGTGGCTTATCTAGTAGTATCAAATATGTTGGGGGGCTCTTTATAACTGAGTGTAGGTTGCGAAGCTCAAAAGGAAGGTATTTTTTTTTACAAAATAAATTAAATAGCATTCTGAGTCGAGACCTTGGGGCCTAAAATGGACGCTTTCGCAGAATCATATTATGATCTGCGTACAATTCATATTCCGCAATTCATCTGTTTGACAGTTGTGTATGGAGTTTCGTAAAATGGTCCACAAATTAAGAATTAATATAGTGAAGTCTGATGTTAAATAGCAGCTGTCAAACAGATGAATTGCGGGCTGTATGAATTGCACGCATGATTCTGCCAAAGCGTCCATTTTAGGCTCCCAGAAGTTGTCATTGTAATCTCAGTAAGAGAATCCAAATGCGAGCGTGGCGAGCTATTCTGAACCAGGATTGGTGACGTTTTCATTAGAATTTTACTAAGACAATGCAAGAGCGAGCGAAGCCAGTTAGAAATATGGAGAATCCTGTCTCGAATATGTTAAGCTGTCATTGTTATTAAAATAAGAAAATGTAAGAGCGACTGAGCGAGCGCAGCGACCTCGAATATTGCAGCATCGTGACTCGTGGGTTAGATTTTCTGTGTGATTTTACTAAATGAATGTAAGAGCTTGAGAGTTGGACAGTTTCCTGTAGCTTGAAGCCTTAGTAACCCATAAACAAATTAGGTACGTTAATTTTCATATTTTCTTTAGGTATTCTCTCATCCAGGCTCTTTATCCTGGCCAAGCACAATCACTCACACACGCACACATAATACCACACACTCACACATACACACATAATACCACACACTCACACATACACACATAAGACCACACACACACACATATGCACACAAAACACAACAAAAACACACACACGAGCCCACAATCCACTCAAGAAAATGCATGCACTATACTCGGAATTTTAATTCGATTCCAGATTTGACATTAGCTACTGTCATTTTGTGAAATAATGATACCACATATAATAGTGTAGTGATGAACACAAAAATCGATAAACAATCGAGCTAAACCCTATCGAATTGATATGGGCGCAGGTAAAGGGGCATGTAGCTCAAAATAATAAAACCTTCAAATTGACAGACGTGAGAAATTTATTTCAGGAAGGCATTAAAAAAATTACGGCTACCGAATGGTCTAAATGCGTATCCCATGTTGTCAAAGAAGAGCAAAAAATGAGTAGGCTAGATATGTTAATTGACAATATCACAGACACATTTATAATAAATGTTACAGAAAGTGACAGCGACAGCGATAGCGATGACGGCGACAATTTATAAAATAATTTATTACCATAATACATCTATCTATCTGTTTTATTTGTCATGTTCCTTCATGATCACATTTTTTTATTTATTTCACACACAATTATAAAAGAAAAGTCTCAGATCGTTAATTAATCGTCAAAACTAAATTATTGGTTCAGAAATATTTAATTTCCTGATATACTTAGTTTACGAGCGTAAAATTATAAACGAGAAGAATCGATCTGGAAATATTCCATTTCCATATCGAATAATTTCGCAACGTCACTATTTAGTACTTGTCATAACGTTGCAACACTGAAATTGTCAAATCTGGAATCGAATTAAAATTCCGAGTATAGATTCCTTTAATTTTTAATTTTACGATATTTTAATTTTATTACATTATCTCCTTTATTTCATTAAATATACATAAAAATAATAATAAATATATAATATAATATATTATTATAAATTATATTTTTAAATATTAGAGTATAAAAAAAATATAAAAACATTTAAAAATATAAAAAATAGTAGCCCACCGGTATCGGGAACAAGGTCCAAGCTACCGGTGGTCAGGGCTCCAGAGAGAGGAACCTCCTAACAATGCGAGCCGTGTCTTATTACATTTATTGTTATTGTTCCAAAAACGGGTGAAGACACTGACTCTTGTAACACAGGTACCACCTCGCTCAGTAGTCAGGGCTTCAAATGAAAATGGAACACCATAATTTATATAATGTAGGTACCTAATATCATACCTAAATAAAACATTTTTATTAATTTTTGCTTACACACCTGGGGGCCCCTGTGCTTGGGGACCCCGTATCATTGATACGGCTGATACATGACTGATACGGCGGTAGTAGCTACGCCCCTGTTAACTAAAGTACACAATTCGTGAAGCATAAGCAATCGATCTCACGGGATAGGTTCATAAAAATCGAAAATAAAAATCTCCCCGGCAGGCGGGCATAGGTAGATAGGTAAGGTACCACCACTAGTGCTCACAGAACACTATCTACATCTAGTGCTTCGACGGGTTAGTACTCCAATGAGAAACAAAATTACAAATTGTGTTGCTTGCTACCAAAGACATTCTAAGTAAACAGTGCAACAATGAGATTTCATACATTTCTGCACTGTTTTGGTTGTAAGCAAAAAATACGTGCTTTGCATCGAGATATAAGTACTAACGTACGTTAGTACTTAAATCTCAATGGTGCTTTGTAATTATTTCAATTCGTGAAGCAATCGATCAGGCGGGAATGCGGGATAGGTTCATAGAAAGCGAAAACAAAAATCTTATTACGAACATTGAGGTTTATTGTACTACTACGTACATTACGAATTGAAATAAAATCATTGTTTTTGGAATTCGCCTTCATAATCATAATTAGGTACTTACAATAATACCTACGCATTAATTATACCTATTTTATGTGATTTGCATAGAACTGTCTGTGGCTGTGTAATTCAGTGTAGTTTATGGTATTTACTCAAATGAGATTACGCGTTCCACGTTGTATCACGTGTGCGTTTTTTATAATGTGGCGTCATTTGTACCAATTATGGTTTAGTCGACTAAAAGATTATTTGATTTTGTTTATAGTCTACTTCTTTGAGTATGCTCTAAACTCAGCTCTAAAGTCTACATATTCTAGGCATAAATTAAAAATCAAATGGCATGAATCTAGCTAAAATATCTAGTCTGTGGAGTGACGTTCTGTAATACGAGTGCTTTATAAATTGTTTGAGAATACGAGCCAGTCAGATAACACTGAGAGATGCAATTGTTAATCTCATACGGATAGCGAGTGCAGAGATAGAAAGCTTTGAAAATTTCTGTAAAATACCTAAGAAAACTGATAGGCGGAACACACGACATCGGAAGTCAAAATCGCCTAAAATAAACTGAACTCTGAACCATTTTACTTTACAAATATTCATAAAATTATGATAAAAAAAAATTGACAAAGAATTTTTAATTACGGTTTACAGAAAATGAACAACAAATTAAAATACTACTTATTTCATAGGAACTTAACTTTAGTCGATTTTTGCTAGTCTAACATTTTCGTTATTTTTCTTAGTAGTGAGCTCACTAAAAACTATTCAGTGTTGCCGAGAATATCAGTCTTATGTATTGCGGAGAAAGTATCAACTTTATCGTCAATATAATTTACAGTTCTCAAATGTGGAAACACTAGCGCGGCCACGTTTCGCCAATCTTGTTAGTTGTTCGCTCTTCAGTCATTTTATAACATCTTAATCATTTGCCGGATTTTCGGAAAATACATTAAAAATGAGTGCTCCAGCACCGACGCCTGCTTACAAAATAGGAATCGTGAAGCAGGTAATTCAACAATAACATGTTTTTTTTTAATTCTTATAAACACTAAGCCAAGATGCCTCGTGCCGATCTCGTTAAATCTGCCCCGTTGGCACCACATCGCGCACATGATTTGAAGAATATACCAATTCCCTAATCCCCTATACGCTTGATTTCAACAGCTCATCCTATTAATTGTATTATTGCAGCGATAGTTGCTCCTTGTTAATTTTGTGCCAGCTGGCAGGGCGAGATAAAAGAGTCGTGAGATATAAACGATAGCTAGATAAAATGATGTAAAAACGTGCATATTACAAGAAATATCCATTTGTGCTAAACAGGTACTATCCGGTGACACGATTGTGATAAGGCGACAGCCTCAAGGAGGGCCACCTCCAGAGAAAGTGATCGCGTTGTCTGGCATCACCGCGCCTAAGCTAGCGCGCCAGAAAACCGCCAACAAGTCAGTATTTACACATCAAGTAAACACATTTGTTGATTCAGTACACAAAAAAACGACAGCTTTATGTCATTAAATCAATTTTACATGCCTAGAATATAAATCACAACATTGGTAAATCATAATGGGTATTTATATCTGTATTTTATGCATAGTAGTATTGTTCAATATTTTGCACCCTGTAAACAAGCAATGAAAAGTAACATATCTCCATAATTTATGAGAGTTTATCATCATAATATTTACCATTTAAACACAGTGTTAGTCTAAATTTGGTACATTTCTGTGATCATACATACTGCAGTGTGAAAAGCAACATAGCAAGTCATCCCTTCTGTTCACAGAAGCTAAGCGATAAGCAATCATATATCTTCTGTTTTGGTAAAAGATCAGTAAATCATTAAAAAAATTAGCAGAGATGGTTGCCCAGAGTAAATAGTTCAAGCAAATCACTCAAGGCTTGTTTAATGAATTAATATGTAAATACAAATCATACAGCTTTTTAAAATTATCATTTAGTTAAGTACTCTGCGAAGCAATAGCGAATTTAATATGTTATTTGATATTATGTTCTCTGGCATGGCAAAATATTATACACTTGTCTTACATTACATGACTAGATGCTATGACGAGTGGAACTTGAGTGCTGTTTAAAAGATCATTCCAATCATCACAAGAAAGTAAAAATTTTAGCTGTTTACAACATTTATCTGTATTTTAGATAAGTATTGTTTAGTCTACTGTGGTGACAAAATTTATCAAAACACATACCCTAGCATTCTGCCATTACATTTTGCTGCTGTACATAAGCTAAAGTTGTGCTCACACTAAAATGGTTGCTTGCTTTGTTCTGCCTGTTCCATATGGTAAGGTAACAGATTGGTAACATATGGTGATAGGTACTCAGAGATTGTAGTGAGAACTTCATTCAAATGATTGTATTCAGGTTAAGTATGAATGAATACTGTTAATAAAATTATTCTAATAATTAGAAACAGTTTATGATATTCGGACTGAGAACTTAATAGTAAAAAAACAGCCTCATAAAAAAGGGAATTGTTTCCTTTCTAATTTCAACGTCAATACTTTTAATGCAGTTGAATATCACCTTAAATTTGGAATGCTTCATAATAATTTACAGTGGTTCTTAAATATTTCTAGACTAACAATATTGTCCATCTTTAAATATTGAACTACTACTATATCTTGTTGGCCAAAGTAAAAAAATTAAACCTATGTTTATTGAGATTACCGTTAAGTGAGTAAGTACTGTAAAATCTATTTCATTCAAGTGTTATCCTATCCTTGCTGCCAGATATTTCTTGTCAAGGAGCAGATGTTACAGATCAGCTACTGATGATGTGAAACATATTTCTCCTATTTACTAGAAATAAGAGTAAATTCAAGCATGACCATCTTTTGTATATGGTTACCACTAATTAGCATTTTATTGATTTCATATTCTGGGCCTGTGCATTTTCACATTAATCATGTGAATTATTAAATACACTGACTTTTGCACAAAAATATATGGGTTATTTAGGGTTATTTTTTTACAAATAAAAGAACTTTATAAAAGACACATACCATCACCCTGTATTCCCCGAAGAGTAAGGCAGAGGTGTACCCTATAGTGTACTCTCTGTCTCTGGGGTCTTTGTAGTAGTAGTAATAGTGTTAAAATATTACTATGTATTTATGAATTTGGCTAAACAAAAAAAGGAAATACACAAATAAGGTTTGTAGTGACATAATATATGATCTTCACATATTATACTGCCTTTCAATCACTCATTATACCAGGAAGTAATTTATACACAATATATTTTTAACTAGGGCCTGGATTACCCAAGAAAAATGGAAAAGAAGCGTATGCAATTTTATTGGATTTTTGAGTTTTGAGAAGTTTTTGGATGAAACCTCAACCATAGTTAATTATTATAAGTTAAGACATAGTATGACAAGAATTGCATGTTTTACCAAGGGGTTCTATGTTCTATGTTACAGGGTTTGGTTTCTGCACTTAGTCCTTCATGTGGACCATTGTGCGTGTTTACCAAGGGGTATCGAGTTACGCAGTAACTGGGGTGTGGTGGTCAGATAGGCAGTCACTCCATGTAAAGTTCTGGTATTCAGCTGCATCCGGTCAGACTTGAAGTGGACCCGAACACAGTTAGTTGGGAAAAGGACACTAGGCACTTGATAATATTATCATGACTTGCGTATATTCTTAAATATACATCAAATTTTTTGTCAATTAATGTCACATTATAGACATGATGTGTGAACAGAAGTATGGATCATATTCACATTTTGTGTATGAGGATCCTGTTTCATTTTATATTTTAATGGTTAAATAGTTATGTATGCACACAAAATAACATCTAATATTCAGCAGTGCATGTAAAACCTGAATTTCATCCTGATCTTCTAGTTTTAAAATAAGAATATAATAAATACATATTTTATTAATGTTATTAGCCAATATCCAGGCCCTACTTGTAGCAAGGTTTGCATGTAGAGTCATCATCCAATCCAATAAGTTATCTGCAATTCATCACCTAATTATTATTTTGTAAAAACATTACATACTGACTTCATTTGGACTTGAAAACAACAATTAGCTTATTTTTTCCAAAACTATGAATGTTGAGTTAACTTAGTCATTGGAACAAACAATGATGCTTTATTGAAACTTAAAAAATAATGCAACCTTTCTCTTCTTTTTTTAAAAACGTTGTCCCACACTAGGAATTTCTCCTGTATTGTGGGTGCGTTTACAAACATTTAAACTAGCATACACAAACAGCCAGACCCGGAACAACTACTTGTGGGTCATTCAAATATTTGTTCCGTGCGGGAATCGAACCCGCGACACGCAGACAATGACATTTTGACTGTATATATGTATGTAAACTTAGCAGAACTGCACAACTGTTAACATTTTTCTTATTTACTGCTGAACTTTTATTATTAGTTACAAAATTAAATAATCTTGATAGACATTGAAAGATGTATGACTTTAACACTTAGAGCTTATGTAGAAGTATTAAAAAAACAGTTTTTTTTTTTTAATTTCGTTTTGTGGATGTTTATGAGAACCATGTTAATTGCTACTCATGCAATGCAAGTACTCTGTACTTGTTATTCAAATATTTAAACTGCTTTTCACTATTAATCATTTCCATTATTTTATATTTCATGCATATGATAGGGCAAAAAAGAAATCCAAGTAGGTATATCTGCATTTGCTATTGTTGCTTGTTGATATTGTATGCTGATGTATTTTATATTGTACCTATAACAAGCAATGCGAAACATTTCTGTAGAACATTAAAAGCAATCAATAATCAGCCTGAGGCCACTGCAATAAGGCTGCAATTTTGTATTACAATACAACTGTATTACAATATAACAATCAACTAATAATTGCTACGCTATTTTATTAATCTCTACACTAAAGTTACTGTTGACAACAAACTATGAATTTATTTTCATCTTATCAGTGATACGGAATCAAAGGATGAGCCTTATGCGTGGGAAGCTCGTGAGTTCCTCAGGAAACTAGTAGGTCGTGAAGTAATCTTCACTGCTGAAAAACCACCAAACTCAGCAACCAGAGAGTATGGCAGTGTGTGGGCTGGAAAAGACCCGACTAAGGATGATAACCTGACCGAGATTCTCCTTGCCGAAGGCTTGGCAAAGGTTAGAGACGGTGGCAGAAACATACCGCAATTAAAAAGGCTGGTAGAGATCGAAGATGTGGCGAAGTCACAAAACAAAGGCGTCTGGGGAGCAGACCTTCAAGTAAGTTATTAAAATGCAACTTTTTTACTGAAAATATCCTCGGATGTTTGTTCCTTTTAAACCAAGTAACTTGTGCTTTATGTTAGTCCTTTCTGGAGGGAATTTGGGTTGGGTCGTCAAAATTATGTGAAGACGATGTGACGTTGAATACTGTACTACAGTAGGTACAGTCAGACCCAAAAAGATGTACACACGGTCAAAGAGCCATTTTATTGTCTACAACCATTGTTTCCGCCATACAGGTACAAAACATAGTATACAATTTATTTTATCAAAATAAAGTAAAAATGTGGTTCCAAAACATCTATGCACCTTATGACCAAAAATAAGATAATCTAAATAAGTCTCACAAATGTGTATACAGTAATCATTCAATAACTAGGTAAACAAATCTTAAAGTTCTTTCAAATCGAAGGTTCAACGAAATAAGTATTTTGTTGAAAATACGATGTCATTAACAATTGCCATTTACCCTAACGCGTCAGCCTGACATATTATTATTGTCATGACAACAATCACATCTTATAGTAGTCTCATAATGGAAGCATTTGCGTGTAATGTTACAGTTCTGGGGGCCTAAAATGGACGCTTTGGCAGAATCATAATATGATCTGCGTACAATCATATCCCGCAATTCATCTTTATGAACAACTTTTACTATGGGACCAAAGGTGAAATCGCGAAAAAAAAATCAGCGGTTCCCTACATTTAAGTTCGCTGAACTCGTCAAAATGTAGGGAACAGCTGATATTTTTTTCGCGATTTCAACTTTGGTCCCATAGTAAAAGTTGTTCATAATGATGAATACAATGACCCCTTAAGAGGTTTAGTATAAACAAAAACTAATGTTGTATAAGTCGTATGACGTTTTCAGTCTTGTTTACGTTGTTCTGGAACTATCATTGTGTACATTGTTTTGGTCCTAGGGTATGTAAATGTTTTAGGACAAAAAGTTTACTATGTTTTGGTAAAATAATTTGTATACTATGTTTTGTACCAATACGGTGGATACAATTTTATGTATGAAATGGTTCCTAGTCCGTGTATACATCTTTTTGGGGCATCATACATTATAAGTATAAAAGATAGACCTCCAAAATATAGAATTTTGACGAAAACAAGATTTTTTTTTTAATTCCAGGCGTCAAAGACCAACAAATATCAATATAGCGCTTGCTTTACAATAGAATCCCAATTTCAATAAAAGAAATTAAATTCAATGTATATTCTGTATGTAGTACGCACATTTTTTTTTGTTTTGGAAGTCCGTGGTAAAAATAACTATAAACACAATACAACACCATCTTGTAAAGCTAGTTTTTTGCCATTTCATTTGCCACTCTGTAAAAAAAAATTATACAATCTTTATGTCAAACCCTCACTTTTGAATTGCATCAAACAGGATCATATTCGCGACATCAAGACTCCCGGGGACAACCCAAAGGCGTTTGTCGGTAAATTCGGATATCAGCCGGTCAAAGCCGTCATTGAGTATGTACGTGACGGCTCCACAGTCAGACTTTGCTTGCTGCCTGACTTTTACCAGATCACGCTCATGCTGTCAGGTATTCGAGTAAGTATTATATAATTAAAGTCCTTAGTACTCTACTGAACTACCTTTTGTACATTTACGCAAAAGCTCAGTGTAAGGCCCGTATTTATAGAACTTTACTCAGTACTCAAGCATTACTTAAGACTAGATTCAAGCCATTGGATTGGTTGAATTTAGTCTTAAGTAATGCTTGAGTACTGAGTAAAGTTTAATAAATACGGGCCTAAGAACCGGTCATGAATATGTACGTTATAATTATCATCAATTGCTTTTTAGTGCCCTGCAGTCAGACAAGATGGTGAATCTGAGCCATACGCTGAAGAAGCTCGCTTCTTCCTCGAATCCAAGCTGCTGCAAAAAGACGTGGAAGTCATCCTTGAGTCAGTCAATAATAACAATTACGTGGGAACTATCTTGCACCCACAAGGAAACATCGCTGAAGCTCTGCTAAGGCAGGGCTTTGCCAGATGCGTTGATTGGTCCCTGGCAGTCATGAAAGCTGGTAAGTGCAGTTTAGTACCTAACAGTTCTTTAGGCAGTATACACCAGAAAAGTCAAAAACAAATTGTAATTAGTGGAGGTTTCACAAAAATATGTTTTTTTGTATCTCCACTAAAATTAAAAAAAAAAATAATTATTAAAAATATAGAATAAGTAGAAAATAAAAAAAAAACATAATAGTTTTTCCTATAGCTTGGACTAATTGGAATATTTGGCACTTGAATCGAATGTTAAGTGCTAAGTATCATAGCAACACCAGTTAACATGACAGGTTCCTTGTTGCCGCATTGTAATACAAACACTATTACCTTTAGAATTATAACAAATTATTTTGTGGTTCTTAATAATTATTTTCACTCTTCGATTTTAAGGCGCGGCTCCATTAAGAGCTGCTGAAAAATCCGCGAAAGAATCCAGGCTCCGTATCTGGACCAACTACGTAAGCAATGCTCCCATCATCGCGGCCAAAGATAAGGACTTTACCGCCACAGTCATGGAAGTCGTCAACGGAGATGCACTCGTCGTCAAGATGCCCAACAACACCCAGAAGAAAATATTCCTGGCTAGCATCAGACCACCGCGTGAAAAGTATGTTTCGCTCGTTACCCAAACACGACATTTACATTTTCTCCTTATTAATACCATTTTCTTCCGCAGGAACAGCCCAGATGAGGAAGGCAAAAACTCGCCAAGACCAAAAGGCTTTAAACCCCTTTATGATATTCCATGGATGTACGAAGCGCGTGAATTTCTACGGAAAAAAATAGTTGGCAAGAAAGTTAACATCACTGTTGATTACATTCAGCCCGCCAAAGATAACTTCCCCGAAAAGAACTGCTGCACTGTCGTATCAGGAGGAGTGTAAGTAATCAACTCATTCTCTATGGTTATGAAATTTATTATGTTCTAGCTAAGTCATTAATATGCTTTTATTTACTATACAGAAATCTGGCGGAAGCTTTAGTCTCAAAGGGTTATGCCACTGTCGTTCGGTACAGAAATGATAATGATCAGAGGAGTTCCCACTATGATAAGCTTTTGGAAGCTGAACTTAAGGCTCAGAAAGCTGGCATCGGCGTTCACGCAAAAAAAGATATCCCCACTCACCGCATCCAGGATACTAGTGGAGACTCTGCCAAAGCCAAGAAATTCTTCCCATTCCTGAAGAGAGCTCAAAAGACTGAAGCGACTGTAGAGTTTGTCGCCAGTGGATCTCGCATGAGGATATATATTCCGAAAGAATCCGTGTTGGTTACCTTCCTTCTTGCTGGTATTAACTGTCCAAGGGGATCGCGCCCAGCAATTGGAGGTGGTGGCGGCATGCAGAATGCGGAGCCGTTCGGCGAAGAAGCCCTGCAGTTCACTAAAGAGAAGTGTCTGCAGCGTGACGTTGTCGTCACCATTGAAGAGATGGATAAGGCTGGCAACTTCATCGGTTGGTTGTGGAACGAAAACGAGAACTTGTCGGTGGCTTTGGTTGAACACGGACTAGCCACGATGCACCACACTGCCGAAACCTCGGAGTTTGCTCGGCAGATTAAAACTGCCGAAGAAAATGCTACAAAGAAACGTATTGGATTATGGAAAGATTTTGTTGAAGTTGAGAAAGAAACTGAGAAAGAAAGGAATGCTCCTATTCAAGATCGTACTGTAAAGTACGAGAAAGTTGTGATCACCGAATTGACATCTGAAGGCACCTTTTACGCTCAGAATGTTGAATTGGGAGGTAAGCTTGAAAATTTAATGGAGAGAATCCATCAGGAATTTAAGAACAATGCTCCCCTTCCTGGATCTTACATACCCAGAAGAGGCCAAATCTGTGCAGCTCGTTTTACAATGGATGATCAATGGTACCGGGCAAAGGTTGAAAAAATTTCAGAAGATAAAATGGTTCATATTTTCTACATTGATTATGGAAACCGTGAGGTGAGTTGAATGAGGTGGAAACTCGTATCTTAATTACAAACAAAATCATTAAACTACAGGGTCCTACCGCTTAACTGAGACGGTGCTTGAGGTAGCTGCGCGGTGCGGGAAGTGCACGGAGTAAATACAAAGAGGAGATGGCCTAAGCAACTGTGCACTGTGATTCTCAACTAGGTCCTGACGTCATCATGTGGGCGTGACCTTAGTCATTGTATGGTTGGCGTTCGTCCTGTGCACATATTTGTAAACGTTCGCATTTTACAGCATATTCGCGCTAGAAGCAAAAAATTATGAAATGTTTGTTTTATCTTGTAAAAACTACTCGAATAGACGTTCGGACCCTATAGATGGCATCACATTTCATTTTTAAGTAATTTTATTCGTAATTTATTAAAACCGTACTAGCAAAATTTCTTAGTGTTGGCGTTTTCAAACATAATTCTACCTGACATTAGATGGCGACACTTGTTGTCATGGGAACTAAACATATTTAGGTACGTAAAGCTCAGTACTAACATATTTTAATAATCAAATGTACTGAAATTTGCTCAACATTAATTCCTAAAGACCCTTTAGTAGCCAAAATATTAATTTTGTAGTTTTTATACAATTTTGTAAACAGGCCGCCATCTATCGTCAACTATGAACAAGAAATAGAAACCTATAAAAAAGCCAGGGCCGTAATTAGACTCCAATTATTTTACCGAAAGTCCCGCGGCAGTTTAGTAAATAGATGGAAACTTAAAACATTAAATACGCTGGACATAAAAATACAATCTCCTATGAATTAAATATAATATCTACAATAATTTATTTAAAGTACTTTCCGTCCGTGACAGAACCAGTATGGTAGTTGTTGTTTACTATAAAGCCCACCTAGTTTATTAATTCATCCTAACTACGAAATCCTTCATTGTGCGTGGTCCGACACGCACTTGGCCGGTTATTATTTTTTTCGTTACAATTTGTCTATTATTTATTCTGCCTTTGAAATTAGATTTACCTACTTGACCACATCAAAGAGTCGTGTTTAGTATGAAGCTTCTTTCGCGTCATGCGGCTTTTGATTTAGTCTGGTATTACTTATTTATTTGACATTAATAGTTTTGCATGGATTGTCACGTAAACGGGAGGTGTTTTTTTATTTTTTTTATTTTGTAGCTTTGTAAACCATCTTGTTAAGTATTTTTAACAAAATAAGTAATTCAAAAATAAGAGATAATCTTCATTCGTCATTCATCGAAAACCTTTTTTTTTCATATCACTATTTCAATAAAAAATAGTAGTGTCTGTGTGGTGCCGGACGTAAAGAATAGCACCGCCCTATTTCTTCCCGTGGGTGTCGTAAAAGGCGACTAAGGGACTTACTAGAGAATGGGCAGCAGCGTTCTCTATGCATTTTAACACCATACTGCGATGGACAACCCGCGTGCCAAGCGTGCCGATTATGGCCTATGTCCAGCAGTGGACGTCTTTCGGCCGAAATGAATAAAAAAACACGTATCAAAATGGTTTGCAAAATTAATTTAAAAAAAACAGTACTCCCTGGTACGAAAATTCTGAGTAGGTACAACTCTGTTGCATTCTACACTTAGTTACATCTAGTGTGAGACAGTTACGTTACTACAAAGTAAACTCGACAGAACTAGCGAATAGTTTGCTATTGACCGGTAGATGGAAAATAAAGAAATGGGCGTGATCTAATACCCCCTCACCCCGCAAAATCTCACGCGTTGTTTCCTAGGGAAATCTAATTACAACATCTCTTTGTATTTACTCCGTGGGGAAGTGTGACAGTTATGTCAAGCTGCACACAGCTAGAATAGTTACAAGATTTTTCCAACTATAGCCAATTAAAATACCCACCTATAAGTAGGTATTGACCAAGGTCTTTCTCTAAATATTTAGCATCTTTAACAGCCAGCAACCCTTATTTGCGGCCAGATTTAATTAGGCAACCGTATATCATAAAAAACAGAAAAAAAAATGCTTTAAATTTGTTATATATAAATAATAAATGTACGTTATGAACGTATAAATGTATCAAAATCATAACTGTTTACACCTGCCTGCGAAGAGGTGCGGCCAAGTGCGCAACGGCAACCGTGATTTTTTTGATTATATGTATAATGCCGTGAAATGGACGATATTTTATTTAAAAAACAAGTGAATGAAATTTTTTCCGAAAAATCAATTAACATGAATTTAATTAAAAATATTAGCGGCCACATTTTGATAGGCACCCAGGTAGATATAATTATATTCTCCTAATCATAAATATGCGTAAAAATTTGGTTTTTAACAAACACTCGATGAGTACACTAATTCTGCAGCCGGATCTTAGACTAATTGAACAATATTGAGGCATTCTATAATTTTTAGGGTTCCGTACCTCAAAAGGAAAAAACGGAACCTCTATAGGTGAATCCTATAGAGTTTCCGCCGTGTCCCCGTAGAAAAGAGACACGGCGAACGGGGACAACGGGAATACACGAAAATATCATGGTAAATCACCAAATCTTGTGCGTACAAGCTTACATTTGCAGTTGGGATGTATGGGGGTTAAGTTTGTCTTGAGATAAATTCATCCTAACTAGGAAACCCTTCAATATGGCAGTTCAGACACGCACTTTGCCGGTTTTTATTTTATTGACTGACATTTCTAAATCGGAAACCTAAGTTATGCAGTAACTGTGGCATAATTCATATCGCATAATAAACGACGCAGCTGTCGCATAATAAAACTACTTAAATTCGTTTAGCTCTTAATCGGAGGAATCATTTGAGTGACTCCAATCTCGTGTACGTTTTACTCAAAACGGCCGTAAAACAAAACGTGTTGCGTCCGTCAAACGGGCGCCTGACTGAACTGAGCTCTCGTGTTACGTCTCCACACCACTCTCGCACCGCACTCCTATGCCAGGAACCGTCTCAGTTAAACGGTAGGTCTGTAACATTGTCATCATCACCCTTCTGGCCTTACCTAAATTTAATTACTATCGCGTGTCTATACAACTTTTGAAAAGACCGCATAACTTGGAGACGCTTCGTATGTTGTCGTGATCCTCGGCATTGAGGGAACAACGAAGAGGAGGTGGAATACGACTTTCTTGCATCCATCTATAATTTTCGCAACTAAGCCATCTTTTTATTTAGGTGGGATCTTCGAATTACAAAAAACCAGTGTTTAACATCTTTTATCTTGACAAAATTACCAAGTACTTTACATCATCCTGTTTCGTTAATTCACAATTGTGCGTTGCTCAAATAATAATATGTAGACAATATAACTTAGATCGTGAACGTGACGCGACTGGCTTTGTTGCCGGCCGGCACGGAGACGGAGCCGGCGTACGCCAGCGAGTTCACGCTGTGCTGCGTTAAGTTCCCGTCCGACCCGGACGACCGGTCCGAGGCCGTCGCCGCCTTCTCCGCCGACACGCTCAACAGGAAGCTACTGCTCAACATTGAGACTCGCGGCTCCCCGCCCGCAGTCACCCTCGTCGATCCTAACACCAACGCCGATGTTGGCAAGGTATATAATTTTTATTATTTTTGTGCCTTGTAATTTCTCATTCAAATTTCTTCCATCATCACTTATCAGTATCACATAGTAACGACTTCCTATAACAATATGATAATTTTTTGTAAGTATACTTAGTAAGTAGGTTTCACAGTCAGTAATTAGCTGGGTCCACACCGGACGATCCAAATTTGGATCGGCGTTCCACGGTCATGGTGCGCCGATTGCGCACGATCCGTTTTAGGAAACCGGCGATCCTGCCGCGCGCTCCAGTGCCAATCTACGTTTTAGCTAGAATCAAATTCAGTGAAACACAGGCTCTGTATGGATTGGCCGATCCACACACCGCCGTCCACAGCGAGCGCGCCAAACGCCTGAAGCGCCTTCATGGTCATGAAACCGACAGCGCTCGGATCGGCCGCTCCACGGAGCGCGCGGTCCACCACGTGTGCTCGGATCGCGCACCTGCCGCACACGATCGAAGCGCACTGGATCATCCGGTGTGGACCTAGCTATTGATGTCTGCAATAGGGACCTATTTGCATGAACTCTTTGGAAAGTGTTATCTTCTCATTAAGTATTTCTGTCAACCAATCGTAAATCTACAATACAGCAATCATGCTAATCGATACTGTTTGTATTTAGAACCTGATCAAAGAGGGGTTGGTGCTGATGGAGTACCTGCGCGATCACCGTCTGGCGGCGCTGGTGGCGGAGTACCGCGCGGCGCAGGAGCACGCCAAGAGCTCGCGTCTCAACTTGTGGCGACACGGAGACATCACCGACGACGACGCCGTCGAGTTCGGTGCGCGTCGCTAGCGGGACGCTACCGAGTCGCCCACACACGAGCTCCACTGTGGCACATGCACAGCCATACACATCCAAACTGTCATATACAGTATCATATACCCCTTTCTGTAAACGATTATAAACCATTTAACCGATTTCTAATACGTAATTTTGAGTATCTGATTGTCTTATTCCTTAGACCATTTAACCTATGGACCCGCCTCGTATACGTTTTGTATACCCGTCTGTCAAGGTAATCAATTTGAATGTCATGACGTTTATAAAAACTGTTTTAGAATTGGTTTATCAGTCAAAATCGTTTTCGCTGAGTAACGTTGGTATGTAAGTTCGTTAACGCATGCAAGAAAATGTAAAATACCAAAAAAAAAAAATGTAGTAACATTCCGTATGTAAATATTTTCGATTAAATAAAAACCTTTCTATTCAAACAATTTAAAATATTATCAGAGAAATGCATCGAAAACTTTACTGATTCAGCAATCGAGTACGAATTAATAATCAATCTAAACAATGTGACTACAATTCCTCCTGCAAAAATGATTTGAGGAATGATGTGACCAGTGATTATTTATGACTATGGATTGATGTCGATAAAATTATATTTCCGTGTTAGTTGTCGGAGCAACTTATTGTATTATTTTTTTATGTTTTCGTTTACAGTAGTACCCAATTGATATGGCTTACCGATGTACGTGCGCAGAAGGTGAATTTTAAAAGTGCGGGAAATGCTATTGACCAATCGGCACGCTCCACGCACCGCGGTTCTTTTTCCTGTACCGCTATTGGTCGGCAGCTGCCGCCATGTTAGCGCGCGCCGCGTGGCATGTTTGTCAGCCGCCATACTTCTGATCGAGTGCACGCTAGCAGCTCCAGTGTATTATGAACCTTATAATAGTGACCTAAGGTTGATTGTAAGTTTTAAGCATTCTTTCGTTAATCTTCGGGGCCATACTTTCTTTTCTGTGCGAACGAAGATTCACGACGCGCCTTATCAATTGGGTACCACTGTACTCTTCTTTGTATGTCCAATTGACCGTCTCGGGGGCTCTTCAGTCTTTTGTCTTCTTTTTACGTATATATCTATAAAGTTAAAAGTACATACCAATCCCATGGTTAATAAAAAAAAATGACAACTAGAACCTGACAGTTTTCTCCCGTGAATCAATAAGACAACTTTATTAATCAGTCTGAAAGGCGAAGTGGATACACATAAAATTACCCGACATAGTTGAGAAAAGGCTAGGCTAATGAAGAATCTTGCACGAGTTCGCTTTGTTAGGTTTATGAAGGCTCCCTTCTTTCCTTAAGAAATCTATCGAGAAAGGAAGGAATGTAAAATATCGATACTTCTTGTTTTTGAGTAAGTTGGCAGTGTGGTTGGCAGCATTGTCGACCTCGACCCTAACCAAAAGTGACTGACAGTGACTGTTCGTAGTAATAAGCGCGTTACAAGTCCATTGGTTAAGTGGTCTAAGTATTCCTTGTATACTTATTTCCTTAGGAAATAACCCTTTTAATATTCAATACTTTTTAGAAATCGTGAAAATAATATAATGGCATAATCAAATAAAAATATTGACGTTAACGTAAACTTGTGTAATAAGCGTGTGTGTGCCGGTGCAATGTGGGTGTGAATCGGACATTCAATCAAATGAACACTTCACGTAACATGATACTCGTGGCATTATATGCCTCTTTTGTATCTACAAAATATACTATTATTAAAATAATAACTTTCAGGTTCTAAGCGACATAATTATTATTATACACACATGAATTTGAAACTATACAATTAATTATTAAGTGACAAAATAATATTAATTTGTCATGAAAGCAAATTGTTGATTTATTTACTTTTTTTTTATTTTGTATATCTGAAAATAAAATTAACATTATATTTCGTTGTTAATTTAATTATTTATTTTACACGAAAACATTATGAATTGTATGTAGACCTGTGCTTTCTA
The DNA here is from genome assembly GCA_948098905.1 of Tiliacea aurago. NCBI lineage: Eukaryota > Metazoa > Arthropoda > Insecta > Lepidoptera > Noctuidae > Tiliacea > Tiliacea aurago. The sequence continues at coordinate 21,866,605 of OX402576.1, forward strand.
TAGTTGTGATTTTCCGTTTCCCTTTACATTTCTATTTTACATTTTGTAAGTACCTATATTTATAATGAATGATGTATAGCTGATATTCTTCAACATGTAGCTAGTTAATTATGCATGTTCGGAAATGAGTTGTTTCTTTTGTATCTTTATTTAATTAAATGGATAATTGTACGAGTGTTCTATTTCGATAAACTTTTAGCTTCGTATATATTTCATATTGTGTAAACCTACCTTCTCGACATTACAAGGTAGGTATATATTATTCATAACAGTACGTGGAATGTTAACTTCGTATATTAAAATAAAATATTTTAGGAATTAATTGTTGTTTTAATTTTGCATACCTACCTATTTAAAGCGTGTATTCCCGTTCGTCCACCTAGGGGGACGAAGTCGGTGGACGAACGGGAATACACGATTTAAAGTATTTATCTGACACATAAATAGCAGACTAGCCTGAGAAAAATCATAAAAAGCGGGGCCAAATGCTGTCTGTGAACTGCACTAGCGCGCGGTCGAACTGATCCACCACGGAACGGACGTATGAAACAACGTCCCGGTCCGTATAAATCGTGAGCATAGAACTATGCTGGAGGTCTACTCCGAAGCGTAAATTCGAAGTGTCGGCCGAATGTTCGGCCGTTTTATAACTTTCATAGTTTTCTGTTTTTACTTTGAATCCTTACCAGACTTGTTTGAATTTGGCTTATTTCTTTGACAGTCGTTTTTTTTCCCGTAGTTAGCCATAGTCAAGAAACGGCCGAACATTCGGCCGATACTTCAGATGCTCGGAGTAGACCCCTGGTCTGATAGTTTTTTTTATTCTTAAATGAAATACCTAGTGAGTTTTTGTGAAAAGTAGCTATTTTCTTTACTGCCTGGATTTTTTTTTGATGTGAAACATCGATAGCCGCACGTAAAACCGATTGCTGACGGGGCGACGCGGCGCTACTATAGTATTTATGTAATAGTGTGTAAATATATATATATAATTTTTTTTTTTCCAACTGAATGCAGATTAAATTTTCTCAAAAGGGTAAGGACAGTCTCCTAAGACTTTTTCTATAGCTACAACGGTCAAGGTACAGACGCCAGCACATCAAGCTACTACACCGTCCAATTTATTTAAAAGATTTTCAACTTTATCGTTAGGGCATATGGTTCAAGGTTGATTGGGACAATTTGACAGTTTCGGGTAGCTTGACCTGCTGGCGTCTGTATCTACCCATAACCGCGGGTCTCAAAAAACCATGCTAAATCAGAATGCTCACGAGTCATGACCACAATTAAAAAGTGCAAAATAAAGTATATGAGTTTTTGTAAGTAATAAATATTTATTTATTATTTGCCACGAATTGGATTAACAACCCGATTATCGTAAAACAGCGCTACAATTTGCAATACCTAAACGAAAGATATTTAGAATTTCGCGGGTTACCTTTTGTACACACGGCTTTCAAGCTGTACATTTCCAGATCAGGTAAATTAAAATTTTCTTAAGTTTTTTGCTATTTTTTTTTCGTAGTATCCTATTGAATGACTAATTCATGAAATAGGATTCTATGAACTTATAGAGCTTTAGTGCTGATTCTAATGATTATAATTCTGTAAAGCCATATTTATTTATTTTATTTACGGCCGCGAATCATATTTATATCAACTGTTACTGACCTGCATAATGAAAAAACGTAAGAAAATTTGAATTTCGTTGACCTCTCATTGTAGGGAAATCATACACAATGCTAGGTAGATCAGCTTAAACAGGAAATGTATAGCTTGTTATGTAGCCGTGTGTACAGTCTTTTCACCCGTTAGGGTAACTAATATTCAAGGCATAAGACCCAGTTTTCTTGGCAAAAAGAAAACTGACGCCTAGAGACCCTTGAATCCTTCTATCAGTCGTACAAGAGTTCAAGCACGCTTTGAAAAAAAAACCGTTTTAAAGTTCACTTTTTACGTAGGTAGTCGGGTTTTTTTATTTAATTTCGCATTAAACACAAATCTAACGACTTTTTTTTCATCAACCTACCGTTCAATGTACGGTGCACACGTCAGATTTTTGCTATGGCGTATGTAGTACGTATACGTACTATATGTAGTACTATTACTTATTCTGTGGCTATGGTAAAGAATTAGGCTGCTGGCCTACAAGTCAAAATAAAAGCAAGAGGTATTAGAAAATATAATATATAATTTAATAAAATAAGAGCGGATTTAATTTTTTACAAGTAACGCGTAAGTATGTCTATGCCAGTCTGCTAAATAAAACATTGCATTACGCAAAAAATTATGAAACAAAGTGCTAACTATTTTATCACTTAAGATTTTGGCACCATAACAGCCAAATATTTTAAGCAGCTAAACATTTAACAGCGAAGACCACATGTCATGTACTTAAGTATAAGAAGTAGACAGGTATAATTATTATTTCATTTTCATTATTATACATACATTTTATTACAGGTATTTTACTTCGTATTATTGCTGGACACCGTACGTTAGGTTTTTTTTAAAATTCAGGGCAATACAGTAAGTATAGTTGCATAAGCAACATTAGACTATCACCTTCTTTAACTGCGTTAATTGCTTATTGCTTTAAATGGCGTTTTAATTTAAAATTACATGGGATAAGTAGGTATATATAATAGGTATACCTACCTATAGTAAGTGATATACATTTAAGACAAGTACGTATGTAGGAAATTATAAAAATATAACTAAATATATTTTAGGGGTTTGTAGCTTTTCTTGTTATTCTAAAGAATACCAATTAACCGCTTCATTATATATTAATTGCTGTGCCCCCAGCACCCAGCTAAATACCAACGACGAATAGGGTCGTGCACTTCAATAAAAAAACAACATAGGTTCTCAGTCGTATTAATCCGACTGGGGCGGTCAAAAGGTTAAAATTACAGTAACACTGGGCTTAAAACCCGCGTAATAAACAGCCTCCAGAAAGAATGAGTCAACAGCAGCACTGCTCGGCGGCCGTATAATGAAACGGAAGGTAGGTAGATACTTACAGTCAGTGTCGAAAATATAAGGACTGGTCAAAACGAATACACCTAAGAAAGAAAAAAAGAAGTCTAGTCAGAATGATTAGTTGTCGCCTAATTAGTTTGTTAATTTTGAAGCACCCCTTGTGTCATCTTAATCTAATATAGGTCCTTAGTTAATTGTTATTATAAAAAGGTAAAGTTGTTTGTATGTTTGTAAAAAAATCTGTGGAATTACTGAAAATTCTTTCACCGATAGATATACTTATTGTGCCAGCAAATTGATAAGGTAATGTACAGTAGGTACAGCTTGTTTAATATTGTTAGTTGTAATTAATTTTGAACCGTCTGTTCGTTCCTATTAGGGTTCCGTACCCAAAGGGTGCCAGCGGGACCCTATTACTTCGCTGTCCGTCCATTCGTCACAGGGCTGTATCTTTCAAAAGATCGTAATAAGTAGACACATGAAATTTTAACAAAGTGAAAACTATGAATGCTTTACAACAAATAATTAAAATAAAGGGGACCCCTTTATTTTAATTATTTGTTGTAAAGCATACAAGAAACATGTTTAAGAAATATATACTTAAGTGTTAAATATTGTACGGTAGTACGGAACCGTGTGCGAGTCTGACTCGCACTTGGCCGCTTTTTGTATTCGCTAACGGTACAATAACCCATCTGGGGGTCCAATAACCCATCGGTCTACTCCGAACATAAATCCGAAATATCAGCCGAATGTTCGGCCGTTTCCTGACTACGGCTGAAAACAGCAAAAAAAAACTACGGTCAGATAAGTCAAAGTAAAAAACTTGACTTGAAGTCGCGTAAGGATTCAAAGTCAAATAAGGAAACTTTGGAAGTAAAAAAAACGGCCGAACATTCGGCCGATACTTCGGATCATCGGTTCGGAGTAGGCCCCCTGAATTTCAAAGTGATGATCGCTTGACTATATACTTAGTATTTACAATAAGCCATCGTTGCCATCTGCTAGAAATAAAATTCACTCTGTTCTGACAGCTCAAAACTAACTTAAGAGCTTCGAGAGAGATTTTGAATGTATGTAGGACGGATGAGTGCAAATAGCTACAAAACCCTAAGGATGCTGCACTAAGAAAACAATTTACGGCTGAATGTTTCCATTCAATGGAAACATGTGTCGTGTGGGTTATTGGGCTGAGGGGTACTAGCAATCATATTTTGAACCGTCACATCACTCGCAAACTATGCGGCAGAAACTGCAGACCTAACGCGCTAACTGTCCGCTAGAAAACGGTGGACTTAGGGCGAAGCGAACTGGACGACTTGTATCCTTGGTCCTGGGCCCGCAACAGCGCACCGCACATTGTACAAAATTGCTTAACATTTTTAGCATGACTTTTATCAAATATTGACCAGCTTTAGGAGCGAGGTCCTCAAGAAGTAAACATCCAAATTTTTTATTAACAGGTCTGTCGAGCGTTGCGCCCCCGTCGTAGCATGGTGAACATTAATTCCAGTCCCTCCGCCCCCTCTTCGATTTTTGCATCGCAGCCTATATAACATCGTAATAGGCTGCATTCTATGTATCTACGTCACATGAGCAAATAGCCCGAACAGTGTTATGTTTAAACTTTACATTACATAAATACATAATGATAACATACCGTTCTTCTGCTAAGTATGTTTACACTAAAGCTTTGTATCTTATTGATATAAACATAGTAATTGCTTTAACTATAAAAATATGTTAATTCTATAACGAATTTAACTAAAGCTCCTCACACACTAAGGCAGTTCTTAGTTAAAACATTGCTTATAAATACTGGTGACATAACAAAATCAGTCGAACACATGGCAATGAGTATGTAAATATGTTGAAAGACCAGGGGGCCAAAAATGGACGCTTTGGCAGAATCATAATATGATCTGCGTACAATTCATACATCCCGCAATTATTCATCTGTTTGACTGCTGCTATTTGACATTAGACTTCAATATAGCAATTCAAAATTTGTGGACCATTTTACGAAACTCCATACAAAACTGTCAAACAGATGAATTGCGGGATATGAATTGTACGCAGATCATATTATGATTCTGCAAAAGCGTCCATTTTAGGCCCCCAGGTGAACACAATAAAATTTGGAGACTACCGTTTAACTGAGACGTTGCCTGAGATGCCAAATCTGAACTCTCGCGACACGTCCCCACAACTCCCACACCGCACCGCTACCTCAGGCACCATCTCAGTTAGGCGGTGGACGTGTATTATATTCATCAATGCACCATCGAGTATTATGATGATCTCAAGAGAAAGGTTCGCAAAGTGATCCTTCTTCGTCATTATTTCACAAGTTAGTATTGGCAATCACTGGCCAGTAGAGCACTGTACACAGTACAACACTACGCAATGTAGCGTTAAAAAAACCGAAAGTAATATACAACATTAGTTTTTGTTTATACTAAACCCGAAAATGGGTCATTGTACTCATCATTTTGAAAATTTTTTTCTATGGGACCAACCTTGAAATCGCGAAAAAAAAAACAGCTTTTCCCTACATTTGTGTTCACTTAAATCGACAAAATGTATGGAACAGCTGATTTTTAGAAGAAGAAGGGAACAGCGGCGAGGTGTCAATTTTTGTATGAGAGAAGCCGATTTTAACTTACTTTCGTATCAGTAAAGCAAAATTTAATTAATTTACTTAAAAGTAAGTATTTCCTTTACTGAATTTAACACCATCTATCGTCAAGTAGCAGAACCAAAAAGACGCATCACTACACAGACAAAACTTTCTTGTTTGTTATTTCAATTCAAAGCTAATAAATTAGGCGTTTTTGATGTTTGAATGTTATGGTGAATTAAATACCCCTATTGACTGTGCCATGTTTCAATAGCGGTAGAATTGTTGATGCTAACTTCCAAAGGGAAGCCGGTAGGAATCGTGTTATATGGTGCTTTCGCCACTGGAAGGGAAGCAAGCGAGACTGCCTTTCTCACACAAAGGTAAAAACGTGCTTGAGGTGTACCACAGATATACAAATATATACTAATATTTCTGTCTTAGTATTTTCTCATAGTAGTGTTTTCGTCGTAGTATATTGTCTAGTAGTATCTAGATGTCTTAGTATCTTGACATAGTATCTTCATGTCGTAGTATCTTGTAGTAACATCTTCTTGTCGTGGTACCTTCTTGTAGTAGTATCTTCATGTCGTAGTGTCTTCTGATCGTAGTATATTCATGTCGTTGTATCTTCTTGTCGTAATGTCTTCATGTAGTAGTATCTTTTTGTCGTACTATCTTCTTGTAGTGGTATCATTTTGTCGTAGTATCCCTCTCAATTTCGGCTATATCGAAGGATCTTTATCTAATATATAAAATTCTTGTGTCACTTTTAGTGTTTATAATAATAATAATATATAAAGAGGTATGGCAAAGTAAGGAGCTTCACGGACGCTTTTTCCCGGCCCTACATGAACCCGATGTAGACTTTTTAGCGTCCGTAGCCTGGCTGCGTTTCGGTGACCTCTTTGGGGAAACCGAAGGTTTTGTCTGTGCAATTATGGACGAAGTTATCATGACGAAGAATTACCGGAGATTTAATGTGAAGGACGGCACGGTTGACGTGTGTCGGGCATGCCACCGTCCGGGAGAATCAATCCGACACATTATCTCCGGGTGTTCTCGTCTAGCTAACGAAGAGTACTTGCATAGACACAACCTTGTAGCCAGGATTATCCATCAGCAACTTGCTCTGAAATACAGCCTTGTGGAATCAGAGGTGCCGTACTACAGGTATGTGCCCGACCCAGTTCTAGAGAATGGAAATATCACATTGTACTGGGACCGATCCATCATCACTGACAGGACTATTGCTGCCAATAAACCTGATATAGTGGTGGTGGATCGAATAGAGCGGCGCACAATGATTATTGACATAACGGTCCCTCATGACGGGAACCTCGTGAAAGCCGAGAAAGATAAACAAATCAAGTATCTTGACTTGGCTCGCGAGGTTGTCGACATGTGGGATGTGGACTCAGCAATCATTGTGCCGATAGTTGTATCAGCCAATGGCTTAATTGCCAAGAGCCTCGACCAACACCTAAGGAGGCTCGCGTTGGGCGGCTGGATTAAGGGCCTGATTCAGAGAGCGGTACTTCTGGACACGGCTCGAATTTATCAGGAGGTTCCTCTCTCTGGAGCCCTGACCGCCGGTAGCTTGGACCCTGTTCCCGATACCGGTGGGATACTATTTTTTATATTTTTAAATGTTTTTATATTCTTTTTCTATATTCTAATATTTAAAAATATAATTTATATGTATATATAGTGAAATAAAGGAAATAATAATAATAATAATCCATTTATTTCAGGCTAAGCAGGCCCATAGATAAATACCTTAACTTAATAATAATAATCCATTTATTTCAGGCTACGCAGGCCCATAGATAAATACCTTAACCTAAACATACATATTTTTAACCAAATTAAAACTATAATAAACACACGTTGTCGGCGTCGTGTATCGCTGCGTGGTGTCGCGTAACCGTCCTCGGAAACGTCGATATACGACACCTTTCGGCCAAAAGTCCTCCTTCAAGCAGGTCTGTAGATGGTTGGTTGGGATTCGTACCACAAATGACTTAAAGTTGATGTTGTGGCGCGATTCCAACCTTTCGACCCTCAGAATCCAGTTGGTCTTCACTTTCACATACTGCACGACTTCCTCGATCGTCGTGGAGTGGTGCAGACGTGAAATGTACAGCTGCGTCGTAGGCACTGCAGGGCGCAGCAGCATGTTGGGTCCACTCGGTGCGGTACCGCACAGGTTACGAGAATAGAGCTTCTTTTTCTTCCTTTCCACTTTAGTGAAACCCTCCTCATCCACCTGGCTCGTTCTTGGAATGGAGCTATGGACCGCAGTCAGGGCAGGTTGAGCACCCATTTTCATTTTATCCCCTTTTCTGTTTTGTCGCTTAAGCTGCGACGCATCAGATTTGCCGGTAGTGACAATGGCAGCGTAGGCACGTTTAGGGGTCGACGTACCAACGCGTGACGTTTCCGCAGCCGGTGTTGTGGCGCGGGCGACGGCGGCGGCGGGCGGCGCTTGCTCAGCATTATCAGCAGCTGGTGACGCACTTGTGTTCGCCGATCCAAAACTGCCGACGGTTGCATTTTGCGCCCCTCGACGTGTGTTCACCTTTGTGGCCTCAGGTGACCCAATTACCAAACCAACGTCGCGCAATAATACTATTTCTGCACGTAGTTCAGCATTGTTTTTTTCTGATACCTCCATTCTGGACTGCATCTTGGTCATCTCCGCTTTCAGGGAAGTGATGTCCTTTAGCAGCCGCGTTACGTCGACGTGATCGAAGGTGACGGGGGGCAGTTTACCTAGCTCCTTCACCACGAAATCTGGCACGTCGTCCGGGTCAGTCTTCTTCAACATATCGATGATATCCTGAAGACTCTTCTCGGTTCCATCTCTGCGACGAGAGGGCATCTGGTCTAGTTTTCCAAGAAACTGGAACAGCAACAGTTTTCCGCTGCTAATGTCGTCCTCCTTGAAGTTGGACCGGCATATCTGCAGGATGCTCACCTCGTCCGTGTAGTCAATAGCATGGACCAGGAATGCCAGCAATTCACTGACTATGAGTTGTTTGGAACTCATACCGCCTTATTACAAAACAAGATTTATTTTTTGACAGGGCTTAAACCATGGAGCAAGTTTTTGTAATAAGAACGTAACAGTGATTGAAATACCGTTCTTTATACAAAACCGAAAACTTAGTTCGGTACTAAGTTGTCAGTATTTTGTTTAGGAACTTTACCATAGTCGGAATAAAGTTCGAAATTCAATAATGGCTCCATGTTTTAAACCTGGGTCTGAAGATAAACCTTGTTTTGGAATAAGGGGGTTAGTGTTTACGGGCAGCGGCTATGGCCGCGCAACACGCGAATAAAATTCGTGCCGTGCACAGTGGTGGTTTATACTCCTCCGAAACGGCTTGACCGGTTTTGATGAAATTTTATATGTATATTCAGTAGGTATGAGAATAGGTTTATAAATAATTTTTATACCCCTAAGTGTTAAGGGTGGCTTTCCCACTGGATCGAGACTTACGCGAGTGTAACCGCGGGGCACAGCTAGTTGTCTATAATTATCTTCAGATCTATACGGGAACGAATTGTGCATAAAGCACCCAGTGGTGACAGAGCTAGCCAGTACTAACTAGTGAAATAATGATTAAGGATCACTTCGTCACAAAGGTATAATCCCCACAATCGAATTACTGATACCGCTATTATAAGGATGTCATGGATGGGCCATTCACGGTCTGACCGCAGCAAGCTCAATATTATTGTAGTCGTAGATCGATACACTCGCGTAGCTTTATTAATATTATTTGGCTTATTTAGTAGAAATCTGCTTTCCATATCCAAATATATTAGACATATTTTTATATTTTTTAATGTTCTAATAAAGCCAGTAGATGATCTCCAAACTCAATGATGCTTTAGATATTTTCGTCGCGGATTCTTGCTCTTAATACTATTGATATATTTACATGTTTTGTGCGCAGTTATAAATATTTTATAATATGTTTTGTATTTAAATAATTCTGCGGTTTTATTCTTGTTATTAGAGAATGTAGGTACTATTATCATCACAATCACTCATTTGCATAGCCATTTTGTACGTTGGAAAACTTGAAAATATTATACTTTTCAAAAAATAATAGGCCCGTTTTAACATTTAACTTGAATCTATTTATCGTGAGTATCGAGTACCGAGTCGTGGTTACTTCATGGTTACTTCACTAGTTACGTCCCGATTGACCATCGCGATAAATCGATTCAAGTTAAATGTCAAAACGGGCCTATTATTTTTTGACAACTTTAACTACATATTAAGCTACAGGAATTTAAAAACCTATTAAAATATATTTTCTATATAAAATTTGTAAAATTATAATGAAATACTATAGTATTTTATCTAATTATTACTATAAAAATAACAGTAAGTATATACTATACTGTATGCACTATAGTATGTCTATTGGAATTTGTATCGTTATCGAAGAATGGACCTATTTCATCAGGTAACGGCGGGACATTCACCAAAAATTGTTGTACAGATGAGTAGTAGTCTCTGCAAGTCCAGGTGTCGTCATGTCCGCCGCCAGGCATCACCACGAACTTCTTGCAGAGAGCTCCGCAGCGCATGTATAGCTCTTTGGCCATCGCCGGTGGAACCAGAGCATCATTTGAACCACATAACACCAGAGTAGGCGTCATCACGTGCCCCATTTTCTTCAATGACATGTACTAAAAAGAGAATAATCGTTCTATATTTTAACACGAAAATAATGAATGAGAAGAGAGAGAGAAATAAATAAATAATTTAACCCTTCGTGCGCGAGTCCAACTCGCACCTGGCGAGTTGGACTCGCGCACGAAGGGTTAAATATTTTAATAGAAATATTTATTTTATTAAATTCATTATTAAGTATTGTTTGTTATAGCGGCAACAGAAATACATCACCTGTGAAAATTTCACAACCTGGTGACAGACGGACAGCGGAGTCTTAGAATAGGGTCCCGTTTTACCCTTAACGGGTACGGAACCCTAAAAAATACATCACCGCAATATCGACAAACAAAGATATGCAGTCAGATTAAGGATAACGGAGTACTGCATTCAGTAGTTTGTGCGTGAAACAGCAGGTAGCAGCTAGGCATATTATAAAACAGTAAACACAAACCTTGTTCTTATGACAGAATTGTGGGAGCCAGTTCAAACACTTCCATTTTAGTATAACGTGCGCCATGTCAGGTATGCTAGTGAAGGTATTCTCTACTACCAACGCCCATATTTTGTTCCTATACTCAAGCCTTGAGGCTAAGTCAATTGCTATAGCTCCACCTGGAAAACATAGATTATTTTTGCTAAGTTGGTAAAGACATAACACAACTTAAGTAACATAGTTCTTTTTGAGTTCTAAATAAATGAAAGGCTTTAGTTACCATTTTAAAATGCAACCTATATGAATCTAGGTTTTGCCTACACCTACGGACGCGTGGAGGTCAGAAAGATGAACTTATAAAATAAAACGAGGGTGCTTTAGACTACAACTGAAGTAAAACCGAAATCACGGTTCGCGTAACACAAAAGAAGTTTTACTTCAAAAGTCCCTCTCAACTTCCGTTCGCCTCGCCCGATCACGATTTTCGTAACGCTCTCGTTACTCTCCAAGTGAAGCATGCGAAAAGAAATTCTACTTAAAAAACTACGCTAAAAAAGCACATCCATACTATAAATATTACATTACTATAAAGGTATAATATTATAAATTCGAAAGTAAGTCTGTCTGTCGGTCTATTACCATCTCACGCCTTAAAGGATGAACGGATTTGGATGAAAGGTACACACACGATGGACCATGACCTCGGTTTGGTCATAGGATACTTTTTATCTGTGAAGCCGCGAGCAAAAGCTAGTATACGGGGTGTTAAAGTAACTGCGTGCCATAGCTTAGGGGTATGTTTTTTTTTCTTTTATCGATACTGAACCTACCCCTAAGCTAATGGCACGCAGTTACTTTAACACCCTGTATAATGCGACTTCAATATAAATCAAAGTGCTAATGCTGCTGAAAATCTGTCTGGACGAGCGTTGAAGTCTGACACTCTTTAGAATAGTTTAGATCACCAGTATTGACCCTTAATTAGGATGTCGCAGCACTCATCACATGGCTGATTTTCCACGGACAATATTTAAACAATGTGTTTGTATACGGTGTGCGGATTTTTTTTTTTCATGATTCCGATGTTGGTCCCCGGGAGAAAGTTGATCAGTTTGATGGTCTGTACCACACCCTTAATTTTCGGCACACTATATACAGACATATTGTATATTCAACCACATCTCAATCAACAACTCAGCCTTTCGCAGTCCACTGTTGGACATAGGCCTCTCCCAGGCTGCGCCACAACACCCTGACCTCCGCCTTCCGCATCCAGTCTGACCCAACCATCTTCTTAAGGTCGTCGGTCCATCCTATCTGGGGGGCGTGCCACACTACGCTTGCCGATACGCGGTCTCCCTCTCCATTCCAGGACTCGTCTGCTCCATCGGCCTTCGGCCAACCACATCTAGTCAGACTGACAGCTGTCTCCAACCTTGTTAGACAAGGAAGATGATGACTCTGATATGAACAAAGATTAATCTAACTACGAGTACTTTACCTAATGATCTTCCAAACACCATAATTTTACTGACATCTATGTCAGTTCTCTGCATGATGTAATCGAGAGCAGACTGTGCATCAACATATAGACCTCTTTCAGACGGCGTTCCTTCTGACAAACCATAACCCCTGTACTCCACCATGAGGATATTAATGTTCAGCTTGTGGTAGAAACCAGAGACATTTGACAGTCTGTAAATATAAACATTAATATTATAAGACTAGCTACTTTTGTGTTTGTTTCAAGTTTGCCAGTGTTTCAGAATTATTTTCTTACCATATCATTAATAGAATCAACCACACTAGCACCGAAATCATTTTACAGAAGCTTAATGATCTTTGCTTTCCATATAAAATTAGGCATCTAAGCTACCTTAAGTAACACGTTACCACTTAAGAGCGTTTACGACGTACAGCATTTCATACAAACTTTCAAGCCCTTGTTTTTCGAAATGACTGAACCGATTTTAATAATGAAACTTCATACGCTTAAGCAGGATACAAAAGTCTAAAAAATTAGTTACGAACATTTTCGAAATGCCTTAATTAAAAACAGATAACTAAAAATCTCTGTTTCTATGGAAAATTTAAAATCGGTCTAATTTGGCAGCAACACTATTTTTCAAAAATGTTCTTAAGGGTGCTATCACAAAAAAAACGTTTTTCGTCATTTCCTTATCTAATTGTGAGAAAGCTTGAAATAATTGAAATATTAAGGCTGTGTAACTATAAAAGTACAGTTTTCGTGGTGATAAACCATTCGTGTCAGTCTCAGCACCTGTTAATAGTTTCCATCACTTTTGCCCTCTCGAAAATATGGCTTATTTCGCCGTTGATTTACTTAATGAAGATATTGTATAATCATAAAATAAATTTTTTGATTTAAACACACGGATAGCACTGAAGTCCAGTGTTATGATATGGTTATTTAAATAATAGGAAAAAAAAATTACCGACGGTGCTTTTTAAAAAAATATAGGTTTCTTCAACATTATTTTCTGAGACTATTTGTAACATTTTGATAGTTCTTTTTGCTACCTTTTTGAGTTAAACATGTCCGTTCACATAAAATATTATTAATAACTTAACTTATTTTATTAATTGAAGAAACATGTTCCTAAACTCAACACGATATCGTCAATTTTGTGTGAAGAGGCAACGGAAATTATTTTTTACAATATTATAGACCAATATTTTCGAATAAAAAATTGCTACTATTCGAGATGAAGAAGTAGTCTATCTGTCGCAATTATTAGTTACATTTGGTTTAGTTCAATTATGCCGCAAAATGTACCGAAAATACTGCAATTTTTTGTCAAATTTTGTGAATGCGTCCTTAACTAACTTAGACCTTTGTACCTTACTTATGCGTATGAAGTTTCATTAAAATCGGTTCAGTCATTTCGAAAAACAAGGGCTTGAAAGTTTGCATGAAATGCCCGTGTATTCCCGTTGTCCCCGTACGCCGTGTGCCCGTTCTACGGGGACAGCGGTACTTCAATTAAATATTTAAAAATACTTCCCGTTGTCCCCGTCGTTTGGTTTTACATTCAAAAATATGTTTCTGGCACTCGCCAGCCACTAACGCGGCACCGCTCGCTCGGCTCGTGCGTTGTGTGGTCACAGTTTTAACCTAACCTAGCTGTTTCGATTTAAAAAAAGGTTTACTTCGTACGATAAGAAACGGACAACGGGAAATAAATTTAATCACGTCCCGCTATCCCCGTGACGGGGATATGGCAAACGAGGACAACGGGAATACACTGAAATGCCGTAAGTCGTAAACGCTCATATCATAAGATTTGACAATAGATCAAATTTAATTGACTTCGAGAAACACGAGCTTGGAACACCAAATGGATTTAATCCAAAAATAAGTGCCAACTCACCTCTGGCCCATGTTACCAGCATTACCATGGAAAAATACCATGGTTGGTTTATGATTACTATTCACAGTTTGTTTTATAAGGAACAAGTGAATTTTGATGCCATCTTTGTTATTAATTTTAATACTTTCATAAGGGAGTTTGTAGTTGCTGGGCTGAAGAACAAACACCCTAGAGTCCGGTGGGTCATTGGGATAGTACAGCAATAGATCTTGAGCACTGTACAGAATCCCTGTGGACAAACATTGGATCAGTTAGGTACCTAGTAAAAAAGATTTGCATGCTAGAACCTAAAGAAAACAAGAAAGCTTAATGGAATTAGCAAAGGCGCTATAAAAGATAAACTACGACATCCTAGGCATAGCGAATGAGGAGATAGAAAACATTGGAAAGCAACGAATATGAAGATCAAGAAGAAACAGTGGGTCAAAGAGGAGTGGGCTTTTTAACAGACTTCCAACATAATATCAAGCCTTGGCAAAAAGATTCGAGAAAACACCCACACATCTTAACCTCAGGCACCAATCCAAACCAGTGGGGAGAATCATTTATTATTCTCCTCCTTATGAAAGGGGGAGGATGAATTTGGCAATTATAAACCATAAGTCTTCTAACAAACGTCTAGTCAAAGTCTTCTAACTAACGTCTATAAGATTTTCGCATATATGGTAATTTTAGAAAGAATAACACAAATTCTGGACGGAAATCCACCGACAGAGCAAGCAGGATTCAGAAAAAACTACAGTAGCCTACCATCAATACATCCACACAATCAAACTAGTCTTGGAAAAGTACAACGAATATCAGAAGCCATTATAGGTATATTGCCTTCATCGAGTATTCCAAAGCGTTCGACACTCTGACTGAACTATAAATTTAATATCCACACATAAAGGCTTCTACATACCGGCGCGACTTGACGCGACACCGGTAGAACAATTTCTAAGAAAAATTCTAGGAAATTGTTCTACCTACCGGTGCGTGTCGCGACGCGTGACATTGCGCGCTTGTATGTAGAAGCCTTAATACTTCGCGGTCTAGGCTAAGAGAACAAGAAGTAAATAATACTTATTTTTAACTAAGAAAAACTATGTATGATAACACAAATTGCTATGAATAATAAAACTTTTTACAATAAAAAAAAATAACCGACTTCCAAAAAAACACTACAAAGTGAAAAATAACTTTAATTTCGGAAGTCGGTGTCTTTGGATCTGTATTTTAGATTTTTGCCACCGCGAGTGTTATGTTGGTTTTTTTTTTTTTAAGTTTTTATTTTTCACTTTTTAATGGGTCAGTTTTTAATTTATCCAAGTTACAATAGTCTAATGTTAACCGCGCATCACCTTTTACAAAATATTGCTTTTCCTGATGATGGGTCGTTAATTGTTGCCAGGTTCTTACCAGGAGAACTGCCACTCACCATTATTATGCATTGTAACGAGCATAAATTGCTTAGCAACCACATTAAAGTACCTAATCGAATCGTAACCCGTTAAATACTTATTATTATATTGTTCCGGTGGCCATCTGTGGTCTCTATCATCAGTTCCACTTCACCAAATGGTGCTTCCGAGTCAAATGCACGAGTTACTATAAAAAATACCCCAATCTCTATAACTTTGCCTATAAAATTTGAGGGTTTCTCTCGATTTCCATGGGATAACCTCATCAGATTATGATTTCGTGGCAATGAGACCACCTCAGGAGTATACCCTTTCAAAAAAAATCAAAATCGGTCCAAAATTGACGGAAAAATCGGTAAAAAAAAAATTCAAAAAAAAAAAAATACAAAAAAAAAACATACAGCCGAACTTATAACCTCCTCCTTTTTGGAAGTCGGTTAAAAAATGGAAAGATATGTTAACCCTTTTCCTATAAACTGGGGCGACAGGCAAGGAGACCTATTTATTATACTCTAAGCTATTTCATGCTGAGCTGAAATTATCTTTAGACAAATACAAACATCATATATCAAACAAATACGCCAGCCGTCGTCGCACTTGAGATTCGCAGACGATATTATCCTGTTAGAAGAACTCACGGTAAAAACCCTGACGAATAAAAGCAGAAAAGTTGGGCTAGAAATGAAAGCTAGCAAGACAACGTTGATGACTTATTCCACAGAGCTCACATAGAAGTTTATGGTAACAGTTTTGAATAAGTGAGCGACCTGATGCTGTTGATAAGTCATGTCATGTGTGATGTGTATGTGTCCTATGACAAAATGTGTCTCCCCCAATTACTCAATGTCCAAGAAAGTTAACAAAAGAATAGCTTAGTAAGTGTGTGACAAAATACTGGTCTCTGAAGGAAATAATGAAAAGCAAAGATTTAAGCATATGAGAAAAACTTTTAACATTTGCATTCTTCCGTGCATAACATAATTATGGCAGCGAAACTTGGTCACTTGCTGACAAACATTGACAGAAACTAGGAAAATGTCAAAAGGCGATGGAAAGAAGCATGTTAGGAGTCAAACTATGGGACAAAATCAGAAATACAGAGATAAGAAGAAAAACCTGTTACAGATATATTGATTGGCCATTTCAAATGGGGCTGGACAGGCCACGATTTGATGGAAAACAAACAAATGGAATAAACAAGTGACCCTATGGTATGCAAGAGACGGGACCAGAAAACCAGGGTCCTACTCCGAAGCGATAATCCGAATGTTCGGTCGTTACTTGACTTCCAAAGTTTCCTTATTTGACTTAGAATCCTTACCCGACTTAAAGTCACGTTTTTGACTTATCTCTTCGACCATAATTTTTTTTTTCTTTCGGCTTGCTCAGTCGTAGTCAGGAAACAGTACACAATAGGTATAACGGACAGCCCAGACAGGGCTTGCATGGAGGCTGAAGAAACCTTTGCGCATGTGCTCTTTGACTGCACAGGCGTCACCCAGATCAGAACAGAAACCCTCGGGTCACCCAGATCTTTCACAGACGTCCTATGCAGACCAGGAGACCTAATCAGCTTCTGGAGGGAGGTGGGCTGGTTGGAATAAACCAATGACGGCCGCCATGGCCCACGCACAATGGTCCACATGAAGGACTAAGTGCGGAAACCAAACCCTCTAACATAGAACAGGAAACAGTTGATACTTCCGATTTATCTTTGGAGTAGACACCCAGTGGAATTAAAAACAAGATGGGAAGACGATTTCCGCCTTAGCTTGGAGCCATACTGTACCTGAGTTGCAGTGGAGAGGGCACAATGGAGACAGTTGGAGGAGGCCAATGCCAAAACGCACACTGAACTGCAGGATATCTTAAAATTTTATTTTGGTCCAAACGCCTGCTAACAAGTGATGTACCCAAATTTCAGAAAAAAGGGCTTTATTATTATTATGAACAATGTGACCTAGATGGGACTAATAAAAGCTTGGCATTAAAGCCCAAGCTTTTAATAACTATCTTGGTAAAACTAACTGTTAGTATAAAACCTAAATGAACATAAATTGATTTAATTGTTATTTATCCTTTGCCCTAATTTGATTTTTGTTATGGTTAAAGCTGAGCAAAATTATTTTTGAGCCTACAAAATTTTGTATGGGGACCATGATACAAGTCACTCAACTTCCTTATTGGGCTAGTGGTCAAAAGAGTGACTGCGAAGAGTTTTTCAATAGCAGAATAAATTGTGAAAATTGTGACTTCTGTAGGCACCATAGGATACAGTAGGTTTGTGGCTACAAGAAAATTCCTCCACATTAGTTTTAAAAATCTGATAATTTTCGAAACAATTATATTTCACTGACTTTGATCAATTACTTACAGCAATGTTATAGTTTGGTCAATAATACAAGATTAAATTATTTGAAATAGGTAGGTACTATTTTCTATTTGCGCAGGGAAGGTTTTCAAAATCAATAATATACCAATATTTTAGATTAGATACAGCCATAGCATAGCAAATATGGTATCTTATCCATTAAATCTCTCTAATCTAAAGATGATGTTTCCTTACTTATTGTTAGTGTATAGGTGTTAGTAATATCTTTGCCAACATTTACCCGAAAACACCTAGATATGAAACTCATTTATCTTAAGTCTTCGCCAAGAATGCATGCTAGAAAAATATTGCAAAGCAGTTAGAAAAGTCTTCAACTACTACACTGCAAATGTTTTAAAACCATCATCTGCACAATAATTGCTATGGGATGACCTCCATAGAAATAAAATACTGATTTATTCTCACACTCATTGAGTAGATTAACAGTAAACAAACAGTAATGTCCAATGCAAGCGAGGCAATGTCCAGCAATTTACTTGTTAGTAATTATAGGGTCTCAGGGTCATCTTAGGGGCGGGGTAGCGTTATCAAGCAATCCACAGGCTGAATAAACACAATACCATAACT
Source organism: Tiliacea aurago (assembly GCA_948098905.1). Lineage (NCBI taxonomy): Eukaryota > Metazoa > Arthropoda > Insecta > Lepidoptera > Noctuidae > Tiliacea > Tiliacea aurago. The sequence goes on from OX402576.1 coordinate 21,885,093, forward strand.
CAAATTTTTCTTACCTGAAATGCCCAAAGTAAATACAAGAAATGCTGTTATAAATCCATAGAACCAAAATACAACAACACCAGAAAATAAGGTTAAAGTCGACACAACCCACAGTCTGTATAGGATTATTCTAAGTATATGATACATGTTGCACTCAATTTGTAAAACAACTACAGGAACACCTTAGAAATGAGAAAAAATTGCTATATATTTCCATAACCTAAGATATTTATTGCTGTGTTAAAATTGGTATTAAGAATAATATTGTAAACGTGTTAAATTTATTATTTATGAATTAAAGAATCGTCTGTTTTAGTGAGAATTTCAGAATACGATACAGATCACAGAACATATTTTAGACTCAAGAATACAGATTGATAAAGATGTACTGTAAATACTCAGTATTCCTTGGTACCGGATGAGTTGACAGATTGACAGGTGTTACTTTTTTAATAATTTACCCAAATTGAACGACAACGAAGCCTTTATAGATGTTGCCCATTGAGATAGGAAAACTATGGAGATGCCCCATTCTACTATATGAAGAATAGTTATACAAATATCTATCATATCGACACACACATGTCATAAAGCGTTTTGTTTCTTTCTAACTAGTCAAGAACTGCGTAAGAAAAGAGAGACGTCTAAATGTTTGTCAAGGACATAATTTGGCAACAATTTTTGTGACGTCAAAATCATGTTTATGCGTGACCGGTCGCCATGTTTGTTGCCAAGTTTTGTGGTAGATGTGCTGTCAAACGATTGCTTACTTAAAATATTTTTATTATTTTCGAGAGAAATACGTCTAGAAACTAAGTATTTTGGTGTTCTGAGTTTTGTTATTAATAGGAAAACCATGCCCTCGTGTTGCAATAAAACAGTGTGGTGCGAGAAAAAACAAAAATCAGCCTAATTTGTCTCTGCACAGGTTAGTAACTAGTTTTCACTAATCCAGTCGAATATTGTACAATTTTGTTTATTACACTGTTACAAGATGATGTTTTTGATCATTGTTGAAACCTGTGTCATGTATAAATTGCTTAAAAAATAAAACGTTTGTTATTTTCTTTAATTCTTTGCATTGTTTACATTGTTTACATTCTTTATTTATATTGGTATGTAAGGTTAGTGATGCGTGATGCTCGCATGCGATTTGAAGTATCGATAATATTTGTTTAGTGTGTAAAATACATTGCAATGATGTTTTAATCCACAGATTTCCTAAAAACGAAATTTTAAAGAAGAAATGGATAGAAGCTATTGGTTCTGAAAATATAAACCCTAGACATAAAATGTCGCATATCTGCTCCATGCACTTTGACTTTGATGGAGAAGAATGGGCAAGAAACGCCACCGGTACCTACTCTTTTACAATCTTGTACAATATTTTTTATAAGTACATTATTTATATAATTATATTTATAGACGATGCACCTAGAATAAAATTACTATACCACAATAGGTAATAAAAAGAGTTAAGAATGAAGCAATGACAGATAAATTAATTATGTGATAGATACATGGTGTTCACATATTTACAAAAATTGTAAAAAATATATAGGATTTTCTAAAAAATAACAATATCAGTGTGAGTTAAGGTAACCACAGAATTTAAAATAAATGTCATAAAAATAATAAATTATACAATTAAAATAGCAACCTGTTTGATTTTGTCTAGACTCTAGATTGTCCTATGGAGCTGGACCAGCATGTTTCCAAGCCAATTGTCATGGATATAATCCTTTAATTTGTAATATTCTTGTTTACAAATCGTCTTACAATGGCAGCCCACTTCATGAAAATAAAAAAAGTAAAAAAATATATTTAAGTATTAACATTTGAATAATTACAAAAGCCTTACTTTCTTATTTCAGCCACAAAGCAGCAATGCATCCAGTATCGTGTTTCGGTTTAAAGGGAAAGAAAGCCAGTGTAAGAACAGGCTATGATGAAAGATAAAACACCCACAACTTCTAAAATTCTTATCATTGCACCTGCATTACATTTACGAGGCTAATCGAAAAATGTAAACCAATACCTTAAAACAAATTCATGTATGTTTTATAAATGTCGATATCACCTACGCATGTTGCACGCACTTACAACCCTATTAAAGGCGGCCATCTTAAGCAACCAATTTTTGTAGGTATGCACGCAAATTTTGTAGGTAGGGCGAGTCCATAGGTTTATATGTCAATGATGTTGCCAATGCCATTATGGAAGGGCACAGGGCACCGCTGAATGGCGCTGAACAATGTTTCATTGCTCTGAGGGGCACCGTTATTCGTTGCACACTTTGAGTAAAGGTTGCACTATAATAACATTTATAAATAACAAAAAAGGTGTAAATTATATATATAATTGTTCCTCAAAAAAATAAATTATTGTTTATACATTTTATTAGACTCCGCTACTGAATGTCGACGTATGTTAGTTCTAAAGTACAGGATCTCGATGTACGCCAGTTCGAAAGTTCACTGGAGCGAAGTATGCAAAGCCGACGTATGGTTAGTTAGAAAGCATACGAGTACGAATAGTCCTATTGCACTCGTATGCTTTCTAACTAACAGTACGGAGGCATTTCATACTTCGTAACAGGGTAATTTCGAACTGGCGTACATCGCACTCGTATGCTTTCTAACTAACGATACTGTCGGCCTTGCATACTTCGCTCCAGTGAACTTTCGAACTGGCGTACATCGCACTCGTATGCTTTCTAACTAACGATACATCGGCCTTGCATACTTTGCTCCAGTGAACTTTCGAACTGGCGTACATCGAGATCCTGTACTTTAGAACTAACATACGTCGACATTTCAAACTTCGACATTCAGTAGCGGAGTCAGTATGAGGGTATTCAACTATTCATGTTCTATCTAGGTTAAATGCTCTAAGTTCATGGGGGATAAATAAATAACGTAAACAGAAAATAGAAGTAAGGTAATTCCATTTCATTCATAATCTTATTTTTCTGAGTTTTTATCAGCATTGCCATACAGCGTGGCAATACTGCCAGTCCTATGGGGTATAGTAGAATCACAGAGTAGGGTAGGTACATTCGGTCAGTGCAGTGCAGGAAGTATAGTGTATAGTGTGGGAATAATTGAAATATCATCTTTACTACGATAATACTTTAATTATTCCTACACTATACGTTTGACTGTTGGCAGCATCATTGTTACATAGGACTATACAGGTATTACAACCTATTAGGGTTGTTGTTTTCTTCAGACTATTCTGCAGCTATCGTTTGTGGCCCCCGTCTTCGTCGCTAGCGCGTTTGCCATGCAGGTTTTGTTGAGAGGTATTTTATGGATCGAAAAGATAACACCTAATTCATGTTGATTAGATTCTTATTGACATGACAGGAGTGACAGCAAAAATAAAATACTAATGCAAATATTACGAGAAAACCTAATATCCTCCCTTTTTCGATAAGCTTTATCGTATTACTATACTTTTTACCCGACTGCGGCGATGCCAAAAAAGGAGGGTTGTGTTTGACCTGTAAGTATGTATGTATGTCTGTCCCTATGTTCCTTCATAACTACTAAACCGCTGACCCGATTTTGATGAATGTTCAATTCAATTCAATTTTTTGAAGGTTCTGGCTCCATCGATAACGTTCGATGATTTTGCCAATGTCAAGGTATGAGAAAGTAAACTATAAACACTATTTATTGCTCTAATTATTGATCAGTGTTTGTAGTGTTGACATCCATGGATCTCCATGCTAAAAAAGGACAAAACATTTTTGGTTAGAACATGTAAAACGTCACAAAATAAATGTTAGAACATTCAGTAGGTCTCTAATAAATAAATAGAAAACATCAACTATAACTGGATTTTATTAATGCTAATGAATTTATAAAGGATTTTAACTGCAGGGGTATGGGCTAAAGATAATGGGAAAGGAATGTTAATTGGGCGGGGAACATCAGAATTAAGGGAGTATGTCGTAAAGTGGAGTGGTTAAACGAGGACAGGAAAAAAACAAGTGCTCTAGGGTGCCCTCGTCCAGACCGCATTCACACAAAGAAGAGTCCCTCACGCGTATTTTTGCCAAAAAAACGAGTGCAAACGAACCCAAGTCGAAGTCTAATATTATGACAGAGGTGGCTGTTTTATTAGAAAATTTTAGTTTGCTGAACCAACATTTAGATGAAATGAATGGTTGGATAGAGCCATAAAATCTTTCCTTCAATAATCCAGTTTTTTGCCAATAATCATTCCAATTCTTCATCATCTCGGGTTTAACAAGACACCGCAGATCTTGGGGATAACAAGACGGATGAGATTCAATCCCATTCCGAGTTGCCAGCTTGGCAATAGAATCCGCATTTTCATTATCAACAATTCCAGAGTGACTGGGGATCCAAGCCAGTGCAATCTCTATGCATAAGCACTAAGCAGTGACATCGATTTATGAGAATGGAGATGTTTTATCTTTAGGGTAAGGGGCAAACTGTGACGAGTGCGAAAAGGCGATTTTATTAAATCCTGTAGGCAGCTAAGAGAATCCGAGAGAATAAGGCTGATGATGTGAATCAATGTATGAGACTGCTTCCAAAAGAGCTACTGCTTCCCCTGTGTAAATAGTGCCAAAAGCAGGACTACGAAAATTAAGAATAATTTTGTATTTTGGGATCCACACAGCTGATCCGACATTACCATTATCGGACAACTTAGAAGCATCTGTAAATATCGTCAGCCAATCGTGCCAGTCCTCTGCCAGAATCCTATTGAATTTGGCATTAGCAACAGGGTCATGTTTGGGTATACCAAAGATAAAAATAATTTTTGGTTGGAAGAGCAAGGAATCAAAATTTACTTCAAATACGGGGTTTTTATTTAATTGGACTAAGGAAATATGTAAATTATTGAATTTACTGAAGCTGTTAACGAGGAGTGGAGGATTTTTATGTGATGAATGTTATGTCGTTAGATTAATCTTTATTGCGCGAGTGTCATAGATGTCCGTGACTACCGCCGGACCACCAACGCCAATCGCTTGCATATTTGGCAAATAATTAGTGTTCAATTGGTGCTAATTAGTGCTCGAACAACATAATTGGTGCCTTAGTAGTTTTCGAGATAATCGACTTTGAAGGTGGTCACGCTCCCTTCAGCAGAACCACCATGAGCGTCGAAAAAGGGGGCATGCTACAGCTATTTTAAGTATACAAATAATTAGTGCCCTTAAATGTGATTTATTTCGTATCAAAAACAGAACTGAAACATTTACCGAGAAATCAACGATGATAACTTTCGCGCGCTCGTTCAGGAGGACCACGACTTTGAATGTTGATTCCAAGATTCAGGAGCTAGTCGCTTTCCTCAAACCTACATAGAAAATTAGTGCTCTGCGAGATAAAATTGATACCCAAATTTCAAAATTACTACTCCAATAGTTTACGAGATATACCATACCATTGGTGGGGTGGCGGTAGTCACGGTGTTAATTTTTCATCTAAAGATTTGCCTATTATAAACTCTGTGAATTCTTCCCAAATTTATAGAAAAAATTGTGCTCATAAAGAAGTTATAGTGACCAAAAATTCAGATTACCAAGTGATATAATTATGTTAAGAGAAATTAGCTTTCATTATTTTTACATACTAAATCTACGCGTATAACCCGACCAAATTAAGTTGTCAATGGTATTGAGCTGTGTATGAGATGTACAATCGTGCACATAAATTGATTGATGCCGGAATAGTAATAACTAAAAAGTATAAAATAATAAAAAAAAACAAAAACCCGACTGCGTAAAAAGTGAACATAAAAAAAGATGAAATCAAGATTTATATAAATTAATACTACATAAAAACAATCTCATGCAGTCGGAGGCATCTTCATAACACGACAATAAATCGACCTATTGCCCTATTGCCGCAGTCGGGTTTTTGATTTTTTTAATTAACGCTTTATTTTAGGTATACTTTTTAGTTAGGATTTTAAGACGGTCAATTAGGATAAATGCTCACTTATAATCGGGTGATAGCGACCACTTATTTACTCCATAAGTTCGTGATATTTTTTTATAATTTCTCATTTAAATTACTTTTAAACAAAAGAAGCAGGACAAAGATGACCCATCCCGCGATACACAAATCCGACTGCCTATATTCTAACACGCCCAGCAGTGCGAACTGTAGAGGCTGATTAAGAGACAACTCGGTCTGCCAGTATGATAGTGCGCTAGTAACGTGATACCTGTATCTGTCTACATTTAGTATAATTATTATTTTATGTAACATAGGGACATAGAGAACCTACCGCTAGCAAAATTAAAAAACGTCTCAATATTAAATATATTTATTTACATTTAATTGATAAAACTTGTAAGTAGCTTATTAAAAACGTGGTTAATTGTTAGATTAATGTAAACTAAAGAGGACCAGCTTTGCATTGTAGACGCACATCTAAAATATACATAATATTAGCAATCCCCTTATTTTTGTTGTAAAATATCAAAGGCACGTTAACGATGTACTGTTAATAAAATTCTTTCGTATTTAACCATGCGACGTGCTCCTAAGAGCACCTAGTCTTTACTAAAATATTTCAGATATAGCTAAATTATTTTATTAATGGACAGAATTCATTTGTAGCAAAATATTTGACAACCAACAAGAAAAGTATGAAGGAAGTAGAGAAAATACTTCGGTTGCGTGATTAGAGTGTACTTCAATATCAAGTTTTACATTGATCATTGCTGTGACTCACACAATTAAATCTAGCTTTTTTATAAAAATGCATAATATAAAAGCAATCGTGATGTAGGCATATAATAAATAATCTGTAGGTATGATTTTGATCTTCACATAAACTTAATTATACTGACATAAACAGTGTCTACAAAGTTGAGAATAGCTTTTCTACAAAAAAATGTAGATTTAATAATTATATCATCATTAAAATAGAATGTGTAAATAAATACCTAATAGGTATTACAAGTAGTCACATCATAACAGTTTATTAAATATTTTTATATGGTCCTTATAAATGTGAGGACTTATTTAAATGTGATACATAGTTTAGACAAGAATTAATATTAATATTGAACTAAAATAACATTGATGTGAATCAGTGTTGCGCACTGCTATAATTACCGCCTAGTCAATAATGAAGTCTCTTGTGTGTACGTCATACGGGGCAGTTAAATAGTTATGGAACTAAATACACGAGCAGTGTTTAATATTATAATTTATTGAAATAATATTTTTTTATTATTATGATTATTACTTGTAACATAAGAGATTGACGTACACACTTCGATGACAGTCCCAACTGGGCGATAAAAGTATAGGGCTACTGCGGGCCGAGCACGGGCGTGCCAAGACTTTTATGACAAGACATGATAAATTATGTCATGCCAATTTGTACTAGCATTTTATGACAAAACAGTTTTATCGCTCAAACTGTGATAAAATGTGTGACTCAAGTCATGTCACAGTAGGCCGTGCTCGCCCCGCTGACTAAGGTTTCATGTAGCGACCCGCGTAGAATGTGATAGTGTAGGTAAAGGGCTGTAGTACACGACGTGATGTATGCCCGCGGTGTCGGTTCAGTCGTGTTTCAACTGTGAGTGTTATGGTCCTACAGATGAGTATAATAATATTCATACGATCCAGTTATTCGAACAAAAACACACTTAAAAAACATAGAATAAAATACACCTAAGCTTATTAAAATATTATTCAAAAGCAGATTTATTGTTATAATTTAATTTAAAATAATATTATACACTCTATTCTTGAACCATCGGTAGCAAAAGCATAACGTTTTAACATAATGTGTGTGCAGCACCAGACAATTGACACAATATAAATTTCACTATTATAGTTAACAATTAAAATAACTAAGAAGAGTAACTGAATGTGTCTTCGGCCTTAGGGGGTTTAATCCAATTTCATAGTCTATGTAATATTATATAATATAAAGACTGTATAGCTGAATTTGACGGTGTATTACATTAGACAATAAGGATATTACAAAAATAATATTGTACACAATTTATTATTATGAAGAATACTTCAGTTTGATTTGAGTGTTCACTTAGTCAAAAAAATATAAACTACACATTACAACAACAACAAACCAAAAACAATACAAAAGCGTGTCTAAGTGTTGATCTACTTGTTATTCTTGATTCCGTTTTTGAGTTTTTTGTATTCATTAAAGAGGTCTTGCACATCTTTCAAGGATCTCTCTATTTGTTTCACGAAGTTTGATGAACTCTGTAAAAGGAAAACAATGTTACGGACATAAAACTAGAATTATGAAACGTTTTTATTAAGCAATATAATTAATATGAATGAACATTATCATTATTCATTTAATCACAAAACATTAAAATAAAGGAGAATTAAGAGATCAGCCAGAGTGACCACTCCTCCGCTACAGACAGAATTTCCCTGTGCAATCTATACTAATAATATTATAAAGAGGTAAAATTTGTTTGTAAGTTTGTTTGTTTGTATGTAGGGTGTAATCTCCCGAACTGATGATCCAATTCTAATTTTTTTTCACTGGTAGCAAGCTACATTACTCGTATTCCTGAGTGCTATAGGCTATAAATTACATTTATAACATGCGTATTAGCCGAGTTATCACAATGTTTGTCTAGCAAGTCGGAAAGAAATAGCTCTTAAAACAGAATAATCAAATTTGCACACCGTGTGCAGTTTGATCTAACTTAAAAGATAGGATAGCTTACATCACAATTTATAGCCGCAAGGGGGATAGGGTAGGTAGGTTGGGTAGGTAGGTAGGGTAGGGTACGTAGGTAGGTAGGTAGAGTAGGTAGGTTGGGTAGGGTAGGGTAGCTTTCCTGGCCCGGCTTCGCACGGGTAGCGCTAAGTATCTACCATACCCAACCTTAGGTAGGTTGGGTTAGGTTATAATTTACATATTATACAGGGTGATTGGAAGATGGGTGCAAAGCTTTAAGGTGAAGATAGTATAGACAATTTAGAACCATTTAAGCCATGGTTGTCTTAGACGAAGTCTTACCAAATTTTTTTAACCAAATTTTTAAGTTTTTTTTCGGAAATTCTCAAAATTTAATGTAAACTGCATAATTATGCCCAAATTGAATGATAAATGAATTAATTTTTTATTTATTTAATTAAAGTAATGTGTAAGCAACCAAGCAAAACATGTTTTAGGCTTCTGTGTCATTAGACATTTTTTTTTACAGATATTTAAAGCTCAGAAAAAATAAAAAAATTGTACAATACGTCTTTTAAACCTTATTTAAAAAAAAAAACGGAGGGTGCTTTTTTTGTTCAAACCTTTTTGAAGACATGCTTGATAATCGCTCTTTCTTTTGAGGTATCATTTATGCGGATATCTTACAAATTATTGAAATTAGGACCTACAAACCAATTCGAGGGAGAAATTTTAAATTTTAGGCAGTCTAACAAAACACAAAATTTTTGCTTAAAAGAATACTTTATGTGCTCGAAATGATAACATTGTTCAATTCTAAGAATTTTTGGCACATGCAGGAACCAATTGAGGGGAACCCATTGAGGGGATTCTCTAAACAATGGCCACCGAGCGCGGTGCGACGGCATTTCCAGGTAGAACGCCCAATGAATAGCAAAAAGCGATAAGAGTTGGTTTTTACAGCAAAATGGTCTTAGTTACTGAGGCAACAAAGTCGTTTTTCTTTAGTCAGGGTCAGTCGGTCTGTGATGAAGCCGTTACATCTTTTACTTATTAGTCAAACTACTGCCCTTGTGAGTGGACGTTGTCGTGTTGATTCACAATTTACCGTGTTCAGTTGTAGCCCTTTGCGTTCCTGCACGTGTTGTTTGCGTTAGTTTTGAACTTTTTTGTTTCACCGTGTCCAGTCGTAGCCTCGCGCTCCTGCACGTGTTGATTTTTGACTTAATTGTGTTGAGTTGACATTTAGTGCGCTCCTACGCCGTTTTTCTTAATTGTTAAGTGACTATGGCTACTTTTTCCAATCAAGAATATGCGGATATCGTATTTATGTACGGTAGAGCAGACGGCAATGGATCTTTGGCGCGACGGATGTATCAAGAGCGCTATCCGAATCGCAGGATACCGAATGTCCGAGTGTTTTACAACACGTTTCGTCGTCTTGCCCAAGATGGGTTTCACCGCGTGGAACCTGGAGTCAACCCGGGCAGACACGAAACTGCCGTCGACGAAGACATTTTAGCAGCATTTCAAGCGGATCCTACTACCAGTACTAGAGCAGTAGCTCGAAATTTAAACATTTCTCAATGGAAGGTGTGGCATACAATGCACCAAAATGATAAGTATCCGTTCCATGGCAGGAGTGTGCAAGGTCTAGTAGAGCAAGATCCTCAAAGAAGAATTCAGTTCTGCCGTTTCCTCCTCAACAGAGACATCGAAGAGGCGTGGTTTCTGAAATCAATCTTGTGGACGGATGAAAGTAAATTTTCAAAGGAAGGTATTACAAACTTTCACAACATCCATGAATGGGCTGACGCAGACAACAATCCACATTTTAAGAAGCAGGTGTCATTTCAGATGAAATTCTCTGTGAATGTATGGGCTGGAATAATTGGCAGAACATTGATTGGGCCCCACTTTTTGCCTGATCCATTGAATGGCGAAAATTATTTGCAATTTCTGCAAATTGATTTACCACTGCTGGTAGAGGAATCAGGTGTCCCGATCTTCGAAAGAGATCGAACAGTCATCTTTCAGCAAGACGGCTGTCCAGCGCATTGGACTTTAAATGTAAGGGAACACCTCAACAATTGCTTTCCTGATAGCTGGATCGGCAGGGATGGACCCATCCCTTGGCCCGCTCGCTCCCCAGATCTGACCCCGTTGGACTTTTTCGTGTGGGGCCGGGCCAAGGAACTGGTGTATAACAACATAGAAATAAACACTAGAGAAGAATTGATACAAAGAATAAATTCAGCGTTTGAGACAATGAAGCAGGAGATGATTTTGAAAATAACGACTACAGAAGTTAGAAGACGGGGCCGTGCTTGTATTAGGAATCACGGCCGTCATTTTGAACATGAAAAATAAATAATTTTAATTCAAATGTTGTTTTAATTAGTCTGCCTAAAATAAAAAAATTCTACCTCAAATTGGTTTGTAGGCCCTAATTTCAATAATTTGTAAGATATCCGCATAAATGATACCTCAAAAGAAAGAGCGATTATCAAGCTGGTCTTCAAAAAGGTTTGAACAAAAAAGCACCCTCCGTATTTTTTTTTAATAAGGTTTAAAAGACGTATTGTACAAATTTTTTATTTTTTCTGAGCTTTAAATGACTGTAAAAAAAATGTCTAATGACACAGAAGCCTAAAACATGTTTTGCTTGATTGCTTACACATTACTTTAATTAAATAAATAAAAAATGAATTCATTTAACATTCAATTTGGCCATAATTATGCAGTTTACATTAAATTTTGAGAATTTCCGAAAAAAAAACTTAAAAATTTGGTTAAAAATATTTGGTAAGACTTCGTCTAAGACAACCATGGCTTAAATGGTTCTAAATTGTCTGTACTATCTTCGCCTTAAAGCTTTGCACCCATCTTCCAATCATCCTGTATAAATCAATAGAGCTGTACAATCGCCGGCACGTAACTTGGCAAGGTTTTGGAAAAGTGGGGGTAAGTTCGCGCATAGTACACTATGCAACAATTTTTTTTTTCACTATTATTGGTTGTCATTATTCTATGGTTATTGCCATCATTTATTTGAAACATGTCTGTTCATAAGAAAGTTAAAGAAAGGAGAGGAAGTTTATAAATAAAATATATAATAATAATAACATATTTTTAGTTATTGTGGCCTTTCGAAAAACAATGTTAACGATTGCTCGATACTCGTAACAATGCTTCATTAGTAGCTGCCGCAAAAATACACTCGTAAAATAAACTTAATTTAAATAGTAATAACAATTTGTATCAAAAACTTAACAAAAACTCAACAAAACATAGGGTATAATTTAGTGCACGCAAGTGTAATCGGGAGCGAACGGAACGCGGGTCGAGGTGAGTATCGACTGACGCACCAATAGCGTGCTCGGAACGGTGCTCCCTCATTCCCCGCGTCCCGCTTGTTCACCAAAGAGTCCTAAAAAATTACTTCTGCGCATCTAACTACTCTTGCCAACTTACGTGCCGGGGACTGTACATGGGTTTAGAAATATATAGTCTCACCGTGATGGGGCAACTCTTCTTGCTGGAGACGTGGAAGAACAGTAGATCTTCTCCGACGATAATGTAAGAGACTCCATAGCCGTCGTCAGCCACTGGGCCGAAACCGCCGCCAGCACTCACGCACTTCGGGTGTTTCTTTAGATCCAACATTGAGGTTTGACCTGAGAATATAAAGGACGTTATATCTGCTAGTTATGCCAAGATGCTACTTTGAGAAAATACAATCATCATTCTCCTGCCCTTATCCCAATTTATTTGGGGTCGGCGCAACATGTCTCTTTATTCCATACTTCTCTATTAGTCGTCATCTCGGTAGTCACTCCCTTTCTAGCCATATCATCCTTCACACAGTTCATTCGTCGTTTCTTTGGTCTTCCCCTACTTTTATAGCCGTCGACATCCATACTCATAACTTTCCTCACGACATTTTCGTTATTCCTTCGCATCATAATGCCCATACCATGACAACCGATTTCCGCACAACTTTTCAGTCACCGGTGCCATTTTTAGACTTTCTCTTATGTACTCATTTCTTATTCTATCCACTCGTGTCACACCCTCTTAGCATTCTCATCTCAGCTACATGCAATTGCCTTTCATTCATCCCCTTTGTGGCCCAACATTCTGATCCATACAAGACAGCAGGGCTAACTATTGTTCTATATATATCTTCCTCTTAAGTTTAAGGGGAATGCGGGAGTCGCATATTGTTCCCGTATACCTGCCGCCATTTCATCTACCCAGTGTTAATTCTGTGCTTAACCGTCCGATCTACTTCGCCATCGCTTTATCAGGTGTATAATCAGCGTATAATGCTCCCGATGCTGGAACACAGGCCTGCTCTCTGTGAGAGGGAGTGAGGCGTAACCCACCACGCGGACCCAGTTCGGGTTGGTGGATGTGACATGACTTCGAATTTAGTTCTAGCTAGGAGATGCCAGTTTCCTCACGTTGTTTTTCTTCACCGTTATGAGAGCAGTGGTGATGAAATAAGTAAAGTGCCTGGCTGGGTTCAAACCTACGACCTACAACTCGTTAGTCGCGGCCGTTTCTATTGCAGTAGCAGTATATTAAGAGCAGTGGTGGCCACCACGTAGGTCTTTATCTTTGAAATTGCCGTTCAAATCAAAATATTTTTTGTTTGGCATAGAATTCTAATTTCGAGAGGCAGTACAAAATGCCTTTGAGGAATTTTTTGCCTCCTTTTTGTCCACTGCGTTGGCAAAGATGTATCGATTGCATGGGTGATTACTTTTATTAATAGAAATAAAATTACGTTAAATTATTTCTTAAAAAAAAACAACAATTTCATAGGTAAAGACTTATTATACAGGGTGTAAAAAGACACATCACAAAGCCGTCAACTACGCATACTGTACATCTAACTAAGTAGCTTTTGCGCAAAAATGCGTAGGTTCTTGTCGAATACTCGCGGCTATGAACGAAATTAATGTAAGAAAAAGCGAAAATTCAGGTAATGTTTGCTTGGCAAAAAGTTTTATAAAACATCGTGAGGAAACCGACATGTCCTAGAACCAAAAATTCGAAGACATGTGACATCCACCAACCCGCACTGGGCTAGCGTGGTGGATTACGGCCCACTCCCTCTCACAGAGAGGAGAACTGTGTCCCAGCAGTGGGAACATTATAGGTTGATTAAGAATAACACTTGGAATCCGTAATAGAAAAAAAAATGCGAGTTTGGCCTTCAATATCTCCAGAACCAGTGGATTTTAGAAGTTATGGTCTAGTGGAAAAAAACGATTCAAATAATGGCTAGAATGTGTAGCTTTCGGCTTCGGAAAGGGTCTTTTTACACCCGTTATAGGTGCAGAAAGAATTAATTCTCAAAAGGGAAGTTAACAATTCCATAGTGTATCTGCCAAATATTATAGAGGTACATTGCATAACCAAATTATGTTCCAAACTGACATATTGCAGGTTACTCCAATGCAGATTGGATTCCCAGGTGGGCTTTTCCTTCAGGAATTTCTCTTCTCTATAGCAATACAGAGTCTGCATATATGCCTGGTTGAATGCAATAGGCTCGCTCCTTATCAAATTATACATTATACACATCTGCCTAACCCTTCGGAGAATATAGGCGTAATTTTATTTTACGTTACTCAAATCCTTTGCTCTGCGTAAACTCTTACGTTGACAAACTGTTCCTAAAGGCAGAATGTGAAAATACTGACCGTGAGGAGTTTGACTTGTGGATAGTCGCCACGGTTCGTTGAACACCTCCTGAAGGAACGGTGACTCCAGCTCGAGATACTTCGAGACGACGTACAGACAAAAGAGGTGACGGTCGATGCCTCTGCCGGCCATGGCGTCCTGGTAGCCCAGCTGATGACGGTGACTGGCCTTCACGAACAGATCCATTCGCTCTTGCACCTAAATAAATATAATACAATGGAAATCTTAATCACAAAATATCTGAAAAATAAGTGATAATTAGAGATCGGATATTCGGATGCACATTCACCTAAAGTTTGAGAGTTAACTAGCATTTTTTTTTTTTTTTGGGTGGGAAATTATCAAATAACTTCTCCCGTTTTGGGCTGAGCGGGAGGGCGTGTCAGACTTTTACTGACTAAAACCCACCCGTATTCCTTCATTTGCCTGTGTGCCAGGGCCACGATATCCCTTTCGGACAAACTCGCAACCCTGGCAGGCATTGGCCCTAGCGGACTCCGTCAGTTGGTGCTGACAACTCTTTGAGGCGCGCGTGGAATACGACGCGCCGTCGACCCGGGCCTGGTCCTTATCGGACGGTGAGCTACCCATCGCTCACCGTCCGCAGGCCCGCACCTGCGGTGGCCGGAAATCGGCTTGCGACTCCCGACGCCCGGGGCGTCTCCTGCGGCGACTAGGGGCGTGAGGGCGCGAACCTTGCCTCTCCCTCACGCGTTCCGCCTCCTCCTTCGCAAGCATTACTGCTTCGCAGAAGGAGCTGACGGCCTCCCATGCACTCTCGCTCCGAACCATGGCGTGAACCAGGGCCGGACGCGAGAGATCGACGCCGCCGATCGCCTCCGTGAGGACACGGCGGTGCTCCGCCCAAGCTGGGCAGACCTCCACCGTATGCTCCACCGTGTCCTCCGGGCGATCCACACAGTGGTGACACCCGGGCGTTTCCTCCCGCTTTATCCTGAACAGGAACCTCCCGAAACAACCATGTCCGGTGAGGACCTGCGTCAGGCGGAAGGTGAGGACGCCGTGGCGCCTCTCTAGCCACTCCTCAAAGAGGGGACTTATCGCCACAATTGTGGCGTGCCCAGCGCTGGGTTGCGACAATCGCACTCTCCATGCCGCCATAAGATCCCGCCGGAGCTCTGTCCGCTGTGCCGTGATTTCTCGCGGCAGCGGAGTTTCACCCCGGCGTTTCGCCTCCTCGCGCCACTCCCAGACGTGCGCGAGGACTTTTGCCTCCAGATCCCATGGCGGTAGTCCGGCAAGGAGGCTCGCCGCCTCACGGGAGACCGTGCGATATCCTCGGACCAGCCTGATGGCCATGACTTCAGGAGCTTTTGAGCAGGGCTCTTGCACCTAAATAAATATAATACAATGGAAATCTTAATCACAAAATATCTGAAAAATAAGTGATAATTAGAGATCGGATATTCGGATGCACATTCACCTAAACTTTGAGAGTTAACTAGTATGGAATGCGCTTCGGTACGGGAAAAAGTGTCGATTTCCAGGACTGATGAATTTTTAAGAACTACTCTTTTGTACTGTGGATCCCCGAATAAATATATTTCATTTTAGAATAAAAGGTTTTAAAGAAATATTAATAGTGTTTTTTAAAAATGTTATATTTTCCAGAAAATTATTGCCTAGTTCTAAATAGATAAGAAAAATTTGTTATACTTAGGAATACAACATTATTTACCTACACACTGTTATTACTGAAACCTCGCGATCCCGGAATAAAAATATATTTTAAGAAGCCGTTTCCATACTTTGTATCTTTTGCCGGGAAAAACGTACTTTAGGTAAATATGCATCCGAATATACGATCCCTAGTGATAATAGAGCATACTGTAATCACAATATTGTTGTTTTTTTGGCTAAACAAATACAAGTAAAAGTATAATATAATTAATTAACAACTACCATCAGAAATATAAATCATTCTTTTATTTTGTCATTATTCTATAACGGAATGGTAACTCGAGGCCGTTGCTAACAGCAAGGCCTTGGCAGTGTTGATTTTAAATAAGTCAGACTGGTTCCTGGTATCGATCCATTGTTTATTGGTTTGTTACGTCCTCGGCCCTTGACCTGCCTTTCAAACTTATTGATTTTGCGTTACTTCCAAACGTTTAAAAAAATTTTTTTGTGAATTCATTTGTTTTGTTTTATATTGTACGATAAGCAAACGTTTTCCGCCTTATTACAAAACAAGATTTATATTTTGACATGGCTTAAACCATGGAGCCAGTTTTTGTAATAAGAACGTAACAGTGATTGAAATACCGTTCTTCATACAAAACTGAAAACTTAGTTCGGTACTAAGTTTTCAGTTTTGTGTTTAGGAGCAGTTTTGTGCTTAGTTCTAATTCAATATTTATGATACCCACATTACCAACTGACATCATTAAAATAATAAATTCTTTGAAAAACACAAACAGCACTGGATATGACGATATAAACACAAAAGTGATTAAAGCTACATCTTTCATTATTGCACCAATACTTAGCCATATTTTTAATGATTGCACAGAGAAGGGCATATTCCCAGAAAAACTGAAAATTTCTATAATAAAACCAATGTTTAAAAAAGGTGACAGACAAGATCCTAGTAACTATCGACCAATTTCCCTTATTCCAGTGTTCTCTAAAATTTATGAAAAAATAATTTATAAAAGTTTATATTCCTTTTTAGAAACCAATAAAATCTTAATCAGTAACCAATATGGTTTCAGGCAAAGTAAAACCATTAACTCCGCAATATATGCGCTTGTTCAACACGCACTTACAAATATTGATCATAGAACTCCTGCTGTAGCATTATTTATGGACATGACCAAGGCCTTTGATCACGTTAGCCACAAAATACTCCTTAATAAACTTGAAAAATATGGCATCAGAGGTAATGTCCTTCAACTTATTAAATCATACCTAACGAATCGACAACAATGTACGTGCTTAAAGAAAATCTGCCCCTACACAAAAACAGAAATGACATATAAGTCTGAATATCGTGAAACCTTATTCGGTGTACCACAGGGCGGTGTCCTGCGGTGCACCATTATTTTTTATCGTATATATTAATGACATGCCTAAAACTATTTCTAATCCGATGATCCTATTCGCGGACGACAGCACAATACTATTTAAAAACGAAAATGTAGAGACTTTAGAAGATGACATAAATAATAACCTAACTGACATAATAACCTGGCTCACTGAAAATAATCTTAAAATAAATCTGGAAAAAACAACGTACATCTCGTTTGAACAAAGAACAAATAATCAAAAACTAGATATTCGATATGGTAATAAATATATTCAGGAGACGGACAATACAAAATTTCTAGGTATTTGGATCGATAAAAAGATGGACTGGAAAATACATACCGAAAATGTATGTAAAAAACTTAGCCAATGCTCATATGCCCTATATAATTTAAGGAAAGTTACAAATCAGTCAACATTATTAATCGCGTACCACGGATATGTTGCATCAACACTGCGATACGGACTCATATTTTGGGGGAACTCGTCCGATAGAGAAAGCGTGTTCAAAGCACAAAAGAAATGTATAAGGGCAATATGTGGCATTCAAAGCACAGACAGTTGTAAACCACATTTCCAAAAGCTTCAGTTACTTACATTTCCATGTCTCTACATATACGAAGTGGCAAGCTATGTTAAGTCAAATATACACATATATAATCACCCAAAGAGTTTGCGGCACAAGAATGAAATATGCGCAATACCACATAAAAAAAGCAATATTTAATAAAAGTTTTCTTGGTATGGTACCCAAAATATATAACAAGCTACCTAAAACCTAATTGAAATTAAAAGTATAGATCAATTTAAAAAAAAGCTTTACGAATTTCTAGTTGCGAAATGCTATTATAATATCAATGATTATTTAAATGAAAGATGCTAGGCCTACTATATCCGATTTAACACATGAGGGTTTAAAATTATTAAGAATAAAGTTTTGTAAGATCCAATATTGTTACTAAATTAATTTATATTTCAATTTGTTATTAATTGTTTAATGATCTGACATATAAATATTATTTATTATAATTTATAACTGTGATTGACAAGGCTGACATAATTAATTAATTTACTGTTTTAGAATAGAATATTTGCATACCCATGTGATGGTTAAACATGGAGAACTCTAGTATTTAAAGAAAACATCAATGTATATGCCTACCCATGTTTGCAAATAAATATATGATTTATGATTTTATGAGGAACTTTACCATAGTCGGAATAAAGTTAGAAATTCAATAATGGCTCCATGTTTTAAACCGGGGTCTGAAGATAAACCTTGTTTTGTAATAAGGGGGTTTGAGTTTTAATTTATTTTCACTCACCTTTTAAAGTTTAGTTCTCTTTTATTGCTTTTAAAGATATTATAAAATATTTCAGCGGTCTAAGAGGCATAGCATGATCAGCCTATGTTCCCACTGCTGGGACACAGGCCTGGGCTGTAATGTACCACGCGGGCCCAGTGTGGGTTGTTACATGTCACATGTCTTCGAATTTTTGGTTCTGGGACGTGCCGGTTTCCTACACCGTTTTGAGAGCAGGAATGCGAGACATACGCACTTGTAATGTGCCGATTAAGTCTATATTCTAGTCTCTTAATCAATTCACGCTGTTAGAAAATAAACAGCGAATCAAATTACTTCACATGCGATTTTAGAACTGCAGATTAAAGTCAGTCTCAATCTGACAAAAATATGTCTAATTTAATATTATCTAGCTGACCCGACAGACATTGTCCTGTCCAAACATACTGAATTCCCATAGAAAATTGCACTTTCAGTTTTCCCGAATTTCCCAATTTTCCCGGCAAATTAATTATTTTTTCTTTCCAAAATGTTTGTATTCTGGGTCCTACGACCCTGATTACAAACATTTTAAAACAAAAAAAAACCAAATCAGCCGAGACGGTCTGAAGTTATGCGCTTACCAACGAACATCATTTCATTTTTAGGGTTCCGTAGTCTGTCTGTCTCCGGCTTAGTTCCGAGACTGTCAATACTAGAAAGCTGTAATTTGGTATGGGTATACAATACATACTAATCACGCCGACAAAGCGGTAAATAAACCAGGAAAAATATTTTTTTTAGGGTACCACTCTTGCACGTAAAGTGGGGATGATATTTTTTTTCCTCGTTTATCCCATGATGAGAGGTATCTTTAGATAGGCCGTTCAAAAATATTGCGGGTCTGTGAAAACCATTATTCGATTCAGGAATCCGTTTGCATAATATTAAGCTTTAACATGCTATTTTTTGTTACAGTAAAGTGTCCCACCCCACCAGCTAAGTGGTTGTTTTTGGATATGTGAAAAAATAAAGAAAACTACTTGCTAAGTAGGCTTTACAAGTTAACGAGTAATAATCGACCAACTTACATTTGCAGTTGGAGAATTGACCGTGACGTATACCGATGTATGGAAGAACATGTTGTCTTGCCACTATAATATTAAGTTTGTTCTTGGGATAAATTCATACCAACTACGGAACCCTTCATTGTGCGTGATCCGACACTTGGGCGGTTTTTATTAGGTATATTTTTATTACCTACATTATTGACAACTTTTTTAGATTTATCTACATTTGTGATGAAATTGTGATTTTTTTTTTTTGGTGGGTAATTATCAAATAACTTCTCCAGCTCTGGGCGGAGCGGGAGGGCGTATCAGACTTTTACTGACTAAAACCCACCGTGTTCTTTCAAATGCCTGTGTGCCAGGGCCACGATATCCCTTTCGGACAGACTCGTAACCCTGGCAGGATGAGATTGTGAATTGATTTTGAACATTTTTAAATATGTAAATTGCACTGAGGGCCTAAAATGGACGCTTTGGCAGAATCATAAGTACAATTCATATCCCGCAATTCATCTGTTTGACAGTTTTGTATGGAGTTTCGTAAAATGGTCCATACACTATGAATTGCTATAGTGAAGTCTAATGTCAAATAGCAGCTGCCAAACAGATGAATTGCGGGATGTATGAATTGTACGCAGATCCTAATATGATTCTGCCAAAGCGTCCATTTTAGGCCTACTGATCTTTTTCTAAAACTTGATGTGTCATTATTATTTACGGTCCCGTTCACAGCCTCGAGCGACGTGACTTACGTCGCGGTGACTCGTGGCATGCTCTAAGCAACTTCTTTCATTTGTTTTCTCCGCATTCGCTTTCGCAAGACGCGTGTCGCTTGAGCGTGTAGCTCCCCTTTATATAAGTGTATAATCTATGGTGTAGCTCGTGGCCACGGAGTTACTGTGCGTAAAGCTTTGATTTCCTAGGAAAGCGGTTCCGTCTTATTATAAAGGTCGTTACGAAAATCTGTAATTTTCACCAGTATTTAATAAGTCAAACCCCGCTGTCCAAAGATTTAAATCGCTAGTTTTGCTCTCACCGTACTTAGTCACAAGAAAATGTGTCCTTATTGAGGAGAGTGGCCTCACACATTATTTACATTAGTGACAATCAAGTGAAGTAACCGCGTCATTATGTGTCAGAGGTGACAAAACGAAACAGAAATGCGATTCTAGTAGGCTGGCACTGTCGTCCGGTAGGGGGCGCTGCGTAGCTGCTACCGGTCGTAGTGTTGCCAACACGGCCATGCTGTCTAGTTTACTTTTGCTTTTGCTTTTAGTTTTGACGGGTCAGTTAAAATCTATCGGTGTATCCTAAATCTGAAGGGGCATCTAATAAAGATAGATGGACGTATCCTTTACATAGTTACATCTACTGCTCGTCAATACGGCTGATAGTGGCAGCCACTACTCTTCTAAGAAACCGTAGCTTAAGTATGACGTACCGTGGCATTAGGATTGTTCATAGCCTTCACCCACTCGGAGCTCTCGATGGTGCAGGAGCGGACGGTCTCGGTGCGGCCCTCGCGGAATAAACGCGTCATAGAGGCTTCGTACGTCAAGCAGAAACGGCCCGCGTCGCGGTAGTACGACAGCTGCAGAATCAACTGGATGAACGCGTCCGGAGATATCCGGCAAGTCTTCATGAAACCTGCATATTGAAAGGAATATTATGTGTCGATAGATAAACATAAAAATGCTAACTAAAAAAAAAAACAAATAACACAAATCATGTACAAAATCTTTAATATAAGAGTACTACGTCGGTCTCATCGCTGTTGCCTATAGTTGTCTACCAGACAACGTTGTATGGACGAGATGATAACAAATTAAATAATGATATAACAGTGGAATTAAATTGCAAACTTAAAGATGTGTGCTTCGATAAGGCAATGCGCTAGTTTCGCTGGTAAAGAAAGGCAGAGATTTGTGTGTAGTTACAGCGAATGAACCCTTGTTGGCTTTGTCAAAGCACGATCCAAGCTAAAAAACGATTTAAAAGCTTACATACCCTTTCCATATTTAGTGTACATTAGTATCCTGAGGTCGACGTCGTTGAGTAACTTTTGTGCGACGTTGTATGATACGTCAATGTTATTGAGTAGCTCTTCATGCCCGAGGTCCCATTGCAAACGAATGGGCACCGGAGGAGGTGAATCTACCGTGCCTAGTGTGTTGCCGTCTTTACCGTATCTGGAAAGGCAATTTTGTTACTTTTTGGGGTTCCATACGTCCGAATAAAAAAAAACCGAACCTTTAGAGGATCACTCGTGTGTCTGTCTGTCCGTCTGTCACAGCCAATTTGCTCCGAATTCTAATGGACCGATTAAATTGAATTTGGTAAAAAACGAATTTCTGTGACCTAAACACGGACGTACGTGTCGTGTCGTGGACGTAAATAAAATTATAATTTTGAAATAAATCGTTTTAAAGCTACAAATAGACGAAAATTTACCATTCCGCCCTATCTCCGAAACTACTGAGCCTAAAATTTAAAAAAATACAGTTCTATAAATAAAATAGTTCTATACTTATAGATTACAGGAAAACCTATAAGAAGTCGATGGTTGTAAATCTTTCAATATTGTGCGTACAAACCTACATTTGCAGTTGAAATGTATGAGAGATTGTATGTTTTTCAACTGCAATGTTTGCAATTGGGATAATTAATCCCAACTACGGAACCCTTCATTGTGCGTGGTCCGACACGCACTTGGCCATTTTTTATAACTTGCTACTACATATACAAATGCTAATTAAACATAATCAGCTTCAACTGTACTCTGAGTGAATTCACAAGAGCCGCATTTTGTAAAATTACTCCTGGTTCATAGTAATAATTAAGTATGTATAATTCTTTTTCTTTTTTTCCTTCTGGCTTCGCACGGTTTGTGCATTTAGCCAATGTCAAGTTTTAGTTCTTGTTTAAAATATTGATGAAATGAATTATGAATGCATGATGATGATATCCCCGCCCACTCCCCTTGAGTTTCAGTAAAGATGTGGCACTTTACTGAGTCCTCACGCGGACTTCTTGAGAGAACTTGAAGCGAAGTTGCACCGTTTTGTTTCATTTGCCTACACTAATGCACGTTCACAAACACTTAATGGTTAATAATCCACCATTATTACACATTAATATTCGGCTAAACACTAATTTGGGAAAATTAAACAAACTGCTGAACATGACGCTTCACTTTCCCGCCAAGAAGTCCGTATGTATAATTGTAGGCTAACTTTTGTAAGCTATTATAACTACACAATTGTATTAGGTAATTAAGCCTGTGACGATAGTTGTACGTGTTTGTAAAATAAATAAATAATAATAGCGAAAATAAACACTCGATTGACAAGTTACAGATACGTGTGGAAATAAGGGCAATTTGCGACGAAATAACGAAATAAATATACCAGTATACAATATTAGTTTTAGTATATGCGAAAACCGAAACACGTGTCTAGTATTTTTATGTAAAGAATCTATGTACAAAATTTCAAAACAGTATCATGAAAAATCACAAGTTATAAGGTCGTTACGTTACCGGGTTGTCTGTATAAAAACATGCTAACGGCGTCCCCGCGCCTCCAGGGTCGTATTGCACTCATTGATAATAATTTTGCATTAGGTACCTAACCATAAGGCGATCGTATTGTAAGTAATTAAATGGTGATAACATTTTCCATCACACTTAAATGTTTTTGGGACAAAATATAACATGGTGTAAACATTATTGAAATCTATTCAGTTCCTTATTCTGAACAAACTATATTCAGGTTTCGCATATACTGAAAATAATGCTGTACCTATAATATACTTGCGTATTTACTTCGTGGCCAAACCCAATCAAATTGTTTTATGAGAAATGTTTAATTTTGAGAATAATAGAGAAAGTCATAATGGGGTGTAATGGGGATGTCAAAATGCTCACCCGATTTCCAATTCACACCAAATAACGTATTCCCATAAGTGTCCCATAACAGGTGCGTCTGCCCTGAAAATATGTAATTTTTGTGTGAGCAAATTATTTAGTATAACACATAGTAATCATTGTAATTTGTATAGATTTGTTTCCTTACCATGTGTGTTCCGAGTTAAAACCAACCTGTGGAATAAAAAGTTAGCTTTATTAGAGTTCACAGAAGCATGAAGTTGTAAAAGTAGCTATTATTTTTAGGTAGGTGCATCATTAAATGTAAAGATAACTACATATCTACTTTCTTTTCGTATAACTATTATGTGAAGTTTTTTTTAGGTAGGTAGGTAGGGTAGGGTAGGTAGGTAGGGTAGGCAGGTAGGGTAGGTAATCTTTTACCCATAGAAAGCCACGTTATGTGTGTGTCATAGAGTAAAAATGTTTACCACCCAACGGAGTGGGCACGGGTCAGCTAGTTTATCATAAAAGTGCAGGAATTATCTATTGACTCAAAAATAAGTTGAGTAATCGAAAATAAAAAAACAACCAAGCTCTGAATTCCAATAAGACGTTCTTGTTATTAATTAAATACCAACCGTAAGTTGATACTTACGGTGAGTTCCAATCCAATATATCTGTATTGAACAGATATTTTGGATTATAACTCAAAAGTAGGAGGTTAGTTTACCTTTAATTTGTATCGAGATTTTGTTTTTCTTAACGTGTTTTGGTAATTACAAAGTTCTGAGAAATATATTCAAGAATAACATATATTTTTTCCGCTAACACAAAATATATAGATTTGGCAATATTTTTGTTTAAGACAAGCCTAACTAGATCATTTGCCTCTTGTCAGCGCCTTAAGTTGACAAATCCGACTTTCTTATTTCATTGGTTGACAAACAAGCAGGCTGTTCAACTCTTGGCAAGTGGTCACCACTGCCTATGCACATGCTTTCCCATCCAGTCTAAGCTGGAAAAGTATCGTATGACACATTCCTACTTTAAACTAGAACACAATAACGATGCTTGGCGGCAGAAAGAACAAGCTTCACAATTAACTGTAGGCTCTACTACTTCTACTACTAGATAATTATGTCAAGACGTAATTCTGATATTCGGAGATAACTATACATGTAAATACTTACAAAACCGTTTTTGCTGAAACAAAGATTGAATGACTTGTCGAACCACCGATCGTGGCCTTTGCCGTGCAGTAGTACGCGACCCATCTCGTCCAGTTTTGAAGCGTTGTTCTCATCATAGCCGTACTCGAAATCATCTGGAACAATGACATTTCATGAGCAAAGTTTCAAATACTGAAATGACCTATGGACTGTCCCAATGCGTGTTCCTCGAAGACAAAACAATTATAAGATAATGATATCACGTTATTCATTATGACTACTCAATTTATCTGCGATGTGTTGTCTAGAGACGAAAAGCGTCAGGATTGGTTACATATTATAAATTTATAACACTACAAAATAACTACGGTTTGTT
The DNA here is from genome assembly GCA_948098905.1 of Tiliacea aurago. Lineage (NCBI taxonomy): Eukaryota > Metazoa > Arthropoda > Insecta > Lepidoptera > Noctuidae > Tiliacea > Tiliacea aurago. The sequence continues at coordinate 21,910,298 of OX402576.1, forward strand.
ACATTTTTCAGACGGAAATGTGTGTTTCTAAAACCTCATAGTATTCTCTTCTGAATTCAGCTCATGGGTTCTTTGACCATTTGCTCTACTTCTTCATGCTGCATAATTAATATTAAGCGGTGTTTATTAAAGCGCCCGGCACGCCATGTGCCCTAAAGACCATCCTGCACGGGGCTTCTTCGGGCTACACATAAATATGAATAAGCACTGTTATAAAGTTAAATTGTTTGCAATCAACTTGCGGTTGGCTGTATCTACATTAATGAGAATGTCAGCGAATGAAACTACGCTGGTGTAAGTATGTAGAACATTGTTTACTAATACGGATCTTGCGACTACAAAAATGTAGGTTACAAAACTATGCAATCGAGGTACCTTTGGTTTACGAATCGGTTAGCAAATAATAGACGGTAACTAGGTTTTTATGACCCTGAGGGACATTGGGCACTATTCGGCAGTGTGGCTTAGGTGAGAAGAGCGATGAGATATAAATTGTTGCATTTAAACCGAACCAATGTATCTATTACATAAATAACTGGACCACATAAAATACAGTAGGGCAATTTCTGCTGTATTAGCATTCAGAAATAATGAGTATTATGACCGGGAGTTTAAATTAAGCTGTATGCGAATCCGGATCCCTTTTTATCTGCGCTGTGCTAGCGTCACGTGAGCGTGATTGTATCGATACGAACATCGTGAAGACACAGCGTTAGCGTCGCGTTTGCGCGCCGTATGTGCTCTATTCGGCGAACGCCTACCCTAGACTTGTGCTCAGTGCGAACTGTCTAACCGCATCGCACTTTTAACAATGAGTACATTGTATTAAAAACTACCAAAGTCAGTGAATTTTTTTAAGTCAAATTTTACAACAATGCGCACAATTTGATAAAATAAAAAGAGGTCAATGAGATCCACAATCAATGAAGGTCGTTCTCTTATCGTTGTAGGTATTGTATGACGGGACTGCTTTACTGTTCCGCATCTACAGTCTTATACGTAACTATTAGTGATGGGCTTAATGTGGTTTGAACCGAATTCGAACTTCGGCCGAACATTCGGTTAAAATGAAAAGTTCGGCCGAACTACGGTTCAATTTCGCGCGCTTTCTCGAGAGCGACACGTCGTGGCTTGTTTACGCATTTACTTCAATTATTGCTAAAACGTAACAAACTTCTGCCAGATAAGGCAGTCTTTGGTGTTTTTGCACCATAACCTGCCTATAGTAAATTTTAAATATGAGTCAGCATATAGATGAGAAAAGTTTGTTTAATTTGATTGTTAAAAAAAATACCCTTTAATTGTAATAAAAAATACTAGATGTTAATGAATGTTCAGTATGTGAACCAAAACGCGATTTTTTTATTCAATTTACGAATATTGTAATCAAGATGTTTGTTAGAAGAATACTAAACTTATTTCATTTTTGTAATAGTATGTATAATTAATTAGGCATTTGTATTGATATTTCGGTGATATTTTGGTCAATTGCTCGGTAAATGTTCAGTTGGCTTGTTTTAGTGCCGTTGTGTGGAATGGACCGACCAGGTATCACGTAAGTTTAGCAATTTGATATTGCATAAACATACATAAACTCACGCCTTCTTCCCATGAGGGTAGGAACAATCTATAAAACGCCACCCGCTACGCTCCTTACGTACTCCTTTTGCTTCGTTTACGTTCATACATCGTTGCGAGTACTACGCACCTGACCTTTCTGAAGAACATCACCAATTAGGTCGCTGTCTTCCTAGGGCGTCCCCTCCCGGCGTTTTCACTCACATCCGCCTGGTAAATACCTTTTGCTAGTCGCCTTTAATTCATCCTCTCAACATGACCAAACCATTAAGCATACTCTTTTGAATGTTTGTCACTACATCTTCTTTTAAACCACACCGTTGCCTTATCACATGATTTTTCAGCCTATAGTTTAATTTGATATTATACCTTAAATATTGCTTATTATAACTATATTGTGTAAGGTATGCTATTGCTAATGTGTCAAATTGTATAATGGAATATTCATGTTCTTTTCCTAGCTATTATTATTATGTTGCTATTATTCTGAGTTCTCTTGGACCGTTGTTCAAGAGATAGAATTAACTGTTTGAGATAACGATAATTTATGTACATGTAAGAAATGTGTTGATAGAAAACTTTAATACTGTTGCAATGGAGTTTCTTGTCCTTCTTCTCCATGAAGACCTAGTTTTGCGAACGGACGACTAGCTTTCTGATTAATAACTGGCAAGCCTGATTGAAAAAATGTATAGCCTTGTCTTTCTGTGCTTTACTTCATGAAATCCTTTTCCTACGAACCATATTCATAATTACTTTGATACACAGTAAATAACCAGGGGGCCTAAAACGGCCACATTAAGCAATTCCTCTAAAAGCAATTCATTTCCTGAATTCCCAGCAGATCATTAGCAATTCCTCTAATTTTCATAAAATGGTGACACATATTAGCAGAATCGCATTCAATTCAATTCATATCAGAATCATATTTGGTGTAAATATTGCCGCATGAAAAAAATAAAGACCGTAATATTACCGGTTAATTTTTTTTTACAGTTTTTATGAATTAATTTAGTTTTGTATGTCATAAGTCTATAGTTTTTATATTATTTCATTATAATAAACTCATAACAGTTAAAAATACCTCAGATAAGCCCTGAGTATCAGCCCTGTATATCTTAGATCAATATTTAATTTTATCGCTGTGCAAAAGTATTCAAATGTACTGTAATATTTTTTAGGAATAGAAAGGCGTGCAGCTAGAGTGCCTGAGACAATACATTCTACTCGACTTTCTACACTGAAAGTGGGAGCTTTGTCGATGTTGAGCCCCATATCGAGATCACTGCAGCCCCAAGTCCTGTCCAGACCCGTGCGTCAGCACCAAGTCCTACCACAGCCGATGCTACAACAGTGCCTCTGACTCGTCGAACTCGGCAGCAAATCCCGCAGTGAGTGGTATTTTCTAACCCTACAGCTATTCACATTGCGGTTAAGGCATATAATGACTGTTGAAAATGATAATTTTATTTATATTACGTATTTTAGGTCACCGTCTGGCTCCACTAGATGAGGCTCGGAGAGTTTTATCTCAGGTGGTGCTGCAGCAGCTGTTATGGCTTCTGCTCGTGCCAACCAATGAATAGCTCGGAACCTTGGAAGTGTTGCTAATGCAGTCGAAAGATATTTATCCCATATTGGTGTCCCTTATGGTATGAATTTATTGTAGATCCAATAAAAAAATTCAATAGATTAACATTCATGTAATTTAATACCTTTAATGAAATACAAGGAGAAAAACAAACTATAATTTTAAGCAAAAAAGGTATCGGGCTCTGTGTGTGAAAACAATGATGTTTTCATTTTATTTAAAAGTTATGTTAATTATTGACTGATGATTTAACTTTTCGTTTTCAGCCTGGTGTTGTTCCAAGTGGATGGTGATACCATACAAAGAAGTCACGGTTGGCCCCTCTGTGGCAGCATCAACACTTAAAATATTCAAATCAGAGTCGCAAACCTAAATGAAAAATAAGATTGAATAATCATTATGTTTCTGTTATTTTCATTATTTGATTATTGTTAGATTTTTTAAATAATAGATGAGAATTGTTTTAATTATAAAATATTTTTCCTATCAATATTGTTTTATTTTTGTAATAGGTCTAATAATTGTATGTCCTCATTTAAATATATGTACCTACTACATCATAAAATTGGAGTACATGTAAAGTAAGATAACATGACATAATAATAATTATAACACCTATATATCCCCGAAGGGTGACGCAGAGGTATACCTTAAGAACATCCACATTTCACCAGTTATATTGTCAATTCCCATGTAATAAGGCCTATGCCATGTAAGATAACACTAAATATGTCTGCATGTGTAATGTGTATGAGAGCAATGTTCGCAAAAATAGTTTGTAACTGTATGGGGTAGCTACCTACTACTACTACCTTTCTTCTGAATGTAATTTTTTAGCTATCTCTTTTCCTCTATTATTTGGTAAACATAACTAGTGATACACCAAGTCATAAGATACAAATTATTCGATAAAGCAAAAACCTATACCTACTATTTATACGATGATCTTTTAAATCACTAATTACAATAGAGACATTAAATTAATTGTGAAACGATAATTGATTTTAGGTACCCACAAGAGTGACCCTGATATTAAAGTAAATGGATTATTGCAACCAAGCGAGAGAATTGGTTCCCATCAACACATAGTGTAATATGTTCACGGCATTTTACTGAAGATATTTGTCTATAGGTATTAATAAACATTTTATAATGTACAATTATTTAACAAAAATATCGACACCTTCGTGTTTTATTTAAACCAGTCCCATCTCTAGTGAGACGTAATGACCTCGGTAGGGCCAATCAGAACGCAGTGCCCCGCTTTCTCATACCTCAGCTAGTTGACAGAATAGTTTTGGTGCATCAGATCAAGCATTAGGCGTCTACGGGCTGTATTGTCGTTGGTACCGTGTTACATAGGTATCAAATGAAAGGGCTAGTTGTGAGGGTATCAAATATTTTTTTTATTATTTTGAAATAAATATGTTTAAAGGTATTTAAACCCTTCTTATCCCAGGTCGAGGTGCCAACATCTACGTGGCTAACCAAACATTTTGTTGTCAGCGCGACTATCCCGGTGAGCCTTTTCATACCTCTGATTATGTTAAATATAACTCCATTCCAGCCGAAAGACGTTCACTGCCCTCCCCCAAAAGGAGGGGGGGATGCCATAATCGCCACGCTTGGCAGGTGGGTTGGCGATCGCAGTATGGTGTTAAAATTCATAGGGAATGCTGCTGCCCATTCCTTACCCTAGTAAGTTCCTTAGTCGCCTTTTACGACACCCACGGGAAGAAATGGGATGGTGCTATTCTTTACGTCCGGCACCAAACGGAACTCGGAACTCTTAGTAATCAGACGTTTTCGAAGACTTATCACCCTCGCGAAAACTTTCGTGATTATCAACTACACAACAACATCAGTACCCTTACCGAGGCAAACGTTGAAGGCGGCGCGCTCGATGCAGTGCAGCGACGTGCGGTTGTGTCCGCGGTTGAACATGGTCTGTCTGATGTGCGCCCAATGAGAGCGCTCGCCAGCGGTCAGCGCAGCCACGCGTTCTTCTCCAACCATCGGCTCTGACTTGTCGTCGAGGATTTGTTGAATTTGTCTATAGAAAATGATAATTTCAAGTATACTATGGTTTTGTGTGAATGAGACGCATATTTTCCCCGTTGTTTTTTCTTTGCGTCATATTTGATGGAAATACATATATATAATACATTTTCTCTTTATTTTCTTTATATTACCGACTACCATTCTAGTAGATTGCATATAAGGCAAAATACATGCAAGTAGGTTGCTAGCTATTGTGCCACACGAACACGTGGTGATCATTGTTTCTGTGTGCCTAAAGGCGGCTCGGCCAATACTGAACGCTCCCAAATTTGCGCATATAGAAACAATATGTAAGTGCTTTCGTGAGATAGAACATCTTTACCAACGTTATATAACACATAAGTTGTTATTGCTAAGTTATACAAAGAAAGAAAGAAACGAAAAATATTTTAAGACACGCACAAGAAATACAAAAATAGCATTTAAAACTAACAATATACAAAAAAACAAGACTTGTGCGATGCCAAAAATGCTTCTATCTCAGCATAATGCTGCGAAATTTAAAATATAAATACCACAGCGCTGGTATTCTGATAGGGCCCAGTTATGGTACAATGGCATGCTATCTTTTCTTGCATGCTATTGTGCAAGTTAGTGGCATATATATTCCTGTATACGTTGGATGCAGCCAGTGAGCCCATAATTCAAAAAAACAAATAAAAACAAAATTAAAGAATCCAAGCGTCATTGTTTCGTTATTTGGCATCCTATCGCCGTGGATTAGCCCTTATAACTTTACATATATGCAGATAGGTTAGAAAACGGCAGCATTGAACGTCGACCTCAATTAGCTTGATTGGTAAGCAGTTGGATGCTTGACACTACTTATTAAGCGTATTCGACTGACGCAGTGGATTATAATTGCATAATGCGCGCATTGCTTCAGCGTTTACTATTCTTGTTTTAATTATGATGCCGAGACTATTTCAACAAAGCGTTAATTCGAAGAAGTCTACTTTCTATTGATACAGGTACGTAAGAATTTTTAAATGTTTGTTGTTATGTTATGTGTGGAATTTTATATAAGATAGAATAAGAAGTATTAATGTATAAACTTACACTTGAATTTCTGCAGGTTTCAAAAGGCGTCCTCTTGAGTACACTAGCAGTTTGTAGTACCTTCCTTTATGGTAGACAGTGATATGCGTCGAGTCCTGATAATGCACGATCTTGTCGCGCTCGATGCCGGGGACGCGCACCGTGTTGAAGAGTCTCTCGTACTGCCACGAGCATAGAGGCACCATGTTTTGTAGCATTATCTATGGAAAAAAATTAACCAAGTTCGTTTTCTAAAATCTACTCCGAGCTCAGGCAGATGTGAGTGGAATCGCCGGGAGGGGGGACTCCCGGCGCTTCCACGTCGCTTTACAACATTATTTTTAGTATATGCGAAACCTGAATATAGTTTGTTCAGAATAAGGAACTGAATCGATTTCAATCATTTTTACACCATGTTATATTTTGTCCCAAACATATTTAAGTGTGATGGAAAATGTTATCACCATATAATTACTTACAATACAATCGCCGTACGGTTAGGTACCTACTGCCAAATTATTATCAATGAGCGCAAGACGACCCTGGAGGCGCAGGGGCGCTGTTAGCATGTTTTTGTACGGACAACTCGGTAACATAACAATCTTATAACTTGATTTTTCATGATACAGTTTTGAATTTTTTTACATAAAAATACTAGACACGTGTTTCAGGTTTCGCATATACTGAAGCTAATATTTTATATGTCCTCCTAGGGCCTAGGAGAACATAATATAGTGACTTAACCCACTTATAACGACCCATCGTTATAAAGATCAAAAATACTGGGGAATACCCTCAATTTAAAAATAATAACGAGCGGATAACTTTTGCTTATTGTATACCAATCGCTGCAGTGATCGTTTGACAGTGTTTCGGTGCATAGAAAATTATCTTATGATCATAATTTTGAAGTGCGTTTGTATTTTAGTCCGTATTGGCGTAATTAACTTTCACTATGTCGTCAAAACGGTAAGTTTACAAATTAGCTTGTGATTGAAATTTATTTTATGCACGTTTTTTTATAAATTTATAACCTGTCTAACAAAACTGTGAATTAAAATTTGATCTTGTTATATCTTTTATAAAAAACAAATGATATTATATTTGATTATCGTTTTAACGATCGGTCGTAATTTGGGGATGTATTTTTGACTTTCAGACCCAGGAATACCGATAAACCATTGTCTCTCAATGAAATCGTTGACGAATTGGAACAATTAGAATCATCTGAATCAATGGGGTCAATGGGGCATCGTCAGATGCCCCATTTCCAAGAAATATAACTATTTTACCACCAGATAACGCGAATGCTGATGTTACAGATGAAGATTCCGGTGATGAGGAGTTTGTAACTCTGAATAATCTTCCAGGTTTGATATAGATGTCATATAAATCCTTACGTTATTTTCTCATGACAGTTGTTATATATATTTTTTTCTATCTAGGTTCTCAGCTAAGAGCTCCTGCTGAGATAGAATACATGTGTTCCGAAAGTGACGAGGACATTGAACCCTTGTCTTCTTTAGCAAAAAGAAGTCGAACCACCGAAGAACCCCAAATTGTGGAAGGTCGGCAAGTTGAGCCATCTACATCTAATTCAGCTCCAGTTATTAGCAGCACGTCAGCCATTCCTTTTGTTGATCCAACTGTACCAAAAAATCAAACATATACTTGGAGATATCGCCATAATCCTCGCGACCGACCACAATGGCAAGAAAACCATGGGCCAAGATACCTTCAAACACCCATGTATTACTTTGACTGTATGTTTGATGACTCTGTTATCGAATTATTGGTCAAATATACAAATATTTACGCGATTCAAAAGAACAAAGTGGGCAATGTGAAAACGAGTGAAATGAAGTGTTTCCTTGCTATACTTCTTTACAGTGGATATATCGAAGTTCCCCGAAGATACATGTACTGGGAGAAATCATCAGACACTGATTTTAGTATTATATATAACGCCATGTCGAGGGATAGATTCACATTTATCATGACTCACCTCCACTGTTGTGACAACGCTCAGATAACTACTGGAAATGACAAATTTGCAAAGTTGAGACCGCTTTTCAATGTCCTGAACGAAATATTCCTGAATATGGCTCCTTTAGAAGAAAAGTACAGCATAGACGAGGCTATGGTACCATATTATGGAGGACACAGCTGTAAACAATTTATACGTGGAAAACCGATTAGATGGGGATATAAGTTCTGGGTTGGAGCGACTAGATTGGGATACGTACTATGGTTTGATCCGTACCAAGGCCATGCAGCAATTATTCCACCGGCTTATAGGCAGTTAGGTATGGGAGCTGGTGTGATTTTGCGTTTTGCTGATCATTTACAATTTCGTCACCCAGGTGTGCCTTGTCACTTATTCTTTGACAATTTCTTTTCTTCTATTCCACTCTTCCACGAATTGAGTAACAGAGGGCTCAAAGCCACTGGAACAATTCGCGAGGACCGTACAAAAAAGTGTTCTTTGCCGTCCAATAAAGAATTCAAGAAGACAGAAAGAGGCACATTCAAATACAAGTCTAGCCAACCAGAGCATATTTTGGTTTGCAAATGGAATGATAATAGTGTGGTGTCGGTTGCATCCAATTCAGAAAACATCGAGCCCTTACATAAAGCTAAACGGTTCTCGCATCAGCAGAAAAAATATGTATACATCGATCAGCCTGCAATTATAAAAAGCTACAATGAAAATATGGGGGGAGTCGATAGGTCCGACCAAAACATTGGTCTTTATCGTACATCTATCCGTGGCAAGAAATGGTATTTCTCATTGTTTTGTCACTGCTTGGACATGGCGACTCACAATGCGTGGCAAGTTTACAAAACGAATGGAGGAGAGTACGATCATCTCAAATTCCGGAGAACTATCGCCAGAGGTATCTTGGAAACATATAAAAAAAATGAGAAACGCGGTCCTTGTCCCACTCCTAGAACATACAGGGAAACTTCACGCTATGATAGAGTTGATCATCTAGTAGAGTACAATGACTCTCAGCTTCGATGTTCGCTTTGCAAAAAAAATACAAACTTCACCTGTCAAAAATGTAAAATCCATTTGCGCCCTAAAACATGTTTTGTTACTTACCATACTCCTACATAGACTTGTTTGTTAATTAACGTTTTATATTTAGATAATAAAGCCTTTTTCATAATTATAACTGTTTCTTTAATTTAAAATAGGATACAATCGATAAAGTGGTAGTTATATGAGCGTTAACCTACCTGCCTATTACTACTGATCGTTAAAACGATCCGCATTTTCCGAGCTTTCCTGAAAACTCAGTTTTTTTTTGGTATTTTTCCATGTTTACTATATGCATCAAGGTAACAATACTAAAAAATTACTGTGATTCGAGATAAAAAAAAGTTTCAGTAACAACTGGGTTGGTGGTTCTTCAGAAAGGTCAGATGCGTAGTACTAGAAATCTGCGTGCGTGTATGACCAGATGTATTAACGTAAACGAAGCAAAAGGAGTATGTAAGGAGCGTGGCAGGTGGCGTTCTATAGTTTCTGCCTACCCCCATGGGAAGAAGGCGTGAGTTTATGTATGTATGTACTCCGTGTACGTTAACTAAATACTTAGCAGATTTTGGGGAAAAAATTGCCTGTGTTGTGGCTTTTTTCATTCCTAGCCCTGTCCCGCTTGATCCAGGCCCCGATTAAGCGGGAGTGGGCTAGCCAAATCGCTCCTATGCACCCGGACAAACGGGCAAGGATTGTCATTCGCTGGACGCCTGCGGGAGGACATCGACGACGATTGACGGTCTGGACATATTATCAGGGCAAACGTGGCTAGATTGCACAAAATAGTGAGTTTTTGAATAACACAAGTTATAAAAAAAGAGTTCTTGTGACGGATACAAAAAAACAATAATTTTAGTCAAGAATGTTTACTGCCTTTTTCTGCCAGATGCTGTTGTTCTCACAAATACCCAATTATACTAGAGTGAAATATTGATCTAATATATTTATCCGTTATATTTGGTTTTGGATGGTGTGGCGTGCATTTACAGGCATAGAAGTTTCAGTTTCGTATTAGACCGTGTTCAGATAACGCAAAATTCGCGCATGCTACGCACCCGCTTATACTACTTATTATTTAATCAAAAAACGCCCTTGATCACAGTCAATACGGCACTAGCCAAAGCGCGGGCACAAGGAGTGTGCGGAGTCGGCGCGGGGCGGGTGCGGGTCGATTTCGATAAATGCAATTTGAGATCTATTGATGTGTCATAAAACTCAAATTATATTCAACAAATTTCAAAGCGAGCGGGGTGGGCGCGGTGCGGGCGCGTATCGCCTGAACGCAGCCTTATGGCTGGCAACGCTACCGCCTCATTGAGCATCCAGTTTTTCAAATATAATTGACGTTTGTATAAACCTACTTACAGAAATAAACATCACTTTACATAATAATATTCAAAAATATAGTAGTTGCAAACCGGTTCAAGTTCTTGTCTATCGATGAGTCTTCTGAACTTGAGGCACAAGTGAATGATGACGCCGGCGCGCGCCGCCTGGGTGTTGGTCGGTCTCAACAAGATGGCGTCGGTTCCGTAGAAGTTCGAGTTGACCATCAGAGGCGAGCGGCCGCGCAAGTACACGTATTCCTCCCACCAATCAGACACGTAGTTACTGGACCACCTACGAGAAAAAGATACCATTACTTTGTGATGTGTTCCATCGCGTTCAATATGCTGTATCTATAAAATATGTATTGCAAACCAGCATTTATCGGGCTGTTTACACCAGGTAAAGTTAAGCCTCTTTTCAGGGTTACAAACGAAAGTTGTGCAAAATGAATGATGAATTTGTGTGGCTGGAAATATGTTTTACAAATATACTACATGTTGCTGTTACAATGTTCCTCGCAACACAAAAATCAAGTTGCTGTAACAACGCTGCGCAACTTGCTAAAGTGAGTTGTGTTGGGCAACTGTTGACCGTGAATACATGACTTAACGAACAGACAGACGGAATAGCTCTAAACATGATCGATTCTATAGTGTTCTTCTAGACGACAAGATCAGCTTATTACAAGTCAATTACTGTGACTCTTGAAGATAAGCCAATAAATTATTATGTCAATCTCAAACTTGCGTGATTCCAGCTGATATTTGTTAGTAATATAGTAATTACCATGACTTTAGTACAAGGTATCTCTGTAGCTTCACAGCAATAGATTCTTCAAATTCTTTAGATAATCTTTCTACTCTCTTATAGTTATCGTCGTCCAATAGGGGGCGAACACTAGTCAGGTACTGAAACAAAGCACACAATAAGTATTACGTTTTTCATACTCCTAGACCCTAGTAAGTTTACCAATCTACAAGTTTCTTCTAGTAGTTTATCTCTTTTTTTACTACAAAGCGTGCCAAAGAAATAGACATACATACACACATCAGAATTATCTAGGGATCAAGGTATTTTTTAAATATATTTATATTATTGCTCTATTGAAATTAAATAAAAATGTCTATTTAGATTGATTGAATAAAATTTTCTCGTATTTGTAGATCGACGACGTACTCTTTGCTTTTTCGCGATTTTTGCTTATGCTGGATTTTTCGTATGCGTGCACGCATGCTCAATGGGATTCAAGTCTGGCGATTGAGCAAGCCATGGCAGGACGTTGATATTAGCTGCGACAAGTGTGCAGTTTGCAACGATTCTGGCAATGTGTGGACGTGCATTATCATGCAAAAGCAGAAATGAAGCACCAAATTGGGTCCGCAAAGGAATGACAACATCTGATACAATCGTTTCAGCATAAATCTGCAGTAATTTGTATGTAACGATCTTGTCTGCGTCTGGTGATGCGAGCTCATCCTCCATGTCGCTCTGCTTCGCTGCCAGTGATGCGGTAACGTGTCCAAAGTCGACTTATAACACTCTTTTTTTTTGCCCCACACTAGGAATTTCTACTGTATTGTGGGTGCGTTTACAAACATTAAAATTCACATACACAAACAGCCAGACCCGGAACAACTACTTGTAGGTCATACAAATATTTGTTCCGTGCGGGAATCGAACCCGCGACACGCAGCGTAGCAGTCAATCACTTAACTAACTGCGCCAACCGTGCCGTCCATCACTGAGCACTCTGCTTAGTGCCCAGTGATTGCCACAGCACTTTGCCGAGAACCAGCTTCCAACATTCCCAGGGCTCTGATAATTTCTTCTCGGCTCAAATGACGTCTCCTCCCCATAATAACTTTCTTTTGTATTGATTCCACTAAGAAGTATGGCAAAAGTTTAACTGATTTATCCTCAAACCCGTTGCAGTATTAGGAAAATGTATTAACAGGAAATTTTCACCTTTTGGCCGAAATTCAAAAACTATTCTTATCAATTGACGAACTGTCTGTACTAAAAAGTATCCAAAAAATATACCTACCTAATTAAAAAACCTGATTTTAGTAGTTACTAAAATCAGGTTTTTTAATTAGGTAGGTATATTTTTAGGTCATAGGTCAAATGTGTCTAGGGATCAAGGACGTTTTTGTTAGTTAACAAAAACGTCCTTGATCCCTAGACACATTTGATGTATACACACATACATACTTTCGAAACACATTACCCTCCTTCTGGGGCAGTCAGATCAAAAAGGTTTTTCTTATACGCCAGCAGTTACTTTCTTCATAACCAACAAGAGTTTTTTTCTTATTTTATTTGATGTTTGTGTGCAAATCTTAGCTTGGATACCAAATTTCAGCTTTCTAGGACTTTGGGAATTGCTCTAGAGATTTTGATGAGTGAATCAGTTAGTCAGTGACGGAATCGACGTATTTTATCTATTAATAAAACCCAAAGTATAAAAGCTAGACACATGAAACTATGTGTGTGTTTATAAGTCTGCTATCTTATCTTATTCTGAGTTTTTGAAAATACGACGAAACGCTTCGTGAAAAGGTAGGTAGTGCCTGCTTTATGTTTTGGCTCGTCTTGGCGATTAAGTGAGACAGAGAAGAAATGCAATTATTTAGTTTTCAATGCTTGATTTTAATTGCTAATTTTGAATCTGAAAAGCCTCTCTAAATTGTAGACTTCAAGACTATACGTAATGTTTTATCATGTGGCATAAATATTAGAAGATAAGATCAGATTTGATATTTGTATGGGTAAACAAGTTGTTTGTTCTCTCTCATCAAACAACATTGTTTTGATATTAACTCACTTACCCGTTTCATAGTATCTCTAACAGCAGGTAGCGGTAGTCTTGGCAATGACCCTTGAAAGCTATACAACCTGGGTTTGTTCCACCCGGATAAAACTTTAACTACACTTATCCAGAGCATAGTCTTAGCCGATATCTTCGATCCCGGGGCACGAGATTCGTACATCCATCCCTTAAAAAAAAATGTTTTTGTTAATAAGTGCCATTTACCATTAAACAGGCGTTATTAACAATTTAGATTTGTAAAGAGACGCATTTACCTTGTACATTAATAGCAGTTTGAGAAGGTATCTCATGAGAAATATCACACTAAGCCACATAGTAAGAGCTGCCAATAAACAAGCGATGACCTGCCACATCGTGGAGTTGCTAAACAAAACAAATTTATTGTTACAAAAAAATAAAATGCGATTGCGGATGCTTTACTACATTGACTTGCATGCCCTTGAACATCGGTTGTGCTGGCTCTGGGCGCCTTCATATAAGTCAATTGAGATCAGCGATTAGCGATTATGTGTGTGTGTCTGGATGGTTCAACAAAAAGCGATCTTACAAATATTTGTGCTTAACCCCATGAATATATTGATGTGTATGACATTATTTAAGTGAATTACAAAACACATAGTTTATTATAAACCATTCGGTTTAGAACCCTTTTTTAACCCACTTCAAAAAAAGGAGGAGGTTCTCAATTCGTCGGAATCTTTTTTTTTTTAATGTATGTTCCTCGATTAATCGAAGACGGCAGATCCGATTTGGATTTTTTTTTTTTTAAAGGGTATACTTTACAGTTGGTCCCATTGTCATCACGTGAGGATCTGATGATGGGATCCTGGAGAAATCGAGGGAAATCCTCAATTTTATAGTCACACACCTATAGCGATTTGGGTATTTTTTATAGTAACTCGTACATTTGCACCAAAGTACCATTTGGTGAAGTGGAACTGATGATGAAGACCAGAGATGGCCACCGAAACTACTTAATAATAATTAAGCATTTAACGGGTTGCGATTCGAGTAGGTACTAGGTTAATAGTGTTGCTAAGCAATTTATGCTCGTCACAATGCATATGATGAGTAGCAGTTCTCCTGGTTCTCACCAGGAGAACTCCTCAACAATTAACGGCCCTGCATTGGGAAAAGCAATATTTTGTAAAAGGTGATGAGCAGTGTACATTTGGCTATTGTAATTTAGACTTATTACAAACTGACCCACAAAAAAGTGAAAAATAAAAAACCTTATAAAAAAAAAATAACCAACTTCCAAAAAAACACTACAAAGTGAAAAATAACTTTAATTTCGGAAGTCGGTGGCAAAAACTAAAATACAGATCCAAAAACACCGACTTCCGAAATTAAAGTTATTTTTCACTTTGTAGTGTTTTTTTGGAAGTCGGTTATTTTTTTTTTGTAAAGTCTTTTATTTACTAAGCATTTACATTATGTATACCTAAGCCCGTCCACTATCAAATTAAAATAACTATCGTATCGTCATCGGCTTTCTATGGGTGTGTTTGGTACTACCCTCCGTCTAAGAGATAAAAAAACCTGTTTTATCAGTCTCTCATATCTTTATTTAAAGTGTTTTACATAAGATTGATGAACACGGATGCGATTATGTTCCTGGCTGTGGCAAGATAATCACTAGACGGCCGATATTGTTGATTAAATTGTATTATATTGATAACTAAGCTCTAAATCAACGGCGAAACCAGATATAACCAACTTGTTGTTAGAAGCAAATTTGCATTTTAATATTTGTCGCTTAAAATTATCCAGACTTGGTATGCGCGGCCACACTTAATAAAAAAGTTGAATGAGTACAGTGTCAATAAAAAAAACATAAACCATGAAATCCCATGTTTTAGCAGTACTTAACTAATTCTACAAATCGGGTTCAAGTAACACTTACCTAGGTAAAACAGATAACGCTTTTTGTACTAATCCAAATGGGACGCTAAATCCGGCAAAATGCGCGGCCACGAGTAGTGTCCACAGCACGTAGAGAGACTGCATGTGTCCTGGGTACACGCCATTGTGCACGCTATTCTGTGAAGCAATACACTTGGATTAGTTTCTTTTTCAATTTGTCAAAAACAAAACATCTATCGTGGCTTTGTGCGTTGACAAACAGAAACAGCATGTTTCATCCACAGCGGAAACCGTGCCAGCGAACTACCTAGTCATTGTTCAAATACTTATATGATTTTGGTAAAAAAACGATATAATGGTAGCAGCTTAGTATTAGTTTACAATGTTATGACCTGGGACTACTCCTAATATAGTGGTAAAATGGTAATAATAGTCTGACTGGTCCGACTGGGTTCCTGCCACAAGCAATATCCCATAATTACATCGATTTATCATCTTGATGAAAATGTGTTTGGTTCAACATTCTTATGTACACCAAATTATTACATTTACTTTTCTTACGTAAATAGACAATTTCGTTAATAAGTTGGATTGCAGTTGCAGCCTTGCATAATTATCTTGGTTACATTTAGATTTTATTAACTCTGCAGCTAAGAATTGTGAAATATGAATTGTGGCATCAAAATAAATAATGATATCAAATGAAACAACTGCAACAGACATGGTGGGTTATTTATTTAAAAACTGGTTGCCCTGACTGGCCCTGAGTGTAACTCGCTAATTACTTAAATCATAATTATCGGTATTGAACGACACCGTAATCGCTTAATATTCGTTTATTATCACTGAAAATTAACTTAAACAATGCCCTTTTAAAACATTTCACTGAATGCTGAGTAAGTACGAGTACATAATGATTAGATTTAGTTGCCACCGTTTAGTACTATAGAGGAAAACGACAATGCAGACGCAACTACAAAGCAAATTTACATAGTATAATATATTTATTTAGAGTGGAATTGTTGTAGGTATATGTGAAAAGCAAACAGGAAACTAATGATATCAAGGCATGTTTAGGAAGGTACCTAAAATTTGAATTTGATATCAATCCATAGGTACGCAAGTAAATTCATAAGTTGATAGTTTTTTGTAGAATGTCTTAAGAGTTCTGATATACCATTGGATAGATCAGCTGACCTTTGCTATACCTAACTAAAGTTCGTTTTTTGATCCCAAATGGTAATAAACAGACTTCAAAAAGAAGGAGGTTATCAATAAAATTCGGATGTTTATATTATTTTTTATGTAAGTATTTTCGAGCATAACTTCGTCATCTGTGTAATCCTAATTACAAGTATTATGTATTGATGAGGGGATCCCATGGAAATCGATGGAATTCCTCAAATTTTATAGGTACACATAGTGATTTGGGTATTTTTTATAGTACCTAACTCAAGCATTTGCACTCGGAAAGCTCCATTTGATGAAGTGGAACTGATGATGAGGACCACAAATGGCCACCGGAACTACTTAATAATAAGTATTTCACGGTTGCGATTCGATTGGGCACTTTAATAAAGCAACTTATGCTCTGAACTCCTCAACAATTAACACCCCAGAATCGGGAAAAGCAATATTTTTTAAAAGATAATGAGCATTTGACATCAGACTATTGTAAACCACAAAATGTGAAAAATAAAAAACTTTTTACAAAAAAACCACAAACGCCGCCGCATTTTTTGGAAGTCGGTTGTTGTTTTATTGTAAAAAGTTTTTTATTGACATTTCACACACATCACAACACACGACACATCTTTGTTGTTTGTTTTTTCAATTTCAGTCATACAAATTATTATTTGGGATTAAAAAACGAACGATATTATGTATAATGTCGTTACGCACAGGTACAACATTTATGGGTGTAGTAGGTATGCGCCACGAAAGACGACTTGGTGAGCGTCGCGTCGGTAGTTGGAAGCCTGCGCAGGTACAGTCGTGTAAAAATAACGTAAGTATTTGTATAAATGTATTAGTACATTTATATAATTTATATATAAATATAGACATAATATCTATACATGTACATAAATAAATCGTCTAAGTACTATGCAAGTCGAACTATGTGGCTTGTCAAGTCTCAACGATAGTAGCACGTATTGTACTTACTCTGAAACGCGCCAGACGTTTCTTCCACGAGCGTATTCCAGACTCCCAGACCAGGTAGAGCACTTCGCGGTCAAAGTTCACATCCCATCCGTCGTGAGTGATCGCAAACGAAAACGCAACAGCCGAGTGCGCTTCCGCCATCTTGCGTTACCTTACCTACATAAAACAATCAATTTATTAGGAACATTATAACATTTCTAACAATTAATAATACCAAAATATGTTGGTGGAAATTGTAAATTAACATTCGCTTGAAAATATGATAAATTTTGCCAGCATCCACTAGGTTAGGAACTTCCCTGTTTACAATATTATGAGCCTGTAAACAATTTTTTCCAATACTTGTTTGATTTATAAAATTATTTGTAATAATTTTCAATACTTAACTCGCTTGAAAGTAATTGAAATCTTAAATCTAATGAAGCACTTTTGTTGCTGCATGTACTGTATCAATCACATTCATGATCTGATTGGTAACAGGATGAAATGTTTGAGATGGTTTTTTTTTTCTATTCATTTTATTTCGCAAAAAACAATGTTTTTATGTGATGCAAGTACAAATAAAAAAAAATGGAAATTGTCCTTTAGTTGTACTGTGAGACCTCGCTTCTTGCAAAATTTCATGCTGCTAGGAAAACGGGGACTACCTTATAGGTTTTGAAAAATTACATAATTATGAAAATATGTGACATAATTGTCCGTATCTTTGATTGCGTTTACCATGAGGCTTGAATGTTTCACCCATCTGGAACTGCAGGCAGTATTTGGAAAACAAACTGATTGTAATAGAGTTCCGTTATTCCCTTTTGTGGAAGAGAATCCTAAAAATGCTAGCTTATTCTCTTTCATATGAATATCATTGCGCTGAGCTGTTGCTTTTAGAGACAACTTACTGCAAAATCATAGGAATGGGCAATTTTTACAATTTTATGAATATTCGAGATGAATAGTACCTATAATAGTTTATCTCTTTTCTGATAACTCAAACCAGTTATAAAAATAACTGGATTTAAGATATTTTTGAATTGTCAAGGATTTGGTCAGTCAGAAAGATGAAGTAAGTTGCCCATTTCAACGCGTAGTAGCTTTCTATGAAAAAGAATGGGCAAGAAACTCCAAGGACACTCATTTAAATAAATAAAAAATGTTTGAATAAACTGGTTACATTACACCATTCATGTTGAAATCATACATTTGTGAGAACAATGTAGAAAGAATTGCACATGAAAAGCACCATGGATTAGTAGTATTTATTTAAAGCATTTATAGATAAGACATTTTCAAAATATGTAAGTACGTACAACTTCCAAACTTCAACTTTATGCATAAGTATTTTTTTCATTATTTACATATTTATATTATGTATAAATATTAAATAAGTAAATTACCAAAAAAACAAATGAAATAAAACCTCAATATTTGTGCTTGAGTTGGTTTAGCATGGGCCATTATATAGCATGGCAAAACAACATAACAAATAAAGTTGGTTTAATGAAAGGCAGACATAGCTTGGAACACAGAGTACAGTAAACACTTAACAACTAGGCGGAGCAGTAGAGCACAGCAATTGTTATTACATTGATACAATGCCATAATAGTGATGTAACTTCTAATTAAGTATTCTATCCTACACATAGAACTTTATACCAGGTACGCCAGTTCTCAAATATCTGACTAAAAACAAAAATAACTTGTTCTGAAATGCTTTTCATGATCATTGTCATTGTAAATGAAATGTTGTGGCTCAACCAATAATTAATAGCTAGTTTTAGACTTGACAGCTTTACTGAGGTTTGGTCATGTTTACCAATAACAAGAGGCAATACTTGTTATCATTAGGGACCATGCATGCGACACAGCCATGAGAACAGCTGGTTGTAGTTAGCTTAACTTCAAGATTACTTAAACTCTGATTTTTAATTTGCTAGACCAAAATGGCAGCTGAAAGGTTGATCTTTTTTTAAAAATAACACAATATATTAATTAATATTAAAGAGACAACGCAACAACAGTGACAATCCTCCTGCAGATAATGATTCAGTGGTCCTTGGTGAGAGTCAGTCAGTAACTAGATTATTTTAATGTTGACACCAATTGTCATTATAATCTAGCAAATTATAAATAAGAGTTCTTTTTTTTTAAATAACACGATTTAAATAATTTATATTAAAAAGACAACACAACAACAGTGACGGTCCTCCTGCAGATAATGCTTCAGTGGTCCTTGGAGAGAGTCACTCAGTAACTAGATTATTTACTAGGTTATTTTAATGTTGACACCAATTGTCATTTTAGTCTAGCAAATTATAAATAAGAGTTTATTACTTAATTTGATGGGAAATATTACATTATTTAAGATGAACTTAAATTATGAATGACAAGGCATTGATTGATAATTGATTATTATGCATTTAGACTAAACAAAAGACTGTTTTATCTTGATCATAATCAATTAATAATTATTCTTGACATCAAGGAAAGCTGTAATTGAGGGTATTCAAACATAATTTTTAAATTGGATTTTTTTTATCTGAACCATGATTGTGCCACTGCATTTTTTACTACATGGTTATTTTGTTATAGTGTAGTAAGCTAGTACATACCTTTATCTATTCAAAATAAATTCTATATAATTCACAAAAAAGACTTGAGTATTAATGTCGGAAAATAACAAACAGGATGGTGCTACTCTACGTAGGTACATAAGAGAAATCTCCGCACACATTCGCAACATAGAGGATATAAATACGCGTTCGGTTCGCTTCGCTACACGCACACACGCTTAGCAGGTGTCAAAGTCTAATTTGAGGAAGGCGACGGTTTTACGTTAATTCGCAACAATCGCAAGATGACTGAACCTTGATCTGTTTTTATTAAAATGCCGTAAGTTCTTAAAGTGGTGCCATTCAATTAGCTCATAACAGATTAATTAAATTGGTTTAAGGTCAAGTCACATGCTGACCACGTATAAGTCTTTACAACACCGAATATAGATCCGACCCAAATGTTCCATTTTTTCCTAAATTCTTTAATGAAATGGATTAATACTTGTGAAGATATATTTTATTTCCAAATAAAAATATTTGACTCAATCCTCTTACCTTGATTAAGAACAATTTACGAGCACCAATATGTAGTACGCAGACAGGTACTGGTACAGTAAAATAACCGTACCTTGTTAGTAACTTTATTTACACACCACCTTTAAGCATTTTGCTGCTTTCATATGTTTACAAAAATAATTTAGTACGCTTTATAAAAAGAATACCGTAAAGGTAAGTAATAATATAAATATATTTACATCCGAAATAAATAATAGAAACTTCACATTCAGACAATACGTGCCCTATAACCAAAGAGTAAGCATAGAACTGCAACAACTCAACAAGGCACACACAAGAAAGACAAGAGCGGTGCGACTTGCCAGTATACTATAGTCTTTGGGTGCGACACCGACACTTACCTACCTACTAGCGTACTACAAGACGGGTATAGTATAAGGGATGTCAAATGGTCGAAATCCTGTAGTATCGATTTTTGTTTTTGGAACACAAATTTAATGTTGTTAAAAAATATGTACAATGTTTATTTAAATAATAAAATCTAAGGTTTGTCCGGAGCTAAACGTACGTCACTTAAGTACCCTCTACCCAAGTGGAGTCTTTTCGAGACCTACGAAGCATGAAACTGATGATACCAAGATGGAGCTTACACCTCCAGAGAGTTAATTAGCACATATTTTCAAATTTTTGGTAGCTGTAGAAGTGCTTATTTAAAAAAAAATCTTAATTAAGTCTTTAGGAAATTAATCATTTCCATTGTTAATACAATTGACCAATACGCAACGTGGCATTTTTTCAGATTCTGGTTCCATTTTTTAAATAAATCTGTTTTGTATGTTATTTGACATTTTTCATGAGTCAAACATACTAACCACACCCGTGGCAAAAATTTGCAATATTCTTCCCCAATCCTTCGTTGGCCGAGATCCTCCGCGTGTCGGTACACTCGGTACAACAAAGGGTATTATAGTGACAGAGTCTAAGTGAGCGCGTCGTCTGTGCCCATTGCCAATGATGGCGATTCCCACTCGCTTGGTCTATACATACCTACCCGGAATAACATGGAGAAGTTAATAAAACAATGCGCTGGCGGTTTTTTGCCGCGACACATTATTGTACCGTAGTGCGATTTTTTGCCGCACAACTGCAATTGTAATTCGGCCTCGCATTTAACATTTTGGATTAAGTATGTATAAATCCTTATAATATAATTATTCTAACTAACAAAATAATCGATATCGATCCAGATATTAAAAATACAAAACACTATAGTATGCATTGGTTTACTACAAAAAAAAAACGTACACTTACAATTCCTAGTGTTACAATAGAAAAAAAAAAATATCAGATTTTTTTTACGAATTGACATACAGTCAATTAGTTCCCGGAGACTTCTATCATTATTTTGATGTGAAACATCTCTAAGCGCACGTATTACCCGATTGATGGCACCGCGACGCATGCCGCGTGGCGATTCACCGCTCTCTCCACGTGCGCGGTTCCCCCGCTACGCGAGTGTGTAAATAATTTCGATGTTTCACATCTGCCAGGCGTCCCGTGACGGCTAAATATTTTTATAAGAATTAATTAATTTTCTTGTAGAATATTTTTTATTGTTTCTCTTGGCTATTCAAACTATAATTTGTCACAAAATAATAGGCCCGTTTTGACGACTAGTTACGTCGCGATCGATAGTCAATCGCGACGTAACTAGTAATGTAACCATACGACTCGGTGCTCGATACTCACGATAAATCGATTCAAGATAAACGTCAAAACGGGATGCCTGCACCTTGTGATCTACCATAAAACGGGTAAAGCTGTCTGAAAACAAAATATCGGACGCGGCAGCTGACAGTTGCCACTGCTAAGGGTGCACAGTCTTTTGAGACATGGCTTACGGACGCGTTCCAACGCCCATTCCACAAAGAACTACATTGACGAAGAAACATGTCGAGTAGTGAAAGTGAAGACGATTTTCTCGAATTAGCGGCGGCTGCTTTGTGTTGTCCACCCAGAAAGAAAATATAAAAGAAGCGTTTGGGTCCATGACATAAATAAAGAAAGAACAGAGTCTGGTGAATTCCACACTTTGTATTTGTATCCACATCTAAAAGAGATGAACGTCGGTTTATACTTTATTTGAGAATGAATGAAGATCAATTTAATTTTTTACTAAATCCAATTGAAAATAATATTGATAAATTATTAACACAGTTTCGTACTCCTTCATCAGCAAAAGAGCGTTTTTTATTTATTTATGATTATACCTACAAAAATTCCCTGTTGCGAATACACTCGATAATACATTCGTCCATTTTTACGGGCAAGCTCTCGCGTAGTCCGCGGACGTGGAACTGTGCGTGGAAGTGTCCCACACCCCGTGTGTATCGTCCGCGGACGTTTTCGGCTGAGAAAAACATCCAGCGTGCCAGATTTCTGTCGGACGTGGAACGCTCAAGGTCAGCCCAAGGTTACGTCCACGACAAATAAAGTGCTAATAAACTAATAAAGAAACAGGGTACTGGTGCAGGCCACCCTGTACGGGTCGGTATCGATCGGTGCAGGTATAAAGGCTTCTACATACTGGCGCGACACAAAGACCCCGCGTGTCGCGCGATGAGCGGTGCCTTTGTGTCGCGTCGCGAGTCGCGCTGGTCTGTAGAAGCCTTAATATTCCCGTGATATCTTATGCTGAGTGCATCCGTTATAAAGAAACAGGTTTAAACTTGTCGGTACAAACCTGTACCGACTGCCTGTACCGAGCCTTAAGGGCTTATGATTGGTGGTTTGACCGGTACCTATCGATTTTTCGCTAGTTTTCAATAATAATACTCTTGACCTTTCACACATTTTTTTTGAAAACGTAACGCAGTAATTATCGTAGATTCATTGATGTATTAAAATAAGAAGCTATGGTACGCGCTCCTCGACGTGAACCGCATAAATTAGGCTAAAACGACACAATCAAACTGGCGTTTGTATAGCACGATAAATAAGTAAAATTACAGTAATCATCTAAATAAGCAGCAACAATGCTGTGGTGAACTCTTTACCACCTTATTCTTCTATATCCATAGATACTTCTATTTTGTCATATTCATATTGTTCTAAGAATGTATTGTCATTGTCATGTCACGTTTTAGCTAATTAAAACCTACAGATAGGTTTTGGCTATTATTTCAAATGCCTTCCTGTGTTTATAAAATGTGCACAAATAGTGCAAAAACCAAAAACAGAGTCCCACGGGATTAGTTTTCACTCGTAACTACTCGTAAGTACAGCCAAAAATGTTAATTAGCTGAAAAAATATTTAATATTTGCTCCATCATAAGTCGTTCCTAATCGTAAACATTCGGCCAACATTTTACATCAATGCGTAGAATTCATAGTTTATGTATCCATTAACGTAAAACTTCTTTACGCACGCTAGCCTTGGGGAGTAAGCTGGTGAATGCGTGATGAGCACTGATGAGAGCGTTACGGAAAGAGGCTACGGAAGTTGTCTAGGTATTAAACATGGAACACACTGCGTCACCGCCGCGGGCCGTCCCGTTTAATAGGTATTTATTTAAATTCACACTGGCTCACAAGACCTCAGGTTTTTTGAAGTAAAACTTCTTTTGCTAGCGAACGGTGATTTCTGTTTTACTTCAGACGTGTGGTCTAAAGCACACTCGTTTTTTTTGTTTTAGCGATCACAAACTTTAATTTTTGTAGGTGGAGCATCGATAGTTATGTAGACCGATCTATGCGAGAACCTTTTTTTCTACTGCAAAGTTAAGTCGTTAAGTCCTTTCAATCCGACGGACTTTCGAAGCAGTGTTAGGTGCTCACCTATTAATTCATAGTTTTGGTGAAAGTAGGTTTTATTTTGGTACGGAATCCCAATTGTGCAAGCTGGTTTCTATTTTTTTATCATTGGATTAGATCATCACATCTGTGAAGTTGCACAAATTAATTTTTAACCTACTGCAATGAAGAGCTATGTTTTCCGCACGTATATATGATTATATGTAGGATTCTTTATTCCTTCATAACATGATTGACATGTGTGAACAAGCACTGGCGAGTATACAAAAAAAAAACGATCGTTTTAAAGGTACCTGTCCTCCAACAGCGACGCCCTAAGCCAAGGTCCGTACCCCACGGGGGCAGCTACTGTGGGGTACAGACCTTAGAGTGTAGTCGCTTATTTTATTTATAAGTTGCACTGCCTTGAGGCCTTAGTTTATTGAGGCACTAAGCCCGGTTAAGCAGCTGACAACCTCCTAGGATGACCTGCGAGATTCAACAGGTTAAAAAAAAAATAAGTACAATTTTGTCATAGTAATATTTTTTTATACACTTTATTTGTCTAAAAATAATAGGCCTGTTTTGACATTGAATTATTTATTACTTACTAAATATTAATCACTGGTATTAAAAAAAAAACGATTTATAAGCAAAAACAATTAAAAAGATATAAATAACAACCAGTTGAGTTTTAAATGTTTTTTCCATATGTCTGGTTCCGCGTATTATATCTCGATAGGTACTTGCTCAAAATTGAAAATGCTAAGAAATAAAAAATTTAATCATCATTATCATCATCATTTCAGCCGAAAGACGTCCACTGCTGGACACAGGCGTCCCATAAAAGGCGGGTTTGCCATAATCACCAAGCTTGGCAGGCGTGTTGGCGATCACAGTATGGTGTTAAAATGCATAGAGAACGCTGCTGCCCATTCTCTAGTAAGTACCTTAGAAAAAAAAAATATCATTAGTATTTGCTCGAAAGTAGCCATGCTCTTGTACTTTTAGGTTGCATGTTTATTCAAAGTCAAGTACTCCAGTGGGTTTTTGGGGTTTTTTACCCAAGTACACTGGCAACATTTTGTTTGACAGTTGGAGTAATTTTTTGCCCATCCAATTATTTGTTTTCTTTTCGAACTGTTTCGACATTTTCGATAGAATCACAACTACTGGCACTGAGTACTTTTTCTTTATTGAAAATCACAACACAAATTATAATGTTAACAAGTGTACATAATCTATTTTATAAAGAATAAGTGCCGGGGTTTTCATTTATTAAAATGATACTATCCATTCCAATATTTAAACTCAAAGAGAAAGTAACTATATTTTTGGTAATACTATTTCTATTAGCGAGCGTATATTTTTACTTAAATCATTTGCAACAAAGCTACAACAGTGCTCAATGGTCTGGAGAACGTTGTTTATCAGAACTGACATCTATTAAATATCAATTAAACGGTAAATAAGATTTGTACTGTCAACTACTGTAAGTGTTTACTTGTTATTTATTGTAATTCATTAGTCTTTTTAAAATTGCAGTTGTCACTGAATATAAAAACCGCATAGACAAACTATTAACAGAGACACAGAAAGCTCATGATACTGAAAAGGAAAGATATAAAGATGTTATGGACAGCTGTGTAGCAATGAAACAACAGACTGCCTTATGTCAGGTAATGTAATTTTAAAGAAACTTATTTTTTATTTTACATCAATTATTAATATCAGTTTACTGGCCAGGCAGTAATATTTATGTTTTTTTAAATTTCAAACAAATTGTAGAACACACAACTGGTTAAAACCTTCATTATTAAACTGAATTAGGTAATCACAAATCAATTCAAGTAATTTAAAGACTTCATTGATGGTCATTAATTACCTATTTAGGTATACAATAAGTAGAAACAATCTGATTTATGTAAAAAGAATATTAAAGATTCTAAACACAGTGATATTTAAAGCGTATATACTAGAAACAAAGGGAGTCTTACATAATGTACCCAAGACAAGACTCCAAAAATTGTTAAATAAAGTAAATTATAATAAACATTCCCAGGCCAGGCTAACTCAATAAATTTAAATCACTTATTAAACAGAAAGTGTGTCAAAAAGGTTTCTAAAGTTCAAGATTACTTGGATGACAAAATGCTTAGGATTAATTAAGCTACTCCAATGTACCCTCAAGCAACATACTATTTTATACTAAGTTTCTTGGAATTTTATTCATATTGACATTTTTATTGTTATTGATTTATGTGACATAATATGTGAGGACTCTGTGTAGTTCTAATGATAATCTAGCAGTTTGAGTACTTCATGTAACCTACCCAAATGACCTTTCGTTGGTTTTGTTTGTTGAGTAAACACAATCTTCTGTCCTAGTCTTATGTTCTGATTTGAGCTACACTACTACATTAGTACACTACATTACTGACAAATGCTTGCACTGATTGGACGGGTCCACTCAAATCTGTATGTTTCTTTCCTCAACAGACCTTTTCAGACACCAATCTACATGGTCCTCAAATGATCTGACCAAGATTATTTCTGTATTTTTTTATACTTACTCATTGACATTGATGAATTTTTATAAGTACAATGACATGAATATTTACTTTGTAAAATATTATAATAAGTATTTTAATTATTGTGAATGTGAAGACTATGTGGGTCATAGTTATTTTTTTTGTTTTTCTCTCTCGTTTACTTTTAATCTTGGTATGGCAGTTTGAGTAATTCATGCGGCCTACCCAAATATCCTTTCTCTGGTATTGTTTGTCGAATTGTTGAGCTCTTTAAGTTCTGAGTTGAGCTGCACAACTACTGACAAATGCGTGCACTGACTGAACAGGTCCACGTGTTTCTATCTAGCTGGCCCACCTGAGCCACATCAACGAAACCGATGTAGACTGTTAGCTTATTCAATGTACCTGTCTAATCAAACGAAAATATTCAATGTACCTCCGCCAGTAAGACAGAAATGGCGTTTCATTTCGGTTTCTATCCAGCGGGGCCCTCCGTTATTCTATTGCTTAGAGACTTGAAAATGCTATTGTAGATACTCCTTCTAATGTACCTTTCAAATTATTCATTTATTTTCATAATCTTTGGATATTACAGCAGAAATTACATTCGTAGGTTTTTTTCTATCCAGCGGGGCCCTTTTTATCCTTAGTATTTACAAGTGAAAGTCGCACGCCAAATCAAAGCATTTTCAATGTACTTACAGGGATTAATGCGTTTGTTTAGATGCGATAAGTACATAATTGTATTTTTGAAAAATAAACTTATTGGAGAACAATTTAGGTACCTACGCGTGAGTTCCATCAAATTGTGAGTTTCAGGTAACGCACCGAACGCCTGTGTCCTAAAGTTGCATCAACTGGCTGATAGTAAGCTGTCTAAGTCAAAAGAAAGTAAATTAATAATAAATTTAATTTCATGTAGGGTCAGCAAAATAGTAGCATATGAAACTATTAACTACTTATCACCTGTTATTATAAAACGAGTGTAAAGTATCACACGAGTGTTTTAATATGTGTGTAGTTTCTTACACTACTTTATCTAAACTCATGCAAATTCATTAAAACAAAACATTATAATTATTCATCTTCAAATCATCATTTTAAAAAAAACATTATTTAATATCGTAAATCGTAATGATGGCGCCCAAATTCAACATTCAACCGGGGGGGTACACGCCACATCAGCCGATCCTGTTACGATGACGCGCCACCATTATAACTACAAAAAATGTAAAATCACTGGAGCGAATCTAGTGCACATCTCAAATTTTGGACTAGACCAAGTACAGAAAACAATTGTTTGTATTTAAATTCATAGATAATTATTGTTATTGCGCTGTATCAGTATCACCTTTAAGTTATTTCGATTGTCGACGGCAACTAAAACCTATGAATTGAGAACTCATTGGTCTTGGTCAAGTTGTTCTACTGGAAAAAAAAGTTATTATTTATAGCATTTTATGGGAATGTGTGAATGACTAAATAATTTTTTAATTTTAGTTGTATGTGGATAAAGTTTTGATTTCTTAACTAGAATTTTACGTTATGAGAGCAGATAAAACATTAAAAGGTGAAATACCCTTTCAAACAAAAAAAGATTTTTCAAAATCGGTCTATAATTGACGCAGTAATCGCGTAACAAACATACAAAAAAAAAAACAGCCGAATTGAGAACCTCCTCCTTTTTGGAAGTCTGTTAAAAAGTCATTTTGAAATTGAAACTTCGTCTCGTATTATAAATTGCCACTTCAATGTATGTTTCATATTTGAAAAAGTGATATACGATCGCTTTCATAGCGCAGTTTCCGAAAAACTCTGTACACAGCATCGAGATATAAGTACTAACGTACCTAGAGAAGCTACGTCAAATAACTGAATTGTCCTATTCTTCGTAATTTGAATCGCTTCGTTCGCGCAGCGCTAAAATAATAACAATTCGTCTAAACCGTAACTAATTTACCACAGCGCTAGATTTGCTGCGGAAATGTATTTATTCTATATAATTTATTATTGTCGGAAGTACTAGGCGCGAAAGAGCTAGAGAGCGACTGAGTGAGGTGGGGCGCGATCGCCGCAGTTGAACGAGACAAAGTAGGTATTTACGGTGTCTTCTCTAGTACGTTAGTACTTATATCTCGATGGTACACAGACAAATTGTTCCAGCGATAAGCTAACTCGAAAAGTACCTCTTGTGCCTCTTGACTTACACCTTCTACAAATGCGTGGTATTTCTTTTTTAAACGAAGCCGTTAATCTGGGCATCACTTATGCTGGAACAGTGTGTGGTCATGATGGTTGCACTGGTATTAAAAAAATTGTATACGAAGTACAGAATATGGTAGCATCTTGGAAACTTACAAGTTAATATCTGTAATTCAATACTGCCCTAGTATAGGCGACATTGGCCATTACAAAACCCACTGTTTACGTCAAAATGGCAGTTGGGAATGTCATGACGATCTGGACGCTATAGTAAAAGTTCTCCAAATAAATAAATAAATTATACCGCATTGCGTAATTTATGTGAAACAATAGTTTATTCATTTGAAAAAATATACCATGTCAAAATAATATATTCTGTGTGCATTATTATTTATCTACGTTGTCATGCTGACCTTACTTTTTGTTAACAAAACTACTAAAGTGAACATATCCTTTTTCACCGTTAATTATTATGTTTATCACAAAAAACGCATTAATCCCTGTAAGTACATTGAAAATGCTTTAATTTGGCGAGCGACTTTCACTTGTAAATAATAAGGATAAAAAGGGCCCCGCTGGATAGAAAAAAACCTACGAATGTAATTTCTGCTGTAATATCCAAAGATTATGAAAATAAATGAATAATTTGAAAGGTACATTGGAAGGAGTATCTACAATAGCATTTTCAAGTCTCTAAGCAATAGAATAACGGAGGGCCCCGCTGGATAGAAACCGAAATGAAACGCCATTTCTGTCTTACTGGCGGAGGTACAGTCGCCAGCACATCAAGTTACCCCACTTTGACCTTGAACGCGTTATGAGCAACAACAGCGAGAATCGTACGAAAGAGATACATAACTTTTTGTCTGTTCTTACTTGTTATGTTTCGTGCTGCAGTGCGTACGTGAGGGTGTGTGCGTATGCGCGTCGTGGTGTAGAATAAGATACTGTGCGATAAGAAACAGCGTGGTTGAATAGGTACTGAATCCTTGAATCGAATAGAAATAATGGCATGGTAACAAAAACAGGCGGCCCGCGCAATATACTTAAATCAATATTTTTTATTTAAATTATATTTTACTTAATCGTTAATTCTTAAATATTTGTTGGAAAGTTACATAAAAGTATTAAGTTGGTATTATCTACTCTTATTACATTTAAACAGATCTCGATGAATATTCTTAAGTAGACAGGTATAATCTGATGTGAGAAAAACATTTTTTATTTTATTTATTTCAAACAGGTTCTAATTACCTTTTCGGAGTTTTGTTACCTACTTATTGGCGGGTTGGCGGTCACCTAGTGTTTTCGTGCGTTCCTTGCTCTTCTATTCTAAGTATTTTTACGAAATTTTATGTCGAAAACCCAATACACAATGTGCTTGAAATTTGAAAAAATATGGATACCTACCTCATGACGAACGTGTATGAAGTTAAGTTAATTAATTACTTATACCTACAAAAAGCCTTTTGTAATCCGCCGTTCCGCGACACTGTCAAAAAAAAAAAAGTTGAACTTAGGAACGGAATTATCTATACCTACCGGAGTTTGCTTATACATGCGAGTTCAACCTTATTGCGCTAGTAATAAGATACGATTTCAAAGGTTATGAATTTTCAAATAAAATTCTAATCTATTATTATCGTTACTTCCTAAATATGTTACTTAGACTAAAGCTGAAGAGTTTGTTTGTTTGGTTAAACGCGGTAATCTCAGGAAGTACTGGTTCGAATTGAATAAATATTTTTGTGTTGGATAGTGCATTTATTTAGGAAGGCTATATAACATCACGCTACAACCAATAGGAGCGGAGCATCAATGAAAAATGTTGCAGAATCGGATAAAACTATTCCTTTTAAGAGGCCGGATGGATGCGTAGTTCATACAAACGTAATACCAAAATAATTTGTAAATCAAACATATTCTTACGGTAGTGTGTCTTTATTCCGATTGGAATACAGAATATCTAGGTTCCTAAATATATATTTTGAATGGACACTGATTAAACAAGAGTTATGAGAAAAATAAGTTTAAATTCTTCATATCTCATCTTTATATCATTGTCCTTTCAAAATATGTATTTGGGAAAATAGATATTCTGTAATCCAATCGAAATAAATACACACTACCTTAAGGGGCCGGCGTAGCATGCGTAGTTCATACAAACGTAATACCAAAATATTTAGTAAATCAAACATATTCTGAAGCTAGTGTGTATTTATTTCTATATATATTATATATATATATGTTATAAGAGGTTATGATACGAGATATGAGAAATTTAATATTTCTATAGAAAACTTATTTTTCTCATAACTCTTGTTTAAATCAGTGTCCATTCAAAATATATTTGGGAACATAGATATTCTTTATTCCAATCGGAATAAAGACACTGTTTGATTTACAAATTATTTTGGTATTACGTTTGTATGAACTACGCATGCTACGGCCCGGCCCCGTTGCGTACGCTGTGTAAACGGTTAAAGCTACGCAAAAATCATGTATGACGGAATTGCTTCCCTTTAAAAACTATATTACGAGAATATGAGTTTGTTTGTTACGCATCATAATTAAATGTTGCACGTAACACGTTGTCAGGGGTACAGAAAAGGACATGGGTTCCCTTATGAACCTATTAATATGAGAACTCGGGTGAAGCCGCCAATAATGCGAAAGTGAGTTTGTTTATTTGTTACGCTTTCAGTTTTCACGCAGTGACGTAGCTAGTAATGGGGCCCCATATCAAAAACTCTTGGCGGGGTCTTTTGCAAAAAGGACACTGACGTTTTTTTAAATACTAAAAATATGCCGTCGGGGCCCCGTATATTAGATACGGTGGTAGCTACCAAAATGCAAAATTCCATTATGATCGGTTATGTAAGTAGTTAAGGAGCCAAAAGCAGGCAAGTAGGGCTCTTGGTGCCTTAACTACACAACCGATCATCATGGAATTTTGTATACCTACCTATCAGAAAAGGACATAGGATAGGTTCCTACGGGAACGCGTGTGAAACCGCGGGAAAAATATCAAAATAAAATGCGGAATATCAATCTTTTTATTTTTAAACATTATTATAATTAAAAACTTAAAAACCTACCTACTCTCAATTTTAAAATATAATTACAACCAAATATAAAAAAACAAAATCAACGATCAAAATATTTTATTTCACTTATGCCTACATGGGCATTTATAAAACGTCAGAAGCTAGGTGCATGGTTCCAATTAGTTGTTTCCTATGGAGAAGAGCCGGCAAGAAACTCCACAAAACCAAACTAAGTATACAAGATTAAAGGAAAAATTCTCAAGAATATAACAATGGTGCGAAAAGAAGTTTAAAATTTTAATTTACGGTATTAACTATTAAATTATCTTTGTCACGTTACTAGAAGAATTATCCATATTAATATTATAAATGCGAAAGTAACTTTGACTGTCTCTTACGCCTTCGCGGCCTAACCGCAGGGCAATTGTGATGAACAATATGGAGATAGTTTGAATCCTGGGGAAGGACATGGAGGAAGGTTTCTTGGCAGGGCGGTCTCTCCGGCGTCCTTCAGGCGCCTCCTGACCATTGAAATCTAAAACAAAAAGAATTTTTGTCAATTTCAATACTTAGGTACTGATTTCTTTATTACAACAAATTGTACGGGCCAACTTATAGTTATGGGATGGTTAAAAATTATTCTTCAAAATATAAACTTATACAAATAAATAAACTGTCGAATTGAGAACCTTTGTTGAGGTGGTTTGTAAAGAATTGAAGGAAGATTTATCAAATAGTTTTTTTTCTCTTTTTTTTTAAAAAAACGTTGCCCCTTACTAAGAATTTCTTCTGTATTGTGGGTGCGTTTACAAACATTTAAACTCACATAAACAAACAGCCAGACCCGGAACAACTACTTGTAGATCATACAAATATTTGTTCAGTGCGGGAATCGAACACGCGACACGCAGCGCAGCAGTCAATCGCTTAACCACTGCGCCAACGCCAACCGTGTCGTCAAATAGTAATACGAGGAGTCTGGCCACGCGGCGCGCGTAAAACCGGTTTGAGTGAGCGCCGCGCGCCGCGCCGAGCGGCCCTTCCAACTACATTCGTCTAGTAGGTAGTAGTTTGTTTTGTGTAGTAGGTATTTTTTTTACACTTTTTAAGGCTTCTACATACCAGCGCGACTTGTCGCGCGACGCGACACGGCACAAAGGCCCCGCGTGTCGCGGGACGAGCGGTGCCTTTGTGTCGCGTCGCGTCGCGCGATAAGTCGCCCCGGTATGTAGAAGCCTTTAAGAAAACTATGTTTAATGTAAGTGATGAATAAGTTAAGGTGATAAAGGCTCGTGTCCTCGTACCGACTCGCGCAATATCGCGGTCGCGACAGGCACCGACAAAGACAATTTCTTTGTCGAGTCTGTACGAGCATTAAGTGTGATTACAAGCTACACATTCACATCCGATTCTGACTTCTATGCCATACGCATAAGGGTGGCATTAAAAGCATAAACGTGGTTACAATATCAACTGTTTATTACAGGTGCCATTTGTCATGCCACCAACGCAATAGAAATCAAAATCGGTTGAACGGACTGTAAAAAAAGGTTTATTTAAACGTCTTATCTTATTTCAAATGGAGTTTATGTATAACTCTGAATTTAAGCTTGCACGGTTACTCTACATTGAAAGGCTTCTACAGACCGGCGCGACACAAAGGCCCCGCGTGTCGCGCGACGAGCGGTGCTTTTGTGTTGAGTCGCGAGTCGCGCCGGTCTGTAGAAGCCTTAGAAAACTAACAATATCGGGAACTCACCAAGAAAAAACACAAAGAAGATACCTATTTAACTATCCCTTCTGTTAACTTAATTCGATAGTTCTATAGATACACACCATTGAAACATTTTTTCATTATTAGTCTTTGTTTATTTTAATTAATAATTATCATTACAAAAAAATATTACTCACCGTTAAGCCGAAAAATATCTAATACTCGGCATCCACTCCATCGCAGCGCTACGAGTATGATGAGCTCCCTTTCAATTTGCGTCAATTGAGGCGCCTTAATATTTAACCGCACTTATTTACTTTATTACAAGTGAACTGTCACTAATAATGAGACACAATTACTTTTTCTATTGTTACCGATCTCTATGAGATGTTACGACTCCAATCCAAATTCCAACTGAGTTCAACTGACTGACCGATTGACGTAAAAATTAAATGGTAAATGGATAAACGTCAAACGAACGATGTGATGAATGACGAGTGAATTTCGTTGAATTTCGTGAAGGTTCGGGAAAACTCGGGTGCGGCGGCGGCCGCGCCGGGGCACGTGGGTGTGGCTTATTCCTAGTGAGACATGATAATTGGCTCCCAATTATTAGTATGTGCAACCATTGGGCAATTTTAGAAACTTAGCAAACTCCACCAATCATGCCAAAGATACTTTCTTTCTAACACTCGATGGCGCGTCGTAGTTATAGATATGTATAGGGTTTATGTTGATGTGCTGCCGTCTGTACATTGAATATTTTTGTTTGATTAGACAGGTACATTGAATAAGCTAACAGTCTACATCGGTTTCGTTGATGTGGCTCAGGTGGGCCAGCTAGATAGAAACACGTAACAGGTCCACTCAATCTGTGTGGTTCTTTTATAAAAAGACCATTACGACAACAACCTACATGGTCTTCACATGATATGACCAAGATAATGTCTGGACTTTAAAAGATACTGTGACCTCTGAGTTTGTTTCGGCCTTTATTCTCAGAGTAGTCAGACCTCATCTAGTTTTTAAAATATGATTGACGTGTAAAAGTGTAATATAATATAATAGAAGTGTAACGAACCTACTTACAGAAATAAAATCATTTATTATTTAATAAATAGTACTACCTGGCAAGGCAATATGCAAATATTGTTCAAATATTACAGTTTGTTATCAGCTTTATCACATTCCATTTAGATAAGTTTTGCTTTTTAATGAGGAGCAAATTAACAAGTTGACCATTTTTATCTAAACTCTACCAACTTTAATAGGCAAACTATGAATACTTGATACCTTGTTTGTACAGTCAAACGCATGCCAGTGTGCACATACCCAAAGGATTTGAAGAAAATTTCTAATTAATTGCTTCGTATGTTGGAAAGATTTGTTTGCTTGACAACATAAATAATGCAATGAATGTAGTTTTTTAATTGTCAAAATGAAAGGCATTGCAACTGTAAGTGTGTTACGCAGTTATAACCCTGCAGGTCTTTCGTGTTATTGAATGTTCGTACTTAAGCTAGTGTAACTCAAGGAATTAATCTTTTACCCCCTTATTATAAAACAGGATTTGTATTTTGACATGGCTTAAACCATGCAGCCAGTTTTTGTAATAAGAACGTAACAGTGATTGAAATACCGTTCTATATACAAAACTGAAAACTTAGTTCGGTACTAAGTTGTCAGTTTTGTGTTTAGGAACTTTATCATAGTCGAAATAAAGTTCGAAATTCAATAATGGCTTCATGTTTTAAACCTGGGTCTGAAGATAAACCTTGTTTTGGAATAAGGGGGTATGAGTTCTTTGCGAAGCGCTAAAAGGTATGTTTTATAGGGCATTCATTTTTAATGTAGGTAAGCAAATGGCATTCATCCACTAGGTCTTGTTTATCAATTCACTTGTTTTCAACATCACCCTGCACATAATTTTTGTTCAGGAGAACGTACCTATAACGCGCGAGCGCTTTGCACCTTTCATCACCGCCGTTTTGCCCTTCCTGATCCAATAATGATAATATTAGGTACGTTTCTTGTCATCGTATTTCTGTTTGTCATGACGAAAATGCATTAGTTATGTCCAAAAATATTATTAAAATCCACAAATTATACGTTATCAGAAAAGCAACTTTACAAGTCAACCTTAAAAGTTAAATAATATATAAAAAACTTTTTGTAAAAAAAAAAATAACCGACTTCCAAAAAAACACTACAAAGTGACAAATAACTTTAATTTTGGTTATTTTTTTTTACAAAAGCTTTTTATTTTTCACTTTTTAGTGGGTCCGTTTTTAATTTATCTAAGTTACAATAGCCTAAAGTCAACTGCTCATCACCTTTAACAAAAGACTGCTTTTCCCGATGCTGGGACGTTAATTGTTGAGGAGTTCTCCTGGTACGAACCAGGAGAACTGCCACTCACCATATGCATTGTGACGAGCATAAATTGCTTAGCAACCATATTCTATATTATGTTGTTCTGGTGGCCATCTGTTGTCTCCATCATCAGTCCAGCACCACTTCACCAAATGGTGATTTTCGGGAGCAAATGCACGAGTTACTTAAAAAAATACCCAAATCGCTATAGGTTTGCCTATAAAGTTCGAGGGTTTCCCTCGATTTCCATGAGATCCCTTCATAAGATTCTGATTTGGTGGCAATGGGACCACCTCGGGAGCATACCCTTACAAACAAATAAATAATTATCAAAATCGGTCCATAATTGACGGAGATATCGGTGAACAAACATAAAAAAAAACATACAGCCGAACATATAACCTCGTTCTTTTTGGAAGTCGGTTAAAAAAATAACCATACGCCTCAAGAGCGCATCGGTTGTTTATAACAGCAAAACTATAGTACTTACTTACGGTATCGACGCAGTAGTGTCGTGTAGTGGTTGTCGACAACAGAGTTGGCTGAAAACCTCAAGTTCGTACGCATTTCAGGTTAAAAGATACGGCGACATATTTATGTAGCAGGCGCCTCAGAGGCATAGGTTATCCTTCTAGAGTTAACACTAAAATTAAATAGGTATATCATCACGCCTTGTTTCCCCGTATGGTTAGGCAACAGTTATGAGACATGCGGTCGGCTGTAGGTACAGTTTACTATAAACTATTAATTTTACTTATTTATTTTCATACAGGACCTGCCTACTCCGAAGCGATAATCCGAAGTATCGGCCGAATGTTCGGTCCTTTCTTGACTTCCAAAGTTTCCTTCTTTGACTTTGAATCCTTACCCGACTTCAAGTCTTCAAGGATTTTAATAAATCGAAATGCTACGTGACGTCTTTCGGTCGAATGCGGCGTCCAGTCAACATTCTATACAAACTGAATGGAGATACAATTACAAGAACTGATTCCAAAGACCTGGGAGTCATATTCGACTAAGCTCACTTTTCACGACCACATCACATCCACTGCGAAGGAGTCCTTCAGACGCCTTGGCTTTGTTTTAAGGAACTGTCGTGACTTCCACAATCCCCACGTTATCAAGCTTGTTTTTGGGGCATTGGTCCGTAGCAAGCTTGAGTTTAGTGCGTGCGTATGGAATCCTTATGAGAAGCAGTATGCGTTAGCTTTTGAAAAAGTTCAAAAAGCATATCTTAGATACCTCTACAAGCACATGTACGGATTTTATCCTCTCTTGTATCCCACTAAATTCCTGTTAGGTTGCTTAAGTTTCAATTCTCGTCGCGCGATCAGATGCCTGTAATATTTAAAATTCTTAGGGGGATTATAGATGTTCCTTATCTGCATAATTAAATCTGCAATCTATTTGTCCCAGACAATTACTGTCGTGGCAGAAAACACCGCTTACTTGCCGTAGGGGAGATGTAGGTAATGGGGGTCACTTAAGCTAGAATCGAAATAAAACCAAATATAATAATCAACCAATTATTGCTTTGCTCTTATAACAAACTTTACTTATCTATCTATCAATTGAGATCAACTTTAATCACTTTGGCTGATCAATTTTGGAACAAAATAGATTTAAAAAAAAAAACAGGTTCGATCACTATTCTCAACATCGGTTGGCAATGATGATCAGCATGTAGACAATGGTGATCAACACATATCACACACATAATTGCCTTTATTTTTTTTTATTTTTCGATCTGGTCGTCTTTTATTAGTGTTGACGTCAAAATCGTTGCATGTTGTTTTTTTCTTCCTTGTCTTGTCATGAGAAGGTGCTTTCTTAGGCATTTGAAGGCAATTGGAGTCACCTGACTCCAATTGCCTACAAGGGCGTAATGGAGAAAAAAAATATTCTGACGAGAAAGTTGAAGCCATAATAACAATCTGGGTTTTAAATCGCAATCTACAATGTTACGATTATTACGTATCACAAGTGTACTACATCAAGAAACATTTACTATTTAAGCCTTACCTTCTGATTTATCTACTCGAAAAATTAGATTAGAATGGCGCGAAATCTTCGCACATCTTTTTCTCTCCAGCGTGTCGCGCGAGCAGAGTCCGCGCACGGGAACCGAATGGAATGATGCAAAGCTAGCGCGTAGGTATGTTGTCATCGCTCGCTCGCGTTCGGTTTTTGTTGTTTTGAGGTGATCACCATTGCCAACTGATTCCGACTGCTTACATCTCCCTGTTGCACATTCCAAGTCACCTGTTCCTCGGACATTTGCCGCTATTAACACTCTCCTCTCCTGAACTCAAACACAGATCTTGATATGTTTGCGAATGAATGGAAGGTGATACTGCCAGAATGTTTGAATTTCTGTGAGAAGAATGCATGACTGTGTTAAATAAATAATATGTTTAAATAGTGTACTTGGCTTCGGCCGTTCGATTTAAAATAAAATAAATAAATAATAGTCACGTTTTTGATTTTGACATCTCTTTGACCGTCGTTTTTAGGGTTCCGTAGTAAACAAGGAACCCTTATAGTTTCGCCATGTCCGTCCGTCTGTCTGTCTGTCTGTCTCTCCCCGGCTTAACTCAGAGACGCTTAGTCCTAGAAAGCTGTAATTTGGCATGGGTGTACATATTAATCACGCCAAAATATTCGTAAAATAAAACCATGAAATACTTTTTTTTTTATTTAGGGTACCTCCCTTGCACGTAAAACGGGGATGATATTTTTTTTTCTTGCCTAATACATGGTGTGGGGTATCGTTGGATAAGCCATTTAAAAATATTGTGGGTCTGTGATAAAAAAAAAACAATTCTGTGATCCGTTTGCGTAATATTAAGCTTTAAAGTGCTATTTTTTGTTAGAGTCAAGTGTGTCACCCCCCGCTGCCAGCTAAATGGTTGGTTTTGGATATGTGAAAAAATTCATGCCAGTAGTATATATAACGAAATTAAAAGGAAAACTATCACAGCTAAGTAGGGTTTACAAGTTAACGAGTAATAGTCGACCAACTAAAATTGGCAGTTGAAGAATTGAACGTAACGTATATCGATGTATGGGAGGGAGAGCATGTTTTTCAACTACAATGTTAAGTTTCTTTTTGAGATAAACTCATCCTAACTACGGAGCCCTTTATTGTGCGTGGTCCGACACGGGCTTGGCCGGTTTTTTTTTCTTTCGTTGTCTGCCATAGTCAGCCGTAGTCAGAAAACTGCCGAACATTCGGCCGATACTTCGGATTTATCTTGGGACTAGACCCCCAGGTTTAAAAAAATACAGATAATATTATAGTGTTTCTTCTTTAGTTCTTTTTTAGCATAAAGAAGTTCTTAAAAAAATAGAGAAGTAGGTAGTATTTATTTGTTAAGTGTATGTTTGTTATTATGTTAATAATAATGTATATGAGTTGAGAGTAGTGGGGACACAGTGAAAACGGCCGCGACTTATTAGTTGTAGGTCTAAGGCCGCGTCCTAACCAAAAAGGAACGTCGTGCAAGTACGCGATCAGACCAGGGTATCCTATTACAGCTTGAATATAACTTGAATCAACAATTTATTTATTGTGCATATAGCCAATGGCTCTGCTGTCCCCAACATAGCTGGGTAAAGGCTGGGCAGATGATGAGTACCAATAAGTAAATTATTGATTAAAGAACCAACGGGATAATTGCGTAACACACTATCAGTAGGAATAGGTATCAATTTGTCAATTCAACAACATACATTGCGTTATTTACGTTGTTGAGCAGACATTTTTTTCTAACATATGAAGCAATGGTTAGCAATATACTTCAAAATCATTCTGATTCAAACTGTGTTACGCAATTACGGGGCTGCTTTATTTTTTAGCGACAAAGAAATAATTGATTTTCATTTTTTTTATTTACTGGTTTCCAGAGCCAATTTGAAGATCTACAAATTGAATGCAAGAAAGTTAGAGAAGACTACAACAAGGCAATCAAGGAATTAGATAAAATGAAGTCTGCAGGGTAAAGAAAATTATAATGGAGAAATATTCAAGCAATTTGTTTTGGTTGGTAGCTAATCAGGTGTTAGAACAAGCTGACTGAAATACAAATACTGAATACTTAATTTGGCTAAAATAACTTTATAATGGGTTTTATGAACACCAAAATAAAAAGTGTTTAAGTACCTATTAAATATATTTAAAAAAACACCTACGAAGAGAAAAGTAATTACTTATTGCATTCATTTTCACTGCTGCGGCTGGTTCGTCCTGGGTCAGCAAATATGTGTAGGGTTTTTCATGGAGTCTGTTAGTTTCAAAGTGCACCACATAGCCACCTAGCAGCAATATTTATAATGACGAAACGGTTTTAAGATGGACGATGCCCAAAAGAAACCTATAAAATAAATGCAGATTGACCATAATGAAACTAGTGCCTATTAATAACTTTTTGTCAACCAACAACTGTCCTACTGTTGGGCAAGGATCTTTATTTGCATAAAACGTGTAGGTATATTGTTTAAAAGGGTATATTGTTTATATGGAGTGCGATGTAGATACTGTAAATTGTATTTTCCAAGCCCAAGGTATATCGGATAATTCAAGTTGGTAATTAGGTAGATGTTTCTTTTTTTATATTATTCACCAATTTATTGAATGAAAGTATGTCTGAGCAGTATTTTTTTCGGTAACATAATAAACATTTCTGTGAAAGACCGAAGTTTAAACTCTAGGTCCGACAATGACGTGACAATATTTGAGAAACTTCATAGGTTAAGCGGTTAAGCAGCAAACCAAAATAACGTGCATGTAAAAACGAAATGTAAGTTTAAGAATATGTATCTATGTATGTACTTTAAGCGTTGAATTCACATGCTACTTTCGAGCAAATGCTACGTATAGCGTTCAATTAGCATGTGTATTCAAAACGAGCATGTCATGAGTATTTCACATGGTACAGAGAGCATGCTGCCAGGGTTGCGAGTTTGTCCGAAAGGGATATCGTGGCCCTGGCACACAGGCAAATGAAGGAACACGGGTGGGTTTTAGTCAGTAAAAGTCTGACACGCCCTCCCGCTCTGCCCAGAGCGGGAGAAGTTATTTGATAATTTCCCACCCAAAGCGTTGTATAGACCAAAGATGAGAATTTTGTAAATACAGCTTCTATTCATACATTATTAGAGTTGACTATACGAAATTAGGCATCAAAACATTGAAGAAACAGCCTCTAATGCTGCATTTTAGAACTGTTATTGCCATGTTTGTTTCTAGATTAATTTGATGACGGTATTATTATTATCATCGAAAACATTACAATGAAAGATAATTAAGTAAGTACATGACTAGGTACTTGTTTTTATAGAATGATGTTAGAATATTTGAACAGCATTTTACCTCTTGAATGTTAAGTTTTTCTCGAGTTCTGTACGAACAATGTTGCATCAAATTTCTCCGAACAGCGCGTGCAGCGTCCACACAGAAAACCGAAATTTGATCGCCACGATCGTTTTTGACGAACATAGTGTTTGATGTTCGTTAGTGGTACGTATACCTACATGCGAACAAAGTGTTCGATGTTCGTGTTCGTTCGTGGGTAGTTTCAGTGTGGCTATACGCTTTTAGTTGCTACTGTTTAAAATGTTCTATAAAGGTTGTTAATTTTAGCGAAATAAGCAGGACTGATCTAACAGTGTTGTTTGCAAATGATGCATTGCACCGTGATAAAGAAATATTTACATCGAACAAATAATGTAAAAAAGTTATATTACATAACATCATATAAATATATTATAATTTTTAGATTTAATACAATAAATTGTACCCATATTTGTTGTTGTTGTATTGACCTAGTATGTAACCTACCTTAATATATTACACGTTAACAAACTCGAGCTTTCGAATAATTCGACACAATATTACACAGGTTTGTAAACTAATCTATACGTTCTAGTTCAGACTACCCAAAAAACTAAGATTTTGGTCTAGTCAAGTTGAAAATATTCTCAGTCGAGATCCTTAAGTTTAGAATGACTCCTGGCAAAGTGAATGGTCCACCCGAAGTAAGAGACGCCTCCAAGTAAGTAATTTTATACCCTCGGGAGAAGACAGCAGGTTCCTCAGACCTTCAGTGTATTGTATTTTATAATTCCTACATTGTTTGGTATCCTTGCTCGTAAGTCGTAACATAAAATATTAGTTCTGACTGAATATTTAAGATCATAGATGGCGCTACGCCAGCTTTGAAAATTTCGTTCAAACGCAATCTAATGTTTAAATTTTATTAAGCGATTTTTTTAAATTTCTTAACGTAACGTAAACGTGTAACGTAGCAAATAAATGGCTTAGGGTTAAAACGTAGATGGACGTATTGTATGTACCTACTTGAACCGAGAAATGCAAGGCATTACCAACTTGACTGATTAACAGTAACGGATGTAACCGCTAGATGGCGCTATAAGGACGACCACAGTCGGCAGTCGTGACTGCCGCCAGAGTTGGGACGTCTACAGCCAGCCGTACCGCATGGTACGGCTGACTGTAGACGCCGCCGCAGTTGTCGCTGTTAGGTACTAGTTTTACCTACTAGTTTTGGCTCTTTTTTTAGTTTTTCAATGTTTGTTTTTAACATTCCCATTCTTCAATAAGATTTACCCAGTTAAGTCTACATTTACACACATTTTTGGTATAAATACCTACTTTATCTCAGGAAGGAAGGTCCATTGAGGCACGACACGATACAACTCTGGCTGTGGATCGCTTTGCCCTCCCCTTGCCGCCCTTGCGTCGCATAAGTATATAGGTTAGGTCTATAGTTATGATAAAAAAGTGGAACTTCGCAAGCCGTTTCGCAAAGTTCCACGCACGACGCCGCCGTCCGCTACCACGAGTATTAAAAACTTTGCGCTCATTTTTTCAGGCTATTTGTTTTTTCTCGTTTAGGAATTGATTGATTGATTGAGAGTGAAAAAAATAAGCTTATCGTCAATAGACAGTTAAAAAAAAAGACCGTTGAAGGGCCTAGTAATTAATTACGTGTGACATATGAAACGCTACCGTCTGTCCTTCTAACACATTCCTCCATAAATTATAAATACATATAACAATCTTATCTTGCATTTAAAATGTCCTTAGCGCCTGTGCTTAAAGTATCTTTTGCAGCATCGATCTAGTATGGTGGATGATTAGTTATTTGGATGACGTTAGGAGCACGATAGTTTTTTTTAAACAGCAGTAGGTACGGCAGACAGCCTGTCGCCAACACCGGATGTATGCAGACCTTTAAACACTTTAATGGTGAACTATTTCAGCAGGGGGCCGGTCATGTTGATCAAAGAAAAAATTTTTTTTGTAATGTTGTCCATAAAAAGGAAGACCGTGTGTCATTGCGCGTCTTTTCAAAAACCAGGAAGGCCATCCTTCATAGTGTGGGCAGAAACACCTGTAAAAAAGATAGCTTAAGCTAGTTTTCATACATGGTTACGAGGAATGGGTTAATACATGGTCAGTTTAGCAAAAAAAATTCAAGAAATACCTACCAAATTATTCGCTCATGTACAGTTGCTGACCTAAAGGCCAAGGGAAGAAAACATTTCGTTTTTTATAAAGTGGGTAATTATTTTCGTTACTTACCATTAGATATTCTAGTCATCTTTTCTCTTTTTATTTTAAATTTTCCTTAATGCTGTACTGTACCTACCTATTACAAGTTTTAGGAGTAGCATCAGAGGGTGGGTTTGGAACGTGAAACCGTCGAGAAACAAAATTAATCCATTTGGAATTTATCCGGTGCAGTTACCCTCGAGGTTCAATTAAAATGTAAATGGGTGTCGTCGGGGCCGGCCGTGGGCTGGGAACACGCGCCTTATCGTAACACACCAGGCCGCCACTACTGTCACCCTGTGAATAGCTGTTCGTAGCTACCTATCAGCCCATTGAAACTTCATAATTACGTTTTAAATATAGTAGGTATTTCTCTAGCTAGCAGATGCATTTTTTTTCTGTTTGCTTTTCATGTGCAAAAAAATTACCTTTTTTCTTTTCCAAGGATACCTAACAAAAGGTCTCGGGTCCCTGATCTTAGCAGCCGTTATGCCTGCGCCCATAAGCAAAGAATAATACTTAATAACTATGACTTTTGACTAATTAGTAGAGTACCTAAGGGGTGATTTACTTTGAAAGCGTTTTGATTCAGAGCTCGACGTAGTATTCAGTGACACTGAATCGATATTTGACTAATGTAAACAAATCAATCCAGTCCAGTACTGAGTTATCTACCTATCCTAATTGTTCATAGGTAAGTACCTACCTATTCGATCCTGTGTTACTGGATTGAATTAGGTAGGTAGGTACCTACTGGATCAATGTAAATCAGCCTTTACATATAATGAAGCAATCCTGCGGTTTACAATATGCCATTTTATCATTCAAAATAATTTCGGTTACGTAAATCCATACGGGATAATTAATATATAGGTAGGTAGGTTACCTATAGGCCTAACCCACATTAACATATCTTTTGGAAAGCTATTTAGGTAGAACATTGTGGGTGTGGATATTTGAAATCTT
Organism: Tiliacea aurago; assembly: GCA_948098905.1. NCBI lineage: Eukaryota > Metazoa > Arthropoda > Insecta > Lepidoptera > Noctuidae > Tiliacea > Tiliacea aurago. The sequence goes on from OX402576.1 coordinate 21,955,066, forward strand.
CTTCTTAGCAGAAGCTTTGTTTTTGCCCGCTATACCTACATAATTAAGTATCTTCGACGACCAACTATTATCGACTAACATCAACATTAGGTATTATTTCAGCCGAAAGTAGTCCACTGCTGGAAGTATGCCTCCCGTAGGTATCTAACTAAGGCCCGTATTACAGAACGTCACTCAATACTCAAGCATTACTTAAAACTAGATTCGAGCCATTTGATTGGTTGAAAGTTGAAACTAGTTTTAAGTAATGCTTGAGTATTGAGTGACGTTCTGTAAAGGCTTCTACATACAGGTGCGACTTGTAGCGCGACACAAAGGCACCGCTCGTCGCGCGATACGCGGGGCCTTTGTGTCGCGTCGCGACTTGCGCCGGTCTGTAGAAGCCTTCATACGGGCATTAGTCTCTATCTTATATTTTGCTAACAAACAACAAATTTGGTTTTTAAGTTAAGGCCCCTACAGACTGGTGCAATATCGCAGGCGCGACGCCACACTAGTAGCACAATTTCTTTGTCGGTGCCTGTCGCGCCCGCGATATGGTACCAGTCTGTACGAACCTTTAAGCTGTCTGTAATAGGTAGCTATCAATAATATTGTTTGCTGTTATTTAAAAATATTTTCTGCAGTAATTATATAAATTTCACATTGAAGATTCTCTAATCACGTGAGCTTAATGAACCCTATTTAGCCGCAAATGATAGCTGAGAATGAATGCAGATTCAGGAATGATGTGCATACGTCTTAGTTACTGTATTTTTGACATAAAAATAGACTTAGAGTGACACACTATTTATTTTTAGGGTTCCGTACCCAAAGGGTAAAACGGGAACCCTAATGATTACTAATGAAGGCTCCGCCGTCTGTCTGTCAGTCTGTCACCAGGCTGTATCTCATGAACCGTGATAGTTAGACAGTTGAAATTTTCACAGATGATTGTATTTCTGTAGCTGCTATAACAACAAATACTAAAATAAATATTTAAGGGGGCTTCCATACAACAAACGTGTTTTTTTTTGCTCGTTTTTCTTCGATATTGATAACGGCAACAGGTAGAAGCTTGAAATATTCACAGAATCTTTAGTTATATATTAAATTTAAAAATAAATAATTAAATTAAAATAAAACAAATATTTAAGGGGGGCTCCCATACAACTAACGTGATTTTTTGGCCGTTTTTTTATACAATGGTACGGAACCCTTCGTGCGCGAGTTCGACTAGCATTTGGCCGGTTTTTTACCTATATTATCTCGTTGGCTATACATTGTGCAGAATGCCGGAAGTCAGGCCCAAATCGATAATGTTTGCTAGAGTGGGATAGCGTGTCATGATAAAGCTGTAAGGGGCGCGGCCGCCCCGCCTATTCGTCCCCGTAAGCATTTGTATCAACCCCTACAGCCTCGAACACCAACCACTCATTGTTCCCAAAAACTCAATTTATTACATTAATGTAAGAAGATATCTACATATTTAAAAAACCTTTCAATATTTTAAAATTATATAGGGAGGTATGACTTAAACCGAATGTTTTTGTAGTAGGTAATCTAAACTGGATCCCTTTAGTGAAAAGTAGTTGGAGTTTTAATAAATATTTCAAACAAAACACTGCAACGTGGGTTATCCTATACTGGTCAGTTCAACAGGTGTTAATCTAAACAGACTTTGTGCTTCGTAAGTTCGCAAGAGTGTACATTGGTATATGGAGCTTACCTAAACATTGTTGTACTTACGGTTGCACCACAGGAATGAGTTTTATCAAAGACATTAAATTATATTTAACAATAGACGGGACATACTCGTATCTACTGTGTGGATACCGTGTGGTGTCTGACGTAAAGAATAGCACTATCCTCTTTATTCCCGTGAGTGTTGTAAATGGCGACTAAGGGACTTACTAGAGAATGGGCAGCAGCGTTCTCTACGCATTTTAACACCATACTGCGATCGCCAACCCGCCTCCCAAGCGTGGTGATTATTTCAAACCCCTCCCTTTTGGGGGAGGCCTATGTCCAGCAGTGGACTCATTCGATGATGAGACGGGACATAGGGAACAAAATCTTAATCCAATACTTTGTCCTAGTGGGCAAAAGTCGTTCAGTCTAGTGTGTTACGCCTGCATGTCAAGTGGCATTCGTATCCACAAAAGAAAAATATTTTCTAAGAAAGTTGCGCATTCATCTCCATCATTTCAGCCGAAAGACGTCCTAAGTCTTTGCCCTTAAGAATTCTAGTCTAGCAAAGACTGTTAGGCATTAGGTGTAAAAAGTTACGATTGGTTTATAAACTACCGTGGCTTAAACCAGCCGTTTGAAGGCTCTTACAGACTCAAGGTTTCTACAGACCAGCACGACACGCGACGCGACACAAGATCCCCGCGCGTGTCGCGCGAACTACTAGAAGCCTTCACGCGATATCGCGGGCGCGACAGGCAGTGACATAGAAATTGTGCTACTAGTGTCGCGTCGCGGCCGCAATTTCGCACCAGTCTGTACGAGCTTTTAAGGCCCATGGAACTAGGCATTATTACCTAGCGCGTCATGTTATTTCGTTTCTGTAAGTAGGTAGGTAAGTACCTACCTTAGGATTTTGAAATGAGCACGTTTGCCTTCTACATTCCGTAGATGGCGAACGTGGAAAATAAATGGAATTAAAAACTAATAATAAAGTTTAGGACGTAATTATTTGATAACTGTTAATTGCGTCATACTTCTCGATTAATAGGTACCTACTTAGGTAGGTACCTACAGACCGATAGTGTCCGACCAAAATTCGAGTTCGAAGCCGAATCCAACAATTCCGTTCAAACCATATGGAACAGGTATGTTGACCATAGGTATGGGATTTCACTCATATTGTGTATATATACTTAGTACCTATGTACTAATTCCATGGGTGTGTCACACAGTGAATTCCCGAAACTATTTAACACTTCACGTTATCGGTAAAATCTACTTATACCTACTATTAATTACCTACATTAAAGATAGAAGTAAGCCTAAAAGGAGAATTTTAATGCCGAGGAAGGGGTTAGGGTTTCTACATAATGGCGCGACTAGTCGCGCGACGCGACACCGCCACCGGTAGAACAATTTCCTTGAATTTTTCATTGAAATTGTTCTACCGGTGTCGCGGCGCGCGACAAGTCGCACCAGTTGGTAAGTAGAAGCCTTTAGCGGGCAAATAAAAAAATCGAATAAGTACCTACGTTCGATAGTTAAGCTGACGTCTCTTTTATTCAGATTAGTTACTTACATTATACTCTTATCTACTTAGTAAAAAGTGAGTAGGTAGTTTTACCCGGAACGTTTACAGGGATTTTGGAAATCACTAAGTAGATATTTTAATTACTTTTTAACCGACTTCCAAAAAGGAGGAGGTTCTCAATTTGGCTGTATTTTATTTTAATTTTTTATTCTTTTTTTTTTTGTATGTTTGTTACGCGATTACTCCGTCAATTATGAACCGATTTTGAAAATTCTTTTTTTGTTTGAAAGGGTATACTCCCGAGGTGGTCCCATTGCCACCAAATCAGAATCTAATGAGGGGATCCCATGGAAATCGAGGGAAACCCTCAAATTTTATATGCAAACCTATAGCGATTTGGGTATTTTTTATAGTAACTTGTGCATTTGCTCTCCGAAAGCACCATTTGGTGAAGTGGAACTGATGATGGAGACCACAGATGGCCACCGGAACAATATAATAATGAGTACCTATTTAACGGGTTGCCATTAAGCAATTTATGCTTGTCACTATGCATATGGTGAGTGGCAGTTCTCCTGGTTCTTACCAGGAGAACTCCTCAACAATCAACGTCCCGGCATCGGGAAAAGCAATATTTTGTAAAAGGTGATAAGCAGTTAACATTAGGCTATTGTAACTTAGATAAATTCAAAACTGACCCACTAAAAAGTGAAAAATAAAAAACTTTTTGCATAAAAATAATAACCGACTACCAAAAATAACAAACACTACAAAGTGAAAAATAACTTTAATTTTGGAAGTCGGTGGCAAAATACAGATCCAAAGACACCGAATTCCGAAATTAAAGTTATTTTTCACTTTGTAGTGTTATTTTTGGTAGTCGGTTATTGTTTTTTTGTAAAAAGTTTTTTTGAGATGTTCGTTTCGAATTTGTGCTAAGCCAACTTGCACACCGGTGCCACTCTAGCCACCATATTTAAAAGAGTGCCCTAATAAACAAAGTGGGACATTTAAAATTCATATAAAATATCAACCCGGAAAACTTTCCAGGTAGTTAACCCCCTTTTGGGCACCAAATGGCTGGTAGGTAAGTACCTACTGTAAACTATATACTCATGGGCGCCGGCAAGTTTATTTTCAGGGGGGTGCATCTTCAGATCCACGAAGCTTGTTAATTTTTGCAATTCATCTGGGATATGTTAGGTTATCGTTTGTTCCCGTTTGTCTGTTCATACCCTGGAGTAAATTTGTCGACTTATGCAGGAAAAGAGAGTGCAGCAGTGCAAGAGCAAATGAAGCAGGCTCGATAATGTTAGCACCCCACCTAGGATCGATTCGATTTTTGGAAATAGGAGTTCGGTACTTTATCGACTAATGCACAGAAGCTTTAGAATTGAGAGGAACATTATATAGGATCTCGCCTCCAATAGGTAAAGTTCTCTATTAAGCTAGCAATTCTAACCTTGAGATACTTCAGCGATTCCAATACGTTGCACTAAGAACGGTCTCCAGCACACACTGGTTTGTAAGAAAACCCGAGATACAAGAATACCTACCTAGAAATACCGACAATATGAGAGGAAGTAAACAACTACAGCAAAAAGTGCAAAGAAAGACTAAACAACCACAGCAACACAGTAGCTAAAGATCTACTTCAAGACAAAGACCACATAAAACGCCTTAAAAGATGGCACATACTGGACCTCGACCAAAGGAACTGAAGTGTTCCGACATGTAATTGGTGCTATTCACTGGAATAGCAATAAAAAAAACCCACCCCAGACCACATCTAATTATGGCTAAGCAGCCGATTGTAGATAACAATGGGATTTTTTTTTATTGTATTAAGCGATTTCGGATATTTTTATAGTTCTGAATGTTTTTACAAATCTATTTTATTTTGAAGCCAGGGAGGTGCAAGTGCACCCTCTTGCACCCCGCTTCCAGCGCCTATGTATAAACTAGTGTCTATATATCTTATTTTTTTTTTTCTCGGGTGGGAAATTATCAAATAACTTCTCCCGGCGGCCTTCTTCTCTGGGCGGAGCGGGAGGGAGTGTCAGACTTTTACTTACTAAAACCCACCGTGTTCCTTCAAATGCCTGTGCCAGGGCCACGATATCCCTTTCGGACAGACTCGTAAACCCTGGCAGGCATTGGCCCTTTCGGACCCCGTCAATTGGTGCTGACGTCTCTTAGAGGCGCGCGTGGACCACAACGCGCCGTCGACCCGGGCCTGGTCCTTATCGGACGGCGAGCTACCCATCGCTCACCGTCCGCAAGCCCGCGCCTACGGTGCCCAGATCTGGGTTGCGACAATCGCACTCTCCATGTCGCCATGAGATCCCGCCGGAGCTCCGTCCGCTGTGCCACGATTTCTTGCGGCAGCGGAGTTACGCCCCGGAGTGTCTATATATCTACTGTGTGTACCAGTAATTTGGAGTAAGTGTGCAGTCATGTGTTGAAAACGTTAAAAATATTCTAATCAATACTTTTTGATGCAAGTGTGCAGTTATTGCACTCGACTTCACTCGAGGCGGGATTGCATCGCAGTTTAGGTTAAAGTTATCTCTAGTCTGAGACGAGAAATAACTAGAATGAACATAATATATTATGTATTAATGTCTGTTGCTAGTTGAATTAAAAATTCCCGAATAAAACGCAAACTGCGGTGGCGTATGTTAGGAAAAGAGTATTTCAACACACTTGCTCGTGAAGTGGCTCTTATTACACCGTTTCTAGGATCACAATGCAGTGTATTTAACATGCGTGCTTTTTAGGGTTCCATAGTAAAACAAGGAACCCTCTGTCTGTCTGTCTGCGGTTTAACTTAGAGATCATTGGTACTAAAAAGCTCTAATTTGGCATGGTTACTTATACATAATAATTACGCATACAAAGTTGTGACTTTTTTTGGGTATCTCCCTTAGGTACAGGTAAGCGGGGATTTTTTTTTTACTAGTCTCTTCCATTGGTGTTTTTGGATAGGTTCCCAGTCTGTATAAAAAAATTCTAATCAAATACACTAATCCAATAGTTTAGTCACTACAGCTAGTCAATGATTGGCAAACCCATAGTCGGCTCATGTGTTCAGTTTGATAAAACCTTTTTTTTTCGCTTTTCAAATATGAACTTCCCTTATCCCTCAACAGCCTTCCGTTTTCATCATCAGAGTCTAAAGTTCTCATTAAGATGAATGAAATAAGCTCAAATAGATACGATGTAGCTGCTGTAAACTGTTGAGGAGCTCTCTAGATTGTCTTCATGTCAGATCAAATTCAGGTTTATTTTATGTTGTACCTAGTATTATCAGAACTACATAAATGTGTGCCAAGTTTCAATAGAATCGGTTCACAAGTGAAAATCCAGTAGGTGACAATTCAATCAACCCCAATTTTTCTACCTTTACCTTTTTTGGTGGATTTTATTTTTCAATGTATAGTGGGACGGACTTGGTCTATTTTTCAATTAAAAATAATTGTCAAAATCGGACGTTTCTGTAAAAAGTTATGCGTGGTCATACATACATATTTATATACCTACGCGTCGACTTGTCGAACTCCTCCTTTTTTTCGTCGGTTAAAAATCAACATTAATTTGTGTTTCTACAAAAATAAATAGGTATTCAGTTTTAATATTTTTAATATTAGGCGGTTTCGAGTCGGTTCCTATCCTTCTAAATACCAAGACGGCGTAATAACAAATACGCGACGCGATCAATATTTTATTCATTTACTACTCGCAAGTGTGTTGAAAATCGTTGTATAAAACGCATGAGGATTTGTCATTCGTATCATGATGTTCTATTACATTCACACCCATAAAATGTAAATAGTAGTTAAATCGGATGTTTTTCCGAAAGTAAGTACCTACTTACTTAAACGAGGATGGCCGAGTCTAAATGCCGAGAGCTAGCCCCACACTAATTTATGAGATGTAAAGTATATAAATAGGCTGTGATGTTTTGTTATCGAATTAGTGGACGATAGCACTTGAAATGTTGCTGTTGTTACACTTGTTATTTTTTTACAATTTTAGTAAGTATTACCTATTATTATTTTTGCTTTGAATTCGTTTTTAACAATTTTTTGGTAGGTATGTACCTAGTAAATCTCTCTCATTCATTTTAGAAAAAAAAATTATTGCAAAGAATAATAACCATTAGCTATTAGATACTTAGGTACTACCTATTTAAGTACATAGTTAAGGGATCTGTTTTATGTGCACACTTTAATGTGGCGCTTCGGATGAGGATTTGCTGCGGCACCCTATTCCAAATGTGAGGAGTAATTGAAATAATTGAAACCCTGAAAAGGGACCTACTCATCATTACTCGTGACTAACTTTAGTTATGGGACTAATTCTCTAATCTCAATGATAATTTATAGCACATCCTTGTGGCTAAACAAAAGCACGGGTCAGATAGATAGCATAGGTACTCTTTATTGTATGTATGGTGGACATATGAGTACAATAAAGAGTGTTTCACCATTTCACCAAGACCCCTTCGTGTCGTACCTTGGAAGTTGATCACAGCTGTTGGCCCGACTTTCATTCGTTTATAGACCGTTGACAGTCGTTACAGGTGGTCTCCAGCCCCCCTTATTACAAAACAAGGTTTATCTTCAGACCCCAGGTTTAAAACATGGAGCCATTATTGAATTTCGAACTTTATTCCGACTATGGTAAAGTTCCTAAACACAAAACTGACAACTTAGTACCGAACTAAGTTTTCAATTTTGTATAAAGAACGGTATTTCAATCACTGTTACGTTCTTATTACAAAAACTGGCTCCGTGGTTTAAGCCATGTTAAAATATAAATCTTGTTTTGTAATAAGACGGCAGGGGTCCAGTACCTAGACCAACATACCGAGAGGTAATGTGTTTCTCCTAACTGGACTCGAGGTCAGATAGGCAGTCGTTCCATCTAAAATACTGGAATTCAGCTGCATCCTGTTGGACTAGAAGCTGTCCCCAACATATTTGGTTTTGTCCCAACTATATGAACGATATTATTCTATATTAGAAAGAAAGAAGATGTTTCATTTTCGGCCTTAAAGTGTACGGTAATGAAAAGCGAGAAAAAAACCCATGAATTGAGGAAAATATTCATTCCTGCATCTTCCCCTGATTACTTCGGCACAAAAATTAATTGTTTTTCAAATTATTTATAAATTATTGGCGTCGTTTTACTTGCATACTGCATTCGTCCAGAAATCATGTTACAATAATACCTAATATCACGTAGACATTATTTATATAATATATGAATGGCATGTATTTCTGTGCTATTAAGATAAGATACTAACATAGCTCATCTTAGATCATTTTGTATTGACTAATTATAAGAAAGTGATCGTTAAAAAATATATTCTACTTTTGTAGATTTATGGGTACTTCTGGGTGAAAAAACGTCATCTCTCCAACCTGTCATGGCTGGGTGTTGACAAACGTCAAATATTTTCAGTTTTAATTTAGTGCCAAAAAAATATTAGTTATTAAGAAAAAATACATTCTTTACTGTTTTCAGGGGTTCGTTTCCCAGGTTTTCTAAAGCGAACTCCTATAAAAAAATGAAACATCTCCTTCATTTAAATATTTTTCACAAATTGCACGCACACAGATGATGAAATCAGTGTGGTCGTGTGGTCTATATGTCATAGGGAAACTCATCATAAATTTAAAATAATATCTAGTAATAAAGTATTTCACTCATTGCAGTCATATGGAAGCCTTGCGTTGCTTTGTACACTTCGAACACTGCTAGAAATATGAGAGGTAAAATTAATATGTTGTCTAGAGAGTTGCTTATCGATGCTACATCGAAGGTTGACAGCATACAGCATTATAGACGTTCTCTTTATAAAAGCACGCAATACCAATATGGCAGCTTAGTTTATGAAATGAGATACAGACACAAAAAAATGTTCAAGTTGTATATACAAGTTTTAGATGCCATAGAGTCCTCTCCTGTACTGGACGGAAACGACAGAGTGACCGACGACAAGAACGTATGTATATTCTCCATACTAAAAGGTACTTTGGTCTGCCGTAGAAAGGACAATTCATCGGGTAATCTTACACCACAAGCCTTCTTTTTGTACCTAATTATATTTTATGTTGTACGGTAAGACTGTAAGCCGACCCCAATATAGTTGGGAAAACGCTAGGCAGATTTTCATATTTTATGTTGTCAATTTATATGGTATGGAATACACCATATAAATTCTAAAATACCACACCATATAGGTATAATACCGTGTGGTCCCGTGTGGTGCGGACGTAACGAATAGCACCGTCCCATTTCTTGCCGTGGGTGTCGTAAAAGGCGACTAAGGGACTTACTAGAGAATGGGCAGCAGCGTTCTCTATGATTTTTAACACCATACTGCGATCGCCAACCCGCCTGCCAAGCGTGGCGATTATGGCATCCTCCCCCCCTTTGGGGGAGGCCTATGTCCAGCAGTGGACGTCTTTCAGTTGAAATGATGATGATGATGATACTCGTAGGTATAATAAAAGACAAGTTATGTAGACAGCTATAAACTGATGCCGTCTACACGTTACAAAGAAACGTGTAGAAACGTCCGTTGAAACATAATGAACATGTCTTTCAACTAAAATTTTAAGTTTGTTCTAAATTCATCCCAACTACAGAACCCTACATTGTGCGTGGTCCGACACGCACCTGGCCGGTTTATTTTATTTAGTTTGTAGATTACACTTATACTTATGCTTAGGGCTGGTCCAACCCTACTGCCATTTTATGGTTAGCGCTTTGTAGTTATTTATGTCAGTTAGTTATGACTGCATTTTCTTATTAAAATTGTTTTTCCAGTATCTGGGTCAAGTAGCAGAAATGGATTCCTTGGCTCATGAAATTTTAAATTTCGCAGCAATGATCCAATTGCACGACGCAAATCTTCATGCGGACACGTCCGTGGCAGGATATGATTTTTTTTTTCGACGACAAAATGTGGCACCAGTATGGCTGCGGTTGGTTGACAGTTTGGATAACAATGATCCTTCTGAAGCTCCTCCTGAAGAGAATAACTTGACTCACACAGGTAAAAGAAGAAATGGCGTATGGCATTATGCAGTACCTGTCGAATGACTTAAAAATAATGTTTCTCGTAATCAATGTGTAAAATATATGTAATAATAAGGGAGAGAAAGATTAATTAGTATTATACCAAAGCTTTAAGTTTTTTTTTATCAGCCGGCATTTCAGTTTTATTCTGTGTCTATCCGTTATTTTTACACACGAACAATCTATTATTTATAACCTACGTCTTCCCCTAGATATCTACTTTTATAGCCATCCACATATTATTCATACTCTACACAGTAGGTATCCTCTAGACATCTCCAACATGAGTAGATTTTAAGAAGTATTCCCGTTTGAGCACCTATTTTTTGGACACCTATGCATTGCCAGGTATTCCCATTTTCTCAAAAAATAGGTGCCCAAACGGGAATACTTCGATTTTAGCACATCAGCGACATTAAGTACTTTACTACCAGCGTTACTAGATTTTTTTTTGGGTAAATAGGGATTTTGAAACCTTATGAGTAAAAATAGCGGGATTCTGTATAAGAAAATGTAAATAGTCACTTATTTTTTACTACTTATCCTTTTATTCAAATTAAGTTTACAATGATGATACCTACCTAATAATAGAAAACCACCTACCCCCCTAACCCCCCCCCCCCCTACCTACCCTACCTACCGAATATAGAAAATGTATTCTAATGAAAATACGTTACTTTACTAGTAACTGTCTGGTTTGCCCTGTACCGACGGGACAACGCTAAAACAATTTCTATGAAAAATTCAAGGAAATTATTCTACCTGTGTCGCATAGCGCGACAAGTCACGCCTATATGTAGAAGCCTTATGGCAATTAAGTAAGTCTTTACAGAAAAACAAGAGAGATAAATAAGTAATACATTACTTACTTATTTATTTTTCTATCCCCGAAAAGCGGGACTGAGCCTGTCCTGCGCGGGACAATTCATTTCGGGTTAAAAATCGGGACTTCCTGCGTCCCGCCAAATTCGGGACGTCTGGCAACGCTGTTTACTACATATCTAATAAGGCCAGTGACAATTGACACGTTTTGTACGAATACACTTTCCAACTTGCTGGCGTGGATGGGTTGTATGTAAGTAGGTAGTATTGGGGAACTAGTAGGTTTTCTTGGGATCTGTGTCCAGTAAGTATTGTGCCAACCAATATCGGACTGTATCCCAGTTTTCGCACGGCTGGCGTTACAATAGAACATTACGGAGTTGCTAATGTGACTGCCGCGTTAGCAGTTAGTACGACAACTTTTTAGTTTTAGGCATGCGAAACTTTACTGCTTCGTGACTATAGGTAGACGCACGCCCCAGCATAAGATAACCGGCGAAGTGCGTGTTACACCACGCACAATGAAGTGTTCCGTAGTTGGGATGAATTTATCCCGAGAACAAACTTAACATTGTAGTTGAAAGGCTTGTTCCCTTATATATTCTAACTGCAAATGTAAGTTTGTACGCAAAATATTTAGTGATTTAACATGTTATTTTAAGACCATAGACTTTTTCTAGATTTTTCTGTAATCTATAAGTAGCTATTATATTTTCTTTAATACCTTTAAAACGAATTATTTTAAAATTGTATAAAATATATAATTATTTGAAATCCTCATATCAAGTCCTTTCATTTACCTAATAATATGTCACACGGTAAAGTTTAAAAAACTTTTATTTTAATTTTCTAATTTTACCCCCAATAGTGTCCCCCATATTCAAAATTCTTTTATTTAAGTTACACGTTCGTGTTTGTGTCACAGAAATTCATGTCTACCAAATTTCAACTTAATCGGTCCAGTAGATTCGGAGGAAATCCGCTGTGACAGACATACAGACAGACACACGAGTGATCCTTTATGGGATCCGTTTGTTCTAATGATATATCATTAGAAAGGCATTAAGATTTAGTACAAGAATCCCAAAGGCCCTTGTCATGATTACTTATCCGATCGGAGTAAACTACAGGGTGGAGTTGAAACGAAGCAGTAAGATAAACTACCTTAATAACTGTTGTAACTACAGAAACACGTTTTTAGGAGACTGTCCTTAACTTCTTGAGTAATTGCTAACTGCATTCACAAATTTTGTAAAAATGATCAGTTAAAAAAACGTTCTTACATTTAATTTTTATGATTCTAAAACAATGTAGTTTCGTATAAGGACGTCAAAGACTCTTTTGGACCAACTTAGATTATAGTATTAGAAAAGTCATAAATTGCAAAAAACTTGAACCACTTACTTTACCTACATTTCGTAGTGATCGAGCATCTTATCCACGATTTCATACGACGACGTTTGCTATTAATTATTCAAAGGAAAGCGTAATGTTATTTAAGTAAAGTCAATGTATTCATTCATCATCAGCCTAGTCTTTTCCCAAAGTAAACCTTTCAACAGATTGGAAGATGACCTCATCTTCGAATCTAACTGGATGCTGGTGTAAATGAATGATTTACAGGACAATGCGGCTGATAAGGTCATCACCATAGATATCCGGAGATATTCCTTCATTGCGGAATAGTAAGGAGTCCTAGTGCCATCGCTTATCTCCCACCCAGATAATTACAACATTAACCGATATACGTGGTCATCACTCACATTTCAGCCCAGCATCGAATCCGCCAACCAAGTAGTATGAATGAAGTTTCATGGCGATGCCGATTCGGTGCTTAGCTGAAATGCTGCAGCTTTATTTGATGACACCGCTCACTCATAGAAACCCAAGATTTACCGTTAGAAGGACGGGCGGGGTGGAGGGGGGGGATTACACATGATCGATTACTGGGTAGCGTGTGATGATGTCGAGGCTTTCCTAATGATGCTCAAAAGAACAATAAATTATGAAATAACAAAATAAAACCTAATTTGGGTATTGCTAGAACTGATTTGTCATGTTTGGTACCGGTACCTAACTCTGAAAGGACAAGGATTTGTGAGTAGGCGCCGTAGTAACTTCTATTCACTTTAAAAATAGCTATCCAACGATGTATTACCTACACATGGTTATTGCTATTGGAAGTGGGTACCAAAAAGGGTGTCATCCTTTAATTGTTTTCAATTTATTTTGTTTTGAAAACCAATTATTAAGAGAACTCCAAAGCGAAGATCCTGTGCAATTAAAAAACTTCCTACTAATGACTGAAACCACCTTGCTGCAAGGTCAAAACAACCGTAGGTATACACGTGGGACTTGCAGCAAGTTCGGCAAGTCACTAAAACTTGCAGAAGTCCACTTGTGCGAGCGTTTACTGGTTGGAAGTCGCTCGGCAAGTCTTCTTCCGCAAATTTGATTGCTAGTGGACACTTCGCAAATTCGCAATAGGTTGCAATTTGAAGTTTTGGATGTCCACTTGTTAGCTGTTTAAACTTGTTCGTGTAGGTAGGAATTACAGATATCAAATTCATTTAAATTTTAAGTAATTGTACCTTTTTGACTTTAAGCTTCATAACATTGAAAACTCTCCATCCATTATTTATTTCAGTTAGTTTACAGAAAGAATGCGATGTTAACACAGAGCTCAATTCGAGCACTTCAAGGCTGAAGGAAACAAAAGCACTCAAGCGGCTTTATGCCATTTTCGCCTACATGCAGCGGACTAACTAAAAACGGAACGCGAGGATACATCGGTTTACTTTTGGTTAAGAATTTGTTATTGTTAGCCATGTGGGCGCAGGGCGTCGGCGGGTTTTTTTCTGTTACGACGAATCTGAGGCCATCGTTAAACAATGGGACACATGCTTGCTTATACGCTCGTACATCTGTGACGTATTGGAACCAGCCTTTGTCAAGCGTGGACCAAACCTCGCGTCGCAAACTGTTGCAGATAGCTAGCTAATGTTCCCGATAGGGTATAATTCTGAGAATAAATAGTTAACGGAATAACTCTACTTAGCATAGGGACAAACACATAACTAAGTCATTCATTTTCGCACTTACTGGAGACCTACATGGAAAGACCAGAAAACACATCATTATATTACTTTTCTAGCTACTCGTCTCTACCTAGGTAGTTAGGTAATGCTATGCGTAAAGGTAGAGCTAGAATACTCTAGCTCTACCTTTACGCATCTTAATACACCTAAGCAGAGTAAAACCTCCTCCGTGCCCTCAGCTACCACCATCACGAAAAAAGATACAACCAAAACATAGTAACCGTTCGATCATAAGTACCTATGTGTATCTGGGCAGGATAAGATGTCGAAGATTACGCTTATAAAGATGCACCACCCTCTTTGTGACGCTACGCCATGTAGGTTTCAGAAACGACTCTACCAAATGGACATATCTACTCTCCAAATAATAATGACTAAATCAATATATTGTTGACTTCATTTGATTTTATTTATTTCATCATTATCATCATTTCAGCCGAATGACGTCCACTGCTGGACATAGGCTTCCCCCAAAGGGGGGGATTGCCATAATCGCCACGCTTGGCAGGCGGGATGGCGATCGCAGTATGGTGTTAAAATGCATAGAGAACGCTGCTGCCCATTCTCTAGTAAGTCCCTTAGTCGCCTTTTACGACACCCACGGAAAGAAATGGGATGGTGCTATTCTTTACGTCCGGCACCAACCGGACACTTATTATCACACTATTACACTTATTTATTTATTTAATATCTTATTTAATATCCTGGGGTCTACTACGAAGATAAATCCGAAGTATCGGCCGAATGTTCGGCCTTTTCCTGACTACGGCTGACGATGGCTGACTACGGCGGAAAAAAAAACGACGGTCAAAGGGATAAGTCAAAGTCAAAAACGTGACTTGAAGTCGGGTAAGGATTCAAAATCAAATAAAGAAACTTTGTTAGTTAGAAACGGCCGAACATTCGGCCGATACTTCGGATTATCGCAACGGAGTAGGCCCCCTATTCACAAACTTCTTTCAGTAGAAGCAAAGTAGGTATAATCCTTACCGAGCCGTGTAATACCCTCAAGTTATGCGGACGCCGATGAATATCGAATTATGAATATTGAGAGGCAATAAGTTTGCGAGAAAGCCCGGGGTCATCTCAGCTTAACTGCAACTCTTCCAATCCACTTTCCTACTTATCAATCGATAATTATTTCGAAAACTTAAATATTCATCCGTTGATGCTCTCATTCTTCTGTGCTGTTGTCTTGTTCGCACAGGGGAGCCTTGTGTGAGCTGAAAATAAGTTATTTAGGTTTATTAGGCACCCACTTCGATTAGTCCTAAACATAAACCAGTTCCCCCTTATTCCAAAACAAGGTTTATCTTAAGACCCAGGATTAAAACATGGAGCCATAATTGAATTTCGAACTTTATTCCGACTATGGTAAATAAAGTTCCTAAACACAAAACTGACGACTTAGTACCGAACTAAGTTTTCAGTTTTGTATAAAGAATCACTGTTACGTTCTTATTACAAAAACTGGCTCCATGGTTTAAGCCATGTCAAAATATAAATCTTGTTTTGTAATAAGGCGGGTTATGTTTTCAGTATTTGAAAGTCAAAGTAGTAGAGACCGGATTGATCGGTTCACGAACCATTAAAAATATTTTATAGGCTGGTCACAACAACAGTTTGTTTCACTAAATTAGTAAATACTAGCAGTTTGTATCACTCGAAACCTTCCGTATAAAGTGAAAATAAATTCCATTAAATATATTCAGACACTACAAAAATGTAAAGGCAGTGTGGGCTGTATTCCAGTGACAAAGCTACATTGTGGTCGACGGAAAAACAACGTTGATGTAAATAAGCACGGTTGATATTAGATTGGCAGTGAGCAGTCGGATCCTAAAGCCACTCCACCACGAATGTCACGGATCAAATCGACAATAAATGTTAAGTATTTACTTTACATTTACTCTTTAATTGTATGTCCATAATGACGGGCCGAGTGTTCGCTCGAATTCTGTCGATGACAATGCACGTTCGTCAGTAGGCAGTGTTATTTTATAAAACTAACCGGAGGTGTCATGTGCCAGCGTTTTCATATAAGTATTATGACAATAGTGCATAGTCATAGCTTTATATGTCTACGGTACCTACTGCCACCATTGATGATGGCTTCCTATGCGCTTACTGAGAATTTAAACCGTCTTGCAGCTATGTAACTATGCAACCGCTTTTGAATGAATAAAAAAAACCTATTCTATTCAGAATGAGTATCTATTTCAAAGTATACCTATACGAATAAATAAGTTAGGTAGATATTTAATAGGCCAGTACCCACTGGAAATACTGAAAGAGAAAGATCAAATAAGTATAGTAGATACCTACTTAAAAGATATTTTAAGTAGGTATCTGCTATACTTAGTTTACTTACTTTAATGTTAATCGGTTGTTGATTAAAATAATACTCTTAAGAGTGCATACGGTACATATCTTGGTAAGTTTCAGTTTCAGGGTATTTTAAAAATCCACAGTAGCAACATTTTCTAATTCGGGAATGGTTCAGGTAGTACCTATTAAAGTTCCTGTTAGTTAGTTTCCTGGTAACCTGAAACACAGGCCCTTCAAGCCTAGCTTTCCTGTTAGTTAGTTTCCTGGTAACCTGAAACACAAGCCCTTCAAGCCTAGCTTCTAGCATTATTACACTTAAAGGCCCCGCGTGTCGCGCGACGAGCGGTGCCTTTGTGTCGCGTCGCGAGTCGCGCCGGTCTGTAGAAGCCTTTAAGTGTAATAATGTCTGTTTAATGATTATTGTGGTGAGAAAAATAAATACTTACATTATTAAAGAATGAAGTGTGTGTGTGTGTCATCTGTGTTCTAAGATTACCTAATAATAATAGAGTGAAATGTCTATTTAGCTGACATCGGCATTTCTAGGCTTCTTCTAATGGGGTACATCGAAACCAACATTTTTATAAACGGGCTTAAGAAATCCAGCTACTCAGCTTCCCCTGAGAGTTCCCATAATTTATAACAATAATAAATATTGATAATAAAATACTGAAATATAAATAAAATACTGTCTCAAAACGTAGCTCTATTCTGTAGCGCCAAAGAAACTGGCCGCAAATACCTGAATATAAAAGATGCCTTTACATAGACATTAAATGGCAGACAAGATATAAGATGGGGAAGAGCCGCTCGATAATATAACGCTGAGGACGCATGCGTGGAGTCCTGGCCGGCGACCTGAAACCGGTCGCCGTACCGTGCTATACTCCGGTATTCCACTCCCTTAGGTAGTACATACATTTGTGACGCTCCCTATTGTGCAGAAATTAAGTATTATAGGTACCTACTATTGCATGCTTACACGGTAGGTACACCTAGTGTCTTCAACGAGCTCCTTTAGCGTGAAGGGCTATTACTTATAAAGTTATAATGTTTTTTAAGTTGGCTCTTCGTTAGAATGAAGGACCAATGACATTTAAACTTACTTAGGTTTACTTTCTGGTACGTATTAGTACCTGCCATATCGTGCTAGATATTTTTAGAACCAGTCACAAAAACAACCTTTTGAGAATGAAACTATAAACATGATTTTAATCAATCAAATTTGAACGTTAATAGGTAGGCAGACGGAAAATGATTTAAATCGATTTCTACAACCAATAAAGATATAGATCTAAACAATTTTATTAATATTTCGCCGACAGACTGGGGGGTCTGACCACGAACAGAGATGTTATAGTAACACCCCATTTTCACACAAAATCAATTCATACAAAGGGATGACGTCCCTTACAATTGGGGATCAGGGTCGAACCAATTTAAATCTTATTGCAGTGCAATATGAATTATATTACGTAGATTTCTAAATAAATAGTTCAGAATAGAGGTACTTCAACATATTATTTTTAATTTTTATAAGGAACAACAATAGAGGGTTTTATTGGCCTCTTTGTAGATCAGTAACTGTCACAAAGCGTTTAGTCATCGCCCTATCGGCTGTGTAAACATTAAAAATTTCGTGTTGCGGAAAAAAAATATCTGCTTTGTGTTACCTAAATAATGCAAAGTAATTTTTAATTTGAATTTTAAAGTGCTGAATTTTTAGCGTGAAAACTAAACAAAATTACATTATGAAAATGTCTAGGCACTCACTAAAGCTATTTTATGATTTAAAGTAGGAATCCAAATATTCATTTGATAACTTCTAGGCAAGCGTGTGCCATGGCCCACCACATCATGGCGTTCCATCAGATAAATAAATAAAAAATATACCTATACACAAATAGCAATACTTTTGTACATATTGAGGTAGTTTTTTTTTTTTTTTTTTTTGTTTTTGCTAACTTTATTATTTTATAAACAGCGACATTTAATTATTATTTTATACACAATGACATGAATATTTACTTGTAAAGTATTATATTATTTTAATTATTGTGAATGTGAAGACTATGTGGGTTATTGCATAATATTTTCTTTCCCTTTCTTTTATTCTCAGTTAGTGTTAATCATGGTCTGGCAGTTTGAGTCATATAAGTGGCCTACCCAAATGTCCTTTCTTTGGTATTGATCGTCGCATCGTTGAGCTCCTTAAATCCTGAGTAGAGCTGCACGATTACTGACAAATGCGTGCACTGACTGGTCAGGTCCACTCAATCTGTGTAGTTCTTTCCTCAAAAGACCATTTCAGACACCAATCTACATGGTCTTCACATGATCTGACCAAGATTATGTCTGGACTTTAAAAGAGACTATGACCTCTGAGTTTGTTTCGGCCTTTCTTCTCAGAGTAGTCAGATAGGAAACGCCGACCTCATCTAGTTTTTAAAATATGATTGACGTGTAAAAGTGTTTGTACAAACCTACTTACAGAAATAAAATCATTTATCATTTATCATCAATATACGTACATTATTTTATCATTTAAATATTTTTTGATTGACTAATAGAGGGGTTATTCCCAAAGTACTCCATTATTTTGTTCTAAAAAGTTAAGAATCTCATACATTAATTCCCGAGTTACTCCAAGGAATTATTATTATTTAAAAATATTTATTATTTTGTTCCCATTCTGCTCCATAGGTATCTGGAATTATTCTCAAAGTACTCCACCGATTATTCGTTATCAATTCTCTAACTGCTCCATCTAGATAAATTTACCTATAAATACAATACATATATTTCATTACAGCAGTTACAAAAATTCTTAAAAGAAAGGTTCAACTTTAGCATTTTGTTATAACGTCTTAAATTAGCTTTTTGATTAAAATGGAGTGGAGTACTTTGAGAACATTTTAATATTATCATGAAACATAATTAAACATATTATATTTTTCATGGAGTAGTTCGGGAACTCTTTTTGGAATACTTTGGGAATAACCCTAATAGAGGATAAATTTAAATTTATGGATATTATACCTATCTACTAAGTAGGTAACTACTAGGTGTAGGTAAGTATACATACAGATCTTACTTAGATACTAATTAATCAAATTAAGATAAGGGCTCGAATTCGAAATAAACGTTAACGTGAGACACATAGTAAGCCTCTGGGGCCTCAAGACTTGAAGATAGATAGGTGACAGAAGTGACAGCTTGAGCATAGAATAAGTAAGTAGGTACTAATAGATTGTAAGTAGAGCGGTTGAATTTCGACCACTGACCGATCATTAGTATAAATAATTAGCACCTAATTGTATTATCAAAAGGCAGGTAAGCCAATTATACAATATTGAAAAGTCACACGAAACAGGATGAGCAAATATAATCTCTTCCCGTCACAACTAGGACCAAAAACTAAAGTCATTTGAACAAATAAAGCTTAATCCGCATTGTGCGGCGCATCGCAATAACATGGAGAAGTAAATTCGTCATCTTCACAATGGGAATTAGAAGTGTAGGCCATTGTGGCAAATTGGGC
Organism: Tiliacea aurago; assembly: GCA_948098905.1. Classification (NCBI taxonomy): domain Eukaryota; kingdom Metazoa; phylum Arthropoda; class Insecta; order Lepidoptera; family Noctuidae; genus Tiliacea; species Tiliacea aurago. Next base: position 21,975,149 of record OX402576.1, read on the forward strand.
AGCCCTTCGACCGTAAAATCGTCGTGGAAGCATTGACAGCGGGCGAATATAAAAACATGACAACATGTCAAAACTGACCAGATTTGGTAGGCGACAAGTGACGCGCATTGTTACGTCTCCATTGAAATTTGTGTGGGCCATAGTAACACCTACGTGGTGTCGTGAAGATGCCGGGAATGCGGCTGACAGTGTTTACACATCGGATTGCTCTGCCGGATAATCGGCTAGTCTCAAAATTAAGCACGCCCTCCATTCATGAAAAATTATAAATTCATGAACATAGAATTTAATGGTTGAGTAATTATTTGTCAAGTCACGTTTTTAATTATGAAATTTAAAGTAGGTGCACATAACAGTTTGTGCGAGAATTTTAATAATACTAGTGAACTAGTGAATCTGGTTAAGTAAGCGAACCATGTAAGTGTTTGGGGACGTAGGTCGAAGGTGTTCTACCTGTCTCCTCTTACGCGTATTGGAGGTGAAGTTTTCAGTTGCAGTTAATATTATTATAATTGTCACACATGTATTTTAGTTTAAAGTTAGGTACACTATTTAGCACTTATATAACTATTAATAACTTATTATATTTTATTTAAACTAGTAGGGACAAAATAAACTAATGGCTTAAAATCTAGTCAGTGCCATGCCTCGAAACTTCGTGCCCACTCTTTGCAATTCCTGTTGACAGACACCAAAAGTAGCGTACAGTCACTAAGCGGGTGCTAGCTCGAGCATCGGGATGACTAAGGTTCTGGACCTTGTTAAAAGCTTCTTTTCGAAAAGAAGGGGTAATATAGGGACGATACTTGCCCGTGGATACGTCGCAGGTGACAGAGATGTTCCTTGAATATTAACATTGGTCAATTGCAGGCTTGACCCTTAAGTACGCAGGCAAGACAACTCCGAGTCTGACTGCCGTGATTCGGCGAGGGGGCTTCGTAGTCCTGGCCAAATGCGTTACTGTCGACACGTGACGTAGCGTCCGCCACGACGTTATCTACTCCCTTGATGTATTTTATATCAGTCGTAAACTAACTGACAAAAGACAGTTGGTTCCTTGGTTCAACTGAGCAGGGCGAAGTTTTTCACGGCGCTGTACAAAAGCGTAGAGAAGCGGCTTATGGTCCGTGATAATGGTCACGTGTTGAATCCAGTAACTGGCGATAATAAGGTAGTCACTTCGTTTGCTAATCGCCACAGAGACGGCAAGTGTTGTCCTTTTTCAAGGCCATGTGCAACGGAGACAATCAGGTGCTCTTGAAAGGTCGTGCTGAGCCAGAATGAACCATGTCCTAGAACTCCTTTTAGGCAGATGTTAATTTTTGAGAAGCCGGATGGCGAGGGCGGCTAGAAATGGGAGACCCATCCGTTGTGTTTATCAAAACCGTGTCATGTTTGATAATTCTGGGCAAGCCAGGAGGACGAGTGATTTCCGGGAACTTTGCGTGCAATTGTGCAGAAGCAGAATTCGCCGGGCGACGGACTTGAGACTCGGTTAGCCTGATGTAGCGGTGGAGCCAACGGTTGACAGGCTCGGTTGAATGCCGTCAATCAAACGATTGGGATGGCAGTCTGGCATCAAATGGTAGTATGCCAGAAAATCTGCACCAATGATGGCGCTGTTGACATTCGCAACGACGAAAGTCCAGACGAATTAGCGACGGAGTCGAAAGTTAAGCGTAAAGGTCACCGTGCCGTTATTATGTTTTAATTCTACTACCGTTAGCGGCGCAGAGTTCATAGTCGGAGGACTTCGTTTCCTGATCCGTTATGAAAAGAGGTTCGGAGTGTATCAGCTGAGAGGTTGTGAGCTGTCGCAATCAGTTGCGGCCACTACTGATTTCTTGCCGGGTTTTCCGACTTCCAGTTACACGGACAAATGTACTTTTTATCCTTAGGGCCGTACGTGATCTGGGACTTGTTACGAGATTGGGATCCCTCGGACGTTAATAATTCTATTTTCGGCTCAGCTCCTCAATTCGTTCTACTTTTTGGACGGACAAAGGTGTGCGATCAAAATCAAAATTTTTGTCGGCGATGTCCGCTATCCGATACATACCAGCCTGGACTGCAAGGATGCCTTGGACTTGCTGAGGCAAGCGGCGAAACTATAACTAACGCAAGATGTTATCGTCAGTCAATGTATTACCTGCGAGTGACCGTAGGTGACGGAGGAACTGTGACGGTCTTATGTCTCCAAGTTTTTCATCGCTAAAGAGTCGTTTAACTCGCTGCTCTTCAGAAATTGAAAAGTGATTTAGTAGCGTTTCCTTCAATTTCCTTGAGCAGGTTCACCTCCATAAAATAAAAGAAGTAGCGATCATGTAAAAGTTCCTTCTGAGGTAATTTGGTTTTTCATTAATTATAATATCTTTGTAGCTATCATGTTTATATACCGTCAACCGACTCTTGTGTAATCGACTCTTGTGATATGGAAACCTACCGCTACCACCAGACCTTATTAGTAGGTACTTGGGTACCAACATTATTATTATGATGGTATATTTAAAACGTTTTACTCATTTGATCTTCTCTTTATTTGGCTGAAAAGCACACTTCAGATGATGGCAACGGGTTGTTATTTAATTTGATTTAAGAGTAAAAAAGTAACAGTTTCCACTGAGCGACAGAATTAAGTGCGCATGGTGAAGGGTGAGTGCACAGTGCGGCGCCGCACGTGACTGTGTTGTTACACTGTCGTCGCGGTTAATTGCCCATTTTTACGCGGTGTTTACAGTGTCTTCAGTTGCATTTCATAAACGAGATAATATTACATTTGAGTTTCATGCGCAGTTATCTTTTTTACAATACAAGGCACTTTGACGCCTGTCCTCACTGCACAAATGTGTCCCTCTCTTCTGCTCACCTGTTACCTATAATAATGTTTGTTTTGGGACAAAGAGACTAGTATAGTTGTGATTGTATTTTATTGTAAAAAAAGAAACAGTTTCACTTTTATTACAGCAGTGGAGCGGTAGTATGAGACTCGAGAATCCATGTTTAGCAGAGGTTTTGATGATATTTAAATGAAGTAAATGCGCACTGATGGTGGCGCGTGTGTTGGATCATTCGATTCCCTACAAAATGGTTGAGCTGGATGGTGCTGATCCACGCGTCATGTTCGTGAACGGGCGCCGTCAGTTGTGACTGGTCATCTCCTATCTGACAGGGCTTATTTGTAATATTTTATATTTTGTATTGTTTTTAAATAGTTTATTTTTTTACGTTGTTCTTACATATAGAAGCGACAAGAATAATGTACCCAAGATTTTGTAATATCTTGATTAAAAAAATGTCTTTGGAGTTTCTTGCCTGTTCTTCTCCATAGAGATCTACGTTTTGGAATGGGCAAATAACTTCAACTTTCTGACTAACTGACCGACTCTTTGACAATTCAAAAGTGCCTGTAATTGGTTTAATTGAAATAAATGCTTTGAGTTTAAGTTTGAGAAAAAAAAGTGGGAATTTATTCCGCTGTTTGCCACAATGTATCCGCTGCTCGTTGGGGCGGACCGTCAGCGTCACACGCGTTTGGCTTATCTAAACAAACGGCACTAAGTTTAACCGCGGCTTAGTCCCGCCGCCACTTTAACTTTCTGGTAACAAATTTTATTAAAACTCTCTTTTATAAATAGCCCTTTATAGTGTATGTTACCTACGTGATACATGGGTTTTATGCAACTTAGTTGTAAATGGCAAGGACGTTGAATTTTTAAGGGTTTGGCAAATCATCAACGATCTTCTGCAAACCTTGTGTTCTGTAAAAGTAAGGTATTTTGTTTGGAGTTTATAACTGACTCTAAGAACGTATATACCTAATAGTTAAATATAAAAATACGCAATGAATGCAATGAGGCAACATACTAACCGCGGCATACATTTTTTAAATGCATGAATGAAAGGTTTCATTTTCAGCGAACAAACTTCCTAATTCTTCAGTAACAGATACTGAAATCGATATTGGCAACAGGCAGAAGTTATTAAATAAACAAAATATTATTTATCTAAAAAGTTAGACAAATAAATCCGATTCGAGTCCCGAGAGTGTACTGACACCGTTCTGTTTATCTTGTATTTTAACCATACCGCCGCCACAACAACCCGAGTTTTATTACAACATTTACTAGATATTAAAAAATATTATTATCTGTCATTATTATTTTAAGTCTGACTGTAAGATAGGTAAGCTTTTCACATTAAAAAATAGATCTGTAACTTTTCTCTATGATGCATGAGATTAGCAGGAATTTTTTGCGCGTCTATTTCGTACGTACACGTTTTGTTTAGTTCAGTAACCAAAATAATATTAATATGTTTAATTAACAACAAAAACATTAAAAACGCTATTGTTAGTGTTAAAGCGGTTTACTTTTTATTCTGGATTGTTTATCCCACAACAAAGACATTAGGGGTAAAGTTAATAAGCTCGTTAATAATCTGGTGAAGAGTTATGACGGCTCGGGCGCGGTGTGCAGCCGATCCGGCTCACCGTTGTCTTCACTGAAGTGCGCGGGCCACCACACGGCTGACGCACTGGGACAAGTCCTGATCCTCAGTCCTTACTTATGGCAAGGAAAGATACAGTGTGCTTACCGTCGCTTTTACATCATAATATTACTATGCTTTAGGCGTTGCAAATACTTTTTTTTTATTTCATTTTATTACCTACTGCAGCTGTTGCAGAAAGCATTATGTCCTTAGTCCTTACTCCTTACTTAAGAAAGTGCCTAATTTTGCTTTTCCGTATTTTAGTATAAGTATCTAAGTACATAGATTGTACAGATAGTTAAGTACTTATTGGAACAATTTTTTTTAGTTTACGTTGTTCTCACATAAAGAAGCGACAAGAATAATGTACCGAGCATTTTGTAATATCTTGATTTAAAAGAGTGTTCTTGGAGTTTCTTGCCTGTTCTTCTCCATAGAGATCTACGTTTTGGAATGGGCAAATAGCTTCAACTTTCTGACTAACTGACCAACACTTTGACAGTTCAAAAGTGCCTGTAAATGGTTTAATTTAAATAAATGCTTTGAGTTTGAGAACAAGCTTAAGCATTTGTGTATTTTGAAAAGTAGATACTTACTTTAAATATATCTTTAAGCCTCACATTTTATTAGACACGACTCAGCGACTCACTCTACCTAGTATCAGTATCCCGTCTTCATGGCGACCGTGGCTTACGCCCATGTGTTCGCCACATTGCACGCCGCCGGCCGCGTTAACGGGCAACGTATTGAAAGGTAAAACCAAATACTGTCCGTCATTTGTTTATTGAGATCGGTCTCACAGGAAAGGATTGGGTACAAGCTTAAAGTAGGGGATAACTTTATCAAGTTGTATTCTGTTAGTATTATAGTAATAGTATATAGTAGTGTAGAGAAAATATTGAGTGATATGGCACTTCACTAAATTTGGAATGAGCAATAGTTTATGGAAAATCAGTTTTAAAAATTAGGTTACCTACTTTAGTTGAATTAAAATTGCTCAGAAAAGAATAATCGTCTACCTATAGATAAGTACTCCAAACTGACCCTGGACATCTAGCAGTTACTTCAAATACTTAACTATAATGATTTTCAGTGTTTTGTGCATATCGTTAGGTAGTCTTGTATTGTACCTGGGTACTGAAATTCAGCTAAGTACAGTTATCTCTACATTTTCTTTATTGTTTGTTTTGAGAGATTCATTGAGAGAACCCACTGTGACTCACCAAATAGATAAATGTTGAAACGCGCATAAATATATCCTTACTGCTATATACTAAAATGAATAAATACTATCTTAGCATAAATACAATAAGAAATTCTAAAACAATTTGTGTGTAAGCTAAATAATACAAATACTTTAACTGTGGCATACGTAGTTACGTACCTGCCTTTTGTAGTTGCAATAAAGGCGAAAATGCTGAAACAACTTTAATTAAAGTTAAGCTGTTTCCTTCCCGCGATGCCAATATTAGGGGCGATGTGTTTATACAAGGGATATTTGTGTGTGTATTTAATGTTAAAATAAGTCTACCAACCGAAATTAGGCGTGGAGGCTAAATCCAAATTGCAGCTGTTTGCTTTTTGAGTCGTTTGCGGTTGTTACACACTATATCGCTAAGTTGGCGATCTTTAATCGTGATTTCTATAGTCTTGAGGTATGTCTAAAAATAAACAATAGCACATAGAACACCTGATTCTTGTGAAAAAATAACTAATTAAGTAGGTACTTATTTAGACTAAAAAAGAAAAAAAAAATAAGTAAGAAAAATTGCAAGAAAATTGAGTTTGTTTTTAATTATCATTTGTTTCATTGTACCTACGTAGGTACTTGTGTATGTGGTGCCGGACGTAAATAATAACATCACCCTATTTCTTCCCGTGGATGTCGTAAAAGGCGACTGAGGGACTTACTGGGGAATGGCCAGCAGCGTTCTCTATGCATTTTAACACCATACTGCGATCGCCAACCCGCCAATCGTGGCCATTATGGCAAACCCCCCTTTTTGAGTAGGCCCTGCGGTGGACGAATTTCGGCTGAAATGTAAATGATGACGTAGGCAACTGTAACTATATCTAACCAACAAAATATTTGACCTACGTTTTAGGGAATTCTAAATTACATAAACCTTAATAGCAGAGCTATCTGCTATTAAGTTCACACAAGCAAAACACTCTTCAATCTTAATAACTTATGGTTATTTACAAATAAACGATAATTGTGTCGTGATTCGTTCCAACACAAAGTAACATTCTCAGACGTCAGATACTACAAGTTTGAAGCAAATATACTTTACAGAGGTGATGAAAACAAAAGCAAAACGCCCGTGACGTTACAAATTGACCGTGGTGACGTCATGACGCATGAAGAGGGCGCTTTGACGCGTTTTTCCCCCTCGATGATTGCTCAATTAATCGCGTCGCCTTTGATGTATATTATAAATCCAGAAGGAAGTGAGTATGTCAACGTAACGTAACTTTCATGAATACGATTCTAATAATTTACCAATAATAAAGATATTAATGAAATAGTCACTGAAACTAAAATATCCATATCCGTTCAGGTGCAGTAGGAAATTCGCATTAAAAACTCTTTGAAGCAGCTTCATGATATTGTGTCAGATGTCATCGGGCCCTGTGACCGGCGCTGATTCGCGACAAACGTTTGATCAGACCGACTAGATGATAGATTGATGAGCGGCCCCAGTCAAGAAATCGATCCTCCGTTTCCGTCCGAGATTATTTATGCGTTAAGTTTGGCAGACGCCGATAAAGCATCCGGATCGGCTGAAAATAAAAACCATAATGAAATCATGACTTCTCCTGGTATTGGTTTCATATTCATGACGTTGTGGAATGTTTAATTAATGTAATCTAAAAAACCGACGATATTTATCACATTCAACTAGTCGACGCGGTGTAACAGATAAATGTATATTACTTTTGTAAGTTAACAAAACGCTCATCCCCATCTCATTAATTGATAGCAGATTGAATGGAACTTCATTACAAAAACGCCGCAAGTAAAATATGCTGATCCGCAAACAGTTTCAAATTGAAACCGCATCTAAAATAGAGTTGAAAGGGGTGGTGAACGTGTAGCGGCGTGATAACGCGGCGCCAGCGATGCGTGAGCGCTGATCCGCAGTTGCATGCGCTGTATAAACCGTGGACAGGGAACAATGTGAACAAAAATGAACAACGCGCACTAATCCCGGCATTGTTAGGGCCCGCAGCCCGCCCACGACACGTCATCATCCACCTACCACTACCACTTGCTCGCATGAGAATTTTATAACATTTTTTAATTGCTACCTGCACTAATACACAATTATTCTTTATGAAAAGTTTTTCTATACTAACCACATTTTTTTTTTTTTACAAACATCTTTTACTTTTTCTAATGATCTTTATTCGGATCATACAATCGTTTTCATTAAATATAAATATGCATTTGACTCTGAAATTGAAAATTCAACCAACACAGAACATTTGTCAGCAAGATGTTAGGAAATTATGATGAGCTCGGTTATTGAATCCTTTATTTCCTTTCAAACTATCGCTGAAAATTTAATTACTTATGATAAAGGTCTGTGTTTATTCAGCAAATGACATGAATGGACGCTCAAGGAATTCATTAAGACATATTGCTGCGAAAAAACAGCTTACGTTGTAAGGCGACTGATGCTGGCACAGTGTAATTTGAACCCTACTCGTTTGTAATAAAGATCACGAGATGATGTTAATGTTTTAGTGTACAAAAAACAGGGTCCGGACGGGCTGGATGAATGGTGTCAAAATGACGAGCCAGTTTTGATTTTTTTTGCAGTTTATGATAGACCCGGTGGCTAAACGTTTATCCGCTTGTCAGTGATTTGCCCATCAACTTGTCTAAAAGTTTAAAATTACTAGATTGTCGTGGGAAATATAAATAACAATCGCCAAAATTTACAATAATGACCAAAAACATAAATAAACATGCAGGCGAACAGTGGGGAATAAATTAAAGGCTGAACTACATGGTCGCAACATGTGGCAGTAATTAATCGATCACTGAACCAGTTAAAAACTACCTGTATCTACCTTCTTAGATGTAAATTGTTTAAACGAAATATTTTAAGACGAGCGTTAATCCTGCCGACAAACTGTCACGCAGTTTGGCAGGTTTATAACATTTGTACAAGTGTTTGGTCTAAAATAAATGATTTTTTTGTTTTTATTTTATATGTTTACATACCTACATATTAAAAGGTGTTAAAGTAACATGCAATTTTTCCGATAAGTATATTAACAGTCCTACAATACTAACTTAGAGGTAAGTTAATCAAGCCTAATTATATCATATTTAAAAGGTAGGCCTTTTAGATATATGATACTTAAAGTTAGAAAATATATTATGTGCATTTTATTTACGTAGCGTATTCATGTAGTTATAGTTACGCGTGTTTCGATCAAAGTCCCATGATCTCAAAATAGACTTTGGGTCCACAAGAAGTATTGAAATGGTAAAAAATCTTAAATACACCAACAAAAACTGCAGTACGGTTCACAAAATAAATTAGTAACAAATAAATAAAAAATGCAAGGAGCCGAAAGCTGACCTTCTTTATATAACCAAGACCACCTATATTGGAGTAAAAATGTTAGTATTATTGTTAACAAATTGAATTAAATCGGCTGCGAAAAATGTAGCGTGTCGATATTGTAAATAAAAAGTTTTGTTAAAAAAAATATTCTTGCAGAAATATTGTGCTGACACTCGTGGGGAACCGGTACGTTTCGGTAACGTCAGAAGGTCGAAAGTTGACGTTGCTTTAGTTTGAAAAATAGTGAAGTTTATTTGGTTATCGGTATATTGTTCGTTTTTGCAGATTATAGCCATCCCGGTATTGTGTGAGCCCGGGGCACGGTGGCGCGCGAGGTGGATTATTCGCCACATTACCCGCGGGTGCGGATTCTATTCTCGCTGTGGGCACGATCGCGAAATTGTTGCGCATTTAGATTATTAGTTTTGTGTGCGTGCACAATAAGAATTTTTGTTGTGTCTCCATTATTTGTTTGTAACCCATCTTTTGTTAATACTTAACTATTCCATTATGAGGAGAGATCCAAATCATGTTTAAAAAAAATGTTAACACGCATTAAGTATGTCTACGCATTTGGATTCGTATCAATAAGTAGGTAAGTACATTGTTTTGGAGTAAATAGATGTAACCACGAAGTAAATATTTAAGAAGGTAAAGGCATTCGGAGTAGGTACCTATCTGTGGTTGTGGCATGCGTGTTGATGACTAAAAATAATAATTTAAGACGCTGACAACAGCTAAACAGCGTTCACTGTCAGACTACATACAAAAGAAAGAGAAGCGCGATGACACAACGCTTGAAATGTATTGCAAAATATGAAGCAATTATCTATTTACTCAAAAATGAGTTGACTAATCGAAAATAAAAAACAACCAAGTTCTGCATACAAATAAGACGTTCTTGTTATTAATTAAATACCAACCGTACGTAATACGTTGATACAGATATTTTGGATTGAAACTCAAAGTAAAGGGTTAGTTTACCGTTAATTTGTATAGAGATATTTTTTTTTCTAAACGTGGTTTGGTAACCACCAACTTCTGAGAAATATGTTCACATAATATGTCAACATATATTTTTTCCGCTACCACAAAGTATATCGTTATTATTTTTTGTGTTTTTGTAATATCGGCGACTAGTCCTAGGGCTATGAGCGGATGTGATGTTTCTGCTGTTGGCATGCAGAGTGTACTCGATTTTTATAGCTCTAGTATATTACGTCGCTTGAGCCGGTTGACATAGTCTTGGATGGTCAACTGACGTGCCAGTTCATTAGGATGATTTATCAGGCGTTCCCTATATTTTGCTATGACATCACGTATTTCCTCCTTAACTGTATCGACTCACAGATTTTGGTGTATTTCGGCATTGGTGACATACCATGGTACATTTGCTATTAACCTCAGTATCTTGTTTTGCACTCTTGTATGATATTGATATTGAAGTCTTTGGCGGAGCCCCACAACTGTATACCATACATCCAGGTTGGCTTTAATATTGTTTGATATATCAGAAGCTTGTTGTCTAGTGATAGTTTTGAATTTTGTCCCAACATCCAATAGAGGTTTCTGTGTCTGAATGAAATCTCATCTCTTTTGGCTTTAATGTGCCATTTCCATGTTGGGCGGTGATCAAAGTGCAATCCGAGGTACTTGACGCGATCACTTTGCGGCAGAGTACTATCACCAAGTTTAACCGGTGGGCAGTCGCCCTGGTGAAGGGTAAATGTTATTTGCATAGATTTAGCAGTACTTGCTTTGATTTTCCAGTCTTGCAGCTAGTTATGCACTTTTTTAAGAGCAGTTTGGAGTGCTTCTGAAGCTCGCTTTGGATCTTTATCGCTTGCGAGTAGTGCTGTGTCGTCAGCAAAAGTTGCCGCTGTAATACCGGGTGTAATCGGCAAATCAGCAGTGTATAGCGTGTACAGGGTAGGTCCAAGTACCAATCCTTGAGGAACTCCTGCCTTGATGTCGTAGAAATCGGAAGTTTCCCTAGCTTCCTTAACATAGAATATTCTGTCCGAGATATAGGATTTCAAAAATAGGTAGAAGCTATGTGGTAGGATCTGCCTGATTTTACATAACAGGCCCTTATGCCACACCTTGTCGAAGGCCTGCTGTATGTCCATGACGAGCAATATTCTTTGTTCTCCAGAGTCCTCCTTACAGTAGCGCAGACTCTATGAGCCTGTTCTACTGTTACATGATGTCTCCTAAAACCAAACTGGTGGTCAGGGATTACCTTACCTTCCCGCAAGATTAGGTTTAGCCTGCTCACTAACAACTTTTCAAATATTTTGGACATTACGGGTAATAAGCTTATTGGTCTGTAGGATGTTTTTTCAAGAGGAGGTTTGCCATATTTGTAGATCATTATAATCTGGGAGACTTTCCAGAGGCCTGGGAAATACTGGACTCTCAGCATAGCATTATACAATAATTTATGGTTAATTGAACTTACCTTAAGTGAACTTCAACCAAAATTATACGAGATGTTGCATCCGAAGAGATTTAACACACATGGTAGTGCGTACTTATTGCATTACACCGTCACACCGTTGAGAGACTAAAAAATAAATATTCATTTGATAGTCTATGTCATCTGTCAACTGTCACCGCATTCGTTTTAGAGCTCACTGTTTACTCCATTCCATGATAATATGGGGTGTTATGTACATGGGTGGGTAGGGTGTTAAATCTCTTCGGATGCAACATCTCGTATAATTTTGGTTGAAGTTCACTTAAGGTAAGTTCAATTAACCATAAACTATACTTCAATGTTGCATCCTCAGGATTTAACACACATGGTAGATGTTTAGAGTATGTTTTATTGTGGAATGGAAAACCTGTATGTTTATGTGTGGGTAGTTTGGAATCTGTTTTTGAAATAAAGCAAATCCGGTCAGTGACAATCAGTCACTTTTTATAATATAAGACACAATCAGTTTTTATAATATAAGGTTAACACTTTGTAACCACCAAAAGGCTAACACTTGGTAACAATCAAATAACGAAGAAGATTAAGAACAGAACATTATTTTACACGTTTATGAATTGATTATGCCATCAGCAAACGCCCTGTCTTTTACAGATTCAATAACAGGTTAGTTGTAAAATTTTGCAAAACATAATATTGTGTTACTAGTCCAGCCAGCGGTCTTTTTTATTATTTCCATTGAGACGCCTGATCTGAAAGCCGCTGACGTGAATGCATGCCTAGTACTGTAGGCAGTGAACATATTTACATCCACGCCGCTATCACTAACCGTTTCTTTGATTCAGCGGCTGATGGACTGGGAGGTACAATTATTGTGTATTGGTTTTTACCCGACTGCGTGACGCAAAGGAGGGTATTGTGTTTATTATAAGTTTGGATTAAATTATCGCAATTATAAGTGTTTCTAAGTGGGCAAAATTTTTCTATAAAGGAAGTTAGGGTTTTTACTGGACATACGATTGCTTGTTAGTATAGAAAGGTACTCGTAGTATCAAGCGGGGATTTATTTCTGTGTGGTGATCTTTTAAATTCTTAATAATGTTGTTAATGGTGATTATTATACCTGTTTCAGTTACATGAATACCATTAAAACTTTGATCAAAGGTAAGATTTGTTCCGTAGTCCTGCGGACAATGCGAGCAAGTTTTTTTTTTTTTTTTCGGAAAGGGTAGACTTTCATTAGGATATAACTTAGAAAGGTGATCTAAGACCAAATTAAGATTCCAAGTAGTACAATATTTAGGGGAGGTAGGCTTGATTTTTTAAAACATCTTTAAAAAAGTCTATGAACATAATTATTTTCTGTTTGATTTTTTGGTAAAATTAATTTCAATACAGAGCGAAAGGGATTTAACGTCCCATAACTTTTACGTTTGTTAAATTCCTCAGTTAAGAGTTTTTACTTTTTAGGTATAGGTATTATAGGTTTATCAAAGTAGAGTTATCAAAATAGTCAATATTATTAGTTATACAAAAGGAATACCAGCGTTTAAGAGCAAAATTGTACTGGCTCATGGTATTATTAGATAAAGATTTAACCATAATTTATATTTCTTCAATTGGATTTTTTTGCCTTATGTACGATTCCCTGACAATATTGTGCACGCCAGGGTAAGCTTTCTCCACATGGGATGGGGTTCTCTGCAAGCGAACTATAATAGAAAAAACTATTCTCATTAGGTTTGAAAAAATATTATTTCAGAATCAATTAGGTTATTGAACAAGGGGAACCATGGTTGGCTACACCATTACGGGACGAAAACTTTGTCAGTTGCTTTGTTGTTTAGAATTTACTTTAAGCATTTTATTACAAGAGCAAATGGTGGGAAGACATAGAAGAAGTAATTATTCCAAGGCATTGTAAATGCGTCTATTTCATAGGCGTCTGGGTCACGTTTACAGGATCAATATTTTGTGCATTTTTTGTTAAGGCGCGATGCAAAAAAAAAATCAATAACAGGTTTACCGATTTTTTTCGTAATAGATTTAAATAATTGTGAATCTAACTGCCATTCGGTATCAACATTAGTACCTAGAATCTAGGTCCGCATTAGTGTTATCTCTGGATTAAATATACGATGCGTAAATAAATATGTTTTATTGTTTTATTGCACCACTGCCACATTTGCCGCGTGATATCATTTAAATGAGGGAAATTGGTGTGCCACCCATTTTGTTAACATAAGCAATGACAATGGTATTATCTAGGAACATCTGCATTTGTTTTGTTTTTGCAAAGGGCTTTTAGGCCCATCAATGCTGCCAGTAACTCGAGGAAGTTAATGTGGTGTTTTCTTTCTTTAATTGACCAAAAACCTCTAGTAATTTCACTTGCCTCCTCACTCACAGGTTGCCCCCCATCCTGTGAGTGAGGAGTCGGTGAATATTTCCAATTGGAAGGAGCAATCACGAAGTTTGTTCATATTTCTGTGCGACATTTCACTCCACCAAGTGAAGTCTTCTTGTAAGAGAGTATAAACAGCTATTTTTTCTTGGTTGTTTGATTTGATTTGACTGTGAGTTGATGAGAATTCCTAAGAATCTGCAAATCTGATTTGGTATGAGAGAACTTTTTTCTAAGTTGATAACTAAAGCAAATTTATCAAATGTTTGTATTACCGAATGTATAGTCCTGAGACATGAGTCGTAAGTATTTCCTATCCAAATAACGTACTCCAAGTAAGATGCTACTGTATCTGGCCATAGTACCTCAAACAAGAAAGAACGGGTTTATTTTGTATTATACTAGTGGCGCCAGGCTGATGCCATATGGTAGGCAATTGAATAACGGAATCACATCACACTAATATTACCTATAAAGGTGAAATTTTGTGAGTGTGTGTGTGTTTGTTACATCTTCACGCTCAAACGGCTGGACCAATTTTCATAAAATTTTGTATGAAGATAAGTGACACCCTGGATTGCAGATTCCATTTCTCCATGAGGTGGTGGGTTTTTTTGGTTCAGTGTTTTGATCCACTTTCCCAATAAACGGTATTTATAACCATTAACATAATTTAGTATGATGGGATCATCAGTTAACAAGATCCAGAGTTTTATAAAATATCTAATTATACCGACGTGAGGTACCTTTAACTGCGGTTCTTCTTGTCGTTCATCTTGGTGGCTCCTGTCTGCCGACTGCGTTGGGTGGAGTAGTTGGTCCTCCTCGCCGAAGATGTCGATGTTTTGGTTGGTGTCGACTTCTGGATGGTGCTGCAGTCGCTACTTGGGACTTAGTTAACCATCCACTATAAACGGCAGGTTTTGTTGGGGGTGGTGTCTGATTGGTTTTTGGGTGACGGCTCTGAGTGTGGAAATTATGACTACATTGTTGCATTGGGTATCTGTAAAAACAAATGTAAGTGTAAATAAATAAATAAATATTCTTTGCTCGTCGCCCCGCGCATTTCCCGCCTGAAAACCGGTTCGCCGGTTGCCTGTAGGATTCACTGGAGTCGGGGTGTAGATCAAGAAGCAATTGACTGATTTCTAATAGGCTTTTCAGAATGTCAAATTTGTCTACAGATTGGGTCTGTATGTACCAAGCTGATTTTGCGCTGATTCCAAATGATTTAGGTGCACGCACTAATGTGACATTTTCAGGAACAAGCATTTTTGCTTTGAATGATACCTTGTGTTCTTTATCTGATCCATCAAGCAGTATTTTTTTCCAACGCTCAGAGACTTCATTGGGTATTTTTTCTCCGAGTGCGGAATCTAATTTCTTAGCTTCCCCAAGCAAATCAAGAATTTCTGTGGAAATATCCACAGTAGAAGTTTCATTGACCACACTCGGGACACTTGAAGTTTGTCCTTGTAGCAAGGGCGGTAGGTATTTGTGAATTATTATGAGACGTGGTATTAACGACCGATTTGACTACTGGGATTTCATCATCCTCTTGTGGTTCATCGATATTTCTGCTGTTTTCAACAAAACTTTGATATGCGTCATACATAAGGCGATGAGCTTAAAAATCGCAACGATGCGCTTTCTGAAGGCCGAAACAAAAAGGTTACTTTCAGGATAGTCTCTACCTCATCGAGAAAGTACTTATTGTATTTCTGGATAACATCGCGTATTACCTCTCTAAGAAATACCATTTTGTTATCAGGATAACATCAGGTGCTATCTCATTAAGATAACGATAGAGTCATAAGTCTTAAAAAAAAGAGAAATGCTGAAAATATTCTTCGTCACGTTAATTTTTCCGTTTCCCATGACTAATTTTCACTTTATTAATACTTTGCGCAATAAAAATATAAGGATTTTTAAGGCTGTAGATTGAATTATTGAAATACACAGCGTAACGGTGCAACACACGAAGCACGAATGAGGTTTAGGTGACAGTTGACAGATGACATAGACTATCAAATGAATATTTATTTTTTTAGTCTCTCAACAGTGTGACGGTGTAATGCAATAAGTACGCACTACCATGTGTGTTAAATCCTGAGGATGCAACATTGAAGTATAATGTCATAAGTACAATGGCTTTTCTTGGCAGTTCTCGTAAAATCTCCTTAGTAATGAGATCAAATCCTGGTGCTTGTTTGTTGTCAAGGTTTCTTAATATTTTCTGCACTTATTGTGGTGTAACTAGTTTGGGAGGTGTTTCAGGGGACAGGTCAGTATTAAGATTCACAGATTTCACAAATAATTAGGAGTTTCTGTTGGGTATGTCATTTGGTGTGAACACCGTAGACAGATGCTTGGTGAACAAATCTGCTTTTGCTTATTTGTTCTAGCCCACTCATTCACATCATTTTTGATCCGCTTAGCTTCTCGGTCTGCGGTCTATCATACTCTTTTGGCATTCTCCATATCGAGTAGTTAGTGGAGCTGGTTGCTGTTAGCGATTCCAGTTTGGTTTGCAGTGAATTTTGATTCGCATCTCCTATCATTGCCTTTAATTCCGTTATTGCCCTGTCCAGCGCCGTTTTGTCATCAGTAATCAACTATATAGATTTGGAAATTAGTTTGTTTAAGACAAGCCTAGTTTTATCATTTGCCTCTTGTCAGCGCCTTAAGTCTCACCAACAAGGATCTTTAAATTATTTGAACTCAACACTCTTGTGATAGATTTGTCTATTAAGGCAAAACAAAGTAAAACTTGAAAACTGAAAACGTGGAAAGGTAACCTCACTCTAGTGAACGACATAATTTGGTGTTTACGATTTACGACTTCCAGATTGCGTAAAAACACATCTATAACAAACTAAACAAACACAGGCGCGCGCAGCCGTCTATAAAGCGCAAGTTATCCACATTTAATTACATTCTGGTATTTTTGTAAGTACGCCCGGACCGCCGGCGGCGACGCACGCCATGGTGGTCACCTTACTCCACTGTCTAATACGTAACACACATTTTAAATTAGTTAACTAGCTTTTAAATTAGTTAAATTACTTGTTTGTGACACTGTCGTTAATATTATGTCGTTTTGTCAAACTTTAGGAAACCTTACATATTGAAAATGTTGTTTTACAAAAAAAAAATTGGTACATACTTATTTCCTATTCACGACATAGTAAGAGGCTCTCTATGAAAATTAATTTAGGTACTAATAGTATCAAGTCAAGAACCATGATTGTATTATAACTCCAGCGACATTTAATTGGATAAATTATAGTTAGGAGTTTCACGGTCAATTACGAGATGTTATTTTGAAAGAAATCAAAACAGTGTCACCATTTAATCTCTTGTAAAACAGCATTAAAATACAACGGGCCAACTCGAATCCCGACTAATCTTTACGTCACAATATCGTGTAGGTAAATTACGATTGAGAGATGGTTTCGTTGTTTTTAACATTTATCAAATAGCTTTGTTTTGAAATATTTGATATCTAATTATACTTATAAAATATTAGTATTTAACTACTTTTAAATTATCGCACCGCCACTTAAATAGTGTCGTAACTCAAAAAAATCTGTAATAAGTATGACACTATTTGAGATAAGGTTTTGAAGTTTTCTGAAACGAATGGAACATTATAAGAGTTTCAATTTTTTTTTTGTTGTGACACTCTGATATTTATAAACCGGTCTTGTACCATAATTATGTTAAAAAAAAGCTCGTTATTTCTTTCAACTAAGTACTTTAAAAAATAAATTTAGAGGAATTCTAAAAAGTTTGTATTAAATAAAATCTCCTTCTATATCAGAAACCAACTTAACTTTTAAAACATAAACAAGAAAGTTTGTCGAAAATGAAGCCTTATTGAAGTATTATCAAAAAGCATCCAAACTGTATTGATCTGAATTTCCACAACGCCGAGCGGGATGTAAATTATGATCACCGGGGCTGTTAGGAGGGGAAGTTTACCTATAGCTAAGTATATAGGGGAAGAGCGGGCAAACATTTAGCTATAAACCGTTTCCAACGATGCCCGAGGCGGCATTGGCCCAAACGAGGGTTGGCGGGAATAGGCAAATATTTGCCCTGAGGGCTGGGAAGCAGCCGACTAATTGTTCTTTAAATACCTCAGGCCCACCCTTTAGCAAACAATTTCCAAATCGATTTATTGGTGCCGACTCCCTGCTTTTTATTTTTTCTAGAAGAACATCTCTGCATATTTGTTCATGGTGCATCGGATAGGTTACCAGGCAAACATTTTCGAAACTCGATAAATATTTGGTCGTTTAAAATTCAACTGTTAGGACAATGCCCATAGCAGCCATGGCCCATCTTAACATTTCACATACATAACTACGACCTACCTACTTGAGTGTAAGTAGAATTTGATGTAATGTTAAGATTTATTACGAAATTATGCTCAACGCTCTCTTCCTGTAACATTTCAACATAATGCAACTATTATTACACATGGACAAAAACATAGTTCCCACTATTTTAAATTTAACATGAAAAATGGAATGTGAAGCCGGCATTAGCACGCGAACAGATCGACGTGTGTTCTACTGTCAGCGTTTCTATTTCCATCACATCTATTTGTCACGTTGTCTAATTTGTGTTAATGTTGAGGTAAAGATTTATTGTCGAGACACGAATGTATCGTAAAGAATTTCATCAATATTGTCAATGTCCAATTCAAAGCTTTTTACATAAGTATGTACGATTCAGCGGGCGTAGGTTTTTTTTCCCCGCAGTTCTCGGGGAAACCGGAGCAAAAGCACTTTTCTTAATTAATGGATTGTTCGTCACGTTTTACGAACATAAATTTAAAAGATGTTGGTGAATTCATTATTTGTTCCACGACACAAACGTTCAATATCACGATAATGTTGAGAACAGCCCGATTGTTAACAAAAGAACGTGCGAAGTGATCAAAGTGGTGCGGAATCCTAACGTAAACCTGCTGGATATCGCCATTCGCCAGTAACACACACTCACTTTCTGTTTAAAAACTTATTCGACAGTTGGCCGACCGACACGTTGCGTTTGTAAATTAAATTAGCTTTTGACGGATTTCCTTGTTTTGCGCAAGTATAAAGAATGGACTCATACGTCCTAAACTATCTTCTATTTACCTTATCCACATTTCTGAAAGATTTGGTTTAAAGTTGGGATAAGTGGATAGGTGTTTTTATAAGAAATCATAGTAAGAAGTTCTAAAGGTGACATATTCACAACGTTTATGTTGAAAATTTGATCTAAAATCAGATATTATTAGGTTGGTAGGTGATCTAAAGGATTTGCCATGGTTTATCTTAATCATCATCGGTTATGGGATGTTAATATTCATGTGAATGTCAAAAGTGGTTATTTACAAATCTTACTTAAATAGTTATCACAAACAATCTAGCAGAGTGTTTCATATACGAATATAAAATTTAATGGGGAGCTATAGTGCGGCAATGAAAGAAGTTAAAATAACTTGCGGCATTGCACTCGGGTCCATATGGGACATGTCTCGGACTACCCTTTCTGGGGCCACTATTTTTGTAATGACAGTATGCAGGCGGCCGCGCGACGGCGGCGGCGGACGCCGCGATCGCTTCAGGGAAACACCTAATTGTGTTGTAGCCGCCACACTCATGATGAATGAGCAGATACTTGCAGTTGGTTTTATTTTAGATAGCAAATGTCGAACGTGTAGTAATTGAGCGTGTGTTGTACCCCATTGTAAACATGGAAATGGAAGTTTTGTTAACGTTTGTAAAATAAATAATTTAAGAAATGTTTGCAACGATATGAGTGTTTACATTTCACTTTACTACGTTACCCACGCCACTTAGCGACACTGTAAGTACCTACTTAATTTATAATATCCCACTGGGAGAATCTATCATTATTGTAAAGACATTACCTGTTATAAAACAGAAAAATAAAAATTAGCGACAGAATTTACTACCGATGGTCGGTCTACCACAGTGTTGTGTGTGTGTCTGTCCATACCCATCACCGATCTCACGGTTATGTAAACGTTACTAAGTCAAGGATTAATAGTAAAGTTTATTTTAAAACGTCTTTATTTATTTACTCAACAAGTGCTTAGTAATGTAAACGTAAACTAAAACGTGTATACGGCACGATACCCGACCCGAGAGCCGAACCCGGTGGCACGCAGGCGCGCCCGCCGCACGCCGACGTCGGCGACGGCTGCGCCCTGTCATTTCCGACATGTGTTATACTTTTTAACATTCTAAATATCATTTGTACAAAAATCCCAGCAGTCCATCACATTTCTGAACGATTTTCACTAATGCGTACAAAACGGTTGAATAGTTTTGAAACGACAAAAATATTATTACGTATATCCATAATACCTAACTGTGTCTTTTTAATCGTTACCTCATTTCAGTTTTCTATCAGAAACATCTTGCCTGAAAGGGCGGCGATCTGGGGCCAGTTTCGTGCCAAATTAGATTCGATAAAATAAATATTTATCTAGCTTTCGATATAAACGTAGTAGGAGGTGAGATAGCCGTCAAATCAAATTGCTTTTCGACTAGACTGCGGGTGGTTGCGGCCCGCGTTTCTCGGATTTCCAATGTTGAGATTTTAATGCGATTAGAAATAGGAAATCTATCGGGAAACTGCCACGGAACAAGATTTAATTAAAACTTTAACTTCAAAGATCTTCTGTTTCAGGAAAAAAAATAGTTTTCAGTAATACACTTTTTAATGGATCGTTTTCATATCGACCTATTTGTGCTGTCATAAGTAATCACAGTTGAGGAGATAAACGTTTCTGATGCTCTCCTGCCGGAAAGAGAGATCACTCAGATCACGGTTAAATTCGTTACTCTACACTTTAATTAAATATCCACTTTTTAGTTTTCAATAGCATAAAACACTTTTGATAGACGCCTGTTTGACCAAAATGTATTATGCACTTATATAGGAAACTTAAAAAACATAGAGCCGTTCTAATATTTAGATTACAAATGGTGCGATGTAATTTCATTAACAACGGGCGAGCTTAGAAATGGTAAAAGTGACATTCCCGTCAATGGACAAACCGACAGTTGTGACAAAGGGGCGTGCTCGAGAGGGGAGCCAAGCCAAAGGGCGGAGACGCCATTTTGATAGCGATGTATTTTCTAGAGGTTTGGGTAACATGTCATAGTTCATTATATTCATACATTGAAGTGTTTTAGAGCTCATATTATATACAGCATTTTAGCTGCAAACACCATACAACCATATGCAAGATTAGCTAGGAAAACATCTAAAATTAGAATTTTATGCTTCACGAACAACAGAGTTTTAGAAGCTATAACTTATTGTCTAATTGAGACTTTCTTGAAACGTCGAAGCTCGTTGTAATATCAACCCCCGGTCGTAATTCAAGCGGGCGGATTATTTTCTTATATGTTGGAGTATGATACATGACTGTGCTCAGATGCTTACCGTTCCGGTGCATCGGGACTATTAGAGGCATTGGATAAACAAAGGATTAAATTATCGCGTTAAGACAGAGATAATCCATACAGATGAGTTGGTTGTTGACCTCCGATCTCCGGGAAAGTAATGCTCTGACTCATTTCGTCTTATTTTAAAGTTTGGAAGTTTGAAAATGAATTCCCGATGTTTAAGTGAAAGTTCGGTATGTTACGTTTTGGTTGGAACCTAAGTAGGTACTTACTAGTAATATTCAGCTGAAGGTGACGACATACCAAAAAACGTATAAATTGCAAATGGAAATAGGTAATGGAACAATAAAAAAAAAACTTTTATTTCCAGCATCGCAATAACAACCATAACAATAACAATTATAAAGAAAAAATTAAAAAAATTAAATACAAAATATAAGATCTGATGTCGTGCGTACAAATATTATGGTTGTTAGAGAGTAATTCACACTGACCTCCGTACTAGTAAAAACTGTATCACGGTGGGTCAGTCTTTGGTCAGTCGTCAGAATTACATGATCGCTATAACTTATTCCTTTTATGATTAAATCATAGACCGTATCGAGTGCCCTTTTTGTGATTTTCTTTCCTATCGTAACAATTACGATGATGGTGAATAACATTTGGTGCATAATTTGTACATAAGTATGTACAAATGTTCTACGTAAATTGAGATTCGATCATGTTTGACTATAATGGCATAACTTAGCATAACCATAATCGGCCTATAACATTCCAACTGCTGTGACACAAGCGTCCTCTCTGTGAGAGGGAGTGGGCCATAACCCACCACGCGGGCCCAGTGCGGTTTGGTGAATGTCAAATGTTTAATAATCGAATAATAATCGAGTCTTCGATTTTTTTTTATTTTAGGTTTCTTCTTATTAAGGGCCTTTTATTTATTTATTTAGATTTACCAACGTTCGTACACACTACAGAAATTACAGGCATAATCAGCATATGTTCTCACTGCTGGGACACAGGCCTCCTCTCGCTGAAAGGGAGTGTGCCGTAATCCTCCACGCGGGCCAAGTGCGGGTTAGAAGATGTCACATGTCTTCACATTTTTGGTTCTAGGACATGCCGGTTTCCTCACGATGTTTTCCTTCACCGTTTTGAGAGCAGTGCGGTGATGAAATAATTTACACAAAGTAAAGCACATGTCAGGGTTCAAACCTACGACCTTCAGCTCGAAAGTCGCGGCCGTTACCACTGGGCCACCACTCCTCCTCCAGAAATTACAGGAAACAACAGAAAATAAAGAAATACATGTAACAAAAAATTATAAGTTAATACAGCATTATCTACTAGGTAAACAATCTTAGTAGAGCAGTTAAATTAATTGTATAAAACAAAACAAAGAGAGATACAGCGGTAACAAAAAAAGTAGAGAAAAAAGAAATAATGAGCGCACTAAAATTATTATAACCTGCGAGACAAATGATCAAAAAGTTTAGATCGGAACCGACCAATTGAGTCTCTCACGTACATCTACTAGATCACTGCATTCGATCTTCTTGGCAGTGGGGAATTTGCTCTGTACACGGTTCTCTGGCGCGGTGGATAGAACGGGGTGATACGAATGCGGGGAAATCTAGCAGGGACCCTGTAATTAATCCTACTCAGGAACTTAGCACAGTCTACATATTATACAAACTGTTGTACATGAATAGACAATCCGACAATTCTCTTCGACTAAACAAAGAAGTCATGCCGTCAATTTATCCGTGTAATTTGCTTTTTTCTTTACTCTGCTAGAACTATATACCAAGTACCACATGAACCGTTTCTGAATCCTTTCCAGTCGAAGTGTATGTGTCGCATAATGTGGTCTCTATACCACGCTGCAATAGTCTAAAGTACTCCTAACCAAGCTGTTAAACAGCACTATTTTGGACTTGCTATTGCTAAAGATTTTTCCGTTTTGACGAAGCCCAACATTTTAGAGGCCTTTGTAATGGTACTCTCACGTTGTGGGAGGAAGTGTTCTTACGGTCAAATGTTACACCTTTTTTCACCTTTTTCTTTATTTGGTCTACTGTTTCAATCATTATATTGCCAATACGGTAGGTAAACACCTTCAATTAGGTGAACTCTTCTTGAGAATTTGATAAGAAGGCATTTTTTGCCATTTCAGTGCGTGCCTTTACGCTCACACCACTGCACTCAATCAAACTGTTGAGATCTCTTTGCAGACACAGGGTATCATTGATTGAGTATATCACTCTTCCAAGCTTCAAGTCATCTGCATAAATGAAACTTACAGAGAATTGAAAAGAAGTTGGCAAATCGTTATTAAAATTAAAAAGCACCGAGCCAACATGGGAGCCGGTACACCAGACGTAATATTTCGAGCACTAAATTTAATGATATTCACCACAACAATGAAAGTCCGTTCTTCAAGGTAAGATGGCTTTAAGCTAGCTTAAGGCAGCCACAGGGCCCACATGATAGTCCGGTTAAGTAGCTACGACCTCTAACGACGAATAAATAAATTAAATAAACTCCAAGATTTTGGCAAAAATGACAAGATCGAGATTGGCTTATAGTTATTCACCACAGTATTGTTTTAACATTTGTAGATGGGAACTTTACCGACCTTCCACTCATGTGGAAAGATTCCTGTCTTCAAAGACTTATTATAAATTATTAAGACGGGTACCTACAGCCAATAATTTAGCACGGCTAGTTATAAAATCTGGTGCAACTCCGTCGTGTCTAGCACCCATATCACAATCCAGTGTCTCCCGTTTTTTCAGTAGTTTATCGTGTTCTATGACAGGTGATGTTATGTTCAGGCTATACATAAACAAGTTCTTAAAAAAAACAGAGTAATTCACTTCAGAGTTTAAATTGTCATTTTCTGTAAATACTGATTAAAAATATGACTTCCTCATACATTTCGCAAATGTTTCACCATATTGAGGTTGTTGTAGTGCCATCGGTCATTAATATTGACTATGTGCTCAGTCCCCCTCATTTTAGCCTTCAATTAATTTAATTATATTTCATTTTGTTAAACTATACAGTAAATAAACTATTTAGGTACATTATGTAAATGAAATAATTGAAAACCTTTAAATTTAACTTATCATTATTTACAACTTTTACTGTAGGTACAACCTTGCATTTGGGCTAGTTATACGATTATAAATGTATGGAGCATGTGTTTTTTTTCACGATTTGAATATTGGTCCCGTAGTAGGTTGTACAGTTGTTCATAATGATGAGTTCTGTTGCGTAGTTTTAAAGATCTAAGCATACATTTCACAGACAGGAAGCGGGAAGCGACTTTGTTTTATACTATGTAGTGATGGAGGAACGACCCCTTTTCAGGATTTCAGTTATTTCAATTACACCTTGAATACCTCATCCTCATCACCTCATCATTCTCTTGCCCATAGGTATCCCAATTTATTAGGGGTCGTCGCAGCATGTTTTTTGCTTCCATAATTTCTATTAGTATTCTTATAATATAGATACTAACTGCATACCTACATATACAAAAACCATACCTATAAAAAAGGAATAACAAAATAAAAACAAAGAGGTAGGCTCAGGCATCAAAGAAGGTACTCCTCCATACCGCAGTCACCTGGAAGCATTGCCAGTTTGCCATGTCGAATGGCAATTGCAATGCACAGTCTTTGGCTAAAGAATCCTTTTGGATCAGACAAAGTGTCGACCATTCTGGGTGCAATTCCGTTTAAATAATGCGCATTCGCTGCCCCATCATGACCCGATCGTCGACCGAACCCCTAAACTATATTCATCATCATTTCAGCCGAAAGACGTCCACTGCTGGCAAGTGGGTTGGCGTTCGCAGTATGGTGTCAAATTGCACGGAGAACGTTGCAGACCATTCTCTAGTAAGTCCCTTAGTCGCCTTTTACGACACCCACGGGAAGAAATAGGGTGCTGCCATCTTGTCTCTTCCTGTAGTCACATACCCACTGGGTTATAATACTGCTGTCAAGCCGACGACGAACTAGGGACGACGAATAATGTGGTTGATGCTGATGGTCATACGGCCTGCACTTCTGCAACAGTTATATAAAGTTTGGTGTCCGATGCTGAGAATGCTGCGATTCGAAGTTACTAACTCGACAAAAGATAAGGATAATAAGAATATTTTACTATATCACGAAAATATAAATCGGTTTCTGGCAAAGTCCTAAGACGTTGAATTGTTAATAGATAAATATGATATGGATAACTTATGCTTTTGTGAAAACTGGTTAAGACTGGATAAGATGTTGTTTAATGTAAATAATTATTCAATTTAAAGTGTGTACAACAGGTTCTCAATACTTTGATATTATGTAATAATTGTTTCAGACTAAAGGAAAGGAAGGATATCACTGCTTGCTCTGTTGATCGCGTAAGTGAGGTAGCATGTGCAGAGGTCAAAGGCCATACCTTCTTATGTGTTTAAAGACCACCAGCCTTAAACTTTTTTTATCATTATGGAAGAAACACCAACTAACCTTATTAAAGATAATAAATTAGTTCTTGTTTGTGGTGACCTAAATATTGAGCTATTAGTTAATTCACCGGATAAATGTAAAGCATATTAACATTGTTTAAATAATTACTTTTAAAATGTAATTGTATTTAAAGAAGGGGCAACCTCAGCTTCAAGCACAGACAATTTATTTACTAATCGAAAAATAAAAGACTCGCTTAATTAGTGGCGTCAGGTCTGACGATGTGCTTTGTGCCATACGCAAATACACTCAAATACGTTGGCATAACGCTTGACGCGAAACTGAAAGCGCACATTAAAAAGAAAAGACAGGAACTATATAGACATGCGTTATAAAAACATGTATTGGTTGATTAGAAGGGATTCCTGCCTATCGTGACGACGAAAATTTGATTATGCAAGCATACCTATTCTTATGCCAATATGGAGATATGGCATCCAACTGTGGGGCTGTATTAAACCGACCAATATCAAAATATACAAACATTCCAGAAAAAGGTACTCAGGAGTATTGTTAATTATGCGCCCTGGTTTATAAGAAATGACGACCTCCATCGGGACCTACAAATGAAACCAGTCACCAACATACTCCAAAAATTTGGTGAGGCCCATGAACACCGACCCCACCGACATGTGAACATCGAAACAATTCAACTGTTAGACCAAACAAATATAGTGCGAAGACTAAAACGAACAAAACCTTTTGACTTAGTGTAGTGTAATAAGTGTAGACATAATAGTGAGAATGTTTAAATTATGAATTATTATTAATTATTATTATTATCAATTTAAATTATTATTATCATTAACATAATTATGAACAAAGTGTTTATATTATTATTTAAGACTAAGAAAGTGGAATGGAATGGGTAAAGTACAATCAACACTATTTTAAAATAATTATCACGTAAAAACTTAAGTTAGATTAAAATGGAACCTAGTTCTTTTTAATAAAGGATAAAAAAAATATCTGACCTTAGTGGTCAACTTGTATCATTTGACTTAGATAAAAAGTTACAAGACCTCTCATTAAAAATAAATTGAAAATGTTTAAAGTAAGTAATAATGTTCTTGGCAATCTTTCACAGCAACAACAGCTAGTTTTGTTTCACAAGACCCCAATATAAACTACGGTACACTATTTTATACAGTATGCCAAGAATTCAATAAATCGTGTCCTGTAAAAAAAGTCACAATCAATACTAAACCAAAATTTAATGAATGGGCCACTGTTAGCATTAGAAAGAGCAGAGATATTTTATATAATTTGTACCACGAGAAATCATTGGATTCTGATCAAGCCCTTCATAATTCTGGCAGAAACTATTCTAAGATATTCAATAGAGTCTGCGCTCAAGCAAAATCTAGATGAATAAGTACCTAACAAAATTATTATCTCTAATAATAAAATAAAACCTGTGTGGCAGGTAATTAACAAAGAAACAAAACAGCGAGATTAGAATGAATTTGTATTTAAAAATTCATAATGAAACCATTTCAGATAAGTTAAAAGTTGCTGAGACACTAGCAAATTTATTTTCCAACATTCCTATAGAAGTTACGAAATAGATCTCTCCCCTCGAATCTCTTCTCAAAGAAAACTTCACTGCAGACATTCCAAGTTTTGAATTCAAGCCTTCAAAACTTATGGGGTATTTCCGTTAAGGTTCTTGGAGATACACTTGACACAATAGCCCCAGTCCAGCATATCTAATCAATCTTTAGAGTGCGGCTGCGGTAAGTTTCCTGATTTAATGAAACATTAAAGTAGTTCCAATTTTCAAATTGGGTAGTACGAGTGATCCCTCTAATTATATACCAATATCTGTGTTACCAGCATTGAGTACAATATATGAAAAAATCATGCTAGACCAGCACCCTAATTGCATAACACAGTTTGAATCACAATCGTAATGATTATGAAGCCTATTGCTAATCCATTGCTTGAGAATTATGTTAGAAAATTTTAATTGTCTGCTCAACAACGTAAATAACACAATGAATGTTGTTGAACTGTCAAATTGAAACCGATTGCTACTGATAGAGCGTTATGCAATTGCTGATGTTGTCACATTTTAATTCAAATGGGATATTACATAGTCCCTAGTTTGGTTTCATGGACGATAGGTCGATGATAGACGCAGGAGTAAAACTCATCAGTCACATTCTGTAAATTATACCACTACGGAATTCGTAGACAAGCTGCTGATCTTGTCCTTTCTTATCTGTCAAACAGACAGCAAACGTTAACGGAGCAAAGTCCTCGGGATCTCTTGTTCAAATGGGCGTGCCTCAAGGTTCAACTTTTAGTCCTTTCTTATTTCTAGTTTACATTGATGACCTTCCTTACATGATGGTTAACGTTTCGGATATAATACTATTCGCTGATAACACTTCTCTTATTTTTTAAATAGAAAAGATGCATTGTCTTACATGTCACCGACAGTCTGGCTGTTCTTGTGAAATGGTTCACAGGTAACCGACCCTAACTTCACAAATTCTACATATCAGTAAAAGTGTATGGCTTCGCCGTTTCGCTACCGTCGTGGAGGTGATGCGAATATTTAGTTTCTGAAGTAAGTAACGAAACAGCCAAGCCATACATTTTTACTGATATGTAGAATTTGTGAAGTTAGGGTCGGTAGTTAGGCCGTGTAGATTCAGAAGCTTGGCTCTACATGAGATCTCATATCTTTTTCACAGGGCAAACCTTGTGTTCGTCTTGGCAACATTTTACATGAAATGTTTTTGGTGGGATTTCAGTTCTTTTTGTAAGTTGCTAGGCAGTCATTTTAGTGTTTATTTTTATCTTCTTTTTTTGGGTAGGTTTTTTAGTTACTGTCTACAGTCCCGTGTAAACTTTCATGTCCTAATTCATAAAATTGGTGAAAGTCTCATTCAAACTTCCACCCCCTCCCCCAATTTTAGGGGATGGGGGGCGAAAGTTATAAGTTTATCTGGGGGCACGGTAGTGTTTTTTTGTATACTGAACTTTGTTTACATACCAAATTTCGGCTTTCTAGCACTTCAGGAAGTACCCTAACATTTTAAAGTCTCATACCAACTTCCACCCCCCCATTTTAGGAGATGGGGGGCGAAAGTTATAAGTTTATGATTTTTTTTGTTGGTTGTATGCTAAACTTAGATTACATACCAAATTTCAGCTTTCTAGCACTTCAGGAAGTAGCCAAACATTTTGATGATCATCAGTGTGTCAGTGTGTCAGTGACGAAATCGGTGTATTTTAGATATCAATAAAATCTAAAGTATTAGAGCTATTCAATTGAGACTTTGTGGCTTCCCTGGTACCTGCTCCCAAATTACGATGTCAATGTATTTTTTGTTTTACATACTTTCTTGACATAATCTTTTCATTAGTTGACATAATATACCAACAATTTTAATTTAAACTAGTGGCTTGTGTGGACAGGATATTATTTCAGATTTGTTACAGTTATAATGGCATTCATGTAATTTAGTTTCAATAGGTTTTTATTTTTATTATTTTATTTATCTTATAAACAGATTCTTTTAAAATTTGTGAATGTGAGAACGTTGTAGGCTAATATACTAGATTTGTAGACCATAGTACCTGGTACTTGTTGACAGCCTACACTGTCCTCTCATACCTATTAATACTAATTTGAAAACATTGTAAAAGCCAATTATTAAAAAAAAAATAACCGTGGAGTTTCTTGCCGGCTTTTCTCCCTAAGAAACGACCAATTGGAACCGTGCACCTAGCTTCTGACATTTCATAAATGCCATGTAGGTGTGAAATAAATTATTTTGATTTGATTTGATTTGAGAGTGTTTCTAAATAATAAGTCTACTTTTTCCAAAATTTGTAGATGCTTCCTAAGATTAGAGCGAAGGATAAACCTATGTAAATCATTTTGAAAGTAATTTTTGAAACATCATTGTATATTGTACTCAATAAAAGTATGCATTTTATTGAGTAGAATATACAATGATAGAGAAAGAAAATGGATACTTATTTATATGTATCTTCTGTCAACAAGGTGTCCCTACTTACGGAATTGAAAGCTTTACTTAGTAGGTAGCTGGTACTTCTTACGTCCTCTAAAGGTGTGCATTTCGTCAATGGAATTAGGTATCATCTTGCATGGTTGATGCCAATAGCGTCAGTTTTCTACCGTCAGCTTCTTTTGTTATTGCTACACGGTCTTTTGCCAAAACTGTTGCAGTCAAGCCACTCATCAGCTGTTTAAAGAAACAAGGGCGACAAAGCAAAGTCGTGATTATTAAAAAAGTCAAATTCAGACACTCAGATCATCGTACCTACATACTATTCCTACTTAGTATACTTATTGGCGCATCGCGCTTCGAGTTTGTATTGTGTTATAAGGTAAGGTTATTATAAGGTCATGGTTACGTAAATCTACCTGTTTGTACGAGACTTACCATTTTAAACAAATAGAATTTGTGCCAATATCAACACTGCTGTTGTAGAAAAACAATAAACATCGGTTCATTGACCGATTCAGTGGATGTTCTGCCAAAATAAGCACCCCTACCTTCCACTATGTCTACAGACATGAGAATGTTAATTTGCGAAAAGATTTGTAAACAAACTGGTTAATTGAATACAAACAGTAGAAGAGAAAATTAATTAAAACTAGTTTTCAAGAAATCTATCTCGAGCAATTTATAGTGTGGATTGTGTGTTCTGATGGACTTACAGAGCTTCATGGCCTTTTTGTATATCGTAACCTATACCTACATAATCATGTAACCTATATGGTGCATATGCAGTCAGTAGGGTGTATCTAAGACCTCATTACTGATTTCTATCAAAACACCTAAAATTCTCTACTAATACTGCTCACCGTTACGTGTAATAAAATGTTCCTTTCATACAATGACGATCATTTGTCTTTAATAAAAAAACAGGATGACATCTACGCGGGCGGTGGCATGTCAAATTGAAGAATCCGCCACTAAATGATGGAGCCTCTCGACTCGGCACATGTTGCTGCTGACCAGTTCAACAAGAGACTCTTCAACTAAATACCTACGTAAGCAGGATCAACGTGTCATCAAAACTGGTGGGTGTATCGTCATTGTTGTGACCAACCTCAGCTTCTTGTATCGACACTTGATATTTTTTATTTATCATTGGAATGTCAGATGTATATCGTCTGTTGAGTGCTATACTTGGGCCGATATTTTATGAATATTCAAACCTTGGTTAGTTTTTGAGATAAGCCCTAAACAGGCTTTACTTTTTGCAACACTTTTTTTTTTAATGAGCACGTCTGCTATCTCCCTGCGTTGAATATTTGCCTCCGCTTAGTCCTTCTTAGTTTCCCTTTGCTATTACTTAATCATTACATATATACAACATTATTTTTAGTATATGCGAAATCTGAATATAGTTTGTTCAGAATAAGGAACTGAATCGATTTCAATAATTTTTACACCATGTTATATTTTGTCCCAAAAATATTTAAGTGTGATGTAAAATGTTATCACCATTACAATACAATCGCCGTACGGCTAGGTACCTACTGCCAAATTATTATCAATGAGCGCAAGACGACCCTGGAGGCGCGGGGGCGCAGCGCCGTTAGTATGTTTTTGTACGGACAACCCGGTAACATAACAACTTTATAACTTTGTGATTTTTCATGATAGTTTTGAAATTTTGTACATAGATTCTTTACATAAAAATACTAGACACGGGTTTCGGCTTTCGGTTGAACTAAAACTAATATTATATATAATATTCTTTCACACACGTATTTGCAGGTCCTGTCAATTTGCTTTTCTGTAGGAATAAATTTTCCCAAATAGATAAATTTGTCGAATCAATTGCTTCTGACAATTTATCTGAAGATCATTGATGAGCAAACTAATTCAGATTTGAAGTAGGTATCATGAAAATAAGTTATACCTATAATACCCAAACGAGTTCCATTAGTTTGATGATCATTTAGCTTTTCCGTACTTCTAATTCTATAACAAACACCATTCTATCGATGACTCAATTTTATTATTAATCGTATTGCTTGCGGACTCATAATGGCGGAATCTAATGAACCTAACTGTTGTCTTATACTATACCAATTTTTTTAGACTGTGGCCACCATCTGAAAGGAATACCATACACAGAAAAAATAACAAATTTACAGAGAGTTAAGGTCAAGAATGACCAGTGTCAGTTGGAGCAACTGCCGGCAGTTTCAGGGTAAAACTTACTATACACATTTACCTACATAATAATATAAAGGCTCGTACACAGCAGTCTGCACGTCTAAGTTTGAGCCTAAGTTTTGTTTGCCTTAAAGAAAACTTAGGCTCAGCGCAGACAGAGAGGAATAATCCCAGCGCGGTTTCGGGCATTTTCTTTGCGGATCGCGTATGCTCCCGCGTATCTTCGAGGACGCGCGAGCATTTTTTGTCAGGTTCAAGCATTTATGCACTTTATTGTTATACTTTTAAAGTTTATTTTCAAGTGCGTTAATAAAATCCTCTCCGCTGCGCTCCGTTCTGACTGCGCTGAGCCTTATCCGGAATCGATTAGACACAACATAAATTGCACTACTCCTACAATAAGTTTGTGCAATAGGATTGAATCAGCCCTTGCGCTCAAAATATCTATTATTTTAACGCAATAACATTGTCTACCCTTATGCTTCAATGTTTTCGCGTGAGCAAGACCTGCGCAATACTTACCCTACACGGTGCAATTAAAATACGGTGCAACAAAAATTAAACTCGCTCAAGCTTTTATTTTGTATCATTGCGCAATCTTCAATATTAACCCTATTCGGTCAATAACATTGCGCAATTCGTGATATTAAGCAATATAATTGATAATTTAGGGCCCGCCTTGGAATATTCCTTAAAAACTCCACCGACCATTGTAGATTAAGTACTTTCTTTTCTGCGGTACAGTCATTGCGTATCCATACAGAATGAAAATAATTTGTTTGAAAAGTGTCGGGTCAGCTTTTGAATATAAATTTAGTGGATATTCTTCCACTATTATAGTGTATCTCTACTTCTACTAGTGGGCAAACATATTGTTATTTTCTTTATAAACATCCGTCAAAAGTGAGAAGGTCTAAGGGCTTCGTACCTTATGGTAAAAGAGGAACGAAAAAAATTGTGAACGAAAAAAAAAACGAGATTACTTAATTTTCTATTCTCACATTATGGTTTGTTTTTAACACGGTATTGCTAGAGAGGTCATGTAAACCCTTATTCTGAGATTTCAACTGACTACCATATTACTTACGTTAAAAAGATACAGCCTTGTGACCGGATAGATACATACCTGTAGAAGTCGTAGGCTTAGTACCCGGGTCCCCTAAAGTCCCCTTAACTCTCTTTGGGTACATAACCGAAAAAACATCCCACACGTACTTAACTTAATCATCAAAAATAAAGCTGACTTTTATTTAATAAAATCACTCCGATCCAGCTTAACCTACTACATTCATTTAACGCCTACTCAAACAACCTACTTGCCTGCCTAATTTTATTGACATGTTTTTTCAATGACTCTGCTCAACTTCTAAAAATCTGTGTACCAATGTTTGATTGAGTGATGATTCGATAAAATCAGTCTCGTATCCAATCGGCCGAGTGGCCACTTGTGCGTTTCGTTTCATTCACACTACAAACAAGCTAAAATTATTACTCACTAACGAACGGTCTGAGGCTGACACACGTATTTTACTTTTT
Source organism: Tiliacea aurago (assembly GCA_948098905.1). NCBI lineage: Eukaryota > Metazoa > Arthropoda > Insecta > Lepidoptera > Noctuidae > Tiliacea > Tiliacea aurago. Next base: position 22,008,738 of record OX402576.1, read on the forward strand.
TCCGATAACTTGTGGGGGCGACCATTTAATATTTAAATTCTTAAAACCACTTAAGTCCTGAATGGATCAATATTTTGAACCTATTATTTCTGGTATTGGCATATGAACATCGTAGTTTCAGTCGTTTTTCATCCGCCAAAGGTGAAAGATTCTAAAGAGTGGTAAATAAAAAAACACTAATAAATTCGATATGCTAAATACAAATAAACATTTATTATTAAATACATTTATGTACACACGATTACGATAATTATCACAAATTTACCAACTAATAGGTAGGTCATCTAATATTTTACTATGCGAAACAATAGGATGATTCAATGTGAACTTTGACAAAATCACTGGTGGCCATTAAATTAGCTAAAGTTTTATTATAAACATTCATATTTTAAGTCTGCTATTTTTTTTGCAAAAATCTGCTTGCTTATTATAAAGAATCGCAGAAAATTATATGAAAAAAAAAACTATACATATACATGCGCGAAAATGTTGAGATTATTGTTCAGGACAAACACTTATATACTTTACCAAATATTAATCTACTTGGTAAAGATGCAGTTTGTATTCAACTCCAAGAAGTAATTACACACACTTAGTAACAACTAACGTGCGCTTTGCTACGAGTGCTGGTCCCGATAGAAGGTACTAGCAATTTAAGTCGCATTTAAACGCAACTTATATTACTACTATTGCAAGTATACCAACTAGCAGGTAAATTATACTTCGCACTTCCTTGCAAAGTATTCGAAGGTACGGGTATATTATAACATAGGTAAGTACACATAATTTATAAATGTTTATAGAGAGACTCTGGTTTTGATTTGCGCTACACTCCTTCCTGACCTTTTGTTAAAACTATGCGATGTTATTGATTCGACTGAATAAAACTTTTTTCAGTAGTTAGATCACGGTGAATACTGTTCGACTGTTTGTTCTAAACGAGTACCAAACGACTCAGCTCTGCAGTCTAACTGTAGGTCGGTGCACGTGTGGGGACACTTTGGGCACTGTAGAGTTAAATCACACAATTTCAACTGAAGGTGTGTAGGTCGTGTACACAAGTAATAAAGTGTGTTTGGCTACTTTTAACTTGACAAAACAATGGCATGGTGGTTTAGATATTCTTAATTTCTTAGCTTTTCATACATACCTATTCATGAACACCAAAATAGATCCTAGCAAATGCATTTTAAAGTATTCAGGTCTCCTTGCAATAAGAATTTGATAATAAAGATGAAAATTTTAACTTCTCCATACCCGTCGAATACGATATCAACATAATGTATTTAATTCTACTAACAGTCACAATTACAATGCTGGGCTAAAAACTGAACTCTTGTAAGAGGTTTGAAGACAATTCAGATGTTGTTAAATAGTAAGGCAGGCTTCTACGTCAGTATCCCGTGCCCGACGTGCATTTTATGAGGAAAATACCGTAAGAGTACACTTTTATTTACAGAATTTCACTAATCTACGCTATGAAAAATGCACAATTTAATCACTAAAACTGTTTTTTAGATTTAAAAAGCCAAACTGCTTCAGTAATTATCTCCATACAATAGGTTTAGCTGATAAGTATGTCAAAAGCTCTTATTTGAATAAATACCAGCTGTCGCTTTTCTTCGTGCCTTAAGAGCGTTTTCGACTTTCGGCATTTCATACAAACTTTCAAGCCCTTGTTTTTCGAAATGACTGAACCGATTTTAATGAAACTTCATACGCATAAGCAGGATACAAGGGTCAAATCAGGTTGATTAAGAACATTTTCGAAAAATAGTGTTATAGCCAAATTAGACCGATTTAAAATTTTCCATAGAAACAGATTTACAGTTATCTGTTTTTAAATAAGACATTTCGAAAACGTTCTTAAGAAACTTTTTTTAGACCTTTGTATCCTGCTTATGCGTATGAAGTTTCATTAAAATCGGTTCAGTCATTTCGAAAAACAAGGACTTGAAAGTTTGTATGAAATGCCGTACGTCATAAACGCTCTTAATACAACTTTACTATCGGCTAAGCTTAATTATATTGATTAACGTTCGTACATATTTTACTCAATACACTTACAAGAACATTTTTAGTTTCACATCTCTCTATTGTGCCTTTATAATAATATGTTATGTGTACGTATAAGTGCACCGGGTTATGAATAGGTAGGTACAACATTAAATTACAGACCATAAACAACTTGACTTAGGATGCATAAAATGGCATTAATTTATTTTTTTAATTAGTTAATTGGCATTTCAGGAAAATAAAATAGCAGGCAATAATGATTTGTTTTATGATTGGTACCTAATAAATATTTGGATAGGTAATATATGAAAAAGTGTTTAATTCGGTGCATAATAATTGTCTTAAAATAGGTTGTTTGTTGCCATCTAAGTAGTTGGTGATTCGTTCCTTGTTTTCTCCGGATTCGGTCTCTATAACACGGTTATTTTGCCTAAAGTAGCAGACTAGAATAACAGCACATCCCCTATTTATGTTTTTATAAAAACTTTTCTTTCTTCACAAGGGGAAGAAACGCTGTATAGAATAACTAGGTATTTATAACTAAGTATTTACATTTTATCTAATAATATTTGTTAACAGATCATGTGATACGTACACGCTCCATGTACATAATACTGTTTGAGTGGATAATACTGAAATTTAGGTATGTCTTGGCCTACGTACCTACAACATTAATTGAACGCTACTTAATATCGGAATTATCGGATTTCGTCTTATCTATTTATTATATTAAGCTCATAGGTAAACGAATATACATACTAAAATAAGTCTTCGGGCGCTATCATTCGACAATATCTCTTGTGGAGATACGATGATAGCGTGAACTTTATAAATAAGAGACGTTTGCTATAATATGTGCACCACGCGGAATTGAGTTCATACAACACTATGTGGCCGCATATCTTCCAGAACGTTAAATATTCGCGTGACCCGTGCACTCCGCCTCCCGTATTCTGGTTCCGCCATACCTGAGACAAACAAACATTTACCATTAATGCATTGAGGTTTTCGCTTATATTATATTATTACGATTGCTCGTATAGAAGCGGATGGAGTGAGGAGATATTGCCTTAACACTACTATAGGAGTGATTGCAATATTATGTTGATGGGACATATAACATTTCATTAATAACAACATTTCATTTCTTCTGTATAGTTTTAATGGGTAGGTAAAAGTGAATGCTGCATGACCTAAACAAGCCAAAAAATCGTATGAATGTGCTTTTCTCCTGTTCCAATTTTTGTCATTAATTATTTGTCACTAGCAGCCCAAATCAGCTTCGCTCGGGTAATCAATACCCGACATTATAACATCATGTTTAAGTATTTTTTTAATCATTTATGTGCTATAAAACAAACCAGTCTCAACTCTAAAAAACCTGCTACGGATTCTTAGTTCTACCCACTGGGGCACCTTATGGTCTTGGCACGGCTGGTATGTCCCTATGTTTCTCAGCTGGTGAAGTTGCGAGCCTAGTGTGGCACCGATCCACTCACGGAAAGCAAGTTGACATCGCCCTGAATGAAATGTGTCGAATATAGGCTTCTACATAACGGCGCGACTCGCGACGCGACACAAAAGCACCGCTCGTCGCGCGACACGCGGGGCCTTTGTGTTGCGTCACGCGGGCTCGCCGGTCTGTAGAAGGCTTATATCAGGCTGCCAAAAACCGACCAACGCAATGAGGTATCGTTGGTAAAGTTCCCGTTGGCTGGTATCGCACCACCTTCCGTGGTGGGAAGGTGGTGGTATTCAAGGCGTACGCGCGATTGGAAAACATCCGGGTCTACTCCGAACATAAATCCGAACTATCGGCCGGATGTTCAGCCGTTTCTTGACTACTGCTAACTTTGGCCGACTACGGCGAAAGAAAAAAAAACGACGGTCATAGAGAGAGAGAAAGTGTAAAATGTGACTTTAAGTCGGGTAAGGATTCAAAGTCAAAAAAGGAAACTATGGAAGTTATAAAACGGCTGAACATTCGGCCGATACTTCGGCCTAGTCGTAGTCTAGCTTGACTATACAAACTTTCCGCCGTCTTTGAGTCCGTAACCCTGGTAGTTAGAGACAAAAAATTGACAATCATTAACTTTAATTGACCAGCACATAGCACATGTCAACAAAATGTAAAATGTTCTCAAACTGCAGTCATATACAAGGTGTAACATAAATAACTCACAACCTCTTAAGGGGTCATTGTATTCATCATTATGAACAACTTTTACTATGGGACAAAATCTGATATCGCGAAAAATAGTGAGCAGTTCCCTACATTTTGAAGAGTTATGAGAAAAACAAAGGAAAAAAGCAACAAATCAGCTGTTCCTTACATAAATGTAGGGAACAGCTGATTTTTGTTTCGCTATTTCAGGTTTAGTCGCATAGTAAAAGTTGTTCATAATGATGAGTACAATGACCCCTTAAGAGATTTCGTGTATGAAAAGATACACCTTATAAGTATAATACAAGGAATCTATTGTGTTTACTGTAAATATTTGTAGTTTTTAGGGTTCCGTACATCAAAAGGAAAAAACGGTACCTTTATAGGATCACTTCGTTGTCCGTCTGTCAGTCTGTCAAGACCCTTTTTCTCAGGAACTCGTGGAGGTATCAAGTTAAAATTAATATCAAATACGTAGATCTACAGTCCCTTGGAGCTCTAAAAAAATTAAGCTTCTAAGTCAACGCAATAAAAAAATACGGCGATTTATGCGACATTTCTGCGACATAATTCGATACTCGCAAATAAATCAAAACCTATAGGGTACTTCCCGTTGACCTAGAATCATGAAATTTGCCTAGAAGCAAGGTCTCACAGCACAAGTATAGTAAAGTCCTAAAATTGTAAATTTGTAGATTTATCACATTAAAAAAAATTGCTAGTATCTCGCACATAAATCAAAAACCTATAGGATACTTCCGTTGACCTAAAATCATGAAATTTGGCAAGAAGCAAGGTCTCACAGCACAAGTAAAGGAAAATGTTCGAAAATCGTTAATTTGTGGTTTTATCACATAAAACAAATATGCGATTACAAACTTACATTTGCAGTTGGTAAATTGACCGTGGCGTATATCGATGTATGGGAGAACATGTTTTTTAACTACAATATTAAGTTTGTTTTTCGGATTCATTCTTCCCAACTACGGAACCCTTTATTGTGCGTAGTCTGAAACGCACATGGCCGGTTTTTTTTTGTAACTTCAGCAGTTTCGGCTCAGCGATGATGAGTTCTTCAGTTACCAACTCACCGCTTCCCTTGGCTCTTTATATATAACTATCTCTTCGCCCGCGACGACGTTTGCGTGTATTCGGGAATGAAGAAAATTGTATTATTCTGCACAAACAAGACGCATCTTACTTTCCTCGTATTTTTGTTTTTTTTTGGAAAATTAATCATTACAATCTCTCAGACTGACTTTTATTTTTAACTTTATGATTTCTTTATTATTTCTTTTTAATAAATAATAATAATAACAACCTATATTTAAGTTTAATATTGATGTTTTATTCACATAACCTTCCAGAATAAAATCTTTATTAATTAATTGGGCACAAAGGTAAACCTTGACCTAAATTAGGACATAGGATCCTTTTTATCCCGATAGCTGATTCCCTGTGATACATTCCGACTTCAACGTGGGCGAAGCTGAAGGCAAAAATTAATTATAAAATAACTAGCTGCGCCCCGCGGTTTCACCCGCATAAGTCTTGATCCCTTGGGAATATCGGGATAACAAAATACAAAATTTTATCAAAATTGGTCCAGCCGTTTGAGCGTGAAGAAGTAACAAACACACACTCACAAACTTTCGCCTTTATAATTAGTGTGATGTGAAAGTAACTCTAGTATGTCTGTTTGTCTGTTACCTTTTCATGCCTGAACCACTGAAACGGTCCTATGAAATTTAATGGTAGGTAGCTGGGCCCTGGAGAAAGACGTAGGTCATTTTTCAATTTGTATCAAAAATAGAAATCAAAATATTTCATTTCACATACCTATACCTACATAGTCACATATAGTCAGAAGCTAGGTGCTCGGTTCCAATTGGTCGTTTGCTATGGAGAAGGCCGGCAAGAAACTCCACGGTTACTCTCTCTCTCGAATCTTAGGCAAAGTCGCGGACAACTGTTAGTTATTAAAGTAAAGAAGAACGCCGTCCCAATCTATAGCGCCCCGTACCAAACTAAAAGTCTGCTTGCCACAAGCAAACCTAGTTTATTTGGAGGCGAATTCAAGCTCTTTCTATATTACTAACTACAATTTTTTATATGGATTCTCGAGAAATAATAGGCTTGTAATATTATTAAAAAAAAAATAACATTTGCGAGATAACAGATTTTTTCCGCCAAAAATTCCGGACGTCTAGAGATTAATTTTTGCCGTTCTGCTTTTAATAATAAAAAGGCAAATTGACAATATCCTGATGGTTTAAGGCTTCCGTAAACAGACGGTGCACGCGATTCTGTTAGAACAATTTCCATGAAATGTTCATAGAGTTTTTTCTAATAGTCGCTTCGCGCGGTCGCGACACGCCTGTCTGCGGGAGCCTTTATTCGTGGTAAGGTTGGTTCGGGCCCTGTCAGAATACCAGCGCTGTGGTATTGATTTTTCAAATATCGCAGCATTATGCTGCGATAGGAGCCTTTTTGGCATCGCACAAGTCTTGATTGTTTTTTTTTTGCATATTGATAGATAGTTTTAAAATGCTATTTTTGTATTTCTTGTGCGTGTCCCGAATAAAAATATTTTTCTTTTTTTTCTTTCTTTCTGACGTATTTATAATAAGTAATAATTATTTGTAGCACTTAACACTGTTATTAACTTAACACTGATATTTTTCATACATATTGTATTATTTTGATTTAGATGATACTTTCGTTTCTGTGTATTTTACACTGCATGAAATAAAACAAGACATTCTAGTTGATCAGTTGCATGTGTTGATAATAATGGTGGGAGTTACCGGACTGTTTGGCTTTACTACAATGGAGGATCTTTTGTTTTCTCTTCTTTTGCGTTCACTACCTATACTTTTAGCCAACATTCGTGGCTTAGTCGGAACAGTGTTTGCCTGGCTACGCTACATCTGCACAATGACTAATTCCCGGTTGCACTAACACGAGACGACATCTAAATGTACCTAATATGTGGATATTACAAAGAGTTACTTAGCTTAAAAAGCATTTCACCAGCCACTAGGCGATCACTTAAGTTACGGATTCGCCGATGCGAAATGTAAAACAACTCTAGCAGGTTGCCTGGCATCTGATTTCAAACAAAGTTAATGGGCATTGAAATTGACTTAAATACCGGCCAAGTGCGTCTCGAACCACACACTGTGATGGTTTCCGATGTTGTGATGAATAATTACGCATTCATAAAATTAATTTTATCAAGAGCTAAAACACGTTGTTATTTCATAGTTATTCAAATCAATATAATCTAATTATCGTGAAAACAGGCATCAGCACTTACTACGCGGCCCGATAACTGGATGCAACTAACATTTAATAAAATCATGTGGGTATTATGAGATATTTGTACTCATTATAATATCTACAAACTATTTAAAACTGAACATTTTTTTTTTCATAATCAACAGGTTTTAAGGGGGCGTACCACGGTCCACTAGCGCCACTCCTTTAAAAAAATATTATCTCGTGACTGAGAAGGAATTATGAATAACGGCTAGTATACCCTCGATAAGTGTGTCTAGAATTTTCTAATACCTTTTATAAAGTTTCATACTCGTATTGAGACACGAAGCAACAAAATACTATCTAGGGGAAAGTGGCCGTGAATTTTCTAATAACATAACAAATAAGTCGTAGAGGCTTTCTTGTAAGTACCTATAGAGATACCTGTGTAACAGAAGACCTCCCTCTTCCATAACTATGGTACAACATACAAAGCCAGACAACATACAAAGAACATAATAACGGAATTTAACTGAGTTGTAAAATAACAAAAATAGAACTAGAGAATTAAAAAAAAACAAAATGATTACAATTATAAAAAAAAAATTAACTACTAATTTTATCCATTTATAATTTTATCAGCAAAAGTGTCGCCATCTTAGTGTCCATATCGTGATTGTTTACTGTTCTTTATTACCGGATATCCGAAAATATGTTGATTTAATTAATGGTTTTTGCGATGGAAATTCAAAGTGAAGGTGTGTACGTTATGAAAACCTATTTATGAGATTATTATTTGAGTACCTATTATTGTATGTATGGTATAGATATAACCTCCTATTTTATGTTTTCATGAAAACTTCTTCTAGCGCCGTCCAGGTTTATGAGCTCTACGCCAAAGTTATAAATTCGTAGCAGTAAGCTACGAATTTCTTACGTTTCCGTCTATTTTACAGGATAATATTTTTTTTTTAATGAATTATTGATTGTTATTTGTAACTTAAACTAAAAACTGCGTTTTTACACGTATATATTCAACATTTGGATTTAATTACGACAATTATTTTGACTTCTATGGATCGAAATGAGCATGCTTTTAATAAAATAAATAGAAAACAAAGTAAACATTAACTTTAGTGGGTTACAAACTCAAATCTCAAACTCAAAGCATTTATTTCAACTCAACCAACTAAAGGCACTTTTGAATTGTCAAGGGGTTGGCCAGAGTCAGAAAGATGAACCTAGTTGGCATTCCAAAGCGTAGTAGGTTCTTATGGAGAAGAATGGGCAAGAAACCTCACGAACACTCTTTTAATTTAAAATATTGTTATACCTACGTGTAAAATATTAGTTATTGAATTACATAATTCATGTTAAAATCATACATGTGAGAACAATAAAGAAAGACGTGCACGTTAATAGCGTCCGTAATAAAAACACAAAAACAAAAAAAAACAATTGATGAATTAAAATAAGTTAAATTAAGCCGTGGTAGCTAAGAAATGATAAATCCCTACTGACGGCTCCCGTCCATGACCATGACGCATGGATCAGCACCATTCAGCTCAACCATTTTGAAGGGAACTTAATGATGTAACACACACGCTACCAACAGCGAGACATTTGAGTGAGCATGACATACTCTCAGCCGCCAGGGCATATTCCATTCAATGAAAGACACACACAGTAAATGGTAGCTTTATAGTAGTACATAGTACTCACACGTGATTGAATTTATAAGTAAGTACAATGCAAAGATAGTTTTTAGGGTTCCGTACCCAAAGGGTAAAACGGGAACCCTATTACAAGACTCCGCCGCCACGCCGTCTGTCTGTCTGTCCGTCTGTCACCAGGCTGTAACTCATGATCCGTGATAGTTAGACAGTTGAAATTTTCACAGATGATGTATTTCTGTTCCCGCTATAACAACAAATACTATAAAACAGAATACAATCAATATGTAAGGGGGCTTCCATACAACAAACGTGATTTTTTTGCTCGATATTGATAACGGCAACAGGTAGATGCTTGAAATATTCACAAAATCTTTAGTTATATATTCAATTTAAAAATAAATAATTAAATTAAATAAAACATGATTTTTTTGCCGTTTTTATAGAGAATCGTACGGAACCTTTCGTGCGCGAGTCTGACTCCCACTTGGCCGGTTTTTTATTATAATCTTCAGCCGCTCCAACAATATTTTTGAATGCTAATCAATTAGTTTATGCGCCCTTGTGAACCAACGTTGAGCCAAGCATTTTTGTCAGCGATGTAATCCCCCAACTTATAATATGCTTGGCTGCATAGTGTACGTTTTGTTTTATACAAGATATAAATTTCGTTTCATTCAGTTGGAGTATGTAGGGACCTATTTTATTGTAACATTTTAAACAGTCTATTTTAGCCAGTCTGAAACTTGGTTGAACTAATTGCTCCCTATTTCTACTAGTCCTATAACATATTTAACCAAATAGCATATCTATGCAGAAGAAACAGGTGTTGCAGGGCTCTGAAAGCTGCCTAAAAGAATTACTGGTAATCAGGAGCATCCAGTTAGACTGGAAGTTGAGCCTAAAATCGTTGGGTTAGGCAGATCTCCCTATAATTTATGGGTACAATCTATATAATTTTCATATTATAAAATAAAGTCGCTTTTCATGTCTCTCTGTGTGACCGCGCTTCTAAACTACGCAACGGATTTTGATGCGGATTTAACCATAGATAATAATTTATTCCGGAAGGATTATGTGTCCATGGAGTTTCTTGCCCGTTCTTCTCCATAGGAACCTACTATTTGGAATGGGCAACTAGCTTCATATTTGTAACTGACCGACTTCTCGACGATTCAAAAGTGCCTGTAAATGGTTTAATTGAAACAAATGCGTTGAGTTTGATGTATTAATATTAAACTTACATTATAATAAATAAATCTATCTCGATAGGCTGTTACGTCAGTAAAACCGTACGAAGAAACTAGTAAAGAAAAAGAATAACCGTAGATACATAAGTATTTTTTTTGTTTTAATAATATTTAAATAGAGTACCTATCTATGCACAATATTGATATGACGAATGTTGTGTGTATTAAACGTTTTTTTATCAAATTTGCAGAGACAGTAAGACAAAACGGTAAAAAACCGGCCAAGTGCGAGTCGGACTCGCGCAAAAAGTGTGATTTTTTTGCCACTTTTATAGATAATGGTACGGAACCCTTCGTGCGCGAGTCTGACTCGCACTTGGCCGGTTTTTTATTATTATCTTCAGCCACTCCAACAATAGTTTTGAATGATAATCAATTAGAATATAACAACAAATACTAAAAAACAGAATAAAACATATATTTAAGGGGGCTCCCTTAAATATATATTTTATTCTGTTTTTTAGTATTTTTTGTTATAGCGGCAACAGAAATACATCATCTGCGAAAATTTCAACTGTCTAACTATCACGGTTCATGAGATACAGCCTGGTGACAGACGGACAGACAGACAGAGATCGGAGCCTTAGTAATAAGGTTCCAGTTTTACCCTTTGGTTACGGAACCCTAAAAAGGATAAACAATAAAAAAAAATATATATATAAATACTTATAGAGACATTAAACATTTCTGCATTCAAAAAAAGCCAAAATAGGTATAAGTAAGTATGGAAGGTTCGTTGTAAACAATTTGCAGAGACAGTAAGACAAAACGGTAAAAAAGGATAAACAATAAATTAAAAAAAAAAAAAAAAAAAAAAAAAACTAAAATGTGTAAGTAAGTATGGAAGGTTCGTTGTAAGTACGTATCAAATGCATACCTAAAATCTTGAAATTTTAGATTGGTTTTCTTAAATCACGGAAGTATTAAACTTTTCGTTAAATATTAAGTATGCGCACAACCTAAACAAAATAAATAAATGAGGCATTTTATTTGATTACTGTAAGTTTTATTGTACAATTTTTTTTAAGTATAAAGATGCTGACGTGGCTGATCTGACTACCTAGCCGAAATGGGACTGGGCAGGACATGTCGCCGCATTGTCTGACAAACTGTGGGCCCAAGTAGCACGCAAACCAGTGCAGAGAGGAAAGTGGCCTCAGGCACGCCATCAAGGAGAAGTGGGATGCCAGAAAATGTTATGGATTCCTTCAAAAACAAAAACTGAACAGATACTGTTAATAAAGACGGCTGAACAAGAAAAGTTTTCATTGCATCCCTTGGCACATTAATTACTAGAGATCAGTATTGAATGTAGGTACGCAGAACGGAAGCCGTAGTTGGTTGGTGCAAGTAAATAAGTAGGTCCAGGAATTTTCAGGGCCACAAAACGAAATAATAACAATTTCTCAACAAAAAAAAACTGGTACCTGAAAAGGGTGAAAGCCCTGAAGGTAATCAGCAGCGTTTGTAACAAGGCTGCCAATGAGGATGCTCATCTAGATTATCAACCAAAATATCTTAATTATCGTCATGGCCTCCTGCGTTCTGTGCCATGTTTCCCTGGTCTGCACGAGTCTCATCTGATTTCACAATTTATGATCGTAGTTCTTCTACAATTCGTTTTTCTTCACGGTTAAAGTGATGGTATGAATGAAAGTACTCTACTACATAATAAGCTGAGTTCACCAAAAAAGCATTTCGTGCGGGTTTAATAAATAAAACTTTACAGTATTTCAAAACAAATATTATATAAATAATAATATTTACTCACTCAGCGGCAGTAATGTGGGCCAAACTCAAACACGAATTTGTGTACAAATTTAACTTATTCCATGGGATTTTTGAATAAGGGTAGATGCCAAGTGGTTTCTCTTGTTGTTTTAAGTGAATAATTTCACATTTGGTTTGTTTAGAATTGACATATAACGAATATCTGTACTTCTTCGGGTCAGCATTGTTTTTCACACAGTCAAACAACTGTGTAGCACCCCTGACAAAAATGTAAAGCTACTTGCTTTTTAAATTAGATTCGAGTCAAAAACGAGTTAGATACCTGCTTCTCCATGCTTCCAAGAATAAGACGATATTTTGGTTGTAGCTGGGCTAACAACAATAAAATATGAATTGCTTACAAAATAAACTACTGTTCGATCTATAAGTATTGACCGACATCTAATAAATAATACTTTATCTACATATCTATGTTTTATGGAATCTAGTGGGGCGTTAAAATATTTATAGCTTTCAATCGTAAGGTTTTACGACATTGATGTTTTATGATATACTCAGTTCCTCCTACTGAGGTTCGAAATCTCCGCCCAGCATTTTGTTTTAACTTGGACGTAACTTTGAGTCTATACAAATTCCAAATATATAATAAGTTATTGTCAATCGACTTTTGTTGCTGATCGTACCTATTTTTCCAAGATAGTAATGATAAATGATTTTTATTTCTGTAAGTAGGTTTGAAAAAACACTTTTACACGTCAATCATATTTTAAAAACTAGGTGAGGTCGGCGTTTCCTATCTGAATACTCTGAGAAGAAAGGCCGAAACCAACTCCGATGACACAGTCACTTTTAAAGTTCAGACATAATCTTGGTCAGATCATTTGAAGGCTATGTAGATTGGTGTCTGAAATGGTCTTTTAAGTATCCATTAATTCTGTCGTACAAAGCGTATTTAAGTTTGTCTACGATAGAGCTACCAATATCTACGTTAGAAATACTGATATTTAGTCGTATCTATTAATCAGGTATGGCGGCTAGTGAAGCCACAGATGAATTTTGTCACAAGCCTAAATGTTTAAAGATAGTTAGTAGGTATCTACTGATGGGCCACAGTGACCGCTGTGAATCCCAGGACATGTGTGGGAGACAATAATATGTGCCATCAGATTGTTAAAAGTTTAAAATTTGTCTACTCATTGTATCTCAGAACATATTAAGTAATATTGTGAGGAAATATTTTGTCAGGCGCGCAGTTCTCGAGTGCTTCTGAGCTACGAAGTACCGACTTGTCTACCGAGGCTAGTCCACCGGGACTAGCCTCCGTTTTAGGAGACGTCTCCGTTAGTATCAAACACAAATATATAAAATAATGTAGGTAGTTTATTTAATATTCAGTCTTGTGCTGTGCTATCTAATGTTTGTACTTGTAACTATCTACATGATGCTTACGTATCTACGTCAAAGCTTTAAAAGTTGTTGCGGGCGGATGCAATACACATGGGTATAAAAAGGATAAGGTAGTACCTAATGATGTGCGGTTATTTACTTTTAGTGTTTAGATTAGCCCTCCAAGAAATATAATGTAGCTTCCTTATTAGCAGTAAGTTCCCAAGCTCACGCTTTTGTTTTTTTTGTGGTAGAGCACTTGGTCACCAGATGGTCAGTTGTTTGACAGAAAAAAAATATAAAACAGCCAACATTGTTTTGTTTCAAACCCTGCGTTTACACCCATATACAAGTTGTGATACCTTGTTTTCGACAACTCTTGTAATAGACTTGTTAAAAACATGTCGTGTGTAGGTATAGGCATAATATAATTGACGTGGTTTCATATATTTATTGTTAACCTCTTTCATATTTTTAACAAGTTTTGTATACAACAGGTCTTTAATTCTTAAATTGTTAAAGATGTTAACGATAAACGAAAACAGTAGACACAACATGTAGGTAGGCAATACATGTTTTATACCTTGTTGTTAATGCGGGGTAACACAATCAAAGGATTAAAAAAAAATACGAGTGTGCTTTAGACAACAGTACACAACTGTTGCACACAACTGAAGTAAAACTTACAAATAGTAATACTAATTATACTTCCGTAACGCTCTCGTCACTTCCGTAAGCATTCACCAGCTTACTCCACAAGTCAAGCATGCCTAAAGAAGTTATACTTCAAAAATTGATGTGTCTATGTACCAAGCATACACGGTTACAGCATGTTATCATCATTTCGTTGTAAAGATTTTTTGGCTTATTTGGTAAATAGTAATTAAATAATCCAGTCCCTATCTATAATAGATATACCCACCTAACCTCGGTAACGTTGCACATTCTTTGGATAATGTATGTCCAAAACAGATCAAAACAACCGTAACTGTGAAACTTCCGTGAACCATCACATATTGAGGTTCGTAGCGGCGCGGCGGCGGCTCCGGCGGGCACGCACTCACACGGGCTTGCGCACGCACACCCCGCCAGCGTCACCACTTATTGTTACGTCTAGTATTCTAACACATGTGGAGTTTCGACATACCTATAGGTGTGAACGGAGCGGGAGGCGGCAGGGTCGGCCGCCGATCTGTAAACAGTGGTTATCGACGCGCCGCCACTTGCCTCCACGGCATCTCCGGCTACTGCGCTATATTTATCCGCTCTGGAACTGACGCGTGCGGCTAAATCCGTTCGGCGCCGAGCGATGCCGGCCTCCTGCAACCACAACCACGTCACGAAGTGTCTCGGTGCACACCGGCGCTCCCTCGACGGACCGACGGAGCAGCTGACCGACAAGCACAGCGGAATTCGCGAACGCTATACTACAACGAAAGAAACTTCGCAGGGCGCAGGCTTTTAGCTTTTTAGTTAAGAAACATAATATGAAACTCACCTGAGGGCAGGGTCTCAGTAGGACTTATGTGCTGGCGCAGGACCGGCGGCGACGCAGGCTTGGTGATGGTAGTAGGAAGGTGCTGGCGTGCGGTAATGATGATGTGGCGGTGGCGACGCGCGGTAAGTGTCCGGCACGGGGGAGCCGCTGCGGAATCCAGCCAGCTGGCAGCTAGGCGGCTCGAAAAGGTCGCGGAACGCCGGCGGGAGTTGCTCCGCGGGAGGTTCGGGCGCGGAGTACCACCCGGACGTGGCCGCACGAAACTCTTCAGCCACTAGCGAGTATGGTTGGGGCGAACAGTAAACGGCGGAAGCTGGAAGTCGCGGTTCACTGAAGTCATCAAGAGAATCGACAGGCTTATCATATCTTGCACAATCTGCGCCCGGTTCTCGTTTAGGCCTGCACTCGAAGATGCGTGGCTTCACGTCAGGCTTGACATCTCGTTGTTGTCCTAGCGTGTCAGCCGCACTCAGCGTCTCCTGGGCGGTGAGCGCCTCTTGGGCATGCTGCAGTTGCTGTTGTCTCTTTAATGCTTCTTCTTTTTCTCTTAGCGCGTCTTTCTTCTTAAAGCGACGCCGCCGACGTAAGTAAGAACCGTTGTCAAACATATTATACGAATCGGGATCCAGAGTCCAGTAACTTCCTTTACCAGGTTTTTTATCGTCTCTCGCCACTTTCACAAAGCACTCATTGAGGCTTAGATTGTGTCTAATGGAATTTTGCCAGCCTTGTTTGTTTTCTCTGTAGTAAGGAAATCGTTCCATTATAAATTGGTAAATGCCGTTTAGTGTAATGCGTCGTTCGGGGGCGTTCTGTATGGCCATTGCTATCAGCGCAATGTATGAGTAGGGCGGTTTGACCATATCTTTAGGAGCACCAACGTGCTGTTGATGTGGATGAAGGTAGGGGGCTCCATATCCATAGCGGTATTGTTCGTAGGCATAGGGTGTGACACCGGCTGAATAGCCACCGGTGGCTCCTCCGCGGTACGCATACGGACTCTGTTCACCAAACAACGCGTGCATTTTGCCGGCTACGTTCAATGTCGCAACATGCTCAACCCGAAAGCGCGGAACCTCCGACGCGTTGCTCTTACGGCAACAAAACGACGACTGACCGATTTTGTTTAGATTCACAACAAGGCCGGTTTACATAGCGGAGGCTAAGCGAGAGACGAATGAGCGGTGGTGTGGGCACCGGCGTACGGCTGGCTGGTGCCCCGCCCTCGGGCGCGCGTCTTGCTCTCGCTACCGGCCAGGACCATGTGCATCTCTGTCACACCGCCAACGTGGGGTGATGTACGCCCAGGGCACCGTATGGGCGGCGCTTGCCTCACTACTACTGTACTGCCCCTTTAGTGACACTCCTCACCCTAGTCCTATATCCTGACCCATTGTCCAGCTGTCAACGATTCTAGCATTTACATGCGTTGTTTGACTGGTCCACTAATTTTATAAAAAGTTCACAATACCTGCAATAATGTTACTTTCCAATCTCAATAATACAACAAAATCAACCGGAAAATAAGTTTTTAGTTTAACGTTTACTTTTCATATTCACTTGTCTATGTCAGCTGACGAATATAAAAAAGGTGTTTAGGCTTACATAAATCTAGGTAGGTATTTAGTGTGTTTCATTTGATAGGGCAGTGTCAATAATTACTGAAAGGCCACTAAATTACACATACCTACATAATGACTGTTTTCAAGATTCCCGTAGATGAGTAGAAGCGCAGATAATTATGTTTTTAACTTAGCGGACTACTTCTCTTTTTGTGTATAAAATTAAATTTACACAGGCGGAAGTAGAGACTGAAAGTTGTTGACGCAGGCGTTGTGTGAAATAAAATTAAGTAGGTAGGTATAATTGATCTTGAAAAAACTGGTGACCCAAATCAACAAACTTTATGACATTACTACCTGCCTCCGCAACCTTTAGCTCAGAAGAGATTAAGGGGGCTTCCGCTATAGAAGTTACTTTTATTATTTTTGGGTTCCGTACTGAAAGTGTGTACGGATCCCTTTTAAGTAGGTAGGTAGGTAATAAATAAGGCTACGCCGTCTTGTTGAAGTACTTACCAAACGTGATTAGACTGATACGTTTTGCTTGTTCTCGTCTAGGCTTCTTATTTTTCTGTGACCGGCAAGGTCCATAATGAGCTCATAAGTACCATCACATTGTAGATTCAGTATTAGGTATTGAAATATTAAGTCGTTTTAAAAAGATGGCAAATGCAAGAAGTCTATCTGACAAGGTTCACAAATAGTGAAAAGTTACTCTAAAACCCTTTAAACTTGATCGATCTGTTATTTTGTTGGTCAAAACCCCAAAACGAGCATATTTTGACCATGAATTTAATAGTCCGCGAAATCCTATCACAACACTATACCCACCCTTGCGCAGAACTAACGATATACGAGTACATCATGACAGCTTAAGAAAATTTTATAAAATAATTTATTGTTTAGGTACTATTCTCACAACCAATAATCTCCTTAGTGAATGTTAATTTTTGTTAATTGAGAGTTTTATCATTTTTATTTATTAAATGTTGATCTTTTTGTTAAATTATTATGTTAGGTATTATTATTATTAAGTGTAATAATTATTAGTATCCTTTTTGGCTTTGTATTACTATAACCTTAAATGTTACTACTTTATGGCAATAGGTCATTATTGTTAGGAAGATGCCTCCACGAGACTCTGACTGCATGAGATTGTTGTTAGTATTCATTTATATAAATTTTGTTTCCATCTTTTTTTACGCAGTCGAGTTTTTGACTTTTTTAATTACCTAACTTTTTAGTTGTCTTTTTAGTTGTCGTACCTACCCCATACAAATTCATTTCACCACTACTTGCTATGCTGTACGTAAACAACAGTGACAAGAAGTTTTATAACATTATCAACATAAACAAAGTGGATTAAATACGTGTATCTATTATTGTATTATTCAAAAACTATTAAAGAAAACTTAATAAAATTCATATGGGACCATCGCGTGAGGTTCTTGTACCAAACGAAAAAAAAAATTTACAAAATCGGTCCACAATTCATGAAAATATTGATAAATATACATAAAAAAGTACATACAGACGAACATAGAACTTCCTCCTTTTTTGAAGTCGGTTAAAATTTCCACGATTTCGGTGCTACGCGCAGAGCTACGGCGTAGCCCTATAGAAGTACAAATATTCTTTGGTGAAATGAACACCTTATTCATTTATTATCAATAATTTTACGATTTCGTCGAGGCTGAATGAATGATTTTAGACTCTAAAATCTGCAAGGATTTTTTTATTTAGCTGCTAGCCAGCCATTGCTGGTTCCAAGGTCCCCCGGCGATACTAACTAAATAAAATTTCTTACATTCATCACGCTTTCTCAAGCTCTTGCTTGAGAATTCGACCGCGCCTGTAGCTTGACGCCTATGTAATAAACCATGAACAAATTAAGTTAATTTTCATATTTTCGTTTTCATTCATTATTGGCTTCTTATCAGTAAGAATTTCAGGTTTTGGATAGGTAATATTTTACCAATATTTGCTTACTTACACACATCGTGCCCTACAGCTTGGGGTATGTATCTTTTATGCAGCTGATACGGCGGTAGTCACGCCTCTGGTCCCCACATCGAAGTTCACTGTAGCGGTTATTGCTCATTGAGAGTCAATTTATTACCAGACAGCATGTCTAAATTCTGGATGTCGTGATGCACTACAGCGGTATGCCACCTTAAGACCCCTTTTTGCATGCCCAGAAGTCAGCCACCGGGTGGTTTTAAAGTCTGGTACTTATAACTCGAATCTTCACGTTCCCAAGGAGGCTTTCCTCCAAAGGGAAGATTGAAAAAAAACCGGCCAAGTGCGAGTCGGGCTCGCGCATGAAGGGTTCCGTACCATTATCTATAAAAACGGCAAAAAATCACGTTTGTTGTATGGGAGCCCGCCTTAAATATTTGTTTTATTTTAATTTAATTATTTATTTTTAAAGTGGATATTATAACTAAATATTCTGTGAATATTTCAAGCGTCTACCTGTTGCCGTTATCGATATAGAGCAAAAACGAGCAAAAATACCGGCCAAGTGCGAATCGGACTCGCGCACGAAGGGTTCCGTACCATTATCTATAAAAATGGCAAAAAAAACACGTTTGTTGTATGGGAGCCCTCATTAAATATTCGTTTTATTTTAATTTAATTAATTATTTTTAAAGTCAATAATTAGATATACATCTAAATATTCTGTGAATCGTTAGATTCGTTTTAATTGCGGGAGTGGCATAGCCTATACAATTTTAATATGGCATCTGCGAGTCACGTAAAGGAATAAAAAAATATATTTTGTAATAATGGGTACCTACTCGTATCAAATAAGGGCTAGTAAATAAATATATACAATTCCAAATATGCTACTATTGACACAAACTACAAAAAAGTACATTTTCTATACTAACATAAATATCAAGTAAGTATAATAAAATAGATACTGATACTGCGATAAATTGTGGAAACTTCGGCGAAGAATTCTTGAGATCACTCTGTAGGTTTGATCATTTCTCCTCATCTCAAGTGCCCTGGCAATCTCAGTTGCGCTCAAGTCTGAATAATGAAGTCCTTGACTATTAAAAAGATTGAAAAGTTAAAATAAAAAACCGGTCAAGAGCGAGTCGGACTCGCACACCTAGGGTTCCGTACGTATATATGATGATGTTGATGATTTTCGAAAAACTGTGCTATTTAGAGACATCGTTTTACTTTTCCTGTAATCTTTACATAGACTTCTATCACATAGAATAATTTCAGATTTTTATCTATGCAAACTTCGGAGATAAGGGGGGAGGGGGGGAACGGTATTTTTTTTTACATTTTTCGTCAAATGTCGGAAACTATGCTGCCAAAATAAAAAGAAAAATATGTTTGAGAATGTGCAAACAGCGTTCTTTCATATGATACCCATGCCATAGTAGCCCTACTTCAAATTTTTAAGACCGCCTTTCAGTCCCTTTTGCAAAAAAGATATATGTTTTTTAATTTCTTTCTTGTATGCAAAATAGTTGGGCAAACGTCATCTAAAACTATTCTGAATTTCAAGTTGATAGCATTAGTAGTTCTTGAGATATTCAGGTGTGACAGACAGACAGACAGACAGTCTCACCATAAGGGTTCCTTTTTACCATTTTGGTACGGAACCCTAAAAACTAATGAAACTGATTATTAATTAAGATTTAATGAAATTTTGAACCAAAACCATAAAATTATGAATAGGGGAAATTTGCTCGAAATTATGCAATACGAATAGTATTGAAACATTCGCATCAAAGGTGACGTTAAATTCCTCATATCTCGTCTATAAATCATTGTCCTTTCAAAATATATAATTATAAATAATAATTATAAAGGTAGGGTAACAAAATTAATATAAATATAAATTTTAACGGGATTTAGGGTAGACGGGATAGGATCAGTATCTTATGGATAAATGAGCAAATTACACTATAAAAAAAAAAAATTACAACTTCATATTATGTAGAGTAATGAATGAGACTATAAATTTATATACAAGAGAGCTATTTGTACAAAGTAAAGAAAGTATTGAGGTAGGAAAAGGAGTATGGAGGGATAAGAGGTTATTAAGAAAGGAAGAACGGTCATATAAGGGACAGGAGAAAAAAATGTGGTCTAAGTCGCCTACATCTGTGCCACACAAGCATATGGGATCGTCGATGATATGAAGTTTGGCAAGATGAGCTGGAGAACAAACATGACCCAGTCTCATCCGTATTAGAATGGAGGACTCCATCTTGCCAAACTTGGCCCTGCCAAACCACGGTTTTTCTGGATCGTCGGGTTGAATATGTGAAAAGTAACGTCCGTTCGATTTGCTTCCGATATCCCAAGCCACCTTCCAGGTTTCCTGAAGAAAAGTCTTTGGTAACGATACGAGGTCATAACTAAAATTTGTTTAAGGAACTAAGTCCCCACAATGCACCGCATCACCGGCAAGTTTATCAGCCACTTCATTGCCATGGATTCCAGCATGGGTCGGAATCCACACAAATTGTAGTGTATTACCCTCAGAAATGGTCCTGAACGCAAATTCTCTTATTAAATAAATGATAGGTAACTGCGATTTGTGTTCGAAAGCGGATTTATTGATGGCTAGAAGAGCACTTTGAGAATTAGTAAAAATTATAGATTTTTTGAGCTTTAAAATACGGATATATTCTATGGCTTTAAAAATGCCGAAACATTCCCCGGTAAAAACAGAAGTCTCCGGAGGCAGTTTTATTTTTTGTTCGATGTTGTATTGAGAATGGTAAGTACCTATCCCAACACAACCCGTCGGAGAAGGCTTGGCAGCATCCGTATAAATATGGTGGTACTCTACGTGTTCAGCCAGAAAATGATTAAAACTTAAATGGCAATCGGGGTCTGAACTATTGCTAAATATGGGAAGTTTATTGGAACGGTGAATAGGAGAAGAAAGTGAAAGGAATTTTTTATAACTTACAACTAAACAAGGAGCACGTCTATGGGACCTGCAGTAATCTGACGATTCAATCTGCAACACTAATGTGTCCAGTTTAGGAATGAGAGGATTAGTTGAGAATTGAAGAATCTGGAACAAATATTTGTCACATAGGAATTGTCTTCTAAGATATAAAGGAGCATCCCCGCATTCAACTTGGAGTGCATTAATGGGACTAGACTTCATTGCACCTGAAATAATGCGTAATGCTTTAGACTGGATGCGATCCAATTTTTTAAAAGCCATGAAACTACCTGGCTCTAGAACGAACAATCCATAATCCAGAGTGCTTCTGATGATTGCATTGTAAATGAGTTTCAAAGAAAAGGGATGTGCACCCCACCACACACCAGAGAGGCATCTAAGCATGTTTAGGTGTTTTTCACATTTGTTAACAATATATTCACAATGAGGGACACTACTTAATTTACAGTCAAGTATTATACCTAGATATCTGAATTTATCTTTAACTGGGATAGGTATTTCCTTATAAAGGAGATTTACTATGGGAATATTTCTCTTCCGGGTGAATAAAATAGCCGCGCTTTTAGACGTGGATAAATCCAAACCGTTTAGATGTAACCATGACGCCAAAATAGATAAAGCAGAATTGATAGCAGAGCTAGCTTGCTCAACAGATGGACTTGAAGAATATAATAATAAATCATCCGCACATTGAAGAACCTTAACATGACTAGTTAAGGATAACTCTAAATCATAAGTGTAAATATTGTATAGAAGGGGACTGAGCACAGAACCCTGTGGGAGACCCCTCCAAACAAGATGAGATACCTCATGGTCTCCTATTAACATGTTAACAGAGCGTTCAGTCAAGATATTAATAATGAAATTCAACAAATTCAATGGAACTTGTAAGGCTTCTAATTTATTTTGTAAAACCGATAATACAACATTATCATAAGCTGCATTAATATCAAGGAAAACTGCAACGGTGGATTGGTTATTAGAGAAGGATAACCGAATATCGGATGTTAATATACTTAAACAGTCAGTTGTACTTTTGCCTTTTCTAAAGCCATATTGTGATTCTGCCAAGAGACCCTTACTTTCAACATACCATTCTAGGCGATTTTTAATTAAGTGTTCCACTAATTTCATCAGAATTGAAGACAAAACTATGGGACGGTATGAAGAAGCATCAGATGGAGTTTTATTTGGTTTAAGGAATGGCAACACCATTTGACGTTTCCATTCAACAGGGATGTTTCCTGTATAAAAAATAGAATGAATAAGTTCTAAATAATAACTGAGGACATCATCATTTAAATTAGCAAAAAAGGAATACGGGATGCCATCAATGCCTGGTGCAGGATCATTAGTTTTATTCATCCTTTAATTCAGTGAGAGTGAATGCAAGATCTAGCGTCGTATGAGTGTCTTGAATATTGGAAACGAGCCTTAGCCTCAGGAACCCAAGGCGGAGCTAATAAATCAAAAAAATCACTGGCTAAAGAATCAGGAATAGGAGAAGGGTTGTTATATATGGACCTAAATCTACGAATGTTGCGCCAGACAATCGTAGGGTGAAATTGATAAGCAAAAGTTACGCCAAGATTCAAAATTTTCTTTTTTAAAAGTTTATAAGTTTCATTATTTAACTTAGTAATGATATCAAAATTAGTATCAGACATATCAACGTTATAATTATATTCAGCCTCTTTACGTTTTTTAATCGATTCAGTACACTCAGAGTCCCACCACGGAGGCGACGGAATTGTACTAATATTGTTATTTTTTACAGGAAAAACTTCATCTGCCGCTGCAATTAATATGTGTGCTAAAGCTTCAGCACAACTATTTTCATTGCCATCAGAAATTACGGGCAAGGAGCTAAGCTTACTGTCAAAAATGTTCCTAAATTTGCCCCAGTCATTATTATTTCTATTAGGAAGTTTATATTTTTAGTTTGATTTCCTTAATTGTGCATTTGGTTTGGAAAGAGGATAAGAAATAACTATTGGACAATGGTCACTACCATAAGTAGAGGTTAAAGTATGCCAAGTTAATGAAGAGGCTAAGTTTGAGAACAGATAGAAAGGTCAATTGCGCTTTGGTTCTGATTGGGATCTGAACGACGTGTGGCAGCTCCTGAATTTAAAATACATAAGTTGTGTAAGTCTATTATATCTATTAACTCATCACCATAACAGTTCGAAGTTGAACAACCCCATGATTGGTGATGGCTATTAAAATCCCCCAGTATTAATAATGGCTTTGGAAGAAAAGAAACGAGATTATTCATCTCTTGAAGAACAGAAAAAGAAGGGTGAGGAATGTAAATAGAAACAATAGCTACAATTGAAATTTCCTCACTATGACAAGGTAATGTAATGGTAGAGAAAGGGATAGAATTCTTGATAAGTATAGCTACTCCACCATACCCATCAGATCTATCCTTTCTAATGGTTAAATAACCATTAATTTTAAAAATATGATTAGGTTTGAGCCAAGTCTCTGCTAAAGCAAAGGCAAATGGCTCATATTTGTTTAAAAGATGTATAACATCACTCTTTTTGTTTACTAGACTGCGGCAGTTCCACTGGATTATTTTGGATGTGTTGTCCAGTAAGGATGGATTGTGATACATTGAAAGATGGGGCAACGTTGGACGGTGAAATGTTGAACTGAGACAGAAGATTGTGTAATGCAGAAAGAAAATCGTTTATGGAAAAACTGGCATCAATTTGTCCATTGTTATGATTAGAAAAAATACAACCATTTGCTGGTTGAGGAATGTCGTAATCTTTAATAATGGCGTTGTGAGCCTCTTTATTATATCCTTGTACAGATTTGGGAGGCGAGCGTGGTTTAAGGAAGACAGTTTTTTTATAGCTACTTGAAACAGGCATTCTATTAGAAGAAGGGAAAGATGGAGTATCTGCAAAGTTTTTGGAAGGAGAAGACAAAAGTGCATCGGCATATGATTTAGTAACTGGGGGATACATTTTTCCCGCTTCAGCATAAGATACTGAACTTTGTGCCATGTATGTTTTAATTAATTTTTAGCATAGTGAAAACCGGAGCAAAGGCAGCAAGATCCACTTTCTTGTTCTCTTTCACAACTGTCCCCAGTATGGCCTTGGCCACATTTATAACAACGAGGTTTGGACCTGCACTGAATTTTTGTGTGACCAAAACGACAGCAATTGAAATACTTTACAGTAGGGAAAATATATAAATCTACAGGTAATGCATTATAGCACATAAAAAATCTTTTACGCAGAATCTGCCCATCAAAAGTAATAACTATCGATTGGGATGGTTTCCAAATGGTTGTACCATCAACAACAGTTTTAAAATTGAGGCGTCTGACTTTTAAAATTGGACCGCAACCAATTGGTACCGTTATATTATCAATAACTTCCTCTGGAGACCATTCCGCAGGAACACCACGTACTAAACCCATTCTAGTAACATTAAAAGTAGGTATAAAATCTTTATAATTATATGTTTCAAGGCTATTATGTGAAATAAAAGAATTTGCGTCCAGGAAATTGGAAAAGCAAAGAGATATTTTATTGCACCCGATTTTTTTGACGCTACCGTTAATAATATTTAGGAAGGCGTTGTGTTTTAAGAACTTGCCAAATGTAATTGGGTGCAATGACGTTCCATCATCTGGTGATAATAATATTTTTTGCACATGAACAACGTACGGCAAGCTGTCAGTTTTGTTATACGTTTTTCGACCAATATGAGTGGGAATAACTGAAGGCGGAGCTGGAACTTCAGGAATATCGTTAGATAAGATTATTTCAGAGCATTTAGGCTCCGATGGAGTTAGAGAGAGAGGTGTAGACTCCATGCAACCACAACCCAAAGACTCGGAACCATGGTTTTTTTCTGATACGACGGCGTTTGTTGCAGTGTTTGCACGAGCCGACGACGACCCATCGGTATCCATGCCTGATTCATTGGATTGGATAGTTACAAAATTGCCTGCCGGGGGAACAAAGTCCCCTGGGTCAGGCGGGTCTTTCATTTTCCCGCTTTAAGAAATAATAATAAAAAACGTACCCTACAGAAGAAAATGTACAAAACTACAGTTAAATTACAAGTGAAAGAATAAAAAAAAACACTAAAACTACCACTACTGATCCTATATTATAATTAATTAATTATTTTCAATTTTTACAAAAAAGGACACGTCCACCAAGTTAAGTTTCCCGCGCTTTTTCGGTCATGTTCTTGCATTTCCTTGTTCTTACGATTTTTTTTTTGCTTTCTTTTTGGCGTTGCACTATTCGTGCTTATTGCCACTGACAATGTTTTATTTGATAAAAAAACGTAAGAATCAGGTACTCGCGAAATTATTAAATATTATAACGGGGAATTTGGAAATGGAAAGGAGATTAGTTATTATTAAATAAAAATAATAAATTATAACAAATTAACAAGGGAATATAATATAACAGAAAACTAACGTTTTAACGCCACAAGGTGGCCCAACAAAAAGGCCGACTCGATGCGTAAACTAAGAGCTACATGGTACATAAAAGAGGTTTATAAATGATGTTTAAATAGATATCATTATTTATAAGGACAAGAGCTACGGTTTTATAGATATCTACATTTAAAATAAAATAAAATACATGCAATAGAAGTGGGAAAAGGGACTCGGAGGGAAACAAGACTGGAAAAGTGAGGAGTGGTCATAAAGGGGGCAGGAAAAAATAAGGTGGTTCAGATCTCCCACTTCAGCGCCACATTCACACGCAGGGTTCTGCACAATGCCAAGCCTGGCAAGATGAGCAGGAGTGCACACATGACCTAATCGCATACTTATGAATATTGTTGTAATCTTTTTGCTTCGTTTGTATTTGCTAAACCAAGGTTTAACAAAAAAGGATGGCTGAACATTACGATAAAATTTCCCTTTCACTGATTGCCCGAACCAAAGCAGACCCCAGAATTCCTGTAGATAAACCTTGGGCAGAGCTGCCAGATCTTGGGTGTTATTTTTGTTCGGAAAAACGTCTCCACACAATACGGCATCATTACCTATCTGGTCAGCTCTCTCATTACCTAAAATGCCACAATGCAAGGGTATCCACGCTAAATGCACTGAATACCCCTTAATAGAACACCTATAAAGGAGTTCACGTGTTTCAAATATAATATAAGGATTATGAGAATAGAAAGGGAATAAAGTTAAGGCACTCCTTGCATCAGTCAAAATGAGTGAATTCCGTAAGCCCATTTTATGTATATATTCGACAGCTTTGAATAGACCGTAACATTCTCCCGTAAATACAGATGATTCGGGCGGGAGTTTTATTTTTTGGATGATATTATATTGGGAGTGGTATACACCTACTCCCACACATGAGTCTCTTCCATGCTTCGAAGCATCTGTGAACAAGAGCTGACAGCCCTTCGAGTCTCTATCCATAGTGAAGTTGAAGATATGGTTGTGACATACGTCATCTCGGTAAATGTTAAGGTTATAATGTATATTTGGTGACTTATTTAATGAACTGTAATTAAATTGAAACAAAAAGAAATTGAGATTGGTGCCCAAAAGTTATTCGGTGTAATGTTTGAGCAGAGTTTTATGTATCAATTTTTTTTTTGATGTGTACAACGTATGGCGACAGGTCTGTGGCCTCATACATAGCCCTAGCAACTTGTGGCGCCTTCTGGGGATGATCTGACTTTATGAGGTTTTCAGTCTGGGGAACATCCACAGAACGTGGAGAGGTTTCTTGGTGAACTAAAATTGAATGTACCGGTACGTCTGATGCTATTTTTAAACTTAATGTCTCAGTAAAGTGCCACATCTTTACTGAAACTCAAGAGGAACTGGCGGGGATATTATCATCATGCATTGAATATAAATCATTTCATCAATATAACAAAGTTTGTAACTAAATAAAGACTTGGCTAAAAGGTCCCAGCAACCAGGCCATTAAAATATTATTTAAAAAAAATACGAAGCGCGCGCGTTCCGTTCCGTTTCCTTCTGTCTGTGTCGTGTGGTTAGATAAGACCGCGTCGACCGTTATGACTTTATTGCTCTGGCCTCTGATTGTCTAGCTCACAGAGTAAGTACATTGTTTATAGGAGGCAGGAGGATAGAGATGTCACTCGAACATTTCATGGCGCCCTCTACGAACAAGTAAAAACAACAATCAATGATGCATAAAGGTTAACCGTATAGCCCTTGTATAGCCAGCTTCAAATCTGCTGTAGACCCTGGTCTATTTTCTTTCCTTTTACTTAAGTGGTAGTGGTAGTTAATAAAAATAAAACATTAAATACAATGTCAAATACTTTATTTCAATATTTTTTTACATAATGTCGTACCTACAACGAACCATTATTACTTTTACAAACACACAATAGTAACAGTATAATTATGTGCACTTACGAGTGCTTTTGCAGTTCAGCACACAACACTTTATCGCGTTCATGTTCACACAACCGATTCACAAACAAGTAAATAGTCCAGATATTCGTGCAAGAGTCAGTCCACAGAGTACATTATTTAAAGGGTAAGTCAGTCAGATAGAGCGATGTCGTCGGTATCCAATACTTTTCCAGGTCAATGTTTAGAAGCATAATCATCAATGTTCATACAAGCCAAAAATTAATCGAAGCGCATCCATTCACTCGGAAAGAGAAAAACGGACACCGGAATAATTTTTATATTTTTTTGAACAAATATGACATTTAACGCACAGAACATATATTATACTCTAGGAGCCACAGAGTACATTAATTTGTATATAGGCTAGGAGCATTAAAAAGGCTTCTACATGCCTACCATCAAACAGTTTATGAAGCGCCTTGCAAAGCGCTTTTTCGAATCCGCGGAACGTCATCGCAACCCCTTGGTTGTGCAGGCCGCTAGTTACAGGCCTTCTGCCATTAGTCAGACTCGCCGACCGAGGCACACTCTCTTAGATCCGGATGACCCCATCACTCTCCTTCAGGAAAGCAATAGGGCCACGAGTACAGTGCACAAAATACACAAACCGACCTTCCGTCCTCGCCGCCGAGGTACCACGCGAACTTCCCGAGTAAATGGTAATAAAAGTCCTCCCCCCCGTCCCTTGAATGTCGATGCGCCAGCCGCCCGGTTAGAGGCTGAGAGCGCCGTAGCAATAAATATAATATCCCCTGATAATAATCATGATCAAAATGTTGATCCAGCCCGTCCCCAAATTGTTAGTAATTTTGTGATCCCCAACGACGCCCTGAGCCGAGGTCCGTACCCCACAGGGGGTGCCCTTAGTGCGCTGTCGTTAGTTTTTAATATATATAATTTGCGCCCTGGCTGGAGGCTTTAAGATTAAAAACCTTAGGGCAGCCACAGGAATATCCGGTTAACGACCTCTCTAGGTCTGCTACGAGATGCCATACAAAAAAAAAAAAAAAAAAAAGGCTTCTACATACCGGGGCGACTTGTCGCGCGACGCGACACGATACAAAGGCACCGCTCGTCCCGCGACACGCGGGGCCTTTGTGATTGTGTTACGTTATTGGTTGATTTTATCCATTTAACAAACGTTGTGTATTAACACAATTAATTTAAAAGGTGTCTCAGCTCTTTAAAAAATTTTATTTGTAAGAAAAAATTGTTAATATTTTAAGAAAATCTAAGCAAAATGGAACATACGTTTAGACTAAACCATTATCATTTTGAGAACAGCGCCGTCTATCAATAAATCATTTTAACTTTTGATATTACTATACAACTAAATTAAAAATCGGTTGAATTAAGTAGTGTATCTCCAAAAGCAGAAGCCTACATATAATGGCTGGTTATAATTCCCTTACTTTTGGTCTAGCTCTGCTAGGACGGCTAGGAGTAATTTAGTGTTCTGTGGTCGGAATAGTCAGACAGAATGGTCCGTAGTCATGTCCGTAGTAGAATACTCTAATAATATGTAAACCATAAAAGTTACAGCTAAAAATGTTGAAATTGGTGACACAATGGGCGGTCGCTAAAAGCGATCTTTTACAGACAACCTTTGGATGGATGGAATAAAGGGAGAAGGAGAGACAATACTGCAGGTAGTTTATTGGCACCAGTGGTGTACCATTTACATATCCGTACTGCTTGAACAGTAAAAGACTTGTCCTAATTGTCCTTTAAGCTGGTGGAATGCATCGGCATCTCTAGTCTCAAAATTTCCTATGACTTCAGATAACTAATGTGTCATGAAGGAACATATATTATAACGATATTTAAGTTAGGAGCGGGTTGTAGGATTGACGGATAGAAAAATATTTTAGAGCTGAAATATCTATGAGAATTCCGGCGATGACGTATCCAATGGGAAGCCACTTGGGCTTTGGTTTTTCAGGTAACCACTGAAAATTAGCGCTGTGTTGTGGGTCCCCCCATAGCACAGCATCATGCCGACTATTTTGTTATTTTTGATTTTTGTGCTCGTGATTATAATGTAGATAGGTTTTCCTAAGCACGCGTTTCTGTGACGAATGAAATTATTTTTCTTTCTTTCTTTCTTTCTTTGTACGAAATTCGAAAATTTGATCCAATTTGCTACATAATGTACATAATTAATAGTAATCTGTGTGTCGAAAACGAAAAATGTGAACGAAAAACGAAGTGTCGTCCTAAAAAGCGTCGTCAGACTGTATATTAATAAATAATATTATGTCGTCGGCGGTACGACAATCATTCTATTCAAAGTAATAAATGAACAGTGCTACATTACTTTGTAACATTGCAAATAATAAAAAACGATTGCCACGCGCCTAAAGATCCTTGGACAGTTAGATGTGTACCTATTACAAAAAAACACAATGCATCTAACTTTGAACGCAAAAACTCAATTTCGACAATATTAAAAGAATTCCTACGTATATTATAATTATGTAGGGTAGGGAAATAGGTAAAATAGGGTTTTCCATTGATCTATAATTTTCAACCATCTCAGGATTTAAACATTAATTTTGCTTTCAGGCAATGATCCAGTATTATAGTAATGCTCTATGCAGTGATCTTTCAGCCATGACAGCCATTGCAGCCTTTAGCAGTCGGCAACAACTAGATAAAGGCATACAAAAATGACCAATGGACTATGGAATTTGTAGCAAAATGGTAAAACATAAAATTATGCACATGCACCATGTGCATAAATGATCAGACAAGGTTGGTAATGCACAAGTTTAAAAATGTTCTGTTCAGTATTAATGGTTAATGCAAGTGGTTGTTTCCAATATCTTTTTACCTGGCTCTGCCTATCACGTGCAACACTGTGCAACCACTCAGCTTTCAGTCTATGCTACTACTATTTTAAATAGTACTAAGGTGCCTATGTTTTATCCAGGCATGACTGTACTTCAACTTATTCTTACAGCCATTTGGGTTTATGTTATTGGATGGCTAGACCGAAGTTTCACACTTTTTGACAGGCTTTTTGTTTGGCACTTTTTAATAGGAATCTTTGCATTGAATATGCAATCTGACTATCGTACCTGTTATTATGAAAATCTAACAGACTTGAAAATGTATAAGTTTGGAAAATAGTTTAAATGCCATGGAAATCCATGCCTCTTTTCTGTGGTTATAAATTGCACTCAATAAGCATGTAGGTATCAGAGTAAAAACAGTTGTTTGAGTTGTGAGGTGCATTATGACACATGTTTGTATCAATTTATTGGTGGACTACATGTTGGAGTTCCATTCCCACAAACATTTAAATTGCCTACCAGCAGCGAGCTGTCAAGTTTTAATGAGAGAAGCCGAAGCGAAGCAGTTTTTAACTAATCAATAAAAGTCTTTCCATAACTACCACTACTCAAACAAAATGTTCAATAGATAGAATAGAAATAAACTTAACTGTATTAGGTACCTACTATAATTATAAAATTATTAAAGGTATATAAAGAATCCAATACAATACAGTTGAACAGGTGAAGAAAACTAAATGGAATGTGCATTATTATTTCTTCATCTCATTCTTGCTGACTATTTTTTTACTGTATCTATCGTCCATATCAAGCAGTGACGTCATGACGGGATCGCTATTGCATGAATTTTTATGTGTTATGTAAATAAGGGTTGTTTGAGAACATATTTTTTGTTGTTAGAGGCTTTTTTTTTGTTTGAATTTTGTAGCGAATTAAATAACCGCAGTGTAACTATATTTTTTGGCCATAGTAGACACTATTGACTGTGCAATTTTTCAATAGCGGCAGAGTTGGTGATGCGAACCTCCGAAGGGAAGGAATCATGTTCTATGCTGCTTTCGCCACTTGGTGTTGCCTACATAATGGTTAGGTTAGCTGGGTGTCGTTCCTCTTCCAGCCCCCCTAAATGGGTCAAGGGACGGTGGACTTGTGGACGTCCGCCGCCCCCTATCACACTGGACCCGAGGTGGCGGCGCGTAGTGTTCCACGCGCGCCCCTTACAGGAGTCGCGGAGGGGGGGTCAAACATCTCACCCCTCCCAGACTTGAGGTGTCCCGCACAAGCGGGCCGGCACTAGCCGGGGATCACGGTAGTAATATAGCTCCCAAGTTCCCTTGGGAAAAGAACACTGGAGTGGTTTTTAGTCAGTAAGAGTCTGATCAGAATCAGCCAAATGTATGCCAGGGACACCCAGCTTGGGTGTCCCTGGCATACATTTGGCCCAATTATTCTATCACTAGCTGCGCCTCGCGGTTTCACCCGCTTAAGTCTCGATCCCGTGGGTATATCGGGATAAAAAGTAGCTTGTATGTTAATCCAGGGTGTCAGCTACCTTCGTACAAATTTTTATCAAAATTGGTCCAGCCGTTTGAGCGTGAAGAAGTAACAAACACACACTCACAAACTTTCGCCTTTATAATATTAGTGTGATTATGAGAGATACTAAGGGGTACTTAATAACCAAAAGATATTTATTGGAATCAGTTTATTATGTCTCCGCCTATATTGACCAACCGCTTAATATGAAGGCATTGCAGTGTGAAGTATGGTATTCATATACAAATCTTAATAACAAAGTTCGGATATAATGATTTTGCATAGCATGGTATAGTAATAGGATGGCCTAATTTTAACGATTATATTTATCAATTTGTTCATATCAAGAATTATATCAAAAATGATAATTTGAACACGGCAATGTCTTGACACTTTTATACAATAGTGTAAGGTACTGTTATTACAATCTAAAGAAATAACAAAAGCAAACACGAGCCTGACTCGCACACGAAGGGTTCCGTACAACCATAAAATATATCGCAAAATACGCCGAAAAAAAACAGTTTCACGTATAGGGTTTATTATTTATTATATTTAATATAAAGCTTTAATTTTGAACTTTATTTTATATTTATAATTTTTTGTTATAGCGGTAATAGAAATACACAATCTGTGAAAATCTCAACAGTCTACTTATTACGGTTTTTGAGATACAGCCCGCTGAAAGACGGGTGGAAATATGGGCGGACAGCAGAGGCTTAGTAATAGGGTTTCATTTGGAACCCTTTGGGTACGGGACGCTAAAAATGAGAAAAATTATATATTATGACGTCAGCTTAGTATGACTTAAGTTTGTCACTTCCCTTCGGTCATTAAAAGCGGATTCAACTTACCCATGATTTTCTGTTCCTTTTTTGTCTGTTTTTATGTGTGTACTTACTTAAACTGTTAAAAAATGTATTCTAACGTAAAATTATTAAAATATCTATGTATAATAATCGTATACGATTATCATATAATTTTGTCTCTCATAAAACTAATAATAATATATTTTTTTTCATATCTTCCAGGTTGCTCCTAATGAAAATGGCTGAACATCTAAGATTCTGAGTCCCTCGGTGGTATTAAAGAATAACAAAAAATGGCAAACATAGTGCCCAACCAACTTATGTGAATCAAGCTACCTATTTTCTTTAAAACTTTTCCTTATATTCATGTTGGAGTTCTGTATGTTAATAAATTGTTTATATATTAGAACAATACTGATCTACTATATGCATATAGTTCAATCTAGTTCCAAAAGGCTTAAATGAACTATGTATGTTTATTTATTTATGACTATGGATTTATTTTGGTGAGCAGTTCAGGAAATCTTGGTTGGAAATCAGAATTTTGTATTTTGTATCACCTAGTTTTGTTTAGTGACATCTGTTGCCACCTTGTATAATCAGTACTAAGTAGCAACCTTGGATAATGTTCCTACGATAGATGGCAGTAGTGATTCGGTCATGGCTTTCATTGTTCTGCATTCATATTCTGGAATCGATTTTATTAGAATTATTTAGAAATATCGGCTAGAATCATAGTCTGAAAATAAAAACGTGCAATTATGACAGTAGAATATCTTTTTGTTAAAACTGGCATCCATCCTCAACACAGTCGCTCTGGTAAACTGCAATTTCTGTATTGCAAGTTCAGCTTTAAGATTTGGTTTGAGAGATTTGATCCTTACTATTGCGCCCGACGGGTCTCATCAAAATATACAAAATGTTGAAATTCTGATTTTGTTTAACTAAATGCTTCTCTGAAAATCTGAATTCGAAGAATTATGTTTTATTATTTTTTTGTTCGTCTTTCATACTTTTTACAAGACTGCGTGATGATAGCAAACAGGGTTATGTTTTTCTCGCGTATCAGTGTCTTTGTACTACGTAGTATTATAATATCTGTGGTACTACCTATGTGGGATTCTTTATACTTTCGAAGCCTAACGGCTGTATGGATTGTAATAGGTACATGAGGTGTCTATCGTCTCGTCTAGTTTGCAATGGTAATAGGTTTCGTTTTTATACAACTCAACAACAATATAATTATAATTACTTGTTTTTTTTTTATTAATATCATTTGTAAAATATTTTTATCATATATACGGTTGAAAATATCTGCATCAGACTGCTTGAAAAGTGATTTTGTTATGAACTTTAAGCTGCAGCCGGGTTTTTTTTGTAAGGATCAAGTTCTTATATCTAACAAATTATTTGAATATCTTGTCTTGCATAGAAAGGGTGGGTCTATTTGGCCATTATTGGACATATAGATCTATCTATTTAATCTTTAAACCCCAATCGATGTGTTGCTGCTAGTACTGATTCGTCACCTTTATTAGTTATGTTCGTTTGAGTCCAACCCTGAGGTTATTTGTATAAAAACCGAGCCCAGCATGTTCAGTTTTTCGAGGAATACGCAAAGTTTCTTAATAAAACAAGTGAACGTGATATCCAAGATTCGTTAGTTTCTTTGCTCCTGCTATCGTTATCCACTTATTTGTATTTAAAATTCCAAATAACTATTCAATAAACCACTTTCAGGGTGCCTGTAAAAAGTTTAGGAGACAGTCGATGGATGAAAAGTTTTGTAACAGCACTGCAACCATTCACAATGGTTGCAGTGCTGCTGCAAAACTTTTAGCAGGAGAATCAGATCAAAACAAATATGTTTATTTATGTGCAGCATATACCTAATAAAATATAATTATTAAATGTTATTTATATTTAAATGCCTACATAAGAATTATTTGCAAGATTTTTTATAATTGTCTGTTTTTGGCGCATTTGTAATATGTGTCAAAAACACAATCGACATACCACTCAAAAACTTTTAAATTAGAATCTAAAGCTTCGCACGGGTATCATAGCTTTTATGCCTAATTGTTTTTTCTGGCCCAGTTTATTGTCAGTTTTTGATGATTTAGAGGGTATCTCATTCAATGTTGAGGTTGACGTATTCATCGAAGAGGCAATCATAATATTAGATGTTGAGGCCGCCCTATCCGATTTAGAAATAGTTACTATTGCTATGGGGGCAGTAGCATTTGATGTTACTGGAGCCACATTCAATTCTGATATGCTTAAGGTTACATTTTGAGGTTCGACAACATGCGAAAACAATAAATATAAATAATTATATAACAATAAATTCGTAATTTCTTATTTTGTGAAACGGTTAGGTACATGAACAAATAAAATGAAATAATTCACTGGATTCAAAACCATGAATTGCAGAATTGCACAGAATATGGATATGCATTTCCTAGAATTTCTGCAACATTAAACTGTTTTATAACCTGCCCTGAATTATTCTACTACCAAAAACTGCAGCTTAGTAATTGTAGTTAGACCATAGAATGCTCTAAAGATAACATGATGATTCCATATTCACGTGCAAGACGAATAGCCTCTACATTCTTTGTCTGCATTGCATGGCCATCAAGGATTATCAGCACCAGCACTTGATTTTAGGGATATGATGGCCATTCGTCATATTCGCTATTTCGTCGCTATCCGGTCACATTCACTAATACGTCAAACTTATGACATGATATTGCTGCTAACCTTTTTATTTCAAATTATCATTATGATTGGTCTCGGTTTCAATTACAATCAGTTGTTGGTTGTTAATTTGATCGTTGTTAAAGTTAAAATTAACAAGGTTGAAATCATATTTGCGTAGTTCTCATTAGCAAATTCAACAACGTTCAGTACATCAGGTTCTATAACATCCGTGAGTTGTGCTTGATCATTTTCAAGATTATCTCCTTCAGCATTTTTAAAAACGTCCGCTGATAGTTGTTAGATATTTTCAGTTAGCTTTGCTTGAGCATATTTCCATTTCTGCAACGCCAAATATCAAAGGATTCTTTCAAAATGGCGAATGGGATTGACCGGATATGCTCCGTTTTTTAAAGCCATTTTGCAGAATGATTGGGTTCATTCAGTTCATCCCATATTTCCATCAGAATCCTTGCGAATTCACTTTTTGGGAGTTTTACACCAATATGCAGCCTCTGCCATTGGATACTTTTTTCTTCCCAGCGATCTTTTAGTGGTTTCGTTCCGCTACAGTCCAATGGTTGGAGGATGTCCGAAGAGTGTGGAGGTAATTTAAGGATTGTAATACCTTCAGATGCTGCATATTTTACCACGTTTAAATCCACATCAGTAGAATGCCCATCAAATATCAGCAGCATAGGTCGTTCTTTGCCAATTGCAGGCACAAAAATATTCCTTTTTATGAAAATTGATTCCATCTGTGATATCCATCCACCCTCTTTCACTGACTGAGAAAGCAGTTTTTACTTAGTGGGTTTTTATATAGCTATTCGGACCAAAAATGCATCCCTAGAATAAAAAAAATAAAAAAATCAGTGCGGGCACTTTGTCATTATTTGCTTTTACCGCCAGCAGTACCGTAGTGTTATTGCGTCCGGGACCACTAGTTGTTGTTGTGGATCGGTAACCTTTTTTTCCTATAACATTTTGCTTTCACCAGATCGCTGCAAATGCTCGTTTCATCTAAGTTAAATATTTGCTGCGGTTTCTCTGACAGCCCCAAGTCTTCTACCACCTTCTCCAACACGTCAAATACTGGTAGATTATAAAAGGATCGCAGGCCTTCCGTCTGGCCATTTCAACAGACGGGCTTTTTATACTGAGATTGTGGCTCTTTTGGAATCCAAGGAACCAATCTTTACCAGGAACCTCGGTGTTTGAAAGAAGTTATCATGCCATTGCGATGGACGTACTCAGCTATCAAAACTTTACTTTCTTTTCTTATTTATGGAAACCCATGTTTTTCCATTAAGTGTAAATACTCTGCCATATTGCTTTCAAAATCAGCAGAAAACACTGGCGGTCTGCCTGCCCTAATTGCACGTGTTACATGTATTTATGAGACTATTGCATTGATAAATATCAGCAGCTTGATAACTAGTTCGCACCGTCTAAAACAATACAAAAACACATCCATGCACAGGATGCCCAACCCAATGAAAGCGCAAAAGTAGTGAATCAGCTGTGAAGTAGTAGAAAAGCGGCCGAGAGACAAAAAAATTATGACAAGATGGGAAATTCTTCAAACTGCATGATATTCAAATTTTACAGCCATATCAAAGGCTTGACCATTTAGAGATTTAATTTACCAACAGTGGTTCACTGTACAGTTTATCGCAGCATGTGCCAATGTTTTTGTTATGCATAGAGTATCGAGATAATGGAACATCATCACATTACTAATGTTTCGCAAGACCATACAAAAATTAAGCGGGGTATTTATGACTTTAGATTAGTCGAAATAACCCCTCCTTCTTTTCGTAGGGCTATTTAAACTAAGAAAAAATCACATCTAAAACGTATAATTCCAAAGAACAAATAAGCAAAAAACAACTTACGGTTTATATTTTCACTAATCACTGTTTAATATTGTAAAAACAAGCGTTTTATACACAACTTTTGACGAAAAATGTGACGAGCGTCTTTTAAAACGCATAAAATGGCGTATGACAAAAAAAGCATGTGGGTCAAACAGTTCGCGCTTTAGCTGCTCCATCTATGAAATTTTGTTGAAATAATCTGTTTACCTACCTGGATAGAGATAGCGTTTTGGTAAAAATACAGTAGAATAACAGTTATTGTCATTAGTTAGAATAGCCCCATAGTCGAAATGGCCCGACCTTACTGTTTAGGTACTTCTACCTCCACTGGACTTTTTGTGTTAGTTTTCTTAACTTGAGCCAACTTATTTCTTTAACGATATATTTCAGATTTTTTTTTCTGAGTACTGGTTTGTTAGATGATAAATGCCATCCTTTGTTTTCTATTTAAGAAAGTGCCTACTTATAATGCGAGGAGCAGGTTCTTTGCCATATGTTGCTTCTTCGCAGTAGTCACTTAATGTGCCTTCTATAAAATTATGAGCTACATCAGGAACACAGGCGACGCAATGGGGTTTCCGTTTTGTAATACTTTTGTCCTAAAACAAATTATGTAGTTAAAACAGTACAGGAAAAGTTGTAAAATAATGTTGGTAAACGTTTTTTACCTGGAAGAGGATATCCTATTGACAAAGAAATCACTCACCGAATTTAATGTTACTGATCCAGTACATTTTAATTTTGAAGTTTTGTATTTTAACAATGTCAGAGAATCTGTAGCCTTCGCATAATCTGGGGGCACCGCAGTGTAAATCGAGCAACACGTAATACGAGCATAACATAATAACTTAAGACAGAAGGATCCTTAAGACGCAGATATATGCCAGTGACCTTGAGTGGTTAGATTGCGTGTTCTGTACTGGGCTCACGCAACGCTGCGTAAGCTCGTACGTTCAGCCAGTAATAGGACTCGCCCATCAAGGAGCGCTGTCCCCAATTTGACGCATTATTCAATTATTATACACAAAACAAAAGGTATTTTAATAAAACGCTCATACTAAAAGATCAATAATTCAATTATCATTAAATTGGTTTCAGAAAAATACGCTTAGTAGATTTTGCGCCATTCTCAGTTTTTATCCGCGTTTTCTTTTCAAATTATTTTCACTATGTAATATAAAAAATCTAAAATATTCACTTATTAAGTTATTGCGAAAATGCTCTAATTTATCATATATTTTTTTCAAATCATTAACACTGCTCGTTTAGATGTGATCTTCAGTATAAAATCATTAAAAGTCTGTTATCGTCCCCTTATGTAGGGACTGAATAAATTGACCGACTTGGTATTATATGGATCTCACAACTTTTTACGATAGAATTACTGAGTTGCGAGACTTATTTTTACAATTTATGTTTTTGATGGCTTAGTAGGTACTTTATCACGCCCACTTTTACCAAAACTTTGCCCAAAGGTACATGACCTCGAGGTACACGTGCACCAAATTGTAGAGAAAAAATAGACGAATTCAAAAATAATTGTATTTTTATCCTTAAATAATTTAAAACTACATAATAAATTATTTAAAGTTTTAACCTGTAACACAATTAAATCATGATTCATGTGGCAACTTTGCATGTACAATTGCGTTACATTTGGTTAACACTCGGGTTGACATTATTTCGTAAATGTCATTCTCATGTCAAACCGTTCGTTTAGCTGCGTTTCGGTACTCATCGTACTCATATTAGTGGATACACAACTTCTAGACTTTTTCATCTAGAATTAATTGAGCGCCGCTCGGACTCCAGGGCCCGATAACCCCGGGCCTCCGGGTTTTGGGGCTCGAAATGAATTGTGTATTTAACGTCTCATTATCGCCACTTGACAGGTTAATTGAATTCCATGAAGTGGGTTGCTGAGTATCGTATCTCAGAAATTCAACTTCCTCCCCCTATGCACATCACAATAGAAACAGGCTAAGCATAAAAAGAGTATTTTATGTAATTTTTTGATGTTGCTTGGCTTGATGTTCTATTTGTTTCAAGAAAGCAAGGTAAAACAAATACACATAATAAAAGGCTTTATTTAAATGCAACTTCTATTCACTGAAACCTGGTTGATCTGGCTTGATTTATGTCGAGCTGGGATATGACGGAGATCAAGAGTCCCATCAAACTCAAAACTCAAACTCAAAGCATTTATTTCAATTAAACCATTGATAGGCACTTTTGAATTGTCAAGAAGTCGGTCAGTTACAAATATGAAGCTAGTTGCCCATTCCAAATAGTATCACGTTGAAACCCTTGGATGTTGACGCTAAGGGACTCGTTTATTTATCGAGTTGTTATTCGTTCCGAAAGACTTCTAGCACTAACATTACTGTTCATTAACATTCACAGCTTGTATTCACATACTTTTTATAAGCATATTTTCTTACGTTACGTACATAACTTTGGCTAACGAAAATCGATAATAGAATGAGGGTTATTATTGAATTCTGATTGAATTATTTCTATAAATTTGAATCGAAAGCCTTGTTATGGGAATCAACAAGCAAATCAATATTGCAATGTCTGGTGATATAATAATAATAAAAAGAAATAAAAAGCCTTTTATTTCCACTGTCTGGTAATACGAGTATATTATTTTTTTCCTGCACCAAGTGTACTGTTAATATCATCAATATACAAAATTCTGACTAATTATTATTTTTTATTTAATACTTCAAGCACACAAATGTACAGAGGCGGACTTAATGCCATAGGCATTTTCTACTTCATCGTCATTCTTTGGGTGATGCAGAGACAAGCAGTGGTAGGTTCAATAAGGAAAATTGTGAAATCAATATCTAATCAATCGTAATCTATCTATAATCTTACCAACGCCGTATTAGTTCTGTTTCTGTACTAGTGGTTCTATTCTTGGTCTCTCCGTTTTTCTAGGAATGTGACGTCTATCTTCTTCTCGTTTATGGCAAGCAGTATTTTTTTTTTTAACGATTTACTAAATCGTTAAAAAGAAAAATGCTGCCTTATTAAAGAAAATAAGTTTTATTTTCTTTGGGGTTTTCTTTTTCAGTTGTATTATGATATTTTGAAGTATCTTGCGTTTCTTCTACTCTATGTACCAAATTTTCGTACTGTGATAGTTGATGTCTCCGGTCTCTGCAGAGTACCTATCTGATTTCTGATTTCGTTTTTAGTTGCCTGCAATACTAACATCATCTCTAGGTTCAATGAAAATGTGGTAAAGAAGGTGATTTAGCAACTTCTTTCTTATTCAAACGATATTTTTAACGCCTCTCGCCATTTTTTTCTCTGAGCTCTAATTTCACGTGGGGATTATTATTAATTCCGGCCAGTTGTTTGTTCTCCCAGCTTTGATTTCAGCATACTTACGTAGTTTATCTTTGCACTTCCTTCTGAGGATAATTTTTTTGTTTATGACTGTTTCATTATAACTGAAACAAAAATATTTTATGCTTAAATAATTTAACACATAACATAAAAATACGCCTGTAATCCCCGAAGGTTAAGGCAGTGGTGTACCTAAAGGACTCCCATATTTCGTCAGTTATAGTAAGTCCATTGTAATAGGGGGCGAGCCTATTGCCATCACCCGGGCACAAATCCAGAGTCCGGGCTGGTGCTGAGAAATTCTTGGTGGAAAAACCCAATGACACTGCTCGTCCGGGGAATTGAACCCAGGACCTCGTGGTCAGCAGTAGTGCTTGCTACCACTAGACCGACGATGCAGTCCGGTGAATTAATAACCTAAAATTAACCTATTGGTTTAGGAATTTCCTTCAAAATACTTCGATTGAAAGTAAAGTGCGTTTACCCTGGGCGGTCACCACAAACCTAACGACATATAAATAAT
Source organism: Tiliacea aurago (assembly GCA_948098905.1). Lineage (NCBI taxonomy): Eukaryota > Metazoa > Arthropoda > Insecta > Lepidoptera > Noctuidae > Tiliacea > Tiliacea aurago. The sequence goes on from OX402576.1 coordinate 22,050,242, forward strand.
TAAAATTCATACAGATATGCTACGAGAGAATAAAGAATCCTACGTACTTAGGGCATAACTTTTTGGCGCTTGTATTTGTATGGTACCTACCTACATAGGTAGGTACCATACAATGATAATACACAACACGAGAGTTTAATTAAAAATAAAGAATTTAAAGAAATAACAGATAACCACTGGATAAGAGTAAAACAGAATGAACCGAAACAAAGGTATCTCTCTGAAAAACAGGAAGAAAATAAGGAGAGTTAAGAAAAAATTAAATGGCGTGGATCAAGGTAGGCCTCTTTCAAATGAAGGGCTATTGAAAATATTAGAAGATTAACGAAAAAAAAGATTAAGTTCCAAGAAGTACCTATTACTTCTTAAGACTGCCAATGATTGTATCCCAAATGTAGTGCCATTAACTATGCTCAAGTGCCAATGATTGTAATTTTTCGTAGAAATAAGTATAAAAATGTTTTTAAGATAATTAAACATTGATTTTTAAACTTAATGCGTCATAGTATTCATTTCTAATTAAACCAGTACCCAAAAAAGCTATTTAAAATAATTACCTATTTTTTTTTATCCAAAAAATATCATATAATTGTAGAAGTTAGCTTACAGTGCCAATGATTATACTGTTTACCCTATAACTCACAACTCGGACCACTATGATTTTGCCTGGTTTCCAACGGAGATCCAACGTTCTTTAAACTGGGGCATAGCAAATGAATTATTTGGGATTGAATTTAGATTTGAATGAAATTCAATCTGCTGGAAGTCAGTGGATTACTCCGCGATCGAAAGGTGAATATTTTTTTTTAAGTTATCTGATTTAAGAAAGTTCCTTCACAAAGTTTTACGACGAACACAAATATACAGCTTTCATAGATGGGAGGAACGAAGAACGAATACGTAAATTTTGGTCCAAAACAACAGTATCGAATGAGTGTGAAGGCCGAATGAATGTTAATTTTGAAAAGTCTTTCCGAGACATGTATTTGCTCCTCAATGAACGTTGGTAAGGATTCGTCAAAAATTGGGGAGCCCAGGGGGTGAAGAGAATTTGTTTCCGAAATTTTGATATTTGGTGCTATTGTATTAAATTTTGCTATGGTAGTCTGTCTGCCAGTGGTTTGGGGAATATAAATTTCACATTTTGAAAAGTTAAGGTCTAGGCCAATTTAACTGATTTTTTCTTATAAAAAAGTTCTCTTTTAAGACATCACCTCCTAGGGTTCCGTCATCCAAATACCAAACGTTGAATTCAGAACTTAGTTGTCGAATCATTGGATATATTGCCAAACTGAAAATTACTGGCCCAAAGGGGTCACCCTGTTGACATCCAACAACTGATCTCAAAAGGTTGTCTTTATAAAGTAGTTTAGAAGGGTGCCGGTAACATTGATAAAGATAACTGTAAGTTTTGGGTATTTCTTTTTGAACTTCTGTCAACAAAGTGTCCCTGTTTACGGAATTGAAAGCATTCTAATGTCAACCTTAAAGATGACCTCACCTTTACCACTATTGAAGTAGGTGGATAAAGCGTGTATCGCAGCCTCGCAGCCCCCCCTTTAGACCCGAAGCCCAGCTGTAGGGGCTGGAACTTGCTGGCCAGTGTTTCTCTGTAAAAAGCACAGCAAATTTTGGCTGCGATACGACGATAACTGGACGGCAATGGGACGAATGTCGCCATACTTCTTGAGCAGGGCGCATAGATTTGCACCATACAAGATATCAATGACGGCTTCGTTTACATTGCCGGAGGGCATGAGATTAATGAAAGAAAGAAAGATAATACTTACATTTATTTAGCACAGACTAAAGGCACACAATATAATAAAGTACAGCAGATAAAAATAAAAAAATAAGTAAATAGTGTAAAGTGCGACGTAAGAAATTAGCGGGTGAGTGTGCCTCACGGCTGCGCCCAGTTCAGTAAAAATGCCAATGAGGGCCGTCAGCTCCTTCAAAAGGGACTCACCAGCACATATAGTGATATTATATTATTATTATATTATCTATGTCACCAGCCTCCCTCGCCTAACAAATCAGGTCCTTCAAATTTTGAGGAGTCAAGCTGTCGAGACCGCCGGCGGAGCCACTTCGAAAGGAGCACACGGCCGAACATACTTGTTGAGCTGTAATTTCAAATGAGTTGTAGTCCGGATCGGGTCTGGGAAAGAGAGGTCATCTGCCGGGGCGGGGTGTTTGCTCTCCAGTGTAAGTGTCTGGTGAGTACGGCGCAACCACATCGCTGCTAAAGATGATCATGACTCTACATGGTGCAATAAACCTCTTTGGGGGAGGTGGGCTGTTAATTTTGCGTCGAAACTTTGGGACGAATTGTTACAATTACCCTTGATTTGTGATGTTAGTGTTTTTTTACTAGCCAAATTTTTTTGGACATGTATAATTCTAAACGGGAAGGTGATTAACTGCTCCCAAGCACTTTAAGAGATCTCTTGGGTGACGAGGCGGATACAACGCGCTAAACATGAAGCCACGGATGGTCTCGCGCCACGAGGAACTCTTCAAAACAGGAGTTGAAGTTTTTAATTTTGCAAGGGTTTTCCAAAAGGGTTCAGCAGGTAAATCAGGAGTTAGGGAACTGGGTATTGTCGGGCATGATGAAGGCACATTGTGGGGTTTGTGTTTATTGCCCAAATGTACCTTCAAGCGTCGTTCACCTTTAAAAAGGTAAAGCTCGCTTTTTTAAAGATGTCATTAGGCCATGCAGCGATGTGGCAGGTTTACTGGCGCTTCGTACGGCGTCACTACTGTCGTTATTGTTCAACATAAAAGGGTACTTAAAGGATTTTTTCCTTATACAATATGTAACAAAAACCCTGTTGTTCCTTCTACCTACGTCTTAAGAATCGGTATACATACGTAACAAAGCAAGTCATTTATTAAAACTGTTTAGCAAAAATAATTAAAATAAATATTTAATTATTGATATTTGTAATGTTTATCTGATTTCTAACCTCTTTAGTTCTTTGATTTTGACTTCTCGACTAGCCAATGCTTAATTTCTTTAAATTATAATTCCACCAATGTTGTGCTTGTAGCTTAATGTATACGTTCGTAAAAGGAACAACAGGGTTTTTTTTGTTTCATACTGTATATTATTACACATAAAACAAGAAGCTCAAATAAAACACAAATAACAATAACAAAAATTACTTTAAAAAAAATACACAAATAACTTGACTGAAGCTGAAGCACGATGACAGCGGCGCAGTCACGCCGCCGGCGTGGCGGCCTGGAGCACCAGCGACAGCGTCGCGTCGGTTAAATATTTATTTTGATAGGTATGAAATTCCTGTGACTTTCAGGGATGATCTTTTGTGCACCTGCGCGCTTTCATGTTGGGTGAGCAGAACTTCCAGCTTATAGAGATCAGAGAAGCACCATGGGATTCTAATCATGAGTTCGACATAACCATTCGTTTTACCCGTTGTATCAAAGAGGATTTTGGCAAGGAAGGAAAACCAGCAGGGTAATTGTGTAGCACTAAACACTGTACTAAACTGTTTACTAAGTAACGGTCTTTTATTTGCTTATAACAACCAACTTAAATTGCCCGTTTCAAATCAACACTGTCATTTTGACATTTTTATTGTTTAAAAGAATTTGAATAAATGTTTGAGATGAAATCAAATCATCATAATATATTTTACACACATAATATTAGGTTGGGGAAAAAGTCTTTTCGCATTATAGTATGTATGAACTTGTAATAAAATCGCTTTGGCTATACTATTTGTATCTGGCTGGTTTTGGTATCATTGAAAGTTTAAATTTTAAAGAACATAATTCGAAATTCAAATTAGGAAAATGTGTGATTTTCATTTGTTTTTCGTACTGTCAAGATGAGTGAATCTAATGAAGAAATTCGATACATTTTAAAATTTTACACCAAAAAAGGTAAAAATGCAACGCAAGCCGCTAATTTGCGATGTTTATGGACCTAGTGCAGTGTCTGTGAGAGTAGCACAAATTTGGTTTAAGCGTTTTCAATCCGGAAATTTTGATGTCAAAGATGCACGTCGCTCTGGTCGCCCTATTACGGATAAAATGGATGCCATTTTTGAAAAAGTGGAGCAAGATGAAGATATATCAGTAGTTACGACGTAGCTGAAGAACTGGGAGTTGACCACAAAACAGTTTTGGCACATTTGAAAAAAACTGGGTACTCAAAAAAGCTCGATATTTGGGTACCTCACTAGCTCACTGAAAGAAACCTAATGAACCGTGTACTCATTTGTGATTCTTTATTACGACGTAATGAAACCGAACCATTTTTGAAGAAGCTGATAACTGGTGATGAAATTAGCCGTGTAGTATCTGTATTTCTATAGCAGGACTGTTAGCACGTTTACTTACAGGCTCACCAGCACATCCAAGCTGCTCGTTCTCGGTACGCTTCACGTCTGCCTTCCCGCCATTCTCCCCCGAGTGACAGTTGACATAAGTGACAGCTACCTGAGATTTGTGTGTGTGAGACAGTGTTTACATATCTATTAAATAGATACACTACAAGCCGGAAAGAAAGAAGCCGGAATTAATCAACAGAAGGGGTGTGGTTTTTCATCATGATAACGCTAGACCTCACACATCTTTAGCCACACAGCAAAAATTAAGAGAGTTTGACTGGGAGGTGTTAATGCATCCGCCGTATAGTCCTGACCTTGCACCTTCAGATTTCCACCTGTTTCGGTCTCTTCAGAATTCTTTAGGCAGTGTCAGGTTACCATCACGAGAGGACTGCCAAAACCACTTGTCGCGGTATTTTGATCAGAAGTCCCAAAATTTCTATAGCAATGGGATCATGTCCCGACCTACAAGATGGCAAAAAGTTATCGAACAAAATGGTACCTACATACTTTAGTTAAATGTAAATAAACCATATTAAAAATGTTTTGAATTTAGTTAAAAAATGCGAAGAAACTTTTTCCCCAACCTATTAGATAGTAATTTCCACTGGCGGCCGCACATTGATTATGTATGTAATAAGCTTAGGTCTATATTAGCAAAGTTATCGATACTTAAGTATAAAGTACCATATAGAACACTTACGAGTAGAACATTGTATTTGGCACTGGATTTATTTGGGCCGTTCGGTACGGTCAATGCGTCATTCTAGATTAAGCAATGCAAACAAACGACACGCGAAAACTGTCTCCAGTTGCGTGCTATGTGTGAGTACCGCTCGTTTACATATTGTAGTCAAACTGTCAAGGTGTGCGTGTTTAGGGATGCCTGCTCCAAATTATTGACTTACCATTTCTCCATTATTAAATAATATGAAGGTTAATCAAAATAGGTTAAATAACTAAATTATTTTGTAGATTAGTGTTTTATTAATTTAAAACAGATAACTTATACCTAAACTTAGTTTAAAATGGTTCAATGCCTCTATTCACACCATCTCGCGCCAGAGACGGTCCTCTCTATTCGGAGGTGATTTTTTTTTAATCTCGGCAAACATTCGTCTTTACGGCGTTAATATTTTTGGAATATTAGACAATGTTTATAAATAGAATACCATGATTATTACATAAATTTTTATTATTACAAAAAAACGTTTATGAATAAATTAACATTTATTTGTGTTCTAAACTGAAAAATATTTTAATTATCTATCTTTCATATTAGGCTGTTTATCGGCTTTATCCCTTTGCTTCTCCTTCAACCTGGCGAAAGCAAAGCACGGAAAAAAAAGTAAATTAAATCCTAGTTTCCTAATCTTCAAAAGTGTATTGAAAAAGGTTTTTTGATACACGTGGACATTTGTTATTGTAGTTTTCGGCTCAAAAACAACCTCGCCTGCGGCTCCGGTATAAATTCCTCCTCGAATGCAATAACAAACATTCTCCACTTGTGTCAAATGTACAACTATGTAGGTGAGTTATCATGTACTGATCAAATAAATACTGTCATTTTTAAAATAATAATGTTCTCCTGATCGAATGATGATGTAATAGTATTTGTATTTTGTCTCCCATAGTTTCGCCAAATCTCCCTAGTAATAAACTAACAACACCAGCTAATCAGACTAACCTACAAAATAACGAATGAAAAAATCGTGTTTTCTTAAAATAATAGTGGTTGTTTATCAAAACTTACCGATAGAAAGTGATCTTGGTGTTATTATGCGGTTTTCCCAGATAATTGCGACACAATTTGGAGGCACAAACTGGCATAATTAATTATTTTCCGTGAGTAAGTTAACTTTAGGTGATTCAAATGACACTGACGTAAGTGAAAAGCGAGTCTACCGAAATAGTACACTTTATTTGGGCCGTTCGGTACGGTCAATGCGTCATCTAGACAAGTATATAACCTAAGTACTACTCATTGATATTTTCCAATTCATGAAATCTCGGTACGCCTTTTCATATTGTTTTCTCGACTTTTCTGGTAATAATTGGTTAGAAAATTGTCCTTTGCTGCATTAGAAATATCTGGTGGTGTGTTGTCAAAGCTTGTATCACTCATTTTTGTAAATAACAAAGTACTTAAAAAAATAGCAATATTTATTTATTTATTTATTATGGCACTCCAACGACTAGTTCACAAAAGCACATTTAGAGAACTTATATAATATTTTAAAATTACTGCAGTGAACTTATCACTTATAGGTGTGCACAGCACTTACATAATTTGCTTATCTGACATAAAGATAATTATAAAATCAAATGTTAATAATAATAATACAATGAAATAAATTTACAATAACAAAAAATCAAATTAATCAATAATAAGAAAAATCAAATTAAATTGAAATAAATTCCATTACCAAAAATAATTGCAAAGAATATAATTAATGATGGAATTCAAAATATAAGTTGCAAAAGATTTTTACGAAATTGAGCTAGGGTGTTGGAGAAGATGTCAATGCTGTTGGTGCGAGAGTGGCTTTCATTATAAGTTCTCATCAAACGGTTCAACGGCGCTGATCGCCCGAGGTTGGTTCGAGCTGTAATTGGTGCAAACACATCCAATTTGCGGTCGGGTCTGGGTTGACAACAACGGGGAACAGATATATTTATGCCTTCCAGAAGTTTTGGAACATGAATCAGTCCATTGATAATCTTGAAGAGCATAATTTGATCCATAATTTTTCTGCGGTTTTCGAGGGATGTAAGGTTGAAGTGACTCAATCTTTCAGGGTAATTAATTGTGTTGGGGCAAGTGTTCGATTTATATCGCAGGTACCTAGTGAAGCCTTTTTGGACGCGTTCGACTCGATCGATATGGATCTGATAGGTAGGATTCCACACCTGAGATGTATAATCCAGTACACTTCTGACGAGGGTGAAGTAGAGAAGTTTAAGGGTACGAATAGACTTAAAGTCGTGACAGATACGCTTCAGGAATCCTAACATTTTATTTGCCTTTTTAAGAATATTGTCTATGTGGGGAATAAAAGTGAGCTGACTGTCGAGGCAGACTCCCAGGTCGCGAATTGTGTTAACCTTCTGCAGCGTTCGACCATTCAGCGAATACGAAGATGGAAGAATTTTTTTTTTTTTTGTGAAAGTCATATGTTGACACTTTTCAGCGTTAAGAGTCATTCTGTTTAGCTAGGTTTGTTTGTTTAGTTTAGGTCCTCTTGCAGCAAGGTTATATCTCTGGGTGAATTTATTTGTTTGTAGAATTTGACATCGTCTGCAAAGAGTGATTTTTCTGTGTTTTTGTGATTCACTGTGCTTGATGCAGTTCACTATGTCGTTGACAAACACTAGGAACAATATTTGACCCATATGGGAGCCTTGTGGCACTCCGGAAGTGGAATAGTAAAAGAATGACTGATGGCCCTTTACTACGACTTTTTGTTTTCTGTCAGTCAGATAAGATTCGAACCATTGGAGAAGCTGACCGAATATGCCGAGGTTTGAAAGCTTCCTCAGTAGGATCTGATGGTCGACCTTGTCGAAGGCACTGCTAAAGTCCGTATAAATGGAGTCAACTTGCATGCGAGAGTCAATACGTCTGCTAAGGTCATTGACATAAAGACTCAGGTTCGTCGTGGTGGATCTTTGTGTGCAGAATCCATGCTGTTGGGATGCTAGCTCTATTTTGAAATGAGAAGTTATAATAGGGCACATGAGGGATTCAAAGACTTTCGAAAACACAGATAAAATAGATATTGGCCGATAATTTTTCATGTCGTTTTTTGCTTCACCTTTTTTTAAAATGGGCACTACATTGGCATTTTTCCATTCAGAAGGGAATTGTGCCGTTTCGATTGAGTGGTTCAAAATTACTTTTAGCGGCAGGGCCAAACTACTCGCACAGTTTTTAACAAATAATGGTGGAAAACCATCTGGTCGTCCGGGACCAGATGGTTTTCCACCATTATTTGTTAAAAACTGTCGCATACCTACCACCTACACCTACCATAACCTTGCATACATTTAGTTTTTTAAGGACTCTAACTACATCTCTTTCGGAAAATGTGACCCGACTCAAGCTATTTTGGGGATACTTGTGATCTCTCTGTACTGAGGCTTGTTTTGATTCATCGGATGAGGTGAACGTTGAAGAGAAATGGGAAGCAAAGAGCTTACAGACCTCATCACCGGAAGTGGCTATCTGATTATTCAGTTTCATCTCGGACGGTATGTCATTAGACTTTGATTTTTTTGACTTTACAAATGACCAAAAAACTTTGGGATTTTGTGATATACCCTTCTCTACTCTCTCCACGTAGTCTTTGTAGTTACTTTTGATCATTATATTAGCTCTTTCACTTAACAATCTGTATTCATAATTGTCGCGGGGATTCTTATATTTTTTAAACCGCATTCTAAGCTTTTCCTTTTCGGTTAAAAGTTTAATGAGAGCTTTTGGAAACCAAGGGGGGAACCTATTTTGTGATAATTTAGTTTTTGGCACGAGCTCGTCGGTTATATTATGGAGATTCTTGTATAGTACATCTACCATTGCATTGACATCTGAGCACTTGGACAAGCATGTAGTCCAATTAACTTGTTTAATTCGCTCATTCAACAGTGTGTAGTTTGCATTTTGGTAATTGTATTTTACGGAGCGTTTACATTTAAGAAGAGTAAGTGACATATTTTTTATAATAATTTCCAATGGTGGATGATGAGAGTCTACAGGCGACCGGGGAGTTTTACATTCTAGAACAAATCCGCCAGGAAAGTTACACAAAATTAGATCAAGGGATTTGCCAAGGTGATTTTGTACAGGGTTCAGCTGTTCAATATTATTTAGAAACAAGCAGTCTATTAGTGAGTAACCTAGTGCGGTATTGTAGTTAGTTGGTGACGTGGATGTACTTTGAGTTCCGGTTTCGTCCAGATTCCATTTAATGAATCCAAGATTGAAGTCGCCAGCTATTAAAATTTGATCTCCGGTTGTGTCGATTACCGAAGTAACTTTGTCTAGGAACGAGTCAAGTGTTGATTGCTGTACAGGTGGTGGTAGATAAACAGCACATATGTTCAGGCGTTGGATCTTTTTCCCATTCGTGATCTTTAGGCTTACCCATAAGTTTTCAGAGTCTGTCTCAAATTGTGACATGCGAACGGAGGCTTCAGAACAGCTATTAGTACACCTCCACCCTTTTTTTTTTCGTGCATTTGTTGAGGCTCTGTCTCTGCGGTAGATATTGTACCTACAGTCAAATATTTCCCCATCGTTGACGCTGTCGTCTAACCATGTTTCTGTCCCTAGAATGATGTCGTAGGTGTGGTTTTGCGTGTTTAGCATAATATTGTTTAATTTGGTTTTCATTCCTCTAAAATTTTGATAGTAAATATTGAATGTGAGAGTTTAGTACAGGGTTTTGTGTAGGTATACTTTTTAATCGTTCTGATTAGAGCAGTGCGACTGCCTCAAGGCTGCGCACTTGCTTAGCTGATATCCCATCTGCTTTCCGAATGAGGATACGTCCGTCACGCACCCATACATACTTGTAGCCTTTGTCTCGTGCCGCTTTTCTGGTTGTTGCGTGAATTTCCTTGTTAAGAGGAGAGAGGTGCTCGGATACGAATATTGGTTTCTTTGGGCCACCATAACCTAGCAGACTAGAGTTCAGTTTTTCTTCAGGGTGCTCTTTATTTAAAATTCAACACAGATGTCAACATTTCATCTCGAGCAGATACACTATTCAGCTTTACGATCACGGTTCTAGGATTGTTATTTTGGGGATCTAATTTTCGGACACGTACAGCCGATACAATATCCGCCTCTTGTATGGTGCTTGAGACCGCCTTTCCTAGTTGTATAACAGTTTTGAGTAGGTTCTCAGATTTATTCTCCGGCACTCCATTGACTTCTACATTTTGTTGGCGTGAGTTTTGTTCAAGCAAATTAACTCATGTAGACAGATCCGACATAGACTTTTTGAGTAGGTCGTTTTCCTTTTTTATTTGTATGGTCGTGTCCCTACAGTTGTCGAGTTCACTTTTCATTAGGTCGAACTTGTTGCTCATAAATTGAACCGATACTTCGAGTTTTTTAATGAGTGCTAGGGCTTCTTTTAATTCGCTTAGCTCGGTAGCAATACATGCTTTTAGGGATGCTGATATTTCGGCTGTCACCGCTGTCCTTATTTCGTGGCGAATGGTCTCCAACATCTCATCAGAAGAAGGATTCACGTGCTCTTTAGAGGGTGGGCTATCTATACGCGGTCGTTTCTGCTGTCGAATATGTGCAGTAGAGGTGCTAGGAGTTTCTAAAAGCGCTTGTTGTATATCCGGTTCAGATTGAACATGGGGTATATTTTCAACGTCCGTCGGTTTTGGAGGAGTACGAACAGTGCGAGGCATATTATGCTGGAGGGCGCACGTAGGCAGAAGTGTCGTATTTTGAAGTGAAGTTATTACAGTGATAATGTGATCGGGGTGGCGCCACTAGTCACAATGCAGCTTATTAATTTTGTAACTGGACCGCACCGTATTCGGTACCTGGAACGTAACGCCAAGTGCGTCGTTGGTATGTTGGTAACACCGACAGTCTAGCGATGAATGCGCGCACAGGACTTTGCCGTTTATGCCGTACGTGTAGGTACGAGAATTCCTAATATTAATATTGAACACAAATGGCGGGATGCAACGTTAATTCGAATAACTAATAAGTTTTTTTTTTTATTATGGCGCTTTGGTAGTGAAACGCGTGGGCATGACAATGTTCTTTTTTTGAAAAGGAGATGCATAATGAAATTCAGTACAACATTGTAACTCCCGTTTTGATGCTATTATATTTATGTAAATCAATTATTTCAATAAACAATTTAAATTTCAATTTTTTTTATTATGGTTACTATGACACTGGGTGTTTTAATGTTGGCAATAAGCTAACTGTTTCAGAAACTTTTATAGAGGATTTATAGCATGGGCGTAGATAAATATTTTTTAAGTTATTCAACTCTACACCAGCCACGAAATTTTATTCCCGATCTTTTATTTAAATTAAGGCGTGTTCGGAAATAGCACCCATGATATTGTATTATTCAAAATATATTACGTAACATTATTGAAACTAGAAATAAATATTTACAGGTTAAATATCAGTATTATTTGCAGTAAATACTTATTTTCGTTTAAATACAACAATAAGTTAAAAATTCAATAAATTACATTTAAATACATAATTAAATAAATAAAACTTTTTGAAAAATTTCTTTAGTTAGTACGAAATTCCGAACGTCTTTGAGGTCGAATTCAAAATCGAAACTTCGAAAGGGCTGGTCTTTGTCTCTCTCTTTTTCTAAGGGCGGGAAAGAGATAGAGTGTGAATGTTTCGAATTGTATGATTAACCCAAGGCTGAATAAGATATTCGCCGCTTCCTGAAAAAAAATATTAAAAAGTTACTTGGTCTCATTCAGTGAGCAAAGTCGCATTTTGCTCACTGATTTTAGGCAGCAAAACCCACATGTTTGAGCTGCTGAAGTGAAAAAGTCTTTTTAATACAGTTGCTCAAAAAGTGGTGTATTGCAGGGACGTATAGCGTTCGGGATGTGGGCTAATACATACTAGTGCTTTTTTTTACCTTTCCTGAACTCGTGCGTCTCTTTCCCAACTGTCAAAATAATGTCTATTAAAAAGAAAAACCAACATGAAGTTTTTACTAGAGTTTTTGTGATTCATACAAATACGTATATTTCTAAAAAGAAGCTACTAATTTATTTCAATATCAGATTTAATTGAATGAGTTAGGTTAGGTTTCATTTAATTTCATCTCATTAAATTTCATTTTCATTTCATATCAATAAAATAAACATACTGAAGACTAAGCTGTATGGATAGTTCCCTTTGCCTACCAAAATGGGTGAAGAAAAAAAAACTGCTTATATTCTACGGTTGGCGCCATTTTCCAGAAATTTTCTTTGCGAGTTTAGTTGTTTGTTGCACAAAATGAGTAATTTCGACCCTATTTTTTTTTAAATAACACCACCGGAACTCAGTATAATTATATAAATATAAAAAAAAACAAAAAATAAACTCAGCACAAAATGCTTCGGAGAACATTTTACCGGAAAAGTCAAAAAGTCGTTACATATCTACATACCTACGACGAATTTATTGCGTGGAGAGAAGAGAAAAAGCAAATAGTTTTTCAGAAAATGTTATGTTGGCATACTTCTCCGAAGTCTCAGCAAAATTAAAACCGTCTACGTTATGGTCGAGGTTTTCTATGATAAAAATTATGCTGAAAATAAGGAACAACGTGGATATAGTGAATACCCAAAATTAAATGCTTTCTTAAAACGACAATCAGACAGTTTTACAAGTAAAAAGTCGAAAATATTAACATCCAATGAAGTGGAAAGGTTTTTGAACGAAGCTCCCGATGATCGTTATTTAGCCACAAAGGTAATTTATTAATAAGTACTTATATTTTTCTTTAGTATTCAGTTTACGAAATCGCAAAATACAGTCAATACATTATTTAAAAAAATATTAATCAAATCCCTTTTTTTGTAGGTTGCTCTGATTTTTAGCGTTGTTGGAGCTTGCCGCAGAGAGGAGTTAGCCAATATTACTTTAAAAGATATTGAAGCCCATGGAAAAATGCTACTAATCAAGATTCCGAACACAAAAAAAAAAATACCGAGAAGCTTTGTTGTTGAAGGAGATTTTCTTAGAATAGTGCAAAAATATATGAATCAGCGGTCCCAAAAATGAAAAACCGACCGTTTTTTTTTCATAATTACCAGAAAGGGAAGTGTACAGCTCAAGCAATCGGGATAAACAAATTTGGTAATATGCCAAAAGAAATAGCTACGTTTCTTGGTCTGCCGGATGCTGAGTATTATACTGGGCACAGCTTCAGGAGGACCTCTGCTACATTATTGGCAGATTCAGGAGCCAATTTGACGTCCTTAAAGCGACTAGGAGGTTGGAAATCAGAAAAAGTTGCAGAAAGCTATATTGGTGATTCAATAAACAACAAACTAGAAACTGGGAAAAAAATTACAATCCATTAAATAAGGTCCAGTCCGTCTCCTTCACATGTTGAAGAGAACGTTCGTCCATCTACCTTCGTTGATAATGATAATTCATCAGATCCAATTCCATCAACTAGCAAACGCCATTGTATGACAAATATACATGAACAATCATACGAAATTAATAATAGTTTGTCTCAAACAGTAAATATGCAACCTAAAACTTCCCCAGTTAGTTTAAAAAACTGTACCAATTTCAATGTAGTTAGTTAGTTATAGTACACATGTACATGTGTACTATAACTTTTATAAGAAATAAATGATTAGTTAGTTGAGTTTATTGTGTATTTATTATTTTATTAAATTGCTTAATTTTTTCGCAATTGTAATAAAAATAGTCGTTCAGTACACCTGCGGAACCGTCATTGCAACTTGTTCCGACTGTCAACCAGACATTTGTCGGAACTCTTTGCAATGACAGCCTTTCCGCACTTGTAATGAAATATACTATTTGAGTTGTAGCGGCATCAACATCGCCACATACGAACAACGCGTCACACTGACGTCACGCGAATCCTGCATCGCGCAATCAGAGTTTACTACGCAACTAGCATATATACAACGTCCCGACATCAACCGTCGGGCAGTTGCCCACCAGACACAACACCCGTCTGGTCGGAGGATCCTCCCTTTACTATGGTGGATGAGTGAACTTTACACCCTGTTCCTCATGCCACCAAACTGGTGACCCCGAGTATGAACGTCAGCGCAGCCATCGTGCAACTTCTTCAGCGTGACGTCATCATCATCATCATCATCACTTCCTCAAGCTTTCGAGCGGCGAGTCACACAGCCAGCCAGCACCCACGGCTTCAACGGGTATCCTGACCACCAGCATGCAGCGGACGCGCATTCCTGGTCATTACCCACAGCCTCATCAGCAACCTTGGCACAGCACACTGCACTTTCGGCCGGTCCACAAGCAGAGAACATGCCTCTCCTGGTCGACGCCAGCAGCCAGCCACAACCCGGCGCTGTACTACATCCGACGCACTGGAGCATACCGCAGCGCCACCCCGACACACTGGGGAATCACCGCAGACAGTTTCGACTCACCGAGAACTATGCGGCACCAGGTTCCGACTCACTGGAACCCTCAACTGGCACTGGCAAGTATCGCAAGATACACGACTCAGCCCACTATCGACCTCCGGTCTCCGGAGGGGAGTGATGTAGCGGCATCAACATCGCCACATACGAACAACGCGTCACACTGACGTCACGCGAATCCTGCATCGCGCAATCAGAGTTTACTACGCAACTAGCATATATACAACGTCCCGACATCAACCGGCGGGCAGTTGCCCACCAGACACAACACCCGTCTGGTCGGAGGATCCTCCCTTTACTATGGTGGATGAGTGAACTTTACACCCTGTTCCTCATACCACCAAAGAGTCTTTTCTGTAGTTTTTCCATCGACTTTGCGCTCACGAGTCGCAACATCGTCCGCTTATCTAAAGACATGGGCTCCACTTATTGCTTCAGGTAGGTCATTGAGCAGTAGACTAAAGATGATGTTAGAGATGGAACCCCCTTAGTGAATAATATGCGAAGCCGGTTGACTGCGTTGTATAATAGTAGACAACGGCTCGATGAAACCAGATTTCTTAGGTTCTTCTTTCTTCTTCTAGGTAACCACTAGAAACCAGTTTTTATTTAAGGAATCAGTTTTTTCTCTTAAATGGGTCATTGTCAAATTTCGTGCAGAAGGCTAATTCACGTAATTTCATGACGCGCCGATCAAGTTGCAGTGCAGGTGCAATGAAGTTTAAGTTTGAGTGATAAACGGTATTCTTGTAATCTTTGAACCGCGCGTAAGCTGCGCGTCAACTGCACGTCAACTGCACGACAACCAACTCTACCAAACTTACCTACGGTGTGGCCACACGATAGAAAAATTATTACACGGTAAATAATCGAATAGAATCGATTACATTTCAATGATTATAACGTTATTTTAATATTAAAATAATACCCCAGTACTGCTTTTGGTGCGTTTTCTTCCCATAAAAACAAAACAATATGTTTTGATTCACCATCTAAGTTATATTTTCCTAAAATTTGGCTGAATGATGGTCTAACAGTGCTCATAAAACTAAGACTGTCAAAAGTGTCAAAGTATGAGGATCACACCAATGTCAAGGAGCGCGAAAGTTCAAAATCGGTGCAAATTAAATACAAAACTTGATATATTTACCGACCTAAACGATTCAAACTTTGATGGTAAGTATGTATTATATTATAATAAAATAATATTTAAAGACGCAAGGCAGTGAAGTTTACGAAGAAGTAGCAGTTTAAATTCCACTACATAAGTTTCATCCTTTATTTTTCAGCAGGTATGACTTCACGCAAACGCGTTTCTGTGCGGCAAATAGAACTGCTGGTGGAATATTTGGAGGGCCATAGGGACCTTGCCCGTGGCCGACTCAAATCTAGAGAAGGGAGTGCCCTTACATCACGCCTTTGGTCAGAGTGCGCCAATATATTAAATGCCGAGGCAGACGGGGATCAAAGAACTCCCAAACAGTGGAGCAAGGTTTGTTAGATTCCATCAATATATTACTTATGTGTATCGGTACAATATACTTGGGTAAATAACTAGATTTGTAATATTTTTAGTGGTATACCGACTATAAGTGCCGCTTGCTCAACCGAATCAAGCAGATTCGGCAGAATCAACGCGGTAAAGATGGAGGGCCCGGCGTGACCACTTCTTTATCCTCTTTAGAAGAACGACTCGCTGCTCTGCTTGGTGCAGGCAGTGAGGTTGTGGGAAGGAGTGGCACACCCCAAAATGAGGTGCAAATGAATCCCTTATCTGTAAGTTATGGAATACCTTTGTCTATCTTTATTGTATTTATGCTTGGTCATAGTGACAGTGGTATTTTTCTTTTTGCTTTGCTAGCCTGCACCCCACGCCGTTTCTCTATCGCCTGCACTTCGCAATTCTCCATTGCCTGCACTTCCCACATTTTTCTACGATGATGTAGAACATGCACCTACACCCAACAATACTTTTAATAGGTAAGTTTTAATATCTGAAATAGGCAGTTCTCGTGCGAGGTCATACCAACACGATAGAAGAAGGTTTGATGATTTATTTAGTTACTAATATTCATTAATGTTTTAATTTTTTCAGAAATGAAGATATTATTATTGATGTTGATGTTACTCCCGTAACAACACAACACATCACACATATTACTGAAAGGTATGAATAAGTCATCATCATCATCAGCATATTTAGGAAATAAATAACAGTCTGAAAACCATAACATAATATATTTTTATTTTGTTTTAGTGAGCAAGAGGCCACTACAGCCAGACAGTGTCTTAGCAATAACCCACGTCGCCGTCGTAGACAATGTACTTATTGTAATTTTATTATTATATACTTAATCCACTATATTGTAATGGAAAATTAAAAATAAATCTGTTAATAATTTTTTGCAGTGCCTCCTACATACTCAGAGCTGGAGCAGTCCCAAAATACGCTGGCCAATATTGAAAAGTCCAGAATAGGGGTCGAAAGGCTTGTGGCTGAAGGCTACAGTAAGATGGCCGATGCCATGAACAGAATGGCTGATGCAGCTACTAAATCGGCTGATGCACAGTGCCGCATAGCAGAAGCACTAGAAAATATAAATAATTCCTTGGTAATAACATTTATTTTTCTTTTTCGCACACACACGCGACTTTATACTGATTATAGTTGTACCAACATTTTGTTTATACTTAATCCTAATAGAAACTATACTGCAGTTGTTTTCTTTTTAAGCAAAACGGCGGAGGCGGCTAGCTTCTTCAGATGACGATTACTCGTAAAACAAGCGGATTCTATATTACCTGTGTGAGAACAATGCAAAAAAAAATATGTGCATCATCATTATGAATATAAAAATAAATAATCAAGTTTTATTCTGACTACTTATTCCCTATGTAGCCACAGGCGATTAATAAGAGCCTGTTGGACAGCCCGACCTTCCAACAAGTCTCTGTTTGGCCTCCTGTTGCCTTGAGCAAGAATACTCAGGGTTTCCGCACGGACTTCCTCCTCACATGCTCTACGCCGTACACGCATTCTCCCTTCTTGCTCACGCTCTTGATGTGTCAGTTGTGGCACTGGTAATCGTGCCTTGTTTGCTATATTGTGCAATACAGCACAGGCATTTACTATTTGGCCCGCAAAAACAGGATCATAGTGAAGCATGCGCGCAGCTAATAAACACCTGAAACAAAAACATTTAGATACTTTAAATCAAAACAATAAAAATAAA
The DNA here is from genome assembly GCA_948098905.1 of Tiliacea aurago. Classification (NCBI taxonomy): domain Eukaryota; kingdom Metazoa; phylum Arthropoda; class Insecta; order Lepidoptera; family Noctuidae; genus Tiliacea; species Tiliacea aurago. The sequence continues at coordinate 22,068,000 of OX402576.1, forward strand.
AAAACCGGCCAAGTGCGTGTCGGGCCACGCACAATGAAGGGTTCCGTAGTTGGGATGAATTTATCCCGAAACAAACTTAACATTGTAGTTGAAAAACATACTCTCCCATACATTGATATACGTCACGCTCAATTCTCCAACTGCAAATGTAAGTTGGTCGACTATTACTTGTTAACTTGTAAAGCCTACTTAGCTGTGATAGTTTTCCTTTTAATTCCGTTATATTATACCTACTACTGCTATGATTTTTTTCACATATCCAAAATCAACCATTTAGCTGGCAGGGGGACAATTGACTCGTAACAGAAAATAAAGTCAAAGTCAAATTATTTATTTCAAATAGGCACATAGGAGGCACTTTTGAACGTCAAAATTTACAAAAAAAAAAAATAGAGGTGATTCTAGCTGCCCCTTCCAAAATGTAGTTTCGTATGGAGAAGAATGGGCAAGAAACTCCACCGTTACTCTTTTAAAAATGTTTTACAATATTTTGTTTAACACTTTATTATTACGCAAACGGATCCCCGAATCGAAAAATGGTTTTCACAGACCCGCAATATTGAACGGCCTATCCAACCGTACCCCACACCATGTAGACGAGAAAAAAATATCATCTCCACTTTACGTGCAAGAGAGGTACCTAGCTACAATAAAAAAAAATGTTTTTCACGATTTTATTTTACCACTTTGCATGATTAATAAGTAGATCCATGCCAAATTAGAGCTTTCTAGTACTAAGAGTCTCGGAGTTAAGCTAAAAGGCAAACTATAATGGTTCCTTGTTGACTACGGAACCCTAAAAAGATGGGCCTCAATATAGGTATTCACTTGGTTTGACTTCTTGAGGTGAAGATATTAAATGGTATAATTAAGAAGAGGAAACTTAGGGAATACTAATTTTACTCAAATACATGCCTGAATCGAGCTTTCAAGACACCAATGCATCTCTCTACTGTATTACGGGCTGACACTTGCAGCTTATAATAATACTCTTCAGGGGAACCTGGTATTGCATTCAATACTGGGGTCATCATTGTTTTACTCAATGCATAACCGCTGTCACCTGGAAGAATAATATTAAAATAATTATTCATAATAAGTATTTAATATACTTTTCAATAGGTAATAAAGAAGGATATTCACCCAACATAAATATTTCTTCTTCTTCATATTTTTGGTTAAGATACGGCTGTAATGGATGATCACGCCATACAGATGAATCATGTGTTGCTCCAGGCTTACTGGGATCAATGCATAAAATGTTAAGATCTGCATCACATATCTAAAACAATAATTTTCAAATGTACAGTTTTTATGACAGTAAAGCATAGTATTGTTATGTAGGTATTATTTGTTTTTTAAATATACTTAGTAGAGTAAGATTGATTAAGTTTATCTTGGTTACATACAATCATCACATTGAGAGAATGATATCCTTTTCTATTGAAATATCGTTCTTCATGTTGACTGGGTCTTATAATGGCAACATGGGTGCCATCAATACAGCCAATTACCCCTGGCAACTTGAACTTTCTATAAAAACTGGGAAAAAAAAATATTATGTTTTGCTTAAAGATTAAAATAATTATTAATAACAATATCTCTAAAAGTAAGATTATATATAAATTTTACCATCTTTTGATTTCGTCTCGGGCTTCCCTTGTCATGGGAAACTTAACAAAATCGGTAAATACGTTTCTCACGTTGAGGGCTTTTGTGACTTGCCGGATCGCTCTCGACACAGTGTGCTGTGATACTCCATGGCACCTGCTTTGGCCCACCAGAGTCTGATAAGACCCGCTCGCCAAGAAAGCTAGTGTTATGAGAACCTGAAAGTCACCCAATTATTAATAGACTACCTACCTACTGTCAAATATAATGTATTTTGCATTAGGTAGGTATTTAATTCCAATACTAGGTGTGCCCCGCGGTTTCACCTGCGCTCGGCTCGTCAGTCATAGCATGATGTTAAATAGCCTATAAACTTCCTCAAGAATTGACTGGTAGTTTCCGAGTTTAGCGCGATCAAACAAACAAACTCTAAATTACTATAGTTAAACAGGTTTGACTAACCTTTGCCTGTACACTCAAACCATCTTTCCTTCTCTCCTTTGGAATACATGTTGAAATTTTAGTAATCAACTGGCGAGTCAAGTTTTTGCTCAGACGATAGGTTTTCTGGAATTCTCGATCCGAAATACGGAATGGATCCACAGAAAACCTATGTCTTCTTAGCGCTTGACGGCGTTCTCGGTCATTTATTTCCGCAGCCAGGGATAAAATCCTCAAACCAAGTTGGAAACTCATATTCACTGAAAAGGTAAAAAAAATAGTTAGAATATAACTGAAAACGACTTGTTTAAAACATGTCTTAATAATTAAACATACAATATTGGATTTTAAACACTTACATTCACAAAAAATACGATTTGATGCCACAAAAGTAAATAATGAGGGACTTATGTTGTGCGTAACCGAAACTGCACGTTGATCGAATTAAAACTTAAAAGCTGTCATTTTGAGACGTCAAATGAATAGTAGAATACCGATCAAGTTGCGTTCAGAATCACGCGCTAATGACGCGCAGCAGTAGAATGCCGATAATGCGCTCGCGTGACGCGAACTTGACGCGAGCGTATCTGACAGCCGTAGAGAATAGTAGAATACGAAATGCGTTGTTTTGATCGAAACTTCATTGCAACTGCACTGCTACTGCACTTCTTTAGTTACGTGAATTAGCCTACAGGTAACCGTGATTAAAAATGAGAAAGTTATAAAAAAACTTATACATAACTTTTATTTTTGTCCATGCCTGTTAAAACAACAGAATTTTGGTCAGTTACAGTGGGCCGTGATGTTTAACTAAAGATTTATGATTTATTCCAGATTTTGTGGGTTAAAAAATACAACTCTGTTATCATAACGTTTTAACTTTTATCATGAAATTAAACAATTCAGTCCCAAATATTTTAATTACAGTCTTTTATCTTATAATTATACAAACACTTAGATTAACATTTTTTTTTAAATTTAACAATCTTTAATTCAAATTCCAAACAACTCTGTTACTTCTTGAATTTTCACAGATATTAAATTCTACCGAATTACTCTAAATATTTCGACACCTGCAAGGAGTAACGTTGTAACAAATATTTAGTATCTTTAGAGGAGAGCGCACCAAAGATTTAAAAAAATATCTCTGTTTTCGGTTGTCTTAATGCCAACCAATCTTGAAAATTTGAGTCAACGATCTAGCTACACTTTCATATGGTTCTAATATTATATTTAAGTATATTTTAAGAGTTTTTGTGAGTTACAATGACATTCCACAACATATACTGTATAAAATTACATTGTAACTCAGACATACAACCGCCTAAAGTGTAATAATAGCTACTCCATAAAATAAAAAATGGTATGTCTGAGATACAATTTATAATGTATTGTTATGCGTTTTGGATTTTACATACAAATAAAAAATGTAGTTAAATTAATTTTAGTGGTCTGTATTATTTTTTCTTACACACAAACAAATTAGTTAAGCGCACTCAACAAATATTCCATAGTAATTTTTCAAATATAACTAAAAAATAACAATATTTTGGTCATCAATTACTTCGTTTTTATACGTTGCTTAGGAACACTGCTAAGCTTATTTAATCAACTAGGAGATAACAAGGTATAATGACAGCTTTAAAAAATACAAATTACCTAAGGTGAATCCGCAGCTGTGGCCCGCGGAATTCAAATTTTCTTACGTTTTATGCAATTTGCAGGTCAGTGTCAGGTTGTGTCAATTACAACTTTTGGACTGAACTTTTATTCGCTACGCAAGAATGAATTAGTTGTAACTAAAGTTACGATGAAAGCTTATTTAATCATAAATAATTATTTCCAAGAACAAGAGTGTATCTTGTATTACAATGTAATATTACTAATGGCGAGCATAAACAATCACGATGATGATGTGTAACTAAATATACCCTTTTATTAACGGCAGTTGACTCTCACTTACGATGTTTTTACACCGTAAAATTCTTTACGCACAGGAATTTAGATTCAGCGGTGAGTGCAACAAAAAAACTGCATTTTCTGTACAACAAGAATATGATTGTATCTTAAAATTGTCTAAAACTGAGTTACGATGTTATTCCTTGCAGGTGTCGATTTGTTATCTGCTAACTATATCCTATGACCGGATAAATATCTAACAAATTAACGTATTGTTATATTACCATATTATATTAATTAGGTTTTCATAAATAAATTATTAGTAAAAATCTTTAGTATGTCCTTTAATCTTTAGGACAGAAAAGTAACGAGAGTTGTAACACAGTGACATAGTTGTTCTTTCTCGGTTGAGCTTAAGATCTTAATAACATAAACTTAAATATTAATAACATTATACTTTATGACAGGTATTTAGCAATCTATTATTAGCTTTATAAAAATAAAAACAAAAATTAAATATTCTTGAGAAAGTAACTGGAAAGTGAAAGTTGCTTATTTCTCAAATATCTAAAGCAGTATCAAAATGGTAGTACATTCTTTTACATTTACAGACTTAAGTTCTGGAACAATAGCGAGTAAATTATCAAAAGGCACAGAGGAGTATCTGTTCAAAAGGTACTAAATTCACCATTTAAAGCTACTTTCGGAAAAACATTAGCCGACATCTTGTTCCTGGTCTTGCGCTCGCAGTAGGAATAGGATACATAAAACAAAACAGAATGATTCATATTTCATGCCCAGCCGGGCTTTTGTGATAAATTTCGCACGTGCTTTTCTTATTTTAACTAGAGCACGTCGTGAAATAACATAACGAACCATCGTAAACTCCACACCGTCAGCGTATATCCCTCCGTCACCCCTAATTAATTCTACATAAATACTTCAAACTTCTGAGAGATTTGACCATTATCCCTTTCCTTCCTCTTACTCTCCAAAGTGAACTTAAACCATCTCCTTTATTTTATTCTCTCGGTTTTTTTCTGAATACATTTTCATAAACATGATCATCAGCGATGTATTTTTTTTATTATTTAATATATTTTCGTAAACACGATCATCAGCAGTCATTTTTATTCGTTTCATCATTGCAATAACCATGTTAATGTGTTTCGGTCAAAGAAATCATGGTTTACTGCAAACAGAGCTATAAAAATAACTGGATTGGGCTGACCCGCTTGCTTTTTTTCATCCGCGTATTCGTCTTGAATAGGGTATTCAACTCGCTCACATCATTGATTTGATTGGTTTGTCATCTTGGCAGGTTGGCTCATCAGTTGGAATTTGTGGGTCGTCCATCATTGGCCAAAAAAATAAAATAGTACATGTTGATGCAAGTTTGGAAAATTTGTTATTGCACTCAAAGCGGGATTGCATCCCGAGCAGAAGGCGAGGGCGCAATGGTTTCGAGAGTGAAATTAAGAAAACACAAGAGCATCAAACGAAGTTTTTCAATACACTTGGGAGGAAATGAATACTAATAATAAAGCTGAAAGTTTGTTTGTTTGAAATGAAAATGAAAAATGTTTATTTGTCCCAAAACAGTTACAAAGATTATAAATGAGACATCCCCAGTAAGTAATTGATAATACCTGTGTTGGGGCGATCTCGCTCTTTCCCTTAATTCTTAACAATATTGAGACGATTGTTTACAAAAAGTAACAAAAATTAAAAAAAAAGTACAATTTTGGAAGATAAAATAACAGAAAATGACTTAAAAACTAATTTGCAGCTCGTTGTGTATCCGTTGTAGTTGTATGCCAATGTGAAACTGTATGTGCGTCTTATTTTTAAACAGGGTTATGTTGTGTGTGTGTCTGTGTACGTGTTTGTGTGTGAATGTGTATGTCTTCTTTAAGTGCCGATGTGTTCAAAGCACAATTTATAGTTTGAACTCGGTGAACATTATTGATAAGAAAAAATTAAAAGAAATTGTTCAACCAAGTCTACCCAAAACTTGTTCAGTTTCCTCGTATGTTAAAGTTTTTAGCCACACGGTTATTATCTTTTTGCATACGTGTGAGACCTCATGGTGGAACCTTAATTTTACGTTAATTTTGTTATAAATATAGGCTGATTGGGTCGCATACTGGCGCCGTCCAAAAGCTTTCCGGACCCTTGTGGAGGAAGCGACTATTCTATAGTCTTTTCTTGGTTAAATGGAATAGGTTTTTGTAAATATAGGGTCGTAATTAGGAAATATAGTTTTCTTACTGAAAGTAAGCCGCGTACGTGTTTGAACGCGCTAATCTCTGAAACTACCAGTCTTATCGTATAGCTCAATTCTTGAGGAAGGCAGAGGAGGAGATTGCTATTTAACATCACGCTACGACCGGCCTTAGGAGCCGAGCAAAAAGGAAAACGTTAGAAAGAACTTAAGCGACAACAAAGTAACAGCGGGCAATGCAATGCGGGTGGGGGCCGAGGGAGTTTCATAAAAATGTTGCTGTCATTTTAGTATATTGTGTATCTTACGACTCCCACGTCAAGGAAGTAGCGGGCAGAAGCTATTAAATAAATAAAATACAAACTTACTTTGTTAATGAAATATTTGTTTATTGAAAGAATATTTTTTTTGGTGTCAACACCATCTGTGATCCTAACGGTGCTTTATAACATGGTATCTAGGTTAAAACCTCTACATTACCTAGTCACAAACCGCTTCCTTTACATGTTTTACAACAGATACGTTATTGTAAATTGGAATAATTAGGTAAAATTATTTATACTTAACCAGTAACAATAATTTAGGTAAAATAATGTTAATTACACTTGACAATAATTGAGTGTAGAAAAAAAAGAATTTTACAAATCAGACCAGCCGTCTTCGAGTAATCGGGGAACATACATAAAAAAAATGGTTCCGACGAATTGAGAACCTCCTCCTTTTTTGAAGTCGGTTAAAAAAGCAATATCTGTCCTAAAATATTAAAGTCGCGTCTGTCAGTCTGTTTGCGCGATAAACTCAAAAACTACCGAACAGATTTTCAAATAGTTTCTAACGGGTTTTAATTGAGTGTCATGAGGTCCACTCTGAACATAAATCCGAAGTATCGGCCGAATTTTCGGCCGTTTTTGACTACGGCTAACTATGGCAAACTACAACGAAAGAATAAAAAAAACGGTCAAAGGGGTAAGCCAAGGTCAAAATGTGACTTGAAATCGGGTAAGGATTCAAAGTCAAATACTTCGAATTAAGGCTTCGGACTAGGCCCCCAGGTGTTTAATTCATTAAGGTTTTGTGTATTTGATACTTAATTCGAGGAAGGTTTGGTACTTAATACAAGGCTTTTTAACATCACGCTTCGACCCTTAGGAGCCGAGCAAAAAGGAAAAAAGTTAGAAAGAACTCTACTTAAGCGAAAACGAAGTAAAAGCGCGGGCAGGCAATGCGATGCGATGCCGTGGGTCGGGCCAAAATTTCACTCGGGAGCCACGGGCAAAAGGTAATTTAAAAAAAATCTGGTCAAGTGCGTGTCGGACCATGCACAATGAAGGGTTCCGTAGTTAGGATGAATTTATTCCCAGAACAAACTTAACATTGTAATTGATAAACATGTTCTACCATACATTCCAACTGCGAATGTAAGTTTGTACGCACAATATTGAGAGATTTACCATGTTATTTCAAGTCCATAGAGTTCATATAGATTTTCCTGTAATCTACAAGTATATAACTATTGTCTGTATTTTTTTGAATATTTTAGGCTCAGCAGTTTCAGGAATAAGGGGTGGGGGAATGGTAAATAATATTAACATTACTTAAATAATATTAAAACTATTTATTTTTAAATTATAAAATAATATTTGAGACCCTCACAGTAAGCCCTTTCATTATGCAACACAACACAGTACAGTCAGCAATACTTTGAATTTAATTTTTATTTTTCGTTTGCCTCCCAAAAGTGACCTCCATATTCGAAATTCAATAATTTACGTTACATGTCCGTGTTTGGGTCACACAAATTGATATTTTTACCAAATTTTAACTTAATCAGTCTATTAGATTCGGAGTAAATTGACTGTGAGAGACAGACACACGAGTAGTCCTATAAAAGTTCCGTTTTTTCATTCTGACATACGGAACCCTAAAAACATAATAATATGCGTTACGTTATTGTAGGTACCTTTTCATTGTTTCTGGTTTTATTACTCGTATAATCTGGCGACCCGCCCGTTTCACATTGATTTTACGACTTGAAAAAACATCCAGATTTTTTTATTAAAAATATGGTTTATGTTTTTGGTTCCGAAATAAATTGTCAAAATTATGGTAAAAAACCGTTTCAAAATCCATTGTGCAGTTTAGAAGAATAACGCGAAAACCGACTTTATTTTATATATGTATGTAGATTGAAACAACCGCGTGTCATTTAATATAGTCTAACATTCATTGAACAGTTATGTGATCACACTGATCACGCTACAAGGACATCACCAAACGTAAATCCTTCGTACAAAAATTGACGCTCTCTGTCCGCGTTGTACAGTTGCGTTTCGGTTGCCGAGTAGGCCAGTGGATATTTATACCACACGCGTATTATACCCTGTGCTCTCTGTAAAAATATCGATCTTTAAAAATGATCCCTACGTTTCTACTACTGTTCATGGTCACATTGATTTTGTATGCGTTTATCTCCACTATAAAGCCAAAGAAGTTTCCACCGGGTAAGTTATTTTATTTATGTTAAACTTAAACATTGTTTGTTTATTGATTGGAATATAGAACAGCGAAAAAATTTTTTTTTTGTCTCATATTATGCTGCGTTCTTTTTTATTTATGTAATAATATATGGTAGGTACAGTTAGAAATTGTACACAATAATATGTTTTTTTAATAGTTTAGTTTAGCATTTGTGGTTTCATCATAGTTATCAAAATTACTAGTGTTATGTTTAAGGACAGGAAAGATTAAATTTTATCCTGATAATTATTAAGAATAATTAGACACGTTGTTAAACGAACATGTTTAAAATACTCACATAGGTTCATACCTAAGCATAATTCATGATTATGTCCATCGTTTTATCAAATACAATAACATCAGCAAACATCGAATACTTGGAAGTAGATATTCCACGGCATGGCTACAAATTGTATCATGTCTTTGTGATATCGCGTCGTGCAGGGAAGTGAACGTTTTGGATATCATGCTACCGTTTACATAGCGAAATAGAGTATTTTTTTATCGATCTGTGTCCTTTTTATTCGACTGCCTCAGAATGAGGTTAATTTAGTTTTATTTTTTTTACAAATATTTTTATGTTTTGGTCAATAAATTATACTAACACAGTTGTCCCACTTTTAATTTTTTTTTAAATATTACCACTCCCATCTTTATATAATAAGTTGGGGAAAAAGTTTCTTCGCATTTTTTAAGAAAATACAAAACATTTTTTAATATGGTTTATTTACATTTAACTAAAGTATGTAGGTACCATTTTGTTCGATAACTTTTTGCCATCTTGTAGGTAGGGACATGATCCCATTGCTATAGAAACTTTGGGACTTCTGATCAAAATACCGCGACAAATGGTTTTGGCAGTCCTCTCGTGATGTTAACCTGACACTGCCTAAAGAATTCTGAAGAGACCGAAACAGGTGGAAATCTGAAGGTGCAAGGTCAGGACTATACGGCGGATGCACTAACACCTCCCAGCCAAACTCTCTTAATTTTTGCTGAGTGGCTAAAGATGTGTGAGGTCTAGCGTTATCATGATGAAAAACCATACCCCTTCTGTTGATTAATTCCGGCCGCTTTCTCTCAACTTGCTTTAATCTCATCAGTTATTCGCAGTAGAGTTCAGAATCGATGGTCCTGCCTGGTGGTAACAGCTCATAATGAATAATGCGCTTCCAATCCCACCACACACACAGCATCACCTTGTTGCGAGTTAACCCGGGTTTCGCCACAGTCTGTGAAGCCTGACCGGCCTTTGACCACGACCTTTTTCGCACGTTCTTGTCGTACGTGATCCACTTTTCATCACCAGTTATCAGCTTCTTCAAAAATGGTTCGGTTTCATTACGTCGTAATAAAGAATCACAAATGAGTACACGGTTCATTAGGTTTCTTTCAGTGAGCTCGTGAGGTACCCAAATATCGAGCTTTTTTGTGTACCCAGTTTTTTTCAAATGTGCCAAAACTGTTTTGTGGTCAGTTCCCAGTTCTTCAGCTACGTCGTAACTACTGATATGCATCTTGCTCCACTTTTTCAAAAATGGCATCCATTTTATCCGTAATAGGGCGACGTGCATCTTTGACATCAAAATTTCTGGATTGAAAACGCTTAAACCAAATTTGTGCTACTCTCACAGACACTGCACTAGGTCCATAAACATCGCAAATTTTTTTCGCGACTTGCGTTGCGTTTTTCCTTTTTTGTAGTAAAATTTTAAAATGTAGCGAATTTCTTTATTAGATTCACTCATCTTGACAGTGCGAAAAACAAATGAAAATCACACATTTTCCTAATTTGAATTTGCAATTATGTTCTTTAAAATTTAAACTTTCAATGATACCAAATACCAAAACCAGCCAGATAAAAATAGTATAGCCAAAGAGATTTTATTACAAGTTCATACATACTATAATGCGAAAAGACTTTTTCCCCAACCTAATATATTCGAACTCTGTATCTTTGTACATAAAAACATGGCTTTATTTCAAGTACATAATGATGTTGGAATAAGAAAAAGTCGAAATATCCACAAATTATGTGTAGCCCAACAAAAGAATAAAACTATTTTCCAATAATCTTTACTGTATGGCAATTAGTATTTATAATAAATTACCTAATGTTTTTAAAAGTCTTTACTTTATGGCATTTAAAACGAAATGATTTAACTTCCTATGAAATAAGTGTTACTACTCAACAAATGAGTTTTTAAATGAAAAATTAAATTCAAAAATTAAATTAGACGACGACTCGCCTTAATAATTGAATGGAATTTCATTTCTATGACATAGTATTGAATAATTTGCTACATTGAATTTAATAATTCTTGACATTATAATTAATATCCTTGACAATGTATTTCACAGTAGTTAACGTTTTCCTTGACCTTGACATTGTATGGTTAAATTTCGACATATTATTCTAATACTCCTAATTTTAATTCATTGAAATATTTGTACGCTGGAAACAGCAGAATATTAAGGACAGCATATGACGTGTAACACCTTTGTAACAACAATAGTCTAACAAATAAATAATTACTTACTTACTAACAGATGAAGTAAAACTAACAATATTATGGGTAATGTGTCTGAATAAAAGAGTAATAAATGAATAAATAAATCGGAAGTAACATTGTCTGTCTGCTGTTATCTTTTGACGCCTTAGTGGCTGAACGGAAGAAATTTGTCACACGGTTAGTATCTATGTACCCGTGGGATAATTTCCGACCTCTACGCGGGCGAATCCGCGGAAAATACAAAAGAACGTTTACGATATTAATGTATATTTGTATTGGTATCATGTCTAATGTGTTAAAATAATTTCTTCTTTAGATAAAAAAAAAATGATAAAATAAACTTTTAATTATTTGCTGTTGGTAGAGTGTAGATATTTGATAGAAGATTAATTTGATTTGCCCAAGCGTAAGCAAATAATTCCTGGGAAATTAACCGTATCAATAATAATAATTGCTATAAAAAGTAACGGCACTGTTTATGCAAAATAGTAATTTTGGTCGTCTGAGATTTTTAGCGAATGTTTTTTTTATGCATAAATCTACATCTTTTAATTAATTAATTATGCAAAACATCTACATCTATTCGTACATCGTAATCTACACAGCTCAAGGACACTCAACGAGACACAATATAATGTTTTATTGTTATGACGCCTATGGGCGTTTAGCGGCCCTGAAGGAGTAAATAAATTAAATTCAGTTACTGACAGACAGCGCACAACCTAAACTGCTGGATCTAGAAGTATGAAATTTTGCAAACGTGTTTCGGTATCAATATTCGAATATTAAATAAATTATACATAGGCGGGTCAGTGGGAGCCTAAACAAGACACGTCGTCGCTGAGAGAGGCCTAGGAAACTCTGCCGTGACGACTTAGATGCGTTTAGAGGATTGGCTGGAGAAGGCAACCCACAAATAACAGTGCAAAGCCATGCGGGAGACTTTTTTCCTAGCAGTGAGACAATACAGGTTGAATAAAAAGAAAATATTAGAGAGATAATAATATAATTTCCAAACAAATCAAGTATCTATACTTGGCATGTGGACTCAGTGATCATTGTGCCGATAGTCGTGTCAGCCAATGGCTAAAGACCAAGAGCCTCTACTACCACCTGAGCAGGCTATTATTAGGTAGCTGGAACAAGGCTGGAATAAGCCTAATTCAGACAGTGGGACGTCTGGGCACGACTCATTTGTTAGGAGCTTAGGTAAGGCTAAGGTCGAAGATCACATTTTAAAAATCTTGAATAATTGAATTACTAACAAAGAGATAAAAATACGAACTTATTGGTTTAGATTAACTAATTAAATTATTAAGACTCCACATCAAAATTTAGTTCCGTTCGTGATAATTAAGTTAATATCTTGACACTATCGTTCATGGAAGGACGCTTAGTAGGTCTTGTACATACCTACCTACTTAGCACTCTGATGTGTTTGTAACACTACCATAATGTACCATTGTGATTTTCAATGACGTAGTTTCACTTACTGTGTAACTTTTTGTAACGAATCAAAGATTTGATGCAATATTACTGGTTCAAACCAATTTAATTATTAATAATACTCGGCTTGTATCATCATTTCCTGATAAGCTTCGGTTAACTTATGTACAGATCATGTCACCCAAATCCTGTACCATTTTGAATTGATTCGGTAAATAGTTTCCTGGCATTAAGTTAAGAGTCGTAATTATGAAAATTGTACTTAGTTGATATTAAAGTAATAATGATTGCCATGGTTTTGATTCTGAAGTAGTGTTGGGTTCAAGAACTAAGTGAGAGGGTAGGTTGAGTCGGTATTCGGTAGTACCGATACTCTTTGAAAGGTGGCGTTAGGAGTCTCTGAAACTTTTGTATTCGTATCTGCCATAGATGCCGCTAGGTAACGTATCAACTCTTCAGCAGTATTAAAACATGTGTGATTTTACCCTTGACCGCCATGCTAAACATGCATATACTGTTACGTCTTTAAATCATGTCTTGTTTTAATCAGACTCAATTGGTCTCGTTGATAGAGTCATGTTGATATTTTTGTCTAGTAAAATAACTAAATTGGTATTTGTAGTTTGAGTTGACTGTAGTATTTATTAAGGTTTTAAATCAGTGAGGGCGAGCGCCCACCGGAAGGATATCTTAAAAATTATTCAATAGGTACAGCTAACAAACTTTAACCCTTTATGGTGCAAGGTCGTTAAATTTGTTAGTTTTATAGATACTAGGTGGTAAATAGGGTATTATTGACAGAAATAATAATTAAAATTAAAGTAATTAAATAATAAGTATTTATTATTAGAAATGCAACATTACATCAAGTGTGCTAAAAACATAAACATAAAGTTAGGAAATATGAAATCTTTTAAAGCAGTTATTTTGCTTATCTATATATATAAAATTCAAAGTCCTGACTGACTGACTGACTGACTGATATATCAACGCACAGCCTAAACCGCTGGTCCTAGAGACATGAAATTTGGAGGGTGAGTTCTTTGTGAAGAGTAGGTATCCACTAAGAAAGGGTTTTTCGAAATTCTACCCCTAAGAGGGTGAAATAGGGGATGGAAGTTTATATGAAAGGCTGACGATTGAAAATGAATTTATACATGACTCAGCGTTTTTGATAATTCCACCCCCGAAGGGTTAAAAAGGGGAATGATGTTGTGTATGGAAAGTCCTTAATTTTCGAAGTAAAATCACTACATTTATTATCTAGGCTTATGGTTGGAAGCTAACGCAACGGTGTTGTTAGAATTTTTATTTTTAATGAAATTTCTTTTTAAGTTGAAATCACTAATATTTCGGCTTATTGTTGGAAACTATAGGCATTCGCTAAGAAGGGATTTTTCGAATTCAACCTTTAAGGGGTGAACAAGGGCGATAAATCTTATTCCTGGAGTTAATAAACCTGAAACTTGGCACGAATACTAACCTAAGTAAATTATAAAGAGTGACATTTTTGTTTTTATTAAACTACTCCAAATTGGGGCATTTGAGGATGACAAAGTTTGTATGGAAGAATTTTAACGCGCGGTCCGATTAACTCGAAACTCAGTATTTATACTGTAAACCAAAATAAATAAAAGAATTTATAATTTTCGAAAATTTACCCTTTTTTTTGCGTGGGTAATAAAATTATCAAATAACTTCTCCCGCTCTGGGCGGAGCGGGAGGGCGTGTCAGACTTTTACTGACTAAAATCAACCCGTGTTCCTTCCGTTGCCTGTGTGCCAGGGCCATGATATCCCTTTCGGACAAACATGGCAGGCCCTAACGGACCCCGTCAGTTGGTGCTGACATGTCTTTGAGGCGCGCGTGGAACACAACGCGCAGTCGAACCGGGCCTGGTCCTTGTCGGATGGCAAGCTACCCATCGCTCACCGTCCGCAAACCCGCGCCTACGGTAACCGGAAGCCGGCTTGCTACTCCCGACGCCCGGGGCGTCTCCTGCGGCGACTAGGGGCGCGAGGGTGTGAACCTTGCCTCTTCCTCACGCATTCTGCCTCCTCCTTCGCGAGCATTACTGTTTCACAGAAGGAGGTAACGGCCTCCCATGCACTCTCGCTCCGAACTATAGCCTGAACCAGGGCTGGACGCGAGAGATCACCGCCGCTGATAGCCTCCGTGAGGACACAGCGGTGCTCCACCCAAGCCGGGCAGACCTCCACCGTATGCTCCACCGTGTCCTCCGGGCGATCCACACAGTGGTGACACCCGGGCGTTTCCTCCCGCTTTATCCTGAACAGGAACCTCCCGAAACAACCGTGTCCGGTGAGGACGCCGTGGCGCCTCTCTAGCCACTCCTCAAAGTGGGGACTTATTGCCACAATTGTGGCGTGCCCAGCGCTGGATTGCGACAATCGCACTCTCCATGCTACCATGAGATACCGCCGGAGCTCCGTCCGCTGTGCCGTGATTTCTCGCGGCAGCGGAGTTTCGACCCTGCGTTTCGCCTCCTCGCGCTACTCCCAGATGTGCGCGAGGACTTTTGCCTCCAGATCCCACGGCGGCAGTCTTGCAAGAAGGCTCGCCGTCTCACGGGAGACCGTGCGGTAATGACCCTTAACAGGGTGAAAAGGGGTAGTCAATTTTACAAGAGAGGATTCTACTGTGTGGCTTGATTAACCCCAAATTATGACGTGGGCATCAGGGGTTTTTGGAAATTCATCCTTTAAGGGGGTGAAAAGGGGGATTTTAATTTTATGAAAAATCTTATTCCCTGAAACTTGGCACGAATACTAACCTTAGTAAAATATAAAGTTTGTCATTTTTTGTTTTTTTAAACTACCTTCGAAAGGGGGATTGGAGGATATCAACATTTTTATGGAATAATTTTAACGCGCGGTCCGATTAACTGGAAACTCAGGATTTATACTGATAACAAAAAATAAAGAATAACTTTTATCCGGTTTTTATTAAATCTGCCCCTAATAATGGGGTGAAAAGGGATAGTCAATTTACAAGAAAGGATTCTACTGTGTGGCTTGATTAACTTGAAAATTGGTATACATAATCTATAAATCCAATAATAGAAACGTCAAAAACGATGTTTCAACAATTTACCCCTTTGAGTGCGTAAAAAAGGGCGATATAGTTTGTATGAACAGAATCTTATTTGTTTTGATATATAAACTTTAAATTTGGTCCGAGTACTTATTTACATAACATCAAGCCTGCAATCCCCAAAGGGTTAGGTAGAGGTGTATCTTTAGTACACCCACATTTCGATAGTTTTGTTTAAGTCCCATGTAATAGGGGGCGAAACTATTGCCATCAACCGGGCATAAATCCAGACTTCGGGCTGCTACTAAGAAATTCCTAATGGAAAATCCAATAACACTGCCCGACCTGGGAATCAAACCCACCCCTCATGCTCAGCAGTCGCGCCTGTGACCACTAGACTAACGAGGCAGTCATTACTTAAATAACAAAGTTTGTCATACATTTTGCGTTTTTCAAAACTACCCCTCCAAAGGATTTTAGGGAGAGTTATGGTTTGTATTTAAAGAATCTTAATTATAATATATTGAGTTTTCGAGAATCGGAAAAAGGGGTACATAGTTTTCGGGAGAATTTTACTGCGTACCTTGAATAACTCAAAAGTTGGTACATCAATTTTTATTTAAGAACAAAAAAGTAGACAAAATAAACAATACAACATTTCTTACAAATTGACTTAGACATGAAATGGAGGAGGACACACGTAGGTATATTGAACAAGTATGTACAAAACGAAGTTTGTATTTATATGCTATAAATATCCTTCGTATAGTTGTAAATCAAACTGCACTCCTATCTGCTTACCACGCTTACGTTGGTTCCAACTAAGATATGGCGTAATGTTTTGGGGGAATGCTGCTGATAGAGAAGCTGCTTTTTTTTCGACATCCACGCGGGCGAAGCCGCGGGCGAAAGCTAGTTATAACATAAACTAATACCAGATTTTTCGCAACTTCTTTGCGTATACCCCTTGCAGTCTGGTAATTTGCACCTCATTCGTTTATCCAGCCAAACTGGCCAGTCCAACCTCACATCTTTCGGAGGAACGTGTTGAGTCGGACCTTTCTTCTTTTTATTTTGAATGAGACATTCAACATCACTTCTGCGCTTTGTACGGTTGATTGTCTTATATTTGCATAACGTCTCTACTAAGGCTATTCTGAATTCAGCAGAATTGAGGGTTTTACTGATACTAACCTTTTCCGCATTTATTCTTCGATATAAATTATAAAAATAATAATAAATTAATAATAATTTATGCGATCAGAATCAACATGGTCATATGGTAGCATTTTACTATTGTCGTTGAAGTGTAATAACTGTCTAAGTAATTCGAATCGAAACCTCTAATGTTTTCAGACCAATACATTTTTACATTCGGCATACGAACTATTGACATGTAATATACGATTCCAATACGTATTTATTGACTAGTAGCATTTACCGGTTTATTATCACAATTCTGAACAGAGTATTAATTAGTCTGGTCTTTTATAAGATTGATAATTTCTTCAGTAAACAGATACGAAAATACCTCAAATGGGGTATCTAAGCAAAGTATTTCTGGGGGTAACTAGTCAGATCCAAGAAAACCTAGTTGTTCTTCATTTAAGTTCAGGGTTTTCGTTTTCCACGTGATATTAGTCCTAGGCTCACGATTAGATGTTCTTGGAGCTGCTGCAGAACTAGTATTAAGAGAAGTGGAGGCCAGACTTAGACCCATTGCAATACTAATGATCTGAGTATTGGTGGATGTTGTTACTAGGGTGCTGGTAGATTGAACTTCAATTTCCAAGTCAGGTGGTACTTGTGGGTCCTCATCAGAACTTGCATGCTCATTGGGCTCGAAATTATAGTCGGATCGGCGACATCTTCGTCGTCAGAAAAGTCAAGGCCATCTTCGCTATCTTCACATTCTCCCAGTATATTTTCCAGGTCCTGAGTAGGCAAAGTATATAACTTACGACTCATTTTGATCCTGAACAGAAACACCCAAATTTAAAAAAAACGGTAATAAACATATACCACAACGCGCAATGTTGCATATTTGCAACAAAACAAAATCTGTCTAAGAAATAATAAAATATTATTGATTATTGAAATACATCCTCTTACCTTTTACTCATACCAATTTCAACAGCCAAGTATCACTATTTCACCAAAAAATAATTTTTCGTAAACGAATTCAAGAGGGCGAAAAAGGTCTATTGACTCGTTCGCCACTTCAATGAAACACAAATACAAGCTTATCTATACGTAGTAAGCTCGTTTGTTACTAAATCGTTAGAATGCTTTGTTGCCGATGTACAACACCGAGTAAAGTCGGTCTATCGCCATTTGCTATATTTTTACTTGTATTTGAATGGTATGTTGCAAAAATACAACATGGTTCCATAAAGGGTTAAGACAATATCACCGAGCATCATCTTCTTTACTTTGTTTTTTTGTTTCTTATTTTTTTCATCTACTAGCCGCGTGCCCGATAGGATATCCCATCGGCAGCTAACTTTGGAACATTTGCACGGTTATTATCCACACAATGATCAGATTATAAGATTTTTTTTATATATACACAGTAATATCCTGTATCTGACTAAATAGACGTTAACCAACCATGAAAACGTTATCCGTGTAGTGGAACCCTATTAGAGTGCACACAACAATTCGCAAGAAATGCATTTTGAGTCCGCACTAAGGTGCCAATATGGTCCTTGATTTACGTAATCTGCCACAATAACTTTCTCATCTTCAAAGCGCCTGGCTCGAGGAAAGGCTACATAAATTGGACCATGACAAAAAACTAGAGCAGGAAGACAAAGTCCTATTTTATCAGAGGTCTGACCTTGGGACTTGCTAATGGTCATGATGAACGATAGCCTAAAAGGAAATTGTTGCCTTCTCAGTCGGAATGGAAGCTTGGCTTGGACAAAGATTAATCCGACGATAGAACACACGTTTACCGTGTGATCACCAGTAGGTACCTAAGGATTTCGGCAGCAAGAACATGTTCACTCATATTTCGGATAGTCAAGCGTGTTTCATTGCATAATCATTTCTTTGAGTTTAAGCTACGCTGCAGCTGCAGCAGATCCTATCTTCGGTCTCAGCCTCTGCGGAGGCTTTCCTGAAAGACTCTACAAGTCAATCAATGAGAAGCTATCCAATGGGAACTTCATTGAATGATTATTTAGTTATTTTGAAGGCAGTTACAAACAGTTAAAAACACCTTGCTACTTGTTGTACGTGTAATAAGATGGAACCTCGTAGAAGGGATTTCGCGTAATTATCTGTTTTGTAGAGGCGAAAGAATGGCATCAAGGTGGTTTGTCTCGGATTGTTTAACCTTTCTGTGACATTTTAGACTGAAAATACACTTGTTGCCCGCCTTCAAAGTGTACATTGGGACGATGAGTGGCGGATGTCTCTCATGAACTGCCTCCGAGGAGCTTATGTATCGCGATAGAGAGAGAGAAGAGAGAGAGAGGAGAGTATTCTATTCTATCCTTATGTATCGGCCAGATTGTATTTCGGGATTTCATCATATTCATTGCGATTTCTCACCGCCATCACAACTTGGTCACTACCTTTATTAACATATTTGCAAATATATTGGATCGACTCTACGCTATTGAATATTTCAACATGTTTTAGATAATACTGGCACTACGCATCTATTGTCCAAAAGAATTTCTTGCCCACGGAACCTGGTAGAAGGTATAAAACCACCTTGCGAGGGTGATCTGCGCCGATAAGATAGGAAAAATCTACATCTTTTTAATAAGATAAGTGATAGACATAATTTTAATACTAGAAATAAAGATAAAATAGATCAACAATTTTTCAGATTATCTAAAGTACATACATCTTTTATGGGGTAACAAAATACCTTGTGATATATTGCAATTAAATGAAAGAAAATTTAAAACACATATTAAAAGTACGCTTTGTAAACAAGTATATTACAAATTAGAGGATTATATCCAAGATAGGAATGCTTGGAAACATGCTGGTCCAGCTCCATAGGACAATGTAGAGTCTAGACAAAATCAAACCGGTTGTTATTTTAATTGTATAATTTGTTATTTTTATGACATTGCTTTTACTTTCTGTGATTACCTTAACTCACACACTGACTTATTATTTTAATTTTTTTAGGAAAACATATTTTTACGCTGTTTGTAAATATTTGAGCACCACGTGTCTAAATCTCATAATTAAGTTAGTTTTCATTCATTGCTTCATTTTTAATTATTTTTACCTAATGTGGTAAGTATAGTAATTTTGTTCTAGGTGCATCGTCTTCGCATTATAATCATATAATTGATGTACTTAAACAAAATATTGTAAAACATTTTTAAAAGAGTAACGGTAGAGTTTCTTGTCCATTCTTCTTCATACGAAACTACCTTTTGGAAGGGGCAACTACTCGTAGAATCAATTAAATTTTTTGTAAATTTTGATGTTCAAAAGTGCTTCCTATGTGCCTATTTGAAATAAATAATTTGACTTTGACTTTGATACAACGGATATCCATTTTACCCCGACATAGTCTGTGCTAAAAGTACTCTAGGGTTGTTTTTAAACACGATCGATCTTGCATGCATGTTGATTCCCTATTTAAAACACCATAGCCCGTGAACCATGTTTGTCTTAATGATGTCATGCAAAACTGGATCTTCATTTTGGTCTGGAAATTCAGCACTTATGACACTGTCAACAGCATCGGGACCAATTTTGTCTTTCAGCAACAGGAATATGTGGGCGTGGGGTAAGCCACGCTTTTGCCACTCGACGCCGTACATGATACATAGAGCTGAACCGAAATTGTTTTCTTTTGTAAGAGCAACTAAAAATCCTTGCAGTTATGTCATGCCTATCGTATGACGCCTGTTCTGTGAGAAGTTCCTGACAAATTTCGGTCCATTTTAGATTCGTTGTGAACGTCATGAAAAGGTCCAGCCGGCCGTACCTACTTACGGACGTAGCAAAAAACATCTTGCGTTCTTTCGAAATGTATTTTTTCTTGCGTAGTTTATCGACTCTGGTCGACCGAATCCAATGTACGGTACGAATCATACGAACGAATTACGCAGTAAAGTAACGACTTCTTGACTTCGTAATTTGAACCGATCGAACGAAACCAAGATACCAAACCAATCAAATTAATATTTTCAACGAATGAACAAAAAAATCCAACCTCAACATTTTTATCAACATTGAATAAGCTGAAAACAACGATATCTAACTCATCAACTACGGAATATAGTCTGGCCTAACTCTACAAAAGTCTAAAAATTGTAGATTTTTAAAATCTATAGAACACTGTCTGTACTACGAGAAAAGATTTTGATACTTTAGCCTGAATACAGGAGAAGCGGATGTCTAAGGAGATGTCTGACACTATTCGAGGACAGTATAAAAATAATAATAGATCATTTAAGAATGATACACATAATATTTTTTTAGTTTTATGTCGCTTATTTAATTATTTTCCATATAAAATAAAATTTTAAATAATTTTTAAATAGACATAAACAATCATTTAAAAATATAAAAATGTGATCCGTCGGTGTCGGGAGCCGGGTCCAAGCTACCGGTGATCAGGGTTCCAGAGACAGGAACCTCCTCACACTGCGAGTCGTATTGAGGAGTACTGACTTTTGAATAACGCCCTTAATCCAACGCCTAACGAGAGCCTCGACAGATGTTGGTCGAGGCTTACGGCCGTCAGACCATTGGCCGTTACGACAATCGAGCTCACGTTCCACATTTCAACAACCTCGTGTGCTAAGTGGAGATATTTTGTTTCTCTTTCACAGTTTTCACGAGGTTCTCGTCATGTTGAGTGGTAACATCGACTATCATTGCGCGGCGCGCCTGTTGATGTATCACCACTATATTAGGCTTGTTGGTGACAATAGTCTTGTCAGTAATGATAGACCGACCCCAGTACAACTTGACATGGTAATTTCCGAGAACTGGGTCGGGCACATACTTGTAGTATGGTATCTCAGAGTCCACTGCAACTCTCACAGTTCAAAGCAAGTTGCAGGTGAATAATCCTGGCCACTTAGTTATGCCTGCGAAAGTACTCTCTTTTAGCCAGACAAGAACAAGCATTAACTTGTTATTATTAGTTTCATATTTATAAACAAAACCAC
Organism: Tiliacea aurago; assembly: GCA_948098905.1. Lineage (NCBI taxonomy): Eukaryota > Metazoa > Arthropoda > Insecta > Lepidoptera > Noctuidae > Tiliacea > Tiliacea aurago. Next base: position 22,089,863 of record OX402576.1, read on the forward strand.
ATCGAATACTCGTTCATTCATCGGAATCAGAATCTAAATATTCTATGTTTTCTTCCTTTAGCTTCTCAAGGGCAGCTTGAAAATTTAGTTTTAATTCTTCACTTATTCCACCTGGAATTTACAAATACTAAGTACTTGTTATGAATTTACTGTAGTAGTTTCATAGTGAGTATTACCGCATTACCACAATGTTTTTGTTTTGCTTCATTATGTTGTAATTTGACACGATCTTCTTGTAAACAACATGAACAGTCGTATGAGTATTCGAAAAAATGTTTTTAGATAAATAAATAATCTAATAAGGAAACATCAAAAGGCAAAATAATCATTAGATCTACGTTCACGTCACTTTATCGGTATCTTGTAAACATTGTGATTTTTGGCTAAGGACGACATCGTGCTGTTCCTTCACATCTTTGAATTTACGTATCATGTTCACTCCCGCACTCCACTTTTTATAGGTTTAAAAAAAAATAGTTTAACAACATACAAAGTAACCAACCTGACAGGTCAAGTACTACGAAAGTGACAGATGTAAAAGTATACCGTAAATATTTTATTTGTGGTTGTTCATTTATTCCATTGCAAAGTTATCGTGGCCTACTCAGGCCTACAGATACAATGGGCAAAGGTAAGGTAAGGTAACGCCCACGTTCTTCTGAGGAAAACATTAACACCGCGATTCTGAAAATTCAAAAAATGACATTAAATAAACAACGCCATCCATCGAGCGTGAAGTGATACTGCCAGAATGTTACGCATGGGAAAACGTTCCAAGACTGTAAGCTATGTAGACTTTTTGCCCAAAAGTATTAAATTAAAGAATATTTTTTTAAAGATATAAACATTTATCACTATTGTTGCATGTTAAAAATAGTTGTATCATGATTTCAATGATAGGTAGTGCAACCTATCGAACTACTACTTAGCTAATAAACAACGGATTTGGAAAACCTTAATTAGCCTAGCTTTTGATTGAAGTTATATTCTATTCTCAGTGTGCGAATTATGCGAAAATAACCAACCTAAAACAACACACGATCTTACAAACCTACTTGAGTTTACGTTAGTATCATTTCGGGTCAATAGATGTCGTTACGTGTATGTACGTTACGTAATTCTTCTTGAACACTTTAAATTAATTTAAGTTTTGATAGATTGAAGCGTATACGATGAAATAAAAACAAAATAAAGGCGATGGGAATGAACTGTATGTATTTGTGGTTGGTGAAATGAAATAAAACTAATGCTTAGTGTGATAAAAGGATTTTAGTGGAAAATATGAAAAATACAAAATATTGGAAACGCAAACCTTAACCTTTGACAGATACAAGCAAAATATAACTCCGAGTTACGCACAATATTTGAGTATAAAAGTTAACCATAGTTTTGTACTTTTATCTGATGTTGTAACAGCTAAATCTCTCACACACTAAAAGACAAAAAATGGGTAGTAACTAGTAAATAAGTTAAAAATGGCATCTGTTGGTGTTTCTTTAACACCCAACTATTTTATTTTTAAATAATGTCTATGTTTTGTATCTACATTGAAAATATTTCCAAAAAATAACGCCTTATCTACAGATTTATTAATGTAATGTATACATTTGTTTCGGTTGGAACATACGAACCGCTCCGCTCGCACCTGGGTGATATACCTAAATATTCAAATTCATCTGTATCATTTTCTGTCTTTATCTGTTGTTTTTTCATCATTTTTGAAAAAAAGAGTTGAATGATTAAAGCTTTATAAATCAAAATATTTTATTTCACGTGAACCTACATGGACACTTATGAAACGTTCAGAAGCTACGGTACCATGGCACGGCGCGGCATGCTCGTTGAAAAAGATAATGGTTAGTAGAGTCTAACCATTATTTTTTCAACGTAAATATTATTGTATTTGTTACTAACATAGCATAAGTTTTGTGTATTACTAACATTATATGGATCAAGGTCCGAATTAAAGTATTTTTATTTTTTTAATTTTATTATTATTATAATAAAAAAAATAAGATGAAAAATATGAGTTAAATAATACATTAATCCTGTGAGGACATACAACACAAAAATAACTTTTACTCGTAATAAACAAAATTAATACTTTGTAGTACATCTCGGTCTGCCGGTTTCTGGTTTTCTTATGTTCTGCCAAGTTTCTCGGAAACTTTGGATGACTCGCTGCAATTTAGAAAGTGACACGCCTGTTTTTCTTGCCCGTTCTTCTCCATAAGAATTTACTAGCTTTGGAATGGGCAACTAGCTTCATCTCTCTGACTGACCGACCACTTGACAATTCAAAAGTGCCTGCAAGTGGTTTATTTGAAATAAATGCTTTGTGTTTTTGGGTTTTGTACTTCGCTGACTACCTTCTTCTAACTTATTGGCGATACGTGTACATTCTTCTGGTGTTAGCGATATGATAGTAATTCAATAATGATGGTGAAAGACGACAATAAACGCCTTTTATCATTTTAATTTGACAGATTGAAAAAAAAAAGTGAGAAAATAAGCAAGAGTAAATAAAACCACCAAGTATAGAGGTGTTTAAAAAGTCAACTTTTTTATTTACGTTGTAGTTCATTTAAGAGTTTATTTCATATACTTAATATTAAAATTTTCTGTAATATAAACTGAGTTTCATTCATGTAATGTAATTAATTTGAAAGTCACAGGGATTTTCGTCATCGACCCGTATTATTTGACCGCGAGTGTAGATTGCATCCCGGGGCAGGACATAGGTTTTTTGTCTCAAAAACAGTCCTTATGGAAGTGACATAGGATGAAAGCTTTTGTGGGAACCCACAATTTCTTATGTGAGAGATAAGAAAATTCGAATTTATGCTTTCGGTAAGAAATAAAGAATTACATATTTCAGCGTTTTTGTAAAATCATACCTCACGGGAGTAAAATAGGGATGACTTTAAAATCCACATGTAGGTAATATTCAATTTAGTATGTACCTCTTTTATAGAGATTGTAGGGATTAGAAATAAAGTCATAGACCATTTCTTGAGGTAACATTTAGTGCCAATTTCATCAATGAAACTGAACGCGATCAGCATGTATAATATAAATTACGTCCAAGAGTTGCATTATCAATATTCTACAACAATAATGACACTGACAGCTATTGAACTCGGCTGGGATGACTTTAAAATCCACATGTAGGTAATATTTAAATTAGTATGTACCTCTTTTTTAGAAATTTAAGGGATTAGAAATAAAGTCATAGACCATTTCTTGAGGTAAAATTAAGTGCCAATTTCTTCAATGAAACTGAACGCGATGGGCTTTATATAAATTGCGTTTAAGAGTTGCAGAATCAATATTCTACAACAATGATGACACTGACAGCTATTGAACTCGGCTTAGATGTGCTGAATCGTGTTCAGTTTCATTGGTGAAATCCGCCTTAAGTTTTTATTTCTTTCAAATCGGACCACACGGTCAAAAGTTATTACCAAAATATCACAAAATAACTTGAGAAGCATTTGTTAACATTGGTTCCGAGGTTTTAGTCAGTAAAAGTCTGACACCCCCTCCCGCTCCACCCAGAGCGGGAGAAGTTATTTGATGATATCACACCCAAAAAAAAAAAAAAATGATATGATACACTAAGTTTCTGAATAGTGAATTGAAACTTTGATGTTAAGAACTTGTCGAACTCATTGGTTTTTCTTAAGGTGATGCCTCGAAATTCATCTTTGCCAAAAACTTTTTTTGAATTTCACGGGATACTAAATTTAAATACTCGTACTAAAGGTTTTTGATTCCTTCTATAGGAATCAAAAACCTTTAGTATTTAAATTTATAATTCTCAACTTCAATTCCCAATTCAGAAACCAGGTGCTGATGTTGTAACTGATAATATACAGAAATTGTTGCCGTAACTACGGACTTAAGTGGAAACTAGACTAACAACAATGAACGCAATTTTGTTTTATTATTATTTCAGGTCCAGTATGGTATCCATTCATCGGAAGTAGCGGTATTATGCAAAGGATGTCAAAAAAATATGGGTCTGATTGGAGAGCATGTTTAGAATTATCCAGACAATATTCTACAAATGTTTTAGGCATGAAAATGAGCACAGAACTGACAATAGTCGTGTTTGGTGAGAAGAATGTTCGTCAAGTATTTTATGACAAAGAATTTGATGCTAGACCAGATAACTTCTTTGCACGATTAAGATGTCTTGGAAATAAAAACATGGGTAAGAGAGAACCAAAAAGATCGATTCACATTTCAAATAGGTTCTTACATGATGATTATTAATTATATATTAATGTTCTAGGTATAACTTTTGCCAATGGTGAAATATGGAAGGTACATAGACAGTTTGCAGTGAAAAACTTAAAGCACGTCGGCTATGGTAAAACTGTAATGGAAACGGAAATACAAAATGAACTGTCTCGACTACTAAAATATATAGAGGAAAACAATGGCAAGCCTATACATTTTGTTAATTTACTGAGTGAATCTGTGATAAATGTTCTATGGAAGTACGTGGCTGGTAAGTGTACTTACTGTTAATAACAAAAGCGACTCTTTAAACAGAACTAGTGGGAGACACCCGTCATGATGCGTAAAGTGTAGCTGGCTTGACTGATTAAAAAACCCTGTTGTTTCTCGGGATATTTCGAATGTAAGTCATATTTTCATGTTTGATCGATAAAAAAATGCAACAGGGATTACAATATTGACACTTGCATGAAATTGGTTCCCTGTAGCCCACTGTTTTACAGCAGCTAGTAAACTTGTGTAATGGATATTCTGAGAAAGTTATATATTAATACACTGTCGCAAATGGCTTTAATTTTCTTGTAAAATATGGGTCAACAGCTATTAACCCTATTATAATCATAATTGTAACTAAACATAAACAAACTTTTTCATTCTTAGTATCGATTTGACCCCTTGAATAAGCCCATTGTTTTATGTGTTACTGGGAACTGTGTGCGCCTTATCGGAACCTAGCCAGAATCTCTGTGACAGATGTACAAAATGGGTTCCTATAAGCATTTTTTTTTTAAATTTATTTTTATATTTTCTTCATGGGTTTCATTTCATGGTATTTGAGTGAGTTACAACCGAAAATAGTTTTCACGACTTACGAGACGTAAAAACCCGGCTCGAATAAAAAACTCCCTTTGGACTAAAGGACTAAAGTGTGAGAGTCTGAGTAATGAGACGGTTATAGTTAAGGTGGTTCGGAACCCATAGTGCGGACGTTTTTTGTAGCTGATTGCTAAAATACATTGAAACCTTTTCACTTAAAAAAGGTTTCAATGTATTTTAGCATAGTATTTATATCAGATAGATCGATAAAAAGCCCTTGAAAACACAATTGCTTGCGTGGTAAATTAATTTTAAATACCTTTTTTATTATTTATTACTTCTAGGGGAACATATAAAAGAAGACAAACTCAAACATTTAATGGATCTTTTTAGGCAACGAGGAAACGCTTTCTCGGTTGCCGGAGGCATGTTAAATCAAATACCCTGGTGTAGATTCATTATTCCTAAATTAAGTGGGTATTCACTGATAACCAAGCTGAATCGAGAAATCTCCAAAGTTATTGAGGTAGGTAATATTTTTTATTTTCCCAATATAACTTAGAAATGTTATTGTTAAAAAATAACTCTTATTGGTAATATGATTGAAATCTGTTCTAAATTTTTTAAATATAATTTCCGAGAATGAATCTTCATACTTAGTCAGTCATTGGATTTTTTACAATATAAACAATCGAACGATTGTTTTAAATAAATATATGTTTGTGAACATTTAGAAACAGATGTCAAAACTCTACAATGCCTTACCTCACCTAATCAAACTTTGAACATCGTAAAAAAATTGTATTTTTTTCTTACCGTCCGTACCCCGTGGGTACGGACCCACGGGGTAAAACGGGAACCCTATTACTAAGGCTCCACCGTCTGTCTGTCTGTCTGTCCGTCTGTCACCAGGCTGTATCTCATGAACCGTGATAGTTAGACAGTTGAAATTTTCACAGATGATGTATTTCTGTTGCCGCTATAACAACAAATACTAAAAAACAATAAAATAAATATTTAAGTGGGCTTCCATACAACACACGTTTTTTTTTGCTAGTTTTTGCTCGATATTGGTAACGGCAACAGGTAGACGGTTGAAATATTCACAGAATCTTTAGTTATACTATATTCACTTTAAAAATAAATAATTAAATTAAAATAAAACAAATATTTAAGGGGGCTCCCATACAACTAACGTGATTTTTTTGCCGTTTTTATAAATAATGGGACGGAACACTTCGTGCGCGAGTCCGACTCGCACTTGGCCGGTTTTTTGTTTTAACGATTACCTACAGTGAACTCTTCGTTTCAGGAAGCTATTGAAAAGCATAAAAATAAAGAAGTGGAAGGAAAAGATTTTATTTATTTGTTCCTAGAAGAGATTAATGCGAATAAAAACCCAACTTTTACAGGTGAGTGACTTGATTTGCGTCAATTTTTATTTCCGAAAACACTGCTAATTTCCTTTTGTTATTCAATAAATAGAATAATACATTGCGCTCATACATTTACAGCAAATTGCCTCGTCGTAACGATAGTAAACTCATCGAATTGTTTTCATAAATATTGCATCGCAGTATACTTTCGTCGAAGTTGTCTTTCCCGTTTTTATATGTCTTCGCAAGTGTCAGGTCGTATTTTGTGTTAACGTCGAATCGTGGTTTATTAATACTCTATATTAATACTACGAGTATATGTATACTATAAGAACTGTGAGCAACCACTTGCGAGCCGCCTAGTATTTTTATCTTTACACCCTAATATGTGTCGTTCCATGAAACGTGGTCACAATTAAATTTGTATACTACTTACATCGGGCTGTGTCCGCAACTCCTCGTTCAAGCAGGTACTTCGAAATAAAATGTGAATTGCAATTCGTGTTTCGATAAAATGATACTGAGACTGATCGTTATATTAAATGTTAATTCAATGAATCATTATTCTAAGAACCCAGAAAAAAACGAATCGTTTTTGTTATATGTATAATATGAAAAACAGTGGATTGAAAATACAATGATTTATGTGAACTTGTATTTGTGAAATAGCAACACGACAAGGCACCCGCTTAAATGATTTCATTGTATTTTTGATTACACGCTAATTGTTGTTTATGTTATTTTCAGAGGAGCAGTTGAAAATAGTGTGTTTAGATTTCCTAATTGCGGGTTCTCAAACAAGTAGCAACTTCCTCGGCTTCGCTTTTCTCAAGGCATTAAAAAGTCAAGAAATACAACAGAAAATATATAAGGAAATAGACACTGTTATTGGGGACAGAACGCCTTGTTGGAATGATAGTGACAAGCAAGTATTCCAATAATTTCTGTAAATAAAGACACCATAAACTAATCAATATGATTTGCTTATGGTAAAGGGCTCCACGAGGTATTTAAATATTTAAACGGCAGTTATTTTAGTTTGCTGCTTTTTGTCGGCCACCGATTATCACCGACTAAAGTACGGCCGGTTTACAGGACAAAATCGGTCACGAACAAAAAGGTATCAGCTATAGCTTGTCGATATTTTTGGCTGAGTTTTGGGGACCTGAAGACGGCTAGAAGGGCTACGGCAACTCTTGGTAACATGCGAGGAACGCGAGAAACCTTTACGATGATTGATTTACCTTTAATCTCGAAGGAGGTGAATGTACCCGTCATAATGAACAATATGCTCGTTGAAACCATTATTTGATTCGTAATCAAAATAACCCATCAAAAACATATATTTTAGAAATCATGCAAAATCTCGTGACTCTTTTAAAAGTAAAGATCTCTTGTGGAATCAAGTCTATCATTTTCATTACATTTGACTATGAATCTGGCACCGAATCCTTAACTGCTTCGAGAATAAAGTGTACGGCTGTACCTGCTCTGCGCAAGAGTTGCGTAGCAGTGTATGTTGTGTGGATTTAACCCACCTTTAAGATATCAACTAAATGGCTAGCTGGTTCAAGGGGGAATACTTAATAAATAAAATACGGTCTCGATTTACCTGTAAGGCGGCCATTAATTTCGCTCTGATAATTACTATAACCACTGTATTTGGTATACTGATTACTTAACGTTGTTGTATTGATCTGTCTTGGAATTTTCATTAGCAGCTCGGAGTTGAAAGGGTGGAGGTGTTACAACCCCCAAGCCTCGGAAAACACGTAAAGCTAGCCGTCGGCAACTCGGCCCTGCCGACCCATTGCACTATTAGAGTGCGCACACACTTTGTGCCCTGTACTAGAATCTCCTGCTTTAGTTTTTAGTCTCCGTTGCAATTGGCCGCCCGCCGTGAACACGTGACCGAAATATTATGATAGTATTATATGAAAACTTACCTTTTTCAGGCTCATATACACATCAGCGTTCATACAAGAAGTGCACCGATATTACGCTATAGTTCCTATGGCGGGACCGAGGCTACTACAAAGTGATACTTCGATTGACGGGTATTTAGTACCTAAAGGTACTACCGTACTCATGTCTGTGAGCGATATATGCCATGACGCAGAGTTGTGGGGGGACCCGAATGTATTTAAACCTGAAAGATTCATCGATGAAAGTGGAATGTTGAAAAATTCAGAACACATGTACTCTTTCGGATTAGGTAGGTAGCCATACGTTTTTGACTAAGTTAGATCTCATAATTAAGTATTAGTTTTATCTATGAAATTCTGTTGGCTGTCCTGTTGGTACGAAAGAGCCGTTTATGCTGATTTTATATAAATGAAAAAATCCTTTTTTCAAAAGTTACTTAAAAGAAAAATATATAAAATAGAAACTTAGCCAGGAAGCTGAAAAGGATCAAATAACTATCGGACCAACTGAGGTTAGAGTACTAGAAAAGTAAGAAATCGCAAAAACCCCTGTCAATGTTATTCAGGTGCCATATAATCCTTGTATCACTACAATTAAATATTATGGTAGGAATTTGGTAAGTAGTTGAAAACCGCATCGGCTCTTTCAAAACCTGGCACTTTCATATACACACTACTTATACCCTACTTATGAAATTAAGATACTTCATTATTTTTTATTGCATTACTGGCAACATAGATATTGTGTCCTGTAATTTATAATATTATGTCATTTGGAACTTGCTACCACTAAACTAATAAAGAGGTAAATTAAAAGAATAAAAAGAAAATTGATTGTTTGTTTGTAAGAAGTAATCTCTGGAAATACTGATCCGATTACAAAAGTTATTTCACTGCAACGAAGCAGAAAGCTACACTACTACGGAGTGCCATAGGCATGTTTCATGGTATAGTTGACTTTCACGCGGACTAAGTCGTGGGCAAAGCTAGTCTTGTTGTTTACAGTAAAGTAACTGTCGTAGTATGTGTGGTAACATAGCCATGCGTGTATGTACACACGGCTACACATCAAGCTATACATTTCCAGTATACGCTGACGTCTCAGTGTACGGAAATCCTATACAATGCGAGATCAGCTTATACTGGAAATGTATAGCTTGATGTGTAGCCGTGTGTACGTGTATGTGTAGAAAGAAAGAAAAGAAGATTTCGGAAGTTTAAACGTCTCTTAACTTTAATCATCGTTTATAAATAACCCCTATATGTTTATAACTACAATGTTAAGTTTGTTCTTGGGATAAATTCATTCTAACTACGGAGCCCTTCATTGTGCGTGGTCCGATAGGTACGCACTTGGACGTTTTTTTAAAGTAATTGGGTGGTAGTATAATTTGTACCTACTGATCATTATTGGTGACAAGGAAGTAATTTCGTAGTCATATCTTTTGTTTGGTTTAGAAAATGTGTTATTGGTATTGGTATATTAAATTAGTATCAACTTTCCACAAAAATATATTAATTTGGAATTTTTAGTATTTATTTTTTAGTTATTTGACATTTCTTATGTCAAATAACAATTTATATCTATTCTATCCACTTTAATATTTTCTTTTCTCCGACACATGGCTATGCTCTATCGGGTCTATACATTTAATTATTTATTAAAGGTACAACATGTTTTTAATTTTTTTTTTGTGTTTTATCGGCGCGGCGTGAGAGAGATTACTTGTGCAGCGCCATTGAAAAGTAAATACATAAATACATTTCAATGTGTTCAAACTAGGGAATATGTCAAAAAAGAAGCAAGTTATAGTGGCCGGCACGTAACTTGGCAAGGTTTTGATGAAGTGGGAGTAAGTTCACGCATGTACACTTAGTGCAACAATAAAATTGACACGTTTATTGCTTGTCATTATTCTATGGAAATTGCAGAATTTATTTTTAAACATGTCTGTTTAGAAAAAAATTAAAGAAAGGAGAAAAACATCTAACGATTCTTGCCAAGTTACCTACCGGCGACTATACGTAGTTTTGCTAGAAATTTACAACATTTGCTATCTTTCTTTGATGGCTCTATGTTATGGTTGAAATAGCATAATTAAATTAGTATTTGAACAAATACTTGGCGCAGTTCAACAATACAACAATATTATCAGAGCTTCTTGTTTATTGCTGTCGCAACTTTTGCAACTGCAATAAAAATAAGTTCATTATCTAAGTACAATTGTTATTTAGTGGGAACATCTGAATATCGAATTAAACAATAGGACGGCTTAATAGAAAGGCCATAAACATTAAAATTACGTTTTTTTTGTTTCATGTTTGTTGTTACTTCTTGTTACACGCCCTGTACTCACAACAATGCATATTGACTCTAACTGGGCTAAATCAGGAAGGCTCTGTCACTAGCTGCGCTTGCCGCAGAAATATTTTCTAAACTGAGCATGCTTAAGTTTTGCCGATAGTACATAGAATTTTATTTTTAACGTTTATGCACCTTTGAGGGCAGCAATGCTGTTTGCAAATCCATTTCACAAATCCCTGACCTGTTCCTGTAAACGTATGTAAATTTGAAACGGAACGGAGTGTCTTTTCTTGACTAGGGAAGTTGCAACGTGTTCACTGCCCGCTCCTCGCTAACCGCGTATTTCTCACATTGTCAGATGAACATTCGGTATTGTATAGAAAGCCTGGGCAAAGTATGAAATAAATTTAATTTATTCTTTGCCTGATCGTTATAAGCATTCTATAGAATGAATCGGTATTCTATAGAATACCTAACTTTATCGGTAGTAGAAAAATATGACTTAAGATTTTATAGGTACTTGAAACAAAAAAAAGGGTTCCCAAGTTGGGAAGACTTTTATCCCAAGAACAAACTTAACATTGTAGTTGTAGTTGAAAAACATGTTCCCCATACATTCCAACTATAAATGTAAGTTTGTACGCACAGCATTGAGTGATTTACTTATTTTATATTATTTTAGGACCATAAACTTCTTATGACTTTTCCTGTAAAGTATAGAATTATTCTCTGTATTTTTTCAATAATTTTAGGCTCAGCCGTTTCGGAGATAAGGGAGCATGGTAAATTTTCGTCTATTTTCTTTATTAACTTTAAAAAATATTATTTTTAAATTATACAAAAGATATATTTGAAATCCTCATAACAAGTTCTTTTGTTTGATATGTCACGTGGTGCAGTTTGCATAACTATTTTTTTTTCATATTTTCTGCCAAAAGTTGTCAAAATTCATTTTCTTACGTTAAACATTCGTGTTTGGGTCACAGAAATTCGTATTACTGAATTTCAACTTAATCGGTCTAGTAGATTCGGAGGACAGACAGACAGATCTAACCAGCCAGCCTGACAGACAGACAGACACACGAGTGATCCTATAAGGGTTCCGATTTATCCTTGTGAGGTACGGAACTCTAAAAATGAATAGGTAAATGATTATTTTGTACTGGGCATTGTTTTTTTTTTGTTTTGTTTAAAGTATCTTATGAAAGTATAATAAAAATCTGCTCTTTATTTTGTATGTATTTATTCGATCCTCAAATAAACAGATCCTCTTCAAGCAAAGCGATTTTGATTGTTACATATTTGCGAATTTGGCGAGTATTGAAATTATTGATGCATGTTTGATTAAAATTGATTACGTAGCGAACTCCATTTTTTTTTTTATTTTTGTTTTTTTTTCAAACAAATGTTTCCGTTTAAGTCACAAATTGCTGGCGTACCTATACAGTTCTAGTATAAGCTGACCTCGCATTATACGGAAAGCCTATACAATGCGAGACCGGTGTATACTGGATAGATTGCAATGTCGCTGTGTGTACGTACAAGTTGCCTGGTGTCATTATATTTCTAATTTTGTGCCATCAAGACATGCTAATAACATGAACGATACAATATTCACTAGCATTGCTCCTACCAATTGTATAATCTATTATCTTCACTTCTATGGGCTGTCGTTATGGCCTGTAAGTGTATCTCGGGCTTGACAACCACTAAAAAAAAAATCTGCTGTTCCCTGCCTTTTGACGAGTTATGCAAACATAAATGTAGGGAACAGCTGATTTTTTTGCGCAATTTCATGTTTGGTCCTATAATAAGAGTTGTTCATAATGATGAGTGCAATGACCTCTTAAGAGGTTGTGCATTATTTAAGTTACTCCTTATGTATGAATAATTGTTCGTATATTTAGTCCTAAACTTAGGTTTCGAAACCGGCACAATTTTTAGTTAGAATATATTTATAACACGACGAATATCCATAAAATATAGTTTTCATATGTTAATATTATATAAATATACTTTTCAGGTCGCAGACGCTGCCCGGGGGACTCTTTAGCAAAGTCGTTTATATTCATCACCTTCGTTGGTATACTCCAGAAGTATAGGATCCACGTCAGCAATGGCACAATACCGTCGGATGTGCCATTGATAGGTATATTGGCAGCGCCAAGACCTTACACAGCTGAGTTTACATTAAGAGAATAATGACAACTAAATATTTACACCACACTTAGAATGATGTAACTATAATTGATTAAAGATTGAAAAATTCGTTAAAATATTTATTTATTTCCGTCCCGTTGGACCCAACGGTTTCTAATCCGGTTTTGAATATGCAAGGCATCAAAATATGGTAATTTAATCACGCGTGTAACATTATTTGATTAGTAATGCTTACGGTATAGACATTTGGAAAAGGCATATAAAATGTTTCGGGCATGTCACTGGTTGGTGACAATTATTTTATTGAATTAAGTTAATCATTGCTTTTAAACGCAAAATACGCTCTTTGACCTGGAGTTGCGGACACCAGCCTGATTGTCTTATTCATTTAAAGTACAGAGTGTTAAGAAATATAGTTTCTCATAACAGAAATATAAACATTTATTATAATTATGTAGCATGCATCATACTTATCATTATAAAATCAGAAGTAATAGTAAATTAGGTAAGTACAGTACTCAACAAAGTCTAGGGAACAAGCCAACTCTAACAACTTATTTCAGATAAAAAACTTTTTACAAAAAATAGTAACCGACTACCAAAAATGACACTACAAAATGAAAAATAACTTTAATTTCGGAAGTCGGTGTCTTTGGATCTGTATTAGAGTTTTTTTCCACCGAATTCCGAAATGAATGTTATTTTTCATTTTGTAGTGTTATTTTTGGTAGTCGGTTACTATTTTTTTGTAAAAAGTTATTTATTTTTCACTTTTTAGTGGCTCAGTTTTGATTTTATCTAAATTACAAAAACTAATGTTAACTGCTCATCACCTTTTATAAAATATTGCTTTTCCCGATGCTGGGACATTGATTGTTGAGGAGTTCTCCTGCTAAGAACCAGGAGAACTGCCACTCACCATATGCATAGTGACGAGCATAAATTGCTTAATCGCAACCCGTTAAATAGGTACTCATTATTTTATTGTTCCGGTGGCCATCTGTGGTCTCCTTCATCAGTTCCACTTCACCAAATGGTGCTTTTCGAGAGAAAATGCACGAGTTACTATAAAAAGTTCCCAAATCGCTATAAGTTTGCATATAAAATTTGAGGGTTTCCCTCGATTTCCATGGGATTCCCTCATCAGATTCTGATTTGGTGGCAATGGGACCACCTCGGGAGTATACCCTTTCAAACAAAAAAATTATTTTCAAAATCGGCTCATAATTGACAGCCGAGAAACGAACAACGCCAACGCCAACAGACGAATTGAGAACCTCCTCCTTTTTGGAAGTCGGTTAAAAACTCTTAGGAGAAATAAAGGCCGATTATTGTGGGGTAACGCACATTTGGACTGGACCGACACTCCGTGGGCTCGTGTTCTTTTTTATGATTTTTTTTCGAACACAAACCACAATAAAGCCAAATCAATGAATGGTAGAAACTACCTAATATTATAATTTCGTGATTCAATAATCTCACGATGATTCTTACTTCAAGGATAGATCATTAATAGGAGACTGAAGAGTTAATTATCCCACTTCCCATTATCTATCCGACAGAATCTGAGGACTTAAATTACCAAACTTCTTCTTCCTGGTAGGTATACCCTCGAGAGGGTTCCAATCCAGTTACCGGGGGTTGATACGAGTTAATAGAGATAGATGGATCTGGTTGGAGAACAAGAGGCCTAGGATTTACTTCAACCTGTGTACGCTTGACCAAGTCAGATGTTACTAACCTGGTCCAGTCATTCAACTTGCTTGTAATGTCTTCTAGCCTAGAAGATAGCTCCCTTATGTTGTTATCGCTTACAGAGGGGATAACAGTCTGCTCCTTTGCGATCAGAGGGTTTCCACTTAACGCCTTTTCGACGGTCTCAACCAAAGCACTCTTAAGAGCATTAACATTGTAGTAATCTACTGCTGTTTCCGAATCTTCTATATTGACTCCTTGGGAATCCCATTTTTGATTCATATAGGGAATTACTGTCTGATTTAGAGAATTCCAAGCCTGTAGGGGGTCATCTCTCTTCAGTCGATCCCATTGCCGTGGAAATGCTTCATTGTTCGTGCGGTAAAGACTATTTATATAACCTGGACTCAATGTGGATATAAATAGGCTTCTCGGACACCTGACACTAGGAAGGTTAGGATATCTAGCAAGAAAGGACTCTCTTGTATCCTTATCTTTGTTAACCATTATCTCATCCTCATTTTCCCAGGCAGGTTCGTGCCATTCAGCCGCTGAAGCCGATTGATCTGTCTCCTCACATCTCTCATCAGTCGATTTCTCAATACTAACAGGAAATGCCTGGATGGTCTTTGACGCATGGGCCTCTTGAATCTCACGCCTAAGGTCAGTGGATCCAGCACTCTTCACTAGATGGGTTTCTTCTTTATTCTTCTGAACATAATTCCAAATAATCTGATGATAGATCTCTGGAAGGTTTTCTTCTTTGGCTCCCATTATAGTTTTTGAGATGTGTCTATCTGCGATCAAGGATGCGAATTGGATCGATTCTATAATTGCCTGTTCAAGATCCTTGTCCTCATTGTTGGCTAACTCTCGGGTTTTAACCTTTTGAAAGATATCTTTAATCCTCCTAGTCCTGTCAATTTTTTCTGAAGTGGCAGCTCTCGCAAGTGGAGTTAATTTCTCCTGATTAGGACCGCTCATTTTTGAAAATAGGTAGTAATTAATTAAATTTATCTGTATGTCCCGAAACTACACTCGCGAGCAATAAACTGGAATCACTTCATCGCGCGTTGCTCAAGACAATTTTTACAATTTCAATCAATCAATATCTTTATTGTGGATCATAGGTAGGTACATAATACAGGTCTTAAAAATTTCTATGCAATGAGCTGTGGATTACGGTATATCACTTGAAATGTAATTTTGTTAGATTTCAAAATCAAAGAGATTAAAAATTAATTAAATTTTCTCCATATAGTAGTAGAATAGAAAGTTATGAAAAGATAAAAAAAATATTTACAATTTATGTTATTTACCCCTTAATATATTTTTGTGTTACCGCCCCTGGCCCTAATGACTGCATGTAAACGGTTTTTCATTGACCGAATGAGTTTGTTGATGGAATCCTGTGGGATTTCCTGCCACTCTTCGATTAAAGCAGGTTTCAGGTCTTCTATTGACGTCGGAGCTGGACATCTTCCTCGTACCCGCCTTTTCAGCTCGTCCCATATATGTTCAATCGGATTTAAGTCAGGGCTGAGGGCTTGCCAGTCTAATGTGGGAATCCCGACTTTTGCAAGGTACTGTCTAGTCACTGCAGCAGTGTGGCAGCGGGCATTATCGTGTATTAGCAGGAAATCTTCGCCAATAAACCCGGCGTAGGGGCGCACATGCCTAACAGAATGTCGTTGATGTATCTTTCTGCGGTTAGCCGTTCCCTCCCTCCACCAAGTACGAATATCAACTCCATTTTGCTTCAATAGATATTTCCACCCACATCATACAGGACTCACCCCCGTATGCCACTATTTCCGCAAAACAGCATTGTGCGAATCGCTCCCCCGGTCTCCTATAGACTCTCTGTCGACGGTCGCTACCATGCAGGCACATCCTGGATTCATCCGAGAACAGGTCTCGCCTCCATTGCTCTATATGCCAATCTAAGTGATCGCGAGCAAACTGAAGCCGGGCTTGTTGGTGGGCTGGAGAAATTTTAGGTCCAGTGGCTGGCCTTTTCGGGGTCAATTTCGCTTCTTTGAGTCTTCGTTTCACTGACCACTCGCTGACAGCCCTACCTCGGAACTTTTCTGACCTGCTGCTGGGCGTCCATGATTGTCCGTCCGTCAGTTGTCGATTTCGGAGAGAAGAGGTGATAATAAATCAGCCATTTCTCACCGAAGTGCGTCGCTGTCGTCCAGATCCTGGTCTCCAGACTAAGTTTTCAGTCTTCTTGAACCTCTTGTATACCTTCGAGACACAAGACTGGCTCAAATGAAGCTGTCGAGCGATAGTACACTGAGACAATCCTTGCTGGATTAAGATGCCGACTTGAGCGGCTATAGGTGTGGTTCCCATTTTCTTTTAGCTTCAGTATTGCCAGTGACGTGAAATATTGGACTAATGATCAATTTTCATAAACACCCCCCTTTTAAAGGGTTTCAGGACTACTAAACAATATGGAGATTTATTTTAAAAATTGATGTTTTTTGTTTTACGTTCCATGACGTAAGGTGAATAATCTTTGGGTATGATGTTCAAAGAGGTTGAAAGCTAATAAAATTGCCTTTCAAATGATATGCCACAATCCATAGTTCATTACATAGAAGTTGTAAAAAAAAAAAACTAGCAGCGGACGACCAAGTGATTCCAGTTTATTGCTCGCGATTGTAGTATATACGATGACTATGGTTGCAACTCCGTTTGCTTGGACTAACACCTTTTTTTTTGTGGGGAAACACTAATAGTAACACTGTCTGCGGAGAACGGAGGGTTATTTCGGAGTCCTACCGACTAAAACACCCCGGTTCCTAGGACTACTATGCCCGGAGGCCTGAGAAGTATTCGAGCATTCGCGCGCACCCCCGACTTATATCAGCCCGCCATGCTTAGCTCGTTCTTCTATAACAGCGCGCTTGAAACATTGCGTGCCACCTCTTTGGGCCTGTCTTGCCTGGTCGAGCGACGATTCGGGCCTAACTTCTACGGCCCACGGGTCCCTCCTTAAGCGTTAGACCAATAGGTACCTACATACTAGAATACAGCCAGAGAAAATATATAAGCATTAAAAAAAACTCGAAAGGAAAACACCAATCACTAAACTCAGTCTATCGCAGTCTTCTGCTGGACATAGGCCTCTCCCAAGCTGTGCGACAACACCTGGTCCTCTACATACTTATAGTATATAGTAATCGTACCGATTGTTTGTATGTTTGTTATAATACGAACCGCAGCTCAAAAAAAGGCACACAGAGTAAGGGATATCGTGGCCCTGGCACACAGGCAACAGAAGGAACACTGGTGGGTTTCAGCCAAATAGCCAGTAAAAGTCTGACACACCCCCCGCTCCGCCCAGAGCGGGAGAAGTAATTTGATAATTTCCCACTCAAAAGAAAAAAACCAAAGAAAGGCACACAGAGTATATTTGGAGTTTCTAACATTCCCAGCGCTAAGTTAGTATTCTACCAATGAAACTTTGAAACGTCGCGAATGAGTTTTTAAATCCTCCTTAGACCTTAAATCTAGAGTAAAGTTATCAAAGAGATTCTATTATTTTAGATTACATCCTCCTTTATATAAATGTACTCTGTGATTACTGACAAGACGTCAAAATCCTTTGACATGTTTTTGTCAGAAACTTAAAGAGCATACTGCAATAAATTATTCATTAGCGATACATATTTAAACAACGATAGTCAAGTTTTAAGTAATCTACTTAATATGTGTACTTTTAGTCGTAGGTGAAAACTTAGAACAGTGTTATTATTAGTAAGTATATTCAATTATTACTGCTTTTTATTTTTTTCTAGTATAGGAGCACGTAGGCCTTAAATTAAATAATTTGTTCTATTGTAACCCGGAAAAGCATACCAGAATACAACACGCTTTTGTCATTACAAACTGATAAAAATATACCAACACGCTAATCTTGTTACACAATACTACAGACGTACGTACCTGCATAAACGTGTAAGTAGCAGCGTCAGCGTAACGTAACGACATCTGCATAAACGTGTAAGTAGCAGTGTCAGATGTATGTAGGTGTGTGTTTATATTCACGTTGAAATGCCTAAGTACCTGATCAGATTTTATTATAGTTTCAGCTAATAGGTGATACACTTTTAAAGTGGAAGTGTAAGAATCAAAATCCGCTATGATATCACAATAAGACGCTATGGGTGACTTGGCCACCTCTACCATAATAAGCAAAAGAAAAGTAAGTAGTTGCCGTAATAAGTAATGTTGTAAGATGTTCAGCGACTAGACCGGCGCAGCGCATTTTACAATGAGTTAAAGGAAATTGTTTGGAAAGAAAAATGGTGCCGGACGTAAAGAATAGCACTATCCTATTTCTTCCCATGGGTGTCGTAAAAGGCGACTAACGGACTTACTAGAGAATGGGCAGCAGCGTTCTCTATGCAGTTTAAAACCATACTGCGATCGCCAACTCGCCTGCCAAGCGTGGCGATTATTTCAACCCCCCCCCCCCCTCTTGGCTGAAATTATGATGAAGTAGTTATGTCATGTTTGCATCGAATTTACACAGCTGAGAAGAACTCGGTCTCTTGTCGGCGCTAGGCAGAGCGTTGAAAACCTAGTGCGCAAAAAAAAAGTACTTTACATGGAGCGACAGACTATCTGACCTCCACAACCGAGTTACTGGGTAATACGATACCCTTTGATAAGACTGGTTGTCTGACGACTGTCGAAGAAGACTGTCCGGTCACTCACCGGGTATACGTGTGTGATTAACATTTTCCACGATTTGATTTTGAGCGATGCGTTACAATACTGCGCCAGTTCGACGCACTGGCTAAGGAGCATTTCCTTTTGATAACCCCTTGAACTGTGAGTATTTGTGTAACATCTATTCAGGTGTAATGCGCGGTTTTCTGCACTCACTATGTTACGAATTGTATCATTACAAAGACGCACTGTAATACTCGCCTGGACGCATTAACTGATGAAATACTTTCTAAATAGTAATAAACGGATGGGTCAATGGCTTCATACCGTGCAAGTTCCGCAACCATCATCTACCTATTGCTGAATGTCCCAGGACAGATTGCATTAAAGAGAAGGAGAAAAAAAAAATAGTAATAATATGTCAGTCTGACGCGTTAGAGTAAGCGGCAATAATGTTAATTGTTTGTCTTCTCATTTTCAACTAAATACCTAGTTATTTCTAACACCTCCTTTCGAAGTTGAACTTTTGATAGGAATGAACTTTTAGATTTGTTTACCTCGTTATTGAATGATTACTGTTTATATATTTGTGACTTTGTGACACTTATTTAGATTACCTGGTTTGGTACCCTATGACCAAATAGGTATAGATGTTTTGGGACAAAATGTTTACTTTGTTTTGGTAAAATAATTTGTATAGATACTATGTTTTGTACATATGGCGGATAGTCTGTGATATTTAAAAAAATAACACCTCACCGACATTCGTGCTAACGCGAATTCGATGCACGTGGCTGACATGACGAGATACTCGACCATCATCCCATTATTGTAATCGCGAGAAAGTGCGGTGGTCGATTATTTGCGTAATTAATTGGGATAGAAGAATAAAACTATAAATGCATGTTCCGTGCAGTGCATGTACTTGTGCATAATTTACCTTATGAGTGAAGTTTTCTCGTTCTCATGCTATATTTGAGTATGGACCGTGAATTTCACAGTTGATTGTTTCTTCTCAGGAAACACTTGGTGACGAGCATTTCCGATGGCAGAGTATTAAGAAATTCATATATTTGGCATGCACATACTCCTCCTCGGCGTACTGTTATGATATATTTTCAAAGGTGTGCGAAAACGGTACCTACCTAGATGCGTTTAATTAATTAGTCGCTTTGTCTTTACATGTAGGTAAAAGTAATCATCGACAGATCGATAGTTGATTGCCACAAGTTATAATAATAGTAGAGTACCTAAAGAGTTATTCCCCGGAATCCAAATACGTAGAAAAAATATTCGTCAAACCCACGAATTCGATTCGAAACTTCTGTTGCAATTTGCAGATCAGTAATAGGTTGGATGTTGATAAAAATGTGATTCGTGACTGAAAGTAACCAGTATGTAATTTACAGAATTATGTTTATTAAACCCATAAATGCAACCGTCTCTGTTCAAATTAACCTATTGAGTGCTTATTTCATGGTAACATGACTTTGAGAGCAATTCTAAGAGAGTTGTATTGATGATTATAATAATTATGTAAACCCGGACTCATAAATCAAGCTATCTGGCATTTTTATGTATAAAGGCCTAAAATATCAAAATAATGAAGAGAAAAAGTTTTTATGCAGTTTTGAAGCTGACGTACTGCCCATCATTTTAGTACCTATCACTATTGTTCCAGATTTGATTTCACGAATTTGAAAAATAGAAGAAAACGGAGTTTGGTCGCTTTTAAACTGAGGGCCTTATTACAAAACAAGGTTTATCTTCAGACCCAAATTTAAACCATGGAGCCATTATTGAATTTCGAACTTTATTCCGTCTATGGTAAAGTTCCTCATACAAAACTGACAACTGTACCGAATTAAGTATTCAGTTTTGTATAAAGAACGGTATTTCAATCAGAGTTACGTTAAAAATAGAAATTTTGTTTTGTAATAAGACGGAAAGTCAGACTTTGGATTGTCAAGGGGTCGGTCTGTCACAAAAATTAAGGTAGTTACCCATTCCAAAGCGAGTAGGTTCCTATGGAGAAGAATGGGCAAGAAAATCCACAGGCACTCTTTTAAATTAAAATATTGTTACAAAAAGAAAAAAGAGCAACAAGCTTTGATTAGAGCATCTATAAGTCAGTAGTTATTCTGTTATATGTTTTGTAAAGCATAAAAAGAGTATCGAAATTGTTTTTCCCTATTTTTTCATTCTGACATTCAAATTATGGATACTGCACCTGAAGCAGCCGTGCAAGCTTCACTTCTTCAGTCCGGACTTAGTCAGCGAAACGTAAGTGCACAACTTAATGTAAGTCGTTCTGCCGTTCAAAGAACTTGCCATCGATACCTGGAGACTGGCGGCGTCGTGCAACGTCCAGGAGGACCGCGAAACCGGGTCACTACAGCACGACAAGATCGGTTTATCTTTACCACTCGCCTGCGTAATCGTCACCTGACCTCAGTACAGGTCCAAGAACAGCTTCGAGACTTTCATGGACTGACTGGTTGCGCTCGATCTGTTAGAAGGAGACTCGAATAACGTGGCCTGCAACCTCATAAGCCAACCAACGGGCCCAAACTGACAGAAGCTCACAGAATGGTGCGCTTACAGTTTGCACGCGAATATTTGCATTAGACTCCGCTGCAATGGAGCCAGGTTCTTCTTACGGATGAAACTAAGATTATAATGTATAGCAATGACGTAGGAAAGCCTACCGAAGACAGGGATAACGTTTTCAGGAATGTTGCATTGAAGAGAAGGCGAGTTATAGCGGTGAATCATGGACCGTCTGGGGCGGGATTTCCACCGAAGGAGCCTGCCTTGAGGTTGTGACGAGACCACGGTTGCCACCACTTAATAAGGACCGATACATGCGTCAATATATGCTGAGTATGTGGGTCAGGATTTAATTGTTGTACATGACCAATGCAAGAGCGCACACTGCATGAATTGTCCGTGAGTACTCGTACCTGCATGACGTTAGTATCGCAGAAAAGGAACGGCCAGCAAGAAGCCCTGATTTTAATCCAACAGAGCACTTATGGGATGAGCTGAAGAGGCTTGTTCGAACTAACCAATCAGTTCCAGAAACTTTGCAGGAGCTGAACACTGCCATCTTGGAAGCATGGGAGACCATTCCACAGCATGTCGTAGTGTTATTAATGAATTAATTATATTCAGAACTTCATGACTGCCGTCGTAAATGCTCTTGTGAGATAACACAAAGTTACTAAATAAACGTTTTCTCTATGTAAACCATTGTTTTCTTTTCAATTATGCCCATGAGAAACGCGAAAAGACGAATTATTGTAATTAATCTTCTTTTTTTGGTTATATGATTTTAATTTTGAAACAATGACAAACGGAAATGATAGTGAGTGACTGGCTTTAAAACCATGTTTTTTTCTATGCTACCTTTTTTTAATTTAATATCTGAAGAGAGAGAGAAGAGAAAGAGAGACCTTTAAACAAAAATATGCAGAGTGGCTCGATTCAGGTGTCCATATATTTGTTACGGTCCTAAATCATATTTTGATCAACATACAACCTAAAACTGATCTGTAAATTGCAATATATATTTTTTATTACATTTATTCCTCGTTAGGTAGCTGATTAAATGAAGACGTTTTCTCTGTACTTTTTACGCTTAATGTCATGTTATTTTTTTTACATAAATGATGTCTTGGTGGAAAATTCACGTACGTAGATGATTTTTGAAAATCGTTAGTTAATTTTTTGTTGTATCTTTTAACTACGAGTATTAGAGGTTTTCGAAAATTTGATTACTTCAAAACATTTTTTAAAGTATTAACTACCAAATGAAATAGCATAGATGACCATTCAATTTGAGAATTTAGTGAAAAATGATATTGTTTGACGAATTCTGGGGAATTTTTAGAGACACACAACACTTGGATTTTCACGTAGTCTGTTATACGGGGCTTATTAGTAATATTGCTATATGAGGACGTGCTTAAATGTTGCAAAGGGGTGGAAGGAGGACGTCCTGGAAGGATTACATTGAATTACAAGTCACCCTGTATTTTTCAATTTCACTTATTATGAAGATTTCAGTATATTATATACTATTCCTTTTTGCAAAGTTTCTACCATTATCTCCAAAACTTTCCGAATAAATCGAGTTGATGGGGGATTGAGTGACAGTACGAAGAAAAATAAAACATTGTCTATAACTAGCACAGCTCGTAAGAAATCACCAAAAAACTAATTTAGTTATTAGTGGAATGGCCCCAAAAAATTAAATAAATAATTTTTAAAATGGGTGCACGAGTCCGACTCGCGTTTTGCCGGTTTTTTATAATCATTCATTACTACAAATACAAAAAAATATTTTATACTTGTGAATGATAATGACCACCTAGGCACTCCACGCACTTCAGATACGCGTATTATTCTTTCCTAAATCAACCAAAACATAAGTATCCACCCTATTCCAACTCTATTTACTTAACTATAACTTTTTATTTTCAGTGAGGCTTATTGATTTTATCCTATGTGAAGCAACAGTAGGCATAGCGTATATGTGCATGGATAGTTTTGTTAAACAATACACCAGGAGATATGACTGCAATAAATTTATGAATCCACTTCTCAGAGGAATATCTTATGGCAGATTTTTGCAGACGTCCTTGTTCATAATTCTAGTAAGTATTGTAGTCATAGGTATCAAATTTATTATTTACCGAGACTTGGTGTCGGTGTTCAGGGGCTCACACTGTTCAAAAGACAACTGGCGCAAATCTATTAAAGATAAAAAGAACCACCAAGACCACAAGCCCATATAATTTTACTAAGTGATAGGCGACAGCCAACATCCGTTAGATTTCTTGAGAGTTAATAGTACGACTATAGTACGTCAGTGCCTTGCATTACCTGATCCTCTTACAATGAAGAAGAGGGCTCAAAGAACGAAAACGTTTATAGAGCGGAAAAATAGAGTCCCCCATCGTGCTGTGATCTCCTCATTCACACTGCGAAATTAATTTTGTGGTACGACTAACTCTGAAAGGCAACAAAACGCAGTTAGCGTCGCGACCACAATTAGAAACGTTTATTTGTTTTAGCACGCTTCTTATTTAGCTGATAGTTTAAAATTTTTGGCGGCAAGTTTTCAAGAAGTACCTCCATGGTCGATATGTCACACAGATAACAACAGCGATTGTGTGCCAACCAAGGACATAATGGTGCGATGTAATGGGAACATGACTACAGATTTTAACACAACGTCCGCCTACTTTAACTACTTGTAAGTAAATCGTCTTGTTGATAAAGTTTATTTTTTTGGGAATTTCATAAATTTACCAACAATTATAGTGAAGTTACCAAAAAACTAGCGCCACAATTTATTTAAAAGGCAAACAGACATGTCAAAACAACAAGATTTCTGTGCTATATTTTGAAATTCAAGATCCTTTCAACATGTTATATTACGATACAGTGAAAATGTCAACGGAATATCAATCCTGTCAAGTCTTGACTAATGAGACACAATAAATTACCATGGAGTAGGTAGGTAAGCAAAGCCACAATGAGAGGTTTTTGATAAACACTAACCGTCTTATTACAAAAAAATGCTTAAGTACTGTTTTATACCAAGACCACAAGGTCTAGGATTGTTACGGTATTCAAGTTAATATCAGCCTCAAAACATGTTATTATTACAAAACGAAGATTTTTCGAGGATCAGTTAGTATCAAAGAAGGTTCATGGTTACACAGATAAAAACAAAAATGGCATTCTTTCATTCGTTCATTCTGCATCTATTTGAAGCAACGTTTCGTTTTTCTAAATATTGATATTATAATAACACTTGAAATGCATAAATAATTATTAATCAATACAAAAATATGTCATAAATCGTTCTTTGTTTAGGTTACAATATAATGAACAAGCACAACTTGTACTTTGGACGTGCTTTTTATAATCAAGTTATCATATTTTTTAACACCTCTAGCGTAAAGTGGAGTGAATTACTTATGTACGGCGCGGCACTCGTAATTTGAGACGAATGTTTATGTTGCGTCCATAAATAATAAATCTTAGTATTAGGTACTGTTGATATTATGTGGTTTGTTTGTGAGTTGTGTCTGGTTAAACCGTTGAAGATAAACTTAGTAAAACCCTAAGACGACCCACTGACCAAAACATGGATTTTTAATTAATATTAGGTAAGCAATTCTTTGTATCATCTTATTTCGACTGCCTAACGCGAATGTTCATATTATTATAGGAAATATTACGTCGTACTACGTATGACGATGTCTGTAAGATCGCCGAGACGTACCCAGCATAATTATCCAAATCTTCCAAATCCATCAAGTCGATTTGTAAATAAAAGGCCACACAATAACAATAAACGCAAACCTCAAATAAATGACTACCGAAGTTAGTCCATAGAAAAACTAGGGGTCGCGGCGGACTAACTTTAGTACCATAGCTTGTTCATGAACTAGTGATAAACTTCATTTTATAATAACGTTTTATTTAGTCATGGTGGCAAACCTAGTAATTATCCTAGTACTAAATTTAGATCGTGTTTTGGAATAAGACGGTTAATAGTTATTCATTCGACAAAATTATCAATTTAAGCAAATGGAACATTTCAGAAATGCGTTTGGCGTTTTGGATAGAGACACGTTGACGATGAGGGTTTTTGTTCTTGGCCTTGTGTGGATATTAGTTTTCCGTTTTGCAACGGTTACCGAAAAAACAATTGTAAAGGTAATGTTCTTTTTATTACTATTTTCATTCGTTGTAGAAGCAAGAAACAAGTTGTGTGACAAATTTTCTCTCCGTAAAAAGAAGTCCTAAAAGTAAATGGTCCTTATAGCCTAATAAGCCTAAAAAAATAGTAGATTTTTACGCTTTAGAGTTTATTTTAAACTTTAGTAAAATATAGAAAGAAAGAGAGAAAAATAA
Organism: Tiliacea aurago; assembly: GCA_948098905.1. Taxonomy (NCBI): domain Eukaryota; kingdom Metazoa; phylum Arthropoda; class Insecta; order Lepidoptera; family Noctuidae; genus Tiliacea; species Tiliacea aurago. The sequence goes on from OX402576.1 coordinate 22,116,004, forward strand.
TTTTAATTGTCACAGAAACACGTGCATACGAAAACATAAAACTCGAGTAGGTAAACATTACACAAAATTGTAGACTGTACCGTTTTTGTTCTTGCTAACCGTATAGCATTTAGGGTCGTTTGATCAAAAAATTTGGAATGGGCCGAACATGGTTTGAACCCAATACGAAGTTTGGCCGACGTGATTTTCACCACGCTTTCTCATAAATTTTTAAGGGTTTTGATTACTCTATGTCGTCTGGCACGATCGGTGACATATTATATATTGAATTCGAGTTGTTGTCTACGTAAATTATCCTACTATATGTTTTATTAGTTACACTTTGTACTTGGTCAATAAAAAGTCGTTAACTGATGTTGCTATTTATTTAGGAATCTCAATTGTCACATTTTGGATTATAATTTTTAAAGTAGGTTCTCTTTTATTTTTATTTACCATTACCGATTATTCCCACGCAGCTTTAGATTTATTTTGAGCTTTGTTGATAAAGTTATTATTTTGTGCTCTTTGAGTGAGCCTGATGACTTTTTGACCTTTTGTGACTATGTCTTGAAAATGTTTTTTTTATTTTCGCTTGAGGGATTGAATCTGTATTTCCACAGTAAGCTTATTTGCTTCCTACTACATAGTTTAATGCCTTTAGAAAACCATTTAATTTTATCTTGTGATAGAATTTTAATCCATTTAGTAGGAAAACATTTATCATATAGGGGTTGAAAGATTTCCGCTGCATACGTTTATAAAAAGGTAAACTATTCAAAAGATAGTTTTTCCCTTGAAAAGTCTGTTTTCCGGACGCGCCAATACTTTTGTTTGCAAGTTCGACTAACTTTAATTTTGAGAATTAGAGGTGAGTGATCAGATATTGAAAATGTATAAGATCACTAGTGCATTTTATGTTTGCATTAAGAGCTAAATTATCTAAACAAGTAGCCGTACAGGCTTCTTGGTCTCGTCGGCTGCCTTATTTTCAATTTCAGGTTGTAATTTATTAGCTAAAACAAAGTCTAAAGTGCATCTATTACCTACGTTGCGCAGCAAAAGCCTCTCTCTAGCTGCATCTGCATCATGTGCACGCATGTGTAAGCATAGCAATAAGCGATGCCTGTGCCTCAGCTGCGTTCGGTATAAAGCGTCTAAAAATTCACCATACCCAGAAATCTTCGTACCTCTTAAACATTTTGTGGTAGGTACCGGAAACTCTTGGATAGCCTTTACCTTAAGGGTGCTATCACAAAAAAAAAGTTTTTCGTCATTTATTATCCAATTGTGAGAAAGCGTGAAATAATCGAAACATTAAGTCTGTGTAACTATAAAAGTACAGTTTTCGTGATGATAAACCATTCGTGTCAGTCTCAGCACCCGTTAATAGTTTCATCACTTTTGCGCTCTCGCAAAAACTATAAAAGTACAGTTTTCGTGATGATAAACCATTCGTGTCAGTCTCAGCACCCGTTAATAGTTTCATCACTTTTGCGCTCTCGAAAATATAGCTTATTTCGCCGTTGATTTACGCCGTTATTTTACTTTTAAATAGACAAATATATTTTTTTCCAGTAAAATAACAGTTACCTTAGTTAAGAAATAGTTTTTGTTTGAATTTGGATTATATATTCGTATATAAAAAATAAAATTTCGGACGAAAAATGATCAGTAACTAACTCTCTGTTTTACAGAATTATTTTTGGTGTATTACTGTATGAAATATAATAAATTGATTAAAGCGCTTCCAAGTATAAGATACAGTAGTACCATGGACATTTTTATACATTTTTAAATTATGGTATCTTCGGTGTAACAAAGCATCAAAAGATACCCAATGAAACATCCTTTGCAGAGACAAGGTTTTTACTGATTTATGTAAACAAATTGAAATATTTATTTAAAGCGTTCCCTAGATAAATAATCAAACTTGCTCGGACATATTTTTATTTTTTTTTTACTTTGCTCCGCACTAGGAATTACTCCTGTATCGTGGGTGCGTTTACAAACATTTAAACTCACATACACAAACAGCCAGACCCGGAACAACTACATGCAGGTCATACAAATATTTGTTGCGTGCGGGAATCGAACCCGCGACACGCAGCGCAGCAGTCAATCGCTTAAGGCGACGATAACACACTTTTAATGATTTTATACTGAAGATCACGTCTAAACGAGTAGTGTTAATGATTTGAAAAAAATATATATTAAATTAGAGCATTTTGTCAATAATTTAATATGTGAATATTTTAGAATATGTTTATATTACGAGTACATAGTGAAATTAATTTGTAAAGTTATGTCTAACGCGGATAAAAAACTGAGAATGGCGCAAAATCTACCAAGCGTATTTTTCTGAAACCTTCACCAATTTAAAGATAATTTAATTAATAATATTTTAGTATACGCGTTTTATTGAAATACCTTTTGTTTTGTGTATAATAAATTAATAATGCGTCAAATTGGGGACAGCGCTCCTTGATGGGCGAGTCCTATTACTGGCTGAACGTACGACGCGTTGCGTGAGCTCTGTACAGAACACGCAAGCTAACTACTCAAGGTCACTGGCATATATCTCCGTCTTAACCACTGCGCCAACCGTGCCGACTTCAACAACACTCCGTACTCGCGTAGTGGATCCAGTAGGCGCCGCAGGTGGATTACGAGTATATGTAGCTCTGCAGTAGGAGAATAACAAAGCATGTCATCTAGATAACAAGCAGAAATCGTTCGATCCAGCGAGCACCTCGATCATACACCGTTGGAATGTCTGCGCTGCGTTCCGCAGACCAAAGGTCATATACGGGAATTAAAATAAGCCGAATGGTGGTTCGGTATATGGGGTTCATAGATAGGTAACTGATTATATGCTTTGACCATATCAATTTTTGAAAATATAGTGCTGCCTAGCAGCTGATGTGAGAAATCATCTATGTGCCTTACCAGGTATCTGTCGGGAGTTGTGTGGGCGTTGAGTGCTCGGTAGTCGCCACACGGTCTCCATCCATCATTTTTCTTCTTTACCAAATGTAGGGCTCAAGACCACGGACTGTCTGATCGTCTGGCCGTGCTGTTGGCCAACATGTCATCGAACTCCTTTTTAGCTAATTTCAAACGATCAGGATCCAGTCGCCTAGGCTTACTTGATACCGGTGGGTGTGCTAGGTGCAGTATTTATGTAATGCACCGTATTTTGATTGGGTTCATGCACAATACCTGCAGGTTGGGTCACCTCCGGAAACTTACGCAGTAACTCGTGGAATTCGGTCTCCCGGACGGCCTAAACTAATTCTTTGAAACACATGATATACTTGCTCTAGCGTGATTCCCTAGGAAAGCCGTTTGATGAATAAGTTACTCTAAAATAAGCTACTTCTAAAATTGGGTAATTTAAATCTGATGCATTTGGTTTTATTTTTATTTAGTACCAAATTAATTACCATAAACCAATCTTGGACCTGAAAAATAGAACTATTCACGTCGTCAAGGTTTTGTGACCGTCTATCCATTTTAAAAATCAATGATGTGTCATCTGCAAATAACAGCATCAACGGTTGCTTTTGAAATAATTGTGGTTTTTAAATCATTCATCATTTCAGCCGAAAGACGTCCACTGCTTGATATAGGCATCCCCCAAAAGGGGGGTTTGCCATAATCGCCACGTTTGGCAGGCGGGTTGGCAATCGCAGTATGGTGTTAAAATGCGTAGAGAACGCTGCTACCCATTCTCTAGTAAGTCCCTTAGTCGCTTTTTACGACACCCACGGGGAGAAATAGGGTGGTGCTATTCTTTACATCCGGTACCACACGGAAAAATCATTAATGTAAACTAAAAAAAGAGGTCTCATGGTTTACGCAATCGAACGGATTAGAGAGGTCGTAAAAGCTTCCAATGGCATCTTGTGCTTCCTACCAGGTGTGAAAAATGTCCTTATCAGGGACGCCGGCGTCAGTGGTACAGCGCCCTTTGCTAAAACAGTACTGTTGTTCATGATAGATATATTTTTTATAAAGTGACGATGACATTTGATTGAGCATCAACTTTTCAAACACCTTACTGAGAACTGGCAAAATTAACACAGCCCTATAATTGTTGGGTTATTTACTATCACCGGATTTGAACAATGGAACTACTTTACTGTGTTTCATGAGATTCGCAAAGACCCCTTGGTCTACACTGGTTTTAAATATGAAAGCTAAATAGGGCGCAATGGTTTCGATGATAGATCTACTTATAATATATTTACAGACTTTCCCCAGAAATCTTATGTTGATTTAATTTAAGATCTTTAAAGGCTTTTATAACAGTCTTGGAGTTTGTATATTATGAAACCTAAAACCCAAAGGGCATACCTTTACATTCATTCTAAGTAAGGGAGCAGAAAGCGCAGGTGAGGAATTTAAAGATTCAGGGGAATATCAGCAAAAAGTTTTCAAATTCTTGAGCTATTTATACATCTGAGTTGATGGGGCCATGTGCAATCTTTAAATTAAAGTCAGTACGACGCTGTTTTTTCCTACCTGTTCCATTATTTATAATTTGCCAGGTAGTGTTTGTTTTATCATCACCTGATTTTATTTTATTGCTAATATAAAGTGAATTCGATATTTCGAACACAATTTTAAAAGTTTTTGAATATTTTGCAATATACTGATGAAAGCTGGAAATATTCATATAAGCTTTACGCTATAAAGTTTAAATAGGTTTTGCCTGCTTTTACGATTACCTAGAGTAGCACAATCACTAAATAATACCTTTGTGTAAATACTTTTAGTCTTTAGTGGAAAATGTTATTAACTTGCGTATTTAATAGTAAAAAGAAGTCGCCGTAGAATTCATTTGGGCCACATTAAAACTCTGAACACATAATTTACTGGCTAAATAATTATTTATTTTCTTTTTTATTAGAAGTAATTTGATTTTTGCGTAAAGACATGTATGAGCAAAATGTTATTGTTTGTCCACTGTGATTTTCACCCTAATTGCTTAACACAGTTTGAATAAGAATCGGAATGATTTTGAAGCATATTGCTAATCCATTACTTCATAGGTTATAAAAAATTGTCTGCTAAACAAAGTAAATAACGCAATGAATGTTGTTCAACTGTCAAATTGCAACCGATTCCTACTGATAGTGTTACGCAATTAGCCCGTAGGTGGTTACTCATTTACATTTTGTTTGTGTAAGTAATCACAATTACGAAAATATTATCTATAGATATGTTACCGGCCAAACCCGATTTCAGGACAAACTAGTTTAGCCTAGGCTAAACTAGTTCTTCCTATACGCGATAGGATTAACTAGTATAGCCTAGGCTAAACTAGTTTGTCCTAAGCCCGATAGGATAAACCAGTTTAGCCTAGGTCGAATCGGTTTATCCTAGTTAGAATTTACATGCTTTAGGATAAACTGGTACGTTCTAATCTGAAATCTGATTGAGCGTGCTGCGGGAGCGGCGTGACCGAAACGAATCGCAGCAAAACCGACTCCACGTAGTCTTGTCTGCCCTACCCCTAGAGTGTTATTTAAATTCGCGTAGGCGCGAGGCGGCCCGCGAGCTGAGGAGCAGGTGGTTTCAACGCTTCCCACCGCGGCTGAGGCTGGCCGGCAGAGCCGGCCAGCAAGCCGAAGCCTCGGTGGTGAGCGTGAAACACATCTGTGACGATAAGCTCGCATGGGACCGCTGGAGCCCTGCAGCGCCGGAGCCGTGACAGAAAACATGCCTGCTGCATGCTTGCTTGCACGTTTATCATATTAGACTAAATAGGTTTTATGTCTTTTGAGTGGTATATCAAACGATTCGACCTAGGCTAAACTGGTTTATCCTATCGGGCTTAGGACAAACTAGTTTAGCCTAGGCTATACTAGTTAGTCCTATCGCGTATAGGAAGAACTAGTTTAGCCTAGGCTAAACTAGTTTGTCCTGAAATCGGGTTTGGCCGGTAACAGATACATGTGGCAGAAGAAGCTCGGGTTCGTTCAATAAAAATATTTGACAAATCAAATTATCTAAAAAGACTAATAAATTATTAATATTATTGATTGAAATATAATTATTGACTTACAGTAGTAGTCATACGGGTAAACAAGGCGTGATATTATGTTATGTAAAAAGATTAGGATTTTCATAGGTGACTTTTTTATTTACGTCAATAGTTTTTGAAATATGGGATATTTTCGGTTACAACAGTAATAACTTTGTTTTTTTCAGAAACGTTTTATTTGGGAAATGTCATAAAATACGAACTTGTTTTTGCGGTCGATAAAAATCAATACTTAGCATGCGTAAATATTCATCCCAACTAAGCTACGGAAGCCTTCACTGCGTAGTCCAACACGTACTTGACCGGTTTTTAATTGACCTCATGGCTTCTTTTAACCATTTCTGTATTTCCCTTGGTTGAGCTTTTCTCCTGAATTTTCCAAGTCATTCTGTAGGTATTGATGTAAAGTTTTATTTTATTTCAGATATTTAAACTATCATTTATGTGTAGATCTCTTTCTACGCTCATCGTATTGTTATTTATTGTTGTTGCAACGAACAATGTTGCTACAGAGGCATTTTTTCAAATAGTGGACATTTCTTCGCCAAGTGAGTTCGTAAGTAGTAGTTTTAGAAATATCTAATTAGACATCAAATAAATACGCTAATGCCAATTTTCACTAACACAAGGCGACACCTAAATGATGACCTAATAAAAGCGCGCTGTTTGATTTATAACTTTCGGCGCTGAGCCGAGTATGAAAAATCAAACGCTTTTATTTTGTATCTCATTGAGGTGGCGCCTAATGTTAGTGTAAACGGCCAAAAGTTCGAAATGCCCTAAGTAATATATTGGTACGTAATACCGTCGATACTGGTGGTGGACACTTTTCAACCTTATTTCTAAGGGGATAATCTTGAAAATTCGTTAACTACCAGTGTCCGCGGTTGTCAGTAGGTAACTTAAATAAAGGTAGTATTTACTCCGCAATAACGTGTTTTTTTTTTTTAATTGCTGGTTTGTTTTTGTTGTTTCAAGGCTAGAAAATGACTAATCAATTGTTTCATAGCATATGAAACTTTAATACCTACACGGTCAAAACGTATGGACCATCAGATTTTTTAAATAACCGAGGAAAAAATTTAGTTCTGATGGGTCCAGAACCCCTCCCCCCCTGATTCCAGAATCAGGTATTGAATTCATGGTAACAGTTTGCGCGTCGATGCTTCTTATACTCGTACCTTGTATTATTGAGTAAAAACATTGTAATTTTATTATATTATTGAGGCAAAACCAATATTAATGTTATAATAGCGAATTTCGCTCACTTTTAGCTATTTTAAGCAATTTTTTTTGCTACATTAAAGCAAAATCTATGCTCTCAAGTCCTGGTTAAGGATTTCGCCATTGGAACCCCAGAATTACATAGACATACACCGTATAATCATTAAATGATGACTGATTAATAAAATTGTTGCAGATGTTATCCGTCAGACATGTATCGTATGCATACGGCATTGGATTTTTAGGTATTCATGATTTTGGAGCTGTATCTGTTTTTACTATGGTAGACACTGCAACTGTGATTGTTATGATAACGATTACAATTTTGGCTTTTGTGAGATCATGGGTTGTGAAAATATTATTTTTAGTGATGAAAAGATGTGTTGACGTTGATGGACAATATGGCACACATGTATTATTTTATGCTTTATTGCCGTTGACTACTGAATTTTTGTATGCTCACAAGTTGTATGTGATTTATTTTTATGGAAACGTGATACTCGGCACGTTAGTGTACATGGTGAGATACTATTTCATATTTATTTTGTAACGGTGATCCCGAGGCCCTCAGGGCCTGGCATTCTTGAACCACAGCGACGAAACCGGTGTAAACTGTTAGCTTATTAAATGTACCTGACTAAAGGTAAGCGTCCACAGGCCCGCATCGCACGTATCGGACGCATCGCATCAAACGGATTAATTAGACTGCGTCCACTGTATCGGCAGCGATCGGATTGCCGACGCGAGTATCAGCAATCGGATTGCCGATGCCACCTTCATTCGGATTTTTGTTGTGATCGTACGTGCGGAAAGTGTTTGTGAGAATGGTGGAAAGCGATGAAGAAGTCGTTATTGCTTGTTTATTAGCAGAAGAGGAAGAACAAGAAAAAAAATCTATAAAAACTTTTTTACAAAAAAAAAACAACCGACTTCCAACAAAAACACCGACTTCCAAAATTAAATTAAATATAATATTAAATGTGGGTATACTACGGGTACACCTCTGCCAAACCCTTCGAGGAAACAAGGCGTGATTATGTTATGTGCTTCCGAAATTAAAGTTATTTTGCACTTTTTAGTGTTTTTGTTGGAAGTCTGTTGTTTTTTTTTGTAAAAAAGTTTTTTATTTTTCACTTTTTAGTGGTCCCTACCCCACACCAATTCGTATACTACTTGCTATGAAAACAACAGTAACAGGAAGTTTTATAACATCATCAACATACACCGAGTGGTTAAATACGTATTATTGAAGAGTTAGCTGTAAATTTGTAATGTTTATGAGACCGCGCAAGCTTCCTCTACCAAATAAAAGAATTATAAAAATCAGTTCATAAACAAATAAGTTATGCCTGAACATATTTAATACTAGCTTTTGCCTGCGGATTCACCCGCGTAGATGTCAGAAAAAATCTCACAGGAACCGAGATTAAAAGTACCTACCCTACATAAAAGGACTGCTAGTGCAAAATTTCACGTCGCTCCCAGTAGTTTGGGTTGTGCGTTGATACGTCAGTCAATCAGTCGGTCAGTTTCTCCATTTATTTATACAGATAGATTTGTTATTTAGACCAATACAAAGTAATAATAAATTAGGACATATTAGTTTTTTTTTGTTCTTCGAGTGTAATATTTTAAAATTGTTGACCTTTACGAGAACAACGTCCTGACAAACCTTGAAAATGACACCATATTGATTTGTAGACTATTTACCTCTTTACACCCCCAGAAGAGGCTGTTTTTTATAAAACATGACACACTTTTTATTTATTTGTTGACACGAGTAACCGAGCGAATTGTCGAATTGATACAATTCAAATGTTTTTCCATACAAGTTGTGAAACCCCGTTACACCCCTTTAGGAATTGAATTTTCAAAATTCTGCTTTCAGCGGTTACCTACGTCGTCGACGTGTCAGTGGTTTGAGCTGTGTTGATAGACCAATCAGTCACGGTTTCCTTTTATATGAAGGTACCTTTATACGGCTAAATATATATATATATTGAAAACCTCCTCCTTTTTTGAAGTCGTTTAAAAATCATTTATAGCCAGAATGCATCTCATGACAATTCCAATAAGACCAAACACGGGTAGGATAGATTGTTTTATTACGGAGTTCCAGTGCCTACCTTCCGGCTTCATCATCAGATCAAATTTGCTTCGCTTAACTATCTTAATCCAGATATCTCATCGCCACCCGTGAAATACTTATCATTGAGAAGTTCCGGTGGCCATCTGTGGCCTTCTTCATCAGTTCCACTTCACTAAATTATACTTTCTGAATGCAAATGATTGACTAGTTGATGAAAATATAAAAATCGTTATATGTATGCCTATAAATATTTGAGGAGTTCCCTCAATTACTCATGGATCCCAACATCAGAACTGGATTTTGATAAAAATGGGACCAATCTGGAAGTATATCCTTACAAATAAATAAAGAATTTTCCAAATCGGTTCATAAACGACGGAGTTCTGAGGTAACAAACATACTTATCATTGAGAAGTTCCGGTGGCCATCTGTGGCCTTCTTCATCAGTTCCACTTCACTAAATTATTCTTTCTGAATGCAAATGATTGACTAGTTGATGAAAATATAAAAATCGTTATATGTATGCCTATAATATTTGAGGAGTTCCCTCAATTACTCATGGATCCCAACATCAGAACTGGATTTTGATAAAAATGGGACCAATCTGGAAGTATATCCTTTCAAATAAAAAAAGAATTTTCCAAATCGGTTCATAAACGACGGAGTTCTGAGGTAACAAACACTAAAAAAAAAAAAAAACATACACACGACTTGAGAACCTCCTCCTTTTTGTGAAGTCGGTTAAAAAGGAAGCAAATTCCCGACGATGCGGAGCGAGCGCGCGGGGCACGTCCACTGATTGGCATTCCGTATGACGTCATCGGTACGCATCGCATGTAGGCATTGCCGATGAGCGGTCCGTACGGAGCGGATCAGTGGACGCTGTTGTATGAGTTTTTATACAAGGCAAACTAAAATCCGTTACGTGCGATGCGTCCGATACGTGCGATGCGGGCCTGTGGACGCTTACCTTAATTGAACGAAAATATTCAATGTAGGTACCTCCCTCCCCCACAAAGACAGAAATGGCATTTATTTTCTGATTCCAAATAGCGGAGCCCTTCGTTATTCTATTTCTTGAGCAGTGGTTCTCTTTACTAGTTTGAAATTATTCAAACAGAGATTAGCAAGATTATACTTTAATAATTAATAAAATTAATTCACATATTGTAACCACCACAATGATATTATATACTAATATAATACTTAGGTCATACTGAAAGTTTCTGGATTCTGATAAATAAGACCAGATATTAGACTTTTGTTACTTTAAAGGCTTTTAATTTCCTTTAAGAGTATAAAATACTGCTCATTTTGATGTGGGGATGATTTAAGAAATACTTAGTAGTTTCTATTCAATAGATATGTGAATAACTAAAATATCCCTAGATTGTGTTGATGTGTGTATTATTTGAATGTACCTACACCGTATCTTTATGAAACCATATACTGCCAAATACTGCAAATGATTAAACCGCGATTTTATTCACATCAAATTTTACTTTTGTTGCAGACAAATCTAATGTACATACTTGCGAAATTCTTGAGTTATGAGTTTCATTCAGTCAAGCAGATTTATGTTGTTGGTTTTCTGTGTTGTGTAGGTTTTGCCTTATCTATTCCTCTGCTTGCTGTGAGTATCTGATATTTATACCTATTTAGTTCACAATTATTACAAAGGGAACTATTTCATAATCACCATTTCAGCCAAAAGACGTCCGACTGCTGGACATAGACCTCCCCCAAAGGCGGGGTTTGCCTTAATCGCCACGCTTGACGCCTGGTTGGCGATCGCAGTATGGTGTTAAAATGCATAGAGAATGCAACACGCATTCTCTAGTAACCCTCTAGTTCTCTAGTGACCTATTTACAAAAAGCAAATGATTTGTTGTCTTTAGACACTTTGAAATCTAGTAACAGATCAGTTTCCCTATTTATGTATGTACATTAAGTAGAAGTCGTAACTAGCTCGTGGCTAACTACTAATAACGCCGGTCGGGTCGATCGAGATTAAGCTACGCTTGCCGCGGTTGGTCCGTGAATTGGTGACCAACCAACACATATCGAGACCCCTCCGTGCCTCGGAAAGCCGTTGGTCCTGGCTGTCATTCGTAGATCTTTGACAGTCGTTACGGGTAGCCAGAACCCTGAAAGTCTGACAACCGATCTTAGCGAGGGGTAATGTATTACCTAGTAACTGGGTTGTGGAGGTCAGATAGGCAGTCGCATGTAAAATACTGGTATTCTGCTGCATCCGGTAAGATTGGAAGCCGACCGCAACATAGTTGAGAAATGGCTAGGCAGATTGATTGACATTAAGTAGAAGATACGCAAATAGAGCACACATCTTCTCTGACTAGATTCTAGAAAAGCGTAATATTTGTAAAATATTTGGATACATTTAAGGTTTTATGTTTGAAAAAACTGAATAAGGTATTAAGGACATGACATATGTATACAAGTGACTTGTAATTTGACGTACTAATAAAAAAAAATGTTTTATTGACGTATTAATTTTTTTTATATCGGTTTTGCTATCACTCTCAGAAACTCAAAACCTTATTTGTTGCAAATAAGGAAATTATAATGAAATCGGTTACAATTAGGGCATGCAAAATCGCAAGGTTATCAATTCCGGAACTGAGTTCCAATACTGGAGATCTGATTCCGGAATTCCGGAACTGGTAACTTTTAAAGTTTGTTTCAAATCAAACAAGATTTACAATAATATCGGTCTTTTAATCATTTTTAGTAACATATTAAACATATTTGTTCATCTTGCTCCCTTTTTACTACAAAACACACAAAAAAAATCTTTTAATCATTTTTAGTAACATATTAAACATTTTAAACCGTAAAATTAACAAGGGTTATTTATCACACAATAGTATTTTATTAGTAATATGAATAAAAAACATACGATAAGTATGCTTATTTGAATCGTAATATGTATCACGTGTCACGTACATTACATACTAGGTACATAGTCTTCTTCCAGTCTTAACATTTTCATTATGAAGTGAGATAGCATAAAACTTAAAAAAGCAACTTGAGATCAAGTGTATAGGTAAATCACGAAAACAATAATTATTTATTGCTTTGAGAGGAATCGTTGTTCTAGATAATATTATGTTCTCAAGAACAAAGTTTCACAGACTAGCTTAGTGTTCAGAAAAAAAAAATCTAAATATCAAAAATTTATGAATATCGGAATTCCGATATTACTCCTCTCAGTTCCAGAATTGAAATATCGGAGAAATTGTTGCGGAATTCCAGAATGCATGCCCTAGTTACAATACATAATATGTGAAAGCGAATTTACTTAATGTTACGAGGGTTAGGTGAAAGTTCTCGGCCTGACAATGTAAGACTGCGATTTTCAGTTAAAAAAATGATTTTATTTTTCTACATAATCTCCCTTGACCTCAACGCACTTGGTCCAGTGCTCTTCAACATCAGTATTCTTTCCCGGAAATGAGAAGGAAGGAAGGAAGGAAGGGCTGTGAAAATATTCATCTACGGCCCTCTCAACTTCTTCATTGGATGCAAAACGCTTCCCAGAAACAAATTTCTTCAAATTTTGGAACAGATGGAAGTCTGAGGGTGCCCAATCAGGAGAATAGAGGCATAGCCGAGCAAATCGTACCCCAAATCCCGCAGTTTTCCCATCACCAACGCACCCCTGTGTACAGGTGCGTTGTCCTGGTGAAAGATGATTTTTTTTCTTCTTCATGCCAGGCCTCTTCTCGCGAATTTTGGCATCCAGCTAAACGTTGACACCCTTCTTGATCAGCTAAAATGCCAGCTAGCAGATATTCAAAATTCGCCCTGTCTTGAAGAAGAAAAAAAAATTGTCCTACCTTTTCAAGGTAATCATAATTAGCAGGATCATTTTCGCATCCCAAAACACGCTGGCCATAACTTTTCCGGCAGATGCGATCGACTTCGCTTTCTTTGGCGCTGAACCACCGGCTTACACCCACTGTTCAACTGCTGTTTCGTTTCTAGCGTGTAGTGGTGGACCCATGTCTCATGCATGGTGACAAATTGCCGCACAAAATCGGTCGGATCGCTATTGAATCGATCCAAAAAATGCAGTGGAAATAGTTTGCTCGGCGGCATTCAGTAAATGCGGCACCCATCTTGCGCAAACCTTCGCGTCCCTAATTCTGTGTGCAAGATGTTTTTTACCTTTCCTTCTGATATCCCCACAGCCTATCAGCTATCTCACTCACCTTCACTCGCCTATCGTCCAACACGATATCATGCACTATTTCGATAGTTTACGGTGTGGTTGCAGTTTTTGGCCGTCTTTCACGTGGGTCATCTTTGACAGACGTTTAACACAGCTGCCGTTTTTAACGGTTGATATGGAAGGAGCAGAGTCCCCATAAACTTTTGTAAACTTCGGATGAATTTCCTTAGGGGTTAATCTATTCAAAACGAAGAATTTTATGACCGCACGTTTGTACTATTTACCATGCATATTTTGTTTATCTATTGACTATTGAATTTTACGCGATGTCGTTAATAGAATACTAGATTTTACCCGCGGATTCGCCGTGGATATCGGAAAATATCCCACGATAACGTACTACCGGGATTAAAAATACCTTTTGTGTTAATCCAGGTTATAAACTATCTGTGTCAAGTTTGATCCAAATCCATTCAGCCGTTTTTGTGCCAATACGGATCACATATCCAGACAAACAGATAAACGGAAAAACATTCTAAAAACGATATTTTCCGCCTCAGACTCGTTTCCACGCCTCGTAGATATATTTTTTTTCAAAAATATTCAGTGTACAAAACTGGCTACATGCTGCGACTCGGAAAATTTTGAAAAGTCATTTCCTCTAAACAACTCGCCTGGCATAAAACATTCAGTGGAAGTACGCAAAATTCATTTTGCCGCGACGCCGCGCCGGCCCCGCCCCCGCTTGCGAGCCGAGATCTAATATCTAACGCACACGGCCGCTTTGACAAGATTACCTACCATGCAATCGTTTTGGTTTGTGTTTTCATGATACGATATCGTATTAAACTGGCCCTAGTGTTGGGAAATAAAATGGTCAAGGACAATCACCTCAACCGTGAATATCACGAAGAAAACATCGATGATTGAAGATTTCATACATATGATGGACGAATGAAGCTCCAATTGCAGGTGTATAATTTGCGCACGCTTCATTCGATTTCTGAACTGTGCTGAGAAAAGTCGCGTCTCTCTATGACGGTGCGGTCAATAACCCACCCCCTGTCCCTGATAGTTGTACCAAATATTCAATGTGGTATGCAAATATTCAATGTGGTATGTATTGAAAATGTGGCCGGCTCACGTTAGTACCGACTCCAAGGTATAACTTTTCCGTACCGTAAAATTAACTTTGTGGGTAAAAACAACTAAAACTATTTTGTTTAATGCACTCCTAATGTAAATCGCACTCACCAGACCTTATTTTTTTCTTTTTTCAGTTAATGACTGAAATTCAACGAACGACACCCATAACGGCCGGTATAGACCTTGCCGTGTCATACCTTGGTAGTGTTTACGTGGCTGTTGTAATGTGGATGTACGGATTGAAGAAGTTTTGTACCGATATACAATTTTGGCTGGGTTTCAGACCAACACGTTTTTGGACGATAAGTTGGGCATTACTCCCTGTCGCGCTTTTTGTGAGTATAAACTGTATAAAGCGTCAGCCGTAATGTAACTTCAGATAGATATCCTACAATCTGAAAAATTATATCAGGCGCTCCATGTGAAGTTATGGTATTCAGCTTCATCCAGTTAGGCTAGAGTAGTCTAGGTTTCTACGACAGTTTACCCGTATCTCCTATGAATTTGGATTTCCTCATACAATCCCAGATAGACAAAAAAAGTCGGTGCGTGGGGAAACTCGCGGTGAAAGCCCCAGCTCTCTTTGGATTTGCTAGTGGTATATTGGCACTAATAGGCTCAGGTTACTGTGCGAGTTTACTCTCGAGGTTACCACCTCGTACCAATGTAAAAAATGGTGGCACGGACAACTAGGAGAAACGAGTTAGATCCGGAATCGTTCTGGAACTTTATTAGGGGTAAACAATCTAGGCGCAATAATTCCAGTCACAAAGGACGGCTTATTGCTGAAGAAGGAGTAGTGTGCAAAATGTTTCTCCTCGTATTTCCACTCATTCGAGAACAGCGCGCCTGCGTCTCAAGCCCAAACGCTCAGTAGGTTCTGACGGTCTTACACTTGTACACCGTCTTATTCCAAAACACGATCTAAATGTAGTGCTAGGATAATTACTAGATTTAAACCATGACTAAATAAAACGATAGTATAAAATGAAGTTTATCACTATTTCATGAACTAGCTATGGTACTAAAGTTAGTCCGCCGAGACCCCTAGTTTTTCTATGGACTAACTTCGGTGATAATTTATTTGAGGTTAGCGTTGATTGTTATTGTTTGTTTTTTTATTTACAAATCGATAATAATGGATATTAATATGATTGACTTGATGGATTTGGAAGATTTGAGATGATTTTTTGAAGATTCCGATTTCCGCGAGACCACCCACGACGTATTTTGACAGATGTCAGATTTTTGCAAAATGACGGGCGACAAGAGGATATTCTTCCACTCTTTTGTTTTCTGTATGTTTATTAAAGTTTTCGTGGACTTGTCCTCTATATTATGTGCTGATTGAGCCATAAGGTGACGTAATATTTCTTATAATAATAAGAAAATTAGCGTTAGGTAGTCGAAATAAAATGATAATACATTGCGTACCTATATAATAATACTTTGATAAATCATTATTTAAGCATGTCAGGTGTTATTATATTATCAATATTTAGAGTAACGGAACGTTACTTCAGATAGAGCCAGTACCTATGAACGAATGAAAGAATGCCATTTTTGTTTCTTATCTGAGAATATTATTTAAACAATGGACCTTCTTTGGTATTAGCTGATCCTCGATAAGTCTTCGTTTTGTAATCAGAACACATTTTGAGCCTGATATTGACTTAAATACCGTAACAATCCTTGTGGTCTTGGATTAAAACAGTGCTTAAGCATTTTGTTGTAATAAGACGGTATATGTCTAAATTAAGAACTATTAATCAGAACATTTGGTGTTTCACTTTGGAATTATGAAGAAAAACTTCCAAATCAACGATAATTATCAAAAGCCTTAGATTATTTTGGCGCAAGTCGGGCAAAAGTCAACTGTGTGTTTGCCATAAATGGGAACTTTGCAACTATGGCAGTAATCTTTCAATCTTTGTCATGCGTCTTTTTTGTAGGAACACAGGCTGGAGCTTTTTCTTTTCCTCGTTGAGTCATTTTCGGGTATCAAAGGACTTCTAGAACCCGATAGCCCAGTAATTTGACCTTGACCTTCAGCGCGTTCCTCATGGTTCACACCCTTTTATTCTTCGAGGCATTGTTGGTGTTTCAAATCGACGTTTTAGCCATGGTGCAACGAGTTGTTCATGCAGTTGCTTCAAATAATTTCACGTTCCTGACCCTTAAAATCATGTCTTAAGAAAAGTGTTTCGAAAATCTTCTGGGCTTACAAAGTTATTGCATACCTCTTTTTTGCAATCGTCCATAATTGTGTCATTACGCGTAAAATCAGGAGAATCGCGGGTCTTTTTTTTTTGGGTGGGAAATTATCAAATATCTTCTCCCGCTCTGGGCGGAGCTAGTGTCGTTAGTCTGACACTAAAATCCACCCGTATTCCTTCATTTGCCTGTGTCCCCTTGTGTGCCCTTTCGGACAAACTCGCAACCCTGTGCTGACAACTCATTCAGGCGCGCGTGGAATACAACGCGCCGTCGACCCGGGCCTGGTCCTTATCGGACGGTGAGTTACCCATCGCTCACCGTCCGCAGGTCCGCAGGTCTTATGATCGCATTATTAATATTTAGTGTTATTGAGGTGCGGCAATCCTTTTTTTTCGAACACCGCCAATTCGTTGTTCTGGACTTATTTTTAATTATAAATTATACCTGTGTCCTCCAAGTAGTAAGACTGGTTTATTTTTCTGACTTGCTATGAATTTCATTTCAGTTTTACTACAACTGGGTTGATCGATTTTCAGAATCGGTGTCACTTGAAACAAATGTACTCTGTGTGAAACACTACTACAATAAAATATGAATTGACATTGACATTATTAGTAATAACAGGACGAGACATCGATATTATTAGTCATAAGAGGAAATAAATCGGTCAGGGTGATTTTCTAAAAAGAGGTTACACAAAGGATTTTGTTAATAACAGTACCTACACACAGGCAAGAAAATGTTATAAAATACAAATATGACGTATTAAGAATGTGTTGTGTTTGCGAATGTGGTGTTTTGAGATCATATTTTGGGAATATGTTTTGATAATGTGATGATTTACGATGATGATGGTGATGGTGATGGTTTTTTTTTTTTTATATGATTTTCAGAGACGGAGCGTTCTCATCTCCTGGTTGTCCGGTGATTGTAAACTCGCATGGTAACTTGAGGCTCATCATCATCATACTCCTTCCTGCTCTTATGCCCCAATGTATTAATTAACCTGAGGATTTGTGCCAATATACCACTAGCAAATCAAAAGTGTTAACACCTGAGACGTATAATCAAGTGCAATTAGACCGATAAGCTTTTA
The DNA here is from genome assembly GCA_948098905.1 of Tiliacea aurago. Taxonomy (NCBI): domain Eukaryota; kingdom Metazoa; phylum Arthropoda; class Insecta; order Lepidoptera; family Noctuidae; genus Tiliacea; species Tiliacea aurago. The sequence goes on from OX402576.1 coordinate 22,134,002, forward strand.
TTTAACTTGACTTACTTGAAATTCGTGTTATGGCATCATAATGTGACCTGTGTGCAACCATTCACATTTTATTTGGCTCTTCATTCGTCGATCGTTTTCTCAGAATTGCAATTTTTCCAGTGATAATGGGTAAATATGTATGGGGTTCTTTTTTCGACATTCGTCGAATTGAAAATTACAAAAAAAAAAAAATTACGGAAAAAGATGGTTTTGTGCTGATTTTTTCCCCTTTATTTTTTTCATCTCCAGGAATTTAACAAAAAAAAAACTCATTTAAAGTTGGTTATAATAAATTAGAAGGTCCTTTGTAATAGCAAAGTTTGCTACGGTGGTGTTTCTTTAATGATGTGCTAAACTTTGGTTCGATATAATAAATAATAATAGTGTATTATAATTATTATATATTCGTTATAATAGGTAAGGGAAAAAGTTTCATCGCATTTTTTAAGAAAATTCAAAACATTTTTTAATATAGTTTATTTACATTTAACTAAAGTATGTAGGTACCATTTTGTTCGATAACTTTTTGCCATCTTGTAGGTAGGGACATGATCCCATTGCTATAGAAATTTTGGGACTTCTGATCAAAATACCGCGACAAGTGGTTTTGGCAGTCCTCTCGTGATGTTAACCTGACACTGCCTAAAGAATTCTAAAGAGACCGAAACAGGTGGAAATGTGAAGGTGCAAGGTCAGGACTATACAGCGGATGCACTAACACATCCCAGCCAAAGTCTCTTAATTTCGCTGAGTGGCTAAAGATGTGTGAGGTCTAGCGTTATCATGATGAAAAACCACACCCCTTCTGTTGATTAATTCCGGCTTCTTTCTTTCCGGCTAATTTCATCACCAGTTATCAGCTTCTTCAAAAATGGTTCGGTTTCATTACGTCGTAATAAAGAATCACAAATGAGTACACGGTTCATTAGGTTTCTTTCAGTGAGCTCGTGAGGTACCCAAATATCGACCTTTTTTATGTACCCAGATTTTTTCAAATGTGCCAAAACAATTTTGTGAACTCCCAGTTCTTCAGCTACGTCGTAACTACTGATATATCTTCATCTTGCTCCACTTTTTCAAAAATGGCATCCATTTTATCCGTAATAGGGCGACCAGAGCGTCGTGCATCTTTGACATCAAAATTTCCGGATTGAAAACGCTTAAACCAAATTTGTGCTACTCTCACAGACACTGCACTAGGTCCATAAACATCGACCCGAGTCGATTTAAAATATGATTTTACCCAACTCTTTTCTGTACATTTCCAGTGTTTCGCAGTACGTGGAGCATATCTGTTAGCCCAATGGGACCATTCGTTAATGAAGTGGTTAGCTGTGGGTTGGGCATCTTTGACATTTTTAATTGTAACTGCAATGAACATACATTCGATAGCTGGTTTTTTAATGAGGAATGTAAGTAAATTTCATGTTTTAGGTTAATAAAAGACCATCCAATGCATAGTTAAAAGCGATCAGCGACAATCAATGTGAAAAATGCAGGTAAACGCATCTATTTCTGGGAGTTTTCAAATGTTGAAGGATTTTCCAATACATTCAAATAATGTTTGCTTTTTTCAATAGATAAAGTAATCATTGTTAGAAGAAAGGTTTGAGGTAAATTAAAAATATTTTTGGTGAAACTGAATGATTTATTCATACTTGTTTCTACCATGTCAGGCGTTGAACCACCTATTTTACACACCATATCTGGGGGACATTATCAGAAACCTCGCGTAGTCCACTCACCACACCCCCATGTCTTCATATTTTTCCTATATATTGATATTATTAATGGAAATAACTTTTCTAGGAGAACCTTTGCTACTAATACGACTTTTGCCGATCGTTAGTCCGTTTGGAGTTACTGACCTAAATAGGTGACTATTTGGACACCAAAGTTTAGTAATTTTCTTTGGTGCCCAATTATTAGATATTATTAGGAGCACGATTTTTTCCACTGCATGGCAAAATCCTCTCTCCTTTCTTTCAACTTCTGTTGATGTAAGGCGACTGTCTTTGTTGAAGGAGTCTAGCTCGACCCGCCATCTCCGTTTGGGACTGCTGCGATGTCGCTTGCCATTAAGAGGAACCCATTGGTTCGTGAGTTTGGCCTATTGCTCGTTTTACATGGGTCAATAGTAGATATTTAGTAAACGATTGATGTAAGTCATTTCTATGTCTTGATTCTGAAGGCCAGTCTTGTGTCTCGAAGGTATACAAAAGGTTCAGGGAGACTGGAAACTTTTTTTTTTAAACTTTGCCCACACTAGGAGTTTCTCCTGTATTGAGGGTGCGTTTACAAACATTTAAACTCACATACACAAACAGCCAGACCCGGAACAACTACTTGTACCTCATACAAATATTTGTTCCGTGCGGTAATCAAAGCCGCGACACGCAGCGCAGCAGTCAATCGCTTAACCACTGTGCCAACCGCGCCGGCACTACGTGAACACGACAAACCTGAAATCGTGAAAAAAAACAGCTGTTCCATACATTTTGACGAGTTATTCGAACATAAATGTAGAGAACAGAAGATTTATTTTCGCGCTTTCAGTTTTGGTCCCATATTAAAAGTTGTTCATAATGATGAGTACAATGAGCCCTTAAGAGGTTGTGCGTCAATTTTGGGGCATGTTGTATATCAGCTGAGAAAGCCGCAAATAGATGAACATTTGTATTTTACCCTGTGATTTTTAAGCGTGGCTCTGATAAGCTTTCATAGTCGTTCCAGTTTATGGAGACCCTTTTTTTGTTTCGTCGAACCTGTCGATTAATGGCCGTATATATAAAAAAAAAGTTCTTGTTTAATGCCATATTAATAACATTGTCTTATCATTCTAGAATGTTGCCGGTGTGTTTAGATCACATAGAAATTATGGTCCTCCAGAAGTCGAAGATCGAAAACGGAGATTGTATTTTAGTGAATTTACACGGCTAAGAAAATGCAAACATAAGTGTTTGATTATAGATGTAAGTAAGTATTTCCCTAGTTACTAAATATAAATATGTATTCTTTTAAAAACACCATAAACTTACGCCTTAGAATGCAAAACAACAAATATGCTGTGCAAAGTGTAGTATGGTATAGGTACCTACGCGATCAAAATGTAGGGAACAGCTGTTTTAATTTTCGGGTTTGAACCTGCTGTAAAATTTGTTCATATCATAAGTACCTAGTGCACTCTCTTAAAGTATGTTCCTCTTTTAACCTAACACTGAATATTAATTTCTTATTGCTATGATACCATTTTATAAGTTAAAATATTTCCATCTAACTAAAAAAAAAATGTTTCTGCCTACCCCATGGTAAAAAGGCGTGAGTTTATGTATGCATGAATCCGCTTCTCTGATTTTTTTTTTTTAAACGAAAGAAGATCCCGAGTAAGGGTAATTCTTGCACAAAGGAGGGTTAAACCACTTAAATCTTGAAAATAGCAATTTTCTTTACGTTATGATTAAAATATACAAGAGAAAAATAAAAGTAATTATCGTAAGGGGCTTTTTTTGTTAAGAGGTTTAATTTGTCAATTTCCATAACGATCGCTTCATGCCGATAGCACACCTCCGCCGTGAAACCTAAGCAGCGAAACCGCAGTAGTTCAATTAAACTGGCTCGCGTCATGTTCCGCTACTCGCATCCGATTTCAGTAGCAGAACATGACGCGAGCCAGTTGAAATGAACTACTGCGGCGTCAGTGGTTCAGGAGTGAAAAGGTAACGATAGAAGACAGACTACTTAGAGTTATTTTAGAAATTAATAACATTAGTATGGATAATTAGTTAATAATTACTATTACTTCTATTTAATAGTTCCAATATGGAAAGACCACAATAATGAACACACGGGAGACACGACTCAGAGTACCACTTTTGGCATAAAGCCTTTGACGAAACTGCCTTGAATAGCCTTTTTAGGTTTATGTCGGGGCTATAGAGAGGCTGAATGTAAAGAGTTATAAGTTTGAAGGCTTGGTCGCTTACTATTTATATTTCCTTTTTTCGTTTTTCAGGAATGGTTTGAATGTAGTCATCAAAACTTAATTCTCGAGAGCACAGTAAGACTTACATCATCTAGGCCTTCGGATACATCATTAATGAACATATACGATACAAATACTACGAGCGAGGTCGACTTGGCTCCGCCATCATGAGCAGATCAGCATCCTTGACCATGTCTGTTCTATTTAGGAGTTTAATTTAGGCCAAGTTTGTTATAGATATTTGTATATATATTTTTTACGAGTATTTATTTGTATACTTAAAAACCCCTTTTAGAAATATGGATTTATTATAAAAGCATAGAGCCGTCTACGGAAGTGCGAGTAACACGTTAAATTATTTAATATTAAACCGGCCAAGTGCGTGTCGGACTACGCACATTGAAGGGTTCGTGTCCGATATTCGGTCCGTGTATTGATTTTATCGACATCAAAAATAAGTTTGTATTTCATAGTAAGTAATTCTCAAAGAAACTGTGAAAAAAAAAGTTATTTGTGCGGTTGTTTCCGAAAAAATCCTATTTCTCGATTTTATTTATTATTTCCTTTACTTTTTATAGTCTAATATAAAAATTACATTATTAGCGAACAAAGGAAATATTAGAATATAAAAAATGAGTACCACCGCGCCGGTGCAGAAAGAAGTAATGCTTTCTAAATCAAGCCCTTAACCAAGCTGTCCAACGAGAACCTCCGCAGGTGTTGGTCGAGGCTCTTGAATATTAAGCCATTGGGTGTCACGACTATCGGCACAATGATCCCTGAGTCCACATCCCACAAGTCGACAACCTCGCGAGCCAAGTAAAGATACTTGATTTGTTCAATGTTCTCGACTTTCACGAGGTTCCCGGCATGCGGGATTGTTATTGACATAACAGTCCCGCATGCCGGGAACCTCGTACAATCAGGCTTATTGGCAATAATAGTCCGGTCAGCGACCATGGATCGATTGGACAATGTAATATATCCAGTTACGAGCACTGGGTCGGGCACATACCTGTAGTAGGGCAGTCTGATTCCGTCATCAACGTTGTGTCCATGCAAGACTCTTCGTTAGCTAGACGAGAACATTCGGAGATAATTTGTCGAATTGATTCCCCCAGATGGTGGCATGCCCGACAGATGTCAACCGTGGCATTTTTACTATTAAATCTCCGGTAATTGTTCGTCATGTTAACTTCGTCTATAATTACACAGACAAAACCTTCGGTTGGCCTAAAGAGGTCACCGAAACGCAGCCAGGTTACGGACCCTAGCAGATCAACTACAGGTCCATGTAGGCTAGGACCCTGAAAAAGCGTCCGTGAAGCTCTTTACTCTGCCATACCTCCCTGTGATCGTTAGTACTCGTATCAAGCACAACAGACTGGAGCCAGTTCTTTTTACCAAGAAGAGTGGGGTGAGGCCCTTGTCCACCGCAACCATATCTCAATGCATCTCGGCTCCGGAAGATAATCTATGTGATGAATAATTCATATTTATTTGAGAAATAACTGTGAAATACACTTAAAATGTCTAGGGATGAAGTACATTTTTAACTATAAAAAATAATCCAATTAATATTTACCAAATCTAGTCATCCAGACTGGCTTCTTACTTTAATTCCTATGTTTAAGTTAACAACTTATCCCTATATTTTGTAAAAATTAAGAAACAGCACTTTTTGCAAATTGTGGGAAATTAACCTAAGTTAATGTCGTCAATTAAATGGCGAATATTTTTTTTATTGCAAAGATAAAACAAAGAATAATCTGTGCTTCCACCATTGACAAGAATTACACAAACAGCGAATTGGCATGCTTAAAATCAGTTCTTCAAAATCATATTGAGGAATGACCGTCCACGTTCTTTCGAACAAGTCAAAAAGTTGTTGAGCTCTTCTTTGAAGCATATCCCATGCGTGCTCAATTGGGTTGAGGTCTGGCGATTGAGCAGGCCACGGCAGAACGTTGATGCGAGCATCGGCAAGAGTGAGTGTTACGACCCTACCCGTGTGTGGACGTGCATTGTCGAGCAATAGTCGAAATGAATCACCCAACCGGCTTCGCAAAGGGATGATCACGTCTGAAACAATACTCTCCGCATAAATCCATGAGGACCATTGAGAGTGCCTCTGATCCAAATGAGATCGGTTCTTCCACCGATTCAAATACAGGCCCAAACCATTATTGTTCCACCTCAATATCAATGAACTTCCTGACAAAATTTCAAACATTCTTGACGGCCTCCAAACTCGAACAAGACGTACGTCTTGTATCCGGCCTCATACCGAAACGAGATTCATCGGAAAAACAAACAAAACTCCAGTCTTCTTTCTCCCAATTTCTGTGTTCGCAAGCCCCATTATAAACGGGCCCTACGATTGCGGGGTGCTATAGGTGGGTATAACTATCAGCGGCCTTCGGGAACGTAGACCCACTTCACGTCAACGATTTCGGATGGTTTGGTCGCTTATCAGCAAGCCTGAAGAGCTGTGGCGCCTCGTAGCCAACATCATGGCGGTCATGGTACGATTCCGTCGAGCAGTATTTTGGATGTACCGGTTCTGCCTGTGAGTGGTGATGCGAGATCGTCCTCCATGTCGCTCGGCTACGCTGCCCGTGATACGATAGCGTGTCCAGAGGCAGCTTATGACGCCCTGTGTAGTGCCAAGAGCTTGCAACATTCCGATGGCTGTCATCATCTCTTCTCGTGTCAAATGATGTCGTTCCTCCTAATCGATGCAATTTTTTTCAGTTCCGATGCAGTAGTTGTAATGGTTTTGTAAAAACGCTATTCCACACCCATATTGTAATCCTAATTGACAGTTGATTTTCTATTTTTAATCAAAATTTAAAGAAAATTATTTATTCAAATAGCGAAATTTACTAAAAAGAATCAATAACGATCCGAAAAAGTTAAAATAATAATCCTCAATAGCAGCAATACTCTAAAACGTACTTGATCCCTAGACACTTTTGATGTGAGTAATATTCGAAGTCCATGCATTTTGTCATAATATCATGAGTTCTGAATGTGAACAGACAATTCTACATGTTAACGTCCAGAGATTACATGATTATTTAAAAATAAAAATAGCCTTTATTTCCTCTGACCCTTTGTACATAAACATGTACAAGTTCTTATAAACTAATCAGGTAAAGCTGTCTTGCAAAATAGGCCTCCTCTATCTCCTTCCACTTATTCCTGTCTAGAGCTGTTCTTTGCCAACCTTTTGGCAGATCATCCTCCCACCTTTTCACCTGTCATCCTCTACGTCGTTTTCCATTCCTTGGGTACCATTCTGTGACTTTTTTGGTCCATTTAACAGTTTTAGCTCTCATCATATGGCCTGTCCATTGAAGCCTCTCTCAACCTGCAGGATCAATAGGTAAGCGTTATGTCAACACATCCTTATAGCAGAAATGTTGACCACCATGCTTCCGTTTACCTTCCACCATCTAGTAGAAGACGACTTTGGGTAAACGGTAGTCTTTCATAGGAAGGACGTATTCACACCACCTGAAAGATCGTTGCATGAATAATTATTCCATTCCATACATTTCGGAACGGCACAGAAGCTCCGTATTAGGGACGCGATTCTGTTAAGTAGGTAAATGACAAATAAATACAAATTCTGGGGCATCCATCATTGATGTATTACATAAGAAGATAGGCCACTCTCTAACACCACGTAAATATTAAATGGACCTGATGTCGTGCGTCATGTGCTCGGCAACCGAAATAGAGAGACATTACGCGGGCTATAGCGGGAACGAGATAGCAATAATTGTCACTGTTACGTACCCATAACAACTCGGAAACAAACTACAATTCGGGTATTCCCCGCAAACCGAGAGTAATGTAGGTCGATTGTGTTCTTTCCCCTAATTTATGCGGTCCACGTCTAGGAGCGCGTATCATATCTTCCTGTTTAATACATAAATGGCATCCATGTAAAAAATAGTTAGCAATATAGAAAAGGCATTGAATTCTCCAAATACACTAGGTTTGGTTCTATGCGGGCCTTTAGTTTGGTACGGGGCACCATGTGTTGAACGTTGAGATTAAAAAAAGAAAACGCAATTCATTGAAACCGATGGACTTACAGACAACATAGTTAGGTGGTGAATCGGTGAAAACACATATCACAACAATCCAGATATTTTAGTTGTGAGTATGAAACGAAACTACAAAGAATTTCTTTAGGCATTATAACAAAATGCGCAGTTATTTATATCCGAACAGGAAATTTTAATAAAAAGTGAGTTTATACTTTAACCCTTAAATGCACAAGATGATTGTTTTGCTTGAAAAAAATACATATGTTACATTATAAGGAGTAAATTCTGGGCCTTTCCTGTGTTTCCCAGGAGTTTCAAACTTTCCATCATTCTTAGAACCTTCGTTGACTATCCGCCTAACTGTACTCTCTGATTTTCCTGAAAAAAAGTTAAAATAAATCGTAACGGAATGGAAACAATAACTTATTGACATGAAGCAATTAATTCAAATTCAAAATTAGTTGAAAACCTGAGTTGTACCATCCTAATGTATCAAAAATTATGGTCATACTCGTACTATAATATGACCTACTTACAATGTCAATCTAACGTAAAAATGTGCAATGTAAACAATGTCTTTTTTGGTCTTCAAATCGTAAATTCAGTAAATTTGTAACTTCAGGCAGATTAAAAACAAACAATAGCATGATTACATACCCGTCATAGATGCTGTTCGCCCATAAACATCATCCAAATCCCACAAAATTCTTCCAGCTTTATACTCCGCGAAACATCGCTGGAAAACTTTAAAAATCACTTCTCGCGTGCCACTCCGATTTACTTTACTTATTTTTGAATCTTTTCTGCGTAGTTTGGGCTTATTTTATTGCAGTTTAATCAAAACAATAAAAAATACGAAAGGAAAACTGTTCCACAACTCAAACTCGATGACAGCATTGACAGCTGATGTACATATGTTTGATATTGCCAGACACATTATTAATGTTAGTTCCTCAAACATTCATATCACGACTTTATAGACGCACTGTATTTGTAATTTTATTCTACGACTGACTGGAGGCTCCTGTCTACTGCTGGCATTTGGTCTCCCCTTTTGGTAAGGTGGTGTGAACTGAGTACTTTCTGAACTGAGTTGACTTGTTACTTTCGTTGACTATCAGTTCCATAAATTCCTTATTACAGTAATATGTAAAACATTGGTATGGAGTCTCCAGGTCCATTTAAGCTATAGAATACTGTGTACTACCTCTGAAAGTAATATTACTTTCATCAAAAGCCATGGATTGTTTCTCCAAGTATACCTCACCTGCGAACTGCTTGAAGTGTGTCCACGATGGCGAATCATTCTGTATAGCTGGCGAATCATTCTGTATAGGCGGTGAATCATTCTGTATAAGTAGTGCATCTTCATTGCTAGGTACTACATCCTCTTCATCTATCTGGCTTTCTAATTCAGCTCGTAGTTCTTCCCTAGTCAAATAATAGTCAATATCGTCTTACTCTTCATCTGTAGAGATTTCTCCATTTTCTACCTGCTGAAGCCAATATTCAATTTCTGTTTCACTGGAAGCCATGCCTCATCATCATCATTTCAGCCAAAGACGTCCACTGCTGGACATAGGCCTCCCCCAAAGGGAGGGTTTGCCATAATCGCCACACTTGGCAGGCGGGTTGGCGATCGCGATATGGTCTTAAAATGCATAGAGAACGCTGCTGCCCATTCTCTAGTAAGTCCCTTAGTCGCCTTTTACGACACCCACGGGAAGAAATAGAGGAGTGCTATTCTTTACGTCTGGCACCACACAGACTCCACTCCAGAGACGCCACACCACAGAGAAGCCATGCCTACAACCGAATAAAAGCAAACATACAGCTAACAAACAAAGCATAAATAAAATAAAAATCAAAGCAAAGTCGCATAAAACGGAAACAAAACCCGAAAAAAACATGTAGAAGCATGATGTACCTACCGTTTTTAACCGACTTCACAAAATGGTTCGACTTCACAAAGTCGTCTGTTTTTTTTTTGTTATCAACATAAATTCGGCATAAATAATTAATTAATTAATTTTAATTTGTACATCAATGGGCTGATTGAGGCGCTTAGCGAGCAGCATATTGGTTGTTACATAGATGGCGTCTGTTTCAATAACATCAGCTACGCGGACGATATGGTGCTGCTGAGTGCCTCGGTCTGCGGACTCAGAAAACTGGTGAGTATCTGTGAGGGTTATGCAAATGATCACGGACTTTTGTATAACATAAGAAAGAGTCAGTGTATGGTCTTTCAGGGCGGGCAGAGAAAAGTTGATGAAATGCCAGCTGTAAAGCTGAATGGCACACCCTTAGAAAGAGTTAATATTTTTAGGTACTTAGGGCACTTAGTAACTCCCGACTTGAAAGATGATTCAGACATTGAACGGGAGCGAAGGGCGCTGTCGGTCAGAGCGAATATGGTAATCCGTAGGTTCGCGCGATGCTCAGCAGAAGTTAAAATTACTCTCTTTAGAGCCTACTGCACTACATTATACACATGTAGCCTATGGACTAACTACACGCAAAAGTCGTACAGCGCCCTTCGAGTCCAGTTTAACAATGCGTTCAGGATGTTCTTGGCTCTCCCCCGTTACTGCAGCGCTTCGACAATGTTTGCGGAGTCGCGCGTAGATTGTTTTTATACAACAATGCGCAAGAGAGGCACCTCGCTGGTTCGGCGGGTGCGGGGGAGCTCCAACAGCATGTTAGCCGCGCTCGCGGAAAGGTTCGATTGCGCCTACATTAATCATTGCTGTAGGTTACACATTGAACATACGTAATGTGGCAACACTGCAACACTTGTCTATTAGGTACCTATTTGTTGTTTTGTTATTTTCTAATTTCTATATTAATTCAATGTATTTGATTATGTAATGTGACTGAGTGTATATAAATATTTAAGTTATGAGTCTATGATACTTGAAATAAAATGATTATTATTATTATAAATTAATTATTAAAAAAAAAAAGATTAATTTGAACTCTTAATGTAAAATTTAATTCTTACACGTCCTATAGATTTTTACATCCAAAAATATCCCAATTTATCTGAGATTCAACACGATGAAATTAGTACAAATGACCAAATCATAAAATCGCGGGGTGTAGCAAATTTTTTCGAAATGACAGAAAAAATGGCGCATCACCAATGTCTAAAAGGCAAAGGAATTATTTTCTATAATGCCAATACCAGTAAGGTTTTTAATTTTGTGGAAACGATACACAAACGTTATGTTGTAATTTTGATACATAGACTGCCTAATTACAAAAAAAGATTTATATTTTGACATGGCTTAAAGCATGGAGCCAGTTTTTGTAAAAAGAACGTAACTGTGATTGAAATACCGTTCTTTAAACAAAACTGAAAACTTAGTTCGGTACTAAGTTGTCAGTTTTGTGTTTAGAAACTTTACCATAGTCGGAATAAAGTTCGAAATTCGATAATGGCTCCATCTTTTAAACCTGGGTCTGAAGATAAACCTTGTTTTGTAATAAGGGGGTATGCGTTTAAGGGGGGTTTTTATAGAAAAATTTAAAAAAGTTGAACATTGTGCTAAAATTATACTTATTGTTTTTGGTGATTAAAGTAGGAAACAAAATAAAATTAAACAACATTTTGTATGAAATAAGAATTAAGTGTAAGCACCACGGATGTTTATAACGCATCTGCAACGATTACTTATACTCAAAATTAGGTTATCAATGCTCTTTGTGAGCCCAGGTTCAACGAAGATGCATGAAAAGTTCACCGTCTGTCACCAGATTTTCGTTTTTTTTTGTAAAGCTTTTCGTTATAGCTTCTCTCACGCGTGCTCAAGCGGTTTTAAATCTGGGCATTGCGTGGGCGACATATTCGTTTGCCCATTCTAATCATCGTCCGCGACAGCCTCGTCGTGGTGCTGAATCCGAAGTAGTCTACGAACATGAAGGTTGACTTCGTGCAGTCCCCTCCTGACAGTTTGATTGCTAACAAAGACCTCGTGTTCCGATTGTAACTTCATAAACAATTACCCAGCCGTTACGCTAGGTTGTCTTCTTGCAGTAATTTAAAAAAATTGGTCTTTTCTAGCGGTGGTTCTCAGAGTGCCGCTCAGCTACCTCGACAGTGTCTCGGTTGCGAGAATCTTTATTTATGACGCTTTGACTGACAACATTGCATCGACTTGCGCTCGCTTCCAACATGTCTGTTGCTCTCAACATCTCCTCTCTGGTTAAATGTGGGCTTTCCATGGTATAGAAGAAACCACCAATATTAATTAAATTAACAAACGTGCGAAAATTCAATTTTTTATAAAACCTAAAATCTTGAACGCACAGGGAAGAAAATGTATCGTTCTAAAGTTACATTTTATACTATACCTGCTCGAAAAGGACCTTATTACTTTTTTTAACTTAGGCAGAATGTACGTCATTACTGTTGTACAAATGTGCGGGTTGAAAAAGTGTATGAAAATCTATTGCAAACGTGCTGAGCGGGCAGAAAAAGTAAATGAAAATTCATTGGTAACGTGCTGTGGTTTTTTTAGTTTAGCGCCATTCAGTAGCTAACGTAATTAATTACGATTATAGTATACCAAAACCCAAAATGATTTTATCATCAAGCGCAAAATGATACTGGCCACATACTTTTGCTGAACATTGATTTAAAAAAATAAAACAAGAAAGAATGAACAAGTGAAAATCGCGCGCGGGCGCATAGCTTTCTTTTGTTTTATTTAGCTAAATTTTCAATTTGTGTTTACGATCTACTCGAACTGCCGTCTAGTAGTTCTTATTGAAGATTTGATATCGCCGCCTGTTATAAATTGCCTATTATTTTCTTCATAAGTATAGTATAAAGCACTACTGTATCACTCGGAAGAAAGTGCGATTCCCAATTCGTGTGTATTAAGGCACTCGGCTGAACCTCGTTCCTTAACTACACCTTCGTTAGTAATCGGTCACGTTATCCCCTGGATAACAATGTACTATTGCTGCCTCGGTTAATTTTAAAATTTATATTAAGTACATAAAATAAATGTTCCAGTTCAACTGATTGAGGTTTAATTTCTTTCAAGTTATGCTAATAAACGTGAAGTAAATTCCTAGACAGTGTTGGTGTGAGTAGTTGCTCACACACCATTATGCCATAACATGAATTCGTTGAATTTCCCGTTACTCAGAAAATAATAAAGGAAAATAAAGTCGTAGGCGTCAAAAAAGATTAAAACTTTTTTCCTCATTTTTAAGAATTCAACAAAAAGATTCATAAAAATTCGACGACTATAAACTTCGTCCCACTATTTGAGTATTTTTTGGTACCTTTATAAATAAAAATGAAATGCTGTTCGATGGTATGTGATGTGATGATGATGATGTGACCTCAAGTGATCTGCATCACTTGAGAACGGCTGGACCGATTTGGCTATCTTTTGTTTTAAAATGTTCGTAATGTCCGTATTAGGTAGGTAGGTAGGAAAGAAAAATTGGAAAGTTTACTTTGTCTATGGGATTTTTGTATGAATGATTTTTGGACAGGACAACATCTGTCAGGTCAGCTAGTCCAAAATAAAAATGATAACAGTAAAATCTTTATAAAACGGGTAAAAAGCATATGATGCTTGATATTATGAGTTTCTCTTAAAAACTTGGGTGGGTAAGTCGTTCGAGACTAGAGATGCCACGAATACACAGCTACTATTTGGTATTCGGTCTATTCGGCTACTTTTTATTATTCGGTTTTCGGTTAGAATACCGAAAACCAAGTCATGAAAAAAAAAACGCGTATGTTACTCAAAAATGTATTTACTTTCATCTCAATTTTTTACATTTAATTCTTAAAAAGGGGTACTTTCTGAAGAATTAAAAAAATAAATTACAGCGTTTGTTGATAGCAAACGATTACACTTTACCTTATAAAGTATACCTGCTTCTGAATATAGCCTCTCAATATAACCTAATATAATATTATAATATAATAACCCTATAAATAAATATATAATATAATAACCCTATAAATAAATATATAATATAATAACCCTATACATCTTAGCGTTTTCTGTCAGACTTGGATACTATTTTGCATTTGCTGACCACCACTTGTAAGGGTTTGCTGTCCGATCTAAGCGAACAGTTTTCACATAATGCATGTCGTGACGCGATCTACTCACAAATTAAACAAATACGCCTGCGGCTTCCTACCACACGCATCGCAATGGAACGCCCGTTATCACCCGCAAAATTTACCCGTGCTATGCCGAACATTCGGCCGCCGAATAATTATCACTCCGGCCGCAAGCGTGACCAAATATTCGGCAAAACCACTATTCGTGGCATCCCTATTCGAGAATGTGGCGCGCCCTTCTAATCACAATGGCGCCCGCATCCTAGCGCAAAGAGTCCTACTAATTGGATGGGGAAAAGTAATTATGGACGGTAACTCTTGTTAAGGTCAAGAACAGAGTCATTATCGCTAGTTGATTTTGCTGCTGTTCCAGTCTGCCTGGGTGTCCTAAAAGAAAGCGACTACACCGACCATTGCACGTTCGGACGAACCCGCGACCAATCGTCGCGTCGTCGCGCGCCGGCCGAATTCGCAACTGTCGAGTTCATTTTGTTCGTTGACTCCAAACGCGTCATTGCGCTGTTCATTTAGACAAATAGACGTCGTTGTTTTATTACGTGCAAGTGAAAGTCAACATTAGGGTGGTAAAGCAATAACGAGGAATTGACTATACTCTGGAAAAGTAACGTCATCATTCCGTACGTCAAAATATTGATTACATTATTTCCCACGTAAATTTCTCATAAAAAAGCACTGTGCATGTGTCGTGTTTGTGTTTCGTCTTTTTTCTGATAGCAAAAACTGCACGTCACTGGCGTCCGTTGTAAAATGCGACAAAATGATGCGAATCCGCGATGCGATCGTCGTGCGAGCACAGTGAACTACTCTGAACTGACACATCCGAATGTTCGGGACCGACCGAAACACGACCGATGTTTACATTATATCTTACTACGATAAATGTTCGGATTGGCTCAGTTCGGTCTGCACAATAGTCAATATTCGAAAGAGTGTTGAACCGAACGAAATGTAGTGCTACAGTTGAACGTTTAATCGATGTTTTTATTAGTCATTAATATTCATTTCACAAAAATTTTTAACGAATTATTCGAACATAAATGTAGGGAACAGCTGGTTTTTATTTTCGCTATTTCAGTTTTGGTCCCATAGTAAAAGTTATTGACGTTTTAAAAATAACCCTGTATTATATAACATTAAATTTCAAGGTTTCCATGACTTTCAGAACATCAGTACAAAGAAGGATAATGAATAAGTACACTTTAGGGAACATTTGATATTAAATTTTTTTTTTTTTTGTTTTTTTTATCGATATTCCTCCTTTATAACCATATAACTTTTTTACACCATCTTAAAGTAGAGGTCGCAACAACAAAAAGCCGTCCTGAAAATTTAAAAAATTCAAATTTTGTTCGATTGAAAATCTGCACTTTTTTTCAATTAAATTTGTAGAAAAAGACAAAAATATATAAAGGCTTGAAAAAAGTTGCAGCTTATTTAAAACATAAAATGTACATTTTCACAAAATTTCATTAAAATCGGATAATTTTTGTCAATGATAAAAACAAATGAAAAAACCGGTTTTTAGTGATTTTCTCAATTTTTAAGGTAATGTCAAACAATTGTTTGGATAAAAGTTGTAGATTTTTTAATTTCCTACAACTTTTACATTTAACTTTTTTCGATAGGAGATCTACTTTTCCCAGAGATCGTGAAAAACCACGTGTCACCCCTCAAAACACACATTTTCACCCCCTACCTCCCTTCCGGTCATCTGCGGTCTAATCGATTTTTCCTCGTTTATGTATAATTTATCCAAAATTTTCCCGCCATCCCTATATTGCTAAGAATTTTTCTGATTTTCGGACTCTCAAAAGCGCTTTGGCACTGGTCTATATCTAGATTTGGCAAAGTGATCGACTGAGTCTGTAATTAGCTACAAACTCAAAGTCGGGCACTAGATTGGTATTGAAAGTCACGAAGTCGTCTGCGATTCCTTCTGCGCTCCAAACGCTCTTCTCTGACAGCTTCTTCCACCAAAAACATACCTACCCGTAATGCCATTTCACTACAATTTTAAGTATGGTACATTCACTTTAACACTTTAAACAAATATAAAACTTGAGATAACTGTAATAAGTATTTTAAATTCTATACTTACGATATTTAAAAGATAGCTATTTTGCTGTCGTGAGGCTGACAAAGTAGCTATGTACATATATTTTCTATAGACCGTCAGGATTGAGGAGCCACATAAAATGTGTTATATTTCCGAAATTATATAATTTTTACATTTTATTTGTATACTATTGTAGCGGCATCAACATCGCCACATACGAACAACGCGCACACTGACGTCACGCGAATCCTGCATCGCGCAATCAGAGTTTACTACGCAACTAGCATATATACAACGTCCCGACATCAACCGTCGGGCAGTTGCCCACCAGACACGACACCCGTCTGGTCGGAGGATCCTCCCTTTTCTATGGTGGATGAGTGAACTTTACACCCTGTTCCTCATACCCCTAAACTGGTGACCCCGAGTATGAACGTCAGCGCAGCCTTCGTGCAACTTCTTCAGCGTGACGTCATCATCATCATCATCATCACTTCCTCAAGCTTTCGAGCGGCGAGTCACACAGCCAGCCAGCACCCACGGCTTCAACGGGTATCCTGACCACCAGCATGCAGCGGACGCGCATTCCTGGTCATCACCCACAGCCTCATCAGCAACCTTGGCACAGCACACTGCACTTTCGGCCGGTCCACAAGCAGAGAACATGCCTCTCCTGGTCGACGCCAGCAGCCAGCCACAACCCGGCGCTCTACTACATCCGACGCACTGGAGCATACCGCAGCGCCACCCCGACACACTGGGGAATCACCGCAGACAGTTCCGACTCACCGAGAACTATGCGGCACCAGGTTCCGACTCACTGGAACCCTCAACTGGCACTGGCAAGTATCGCAAGATACAAGACTCAGCCCACTATCGACCTCCGGTCTCCGGAGGGGAGTGATGTAGCGGCATCAACATCGCCACATACGAACAACGCGCACACTGACGTCACGCGAATCCTGCATCGCGCAATCAGAGTTTACTACGCAACTAGCATATATACAACGTCCCGACATCAACCGTCGGGCAGTTGCCCACCAGACACAACACCTGTCTGGTCGGAGGATCCTCCCTTTTCTATGGTGGATGAGTGAACTTTACACCCTGTTCCTCATGCCACCAAACTATAAATTGGAACAGATTTACTACTAAATTATACTAAAAATATGTTTTAATTAGTTGATGACTTTCCGAGAAACAGCTCGGTGAAATTTATGGATTTTTATGAATGAAAAATCAAAGCATTGTACCTATATCAAATTCAGCCGTACAATACCCTGGGCACGCCACAATTGTGACGATAAATCCCCTCTTTGAGGAGTGGCTGGAGAGGCGCCACGGCGTCCTCACCTTCCGCCTGACGCAGGTCCTCACCGGACACGGTTGTTTCGGGAGGTTCCTGTTCAGGATAAAGCGGGAGGAAACGCCCGGGTGTCACCACTGTGTGGATCGCCCGGAGGACACGGTGGAGCATACGGTGGAGGTCTGCCCGGCTTGGGCGGATCACCGCCGTGTCCTCACGGAGGCGATCGGCGGCGGCGATCTCTCGCTTCCGGCCCTGGTTCAGGCCAAGGTTCGGAGCGAGAGTGCATGGGAGGCCGTCACCTCCTTCTGCGAAGCAGTAATGCTTGCGAAGGAGGAGGCGGAACGTGTGAGGGAGAGGCAAGGTTCGCGCCCTTGCGCCCCTAGTCGCCGCAGGAGACGCCCCGGGCGTCGGGAGTCGCAAGCCGATTTCCGGCCAACGTAGGCGCGGGCCTGCGGACGGTGAGCGATGGGTAGCTCACCGTCCGATAAGGACCAGGCCCGGGTCGACGGCGCGTCGTATTCCACGCGCGCCTCAAAGAGATGTGAGCACCAACTGACGGGGTCCGATAGGGCCAATGCATGCCAGGGTTGCGAGTTTGTCCGAAAGGGATATAGTGGCCCTGGCACACAGGCAAATGAAGGAATACGGGTGGGTTTTAGTCAGTAAAAGTCTGACACACCCTCCCGCTCCGCCCAGAGCGGGAGAAGTTATTTGATAATTTCCAACCCCAAAAAAAAAAAAAAAGCCGTACAATACCCATTTTTTGCACAGATTAGGCGTAAACACTACTAACAAATTGGATTTTATTATCTGGTAATAAATGATTTGATTTGATTTGACTACTAATACAACCAAATTTTCAAAAAATCCGTCGGGTCGTTTTCGAGTTCTAAGGTGGCTCCTCAATTCAGACGTCTGAATTGAGGAGCCACCTTAAGCGACCTTAACTAACGGTTTTACTAAAAAATCCAGGATCGGGCCTACAAAATCGGCTAATTTACTACTAAATATTGGTAGTCCCGCGTTTAAATATGAGACGTCGTATTCATGCTGTTATTTGAACTCCGACACGAAAATTCAAAATTTTGAAAAGTATAAAAGTGGTAAAATACTTGGTAAGTAATGAAAACGAAAAGTGCTTCAATTATGTTACGTGAAATAAATAAATCAGTCTCTATATAAAGTATTCACTAAACTTTTCCACTGTTAGAAGCAGTTGCAAACATGCAAAAACTTGCAGACTTAGAATCTATTTGCGAAATTATTGTTTAAACAACTTCTCTGATGCAACAACATGTTGTCTTCTGAGTAAAATGTTCTTCACCCACAACCCTTTGATATATAGCGAAGAAGCTAAGGGCACAAAGCACATGAAAAAGGACAAATATTGAAATTATGTTCTATATGTGATGCCAAAATTGTTGGGCATCTGTGAACAGTACGCTCACAGCCATGGCTTGATTTACATGTCAAGAAAAGTGAATGCATGGTCTTTCAGGCCAGAGGAGAATGTCCAACTACAATACCTGCTATAAGATTATGTGGAACACCACTGAAGAGGGTTGAACATTTTAAATATCTTGGACATATGATGTCCTCTGATCTGAAAGACCATGCAGACATAGAGCGAGAACGCAGGGCGTTGTCTGTAAAGGCGAATATGATGACCCGCAGGTTTGCTCGTTGTACCACTGAAGTGAAAACAACATTGTTCAGAGCATATTGTACATCTTTCTACACGAGCAGCCTGTGGGTCTCATACACGCGCAGACAGTACAACGCCTTGCGTGGCCAATATAATAATGCATCCAGGGTGCTGATGGGGCTGCCCCGATTCTGCAGCGCATCAGGGATGTTCGCCGAGTCGCATGTAGACTGTTTCTATTCTACTATGCGAAAACGGTGTACGTCCCTGGTGCGCAGGGTTCGGGCTAGCTGCAACGGCATCCTGAGGGCATTCGCGCAGAGGTTCGATTGCCAGTACCTGAACCATTGCTGTATGGTTCACATACTGAGCAATCAAGGTCGGTAATGTGTTTTATATGGTATGTTTAATTGTGTGTTTTTTATTATATTTTGAATTTTTAATTTGATAAAACATGTTGTGCATAATATGATCCTTGTTGGTCGAAATAAACGAATTTTATTATTTATTTTTATTTTATAAATAATGATTCTGGAATTTCGTCAAGAGCTGCCGGGACTGGAATCTTCTTTGGCGTCTAAGCCAAATACTTTCATTGCGTGCTGCCCACAGTTAACGCAGCTTGTGCATTTTATTTCAAAACAAACAAACAATGCAACTGAAACACACACAAAGCAACAGGTGTCATGATAGTAGAAGACTGTGGCTTCCTTGAATACTTACCTCCTCAGAAAGCAGTTATGGCAGACCAGGGTTTTAAAGATTTGACACGTCTGTTAACAAACAAGCACTGTACCCTTGTTAGACCTCCCTCGGTTTAAAAATCTACAACAAGTACAAAAGAAGAAGTCAAGCAATCAAAGCAAATAGCGGCTTTAAGAATACATGTAGAATGTGTCATAGGTAGACTAAGACCCCCTTATTACAAAACAAGGTTTATCTTCAGACCCAGGTTTAAAACATGGAGCCATTATTGAATTTCGAACTTTATTCCGACTATGGTAAAGTTCAACAAGTAAAGACAACTTAGTACCGAACTAAGTTTTCAGTTTTGTATATAGAACGGTATGTCAATCACTGTTACGTTCTTATTACAAAAACTGTGTTGTGCTCCGCAGCAGAACCACTTTGACTATATTATATAAAAATTACAGGATAAAATGTAGATAATGTCTATATTTTTGTAGCTTAATATCAAAAATTGTATATTGTTAGTTTCTTGGAAAATATCAATTCAAAGTGGTCATGCTACAGATCATACTCTCCAGCAGAACCACTTTAAAATAACGGTTATTTCACGTTGATTATGCACAAGTCATAATATAAACAAATGTATATTTATTGTATATCGAGGTAACATCTACAATTGTAGATAAATACTTACTGATTTTTAGTAATATGTAAATGTTTTATCGGAATGCGCCTGCCATGAATTTCTTAGCAAATATCAAGATTAATACATACATACATACATAATATATATATATATTTCTTTACGATAAATAAATTAATAAATTGTATATCAAGAAAATGGATTCGTAAGCTATAAAGAATAAGTAAAAATAGACAATAATGTAAATATAATTTGTTTTATTTTTATGTACATAAAAACAATACATTTAATAATTTTTTAGCGTATATTATGATATGCGATTGTATATTTATTTTTAAATTAGTTTTGGTTACTTTGCTTATATTGTTATCATAACAATACCAGCCTGAACCACGTTTGCAGTGTGACTTGTAATGTCCTACATCACCAGGTAAACCTGAAATATACTCCACGACAGAAACGACAGAGTACGTTTTTTGTTTCAAAACAATTATTTCTGGTACATCGGTTATATTTAAATAATCATCATATTCAAAAATTATAATATCAGATAACTCGTAAGAGTCTGTAATCGTGCCATTTTCTGTGTTACACTGACGGCATAACCGAGTCTTACTAGATAACATTGAGTTTGCCGATTTTTCTAAGCCAGTCGCTATACCCTCATCTGCCAATGTAACAATATCCAGTGGTAAAATTGGACAATTTCGTTCAGACACATAATCACAACCGGAGCATTGTTTAACGTTTTTTGCACTAGAATATTCAGTTATTAAAAGACTTTCAAAAATTTTAGTTACGTTACACGTGCAGTTGACAACTTGAACATTACCTCGTATTACTTTTTCGAAAGAGTTTAACAAAATTTCTGTCCTCAATCTTAATACATCTATAGCATCATCGTGATTCGATATGGCTTTTACTAGGGTAGCAAATGCAGAACTTTTTCCTTCCAATAATTCATGAACACTCCTGTGTTCCTTGTAGGCGACCGCAAATGCGTGGGCCACAGCATCGAAAGCACATGTATTCTGGACAACTACGCGATCCATATTAGCGTGACTTTTATTTCCATTTATTAATATTTGCACATTTTTCTTGTCGACTTTTGGTTTAATTAACTCTATTAAAGATTTTTTCTTTACCTCATAATTTTTGTTACGCCAGTTTTCCTCGTAAATTGGAGTATTTTGAAATACTGATTCTCTCGTAAAGCTATGTGTGTCTTCAGGACGAATGCTGTTTATTTTTGTTTTAGTAGTACACTTTTCAATATCTTCAAACCTCTTCTCTTGTTTCTTCATGTGACTTGTTAGGTCATTATCAAAGTAAGCACACTGAGCTGACTTTATTTCACCAGATAAGTATTCAGTGTGTTTCATAATAAATTCATCTACACGTAATAAACCACTCTTTGTACAGAATAACAACTGTTTTATATTCTTAAAGTAACTTTCTACGTTACTACTGCTGGCGGCATCATTTCTTTCCTTGTAGAAAGGTAACATTAAATTGGTCCAAAGGGGAAGTCTGCAAAATAGTTTTTGCAAGCTGCCAACAAAACTTGGGAAATAATAAATATTTTCGTATATTGTCTCTTCGCTAAGGTCAGCATATAACTTTTCATTTTGTATCAGAGTATTGAACCAGTACGGCGCATCATCGTTGTAACATGTCACGTCATCATCTTCAATAACTGATTCTGCATGGTTCGGTAAGGTGTTTATTTCATCGTCCATTATTTTTGAAATGTGTCTCATACCTAATAATTTTTCTTTAGCCTCTTCACATTTAGTTTTTTCGCCATTTTTCGTATATCGATCATATCTGTTTACAGCCACAATAACTAAATTTCTTAATATCTCTTTAACTTCTACATAATTAGTGCAACTTTTTAAATGTAACAAAATCATAACATAAAACTTTTTTACGCGTAGATCTACAAATTTAAAACATTCCAGTCCATATAATGTTTTTATAAAATGAGACGAGTCTAAGCGCATAAAACAAGCAGGAATCACGTGGGTTTGTTGTTCAAGGACCTTAAAGCAATGGCTAACATATTCTCTAGTAGTAGCGAATGTTGTAAATGCTTTCACACATGCTCCTATTAAAGCACTAGAGTCATCTGTTATAATTTCCTTTGGTTTGATCATACTTTCGGCCCACATTTTTAACCACATATAAATATTATCCATTTTTTGGGTTGCAGATATCATCTGAGTCAATGGTATTGATGTGTTTTTTAGTTTCAAAACTGCGACATACAAACATAGGTGTTTAGAATGATATTGTTGGTTAGATAAATTTGTAGGTGGATATATTTTCTTGAACAAGGATCCTGTGGCGACTTATAGCTGTGTAATGTGCTTTTGAAAACTTTTGATAAAAATTCCGTTGCAATTCAGTCCAGTAATAGACAAAGAAGGGGTGTAAGGACACATTGCGGATCACTGTGTTGAAGGGAGGGGTACAACTCATAATCCACAAAGCAAGAACCACAATTTTGTGAAAATATTTGGAAGTGTTAGTCCTGTTTCTTATATTTTGGAAAGTTTTTAGACTGGGAACAAATGGAGGTTCTATTTTATCCTCATCTGTAAGTTTACTATTTACCAGTTTATTTCTGACAACAACAGGATATTGATTTTCTAGTTCAGATGCAAATTTTTGTTTATTGAAATTTGTTATTCGAACTTTTATAGGGTCGTGTAGCAATCGAGGATTTACATTAATTATTGAGCAATGAGCGATAACAACAGAGTCTTTTCTTTCAGTACCAACTGTAAGTTTTCCTTCGCATTGTTTGCAATATCCTGTGAATTTGACGGTATAGTTATCATTTGCTGTATTATTTTTAATAATCCATGTGCATCGATTTGACGTATACTTCCAAATATATTCTCTCATATAATCCGTCCATTTATTTATTGGCATTCGTTTCATATTACGATATTTAACGTTAGATTTATTTTTATTGTTTCTAGCATAACAATAAGATTGTGGTTTAATATGTTCCCATTCTTCTAAACTTATTTCAAAAGAAACAAAGTCTTTGTCGTTGTTATTACTACAAGTACTATTGTCACTGCTTCTATCATCAACATTAGAATAGTCACTACTACTGCTTTGACTGGAATTGTCTTGAACACTCATCTGTTTCTTCAGGTTTCTTTCTTCATTTACATTTCCAGGGCGGAAAAAAAAAATGAAATTCCTTTTAGCCGAGAAATACAGAGCATATGCAGACATTCGCGAACACAATGTTTTACTTAAGTTCTTGTAAACCACACTGCACGAGGACGGTAGCTCAGATTCACATTTAAAATGTTCCTGATACTGTATAAAAACACTTTTTTGTTCTTCCAAACTCACAGATAGTCTCTTTCCACGCTTCATGTTAAGGTTTTGCAGATCACATACAACAAATCAACCGGTCTACGCGTTTATTTTCTCATGATGAAAAAAATGTAGGTCAATGTATTCTTTACTAACACTTACCTACCCTCTTTAGATCATCAAAAAAAAAATTAATAATGTAAAGCGTGAATCTAATTATATACATAATTATTTATTATGACATATGAATTACTCATTACAGGAAAATAATAGTTGTTCAAACAGATATAGAGAAGTACGTATAAACGTTACATACCTACTTACTGCACCAGCGAAACGTCCAGGGAACAAATAAAAAAAGCTTTCTAAGTAAAATACGAGATGGCAGTGTATTCAATTCCGCGTCTTTTGATGGGTAGCAGTCTGTGTGCAAGTATAGAGATTAACGACATTAAAAAATAATTAATAATTATAAATGAATTGTAGATGTTGTTATATTGATATACAATTTATTAATTTATTTATCGTAAAGAAATATATACAACATTAGTTTTAGTATACGCAAAACCCGAAAAGGGGTCATTGTACTCATCATTTTGAACAATTTTTTCTATGGGACCAACCTTGAAATCGCGAAAATAAAATCAGCTGTTCAATACATTTGTGTTCACTTAAATCGACAAAATGTATGGAACAGCTGATTTTTTTTTCGCGATTTCAAGGTTGTTCCCATAGAAAAAATTGTTCAAAATGATGAGTACAATGACCCCTTTTCGGGTTTTGCGTATACTAAAATTAATGTTGTATATATATTATGTATGTATGTATGTATTAATCTTGATATTTGCTAAGAAATTCATGGCAGGCGCATTCCGATAAAACATTTACATATTACTAAAAATCAGTAAGTATTTATCTACAATTGTAGATGTTACCTCGATATACAATAAATATACATTTGTTTATATTATGACTTGTGCATAATCAACGTGAAATAACCGTTATTTTAAAGTGGTTCTGCTGGAGAGTATGATCTGTAGCATGACCACTTTGAATTGATATTTTCCAAGAAACTAACAATATACAATTTTTGATATTAAGCTACAAAAATATAGACATTATCTACATTTTATCCTGTAATTTTTATATAATATAGTCAAAGTGGTTCTGCTGCGGAGCACAACACCAAAAACTGGATCCATGGTTTAATCTATTTCAAAATATAAATCCTGTTTTGTAATAAGGCGGAGAGAGTTTCATATGTTACGTGGCCTCACGCACATGCGTTTTGACCATAACTTTTTCCCTGTAATAGATGAAGTAATAAAAATAGCTTGTGGATTAATTAATTTACAGGATGTGTTAATAAAAAAGCAATTTTAGTTTGTATAAAAATGTGTTTTATTTAAACAAAATAGGAAAAATTGCATCTAAGAGATCCTCACAGAACCCCTTTTCATATTGTTCTTCAATCATATTAATATTTTTTGTACTTTCAAAGTCACTTGATGCAACACAGAACAGAGCTTTAGTTCTACTGTATAAATGCATTTGAAATTGTACCTGTGCTTTGTATTTTAAAGAGACTTGGTTTTCTTTAATGTATTGACTCAAAATAACAAAATATAACAAAAACTCAATAAATTCTTGAGCATTTGTAGGTCTACTTTGCGTGCTACTTATTAAATAATGAATTGACAATTTTTCCAAGTGATTTGGTACTTTATAATATTTCATGTTGATTATCCATATTATCAACGATGGTTACTCTTTAAAAATCGAGAGAAAACTGACATTTTGTGATCAGCTTGAATCATTATTTGTCTTCGGTAATCAACACATGTCTTTTGCTTTCATGAATTTTAAACTTGTGCCTACCGAAGATAACTTAGCCTTTTTCCAATAACATTCTACACTTGTTGATGGTGGATCCTCACTGCGTCTATGAAGCCAGGCTAAGAAAGCAATGGCATGCTTACAGCCACCTAAAATAAAATATATAAATAAAATATTGTTATTCTACATTTACAGTTGACTAGCTTTTGCCTGTAGACTTGTTTATCATGTTTCTTGCAGGAACTATTTAATTTTTATTTATGAGGGAATATTACTGATAATTTTGATTTAATAACGTGGTGTTATCGTGAATTTGATAATTTTAAGTAATTACTTACCTAAATGTGCTGCACAATCTTTACATTGAACAGATAGAATATTTCCTTCGGTCTCATTGCAAGTAGTAATCAACTTTTTTTTTAAACGTTGCCCCACACTAGGAATTTCTCCTGTATTGTGGGTGCGTTTACAAACATTTAAATTCACATACGCAAACAGCCAGACCCGAAACAACTACTTGTAGGTCATACAAATATTTGTTCCGTGCGGGAATCGAACCCGCGACATGCAGCGCAGCAGTCAATCGCTTAACTAACTGCGCCAACCGTGCCGTCATCCGAATTTTGACGGACATTGTGCTCTGGTGTTACTTTAGCCTTTACCACGCAGAGATCTTTCTCTAACTTTACTTGCACTTATCTAACGGCTGAATCGTCTTATTATTCTCGTTCAGATCTGTCACAAAAAATTAAATTAGCGACTCGTTACCCGTGGTCCCGGTGGGTCGACCCATTACTGGGTCCATGGGTAATTTTAATTACCCGTGGTTCCATGGCATTAGGGATTGTTGCCGGACTCCTGACTAGGTATATCGATGGAAAATGAAAACCATCAGTTACATACAATATAATTTACTCATTCATAAGCAAAAAATACTCATACCTGAACTACAACACAACTATATTGAAAATGATGAATTCATAACCGATACAATAATGACTTATAGACTATCTTAACATTTCTAACGCGTATCCAACTGATATTTCGCCAGTAGTTCATTCCATTTGTGAATTGGTTATGAATTCATCATTTTCAATTGCTATTTTTGTTCTAGTTCTAACTGGATTATTCTTTTTATTTTTCGATAACTTGACCAAAACGTTCAGGAGACGCATTATGTTTGTGCAATTTTTTTAAAATTAATTTTGCTATTCCAAGACTCCGACACGTTATTGGATGGGTGCCTTTCGCCGAAGACGCTGACAGTTTTAACAAGATCATTCTTAAGCAAAAAAAAAAATCTGGACTTTAATGTTTTTGGTGTTGCACCGTGATTTAACATATTCCCACCCCTCCAAAAGTCGTTCACTTGGTAATAATGGCAATACTTAACATAGTGACACAACTCTGGCTTGAGGTTTACTTTTTGTAATGCCGAATATCTTATTGCCCATCCTCGAAAAAAAAAAGAAAGGTAGTGTTTTGCTGTTCAAAAATCATCAGCCTTATAAATAAGCATAATGTTTAAAGAAATGAATCATCTCTTTAGAACTGTTCTTTGAAACGGAAAAATCTGTGGAAAGGATCACACATAGCTTGCTGCCAGTGATAATAGCACCCTATAATCTCAATGTCGGGAAAAACATTATGTATGGATTTAAAGCTGCAAGTTCAAAATCACAGTGATACTTTACTGGTCCCCAGTTTGGAAACTGGGATTATAATATATTGAAAAGAGCTGTATACGTTTCGGTTTTCTTATCACTCAGTAAAGCGTTAATGATTGGTTTTGTTTTAGTTGTACTAGCAGTACTGCCTAATTCAGCGTGTATTGTAAAAAAATCAATGAATGAAAATGGTAGCAGTACTGCCTAATTGAGCGTGTATTGTAAAAAATTCAACGAATGAAAATGGGCTACAATTGAATGTTGCGTCACCAAATATTTCCTTGGTTTGCTCAATTTTAGCTCTATCTTCTTCCATAAAGTACACCAAAATTGTTGTGTGTTGATAATAATATTCTGCCAACACAAAATGTCAGTGTTGCAGTGGAACTTGTACTTCATGAAATGTTTTAAAATAAATGTTAGTAACTCCAGCTTATTCATTCCGCGCGGTATAAAGACGATGCTTGACACTGTTTAATTCCGGAAAGGGATTCAATGGATACAATATATTGTTCCCTTTATCCATCCAGCTCTCTTTCGGCTCTTCATATACCTAATTGTGTAATAGAACGATCAGCCTCCGATCTTAAACTGCCTAAGATTCGGTTAGTTCATTTGATATACCTAATATCCGGACATGTATGAGATATGTTTTTTGTTACAATCTGTTCCTGTAAGAATGGGAATACAAACTTTAAAGCAAATAATGAATTTAAATTATACTACTTTTACGACAGCCAGCATAAAAATTTCAGAAAAAAAAAACGATATTCACTTTATTAATAGTTATAGATCCTTTCCACTGATTTTTTCGTTTCAAGGAACAGTTCCAAAGAGATGATTCATTTCTTTAAACAGTATGCTTGTAATGCTGATGATTTTTGAACAGCAAAACAGTACCTTTCTTTCTTTTAATTATTTTTATCTTATTTTCCATGTTAGCAAATTAATTAACCAAAGTTTCAGCAAAAAAATATTCAATTTCAGTGCGTACTTGCTTGTAAATAATTATGTCAAAATGACAACGTACGCTGTCGTATGCTATTATTATGGACTTATATTTTTCATTTATATATTCAGAAGTCCAGGAAATAATCCCTAATGCCATGGAACCACGGGTAATTAAAATTACCCATGGACCCGGTAATGGGTCGACCCACCGGGACCACGGGTACGAGTAACAAGTGAAATTAGCGGTATATTTTAGGTTATAATTATTTGATTGACTCCTCTCACGAGTATAAAAATAAGGAATTATGAAAATTTATCGAATATCTATATCATAATTAACTTGCAGCTTTTACTCCTCTTAGTACAGCGGACATCATGAACACATCAATTTTAGGCAGATTATCCGACTATGCCTTGACAAAACCGCTTTCAGTCATTGTGGCGAGTCTTGTTTTCACAGGGAGTGCTCCTTGCTTTCAGTTATTAATCCCCAAAAGACACTAACTATTCATAAACAGCGGCAAAACAACGCGATTAACCTTCAATAATATTATACAAACGACCTGTTGACAGTAGACGTCCGAGTGAACGGTGACGTCACGTTTCGTTCCGCCAATAGCGTTGCGTTTTGGAAATTTGCGAGGGAATTTGAAAAGTAGTACTTTTAAATAATAAAATTTATTAATAGAAACATGTTATTTTGTAAAAATAATCATGTGTATATATTTCATTATCAATTAAGATTACACATGATTTTTTTTGTTCATTTCTAAATCACATGCAACATGCATGTGATTTAGAAATGACTATTCACGACCATTTAAAAGCTTTAGTCTTCTGTACAAAAAGTGCAGCAAGGCTCGACTTAGGAGTCCATGTCGATCCTGTAAAAATCTCACCGTGATTTCTTCGTGGAGTGAGCTGTCAGTGTCATTCCACTAGGATTTGACCAAGGATTACATTTACAATCATAATCGAGATTTTAATAATACTTTTATGCTAATTCTATTGATCACTTTATATTATATCAAAGCTAGTATTTATGTGTTTATTTAAGTTAAATTACTATTTAAGGGGGTTTTAAATAAAATAGCAAAACAGAGTCAAACTCAATATAATGTAAAAAAATCAAAGTTCTGTTCAAAATCTCGATTATGATTGTGAATGTAATCCTTGGTCCATCTCTAGCATCAGCTTGTCGATTCTGTAAAAATCTCACCGTGAATTCTTGGGTGGAGTGAGCTGTCAGTGTCATTCCACTGATGCTAGGGATTCACCAAGGATTACATTTACTATCATAATCGAGATTAAAATAAGATAATAATATTTTTATGCTGTTTCTATTGATAATTTTATATTATTTCAAAGCTAGTATTTATGTGTCTTAACATTCCTAATTAAGGGGTTCTTAAATAAAATAGCAAAACAGACATTTTGTCAAACCCAATATAATGTAAAAAAGTAAAATTGAGTTTCTGTTCAAAATCTCAATTATGATTGTAAATGTAATCCTTGGTCCATCCCTAGCATTAGGTGGGATGACAATGACAGTTCACTCCACGCTCACTTCATCTAAGTTTTCACGGTGAGATGGTTACAGAATAGCACTGCAGGAGTGTATGTATCTATCTACATATAAATCGCAGATGGCTTGTCTAATCCACTTTTTACAGAACAGCACGGAAAACAGCAAAACGACGACTAGCGATTTTCCATAATTACTGAACTTTAACACACAGAATTGCATATACGTTTTGCATTTATCAATACAGTGGGTCAACTCATTTATATATATTACTAGCTGCGCCCCGCGGTTTCACCCGCGTAAGTCTCTATCCCGTGGGAAAGCCACCCTTAAAAATATTATAGATATACATATATATATATAGATATTCAGATATAATATACATATAAAATTTTATAAAAATCGGTCAAGCCGTTTCGGAGGACTATGATAACTAACATTGTGACACGAGAATTTTTTAAATAAGATATATTAGTCTAAATTTTGTTCGTTGTTTGTTTTGTTGTAGATTTTAGTTCAAAATGTTGTCGCTCGTGGCTCTGTGTGTACTGTGTTGGCTCTGTGTGTGTACAACAATAATGGTGTCCGAAACTGACAAAAAATACCAGTAATATGAGTGAAAATTACTCTAACTCAAGTGGAAACAATAACAATCTGTGTGCGAATAACAATTTTAACGTAATGTTAACAGAGTTTTATGAAAGTATCTGTATCCGTCTCTGTTTAGTGCGGGAATGGTAGGCATCAACAAGTTGGTACTGAAACGTAAGTGTGCACTGTTGCATGTGATGCACATGCAATGCACTAATACTTATTGCTAAATAATAAGATCGATGACGCGACTGTTCCAGCTCGCTGTTCATTATTTGCTCCGGACCGGCTGCAGTAGTCGCGCACCTATGCCTCACGGTGCCTGTCCACGGCTCCGCCAGTGCGCACTCATAGTGCACGATATGCTCCCACAACCCAGGCGATCAATCTGCTAAACGCCCTGATTACTCAGGAGTCGGATGTTGACATATTTATGTATGTATAGCAGTAAATCTATGCTTAATGTTTGCATGAAGTTTTTCAGTTAAATGTTATGTTGTTGGCGGCTTGCTGCCCGCTTTGGTGTTTACTGTAAGTGCAGCAAGCAACTATGGTTTAAATAAATAGTGCTAATAATCCTTAATAACCAAGTAACTGGGACCAACTTGGAAGTAGCGCTTGCCGGCAGTTACCGCGTCACCGCTCGCTACGCTCGCTCGGCTCGCGCGCGGTTGGTCACAGTTCTAACCTAACCTAAACCAATTGGGCAGAGTGCCCTAACTTAGTTACTGCGACCGTTTTGGCATTAGAAACCACACCAAACGCTTAGTGTGACTGCAGATAAGGCAATCTGCATTACGTCTAAACGTGGTTAACCGTTTTTTTAAAGTAATGTAATGAATCCAGCTGAACATTGTTCAGCTCTTTTACATAACGGAGTGTTTTGTAAAACAGCTAGCGGTTATGTAAAACAGCTTATTCGACAATCCATCTGTGACATAGATATAGATCCCGAAATATTTGTGTACTTGAAATATTTGTGTTTGAGAATGACATAACTACTAACAGTTGTTTAAAGCCGTATACGCATTTGCCATTCGTACCTGTCCGTCTGGGCACGATGCATGACGCGAGCAATGGTATGTAGTTTTGCAGGGCAGCAAACTATTATTGAATTTAATTCCTTAACCATGTTACTTGCCAATTCCTGGATACAAATTAGCAAGCGAATAAGTGGTTCTTAAAATGGACACGCAGGAATAAACAGTGACGTGAGCTGTCATTCCACTCGATGCTAGGGCGAACTAGACGATATATTTCGGTGGTTAAATTACTCACTGCTGTTTTATTTAAATTAATAACAAGTTAATTTCTCATATGGTCGATGCGGCATTTGTAGGTAAGTTCTCTGGGAACTAAGTGATTGGACCCCAATAACTTCTGCTACCATTCCAAAATCACCTAAAGATAACGTACTTTCACTTGAATCGAACATGTTTTATATGATTATTTTTATAGTGTTATTTTTTTTAAGTAAACAATGCTTAGTAAATCTCTGCAATTCGGGAAATAGACCAATCCGTCATCATTAGTAACTGTCCTGTCAAACAAATAGCTGTCAACAGGTTATTTAGACGCATTTTTTGGCATTTTCATACAAATAGCTATCCGTAGTAAGCGATACACCATCCCATCAATAGATAGCGTGGGCCGGTAAGATTCCATAGTGCCTGAAAGATTATTATTGGGACGTTAAAACCATCGATAGATAGATTTTTCTATCTCTAGTATGCCAAAACTGGTGATATATAGGTTATTGGGTTCGGCCACAAGGGTATAGGGTCTTACGTTGCGGGCGCCGTATTGAATCCCGAGGGTAACGAAGGATTATAGTGTTGACTTAGTTAACTTCCTCGTTTCAGTAGGGTGTTCAAGAATCCTGAGTGCAGCGAGAGATTCGAGCTCGCGATGAAGGCACCTTTGTCCTCGAGGAGAATACTCTCCTTTCACGCCATCTGCGAGACAATACAAAGCAATAGTACTAAAACTAAAGTATTTATAAAAACTACAACTAAACTTAGTAGACCTATTTAAAACAATTAAAGCTTAAAGTTAGTGTTTGATACATCAGACCAGTTGTGGAAAGACAAAGTTATGTTTTATCCTGTACATTTATTGAAGTTGAGGTAGAGTTTATTCGAGTATTACTGTTGAGTACAGTTTCAGAAACTTGGGTTTGCTCAGGAACATTTTGGATCATGAAAGTTGTTGAAACTGGTGCTTGAGGCTGCGGGCTAGATGCATTGTGTATTGACGTGGATGGTTGCGGTGACCTTCCAAGGATCAGCCGTGGTTTAGATTGATGTTGTTACGAATACGGCAGCTTATTTAATCCTTATTCTTATTACTCATAAGTTCGAAAAATATTTGACCGAATTTCGTTTCACTTAAAACTTTTCAACTAAGTATTATCATTTAGTTTTTTTTTTTTTTCATCGAATTCACGTCTGCCACTGTATCAGTTGACCTATTATCAATTCGATTTTTTTCGATACTCCGACGTTTCATTTGGTCGAAAAAGTTTTTACCGAAGTTACACTTAGCCGAAATAACATTTATTTGAAGTATTATTTTTCGAACATTCAATATACCACTGTTTTAATTACCATATTTAAATTTTATATTGAAAATGCCACCAAGTAGCCGGCTATATATTTGTGACCAAATAATATTCCGTAAAATGTTGTTTCGGTATGGTGAAATATGTCAAATAAATCATTTGACAAATGAAAAAAAGTTCAATAGAGGCTTCGGTCAATGTGATGAATGATGATGATGATGGTTGACGGCACCGTTGGCGCAGTGGTTGAGCGATTGACTTGCTGCGCTACGTGTCGCGGGTTCGATTCCCACACGGAAAAAATATTTGTATGACCTACAAGCAGTTGTTCCGGGTCTGGCTGTTTGTGTATGTGAATTTAAATGTTTGTAAACGGACCCACAATACAGGAGAAAGTGCGGGGCAAAGTTAAAAAAAAAAGAAAAGTTATTTGGTAAATAGGCGAAATATAGTTCGGTAAGATAATACCTATGACATATGATACTTCGATGATGATCAAATAATGCATAATAGGTTGGGGAAAAAGTTTCTTCGCATTTTTTAAGAAAATTCAAAACATTTTACATTTAACTAAAGTATGTAGGTACCATTTTGTTCGATAACTTTTTGCCATCTTGTAGGTAGGGACATGATCCCATTGCTATAGAAATTTTGGGACTTCTGATCAAAATACCGCTACAAATGGTTTTGGCAGTCCTCTCGTGATGTTAACCTGACACTGCCTAAAGAATTCTGAAGAGACCGAAACAGGTGGAAATCTGAAGGTCAGGACTATACGGCGGATGCATTAACACCTCCCAGCCAAACTCTTTTAATTTTTGCTGCTAGCGTTATCATGATGAAAAACCACACCCCTTCTGTTGATTAATTCCGGCCGCTTTCTCTCAACTTCTTGCTTTAAGCTCATCAGTTGTTCGCAGTAGAGTTCAGAATCGATGGTCCTGCCTGGTGGTAACAGCTCATAATGAATAATGCCCTTCCAATCCTACCACACACACAGCATCACCTTGTTGCGAGTTAACCCGAGTTTCGCCACAGTCTGTGAAGCCTGACCGGCCTTTGACCACGACCTTTTTCGCACGTTCTTGTCGTACGTGATCCACTTTTCATCACCAGTTATCAGCTTCTTCAAAAATGTTTCGGTTTCATTACGTCGTAATAAAGAATCACAAATGAGTACACGGTTCATTAGGTTTCTTTCAGTGAGCTCGTGAGGTACCCAAATATCGAGCTTTTTTGTGTACCCTGTTTTTTCAAATGTGCCAAAACTGTTTTGTGGTCAATTCCCAGTTCTTCAGCTACGTCGTAACTACTGATATGCCGATTTTGCTCCACTTTTTCAAAAATGGCATCCACTTTATCCGTAATAGGGCGACCAGAGCGACGTGTATCTTTGATATCAAAATTTCCGGATTCAAAACGCTTAAACCAAATTTGTGCTACTCTCACAGACACTGCACTAGGTCCATAAACATCGCATTTTTTTTTGCGGCTTGCGTTCATTTTTAGCTTTTTTGTAGTAAAATTTTAAAATGTTTCGAATTTCTTCATTAGATTCACTCATCTTGACAGTACGAAAAACAAATGAAAATCACACATTTTATTAATTTGAATTTGGAATTATGTTCTTTAAAATTTAAACTTTCAATGATACCAAAACCGGACAGATACAAATAGTATAGCCAAAGAGATTTTATTACAAGTTCATACATACTATAATGCGAAGACTTTTTCACCAACTATAACAAAAAAAGACGTCGCTCAATAGTTTTCGGTAAAATAAAATTCGAACAAAAATAGTTCGGAAAAGTGATCGGTTCTCCCTTATTTGCTATATAGAATTTTCAATGTAGCCCTCCACTACTGCATCAGATTTCCAGCCACGGTGTCTTTTAATCTGGTTCATGTCTCCTCCTGAATCCGCCAATAGAGAGCCGATGTTCTCCTAAAACAATGGCCCGGTATTTGTCAATTTCAGGTATTTCGCAATTTCTTTCGGCATGGTGCTGACATTTGCCAATGTCTTACCTGATGCACTTCCATTATTATAAGCGATGAAGAATCTGTTAGTGTTTATATTAGAAGGGCGAAGACTTTGCTACTTTTCGACAATGCTTACGTACTCGTAAGACGTTATAAGTTATGTATACACTTTCTTAGATTGATTGATGAAAGAGAAGGGAGGGAATGATAGCGTGACGGTTGACAGGAGAGAATGGTAGAAGAAAACGTGTTGTGTCTTAACATGGTACAATGGCAGGAAGTTGCTGATTATGTATTAAAAGTTATACACTTTTTTAGATTTGATTGTACGTATAATTGTAATAATCTAAAATAAACTAAACTTGGTAGTGATTGGTAAACTTGCCTAATTCGTACTTACGCCAAATTCGTACTCCACTTAAAACTCGGCTTTGGTAACAGCTATCAGCGCCTCTAGTGTCAAAAAATAGAAATAACAGTCGGCCATTTGACCACCTGACAGATAACACCTGTGAAGCTGCTCTCGACAAAAATATTGAAAAAGTAAGTTTTTTTCAACTATTGTTGTAATATTTTTACACATTTCGTAAGAGTTTTATTCAAATAAGGTCATGTATAACCTATTTTACCATTTGACACGTATTAATGTGTATCTTTGCGATTTCATCTGACGAGTTATCATGCTCGTAACTGTTGTCAATTTTTTTGGCGGTAAAGGACATGGCTAAATGGAACTATGGGCGACTGCCCTAGCAATGTATAAACATTGTACCTAGTAATATGTAATGCTGAATAGATGAATAGTAGTATTTCGTATGAATAAAGTTTCAGGAACTTTTTATATTGTTACAATCTTGAAAATAAAATCGTAGAAACTCTTACGTTATAGCATCGTCATAGGTATACAAACTTATATAAGAAAAAGATTTTGTTAGGAAAATCACACTACTCGTACATACCTATTATACGAATTACGAGTTATTTAGTCTCGATTTAAACATTACCAGATGGATAGAAACGCGATCTCATACTCAGTAAATTCTTATAACCAGTCAACATGACAATCATATTATAACAGCCTAGGTTTCTATGGTGACACACATTGCACTCAAAGAAGTTTGCATACTCAGTATTTAGTAGATAGGTTGCATGCATTAACTTTATCAATACGCGCTGTTTACCTAAATATGGAGAGATAAAATATTGAAATAAAATAACAACAGTTACATTTATTCGTTTATTATATATCCAGTTTAAGCTGATCTCGCATTGTATAGGATTTCCGTACAATGACAGGTCAGCGTAAACTAGGAATTTATAGCTTGATGTGTAGCCGTGTGTACATTATCTAAAACTGAAGCCGTAGCAAACAACGTGTCCTGTTGTCTCGCCCACCCTAAATACCAGAACACTGTCATGACGTGACAGCAGCAGCCAACAGTTCTGTTCCCCACATTACAGCTAACAGTAGGTAATATTGCATTGTAATATTTATTGCATTTCAGTAACCTTTTCAAAATCAAATGTTGGTTTGTCCGATTTCGTAATAATATAGATATTATATCTTTGATTTGGTTCGCAATGAAATTCGAGTAAGTTTATCTTTATTATAAATCCCGGGATTACATGTAACTATTGTTCACACAACCATTAAACACACAGTGTGTTGACGTATTTGCAGCCCGTTTATAATTTTGCAGATTTATTTCAGTTCCGGTACAGGTATAGGTGCTGGTTCAGGTTCGGGTATAGGTCTTGATTCAGGTTCAGGTAGATTTACACGATTTTGTTCCTCATTTGACTGGCATTGATGTCTCATCCTACAGGGATGACACGCATAGTTCATAACCTAAAAGAAAAGTCAATTT
Source organism: Tiliacea aurago (assembly GCA_948098905.1). Taxonomy (NCBI): domain Eukaryota; kingdom Metazoa; phylum Arthropoda; class Insecta; order Lepidoptera; family Noctuidae; genus Tiliacea; species Tiliacea aurago. Next base: position 22,170,829 of record OX402576.1, read on the forward strand.
AGGATATTTATGGAGTCATCATAGGCCACAAATGTTTATGCGATGACCATAAGTGTTTGTTTTGGTCTGGGTGTTTACAAAAAAAAAATATATATATATATTCATTGTCTAGTAAAAATTGTTGCTAGATGACTTACCTCGATAGTTAACCATCATGCTAAGATAGAGCAGAAGACCAGGCAAAGAAGAGGTGGTATGCCTCCGCAGTCTTCGATAGAATCGATAGGCAAGGCAAGTCCGTGTAGAGTAGCAGAAGGTCAGTAGGTAGCTGAGCACACACAATAAGGCCGATAAACAAGCTAGGGTCAAAAGCAAAAAGCGAAAATAATGTGAAAGCTTATACGAACGAACGGCAGGGGGATCAAACGACCGACGTCTGACGTGTGGTCTGACGTAAATAAACGGACTGAAGTTTTTCTTTTTTATTGAAGTGATTGAACTTGGAATGTAACATAATCGATTAAATAATTGAAAATACCAATTATCGTTCTTGTCGATCATTATTTAGTCAACATTCTTCGACATAAAATTGTTACTAATATTGTGATGGTTATTGGATCATTTTATTATATTGAACAAAGAGTTTACACATGTTCCGAAGCTTTTGGAAGCTTTTGGTCTTTTTTTTTGGTTCTAATAAAAAAAAAAGTGTAATCGAGAAGAATCGACAAAATCGATTTGTCACTTCTGAGTGCCGACACTATTTTAGTGCTGTTTCTTTCCAGATTTTGCCAATCATTTCTAGAAATCAGATAAAGACAATCAAGGAAATCAACGTTTTGAGACGTATTGCGATACAAAAATAATCAATATACGAGTATAATCATTCACTAATCAATATATACTGTTCATTTCAGCTTACGAAAATATATTTAAAAGACTTATTGTCCACATTTTCGTAGAATGGAACGTCATAATCTTATGCTTTTTCTCCTTGTCAAACAAAAATCATGAAAAATACTTTTAATTATTTGATTAGTTCGAAACAGTTCTAGGAGAATAATAAAACCGTAATAATTCATTAATGAATATTTGAATGATACGAGCTAGTGAGAAATGTCTATACATGTTAAGGGCAGTCGTTTAGCCACGTCCTTTAAAATTTGTTTGGCTCTTGCTCCTATTTCGTACTCGAGTTAAATTCTTTAAAAAAAACTGGTACGATTTAGGAAAACTATTTGTGAATCTGAATTTGATAATTTACCAATTCTTAAACTGTTTATGACAAATTGTTTTAATTTTTGATTGGAAAAATAACCACAAAAGTTAAAAATATAATAAACATAATATTTTAGAACACCATGATAAAAAGAAAATATTATTCTTGGAGTAAAGAAGATATGGAAGAAGCGATTAGAAAGTATAACAATGGGGACTTAAAATTCAACGAAGTTTGTCGTGTATTTAAAATACCGAAACCGACATTTAGACGACATTTAAAAGGCTTGAATACACGTAAAAGAATTGGACGTCCGAGTATTTAACGGAGGAAATGGAAGCAGAACTAGTCAGACATGTTGTTCATGATCATGCATGATCAAAAGCCACTTATCAGGTCAATCAAATATTGTATTTTATTTCAAAGTTGTACATGACGCAACTAGATGGCGTTGGCGTCGAATTAGAAGTCGCTATGGTTTCGTTACAACGATATTGTTAGGGTCTTGTGAATTTTAGCAAATATGTTACCAGCTATAGAACAGTATACAGTTTGGTTGTTTTATTTTAACCTTCAACCCTACTAGTATACACACACATAAGGTCAAAATTAAGTACTGAGGACCAGTCACGGTGTTCGGTATTTAACACATGTTCTTTTGTTGGAGTCTAGATTTTTCGGCTTGACCATTACCGATTTACGGCGCTTAGCTTATCAGTTAGCAGAAAAATACGGACTGAAACACAGATTCAATAATGAATAGCAACTAGCTGGTTGGAAATGGTATTATACATTTATGAAGAATCATCCAGAAATATCCTTACAAACCCCAGAACCCACGTTTATGGCTCGCTGTAAAGGATTCAACAAAGAAACGGTGATGGCGTTCTTCGACAAATATGAGTCCATCTTAGACGAAGGTCAATTTACAGCCGAAAAAAATTATAATATGGATGAGACAGGTTTGAGCATAGTTTACGAGTATACGCCTTCAAAAATTTTGGCTCAAAAAGGGAAACACTAGGTTGGAGCTGTCACTAGTGGTGAACGTGGTGTTAACACAACATGCATTTGTTGTATGAACGCAGCTGGAGAATTTGTGCCTCGCATGCTTATATTTAAACGTAAAAGGATGACAGAGAGCTTGATGCGTGGAGGGCCACCGAATACTTTGTATGATTGTTCAGAAAGCGGATGGATTGTCAGCACCTTATTTACCAAATGGCTTAAACATTTTATAAAATGTCTAAGGCTGCAAAAATCACAAGAAAATCAAATTCTTCTCTTCCTAGATGGCCATTCGACGCACACGAAGAACATTGATGCAATTAATCTCGCTAGGGAGTATGGAATAATTATGTTATCTCTTCCGGCCCATACCACACACAAGTTGCAATCATTAGATAGGTCATTTTTCAAAACTCTAAAACAGAATTTTAACGCTGCTTGCGTATCATGGATCCGAAACCACCCTGTATCTGTCATAAAACAAACAAATATTGCAGAAATTTTGAAAGAGGCTTATCTTCGAGCAGTTTGTATGGAAACAGGTATACATGGCTTCGAATGTTGCGGTTTATGAACTTTGCAATCGTATAAGATCAGGGATGAGGAATATGTCGTACTTGAAGAAGCTAATCTAAGTCTTCCAGAATCTCCCCGCTCTGAATTGGCTGAAGTATCCCAGAATTTAACAACTGAAATACAACAAGAACAAACAAAGGCTTTCACTGGTGTGCCACAATCTAACGAGATTTCTGTGGAAGAACAGACTGAGGAAGCTATGTCCCTAAATCTTCCTGGGGTATCGAGAATCCACCCTTTGGAACAGGAAGATCAATGTCTAGAAGAGAAAAAGAAAGACTGTTTTTCAGATACAAAAGTAGAAGATTTTACAACACAGTCGGTTAGAACGACGCTGGAAACTATATCTCAATTACGTGCTATTCCTGGAAATTCGAGGCCAATGAAAAGAAAAACTACAGGTGCTATTGTTATTACCTTATTACAGAGAGTCCTTATAAAAAAGAGGTCGAGGGTAAAATAGAAGAGACGAAGAAGAAGAATGCATCAAATAATCTAAGTGCAATGAAAAGTAAAACTACTAAGACATCACAAAAGGAAAATAAGAAAAAGAAACAAGAACAACGTGAAAACGGCAGTTGGTACTGCACATTATGTCAAGAAGACATAAAAGAAACCATGATCCAGTGCACACAATGTGAGACGTGGGTATATGAACTTTGTGCAGGAACCAATAAAAAAACCAAAGATTATAACTGCGATGATTGCCGAGAATTGGCGAAGACCATCTGTCGAATTTGGTAAGAATTACTACTTGTTTTAATAACACATTGTCGATTATGATTCTGATTCTCAATAAAGCAATGAATAGATCTCGAAATACGAATTAAGGATATAGCAGTACGATTTGGGATGAATGGTCTTAAATCGTACTTTTTTAGTTTTTTTTTTAATTGTTTATTTTTGAGAAGTTTATAAGGTTTATGTTAAATTTGATTATAGAACCAATAAAAAAGCATTTAGCAAACAAAAATTACTTTTAATTAAAACTAATTTATCTTTCCTAATTTTCTAAATATGATGGTTTTCTCTTAAGGGGTATGAAATAGGCAAGTTTACCTATATCTCTATAATATTATTGTTATTAATTGTATGTTTATTGTTTCTTTATTGTTTTATTTTTTTAATGTAAAGCATACTTAAGTTAATTTTCTGTGAAGATTACATTGTTTTAATTATAAGGTTATATTGTTTTAGTTATAAGTAATTTGATGTTAATGTATTGTGTAGTTATTTGTAATTGTTAGTAATAGTGTTATTTAAAAAAGTTAATATTATAAGTAGGCTTAGCTATCGCATTAGGTTTCTAAACCTGTAATGATAGTTTAAGAGTTTTAAATAAATAAATAAAAGGAAACCGTGACTGACTGGTCTATCAACCTATAGCTCAAACCACTGAACAGATTGGGTTGAAATTTGGCGCACACATAGCTATTATGACGTAGGCACCCGCTAAGAAGGAGTTTTTGGAAATTCGACCTTTAAGAGGGTAAAAAGGGGGGATTTTAATTGTATGAAAAATCGTATTCCATGAGTTAATAAACACGAAACTTGGCACGAATACTTACCTAAGTAAATTATAAAGTTTGTCACTTTTTTGTTTTTTTAACCCCCGTTTTCTAGCCCCTAATGGGGGAATGGCGGAAGTCAAAGTTTGTATAGAAAATTTTTAACGCGCAGTCCGATTAACTCGAAACTCAGTACTTTTACTTTAAACCAAAAATTAAGAATAAAATTTATCAGGGTTTTTCGAAAATTGACGGGGTGAAAGGGGTAGTCAATTTAACAAAAGAGGATTTTACTGCGTGGCTTCATTAACTCAAAAATTGGTATACATAACCTATAAATCAAATAATGCAAAAGTCACAAACCACTTTTCAAAAATGAACCTTTGGGGATGAAAAGGGGTGATACAGTTTGTATGAAAAATATATTTCGTTGATCTAAAAACTTGAAACTTGTCCCGAGTACTTCATCATCATTCTCCTGCCCAAATCCCAATTTATTTGGGGTCGACGTAACCTGTCTACTTATACTTTTGTATTATAAATCTACTTATACACAATACACTACACACTACTTTTATACTTATATATATTTTAGTGATATTTATTTTAGAAGTATATATAAGTAAGTATATTCTCTTATTGTATGTTTATATTTAAATTAGTGATTAGTATAGTAATCATATTAGTAAGTTTTAATTTTGATTTTATGTAATTTGTTTTCTCTTCTACTCTTACACACGTTGTCTACACCTCTTTGTCTACTTTCCTGTCGCAGGTATGCTGGAAGAGATTTCTTTAGAAATAAGCATCACCTTTGTACGTATTTTTCTGTTCCTTTTTTCTTCTCTGTATATATGTGTGTACATAAACGGTTAAATAAATAAATATATAAAAGGAAACCGTGACTGGTCTATCAACACAAGTATAAGTACCGAGTTTCAAGTTAATCGAACCCCGCTTTAAAATCTTTCCATACAATTATTTTCCGTCACTGTTTGTCGTAAGTAATGTAATATTCTGTTTCTTCTTCGTAAGGTTCAAAATAAAAAATTAAAAACAAAACGATCCTTTCTAACATCACTTGATTATCTGTCTGAACAGTGGCTTTTCTCAAGATCTATGCAACATAGAAATTTGAACTTTAGCATAATGTTTAGGTCTCCGTGACGCGTCAATTGATTGCCAGACAAAGTCCAAAATACACTTAAATTATTTATTTATTTGGTGGTCAATTAAATCAAAAATCAAAATATTTTATTTCACATAAGCCTACATGGGCACTTATGAAACATCAGAAGCTAGGTGCACGGTTCCAATTGGTTGCTTGCAATGGTGAAGAACCGGCAAGAAACTCCACGGTTACTCTTTTAACATTATTTTTATGCTTTTACAATGTTTTCAAGATACAGTGTTAATAGGTATGGGAGGACAGTGTCGGCCCGTCAACAAGTACTTAACAGAAAAAAAAAATGGTTTACAAAGCTACCGTCTATTAAGCCTACAACGTTATCTCATTCACAAATTAAAAAATAATCTTTATAAAATATTACTAAAATAATAAAAATTAAAACCTATTTATTAAACCTAATAACTAGATTGCCGGATTTGATCTGATCTGATTGATTGATTTAATCATAGGATAAAAGAGCTTTAATGATATTATCTTACCGTGTTTGGTAACATCTAAAAGAAAGGATATTGGGCAACTGACAGATCTCATGATTAGGTATTAGAAAAATATTCTGTAAAGTCCGTCTCACGAAAGAAGTCTCGCAGACGGCATGCGACGGAATCATATATTTTTTTATATAACTCAACATCATAATTACGCCCAATGGTTAATAAAGTGCACAATATTAAATAGAGAAAGGAGTCTGAGGTGGAGGGTTATTGTAGAAATATTGCTAACTTGTATAATAATAATTAGTTCCACTTATTTCCGCGGGACTTCTTTCGTGAGACGGAGTTTACAAATAAATACAATTGAAGTGTTTGTTTGTAATGTCAAAATAACAGCGTTTTAAAAGATAGTTAGGACAGTATAAACGGTACATTAAAACAAAGTGTTCCGGCTAATCTCCGAAATGACTGGACCGATTTTGCACTTTAACCTACCGGAGGTTTATGTGTGATAGAGTTCAGAAATCTCATCAATAGATCGCAAACAAGCGATGCATGGGCGGGTCGCTAGTATAGTAAGTAGCTATTTTAGTTACTAATTCAATCATTAGGTACTTATTTTTCATGCTTGTAGTCGGGGCTTCATTTAGAACCGTTTCCACTTTTTGAGTTGTGAAAACTTGATTTCTTATCTCGATAACACCAGTATATAAAAAATAACGGCCAAGTACGTGTCGGACCACGCATAGTTAAAGCTCCATAGTTAGGATGAATATTTACGCATGCACAAGCACAGTATTAATTTTACCGACCGCAAAAAACCGTTTGTATTTGTTGTATTTCTCGAAAAAACTATGAAAAACAAAGAAATGAAATGAAATCGTTTATTCTGTAAATAGGATATTAGAATCACTTTTACACGTCATATAAAAAAATAAAAAATCTAGATGTAGCCGACATTTCGTATCTGACTACCCCTGAGAAGAAATGGCGAAACAAACTCAGGGGTCAAAGTCTCTTTTAAAGTCCAGACATAATCTTGGTCAGATCATGTGAGGACCATGTAGATCCGTGTCTGAAATGGTCTTTTGAGGAAAGAACCACACAAATTTGAGTGGACCTGTCCAATCAGTGCAAGCATTTGTCAGTACTCGTGCAGCTCAACTCAAGACTTAAGGAGCTCAACGACTCGACGAACAATACCAAAGAAAGGGCATTTGGGTAGGTCGCATAAAGCGCTCAAAATGCCAGACCATCATTAAAACTAACTGAGAAAAACCAAAAATAAAAGGAAAATATTTAAAGAGAGAAAAAAAAATGACCCACATAGTGCTCATATTCACAATAAATTAAAGCAGTAAATATAATACTTTTCAAAGTAAACATTCATGTAAATTCGTATATAATATTCTGCAATGTCAATATGTATATAAAATCATGCATAATAATTAAAATGTCAAGTTTTCCGGTTTTATCACAAGGCTAGCAGAGCGAGCAGCTCAATCCCAAGCTTTTTTGTCTTCTAAATAATCAGAAATTTTATAGTACCCTTTTTTACAAAGTTTGGTTTTAATACAGATTTTAAATAGTTTAATGGGTAAGTTTCGAATGTCAGTAGGAAGTTTGTTGTAAAAGCGTATACATTGACCCATGAACCAGTTGCCTACTCTGTGGAGGCGAGTGCGATGTACAGCAAGATTGTGTTTATTCCTGGTATTTAAACTATGAACATCGGACATTTTCTTAAAACTTGATTTATTTTTGTGTACATATATTACAATAGATTTTCAAATATATATTGAGAGGCTACAGTCAAAATATCTATTTCTTTGAATATGTCACGAAGTGAATCTCTTGGACCTAGATTGTAAATGGCTCGAACAGCCCTTTTCTGTAAAACAAAGATATTATTAATGTCCGCACAGGTTCCCCAGAGAAGAATCCCATATGACATAAGACTATGTCATATGGGATTAATATTTAATTTTAATTAATAACTAAAATAAACAATTCTGGCAGTATCAGATATCCGTCGAATTTTTTTAACGGCATTGGCGGCTTATTTAAGCCTTCCTGACAATTTTTCTACGTGTGGGCCCCATTGTAATTTACCGTCAAATTCCAAGAAAAACTGTCGACTCAACAGGGTCCAACTCTATTCCATTAAGTTGAACATTGGTAGATAGCTGCCTGACATTTGGCATTGAAAATTTAATAAGTTTAGTCTTTTTCATGTTCAGGAGAAGATTATTTACATTAAACCAATAGAAGACTTTAGAGAGTGCATCGTTAACATGTTCAAAATTGACTAGCTGACGTTTGATTTTAAAAATGAGGGAAGTGTCATCTGCGAATAATACAATCTTGTGATTATCCCATATGTGATGAGGTAAGTCATTTATATAAATTAGAAACAAGAAAGGACCTAGAATTGAACCCTGCGGAACGCCCATAGTGACCGCAGGTCCTGCAGATCTCTTGCCGTTAACATCAACCCTCTGAATTCTGTTGTTCAGATAAGAAGTCAGAAGGTCGAGAGCACTGTCCCTCACACCATAGTGGTGCAGTTTTCTGATGAGTGTTTCATGATGAACGCAATCGAAGGCCTTAGACAAGTCACAGAAAATGCCAAGAGCATCCTGTGACTCCTCCCAGCAGTCCCAGGCCTCGAATATGCTCTTCAGTAATTCCACGCCCGCATCTGTAGTTGAACGACCCTTTGTAAAACCATACTGTTTCAAATTAAGTAAATTATGTGTATTGAAATGTGTTAATATTTGTTTTAAAATTAATTTTTCAAAGATTTTGCTCAATGTAGGTAATATCGAAATAGGCCGAAAATTCGTGGGATCAGTCGTGCTGCCAGATTTGAACAGTGGAATCACTTTACTAAGTTTCATCAGATCAGGAAATTCACCAGATGCAACACAAGAATTAAAAACAATTGCTAAAAACGGTGAAATAACATCGATTATTGAAGACATGGTATGTACTGATAATCCCCAAAGGTCAGCAGTTATTTTTACATCAAGATCTTTAAACGATTTTATAATATGTTTAGCATTAACAACCGTGAATTTAAAGTGTTTATCACATTCTGGTACACTTTATTTTAGTATTGAGTAAGCAGAAGTGGAGCACGACGATGACAGAGTTTTGGTTGTTAAAATGGAAATATTAGTGAAGAAGTTTTCAAACTTAGTTGCCACCTCCGCGTCTGCCTTAATATCTACATCATTGATTTTTAGATGGAAGTCACGATTCCGTACTGTCGTTCTTCCCGTTTCTGAATTAATAATATTCCAAGTTGTTTTAATTTTATTTCCAGAAGATTTTATTTTATTTTTAATGTGTATGGCTTTTGCTGAGGAACAGGCTCTTTTAAAAGATTTAGAATATTTTTTAACAAATTCTCTAAATGTTGCATCATGGTTATATGTTGTTTCATGATACAATTCATATAATCTATGCCTTCTTTTGTAAATACCTGGAGTTGCCCAATCACTAAATATAACGCGGTCACAAACAGGCAATGATTTTGAGGTGTATACCTTCCTAAATTCACAATTAATGAGGTTAAATAGTGAAGTATATATAAGCTTGATCTGGGTCGGTGTGATAAGGCAAACCCGGTAGTTTTTCCATTAAATTATTTTTAAATTGTTCTAAGCGACTTTTGTTTACAGGAATAAAACTCACAAGTTTTCTTTGAGCTCTGACTATTTTCTGAGGGAAAGTGACTAACTGGCCACAGTGATTAGAGTCCAACTCATTTATAATTAAATGGCTAGAGGGTCTTAAGTTTGTAAAAATATTGTCAATACAGGTAGCGCTAGTGGCAGTTATTCTAGTCGGCTCAAAGAACGTATTGTAAAAATTATATGATAAAGTGATTTCTGCGGTTTTTTTTCCACAGGCTGGGCAAAGGTTTCCCCCATAACTTTCGCTATACGGGATGTCCGGTAATTAATGGATAATCTTGAAATAGGTGATGGTAGAACTAAATCCTCGGGCACCTCTTCCAATTTCGGAAGATCGTTTTCGAAATAAAGATCTTTTTCAAAATGAATATTATTGACAAATTTTTCACTAAAACAATAAAGTCAAAGTCAAATTATTTATTTCAAATATGCACATAAATGGCACTTTTGAACGTCAAAATTTACAAAGAGAATATAATTGATTCTAGTCGCCCCTTCCAAAAGGTATGTAGCTTCGTATGGAGAAGAATGGGCAAGAAATTCCAGCGTTACTCTTTTAAATGTTTTACTATATTGCATCTAGAATAAAATTGCTATACCACAATAGGTAAAAATAATTAATAATGAAGCAATGACAGATAAATTAATTATGTGATAGATACATGGTGCTCACATATTTACAAACATTGTAAAAAAAAACATTTTCCTAAAAAAATAATATCAGTGTGTTAGTTAAGGTAATCATAGAATGTAAAATAAATGTCATAAAAATAATAAATTATACAATTAAAATAGCAACCAGCTTGATTTTGTCTAGACTCTAGATTGAAAGATTTTATGGAGCTGGACCAGCATGTTTCCAAGCATTCTTAGCTTGGATATACTCCTCTAATTTGTAATAAGCTTGTTTACAAAGTGTACTTGTTTTAAATTTAATTGCATTGTATCACAAAGTATTTTGTTGTAACATTTAACACCCCATAAAAGATGTATGTACTTTCAATAATCTGAAACATGGCTGATACTTATATTTAAAATTGAAATTATGTCTATCACTTATTTTATTGAAAAGATGTAGATTTTTCTTACAAACATAATATTTTCATAAATGAATTGCAAGGTACCGTCATAATATTAATCCTTTTAAATAGTTCCCTAAGATATTCTCGGCGACGTAGATTATAAATAGCTCAAGAATTTTTTTTTTAAATCCGTGTGTTAGCAGTCATACTCTTTATTGCTTGTCTATCAGCTCAGGTAACGTAAATTACTATAACAATAAAAAAACCGATGGAATTCATTAATTTGTGGTCGTGGTATACAATAATGTAAAATAACGTAACTAAACAGATTACTAGCTTTTGCCCGCGGCTTCACCCGCGTGAATGTCGAAAAATATATGACGGGAATGTACGCCGAAATATGAGTGATTTTAACTTAAAAAATAAAGAACTTTCATTAAAAACTTAATTTCATCCCCCTTTTCACCCCTTATGGGTTGACATTCTAACAACACCGTTGCGTTAGCTTCCAACCATAAGCGTAGATAATACATTTAGTAAGTTTTACTTCGAAAATTAAGGACTTTCCATACACAACTTCATCCCCCTTTTTAACCCTTCGAAGGTGGAATTATCGAAAACGAAACTTATAAAGATTATAAAAAAAACACATACCTTTGGTACCATTTGGGATATTATTTTGTAACTGAATGGCGTTTAGTTCTACCCCTATCGCTGAATGGCGTTATCTATTAATTACCGGACACCCAGTATATATATGTATTAATTAATAATATACACAATGAAATAGATTAACAACGTTTGAGAGTCATTGCATTTCAGCCGAAAGACGTCCACTGCTGGACGTAGGCCTCCCCCAGGGGGGTTGCCATAATCGCCACGCTTGGCAGGCGGGTTGGCGATCGCAGTATGGTGTTAAAATGCATATAGAGAACGCTGCTGCCCATTCTCTAGTAAGTCCCTTAGTCGCCTTTTACGACACTCACGGGAAGAAATGGGATGGTGCTATTCCTTACGTCCGGCACCACATGGATCCACGTTTGAGAGTAACGAGATGAAAAAAAAAAATGAAGGAATGGTAATAAAATTTTAATTTATTTTCAAACTTTACTCAAACTCGAAGCTTCTATTTCAATTAAACCAATTACATGCACTTTTGAACTGTCAGAGTCGGTTATTTAGTCAGAAAGTTAAAGCTATTTGCACATTCGAAAACGTAGATCTCTATGGCAAAAAAAGGGCAAGAAACTTTAAGGATACTCTTTTAAATCAAGATATTACGAAATCACACATACATACATTATTCTAGTTGCTTCTATATGTAAGAACAATGTAAAAGTATATATATTTAAATAAAATTCAAAATATAAGATTAAAAGTAAGTCCACGCAGTTAAGAGATGACCAGTCTCAACTGACGGCGCCCGTTTACGAACATGACGCGTTGATCAGCACCATCCAGCTCAACCATTTTGTAGGGAACAGACTGATCCAATCACACGTGCCACCATCAGCAAGACATTTAAGTGAGCATGACATTCTCTCAACTGCCAAGCTTTTCTAAGTCAACATACATACATCATAACATAATAAACGGCTTCATGGTACTCACATTTACAAAATTGAAAAAATGCTTCTAAATTATACAAAACTATTTGTCAACTTCCGTCAAAGTTAGCGGTAGTTTCTATACGAATATATTTTTAGTTCTGACTGTAAATAACCGTTTTTATCAATATACAGGGTGGTAGGCGTACACCCAAGCAACAAACTATCTAGATTCTGTGTTCATAGCAAATTAAATGGCGACGCGCGATTTCTCGATTTTTTTCAAAATCTGTAATTGCAGTTCAACATTTCTCAAAAAGTTAAGGATAGTCTCTTAAGACCGTTTTCCTTTAACTACAACAGTTAAGGTAGCTGCCCTTACTGCCCCATCTAAAAATTCCACCCAGCTTATTGAGTTTTGATATCTTGAAAAAATATATTTTCCGTTAGAATAATAACTAAAGTCCCTTCTGTCATGCTGTTGATTTATTTTCCGAGTTCAATATTCTTAGCTGATTCCTAGTCAAAATTACTGCCACATACTGCGGCTGGCAAAACATAATAATATTTTGTTTATTATTAACACTAGAGTGCACGCGCCCTTAAATACTCCTTGAGCGCACGCACGACAGGTGCAGCCCACTTATGGGTCAATTATTTCTCTGAATAAGACAAAAAACGAGTAAAACACAACATATAATTACTAAACATCTTTATTTTTATCTAAATGGCTCATAAAATCAACAAAATTTAGCTTCTTAATTATAATTTGAAACTTAAACTTCTTAAAAATCAACAATATTTGGAAGGTAAAATAAAAATAAGACTAAGAGATCTCTAATCTCTTAGTCTTATTTTTATTTTGGAACGTAATATTTATCATATAAGGCGTTTATTTTAATCTAATTGAATCAATTATCAAAGTAATGGGTAATAAATCAAACTATTGGCATACATTCAGAACACACGACTGCCTGATGATCGCTACAAATACGCCTCATACATTTGCTGCATTACTAGCGCGTGCTGCGGTCGCGAGCCAGAATGGTGAGGAGATCCAAGCGGGCCGCTTTGTTCCGCGAATTTTCCGCCTTCGTCTTCATTATCCTCCAGCACCCTCATCTTTGTATTTGGTCACACAATCTGTTCGGAGTTACCCGCCATCTAAAAAGTGAACAAAACAGAATAAAGCTACATGATAAATCCACAATTACAAACAACAAACACTTAAAAAATAATTAAAGTACGTTTTGTAGTAATACTGCAACAAATGTATCATATTAGGTTGGGGAAAAAGTCTTTTTGCAATATAGTATGTATGAACTTGTAATAAAATCTCTTTGGCTATACTATTTGTATCTGGCTGGTTTTGGTATCATTGAAAGTTTAAATTTTAAAGAACATAATTCCAAATTCAAATTAGGAAAAATGTGTGATTTTCATTTGTTTTTCGTACTGTCAAGATGAGTGAATTTAATGAAAAAATTATATATTTTAAAATTTTACTACAAAAAAGGTAAAAAGGCAACGCAAGCCGCGAAAAAAATTTGCGATGTTTATGGACCTAGTGCAGTGTCTGTGAGAGTAGCACAAATTTGGTTTAAGCGTTTTCAGTCCGGAAATTTTGATGTCAAAGATGCACGACGCTCTGGTCGCCCTATTACGCATAAAAGGATGCCATTTTTGAGAAACTGGAGCAAGATCGGCGCATATCAGTAGTTACAACAGTTTTGGCACATTTGAAAAAACGAGGTACACAAAAAAGCTCGATATTTGGGTACCTCACGAGCTCACTGAAAGAAACCTAATGAACCGTGTACTCATTTGTGATTCTTTATTACGACGTAATGAAACCGAACCATTTTTGAAGAAGCTGATAACTGGTGATGAAAAGTGGATCACGTACGACAAGAACGTGCGAAAAAGGTCGTGGTCAAAGGCCGGTCAGGCTTCACAGACTGTGGCGAAACCCGTGTTAACTCGCAACAAGGTGATGCTGTGTGTGTGGTGGGATTGGAAGGGCATTATTCATTATGAGCTGTTACCACCAGGCTGGACCATTGATTCTGAACTCTACTGCGAACAACTGATGAGATTAAAGCAAGAAGTTGAGAGAAAGCGGCCGGAATTAATCAACAGAAGGGGTGTGGTTTTACATCATGATAAGGCTAAACCTCACACATCTTTAGCCACTCAGCAAAAATTAAGAGAGTCTGGCTGGGAGGTGTTAATGCATCCACCGTATAGTCCTGACCTTGCACCTTCTGATTTCCACCTGTTGCGGTCTCTTCAGAATTCTTTAGGCAGTGTCAGGTTAACATCACGAGAGGACTGCCAAAACCACTTGTCGCGGTATTTTGATCAGAAGTCCCAAAATTTCTATAGCAATGGGATCATGTCCCTACCTACAAGATGGCAAAAAGTTATCGAACAAAATGGTACCTACATACTTTAGTTAAATGTAAATAAACTATATTAAAAAATGTTTTGAATTCCCTTAAAAAATGCGAAGAAACTTTTTCTCTTTCTCTCTTACCTCAATTTCACCACTTGCACACTTAATTTCCTCCAACGCTCGCGCGGGCTACTAGCGTAGCCCACCAATTTCAATGACAATTTTTGCAGACGTCCGTGAGCCGCGGGAGTCGGTACACTACCTGCGCGAGCTAGGGGTATTGCTTGAGGAATACACTAGACGATTGCGCTGTAGCGCGGCAAGTTTAAATTATATACGACAATATTACACGCTGGGTTACATATGTAGTTGTGGCGATTAGTGCTGCGTATATACTTATTTCGAGCAGTTTAGCGAAACGTTATCAAAAAAGTAGGTGGTGGATGCGGAATTACTTACTATAACGAGAAAAAGAACACGTACACGACTACACTCGGCGATAAATAGCGCGGCACTGATGCGCAACACGTGCGCTCGCTCTCGGAGCGAGAGCTAGCAACATGTTCCACTTCAAATAACTGTGTCTCAAGATGTTGCGGGAGACAGGGCAACGTTGCAGCGTCACGTAGATTGAGCGTTGCGCGTCATGTTGGGGGAAATTTTGTTCCCTAGTATATTCGCGGCTTACTCGTCCACTGAGAAAGGTCTAGGGGATACCACGCAACACTGCTCCTTCAGGTTTCCCGAGCTTACAGTTCTCTCGATGGTAAAATTAGCACATCTAACGCTAATTTTGACATTGTAAAGGGTTATTGCCTGAGTACCCCGATCCCCGAGGCCCCCGTACCGGAGGACTCTGAATACGATGAATGAGATATATATATTTTTTTATTGTTTTCAACTTGTACGGTCGACATAAAAAGTGCTTAAATGACAGGAGCACTAATTTAGTATACGCATGGAATAACAGATTGAAATGCCATTTAGGTTCAAACCCATTTGTTATTATTTTTACAAATGATAACGAACAATTATGATTTATATAGTAAGCTACGATACGGCACAAGATGACAAGACAGATTGCGGTTCCAAGCGAAACCCATCACCACAAAGAAGCGCAGAAGTCAACGAAAAAGCTATCGCAACACTGGCAAAGAACTATGAAGAAAGACAATAAATATTGCATTAACTAAGTTTTTAGAAGACCTTAGTAAAATCGTGCTCATAACGCCTAATAAAACTGACTAAATTTGTTAATATTTGGTGTTTTAAATAAAAAAAAAATCTTTTGTTAATTATTTATAATTATCGAATTACTCTGAGAAGAATAATTTGACATTACACTGATTTTGCATGTTTTGAAAAGACCAATTGATCATGTTAATATTTTAATTTTTAAAATGTTAATTACTAAAGTATTCTCTATTTATAATATTTACCTCAACCAAGCAAGACATTATCATAAGTAATAAAATTTTATTTAACATATCATCTGCTGACGGTACTTTTAAGCTAAACTGACTTTTAATTGAGTTTATCAAGATAAAAATAAATCAGGGTCCTCCGAGACGGGGGCCTCGGGGATCGGGGTACTCAGGGAATAACCACCGCGGAATCTACAACCTCCTTAAACATGAACTCAAGTAACAAATTCAAGTTAAAATAAATATACGAACGTTATTGTATGACTAACTGTGCCCACGTCCCCTGTCGCGTGTACCAATATTATACTAAAATCTAGATAGAGAATCACCTGCGAGTAAAAATTGCGTTTTATCAGATAAGTGGTTTATTTATAAATACACTAGATAACTTTTGGTCGCTGCGAAAACGACTAAAGACAAAAATTACAAAAACGTTTAAATTATCCAACGGAAACGTGCTACCGAAATAAAAATGTCTTAATAAACAGGCCATGGCCTACCCGTGTGCCACCGTTTAGCCGTAACTAGTAACCCACTCTTGCTTCGCATCGTATACCGGTGCGATCAACTAATGTGACCACATATCAAAACATCGAGATTTCTGTACTTTATCTAAGTTGAATATTCATGTACAACACATAAACCCTTCGGAATATTTTCTGAATGATGGCGAAAACCGCATCAAAATCAAATACGAAAAAACAAAACTTTTTCAAAAAAAAAATAACCGACTTCCAAAAAAACACTACAAATTGAAAAATAACTTTAAATCAAATCAAATCATTTATATTTGCAAAAGGGACGGGGGGGGGAGTGAAAAATTAAAAACATTTTCCAAAAAAACACTACAAAGTGAAAACTATCTTTAATTTCGGAAGTCGGTGTCTTTGGATCTGTATTTTAGTTTTTTGCCACCGACTCCCGAAATTAAAGATATTTTTCACTTTGTAGTGTTTTTTGGAAAATGTTTTTAATGTTTCAGTTTTCAGCGGGTCAGTTTTTAATTTATCCAAGTTACAATAGCCTAATGTTAACTGCTCATCAACTTTTTACTAAAAATTGCTTTTCCCGATGCTGAGACGTTGATTGTTGAGGAGTTCTCCTGGTAAGAACCAGGAGAACTGCCACTCACTATATGCATAGTGACGAGCATAAATTGCTTAGCAACCACATTAAAGTACCTAATCGCATCGCAACCCGTTATATACTTATTATTATATTGTTCCGGTGGCCATCTGTGGTCTCCATAATCAGTTCCACTTCACCAAATGGTGCTTTCCGAGAGCAAATGCACGAGTCACTATAAAAAATACCCTAATAGCTATATGTGTGCCTATAAAATTTGAGGATTTTCCTCGATTTCTATGGGATCCCTTCATCCGATTCTGATTTTGTGGCAATGGGACCACTTCGGGAGCATACCCTTTCAAACAAAAAAGAATTTTCAAAATCTGTCCACGATTGACGGAGCAATCGGTGAACAAACATCAGCCGAACATATAACCTCCTCCTTTTTGGAAGTCGGTTAAAAACGACTTTATTTTAACACATAGATAACTAAAAAGAACTAATATATAGACTATTAACTGACTTTCACATTGTAATACTAGTAGGAAGTAGGATAGATTAGGATTAATAACGTCCATTCCTGGTTAAAAAAAAAAAAAAGTCAAATTAAACCCCTTTAGAGAGTTTGTGTGCCGCAAAAAGAGGTAGGTATAACGTCAAAATGATCAGCAACCGTCAGTTGCCAATCACTTTGATCTCAGCAGGCGCTAGAACAAGTCCGATCCCCAATTAGTACGTCAACTGTGGTGATTTAATCAATTTCCTCTTCGGCTCATATAAATATAATCTCGAGGCCCATGTTCAACAGTCGTTGTTTATTGGTTGGTATCCGACCGTTCAAGAATCTTTTACCAAATAAATACGTACAATAACATTGTTTTTATGTGCAATAAAGGTATATTGGCTATTGTTATAATTATTATGATAAGTTTAGCGATTTTAATATGTTTTAAATATAAAAAAGATAATGCGAAATCAATGGAAAAGATATATTGGTATTTTTTTTTTATAGTAATTATAAATAAAGAAGTGAAATTGAAAATATCAAGGCGTTAATAAAACATGAGCGGTGGCGTAGAGTCATATCGTTCCAACGCGACGTCAAGATAGAGCGTTTAGAGCGTTTGTCGCTCAATAAGGCTCCCAGTGAGGATCTGAGCGTAGTCGTGTAGCGAGCGGAAGGAGGCGGCCGGGCCGCGGTCGATAGACGCCGGGGCGCAGGCGCGGGATCTTGCCGCCGGAGGGGCTACAAGAACACGCCAGTCCGCCGGCAAGCTGATACGCGGCTGCCGGCAGCCAGCGTCCGCAAGGGCGCACGCGGACGCGCAAAACATGCATACGAGCCGTCCGCGCGGCGTGCACGGCATCGCGCTTGTGCTGGCTCTCGCGATCGCCTGGTTGCCTCATGCAGACCACGCCGCGTGAGTATCACCAGTTCTGTCGCCAGGTTCCAGTCGTGACCATCGATCTTATCGCATGACGACTACGCTCAGGCCCGCGCGCACCCCGCACGCACTTGAGAAGCCATAGCGTGCGTGTAAATCTCTCAAAGCCGAGAGTTCACATTGCTCGACGCGCGTCTGATTTGTTTATAACACGACCTCGATGCTAATCCCTCGCAAATAAGCTAATAAGGAAAAGGGTTGGGGCTCAAGGCTTCCCGAGCTTAGTTGCTCGCTTATTAAAATAATCCAGCGAGAAAAAACAACACCTTTCTAAGCTCACTCTCTCTATCTATTTGAAGTTTATTTCTTACACAGACGAATTATTTTATTTACAAAGTAAATCTTGTGGCGGTTTTAATTTTGAACTATACATTATTATCTAAATGCTTACGTAATTTACATGTACAGCGTTTGTTTAGAACTCATGGGAACAATATCGAAGAAATTGAGACCGCCATTAGGCCCACAGGGAACTATTTTTCGTCGTAACGCAATTTTATACGTTGTCATTCTCTAAAAAAAAATTGTACGCGAGAAGTGCTATACCCTCCTAAACCGTTATACTATCTGTCCAATAAATGAAACTTATTGAGCAAGTAAAAGACAGAGAGCGAGATCTTAAGCAGTGAGACAGACAGATTTGACCTTTTGCGTAGAAGAAATTATAAAATCTAGTCATAATTACCTAAACGCAGAATAACAAACCAGTTAAATTAATTATGTCAAGCATGGTCTACCAGGATCCGGGATTTTTGTAATTGAAAATAATTGTATAAAACTCCTGAATAGGAATGATATAAACTCCTGAATAGAAATGATAAAAACTCACAGTCTTCTAAAGTGTGGGAATAAAGTATATTTAAGGAAATCACGATGATCTTTCTCAAGGCAGATATTTTCATCTCAACAATATAACGATAAATGTTCCAGACTATATTAACTAATAAATGTGTTTACTTTTATAATAAAAGTAGGTAAATACGGTAAAAGATGTAGGAATACCTACAGCACTAGGCTCTGGAAAAAATTAAGATCGTAAATCGATGTAAGGACATAAAGCATGGTTACTTTTCTTCTATTCGTTTTTATAGAACATCACAACAAAACATTTTTTTTTATATATTTGTAACCTACACAAAATAAATAAAATGAAGTTGAGTTGCCTATTTGCTGCTTGTATGCATTTCGTCCGAGGCGGTAAAATAAGAAACTAATTTCAAGTGTTGATAGGTAAATACCTATTGAAATCGAATTCTATAGTTGAAATATTTAATTTTGTCTGTGCCGCTTGCAAGGTCTTGATGTTCGTGATTTGGGCATTCTTAACTTATTGTTTGACATTTCATTCTAATTTCAACATAATCTGATTGTTAAACTTGGTTTTATTTAAGAATCTATATTTTGAAACTGTAATTCACAAGGAAACATGCTTGGAACAAATGTTGCAAGAAATGAACTCTGTTGCCTTAATTTAAAAAAATGTTGTTTATTGCAGGGCTCATATTACTTAAAAGTTTTACGGCGTAACTATTTTCCGTATGTCAATTATTTGCACGCTTCAGTTTTACTTTTCGGAAAGTGAATAAATAATTGGGCTCAGTAACCTTGATTAACATGTTGATATTAATTACAAATTACCTTCGCTTTACACGATACACTTTCGCTCTTCGTTACATAAAAGTGAACGTGGCAGTACTGTGCTATAATTTGGTGGTGCTCATGTTTTGGACAAAGTTCTCTCTGTAGAATCAACAAACGATCAATAAAAATAAACAAATCGTAAGATACATCGTTTGATATATGCAATTGAATGTTCGTTTGATAAGAAAACGAAACCAGAGCATAAAATATATTTCTACTTAATAAAATAGCGAGCTTTCGCTATCGTTAGATGAAAGTAAAAGCGGAACAGGAATAAAATAGGATAGAAGGCGCTTTCACTTAAGTATTGCTTCCAAGAATATTTTTTATCTCTACTAACTAGTTCTAAACCAAAGTTTACTTCATAGGAAATTATGTTTTGTTGTTTATGAATCATGTTTGTTAGGATGAGGTCTCAATTTACTAAGGGACTTTTACGGGTTGATACGAAGTTGACATTCAACGAATGCTTTCACAAATTTCATCAACATTTTTCATCGTGCATGTTAGCCGCTTGGAGTTATTATGATATGACGTTCATTGAGTAGCGCTATTTGAATAATAATAATAACACACTACACACACGCTCACTACGTAGGTATTGAGATAAATGGTGCCAAAGTTCATGTACGCAAATTATTATAAAAAAAAAGATTTAAAAAAAACATTTTTGCCGTTGAAAAGGTTAAAGTATCACCTATAAAGTATAATAGAAATAAAGCACATACAAATAGAGATAAATTGTATATTTAATGACGAACTCTGGGAAATTAAAACAATAATATAAAACTGGGATTTTCTTTAAACCCATGCATCCGCCTAGGCTTTATGGGGTGCTTTATTGTTGCAAATAGGTCACACTATCATATCCTGTACCTGCCGGGAATATGCCGAGTTATCAGTAACCCTGTATCACATAGTGTTCATTTTAAACATTAATGAATGGAGAACAAATAAAAGAAAAATGAAACAAAAATGCATGAAGTGTCACATCATGTCACATCATTATAATGTATTGTTATTATCGTTAACATTTTATATGTTCGCAAAAACTTAGGACTTTTCAAAATAAGAAGCGATTTCCATAATATAAATACACGTCGTAAACATGAAATTGTGATACCCAAAGGAGACGGATACGCTTTCATACAATCTTGGGCCTGGATGTAAAAAGATGAAATTGGTGTCAATTGATAGCTACTATATTATGGTGCATATTTATATTATATATATATGTATTTTTTTTAACATGTGGTACGTTAATGGAATGGTGTGTGGTTCGTTATGTCTGTTACGTTAATCGATTATAATTTAATCGATATTCCATTTTATTCGTAACCATAACTTCATTTTAGGATAACTCACTTTCCAGATTGTAGATTGGGCTGATTTTTCACAAAGTGAATTAGAAAAAATTAACCCTTTTTTTAAAGCCAATCTCAACTTATTACAATTGGGCCCAGAAATCTCCGTCTCCTTTAGATTAACTAAAACAAGCAAGTCATTTCTTATAAACAGTATCCGCTTTTATAACAAGTTGCCAAAGTCGGTAACAGAACATAGTGATGGAATATTCTAACCCCACATCAAACATGTCCTTATCAAAAAAGCATATTATAAGATTAGACACTACGTTGAAGACAAGGAAGTTTGGCATTAATTCCTTCTGCACATGTAGCTTCACTGGTACCTCATTAATGGCAAAACTATGTAAATGTATATTAAGTGCTCCCAAATTACGATGTTTATTTTAATTCTATTTTTGTACATACTTCCTTGATATAATATTTTATTTATTTGACATTATATATCTACAATTTTAATTTCAATAAGGTCACCTTCTAGGTTTTCTTCAGGTCAACTTTTATTATATTAATAATATTTTATATCGTTTTTTTATTTTTTATTTTGTGAATGTGAGTAACGTTGTAAGGCTTAGTAGACTGTAAATTTGTAGACCATTTTTTATTTTGTTAAGTACTTGTTGAGGCGTACACTGTCTTCCCATACGTATTAACACTGTAATATTTCGAAAACATTGTAAAATACATTAAAAAAAAAAAGTTACCGTGGAGTTTCTTGCCGGCTCTTCTCCATAGGAAACAACCAATTGGAACCGTGCACCTAGTTTCTGACGTTTAATTAGTGCCCACGTAAGTTTATGTAAAATACCATATTTTAATTTTGAATCCTATTTGACAAATCTTGCCACATTAGCAAAAGCAGGGCTTTTTTTTTCTGGGTGGGAAATTATCAAATAACTTTTCCCGCTCTGGGCGGAGCGGGAGGGCGTGTCAGACTTTTACTGACTAAAATCCACCCGTGTTTCTTCCGTTGCCTGTGTGCCAGTGCCACGATATCCCTTTCGGACAAACTCGCAACCCTGGCAGGCATTGGTCCTAACGGACCCCGTCAGTTGGTGCTGACATCTCTTTGAGGCGCGCTTGGAACACAACGCGCCGTCGACCCGGGCCTGGTCCTTATCGGACGGTGAGCTACCCATCGCTCACCGTCCGCAAGCCCGCGCCTACGGTGGCCGGAAATCGGCTTGCGACTCCCGACGCCCGTGGCGTCTCCTGCGGCGACTAGGGGCGCGAGGGCGCGAACCTTGCCTCTTCCTCACGCGTTCCACCTTGTATGCGCTGCTGAATGGGTCGCACACACCTTGGATGTTAGTTTGAATGATAGTCACGGATAGCCACAGATGATGGTTTATTGAATATATTTAACTACCACGTAACTAATGCTATATGAATGAGTACAGCTGAATATGAACGCTGTTCGAGTACTGTTGCGTTACACTATATTTTGTGCAAGGTGACATAAAAGTGCTGATCTATCAATGCGCCATGTACGATACATGACTCGTACATATTCCCGGGCGAGAGAGATGCGAGTGATGAAAATAAGTTGACAGAATGCTTAAATGCTAAACTTATAAATACCCAAGTTACAATAAATGAATTAAATCTATTCTTAGTAAATTGAATTAGTCACTGTCACCAGACTCCGGTGTGATGAAAGCAGGTGTCCTCTTATGGCGCTTGATGCTGCTGAGTAACCTAGAAAAGTTTCTTAATTCCAAGCCCTCTTCTCGTGGCTGCTTCGAATCTCTAATGTGATGTCGGATCAACGGCGGGGGCCGTGTGCTATCCACGCGCCGGAGTCTGCGTCTCCGAGTCCAACTGTAAGTGGCCCTCCTCTGCCGACGACGACAAATCCACCGACACAGATAAACTGCAACTATTAGTACAGCGCCCGACAACACATATATTGCTGAATATTGATGGATATCGTGGCTTGAACTGACTTCATCTGCTCGATCTGTTCTTTGATGTGCCGCAATGAGCTTTGGTGATCAGTGATGTTGAGTTCTACTTGTGGCAAGGTAACGTTGATGATGTGGTTGATAGGTGCGATTTGCTGTGATTCCAAACCGTAGTTTTAATTTCTGAGTATCCCAGTTTGTGTGGAAAAGCGGTAAAGTCTTGTGCTTTAATTACGCAATCTAAATCCAGTGCTATGACCCCGGCCTTAGCGATTTGTATTGCGGTAATCTGATGCTCGCATATGACACGAAGTGCACACTGCCCGCAACAATAATAAAGGTAAGTATTTATTTTGTTCAATTCCATCCAATTATTGCGGCATGCTGCTATGTTTGTGAGACATCTGTTTGTGCTCTTATCTTTGATACACATGCTGTCTTCTGACTTAAACTGGAAAATGGGTTTACGGGAGTGACAGAGGCGAGTAGACTCGTCGTACTGCACATATTGTTGTATGTCTCGCGGCGTCATTGTCAGATAGGTATCTTTGCGTAAGTTAATCGCGATGTAATATGATATCGGAACGACGGCGACTGTAGTGTTTCCATGTTGTTGTGGTATTGATACGAGTTGATATAGGTCATAACTCTCTCTGTTGACCAGTGGTATTCTAATTTCAAATATGAGGTACTGCTGTGTTACCCTTGTTCTGACCTTCAGAAGGTGGTAAATTTTTGGTAGTCCAGTCTGTATGTTTTCTATCGGTAAGGATAACTCTCGTGATAGTTGTCCTGAGATTATGCTGAGTTGATCTCGTAATTGCTTCGACGATAGCAAATGGACGCTGAACATTCCATGGTGGGTATCTGTTATTGTGTCGATTATTGTATCTTGTATGGATTTTAGCTTCGTGAGCATATTCGTAGCTATAATGGTAGAAAGCGCTAGCTCATTCATCACTTCTTGTTCTTGCAAATTTTTGCTCAACGTATTGGTGGCCTTTGTAAGATTGTTTAAACGTTGATCATCAATCAACGTTTAAACAATCCCTTGCCTTGACTCTTCGGTTCTCTTGAGTAAATTATATTCAGCTTCTACTACTGATGTCTGGTTTTTCCACAAGAGTGCTAAGTGATTTTCATTTCCTTGTATAAGAGAAATATCTTGCTTGTATTGATCGGCGAAACGTTGATCTAAAACTCCAAATAAACTGTTGGCAACATAACCCACCGTCGATGAGACCTCGCCGCCGTCGTGTGCGTTCTTCGAAATGCTGATTCAGTAACATTTCATTGTAGTACTTCAATTCGTCATGAGAGTGATGTAGCTGCAGTAGGATGATATCACATAGAACTTTGTTGGTTTCTCTTACACACACGCTGTTTATTTGTTTGAGGTATTTGTCAAAGGTTGCTGAACCGTCCCAATGAGGGTTCATGTCGTAATACACGATGAGTTTCCATTCGTCGCGAATGAACTGCATGTTTGAGATTCGGTCAAAATAGAGTGCTTTGTGTATTGTTGTCAAAGTATAAGGAGATGCTAACTGTTCGTGGCCAAAGACAGACGTCATGAAGAGAAATTGTGTAACGAGAGTTGCTATCAGATTAGACGCCGTTCCAGGTCGTTTTGATTGGTTGTCCTTGGTCTTGATATTTTGTTTGTCTGACATATTCCTTGTCTGTTCGGTTATTGTAGTTGATTTGGGTTCAGACACCAACACTGACAGTTTTATCACTGGGCGCTTGAGGTACCCGATTTTTTTGTTTTCAGGGTGACAACCCTGACCAGTCCATCGGTACCGAAATGACTCAGTGACTCTGCCTAAACCCCATCTTCCCGCGGGGAGGTTAGGCTCATGAATAATGACAACGTCATCTGTTTGAACGTTTTTGTGAGGTCTCTTCCATTTACTCCTTGTTGAGAGTATCGCGAGATATTCGGATTGCCACCTTTTCCAAATATTTTCGAAAATGTTCTGTGTTCTCTTCCACCTTGTTCTTTCATCTTGTTCGGTGTCTAAGATAGTCAGTATGGGGTCGCTCGCTGCTCAAAAAATGTGAAGGAGTTAGATAATTCAAATCATCTGGGTCCTCTGTTAGTGCACAGAGCGGCCGACTGTTGAGACATGCTTCGAGTTGAGCCACTAAAGTATTGTATTTCTCGAACGTGAGTTTTTGCTCGCCTACAACACGTCGAAGATGATGCTTCAGACTTTTTACCGCTGCTTCCCATAGGCCTCCTGCGCTTGGCCAGGCGGGTGCCTTAAAATGCCACTGTATTCCCAACTCATTGATTTCAGTATAAAATTCGTCGTTGAGTGTCTTGCGCAGTTCCGCCAGTTCATGCTGAAGTGCTTTATTGGCCCCAACAAAATTAGTGCCATTGTCGCTGTAGATATGATGTGGTTTACCTCGATGTGAAGACATGCGTTTTAGAGCAGCTAGGAATGCAGATGAGCTCAAATCTGATACGAGTTCGAGGTGCACAGCTTTGGTCACCATGCACACAAAAACTGCGATGTATCCCATGCTTGTCTTGACTCCTCGCCCTATGTTAAGCTTCACGTCAACGTATCCTGTAAAGTCAACGCCAGTATGCTGAAAAGGACGCGAAGGATTGCTCCGAGATTCAGGTAAGTCCCCTATCATTTGCTTTTGTATGACAGCTTTATGCTTTTACACGTAATGCATGCATGTAAGCGCTTCTTTACAGCTCTGTTTCCGCCTAAAATCCAGTAGTTTTGTCTGATACTCGCAAGCGTCGTCCGAGTGGTGGGCTTGATCGATAATTAGGTCAGTAACGTGGCTGCTGTGTGGTATGATCAGTGGATGCTACATATCTTCGTCAATATTCGCATGCTTGAGTCTGCCTCCCACTCTCAAAAGTCCACCCTTGTCCAAAAACGGGTTGAGGCACAAAGTTTGGCTTTTGTTATGTATTTGTTTTTGTTTTCGTAGCATGCTAATTTCTTCGGAAAATTCCGTTTTTTGTACATATTTTATAATCATAATATGTTTTGCGGTTTCTAATTCATTTCCGTTCAAGTAAGCAGTGCGCTCGCTGTGACGTCGTGTGATACGTAACACCCATGCAAGCACGCGCACGGCGCGCGTCAAATTACTGTTTCTTTGTAGTGTGGATTGTATGACGTCATCGTTATGAGGTTGACGAATTGTGACGTTGCTTTGTTTTGATTTTCGCTCCTCTTGATCCGTGACGTACACGCACTTCTTTGCTACTGATGACTCATCGAATCCAGGTAGAAATTGCGGGCCGCTCCACCACAAGTTATGTTGCTTCAATTGCTCTGTTGTGGGCTGGCACAATCGGCTGGGTTGTCAGCTGATTTTATGTAATACCAATTATCTGATGGTATGACGTCTTTGATTTGTTTGACTCTGTTCGCTACGAATGGTGTCCAGCGATTGATGTTGCCTTGAATCCAGCCAAGAACTGCAGTGGAGTCACTCCAACCAAAAACTTTGATTTTGCGTCCGTTGAGGGCTTGCTGAATTTTTCGCATAAGTGTTGTAAGTAAATGCGCCCCACTCAACTCTAAACGTGGTAAATTGAGCTTTTTGTTCTCTGGCACAAGTCTTGTTTTTGCAGCGATGAGTGTAATGTTGGTATCAAGTTTACAATACACGACGCATGCATATGCTTTTATTGACGCATCGCAGTAGCCGTGCAGTTGAATTGTGTCTTGCTCTCCTATCTGATACCATCTACGAATTCTAAACTGGCTGATGTTTTGTAGCTCTGCTTGAATTTGTTCCCACTCGGTGCTTATTTCAACCGGAAGCTTGTCGTCCCACTGAATGTTGGAGAGCCAAACTCGCTTGAATAAAAGTTTTAATTTGGTTGTAATCGAAGCTAACCAACCGAGTGGATCAAATATCTTTGAAATATTTGATAGTAATGAACGTTTTTTTTATTTAAAGAATTCTAACCCTACCAGGACTAGAATCCAAACTCATCAAGAATAGATGACGTTTGGCACTCCTGCCCACAAGCCGGGGGACCAGCTCTAGGGGCGGGGAGAGTTGAAGCAACGAAATGAGGGACACCAGGAAGGCGGGTTGTCTGTGCTGTGTCCTGGGTCAGGAAGTTGAGGAATACGTCCCTTCTCACTGTCTGCAGTGATTGTATTCTGTCCTGTTGAACGGATAGTTTTGTCTCCATAGTGGTCATCTTGTTGGTTACAGTGGTGCGAAGGTCATCCACTGTGGATGTCAGATGTCTTAATTCCTTTAATTTTCCTGCAGTGTCTCCCTGTTGAGCCTGTAGCGTTATTATGGCTTGCATGTCAGCTTATCTACAACTCCTCCCTCTCTTCCCTCTCGGTGCAGTGCTTGCTGTGTCTAGAGTGTCTGCTCCTCTCTTCCTCGCTGACGGTGTGTCTCTGCCAGATATAGTCACGTGCTTGACTCTGGTATCTGGAACAGAGATTAATGTTGTGCCGCCCTCTTCAGGAACAGTGGCTCCAACCTCTATTTCCGCTTTGTCTCGGACAGATCGGCCCTGTCATGAAACGACTGTGAATGGGTCATCTCGGAAATGGAGATGTGGTGGTGCGGGCGGGGGCTTTTGTCAGTTGTTGTAGTGGTGGGCTGTTTCTTATTTGTGATCGATGCATGTAAGCGCTTCTTTACAGTGGACTGTAGATGCATAGGTCGCTGGTTCAGATCCGGCTCGAAGGACCAAAAAGATGTATGCGCTGCTGAATGGGTCGCACACACCTTGGATGTTAGTTTGAATGATAGTCACGGATAGCCGAAGATGATGGTTTATTGAATATATTTAACTACCATATAACTAGTGCTATATATTCATATAGCACTAGTTATATGGTATAGTTATATGGTCTCATTCGAGTACAGCTGAATATGAACGCTGTTCGCGTACTATCGCGTTACACTATATTTTGTGCAAGGTGACATAAAAGTGCTGATATATCAATGCGCGCGTGCCATGTACGATACATGACTCGTACACACCTCCTCCTTCGCGAGAATTACTGCTTCACAGAAGGAGATGACGGCCTCCCATGCACTCTCGCTCCGAACCATAGCCTCAACCAGGGCCGGACGCGAGAGATCGCCGCCGCCGATCGCCTCCGTGAGGACACGGTGGTGCTCCGCCCAAGCCGGGCAGACCTCTACCGTATGCTCCACCGTGTCCTCCGGGCGATCCACACAGTGGTGACACCCGGGCGTTTCCTCCCGCTTTATCCTGAACAGGAACCTCCCGAAACAACCATGTCCGGTGAGGACCTGCATCAAGCGAAAGGTGAAGATACCGTGGCGCCTCTCTAGCCACTCCTCAAAGAGGGGACTTATTGCCACAATTGTGGCGTGCCGACCGCTGGGTTGCGACAATCGCACTCTACATGCCGCCATGAGATCCTGCCGGAGCTCTGTCTGCTGTCCGTGATTTCTCGCGGCAGCGGAGTTTCACCCCGGCGTTTCGCCTCCTCGCGCCACTCCCAGATGTGCGCGAGGACTTTTGCCTCCAGATCCCACGGCGGCAGTCCGGCAAGGAGGCTCACGGGAGACCGTGCGGTGGTATCCTCGGACCAGCCTGATGGCCATGACCCTTTGGGACGCGTTCAACCGCCGGGCTGGTCGCAGCCTTATAGATCGCGCCCACACCGGGGCCCCGTAAAGGGCCATGGACCGCACGATCCCTGTGTAGAGCCTCCGGCAGGAGGCGTTTGGACTCCGTAGATTGGGCAGGAGCCGCTTTAAGGCAGCCCCGGCCCGCTTCAATCTGGGAGCCAAACGTCAAAAAGGCTCCTCGAAGTTCCACCGGCTGTCAAGGACGAGTCCCAGGTACTTCATACCTGAAACCCGACAGTGGCGCGTTCCGAGGACCATAAAAACACATGGCTTTGGACTTGTGCAAGGCCACCTCGAGTCCCAATTTCCGGATCCTATCGACGATTGTCGCAACCCCACGTGCCGCCAGTTCGGCTGCCGCCTCATGCGACCTCAACAAACAAACAAACAAACTAACTTTCGCTTTTATAATATTAGTTAGGATAGGATTAGGATAGAGAGATGATGAGCATTTCTCCATTAATATTAAAAATCAGGCGCATAATTAAAATGATACTCATGATAATGTTTGAATAATCAATTCAGATATTCCAATGATGCGATATTTTGCCTATACCGTGAGAACTCACTTGTTTTAGGATAAAAAGCATCCTCAACATTGCTCCCAGCATATAATAAGCGGTCACTACGGCCAGTTGTATTGTAACCTATTTAGTACTTTTGAATTAACTAAAAAAACCGCAATAGATTCAAGTATTGTTGAATGTTGATAGGTAGTCACACATCCGTAAAATCAACAATGTTGTTCTAAAGTACAACATAACATCATAAATGTATTCCGCGGGCAGAGGTCCTATAGTGCACAAATCCACAATAACAAATGAAAAATAAATTAACTACAAACATTCACTATTATGTATCGTAGTTCAAAAAAATCGACTGTTTTATTATAACGAAATATTGTAAATTAAATATTGTAACAGTTTTTAAAGTTAACTAAAATAAACATTTATTATTATTATTATAACTGCTGCTACTTTCGGATATAATTTGTTCCGATCCGAACCATAATTAATATATTTTATTTATTATTATTTATTTATTCATTTATACAGTAATACAGTTACATTTTTATACGGAATCACTCTAGACGAGAAATTACAATGGGGACCACATATAACATCTCTTGCGGGGCGGCTAAGCTCGGCGGCTTATGCTGTTAGAAAGATAAGACAGTTAACAGATGTAGAAACCGCGGGTTTGGTCTATTTTAGCTACTTCCACAGCATTATGTCGTACGGCATTTTACTGTGGGGTCGGGCTGCTGACATTGAGTCAATCTTTATTTTGCAAAAGAGACCTGTCAGAGCAATTTATAATCTAAGTCGCCGCGAATCTCTTAGGGAACTATTTAAAAATATTAATATTATGACGGTACCTTGCCAATTCATTTATGAAAATATTATGTATGTAAGGAAAAATCTACATCTTTTTAATAAAATAAGTGATAGACATAATTTTAATACTAGAAATAAAGACAAAATAGATCAACCATTTTTCAGGTTATCTAAAGTACATACATCTTTTATGGGGTACTGTGTTAAATGTTACAACAAAATACCTTGTGATATATTGCAACTAAATGAAAGAAAATTTAAAACTCATATTAAAAGAACACTTTGTAAACAAGCATATTACAAATTAGAGGATTTTATACAAGATAAGAATGCTTGGAAACATGCTGGTCCTGCTCCATAGGACAATCTAGAGTCTAGACAAAATCAAACAGGTTGCTATTTTAATTGTATAATTTATTATTTTTATGACATTTATTTTAAATTCTGTGATTACCTTAACTCACACTGATATTATTGTTATTTTTTAGGAAATCGTATATGTTTTTAAAAAATTTGTAAATATGTGAGCACCATGTTCTATCACCTAATTAATTTATCTGTCATTGCTTCATTCTTAACTCTTTTTATTACCTATTGTGGTATAGTACTTTTATTCTAGGTGCATCGTCTTCACATATAATTATATAATTAATGTACCTATAAAAATATTGTACAAGATTTTAAAAGAGTACCGGTGGAGTTTCTTGCCCATTCTTCTCCATACGAAACTACATTTTGGAAGGGGCGACTAGAATCAATTCTATTTTTTTTTGTAAATATTGACGTTTAAAAGTGCCTTTTATGTGCTTATTTGAAATAAACAATTTGACTTTGACACATAAAGTTGGCGCAAACATAAACTCATTAGAGTTTTACCGTGCACCAAAATCATCGACCACATAATTTAGAGAAAACCAAACTTAAGTTCTTATTTGAATCTTCTTTGTTCTTGTTGGCCCAAAGTATACAAGAATACCTTAGACTTGGGTTTAGAATAGCTGGCATTGACATCGCAGACTGATTCGTATCAATATTTGATGCCTCGACACTGAACCACCTACGGCCATATAATTCTGTATCTGTTAGGTTTTCTTAGCAGTATTGGAGAGAGTCTATACATATACAGAAGTTTATTTCGTACAGAGAGTAAGTTTTTAAAATACCACTTTAGCCGGTCTATTCTTTAACCATCGAACCGTGAAAACATATTAGGTGAACTGAACTCGATGTGAGCTGTCATTGACACTATTGACAGCTCATTTCATCATAGTTTTCACGGTGATATTTTACAGAATAGGTCGGCAGTTCGAGAACGGAATTATATTAATGTGATCAAAAGTGACAACTGCCCCACACTAGGAATTTCTCCTGTATTGTGGGTTCGTTTACAAACATTTAAGCTCACATACACAAACAGCCAGACCCGGAACAACTACTTGTAGGTTATACAAATATTTGTTCCGTGCGGGAATCGAACCCGCGACACGCACGCAGCAGTCAATCGTTTAACCTCTGCGCCAACCGTGTCGTCAAATTCGTCGATTGTGGTCGAATCTGGTGCCTTTTCAAGGAACTTGAAGATTACCGAACTTACCTTTAACGTACAAAAGCAAGTCTAGATTTAAGTAGCTTCAAATTCTATAGCAGAACAAAAAGTTAGTCAGAAGACTCTAGCTAGCGTAAGATCTCTAAATAAAGAAAGATCACTTAACAAAAGTTACTGTGGCACTTCGATTACAAGCCATGTTTGCGGCTGCGCGCTCGCCGCACAGACAACTTTTTCAGTGTTGGCTTCTGAACTTAACACGGTTCGCCTCTGTAGAAATAAACTAGAGAAAAATAAGTTCCTGCATTGTGAAGGAAACTTATTACCGAACCAATTAAGTGAAGTTAGGTGTGGGCTGAAATGCACCACCAACTGAATAGCGTTTAAAATAATAATTTGGATGATGCAAACGGTGGTAGGCAACTTAGGCCTTATTAAATTAGGTACCTATTTTGTTGCGACTGACATTTAGGGTAGTACTTATTGTTTAAATACCTTCACAATATTTAATTTTACTCGACTGCGCGACAGCAAAAAAGTCTTATGTTTTATATGTGTCTGTGTATATGGGATTCTTTATACCCTCGATGCATCCAAACGGCTGGATGGATTTTAACAAATGAGGTGTTCATCACCTCGTTATATTATAGGCTAGGTTTTGGTATAAAAATGCCGGATTATTGACGTCATTATACTTATAATATATTGAATAAAAAACTTGGTATCATAATCATGTTGGATCATGAATCCATGATCGTGGGTATCAAAATAAAGGGTACTCCTCCAAAATATAACACTAAAAAGGTGATAATACAAAATATAAAGAAAGCCCGACTGCAACTTTTCGGTTACAGTCGAGCTTTTCATATTTTAATTGTTTTTTCAGGTGGTTGTTTCCGTCACTCTTAAACAAACTGACTTTTTTCTGTTGGTACATGTCTTGTGTACACATAATGTGAAAAGTATCATAAAACGAAACATACGTTCAAAAAAATATCGCCTTGTTGGGCAAGTTCGTTACAATTATATCTATGGTTACAAAAACCTGGTGGCTGGCGGTGAACTTACAAAATCATGGTAAGAGAGAAGCAAAAGTCAAAGACAAATTGTTTATTTCAAATAGGCACATACTCGTATAAGGCACTTTTGAACGTCAATATTTACAAAAAAATAGAATTGATTCTAGTCGGCCCTTCCAAAAGTTAGTTTCGTATGGAGAAGTATGGACAAGAAAATCCACCGGTACTCTTTTAAAATCTTGTACAATATTTTTATATGTACATTAATTATATAATTATATGTGAAGACGATGCACCTAGAATAAAATTACTATACCACAATAGGTAATAAAAAGAGTTAAGAATGAAGCAATGACAGATAAATTAATTATGTGATAGATACATGGTGCTCACATATTTACAAAAATTGTAAAAAATATATACGATTTCCTAAAAAATAACAATATCAGTGTGAGTTAAGGTAATCACAGAATTTAAAATAAATGTCATAAAAATAATAAATTATACAATTAAAATAGCAACCTGTTTGATTTTGTCTAGACTCTAGATTGTCCTATGGAGCAGGACCAGCATGTTTCCAAGCATTCTTATCTTGAATATAATCCTCTAATTTGTAATATGCTTGTTTACAAAGTGTTCTTTTAATATGAGTTTTAAATTTTCTTTCATTTAGTTGCAATATATCCCAAGGTATTTTGTTGTAACATTTAACACAGTACCCCATAAAAGATGTAAGTACTTACTTTAGATAACCTGAAAAATGGTTGATCTATTTTGTCTTTATTTCTAGTATTAAAATTATGTCTATCACTTATTTTATTAAAAAGATGTAGATTTTTCCTTATATACATAATATTTTCATACATGAATTGGCAAGGTACCGTCATAATATTAATATTTTTAAATAGTTCCCTAAGAGATTCGCGGCGACTTAGATTATAAATTGCTCTGACAGCTCTCTTTTGCAAAATAAAGATGGACACAATGTCAGCAGCCCGACCCCACAGTAAAATGCGTACGACATAATGCTGTGGAAGTAGCTAAAATAGACCAAACGCGCGGTTTCTACATCTGTTAACTGTCTTATCTTTCTAACAGCATAAGCCGCCGAGCTTAGCCGTCTCGCAAGAGATGTTATATGTGGTCCCCATTGTAATTTCTCGTCTAGAGTGATTCCTAGGAAAACCGTTTGATTAATAAATTCCAGTTTTGCTCCATTCAATATGATATTACATTCACTACTTCTAACATTAGGTAATTGAAATCGAATGCATTTGCTTTTTGCTTTATTTAGTACCAAATTATTTACCGTAAACCAACCTTAGACCTGAAGAATAGAGTTATTCACGTCGTCAAGATTTTGTGACCGTCGGTCTATTTTAAATATCAATGATGTTTCATCTGCAAATAACACCATCTTCGGTTGATTTTGAAATAATTGGTGTAAATCGTTAATATAAACTAAAAAGAGGAATGGACCCAATATTGAACCTTGAGGAACGCCCATTGCCATTTCAGACCCCAATGAGTTTACGCCGTTCACTTGAACTTTAACCTTTCTATCTTTCAGGTATGATCTAAGTAAATCAAGAGCTGTATACCTAATCCCATAGTGCTCTAGTTTCAGCAAAAGTGCCTCATGGTTTACGCAATCGAACGCCTTAGAGAAGTCGCAAAAGATTCCAATGGCATCTTGTGCTTCCTCCCAGGCGTTAAAAATGTTCTTTATTAGAGAGACACCGGCGTCAGTGGTACAACGCCCTTTGGTGAAACCGTACTGTTGTTCATGAAAGATGGAATTTTTATTAAAGTGACGTAACATTTGATTGAGCATCAACTTTTCAAACACCTTACTGAGAACTGGCAGAACTGACACAGGCCTATAATTGTTGGGTTCTTTACTATCTCTGGACTTGAACAAAGGAACTACTTTACTGTGTTTCATGAGATCCGGAAAGACTCCTTGGTCCACACTGGTGTTAAATATGAAAGTTAAATAGGGCGCAATGGTTTCTATGATAGATCTACAGACTTTTACAGACATCCCCCAGAGATTTTCTATTGATTTAATTTTAAGATATTTTAAAGCTTTTATAACAGCCTCGGGATTTGTATGCTGAAACCTAAACTCCATAGGGCAAGCCTTTACATTCTTTCTAAGTAAAGCAGCAGAAAGCGCGGGTGCGGAATTTAAAGTTTCAGTAGTTTTAAGGGGAATATTAGCAAAATAGTTTTCGAATTCCCATGTGCAGTCTCTAAATTAAATTCAGTATTACGCTGTTTTTCCCACCTGTTTCATTATTTATTATTTGCCAGGTAGTTTTTATTTTATCATCAGCAGATTTTATTTTATTGTTAATATAAAGAGCTTTAGCTAATTTGCACACACTTTTAAAAGTTTTAGAATATTTTGCAACATGCTGATAAAGCTAGTATTATTCATATGTTGCTTTAGGCCATAAAGCTCAAAAAGATTTTCCCTGCTTTTACGAATACCTGGGGTCGCCCAATAGTGAAATAAGAACTTTGTGTAAATACTTTTAGACTTTAGTGGAAAAGTCTCATTAAAAGTCTTTAATAGTGAAAAAAACTCGGCGTAGAACTCATTTGGGTCACAAATATGATTAAAACTCTGAACACATAATTTACTGGCCAAAGAATTATTTAATTTATTTAAATTTTTACTTGTGATTGCCCTAAACCTTATTTAAATTTTTTGTAAAGGAATAGAGGAGCAAAATGTTATTGTTTGTCCACTGTGATCAGATGGCAACTTATTTACAAATCTTGAGTGCTTGAAATCTTGAAAGCTTCAGTGAGAGTGAGTTGTTGAGAATGTCCGTGGAGTTTCGTGCCCGTTCTTCTCCATAGGAACCTACTACGCTTTGGAATGGACAACTAGCTTCATACCTACATAGTTACACAAACTTTGAATGGACAATGGTAGAATTAACTATTAAGTCTAACAAAAATAATAACGTATCACATAGCATCACGCCTGTTCGGTTACTGCTCATACACACGAGCGGCACGTCAACGGCACAGGCAACCGTCGGCAACGCGTGCCGCTCGTGTGTATGAGCACTTAGGTAGAGGTGCACCTATTGTAGGTACTTGGGGCCAACATGTTTTGGTAAAATAAATTGTATACTATGTTTTGTACCTGTATGGTGGATAAAATGTTATGGAACAATAGTTGTAGACAATAAAATGATTCCTTATCCGAGTATACATGTTTTTGGGGCTGACTTCACCAGTAAAATAAAACAAAATATTGACATTAGCCTAACAAGTTATGAATAATGTAAATATTATTACATAACTGGTGAAATGCGATACTTATAACAACAGTAGCAGTACAGTAATTCGCAAGGCTATGTAACTTTCTATTTTTTTTATTCATTTAGAAGAAGCCTAGAGAGCGAGATTATGACTTAAATTGCGGCTGCGCTGTATTTATACTATTCTATCACTAGCAAGCATTCCGCAGCCGTTTCCGTTTCCGTTTTTAGTAGGTACTTTATAAAACATGGTGTAGACGAAATTACCCAATGACACTGTTTCTAACCGAGCAAGAGTAGAGCCTACCTTCGTATCTGTATTTACAATAGATCAGCAATAATCAGTATCCCACATGCATGCTGAGTTACGTAAAGCCTCAGTCAGTATACGCTCACGTTCAAGATCAAAATACACTAAACCATGTCAGTCAATGTAGAAACCTATTCATGAGCCCACCACACACAAACTGGGCGGGGCGGCGCGCGGCGCTGCTACGGTACGGGTGCAACTCACCAAACGGCATGTTACTGTCATGAGATTTCTTGAAAGTTGTCAAAAAGGTTGTTTTTAAAACAGTAAATATTTTTTCCAAAACAAATACATTATGATATTTTCAAGTCTTGTGTGCATACGGTGATGGAACTCAAAATATAATTAAACATAATTGAATACATCAAAAAAACTTCAAAGACACCTCTTAATTATTTTTTAAATCAGTTTAGCCCTTCGTTAACAGTTATAATTATAATTAAAAGTACACCATAAAATTGCAAATGCCAAACTGCATCCGGTGATGGATTAAATTGTATTAATTAGTTAATATCTTATTTTCTACGATTTTATTTGCATTTTCGCCATACGTTGTGTCATCGCGCATCTCTTTCTTTTGTATGCAATCTGACAGTGACAGCGGATTACCAGTTGTCAGCGTCTTAATTCAGACATCTTAGAACCCTGCAAAACTAATCCGATATTTATGATTTATTTCATGAACGGTGCGAAATTAAATTGTGTAACACCCCTCCATACAAAAATCTGCTGTTCCCTACATTTATGTTCGAATAACTCGTCAAAATGTAGGGAACAGCTGATTTTGCCCCATAGTAAAAGTTGTTCATAATGATGAGTACAATCACTCCTTAAGAGGTTGTGCGTTAAATTTGGGACATGTTGTATGTACTTCCTGAATTTATTTCATACAGTATTTTACTACAATACTTCAATTTTCACGTATAGAATTGATGTGTATGCGTTTTTGTTTAACATACATTTTTTGCATAGCTTACTTGTATTATAACAGGTTTAAAAGTCACAAAAATCATTAATTACAATTTACCTCAAATCCTTTAGTTTACTGTCGATGAAACTTTGGTTCAGATTTAGCGCTGAACATAATTGTTTAAAACATCATTATCTCTGTCAACTTTAAATGATTGACAGAAACTTAAGGATGTTTTAAATTCTTGTGCTGAATGTTTTTGGTGATTTGTGGTGCAAGCGGGCCTAACTGGTCAAGAGTCATTTTATTATAAGTAACAAAGTACACCTATTGAATAT
Organism: Tiliacea aurago; assembly: GCA_948098905.1. Lineage (NCBI taxonomy): Eukaryota > Metazoa > Arthropoda > Insecta > Lepidoptera > Noctuidae > Tiliacea > Tiliacea aurago. The sequence goes on from OX402576.1 coordinate 22,208,574, forward strand.
ACTCATCAAAGAAGAAAAAATGGGCAATAAATACCTAACTAAAGTAACTAATTCCGTTAGATTGAGTTCCTCAATTCCTACTTGGATATTTTATAATAAGATGGATATACCTATATCCCTAACAGGTTCTCGGGTTATGCGCTACGATGCACTTTCTTGATTAGATGTTGACGCTCTCTCCACCTCCTCTTTAATCTTGCAAATGTCACGGGGGTGTTTGCTCAGGTAATTTCAACCCTGTATTATGCACTTATCTTTTTACGAAACTCTGTTGTAAAAAATGTAGTTGTAACCTTTACTTTAAATATTGTTTAACTAACTTTGATAGGTAAACTATTAATCAATAGCGAATAGAAGAAACTGAAGGGTATCGGTTATTGAGAGATTGTACATAATTATAGCCAGCCGCAGCAGTGTCACTCCCCGAGCCAGAGATTCCTCATTTGTTAAAATCCGTTCGCTTGATTGGTCTCTAGGATTGAACACAGAATAGTATTTCTATAGATGCACATACTCAGTCGGATTTTAGCAATTAAATTAAATTACTCATACCTAATGAATAAACATAGTCGGGTATATTGATATTAGTGAAAGGATTTTTAGAGCGGTTTCTGATATAGACATAGCATAGCACAACAGATAGCTCTTCGGTATACACGAGGTCTCCCTTTTTACCCGACAGCGCGACGCAAAGGAAGGTCATGTGTTTATCAGTCTACACACATCAACAGAATCTAGTGATATTTTATATTATATTTCATCAAATACTTAAAAATCTATGAAGAATTTTCTGATACAGTAAATAGAAAAATTATAAGTTATTTTAAGGTCTTAAATAAATAAAACATTTCATGATTTTTTTGTTTTTTAATAAAAAATTTGTTTTTTTAATTGCCGTAGAAAATTAGTATGATAAAAATTTCTTCTTATAAAACTATTAATTTTAATTAAAAATGAAATCTTATAAAATCTAATTATTAATAATCAGTGTTGCCACCTCTTACATCAATTACACATCGATTGTGCATACTGAAAATTAAATTGTCAATGTCTTGCTGCGGTACGAGGGCCCATGTTCTTTGCAAGTGTTCGTAAATTGGTTGTTCCGTCGTTTTTGGCGGGAAATCTCTCAAAGGTTTTCGTTGTAACATGTCCCAAGCATGCTCGATAGGATTTAAGTCGGACGACTCAAAGTCAAAGTCAAATTGTTTATTTCAAATAGGCACATAAAAGGCACTTTTGAACGTCAATATTTACAAAAAAATAGAATTGATTCTAGTCGCCCCTAGACTGTGCAGGACAATCCAAAAGTTGAATATCGTGGTCTCGGAGAGTGGCCGACACCAGCCGCGCCGTATGGGAAGGAGCATTATCGTACATGAGTAGTAATTTCTGGCACATTTGGATTCTGTGTGGGACAATAACAGGCTCTACTACCTCCTCGTAGTATTTTTGTGCAGTCATGCTGCCTTGGATCCAAACGCGCTGGGTTCATCCGCTAAGCAGAATTTTCTGACCACACCATGATTGTCCCGCCTCGGTATGAGTGGACCTCCAGAGGGTGCCGTAGACGCCTAACTCTCCCTGGAGTTCTCCAAACGCATGTTCTTCGTGAATCCGGTTGAAACCCAAACCAGGAATCATCGATGAACAGCACCAAAGACCATTGTTCTTCACTCCATGGTAAATGCTTCCGAGCCCATTAAAGCCGCCGACCGCGATTCTATGTCGCAATGCTGGAACACGTAGCGGTCTTCGAGCATGAAGACCAACTTTATGTAACCTCCTTCGCACGTTTTGGTCGCTTACCAGCAGCGGGTGATCCTCCTGGAGCCTTTGTACTAGTTGCATCGCTGTGATCTTGGGTTGTCTTATGGCGGTTTAGAGAAATCGATCCTGTCTCTGCGTAGTAACACGATATCTACTCGTGGGCCGTTGAGCCACATCCCCAGTACTGCGATAACGTGACCACAACCTTGATATCACGTTTTGGCTGATGTGTAGGGCCTAGCAACGACGCGTTGAATAGCACCATTTTCTAACATGCCCACGGCTCGTAACATTTCATCTCGACTCAAATGACAACGTGACATGACTCTTAAAGCTAACACGGCACGTTAAATTAAAAAAGAAAAACAATCTAATCCCTTTTTAATCGACTTCCAAAAAGGAAGAGGTTCTCAATTCGGCTGTATGTTTTTTTTTTTTTTTTGTATGTTTGTTACGCGATTACTCCGTCAATTATGAACCGATTTTGAAAATTGTTTTTTTGATTGAAAGGGTATACTTCCGAGGTGGTCCCATTGCAACCAAATCAGAATCTGATGAGGGGATCCCATGGAAATCGAGGGAAACCCTCAAATGTTATATGCAAACCTATAGCGATTTGGGTATTTCTTATAGTACTCGTGCATTTACTCTCGGGAAGCACCATTTGGTGAAGTGGAACTGATGATGGAGACCACAGATGGCCACCGGAACAATATAATAATGAGTACCTATTTAACGGGTTGCGATTAAGCAATTTATGCTCGTCACTATGCATATGGTGAGTGGCAGTTCTCCTGGTTCTTTCCAGGAGAACTCCTCAACAATCAACGTTCCAGCATCGGGAAAAGCAATATTTTGTAAAAGGTGATGAGCAGTTAACATTAGGCTATTGTAACTTAGATAAATTCAAAACTGACCCACTAAAAAGTGAAAAATAAAAATCTTTTTACAAAAAAAATAATAACCGACTACCAAAAATAACACTACAAAGTGAAAAATAACTTTAATTTCGGAAGTCGGTGGCAAAAAACTCAAATACAGATCCAAAGGCATTAATTAATATTAAAAAAACAATTTTAATTTTCCATAGCGTAACGAATTACTAACAATTTTGCCGCCGCATTTTGTTTTTTCTTGTTTTTTTCTTATTAATATTTACAAATTTTGAAAATAGAATAAAAGAGGTTTAAATCTGTATATAAACTTTTTATGGAAACTAAAAACATTTTAAACTATAAGTTCATAAATAATTTAGGATTAAGGTATCCCTAGATTCTGTTGATGTGTGTATGTATGTTGCTCCTTTGTGGCGCTTTTGAGACCAAATGCGTGGGCCGATTTTGTTGATTCTTACGTCAATTGAAGAAAAAATTCAATATGGCGACGACCAGAAGCCATATTGTTGGAAAGAAAAAATTGAAAGTCGACGAACTATATCAAGTATCATTGAATACGTCTTTGAAAATCATATTTAGGTCTCTAAAATCAATTTGCATTTTGAATGACCATTTAAGATCTGTAGCGGTTTAAAGTTGGTTAGAAACCATTCTCATTTAAATTTTCAAAACTTATAAATAAAGCTTTCTTAACTACGGCTGACTATGGTAGACGACGAAAAAAAAAACGACAGTCAAAGAGATGTCAAAGTCAAAAATGTGACTTGAAATCGGGTAAGGACTCAAAGTCAAAAAAGGAAACTATGGAAGTCAAGAAACGGCCGAACATTCGTTCGATACTTCGGATTATCGCTTCGGAGTAGACCCACTCGTTCTTACAGAAAAAAATAATTTAATAGTTGCCAAAATAGGAGAATTCGCGAAAACTGAAAGTGCATTTTCTATGGGAATTTTGTATGAATTATTGAATCTTGGAGAAGACTGTCTGTCGGGTCAGCTAGTTGGCAGCAATTGAATAATTAAAATTTTTATATTATTCATTATGACGCATGATAAAGTTTGAAACACCCTGTTACGAGCGCGGTGCGAGCCTTGCGTTTCGAGGGCGGCGATGAATGGAGTGCAAAGCTCATAACAGGTGTTTCAAACTACATCATGCGTCATAATGAATAATATATATTTTTATTTAATTATTCAAATGTTAATAAAAAAAAAATACTTTCATAAATGATTAGGAGTCATTGGATACATGAAGTGGGCTGCCGTTGTAAGACGACTAAAATGCCACGGTGTATAACGATACAAAATTAGCAATTTTTTTTAAGAAATTGTTAAATTGTTTGCATATTGTTGAAAGACAAAATACTTTGAAGACATAATTATAATATGAAGATCCTGTTTTTTCTTGCGAAGTTAAGAGTAAATTTTTGGGCGTCTTGTTTAATTTATTATGGAAAAAAATCAAATTTTGCTGGTTTTACTAAACACAAAACTAAAAGTAAGAACTTTTGAGATTTTAGATCCTGGGGGCCTGTTGCTAAGTTTTTCGAATCGAAAAGAGATAATATTTTTTGTCCCTCTCATTTTGCGCTTATAAAGTCATCTATACATATAGAGTGCCCCCTGTTTATAAAATCGTATTAATGTATAAAACTCGCCAACGAAATATAAATATCCTTTATATTCAACAATAAATAGAAAATGCAAGATCTATCGAGTATCTTACAATACAAGGGCATATTGTTTAATGGTCGTTGTCATAAGCGTACTTAGTGTCTACCTAAACAGAGACTCAAATATAGCAAGGGAGAGAGTAGGTAGATACCACATGAGGCCACGTCATATTCCTATAAGTGGTACACATTCCTACATGTTGAATATAGGATTTTAATGCTGGGGCTGTGTTTTATTTATTTATTTATTTTATTTTACAGAAAGCTTACAGACTAATAACACGATTAAAAAGTTATTCGTAGGTAATTAATTTGCTAATTACAAGCTTCCACATGTATATATCCAATTACAAGTACTTGCGTTGACTAATGTACGTTAACAGCGATTTGCAATCCAAGTGAAATAAAAAAAATAAAAAACATTATTATTTTGGTAATAAAAGAGAAACGTAAATGAAGAGAAAAACACAAATAAAAAACAAAAACAAGTAAGCTTAAATTTATGTATAGCTTCGTATGTTTTGTTCGCTAAAATGAAGCTAACATAATAATATGCTAATGCGGTGGTCACAACATTAGCAGCTTCGTAATATTTTCATTGAGGTAGGAATACTAATATTTTGAAGTGGCTTGTCCGATAATTGGGCCCGTTGTACCGTATGCACTAATTAGTTTCGTTCGCACCATTCATCTTAATACAACTACTTTACCATACTTTTTCTGTCTGCACCCATGACCTGCATCATCATTGGTGCAGAGGAGACTAATTAGTTTTCGTTTGCACTGTTAATATTAACCAGCTGGTCGCCCGAGCTCTGCTCGGATGCAAATAGAAAAAATCCTTAAAAAAAAGAAATAGAGGATAACCTTAAAAAAATACCATAAAAAATAACGCCGCATCAATGTTGCCATAAATTAATTGCATTTGTACATCCAATATATATTTGGATGGGATGCAGTCCAATCTTTAGTTACTATACAATAATGATAGACGTTGGTCTCATCTGCGTGTGCCGTGTCGTAGCGCGAAGGTTCGTGACGATAGACGCAGTAGCGGCCCCAGCATAAGATTTCCGAGGTGCAAGTTGTAGACAGATTTCTAGCTCGTCGCTTTATGGTTTCAGCAAGTTTCAATAAGGTAACGGAAAATGGCAGGTATATAAAATATTTCTACATTTGGAACATTTTCTAGATACAACGTTTATTTCTAATATGTATTAGGATTTTTTTTTAGGAATGGGGTTGTATGAAGCCGTTGCCCCTGATCACTAAGCCATTGTTTAGCGGTGCACAGAATACACCCTCTTTAAAATTTTTATCGATATAGTGCAAATAGTCTCCGAGTAGCTAAAATGGCCGTGTGAAAATTAAAAAGCTACTAGAAACAAAGAAAACCCCTGTAATTGCTTTATATAATGTACATACTTTTATTCACGAACGCTTCTAAAATTAAGAGACTCCGTAAATGCTGTTCTTCTCTTTCGAGCGCTTCAAGCTAGTGCAAGAAGCAAACTAAGAAATAATAGAATATTAGATAATAGCCAGTAAAAGGACTGGCAGTTGGCAACTTAATCTGGTCGGTTGGAGTCGGTTTCCATGCCTTCCGGTTAAACAATCAAGATTCGAGAAGCACAGGTCAGATTTACCTACCTATTGTTCAGATAAAGATAAGCGAAGGCACTGAACAGGATTGTGTTTCGCTTTGACGGCATTGACAGGTTGAGCTTTAAGCCGATCCGTAGCTCTATTGTTGTGAATCTAGCACAAACTCAAATGTATATTGATACTTCATCATCATCATTTCAGCCGAAAGACGTCCACAGCTGGACATAGGCCTCCCGCAAAGGGGGGTGGGGGCGAGGGGGGGTGTCATAATAGCCATGCTTGGCAGGCGGGTTGGCGATCGCAGTGTGGTGTTAAAATGCTTAGAGAACGCTGCGACCCATTCTCTAGTAAGTCCCTTAGTCGCCTTTTTACGACACCCACGGGAAGAAATAGGATGGTGCTATTCTTTACGTCCGGCACCACACGGTACAGGTTATTACAGGTATAGGTACTTACTTATTATTATTTCATTATGGATCATTTCAGCATTTTCCAAATCTAGTACATTCATAACATTGTTCCAGAGATTTATTTGTATGGACTGTGTGTGAATGACTTGTTTTTTGCGATCCATTTTATGCCAGCTCACGCATTTTTCGCTTTAGTTTGAGCTTTGTTGACGATATGAGTCACTTTAATATTCATAAAAATAATATCACTTCATGATATTTAAGGTACTAGAATAGAATAGAATACTCTTTATTATGTACACCATAAAAGTACAGATAAAAATGTTTAAATTTTACATAGGGTGACACAATGGGCGGTCTTATCGCTAAAAGCGATCTTTTACAGACAGCCTTTGGATGGATTAAAGGTACTATGCTATATATGTAAGTACTTTTTTTTTAAATCTTTATTTAAGGAGCTTGGTCAACAAGACAAAGTCGCTCCGTAATAAGGCTTTCTTATAACATATTACACCATTTAGTTACTATCTTCTACGGATACCAATGCGCACAAGTTTATATAGTAGCCTCGCTGGTTCTGACAAGGGGAATGCTAGAATGTTATTGCATCTTCCCACCTCTTAAACATCAACACCAAATTGTAATAATAACTCAGCTCTGAGATCTTCGTTCCGGGCACACTCCACCATGATGTGAAGAATGTCTTCCAGTTTCCCATACTCTGTGCAGTTGGGGGAAGGGACTTTTTTCATTAAATATGCGAACTTGTTTAAGGGGATATGTCCAGAACGAAGTCTGAGAGCTGTCATAATTTCTGTTCTGCCCAAAAAACATGAATTGAACCATGGCGATTTCCATGGTTGTCTTCTTCATGATTGTTTTATACCACACACCCTTCTCCACAGACCTCCGATCAAAGTGTTCCCTCCACTTTAAAAAGCAATGTTCACGTATATATCTCATGCAATCTGTATAAAATGGATGTTCAATGGTATGCCGTCACTTGAAGCTAATCTTGCTAATTCGTCTGCCCTTTCATTACAGACAGACAACGAAGTAATCCTATAAGGGTTCCGTTTTTTTCCTTTTGAGGTACGGAACCCTAAAAACGGACAAGAGCTAGTCGGGCCCACACAATTAAGGTTTCGAACGAAACCGGAGTCTATTTCTAGACCATTGATACGTCACGACGTCAACATCAAGGGAAGCCAGTATTCGTCAAGCTGGATTAATTTTTTTTTTTTTTAAACGTTGCCCCGCACTAGGAATTTCTCCTGTATTGTGGGTGCGTTTACAAACATTTAAATTCACATACACGAACAGCCAGACCCGAAACAACTACTTGTAGGTCATACAAATATTTGTCGATGAAATTGACGATCATTCAGATGTACCTAACCCGTAAGGGCGGTAAATTGGTCATTGTTGAAGTGTAATGTGTGAGCATGCACGGATCAAGTAATATTGAACAGTAAATAAAATCAATTCCGTGTGTGCAAATTGTTTAAAAATATAAAATTTACATTTTAAGTCACAAATCACCTAAAAGTGTTAATAAAATATCCCATTAAACAAGTACTAATTTATCTCAGAGTTAAAAGAAAGTGCAAATAAAACAATAATTAGTGTAGTCGTATGTACATGTACATTGAGTTAACCAATTTAGCGCTATTTCCACATAGTTTGGATTTGGCTGGTGGTTTCGATAAAGTTTGAGAATCGTCACATGTGTCGCGAGTTCGAGACCAAGCGACACATATTACTTCTTATTTTTGAGAAATAAAATAATTTGAAAATGTCATTCAGTTAATAAAAATCACTAAGCTGCGACCGCAAGATGTCAGCACAAGTCACTTGTTATGACACACAAAAACATGTTAACTTAAAAAGCATAGAGCACCGCTTTTTATGTTAACATATTTGTTCAGTATCCAAAAAAAAGATACGAATCAACATATCGCTTAGAAGACATCGATGCAAAAGAATTGGAGATGTAAAATGTGCATTAAAAACAAAACAGGCTCAAATCGTGGTCTAGCTATTTCTAATATCACGCTTAAAAAAAGCAAACTATTCTATTAGGGCGCGGACACATCACCACGGCACGGCGCCGCCGCCGGCTCCGTGAAACGGCGCGACGACGCGACGTCTTGCCGTGGAATGGGGCTTTGTACGGTCCGCCACGCCAGCTACCGGCAGCAACCACACATCTTAGCGCGTCAAAAAAACACACATTTTCAACTAACGCGTTGAAAATAAAGTACGCGGAAAAAAATCGCCCGTGGATACATCGGTTCAAACGCGTGCTCAAACCTTAACCTTCTTCGACTCAACATCAGATGTTTCCTACGCAAAATATTGCTTCGAGTGAGAATACCTCGCAAAAACAGGATAACCCAGTATTTGCAGAGCATTCAAAAAAATATAAAGAATTCGAGGCGTATATCTCTACGAAAACTCTTTTGTATCTTTGCCACTGGATGATTGATATTGAATTTGTGTCCCATACTTTGAAAAAAGATCCGCAACTACATAGATAAGGTGTTAAAAAAACGTTTTTCACCAAAAAAACAACCGACTTCCAACTCCTACTTCCAAAGTCTTTGGTTTTGTTTTTTCGTTTATGGCCACCGACTTCCGAAATTAAATTATATATAATGTTAAATGTGGGTGTACTACAGGTACACCTCTGCCGCGCAAGCTTCCTCTACCAAATAAAAGAATTATAAAAATCTACCCATATAATAATATAATATGGGTGTGTAATGTTTGGTATAATAACAAATGCTCTAATTTCACTTGAAATAACGTTCATATAATATAATTTTCATGTAATATAATATAATATCAAATAACCCAAATTCATATGACTTAATGTTTTAATCATATAATTTTCCTTTAATATAATAACATTTAGTATAACGTTCATTTGATATAATTTTCAATATGTATAATATTCTTTTTATATAACGTTCATTTGACCTAATGTTCTTTTGACCTAATTTTATGTTTAATGGTCACTGTTCTAGCCTAACCTAACCCAAATTATTCAATAACAGTAGATGGTATCTGACGCAGATATGAACATTCAATAAACCAGTTTTAATTTCCATATTTTCATTTCACCAAACGCCTAAACAATAGAGGGAATCTGGCGCTCGGCGGCCGCTGCCTCGGCACGCTCGCTCGTCTTCACGCGTTATTGGTCACTGTTTTAATCTAACCTAACCCAAATGATTCAATAACAGTAGATGGTATCTGACGCAGATATGTTAATTAAAACACTTTGATTCTTTTATTGTTTTGCTTAGAGATTATGAATATTATAGTAAATTAATACTATACTAAATGAATATTATGTCAAATGTGCATTATAGGAAATGTTCATTATATCATAAGAAATTAGGTAAAATGAAATTATATCAACAATTCATTATCTCAACTGATCATTATATTAACCAAAACTTTATTAACTGAAATTAGGTCAAGTGAACGTTAGATTTTTTGTATTATATCAACCGTTACACACCCATATAATACTAGGTTTTGCCCGCGGCTTCACCCGCGGATGTCAGAAAAAATCTCACGGGAACCGGAATTAAAAGTACCTACCCTACATAAAAGGAACCCTAGTGCAAAATTTCACGTCGCTCCCAGTAGTTTGGGTTAAACGTTGATACGTCAGTCAATCAGTCGGTCAGTTTCGCCATTTATTTATATAGATAGATTTGTTATTTAGATCAATACAAAATAATAATAAATTAGGACTCATTAGTTTTTTTTTTGTTTTTTGACTCAAACTTAAAGCATTTATTTCAATTAAACCATTTACAGGCACTTTTAAATTGTCAAGAAGTCGGTCAGTTACAAATATAAAGCTAGTTGCCCATTCCAAATAGTAGGTTCCTATGGAGAAGAATGGGCATGAAACTCCACGGACACTCTTTTAAATTAAAATATTGCTACAAAGTATTGGTTACATCATTCATATTGAAATTATACATGTGAGAACGATGCAAAACGTCAGCAGCGTCCGTAACAAAAAGATTAAAAACAACAAAAAAAACTAAAATAATTAAAAATAAGCCGTGGCAGCTAACAGCGCCCGTTCACGAACATGACGCATGGATCAGCACCATTCAGCTCAAGCATTTTGAAGGGAGCTAAATGGTCCAACACACACGCCACTGACGCCACCATCAGCGACACAAGACAAGACAAGTGTGATAATTTCAAAATTGTTGACCGTTACGTGATCAACGTCCTGACAAACTTTGAAAATGACACCATATTGATTTGTAGACTATTTACCTCTTTACACCCCCAGAAGGGCCTGTTTTAAAAAAAAACATGAAACACGTTTTATTTATTTGTTGATACATTTCCTAAGTATATGATATGATTTCTCCATACAAGTTGTGAAACCCCGTTACACCCCTTTAGGGGTTGAATTTTCAAAAATCTGTTTTTAGCGGTTACCTACGTCATAATAACTATTTGTGTGCCAAATTTTAGCCCAATCCATTCAGTGATTTGAGTTTTGTGTTGATAGATCAGTCAGTAAGTGAGTCACTGTTTCCTTTTGTACGTATTAAATCTATAGTGTAATTCGACATGCTACGACGATCCCAAATAAATTGGAATTAGGGCAGGACACTGATGATAAAGTATTCAGGCTAAGTTTCAAGTTAATAGATCAACGAAAGATAAGATTAAGATTTTTCATGCTAACAAAACCCCCGTTTTCCCCCCTTAAAGGTCAAATTTCCAAAATACCCCTTCTTAGCGGATGCCTACGTGCCAAATTTCAGCACAATCTGTTCAGTGGTTTGAGCTGTGTTGATAGACCAATCAGTCACGGTTTTCTTTTATAGTATACTAGCTGACCCGTGCCCACTCCGTTGGGCGGTAAACATTTTTACTCTATGACACTCACAAATAACGTGGCTTTCTATGTGTAACCTACCTACCTACCTACCTACCCTACCTACCTACCTACCCTACTTACCTACCCTACCTACCTACCCTACCTACCTACCCTACCTACCGACTCTACCTACCGACTCTACCTACCTACCTACCTACCCTACCTACCTACCTACCCTACCTACCTACCCTACCCTACCTACCTACCTACCCTAACTACCTACCCTACTTACCTTTTTTTTTTTTTTTGTTCACGGGGTGGAAAATCCTCATGGATGTCCTCCGCCCTGGGGCGGGCGGAGGGGTCTGTCAGACTTACTGACTAAAAACCACCCCAGTGTTCCCCTCCCATACTTACCTACCCTACCTAGGTAGGTACCCTACCTACCCACCTTTTTTTTTTTTTTTTGGGTGGGAAATTATCAAATAACTTCTCCCGCTCTGGGCTGATCGGGAGGGCGTGACAGACTTTTACTGACTAAAACCCACCCGTGTTCCCTCCGTTGCCTGTGTGCCGGGGCCACGATATCCCTTTCGGACAAACTCGCAACCCCGGCAGGCATTGGCCCTAACGAACCCCGTCAGTTGGTGCTGACATCTCTTTGAGGCGCGTGTGAAACACAACGCGCCGTCGACCCGGGCCTGGTCCTTATCGGACGGCGAGCTACCCATCGCTCACCGTCCGCAGGCCCGCGCCTACGGTGGCCGGAAATCAGCTTGTGACTCCCGACGCCCGGGGCGTCTCCTGCGGTGGCTAAGGGCGTGAGGGCGCGAACCCTGCCTCACCCTCACGCGTTCCGCCTCCTCCTTCGCGAGCATTACTGCTTCGCAGAAGGAGGTGACGGCCTCCCATGCACTCTCGCTCCGAACCATGGCCTGAACCAGGGCCGGACGCGAGAGATCGCCGCCGCCGATCGCCTCCGTGAGGACACGGCGGTGCTCCGCCCAAGCCGGGCAGACCTACACCGTATGCTCCACCGTGTCCTCCGGGCGATCCACACAGTGGTGACACCCGGGCGTTTCCTCCCGCTTTATCCTGAACAGGAACCTCCCGAAACAACCGTGTCCGGTGGACCTGCGTCAGGCGGAAGGTGAGGACGCCGTGGCGCCTCTCTAGCCACTCCTCCAAGAGGGGACTTATCGCCACAATTGTGGCGTGCCCTGCGCTGGGTTGCGACAATCGCACTCTCCATGCCGCCATGAGATCCCGCCGGAGCTCCGTCCGCTGTGCCGCGATTTCTCGCGGCAGCGGAGTTTCACCCCGGCCTTTCGCCTCCTCGCGCCACTCCCAGATGTGCGCGAGGACTTTTGCCTCCAGATCCCAAGGCGGCAGTCCGGCAAGGAGGCTCGCCGCCTCACGGGAGACCGCGCGGTAACCCCGTACCAGCCTGATGGCCATGACCCTTTGGGACGCGTTCAACCGCTGGGCTGGTCGCAGCCTCAGAGAACGCGCCCACACCGGTGCCCCGTAAAGGGCCATGGACCGCACGATCCCCGCGTAGAGCCTCCGGCAGGAGGCGTTTGGACCCCCTAGATTGGGCAGAAGCCACTTCAAAGCAGCCCCGGCCCTCTCCAGTCTGGGAGCCAAACGTCGGAAGTGCTCCACGAAGTTCCACCGGCTGTCGAGGACGAGTCCCAAGTACTTCATCGTCGACTCGACACCGATGTGAACTCCTCCCGCCGTTATCTGAGAACCCGACAGTGGCGCGTTCCGAGGACCATAAAAACACATGGCCTCGGACTTGTGCAAGGCCACCTCGAGTCCCAATTGCCGGATCCTATCGACGATTGTCGCAACGCCACGTGCCGCCAGTTCGGTCGCCGCCTCATGCGACCTCCCCTGCGCCAGGACCAGCGTGTCGTCAGCGTAGCAGACTACGCTGACGCCGCTAGGGAGGTCGGCGCGCAGCACCCAGTCGTACCCGATGTCCCACAGATGCGGCCCCAGGACCGATCCCTGTGGGACACCGCACGACATCTCTCGCCGGTTCCACTCTCCTTGGTGACCGGGGTAGATGACGGCCCTATCCGTCAAATAGGCCTCGACCACTCGACAGAGGTAGGTCGGCATCCGGTGATACCGAAGTGCCTCCCTTATGCAACTCCAGGGCAAGGTGTTGAAGGCATTGGCGATGTCAAGAGACACCGCCAAGACAACCCCACCCCGGGCAACAGCATCCCCCGTCGTGAGGGCTCGAACGCGCATGATGGCATCCACTGTAGAGCGCCCCTTGCGGAAACCAAACTGGCTCTCCGCCAAATCCGGCCCCACCCGCACCAGCCGCCCGACAAGGCGGTCTGCAATGACTCTTTCAAAGAGCTTGCCCACCTCGTCGAGTTGCACGATGGGCCGGTAAGCAGACGGAGAGTCCGCCGGGCGCCCTGGCTTCTTAATGAGGACCAGTTTCCCCGTCTTCCAACGAAGTGGGAACTGGCCCCTCTCCAAGCATGCGCTTAGGAGCCCCCTTAGTCGAGGCCCGAGAGCCTCCAAGGCCAGGACCCAGGCTTTTCCAGGCAAGCCGTCGGGTCCTGGGGCGATATTCTTGGCATTAAGCCTACGTACCGCCACTCTCAGATCAACCTCGGTCACCTCCGGAGCATCGTCGTCGTCGTCGGCAGTGTGGTCCGCATCGGGCACCGCAGGAGACGGAGCCATGGGCGGAGGCGTATGTTCCCCTCGCGAAGGGAACAGAGCGCTCACCACGTCCTCCACGAGCTGGGGCCGGAGACTCTGCGTCAGCGGGGGAGCCCATGGGCGGAGTTTATCCCTCACCCCTTTGTAGGGGCGTCCCCACGGGTCCCTGTTGAGAGTCTCCAGCGACTCCTCGCGAGCCAGTCCTCTGGCCCGCTGGATTTCATCTCGGAGGGCGGTCTTCGCCGCTCTGTACCCCTCGTACAGCTCCGCCTGAATGGCCACCGTATCCGGAGGGCGGATACGGAGCCTGCGGTGCCTGGAGTACCGGTGGCGCGCAGCCACGCACGCCTCGCGTAAAGCGGTCAGCTCACGCGACCACCAGCACACCTGGCGCCGAGCACGTCCGGGCTGGACCCGGGGCATTGCCACGTCACATATTTCAGACATGGCCTCCCGGAACCACTCCGCCTCGTCGTTTATGTCGGCAGGCCTGTCCGGTGATGACACCCAGGCCTGCACGATTGAGGCTTCCAGGAGGAGCTCCCGGTCCAGCTGCTTTAGCGCCCACCGCGGACCACTCGGGGCCTGTCGGACCAGCGCGCTCGAGGTCTGGGCGGAGACGTCAAACCGGATGTACCGGTGATCGGAATAGGTCTCCACCCCCTCCATGACGCGCCAGTCAATGACACGCGGCGACAGAGCGGGGCTGGCAAACGTGATGTCCACCACTGATTCACCCCGCATCCGCACACACGTGGGGACAGAACCCCGGTTTAGGACGACCAGGCCTGTCTCCAGAGCCCAGTCCTCCACCATCCTGCCCCGTGTGTCCGTAAACCGGGAACCCCAAGCCACGTTCTTGGCATTGAAGTCCCCGAGGACGATCACAGGGAGGGCATGGTACCCGACGACGACGACTCTCAACTCCCCTAGGGAGTTGTGGAACTCGGCGAGAGTTCGGTTCGGGGAGAAGTATACTCCTACCACGACAATCTCCCCGAACCGTGCTGCCACGCAACCCCGTCCACTCTTGATGGCCTCGAGGGACGGGGTACCGGCGGCGGCCGACGACATAATGGCCACTGAGCCGCTCAGGTCCTCCACCCAGTCGTCCCTGGGCGGGACAAAGTACGGCTCAGCGACCACGGCGATGTTAATCGACCACTGCGCCATGCTCTGGAGTAACAGATCCTGAGCGGCAGCGCAGTGATTGATGTTCGCCTGGAGGAGGCGTAATGGGGCCATTTATTGGCAATCCATTTCAGCCCCCTCCTGGGCCCCCTGTGAAGGCCCTGCCACGGTGTTAGTGGCGGCAGCGACGACGGTGGATGCGGCAACGGCGGCGGCAATAGTGGCGGCTGCGGCGGAGACGGCGGTGGTGGAGGGCTTGCCCCTGCCCCTGGGTTTGGGGGTGGGAGCGCAGGCCTTGCCTCCAGCCCGGTGATCGGCCGCTTTGCCAGCCGCCGCACATGCAAAGCAGTGCGGCGGGGCCTCGCAAGAGCAAGCCTTGTGACCGGGCTGACCACAGCGGAAGCAATCCTCGCTCCTTCGGCCGCTTCCCGGATCCTTCGGCCCTCCCCGGCTATCTTTTGGGCCGCCGACACGGGGCAGCTCACCATAACGGTTTGCATACCCGTGCTGTCAGGACGGATGGTGCCCGCCCTCACCTGCTCGGCAGGGCATTCTCCCGTCCTAGCCACGGCGGCCACAACGTCTTCCGCCCTCACGCAATCGTCCAGGCCCAAAATGCGCATGTCAGCGCACTTGGTAGGCCTGGACACCCGGGCCTCTTCCGCATTTAGGGACGCCCTAAGCCTTTCGGCTAGGGCGTCAGCAGTAGGGCAGCTGGCCGCACCGGGGATCTCCAGCATCCGAGCCCCCGTCGCAGTGACCTTCATCCGGAAGCCATCGGCAACTCCGATCTCCTCCAGGTTCACTGCCGCCCACGCCTTAGCGTGCACCTCGCGGTAGGTCACGCACTTCTTCTCCGCTTCCGGCTGTAGCGTAATTACTACAGCTGCGGACTTCGGGGCGCGGAGCCTAGCCGCGGCGCTTCGCTTCTTGCGCCGTTGCCGCCTCTCTTTTCTATTGGCCGCCCTTTTGGCCTTACCCGCCTTCCTGTTCTCCCCGGCTACTTTCCATTCAGCGTCGGCTGGAGAAGAATTAGGAGGCGGGGGTGGGGGCAGCCTTTCCGCCGCCAGGGCTGGGGCCCTTGTCTTTTGCGCACCCGCTTGCGCAGCCGTCCCGCCCCCCTTGGTGCCACCCAGGCACTGATTTTGCCGGTGCGGGTTTGGCCGCGGGATTTGCCGCAGGCTTCGCCACGGGCTTGGCCGAAGGCTTGCCCGTGGCAGCTACAGTGGCCGCAAAGGTGGCCGGCCTGCTCGCCACTAGCGGGGGGCGCAGGACAATGCCCTCCAGTACGGAGAACCGGCTGTTGAAGGCAGCCAGCTCCTGCCGCACCAGGGACAAAACCCGGTCCTCCGCTGGCAAGGGCAGGCCCTGCCCATGCTGTGTTCCCACCTGGGGCACCTCCCGGGGGCCAGCTCCTCGGAGCCGGGCCAGGCCCGCTCGGAGCTCCTCATTCTCCTTTCGGAGAAGCACCATAGCGGCCGTCAAGCGGCCGACCTCCGCCCGCATCTCGGAAATTGCGTCCGACGGAGGCCCGGCCTGAAGGGCTCTCGCTGCCGCCATTATGGAGGCCGTGGCAGCCGGTATGGCCTTGTCTTTAGAGGACTGAGTCCTCTTCAAGCCCACACCCTTGATCGCTGCTACCACGACCTCCTCGAAGCTGCTGATCCCTCCTTTCGCCTTGGAGCTCCTAGCGGCGTCCGGCTCACCACCCGAAGACTCAGTGAGGTCCGCCCTGCGGCTGGTCTCTCCAAGTTGGGGCTCCAGCTCCAGCTCCAACTCGGCAGGGCTGGCTGCAACCCTACCTACCCACCTACCCTACCTACCTAGCCTACCTACCTACACTAACTACCTAACCTTCCAAAAAAAAAAAAAACACTTCTCATAAACCATCTACTAAATAGTCCGAAGCCTAAACCTTTTTTTTTGATAGGTGAGGCCCGTTCTTGAGTTATAAAATTACAACGAAAAGTGGCATTGATTTTTATAGATATAGATATGACTAGAGAACCTCCTCCTTTTTTGAAGTCGGTTAAAAATCATTTATAGCCAGAGTGCATCTCATGACAATTCCAATAAGACCAAACACGGGTAGGATACATTGTTTTATTACGGAGTTCCAGCCTAACTTCCGGCTTCATCATCAGATCAGTTTAATGGTACCATTTTGATCAGAACTATTTATTTAAATTTGCTTCGCTTAACTATCTTAATCCAGATATCTCATTGCCACCCATGAAATACTTATCATTGAGAAGTTCCGGTGGTCGTCAATGGCCTTCTTCATCAGTTACACTTCACCAAATTATACTTTCTGAATGCAAATGATTGACTTGTTGATGAAAATATAAAAATCGCTATATGTATTTCATACAGTTTAGAACAGTAGGTATAAACTTTAATATGGAACAGCAGATTTTTTTTTAGCAATTCAAAGTTGGTCTCATAGTAAAAGTTATTCAGTTTGATGATCTAAAGCGCTCCTTAAAGATTGTCCGGTTAATTTTTAAACACCTAACCAACATTATCTTTAGTATATGCGAAACCCGAAACACGTGTCTAGTACTTTTAATGTAAAGAATCTATGTACAAAATTTCAAAACTGTATCATGAAAAATCACAAAGTTATAAGGTTGTTATGTTACCGGGTTGTCCGTACAAAAACATGCTAACAACATCCCCACGCCTCCAGGGTCGTCTTGCGCTCATTGATAATAATTTGGCAGTAGGTACGTCGTACGTCGATTATATTGTAAGTAATTAAATGGTGATAACATTTTTCATCACACTAAATATTTTTGGGACAAAATATAACATGTTGTAAAAATTATTGAAATTGATTCAGTTCCTTATTCTGAACAAACTAGGTTTCGCATATACTTAAAATATTGTTATACAGAAGCTGCCCAAATATTAGATCCGACAATTTTGATTTAATATAAGAACTAGAAAATAAAGTTTCTGTACTGTCAGAGAAATTTCAAATTGCTGGAAATGAAATAACTAATCTATTATACGAGTATTATCAGAAAATTTAAACAATTATCTGTTTATGGCACTCAAATTAATCAGCTTAAGGACATTTGTAAGTCGTCGCCCAAAATAACATCTCAGAAGGGTGGGAATGACGGTCCAATTAAAACTAAATTAGATTTCTCAGAGCAACTACTCAGTCCACACGTTCAATGCTCACAAAACACAGAACGACGCGCAGAGTCAACATCAGCAAGGAAAAACAGGACATTAATAATGACAATACCGAAAATAAATAAATGGAGGGATTATAAACAACGACCTGGACACTTATAATATTCAACCCAATGAAAACTCAAAAGAAAAGGAAATATTTACATAATCGGAGACGAAAAATAAGAGGTTTAGCCGCTCAATTAATACATGCTAAGGCTGATAAAATGGAATGACAATAAGAATAGCGAGGGAAGAGTTCAACCATATGATCTAGATAATATCTACTACGCACCCTGTCTTGCAGTGACATCACACTTTCAGTTGGAAAATATGATAAAACTAATCTTATGTAGTCAGACGGACAGACAGGTAGACGGACAACGAAGTGATCCTATATATATCCCTTTTTTATTTTAAGATTCGGAATCCTAAAAATAAAGGTTTGTGAAAAAAATAATAACGCGCGACATACATTCCGCCTCCGTTCGTAATTGTTTACTTAGTTTTATAAAAAAATCATTCTCAAGTAGTGAGCTCAAAATAAATAAACGTACTATTCTTATTCAATTCATATGTTGCACTTACTTATTTGGTCATAGAGGGTGATAAAAAGTTGTGTCCACTTCGGGAGCAACACTATTTTAAGCTCCAGTGACGTACTTTTAGAATCCTTCGCTCAAAAGAAACACTTTCGCCTTTAAAATAGTTCTGTGCTCCCTGGGCAAACAATCTACTATTATTGGCCTTTGACTGGCGACCGACGTCATTGAGGCCTAAATCATGCCAAAATTGAAATTCCTGTGTTGCATAGATCTCGAGAAAAACTTCTTTGACAGACAGACAAAAAAGTGGACTGGTAAAGGTTCTGTTTATCCTTTTTAAATCAGAACCGTAGAAATGGGTTCTAAACATTAAATAGCAGTCTTCGTTAAAGAATTACTCCAAATAAAGGCAGCCCACATACGTTTTTAAGAAAATTGAGGCGAAGATTTAAAGAGGCTAACTAAGGGTTGCGGCGTTGAGCATTCATAATAGCTCCTTGACTGAAGTGCCTGTATCGAGAGCCTCTTCCTTTGGCTCGCGATTGACACTTGATCTGAGCAAAGCTTTTCTTCTAATGACATGAAATATTGATGCTCAATAAAGTAAACGAAAATTCTTCTATAAGGTTACTTTTTAAAATTGAAGTTTTTATGGAATTTTCACGAGTCCGAAAACTCTATTCAGTGTTAGAAGAATAGTCTGTATACAGAGTATTTCCGGGTGACGTGCGGGCATTATTTAACGGGCCAACTAATTCTAATTTTGATTTTCTAAAAATACTAATCGATACGTTAATATACTCACTGATTGTCTTTTCGTAATGCTAGCCTAGTTACGGTGATCAACTTGGATGTAGCGCCCGCTTCGTTCGCTCGGCTCGTTCGTTGTCATTCACTGTTAATTTTTTTTTTATCCCGGGGTGGAAATTCCTTATGGATGTCCTTCTCCCTGGGGCGGGCGGAGGGGTTGGTCTGACTCTTACTGACTAAAAACCACCCCGGTGTTCCCTTCCCACACTTGCGCCAGGTATCATGGGATCGTTTGTTACTTCCGCACCAGCCGGGGTGCCGGTCAGCTTTTGCGGGCCACCCCACGCGCGACGTCTAAAAGGGGCGCGCGTGAAACACTGGCACACTGCGCGTCGCCACCTCGGGTCCTGTTTGATTGGAGGTGGCATACGTCCCCGAAACCACCGTCCCTGGAGCCACATATGGAGGCCGGAAGAGAGCATTGTCTGCCCTCTGCCGACGTCCGGTGCGTCTGCTGCGGGCCGGCTGAGCGGAAGAGATCTCCCGCTCCCTTTCCGCAGCCTCCTTCTGCGACACGACTGTTTCTCAGAAAGATACCATCGCGTCCCAGGACTCCTCGCTGCCGACCATCGACTTGACCATGGCCGGCAGCGACAGGTCGCTGCCTACTCTTGAGATGAGGGCACGGCGCGCCTCCTCCCAAGTCAGACACTGTTCTAACCTAACCTAGGTATGGCTGTCTTGGCGGTACAGATAGTTAAAAAAAAGACCAGAACGTTAAACGAAGTTAAAGTAAGTAAAAACACCGAACATCATTCAAGGACCAAAAGTTTTTACAGGATCAATTAAATATTCCCCATAAAAATACTGGTGATTCTTCGTTTCATGATAACAAAGGATGATGGAACATATTGGGCAAACATGTTGCCAGTGATCAAACCAATAGCAAGTTTTACTATGTAGAATATTTACGCGTGCACGGTATTTTTAACAGTAACAATATTTTTGTATATCTCGGAAAATATATGAAAAACAAAGTAATTTCTGCGGTTGTAACCGAAATTCCATTCCATATTCCACTCAGAGCACTGATTTCAACAGCACTTGACCGATCCGCACCTGAGCACTTCCACTAACCGCACTGAAACAAAATTTTGATAAGTGCGGTTCGGTGTGTGGAATAGTTTATTAATATTATTTTCAGTCCCCGAATGGCACCTATGTAAAATTTTTTTTTAGTGATGGGGTGTATTTTTTTGTTCCAGGAATTATCAAACAAAACACATCGATATAATTACGTCACGATGAATTCTCTAACTGCAAAATGTAAGTAGGTCGACTATTCCTTTTTAACTTGTAAAGCCTTCTTGGCTGTGATAGTTTTCTTTAAATTTCGTTGTATATACTAATGCCATGATTTTTTTCATATATCCAAATACAACCATTTAGCTGGCAGGGGGGACATTTGGCTCTAACAAAAAATTGCACTTAATATTACGCAAACGAATCCCTGAATCAAAAAATGGTTTGACAGACCAGCAATATTTTTATACCCCACATTATGGGATAGACTTGAAAAAAATATATCATCCCCACTTTACATGTACGGGATGTACCCTAACAAAATCGTTTTTATTTATTTATAGTTTTTTATGCAATATTCTGCTTTATTCTGCTATTACTGTCATAACTTCAAAAGGGAAAAGGTTGCCTGTGCGTTGTGACTATATTACTAATAATAATGTATATATATATATTATTTATACTATTATATAATGTCGTCTCGTACAAAAAATCTTAGACAAAAGCTACGCTGTCATAAGGTTCCTATTTTAATTTAAATAACGTTTTGTCTCATAATTAAAATTATCGGTCTGCTACAAGATCAAGGCAACCTTAGGCATTATCGAACGTATCATCAAATATCCTTCTTTCATTTGTAAATCCACCTCTGTCCTAAAAACTATTTCAAAAGATAGTCTAATATGTAACGCCGCCGCCGGTTACACACCACCGCCGAGGACCGCGGTAGCTTTATTCCCAGCCACCATTCTATGGTCGTCGGACCATCTAGCTGATACGCGATCTTTATACCATGACACGTCTGCTCCACCGACTACTTCAGCATGCGTCGTACGCAGCTACGCGCACGCTGCGCGGGCGTATCTATGGCGGTAACTTCGGTTCTTTTCGGGATAGTTTCATTTCTTATCTAATCTAATCCTACATACAAACTAAATTTAAAAAAAAACTTCGATGTCAGAGGCATGAGAATTCAAAAGTAATAAGTTTAAATTATTACTTTTGTATTCTCATGCCTCTGTCATCGTAGTTTGTTTTATTTACTCACGACGCGACAGAAAGGCACCGCTCATCGTGCGACACGCGTGGCCTTTGTGTCGCGTCGCGTGTCGTGCCGGTCTGTAGAAGCCTTTAGATAGCTGCTTACATTCTTATGATTTAGATATTTATGAGGAAAAGTACAAAAAATATTAGCTGCAAAAAGGGAAGGTAGTCAAGCAAGCTAAGCGATGATGAAGTCTGATCCTAAAACAAGGGATACGCTGAAAAATAATAATAAAGAGAATTGTCGGTTATGCTGTTTCACATAATCGTCTGCACTTTTTGGCTATTACAAAATCATCATTATTAAAATGTATAGGGCAAATTGTACTATATTTTGAAGGAAACCAGTTTATTTTACCCGTCGCTTCAATCCATTTTTCTTTACAAACGGGTTCACGCGGAAAACTGTAACATGAAATTCAAATTCATATCTAATACTTATATTCCATAATCGCATTATTTATTCCAAAAGTCCAAATGCAATTCTCATGACTTAGTCAATTTGTCAATATCGAATATCGATTTTCGTTTTTAATTAATCAATAAACAACAACACTGATACATTGATTGATGCATTCTTACAGATTTTTCCTGAAGAACGGCTATTACTAAAATAACGGTCACCGAAATAAAGTCACAATAATAAATAGTTCACCATACAATTTTATATGCTTTGAGAATAGAATTTAATTTTAAAAAAACTCCACGAATTGCTCTAGGCCACAATCTAATAATGTTAAAGGTATTTCAGAAAATTGTGGACTCCAGTTTAGGAGTATTTAACAACGAGTCATTTTCGCACGAATAAAATAACCACCTGTCGCCTTGTACTATTAGCTTGTTTTGGGAACTAGCTATGACAGCGCCATTTTGACAGTTGCCTTGCTTATTCACCCAGGTGACATTTAGGTGATTTGAACAAATTGCATACGTAAACATTGACCGCATTCATTACGTAAGACAACGGAGACCTTTACTGTGCGTGGTTCGACATGCGCTTGCCGTATCGATATGTTATAGTTGGTAATGTCCTGAGCAAAGAATACATACGCCCCATCACTACAAACTGTATGCAGGTGCCGTTCGGGGACTGAAAATAATAATAAAAAACTGTTCCACCGAATCGCACTTATCAAAATTTTGTTTCAGTGCGGTTAGTGGAAGTGCTCAGGTGCGGTTCGGACAAGTGCTGTTGAAATCAGTGCTCTGAGTGGAATACCTCGAAATTATCCCATATCTCCAAAGACTTAAATAGCAGTCACTTAAAATCATCATACAATTTTTTATTATATGCGATCCAATAATACCCCACACGCTTATGTACATTTTTTTTTTGCTATTAAAATACAGATGGGATTCATTATAAAATAGTGTACATTATACACTACTGCACTGCTACACGTTTTTTTTTAAATAAGCAATTTAATTATTTACATTGTTCTCACATATAGAAGCAACAAGAATAATGTACCCAGGATTTTGTAATATCTTGATTTAAAAGAGTGTCCTTGGAGTTTCTTGCCTGTTCTTCTGCATAGAGATCTACGTTTTGGAATGGGCAAATATAGCTTCAACTTTCTGACTAACTGACCGACTCTTTGACAATTCAAAAGTGCCTGTAATAGGTTTAATTGAAATAAATGTTTTGAGTTTGAGTTTGTATACATCTGGTTCTATGTTAAAATCTGTACTCAAGTATAAAACCCTACCTCTTAAACTAAGCAAACCTGTATCTTAAGACATATTGGGGAGTGCTACCCCAAGTTCTGTCGCTTTTTCACTAGGTACACCACTGATTTTGTTGCACATAACAATTTTTTTACAATTTGCATTGATGTAGTGCAAAAAGTCTCCCGAGTCATTATGATTTATTTCATAATTAGACTTTTGCGATGTGCCAAATTTTTTGTGAAAACAATAGTATTTAATTGGTGTTATTAGTGTATGTGTTATGTTTGTATGTACTTTGATATAAGTATTAAATAAATAAATAAATGTTAATGTTAATGTGAGAGAAGATAAAATATACCGGTAAACGGGGATGAAATAAATGCAACAAATATTGCCATAAACAAATTTACTATAGAGAATGGTAAATGTTGCCGTTATGATGATAAACGTTTTTTCTCAAAACTGTTGTCTTTCACCTTAGTAGTTGCAATACACCCCAGTTTCCCGTGACTAATTAACATCAACCTTATGTGGTTTATGCATTAGCATACCGTATTCATACGTCAAAACACAAACATTGGCCCATCTAGTATCGATGTTGGCTAGCACAAGAATTTAATTTAAAATAACGCGTTTTACTATGTAAGCCGATATTGGCATGCTCGATGCGAGAGGCCAATAGGTCATAGTTGTAGGAAGTTGACCGCTGTGGACTCGTTTCCTGCCGCTGCCAGCAGTTATCTGCAGATACAAGTTGTGCTGCCATCCAGTGCCGGAACACGTTATCGACTTACTACTTCTAACGTTTTTACATTTGTATAAACGACGCGCGACGGGTCGATAACAGGTCTTCATAAAAATGCAATACCTATTATAATATTGTTGCTTAGGAAAGTCTCCACTTAATAGATAATTCGTTCAGCCACTGTATTGAAAACAGAGTCTGTTTTTTTATTATCCTACATTTGAAAACAGGTTTTCGAAAGCTCACATTTTACAACATTACTGTATATTTTTATTTTACCTAATGTTATTTAATATACAGGGGCGTTTCAGAGTCATTGGTACTTGTATTTATAAAGTGACTATTGGGTCCGCGCCCACTCGACCCGCTTAGGCTCAATATTTTTTAGGCTGGATATTCCTGTTTTGATAGGCGTAAAAACGTCGATGTATAGTCAGACAGAAAACTGTAGATTTAACTTGCACCACAAGTAGTGTAAAATTTAAATAATGTTTGGATAAAAAAATCAATAACTAAACAAGTAAGTAGGTACCTATCCTTTTTTAATATAGTATACGCTTTGTACTTTGTAGTAAAAATCACAGATTATTGTTAATTATCATATCAATCTTATAGAGTGGCACGCTAGAGGTAGAGGCTATCTTTATAAAGCTACATTTTTTAAACGAAATCACTGACTACCAGAATAAATTATTTATCATAACAAAATATTAAATATTTTATGTATAATAAGTTAATATCACTTTGCCCGACTTTATAAATGGCACTGCATTGGTAGTAAAACATCTGGTATGATTCTTCGAGTCGAGTCTAAGCGGGTCCAGTGGGCGCGGACCAATAAAATATAGGAAACTACATATTCCTCGATAGGAATATGTATTTTTTAGAGTTCCGTAGTCAACAAGGAACCCGTATAGTTTCGCCATGTCGGTCTGTCTATCTGTCTCCATCTTAGCTCAGAGACTTAGTACTAGAAATCAGTTATTTGGCATGGGTATACATATTAATCACGCCGACAAAGTAGTAAAGAAAAATGTAGAAAAAAATAATTTTAGGGTAGGTTAAAAAAATATTATGCCCACTTTACGCGTAAGATAGGTATCTTACACATAAAGTGGGAATAATATTTTTTTTTCTCGTCTATACCATTATGTGGGGTATCGTTGGATTGGCCGTTTAAAAAAAAGTGTTTGTGAAGACCATTTTTAGATTCAGGGATCCGTTTGCGTAATATTAAGCTTTAAAGTGCTATTTTTGGTTACAGTCAAGTGTGTCCCCCCACTGCCAACTAAATTGTTGTTTTTGAAAATGTGAAAAAAATCATGGCAGTACGTAGTACATAATATAACGAAATTAAAAGGAAAACTATCATAGCTAGGTAGGCTTTACAAGTTATCGAGTAATAGTCGACCAACTTACATTTGCAGTTGGAGTAGCGATCGATACGTACGAGTATATCTATGTATCGGAGAACATGTTATTGAACTACTATGTTAAGTTTGTTTTTGGGATAAATTCATCCCAACTTCAGAAACCGTCATTGTGCGTGGTCCAACACGCAATTGGCCGGTTTGTTTTAATGACTAGAATACCAACACTAAAGTTAACTTTGCTACCCGCATGCGAAACGAAATGTACAATAAACATGATGCATCCAGTAGGTATTGTTACATAAGAACTGTAACGCCCACACAATAAAATTCACACTATAATGTTATCTACGAGTTTATAAATACACCACATCTATTCTATGGTGACAAGTGCCATGTGTCCGTTATCTACACCATTGTTCAATAAAACGACTCGATAAAAAACTGCAACGCGTGGAGAAGCTTCACACACGGACACAGAACGATATATTTATACTGCTTCGCCTACACCAATATGAACTAAATAAAGTACTAGCTGCGTAGTGACGCAATTCAAGATAATATTAGATAGCAACGGACTTTGAATTGATTCATTGATTTGTTTTCATTGCAACTTTTCAGAGTGATACGTTTGTAAGCAGAAATAGATGGCCGTGCCAATCTATTAGAGTCTATTAGGAAGTAAATACAGTGCGTTGCGAGAAGATGCTGAACTGCTTATCGTAAACTTTGTGTTCTTATTCCTTTGTAATAGGTACCTACTTACTTGCTTTAAATGTGGGTTGTATGCATAGATATAAGAAAGAAGGTTGTATGTATTTGTAAGAAAATCTAAATGGCTGTTCTAGTGGTTTCTACTGTTTATTTGAATGTGGGTATAATTCTGATGACAATACAGTATTATTGCACCGTTGTGGTTGGGTAACGGAATCCTTGAATGGCCTAACTCGATGGATTCTACTTAGTAGCTAACTGAGTAGAATCCATCGAGTTAGGACTCATTAGATTGGTTTGTCTTAACGAGTCCTGATGACAAACGCCTGAGGATCGACCTTGACGGTAAATAACGGAACCCTACTACCTACTTTACTGCAATTTAATACCAATTTAAGATAAATTTATGAGCCAGAAATATTTTTAGTTTTTGTATGAGATGGATGCATTAGAGAGATGCGCCACGGTGGGCCACAATGTCTGCCACGAGTTCATGGACCAATTTCTGCAATCACAAACATTTACCTAAAAAAAATACTGCATCTGTCTTGACTCAAAAGGTAAGCGCGACTTTTTGAAACTTCACATACTTACTTGTACTCTTAAGTTGTCCGCAATGCATCGTATCTATTGTTATTGTGGTGACACGACTGCATTTATGTATTCACAATGTTTATTACTCAACATTAACCTTTCCCATCAGTAACTCCCTTCGTGCTGCTGTTTCTGAAGAAGTAGGTATACCTGAGGCCTACCTATGACAAATCCATGATGTTTCGCCTTCTGGGTCTTAAATTGAATATAAGGCGTTGTTGTGTTCGAACTTTCGAAGATCAAGAAGGAGCGGAATGAAAACATATTATATTATGCTGTTGGCGTACATAAATAAATAATACGGGCAACGTAGGAAGGTACTGCTTACATTTTGCATGTAAGCGCAAATTATGCACCGATTTTTTTTAAATTTATACTCCGACTAGCTGTTAGCCGCGACTTCGTCAGCGTGTATTTTGTATATCTGCCATTTTTAGGGTTCCGTAAAATCAAAATCAAAATATTTTATTTCACATAAACCTACATGGGCACTTATGAAACGTCAGAAGCTAGTTGCACGGTTCCAATGGTCCATTTCCTATGGAGAAGAGCCGGCAAGAAACTACACGGTTACTCTTATAAAAATAATGGGTTTTTACAATGTTCTCAAGTTACAGGTGTGGGAGGACAGTGTAGTCCCGTCAACAAATACTAAACAAAATAGAAAATGGTTTACAAAGCTACAGTCTATGCAGCTTACAACGTTCTCCCATTCACAAATTAAAAAAGAATCTATGTAAAATATTACTAAATTAATAAAAAATAAAAACCTATTTAAACTAAATGACAAGACTGCCATTACAACTGTAACAAATCTTAATGAATGCTGTCCACAAAGTCACAAAAAAATATTTTAAATTAGTATTGTTGGCATTTAGTGTCACAAGGAACGTAGTTAACAAGGAACCCTTATAGTTTCGCCATGTCCGTCTGTCTGTCTGACTGTCTGTCCCTAGCTTAGCTTAGAGACTGAAAGCTGTAATTTGGCATCGGTAGACCATATTAATCACGACGACAAAGTGGTAAAATAAAAATATCACGTAAAGTAGGGATGATATTTTTTTTCTCGTCTATCCCATGGTGTGGGGTATCGTTGGATAGGCCGTTAAAAAATATTGTGGGTCTGTGAACACCATTTTTCTATACAGGTATGCGTAATATTAAGCTCATATAAAGTAATATTTTTTGTTAGTCAAGTGTGTCCAGCTGCCAGCTAAATGGTTGTTTTTGGATATGTGGAAAATTCTTGGCAGTGGTATATATATTAAAACGAAATTAAAAGGAAAACTATCACAGCTAGACCTACTTACATTTGCAGTTGGAGGATTGACCGTGACGTATATCGATGTATAGGAGAACATGTTTTTCAACTACAATGTTAAGTTTGGTTTTGGGTTAAATTCGTCCCAACTACGGTTGTACGTGGTGCAAGCAGCAGACTATGTATATGTACCTGACGTTTAAAACAGGGACACTGACACTTTTTAATTGTCAAGAAGTCGGTCAGTTAGAAATCTGAAGCTAGTTGCCCATTCGAAAGAGTAGTAGGTTCCTATGGAGAAGAACGGGCAAGAAACTCCATGGACACTCTTTTAAATTAAAATATTGATTACACTATTGGTTACATCATTCATATTGAAATTATACATGTGAGAACGATGAAAAACAACAGAAGCGTCCGTGATAAAAAAAATAAAAAAAACAACAATTCAAAACTAAAATAATTAAAATAAGCCGTGGCAGCTAAGAGATGACCAGTCCCAACTGACAGCTCCCGTTCACGAACAAGACACATGGATCACCACCATTCAGCTCAACCATTTTAAAGGGAGCTAAATGATCCACCTCACGCGCCACCATCAGCGACACATCTGAGTGTCGCATGACATACTCT
The DNA here is from genome assembly GCA_948098905.1 of Tiliacea aurago. Classification (NCBI taxonomy): domain Eukaryota; kingdom Metazoa; phylum Arthropoda; class Insecta; order Lepidoptera; family Noctuidae; genus Tiliacea; species Tiliacea aurago. The sequence continues at coordinate 22,237,432 of OX402576.1, forward strand.
CAGCCGCCAGGGCACATTCAGAGTATTATTAAAAGCCTCAAAAGGTGTTATAATTATCATTAATGCATTTGATTAAATGAGTGGGCCAGCTTCGCGTTACGGTACGCGTACGAGTTAAGGTTTCCTCGTACTGAGTGTATACCTAGTTTAAAGTAAAACAAAACCGGTCAAGTGCGTGTTGGACCACGCACAGTGAAGGTAACCGTAGTCGAGATAAACATTTTCGCATGTACAGTATTAATTTTACCAGCCGCAAATATAAGTTTGTATTTCATAGTATTTCTGGAATAAGCTATAACAAACAAAGTTATTTCTGCGGTTGTAACTGAAAATATCCCATATCTCAAAAACTATTCATGTCACTTTAGTAGCAAAGTCACTTAGAAACATCACAATATTTTTAGAGAGATGAAAAAATCAATTAATACACATTAGCGTGTGCATTCATTGATTTTTTCATCTCTCTGTTACGTGTATGGAGAGAGCCACCCCTAATGCTCGTATTTTTTTTCGTGAAACGACACTATTGTTGATACTTTCCAATTTTCATCGATATAGTGCCAATAGTCTCCGAGATTAACGGACGTACAATTTTAAATTTATCTTTTAACTCCTGATTTTTAAACGTTATACAGGGTGTTTGGTGCATCGTGTGCCAAATTGAAATGGTCGACTGAAGGAGTCATCCGCTAGCCTTTTAGACCCTTTAACACCCCTCATGCTCTGTGGATTTTTTTTATCGACTTTTTATTGTTTTCCAAAAAAAAGACCCAAATTTTACATTCAAATACAGATTTTAAAAAAAATATAAGGCGTAGACTCTGAATTTTATTTTTATTTCGATGTGTATTGTTTAAGAATACTTTTAAATACAAAATTAGTGATATTAGTCACCAAGTTCTTTTTTAATTCACTAGCAAAGGTAAAACTTAAATTAAAGCTGTACATGTTACAGCTGTTTATAAGGCTACAAAAAAAAAATCAAAAGCGACCGGGATCTTCCAACTCCCTCATTAATTCTCCAGTCTATCCTCTTTCTAATGATGTGCCACATGCCATAAAAGTATTTTAACAACTTTGTGAATTCGCTAGAATTGTGAATCGAGTCACCTAAGGCTAATATTCAAAATTATGATTTAAAAAAAAATCTCTTAAATGATACCTGTCAAACCTATAAATCTGCTATCTCATTCTTATGGTTAGGTAAATTCGTGTCTCATATCTGTATCTTTCGTGGGATTTACTTGAAATAAAAAAACAAAATTGCATTTTTAACATTTATTTAATCATTGTTACAAATCTTGCTCAAATTGTTGGCCTCTGTTGCGAATGCAGGCCCGACACCTGTTTCGTATTTCAACAGTTGTTGTACGAAGTCGTATTTCCTCCTTAATAGTATTGAATGCCGCTTCTATGCGTTGGACTAATACCTCCCTAGTTGGAACCTCCGTGGCATATACCAACTCTTTGGCACGTCCCCAGACATAAAAGTCTAACGGAGTTAGATCTGGGGAACGTGGCGGCCATGGAATAGGGCCATTGCGTCCAATCCATGCATTGGGGAACACATTGTCGAGATATTCCCTCACAGTCAATCGCCAATGCGCGGGACAGCCGTCATTTTGAAATACAATGGGCACACGTTCATTAAATACGGGCACATCGGTCACTAATTCGGGCAGGTCATTTTGTAGGAATTCCAGGTAGTCTTCGCCATTGAGATTATCGGGCAGATAATGCGGTCCAATTACCTGATTCCCAATCACTCCTGCCCAAACGTTTACACTAAACCTTCTTTGAGAAGATTTCTGTCTTTTAACACGTGGGTTTTGCGATTTCGTTGTCCAGTGGTGCAAATTGTGTAAATTGAGGATCCCATCCTTGGTAAATTTGGATCCATCCGTCCACAGTATTCTTTTTAAAAAATCAGGATCATCCACATCCGTGTGTAAAAGAAACCGACAAAAAGCCACTCGTCTCTCAAAGTCGCCACCCTCAAGACCTGCAACAAACAAAAAATCTTTTAAATTTCTCTTGGGCAATAAGTAATTGCACAAGAAAGGACCCGCTGTTCGTGCTAATAGATTCACTACCTGGAAGTGACGCCATACCATACCCATTACCTGCTAAACAAAGGCAAGGTCAAACAAAGCTTGCACGGGTTTAAAGTTAGTTTAAAATTACGTACCTTGCACCGGAGTGTAGTGGAATGGATGCTTTTTGTTTTGACGAAGTACTTTTTACACTTTCCATATTGAAATATCAAGATGTGATGCCACATTTCTAATGCTTCTTGTAGGGTCTTCCTCAAAAAGTGCCAGTATTCTCTCGTCTACTTCAACATTATGTCGCACAATATGGCCCCTTGGTTCATTAAAAGTAACACTGCCAGTCTCGCGTATGCGTCGGTATGTGTCTTGGAAGACTCTGCGGCCAGGTAATCGTCTACCAGGAAAGCGTTCCTGTTAAAGTCGTGCGCTGCACGAGCGACGCCATTAGCGGCTCCGTAAGCCATCATGATGTCCGCATATTCTTCGTTAGAGAATGTCGCCATTGCAATAACAAAAAAATCAAAGTTTAACAATAACAACAAAAATTAAACAAATGTAACAAGAACCAGCAAAACTTAACGATAACAAAGTAATAAAAGAATCGCGGAGTATGGTGAACTAGCACACACGTTAGGTAGCAGAGGCAGTCATGTCTCGACTAAAAAAATGGCGGGTCGGGCGGCGCGATTTGTTCAAACCGATTTAAGGTATGCAAGAAAGAGATAGAAGATAGATTTTACTGTGAAAGAGTGAGAAAACAAATTTTACCTCTTTCTCAAGTAACAGTTCCGCAATAAATATTTTTTCATTAGAATTTGGAATGTAGTTTTATGTGACTTGATTCACAATTCTAGCGAATTCACAAAGTTGTTAAAATACTTTTATGGCATGTGGCACATCATTAAAAAGAGGATAGACTGGAGAATTAATGAGGGAGTTGGAAGATCCCGGTCGCTTTTGGTTTTTTTTTGTAGCCTTATAAATAGCTGTAACATGTACAGCTTTAATTTAAGTTTTACCTTTGCGAGTGAATAAAAAAAAAAACTAGGTGACTAATATCACTAATTTTGTTTTTAAAAGTATTCCTAAACAATACACATCGAAATAAAATTAAAATTCAGAGTCTACGCCTTATATTTTTTTTTAAATCTGTATTTGAATGTAAAATTTGGGTCTTTTTTTTGGAAAACAATAAAAAGTCGATAAAATAAATCCACAGAGCATGAGGGGTGGTAAGGGGTCTGAAAGGCTAGCGGATGACCCCTTCAGTCGACCATTTTAATTTGGCACACGATGCACCAAACACCCTGTATATTACTAGTAGACAGCCACAGTAGTTTGGTTTAAAGGTACCAACCAATCATGAACCTTTATTAAGACAATACTCGTATGCATATAAAAAATAAAACGAAATTGCGGCCGATTTTTATCGATTCCGAATTTTTTCAACTCAATATTTAATAAAATCTTTACATTTGTAGTAACCTGTAGATTATTATGACCCTTACCGCTTGCTTGTATTAGCATGTGCTCGTCAAAACGCATTGATGAGCCCAAGTACAAGTTAGATACCGTACACCGTTGACGAGTTCTTCTGGCGGGTTGGGTATCCTGTAGGATCCTGGTGATGCCTGCGCATCAGGTCAAGGTTATCATACTTTTGTAATATCATTGACAACCTGAACCATCGATCAGACCTGCGGTAGTTGTTTTTATCTCTTCATCAACTAGAAAACAGGTTATGATCTTCAAACGGCTGAACAGATTTTCTTGAAACATAGCTAAGAACATTATCGATTAAGACACCTTTCAAACAAAAACAATAATAATCAAAATCGGTTCATCCGTTCAGGAGCTATGATGCTACAGACGGATATACAAATACACATTTCAAACTTATAACACCCCTCTTTTTACGCTCATACGGACAGAGTGACTGACGACCTTTCAAACAAAAACAATAATAATCAAAATCGGTTCATCCGTTCAGGAGCTATGATGCTACAGACAGATATACAGATACACATTTCAAACTTATAACACCCCTCTTTTTACGCTCATACGGACAGAGTGACTGACGGTCACAACGTTTAAAGGTTCCGTTTTTGCCATTTGGGTATGGAACCCTAAAAATCCGGCCAGGTGCGAGTCGTACTTGCGCACTAAAGGTTCGTGCTACAAAAATGATTACCTACAGTATACCTTCCTTTTGTCAAAAAAAAAAATAAGTTTCGCATTTCCTCAGAACCTTTTTTTTATGTATTCGCCAGTTGTGAACCGATATAGAAGTTTTGTATTTAATATTAAATAAATAGATGCGGTCAAAAAGGGTGAACTTTTTTAGTACCTATTTCATTTGAATTCATGGGCATCTTCTGGGCAGAGGACTAAAAAACCCATAAAAATCTATTATCTTTAAAGTATAACATTATAAAAAAGCAAACATATTTTCCTGTGTTTTGAAAGTGTATGTTACAATTTTCATTTCAGGGGAGCGGGCGGAGGGGGGATGTTTGGTGACGTTAATATCTCAGCCATTTTGGATTCGCTAAGTGTAAGCTACGACAAAAGAGTGAGGCCGAATTATGGAGGTTTGTATGACTATATGGATTTGTTTTTCGACATGTAATAATGACTTTGTTTTTCTGCTTAGCTTTGCGGATTGTGAAATACTGATAAAAAAATATAACCCTCCTAAAAATATTGTTACATTTTACCCGACTGCATCAGATTGCAGTCAAGTAAATTACTGTGAGGGGCGATCCATGAGTTCTCGGTATGGATATAAAGAACTCTTCTTCTTTCTTAAGTATTTAATGAAATAATTGCCTTAGTTCTCAAATAGTACATTTTAGTTACATAGTACAAGTTTTCAACTCGGGCTGTTATCCCGCCTCGAGTGCAATGACAAATGCACACTCGTTTCAAAAGACTTCTGAGAAAAAAATTAAAAAAGCTATGTTGTTAATTTTCGAGCGACCTGCGTTTTCTTTTTGGAGGTTAGGCACTGACTAGATGCCGCCAAATAGCCTTATAAAAAATATAAAAACTGAATATTAGAAAATAAAAATACCGCACGCGTGTGAAATACATTGCATTGTGAACGTAATCTTAGTGCGATATGAACCAGTTTTCGAGGTGTATTGAAAACATTATTTTTGTCGTCATATCGCCAAGACGAGCCAAGCGAAGCACAAGGGCACTACCTACCTTTTCTCGAAGTGTTTCGTCGTTTTTTTGAACCCTTATAGAGTTGGTTTCCGATGTACCAGATAGTTCATAGTCTCAGGATATGATGTCAATAATAGACTAATTAAACATACAAAGTCTCAATTGAATAGCTCTAATACTTTAGATTTTATTGATATCTAAAATACACCGATTTCGTCACTGATACACTAACACACTGATGATCATCAAAATGTTTGGCTACTTCCTGAAGTGCTAGAAAGCCGAAATTTGGTAAATAAACAAAGTTCACTATACAACAAAAACATTATCGTGCCCCCAGATAAACTTATCACTTTCGCTCCCCATCCCCTAAAATTGGGAGGGGGGATGGAAGTTTGAATGAGGCAAAGGCAGAGAATGGGCTATAAAAACCGGCACTGCTGATGTGCAAGAAATACACCCCAAAAAAAGAAGAAAAAAATAAACACTAAAAAGACTGCTTAGCAACTTACAAAAAGAACTGAAATCCCACCAAAAACATTTCATATAAAATGTTGCCAAGACGACCATAAAGTTTGGCCTGTGAAAAAGATATCAGATCTCATGTAGAGCCAAGCTTCTGAATCTACACGGCCTAACTCTACCGACCCTAACTTCACAAATTCTACATATCAGTAAAAATTTATGGCTTGGCTGTTTCGTTACTTACTTCAGAAACTAAATATTCGCATCACCTCCACGGCAGGGCAAACCTTATGTGGTCGTCTTGGCAACATTTTACATGAAATGTTTTTGGTGGGATTCTTTTTAGAAATAGCTTACACATGTGCATGAAATTTTAATTAGGACAGTAGCAAAATCTTAATTTTTATATTTTTCTGCTCCAAAGTCCAGAGGGTTACACCCACTTGTTTTAGTTAACGATCGGGACAGAATTGTAAATTTTTGCATCATTAGGTCATCAATGTTTATGAACAGGAGAGCAGATATTGCTGTAGTACGCTACTTACCCCTACGTTTTCAATGTTATGACAAAAAAATTAGTAAGCCCGCGACAGGATACTTGTTGACAGGGTCGATTACGTAATGTAAATGATGAACTATTTCAGGACCGCCAGTGGATGTGGGAGTCACCATGTACGTGCTCTCCATCAGCTCCTTATCTGAAGTGAAAATGGTATTTAATAATAAAAAACTACTTTTACGTCGCTTGTCATTATATGAACGAAAATTGACATAACATTGTTTAGGTTCCCAGACCTCGGTCGAGCTAAGGCCTATTTGTACACATAGTCGATTAACCGATGCGGCCCACGTTCGATCGAGGAACTAGGGGCTTCAAGTCACCGTCCTCTGGTTTGGTTTTCACATTGTTATTTTAAGTTTTATATGTTCTTGAGTAGGTATTTGTTGTGACTGTGGGTATCTTATTATTTTCTCCCAGAAACCCTGACTAACACCTCAGAGGTGTAACTAAGACTACTTAAAATAAGAAAAGGCTTTTGTTGTGACTGTGGGTATCTTATTATTGTCTCCCAGAAACCCTGACTAACACCTCAGAGGTGTAACTAAGACTACTTAAAATAAGAAAAGGCTTTTGTTGTGACTATGGGTATCTTATTATGGTCTCCCAGAAGGCTCACTAACACCTCAGAGGTGTAACTAAGACTGTCTCCCAGAAGGCTCACTAACACCTCAGAGGTGTAACTAAGACTACTTAAAATAAGAAAAGGCTTTTTTTGTGACTGTGGGTATCTTATTATTGTCTGATGACAGACTAAGACCAAGGTGTATGACCCCTAGTGGAAACCAAATCAAGGGACTCTTAAAGTACATATATATAGGTACCTAGTAATAGTTCATCGAAAAGTACACGTAGCAGTAGATATTGAAATTGTATGGGTACAACTAGGTACAGGTTACCTATAATATTATATTAACAACACGATTTGTTTTTTGGTTCTGTCGTTCCTACAGAATTCTAATTCTCTCTATTTTACTCTTCATATAAATTTCTAATCTTCTTTACTATTCAATAACGTACTCTTACGCGTACTTTTAACATGTAAAAAAATAATATTGATTAATTAACCCTAATTATTATGACATCGCATGACAAGAACAGTGCTGTAATTTCACAGCACACAATTGTGTACTTAATATCAAATTTATACAACACAGAAACTGAATTTTATCCAAATTATTATGCACGTAATCACCAATTATTTGGCTATTATAATTCAAAATTAATATGTAATTGGTCTACTTCATGAGAACTTTATTGAAAAGCAAAAAAAAAAAAAAACATTTTACGATATAAACTTTGGCGATCCTTTAATAGTGTTGTAATACATATTAACATAATTTCATCAGCAACACTCTTGGATGTAACGCGCTGCCTGTGTAACCGGGTACACCGGTGTTCTTGAACTGTCTGTTAATTCAAGAATTTTATTGATTTGCTTCTGACGTCCTATAAGCATGCATTAAAATTCTCATTTTTTTTATTAACATTAGTGCGAGGCAATGTTTCCGATACGATTTTGATTTGAATTCAACGGTACGAGTTAGAAGTTCTGTCCAAGTGTGTTTGCTGATATTTCGCTGACGTTCAAATCGCGCAGACAATGAATGTGCCTCGGCGATAACGTTTCGTTTCGTTGCATTCATTAAAACAAATTAACATTTAAGCAGGCGGTAGACAGCCTTACAAACGAGCCCGACTGCCGGATTACATCCATTGTTGTGCCACTGTAAGTCAATCAAGTGCCGCTATTATTTCCTACAACAATAGAAAATGTTTCAGGATTTCACCCTGGATTTCTACTTCAGGCAGTTTTGGACCGACCCCAGGCTCGCTTACAAAAAAAGGACGGGTGTGGAGACACTTTCCGTCGGCTCAGAATTTATTAGAAACATATGGGTACCCGACACCTTCTTTGTTAACGAAAAACAGTCTTATTTCCACATAGCTACCACAAGCAACGAATTCATTCGCATTCATCATTCAGGATCTATTACTAGGAGTATAAGGCAAGTATTTTTATAAATAAGTTTACATTGCATGTTTATTTGTTAAATACCTCGTTTAAAATAGATCACGGATTTCTACTACTACGAGTACAGCAAGGGTTTCCTAAGACTGAGGTGAACGCCACATAACGGACGCAATTTACCGTCGAATTCCGTCACTGGAATGTTAAAGCGATTTTGACACCGTAAAGTCAAACCCCGATGCCCTTATTTTCATGACAGCCGTCACTGCGGTCATTATGTGGCGGCCACCTCTGTCGTAGGAGTCCAAAGCCAACAATGTCTGTCGGGACTTAGCTAGTTTAATTTCACTGATTTGTACTGTTAGCATAGATCGTGACAAAAAGTGACGAAAGTAGTCAAAATTTTCAACTTACATCATGGCCGCTTTTTTTAATAAATAAGCGTCTTTTAATATTTTGTCCTTTTTAGGGTTCCGTAGTCAACAAGGAACCCTTATAGTTTCGCTATGTCCGTATGTCAGTCCCCAGCTTAGCTCAGACTTAGTACTAGAAAGCTGAAATTTGGCATGGGTATACATATTAATCACCCCGACAAAGTAGTAAAGAAAAATAAATATTTTAGGGTGGGTTAAAAAAATACTTTATGTACAAGTATATACTACCCCACTTTACGCCTAAAATATCTTACACGTAAAGTGGGTAGGTATAATTTTTTTTTGTCTATACCATGATGTGGAGTAAAATAATATCAAAGCAACAACGTTTTTTAATAAATATGGTCTGCCTTGATATTATTATTTTTTATATATAAATATTAAACAAATTATATCCAAGCAACAACGTTTTAAAAACTTTTTTAATTAGGACTACCGAAAATTATGATATTCTGATAGAAGTAATAAATGAAGTTTGTGTGGCGGGCAACACTAAAACGAACTCGCAGATTTGACAGAATTAAAGTATAGCGCTCTCAGCTGACGAGTACCTAAATAACTTAAGGCTTCCTATACGACGCCGAGACTGCACAGGCACCGGTCAAAAATTATATTTGAAACTAGCTGAGCCGTGCCCACTCCGTTGGGCGGTAAACATTTTTACTCTATGACACTCACACTACCTACCCTACCAACCTACCCTACCTACCTACCCTACACCTACCTTACCTACCTACCCTACCTACCTTCCCTACCTACCTACTCTACCTACCTACCCTACCTACCTAAAAAAAAAACTTCACATACACCATCTACTAAATAGCCCGAACAAAGCCTAAACCTTTTTTTTATAGGTGAGCCCGTTCTTGAGTAATAAAATTACAACGAATAGTGGCATTGATTTATATATATATATAGATATACTACTGTGTCAAAGAAGTACCGGGAAAAGATCAATAATACACAAAATGTTAGTTATTCATCCAAATTGATTTTATGGCCTTCAAAGTATGCTCCTTCAGAAACGATACACTTACGCCAACGTATAATCAAATCATCAAAACATTTTTTTAACGCTTCTTCCTGAATTGAGTTTAGTTCTCGCCGCGAATTCTCCTTTATGTCTTCTACCGAATGAAAACGGGTGCCACGAAGTGGTAATTTGAATTTAGGAGAAAGAAAAACAACGAATTGAAACACATCATAGAGTTTCGCGGCACCAACCTAACTCACATCGGTCTGTAATAATTACTATTACCATGTCAAAGTTGTTTATGTTGATAGTTACGTTCCTTGTTTATTGATCTCGCTCACCATAACAAACACTTTTCTATAAGATTAAAAAATACCACTTGATACCACAAACAAAAACAGTCGCGGTCGGGACTAAAATTATTTTTATTTAAAAAATGAATTGTTTGGTTCATCATTATTTTGTGGTTTTAATAAAAACTACATTCTATTACATCCATATTACAAGCTGTTCAGTTTTTTATGATTAATTTGAGCAATAAAAATAAAAACATAAAACCGCAACATTGCGATTTTTCGCAATTTTTTTTGTAACAGCCCGATGTGGTTCGGCTGCTGTCTTCGTTTTTTTGTTTAAAATGTTAGTAGAATGCATTCGGGTGCCAAAAAATCCTTGTAGCAATGATATCCAAGCTTCTGAAGACATACATTTTTACTGATATGTAGAATTTGTGAAGTTAGGGTCGGTAGAGTTAGGCCGTGTAGATTCAGAAGCTTGGCTCTACATGAGATCTGATATCTTTTTCACAGGGCAAACCTTATGTGGTCGTCTTGGCAACATTTTACATGAAATGTTTTTGGTGGGATTATATTAAACAGATATGTTGTGAGCGCGCAATTGTGAAGACTCGAAAACGTCCTAATTGGAACGTATTTTACTTGTAGTGAAATGTAAAATGAATGAAAAGTAGGGTGTGCAGCCGCTGCTGCGCGGCTCACTTTTTTGGTTGTTTTGTGAGTGTATAACATATCTGTTTAATATAATATCATTGCCTTGTAGCAATTTATTAATATAGTCACTCGAGCCGCCATGTACGAATCATAAAAATAAAATTTCTTTATAAAAATAAAATGTTTTAAATGATCTTATTTTGCTGAAATATTCATATTTTGAGGGAAATGACCAAAAGGAACATTATTATTTGGTATCTCAAAACGGTCAACTATATTCAGACATATACCCCCTTATTACAAAACAAGGTTTATCATCAGACCCAGGTTTAAAACATGGAGCCATTATTGAATTTTGAACTTTATTCCGATTATGGTAAAGTTCCTAAACACAAAACTGACAACTTAGTACCGAACTAAGTTTTCAGTTTTGTATAAAGAACGGTATTTCAATCACTGTTACTTTCTTATTACAAAAACTGATTCCATGGTTTAAGCCATGTCAAAATATAAATCTTGTTTTGTAATAAGGCGGAAAGAGAACAAAATTTCATACGGGTGATCAATTTCAAAGTAAAAGCAACAGTTAACAATGAATAGTACCGGCTTCAAATTTTTTAAATCTCTAAACGCCAAGATTCGTGGTAGTCGTGGTCGTAGAACGTGCGAGTAGAGGGAGAAAATTTAGTAGCAACGGCATTCAAAAAAAAACTGTAAAATTACAGGACGCACAGGTCAATTATACAGTTCTGTTGGTTAGAAGTGTTTAAAATAAAGATGATTTTTTTTTTTTTGGAAGATCACAAAAAGACGCTCAATTATTACATTAGCGTTCCATTAGTGTTTTTGGGAAATCAAAATGAGAATTATTTGAGGTTCGATTAAACACAGACATATGAACCTACACTCTAAAAAACTTTTTTACAAAAAAAATACCAACCGACTTCCAAAAAATAACACTAAAAAGTGAAAAATTTCTTTAATTTTCGGAAGCACATAACATAACATCACGCCTTGTTTCCCCAAAGGGTTGGGCGTTTTTTGTCACCGACTTCCGTAATTAAATTAAATAGAATAATAAATGTAGGTGTCCTATAGGTGCACCTCTGCCCAACCCTTCGAGGAAACAAGGCGTGATGTTATGTTATGTGCTCCTGAAAATTAAAGTTACTTTTCACTTTAAAGTGTTATTTTTTGGAAGTCGGTTGTGTTTTTTTTGTATAAAAGTTTTTATTTTTCACTTTTTAGTAGTGGTACCTACCCCACACAAATTGTAATCATATTTTTTTTTAATGACAGTTCCAATAAGACCAAACACGGGTACGATACTTTATTTTATAACGGAGTTCCAGTGCCTACCTTCCATCTTCATCATCAGATCAGTTGAGAACCCCCTCCTTTTTTGAAGTCGGTTAAAATCATTTATAGCCTGAGTGCATCTCATGACAATTCCAATAAGACCAAACACGGGTAGGATACATTGTTTTATAACGGAGTTCCAGTGCCTACCTTCCGGCTTCATCATCAGATCAGTTTGATGGTACCATTTTGATCAGAACTATTTATTTAAATTTGCTTCGCTTAACTATCTTAATCCAGATATCTCATCGCCACCCGTGAAATACGTATCATTGAGAAGTTCCGGTGGCCATCTTTGGCCTTCTTCATCAGTTCCACTTCACCAAATTATTCTTTCTGATTGACTTGTTGATGAAAATATAAAAATCGCTATATGTATGCCTATAATATTTGAGGAGTTCCTTCAATTACTCATGGGTCCCAACATCAGAGCTGGATTTTGAAAAAATGGGGCCAATCTGGAAGGATATCCTCTCAATTAAAAAAAGAATTTTCTAAATCGGTTCATAAACGACGGAGTTCTGAGGTAACAAACATAAAAAATAAAAAATACAGACGACTTGAGAACCTCCTCCTTTTTGTAAAGTCAGTTAAAAAGGATGGATTCTTGTATTTCTTCCTAGTTTCTATTTAGCTGGTTATCGTGCAAATATTTCCAACGTACGCCTCTACATTATGAAAAAGTTTTTTTAAATGGCTTGCACTTGTTCACAGACTGACTATCACCGCTTCTTGTCCGATGGATTTGCAGTATTTTCCGATGGACCGTCAATTATGCAATATTGAAATCGAAAGTTGTGAGTTGGATATTGTATAAACCTAAATAGTATATTTGGCTTACAATACTTATAATAATCGAGAGCCTTAGAGCCCTACTTTGAATAAAGTTTCACGTCTTTTGCTTTATGAAACAAATGACGTACCTTCTTAATAAATAATAAATAATTATACTAAGTACTTGAGCTCATGATGCTTTTATGTTCGGTAGATAAAATCTAACTTGAAGTATATAAAACGCTTAAGAACTTGCACTACGATCGTCGTTATTTGGCGCAGCAGATATCGTAACATTTCTCACCCTCGGTAGACCGGTAGCCTTAAACTCATCCACCTTATACAAATATTACGAAACCCCAGTGCAATGGGTGCTTATTTTATCGTTCCATATCTCTGCATGGTACAGTCGGCTACACCATGCGGGACATCCGATACAAGTGGAACGAGGGGCCCAACTCTGTGGGCGTGTCGAGCGAAGTGTCCCTGCCACAATTCAAGGTGCTGGGCCATCGGCAGCGCGCCATGGAGATTTCTCTTACGACAGGTATACAGCACCGATGAAACATACAGCAATTTATCGAATACCGATCGTTGGCGCTTTTTATTTACTTCATCTATCAGAATTAGACACATGCATGCATTCGCTTCCGCCAGAACATATCCATCAGTGACTTTCCTTTGGTGACTTGGTAAAGACAAATCGATCTTTGACTTCGATTTAATAAAAAGAAATTGTATATTTTGACGATCACCATTTGTCAAACAATAAAATGGTTGTTACAATTTGAACTTTTATTGCAGGAAATTACTCGCGACTGGCATGTGAAATTCAATTTGTGCGTTCGATGGGATACTATTTAATTCAGATATACATTCCATCTGGCCTAATTGTCATAATATCTTGGGTGTCATTTTGGTTGAACCGAAATGCGACACCTGCCAGGGTGTCACTAGGTGTCACCACTGTATTGACGATGACAACGCTCATGTCATCTACTAATGCTGCTCTGCCCAAGATATCGTACGTCAAGTCCATTGATGTCTACCTGGGAACCTGTTTCGTCATGGTCTTCGCCAGTCTTCTAGGTAACAGTATAAGGAAGGATGCTAAATAAAACAATAACAGGCAGCTGTTTTTTTTTGAAAACACTTAACTAATAATTTAAAATACAAAACATATCTGAACTACTCAAATATTTAAAGTTTTTATTATGTGATAATGGTTATAAATTGTGTTCATGAGTATTTGATTACATTGCCCAGTTTTCCCTTGAACTTCCATTCGTAATTTGCTGCGCCGTTCACCTGAATTTTGCTCGGCGACATTTATACTGGAATGCAATATGAGAATTCACTGAACCGTAAACATTTCGTTGCAGAATATGCTACGGTTGGCTATATGGCTAAAAGAATACAGATGAGGAAACAAAGATTCACTGCTGTTCAAAAAATGGCTGCTGAAAAGAAAATGCAAATAGACGGTCCACCGGGGACATCTGAGCCTTTGCCCCCGCCAAGGACAAGTACTCTGACAAGGCCACCACCACCAAGCAGATCATCGGTAAGAGCAAAAATTAAGCCCAAATACCTTTTATTTAATCATAGGTCTGAAAAATAATCTTGCAATTTGTACAGGAGGTTCGATACAAAGTTCACGATCCTAAAGCATATTCAAAAGGGGGCACCTTAGAAAATACTATCAATGGGGCTCGAGGCCCAGCTCCTGGACCAGCCCCACAGCCTGACGAAGAAGCTGGACCACCTCCGCATCTGATTCATGCTTCCAAGGTACTATCAGATACCTAAACCACTTAACTTTTAAAATATTCTCAATACAGCGAATGTTTTAAGTAATTGACATGCAAATGCGAGTTATACATGCATAATATTGATGCATTCGCGATTGTTGCGCATTAACTACAGCGAAGTGGTTTAAATTACTTAATTTAAACATTAATCATCGAAGTGAAGGTGAATGATGTTTGCAGGGCATCAACAAACTGCTCGGCACGACGCCTTCGGACATCGACAAGTACTCGCGCATCGTGTTTCCCGTCTGCTTCGTATGTTTTAACCTAATGTACTGGATCATTTACCTCCACGTTTCCGACGTTGTGGCAGACGACTTGGTACTACTAGGCGAAGAAAACTAATTTGTCTTTAATAAATTGTACCTACCGGACTTGTTCAAACTTAGGGTGTTCATGGTCAAGTATCCATCAAGTTTCGGTAAAGTGCTTTTGAATCCTAGAAACGCTCGGTAAACTATTAGCGTTCTATAAAGTTATAAATATAACAGTAAAGATCACTATGATTATAATAGATACGTGTCGTGTATATTGGCACTGGTAATATTGAATTCTTTAGAAAATAGAGATAATGTAAAGTTCAAAATATAAGTCAATCTGTCTAAGAGACAAAATGTTATATCTTGAATAGTTATCTGTCTTGAAATAAATGTGTATGTATACATAATTCAATTCAAAATTCTGTGCAGTTATAGTATAGTGATTTCCATTTTTTTTCGGAGTGCATTATTTTTAATAATGATTCAAGTTTACATACAAATGATTAATTAGAATTCTATGCGCTTTTTATTATTATTACTAACTTCAAACGATGGCTGTCTTTACTTCTCTAGTTGACCAACTAGCAATTTTATAGAATATACTAATAACATTTAACTGCATATTAATTGAAGAACAGGTGTGTATTAAATCTTGAATAGAAGGTATAAGTTCTCCTTCTAAGGAGAAGGAGAACTTATACCTACATAATCAAAACGCAACATTAGTTAATAATTATGGATTCAGACAAAAACAATCCAATGATAAGTAAATACATTGAAAAATTTAAGTAAATACATTGAAACCTTAAACTACTTATAGGTACTGACCTATAAGTAGTTTAAGGTTCAATAACACTCATAAGAATATATTCTTTGTATAAATGCAGATGTTTTAGACAGTCATAGTCCCTAACAATATAGATCGCATTAATTGCGATTGTCACTAGATATTCTTTCCAAAAAGAACTATTAGTAAAATCAACGGAATTTGAAGAAGAATTGATCTTGATCTCACACTTACGATCATGAGTCCTCTATAGGGCAAGATGTAAATAGTTATACATAAAATTATATCTATACGATTAGGATACACAAACACGATTGCTCTAGATTAAACAAGATGTTATTCGTTTCAACTAACATGTATACACCGGTAATACACTTCACATTAAATCTAGTGCACAGAACACTTTTCTACGTAGTTTAAAACTTTACATGTATCAATGAATGTACCTAATGTATTAGATCTGAAGACGCGACATGTCATGATATTATGTTCTAAATATTAAGATTGGTTGTTTCGATTTGGGTTCTTACGGTCTATACAAATAATACGCGGGTCAAAAGTCAAAATTCCCGTTATACCTAAAGTACGTCTTAAATGATATAGAGTAAGTAGGTACAATAATCGATAAGAATGAATGAGAAAAAAGGTAATTAAGAGAGTTCGTAGAATACCGTTATTAGCGCTGTGATTATTCTAAGTTTTGATCTCACAATTAATTGAAAATATACAAAAACTTAGGAGACTAAGAGCCTGTTTCACCATCTGAGACTACAATTACTTGGCCGATAATTTCATACAAATTCTCTTCTATGTATTTTTGAATATATTCGGTGAGTAATGGCTAATCAAACATGGTGACACAGGCCCTAAACGTAATTAATAATCTTAAAGGTAAAAACAATTCTTCGTTGTGTTTGTACCCATAGAGGCTTGTAGATATTTGATTCAAATTGTTTATACTCACGTGTTCAAATTTAATTGAGGAAACATTTTCTAACGTTTCATTACCTATACGATACTTCCTTGTTGTGACTCCAATTTTTTAGATATTTACAATATCGTTTTGGAGTATTTTAAGATTTGAGCTACAAGCCATTTCTTGTTAAAATGATCCCTAATTATTTATTTCTGAATTTGCTCAACGTTTTTCAAAGACACTATTTATAAATATTTATAAGAAGTGCAAATAGTTGATTTGACTAGGAATTGTATTAAATAGGATAGGCTGGTTAGGTAGTAATATTTAAAATAATTATAATTTGCCTCCTATTTTATACCCACATACTCAGACTGTGCATTAAGACTAGCGTTTATAAATTTTATCATTTAGAAGGTCTATTTGTGTTGTAAAGATATTAAAATTTATTTAGTTATACAATTAATCCTAACAATTGTATAAAGACTGAGTCAATATTCTTTTTGTTCCTAATATTTAGGTAGGTACAGCTATATTGAACATGACAGCCATCAAGTTCCCTTGATTAAGTATCTGTGTTATTCGGTTTCTATATATGTACTCACTGCATAAACAAAAAATAATTAAAAACAAACAGTAAAATTATCACGATAGTGACAAAACGATTATGTTCTAAAAATATATTTATAAATAAGAATGTTACGTTTATAATTGATAGTTATAATGCCAAAAAATATAAAATGTATCTTTAACGATTAACTATTAGTCGACCTTCAAACTGAACTATGGATTAAATGTACATGATTATGAAAAAAAAATGTAAGATGTGAAATTCGCATTATATTGCACCTAGTTAGTAAGTAAGTAGCGTAGCTTAGCGTACGGGGGAGCGGGCGAGGCGAGCCATAGGGAGAGTCACAAGTTACTTATTGGAACTTCGCAGGCGGTGTGAGGCGGGGAAACTGTTTGGTGGTATCTTGCTAAGCGACTATGCCGAAGCCCCGCGGCTCACTGTACACGATTCTAAGTCGTTTCTGGCTTTGTGCGTAAAGTGATAAATATGTACTCAAGCACGCATTGCCCGCAAACCTCTTTCGCGAAACCAAATTCTAAATCACATTTAAATAAAATCTAGCATAATTAAAGAAATTATACCGTGTGAGTAAAATCAATTTAGAGAAATAAGATGATGATGATAATTTATTATGATATAGGTATCAAATAAAATATTTAATAATATAAATATATATTATCACGTTCCCCAGATTAGTATCTGCCCACTCTCGTATAACGGAACCACGATAAAATATTTTTGTTGCACTAGCAAAAACTAATTACCTACTATTGATATTGTCGAGATTTTAGTTTGGCAAGTGACTTATCGTGTTCAGACGAATTAAAAATAGTTGTAGTGAATGAAGTATTTAAATCATCCATACACAATAAAGGCTGTCGAAAGTAAATATTCTAAACTAATACGGTTTAAATTATTGTAAGCATTACCAACACATAACGTCACTTGCGCATTCGGCTTTAGGAAGTACTTTGAGTACTCACTTTTTAATATTGTTGTTATTTTTCTACACCATGGGGTTTTCGGGTTGAAAACGCACATGCGTTTCAAAATATTAATAACATGAATTATATAGAATATTGTTTTCACATTATGTAGATGTGTAAAACCCGTTGCTATTTTCATTTGATTAGAAAGTCGTCCCGAAATTTTTACTGCATCAGAGAAGTATAATATACATTAAGAGATTGAATAAATAAAGAATAGGAAATACGGACTTGAATAGTGCCAAATGCGAGGCTTTAAATTTTTATTCGCTTTTATTATGAAATGTATTTCTACCATATCTGTTAAATTAAATATAAATAACTGTCAGTCTCATTAGATATTTCATACCTATGTTTGAATCCAAAAAAACCTAGTTAATAGATAACAATCATGTGTTGTATATAATTATAAAATATACAGTATTATAAACCCCTAAAACTTCGAGCAATGGTTTGTTGTGCACGAGTAGGTATGTCATGTATGGATACCACTATTGTAAATAAAACTCAAGCGGATCTATCCTGCAACCCTGCGTGGAATAAAACTTCATTTACAGACAGTGTAATGTAATGCAGATATTATAAATAATATAATCATATTGTAATGCTTATTTTTTATACGTATTATTATAGTGTTTCTTAATAGGATCCGATATTTTTGAGGCATATCGTATGTTAGAAATTCATTAGGCCTTTTGTTTCATTGCCTATTTTAAAACTACTTATTTTTATGGAATTTATGAAATCCTTTATGTTTAAGTATAGTTCAATATTTATGTATCGGTATGTATTATACCTACATACATAATTTTATCGATCTCTGGTTTAGTCATTTGTTTTTGGCCATTCAAAAATTTTAACATTTTCTAGGTGATTTAACATTAATCACCTATAAAATGTCTATTATAATGTTCGAACATATAACATATTTTAAAAAACGAACATCAAGTTTCTGTTCCAGCTCGCTCATAAGATAAGCACAAAAAGAAACTTCTACCTTAAGAGCGTTTACGACGTACGGCATTTCATACAAACTTTCAAGCCCTTATTTTTCGAAATTACTGAACCGATTTTAATGAAACTTTATACGCATAAGAACGACAAAGAGTTCTAAAAAGTTAGTTAAGAACATTTTCAAAATGTCTTATTTAAAAACAGATAACTAGTAACTCTGTTTCTATGGAAAGTTTAAAATCGGTCAAATTTGGCTGTAACACAATTTTCGAAAATGTTCTTACTTTTTAGACCTTTGTATCCTGCTTATGCGTATCAAGTTTCATTTAAATCGGTTCAGTCATTTCGAAAAACAAGGGCTTGAAAGTTTGTATGAAATTCTGTACGTCGTAAACGCTTTTAAAGGTTCAAAATTTAAGCGACCAAATATTTATGACAATAATTATTAAACCAAATACCTTACTTATAGCAACGCCTGATAATTAACATCGAATTAAATTTATTGCTGAATAGTCGCAATAGGTTCCAAAGGTAGGGAGCTGTAATATGCATTTCTTTGAGTAAAACTAATAAGACAACTGCCAGGGCTCTTTATACTACCTACCACTACAAACCGCAGCCTACGTCATACGTTTGTTTTAAATATCTGCCTGGAATACAAAGCAAGCAATTAACTAAGCCACCTGAAGGTTTTTTATAGATCGCGCGGAATTTATGATACTAAAATCAAGAACACCAGCAAATAAAGAATCTGACGAACTTTCTTGTTTGACATCATGCTGGTCAAACAGAGAGGCGCAAGACAATTACCAAAATTGGTGCCTTTTTATTTTTGGCGGCCTTCAATGAAACTATACATTTTGTAGAAAATAACATATCAAACGAGATTTTGTATTGCGGTAAAGCTCAAAAAACTGAGCTGAATTAACCTTCAGCCACTAAGGAGCCATTTTTCTTACATTAGGTATGCTGGGGAGTAGACTGACAGACGTGTAGTTTAAGTATTTCTGTGGTAGGTATTGTATATTTTTATAGTAAAATTTGAATTTATATTACTGTAGGCATGTATTTTAAATAGTTATCACAATAAAACTCAGAATAAAACAGAAATTTAAGAATTTGAGTAAGTACATTTGTATTGCTTATGAAATCAAGGCGCTTTTGGCACAATCGTAATTTTACATTATTTAAAATATTTAAATAAAATAAATTTAGCGAGATAAATTTCAAACAGACCAAACAAACAAATCAAACTTCTTCTTTTGCTTTCTAAAAGCTTTAAACAATGGGAAAAATATATAAAATCCTAAACAATACTTTTGTTATATTACAGTCAAATCATATCCCAAAATATGTTGAAGAGTCATGGTCATCAGTGATCTTTCTCTTACTGGATCAGTGGTCAGTTGGTTGTTGCAAGTTACATTACAATCCATCGAAAAGTAATGATACAAATACATTATAGTTAAAAATAATCTATTTCTATCCTACATAACAACTATTTTGCTGACGTGTACATACTTATTTTAATAGTAAATTAAATGAATACTTAATAAATAATATTTTTTTTCTTTGGGAATAAATTATCATAATTATTTTACTGAGGATACGTACGTAGGTAAGCTACTGAGCGCCGTAGAACGATTTTCGGAAATGGCGGTGTTGCAATCAACAGTTGATTTCGCGGTGTCTGACAGACGTAACGTTAGAGGCACAGGGTTAAATCAGTTTGCAAAGGGTGACATGCACAATGGTCCACATGAAGGACTAAGTGCGGAAACCAAACCCTATAACATAGAGGGTGATTTTTGGGATGGAACTTCAGGTCAAAATCTGAAAGTATAAGTACCAAGTAGTTGACCAAAGTGGTCAAAGGAACCATCGCCTCTTTTGGAGGAAAATAAAATTGCTTTCTTAGTTAGTAGTTTGAAAAAGTTTCTGTCTGAGCCAGGAATCGAAACAGATCTCTTTTAAAAAAAAAGCAACCCGTTGTTTTATATTGAGCTGTGTTGCTGATAACAATCAAGCACTGCAAAGAAAAACTATGTGTAAAATCAAATCAAATCATGCGCAAAAATCAGCCTGTATAAACTGATATACTTAACTCAGTCCGGAACGATTTTTATGATTTAACAAAATACAATATTTCGGAAGTAATGTTATAACAGGGTGTTAAAGAAATTGCGTGCCATAGCTTAGGGGTAGGTTCAATATTGATAAAGGAACACAGGAAAAATAATAATAAAAATTCACAAAATAAAATAAAAACAAAAAAAAAATTGCAAGATCAACCTAATTTAGTACCTACTAACTTAAAATAGCAATCGTTTAGAATTAAAATTATTTTATTTGTTTAAATGCTTTAATTTCTAAGTTAGTAGGTACTAAATTAGGATCTTCCAATATTTTTTTTATGTTTTTATTATTAATTTTATTTTTATCCTGGGTTCCTTTATCGATACTGAACCTACCCCTAAGCTATGGCACGCAATTTCTTTAACACCATGTTTAATACCTAATTTTTGAAGTTCCATTTATTGCCGCCAAAAAAAAAACACTACTGCTACATACATTTTGGTCATTGGCTTTTTTGTTCGTCTGAAGAGCACTTTTGGTTATCATTATAATTCTGTTAGGTACCACAATGAATCGTTTTTCTTATAATTTACAGTTTCAACTACAAATGCATTCGCAAATACTTAATAAACGACAATTTTTTGCGACTTATTTAAGTATAAGTTTCTTGAACACCTGTAAACGACTGTGCAGCTTTACATTACACCGTCCGTTTCTTGAAATATCATACCTACAATTCGAATTTCAGTGGAATATTACTATGTACCTTACAGCTTTAACTAGTTAATACCTAATAGATGTATATTTTTGCTCGTTAATGAAACTAACAAAAGATTTGAAACATACCTACTAATCATTTTAACATGTTTATCAGTAGAAGTTGTGAGTACTTAGTTGTGTTTTCATAGAGCCTTTTCAACAGGACAAGCATTTTTTTGACTATCGATGGATTAACGATATCACAATCATATGAAATAAAAGCTACTTTTGGAATTTACAGGTTTAGAACAAGCATCAAAATGCTCATAAAGCAAGTGCTTTCACTACGACTGACCACCCTGACGTCACACTTCTAAGAACTTATGTAACTAGGCATACATGCACTTCTACTGATAGGCAGAAACCTGTTTAACAATTTATGACACATTCGAATAAACTTATCTTAGAGTATTCCTTTTAGCGAATACTTTAACTTCCAAATGTGCAGTTTGCAATGCTTTGCTTCCACAAAATAAAGCCTATTTAATGAAACTGACGTTGTAACAGATTCTAAATATAATAATATAGTTTATTATTGTTTGAGGCTGAAAGTTATAAAACACTCGAACGTGTTGATCGTCTAAAAAAAGTGTTGGGTCGATGGGAAAGCAAGTTGTGTAATTTTCGTATAATTTATTGAAATGTCTAATATCTAAGTTGAATTTGTAACTAAAGAATCTTCCTCGATGCAAAACTAAATTTTATGGTATTGGTGTGGTTAATGATGTTGCTCAAACTGAATAACTTTAAAACAAGTAGTTACATTGTACGAAATTTAGTTCTGTGATCCAATAAATTATAAAATATGATCTGTTGTGTTGTTTCATTATATTCCAGAGCAGACCCTTATCTAGGTACCAAAACCATGAGTATGTTGGTCAATGCTTTGGTGGAAACATAAAAGGTCATTGACATGATCATGATTGTCAAATGCACATCTCACATTTCGATAACTGCTGTCCTAAGTCCAAATTCTATTGGTTATAACTTATTACGGCTAGATACACAGAAAAGTGAGAGGATTACTCATCGTACCTGTTTTATCACATTGATAAGTTAATAAACTTTATAGAAAAATGATTTCTCGAACTGTTCATTTCTGATTCGATCACGTAGGGAAACTCCAAGCATAGCCCTCTCCATTGCCCTTGGGTGAGTTTTAGCCTTCTGTGTTACGTACATGGATGTTCTTTCAACTTTCGAGCTCACACGTAGCCTATCAAGCGTTGTGATGTGAGTGCGGTTAGAGATTAAGGATTGTAATAGGTTTAATGCAGTTCCTCTAATCCCATAACGCTCTAACTTATTTAGTAGTATACCATGATCTACATGGTCGAATGCTTTAGATATATCCATAAACAAGGCCGCCACTGGAGTTCTAGCATCAACACTAGAAAAAAAATTCTTGATCACGTCATAAATCGCCATATTAATGGATTTACCTTTTCGGAATCCAAATGTTCTTTGACTATGACATCATGCTTTTCAAAAAACGACAAAAGGCTATAAGGCACCTTTTCTATAATTTCGGAAAAAATAGGAATAAGCGCTATCCGTCTATATTGACCCATGATACTTTTATTATCTTTTTTATGAATTTGTTTAATAACAGTAATTTTTTATTTGTCACGGAAATGGCCAATTCAATGCAAAGATTGATGATATACCTCTTAGTGATGATGCCATCATACCCATGGCTATGTGTATTATTTAAAGAGCGAATTATAGCCACTATGTCTGCTGGTACTGTAGGAGGATTAAATATGGAGTTACAATGATTGGTCTCAATATTTTTATAGGACTGAATAGAATTATACCGTTGAATTTCGTCTATAAAATAGTCATAAAAAGCTTGTGCAATTAGTCGAGGTTTATGTATTTTATTGTCATTTATTGTTACATATTCAGGTATATTTTCTTTCGGATAGTTAATCTTATTTTTATTGATAATGATCCAAGTCGGTTTAGATTAATTCCTGGCCGAATTTATATGGAAGTCATTCTGAGATTTTAGGGTCAATGTTATTATTTTCTTTAAACGAGCAGTATATTGCTTTAACAAAAGTTTATTTTTAGAAGTAGAGGCTCGCCTGTATTGATATAACATTTCTCTTTTACGCTTACTACTGAGCCTAATTCCCTTGGAAATCCAGTTTGTTTCTTTACGTAGAAAGATTCTTACATTCCTAGTGAAACAGAGGTCATAAAAAAAATAGGTCATAAAAACAGTTAAATGCTTCCTCAGGATTGTCATATAGACTTCACTAAAACCAAGATTATGAAGTGAATCAATGAATTTGTTTAAATTTTCTGGCAATAGTCGCGCCTGAGAGCATACCAACGCTTAATGAAAAAGTTTTTTTCACAGGGTATTTGATCACTTGGGCAGTATGATCAGATAGCGCAAGATCAAGAACTGCACACTTACTACCTCTGATATTATGAACGATATTGTCTATGCATTTACCACTAGCTAATCGTGTAGGCTGAAGAATTTCAACGTTTAAGTCATAGTTTAAAAGGAGAATTTGAAAATAATTAGGGTAGTTAGTTTTGATTGCGTCAAAGTGTTTATAATAACACACATTCATGATGGATGGATGCTGGACTGTAGATGCAAATTACTATTAAATGATGTATAATTAATTATATTGCACAGCATTAAAGGACGTTAGCTACATAGAATTTACTTAAATCAATGCTTTCATACTTAAATATACGATTTATAAGGATGCAAGAGCCACTACACCCAGTGTTCCGCATTGATAAGGTAGCTAATTCGTAGTTAGGGATAGATAGGTGGAACTGATCTCCATTCAGCATATTGTGTTCAGTGATACATAATAAGTCGATGTTTTGTATGTGTGATACATAATAAGTCAATGTATTCTTTCGACAGATTCTCCAGTTCTTGTTTAATGGTCTCTTTTAGGGCCGCTATGGTCTCTGTTCTAATGAAATGAAATTAAATCGTTGTTTCTGTAAATAGGATATTAGAATCACTTTTACACGTCATATAAAAAATAAAAAAATAATCTAGATGTAGCCGACATTTCCTATCTGACTACCCCTGAGAAGAAATAGCGAAACAAATTCAGGGGTCTGTCTCTTTTAAAGTACAGACATAATCTTGGTCAGATCATGTGAGGACCATATAGATCCGAGTCTGAAATGGTCTTTTGAGGAAAGAACCATACAAATTCGAGTGGACCTGTCTAATCAGTGTAAGCATTTGTCAGTAATTGTGCAGCTCAACTCAAGACTTAAGGAGCTCAACGACTCGACGAACAATACCAAAGAAAGGACATTTGGGTAGGTCGCATAAAGCGCTCAAAATGCCAGACCATCATTTAAACTAACTGTGAAAACCAAAAATAAAAGGAAAATGTTTAAAGAGAGAAAAAAAAATGACCCACATAGTGCTCACATTCACAATAAATTAAAGCATTCAATATAATACTTTTCAAAGTAAACTTTCATTTTAATTCGTATTTATTATTCTGCAATGTCAATATGTATATAAAATCATGCATAATAATTAAAATGTCCAATGTGTGTGTGTCCAATTTTATCACAAGGCTAGCAGAGCGAGCAGCTCGGTCCCAACCTTTTTGTCTTCTAAATAATCAGAAATTATATAGTACCCTTTTTTACAAAGTTTGGTTTTAATACAGATTTTAAATCGTTTAATGGGTAAGTTCCGAATGTCAGTAGGAAGTTTATTGTAAAAGCGTATACATTGACCCATGAACGAGTTGCCTACTCTGTGGAGGCGACTGCGATGTAGTACAGCAAGATTGTGTTTATTCCTGGTATTTAAACTATGAATATCGGCCATTTTCTTAAAATTTGATTTATTTTTGTGTACATATATTACAATAGATTTTCAAATATATATTGAGAGGCTACAGTCAGAATTTCTATTTCTTTGAATATGTCACGAAGTGAATATCTTGGACCTAGATTGTAAATGGCTCGAACAGCCCTTTTCTGTAAAACAAAGATATTATTAATGTCCGCACAGGTTCCCCAGAGAAGAATCCCATATGACATAAGACTACGAAAATAACTAAAATAAACAATTCTGGCAGTATCTACATCAGTTATCCGTAGATTTTTTTTAACAGCATTGGCGGCTGAACTAAGTCTTCCTGGCAATTTTTCTACGTGTGGGCCCCATTGTTATTTACCGTCAATAGTTATTCCAAGAAAAAACTGTCGACTCAACAGGGTCCAACTCTATTCCATTAAGTTAAACATTGGTAGTTAGCTGCCTGACATTTGACATTGAAAATTTAAAGAGTTTAGTCTTTTTCTTGTTCAGGAGAAGATTATTTACAACTTATAACTTTGGAGAGTGCATCGTTAACATGTTCAAAATTGACTAGCTGACGTTTGATTTTAAAAATGAAGGAATTGTCATCTGCGAATAATACAATCTTGTCAATATCCCATATGTGATAAGCTAAGTCATTTATATAAATTAGAAACAGGAAAGGACCTAGAATTGAACCCTGTGGAACGCCCATTGTGACTCCAGATCCTGCCGATCTCTTGCCATTAACATCAACCCTCTGAATTCTGTTGTTCAGATAAGAAGTCAGAAGGTCGAGAGCACTGTCCCTCACACCATAGTGGTGCAGTTTTCTGATGAGTGTACGCAATCGAAGGCCTTAGACAATTCGCAGAAAATGCCAAGAGCATCCTGTGACTAGAGCAGACTGTGACTCTTTGTAAAACCATACTGTTTAAGATGAAGTTCTGTTCTCAATGGTCGCGTGTCTTCAGAAAACCCATAGAAAAAACGATCGTCAGTAAATAGTACTCGTATAATGCTTTGTTCTCGGTAATAGTAGCGCTCCAATTTTTTGTTTCTAGTAGCTACATTAATTTTCTACTTCACAACTATCAAAGTCATCGCTGTCATAAGTCGTAATATGAGAGTATCTTTAGATTAGGTCGTCACTTTTGCGCCACCATGTTATTATAAAAAACAATTAAAAACCTGAAAATAACTTGTTCAGAATCCACTACTGAATCGATTTCTGTCTGTATAAAAACGAAACCCTTATAGAATCACTAAGTTGTCCGTCTGTCTATCTGTTTGTCGGATTTCTAATCTGGTGCATAATATACAATGTATTCTAATACGTCTAGTATGTCGGGTTTTAGTTTATTTATGTCTTGGTTTGGCTTTGAAACACGCCCAAATTTAAACTTAGTTGGGATTTAGGTGATAACTGTTAAATATTACAAATTCTTATGTGTGTTAAAAAGATATGCGTCGAGAATCAAATGTAAGGCGACGATAACCGACTTTTAATGATTTTATACTGAAGACTACGTCGAAACGAGTACTGTTAATTATTTGAAAAAAATATTTGTTAAATTTGATAATTTTATCAATAACTTAATATGTGAATATTTTAGATTATGTTTATATTACATAGTGAAATTAATTTGTAAAGTTATGTCTAACGCGGATATAAAACTGAGAACGGCGCAAAATCTACCAAGCGTATTTTTCTGAAACCTATTTAAAGATAATTTAACTATTGATCTTTTAGTGTACGCGTTTTATTAAAATACCTTTTGGTTTGTGTATAATAAATTCATAATGCGTCAAATTGGGGACAGCACTCCTTGATGGGCGAGTCCTATTACTGGCTGAACGTACGACGTGTTGCGTGAGCTCAGTACAGAACACGCAAGCTAACCACTCAATGTCACTGGCATATATCTGAGTCTTAAGCAATGTCAATTCCAAACTCTAAGTGTGATAAATCAATATGTCTCGAGAATCAGTTTTCAACAGCAACCGATGTTTTTCCCATCACTACACAAAGTATTTTTATAACTACCAAATCGGGCTTCTTATATGTGGCGATTTATAGTGACTGGATTCACTTTGTTGGTTATCTCAACCTGTTACCCACCCCCTGTTACTCTTATTTCTTATGTTTGTCATCCTACTTAATAAAAATCTAAAATTCATTCTTCTTCTTCATAGCGTATCGATGACCACAAGTTCAAATAGGTTAGACCCAACATTCAGCTGCGTGAACTGCCTATATGACCTCCACAGCCCAGTGACTGGGTAACACAAAGGTAAGTAAGTTGGTAAGTTTTCATGAAAACGATATATGGAAAAATAAACGACGATTAAAAAAGAAACCTTGGTGTCCTTGAATGAATGCGTAAGTTACATACAAATACAAAAAGTAAAAGTTAAACTGAACGTAGTGCTCGTGACCGCTAGCTAACTTGTTTATAAACAAACAGCAAGCCTCAGGCCCAGACCAAGTGCATGAGTTTATTACCTTTTTATAAAAGGTTGAAAATTAAAACGTTTACCTACAATGTTCGCTCCAGTTTCCTTTATTTATTTTATACGTCGACGAGAGGATAGAAATTACATAACGATATGCACAAAGAATTTTACATTTTACTTTCTAGGCAAATATTTAAAATGCAGAGTAAAACTTTTGTAACGTGTAAATTAATTTAGTAGTAAGTTAATTGACTGAGCAAGCGAAGCGTCTCTGCTTCAAGTCTAGCAAAAATTGTTTTGCTCTGTCAGTTTATTGGTACTTCTCTGCAGGTTGTATTTTACAGGTGTGCTGTCATTTGACAAAAAACGAATCACACATTTTCATTTTAAAAATAACGTTAGGTAAGTTTATACTTGATAAAAATATCAGTTTACTCTTTCTGTTAATAACGCATAAATTTACAAACTAATATTATTATAATCATGTCAATTGGTAAAACAACGCAAAGCATAATAATAACGTTTGACAAAATGTTGTCTACTTTTCGCTTGTGGCTTGAGCTGACATAAGTCAAATAATTTAATTTGATGTTTTGTGTTATATAATACATTACACACAATTGTATATAATCAAGTTTTTATGACTGAACAGACAGTTGTTCTGCTGGGGACTTTCTTGCGCCACTTCTTCACAGCTAAAGCACTAGGAAGTGGTGAAGGGTGGGCGTTTTGGTGACTGTCTTATGTAATTTTGACGTTCGAAATGTGCTGATTTCTCAGCCTAGTTTGAATAAATGACTTCTGATTTTGTACTTTCCACTGTTACCTCATGGCCGCCCGTACTAACTTGTCCGTCCCCTTGTGCTCTTCTTGAGTGATGATAATTGAAGGTCTGCGACAATCTGCCCAAGATCTCAGTCAAAGTGTTCGAGTTTCGGGTAAGAAGGGTGATAGGTGGTGAATGTGAATCATCATCATCATTCAGCCTAAAGACGTCCACTGTTGGACATAGGCCTTCCCCAAGAGGGGGGGTTGCCATAATCACCACGCTCTTGGCAGGCGGGTTGGCGATCGCAGTTTGGTGTTAAAATGCATAGAGAACGCTGCTGCCCATTCTCTAGTAAGTCTCCTAGTCGCCTTTTACGACACCTACCGGAAGAAATAGGATGGTGCTATTCTTTACGTCCGACACCACACGAAAGTGAATGGTACTCGTACTGTTAAATTAACCGCCCAATATCCGTAGAGTCACGAGGTATAGTGTGAATAATGATATTGTAGTCTACAACTTTAAAATAAGTGTAGAATTGACTAGTGATGTCAAATTGATACTTGTAGCTTTGTGGATTTGTAATATTTCAGAAATAGGGCCAAAAAAATATGCAAATTAATAATTGGTAAAAAAGCTTAGCTTCATTTCAAACTGGTGTTTCTTACATGTATTTGTTCAGGTTAATATTCGAATACTGCCGATATCATCACCATTGTTGCATACTGATAATTGACTAATTGCAAATACTGCGTAGGTGCTTTACAGCTGAAACACACCTACGCAGTATTAGTAGGTAAAGAGATCATAGTATTCATGGAAGTAAATTGATTTTTTTTTATGCTTGATCGTGGTGCAGTGGAATGTATAACGAGTGACGGTACACTTAATCTTTATCCTTCATTATAAATTGAAGCATTTTGCCGTTTTTAGTTGGTCTGATTGGCACTTATTTCTCAAAATCCAGAATCATTTGTGATAGGATTTCCGACTTTCTCCAAGAGATGAATTTCTGTTTTACTGAAAGCCAAGTATGTAACGCCTTAGATATGTCTTACGCTACAGTGATAGCAAGCCGTTCCGGAAATTTCTGCGTTGCGCCTGATTAGATCAGTAATGGAAAGGTAATAATATCCGCGGCGGCAGTCTTGGAGTCTGTGATATTGCAGACAAATTGGACATCTACGCAATAGTATATACTCAACTCATACTAATTCCATATTATTCCTTACTAATATTATATACAACATGTTCCGGAATTAACGCACAACCTCTTAAGCGGTCATTATACTCATCATTATGAACAATTTTTACTATGGGCCAAACCTGATATCGCGAAAAAAAAATCAGCTATTCCGTACATTTTGACGACTTATGAGATCATAAATGTAGGGAACAGCTGATATTTTTTCGCGTTCTCATAATGATGAGTACAATTACCCCTTAACAGGTTGTGCGTTAATTCTGGGACATGTTGTTTAAACGCAAGTAACTCTGTCGTCTGTCTGTTTGTCTGACATCTAAACCACTGAACAGATAGATATAAAATTTGACAGATATGTATATAGCCTGGAATCCGGAAAAACATAGGCTAGTTTTGATCCTGCAAATTAGTATTTAAAAAAACCGCCCATGGGCGTGTCGGACCACGCACAATGAAGGGTTCCGTTGTTTGGATGAATTTATCCCAAAAACAAACTTAACATTGTAGTTGAAAAACAGGTTCTCCCATACATCGATATACGCCATGGTCAATTCGAATTCTGCATAAAACTACAAATGATCGATTTTCGGACTTTTTTCTTTTACTTATGCTTGGAGACCTTGCTTCTTGCCAAATTTCATGATTATAGGTCAATGGGAAAAGTACCCGGGTTTTGATTTATTTTCGTGAATCAAAATATGTCACATAAATCACCGTATTTTCTTATTGCCTTGACTTAGAAGCTTTATTGTTTTAGAACTTCAAGGGACCGTAGACTCATGTATTTGATCTTAATTTGAACTTGATATCTCCACGCGTTCCTGAGAAAAAGGGTCTTGACAAACTGACGTCTTGACGGACTTGAGGGTCTTGACGGACAACGAAGTGATCCTACAAGGCATCCGTTTTTTCCTTTTGAGGTACCTACGGAACTCTAAAAACGACAATAAACTAGCAACTACTAATAAACTAGCGACTCGGCCGTGCTTCTCACGTTTGCAATAGACTAATGTGATGAAATGTCAAAACATTGAGATTTCTCTGTTATATCTAAGTTACATACCCAATAATTAATAATGTATTAAAAAAAAATATATTAATTATAATTTTTTCCATTTTACGCGGAATAAGTCCCCTAAATAAAGGTGAACAGAGATCTGCGTAATTTTAGATGAACTAACCCGTCACACAGACAGATATGAAAAATGCAGTCAGTGGTCGAGCAGACACTGCACTGGGAAGAATAAGAAAGATCGCAGAAGTATTGCTGAATAAAATCAATTATTAAAACTGTAGCTTGTACTTGTATGAGAGGGAATGGCTTATTGGAATATTTGGTTTTGGTGTTGCGACGGGTCACAACTGGCAAGTTAAAGCCTACACTGAAGAATTACATGGTATAATATTACGTTATTATTTCTGTCAACAGGTCATAGAAAAGTGGCAATCGCATTCAGTGTTTCATATTTCTATGACGACTTTCAAGTTTCAACAGGATTTATAGGCTTTTCGGAAGTTTTTTTTCTAATCCAATACGTTTTTTACTTTTCCATCATAGTAGGTAAAAGCCGATAGAATTTTAATTGTTTTAATGTGCGATTAATATTTATAAACCCCTATACATAAGAAACAGAAGTAATGGACAACGTTATTTCATAACAAAAATCAGTCTTATTAAACGTTGGAGCACACTGCCGCCGGCGCAATCTGACGCGATAAGAAAATGCATGCCTGCAGTAGATTAAAAATATCCTATGTTCTTCAACTACAGTGAGAACGGATGGAGACCTTATGTCGATTTTCGTGGTGCGAGCCTTGCGCTCCATTCTGCGCCGCCCTTGGAACGCTAGGTTCGCACCGCGCTCGTAACAGGGTGTTTCAAACTACGTCATGCGACACAATGAATAATATTTTTTTATTTATTCAAATGTTAATTTAAAAAAAATACTTTTATGAATGATTAGCAGGTATTGGATACATGAAGTGGGCTGCCGTTGTAAGACGATTAAAATGCCACGGTAAATACATAGTCAGCCTAAAATGTTCCCACTGTTGGGACACAGGCCTCCTCTTTCTGTGAGAGGGAGTAGGCCGTAATCCTCCACGCGGGCCAGTGTGGGTTGGTGGATGTTACATGTCTTCGATTTTTTTTGTTCTAGGACATGCCGATTTCCTCACGATGTTTTCCTTCACCGTTTTGGGAGCAGTGGTGATGAAATAATCTACACAAAGTAAAGCGCTTGTCTGGGTGCGAACCCACGACCACTGAGGAAACGAACCACTAACGGCCTCCACTCGTAAGTGAAGGCCGTTACCACTGGGCCACCACTGATCTCAGTAGTATATAAAGTTGTGTTATTATAAGGTCGAGATAAAAAGCAATTATCTATTAATCCTTTGTTCTTACCGGTCCGGTAGAGAGCAATTCTCTCTGACCTTTGTACTGAGGCACACTCAAAGGGAAATATATTATTATAACGGATTAAACATTTTTCTGCGCGCAATACCAGTAATTGAATTGCTCGGCTGTAGCTTGAACTTGAACTTTTGCATTTGTTTACTAACCATTGCAGATTCATGAACTAGTCTAACAACAGCGTTTGTTGGTAACTTTCCATTTCGTATATTTTTTACTTTTATTTATTTTTTATCCTTCTTTGTGTTGTACTTCATTTGACATTGCAATTTAGCTGTTGTTTTTAAGTCAACTTACCAATACTACCTACTCCGATACGATAGCCGTCGAAAATCATTTCAGTCGAAAGACGGCCACTGCTGGACATAGGCCTCCCAAAGCACCGCCACTTCGACCGATTCTGTGCTTCCCGCATCCAGCGGATTCCTGCGGCCTTCACACGGTCATCGTCGGATCTGTTAACCTTGTGAAGCCGTCACAATAGCCGTACTTAACCATAAGTCGAGTATGTTGTAAACAAAATGTAATAGGATATGTTATTTTATAATTTGACTTATTTAATCAATTATTTCGTATTTCGTACTTTCCCGCCGTAACCGCCAGAATTTTTGCATATTTTCATACAGGAAAAGTTTTTATCCACTGCGCAAATTTTGACATGTTAAACTTAAACGAGTTTTATTAAACATATTTTTTTTATTTTGATACGTCTTAGTACAAAAAACAAAAAATATTGTTAACGAAAGATGTTTACTTTAAAAGTGGTTGTATGGCTACCCGGCGGCGCGCGGCGAAGCGGAACGCGCGAAAGTACCTACCTATCAGCTGTGCGCTAGCTCGATTCGCCGGCGTAGGTATTTACGCGGGTTACAATGTACTGATCGCTAATTTTATCAGGTTCGAACTAGACTTTTTTATGTTTAGGCCGTGACCTGTAGTTATTTGAAGAGTAATTCCAATTTTTCCTTCATACTTTAATGGGCTTAGGATGGCTTCTTCGATTTCGATTGCCAGTCAGGGTCTGCCAGACCGTCGTGCATGATTCGGGGTTCTG
This sequence comes from Tiliacea aurago, assembly GCA_948098905.1. NCBI lineage: Eukaryota > Metazoa > Arthropoda > Insecta > Lepidoptera > Noctuidae > Tiliacea > Tiliacea aurago. Next base: position 22,270,977 of record OX402576.1, read on the forward strand.
AACTGTCCGTGATCAAGCAGCCTTTGAGTGGCCGCTAAAATGGTCCTTTCATTAGGGACCGCGGGGTTAAGGATTCCATGGGCTCGCATTCGAGGTATGCTCTCCGTCGCATACATTCTGCGAGCTACTCGCAAACTTTTATCACTCAGTACATAACTCGCACCATCTCGTAAAACTCGCGGTTACTGAAGTCCAACATCGTGACCGGTAGCACGGCACACGTGCGGCGCGGCGCTTGCGCGGGGAATCGATTAGACGCGACGTCACACGACAGCGCGTGCGATGAGCGAACTGTCGAGTGTCGGCCACAGCGCCCGGCGCGCCCTGCCGCCCGGGAGGGGGTTTCACCCCCGTGCAACACCGGCGCTTGCGCCGGCCGCCGCCCGCGCCCATTGATATTATTACGAATAGATTGTGTCCATATTATGCTGATTTAAAGTAGGATAAAAAAAAAAAGTATTGAATAAATAATGGAAATGTGTGTTACTGATATTGAACCACCAAAAAAAATATGCGCACTGGTTAAAAACTTTTCCTGTATTTCAAGGCAAATGCACCAATTTTCTCACGCATTCAGTCAATCATTTATTTTGTTAAACATAGGTATGATTACAGATAGATATATTGTTTAAAATATGTGCACTATGTTTTGCCAATATATGGCGTACAAAATTAACATAAAAAAGCAATTACAATTAAGGTGGCTTGCCAATAATTACATTAAAAAAAAAACACTTTTAAATATGTTAGTTTGATAAACAGCTAGGTCATTACAATTTCAGATCAATAAACACATTCACACATTATCAATAAATACAATCATAAGTGTTTAATTAGCAAGTCGGAATTGTCATACCTCTGTTTATCAGTACAGTGTGACCATTAGTGCTGTGCACTCCCTGAGGTATGCGCGCGGCGAGACGGGGGGGAGAATCGGCTGCTGCGCTCTATGGCCACACGGGATTGCACAGCACTAATGGTCACACTATAGTAAACTCAGTGATGGAGTAGTAGTAACATCTATCTAAAAACTATTATATATTTTTGGGCCATATCTAGCACACTTTAGCCGAAAAATCCAGTTTTATGAGAGGTAACATGAATAGTATTCTCTGATCATGGCGAGAGCGCAGTTTTTCAAATAAATGCAAGTTACAGCGAACATACACTCCCATTTCATATTTATGTACATAGACGGTACAGTGAGCAAACTAAGTTCCTTAAACAATGGTTTACAACTATCCATCGATTGTAATTTGGTAAACGATTGCAAGCATTTCTTCTGAGCTTTAAAACCAATGTCTCTGTCAGTGGAGTTGCCCCAGAAAATAATGCCGTACATAAGCATAATAAGCAACTTTTTCGATAATTTGTACAGAGCATACGTAAATTGACTAACCTTCTTTGACAAAGCGTCGATATGATGTTTCCAAGTCAGATGACTATCTATGTAAAGCCCCAGAAACTTTCAGAAATTGCTACGTTATCATATTTTATATAATATTTTTATATAGTTTCGATTTATTTGTTCTTTGATTAAATGTCATTATTTTAGTTGATTTATTTTTAGATTATTATTAACTAACCAATTTATTATATTTTCAAGATCGTCATTTATGTCATATTCAAGAATAATAGTGCTATCATTAGCAAATCAGACCATCTGGTGCTTACTGACCGCATATCATTTATGTAAATGTAATAGGAGGGCCAAGAATGCTACCTTGGGGAACACCATAAGTAGTTTTCCTAGGACGTGACATATATGTTCTTTCAACTTTCGAGCTCACTAGCCTATCAAGCGTTGTGATTTGAGTGCGATTAGAGAGATAGGATTGTAATAGGTTTAATGCAGCTCCTCTAATCCCATAACGCTCTAATTTGGTTAGCAGTATACCATGATCTACATGGTCTAATGCTTTAGACATATCCATAAACAAGGCCGCCACTGGAGTTCTAGCATCAACACTAGAAACAATTTTCTTGATCACGTCATAAATCGCCATATTAATGGATTTACCTTTCTGAATCCAAATGTTCTTTGATTATGACATCATGCTTTTCAAAAAACGACGAAAGGCCGTTGTGTATCACCTTTTCTATAATTTTGGAAAAAATAGGAATAAGAGCTATCGGTTTGGCTACCCATGATATTTTTATCATCTTTTTTATGAATTTGTTTAATAACAGTAAACAATTTAAATTTATCAGGGAAATGGCTAATTCAATGCAAAGATGGATGATATAACTCTTAGCAGGTCCTATTAATGGCGCTACATGTTTGACCACTTTTGTGAAGATGCCAACATATCCATGGCTATTATTATTATTTAAAGTGCGAATTATAGCCACTATGTCGGCTGGTACTGTAGGAGGATTAAATATGGAGTTACAATAATTAGTCTCAATATTTTATAGGAAGGAGTAGAATTATACCGTTGGATTTTGTCTATAAAATAGTCATTAAAAGCGTGTGCAATTAGTCCAGTTTTATGTATTTTATTGTCATTTATTGTTACATATTCAGGTATATTTTCTTTCGGATAGTTAATCTTATTTTTATTGATAATGATCCAAGTCGCGTTAGATTTATTCCTGGCCGAATTTATATGAAAGTCATTCTGAGATTTTAGGGTCAATGTTATTATTTTCTTTAAACGAGCAGTATATTGCTTTAATAAAAGTTAATTTTTAGAAGTAAGGGCTCGCCTGTATTGCTATAAAATTTCTCTTTTACGCTTACTACTGAGCCTAATTACCTTGGAAATCCAGTTTGATTTTTAACCTAGATATATTCTTACTTTCCTTAAAGTGAAACAGAGGTCATAAAAAAATATAAATAGGTCATAAAAACAGTTAAATGCTTCCTCAGGATTGTCGTGTAGATATAGACTTCACTAAAACATATATAAAGGTAATTAATTCTATTGCACAGCATTCCAGAACGCTACATAGACGCTAAATAGAGAGAATTTACTTAAATCAATGCTTGTATACTTATGCATACGATTTATAAGGATGCAAGAGCCACCACGCCTAGTGCTCCGCAATGAAAAGGTAGCTAATTCGTAGTTAGGGATAGATAGATGGAACTGATCTCCATTCAGCTGTTTTTACCCGACTGCCAAGGAAGGGTTATGTTTTTTTAATTTTATTGTTTGTATTTTGTGTTTCATGAACTGTGTCCGAATAAATTTTATTATTTCTTTCTTTCTTGCAGCATATTGTGTTTAGTGATACATAATAAGTCAATGTTTTGTATGTGTGATACATAATAAGTCAATATATTCTTTCGACAAATTCGCCAGTTCTTGTTTAATGGTCTGTTTTAGGGCCGCTATGGTCTCTGTTCTGTTCGCAATAGTCGCGTGTCTTCAGAAAACCCATAGAAATAGCGATCGTCAGTAAATAGTATTATACCGTGTTCTCGGGAATAGTAACGCTCTAATTTTTTTCGTTTGTAGCTACATTAATTTGTCTACTTCACAACTATCAAAGTCATCGCTGACATCGCTGTCATAAAAGGTAATATGAGACTTAGTATGAGAGTATCTTTAGATCGTCACTTTCGCGCCAGCATGTTATTATAAATAAAACTTCAAACAATGAAAATAACTTGTTCAGAATCCACTACTGAATCGATTTCTATCCATTTTTATAGTTCTGTACCTCAAAAGGAAAAAACCGGCCAAGTGCGTGTCGGACCAAGCACAATGAAGGGTTCCGTAGTTAGGATGAATTTATCCAAAAAACAAACTTAACATTGTAGTTGAGAAACATGTTCTCCTATACATCGATATACGTCACAGTCAATTCTCCAACTGCAAATATTAGTTTGTAATCGCAAAAAACAATTTTTTTTATGTGATAAAACTACAAATTTACAATTTTAGGACTTTTTCCAATACTTGTGCTGAGACCTTGCTTCTTGCCATATTTCATGATTCTAGGTCAACGGGAAGTACCCTGTAGGTTTTGGATTTATTTGCGAGTTTTAAAAGAACCGTTTTTATATCTCTAATATATTTGATATTAATTACAACTTGAACTTGGAACGCCTGGAAAAGGGGTCTTAAAAGACTGACATACAGATTTTACGCGTGGACTAGTGGACGCCTGTGGACTAGTTATAGTTTGCGTGCATATAGCGATCTACGTGTCCAGTATAATAACGCACTCAGGATACTGTTGAGGCTGCCGTGGCGATGTAGCGCGTCAAGGATGTTTGCGGAAAGGCATTTAGATGCGGCCATCATACGTAAAAGAAGCGCTACTCTGCTTGCTCGTCTCCGCGGCAGTACCAACACTATCTTGAGTTTATTCGCAGATAGATGGGAGTCTCCAATGCTGCGACATTGGATGAAACTCCACACGTAATAAAACTTGTATGTCTACTAACACTTGTTTTTAAGATCATTGTTACTAACACTATGGGCGTTGCCTGAAATAAATGATATAATAATAATAATGTTGAGTCTATGTTCTAAGTTATAGGGTTTGGTTTCCGCACTTATGGTCATGTGGACCATTGTGCGTGGGCCATGGCGGCCGTCAGTTGTTTATTCCAACCAGCCCACCTCCCTCCAGAAGCTGATTAGGTCTCCTGGTCTGCATAGAATATCTGTGAAGGATCTGGGTGACCCGAGGGTTTCCGTTCTGATTTGGATGACGCCTGTGCAGTCAAAGAGCACATGCGCAACGGTTTATTCAGCCTCCATGCAAGCCCTGCACAGAGGGCTGTCCGTTATGCCTATTGTGTGGAAGTGTTGATTTAATCAGCAGTGTCCCGTGATGGTCCCCGTCACCAGGCGCAGGCCGTTCCTGTCCAGGCGTAGCAAACGCCTGGTTAGCCTGCTATCTAAGGATGGCATGGCTTCCCTGGATTGCATGCAGCCCGGTGTCGAGGTCCACCAGTTCTCCGCTTGTGTGTGGGTGAACTCCTGTAGCCACCTGTGTAGTTGGTTAAAGGGGATGGGTATGATGGGTTCGGGTCCCCAGACTGACGCGCTGGATGCTCTCCTAGCCGTCTCGTCAGCTGCGTCGTTACCCAGTGATCCGCTGTGTCCTTTTATCCATTGCAGTGTCACTGTGTTACGGTTGCACACCGTCACCCGCTCCAGTGCATTGTGACATTCTAGTGTTAGTCTGGAGGTAATATATTTTTTATCTAGGGATTGCAGAACTGAGGCACTGTCGGACAGTATATGTATACGTAACTTTCCTGGCTTATATGGCGTAAGCCGCTTGTATTATATAATGAAGACGGTGCTGAACATTCCCAGCGGGCTGGATATATTTATGTTAAAGTCGTGTGAGTAGACCCCGACTCCAGTTCTGGAGTTGGTCTTTGATCCGTTAGTGTATACTCTCATCTCTTTCAGGCCTGAGTAGTCACACCGTTCTTCTGTGAAATAATGTGTCTTATGACACATCAATAGATCTCAAATTGCATTTATCGAAGTCGACCCGCGCCCGCTTTGTGCCCGCGCTTCGGCTAGTGCCGTATTGGCTGTGATCAAGGGCGTTTTTTTATTAAATAATAAGTAGTATAAGCGGGTGCGGATTTTGCGCGTGGCGAACGCGGGTGCATGGCGGGCACAATGCGTGTGCGCAATGGCGCTGGTTATGCGCGTCTCGTCAGAACGTAGCCTAATAAAGAAAAACGGATCCATACGACTAAGCAACAATTATTTATTCAAATCAAAGGTTTTTTTTTTTTTGTTTATTTATTATTTACCAGAACGTTTGCCAATTATTTCACTACGGGACCATAAAATGCATTTTGCACATTTTCAGAGGTAACTCCAAATTTATTTTATGCTGCCGCTATATCTATTATGTGTTTGCGCAATATATTATAGTCCAGTGTATAGTAAAATATTGCGCAATACTGATCCTACAAGACGCAATGAAAAATATTGTGCAGTAAAATTGAAATTAGTTCAAACTTTAATCCTTAACGTTCAAAAACATTGTCCAATCTCGATATTTCGCAATACTATTTTAAGCCCGCCTTAAACCACCAAAGACTCTCTCTGATCTTTGCTGTTTCAATAATACCTAAAATATTCTTACCATTCTGGCAAGAGTTACATAATAAATATAAATAATATGATATTGATGAGCGCCATAAATAATATTTTTTTTCTCTTTCAAACTCACAATGTCACTGGTTCATAAGTTCTCAACAACAATAATCTTTTGATACCGCCACATGGATTTGTTAAAAACACTAAGTTTCCAGCTGAAGTGTGCAGAATAAAATGAATGAACAAAATTTTGTTTAGAAACCTTGAAAGTGCGGAGGTGCGGATGCAACGGCTCACAACGTCCATATTCGACTCGACTCAGGAACTAACTTACCTACAGCACAAACTTAAATTCTCAGTAATTTCTCCTGAGCGAGAACATTCTCGAGAATATTTCCGAGAAACTTCTCATAAATTCTCTTCGAATGCTATTAATGTTAAATAAGGATTTCTGTAATAAACCAACTAAGAGTGACAAATAATCACCTTTAATAAGATAAAAAAAAATACATTCTAAGAAAGGTTTACGGTGTAGTATAAATAATTAAAAACAAAATAACAATCACAATCCCAACAATTCTTGAAATCAAATCAAATTACTTGTTATACGTCCAATCGTCCAAATCGTCAAAAGAACAATTGATCCATGCCATCTAAGTTGATGCGGTCTGTTTCCATCAAGACGACTGGTTCATCCTCTGCCTCTTCTTCAGATTCGTTGTCTAAATTGCTTAGCCTACAAGCAATTTAGAAAACGAAACTTCTCTTTCTCTTTTGGCAGAGGTACTTGGATTTGATTCTTCGGTCTCTTTGTTAATGGTTTTGGTTTGTTCATAATTTTCTAATTGTGAGCAATCAGACAAATTTTGACTGCTCTTTCGGTGTTGAATTTATTACGTTTTTTTGTATGTATGTTTGAAAATGTGGGAAAAGAGCGTTCCACAGAAGCAGAAGTTGCTGGAGCAGTCAACATTTTCAGCGCGATTGCTCCTAATTCTGTTTTTGAATATAATGTTTGCCACCACGCAGCTGGCTTGACTTTTTTAGCTATTTCCCAAATAAACTGTTTGCTCCACAAACCAGTGCCACATTTATATTCAAAGCGCGCAACGATAGCCGCAACTAATATCTCTTAAGGACGCATTCGCAAAATATGTCAAAAATTAGCATTTACATTACATATTTTGGTACATTTTGCGGCAAAATTAAACTAAACCAAATGTAACTAATAATTGCCACGGATAGAATACTCCTTCATCTCAAATAGTAGCAATTTTTTATTCGAAAATGTGGGTTAATATTTAAAAAAATAATTTCCGTCACACAAAATTGACGATATCGTGTTGAATTTAGGAACATTTTTCTTCAATATAATAACATAACTTTAGTATTTAAAAATATTGGTAAGCAGACATGTTCAACTCAAAAAGGTAGCAAAAGAACTATCAAAATGTTACAAATAATCTCAGAAAAGACCTTGAAATCAAAAAAGTTCTCGCAAGGAGAATATTCTCGGGAATTTCCCATCACTACCTACAGCGTGTTTAAAGAATCGAGAATTGGTGTGAAGACTTTGCTGGCAGACCGATATAGTCTATCATACTCGTAGACACTCCTGCCAGGGTTGCGAGTTTGTCCGAAAGCGATATCGTGGCCTTGGCACTCAGGCAACGGAAGGAACACGGGTGGGTTTAAGTCAGTAAAAGTCTGACACGCCCTCCCGCTCTGGGAGCGGGAGAAGTTATTTGATAATTTCCCACCCAAAAAAAAGGCACTCTGTTTATTATTTTTCCATAAAATCTAAGTATTTATCATTGCAATTATCTACTGGCATTCCCTTAGTGGGGCTGCACACTGGGCCTACATTTTGTATTAGTCCGATTGAGGCGCAACAATTAACGCCCACGTATATCTGCTTACTTACAAGCCACAGACACCAAGGACACATTTGTATTTGCTGCAGTTTATGGCAAGGCGGATCGACATGATCGTTTTTGTAACGCGATGATACGTGGTTTGTAAAATTGATTGATTGATTGATACATCAAGGTCATGATGAGTTATCAGGTATGTAGGTAGGGCCTTTAATATAGTCAAAGAAGTACATTACGCAACCGGTAATATGGCACGTAGAGTTTTAGAAAAAGGTCGGCTTTGTAGAGAGCGTCGTTATCTATCAGGTACCCAATGTTACCAATATACCCAGCCACCTGTTTGGCTGTCTTGTTTTTAGAACTCGATGTGCCTTAATAATTTTATTGATGTAATAGTTGTTTTATTTATGATCGAGCCAGCCCTGGCGTGATGAGAAACTTTCTAGTCAAAAACATCATAAAAATATAAGTATAGGTAGTAGTTATACACTCTCGGACACCTAAATTGAGCCACCCTGAATATTTTTGTTTAAAGGTCTGTTACTTTTTAAATAATTAATTTGTTTATTTATTCTTACAGTCTAAAGTTGTCAAAACATAATAGGCCCGTTTTGACATGTAACTTGAATCGATTTATCGTGAGTATCGAGTACCGAGTCGTATGGTCACTTCACTATTTACGTCGCGATGGTCAAAAACGGACCTATTCTTTTTTGACAAGTATAACATCTGCAAAGGTCAGTTATGAACAATAGCGCTTACAGTTGCCATTTACAACCATTCGGTGAAGCTGGACTTGAACGCAACCTGGTGGCTACGTCATTAAAAGATAAATATAACACGTCTCTCCACTATTCCAATGCTTGCTCAAGGATGCATATCCGGTAGGCTTTAACAATCCTTCCATATCCCAAGGGCACGTCGTCCCTACCATTATCGCGCCCCTTTTTTTTTTTTTTTTTTTTTTTTTTGGTGGGAAATCATCAAATAACTTCTCCCGCTCTGGGCGGAGCGAGAGGGAGTGTCAGACTTTTACTGACTAAAACCCACCGTGTTCCTTCAGATGCCTGTGTGCCAGAGTCACGATATCCCTTTCGGACAGGCTCGTAACCCTGGCAGGCATTGGCCCTTTCGGACCCCGTCAATTGGTGCTGACGTCTCTTTGAGGCGCGCGTGGAACACAACGCGCCGTCGACCCGGGCCTGGTCCTTATCGGACGGCGAGCTACCCATCGCTCACCGTCCGCAAGCCCGCGCCTACGGTGGCCGGGAATCGGCCTGCGATTCCCGACGCCCAGGGCGTCTCCTGCGGCGACTTAGGGCGGAAGGGCGGGCACCCTGCCTCACCCTCATGCGCTCCGCCTCCTCCTTCGCGAGCATTACTGTTTCGCAGAAGGAGGTGACGGCCTCCCATGCACTCTCGCTCCGAACCATGGCCTGAACCAGGGCCGGACGCGAGAGATCGTCGCCGCCGATCGCCTCCGTGAGGACACGGCGGTGCTCCGCCCAAGCAGGGCAGACCTCCACCGTATGCTCCACCGTGTCCTCCGGGGGATCCACACAGTGGTGACACCCGGGCGTTTCCTCCCGCTTTATCCTGAACAGGAACCTCCCGAAACAACCGTGTCCGGTGAGGACCTGCGTCAGGCGGAAGGTGAGGACGCCGTGGCGCCTCTCTAGCCACTCCTCAAAGAGGGGACTTACCGCCGCAATTGTGGCGTGCCCAGCACTGGGTTGCGACAATCGCACTTTCCATGTCGCCATGAGATCCTGCCGGAGCTCCGTCCGCTGTGCCGCGATTTGTTGCGGCAGCGGAGTTTCAACCCGGCGTTTCGCCTCTTCGCGCCACACCCACATGTGCGCGAGGACTTTCGCCTCCAGATCCCATGGCGGCAGTCCGGCAAGGAGGCTCGCCGCCTCACGGGAGACCGTGCGGTAACCCCGTACCAGCCTGATGGCCATGACCCTTTGGGACGCGTTCAACCGCTGGGCTGGTCGCAGCCTCAGTGAACGCGCCCACACCGGTGCCCCGTAAAGGGCCATGGACCGCACGATCCCCGCGTAGAGCCTCCGGCAGGAGGCGTTTGGACCCCCCAGATTGGGCAGGAGCCGCTTCAAGGCAGCCCCGGCCCGCTCCAGTCTGGGAGCCAAACGTCGGAAGTGCTCGACGAAGTTCCACCGGCTGTCGAGGACGAGTCCCAGGTACTTCATCGTCACCTCGACGCCGATGTGAACCTCTCCCGCCGTTATCTGGGAACCCGACAGTGGCGCGTTCCGAGGACCATAAAAACACATGGCCTCGGACTTGTGCAATGCCACCTCGAGTCCCAATTGCCGGATCCTATCGACGATTGTCGCAACCCCACGTTCCGCCAGTTCGGCCGCCGCCTGATGTGAACTCCCCTGTGCCAGGACCAGCGTGTCGTCAGCGTAGCAGACTACGCTGACGCCACTGGGGAGGTCAGCGCGCAGCACCCAGTCGTACCCGATGTCCCACAGATGCGGCCCCAGAACCGATCCCTGTGGGACACCGCACGACATCTCTCGCCGGTTCCACTCTCCTTGGTGACCGGGGTAGATGACGGCCCTGTCCGTCAAATAGGCCTCGACCACGCGACAGAGGTAGGTCGGCATCCGGTGATACCGAAGTGCCTCCCTGATGCAGCTCCAGGGCAGGGTGTTAAACGCATTGGCGATGTCAAGAGACACCGCCAAGACGACCCCACCCCGGGCCACAGCATCCCCCGTCGTGAGGGCTCGAACGCGCATGATGGCATCCACCGTAGAGCGCCCCTTGCGGAAACCAAACTGGCTCTCCGCCAAATCCGGCCCCACCCGTACCAGCCGCCCGACAAGGCGGTCTGCAATGACTCTTTCAAAGAGCTTGCCCACCTCGTCGAGCAGCACGATGGGCCGGTAAGCGGACGGAGAGTCCGCTGGGCGCCCCGGCTTCTTAATGAGGACCAGTTTCCCCGTCTTCCAACGAAGTGGGAACTGGCCCCTCTCCATGCATGCGCTTAGGAGCCCCCTTAGTCGAGGCCCGAGAGCCTCTGAGGCCAGAACCCAGGCTTTTCCAGGCAAGCCGTCGGGTCCTGGGGCGGTATTCTTGGCATTCAGCCTACGTACCGCCACTCTCAAATCTACCTCGGTCACCTCCGAAGCATCGTCGTCGTCGTCGGCGGTGTGGTCCGCATTGGGCACCGCAGGAGGCGGAGCCATGGGCGGGGGAGTATGTTCCCCTCGCGAAGGGAACAGAGCGCTCACCACGTCCTCCACGAGCTGGGGCCGGAGACTCTGCGTCAGCGGGGGAGCCCATGGGCGGAGTTTATCCCGCACCATATTATAGGGGCGTCCCCACGGGTCTCCGTCGATGATCTCCAGCGACTGCTCGCGGGAGAGTCCTCTGGCCCGCTGGATCTCCTCTTGGAGGGCGTTCTTCGCCGCTCTGTAACCCTCGTACAGCTCCGCCTGAATGGCTACCGTATCCGGAGGGCGGATACGGAGCCTGCGGTGCCTGGCATACCGGCGTCGCGCAGCAACGCACGCCTCGCGTAAAGCGGTCAGCTCGCGCGACCACCAGCACACCTGGCGCCGGGCACGTCCGGGCTGGATCCGGGGCATTGCCACGTCACAAATGTTGGACATGGCCTCCCGGAACCACTCCGCCTCGTCGTTGATGTCGGCAGGCCTGTCCGATGATGACACCCAGGCCTGCACGATCGAGGCTTCCAGGAGGAGCTCCCGGTCCAGCTGCTTCAGCGCCCACCGCGGACTACTCGGGGCCTGTCGGACCGGCGCGCTCGAGGTCGGGGCGGAGACGTCAAACCGGATGTACCGGTGATCGGAGTATGTCTCCACCCTCTCCATGACGCGCCAGTCGATGACACGCGGCGACAGAGCGGGGCTGGCGAACGAGATGTCCACCACTGATTCACCCCGCATCCGCACACACGTGGGGACAGAACCCCGGTTTAGGACGACCAGGCCTGTCTCCAGAGCCCAGTCCTCCACCATCCTGCCCCGTGTGTCCGTATACCGGGAACCCCAAGCCACGTTTTTGGCATTGAAGTCCCCGAGGACGAACACGGGGAGGGGATGGTACCCGACGACGACGACTCTCAGCTCCCGAAGGGAGTTGTGGAACTCGGCGAGAGTTCGGTTCGGGGAGAAGTATACTCCTACCACGACAATCTCCCCGAACCGTGCTGCTACGCAACCCTGTCCCCTCTTGACGGCCTCGAGGGACAGGGTACCGGCGGCGGCCGACGAAATTAGGGTCACTGAGCCGCTCAGGTCCTCCACCCAGTCATCCCTGGGCGGGACATAGTACGGCTCAGCGACCACGGCGATGTTAATCGACCACTGCGCCATGCTCTGGAGCAACAGATCCTGAGCGGCGGCGCAGTGGTTGATGTTCGCCTGGAGGAGGCGTAATGGGGCCATTTATTGGCAATCCATTTGAGCTTCCTCCCGGGCCCCCTGAGATGGCCCTGCCGCGGTGTTAGCGGCGGTGACGACGGTAGAGGCGGCAACGGCGGCTGCAATGGTGGCGGCTGCGGCGGTGACGAAGGTTGTTGAGGGCTTGCCCCTTCCCTTGGGTTTGGGGGGGGGAGCGCAGGCCTTACCTCCAGCCCGGTGATCAGCCGGCTTGCCAGCCGCCGCACATGCAAAACAGTGCGGCGTGGCATCACAAGAGGCGGCCTTGTGACCGGGCTGACCACAGCGGAAGCAGTGGTCGCTGCGGTCCACCTCTGAGGTGCAGCATACTCCCACGTGGTGACCCACCCGGCAGCGGAAACACCTCAGAGGTCTGGGTTCCAGCAGTTTCACCTGCGCGGATACCCAGCCCACCCGGAGCCTTCGGCCCTCCCCGGCTATTTTTTGGGCCACCGACACGGGGCAGCTCACCGTTATGGTTTGCATGCCCGTGGTGTCAGGACGGATGGTGCCTGCCCGCACCTGCTCGGCAGAGCACCCCCCAGTCCTAGCCACGGCGGCCACAACGTCGTCCGCCGTCACGCAGTCGTCCAGGCCCAGGATGCGCATTTCAGCGGACTTAGTTGGTCTGGACACTCGGACCTCCTCCGCATCGAGGGACGCCCTAAGTCTTTCGGCCAGGGCGTCAGCGGTCGGGCCGCTGGCCGCACCGGGGATCTCGAGCATCCGGGCCCCCGTTGCCGTCACCTTCATTCTGAAGCCCTCGGTGACGCCGATCTCCTCGAGATTGACCGCCTTCCACGCCTTGGTGAGCACTTCGCGGTACGACACGCCCCTCTTTTCCGCTTCCGGCTGTAGTGTTATCACTACGGCTGCGGACTTCGGGGCGCGGAGCCTACCTGCGGCGCTACGCTTCTTGCGTTGCTGCCGCCTCTCCTTCTTTTTGGCAGCCCTTGCTGCCTTTCCTGCCTTCCTGCTCTCCCCAGCTACCTGCCATTCGGCATCGGCCGTAGAGGATTTTGTAAGCGGAGGCGGGGGCGACCCTCCTGCCATTATCGCGCCCCCCGGTCTACTCTTTGATATTCAATGGTCTCTGTAGATCCATGAAACATGAGGCTCCAGGGGCTAGTGTGAATTTTTGGGCTAATTCGAGTGATCGAGTGTGGTTTTACCACGCTGTGGTCGGTGCATTTCATACATTAATTCCACAAATTAAAAACTATGTACCTACAATTATTAAAAAAAAAGCACAAAAAGAAAAATAACAAAAAACAGAATCTTCTTTTATATGATACACTCGTATTATAACTTATTCTTCTTTAAATAAAACATAAAAAGATCTTGGAATTTAAGAATCGTAATTAGTAGCTAATAATCGTGACAGTGTATTAATTGTGCTTAAAACAGTAAAAAGGAAGAATAAGTGTTACATGTTATTTAATCATGAATAATGCGGTCTATAACAAAGTATTCTTTGTTTATAGTTCGTCTTAATGTGCTAGGGCTGGTTCTAAATAGATCAAAATCTAAGTGAGAAGGCAGATTATTGACGCTTGCTGCGCTGCGTAAGAAGAAGGCATTTCGTCGGTAGTTTGTTGACGCTAATAGAATGTGAAGTAGTGGCCGCTGCCTGAAGCCTACGTGATGGGTTCGGAGTGATATTTTGGAGAGAAGTTGGTAACAATCGATGGCAATATAATGGAAATATTTAACAGAAAAGTAATATCATGCTTGGCGTCTGTTTTCCAGCGGTAGAAAATGGTATCTTTTTCAACGATGAGTGCAATCCGTTGAGCATTGCTTTGTCTTATAATCTAAATAACTTATTCTTGAATTATACAATTCATATTTTGGGTTCCACACCACACTTGAGATGCGTATCCAATGTGACTGCGTACGTATGAACAGTAAATACTTTGAGTGGTTTTAGAGAACTGAAGCAAGTAGAAGATCTTATTATGAAACCACGCTTTCTTTACGATTTCATCAATATGCATTTCTAATATGAGTTTTAGGAACGGTGCCTTCTGGTAAAGACCGTTGCTTATAATACAGATAGGTTTGGCTAGACATTCCGCACAGTTGATAATAAATATAGGTGGTAGGGGCCGGGCCACCCGATTTAGAGAGATCGAGCATTTGAGGTAACTTAATTACTTTTTCATAGCATATCTCTATGGAGCTGATGTTCGAATGTTGACCAGTACAAGTTTAGCGAATGTTGTACCAAGTTGAAACAAGCAGCAGTAAAGAGCAATATAAAATTAATATAAAAAAACCGGCCAAGTGCGTGTCGGATCACACACAATGAAGGGTTCCGTAGGTAGGATGAATTTATCCTAAAAACATACTTAACATTGTAGTTGAAAAACATGTTCCCCCATACATCGATTTACGTCACAGTAAATTCTCCAACTGCAAATATAAGTTTGTAATCGCAAAAAACAATTTGTTTATGTGATAAAACAACAAATTTACAATTTTTGGAGTTTTTCCTATACTTGTGCTGTAAGACCTTGCTTCTTGCCAAATTTCATGATTCTAGGTCAACGGAAAGTACCCTATAGGTTTTGATTTATTTGCTAATATCGAAATATTATTATGTCGCAATAGTGTTGCATAAATCACCGTATTTTTTTATTGCGTTAACTTAGTAGCTTGATTTTTTTAGAGTTCCAAGGGACCATGGACTTACGTATTAAATATTAATTTCAATTTGATACCTACACGAGTTCTTGAGAAAAAGGGTATTGACAGACAGACAGACAAATTTTCAATTTTAGGACTTATTCCTATATTTGTGCTGTAAGACCTTGCTTCTTGCCAAATTTCATGATTCTAGGTCAACGGGAAGTACCCTGTAGGTTTTGATTTATTTGCGAGTATCGAAATATGTCGCATTAATGTCGCTAAATCACCGAATTTTTTTATTGCGTTGACTTGAATTTTTAGAAGCTTGATTTTTTAGAGCTCCAAGGAACCATGGACTTACATACAGGAAAAGTTTTTAACCAGTGCGCAAATTTTTTTTGGTGGTTCAATATCAGTAACAGAACACATTTCCATTATTTATTCAATACTTTTTTTTTTTTATCCTACTTTAAATCAGCAAAATATGGACACAATCTATTCGTAATAATATCAATGGGCGCGCGCGGCGGCCGGCGCAAGCGGCGGTGTTGCACGGGGGTGAACCCCCTCCCGGGCGGCAGGGCGCGCTCGGTGCTGTGGCCGACAGTTCGCTTATCGCACGCGCTGTCGTGTGACGTCGCGTCTAATCGATGCCCCGCGCAAGCGCCGCGCCACACGTGTGCCGTGCTACCGGTCACGATGTTGGACTTCAGTAACCGCGAGTTTTACGAGATGGTGCGAGTGTATGTACTGAGTGATGAAAGTTTGCGAGCAGCTCGCAGAATGTATGCGACGGAGAGCATACCTCGAATGCGAGCCCATGGTATCCTTAACCCCGCGGTCCCTAATGAAAGGACCATTTTAGCGGCCACTCAAAGGCTGCTTGATCACGGACAGTTCAGAACCCCGAATCATGCACGAGGGTCTGGCAGACCCCGACTGGCGATCGAAATCGAAGAAGCCATCCTAAGCCCATTAAAGTATGAAGGAAAAATTGGAATTACTCTTCAAATAACTTCAGGTCACGGCCTAAACATAAAAAAGTCTAGTTCGAACCTGATACAATTAGCGATCAGTACATTGTAACCCACGTAAATACCTACGCCGGCGAATCGAGCGAGCGCACAGCTGATAGGTAGGTACTTTCGCGCGGTCCGCTTCGCCGCGCGCCGCCGGGTAGCCATACAACCACTTTTAAAGTAAACATCTTTCGTTAACGATATTTTTTGTTTTTTGTACTAAGACGTATCAAAATAAAAAATATATGTTTAATAAAACTCGTTTAAGTTTGACTTGTCAAAATTTGCGCAGTGGATAAAAACTTTTCCTTTATATGATATTAATTTCAACTTGATACCTACACGCGTTCCTGAGAAAAAGGGTCTTGACAGACTAACAGACAGACAGACGGACAACGAAGTGATCCTATAAGGGTTCCGTTTTTTCCTCTTGAGGTACGGAACCCTAAAAAGAACACAATAAGACCGCATTTAGCAAAACAAAAATAATAATCTAAGAGAATATGTAGGTGCGTCGAACACGTGCACGAGCATTTCTCGGAATCCGCGAGTAGTAATAAAGCATTTTACCTTGGGGTTCTCAAACTTTTGAGTCACTTATACACAAATAAGATGTTACTTTTTGAGACAGCTAATATCACTATTTTACTTTTGAGAGGTCCTTTTCTGCTTTTATCACTATGGTAGGATAGGTGTCGAGTTTCTTGGTGTGTATCTTGGCATGCTTGACCCATACGTATCGAAAATCCATCTCTGCGGCGGCATTTTTAGTCTTGGATAGGAGAACCTTGTTCTGTATAGTCAAGAGGTCATTCACGTAAATCTTATGGTTGCTGAGTAGTCCCTAAGTGTCCCGTAGATAAAGCGGAAGATTTAGACGAGTATCTGGCTGCTATGAAGTGACCTTCACGTAACGATTACAGAAGCAGACTAAAATCGGTTACGTGCTCTCTTTTTCACGCGTTGCTACTCTCGCGA
The DNA here is from genome assembly GCA_948098905.1 of Tiliacea aurago. NCBI lineage: Eukaryota > Metazoa > Arthropoda > Insecta > Lepidoptera > Noctuidae > Tiliacea > Tiliacea aurago. Next base: position 22,287,944 of record OX402576.1, read on the forward strand.
CAAAATTAACCTGAGTAACGTAGGAGGTTGAATAGGTCCAGGCTGCTTAAACTGCATGCATCGCCATGTAAGTTTACCAAGGTAGGAAGCGGAATCCAGCTTCTGTTATTCCTGCATACTGGAAGTGAAGCTCTTGGGAGCACACAGTGCAGTGTATTCCATCTGATAGCAGTTCGTTACGGGAACCACATTTATATGTATTCATTTCATAGATGAGTATGAAGTAATAAAATTATAAAAATAAACTATTATAAAATAAATGTGAAAAATAAAGTTTGAGGGTAGCTGGACTTTTTTTTCGCGATAACTTTAGGTAAGTATAGAAGCGACTGCTCGCGATGGGGGCATTGGGAGCCACGAGACGATTGGTAGGTTACGGTTAGGCTAACCTAAAATGTGACGATTGGAAACTTGATTGCTGTTTGTCTAATCTAACAGTCAGTTCATAGCATCTTTATTCTGATTGGTCAGGACGTGGCTCGATTGGCTGATCACTAAGCAGCGCATCCGTGTAAGTGCGTAACGTTTATATCAGCCAATCAGCGCTCATAGTCATCGTTGTTGTTCGCGATTAACCAAAGAAAAGCTGTTTTGTTGCAAAAATCTGCTATTACTTCGCAGTTTTACAAAAATCTTTATTAGATTCCGGTCTTTGTCAAAAATCCTAAGATTTTCGCAAAAACACGCTTTTCCCAGTTATCCTGCGACATACCTACAATAGTTTTCGTGTCTTAGTTTGAAATGTCCTATTCAATAGGTTAGTTACCCATATCCCCGCCAGGGTTGCGAGTTTGTCCGAAGGGATATCGTGGCCCCGGCACACAAGCAACTGAAGGAACACGGGTGGGTTTTTAGTCAGTAAAAGTCAGACACGCCCTCCAAAAAAGTTTTTTGATAAATTCCCACCAAAAAAAAAACCCTTTACCAAATCAATACCATCACTTGCCTATGTATAAAAAAATTAAAAAACGTAGTTTATATGATTCATAACAAAATTAAACACTCAAAATCAGTCCCAAATAATATTTATTATTATTATTTGATGCCTTACACATTATATCGAATACGTTATGACATTTATTGGAAAAATAAATATATATATTTTTTGTTTTTGTTTGAGTCACAGCTTTGTTCAGCTTTGTTGAATACATTTGCTTTCTGCTGATTATACTGTATTTACAAATCCCGGACTATGTTCACATTACAGTGGGGAATTCAGTTTATTTTATAAGTTATGTATTATAATAAGTTATGAAATAATGGTAGCGACGCCGCAGTAGAAACAATAACATTAAAATAACGTAAATTACTTAGTACAACATACTTATGTATTGAGTTTCTAAATTGCATGACAATTAAATAGAATTTTCTGTTTAACACAAATAGTAGGTCCACCTACTATTTATGTTAAACCGAAAATTCTATCAAGTTAATTGTAAATATGAAAAATAAAATTTGTACATAAACAGAATGTTTTTTGTTTAATAAATTTGGATGTCACTTTTATTTCTTCAAATTGAGTTCTTGGTTTCTTTTCTGCGTTTTTCAAAATGGCTAGAACGAAAAAAAAACACCCTGTGTAGTTATGCATCTGTGTTCATCAGTGTTTGAAAACAGATGCATAACTAAACTACACAGAATGATTTCTTTTTATGTGTATCAGCTACGAAATAGTTTAGGACTTTTAAGCTGACAAAATTATATTTTTTATAAAGATCGACAACGCAGAACGACAAAGATAGTAAACTAATTTAAAAATTAACAGCCAAATATAACAGCTGACATAAAAGCGAATAACGCTAACGCTACTGCGTGGCTGCGTGCTATACAAACAAATTATTCTAATTTATTTGACGTAGCAGTCGTTTAATAGACTTAAATAAGATTAGCAATTATGTTTAATTCTTAAACAAAATCATCTCAACTCAGTGTAGAGTTAGCTCAAAATTAAGTTTGTTAGATGAACGTTTGACCGAAAAAATGTGTGCGAGAAATAGTCACAAGACCTGGCATGATTTTTTTGGATTGAATGTTTATATCATTTCTAATCCCAAATTTGATTATTATAATTTATATACTTACTTTTTTTCGATTCTATTCCGCATTTTTTTAAGGGTTCCGTTTTTTCGTTCGAATGTAAGGAGCCCTGAAAATGATGTCAAGCCTTGTAACTATTTCATTTCGGTCAAATGTTCATCGAACAAACGTTTTTTTCGGGATAACGTTATTCGTTCTTTCGCCCAACAGTTCATCGGTCAAGTTAAACGATCATTCGGGCAAACGTTCTTCGGGTAATCGTGACGTACTGCAATGTGAACGCGTCCTCGTTAGAAATATTTACAATTCAAAGTATAGAGCTATAATAATGTGTACGTGGCCATAGCGAATTAATTAGATAACATTGCTTAAGCAATGGCTACTGTCAGTAGGTATCTACATACCATAAATGAAGTAAATCTTGCTCAAGGTGCTTCCGGTATCCTAACCGATATAAATAGCTACAAACACTTACTTACAATCGATTAAGCATATTGATAGTAATACTTAACTGGTAAGTATACAAATTAGCATTAAATCATACTACCTTTACCGAAGGGGCTGATTTTAGATATTTTTATACCTACATACATAAAAAAATCAACTGTTTATATCACAGTGGTTGAGAATCAATTATAATTAATGATTTATACTTCATTTTTAGATTTTTATTGATATGAATATGTATATATGCGTTTTTCGTTTGTTAGCAAAATTAATACTTTGGGAAAACGTCGTTTTTCAGTGCCAAATCGAGCAAATCGACTTGCGTGCATTTAAACTTTTTACTATGATTGATATAGGTAATTATTGTGTCATCGAATATGACGAGTTGCAATATTATAATTACTTTTGTCGTTTGTAAAATATCTATCTACGCACGTGTATATTTGTTAATAGTTATCAGTCACAATGCAATAAGTAGGTAATAATAGTTCGCATCGCTTTATACACAAAACGTTTTGGTCTCATATTCCGTGTTGTTTATTGGCGGACGTAAAACTTATTCTACGGATTAAAATGAGTAATTGGAGACAGGGTTATGGGTACTTTTACCAATATTGATAACAAGCGCGTTGGTATAGTTATGATTCTAATTGTCTTCCAGTTAATTATTATTCTACACATGGTGTATAAGACCGTAAACTTAAGGGTCAGATAATCGCCGTTGACCTTGGCCATAAAAACGCGCGTCGTACTCACGCCGCGCAACCATTTACTTTCATGCGGAATATTTATTTTTAGTAACGAAAATATGAATATTTAAAAAATCACAGATTGAATTATAGATAATAAAACAGTCTATTCATACCAAAACAAAGCATGAAAATATCTTAAGTAGTTTGAAAGTAATATCGTTTTTTATGCTTTGGGTAGACATTACTTCCTGACATTACTTATTTCATAAAGTATTTTACTATAATACTTAAATATTCACATATATAATTGATGTGAATGCGTTCTAGTTTAACATATATTTTTTGCATAACTTACTTGCATTATATGAAGGCCTAATAACAGATTTAAAAGTCACTAAAATCATATACCTGCGCCTTAAGACATTAATAAGTCATGTAGCTCACGTTTGCTCATAAGCAGTCACACCATCGCTTCCTTGATTTCAACTCTAACTTTTACAAACTACGCTAATAATCAACCAGCAAAAAATAATAAATCAGCCTATAATGTTCCCACTGCTGAGACACAGGCCTCCCCGGTGACTGGGAGTGGGCCCTAATTCACCACGCGGGCCCAGTGCGGGTTGGTATATGTGAATGTCACATGTCTTCGAATTTTTGGTTTTAGGACATGCCGGTTTCCTCACGATGTTTTCCTCGTCGTTTTGAGAACAGATGAAGATAAAGTCATATTAAGATCCATGTAGCAAGTATTAGGTATGTAGCCTCTGCTTCGTGACACATCCTAGAAACCATCACGCATTCCTACTCAGTTTATTACTATTCAGTATAATTCGCAGAATTCGTTTTAATGAACCTACATTTTCTGTGTATAAATCGATGAACATACGTTTTTAATTTTCACAACGAAATTAATGAAGTGTTAAACGCATACCACAGTTCATGTGCAGTAGTCTATACACTTGTCGTCAAATGTATCGGACTTTAAACCGTGTCTACTGTCTACCTTACTTAATAATATAAGTACTAAAATATTACTTTAACTAAAGAATTTTAGTTTATTATCAGTAGTAATCAGGATCAAGAACTGACTTATTCTCTTTCATACGATTCTAAATACTTAATTAACATACAGGCTTACAAAGCCAACAACGATTTTGGATTTTTATATGCTCGCGCTGTGACGACATTATATATACGATCATAATTATGTAACATTTAAAACATTGGTACATTACGTATATTGACTGAGAGCTACAGACTGATTGATTAACTTGAAGTTATTTTATGAGTTTGTGTGTATTAGAGAGAATGGTTATCGATGACGATATTTTCGTCTTAAGTGCTACTTACTCACAACGAAATAATTATATTATTTATAATCATTAACTTTAAATGTTATTTGTAAAATGATAGTTTCCTCTTTAGTTGGTAGCTCTCAATACACCAGGAAGGCGACATGCAAACAGCGATTTACAATGAGTTCTAATATAATAAATAAATTTATTACAGAAAATAAATAGCATAAAACATCAACATTACAGAGTATGCAAATAGATGGCCTAACTTTAATTTTTCAGCGCAACATTAAAAACATGTAGAATGCTAGAAACTAGATGCACGTTTAAATCGAATTTTCATTAGGTATTTAACATCCTTCCAATCCTAGACATTTCCTTCAATACTTGTGGCAGAAGTAAGCTATTGTTAGTGTAATACGTTACTGGTTTTATTTTCCCTGTGTTCAAGTATCTACTCTATGTAGATGTCCTCGATCGGGTATGCCGTTTCTATGAATGTTTGGTAGAATCTGTGGAATGCTCTCCTGAAATAGAAAATGTATGAATATTATTAACTTTGAAACAAAAATAATTAACAATTTCAATGCAACAGAGCTACATCAAATATGATTGTTATGTTAATAGAGTTATGCTTTCGTCGACATGGAGGTACTCGTAGTTTTTAGGGTTCCGAATTTAAAAAGAAGATGGAACCTTTATCATCACTTTCGTGTCCTTCTATCACAAAGGCTTTTCTTGCGATCTATGTAACGTAGGAATATGAACTTTGGCATAATTATAGGTTTATATGACGCAAACGCAGATCACCGGTCAAAGACCAAAAAAATATTTCTTTTAGTTTTATTTGGGGTTCAATCCGGTCCTCAAAAGAAAAGTTCTCAAAAATGTGTCGTCAGTATTAGGCGTCATTCGAAAGAATTTTCTGTAAGGATTTTTACAATGTTTGGTCTAGTGGTCTTGAAGATATAGCTCAAAATTTGCAAAAAATTACTTAAGTGAATAGCTCAGTTAAAGTGTTAATAAAACTTATATTGATTGAATAAGAAAACACCCACCCCACGGCCTCAGCTACGGGCCTCGTGGACTCCTGTCCTCTGAAGACATGACATGCAAATCGCTGTAAAGTCGGGTGCTTGGTAATGAAGCCCAAATATCTGTGGTCACGCGGGTGGAACGCACAGAATGAAACGTTCTTTAATGAGTAGAAGTAGTCGATGCATGGCCCATTTCGATTTCTCTGGAACAGAAATAATTAATTAAACCATCACATCTTTGTAATTCTCTTTCAGTTACTGTGTCTGTCATTTTGTAATTTGCTTTTTTTTACTCGGTATGAGATAAGTAGGTACCATCCTAAAGTTATCTACAGTAGTAGATACAAACTTATAATGCTTTGGTATATTGTTTACCTATACCTACCTCATTATCAACTTTTATCATAATTGCATTCAAAGCTTTCCATTAAGTAGAACAATTAACTATACTATACTATTATTAACTATATTAGGTACATTAATAACGACAAAACCACAACTCGCTAACAGCTCATCCGATGTAGAAATTAGTCGTTATTATAAATGAGGCGATACCGAGCGCCTGCGCTTGTTTGAGCTCGCATACACCGCTCGCCAGTTTATGGATTGCTGTTAATAGATAATAGGCGCCTTGTAGCAAATCGAAATTACTGAGACCATGACACTGCACCTACATAGCATCATTAAAGAACAAAACAGAATAGGGTATTTATCATCATCATTTCAGCCGAAAGACGTCCACTGCTGGACAAAGGCCTCTCCCAAAAGAGGTTAGCCATAATCGCCAAGCTCGGCAGGCGGGTTGGCGATCGCAGTATGGTGTTAAATTGCATAGAGAAAGCTGCTGCTCATTCCCTAGTAAGTCCCTTAGTCACCTTTTACGACACCCACGGGTAGAAATAGGGTGGTGCTATTCTGTACGTCCGGCACCACATAGACCAGGAATAGGACGTTATAAATTACTAACGATCCGTCCCTGATTCGTACGGGTCGATTATGCGGTCTACTGATGTGGCGATATGTTGAAATATAAGTTAAGATTTCTGTGCTGTACCTATCTAAGTTGAATAATAGTTTTTTCCCTGGGTTTATAAACTTGAAACGCGAATACGAACCTAAGACAATAAAAAGGTACGACATTATTAGTTTTTCAAAACGAAAGTAACTAAAGTTGAACCTTAAGGTGCGGTCCGATGAATTTGAAACTCAATGTTTTTGGATTTATTGAAATTCAACCCTTAACTGGGTGAGATATCACTGTTTGCTTCGATTAGCTCGAAAATTGATATAACGGTACTGAAAAACCGTAAAAACTCCTACAAACTGGTGCGATATCGCAGGCGCGGCAGGCAGCACGACCCTTGTCGCGCCAGCGATATCACACCAGTCTGCAGAATTCTTAATATGACAAGATTTTATTTCGACATATGGAACTCCGATACTTCTTCATTCCGACAATATTTTAGTTCGAAATACCACTACTGTACTCCGATAAAGCGTTTCTTCGACATGGCTTAACTAGTGCCGTATCGTGCTGGACGTAAAGAATAGTACCACCTATTTCTTCCCGTGGGTGTCGTAAAAGGCGACTAAGAGGGACTTTCTAGAGAATGGGCAGCAGCGTTCTCTATGCATTTTAACACCATATTGTGATCGCCAACCCACCTGCCAAGCGTGACGATTATGGTATACTCCCCCCAGAATGGAGGGAGAGGCCTATGTGCAGCAGTGGACGACTTTCGGCTGAAATTAATCTTCATTTCAGCCGAAAGTCGTCCACTGCATGATGAATGCATCTGAACTTAACTAGGAAACGATGCGACTTCGACGACATACCTCATCGACAACAATGCTAGTCCGACATGAGTCAATTTCGACAATATCTTAAATCGACGTGATACATCTGAGACACGATGCTACTTCGAAAATATTGGCGTCATTCGGAAACAACTGTAGTTCCAGGGATTCATAATTTCGAAACTTGGTAGTTTTGATAATTTTCAGTTAGGAGTCAATCATACGTCAAATAAATAATGTAAAAAAATACGAGGTTTTTAAAAAATTCAACGCCTGTCGGGGTGAAAAGCGGGAAAACAATTGGTATGAAAAATCACATTCTTTTGATTTAGAAACTAGAAACTTGGCACAAATACTTAATACACAAATAGTTTTGATTGTTTGAGTTAAAACCATACATACTACTCTATCTCCGTTTGAGACTAATTGTTAAGTTGTTAAGGTAATATCTAAAGGAAAGTAAAGCTCTATTTAGATTGTAAGTGATGTAAGTAATACTTTTTATCGGTAAAATTATCTATTTGAGCGCAGCACTCTCTTCTACAGATTATATATTCTTCTGGTTATCTCATGTAAAAATTATTCAGTTTGTTTGTTTTAACTGCAGTTTTTGTTTACAAAAATATGAGTTATAATTTGAATGTTTTCAAAAGATTTTATAGCCAAATATTATTTTGCGCTCAAAATAAACCATGTACGTACTAACTTTATTTTATGATGTAAACTTATAATTCTATCTGGTTGATTGTTTGGCTGTTAGATAAACTAAAAGATTCTATAGGCATTGAAGACTGGTTTATTTCAGGCGATTGTCTCAGTGCAATTTTTTTTTGCTTACCGTTGAAGATGTTTATTGAATTATCGTTCTTTAGAGTTGTCAGTAATTTTTGTTTTTTTTGCGTAATCACACACACACATTTACTTAGAAACAACTTATTGTGATTTAATCATTGCTCACATTGTTAAATATAACAAATTACCGTTTGATGTGACTTTTTTTTTTTTTTTAATTCTATAAAGTATCCAGTTATCGAGACAACAGCCCTATCAAATAGATAGCTAAACTTCGCTTTGAAATACTTTAGTAATTCTGAATCACTTACTGCGGGTTTTGATCGATCAACCATACGAAGTCCGTGGTCTGATACTTCTAATATACACGGCTGCATTGTAGGTTCTCCATTACATTCCGAGACAATCTTCCTCACTGCTTGACACACAACTCCCGTGCCTTTGTGAGCGGAGGTTTCTACTGAGCCCATGTACCTATAAACATAATGGTAATTCCTTTGTAATTTTTTTTAATCCTGTGAGTTCATATTTTACGTTAAGTATATGTAAATGAAACTGAATCATACGACATGTACAATCAACCGCATATCGGTGCCAACACTTGCAACCGCCCTCTACGACATAATCTCGCTGTCAATGTCAAATTGTTGCCACTGATGTGCGGTTGACTGTACGTCTTTAAAATTGCCTGTAGCTTAAATAAATCCTTATAATAATTAATCCTTGATTAACAATACAACTCATCGTCTGCCTAGGATGTTCATAAGAAAATGGTTTGCAGATTGTTGGGGATGAGCAGATAAGTGATTAGGTCTATTTTATAAGTTACAAGTCATAATATAAGATAATTGCGGATAATTGTTAGTTACTTTATATGTGCAATTAGTGAAATTTAGGTGTAAGCACTAATATACCTAAATAATTGTAGAACTGTATGTTCTGTTCCCATAGACAAACCGTGAAAACTGTTTGGCGGGGCAGTCCTTAAGTCAGGATTTTATGTTAACGTTATTTTTAATAAATAAATAAAATAATAATAATAATAGCTTTATCCCAATTATGTTGCGATTGGCTTCCAGTCTAACCGGATGCTGCAGAATAGGTACCAGTATTTTACATGGAGCGACTGCCTATGTGACCTCCACAGCCCAGTTACTGGGTAACACGATACCCCCTGGTAAAACTGGTTTTCAGACTTCCGGGCTTCTGACTACCCGTTCCGACTGACAAATGACGGCCTGGACCAACGGCTTAACATGCTTTTCGAGACACGGATGGGGTGTAATGGATGTTCACCCATCCACGGACGGACCTCGGCAAGCGTCGCTTAACCTTGAAGATTGATCCGCGCGGCTGTTATTATGACGCCATGAGCCCGTCATCAGTAACAATACAACTGCAGAAAAAATCTAGGTAAAAGGTAAAATAACTTACGCTAATAGATATCGTTCTTTTTTGTCTTTAGCATTTGCCGGATCAAAGTCGTTGTAATCCATGTCTACTGCATAGGCTGACGGGAAGATTCCTTGTTGTCCAGTTCTCAGATTGACCCCTGAAAAATGTATAACATTGGTAATGTATTCGTCTGCACTTTAACCCATGACCCCCTTTAAGGTTGACTGGTAGAAAATGCCTATGGCATTAAGTCCGCCTCTGTACATTTGTGTGCTTAAAGTATTAAATAAGTAAAACCCAATAATACCATAAAAAATACGTTTGTGTTTTTCATTGTACAGTTACAATGAAAAACACAAACGTATTTTTTTTTTTAGTTTGGTTCAAAAGTTTTATATAGTTTTAATAAAATTTGTATAAAGTGTCGTGCTCATATTTTGACACATTCGTCAACATTACCTTCACACCACAAATCTTCAGCTTCTTTCTGGACATATATAGGGTCACCAATTTCCACTTCAATTTCGTCGTGATGTCTAGGATTAAACTTATGTAGGCCTCTGTGTGTAGCTTCAAGCATTTCAAGCTGACTGTGGGGAATATTTGTCATGTTCCCGGCTAAGTTTAGCCCGGTTATGCTGCAACTTGAAGCTGGAGACACTGGAAGTTAAGAGTGCGAGTCATAATGTTTTTTTTTTTTTTCTCCTTTTTGGCAATTGAGCCGGTGTCGACTATGAAAGATAAAACAATTTTTAAGGTCCTGTCAACTCAGTTGACATCTTGCGTTGTTGCAACCACATGAATAAGCACAGTAAGAGCAATAGGCTCATCAAACCATCACTATTTATTAACCTAAAATTTTACCGTTAATGTGCATAAAAGATTATTATTGGGCGAACATGCATATTAGCTGGGTAAACCCATTTAAGTGTGACTTTGTTATATTTTGTTCATATTAAGAGCGGTTACGCTTACGGCATTTCACATACAAACTTTCAAGCCCTTGTTTTTCGAAATGACTGAACCGATTTTAATGAAACTTCATACGCTTAAGCAGGATAGAAAGGTCTAAAAAGTTAGTTAAGAACATTTTCGAAAAATAGTGTTACAGCAAAATAAGACCGATTTTAAATTTTCCATAGAAACAGAGATTTCCAGTTATCCTTTAAACCTTTGTATCCTGCTTATGCGTATAAAGTTTCATTAAAATCGGTTCAGTCATTTCGAAAAACAAGGGCTTGAAAATTTGTATGAAATGCCGTACGTCGTTAACGCTCTTAAGTAGATACATATATAGGTAGGTAACTTCTGGTTTGCATACCAAATATAAATATAAAACTTATAAGAAAACAACCATGAAATTAGAATAGCCTTAGTTCTTTTCGCCATACCTAGTGAATATTATAAATCGTTATGATCTTATTGTATTTCAATAATTCCAAATGTAATAACACAAAATAACGTAGAACGAATAGGGAATATGCACGCAACAAAACTTATCCCTTATTTAAATATACATTGTGTAAGAGTCAAGAAACAAATGACTATTTTTTATACATTTTTTAACGCATTACTTATTTTACAATTCATTATTTTATGTTGCGTTTTTTTGGTGGAACGGGACGCAAACTCAAAACGCGTCGTCTTTGACAATACCGGAAGTAACGAAAAAACTATGTGAATAAAAATCTATTCTTTGCAAAGTGCTTGAAATCGCACGATTCCTGCTTCAAAAAAGCACAAAAAATAATTTAATTTATATAATTTGGGGCTAAAAAACAGATGTAATTAAAGCATTTTCGTGGCTTTTTGTGGTATATTACTAATACCTATGTTGAATAAATGACATATGACTTAAATGACGTCACATCATGATGGTGGCAGAAACGGACGTTTGGACTGTTGTAGAAAATTGCCGGAGTTTCATATATTTTTTGAGCAACAAGCAGTAGTTGAATATAACTTTTTATACTTTTTTTGGGTTTATAAATTTTACTGTCTTTCATTGATAGATTGATAGGAAAAATTACATGCATTTTCCCTATTAATATACATGATCAGATTTTAATAACATATTCCTTCTCTTGGCGCATTATTTCATGTGCAAATTGACTTGTTACAGTGAAAACTGGCAGCTTACTCATTCAAACGTTTATTCATTAGCGTGCCTGAAGCTTCGTAATTCATCCACACCCGTCATACTGATTAAATCTAGAAAGTCGTATATTATATCTGTCAATAGACATACAAACATTTACAACAAGGTTAGTGCAACTAATATCAGTTGTTGTTATTGGTTAGAGAAAAAACAAGAAAGAAATTAAAATGTAATTGGTTAACTTTTAATAAGTAAGTACAAGATAAAAAAAAAATGGACACCTTACCTTGTTATCATCTGTTAACATTATCTACCGGCAATTAGCATTAACATAGGTTATCTAAGGTCTAACAGAAATTGTGTAAAATATTTTACAAAAAAAAAATATTATATTGAAATCCAAAGATTTAAAGTAACCGTCATGAGAAGCTATAAATATATAAAATTGCAAATTATACGACTATCAACTTTAAACTCAAGATATCTAAGTTGATTTATGAATGAAGAAATTATCGCTAAACGTCATAAAATAATTTTAGTTGCAATGGAAACTGAACCATACGCAATTTCAGTTAAAGTTTTAAATCCCAAAGTATGAAATTTATCTCGTCTCATGGCGTTGACTTTATATTTCTCAAAATATGCAAGTTGATATAAATTCTAGTACCTAATTATTATTGACTTCTTGATGATTTATATGATTATTTTCTCAATTCGGACGATATGTTACGATTAAGTTTTATCTTTAAAACTAAGTCACCCTTTTGAAAGTTTTATTTAAAAAAATTGGTGTCGTCGGCGTACTTGGTATTCCTGTAGTCAATTGAAGCTCAGTTAGGTTCAGTAGGTTCTTATAAAGTAATAATACAATCTCACTCAGGTGTAAAACCTTACATTATCTGCTTGCTGGTGTTGGTAAAATGCGGATGGCGATGATACCGGGTGCGTTGTGGTCTGTCTTGGATAAACCTATTTTTGGCAGTGGATTGCGAGAGCTCGAGTTATAAGCAGTTTGTTTTGTTTGATGTCGTTGTTGACTTTAGTTCCGATAATAAATTGTATCAATTGGAGTATGCAAGAAACACGGTCTACTGTATTCTGTTAACTTTCGTTCAGCTCATTACAGTCTACTGCTTGAAATAGGTCATTCTAAAACAAGGAGGTAATAATCATCAGGCATCACGACACCCTCATCCAACGGCTCTTACTAGTCATTGAGGTAAATATCAACTGAATGCACTAACCATTCTGCTGTAGCGGCGTTGGTGATATACTCTTCGGCCCTGTGTCGATCGGTGAATGAGCAGTGCTGTGTCCGCTGTCTACATCACCTAGGCTTTGCAGTCTCTCAGAGTCTGGACTAGAGTCTTCGTCTAGAAGGTATCCGCATTTGAGCACAAGGAGTGGTTTCGTATGACATCCCGGCCTGAGCAGGAGACCAGTGAGAGCCCCGAGTTCGTCTGCTAGGGACGCTGGCTGACTGCATGCTAGTATTTTTGCTGGAAATATTGAAAACGTCATCAGTGGCTTTGGATTTCAAAATCACTGATGATGATGTCAATACTGGGTGAGTACAGACATAAATAGAAAGTTCAAAGGAACTGTTCCTGTCGATTATTTCATGACACAACTTTTATGATGATGTAAGTAGTTACTTTAGTAAAAGATAGGAAGGTAGGTATATAAAAGAGAAATTAACAAATAAACAAACTGCAACCAAAACACGATGAAAATAAAATGTTTGTACAGCGCTGCGAAGCGCTGCGCTGTAAGATACCAAAGAGATTGAAAACGATCGATTGGTCTCAGATTCAAAATGTTGATTTATGATTTAATTGATTTTTCAATTGTTTGTTATAACCTAATCTTAATATATTACATATCTACCATACTGCAAACTATAAAAAACAAGTAAATATGTCAATTTGGGCATTTTAAAGCAAGTACTTTTATTTATTTTTATTAGGGACTGCACAATTCATTATTATAATGAGTTTAATAACGAAAGTGCGTTCATTATAATGTGTCTGATCCGGGCAAGGATGTGATGTGATCGGGCTTGTTGAGCCACGGTACGTTTCATTTTAAAAGTACATAATCGCAAGTTTAAATATATTTTTAAAACAGGCTTGATACTTTTGACGACAAAGAAAATAATTTTGAAGAAAAGAATAAAATATATATGCCACAGCATATATTATTACATTTTATTCGTAACTATTGTGGTTTTGTATATACATATATTTTTTTAATAAATGTTTTGCTTTTGTACATAAGTACCCATATTTTTTTACTATAATTTTGAAATACGTACCTATATTATTGTTCAAATGAACTGATTATATTAGGTAGGTATTCGCTGGTGGAATGAGTGAGTATGTCGTTTATAAGTTATAGGTAGGTACTATAGGTATATTCCATAAAAAATATAACTTGTATAATGATGTTATTGCGATGGTGTCTATGTACAATCGCGATTCATACCTAATATTAACACTGTCGATAATATCTCAACAATAGTCATTAGCGGTAAGGTTTAGATTCATTGTTTATTTTAAAACTTGTATATAAAATTGAATGTACATATTGTGAGCAATATATTCAAAATTATATACGAGCAAGTGGCTAGATTAATATAAATTTAGTCAAAAACCGAACAAAATACCAGCTAAGAATTGTAGTGTGATTGAACACGATTACCATTCAAATTTTAAGAATACATCACATCAGTATCGAAGTGTAGGACAGCTCAATAAAAACCCAGAAAACCAATATCGATAGATAAAAAACCAACTATTTAAAACAATTCCTTAAAATTAGTTATTAATTTGGTCTCAATGGCATGAATGATCATGAGGGGATTACGCTCATGTTCCTTTAACAAATATCGCATAAATACTCTTTTCAAATCTATAATCAAATCTATATAAATATAAATCTTACAAAATAGGTGATAATAATGAAAAATGACAAACCATTTACCAAAGATTCATGAAGTTTGCTCTACAAACTTAGAACTTTGTACTAAAAGGCATAGGAAATCATCATAGGCATCATTTATATCCATAAATATAAACAGCTGTTGTACAAAGCTGTCATTGCTCTTTATAGATTTAATTATATTAATTATGAATAAAGTTTAATGATCGAAGAGCTGGAATCTATTTACATGTTGGTTATTTGATGTCCCTTACATTCTGATTTTAAAAACATGTTTCCTTTTTATTGACGACCATTGTATTAAATTGACGATAGTATTAATTTGGACTTTTAGAAAGACAAATCACTACGCCAGCAGTAATTATAGTAAATAAATATTTTATAACAAAAACAATTGCAAAGGCGCTGCTGCAGTTGAATCTATATGCATAAGAGTACGACGCGAGCCTATATTATTGAACCTTTCCCTAACAAAAACAATGAAAAAATGAGAATCAGCGTTACGATGATAAAAGGAAACTATTTACTCACATTTCCTGTTCTTTGGAATCTCTGGCAGCTTTCTCCTTTTGCGTTCGCCGTTTGTGAATGAGTAATGCTGTGGGCTCCGCTGCGTTTCAGTTATGTCTGGCTGGGACGGTGGTGATACGATGTCATCTTTTACTGTTGTGGTTGTAGTCCCATCCAGCATACATGGATGCATGTCTTCTTTGGTGTCTTCCTCCGGCGAACACTCACTCTTGGATGATGAGGAGTCATCATCCAATCCCACATTTGGCACTAAACTGAAATAGTAAATATAAATATAAAGTTAAAGCTGCACATTTCGCTTAATTTCGATTAAGTATGATATTTAAAAAAAAAATCGTCGCCAATATTTTTATTCCGAACTCACGTGATCAAATTAGTTGGAATGAAATACGATTTCTTAAGAGGGCCGTTATGTACTGGTATGGAAAGTATATGAAAAGGTGTACTTACGAATAAAACGGCGTTGGAGCCTTTATGTGTTGTGGTAATCTATCGAAAACACGGCGAAATTCTTCAAATTCGCTATCAGCCATGTCGCTTTACACCTGATTGTTGGGTCGAGAGACTGCCGCATGCGCGACCAGCCCCCCGCAACTGTATCGACCGAGTACAAGGGACGAGGCTCGCTGTGCGCATGTTCAACCCTAGTGCGCGCACCACTCTCACCCCAGCAGGGCGCACGCGTGCATTTATCACCCTTACATAAACATATACAACTATGTGTGTGTGTGTCACACAACGGATGATGCATCAGCGGGAAATCCATTCAACACTTAGGGTTGAAAATCGAATGGCCCAACTGAACTGTATGCAAGTATAACTAGTGAGTTAAATGTGCACTCATTATGAGTGTTATACATTTACATACGTGTCTAGTGAGTTCTGGTCCTTCAATCTTGTTTCTCCATCTTTCATCTGGCTGTTTGCTTGCTAAAATTGCCACCTGATACCATTTAAAACCCTTGACAAAAAACTGATGCAGTCATTATGATGAAGTGGTTACAGTTTCTGGTCATCAATAAAAAAGAGTCTCGTGATTTATTTTTACAGTAAATTGCGGATTACAGCCGCTGATACTGAGTTCATCTATCGACGATTAACAAGCTCGCCCGAATGGCCTACGTAGCTCTATGTGGCATTCATAAATAATATTTTTTTCCTGAGATCGGAATAACTTACACGGTGCAGTGTCAACCTAACAATTATTTTTTTCTAGTTCATATAACTGGCCATACATTTTTTATGCTTATTTTTCACGTTTGACGAAGACGTTATCAAAGTTGTAAATTTATTATAAAAATTCAGTTCAGTCAGATGAATTACCTATATATTTTTAAGAAAACACATAAATAATTGTAATTAAATATTTCAACCTGTGTCTGTTATTCTTTAATTTAATGGTAGTGGTTGGAGAAAACGTCTACGACAAAAAAAAAATAACTGGAGATTGAGCACTATGTCATTGAGATAGTCCACTAAAAGCACGAGTGTGCTTAGTGCTTAATGGTCTTAATTACCACCAAAAATTATATATGTACAGCATGTTAAAATAAAAAAATAAAATGCATCTTTAGAATGAAGATAAAGGTACCTAACGTCGCATTATTTTGTATCTAGTTACGATATCTAAGTAACAGCTGATAGTTTTATTAAAATCATCTATGCATACAATAATAAAATCGTAGCAAAGTCAAAACTGTACATTTAATATTTTAAAAGAATGTAATTGTTACGAGACCGGGGAACGATTCTAATCCGGATTATTTTTATTTTTTTGAATTTAAGAGTATGTTCCAGCATCTCACAAATACTACCGGATAGATTTTGTTCAAATTTTTCATGGATATTCCCTATGCTCCCGTGGTAAAGCAGGAGAGGTGGGAGCGCAGTCGTGACGGCCCCGGCTCACGAGTCAGTAGGTCATGTAAATAACAGCGTATTTTGAATAAATAATTTCATCACCACTGCTCTCAAAACACAGACGGACACGTGAGTGACAGCAATAACGGAGCCCCCGTTTGGACCCTTCGGGTACGGAACTCTAAAAACGGTTGGGTAAATAATTATTCTGGTTAGATTGATTTTAGCTGTTGTAGATATAGTTCTACAGATCTGATAGAAATTGGACGCAGTAAGATGAGTTTTTCGAAGTTCATTGTATTGTTCAAGTATTTACTTCCCTCTTGATTCCTAGTAGCAATTCTGAGTGTTGGTTATAGGGTGACCATTGATGTGTCTCGATTGTTGATTGTTGGCAAATGTTCTATTTACTGGACTACCAAAAAACTGTCTGTGTAATTTGTGGAAGCATTGCATCCTTTCAGTAGACGTTCCGAATAAAATGATTATTTATCCTTGAAGACATGCTATAAATAAGAAGGAACGTACGTTTTTGTAAAATTATGTAATACGAGTATATACCTTTCATACAGTTATGTAATTATATTCAAGCCGGTATTTAAAAAGTGCTACTGTATCTGAGAAAGTCTGGTTATATTTGAAACACAGTCGTGCGTAAGTAGTGACGTATCGCGCTCTGATTCGTGTTCAATGTCACGTGACATGAAGTGGTTTTTTGATATCTTTATCACACAATTATTCTACAATACGAAATTCATAAGGTATTTTTCTTACAAATACAAGCTTGTATGTAACAACGTTGTGTTATATGTATAAAATGCATCTACTTGAACTTGTGTTGTACAATGCACGTGTGTACGAATAATGTTTAGCCAGGACAAAAGAAGTTCAAGCATGCAAACTCTAGATAGACCAATACGTCGAACACACTATGACCAGTTATCGATGAATGAAGTTAAGGTGATCAACTAAAGACACCTTAACCCCTACTACGAGTAGTGTAGGTACAGTCACGGACTTTAATTGATGAGCCACTTGCCACTGTTGGTATTTTAGCCGTGTAATACAAATCGGGTTTAGTCGGTTGTACTCGTACATCCAGACGTGGAAAGTCATACGTCTTCGTATTATAGATGAAGTAAATTATATTTAAGGTAAACGCGCAGAGGTAGTTTGGGAGGTTTCGTGCGTTTTTTGCAATTAGCAGTGTCAAGTTGTATCTTGATCAAAATAAGATTATTTAATATTTCTGTTTTGTAGTTTATGTTTTAGCTATTATAAATGTCATAAAATGTGCTAAGCTAAAAAAAAGGTCAATCTTTGAAAAATAGTTTTATTTCGGTTATGAATCAATATTGTTGGACTGACTTAATATCGAGTATATGTTCCTTGACTGTCTATTACTGCTTGCCGTCGTAATTGCATGGAGTTAACCAATGTCAGTCCCTCGCATATTTTCCCATACTTCTTGGCAATGTTGAGCCAGATCTTCTTTTCTTCGTTCATTACGGTGATCCCATTGCTGCAACATTTAACCTTAAACCCCGCAGATTTTCTATCGCATTCAGGTCAGGGGCTTTAGCTGGCCATGGAATCACCGTTATGTCTAAATGTGCATCAAACCAGGTACTGATTAAACCTTAAACCCCGCAGATTTTCTATCGCATTCAGGTCAGGGGATTTAGCTGGCCATGGAATCACCGTTATGTCTAAATGTGCATCAAACCAGGTACTGACAATCCTTGCTCGATGTATGGCACAATTATCGTGCACTAAATTAATATTTACCATTTCGTGGTGTGGGTATACAATCCTTACAGAGGGAAGCATAATTTAAATAATCTTCGAAAATGCTGATTTAGTTCACGGCATTTGCACGAGGCGGTAGTTGAACAAGCTCGCTTACACCTTCGGAGCTCATCCAACCCCACTTATTAACATTTATCCTTCCCGATTCCCTATTTGGTATGACATGTACTGTTATATCGCCAAAAATGTCCAATCAAAATTCTCGCAACATTGTAATCTGTGTGAAAAATTTACGCGTACGGTTTTATCAGCGTCTGTCATCCTAGTGATAATAATATCTACTTTGTAGGCAGGAATCCTTTTTTTTTTGGTTGGGAAATTATGAAATAACTTCTCCCGCTCTGGGCGGAGCGGGAGGGCGTGTCAGACTTTTACTGACTAAAACCCACCCACGTTTCTTCAGTTGCCTTTGTGCCAGAGCCACGATATTCCTTTCGGACAAACTCGCAACCCTGGCGGGCATTGGCCCTACCGGACCCCGTCAGTTGGTGCTGACATCTCTTTGAGGCACGCATGGAACACAACGCGCCGTAGGCCCGGGCCAGAGGGTCTACTCTGAAGCGATAAACCGAAGTATCGGCCGAATGTTCGGATGTTTTATAACTTCCAAAGTTTCCTTTTTTGACTGAGTCTTAATGAATTTTACAAATAGTCTCAGAAAATAATGTTGAACAAAACCTATATTTTTTTTAAAAACACTGTCGGTAATGTACTTTCCCTATTATTTAATAAACCATATAATTAAGAAATTTAAAAATCACACATGGCTTCGGCTGTCCGTGTGATAAAATCAAAATTTTATTTTATCTTTATACAATATCTTCATTAAAATCAATGGCGAAATAAGCTATATTTTCGAGAGAACTATTAACTGACACGAATGGTTTATGTAAATTATTATTATTATTATTATTTATTGTAAATCAATTAAGAGATCTGTTGATTACGTAAGAGAATTATGTTTAACGTCTGATGTGATTGCACTACTTGGTTATCACATGATCTGGCTTATCTGAACACCATCGTCCCCGGCTTCGGTTCTACAGGCGTCTCGGCCACAGAATCGTCTGAGTTGCTGCGTGGTCGACCATATGGGGGAGTGGCCTTGCTATGGAGAACCAGTGCGTTTGATAGTGTTTCGGTCATACAGTGTAATAACGTAAGATTGGTCGCGATTAAGGTAGTTATTGAGAATCGAGAAGTCATTCTATTTTCGGTGTATATGAGATTGGTCGCGATTAAGGTAGTTATTGAGAATCGAGAAGTCATTATATTTTCGGTGTATATGCCCGTGTGTAACATTAATAATTTAAGTGAGTTCACCGATTGTTTGGCTGAAATAAATGCAATTATACAATGTAATAATGTGGAAAATGTGTTTGTGTTGGGAGATTTCAACGCGCACCTGGGTGAGTTATTCTGTAATGAATTATTAAAGTTTTGTTGTGATTGTCATTTATTCTGTGCTGATATAGACATACTTGGTAGAAGTTCAGACACCTATACGTACATGAGAGACTCACACGGGAGCGTTAGATGGTTGGATCACTGCTTGGTAACAAGTGTTACTAAGTGTTCTATTTTGAAAGTAAATGTAATTAATGATGTTTCTTGGGCTGACCATTTTCCTCTGGAAATTACGTGTAATTTTAATGTGTTAGTGCCGAAATACAGTAATAAAAGAGTAGTACCAAATAAATTAATTTGGGGAACTAGAAATTCAGTACAATTACGTCACTACTCTGATCTTTGTCATGATGCCCTCCGTGATTTTCCTAGTCAGTTTATGAAGTGTAGTGATAAGTTATGTAATAATGACTAACACAGGTTACTAATTAACTGTATGTACAAACAAATTGCATCTGTCTTACAGATGATGATGTTGATGGCTTATCATATAACAGTGATATGGCCAACATGTTCATGAACCACTTTAACTTCGTTCCGCAGATAACAAATGCATCTATGCGAGGCATTCGGACCCCGTGTGAGGGTGATCCTCATGTAAGATTCAACGTAAAAGATGCGTTGAAAAGTATGAAGCGGGGCAGGTCACCAGGGCACGATGGTTTGAGTGTTGAGCATTTAAGGTCAGCAGGTGTACATTTACCTAGGTTCTCGCCATGTTTTTTATTTTTGTGTGATCGTTAGGCAGGTAAGAGTGACACTCTTACCTGCCTAACGATCTCGTAAAAACTGTCGTTGTTCCCATAGTTAAAAATAAGACAGGTGATTCATCCGACAAAAATAATTATAGGCCTATCACTGGGTACAGTCATTGGGAAAGTGCTGGACATCCTGCTTGAGAGACAGTTGAAGATGCATATCAAACTCAACGGCACAGTTTGGTTTTAGAACCGGTTTGTCGACGGAAAGTGCAATCTTGCCTCTCAAGCAGACTGTGCAGTACTACACAGACAGGAAGACACCTGTATATGGTTGTTTTCTGGACCTGTCGAAGGCTTTGGACCTGGTGAATTATGACATTCTGTGGCAAAAAAATTCGGATGAAACAGAACTTCCACCTGAGGTTACAAATATATTATATTTAAATTTTGGTACGAAACTCAGATAAACTGTGTAGATGGTCAGATGCTCAATCTGTACAGTATGGGCTGGATTGTGGAGTGAGGCAGGGGGGTTGACTTCACCAACTCTATTTAACCTGTACATGGACCGGCTGGTTGGTGAGCTGAGTAGCACTGTGGTTGGTTGTTATGTGGATGGAAGAATGATCAACAACATTAGTTATGCTGATGACATGGTTCTGCTCAGCCCATCAATCTGTGGACTAAGGAAGTTGTAGGCCATATGTGAGAGGTATGCGGAGGCTCATGGCTTCAGGTATAATGCTACTAAAAGTGAGGTGGCGGTTTTTAAAGTACGTAATAATACACCCACGAATATACCACCGGTGACGTTACAAGGAACACCATTAAAAGTCGTCACTCAATTTAAAAACCTCGGTCATGTGGTCACGGGTTCTCTCACAGATGACCAGGATATAGATAGGGAGCGCAGGGCGTTGGCAGCCCGATGCAATATGCTGGCCCGCAGGTTTGCGCGGTGCTCTGACGAGGTAAAACTGACGCTCTTCAGAGCCTACTCCCAGTCGTTTTACTCGTGCAGCTTGTGGGTTAGGTATACGGAGAAGGCTTACAACGCTCTGCGCGTGCAATATAATAATGCACTGAGGATATTGTTGGGGCTGCCTCAGTTTTGCAGTGCATCGGGCTAAAAAAAAAAATGTTTGCGGAAGCGCGAATAGACGACTTTCATGCCATCATGCGCAAACGGTGTGCATCGATGTTGCGGAGATTCAGGGGTAGCCCGAACAGTATTTTAGCAACACTGGCGGACAAGGTTGATGGACCATTTATCAGGCTCTGAGCTGGCAGAGATGTGCGTGCACATGTTCATGTAGCCAATTAATTTTTATTTATTGTATTTTTAAGTTGTTGAGTTTACTAACATAGGCTAAGTTCTTACTAACTCTATATGTAATAAAAACTATGAATTTGTATTTAAATTTATCACCAAGAAAACTGTACGTACGAGTACGTACACTTACACAGACCCTTAACTGCACGATTTTTTGTTTTGTAAAATAAATAATATTTTTGTGTAAATGTTTGACGATATGTTGTGTAAATGTATGATTTTATTAGGAAAAATCTATACGTTGCCTTTTGGATACATTAAGCGTTGAAGGACTACCTCATCGAAGAGTGGAATGCAGCAAAACAATTTCATTCTTTGGTATGGCAAAGAGCAACAAGACATTTTGTGCACTCGGAGCGCGAAAATCCATTACAACCAGGCAGTCTGCATCTATTTTTCTTTTCGCATCTTCTTTCGTTCTGGTCGACACCATCCGTTCTTACATATTTTAGCTTTGGGCCGCCATGGCAACTGATATTACTGGTACAGGGTTAAATGGTTTACGACGAGGTTTCTTTGCTTCCAATTCTCTTTCAATATTGCTGCTAGATGGTCTTCCTCTCTTTTAAACACTGTTTTTATAGTTACATAAAGCCTCTGCCAACTCTGCTCTAAAGTCACTCAAAGTAATTTTTTTGGTTTGATTTCCATTATTAGCTTTTTTATACAAAACCCACGAGTTGATGACCGCCATATCGATCAAATGATAGAAGATACGAATGTACCACTTTCTGTTTTTTATTCTTATCCTGTACCTTCCCAAAAAGCTATCCATAAGGTCAACGCCCCCCATGTGGGCGTTATAGTCCTTGATAATTTTTGGGCAGGGTATAGTTATTACTTTTTTCTGTTTCTTGTCGTACCTATCGGCTGTCTCGGCCCGTTCTGCTCCAACGTATGTAGATGCCAATGTTATCCTTCCAGGTAGTCACAGATATGTCTACACCTTCATAATCAGCCACTTGCTCCTCATACGACCCTCGAGGTACAGAATCTTTTATGAATGTCTGCTGTGTTGGCAGCTTACAATTCTTGCCGAGACGATTCGTTTGGATGGTACCCAGAGCATAAATGCTTTGACTATCTAAAAAGAGCAGCAAAGGAATGGAGGTGTAAAAGGTGGTGTGTAAAAGCTAAAAAGCAAAACCAAAAAATAACGTCAAGCCGGCCCACAGTCATATAAATTCGTAGAATTTTTACACAGCAAACGCATAATGTAGACATTTGGCAACATATTAAAAACTATCTTGACATAAAATTACAAAGAAATCAGAGGAAAAATATAAGAAATATCAAAAACCTACCTCATATTCTACTCAATTACTATTTTTCAAACTTTGAAGAATAGATTCTATGATATGATATCATAAATCAAATCACTCGTACTTGCCACTATAGAAACTTTTACACTTACTCGTTTTTAATGACGTATGACAGAAAAATTACCGGCAAATTTCGTTATAGTTTTTATTTTTCTGATAGTCTATAATCTATGTTCGCATATTACGTTGCGTTCAGACACGTACAGCTGTCAAATACTTTTTTTGCTGACAAAAAATAAATTGTTGCCATTTGTCAACTGTATGCATTTAAATAAAAATAAATAAAATAATATTTATTTCGGATAAGCAACATCCATATGGGTTAGTAAACAAAGAGATAACTTATACCTATGTTAGTAAACTAATTTTCTATTTTGACGCAAGGTTGTTGTTCAAAATGCATCTTTGAACAACATCACCTAACAAAGGAGATTCGTACCTCCCCGCAATGGTCTTCAGGATGGAGTTGGAGCCATCCCGCACTCTGCAGAGCAAAGAGGCAGATTTCTGTCTGACGATGGCGTGGAAGCCATCGACGTGTGCTGGTGCAAACATACCTGATGCACTGCAGAAACGGGGCACCTATATCAACATCCTGAACCCGTTGTTATATTGGACCCGTAGGGCGCTGATAGCCCGCTGAGTATAGTTGGTCCACAGGCTGCACGTGTAAAACCTTTGGCAATAAGCTTTAAAAAGCGTTATTTTAACAGGGTTGCTACAGCGTGCAAACCTGCGGGCCAACATGTTACATCGGACTGCCAGCGCCCTTCGTTCCCTCTCAATATCCACTTGGTCATTAAGGTCGTCGGTTAAGTAATGCCCCAAGTACTTGAACTGGTACACTCGCAATATGTCATTCCGATTTAGTCTAATCGGGGGCACATACACCGGACATTTGCCACCGTAAGCCTTAAAGACCAAGAACTGTCTTTTTTGACATTCTAAATTCGGCCATGTTCTCGAGCATAGCCCTCACAACAACTAAGCAGCTCTCTAAGCGCCCTAACAGTAGGGCTCAGCAGCACCATATAGTCAGCGTAGCTGATATTGTTGACACTAACGTCATCAATGCGACATCCGATTTTCTTGCTGCTGAGCTCAACGATCAGATCGTTTATGTAGAGGTTAAACAGTTTTGGTGAAGTTATCCCTCCTTTTCTCACCCCGCCCGCTAGCCCGTACGACACAGACAGCCCATCTCACACGGTTCGTCTGGTTGTAATACCAATACTGGAAAAGTGCCAGCGGAGCTGGTGCGTATCTATGCACCAGCTCCGCTGGCACTTTTCTCTCCCGCAGCTTTTGCCACATAACCTCATACGATACAAAGTAAAAGGCGCGGGAGAGATCTAAAAAGCAAGCATACACTGGTGTTCGACGTTTCGTATAATATTGCACCGTATGTTTGAGGCCGAGAATCGCACTTTCAGTGCTAAGATCATTATGAAACCCAAACTGTGCGTCGTGTAATTTAAAGAAGCTATCTAACCGTGCGTCCAGCTGACTATCAAGTACCTTCGCGACAATAGTAGCCAAGGAGATGGGTCGACAGTTGCACTTATCAGCAACGTCATCCGTTTTATTCTTAACAATAGGCACGACAATAGTTCGCATAAGATCACAGGGAAGGTACGAGTGACACATTCATAGCGAGCACTCGTGCTATGTGAGGACCGGCATGCTGCAAGTGCTCAATGCTTAAGCCATCGTGACCCAGGGACTTCCCTGTCGTCATTTTATTAAGGGTGCTTGACACCTGCTTGGCCGAAAAGCGTACCAGATCAGAATCACGACAGCATCCGTCATCAAGCACTCGCAACGATGAACCCAGCGATGACTGCACTTTAAAGTGGTCCATAAACACGTTGGCGATGCTGTCCGGCTGATCAGCACCACCGACACTCAGTGGAAGGCCAGGCTTAATATCAAACTTTTTGGTAGCCTTCCAGAACTTCTGAAAATGATTAGCTTTACGGAGAGAAGCTACAATATCAAGCTTAATTTGTTCTTGATGAGTCTGACACCACACTAGTTTGCTTTTAAACACCTTTCGTGTCAGGCTCATGTCGTTGTAGACATCTCCAGAAGTTGGTTTATTGTGCCACATCCATAGCTGATATTTAAGCCTCGCCCTCGCGTGGGCGTCTCGCACGTGCTTGTTCCACCCAACAACACGGCCAACATGTCTATGAGTCTGAGTCCCCACTTGGCTTTGTACCGCGGCCTCTGACAAAGTAGTAAAAATACTTTCATACATTTTGTCAAGAATTTCCCTATGTTCCTAATTCCTGAGGGTAATCAAAGAGCTGATTTAAGGGTTGTTTCAATTATTTCAAGCTTTCTCATAATAAGATAAGAAATTGACGAAAAATGTTTTTTTTTTTTGTGATAGCACCCTTATGTAATTTCCATGTATACAATTAAAACCCCAAAATAAAGTGTGGCACAGATAAATTGTTTAGTGTAAGACATCCTGTTACACTGGTATCCAACGAATCACCAAAGCCACCAGTCACCAGTCCCGCTAAACGTACGTAGACGCCTTTGGTCATAAGGTTTTTGTATTTACTTTTTATTTTGGTCTATAACTAATTTCAGCCATAATAATTTTAGTTATGAATGTGGAGAAGCGAGCAGTATCAGATACTTACCATACCCATCGAATCCGATTACAACACGATTTTGCATAAACAAATTACTACCACAATCGGACGCACATCGCTCAATATTTCCATAATAATATTTACATGGAAATTACTTAATACTCGCGCGTAACAATATCACTTAACTATATTATACAATTTCCCCTTTTTTGGCAATATGGTACCGGAACCCTCTACTCTAAAATTGACACGAAAATACGATACGATTTATGTATTAGCCTATTTTAGTACCGACCCAGTAGTAAGTATAAAAAACATTTAGTTTGAGAGGCTCTCGAGGGTTTGAGGTTGGTAGTGACTATTGTGACGACTTGCGGAGAGGCTTAGAGTGTTGACAAAACTCTTGGGACGTGCCCTCTTCCCAACTGCTAGGATGAGCGATTACGAACCAACGCAAATACTATATTCACCGGCTTTTCAGTTATTTTTATCTAGTACGATCTTGTTATCTTGTAAAATTGTAAGATTCTCAAAAGGCTGTATTTGCGATGATTTTCTTGCAGCATAAATTTATAAAGCTTGAGGCATTTTTTACCTTAATTTATTATCCAAAAAAGGCGACTAAGGGACTAAAGAATGGGCAGCAGCGTTCTCTATTCATTTTAACACCATACTGCGATCGCCAACCCGCCTGCCAAGCGTGGCGATTATGGCAAACCCCTCCCTTTGGGGTAGGCCTATGTCCTGCAGTAGACGTTTTTCGGCTGAAATGACGATGATGAATTATCCAAATAATGGCAAAACATAAAATAAATATGTTTGTCGAGGTTTGTAGTTTCTATGAATAAACCCGTGTCAAATGCAATGTATTTTATGGTTTCTTCAAAACTAATATTTTCTACACAGATTTAATTAGTAGAACTAAGATCAGATCGAAAAACATAATCAGGAAGTCACCTAGATGAAGGCTACGCGAGTTTAATAAGCTACTTTATATAATTATGTTTTGTGCCTTGTGGTGCCGGACGTAATGAATAGCACCATCCCATTTCTTCCCGTGGGTGTCGACTAAGGGACTTACTAGGGAATGGGCAGCAGCGTTCTCTACGCATTTTAACACCATACTGCGATCGCCAACCCGCCTGCCAAACGTGGCGATTATGGCAAACCCCCCCTTCGGGAGAGGCCTATGTCCAGTAGTGGACGTCTTTCGGCTGAAATGATGATATAATAGAGCATGTTAAATGAGCGCATACGTTTATTACGCACGGTATGGGTATTATATTACAATTCTACTCTGAACCTCTTAAAACGGAAGTCAGAAGCTGTCGAAACAACTCAATTTCTTTAAGTTTTTAACTGCGGATAACATAAAGAAACAAAAAAAGGTATAATGAGTATAAGAACACTATTCAATATGAACATAGTTAAGGAATAAATATGTACCTATGTAAGACATAGTGTAGTAATGTTATCTTTGGTTAAGAAAAGACAGCTATTATTAAGACACTGCTAGGCGGCATGGCAGGTTATATGTATATTTATTTTTCTCTATGACTTTTATGAGGGGTTATGTATCAGTATTTCATAAAATATGGGTAGACACTAGACAAAAGTGGGCGTTTCAGTTTTAGTCTTAATACGTATTTCTACGAAAGTGAATTATTAACTATGTTTTTGGAATATAGTAACACGTTTTAACTAGGCTTTTCGCGTTACAGTAATTTCAGCAATAATATAAATGAAAATTACAGACGAAAATCAGAGTTTGCGATGAACACCTCTGCTCATAAAACTAGGCTTGGCTTGGTTGGCATCGCTCCAAATTACGCACAAACGGCTTTAGGACATCCCGACTTACGACCACAAGTGGGATCACAGCGGCAGTATTGACTCAGTACTGTACCTATCAATATATTTTTTTATTATTATTCTTTTGTTTTCTCCGTTTCATACAAATTTCGCAAACCTTGTGATTATTATAACTGTGAACCTCATTTAGAGTACCTATTTACAAATCACCCTGGGCAATACGTTTTCTAAAAGCCTCCCAAGATACAGGATTTTCCTAGCTTGGGGGGCCTGGTACCTGTTACTACCTACCTTTTGTAATTTTAATATTTGTGTAATTTTACTCAAGTCTGTTTATCTTTAATTATACTAACTGTCAAAGTGTATGTTTTGTGAATAAAAAAATATTTATTATTATGATTAAATCTACATAGAAAAAACAACTTAACTCAACTATGTGTTATTAAAGTAGAGCAACTTTTAAATGAGTTAAGTCTAAAGTAGAACACGATGAAACCATTTGTGGTAACTAATAGGGTACGAGTAAATTGGTTACTTAGAGATGAACACTATGTTTATATGAATATAGTGTTCATCGGAAGAGGAAGTAAAAACAGAGTGTTAATTAATTCTTATGGTGACGATTGATCATTGCTCAGTTTTTTACTTTCAATAGAGTTTAGGTATTTCACTTCTATTTTCTACTTTTGTTCTTTATGTAGCGTTCTACTCAATTAATCCCCGTCCTGTCAAGGATCACCTCTTGATACGACATATTGTACAAATTAATAAAAAGAGGACTGTATTAAAATAACTTTGTAAAGCAACAATTTAACCTTGTTTTATAAATTACGTCAAAATAACAATTAACAGAGGAATGCCTTTGCCTAGAAGTGGCAAAAATACGTTCCTAAAAATTGGTATAATAACCATTGACGATTTCAAATATTTATTTGTATACGGCTATAAAACATCATTTATAGCATGATACAAGCTGAATAAGCTGTGACGCTGTGTAATAATAACAAGCGACAAACCGTTGCAAATCAGAAAGACGCTTTAGAGGCGTCTCTAAGGAAATTGAATTAAAAGCGCCTTCGTCTGCGACTCGAGTTAAATATTTATTTATTTGCTTTGAATGATATACCTATATCTGTTTGGTATTAACCGTGGAAACAATTTTGGTCCGTTGATTTTATCACAGAAAGCATTGAGAAATAAAAATGAGTTCTAAGCAAGATAGATTCTGAATTCCCAAATACGTAAAAATGTTTCTGCACACGGACTAAATTATAGAAAGCGGTGGGTGTTTAATTAACTTTATTTTTTATTAAATCCAGTCACTTTCATAAATAGGTAAAGAGGGAGTAAACAAGAATACCTATCTTTATATCATTGATTTAATCAATTTACGAACCAATTAAAGAGGGAAATGACTATTCCGAACCTGCCCATGAACTAAAAGTTTTTTCGTGGCGCCACATAGTTTAATAATTCATAATTTCAGCCGAAAGACGTCCATTGCCGGACATAGGCCTCCCCCAAAGGGTATGCCATAATCTCCACGCTTGGCAGGCGGGTTGGCGATCGCAGTATGGTGTTAAAATGCATAGAGAAGGCTGCTGCCCATTCCCTTAGTCGCCTTTTACGACACCCACGGGAAGAAATAGGATGGTGCTATTCTTTAAGTCCGGCCGGCACCACACGGCATTTAATGACTGATTTGACTGATTAGCATGGAATAGATGTGTTAATTTGTCCTGTTTTTGGTATTTTGTTATTCATACTACTCACATGCTATGTTCGTGTGTTCTCTCGTTTGTTCATTGCCAGAAACAAAAAGGACACCTATTAGATCACACGTACAAAATCGTGGACAAACCTAACTAGGTACATCATAAAAACATGAAACCCAATTTTCGTTTAATTACAATAGTTTTTGATACAAATGCTCACGCGTATCAAACAATGTTTTTCAACACACTTACAAGAGAACAATAAATAACATTTTATAAATTACTAGCTGACCCGGCGAACTTCGTACCACCTTATACCGACAGCAGCGCTACCTACCGGGTCCAATTGTGTTTTTAAACCATCCAGGAACCCGTTGAAATATAAATACAAAATTTCATCTAAATCGGCCCAGCCGTTGAGGACGAGTAAGGTGACAAACACACGTACAGAAGAATTACATATATTAAGATACATAATACTTTGTGTGTTTGTAAAAAATTACTCACAGATTTTTTTTTCGGGTCCTTCGCCTTTTGAATGAGAGGCACTGACTCGAAGCTGCCAAACAGCCAAATATAAAAAATATTGGAACTAAATATTTTTATTCGTAGAACAATAATAATTAATGTTTATTTGTTGATAAAAATAATTATTTTGGTAATGTTTATATAATCATATTTTATATTTATTATTACACATATTATTTTATTTGTTTATTAACACAGTTAGAGAGACAGATATTTTTAAAAAATCGCGCTGTTTTTGACTTCTGGGTTAAAGTTACCTGCAGCGTACCTACTTGCAAAGTAAAAAGCTCGTGCGTAAATTACACTGCAGTGTGAACCTAAAAACGGTGCAATAAGAGCCGCTTGTCGTGTTTTAAAATGATATAATATTTGTAGATATATAACAAAATTACAGGTTTTTTTAGCAATTATGCCTACTTAATAATTGCTAAGCCTGTAACTTTTAGAATATTAGAATTTAGAATATTATGGTAGGTATAAAAATCCTGTCTCACACCAGATTACCTACTTTAACCACACTATGCTTTATACAATGTTCAGGCTAAAATGCATGCAAAACTAGGCGAGCGAAAATCTATTATCTTAAAAGAATTGGTCCTTTTTTGCTGAAAACACGAGAATAAGACTTCTGAATATCGAAAAACTACAAGCCGAATTAATTAATGGAATAAACTTGTTATATTTTTATTGTTTTAGAAACTCAATACTTAATTACGAGAATATTATGTATGACTATTGAATAATTCAGACTGTATGAAACATACATACATGTTATCAACTTATCTAAGAAGAGTAAGTGAATAACAACGTTACGTTAATTTTACTGTGTAACGAGGCATGAATAAGTCAAGATAATAAGGAACGTCATCCCCAGAATGAGCTTTTGTTATAGTCATGCAAAACCGACATGAGGGTCGTATCTCATTTCCCTATGTCCAAGGACGTTACTGATGTCTAAATCAGATATAATGTGGTCATGCTGAAGTAAAAATTACAACGAATTTTCAATAAATCGGACATCTTCTCTATTAAATAATCTTCATAGAGTTTTGCAGTTTTAGTTCGGCGTAATGTCTGCACGTCGATTCTAAAAGTCGATTGTTGATTTAACACTCTTGTTCAGATTTTATTCTGCATAATTTCAAATTTCACAGTGAATATTCTGAAACAGATTGGGTCAAGTACGGAAACTAACATTCAAGGCAATTTTGACTTTTTTTAATGGCTTAAAAAATAAGTAAGATTGGGATTTGACCCAATAATTTAACACCACGAGGCTATTGAGTACGCTTCACGAAGGGAACTAATTAAAAGCAATTGAATTGAAGCGTTGATTTTAAATTGTCTTTTCTGACATTGTTCACAGAATAGGAGTAAAAATCTCACATGAAAATATTCTACAAATCCATGTAATATATTTCAAGTTCTAACCTATTTTTACAATTCTCACACTAAGGAAATAGGGTAAATAAATGGTGGGTCGCTTCTTCATAATGAATGATAGGGGATGCTCTTTTCGCTAAACAATGGTAATAAATACAGTGACTGGATCGCTTAGCGCCCGTCAGCCAACGGCTACGAGGTAGCAGACCTGTGTTCAGATCCACACTTACAAACGAAACTATCACAGTGTGAGTAGCGACCATATAAACTCACGTACACGTGAGCGGTGATACCAAAACGGTTTTATAAAATACAGTTTGGTTTTTCTTGAGAAAAAATGTGAGATTCAATAATGCAAACTACGACACTCATCGCACGAACTCAAAAATGTTTTAGAATTTTTGGAAGTGTTATGAGGAAAATGGAACACGCACCTGTAATCTGTCGTGGTGTACTTAGCTACTCAAAGTCCTATTAGATCACTTTGTAAATGAATTTTCATAAAGCATGTAGGTACCTACCTTATGAATAATTATTGAAGGAGGTGTTGGCTGTGACTGTTGGCATATAAAAATTTACCTTCAAACGAACGTGATCAAAGGTGTATCTTTAAATTTTAGCTTTAGATCTGAATCTGTTTCACTTTGTAGGTATGTCATTCAGTCACAAAACTACTTCTTAAGCATAAAAAAGATAAATTGCATTGGGGGATAATGTGCCTGATGAGTCAAAGATCTCTCAGGCTCTTATGAAAAATAAAATGAATGTTTGTAATAGAAGGTCAACAAGAGTTGTCAACTAAATAGAGTGGCGTGCAGTCTTAATCAAGCTCTTAAAGGCAAAAGAGACATGCACATCTATATATCATCATGATAAAATATGTAGGGTCATGAGCGGCAATTGAAAACGTGTAAATTGCGGCTAGTTCGTCAAAGCAACATTCTAATCAGTATTATCAACATTGAACTCAAAGAAAATTTATACAAACGTTATTTTAGCTCCAAAGTTTACCTTTTTAATATTTCGCCTCATTTTCTCGAACGATGCGGAAAACTTCCCTCCTCAGTCTAAGATTTGTAAAAGATTAAAAACAAATAAAACGCCAAAGTGTGTCCGTGACTTTACGGTGTGAAAAGAGAACGTTTTCCAAGTTACTCCGAACACTTGATTCAGCCAATCAAATATACCCACCCTCCGTCGAGTCTCCCGCGCCTCTTCTCTTTATAAGCGACCAGATCCCGAGGAAGGGCGCAGTATGTCCCAGGCGTTGCAGCGATACATCCCCTAATTAGTCTAAATTTTGTACATCTCAGATACATTTATTTAACTTTCATATCAGTTCACGTTCAGTTCGTATATCTACATTCACGGGCTTGTGCTGTTTCCACCAAACTGTAACTCATTTCCATTAATAATCACAGTGCATTTTTTTTCAACACCATTTATTTGGTATACCCATAATAAGTTTTAGTTTCAGAGGAAAAAATGAGTGGTTCCGGAAAAGGCCTTTTAGGACTTTGGCTCTATAGAAATGGATCGGAATGGGAAGTCAAAAACGAGGCCCATCATCACCCTAAACTTGGTGAACTTAACATGGCAGCCAGACAACAGGCCCAAACTTTAGAGAGCGAGAGGATTTCAGTGATATTTACATTGAGGAACCAAGTTGGAGGACTGGTTAAAGCTCTAACTGTATTTCAAGATCTTGGCATAAATGTCCTCCATATTGAATCCCGAAAATCAGTCAATGAAGTTTCCTCAGTAAGTTGGGTTCGTGAATTGGTATTTTTACTGCTCTTGTAGTTTTTTGCGCAAATGCAATTAGATGTTTTGATTTATATATCATCAAATTTGATAGTAATAAATCAATCAATGGGTAGTAATGTTGGTAACTGTTCTACATGGTTAAATATGTCCCTAGGCTCAGACG
Organism: Tiliacea aurago; assembly: GCA_948098905.1. NCBI lineage: Eukaryota > Metazoa > Arthropoda > Insecta > Lepidoptera > Noctuidae > Tiliacea > Tiliacea aurago. Next base: position 22,321,414 of record OX402576.1, read on the forward strand.
GTTAATTGTATTGAGAAAAATCCTTGTCTATTATATCGATTCAAAATAATTTTCGAAGTTTAATTGAAGTTTCAATATTTTGTTAGTCCGACATTTTGGTGGATGTGGAGTGCGATCCTCATCGCATGGAACAATTGAAGAGGATGTTAAAGCGAGAAGTTCAAGACTTTGAGGTTGTGTCATCTCAAACAGGCGAGGAGTTTCCTCCACCGACGCCACTGTCTGCTGCAGCTAGTTTCGGTAAATATACGTTAAGCAGTGTAACTTGTAAATTATTTAAACAGAAATGGCAAAGTTTCGCTAGAAATATTGTCAACTGGTTTTTTTTTTAAATTTTATGCTTAATATTATGTCGTGACTATGTTTCATAAAATATAACACGCAACGCTGTGTGAACTTCGTACATTTTTATACTAATTTATCTCAACAAACATATTAACTGACGAAAGTCATTAGATGTTTTTGTTGACACGTAATTAGAGAAATAAATGAGATTCTTTGATGCCGAATTTACTCTAAAATAATGTTTGAATCAGCAGTTGTATTTGTGACCTAAGCGGTAGGGTGGTGCTCCTTCATTATAAAAATATAATGTATTGAAAGTTATAACTAGCGTCATTCTAATCTCATTCGATTTTTGCATAAAGGTCCATCATACTCAATTTGAATAATTGATCTCTATTTCAATTTCAAATAAAAGTAAGAACAACTCTTTGATTGAATAAGTTACCTGTTAACTTTATCGATTACAAAAAAAAGTTTTGACGACAAAAGTGATTTTACAGATTTCGGGGAGATGCATTGGTTCCCCCGCAAAATATCCGACCTGGATCGAGCTCAAAACGTCTTGATGTATGGTTCAGAGCTAGACGCCGATCACCCTGGCTTCAAAGACCCTATTTACCGCAAACGAAGGGAACAATTCGCAGCCATTGCCAACAATTACAAATAGTAAGTACCCACCTAAACTTTTTCCGGCCTCTTATTCGTGACATTATTTTTTGTAGGGTTTTCCGCTCGAAAAATGGAAATCAATTGTAAAATTAAAGAGGGTTTGCCTCATTAACAAGCGATAGTACCTATACTCCTTTATTAAATCGATTTCACCAACCTTAAAAAAACAATGATTAAAATTGTGAATACTCGTTCCGCCATAAATCATAATTGAATAACGGAAATCCTTTAAAATTGATGTATTTGAGTAGTTGTGGATAACGTTATTTGTATCAGAATTATGGAACAATGATATAAAAAACCACTGTAGCATGGGCGCTAACGAACTTGACTTACCTACCTACAATAAAATAAATTCATAAATTCAAGCGCCTTAAGTGATTGGGTGACCCAAATGTCCTAGCGTCGATGCTGCCACCCTTACCTACATAGCTCGCAGGTTCGATTTCCTTATCAGTACCTACAAATGTTTACAAGGCAGAGATTTACTATTGGTAGTCTGGTCAGTTCAGATAGTCATCACCCTAATATTAAGATAAAATTACTATGACTGCTAGTTGAAATTATAGTAATGTAATGATAGAAACTGTTGTGGAGGCCCGAAAACAAAGGGATCGTTTTATTTTTATTATTATATTTTTAGGTGTTGTGTTCTGTTGACACGAAAAATAATAGGGTCTGCGGTTGATTAATAATTAAAATGCTATCATGGCAACGCAACACTACTGATTCAGGCGCTATTCAGAGCAAATTTAAATTTATGGTAGGGTGCTGTCGCATCGATTTTTATCGTGCAGCGACTAGTTTAGCACACTATCTTACTACACGTTAACGGTGAATGTTTGTGTTCCATTATTACATTCACACGACATTTGCCGTCAGAGACCTTAAACAAACAGCGGCAGCGCCTCCTTATTTTCCATAATTAAAACGTAGAGGTGATGTCAAAACCACAAAGAAGTCGCAGCGTCGCTGTTCGGTCTCCGTATACCCCCACAGGTCTCACATAATTGGCCCTCCCTTATAACGTTGACGTGAGTATATCTCTTGCGAAGACTGCAATAAAGCATTTAGTAACAAAAGCGCCAGTCTGGTTTAAACAGTAAAACCAAGATAAAAATTGTTCATTATTGCAATGAAATTAATATGAATAACTTACTAGAGAATGGGCAGTAGCGTTCTCTATGTATTTTAATACCATACTGCGATCGCCAACCCGACTGCCAAGCGTGGCGATTATGGCAACGCCCTCCCCTTTGGGGGAGACCTATATCCAGCAGCGGACGTCTTTCAGCTGAAAATGAACTTTACAATTTAAATGCGCATTTTATGTGTTGTTATTGAAGTAATTTAATAATTATGTTTAAAGAAAAATTACTGTTGTAAAAATAGTAACTTCTATTTTGAACAGGTTCATAACGTTATTTAATTGGCATCTTGGCGGCTCTTCGTTGATTATTTATTTAGCGCCGACTCCAAATTAATATTTACCTTAATTAAGGAGCTTAGTCAGACTAAAAGCATATTTTTTATTTTTCACTGTTCGATTTCGTTTTTCGTGGATTATATATTTTTTTAAGTTTTTTAGATATTGCTGGTATATTTTGATTGTTTAACTCTTTACCTAGATACATGTGGAGCGACATACCTAGGCAAGCACTACCTACCTGGTGTTTCCTACCTATCTCTCACAATGTAATAAGAGCATTGGACTTTTCCATTCCGGTGTGTCTGTCTAGAATACCTTGAATGCCTCTTGCAAGTTATATGGCTAAAGAATGGAGGAGAACCCTAGGTATTGATTCAAGGCGGGTTATCTTCTTTTCTCATGGGAATTAGAGTTTCAAAATTGTCTAAATATTCCAAACGCTTCTCTAAAACGAGTGTGAAATCACTTTGTGAAACACTCATTTTGTACAGGGTGGTCGATAGTACCTATCACAGAATGTAGAAAGATATGCGAGAAAATGACTGACAATTTACTATTTCTTATGTCCCGCGCAAAAGTGAATAAAATTTCATTGTCATTATAGCTACAGGTGACCTTTTGGTTTTTGCCAATCTTTAGATACGCCAGTAATCGGACATCGACGCCTGCCACGATACACGATTAGTTTGATTATTTTTTTTATTCATACACGTTGTTGATGCAAATGTGTGCAAACGCGTTAGAGCTAGCGGAAAATGTGAAGGGACTGAGCAAAAGATCAGATAATATTATCATTCAATCTTATATTCTATTTTCGCATAGGCGTGTGTGCTTTAACCAGCGGTTAAGGCCTGTCTCATACACCGCCTTGAGCAAACGTAGTGATCAATGCTCATGCCTTCTGTGTATGAAAAGAGGCCTTTCCCCCGTAGTGGACAGTAATTAATACGCTGGTATTAATATTATAGATTTGTACAACGAAATGACAGCGCGCAAGCAGAGGGCCTAGACAAATGGCATTCGCTTCGGAGCAATTCCATTTCTACAATCGCTATCATTATTTCACTTTTTGACAAGCGTTATCGCTAGTTTTCGATTTGAATTCCTAAATACGAAGGAAGTGCCACTTGGCTACGCATTTCTATGGAAGTTATCGTTCGACGCTGTCGATTCAGTTCATGGAATCGAATGATGTTAACATTGTCTAGCTAATTTCTATTCATTGACATAGGTCAACGAATATTCCACATATCGTGACATTTCGATAGTTTATGTCAACCATATTTTGTGGCTTTTTTACTAGCGTTATCGCTAATCGAATGTTACTTTGTCTAGTAGACCATCTGGTCTGGTTTTTTGTGGAATGACGACTGACACAGGACTCACGCAGTAGCTAGACGCAGCAGCTGGGCAATTTATGTACTAATTTATCCGAATGAATTTGACTGTCGGAAATAAGACTTCCTAGTTACGGATCGCCGTCTCGCCGTCTATTTAGCAACTGTAAAGGCTCTTACAGACTGACGCGATATCGCGGGTGCCACAGGCACCGACAAATAAATTTTGCTACTAATGTCGCGTTACGCCCGCGATACCGCACCAGTCTGTACAAGCCTTAACTCATTGTAAAATGATTACTTTCGTATTACAGTGGCCACCCGATTCCCAAAGTACAATACACAGATGTGGAAATTAAGACGTGGTAAGTGTTTACTAACATAATTATAAATTAGTTCACCGCTTTGTTTGAAATCACGTTCTGTTTTGGCTTCTATGTAAGCTCTTAAATTATTCTGACTAGAATTCTCCAAACTAGGTATACCTATTGTGTTGCAAAGCTGCGATAATAACCCCATAGTGCTCTTGCGAATTAAAATCACTGTTTAATTTAAAAAAATATTTTGCAGTAGTTTCTTGTAGTTTGTTTTTGTTTCAGAATAAATAATGTATAATAATCTGCTTGCGAACTAAGTATATTAAGTTTTGGGCTTTGCGTACGCGGATTAGATTCATTGTGATTTTATAAGCGCCGGAACGCTGAAGTAAACCTCATTAGGAATTAAGTAGATGGGTGAAACTACAACTTGTTTGTCAAGTAAATGTTATTCACATTAATATTGACTTGATTTGCCTAATAAGTTCATATTATAATAAGCTCACAAGCATCTTGGGATCCTGATGCCGACGGGATACTATTTTTATATTATTTTATGTTATAAATGTTTTTTTTTAACCAAGTTTTTATAAATGTAATTTATGTATATACTCGTACAATGAAATAAACGAAATATAATGCCAATCCAAGTATCCCGTAAATTCAGTATCATCAATTTGTGTTTCATGTTTTTCGACGTTATTTGTTTGGTGTCCCAACTTGTTGCTTGTATTTGCTTAGGAAATTCATCTATCAAAGTTAATTACGTGTATCGTTGTCTTCCAAGTCTCGGAAGCGCATCTTGTCTAGTTAGTGCGTCCATTATTACTTCATATTTAGTTGGTGGAGTTTGGTCTTCGTTACAGGGGCATCGTGTTCGTTGAACTCCATAAACTTTACCAGAAGCACGCTTGCGAGGAGTACCTAGAGAACTGGCCCCAACTCGTCAAGTACTGCGGCTATCGGGAGGACAATTTACCACAGGTTGTGAACTTTGCCTTCTGTTTAGATTACACAGTATAATATTATGTTAGTATCATTTTTAAATTAACTGACTCTAAGATTTGTGTAGGTAAAACCTTGTAATAGCTCATGCAGATAAGCGTCTAGCTGGCAAAATATTATATACTACAAACTAAAATCTAATCATCAAAATGTAGAATTAGGTTCAGCTTTATTAGTTTTGTTAATTATAGTCGACATACAATCTTAAATTATTTTTCTATACACTTCCTCGATAACTGGTTCATAGCTAACTACGATTAGGTTCACAATGCAATGTATTACACACGCGTGAGATTTTTTATTTTCCAACACGTGTGCGGGAATAAAAATTGCCACAGATAACTTATACTCTATAGTCTCGCGCCAGACACGACCCTCTCTATTCGGAGGTGATTTTTTTCTAATCTTGGCAAAGATTACGGCGGTGGCGTTAATATTTTTGGAATATTTAAATAATGTTCATAAATAGAATACCATGATTATTACAATTAAAAAAACGATTATTTATTTGTGTTCTAAACTCAAAAATATTAGAATTTTCAATTTTTCATATTAGGCTGTGTATCAGCTTTATACCTTTGCTTCTCCTTCAACCTGGCGAAAGCAAAGCGCGGAAAAAAAAAGAAAATTAAATCATAGTTTCTTAATAATTCATGACAAAAATATTTTTCGTTATTTTATTTCTTCAAAAGTGTATTGAAAAACGTCGTTTGATACACGTGGACATTTGTTATTGCAGTTCTCGGCTCAAAAACAACCTCGCCTGCCGGCTCAGGTGTTAATTCCGCCTCGACTGCAATAACAAACATTCTCCACTTGTATCAAAATGTACTATTTCCTTATTGCCACAAATCATAAAATACAATTATTAATAAACTGCATTCTATCACAATCTTGAACATTTTGCCGCACGGCCGAACGTCAAAATACAATAAAGGCTTTTGTACTAAACACGTGACTTATTTTCAGTTGGAGGATGTGAACGCTTTTCTAAAGCGTAAAACTGGATTTCAACTGCGCCCCGTCGCGGGATACCTTTCGCCAAGAGACTTTCTGTCAGGACTTGCTTTTAGAGTGTTTCATTGCACTCAATACATTCGTCACTCCTCGGATCCCTTTTATACTCCTGAACCGTACGTACATTACGAGCTCACCTGGCAAAAATCCATTTATGAAATATTATACTACCTGTAAGTATTCGTATACTGACAGCTAGTTTAATATTTTTTTAATGGATTAAGTGAAGCGTATTGCACTATAATGGTTTATGGTTCAATCCGCCTCACTTAATCCAGTTCGCTGCGTAACGATATTCAGCTCAAACTTATCTGTTTTCCCGTTGCAGTGACTGCTGTCATGAACTACTGGGACATATGCCGTTGCTTGCCAACCCTAGCTTTGCACAATTTTCACAAGAACTCGGGCTTGCATCCCTCGGCGCTTCCGACGAAGACATTGACAAATTGGCAACGGTAAGTAACTATGTTAGATAACCAAAATGTGTTATGTTTAGTCAGTCTAACATCCTTACAGGAGAAACGGTTACACGACAGGGAGATTGAAATGAAACGAATAAAAGTAAATAAATTGAAGATCACGGTCGACGTTTATTTTCATAGTAGCAAAGCTAAACAATTTTAACTGTTGCGTTGAATGATTGCGTAACTGGAAATCAGAAAGTATAAATCTTTGGATCGATTCCATAACATGAAAACATCGGCACTATATTGTATATTGTATTTCAGCTTTACTTCTTCACCGTTGAGTTTGGTTTGTGTCGGCAAACCGATGGAACTTTCCGTGTGTATGGAGCTGGTTTACTGTCTTCTGTTGCTGAATTACAACACGCCCTAGTCACGCCCGAAAAGATCAAGCGCTTCGATCCTGAAATTACAGTCAATGAAGAATGCATTATAACATCTTACCAAAATGCTTATTACTACACTGACTCTTTTGAAGAGGCGAAGGAGAAAATGAGGTTAGTGCTATGTTGTTAGAAACACCAGATCAAATAAAATAAATGTGCTTAACTAAGCTTAAATATAGAAATCAATTATATAGTTGAGTACAATAAAATCAAAACTTAACAACTCCTTTCAAAGCCAAACTTTAGTGGAGTAGGTATTCAAATCAAACCGAAATATTATAGACTACGAGTATATCCTAACAAACCATGTTACTCTAACAAGTTTAACCGTCTTTATTAGTCGATTATTAATGTTATGTAGAATTGGACTACCTATACTGCTGAAATATATTTTACTAACAGGTGATAGTTGATATTAGGATAAGCAAAAGCCAGAAGTAACTGAAAAAAACAACAATATACAAAAATCGACTTTTAAATTACATTTGCCAGCTTAGAACGGTTCAAGGCTTCTACAGACCGGTGCGACACGCGACGCGACACAAAGGCCCCGCCTGTCGCGCGACGAGCGGTGCCTTTGTGTCGCGTCGCGAGTCGCGCAGGTCTGTAGAAGCCTTTACCATATTTTGGAAATATTGTAACAATTGACCTAAGAAAATTACCTTTCAAGATTTATAATAATGTAACTAAAAGCGTTCAAAACGTAGCTAAATTGAAACCAACAATGTCCTCGTAAGAATATAATGTACCTAGTTTGTCAAAAACACTTAAGCGTCGGTCGTGGCAATTTGTGGAACAACGACTAAGTTCTTGCTGCCAGTATGTTTTTTTAATCTACTCAAAGTAACAATTTTCTTGGTAATTGTATTTAAATACTCTTCGGAAGATCTTAATGTTAGTTGTATTGAAACTTAATTTTCATCACGCAGGGCTTTCGCGGACGGCATACAACGACCCTTCGGTGTGCGGTACAACCCGTATACTCAAAGTGTTGAGGTTCTCAGCAATGCTCAGAAGATTACTGCTTTAGTAAGAGAGTTGAGAGGTGACATCTGCATTGTGTCCTCTGCCATTAAGAAGATTTCTGCCCAAGACTCAACGTTGGACGTTGAGACTATCGCAAACATGCTCCATACAGGACTGCAGGTAAGTAGAATAAACGTACAAACATAATATATAAACATCTCTGACTCTCCCAGTTTAGACCTTCTTACAAGTAGGATCAGTCTAAACTCTCTGGAATATTATATTTCAAGGCATCAGAATTAAATTGTTTATTATCAGGAATGACACGTACGTTTTTTTCGTGTATTCCCGCTGTCCTCGTTCCACGGGGACAGCGGTACTTCAATTAAATATATAAAAATACTTCCCGTTGTCCCCGTGGTTTGGTTTTACATTCAAAAATATGTTTCTGGCACTCGCCGGCCGCTGCCGCGGCACCGCTCGCTTCGCTTGCTCGGCTCGTGCGTTGTGTGGTTACAGTTCTAACCTAACCTAGCTGTTTCGATTTAAAAAAGATTTACTTCCTACGATAAGGGGACAACGGGAAATAAATTTAATCACGTCCCGCTGTCCCCGTGACGGGGATATGGCAAACGGGGACAACGAGAATACACTGTTTTTTTTACTGATACGCTAATATTTTCATATTAATTAAATATTAGCCTATACGTAAAAGTGAAAAAACTTGTTTTTCCTGATAAGTTACTTTGGCTAGTCTTTCTATTTAGTAGGTAAATACGATCATAAAACTTATAGTACTATAACCGACCTAACTTTTAATAAAATCATAAATGATCTATGCAAAATTTTCTCAAACAGGTCGCGCCTTATTAAGTTGATTGTTTGAAAAACCCTGTGCAAGAAATTATGCGTGAGTGCAAAGCGGGAGGCAGACTTTTACTGACTAAAACCCACCCGTGTTCCTTCAGTTTCCTGTGTGCCAGGGCCAAGATATCCCTTTCGGACAAACTGGCAACCCTGGCAGGCAAAATTTCCCGGACCCGTACAGTAGACCTTTACTGAACATACGTAATAAAGGAATTTTAACTACAATAAGGAATGAAGGAAAGATTAGATGTCAAAATTAAACACCACTGGTGCGCTGTAAAGCTTGCTAAGAGGCAAGATGGCGGATTTTATTAGAATTAACTGATCGATTCAATAGGGTTATTGTGTGCTTCGAGGTAACTTTGTTCCTAATATCGAATTGTGCCTTAAGTAAATATGGATTTCGGTAATCTTTTACGGAATTTCAGAAGGACGTAACCGAACTAAGTAATTTTGAAACAAGAAGCACTACAAAGCTCGTTTAAATCCGCTAAGAGAATGATCACCATCAATTTACGTATTCTTAATTCGAAGTACCTACACAATATGAATGGATTTATAGGGAAAACTTAAACAGAAGAAGGATCGGAGATAATAATAAACTGCTATTATTTCTCTATCTGCCGGAGTTCGTGAGGAAGCTCACCGTAGATAGATAGTAATTATCCGATGTGTTATCCCATGTGCTCCTCATCTTATGACGCCAGGTCCAGGACCTTAGGCCCTCAACTAAAGAAAAGCCACGATGTGGCAGTCACGTACAAATAAAGACTTTTTATTATACAAAACAATTTATTTTGATACATAATAAACCTACATTTTTGTTATAAATTAATTAATTTTTATTTCCAATATTCTTCCTCCAAAGACATGGGTGCCATTCGTTTCTCATGGCACTCTCATTCCTCATCTTTTTCACGCAGCATGGTATCCTCCCTCGCCGTCTTTGCGAGGTTGAATGAGGTGCTAGGTGCTAGTGGCTTTCATAGCAGCAGTCAAACTTGTAAACAAGTATAATAATTGTTATTAAAAGACACTACAACAACACCGCGGTGCAAAATCAATAGGAAGTAATATAAAATAAACACAATTACCTACATACATTTCTAAAAGAGTATTATTCGTGTTAACAAGCTTAAGGGCTTGAAAATACATAGCTGTTATCGGCTACTGCTATAACATTCATAATAATATCTTGGTCAGTATAAACAACATTATTTTTAGTATATGCGAAACCCGAAACACGTGTCTAGTATTTTTATGTAAAGAATTTATGTACAAAATTTCAAAAATGTATCATGAAAAATCACAAAGTTATAAGGTTGTTATGTTACCGGGTTGTCCGTACAAAAATATGCTAACGGCGCCCCCGTGCCTCCAAGGTCGTCTTGCGCTCTTTGATAATAATTTGGCAGTACGTACCTAACCGTACGGCGATTGTATTGTAAGTAATTAAATGGTAATAACATTTTCCATTACACTTAAAAATATTTTTGGGACAAAATATAACATGGTGAAAAAATATTGAAATCGATTCAGTTCCTTAATCTGAACAAACTATATTCAGGTTTCGCATATACTAAAAATAATGTTGTATACTATAAATACCTTTATCCTTTTACTCCAATTATTAGAGCTTATTTATTTCATTGCTACCATCGTAAACACAATGAAATAAGCATATTAAATTATTTTATAATAATAATTATACAAATTCAAACTTTCCGATGTCATTTTTGACTTTTGTCTGTCAAAGTCACGACAGAGAGAAAATCGTGGTTTTGACACTTGACAACTTTATTAATTGAATTTTGTTTTTAGTCGACTTTATTATAAGTAAAATATTATTTTTGTACTTTTTTTTTTCTTTTATAAAGTATCACGGCAGGTGACACTTTATTCACATTACAATCTAGCCTATTCGCTAATAAGTAATTTAAATATAAATTAAACTGCTAAATAAGCCGCTGCCGCTGCTGTATAATATGTGCCGAACGCATATTTTACAGCGGCTAATCACCGGCTATTTATCATTTATAACTAAATAAAAGTTTATCATTGATTAATAGCTAGACAGCTAATCAGTGACTAGCGAAATTTTTATAAATAAGCCTGTAAATAAATTCCTCGTAGACACTTCAAGTACTCCACTATAAGAGAAATATAATATTTACCGAAGAGAATAGAATAGAATATTTGCGTGTTTCTTATTTGTATATATCAAAATCAAACCAAAAATATTTTTATTTTTCATAAGCCTACATGGGCACTTATGAAACGTCAGAAGCTAGGTGCACGGTTCCAATTAGTCGTTCCCTATTGAGAAGAGCCGGCAAGAAACTCCACGGTTACTCTTTTAAAAAAAAAATTGGGTTTTACAATGTACTTAACATAAAAATAGAAAATGGTCTACAGATCTACAGTCTAATAAACCTACAACGTCCTCACATTAACAAACAAACAATATAAAATATGACTAAAATTATAAAAGTTAGAACCTTGTTGATTTTAAAATTGAAGTATGTAAAAAATAAATAACATAAACATCGCAACCTGGGAGCAGTCATTTACATATTTTTGCCGTTAATGAGGTACCAGGGAAGCCACATGTGCAGAAGGAATTAATGCCAAACGTCCTTGTCTTCAACGTAGTCTTTAATCTTATAATATGCTTTTTTGATAAGGACACGTTTAATGTGGGTTTTGAATTTTCCATCGCTAAGTTCTGTAACAGACTTTGGCAACTTGTTATAAAAGCGGATACTGTTTACAAGAAATAACTTGCTTATTTTAGTTAATCTAAATTTGGGTATCACAATTTCATGTTTACTACGTGTATTTATATTATGAAAATCGCTTCTTATTTTAAAAAGGCCTAAGTTTTTGCGAACATATAAAATACTTTCTAAGATATAAAGAGAAGGCAGAGTTAGTACATCAATTTCTTAGAATTTGTTTCTAAGGGACTCACGAGGACCTATTGCCCTCTTTTGTAAAATGAAAATGAATCTACGTCGGCTGCCGATCCCCACAGCAAAACGCCATAAGACATAATACTGTGGAAATAAGCAAAGTATACTAACTTAGCTGTCAACTGCCTTATTTTTCTTACTGCATATGCAGCTGAACTTAATCTACCTGAAAGAGCTCTAATGTGGGTAACCCATTGCAATTTGGAATCTAGAGTAATTCCTAGAAATACAGTTTCCGTAATAGCATCTAGTTTCTTGCCATCAAGTTTTAAATTTAGACCCACTTGGGGTACATTTGGTAATGAGAACTTAAAACATTTTGTTTTGTTCGCATTAAGTAAAAGATTATTAGCTGCGAACCATTTCGAAAGAACAGCTAGACTATCGTTGACGTGTAAGACATCCGAATCTTTTCTATATATTTTAAAAATAAGAGAAGTTTCATCAGCGAATATAATTATATCCGATAAGTTAGCCATCATGTAAGGAAGATCATTTATATAAATTAGAAATAGGAAAGGGCTAAGAATTGAACCTTGAGGCACGCCCATCTTTACTAGAGATCCCGAGGACGTCACCCCGTTAACGTTTACTTTTTGCTGCCTGTTTGATAGATAGGAAAGAACAAGATCAGCAGCTAGTCCACGACCTCCGTAGTGGTGTAATTTACAGATCAGTGTATTGTGGTCAACGCAGTCTAACGCTTTTGAGAGGTCACAGTAAATGCCAATGGCATCCTGGGATTTCTCCCAGGATTCCAAAATGTGACTGATGAGTTTCACTCCTGCGTCAGTCGCCGACCTTTCGTGAAACCAAACTGGCGACTATTTAAAATCCCATTTGAATTAAAATGTGACAACATCTGGTCTAGCATTATTTTTTCGTATATTTTGCTCAATGCTGCTAGCACAGATATAGGCCTATAATTAGAGGGAGAGAGAGATTCTTACTACCCGATTTGAAAATTGGTACTACTTTGCTATGTTTCATTAAATCAGGAAACGTACCGCTGTCTAAACAGTCAATTATATCTCCAAGAACCTTAACGGAAATACCCCATAAGTCTTCAGTGTTCTTTATGTTAAGACTTTTGAATGCTTTTTAATCGTGACAATAGAAATGGGCTTGAATTCAAAACTTGGAATGTCCTTAGAGCAGTTTTCTTTGAGAAGATTCAGCTAATAAAGATGATGTGGAGAGAGATTTCCTAACCTCTATTGGGATGTTGGTAAAGAAATTTTCTAGTGTCTCAGCAACTTTTAACTTATCTGAAATGGTTTCATTATGAATTTTTAAAGACAATTCATTCTGATCTCGCTGTTTTGTATTTCCAGTTTCTTTGTTAATTACCTGCCACACAGCTTTTATTTTATTATTAGAAACACTAATTTTGTTACTTATTAATTTAAATTTAGCTTGAGCGCACAGTCTTTTAAATATCTTAGAATACTTTCTGACATAATTAAGAAGGGCTTGATCAGAAGTCAATGATTTCTCGTAGTACAAATTACATAAAATATCTCTGCCAGCAGTGGCCCATTCACTAAACTTTGGTGTAGTATTGATTCTAACTTTTCTTACAGGATAAAGAAAAGTTAGAATTATGATAAGTATTATTGAATTCTTGGCATACTGTATAAAATAACAATTATGTATATCTCGTTTAATAAAATAAATGCAAAGAAACGTATTGCAGCATACGTTACGTCTTTTACTTGCCATTAAACTTCACATCTCGCTGAAAACTTGCAACTTCCAAACAATTTCGGTCTACAATATTCCTATCTTGCGTAATCAAGGTTTAATTTCTCACGCTACGAGGAATTCAGACTATGTTAATAATATCAATTCTAAGTAGCTCATCAACGCCTAGCTCAGATGGAGATTGCTTTTTGCGTAAACATTTAACATTTTAACATACATGTTTTGATTCCCTTGTCTGATAAGCATCAAAGTGCACAGAATATTAAGGTATACGAAATACGGCTAGAAACAGATGTGAAGGAAAATCGCTCATAACTTTTAAGAGACTTAAATAGACATGACATAAAAACATATATAAATGTATATTTAAAACTTTTAATGTACGTAACGTTCATTAGAAGTAAGTGCACAGTGGGTGTTTGCCCAACATTTTGCAAGCTACCTTTGATCATAGGATCAAAGGTGCCCTAATGATGTGTTTTTAACCGACTTCTAAAAAAGGAGGTTACTCAATTCGACCGTATACATGCTTTTTAATGTTTGTTCACCGATATCTCTGTCAATAATGGACCAATTTTGAAAATTATTTTTTTGTTTGAAAGGGTATGCTCCCGAGGTGGTCCCATTGCCACCAAATCAGAATCTGATAAAGGAATTTCATGGAAATCGAGGGAAACCCTCGAGTTTTATAGGCAAACCTATAGCGATTTAGGTATTTTGTATAGTAACTCGTGCATTTGCTCCCGAAAATCACCATTTGGTGAAGTGGAACTGATGATGGAGACCATAGATGGCTACCGGAACAACATAATAATAAGTATTTAACGGGTTGCGATTCGATTAGGTACTTTAATATGGTTGCTAAGCAATTAATGCTCGTCACAATGCATATGATGAGCGGCTGTTCTCCCGGTTCTTACCAGGAGAACTCCTCAAAAATTAACGTCCCAGCATCGGGAAAAGCAATATTTTGTAAAAGGTGATGAGAAGTTGAGTTTAGGCTATTGTAACTTAGATAAATTAAAAACTGACCCACTGTAAACTGAAAAATAAATAACTTTTTGTAAAAAAAAATAACCGACTTCCAAAAAATCACTACAAAGTGAAAAATAACTTTAATTTCGGAAGTCGGTGGCAAAAAACTAAAATACAGATCCAAAGACACCGACTTCTGAAATTAAAGTTATTTTTCACTTTGTAGTGTTTTGGAAGTCGGTTATTTTTTTTTACAAAAAGTTTTTTATTTAGATATTATACAAAGCATTAGATTTAGTTCCCACTTGTTCGTTACAAATGAACACATGTTGCGTAATGTAAACACGTTTAAATTCATGCAGCGAATGTATCGTAGCAAGCAAAAAGCTAAGAAATAATATGCAGGTATGACAATATGACGCTGATGATTTTTTTCATATGGTATTAAGTACCTACTTTAAGGGTCGAGTTTATGAATGCCGCTACAGCACCGCACCACTCGTCTTTGTCTAAAGTCACTCGAGCTGGTATGTTTTATTAAGGTAGTAGGCACCTACCAGATTTCTTTCAAATTGTATGAAAATATATATTTCATTGAATTCGACCCACTTCTGTCATCCAGATTTTTTTCTTCCACACACACAAAAAGAGACGAACTGTATTAAAAAAAATTGGTCAATTTCTCTAATTTATAAAAATTTTAGAAATTTACCAATTTATTTGAATACAATGTTGCATTTAAGACGATAATAACAGTTGTCCTTATGGACAACTGTTATTTTCGTCTTAAATGCAATTTTGGTATTGGAACGTTTCAAGTAATGGGCATTTAAAGGCCAGGAAATTAATAAATAAGTACAATCTAAAATACTGTTAACTCCCTAAAGTTCGATTCATTCTAAGTTTAATATTTTCAGATTTTTCGAAAGATCGTTAAATCTTCCTCCCGCTCGATCGAAATCAGAAGTTGCTACTGTTAGCATTTATTTATAAGACCTAAAGGGTTTATGATTTATGCTGTAGAGTATCATACATCATATCGGAAAAAATACCAGTAAAAAAATATTATTAAAACATTTAATCGAGAATAATTCAATCAGTCAGCGATGAATGGTTGGCACTCGATGTATCCATCTCGCGCTCATAAACTTTAATGGCAGTTTAAGTGGTATTTTCTATGTATGCAGCCGTAAAGTAAAGCTCAACACACACAGGCAGCGGGTGCGGGTCGGGCGCGGTTCAGGATGGCCGTACGGCGGCGGTTGAATTCTCTGTATTTATATGAACGACACCGCACGAAATGCGTGCGCGGCTCCCGCCGCCGTCCCGCTGCCAGCCCGAGTCAAGATCACGAGTCCAGACCATCAACATTGGAGATAACGCCATTGTCCGATAACGATTCCAGGAATGGCCATAATTATAAATAAATAAATAAAAATAATAAATAAAATGTGGTTGACAAACATCCTTTTTTTTTGTTCACGGGGTGGAAAGTCCTCATGGATGGCGGAGGGGTCTGTCAGACTTTTACTGACTAAAAACCACCCCAGTGTTCCCCTCCCACACTTGCACCGGGGATCTTGGGATCTGTTATTCCTTCCGCAATCCCCGGCTAGTGCCGGCCCCCCTCTGCGGGCCACCTCAAGTCTGGGGGGGGGTGAGGTGTCTGACCCCCCCCCTCGCGACGTCTGCTAGGGGCGCGCGTTGAACGCTACGCACCGTTGACAAACATCCTGTTCCAACCATTGAACTAGCTGTTAAGAATTAGTATATAAACAAAGCCAAACATAACTCGGAGCTCATTATTAGCTCATTATTCTACGATTATTGTACTACTAACACGTTTGGCAAATAAAGTTATTTTTATAACAATCACAAGTCTCAATCTTTTCACTCGCGCATGCGTTTCGTGTGGTGTCGTTCATATAAATACAGAGAATTCAGCCGCCGTACTGCCGTCCTGAACTGCACCCGTCCCGCGCCCGACCCGTGTGTTGAGCTTAATTGGCCGTTATATGGCGCCAGATTGCAACAGGTCGCAAGAATCCGAATCAATCACCAGGCCACGGACATTTATTAAGCAGAGCAGGGACAGGACGAGTCGCAACATTTAGCGACGGATTCCCGATCGTGCGATGTGGTCGCTTGTGACAATAAGCTTTCATAACCTTTTTTAAGGTTTCTGTAAAGGCTTCTACATACCGGGGCGACGTGTCGCGCGACGCGACGCGACACAAAGGCACCGCCCGTCCCGCGACACGCGGGGCCTTTGTGCCGTATCGCGTCGCGCGACAAGTCGCGCTGGTATGTAGAAGCCTTAATACAACTAATTTTGCAGTTACTGTTAAATTCACTGCCGTTCTTTATGGTTTTCGCCTGAAAAGAAAATATAAGTCTCCAAAAGTTTTTGTTTTTTAAGTCAACGTTCACGTTTGTTCATTCATAACATGACATGTGTATTATAGTCCAATGACAGTCTTGTTTATCCTTCAAAAAGTAAATACCTATATCATGTTTGAAATATGTCTTCGTAATATTGTGTATAATGTATACTAAAGTCGGATTCACCCTAGCTAGACTTACGTGTCGTGTGGTGAGGCCGGTACCTACCACAGAAGCCTGTCCGAGTCTTATACTTTGTATAAAGGTGAGAACACTCTCTGATCACGTCAGTATAGTGTGCCCGCCATCATACAAAATATATGATTCTGATAGGCTTCTCATGACCAACTGATGCATCGCGACACGACACGTAAACCTAGTGTGAATCCGACTTTATACAATACTAGCTACTCGCCCCGGCTCTGCATGGGTAGCAGAGCATATGTGTATGCCTACATTTTTTTTGCTGTCGTAGTGTCGTATCAGCCTGTTGCGTCGGGTAGCACTAACTATCTCCCTTACCCTACCTACCCAGGTTGGGTAAGGGAGATACTTAGTGCAACCCGTGCGAAGCCGTGCCGGGTAAAGCTAGTGAAATTTAAAAATACGCTAGCATCGTTACGGTCACAGCTATTGAAATTGTTCACAATACTATCAGAAAAATAATCTCTCTATTGAGATTTTTATAGGCAATTGGGTACCTACTATAATTCATAGAACTATAAGTGAGTCAGAGTTTGAAGTAAGGTTTATTTGCGGACTAATATGCGGCTCAGATTTAATAGCAATAAAACAGTCGATACATTTGAAAGATCTGCAGCCAATAATGTGATTAAATGATTGTATGTAATGTACTATTGGAAGTTCTTATAGTGGGCTACTCAAGTCGGTGTGTACACTTTCGGTTTGCATAATATCTATTTTATTCACTTTCTATAAAGTGTCTTCGGGGATTCCAAATGTTTGACATAAAATGATATAAACCAATAATAAATTGTATTTTAAAAAGGTACCTACATTTATTTTATTTCAGTAATTTTTGTTTTGCTAATAAATATGACGAAACCAGAATACTTATACTTACATGGATTTAAATAACTGAATTCCGTCGAGGCACGTGGCGCGTACTTAATCCAGGCGTTATTTATTTTTATGTTATGACTAACATGTTGATTATTTCTTCAGGTACAAGAAAGGAGTCCACAGAGTACTTCTGGCGGAAGCACGCCCAACTCTGAACGTGGTGCTTCGCCACGACCTGAGACAAAGAAACCAGAACAACCTGACGTCTGAAGACATGATTCTTCCTTTTCCATATCTTCGATCGCTAATGCTAGGTCACGTTTCTAAATCAGGTCACTATGACCAGCTTACTTCATAATATTATAATGTTATCTTCTGCCAGTATATATCACATTATATCTTGTATCGCATAATTAACACGTAGGCGGACGCATCTAAATTTAGCTTTATGTACTAAAGGTATTTCATCGTTAACTGTTACTAACATTCATAGTTTATGTCGGAGTTGTCTGTATTAATATTTATCAAAGTATTAACATTAACGAATGAGTTATTGTTTGCTTCGTAAATGTATCGAAAATATAATAGTGGTAGCAAAATTGAACGTAGTTTTCTTTTACAAGCTTTTTTTCTTTATGAATATCAGAAACCCAATAGTACACTACTGAAATAAACTGGTTTTTAAACGAAACTTATAGTTCCAGGCGTTTGTACTTTTGAAATGTTCAACTTCACATTTTATTAATCATTTATTTAAATGTCGTTACCTTTGTATGATTGAAACGTTGTATTTTATATCTGAGAAATTCAGCACTCTGTTTATGACACGAAAGATTCTTTTTACCCCTGTGACCGACGCTTTGTTTTATTGTTTATTTACTTTGAAAGTAATTGACTTTTCTCTTGCCTTGCCTTAATGTCCACGTTTTCCAGATAAATCGAATATAGAACCACATTTATTTGACATTTATATTAATGAAAAGAAAAACCCTGGTTTACGAACGTCATGTAAAAAAAATACAAACGCTGTTATTATGTTAAGATCCATCAATTTCATCATTTTGAAATACCATAATCTATATTGGTGCTGGTCGAAACACAAAAAATCGAAATTATCAATAATGCAGTATCAACATACTATCATTGCTAGCCAGATCAAACGATCAGAAGCTACCAGTCGACACTTACACATAACTGAGAGGTTGGGACTGGCATCGGTTTGGCACGAAGCCAGAATATAAAAAAAAATTTTTTTTCAAACAAGTGATGCAACTGTGTAGAAATAAGATCGTGTACAAAACTCGAATGATTTAAGATATAGCCAAAAATTAAGATAAACATTTAAGCTATGGCACTACAAATCATTTTTGTTGCCTATGTTGTGCTCAAAACATACGAAAATGGCAAATAACTTATTAATAATATTTTACCTTTATTGCATTTACAATAATTTATCACTATTATTATCATCATACCAAAATGCTGAACGTAGTATCTTCTACATATTAATGCGGAGTCCTTGGCAATGCTTCTTGAATTTAATTATAGCACTTACGTATCTGTCAAAATCATATGAAAGTTGGCAAGTAAGCGACAAGACTAGTGTTAAAATTAGCTTTTAACATTGAAATTTTTGATGTCGCAGGTTCAGTTATTTCTGCGCTCATCCGGTTATGTCATTTTTTTTATATTCACTGTGTTCTTGAACGGCTTTCCGGAAATAAGCACCATTCTTGACATTGTTTACAAGAGAGTTATAACAGTTCAAGATTGGGTTTTAGGAACATCTGTCTTTCTCATTTTGGAGGTATTTGAACCATTAATTATTTTCGGAGTCGTACCTAATAATAAGTAAGAGCAGAGAGCTTAGACAAAACCACATTATATCAGCGATAATTATGATGGAAAAGTCAAAAATGTATTGGATTGACAAGCTTATCATGTCAATCATTTTGAAAGTCATTGTAGACATATGGAACGCTTTGAAAACGATTGATTAAGAATTAGCTAAGGATTTTTTTTTGTGAAAATTTGATAATTTCTCACCCAAAAAAAAAAGCTTAGGAAAACTTTGTTCATTTTCAAATCTAAGATGCACATTTGTCACACATGTGTAACATCTTTTCTCTTGCTTTCTGTGAGTGTGATTTCATGAAAAGGGACGGAAGTGTGTAACAGGAAGGGACAGCTTGAGCATGGAACAAGTACTTTTTAATAGCATGAAATTAGTAAGTACTTTATAATAGCAGGGAATTAGCATGCTCATGGAATTAGTAAGTACAATATAGATTGTAAGTAATGGAATTAGTAAGTATTTCTTCCTGTGGGTGTCATAAAAGGCGACTAAGGGACTTACTAGAGAATGGGCAGCAGCGTTTTCTATGCATTTTTATGAGATTGTAAGTAGAGGGGGTCGAATTTCGGCCAGTGGGCGACCACTGAATAGAGTCGAATAAATATTTCAGTATTTTGTTTTTTTTTAATTTTGAGGTTATCTTCTGTCGCTGTTCAGTTGCTTATTACCAAGGTGAGATGCCAGATGTTACACATCTTATGCGACTAGTGTAAGGCTCGTTCCTTTTCTATATTTATAAATTAGATCTAATGGAATGGTTAGGTTGTTAATCCAGACGTCAAAAATAGAGTTTTTATGTTTTCTTATTCATGTGACAAAAATCTTTTTATATCAAGGAATCTGCCAGGTCACTGGCATGTTTACGTAGTGTGTGGGAAGGAAGAATTATGCCAATTAATCTCATTCTAGTCTAGATAGCGTACCTAAGGTGGGGAAAGCTTAAAGAAAGAAAGTCTTGTTTACGTAGCCAGAATAGATTACTTGAACCTAGCCTTGCTTAAAAGACTCGCTCAGTGTTATTAGTAACAAATAATAACACATGTACCTATGTATCAATATAAAAAAGTGTATTAACTCGGAATAAAGAAATATATTTATGACTGATTTATCAAAGTGACGTGTACCGTTTTTGTTTGCGGTATTAAAAAGTAGATAGGTACATTTACTAATGATGATACTTACGAAAAAATACTTTTTTCTTTTAGGTAGGTATATGAAATGAGATTAATATTTTTTTTTTCTTCTAAATATGATAACTGAAAATAGGTCAGTAGAACACAGCAATAGCGCACGGACGGCGGGATCTTGGTCACTTGACTGACGCTATTCTTCGAAATCAATATAAATTCTATTTGAGAATATGTTAAGTTTTTTGAACCAACGTAAAAGTTGTTGTCAACAAATTAAGCAGCCGTGAGTAGTAGTGTGGAGGAGTAAGGTGCCAGCTTCCAGCAAGTAGGCCCACGGCCGCAGTCGCGTTGAGATTCCGTCGCGTCGCCACGCAACCCGCGGCCGCCGCTTGCCTGATCGATATTACCGTATTTACTGTACCATCCCACATGCAAGCTTTTTTACACTACTTATTACGGATGTCAAAAAGTTAGTTTTACAGCGCGCTGTTTCAATAGGTACATCGTTGTAATATCCTTTGCAATTTTATCCAGTTTATGCCTCTGTGACAGCTTTCCGACGTAATGTAAACAATACACGCTGGAACATACCACGTATCAGCTGATTTTTGTGCAAACAGTTGATCGTTCTTGTGAATAGCGCGCGGAGTTACGAATCTCATATATTTTAGACAAACTATGTATAAAAGATCAGAGCTATTTAAAAAATCTCGATTAAGTAAATAGGTAAATATAGCGTTTTTGAAACCGTCGCTGATTCGATGAAGTCATCCAGATCGCCGGCGGGACGGTTTTATGGTGAGACGAATGATGTTGTAAATATAACGCGAAGGCGACTAAATGGCGTGTGCGCATGGTATTCGTGTCGTTAATAGATCTTGTAATATATGCTCCCGATTTGAGTGTATAAACGAGCGGGTAAACGAAGGCCGCGACTTACGTCGACGTAGCGTCGCTCCGGGGAAGTTGGCACGGTGCGCGCGCGCGGCGCGTCGTGCGGCGTGACGTGGCGCGTGGGCCCTGACTCGGCCGTGTCTCCGGTCTGCCCCTGTCAGTACAACCTTGCTCGCGCTGAGGACATGTCCGTGTTATGGATTACCAATGCATCGTCGTGTACACCGTCATCAACATCGCGCCCCCGCGGCTCACCACGCAGGCGGCGGAACTCTCAGACGGTTGTGTCACCTGGTTCAAAAATAAGATCAAAAGGTTAGTAGGAAATACCATTGATAGAATTTGGAAAAATATTTTGGTATTAAAATATAAAGTATTTGAAAAAAAAATGAAATTTGTGATAAAACTGCAGCAAAAAACGCATAAGATTAAAGATAGGATACAACTAACATAATTTCCAGTCGGTCTTTTGCTGATGACCGTATTTAGCTCCCTACCAACCAGAGGTATATATTTAATAGTAATAGAGAATTTTATAAATAAAGGTACCAAACGGAACAGAAAGAAACTTATATGCACACCTTTTATTAATTAAAAACAATATTGTTACACACCTACAATGTTAGTACATGATATGATCTAGGTATCATCAGTTACCCAATAATTAATAAAGTTTTCAACAAAGTACCTTTCTTTTACCCTGACTGTCAGATCAAAACTGAACTTGTTGTGAATGATTAGGAAAAAGTCTTTTTTTTCTGGGAATGTCGTAACATAATGATGTAACCGGCAATTGCAGCAGTAAAATGGAACTAGTTAATTATTAAAAGTACTTCAAAAGGAATTCGAAGTTAATTAACCGAGTCATTGTTATGCCTAGAGTTTTTTATAACTTGATTTGTACAATCAAGTTATAAAAAACTACGCCTACTTCATACCCAGGAATCAAATAAAATCAAACTGTTTCATCATTGAATAGCACCTGTTAATGGCCTTAACCTATCTTTAAGACTATGAAGCAGTGCGTCGGAGTCGTTGTTCTAAAATACTTTTAATTCTATCGCGTTCCACTAAATTGAGAAGGAATATTTTGAAATATTCAAACTATAATAAAACTACAACGTCATCTGTTTATTTCAGAGCGGTAGCAGTTTATCTTCATTCATTGAAGTTGACTCCAAACAGTGGAGTCATACATGGAAATTTGGCATGTCTATATTATAAACAGGGCTTTATAGATCTCGCTATAGACACGTACAGGCGAGCCATAGAAGTTCAGCCCAATTTTCCAGACGCTTACTGCAATCTCGCTAATGCACTCAAAGAAAAGGGCCTCGCTTGCGAGGCGGAGGAATGTTACAACAATGCCTTACGACTATGCCCGTCACACGTTGACACTCTTAACAATCTCGGAAATGTTAAAAGAGAGCAAGGAAAAGTTGATGAAGCTACCAAACTGTACCTGAAAGCTTTAGAAGTATTTCCCAATTTCGCAGCCACTCACAGTAACTTGGCTTCGCTTTTACAACATCAAGGTATGTTCATACTGTATACAAGGTATTCTATCAAAACATGGCGAATTCGATAATGTAATAGCTAATTGCAAACAAGGTGAACTCGATAATGTAATAGTTAAATGCTAAACAAAATGCATTATTAAGCCGTGAGATCTGCTTAAATACGTACGTATACATAAGCAATATAGTACGAGAGCCCATGACCAAAATCATGTCGCATCGTGTCAATCAATGTAGAAAAGCCTAAGAATGTAAGAACGAGCATGAGTGAGCTAGAAAATGTTTGCACCCTCTCGGATAGGTTGGGTTTTCTTTTGACCTTTCATACAGAAAAAGGAAAAATTATTTTGTTGACTTATGCAGAAAACCTTAAGCTAATTTTACAGCTCCTACGTATTATGAAACGTTTGAGTTTTGGAATCAAGCCTTAATATTTTCTAATACCAAGAACATAAAATGTAATAATTATACTTTATTTTTGGAGCTACCACGCCCCCCAGTGGATTACTGCACGCCCCCCAAGTGGGGCGCGCCCCACCGGTTGGGAACCCATGGTTTAGCTTTAGATGATTCCGAACCCGACTCGGTGAGCAGTACCAGTTAGAAATGTTGCAGTTTTTCGAGGCCCATTTCTGCTATGTCAAATAAAAATTTACATCACAATATGTCTGATAATAAAAATGTAATATACATACCTAGGTTTCGTCATTTTATCACGAAAAAGTTTGTTTTCAGACATTTTGCACGTAACATGTCGACTGAGCGGATTTTCGAAAATGTAAAAAAAATACCGACCGTTCTCATAGCAACCCGGTTCCATTTTTCTAATTCTTTTGTTTGGCTGCCGGTCGACGAAATGGCAAAAATTTTGGTCAGGGCTCTCGTACTAATTGTACATTTTGATGCAAGTGTGCAAAGTTTGTCATTGCGTTTTGCAAGGGAGTAAACGGAGCCGAGAGTAGGTACAATGGCAAATGCTAACGCGTATCAAAAGTCGATTTTCAACACAATTGCAAAGGAAAAATAAATGTTTTAAAATAATTAATCTTTATTTCTTGACAATAATAAATAATTTGATCAAATTCCTTAGTATTTGTTTAACAGATTTAATTTATTTACACAGTTTATAATTATATACATAAATTTAAAAAAATGCTTGACACAAAAAAAACGCACATCTCTGACTAGTAAATATTGTGTTGTGGTTTACTTTCCCGCACCAGTGCGGGAATGGAAAGTAACAAGCATGCGTGTTTAATACACTGCATTTCGAACCTAAAATTGGTGCAAGAAGAGCTAACGTGTACTTTTAGAGCAAATGTGTTGTAATAAATATCTCTTGTCATACATAAACTTACGCCTTCTTCACATGGGGGTAGGCAGAAACTACAGAACGCCACCTGCTACGATCCTTACAAACTCTTTTTGTCTTGTTTACGTTCATACATCTGGTCATACACGCATGCCAGTTGCGAGTACTACGTAAAGTAGTATTCTGTTCTTTAGAAAGTTCAGGTTCAGGAGGACCTAGGGCGGGGTTCCGGTGTTTCCACTTACATCTGCCTTGTAAATATCTTGTGTTAGTCGCCTTTCATTCATCATTTCAACATGACCAAACCATCTATGCATACTCTTCTTAATTATTGTCACTAAATGTTCTTTTATGTCATACAGGAATACTTTTTGTGCCAATCTGTACATAATAATATACATACATGCCTAAGTGGAAAACAATAGAACAACACAATAATTAGTGTGTATATTATAATAACATTCGACAATTAGTTCTACCTTGGTAAAATTAGGATTTAAAACAGAACGTAATAGATTGTGCTAACAGTCTAAACGAAAATTAATTTGCACTTATATGGTCATGGAACCTTGGTAAGAAAACTCATTTTTGATACATGGTCCTAATTATAAATGTAAATAGACATTCCACGAACGGTTACTATGATCAATTTCAGTTTTAATAGTTGTTTTAATATTGAAATTACAGGCAAACTTCATGAAGCGTTGATGCATTACAGACAAGCTATAAATATTCAGCCAAATTTTGCTGACGCTTATAGCAATATGGGAAATACTCTCAGAGAGTTGCAGGATATAACAGGTGCTCTTGTTTGCTTCAAGAAAGCAATAGAGATAAACCCAACATTCGCCGATGCACATTGTAATTTAGCAAGTATTTACAAAGATTTGGGGAGAATACATGAAGCTATTGAATCTTATAAAAACGCGTTAAAGTTCAAACCCGATTTTCCCGATGCCTATTGCAATTTAACACACTGTTTACAAATAATTTGCAACTGGGATGGTTACGAGGAGCGAATGCATAACGTAGTATCAATAGTAGAAGATCAATTAAACATGGAAAAACTTACCTCCGTACATCCACATCATTCCATTTTGTATCCATTGAAAAATAAAGCAAGAAGAGATATAGCCACACGACATGCCAACTTGTACACAGAGAAAGTGAATATGTTGAGTAAAGTTATATTTTTACATAACAAAGAACGGAAAGGGCGATTACGTATTGGATATGTGAGCAGTGATTTTGGTAATCATCCAACTTCCCACCTAATGCAGTCCATACCAGGTCTACACGATAACTCAAAAGTGGAAATCTTTTGCTATGCTTTGAATCTTGATGATGGCACCACATTCCGTAGTAGAATAGTTAAGGACTCTGAACATTTTGTCGATTTATCTTCAGTATCCTGTTATGTTGAAGCAGCAAACAAAATAAATCGAGATGGTATACATATTCTAGTGAATATGAATGGCTATACTAAAGGCGCACGGAATGAGATTTTTGCTTTGAAACCAGCTCCCATTCAAGTAATGTGGCTAGGATATCCGGGAACTAGCGGTGCACAATACATGGACTACGTAATAACCGACGAAATATGCTCGCCTATGTCTACTACATTAGATTTTAGTGAAAAGTTTGCGTTTATGCCATACACATATTTTGTTGGTGACCACAAACAAATGTTTCCACATTTGAAAACACACTATAAAGCTATAACTGGTCATGGAAATGGTTCTAATCAAAATATGGCTCTCATAAATTGTGCTGATAGTATAGATATCAACAAAGTATTAAGTATGACCGAAAAAGTTAAAATGATTGAATACAAAGATTTACTACCGATTGAAATATGCGAAAAGGAAATAAACATTCCAGATTCCGTAATTGAGACCACCGTAGACCCCAATATTACGCAGGTATTATTTTTTTACTTTATTATTAATAGTTTTAACAAAAGTTACCAGTTGCTTACATAAATTACTTAATTTTTATTGTTAAAGGTATTGGTCGACGGTATAACTATACAGAACGGTTTATCGGTAAACATTTGTAACAAAAAAGTAGCAGCCGCAGAGGAAATACTCGAAAATATAATACTCACAACAAGAAAACAATACGGTTTGCCAGATGAAGCAATCGTTTTCTGTAATTTCAATCAGTTGTACAAAATGGACCCCAAAGTCATGGAAATATGGGTGAACATACTGAAAAAGGTACCGAATAGCGTTCTCTGGCTGTTAAGTTTCCCTGCTGCTGGCGAACCGAATGTACATAAATATGCCCAGAATTTAGGTACTGACTTTATTTATTTACTTATTGTAGACATGATTGATGATGGGTATAACTATTATAATGGTTTGCAGGGTTACCACCTGGCCGCATCATATTTTCTAGCATCGCTTGCAAGGAGGAACACGTGAGGCGTGGACAGTTAGCAGATATTTGTTTAGATACGCCTTTGTGCAACGGGCATACGACTACTATGGACGTTTTATGGGCAGGAACGCCGGTCGTAACACTCCCAGGAGAAACTTTAGCTTCCCGGTATTTTCATACTATCTATAAATATTATTAACTAACACCAGAGACAACAAATTTATGAACTGGTCATTAACTGAATTTTCATATTTATTTTACAGCGTTGCCGCGTCTCAGCTAAATGCTCTGGGTTGTCCGGAACTGATAGCCATAAGTAAAAGACAATACGAAGATATCGCTGTTAAATTGGGAACAAATATAAATTAGTAAGTATTTTAACGTGTGTACGTTGTAGAGTCATCTTTTTTCATCTTTGATTGAAACCAATAGCGTGCGACCGAGTAATTATTTACTAACGCATTATTGAGTAGTTTGTGATTGGTTACGTTGTGTATGGACCGCCATTGAAATGAATACTAGTGTTGTGACATTCTGGCTACTTATTGATCATTTGAGTTTATAGCTACAAACGGTTTGTAACTGATAGGTAAGAGTTTTGAGTACCGTCGTAGGCGACGGGCCTGACAATATTTTTTTTAAGCCCCAATCGTCGCAAACTGATCCCAAGTAATTAGCAATCATTATTACGGCAACTTGGTTAATAAAGGAAATTAATACATAAATTGGACAACATTAACAATCTGCTTGCCAGTTTATGTCCGGTAATTTACGTTCGGTAATTGTACCGAAATACCGCTTGTGTTGTTCTGATACACTGTTTCAATAAGATATTCCTCGAATGACATACAAACTGAAAGAAGAGTATAGAGTGCTTAACTGATCAAACTTAACTCTTATCATTATCACACACACTCGGAACACACACAGTTATTGTTGAAATATTTAACTTTTTTTGTATTTGTATTTTCTGTTTCACGAACTGTTGCCAAATAAATGATGTTCTTTATTATCTTTTTTTCTTTATATAATATAGTCAAATTCAAGAAACATACTCAAAACTAATTTTCTTTTACAGTCGAAAATATGTTCGGGCTAAAGTTTCAAAAGCACGTTTAGATAGCACCTTATTCGACTGCAAACACTATGTTCGTGGGCTTGAAGCGCTCTATGAGAAAATGTGGAAACGATACGAGAATGGAGAAAAGCCGGAGCATATGTACGCTGTTGGATAAAGTTAGATTTTAACGAGAGAAAAGGTAATAAACTCAAAATATTAAGTTGTTAGTGGTTTTGGTTAGTAGTGGTCATGTTTGACTTAAAGCTGTGCGAGTCTCTAAGTTTTATTATTCATATAGATATTCAAGGCTGGCTCCAGCACTCTAAAACATAATGGTTTCATTATTCTATGCGAGGCAGATAGTAGTGCATTAGCTGACTTTGAATGTTCTGACATTAAATACATTTGAATTGTATACGAAAATCAAACAATCAATCTTATTGACAACTTAGGACCATTACTATAGGGCGCAATTGCACACGACATTTATATTGGCTCAGAAGTTTTATTAATCGTATAGAAATTTAAGGCTGGCTCCAGCACTCTAAAACATAATGGATTCATTATTATATGCAGGTTACAGATAGTAGTGCGTTAGCTGACTTTCAATGTTCTGACTTTAAATACATTGGAATAGTATACGAAAATCAAAAAAACAATCTTATTGACAACTTAATACGATTACTTTATGGTATAATTCCAGTCGAGTGCAATTATATTGGCTCAGTTCAGTAGATTTTGATTGACGTAGTAGTTTACTGCAATTTGTACACGGCATGTGGCGATGAAGTGGTTCGTAATTTAAAAGCTTCTTCGATTGATCGCCATTGCAATTTAGAAATGAAATGCGTATTTTCATCAGTGATTAAGGGTTTTTAGAGGTTTTATAATACTTTATTTCTAAATCCTTGGATAGAGATTTAATTTCTATATTAACATTGTTGTTACTTTTATTTTTTTGTTGTTGTTGT
Source organism: Tiliacea aurago (assembly GCA_948098905.1). Lineage (NCBI taxonomy): Eukaryota > Metazoa > Arthropoda > Insecta > Lepidoptera > Noctuidae > Tiliacea > Tiliacea aurago. Next base: position 22,350,333 of record OX402576.1, read on the forward strand.
GAGGTTTACTTGCAATGTAATGCGAATGTTATTTTCCTTGTAATCGCTGTTTGTCAAACATTCCGTTAGAGGAGACGAGAAGAACAACCCAACTATAGAGAGATATTGATTATGACCATGTCGTCATAATGGCATCTATCTCGCAAAGCGAAGGTTTGAGATGTACTCGCCGTTCACATTAATGTCCTGTCCTGTTAATATTTGTAAGAAACTAGGTTACGGGCGTAAATAAAAAGCAGTGCTTTGAATTTAAATAACGTTCACTATATTTGAACGTTTCACAAGGAAGGAATTATGTCTTTGTCAGTTGTCGGTTTTTTATTAATCATTGAGTGACAGTACTGAAAGTGTTGCCATTAACAGAAAGTAAGAATTGATTTATTTTTGCACAGTCAAATCGTCTAAATACCAACAATATTGATTTACTTTCATTTTCTGTACGGTTTTGTTACGGCCAAGACTTTTACGAGTTGTAGGTCGTAGGTTCGATCCCAGACAGGCGCATTACTTTGTGTTAATTATTTCATCACCACTGCTCTCATAACGGTGAAGGAAAACATCGCGAGGAAAAAAAATCTACGAACCCGCACTGAGCCCGTGTGGTGTATTACGGCCCACTCACTCCCTCTCACCGAAAGGAGGCCTGCATCCCAGCAGTGGGAACATTACAGCCTGATTATACTTGTATACTCGTATTTTTTACATAAGACCTCCAAATCCAAGTTCCCTTTTGAATTAATAGAATAGAATAGAAACTATATTTTCAGACACATAGTCCATAAATTACAAAACATTACAATATAAAAACACAAAACAAATCAAATAAAATAACATGCACGTTAAATAAAATAAACGCAAATATAAATAAAATTATTTAAGGCACTGGAATGACGCTCTGTGAGTCGTCATCCAATGCCACATTATGGGGCTGTCCATCCTGCTGGCCACAGTAGCCAAAAGACTGTTGGGACTATCGTGCACTCGTCGCATCAGGGACGCTATACGCAGACGCATCAGCGCGTAAAAATCCGGCACGCCGGTTTCCGCGAACATCTCCGACGCACTGCAAAAGCGCGGTAGTCCCAACATCACCCTGAAGGCGTTGTTATATTGGACTCAATTAAATCTGCATCATCATTTCAGCCGAAAGATGTCCTCTGCTGGACATAGGCCTCCCACAAAGGGGGGGTTTGCTATAATCGCCATGCTTGGCAGGCGGGTTGGCGATCGCAATATGGTGTTAAAATGCATAGAGAGCTCTGCTGCCCATTCTCTAGTAAGTCCCTTAGTCACCTTTTACGACACCCACGGGAAGAAATAGGGAGGTTCTATTACGTCCAGTTCCACACGGACACCTAAAACGTAAATCTGCATAATAAATTATAAACATACAAAAAATGTTCTTTTACAGATTTGAACTATTTTACAATTGAACACAAATGGAAACATTAACTAGCGGTCCGTCCAGATGCTGTCCATACGGAATTCACAGGTTTTAGCGTAATTAATTCATCATAATTAATCAATGATAAACGTAAGTACTTACTTATTATGTGTACAATTTGTGCTATGAATAAAAATTATTGTATTTTTGTTGGTCTTTTATTTTGACTTCATATAAATATTAAACAGATTAAGCCAAATAGTTACAAAACGGGTTTTTGCGAATCTGACTCCTCCACAATAAAGGTTCCGAAACAAACTACACTGAGCAGTCTGCGAAACGGTCGCTGGCTTGCTGTAATTACTATATTGCGAGTAATAAATAATGTTAAATAAACCTGTGCTAGCTCCTAAACTATACATCTAAATGACTAAAGGTCAGTTTCTCGAAACAAATCAAATCCATTCAAACGAAAGTTATCGCAAAATTAATGCGACTAAAGCCGCGCCATTAGGCAAGTCTTGCATACAAGTATGACGTCACAATTGCGTACAAGTTGCTTGCATTGGAAACAAGTTTTCGAGAGTGTTCAAATTTCATGCAGGTTTTTCTTGCATACAAGTGGAGGTGTTCAACAATTGAGTAGGACATCATACAGCGAGAGATACCATGCGCATACTCTTCACTCGTTCACAATTCGAAACGTGCAAACAACGTTTGCGCGTTCAATTTGCACGTCACTTGACTATGAAAATGTACAAGTTCAAACTTCCTCATACAAGTTGTAGCTTGTATGCAGGTTTGTTCAAGTTGTATACAATTTGCAACTTGCAAACAAGTAACTTGCCTAATGGTATCGTGCCATAATTGTCAAGCGCGTGTCAGTTATGTGGATAAATATTAATAAGTAGGTAATGACATCCACAATGAACAAGTTTTGAGTGTCAGAACCTATAAATACGGTGAGTAGGGAAAGGATTTCATGAAAAAAGCACAGAAAGACAAGACTATACATTTATTTCAATTAGGCTTGTGAGTTCATAATATATTCATTTAGTTAATTCAGATAAGTAGGTAGGTATCCATAGTGTTAGTCACACACATTTAGATTAGGTTTGGATTGATTTTTAGTTGTTTTTTTAGATTTTATATTAGTTTACAATAAGTACCTAAGTTATATTACCACACTATTATGAGATCCACAAAAGCAATTCTACAAGACAAACCCAATACAAAAGCACCAGAGGTTACATTACATGCAAATACCTGGGGGTATTTGCATGTAATGTAAACTCTGGTGCTTCCGCATTGGACTATCAATACTTTCATAAATTGACCCCTGTCACAGGGAGGCAGCTCTCTTGCGTGAGATTGCGAAATAATCATCTATACGAGCTTGAGTAAACATGCCTGATGCACTATAGAACCAGGGCAGCCGCAACAGCACTATGAAAGCATTATTGTATTGCACACGGAGGATGTCATAAGTTCTCCGGGTATACTTGACCCACAAGCTGCACGTGTAAAAGGACTGGCAGTAGGCCTTAAAAAGTAGCACCTCTACTTCTCTAGTACAACGTGCAAACCTGCAGGCCAGCATGTTGCACCGGATTGCCAATGACCTTTTCTCTCTCCATGTCAGCATCATCATTCAGATCTTCCATCATAATATGTCCCAAATATCGAAAATGTGACACCCTGGAGAGCGCCTCACCGCTCAGAGACACTGGAGGAATAACATGGGTAACTTACATCTACCTCTAAACACCACAAGTTCACTCTTCTTTGTGTTAAGTATATAGAAGACCATGCGTGTCAGCATAAGTTTCACAGGTAGTCAGCAATGTTCTTAAAGCATTTATTGAGGGGCTGAGTAAAGCTATATCATCTACATAAGTTATGCTGTTCACACACCGTTCACTTATATAGCAACTAACTTGTGTGTTAGCCAGCTTATCAATAAGTTCGTTTATGTACAGATTGAAGAGGGCAGGTGAGGTCAGTCCCCTCTGTCTCACCCCGCACTCCAGCCTGTACACATCCGAGAGGACATCCGACCATCTGACTTGATTATTTTGGTTGTTGTACCGAAACTTCAACAAACCAATTAATTCACTTGGGAACCCAGCTTTACATAATTTTTCCCACAATGTATCATATTTAACTAGGTCAAAGGCCTTCGAGAGGGCAAGGAAGACAGCATACACAGGCGTATCTCTGTCGGTATAGTACCTGGCAATATTCTTGAGCGACAGGATTGCACTCTCAGTGGACAGCCCAGCCCGGAAAACGAAATGCGCGTCAAGCAATTTTAGATGTTTTTTTAACTGTCGCTCAAGCAGACTATCAAGAACTTTAGCAGTTGTTGTAGCCAACGAGATGGGTCTGTAGTTGTTTCTATCAGAACCATCACCAGTTCTATTTTTTACAATCAGTACAACTATAGTTTTCGTTAGGTTTGTTGGTAAGTAATAATGTTTGATACAAAAACTAAAAAGCATAGAAAGAATTCTAGGTATATGAGGACCAGCAAACCTTAGATGTTCAATACTGATGCCATCATGTCCTGGTGATTTCCTTTTGTCATACGTTTGATCACCTCACGAATGTCCTTTGCTGTAACTATTTGGCCAGTATCATGAAAGAAAGGATTCGAATAAAATACATTTATTTAGCACATACTAAAAGGCACACAATATCACACATGTGGGTCTCAATATCAAACATGCCTAGCCTGACGCGGTGACTTCACTTCAACTATTCATGAATAAATTGGCTATTGACCTTGGCTCAACTTCATTATCAACACTGATTGGAATACCAGGCTTAAAGTTTTGTTACCAGTCTGTTTCTAAAATTTCTAAAAGATTTTGTTATTATATTCAGTAGCTAATATGTCCTTATAACTTTATCCTGATTGTTTTGACAATCATCATCATCATTTCAGCCGAAAGACGTCCACTGTTGGACACAGGCCTCCCCTCGTCCCCCAATGGGAGGCGGTTGTCATAATCGCCACGCTTGGCAGGTGGGTTGGCGATCCCAGTATGGTGTTAAAAGCATAGAGAACGCTGGTGCCCATTCTCTAGTAAATCCCTTAGTCGCCTTTTACGACACCTACGGGAAGAAATGGGATGGTGATATTCTTTGCGTCCGGCACAACACGGAAGGCAAGGTTTTGACAATACTTTAAGTTTTTCTTGATTTTTTTTCTGGTAGTATTCATTTCATAGTATGGCCCTGTAATAAGTTTATCTTGTAAAGAGGCTGAATGGAATGCCAGGTAATCTTTTCTTAATTGGGTAGAAACCCAGTTAAGAAAAAAAACCCTATCATTCCATTGAGACTCTTTTACATGTAGGTATATTACAACCTATTATACTGCCAACCCTGCGCTCTCTTTCATTATAAGTAGACGCAGCTGCCCTAGATAATGCTTTTATAATATTATCGTACATTTATCAATTATAACCCTGTGATTTACATTCTTACACATCATATTATTACATTTTTTTAATTCAACAGGAAAGTCCATTATCCTTGGGTAGTTGTTTCATTTTTGGCTATAATTCTGATCCCCGTCCTTCCACAGTACTTTAGTGTCTAAAGTTGTATTTAAGCTAGTGGGAAGAAAGGGTCTTACTATGTTAATGTTGCAGTGAATTTCAAAGGGAAAATGATCTGACCAATAAATATCATGCCTTTTTTTTCCGGGTGGAATTATCAAATAACGTCTCCCGCTCTGTGCGGAGCGGGAGGGCGTGTCAGACTTTTACTGACTAAAACCCACCCGTGTTCCTTCATTTGCCCGTGTTCCAAGGCCACGATATCCCTTTCGGACAAACTCGCAACGACTTTAATATCAACAAGACAATGGTCAAGCCAACGCTACAGCCATGACTGTCACTGATACAAGTATACATGTCAAAGTCGAGACCAAAATTAGGTATATCAGAAATAACCATAATCTACTCTTGTTCGCAACAAAAGTCATTTAGTTCCTTAAAAAATAAGCTTCCAGGGTGAGAGGTAAAATCTCCTAATACGAAAACTGATTCTACACTATTGCTATCAACTATTGCTACGATTTCACTAAGGCAGTCACAGAATTCAGCTAAATTATGAATATCAACTAAATTATGGTCAACTGGAATATAAACACTAAACATAAGAAAGGATCGGTCAGATATGGTTATTTTAACTACAGATAACCCATCACTGTTACAGTTAATCACTGACTAAGAGTTAAACTTAGTTTTATTCCAGAGAAGAGCAACTCTATCGTACAGTCGACCCTGCAAAATACCTGATGAAGTATCCACTGCTGACTTTCCAAAGAAATCAAAAGCTTGACTGACAGGAGTACATCATGAGGCAGCAACCAGGTCTCCTGAGACCTAACACTGTCTGGGTGGTCTCTTAAACTGTGTGATCTCATAAAAGACTAACAATTAAAATAAATTAGTTATTATAACAGATGAACTATCCATTAGATAAATACCTCTTATTGTTTACAAAACGCCTGAAGGTTATTCCATCGGGCCAGAGGTTTTCTACACTCGCGAGCAATAAACTGGAATCACTGGAAATTAAAACAAATAACGCTTGGTAAAAATGCTTCAATTCCCCTACTCCTTGTAGGCGAATTGAAGGAAAGAGAGGTTTTTTTTTTTCAATTTATAATTATTTATGTTAATTTAATATAATATTTTTTTTTTTTTTTATAATATATTTATTATGATTACTGGCCACTAGCCCTACCAGTGTCTCAAATTAATGTCGCTACTGTAGCGGCACGCTGTTTATATAAAAGGCAACCGTGACTAACTGGTCTATCAAGCTGTAGCTCAAACCACTAAACGGATTGGGTTGAAAATTAGCACAAAGATAGCTATTATGACGGAGGCACCCGCTAAGAAGGGTTTTTGGAAATTCGACCTTGAAGGGGGTAAAAATAGGGGATTTTGTATGTATGAAAAATCTTATTCCTTGAGTTAATAAACCTGAAACTTGGCACGAATACTAACGAAAACTACTAAAGGGGGATTCGGGGATGCCAAAGTTTGTACATAAGAATTTTAACGCGCGGTTCGACTAACTCAAAACTCAGTACTTTTATTTTAGTTTATTTTATTTTATTTGGGAAGACAAACAATCGTACATTGTATATTAAATCTAGATACAGAGTATGCTATAAGTAAATGTACAATCCACTACGTTTCCACATGTTACTATTATAAAAGATACAGTTTTGGAAAATTAAATAAAATCAATATACATATACGAATACAATTATTTCGCAATCATAAAACCAAAAAGTTAATACATACATACTAAAATGCTACATAATGATTAAAAATTGTGAGGAAGGCGCTTAATCATTTGTTTTTTTGTTACTTAAAACCAAAAATAAAGATCAACATGTATCAAGGTTTAAAAAAATAGTAATATATAAGATAGATTAATCATTTGGAAAATTCGTAGGATTACTTGTCAAGAAATAAATAAAACTTGTTTCATGCTTTGTCAAAAACAACTCATTCAGGGGGTGAAAAGAGTAGGTAGTCTATAATCAACATGGGTATAATTTTTAAGGTTTTTCAGAACGTTGATCACGTAAATGTCATAAATTTTGAAATTTATTACTCATGAACAACAAAAAAAAATGGTAAGAACCAGGAGAACTCCTGAAAAATTTACGTCAGGAAAAGCAATATGTTGTAAAAGGTGATGAGCAGTTGACATTAGGCTATTGTAACTTAGATAAATTACAAACTGACCAACTAAAAACTGAAAAATAAAAATCTTTTAACAGAAACTACCGACTGGATAAATTGCTTAGCAACTATATTAAAGTACCTAATCGAATTCTAATCCGTGAAATACTTATTATTAAGTAGTTCCGGTGGCCACATCACAAAATGGTGCTTTCCGCGAGCAAAGGCACGAGTTACTATGATAAAAAATACTCGAATCACTATAGGTGTACCTATAAAATTGGATGCTTTCCCTTGATTTCCATGGGATCCCCTCATCAGATTCTGACTAAATACTAATGGGACCACCTTGAGAGTATAGCCTTTCAAACAAAAAAGAAAAATAATAGTATAAAGAAGAGAAATAATTTTCAAAATCGATCCACAATTGACGGAGAAATCGGGAACATAAAAAAAAACGTACCTACCTACAGACGAACATATACCCACCTCCTTTTTGGAAGTCAGTTAAAACGATTTGCTGGGCAGACTTACTCGTAGTTGCCTGCGACTCTTACTGCGGGCCGAGCAGGGGCGTGCCAAGACGTTTGTGACAAGACATGATAAATTATGTCAAGTCAATTTGTACTAGCATTTTATGACCAAACAGTTTTATCGCTCAAACTGTGATAGAATGTGTGACTCATGTCACAGTAGGCCTTGCTCGCCCCGCAGGAGTCCTTTCTTGTCTATCTTCAATACGTTCGATGAACAAAAATATTAACCATTTTGTATGAAAACAAATATTGTGGTTTTGTAATATTTTCTGAAGATGTGATACTGAATGCCCAATATATTATCTCAGATAGGCGTAGTCAGAATTAGTTTGGGGGATTGAATGTTATGTTACTTAAAATCACGTGTAAAAAAACACAATATAAATAAATATTAGATAAATAACATAAAATAATTATTTATCATTACATCCCCAAACTAATTCTTACTAGCTACGCCTGCTTAAGTTATACTGAGCATTCTGTATCACAACTTAGCAAAATATCAATGTTAAAATCATAATTTTCTTGTAAAACTAAAAATATTAATTCTGTAAACACATATTTCCTAGGGTCGTGATTTTATTTTTTGCTTTGTTCTACACAATATTGCCTGCTAATGGCAAAAACCGTGAATTTCGTGGGTTGATTCAGCACATCCGATATAAAAGGATAAAAAACGAAGCTCACGAAAACAAGGTTGATCCCCCAGGGTCCAGATATAGGTACTTATATATTTATACAGATTTTTACAATTCGTTATTTTTATAAAGACTAAAATACAGGATTTTAAAAATATTAGCATGGTAACCACCGTAAATATTTCCGAAGGTATCGCTAGAACTTGGCTAAAAAACTGTACATGTTTCGGAACGCTTCGCGCACGCGCTTTGTGTCAACAAATCACAGCGGCGTTAAACGTGCTGAAATAATAATGGCCAATAACAGACGGTATACAGCACGGCGCGCCGCACAGCACACCGTCTGTGATTGGCCATTAGTATTTTAGCGCGTTTTATTGTAATTTTGTAGAATTGAAGCGGGAATATCGCGTCAAATTATCTATGGTATCGTAGGGAGTCGAACATAAAATATAATTTGGCGCCATCCATATTCAACATACCGTGAATTTATTCTAATATTGTTGAAAAATATTTGTGTCCAATTGTCTGTTTTATTGAAGGAATTTTTTGAAGCAATGTAGGAAGTCTGAGCGCTTCCCACACAATAGTTGGGTTTATGCTTTTGTTCAGTCAAATTTAGTTCGTAAATTGTATCATATTATCGTAAATATTAATAATTCATAGTATTCATTCAAATTATTTAATCTCTTTATTTGCATAAGGTTTAAGATTTGCTACGAGTTCCGGATTAGTTTTTGGTTTTGATTTTCTCTTTCGTAAAGTCAGCTTTGAACTTGGAATTTGATTTACTTCGTGTTAAGGTTTTTTTGTTAGGAGTATTTATTGCTTATTTAAAGAAAATATTAATATTAAAGGAAAAAATGATCAATATACTGTCGTCCCCATGAGTCCGCGTATCTCTGGTCAGTTTATTGTAGATGACGGCGCCTGTTTGTTCCGTGCTCTTTTTAGGGTTCCGTAGCCAAATGGCAAAAAACGGAACCCTTATGGATTCGTCATGTCTGTCTGTCTGTCTGTCCGTCCGTATGTCACAGCCACTTTTTTCCGAAACTATAAGAACTATACTGTTGAAACTTGGTAAGTAGATATATAGTATTCTGTGAACCGCATTAAGATTTTAACACAAAAATAGAAAAAAAAACAATACATTTTGCGGGTTCGCCATACTTAGAACTTTTTTTTTTTCATCAAACCCGTACGTGTGGGGTATCTATGGATAGGTCTTCAAAAATGATATTGAGGTTTCTAATATAATTTTTTTCTAAACTGAATAGTTTGCGCGAGAGACACTTCCAAAGTGGTAAAATGTGTCCCCCCCCCCCTGTAACTTCTAATATAACAGAACGATAAAACTAAAAAAAATATATGATGTACCATGTAAACTTCCACCGAAAATTGGTTTGAACGAGATCTAGTAAGTAGTTTTTTTTAATACGTCATAAATCGTAAACCGCAATTTACCTTTTGATAGATAATGGTACGGAACCCTTCGTGCACGAGTCCAACTTGCACTTGGCCGGTTTTTTTAAATGTATAGAACCCAAGAAAATGCGATGGCGGTGCGTTCACAAATTGTTAGATTCGTGGTAAATGACTGGACCAAGTTTTCAGTTATGTCCCACGACAGAAATGGTGATAATTATTCAACAGCAAATGAATATTATGCTGATAAGTTAAAAAAGGATTGATATTTCCATTTCGGTTTGAAGTCTATCGAAACGGTCTTTTAGACACAGAGTCCGGATCTAATGACTGTCCAGTACGATTTAGCCAAGATTTATCCAATGGACATTTTGACGCCTATTTTCCTATTGTTGCAAAAAAAAATACTCTGCGTCGTTTGGAGGTACCTGTCGAAGAGCGCGGTCCTTTACCAGATACTTCAGTATGCAGTGAAAATAGGGAAATAGCTCAGGGTTGTAAGGAGGTAGGTACCTGTTTTAGAGCTGGATCATTTGCCTCTGTTACACCTTTAGTACAGAGTGAATTTTCATTATTGTTCACTCTGTACAGATCATCGTCATTAAGACGCAGAAGCAAACCAGTTAGAACAAATGGTTGTACTCCCATCATCTTTTACGGGCGGGGTGGGCATAGGTACATGCACGAAAAAACTCAAGATGCTATGTTTTAGCATAGCTACGTTAGGAATTGCAGTCGTCCTGATCTTTTTATTACTTTTATGTGTAATACTCGCTAAGAGATAAAAGAGCAACTGCTTAGCATTATGCTGAGCGGTGGCCGTTTTGCGTGGATATGACGCATATTTTCCCCCTACTTGTTCTTTTTGTATCTATTATATGTTCTTTCTTTGCGTAATGTTTACCGCAAATAAACGTATTTTCTTTCTTTCTTTCCTTGCTTCAGGAACAAAAATCTCATGATCGACACGATATCATATCGAGAGTGTTTCGATTAAAGGTGAAGAAGATCATGAGCTTATTGACAAAGGGCAAAATATTTGGTGAAGTGAGATGCTATAATGTACTCAACCGAATGGAAAAAGAAAGGTATTTGTTTCTATATATCCATATTCTTTTATGGCTTCAGAATCGTATTACTCCGGATCAAATCGAAAATATTATTTGTGCTGAAATACCGGATCCCAAACGTGACCCAGAGCTTCACGAAATCGTTAAGTGTAGTATGATACATGACCCTTGTGGAACTTTTAATTGAATTTAACCGTGTATGAAAGATAACGCGTGTTGTAAACATTACCCCAAGGCATAGGGAAACTCAAACTGGTTATGACGGTTATCCATGTACAAGAGACGTTCACTAGATGACGGTGGGTTCTCTGTCGATATCAAAGGCGTAGACATAGATAATCGCTGGGTATTTCCTTTTAATCCAATATTATTAAGAACATTTAACGCTCACTTGAATGTGGAGTACTGTCATTCGGTGTAATTAATCAAATATATCTGTAAATATGTGACTATGGGTTAAGACCAGGCTTCTTTGCTTTAGAGAATGAGAGAGATGAAGTTAAAACTTACGCAAGTGGACGATATATAAGTTCATCAGAGGCAGTGTGGCGAATCTTTGAATTTCCCATTCATGAGCGTTTCTCTCCCGTAGTCCACCTCGCTGTCAATTTGGAAAACGCACAAAGGATTTATTTAACTAAACTCCTCTTCTTTTTTAATTTGTGTATAGAGGACGGCTTTGCAAAAACATTGCTTTATCCAAAAGCACCTGCATACTACATTTGGAAAAAACGAAAGTTCCAAAGAATAAAGAGAGGAGTAAAAGTTGAAGGCTGGCCAGGTGTCAAAAAAGAGCACGCTCTGGGCAGGGTTTATAATGCCATTCGAACTCCCATTAACCGAACTCTCATCAGAATGCTATCACCTTCGTATGCTTCTTCATGAGATCCGGGGACCAATTGCGTTCGAAGCTTTAAAAACTGTAGATGGTCATGTACATCCCACATTCCAATCAGCGTGCAAGGCTCATGGCTTGCTTGAAGATGATCAGCATTTGTACGCAGTACTGGAAAAGGCAGCACTTTGCCAATTACCGCACATGATTCGGGATCTGTTTACAATTATTTTAGTGTTCTGCCAAGTATCAGATCCCTTAAATCTTTGGTAGTAATTAAAAAAATACGTATCGGAATATTTTAAAAGGCAAGTATTTTGGTGGTTTTGGCACACCCTAATTTAGTGAAGAATATTGTCTATAAAGAAGTTTTGTAGATAATATTTTTTCTGTAAGTATGACATGAAAACATAGTTGACAGCAATAATCAAGAAATATGATCAATTAACTTACGTGAACATTATAGGTATTCCATCTTTGACAACAGTTGTATCAAAAATTCCCTGAATTGGCGGGTACAAACATTTTAAAACTCTTCCAATTTTACGTGTCCGTATGGATTGTGGAGCCATATCTCATATTTAAACGCGGGTGTACCAATATTTAGTAGTAAATTAGCCAATTTTGTAGGTCCATTCCTGGAATTTGTATACAACCGTTAAAAAGTTATAGAACGTTTAAGGTGGCTCGTCAATTCAGACGTCTTGATTGAGGAGCCACCTTAGAAATCAAAAACTAGCTGGCGGATATTTTTGAAAATTTTGTTGGATTTAGTAGTGTTTATGCCTAATCTGCACCAAAAAATGGGCTTTGTCCGGCTGAATTTGTGATAGCTACAATGCTTTGATTTATCATAAAAATGACCGATGAGCTTGTGAAGGCCGCAGGTATCCGCTGGATGCGGGAAGCACAGAACCGGTCGTTGTGGCGGTGCTTGGGGGAGGCTTATGTCCAGCAGTGGACGTCTTTCGGCTGACATGATGATGATGATGATGATCATAAACTTTTGAACATTTTGTTGGATTTAGTAGTGTTTATGCCTTATCTGCACAAAAACAAATGGGCTTTGTCCGGCTGAATTTGTGATAACTACAATGCTTCGATTTATCATAAAAATGACCGATGACCTTGTGAAGGCCGCAGGTATCCGCTGGATGCGGGAAGCACAGAACCGGTCGAAGTGGCGGTGCTTGGGGGAGGCTTATGTCCAGCAGTGGACGTCTTTCGGCTGACATGATGATGATGATGATCATAAAAATCGATCAATCAATCAACTTTTAATTTTTCTCACCACAATACATGTATTTTACATAAGTCAGATTCGACAATGATACACAATTCAGGTAAGTATATATTGTGGGAGACTGGTGCCTAAGCTAGGCTCGTGGCCTGTGTTTCAGGACACCAGGATCCCACCTCTTTACATTTTCATTTTATAAATTATGTACTAAGCGCGTTGACAGAATGTAGTAAGGCAAATCCATAAATTTCACCGCGCTGTTTCTCGGAAAGTCATCAACCAATTAAAACTTATTTTTAGTATAACTTAGTAGTAAATGTGTTCTTATTTGTGGAAAATCTATATAATTTAGGTAATACAACACATTTTATGTGGCGCCTCAATCCTGACGGTCTATAAAAATATATGTACGTAGATACTAAAGCAGTTGATAAAATCGGATAACAATAGCATGAATATTTAGTAGAAATTTCTACTAAATATTGGTGTAATCAAACATCCTACACATTCAGTATTTCAAAAGATATTAATAATTTAAACATTCCTTTACGATTAAGTGTATACCATGAATAGCTCAAACTATGATCATTAATAGAGTTTTATTTACACTTGAATCATTCTAAACCAACTAGTACTTAAATAATGAACACAATATAAAACCAAAGAATAATTTAAAAAAAAAACTAAAAGTGGATTATCCTATTTATTCTCAAACCAGTATTATAAAGATCGATGTCAACTTCCTGGCAAGTCGTATTGTGTACACGGCTCACCTTATCATGTTCGAGTTTTGTATAGATGGTTTTTGTCACTGGTACGTGCACCAAACGAGAGAGACGTGATACAGAATGCCCAGTAAACATGACGCAATTAAAGAACATACAACATAAACTGGCGCAGCGTATAATGCGATACAAAATACCGGCCAAGTACACAATGAAGAGTTCCGTAGTTGGGATGAATTTATCCAAAGAAAAAACTTATTATTGTAGTTGATAACATGTTCTCCCATACAACTTTGAACTTTAAATCTTGCCATAAGTAATTATATGAAAATATTTTGGTTGTTGGGAGAGCAGTGGTGGCCCAGTGTTAACGGCCTCAACTTACGAGTAGTAGGTCGCGGGTTCGAACCCAGATAGGCACTTTACTTTGTGTAAATTATTTCATCACCACTGCTCTCAAAACGGTGAAGCAAAACATCGTGAGGAAACAGGCATGTCCTAGAACTAAAAATTCGAAGACATGTGACATCCACCAACCCGCACTGGGCCGGCGTGGTGAATTACGGCCCACTCCCACTCACAGAAAGAGGAGGCCTGTGTCCCAACAGTGGGAACATTATAGGCTGATTATGATTATGATGATTTTGGTTGTTTTGTACTATTGCGAATTTTGGTTTCATAATAGTCGTAGCGAAAAAACTGACTATCCATAATGAAGTGACATTTATAATCCACCAACTACACTGACCGCTGGAACAAATTCTATAGCCCCAATGAGAGTGTATGTTATACCTTTAACTATAATGTGATATCGAGTGAACGGTATATCTTCTAAAATAAATTTGTCGCTGCCATTTAAATCAAACGACACAATATTGGATGGCCCATAATTAGAAGTTCCGTCATCATCGCAACAAATACAATGTATTTTTCTTCCTGAATGCAGATTGATTGCATCCTCAAAACATCGGTTGCCAAAACTTAAAAGAACATGTAAGTTTAATGGCAAAAATGCAATCTGTTTAGAGGTTGAAAGAAATAAACAGAAATCATTCTGACACTCTTTGGTGAAGACTGCACTACATAAATAATTTAAAATTACCTATACAAAAGTAAACGTAATGAACGTTACATTCATTTTTTCCCCTTTATCAAAATATAATACTGCGACTAAAGAAAAACGAGGATTTCTTTTAGAACAGATAGGTACAGTGTCTGATAGAAGTCTAATGTATTTAGGTATTATATCGTCGGAAAATATGTCTAATTGTTCTTTAAAAATAGAAACCTGGACATAAGCTAAGCTTAACAAATACATGATTAGGTCTAAGCTACATGTGTTCTTTAATCCTTGTAGAACTTTTGCCTATGAATACAGAATTGCAAAGGTTACTATTTTTTACGAATATAATTCTTAGTTTTAACCAATTTTATTATAACTCTCATGTCATCATAGATATTTCAAAATGACTCCTTAATTTTTATACCTTTACCTACTTATGATGGTACTGCATTTGTTTTTCTCGTTCGTTTTTATATTAATTCACAAGCTAGACACAAAAACATCGGCTATAAAGATAACGAGGATGGGGCGCTGATACCTATAAATACAAGATATTAAGTTATATTAGCTTAGGGTGGCAGCCCCCCTAAATGGGTCCAGGGACGGTGGACTTGGGGACGTCCGCCGCCCCCTATCACACTGGACCCGAGGTGGCGGCGCGTAGTGTTCCACGCGTGCCTCTTTGAGACGTCGTGGGGGGGGGGTCAAACACCTCACCCCCAGACTTGAGGTGGCCCGCAGAGGTGGGGCGGCACTAGCCGGGGATTGCGGAAGTAATAACACATCCCAAGATACCCGGCGCAAGTGTGGGAAGGGAACACTGGGGTGAGTTTTAGTCAGTAAGAGTCTGACAGACCCCACCACCCGCCTCAGGGCGGAGAACATCCATGAGGATTTTCCACCCCGTGAAAAAAAAAAGAAAAGATATTGGCTGTCACTGTACTAACCTTAAGGCCTATTCGGACATATTCCATCAAATAAGTTTATTACTTAATGAGGAAGGTTCTGTCCCCAAGTTGTGATGACTGTGGTATGCTTGATGATGTCTTTCATATTCTGATGGAGTGTGTTCGGAATGAAAATACTAGAATTCATGTTTTTGGACAATATAAAACGTACGATATTGGCTGTTGGAATGCCATCCTTGCTTTTCCAGTGTCCGATAAGGCTAAACAATTGTACAAGTTAGTGATAAGGTAGATAATAATCAACAATTTTGTGTTTTTCTGCACTGGGCGATGTGGTCGCTAAGCGACAAAGCCCTTTAAATAAATAAAAAAACAAAAAGTCCTATTTCTATTGTAAACCATGTTTTACTTGAAGGTGCAAATATATTATTTGATTTATTTGAGTTTTTGTACATGAAACTTTTTTTTGCATCCCCCCTCCAAATAACTAAAATATGCCGTAAAACTAAAACAGAACAAACCTACTTATTGACACAAAGGTTTATAATTTCCGTGTACCGCAAGTGAGTGTACTTGGTCCGTTGTTATTCCTATGTTATATAAACGACATTCCCAGATCCATAGAACATCCCATGACTCTATTTGCCGATGACTGTACTACAATATTTATAGGAAAAAACTTAGAAAGATATGAAAATGAAATAAATAATAGTTTAGGCTTAATTATTCAATGGCTGACCGATAACCACCTAAAAATTAATTTTGGAAAAACCCACATCATGAGTTTTAACCAGCGAACAAACTCTATTAACACTTCCGTCCCTATACATATTTTATGAAGTTGCTATGTTTATCAAAAATAACCATAGCCAATTTGAAACCCTATCCACTAAACGCCATCCAGGTGCTCTTAAGTCAAAAACCCATCAAACCGCCCTATTCTCAAAAAGTTTACTAGGAATGGCTCCAAAAATATTCAACATACTACCTAAATCGATAAAAGCTTTAAAAGACTTACATACTTTCAAAAAAACACTCCATAAGTTCCTAATACACAAAGCATATTATACTTTAACTGAATATTTAGAAGAAAAATAAAAACGTAACACCTCTTTCTCAAATGTACTTTACAACCTACTTACTTTAGTTAATAAGTTTAATTAATAACTATTGTTACCATAATTTTTATTATTTTGTTTGTCGATGTTTATTGCTAAAGTTTTTAAGACTTTTACTTAGCAGTATTTAACCTGCCTACACCTATTCTTTGTAAGATTTTTTTGTACGTCTTACAGGGCAGCACGTAGTGATACTATATTTTATTTTATTTTATTACAACATGTAACAACATTATACCTATGTGTACAAATAAATAAATTTGAATTTGAATTATAGACGAACGATGGTTTGTCATAAAAAAATGATTCTGTGCTAAACGTGGATTACATAATTTTGGGTTTAGAATGCGACTTCGTTGGTATTTAAAGAAAAAATCTTTTTACTTTGTCTTTATTTGGTGTATCAACGTACGTATTAAGGTCACTTTTAGAAAAGTTAATTTCCACAAACAAGAAATCGGCATACATTTTTAAGAATTCATCAATTCCATACTTCCGATACTTTGTCTTAAAAAGAAAATGTATCAGAGTTTTAAGAAAGCTTTCAATTCCAGAGGAGGATGGTGCATTATAGAGAGATTTAAAAAATGGTCGTAATAAATTTGTTATGATATAGAAACTCATTAAAGTTTCTATGGTTTTAAAAATAAAACTGAATTTCATAATTTCATTCTGTCAATACGCCTGAAATCTTTTCCTTATATTTTGCTGATTAAAACCATTTATTCTAAAGGTTTTATCTTATTTATCAATTTAAAGAAAATGGAGAGATTCTTGCGTCCCGAAAAATTAGACATTGATCCGTCTGACAGCTCCGCCTCGAAGGATTGGGAACGCTGGAAGAGGACATTCGAAAGCTTTTTGTCACATTGCGAAAAAGGTACGAATGATAGTAAAATTATCCTAGACTTACTCATAAATCATGTATCCGCTTGAATTTACTCGTTGTAACTGTCTCTCATTTACTCCTAATTAATAACAAAATATTTTAAATGTAAGGTCTTATTTTTAAATTCTTAAAAGGTAAGGGTTTATCCTTAAAAGCCGCTAGTGTCACGTTATGGAAGTGTTGCTCTGAGTACTCCGAGTGTAGATGTAAAGTATCGTGTGAGTAATGGCTGACTAAATACCTGTTACTTTAGCGTAACGGTTACTCACAAGCTTAATTATTATAATATACTTAGCATCCCTCTATTGTTTATTAGCTTTCTAAAACCACACTCAATTTCATAAGTATGAATTCCTAAATATTATTTATTATTTCTTTTAATCCTTTCCTTACTCTATTAATGAGATAAGGCGCTAGGCTTCTTTATATTTGGAATTCACTTAATCTCTGTCAGTGGGAGTGTGTCCAGTCTGGAGACGAGCGCTACAGGGTCGTATGGTGGAGGGGTGCGACCTTTTCTCCAAAGGGGGAAACTGACCTAAACACTAATATTAACAGAATTAGAAAAAACGTAAATTTTGTCAGCCTGGGGTCTTTTTGGAACAGTCACGTCGTTTATCAGTGAGTGCACCACTTATAAAAAGCTATTAACACACTCAATCAAATTTTTATCAAAGAAAAATAATATAATTTATGCCAGACATATGCGGGCAACAAGAAAGCAACAGAGTGAAGAAAATATCGATGTATATATTCAGGTACTAAAGTTAATGGCAAAAGACTGCAAATTTGAAAAAGTGGATGCTGAAACGAATAAACATGATAGTATAAGAGATGCATTTATTTCTGGCATCAAGTCAAACAAAATAAGACAACGATTACTTGAAAATCTGTCATTAACACTCGACCAAGCCTACAATCAGGCATTGTCGTTGGAAATGGCTGAATTGAGCTCACAGAACTACAATACTGCAAATATAAGTGCTGTTCAAAGTTTAAAAGAAGACAACGAACCTATAGCAGCAGCGTTTACTAAGCAAAAGTGTTTCTTCTGTGGTGGGCGTGTGCATCCTAGAAAGGATTGTCCAGCTGTCGATGCCAACTGCCAGATTTGTGATAAGAAGGGACACTATGCTAATGTATGTCGAAGCAAGAAACTTAATACTGTTGCGGTTCTAGTTAAGCAAGATACAAATAATAACAGATCTGCATGTATTGTAGCAGCATCACCGGATTCTCTGAAGAAAGCAACTGTAACAGCCTACATCCAGGGAATTCGTGCCCAAGCATTAATTGATACGGGCAGTTCTATCAGCTTTATGAATGAAGCCTGCTTTAAATTGTGTCGATTAAAGAAGAGATCTTGTAACCAAACGATTTCAATGGCTTCAACTACACTGACATCTCAAGTAGAGGGACAAACCTGTGTCTCGGCTAAAATTGGAGATCATAATTATGAAGGTCTGAATTTACTTATTGTAAAAAAACCTGTGCGCTGATTTTATTATTGGTCATGACATACTAGAGAAGCATTCTTCACTTGAGTTCTGTTTTGGAGGATCAAAAGATCCAATTAAGGTATGCAGTGTTGCTGCAGCAATTGTACCTGCTGTACCTTTGTTTTCGCATATTTCTCCCGAATGCAAGCCTGTCGCCATAAAATCTCGAAAATACAGTGAGGATGATAAAAAGTTTATTGGAGATGAAATAAGAAAACTTTTGGCTAAAGGAATTATTGAAGAAAGTATGTCACCCTGGAGTCTCAGACTCAAGTCCTCATTTCACAGAATACTAATCATACGAAACGTCTCGTTATCGATTATTCTCGAACAATAAATAGATACACACATTTAGATGCATACCCACTTCCAAACATAGAAGAAATGGTGACACAGATTCAAAATATCGTGTTTAGCGCTATAGACTTACAAAGCGCATATCACCAAGTCCCGGTTCTGCCAAAGGAGCGTCAATTTACTGCTTTTGAAGCACTTGGAAATTTTTACCAATTTCGGCGTATTCCATTTGGTGTCACTAACGGAGTGTCAAGTTTCCAAAGAACCATAGACTGGGTTATACGCAAAGAAGAGCAGTAAGTAGAGTTAAAGGAATGTATGCGCACTTGGATGACATCACGGTATGTGGAATAAAGCAGGAGGAACATGATGAAAACCTTAACAGATTTTTAGCAGCAACACAAAAATATGGATTTACTCTCAATAAAGAAAAGAGTACGTTTTCTCAAAAGTATATTAATATTCTGGGATACAATGTAGAGAACAACGTTATTAAGCCAGATGAGGAACGCTTAAGACCACTGTTGAGTTTACCACCACCATGCGACGTCCCATCACTGAGAAGAGTAATAGGAATGTTTGCACAGTAGATGGATCCCAAATTTCTCAGAAAGAATTCATGCTCTCGCTCATACACAAATATTTCCATTGAAAAATGAATTAGTTCAAAGTTTCGAAAGACTAAAATCTGATATTGCAAAATCAGCTGTTCACGCTATCGATCACAATGCACCATTCACTTTGGAAACAAATGCATCCCATAATTCCATCGCAGCAACTTTGTCACAATGCAATCGACCGGTTGCATTTTTTTTCCAGAATGCTAAATAATAGCGAACTCAACCACTCAGCTATAGAGAAAGAAGCTTACGCTATAGTGGAATCGTTCAGGAAATTACGTAATATTCTCATTGGCAAATCATTTCGTCTCATTACTGACCAACGATCTGTATCATTCATGTTTGATAATAAACTGACAAGCAAAATAAAGAATGAGAAAATACAGCGATCGTGCTTGGACTTAGCACCTTTCAAGTACGACATAGTGTACCGTCCCGGAAAGCAGAATTATGTGGCTGACGCACTTTCACGAGTTTGTGCTTCGGTACCGGTACGAACTGACAAACTAAAATCTTTGCATGAAGCTTTGTGTCACCCAGGAATAATGCGCATGAATCACTGGGTAAAGTATAAAAATTTGCCTTATTCTACTGAAGAAATTAGGAATATGACGAATTCCTGTCGGATATGTTCTGAAATAAAACCGAAATTCTATCGATCTGACTTACCAGATCCAATTTTAATAAAAGCAACTTCTCCTATGGAAAGATTAAGCATTGACTTTAAAGCTCCTGTACCATCAAATACAAGAAATAAATATATATTGACTGTAATCGATGAATATTCACGTTTTCCGTTTGCGTTCCCGTGCGCCGATATGAGTTCTACAACGGTCATAAAACATTTGAATGAGATATTTATGTTGTTTGGTATGCCATCTTACCTTCATTTGGATCGAGGAACTTCATTCGTATCGGCAGAAGTAAAGAATTTCTTGAATTCACGAGGCATTGCTTCTAGTAGAACCACTCCGTACAATCCAAGAGGAAATGGCCAAGTGGAACGTTTTAATGGAACTTTCAAATGGAAATCAATACAATTAGCTCTACGTTCACGCAATCTAGTAATAGAAAATTGGGAACAAGTTCTGCTTCAAGCTTTACATTCAATACGGTCTTTACTGTGTACAGCTACTTAATGTACGCCACATGAACGGATGTTTACGCATACTAGGCGATCATCGAATGGAGACTATACCTACTTCGTTGACAGAATCAGAACATGTGCTAATGCGGAAATTTAACCGTAACAATAAATATCAACCAGTCGTTGAGGAAGTGACGTTACTTCATGTAAATCCGGATTATTCCTATGTGCGTCTTGCAGATGGTCGAGAAACAACTATCTCTCATCGACACTTAGCACCATTAGGACAAGATAGTGAGAAAATCCAGGAAACACCTGAAGTATTAATGACACCCGAGATTCAGTCAACACTAACGAAGACGACTTCTACGATTCTCGAAGTATGAACGAAGAAGAGGAACAGCAACAGTTGACAGATCACCTAACAGTAGAAACCGATCACACGGCTACTGACAATCCAGCTACTGTTCAAGGAAGGTCCACTAGAAATCGAAGGCTTCCAGACCGCTACGGAGACTACGTTCTATACTGACGTCGCTGAGTCGTTCTCTTTTAAGCCTCTATATCATATGTTATGATATAGAAACTCATTAAAGTTTCTATGGTTTTAAAATTAAAACTGAATTTCATAATTTCATTCTGTCAATACGACTGAAATCTTTTCCTTGTATTTTGCTGATTAAAACCATTTTTTCTAAAGGTTTTATCTTATTTATCAAAATTAGACCATAATAGAAGTTTTGCAAGAATTCTTCTAAGCGAGGTTATAAAAGGCAGATAGAAATATATGTTTTTGTTAACATTTCCGATTTTTTGCATAAACTGTTTTTGTGCTTCGACTAATTTATCAAACCAATTCATGAAGTCTGTATTCACGGTATATGTTTCATCAAAATTGTCCCCTACGTCGTTTACTGATGATGATTGTTTCTATGTTTGGATTTCTATGTTTATTGTTTTGGATTTCTATGATTTTTAGGCGATTGTAAATTTGATTTTGGGCTGCTTGCCAAAATTAATAACTTTAGCAATGTCATCTTCATATTTACCGAGACAAACTGTAACTACATCTGAGATAACTTCTTTTGTGGTTTCAAAATCTTCACATGATTTTAAGTATTGGATGCATAAAAATACATAACGCGTAAATGTGTTTCGTTAAAACATGCTAAGTTATGTAAAGTTTCTATGAAATGACTTGTATCGAGCCTGATAAAAGTAGAAGAATGTCTGAAACATGACCTTCTATAATTACAAACAATTCTTTAATATATTCTTTTGTAGAATGAAATTATGTGAAAGCTTCGATATATGCTGCAATCAGGGCAGAAGAATCGTCCGAAATAATCTCATGTGGTGGGCTAACAACTGAACGGAGCCACTTTTTTTGCCAATCAAAGTTTGATTGTTTGTTGTGAGCATCAGTAATCATTTGTAATACAGGTACCGATTTGAATTTAGAATTTGCTGTAATAACACCTGCGTATAAAATAAAACTCTTATTGAGTATCGTTCCATCAGGTAGTCGCATTGGCTCAAAAAACGAACCCGTAGCGTCTATGGTAATAGTGGGTAATAGTTATTCGTTCGCATTTTAGAAAACAATGATTATCAAAAATAATTTGTTTTTCACTCCAGAAATAAACACAAAAATTGGGGCACTTACATACTAATGCCGAGTAATGCCACGAATAAAGCTATGAGTAGTTTTTCCCGTAATCGATAAAGAGATAATTGGATTGAGATCAAGCCACTGTCCTTTTTTCGACTCAGACTTTATTTGTAACGAAGCAAGAGAAGGCAACGCTGGTGAGGTCGTAATCTCGTATGCGTTTTTTTGAGCACATAGAATCTCTGAAGCTAACACGTTATGCTACTAAGCTCGTTATGCTTTTTAGGGTTCCGTACCAAAATGGACAAAAGAAACCCTTATGGTGAGACTAAATCTGTCTGTCTGTTTTATAAACGCACGCGCTGCATCCAGGTGCAAGGTAATTTTGTATACTTATAAATATTTGTTTTTAAAAGGTTGGACCATCTGTATTTTGGCATTGTTCTATATTTTTTATATTTGGTAGTTACGGGTTTTCTCTGTTACGTATACAAAGATTGAATTTTTTCCAGTAATGCAAATGTCCAATACAAATGAAAATATTTTCGACTCCATTTCTTCAGCCCTGATGTCTAATGTATGATTATCGGAGGACTGCTGCTTCGACTAATTTCATTATCATCACTGAAATCGGACTTCTCATTTGACCTTGTCATTAATGCAAGTCATTTTGTCATAATGTATTAAAGGCGGTTTGCTCCTAATCTTTGTTTTTTAGAATATTTTATTTTTTCCTGTCATTCCTTTTATGTTAGCAAGAATATGTTGAACATATTCTTGCTAACATAAAAGGAATGACAGGAAAAAATAAAATATTCTAAAAACATAAACACACATACATGTTATCTTTTCGATCCATATAATACTTCTCAACAGTCCCGAGTTCGCTTAGCTCGCTCTTGCACTCAATAAAACATCAAAATGTTATCTTTTATAATTAATTTATAAACATATTCTAGGGTTCCACCATTTCAAAAAAGGATCTTTTCTGAATTTTATAATGTCGCGCCGCCACAAGTTCTCCTCTATCGCATCACCAAAATTCTCTGGGTTATTAGAATTGTCTTTTTTTAAACAAAATTGCGGCCTACTAATTAATTTTAGGTATTTTGACATGATTTTGACAGACGCAACTTAATAACGTCAAAAGTTTGAAATTTAAGTTCCGTTTCAAGCATTAGTTAGTGATTTACCAATATTTTAAAAAATAATTTTAAATCTTTCAACGAAGCTCCGGCAGCTCAAATTGCATGGGGGAGATTTTAGTTTTGTTCCATCTGGAATCTTGACTTCCTCTGTTTTTTCTGAAAGATTGCTCAAAAATTATTTATTTCCAGTGCCGATATTTTAGCTCGGCGTGGCGGTTGGAGTCCCCGGATCCACGTCGAATTATTCAGGCCTGAGTAGTCGCGCAATAGAAGCCATTACCTTTCGTCACTGCTTTTTACTTTATGCAATAACATGGCAATAAATTGATACCAGAGAAGGTAAGACAAATATGAAAACCATTTGCGATATTGCGATAATACTACCTATGGTTTTAATAGCATAAAAAAATATTGTACAGATGGTATGACATCTGTGACAGAATAATTACCTACTGTCTTTTAATAAATTGAATGGTAAACATGAACAATAGCAAATAGTATTTACACCTCAGCGGGACATTATTTTGCGAACCATGACGAATTTTATAGAAAAAATCCAAAGTTATACATGTTAAAACGGCTTAGCAGTAGGGAAAACCTAAGCTCAATCCCGAGTTAAATAAAAAAATTGTATCTTCCTTGTTGCTTAATTTACATTATAAAAATGAGTAGGAAGTATCAGTTTGACATAACAAGGTGCTATTATTTCAATGAACTCAATAGCCCTGACTAATGTCCTACACATAAAAATACATAACTTTTAAGTCCCTAGGAAAGGTTGTAGGTCCCTAGGAAATTAAAATCGTTACAACGGCGGCAACCGTGGCTAGAGGGTAGGGACACACTTATGAATGTCGCGCCGCTGATGAAGAGCGACGCGAATACGTGCGCCCGTCACGCCAGCGTGCCTTGTCACTGGCGTGTGCGACAACGCTCAGGGCTCCTGTCTGGCGGGTCTGCTGCTTGGGGTGACAGAGGAGAGGGAAGAGGCAGTCACTTATCGGACTCCTGATTCCTTTTCGCAGTTCTCCTGTCTTGACCCAAGGTCACGAGCATTGCGTTGAATACAGAAATCTTAAGAAATGCCTATTTTAAAGTCTTAAATAGCTTACCTTACGGTAAATAAAATATTTGGCAGAGTGTTACACAGTGCGGCGACTAGGAACTCTTTCCTTATGTTTGGAGCTGGCCGCACGGGCGCTTGATGGATCGCTGAACTGACAACGTCGTGTGCTGTCTGACAGACTCGATGTCCTGAATGTCGACTGTTGGTTCAAATTAAATTCAAATAATCTTGCTTAAAATATTGATTTTTTGTGAATCTTGGTTTTGCACAATATTAATAATAGGTTCAGGTTGTGTCACTGCGTTGTTTTGTTCGTTTATCTCTCTGTGCCGTCCTATAATTTGCCGTCTTATTATATGTGATTCGCCTTGGTTGTGTTTGGTGGTCTTTGCATTCAGCGACTGGTTTTATTGGTTGATGCGTCTCTTACACAGTGGAGCCCTATTCTAATTTCTTCGTTTGTACTAAATGGAGACCGGGAAAATTTGTATGGGGAGTAGTGATACGGTTTTTACTCATCTATGCAAAGGGACATCAAAATCTGACCCTACAGGTTTTACAAGATAGGTAAGGGCAGCTTTTTAAGGGCCTTTCACCGTTGTAGCTATAGGAAAACGTTCTAAGTAGTCTGTCCTTCTTTCTGAATAATTGCTAACTGCATTTTCATATTTTGTAAAAATGGTACAGTCCGCTAGAAAACTTACAATTCTTACGTTTTATGTTTTTTGTGCCAATAGATGCAGTTTCATAAGCAATTGACTCTTAATATTTCTAATGCCTAAATAAAGATAACCCCAGCGAGAATCCTTCTCTAGACTTTTTTTCGCAAAACATAACAAGTATTTTATTGGGCTTAAAAGAGTAACTATTCTTCAAATAAAAAACAGTCGAGATATTTCTATATTTATTAGAAATAGTAATAATAAAACGAATAACAAAAACAACCGCCGATTTAACTTAAAGATTTAAAGGTGTAACAGAAATGTACAGCAAAAAAAAACTTTATATTTCAAATGAAATCGCGAGCGTTGCCTTATGAATATACTAAGTTTTTCCCACGGGAACGTACTACCCAGATGAAAAGTATCATATAACCTAACCCAGGTCACTATCACCTACCTGTGTGCCGAAATCCGTTCGGCCGTTCGGCGTCGAAAGGCAACATTTTCGTATTTATTATAATAAATGTAATATTATGTGAAAAAAGTTTAATGGGCTAAGCCACTCAAAAATTAAACCATATATATCTCGTCTTTCTTTCCAAAGTGCTTTTTAATAATTCTGCCTTATCTTTTACTTTTATCTTGCTGTTTTAGTAGTCTGAGCTTCAGACTAATCGTTCTATTGTCATTTTTGTTCCTTACTAAATTCATGAATGGTTAAATATAGATTGTGTTCCAGTTTTTCTTCCTAAAAGCCCATTTACCACTGATGCCAATTCTCAATTTCGTGTTGCGTGGTTGGGACACACGGTGGCAATTATAAATTTAAATGGACCACATTTTGGGTCAAAATCGAGAAAGCACTTTTTATTATTGTTTGCATTGAATTGTGGCTGCATATTTTTTATACGTTCCATTGACGTAGTTTTGTGATAACCAGTCTGGTACCGCTGTTGCACTTTAGGGTGAAACAGTCAATCGAAGAACTTTGACCGTTGTAGGAATATCTGTGTGAGGGTAAAGCGGCTAAATGGCGCAATTTAGGACCAAAATCAGACGAACTACCATGTAGTTTCGACAACCCAGCGGCTTGCATTCGTCTTCATACTATTTGTGACAAATTTATTCATTTGTCACAAAAATGCTGCTATATTTAGCAGCATTTTTTAATGCAGTCTGGAAATGCGCGCTTTGTCACTTTGATGGCTGCTATTTCAAAATCACTTTTGTTCTGCCTGTTCAAAGGCTATTTCAAGGGAAAGTAGTACTATAACATTACCTAATTATAAAGGAGCTTCGATCACATCTATTCACTGTATTTTCAACAAAGCAAGTTTCAATTGGTCCCCGCAATTCCTTAAAAGACTTCTATTGCAAGAACATTGTTTCTAAATAATAAAATTTTTCACCTCCGCTAGCCACTCCTCAAAGAGGGCACTTATCGGCTTGTGGCGTGCCCTAAAACGGCACCCTAACTCTAATTAATACAATATAAAAACAACTCACAGTTGTAAAATAATAACCTATATTATATAGTTTGTGATTATAGTAGACCGTATGGTGTTAGATCAAGATAGGTACATTGGAATCAAGATCTATTTTAAGCGAAATATGTCATCCTACCGCAAGGTGAATTTTATTTAAAATATTACAGATAAATGACAGTAAATAAACCTCTAACCGCCTTATTACAAAACAAGATTTATATCTTGACATGGCTTAAACCATGGAGCCAGTTTTTGTAATAAGAACGTAACCGTGATTGAAATACCGTTCTTTATACAAAACTGAAAACCTAGTTCGGTACTAAGTTGTCAGTTTTGTGTTTAAGAACTGTACCAAAGTCGGAATAAAGTTCGAAATTCAATAATGGCTACTTGTTTTAAACCTGGGTCTGAAGATAAACCTTGTTTTGTACTCGTAATAAGGGAGTAAGAGTTTTTTCTAGACATACGTCCTATTTTTAATTCTCTTGACACTTAATAATAATACTTATTATAATTAATAATAGCTGATACCTATTATTATATTAACGATAATTTTCAACGCAGACTCCCAGACGTCATCATTATGTCAATGTCAATGACAAAGGGATCTATTTGGTGCCATTATTTGAATGAACGGGTGAACGAAATTCGAATAAAATAGAGAATGTGGCCATGTGTAAAAGACTAATCGAAGTTTAACTAATCTGTTCATATTTTCCATTAGATCTTAGGACAGTAGATTAAACCATATTTTATCGTAGATTTCGATACCCATAGTTTAAACTGCTTTTGATCTTACGGCCCTTAGTCGATTAAAAAAGAAAAATCGTTTCAACGGCGGCAACCGTGGCTAGAGGGTCGGGACACACTTATGAATGTCGCGCCGCTGATGAAGAGCGACGCGAATACGTGCGCCCGTCACGCCAGCGTGCCTTGTCACTGGCGTGTGCGACAACGCTCAGGGCTCCTGTCTGGCGGGTCTGCTGCTTGGGGTGACAGAGGAGAGGGAAGAGGCAGTCACTTATCGGACTCCTGATTCCTTTTCGCAGTTCTCCTGTCTTGACCCAAGGTCACGAGCATTGCGTTGAATACAGAAATCTTAAGAAATGCCTATTTTAAAGTCTTATCCATTTTTCTATGTAATTATAACTTATTTAAAAAAAACGGAACGTTACAATGTTAGACCATCACTTGGATAAATGCAACTTCGAACTAAACATAAAAAACTCCTTTAAATAAAGATTTTACTTTTAATGGCTCAAAACTAGAAATTGTTCATATCAATTTATCTTACATGGATTAGATAAAGACACATATAAACTGGAAACCACACGTATAAATCCTACTATGGGTTATGCTTCTGCAATGCGGAGCTACGACGTTACCCTTTGGGAAAATAGCACAGATGCATCAACAGTCTTCACCCTTCAAAATAAATTATATACACACATCAAAAGTGTCCAGGGATAAAACACAGGTTTGCTAGTTACTAAAAATCTGGATTTTTAATTATATAACTAACTCTTAAGGATACTAATGGGAATGGTTTTAGAATTCCGGTCTAAAGATGAAAATTCTTATTCTTTAATTATTATCCTTATAATTATACTGCAACAGGTTTGAGGCCAAATTAGTCAAATGTTTGCCATACTTTTAAGTGAAAGCAATACAAAAGAACGTAATTATGGAGAGAACACGTCATTTCAGCCGAGAAGAAATGATCAAGCTGTGGGAATATAGGAAGCTGGTTCTCAGCAACGACGTGGTATAGCGCAATCGCTCTGGGCACAACGTAGAGTGTTATGAATCGACTTTCGATACGGATCACTGGCAGCGTGGCAGAGCGACATGCCAATTACTGATTGACGAAATCATATAATGACTGCGATAATGTTGGTTACGAGGCTTCATAGCTCTTCAGGAATGTTAATAAGCGATCAAACTATAATAAATCGCTTGCATGTACGACTTTCTTCTGATATTATTATTATTAAGCCTTTTAATTTCCCAAAAAAAAATAACAATAATTAAATAAACACAAATTGATTCTTAAATAAATAAATTGATTGGATAAAATAAAATAAATAATATATTATATTTTCATTTAATTTCTATATTGGGTGCCCATTTAAGGGCGAAGGCCTCCTCCATCTTTCGCCATTTCTGTCTGTCTTGGGCTATTCTAGTCCAAGTGGGGCCAGTCACGGCCACAATATCGTCGCACCACCGGCGTCTGGGTCAGCCTCTGGTGCGTAGAGCATCGCGAGGGTACCAATGGAGAACCTTCTCACTCCAGCGTCCATCTGTGGCTCTGGCTACATGTCCTCTTTCTTCTGATATAAGTTTATTAAATAAACGGCTCCAAATTGTCCCGGTGTACGTCCTGTATGAAAGAGTATACAATTATCATATTCCTTTATTTTTGTACCCAGGCGTCGCGTTTCCGATAGTCTAATTATATAAAAATTTATATTTTTCAGTGCTTCTGACAATTCTAGTAGGCGTCCATAAGATTACAAAGTTCTGACGTTGTATGTCAGAATGTACTTTCTTTGTTGATCTTTATGTAGGAGTAGAAGTTTGTTATTTTTACATTTGTTGATTTCTTTGGAGAGTTTTGGTTATATTCCACAGTGACCAACGGGGTTGGAGGATGTTTATTGTTACTTCATCATTCATCATTTCAGCCGAAAGACGTCGACTGCTGGACATAGGCCTCCCCCAAAAGAATGGGGGTGTTGCCCTAATCGCCACGCTTGGCAGACGGGCTGGCGATTGCAGTATGATGTTAAAATGCATAGAGATAACGCTGCTGTCCATTCTCTAGTAAGTCCCTTAGTCGCCTTATCCACGGGAAGAAATAGGATGGTGCTATTCTTTGCGTCGGGTATCACACGGAAAACGGTATTGTTACTTGTTTGAGTTCATTTGTTTATAATTTCCGTGCGGGAATAGGGGGGGCGCATGATTTGCAAGGGGGAATTTTTTGTTTTGCAGGTATTGCGCCAATACCGTCTCCAACACCACCAGTTCCAGGGGTGGTGCTGTCTTGTCCATCCACCAGCCGGCAACAGCTGCCGACACCGGCGCGGTACTTACCACCACAAGCTTCCACTCTGCCCACACCTGCCACCCCTATTCCTTCTATTCAAGACCTCTAGAGTCTAGAAACATCGCCTCACTCTTCCGCTGCTTCTCAACTTCAGTGGCTTCGGTTTGCGCGCCGAAGGCGAGCACTAACTCCTTTTGACCGAGTGACAAGCGAGTTTGCGGCCGTCGAGCAGCGCCGCCTTCAGTTGGAGGAAAACCGGGAGGAAAATGAAGCTCGAAGGATAGAGGTGGAAGTAAAGCGGGAGGAAAATGAAGCTCGAAGGATAGAAGTGGAGCATGACCGTAACAATTTATTGAGGACCTTTGCAAGCTGAAGCATTCCTTCAGCAATATATGCAAAATAGGGATAAATTATTATTATTATATGATAAATAAAAAAATATGTTTATTTATATAATGCATTTTTTTACAGATGCACCAGACCTGCAGGGTGCTCACTTTTTACAACCTGCTAATTAATAAGTTTAGCATTGCACTGCCTTGTATTAATTCGCTTTGGCTGTCAGCATTGGGGGCAACTACTGCTGCCGGTAGTGAGTAATCATCACGACCATCATCACCAACTATATGGATAACTTCTAGTGTTGGCAACCGCGCCTTAATTGCTATGTTGTGTAATACACTACATGCAAGCGATGCAGCTACACTACGATGGTAGTGAAGAACTCTGTCTTTCAACAAACACCTCCAACGTGACTTCAACAAAACGAAGCAACGCTCGATCAAGTTCCTGGCAAGCACATGGCGTGATGTGTAAGTTCTGCTTGAGATCCAGGTGTAGCATTTAGCTCGGATGTCTCCAGCCAAGGTCGTTGGGTATACCGAATCACCTATAACAGAACACAACAAATAACATTGAATTATGAGTCGACAACCTTCCGTGCATGTACTTGTACTATTAGAGAAACTAACAGCAGCGCCGCAAGTTTTACCCGCTACCCTAGAAGAATCGCATCCAGTTGCAAGAAAAAAATAAAAAAATGTTACCCACTTATTTTGTCATGTGTTTTATGTAATTGATGTGGGCCTATGTGTTCGTTCAGGGTATAAGCTATTTCCATTCTGAATTTCACCCTAATTCTATGTCATGAATGTCATTACAGTGTGACAAAGTCCCAAACATACAAATTGAATAAGTGTCTGTTAACTAAGTACATAATAGGAATAAAATTGATATCTTACCTAATATACAAACATGCTACCCACTTTGATGAAGTCCACGCATGTATGGCTCCACATGACTTGATGACCATATACAGGGTGGATTTTTGAGATGGGGCAGTAAGGGCGCTACCTAAACGTTGTAGCTACAGAAAAACGATCTTAGGACACTGTCATTAACTTTTTAAGAAATTTTGATCTGCATTCACAGATTTTGAAAAAAATGTACAGTCAGCAGGAAAATGGGCAGTTTTCACAAAACTTTTTTTATGCCAATCGATTCTGTTTCTTATAAGGATCAAAAACCTCTATTAGACCAACTGAGGTTTGAGTACTAGAAAAGTCATAAATCGCAAAAAACTTTTCCCATACATTTCGTAGGAAATGAGACTCCAAGTTAGTTTTTTATGATGGCTACAATGAAGACTGACCGAAAAAAAAACAAAAAAAAAAAACTTCAAATTCCTACGAATACGCGGCATAATTTAATTTGCTTTGAAAACAGAATCTAGATGGTTTGTTGCTTAGTTGCTTGTAATTTCTAAAATTCTATAACAAAAATGACGTCATTTAAATTAGAACGTTGAGGCTCGATAGAAACTTATTTTTAAATAATAAAAAAGACATGGCCCATTTCTAAGGAGACGGTTGCTTAGTTATAAAATTTGGTGTACACCAATTGGTTTTTGGTGTTTTATATTCGTGAATATTGGCACATTAAATAGCTATAAATAAAAAACTCAAAGATCTCGTCATTACAACAGACTAGACGTAAACAGTTTCGTTAAACCTTTTAGTCAGATCGCTAGCAATAAGTGTATAGATTATGATTTCACTATTAAAGAAACGTAAGGCGCTTTAAAATAGTGAACAGTTGTGAATTATTACGTTTTCTGATATTGTTTTAGTATTACTAGGCATATTATAAGAAGTAATGGCCACCTGAATTAAGGATGTTTAACTGTATATTGATTAACATTTATTAAACTGGGTAATAGTCTCAAAAATATGACAATAATAACAAAGTAGGTATATTCGAAACTAATGTTTTTCTTTAAAGTATATTTTTAATAGTTTAATACCAGGGAAACACAAAATAAAACAACAGAGTAAAAAATCTTTAATGCCTACCTAGATAGCGCAATATTACAGCGATGCAGTGCTAGTGTTAAAGAGACAGATGTCAACCAACCAGTTTGTATAAAACATTAGAGGCTGCGGCTGCATTAATGTCCAAACCAAATTCCTGCATGTCTTGTGATGAGTCATGCACTGCCAGTCTATTTGCTTGCATATAACACACTTATCAGACAAAGTTGTTTCTTGAGGGCTGAAAACAAACCACAATATGAATAAACACACCTGTGTTAGGCTAGAAGCATAGGCTTTTATCTAAAAGCCTATGTTTATATAAATATTAGCAACAAGGGTGTATGCATCTGTTTATGTTTTAAAATATTATAGGTTTGTATAATGAGCAGTACCTACTATGTTATAATAATAACAATAAATGTATTTATTTTTTATAACATGACTACTTCAGGCAAGTATATGTTATGATGGAAAATACATAAACAGACACTCATTTTTTTTGTAGACGTCTAGGTATTTCTGATTATGAAAAACAAAATGCTTACCACATAATTAGTATTTTGTGATAATAGGACAGACAGCAATGGACACTCCATACTGAAATTATGGTGTCTTATTTTCTCACTCATTTCCCACAACCAAGGCAAACCTGGTAGTCACCAGTAGTCTCTTATGTTTACTAGCTTCGGTATTTAATAATCAGAAGCATGCATGACAAATAAGTGTATCCAGAGGCAACTGAAAATAAGACGCACTGTCAGTTAATATCGCATACCATCCATTGAAATAAATCAGATTCAAGTTTTTCCTACTCCAAATTCATACCTGGATTTGAGTAGGTATTGGTTACCCAACGCGAGTCTAGTTTGATGGTGTGCAGAAAGCGAGGATATGAGATGCCTTCGCAATCTTTGCATGGCTATTCCGCAGTTGATGAACATGCGCAATGCAAATCAGAGTCCAGGTAATAGCAAGGAAATCGAGTGATAGAAGCTAACCGTTCGTAGAGTTAGGCACGGGTCAAAAATATTAGAAAATAATCGCAAATATACAAACACAAGCGCAACGAAGAAACCGCACTATCATCTAAATTGATAGAAATTGACATTTGACATAGATAGACTATATGTCTATTCAAGTCAAACTCATAAACGTGTTCCGTTTTAAGTATTATTTGTTTATTAGAAATATAAAAAAAAATCTTAAGCATCAACATAATGAAAAGATATAATAATAAATGCAACAAATAACAAAAAAGACAGTTTCGTATGAATAAAATGTTCCTAATAAGAACATTTATCATCCAAATCACATGTATACTTAATATTATCCGTGGTGAGGAACGTCCATCATAATATTTATCTTTCTTTATGGTCTACTATGGCGGAAGTTGAAAAACGCTACTTTGAATTCAGCTTGCATTACTTAATATTTTGAAAAAAAACTGCCTGGTTTGGAGAGGTTAAAAACTACGTATTAATTCAAATTTCTGTTTTTATTATGAAAAATTATTTACTATGTCTCTGTACATGGAATGTATTTTTTGTCCATGTCCTTTGTGAGGTGCATTGGAGTGGTACAGGATCAATTACCCGATGCGTCGAGTGACAAATAGAAAGGTAATTACAAATCTTGTAAAGAATCAAGGCACCCTAAACTACAACATTTATAATAACGTAATTTTGGAGAATCTGGAAAACCTGTTAGATAAATACCCGCTGTCCGAATTGCAGAAACTGTATTTCCAACAAGATTGCGCTCCGCCACACAACAGCTGCCATACCCGTTCTAATTTGCACCGGCAATTCCCAAGGCAGTGAATTGGAACATGTATGGTCCTATACCGTGGCCAACTTGCGGTCCTGATCTCACACCTCTTGATTTTTTTTATGTGGGGCTATTTAAAAAACGAACTTTATAAAAAGATAATACGACAATGTTCAGTAATTCAAAGATTCACTTACTACAATTCTCTATGGAATTAATCCTAGCACATTATCAGCTAGTACCCGCTTAGTAAAGAGAGTAAACCTGTGCCTACGTCAAAACGGCTACCATTTTGAACACCTCATATGTTAGAGAGAGCAAAAGTAAAATTTCTAGGTGAGTCCAAATGTAAAGTTAAGTTAATTTTAAGGTAAAATAATACCCAAAGTAAAAGTTATTATTTTTTCATTTGTTTTTCGATCAGTCTTTTTTGTAGCGGCCAGTTTATCGACGGTAAAAAAATGAATTTGGAGTCTCATTTCCTACGAAATGTATGGGAAAAGTTTTTTTTGTGATTTCTGACTTTTCTAGTACTCAAACCTCAGTTGGTCTAATATTTTTTTTAATCCTTATAAAAAACAGGATCGAATTGTTTATGGAATTTAAATTAATTTATTATTTGTTAATTTTTTATTTGTTTATTTATTATTTATTATTATGTTAATTTTTTTTTTTTAAATTATTGGCATAAAAAGAAGTTTTTGTAAAAACTGACCATTTTTTTGCTGACTGTACCTTTTTTTCAAAATCTGTGAATGCTGATCAAAATTTCTCAAAAAGTTAAGGATAGAGCCTCCTAAGACCGTTTTCCTGTAGCTACAACGGTTAAGGTAGCTGCCCGTACTGCGCCATCTCAAAAGTCCACCCTGTATAATTTATAATATCATGCGTTGCTCCACCAAACTTTGAATTCACATTTATTATTTCGAGGTTGTGATTGCATACCTGAAAACATAGGTTATAAATACTGTGAGGAAGACTTAATTAAAAATATGTTTTCTTTAGGTGATGTTCTATAGACATTTCAGAACCAAATAACTTTAATAAGCTTTATAGCCACATAGTTATATCTATCCCTTGCATGGGTAAATACACTTACCATTTGAACATTTAGGGAGTGATATCCTTTTCTATTGTAATATAAGTGTTCCTCATCCACTGGTTTTACAATCGTAACATGAGTACAATCAATGCAGCCTATTATTCCCGCTAAATGTCCTTTGAAACCTGTGAAAACATAGTTAATTATATACTCACATAACAAATCAGGTAGGGTGTATAAATACATAGAGACAAGATACATTTATGTCCTAAGTCAATACAGAAAATTTGTTTGCTATTTATCTCATAAAATATGAATAAGATTTAAGTACTTATTGTATTAGCTGAATGTGAAATATCCCCCTACTATTCTTTGATAAGTGCCCGTTCTTGTGGTGTTTGGGGAAAAAAAAAACATTTTTTTTAAATAGAGTTGTGGTTTAGGGCATTTACAACTTCTCTGATGCAACAACTTGTTGTCCTCTGAGTAAGTTACTGAGTCGCACCTACAACCCTTTGATGTATAAAAGAAGCTAAGGGCACAAAGCACCTGAAAAAGGGCAAATAAGAAATTATGACGGCTATACAGTTCAAATTCAAATTCAAATATTTTTATTTGTAGAACATGGTAAAACAAAGTACAAATGTCAGTATTAATAAAATGAGCGCCATGTCTTGCCGTCAACGGCGTACAAATATTCTAATAATAATTTCTTATGACTAATTGGTTAAAAACAATCAAATGATTAATTAAACTCAATTAAGTGTAACAATTAAAAAAACAAAAATTTTAATTAAAAAACTGTTCAATTAATTAATTAAAATAACAATAACTTTGATGAGATAACAAAACATTAAAATTAAAATATTATTATTTCCTTTATTTAATGTTATACATATCAATTATATTTTTAAATATTAGAATATAAAAAAAGTATATAAAAACATTTAAAAATATAAAAAATAGTTGTGTCGAGCTCGAGCGACGAGTATTTCTCCCCGCCCACGACGCCACCACCTGCTCGTCAACGGGGAGGACGCCGGCCGCCGGATGGTTTAGGACCTCGAGGCCCACCGGCCTCTGATAGGGTCCCAGCTCCCGGCGGAAATGTGCAGCGCATGATATAAAAAAAAAAAAAAAAATATTATTATTATTTAGTTAAAATATGTACCAATGTAAAATCAAACCAAAACACAACAAAAACCTATAGGTAAGTAATTGGGTATAACATGTAAATATTCGGCAGACTTCTTACCTTTATTTCGAAGGGTATTTCTAGAGACCCTTTCAATGCAGTCGACGCCCGTAATTTCCGGTAAACCTGTTTAAATACGGCTTTGCTGAACCTGAAATGTTCAATAAATAATGCTTCCGGCATATCGTCGATACTTTCTAATTGCTACCGGGAGCGAAATCTTCTTTGGCTTCTAAGCCAAACACTTTCATTGCTTGCTGTCCACAGTAAACGCAGCGTGTGCATTTTATTTCAAAACAAACAAACAACACATACAGATGAGTGCATAAAGTCGCCATTTTGTTTCGTTTTCCACAGGATCATGGCTTTCGCTAATGTTTTGTTCATACGAATCGAAAACTAGCGATAACGCTTGTCAAAAAGTACCGCTTAGCTACGCATCTCTAAGGAAGTTAACGTTCGACGCCGTCGATTCGTTTCATGGAATCGAATGATGTAACATTGTCTAGCTAATTTCTATTCGTTGACCTATGATGACGTGACATTTCGATAGCTTATGTCAACCCCATACTTTTTTTGGCTTTTCTAATACTGTTATCGCTAATCGAATGTTACTTTGTCTAGGCCCTCTGTACTCTCCAAACTGTGGGAGAGGATATTCCTTAACCAACTAAGCCAATATCACTGCCGGTTTCTGATTTGAGAATTAGAATTTGAGTACGTCCTAATCTGTACTTAAGTATAACTTAAAAAAAATCGTTTCTAAATTAAGTAAGTTTTTTTAAACTCTAATCAAGGTTTGAATAATTTATCATCATTTACTCAAATTTGACGGAAAGCATGCGTAACTCACGCTTAAGGTCGTCAGTTGCGTTTCTGAACTATAGTGAACGTGTTTGACAATACTCACATTCATACTGACATTATCAACGTTAAGTTAAGCAGTTGAAAGTTTACACACCAATTTCAGCTACTCAAACTGTAATCAGATAAAAGTAACTAGTGATTTTGATCATAATGAGTGACGACGATACTTCCTTGTCGTCTTTGGAGATTCCTCAACGCAGACAACCACGCAGAAGAATAACAGGACATCGGCCTAATTTGTTCATCACGCTAAGCGACGAACACTTTAAGAGTCGGTTCCGCTTTACGAAGGAGTCGGAGTGGACAGTGAGGCGAAGTCTCAAAGAAGCGAACTGGACCCCGAAAAGGCAAGCCACGGGACCTAAATTGTCTTCTACCCACCGACAAGCCGCCAGGCTTCAGTTTGCTCGCGATCACTTAGATTGGGATATCAAGCAATGGAGGCAAGTCCTGTTCTCGGACGAATCCAGGATGTGCTTGCATGGTAGCGACCGTCGACAAAGAGCCTATAGGAGACCGGGGGAGCGATTTGCACTATGCAGTTTTGCGGAATCAGTGGCATACGGGGGTGGGTCCTGTATGATGTGGGCGGGGATCTATTAAAGCAAAAACGGAGTTGATATTGAGGTTGGGGAGGGGGGCTAACCGTAGAAAGATACATCAACGACATTCTGCTTGGCCATGTGGTACCGGTTTATTGGCGAAAATTTCCTGCTAATGCACGATAATGCCCGCTGCCACACCGCTGCAGTGACTAGACAGTACCTTGTAGAAGTCGGGATTCCCACACTAGACTGGCCAGCCCTCAGTCCTGACTTTAATCCGACTAAAATATATAGGACGAGCTGAAAAAGTGGGTACGAGGAAGATGTCCAGCTCCGGCGTCAATAGAAGACCTGAAAACTGCTTTTGTCGAAGAGTGGCAGAAAATCCCACAGGATTCTATCAATAAACTCATTCGGTCAATGAAAAACCGTTTACAGGCAGTCATTAGGGCCAGGGGGGGGTAACACAAAATATTAAGGGGTAAATAACATAAATTGTAAATTAAAAAAAACCTTTTCATAATACTTTATTTTTAAATACTCCTAGTTTTATCAGTTACATATAAAATCACAGATAGGTAGGTATTTATAATAATTATGGTACTTAAATTAAAATAAACTTTACACAAGTACAGTTGTATGTAGCAATCACTTACATTTTTATTGTGGCAACTCCCCCCTTGTGGGGGAGGCCTATGTCCAGCAGTGGAAGTCTTTCGGCTGAAATGCTGATGATGAGGTACAGTTATGTATTTTTCGGTTGCATTTAGAAATCACAGCACAATATTTTACAAATCACAGCTATTCGAGTCTTCCATGATAAAAAATTATTGCAAATAATTAAATATCACTCTCGCCATTTTGGCGGCAACAGACCATTTTCTGCAATTTGCGCCTCATTCAAGAGTAGATTCCATTTTAATATCGGATTCCTCCCTTGAACTCATATTATTATTTTGTTAAAATAATTTTTCTTAAGAACTTCAGCTGAGCGATTGTAAGTGATAAGCTATTTATTGTCTTCTTTTTTCGTTTCCTTAACACAGGTACTGGATTAGGAGGTTCTGGTAGTGGATTGGATTGATACTGGGTTAGATTCATCGAAAGCTACTTCAAATTATTCTCCTGAAAGTTAAATTTGTAGTTTATCATCATCATCATCAAAAATATTTGTTAGTAGAGTATTTTATTTCAACGTCTTTGTTGCCTTTAATTACACACATTCTACAAAAATATGGGAATGTCTAGATAGGAGTGTCAATCTGTGGTGACTATAGCTAAAGAATGATTTTAAAATATGTGTGCATGTGAACAAACTGAACGGAATTTCCTTTGAAATTCATAAAAACGTTAACGACACACGACATTTTTATGCTGACATTCTCATTCACAGAATCTTTTCTTGCACTATGCCTTGATATTATTATAAAAATGTTTTAGCATTGTTTCATCCCTAGGCCCAGTCGTACAGAGGCTATTGTATTCTTTGCTAATGGACTTCCAGGCTTCCTGTTTCTTGCCCCTGTCCTTTTACACTCTATTACACTTAGGTATCTGAAGCAATAATAATCACAAATATCTATATATCTAATGTGGTGAAACGTAAAATTATATTATTGTAAACATTATCTAGGTTATTATTATATACTTACTTTGTTATTATTGAAAGAAGATTTTCTTTCTCCACCAGAGTATAGTTAAGCAATCTCTTTTTCTTATCTTTATCCATTTTAATTGGTTCAAATATAGATAGTAAAAATACTTATGAGAATTCCAATAAAAGTTGTGTTTATTTAGTTACAGTAGTTTCACATTCACGATTCGGTTTAGACAAGAACCGAATCGTGAACGTCAAACTGTCAACACGTCAAATATTATATTGCTATTAAGAATCATCAACTTTATTTAACATACATTTATTGAAATTAATGCCGTTATTTAAAATTAACTTACTTTGTAAGTCTGTTTTAAATTTATAAGAAAAAAATCATTTAATATTTTGAGTTTTTGAAAAGTACCGGTTTTTTAATGTACATTGGAACGTGTTAGCTTTGATCAGGAATACTTAAGGGAATGATCAGTTGATTATGGTTTAACTAAATGCGATTTTAACTTGTGAAACGCAAATAACTTAAGCGCATACTTATCTATTTGAGAATAATCAGTTGAGATATGCTACTTTTCTTAAATCAGAAACCGGCAGTATGTCAACAATAGAACAGGTTCACCGAGTTTACCAAACCGGAAGACCCGCAAATTCCGCAGCGCAATACTTTTTACATTCTATTGCCTGCAATAGAATGTAAAAAGTATTGCGCTGCGGAATTTCTTGATGTACAACAACCTTTTCACCGTGTCTGGCACAAAGGATTGCTGGCAAAAGTGAAGGAAAAACTTCCGCACTTAATGTTCCGGCTCATCCAGTCGTATTTCTCCGACAGCTGCTTCCAAGTGAAACAGGGTGAAGCAAGATCAAGATTGTTTGCAGTGAAAACTGGTGTACCACAGGGATCTGTTCTTGGCCCAGTGTTGGACAACATATTTACATCAGCTCTACCCCATTGGATGGCATAACAATAGCATTATAAACATTATTATCTATCTTATTTTATCTTATTATATGCCGACGACATAGCCTATTTATCAGTTGATGACAACCCAGAAAGGGCCAGCTAAAGACTCCAAAAACAGCTAGACAAAACTCATAAATGGCTCTGTAAGTGACAGATACGTGCCAGTGCATCCAAGTCTAACCATTTATCACCTTCACGCTCAGGCATGGAAACACCCCACCTGTTAGTCTTGGTCTTGATACTCTACCATACACAGATAGCATTTCATGTAACTGTTCTCGTTACTAAATTTGTTGGCTTATTGTACATCTGCAATCTGTATTACCTAACACCTCACATGGCTTTAATAGACGAGACAATTTTTTGGAAGTCTCCATACAATAAATATCCTCGTTGATCAGCCTAGATGTTCTAATTTTACTACTTTACTTTGAAAATTTTACTTTGGGTATTTACTCGATAACCTTACTTACCGTGACTGGACTAGAGACCCACTCTTGTTGACGATAAAGAATACAAGTCTAGTTATTTGAAAAATGTTTTTATTCTTCATTTTCATTTTACATATTAGTAATCGTTCATAAGTACATAAATAAGAATAGTTTCGCAAATGATAATAAAACCTGTTTGGCCACTAAAAATTGGACAAAAAAAAATACGTCATATAACATGTTCACGCTCATAAAGCGTGTCAAATGAACACTAGTTATTAATTAACAAACAAATTATGTGTAACAGTCAATAGTAAGTAAAGACAGCAGAAATATCGTAATGTTCATTTCCTACCAACATAAAGGTAGTTCGGTCATAATTCAAGCTTCCAAAACAAACAATCGCTTACTTTAATCGTTCACATTTATGTTACTTGATTAATACTTATCAAACCTGTGTGAAACAGCATTCTCATTTTTGTTATTCTAATTTTGTTCTATTTTATTTATTCTACGATTACATAATGATCATACTCTATTTCTGTAAAATCATCTATTTGTTCTACCTATATTTCCTTTTTCCTATTATGGGTAGCGTTTCTAGAAACTTACCAAATGATTGGTAAAAAAAATCGATTCATGGTAATAAATCATTTTCGTGACGTGATTGTTAATTTCAATTTATATTGTTTTTTCTTTCAAAGCAAAAGTGCAGCCTTACT
This sequence comes from Tiliacea aurago, assembly GCA_948098905.1. NCBI lineage: Eukaryota > Metazoa > Arthropoda > Insecta > Lepidoptera > Noctuidae > Tiliacea > Tiliacea aurago. The sequence continues at coordinate 22,391,865 of OX402576.1, forward strand.
CATTATTTAATCCGGAAGTAGGTAAGTAGTGTTGGTAATGTGCAATAAGTCCAAGACTAGATGATTTCTTCAATATTATATTCTTAAGTTAGGTGTGAGCAATACAGTTAATATTAATAGGTACTAGTTTATTATAATTATTTGTCATTAAATTAATGAAGTTGATAAAACGTGCGGAAGTAATTTGTTGAAGGCGATTAAGTTTTGTGAAGAACTTTCAGTGAAAATGGAAGAAATCGGAGAGAGTTATGTTATGAGTAACATTAACTTAAATATTTATCGTTTAATCCTATTTTTAAATATCTGATAGCTAATTTAAAATGTTAGGAAGGTAATCTCAGACATGATAGGAAGGAATGACAATGCTAATGTCAAGATTTTGAGTAAAATCAAGATAGTCAAATATTAATGTTTACACGAAGTAGTTTTAAAAGTCTGTGTTCATTATTGTTATAAACCTACTTATACATATTTGGTAGGCAAAAGCACCTATCAAAAAATTGCATAACATATAAATATAGCCTGTGTATAGAAATCTAGAAGGGAGGATCGTTTTATCATGGGCATATTTAGCCATAAGGGCGGGCCTGGCTACTTTTTACATGTCATTTGTGACTAATTTGTTGTTTGTTGGCAAATTTCAAGGATCCATTTGGTTTATTGTTAAATAATTATATAACTACTAAGTTATTAAATAGTGATGAAATATACGTTTATGTGTGATAGGTAATACATATAAATACCAACTACTTTATTTCTTTCTATGTAAATAAGTACTGTCAATGTTACGGGTTATTATATGAACTGGCATGGGTACCAATATGAATAATATCAACTAAACAAACTCTACTTATTTAACTTTTACATCTCCAGTGCACAGTCACAAATTCCCAATAAATATTTGACTTTTAAACATTATAACCGGAATTCGAAGTTAAATTAAAATAAATACGTAGGTACATAGCATAAGCATAAGCATAGCGTAATCAGCCTATAATGTACCCACTGCTGGGACACAGGCCTCCTCTTTTCGAGAGGGAGCGGGCTGTAATCTACCACGCGGGCCCAGTGCGGGTTGGTAGATGTCACACGTCTTCGAATTTTTGGTCCTAGGACTTGCCGGTTTCATTACGATGATTTCGTAGGTACATGAAAAAAATTATTGAGTTCCAAAATTAAGGCAATTTCCACTATGCTATGAAAAAAATTAAAACAATAAATTAGACAATAGTTTGAAATAAATATTTTCACGGTATGCGTAAATAATATTCTCATGCATTTAAACGCTGTTTTTAATCAGTAGCAATGACGACTTGTTTATGGACACAGATGTTTAGTTGTTTTACAAGAATAGTATGGAGATGTTAAGTCTATCTAAAAATACATATTGTTTGAAGTATACACACGAAAAATAATGTTAAAATAATATATATTATATACCTACAACTTTTAAAGGAGGTCATCTATTCCCTCCATCCTTGAACTTGTGGCTATTTATAAGTATTTACAACTATTGTAAATCTATTTAAAAAACTCTATAATATCTAAGACACGTGCGTTAAATTTTATCATTCAATTCTGTAACAACTTTCAAAGGTTATCTAGCGTCTCTTCAGAAAATCTATTTAATGTAAATCGTTAGGGTACATTCATTAATGCATAATATTAATAAAGGGGCATGATTATTGCATGTTATTTTATTCTTTATACTCGTAGTTCACTTACGTAATACAACTTACAAAATTTATATATCTAAAAGTATGTAACGGAAAGTGCAGTTGTTTTGTTTTGTTTCATCACAATATTGTATCATTAAAGCGCATCTTTGTAAAAACTGCAAGGTAACAAAATTGTTTCAAAATATATAATTATATTATTTTGTAAAACTACTTTACCAGTTCCTGGCGCTTGTCAAAAAAACTGCAAACGTTGGTTACAAAAAAATATTTTATAACAAAGATAGAGGCAGTAATGTATAAAATGCCATTGTTTTTTTTTTGTCTGAGCCCAGTAAGACATCTGAGTCCATTTAATTATTTACACCCAGGAAATAATTAAATGGACTAGTGTTGAAACGTCCTGTTCTGCTTTTTGGATAAATATATTTTATGATCGGCGTTATTATTTTACGGATTACTAAAAAATATATAGGTATTAGATGCGTATTTCCCTTATTTTATAATACAGGATGAGTTTTTGAGATGGAACGGTACAGCGAGATACAAATGTAAAAAAGGAAAAGTGGGCGAAGGGGTCGCGAAGGAGCATACTCAAGCATTTTTAGGTTAATAGTAAAAACATCGGACTTAACCCATAGTTAAACCGTTGCTCTTTGACAAATAAAGCATTGTTTGAAACAATGTTCCTTAAAACTTCGTGAAAGATTATAAAAACGCTGTTTTTTTTAAATTTTAGTCCTTCATGCCATGATACTCTTGAGTCACTTTAATTATTTTCTCATAGCCTTCCATTAAGCTTAAAAATTCACCCTGTATCCTAACCCCGTTATTGGATAAAGCATCTTATTAATTAACTGTAGTTTACCTAGTTAATGTACCTACCTAATGAATACCTAGGCTCATGCTATTATAATATCTTATGATATTAATATATTGTGATTGACAGCTTGGTAGGCATTCTTGGTTTTTTATTTTATATCTTTGCAATATTATTATAAAACTATTTCAATCGTAAATACTCTCAAAATAATGTCTATAGATAAAAAGACTCACTGCTGCAATTATGCTAATTTCCTTGCAAGGAAAATCCTGTATCCTGTCTAAATAGGTAGGGTCCCGTAAATATACAAGAACCCTTTAAATTTATTTTGGATCTATATATATTTTTTTTAATAAATGAATACTATGCGTTTCTGAGACGTAGTAGTCGTAAAATTACTACAATGTGATAAAGTAAGACCAACTATAAAGAGTGGATGGATCAACAAACTTGGGACTTAATAATAAAAAAATGATTTGAATCAGCAAAACAAAGAAGGAGAGAGAAAAGAGAGTGCACAAGGAGGTTAAGTCGTTTAAATGTAGATACAGTGTTAAGTCTTTTCATCTTTAGTTTGAATTTAGGAGGAAAAGGAAATTGATAATCATTATAGTAAACAAGAAAAGCACAGAAAATCATTTATTTAGTGGAAAGTAAAAGTTTTACAAGACTAGTATAAATTGTTACTGATAACAATATTTTTTCTACACTCGTGTGTCGAAAATTGTGTTATTAACCCCAGTCTAACGAAATGTGCGCCATCTTGATATATTTTTAGGGTCGACACTAATGTGTGTTTTAACAATGGTGACAAAATATCAATATTTATCAGTAGGTAGGTATTTGATTGGAGGTGAAAACTCTTTAGGGAAGATTATGTTAATATCGTACACGTGTGTGTCGGTTATTAATTTATTTATAATTAATTTTGTTCATCAGGTACTCGATTTCATTTTGTTTTTGAAGCTGAACCAATTTATACTAGTCAATTATATTATGTATCTTGATACGTCAAAATACCAAATTCCTTTTTAAGAATGTTTTTGTTGTATATATAAATACAGCTGGGATTTATTTCATTTACAATCCTGCTGATTCTAAAATTCAGAATAGTTATACTACATTAAGTACATACAACTCTTACGTATTATCAAACGATTTAATACATCAGTAAATCATTTGTATCCAACGATAACTAGTTTACTTATGCAACTCAATATATTTACTATTGATTTCAATTTGAGTTAAAATGTGATTTTGCTGACATCTTGAATGTATCCTGTAGTTTTTACAAGTGATTTACTATTGAAAGTGCGTAGCTACACATTTATATCTAAGACAATACCTAAGATGCTTTTCCTTAGACCGACCTATCTGTCTTGAACTTAGTTGCTAGTCACTAGACAAATATTTTAGAATTTCGTTTCGGAGAGACGTGGCTGATGTCGCGTCTTAAATCCTACTTTTAATTAATTTTATACCAGCAGCCTATCTTAATCTAAAACTTTATTTCGTAATACAACAGACTTTCACAGTCGTGATAAATTGCAATGAAATAAAAAAGTGAATACACAGATTACACGGTGCCTTATATTTTGAGTGCTGTTTATATGAATTTATTCATTAATAATGTTGTTATGTACATTACGACCTAAAAAGGTACCTATACAGTACAATATTATGCCTAAAATTAGTCATCCAAAATGTACAGAGTCTACTTTTATTTCACTACCACAATAAGGAATTAAATGATTAGAAGCTTTGATTAGAATACATTTCGATACATCAAAGTGAGTTCACTTCATAATTTATGCCTAAAACTCCAATAGAATTGATTTATTATTTATTCACCACACTTATTCGATATTTTATAACATAAGATAAATAAATCTAAAATTAAGATTTTTTGCTTTTTTCGTTTGTAAGCAAACAATGTATACCGCGCAAATCAGACAAGTAAACTTCATCCTCCATGAACAGGGTTCCATAAGATTTTTAAGGTGGACTGCTGAATAAATCGGTACCTATGTTGCATGTGTATAATGCTACCTGGGACGGTTAGGAAATATCTCCAAAATAACAGAATTCAGCAGTACGCCTTGTATGTACCAGAGTACCATCGAGTGGCATCTTCTTACACACGGTTTCTGAATTGAGAATTTGATGTTGAGAACTTGTTGAACTCTTTATTAGAATTATTTAAGGTGATTATTCCAATGTAGCCCGCGTAATTTAAAATTAATTAGCATAATACCTAGAAATTTTAAAATTTTCGAGCTATAGTGAAAGAATCTCCTCTCCAATGCTAAAATAGAGTTTGACAAGTTCTCAACATCAAATTCTCAATTCAGAAACCGGTCTTATGCAATATTCTCGAATTATACATAATGCTTAACTCTCCTTTAAAATTAAAGTTTACAATTGACATTCATTTATAGATTGATAACCATTTTAGTGTTTTGTACCTATTGTTTACTTTGAAGTTTGGCTCACCTCTATTTCCAACATTTAAAATAAATATATATTTCTTTTATCTAAACACCATAATTTCAAACCTTAAGGAACCCATGATGCACAAAAAATCCATTTTGAGTCGTAGCTGAAGACAGGAGCCCTGCTTGTCAGATATTCGAGGGTTGGAAAAATAATTTAACGTTGTGAAAATAGGAACATTTATTCGGCACCCATCACTTTACTAGTGACTAGCCCACGGATAATATTCCCACATTAACAACGCATTTCTAATGCTCAATTATGCTTCAACTACTGATTTAGTAGAGTACTAGCGAGCAAAAAAAGCTAATTCATCTAAATTGTACTAATTTAGGAAAGCATTGCATGGACTATTGTGCGACTAGTAAAGAAATAGCAAATATTCTCAGAGGTAAAACTATTTAAATAGAGGACTAAACTATGTCTTTACTTATCTAGTAAATACAGTTTACGATGAAAACCAAACAATTGTTACTAGTGACAGTAAAATCGGCAACAACATGTGGTGGGCTAGCATGTGTACGTTAGGTTATTATGACTGTTTTTTAAAGAAATTAGGTATTTCACAAATAAGTAGCTACTGGAAGTTCTATAAGGGTATATTAAGTACCCATGTATAGTTGGCATACTGCCTTACACAAAACAAGTTTCAGGAATTTACGGGATATTATACGGAATCGTAGACGAGACAGTTATTCAAATCCACCTTTGGGGAAATTTTGAATGACCGCTGACACACTAGACACAAATCGTTATTTATATAATTTTGTCAACCAGACTTCTGGTTGGACGAAGTCACTTCTATGGTTCCTACTCAAAGTTTATGAAATGTATTCAAATATTTACTACTTCACTTTGAAGTGACCATTTCTAATTTTCTGGAATGTTAGAGGGAATCAAGATTATTGAATAATGGGACCTACATTAATTATATCGATTGCTATAACATTAAAGTAAGTAATATTGTAGTCTTTCAAATGCTTTTAGACAGTATTGTCGATTTAAAAAAAGACGCGTGGTATTGGGTATTTCTCACAAATCTTAATTAGCAGTTTTATAAAAGTTCTAAAAACAAATTTAATTTTCCGAAAATTATTAATAAACAATAATGAATCAGAATTATTTCGTTAGTTACAAGATTATTTTGCTGAGTTCTTCATATAAAGGTGAAAATAATTAACACGAAGCTTTAATTGACAATTAAAGTCGATGTTTTGAAAAAGTACAATATTATGACGAAAGTGGGAATATACATGCTGGGTTTTAGAATTGTTAACATTTGACGACTGCATGCCTCTAATGGAACTGATTTGCTCCGACATGATGATGGAAATAAGAATAGATTTATGGTAATTGGTGAATATTTACCTGCTCCAATTAGCGTTGGGATATGTTCTAAGAATAATTGAATGCTGCTGATTTCTGACGTAAATTATTGTTCAATAAGTTAAAGTAATTAATTGATTTATAATTACCAATTTTAAACAAACAACATAAAGAATATTAATATCAAAACTCAACACGCATTCGATGATGTAAAGCAAAATCAATTGCTCAAAACATTCATTAATCATTTACATGTTAGAAAATATAACTACGTTATTAAATAAAAATAGTTTGTTAAGGACATTGGAATGGTTTGCAACTACAGTTAAAAACAAAATTCCTAATGATATTATCACAATGATATTAGCAAAGAATAAACGAATTACTAATTTTATGACATAATTACAAAACTTTACTAAAACTAATTAAATAATTCAAGCTGAGAAATTTGAGCATCAGATTCGTATTACTATAGGTATTTCATTATTCCACTCATTTTACCACTTAAATAATAATAATTTGAAACTTTACTAATGGTGTAGGTACCTATGTGTACAGGCGAAGGTAGTTAGGTTCCTCACATTTCTTTAGGAACTTTTAAATGTAAATGCTTTTATTTCGTAGGTAGGTATATTAACACACTCGTTTAATTATTCTCTTCAACGACAACAACAGATGTACACCTTTAATTTCCAATATCAATACCTGAACATTTTTGTAATTAATCATATTGCATTAAACTGTGCATAATATTTACACATAAAATAATAAAATAGGTAAATCTAAAATTTATTTCTAAATCTGGTATCCAACGCAAGAACACGTCGTTTCACGTGAAATCTAAATGACACAAAATTTCAGTCGTTTGGATTCTACTTCAGACTCTTAGACAAAGTGTAGATCTTACGCTAAATCGACCATAATTATTCGTATTCTTCGAGTCTATTAAAAGTATTTACAATATTTTTACGTTAATTTTTTATGTTAATATTATCTACAAATTAATTTCGAGATCCGTAATATCTTTATGATTGTAAAGAAAATCTATCAAGATATCTTTACTAACGAGGGGAACAATTTGGTTAATGACTTGTTTCAAATTATTATTTGACTTGCATTTGTGGGAAAATAAGTGGATTATGTACAGCGCCCTCTATTTATCCTCTTCCAGTAGAACCAGATCGTCAGCCACGACGTCGGAAACGTGAAGATAAATGATCCAGTACATTAAGTTAAAACATACGAAACAGACTGGAAACACTATGCGGGAGTACTTGTCGATGTCCGAAGGAGTCATTCCGAGCAATTTGCTTATGTCCTGGAAATGAAAACACTTTTCTAAGTATACAAATTTTTGCAAGCAACATTATTAAAGGAAATATAGTAAGTACGCTGGTCTTTGTGTCGTGTCGTGTCTACGAAATACTATTATTACTTCGCAAACGCTCAGCACGGTAAACCGTTATTTCGTCGGAAATTAAATCATCGATAATTACGTGTAAACTGATTATTTAATTTTCGAATGAGCGATGATGACTTTTTTTTTCTTGGACAAGAATTGCTGCAGTGTTATCTGTCTGTAATTATTTCTTTTCTTTCTATATAAATATATGAAATGGAGAAACTGACTGACTTGTCAGCGCACAGCCGAAACTACTGGGACAAGGAACGGGAAATTTTGCGAAAGGCTTCCTTTTATGTAATGTAAGCAAGCACTAAGAAAAGGGGTTCTTGCAAATTGTTTGTATGAACAATCTCATTGCTTAACGAAAAGGTTAATAAACTTGACACGAATACTAGCTGTAAATACAAAACATCCCTCAAAGGGGTTTTAAGGGCTGTTAAAGTTTGTATGGAAAAGTTTTATATCGCCGTCCGATCAACTCAGAACTCTGTATTAATACTTTTGACAAAAAATAAAGAATAACGGGGCAAGAAGGGGTAATTAAGTAGAGTAATTGAGTTGAGCTGATGAGCCGACAGCAGGTGCATTAGCCATACTCAACGTCTTGTACAATTAACCTCTTTGTCTTTTGTAGACTTTTCTGAACATCCTTTACTTTTTCAACCAATTTGTGATCAGAGAAGCCATATATTGGTTTTGTTCGTGCTTTTGATTTCTCAATTCCGCGGAACCTTGTTACTCTTGACATGCGATATACCTACTGTTGCTTTCCATCTTTATTGAGATGGCAGCAGGTACTGTAGTCTGTACCTAATAGCATCGTTTCGTGATTGTGGTTTTTTAATAAATAAATAGGTTTGTTTGGATTCTGATTGCGCATTTTACTCAGCGTTTCCAACATGTTTTGGGAAATCTACCTGAAATTCCGTTTTTAAGTTAGGATCAAATGTTTTCACTCGGCGTTTCCAACATGTTTTGGGAAATCTACCTGAAATTCCGTTTTTAAGTTAGGATCAAATGTTTTTAAACTGGCCCTGTCAGGCCTGCCTTTAATTAAGGACAACAAGAAGTTGTCCTTAATTAAAGGAAGGTAAAAGAGAAAGCAAGAGTCTCACTGCATCTTTTTTATAGGCTTGAATAATGTTTTCTTGGATATTTCGATGAGTTCACCGAATTCGGTTCATTAGTTTTATTTATATGGGAAATACGATTTTTTTTCCATATTTTTGGTTTTGTGTACGTTTCATATTGAGCTATTTCATGTGTGGATATTATAAATTCTTGAAATCATAACATATCATCACGCCTGTATACCCCGAAGGGCAGAGGTGTAACACCCACATTTCGTCAGTTAGATATGTTTAACTCCCATGTAATACGGGGCGGACCGGGCTACTCCTAATAAAATCATAATGGAAAAGCTCAATAACAATTTTCCTGACCTGGGCTTCTAACCTCATGTTCAGCTTGCGACCACTAGACTAACGAGGCAGTTCTTAAAATCATGTTTTTTAAATTTATATTTTAATAATTAAAAGATAGTTCTATGACTTCTATGAACCGAAAATTGGATGAAACATTATTCTTTTCATTATACTTATCTATGAAAAAAAAAACAAAATAGTGAATTGTTTTCGGCGATATAAAATTGATATTTATAGTACTTATCGATAAAATATTAGACACCCGCTGAGCATACCTAGGAAAACTTAGAACACATAATTATCGCAAAGCAATCAAAATCGCAATTAAAGTTTGAATCGCTTACTAAAAAACAATACAACAAATAATTAGGTAATTATTTTAATATTCACCTTGCCAGGATGCAAAATGTGCGGAGGCGGGCCTGGGTTTTCTTCTTCTGCTCCACTGCGACCTCCGTTAATAGTATTCTCTAGGGTTCCGCCTTTGGAATGAGCTTTTGGATCGTGTACTTTGAACCGGACCTCCTGAAAATAATATTTGAAATGTTGGAAACACATACATGTGAAAGCAGATTTCTTGGAATTACAATATAAATAGCTTACCGATGGTCGTCCTGGTGGGCACCTGCTAAGCGTGCCCATTTTTGATAAGGTGTGTGGGTCACCTACGGGAGGACAATCAACGGGGATTTTTTTCTCGGACGCTATTTTCTGAATGGCAACAAATCTCTGTTTTCTCATCTGTATTCTCTTTGCCATATAACCCACGGTAGCGTATTCTGTAAAGATAAGAGAATTGCATCTATAACGAGGACAAATTTATATGTTTGCGAAACCATCGCTCTGCATTCACATTCGCATCATAGGATAAAACAACATTCGACATAGTTTTAGTAAATCGCTGTGCAGTGGTAGAGTAGATAAACATAATAAAATATTACCTAGTAGACTAGCGAAGACCATGACGAAGCACGTTCCCAAATACACATCGATGGACTTGACGTACGATATCTTGGGAAGAGCGGCATTAGTAGATGACATGAGCGTCGTCATCGTCAATACAGTGGTGACACCTAGAGCCACTCGGGCTGGTGTAGCATTTCGGTTCAACCAAAATGATACCCATGATATGATGACAATCAAACCAGACGGAATGTATATTTGAATAAGGTAATATCCCATAGATCGTACAAATTGTATTTCACACGCCAATCTTGAATAATTTCCTGCAAAAGGTTTAAAAATAATATTAGAGGGGTTCTTTGTTTGAATTTCACAAATCCATTATCTCTAGGTATAATAGTTAGTTAACATTAAAGTTAGTATAGAAGTGAATTTTATTTAAATATATGAATATTAGGAGCTTTATTTGATATAACTTTAAAGAACTTCAATAGAATATAATAGAATACTCTTTATTTTTTCTCTTTTTTCAATCTAAATATATGAAAGAATTTTGCTAGGATAAAAGACACAATAGAGGATTCGACATATATATAATTATTTACTTATGATGTTGTATCTTTTTAACACAAATTATACGACATGACATAAAAAAAACTATTTCACACCACTCATAGTGTTTTGTGCAATAATACAAAAGCAGGACGTGATAAGAATCGTGGCTGTTTCTATCCAGTGTTCCACGTAGTGGTGTCTCATATCTTTTGTTTGATCCCTACTCTTAGATTCCCCCGCGAACCCAAGTACCTGTGGTAAGGGAGATTTCCATAGCTCGTTGACGATGGCCCAGCACCTTGAACTGCGGCAGCGACACCTCGCTGGAAACACCCACAGAGTTGGGCCCCTCGTTCCATTTGTATCTGATGTCCCGCATGGTGTAGCCGACTGTGCGCAGCGGACATTATAAATGAAACAACCCTAGGCCCATCGCAGTGGGTTTTACAACACGAATTGTCTTTCGGTTGGGGTAAGAGCGGGGGAGTCGCGAGTTCGGTTTCGCGCGTCTCGTCGTGCGGTTGTCGTGTTATGTAGTTAGCGTGTGTGCTTGTGTCGCGATTGCGATCGTCTGCACACGGGCTGAGGGAGACGGGGTCGGTGGCGGAGGTATGGATGTGCTGTGGTGGGAGAGCGGCTATTGCGATCGGTTACCTGTCGTCAGTGTAACAACAGTGGTGCGCTGCCGGTGGCCGAGCACCCGGAACTGTGGCAGCTGCACCTCGTTGCTCATACCAACGCTGTTCACCCCATCTTTCCAATGGTACCGAATGTCTCTCATTGTGTACCCGACTCCGGAGACATGCCAAACACACAAAATGCTATCACTTACGCTGCGAAGGATCGCGTTTCCCTCACGCGGCCGCGCCTGTGTTGAGGATGGGAGTCGCGGCGAGAAATTACTAAGCCGAACCCAGGGATTTATTGAATGCAGGCGCGATATTTATACTCGGTTCGGCTTAATATGAATGATAGTAAAATATAAAACTACCTACAAGAATGATAAAGGACCACAAAAAAATAATGTGATCACTATACCCCAGGGTATAATGATTGCTAATAAAAGCTACCGATAATCTACCAACCCGAACTGGGCCCGCGTAGTAGATTGCAGCCCACTCCTTCTCGAAGAGAGGAGGCCTGTGTCCCAGCAGTGGGAACATTATAGGCTAATTATGCAATATATAAATAGATGGCATAATATAACAAGAACGCGTAGTGATAAGTCAGGCAAGCGTTAAATGTAAGATCATGCGAGTGCAATCAGTGAGTGTGCGTGTGATGAGCGTAAGCGGCGGTGGTGCGAGGGTGTGTAGGTGTGCGGTGCCTCGTCTGCGGCACGGCCCTCGGTGGTTGTGCAGACCCCGCGGGCGCCACCGTCCCCCGCCTCCTTTGACCCGCTCAGCATATCGCAGCGTCGATGTCTCAGTATCATTTTATTCGCTAAATGCTCGTGAGAACAAAGGCTTACTATTTACGAGTCTGCCTTCTGCGGGTGCTGTATGCGAGAAGGAGACTTTCCAACTTATGAAAACACGAGGGAAATCACAGCACGTGTCGACGATTAGGTATGTGGTACGCTTGTGCTCACAGGGTACCCCTGAGTAGCATCTGTGATACAAGAAAGTGATCACAACACAATATCTGTAAGCCTCGTGAAAAATTTGCATCGTGGTAAAGAATCAAATTATTGATTGCTTTGGTGAGAACAATACACACGTATAAGTAATATTGTTTTATATTATTAATTATTATATATTTTTGTCATCTGTAATTAAAAGTGCGTTGAACTGCATTTACTTTGTTCATTTAAAAAGTCAAGTATGAGTTTAAAGACCCCGTCGATATTTGAGATTCTTAAAAACAAAATTACGTTTGTTGCAACTGACACACAAAGCGTGCGGTTGTCCAGCAACACTCTCATATTAGCTAAAACATTATCAATATTGTATTATCAAATGTAGCATTTTGTGATTAATGTACAAAATTATCAACAACACACATTGGCGAACAAAGTAATTTTAAATAGTTCAGATACTTACAACTTTCTATCTCTATGTGGCACAGCTGTCGATCCATTGGAAAGTATTGCAGGTTCATGGGGCACGAAGCTGTGATCGTCAATCTGAAATTTAGACAAAGTTCTTAACAGAACTAGAAATTATAATACTTTCTCCTAGAAATCTGTGATGTAACTCGCAACACGTAAATCAATCAAATATGTAGTATTTGGTATTACCTGATACTTCTAGTGATAGAGCCAGAATAATGTATACGTATGAATTCGTTGCTGGTTGTTGCTATATGGAAATAAGATTGCTTTTCGTTAACAAAGAACGTATCAGGCACCCATATGTTCTTTATGAATTCTGAACCCACGGATAACGTCTCAACTCCTGTTCTTTTTTTGTATGCTAATCGGGGATCGGTCCAAAATTGCCTGAAGTAAAAGTCCAATGTGAAATCCTGAGAAAGGAAATCATTACTATTAATCTTAAACACAAATCGATAATTTTTTGAATATCTATTGAATCGAAATGATGACGGATTTTGAAGTGAAGTAATAATGATCAGCTTGAATGTAATCTTATGGGAGGTCGCTTTATGATATCATGTGCGTTCCTACTAATCATTTTTAGTAAAAAAATTGCCATACTGTTAAAGTGCGGCACCGTATTATTAAACTCGTAGTAGGAACGTAAAAAAATTCGTATACCTTCGTACGTATCAGTGATTCACTATAATACTATACGTTGAAGATAAACAGTAAATAATTGGGTTACTATAAATTATTAACATCTAACATCTGCATGCGTTGTTCCATAAATATGTCATCATACACAATGTCTTAGTATAGATACACTGCGATAGATGTACACAAGAGGCTAATTAAATATATTTATAAAAATGAAAACAATAAATTAAGTCGAAGCTTGGTTCTCGTGACTTCGGACAGAAATAACACTTGAAAATATATAGACACAGCACTACATTGAATAGTCAAATTGAGCAATAAGCTTAAAACAGTATGAAAAGAAACAAAATGTGCAGAGTGTGATTGTGACATGAAGCCTATAGAACATAGGTGAGGTCTAAGAATGAATAGGGATATGGGTGCTCTAGGTGACAGGAGAGGGCGAGGTGTGTGGGTGGCGGCGGAGGCGGACACCCACGGCTCGATAGAGGCAATCCACCATTGACTCAAGCTAACAAGCCGGCGACGTATACAAGTTGCCACCAATAAAGTTTGGACCAGGTATGTGGAACAAATTAACGTTCATTAATGAGGTCGATTCGAGAGTTTGCGGATTGTGAATTAGGCAACCTCCCACCCTGGGCCATGGGTCACGTCTCATTGTGACCTTCCCAACCTTGATTTGGTTTCCACTTCAGGGTCCTTCACCCAAACATACGCCTAGCAAGCTTACACAGTTTGACATATTGGAAAACCGAATTCGGTTTTGTATTCTGACCAACTAACTGCGCTAATATTTAGGAGATATCTGTATCAAAAATAGCAAACTCACGAAAGCAAAATATTAACTAAATAAGGTCAGAGAGTATCGATGTTCCAAGTCACTGGAGAGATTAGAAAGTTACAATTAATTGGCAATATTTCATTAAATACACATAATACGTACATTCACAACAAACTACAAAATGAGTCACGATAAGAGATACAGTCGTCGCAAGTCCATAGAGCCTGAACACATTTCATGTACGTTTTAATTAAATGTATTTTAAGATCACGCCTTTATTAAAAAGGTCACCTTCATTGCCATTTAAAACGAAAATGTAATGCTGTTTTAATTTATGTAGCGTTACTTAAATTTTGTTTCTACGTCAAACCTCACTGGAAAGTGATGATTATCTGTTGGCTGTATCGATATAATATATAATTTCAACTTAAAATAAATACCTACATAATTGTACGGTGTATTGATTTTTGCCAATAAACATAAATAAAAAAGATGATAATTATATATTTATTTATTTATGTGGCTCTTCAACAACTTATTAAGACATACACTTACATAAACAAAATTCACATACAGTTTTAAGAATTGTGAATTCGTCACTGTATGTCATCAATTATGTATGCTATCCCTTTAAATTGATTAAATACAAGACCAGCATAATTTTTTTCACCAAAAGTTATCGTTAGTATGAATACACATAGGTACATATTAACGTTCTTTCAATGTATTATTTATAGCATCGCTTTTGTTCGAGTTCATCTATTTAATTTAGGTAAATAGGTATTACTCGATTTCAGTTATCGTTTATTTTATTTGGTGAACATAAATAAATACACACAATTATTTATAATCTGCACAAATGAGTAATCAGAGAACAGACGTCATCACTTGATATGGCAGCAACTTTGGAGTTACGAGTACTGCAGGACACACAACTGGGTATTTTAAGGTTCAACGGGTTGCTTTTCTTATTATGATCTCATTATTAAAGGACAATGCCCACCTGGCCAAGAGAGCTTATTCGAAGTAAAAACTATCATGACTAGAGGTAACATATAGTGCATTTCAAATTATTTATTAGAAAGCTAAATAAAACAGCTTTAAATCGCTGTATGTTATTCATTATAAAAAGTAATGATTTGATACTGCGAAACGAGTCTGTCAATTGATCTCAGCCATGTTTTAATTATTTAACAATGCCAATGCCAATTATTCTGCCTATGTCAGAATTTGTTTTTTTTTTATAAAACCAGTACCTAAGGGTCTTTTCATTTAAACAGACTGATTAATACAACAAAATTGACCCAATTCGACCCACAAAAATTTAGTTTATGAAACTGTTGCTTAATGATGGGTATTAATAATAGGCGAGGTTTTTAATATTAAGTATCACACGAGTGTTTTAACACCTAGTTATGTACAGTTTCATACACTATTTTATCTACTCTCATAAATTGGGATTGAACCTTTTAAATAGGCATGCGCTAAAGCCTTCGCTGCCACAGATAAGTAAAATAAGGAATCAAAACTTTTTTGTAATGCTATAAAAATGGCGCGTTCCGCATATGCGTTAGAAAAATTAATGGATAGAAACTCCTTGGTGATATTAACTTCTTGGATTTCTCCTGTATCGTATTAATAAAATAGACTATTTTTTTAATTTCGGTATTGTGTTTATAAAGTATGTCAGAATAAACTCGGTTTGAAGTTTATAATTCGAATTTTACGTTAAGAGAGTAGATAAAAAGATATATTTTACATCTTTGCTCTTCACATGTTTATTAACTTAGTAATTATTTAATGCGGTATGCGGTAGCTAAACAATTCGGATTGCCATTGACAGGCTAAGAAGACTGAGTAGGTACAGTCGACGGAACGTCGGTGGTAACACTGCCCTTGAGCTGGCCTAGCGTCGTGCGGAGTTTCAATAGAATAAGAGGCTAACTTATACTGGTTTTGTTACCACGGACGTGTGGCTGACGGTGACGTGTACCAGACATTAAACTTTATTTTTTGCGGACACCTGAATCAAGTCACCCTTAATAAATGTTTGCTTAAAGGTCTCTCTATCGTTTTAAATAATGGTAGTATAAAGAATAAAATATAATTGTGTTTTTGGTCACTATAATTTCCGTTTGTCATTGTTCCCAATTTGAAATCGCAATCCTAAAAAAACAGTTTTAATTTCAATAAGTCGTCGTTTTGCATTTTTCGGGGGCAAAATTAGTGTAGTATTTTTGAAGAAAACAATGGTTTACGTAGAGAAAACGTTTATTTGTGATACCGTCAAGAGTATTTACGATGGCCGTCATGCGGTTCGGCATGGAATGAATTAATGCCGATATGAAGTGCTGTGGAATATTCTCCCATGCTGCCAAGATGGCAGTTTTCAGCTCCTGCAATGTTTCTGGAGCTGGATGATTAGTTCGAACTTCTCTTCAGCTCTATAAGTGAACTATTTGATTCATATCAGGGCTTCTTACTGGCCATTCCATTACTGCGATACTAAAGTCATGCAGGTATTCTCGAACAATTCTTGAAGTGTGCGCCCTTGCATTATCATACATGAAAATGAAATCCTGGCCCGAAAACTCAGTATATGGCATCACATGAGCCTCTAGGCATTGACGATTATATTGGTCCCTATTTATTGGTGGCAATCGTGGTCCCGTAATAACCTCAAGGTCAGTTTTTCCTTCGGTGGAAGTTCCTCCCCAGACTGTCCATTACCCACCGCCATAACTCACCTTCTCTTCGATGCAATATTGCTGAAAACGTTCGTCTGTCCTCGGTAGAATTTCTTACGTCCATCATTGCCATACAGCATAATTTTAGTTTCATCCGTAAAAAGAACCTAGGTCCGTCGATGGAGTCCAATGCAAATGTTTGCTTGGAAAATGTAGGTGCCCCATTATATGAGCTCATGTCAGTTTGGGAGCATTGACTCATTATGAGGTTTCTGGATTATGAGGCGTTGTTCGAGTCTCTTTCTAACAGTTTGAGTGCAAACAGTTACTCCATGAAAATCTCGAAGCTGTTCTTGGACCTGTACTGAAGTCAAGTCCATGTAAGTCTCGAAGCTGTTCTTGGACCTGTACTGAGGTCAGGCGACGATGACGTAGGGTGTCGGTAAAGATCAATCGATCTAGTTGGGCTATAGTGACTTGGTTTCGTAGTCCGGTTACACACGAAGCCGCCAGCCTCCAGGTTTGGATGGTAAATTCTTTGAACGGCAGAACGGCTTACATGAAGATTACACTTTACGTACTTCACATCACACTTACGTTTCACCGACTAAACCCAGACTGAAGAAATGCCACAGCTTGCGCGGCTACTTCAAGTGCAGTATCCATACTCTGAACGTCAGAATGGATAAAAAAATAAGGAAAAACAATGTCGATACTTTTGTGCAAAAAAAACAAATAACGAAATAACTATTGACTTATAAATAACTATAGATGCTCGAATCAAAGCTTGTTGCTACTTTAGGAACGACCAAGCTCCGATTTTCGTCTCTTTTTCAAATTCGTGAATTCAAATTTGGAACAATAATGATACCAAAATTATGCCTAGCATGTCAGCTTCAAAACTGCATAAATAACTGTTTCTCTGACTTATCATTATTTTGATGTTTTTGGCCTTTAAACATAAAAATGCACGGTGGCTCGATTTAGGAGTCCGGTAGTATATTTCTGGTTGTGCCTAAACTAAACAAATACGAAACCTTTCAACTGAAAAAATATACGAAACCTTTGAGTGGATACTTTTCTATCACCATCCTGTTTTTGGATTTTTCTGTATCATTATCAAATTAATTTTTATTGGTCGTCGGTTTATCGAAAAGTATTACGTTATTTGTTGGTTATGGTACAAAAAATTTATGCGCAGGAATGGGCATGGTCCTTTTATTTGTCCAATATCAACGATTTTACCAGGAAACATAATAAGAAAGCAAGTGGGCGGACAAAGGGCGATCTGCTCCACCAAACGCGAACATGCTCGCAGCCTCGTATCTGGGGCTGCTCGGTCGCAGCGGGCGCAGCGCGCGGCCGTAGCGACCGAGACAAGCGTGAGCTGACAGTGGCGAGTACCATGAGCACTTCGGAGACGGAGCTGATAGAGAGCACATACATGGTGACGCCCACCTCCACTGGCGGACCTGCAATCAAGCCCAATCGTGAGTCGCGCGCGCGCCTCGCGCCGTGAAAACCAAACCAGAGGACGGTGACGTGCCCCATCGCCGGGCGAGCGGGAGCAAAAAGGACGCGACAGGCGCGGGGTGGCTGCGGGTGTCAAGTGAGCGCTGCTGGTAAATGTGGAGGTCGGGCGCGGCGCACCCGGCCCTGTTAGCTGCACGCATCACGCGACATACGTCAACCGCGTGGCCGTGTGTCGCGCCTACACCGATCAAATGCAATCGAACCGTGGACACGGGTGCTACGATGAACGGTTAATGCTGGTGATAATGCTAAGGGATAAAATCTTGCTATGTATGCGTTGTGTCTTTAAAATTGCTTTGAAAATAAGATACCATTTTCACTTCAGACAGAGAGCTGATGGAGAGCACGTACATGGTAACCCCCACTTCCACGGGTGGTCCTGAAAACGACACAATACACAACACATAACAAGTGTTAGTTATCCGTAGTAATAGCTGTGTTTCTGAGTTACCGCAATGAGCTCTCCAGTTAGTTCGAATATTTCTTACGTATTGTATTGTATCAAGCCGCACAGAACGAGGAATGCGCTTAAAACTTTGGCGAACTTAATAGCTAGGCGACGGCGACAACATTATGAAGCTTCTAGTAGCTAGTTATGACTGTCGGTGTTATGAAAGTTTCTGTTGATGTTTGTACAAAGTACAGTTTATATTTGCCTGTTCTAAAAAAATCATCGACTATTAACATCCGTTATACAAGGTCAAATTTAATTAGTGAAACTCCGCAAACCTGATGGGCATCGATATCTAAAAATATGAGGAAACAAAGAAAAAAGATTTTATTTTATATTTGGGGTCTTCGACCCTCGCTGGTGTAGTTACGAGTACTTTAAATATCAGTTTAATAAATCAGTATTTTTTTTTTTTTGTTACTGACGTGATGGGTATCGTAATCTTTACACGATAAAACATATAAAAATATTTCCTCAACTCATACTACACGCGGTCAGCGGTCGTAGAACCCAAAAAAATTTCACCAAATAATATTTAATTTATCTTTATCATGTTTAGAAATCGATAGCCACTCATATCTGCGGAGTGACCATTGTTCATTTATTGAAAAGATAAAATAGTAATACTTATAATTTATCTACATTTAACCAAAAATCCTCCATGTATTAAAAATAATTTGTTCTTGAAGGAACAAATTCTTTTTAACACACGGAGGATTTTTGAAAATTACATATGTACCTGAAATTAAATAATTTTAAACTTGTTTATAATTTATTTTCGCCTATTATTTTATATCTACTAGTTGAACTCGAAATCAAAGCTATTTCTTTATTTGTACATATAATTTTTTTGATGATTTTATTACCAAATAGCTATTAATGAGTACATTTTTAATGTTTTATGCAAGTATAAAATTATTTTTCGCCTATTATTTTATATCTACCAGTTGAACTCAAAATCAAAGCTACTTCTTTATTTGTACTTATAATTGTTTTGATGATTTTTATTACACTAATATATCTATATTTCTACCGAGATAATATTAATATCTAACGCTATATGATAGATGGTATTTATTTACATTAGTTTTAAAATATGGCGTCCAAAAAATGAACCACATCGCTGTTGACTGGTAATGTACCGTAAAGACTGGCGGCATTGCGACGTTATAGGGCAATACTGAGCGTCTGGCCAAGGTAAAAGTCCTTGGGTTACGGGCAGTGCCAACCAGATTAAGCAGCCCATGAGAGAGTTACAACCCTCAAAGGCTCCAAAATTTACCGAAAATATTATTATATTTACGCCGCCTGAGGTTTTCCGCAGCTGCAGCGACAGTGCCAGCACAGAACGCCGAGCCAGGAAGAGGATGGCTCAAGAGTATCGACACAGGTCGCGTCCTATAGTAAAGGCCTACTACCCATCTTCCATGGAAATATAGACATGTCGTCCGGTCTCCTGCCATCGATGCGTGCCAAGCCATTGGGTTCTCATACATCTGGAACGCCGATGGTTTAGGTTCGCATGCCGCGCTAGGTGACCTGCCTTCAGCTGGCAAGACAAGCCGTGGTGTCCAAGGCTGCAGCGATGTGGAGAAAAACAAGAAGTTCCTAGTCGTCTGGAAGCAGCGAGGCGAAAAGTAGTGTCGTCGAACAAAGTGCCTATATTCGATGATGGCAGTGCATAATGCCAAAGACCTGACTTCCATTTTGTGTCAAGTAAATAGTTTGGTACTGTACACAGTGGCTCATCCCACCGTCCCTGGAAAGATAAACTGTCGGGTGGATCTGAATTCGGGTAAGCGAGTCTCCAGGCATCTAAAGCCTCGAGGTAGCACGACACATAAAAAAAATATCTGTGTGACCACTGATTAATTTCTCAGTGCCATGGACCGAGGATTTAAAAGCCGGTAAACTACGAGTACTAGGTACTAGATTTTTTTTCTTGATTAATGTTCTTATTCAACAAATATATGAGTTTATGAATATGCGGTAATTGTTTTATATGATATGCAGTGGTTTAGACATATTGTTTCTACAATGTTTTGATACGTTAGCACCATTTTATATCCATAAATATTAAAATTCCGTCTGATGTTCGATCAGCTATTTCAAATACCTAAAGCTGAATATTCGCGAGGTTAGTGCAATACCACGTTGCAATACCTACAGATCTAGATTAACTCGGAACATTTATCATCGTCACAGACAGTTCTCTATGATATAGGTAGGTATCTACTAAATAGTTTTACACCATCATTATACCTTCGTAATAATCTACATATGTCATCACACTACTGTGGCGTAATGCCAAATAAAAGCAAAAAAACACGCCACGCGACACCAAATACCTACCCAAATAAATCCAAAAAAACCGGCTAAGTGCGTGTTGGACCACGCACAATGAAGGGTTCCGTAGTTGGATGAATTTATCCCAAGAACAAACTTAACATTGTAGTTGAAAAACATGATCCCCATACATTCCAACTGCAAATGTAAGTGTGTACGCACAATATTGAGTATTTACCACGTTATTATAAGATCACAGACTTTTTATAGGTTTTCCTGTAATCTATAAGTTTAGATTTATTTTATGTATTTTTATCAAAATTTTAGGCTCAGAAGTTTCGGAGATATGGGAGGGGGGATGGTAATTTTTCATCTATTTTCTTAAATATTTTCAAACGTATGTATTTTAAAATTATAAAACAATATATATAAACTCCTTAAAACAAGCCCTTTCATTTGATATGTCACACAGTACAGTCAGCAAAACTTTTTTTTTTAATTGTCTGATTTGCCCCCCAAAAGTGACTTCCATATTCAAAATTAATTTATTTACGTATCACGTCCGTGTTTGGGTCACAGAAGTTCATATGTGTACCAAATTTCACCTTAATCGGTCCAGTAGATTCGGAGCAAATCAGCTGTGACAGACGGACAGACAGACAGACACACGAGTGATCCTATAAGGGTTCCTTTTTTCCTTTTCAGGTACAGAACCTAAAAACTGATTTTAAAGTTAGTCTTTACTCTCAAGATCACATCTTTTCGTAATAAGAGAGGCTGAGATTACACTAAGGAATACATCGATTTTTATTGTAGCTGAATCAAGTCGGTCTCGAAAATATCAGAGGGAGTAATAGTGGTGAGTAGCCATAACGTATACGTAGAATTTGTTCAAACGCGTAATATTTACAAAGCATAGTAAATGCAATGGCTAGGCAGAGTTAAATTTTGATGTTATAACTAAGGGTTAGCGCGCACAGCGAAAAATATCCGTATATTTTATTTTCTTGAAATCTATAAATACTCATATAGTTTGTAACCATACCTATGATAATTTAAAAGATTGTCCGTGAAGTTTCTTGCCCGTTCTCCTCCATAGGTGTCTACTACGCTTTGGAATGGGCAACTAGCTTCATCATTCTGCCTGACCGACCCCTTGTCAATTCAAAAGTGTCTGTAATTGGTTTATTTCAAATAAATGCTTTGAGTTTGAGTTACAGATTTTTTATAAAAAATAGCACCACACAGAAGCGCGCGCACTGCGGGAAAAAATCGCATGTGGATTTAAATTCTGCGGTTTGATGCAGATTTGTTGCGGTGCGTCGCCGCACGTATTTTTTGCAACGTATAGATTTGTAAGAAACCCTGCGCACTGCGGAAAAAATACGCGCGTACGCGGCCGGCGGCCACGCAGTTGTTCTCGCGACACGGTGCTGTACGGTCATGTCGTTGTTGCCTAGATTGTCCAAATAGAGCTAACGTTTTTTATTAAGTTGTCATTCAGTGATAGCCATTATTTAAATCACTGTATCTAATGTAAATCCCTTAATAGGTAGCAATGCCGAGAGCGGATTTACTCAATACTGTTTAGGTACTTTTTCTTGCGTGACGGTAAGTGGGGTACGCAGGTGCAGATTTTGTCCATTATCGACGGGGTCGGAATTCGAATGGGAAAACGCGCGGATATTTCACCGCTGTGCAAGTACTGGACAATCACGAATAAACATTATTCCGTTTTAGATTTTAAATCCCACCGCATTTTAATTACTTCACCGCTCTACACGGTCACGCCCTAAGTTGCTTTTTGTTCTAACTGTATAATATGAGAAGTCATAGTGCCATGGAGACTATCGGTTTGGGCTTTTGTTTTAGGATAATGCTCAGGCTCTTAGCGGTAACAATAACACTACCGGAAACGAATGTTTCGCTTTTGCTTTGTACTTTTTCCTTGTCTAAATGTCGGCTGAGCTTGCGGGAAGTATCAGCCCAATTCTTAAGTACTGATTATCTGTATCACTAGGTATACCTACGATATGAACAAATTACAATTAATCCAAATTATTCAGATAAATAAACTATTCCACTTTAATGGTGCTCTTCAGAACGCGATCGAATCTGCAAAACGCCGCCCAATCGCAATGACAAACCTCAGTGACACTACTGGCTTCTGTATGAAAACGGCACCTGCGATAATTTCGCCATCTACGGAAGCGTTGTATATTTAGTAAGTTGAGTGTATTTCGACTCAGGGATTTTGGTTATAATAACTTTGATTTCGAGATTTCAGCGATAAGTCCTATTTATAAAACTATTAATAGCTCGTTTAAAACTCTAACTAAAATATTGTATATATAGTTCTTGTGAAATAAAACGCTCTACTTTTTAAATAAAAAGTAGCGCTTATATTCCATATTCCTATTTCACGCAAGTTTTTTTGCTAGGATTTCAAATTATAATTGTATACTAACCTCCATAGTTTGGTCTTACTCTTTTGTCGTAACTTATACTAAATGAATCCAAAATGGCTGAAATATTGACATCGCCAAACATCCCTCCCCCACCGGCACCCCTGAAATAAAAACATGTCATTAAAAATACAATTTAGTGCTGTCACTGTATGAATTATAGCAGTGGAAAACGGAAAATTGGTATGAAAAACGTTGATTGGATTCGGTACGTGGGCTTATTTATACTAAAAATACATTTTCCGATACATTCGGCCTACCTATAAGCTCATCATTGCATTGGTAACATTCAAGGACGTAGTTCTAATTCAAACAGTAGAACCTATAAGCACACAGTTATATGAGTACCATACGTGTGGTCGGATTGAACGCAACAGACTGTACAATATTATAGTGACGTCAAATTTCATAGCCTAGTGCATAAGCGGTACGGACCGGTAATACAGTCACAGACACAGCATCTGTGAGTGAAAATGACTGCACTCACACAATAATTGCACATGCGAGCATTGCCATTAACTACATCAGAACAATCTCTGAATATTTTAATACATCCATGCAATGACGTTTAGTGGGTAATTATGCTGTGAAGAAGGATCTAAGCCCTCTTCCTCTCTCACGCTGTGCCCGAAATGTTGGATTCACAATGATCATGTCTTTGTAAAACCTACCACTTACTCGTACGTTCACATTCTGAAATGAAATAAATATATTTCATACCATAATGTGTGTATATTGAGTATTCTAACGCATTTTGAAGATTTTTCTCAAATAAAGTAAGTTAATTTAATTAACTAATGCCAAAATCGATAAAAAAATTAACATGTAGAATCTGAAACAAGTTACAGAAATATAGTTGATGCAAAAATAACTTCATTTTGATTATTCAATGCTCTGAGTGATTTGGTCCTAATGTGTTATGCAGGTCACGCGAACCTTACATGTCTTAGTTATGCTAAAGGTAAACATAAAGGGCACTTTACGACATTTACAACTCAATTGCTCGTTCTTTATGCATTTAGACCTCAGTTTTAGTGGCGTAACATTTTATAATCAAATCAACTCAAACGACAACTAGACAACTGTATAATGCAGTCAACAAAATCATAAATATTTACAGCTTAACTAAACGAGAGGTTAAACATAAATTAAGTAATTAAAAATAATAATTTAAAAAAAAAAATCCACAAAAACATAGCACTTTGCACTGTATAGTGTATACATTGTATGAAAAAAAAATATTACAATATTATGCAATAGTAGACTCTATCTTTTAAACTAGGACTAGCCTGTATCTTAAAAGATAGGGTTCAGCCAAATGGATTCTATTAATATTCACAACAAAAACTAGTGAAGACAGTGTCAATGATTTTTACTAAAGCTGTACAGAATAGAAAAAAAATATGAATAATAATAAAATAATAACAAAAACTAATCCTAAGCAACACAAGTAGTGTGAAAGACAGCAGACATACAAGTGTCTGTGTGTCGGGGTGTGTGGGTGTGTGTGTGTGCGTGTGGGGAGTGTGTGGGTGTGTGGGGGGAAGTGATTCCGTGAATGTACATATTATAATAATTGAAAGTAAAGCGTGAGATGTGATCTTGGAGTATGTATGTGATATTATATTCAGAGATGTAAGTTAACAGATTCTCTGTTGCCACATAGTCCTGTTGTAATATCCATTGACTTATTTCTTTCTTTAACATATATGTATTTAAATCCAGTATGTTTAGCTTTTTATACAGATTTTTATATAAATGTTTACTTATAACATAAAATTGATGTTGGGTAAAAGAGGTTTTATATTTAACGCCTGATGGGATATTTTTGCGCTTTTTAGGGTTTGATTTGGGCATGAATCTATGATTCCTGAGGGCTGACTGCAGAATGAACAGAGCAACTCGTAGAGTTGTTTGGTTGGATATCGGTATGGTTTTTTACACATAACCTTTAGTACAGCTCTTTGAGATCTCTCAGCTCTCAGCAAGTTGGTTTTAGATGCACCACCCCACGCAGTAATGCAATAACCAATTATCGACTTACGCAGTGCAAAATAGACCAACCTCAGTGTACTCATATCCGCAGGTTCTCTTAGCGATATGAAGACGTAAATGAGCCGCAAAATTCTGGAATTTATCATATCGAGCTGTTTGTCCCATCTAAGGCATTCATCAATTTGCAAACCTAGGTATTTGACACTGTCGCATCTGTCCAGTGTAGGGCAAGTACATGTATTTGATGAACTCTGGCATGAGTGAGCAATTATTGTAAAGTCTTTAGGTGGCATAGTATTTCGTCGGATTGCGAACGACATGTAACAGGTTTTATCTAAATTAAGAGTTAGTAGGCTATCGTGGAACCAGCTCATGATCTGACTTAGAGCGTTTTCTGCCATTGTTTTAACCATATCCCAAGTTGGTCCACACATGACGATTGCGGTGTCATCGTCATACGCGTATATCTTGCAATTAGGGAGAATCATTCTGCAGAGGTCATTCATGTAAATTAGGAACATGGTGGGCCCCAATATGCTTCCCTGGGGTATTAATAATTGGTTGCAAACTTTAAATTATTCTCAAACTGAAATGCTTCTAAGTATAAAAAAAAAACAATTTTTTTTTGTCGGTATGAAGGTATATATTTATTTATTATTATTATCTTATTCCCCATTAGTGCATTTTTTTTCCTCTTTAATTTTGTTTTTTCGTAATTTGTTGTTTTAGATATTGTAGATACTATAATTTATTCCTCTTTAGTGTTTCGAAATTTAATTTATTTAATGTTATGTGCTGGAAGTCAATTCCAAGGCTGCAAGGTTGTGTTTATGTAAGTCCTGCATCCTAAGAACCACTAACTCCCAAAATACAAGCTTGACTTAGTTTGGTAGTTGGTAGATCATTTATTATGTGCTGCTGTACGTGTACAACCATCAAACATTTTTATACATTGTTCTCTATACAGGGTTACTGGTAATTCGACGTATATCCGTCAGGGGCTGATAAGGGGGCCAAAATGCAACAAATTGAACCCCCCATATGTATGGCCGAAATTCAATAGTTTTCGAGATATTAGAATTTTAAGGGTTTTTCGATATTTACTCAAAATTTGACATTTCATTCCAAATAAAAAAAAAACTACATATTTGAATGGGTACCATTAAAAATGATGTTGTAGCTGGCACTTCAATTAAGCTATGGACATAATTAAAACTACTTAATTTAACAAAATAATGAAAATAATGAGCGATATAAGAATAATATCTTACCAATATTTTCATTTTACGCTTCAAAAATGTTGTCTCGTCACAAAAATTTATATGACATTAATCGTACAAATAACTAACACAACTTGCTTATTCTGTAAGCTTTCCAGAAAGCTATAAAAGTCAATTTTAAAATACATAATTCGTGCCAAGGCATGTGTTTGAATAGGCGCGGGGAGAGAAAGGGTCATTTGTATTTGTATGAAATAAAATGCATAAAAAAATGTACATCAAATTTTATTACAAATTTTACACATCTTGTTCAAAATGAGCCCCTCGATTACGAATGCAGGTTCGAATTCTCTTCCTAACTTCGGTTTTCGTCACTCTTGATGTGAACGTTGTTCTCATCTGTTGCGCCGCGTTTATTATTCGCTGTCGAAGTTCTTCGACTGAATTTATTGGGGTCACATAAACTAATGCCTTCATATGACCCCAAACGTAAAAATCAAGTGGTGTGATATCAGGGCTTCGTGCTGGCCACGGAATTGGCCCTCCCCTCCCAATCCATAGGTTTGGATATCTCTCGTCTAGCCACTGTCGGACAGTAATCCGGTAATGTGCTGGGCAACCATCATGTTGAAACATGAGGTTGTTTTTTATTTCTTCGGGAACATCCGCCAACAAATCGTCTAGGTTGTTTCTCAAAAACTCCTCGTAATTTTCTCCGTTCAAATTTTGGGGCAAGAAATGAGGGCCCACCAAATAATTATCAACGACACCCATCCATACGTTCAGGGAAAATCTCATTTGCGACGCAGTTTCTTTTAGTTTTTTTGGATTCCTGCCTGCTTTAGGTGCCCAAAAATGTAAGTTATGGTAATTCGTTATTCCATCCCGGTCAAACTTTGACTCGTCAGTCCACAAAATATTTCTTAGGAAATGTTCCTGGTCAGCGTCAGCGTTTAACAAAAACCGAGAAAATTCGAGTCGCCTGGCAGGATCGCCCTCGTGCAATGTTTGAACAGGTTGATAATGGTACGGGTGTCTACCTGATAGATGTACTACCGACCACACTTTCCACTGGGACATACCGAGCTGTCTTGCAACAATGTTCGTTGAGATGTTTGGGTCATCAATAAAACACTGAAGAATGGTGTCCTCTTCGTCAGCCGTGTACCGTCGAGGTCGGCCAGCGTTGAATTGTGCTCTTTGAACACTGCCAGTTTCAGACAATCGTCGATAGGTGCTCCCGAAAACAGTAACGTGGGGAAGTCGACGATCGGGAAAGCGGCGTTGGTATTCTCGCCGAGCCGCAGCCGCGTTTCCATCGGCAAAACCATAACAAAACATTATGTCTGCGTATTCGTTATTAGGATACGAAGCCATGTTATCCGAAATAACAATGATAACAAAAAGAATAACAAGAGAAACAAGAATTGACAATAATGATCGATAACAAATTAACGGGATGAGAGATTGGTAGCAAGATAACAACACACGTACTTGCGCGGCGGAGAGTCAAAACTTACTAAGGAAGGCGACGCGAGCGCAGCAGACGCCGTGTACTCCCCCGCCCGCACACCCCGCCCCATCGCGAAGAATTACGCCAGGAAAATCGGTTGTTTTAGCGAGGATCATAAACTAAAAACACAGATAATTTCTCTCCCCGCGCCGCGGCGCGCGCCGGTTCAAACACATGCCATGCCACGAATTATGTATTTTAAAATTGACTTTTATACCTTTCTGGAAAGCTTACAGGATAAGCAAGTTGTTTTAGTTATTTGTACGATTAATGTCATATAAATTTTTGTGACGAGACAACATTTTTGAAGCGTAAAATGAAAATATTGGTAAGATATTATTCTTATATCGCTCATTATTTTCATTATTTTGTTAAATTAAGTAGTTTTAATTATGTCCATAGCTTAATTGAAGTGCCAGCTACAACATCATTTTTAATGGTACCCATTCAAATATGTAGTTTTTTTTTAATTTGGAATGAAATGTCAAATTTTGGGTAAATATCGAAAAACCCTTAAAATTCTAATATCTCGAAAACTATTGAATTTCGGCCATACATATGGGGGGTTCAATTTGTTGCATTTTGGCCCCCTTATCAGCCCCTGCCGGATATACGTCGAATTACCAGTAACCCTGTAGATTAAGGTTTTGTTTTATTTTGAGCGCGAAATAAAAAAAATATTATTATTTCCTTTATTTAATGATTTACATATAAATTATATTTTTAAATATTAGAATATAAAAAAAGTATATAAAAACATTTAAAAATATAAAAAATAGTTGTCCGTCGGTAGCGGGAGCAGGGTCCAAGCTACCGGTGGTTAGGGCTCCAGAGATAGGAACCTCCTCACGATGCGAGCCGTATCGAGGAGTCCTGCCTTCTGAATCAGGCCCTTGATCCAACCACCTAACGAGAGCCTCGAGAGATGTTGATCGAGGCTCTCGGCCATCAGGCCATTGGCCGAGACGACGATCGGCACAATGATAGCCGAGCTCACATTCCACATGTCAACAACCTCGTGTGCTAAGTCGAGATATTTAATTTGTTTCTCTTTCTCAGCTTTCACGAGGTTCTCGTCATGTGGAATGGTAACATCGATAATCATTGCGCAGCGCGCTAATCGATCTATCACCACTATATCAGGCTTATTGGCGACAATAGTCATGTCAGTGATGATAGACCGATCCCAGTACAACACAACACACCGAAAATATTTTTCTTTCTTTCTTTCTTTGACATGGTCTTTTTCGAGAACTGGGTCGGGCATATACTTGTAATACGGTACCTCAGAATCCACAAGTTTATATTTCAAAGCAATTTGCTGGTGAATAATCCTGGCTACTTGGTTATGCCTGTGCAAGTACTCCCCGTTAGCCAGGCGAGAAGTATTCTCCGCGAAATTTGACACATTTTTCCATACGATGGAACCAATCATTGAAGCAACCATTCCATTCGGAAGTTGGGGTCTCCAAAATGGCCGTTTTGTAGGCGTCCACAGCTTCTTCAGGTGATGAAAATCTCTGTCCACGCAATTTATTCTTTATTTTAGGGAAATTATAGAAATCATTAGGGTTTACGTCGGGGCTGTACGGCGGATGGTCAAATAATTCTATGTTTTCTTGCTCTAAAAACTCTTTTGTTCTGTGCGCGGTGTGAGAACTCGCATTGTCGTGATGGAGGATGATGCGGTGGTTGCAGTTCTCTTTACGGAGTTCAGAAACGACCTGTGGCAAACAAATGCTAGCATACCATTCTGCATTAACCGTTCTTTGTCCCTCAAGAGGAATAGTCGTAACATGGCCGGTTTTGGAGACAAACGTGGCCACCATTTTTTTTGCAACACTCCGTGAACGAACAATTTTTGTTGGCTTTAACTCATTTTCGAACACCCAAACTCGTGACTGGTTTTTTGTTTCGGGTTCGTACGCGTATATCCAGGATTCGTCACCTGATACAATGTTGTATACAGCATTTGAGGATCCTGCGTGGAATCTTTCGAGAGTTCTGACGCACCAAGTAACGCGAGCCGTTTTTTGCTCTTCACAGAGCGAATGCGGTATCCATCGGGAAAACAACTTTTTTACACCTAATTGTTCATGCAAGATTATTTGGATTTAACTCATGCCAATGTCTAAAGTTGCCTGAATTTCGCGGTATGTCACATGTCGATCTTTCTCAATCAGCTTACGCACAGCATCAACATTTTCTTGGGTGACTGCAGTTTTTGGACGACCTTGACGGGGATCATCACTGAGCTTGACACGTCCACGTTGAAATTCAGCAAACCAGCGATAAATTGTGGTTTTGGATGGGGCTTCGTCACCAAATGCAGAAATCATCCGGTCAACACACTGTTTGTGTGTTAAACCACTTCGAAAGTCATAATAAATCATCGCTCTTGAATTTTCTCGAGTCAATTCCATTTTCTCAACGACTAAACAAGTTTGACAAAACCTTGTGACAAGACCGAGAATCTTTTTTTAAATAAATAAATGGTATTCGATTTTTAAAACCAAGGAGTTTTCAATTAAAAAGATTTTAATATGACAGGAACAGCGGAACTATTCCATTCCCGATATTTTTAGTGCAGCCCTCGTATATCTCCTTGCGGTCATCGGTAGTAAGTATTACAGGTTTGCGCCAGTTCTCTTTAGCCATGGAAAGTGGGGTGAGCCCCTTCTCCACTGCGACCACATCACGGTGCATACCCAGTTCGGTTTTTAAAAAATATTCCCTGAGACTGCACACCTCGCGATTCTGGAAGGTCTTCGCATTTAAAAAGCCTCGATCTCGATTCTCGAGGGCTGATTCCAGTCCCCGAGAATGCCCGCTTTACAAAGCGCATCATTCGTGGTCGTGTATTGCCCTCCCTGAAGCAGTATAGTTTGCCAATCAGTACCCTGGCTCTATCGATACGACGCTCGATCCTGCACTGCCAGGCTGATACGGCTGGTTTTGTTCGAGTAGCTCCATCCCAGTTTGGGAACTTGACGTTTGCTACACGACATGCCGCAACAGCCGCGCAATACAGGATCAAATGTATATCAGCGAGATTCTCACTGCTCTCGAAAAGATCTTTAAGCTGTGATTCCAAGGCACACACCAGTGCCCAATTTTTTTTGTGCATGGGTAAGCGTGGTAATCGGGGTCTAAGTTCGGTTAGAGTGGACCTATACTTACGAACCGCATCCTCCAGTGCGCTCCTCAATCGGGCATTGCACTGGCTACTTACTGTGGCAACCCTATCATCCTCCTCTTCAACACCATGATTGGACCGCGACGGGATTGAATCAATAGTTGACACTTGTGCCGCGGTTTGTGTCGAAGTTGAGACGATATGGTTGCTCAGTACCTCTGAGCGCAGCCTATCAAGTGCGGCATCGTCCAACCTATGATTGCGTTGGATGACGCGCACCTGATCCGAAAGTCGTGGGGCCGAGACGTTGACGGTTGGCTCTAGTTCCTGAAACAGAGACAGCATCCTAACACGGTACGCAATGAGGTTAGTTCCTCCCTCTGTAGACCCGTAATATGCGCGCATGACGTTCTCGTTCATAGACTGAGTCCATCTCATGCGCTGCACACAACCACCGGCAGCGGGGACCCGGCTCAGGGCCGGTTGGCCCCTAAGTCCCAAGCTCCTCGGCGAGGAGCTAGTGAGGAGGCCTAAGCGAGGCGGAGCTGAGCGAAGAGTCCAGAGGTGGTGGGCGTGCTCTTCTTGTAGCTGATCTCGTCAACATAATTTGTTCATTTTCCTATTTTCTGTTCATTGTTGTTTTATCGGAGGTGACATCTGTCATGTCACCTCCGATTCGGCAGTTTTTAATTAAATTCTAAATCATTATGGTGTATATTGGTCTCTTTTTTGAATGTTCAGTAGTTTTCCGGTTTCAGGTTGCGTATGTATATTGAAAAATTCTTGTACACTGCGTAAAAATTAATAATTCTGTTAAAATTAGGAAAGCGAGACGTTCTGTTGACACGGTGTTGCCAGTGATATATTATTATTATTAACTACGTTAGTTATTAGATGCATAAGTCAACATGATTCGAAGTATAACACAAGTTACTTGAAATTAATGTTTTGCTAGTACACAGTTACACTGCTGAATTTTTATTCATCAGTATCAAAATGGTGGCAGATTAAACTCGTATCAGACTGTCTCGTGCAACATTTTCGATGGTGGCAGACCTATTTCGCTGCACGAGCCAATATTGGCACGAATTTTGATAAAGCGTTGCAGCCGAGCGCAGCCGACGATCTCCCTACGATAATTTTCTGCGAAATAACCATAATTTTACATTACAATTGCCGCCATTGATAAATCACATTAGAATCTCTGCCTTTTCTAAGACAAAGAGCGAAGAGAATACAGCTACGAAGATTAGAACACAAAATAAAAAGCCCAAACGCGAACTCAAGATTGTTTTAAGAATAAATAGTCCCTACGATCAGTTTCTGCGAAATAACCATAATTTTACATTAGCAAGAAGTTGCCGCCATTGATAAATCACATTAGAATCTCTGCCTTTTCTAAGACAATGAGCGAAGAGAATATAGTTACGAAGATTTGAACACAAAAGAAAAACCCAAAACGCGAACTTAAGATTCTTTTAAGAATAAATAGTACCTTGTTCAGAAGTGCTATTATTCCTAAGGTCGCAATATTTGTCCAACGTGATTAGTTTATTTGGTTTACTAGCTGCTGTTAGGCAGACCTGTCTCTTATGCATTAACTCAAAGGCTTGAAACACGAACTAATTATACGTTCTCTATTGTTCAGATCAATAAACCTTTTTCTACCACATTCATTAAATGCGGTAGATAAACGTGTTATACTCGTAGAACCTGTTATTGCAACTTTTATACTCTATAATTCCACTCCATTCTAGCTAGTGTGTTTCTGTGATAAAAAAACTTAATTTCGTTCATTCTATCACTAAATGATTAGTAATTGGTCATTAACATTTTAAAGCTATTTTCATTCGGACAGTCTCGTAACATATTCAAAGTTAATTTAAATCAGTTAAGAATGCAAAATGGATTTGATTCCATGATTCGGCTTCCGATGTAAATAAAAAATGTGATTACGTCGTATTTTTACCATTACGGGGAGAGACAATGAGCTCACGTGAGTTATTTTTTTTTACAGTGTGACCTTATTTGTACGGCAGGGTGACGCAATTTTTCAAGACTGAATTTGTATGCTAGTGAATTTGGACGTAAACATATCAATAAACAACACTTTGTTAGTTGCCCTGATCGAATTCGGAACATAGATGATAATAATAGTTAGTCTATTGATTGTAACATTACAAACTATCCAAATATACCGAAAATGTGGTATAATATTTAGTTTAAAAACCGGCCAAGTGCGTCTCGGACCACGCAGAATGATGGGTTCATTAGTTGGAATAAATTTTTCCCAAGAACAAAATTAATATGTAGTTGATAAACAGTTCTCCCATAAATTCCAACTGCAAATGTAAGTTAGTCGACTATTACTCGTTAACATGGAAAGCCTACTTAGCTGTGATAGTTTTCCTTTTAAGTTATAGGAGCTGGATTTTGGACATGGGGTAGTAACATAACTTGACCTTAACCGTTGTAGCTACAGGAAAACGGTCTTAAGAGAGAGAGATTTTTTCTTATTTTTTTGAGAAACTTTGATCCCTACCCACAGATTTTGAAAAAAATGTACCCATCATCATGTCAGCAGGAAATGGGCCTTTTCACAAAAAAAAAAATTATTCCAATCTATCCTGTTTGATTTTTTTTTAAATCTCATAAACAACACAAAACTCTATTGGACCAACAGGTTTGAGTACTAGAAAAGTCAGAAATCGCAGATGTTTTTTCCCATGCATTTGGTTTAAGAAACACCTACCCTTACTAACCCGTCTCATATCTACCCTGTATATATTACTGCCGTGAATTTTTTCACATACTTTTCCACAGCTTTGTAGTGCTAAGAATTTCTGAGCTAAGCCGCGGATAGACAGAAGAACAAGGCGAGACTATAAGGGTTCCTTGTTGAGATTACGGAACCCTAAAAAATTGTCTTTACAGTTTTGCGTCTCGTCTAAATTGACTAATTTCTGGACAATAATGTTCTTATATTTTAGATGCCAATGGGTCAGCAATTCCGCATAGCTGTACACGTAGGCAACTATCCGCTAGAAATATTTATTCAAGTGACCTATTTCCAATGTCTTGGACCTATTCCATTTAGCGCTGCACTAAAATGGTTTAATATTATGTAGTTTAATGCACATTCAGAATAATTTTGAGTGATCCGGTAATTTGATTAACGATGCTGGCAGTGTGTATACATTTCAGTAATAGCTTCTCGACTTGACACTCATTATTTTAAGAACAATAAGTGGTTTCGTGCTATTCTACAAACAACAGCGGCTTGTTACGCTGCAACTTTTATACCAATGTTGGACACATTGCAATCACCTTCTGTAATCTCTTAGGAAAATCTATTCTAGCCAGCTAACTGTCACGTCGGCTCGAGCTACTCGACAAGAGCTATGGTTCAAATATTATCTTGCTAGCAAAGTATACTCGTAGGCTACACCGGACGTACTAAAGTACCTATTATGACACTAAAAATTCTTATACGTTTTAGATTTTTTTTTTAATTCATAGGCTCTTATTAAAATAAAAACCTACAATATTTATTTGAATTGATGAAAAAACTAATTTTAACGAAGCTATGTAGTTTTATGGAATGATGAATACCATAATCTGTTTTTTTGTGACAATGATTTAATTGTTTTGTAACAATTCAAATGGTATTTTTACCCGACTGCCAAGGAAGGGTCATTCAAAATAGATTATGTCGACTGGCCATTTAGTTTTCATGCAAAAATTGTAGTTGCTGTTTTTCGGAAACCGCCGCAATGACTTTTATATTTTCTAATATAAATACACATGCCAGTAACTTGTACAAACGTATGCAAGTCCATTTCTGATAGCTGATAACATGGGTATGCCACAAAGGTATACTAGGTAGGTAGGTACTTTTGTATTGCATACTTTTGTGCAAGTTACTGGAATGTAGGTATATCCCTATCTCATGCATAACGAAATAACCATAAAATATGGCATTGAAAATAACCTTTTCAATTTAGTCTTAAGTGAACGTTGCTTTGGAACTTCAACTGTGGAAAGATCAAGGCCTATTCAATTATATTATGTGACCGAGATGCGGGTCAGGAAAACTAGTTTAGGGCCACGTTTCCAACGAGTTAGTATTATGGATAAAACTTAGCCCTTTATTACAGTTCCATGTCGTACAGTCAAGAACATAAATATATCTATGGACAGCTCGGCAAAAAATATCTGGTTTCATAATTCATCCATTAATATTTGTCGTCAAGATGACGGCAAATATATGTTATCATTTGTGGAAGTCATATACAACTTGCAGCACAATTGTAGAAGTGACATCGAAGGAACAAAATATAGGAGCTGCATCTGCTTCAAAAAGATGTATCACCTCTTAGAAAACAATAATGTCGGACATACTACTGCCTAATCAATTAATTTCAGAAGCATGTGATTCCTCGTTGCGATCAAAAATATCTGACATCACTGGCAGCATAAAAATATAACAGTATAATGTTTCGAGTTTTTTTCTATATCGAAATCAGTGTCGCTCATGTTGCAAAAATATGTGATATCCCAATGGAAGCACAAATATCTTGCGCTCTTTATGCCCGGAGGCTTTTTGTTTAGGTATTTAGTTTAGTTTACATTTTTAGTCTTTATTTTTTGCTTGAGTATATGTGATATCCCAATGGAAGCACAAATATCTTGCGCTCTTTATGACCGGAGGCTTTTTGTTTAGGTATTAAGTTTAGTTTACATTTTTAGTCTTTATATTTTACTTGAGTAAGTATAGTTTTCATTGTATTTTTGTAATACTGGCATGTGCTATCTGACATAATTATGGAAAATAATGTCTCGTAAAGTTAATTACTTTGCATGCATACTATGACAGCTGTGCACCTGGGGAGTTTGTTGCGCCACATCTTCTCAGCTAAAGCACTAGGAAGTGGTGAAAGGCACCTTTTGGGGGACTGCCTTATTTAATTTTGACGTTCAAAATGAGCTGATTCTCAGCCTAATTTGAATAAAAATGGCTTTTGATTTTGATCTGACGGCAATGTTTGAAAGTAGAAAATAATGTCAGTAATTAGCGATTTTATTTTTGACAACTAAGCCGATATCAACTATTCTGCCAGAATAAATTATCTATCAGTAGGTGAGTATTCATTTCATAGTCAATGCAGTAGGCAAACATGGAAAAAAAAATAAACTGTTTTTGTGCAGTGGTCTGCAAAGAGGGATTCACTCGTCTGGCTTTAAGTGAAATTTAAAAAATAATATAAAGCGTAGCCCGTATTTCTTCAAAAGGTCTTCCATCTGTTTTGGTCCATTGTACCTATATGCCTTCCACAAATGATGACATATACCCTTCATCTTGACGACAATTATGAATGGATAAACTAAATCAGACATTATTGCCGAGCTGTCCATAGTAATATATTTAAGCTCGTGACTCTACATATAAAAAATGTTATACGGTTCTGGTATTAAATTGCATACATACAAACTATGAAATGGTTTGTAAGTGTAGATATTTTTCTACATTAACGGTGGTTCGAACAAATATGCGTCAATTTACCATATCTCCAAGTTTTTTTTTTTAAACCTGCTATGTGTAAAAGTTTGACGTTGCAAGGAGACCGATACGTGGGGGTTACCGGCCAACTTTTACTTTGTCGGCGGAAGTACGGGCGTTTATCGTATAAAATGTTCTACAGGAATGCCGCCAGTGGAAAATGTTGTTATTCGTGCGGGTGGTAATTTAATAACGAGATTTAGTTTGAGAATGAACCAGCGCTGGGGCTCTGTCTCGAATAGGGTCGCAGCATTATGCTGAGTGGTGGCCGTTTTGCGTGGATGTGACGCATATTTTCCCCCTACTTGTTCTCTTTGTATCTATGTTCTTTCTTTGCGTCATGTTTACCGCAAATAAACGTATTTTCTTTCTTTCTTTTTTTTTTCTGTTTGGATTTTGTTACACAAAATGCGTTCTGGTTCACTTAAATAGAACCCATAAAAAACAAATAGTGTAAAGTAGGTTGCCAAGACTAATAAAACGCCTACATTTTATCCCGGTAGTACGTTCCCGTGGGATAGTTTCCAACCTCCACGCGGGCAAAGCCGCGGGCAAAAGGTAGTTACACATACAAGCTAATAAACCCTTCTAATATAGTCGGGTAAAAAGGTATTTCTTGCACGCCAGCAGTTATTTTTCTTCATAACCAACGAAAAAGATTTTCTTATCGTTGTTTATTTATGTACATTATACTAATCTAGGTTTCATAATAAATGGAAGTAAGTATACCTATTATCCGTAAGCAATACTGACTTGTACCTCACTTTACTTAGTAAGATTTTCATTTAGACAAAATCCCCCTTTTTCATCCCCTAAACCTCCTTGGTTTAGGGGATGAAAAAGGGGGATTTTGTCTAAATGAAAATCTTACTAAGTAAATAAAAAACCAAAACTCGGTAGAAGCACATACTAAGGACAAAAAACCGACCAAGTACGTGTCGGACCACGCACAATGAAGGGTTCCGTAGTTAGGATGAATTCATCCCAAAAACAAACTTTACATTGTAGTTGAAAAACATGCTCTCCTATTAAATAATTCTTCAACTGCAAATTTAAGTTGGTTGACGATTACTCGTTAACTTGTAAACCCTACTTAGCTGTGATAGTTTTCCTTTTAATTTCATTATATATACTACTGCCATGAATTTTTCCACATAACCAAAACCAGCCATTTAGCTGGCAGGGGGGGAAGACACTTGATTCTAACAAAAAATAGCACTTTAAAGCTTAATATTACGCAAACGGATCTCTGAATTGAAAAATGTTTTTCACAGACCCACAATATTTTTGAACGGCCTATCCAACGATACCCAACACCATGTATTAGACGAGAAAAAAAAATTTCATCCCCGTTTTACGTGCAAGGGAGGTACCCTAAAAAAAAATGTTTTTCATGGTTTTATTTTACGACTTTTTTGGCGTTATTAATATGTACACCCATGCCAAATTACAGCATTCTAGGACTTAGCGTCTCTGAGCTAAGCAGGGGACAGACGGACGGACGGACAGACAGACAGACAGACATGGCGAAACTATAAGGGTTCCTTGTTTACTACGGAACCCTAAAAATGAATCATAACGAGTCTTTAAAAAATCCACTTCTGACGGGGAGAAGAGGATTTGTATTTTTTTGTAGGAGAGGATTGTACTGCTTGCTTATAAGTCGAATATTGGTATAAATAATATTAGTCTGATACTCGTATTGGATACGTATCAAAAGATTTCACAAAAACGATCCTGTTGGTGTTAAAACGGGGAATACTGTCTATAGGTATGAAAAAAAGTAACAACACTAGGTTGCTAACTGTTGCTGCTGCTTTTGTCAGACAGACGATAACTGCGTGACAAATTATAGCATACCCAGCCAATAACGTTCCCACTGCTGCGACACAAGCCTGTCTGTGAGAGGGACTGGACCGTAATGTGCCTGTTGGGGATCAAAGTTGCAACATACGCGCTTGTACGAGTATGTCGGAGCTTTTACCACTGGTCCATCACTATTGTCATATACAACGTGTTACATAATAAACGCAAGATCTCACATACCAGGACCAGGCCCGAGTCGACAGCGCGTTGTGTTCCACGCGCGCCTCAAAGAGATGTCCGCGCCAACTGACGGGGTCCGTTAGGACCAGTACCTGCCAGGGTTGCGAGTTTGTCCGAAAGGGATATCGTGGCCCTGGCACACAGGCAACGAAAGGAACACGGGTGGTTTAGTCAGTAAAAGTCTGACACGCCCTTTCGCTCCGCCCAGAGCGGGAAAAATTATTTGACAATTTCCCACCCAAAAAAAAAAGAGACACCAATTAGAATATTAAATTATAAGACTGAAATAATATCTGTAATTTAATTAAGTAAAACCAAACCATGTAATTTCTTATGAAATACTGCTCAAAAATAATGTTCCTGACTAAACGAAAAAAAGTAAAAAAACGTAAATTCGGTCGTGAATTGAAGTAGGCTTTATTGCTCCGGGATAAGGTTTAAATTTACATGAATGATTTATTAACTATCGTATATCAAGGATGACGGAAATCGATTCAGAAGCTGATTATGAATAATCTACTTTCAGGTCTTGCGTTTATTCTGTTACACCTTATATAATGTATCATTACGCAATCATCGCAAGGCAATGCATGCAGGCAACTAGTATTATTATTTAGAAACGTACTGCAAGTTGGCTGACCGACGGAGCCAAGGAACCTACCAGCAAAAGCGCAGGTACGCGTAGTTAAACGTATATTTTGTGATCAAAGGTTAAACACGTATCTCGCTGGTCAATGGGAGAATAAGCGGGTTCTCGTATTTAAAAACCAATAGGTACAGTAATTAATCGAAAATACCAATTCAGACATCTCATTCGTATTTGGAGAAAACACGGAATCAAATGACTCGACTTTGAAAACAATCGTTTCTAAAACGAAAACGTTCAGAATGACGCCTTTACGGGCGGAGTCGAGGGCAAACACCATTATGTGTGTGTAGTGTGTACTAAGTATATCAGCTTGTACTGTAAGTAGTAATCACTGAAAAATACAACTAGTCAGTTTTACAAAAAAATATGGTTGAACGCCTACGAACAAAAAAACATGTTAATCACCTCATGGAGGTCTATCTATTTGTATGACTACTCTGAGATACAAAACGTAAGCTTGGGTTTTTTATCACTAGAATCTAAATCAACTCCTTTATTTATTTACAGAGTTTAATATCACAAAATGTATATACATGAAGGCATGTTTGCTGACACAAAAAAAATAAGAACACATTTCTAATTGGTAATGATTATAATATCCAACATAATTATTATAATTATTACCAATTAGAAATGAACACACTTTAATACAGGAATATTTTTTTAATTTAAAAGTGTGTCCAAAGATTGTCTTGCCCGTTCTTCTTCATAGGAACCTACTACGCTTAAGAATGAGCAGCTATAATTCATGATCATTCCTTCATCATCTTTCTGACTGACAGACTTTTGGACAGTTAAAAAGTGCCTGTAGGTAAATGATTTAATTGAAATAAATACTTTGAGTTTGAGTTTTGAAAATAAAGTAAAAGCACGTGTGTTACTTTACGGACCTACATAAAAGCGGTTCAATAAGAGCCACTTAATTGCTTCCATTTGATTCTAAGTTTTTTTATTTATAAATGTTGTAAATTACTTACAATAAACGTTAATAGCTGCGTTTATGTTTCACGTCGACATTATTAAAAGGCTGATGACGCTTGAGCTGTTTTTGATAAAGCACTCATCCACAAGTGTGCTCCACTGTTTTTAAATTAACTTGTCAATTTTTCTTTGTCACGAAGTTACCTAACAGGAACTCAAGACTAGAATGGCATCGGACACTGGTCCAATGCCGTTCTAGTCTTGAGTTCCAGTTATACTAATTAGTGCTAAACGATTACTGAATTGTTTAGCACTAATTAGTTTATTAATTATAGGACCAAAGCAAAATTGAATTTTGGAAATAAGTACCTACATCTGTAATGTTAAGAGCGTTTACACCTTACAGCATTTCATACAAACTTTCAAGCCCTTGGTTTTTCGAAATGACTGAACTGATTTTAATGAAACTTCATACGCATACGCAGGATACAAAGGTCGAAAAAGTTAGGTAAAAACATTTTCGAAAAATAATGTTACAGCCAAATTAGACCGATTTTAAATAAAAACAGAGATTTCCAGTTATCTGTTTTTAAATAAGACATTTCGAAAATGTTCTCTACTAACTTTTTAGACCTTTGTATCTTGCCTATGCGTATGAAGTTTCATTAAAATCGGTTTTGTCATTTCGAAAAACAATGGCTTGAAAGTTTGTATGAAATGCCGTAAGGAGTAGGCTCTTAAATCCACGTATTTTCAATAAAGTACACCTAGCTTCTAACCTTTGATATGTGCCCATGTAGGTTTATATGAAATAAAATATTTTGATACATGGCCGTGTATAGATGGATAGGAATATTATTATTTTCTCTCCATCAGAGCACCCGCCATCTTATCTCTTCACCACCCTTGGTTGACTGGTAGAGAATGCCTAAGGCATTAAGTCCGCCTTTGTACCTTATTGTGTGCGAGAAGTTTAAATAAATAAATAAATAAATAGGAAGGATATAATAATTATATATGTTATTGTCGTCCCAAATACAAAATATCAGTTCCAGATAAAGAATGTTGTTTAATATTATTATAATCGTACATCATAATTATTAGGTGTGGATTATTGTTAACCAGACCACATTAGTTTTTAGGATAAACTCAAGCTTTAATATTTTATCTCAAATAATTTAACGCTGTTGCATAATAAATAGTCTCTTTGTATCTAAAATTCT
This sequence comes from Tiliacea aurago, assembly GCA_948098905.1. Lineage (NCBI taxonomy): Eukaryota > Metazoa > Arthropoda > Insecta > Lepidoptera > Noctuidae > Tiliacea > Tiliacea aurago. The sequence continues at coordinate 22,433,634 of OX402576.1, forward strand.
CTTTTACTGTTACTGATGCTATAAATAAGAACGTTCACGAGTCTCCAACATACGCACTGAACTTAAATTTTTAAGGGATTGACGCCTTTTTCCAGCTGTCTAAAAATAGACGCCGCCGAATCTTGGAGTGAGGGGAGGCAAACCTGCCCTGCGCGGTACGCGGGACTCCGTTAAACGCGATATCTTTGCTCTTATATTTTCGGGAACAGGGTTTCATTTTGTTCACCCCACCGTCGATTTCCCGCGCTTCTTTAACATTCAGTTCACCGTGCTTGTACATACTATCCGGCAGTCAATGCAAATTCAAAAAGGTTTTTGGTATGGATACAGTGAATGTCTGTGAACATTCCGTTATTTTCTGATAATAGAATTACGCAGTTTCAATGCTCATAGCTCTGTAATTGTAACTTTGTATTGATCGATGTTGACGCGTCCCGAGGGCAAAATGTTGATGTAAGGAGGCGCGTAGTAAAATAAATCGGTGTTGTAAAAACAGATTAGATGTAAACGGTTTCTTCCGTAGCTATCGTTAATTGCAAGCTAATATCCTTAACAAAACTTGAAAGCATTCAAATAAAGCAAGCCACCCCAACGCTCGTTGAAAACACATGTTAACAGAAAAACCTTTTCAAATAAGTGCAATATTGAAACCAGGTAAATTGAACGCTCTCAGGAGTAATATTTTTAAAACTTCACTCAACGCAACGGACTACTACACATAAATGGGAAACTACAAACGGTCAATTACGTTGAATGTTTTCCAGTTTTATTTGCATCTTAAATATTTGCACACCACACACCACTTGCATTTCTAGTAGACTCCTCTTTCACTGTTTAAAATAAAAAAAAAAAACATCCCCACACACTTCAACGGAATTAAATGAAATTTAAATCTTGTATAAAACGCACACTATACAGCTAACCATATTATAAGTTGGGGATTGTTATCGCCTTAATAAAAATACTTGGTTCATCGCTGGTCGTGCTGCACAAGGGCGCATAAACTAATTGATTAGCATTTGAAAATACTGTTGGAGCTGCTGAAGATTGGAAAACTATCTTTGAATTGTATACATTCAATCTCTTATTATTGTATAATTGCATAGCACTTGTGTGAGTACTATGTACTTACCTTACTATAAAACTACCATTTACTGGTTACGTCTTTCACTGAATTGAATGTACCCTGGCGGCTGAGAGTATGTCATGCTCACTCAAATGTCTCGCTGATGTTGGCGTTTGTGTTGGATCATTAAGTTCCCTTCAAAATGGTTGAGCTGAATGTTGCTGATCCATATGACATGTTCGAGAACGGGCGCCGTCAGAATGAAAAATGAAACAACGTTTTGTAAAAATATTTTGATTTAAAAGAGCGTCCGGGGGATTTTCTTGCCTGTATTTCTCCATAAGAACCTACCACGCAACTAGCTTTATATTTGTGACTGATTGACCTCATGACAATTTAAAAGTGCTTGTAATATAAATGCTTTGAGTTTGATTTGATACTGATAAAATGTAAATAATTAAGAACAAGTTATAGTAAGTGTTAACAAAAATAGTTTCGCGTATTTATTTAAACATAGAGATTTTGCTTTAATCATTTTTGATGTAAAAAAACGAGTTAACGTTCCTGTGCAGTGTTTACTTCATTTATTATTCGATAAGGTTTAGCTAGTTGAAATAACGGAGTAATTAAACTGAGTTTAATAGTAACGTAATCACGAAAGTAATAATGTGAAACCATATTTACGCCTCTGATTTAGGTTTACCATAATTACCATTACGAGTATTAGAGCGAAGCGTAGACAACCGTTTAAACATACCTATATATAGCGATCATGTTGAATTGTGTGTGCACCTACTTTTGCTAGAATATTGAAATTTATAAGAACACAAGCCCCGACCCGGATCAGTGCAATATGTTTATTTAAGTTTGTAATTTTATACCAACTAATTGCAATAATTACTCATGACCTTTTTACTTTACTACCATAAATTAGGCCGCAGTAAACGGATAAACAATAATGTAGCCCGTCTTGATATCGGCTAAGACCAGAGGGGCAATTCTACTAATTTTAAGAACGTTCACAGTCTGATCTCAGACTCAATCTGTCAAAAATACCTCTTATTTCCCTACATTTTGACAATTTTTTGACGTTTGTTTGTCGCCAAGATGAGATTGCGACTAGATTTTGAACGTTTTAAATTACGAGAATTGGCCTTCTGGTGATACTTAAAAAAAAACACTTAATATCAAAGTAATTCTAACCAAAAATTAAAAGTAATAATGTAATAGGATGGGGACATATTAACAGACACGAACAAAGTTTTATTAATAGATCAACGACCAAAACCATGTATCATAGCAATACAGCCGAACCCATATTAAATCCTTGGATAAGATTATCCCGAGCCCGACTAGGTAGGCAGTAACATATAAAATCGTCACAGCATCGCGAGAGGCATTTAAAACAAAACCGGATTGTCCGCGAACCCACCTGACATCCGTCACAAAATATTATGTTTATTTATTTATTTAAGTGTAGGTACATGCAGAAAATTACAGATGAAAGAAAACCAATGCATAACATACATACTTATTACTTAAGCAGATTATGTTAATGAATAACGTATAAAATACAACTCGAAACTCGAGAAAATAACAAAATTAACAAACAAAATATAACTTAGTTATAAAAATAAACAAAATGCAATCAAGTGAACAAAAAAGCAATCATTTATAGTTATCTAACAAGGGGAGGCCCTAGAAGTACATAATTATAGTGACCTAATTGGTCATGTTCTTCATAAAGGTCGTATGAACGTAAAAGAAGCAAAAGAAGTATGTAAGGAGCGTAGCAGATGGTGTTCTATAGCTTCTGCCTACCCCCATGGGAAGAAGGCGTGAGTTTATGTACTCGTATGTGTATCTAATAATCTTTAATTCATCTTCTGACAAGATCTTAAAAATTCACGACACACATCTATTCTTTTCAAAAAAATTGTGGTTTATGAAATCTATTTTTTATTCCTTTGCAAAGGCTGTTGAAAATCATAGTTTAATACGCGTGAGCATTTTTTATTGCATACTGGCATCAAAATGTATTTTCGCATTAGTTGACCCAAAGGTAAGCAAACTAGGAAAACAGTTTGTGTGGCATTATGCGTGACGCTGCAGATTTCAGAAATTCATCTTCTGACAAGATCTTAAAAATTCACGACACACATCTATTCTTTTCAAAAAAATTGTGGTTTATGAAATGCTATTTTTTATTCCTTTGCAAAGGCTGTTGAAAATCATAGTTTAATACGCGTGAGCATTTTTTATTGCATACTGGCATCAAAATGTATTTTCGCATTAGTTGACCCAAAGGTAAGCAAACTAGGAAAACAGTTTGTGTGGCATTATGCGTGACGCTGCAGATTTCAGAAAAACGTGTTTTCGGTGTCTTAGATCTATCATTCACATAGTACATTCCTAAAATCAGTATTACTGTGATACAGTTCAATAAAATTGGTTTAAAAGTTTCAAAGTGGTCAAGTTAGACGTAATGAGAAAAAAAACAGTTTTTTTTATGTGAGTAATTGCATCCATCGATATTTTATAAAGTTTTTGCCATATTGCTTCAACTCTGTAGTACGTATATGGCGGTACAGTAGCGTTAAAAAAAAAAGTCCGGTTTGTTTTACAGATTTCGAAGTGACAGTTATTATTCTAATAGTGTCAATAGTAACGAAATGCATAATTTCTTCGAAGGTCGACTTCACTCGGCGTGAGTTAATTATGGAATAAAAACTAGCTGGCACGACTGCAATTATAAATATGACACCACCTTATACTTTATTGTATGCGTACGAAGTGACTCCGGATATTTTTTTGTAATATATTTATATCTTGATACAGTTTCAATAAAATGAATGATAGTCGAAATTGGTTTTCGTGAAGTTTTCTGCTTTTGTTTTCTCATGGTGATATTTCGTGATTGCCCAGAGGGTAAGCCCTCGCCTCTCATGCACAAGGTTGTGGTTGTGGGTTCAAATCCGGGCAAGTACCAATTTGACTTTTTCTATTCGTATGTATTTTCTAAGTTTAACTTGGACATTACTGACTTCGGTGAAGGAAAACATCAACAACATAACCTATGTAGGTATATATAGAAAAAACTTGGTTGCAAGGGTTACTAATATTTTCTTATAAATAATTGGCAGCTAGGGTGGACTGAACGCTTAATACCGCCCGAGGAGCGACAAAAATAAGGTAATAAGTCCCTCGCATTTAGAACGAATGGACTAACATGCAGCTTTATGTTCGGGATTTGCATTGAAACAGTACAATAGTTATAAATTAATAACGTAGATTGAATCCCAAAATTAACTGAAGACTGACTAATTACAAATGTAACTTTTCATTTCCCCATTCTTCTTTGTCGGGTCGATGATTCTAATAAGAATAAATTTAAAAACTTTCGATAAACAAAACATCTGTATCAAAGACCGGGTGACCAACTCAAATTTACACAACGGTTTTTGGTCACCATTTTGGTTTACGGTTGTTTGATCTAAATGTGACAAATTCCCATAGCATCATTTATAAGACCATGTCTACCGTATTACTTAATTAATCAGTACAAGTAACCAATCCTACTCGTGTAAAACGCTTGATTTGGACTTTGTTTTACAGAGTGAAACACTGTTTATCAACAAACCGTGTTTTGTAAAAATTATCTTTCATAACCCAGAATGACTAAGCTTAAATATAATGAGAACGTAACTACATTGTATTTTGATTCCACGGCATAACATTGTCTTCGTAATAGTATACTGAAGTCACGGTAACTCATGAATCGACCAATAAAACGGTATGAGGTACTCAATAAATATCCAGTCTCAGAACGAGTATCGAATATCGAAAATCGTAGATAATATATTAACAAGATAGGATCTAACCTTGCATTTATTATGCGAATAGATGCACAAAAACGATTGCAAGTCAACTTTATTGGGTAATTAGATTTAGATACAAACAGAAAAGAAAACGTAAGTTTATTTAGATTTTCGGTCTAAAGTAGCAGAATCAGGTTGTCATGCCTACCCAGTAAATAGCGTGAAATAGCATTTAAACAGCAACTATTTAAATTAATGAGAGTATCACGATAAACCATATTTTCTTTGCAATCTTTAAAACCAATAAGCAATCGCTAATGGATAGTGAAAACGCGCCATTCCGTGAGTAAAAGAATTTGCTGTGGGCTCATTTATCTGTATACCTTCATATAATATCGGAATTAGGTACATTACATTTCGACATACTAAGCGTTTATAAGGATCATGCTTTATAAGTGTTGTTTCAAAGAAAGTAACAAAGATTTTATGCGTAAAATGTGGTACCATGTATTATTAATAGTTTATGATTTATTGAATAGGTATTTTTTTGTATAGTAAACACATTTTATAACATTGAATACGAATTACGTACACGAGAACGAATAAAAAAAACGGGCTAGTGCGAGTTGAACTCGCGTGGTGAGGATTCCGTACAATGAATATGTTCTTTATCCTAAGGTAATCATTCCCAAGAACAAACATAACATTGTCGTTGAAAAACCTGTTCTCCCATACATTCCAACTGCAAATGTAAGTTTGTACGCACAATATTGAGAGATTTACCATGTTATTTTAACACCATAGAATTCTTATAGGTTTTCCTGTTATCTATAAGTAAAGAACTATTTTCTGTATTTTTTTTTCAATTCGGAGATAAAAGGGAGGCGGAATGGTAAATTTTCATCTATTTTCTTAAATTACTTTAAAACAGATTGCATTAAAATTATAAAAATATATATATATTGTATGTAAAAAATGTATATATTTGTGGCCATCACAACAAGCCCTTTCATTTAATGTCACACGGTACAGTCCGATTTTTTCTAAACATTCGATGCTATATTCTACCTAGGTAAATGATCATGGGCCCAGTGTTGCAAAACCAATAAATCGCTACGAACTTAATGAACTTTTTCGCAGTCACGAGTGACAGCACGCGTCAGTTATAGGACGCGTTAATTTTTGAGTTTTGTCTTCAAAATTATGTGACGTAGCAGACTCGACTAAGGCGCAGACTAGATTGTATTTATTTCACTCAGATAGGTACATACAGATCTATATTTATTTAAACACATACATATAATTATAAATGAATAACGCTTTTCGTACTGTCTGTGCGACAGCGTGGTCCAACGCAACGGATTTTAATGCGGTTTTCGCCTTAGTTAAAAGAATTTATTCCGGAAGATTTATGTTTAAAAAACATTAAAATTTAGATAACATAAAATAAATAATCTTGATGTTTTATTGAGTCGTACAAACCGTGCGAAGCAGAGGCGGATCGCTAGTAAAGAATAACGTGGGAAGGAATTCAACGTATTTTTCCTATCACATGCAAGCCAATTTCATGAGCATGCGCGGCGTAGCAATGTGCTACGGTGCTACGGCGTAGAGGGAGTGCCACTGCCAGTAACTTGAAAAGTCGTAGAAATATTATTTCTGACACCTTCAACGTAGTTAATAGTTGGCTGATTAATAATAGATAGACTTGATACTGAGCCCCTGTCTTTTAAACGACGTTCCATAGTCCATGATCAGTAATATCCTGTAGAACAATCAATTCAAAAATCTTTAACTACCATTATTCTGTTTCATTATTATTGCTATTATAGCTTAAACTACCTACTACTTCTAAGATTACAAGAATTATTTTTCGTGTAGCATTGCAAGATATGAAGAATGATAGGAATAATAACTCGGTTGGGTAAATTATGAACCTGTTGTCCGTTATAATGCTGTGTATCCTATACAAAGGGTGCAGAAAGTTATAACGATCGTGGGCCGCCGGTTACTCCCAAATATCCCGTCTGTATATGGGTATTAACGGAATACAACTTATTCTTAAGCATAAATCTATTAACCAAAACGACTGGATCACTATTTCAATGGCTCAAGGACCACAATTAATGTCCTTTTATTTCTTTAGTGGTGGCGTTCTTACATGTTACCACTTTCTATTACTCACAAAGGCGCGTGATAAAGCATAGCTTGATTGTAATACACCGTATCATGTGAGTTACTTAAAAATTGGTTTAATACCTAAGGTGGTTAGTAAGGCTGACAGTTAAATACGTGTTCGCGTGTAAGCCGTCGCGTGAGCACTCGATCGTGTATGCAAATACGAGTACAAGTTCTGCGCGTTAAAGCAACTCGTGGAGGCAAAAAAATCGGATTGGAATATTTTTCCAGTATTAAAGTTTAATTACGTAAACATTGCACGTTATATTTTTTATAAGCGATACAGCACGATAACCTACTTTATGTATGAAAAGAAATGTTATAATTATAAATAAACTATCGCTAATAGCATTTTTTTGAAGAAATATGTTTATTATAGATTGTCAGCAAAACTCTTTCATATTAAGGAAAGTTTAAACTTTTAGATGTAATGACCTGTTAGTTGAATGGATTACTTCACTTCGGGGAAATCCTAATAAAAAATATTAAGGTTTATGGTATTGCTTTGTTTCATGGTTTTCACAATAATATTTTTAAATAAAATGTTTTGTTCAAACTGGCCAAGTGCGTTGCGGACTATGCGCAGTAGGTTTCGTATTTAGTACGGCTTTATAGGTACGAGCCGGACTAAAGATGGTAACATTTTAAAGTACAAAACATTATTCGCTTATAAAAACTAGTTTAATCGGTTTAAATGTAGAAGAGCTAAGAAGTTTTTCGATTCGAAAAATTTTTTCACTGACAGCAGTACTGACATCGGGCGTACATCGTCGGCTAACGCTTCACAATAATATTATATTTAGATTTATTTAAATTTTCTTTAAGTAATGTACTGATCGCGTTTGCATACTCAGTAGTGCCGAGAACCGTAAGGATGCGGGCACGCTAGGCAATACTCGTACGATTTGATTACGATACGATACGATTTTTGTAGGTTTTATTATTTTGAACATTGTTATTCATAAAACTGCTGTTTCTTTTGGTAAGATAAAAATTAAGCTTGAAGTTAGCTAACTTTACAAAGAAGCTACATACAGTAAGGATAAACTTGGTTGCATTAATCCATTCTTACTGGGTTAGTCAAAGTTCCTGCATAATATACTGTTCTTTTTAAAATACCTACCGAATAAAAGTAGATATTGTTGAGTATTTATTTTATTTTATGTCTTGCTTAGTGTGAATTTGGGTGGTTTATTTGGGTGTTGGGCTTAACCTTTATGATGGTTCAAAATCAAAAGATTCAAGATTCTAATCAAATCCATAAATTTATTTATTGAATTTTAATTTTGTGGTGTACATTTTGTGGCAAACTGGTATTTTCCTACATAGGTACTTAGGGGTGGTAGGTAGCTTAGTGTCAATATTGAATGCAACAATAATTGGCACGTAGTTATGCAAATAGATACGACAAATGGATTAAAGCTTTGTTCATCGTGATTAAATTTATATTGTTATCAAATCTCTGAAACAAGGAAAGTTAGGTAAATAACAGGAGCAGATTATTAATTAACTGGAAAAAGGCGCTGCGGTGAAATGTTTCATAAGATTTAAATTTGTGGTATATCTAATAAAAAGTTAATTTTTTCATGGAATTTCACACTCAAGTTTAAATCTAACCACAGTAGGTAGTAATATGTACCTACGTTAGTTTAAAGTTCCCTGAAAATTATGTAATTAAGTTATTTGTGCAACTTACAACAGAAAATGTGTTCCTAAAATTCAATGTTAGAAAACGGTAAATGCATTATTATATTATGCATAATAAAGTGTATTACTCGTAAGTGACGCCCGGTTTTTAAGCAGCTAAATGATGAATACAAATTATTATTGACAGATAACTGTGGTAGGTAGGTATATTATTTATTTACCTTTAGAATTAGTAGGTAGGTTTTTCCCGCATTTTAAAGATATTGTTCAATATTTATGTTTGAGTTAAGTAAGCAGGAAAATTCTATAACAATTTAGGAATGCACCTCCTTCGCCATATGTTTTTTTCGTAGTGTTGTCCATGTATCAAAAGGCTTTGTACTCAAACGGCTTTGTACTCAAACATAAAGGCGAATTACAAAGAACGAGTCGCTTGTGACATCATCCGGTCCCGACATATTGTGGAACTAATTATTATAATAGAAAGACCTCGAATTGCGCCTCAAATAGTTGTGTCACATGTGAATACGTCCTATGAAGATTTGGCGCATAATGTGCGGAGGTTTTCGCCACATTTACATATTATACGCAATGAAGGAAAGTAGTGGGGTGCACACGTCTAGTACAAATATTTTGTGGATGATTTTAACAATGTTTCGCTTTGGTTAATGTCCGTTGAATGTAGGTATAATACTATTGTTATTCAAATGAAATTTAGGAAAGTATTTTAGACGTAGAAAAGCTCTAATTTTTTTTAACATTTTCGTACTTAGTGACCAATCTATATAAAACCTATCAGAAAAATCTATGGAAAAATCTTTAAAGCAATTACACACCTAATATTGGAAGTGAAGTGTTAAGTTTACAAAATGCTATCCATTTAAATAGCTTATATAAATTTTTACTAGTCCGTCGAATTTACTTAGGTAAAGGGGTACAAATTGTAAATTGATACATGATTGGCATACATTTTCAATAGTTTCACTAATTGAAGTCCAGCTAACTTGCAAATGCTTATTTACACACGTGTAATTAAGAGAAGTTATAATTAATTATCATCGTAAATCTAATGCATTCTATTTTACTGCCCGCCGCCATTTATGATCGTCTCAGCTTTTCGAGGAAATGTACTAAACTTTTATATCAACGGACACATTGAGTTGGGAAATGTTAGTAAAAAGTGAGGCTGGGAGCAGCGGATGCTGGTGGTACTCACGCGACATGGTTGGCTTGCGGTAGGAAGGCGGCCGCGAGCGCCAGCAGGAGCGGCGCGGAGCGGGGGCGGGCGCCGCTCATGACGCGGCCGTAAGTCGCATGGGAGCTGGCGCGTGTATTCGCGTGGCCGCGCTCGCTCGCTCGCTTGCCGCTCGTCGCCGTGTCGCGAGGCGGACTGCTGCTCCGTGTCCGGTGGCGTGGCGCGTGGCGCTCGACTGCTCCCGCCGCCGCGCCGCTATCGATCGCGGCAGGCGTGACCCGGGCCGGCACCGCCTGTCGCTCCAGCTATCGACCGTCGCGCCGCCGCAGCCGATGCGACGCGTACTCACCTCCTGATTACTACACGACCGGACTCCTTCGCATTAAAACTTCAAACCTGCGCGCGACACCACGGAAAATAAATCTCACTTGGTTTTACAGACTTATAAATTTTAAAACTTTAATTTCGATACCGTTTACGAGTTGTGTTAAAAGTAAAACACTGGATTAAGTTTCACTACACTACAGGTCGTTATAACGTTTTTGTCACAATATATATACCTGTTCGTATAAAAAAAAAATTGAATAAGTTTTACTATTTTCATGCATGAGCCTAGAGAAGCTAAGTTACTAGATTTTTACACATGTCATAAAGTTGCAGTTGGCACTCTATTATACCTTATTATTGGGGTGGGGGCTTAAAGCGTAAGAATGCTATTTAAGTAATTTAATAAATACAAATTATCATAATACAAATGGTTATATCTTATTAAGATCTCACTTAAGATAGGATAGCTGCCTATCTATAGAACAATAGAACATAGGATAGCTGCCTATTCGGATGGTTAAGGTATATTACAAAGTGCAAAATTTTGATTATAACTAAAGTAAAAATTACTTTCATACAAACAGCCCCGCTTGTATGGAAGTAACTTCTTCTCCAAACAATGTAAATTAACCGGAAAGCTCAATCTCTTTACAGCCACAATCATTCAACTGCATCAAAAAAACTTTTTACAAAAAAATAGTAACCGACTACCAAAAATAACAGTACAAAATTAAAAATAACTTTAATTTCGGAAGTCGGTGTCTTTGGATCTGTATTTGAGTTTTTTGCCACCGACTTCCGAAATTAAAGTTATTTTTCATTTTGTAGTCGGTTACTATTTTTTTGTAAAAAGTTTTTTATTTTTTACTTTTTAGTGGCTCAGTTTTGATTTTATCTAAATTACAATAGCCTAATGTTAACTGCTCATCACCTTTTATAAAATATTGCTTATCCCGATGCTGGGATGTTGATTGTTGAGGAGTTCTCCTGCTAAGAACAAGGAGAACTGCCACTCACCATATGCATAGTGACGAGCATAAATTGCTTAATCGCAACCCGTTAAATAGGTACTCATTATTTTATTGTTCCGGTGGCCATCTGTGGTCTCCTTCATCAGTTCCACATCACCAAATGGTGCTTTCCGAGAGCAAATGCACGAGTTAATATAAAAAGTTTCCAAATCGCTATAGGTTTGCATATAAAATTTGAGGGTTTCCCTCGATTTCCACGGGATCCCCTCCCTCATCAGATTCTGATTTGGTGGCAGTGGGACCACCTCGGGAGTATACCCTTTCAAACCAAAAAAATAATTTTCATAATCGAATCATAATTGCCGGAATAATAGCGTAACAAACATACAAAAAAAAAAAAACATACAGCCGAATTGAGAACCTCCTTTTTGGAAGTCGGTTAAAAATAATATTTAAAGCAGACAATCAATTACACACATCAAAAGTGTCTAGGGATCAAGTACATTTTTTAACTACAAAAAATTATCTAATTCATATTTACCAAATCTAGTCTTCCAGACTGGCTTCTTACTTTAATTCCTATGTTTAAGTTAACAACTTATCCCTATACTTTGAAAAAAATAATATAAATTAAAACATTTCTAGCAGAAGACCCACTTTACGTAAACGATTTCGGATGGTTTGGTCGCTTATCAGCAAGCCTGAAGAGCTGTGGAGCCTCGTAGCCAACATCATGGCGGTCGTGGTACGATTCCGTCAAGCAGTATTTTGGATATACCGGTCCTGTCTGCGAGTGGTGATACGAGATCGTCCTCCATGTCACTCGGCCACGCTGCCCGTCATACGATAGCGTGTCCTGAGGCGGCTTATAAAGCCCTTTGTAGTGCCGAGAGCGACAGCCACAGTTCGTTGCCTGGAACCAGCTTGCAACATTCCGACGGCTCTCATCATCGCCACCTCGGGAGTATAATACCCTTTCAAAAAAAAAAGAATTTTCAAAATCGGTTCATAAATTGACGGAGTAATCGCGTAACAAACATACAAAAAAAAAAAACATACAGACGAATTGAGAACCTCCTCCTTTTTGGAAGTTGGTTAAAAATAATTTGGGTACGTAAAATACCCGTACTCTCCGAACAGTAATGTTTATTATGTATCTTTGTAAGTTCTGCTTCTTCAATATTTATGGGAATTTCGGCGCGCGCAGAAGCTTTTCATGTAGTGTTTCGGTGAAGTACCTGAAAATGTATTAGTCAATTATTTTATGACTCTAAAATCATTTTAGGAAAAGCAATTAATAACCCAGATAATAAAATCAGTTCATTACGAAAAGTTGAATAATATACATAGGTACTTAATTAATTTAAAAAATATATAATAGTACCGTAAAATATAGGTATGTTTCAGTTGCTAAAGATTTTCCACACGCGATCAGAGTTTAAATACAGTTCGCACGAAGTCAAATGGGATGCAGAAAGTAAACAAAGCACAGCACCAGGGGCTAGGCATTTATAGGGTGCTGTTAGGATGTTGCTCCGTGGGTCGTTCTTGATAAAAACACATTTTTTTCTGCTACAAAACTGCATTTATTTAAACTTGTAAATGTGTCGGAAAAATGTAAATCGGATAGAATTTTGTGGGATGATAAAGCGAGCAGTTTTGTTTAGTGCATAAAATCTTAAATCAGTATTATAACGAGTATTTAGTACGAAGTTATGATTTATTCCGTTCTAATACCAAGAACTTATACCACTGGTCTTTGTTTCAACTCATATTTATTTTATATTCCGTAGATCGCAAAAGATTGCACTGTACTGATTTTTTGGGATGTTATTAGGAGAGATAACAATAGTGTAAAACCAAGTTATTGCGGCTTTGAAAGTCCTGTGCTAACTGCGTGGTGCTCGAAAAACCTCGAAAGTTTCGGACTTCTTTCAGTTTTTAGCATAATTATAACTTCTAAAATGTGCATCCTACGGGAAAAAATGATCATAATATATACATTTTCAAGTATACAAAATTTTCTTCAATTTGAGCGTAGCGTAGCTCTGTTGTAGGTCCAAAAGAACCCATGATACAGCAAAATAGACACATAAACATTAACCATTTTTCATACTAAGTTCAAAAAATATAGCTATACAACTTCAACTATCATGTCTTTTCTCGTAAAATGAGTTTAACCGATATCCTGCTTAGAAGACGGCTAAAACTACAATTTCAAACTTTTTTGGAATGTGGCCAATGTTTGAAATGCTGTGTCTGGGGTTCTATTGGACCTACAGAGCTACGGCTGCGCTCAAATTGTAGCTTTTTCCATAGGATGCACCTTTTTAAGGCTAAGTCAAAAACGGAAAGATGTATGAAATTTTTTTCGAGCACCACGCAGTTAGCACAGGACTTTCAAAGCCACAAAAACTTGGTTTTACACTATTGGTATCTATCCTAACAACGTCCTAATAAAAAACCGGTACAGTGCAATTTTTTGCGACCTTACGCGATTTTTGTGTCTATAGCGACTGGCCCAAATATAATAGTCTAAATTAAGTTTTAATGATAAGAAAAATTGGAAAAGTATTCCGGATTTCTTTTTAATTCGAGAAAAATTTAACGTCCATTTTCTAGGTATGGTATTTTTTGATGAATTTCAGGCCATAAGGGCTTCTACGAACCGGCGCGACACAAAGGCCCCGCGTGTCACGCGACGGCGGTGCCTTTGTGTCGCGTCGCGAGTCGCGCCGGTCTGTAGAAACCTCAACTCACGATTTTGGCCAGCTAATGAAGGGTTCCGTAGTTGGATGACTTTATCACAAAAAAGACTTAACTTTGTAGTTGAAAACATGTTCTCCCATATATCGATATACGTCATGGTCATTTCTCCAACTGCAAATGTAAGTTGGGCGACTATTACTCATTAACTTGTAAAGCCTACTTAGCTATGATAGTTTTCCTTTTAATTTCGTTATAATGTAGTACTGCCATGATTTTTTTCACATATCTAAAAATAACCATTCAGCTGGGTCCGAGGACACTTGAATCTAAAACAAAATTGCACTTTAAAGCTTATCATTACGCAAACAGCTCCCTGAATCGAAAAATGAACTTCTCAGACCCACAATTTTTTTGAACGGCCTATTCAACGATACCCCGTATCATGGAACAGACGACAAAAAAAAATATCATCCCCAATTTACGTGTAACGCAGGTACACTTAAAAAAAAACCATATTTTATTATAACACTTAGTCAGCATAATAAACTTAAAAAAAAAAACAATATTTTATTAGACCACTTTGTCGGCGTAATTAATATACCCATGTCAAATTACTGCTTTCTAGTACTAAGAGTTTCTGAGCTAAGCCGGGGACAGACAGACAAACAGATGAACATGGTGAAACTATAAGGGATCCTTGTTGACTACGGAACCCTAAAAAGTAATCTATGATTAGCCATTTTAACCTTTAGTTGTGGTGCTGGACCCTGAATGCAATTTCTTCGGCATTCTCTTTTTTCTGAGGCATTAAAATGTCGGTGTACTTATCGCAAGTACCTACTACAGAAAATAACTTTACAAAATTAGTCTGTTACAAATAGGTATGAAAAAGGTAATAAAATTAAATCTAAGGAAGTCCCGAAATGAAAATCAATAACTGAGTATTGAATTAATAATTACTTAAGTTTCCACTAGATGAACCTCTGTCAAAATTTCAAAAGCGACTTTATTTGTATTTTTATTAAGTTTCAGGGAGACTTCAAATCAACTTCTCGTCGCATTCCACAGATTCATTTTGGATATGTTACCTCGACTGAGGTTGATCCCGTGGCTTTCAGATTCGTCTGGATATGAAAATCGTCGCCTGGAGGCCTTTCTGCGCTGATAAAGGGAGATAGCATTGCTGCTTGGCGATATCCCAAGCTCTGATCCAAGTTATCAGGCAAATGAGAGGAAACAGGAGTCATAACTGAACTTGATTTCGATCGTTTCTCCTTCAGAAATATTGGCCTCATTGCAGTTCTATCAAATAGTTCGGACCCTGGAAGCTCAGAAAAAGGAAGTCTTTCTCCGGAAAAAAACTCTTTTCCTGACTCTGCCTCGTCTATTACATCCTTATTACTCTCCTACTCTGACTCGGTGTGAGACATCTGGAAGGATTTTTATTTTTCATCTTGGATTTTCATTTTGACTTCACTATCGGCATGACGAAAAATTTAACATTTTCATTAATTAACCTCATAATTGGCGCCAGCGCCCTCGAAATCAATAAAATCATCACCAACAATCTGCCCAGCATTTTCCCATGTTGGGTAGGCTTCCAGTCTAACTAGATGCAACTGAATTTATACCAGTATTTTACATGGAGCTACTGCCTATCTGACCTCCATAACCCAGTTGCTGGGCAATACGATAACCCTTGGTAAGACTGGTTGTCAGACTGCCTATTTGACCTCCATAACCCAGTTGCTGCGTAATACGATATTCCTTGGTAAGACTGGTTGTCAGCTTTGGACTACCCGTAACGACTGTCAAAGATCTACGAACGACAGCCGGGACCAACGCCTTAACGTGCTTTTCGGGACACGGAGGAGTCTTGGTGTATAAAGACCCATCGACCCGTGCGGCGGTTATTACTTAGCCACAAGCCCTTCAATGAAATCATCACCAATGACGAAGAATTTGAACATTTTCATAGCCGCCATAATGCAACTTCGTCAAGTACCTTTATAAGCTGTCTGTCACATTGTGGTTGCGTACTCAATTATATTAATTATTAATGCATGTTATTGGACAATGACCACATAGTACTATGAATAATTATTTTATTTAAATAATGTTAATGTTTAAATATATTACATTTCTAATTACGCTCGAATATTGTGTAAGGTATGTTATAGCGATCCTTTATGTAATAATTACAAGAACTAGCTTTTCACCTGTGACAAGCAATAAGGAATTAATTAGCAATTTTTAATTTTCTTCTGTACTCGTACTAAAAACAAGCACAATGTCACCGCCAGAATTATAATGACCAATCTTGAATTGTTTTCCATCGATTGTTTGGTACTGCTCAGGAATTTGCAGATCTTCCAGCTTGGTAGGAACTTTTGGTAGCCCCTTATTTCTGGTTCTGTTAATCATTGTTTGCATTGCCTTTTTATTAGGCATATATGGCGCACTAGTAGATGGAATGTCTTGACTACATTGTGTATTATTTGTATTGGGCTATCCATGCTACATCGGGCACTTTGTTTGAGATACGTATTCAAATTCTTTCGGGATCAGGTGTATGGCTGTGTGAATTTATAGTTTTGTTTGCAACGTAATGTTTACCTTCACGGTTTATTGTTTTAAGCCACACGTCACATTTTTATAGCACTTTTCTAAGCAGCTCCAATAAAACACATCATCACGCACTTTATTTATACAGTACATGTAACCGTTCATTACCAACTGCTTCTTTCAGTTTCGTGATATCACAATTTCTCAAGAAGACATGATTTTAACGCTTGACTGAATTAAAACAATTACAAGCAACGCACTTTTCTGCCCCCGATATAAAATAGAAACAATGACATATATGTCATGAAAAAGAAAAACTAGGTTCTAAAAAGTATTAAACAAGAATAGTTATTTGTTATACAAGAGTGCAAAGTTGCTTTTTACCCGCGTGCTCAATTTTGATGACCGAGCAAGTGAAGGAGTCTAAAATTGAATCACGGGCATAACGGTGATTCAAAAATTAGAATCATGACCGTTAGCGAGGGAATCAAAAGAGCACGAGGTGAAAAATCTTTGCACTCAAGTGCAACACGTAACTTTTCATCC
Organism: Tiliacea aurago; assembly: GCA_948098905.1. Lineage (NCBI taxonomy): Eukaryota > Metazoa > Arthropoda > Insecta > Lepidoptera > Noctuidae > Tiliacea > Tiliacea aurago. The sequence goes on from OX402576.1 coordinate 22,450,656, forward strand.
CACCTCAGCGAAGAAATTACCGATGAACGATTAAAAAAAAAACATTTACAATCACAAGATAATTTATTTCAGTTTAGGTATTAACTACTACATTATGATAGGTAAGTATTACAGAATAATCTTTTCAGAATAAATTAGGTATAATTAAGAAAAATTTAAAGTAACGTTGCTACAGTTACTTAAGTTGAGTCTAAAAGAAAATGGCGCGCGCAAAGCAAATTAAAAAAAGTACACCAAGAAGGTTCCGAGTCTGAGTTTTTAATAAATTAAACAAGATTGTAAGTATGATAAATTCGGCACCATGGACGGAATAGGTTTAATGATGTTTTGAATTCACAAGCTTAGTGCACATGATGTTCTAAATTTTATTTATGTATTTTGGCTCTAATCTGAAGCGTGATTTTATACAAATTATTTCTTATTATCGGGTGCATGCAAGCAAATCCGTGAGCCAGACAAACGTGCTCGCGCGTTCGTTGCTCGTGCTCGTGCGTGTGCTGACAATATATATATATTATATCAGAAATGTGGTGAAAAAAAATGTGAAATTCAATTATTAGGTATTGTCACATTTCAGAGCATGTTCATATTATGTCGAATGTATGTTCTGTCGAAATAGAGATCCACCGAATAAGTGCATATCGAAGAAGGGTTCTGTCGAAGTAGTGTTTTCCGAAGCTGTGTGTTGTCGAAGTATGTTCTGTCGGACTAATGATAGTCGGATATATGTTCTGTCGAAGCAATGAGTAAACGAACTATTGTTTTTCGAAATTGGGACCGTGTCGAAATTCAGGATGCCACTCATATGCTATGTAATATTTATATATTGCATCTTCAAATACAAAAAGGGAGGGGAAGGTGTTTTTAAAATAAATTACAATAATATTGGTATCAAATAAAAGCTAGTAACGAGTCATTTCCAAATATTATATTAATAAATATGTTCGGTTGGTAATAAATAAGTCCTCTTATGTTCTGTGTGTATCAAAACCACATCCGCAAGTAACAGGACTTGAGATGTTTTCTTAGATTTTTGCGGTACCAACATGCTCAAGTACTCTGATCGAAAACGCTGTCGCAAATATAAACGAAGTGTCTGACAATATTTTGCTGAATGTTTAAGGACCTCTGGTCTATTCTGTCATGATCTGCAACGACAATTCGTACTCGTGGTTAGATAAACAATGATGGGGTAAGCGGTCTTAGCTCGTCTTGTCCGCCAGGAATATACGTCAGTGGTCGGCTATTTACTATTGCTTCACAGTCGCATAACACCGTTTTTAGGGTTCCGTAGTAAACAAGGAACCCTTGTAGTTTCGCCATGTCCGTCTGTCTGTCCGTCCGTCCGTCTGTCCCCGGCTTAGCTCAGAGACGCTAAGTCCTAGAAAGCTGTAATTTGGCATGGGTGTACATATTAATCACGTCGAGAAAGTCGTAAAATAAAACCAAGAAAAACATTTTTTTACCTCCCTTCCACGTAAAACGGGGATGATATTTTTTTTCTCATCTATTACATAATGTGGGTATCGTTGGATAGGCCGTTCAAAAATATTGTGGGTCTGTGAAAAACTTTTTTCAATTCTGAGATCCCTTTGCGTAATATTAAGCTTTAAAGTGCTATTTTTGTAAGAGTCAAGTGTCCCCCCCCCCCCTGCCGGCTAAGTGGTTAGTTTTGGATATGTGAAAAAATTCATGGCAGTAGTATATATAACGAAATTAAAAGGAAAACTATCACAGCTAAGTAGGGTTTACAAGTTAACGAGTAATCGTCGACCAACTTAAATTTGCAGTTGAAAAATTGACCGTAACGTATATAGATGTATAGGAGAGCATCTTTTTCAACTACAATGTTAAGTTTGTTTTTGGGATGAATTTATCCTTACTACGGAACCCTTCATTGTGCGTGGTACGACACGTACTTGGCCGGTTTTTTAACTTCTATGAGCGTTAGTGAGGCTCGACCTAAAACTCGTCTTAGGATTTTTTTTGTTATCCCGATAAGCCTTTCGTAAAACCCTCCCCCTACCAGAAAACCGATGACGGTATGAACTTCTATTCAATTCTATGTATTGTTGGTACGATTTAATCTCAGATCAAAAACGTGAATCATTGAGACCAGTAAAATTGGTACCATTATAGCTAAACAAACAATGAAGTTTACCGCGACGTGCTGTGAAGCGTCGTTGTGGAGTTGATAATATTTCCGTCAGCTCTAAATGTACCGCGCAATATGATACTATACAATATATATATATACTCCACGGTTGATTCTATACGATCCTTGGGAAGGCCAGTTAGAGAAGTTTGACACGGTCTGGGCAGAAGAGTAGAACGAGGATGAGGAAGAAGAAAACGGTCTATTACTAATAAAATGCTGACATAATTCACAATCCATGAGGTTAGGTCTTCGATATAAAGTGATGAAAAATGCGCCTTTTAGTCTCTACATGAAAGTCGAAAGTCAAATCATTTATTTGTAAGCCATTAAAAGGCAGTTTAGAAGGTAAAAAATTACAGGAAAAAAATAGAATTGATTCCCCTTTCACAATGTGATTTGGAGAGGCCTATGTCCAGCAGTGGACTGCTAAGGGCTGATGATGATGAATGTGATTTCCTATGGAGAGGAATGCGCAAGAAAATATTTTTTTCTCAAACATTCATGGAAATATTGTCATTATTTTCGAAGAAAGAACACGCGAAGTATCGAATTTACGGTCAAAGAAAATCAAATCCATTGCAGGAGCGTTTTTTGAATTTTCTCCAGCAATGTTGTATGAAACGGCGTGCTGGGATTATTAAACACTCTTTTACTCCGAAACATGGCAACCAAGGAAGTAACTTATCAAAGGTTTTATTTAAATTTCGAATTGGCTTGCAAATAGAAAGCTGTACCTATATTGAAAAAAAAAAACAAATGAACACATTGGTGCGTGAAAAATTATCGTTGTTAAAGATTTATAAAGATTTCTTCTTAGTCTTAAGGTATGATAATTACTGATCCTGTATAATAGAATATCATTAGCAATTGAAACTAATACTAACTTACGATATGGAAGGAGAGGGTTGTAAATAGACAATAACTGTTAATAACAAATCACATATCAAGGGGCTCTGATCCACTGGTTTGGTCTGGATGGGACGTCCCCGTATTTTGTCTTGAGTAGGTTCAGTTGGTCCTGAGCCTCAGTCATCCGGTTGAATTCTTTATAAAGTTCTGGATACATGGTACATCTAGTTAATAACCCTGGTAGGTCCTTATTTAGAATCCGAACAAGTCCCTGAGGGGTCAGACGAAAGAGTCCTAATTCTGTGAGAATTCGTCATTGAATCTGGAATTGCATTCTTTTGAGAAAAGCACTATCTTTATAAATGCTCGGCGGAAAAGGCAATTGCCTGTCTCGTATGTTTGAAGTCCTCGCCTACGACTCGGCCTTCAAACTCATACTCGACCTGCAATTGCCTATTTCACGGCCTTTGCAATAATGTACTATTAAAATGGTTTACAATACTTAAAAGCGTCTTTACTTCACCTTAACGAAGCTGTTGGTCCTGGGTAAATCTTGTGTAGGACTTTTATTTGCAGAATTGAACAAGTAAAACTTGTGGAACGAGATTTTTGCAATAAACTGATTTTCGGAACCTTTCGACATCTAGTTTTTTCGTCGCACCCGTTTTCGCAATGGACTTCTCATACAGTATTAATTCTAACGCCGTCGTTTCATGGCGCAAATGTTTGATTTCCTGAGAAAAATATTTTTACAATAACTACACAATTTGAGTGCCACGTGGAAACGAAGTCACGTTACTGCCATCAATTGGCTTCCATGGGTCACGAGATGACGTGATGAGGAAGCCTGACAAAACCTCAACTACTGATTGCCTTCTATTATTTAACGCTTTCTTTGTTGGTAATAATACGGGCAGGGTTTTACACACCATGGGTGGGTTATACGTACTAGTTTGTTATACCTACATGTGTACTTGTATACAAGCTAGCAGCGCGTACCTTCAGGCATGTGTCATGCCCGAGATTATTATACAAAACTTCATGTGGTTTTTGGCTAATAGTCTGAAAGAGCATCCCTGGGAGAAAGCCATGAAGATATACAAAAAGAAAGCATTCACGTAGATGCCTGTGAATGCTTGGAAATTCCAGACCGCAATCTACGCCCGCCGGTCGCAGTTGTAGTCCAATCGTGCACGTTTTCTCTCCATTGCGCGCTCTACGTGATTTGCAATAAAATTAAAGCTAAGTTAGATTGAATATGAGTATTCTAACATGCTTGAAAATAAAACCAAGCCACGGGTTTACGCATAAGGTCGCAATATTATTCAAAGTGGAATCATCACAATATGCTATTTGACAGTAGGAAAAATACCTGATCAATTTTACATTTTAGAATAGTGAGCTAAAAATTAACATTTATTTATATTTTTGGGAAATAATGGCGTATAAATAAAATCATTGGTCACGTGACATTGAACGCGAATCAGAGCTTGACACGACTTTCAGACGCAAGTTAAGACGGGTTTCAAATTGTATATAGAAACAAACTTTATACGTCCGACTAAAAGTTTATTTTGCAATACCAATAGACGTATAAAAGGAATGGTGTTTAAAGGTTCAGGATTTTTTTCTGTCAAAGTACACACATCTAAAGTGTCTAGGGATCAAGTACGTTTTAGAGTATCGCCGCAATTGAGGATTATTATTTTAACTTTTTTGGATCGTTATTGAGTCTTTTTAGTGAATTTTCCTATTTGAATAAAGAATTTTCTTTAAATTTTGATTAAAAATAGAAAATCATCTGTCAATCAGGATTTCTATAAAAGTGTATAACAGCGTTTTTACAAAACCTTTTGTAAGTACGACACTAAAAGTATCGGGAATGGAATATTTCCACTGTTCCTGTCATATTAAAATCTTTTTAATTGAAAACTCCTTGGTTTTAAAAATCGAATACCATTTATTTATTTAAAAAAAGATTCTCGGTCTTGTCACAAGGTTTTGTCAAACTTGTTTAGTCGTTGAGAAAATGGAATTGACTCGAGAAAATTCAAGAGCGATGATTTATTATGACTTTCGAAGTGGTTTAACACAAAAGGAGTGTGTTAACCGGATGATTTCTGCATTTGGTGATGAAGCCCCATCCAAAACCACAATTTATCGCTGGTTTGCTGAATTTCAACGTGAACGTGTCAAGCTCAGTGATGATCCCCGTCAAGGTCGTCCAAAAACTGCAGTCACCCAAGAAAACGTTGATGCTGTGCGTAAGCTGATTGAGGAAGATCGACATGTGACATACCGCGAAATTCAGGCAACTTTAGACATTGGCATGAGTCAAATACAAATAATCTTGCATGAACAATTAGGTGTAAAAAAGTTGTTTTCCCGATGGATACCGCATCGCTCTGTGAAGAGCAAAAAGCGGCTTGCGTTACTTGGTGCGTCTCTCTCGAAAGATTCCACGCAGGATCCTCAAATGCTGTATACAACATTGTATCAGGTGACGAATCCTGGATATACGCGTAAGAAACCGAAACAAAAAACCAGTCACGAGTTTGGGTGTTCGAAAATGAGTTAAAGCCAATAAAAATTGTTCGTTCACGGAGTGTTGCAAAAAAAATGGTGGCCACGTTTGTCTCCAAAACCGGCCATGTTACGACTATTCCTCTTGAGGGACAAAGAACGGTTAATGCAGAATGGTATGCTAGCATTTGTTTGCCACAGGTCGTTTCTGAATTCCGTAAAGAGAACTGTAACCGCCGCATCATCCTCCATCACGACAATGCGAGTTCTTTCACTGCGCACAGAACAAAAGAGTTTTTAGAGCAAGAAAACATAGAATTATTAGACCATCCGCCGTACAGCCCCGACCTAAGCCCTAATGATTTCTATACTTTCCCTAAAATAAAGAATAAATTGCGTGGACAGAGATTTTCATCACCTGAAGAAGCTGTGGACGCCTACAAAACGGCCATTTTGGAGATCCCAACTTCCGAATGGAATGGTTGCTTCAATGATTGGTTCCATCGTATGGAAAAATGTGTCAAATTTCGCGGAGAATACTTCGAAAAGCAATAAATACATTTTTAAATAGTAATGTTGTGTCACTTCCTTGATTCCCGAAATTTTCAGTGCCGCCCTCGTATTTCTGCATCGGAACTGATAAAAATTTCATCAATACAGAGCGACGACATCATTTGACACGAGAAGAGATGATGAGAGCCGTCGGAATGTTGCAAGCTGGTTCCAGGCAACGAACTGTGGCTGTCGCTCTCGGCACTACCAGGGCTTTATAAGCCGCCTCAGGACACGCTATCGTATGACGGGCAGCGTGGCCGAGTGACATGGAGGACGATCTCGTATCACCACTCGCAGACAGGACCGGTATATCCAAAATACTGCTTGACGGAATCGTACCACGACCGCCATGATGTTGGCTACGAGGCTCCACAGCTCTTCAGGCTTGCTGATAAGCGACCAAACCATCCGAAATCGTTTACGTGAAGTGGGTCTTCTGCTAGAAATGTTTTAATTTGTACTATTTTTTTCAAAGTATAGGGATAAGTTGTTAACTTAAACATAGGAATTAAAGTAAGAAGCCAGTCTGGAAGACTAGATTTGGTAAATATGAATTAGATAATTTTTTGTAGTTAAAAATGTACTTGATCCCTAGACACTTTTGATGTGTGTAATTGATTGTCTGCTTTAAATATTATTTTGAACCGACTTCCAAAAAGGAGGTTCTCAATTCGGCTGTATGTTTTTTTTTTTTTTTTGTATGTTTGTTACGCGATTACTCCGGCAATTATGATTCTATTATGAAAATTATTTTTTTGTTTGAAAGGGTATACTCCCGAGATGGTCCCACTGCCACCAAATCAGAATCTGATGAGGGGATCCCGTGGAAATCGAGGGAAACCCTCAAATTTTATATGCAAACCTATAGCGATTTGGGTATTTTTTATAGTAACTCGTGCATTTGCTCTCCGAAAGCACCATTTGGTGAAGTGGAACTAATGATGGAGACCACAGATGGCCACCGGAACAATATAATAATGAGTACCTATTTAACGGGTTGCGATAAAGCAATTTATGCTCGTCACTATGCATATGGTGAGTGGCAGTTCTCCTGGTTCTTACCAGGTGAACTCCTCAACAATCAACGTCCCAGCATCGAGAAAACCAATATTTTGTAAAAGGTGATGAGCAGTTAACATTAGGCTATTGTAACTTAGATAAATTCAAAACTGACCCAATAAAAAGAAAAAAAGAAAAAACCTTTTAAAAAAAAAATAATAACCGACTACCAGAAATAACACTACAAAGTGAAAAATAAGTTTAATTTCGGAAGTCGGTGGCAAAAAACTCAAATACAGATCCAAAGACATCGACTTCCGAAATTAAACTTATTTTTCACTTTGAAGTGTTATTTTTGGTAGTCGGTTATTATTTTTTTGTAAAAAGTTTTTTTAAATATTTAAAAATGTTGATAATATTAAGTCTACCGATATTATAATATTCCGACAGAAGCAATAAATAAAGAAAGAGTGTGAAAATATTGTTAAAAAAACTCGCAGATTTAACAGAATGGAAAGTATGCAGTCACTTGAGCTGCCATGGTAGAATGCCCTGGTTTGACAATCAGAATTAAAGTACGTTATAAAAATTAAAAATAATTTGGATTTAATAAAATACATCTTTTGCAAAAAAATACGGTTGAAATTTCGTTGGTACCTTCAGTTAATTTGATCATTCTAAGTAGCGTGAATCCTCAGAATCCTGTGAATGAAGGTAGCAGAGAGTAGTTTGTAAACTTCGTCATTAAATTTCGATTAAATCAATAAAAACTGATGTCGGAGTCTAAAACAGCAATTATAGTACTTAATCGTAAAGTAAAAATCGGTACATTTTAATAACGTATATAAAAACAAAAAAGTAAAAGCTCAATGCCGAATGTGTCCCTGTTACTAAAATGAAAGCTTGCATTCGTCTGGGCACGCTATCAAGGATATTTCTAATCATTTCTTGTAGAATACGTTCCCACTCCGCAGCAATTACATTCTTTAGCTCCCTGATGTTTTGCGGAGCGGGCTGTACTGATCTTACTCGTCGCTTTAGAACATTCCAGATGTACCTACTTTCTCATCCGATATGTACCGGTGTTCGTTCAATGTGCTATTTTCTATGTAGACGTCAAATCGTATGGAGAGGAAGTGAGAAGTATGCAAATCAGCATATGGACGGTCAGGAAGAAGCTTCTCACTGCCAATTTACGCAGTCATCGCCCACTCCGCGAGCACGGAGTTGCTAGACTTAATTTCGTTTGAAATTGTGGAACAAGGAGTCATGAGCTTAGAGTATTGTTCTCCGATGAAGCCCGGATATCACTATGTGGTGAGGATCGACGTCAGCAAGTACTACGAAGGCCGAGGGAACGCTTTGCAGACATGTGGTTTGAGAAAATTACCATGAATTTATCGTTACCCAAAACATAACGTCATTTATACACGTTATGGAACGGGTGCGCGATATCGCGCGAGTCTGCACGAGCCTTTAACAAGAACTTTAAAAATTCGTGCCACAATGTACAGTTCGAACAGTAATTCTCTTTCACCCGTAAGTCCACCTAAGTCTGAAATTTGAATTTGGAACTTACTTTTTATACTATACGAGTACTTCACTGCAGTCATGAATATGCGGCGTAACATATTCAAATTAATTAAACCTTTTTCTTATTGCTATTTTTACAGACAGAGAAAAAACTTCACATGCCCGTTTTTTTTTGCAAAAGAATGTATAAAGATTGGTGCGATATCGCGGGCGCGACGCGACGCCAGTAGCACAATTTGTATGTCGCTGCCTGTCGCGCCCGGGATATCGCATGATTTTGTAAGAGCCTTTATTTATGGCCAAAATAAAAACGGTTTTACTTTAAACAAAATCTAATAGAATTCATACAAGATTACGATAACTTAAAAACAACAAGGCACCGTATGATAACCGTATGGTACTCTTTTCCCGCGCCGCGTGCCATCTAGAACCAGCTCTTTGAATTGGAGAACTAGCTCTCAAGGTACACGTAGTCATCTCACCTCTTTCTGGGCTGGCCTCGACGGGTAGCGCCTTGGAAGCATTGGGTTTTTTTTCTTCATAAATAAGTTTCAGTTAAAACTGCATTCAGGAAACCAAGGCAATCAAATCTGTAATTATTAACAGGGTACAGGATGAAAAGTTATTTATTACTAGGTACTCGTAAACTAATCCTCCTTCAATAAAATAAACAATACTTACACAAAACATTTTTCGGGACATAGCGTTTCGTGAAGCAGATTTTACTGCCGGGAGGGGTTTTGGCTTCACTACGGTGCCGACAATAATATGCACCGCATTGCGACGTCTATACGACACGAGGTACCTATTATCTTTTATTAATCAGGCCCAATGATATCTTGAATATCCGTTATGAAAAAAGATAAAAGCGAAGTTTCATTGTATCAAACGTAATTTGAATTTGTAATAGTTTGACAGTCCGTTGCGAACATTCATGTGATTAGCTAAATACCAAAGACATTAAATTATTTACATAACACTAGACGAGACATAGCGACCAAAATCGTAATCCGATACATTTGACCTAGGGGGCAAAAGTCGCTTAGTCTAGTGTGGTACGCCTGCATGTCAAGTCGCAATTCGCATTCATGTCCACCAAAAGAAAATTATTTCTGAAGTACAAGCCCTACTTAGTTTGGGGGTCAATGATCAAACCAAAATACTGTGATGTATAAACTCATTTGTGTTTATGTAAGATCACTGTCTATCATCACACATACACACGCCGCCGCGCCGCGCCGCTGTGTCGTCTATTACATATTATGTTTTCGTACGCACGTTTTTCTGTGAAAATTAAAAGGAATAAAACTCAAACTCAAACTCAAAGCATTTATTTCAATTAAACCAATTACAGGCACTTTTGAATTGTCAAAGAGTCGGTCAGTTAGTCAGAAAGTTGAAGCTATTTGCCCATTCCAAAACGTAGATCTCTATGGAGAAGAATAGGCAAGAAACTCCAAGGACACTCTTTTAAATCAAGATATTACAAAATCCTGGGTACATTATTCTTGTCGCTTCTATATGTGAGAACAATGTAAAAATATAAATTATTTAAAAAACAATATAAAATATTACAAATAAGCCCTGGCAGATAGGAGAAGACCAGTCACAACTGACGGCGCCCGTTCACGAGCATGACGCGTGGATCAGCACCATCCAGCTCAACCATTTTGTAGGGAACCGAATGATCCAACACACGCGCCACCATCAGCGAGACATTTAAGTGAGCATGACATAGGTACTCTTAACTGCCAAACTTTTTTAAGTCAACATACATCATAACATAATAAACGGCTCCATGGTACTCACATTTACAAAAATTGAAACACACATTTACAATAAACCACGGTTTATTTTGTAAGACACGGTGAGACATGGATAACAATTTCTACGATATTACTTTTAATAGACTCTCTATAGTATCTTAAATCTCTTTAATAAATACTAAACAAAGTGGTCGATATTATGCTGGATATTTTATAATGTCTAACTACTACTCGCAGATACGCAAGTAAATAATAATAATTAACCTTTGATTGCAGTGGTGGCCCAGTGGTAACGGCCCCAACTTACGTTTGTAATGTAATGGCTTGGTACCCAGGCAGGCACTTACGTCCCTTTGTGCAATGTACCGCACATGCAGTGCACAAAGACGAAGAACAGCGGCCTGTCCTAGAATAAAAAACCGGTCAAGAGCGAGTCGGACTCGCGCACCGAGGGTTCCGTACGTATATATGATGTTGATGATTTCTGAAAAACTGTGCTATTTAGAGACATCGTTTTATTTTTCCTGTAATCTTTACATAAACTTCTATCACATAGAATAATTTCAGACTTTTATCTATGCAAACTTTGGAGATAAGGGGGGGGGACGGTATTTTTTTTTACATTTTTAAGCAAAAGTCGGAACGAATGCTATTTAATAAAAAATTAAAAAATGTTTGAGAATCTGCAAACAGCGCTCTTTCATATGATACCCCACACGCCCTAGTAGTTCCACTTAAAAATTTTAAGACCCCCTTTCAGTCGCTTTTGCAAAAAAGGTATATTTTTTTAAATTTCTTTCTTGTTTGCTAAATAGTTGGCCAAACGTCATCTAAAACTATTCTAAATTTCAAGTTGATAGTTCTTGAGATATCCAGGTGTGACAGACAGACACACTTAGTCTCACCATAAGGGTTCCTTTTTACTATTTTGGTACGGAACACTAAAAACGGGCCAAGTGCGTGTCGGACCACGCACAATGAGAGCTTCCATATTGGAATTAATTTATCCCAAGAACAAAATCAAAATTGTAGTTGTAAAATTTTCTCCGATACATCGATATACGTCACGGTCAATTCTCCAACTGCAAATGTAAGTTTGTAATCGCAAAAAATATTTTTTTATGTGATAAAACTACAAATGATTATTAACGATTTTCGCTTCTTGCCAAATTTCATTATTCTAGGTCAACGGGATAGTACGAGTACCCTAGGTGTTGATTTATTTGTCGTATTTTTTATTTCGTTGACATAAGAGCTTGATTTTTTAGATTTCTGCACAGAGAACCGTACACCTACGTATTTGACTAGCTGCGCCCCGCGATTTCACCCATGTACGTCTTGATCCCGTGAGAATATCGGAATAAAAAGTATCACATTTCCTAACCTAGGTCATGGTCTACCCATGTACCAAATTTCATCCAAATCCGTTAAGCCGTTTTAGCGTAAAAGCAGAACAAACAAACATAACTCGTTTCTCTTTATATTATTAGTTTAGATTAATAAAATTTAAACTTGATACCTCCACGCGTTTCTGAGAAAAAGGTTCTAGACAGACAGACGGACGGATGGAGGGACGAATAACGTAGTGATCGTATTAGGCTTCCATTTCTTTTTCCTTTTGAGGTACGGAACCCTAAAAAAACCAAACCAACATCCCCAACACTGTGACATCCACCAACCCCTACTGGGCCCGCGTGGTGGATAACAGCCCACCCTCTCTTTCAAAGATACGGTCTGTGTCCCAGCAGTGGGAACATTATAGGTTAATTTTATTATGCTTGTGGTAGATAATCTTCATAATTTGTTATACTGTTTTCAAAATGAATATCTTTCGGTCTTCCTTTGTTTTAGATTTTCTTTTATTCTCTTCCCCTCTTTTTAAGGGTTTCGTAGTGACAAGGAACCCTTATAGTTTTGCCATATCCGTGTGTCTGTCTGTCTGTCCCCGGCTTAGCTCAGCGACGTACTACTACTATAGTACTAGAAAGCTGTAATTCGGCATGGGTATACATATAATCACGCCGACCAAGTCGTTCAATACAACCTTGAAAATTTTTTTTTAGGTTACGTTCCTTGCTAGTAAAATGGAGATGAAACCCTTAAAGAAAATTTTATTTTAGGGTTTATCTCCTTTGCACTTAAAATGGGGATATTTTTTTTCTCGTCTATCCCTTTGTGTGCGGTATGGTATCGTTGGATAGGCCGTTCAAAAACATTGCGGGTCTGTAAAAACCATTTTTCAATTCATGGATCCGTTTGCGTAATATTAAGCTTTAAAATACTATTTTTGTTAAGAGTCAAGTGCTGCCAGCTTAATGGTTGGTTTTGGATATGTGAAAAAATCATGGCAGTAACATGGCATATTATAACGAAGTTAAAAGGAAAACTACCACAGCTAAGTAGGCTTCACAAGTTAACAAGTAATAGTCGACCAGCTTAAATTTGCAGTTGGAGGATTGACCGTGACGTATCGGAGAACATGTTTTTCAACTACAATGTTAAGATTGTTTTTGGGATTAATTCATCCCAACTACGAAACCCTGCATTGTGCGTGGTCCGACACGCACTTGGCTGGATTTTAATTTTATATGTACCTACAAATAAAATATATGAACTCGGATGTTTCGGCAACCGAAAGTTACCGCAGTATTGCTGGTATCATTGAGTTCAAGGGCATAAACGATAGCAACAAAGATTTATTTACAAGTAGGTTATTACCTACTTGTAAATAAATCTTTGTTGCTATCGATACTATACCGTAGTAATTCATAATAATTATCGTGTAAAATGTTTGAAAAGACTAGACGCAAAACTAATTATAAAGGCTCGTACAGACTGGTGCGATATCGCGGGCGCAACTGGCAGTGCGACCCTTGTCGCGCCCGCGTTATCGCACCAGTCTGTAAGAGCCTCAAAGTACAAACCAAAAGCATAGCATGGTGAAATGCTAATCAAAGTCATGCCGAATTTGTATCTGAAACATTTTGTAAAACAAACTTGAATAAAATGATCTAATATAACATTAATATGCTTTTAATATATACAAATTACTAGCTTTTGCCCGCGGCTTCGCCCGCGTGGAGGTTTACACAACTAGCTACATATTTATACTAGGTACTAAACTAAACGAACTACACAATTCTTTTTTAAAGGTTTTATTTATGTATTCATAAAAGTAGATTGTTGCATCGAGCGCAAAGTGTGTTATTAATGCACGAGTATGTACGTATGTTGGTGCCCGAGCTCATGCTAGGACACTAAATTAACACGAGTGCATTCATTACTCACTTTAGCAAGGTGCGTAATCTACTTTTCTTTCAACTACCAATCTACGTACCGTAATAAAATATACCTACTCAAAATAAAAACTCAAGTTAATGAAAACAAAGTTTAATTCATCTTCTCCTCAAACACGGTTTTATTCAGCCGCTTTTTATTTTCAGCCAGTATCTTTTTGATCTAATGCATACATTTTATGTTACACTTTAATGGGAGACATTAAACCAATGTGGTAAATTTATATCTAAATAAAAAATAAAAAACAGTGCATTCATGACAAACTGTGCAACCATGAGATTTCATATAACATTTCTGCACTGTTTTGGTTCTAACCAAAAAAAACGTCCTTTGTCATCGGTTTTGTAGTGATTAATGATAATAGTAATGTTATCATCACAAATTTCTTTATTCATAATTTGTAACTGTACGTCAGTAATGAAGTCATCATTGATGATTTGGTAATTTCTTCTTGTTTTGGAATCATCTCCAATGCATGAATATGCTCCTATACTTTGAGTAATCTCATCAATTTCACAGTATTCTTGTTGATACGTTTATTAATTTTGGAGTGAAACGTCTCTAAAATGTTGGTGGTTCTATGCCGTTCACCAAATACGCTTATTACAGTAGATGAATGTGTCTTAGACCAATATGTTTCTAAGTATTTTATAAATGTTTCCATTTGTACTATGCCATCAGATTCAGATTACACATACGCAAAGCCATGTTGAATCTCGCAGTCAGGAATAAATGGCAAAGCGCTCGCCAGGGCAACTATTCTTCGTCCTGGTTTATTTTTCGTACATCCAAAAGACTTCACTTATTTGCCAAATATTCCGAGTTCAATGTTAATAGCACCCTCGCAATGTTATATGTATTTGGGAATACTTTAAAAATGGCGTTCATCGCTGCTCTTTCGTAGTATGTGTGAACTTTACATGGGTTCCACTCGGGTATTTGAGACTTTATCATGTTAAACAAAATAATGTAACTTTTTTCTTTTCGGTCCGACATAAGTGCAAATATTAAGGGCTTCGCTTTAGTAGTTTCCACACCACTTCCCATATCGCCATGAATATTATATAATTGTTAAAATGGTTCTGGGTAACTATAAAAAGTTAGTTAGTCAACAAAATATTCCACAATATTTGGAATTACTTGTCGTGATTATTTCGAGCAAAAAACTATAATACGGTTTTGTTTGTCTGACTCGGTACAGTAATAATCTACCAAAACGAAATTATGATATTGGACTGGAACTTCAATTTCACTCAAATCATGGGATACACTTTTAGAAACTTGCGCAGATTTGTTCCTAGCGTTCTGAAGAACGTGCTTCACGCCTTCATGCCGAGGATATTTGAAAAATTAATGAATAAAATAAAATTAATTAATGAATTTCCAAGTACCTAACTAATGAATGAGTCATTATCTTATGCAAGATAACTATACGTATTTATAATTTCCTGTCCGCCTAGTGTGTACATCAGCACAGCACTACGGTCACTTTATACAGTGGTATCGTTTAACTTTAAAATACCCACCGTACCACCAGAGGTACGGCCAGGGGTACGGTGGGTGACACGGCGCGGCATACGCTGGCAGAGTGTGCCGCTTGGGAGGAGCCACGCCGTGCCCTCATTTCAGGAGTAGGCAGTGACCTATCGCTGCCGGCCGTGGTCGAGTCGATGGTCGGCAGTGAGGAGTCCTGGGACGCGGTGGTGTCCTTCTGCGAAACAGTCGTGTCGCAGAAGGAGGCTGCGGAAAGGGAGCGGGAGATCTCGTCCGCTCACCCAGCCCACAGGAGGACCGATAACGCCCTCTTCCCCCCTAAATGGGTCCAGGGACGGCGGACTTGGGGACGTACGCCGCCCCCTATCACGTTGGACCCGAGGTGGCGGCGCGTAGTGTTCCACGCGCGCCCCTATCAGACGTCGCAGGGGGGTCAGACACCTCACACCCCCGCCCCAGACTTGAGGTGGCCTGCAGAGGCGGGCCGGCACTAGCCGGGGATCGCGGAAGTAATAATAGATCCCAAGATCCCCGGTGCAAGTGTGGGAGGGGAACACTGGGGTGGTTTTTAGTCAGTAAGAGTCTGACAGACCCTTCGCCCGCCCCAGGGCGGAGGATATGCATGAGGATTTTCCACCCCGTGAAAAAAAAAAAAAAGGGTACGGTGGGTCTGCAGTGGAGAATAGTATAAACTTTTATTCTATACTGGGTAACTTAAAATACGAAATAGAACTATCAAAAATAATAACTGCCTACTATACTAACATTTTATGTCAGACTTTTGAATTGATAAAATGTCGATCGTTAAAAAATAAACATGCTGGCACCGCTAACTCCGCGCCGTAACCAAAATGATCGATCGCTCGAATACGCTATCGTCGCATACATGTGTCACTTTTTGTTCGGAACCGCGGAAAGCGCCCTCTGTTGGCGCGATCACGCGTTCGGGTTTCCCGAACAAAGTGAACGCGACAGTCGCGTGTTCGCATGACGATTGGGTTGGTTAGAACGCGGCCTAATGCGAGCAGTAACAGCGACTAACGACGTGGCGCCTACCTCTTTAGTTACTTCATTATAGTTCATACCGTTTAATCAGTGTACCCTAGTTGAGTTATTGCGACCAATTGTCAGGAAAAGCCTGAAATTTTAAAAGAAGCTCTATTATTCAAAAAAGTCTGTTTATGAGCAAAAAAAAGGTTCATTAATTTAAAAAGTTTCGCATCTGTTGTCTATGGCAACCATAATGTTGTGTCATAGACTCCAAATAGTCAGCTGTCAGTTCACAATAAATGTTTCATGGAAGCCCACTTCTTATTTGAACAGCATCATTGGAAGATATTAAGGCAATTAGTTTTTAGAGGATCATATTAGGTTGGGGAAAAAGTTCGCATTATAGTACTCGTATGTATGAACTTGTAATAAAACCTCTTTGGCTATACTAATTGTATCTGGCTGGTTTTGGTATCATTGAAAGTTAAAATTTTAAAGAACATAATTCCAAATTCAAATTAGGAAAATGTGTGATTTTCATTTGTTTTTCGTACTGTCAAGATAAGTGAATCTAATGAAGAAATTTGATACATTTTAAAATTTTACTACAAAAAAGGTAAAAATGCAACGCAAGCCGCGAATAAAATTTGCGATTTTTATGGACCTAATGCAGTGTCTGAGAGAGTAGCACAAATTTGGTTTAAGCGTTTTCAATCCGGAAATTTTGATGTAAAAGATGCACGTCGCTCTGGTCCTGTTACGGATAAAATGGATGCCATTTTTTAAAAAGTGGAGCAAGATCGGCATATCAGTAGTTACGACGTAGCTGAAGAACTGGGAAATGACCACAAAACAGTTTTGGCACAGTTGAAAAAAAACTCGGTACACAAAAAAGCTCGATATTTGGGTACCTCACGAGCTCACTGAAAGAAACCTAATGAACCGTGTACTCATTTTTGATTCTTTATTACGACGTAATGAAACCGAACCATTTTTGAAGAAGCTGATAACTGGTGATGCACTTTTCGTGCATCACGTACGACAAGAACGTGCGAAAAAGGTCGTGGTCAAAGGCCCGTCAGGCTTCACAGATTGTGGAAAAACCCGGGTTAGCTCGCAACAAGGTGATGCTGTGTGTGTGGTGGGATTGGAAGGGCATTATTCACTATGAGCTGTTACCACCAGGCAGGACCATCGATTCTGAACTCTACTGCGAACAACTGATGAGATTAAAGCAAGAAGTTGTGAGAAAGCGGCCGGAATTAATCAACAGAAGGGGTGTGGTTTTTCATCAAGATAACGCTAGACCTCACACTTTTTTAGCCACTCAGCAAAAAGTAAGAGAGTTTGGCTTAGTTGTATTGCTTTTTAATGTATCCGCCGTATAGTCCTGACCTTGCACCTTCAGATTTCCACCTGTTTCGGTCTCTTCAGAATTCTTTAGGCAGTGTCACGTTAACATCACGAGAGGACTGCCAAAACCACTTGTCCCGGTATTTTGATCAGAAGTCCCAAAATTTCTATAGCAATGGGATCATGTCCCTACCTAAAAGATGGCAAAAAGTTATCGAACAAAATGGTACCTACATACTTTAGTTAAATGTACATAAACTATATTAAAAAATGTTTTGAATTTTCTTAAAAAGTGCGAAGAAACTTTTTCCCCAACCTATTATATTACGAGTTTCCTAGCTCCTCGATAGTGCTAGATTATTCACAAACCGTAGTCAACTATTAGCTACTGCAAGGCAAAACCCTATCACGCAAAAGCTCAAACTTGCATCAGGAAAATGTATACGTAGTTATAATTAGGTACTTTACTCCTGGTGTCATTTGACTCGTTCAGGACTGCTAAACGCCCATAGCCGTAGTAGCTCGCCGTCTGATAAGGACCAGGCCCGGGTCGACGGCGCGTTGTGTTCCACGCGCGCCTCAAAGAGATGTCAGCACCAACTGACGGGGTCCGTCAGGACCAATGCCTGCCAGGGTTGCGAGTTTGTCCAAAAGGGATATCGTGGCCCTGGCACACAGGCAAATGAAGGAACACGGGTGGGTTTTAGTCAGTAAAAGTCTGACACGCCCTCCCGCTCCGCCCAGAGCGGGAGAAGTTATTTGATAATTTCCCACCAAAAAAAAAAAATAAGCATAGCCGTTCTACCAATAAAACTTTATGTTGTGTCTCGTTCAGTGACCTTAAGCTGGTAGACTCCCGTTTTTAATAATTAAGAGCGTGCAATTTATGAATATTACAAGTATTTGGAAACTTTCAAAATACTTGTGTTACACCTAAAACTAAATATTCTGTTGGAGGTATATCACCTGCATGTACTAACACTGGCTAGATAGAAAACTGCCTAGAATCTAGATAGTTTTCTGACTAAACTATACATATTTCAACCTTTATCTAGACTCTAGACTCCTAGATAAAGGTTGACATTATGTACCAGATTCCATTTTCCACATTGTTCTTAGATAAACCTTTATACGAGTACCTTCCTAATAAATGCTTAACAGTATTTCCTGTGTGTTTCCGCTCTGAAAACCTCCCGAACATATTCAGTGTTACCATATTAATTATTGCAATTCATAATGATTGTTTTTTAGTGGACTACTGCGCGGTATTTCATAATTCCATTTAGTTCTATTGAATTTAATCAAAACAGTGAAATATTTGATAGTTATTCGCGAAATTGCCAATAAATATTTTAAATTTAGGATCTAAACAAAGACCAAAGTTTGTGTTGAATCAATAAAAAGAAAGATCGCGTGTACCACGCGAAGACGTTGCTGCACTTTTGAAGTTGATAGAAAAATATATAAGTTGAAGTTTTCTTTTGAAAATTCGTAACTAGCGAAAGAGAATTATTATACTACACATAGGCAACTTGTCTAGACTACGGGATTCTATTATTGCAAGGAATTCTTCCATTTTTTATTGCTGTATGGTACGTTTTTCCGCTTACGTAAGGGACAAAAAAAGTTGATAAATGTAGGGCACCGGAACAGAATGGCGTGTTTAAACCCTGGCATACTAACAATCATAGATTGAAGCCGGCTCATGCAATCGCGACCTAGAAATAAATCGGGCTGTTTAAGCACGTCGCTACTAATACTTCATGTATTGTTCAAAGGTTTCCGTACAATAGATCTGATATCATGCAGTCGGAGGTACTGAATGCCATAGAGCTGTATTTGCGCAAACTGACGCAAATAACACCGAAGAACACATTTTGAAAGTTTTTTTTATCAAGATACACAGTACCAGCTCGCCCGCTTTGAAGTTGGAAAATAGAACAAATACATAATAGGTACCTACCTATAATAATATAGCTGTCGCGAATGGTCCGCGTGGATGTGCAAAAACAACATCAGTTAAAAATAAGTAAGATCAGCGAGGCGTCTGCCTTATCTCCAATACTACAGAATCTAAAAAATGAAAACAAAAAACAGGAATTTGTTCTACACCTATAGATTACAGGAAAACCTACAAGAAGTTTTAAAATTACATGGTAAATCTCACAATCTTGTGCGTACAAACACACATTTGCAGTTAGAATGTATGGGAGAACATGTTTTTCAACTACAATGTTAAGTTTGATCTTGAGATAAATTCATCCTAACTACGGAACCTTTCATTGCGCGTGGTCCGACATTCATTTGGCTGTTTTTGCTTATATTATCGAGTTTTACGTAGGCTTGGCTAGTGAGAAATACGTCGATCTATATATTTGTGTTAGAATACAATTTTAACATTGACTTGAACTATACATATTCTTGGTTGATAAGTTACATTAAAGGCAAATCTGCCAAATTAATCATTGTTAGGATTTATCAATAACTAGCTTTACCCGGGCTGGTTTCGCACGGGTAGCACTAAGTATCTACATTAACCTAACCTACCTACCCTACCCACCTACCCTACTTACCCTACCCTACCTACCGACTCTACCTACCTATCTACGCTATCTCATCCAAATCCATAATAATACTGAAGATACTATCGTGAATTCCTGCAACCCTAGTACTTTTTGATAGGTTCACTGCTCAGAAATTGTGCAGAGAGATAAGGTAGCGTCCGTGGCGTGAGCTGTCAATTACGGAAGATGGCGGAGTTCCAAACCTAAGTTACTTAAAAAATTATTTCCTGTATAATTTTTTTCCGTGAATTTTTCCGATATTTTAATACTTATTATCCTATTCCGGACGAAGACAAACCCAAAAACATAAAAATCTTAAAAATCGGTCCAGCCGTTCTTGAGTTATAAATGGTAACTAACACGACTTTGTTTTATTATAGAGGCCTTAATAGGCCCGTATTTATAGAGCGTTACTCAGTACTCAAGCATTACTTAAGACTAGATTCAAGCCATTGGATTGGTTGAAACTAGTCTTAAGTAATGCTTGAGTACTGAGTAACGCTCTATAAATACGGGCCTAAGTATAGACAGATACGTAATCATTTCTAGAACTAGCAAATCATCATACACTCTATAGTATTCTTCAATTCTCAGATATAATGAAAAATCTTTTTGCCAGTCATCATAAGATTAATATTTCGAGCTGTTTGTCAACGTGGTTACTAAAAAGTGGTAATTTCATATTTCAGCCTACTCTCAGGTCCTCACGGAGGCGATCGGCGGCAGCGATCTCTCGCGTCCGGCCCTGGTTCAGGCCATGGTTCGGAGCGAGAGTGCATGGGAGGCCGTCACCTCCTTCTGCAAAGCAATAATGCTCGCAAAGGAGGAGGCGGAACGCGTGAGGGTGAGGCAGGGTTCGCGCCCTCACGCCCTTAGCCGCTGCAGGAGATGCCCCGGGCGTCCGGAGTCGCAAGCTGATTTCCGGCCACCGTAGGCGCGGGCCTGCGGACGGTGAGCGATGGGTAGCTCGCCGTTCGATAAGGACCAGGCCCGGGTCGACGGCGCGTTGTGTTTCACGCGCGCCTCAAAGAGATGTCAGCACCAACTGACGGGGTCCGTTAGGGCCAATGCCTGCCAGGGTTGCGAGTTTGTCCGAAAGGGATATCGTGGCCCCGGCACACAGGCAACGGAAGGAACACGGGTAGGTTTTAGTCAGTAAAAGTCTGACACGCCCTCCCGCTCAGCCCAGAGCGGGAGAAGTTATTTGATAATTTCCCACCAAAAAAAAAAAAGCCTCTTAGAAGCGAGTATTTATAGAAAAAAGGTTCGTATTGTTTATTATGGGTACTCATGGTCGCTGTCATATGAGATGTTTGTTCAATATTGTAGGTTTAAAACAATCGTACTTATCTGCTCCGTGAATAAGCCTTTTACTTTGGGACAATCGCTGACTTGTTTTCATAGCCCGGAAGATTTGAGGCGGAAAAAGCATTTTACTTTGTGATTTCACTTTGCACTTTTTGCTAAAGAAAACTGGTTTTTCGTTTCATGGCAAAGGGCACGACAGACAGGTTAGTTACTATAGTTGTAGTATTGAGTCTGAATCAAACGACATCTTGGAAACGACTGGTTTATTCTCAAAACATTGTCTTTTACTCAATAACGATTAACACTAATAGGTATTAGGTACATTAAGTCGAGGGAAGAATAACCAGTTCTTGATGAATTTATTTAATTAAAGACTGGAAGATTACAATACACAATAGTGATAAATAACAGTATGATATTCTGACAGCCAATTACAGGTTTTCACGTCTAGAGCTTGCTGGTATAAAAGTACTGTGGAACAAAATATACACACTGTTAAATATTGCCAAAGAAAAACAAAAATAAATATAAAAAATAAATTTTTTTTTGGTGGATCATCACCTAAATAAAATATGTAAAAACTAATATATCATCTGTTTGACAGCTGCTATTTGACATTAGACTTCATTATAGCAATTCTTAATTTGTGGACCATTTTACGAAACTCCATAGAAAACTGTCAAACAGATGAATTGCGGGATATGAATTGTACGCAGATCATATTATGATTCTGCCAAAGCGTCCATTTTAGGCCCCCTGCTCGGATGCAAATAGAGAAAATCCTTAAAAGAATTGACAAAACGAAAACAAAAACGAAAAATCTGTTCAAAGCTGGGGTTTGAACCCGCAATCATTGGCATTGAAGGCCAACGCTTAAAACAATCGGCCACGCAGATGGCGATCATGGCGGCGAAATGTTGATACAAATAGAGAAAATCCTTAAAAAAAAAACTAGAAAAAATTTAAGAAAACCTTGAACAAATTGTCAAAACGAAAACAAAAATAAAAAATCTGATCACAGACGGGCGATCATGGCGGCGAAATTTCGAAACATACTGTGCGTGTAAATCTGCGTGAAAATACGTAGAAAACGAATTTCCCAGACATGAGACCTAGCTAGATCGATTTTTCATTTGACTTTTTTAGTCATAGGTAAAATAAATACCAATAATAGGCCGTATCTTTGTGTGCGGAACCACTTTTACATAAATAAACAACCAAAAAGCAACAAAATAAATTTCACAACTACTTCATGTAATAATATAAAAATAATGACGCCACACACACATATTTTGTGTTTGCTAAAATTAAAAACTGCATCTTTAGATAAGATAATTTATTGAGGTACACACGGCTACACATCAAGCTATACATTTCCAGTTTACGCTGATCTTGCACTGTACGGAAATCTTATACAATGCGAGATTAGCTTATACTGGAAATGTACAGCTTGATGTGTAGCCGTGTGTACATGAGGGACTTAAAAAGTATGCATTATTATAAGATGGTGTAGGTACATCGAATCGTTGGGTGAATCGCTGCTCTCCTAGCTAGATTACTGAGTAATCTGTATTTAGGAGAAACAGTTTCAAATCCCTATTTGAGTATCATAATAATCATGTATATTAAAAAACAACACATCTTAAAATTAAAATAGAATAAAACAATATTTTGTTACTTAAACTTCTATGAATTAAGACGTTTTGCTTTCCTCCATAATTGGTTTTGGAAATGGAAATAACATCCATGATGCCTTAGATAAAGGAAAAATACTTCTTACGGCACCGATAAAAGATTGTTTGTAGTCCGATATAAATATAGAAGGGGTCCATTCTGGAATCTGCGACTTAATTATTTCCAACATTAGAATATACGTTTCCTTTTTTATTTCCCAAAAGTATATAAGCAACCGGCACACCAAAGTTTTTATCCTCGGTGCTTCCTAGGTCGCAAAAGATCACATACAACTGTTTGAATGGTCTAGGAACCTTTTTGAAGGTACCGTCGAATAAAAAGTTCCCGTTTTTAGGGTTCCGTAGTAAACAAGGAACCCTTATAGTTTCGCCATGTCCGTCTGTCTGTCTGTCTGTCTGTCCGTCCGTCCGTCTGTCCCCAGCTTAGCTCAGAGACGCTTAGTCTTAGAAAGCTGTAATTTGGCATGGGTATACATATTAATCATGCCAAAAAAATGGTAAAATAAAATTATGAAAAACATTTTTTTTACACGTGAAATGGGGATGATATTTTTTTTTCTCGTCTATTCCATGGTGTGGGGTATCGTTGGATAGGCCGTTCAAAATATTGTGGGTTCGGCAAAACCATTTTTCAATTAAGGGATCCGTTTGCGTAATATTAAGCTTTAAAGTGCTATTTTTGTTTGAGTGAAGTGTCCCCCCCCCCTGCCAGCTAAATGGTTAGTTTTGTATATGAGAAAAAATTCACGGCAATAGTATATATAACGAAATTAAAAGGAAAACTATCACAGCTAAGTAGGCTTCACAAGTTAGCGAGTAATAGTCGACCAACTTAAATTTGCAGTTGGAGAATTGACCGTAACGTATATCGATGTATGGGAGAGCATGTTTTTCAACTACAATGTTAAGTTTGTTTTTGGGATAAATTCATCCCAACTACGGAACCCTTCATTGTGCGTGGTCCGACATGCACTTGGCCGGTTTTTAATAATTTCCCTAGCTTCTTCCGAAGCGAAAATTAAAATACGTTCGCGTTCGTGATGATAGTCAGCCAAAAGGAAATCTTTATGATCGTTACCAATTTCAACATCAGTTCCGACACTATAAGCCGTCTTTTTAACTCCCTGTTTTATATTTATCCGTCTATAAGCAACTGATTTATAAGTTCGTACCGTGGTGGTAGTGTTTCAATAAGGTTTAGACCCATATCTTTGAAAGTGGCCACAGTCTTCTTATAACTAGCTGGTACTGTTTCTTCAGAAGTTGTCGCGGTATCTATACTCGAACTAATTAAATGGCATAGGTACGGCATTTTTGTTTTCATCAGGCATACAGTTATTGGAATACTCACGTTTTTTCACAACCTTCGATTCATCCTAAAAAATAAAATGTTTATGTATACTTCCATAATTCTAGTTAAATAAGCTTGTGAAACATAAAAAAACTGCGACGCGTGCACCTCCATGCATCGCCTGGCTTCACCCACAAGTGTATACATGTTTTCTATATCATAAATGCTACGTACGTACCTCTGTAATGGTAATCGTTCCTGTACATTTAGTTTTTTTTTTAAATGGTATTGATACCCTTCGAACAATAAAAGCCTGATGAAAACAAAACCACCACTTTGTGCAACAAAAGTTAAATTAGTTTCGCTCGTTATAATTTGTTCTATATTCTAAGTTCCATGTTTACAATGATTATTCAAATGACAGAATTAAAACAAAATAGTTACCGTGTCAACACTTAATTAATATTAGAACATGGAAAGAGGAAATACTTTGAGGAAATACCTACAACCGCATTGATTGATAGTATAGTGTCATCTCTATGGTGCAGATGAGACCATACGATCAATGCGGTTTCGTTTGCACCATTCTCAATGGTGCAGATGAGACCAGTATCAATGCAGTTTCATTTGCACCATTAATGGTGCAAACGAAACTAATTAGTCTCCTCTGCACCATTGATGGTGCAGGTCAATGGTGCATATAATATGGTACAACGAGAATATTTTTTTGTTACGGTAGACTTTAAATAATTTCTTCTTCTTTTTAGATTCTTAATTTAAAAATATACAATAAAGAATATAAAACAAATGTTTACCCATATAAACATAAATTAAATCCATGCTTACGCTCATTCAGAAATCTGACTTAGTAAATTTTAGCGGATTTATAATATTTTTGCAAAGAAAGTTGGTAATTGATAAAATGCCAAGAGGATTAGCAGACGTTTTACGAGCAAGAAATGTAACTTTGAGGGAAGAAGGATATTTCTCGAGAGAAATAGCACGCAGAGTTGCTGTATCCAATCCTGTGTCGTAGCCACGTTGCAGAGGTACTCCGGCATGGACAATTAAGCTGACTGACCCCGCAGTGGTCGCCCAACTGTTCTGATTGCTGCTCAGAAGTGCTATATCAGACTGCTGGCAGCCCGTGACCGCACTATCTATCAACGCCACTAAAATAATAACACAAGTGCGAGCTGCCTCTGGACTTGAAGTTAGCACTCAGACCACGTCAAAAACACTTTAATACTTGGTGTCAGAAATTCGGGACTCTTTTTCATAACAAAAACGTAAATCTAGTTTAAGAAAAACGATTCATAAAATTTGATGAACTACATTTGGTTGAGACCCACGCCCCTACAAGTTAGTACGGCCCAATTCTCCTATATCCAGTAGTACTATCCCCAAAACACTGGCACATGTCAAATATAAAGTTGCATTCGTCGATGCTTAAATATCGTTCCTTTTATTTTGCCACTCGATAATAAATAATGTCCTATTTCAACATTAACGGAATGGCGGACACAGCTAATAAATGTTGGAATCCTAAATTGTGTAATAAAAGCTTTCGACGACAGAATACTATTTCAAATTAGTTACTTCAAGCATGGTACAGGGTTTTTGTACCCACATGCTAATGTTCGTCGTACATAGATATGAATATAGTGTCGCGCCCTAAGTATGAGACCAAAGTGTTCTAAAGTGTGTGCCTTTGTCTGGGAAACTTAATTCGCGCTACATCTTTGCTCCGGCTTAGTAGAACTTGGAACTTTATTGTGTTGCACATGATACCTTTTCTATGATTTGTTTAGGCTCTGTGCGTTATTTGCTTCTTGTCTTACATTTTATGTATTATTGTGGTATTATTGTTTTATAAACTGACGCCTTCGGGTCTAGTGGTCGCAATCGCTGCTGCTTAGCGTGAGATACTGGGTTAAATTTTCAGGTTAGGCAAATTGTTATTGGGTTTTTGGCACTGTTGATGGCAATAGGCTCGTCCTCGTATTGGGACTTAAACTAACTGGCGAAATGTGGGTATACACGCTAAGGTACACTTTTGCTTAACCCTTCGGAAAAATAACAGGTTGTTTTGTTTATCGTCCTGAGCACAAGTTTCGTATTGCACTGTTAGACTATTACTGAGTATGGGAAAAATTAAATAAAAAATCAACCGGAAAAACTGGTTTTTCACTATGTCCTACACAAAGTACATGGGAACTAAATTTAAATGATTTATAAAAATAACATATTTCTGTCTTAGATTTATGGCATAATAAGCAGATATTGGTATCAAATAATAGATTTCAAGTGCGTATAATTAGTTTTATTAAATTCTTCAAAATCAACAGAAATTAAACTTTTGTTCAAAACATTATCTCAAAAATAAGAAACTTACATTCATTCAATAGTAGGAACATTAGAGATTAATCAGTTATTCTTATATCAAAATTTATAAAAGCTAAGTTTAACAGTCTTCATGAAAATTAGTAAAACAGTTACGATTAGGCGTAAAACATAGATAAATATCGCATTTTTTTAAAAATACCGTAGTCTTTTTATCACATCCATTCTTTCTGCAGCGCCATTGTTTCGTACCATATTCTGGCAAATGCGCAGCACTTTTGCTACGATTTTCTATGCACTGAACTGGCTTGATAAGAGTTTTGGTGCAAGTTCCTCGAATTCAACTTCAACTTCGAATTCAACATCGGCATCGTCACATTCTTCTTCATTGTCATTGCTGAGTTTGGTACCCAAGTTCAGTTTATATTCTCTCATTTGTACTATATTTTTCTTTGGTGTGCCCTTTTCTGTTTCTACGATCCTATATTGCAACCAAGCGTTTACCACGCATAGGTCAAAAGGATGAGAAATCACGCGAATTGTCCACTTTTTTGTACGATTGCGCGATGGACAAACAGAAAGCATCCGTGGTTGGTACGACGAAGTTGAAGGTGTGAACTCTGAGTTTTCCAACATTGCTGAAGAAGCCACAGGGGTTACCAAGTGATCCTCATCTTTATCCGAGCTACTGGACATGGTATTACGGCCACGGGCTGTTTGGTTGAATTCAGGTGGAACGGTGAATCTTCATCTGAGTCATCTTTGGAATAATCAAACTCGGAGTCCTTCCAAAGCATCAATGATGTCGTAGTGTGATAACGCAAAAAAAAACATAAAACTTGATGAAAACGTCAACGTACTTTATATAGTACTCGGGAAGACAGTTGTACAAATATAATGATTGCATGCTTTTGTACTCTGTAAAGGACACAGAAAAAAATATCAAAGTTACAGGACAAATATTGAAATTTTTGGGAAAATTACACGCTACGATGGTAGTTCAAACTAATGGTTAGTTTGAACTACCATTACGTTGTTTTACAATTAAAACGGTAAAATGACGCAAAAAAGTACAGATGAATACAGATTTACTTACTTTTGCGCAAACGCACGCTCGTGGGTTCACCTTCCAACGCTATTTTAAAAAGAATGACGGATGAAATTTGACGTTCAAACTTTTTTGACGTAAGTCAAGAAATCACTTGCTATCGCTAGTAAAATATTTTAGTGCTGGCATTCAAAATAAAGTCCACAGATTTTTAAATCTCTTACGTACTATGAGGAGTACAAATGTACGGCTTAAGTTATACATTAAGGGCTTTATTACAAAACAAGGTTTATCTTCAGACCCAAGTTTAAACCATGGAGCCATTATTGAATTTCGAACTTTCTTCCATCTATGGTAAAGTTCCTAATACAAAACTGACAACTTAGTACCGAACTAAGCATTCAGTTTTGTATAAAGAACGGTAATTCAATCAGAGTTACGTTCTCATTACAAAAACTAGCTCCATGGTTTAAGCCATGTCAAAATATAAAGCGCCAACGCTGCATAGCATGATTCAAAGATTCAAAGAGTTCAAATTAATTTTATTTAAAGTTTTTACTCAACGTTTTAATTTTTTTTTCCACCATCAAAAGTAGCAATAATTTCTTTTCGCTTCACTAACCAGGCACGCTGCACATACATATCCTCTAATACTTTTACAGATTGCACTTAACATAGACAAAAAAAATACGTTCTGTTTTAAGAATAAACGCTTATTATTATACAATTTAGTTTTTCAGTAATAGATCTTTTGTTAAACTGAAATAAAATAAGAAAGAAAGTATTAAAATAAGAAATAAGAAAGTATGCGGAAAGGGGCTAAGGATTTTTTTTTTTCAAATTGTTGTTAAAAGATCATAATAATATACAAATCAAAAGCCATTCAATTTATTGAGTCAGAGCTCCCTGTAAACGATATTTGACGTTGTTTTATTTTGTGGCAGCAAAATAAATTGATTTTCAGGAGCTCCGCGATAGGCCAACATACAGTTGGCCATGAGTAAAACATTCTTTTCGTAGGTCGATCCCTATTATTTCGAAGGTTTGGCCTTAGGACTTGTTAATATTCAAGGCGAAAGATGTTTTTACCGGAAATTGAAGCCGTTTAAATGGGATCGGCAAATCAGTTGAGATCATCGGTATCCTCAGTATATGAGACAGTTGACCAGCTGCTGGGCCGGTGATAATGGTCACTACAATTAAATTATCCTTCAATTATTTAATAAGCAGCCTTGTCCCATTGCACATGCTTGAAGGGCTTAAATTTCTCAAAAGCATGGTTGGAATTCCGATTTTTAGCGTCAATTCATGTGGTGGCAGTGCAGAAGGGTTTAGACAATTTAAAAACTCCTGTGGATAATGGAATGCGTCTTCGATATTAGTTACAGTGTCGATCGATTTGATTTTTTTTATTTGGCCGGGGACTTTTTGAATAATCAAATTGTTTATATCGTTGACCGTATCATTCCTAGGTGTCACTATTGCCTTAGAACACAACCAACGAAAGTCCTTTTCGTGCAAATTTTCAATGTCAGGGTATATTGCATCTATTAAAATTTCTAAATTATGGACTATTTGGCCTAGAGACTCATCGAAAAGGATATCAAGATTTCTTGCTTAAATTTGGAGTGGGAAAAATCCCTTCCCCAAGTTTCAGTAGTTGTTGTGGGAAATCACTATCTGTGATTCCATGAAGATGAGCTCTCATATTCGTTCGTAATTTTAAATCTTCCCAAACTTAAAAAAAATATAATATAGCCTATGTCACCCAGGGATAGTGTAGCTTCCCAACAGTGAAAGAATTTTTCAAATGGGTTCAGTAGTTTCGGAGCCTATTCAATGCAAACAAACAAACAATCAAATCTTTCCTCTTTACAATATTAATATAGATATAGATAATATCAGTGCTGTCATGTAGAGGGTATTTTGAAATTATTATTTCTTGTCATTGAAGTTGTGAGTAATATTCCTGATGCAAAACGAAAACGACATAGGCACAACCAAATATGCTGGACAAAAATGTTAATCTTTATTACAACCGCAGGTTTCTTCAAAAGGATTTTCACGACGTGAACAGTGCGTTCTCGATGGGTACGGATTGGTTTACGACAAATAACCTAGTTCTTAATGCCAAGAAAATGTATACAGTTTGTCTTACCGAATGTTCAAAATTGAAGACCCAACATCATCTTAGATAAAAAGGTGCTTGATACTGTAGACGCGGCAGTTTTTCTGGGCATAACAGTAGATGCCAATCTTTAATGGGGCCCACATATTATATCAATCCTAGTGGAAAGGCTTAGTTCGGACACCTACGCCGTCAGGAAAGTAAGACAATACACTGACGTTGATACAGCTCGGTTAGTCTATTTTATTATTTTCATAGAGCGGTTTTATCTCACAGCAGAATGTTGTGAGATAAAACCGCTAATATTCAAAATAAATTTGATCTTCAAAAACGAGCTGTTCGAGCAATTTGCCAGCCAGGTGCCAAAGTTTCAATGAGAGCATTTTTTTTAAAGATATTGGCATCCTCACGGTGACATCACAATTCATCTTCGCCAACATCGTATACATATACTACACTACACTAGAAATAAGGACAAACTACGTGCTCCCCTAAGATTCATAACTCATTTGTTGGGTTTAACCTTTTATTAGTCTTGCCTAAGCAACCGGCAGCAAGTTCGTCATGCTCCCTTAGCGACGGAGGTCAGGTTGCCTCCTGGTATGGCGAGGTAGTGGTAAGGGTAGTGGTATCTTTGCATTTGTTTTTTTTTTTATTGTAAATCTGTAATGTATATGAGACCGCGCAAGCTTCCTCTACCGAATAAAAGAATTATAAAAATCAGTTCATAAACAAATAAGTTATGCCTGAACATATACAGGGTTGATTTTTGAGATGGGGCAGTAAGGGCAGCTACCTTAACCGTTGTAGCTACAGGAAAACGGTCTTAGGATAGTATTTAATCGTTTATGCCACTCTTCAACGGCGTTTGTGGTCCTGTGATCTTCTCCATAACAGTTGAATATGTCAGTTGTGATAACATTTATCCATTGCATAATGAAATAATTATGACATTTTTCAGATATTTCTGTATGTGGCCGACTCTTATATGTATAAATTTAAATAGCCTTCTGGTATAGTTGTCGGTTTGTCGTCCAGAGCTTGAACGTCTACGGTTTTTGAGAACTCATTCAGTAGCTTACTTTTCACCAATTCACTTGTAACCTACATGTTGGAGTTTTCCAGAGCCATGACTAAGGGATCGTAGCGAGGTCCTAAACGTCCGAGCATAATCGCTGCTATACTTTCATCTTGAATCTTCTTCCCGATGTTCGCTAAATCTTGCGAAGTAGCTACGATAGTGCTAATATATCGCTCGACATAATGATGTCGAGCAACAACAGGTACAACAACATCTTTGAGAGCATCCCCAACTTCCTTGGCAGTCTCAGAACTCCGAACATGTGCGATTGCGCCTCCGTCGATGGTCAAAGAGATCTTGGTTAAAACTCTCTGATCCCTGAATTAGCATCAAATGGCTTCTCACCTGAGTAACCTACTATGGCTTCCCATAAATCCTCATGCATCAAATACACACGCATTTTGAATTTCCAGATGCCATACCCGGCTCTTTCACACAATGGTTTTATTGAGTTCAACGACATACCAGCAGGTCCACACGACATTTCACTACATTTTCACTTCGTGCTGGTAACGAATGTTGTAAATTAATAATTCAATATAAATAAGAGTCAAAGTAGTAAGTCATGTTTTGCTGTTTCTATGACAATGGAACTTTTAAGCTTAGAACATCAATACATAAAATATTAGATTATGTAAGTACAAAATACAAATAATTATTTAATACATACTTTGAGTATTTACTACACTTTCTTTCCAGCGTCATCTGAAAAGCTTGACAACCCGCGACTATCTTAAATTGTATTTCAAATACCTAAATATTTTCAATTAGAGAAAGTCCCACCAAATCTTAAACTAGAATACCGACTTTCTGCTTCTGATATTTTACAGCTCATAAAAAAACCGGATGCGATCCATGATCCGTTGCATCAGAATAGCAGCATAAGCGACTGCACAAGCATGTGTGTGTAGGTCAGTGTACGACTTAACATTATAAGTACTAGGTTACAGGATAACTTTCTCGTTCAACGTCTTGAATGCAATAATTTGTTCTTGATTGAACTTAAACATACTATGCCTCTTCAATAAATCAGTCAACCATTTTGCTCTCAAAGACATTTACATACGACAATATGACGTCAGTTCAATTAAACTTTGTAGTTGCTTGGTGTTCCTAGGCTCGGAGGATTTCTCAGTTGAAGATTTAAATTTACCATTCTCTATGATATGGCCTATATACTCCACCCATTTTACCACAAGTTGTGATTTCTTCCAATTGATCTCCAGATCGTATATTGTGATGCTACGTCTAGCACCTCTTTCAATCTTTCCACGGTTTCTTGTTCATTCTGAGCTGTCATGAGTGAATCATCTATATAAATCAGCACGATATGCCTAGAAATATCTATCAATTCATGGACAGTAATCCTCATAAATCGGGTAAATGCTTTGGCTCAGGCCATCAAACCAAAAGGTGCCTTTAAAAACTCATACCGCCTTATTACAAAACATGATTTATATCTGACATGGCTTAAACCATGGAGCCAGTTTTTGTAATAAGAACGTAACAGTGATTGAAATACCGTTCTTTATACAAAACTGAAAACTTAGTTCGGTACTCAGTTGTCAGTTTTGTGTTTAGGAACTTTACCATAGTCGAAATAAAGTTCGAAATTCAATAATGGCTCCATGTTTTAAACCTAGGTCTGAAGATAAATCTTGTTTTGTAATAAGGGGGATATTGTCCATTATGAGCGACAAATACAGGGTACTTAATGGACACGAAAGTTTATAAAGCCAATTCTCATTAGATGGCAAAAACATGTTTCCATCCTTAAAATTTCAATCATCCGTTTCGTTTGCATATAAATACACGGTTAATACTTTGTATTATGGATATCTGATAATCCCTATAGTGCGACTAGCGTAGGTTTCACTTTTTCTTGAGCGTTTTTGATTTGAAAAAAGATTAAACCGGTCGTCAATCTCGTGAGAGTCAATCTTATCATCCTGTAATAAGACCTACATTTCCACCACTTGATATTGTTCATAACTTTTTCTGTA
Organism: Tiliacea aurago; assembly: GCA_948098905.1. NCBI lineage: Eukaryota > Metazoa > Arthropoda > Insecta > Lepidoptera > Noctuidae > Tiliacea > Tiliacea aurago. The sequence goes on from OX402576.1 coordinate 22,483,633, forward strand.
ACTGTTCTTGGCGAAAGGCGACTTCTTCATAATCAAGCACTTACAATTGTAAAAGCTTGCAAGTAATTCGTGAGACGTGTTATGGCCAATTATATTATAAGTAAAAAGAGGTAGATTATACACGCTCCGCAAGTGGTACGTCAAAACTTGACTAAATAGCCACATTTTGCGATCCGGACCCATGCTTCACTAGGTATCTGGATGAAGCACATTACGCTTATAAGGTCCCGTGATCCAACTGAAGATCAGTACAGTCAAGTAATTAAAAAAATACATAATTTAATATATAATCAATAGAATTTATTTTAACGCATTTATTCCAAATAATGACCCAAAGAAATTTCGTTATTAATTAATTAATTGCATTTGCGTATCTAAAATAAAATGGTCTTATTCAGTGTTCTTTGCGGCGTTTAGTTGGCGGTAAGTCTAAAAAATAATCGGTATTTTGCGATATCACTTTTAGCAATTTCGGCTAGGAATAAACGGGTTTTTTAAACTCTTTACTGCGTTTTTTTTTTGCGGTGCCTCTCGTTGAATACACACCATTCATCTACATTTTTACTAATGTTTTTTTTCAAAATATTGAATATATTCGCGGCACTTAACATGTTAAAAAGTTATACTTTCTGCCATCCTTATGCAATAAGATCATGGGGCAATATAGAGGCAGGCTGGAACATAGACCTTACAACGCGTGTGTAAATAATATTTTTGATGCCAATGTTTTTGGGTTTTTTCCATGTAATTATATGGTGTAAAATGAAAGGTTTGTAAAATAATACTCAAACTTTATTCTGTGCACCACAAAGACTTGAAGTAATTAAATACATATTAAATACAAGAAAATAATACTTTTAATTAAACGAATTCTATTATTTTACATATAAATTCACTCCTATTAAATAATTGTTTAGATCGTTTGAATCATATAGGGAAAACAATTTACTGCATCACTGTACAATAAAGAACTAAAACACTGATGACAATTGGAGCGCAGAACCTTGGTCCCCGTGCTTCACCCAGGTGGAGAACCTAGGTGAAGCACAGGTCCGGTGCCACATTTTCATCGTCTTGTGTCATTTTCGCTCCCGATAATTACGACACCTAATAGTGTGACATTGTGCCATTTTTAAACATCGAATGTCGAGTAGGTAACCTTATATGATTTTCTGCCATTTTAGTTGCAGATGTGGAGGCGAACTATCCAACAACTCAAGAAATTCTAACAAAGCTAAAACTATTGGTCTCCTTTTTGTATTGTTTATTATCACGTTCGTTACCCACCCCATTTTTATTCTAATTTCAAAAGTTACTTATGCCAAACGTGGCGACGTCCATCTTTTGACGCAGTAGGTGATTCTAACGATTTAAATCTTTGCTTATTATAAGTACGTGCCGAACAAAAACCTAAAGTTTCTTCTACTGAAAGCAAGTGGTGGTATCAGAGCTTTAGGGCTTTGGGTATTCCAGCCGGCCAGTAAAATTGATATCTCAACATTTGTCGATCAGATTAACATTGTCCTTTTCACAAAACGGCACGCTATAAAGGCGCGAAATTCAGGGAATTGGGTTATTTACACGTATGTTGATCTCCTTTTTCGAACGTTTTGATCTGCACAAGTATAGTCTTGGTTAGCGGTAAGGCCCTTACGAGCGTAAATAAGAATAGTACAGTGCAAGTTATAAATAAAAGGCGTAGATATTTTGTACTATCACTAGCGATCCGACTACTCATGCTTCTCATGGTTTTTAAGACTTACAAATATTAATACTAATTATACTTCCGTAACACTCTCGTCATGCATTCCTGGTGAATGCATGACGAGAGTGTTTACTTCCTAGTGTTTACTTCTTAGTGTTTACTTACTCCCCAAGTCAAGCGAGCCGAAAGAAGATTTACTTAACAAAAAGAAATCTGTATAATATATTAGTTTAGTTACACATAAAACTTCCGTAATAAATTATTTAAAGGATGTTGAAAACCGCATCTAAATCCGTTGCGTAGTTTAGAAAAATGACGCTGTCACACAGACGAGGAATCAAAAAGAGACTATATATAATATTTATGATATCGCTATCGCTAGTACATATATAATATTTATGTACTAGCGACCCGCCCCTGATTCGCACGGTTTTTAAGACTTGATAAAACTTTGAGATTTCTTTATTCTATGTAAGTAGTTTTATTATTATTTAATATTAGTGCCGTGTGGTGCCGGACGTAAAGAATAGCACCATGCTATTTCTTCCTATGGGTGTCGCAAAAGGCGACTAAATGATTTACTAGAGAATGGGCAGCAGCATTCTCTATTAATTTTAACATCATACTGAGTTCGCCAACTCTCCTGCCAAGCGTGGCGATTATGGCATTCCATTTTACATTGAACAACTGTTTATCTGACCACCAAGATCCAGTAACTGAGTAACGTGACTTGTTAATACTGATCGACAGACTTTCAGGCTATTGACTACCCGTAACGACTATCAAAGATCTACGATATCGTAGAGATGACTATAAGATAATCTTCTCCACCCGAGGAAACTCGTTGATATAGGATAGCATAACTTACACCAAGTTTTCAGAGGTCTCTCTCTTTATAAAAAAATAAATAAATATATAAACATAAAAGACGGTTTTTTTTTTATAAAAACTTTTTTATTTTTCACTTTTTAGTGGGTCAGTTTTTAATTTATCTAAGTTACAATAGCCTAAAGTCAACTGCTCATCACCTTTTACAAAATATTGATTTTCCCGATGCTGGGACGTTAATTGTTGAGGAGTTCTCCTGGTAAGAACCAGGAGAACTGCACTCACCATATGCATTGTGACGAGCATAAATTGCTTAGCAACTATGTTAAAGTACCTAATCGAATCGCAACCCATTAAATACTTATTATTATGTTGTTCCTGTAGCCATCTGTGGTCTCCATCATCGGTTCCACTTCACCAAATGGTGATTTTCGGGAGTTACTATAAAAAATACCCAAATCGCTATAGGTTTGCCTAAAAAATTCGAGGGTTGCCCTCGATTTCCATGAGATCCCCTCATCAGATTCTGATTTGGTGGCAATGGGACCACCTCGGGAGCATACCCTTTGAAACAAAATTAATATTTTTGAAATCGGTCCATAATTGATGGGTGAAAAACATAACAAAAAACAAACATGCAGCCGAACATATAACCTCCTCCTTTTTGGAAGTCGGTTAAATAATAAGTTGCAGAATGAATTAAGATTGTAAAAATTAATTATAGTCTTTTGCGTTTAGTATTTAGTTGAAATGCATATTGGTCTTTGTACGCAATAGTAGTTTAATTAAAAAGATTTGTATCAAGACAAACCTAGAAAGAAACTCTTCGGTCATGGGCATGAGGACTAAAGAGTTTCTTCGTAAACAATGTCAGTAGCTTTTCGTTGATGAGACAAACAGATTTTGTTTCGAAGTAACACGTAAAAGGGCTACAGATAGCTGTCCATGTGAAAAGCACTTTAATAATAACTTGGAACTTTGTCTTAAGTCAAGGTTTTTGCGAAATCGTCTTGAGCACATTGTAACTGAAAAAAGGCCGTTAGTGTGTTGTATCTCGTGTATTAGTAACAACATCATTAATACGAGTATTATTTGTGGCCCGGTCATGCACGCTGAATGATAAAATCCTCCTTATAGCTTCGGAACTGCAGGGCCCTATACCTTGATCGACTAATTATTGGTTCTTTAACATTCCAAACGTTTTTTACAAATTGTCGTCACGGTTGTGCAACACAATATCTCTTGTCAAATTTTTGGCCAGCTATCACAACTGCTACTTCACTAGTTGATGGGCCATTGTTACGGCCGCTGTGTTCTCCAACCGGCACTTTATTAGCATGGATTACGACGTTGAAGTTGGGTGTAGCTTGTAGAACGCTCTCAAGAGCAGTTTTGAAGGACTGTATGTAGTTATTATGGGAATGTAATATAATTATCTTGTAGAGATTCTTATCAAACCACTATAGTTTGGTGTTGCGGCACTGTTACAGCGCGTTCATGCTTGTGTTTCTGGATTCGAAATAGAATATATTTGCGAAAACATATAATCATCAGGCCAAATGGTAGCAAGCTTCCTTTTAAATAATATACATGCCCCTTAATTTTTAATGTAGGCATAAACCCGCACTCAACAAGCTGCGTACTCTTAAAAGAAGTCACCTGGAAGGCGTTGTTGTATCGCCGTATATTCCGCATGAATAGTTTAGATTTAATATGTAATATAAATATATATCATTTTTTACATTTAGAAATATAAAAAAATTGTAACTCACAGGTATCGGGAACTGGGTCCAAGCTACAAGGTCAGAGCTCCAAAGAGGAACCTTCTAACAATGCGAGCCGTGTCTAGAAGTACCGCTCTCTGAAATAAGGCCCTTAATCCAGCTGCCCTACGAGAGCCTTCTTATGTGTTGGTCGAGGCTTTTAGCAATTAAGCCATTGGCTGATACGACTATCGGCACAATAATCGCTGAGTCCACATCCCAACAAGTCGACAAACTCGCGAGCCAAGTCAAGATACTTGATTTGTTTATCTTTCTCGGCTTTCACGAGGTTGCCGTTATGGACCGTTAGGGACCGCAATTTCTTTCATTTTGAAACAACGGCCTGCCACGTTCGTTCGAATTTTTCAAACTTATGACGCACTGGATGTTAAAATGAAAGGCATTGCGACTGATTGAGAAGCATTGTATGTCTTCTTTTTGCTTAAATAAATTATTCTTATTGCCATTTTATGTGTGCACTTAGACACTAGTGCCTTCTTGAAACACATTTCTCTTCATGTCCACACCTTGGTATATGATTTATATCAATTAATTTCATATAACATGGCCAACATTAGAACTATTTTGTTTTATTTGATTTGTCATTATTCAACATTGTATGAAAATACTGGTTGTAAGTGAACTGGTTTTAATTGTGTCAACACCGACCTAATTATTATTTGATATAAGAAGGTATGTATATTGCCTAACCACGATTGATTATACTAAGCGAATAAATGAACGGCAGGCTAACCGGAATACTCTGCTATCATGAAGCTACAATGTAAATTGATTACATTTAGGTATAAAACGAATAATGATAATTATACTTTTAATAAAACTTAACTTTTTTCGATAAAGAATAAACTTTGGTAAGTAATACCAAAATAAAATAAAAAGGTAGTGAAATAAAAAAATGCAGATAAGACCAACACTTTATTAAATTCTCGCAAAGTTCACGTTGCTTTTTACGTTCCACATGTTTTCAATCTAAACATGCCAAGGGGAAAACTTTCATTTATAATGGATTGATCTGTAGTCTCGGCATAGATTTGTAATAGGTATCTACATGCTGCGACGGTAGTTTGCGGTTTGCAAAGCGATATGCAAATTTATCTGTTTTCGCGAGTTTAAATACTCGTATGTTCCTTTGTTTAAAAATCTGTCCGCATAAATATAAGCTTAGAATGGGTACTTCCCATGATCTCTAAATCTTATTCATTGACCGTTTTCTTTTTATTGTCGAATTTTAAAATCGAAAAAAAATAACATTACTGTGATATAACTATCATTACTTACTTCAAGTTTAGTGTAACTTGAGTTAATTATTGTAGCACTGTATTGTAACCAATTAGTATTTTATTCTGAGATAAGAAAAACTAACCTACAAAACAGTGCTCCTTGCGTTAAAAATCAGAAGAAAGTGTGGATGTCGTTTTGCAGAGTGAATGGTTTAAAGCTATTTGCCCAAAACTACTTGACGGGGGCGTAATAATCACAGTATTCCTTTTAAGACGGAGATATATGCCAGTGACCTTGAGTAGTTAGCTTGCGTGTTCTGTACTGAGCTCACGCAACGCGTCGTACGTTCAGCCAGTAATAGGACTCGCCCATCAAGGAACGCTGTCTCCAATTTGACGCATTATTAATTTATTATACACAAAACAAAAGGTATTTTAATAAAACGCGTATACTAAAAGATCAATAATTAAATTAAATATAATATAATAGGTTTCAGAAAAATACGCTTGGTAGATTTTGCACCATTCTCAGTTTTTTATCCGCGTTAGACATAACTTTACAAATTAATTTCACTTTGTAATATATACAATCTAAAATATTCACGTATTAAATTATTGAGAAAATGCTCTAATTTAACATATTTTTTTTTTCAAATCATTAACACTACTCGTTTAGACGTGATCTTCAGTATAAAATCATTAAAAGTCGGTTATTGTCGCCTTAAGTTTCCCTCACAGGACTTTGAGTTGCAGTACACAAGCTTATGACTATTTTCTGGCTTGCGCTGAAAGCAATTGCGGTGACTGTTCATACAATTCCCGGTACGCTCAAAAGCAATTTAATCCCAGTCTTCTATTCTGTGCAGCGTCCGCATCTACTTTGCGTAGTCAGCTGAATAGACTAATTTGTTTTACTTTTTACCCCTTCGAAAATGCAAGTCGCAAGTAGGTAATTTTGGACAATAGCTATCATAAGTATTTACTTTTTTAAACATTCATTTCATTTCATTTATTCGTGAACAATTTACATCGTGTTGAATATAGGTACATGCAATTTACATAAAAATTATAATGAACCATGAATTATTCATATATAGTGCCTAACAGTTTCTAATATAATGTCCAAACAGTTTTAAAATACTACTAGACAAATAAAAAATAATATAATTATGAAGTCAAACAATTTTAAAGTACTTACAATGTCAAAAACAGTTTTAAAACAATACAAGTAAAATGTCAAACAGTTTTAAATATGATGTCAAGAGATTTTAGATTTTAAATGATGTCAAAAGTTTTAATTTTTCGGCATCAGAGTGGCATCAGTACCGATGTCATCTAATTGTAAAAATAAAGTTTCTAAGGGAAGCTTGTTGTATAGAAATACTGATTGGTACCTAGGACTGTGATGAACCACGTTTAGTTTCGGTTGTATTGTGTTAGGGAAGTCTTTCCTACGTGTATTTACTCTAACTTGTCGTTGGTCATCAGTTTCATATTTGTGCAAGTTCTTAACAAAACTGGTTAGCAGCACCAGTATGTAAAGGCATGGCACTGTCAAAATGTGAAGTTTAACGAAATGGTCTCTGCACGAATCCGACTGTTTTAAGCGGAACATTGTCCTTAAGGCTCTTTTTTGAATTACAAATGCCGAGTGGATATTGTACTTATAGCTATTGCCCCAAAACTCAATACTGTATCTAAGCCTAGACTCAACCAAGGCAAAGTATACCATCTTAAGCTGGGTCAAGGTCAGTTCTTCCCTCAGGCTTCTAATTGCATAGCATGCTGAGCTAACAGACTTTGTTACGGACGATGTCTCAACTTTCCAGTTTAATATAGCATCAATGTGAACACCTAGGAATTTTACATAGTCAACCACTTCAACTTTGTTGCCACATGACAAAACCTCAAGACTAGCATTGTTCCGAACGTTTGACTTGAATAGTACACATTTTGTTTTATTTACATTGAGCTTAAGATTGTTTGTATCAAACCAGGGTTCAAAAGCTTTTAATAAGTTATTAATTTTTAATTCTAAATTATTTAAGTTATTTGCAGACACTATTGCATTAGTGTCATCCGCAAAAATAACGAGCCTAGTGTCTGTAAAACGTTTTTTTATGTACTCAATTAAATCATTAAGGAATAGGATGAAGAAAATTGAACCTAAAACAGATCCCTGAGGGACACCTCGAAATACTGTAATTAAATTGGAGTTCAATATTTTTTGTTTTTCATCCACTACCGTCTTTATCTCAATAAATTGACGTCTATTATGCAAATAAGATTGAAATAGCTTCAGAACGTCCTCCCTTATACCATAATGTTCCAACTTGGCCAGCAAAATCTCATGTTCCACCGTGTCGAAGGCTGAACTAAGATCCAGAAACACGCCACCTTATGTTTGTCATTAAGACCTCATTGACTAATGCCTCAACAGCATCGGCGGTTCCCAATGATATTTGATAGCCAAATTGTTGTCCATATAAGATGCTATGCATTCGTGTTTCATAAGCCTATCCTTCATAATCTTTTCAAAAATCTTTGACAGTACAGGTAATAGGGAAATAGGCCTGTAGTTGCCAGGATCCGTTTTTGAACCCTAATTACTCGTGCAATTTTAAACTGATCAGGGAACAGGCCTTCCTCAATACAGTTATTATAAAGTGATGCTAGTGGAGTTGCCAATATGTCAATATTATCTTTAATGATAGTCAGGGGAATTTCGTCATAGCCTGTAGACGACTTATTGACCATCTTTTTAACTATGTTAAAAATTTCAAAGGGTGTGACTGCCTCAAAAATCATGTTAGAATTTACTCTGCTGACACTTTCAGTCAGATATGTAATAGCCAATTGATAATCACACGCTTTAAGGCGGACATTGTTGTCGAACCTTGTTGAAAAAATGTTAGCTACGTCTACAGCATCATTAATGTTGTCTATCTTTAGAATAATTTGGTCATTGTCAAGGTTTTTCGTAGCATTGCGCTGTCGATTGACTATTTTCCAAATCATCCTACTAGAATCTGATGCCATTTCTATTTGTTTTCTGACATTGTTCCTTTTTGCACAACTTAACACTTTCCTATACGTTCTAATGTACCTGTTACGAAATTCAACAACCGAATTGTCGCATTTCGTCTTATCAAATGTGTTTAGGAAACGTTTTACTTTGCTAGCTATTCTAATTCCGTTAGTTATCCATTTGGAACATTTACTTCTATTAACATTGACCCTCAATTTGTACTTTTTAAAGATAGAAGAGTGTAATTCCCTGAATTTATTGATAAATGTGTTAATACCTGTGTTCCAGTTAGCCTCTAATACATTGTTCCTAAACTCACGGAGGTAATTTGTCTTCTTCTTATATTCAACCTTTTCCAAACTTAGTGTACAGAATAGACCCGCGTGTCCGTCTGACAATCCATTGTGATCCACATTAGTGTAGTCTATGACACTGTCAGGTAGGTTAGTCAAAATATTATCTATACATGATTCCGAATTATTTCTTTTGAAGGTGGGTGAATTAATTAAATAGCGGAAATTATAGCACGTCAATAACGATAAAAAAGAATTGTGTCTCAAGTCATCTTTTAAGACATTAATATTGAAGTCTCCACAAATTACACATAGTTTATTGAGGAAATGCTGTAACAGTTTTTCAAGGCTATCCATGAAGTTATCAAAATTACTGTTTGGAGGAGTCCTATAACAGCAAATAACACACAAATTTGTCTCAATATCTTCGACTCCACATAATTCGAAATAATCGGTTTTATATAATTGCTTACACGCTTGAGATTCATCCACCTTTCTATCGTTGAGTGTTAAAATCATTGAGCCTCCCCTATTCTTTTTAACTCTTGTGTTATAAGACCCCATTTTGTAATTTACAAAATTAAACTGTTTTGCGAGAGTGTCATTCAGAAAGTGTTCAGATATGCATATGAAATCAAGTGGTTTTGATCATTCGCTTACATATATTTCAAGCTCATCTTTTTTATTGTTAATCCCACACTATTTGTGTATTGTTTACCATGTTGAGTCTCGAAAAAATTTAGGGGATCACTGTCATTGTGTTCGTGATTAACCGTATGTATTACATAATATTTTAAATTATTAAATATATTCACCATGCCGTAATAGTTAATTGTTCCATTATGCTTAAACATGGAACGATCAAATGTCAAATCTAGATTAGTATGGAACAGTATGGCATAGTTATGAGTATAAATGTCAAGATATATTGATATATTAAGTTATTAAAAGTTTCAATTCGTGAGTTGTACATAATAGTAGAAGGATCATTTTTATAGGTTAGTAGGCATATTATAACATTAGTGTGTTGCACAGTCATTAACATCTCTCTAATATAAATAGTTAAGTCAAGATAGTTGTTGGTTTGTCCAAAATCTTCGTCTCCAACAAAAACTATGCAGCAGTCGTCTCTTAAGTAGTCAGCTAATTTCATGGTGATGTTACTAAGCAGATTTTTAATTCCTCTGTTTGGCAGAAGTGACATATTTGTGTCTCTGCAAACAAGAGCATCCCTTTATTTCGTTCTTCTTCATTGTATAGAGAAATAGAAAACAATCTGACATATTGTGAGTGTGATAAAAACTGCAATATTAAATTTTATTTCCATACATGATGTAACGAGTGTATGTGTTTATCGATATTAAATATGTAACGTTGCGAAACTTTAACAAATGAGCCTTTTTGTGTATGGCTTTTGTATATGCGAGAGTTCTGTGGGCCTATTGCCAACTATGCAATAGTCGCTTCTTGTGTAGGAGAGTGGGGACTGTGCCAACTAAATTCACCCTCCAGGCTGAATATTTGGCACAATTCAACGGAAGGTAAATAATACAGCTGTAAGGAAACAAAAATATTTTAAGAGACTTTGTACATGGAGACTGTTACCTGCAAAACATGTTGTCCATATTAAATTCTGGTGAATAAATATTTGTGGACTACGCCAATGAGAGCTCTTAAATTAAAAAGCTTTGAACTGAAAATTTACAATTTTATGTGACCGTACCTGTATGTTTTCTTACGCCCATAGCCCGAAGAATTGATAAACTTAAGAGACACTTGGCTGGGCACATTACTCGCAGAATAGATGGCTGGTGGGGCAAAAGGGTTCTGTAGTGGCGGCCGCGTACAACTATGCTATTTTTAACCGACTTCCAAATAGAAGGAGGTTCTCAATTCGGCTGTATTTTTTTTTTGTATGTTTGTTACGCGATTACTCCGTCAATTATGGACTGATTTTGAAAATTCTTTTTTCGTTTGAAAGGGTATACTCCCGAAGTGGTCCCATTGCCACCAAATCAGAATCTGATGAGGGAATCCCATGCAAATCGAGGGAAACCCTCAAATTTTATAGGCACTATAGCGATTTGGGTATTTTTTATAGTAACTCGTGCATTTGCTCTCTCGGAAAGCACCATTTGGTGAAGTAGAACTGATGATGAAGGCCACAGATGGCCACCGGAACAATTTATAATAATGAGTACCTATTTAAAGGGTTGCGATTCGATTAGGTAGGTACTTAAATGTGGTTGCTAAGCAATTCATGCTCGTCACTATGCATATGGCAGTTCTCCTGGTTCTTACCAGGAGAACTCCTCAAGAATCAACGTCCCAGCATCGGGAAAAGCAATATTTTGTAAAAGGTGATGAGCAGTTAACATTAGGCTATTGTAACTTAGGTAAATTCAAAACTGACCCACTAAAAAGTGAAAAATAAAGATATTTTTACAAAAAAATAATAACTGATTTCCAAAAATAACACTACAAAGTGAAAAATATGTTTAAGTTCGGAAGTCGGTGGCAAAAAACTCAAATGCAGATCCAAAGACATCGACTTCCGAAATTAAAGTTAAATTTCACTTTGTAGTGCTATTTTTGGAAGTCGGTTATTATTTTTTCTAAAGATACAACCATGGGTGCAGTGCTGCGGCAACGGTGAAACAACAGTTGGTTATTTGTTATTTGCTTAGCAGCGAATAGCTACTCTAGTGGTAACGGTCAGGCTGTGACGGTCATGAGTGCCAATTTGCCTGTCTTTATCTAGTAGATTTAACTACTACTACTCAATGACGGACAAATTGACAGTTCTTCATATATTTCGGTAGAAAAAACCAAAAAGCTTAAATAAATCTTCTTTTTAGGGTTCCGTACCAAAATGGTAAAAAAGATCCCTTATGGTGACACTAAGTCTGTCTGTCTGTCTGTCACACCTGGATATCTCAAGAACTACTAATGCTATAAACTTGAAATTTAGAATAGTTTTAGATGACGTTTGCCCAATTATTTTGCAAACAAGAAAGAAATTTAAAAAAATATACCTTTTTTTCAAAAGGGACTGAAAGGGGGTCTTAAAAATTCGAAGTGGGACTACTCCTGTCTTTTATCCCCTTCAATAAGCTGTTACGTAAAGCTTTCTCAAAGCTCTAAGAGTTGGCAGAATTTCTCTCCCAGACACCTAAATCCAGGCACCCTGCATATTTTGGTTTAAAGGTCTTGTTACTGACTGCTATTGTATTTTCCGATTTTTTTCTAGTTTACTAAGAAAAATATCCGACGTTCAGTAAAACCAAAAAGAATATCAAAAATAGACAAAATAGCCACAAAACGTGAAAAAATAAAAATATAAAAACATAAACCATCTAAAGAAGGCTCCAATCGGCCACATGTTCCCCTTTTTAGGGTTCCGGACCTCAAGAGGAAAAACGGAACCCTTATAGGATCACTTCGTTGTCCGTCTGTCTGTCTGTCTGTCAGTCTGTCAAGACCCTTTTTCTCAGGAACGCGTGTAGGTATCAAGTAGAAAATAATATAAAATACGTAAGTCTATGGTCCCTTGAAGCTCTAAAAAAATCAAGCTTCTAAGTCAACGCAATAAAAAAATACGGCGATTTAAGCGACATTATTGCGACATATTTCGATACTCGCAAATAAATCAAAACCTACAGGGTACTTTCCGTTGACCTAGAATCTTGAAGTTTGGCAAGAAGCAAGGTCTCACAGCACAAGTATAGGAAAAAGTCCTAAAATTGTAAATTTGTAGATTCATCACATAAAAAAAATGTTTTTTGCGATTACAAACTTATATTGGCAGTTGGAGAATTGACTGTGACGTATATCGATGTATGGGAGAACATCTTTTTCAACTACAATGTTAAGTTTGTTTTAGGATAAATTCATCCTAACTACGGAACCCTTCATTGTGCGTGGTCCAACACGCACTTGGCTTAACCCAATGCCATTCTACTAAACTAGTGTATTCTAAAATCTCTCCCACCCGATGTGCCACAAAAGGTTTATAGTTTCTCGCATCACTGCGTAGCCACCCCAACACGGTCATGGAATCACTCCAGAAAACTCGTCGGTTAGGCTTAAGGCGGTGGGCCTCGTAAATCTTAGCGGCAAGTCGAGTGGCTATCAAGGTGCCTTGGAGGTCCAGGCGTGGGATCGAAACTGGCTTCAAGGGAGACACACGTGCCTTGCAAGTTTCACGTCACCGTTGGGAAGTACGAATCTCCAGTAGGCAACGGCGGCGTGTGCCAGCTCACTAGCATCACAAAACACGTGCAGCTCCAGTTCTGAGAACCCACATAAATTGTAGCACCTTGGAACTCTCAGTTCCGAAATCGATTTAAGGCATTCGGACCATTCCAGCCAAGTTTTCTGGTCAGCCTGTGATAGTCTCTCGTCCCAGTCAAGATTCTTACATATCTCATATATATGTATGCCATATCATATATATGCCATAAATTTTAAAATATTATCCGTTCTCTTACTAGAATGGGGGTTAAGATATCTAGTGGATCGTAGATGCGCATGAACTGGGCTAACACTACGCGTTTTGTGAAATGGCCTGAAGTATCCTTGAGGTCCGGGTTGAAACCTATGATATCTTGAGCACGACTCCAGATCAAACCTAGAGTCCGTGTTGAGGTGTCTGAGAGTGGTAAACTACCCAACTCTACATTAGGACGATTAACTAGTGATACGGACGTAATAGCTTCCATAGCTTGTGGGAACTCGCCTATAAATTCCGACGCGTTTCGGTTGACGATGTAAATAGCCGTAGATGGGCTGGACCACGCACCAAAAATCATAGAAAACATACGATAGGACTTTATTGGTCCCGCAGGATCATGGCGCCAAAGAAATCGCTAAGCATCTCGGTCGCTCACCTGTGGGAACATCTTAATATCGGCGGTCATGGCAATTTTCCCTCCCTGAAACGCATCAAAATTCCTAGTAGCGGTTGTAAAGAATCAGGACCCGACAGAAGCATAGAATTTAACGAAACACCCTGTACTTTAGCAGCCGCGTCGTGAACAGCACGAAGTTTCGCTGGTTTGTTGGGATTTACCACACCGAAATGCGGCAGCATACCAACAAACGGATGTGGGCGACTGTTCTGTACACTCCTCAGCATAACCCTAGCATATCCTGAATATTAAACTTGTAACGTTTGGCGTATTTAAGATCCTTTGACATTTTCAGTTCAAGGCTTTTATACCTAGAAATTTCCAATGGATAGCTCTCGGGGACAACAAGCCGACATTGAAGTTCCTCCGCCTTCCACAATAAGCCGACCTGGAAGTGCCCATTTGGGATGCGCCGGGCTGTATGCTCTAGAATACGGAGAGCGCGCTGATTGTCTGTACTGCGAGACTTATGTTTCATGATACCGATCGCGTCTAACCTATATTGTTCGTTGATGGGGACTTCCAGGTCATGCCGGACGCTCACGTAAGGGTACGTGGCAGGTTGTCTCCACTATAGTTGTCCGGCTGCTTGTCAATCTGAACAACACCCACCCTAGTGATGTTTTGATGGAGACAGGCTGATTCCTGACCTCGGATGCTGTTACCAGGTGCTAGGTGTCGATGCCTCAGTGATGATTTGATGCCTCAGATCAAAAGTGTAGGTTTTACTTTGGGGTAGCACAACTCCTCAACTATACCAGACAGGTAGAGGTAGCGACGTACGAGTGAGGGTGCGGCAGGGTTTGCTCCCTCACGCCCCTAGTCGCCGCAGGAGACGCCCTGGGCGTCGGGAGTCGCAAAATGATTTCCGGCTACCGTAGCGGACGGTGGACGATGGGCCGCTCGCCGTCCGATAAGGACCAGGCCCGGGTCAACGGCGCGTTATGTTCCACGCGCGCCTCAAAGAGATGTCAGCACGAACTGACGGGGTCCATTAGAGCCAATGCCTGCCAGGGTTGCGAGTTTGTCCGAAAGGGATATCGTGGCCCTGGCACACTAGCAAATGAAGGAACACGGGTGGGTTTAGGTCAGTAAAAGTCTGACACGCCCTCCCGCTCCGCCCAGAGCGGGAGAAGTTATTTAAATGTATCATTATGCAAAATAGTGTGATGCTTACGATTACAATCAGCTATATTGTGCAACTAGCTTTATTTTTTTTACAAAACCGAAAATTGTGTGAAACTTTTTGAATACTATACTAAATGTATAGTATAGTATTCAAAAATAAATAATAAAAATGAATATTATGTCAAATGAGCATTATAGGAAATGTTAATTATATCATAAGAAATAAGGTACAATGTAATTATATCAACAATTCATTATCTCACCTGATCGTTATATTAAGCAAAAGTATATTAACTGATATTAAGTCAAGTAAACGTTAGATTTTTAGGGTTCCGTAGTCAACAAGGAACTCTTATAGTTTCGCCATGTCAGTCTGTCTGTCTGTCCGTCCGTCCGTCTGTCTCCGGCTTAGCCCAGAGACAGTACTAGAATGCTGTAATTTGGCATGGGTATACATATTAATCATGTCAAAAAAGTCGTCAAGTAAAACCATGAAAACATTTTTTTTTACGGTTACACGTGAAATGGGGATGATATTTTTTTTTCTCGTCTATTCCATGGTGTGGGGTATCGTTGGATAGGCCGTTCAAAAATATTGTGGGTTTGTCTGAACCATTTTTGAATTAAGGGATCCGTTTGCGTAATATTAAGATTTACAGTGCATTTTTTTGTTAGAGTCAAGTGTCCCTCCCCTTGCCAGCTAAATGGTTGATTTTGGATATGTGAAAAAATTCATGGTAATAGTATATATATCGAAATTAAAAGGAAAACTATCACAGCTAAGTAGGCTTCACAAGTTAACGAGTAATAGTCGACTAACTTAAATTTGCAGTTGGAGAATTGACCGTAACATATATCGATGTATGGTGAAGCATCCAGATCCGCTTCCCAGTTATAATGATAGGATCACAGGCAGTGTAGAAGACGTCAGGCCTCGTTAGCTTAGAAGCCTGAAGATCCGCTTCCCAGTATCACAGGCAGTCCAGTCCAGGTCACTTAGGTAGTCGATGGTCCTCTTGGCAAGAAAGTAGTACCGAGAAGACTGAGTATGTTATCAAGGTGAAATGAATATAGACCAATTGCAAGACTTTTGTAGAGGAGGTGTTTCCTTGAGCGCTTCCAGATCAGATCTGCCCGGAATGTGTCAGAAATCCCTTTTATTTCCGAGTCTCAGGTGTTTTTTTTACATCATCTGTTTTTCTGTTCTTTACAGAAATTAATTTCAAATTAAGTGTTCGAAAAGCCAGACATATTCGTACCAAAAACCTCTTTGATGAATTCTGAGAGCGTTTCAATTATTATTATAAATGTAAGTTAAGGATACAAATATTATACAGTAAACAATTATAATTATCTATAAAATATAATATTTGATTTAAATTATATAAATCAAAAGTAACCTTCATGGACTAAGCCAGTAAGAAAACTATGAGAGAAAATTAAAAGAAAAAGTAATGACAGCTTGACAGCCTGACGTAAGTGTCATAACAATGAAAAATATGAAAATTAAAGAAAGCTAATCGTTTTAGAACGATTCGCAAAATAATAATGCAAAACCAATAAAAGAGTAAGATACATAATATTAATGAATGCAAAGTGTAAGTATATGATGTACTCGTAGTGTCTGTAGTATGTAGATACTATAATGGGAGAGCATGTTTTTCAACTAAGCATGTAATTGTCATGTAGATTAGTCCTTTAGTTATTAAGATTATTTCTAGCATAAGTTTAATGTATGTGATGTGGCTGGGCTTTTTAAATAAATAAACTACAATGTTAAGTTTGTTTTTGGGATAAATTCATCCCAGTTATACGGAACCCTTCCTTGTGCGTGGTCCGACATGCACTTGGCCGGTTTTTTGTTATTATATCAACCGTTACACACACAAACATTTTATAGGGATACGACCACTAAACCAATATGGAGCTATTTCATCATACTAACATAGTAAGAAACCGGTCACGCGAAGGGACATGTTATGGGTTTTTTACACGGTATATTTCAATATAATATTATGTATTATTATTGTCACATACACACAAACTTAAACTCACGCATAATCTTTTTTTTATAGTTAAAATCAATATCAATTGAGTAGAAATATTTTTACATTATTAGATTAAAAAAAACTTAAATACTATTAATGTCAGAGGGAATTATAATTATTATTTATTTTTAAATCTCATATTAAATATGTCTCTTACTGAGTAGAAATTATTTTCCCTTAACCATACTTTAAGACACCTCGTAAATTTATTGGCTACTAAGATTTTAATACTGTCAGGTATAGCATTAAATATGCGACCTCACATTGCATAGCTATTCTTACTGTATAATGCTGTCCTAGGAATTGTAGGCAAAACTATTCTATTTCTGTGTCTATTACTTTTTGGATACATATCTTGAGCTTTTTTAAATAACTCCGGGTGCATCTTAACAAATTTAGCGCATTCCAAGATATACAGACTTGGAAAGGTTATTGAACTTTTTGAAACATGGTTTGCAAGATTTCCATGGTCGTATTCCCGCTATGGCGCGGATGCATTTTTTCTGTGCGATGAACACTCTCTGACTTTCTGTTGAGTAACCCCAGGTAATAAGACCATACCTCAACACAGAATCAACGTACCCATAGTATGAAGATAATACGGTTTTAAAGCTGATGTTTTTGAGAGTCCGTATAGAACGTACACGAACTTATTTATTTTATTGCATACTTTATTGACGTGGGCCTTCCAGTTGCAGTGTTTATCAATCGTGATACCGAGAAATGTCGTTTCGTTTACTTCTTTTAATTTAAGTCCTCTATATTTGATGTCTAATGTCTTATTTTCTCGTCCATATGTACTGAATTGGATAAAATTAGTTTTTGTTAGGTTTACACGTAGATTATTTTCGTCAAGCCATGTTATTATTGATTCAATTGTATTATTAATGTCAGTTGTATAATTATTAATGTCCGTATTATTTGATGTCATTATTAACGATATGTCATCTGCAAACAGAAAACAGGGGTGAACTTCAGGAAGGTCATTAACATAGAGTTAAAACAGTAGGGAACTAAGCACACCCCCTTGGGGCACACCAGACCTGTTATGTTTATAATTTGATCTGCATGATTTTAGTTCTAGTTTATTATAATTTTTTTCTATTTCTACACACTGCATTCTGTTATTTAAATAAATTTCTATCCATTGAAGCGCTAGGCCCCGTATCCCATACTTTTCTAGTTTGCCTACCAGTAATTTGTGTGATACAAAGTCGAAAGCCTTCGACATGTCAAAAAATATGCCCGTTGGTTAAGGCAGGCTAAAGTTGTGGACTTTCCCTTTTGAAAACCGTATTGCTCTTCCCTTAGGATTGAATGCTTATCGATGAATTGAGTATGTCGTTTATGCATAGCAGTTTCAAAGATTTTGATATTATGGGTATGAGAGTAATTGGTCTGTAGTTATCTAGATCTTCCTTGTTACCTTTTTTGTGGAGCGGTTTTACAACCGATTGTCCAGATTTAAATGATAGATTTATCAGAAATGTCATGGCTGGTGTTAATTCAACTGAAAAACTTTTTAGAATTTTCGTTGCCAAAAAATATTGTAACCTACTACTATGAGCCTTTGAACCTTAGAGATTATTGAGAAATTAAATAAAACATCATGTAGTCAACAAACTTCTCGATGAAGGATGGAGGAGGATTCAGTACTTACTTACTTAGGCCCGTATTTATAGAATGTTACTCAGTACTCAAGCATTAAGACTAAATTCAACCAATCCAATGGCTTGAATCTAGTCTTAAGTAATGCTTGAGTACTGAGTAACGGTCTATAAATACGGGCCTCAGACTGGCTATAGTAGACTTACCTTTCATGGGGTACTGTTTAAAATGTTACAATAAAATACCTCCCCACAATCTTACACTGAATGAAACGAAATTCAAATCTTCTATAAAACGCACACTATGCAGGCATTATAAGTTGGGGGATTAAATCGCTGATAAAAATGCTTGGCTAAATGCTGGTCCTATTCCACAACCACAACTAATTAATTTAAGCTGCTGAAAATTGTAAGACTATCTTTGCATTGTATAAAATCAATCCCCTTTGTATTACATAATTGCATATCACAGATTCCCACCTGTGCTATGCAATTATATGTATTATGTACTAGCGGCCATGTACCGGTCTCGGTAAATGTATCGGTATTTAATGGTTTAATTGAAATAAATGCTTTGAGTTTGAGTTCTCTTAAAGGGCTCATAACTGGACTCATTTAAAAGTCAGTCAGTCAATTTCTGATTATGAAACCATTTCATTTTAAAAAGAATGTGAATATACAGGTTCAAATATCGATATTTAAACACGAAAAAATAAAAGTTAACGTCAAATGAAATGAAATCGTTTATTCTGTAAATAGGATATCGAAATCACTTTTACACGTCATTTTAGAAAATAAAAAATAAGCTAGATGTAGTCGACATTTCCTATCTTACTACCCTGAGAAGAAATGGTGAAACAAACTCAGGGTTCAAAGTCTCTAAAAAAGTCATGAGTCAGATCATGTGAGGACCACGTAGATCCGTGTCTAAAATGGTCTTTTGAGGAAAGAACTACACAAATTTGAGTGGACCTGTCCAATCAATGCAAGCATTTGTCAGTAATTGTGCAGCTCAACACACGACAGCTGGTACTATTCATAAAAATAGCTTTCGTTCTCTTCGTTCTGGTTAAAGTTTATTTTAGACGAGTGTGCCACAGTGGTCGGGCTGATAAAACTAAATCAAATAAATAAATAATTTATTTTGGACCAAACAATTTTATAAACCTGCCAAACTGCGTGACAGTTTGTCGGCAGGATTAGCGCTCGTCTTAAAATATTTGGTTTAAACAATTTAGTTAAACATTAAGAAGGTAGTTATTAAATGGTTCAGTGTCCCTCAATCGATTATTTACTGTCACATGTTGCGACCGTCAGTGGTATATGTGATCCGTCTAATCCGTTGTTAGGTCTTTTTTTTTTTTTGGGTGGGAAATTATCAAATAACTTCTCCCGCTCTGGGCGGAGCGGGAGGGCGTGTCAGACTTTTACTGACTAAAACCCACCCGTATTCCTTCATTTGCCTGTGTGCCAGGGCCACGATATCCCTTTCGGACAAACTCGCAACCCTGGCAGGCATTGGCCCTATCGGACCCCCTCAGTTGGTGCTGACAACTCTTTGAGGCGCGCGTGGAATACGACGCGCCGTCGATCCGGGCCTGGTCCTTATCGGACGGTGAGCTACCCATCGCTTACCGTCCGCAGGCCCGCGCCTACGGTGGCCGGAAATCGCCTTGCGACTCCCGACGCCCGGGGCGTCTCCTGCGGCGACTAGGGGCGCGAGGGTGCGAACCTTGACTCTCCCTCACGCGTTCCGCCTCCTCCTTCGCAAGCATTACTAATTCGCAGAAGGAGGTGACGGCCTCCCATGCACTCTCGCTACGAACCATGGCCTGAACCAGGGCCGGACGCGAGAGATCGCCGCCGCCGATCGCCTCCGTGAGGACACGGCGGTGCTCCGCCCAAGCTGGGCAGACCTCCACCGTATGCTCCACCGTGTCCTCCGGGCGATCCACTCAGTGGTGACACCCGGGCGTTTCCTCCCGCTTTATCCTGAACAGGAACCTTCCGAAACAACCATGTCCGGTGAGGACCTGCGTCAGGCGGAAGGTGAGGAAGCCGTGGCGCCTCTCTAGCCACTGCTCAAAGAGGGGACTTATCGCCACAATTGTGGCGTGCCCAGCGCTGGGTTGTGACAATCGCACTCTCCATGCCGCCATAAGATCCTGCCGGAGCTCTGTCCGCTGTGCCGTGATTTCTCGCGGCAGCGGAGTTTCACCCCGACGTTTCACCTTTCCCTCCGGACTTTTGCCTCCAGATCCCAAGGCAGTAGTCCGGCAAGGAGGCTCGGCGCCTCACGGGAGACCGTGTGGTATCCTCGGACCAGCCTGATGGCCATGACCCTTTGGGACGCGTTCAACCGCTGGGCTGGTCGCAGCCTTATAGAACGCGCCCACACCGGTGCCCCGTAAAGGGCCATGGACCACACGAATCCGTTGTTAGGTCTATGACAATGTTCTTTATCACGCTGTACGCGTTCTCAGTAGCCAGGCAGTAGTCAAGCCAGCTTGTTGTGTTATACTCGTCACTGTAGTTATTGTAATTATGTATGATGAGTTCGGGAATTAGTTTGTCTGCATATTTATATTCATATTGAGTGTAGAATTGTTCTAATTTAGTGCCAAAACGATGACTAGGGTCTGCGTTGAAGTCGCAGATTATCAAACAGTCTGAGATCTCACTGTCTTCTACAATTGAGTGAATTCTGCCAAGCATCTCACGATATTTCGGAAAGTTGTCAGTGCTAGCAGTATGCATGTACCTATACGTTTATAAGTAAAATAGTAGTCGTATCATTGGTGTGTATTTCAATTGCACAGAGAGGTGGGTTGTAGCATTTTAAGGTGTTTTATACAATATTGTGATGCCGCCGTAAGGTCTGCCAATTAATATTCCTTTTGAGATGTTAACACCTTTTTTTTTTTTTTGGGAAATTTTCAATACCTGGCGTTCCAATACTAAAAAAACCATTTTGGATAAGATGATGATGGTGATCTAACATCATTTTATTATAGTATTCACAGGCAAAAATAAATCTGTTCAGCCCTTCTGAGCATCCGTTGACCACCGAAATGGCAATGCTTTCCTATAGTGTTCACAGGAAAAAATAAATCTGTTAAGCCCTTCTGAGCATCCGTTGACCACCGAAATGGCAATGCTTTCCCATTCCTTTTGTCTGTTTGATTTTTGGCATTTCGCCCACAGCTCCAAAAATATCAGTACCAAATTCCTTTTTGTAAAAATATGTTACTTATAACTGTTAAAATTTGTTCCCAGACTTTGTTAAGTATGTATAATAAAGCTGAGTAAGTTTGTTTGAACGCGCTAATCTCTGGATCTACAAGTCGGATTTGAAAAATGCCATTTTATCTCTGTTGACTGATAAAGAATTCTCGTTCTAGTCCCGCTCGGTCACATTCGCTTGGTGTAAATAGACATAGAGCATTTATTCGTAGTTACATAATTGTTTGCGAAGATTCTATGGAATGTTCTAAGAATGCTCGCTCGCTTGATGTAAACGGTGTACGAGCGCGCGAACAGTTGCCTAGAGCGTTCCTTCGTGTTCGGAGTTCGGACGTACTCGCTCCTCAAAGCGGTCTTGTGTTCAAGCGACTTGACCGATAAATAACTTACTTAATTATGGATTGGTATCGAGAAAAATGTCTACTTATGATAGAAGTTTTTTGTACTTGCAAATCCACCATTGTATCACCCACAAACAAATTCTCGCCCACCAACGTCTCTTCTTTATTTCGTTTTTAAGTAATTGAGACAAAATGATAAACACAATTACAATATCACTCTCACACAACTCCCTAAGTTCAAAAAATCCTACTGAATGTTTTTTTTTGTGTTTCTGTGTTTTGTAATGCTGATTCTAATGATTATAATTCTGTAAAGCCATATTTGTTATGGCCGCGACTCATATTTAGATCAACATACAACCTGTTACTGACCTGCAAATTGCAAAAACATTAAAAAAATTGAATTTCGTGGGCTACCTTAGCTCATCCCCCTTAAAATGTTCGTTCAGTGTAAATGACGATGGAGCCGATTGAATAATTGCAGTTTATACCAAACGAACAAGAATATCAAGCAACGATCGTTTGAGCTTTCACTCTAGTTCGTTTACTTTAAATACACCTACAAAAATAAATAAAAAGTGTAGTAGTGTTCTTTTTTTATTTCTTTAGCTTTGTTTTACTTGTGTTTAATATAGGTATTTGTTTTACTTTTAACCAGTGAGATATGCCTAAGTGATTAAAGTAAAATAACATTCTTAGTACATGAGACCCTAGTCTAAACTAATATTATAAAGATGTATATTTGTTTGTAATGGATAACCTCAAAAATACTTAACTGATTTAAAAAGATATTTCGCCTAAAACAAAACCAAATTCAAAAAAATAAGAGATCCCGACGAAAATTGCAATAATGTAACCCAATGTGTCAAAAATTTGCCTATAAAAGTAATTGTTTGGCGTGCGCTGCGAAAACGATTGATGATGATACATAAAAAATAATATACTTCAATGTTCATAGTATTCAGCATTCCCCACAAAAAAACGTTAGGCTTTATACCCCATATTACAAAACAAGGTTTATCTTCATACCCAGGTTTAAAACATGGAGCCATTATTAAATTTCGAACTTTATTCCGACTATGGTAAAGTTCCTAAACACAAAACTGACAACTTAGTACCGAACTAAGTTTACAGTTTTGTATAAAGAACGGTATTTCAATCACTGTTACGTTCTTATTACAAAAACTGGCTCCATGGTTTAAGTCATGTCTAAATATAAGTCACAATAACCGTCTTTTTGTTCAATCAAAATAACTAATTTATAGTTTAACCTGGATTAACACATAGGATTTACTGGTTATAATCCTGGTAGTACGTTCCTGTGCGATATTTTCCGACATTCACGCGGGCGAAGCCGCGGGCAAACACTAGTTAATAATAGAATAAGGGTTTCCTGCTAGGGCACGTTTTCCTGATTCGAAAGACTCGTGTGACGGCACGTCTTGCCAATACACACTTTATTTTCTTCGTGATTGGACCGCCTCGTGGAAGTAAAAATATAACAATACTTCCCTATGTATCGATAGATACTAGAGCATCATTATATTAATACGTGACGTGTAAACTTTGTACCCTTTTTTACCGAAATTACGCGAACGGAAGAGTTCGAAATTTGGCACATGGAGCAGGAGTGCAGAAAGCTAATAATGATTTTATTATTAAGCATTAGACATTCATTATATTATTTTTAACAATTACACACACTACCATGCGTTTGACACACACCCATAGTACCAGGGCCTCATGAGTTGACGATATTTAGATGACAGAAGTGGCAGCTTGACCATGGAATAAGCAAGTACTACTCATGGAATTAGTAAGTACTATATAGATTGTAAGTAGAGAGGGTCGAATTTCGACCAGTGGGCGACCACTACTCGTAGTACAAATTATAACACTAAATGCCCTACGTAAATTACGTATAGGTAAACTTAGTGTTTGTTGCTGGTTTATTATGGTACCTACCAGTTAATAACGTCAATGTGTTTGTAGAAGTTTGTTGCATAACTTAATGAGTCATAATCATTTTATATTATTCATAATTAGCCTATAATGTTCCCCCTGCTGGGACACAGGCCTTATCTCTTCGAGAGGGAGTGGGCTGTAATCTCCCACGCGGGCCCAGTGCAGGTAGAGATGTCACATGTTTTCGAGTTTTTGGTTCTGGGACATGCCGGTTTCCTCACGATGTTTTCCTTCACCGTTTTGAGAGCAGTGGTTATTAAATTATTTACACAAAGTAAAGCGCGCCTGCCTGGGTTTGAATCCAAGACCTACAAACTCGTAAGTCGGGGCCGTTACTACTGGGCCACCATCGCTCTCTCTTAGTGATTAGTACGGTAATAGGTTAGGCCCGAACGCCGCCACAAGGCGGCGTTCGGGCCTAACCGGTTAATGCAAGGCGGCGTTCGGGCCTAACCGGTTAATGCTGTCTCAAATGTTTTATGTTATAAGTCAAATGGAATTGGACATGGCAGACAAACCGTTTGATTCTTTACTAATTGCTTTTTAGAGTTTCGTACCTCAAAAGAAAAAAACGGAACCCTCATAGGATCACTTCGTTGTCCGTCCGTCTGTCTGTCTGTCAAGACCCTTTCTCTCAGGAACGCGTGGAGGTATCAATTTGTCATTAATATCAAATACGTAGGTCTACAGTCCCTTAGAGCTCTAAATAAATCATGCTTCTAAGTCAACGCAATAAAACAATATTTAAATTAAATTATTTTGATACTCGGAAATAAATCAAAGCCCGTATTTCCCGTTGTCTCAGAATCATGAAATTTGGCAAGAAGCAAGGTCTCACAGCACACATAAATAAAAAAATCCGAAAATCGTTAAGTTGTGTTTTTATTACACTATTTTTTTTGCTTGCGATTACAAACTTAGATTTGCAGTTGGAGCATTGACTGAGACGTATATCGATATAAGGGAGACATTTTCTCAACTATAAAGTTAGGTTTATTCTTGGGATAAATTCATCCCAACTACGGAACCCTTTATTGTGTGAGGGCCAACATGCACTTGGCCGGTTTTTTATGTATCCTGTCTGTATATGGAGCAACATAGCAGCTTAACACAATCCAACTGTAAAAAAATATTAAGTTAAATAATTATTAGGGTACCCAAAGTAATATGTTCATTTACCGAAACTTAAAACTTCAAAGGATCGAAGTGATCAATCCCATAAGTACATGTAGCGAGTTTTTCTGCAATTTCGAAACTCGCCATTTGTTCTAAAGAAACTTTGTAAAATATAAAGTTTACACTTTACTGTGAGTTAGTTCCGTGATTGGCTCAACATTCACCACAACGATGGTTACATCCACGGTAATGTCCACTTACCACGTTGTGTTGGGACCATAATAAGATATGGAATGATGTTCTGGGGGTATTCTGTATTTAAAGACGATGCTTTTGAGGCTCAGAAGGAATGTCTCAGATCAATATGTAAGTTTAAACAAACTAAAACATGATATTTTTGTAATTTTTGTTATTATCTATATTGTGTCCCACTGCTGGGCAAAGCCCTTTTCATCCAAATCTCTGTTTTGTAAGATATCTGACCATGTTGGCCCCACAAACATGATTAGATCGTCACACCACCTGCGCCGCGGTCTACCTCGACGGCGCGGCGATGTCCTAGATCAGGCGTGTTCAGTGAGTGACGATTTTTGCCCATCTCTCCGGGTGCATTCGTGCGACGTGGCGAGCCCAGTCTCACTTCAGCCTGAGTTATAGAGCGCAGGGTGGTAGTTTCAAACGCCCTCTGTTCACTTAATACCTATTATGCTGCGCTCCATTGCCCGCTGGCAAATCATTAGTTTGGACTTCTGTTGCTCAGTAAGTAACCAACTTTGTGCACTATCTTTCATGACGGGACTTTAAAAATAAAATATGACGTTTGCACAGACATTTACTATTCTTTTGTTTCAACAAATTATAAAATACATTTTGGGGATTTATCATGGACAATTTCACCGCTAATCAACGAACCAAAATAATAGAATATTTTTTGATCATTCTCGGTCGATTATTCAAACCCAGCGAACCATTTCCACTCCTGTTGCATTTTGTTTTTTTAGTTACCGATGATACAACTAAAGCTGCTTTCAGACACCATGCTTGCTACTTTATTAACCCTTACATGCAACTTTTTGTTTTAGAAAGAAAGATAATACGTAGGATCCTATTCATTAAAAGCTGTAAAAAGAGGGGAGAAAAATAAGAACCAATATTGTTATGGTTTATAATTAAAAAAATGTTGATTCATTTTTGGGAAAGTATGCAAAATAGGCGCAAAAAATCAGGGTTTGTGGAATAAATTAAAACAATCGTTTCCTTTTTTGCACAAAGGAATACGTTACATTTAATGAATCTCTGTAATTTACAGCCATGTCTCATGCACCTCATGCGTTGATCTATTTTAATTTGGCTATGACCAACATTGCCGTAGCGGATCTCAGATGCTGGTAAAACTTGTCACCCTTTTCTTCTTTTTTGTTTCTGGTTCCATAAAATTGATGCTGCTGTGGCTTGAACGCCCTCTTGTAGGCTGATTCGTAGAGCTACAGGAACACAAAACGTCAGCAAGCTCTGACCTGAACTCTGCCAGATTCTTTACCTTCTTCGTTCCAATCCTTTTTTCGTCTCGACTGATTTATGTAGGACCCAAAAGTTTTAAAAGGTGTTAAAAAATTCTCATTTACTACTTCCTAGTCTTAACTTTTATCCTGTACCTGCCCAAAAAAGAATCCATTATCCGATTTCATCGAGTAACTTGTTGCATTTTATTTAAAAAAAATAGAAATCTCAATGAAAATTGCAATAATGTAACCCGAGGTATCAATCATTTGTCTTGATAATTATAAGAAAGAAGAAGAAAGAAAGAAAAGAAAAATAACTTTATTTGTCACAGAAAAAAGTGCAAGTACAATATTGGAAAACATAATATGTAATAACCTGGAAGGTAAACATTACACAAAACAGATCTAAGTACATACACAAGTCATTATTTGGCGTGCGCTGCGAAAACTATTGACGATACATAAAATAATGTACTACATGTTTAAAGTACTCGCATCATTACCCACAGAAAAGTTCGCGAGGCTAAAATGATGTCTAACTATTATACACTCGCGAGCAATAAACTGGAATCATTTCATCGTCCACTGCTCGAAACAAATTTTTACAACCTCTATGCAATGAACTATGGATTGTGGCATATCATTTGAAAGCCAATTTCGTTAGCTTTCAACCTCTTTCAAAATCATAACCAAAGATTATTGACCTTATGTCATGGAATTTAAAACAAAAAACATCAATTTTTAAAACAAAACACCATATTGTTTGGTAGTCCTGAAACCCTGAAAAAATTGGTAGTTTATGAAAACTGATCATCAGTCCAATATTTCACGTCACTGGGAATACTGAAGCTAAAATAAAATGGAAACCACACCTATAGAAGCCGTTCAAGTCGTCATTCTAATCCAGCAAGGATTGTCTCAGCGTACTATCGCTCGACAGCTTCATTTGAGCCAGTCTTGTGTCTCGAAGTTATATGTACAAGTGGTTCAGGGAAACTGGAAACTTAGTTCGGAGATTAGGGTCTGTACGACAGCGTTGCACTTCGGTGAGAGATGACCGATTTATTGTCACCTCTTCTCTCCAAAATCGCCAACTGACCGGCGTGGACGTGCAGCAGCAGCTCAGAGAAGTTCGAGGGAAGACTGTCAGCGAGTGAACAGTGAGGCAAAGACACAAAGAAGCGAACTTGACCCCGAAAAGGCCAGCCACGGGACTTAAATTGTCTCCAGCCCACTGACAAGCCAGGCTTCAGTTTGCTCGCGATCACTTAGTTTGGGATATCGAGCAATGGAGGCGAGTCGAGAGTTCTCGGACGAATCCCCCCGTGCCTGCATAATAGCGACCGTCGACAGAGAGTCTATAGGAGACCGGGGGAGCGATTCACACAATGCTTTTTTGTGGAAACAGTGGCATACGGGGGTGGGTCCTGGATGATGTGGGCGGGCATATATATTAAAGCAAAAACGGAGTTAATATTCGTATCTGGTGAAGGTCGGGGAGGGGGCTAACCGCAGAAAGATTAGGCCTAGCAGAATTTCGTTGATGTCAACGAAATTCTGCTAGGCCATGTGCTCCCCTACGCCGGGTTTATTGGCGAAGATTTCCTGCTAATGCACGATAATGCCCGCTACCACACCACTGCAGTGACTAGACAGTACCTTTTAGAAGTCAGGTTTTCCACAGTAGACTGGCCAGCCCTCGGCCCTGACCGAATCAAAATTAAATCCGAAAAAATAAAAACATAAATCCTTTTGAACATTTATGGGACGAGCTGAAAAGGCGCACGAGGAAGATGTCCAGCTCCGGCGTCAACAGAAGACCTGAAAACTGCTTTAGTCGAAGAGTGGCAGGAAATCCCACAAGATTCCATCAGGAAACTCTTTTGGTCAATGAAAACCCGTTTACAGGCCGACATTAGGCCCCCCCCCCCCGGCCGGTAACACAAAATATTAGGGTAAATAACATAAATTGTAAATATTTTTTTATCTTTATTATCTGAGAACAAAGAATAGGAAAACAGTTAATTTACGATGTCTGCATAATAACAATAGAGCAAGCCTGCTATTCACGATGGCAATTTCATTCACACCAACTAATTTGCGTATTTCCACATTACGAGTACGTATTCGATTGGCATGGATTACGCCAAGCGATTTATGCTGAATTCCTATTACCATAACATTAATCTTATTCCTTCCCTTTTACTGGCATTCCTCTTGATTCTCAAGGCCGATTGGGATTCTACTTGTGGCACAGTTTTGTTTAATTTAGTCTTAACTAGCTTGCAATGTTGTTCAATCTTGAAAAAACCATAACTAATAATATAGCGTTTTTACATTATCTGTTAGCCAGAGACAGTAAGGATAAGTCTTGAAAAAGCCTGATTCCATCTAATTATTCACTTGTGGTAAGCTGCACTTATTTGATCCGTGAATAATTTTCATCAGTAACAATTCCACCAATGCCATTACTAAAACTCGTATTATGTCCACAATTGACAAAAATATCAATAAACACATCGCTCACCCTGGCCAATAAAGGCATAAGAGGAATATAATAACTTCACAACGGAAAAAAAACAGAAATTTTACGTGCTTATGTTGATTTACCGAATTTTTTCATTGAAAATATATTGAACCTGAGTAACGCAACGAATAATTTTTTTGATGACCTTCTTTTTACGTCATATTATTACGGAAAAAAATGAGCATATGTATCTTTACTTATACATGCATTCGAAAACGCAATAAAAAATATTGACGCAATAGTACTTACGTCTTTGTTGACCTGGGTGTACGACATTTCAAAAATATTATATGCAGACAAATTAAGAACCACCTCAAAAAATCTAAAAATCAAACTAAATTAACATCATTTTCAAAATCTGTCCACAAGACGAAGAAATCGGTGAACATACATAA
Organism: Tiliacea aurago; assembly: GCA_948098905.1. Lineage (NCBI taxonomy): Eukaryota > Metazoa > Arthropoda > Insecta > Lepidoptera > Noctuidae > Tiliacea > Tiliacea aurago. Next base: position 22,513,273 of record OX402576.1, read on the forward strand.
AAAAAAAGAAAAGTAAAACAAACATACAGTTGAACATAATAACCCCCACCGTTTTGGAAGTCGGTTACAAAGGAACTCCTTCCAACAAAAAAAAGCGAGCTGCTTTAGACCACATGACTGAAGTAAAACAGAAATCACCGTTCGCTAGCAAAAGAAGTTTTACTTCAAAAAAGCTGCGGTCTTGTGAGTGTATAAACAGCCAGTGCGAATTTAAAAAAATACCTATTAAGCGGGACGGCCCGCGGCGGTGACGCGGTGTGTTCCATGTTTTAAATTTAAACAACTTCTGTTCGCCTCTTACCGTAACGTTCTCGTCACGCATTCACTAGCTTACTCCCCAAGTCATAGCAAAAGAAGTTTTACTTCAAAACACCTGCGGTCTTGTGAGTGTATAAACAGCCAGTGCGAATTTAAAAAAATACCTATTAAGCGGGACGGCTCGCGGGGGTGACGCGGTATGTTCCATGCTTAAAATTTAAATAACTTCTGTTCGCCTCTTTCCGTAACGTTCTCGTCACGCATTCACCAGCTTACTCCCCAAGCCAAGCGTGCGTAAATAAGTTTTACTTCAAAAAAACCGTTCAAAAATAAATTTTCCCTGAAACAATTACCTTAATTTGACTTTTGTGATGTCATCGGTATAACCATTATTTTATTAATGACTACACAACCAGTTGGTTAACAAACCAAACATTTGTATGGGGCAGATACTATTTGAGCAATTATGGAGTGATATCGTTTTCGGTTAAAAAACCTCTCCTAATATTCTGTAGGCCTAACAATAGCAATGTGAGTGCCATCAATACAGCCCAAAACACCAGGCATTCTTAACTTCTGGTAAAATCTGAGAACATAAATGTGTGCTGATACACACCGGAGGAGCAGCTTACCCATCCCCACAAATCTTTGATGTTATTCCGTTCTGCCCCCATCAATGGAAAGTGGATATAAATATTTTCTCCGGAAGTGGTTATTATTAAGAGCTAGTGTTACAGCTCTCACACAGTTAGATACACTTATTTGGTGTATTTTTTGGTGTGCACTTCCTGTAAACCTCTGATATGAACCATATGCGTAAAAACTCAGTGCACTCAGCACCTAAAATGTAAATGGAAGATTGTAGCACGTTATCATTTAGCTGCAGCACTAGATGATAGTGTCTATTTACCAGACTACTAATAGGTACATCTACTAATATAATTGCATATCACAGGTGTGAGTACTATGTACAATAGAGCTACCATTTACCGGGTAATTATGTCTTTCATTGACTTAAATGTTCCCGGGCGGCTGAGAGTATGTCATGCTCACTCAGATGTCTCGCTGATGGTGGCGTGTGTGTTGGATCATTTAGCTCCCTTCAAAATGGTTGAGCTGAATGGTGCTGATCCATGCGTCATGTTCGTGAACGGGCGCTGTCAGTTGGGACTGGTCATCTCTTAGCTGCCACGGCTTATTTTTAATTATTTTAGTTTGAATTGTTATCTTTTTATCACGGACGCTTCTGACGTATTGCATCGTTCTCACATTGACCGACTTCTTGACAATTAAAAAGTGTCAGTATATGGTTGAATTTAAATAAATGCTTTGAGTTTGAGTTTTTTTTTATCACAATAGATACCAATCCTTTTACTTAGGAAGATATGGTACGTGCTCCTCGATGTGAACCGCATAAATTAGGGGAAAGGACACAATCGACCTACATTACTCCCGATTTGCGGTGAATACCCGAATCGTAGTTTGTTTCCGAGTTGCTGTGGGTACGTAACAGTGACAATTATTGCGATCTCGTTCCCGCTATAGCCCGCGTAATATGTCTATCTATTTCGGTTGTCGAGCACATGACGCACGACATCGCATCCATTTAATATTTACGTGATGTCAGAGAGTCGCCTATCTTCCTTTTTAATACATCAATACCTGAGGTAGTACTTATTTCATCTCGATTGGTACAAATTTACGGTTCCAGTCCATGTATAAGGTCATCACACACATTTTTATTTAGCCTGAACAAACCATTCAACTCGAGGTCTGGCATTTCAAAACACTTCGTCGGCGATATAAAATGCTCTCCATAACATGCACATGTTTAAGGAAATATTCGTGATGTCAGCTATTATTTCACTATTTTCTTCAATAAAATCTGCAAAATAAATTATAATAACTATGTTGCTCTTGAGTAACTTCTTAGGATTCCGCTTATTGACCATTAGCTATTTTCCGAACCTTCATATAAACTGTCAAATAGATGCATTGCGTGATATGAATTGAACGCAGGTAAATTTTTGACGGTGTTTTTATTTGTAATATGATTCATAATTTTATCATCCTAATATAATTGTACTAAATTGGCCTTTTTAGATTCCCAGATATGTTTATTAACAAAGGGATACTTCGCAATATTGTTTTATGTCAAGTAGTCATTAAAATTTTAGTCAAAGCGAATACATAATGTAGTCATACACAAGTCTCTAAAATGAACGGTATGATAGCAACACATACCTAATATTGCACATGGATTATTTAAGGCCGAAGTTTATTGCCAGACGAGTAACGTATCTCACGCATATTACAGAATGTAATATATTTATTCAATAACTCAGTAATAAAATATTTACATCATATAAAAACTAACCGACTTAAAATAATAATATATAAGATAAACGCTAACAGACTTAACATAATACTATATGTACATGTAAAATCATAGGGCATCAAAAAATTCGTCCGCATCGCTGTCAACAGGAAAGGTGCCCAGAAGGCTGGCAGCATTGCCACGTTGTATGGCGATGCTGATTCTTTGTCCGAAAAATAGACCAGCCCTCTGGTCACGTGAAGAGTCGACCAACCGCTTGGCGATATCTTGAAAAACCAAGCGGGCACTCGGACCCCATGGCCCTAGTGTTTCAACCCCAAACGGCTCGAACATATAGCTCCCAATAAGATTGGAATATTTTCGCCGTTTGAGGTTTTCTGCACCTGCAGCAGCCGCCCCAGCACAGCTTGCCGTGCTAGGAAGATGGGATGGCGCAAGGGTGTCGACACATGTTGCATCCCACACCAAAGGCCGACCTAACTTCCAAGGCATTATGGTCATTCCGTCTGGTCTCTTCCCATCGTCGCGTGCTAAGCCATTGGGTTCTAAAACAGCTGGCACCCCGACGGTGACAAGAGCACGACGGATGATGTCATTAATGCTGGCGTGCCGTGCTATCCGGCCTGCGCTCTTACTGCAAGATAGGCCATGATGTCCAAGGCAGTCGACAGCTTCACCGCACTGGCAGCGATGCGGAGCCCCGCAAGGAGCGCCCAGACGTAGACAAGTAGCGAGCCGGAAGGTGGTGTCACCCAACATAGTGCCTGTGTTGGGAGACGGTAGTGCTTGAAGCCAGAGGCCCGACTCCCACTCACCCACAGCCAACAGGCGGGCACGCTCAGCAGTATTGGTAGACGTATTGATAAGATTATTCCGTACCAACCTGCAGAGCGGCTCATCCCACTGTCTCTGGGAAGATGGGTTTGCGGGCCGATCTGTATCCGGGCAAGCCGCTTTCCAGACGTTCACCGCATCGGTCAAGCACGGCACTTCAGAGTCAACCAGGGAGGGGGCTAAAATATTCCGGGTCAACTTTTCAGTGCTGTGGACAGAGGACAGGAACGCCGGTAAGCTAATACTGGTAATTTTGCGGATGCCGAGGCCACCAAAACGAATGGGTAGTGTGGCTTGAAGCCACGCTCGGTCATCCAAGGCCACATTTAAAATGGATGCAAGGGTGCTGCGAATAATTTGGTCAATTTTGTCCAAGAGATGTGGTTGCTTCCATAAAGGGGAAGAACGTAGCAAATATATAAAATTTGGGCCAAAACAACAGTATCTAATCAGGGTGAATGCCGAATGTAAATTAATTTTGGATAGTCTGTCCGAAATTTTGTTGAAGTTTTTGATTTTTTCGCTGATGAAAGGAGAAAAGCTGTCTTCGAAAATTGGGGAACCTAGGAGGTGCAGTGAGCTTTTTTATAAAATTTTGATTTGTGGGGCTATTGCATTAAATTTATCTAGGGTCAATTGTCTGTCGGTAATGTCAGAAAGGTAAATTTCACATTTTGAGGGGTTAAGTTCCAGGCCAATATTTTTAAAATGTTTTTTGAGGAGTTGTAGGTCTTTCAAAACGGTGTCTACATGACCTCCTAGCGTTCCATCATCTAAATACCACACGTTAAATTTTGAATTTAGTTTCTGGATAATTGGATGAATAGCCAAGCTGAAAATGACTGGCCCGAGAGGGTCACCTTGTTGGCATCCAACTGCTGATTCTAAAACATTGTCCTTATATAATAATTTAGAAGGGTACCTATAACATTGCCACATAAAACCATAAATTTCGGGTAATTCCTTTTTGACTTCAGCCAACAAAGTGTCCCTGTTTACAGAGTTGAAAGCATTTTTCACGTCAACCTTGAGGATAACCTCACCTTTGTTTGAGTTTAAAAAGGTGGAAAGGGTATGTACGGCAGCCTCACAGCCCCCTTTCGAGCCAAAACCAAGCTGCAGGGGCTGAAACTTAGCTGTAAGGGATTCGCTATACAGCTTACAGCATATTTTGGCTGCCGTCCGCCTGTAGGTGCATCCAACGGCGATGGGACGAATGCCGCCATCTTTCTTGCGCAGGGCACATAAGTTGGCCCCGTACAAGACATCGACGACAGCCTCGTTCACACCGCCGGTGAGCATGAGGTTCATGAGGGCCGCAAGCTCCTTCAAAAGCGACTCACCAGCTTCCCCGGCGCCTGAACTCAATAGATCCTTTAGATGTTGTGGAGTCAGGCCGTCGAGGCCGCCGGCGGAACCACTTCGGAAGGAGCTTACAGCTGCAAACAACTGGGGGGCCGAAACGTTTAGGAAGGATGAATTTAGGTCTGGAGGGTCGGGGGGGTCGGGAAAGGTGAGACCATCCGCAGGCGCTGGGTGTTTACTCTCTAGAGCTGTTAGTGTTTCTGGAGAGTAAGGCGCCACCACATCGCTGCTGAACAGTATCCTGGCTGCTCCCCTGATGTCCCCTTCACTTAGTTTCGATTCCACATGTGAACATAAGCCTTTTTGTGACAGGTTGTTAAATGCAGGTAATTTTGAATCTAAAATTAGGGTCGAATTGTTGCAATTATCTTTAATTTGGTTCGTTAAGGTTTTTTTGGTCGCCGAATTTTTTGGGACATGCAGAATCCTATAAGGGAAAGTGAGTAATTGCTCCCAGGCACTTTGTGAGTTCTCCTGGGTCGCGAGACGGAGGTATCCTGCCAAACTCAGTGCCACAGACCGTCTCGCGCCCCGGGGAACTCTCTTTAAAACGGGGGTAGAATTTTTGAATTTAGCTAAGGTTTTCCACAAGCTTTGAACAGAAGGTGTTGAAGTTGGGGATGTGGCTGGGGGGCATAAAGGTGCACTATGAGATTTGTGGATCTTGCCATAGTGTATCTTCAGCCCCCGTTCGCCTTTAAAAAAGCGTGCCTGTGAGCAATGAGGACATCTTACCAGCTGGACATCAAGCGATGTAGCAGGTTGACTGGCACAGTTTCCGGCGTCGCTACAGCCGGCAATGATGAAATAAAGTAAAACACTTAAAATTTATAGTTAAACTTACCTAAAAAAATAATATAAATAAACTATATACACACGAACTCACACTAGAAACACAAAAAATAAAATTTTTCACTATTTACAAAATGTCACATATAAAACTGTCATTGAATGACGACTGCGGCGCAGTCGCGGTTGGGGTCTGGGGCGCCGTGCATGAAGGGCGCAGGCTTCGTAACCGTTGCCTTGGCTGCAGCTGCTAGCGTCGCGTCATCGTCGTTCTTTTTGAAGTATAAATATTGCAGAAATGTTTCCTATTGTTTGTTTGTTTCGTTTCAATTTTGGTAGATATGCAGATTTCTTTCAGAGAGAGATGGAAAGAAGAGAACATTCAATTCTTTTGTAGGGAAATTGAATACACTGTATTTTTAAGGATCTGTTGCACCAAAGACTTATTTTCAAACAATTATTACACTTCACTTTTAGTTCAATTTTCACTTTTCTGGCTAAAGTTGTCGTCTTGAAAACGATAGGACAGTTAATTGTAGGCGGTATTGTGACTTTATCATCACTTTCAGCGGATATTCGGTAATACTATTTTTTTAAATAATTTTATTCACGGAGCCAAAGTTCGGGTACTGACGGCAACGCCATTTTTAATGTAATATTAAGTTGGGAAAGTCAACAAGGTTCACAAGCGGCGTGCAATATAGTCAAAGTTGTAAGAAGGAAGAAACGACTGGGAGAAAACATATTCGGAGAAAGGAGATTGACCAGACTTGGTATCGCTAATTGTTCTACGGTGACTTAAGTTTGTAATGTTGATAATTCTTGTTTTTAAATAAAATACTTTTATCTAGTAATGCGAATCCATAAATTCTCCCCATGAAGACATCATAAAAATATTAGTTAATTTCTATTTCCTATTTTACCCACACATCGGTTTTTTTTTTCACGCATTATCAAGGCATTCAAAGAGTACGTCATGTAATAAATAAAACCAGTTATTGAAATTATAGTTGAATAATAATGAGTAACAACAGATATTTATTAACAACTAATTTGTATTATTACATTGTAATAACATTCTGTTAACGTTTTACAAGAACGTACCTAGCAAATATTTTAGTGATACGAAAGGCAGAATGTATTCGAGACCTTTGCCTGTTTGTTTCATCATTTTATACTATTTGAAAACAGAACAAACGTGCGCCATAAAATTCAATGCGCGCGCATCCCAAGCAGTTGTCAGCAGCAAAAACGGCGTTGTCATTCTATCATATAGGCACGTCTCATTCGTTGTTTTGTTTTATTGTGTACTAATAGTGGCCGATTAGTACCTATACATTAAAACAAAACATTACAAACAACATTATTATTTCTCAAAATTAATTTAATTTAATTAACTATGTTTAAGTATGGGTTTGTATGTGATATGATTATTTTAAGTGAATACCGAAATTGTGCCAACACTTACGGCAAATAAAAATTGTACCCGTATTCTGATTCACTTTAACGTTCTGCTTCTCTTGTAACCCCAATCAATCTGCATAGCCTTTAACCATGTTGGGCTTAGCTTTCATTCTAACGGGATCCAGCTGAATACTAGTATTTTACATGGAGCGACTGCCTATTTGACCTCAACAACACAGTTATTGGATAACACGTTAAATAAATAGATATATTTGGTCAGTAGTTAACAAAGTTAAGTACAACAAATCGGTAATCGCCGTGAAAAACGACTTATTTAACGTTTGTTTGATTTTAGTTTTGTTTCGCAGCAGTACCTAAGGTTTGTTTTCGTTATTCAAGTGTTCGTACTGACGTGAGGATGACCACACTACTACATTCTACACTCATCTTCGTCATGATTCTGTTCTCCCAGTAAGTACTTGTACCATTCTTTACGTCTGATTCACAATCTGATCATTGATAGTATTATAGTACATACTCTACTTGAAGAGAATTTTACTAAAAAGTAATTAAAAAATCTGTTTGGGCAGTGTTGCGCCCCTGTACCTCTGTACGTGTAGGTAAGGCATAAACCATGAAATGACATTCAGACTGCCTGTTTTTCAAACTACTTTCGACGCCATTGTTTTTTAAATAAAATACGAAAAAAAAATCAATCTTTATTTATTAGCTGCTGTCGCACACTTCACACTATATTTGTGCGCGCTCCATCTGCCTATAGTTATGTAGGCTCAGTTGAGAGTAGTCTGCTGTTAGTGCTTCGTTAAATAGTCTAATGGGGTCTAACGGTAGGTCTTTGGTATTTTCCTTTTGTGGCAATAGAGGGCAGTGTGTACAATCAAAACAAATACTATTTTAAAATCACTAACGTCTGTTTTTACTTCGAAGCCAGCAACTAAGAACGTGCTTTAAAATCGTTTTCACATATTTCCTCAGAGGTCGCTGTTACTAACCGTAACTGACCAAGGCATTTTGTAGACCTTGCAATGCATCATATTATGCTTTCGTAGATTTTTATTTGTGTGCTTCTCTTTCAGTATTTGCATGATGAATATGAGATCCAGCCCGTATTATCAAACATTCACAATTTACACAAACTTAGTTGTCAACCAAAACTTGATCGTTGTTCATTTTCTTGTGCGATGTGTCATTGCGTACCTACCAACATACAACATGATGGACAAACTAAACTGTCGGTCGTTACCTGTAAATAAGTTAAAGGACTAAGTATTCATGGACCAGGACAGAACTCGATTTGAACTCTTGTAAATGTAAATACCTCCCATACCACAATCATTTTCAAACTCATACGAGCTTCTATGAGCTCGAATACGCACGTACCCGTACGTATGTTTCTTATGTTCACTTATTTATATTAAATGAGGCATGCAAGAACGAGCTTATAGGTTTTGCTCTGCCATATTAAACAATGTCGCAAGGTCTCATTAAAATCACCAGTCCACAGTTTTGTATCAAATATAGGCCTAAACCGGTTCTTGGATTTTTACATCTTTGGCTTAGTTTGCTCCAACATGGCATCGATTTGCTCGTAGTCGTAATTGACTGGGATTTTTAATTAAATTTTTCGTGACGTAGAAAATAATTAAGTTACCAGTAAAAGAAAAATAGCCAGTCTGCCGGACTGCCGTCAGGAGTGAAAACTTATAACCTGGAATAACATTAGTACATGCGAAACCCGAAACACGTGTCTAGTATTTTTATGTAAAGAATCCATGTACAAAATTTCAAAACTGTATCATGAAAAATCACAAAGTTATAAGGTTGTCCGTACAAAAAGTAGCTAACAGCGCGGCGCCGCCCCCGCGCCTCCAGGGTCGTCTTGCGCTCATAGATAATAATTTGGCAGTAGGTACCTAACCGTACGGCGATTGTATTGTAAGTAATTAAATGGTGATAACATTTTCCATCACACTTAAATATTTTTGGGACAAAATATAACATGGTGTAAAAATGATTGAAATCGATTCAGTTCCTTATTCTGAACAAACTATATTAAGGTTTCTCATATTATACTAAAAATAATGTTGTATATGCGTATACATGTACATAGGCCGCTGCGCGTCGACAGTCTGGCGCAACACGTCACGTGGCGCGGTTAGCATGTCGGTGACGCGAATCCATAAGTTTTGCCCCCGGCAAAAACCACTCAACGCGGCTAAAGCAGTTTTAATTTCAAAAACACTTAGATATCTCAAAATTGGTGAAGTTGTATCCGTTTTAAAGTCTATGCTAGACAGAAATAGGACTACTGCGTTCTGACGTCACTTAGTAACAATCCTTGAGTACAATGATCGTTTCTAGTGATAAGGATAGAAGAATATTTTTAAAAACTTCTCATATATTATTCGCTACAAGGCTAAATCGGATTTTGTCAATACAAAATACGATTGACATTTCTGTGACACAATTTCACAAAATGCTTACCAACAACGCCACCCGTCGCCAAATATCCTCGTAGTTCTTCTCCATTTTCCCACCTTATTTTTTTTTTCACAAATCGTCTTGTTTGGTGACATCGTCATAATAAGTATTAATTCTTGTATATTTTTGATAGAAAATGCATCTCTTTATAAGACACAGCACCTTGTTAAAACTTAGCCTAAAACCTGGTTGTAAAGTGTTCGTCAACTCTTAGCTAACACCGATGGGACATTTGCGTGTGGTCAAAGAAACAAAAAAAAAGGAATAACATCAATTATTGACTACATTGCTTATGCTTGCTTGCGTTGAATAAATAAAGAGGGTACTAGCCTTTAACATTGCATTTTCTTGAATATATATGTTGCAAACTCTGGTCGTATTCTTGGAAGTGAGCCAAAACTCCTTGATGATAAATTCTTGTTAATTTAACTAGTATCAAGCACTGTTGGTTGATTCTGTATGGAGTACTTAGGTTTCTCTTATGCGGTTTCTTCTGTTTACGATGCACAAACAAACACAGAAGGTGTTATACAAGTAGTCCATCAAGAAAGTTTATGCAAAGAATGCTCGTGCAATTTCAACAACTGGAGAATCAGCTGTAATTATTCATACTTGTATTAAACCGCATAAATCTGTAATGTCAGCTGATAACTGGCTAAGTATTATGTTATTATAATTATAGTGAACTTTTTCCCTCATGTGCCTAGTAGAAAAATCTCAATTTCTAAGCCAATGTATCGAAAGAATTGTCAACGACACACCTTGCTCGACAGTCTTTTGTTGAATTTAGTTAATGACTGCATCAAATTATGATAAAATCCAAAGGCTTCGGCTCCTATTTTATACGCATGGAACAGACTCTTGGCAGCCAAGGAGCGGTGTAAACTCTGGCATATTTATTAAATTTCTTTCTAGACAGGATTCGTCCATAATTTGCCGGTCATTATTTTCCCGCAAGCTCCAACATCAGTAAATAGCAAACTTTTACCCTGGATCAACAATAGCTAACAGAACGATGGATATCTTAAAAAAAACTATAGCATCTATTGTTCCCACTGCTGGGACACAAGCTTCCTCTCTCCGAGAAGGAGTGAGGTGTAATCGATCACGCGGCCCCAGTGCGGTTTGCTAGTTGTCACATGTCTTTGAATTTTTGTTTCTAAGACATGTCCAGTTTCGTCTCAGTGTTTTCCTTCACCGTTTTGAGAGCAGTGGTGGTGAAATCATTTACACAAAGTACGGCACCTGTTTGGGTTTGAACACACGACCCACCACCACTGTTCTAACAGCAGAATGCACTGCCTCTGTGGCTTTATGGATAAGACATTGGCCGCCTAAGCCGGGTATTGTGGGTTCGAGTCCCACCTGGGGTGCGAGCGGGTTTTTTGTACAACATACGAACAAAGTTTCGCTTTTTGTTTATGTTGTCAATATTCAAAAATACCATAGAAGTTAGAATATAATAAAATTAAATAAAAGTGAGAAGATGTTTTCTAAGTAATTTTAATTTATAAAGACTAAGAGGTTTTTAGTTTCCCCCAACTGCTTAAAGGCTTCTTTAATAATCCGAAGAATAATTATATCGGGATTCTGAATGATAATGTGCTCTACACGTTCTTTGGTTAGTCAATCATATGGAATCTTTGTAGTCTTCTGACGGTTACTATCGTACCATCCAATAAGGTTATATCCCTTCTTTAGACCTCTGATAGAACTTTCAATGTGTATAGGATCTGAGATACTCGTCTTCATGGTCTGTGAGAATGCTGTCTCCACTTCTACAAAGGTTGACGGCTGAGTTGGAATGCGGTGCATCCTCCTAAATCTGGAGAAATCTCTCAATTTATTTATGTAGGATCCCAACACCCTGTCAATTCTGCTCTGACTTGTGAGGCCTGATAGTTTGATACCCGTCCAACTAATCAAGTCTATGGGGGTCTGTGAATGAGATAATTGAACAATATGTATTATTGCAGCAAGAGCCCCACCATCCATCCCATTTAATGGCTTCTTCCTCCATAAATCCCTTTCATTCAGCATAACATCGGGGACTTGAGCTGGGACTCTCCCATTCCTTTCAAAGTATTTCTTTTAGTCTAACACCATTGGCTGATTACCATCGGAGACCACTAGCTTTAATTGCTTCCGTAAATATTGAAGCTCTTTTGCCCTGATATTACCGAGCAGATACCGCGGAGACGCACCCGCGCACCCCGCGCCACCATTATATCTCGTTAGAACACCTAAATAATGACAAAGCATCCCTAAAACCCCTATCCAGAATTAAAAACATAATTTTCGGGAAAAATAGTAGTGCATTAATTTACGCACTTTAGCAAGGTGCGTAATCTACTTCTCTTTCAACCAAAACTACCGTGATAAAATATACTTACTCGAAATAAAAACTCCCAAGTTAATGAAAACAGAGTTTTTCACCAAGTCGGTTTTACTCGGCCGATTTTTATTTTCAGCCAGTATCTTTTTGATCTAATGCATACATTTTATATTAAACTTAATGGGAGACATTAAACCTCTGTGGTAAATTTATATCTAAATAAAAAATAAAAACGGTGAATAAATGTTGTATGAAATCTCATTGTTGCACTGAAAAACAGTGCAACAATCAGATTTCATACAATATTTCTGCACTGTTTTGGTTTTAAGCAAAAAATACGTGCTTCGTGATCGGTTTTGTAGTGGTTAATGATAATATTACTACGTAGCTGAAGGAAAATTATTCTCAATGCTTGATTCTCATTAAATTCGTGCTTTGCGATGTCACTGGAAAGGGGTCTTGTACCTCGATAATATTGCCATCGGTACTTACAATCATAAAAGCTTTGACAAGATTACGATATTTATGCAGCGTTATTGAATTTATAAGGTACAAATAATAAGACCTCTTTATAATGTTCTTCATTTCTGTTCCTCCCTTCGTAATGGCGATCGCCATCCTTAATGGCGATGCGACTTCCGTGGTTCCCAAATAGTCCATCAGGTATTAATACATATATTTGAGCTATTAGAGTTCCTTTCTTATGTAATTTAGGTCCAAATGTCTAGGGATATAATCTTGCAAGTGCAATTAGTTAAACTACCTCTTGAAATTTGCTATTAACTTCAAATTATGTAGTAACGTAACGTTTTATGTAAAACGTAAAAGTAAATAAACAGATCTTATTTTAATATTAAATATGCTTCTAGAGCAGTAGTATCTGTAGTTATTTCAACATTCACTTTTTGTACGACCACACGTGCGCTTTTATAATTCTACACGTCACTTGATTCGTCATTCTACACGTCAAAAATTTTGCAGTGAAATAAAAGCCAACACTACTAATCCAGATTTTGTAACAGCTTTATAAAAAATAGGATCTGCCAGATCCGCGAGGTAATTGCGTAACACAAAATTGACCGCAATGCCTTTCTTTTTGACAGTTCAGCTCCGCTCATTGTGTTTTTACGTTGTTGAGCAGACGACTTTCAAACCTATGAAGCAATGGATTAGGAATTTCTTTTAAACCCTCGGATTGTGTTTGGAAGTGTGTAACGCAATTACACAACACTGGTGTATTTTTTATATAGATTCCCATAATTACACCCACGACGAGCGAAATGACACAAATTAAATTTAGCGCTATAACTTGAAGGGTTCCAGATCGCAGAATGCACAGGAAAATGGAATAGGATACAAGTAATACCCATTTACAGTAAAATAAAAGTAAACCTTTGGTTATTTTAATGTAGACAATAGTTCGCATTTTTTGCCAAGTATTATGCTGTTTAGCCGATGGTGTCGATAAGTCACTGTATTACTTTGATGGAACTGCCTCACCACCGAGCGCACCCAGGCTATAAAGTACCTGCGTTCACCCGTAGATGGCGTTATTACAAAGAGCTTTAACACGTTTATTAATTTATTTGATTAACCATTTATGTAATTAGTATATTTTCGAAATAGTATTTGTTTTTTTTTTTGATGATGTAAATATTTATATCTCTTCAATCATTAAGGTTGGTTGCTTCCGGCCGCTTACCTGCAAAAATAATTGCAAAAATGTAAAACTGAAAGTTGCTGTATTTTGAGCCAACCATGTTTGATGTTTTTGCTATCGATACGCTTAGAAGAAGAAGAAGATTGATTTAATAAAAGTAGAGAAATAGAATCAGGTTCACAAACTCTAAAATAAAACTACGAAATAACCGCACAATATTTTTTTTCATAAATTACCTAAAGATTATTACATTAATACATTTGATTTATTAAACTAGAAATACGAAAATGTTGAAATGATCAAGTGCTTCTTAATTGCGTAACTCTTCACTTGCTAGATTTAGGTGACTGAAAAGCGTTTAATAACTAAATTAGTATAACAATGAGCATAATTATTATACGGCGAGTTACATTCTATGTAGCAATTTTTTTACAATATTTAAAAAAAATATATATTGAATTTTGCCTAATGTCCCAATAAAATAAATTTTGGGTTGGATTCAAATAACGAGTTTCATCACTGTTAAGACATACTTATGTTATATATATTTAGGGAACAAATTGAACTTATGAAATATGAATATACGTAAAAAAATAATTAAATCAGACAATTTCTTGAAGGATGTAAATGTCACGTCTTGTATTGCTATATGCTCACCTACTAATGTCACAACTCACAGCATAATTTATTCTTAAACAAACTAGAGAGAAAATGTATAGGTACCTATTATTTTGTCTAAAGCAACAATTGATGATTATCTTAAAATAATAAAAAATCCTTAATGAATACAAATACCTAAATTAGCGAAGACGCAAAATAAATATCCCTTGAAATCTTAATCTATCTGATGGTGACAATGATTTGACAGATGTTCGAAACTACTTACATAACATTTAGTACACAGATATGTTTGCTACTCATCTCAATGAGATAATAAAATTCTACTGACTGTAATACTAGACTCGAAATCGAAATATATAAAGCCCTGAACAAACTGAAGCGAGCGAGATGCGGGATGTGACTGCGTGCCTCGGTTGTTTTAATGACTAGGAAGTCACGCGACTAGTTTGAATCTCTCCATACATGTTGACACAATTATTCGCGAGCATATTTCGTCCCGGATAATCGCTCGATCACTCGCTTCAGATTGGCCAGAGCTGTATGACACAGTCATTAATACAAAATATATTTACTTTTACACTAAGTTACTTTTATTAATACAAGGAACTGTGCAAAATACTCTTTGATGAGGGGTTACAAGTAGTCATTATTTCATAATAATTTAGTAGGTTCATTGTTATTGCTTGAATTTGGCATCGAAGTTTGTTTATTTTTAATGATTAAATAAATAATCAGTGCAATTTAATTGTTGTATTCTCTTATTGTATCTACTTAAATAATTATTCTTGGTACTTATTCATAATTAAATGCTAGCTTTAGTGTTTGTGTTGATATTCGAGGGCTATTTGTAATAAAATCCCGCATCCGTGGCGACAAATTTCATAAAATAAATATTCTACGAGTATGATGTACTTTTGTCAGCTTACAGTTAGTTATAGGTATATTCTAATTAAGCGATTCGCATATTACAGTAATTATACAACATCAAAATCGTACGTGTAAATAGTATCTATAGCTAATACATACATTCTAAGTGTAAATTACGAATCTAAAAAAACTATCGCCAGCTGAGGAATTAAATGTTTTCCGTAATATCATGTAGTTTACGTTAACTTTAGTCGCCTGTCCTGTCCAATAAGCAGAACAATTTAGGAAAACCTCGGAATGAGATATTAAGCTGATTTTTCATATTTCATATAATATAGACCTTCCTTTTGACCTTTTATACTAAAAAGTTAAATACAGTCTTTTAAAATACATTTTGTTTTCTTTCAAATTATTGTTTCGAGTTTAACCATACTTGTAGAATCTACAATTTGTGCCCATGTCATTACTATATCTGTCATTATTTATATTATCAAACATACTCGAGACATCGTGCAAAGTTTGCGTTTTGATCTATCCAGAGAATGCTCGTAGTTCTGTCGCAGACACAATCATGTGAATTATTTAATAAAAACAAAAAAAAAACTGGGAAACGTTTGAAAAAATTCTGACTTGTAAAGTCTGGGGCAATTTTAATGCTGGTCCCTATTAAGAATGTCGGAACAACATTTTGGCGAATTTTCACTTTTTTACATTATTATGTTCTAAATACAAATATCTCTGATAACCAATAAAAAGCTTGAAAAGTTGTATATTTGCATATCCGACTTTTTAGTAGTGACCAACTGGCTTTCAACCGGTGCGTGTACACAATCTTCGCACACGAAATCTTGTGAGATGCGTCACATTTTAACAATTGAACCGATAGGTACTCTATAGCAAAAGTATTGACAATAGCAAAAGATTCTAATGCTAATTTCGCTCATTCCAAGGTAGAATGCATATTTGACTGAGCTACTATACTTTGTACGCAGCAAACTGCTTTAATCACAATCCATATCTACGTAGTCATAATACGTTTTTTATTTATTTAATTCCACAGCTGTATTTATGGTACCTATGTGCGTGCGAGTATGCTATATTTATTTATTTATCCTCTCACTGGAACGCCATACAGCAATTACACCAAACGGAGCAAAAAAATTACTTCATGTGCTCCATCCATCCTGTGCGCTGTGGTCATCGAACGGGCGGCGATGAATCACGCACACTCACGCAGCGTCAAGACACTTCTCCATATTTCCATTACTCCGTCCATATTGCGCACATTCTTTGCTATTTTTTGAGACTCAAAGATTGTTTTTGTATCATCCTGCCTGACAGATGACAATTTTTGAAGTAAAACTTCTTTAGGCACGCTTGACTTGGGGAGTAAGCTGGTGAATGCATGACGAGAGCGTTACGGAAGTGACGAGAGCGTTACGAAAGTATAATTAGTATTAATATTGAAGTAAAACTTCTTTACGCCCGCTTGACTTGGGGAGTGAGCTGGCGAATGCGTGACCAGAGCGTTACGGAAAGAGGCTACGCGAGTTGTTTAAATTTTAAACATGAAATACACCGCGTCACCGCCGCGGGCCGTCGTCAAATAGGTATTTTTTTAAATTCACACTGGCTGTTTATACACTCACAAGACCGCAGCTTTTTTGAAGTAATACTTCTTTTGCTAGCGAACGGTGATTTCTGTTTTACTTCAGACGTGTGGTCTAAAGCACACTAGTTTTTGTAGTTTAATATACCTTAAAACTTATATGTATATTTTATTACTGATGTGACGTTAGGTGAACTTAAAGGTAGTAGTTCTACTGTCTGGTATACCTGAGCAATGGTTTATGCATAATGATTAATGTTATACCTGAGCAATGGTTTATGCATAACGATTAATGGCTAGCTTTCGACGGTAACCAGTCTCCGACTACCTGTGACTTATTTTACTTCACATTTCATAACTCCTTGAGTGTAACTGACGTAACGTACTTCATTACTTTAGTTACACGACTCCTTGACTCGGGTAGTATCCATTTGTACTTAGGTCAAACTCATCTGAAAGTGCATTGGACTTTTACATACATCTAATAATATTTTCCTAGTCTAGCGATTTTTAATAATTAATGACATATAATATTGTTTTAATGCTATCCATCAAACCATATCAGTATTTTGTTTGGTTTCTCTTGTTTCTAAAAGATTGATCAAGTATAGGAAAAGATTTAAGTACATTATATCTGCCCCAAAAATCATCATCACCCTTACCCTCATCCTTTATCCCTATTTATTTGGGTTCAAGACTTTTGTTTATTATTGTGTTTAGTGGAAAGATAATTTTCTAACTGCAAATAAGCTGTACTTAATACTCGTAAAAACATTATTTATCTAAAGTTTAATATAAATAACTCATATTAAATCCCAGTTCTTATTCTTTAAAATGTTCACTACATCTTATTATTACAATTTCAAATTCAGTATGACAGAACGCTGAAATAGCAATTTCAATACATACATAACATTTACACAACTTATTTCCAATGACCCTATTCGACAGCCTTATGCTTTAAGCGCGCCTTAAAGTGCCTTCAAATAAGCTGCAAACAACCGCGCGACAACATACAATTCCATACAAATTTAAAGCGCGCGATTTATCGCGATCAATTTGAAGGCGCCCTTAATCGACAGATCCTAAAGTTATGCCTTAAAGACTTTGAAAAACTACTGACGATCTTTCCGCAAAATCCATCCAACACCAAACAAAAATAATATGAAATCCCTTGTTTTTGGCACCTTTTGTGTATTTTCCATAAAATTGAATAGAAAAGTCTTATTGAACCGTCTTTTAGATCTCCTCTAAAAATCTAACTTGTTCAATCATTCATAACATAACATTTTGACATCGTGATTTATGGCATGTGTCTGTGTGCCTTTACATAGCCAAACATGTGTGTAACCGCTGTGCACTTTTGAAGGAATACCGGTTTTCGTAAATAGGAGTTACTATTTCAGCCGCGAATCACACTTATATTATGCCTGTTCCTTGCACAATGGCATGTGTATTTGGCTTGGGCAAAATGTTCTAGCATTATGGAGGAAGCGGTTATATGGATTTTATCAGATTATATAGTAGTTGTAGGGCAAATAAATATAAATATGTTTTAAAGTTGATAAAGGTCGACGCCGTTGTTAGGTATTTTTGTGGTTGTTGAAGACTGACGCACGTTGGCGCCGGTCTTCTCCGCGGATCACACGTGCGTAAAACTAGCGTGGACAGCATCTTCTTGGGAAATCTGGGTGCCGGAGGTGAAGTACTGAAACATAGAAAATACAGGTAGGCATTACTAGAAAAACAAAACGAGGATATTTTATGGCTCGAATGTGCCTTTTGTTGAATGACGCAGCTATGTGGATATCCCGTAGAACCTTGATTGAATGTCAAAACTAATGTTCTGGGAAAACTCAATTTTTTATGTTAGTCATGTTCAAGTTACATGTAACAGCGGGCAAACCTAATGACATAAACTGGGAACATAGGTAATATCCAAACACCCGGTTGCTACTGAGAAATATTTTTTTGAAAACATTAATAAAACTTTGCCCGACCTGGGGATCGAACCCACGACACGGCTTAGCGGTCGCGTCTGCGGCCACAGTAAACAATCGGAACAGGCGACAAAAAAAAAAGATCACCTGTAAAATAGATAGTATTTTTTTGTTTTGTATTAATGAACAATCACAACCTCGTGGGTAGTGGATACTGGAAGGGACAAACATTCTTAAGGTCATGAGCAATGTGTAACAAAAACATTATTAGGTTATGGTTGGTTATGCATTAAGGCACACAGTGAAGTTACGAAGTGGGGTTTGGAACATGGTATTTTGGAACATGGTATTTTTTAGGTAATGAGTAGTAGTTGGTAAACTTTGAAGTGTTTGCTGCCTATAGTTATTTAATTTACATTGCAACGCGCTGCCCGTACGCACAACTAAACCTCCTCGAAAAATATAATTAGAGTAATACTCTATTAGCTACGAGTCAAGTGAGATTCTAATTTCATGGCTATTGCGACATGACGACAAGTTTTTTACTTGAAGAATGCATTTGATATACTATGCGTCTAAATGTTAGGGCACTCCAGCAGGCAGTAGTTGCCGACATGTAAATATTATTAACATTTATTCATTAGAAAATCAGTACCTAAGTTATTATTAGAAAGAAAGAGAAAGAAAGAAAGAAATGAGAAGATAATTCATTATTTTATCATTTGAATAGAGAATATTAGAGGGTCAGCACGGATGGCTGACAGGTGGTTTTTCGTGTAAAAAGTAAATTTAATATAATAATTTATTGTAACGCTTTTAGGTTCACCGTGCAGTGTATTGGACACGTGTGTCTTTTACTTTGCATTCCCGCTCTAGAGCTGGAAAGTAACAAGTAACTATATATTTAAGACCTAGTCAAAGACATGTTTTTTGTAATCTCAGCAAACAGCCCTCATGTCTAATAATGCCAAGAAATTTGCATATATTACATAAACCGTGCCAATAAACAAAATACACTCCTTGACTCCTAAATTGAGCCACCGTGCATTTTTATGTGTAGAGGCCTAAAATATCAAAATAATGATATTATGCAGTTTTGATGCTAAAATCAATAGTTATTTAAGATACTAGTGCGGTAATTTGCTTTTTACAAACGAATAGACGAGTCGAGGGCTAACCATAGTCACGAGATTGTAAATACCAATTTCCGCGCGTGTGTCATACAACGTTTTTCAACACATTTGCGAGAAAACAGTAGAATAGGTAATGAAACAAACTTTTTTATTAAATTTTTAATAGCAAATAAGAAATTATACAGATAGGTCACTACTCTTGGAAATTAATAGTAAAATTTGAACAATTATTGAAATTCAGTGAAGTTTTCTGCTTTGGAAGCTTTACTGACTGACTGACATTATTAAGGACGCATTCACAAAATTTTACAAAAATTTGCATTATAATATAATTAAACCAAACCAATTGTAACTAATAATTGCCACATGTTTCTTCAATATAATAACATAAATTAAGTTATTAAAATATTGTATGTACGCAGACATGTTTAGCTCAAGGTAGCGAAAATAACTATCAAAATGTTACAAATAGTCTCAGAAAATAATCTTGAAGAAAAATATTTTTTTTTAAAACACTGTCGGTAATGTTATTTTTCCTATTATTTAACAAACCATATCAAGAAATTTAAAAATCACACACTGGGCTTCAGCTATCCGTGTGATAAAATCAAAAATTTATTTTATGATTATACAATATCTTCATTAAGTAAATTAACGGCGAAATAACCTATATTTTCGAGAGCGCAAAAGTGATGAAACTATTAACAGGTGCTGAGACTGACATGAATGGTTTATCACCACGAAAACTGTACTTTTATAGTTACACAGACTTAATGTGTCAATTATTTCAATCTTTCTCACAATTAGATAAGAAATTGACGAAAAACTTTTTTTTTTGTGATAGCACCCTTAATTTCACACGTATTATGTTGAACGGGAGAATGTGGCGTAAACGTCGGCGACGATGGCAGTGCCAGGTGGTGGCGGAGCTTTCAGCGGCAGTGGCGGTGGCTGGACGTTTTCGCATAAGGTCGCGGTTCCACGGCATTATTTACATTTATAGATCCTGATATCTTGTCTCCTATTTCAATTTTATTGTGCACAGTCTTCAATATACCCCTCTGCAACAATATTAGAGCGCCATCCTCCGTGGCGTTTCAGTGTGATGATATCGGCTCCGGAATTAGCTAGTAATGTTGCAGAGGTTCTTCTAAAGCTGTGAACATTATAACTAGCCAGATTTTCCAATTTCAAGAACATGGCTATTTCTTTCGGTACACTACCGATTTTGTTAACGCCAATGACTTGCCGCATGCATTTACCGTTTTGGTACTTCTGAAAGAATCTATTACTCTTTGAGTTTGTAATTCTTAGAGCATGATACTTCGTGACAATTGCGTAAAACTCACCATGTATGGTGAATGTACGAGGGATATTGGTTTTTGTGTCAGGTATCTTGACAAGCAATATGTCCCTATGGTTTTCGATATCGCTCACATTTATGTTTGCGTTTTGCACGCCCCAGATATACCAAAAATTAATATAGCCTGTAATAAAATACAAGTAATTTCAGTATTTATGCTTTAGGTAGTTCTATACAGGTAAATTACCAAATTAACTATCAAATATAGGTACTTACCCACTAAATTAAGCATTGCCTACTAAACTATTACAGCAAATAAGTACCTGTAGGTAAGTTGCGTACAAAAAGGTTTCAAGTAAAGAAAAGTTTTAAAATCGTACCTAAATATTTTTCTTCTGGCGCGTCATTAAGGAATTTTTCTACGTTCGTTGCAGTGAATACTTTTGATTTCTTGTTTGTATAGCCATCTGATTGTCGTTTCAAAAATACATGTAATTAAGTCTGTCATTATTGGTTTTTAGACTGCTTTTCAACATTGAATATATTGACCACATTGAGGACGGCTTATACTTCACACGTAATTCATTAAAATAAGCCATCAAAATATTTTCAGAGGATGATTGAGTATTTCATCGAGTCTTCCATGCTATAAAATTATTGTACGTCATTAAATAGCGCTCTCGCGATTTTGGCGGCAAGAGACCATTTTCTGCAATTTTCGCCTCATTCATGATATCAGGTGGAGTAGATTCCATATTAATATCCGATTCCTCGCTTGAACTCATATTATTATTTTGTTTATAAAAATATCAGTCAGAAAGTAGCAACAATAACAATCTTTGACGTTTCTAATATGAAAAAATATGAATCGCAATAGTCGAGTCGAAAAGCATCTTTCGTCTCATATTCTCTTTAATAATAAAGTGAGATAAACGTATTGAGCAAAAGCGCTTCCAAGGAGGTTCGATCATTCAGCTTATTTATTCTCGTAATTTGAAACTCCTTGGTGGAATTCTTATATAATTTTTATGGTAATAAAAAAAAACCGTAAAGGATACGTACGGCGCTATACATCGAAGGGGGCGGTAAAACATGTACTTACGTGAGAGAACAATGTATACAGGCTTCGTAAATGCATTTTTTGAGCAAATGTGTTGAAAAAGTCATTTATTCAAACTAGGCTGAGAATCAGCACTTTTCGAATGTCAATAATTAAATAAGACAGTCCCTCAAAAGCGCCCACCCTTCACCACTTCCAAGTGCACTAGCTGGGAAGCTGTCATACTGGCCATCATTTCGGTATCACCACGGTAACATATCACGGTATCAGTTTTGTAGCTCAAGAAGCTCTTGCTTCGCTTTGATTAGAGCATCATATTTATGTCAAAAGTTATTTCGTTATTAAAATTTGTTTTGCATAAAAAGAGTATCGAAATTGATTTTCTTTATTTTTTTACCCGTTTGACGTTTAAATTATGGATAATGCATCTGAAGTAGCCCGCGCAAGCTGTTGCACATTTTCAGTATGGGCTTAACCCGCGAAACGTAAGTGCACAACTTCATGTAAATCGTTCTGCCGTTCAAAGAATTTACCATCGATACCTGGAGACTGCCGGCTTCGTGCGCTGTCCAAGAGGACCACAAAACCGGGTCACTGCAGCACGACAAAATCGGTTTATTTTTACGACCAGTCTGCGTCATCGTCACTTGACTCAGTACAGAGCCAAGAACAGCTTCGAAACTTTTATAGACTGACTGTTTGCACTCAAACTGTTAGAAGAAGACTCGAAAAATGTGGCCTGAAACCTCATAAGCCAGCCAATGGTCCCAAACAGACACGAGCCCACAGAATGGCGCGCCTACAGTTTAGTTTGCACGTGAACATTTGCATTGGACTCAACGTCAATGGAGCCAGTTTCTTTTTACGGATGAAACCAAGATTTTGCTGTATGGTAATGATGAAAGTAACAAAGTCTACCAAAGACAGGGAGAACGTTTTCAGCAATGTTGCATTGAAGAGAATGTGAGTTATGGTGGTTGGTCATGGACGTTCTGGGGCGAAATTTCCAACGAAAGAAGAACTGGCCTCAAGGTTGCGACGGTACCACGGTTGCCACCACTAAATTGCAACATTCGTCAATGCCTAATAATGGTTTATGTAATGCTGTATGCTGAGTTTCTGGACCAGGATTTCATTTTTATGCATGGTAATGCAAGGGCACACACTGCAAGAATTGAACGAGAATACCTGCGTGATGGTAATGGAATGACCAGCAAGAAGCCCTGTTATGAATCCAACAGAGCACTTATGGGATGAGCTACAGAAGCGTGTTCGAGCCAAAGTTCAACCAACTCCAGAAACTTTGCAGGACCTGAAAACTGCCATCTTGGCATGGGAGAACATTCCACAGCACGTTATAGTGGAATTAATTAATTCCATACCGAACCGCATGACCGATTCTCTTAGAGGTAACACAAGTTTGTAAAAAACATTTTCTCTATGTAAACAATTGTTTTCTTCAAAAATTCCACGCTAATTTTTCCCTTGAGAAACGCGAAAAGTCGACTTGTTGCAATTAAACAGTTTTATTTTAGCATTTCAATTTCAAATTTGCAACAATGTCAAACGGAAATGATAGTGAGTGACTGGCTTCAAAACCACCTTTTTTTTCTTTGTACTACTATTAAGTTAAAAAAGAGACCTTTAAACAAAAATATGCAGGTTGGCTCGATTCAGGTGTCCGGGAAAGTATGAGAACTATGCATAAGTTTCATCAAATTATTTACTTTTATAAACAAATTTATATTAATTTCCGTTACAAAAATATTCTGTTTCTGAATTTTTAATGTTAGGCTGTATGACAGCTTCATGTATTTGCCTCTCCTTCAACTTAGGACGGCACGGCGCGCAATAAAAGCAGCAAATTAAACCTAATAACAGAATACTCTGTATTATTACACCATCCATGCCATGCCCCAAGTAAAGATATTATTCGAAAAATGTTGTCTTCAAGTCAGGAAGATTTTTTTTATTAGTTTCGAAGCCGCGCGTCGGTCCATTTTCTCACTGAAGCACAAAATGCAGGTAGCGATAGCCTGTTGTCAAAATCAAAGGATAAATATTTTGAATATTTCATCCAGTGAAAGAACAGCAAAAATGCCCAGTCATTTCCTGAGAATGTATTTTTGGCTTAGGTACTCGTATGCACTGCCAAATAAATACAAGCCTATCACGCCGTGGAGTTTTCATTGCATGTTTAAGAGCATGGTTAGGACTAAAAATGGTGTTGACTTAAAATAAGTACCTAATAATTGTTGTAACCATTTATTTCATCGTGTGTTGAAAAACGTTATATAAACTTGTGTGTGGATTGCAGCCCGAACTGGATCCTATAATTATACTAATGCTACTAATCCTATGATAATATAAAGTTGTTTGTTATCCTGAGTACCGGGAGATTCCTCAAGTCACCTACGCATTTAAACAAGCACTGGATGTGCTACGTCATTCTCATTATGATGTGTTTATATAAAGATCACCATCGTTGTCAAAAAATAATAGGCTCGTTTTGACATTTAACTTGAATCGATTTATCGTGAGTATCGAGTACTGAGTCGTATGGTTACTTCACTAGTTACGTGGCGGTTGACCATCGAGATAAATCGATTCAAGTTAAATGTCAATACGGACCTATTATTTTTTGACAACTTTATAATCCACCGTGTTGGTGAACTCTTCATTAACCTATTTCCTCTAACTGTGAGCCTTACCACTAGGGATATCCGAAAACAGCAGCTTTTTCCTGAGATTGAAAGAGGAGGCCGAAAATATTTGTTTGCACTTCGATTTACAGTGAATAATGTCAAGAAAAATCACAACAGTGATTTTAAACTAACAATCGTAAAATATTTGGTACTTTACATTTTATTGTTTGGATAATATTATGTTAATCAGTAAACAGGTGATGTGACATAATTAACCTTCCAGTAATAACAAATCGTAGCGCAAACACAGTTCAGTTATTTGATAATATTTACAGGCATTCACGGTATGTAATTCATACTTTAAAACAAATAACGTAATACACGATGCGGAAGGGACACAATTCAAATTTTTAATCAGGGTTACTGTTATTTGTAGGTTATGGGGTAATTGGCAGAAAAACGTGGCGGTTACAAATTATAACTTACGTCGATAATACTGTTTAATAGATCTTGCGATGGATATTTCCCAACATTTCCCTTCCTAGTAGAAAGTCATTGTACTGAACATAAAAGAAAAACAAATTAATGTAACATCATTATCCTAATAAATGTTTAAGCAAAACCAAGTACCTACCTACATTAATTTGTCTAGTAGATAATATTATTATTATTTTATCAATTTTAATGCGCAATTCGGCACACCAAATTTTCCCGACTGCAATGATTTATGATTAATTATTGTCAATTGGATTATCCTCCTCACGCAAATAATTATTTTGCTCTACTGTGTTTTTTTATGGCAATTAACCATTCATCTTCATTGTCATTACAACGGAAGGACGTCTACTGCTGGACATCATAGGCCTCTCCCAAGTTTCGCCACAATGACGGTTCTGTCCTTCTCGCATCCAGCGGATTCCCTCGGCCTTCAATTAACTATTCAAACGAACTTATAATATTATATATTGGTTTAGTCACCACGCTAGATTTAAATAAATGTTCTGTTAACCAGTTCTGTTAGCGATTTTAAATTGATTCATGTTTTAGGTTTTCGAGTTATTTGCCATGATTCATCACACACAATTAATGCACCTTCTAAACACCGTCAAAGTGGGAGACAAAAGCGTGGGAAGTATCCATTCATATTATTTTAATAACAAAAATCTGGTGAATATTAGCCATTTGTTATATCCGCATTAAAATTTTCTTTTCATTTAAATTGCCTTAAAATTATGTATTTGTAAATATTATTATGCAGAAAATCTGGCACTATGTTAATGCGTTTTATTGTGTCGCTAAACCGAGATTTGGCACAAATATTTGCTTGTTTTTGTAGCTTTGTTTAGCAAAGTACGATAGCTTTATAATTCCGTGGCATCCTTTTTGTCAACCTAAAGAATGCATATGTGTGTTGAAAACCTTGTGTGAGCGGTTGAAATATTGTCTAGTGCAAGTCTAGTTTGTCTACTTACGAGTATTTAGAGAAATTGTGTTTTTTTTTACAAATATTTGGTATGGAATTCAAACACGTAGGTAATGGCTTAATCTTGAAGATAAGTGTCTCAAAACCCTATGCTCAAAATTATTTTTATTGTACTACTTCGTTAACATGACGACGTTCGCTAGTTAACTTATATTCAAAGTATTCTGCGGTAAACAGTGAGCGATTGATCAAATACTAACCCCTGCAAAAGCCGCTCCATTCCACCCGAGGCGTTCGTGATCACTTTGCGTGCGTTGCGGCGGGGTCTTGCGTTCGGAGCGGGAAGCGAGGCGAGCTTTGGCCCGAAGAGCGGCCCTCAGCGGCACATTGGCCCGCGCCGCCTCCGCGCGACCGTGCTGGCAGAACTCGACCAATGCGACCCCCAGAGCTAGGGCCAGACCTCCCACTAACACGTAGAATATACCCGCCACTTGGCTTAGTGTCATCTCAGTTATAGTTGTCTCCTTGAAATAAAAACAAGAATCACAAACAGTGCGTAGAGAGAACTGAACATAAAAAAGAGAAATGCAAGGTAAATACAATAATTACCCAAATCTTTATTAATTACCCAAATCCCTAATGTTGATGGTTAGTTGGAACCTTAAATATTGTTTATAATGTCAAAGTAAATTCATTCTACTTTAGGTTCATTCTACTTTACCCATTATCACGTATAAAGGAATAAGTACACAATTTATCAAACAAAAGACAAAATTACGTGTACTTTAAATGTTAAATCTCACCTCGTCTTTGATCACTTCACAATCGGGCTTCTTGTTATAAGTAGACCATTTGCGCCAAAGCTTAGTTATTACGTCGTCCTTTTTCAAATTTACTATCGCCAAGTTTATTGCTTCTCTGGAAAGTAGTCCAAACTTTAGTCTAAAATATGCTAGAATAACCGTAAGTTTTACCCACTCCCAAATCTAAACCGACTTAACGATATTGACTAGCAATTCAATCAAATAAGAAAATAAAACAGACGATAAAAGAAAATGAGTACAGTTTTCCTTTTTGGTATTTTTTATTACGTGATAGTAATAACCGGAGTTAAATATGAATCCGTAGAATTGATTCATATATTAAGCGAATAATATTGTGCCTCGTCATGACCAGGTAAAACTACAGAGCGGTGTTACAATCACGAATAATACAATTACTATTTCATGATGGCTAAGAGCAACCAGTTAAAACAGCTCAAAGCCGTTTCGACTAACGAATTCCCTTCGTTCAATAAACTCGGCCGGTATCTTCAATAGCGGCGCGCCATAAACCCGACGTATCATATAAAATGTAAATTTTAACTTGTTGTCAAAAATCACGTCCGCCAAATCGCATGCCATAAAAATGGGTAGTATAAATTCGAAAACCGGAGTGCACCGCCTTCCCAACTGACGGGGTACCATGTAAATTTACGACTTTTCAGTATTCCGCCGGGAATTACCGTATAGAGCTGAGATTTCAGATAGATAGTAGGAGCTCTTGTCTGTACGGAAATTTACACAGAGTTTGTGCTCATCCCCTGGCGTACGTATCAGCGGGGCGCGGTGGTCGGGGTGGAAGCGAGACAAAACACTTGATATTCCCGTGTAATAAAAATGTTTTAGATAGATACCTACTTTATTTATGCATGCGGATATTTTTTTTATGTAATTTAATCATATTTATTCTTATAATTGGTTGTATAGGCATTATATTATGAATACTGTTTATTTTATTTTATTTTGTTGTTCAACTCATTAAACCTGACTTGAGTTCCGTACGTATTTTTTCGGGTAACCACTGAAAATCAGCGCTGTGTTGTGGGTCCCCCATAGCACAGCATCATGCTGAGTGCAAGCCTTTTTGTCACAGTCATGACGTGCAGTTGCCGACTATTTGTTATTTTTGTGCTCGTGATTATAATGTAGATAGGTTTTTTTTTTTTTAATGTTTACTTGCTCGAGTTTGTGTTTTCCTAGGCACGTGTTTCTGTGACGAATAAAATGATTTTTCTTTCTTTCTTTCTTTTATCATAGTGTCGTTTGTATTTATTTTGCCGTCGAGACGTTGGAAGTGAACGCTCGCGAACGTATCGGTTATTTATATTGACATTTATAAAGGAATCTTATAAGCGTCCCTGTTCATATAACTTTGTTTATTGCTTCTTCATACTCAATTGAAGAGTATTTCATACAATTTTGAGGAAGAATGAACAATATAATTTTTACTTACTGAGCCTATGACATATATACGTATAGTGTACTTGTTTTATATTCAGTACTAGATTATCCGAAGCTATGCTCATAATAACGTTACATTTGGCAAACTGAGAGCGGAGAAGTTCGTCACTTAATTGTACATGTCTCATTGGAAAAGTTTTCAAATGAATTTCTAATATCCATGTTGCAAATCATATTATTTTTGGTTATAGTTTCTGTCGATTTTATGATTAAGGCGACAAATAGGCTTAATCTAAACTAATGTTGCACTTGCTACTTGAGAATGATCATCAACCATGAAGCTGCATATTATCAAGTAGGTGCCCTGTTATGTAACCTACTTTTATATGATACGTCCCTATACTCTGTTATAATAATATGAAACCTTAAATTGGTCGTGTCGTTTTAGCTGTTTTATTACTTTAACAAATTAATGGGTGCTTTAACACTCTTGCAAACGCTCTTTAGACTTTGAGAGAGCAATAACAAAATTGTTATCAATTTTATTGGCTAGATTTATTGGAGCGTTGGCAAATACTTCTACATTTTTTTTTACCGAACTGGACTCCTCTTTTTAGGCTCCATTTGTGTTCTTAATCGGCGGCGACGTATGGCCTAGCTGGATGACGCTCAAATCACATGTCATTGCAAACGTGCGAACAAAAGTGTCATATTTTCAAGCGTTCTTTTTAGAAAATATGTTTGTTTTGTCTTAACAGTTTTCTGTTTAGAATATTTTCAAAACTAGCTTACCTACCGCGATAAAAGTTACACTTTACGATACAGTTAAGTCTTACATCTATTTAAAGTCACTCTCTAATGGGTAGAGTTTTAGTATTAGGTTTTCAAAATATTCGCAAGACAATGAAACACATGCTATTTATACACTTTATAAGCTTCTTTAATCTGCAAACCAGTGGCATACCTAATGAGAAAATCGAGCTCACTTTGAAAAATTAACGTATTTTGTAAACGTTATTTGCAAATTTAAGGACCTACCATGTAATTGGCATTTACATAATTTTACTTTGGGCACAAAAGTGCTCGAACCAAAAGTATTCTAACTCATAAGGCGTGTATTTAGTTAGAAGAAGACACTGCACCCCATAACAACTCCTTGCTGCTTTAAATATATCTTAAATATACTAGGTATAAAATAAGCTATAAAATCACTACTTATTTTAACAGTACCAGATCGTGTTCCCACAATCTCATAATCGATTGTGGGAACAAGATCTGATACTGTTCCGATCATTTACTATCTAGTTTGTCAAATCAGTCTATTATTACACAATGGTCCTTTAATTATGAAGCAACTTCAATTGTTGACCGGAATGCAGCCGTCTGAAAACTGACAAAGCTAATCTTGAAACCCGAAGATATTATAATTTTGATATTACACGGAAACCAATCACGGTTATTGATGATTGAATCGGATTGGATACCAATGATCAATCAATTGAAGTAGCTTTTCGATGTTTAGAAACAATTCGACGCTTTACAAGTTTGATACACTTATCGTAATTGGCTACTACTTATACCTATTAAAATCGATTTAGGTAAAGAAAAACGGCCGCTATAATACGTTACCTGAGAGGCGATCCCTTTGCCGTGGCAATTGCAAAGTTGACGTGCTTATATCGGCAAACACGCGACGGACCGCACGCCTCGCCATCATCAGAATAAGCTGATATAGTTTCCTCATTTAAAACAGGATCCTTCACAAAATTATCCCGTAAATTAAAATAACTGCTCTGAAATTAAAAAAATATTGATTTTATAAAACAGCGTAAATGGGTTAAATAAACTGTGTGGCCCGTTTACAGTAGTCCAAAACGATATTTTGGAAGCCTTTTGCCAAGAGCTATCCGAAATACCCCTACATTATGCTCAGCGATCATATTTTATAGTTTAGTCTTAGCTCCAAGAGAAACATCTTGTTCGACAAAATTTGTTCCTGTCCCTAAAAATTTAATAATGGGATCGTGGCAAAGACTTTTCCAGTAGTTTTAAGAAGTCCGGACCGCCATTGGCTTACAAAAAAAAACAAACTAGCTGAAGCGAATTTACTCGATACGTATTAAAACGACCTCTAATCACGTTTTAGTGAGAAATTCAATATTATACACTCAATAATAATTGGTGATTGTAGAAAATTAATAACTGAAAAAAGGCAAGTCAATGGTCCACAACAGTTTAAAAAAAATATGTACTGGAAAGTCTATGCAACATTACTTTTTTATTTTTGGGGTTTGAAAAAAATATGTTTCCATTTGAGCTATCTCCTAAACTATAATATAAATAATCGCTGAACATACATGCGGGTATCTCGGAAAGCCCTTATATGAGGCTTCTAAAAATCATTTTGAACGGCCACCCTATATATAAATCAAAGAGGTCAAGTGTGGAAAGAAACTGAAAATAAAGTATGTATCAAAAGATTGAGATTGAGAAAATATTTGAGCTTTGAGCAGACAATGTTTCATACTTAAGCTTAAACTTTTTCGGAAATGTTTGGTTGACAGAATAGAATTCGTTTGTTGTATGGAAGCCCCCTTAAATATTTAGTTTATTCTGTTTTTTAGTATCTATTGTTATAGCGGCAACATAAATACATCATATGTGAAAATTAAAAAAATTATGCTTCTTGCGTTTCCGCTCTTTAAGCTTGTTTTCTAAAACTGTAATCTTCAATGGATTTAACCTTAAGCCTTGTGCAATAAATAGTTTCCTATAAAATTAAGTTTCCATTTATTATATCAATCAATCAGATAGATAACCTTAAAGCAAAAACGATTGCACATGTTCAATTCGCATTCGCACTTTTCGCTCCGGCAGATGATTCGCCTTACCAATTTCTGTTTGTTACCTGTATCTTGTAATAGAGCATGTGGTTCTTACTTCGGTATGGGCAACGTTTGGTGCATAGCTGACAGCTGAATTTGCAGGTTCTGCTATTCGCTCCACTATGAGATATGCTGCAAGATTTGCCGTGTAAGAGCAAACTAGGATGAGCGCAAAGAACCACCACACGGTTCCAACTATTCGTCCTGATAGAGACCTGATGGAAGTTTAAAAAAATTGCAGGCATTCAAACAATGCTAAAATTGTACAGAAAAAATACACATTTCTACAGTAAAATAATGAATGATTCTTGTTTGTATGTGTGTTTAAACTTTATATGTAGCATTTGATTGAATAAAACTATAATACAGGGTGCCTAATTCGAAAGTATACAATTTTAAATTAAGATAATTTTTAATACAAACGAAAATTTCCAGATATTATCGCTTAATTATATAATGCAGGCTTGGAAATTTTGTATGAAAAATAAATTACGTAAAATCTCCACCTTTTTCTTTTTGGTTTAAAATCCGATCATTATTCTTCGTGGTTTTCACGAAGTTTTCGTATACTTTATTAAGTTTTAAACTATCATAGTCACAAATGTATGTTTTTAGTGTTCCGAATTGACCACGACACGTCTCGTTAGATAACCCCACAGAAAAAAGTCAGGATCTGTCAAATGTGGTGAATTGGGGGGTCAATTAATGTGAATATTTCTTTGAATTTATTATTTTGGAAACATTTCTTTGAGACTATCGATTATGTTTCGTGCTGCATGGTTTCTGGCTCCCATCTTATTGGAACCACGTATTTTGTAGGTCTCACTGATTTATTTGAAGAAATAAAAAAATACACTTTAGCGATTGACAGTCACAGGAACAGCAGCAGCTATCCTGTAGCTTCTTCAAGGAAGAATAGTGCAAACTTTACCAGTCAGACAAAAATAATATAGCGGTCCTGTGTGGGTTAACAAAGGTACTCTTCTCCACAATAGTGAAAATGTTGTTTATTTAAATTCTCTGTGATCAAAATTATTGAAAATAATTTGTAATCATTTTGATCAGCAGCAAAAAGGGTCCAGTTTTCGGCATTTAGTTTCCGAGATATACGCAGTTTCGTAAAGTTGGGTGCAATAAATTGCATTTCGCGATTTTAATTGATTATTAATTAATGCTCAATTATCTTCAAGTTCAAGGAGTAAATGAGTTTTATAATGTTTCTAAGTATCAGAAATTTTAAAACAATTCAACTTCACATGTCTAATAAAAAAAAAACCCAGTTTTTTAATTTTTTTTTAATCCTTGTTATCGATTGACTATTCTAGATACCGTTTCGTGCCGAACGTAAAGAATAGCACCATCCCATTTCTTCCCGTGGGTGTCGTAAAATGCGACTAAGGAACCTACTAGAGAATGGTCAGCAGCGTTCACTATGCATTTTTAAAACCATACTGCGATCGCCAACCAGTCTGCCAAAGTGGCGATTATGGCAAATCCCCCCCTTTTTTGGGGGAGGCCTATGTCCAGCAGTGGACGTCTTTCGGCTGAAATGATGATTCTAGATACCGAATCTAGTCTTAACTCAATACCCCACACTACTGGACCCTTCTTGTTGGGACGCGCCCACGTTACGTCGCTTTTCATTCCGTTTACGAAAAGGATAAAATTGCTGAAATTAATGCGGTAGTCATGGTCTTACAAATGGGTCTTATTAAAAAAAGCCAGGTAGACGTGTAAAATTTGGCACCAAATGAAAATGGTGGCCAAAAACATTTGTATACATTCGAATTGGCCACCCAGTAAAACTTAAAACTGTTGATATTGACATGTACTAACGTATGAATATCAATAGTTTTAAGTCATTAGGGTTCTTACAAATGGCGTATATTTGTAAATTCAAACATATACCGATCTATTATTTAAGTAGAATGCAGAAATCTCAAGCGCCCTTTTGCGGTCTGGCCACTAAGGCCGAATTTCACCAATAAAACTGAACACGATCAGCACATCTAAACCGTGTTCAACAGATATCAGTGTCATTATTGTTACGGAATATTGACACTGACAGATTTTGAACTCGGTTTAAACGTGACATGTGATCACGTTCAGTTTTATTGGTGAAACCAGCACTAAGAAGTTGCCGCGTACATAATAACGGTAAGTAACATTAAAAAGAAAATGAAATATTCAACATAACAAAGATCCAGCTTGTTTGTAACTACCAAAATACAGTCATATATTCAGGAGCCTCGTAAACTACGATAAACGATAATATTAAAAATGATGCTGATTTAGTGCATCCGTACTAACGATGTTTCTACTCTCTAAGTACGTCAACGAAAATACCGGCCCGACCGAAAATAGTTAATCTGTCAAAATAAGTTTAAAATTATTTTTTTCTAATAAGTAAATACACATCGGGGTTAGGGACAGCTGTCAAATAAATCTTAGTTCGAGCCCTGAACTAATTATTTATTATTTTTGTCCGTAAGTGATACGGAGTAGAAAACGCCCGGAACTTCGGCCGAAACTACGGATTTCATGATTAGAGACTAGCTTTATATAGTATAGACCTGGCTTTATATTTGGGAACAAGATAGATAAGTGAATGATCGATAATCCGAGAGCACATAGTATTAAACGATTAGTTAAGAAAAACTAGTGTTCATTATGTAAACAGCGCCGTATAGTTTTTGGAATCCGTTATCAATATCCGTAGGCAATTAGATAAGTAATAATGTTTCTTTCATTTTCCAAGCAAAAAACCCGAAAAACTGTAGTCGTAATATTTTTTATTTTTATATTTTGGTTGTAACTGGCGGAATGTCCACTGTTTTTAATTGCTTAGTTCAAAACAATGCCACGAAAGAGTTCGACAGCAGTTCAATACAAGGTTTTTGAAAATCGTACTGCAAGCTTAATATCACACGCGTTTGTTAATTGTTTTGTGTACCAACACATATTTCGCTTTAAATTACGAGCGTTTGTGAAAATAATATAAATCTCATAGAGCTAATATTCCATTGCAGATTTTTTCCTGGCTACGTTATTTGATTGCGATTTTTATTAAAGCATTTCCTTCAACTGCGCTTCAGTGCAAATGCCTTACACAGTCTCCGTTTCGAATCAATGGAAGATGGCGATACTCGAACAAATATATCGGTATAGATATTGTCGATAACAATTTAGAAGAGATCCGATGAAGATTTATAAATGTTCAAGCCATTTTTTTATTTTCAATTATCACATTTATTTTTATTATCAATCGCAGTTATTATTTTTCACGAAGTATGAAAATAAAATTGAATATTGTTGTATGATTTTTGAACGTATCAAGTGATTACAAAAAAACGAAATGTGCAATAGGATTGTTACAAATACATATAAGGCCCTCTATGTATAGAAATATACATAGAGGTTGCTAAATTATATATACCTACAGCTAATGAAGATTACTGCCTGCTGTTTCGTCGGTACTGCCAAGATTACAACACTGAGGCCCACTTGCACCAAATATTACTAAATAGTTTAGCGCTAAACGTTTTTAAAAAACATACTCTGTCTTTGTTATCTTTAAATGATTGAGAGAAACAGAAAGATGTTTTAAATTCGTTCGGCGTCAAATGTGTTTAGTTATCGTCTCTCGTGTCGGCTTTTTGGCGCGAAATGGGGATTTGCCACTATACGAACTGAATCAGTCGGTCTGAACCAGATCGGATGGCGAATCCGGCATAATTGACATCGGCCTAATGTAGGTCAATTGACAGATGAGAGGGTAACCTCTTCTGAACCAGCCTATTTGGCGCGAAAATGGGTGTGCGCCACGAACGAGCTGAATCAGTCGGACTGAATCAGACCGATTGGCGAATCCCGCATAATTGACATCGGCCACATCGGCCTTATTAAGGCCGCTCGGCGAAAGAGAGGGTATATACGTGGTGCAACTGAGCCTAATAGCCCAGGAAACATAAGTTAAATTAAAGGCACATACATAAACTCACGCTTTCTTCCCATGGGGCTAGTAGTGCAAAAAGTACAGAATGCCTCCTGCTACAATCCTAACATACTCCTTTAGGCGAATCTGGCAAATAAATCTTAGTTAAAATGTATCACACGGTGATACATTTTAACTAAGACATAGGCCTCCCATGCACTCTCGCTCCGAACTATGGGCTGAACCAGGGCCAGGCGCGAGAGATCGCCGCCGCCGATTGCCTCCGTGAGGACGGCGGAGCTCCGCCCAAGCCGGGCAGACCTCCACCGTATGCTCCACCGCTTTATCCAGAAGGGGAACCTCCCGAAACAACCGTGTCCGGTGAGGACCTACGTCAGGCGGAAGGTGAGGACGCCAAGGCGCCTCTCTAGCCATTCCTCAAAGAGGGGACTTATCGCCACAATAGTGGCGTGCCCAGCGCTGGGTTGCGACAATCGCACTCTCCATGTCGCCATGAGATCCCGCCAGAGCTCTGTCCGCTGAGCCGTGATTTCTCGCGGCAGCGGAGTTTCACCCCGGCGTTTCACCTCCTCGCGCCACTCCCAGATGTGCGCGAGGACTTTTGCCTCCAGATCCTTGCCGGACTGCCGCCAGCAGTCTGGCAAGGAGGTTCGCTGCCTCACGGGAGACCGTGCGCTAACCCCGTACCAGCCTGACGGCCATAACCCTTTGGGATGCGTTCAACCACCGGGCTGGTCGCAACTTCAGAGAACGCGCCCGCACCGGTGCCTCGTAAAGGGCCATGGACCCCCTAGATTGGGCAGAAGCCGCTTCAAAGCAGCCAGGCCTTCTTCAGTCTGAGAGACAAACGTCTGAAGTGCTCCACGAAGTTCCACCGGCTGTCGAGCACGAGTCCCAGGTACTTCATCGTCGATTCGACATCGATGTGAACCCCTCCCGCCGTTATCTGGGAACTAGACAGTGGCGCGTTCCGAGGACTATAAAAACACATGACCTCGGACTTGTGCAATGCCACCTCGAGTCCCAATTGCCGGATCCTGTCGACGATTGTCGCAACCCCACGTGTCGCCAGTTCGGCCGCCGCCTCATGTGACCTCCCCTGCGCCAGGACCATCGTGTCGTCAGCGTAGCATACCACGCTAGGGAGGTCGGCGCGCAGCACCCAGTCGTAACAGATGTCCCACAGATGCGGCCCCAGGACCATTCCTTGTGGGACACCGCACGACATCTCTCGCCGGTTCCACTCTCTGTGGTGACCGGGGTAGGTCAGCATCCGGTGATACTGGAGTGCCTCCCTAATGCAACCTCAGGGCAGGGTATTGAAGGCATTAGCGATGTCAAGAGACACCGCCAAGACGACCCCACCCCAGGCAACAGCATCCCCCGTCGTGAGGGCTCGAACAGAGCAGCGCATGATGACATCCACCGTAGAGCGCCCCTTGCGGAAACCAAATTAGGTCTCCACCAAATCCGGAGGGCGGTCTTCGCCGCTCTGTACCCTTCGTACAGCTCCGCATGGATGGCTTCCGTATCCGGAGGGCAGATACGGAGCGTGCGGTGCCTGGAATACTGGTGGCGCGCAGCAACGCACGCCTCGCGTAAACCGGTTAGCTCCCGTGACCACCAGCACACCTGGCGCCGAGCAGTCCAGGCTGGACCCGGGGCATTGCCATGTCACATATTTCGGACATGGCCTCCCGGAACCACTCCGCCTTGTAGTTGATGTCAGGCCTGTCCAGTGATAACACCCAGGCCTGCACGATCGAGGCTTCCAGGAGGAGCTCCCGGTCCAGCTGCTTCAGCGACAATAACGATACCTTGTAATTGAAAGGATTTTTATAAAGAACACTTAGATAATACATTAAAAGAAACTATAGAATGGTTAGACAATAATAACTTAAAAAATCATTCAAATAAGACTGTAATTAATAATTATGCATTTTATCCAACGCGCATTCACTCTTTGCAATCTTGACTTAACATACAATGACATAAGACTTACAATAGATCGGAATTTTAATTGGAAGGTGCATATAGAGGCCCTGACTAAAAGGATAAGCAGTAGTGCGTACCGTACGCCTTGTACGCACGCACTGATAACATATATGCGTTACTAACTGTTTACTACGGGCCAACTGAACCTGTTCTCAGATATGGTGTTATTTTTTGGGATAACTCAACTAATAAAGAAGTTGCATTTAAAGCACAAAATAGATTTCTCAGAGACATAAACACCGATAATTGTAAGCCCTTTTTCATTCGGTATAAAATATTGACATTGGCGCATCCGTTTATATTCTGGAAACAGTAATGCTCGTTAGAAATATAATCTTTTATTTTGACATAGAATATATCCAATTTTTCTTGCACGCTGTTTACCCTACCATATAGGTGGTACAGACAAATTGCATCGTTAACCCAACATTTGAAGCTCAGATATCACGAGAACTACTTTTCCTAGGTGGATCTTGTGCAGTACTTTTTGTGCAGAATTTAATAAAGAATAAATGAATAAAAATTTTCAAATGCTGGGCAGAGATAGGTAACCTCAATTTTTTTAATGACAACTAATTTAACTGCAGTAGTTATCAAATATTGGAAAGTTTTTGTTGTTTGCTTACTAGTAGGAAACCATTACTGATATTTGTATAGATATACAGATGAACAAAGAAACAGGTCTGGTAGATAAATAAAACGATACCGCTATTAATAAAACTGTACGTATAATCTTTAGATGACAAAACTATTTTACCCTGTTTGTGAGTTGTCGACGCCATTGTTTTCAAAATGACATTTCAATATTAAATGAATTAATAAACATTGTTTTATTAATTTCAAACCAAATATTGTCTGTTTTGCGTTAGATCCCCATTACCCACATTTATTCAAAGCTAAATCTAAATCAAAGCTCAATATTTTTAATTATCTGTTACGAAAATCTATGTGCAAAGCTTTGTCAGCTCCAGCAAGTTTTAGAAATATCACGTAACGAGGCTTCTTAATAATGTTAGGGTTGCTTTCCATGGTAAATTCTGCATCTTGCTCGGTGTAATCTTGTACGGAAGTTAAGATGTGCTACACTTGCTTGATTGCGCTCGCACCATCTCACATACATTTAATATGAGCTAAAATGTAATATAATGTAATAGCTATAGTAAGTTTACATGTTGAACTACCAGACATTCAAACATTATAGGGTTTCAATACAAAATACAGCGGTAAATTATAATATTATGGGAACCCGAACTACAAATAACTTTATTGGAATGAATATAGGCATAAAAGAGTCAGTAAAAGTCTGAAGATTTTAGAACAGTATTCAAGCATTTTATAACCTAAATACTAGCTGACGCGACAGATGTCGTCTTGTCCAATTTCCATTCATTCATACAAAAATCCCATAGAAAAAAAAACGTTCTTTTTCCCAAATATATAAATTTTACGGGAAACTTTTCCAATTTTTCCTTCCATGGAAATGACATTCGGACTATTACGAATATTTTAAAATAAAAAATTTTTAAATCGGATGTCGACCACTGCGAGATTAGGGCGGCTCTCGAGCAGCTAAAGAACAACAAGGCACCTGGTGATGACGGAATAATGACAGAGCTCCTTAAAGCGGGCGGGGCTCCAGTCCTGAGAGAGCTAGCAAGTCTCTATATCCCCGTCATCTAAAACGGTACAACGCCCGAAGCGTGGAGCAGAGGTGCGGTGGTTGAGTTCTCCAAAAAAGGTGACAAAACCTTGCTGAAGAACTATAGACCCATCTCACTTCTGAGCCATGTATACAAGCTGTTCTCGAGGGTCGTCACGAACCGTCTCGCCAGGAGACTTGACGAGTTCCAGCCACCAGAACAAGCCGGTTTCCGAAAAGGCTTCAGTACCGTAGACCACATCCATACTGTTCGGCGGGATTGTGCAGAAGACCGAAGAGTACAACCAGCCGATGTGTATGGCATTTGTGGACTACGAGAAAACCTTCGACTCCATCGAAATATGGGCAGTTCTAACCTCTCTGCAACGATGTCGAATTGACTGGCTGGTGTCGGTCGCCATCGCCGTGCTGAGGTGTTTGTATGATGCTGCAACGATGACTGACCAGATCCAGGATAAGGAAACCAGCTCCATCCAACTACTCAGGGGGGTGAGACAGGGGGATGTGATATCCCCGAAACTGTTCACTAATGCTTTAGAGATTGAGACGCTGGACTGGACTGGACAGGGTATCAACGTAAACAGCGAGAACATCTCACACATTCGGTTTGCGAGTTAGATCAGATGCTGCACATCCTTAATGGTGCCTCTCGCTGGGTTGGCCTTGACATGAATTTAGACAAGACGAAAGTCATGTACAATTCGCACGTATTTCCGAGTCCAATTCACATCGAAGGGTCGCTTCTCGACGTGTGAAAGAGTACGTCTACTTAGAGCAAGTTGTGCAGCTTGGTAGGCACAACTTTGAGAAAGAGCCGACAGAAGGATCCAGTTAGGTTGGGCAGCGTTTGGAAAACTTCGCCAAGTCTTCTCGTCGCCAATCCCGCAGTGTTTAAAGACTAAGGTCTTCAACCAGTGCCTACCAAGCTGCCCATTATGACCGAACGACTTATACGGTGCCGAAACGTGGACACTGACAGTCGGGCTGGTCCACAAATTAAAGTACGCTAAACGAACTATGGCGCGGGCTATGCTCGCAGTTTCTTTGAAGACTAAGATCAGAAATGAAGTTATCCGGAAGAGAACCGGAGTTACCGACATAGCCTGCACAGTAAGCAAGTTGAACTGGCAGTGGGTTGGCTATGTTTGTCGAAGAACCGATGGCTGGTGGAGCAGACGAGTCCTGGAGTGGGGACCGCGTATCTGCAAGCGTAGTGTGGGTCGCCCCCCAGTTAGATAGACCGACGACCTTAAAAAGGTGACTGGGACAGACTGGATGCGGAAGGCGGAGGACAGGGTATTGTGGCGCAGCTTGGAAGAGGCATATGACCAGCAGTGGACTGCTATAGGCTAAGTTGATTGTTCTCAAGTGATGCACTTACCAACGAACAGCATTTCATTTTTATTTATACACTATAGTAAATATAGAAATTATAAATAAACAAGCTAGAGTCTGTAATGTTAAAATATATAGAGAATAGATGTAAAAACATTCGTCCTACTAGTCTCTAGGTACGAGTACAATCAAATATTTTTTGTCTACTCTTATCAAGTCAGACCACATAAATCTACGATGCTGAGCACACTATTGCAAAGAAAACTATATTTAATCACTTGATAAAAAGATCAAAATGGCGTACACCTTTGACCGATTTCGAGTTGACATCCACCTTAAACCTTTTATTATAAATGGCCTGGCGGTTTTATGAATTATAGATGAAAAAAAAGTGTCAGTCTGTCGGTTAATAAGAACTGCCATTAATTGTAAAGCAGATGGTTGAATGTCATTCTGCGTTATTGACATTACGACGTAATATAAAATGCTTAGTCGGTAAAGCAGATTCTATTATGCAATGAGCAGACAAAAATAGCCCTTAAGGTCACGAACATATTTTGAATGTGACCGTACCTACTTGTCTGATTTATGAATTATGCACCCAGGTAAACTATAAATGATACACGATTGGTATAAATTAATTTAGTTTTCTATACCTCCGTACCGGGGAATAGACATCTTAGTACGGAATACCGAAAAGGGTCTCCATCCTCTTCAAAAACTCATAAAGGGATATGCAATATACTAAATATTGGATTCACAGAAATAACAAGCTGATTCTATTGAACTTCCTTTTACCCAACGTATTCTTGTACACAATGTAATATGTACCTCCTATCTTATATCCAAAGTACGCGCAATTTAACACACGACATGGAATTTAATCTAGAATTCCATAGCTTGCTCGACTCTTTATATTGACCGCATTACTTAAAATGCTTGAGTATTGGCAAACGCCGCTGTTGTTTTCCATTTAGTTTTTTATGTTGAATATTCCTGAATCGTTATGTGTAGTTGGACTTTATAACATACCTCGGCACCACATCGCTGCCTTGTTGCATAAAAGATCCGAGTGAAAACCAGAATGAATTCCAAATACTGAACTCGTTATGTAAGATTATCTAAAAGAATAAAAAGTATTGTTAAGTTATGTTTGATTTAAGTTTTATCCAGTTAAAAGACTAAAATCTTACCTCACTGGTGCTACTCATGGTGTGGTCCAATTGTGTATCAGATATGGAGACAGATTTCCATTCATGAGGAGAGAATCTTGATACTAAGAAAAGTACAATGCTGACGGCGAAGAAGCTGAATAATACACAGAGCTGCAAAACAAACGTAATTACTAGAATATACACTATCGCTGCGTGTGGAATTGAAAATAATAGATATAACGTGCACCCACATTTAGTGTCGGTCTCATAATGTTTACAAATGGTGGTTGTTTGTGGGGTCTCATGAATTCACGTACGAAATTCTAAGCTCTCTAGTTTGTTTGTATTATAACATGAACTGCAAGCGTCGTTGTGTAAGCTATTACTTAACTTTATTGCTATTTACAATATTAAAATTTTCTTATAGTTTCACGCAGTTCTTTCATGCATAACTTGGACAGTATTCTTGATTTAATTTGTCAAGTTTCATAATTTAAATTTTCATATATTCCTGAGTACAGCTTAACTACTGAAAATTATTATTTATTGGTAGGCCCATACTATTTGAAATGCATGATAGTAATTTTCTACAATCTCTAGATCCTAAGTAGTCTGTGTCGTACTGAATAGTGCATTCGACCCAAGAACTGTCATAAACATTAATAATAATTATTATTTAGGAACGAAATAAACATGGTATTATCGGCGAAATGTTTGGATACGCTTGTGGCAGGATGTTAAGTCAGTTGTTATATACATCGAGCCTCTAACTTTGCTTACCGCCGTCGCGTTTTCTACTTGTATACCTTTAAATATTCCTGTATATTTTTCCTTATTATATTATTTTGGATACTTTTGAGTATTTCATCTTTAGGCCTCTTTCTCACATACGTACCTACCCTCACAATTAGAAACGTCTGCTTAGCCATAATGTTTAAACGTCTGTGCAACGTGTATAAATAAATAACGTCAAAAATAATTAAAAATAATATAGATATAGGTATAGTTTATTAGTTAAGACGCTGACAACAGGTAAACCGCTGTCACTGTTAGATTGCATACAAAAGAAAGAGAAGCGCAATGACACAACGCTTGTAATTTATTGAAA
The DNA here is from genome assembly GCA_948098905.1 of Tiliacea aurago. Lineage (NCBI taxonomy): Eukaryota > Metazoa > Arthropoda > Insecta > Lepidoptera > Noctuidae > Tiliacea > Tiliacea aurago. Next base: position 22,555,673 of record OX402576.1, read on the forward strand.
AATATGAAGCAATTATTTATTTACTCAAAAATGAGTTGAGTAATCGAAAATAAAAACAACCAAGTTCTGCATACAAATAAGACGTTCTTGTCTGGTGTTCTTGAATACCAACCGTACTTTGATATTTAATACAGATATTTTGGATTGAAACTCAAAGTAAAGGGTAAGTTTACCGTTAATTTGTATCGATACTTTTTTTCTAAACGTGTTTTGGCAACAACCAAGTTCTGAGAAATATGTGCAAGAATAACATATATTATTCCGCTACCACAAACTTTATAGATTTGGCATATTTTTTGTTTAATCCTACTATTATCATTTACCTCTTGTCAGCGCCTTAAGTACTTACCTACAAAAAATTTGTGATTTTTCAAGTCTCTTTCAGAAATTAAGGCAATTGCTCTATACAATGCTTTTGTTCGGTTTACTTTAATAAATTGCGAATAAAGTTTATGAGCAGTTTACATTCAAATACCGTAGGTTGACCTCGTAATTTTTACTAAACTTAGGTTGAATGTAATTTTGCACGTCAAAAAACGATGAGGATTATTTGTCTATGTGGCAGTTTGATAGTTTCAGCTTGAGTAAAGTTTTAATTTTGCGAATTGTTGTCAAAAGTGGTAAAGCACTTAAATTACGATTACAACCTCTTTGAAAAAGGTCTACCACTTTATTCCAGAAGTAAATACCTCCTTAATTAGGCTATTTGACCATTTTCTTGATTATAGTTACACAATACACAGTCCTAGATAAATTAAATTTAACGCACAGAAAAAAGAAAAAGTCACAAATAAAACGAACACAAAACTGGCGACTCACCCATATTTCTTTTGATAATGGTCGAAGGAAACTGAATGTGTCCGATAACTGCTTCGGCGTCCTTGTGTAAGTGATCGGTGTGTCCATTGAGAGAAACGGCTCGCTGAAGTCCACTAATCGCTCACGGTCAGGTGTTACGGCTAAAGGGGCGACCGCTATGTCGGCCTCCTAGAAACGGTAATTATTTTAGTGTGTTTCTATAAAAATAACGATGAATTAATCTTCTTTTAATGTTTTGGCTCAGTCAGGAGGCCGCATTATAAAAATACAATGTTTAGGTTTTACGTACTTAATAAAATTACATTCATTAAGATTTGGATCATATCAGCCAAGACTTATTTTGTTTTTTTTTTACTCTACTGCTTTGTGTTATATTTATGCCAATACACGTATTATCATTATTTCTTTTGGTGTTTTATTGTTAAAAGACACGACTCGCGCGCATCGAAATAACCTATAGTCGGCGGCCGACTATACGTTTGGTGCGAACGCGGATTTTATAATCAAGAAAACACCACTAGCACTTAAGGCTCTTACAGACTCACGCGATATCACGAGTGCGACAGGCAGCGACATAGAAATTGTGCTACTAGTGTCGACCGTCGCGCCCGAGATATCGTGTGAGTCTGTAAGAGCCTTTATATAATATAATGTGGTGTATTTTTGTTTCACCTTATCGTTTTATAAATAAACCGTTAATAGGTGCACGCACACTCTACACGAGTTATTTTAAACATGTAGGTGAGCGATAAAGGACTACGGCTATAAAGGATACTAAGGATGAAAGTAGATTTTATCATATTTACGAAGTTACCTGCCAACTTAATTTTTAATAGAAATACGGTGCTGCACCGAAATTGCTACTGAGGTAATTGTTCATTTAAGAATATCTATCAAGGGAAGTCCATGTACCTGTTATAATATGTCAAATTACACCTTTAGTTAATTTAGACTTTTGTGTTTAGGCTTACTCTATTATTAAACGATTAAAGGCTCTTACAGACTCACGCGATATCGCGGGCACGACAGGCACCGACAAAGATATTGTGCTACTAGTGTCGCGTCGTGCCCGCGATATCGGACCAGTCTGTACGAACCTTTAAAGTTAATTTACCAAATTATTAGAAGTGTCAAGTTTTATGAATAAGTAGGTAATGGAAGTATGTTGTACAGTTTGATATTTTATTGGCCGCATAACAATTAACTCAGTCAAATTCAATGCCTATGATAATTTTCGAATGCTGAACAGGAACTATACAATCTACTTTACCTTCATAGTTAAATAAAATTACACTGATATTCTCAGTGTAATTACACTGGTATTCTCAGTGTAATTACACTGATATTCTCAGTGTAATTACACTGATATTCTCAGTGTAATTTTATTTAACTATGAAGGTAAAGTAGATTGTATAGTTCCTGTTCAGCATTCGAAAATTATCATAGGCATTGAATTTGACTGAGTGTGTGCATTTTCAGTCTTTTAAAACGGCCCTGTGCACTCTGTTTTACTAAATATAGTTTTATTTACGTTTCCCTCAAGGTACATAATGTAACACCCGAGATAAGGGATACTAACCCCCGCAAATATTTCATTAGACATTGAGACAAGCTATGAAATAACATAAAGCGCACACACGACTGAGTCATATGGAGACAAAGAGCTTTAAGGGTAAACCTTCACTTGATATTAGATTTGCCGTCAAATTTCTTCGTTAACTTAAGCGAGACTGAAACGGACAAAAACCTACATAACAACCAACATACTTTAAGGCTTCTACATACTGACGCGACTTGTCGAGCGACGTGACACCGGTAGAACAATTTCTATGAAAAATTCAAGGAAGTTGTTCTACCGGTGTCGCGTCAGTATGTAGAAGCCTTTAATCTCGAACTCAATAAAACAAAAATGTTCTATTACGATACTCAGTACTTTGTTACGAAAACTTGCCTCACAATTATCAATTTACTTATTTAAAAAAAATCACAGCACTGTTTGTTTAGCATCTAGCAATGCGTTCCCGCCGTTATTCACTGGTGAAGGTAAAAAGTCACGAGTCCTATGCACCAAATTGTGGATTTGGATTAAAGTGCAACACTGGCGCGCTACATTTTTTCCGCCGCGGACGTCCATTTTCTCCGCACCGCGACAGGAAAAAAGAAACGAATAAAATTTTACTAGTCTACTGTGGGATAATATATAGAGTCGTCTGCATGGGTCTCGGTCTTGGGATATTTATACTTCACTGAGATTGATATTGAGCAAAAAGTCTACAGCATCCGCTGACAGAAGCCGTTGCTTCATAAAATATCAAAGTTTCAATATACTGCTTATTTATCTTGACGTATAAAAACCTTAAACAAACTTCAGGCTTTGTACTGCAGTGGTTAATGGAATTGAGATTTACTTTTTTCGTACGTGCTTCCATTTTAAAATAATCCTGTATTACTTTCGACGTAGACGGTGTGTATGTGTGTTTTTTTGGTTTACGGTTGAAGCATTGGTCATAATGTAATACATCCCACCGACAGTCGTAAAGTTTGCGACTTCCTCGCGTTATTATATTACCGGGGTGTATGTGAAATAATATTTCTATTAGCGAGACATCAACCGTCGCCTTTGTTTACCGTGTTAGTTAATATGATTTTGACTTAAAGCTCTTCCCACACGAGTACTCGTAAATAAATGGCAATAGAAATATTATTTTAGTGTATTTTTTGTAACCGTTTGATTTATCTTATGTACTCGATTCTTGATAGGAGCATTCTTTAAAGCTTGTAAGCTAAGCCTAGCACCTTCATTGATAAATTATAAATGATTTATTTCTATAAGTAGGTTTATGCAAACACTTTTACACGTCAAAAATATTTGAAAAACTAGTTGGGTCCGCTGTTCCTTATACGACTACTCTGAGAAGAGGAGGAGTTTCTTGCCCGTTCTTCTCCATATGTACCTACTACGCTTTGAAATGGGCAACTAGCTTCATATTTCTAGCTGACCGACTCCTTGACAATTCAAAAGAGCCTGTAAATGGTTTAATTGAAATAAATGCTTTGAGTTTGAGTTCGTAAAAGCACCGAAACGGACTCAAAGGTCACCGTCTCTTTTAAAGTCCAGATATAATATTGGTCAGATCATGTGAGGACCACACAGATTTGAGTGAATCTGTCCAGTTAGGCACGCACGTTTGTCAGTAATCGTTTTACACGATTACTGACAAACGTGCGTGCCTAACTGGTCACTGGAGCCAACTGGAGCTCAACTCAGACCTTAAGAAGCTTAACGACTTGACGAACAACACCAAAGAAAATAAATCTGGTCGTAGGCCGCATAAAGTACTCAAACTGCCAAGTCATGATGAAAACTAACTAAAGAAAGAGAAAAAGGAATGACTACCACGGAACAATGACCTGAAGTTGTTATATATAAGTGTTAATAAAGCGTTTGGTGTTGGGTTATACATATGAGTTACAAAAGAAGACAAACTAATCAAATCAATAGAACAATAATAATAACCCCACTGCCGAGTTTAATTTCCCGAAACAGATCTATGGTGAGGAGCCATACCAGATACATATACCCGCAGGGCATGTAGCGACCTGCTGGGCAGTAGCGATCCCACGGACCCGATCTCCCAGGAGAAATCTTGTTCCTCATTTCTGGTTCCTTTCACGTCTCTCATTTCGGGTCAACAGTATCCGCTTTTATAATAAGTTACCAAAGTCGGTTACAGAACTTAGCGATGGAAAGTTCAAAACCCACATCAAACGTGTCCTTGTTCAAAAAGCATACTACAAGATTAAAGACTACGTTGAAGACAAGCAAGTTTGGCTATGACTTCTTCTGCACATGTTGCTTCACTGGTATCTCATTAACGGCATAACGCTATATATAAATGCCGATTAACTGCTCCCAAATTACGATGTTAAATGTTATTTTATTATTTTTACCTACCGTGAGATTGTTATAATCGTTTCATTATTTGACATTATACATATACCTACAATTTTAATTTCAACAATCTATTATTGGTTTTTGTAGTCAGGATATTAATTGAGATTTGTTACGGTTGTAATGGCAATCATGTCATTAGGTTTAAATAGATTTTTATTCTTTTATTTATATTTTGTGAATGTAAGAACGTTGTAGGCTTATTAGACTGCAGATTTGTAGCCCATTTTCTATTTTGTTTAGCACCTGGTATTTGTTGACAAGCCTTTTGAATTGGCTTTGATGATGAAAATGAATTGGAAAACATTGTAAAAGCCAAATATTTTTAAAAGAATAACCGTGGAGTTCTTGCCGGTTCTTCTCCTCCATAGGAAACAACCAATTGAAACGTGCACCTAGCTTCTGACGTTTCATAAGTGCCCATGTAGGTTTATGTGAAATAAAATGTTTTGATTTTGATTCTGGCTTGCCGTAATTGACCGGCTAGAGTAAACACTGACGAGGAACAGAGCTCCCGGCTCTTTCTTGCCGGGAGGAAAGTAGTATTCCAGTAAGATGCTGGTAGGGATCTTGATAGTTCTTCCGTGCCCCGGGATTTCCTGGTAGTTATGGAATACCTGTTCACTCCTGAAGCCTCAATTACCTCAGGATATGTTGCTCCCTTATCGCTACGTCACTATGTGCTAGCGACAGTTTCCAGGGGTCCATTATTGAGTGTTCAAGTCACCCCCTGCCATTTTATCCGTGTATATTATATATATCATTGGTCAGGCAGGGGCCATAGTCTTTCCATAATTTTAGTTAACCAGTCCACTTTAGCCATCTGACCCCATATATACCATAACGTAACTGACATGTATAAAATTAAATAAAGGCAATAATATATTAAACAGTTCACATAATATAACTCTTTGACATATAATGCATGAATGATAGTGATTTCAGACCCTAAAGAATAAACCCGTTATCACATATTTATGAAAATAGTTAAAAGCGAAATACGAATATTCTAAATTATGAAACACAATAAATAGACAGTCGCATTTTGGCGTCAAATAGTGAATAATTTTAGATTTAATAACAGTTTGTATTCGTTTGTTACTGAATGATGTTTAGACCACCAAATGAACTATGTAAGTTGTTATGTAATGAAAACTGTCTCGACTCGACCTAAGTACACACTGTTAGTCACCTGTTTAACTTCTCAAGTTACTCGTATAAGTTGTTCTCAGTTCGTCTTGTCTGTTTGTAATTTAACTTTTTGGTTATTGAATAAGTAGCTTAGTACTTATCATGATCATAGTATCGCGAATTAGATAATTACAAAATAAAATAATGATTTTTGTCTAAAAGGGCCGGTCGTACTTTCTATGGTTTTTCAACATCTTTTGTTTTTTGAGAGAAGAGAAGATAATAACACAATAATGTACCTAGTCTAGGATTTTGGCAAACATATTTCTTTAATTGGAAATCTTTTATATTAGAAAAGTGAATGGGCTCTATAACCCGACGCCTTTGTTTCACTTGAAAACAGTTAAGGCGTAGACCATCCATTCGCATGTTTTAATAGTAGGTAGGTAATTAGTGAGAGTTATAAGATTGTCAAACTGATTTGAATATTCCTTATTTAGCTCTTACTAACGGTCTATTAAAGGTTTTCGTTGGAATTTCTCCTGAAAGGCTAACGAATTTAAATCTATCACAATCACGATTTCTACGAATTTGAACTATTTTGATACCATTGCTGTGTAAATCATTTGTCTGAGAGACTAAGAGTCTGATAAGATTTTTTTTTTTTAAATTACATGCCGTCTAAGTGATTTTAACTATAAATACTTAGTTTTAATACGTACTTTTCTCATGATGTCGCCAACTACGCCGGTGTAGATATCTGGTGTAGCATCATTAGCGTACTTAGCATCCTTCAACAGCTTTATTTTGTCTAAAACAAAAGTACAAATCCGAAATATTAATAACCTATAGTATTCAACTATTTCATAAATAAATGAGATGATTCCTAACAGATCTATATCTATAGATACATATTTTAAAATGAAATCGCTTTTCGTGTGTCTGTCTGACTGCGTTGTTCCTCTAAAATCTGACCTCCACAACCCAGTAACTGGGTAATACGATACCCCTTGGTAACACAGGTTGTCAGACTTTTGTGCTTCTGACGACCCGTAACGACTGTCAAAGATCCACGAATGACCACCGGGACCAACATCTTAACGTGCATTCCCGTCTCGGTATGTAAAGATGGTCACCCATCTACGGACCAACCCAAGGCAAGGGTAGCTTAACCTGATGGATCGATCCGTGTGGCTGTTATTACTTCACCACGAGCTCCTCGTTGTTCTTCTAAATTACGCAACAGATTTTGCTTTGGTTTTCACCGTTATTGAGATAATTTATTTCGGAAGGTTTTTATCGCTGATAGCACACCTCCGCCACACCATAGCAGCGAAACCACAGTAGTTCAGTTGTACTGATTCGCGTCATGTTCCGCTAGTCGAATCGGATGCGAGTAGCGGAACATGACGCGAACCAGTACAATTGAACTACTGCGGTTTCGCTGCTATGGTTTCGTGGTGGAGGTGTGCTACCAGCGTAAATGTAATGCATTATTAATGAATTTATTTTTATGAAAGAAAACTCGATGTTTTGTCAGTACATAGAAACCGTACGAAGCAGCGTACCCGCCCGGGTGGCTATTATTTTTATAAGACAAACACGTTTCTTTTTTACTTTTATAAAAACATATGTATTTTTGTTGTTGACTTCGTAATTTATACATTAGACAATAGTTCCCAAAAAAAAAAACTTATCTAAGGTTTAAACTCCTATCCAACTATCACAAATATACCTTGTCGTTTTATGGCTTGCAAGTAAAATTCAACCTTATGGTAAAGCAATTACGACGTTACGTATAGTACGATCTGCATCTACTGAATCATAAAATTTTCATTGGTAATCCAGCGTACAACCTACACGGAGTCGGACTGATATGTTAAACCATTCGTAAAATCGGAATTCACTTTAATATTTCCACAATTAAAATGAATGCGTTGATTACAAATAAAATTTATCGCAGTATGACAGAAGCTTAATAAGTATTAAACATTGATAATATAACTCCCATGCTGCTTCTTTTATTTTATCATCGACATAAATGCAAACTTTGCTACTGTAGTACAAAGCTCTCCACTCTCATATTTCCATAAATCCTGCATCTAACTGTTTTAGTTATCTATAATAATAGATATAATAAATCTGAAGAGTTTGTTTTTTTTTGTTTGAACGCGGTAATTACTGAAACGACAGTTGTATTTGAATAATAATTATTACATTTTATTCAAAGGAGCCGAACAAAAAGAAAACATGTCAGAAAAAGCGCTAAGCGCTAAGCAAAAACGAAGTAGTGGATGCATGGGCGATGCGACGCGACGCGGTGGTTCGGTGGCCGAAATTTCACGTAGACGAACTCGCTATAGCGAGTTCGTCTACGTGAAATTTCGGCCGGAGCAGAAGCTATAACAATTCACCAACATTATAGCAAAATTAATTAATAATATCACTATTTTTAACATAAATAATCCTTTTTTCCTTTTATGATATTACGAGCTCGTTCATGGATCTGCAAGTTACAGCACCACTTGCCATGGCTATGAAAGAGCCCATGGATGGGTTGACAGGGATTCACACCATGAAGACCCCTCCGTGTAAAGGAGACTGCGTTATATCATCAGGTTGTAGATAGCACACGCGTATCTATGTATGAGAATCACTCCACGGGGCGGGTCACATGCCTGAAAATCGACAGTTTTTGGCCGAAAAGTGGTCTGATCTCAGAATATCTATGTATGAGAATCACTCCAGGGGGAGGGTCACATGCCTGAAAATCGACAGCTTTTGGCCGAAAAGTGGTCTGATCTCAGAATATCGGCATTAGTCTCTGATTTGTAGAGGTCAAAGCTCAATCACTCTATCTACCCCAAATATCTAACTCAGGCGCATTTAGCTTGACTAATCATCGAAACCTTGGAAATTCTCCTGAATGATACAGTTTTAACAGCCTCAAAAACGTGTTATGATCATCAAACTAGGTATATAGATTTTGTTCTTTAATAAAACCGTCCTCTAAAGAGGAGGTTCTATGTCTGCATGTATTATTTTATGTATGTTCTTCGTTATTTTCGTCAATTGTGGACCGATTTTGGAAATTATTTTTCATTTGGTAGAAATAGCTTGCGCGGCAGTCCCATAAACATGTTATTAACTTTGCTTAGGTAATTTTTAAATTAGCTTCAATAATACGTATTTTTTCCACTTAGTCTATGTGGATCACGTTATAATAACTTGTTTTTTTAGGACCATAGACTTCTTATAGGTTTTCCGGTAACATATAAGTATAGAACTATTTTATGTACTTTTAAAAAAAAAATAGGCTCATTTGTTTTGGAGATAAGGGAGGGAATAGTCAATTTTCACCTATTTTCTTAAATAACTTTAATTTTATTTATTTTAAAACTGTTTTTTAAAAAATCTCCTGAAATTCTTACAACTTAAAGGGTTAGAATTGAGGTCTTTTTTTACTGTGGCAGATAGATATCGAAGAAGACGAGAAAGGATAAAAAATACATACATTTGATTCCCATTTGTTTTGCAATCAGCTCCATTAAGTCTTTACAAAATCCGAATAATTCTTCTTTTTGGCCGAACTCTGGCTTCTGCATTAGATAGGGTTCTTCAAGAATCGATGTCACAGAGTAGGTTTTGTTGGTATCGTAAGTGGCGGGAGAACGAAGTTGAACATATCTTGGTGAAGCCACTTGTAGCCCATGAGCATCGCTCCATGTAGCAACCTAACAAAAAGAACTATAATTACGATATTGTACGAATTACGAGTAGTTCATGAGACAGGTGCATGACAAGTGTTTTCAAATCAACTACTCTTTTGAATAAGTAATGAAGCTAGGGCATCCTTATTAAATGGATTTGCACAAATCATTTAGAGTAAAACAGTTGTCTAAAGAAACCAGTGGTCCACATAAAAACAGGGGCCGACCAAAAACAAATTTTGAAAGTTTCAAGTGGCAACTGAAAGAATGGCTCCAAAACTTTGTACGCATTGATTTATGGACGCCGAGAAATCATTAGCGAGCTGTGGAACAGAAGTAGGGTGAAATAAAGTTAAAATTAACCTTTGCTGAAAGTACCTGCTAACGGATGTGCAAAGTTTATCGTAAATTTAATAACGCTCATAAAATGGATCTACCTTGTTGAAGTTCATACTGCCTGTTTGAATAATTCGATGCGAGTTTTAATAAAGGATAGGTACAAGCAATCTTTTTTTATGATACTCGTAATTTATATAACCATAAAGGATATTTAAACTCTTTTTTATGATGTACAAGTGTACAAACCTTTAGCATTGCACTCTGAACAGTCATCTCGACCACATACAGAGTAAAATTGTGGCGATGACCCTCCTCATTGAACGAAATATTTCCAGTCAGACCCTCTATATCCGTCTAAAACATACAGAACGTAAAATATTATATGCATAAAATTGTACATTACATAATATGTATTATTTTAGGTGTAGGTAATAGTGTTATTTACTAAGCAAGGGATGAATATATTGTACCTTCTTGATTAATCTAGAAATTTTGTCACCATGTTCAAACGGTACCACCCAGCTTTTACCAGGGTTACAATCAATAACTTTAGTGGAGTTCGCTTGTCCCGCAGCGCGTCGCAAGGCACTCCTGAACGCGTCTGGCTTCTTCCTCCATAGTCTCCCTAATGCATCCATTAGCACTTGTACACCGTCATACATGAGGGCTGTCTCCGCCTATTTGTAAATAAAAAAAGATTTAAAATTCGATCAAGCTATAGGATGAAATCATTATCTATGATTTATGAACTACTAACAGTTCCTAAACAATGAATCCTAGTCAATTACAAATAAGAAAGTTTACCGCTATACACCTAATATTGTGCTGTCCACAACTTCTAGGTACTTAAGTCTTGCATAACCGTTAAATTATCTAGATAATTTCCATACGTTCAGGCAGCGTAGAAAACGTGTTAACAACTGTGATGAGTTAACTTTACTTCAGAGGAATCCTCCTGTGTATACGCTGCGGAGTCGAAAAAGGCCTAAGTGTATTTACACTGAAAAGGGAGATCATATGGAATAATAATTTATGCAGGCGCGCCCCACTCACTGTTTCATTAGGGTGTACGTAAGTTAGTGAAATCTACATAAACGCGTTATTACTTCACGCCAAAATTTTCTTCGTGGTACGCCAGTTACACCCCTTGTTCTTTATGTTCTACATCTGGATATAGTACAAAATCCTTCATTCATATTTTACATTCAAGTTTTATTAATGTCTAAAATGACATTTCTTAGTACGAAGTGTGGATGTTGCGGATACATGTTCATAAAAATCTGATACATACTCGTACATTATCAGAAGGAATCCTGGCTTTATAAAAAAATTGGCCCGATACCTCATCGTATTAAAATAAAATCCTTATGTATGATGATAAGGCATACGCATGTGAAGTAAATATCAAATAATCATATCAATTACGGTTAACGTGATTATTGAATCGTTAAATTGCTTGTGAGACACGCGTACTGGGTACTAAAATTAAATTAAATTAGAGACAATTTCCCTAGTAAGAAACTTATTTTCGGTTTTCCTTGCAAACGGTGTATGACAGAGTAATTAAAAATATGTTTTTAATTTGCTTAACAGTAATATGTGTCGCTGGGTAGTTTTTGCGCCACTTCTTCTTCTAGTTAAAACACTAGGAAGTGGTGAAGAGGCGTTTTGACGGAGTGTGTCACGATTGCCCGAATTTCAATTGTCTGAATAACGTTCGCCTGAAAGACCGATTGCCCGATGATCGTTTTACCGAAAAATTGGCTTTATATAGAGAGAGCTCGGGAACTTTACAAGAGAGCTCGGCACATTTTTGGGATAAAATTGTCACAAGACTTGGCATTTTCTTTTTTGGTGTTATTTTCTGACTTATGTAATTTTGACGGTCAAAACGTGCTAATTCTCAGCCTAATTTGAATATGATTTAATATTTGGATTTTTTATTTTGAATGCTCATTAACATGCATTTTAAGTTTCCATTGGACGGTTCATTCGGCCGGTGAATAATTTCGTTATGATAGCGCTAAAATTACGTTGATTACTAAATAAAATGCTTTATTTATGTTGCTCCTTTTAAACATTTTAGGTTATACAACCTCAACCACACCAAAAAATCCATAAATACATCAACCACAAAAATGCGTTAAAAATACTATAAAACGTATTTTTGTGGTTGATGTTTTTTTATGTGAGCGACCCAGATGTCAAGCCTGGGTGAAACCTATTTCACGTCACGTATTCTGAAAGAATACTCGTATCCACGCCGTGTGGTCAGGCATGCCAATTAAACAGTACACAAGTCTAGCCCTTGAAGCTGTTACAATCCGTTGGAAAATTGCAACAAAAAATAGTTTTCACGTTGACTGTTGCATGAATTTTAAATTAAACCGAACAATGACATAAGCGATATCTAAATATTCAATTGCAGGTCACCATTATAATTAGGTTTGTTTTCAAACTCAACAACCATATAAACAGTAACAGTTAAAAGTTTTCTCGTGCGGAGACTACTATCCTGGCTGCAGAATCAGGTCATCTACGAAATAAATGACATGTATTGTCATCAGAATTGCAAGATTATAAAATATTTTGACTTGGTTTGCCGACAGGAAGTTGTGCTAAAAAAGAATGGCAGTTTCACTGTCGTTTAATTTCAGAAGCGTTCATGAATGAAAGTTAACATTTTATAAAATTAATATTATATAAAACAGTTACAGGGCTTTACTTTTATGCATCAGCTTTGTATATTAAGCTGCACAAAGAAAAAAAAATTTTTTTTTTTTAAATCTGAATATCAAAACACAATTATTTGCATTATCTAAATGCATAACATGGAACGGTAGCTATGGAGTTACCATACTCACCAGAATATAGTGTTCTCCTATTTCTTTATCAATGCTAATTAGCAGGATTTTGGTGGTAGTGGTTTCATCGTTTTAGCTATTCAGAGAGTTTTACTAGCCCTTTTTTTTAGAGGATTTACTCGTATACAGGACAAGACGTTAATATTGCTGTGATAACTCAATACTGTTCTATTCAATCTTAGATATTTTGGAGAAGCAGACTACTGTCTTTTGAAACACAAAAGTATTGTTCAAAGGTTTTGGCCCAGTTACTCTGTCTTTATGTGTCGTTGTGAATTGGTTTGTTAACTAGTTTTATTTGATTTGTGGTGATATAGAACACGACATACACGCGAAGTCTAAATGCGACACCTAAATTATATAAAGTCCTGCCATTCTTCTTTGCTTGCAAGCTGTTTATTTAAAATTATAATGTTCTACAAGTTTTAGCAACCTAAGTAAACTATATTAACACTCGATTATTCAATTCAAAGATGAATATATTTCTGGTGTTTTCCGATAATTGGTGGAAAATCTGTTCAAGCTGGGTCATCATCCACGCTCTTTGATCGAAGATGGCAAAACCTACAAATACCCGAACACTTAGTCGTGTGAGGTAATGAAAGCACTTACCGATATGGTCCCCTTGAACCGAGGGTCCATTCGCCGCAAACCGTCCATGAAATCGCGCACAATCTTGCGCGAGTGGTCGACGATGCGAAACCCAGTTATATTGACTGCGCCGTATTCTGTTACTTCGTTCTCCCAATGATCGTCCATAACCTGTTAATGGGCCAATTTAAGTTCTTGTTTCAAGTAATTGCGTTGTACCAATGCGAATAATAAACCCGACACAATCTTCATTGTACCAATACACGTCAATTAGTTCGTTAACATTTTGCGAACATGCAATCGTTCGTTTAATGACTTTATTTATGAACAATTTATTTTTACACACAATGTATTTTCGAACATCGGAATATGAAGTTTATTCTCGTCCAAGCTGAAAGCGAATACATCTTTCAGCTTCTACTAATCATAATATTTTTATTTAATTTGGAATTGTGTTATTTATGCTCGCTGGTATTTTTGTAGAATATATTGAAATACGGAGGTGACGACATAGAGAGTACAATTATCCATTTTTTGTTAGGTATACGAGTGTTACGCGTACCAAAAAACTGTGGAGCTTGAATGTACTTTTCAGAGCAAGTAAAAAATTAAACTGCGTTTGTAATCTAGGCCAGATGCCAGAACAAGCAATACTCACCAGTCCGCTGAGCATGTAGTGATAGGTCCTGCGTCCCAATTGCACTTTGCGAACATGTTCGACCAATATGCTTTTGGCGTTTTTCGCGTTGCAATCTAGTACTATCCGCTTGTTTCCCCAACGGTCATATTGCTCTAAAGCCAACAAGAATTCCATGGCGTCAGAAGCGTTATTAATTCTCTTCACGAGTGCGATGCGGAACGCGGTTCGGCCCGGCTGCATAGTCTGGTACAGTTGCTGAAGTCTCAGTAATCCTGTTGGTAAATGGTTTAATAGAATCGTAGTGTGTCGGTGACATGGCAAATTAATATGTTGGGTAGGAAATAATGATTTAATTTAATTTACGAATGGGATGCCTTTTACCTCGCAAAATAATGATATATAAAACAGCTAAAACACTGACCAACAGTCTAAAACAGTAAAACATTATTATGATTTATTGTTAACTTTTTCAGTAATTCTTAGGTTAGGTATCTACCAACTATACATAATAATATCTATGTAGGTACATAGCATAAAACAAAGTCGCATTTCGTGTCATTCTGTGAAACCGCTTAGATCTTCAAAACTGAACAATAAATTTGGATGTGGTTTTCACCATCATTTAGAACATTTATTCCGTAAGGTTTATGTGTGTGTGCTATAGCACAGGTATCTCGATATTTTGAAGTGTCGCCATTGCACCCGCGCGATGCAGGGGTTGGTCGCTATAGTCAATCTAGGTATATCTATACATAATAATAAAATAGTAACGAAGAATTTTTGCCAGTTTATCTGTATGTATGTTCCGGATTGGCGCAAAGACGGCAGAACGGGTTTGTATAAAATTTGCCACACAGATAGTTTATAACCTGGATTAACACATAGGGTACTTTTAATCGCGTTCGTACGTTCCCTTGGAATATTTTTCGACATCCACGCGGGCGAAGCCCCGGGCAAAAGCTAGTTAGAAATATGAATGCCGTTGGTTTTACATAATAAAATATATAGATTAGACATACGATGTACCTACGCGAAGAAAAAAATTATCTGTAATAGATTCTTCTCGAAGGATAACCTGGTTAATCAGTGAATCCGGTCATCAAATTATAGCTGTTCCAATTGGTTGATTTAAGTGATTTATGACTCAATTACAAGCAGGAAAGTCATTTTAAATTATATAGTGGGCATCTTCATAATTCAATCGCGGAATTGGCTGGTTTTCATGCCATATGAGTCTAGTATCAATATTTACTAGAACCGTAATAATATAAGTGGTTACTCTTACTTCATAAAGTAAGCAAAAAAATAATTATACTCACTTTGACATCGGCAGGAGCATTAATATCCCAGTCTATTTCCCAGCTCTCCTAAACCAATTCGGGTCCACACGAATTTTATCGAATTAAACGCTCCATATAAAACAAGCGGAACGAAAAAGGGACAAAGCGTGCTCCGAAGAGGCAAAAAATAAAAAGTATTTTTCTCTGTGTAGGTGGGTGGCCCAGAAATGTATACTTACAATAATATACATATCTAATGAAATGGTATAGTAAGGAGGAAGAAAGCAAATAATATTATGTATAAGTAAGTTGTATATCACGAACTTTCTACCTACCGCAAACAATTACATATCGATAACAGTGCCTGCTGCTGGTTTTTACGACTTTACAAAAAATGGAGATTCCTCTGTTGTATGTTAATTTAATATTAATGTATTATGCACTTTTATAAACCTTTCGGAATAAGAATAAAATAGAATAGAATACTCTATATTACAAAAAAATTATAAAAAAATATATCAATTCTCTAGTCTCTAACAAAATTCGTTGCGTATGAAGAACAACGTGGTTACACAGCTATTTGTGCTGTGTGCGACTTTATAAAATAACGATTTGAAAAAAAAATCTTAGGTAGGTACTAGTAGGAGTACAGTGAGTTCATCATACTACCTCCTACTAATTTTACTCAAAGGAAATTTAAACTTAGGTACTCGTAGGTACATTATACCAGCATTTATAGTACGTAAGTGTTTTACTGATAAAACTTAATATCAGTCCAGACACCTGCAACGAATTTGATTGTGTCAAAAATAATAAGAATAAAATCTCCCTGTTAAATGAAGTTGTAGAAATTGTAATTAGTTTTTTCAATTTGGAGTTAGACATTTTTGCACCTGTCAAATTACTATCTGGGACTGAAAAACGAACTTTACTTATGTTTAGACAATCCTACTTTATAGAACACAACCTAACCAAACCCTCTCTTTGTCTAAGGGTGCGGCGCCCGCTCCGTGGGACATAAAAGGCGCGCACGCCGCCGCCCACGCGCTGCACCACTAGGGCGCCCCACAGCCTCACCCGCCCTACCTGCCGTAGTACTCCTGGTACACACAGCTCCATTATTTGGTGACCCCCCCCCTAAATGACATGTGGTGCGTTCAAATCCGTGATAGGCCGAAGTTGGTTTTTGTATTATGCAAAAACATTTAATTATAATTCATTAATGTTACTGAATATATAAGTTTAAGTTAGTATTAAAGTCTGTTTATAAAATTGTTTTTTTTTTTTCAATAAAACGTTAGTACTTTTATGATTGCGTATACCAGCAATAATAGGCCAATACGATAATAAAATAACCATTTACGAAGAGTTATTCAACGTCTAAATAGACCGGAGGTTAAGACCGCTTGACGTGCTTACGATTAGAGGTTCAAATCCTAGGCACGCAATGTGCTTTTTTTCATGATATTTTTTTTATATAAAGTATTTTCCTATTTGGTTTTAGTAATATTTACAAAGAATTTAAAAATCAAGAAAAATAAATATTTTAATAATCATTTAATAATATTTATTATTGCTGTTATACAAAACTTTTATCCTATTTACTACTAAGCTACTAAGCTACTTTACAATTTGATTTCATATTTTACAGTTATTACAATATACATATTTTTTATGCTCCCATTTTGTTCAGAACAACTATTTTTGTTTTCATTAAATTAGAAATAATTCAAAAAAAATAATGGGTAATTCGTAGTCGTTTACTCTTCATCGTTCATCAAAAGTTGTAGTTATAATTTGAGAGTATAGATTAATTTTATAAAGAAAACGTAAGTAAGTAAAATTAATGGATACCCTCAAATAATAATATCTATCGATTAGACAGAGACCTAAGGATAAAGTGACTTAGACGATAGTAGATAATAGTTTCATCGCCATTTGTATAGGGTCGCTGGCTAGTTATGACGATTTTCGGTGATATGATGGTTCGAATTCAAGTTGAAACAATTAAATCTATTTGAAGTATTCTTTAGATTATTCGAAACGAATGTGTAACATTTTAAAACTTGAAAGGTTAGCACATACTGACGCTGTGTGTACCAAACCCACGCCAACCCCTGGGTTACTTACGTAAGTTAGAGTAGTAATTCCCATAGAAGCCCGTTAATTATTTCTGAAATAATAATAGAATAGTTCATAGGAAGCGTAGTGGCGTACAATAAAAAAATGTATACACACACACACCCATAATCAGCCTATAATGTTCCCACTGCTGGGACACAGGCCTTCTCTCTGTGAGAGGGAGTGGGGCGTAATCCACCATGCGGGCTCAGTGCGGGTTGGTTGATGTCACATGTCTTGGAATTTTTGGTTCTAGGACATGCCGGTTTCCTCAAAAAATGTACCTATTCATATTCAAGTTAAAAATAAAAGCAAATAGCAATATAACTTGAATATAAAATTATATTAATAATTTATTTTTAAATGTAACCTTTAAATAACAGGACACCATGAAATTAAATAGGTCTGTAGGCATAATATGTCGTTTTAATGATAATTATAGCTTAATAATCATTAGTATTGACACACGTGCTCTTCTCAACACACTTCACTCTATCATGGATTTTGTTTTTCAAACGATAGGATTGTATATTTATTTGTACGATTACATTCTAAGAGCACTATTAATTAGATGGCCCATTATTGTTTTAAGAACAGTCAAAAGGGGTCCAGTATCACTGGAGAAACAACGCTCGGCTATCACAAAATGAGTTTTCAGTGCAGTACTGCAGCTGAGATTGAGTTTCTGGTATTTCAATGGAGTCTAAATAGAGCAGGATGATACTTGATTCTTTCAAAATATACTCGTATCAACTGCTACTGGAGTATTCTAGTGCATTCTGAAGAAGGTATTTCTGTTCAGACTAAAAGATCGCTTAAGACCAAAATTAAGGACACATAGGCTGATATTTTTCACCATGATTATACACATAAATAATTCATAAAAAAATCATAACACGGGAATTAAGTAACTCGAATTCACAATTATTACATAAATAAAAATATATTATTACATAAAACTTCTTGGAATAATTATTGACGGTACTAATGTTTTTTTCTTAGAATAAGTAGTGACAATAAATTACAATGTGGTCCACACATAAAAAAGTTGTCTGGAAGGCTTAGTTCAGCCGCTTACTGATGTACATACAGCCAGAATTGTTTATTTTTGTTATTTTCATAGAGTAGGTAACATGTTCATGTGTCAATGTATACGCTTTAACAAAAAACGTCCTGTTGACATTCGAATCTTACTCATTAAACGATTTAAAACCTGTATTAAAACCAAACTTTGTAAAAAAAGGTACTATAAAATTTCTGATTATTTAGAAGACAAAAAAGCCTTGGAATTGAGCTACTTGCTCTGCTAAGTCTTGTGATAAAACCGTAAAACTTGATATTTTAATTATTATTATGTAAAATCATCATTACATACATATATATTGTCATTGCTGAATATTATTTATACAGAATTACATGAAGTTTTACTTTGAAAAGTATTATATTACTTTAATTATTGTGAATGTGAGCACAATGTGGGTATTTTTTTTTCATAATATTTAATTTTAATGATGGTCTAGGCATTTTTAGTGGTCTAAGCTTCTTTGGTATTGTTCATCGAGTCATTGAGCTCCTTATGGCCTTGTTGAGCTACACGATTACTCAAATGCTTGCACTGCCTGGACAGGTCCACTTTTTGTGTGGTTCTTTGCTCAAAAGACAATTTTAGACACGGATGTACATGATCTGACCTTGATTATGTCTGGACTTTAAAAGAGACTTTCACCCTTGAGTTTGTTTCGCCATTTCTTTTCAGGGGTAGTCAGATAGTAAATGTCGACGAAAAGTGATTTCGATATCATATTTACAGAATTAACAGTTTCATTTAATCTATAGAAGTATGAGGAACAGGGTGTAAAGTTCACTCATCCTCCATAGAAAAGGGAGGATCCACCGACCATTCGGGTGTTGTGTCTGGAGGGCAACTGCCCGACGATTGTTTTTTTTTTGTGTATGGCATCTCATAGTTGACCTTGAGAGGTCGTGACTACTTAACCGAATGTCGGGACGTTGTATATATACCAGTCGCGCAGTAAACTCTGCTTGCGCGATGCAGGATTTTGCGTGACGTCCATGTAACGCGTAGTTTGCATGTGGCGATGTTGATGACATCTGGCAAATTAACGTCTTTATGTCGTTTTGAATACAATCACTATTATTATTATTTATTTATGTATTAAGGCACTAAGTCCCAATCACAATACATAAAATTAAAATAACATAAAATTAATTAATTATCAATCTATGATAGATAATAGTAGATTAGATGGATAATAGTAGATAATAATAGATTGATAATAGAAAGGTTTGTTATTCCTTATATTTTAAATTCTCTACATAACTATGTAGTAATTATGGGAGGGGCTCGTGGTTAATTATTTAACCACGAGCCTTTCAATCGACCCGTGCGGTTGTTATTATTAATAACCGCACGGGTCGATTGAAAGTTAAGATAGCCGAGGTCGGTCCATGGATGGGTGACCATCCATTAGATATCGTGCCTCGGACAGCAGGTTAAACCGTTGGTCTCGGCTGTCATTTATAAAACTTTGACAGCTGTTACGGGTAATCAAAAGCCCGTAAGTCTGAGAACCAGTTTTAACAACGTATTACAAAGGTACCATCTGGGTTAGTATAGGCAGTCTTCAGCTGTATCTGGTTGGACTGGAAGCCGATCCCAACATAGTTGGAAAAAGTCTAGGCAGATGATACCTTTGCACAGATTTTGTTCGACTAAACAAGTGACGAAAAACCATGTGCAGTAAATTGCCAACTATTTAGGCCATTCCGCGGCTAAAGCACAAAAGGATATCCAAAACAGTTTCGCTGTTAAGAGATAAATGTGCGGGGAGAGATGCGGTGAAAGTTTCGTCCGCACCCGGACTATTCTCACCATGTGTCGCGTCTGAACTCGTGACCCTTGAGGTTTTCCACTGTCGTCGTCGGTCGACTAATGGCTTATGACGTCAGCTGCTTGAGCCGCCGTGTGCGCCCCGAAATCTATTATAAACTGGTCCAATGCGATATGAGCCAGCCCCGCTGCCCCGAGCAGTTTTGCATATATCCCAAGGTGTAGAACAGAATATTACACTACTAAAACATCTACACAGATTTACGACTGCCTTCGCTCCGCGCTATTCATCGATTCCCAAGTTACTTCTGACGTATCTGATTGATTACCACTGCTATTTTCTCACCCCCAAAGTTCAGGCAATAATTGCAGTTTGAAATGGTAGAATTAAAACTTCTCGATTGTCACCCCGACAACGGCTCTGTGGCTTTGTTAACCTTTTGCGAGGATTGTTACAAAACTGTCCAAGTCCTCGAACACGACGATTATGAGCAATGCTAATAGTTAGCCGAACTTCTTAACTTTATGAGAAACTTTCTACTTTACCACTCAGGTATTGTACAAGATAACTTGCTACTAATTGCGCGTTTTAATATCGTCATAATTTGGAAGTGCAGAGTTATTTTAGTAGGTAATTTCTAGTACATACAGTTTCTATTTAGGTTGTTAGCACAATCAGAACAGACTCTATCCAATAAACAAATAATCATAGTGAGTACTGGCGATATTAGTGAAGGGAAACCCTTTGTCGGTATGGAAGGCTCTCACAGAGCCCAGCACGGGTTCGTATCCGTGGTTTGCGTTTCGTCGCCCCTATTGCGACACCAATTTTATTTGATAGGATCTTTTTGTTCTTTTCGTTCAATTTCAACCCTATATTCCAATAACCTTGCTTATAGGTTACAAATTGGATTAGGAAGACGCGGTCTGGTGTTTCACCGAAATTGATTTTACGAGAATCATTTCAGTTTGACGAAACTATCTGACATCGGAACAAGCGTAGGTATATAAAAAAGCTGGCCGTCTCCTTTAAAGCAAATGTTGGGCGTTATAAGAACTTTTATATCTCAAATGTACCTACTGAACATACCATTATGAATAAAATACGTTTTTAAATTGGTATCATGGAAGCTTCTCAAGGCAGCGACGCATAGGAATTCAATTTATTCAATAATGCCGCGAAGGAACGTGCAGATAGCCGGCTAGCAGAATGAAGCCTAGTAAACACAAGTTCAGAAACTGTCATTTTTATCGCATGACACGTAAGTAGGATTTAAATTTTAACAGGAATATTCTTTAAGTCAGACTATTTTGCCTTTAATGTACCTATTTGAATTTAAAAAAATCTCTTTTGAACGTCAAAATTTACAAAAAAATAGAATTGATTCTATTCGCCCCTCCCAAAAGGTAGTTTCGTATGGAGAATAATGAACTAGAAACTCCACCGTTTTTTTTTTTATGTGTTTACTCATGTAAGTAATAGATTGTACAGTCACTTTTATTAAAAATCTCTGAACAGAAATTAAAGGTAATTAAATAAAAACCCGAACTAATTTCTTTACTTTCAGTAACCAGTGATCAAACCTAGCAAAACGTACTTTATCTTCTCTCTTACAACTCAAGATACAGGAAAAAGTATATTTGTACTTTATATTTAACCCTCTTTCGTTATTTAAAAAAACATTTCTTAAGCAGAAAGCGCAGAGTTTCCTGGTCTTCAAATAACATTAGGTATTTGCACAGGAATAAAAAATCCACCCACACTTGATCAATAGTCAATTCGCAGGCTTCAGCGTTGGTTCTGTTCTGAAGGTAAGGTAAGTACATACTCAGCGAATAAGCCGACATTCAAACTACAAGTACCCACGTAGAGTTCCCTCCGTGCAGTTTACTAGTTTCTCAGTTTAGTTAGCAAAACCGCGTTACTGACACATTGTAAGTACTTGAGAGGTTAATTTAAAATTCGTTGAAGCAGTTGTCATGATCAGGATGTGCAACAGGCACATACTAACACAAACGTACTGCTATTATAGAGCGGCACGTCCCAATCCGAAAGTTCTATAAAGCGTTGATTGATGTCAATTCAATTTAACGCTGACTGCAGTGGTGACATGTGTAGGATAGGCAGAAAATTTCATACGTTTTTAGGTTATAGAATGGTGATTTTGGTCACTTTTTATGATGAATGTAAATAAATTGTTTCTTTTTGAAGTTGACACAAGCCCCAGACACTTTTAATATTTAATAGGCTACACTAGAAAAATAAATTAGTGTAAAGTATTACACTAATTTATTTTTCTAGTGTAGCCTTTATTTATATAAACTTCATGCAACTTAAACGCAAATAGTTGGGCTTATTGCCTCAAGCATTATTTAGCACTCAAACAAGGGTGGTGGAAAGATAACATGACACCAGCATTTAAAATGAACGAAGAACAGAAAACTATGCTTTAGTCATCTAAATCAATGAATATTTAGTAACAACATTTTATTTACGGGTAAGAACTTAACTCTTACGTCGGTATCTTCAGCTACGTAAAAACGTTGTTAGATTATATACTCTGTGGTACATTCATATTTTATATCTGTGCAACACCCACTTCCTCCCTTTCCGGCTTGCACACAATAATGTCAAAATGTCTCTGTAATTCCTAAGTTAATAGAATTATAATAAACCGTTTATAAACAAATGTTGTGTAGCATCAATTACCCAATTTTCAAACATGATAGCAGAGCGTGTGGTTTATAATAATAAAAGAAGGATTACTAAAGTTTGTCGAGATTTAAAAAGTTACACGTACTAGGTCAAGTGAACAAAAGAAAATGCAGCGAGCTAATAACCAAATGATACCGGAATTCGACGGAAAGGAATATGCAAATTGGAAAATACGATTGTTAAAATATTTACAGTTTAAAAAATGCAACGAGGTTATAACAAGAAAAATTGACAGTGCTGCTGATGAAAAAGAAATAGAAAATTGGCTAGAAAAAGATGTGCAAGCCACTAATTATATTTATGGGGCGATAACTAATAAACAGCTGGAATACATAGCGGAATGTGAGTCGGCTTATGACATTATTTGCAAATTCGATTCAATGTATTTGAAGGCCTCGACATCATTACAAATTGTGTACCGGAACAACCTTGAAAATATTAAATTAAAAAACTATGCAGAATTAAATTCATTCTTCGACGAATTTGAAAGATCAGTAAACGAATTAAAACAGGCTGGTGCTACTATTAGTGAAAGTGAAAAATTAAATTATATGTTGAGAGCATTGCCAAATGAATATAGTCACATTGGTGACTTGATAGATGTATTACCAAAAGAAGACAGAACAGTAGAATACCTAATGAGCAAGATAAAACTAAAATATTTGGCAGAAAAACAAAATATAACATCACAAGAAAAGTCAGAAGCTCCAGTAGATAAGTCAAATGCATTTAAGACTGAAACCAAGTCAGCCCCAAACTCAAATGTATGTTTTATTTGTGGGAAACCAGGCCACATGAAACGTCAATGTTGGTACAATCGTGGACAACAAAATAGAGGTACAAATTATAGAGGAAGAGGTAATTCCATTCATCGGGGACGTGGTCGTGGATTCAATAATCGTGGTAGAGGAAGAAACTTTAATCAAAATGCATCAAATACACAGAATGAACAACATAATTTCCATACATCAGTTATTCAAAGCAACATTACATCAAGTCTGAGTGAAAATAAGCCAACTAAGAATGAAATTACATGGTTATTGGACAGTGGATGCACAGACCACATTATAAATAGTGATGAGTATTTCGAAAGGTCAGTTATATTGAAGAACCCAGTTAAAGTCAAAGTTGGGGATGGAAGAATGCTAGAAGCTACAAAGGTTGGTGATATTAAACTATGTTTTCCTGTTTATGGTTCAAGTACATATGTAACCGTGAGAAATGTGTTTTATGTAAAAGAAATGAAGGCAAATTTATTGAGTTATGCAAGGATCACAGATAATGGTAACACAGTAGTATCAAAAGGACATTGGGCAAAAATTTACAATCCTAATGGCAAATTATTGTCAATAGCACTAAAAGAGGAGAGGTTATACAGAGTGATCAGTTACATCGAAAATAGTAAAATAGATGCAAATGTGAGTAAAAGTATATTGTCAGTGAAGGAAAAATTACATCGTACACTCGGACATATCAACTTTAAATATTTGGATATTATGTGTAAAAACCAGTTGCTTGAAGGAATACCTAAAGAAATAGAATCAGAGTATATGAAGTGTGCTATATGTATTGAGAACAAAATGCATAACTTACCTTTTAAAAATAATAGAAGAAGAGCTGAAGATATATTAGAGATTGTTCATACAGATGTCAATGGGCCACATAACACAACAGGATACGGTGGTGAAAAATACTTTGTAACTTTCATAGATGACTATAGCAAGTTGGCAAAAGTTTATTGTATTAAGGGGAAGGATCAAGTTGCAGATTGCTTTATAGAATATGTGAATGCAGTTCAAAATTTAACTGGAAAAATGATAAAACAATTAAGATGTGACAATGGGAAAGAATATATGAACAGTAAGATGTATAGTTTTGCAAGAGAAAAAGGAATAATGTTAAAGGCATGCCCAGCATATGTACACGAGTTGAACGGAACTGCAGAGAGATATAACAGGACTATAATGGATATGGCTAGATGTTTACTAGCAGAAGCAAAAGTAAATAAATGCTATTGGCCAGAAGTGATTAAAGCCGCAGCTTATCTAAAAAACAGGAGTTTGGCAAATACTATAGTTCGGAAGACACCCTATGAAATATTTTTCAATAAGAAACCATCACTAAAAGAATTGAAATTATATGGAAGCAGAGTTTATGTCAGAATACCAGAAGAAAAGAGAAGATCAAAATGGGATAAAAAGGCAGAATTAGGAATATTACTTGGATATGTTGAAGTTGGTTATAAAGTGTTAATAAATAATAGAATTATAGTTGCCAGACATGTTGATATTGTAGAAGAAGATGTTATGTGTATGGGCAACAATGAAGAAACAGATTCAGAGGAAGAAAGACGTGAAGAAGAAATAAAAATCGAAAATAACTTACCAGAAGAAACTCAAATAATTAATCCAAGTCATGATGAAAACAGGAACAATGATGATGAAAATGAATATATGGAACAGGGTAGACCAAAGAGACAAATCAAACGTCCAGTCAGATTTGATGAAGAATTCGGATATTACTGTATATGTGCAAATTTTTGTGATGCTATGATTCCAGGTACATTTCAGGAGGCGATACAATGTGATGAGGCAAATCAATGGATAGATGCAATGGACCGTGAGATAACCAGTCTTGTTAATAATAATACATGGACACTAGTGAGTAGACCAGAGGGCAAAGAGATTTTAGATGTGAAGTGGGTATACAAGAGAAAACCAGGTAACATTCTTAAAGCTCGCTTAGTAGTTAGAGGTTTTCAACAAAAGGATATTATTGATGATACATACTCACCTGTTGCCAAAATGCAAACATTAAAATTGTTATTATCTTATTCTTGTCAGTATAGTTTACTTATTCATCAAATGGATGTAGAAACAGCCTTTTTAAATGGTAAAGTAGTATCAGAAGTTTATGTTAAACAACCACAGGGCTATGATGATGTTTCAAATAAAGTTTATAAATTAAATAAAGCATTGTATGGTTTAAAAGAAAGTCCAAGAGCTTGGTATGAATGTTTTAACGATTTCATTAAACAACTAGGTTTCTATAGAAGTAAATATGATTATTGTCTTTATGTAAAAAGGGAGAACAATGTAACGGTCTATATACTTTTGTTTGTTGACGATTTGCTAATTTGTTGTAGAGATGTAAAAGTAATTAATGATATTAAGAAACAACTAAATAATAAATTTAAAATGAAGGATTTAAATACTGTGAAAAGCTATATTGGTATAGATATTGAGTATGATTATGGTAACTCTATTAATGTCTTAACATTGTGTCAGAAAAACTACATTGATTCTTTAGCAGAAAAATATAATATTAAAAATTCGAAGTTGTATAAAACACCAATGGAACTTAATCTAAAACTATGTAAATCCAATGTAAATGAGGATGTTAAATATAGAAATTTGATAGGTGCACTCTTGTATATCAGTCATGGTACTAGACCTGACATATCTTACAGTGTAAACTATTTAAGTAGATTCCAAAATTGCTATGATGAGACACATT
This sequence comes from Tiliacea aurago, assembly GCA_948098905.1. Taxonomy (NCBI): domain Eukaryota; kingdom Metazoa; phylum Arthropoda; class Insecta; order Lepidoptera; family Noctuidae; genus Tiliacea; species Tiliacea aurago. The sequence goes on from OX402576.1 coordinate 22,582,203, forward strand.
TTAAATATGCCTTGAGAGTTCTAAAGTATTTGTATTTAACAAAAGATCTGAAATTAACCTACAAACAAAGTCTTAAGACAGATAATATTGTAAATTGTTATGTAGATGCCGATTGGGCAGGAGATATCACTGATAGGAAGTCCACTACAGGTTTTGTTATTGAATTATTTGAAAATCCAATTTATTGGAAATCTAGGAAGCAAAGTTGTGTAACCAAGTCATCTACCTTTGCAGAATATGTTGCATTATCTGATGCTGTAACTGAGATAAATTTCTTAAAAAAATTAATAAGTGATATGTTTATTAAGATTAGTACACCAATTAGAATCTATGAAGATAACTCTGGAGCTCTTGCTATAGCTAAATATGGTAACTTTACTAAGAATTCTAAGCACATTGAAGTACAATATCATTATGTTCATGAAAACTACAAGAATAAAGTTATAGAGATTGTAAAAATTGATTCAGATTCAAATGTTGCAGACATACTTACCAAATCTTTGGGAAAAACTAAATTCCTTAAGTTTAGAGAAAAGCTAAAATTAGAATAAAATGTGTGAGTTATGTAAACAATCAAAATAAATAAATAAGAAAGTTGATACAAAGTAAAAAAGGTTACGTTGATAAATTATAAATTATTACCCAATTTTCAAACAAAAACTTAATTTTATTTTGAAATGCTAACCTTGAAACTCAAACCATTATTCTGTTATTCAGAATAGCTTCTTCATGTACCTACTTATGCTTTGAATATGTGGTAAACATAATATATTTTTGAACTTACTAGTTGACGAGACCGTAACTATGTAATGCGTAGTTACGGTCTCGTGCAAAACGAAATTCGCTTTGCGTAATAGATGATATCCAAACTAAACTAGAAGGTCTTAGATTTTGAGCAATAGTCCTTATATAACGAATGTGAGCATACCTGCGTCATTTTTACCGATGTAAATACCATCGGGCCTGATCGGGCACACGAAATGTATTAAATGAAAAGTCGTAACTAGTTAACCCTTCAATTTGAGAAGAACATAATATTATTGTATTAATTGGTGGACCAGTAAAAAGTTTGGATAACAATAGTTAATAAAATGTTGGGTTAAGATCGATGACGAAGCGAGGAGTAATACGAATTCTGTTATAATTTAATCAACTAAAGTTCATGATTCACTTAATAAAGACATCAAAAGGCAAAGGAATTGCTCGCGGGGTGGCGCACTTTCCCAGTTTGTGACAGAGAGCCCGCTTAAAAGTCATCGTGACAACTTGGAGAAGTTCCAATTAAATATTAACTTACTCCATTATGTGCCCTCATCCACTACAAGTATCTTTACTACAAACATATTTTGGTTGCAGCGCTTGTAACAAATAGGGTTTATTGTGCATTTGAAGTATTTATTGAGCACTTGTCGTTGCATCATAGTTTCCTTCATTTACTTGCAGTTATTAATTTCTCATATTAAAACTGAATCTAAGTAACGATAAGAGTTTCGCCTCAAGTGCTATAGTCCAGTGAATAGGTTAATAATTTAGAGGTTATATATAAAACATTTTTACGCTCGGTGCCTTACCACGATCTACTTCTTTGACCTATTTGTGAACTAGGCAACTAATAAAGTGTTAATTGTCGGAGAAAGTGAAAATTGATTCATCCGAGTACAGCGCTTTGCTAATGAGGTTGATAGTCTTAACTCGTTTCAAATACTTCTATAGAAGTTTAATGTCAAATTACTTGCCAAGTACAACATTAAAACTTCTTTGAAGTCGACATAATTAGCCGTTTTAAACTTTGTCACTAGAGGTTAGTCTCAGCTCTTGAAACGATCTTAAGGCTCTTTACTAAACATAAAAAGCTGTTTAACGGTAGCAACAATGTAATGGGAATAAATAAATACATATTGTTTGATTTGAGAGCGCCTTGGCCTTATTATTTGCAGATTGGGGTGTGTGTCGCGTTACCGATACTAGGGATTCAATGAATATTAAACATTGCACTACATTCATAATATTAAGAGCCATGGGTTAATATTTGTAAAAAAAAATCTGATTCGATTTTAATGTCGCATTATAGACTTTTACGTACATAATATAATTACGCCCTAAGTACTGTTGAACACGGTTATTTTCTTACATTTAACATTAAAATTGTTAGTGGAAGGTTGTAGTAACGTAGGCATTTGAATATCACTTAACATTACTATGCACTGTTGCGGTCCGCAAACCCAATATGTTACATTTCTGCACATTGCAACTCGGCTGCGGTATCATCATATTTTTCGCTAGAGTACAAGCAATAAGCATATACAATTTTTAACCATATTTATTTTAATGTGAATGCAATATTGCGAACATCATGTATTTTATTTTGCAAATAAATAATGTATTATAATTATCATGTTACGAGTGAATAAGAATATAAAAAAGAAAAGAATGAATACGCCTTTTAGCTAGAAAGATGATGATGACTTCTGCGTTTATTCATAGACACCTAGGTTTACCTAAAGCTGGCTAGATAATATAATTAGTGTTAAATTATTTTTGAGCCCGTGACTCGAGCGGCAGAGCGAGCGAGAACCAAGTTGGACGCAGTTACTAGATTAACGGCCGAACCCAATAACCTATCTATCACTAGTTTTTGCTATACTGGAGATAGAAAAATCTTATCTATCGATGGTTTTAACGTCCCAATAATTATCAGAAATTATCGGCTATCTTTTGATGGGAGGGTGTATCGCTTAGTACGGATAGCTATTTGTATGAAAATGCCAAAGTATGCGTCCCAATATCCTGTTGACAGCTATTTGTTTGACAGGACAGTTACTAAAGATGACAGATTGGTCTATTCCCCGAATTGCAGGGATAAACGCGAAAAACTTAAAACAATAACACTTTATAAATAATCGAAAACATTTCGTTTCAACATTCGATTCAAGTGAAAGTACGTTATCTGGAGGTGATTTTGAAATGGTGGCAGATAAGTTATGGACTCGGAAAATGATTTTGGGGTCCAATCAATTAGTTCACAGAGAACTTACTTATAAATGCCGCATCGACCATGAGCAAATTAAGTTGTTATTAATTTAAATAAAACAGCAGTAAGTAATTTAATCACTGAAATATATCATCTAGTAGTAGTATCAATGTGTGGTGTTTCTATGTCAAACTGTCAATAACGTTTGATTACTCCTCTCCAGCGTTAACTATATGTTCAGCGAAATGCAATAAAATCTTGTATCATGTAAAGGGTTTTTCAATAGGGACGCTCGAACTTTGACAGCGCATGGCGGCCATCTTGGTAAAGTGATAGCTGTAAAATTTGGTGGGAATACATATTTAGTCGTGACATTTTACCATGGAATGCTACACGATTCAACAACCCGTAGAAATGGTTAAAATTTATTATCAAAATCAGTGCTCTGTTCGCCTAACGTTCCGTACGTTGCGTCCAATTTATGGCATTAATGGCCGTCCAGAGTCCACAATACGTCGTTGAATTAATAAATTTGAGTCAACCGAGTCGGTGATCGATGAAGCAATGAACTGCAAGTCAAACTACTACGTCAAAGAACTGCAAGATCATTGGAAAATATTGTTGCCGTTCGGGGCAGTGTGCGCGAAAACCACAGACAGTCCATTTTGCGTAGTGCGCAAGAGCTGGGTCTTTTTTGCATCATTAACTTGGCGGAATTTGCGTAGAGACTTAGGTTTTCATCCATACAAAATTCAAGTAACTCAAGAGCTAAAACCCAACGTCCACAGACAGTGCCGTGTATTCGCTGTTTGGGCTTTAGAGCATTTGGCAGCTGACCCTGCTTTTGGATAAAAAATCATCTTCAGTGATGAGGCTCATTTCTGGTTGACCGGCTTTGTAAATAAACAAAATTGCCGAATTTAGAGCGATGAAAATCTACGGGAGTTCATCAGGTGCCTCTACACTCCGAAAAAGTCACTCTCGCGTTCTTCGTGAATTTGAGCCCCATTTATAATAAATAATAAAATTTATTTAAACATTGTTACAATTATTACCTTAATTAAAACTATTTTTACATAAAATTCTGTCTGTAACTGTTTGTGACAATCATTTTGTTATAAGCGGTGGTCTCCAAACTAGGCGCTGCCTGTATCTTGGAGACCTGAGTTTTGTTACATTCTGTTTTTATTGGTTTCTATGGAAATGGGTAATAAATTGCAGACAATTATAAGAAATCTAAATTAAAATTTGAAATGAGATCAAAGTTAAAGAATAAAACTTAAATTATTTTGAACAAAATATAAAACTTAAAATTAAAACTAAAGAATAATTACAATTAAAATAATGTGTGACTGTGTGAGTGTATGTTCGTGTGGAGTGTAGTGTGTGGGGATGTGGGTGTGTCTGTCGTGTTGGTGAGATTCCAAGTGTGAGTTATGTTATGAGAAGGCTTTCCGATTCGTCGTATGAAAGATCTAAGAGCCATTTTTTTACCACTTTTTTACATATAGAGAGGGAGAAATCTTTTAAGTCATAGGGCAAAATACTGATGACCTTGTTATATACAAAAGTGTGTAGGTAGGCGGGACATTGTCTGGCTAGGAGAGGGGTAGTTCTTTGTAGCGGAATGTGGAAGACGCGTTTGGAAGTTAATGAGTGAATTTATGCGAAGATGTCGTCCAAAATTGGTCCACCAGGATACACCACCTACGGCGGAGTCGCGGCGGCCATTTGTCTAAAATTATATTTCATAAATAATGTCATCGAATGTGCTTTAAAACAAAATAATAATTGTAACAATATCATTTAAACAGGTTGTTTTATTTAATTTTAAAGTTCGAGCGCTCTTAATGAAAAACCCTGTACTTCTTACTTACAGAGTTTTAATTTAAATTAAATTATATTTTAATCCAGTAATTTATTTAGAATTAAAAACAAAGAAGTTTTATAATAAGGCTAATGATATACGTGGTTTTTTAAGTTGATGTTGGTTTTAACGGAACTCACGGGAGGGCCAAGTAGAGAACCCTACTTATTGTTTTCGTTAAATAGGCAGCCTTTATCAATGATTGTGAGACGTCCTTCAAGGATAGATAGAATTATACTGTCTATCATCAATAGTGATCTGTCTTTCACAGAAAAAAGGTTATTGGGTTCGGCCGTGAGGCAACCTGTTAGGATGGGTTACTCTGATAAATATAAGATTACCCGGCCAGAGTTGCGAAACTGTAGGTATACACGGAAAAACATCAAATTTGTTTTAACGATGATTCTGACTTTATACTTGTGTATGTACTCCACATCTGCTTGGATACTTCTAGTTAAGCCAGGGTAAACCTAGATTTCCTAGACACTTATTGCTTACACCATATTGCGTATAACAGTTAGCTAGAAATTGTAATATATGGGGTACCCATACATTTAAATGGGGCCGCAGTGGGGGGTACTTTACCCTTTTACCTTAGTTAAATATGAAAAACTAAAGTTGCCTGCGATGAATCACTCTGTTAAAATCGAATTATTGATTCACTGGAGTAATCTGGCATGTATCAGCTATCACTTTGTGTAATAAAATGGTCATATTTATTATATTTATTTATTGAATACTTTAAGCACACAAATGTACAGAGGCGGACTTAATGCCATAGGCATTTTCTACCAGTCAATGGTGATCGTTTAGTTTAATCGATTTATGTGTAAAATAAATATATAATAATAAGTGTAAAAGTCTAGAATAAAATAAATATGCCAATTTCATTATTCAAAAAGACAGCTAGCACATGTCAGATTACTCCAGTGAAATAATAATTCAACTTTTATTAGTTTAAGCCCTGGGGGCCTAAAATGGACGCTTTGGCAGAATCATAATATGAAACTGCGTGCAATTCATATCCCGCAATTCATCTGTTTGACAGTTTGTATGGAGTTTCGTAAAATGGTCCACAAATTATTAATTGCTCTAATGAAGTCTAATGTCAAATAGCAGCTGTCAAACAGATGAATTGCGGGATGTATGAATTGTACGCAGATCATATTATGATTCTGCTAAAGCGTCCATTTTAGGCCCCCAGTGCTCTGAGTTAAAAATATTGTAAAATAAAAGAATAAGACTTAAATAAGGTATTATGAAGCTACTTTGCGAAAAGATTAAAGTTTAACATTGAAAACGTTGTTTATTCGAAAAAAATAACAACATTGTTTTTGCCTTTTAGATTATTGTGACGTAAGCTGACCGCCCTGATCGCACATTAATGTAGGTAGGACACTACTTAACCGTCGTATTACTTTGAAACTTGATAAATCTGTGATAAACGCGTATGTACATGAACTGTTTGAAACCTGATCGTGTGATAGAATAAAGGCTCCTGCAGACAGGCGCGACGCGATGATGCGACGTGATTCTTGTAGAACCATTTCAATGAAGATAGAAATTGTTCTACTAGAGTCGCGTCACGGTGTCGCGTCGCACCTATCTGCGGGAGCCTTAACAAGAACAAAGCTTTCTAACTGCGGGATCAAAGGATTCGATGGGTGAACAAAAAGGCTTCAGTGGCTATTTTATTCCCCTTTTCCTTCTTACTAGTGTTATATCCTCTAGCTTAGTAGCCCTTTGATGAACGCCTAAACACAATATACTCGTATAATATATTGTAAGATCACTTCTAAATTGTTTATTGAGACAAAGTGGCATTGATATTAAATGAGACAGACGTAATGTAGGTTGGCCATAAATTACCCAGTGTTTAGTACGCAGTTTGTCTATTACTATGATGTGAATGCTACTTATTTTTGTATCTCCTTATCTAGAAATAAAAGTTAACAAATTCCCTATAATAATTATTTGATTTTAAGAGTAAGTACCTGTTTCATTGAATCGTTGAGCCATTGAACAATACGATTAAAAATTTTTGTGCGTACGAAATGTATGTTCTAATGTTTATTTTATACATAATGGGATGGCACGATTGCGAAGTTAAATATAATTCAATTAGCAGGAGACGCTTGGCCACGGACATTCATCGCTCGATGTTTAAAAGTTCATGCTTGTTTAAAAAAGTTCAGTCTTGAGAATAAAGTTCAAGTTCATTTTCAAGCGAACAGTAAATGCCATTAATATTCATTATTGTGTATGAGTTAAAATGAATACAACTTCTTCAATAGCCCATAGCGAAGGCGAATCCTTAAAAAGCTTTGGGGAAACCTTAATAACTCAAAGTAAATAATGTTCTATCAGATCCATGACTTGTGGAATTAATTACGTACCCCGATGACATAAAAACAATGGCATTCGACTGATAGCCTCTAATGGAGTATGCTATTATATAATTAGGGTTCTCTAACCCAGCGGGGATTGAACGATTCTCATTTGATCTCGGCAACTGCCCAGTGGATTGTACGTTTTCAGCTACATTAAATTCCTACCTAAATCTTGTAAGTACTAGATATTGGTAAAATACAGATGAATTCCGGCAGAACTTTTAATTTTATTGCTCATATAACAATGACTCACTATAATTTTAGTTTCAATTGTATTAGTCTAATTATATTATCAGTAGGTAACATAGAACAAAATCCTAGAAGAAGAAGGGTAATTTATACGCAGTCTTTATAAAGTTTAACACTTTTATCTACGAGCGTCTGCTTTTTTCTTGACCCGAACTGTAATTCTGAGAGTTTAAAAATAAATTTAATTAAAACACAGTAAAACGGCAAGTGTCCGTTCGCAAGTGTACCGGGCGGTCATAATCAGGAGGTCGCCTGTAAAGCCAGTTGAGTAGACTAACACCGCGCCCTCTTATTTATTTAAGGGCACGTTGGAAACTCCGGTGAAGGTTTCTTTCCCTCGGAAAAATTTACGACAGTGCATAAATATCAATTTGCCTGTTACTTACAATAAATTCACATTTTGATATTGCGGGCTACAGTTTGAATGAGTGCACCACTCGACACAATATTTTTTTGAACAATTACCTCACTATAATTTGCGCAAAAATGAAAATGGCACTTACGGTGTGAGCACGTATGTAAAATTATGTATGAAAAAATAAGAATTGTTGAAATCATTTGTTTACCTTTAGACTTGATTTTCTTGTTTTCTCAACACTCTTCGCTAGTTATAAATACAGGATGTTTTTTTGCGAATACCGAAGACATTAAAAATATTGAAAATTAGAGACAGTGCAGTAACTGATATAGTACCTAAGAATAAAATACTGTAAAATACGTGGCAAATCCAACGCAAATATTTTTTTTCTTATATGGGATAAAAATATAATTACATAGGTAGGTATATCACTACGAAGAATTTGTTTACTGCTGGAAAAGTATAGCCTAGTCATTGTATAGGTAAGCCCTAACGTAAGTACAGTGGTTTGGTACTTTTACAAGTAAATCAGTACTTATATGGTTGTCTTGTTCTGTTCGAATTATCAAGTGACAAAACTAAGTAAGTTAGTGGTAAGTACTTGGTTCCTGAATATTCAGAACATGGTAACTGTTTGTTAGTGACATTCCGGGGCTTGTGGGAGTCTACGGACTGCCTGAATAAATTGAATACTGATTTAATCTAGATGTCGGTTCATACGATTCGTGTAGATTTTGATCTTTGACATTCTGAATATTAAATGTTGTTCGATTTAAATCACTCGTATCGTACACGGTTCGTATTCACCTCCTACACACATGCTGTTCAAGTTTAGTATTGTGATCATTTAGAAAATATAAATGAGAGTATACCACTACCACTCTCTCCTTCCCACTACACTCATATAAACTCAAGATAATTGTCATATATTTTATTTGACACATTTTACTATTAACTAGGTAAGTAAGAACAGTACCTACAGAAATATAACAGAGCCATTTCTGAATTTAGGTCAGTTTTGTTGCGTAGAAAATGTAAGACTTGCAATGATAGTGATTTACAGACCCAAATCAATATTTTGCCAAATTTATTTTACCGTTGAAAAGCAATAATTTCTGAGTTTTGTACCCGCTTTCGGAAGTTTTAAGATAGTTAAAATAAATGCAAACTCACCTATTTAGTTTTCTCACTTAAAGTGGCAGCGTGCCTAAATACATAAAGATGTCACGAATAATAAACAGCGATTTACCTTGTAAAAGTTAAAGGTTTTGTTTACCTTTAAAAGGCAATCTAAGAGCCCATCTTATTCACGTTGTAAAAGAAAAATTCTTATATTTTTCGCCAAACCCCCGAACGGAGGGCGGGTTCCATGTTGTGATTGATTTTACGCAATATTCGCCGGCCACGTCGCGATCTTCAGGCACTCGCAAAGTAAACTCAATTCAGGAAAAAGGCGACCAAGAAGCCGGGGGTCCTTTTGGTCTTCACTACTTTACTATAAATGCAATAAGAGTAAGGCAAATCTTTGCTTTGTTACCCGGAAGACTCTCAAAGATATGAAAAGAGAACTTTTTCCTATCATGTCTGCGTCGGCTTATAAAAAAATAAAATACTATTAATTACACACCAAGCGGAAATCACACAATGAATATGGTGTAAAATGTACACGTAACTCATTTATAAAACATATTATTTGTATTAATTCAAAAGACAACAAACGGTATTCTGAGAATATTTGCAAAAACGTTTATAATATTGAAAATATTTTTTGTAACGAAGGTTTTCATTTCAACATTAAATTTTACTGCATAGTGCACATGTTATTGTTCTATGGATAATATAAAAAGAACACGTTTGTATTAAAATGTATAAATTCTACATTAATAAAATTGAAACCCTAATATTTGGTCAATGATATACGCGATGAGCTATTATTTCAGAATAGATATGAGCAGAGAGGACCAACTAGTCCTACACTCTTTGCTAAAATCATTTATAGCAAAATGCAAATTACTAGTTTCAGTTGATATTTTTACATTTTTTTTTTTCTGTATTTATTTAAAGGGGGTTTTAACGCATAGCGTATGTCAGTCCCGTCGTATCCTAAACAATAGTAGGTACTTCACAACACGTGGGCCATGAATTTGAACAAACCCTTCACATCGTCGCCATTTGGTTGGGATAAATTCTATCCCAACCAAATGGCGACGATGTGAATGGAACATGCCTACATCAGTTTTGTTCAAATTCAGGGACCTTACAAAATTACATAATACCTAGTAAACTGGTAACGTTGCACTCTGAAAATCAACGTAAAAAATCTCAGCACTTTTCTTGAGAGAATAATTTTATCATGAATATCGTCAAATTGCGTCTCCAGGCGAGCATAATTAAAATGGATACAAAATTCAGAGCCGTAATAATTTAGCTGTTACCTACTGAGACGTGTCAAACAAAAGTACAAATGAAAAAAAATGCGCTTAAACACTTTAAGACTGTTCGAAGTGAATATATACCACTGTAAATGAGTAAGTACCTACGAGTACTGTTCATTTTTAAGATTATAAGTAGGTATTCGATATTTTCTTGTTTTAATATACTAATGATTTTTAGGGTTCCATACCTCAATAGGAAAATACGGAATCCTTATAGGATCACTCGTGTGTCTGTCTGTCCGTCTGTTACAGCCGATTTATTCCGAATCTACTGGACCGATTAAGTTGAAACTTGGTACACATGAATTTCTGTGACCCAAACACGGTGTAACGTAAATAAATTAATTTTGAATATGGAAGTCACATTTGGGGGGAAAACTTGATTATAAAAAAAAAAATTGCAGACGGCACCGAGTGACATATCAAATTAAAGGGTTTGTTGTAAGGATTTCAGTTTTATTTTTTAATAATTTTAAAATAAACACTTTTAAAGTTATATAAGAATATAGATAAAAAATTTCCATTGCCCCATATCTCCGATACTACTGAGCCAAAATTAAAAAAAAAAAAACAGAAGTAATTAATTACTTGTAAGAAGTCTGGTATTAAAATAAATAACATGGTAAATCACTCTATATTGTGCGTGTTTGTACGCACAATATTGAGTGATGTGCCAAATTACTTAATAAGAAGGTTTATTCTTTTTTATTTTTATAATTTCAAAATAATTATTTTTAAAGTTATTAAAGACAATATATGGAAATTGTTCATTATCTCAGAAACTGCTGAGCCTAAAATTTGAAAAAAATATAGAGAATAGTTCTATACTTATAGATTACAGGAAAACCTACATTATGACTATGATCTTAAAATAACATGGTAAATCACTTAATATTGTGCGTACAAACTTACATTTGCAGTTGGAATATACGATAGAACGTCTTTCAACTACAATGTTAAGTTTGTTCTTGAGATAAATTCATCGCAATTACGGAACCCTTCATTGGGCGTGGTCTGACACGTACTTGGCCGGTTGTTTTATTTCTTTATATTTATAGGCCCCGACTTATGAGTTTGTAGGTTGTGGGTTCGAACCTAGGCAGGCGCTTTACTTTGTGTAAATAATTTCATCACCACTGATCTCAAAACGGTGAAGGAAAACATCTTGAGGAAACCGGCATGTCCTAGAACCAAAACTTCGAAAATGTGTGACATCAACCAACCCGCACTGGGCCCGCGTGGTGGATTACAGCCCATTCCCTCTTGAAAAGAGGAGACCAGTGTCCCAGCAGTGGTAACATTATAGGCCAAAAACCGAACACTGTACCCACCTACGCTAAAGTCGTACTGGTTTTGCTGAGCCTAGACCAATACAAAAAGAACCAAGCCAGACGCATAATATTCCCCATCCAGTTGAACTGAAAGAAACGCTCGTAATGACGCAACATATCATGTATCAACTAAGTGTTATGACAGAGCTACTACTTCAGATGATGTTTTCAATCTTCAACATTCAAATAATTAATATTTTTTCTATGTAATGCCCAATGGGCTGTCACAACACTCCCTACAAATGAAAGCTTTTCTTGACATAATGTAACGTTGATATATTAGTCATTTCTGAAACTGTATTCACCATAAAAAAAAACATTTTAAAATAGCAAACTACAAGTTTGCAAACTATGCTTCCAAATGGAACTGCGCGGTAGCAGTGCCATGTGGATAAGGCCAAACATCAACAAAATCTAATTCAAAGGGCAAACATCAAGAACTATGAAATGCAGCCAACCTGATCAAATAACGTTAATGTTGTGGTAGCAGGTGTGGAACAATTTTATAAAATTATACAGCAAAGTGCATGGGAAGCTACTCCAATAAACAAAAGTGATAAAAGCGGCAATGATACGGCCCTACTTCTTCGGTCCAAAAACTGCACGCTGAGAAACGCGAACTAAGGTTGAACTGGCAAGTGAATAGGTATCCCAATGTCAAAAAAAAACTAGATACACTCATAAAAAAAGTAAAGCAGGCTTTGGAAAAAATTAAAAATGCTAGAGTACAGAGACATTTGGAAAACCAGATGGGATTGCAAAAACTAACCCCGACGAAGGCTCAAGTAAACTGGTCTATGTCGATGACACACTAGCATCTGTTCACTAACTAGACCCACCACTGAGAAAATATTCTCCCAGCGAAATTAAATATGCCATAAAAAATTTAGAAACCACAAGACTCCAGTCACGACCTAGTAACCGCGACCATTCTACAGCAGTTACCGGAAGTCGTTATAACATTTCTTACTTACCGTTTTAATGCATCGCACCTATGTCCCCAAACAATAAAAGGTTGCGAAAATCATCATGGTTTTAAAGACTGGCAAGTCTGAAAATGTGGAGCAGTGGTGGCCCAGTTGTAACGGCTGTGATTTACGAGTTATAGGTCGTAGGTTCGAACCCTAACAGGCGCTACTTACATTATTTCGTCACCGTCGTGAGGAAGCCGGCATGTCAAAGAATTGAAAATTCGAAGACATGTGACATCTACCAATCCGCACTGGGCCAGCGTGGTGTATTACGACCCACTCCCTCTCATAGAGAGCAGGTCTGTGTCCCAGCAGTGGGACATGTAAGTCTGAAAATGACGTCGAATCATACCGATCTATCAGCCTATTGCCCATTTCTTCGAAGTTGCTGGAAACGCTAATTCTAAAGCCGAATTTACATTACGCAACTCATCATCATCATTGTAGCCGAAAGACGTCCACTGCTGGACATAGGCCTCCCCTAAAGGGGGGGTTGCCATAATCGCCACGCTTGGCAGGCAGGCTGGCGATCGCAGTATGGTGTTAAAATACATAGAGAACGCTGCTGCCCATTCTCTAGTAAGTCCCTTAGTCACCTTTTACGACACCCACGGGTAGGAATAGGGAAGTGCTATTCTTAACGTCCGGCACCACACAGACAATACGCAACTAGTTGCGCAAAATGACATGTCTCATGACATTAGTTGCACATGTGAATAGATAATTTCATCGTGCATACACTAGTTTTATGAAATCAAATTAGTTTCGCGATCCGTGCGATTTTCTGACCACTTAGTGTCATGCAACTAGTTTCATCGGATAAAACGTGATTAAACTAGAGAAAGCGTATGTGCTGAGCAGACGTGTGTCTTGTCATGTCAAAATGTCAAACCAACGCTGGAATGCTGATAGAAACATACTGCTTTCGATAAAAACATCAAAAGCAGTGTCTCTGAGGTCCGAAACACCCACAGACTCTCACTTAAAAATAGCGATGCCAGAGAAGCGGCTTCCAACTTTACTTAATAAAGTAGTCACTCATTGAAACATAGTTTGTATAGCTTTCAAGATCTTCTTTTGATCTTTAACTGCATTGTAATCAGATGCTTCCTTGATAACCACTCTCGAATCCACCATCGTCGTTTCTAGCGTGACATTCTTTTCTTTATTTTGTACATAACCATGAGTGCACCAACATTATGCATTGCAATAACAAGCTTCGATGCCGATGGTGCCATGGTCCTTATGATACTGAGAATTTGAAGACACTAAATTATAGTGATAAGGCCACGGTGCAGTTTAAAAGAAGATGTAGTGACAAAACTTGAAAAGAGTATGCTTAGATGGTTTGGTCATATTGCGAGGATGTGTGAAAGGCGACTAACAAAAGGTATTTACAAAGCAGAGGTGAATGGAAACGCCGGGAGGGGACGCCCTAGGAGGACATAATATAGTGACCTAATTGGTGATGTTCTTCAGAAAGGTAAGGTGCGTAGTCGGTACTCGCAACCGGCGCCGGCGTGCGTGTATGACCAGGTATGAACGTAGCCGAAGCAAAAGGAGTATGTAAGGAGCGTAGCAGGTGGCGTTCTATAGTTTCTGCCTACCCCATCGAAAGAAGGCGTGAGTTTATGTATGTGTAGGTGTGTAAATTATATTTAAATTTTCCAACTTTTTAATGTCGTGAAATTAATCTCTACATGCATGACAGTAGTTCAGTAATTAAATTCGGCTTAAAGCGATTCATGCCGCTACTGGTGGAAAGAAATCTTTTCCTGAACACCAATTCGGATTATTGTTGAAATTAACGTAAATTACAAAAAAAGTAAATGCAACTGTCATTACACGAATAATTGAACATACAAAAACTACTAAAAACTTAATTTGCGGACGAGCGGTCTTTGTATTTTTTTTAAATATTTACCTAGCTCCGTCTCTTTATAATAAAAAAACTTTTTTTAATAAAAAAAAAAACTTCCAAAAAAAGGAAGTGTTTTGAAAGTCGTTTTTTTTGACTGACTTTTGTTCTCTTTTTAGTGGGTCAGTTTGCAATTTATCTATGTTACAATGGCCTAATGTCAACTGCTCATCACCTTTTACAAAATATTGCTTTTTCCGATGTAGGGGCGTTAATAGTTGAGGAGTTCTCCTGGTAACAACCAGGAGAGCTGGAACTGATGGTGATTACACCATATGCATTTTGATGAAAATAAATTGCTTAGCAATCGTGAAATACTTATTATTAAGTAGTACCGGTGGCCATCTGTGGTCTTCATCATCACTACCACTTCACTAAATGGTGCTTTCTGATTGCAAATACATGAGTTACTATAAAAAATACTGATATAGGTGTGCCTATAAAATTTGAGGATTGCCCTCGATTTCCATGGGATTCCCTCATCAGATTCTGACTTAGTGACAATAGGACTACCTCAGGAGCATACACCCATTCAAACAAAACAAAAAAAATCAAAATCGGTCCACAATTGACGGAGCAATCGGTGAACAAACAAAAAACAACATCTTCTTCTTTTTAAAAAACTTTGCCCCACACTAGGAATTTCTCCTGTATTGTGGGTGCGTTTACAAACATTTAAACTCACATCCACAAACAGCCAGACCCGGAACAACTACTGTAGGTCATACAAATGTTTGTTCCGTGCGGGAATCGAACTCGTGACACGCAGCGCAGCAGTCAATCGCTTAACCACTGCGCCAACGGTGCCGTCCACAACATATAATACATACCTACAGCCGAACTTATAACCTCCTCCTTTTTGGAAATCGGTTAAAAATAAGCAAAGTATGTACGATATGCATCATAACCTATTTTTTTAAAAACGTTGCCCCACACTAGGAATTTACTAAAAAAGATTATCCGTACATTCCTTCAAAACAAAGCCTAAGAAGAGACAGTAAAATTTTCTGGCCACGTGACAAGTCCACACACAACTCGACCCTCGCAAACACACAGATATACACACGTGCTGTAAGAAAACATTGTTGGGTTTAAGTATTGTGAAAGCATTTGTTTATTTTATTTTAAATTACAGGTTTATCAGAATTCATATAAAACAAAACTAGATGGTGTTGAATTCTGATTAGTTGTCATAATCGCCATGCTTGGCAGGCGGGTTGGCGATCGCAGTATAGTGTTAAAATGCATTGAGAACGTTGCTGCCCATTCTCTAGTAAATCCCTAGTTGTCTTTTACGACACCCATGGGAAGAACTAGGGTGGTGCTTTTCTTTACGTCCGGCACTACATGGATCACGGAACGGTATATTATACATATGCCATAATATCAGCCGAAAGACATCCACTGCTGGACATAGGCCTCCCTCAAGCACCGCCACTTCAACCGGTTCTGTGCTTCCCGCATCCAGCGGATACCTGCGGCCTTCACAAGGTCATCGGTCCACCTTGTAGGAGGCCTTCCAACGAGCGTCTTCCGGTACGCGGTCGCCAATCTAGAACCGTTCGGCCCCATCGGCCATCATTTCTGCGAGGAATGTGCTCTGGCCACTGCTACTTTAGTTTGGCAATTCTTCGGGCTATGTCGGTTACCTTGGTTCGCCTGCGGAGGATCTCTTCATTTCTAATTCGATCACGTAAGGAAACTCTATACGTAGCCCTCTCCATTGCCCTTTGGGTGACTTTTAGCCTTCTGATAAGGCCCGTTGTGAGCTCATTCTCTCTTCTCTCCTCTTTTATAAGCTTAATACATAAACCATCTGGAATAAATTCTCTAAATGATGATGAAAAACGCATTAAAATCCGTTACGGAGTTTGAAGAACAACTTGATCAAATATGATCGACATGAAAAAATATTTATAGATTATAAACTATAGATACAGTGCTAGTGGAACAAACTATTTTGCGTTCCCATTTCTTCAGGTTACCACTCATAACTTTCAACTTTGGTGGAACCTAGTTCCTGTCAACTTCTAAAAACAAATGACACAGGATGTTTGGAACTGTTGGTTGTTTCCTAGAAACCAGTCAGTTTTATTTAAAATTCTTGTTTGTACTTTTTTTTTTCTTTGACTATCACTTATGAAGGTACTGATTACAATATTACAGTGAGTTATAACTACCTATATCCGAGATTTATTTACAGCTATTCCGCAAGTTTACAACATTTATTTCACTGTAAACAAAATTCAAAGTCAAGCACGGATAGTCCCTGTGAAAGCTGAAGTTATGAACTTAATTTCAAATAACGACCTTGAAGTTTTAAACAACTTTAATACTGTATAAATCAAGTTAAAGTTTTGGTAAACGATTTCAACGGTCCAGTATTAGCGAACTATTATCAATTTTGATTAACGTGTAGCAATTTACTTTGTGATTCCGATTAACGGTTAACGAGCAAAGCAAACCGGTGCAATGAGAAAGAAATACTCGGTAATATCATTAGGTGCAGCTCTACTACAGTGGTTCCGCAATCCTACGAGAGGACGTAAAACTTTACGGTCAACCCGACAAACGCGCTGTGATAATCGAATGAAATTCCGCCGTATGTACTCGAACTGGCGGCCGCCATAAAATGTCATGACGAATATTTTCAAATGGCCCACGTAAATGGCAGTCTGTTATGGATTCAATTTTAAACCGTTTTGGTGTCAGCTTTTTGTTAGTCATGCTTTTATAGTTTCGGGAATTAACGAATCACTTAAAATGCTGTTTTTTCCGTGGTTTATTTTACTGATGAGTTTTTTATGAAAATATCCCAACAGTACCTATACCTAATGATGGTACTTATTGAAAGGACACTGCAAACTTTCCTCCAATATACATATAATATGAGTAGATACTCCCATCATCAACCGGATACTATAATAGGTTTGTAATCTGTTACGTTATGTGCAGCATTGCGTCAAAACTGCTATAATACCGCAGTTTCGGTGTCGATAAAATGAAAATTCTTCAAGAGGAAAATTTCTCGAGGTATATAACCTGCGCAAAAGTTGATCGTTTCGTGATACATGTTTAGTTGTTAGCTAACTCTTTGCTTATAAATCCGGGAAAGTTTCATAACTCGACGGTAGGGCGGCCCCGAATGAGGTGTTAGGCTCCTGTACTATAAATATTATTTATTACCTTCTACGAAAGCTCGGGAAATTCGAAATACGACGAAAATATTCCAAGAGATAACATTTTGTCTATATTCATGTTAACTTAAGAAACTTAGAAGTTGTAAGTAGCAGAACTGCAACTTGGAAATGTATGAAATATCGCTTCTTTAAATGTGTGTTGTAAAATTCTAGTACAACAAGTCGTAACAAATAGCTGCAGGCTGTACGGTGTGCAATTTAACCCTTTTATTTCGGTCCAATCACACACCTAACGAGTACCAGTAAAGCAATTTTGTTCAGTGAATACAGATCACATTTGGAATAATAGGGGCCGAAACTGGAACCATTCCAATCTCTTTGGATGTGATCTGTAGTTTAGCGCCATTTCGGGATCTGCAATTTGTACGATGTGAATGTCACCTTGTGACACAACCTTGACCGCCTCCGCTTACCGACGAGATAAGAAGAACAGAATAGGATTTTATTATCATGTTTCCTACTTCAAGGCATATAATAGCCATATCTAGCTAATGCGTTCCTATTTATCTGTATAAGTCGGGTTTCTTTTAATTTAACTAAAGGCCATCCAAATCACTTCCCCCTTTTTAACAATTCAAAAGTTATTTTAAAAGCCATTCTCTAGTCAATAGTTCTTCTAAACGAATTAATAGCAAAGATTGGCGCATTTCCATTGATGATAGGCACCCCATTAAAGAGACTGCAGTGACTATTAGCCCCGACCAACGTTTTCCCCGCAATCTCTTTCGTGTCGACATTTTATTATCGGTAGAGTCAGCTCTGTTGTAATCCCCGGGAAGCGGTACAATTTACGATTTATAAAACCGCCATTTTCTGTTGTAAAGCAAAACGATAAAGAGAATAGTTAGGCTCGACTTGGCGATGCTCACCTCGTTCTTCGTCACCCTTTTATCTTAATATTCACTGATATTAAAAAGTTAATCCGAAATAACAGCACGGATAGAGTCGCTTTAAGCTGTATCTTTGTGTTGTAGAACTGAATTTGCTTACCATTTATTATTACGGGGTTTAATTCCAAACGATGAAATAGAGCTTGTGATATTTTACTTGACTTGTAGTTTTTAATGTTGAAATAAAATAAAACTGTAGCAATAGGTTGAGTAGGTATTATTATATTTGTGCCCGATGGGATTTCATCATCGGCAAAAATGACGAATTTCCATACAAAATGTCACATTTTAAACAGTGACATATTATAAAAAATCCTTCCTTAGAACTCACCTTCTTTATATAAGGAATGTTTGAGCAACATTTCATTCATCTAGACGTGCGTTAGTCAGTGAGTGAATGAGTTTAGGATTTCATTGATTAGAGAAAATAATGCGTTGCATACCATGACATCACGCATGTGTTTCTCGATGAAGTAAGCATAGGCAGTGATAGGTATTAGTATACCAGATACACATCATTTCACCAGTGACGATGATGAATGCTGTCCTTTAGCCAGGCACAGATTCAGACTCCGGGCTACTACAGAGAAATTTCGAATAAACCGATGATAGATTGTGTGTATGATTGGATAGAAAAGGGGTGACTTATATATTAGTAAGGACTTGCTGGACTAAGCCCAAATAAATTGGGATAGGAGCTTGATGATATTTTTCCAAGGTGGCAGCAATTTATTGGGTCGGTACCCGACTTTGTTTGTGTCATTTTAAAGATAAAGCACAAACCTTGGTTGCGCTACCATGGTGTCCCAGTGTAATATGGTTCCTACGGGTTTTATGAACTGATAAGAGACTTGTGTTACTTAGATGTATAGTTACTAGATGGGTGTATATTTTGTTTATGTTATAATATCTGCATGTTTCTTAGAGCCAACATGAAGACTTACGGCCGAAACACATACACATGATACGATGTCGCATCGTGACACTGTTTGTCCACCGCCACCGTCAACGAGAAACGAGATTATTCGAACCGAACGTGAGTCCAGTTGACGGACGTGCGGTGGACACGCGGCCATAGTAAATGTATGTATCGCAACTTCGACGCCGTCATCTGTTTCTAGTTGACGTGCTGTTGACGAGGCGGTGGACCAACAGCCTTACACTTTGCAACCAACGTTGTTACAGACACGTTTATATAACTATTTTATATTGATAACTATCTACTACTTTTGTACCGTGTATACCTAAAACAAGGACTAGTAGGAATGGAACGTTCATGGCTGCATGACTGCATTTTGAGGAGCTATTTTGCTCATCACGCCGAAAATCTTTATCAGATCTTCAAAAATTTCTATGAAACCAACTTAAAGTTTTGTTTGTTTCAAATAAAAAAAGAACTATCGAAATCGAATTTCATAAGGTGGAAATATTCAGAAACCCCCTTTTTGCCCCTTTTTGAGGAAGTCCAATCCAGGTCTAATCAAAACTCTCCGACGACAATTTTTATAAAGTCGTAAAAATTTTATACCAAGTTTCGTCCAGATCGGTTGTAAAATATGAGGAGAAGGAACGAACTGACAGAGGAAAGCAAATTTTGCCAGACTTGAAGATGAGACGCTTCGCTCGCTCGGTCATTAAGAAATAACCTCCAGCCCTTTATTCCTACATGACTGTAACAACGTTGGTTGCAACGTGTCACGAAGCGACGTCATATCATGTTTATGTGTTTTGACCCCTAAATTTGAACTCAAGGATATTATAGAGAAAATAATCTACCCGGCAGTGCTATCTCGATACCGTATAATCGAGAAGGAAAGACCTTGCTCTTGACGATCATGCCGGCTTTGCTCGTCTGATGATTGTAAAACTACACTGGCTAATTTTTTTTACCAAATTACAGCTTCTTATGCATTAAATATACATTTGAATATTTCATAGACGTCAAACACAACAAGATATAATAATTAAAAGCTGACCACGCATTGTATTGGATAGCTACTGGCGTTGTGCGTACGTTTAGCGTCTTCATAAAAATATTTACCCTTAGTCCTCCAGAAGCCGATCGACCAAAAATCTTTCATAATGATAAATTAATTTTAATCATTCATGTTTTAATCTTAATACCCTCTGAAAATACCTATACGTTTGTCGTTTTTGGTAGTATGTGGTTTACAAAGCAAATTCTCGTTAAACTTCCTATACATAATTAATACGATGAAGCACATTAATTACGAGACTATACTCATATAAGTCGGCACTCATAGTTTAAAGTCAAATGGAAATATCAACAGCTAAGTTGGATAAGTATTACGAAACTATTCCTTATTAGTTCCCGGTATATGAATAACTCGAGGTAAACCCTGGATGTTCTTATGAAACTATAAGAGTTATGTGAGGGAAATTCTTAATCCAATTACAGAGACGAAAACAGTCTAAAATGAAGTATTCGCAATTATGCGAATCAATATACTTACTAAAGTGGGAAAGTACCTAAGCGATAGTGGGAAATATTCAATTGTTTCAGTAGGTATTAAATGCTACGAGTTTAGCTGTTTCTCCGAACTTGTTTTACTTGTTTAAACCAAATAACCTATTGCCATTTAGTTAAGAAAATAATAAAATAGTTATTTGAAGATCTGACTTACTTGTTATAATTATAGGAAAATCGTTTTGCAATGTTTGTAAATATATGAAACACCATGTTTCTATCACATAATTATTAATCTCTCTGGCATTGCTTCATTTTTAGGGTTCCGTACCTCAAAGGAAACACGGAATTCTTATAGGACCACTCGTGTGTCTGGCTGTCCGTCTGTCACAGCCGCTTTGCTCAGAATCAACTGGACTGATTAAGTTGAATTTCTAATACTCAAACATGAACGTGTAACGAAAATAAATATTTTGACTAAAAGGGTTCAATTTTCGGGGAAAACAAGAAAATCTAAAAAAAGTTTTGCAAACTGTATCGTGTGACTTATCAGATGAAAGTACTTATTATGAGGATTGCAAATATATATATATATATATATAACTTTAAAATATGTTTGTTATTAAGTTATTAAAGAAAATAGATGAAAATTTACCATTTCCCCTTTATCTCTGAAACTGCTGAGCCTAAAATTTGAAAAAAATACAGAGAATAGTTCTATACTTAAAGATTAGAGGAAAACCTACACTAAGTCTATGGTCTTAAAATAACATGGTAAATCACTCATATTGTGCATGTTTTTCAACTACAATGTTAAGTTTGTTCTTGGGATAATTTTCCTTGATAAATAGCTCGACGTAACATCAGTCACATGTCAATGCCTATTGTGTCTGTGGTAATCTATCTCCGGTAGGAGTAATAGAGGAGTATTAAAATAACATGCTAAATCTCTGAAAATTGTGCGTACATACTTAGATTTGCAGTTGGAATTTATGGGAGAATGTGTTTTTTAGATAAATTATCTTGCGATAGAAAAACATGGTAGATAATATATTATATTCATCGTACGGAACCCTCTCCACGCGAGTTCAACCCGCACTTGTCCGGTTTTTAATTATTTTTACCAATTGTACCTGTGATAATTTATGTACAACATCTTATACCTGTTCCAACATTCATAGCAAATAAAGTACTGATTCTGATTCTGGTATAGTAAATATATTTTAGGTGCATCGTCTTCACATATATATTATAATTATATAATTAATGTACCTATACAAAATATTGTAAAAAAATGTAAAAAAGTGTAACGGTGGAGTTTTTTGCCCTTTTTTTCTCCATACGAAACTACCTTTTGGACGGGGCGACTATAATCAATTCTATTTTATATTTGTAAATGACGTTCAAAAGTGCCTTTTACGTGTAAATTTGAAATAAATGATTTGACTTTGCGCTGCAATGACTGCCCGGAGACAACTACATATTAAGTTGTGCAAGGATTGAGAGCAAAATTGTAAAAGTAGAACTTAATATCATTAAGTACCTGCACGCTGTTTTCAGATTATTGTTCTATTCCAAATAAAGTACAAAGCTGTGGTCGTACTAATTTTCTATTTATTGCCTATGTAAGAAGAAAAATATCAACCATATTTTTGACCTGGCAAGACTTAAACTTTTGGACAACGTAAAGGATACTTTACGCTGCCCCCTAATCTATTAAAAATAATATCAATGAATAATTCCTAATAACTTAACTTGAGGGGGGGCCTCAAGTTAAGTTATTAGGAATTATTCATTGATATTATTTTTTCAAAATCACGAATTAATGTGCGATGTTTAAGTACAGTTTCTTCATTACAACATAATTATTTTGTTGCAAAACCTTTTTCGGCTCTACTTTATTATGTAATTGTGGAAAATACACATACGCTAGAAAATTGGTAGTGCAACATTTAATTATTTAGGTAGGTTCCGACCAAATGATAATCGAAACCTTTTTAAGCTCACTTCCTTGTCCGTCTGTAATAGAGGTTTTTCTCAAGATCTTTGAAACAGGAATTTCAGGTTTGGCATAACGTTAGGTCTTGATGGCGCACGCACAGTTCATCAGTCCAAGACCAAACATTTATTTTTGTTTAGTGGGGTCAGTTCGATCTTATAAAAAAAACGTTTCCATTATTAAATCGTTTTAGATATCGTTAAGAACTTACTTTAAGAATTCTAAAACTATATTTCTTGTAACATTTGATTTAGCGGCCTTGAAGATATATAGTTACGGCGTGATACTGTGGGAAAACTGCACAGATGCACCGACACTTTTCCTATTGCAAAAAAGACTTATAATAAGATAAATTGTTTAGGAGCTGGTGCGCAGGTTTATTGATTTCGCAAAATACAGTCAATATGACCGGCCAGCGACCGTTCCAAAGACAGCTAAGTAGGTACGGTGGACGTTTTTTTTTTAATTTATTTGTCACGTAACACAGTAATAGCGCTGGCAGCAAAAACAGATAGGACGTTAAAATTTTCTAAGACGGGAGACCCCTTCATAAAAATATGATAAAAGTAGGTTCGATTTCATGTATTCGTAAGTAGGTATAAAGCGTGTTACGGAAAGGGTATATACATATCAAAGGCATATTCTTTTGGTGATAACAAACTACATGGCAACATTTTTTTTAATAATACCTACATAATTATAAATATAAGAAACATTTAACTAATCAAAATCAAATGTTGCCAATTAAATTCTACACATCACTAGACCAAGTCAGCTGATCGATGCACGTTTTAATCCATTCGTACGATCCCGCCGCCAATCGTACCGCCCGCGCCGCCTCGTGTCGGTGCGGCGCCGTGTCGCAGGCCTGTGACAGGTGTGCGTGTATACTAGTCGCACAGACACGGATAATGGATAATGACCCTAGTAGTGCGGTGAGACGTTTGTTATAATTTAAATTTCATAAACTATAGAAATAAAAAAAATATCAAACATTGTCAAAGTTATTCTTTCTGAGCTGATTTTTGTACAGAGATTCTGAACCAGATGCACTCTTCATCCTGTTTGTATGGATATACCCTTTCCGTAACACGCTGTATATAATCTTTAACTTTATTTTCCCCAGCCAGAAGTGTGATTACCAGAGTCAAATAAACGTATACGCAAGTCGACTTAAACATACTTTTCTATAGAATTGAGTGCGGGTGACAGCTCATCTATTGACTGAGATTCACAATGGCTCCGGACGTATGGTATCTCCGTTAGTAGCCATTCATAAAATACGAAATGATTATGTACTCTTGTTTTAACGTGGTGCGTGAAATGTCGGTATGAAGTGGCAAACGTTTTTATTTTCACGACTTGTAATGGAGAAATTTCATTTTTAAGTGCTGTGTAAGTACTAAGTGTTCCTGTTTCACACCTATTCTAGTTTTCTTTATGGCAGTTAGTGCGTTGTCGACAATTACTGCCAATGTCAGTAATGCTATGGCAACACGTTCATTTTAATTAAAAATTAAATTAAAGGAGAAAGTAATGTATTTTTTTAATTCTTAAATAATTTTTTGTCATTATAAATGTGGACGTAGGCTAATTAATGCAAGTCACAACTAAATGGTAAACACATTCCCCCCTTATTACAAAACAAGGTTTATGTTCAGACCCAGGTTTAAAACATGCAGCCATTATTGAATTTCCAACTTTATTCCGACTATGGTAAAGTTCCTAAACACAAAACTGACAACTTAGTACCGAACTAAGATTTCAGTTTTGTATAAAGAACGGTATTTCAATCAGAGTTACGTTCTTATTACAAAAACTAGCTCCATGGTTTAAGCCATGTCAAAATATAAATCTTGTTTTGTAATAAGGCGGTAACCGTCTTATTCCAAAACACGATCTAAATTTAGTACTAGGATAATTACCAGGTTTAAAGCATAACTAAATAAAACGTTATTATAAAATGAAGTTTATCACTAGTTCATGAACTAGTTATGGTACTAAAGTTAGTCCACCGAGACCCCTAGTTTTTCTATGGACTAACTGTTATTCTGTGGCTTTTTATTTACATCGACTTGATGGATTTGGAAGATTTGGATAATTATGCTGGAGACGTCTCGGCGATCTTACAGACATCGTCATACGTAGTACAACGTAATATTTCCATAATAATATGAACATTTGCGTTAGGCAGTCGAAATAAGTGATACAAAGCATTGCTTACCTAATATTAATTAAAAATCCATGATTTGGTCGGTGGGTCGTCTTAGGGTTTTACTAAGTTTTTCTTCAACGGTTTAACCAGACACAACTCACGAACAAACCACATATTATCAACAGTAATACTAAGATTTATTATTTAAGGACGCAACATAAACATTCGTCGCAAATTACGAGTGCCGCGCCGTACCTATCTATGTAATTCACTCCACTTCACGCTAGAGGTGTTAAAAAATATGATAACTTGATTATAAAAAGCACGTCAAAAGTACAAGTTGTGCTTGTTCAATATATTGTAACCTAAACAAAGAACGATTTATCACATATTTTTGTATTGATTAATAATTATTTATGCATTTCAAGTGTTATTATAATATCAATATTTAGAGAAACGAAATGTTGCTTCAAATTGATGCAGAATAAACGAATGAAAGAATGCCAATTTTGTTTCTTATCTGTGGAACCATGAACCTTCTTTGGTACTAACTGATCCTCGAAAAGTCTTCGTTTTGTAATCAGAACACGTTTTGAGCCTGATATTAACTTGAATACCGTAACAATCATAGACCTTAATGGTCTTGGTATAAAACAGTAGTTAAGCATTTTTTTGTAATAAGACGGGACGAGTTTTGCTCTTCTTCATTGAAATCTGCCTCTCGGTGTCACTTGGTGTGGTCCCTAGTTACGAAAATTTGCCTTTACTGCTTCTGAATGCTTTCATTGCCATGATTTGCTCATGTCTAAGATATCTGGCAATTCATGCATCATGCAGCTAACTGGTGGCTGATGTTCTAAAATTGTGTCCTATCAGTTATTTTTCCTAGCATACGTCATTTACTTATCGAAACTACGACAACATCAGCTGCTAGGTAATATGTTCTTAGTAGAAACAGCTATGTAAGGGTTGCTGGTTTGTGGTTCAAATTCAGATAAAGGATAGGCTCCTATACCCACGAGTAGGCGAAATCGTTTCCCTTTGCTTGATTGAGTTTAATTCCGCAGTCCATTATATGTAAAGCCTGATCTAAAACAGCCTAGAACTTCAGCACTCGGCTTCTAGTGGCCTTATACCCTGCATTTTCCTTCCGAACTTAATTTGTGCCATGATAGCTAAATCTGGTCCTATATTGGGCGAGTAACAGACAACCTGTTTAGTAAAACCAGCTCTGATATCAGCCTGGTTTGGATACATTTTTGAAACTTTATCATACAATCGTATACTCAATTATACAGCTCCATGTCAACCCATCTGCACTACCATCCGACCATGCTACCGTCCAACCACTGGCCATCTCACAGGCCATGGGGACAGCAGGTGGTTCTGGATATTAAATTATTTCCCTAATGATATTAGCAATGTCACCACAGGCTTTTATTTGGCTTCTCTGGACAACTTTCAAGGTATCAGCATTGGCTCTTACTACACCGGTAACTGCATTTAAAGCTTCATTTTTAATCTGGCACTAGAAATCTAGGAGTAGATAATAGTGGTAGAGTTAGTCGTGTGGTATTCGCCCCTTCCATTGGTGTTAGTATTAGTATATTCTCTAGATATTCGAGTCGCAGAGACACCGTTGCGACTAGAGCAAAATTACCTCAAGCAATATTCATATTAGCTGATAGATCAAGGCGAAAAATGGACTGTTTAAAGTATTTCTCAAAATTAAAATAATATTATTCTTTATGTTCCAATAGACGGGAACATTGTACCACTATGATGTTATTTTTTTTATATTTTATAAATAAACAATTTATAATTCAGTGTTGCCTTCTTCATGCATTTATTATGTATTATATGTAAGCTATTCTCGATAGTATTAGCATGAGCATATCCTGGAATACCAGCGTATTCTAGAACATGTAACAACATAATGCATGTGACAGATACTTACCGTCATGCGAGTCGTACATGTAAATGATTTCCTTCCATCCATAATACAGGATTGTGTCCACGATAGCTTTATGGTAATCCGGTCGCATGCTCACGGCGTGGTCGATTAAACCGGACGATGGCGGGATGACCTGTGAAACAGAATACGTTAAGTAGATATTTGTGTAGGTACCTACTCACGGTAAAGTCCTTCTAAGATGATATTTCTACCTCCAATTTTCTTTTTTATTGAATACTCAATCAATCTGCTAATTAAATGTTAAAATTCAAATAAAAATACAAGGTCTACATTTTGTAAGACGCTTGCCATTTTGCAAAATATAATCAAATTGAGTACAAGAAGCATACATACTTTCGTATACCTACAGAGTTATAAGAAACTATGGGTTGAATAAATCAATTCTAGAACTGAATCATTTATTAGAATTCTCTCATATATCAAAGCGAATACGTGCGGTTTCTGTCAGTATTAAAGATAAAAATTGAATCAGAGTGGGTTTGTCAGCAAAATCCTTCAAGCACTCGTTGAAAACAGCAGAGTTTGCCATACTCAGACCATTTATATTCATCAAAGCTAGCAGTGGATTGAGTCAGTCAGTTTTAGTGGGGCCAAGTGAGAAAAAAGTTTGACATTCTCAGCTTCACTAAGCGCCGGTGGTTATCTTTTCCTCGCTTAAAATATAAGTATGTGGGGGAATAATGTAAAATATGTTTCATTCTTACTTAACGATCTCGCTATTCGCTAAAAGTAAAAAAAAAAACTCATAAGAAGTTTTTTAACCCTTGACTTTTACCGGCCCTTTTAAGACTAGTGTCTAATGAATTAGTTGCGAGAAACTCTGTCTAAACCTGCATTCGATAATAGTTATCTATGCAACTGTAGTCTATTAAAGGGTATTAAAACACGAATGTAGCCGAGTGTGATAATATAGTACGAGTATCACATTAGTGTTAAATATGTGTATTAAAATACCTAATTATGTACAGTTGCATACAAGACTTTATCTTCACCCATGATATGAATTCTGTATAAAAGGTTCTGAAACCATTGTTGTCCAGTGTAGAACTCTATGTGAATTCATGGAAAGTTTAATTGCTGAGTATCTAATACAAACAAACTATGTATAAGTAATAATAGATTATTATTTTTTAATTACTGCGCTGTTGTAGTGAAACGCTTGACCATAATCAATGTTCTTTTTTGAAATTCATAAAGATACTACGAATTGAGTAGTGATAATTTGGCTGTTTGATATGAGAGGAAGGGATCGAAAAAGCATAGGCATAATGAAATTTAGTACAACATTATAACACTCGTTTGGATGATTTATGGTTACTATGACACTGGTTGTTTTAATGTTGGCAATAAGCGAACTGTTTCAGAAACTTTTGTAGAGGATTTATAGCATGGGCGTAGAAATATAATTATTTTAAACACGCTCAGTTAAAAGCGCAAATAAATCAGTGCCATGACAAACACATGATACAAATTAAGATTTCTATGTAATATAATCTACAATGTTTGTCACTAAATTACCTTCATAAGGGAACTCTGAAACAAACACATTTATTTTAACTCATCTCGCAGCTTCAAATATCGTTGTGCTGAATTCCTGATTATACCTACTGGTTAAACTAAAACTTACGTAAATATCTGATATCAGAATTTTTTTCAATAGTAAATAATATTTGTAACGTAAAAAATATATATTATATCATCCAATTAGTTGTATTGCAATATATGGTTAGCTAGCGACCTCGAAAAATTTATCATTTATTATTCTTGCGTGAGCAATCGCCGACAAGTTCGTCATGCTCCCTAAGATGTCACTGCTTGCAGTAGCGTCGGGGGTCGGGTTGCCTCCTTCCCTTAAATATGGCGAGGAGCGTAATGGCTGATCTTTGCGTTATGCTCGTGAACGGGTGCTACTTGTGGTGACTGGTCATTTTGCTGACCATGGTTTTGTTATTGTTATTAGTAATTAACTGTTTATTTATATCACTTTAAAGGTCCATGATTATCATTTGTCACTTCTAGTCACAGCTTTATGAATATAATCCAGCATTGCATATGTAAGCGGGGCACGTTCTTTATGCCTTTATTTAGGTTTTAAGTTCTGTTTACTTTTTTATGATTTTTTTCTGCTTGAGTACCTATAGTTTTCAATGTTTTTGTAGGTATATTGGTGTGAGCTAGCTGTCATATTATGGCAGGTAATTTAATTTAATGTTTTGTGTTTCGTAATGCTTTTAATTACTTACTATTGTATACAATCAAGTTCTTGTAACTGGACAGACAGCTGTGCTGCTGAGTTTGTTTTGCCAGCTTTTCATAGCTAAAGCCCTAGGAAGTGGTAAAGGGCGGACGTTTTGGAAGACTGTCTCATGTAATGTTGACGTTCGAAAATTGTTAATTCCCAGGTGCTAGTTTGAATAAATGACTTTTGATTTTGAATGCATAATTCAATAACGACAAACTGAAACTATAGCTACGCTGCAATACCTAATTGTTTTACGAAGCAATATCATTCACTTAGTAATTGGAAACACCTAGCAATAAACATTACTAGAGATTCTCGAGCATATTCATATTTTAAAACAAAATAATACATTTTATTTCATACCTTTTCAGGGAACCACGGAGTGACAAAAGGCATTTGGAACGTGTTGGTGTACGAGTGTAGAGTGTCGAAGGATTCCGGCGTCACCGCACCAAGCATAGCGAATACGCCCCGTGCGAACTGGTTGCATACTGTTGGCAAATAATTAAATACCTGAGAAAAGGTTTCAGTTTAAAATAAAAATAGAAGGTGATAAATGCTTTCGAAGTTATGTTGTGTATGGTTTAGGTTTTTATACTCGGCTGTGAAATCTAAATGAAAATAGTTATTTCTTATTCCATACTCATCTGTCAATAATTACGCGGCGGATATTCGGTGTAGCTACGTCGCTTATTTTGCATTGTTAATTAAGCACGCCGAATTTTCGTTACGTCATTTTCGCATTTCACTGAAGCACTTCTAGCCTTCATGCTATGCTTCGTCTAGTTTTGATAGTAACAGATTACTGCAATCTCCTAGATCTTTTTTCGAAGGACACCACCTCGGTGCCTAGACGCTCTGTTCCAGACTTCTACTTACCAAAGATTTCTAATAAAGTTATGCAACCCTTCCACTCCAAGAAATTTCCAATTTTGTGATGGACGAGCTGCACTGACTATATCTTGGGGATTGATGGTTAGAACAACCATTTCCGGGTTTGGTTAGCGTTAGCACGCCTTTTCGATTTCCTGTCTCATTTGCGTCAGTTGTGCTACCGACCGCAGATGCAGTTTAGGTAAAAGCATACGGTATACGTCATTTTTGTTTTCTATTTATTTGAACTGCTTAAATAGTCAAAGATCAACTTGACAGCCAAGCAGTTTATTTTGTATTGTCATTGTATTCATCATCATTAATTGTTAGTACCAACACAAAAAATTAATTGCCTTGATTTACTATTATCGTCGCTGCTAATTTTATATGTAACCTAATTTGTAACTAAAAGATGTAGCGTTTTATATTATGTAAGTTTAGGTATTATTATAATATGATGCCTCAGTGGACCTTCTATAAGCGTACATTATTTATTCAAAAATTTAGGTACAAAGTTTTACTAGACAACTCTGTCGATAGCACTTATTTTCAAAACGGCTCCCTAAAGATTCTAGTACAAAGTACGTCGTTCAAATACGCCGTCAACGGGCGAATAAAAAATTAAAAGAAGGCGAAAACGGATTAAATAAGACAATTCACTTTATTTTCAAGTTCATTAAATTTTGCTTCTCTGACAGGCTTTTAAAGTAATTGAGTTAAGGCGCAATTACAATGGTAGAAGGTGCGCCAGCCTGCTGAGTGTCTATTAATAATAATACTAATCTGGTAACTCTAGATAATTTTGTTTTTATTTTTTGTCCTTTTGATAGTTTTTGTTACTTGGAATATAAATTACAATAAAAGAATAATATAATATAATATATCAATAAAAACTCTTTAAAATTAAAAAGCATCACTCAAAAAGGTCGAGACGGATACGCTTTCATACAATCTTGGGCCTGGATGTAAAAAGTTGAAATTGGTGTCAGTTGATAGCTACTATATTATCAAACCATCACTGGAAATTTTGAGGATTTTGACAATCTGAGAGCTGAGACTGTGTCCGATAGTTACTTAGTTCAATGTACAACAATCTTCATGTGCCTTTTAAATTTGCCGTTTATCTATACGTATTTACTTACCTTATTATTTTGTAAGTGTATAATGGTGAAGGAAAATATCGCGAAGATTGCAAGCCAGCGCAGCGCGGTGAGGTGAGTAAGTACTTACAGATTGTGGTGCACGCCATTGACAAATCACTGCTAGTATCATTTCGTCATCTAAAGCTCGACGACCTAGTGTATTAAAGCGACTACACAACGATCCATGGTATAAATATTCAATCGGTAGACCGGTCGTTGAATCCAAAATAACTAATGTCAAAATGTGATCCAAATGTGAAAACACTCAAAACGTACACGCACTAAACGATACGAAACGAATTATTGATCCACACTTCACAGAGTTTTGGAGTGACCATCAAAGAATCTAATAACTTTCGTGATTATTTTAATCATGCTAAATTAATATGTTTAGTCATGATTTTAATGTTAAAAGATTGGGAATTTGGAATTGAGACCTGTCATGTCACTGTCAGTGTCATGCACAGAGCACTATATAATCATCTCATGTCAGCACAGACTAAAAATAAATTAATCGATTAGTAAATGTGAATGATTGATTTTAAGATGCATCTTTCTATTGTGGATAATTATATTTTATTTACTGTTTATTACGTTAATTCTATTAGATTTAAATATTTTAATTGATTTAATCATCTGGTAAAAGCATTTTTTTTATTATGTGGTTAGTTATGTCTGTTATGTTAATCGATTATAATTTAATCTATATTCCATTTTATTCGTAACCTTAACTTAATTTTAGGATATCTCATATTCCAGATTGTAGATTGGGCCGATTTTTCACAAAGTGAATTAGAAAAAATTAACCCTTTTTTAAACCCTATCTCAACTTATTACAATTGGGCCCAGAAATCCCCGTCTCCTTTTCGTACATCAATAGATTATAAATAAATGTTCTATATATTACTTATAATAATAATTCTGTTTGTCATGTCCACAGTCCGTCTTTTCAGTAAAATTAATTAACCGAATAGTAAAATTTTGCTACCGCTAGTAACTTGCATTGTCCAATATGAATGATCACTATGTGTTTCTAATAAATTGTTTGTCTAACTAGATTCACTTTTATAAAAATAGATACCTAGCAAAGTTCACATGTTTCTCAATAACAAATATAACAATAACCTCAAACCCATCCAAGTATCATACAACAGAATCGCATTAACTCAACTTTCAACAACGTTCTTAAAGCAAAACTAATTAAAAAGCAAAATTATGAAGAAATTCAACATTGCGACGGATGCCACTTCAACTTCAATATCGAAAAGAATACAGTAGACTACTGAGATGTTTGAATTCCGTTCCAACCGATACTATTCGTTTCTACAATGTTTCTGTTCAGTTAATCAACATAATACCTTCTCTAGTCTGATTAAAGTGTCCAACATAAATGCTAAACAGCGAATTTAACATCTGTGTGCTGGATTATCGAAAATATATAAAATAGCCGAGAGTGGACGCCCTAGAAGGGCATATAGTGACCTTAATGGTGATGTTGTTCAGAAAGGTCAGGTGCGTAGTACCTACTCGCAACCGGCGTGCGTGTATGACCGTAAAGGAAGCAAAAGGAGTATGTAAGGAGCGTAGCAGGTGGCGTTCTATAGTTTCTGCCTACCCTCATGGGAAGAAGGCGTGAGTTTATGTTTATGTATGTATAAAATAGTACAATTACTTTAGGACAAAACGAAACCAGAGATAAAAATAGTCAGAAGAAAAGGACATTTACCGTAACATAAAGCCCCGCTGTGCTGAATAGTCATCTATTCTTTGGTCGAGACGTAATAGATAAAATAAAACCGGCCAAGTGCGTGTAGGACCACGCACAGTGAAGGGTCCCGTAGTTGGGATGAATTATCCTAAGAAGAAATTTAACATTGAGTTGAAAAACATGTTCCTCATACATTCCAACTGCATGAAAAAAAATAAGTTTTTTCAAAATTTTAGGCTCAGTATTTTTGGAGATAAAGGGGGGATGGTCAGTTTTCATAATTTTTTTCCATATTTTTTTCATTATAATTTTAAAGTATAAAAAAATATATGTCACACGCTACAACCAGCAAAACTTTTTTTTTATTTACTCATGTGCCCTCCAAAAGTGGCCCTATATTCAAAATTCATACAACGTTATTTTCGTAACACGTCCGTGTTTGGGTCATAGAAATTCATATTAGATATACCAAATTTCAACTTAATCGGTCCAGTAGATTCGGAGCAAATTGGCTGTCACAGATGGACAGACAGACATACAGATACGAGTGATCCTTTATGGGTTCTGTTTTTTCCTTTTGAGGTACGAAATCCTAACAATAACAAAAAAAACCGGTCAAGAGCGAGTCAGACTCGCGCACCGAGGGTTCCGTGCGTATATATGATGTTGATGATTTCTGAAAAATTGTGCTATTAAGAGACATCGCTTTATTTTTCCTGTAATCTTTACATAAACTTCTATCACATAGAATAATTTCTGATTTTTATCTATGCAAACTTCGAAGATAAGGGGAGAACAGTATTTTTTAAATTTTTCTTCAAAAGTCGGAAACAATAATAATTTTCACCAATAATATTATCTTATAATGCATAGGCTACCAATAAATAAATAATATTAATAATATATAAATAATATTTTATAATGCTTGCACTCAGTATTGTACAATGTACGGTATAATTATATTGTTCTTGTTTTAACACGATGTATACAATATATGTACATCCAAGAAGATACTAGGTACCTGTTACTTCCCGTTACGTCACTTTCCTGATTCACCACCTGAACAAAATACCCAAACAATATACTTGTCAAAAAATAATAGGCCCGTTTTGACATTTAATTAACAGTCGTATGGCTACTCGATACTCACGATAAATCGATTCAAGTTAATGTCAAAACGGGCCTATTATTTTTTGACAACTTTAGTACTTTCTACACCAGCAGCCTGTGGGTCAACTTTACTCAAAAAGCCTATAATGCGTTACGTATCCAGTACAATAACGCGTTCAGAGCGTTGCTGGGGCTTCCCAGGTACTGTAGTGCTTCTGGTATGTTTTTTCACGCCAAAACAGATGATTTTTATGCGATTATAAGAAAGAAAGTGTCTTCAGTTATACACAGGTTAAACAGCAGAATATTTACATGTGGAAGGCAATAAAAGTATTGAGTACAGGTTCTGACTTGATGGCATGATCTTCGGGCGATTCACTGAGCTGCATGTTAGGGCAGTAGCTCGCCTAGCTACCGAGCTAGGCGAGCTACTGCCCTAGCTAGCTAGTCACCGGAGTAGGCCGGGGAACATGGTGTCAATTTAGTGTCGTGTTGCCCGTTTTTATTAATTTTTAATATTTTTTAATTGTTTTTTAATTGTTAATTTTAATCTTGTGTTTATAATATGGACTGTACATTACAATGTATATACATCGTGTTCAATAAATATTTATTTATTTTTGTTTTATTTATCGTGGCGTTTCGTAACTATTTTGATTTTCATACATTCAAAAACAAAGTTAAGGCACGAATAAAATATTAAAATAAACATTTCACATGACATCATTTACTCCAAAAGGAGGTAACGGTCTCACACTCACAACCTCGGCCTAGAGATTTTGTTCGTAGTAAAACTTTGTGAAGGCACAAAAGACCCTTCCCAAATCTATGACTTTAAAAAATAAATTCAAACCTGTCGATCGCAGAGCATTCACTTCCAGCAGATTGAATTTCACTCAAATCTAACGACTGTATCCCAAATAATTAATTTGGGCATGTGATTTGTAGGAATGACAAAAATGTCATCAGGAAAGTTTTGAGTGTGAATGTGATACAAGTAGGGGAAGACCAAAGAAATGATGGATGGACTGTGTGAAAAATGATATGGAAGGGAGTGACTACCGAGATGACGACTAATAGAGAAGTATGGAAGAAAGGGAAATGTTGCGCCGACCCCAAATAAATTGGGGTAAGGGGCGAAGAATGATGACGTCATACATGGCGACACAGGAAGAACTACAACAGCCATGAACATTTTATACTATACCTGCTCGGAAAGTACCATACAAAGTACTATTATTTTCCTCGTAGGTATAGTAAAGCACCATGTATCACGCAAAAGAAAGTGCGATTCCCAAATCGTGTGTATTAAGGCTCTCGGGTGGGCCTCGGGCCTCAAACCAAACCATCGTTATTAATCGGTCACTTCCTCCCCTCGGTGAACAATGTACTACTCGTAAACTTTTACGCCATATTGTGCAATAAAGAAGATATTACGTATGAAAGGCGGTTTTAAAATGTTAAACTTCATTTACCTGATTGAAAACCAGAATGTCCACATTAGATTATGAACAAGGGCCAATAAATGCTATATGAGGAATATTTTCACAGATCATAGTCAAGGGGTGTTCTGTGCAATATGCAAGGGTTCAGTAGTTGGGATGAATTTATCCCAAAAACAAACTTTAGTTCAAAAACATGTTCTCCCATACATCGATATATGTCACGGTCAATTCTCCAACTGCAAATTTAAGTTGGTCGACTATGACTCGTCCACATGTAAAGCCTACTTAGCTGCAATAGTTTTTCTTTTAATTTCGTTATATATTATACACTACTGCCATGATTTTTTTCAGATATCCAGAAAAAACCATTTAGCTGGCGGGGGAGGGGGGAGCCCTTGACTCTAACAAAAAATAGCACTTTAAAGCTTAATATTACGCAAATGGATCTCTGAATCAATAATGGTTTTCACAGACCCGCAATATTTTTTTTTTTACATGCCAAAACTATAAAATGTACATTCAAAACGAACTTCGTTTGCTATCCACGCCTTGCCTCGCCGTGAGAGTATAAAACCACCATTAGTGCTTAAAATTAAAATACTATCACTTAACTCTGCTGCTTACATGGCAAGCAGAGCACTTAGCATGTTTTAAAATAAAACTTGTCACTAAAATGTATAATATAAAAACAAATTATTAAGAAAAAAAACAAACTTTTTTTGTTTTATACCTTCAGTATTAGGTTCGCTCACATTTAGGCGGGCCGCGGCGTATCCCAAAGCATTGATAAATCCTCCTACATCACCTTAACTTAGTACATTTAGTATGAACCATGGCATACTACAGGCAGGATGCACCGGGCTGCAACGCAACCCACTGTCAGATCGCTCGTCAGGCGTATTTTTGCGGCTACTTTGCTGCGGCCTGTAGTGTGCGATGGTTCGTACAAAATGTAGGTGCGAAATATTTCCCTTTTTAAAATCATCTTAGTAACTTTAGCTAAACATCAACATGCAGGATCCAGAAATAAAAAGTGTTAAAATTCAGTATAAATACTAGAAATAATGTAGGTATTACAAAGAACCAACAAGGC
Source organism: Tiliacea aurago (assembly GCA_948098905.1). Taxonomy (NCBI): domain Eukaryota; kingdom Metazoa; phylum Arthropoda; class Insecta; order Lepidoptera; family Noctuidae; genus Tiliacea; species Tiliacea aurago. The sequence continues at coordinate 22,618,953 of OX402576.1, forward strand.
TTTAGCAACTTAAGTTTTTTTTTCCATAAAGCTTAATTTCACCATCTTTTCATTGGAATTTAATAAGTTTATAACCCACGGTTTATTAGAGGTAACTTTATTAAAACACGGCGCGTCTCCATTGTTTCATATTTTCAGTTAAATTTTATCGCGACACCGTCCATTAAGGTTAAGACATTGATTGCTTCTAATATCTTTCACCACAAAGACGTCCAAGTAAAACCTTTAGGAATTATTTGAATAATATATTTTAGCATAATAAGTCTTCATCATTCTCCTGCCTTTATCCCAATTTATTTGGGGTCGGCGCAACATGTTGTCCTATTCTTCCATACTTCTCTCTTAGTCGTCATCTCGGTAGTCACTCCCTTTCCAGCCATATCATCCTTCACACAGTTCATCCGTCGTTTCTTTGGTTTTCCCCTACTTCTTATAGCCATCGACATTCATACTCAATACCTTCTTCACGACATTTTGGTCATTCCTCCGCATCACATGCCCATACCATGACAACCGATTTCCGCACAACTTTTAGTCACCGGTGCCACTTTCAGATTTTCTCTTATGTACTCATTCCTTATTCTATCCATTCGTGTCACACCACACATTCCTCTTAGCGTTCTTATCTTTGCAACATGCAATTGCCTTTCATGCATCCCTTTTGTGACAGCAGGTCCACTGTTTTATCTATCTTCCCCTTGAGTTTATGGGGAATGCAGGAGTCGCAGATGACAGTTGACAGCTGCACATACAGATTGCCTAACATGAGCGCGCGGTGCTTGAGTCGTTGCCGACGTTACGGAATGTTGCCATTCTAGATATTATTTTTATATAAACTTAGAGAACGAAGTATTGTATTTATTTTATTTCTTATTTTGTTTATTTTTACCTCATTCAATACGAGAAGTATTGTTTTTATTTTATTTCTTATTTTGTTTAATTTTACCTCATTTAATGCTGCACCGGTTTGACGTCATCACGTCAACGCCGGCTGTCGCTGAAAACCAGCGCTGGGGCTCTGTCTCGCATAGAGTAGCAGCATTATGCTGAGCGATGGCCGTTTTGCGTGAATGTGACGCATATTTTCCCTCAACTTGTTCTTTCGTGTTTGTGTTTTTTTTTTCTTTGCGTTATGTTTACCGCAAATAAACGTATTTTCTTCCTTTCTTTCAGATTGTTCCCGTGACCTGCCGCCATTTCATCCATCCAATGTTAATTCTGTGCTTAACGGTCCGATCTACTTCTCCATCGCTTTGCCCGAGTGAACCAAAATACCGAAAGTCGGAACGGGCTGGGAGAAGCGCGCCATCAAACTTTATGGCTCCAGAACTGGAGAGACCGCCGAAATTGCAGAACATTATATTCAGTTTTAGTTCTGCTGATTTTCAAACCAATATTCTCCAGCTTTTGTTGCTATTTCTCCAATCTGCTCTGGATCTGAGGTCTGTCTTCACCGACAAGAACAATGTCCGAGTTCTTGTGTGCACGTCTGTAGTTGTCGCACAATTGGCGGAGTGCAAAAGTAGCGTCCAGTGTTCCTCGACCTGACATAAATCCAAACTGAAACAAACCTTCCATTTTCTTTTATTTCGTCATCTTTGGTCAGACCTTACCGGCGTTGTTTTTCATACATTTAATGTGAATTATAGATCTCATTTTCCTTTCTCTTGCTTTCGTATTCCGGTAGAGCTCTTTCTCGCCTCTAGGGCCGTCCAGTAAGTCATACAACTTCTCCTGCGCTACCCTCGAAACTGCTACCGCCTTTTTCTTCCATTCTTTATAAACCTTTTTCTTATCATCTTTCAAACTATCGTTCCTGTTTTCTACACGCTGCCACTCTTTAAGCCCAATATTCTTTTCTTTAAGCATCTTTTGCACGTTTTCATTACACCACCATGTATCCTTTTCTATCATACCTTTCGCTTTCGATTCTCCAAACACACCTTTTGCTACTCTCCTTATACAATCCGCCATTTCTTTCCAACATTCATTCACAGATATTTTTTCTATATCCTTCATTTCAATAATTTTATTTACCACTTGACTCTTAAACATACTGGCACATTCCTCTTCTTCTATAATATGATTCTTGTTCTGACTGGACGAGACACTGACTTTTACCTCCATTATAATTATGAGTCTATGTTGTGAGACTAAGTTTTCATCTGCGAGCACTTTACAGTTTTTGACTCTTTTAAAGCTGTTCCGTCTTACCGGCAAGTAGTCAATTTGATATATATCAATGAGATGCTCATTATGTTTTTCGAATCACGTATTTGTTATTACCGGGTCGAAAGCCGAGGCAGCTTGCGCTTGAAGCACCTTGGCAGTGTCTCGCTGTATCCCCAACGAACGCACTTTCTCATATCCATCTTTCTGTCTTTCTACATGCCCCGTAAAATCACCGCCCACATTAAGTAGATAAGTAAAATAAAACACACAGTTACGCAGTCTTCATTAGATCTTAGTCTGAATGTACTTTAGTCATATCTTACAAAAAAAGGTATGACGAAGCCTTAACCTTCCTAGCACAGATTTATTCGTCATGTCATGTAATAGATGATTTTGAATATTGACGATAGTTATAGTACCTATCGACGAACGTTTCAAGTTAAAGACATAACACGTAAAACCATTTTGTGAAGCAGTTATTTTGCTATTAATCTAAGGTTTTGAGGGAACTCAATTAAACCCTTGAATAATTGGATCTGACTAGATTTGTAGCTTCACTTGTTCGGTACTATAAATTGAATTGTGGGTCTCATGAGTATGAGAATGTATCTTAGGCAAACTAGACTGAATTTGCTTCGTCAGTTCTCACAAACACTATACTAATATGAACCCCAATTTACCTATTTCTGAGACGAGCTGCCATACACACTTATTGCTCGAGACATCTCTTTCAGGGCTTCTTATGGATAACTAACCACTTCTCATTTGAGAGAGAGATGTGAATTTATTGAATTAAGGTATAATGTATAATAATAAAATTCAGATGACGTTTACTACATACATACAAAAGTATTTTGAGAGAGCTTCTCAAATTTTGTATTTTTTACATTGACTTCAAGATTTTTCCAGAAACTTTGTTTTTCTTTTTTATTGTTTATCCGACATTTTTGTAATTTCAATAATTCGGCTAGGCAGTAGAAATAATGGGTTTTGTTTAGCATTGTAAAATATTATGTAACTACGCCAAGTCGTGTCATAATTTGATGCTAAATAATATGTAAAACTAAAAGCGTAAAGACTGGTAGACCTTGGCGTAATGTCAGTTTTATATTGATATAATGCACCATATATGTTTGATAAAGTAACTCCAATACATGAAACTATGCAAACCGCAACTTGGCCTATGAAGCATTAGTAGGTACAAATACTCGAAAGCCCAGTTTGCTGTCCTTCAACCAATACCACTGTTATTATGCTCCTGCAGAACTCAAGTTATGTGGTTATCGACCTACGATTTGTGCAAAATAGATTGCAAAGGAGTATGCCTACGTGCCCATTTGCACAATGCCCGATCAGGTAGAATTTGTGGCGGATACCCACCTGCCACAAATTCTGCCCAGTCCACCGATGTGTCACATTGAAATCAAGCTACCACTACAAATTCCACCATGCGTCATGATAGCGCGCAGTACTGACACAATAAAAAACTGATACCACCTTATTACAAAAACTGGCTGCATGGTGTAAGCCATGTCAAAATATAAATCTTGTTTTGTAATAAGGCGGTTAGAGTTTTAGAATTGGATCACTTTTTAAACGTTTTTCAGAGCGTCAGCATCACGAAAATACTTTTATGGACCCAGGTATCCCTTGAAAGTTAACTATCAATATGATTCTAACGGCATTGCCAGGAAACAAAGGATAGATATATGAGCTTGTTTTATTTAGTAATTGGTAATATGACCGCTAGTTAAAAATTACGGTTAATTCCGTTGAAGAAACTTTATTTAGTTCTACACATCTGAAAAGCTTTGGTTCATATTTTAATTAAAAATAATGCATTAGTCAAAACACATTCCGCCTTATTACAAAACAAGATTTATATTTGACATGGGTTTAACCATGGAGCCAGTTTTTGTAATAAGAACGTAACAGTGATTGAAATACCGTTCTTTTTACAAAACTGAAAACTTAGTTCGGTACTAAGTTGTCAGTTTTGTGTTTAGGAACTTTACCATAATCGGAATAAAGTTCTAAATTCAATAATGGCTCCATGTTTTGAACTACGGGTCTAAAGATAAACCTTGTTTTGTAATAAGGGGGATTCTGTTCGCGACGATGCGTCACCAAACAGATGATATAATGTTTTTGTATTAACTTAGATTCAATAAAGGATTCAATATTAATAATACTAGTTCTAGTTAGCATCAAAATTGTGTTTAAATTGTGATTTTACGTAAGAATCGTACAAAGTACAACCATGTATAATCTCAATTAAGTAGGCTATTATACAATAATTTACAGTTTTTTAGTGCGTCCAGGTGCCCTAGATCAAGACCTAGCCCTTTCAGATATCTAATCCTCCAGAAAAGCGTATTTAATTGAGTTTATGTGTTGTAAAATTTGGGTGCGTCTCATAACGTATAAACTAATTTGGTCTAATTTCATTTTATTATCGTTCACAAGATATAATAAACGAGAGTTATACCAACTGTTGATATAATTTCTTAACATTTATTTATTCTAAAACTTATTTCGTATAACGTTGTTTGATATAAAGTTTATGTAATCGAAAATCGTTAGGCATATCGTTTAAAATATATAATATTGCGATTAATTTGATTGAGCGTACTGCGGGAGCGGCGTGACAGAAACGAATCGCTGCAAAACCGACTCCACGTAGTCTTGTCTGCCCTACCCCTAGAGTGGTATTTAAAATCGCGTAGGCGCGTAGCGGCGAGGCGGCCCGCGAGCTGAGGACCAGGTGGTTCAACGCCGCCGGCCAGCAAGCCGAAGCCTCGGTGGTGAGCGTGAAACACATCTGTGACGATAAGGTCGCATGGGACCGCTGTAGCCCTGCAGCACCGGAGCCGTGACAGAAAACATGCCTGCTGCATGTTACATGCTTGCTGCATGCTTGCTTGCTACATGCATGCTTGCACGTTTTATCATATTAGACTAAATAGGTTTTATGTCTTTTGAGTGGTATATCAAACGATTTTATATTCAATGTATTTTATGCTTATAAAAATTAGTTGCTTTAAAATTATATCAATCGTTTAATATATTAACTGATCATTATATCAAATAAAATTATAGATTCAGTTGTTATATCTTGTAAATATTAGAGATTTTGTTATTGTATCAAATATTACTTACCCGTAAAGTTTAGTTCGTTTTTCATGTAAATATGGTTTTGCCAACTGGCATTCAACGGCACATCACTTGCTGAAAAATCTAGATGTAATGTTTTAAGTACCTAAAGTTTGCTCGAAGAATCGAATCATCGAGCGATATCGCGCTTCTTCAAGATGATGTCAACAGACTTGTAAAACGAAAATGTTATCACCCCAGGGTAATTAAGGAATAGTCACACCCGGTGTTTAGAATAAAAATGTGATGCAAACATAGTGGATAATAAGACAAATAAAACTTTGGAACAGGAAGCGATGCGCGGTTCTCTGTAAGGTGGTCTGTACTTAGCGCGGATGAATTCGTAGTTATCGGCAAGGAACTTTATAGCTTCTAATACTTCAACTAGTACTCTTGAAGAGTCCCACAAACTGTTTCCTGACCACTTATGAAGACTTATCATTTCGGTGTTATTATTTCTACGTCAAGAAACCCCATCCTGTCAAGACTTCAGGACATAGCCGCCAGCTGAATTCACGAAAATTCCCGGCACCTATCGGTGTAGGACGTGAACACCACCTGTACCAGGAGAGACCCACCCTCATACCGGGATAAACCTGGATAGGAATACACCCCCCTTGAATTTCGTGTCCAGTGATCACGCCCGTCCGGCACACATTAGTTTAAATAACATCCTGGCATAGTCTTCGCAAACGCGACGGATTGAGATGACACATACAAGCTCATAACAATTATACCAATAATCCATCTTCTTCTTCCTGAATATTGTATTTGATCATTGTAATATTTTAATTTATAAACCAACATAATAATAATACACTTAGATTGCAATAAACGTGATGACATTGACTTTCAAGATTTTTTTTAAAATAATTTCATCTCCTTTTACTGAATCATAAAGAAAATAATTGCTCTTAAAGAAACAAGAAGCGTTGATTAGAGCATACGAGTATAACTCAATAGTTATTACGTTATTTGTTTTGTTTTGGATAAAGTTTTTCCTTATTTTTTTTATCCATTCTGACGCTCAAATACAGCTCCTGAAGTCATGGCCATCAGGCTGGTCCGAGGATATCGCACGGTCGCCCGTGAGGCGGCGAGCCTCCTTGCCGGACTACCGCCATGGGATCTGGAGGCAAAAGTCCTCGCGCACGTCTGGGAGTGGCGCGAGGAGGCGAAACGCCGGGGTGAAACTCCGCTGCCGCGAGAAATCACGGCACAGCGGACAGAGCCCCGGCGGGATCTTATGGCGGCATGGAGAGTGCGATTGTCGCAACCCAGTGCTGGGCACGCCACAATTGTGGCGATAAGTCCCCTCTTTGAGGAGTGGCTAGAGAGGCGCTACGGCATCCTTACCTTCTGCCTGACGCAGGTCCACACCGGACATGATTGTTTCGGGAGGTTCCTGTCCAGGATAAAGCGGGAGGAAACGCGCGGGTGTCACCACTGTGTGGATCGCCCGGAGGACACGGTGGAGCATACGGTGGAGGTCTGCCCAGCTTGGGCGGAGCACCGCCGTGTCCTCACGGAGGCGATCGCGGCGGCGATCTCTCGCGTCCGGCCCTGGTTCAGGCCATGGTTCGGAGCGTGTAGGTTCGGAGAGTGCATGGGCGGCCGTCACCTCCTTCTGCGAAGCAGTAATGCTTGCGAAGGAGGAGGCGAAACGCGTGAGGGAGAGGCAAGGTTCGCGCCCTCGCGCCCCTAGTCGCCGCAGGAGACGCCCCGGGCGTCGGGAGTCGCAAGCCGATTTCCGGCCACCGTAGGCGCGGGTACGATAAGGACCAGGCCCGGGTCGACGGCGCGTCGTATTCCACGCGCGCCTCTAAGAGTTGTCAGCACCAACTGATGGGGTCCGATAGGGCTAATGCCTGCCAGGGTTGCGAGTTTGTCCGAAAGGGATATCGTGGCCCTGGCACACAAGCAAATGAAGGAATACGGGTGGGTTTTAGTCAGTAAAAGTCTGACACGCCCTCCCGCTCAGCCCAGAGCGGGAGAAGTTATTTCATAACAACCCAAAAAAAAAAAAAAGCTCCTGAAGTAGCCGCGATAGCTGCGGCACTTGTTCAGTCTGGGCTTAGTCAGCGAAACAAAAGTGCACAACTTCATGTAAGTCATTCCACCGTTCAAATAATTTACAATCGTTATCTGGAGACTGGCATTTTCGTGCGCCGCGTAATCGTCACCTGACCTTAGTACAGGTCTAACCTCTTAAGAAACCTCATATGCACAAACCGCCAATGGTCCCAAAATGAGACAAACTGAATGAATGAGAACTGAAAGAATGGCGCGCCTACAGTTTGCACACGAACATTTGCTTTGGACTCAACGTCAATGGAGGCAGGTTGGTTGACGACACGGTTGGCGCAGTGGTTAAGCGATTGACTGCTGCGCTGCGTGTCGCGGGTTCGATTCCCGCACGGAACAAATATTTGTATGACCTACAAGTAATTTTTCCGGGTCTGGCTGTTTGTGTATGTGAGTTTAAATGTTTGTAAACGCACCCACAATACAGGAGAAATTCCTAGTGTGGGGCAACGTTTTTTAATAAACAAACAAAACAAAACAAACGAATGAAACCAAGATTATGCTGTATGGCAATGATGTACGTAAGTCTACTTTAGCCAGGGAGAGTGTCTTCAGCAATGTTGCATTGAAGAGAAGGTGAGTTATGGTGGTGGGTCATGGATAGTCTGGGGCGGAATTTCCAACGAAGGAAAAACTGGCCTTGAGGTTGTGATGGGACCACGGTTGCCACCACTTAATAGCGATCGATACATATTCGTCAAAGCCTAGAGGCTCATGTGATGCCATATGCTGAGTCTGTGGGCCACGATTGTAATTTTTCCCCTGAGAAACGTATTGCAATTAAACAGTTTATTTTAATATTCGGATATTAAATTTGGAAAAATGAAAAACGGAAATTAAAGTGAGTGACTGGCTTCAAAACCACAATTTTTTTTCTTTGTACTACCAAAATTTAAAAAAAGAGAACTTTAAAAAAAATGCTGTGTGGCTCGATTCAGGTGTCCTAGAGTGTATTTGTTTTATTTTTTTATATTTAATTAATATATATCTTATATCGTTTCCCAATACTCTGTCATAAACTGTCATTGAGATTAAACCAGTTTTTCCTGCTAAGCTTGTTTCTCTTCTTGCCTGCGTGTCACGGATCACCAAAATTCCAACAATACAGAACAGAAATGTGGATGGTAACAAAATCTACATACATCTCTAACTATGCAGTATTCATTGCAATCCAATAAAGCAACTTACTGCCCACGTTTCACGTGAACTAACGACCGTGCACCCGGACTTATAGCAGCTAGATTTTTCACTTGTCTAATTGAGGGTTCTGAATTCCTGTGGTTACTCTGCTTCACCTTTTTTATGTTTTAAGTAGTTTTTATCACAGATATGAGTAAAACCTTTAATTTAGTTTACCGTAATAGACATACACATACTTGATAAATTTGAGCGCTAAGACATCATACGTTCTGCTTTAGAAATATTTAAAACTTGCCTCTTCTAAAGATCTTAATAAACTTTAACACAATTAATCAAGGATGCTACAAGAAAGTATCCTTGGAAGTTGGACCACAGACATCTCTTTCTCTTGCGAAAAACTACAAGGTATACAGGGTAATCGACCGTAACAACAAAATTAACTATAAGTTCATTTGAAGCATAGTTGCTTTCTAAAACTCTGACTACAATTTGCATAGATAGTATTCTAACAGCATTCCACATAACTTATGTAAGCAATTTGTTATATGATGGAGTCTTGATTTAATTCATGTCTGGCCAACCAATCACACGCATACACAGACAGTCGGGAGACTTAGTGGAATCAAGATATCTCATGATCTCTATGTATCGTGTAAATCAGTTGGTAAATCTGCTAATGCTAACGCGATCACTAGTTAATTCAATGTTTAAACATAATACAATTCAAGTAGGAATCATTATTAATAAGTGATGCGAAAACGCGACAAATCGTACCCCTTTTTACGAAAATTACGCGGACGGTCGAGTATGAAATTTCGCACAGTTACAGCCTTATTTATAAAATTCTCGCTAATGACTGATTAGCCACTGATTAGCTTAGTAATTGTTAGCTCCTAATCAGTGATTAACTTTTCTTTATTTATAAACGTTAGTTAGCAAGTGATTAGGCGCAAAACGAAATAGACGATACAATATGCGTTCGGCACAGATTATAATCAAAATAGTCGACTAACAATGCAGAGTATTACGAATAAAGTTGTCAAACCACGATTTATGTATCTGCTGAGACACTGACAGACAAGTCAAAAATTTCATTGGAAAGAATTTGAATATAATCATTTATTAAGTTTATTCCAATATGTTAGCGATGGTAGCAACGAAAAAAATAAGCTTAATTGCATTGGAGCTCTAAAACGGAAGCAAATTTGACTGACACTAAGAAAGTTCTACTGGATAATTTGGTCGGAAGTTACAATTACACCTGGAAAATAAAACCCTCTTTACAAAGCTATAATCAAGCCTTTAAGGACTTATGGCATTCTGCTACGGGTAGCAGCATCACCCTCTAACATAGAGATCATACAGCGATTTCAGTACAAGCTTCTAAGAACAATAAAAAAAAAGAAAATATGATGGAGTAAACAGGAAAAGGTATTTATCTCTGAATTTATATTTATTTACTAATGTAAAGCTAAACACAAATATACTCTTTTAGAAATATCTGGGGGCACCGTAGTGCCCCCGCCAAGACGAGCCAAGCGAAGCGCCGGGGCACTACCTACTTTTTCTCGAAGTGTTTCGTCGTTTTTTTGAACCCTCATAGAGTTGGTTTCCGATGTACCAGATAGTTCATATTCTCAGAATATGATGTCAATAATAGACTCATTAAACATACAAAGTCTCAATTGAATAGCTCTAATACTTTAGATTTTATTGATATCTAAAATACACCAATTTCGTCACTCACACACTGACACACTGATGATCATCAAAATGTTTAGCTACTTCCTGAAATGCTAGAAAGCTGAAATTTGGTAAGTAATCTAAGTTTAGTATACAACCAACAAAAAAATTCATAAACTTATAACTTTCACCCCCCATCCCCTAAAATGGGGGGGTGGAAGTTTGTATGAGACTTCAAAATGTTAGGGTACTTTCTGAAGTGCTAGAAAGCCGAAATATATAGACTTTGCTAGTATTAAAGCACAACAGTCAGTTATAGTTGAATATAATCGATTAAGAGCGAAATATCGCCCTGATATATCGCTTATGGTAATCAGTAAACCATCAAAGAAAAAAGGCAAAGACAGAGAATGGGCTATGAAAACCGGTACTGCTGATGTGCAAGAAATACACCCCAAAAAAAGAAGAAAAAAGAAAACACTAAAAAGACTGCCTAGCAACTTACAAAAAGAACTGAAATCCCACCAAAAAAATTTCATGTAAAATGTTGCCAAGACGACCGCATAAGGTTTGCCCTGTGAAAAAGATATCAGAAGGCCAATTCTCGTAATTTAAAACGTTCAAAATCTAGTCGCAATCTCATCTTGGCGACAAACAAACGTCAAAAAAGTTTCAAAATGTAGGGAAATAAGAGGTATTTTTGACAGATTGAGACTGAGATCAGACTGTGAACGTGCTTAAAATTAGTAGAATTACCCCTCAGATCTCATGTAGAGTCAAGCTTCTGAATCTACACGGCCTAACTCTACCGACCCTAACTTCACAAATTCTACACATCAGTAAAAATGTACGGCTTGGCTGTTTTGTTACTTACTTCAGAAACTAAATATTCGCATCACCTCCACGACGGTAGCGAAACGGCGAAGCCATACATTTTTACTGATATGTAGAATTTGTGAAGTTAGGGTCGGTAGAGTTAGGCCGTGTAGATTCAGAAGCTTGGCTCTATATGAGATCTGATATCTTTTTCACAGGGCAAACCTTATGCGGTCGTCTTGGCAACATTTTACACGAAATGTTTTTGGTGGGATTATGTATTTACTTGTGTCTATTTTATATTACTTCCTAATTTCCTATTGCTTTTGCACCAGGGATGTTCAATGTCTTTTAATAACAAATTATACTTATTTACAGGTACGAGTTGACTGCTGCTATGAAAGCCACTTGCACCTAGCACCACTACTATTCAACCTTGCAAAGACGGCGAGGGAGGAGACCATTCTACGTGAAAAAGATGAGGAATGAGAGTGGCATGAAAAAAGAATGGCACCCATATCATATCTTCGGAGGAAGAATATTGGAAATAAAAAAATATGATTTAACAAAAATGTAGTTTTATTAAGTATCAAAATATATTGTTTTCTTTAATATTTCTCCGTAGTTGTGTGTGACTACCACAACATGGCTTTTCTTCAGTTCAGGGCCTTATAGCTGGAGATGGGCACATGGGATAACACATTGTGTAATCACTATCTCTGATGAGCTTCCTAACGAACTCATTCTCTTAAAACCTTCTGAACACCTACTGAGCCTCCTCCTGATTGAGCTTTCCCTAAACATTCTTTCATCATGTATATGTACTTCATCATTCGAAGTATGTAATGGGTACCACTATCGTACCTAATCATTCTCGTAGCGGATTTAAACGAGCTGTGTAAGTCTTCTTCCTGCCGACGTTAAATTCTCCTGTCGTTCTGAAATCCCGTAAAAGATTTTCATAATCCATATTTACTTGAGCTCAGAACAAAATTACCTCGAAGCACACAATAACCTTATTGAATCGATCAGCTGATTGAAATAAAATCCGCCATCTTCCCTCTTAGCATCCTCTTAGCAAGCTCTAAACAGGGTACCGGTGGTGTTTAATCAGTTGCTTATCAATTGATTAAAATTTAACATGCGTTTATAAATAAGACTGTTACCCCCTTATTACAAAACAAGGTTTATTTTCAGACCCAGGTTTAAAATATGGAGCCATTATTGAATTTCGAACTTTATTCAGACTATGGTAAAGTTCCTAAACACAAAAATGACAACTTAGTACCGAACTAAGTTTTCATTTTGTATAAAGAACGGTATTTCAATCACTGTTACGTTCTTATTACAAAAACTGGCTCCATGGTTTAAGCCATGTCAAAATATAAATCTTGTTTTGTAATAAGCCCGTTAAAGTTTATATGGAGGAACAGTGAAGAAAGCTATATTTTTATATAATATGCATAACAAAACAAAACACTACACACAGTACCACGCGTTTGACACATACACGAATAGTACCAGGGCCTCATGACTTGAATATAGATAGGTGACAGAAGTGACAGCTTGAGCATGGAATAAGTAAGTACTTTTTATTACCATGTAATTAGTGTAGGGACAAGTAGACACGGGGCACAATGAAACAATCAAAATAAAATCTTGAGGTTTTAAAATTACCGCGCTCTTTTTATTCGACCAATCAGGTTAATTTTCAAGTAATACATGATGTTAATCGACCGACTAGTGATCTTTTGTATTTGTCAATTTATTATTTTTAATAATGTATGTTTCTTTTTCATTTCGAAAAAAGAGACATCATATTATAAAAAGAAAATTTAAAGTTGCCAAATACATAAAGAGCAAAGGAAAATGCAATCCATATTAAAAGATGCCATAATCGAAAAAATCATTCACGATTTATTAAAAAGCGCAATATCACCTGAATAATGTTTATATAAATTATGTTGGTTCAAGTAACAGTATTGATGATGTGAACCACAATACTTATTTGAAATAATCTTCAGTTCTCTTTTTATTTCGGAAAAGGGTTGAAAGTAAATGAGTTGTTTTGCCCCATTTTTTATACATCTCTCTTTCTTTGATTCGTTTGCTGAAATAAATGGTTTTGATTTTAAGTTTAAGTTTGATTATCTGATAAAAAATATACGACAGTCCGTTTATTTTCCTTTTTGTATCGAACTGTACTTATTCGGAAAATTTTGGTGCTAGGACAATAAACAATTAAGAAACCTAAGAGTTCGGAAATATAGAATTTGAAAAAATAATAATTAGGAAAAAATAATGTAGCGTATTTTAAAGAATTCGTAAAATAAATAATATGAAAAATCGCGAATTTGGATTTTGGCGCTGACATCGGGCGACCACTAGTTTATTTTTAGACTCGTTACCCTGTACGGAAGCTCTACCGCCTCCGGCATCGGTACGTTTTTACTTTTAATATATTTTTTTACACTACACTATTTATTTAAATGTGCGTTTAGATACAATAATTAATCTTACACACAACATACCTAAACTGTTAAACTCATCAATTTTAGTGAAAAGAGCCGCAGTGAGTCGCAGAGGAGGAAAACAATATTGACAATTAATAAATTGTAAAAGACAATTTATTTCATTCAGTATTTGTGGACACAATATTATATAAGTACAAGTACAACACTATCTAGTTGTTAGTGCTCGTTTTACATAACTTATTAGCTTTGCCTTTGCCTTGGTTTATGCACTGGGTTTGTCTTCATATTTGAGTTAATATCCTTTTCGTTTGATTTCAAAATGTGCAGAGTCGCATCAGACTAGAGCCTCACCGTTACGGAAGTGTTTGTCGTTAGAGCAAATAAGCAAGGGGTGTCTGTGGCTGCTCATTCCCTTTCACGGGTAATTTGCCATTGTTTCACTTTTTTAATTTCCGCGTCAGTATTTTTGTATTGTTCTCTTTTTTACGAAACCACAAAATATGTTGTTATTGTTATCTATTGTAATTTTTGTCTCTAAGAGTGACAATAAGGTGACCGGTGAGCCACCTGATTGTTGTTCAGGCGACATGATAACGTCGTCAAAGTCGTTTCTTTCTGACTTTTGGGGAATATGTCTTATGCAGCCTTAGCTCGTTTTGTTTGTTCACAACTTTAATGTTTGGAGTCTTTGTTAGATTATTTTTTTATTGTGCTGTTCTGTCTTGTTTTGTTTTTTATGATTGGTCTATATTATATATATAGTAGCGAAAAGCGAGGACTGCAAGGCTTACTGTTCTTTATTCAGTTAAAAAACACGGTACATCATTAAAAAAAAGTGCTAGATTATTACAAATTTCCTGAAGGATTCCCTGAGTTCACAAGGGTCCAGTCTCTTCCCAAGTAAGGCAAACAATTTCATATAAAGGACATGGCTAAACGACTGCCCTTAACATGTATAGACATTTCTCACTAGCTCGTATCATTCAAATATTCATTAATGAATTATTACAGTTTTATTTTTCTCCTAGAACTGTTTCGAACTAATTAAATAATTAAAAGTATTTTTCATGATTTTTGTTTGACAAGGAGAAAAAGTATAAGATTATGACGTTCCATTCTACGAAAATGTGGACGAAAAGTACTTTTAAATATATTTTCGTAAGCTGAAATGAACAGTATTAATGATTATATATTGATTATTTTTGTATCGCAATACGTCTCAAAACGTTGATTTCTTTGATTGTCTTTATCTGATTTCTAGAAATGATTGGCAAAATCTGGAAAGAAACGGCAATTAAATAGTGTCAGCACTCAGAAGTAACAAATCGATTTTCCGATTCTTCTCGATTACACTCGATTTGATTAGAACCAAAAACGAAAGACCAAAAGCTTCCAAAAGCTTCGGAACATGTGTTAACTCTTTGTTCAATATATTCACATGATCCAATAACCATCACAATATTAGTAACTATTTTATGTCGAAGAATGTTGACTAAATAACGATCGACAAGAACGATAATTGTATTTTCAATTATTTAATCGATTATGTTACATTCCAAGTTCAATCAATTCTATAAAAAAGAAAAACGTCAGTCCGTTTATTTACGTCAGACCACACGTCAGACGTCGTTCGTTTAGGCTTTCACATTATTTTCGCTTGTTGCTTTTGACCCTAGCTTGTTTATCGTCCTTATTGGGTGTGCTCATCTAATCTACCTACTGACCTTCTGCTACTCTACACGGACTTGCCTTGCCTATCGATCCATCATAAGATGTATAAACTGTGGTGTCGCCACGTAAAGACTGCGGAGGCATACCACCTCTTCTTTGCCTGGTCTTCTGCTCTATCTTAGCACGATGGTTAACTATCGAGGTAAGTCATCAAGCAACTACTTTTACTAGACAATGAATATATATTTTTTTGTAAACACCCAGACCAACACTTCTGTTCACCGCATATACATTTGTGGCCTATGATGACTTCATAAATATCCTAAATTGACTTTTCTTTTAGGTTATAAACTATGCGTGTCATCCCTGTAGGATGAGACATCATTGCCAGTCAAATGAGGATCAAAATGGTGTAAATCTACCTGAACCTGAATCAAGATCTGTACCCAAACCTGAACCAGCACCTAGACCTGAACCTGAACCAGCACCTAGACCGGAACTTGAAATAAATCTGCAAAATTATAAATGTGCTGCCAATACCTCAACACACTGTGTGTTTAATAATAGTTACATGTAATCCCGGGATTTATATAAAAAAATATACTTACTCGAATTTCACTGCGAACCAAATCAAAGATATAATATCTATTACAAAATCGGACAAACCAACATTTGATTTTGAAAAGGTTACTGAAATGCAATAAATATTACAATGCAATATTATTGTTAGCTGTAATGTGGGGAACAGAACTGTTGGCTGCTGCTGTCGCGTCATGACAGTGATCTGGTATTTAGAGTGGGCGAGACAACAGGACACGTTGTCTGCTCCGGCTTCATTTTTAGATAATGTACACACGGCTACACATCAAGCTATGCATTCCTAGTTTACGCTGATCTCGCACTGTACGGAAATCCTATACAATGCGAGATCACCTTATACTGGAAATGTATAGCTTGATGTGTAGCCGTCTGTACTTGTGAGATTAACAGAATAATCTCCATTTACTACATATTGCTCCTTAATAAATAATTAATGTACACACGGCTACACATCAAGCTATACTTTTCCTGTATAAGCTGACCTCTCATTGTACGGAAATCCTATACAATGCGAGATCAGCTTAAACTGGATAGATATTAAACGGATAAATGTCATTGTTGTTATTTTATTTCAATATTTTATCTCCTTATTTAAACAGCGCGTCTTGATAAAGTTAATGCATACAACCTATCTACTAAATACTGAGTATGCAAACTTCTTTGAGTGCAATGTGTGTGACCATAGAAACCTAGGCTGTTATAATATGATTGTCATGTTGACTAGATATAAGAATATACTGAGTATGAGATCGCGTTTCTATCCATCTGGTAATGTTTAAATCTAGACTAAACAACTCGCAATACGTATAATAGGTATGTACGAGTAGGGTGATTTTCCTAACAAAATCTTTTTCTTATATAAGTTTGTATAGGTACCTATGTGTTTGTTTTTCACTATGACGTTAGAGTTTCTACGATTTTATTTTCAAGATTGTAACAATATAAAAAGTTCCAGAAACTTTATTTATACGAAATACTACTATTCACCTATTCAGCATTACATATTACTAGGTACAATGTTTATACATTGCTAGGGCAGTTGCCCATACTTCCATTTAGCCAACTCCTGTATACCTAAAAAAGGTGGTATACCTAAAAAATTAAAAAGTACTCATGTATTTAAATAACTCTATTAATTTCAACTTATAATTGTTTTAACACGTGTACATAGATTTAGTATTGGGGCTAGGAAAGGACGTTGTGGTTATGAATCGAATAACATTTTTATCATACTTCAATACCATCGTGGCGTCGCGCGGCCGTCTGACTGTCGCGTTACGGCGCGTTTCACGGGTATTGATAAAATTACAAACACGCGCGTCTAAGAGCGTTTATAACGAAAAAAAAAACTTTACCAATTACAAAACATTATGGAACCGATCAACTAATGTGGTCAGTTCTGCTGCAGCTGGTTTCATTGATTTATTAGTGCTGGAACTACACACATCAAAAGTGTCTAGGGCGTGTTTGATAGTTACTAAATATAAAGTTTTTTAATCATATTTTTTTTGTAATAGAATTACAAAAAATATATAATTAAAAAACCTGATTTTGAAGTATCCATAGGGACACTTTTTAGTAAATATCGTCGTTTGAAAAGGCAATAGTTTTTGAATATCGGTCAAAATATGAAAATATGTCAAGTCGTAGTCCTATAATAATCCTGCAACAGGTTTAAGGCCAAATCAGTAAAATTACTGCCATATTTCTGAATGGAATCTATACAAAAGAAGGTTATTATGGAGAGAAGACATCATTCAAGCCGAGAAGAAATGATCAGTGCCGTGTGAATGTTGGAAGCTGGTTCTCGGCAACGTGCAGTGGCAATCGCTTTGGGCACTACGCAGAACTTAAATAAACTCATAATATGGAGTATTCCGAATCGCTGCGATTGTGTTATACGCGTTAACGGAAACACAGACTAATTGTTTATTTTACGCAATAAAAACCTTTAAAAACTTGTTTTTATCTATTTATCACATTTGAGTGTCAGGATTAACTAAGGTGAAAAATACAGCATAAGCAAAAATCGCGAAGTCTTTATTAATGCAAAATCAGAGAGTACTTCGTCGATCTACACATACGAAAACTTTTTATTTAAATATAAATAGACATTTTTATTTAATTTCAATAGGGCATGGAAAAAAAAAAACATTTAATAAACTGGACTGCCGGCAGAAGTGAAAACTCTTACCGCACAACGTGCCTGTGTCCAACAGTGGACTGCGATAGGCTGGGTTCATTGATTGACAACGTGCCTGTGTCCAACAGTGGACTGCGATAGGCTGAGTTCATTGATTGACAACGTGCCTGTGTCCAACAGTGGACTGCGATAGGCTGAGTTCATTGATTGACAACGTGCCTGTGACGCGAACTCATAAGTTTTTCCTCTACCAAAAATCGCTCAAAGCGAGTTTTCACTTTAAAAATACCTTGATCCCTAGGCACGTTTGATGTGTGTATAGGTTAAGTCACTTCTCACACAAAAATACTTATGGTACTGTTTGTATTTATGGATTCCACAGTTATATCAATTATATCGATAAAGGTTACCTACTCACAAAATTTATTTATTTATTTTATATATTTATAATAGCATTACCACCTACATTTGTTTTTACAGATACCCAATGCAACAATGTAGTCATAAATACCTCACTCAAAGCCGTCACCCAAAAACCAATCAGACACCACCTCCAACAAAAATGAACTATTTTTGTTGCAACTGTATTATCCTACAGAGTAACTAAATACGAAATTCCATAGCTTGCAAGCAGTTTACTTTATAGGACAACGCATCATACCAATCTGCTAGGGGTAGACTATCGATCAAGTCCTGCGCCAGCCAACGCGACACTGTTTGCAGTATTCTGATCACGCGACGTGCTGATGACACTTCTCTTAAATACCCCCAAGCCAGCGACAATGGCTCACAGTCTTGCAGCGTTAATTTTATTTCAAAGATCCCGTTACTATTTGAATACGGGAAAATTATATTCGTATCACGTTGCTGTGAGTACCTACTCCTACGACCAGCATAAAGGAATTGTAGATTGAAAGCCAAATAAGTTTGATATTTCATTATTTGACTTGATTAGTGTTTCAGCCCAAAGTTATAATTATGTTTAACTTACAGCCCGTATTAGTTTTACTGTAAAACTCAGTATTTTTTACCGCCACTGAAGTTTTAAACTCCAATATTTCAACGTTGAAGATTAAAATTTTCCCATTTAGTCATAAAATTTATCATATTAGATTTTTATATCTAATACGACGATACAAACCCGATGGCGATTATGGCAACTGCTGTACATAGTCCAGTGTCCTATTTCCAGCAGTGGACGTCTTACGGCTGAATTGATGATGATGATATCTAATATGTGAACTTCCGTTTGTGAAAATTACAATTATAGTAGTCATGAAATAATATTACTGTAAACTGACAAAATTTTCAGGTACCTGGAAAGAAATACTCCCTGTATTTCCTAAGGGCTAGTTTTCCGTCGTAACACAACTTTTATTCCAGTAATACAAATAGCGTTTGACAGTTATTTATATAGAGACGCCGACTAAAATCTATGTCAATAGTGTAAAATAAAGTTGCTTTTCGTGTCTGTCTGCAGTAAAGACCACGAAATCGCTGCGCCGGCGGCAGCGTCTAGAGATGTCAGTCCTACTTATAAAATTTTGCGGCGCCGAAAGTGCGTTGAGCGCAAAACTACTGCCACGGACTGCCTTTAAACCCGTCAGTTCCTTATACTCGTACGTCATTTGTTTCGTAGTGCGAGTAAACGGTGACATGCTTGGCTTGCTTGCTATGTATTATTAACGAATATCACAACGGACGCCGAGGCGTCTTCGTGCTCTGTGGTCTGCAGTGTATGCGCTTAATTCTTCAAAATGAATTTTGTTGCGGTTTTCACCATAAATAATGATTACATTTAACTTAGAAATGGCACAGAAATCTCAATGTTTTGACGTGTCGAATGCACCAATGCCAAACAGGGACCCTGCCAGTCACCAGTTAAAATAATTTCTAGAATATGGAGACTCACTCAGATAATCACAAAATCCCTAAGTTAAATATTAATAATCCGATCTACAAATTCTTTTCATTTTAGTAAAGGCATTTAGCATATTGGAACTCTCAATAAATGTTTCAAAGAGTGTTTCAATAAAATCCTTTTGAAATTGTTAGACTCATAAACGATAATGATTTCCAGTAATGACTTACGTCAAAACCAGCTCAAAATCGTCAAAATCTTAGAGAACTCGGTAGCTACCTACTTATTATTTAATGCGGATTTACTTGATGAGCCGTTTGATTAACTTATAGTAAGTCAAAATAAACACAGTCAAGATGAAAGAGTGACCGTACCTACCCTAAATTTCTAAAGAACGGCAATCCTGTTTTTAAACGGAAGTTTTCAATTTTTGCTGCTCAATAAAATTGTTCGCGTAAAATATCGGGGCCAACATTTATTTGATTTACAAGAATTGGTTCTATTCGTTGTCCCCCTTTTCGTCACAAAGGCGGTAAGCCTCATGCAACGTTGGCATCGGCGCGGCGTCCAGACCGATAATGTCTTGCTAGCGCAAAAATAATCGAAGGCAGATAAATCACCAGCAACAGTAGCATGGCGTTAATACTCGCACGATAAGCTGAACACAGTTTGTGGTTTTTAGTTTATGGCCATAGCAATTATAGTTTTTGTAATTCGATTATACTTTAAAAGTACAATGTCTTTCATTCATTTTAAAAGGCAATTGCTTTACTTTAAATTAAGACAGATACAATTTCTAATGCTAAAAGGGCGTCGGGTCAATATTTTGTCACTATTCATCAAGGTCCATTTTAACTTTCCTCAAGTCCAGTTTGATATTCAATCAGTCGATCACTGTTTAAGTATACGAGTAGTACTTAAGCATCGGTCGTATTCCAGAACGGTAATCAATCTATACTCAGCCGAATCGAGACTCAAATCGTGCCTCAAGCAGAGATGTGTATTGTCTATGCTTTAGCCTATTTTTGTTTTCAGGTTTTTTTTATTTACCATTTTTGTTCTGATCTTCACAGGATTAGAAATATTAAAATATACCATAAGAGCTTAATTATTTAGGATATCAACGTCGTTATTATTTCGGTCCCGAATAGTACAATCCCACATTTACTGAAGTAAAGCTCTTTGAAGTAAAGTATCGTGATTTTGTAAGCAAAATTATTAAGGCTCAAAAGACTTGTATCTGTGGCCATAATGTATGCTATTTAAAATGACAGTAGGTAGGTATATCAGATATGTTAAATAAACAGTTTTTTTAAAACGTTTAATTTGTTTGTTTTGCTGATTGATTTAATCATATCACTACATAGGTAGGCTAAAAGAAGAAAAACGGTCCATTGGAAACCCCTATTAATAAAAATTCAAAAAGATTTCAAACACATATTAATTTATATATTATTTTACATATTGTTTTATTTAAGGAAATAAAAAATATTGTAACTATGTTGTGTATGAAAAACTGTACTGTTGTGTGTGCAGAAAAAGACCTACTGGTAATTGGCTGAGATAAAAATAAATCGCACATCTCTGACTTCAATATAATTATCTGTGGCGTTAGTGGCGTAGCTTCCAGCTCTAGACCGGGAATGTAAGTAAATGGCACGTGTGCACTGCATTAAGAAACCTAAAAGCCGAGCAATAAGAGCTAGTTTTCGAGTAAGTGTAATGAAGAATTCATCTTGAACAACAATAATGCAATATTTGTAATGTAGTCAAATCAGTTTGTTGTTCGATTACATGTCATCATCATTATCTCGGCGGAGCAACTGACGTCAATAAAACTTTGGGTTAAGGCAAGTTTATTCTTTTTCAAGTCTTATTTTATCCGCTACGCTCCTAGTACCACCGCTCGTTCCAACCACTGGGATTTAAAATAAGCTCGTGTAAATTCAAGCTTGTCATGATTTTCTGTGGGATAATAGCGAAAAACACGCACAATCCCAATGCTATCCATTTTAACAATTCAACAATATTTGTAACTAATCGAGCAGACGATTTTTTCACAAAATCTTTCGGACGGTCTGTTAAGCAAATAAAAGTGCTGATATCATTAATACATCAAGCGAAAACTTTTTATCAAAATTATGCGGACGGATTAAAGTTTATATATAGGAAGAGTGCAGAAAGCTAATATTATTTTTATATAATATGGATTAGAAATAAATTAAATTAATAAAAAAAACATTACACACACACTACCCCATGCGTTTGACACACACACATAGTACCAGGGGCTCATGACTTGAAGATAGATAGATAGGTGACAGAAGTGATAGCTTGAGCATAAGTAAGTACTGTTAGATATCATGGAATTAATAAGTACTTTATAATAGCATGGAATTAGTAATAACTATATAGATTGTAAGTAGAGGTGGATGAATTTCGACCAGTGGGCGACCACTAGTTTATATAGATAGATACTCAAACCATAGCTAAAAGAGGACACTACTTATTTTATATGGGAAATATTGAATTGCTTCTCTAAAAACTTATTGACCATGGTTTAGTATTTTAGGACATCAAAATAGGAATAATAAAGAAACATTTATTGTATCAAAGTGTCGTTAATATTTTAGGACATCGAAATGGGAATTATTTGGAGTACGATTATATAAATGCCATTTTATATTAGGTAGCCATTCAGAACCAAAAGACATTGCTGCAGTTCTCATTTAAAATGACGAGACGAGCGGAACAAAACTAACTCATGGTCCACAATAGAGCCCTGGACCGAAATAACTGGAAGTCTTGGGAGGAAGCCTTTGCCGCCGCTATTCGGCTGAAGTAGAGACATTATTTTTGAAGTCGGTAAAAATTGATAATACTCACTGAGTCGAGAAAGCTTGAATGCGTCTGCGGTATTGATGACATCGACGTATGCCTGCAGTTCCAGGCGACGGCTACTTATGTTCTGGTTGTGAATTGTCATTGCATACTTGAAGACATTCTGGATCTCTTCCGTGTTCTGGTCGAATATTGCACCTGTAATAAAATGTTTTATTTTTACAGCTGCTTTAGATACTGTTACCTATCAATTAGTTTCAAATGCGTTTGCGTCAAACAAGTTTAAAAAACGAATTGATTATGAGTAAGAATTCAATTCGCAATCGAGCCAGTTTTAGTTTTAAAGTTTGCTACATTATTAAGGGAGCTTTGATTTCATATGATTCTTCTGAAGGAATATTGGGAGGACAAAATAAAGCATCATCTTAATGGTTTCACACAATTTATTATCAAACGAAGTTTTACTAATAAGCGTTAAAAAAAAATCGCCCATGTGTACCTGCGCGTTCCACGCCGATACTATACCTAAGGCAACCGTGACAGGTGGGCTACCTATAGGAATTCCCAGAGTATTAAACACGTTTGATTCTAATACGAACGTCTCATGAACGATAAATTATAAACAACTATAATTTGCTTTGTTATTTCAATAGGCTCACCCACTATTGTATGGGGCTTATAACGTAACTGGCGAAATATAGCGGTAGGCATTACGCATCTTTGCCCACAACTTTGTAGATTAAAAGCACCAAGCATGTTTTGAAGTAGGTTCGTATAATTTGTTGGTCGTTTATAGCGCTAGAAGGAAAAAAGGTCTAAGGCCGAGGCTTGTTCATTATACCTTGCAACATAGAAAATATCTGTTGTAAACCATAAACCATCCACTCGAAGTCACAGCTGATATCAAAGAGCAAATATACTTGGGATCGCGTCGGTTATAAATCGCTTGCCAATGAAAATCTCCACAAACAAGAGGCGGAACACTTCATTGGACATCTTTATCGGTCGTACAGTGAAAAAGCGAGAACACCCGTATTCTGAAAGCGTCATCCGTTTGATATATGGCTGCTGACCGAAACGTTTATCTGAATCACTGAAGCCACAGCTCTCTAGCTCCTTTAATACCGCTGGAACACGCAAACCCGCCTTGCTTTACGTACCCGCATACTATCACTATGTCTTTTTTCGCTCCCAGTGGTCGAACATTATGCCCTAAGAGCCATTTTGAAGTTCCATCTCTAGCAATATCTCTTCTATTTGCAACGTCATTTCTTTCTACATTACGTTGGAAAGTTTCAAGATGGGAACTTATGGAGCTACAGTCTTATGCCAAAGATATCTAAGTGTCTCTGTAGGATGAAAAATCCTCAAATGTTGGTATATTGTAAATACATCCTTAAAATCTCTAGACGAGACTAACAACAAATATTTCTACCTTTACTGAGTATACGAGTTAATAAAATCACTTAGGACATAGCTTGATATATAGCTATTAATAAGTAACCATTCAGAATACAATAATACGGCTGACTAAAGGTCGGCAGAATTAATCGTAAAAGTTTTCACTGCACTCAGTACCTACATCTTGGTAGACGAATTTGCTACAAACGTTATGTTGTGGCTTTTTGGCCTTTTAAGTAGCGCATCGGCTATGCGCTACTTAAAAGGCCAAAAAGCCAGTCAAGCAAGACCAAAGTATTAAATTGGGCATTCATCTAATTTCGTTTACTCTGTGATGGTTGAGCACAAAATCAAAGTAAACTGCGTGAACGTTATTGATGATGCACCAAAAAAACCATATTAACACTGACGGACAGAAATGCTCCTGCATCACAGTAACAAATTAACAAAAAAAAAAAGAATGCAATGCATTACATACTTTCTTTTGAGCAAAAT
Source organism: Tiliacea aurago (assembly GCA_948098905.1). Classification (NCBI taxonomy): domain Eukaryota; kingdom Metazoa; phylum Arthropoda; class Insecta; order Lepidoptera; family Noctuidae; genus Tiliacea; species Tiliacea aurago. The sequence continues at coordinate 22,643,488 of OX402576.1, forward strand.
TGCAAAAAAAAAGAGCAAGCTTATTTAGAGGATTTAAGTACGCCTAAATAGTTAAAAGGTTAGTAACACTAGATGCTTAGTAAGAAGTGTAATTCAATAAAATATTATATTACAACAATTATTCGAAAGAAAAGTTTGTTTTTACAAACAAATTTTAATTGTATAATAAACAACAGCAATACTTTTTGCGTCGTTTTTTACGAAATAGGATTTGTTTGTACTTGAAAAGTGTCTTCTTACCTGGTTGTGAGACTATAACTTCATTAAAAGAAGATTAAAAGAAACTTTTTCTCCGCTGTAAAAGTGTTATACCACGGACGGGCTCCAGTGTCGGGGATTTTATGAAACGATAATGGCGAGGTGCAATATTACCAGCATGGTAATATTTTTTATTATTTATGCAGTTAAAAATCTCCAGTGAATGCACCGCTACACAGTGGTGTCTGCCTTTATTAGATTAAACACAAAGAAAATGTTTGACTATCCACAAAACGTTCTGGGATTCTAACTGTTTGTACGCCCTTGTTATATTTAGAATTATTTCTGACGTCAATAATAATAATAATCTCAGGGAATATTTTTTAAAAACCGAACTGGGTATGCATCGTGATGTGGTCGCAGTGGACAAGGGGCTCACCCCGCTCTCCATGGCTAAAGAGAACTGGCGCAAACCTGTAATACTTTTATAGACGAAGTTATCTTGACGAATAACTACCGGAGACATATTATGAAGGATGGGACGGTTGACGTGTGTCGGGCATGCCACCGTCCGGGTGAGTCCATCAGACATATTATCTCTGGTTGTTCTCGTCTGGCTAACGGGGAGTACTTGCATAGGCATAACCAAGTAGCCAGGATTATTCACCAGCAACTTGCTTTGAAATATAAACTTGTGGATTCTGAGGTACCGTATTACAAGTATGTGCCCGACCCAGTTCTCGAAAAAGACCATGTCACGTTGTACTGGGATCGGTCTATCATCACTGACAGGACTATTGTCGCCAATAAGCCTGATATAGTGGTGATAGATCGATTAGCGCGCCGCGCAATGATTATCGATGTTACCATTCCACATGACGAGAACCTCGTGAAAGCTGAGAAAGAGAAACAAATTAAATATCTCGACTTAGCACACGAGGTTGTTGACATGTGGAATGTGAGCTCGGCTATCATTGTGCCGATTGTCGTCTCGGCCAATGGCCTGATGGCCGAGAGCCTCGATCAACATCTCTCGAGGCTCTCGTTAGGTGGTTGGATCAAGGGCCTGATTCAGAAGGCAGTACTCCTCGATACGGCTCGCATCGTGAGGAGGTTCCTATCTCTGGAACCCTAACCACCGGTAGCTTGGACCCTGCTCCCGCTAGCGGCGGACAACTATTTTTTATATTTTTAAATGTTTTTATATATTTTTTTGATATTTTAATATTTAAAAATATAATTTATATGTAATTAGTGATTTGAAATAATAATCAATAATTATGTTGTTATTAGAATTTTATTAGTTGGTTAATGCCATCTGACACAATTATAAAGCTTCAAACCAATGTATAAATGTTATTTGACTATCTTGTTTACAAACTTAACACAATAAATTTTAAATAGCCGCCTAGATATTTTATTTCATATAATAAAACCGATTCTTAGCCGAAAATATAGTTTTAGATGTTTTGTCTGTTTGTCTGAATGTATGTTCCAGGGTGTTCCCTTGTTTCGCAGACAGAAATTTCATAGAATTTTGTTTCGTATAAAATGTTTCATGTAATATTTGGTCCTTGTATTTTTATTTCGAATAATATTGTTTCAACGGCTATTTAGTTGAATGAAACATATTTCACAGAAACACAATTCAATGAATTTTATAGTAACATTTTTTTTTAGAACAAACATCAAATAGTACAATTATTTTTTAACGAATATTGTTTGTTCGGTGTATTTTTTCATGGTATTTTATTTCAACGAAAATGTAAAAATAGACATTATGCCATCCATAATTTTATAAATAAATATCTTATATATATTTGTAAGATTAATTAAGCGTTTAATAAATATATAAGTAAAATAATAAAATAATCAATGTTTTAATTAATATATCTGCTTCAGATACCATCTACTGTTATTGAATCATTTGGGTTAGGTTAGGTTAGAACAGTGACCATTAGCGCGTGAAGGCGAGCGAGCGTAGCGAGCGTGCCGCGGTAGCGGCCGCCGAGCGCCAGATCCCCTCTATTGTTTAGGAAATTGCTTAGCGAAAGTAAAATGAAAATATGGTAATTAAAACAGTGGTATAATGAATGCTCGGACACATAATATTTCGAAAAAATGTTCTTTTGTCGAAACAGTTAATACGTGCAATGAAGTCACTATTAATGAGAATAACAAGATTGTTTTCCTGCAACCCGCATTGTTTTTGTGAACGCAGTGTTGTAATTTTATATGAGGGTATGCATTTTGTCAAAGATACGAACTGAAACGTTTAGAAACTGTCAGTCGATAAAATGTTTTTTTTTTTTATATATAAAGGTATCACAGCTGGTGATACCTTATTCACATTACAATCTAGCCTATTCGCTAATAAGTAATTTAAATATAACCTAAACTGCTAAGTAAATATAAAATTAAGAAATTGTCCAATAACGTCTTTCTTATTCACTTTATGTTAAGGGGAAGACACTTAATTCACGTGTTCTTTAGTCAGCACTTGCACTATAGTTTAAGTTTACTCACACTGCACTAAACTAACTCAAAAGGTTTTACCCTTTTTAGTCTTCGCACTAATTCAGTGATGTCAAGGAGCTGGATCGCCTCGACATTCACGTGATGATGAAGTCTGTGTTCGTGAGCTTCTGCGGTAATAAGTTTGATATTAACTAAGCAATATGAGGATAGAGAATATTTTGATTTGTTATTCTATGAAATGAATATTAAAACATAAAATTTTATGTGTAACAAAAATCATTGAATTAAATTTCTTCAAAGTAAGTATTCTACGTATTGATTATTATATGAAATGATAATATCAGAAAAAATGTATGTGAAACGAAATTCTATGGAATTATTTTCTATAAAACAACGTTACGCAAATTCAACCGGATAGATTCTGTTCAAATTTTGTATAGATTATCCCTATAAACCTGGTCAGTTGGTAGGCTATATATTATTACACTATTTCATATGGGAGATGAGCAATATTGCATTATGTTTGTATTTCTCTATAGTTTACAGCAAATTGTAAAAAGACGAGCCAAACGGTTAGAACATTGCAGATAGTTAAAGATTTAACCTTTTAAATGATTATTATCATCTTTATGGTGCTAAGTAGTCAATTATCATAACGTATTTACGTTATGATAATTGACTACTTAGCACCACCCACACTGTATATTTATACAGCGTGGGTTTTTGAGATAGGTCAGTAAGTACCTACACGAAATCGTCTTAGGAGACTGTTCTTCTGCCAGGGTTACGAGTCTGTCCGAAAGGGATATCGTGGCCCTGGCACACAGGCATTTGAAGGAACACGGTGGGTTTTAGTCAGTAAAAGTCTGACACTTCTCTGGGAGAAGTTATTTGATGATTTCCCAACCAAAAAAAAGAGAAAAAATAAGGAGACTGTTCTTAACTTCTTGCGACATCTTGATAGGCATACAAAGATTTTGAAAAAAATGTACAGTTAACATGAAATTCCTAACTTTTTGAGATATTTTGATCTGCATACACAAAGATTTTGAAAAAAAAATTACAGTTAACAAGAAAATGGGCCATTTCCACAAACAATTGTATTGCCCCGTTTCATATGAGAATCAAAAACTTTATTAGACCAACTGAGGTTTGAGTAGGCACTAGAAAAGACAGAATTCGCAAAAAGTTTTCCCATACTTTTCGAGGGAAACGAGACTCCGACTTACTTTATAGGGCTCCTGTAACCCGGCGATTTTGCAACGTCACACTCCCTACTTGAAAAGTATAAACGAAACCCTTAATAGGATTACTTCGTCGTCCATCCTTCCGTCCGTCTGTCTGGGCCTTTTTTCTCAGGAACGCGTGTAGATATCAAGTTGAAATTAATATCATATACCCTTGGAGCCCTAAACTACGGCTATTTATGCGACATATTTTGATACTTGCAAATAGATCAAAACCTATAGCGTACTTACCGTTGTCGTAGAATCATGAAATTTGGCATAAAATTATTCACAGCTCAAGTAAAAGATAATGTCCGAAAATGCTAAATTTGTAGTATTATCATAAACATTTTTTTTTTGCTATTAAAAACTTTCATTTGCAGTTGGAGAATTGACCGTGACGTGTATCAGTTTATGGGAGAACATTTTTTCTACTACAATGTTAAGTTTGTTCTTGGGACAAATTTCATCTCAACTACGGAAGCTTTCATTGTGCGTGGTCCACGCACTTGGCCGGTTTTATATAATGAATAGGCTGGACCAAAAGTCAGAAATCGTAAAAAAACTTTTCCCATACAAGTCCAGCCGTTCTAACTTATTTGAGGTTAAATTTTTTTTCTCAGAAGTCAGAAATCACAAGCAACATAGGTAAGTACGAGTACTATCTAAAACCTGTTTTCAAAGCAAATAAAATTTGAATGCGTATTCATTCGCAATTCGAAGTTTAAAAAAGTTTAAATCATTTTCGGCTAGGCTTCATCTTGGTATGATATAAGTGCTTTTTTTGTGATTGAACAACCCGACTCAAATTATTTAGTGGGACCAATGGGACTTTATAAAATAATATTACTAAATTAGACCCGCTACTTTTCACAACTTCTGCGACAAAATAAAAAGCAATTCGATTTTTTTATAAGTAAGCATTTTGTATAAGTTTTCATAGATAATAATATTATATTCGGTATGATATTGTACAATATTGTACGGGCTTTAGTAAAATAATTTAGGCTAGGTTTCCATGACATAGTGAAAATCATAAAAACCGTGCAAAGCAGGGCCTGGTCGTTTTTACCCTTTACAAATAATAATTAATTATTTTAATTTAATTATTTTTTACACGTTTATTTGATAGGTGATTAAAAAAAATAAGTTAGAGTGAAAATAGTTTTGTTTTGATTTCATAACAAAATTGACCGAGGATTTCGTATCTTGTATGGTCGTAAGTAAAACATTCCGTTCAGAAGTCTAAACACAACTTCTTACAGAACTATACTTGAATAGAGGTGCTTAAAATGATGATAACAATCCAGTTTTTATAATCGGGATTTGGAGTATTAAAAAGCGTTTTCATTTGTAACCTTTGTGCTGTTGCATAATTTTGGTGGATTCTGATAACCACAGCTCTACTACTACTGGATGCTATATTCAATATTTTGCGTTTTTTTTTTCGAACCTTTGTGCTGTTGCATAACTTTGTTGGATTCATATTAAGCATGTACGTTACGCAGCACTCCCATCCTTTATAATGTCTTTGGATTTTTTTCCCCCAAGAGTCGCATAAAACTTCGTTTGCCAAGAGACACTATTATGTCACACAGCACGAAACTTTATAACCAGCTAAACAAGGTACTAAAAATTTATCCCAATACTAAATATCAATTCAAATGTAAGTTACAGGAATATCTTTTAATACTAACTTATCGCAATATAGGGTAATTTTGGAAATATAAATAAATAGTTAAGGTTTTTGTATAGGTAAAATTATGATAAATAAATCATACTCCCGCATACGTTCGCACATTCACTCATACTTACACTCACAGTCACACACACTCTTTCACAAACATACACACACATAACCTCCAGACAAACACATTCACAACACTTTCATTAATGTTTTATGTACTTATTTTCTTATTCTTTTTTCTTTTGTTTTTGTTTAACTTGCCCTAATGGATTTTTGTGTATAATGTGTGTCCTATTTTCTATATGCTCATCACTTTGAAGGGACACTGGCTTACAGGTACATAAACCTAGTTTAGAAGTCAGGGTTTTTCACTCTGGAACACTAGCTGAAGCCATATTTTTAGATCTAAACAATGTAAGTGTTTATTTTTGTTGAGAAATAAAGATTATTATATTTAATTTACGAATGACTAACTAAATTGAAAAATTCTGTCAATACTCGTCACTGACCACCATTATAATAACTTGTGCCACATTCCCTTTATTTAACTGGACATTACATTTCATGGTTGTTATTATTAACTGTCTAGGTTTTTATTAACCAAGTCGACAACTACTTGGCATTACATGATTGCTTATGTAAATGTGAATAGTTATCTAATCGAATAAGGTATTTTCCTTGCAGAGGATTTTCTATTATTGATTTTCCTATCAAAGACCGGCCAAGTGCGTGTTGGACCACGCACAATAAAGGGTTCCGTAATTGGGGTGAATTTATCCCAAGAATAAACTAATGTGTTGAAAGACATGTTCCTTCATACATTAGAACTGCAAATGTAAGTTTATAGGCACAATATGAAGTGATTTACCATGTTATTTTAAGACTATAGACTTCTTATAGGGTTTCCTATAATCTTTAAGTAAAGACTACTATTCTGTATTAAAAAAAAAATAAGGTTGAGTAGTTTTGCAATTTTCTTAAATATTTTGAAATTATAAAAAAAAATATCTCAAATCCTTACAATAAGCCCTTTCATATTATGATATGTCAGATGGTACCATTTGCAAAATATATTTTAAAACTTTCTAATTAGCCCCCCAAAAGTGACCCCCATTCAAAATTCATTTATTTACGTTACACGTCCGTGTTAGGGTCACAGAAATTCATAAATGTGTACCAAGTTTTAACTTAATCGGTCCAGTAGATTCAGCGCAAATTGGCTGTGACAGACGGATAGACAGACACAACGAGTGATTTAGTAAGGATTCCGTTTTTTCCCTTTGAGGTACGGAACCCTAAAAACGGTACGAAAACAGATGCAATTTATTTCCATTATCATAGCAGCGGGTAAAACTCAATCACAGACATTTTAAGATTTATCACAACAGACTCATAAGTGCTATGAGTTTCAATGGGCTACGTTAAATATATGGAAATACATTGGATTCGTAAATCACACTGAAGTTGAAGGCTTTCATGTTGATTGCATTCACAAAGTATATTCCCAGTGTTGTGGCTGCCGGGTCAGCCGTCTCTTTCACTCTTCAGTGCTCTTCATTAATACGATGTTACAACTAAGCGATATTTTGATCAACAGTGAATTGAGAATGGGCATCGAAGTATATTTAGTTGTAGTTATCCAACCGTTTTTTGAATTAGGATGATTTCAAATGATTGATTAATCACCCATTTCATTTAGGTCAGTACTAATAAAATGTTTAGTAGTAGTACCTACCTCTGTGTCTGAAATGCGCTATAGAATGTAATTTCGGTGCAATTTACCCACAAACATGGAAATAGCAGCGGTTTACGACGTCGGCGCGTAGAACTCAAATAATGTTTCAATGGTAAGTAGAAGGAATAGCTTCGTTTAACAAATGGGTTTAACTCGATCACTTAAAATAAGAAATATGTTATGGAGTTTTAAATAAATTAAAAATCTCTAAAAGATCCTTTGCAGGTCTCTAGGATCACAATAATAAGTTTAAAAAATTCACGTTTTGACTAAGAACTGTTAATTGTGAAAAGCCTTCTCCGCTCTGGACTCTAGCCTGTTACTGCATATCCTTGAGAAAAAAAAATATCATCAAAGTACCCATACTTTTGGAAAAACCCGGCCAAATACGAGTCAAACTTGCACACTCCGGTTCCATATCCGTCCGTGCCACAAACTAACAAAAAGACAAGTCAAGATTAAGAAAAACTAAATTCTCAATGGAAAAAAATGTTTTCCCATACATAATTCTACAGAACAATCGATGCACAGACTGTAAATGTTTGTTTGTGATCAACTCAGTCTATGGCAGTCCAGTGCTGGACATAGACTTCTCCCAGGCTGCACCGCAACACCCTGTCGGCCTTACGCACCCAATATTTCCCAGCCACCTTTTAAGGCCAATCCATCTAGCTGGGGGCGTCCCACACTACACTTGTCAATACGCGTTCTCCACTCTAGGACTCGTCTGCTCCACCGGCCATCGGTCCTTCGACAAACATGGCCAGCACCATGCTCGCCACGGTTGGCAGGCGGGTTGGCGATCGCAGTATGGTGTTAAAATGCATAAAGAAATACATAAAGCATAATGCATATAGAGAACACAGCTGCCCATTCTCTAGTAAAACCCTTAGTCGGTGTGTTTAACATCGAGAGAAGTGAAATTATTCCAAAAAACTTCAAAAGTTTGATACCTCCTAAACAACCCGGCTGGGGACGCCAAGATATGTTGAGTAGTTTTTGAAAATTAGCTATTGTACGAATATTCTCTTTTTAGGAATGCACAAAATTATCAATTATCATTTGTTGCACACGCTTTCCTACGTACTTGCTTTATGGAGAATAGTACTTACAACTCAAACAGCAAGGCTAAAGCGTAGACTTACTAAGAAAATAAAAAAAGGCAGAAATCAGCTCTCTCGTCTTAATAACATTATTATCGGAACTATTACTCAAAAATAGCGCGCCTTTTTGAATTTTATGAGTATTTTTCATTAAATTTTCAATGTTATTTCCATGATTAATGTTGTTGAAGGACTAGCAAAATAATTTGACAATGATTTGATCTGACTGCGAACATCATTTTATTATTCTTTTTTGGAACGAAGTTCTTTCAACGAGGGTTGCAGTAGGAGTTGACTGTTCTGGGCACGCCACAATTGTGGCGATAAGTCCCCTCTTTGAGGAGTGGCTAGAGAGGCGCCACGGCGTCCTCACCTTCCGCCTGACGCAGGTCCTCACCGGACATGGTTGTTTCGGGAGGTTCCTGTTCAGGATAAAGCGGGAGGAAACGCCCGGGTGTCACCACTGTGTGGATCGCCCGGAGGACACGGTGGAGCATACGGTGGAGGTCTGCCCGGCTTGGATGGAGCACCGCCTTGTCCTCAAGGAGGCGATCGGCGGCGGCGATCTCTCGCGTCCGGCCCTGGTTCGGGCCATGGTTCGGAGCGAGAGTGCATGGGAGGCCGTCACCTCCTTCTGCGAAGCTGTAATGCTTGCGAAGTAGGAGGCGGAACGCGTGAGGGAGAGGCAAGGTTCGCGCCCTCGTGCCCCTAGTCGCCGCAGGAGACGCCCCGGGCGTCGGGAGTCGCAAGCCGATTTCCGGCCACCGTAGGCGCGGGCTTGCGGACGGTGAGCGATGGGTAATTCACCGTCCGATAAGGACCAGGCACGGGTCGACGGCGCGTTGTATTCCACGCGCGCCTCAAAGAGTTGTCAGCAGCAACTGACGGGGTCCGTTAGGGCCAATGCCTGCCAGGGTTGCGAGTTTGTCCGAAAGGGATATCGTGGCCCTGGCACACAGGCAAATGAAGGAATACGGGTGGGTTTTAGTCAGTAAAAGTCTGACACGCCGTTGTAGTTATTTGATAATTTCCCAACCTAAAAAAAAAAAAAAAAAAGAAAAAAAAAAAGGAGTTGACTATTACAAATCGTCACGTCTCGAAAACGCCTCCTTGCGACTTTCTCTCTCTTTCTATTACTTATATATTATAATAGAAAGACACAGGGAGAGAATGTGAATTTGGTCAAAATGTAAATCCAAAATGGCGGCTGCGAAAATTTCAAATTTTTCGTCATGGGTTTCGTTTTCATGGTTTCCGAGGGTGCTACAGCCGATAGTGAAGTCAAAATAAAAATCCAAGACAGCAGCTGCGCATTTTTTTTTTTTTTTTTGTCATAATTGTTCTTTTCATAGGTTTCCTGGGTGCTAAAGTCGATAGAGAGGTCAAAATGGTCAAAATGTAAACCCAAGATATGGCCTGCGAAAATTTTGTTCTATTTTAAATCATACGTGAGAACGAACTTCGTTCCGGCCGGGGGTCCCCCAACCGCACACGTTTTTTTGTCGTTATAAGACAAGTAACATCCACCAACTCGCAATGGGCCCGCGTGGTGGATTATGGCCCACTCCTTCTCACAGAGTGGAGGTATATCCCTGCAGTGGGAACGTTATATGCTGTAATGCTTTATAGTATCATCCTACTCCGTTCCTAGTCTTTTCACCTCCAACCAGGTATATCTAGGTACATTCATGAGCACTAATATGTAACACTTAGCAAAATTTAATAACGATTGCAACTTGGAGAAACGATCTATTTCATAATAATTTAGTTTCGAAAATACTACGTTCGTAGTAAAATAAAATTATAATCAATATAGTTGGAGAAAATCAATTTTAAAAGTTGCTTAGTATATACATATTTTATTATTAGTGCTCGTGACAACGCTCACTTGGTCGGTTAAAATTGCAAACGGGGCCTAGTTTGCAACTTAAACCGACCAACAAGACCATGAGAATGAAGCCTTAGTAGGAGGGTTCACTCCTGGTGCCGTAAAGGTTAACATTTCCATGTAACCTAAGTGGAAAGTATAAACTGATACGAAACATAAGTCTTTTAGACCGCAAAATGCGAATACGACAGTAAGTTTTGGATCTATGTAAGCAACGCTTGACTTTACCGAAAACTGAATCTGAATTTATATGCTTGAAATAGCAATTTTAACTGGAAATCGAATACGATTTTTTGAAGACGATATACCGATCTTATGATGTTTGCTGTAGGTCAAATCCTACAAAGAATCGTTACGTGCTAAATCAAAGAATATCTATGATAAATCCTATGGCAACTGGAATGCAAAAAAATGTAGGTAGGTATGTCATTTATTACTAATTGAAGACCTCAAGAGTAGATTAACGGCTCTGATAAATCTTCAATCAAAAGGCTAAGGTACAATGTAATGCGGTTTCCAAACCGTTCATGCGCTATGATAGGCCCAGTATAAACATTTTATCTGTGTTAACTGGAAGCTTGCCACAGCTGTGCACCGAAGTGTGAAGTATTGATAGATGCATGTTTGACGTCACATCAGCTGTTCACACTTACATTATATTGCACTCAGTGTTCTAGGCGCAGTACTAAATCTATGCCCTAGTTAAGTTTTTTATAGGCTAAATCACAATTGACAGCTCGCAGTCAATTATGTTGCGAGTAAGCCATTCGGGCATTCGTTTCAATACTCATTGTTAGGTATCAAACAATGCCAGCTGTGGTAGAGTGATAAAATAAGCTTTATGAGTGAAGTAAAACGGTTTGGTGTACTTTAACTTTAAACATAGGAATTAATGAAATTATGTTTAGAAATAAATTTTTACACACATTTATTATGCTCCTACCGCATATTAATAAACCTATAGTAAAAAAAACACCAGTACCTTTTAACTTCGGTTTAACCATACATTTTTCGAGGTTTCAGTTTGGCATAACTACTCCAGTTTTATTGATGTGTTTTCCGAAACAGTAAATAGGTAAGTGGCATAAAATAATAAAACACTAATCGATTTTTACAGCAAGTATTCAATATTCTCCTCCGCGTAAAAAATTACCTAGTAAACAAATCTTGCGGTTAATTCGACGAGTACCTGGTTATCAGGTTTCCAACAGGCCGCTTTCATTTACATCGAGCAAGATTTATTTGGTCATCATTTTCTGACTTTGTAAGGATTCTTGTGGTACAATTTTGTTACCAGCGAAGAGTTATATTTTAATTGTATGCTGGCAATTGTAAGATTTCATTCCTAACTGCTCTTTGGTTGGAAATAAGAGCTGCCGAAATTTCGCGGACTAAATATTTCACGTTATAATTTTAAAGACTTCATGTATTCGGACTGCCTCGTTGAGCTGCTGAGCATGAGGTCCTGGGTTCAATTCCCGGGTCAGGCAAAGTGTTTTTGGGTTTTTCCATCAAGAATTTCTCAGTAGCAGTCTGGTGACTGGATATATACAACATGCCCCGGAATTAACGCACAGAAAAAGGGGACATTGTAGGTACTCATCATTTCGAAAAATTTTTACTATGGGACCAAACCTGAAATCGCGAAAAATAAATCAGCTGTTCCCTACATTTATGTTTTCATAAGTCGTCAAATGTAGGGAACAGCTGTTTTTGGTTCGCGATTTCAGGTTTGATCCCATAGTAAAAGTTGTTCATAATGATGAGTAAAATGACCACTTAAGAGGCTGTGCAATAATTCTGGGACATGTTGCATATGCCCGGTTGATGGCAATAGGGTCGCCCCAACATAGGATTTAACCATAACTGGCAAACGTGGGTCTACCATAGGTCCTTTTATTTTGATTTTTCCGGTGAAACCATCACTAGGCGCCCAGGCTTTGGGGATAAGACCGGGGAGTGTGGGATTTCACCTCACTAAAACCACCCCGGTGGTCACAATGTGCACATGAAAGGGGGTTACCTCTCAAAAGACTGATCCGAAACCCCTTCTGTGCAACGCTTGTTAGGGCACATCTCTGGGGAGACTGTTAAGGGGTCTCCCCGAAAGCTAACTGTGCAAGAGTGCAAGGCAGCACGTGACCATTGTGTGCCATCTTCTCTGAGGTCAGTCAGTAAGCGGACAGAGTCCCCACTCTGAGTGCCCAAATTCCGGCCTGCCTTAATGCTTGCAGGCTGGGGTTACGGCGTGTTAAGCGTCAAGGTGGTTCCGTTCCCGATGCCTTCTTCTACGAGCGGGATCAGCCCTCTCACGACCCCGCTTGGCAGCCTCTTTCTGAACCATCATGGTCTCACAGAAGGAGGCCATTTCCCTCCAGTTCTCTGATTCCGACAGCATACACCCAACTATTGCTGGCAAAAACAAATCTCATCCAGTCCTGGCTACAAGGACCCGTCTTTCAGAAGCCCACGCCGGGCACTCCTCAACCGTGTGTTGTGCAGAATCTAAGCCACCTTCGCAATGATGGCAATTTATCGTGACCTCTCGCCCATTCTTGTTCAGGTAATCTCCGAAGGAACCGTGCCAGTCAGCACCTGAGTGAGCCTATAAAAGATGCGCCCCTCTCTTTTCAGCCAGGCTTCGACAACGCGCTTACGCTAATATTGTGGTTGTTGCAGGCGCTCACGCCACTGCTCGAGCACGTGTCGCCATTCTTGCCGCCTCAGCTGTACAACAGCTATTCCTGGAACGCCACTGCCACTTCGTCGGATGACACAAATTCGGCTATAGACCCTCGCGTCCATATCCGCCAATGTGTCCAACGGTGGAAAACGTGCCAGGAGAGTTGCCGCCTCAAAGGATACAGTTCGGTGTCCTCGTGCGATACGAATAGTCATTAATTTTAGTCTTGCTTAATTATTAATTGCTTATTAATTTTGGGCTGTTAATTTTAGTCCTGCAGCGTCGGACGCCTGACAGCCTATTTGACCAAACAGGTGTACCATAAAGGACCGTCGATCAAGTTTCACCGAGATAGGGCAACAGTCTGCGCAAAGCACCCACTGCCTTCCCAACGTGGGGAACCTGGCGAATTTCCCTGCGATGACCGCTACCGTCCCTACCATAGGTACCTACATCTCTGCCTATCCGTTCGGGAATAACCAGGCGTGCTGTTATATTATGTTACTTCATGTATTTTATTTATTAGTGAAGTTTAAAGAGTTGTTATAACTCCGCGTGTGTACACCAAGGTATAAAACATGTATCTGCCGTTTTCGTTTATCGTTTACACTTAAACCAAGTTATAAAAATTAGTTGTAGGTAGATATGTTATGTACACAAAACTTGACGGAAAAAAATCTTGTCACAATAATAGACACAACAAAATAGAAACAGGTATTTTGTTGTATGAAGACTAGTTGCATACAAAACTTGTCAAAAACACGTATGTAAGGATTTTGTATCTACAACTTGTGTTAGATTAATGTCAGTTTACCTAGCAATAGCTTTCACATAGTCTTTTTTTACGGTTTTTGTACTTTTCTTATTTTTCGTTTGGACAAAGATAATAAGGATCGATGATTCCATGTAAAAGTATTTACTTCTTATTTTTTTTTTCACAGGATTTAAGAAGTATTAATAGATACTTGCATAAATACTTGCTACTTTGAGTGAACAAAAAACGCATGTCCGCTATTGTCAATACAAGCTTTCATCACTAGCTTTAGCTAGATTTCATTCTTTTTGACAAGTTTTGTTGAAAACTTGTATAATTATGACAACTTGTGTGTCGGGGTAAACACGGGGTTATAAGGTACTATGCTACCGAAATCCCAGAAAATTTGTGTCTATTAAGTTGTCTTATAAACTTGCGCCTTTACCTAACTTTTCCTCAGGGCCGCAATGTTTCTAATAAACAAAATTAAATCATAAACATGTTGTTCAGTAATGCAGCTTTATTAGGGTGCGGATGATTTTAAAACTTCTATCTATAGAGTTGGTGCCGCTTCGCGAAACCTGGCCTGGCGCCAGCGGCTTATATGGGAATTCTTCACGTAATTACATTATATATGTCATATAAAATAAGTTTGAAGTTAAATGCAAATACCCTCACTACAAGTGCAATTAAATTGTACCTTCATGTTAAAATTGTTTTATATTCGGACTTCATAGTTTATGTATCATTCAAAATTAACATTCATGGGTGCATTTTTTTACTTGATTAGTATTATAGATTTAGAAATGCGTTTTTTTTTTATGGCAACAAATGGTCATTAACGCCATACCCAAAAATGAGAAAAATAACTTAACCTTGCTTAGGTAGGTACACACTGAATTTAAAAAAGTAATAAAAATAAAATAAAAAACGCTGTGTGCGATCCTTGATGGATCCAGTAAAAGTAAAAATAAGTGAAACCAACAAATAAGGCAAAACATTAGGATATCTTATTATCTACATAATAATTCCTTTTACTAATAAAGCCTTGTTACTTAGGTTTTCGATATTATTAAAATATTTATTTTAAATACATTAAAGTTTGTGTATCATTTATTGTACATATTATATTAAATATTTTACTAACAAAAAAACTTACTAATAGGAAATATTTTGAAGTATACCTACTTTAAAATATTTCCTATTAGTAAGTTTTTTAGGTACTTATAGTAAAAATATTCTTCTCTTTTATTTAAATTTCCTTTCGTCTCCAGCGATCTTCTAGACTTTACAAAAGGCTACAGGTAATTCAATAGATAACTCCAACAATTATTAACCTTAAAAGTTACCATTAAGCACAATGAAAGCTTTTTGTACCAAAAATATTAGAGGTGGAGTTAAAAATATTACCTAAAATAATTTAATTTACCTTGGTGCCGCTATTTTACCCCAGTGGAGACTAGTGAATAATTTGTTTAACATAAATAAATCAATTCCACCAGGCGAGATCGCGTTCAAGAGCAGGCATTTCGCAATAAAACAAACAAAAAAATAACATCATAATGCTTTTACTACTTAGATGACAAGTAATAATCATTCGTCTTCCCATGTGTCGTCACGTGCTAGCCATGAGAATAATGCCACCACTCATGTCGTGATAAAAAGATTAACTAGTCTGTAGTTTAATTACTGAGGGGTCTAAGGTGTTTTAAAAGGTGTTTTCAAATCATAATGAAAAACCTTGTACCAACAAAAATAAAAAATAAACCTAAGCAAGCTGGTTGTGCGCTGCTGACCCGCCTTTTAAACGTAAATACTCTCGTAAATCGATTCAGTTTTTGACATGAAGTTCTGACAAACAGACAAAAATATAAAAACTGCTTAATACAATTTGTTTCATTAGACAAAATGTATGCAGTAGCGGATATTTTCCCAATCAACCTTGAACCCTATGCTGTTGGGATAAAGTTGAAAATCTATTAAAGAAATTTGACAGATTGTAGTAGCTTTATGTGCTGGCGTCTGTACGTAATGATAGTGAGTAAAAATGATCCCTTTTCAAATTTAAGGTTAACTAACATGAAGCTTGTATATTATTACTAGTTTCTCCCCACGACTTCGTCCGTGTGAAATTTCGGCCCCAGACCCATCGCGTCGCCCGACTGCGCTATTATTTCAGTTTCACTTAGCGTTCTTTCTGCATTTTTTGCTTTATGCTCGGCTCCTAAGGGTCGTAGCGTGACGTTAAATAGCCCATAAACCTCCTCAAGAATTGAGCTATCCAATTCGAATCCGACTGGTAGCTCCAGAGATTAGTGCGTTCAAACAAAAAACAAACTCTTGAGCTTTATTATCTTTAATAAACTTATCTAGCACTTCGCACGGGACTTCGTTCGCGTGGATTTCGTACTTTCCTCCAAAAATATTAACACCTCCTCCACCCCCTTTAAAAGTTAGTTTTCGAAAATAATGATTACGATCTTTATCACTTACTTAGATAAATTAATATTTGGCCCATTTTCAAGTTTATTGATCACAGGAATACGTACTTTTAACGTACCAAACGCCTTTTTTTTTAAAGGCGTTTGGTACATTTCCATTATAATCATGACTGAAACATTATTAAATGAAGAGTGAAGGGCGGGTGTTTTTGGGAGACATATCAAGATATGTAATTTTGACGTTCGAAAAGTGCTGATTCTCCGCCTAGTTTGAATAAATTACTTGATTTTGACTTATACTTATTTTCAAATTTATTAAAGCAAGTAGTAAAATCCACTCCTTAAACTGTATAACCCTTTTCCACCTCGTAAGGATTTCATTTTTGTAAAACCCTGGAATACGTAATTTTTTGTTTTTTATGTATTAGTACCGAGTTTCGAGTTAATCCGACGACGCCACGTAAAATTTTTTGCTTACTAACTTTGACACCCTCTAAACCCTTTGTGAGGGGTTGTTTTATAAAACGAATAGTGACTAAGTATATTATTTACTGAGGCAAGTATTGCCACGTTTCAAGATTCGAGAATCGAAGAATATCAACAATTCTTTCCCTTTAAAAGATAGATTTCGAAAATTAACAATTATGATCTTAATGATTTTTTCGGGCCAAGGTTCAAGTTATAGATCAATGAAATAAGATTTTTTCAGGGATTAATTTTTGAAAAGTCTTTTGTAACGTTTACTTTTGGTTTTAAGTATAAGTACCCAGTTTCGAGTTAATCAGACCGCACGGTAATATTCTTCCATACAAACTATTATATAACACCCCGCAACCGAGGGTTTAGAAAAACATAAAATGGCAAAATTCATCATTTATTTAAATAAGTATTCGTGCCGAGTTTCAAGTTTATTAACTCAAAGAATAAGATTTTTCAAAATCCCCCCGTTTCACCCTCTTAAAGGTAGAATTTCCAGAAACCCTTCTTAGTGCTCCTGCTTCCCTACGTTATAAAATGAACCATTGTGAAAAATTTCCTAGTCCCAGTACTTTCGGCTCTGCGTTGATGAATCAGTGTTTTTTGAAGTCAGTCAGTCAGGACAATTAATTATATATGTGGGCGTCCAAGCAAAAAAGGTCGAGTAGTAGGGTATTGAGTTAAGTCTAGATTCGGTATCTAGAATAGTTAATTGATAATAAGGATTAAAAAATATTCAAAAAAGGCAAAAAAAAAATATCAGACTTTTGAAGTTGAATCTCTGAAAAAGCTTGATTTGGGAAAAGACATTTTAACTAAACTATTCATTTAAAATATCTGGTACTTAGAAACACCATAAAAGTCATTTAGGTACTGTAAGAACTTGTAAATAATTGAGCATTAATTAACAATAAATTAAAATCGTGAAATGCAATTTTTTCATCCAATTTTACAAAACTGCGTAGGTACTCGTATATCTCGGAAACTAAATGCCGAGAACTGGACCCTTTTTGCTTGAACGCCCACATATATTATAATTATGTATAGATTCTTCTGTACGTGTGTATGTCACTGAACTCCTCCTAAACGGCTGGACCGATTCTGATGAAATTTTTTGTGTATGTTTGTCCCTGGATGGTTTAGGTTAGTGCTGTCGGGCAGGAAAACGTCTGTCAGGTTCGCTAGTATTAGTATAGATAATGAAAATACGAACGTTCAACAACCTGTGATAGACTGCGCATTGCTGCAGTTAAATTCAGCTTAGCTTTCGTCTGATCAAAGTAAAGTTAATTTGGCCTTACAAACGAGGTTAAATATGTGTTTAGTGTTCTTATTTGTGCAGGCGCGCTATTATGCAGGCTTGAGCCAGTGTCCATAGTATTTTATCTACTGACATTTTGCTTATACAAGTCAGTAAGATACAATTGATGCAGATTCTAAATATATCATTATGTTACTAGCTAGCTTTCGCCCCCGCGGCTTTGCCCGCGTGGATGTCGAAAAAAAACAGCTTCTCTATCAGCAGCATTCCCCCAAAACATTATACCATATCTTAGTTGGAACCAACTGCAACGTAAGCGTGGTAAGCAGATAGGAGTGCAGTTTGATTTACAACTTCACGGAGGAATATAGATAGCGTATAAATACCAACTTCGTTTTGTACATACTTGTTCAATAAACGTGTCCTCCATTTCATGTCTAAGTCTATTTTTTCTACGTTTTTGTTCTTAAATAATAATTGATGTATACCAACTACTGAGTTATTCAAGGTACGCAGTAAAATTCTCCCGAAAACTTAACTACTCTTTTTTTCGATTCTCAAAAATATGAGCACTGAGGTTCGAGTTAATCGAACCGCGCGTTAAGATTCTTAAATACAAACTGAAATCCCCAAAAACCCAAAAAAAACCCTGACTCTTAAAATCCTTTTGAGGGGTAGTTTTGAAAAACGTAAAAATTATGACAAACTTTGTTATTTAAGTATCATGCTCAGCAGTCGCTCTTGTGACCACTAGACTAACGATGCAGATGACTGCATCGTTAGTCTAGTGGTCACAAGAGCGACTGCTGAGCATGAGAGGTGGGTTTGATTCCCAGGTCGGGAAAAGTGTTATTGGATTTTCCATTAGGAATTTCTCAGTAGCAGCCCGAAGTCTGGATTTATACCCGGGTGATGGCAATAGACTCGCCCCTATTACATGGGACTTAAACAAAACTGGCGAAATGTGGGTGTACTAAAGGTACACCTCTTCCTAACCCTTTGGGGATTGCAGGCGTGATGTTATGTAAATAAGAACTCGGGCCAAATTTCAAGTTTATATATCAAAAGTAATAAGATTCTGTTCATACAAACTATATTGCCCCTTTTTACGCACTCAAAAGGGTAAATTGTTCAAACCTCTTTTTGACGTTTCTATTATTGGATTTATAGGTTATTTATACCAATTTTCAAGTTAATCAAGCCAAGCAGTAAAATCCTCCCTTATATATTGACTATCCCTTTTCACCCCATTATTAGGGGCATATTTAAAAAAAACCTGATACAAGTTATTCTTGATTTATTTATTATCAGTAAAAATACTGAGTTTCAATTAAATCGGACCGCGCGTTAAAATTATTCTATAAAAACTTTGATATCCCCCAATCCCCCTTTAGGGGGTACTTTAAAAATACAAAAAATGACAAACTTTATATTTTACTTAGGTTAGTATTCGTGCCAATTTTTAGGTTTGTTAACTCAAGGAATAAGATTTTTCATACAAACAAAATCTCCCTTTTTACCCCCTTAAAGGTCGAATTCCCAAAAACCCCTTCATAACTGATGCCCACGTCATAATTTGGAGTTAATCAAGCCACACAGTAGAATCCTCCCTTGTAAAATTGACTACCCCTTTTCACCCTGTTAGGGGTCAATTTGCCATCATGCGCGTTCGAGCCCTCACGACGGGGGACGCAGTGGCCCGGGGTGGGGTCGTCTTGGCGGTGTCTCTTGACATCGCCAATGCCTTCAATACCCTGCCCTGGAGTTGCATTAGGGAGGCACTCCGGTATCACCGGATGCCGACCTACCTCTGTCGAGTGGTCGAGGCCTATTTGACGGACAGGGCCGTCATCTACCCCAGTCACCACGGAGAGTGGAACCGACGAGAGATGTCGTGCGGTGTCCCACAGGGATCGGTCCTGGGGCCGCATCTGTGGGACATCGGTTACGACTGGGTGCTATGCGCCGACCTCCCTAGCGGCGTCAGCTACGCTGACGACACGCTGGTCCTGGCGCAGGGGAGGTCGCATCAGGCGGCGGCTGAACTGGCGGCACGTAGGGTTGCGACAATCGTCGATAGGATCCAGCAATTGGGACTCGAGGTGGCCTTGCACAAGTCCGAGGCCATGTGTTTTTATGGTCCTCGGAACGCGCCACTGTCGGGTTCTCAGATAACGGCAGGAGGGGTTCAGATCGGCGTCGAGTCGACGATGAAGTACCTGGGACTTGTCCTCGACAGCCGGTGGAACTTCGTGGAGCATTTTCGACGTTTGGCTCCCAGACAGGAGCGGGCCGGGGCTGCCTTAAAGCGGCTCCTGCCCAATCAAGGGGGTCCAAACGCCTCCTGCCGGAGGCTCTACGCGGGGGTCGTGCGGTCCATGGCCCTTTACGGGGCACCGGTGTGGGCGCGTTAATGCTTGCAAAGGAGGAGGCGAAACGCGTGAGGGAGAGGCAAGGTTCACGCCCTCGCGCTCCTAGTCACTGCAGGAGACACCCCGGGCGTCGGGA
Source organism: Tiliacea aurago (assembly GCA_948098905.1). Lineage (NCBI taxonomy): Eukaryota > Metazoa > Arthropoda > Insecta > Lepidoptera > Noctuidae > Tiliacea > Tiliacea aurago. Next base: position 22,663,927 of record OX402576.1, read on the forward strand.
GTCGCAAGCCGATGTCCGGCCACCGTAGGCGCGGGCTTGAGGTATCTCACCGTCCAATAAGGACCAGGCCCGTGTCGATGGCGCGTCGTATTCCACGCGCACCTCAAAGAGTTGTCAGCACCAACTGACGGGGTCCGATAGGGCCAATGCCTGCCAGGGTTGCAAGTTTGTCCGAAAGGGATATCGTGGCCCTGGCACACAGGCAAATGATGGAATACGGGTGGGTTTTAGTCAGTAAAAGTCTGACACGCCCTCCCGCTCCGCCCAGAGCAGGAGAAGTTATTTGATAATTTCCCACCCAAAAAAAAAAAGGTGGCAATTTTCGAAAAACTGATATTTTATTCTTCATTTTTGGTTTACAGTATAAATATTGAGTTTCGAGTTAATCGGACCGCGCGTTAAAACTTTGAAATCATACAAACTTTGAAATCAGCAAATCTCCCAAAGTAAGTAGTACCTAGTTAAAAATAAAATAAAAAATTACACACTTTATAATTTACTTAGGTTTTGTATTCGTGCCAAGTTTCAGGTTTATTTACTCAAGGAATAAGGTTTATCCCCCTTTTGCACCCCTTAAAGGTTGAATTTCGAAAAATCCCTTCTTAGCGGATGCATAGTTTTCAACCATAAGCCGAAATATTAGTGATTTTAACTTAAAAATAACTTTAATTAAAAATAAAAAAAAATCTCCGTATTCACCCCTTAAGGGTTGAAATTCGAAAAACACCGTTCCGTTAGCTTCCAACCGTAAGGCTAGATAATAAAATTAGTGATTTTACTTCGAAAATTAAGGACTTTTCATACACAACATCATCCCCCTTTTTAACCCTTCGGGGGTAGAATTAACAAAAACGCTGAAACACCTATAAATTAATTTTCAATCATCAGCCTATACACCAAATTTGAATATCCTATCTTCAAAACTGACGGACTTTCATGTATAATTCCATCCCCTATTTCACCCTCTTAGGAGTGGAATTCCCATAAATCCTTTCTTAGTGGATACTTGCTCTTTACAAAGAATACACCCTCCAAGTTTCATGTCTCTAGGACCAGCGGTTTAGGCTGTGCGTTGATATATCAGTCAGTCAGTCAGTCAGTCAGTCAGGACTTTGAATTTTATATATATAGATAGATACACGGCTGTGACCATATGGTTTGTGTGTTAATTAACCAGTCGAACGGGCATGAGCTCAGTGAAATGACCCATTTCTTTAGCCTACGTTTTGTAAGGGGGAAAAAAAAAATCACTATGGTTTTATAAACATTAACATTCTGCATCCAACAGAATTACAGTTACCATTATTTAACATGCTACATCAAATATCAGTGAACATCATATTATTATAGACAAATTAACTGAACACGTCATTGCTACAAAAATCTGTTGATCTTAAGGTTCATGGACATTCATCATTCAGTTGTTCAGGTTATTCTGTTGCACTTAATACAAGTTTAGGGGTTCAGTTATTACTAGTTTAAAAGAGCACTGACTGTGATTGATAATTTAATATAAATAAAACCATCAAATAATTCGATTGTTTCATTTAATTACTAAATAACGAAACATGACAAACCAAAATTGAATGCCGCACATCTGTTCCTCAAATTTTTTTTAGGTTTTCGTACCAAAATGGTAAAAAGGTACCCTTATGGTGAGACTAAGTCTGTCTGTCTGTCTGTCACACCTGGATATCTCAAGAACTATTAATGATATCAACTTGAAATTAGAATAGTTTTAGATGACGTTTGCCCAACTATTTTGCAAGCAAGAAAGAAATAAACAAAAAAATATATTTTTTGCAAAAGGGACTGAAAGGAGGAGGGAGTCTTGACTGAAGTGGGGCTACTAGGGCATGTGGGGTATCATATGAAAGAACGCTGTTTGCACATTCTCAAACATTTTTTTTTTAGGCAGCATAGTTTCCGACTTTTGATTAAAAAAAAAAAATACCGTTCCCCCCTTATATCCGAAGTTTGCAGAGATAAAAATCTAAAATTATTATATATGATAGAAGCTTATGTAAAGATTACAGGAAAAATAAAACGATGTCTCTAAATAGCACAGTTTTTCAGAAATCATCAGCATCATAATTATATTCGTACGTGGTAATATGAATGCTTTCTGTGGAAAGCATTCATATTACCGGTTAGAACTAGGGACAACGCGTTTCACTTAACATTATTTTCCAAATAAATTTCTTCAAATCTAGTATGGTAGTATTTTTGCTTCAATGACGCTCTGAATTCGTTCATTCCTTAAGTTCACTATGTTTTTATGTGTGTTCTCCCACTAAATTACTCCCGTACCCGGTCAACATGTCTGTCAATGCCCTTGATGGCTCGTCGTGCATCTAGTTCCCAAACCTGGTCCATGACACCCATAGATCGGATGAGACCCCATCAATTTTCGATGGGGTTTTTTAAATTTAATTTTTTACCGGGAATGGCATCTCAATAATTTCGTTTGCGTTATTTTGAAACTATGTTTCACATCTTCTGGCTTTCAGTGCATTCTTGCTGTTGAAAGCAAGGGAGTATCTTCGAATATTTCCACATTGCTTTCGCTATTTAAACGACCGAATACTTCTATTATCTCACCGGGACCCAAAGCGCTCATCCACCCCCAAAACCTTAAACTTATCCGACGGCTTGATCGATTAGTGGATATATTATCCTGTCTTTATCCTTCTCCATTTAGCCTCTAAAGTAACGTGCGTCCATCTACCGAAGATTGAATTTTTTTTTCCGCAAAAATATCACTTGGGACAAACCAAAGTACACACGGCTACACATCAAGCTATGCATTTCCAGTATAAGCTGGTCTCTCATTGTACGAAAATCCTAAACAATGCGAGATCAGCCTAAACTGGATAAGTATAGCTTGATGTGTAGCCGTGTGTACAAAGTAGTTTGTATTTATTTTGTTTCTTATTTATAATCTCACTGTATGCTGCACCGGTCGACGTCATCACGTCAACGCCGGCTGTCGCTGAAAACCAGCGCTGGGGCTCTGTCTTGCATAGGGTCGCAGCATTATGCTGAGCGGTGGCCGTTTTGCGTGGATGTGACGCATATTTCCCCCCTACTTGTTCTTTTTGTATTTATGTTCTTTCTTTGCGTCATGTTTACCGCAAATAAACGTATTTTTTTTCTTTTTCTTTCTATAACCGTAATTTAAATACCTTTCGGCATTCCATTTTATGCCGAGCCGTTAAACCTTTATAACAGGCACTCGATTATGGTAACCATCTCGTACGTTGAAGTTGCTCGCGATGGTCGACACGTGATTACAACCACCACTGTAACGAAACCTTTGAGCAATTTCTCGCGTCCTCTTCACATGCAATTTTTCTCGGTCTACCAGTGCGTTTTGCTTTCTGAACTGAACTTTCCAATTCCTAGCCTCTCGTTTACAAATAAACGATCGAACAGTATTTCGGTGCAAAAAAAAAATACAACCAAAAATAATGCTTTCACTGTATTGTATTGCCAGAGCTGTTTAGTGACTTTTGATGCTTAGGGTATTAATGACTTGTGGAATATTATACAGTACGTATTCATTGACTTTTCCGACGAGAATGCTTTGTGATGACATCTGGTCTTGCCGGGCTAACATGGGAGGGGCTACATTGCTTATTATGTGAATGAGTTAGACTTCCATAACATAAAATAACTAGCAAAATGTAGTCTTCTAGTAACATTAACCTACCCGCCCGATTTTTTTTATATTTGTTTCGGCCCGAGATAATGCAACGCTTTATTTACTTTTTCCTTGCTCTCCTAGCCTGGAGACCGTTCTCATCATAGGCAAAAAAATCCCAGTCAAGGCTGACCATTTTTTACCAACAATCACGCTTCAATAACGTAATTTACTCGCCATTATATCCTAAGCTTATAGGCGTAATCGTCACAGTGTTTGTAATTATACAATTAACTAAATCAGTTTCTGTTTATCTTTGTTTAATTAGTTCGTACCCTTGTTTAGTGTGCTTTAAAAGTTATAATAAACATGTTATGAATGAAAGTCATCTGCGCAGCGCATACTTAACGTTTACCGTGTAAATTTTACCTTAGTAATTTTCAGTGCTATTTACAAGAACATGAAGTTCATTAAATTCATACTTTACTGGATTAACCATTTCAATGCCTCTATTAATTTCCTTGTCTACTAATTGCCCTTATTTAGGTACCTGTTTTAAAACAATTCAGGTGCATTTCATTAACTTAAAACTATAAAGCCTTTTAAGCCTTTTTTTTCTCTTTGCGTAGATTTGCGGCCTAGTCTTAAGAAAACTTACGTGCAAGAAAGCATACATCTACCCAAGACGGTCCTACTTGCTTTTCCTTCTAAGTAACGTGGCTATATATATATATATGTAGTCAGCGTAAAAAATGTAGACACATAAATACTGAGAAAACTAATAGCAAATACGACAACATTACCTCAATTCTTGTTAGGATTACAGTAATTGTCGTGCATGTGTCTATTATGAAACACAGGTTTAATTGAAATAAAGGTAGGTGATTTAATTTATGGTTTTTATAATTTTGGATACCGTTCGTGCTTATATTATCGACGCCGACCGTGCCTACATTTTTATACTTAGTGAATTCTAAAATAAATACATTATGTAACTTTGTTATAAAATAGATAAAAGATTTCTCCCAGATTTTAACTTATTAAAAAACATCGGTATCAATAAACAATAGTCTGAACTTTAAAATTATACAGTTTAAAATTATAATGTCCTACTCACAACGGAAGACTACGTTATTGTGTCCGGTGCGGCACTGGCTATAAATCTATACTCTATAGTAATCCGAAACAACAGAGCAACGCTGTTTTTCGTGCGCCGCGCTGTGGAAAATGCTCGGCTACTATCCCCTTTATCTACGTCCAAAGCAGTGACTGCAACAACGCAGGTGCAGCCCAGTCTACGGGAGCATGAAACGAACTATTCCAGTCAGGTAATTACGACAAGTTTCTCTCCAAATATTGCGTCAGTTTAAAGTGGAGTTGTCGAAATAGTCGTTCCACTTTATTTTATAAGTTGCAAGTATCTCTTTAAGAAAATCTTTGTGATTGCTGGTTTTATATATTTGGTTTTCTCTGCTGTATTTCCCGTATCAACGGGTTGTAGATAGGTAATAAGTACTTATTAATATGAATTTCCAAATTCCGTACGAGAAATATTAAACCCAAAACAAGACCTAAGTAGTTGTCTTATGTTTAGGTAATATATTATAGACAGTGTTTTAGTTTGTTTTTACAAGCTTTTTATCATACAAAAACATAACAAATTAGCCTCTGGTCAAACAACATAGTTATCAAATTCCCGTTTCATTACAAATCTATATTTAAAGTGACTAGTGTATAGAAATAAGGTCCAACATAACACAAAAGTGTTATTTTCTTGCAAAGGCTTCGACGTGACACTAAGTCCAATCAAACCCAAATTATTTTAAAAACGTGCCTGAAAACCGTTCACCCCTACCAAACGCCGCATCTGCTTCGCGCGAGCGAGACCATTGCGGCGCGTTGGAAAGAGAAAATCGATTCACGTACATGGTGATTACATGGAAAACACTACGCGTCGAAGTAAGACGAAACCAAAACACAAGTATAGTACTTAACATAATAAATAATACACTAACACAATGTTTATTTACACAGTGCTCATTTACACATTATAAAAAGAAATAAATTCGTGCGAAAAATGTTTATGTTCTGATAATAATATAGGTAACATAAAGCTAATATTGTGAAACATAATATAACTATGCATGTGTTTTATTAAAACTTACCAACGGCTATTTTCTCTACTGCGAAGGGTTGTGCTGACAATATCACTGCGTTTAACAATAACAAGCTGGTATATCGCGTAGCGTAGTAACTATTAAACACCATTTTTAAATACGAACTGGTTGTGATCAGCAGATTCGGGATTTGATCAATAACATGGCAACGTTTACGTGATTTAAAAGGCTTTCGGTATTATATTGTGGTAAATATAAGGCGATAAACTGTCGGGATGCTGTGTGCAAACCTGAGACTTAGGGGCGACTGATGGCGAACGAGTGTGGCATGGGACGCGGGGGCCCCTCCCACTTCGCCGCGCGCTCTCACTTACTCACTTAATGCGTATCCCAAATTCCCGATAAAAACTGGATTATTTGGAAATATTCTTACGTCTTCTATTATTATTTGATTGCAATACAATTTATTATAAAATTAGCGTTCTCCAGGATTGTGGCTAATAGTTTAATATATTAAAAATACAAAATTCACGCAATGGTGAAAGCACATCAGGAATGATTTTTGCATGACTTAAAAATATTAAAAGTGTTATTTCTTCTTTTGCTTTCTTTGTTCTTAAAACTTGAGAATATTTGTTTAATAGATGGTGCGCGCGTCGTTCTCCACAGAGATAAGGGTCGCTCCCCTCTGCCTCCTACCCTCATCCTTGGAGCGTGATCTCCTCCCTTTCGCATTAGCCACAATTTTCAACATTGCCATTACACCACACGTCGCCCATAAGTTTTAAAAATATCGTAAATACAAAACAGTGTGCCGATAAAGATATGTCAAATTCAAACCATTTATTTTAATTCAACCATTTACAGGCACTTTTGGATTGTCAAGGAGCCGATTAGTTAGAAATATCAAGCTAGTTACCCATTCCAAAGCGATATATGATATTTGGAGAAGAACCGGCATGAAACTCCATCGACACTCTTTTAAATTATAATGTTACAAAAATATTGTTACATCTTTAATGTTGAATTTATAACTAAATCTGAGTACAATATAACAAAAAAACGCGTACATAGTACAGAAAATAGGAACAAACAAAAAAAAACCGGTCAAGAGCGAGTCGGACTCGCGCACCGAGGGTTCCGTACGTATATATGATGTTGATGATTTCTGAAAAATTGTGCTATTTAGACACATCGTTTTATTTTTCCTTTAATCTTTACATAAACTTCTATCACATAGAATAATTTCAGATTTTTATCTATGCAAACTTCGGAGATAAGGGGGGGGGACGGTATTTTTTTTACATTTTTCATCAAAAGTCGGAAACTATGCTGCCTAAAAAAATGTTTGAGAATTTGCAAACAGTGTTCTTTCATATGATACCCCACATGCCCTAGTAGCCCCACTTAAAAAATTTAAGACCACTTTTCAGCCCCTTTTGCAAAAAAAAAATTTTTTTTTTTTCTTTCTTGTTTGCAAAATAGTTGGGCAAACGTCATCTAAAACTATTCTAAATATAAAGTTGATAGCATTCGTCGTTCTTGATCCAGGTGTGATTTAGATAGACAGACAGACAGACTTAGTCACACCATAAGGGTACCTTTGTGGATGCCAGAAAAAAAAACAGTTTCTCTCTCAGCAGCATTCCCCCAAAACATTATACCATGTTTATGTTTATTGTTTATTGAAATTAAAACGGTATCACCAATTACATTAATTAACATTGATTGAAACAGGTATATTAAACAAAAATATTTCAAATACTAACATTTATATTAGAGGACATCCTAGCATATCTTTCTCTCACAAAACATCAGACATACACGACGAACCACACATCACCACACCACCACCACCATCACCACAGCTTAGTGTGGAACCAACGTAACCGTGGTAAGCAGATAGGAGTGCACTTTAATTTACAACTTGGTTGACTGGCTGTGGCTTGGTGACTTGGTTTTGTACATACTTGTTCAATAAAGGTACGTTTTGGAGGACTCGTGTCCTCCAAAACGTACCGTTATTGATCAAAATTGCTACAAAATTTCTTACAAATAGACTCACAGGTACGTACCTGTAATGTCTGAGCCTATTTGTAAGAAGTTTTGTACTGTTTAATTGTTCTACGTTTTTGTTCTAAATTATTAATTTATTATATTATTATTTATATTTCAAACTTTTGAGTTATTCAAGTCACGCAGTAAAATTCTCCCTGAAAACTTAATTACCCCCTTTTCTACGGGTAGATTCTTCTTTTAGGGGTAGATTTTCGAAAACCCCATATACTCGTAATTCTTTTTATTTAATCTAAAGTACGAGCACCGAGTTTCAAGTTAGTCGGACCGCACGTTAAGATTCTTCCATACATATAATACATTGACACCCCCCAATCCCCATTTAAGGGATAGTTTCGAAAAAACAAAAAACAATTTAAACTGTATTATTTGCTTAGATAAGTATACGTGCCAAGTTTATCAACTTAAAGAATAATATTTTTCATGCGAACAAAATCACCCCTTTTACACCCTTCAAGGTCGAATTTACACAAACCCCTTCTTAGTACTCGCCCACATCATAAAGGGAACCCTAGTGCAAAAATTCACGTCCTTAGTCCCAGTAGTTTAGGTTGTACGTCAGTCAGTCAGTCTTTCTTATTTAGATCAATACAAAACAAAATTGGACTTATTAGATTTTTTGCTGTTCAAGTGTACATTTCAAAACTGATGACGTTTACGTAAACAACGTCCCAACAATCCTTTGAAAATGACACCCATATTGATTTTTAGACTATTTACATCTTTTCCCCTTGAAGGGGTTGTTTTTGAAATCCCCCCTTTTTACCCTCTTAAAGGTCGAATTTCTAAAAACCCCTTCTTAGCCGGTGCCTACGTTATAATAGCTATCTGTGTGCCAAATTTCAGCCCAATCCGTTCAGTGGTTTGAGCAGCTGCACGTTACTGACTGGTCCCTAAAAGGGGATTGGGGGATGTCAAAGTTTTTATAGAAAATTTTTAACGCGCGGTTCGATTAACTCGAAACTCAGTACTTATTAACAAAAATAAAGACTAACATTCAACAGGGTTTTTCGAAAATCTACACCTAATGGTGTGAAAAGGGGTTGTCAATTTTACAAGGGACGATTTTACTGCGTGACTAAATTAACTGGAAAATTGGTATAAATAACCTGTAGGTCAAGTAATGGTAAAGTCGCAAACCACTTTTCAAAACTGAACCCGTTTGGGGGTGCAAAAGGGGGGAAACAGTTTGTATGAAAAAAACCTTTCCTTGATCTATAAACTTGAACCTTGGCCCGAATACTTCATTATCATTCTCCTGCTCTAATCCCAGTTTATTTGGGGTCGGCGCAACATGTCTACTTATACTTATGTATAAATCTATTCTATATATCTTCTATAGATATATAAAAGGAAACCGTGACTGACTGGTCTATCAACACATAGCTCAAACCACTGAACGGATTGTACTGAAGACAATGCCAAGAATCGGCTCAAATTATGTAGCTTCCGACAGACTTTCTATGTATAATAATGATAATTCATAATAAAAAACAGTAAGAATTATACAATATAAATACAATCTGTAGAAGCACACCGTTGAAAAGTCATTTTAAATAGTTATTCAATTTATCAACACATTTCACAGAGCTTACAATTTCAATTAGAAATGTTGCCAACACCAAAATAAAATAATATCGATATGAAATTGCACCTGCACACTTACTAGAGAATGGGCAGCAGCGTTCTCTATGATTTTTTTTACCCCATATTGCGATCACCAACCCGCCTGCCTAGCGTGGCGGTTATGGTAAACCTCCCTTTTGGGGGACGCCTATGTCCAGCAGTGGACGTCTGTCGGCTGAAATAATGATGACGTAACTCGTAATTCTTATAATAATAAATAGCGTCCATTTTTTTCCGTATTTTTTTGAGTTTTGTTTTGTTTATTGCTGTGTCCGGACTCCGATATTTCTACCACTTATGACTACCTTGGCTGTTGAAACTGAACCTGTATTACTCGATGACCCGGCTCGCCTAACCGAACATCTGAAACTGCCTACTTGTTGACCTGACGATTTATTAATGAAATATGAAGATGTACTCATCATTCATCATCATTTCAGCCGAAAGACGTCCACTGCTGGACATAGGCCTCTCCCAAAGGGGGGTTTTGCCATAATTGCCACGCTTGGCAGGCGGGTTGGCGATCGCAGAATGGTGTTAAAATGCATAGAGAACGCAGCTGCCCATTCTCTTGTAATCCCTTAGTCGCCTTTTACGACACCCACGGGAAGAAATAGGGAGGTGCTATTCTTTACGTCTGGCACCACACAGACATATGATGTAATTTGAAATTCACTGAGATGTATTCACCCAACCCGAAAGGGTGTGGATAATATGAACAAAAATGAATGAAAAACTATAATGATGTAAAAACATTATTTTAAAGTCTCATAGTATTAAAATTTGTACTACATCTAAGCTAAACGCATCTATGTATACGACTGAAAGACTCGAATCTATGGTCATGAATAAAAAAATATAAAAAAAAAAAAAAATGATGTAATTTGATGAATAATACATTTTTTTAAAGTATACATGTGGGTTTTTTTTTTCATTTATTTTCTAAAATAATGTAGGTATATTTTTACTACAAAAACATACCTATATATGCGAGGATCATGTGCCAGAAGTCATTAATTTAATTAATGATTTAATAGTTTATTTCATGATAACGTTAAAATCAGAAGTATTAAGTGGCCAACATACCTTTTTTTGGTGTTCTTCTAATAGAAAACTAATTATAGGACTATCTATAAATATTTTGAATTAAATTCTGTAATTATTTTCCTTTTTTAGGCTTCCGTACTCAAAGGGTAAAACGGGAACCCTATTACTAAGGCTTCCCCGTATGTCTGTCTGTCTGTCTGTCACCAGGCTGTATCACATGAACCGTGATAGTTAGACAGTTGAAATTTTCACGGATGAAGTATTTCTGTTGCCACTATAACAACAAATACTAAAAACAGAATAAAATAAATATTTAAGGGGGCTTCCATACCACAAACGTGTTTTTTTTTGCTCGTTTTTGCACGATATCGATATTAATACGATAACGGCTCACGGCGGATATTTTTGGTTATATATTCACTTTAAAAATAAATAATTAAATTAAAATAAAACAAATATTTAAGGGGGGCTCCCATACAACAAACGTGATTTTTTTGCCGTTTTTATAGATAATGGGACGGAACCCTTCGTGCGCAAGTCTGACTCGCACATGGCAGGTTTTTATGAAATATAGTTCATTTTTTTCGGTTCTGGCCGGGTCTAGTAGGAAACCTTGGTATTCTCCTTTGGCACACATATAGTTTATAACCTGTATTATTAACACATAATTAAGTACTTTTAATCTCGCTAGTACCTACGTTCCCGTGAGATTTTTTCCGACATCAACGCGGGCAAAGACACGTGATAAAGCTAGTATAATATAAATATATAGACAAAGGAGATAAAGTTTATACAATGCAAGGATAGTCTTAAAATCTTCAGCACCTCCAACAGTATTTTCAAAAGTTAATCAATTAGTTGTGGTTGTGGAGCAGGACCAGCACGGAGCCAAGCATTTTTATCAGCAATGACATTCCCAAACTCATAATATGTCTGCTTGCATGTTTTTGGTGTATATGAAATAACTAAGTAGGTATAATAGTCTTGTCTCGCGACGACATGAACATTATTTAATATTTAAATAGTAATTTTAGTAAGCATACATATTGGATGGTCAATTAAATTCCTAACCACAATATAGTTATAATCAACTTACTTAACATAAGTACACACGAACTAACCTGTTCCAAAAATCACTTCATATCATAAATACCTATACATTTTTGCATAAAACGGTCAAAAATGTGCCCAGAGAATAGTTTACATTACAGTTTACTGAATAATTCATACAGTTGGGACAGCTTACAGTGTACGTAAAGCATGTTATGCCAGTGACTAGCAATGCAATGAAAGAACATTTTTGGAATTCTAAGCAGATTGTAAATCTGTATCCAAGGATCGCGTAGCTTAGTAACGAGATTCACCCTATAGGAAAACTAATTTCTTTCACATTTATAAAAGCGAACGAAGGTTATTTATTTAATTTAAGGTTTCTTCCTTGGGTTTTCGGTGACCTTTTGGTGTATGCAAAAGGTTTGGTATATATTAAAAAGAAAAACTGACGAAAACTTGTGTTTTGACAGCGAGCAGATTGTTTTTTTAGATATTTTTACATAGGTACTCTTAAAGCATCTGTGATTTTGAAAATGATCCACAGTTATTGGTAAAGTACCAACCATATTATTTCCTCTTAACACGTCATGCAATTTTTCAGTAAATACCTACAGCTTGTTTCGGAAATTGACGTATAAAAAATTATAAAAGAAGCATAGGAACGTCTCAATAATTAAAAAAGAACACAACCAATACAAAACTACGCTAAAAGATTTATATCAGAGTAAGTAAATAAAAAATATATTTAAAATCTCCCTTAAAACAACATTAAGGGAACGACTAGGAAGTTTAATATCCTTAAGCAGTTCACGACCCGGCTCCCTTTAAACCTTGAAAGCTCAAAGGGAAAATAAAAAGATATTTCCATTGCAAATTTGAACAAGTTTGATTTTGATCACTACTTCGGGAGAAAGCCGATGAGAAACAAGTTTGGGTAAATTCCTAATCCCAGACTTTTGAAAACATTTCCATGTTTAAATTAAACAAATACCGTCCTTTTCTAAACATTGTATGTAAAAGTAAGAGGCCAACAGCTTCGTCCTATCGAATATTACGGCTCAGAGGTTCTGCATGAGGATTCAGATCTAGTTTCAAAATAGATCTGAATCCTCATCCGGAACCTCCATGCAAATTGTAATTTTTTGGGTAACTTGAAAATAAATGGACGTAGGATCAAGCTCCTTTAGGGTGGGCACCCTAAAGGAGCTTGATCCTACGTCCATTTATTGCACACGTGCTACTTTTTGACGCTCAGAAAATCGCTGGCGATTTTTCGGCGATTATCGCCAGCGACTTTCTGTCGCTAGCTATTAGTGACTATCGCGGGATGTGCACATTACGGATTAACAGAGATCGATGTTTAACCAAAAAATTACTTATTTCTTTCTTCGAAGAATACTGTTCAACCGAAATCAATAGTTCAAAAGTACTTACGCTTGAATTAACTATTATAACAATTGAAATAAAATGAAATGAAATCGAAATGAAATCGTTTATTCTGTAAATGGGATATTAGAATCACTTTTACACTTCATATAAAAAAATAATAATAATATAAAACTAGAATTACCTACCGTTTTAGTAGGTACCTAATATAATATTAAACTATTTTGTATCTACCTAGGTATGTATTTATCTCGCTGTAACTTTCACACCTAAAACGCATAGGTACCTATTCATTGCCTGGTAGGTACTATGCGGGAATATTTCTGCGTAAGTAGTTATCTACTTGTGACTAGGCACTTATTATTTTATTTTTGTATGGTTGAGTTTTAAATGTGTTGTAGGTGTGTGTGCTCAGATTATAGAAAGAAGATTCTGATAATTAATTATTGCTGATTTTTTAAGAAAAAAATAAAAATTTAGGTTATGTTTTCAGGCTTTTGTACCTCTCGATCGATGTGTCATGATTAAGTGAATCCCTTTAGGAAACCGCAAAAACGTGTTATTTTTTCTCTATCTCGCCTCCTTTGCAAGATATATCGGCATTGCATGCTAATATATGGAATTAGAATGCATTGTCATCGAGTTGTGAGCTACCCTGAAAGTTTCAGCCGGATAGCTAAACGAGAAGTGCCCGAAATTTGAGTTGCAAGATTCTACCCAGAAACAGACATCCGCACAAAATCGACCACACTTCTTCAACATTTTTACGAAGTACCATTGTTTTTGCTTTACAATGTACCTGCCTAATGAAAAAAAATGTAATTAAGTAATTACAAAAGTAGGTAGGGATATCTACATACTTTTTTACGACGATGTTTTACCCAAAAGTCTATTTCCTTCTTTGTAGAATAGGTCATGTTCAACCGAAATCAATAAGTAGTTCCCATCTACTATTTAATTTTAAGTATGTTTCTTCCCTTATCATTCTCTTTATATCGCTAATATGATACTCTGGCGATCCTGGTGTCGTATATAGTAGGCCGCTTTTCGACTTCTTCGATAAAAGTTACGATATCGATATCCATCGGTGAGCAATGACGCAACGTCATTCCTTAGCAAAGAGTACCCGGGCGATTGTCGCTGAGCCGTGTGCGTTAGCTAGTACATTTCCATACGTTCCATTTCGGAGCGATAATCGCTACGCCCGGGATCCAGCAACTTTGTTCGTAAGCGATTTTTTGTAGCACGTGGGCGTTACTGCATTGAACTCCATACGTTCCATTTTCGGCGACAAGAAAATCGCTCAGCGTTAAACGTCCGTGTGCACACGTGCTATTTTTTGTAGCTCACAAAATCGCTGGATTTATCGGCGATTATCGCCAGCGACTTTGTGAGCGACTCAACGCACACGTGCGATATTTTATCACTGGCTATCGAGGGATGTGCTTGTCATGGATTTGAAAAGGAAAAATGTTTAAACAAAAAATGTATTTCTTTCTTCGAAAAATAGTGTTCAACCGAAATCAATAATTCAAAAAAGTACTAACACTTGAATTATTATAACAATTAGAATTACCTACCGTTTTAGTAGGTACATCATTTATTATATAAACTATTTTGTAAACTGATCTTAGTATCTACGTAGGTATGTATTTACCTCTCTATCACTTTCACACCTAAACCGTATAGGTACTTACAAAAACTTATTACGTAAGTAGGTAATTATCTAAGTAGATGAAAAGAAATATGTGGAAGTTTTCAATTCGTATCATACTGAGTTTAATGAATGAACGCATATCTAGTAGGTAATATAGAGTCACTGGCATTAATGCCATCTAGCGGGTAAAGGCTGTAGACGATCAGCGACGTTACTGCTCGCCTGCACGTGTCGGCCCGCATTCATAAAATTAAATCAACGAAGTATTATTCGATGCCTAGTAGGTACTATGCGGGAATATTTCTGCGTAAGTAGTTATGTACTTGTGACTAGACACTTATTATTTCATTTCTATATGGTTGAGTTGGTAAATGTGTAGTAGGTGTGTATTCAAGCACCAATCTCTCACAAATGTAAACATAACCTGTAGCTCTACTACTGTACATTTGTGAAGGGAAATAAATATACATACATATTTATATTGGATAGCTGGCTAATTACGTCAACAAACCACATATTTAAATGATGTGGTAAATATAAAACAATCCACCAAAAAATACTGGAGTCCAATGTATATCCAAAACTTATGTCTAGAATAGATCAGCTTGAACTGTCCAAATTCAATACCTTTGAAAATGGGAGATAATTTAATGTGAGGTGATATTTTTTGCTAAAACTGGGTACACTGTCCTACATTGCCCAATACTAGTTACGTATTTATTTTGTATACAGACAGCACGACTTTGTTCAAATTCTCCGTATCCTATTCGGCCTGAAGCATTCCTCATAGGCTCAGATTATAGAAAGAAGATTCTGATGATTAATTTATTGCAGATTTTTGAAAGAAATGAAAAATTTTGGTTGTGTTTTCAGGTTTGCTTACCTCTCGATCGATGTATCATGATTAAGTGTTATGTATTATCATGTTAAAGTGTTATTTTTGTCCTATCTCGCCTCCTATACAAGATATAACGGTTTTTATGGTTTTTTTGAGGTTAGGTCGGCATTGCATGCTAATATATAGATTTAGAATGCATTGTCATCGAGTTGTGAGCTACTCTGAAAGTGTCAGCCAGATAGCTAATCGGGAAGTGCTCGAAATTCGAGTTGCAAGATTCTACCCAGAACGACAGACAAACAAGAAAGCTTTGCTGCACTCTCGGTGTTTCAAAAGTTTTTCTCTGTAATTTTTTATTATTTTGTAGGAATCTTGTTTCTATTTTATCTGCTTTCTTCTACCTGAAAACAATGTATGTATAACTCTTCTCTGCATTTTTCTGATACAATTAATTATTTATGTATTATTTATTTAATGTAATTATGGGTAATTTTTTAAATAACCTGGCAACCGTATACACACTTACGTGCCTCATATTATTGTTCCGTGCGGTCTATCTGCTTCTTTCTCTGGTCTGAGATAACATCCGCACAAAATTGACCATACCTCTGCAACATTTTTAGGAAGTAACTTAAAAATGTTTTTGCCTTACGATGTACCACCGCGAACGTTCCCGGTCGACCACTTTTCGCCCTTATGCCCATAGTAATAAGGTTGAAAAGTGGTCGACTGGGAACTTTCGCGGTGGTACCTACCTAATGGAAAAAATAAATAAATAAATAATTAGCTAAGTAGGTAGAGATATCTACGTACGTTTTTATGACAGTGTTTTACCCAAAAGTCTATTTCCTTTTTTGTAGAATAGGTCATGTTCAACCGAAATCAATAATTAGTAATCTACTATTTAATTTTAAGCATATTTCTTCCCATAACATTCTCTTTAAATTGCTAATATGATACTCTGGTTATCCTGTGTCAAGGCCGCTTTTCGACTTTTTCGATAAAAAATACGATATCGATATCCATCGGTGAGCAATGATGCAACGTCCTTCCTTAGCAAAGAGTACGCGGGCGATTGTCGGTGAGCCGTGTGCATTAGCTACTACATTTCCATACGTTCCAGTTTGCAGCGACAATCGCTACGCCCGGGATCCAGCGATTTTGTTTATGAGCGACTTTTTGTAGCACGTGGGCATTACTGCATTGAACTCCATAATTGGTTGGTTGCGTGATTACTTATGTGTTTTATAAAATATCTGTACCTAAATATTAAGCATTATTGCGCAATTGTTTGTTATCCTGAAGAAATAAAAATAAATAAAATAATTATGTTCTATTTTCGGCGACAAAAAAATCGCTTAGCGATTAACGCTCGTGTGCGGAGACCCTTACACAGATTTCTTGTTAATATATACACTTGTTCTATTGTAGTATAAAATTTTTCGGTAGTAGAATACCGTTTTCTACAAAACCCTAAATCCAACTTACCCTTTTCCATGTTTTTTATTAAAAATAAAAATACATGTAAACATATGAATTATTAAAATACGAGGTACTTAATAATGTTAAACAAAGAATTCAATATTTTTAAACAAATTCCACAGATTTACGTTACGTTGTTTTTTATCTTATTTATATTTTTTTATTCTATTATTATAAATTCTCTTCAGTCTCATAAAAGCACCCAATATAAGCTTGCACATTATGAAGCATCGTGGGGCCCTGGGGACTTGTACTACTGGCGTTGCTTGCAATGACTATTTCAAGCACCAATCTTTCACAAATGTAAACATAACCGTATGCTGTACTACTGTACATTTGTGAAGGGAAATAAATATACATACATATTTATCTTGAATAGCTGGCTAATTACGTCAAACTAACCGTATCGTTAAATGATGTGGTAAATATAAAACAATCCACCAAAAATTACTGGAGTCCAATGTATATCCAAAACTTATGTCTAGAATAGATCAGCTTGAACTGTCCAAATTCAATACCTTTTGAAAATGGGAGATAATTTAATGTGAGGTGATATTTTTTTCTAAAACTGGGTACACTGTCCTACATTGCCCAATACTAGTTACGTATTTATTTTGTATACAGACAGCACGACTTTGTTCAAATTCTCCGTATCCTGTTCGGCCTGAAGCATTCCAATTAGGCGACGGATGAGTTGTTTCAGTGTGACATATGGGCGCTGACCAGATTATGCGTTTGAACGATGACACATAGCGTCATCATTCTCGCCACACAGTACTCCAATATGGTTCGATCACTTTGGAAAATGCGATTCTGTGAAAGCTTTCCACTTGCCGCTTATACCTGCGACTTGATTATGAAATATCATAGGCAAGTCAAAAATGGAAAAGGTTCTTTCCAACAGAAAATAACCTTTTCCCTAAGTCGATACGCTCGCTACAAAAAATCATGAGGAGTTACAGCTCCGTCAGGTATATCAACCTCCGAGAACGTCCGCCCCCTCACTAAGCGCATCAGTCGTGGGCGGAGTATTGCTCTTCCTCAATTCCCGACTCTTCCTGGAGCAGATTAATATGCCGATAAATGCTTCAACCCCATCAGACATACAATCCTGTACTGTTTAGCCGGTACGGTAGCCTTGTAGCTCTGTCAGTAATATGACACATCGACTTTTGGAAAGAGGCTTGACAGGTGATACTGACACACACACACGACACTGACACTGAACATTTTCTAAACCAATATATGCCATATTAACGGCCGCGTAGCAAACATTGAATGCCTGAGTCGAAACTTTGAATACGTGTATGACGTTTCCGTTAATGGTTTATGAGAATCACATACGCGCACTTCAGCTGGGAGCGTGCACCTTGTTACAAGCCAGTAGACTAAGCTAGCCATGGCTAGGTAGTCGGCTCCCTCACCGCTGACATACAATTGAAGAGCGCCGAGGGTCTCATCACTCATCGTTACCTTTAAGTAGGTACCTATTGAGATAAAACACACGTTTTAAATTGCAGAAGTCAGTTGGTAACGGTAGAAATAACGATAATTATCAAAATACAAGCCAAACTACATAGGTAACTACATATCCTCATAACTGTATTCTGTAATTTAGAGTGTGTGTTTTTATATAAATAGTACCTATTTAAAGGTAACATACGCAAAGAATAATACCACGGCCATGAAAAAAATAATAATTGTCTAGATAGACTTCAAAACAAAAATCATTTATGTGTGTTAATGTCATATTTTTTTTGATAAATGGTGTCCAAGTTCATGTAGGTATGTAGATGATTTTGATAATCATTAATTATTTTTTGTTGTATCTTTTAACTTTTTTGACGTTTTAGTTACGTCGAAAGCCTTGTGTGTATTCACTACCAAAATTAAATTGCATTGATGGCCATTCAACTTGAGAGTTTAGAGAAGTATGATATTTAATGACGAATTTTAAATTTTAAGAAACACATAAACCTTGGGTTTTCTCTAATCCAATTTTTTTTTTTTGTAAACGTTGCCCCACACTAGGAATTTCTCCTGTATTGTGGGTGCGTTTACAAACATTTAAATTCACATACACAAACGGCCATGGCTATGGATTGACTATGGCTTATGCTGAGAATCAGCACTTTTCGAACGTCAAAATCTTATTAATCCAATTCTCAATTAAAATAAATTAATATCATCATACAAGAGTCTATTTATTGAAGTAGTAAAAATATAATTGTTCCGCGTTCATTTTGACTACTTAATCCTCGTCGTCAATGAAATAAATTAATATCATCATACAAGAGTCTATTTATTGAATTAGTAAAAATATATGTCAAACAAAAGTCACAACCAAAAGGGGTGAATTTCAACAAGAGATTTTTATGTGTCATTTCGGTGAGATTTTTTAATTGCAATGCTATCTATATATTTTTAGTGACATATAAAACTTTAGCCTATTTTATAACATTGTACGTGAGTGGACATCAAATTTCATCAAAACTTACATAAATATTTAAGGATGAATTTTTAAGAGTCCACGGAAATGAAAAGTGTCTACCGAAATGATAAAAATTACCACCGAAATGATAGACTGTGCAACAGAATGAAATAAATCCACCGAAATGATACAGCTAAGAACAACCGTGCCGGGCAGCCAGGGTTCCGTACTTTGTTAGGTTTGATTTCCACAAGTTTTAGATAAACACTGAGACAGGACAGTACACAGTTATTTTAATATCATCATTAATATACAGATATTACAGTTAGTGTTACATATATCATTCTTTGAGGTTACAATAACCTCAAAGAATGATATTAATGTAATGTTTATTAATATATTATATATCTTAAACAAATATTACACAACAAATACACCCGAATAATCTAATCTACACTCTAGGTAAAAGTACATTACAAAACTATGACTTTGTATTTGACACAAGGATCTCTAAAACTTTATGGTTTTATCGTTTCGGAGACACATTTCATTCCAGTGGAATCCACCGAAATGATAACACTGAGATGATAAAATAGAGGTTAGTTCTACATTTAACTCCGAAATAAAATTAGTAAAAAAAATTAACACTGCTCAAACAAAACTAAAATCTAGCACGAGTTATAACAGCCACCGAAATGAAACTATTTTTGTCCCCCTATTACTGAAATGATAAACTTACTTCTTTGGTGGGAAACCGCAAGACGTTGGGACCGGTGCGGTCGCGCCGAGAGCTTGAGCCGGACTGATCCGAAGTGAGGAAAGGTGAGAGGGTCGTAACAACGCAATGTTGACATGGCTATTCTACTAAAACTTACTGTCCTCTGAAATGATAACTTTTTTCCAGACAAAAGTTGACTGCCTGTCAAATCCATGAGAAAGAAGATAAACAAACAAAAATAGTTTATATTATTTTATACTGGGTCCTACGCTAGTAGCTACTTGATGATTCCATTTAATTTTCCAGTTTTATTTTAGAACTGCTTTGCATTAACCGTTCTTTCTCTCAGAGCTAGCTATTCACGAGTATGTGCAAAGAATCTAACTCTATTACTCTAATCTACGTTCATTCTAGATACGCGTACAGTTAGGGCTTATTGTTCTTTCATCAAGAATTTAAAAGCATTTGCATTTTACACACGACCTATTTACCCTATTAATGTTATTGTTTTAGAATAGTAAAAGGAGTAAGTGTTTTTACTATGCTATTACTAAGTTTCTATTTTGAGATGTTGTTGTAAGGAAAAATTTCATGTTGCCGTATCTACTGTCTAGTGACAGTCACTATCGTAGGTTTTACATTTTTGGGCGTATAATTTAATCAGCTAGTGGTCAGCTAGTTCGTCAAACACCTATTAGAGTTAATTACTTCATTTAACTTATCTTGAATCGAATTGATTCCTTGAATAAGTACTATGTTACATTGCTGAAATCCTATATTGCACCACTAAATATGGCTTGTTTATAATAAAATAACAAAACATCGCGCTTAGAATTCAACGCGGTTGCAAAATTGTTGTCGGGCTGGGTCAGGTGCGTTGAAAGGCGCTGCTTCACGAGAATAACTTTAATTATCTTTGCCACAATAACGTTTTTCAGGAAACTTAGTTATGACACCTCGCCTACACTTTGAAAAGTTAGCTGTAGTAGACCCCGTTACGCTCGCTTCGGCGTCGGTGAAGGCAGCAAAATATAATTACATCTACTGACGTCTGAGGCGTTGACGTACTCAACTCACGTTAGAGCTGGTAGCAACTCGGCTTGGGATTTTTGGAGAGTCGTAAGCAATGCTGTTAGCACTCCTAAGGTAAGTAGTTAGTTGATACGACCCTTCGATATTGAAGTAGTCCTCAGTCTACGATGACTTGCGTTTTCGCTACATGCTTTTTGCTCTGCTAGCCAACAGATCACCTAAAAACAACAGCAGCAGTTCCTGTCGACCAGCAAAAAAAACAAAAAAGAACGACTCGCGAGAGAAAAATTAATAGAGTCGCAGTGGCTTTATTCCATGTTTTCCATTACCTTGAATCAGTGAGAAAGAGAAACCCACGTAAGTACCATTATAGTGGTAATGTATTTGGCAATTGTATTAAGAACAGTTGTAAACAGCAATTAGTATGTAGTGTGGTGTGGTAATGTGTGTTTTCGATGCATAAACTGTTCCCCACGTACTGTTGAGCACCAAATTTTGTCACTGTGATAAACGAACCCAGGCAAATGAAAATAGGTCTTTGATAACTGTAATTTAAATTTTGTGTTACAGTTCAACGTAGTTTTATATAAAACTGTATTAATATTATCAACGTTTTAATATATAATCGCTGATAAAATTCGCTGAGATACTGTTTTTTGTCCACATTCATGACACTCGATAAAACAATTTTCAACACTCTTGTTGTTAAAGCGGTTCTAATGCACCGCTTGTAGGTTCACAATGCAACACGCACGCGCGTTGATTAAACACGCATTATTTCCACTTTGTATTCCCGCACTAGTTCGAGAAAGTACGCCACAGATAACTGCTTACTTAACTTAATCTCAGCAAAGTATCTTAATCTCCTTATATTTCCGCAAATTATTTATTTTTGACAATAAATTAACATTCATTAGTGTTCTATGAATAAAATAAATTTGTTTTTTTTGTTGTTTTAATAAAGGTATTGGGTCAGGCATAAAAAAGAAACCTAGGATATGTCTGAGCATTTATTATTGCACTCCCGCCTCCATTTAGCAAACCCGCCGCGAGTGTAATGACAAACTTTGCACACGTGCATCGTTCGCTCATTCGTTCGTCATTTTCGTAAAAACTCCAATTTATAAAAAACTGCAATTAGAAGCAGATAAATGATAAAAAAATTGCATCTTACCAAATGCCACTGTACAAAATATGCTATGCGAAATAGAATATCGATTGCAAAAAAAAAACAATATTTAAATGTTTTGAGGTTTTTTTTTTAATATTTTGGTATATTTAAACTATACCTGCTTACATTACAGTCAAGACGCGTCCTCCTTAAGACAATGACGTTATTCAGTGTATGCCGAAACAAGTTTGATTGCCCTGACTTGGTGACAGGTTTGTGTTACCTGGTTCCTCGAACAGTACATGGACGAGAGGTACGCTCCAGGCGACTGTTCACCACCAGCTTTTGTAGAACCAATGCTGGTGTGCGCTCACCGCTATACCGCTTAGTCGACACATACAATACGCGTTTTGGTGCAATAGACATATTATTCCTAAGCAGATACAATTTTAAAAGTGATATAATTAAAATTCTAAACGATCGGCAGTAGGCTCCATAAGTTTTAAACAATGTAGGTATCATTATTAATAGGCTAGTGACCTGTATGATACATCAAGCATGGATCTTTTTGAACTTATTTGTTTGAATTTAATATTTTTTTCCTTTTTTGTTTGTTACATCTTTTATAGAATATAGTTTAACCTTTTTTATTTTTTTCTCTTTTAACTTCTTTTTTATTAAGTTAGCCCTGCTACAGTTACCGCTTGCTAACGGCTTGTTTTTATTATATAATGTGGTAATCTGTGGAAATGTTGTGGGTAGTATATTAGTTAAGTTTAATTTTAAGACAACACTGTTTATGCTTAATACTACTGTTTGTTTTCCCAAATGTAATAAATAAATCACTACATTAAGATATTACTATTTCACGCTCCAACAAATAAAAAGCTGCACTATGTTATATATTTTAATAAAAAATAAAGTTAGACGGCGAACAACGACGTCAAGGATTATTAAATCAACAAAATATTCTAAATTCTCTTAGAATATACAACAAAGACGTTCTAGCATGACTTGAATGAGCTAATCTTAGTGAAAGTCTTCATATCAAAGTAAAAGTGTGAATGCCAAGTTTCCGGGGCCACCGTTTGCTGACATGCGAATTTGAAGCTTATTCAAAGAACTGATTTCAAGTTTCTCGCAATGAAAGCCGAAACACTTAATTGCACAGGAGAAGCCGCTGTCGTCGCGGACTGAGGCGCACTCAAATTATTTGAGTCGTGGAAGTTAGTAGCTGTTGAGGTGAAGAAGTTCATTAGATATTCAGAGTCCCATTATTTGTGTGCCACCGACTGCCTCCACAAGGAAAAGTTACAGTTTTAGATTGATTTTAGCGACAATCTTCAGACTTTAATAGTTCCCTTTTAAATTTATGTTTGAATAAAATATTGGAACGAATGGATGAATGAGGTCCGTGAGGAATCCATCTGATTTTCAGATTCCAGTTTTAAAAAGATAGGTTAAAAACAGTAAGAAGGAGACTTCGATTATCAACTGCCTTACTCGTATTTATGTGCATAACATAACACACCTTTATTAATGCGATACCCATCGCAATACAAACACATAAGTACTAGCAAAGGGTCAAATACCAACGCTTTTATGGATTCCGAAGTATCCTTACTACATTAAGTATTTCACTTTTGTGGTTATTGTTACCCATTTTTGCAACATAATAATAGGTTGGGGAAAAAGTTACTTCGCATTTAAAAAAAAAAATTAAAACATTTTTTAATATAGTTTATTTACATTTAACTAAAGTATGTAGGTACCATTTTGTTCGATAACTTTTTGCCATCTTGTAGGTAGGGACATGATCCCATTGCTATAGAAATTTTGGGACTTCTAATCAAAATACCGCGAAAAGTGGTTTTGGCAGTCCTTTCGTGATGTTAACCTGACACTGCCTAAAGAATTCTGAAGAGACCGAAACAGGTGGAAATCTGAAGGTGCAAGGTCAGGACTATACGGCGGATGCATTAACACCTCCCAGCCAAACTCTCTTAATTTTTGCTGAGTGGCTAAAGATGTGTGAGGTCTAGCGTTATCATGATGAAAAACCACACCCCTTCTGTTGATTAATTCCGGTCGCTTTCTCTCAACTTCTTGCTTTAATCTCATCAGTTGTTCGCAGTAAAGTTCAGAATCGATGGTCCTGCCTGGTGGTAACAGCTCCTAATGAATAATGCCCTTTCAATCCCACCACACACACAGCATCACCTTGTTGCGAGTTAACCCGGGTTTCGCCACAGTCTGTGAAGCCTGACCGGCCTTTGACCACGACCTTTTTTGCACGTTCTTGTCGTACGTGATCCACTTTTCTTCATCTTCTTCTTCTCTTTGACATCAAAATTTCCGGATTGAAAACGGTTAAACCAAATTTGTGCTACTCTCACAGACACTGCACTAGGGCCATAAACATAAGCCCTTCAAGTCGGGCCTTCGTCAGACGAGATCGGCCGCTTGACAGCCGCCATGGAGCTTCTCCGAAAGGAGAATGAGGAGCTCCGAGCGGACCTGGCCCAGCTTCGAGGAGCTGGACCCCGGGAGGTGCCCCAAGGGGGAGCGCAGCATGGGCAGGGCCTGCCCTTGCCAGCGGAGGACCGGGTTCTGACCCTGGTGCGGCAGGAGCTGGCTGCACTCAGCAGCCGGTTCTCTGTACTGGAGGGAATTGTCCTTCGCCCACCGCTAGCGGCGAGCAGGCCGGCCACTTTTGCCGCTACAGTGGCTGCCTCGGTCACGACCGCGGCTAAGCCTGCAGCTAAGCCTGCGGCTAAGCCTGCGGCCAAGGCCGCGGCAAAACCCGCGCCTCCGGCGAAAGAGGCGCCGCCCAAGCCCAAGAAGGGGGGGACGGCTGCGCAGAAGGTGAAGGTCCCCGCCGTCGCGGCAGGAGGGTCGCCCCCGCCTCCGCGCCCAAATTCCTCTACGGCCGATGCCGAATGGCAGGTAGCTGGGGAGAGCAGGAAGGCGGGAAAGGTAGCTAGGGCGGCCAAAAAGAAGGAGAGGCGGCAGCAACGCAAGAAGCGTAGCGCCGCAGGTAGGCTCCGCGCCCCGAAGTCCGCAGCCGTAGTGATAACACTACAGCCGGAAGCGGAAAAGAGGGGCGTGTCGTACCGAGAAGTGCTCACCAAGGCGTGGAAGGCGGTCAACCTCGAGGAGATCGGTGTCACCGAGGGCTTCAGAATGAAGGTGACGGCAACGGGGGCCCGGATGCTCGAGATCCCCGGTGCGGCCAGCGGCCCGACCGCTGACGCCCTGGCCGAAAGACTTAGGGCGTCCCTCGATGCGGAGGAGGTCCGAGTGTCCAGACCAACTAAGTCCGCTGAAATGCGCATCCTGGGCCTGGACGACTGCGTGACGGCGGACGACGTTGTGGCCGCCGTGGCTAGGACCGGGGGGTGCTCTGCCGAGCAGGTGCGGGCAGGCACCATCCGTCCTGAAACCACGGGCATGCAAACCATAACGGTGAGCTGCCCCGTGTCGGTGGCCCAAAAAATAGCCGGGGAGGGCCGAAGGCTCCGGGTGGGCTGGGTATCCGCGCAGGTGAAACTGCTGGAACCCAGACCTCTGAGGTGTTTCCGCTGCCGGGTGGGTCACCACGTGGGAGTATGCTGCACCTCAGAGGTGGACCGCAGCGACCACTGCTTCCGCTGTGGTCAGCCCGGTCACAAGGCCGCCTCTTGTGATGCCACGCCGCACTGTTTTGCATGTGCGGCGGCTGGCAAGCCGGCCGATCACCGGGCTGGAGGTAAGGCCTGCGCTCCCCCCCCCAAACCCAAGGGAAGGGGCAAGCCCTCAACAACCGACGTCACCGCCGCAGCCGCCACCATTGCAGCCGCCGTTGCCGCCTCTACCGTCGTCACCACCGCTAACACCGCGGCAGGGCCATCTCAGGGGGCCCGGGAGGAAGCTCAAATGGATTGCCAATAAATGGCCCCATTACGCCTCCTCCAGGCGAACATCAACCACTGCGCCGCCGCTCAGGATCTGTTGCTCCAGAGCATGGCGCAGTGGTCGATTAACATCGCCGTGGTCGCTGAGCCGTACTATGTTCCGCCCAGGGATGACTGGGTGGAGGACCTGAGCGGCTCAGTGACCCTAATTTCGTCGGCCGCCGCCGGTACCCTGTCCCTCGAGGCCGTCAAGAGGGGACAGGGTTGCGTAGCAGCACGGTTCGGGGAGATTGTCGTGGTAGGAGTATACTTCTCCCCGAACCGAACTCTCGCCGAGTTCCACAACTCCCTTCGGGAGCTGAGAGTCGTCGTCGTCGGGTTCATCCCCTCCCCGTGTTCGTCCTCGGGGACTTCAATGCCAAAAACGTGGCTTGGGGTTCCCGGTATACGGACACACGGGGCAGGATGGTGGAGGACTGGGCTCTGGAGACAGGCCTGGTCGTCCTAAACCGGGGTTCTGTCCCCACGTGTGTGCGGATGCGGGGTGAATCAGTGGTGGACATCTCGTTCGCCAGCCCCGCTCTGTCGCCGCGTGTCATCGACTGGCGCGTCATGGAGAGGGTGGAGACATACTCCGATCACCGGTACATCCAGTTTGACGTCTCCGCCCCGACCTCGAGCGCGCCGGTCCGACAGGCCCCGAGTGGTCCGCGGTGGGCGCTGAAGCAGCTGGACCGGGAGCTCCTCCTGGAAGCCTCGATCGTGCAGGCCTGGGTGTCATCATCGGACAGGCCTGCCGACATCAACGACGAGGCGGAGTGGTTCCGGGAGGCCATGTCCAACATTTGTGACGTGGCAATGCCCCGGGTCCAGCCCGGAGGTGCCCGGCGCCAGGTGTGCTGGTGGTCGCGCGAGCTGACCACTTTACGCGAGGCGTGCGTTGCTGCGCGACGCCGGTATGCCAGGCACCGCAGGCTCCGTATCCGCCCTCCGGATACGGTAGCCATTCAGGCGGAGCTGTACGAGGGTTACAGAGCGGCGAAGAACGCCCTCCAAGAGGAGATCCAGCGGGCCAGAGGACTCTCCCGCGAGCAGTCGCTGGAGATCATCGACGGAGACCCGTGGGGACGCCCCTATAATATGGTGCGGGATAAACTCCGCCCATGGGCTCCCCCGCTGACGCAGAGTCTCCGGCCCCAGCTCGTGGAGGACGTGGTGAGCGCTCTGTTCCCTTCGCGAGGGGAACATACTCCCCCGCCCATGGCTCCGCTTCCTGCGGTGCCCAATGCGGACCACACCGCCGACGACGACGACGATGCTTCGGAGGTGACCGAGGTAGATTTGAGAGTGGCGGTACGTAGGCTGAATGCCAAGAATACCGCCCCAGGACCCGACGGCTTGCCTGGAAAAGCCTGGGTTCTGGCTTCAGAGGCTCTCGGGCCTCGACTAAGGGGGCTCCTAAGCGCATGCATGGAGAGGGGCCAGTTCCCACTTCGTTGGAAGACGGGGAAACTGGTCCTCATTAAGAAGCCGGGGCGCCCAGCGGACTCTCCGTCCGCTTACCGGCCCATCGTGCTGCTCGACGAGGTGGGCAAGCTCTTTGAAAGAGTCATTGCAGACCGCCTTGTCGGGCGGCTGGAACGGGTGGGGCCGGATTTGGCGGAGAGCCAGTTTGGTTCCCGCAAGGGGCGCTCTACGGTGGATGCCATCATGCGCGTTCGAGCCCTCACGACGGGGGATGCTGTGGCCCGGGGTGGGGTCGTCTTGGCGGTGTCTCTTGACATCGCCAATGCGTTTAACACCCTGCCCTGGAGCTGCATCAGGGAGGCACTTCGGTATCACCGGATGCCGACCTACCTCTGTCGCGTGGTCGAGGCCTATTTGACGGACAGGGCCGTCATCTACCCCGGTCACCAAGGAGAGTGGAACCGGCGAGAGATGTCGTGCGGTGTCCCACAGGGATCGGTTCTGGGGCCGCATCTGTGGGACATCGGGTACGACTGGGTGCTGCGCGCTGACCTCCCCAGTGGCGTCAGCGTAGTCTGCTACGCTGACGACACGCTGGTCCTGGCACAGGGGAGTTCACATCAGGCGGCGGCCGAACTGGCGGAACGTGGGGTTGCGACAATCGTCGATAGGATCCGGCAATTGGGACTCGAGGTGGCATTGCACAAGTCCGAGGCCATGTGTTTTTATGGTCCTCGGAACGCGCCACTGTCGGGTTCCCAGATAACGGCGGGAGGGGTTCACATCGGCGTCGAGGTGACGATGAAGTACCTGGGACTCGTCCTCGACAGCCGGTGGAACTTCGTCGAGCACTTCCGACGTTTGGCTCCCAGACTGGAGCGGGCCGGGGCTGCCTTGAAGCGGCTCCTGCCCAATCTGGGGGGTCCAAACGCCTCCTGCCGGAGGCTCTACGCGGGGATCGTGCGGTCCATGGCCCTTTACGGGGCACCGGTGTGGGCGCGTTCACTGAGGCTGCGACCAGCCCAGCGGTTGAACGCGTCCCAAAGGGTCATGGCCATAAGGCTGGTACGGGGTTACCGCACGGTCTCCCGTGAGGCGGCGAGCCTCCTTGCCGGACTGCCGCCATGGGATCTGGAGGCGAAAGTCCTCGCGCACATGTGGGTGTGGCGCGAAGAGGCGAAACGCCGGGGTGAAACTCCGCTGCCGCAACAAATCGCGGCACAGCGGACGGAGCTCCGGCAGGATCTCATGGCGACATGGAAAGTGCGATTGTCGCAACCCAGTGCTGGGCACGCCACAATTGCGGCGGTAAGTCCCCTCTTTGAGGAGTGGCTAGAGAGGCGCCACGGCGTCCTCACCTTCCGCCTGACGCAGGTCCTCACCGGACACGGTTGTTTCGGGAGGTTCCTGTTCAGGATAAAGCGGGAGGAAACGCCCGGGTGTCACCACTGTGTGGATCGCCCGGAGGACACGGTGGAGCATACGGTGGAGGTCTGCCCTGCTTGGGCGGAGCACCGCCGTGTCCTCACGGAGGCGATCGGCGGCGACGATCTCTCGCGTCCGGCCCTGGTTCAGGCCATGGTTCGGAGCGAGAGTGCATGGGAGGCCGTCACCTCCTTCTGCGAAACAGTAATGATCGCGAAGGAGGAGGCGGAGCGCATGAGGGTGAGGCAGGGTGCCCGCCCTTCCGCCCTAAGTCGCCGCAGGAGACGCCCCGGGCGTCGGGAATCGCAGGCCGATTCCCGGCCACCGTAGGCGCGGGCTTGCGGACGGTGAGCGATGGGTAGCTCGCCGTCCGATAAGGACCAGGCCCGGGTCGACGGCGCGTTGTGTTCCACGCGCGCCTCAAAGAGACGTCAGCACCAATTGACGGGGTCCGAAAGGGCCAATGCCTGCCAGGGTTACGAGCCTGTCCGAAAGGGATATCGTGACTCTGGCACACAGGCATCTGAAGGAACACGGTGGGTTTTAGTCAGTAAAAGTCTGACACTCCCTCTCGCTCCGCCCAGAGCGGGAGAAGTTATTTGATGATTTCCCACCAAAAAAAAAAGGGCCATAAACATCGCAAATTTTTTTCGCGGCTTGGGTTGCATTTTTACCTTTTTTGTAGTAAAATTTTAAAATGTATCGAATTTCTTCATTAGATTCACTCATCTTGACAGTACAAAAACAAATGAAAATCACACATTTTCCTAATTTTAATTTGGAATCATGTTCTTTAAAATTTAAACTTTCAATGATACCAAAACCAGCCAGATAAAAATAGTATAGCCAAAGAGATTTTATAACAAGTTCATACATACTATAATGCGAAAAGACTTTTTCCCCAACCTAATATTACAATAATGCAATATTAATGTAATATATTTGTTCATCACGAATTAGGGTATTAATTTAAATATTCAAAACATTTTCTAAAGATCTTGAAACATTAAAAAAGCTGCCGGTGTGGATTGTTATGACAAGGTACTTCAAGGTGCATAATACCAAAAGTGCAAAAAAACATTAAAATAAGGCATGTTTCTAATCGTAGGTACCCCAAATAATTCCCAGTTTGTTGTCCCAAAATACTAATTTATAGCGAATCAATTGCTACTAACAAGTTTGGTTCACGGTCTCTCGTCTCGCACGCGGTTGGTCACAGTTCTAACCTAATCTAAACCATTTGGTCGGGGTGACCTAGCACATTGCGCCCAACATTAAAACATGGCCAAAATCTTAAGAGGCATTTAATTTAAAAAAAGCGAACCTACACCATAAGATTAACAAAAAGTTTTTAGAGGTGCATATATTAAAAAAGCCACACCTTTTAATGAACATCATTAGAAGGTCAATAACAGTTTAGAGAAGAAAATAAATATTTCCCTTAAAATAATAAACATCTCGATGAAAATGGGGTGTAAGTGGCTGTAAGTAACAATGATTTAAGGCGTAGACTTTAATTTTCATCAAAAAATCAAACGTCAGTCGATTGTGATGTGACCGCTACTCACCTCCTCTGAGCAATCGGACCCACTGGAATCTCGCTCATTCAACTAATTAATTTATATTGCTTCATTTACTTACCCTATGAACTATTTATGGGACGTGCTTAGAAAGTTTTTAAGTCCCTATACCATATAGCAGTTTAAGTGTTTGAAATTACTACCGCTTTAGTTTCATGCTATTAGGAAAGCTAAATAATATAAAAAACGTGTGCTGCCAGGAATGAAGTTCCTACGTAACAAATACTTTTGACACTTGAAACTTGAGACCTAAACAATTTTTTTAGCTCGCATATACTGTTTTACCCACCCACGGACGCGTTTTAATACAGAGCCAACTAGGATAAGTTTTTTTTCTATATACTCGTAATAGAAAGAGACAGAGAGAGATAAAGTCGCATGGAGGGGGCATAACGCTTTTTCCTTACGTGACGATTTCTACCAGTCAACTCCTACTGCAAGCAGCGCTACAGAACTTCGTTCCAAAATAGTACATTTTGATACAAGTGGAGAATGTTTGCACCCGAGCCGTAGGCGATGTTGTTTTTAAGCCGACAACTGCAATAAAAATGTCCACGTGTACCAAACGACGTTTTTCAATATACTTTTGAAGAAATAAAATAAAATAACGAAAAACTATGATTTAATTTTCTTTTTTTTCGCGGTTATCTTTCGCCAGGTTGAAGGAGAAGCAAAGGTATAAAGCCGATAAACAGCCTAATATGAAAAATTGAAAATAAAAAATATTTTCGAGTTTAGAACACAAATAAATGTTAATTTGTTCATAAACGTTGTTTTTATTGTAATATTCATGGTATTCTATTTATAAAATAAACATTATTTAAATATTCCAAAAATATTAACGCCGTAAAGATGCATCTTTGCCGAGATTAAAAAAAACAGCTCCGAATAGAGAGGACCGTCTCTGGTGCGAGACGGTGTGAATAGAGGCATTGAACCAATTTGGACTCACTATAGGTATAAGTTATCTGTGGCAATTTTTACTCCCGCACACGTGTTGGAAAATAAAAAATCGCACGCGTGTGAAATACATTGCATTGTGAACCTAATCGTAGTGCGATATGAACCAGTTTTCGAGGAAGTGTATTGAAAAAGGATTTTTAAAGTTAGCTTGATTGTGGCAGGTTGTGGTGCATACCTACAATGTCACAGCAGTATAAGTTATAACAGAAAACTTGTTTTGGTTTCGAAAAAAAAGTTGGAAAGACCTTTAATATTTCCGTAACCAGAAGGTGAAATATCATATATGGCGGGGAGTACAAGTGACTCTCGGCTTCATTAAGCGTCTTTTTACACCCGTTATAGCACTGAGCACAGATATTCGAGATATCTGTTTTGACATGTTGCCACATCACTATATAGCACCCGTGCAAAGCAGGGTCGAGTCGCTAGTCTAATGGAAAACTAGAATAACGATCGCAAAATTTTAAATCTTTATCGCTGTCGAATGGTAGCGCGTCCAAATAACTGGCATCATTTACACGTTGAATAGCAATGCTTACCATCTGGGCAAGGTAAAGATCAGCCCTTAGGTCACGGGAAGTATCGAGCAACCGTTTGGTGATTTCTTTAAAAAGGAGATGAGCGAGGGTGTTACTTGTATTTACGCTACTTGAGGATTTCCGCTGCAGCAGCGGCAGCTCAGCACGCCAAGCTAAATTAGGCACTAGCATCTTGTACACTTAGCAACATTCTTAGCGTCGGATATTTAATGCTTGAATTGTAACGGGCGAACCGCATATACCACAAGCTTGCCGTTACATGAGCACATGTGCATATGCGCATAAGTAAACCTTATAGGTTCCAAAAGTGAAATCTTAAAAAGCAACAATAATTAAACGTGGAAGGAGCGGTATATCTGCTGCAGTTAATCTAACCCATCGTGCTCTTCGTTGACGGAGATTTTCATCCTCTACTCGTGCCTGTACGACGCTAAATTTGCTAACACGGTTAAACATTATGGATGCTTGCTGTACGTCTGCATTTGGCATTGTAATAATTTCATAATATTTATTTACTTTGGCACGGGCGATACGGAGAAAGTCGCTTAAATTCGGAACATGAGATGTAGATATGGAATTATTTTGGAATATGAAAATAATTATTAGATGGCCATTTCGGGCTTCCACCATCCATCGTGTTTCCCTTATAATCCGCGCCTTATTAGCTTCCTTAGTTGTATATTAACTTTGGTCAGGTCTTAAAGTGGGTGGCATCATTGATTGAATGCTCAATCGATTTAGTGGTGAAATGGCATCCCGGTATCCACGACCCACAATGTCATGTGATCGGAACCAACCCTGCATACCATGAAAATCACAATCCAACTCATTTATGAGAACGCGTCAAAATTTACACTATTAGAAAATATTGGCCCTGAATATCTAAAATATAGCTATCGGAGGCCACTAACATCGAAGGTGTGTTGAGTATTTTTTTTTAAGAATGCAATACGACTGTTACAAGGCTTTGAAGCAACTAGTCTTTTCGATATCTAAATAAGTGTAATCATTGTACTATTGTACTTTTACTTTTGGCTCGTGAGGAGTGGATTATATAAATGATTTGCAAAATCATTCACAAAAAAAAATAGGGTGGGTGCCTTCACGCAACAACATTTTTTTTTGCGCCCGTATAAACTCTTAATCAACATACTACGGGCTATATTTTACCAAAATTTCAGCTCAATTGGCCGAACGACTTTTTTATAACATTTTGTGTGTCCTTTCTCGTTTTTGGGGTTTTCACAGTTTCTAGAAAATTTAAACAAAGGCAGTATTCATTTCAAGCCCTTTTTGGAATTCAGGTACATTTTCTAAATATACTTTTTAAAGATTCTTTTCTGTCAGTCTCCATAGCGCATTTCCATTTTTCCAGCCCGCCTTTTATGAGGTATGCAGTAGAGGGATGAAATAATAAGTAAAGTTTAAGGGGTCAAGCCCTGGTGACTCGCAATGAGGGACGGTTTATATTATCTTGGCAGAACCACCAGGGCTTTTAGATGTAGGTAATCCCATAATATGCGGTGTCAAAAGAAATTAAACCTACATTTTTTTCAGCGCATAGACATATATTACGCTAGTATATAATATCATGAGCAGTTATTTCAACAGATTTGAATTTAAGAAATCTAATAACTGTAGAAGTCAATTAGAATAGAACGAGGAAGGTTACAATAAAACAATGAGAATTTCATCATGCATGGAGGGTCGACAACATTGTGGTATGATAATAGTATTTTTGTATAGTGACGTAATTCATGACTGCTCTAAGATTTGTAATGAAGTAAGTACTTAGATTAAATAGACCCTGTCTGCTTCATAAGTTATTTATTGTGCTTTAGTCTATTATGTCACAACGCTTTTATGAATTACTAGCTTAATTTTTAGAGACGCCCAGCAAAGGAGGTTTTAGTGTACCTCCACGCCTGTACATTTAGTTCAAAATGAACGGGCGCTCGACTAACAGAACTGAAACATCCCGGCAACCGGTGAGCGCCATACACTCACTAAATTTATGTCCACACAAATTGCTTAATTGAGGAAAAGGCTTTTGTTTGTTCTCCTTTTTGCGCACAAAGGGTCAGTGGGCTGAAATAACTACTGCTACTCTTGTTACTGCACGTGGCCCCTACAAACATGACAGGTTTATAATTAACCCTGAGAAAATACCTAGTAATGCTATGTTGAAGCCTTAATTGAGGCATGAACAAAACAAGGGTAAACACCGTTTTCGCAAATACTCACACATGCATCACACATTTTATTACCATATTTGTGACGTTTTTCTTTCCTTGCAATATTTGAGAAAAAGTCACTTTTGATATAAAGGGTGGTGAAAAGGCATCATCATCAAGGCCTG
Organism: Tiliacea aurago; assembly: GCA_948098905.1. Lineage (NCBI taxonomy): Eukaryota > Metazoa > Arthropoda > Insecta > Lepidoptera > Noctuidae > Tiliacea > Tiliacea aurago. Next base: position 22,698,370 of record OX402576.1, read on the forward strand.
TATCCATGAATTCTTGCTGGAGATCACAAGAAGTCAGGTAATGATCTAATTGCTACGTTATAGTAATAATTATTGAGCAATAGGTGTTTGAGGTAAAAAAGGAATGATTTCAATCAATTTCAGATTATATAATATCAATATTATATAATCAAAATAACATAACATGATAATATAACATAATTATGTAATCAAAACATAATAATTCTTGGTATGACTATACCAAGAATTAACCAACTTGATCTTATTGTAGTAAGTGCACTAGTGGATATACTTTCTAAAATACCTATACGGTGTGATCTCTCGTTTACCCATTAAAAAAGCCACAGAATTGTAATAATAGAACTAAAATTGAAGTAAGATTACGTGGCAATTAATGCAGCACTGGAGCAGGTCAATTGGTAGTCAAAGCTAGATCCTTGCATGATTATAGATCAGATGGTAGAAAAATTGTATAATATATTGTATAGGGTAATATCAAGCACCACGTTCCACAAGTACTAATAAAAGCAAAATAATCCTTTAGGACGCTATTCCTTTAGATTTACTAAGGAAGGAAGGGAAAGATGTGACCGTATGGCTACGTCTTGTTAATGCTCACATTGCTCATATAAAGACTAAAATTACTTCGAACCCAAAATATTTCTACATTTACTTAAAAATGAAGAGAGGTGGCACCAGTAACATGTCGGATGGTATAAACACCAGAAAATATTAATGAAAAATGCATAATTATTTCTTATGCCATTTCTCTAAGTTGTATAGTAGTGATGGGAATGGTGTGCATGCGCGCATATAAGATATTGATAGCTACATAAGCAATACCACGTTAGGCCAAATAGCAATATCACAAGATCAGATCCGAAGGGAATTAAAAAAAAATTGATGTTCATAATACGAGTATACCTGATTTGCTTTTAAATAGGTTGACGCCACTCACTCACTCTTTCACTGCCATTAAGTATTATATTTTATAATTCTGTGCTTCGAGGTATTTTTCCAACCATTTGGAAGGAAACCAAAATTGTGCCTATTTTAAAAAAACGAGGATCAGTCCGATGTGAGCAATTACAGGCTGCTCTTTAGATTCGTACATAGCAAACGTCGGGAATCCCTCAGGGATCTCATTTGGATCCGCACGTACCTATTCATTCTTTTCATAAATTATATTTACAAATGCTTCCCGAACTCGAATATATTCTTATTCGCTGATGACCTCAAAGCCATAAAGATTATAAGAAATTTTGGGGACTCGGTCCTATTCCAAAGCGACTTAGGCTGGCTGACTAAGTGGTGTAAGCACAACAAAATGTCTTTGAATTTTAAATTATGCCATCATATCTAATTCACAAAAAAAAAGAATATCATTTAGTCCGTTTATAAATTGAATGGTGAGCGGTTTGAAGAAGTCAAAACTCAAACATATTGACAAAATCAAAAACATCAAAGATGCTTGGCTTAGTTATGAGAGAGTGTAAAATCTTCAAAAAAACTTCAGATCAGATAAAAGCCGTCTCGAGTATTGCAGTGTAGTCTGGTCACTTGAGTTTAAGCCAGTATAAGGTCCACATCAAAGCGCATCGAACTGCTGTAAAAATGGTTCTTATGTATCATCTAATGTACCGCCGCGAACGTTCCCGGTCGAACCCCTTTTTCACCCTTATGCCGATAGTAATAAGATTGAAAAGTGGTCGACCGGGAACTTTCGCGGTGGTACCTAACAGTAATATGGGCAAAAAGCTCAACTTGAATTAAATGCCACTGTGGGCGTCCTTTGATTACGGACTCTGTTAGCCTATCTAAACATACTTTTTCAGCAGGGACGTTACATTACAGCGCTCTTTGGAGGTGAATTTCTTGAATATAATTAGTACGGTCTACTAGCGGAAAGGAGCCCGATCAATCGTTCATGGTAAGCAGATCTGATGGAAACTCTGGTGGGAGCTGTCTAAACCCCATGACAACTTTATCGAACCATCTGAGAGCCTTCCACCTGGGCACCCGTTACCGTGGCCGACTTGGAAATCTCTAAATAGGCTTAGAACCCAAGTTGGCCGGAGCTAAGACAATTTCCACAGATGGAAGTTCATGGACGGCTCAGATCTCTAGTACGGATGCGCTGTCTCCCTATAGACAATGGCCCATCTTTCGTTTTGCGCAGCATGCCCTGTCACCTGTCTTGTGCGTCAGAGAGCGGAGTACGCGTACTCCGCTACAAGGATCTTTTGGCACTCGAATGACGTTGACAGTGGGTCGCCGCTCGTAAACATTAATGCATTTTTTTTTGTGCAATGTCAAATACAATTTAGCGGCATTAGTTACGATTTTAGCCACGCGTCAGAATATTGAATAATAATTAAACAAACTGCTGAACATGACGCTTCACTTTCCCGCCAAGAAGTCTCCTGCGTCTCTTTAATTGTCACAGCCACAGAATATTAATAAGTAGGAATACCAGTTTATCACAGACACAAAAGGCACTGACCGTCTGTCGTCTGACAAGTAACTGATGGTACGTCAGGTTCTCACACGCGGTGTACGTTTTCTATTACAATAATTTTATTTATAATTATCATTTATGTTTATTTTTATTATGTTATTTCACTCATCTATTTTATTTCATTTATTTCCTAATCTATCCGTGACATCACAGCGGGCCCTATCAGAATACCAGTGCTGCGACACTTATTTTTAAGTGCCGCAGCATCATGCGGAGATACGGGCCTTTTGGCCTCGTACAGGACTTTGTTTTTATTTTCTTTTTGTTTAATTTATTTTTATTTTTGGTTTTGTTCTTTTTTTGTTTATAAGTGTGTTTTATTTAATTTGTGATCTGTGCGAGTCCCAATAAATGTTATTTCTTTCTTTCTTTTTCTTTCTTTCTTAATTTAATAACCTTGTAGCGCTATATCTGAATATTGGCGCAAACATGTTTGCTCATTTTGCCTTCGATACGCAGATACGCTAACGGCCGAACCCAATAACCTATATATCACCAGTTTTGGCCTACTGGAGATAGAAAAATCTATCTATCGATGGTTTTAACGTCCCAATAATCTATCAGACATTATGGAATCTTACGCCCACGCTATATACTGATGGGAGGGTGTATCGCCTACAACTATCTATCTGTTGTAGGCGATACACCCTGTATCGCCTACAACAGATAGCTATTTGTATGAAAATGCAAAAGTATGCGTCCCATTATACGATTTGTTTGACAGGACCGTACTACAGATGGTAGATTGGTCTATTACCCGAATTGCAGGGACAAACGTAAAGTAGCCAAGCTAAAATGAAATCTTTAGTACATGCAATAATGATCATAGATGTGTTTTAGGGTTCCGTACCAAAATGGTAAAACGGAACCCTTATGGTGAGACTAAGTCTGTCTGTCTGTCGGTCTGTCACACCTGGATATCTCAAGAACTACTAATGCTATTAACTTGAAATTTAGAATAGTTTTAGATGACGTTTGCCCAACTATTTTTCAAACAAGAAACAAATTAAAAAAAAAAACTTTTTTGCAAAAGGGACTGAAAGGTGGTCTTAAAAATTTGAAGTGGGGCTACTAGGGCATGTGGGGTATCATATGAAAGAACGCTGTTTGCACATTCTCAAACTTTTATTTAAATTTTTTAGGCTGCACAGTTTCCGACTTTGATGAAAAATGTAAAAAAAATACCGTTCCCCCCCCTTATCTCCGAAGTTTGCATAGATAAAAATCTGAAATTATTCTATGTGATAGAAGTTTATGTAAAGATTACAGGAAAAATAAAACGATATCTCTAAATAGCACAGTTTTTCGGAAATCATCAACATCATATAAACGTACGGAACCCCCGGTGTGCGAGTCCGACTCACTCTTGACCGGTTTTTTTTTAAAGTGATGTTGGTTGTAACGGAACGCACGGGCGAAGGGCGAAGTAGAGAAACCTACTTATTGTTTTCGTTAGATATATAGCCTTTATCAATGATTGTGAGACGCCATCCGAGGATAGATAATATATAATTATACTGTCTTTCACTGAAAATAGGTTATTGGGTTCGGCCGTATGAAGAAGAAACAGATCTACGATTACCTTTGTTTACAAAGGAAGACACTGTAATTAAATTAAGATGGAGCCCCTCGAGGTACTGGGAGTCAACTTTAGGTTTTCGCGCTCATTAAAGATATAAAGTAGTCAACCATTTTCTCGAATACTTGGTGCTTGCACTGGAGTGAGCTCTTAAGGAACCGAGGCTGGAGAAGGTGGCAGAAACGGGCGTGTATAGAAATACTCTTCACTGATCTGACAGACAGTCAGTGATTTCCATTAATTTATTGCGTCAGTTCTTGTGACGCTTTTGGATCATATTAGGTTGGGGAAAAAGTCTTTTCGCATTATAGTATGTATGAACTTGTAATAAAATATCTTTGGCTATTTGTATCTGGCTGGGTTTGGTATCATTGAAAGTTTAAATTTTAAAGAACATAATTCCAAATTCAAATTAGGAAAATGTGTGATTTTCATTTGTTTTTCGTACTGTTAAGATGAGTGAATCTAATGAAGAAATTCGATACATTTTAAAATTTTACTATAAAAAAGGTAAAAATGCAACGCAAGCCGCGAAAAAAAATTGCGATGTTTATGGACCTAGTGCAGTATCTGTGAGAGTAGCACAAATTTGGTTTAAGCGTTTTCAATCCGGAAATTTTGATGTCAAAGATGGACGTCGCTCTGGTCGCCCTATTACGGATAAAATGGATGCCATTTTTGAAAAAGTGGAGCAAGATCGGCGGTCAGTAGTTACGACGTAGCTGAAGAACTGGGAATTGACCACAAAACAGCTTTGGCACATTTGAAAAAAACTGGGTACACAAAAAAGCTTGATGTTTGGGTACCTCACGAGCTCACTGAAAGAAACCTAATGAACCGTGTACTCATTTGTGATTCTTTATTACGCCGTAATGAAACCGAACCATTTTTGAAGAAGCTGATAACTGGTGATGAAAAGTGGATCACGTACGACAAGAACGTGCAAAAAAGGGCGTGGTCAAAGACCGGTCAGGCTTCACAGACTGTGGTGAAACCCGGGTTAACTCGCAACAAGGTGATGCTGTGTGTGTGCTGGAATTGGAAGGGCATTATTCATTATGAGCTGTTACCACCAGGCAGGACCATCAATTCTGAACTCTACTGCGAACAACTGATGAGATTAAAGCAAGAAGTTGAGAGAAAGCAACCGGAATTAATCAACAGAAGGGGTGTGGTTTTTCATCATGATAACGCTAGACCTCAGACATCTTTAGCCACTCAGCAAAAAATAAGAGAGTTTGGCTGGGAGGTGTTAATGCATCCGCTGTATAGTCCTGACCTTGCACCTTCAGATTCCCACCTGTTTCGGTCTCTTCAGAATTCTTTAGGCAGTGTCAGGTTAACATCACGAGAGGACTGCCGAAACCACTTTTCGCGGTATTTTGATTAGAAGTCCCAAAATTTCTATAGCAATGGGATCATGTCCCTACCTACAAGATGGTAAAAAGTTATCGAACAAAATGGTACCTACATACTTTAGTTAAATGTAAATAAACTATATTAAAAAATGATTTGAATTTTCTTAAAAAATGCGAAGAAACTTTTTCCCCAACCTATTATTCCATTCCTCCTCCTTGTTCTTAGCATACAACTGTCAGCATACAACAGTCTGTGATTATGCCGGGTAGAGAAGTACGAGTAACCCTGCCCAATAACCTTTTTCACTTGCCGAAATTAGTTTCCAACTGACAGTGTCAGTTAACACCTTCTCTGAGTATATGTAGACTTCAATTAGTTTGGTTAAGACTCAACCATTCCAATTGAAAAACTTCAATAATCTTCATAGTTTGCTCGTCCCAGGCGGTGGCTACCATCGCTATCTACTTTTGAAGTTGGTGAAATAGCTCTTGTTCCACATGACACCCCCTGAGGCAGACAAGGAAAGGTTTGGATCCCAAGTCCTGGTGATGGGCCTATGGAAAAATAAGTAAAATAAATGTATCACTTTTAGGGGTATACTTTACCGTCGCAATATTACTATTCAGAAATAACCTAATGTTAAGAGTTTGAATAACCCCGTATTCAAATTCTTAACATTTTGTTCTGTCTTGCCAGTACGTTGGGTGCGTTTCCACCAAACGCTGTACGAGGAAAATGAGTGGTATGAGGATGCGTAGCGGACTGTGCTGTGCGAGGAAGTGGGTTTAGTGGAGCAGAGATCTTGTACATACAAAACAAGGGAGAAACGCATAGGCTGCATTCCTCGCGCAAATTCCTCAAACTCGACCCTCACACTCATTTCTCGAGCCGCTTGTTTTGTATGTACAAGACTTTGCCTGCCCTAAGTCTTTTTCTACTAGAGCTGTGCTGGGCGAGGCTAGAAAAATGAGGTTATCCTATTGGTTAGTGGGTATCGCAAGCATCCGTCGCTACGAATCCCCGCACATCCCTGTTGGAAACGCACCTTCAACGTAGTCGCTCGGCTATCTAACTTCTGAGTTATGACATCAGTATAACCTCGTTATCCGCTGCATTTACAGGAATGCGTAATGGAGAAAAAAAACTAAAGCCAACCAAACCAAAAAAAAATTATATTTCATAATAACATTAAGGTAATTTTTTATCATTACATTTATGACACTTAAAACAACCTATTAAAAAAAACTCAATTTGACTAGGTACAATTCGTAAGATTTGCTATGACAATTGGAATATGAGTAACGAATTCTCAATTATAATACATTCATGTCACGACAATTTCTTTTTAACTTATTGCATTTTACTGTGGAAAACTCAGTGTGCAATCATTCTGTTACGACGAGAGCCGTCGTAAAGAGACTGGTTGGAAACTTTACAGCTTTGCTACGTTCTCCAACTGTTAGAATTGTCAATTTCGGAAAAAAAATATAACAGTAAGATAAGTACACAAAACTATGTGGGGTGATACAACGCTCTTCTTCTAAGTGGACCTATTTATATTGACAAACAAGCCATGTGGGATCTCCCATAGGCATTAATTATGAACTTCAATACAAGTAATAATTAACCTCTTCGGCGGTGAATTTTTAAAATTGCTTCCTTAGTGAGCACACTTTGGTACATATGGAACTAATGTGCAAAATTGTATGCTTCTAGCCCCAGCAGTTTAAACGGGTCAGTAAATTAATCAATTAATTTAAGATTTTTATTTAGTAAAAGACAAGCAGGATTTGTCGTCGTATCAATTTGTTGATTTTGATTTTAATAAACAGTGCTGGTTTGATTCAGTTATGGAGTGTCAATAGTTGATCATGAAAAAGTTACAGCATGACTTAACTTTGACTCTGTAACCCATTATCCGATAAAGTAAGTATGTGGTTTCTTATTATGCAAAGGTTAATTGCAAAAACTTACCAGTCGCTTTCAGCTGCTGTACCTACCTACTTAAACTTTCCTAAGTTGCACTACTGCACTCGATATGGTGAGTCTGTCTATCCCCTTGCTTAGCTCAGAGCCTCTATTACATATTAATCATGCCGACAAACTGATCAATAAATCATGAAAAATAAGCACGTAAAGTGGGGATGATATTTGTTTTTCTCGTCTATCCCATGGTGTGGGGGGGGGTATCGTTTGATAGGCTGTTCAAAAATATTGCGGGTCCATAAACCATTTTTCGATTCAGGGTTCAGTTTGCGTAATATTAAGCTTTAAAGTACAGATATTTGTTAGCTCCCTTGCACGTAAAGTGGGGATGATATTTAATTTTTTCGTCTATCTCATGGTGTGGGTTATTGTTGGATAGGCCGTTCAAAAATATTGCGGGTCCATAAACCATCTTTCGATTCAGGGTTCAGTTTGCGTAATATTAAGCTTCAAAGTGCAAATTTTTGTTACAGTTAAGTGACGCCCCCAGTCTAAATGGTTGCTTTTGGATATGTGAAAAAAATTACGTTAGTAGAATATATGTATAATGAAGTTAAAAGGAAAACTATCACAGTTAGGCTTTACAATTTAACGAGTAATAGTCGACTAACTAACATTGGCAGTTGGATTGTATAGGAGAACATGTTTTTCAACTACAATGTTGTTTGTTCTTCGGATAAATTCATCCCAACTACGGAACCCTTCATTCCGTGTGGTCTGACATGCATTTGGGCGGTTTTTTTTAACTGGTGGTGTAGCTTACATTTATATCCATGATCTGTTTGGAAACTATCTTTGGTTTTAAAAACTATATATTTATACTAAAAGTTATCAAAATAGAATGTATTATTTATGTATTTCCGAGCTATCAATCCCGTACGTTGTACCTGCCATGTTTTGTCTCTGCATCACCCTAAGGTTGACTGGTAGAAAATTCCTCAGGCATTAAGTCCGCCTTTGTACAGTGTATTTTTTTACTTGTGCATAAAGTTAATGAAATGATGACGTAAATGGAGTTAGAGGAAATTAAAAAAAAAACAACTTTAAAACATTAAAAACGGTTGTTTCATTGAGTTTAAAACTGTTTTTGGCCCTTTTCTACTGTCACACCCATTACATAAATTAATGCATGGAACTCATTTTTGTAATGCTCTATTACAAATAGCTTAAGGCAGTCTTCTATGATAACCTTGTTATTTTAAATGGGTTTATTTTTGTTTTTCTGTCCCATATCAAATGCGGAAGCCGTGATCAATGGAATATAACGAGAAAAACCTCGGAGTTCCGTCCGGAGCTCAATGCTAACTGAGATCATTTTAAATCCGTGACTTTTTGTACCTTGTTATTTTAAATGGGTTCATTTTTGTTTTTCTGTCCCGTATCAAATGCGGAAGCCGTGGTCAAAAGAATATAACAAGAAAAATCTCGGAGCGCCGTCCGGAGCTCAGTGCTAGCTGAGATCATTTTAAATCCCTGACTTCTTGGGGCACATTAAATCACCTCGGATTTTTGGATAAGTTACGGACTCCGGCGGGACCAATTGTAATCGTGGGCTTAGATTTCATTCGGGCGACGGTGCTACCGACGAGAAAGAAGATATGGGAAAGTGTTGTGAGATTTAAGCCCACTCGGTTATAAAGTCGGTCGTTATTACGTCGGAGGGGTGAAGTTAGGTCGGGGGAGGAACGGGCGCGATATGTAGTCCCGAGGGCCGACAGCGATAACTTTTCTAGAAAGCAGAAAATTCGCCATGAAGTACTGCCAATGTAGAGTTTTATGTAGCTGGATACTGATATAGGTAAATGATTTCAGATAGAAAGGTATCCTAGACAGGTAAATCACTTCTCTTATCATACAAATTTATTTTATGTAGGTATAGTTAAAGCGTATCCTTAAATAATGTAAGATATCGTTGTGTAGTTAAAATAACAGAATTCATTGTTTTTCAGTTTTCAAAAATGTGAAAACAACATTTTGAATGGAATAGATTTGATCGAGCATGACGAGATTCCAACTGGACTACATGTAAACACTTAATAAATAATTTTTGCTTATTGTGTAAGCAAGCAACCTTTACAGGATAAAATCGGCATTGTTTAGTTTTCGAACCTGTCAGTAGATGTCTTTAACTTTAAGATTAAAAAAGTAACTCTAAATCAGATTTAAATTCCTATTGCTGATGTCAGAAACAGGCTATGTGCAAATCGTATTGGTATGCGATTTCCACTTATCCATATATTTTTTTTTACATTTACATTATACCCTTTATTGGTGCAATTTTCTCAACACTTCACAAATTATTTATTTTGTCGACGTTACTAGTGAATTTTCCGTAGTGCTTTTCGATCGTAAACGTCTTTTTCGATAAGTATATTTAACTCCTTCATGCTTCTGCAATTCCCCACTACTATGTACTGTACTAATATTAGGAAGCTACTACTATTATTACTGTGTTCTGTGAACGTATTCTAAGAAACGTTAACTTGGCTTACTAAATATAATACTTTGGTTCCAATCCATATTGGTTATTTATGTCATATGTATAAAACAATTAAGTTTATTTAATTTGTTAATACAGCATTTTTACAAGTAAATGTTATTGTTTCTGCAGGGTGGTTTATACAGACACTTTCACACGTCAATCATATATTCAAAACTAGATGAGGTAGGCTTTTCCTATCCGACTTATCTGAAAAGGAACACCGAAACAAACTCCCTCTGAATCACAGTGTCGTTTAAAGTCTAGACATAATCTTGGTCGGATGGTGTGAAGACCATCTATTTATGTGTCTGAAATAGTCTTTTGAGGAAAGAAACACACAGGTTTGTGTGAATCTGCCAAATCAGTGCACATATTTGGCAGTACTCGCTGAACAATACCAAATAAAAGACATTTGGGTAAGCCGCATTAAGTACTCAAACTGCCAGAAATAAATTGACCCACATATTTCTCACATTCACATACTGGTATAATAATGCATTAGAAGTAAGTCCTCACCATGTGATTGCTCACTGTGTATTAATAGTTAGCACAATCATATTCGCGCGCCAAATAAATATTGCATTTTGAGCTAAGCTTAAGGTTTTTAGGTAAAGCTTATTTGAGACACTACTACGCCAGCAAAATTATTTGGTGGTCCATGAGAAGGTACAAATTACAATATCTAATCCGAGACGACCTAGCTAAAACAGGTTTAGAGTCTGGGCTGGGGGGAAGCGATGCGACGACGATACGACGACGCATTTGTAATTCTTTTTAGTTTATTTACTCATGTACGTAGGTATATGTCAACTTATTCGCTAGAGGAAGTTGTCAAAGGCGATGGCTGAACAAAAAATCTAACGAAATAACAGCTATACTTCCATAAGCCCAGCGTTATTCGTGCTTAACGCATTCCACTGCTGAATCATATCGTAATGGTGCAACCGATCCATGCGCTTCTGCTATTTTGCGGAATGGATTTGAATTTGAATGTCATCCAGTAACAAGTCGGCTACAAACTGCACACTACCCATGACACCGTCCCTGTACGCGATAATGCCTCCAGTTCATAATGTAGAAGGTGCAGAGCATAATTTAATAACAATAAGCATAACAATGTATCGTCACATTGCAATCAAAACACCGGGTAGTTTGTTTTCTTATAATTCAGCCACAGCTGCGGTTTCTGTAAGAAGATTCATTACTTATTCAACGTCATGCACGATGTCTGCAAGCTACGCTCGTCTGTTGCCTCTCGCCACTTCATTATCACATTTAAACACCCAGATTTGAGCCGTATATGTTAAGGATTTGAACAATTCAGCAACAGAATGCGCGGCCGCGGTATTAATTGCCTTTTCACATTGAGTGCTTACACTCGACGCCACTGCCGCCATTTTGAGTATGTCTGCCCCAGGCAAAACAAACTACAATTTTGTACACAAATTCCGCGTTTTTCAATGTATTTTTTGAATTTTAAGAGTGACTCTTTTGTAGCAACATAGTTATTTTATAGCTGTTTAAAAGCTGTCGTTAACTTAGCCAAAAGCCGTGGGCTATATAGCAGCCGTACCGCGAATGACCGCTGGGCCTCATTGCAGCTACTAGACAATCACTTATTATCCTTTTCTCCTCGAAATCTGTATTTCATTAAGGGGCCGTGCACAAAATCCGCTGATTTTGATCAATTTTGTTAATTGTTTGTGTGAGAAAGGGAAAAATAATTTAAACAAAATTATTAGTGTATTGGAAAGTAGAGTTCTTTGTTTTGCATGTGGCTGGAAGGGATTTTTCAAATAAAATAAGTATTCTTGGAAAATCACTAATATTCGCAATAATTTTTCCGAAAATGCGAGACTGACACTTGATCATCTTTTTACAAGAAACTACTTTTGTATTTTATCTTATTATTTAGCAAACCTTTCTTATTATTTTAAAAATCACACACTGGGCTTCAGCTATCTTTGATATAAAACAACATTTTATTTTATGATTACACAAAATTTTCATTAAGTAAATCAAAGGCGAAATAAACTATATATTAGAGAGCGCAAAAGTGATGAAACTATTAAAATGTGCTGTGACTAACAGGATTTTTTTATCACCACGAATACTGAACTTTTATAGTAAAACAGACTTAATATTTCTCTTATTTCAAGCTTTCTCACAATTAGATAAGAAATTGACGAAAAAGCGTTTTTTTTGTGCACGGTGCCTTAAAATGAATATAAAAATACAAATAAGAGTTGCTAGGTACTTAGTTCGTAGTTTTCTCTTCGCCCTTAGGAGACCACTTAATCGGAGACACTTTATTAAATGTCCGACGTCGTGAGGCACGCCTGATACTCGATGGATTTCGTGCGGGCTTTACTTCTAACACGCTACTTACCTCTATTCTAAAACTACCTGTATGCCATCATCTTTTGCGTTTTCAAATTATTTACCTTCATCGTTTGCATAATTAACTTATCTTGCATGCGTAAATGATACACGTTTATACGTTGTTTTTTGTCAAGTTTAAACCTGCCGCTTACCGGCTTTACCTACGGCGTCATTGTCACAAATAGGATTGCAGTAACAATTTGGATGTAAGCACGTAGGTATTTATTCCTATACTGCTGAACAAAGGAATGTATGAACATCATTATGTAAAGGAATGTAGGACGGGGTTATTCAACATTATCATAATGATTCACAATTTTGATTAGACAGCTATACGGTAGATAGTTTATATACCAATGGAATTTGAAAACTTACTTGTGAGGTTTTCCATTTTTCTTACGTCATTGTTATCAGTTACTCGTCGGAATCCGCCTACCATAATCCATAATCAGCCTATAATGTTTCCATTGCTGGGACTCAGGCCTCCTTTCTGTGAGAGGGAATCCGCCTACGGCTTAACAAAAACACCCGACGCGTGACGACTGACGGGACAGTTAAAGTTTTACATAATTTATGTGTGATACCTTAAAACAACCAAGCTAAAGCTTCGTGGTCATACAGAAATCTCTTCATGTCCCCACAGCAAGCAGCAAGCAAGAGTTGACATGGACAGGTCCTGAGTAAGTACAGACTGCCAACCTTGTGCAAACATGCAACGTACTGCTCCCTCGGAAGAGATCGACTATGCTTAACTTTACATTTACGCTTGCACTGGTTATTTATGATAGGCTTGATCTACCAATTATGAAGTGATGTAGCGATTTTTATTTTACAAAATAACCTACCAACTTAAACATATCAAATATAATTTACTTATAACATATATACTTGTATGGCAGATTATACGCAAAAAATGTATAAAAACTACTCGAGCTGAAGTTACTAAAAAAATCCGGTCAAGAGCGGGGCGAACCATCAGAGGTAATTTTTAGCACATTTTGAGCTTCATATGTAATCTTCAAGGATGCTAATCCAAATACTATAAAAAATATAGTTTTCAAATCCTTAATGTAAGCTCTTCCAAACGATACCTAACACATTTGACTGGCGACCTGTGCGCGCGTTATTAAGACCTAACATTATGCCAAAATTCTTATTTCTACTTTGCATAAATCTCGAGAAAACCTTTGAGACAGGCGAACAAGAAATTCAGATTTTTAAGGTCACGACTATCTGTGCTTCGGCCAAACGATTATTTGTTCGAACGTTCAAGACATGTGAACTTCGGGCGATCGGACGCACTAAAGTCCAGCATCGAGGTTTAAAAAAAAACATTAATATACTTAACTTAATTGATTGCATCGCTAAGCGGTTAGACATACGTGAGCTCGGTGACTGCTGCTTATTACCTGACCCCGAGTGTGCGTTGCTGTATAGAGTTTTAAAGAATGAATCCTGAACGGCTCGAGTTGAGATGATGCTGAGACATACTGGTATATTCTTTATTCAGGATTATCTCTGCGAATATACTTTGGTTTGCGCTTACCTTGAATTTACTTGCCATCATTATGTTTTCATCAGTCTAATACTCAGGACCTGTCCATGTCCTGAGAATCTAATAAACTCATTTGAATGTATTACTTCCAGAGGCCTATTTAATAGAAACGATAGGCGACAGATGACAGGCGTCAATTAATTAATTTTGCAAGTTTTTTTTCATAATTTATTTCTTTATTAAACAGCACCTGCTGTGAAAATGTGTAAATTTTATGCCTAAATAACAAGTTCTTAAGCCTTACCCAGGTCTTAAAACATGTGATATTGTGCAAAGGTGACTATGTATGAATAAGTATTTGATTTTCAAAGGAGCTACCAAAATTGTAAAACATATTGTTATAAAAGGATATGAATACTTCATTAGTGATTCAGGAGCTAGCCGTTTATGTTACTTTCATATTCAATTTCTTTTTTTAGCATTCAAAATTAAATTTTTGCTCGCATAGTGATGTAAACAAGCGGATGGTATCCTTTGTAGCTGTAGGGTTGCCAGATTGTGTAAATAGAACAACATACAGAAAAGTAGTTCATAAAAATATATAAAATAAAATTAACATATTTTTTATTACAGTATCTTGAAATTATTACTGTTTAATTATATCTTCACATTACAGTTTGATTTACTTATACTCATGACATGTATAAGTATCGATTCTCAAAAGTAAAACACTAGGGTCATAAGTAACTAACTAATTAACATTTAGCCTTAACGTACATCACTGTAAAACAAGTTGGGCCACGAAATGGCCTAGTTAAATTAACGTGATTGGTCAGGAAGTGTGTGGGCTTAATGCCTTATTACTATGATCCGCTAGGTCAGGAGAATTCTAATAACAAAGTTGCGGCTAAAATGTTAAGCCACATGTTTACCCTTTTTACTACTACTTTTAGTAGCTACGCAGGTACACACAGCGTCAGTATGTGCTAACCCCTCAAGTTTTACAATGTTACACTGCTACAACATTGAATTCGTTACGAATAATCTAAACATGTGGCTTAACATTTTACCACCATCGCATGACCGTACATCGTCATACTCATACCACCAGTTTGTCGAATTAGCCAGCGAGCCCATTGAAATATGATGAAATTGTTATCTACTATCGTCCCAGTCACTTTATCTTTTGATCTATGTCTAATCGATAAACGTTATACATTGAGGGTATTTACTTACGTTTTCTTTATAAAATCCATACCATCAAGTTATAACTAAGTACAACGTTTGATGTATACGTTCACTTAAAGGATGTCACTTGTCTAGGGACCCGTTTGTTTCAGTTGGCAAAATATCATCTATAAATTTTATAACTGTAAATTATCAAATTAACTACACAATACATTAACATCAAATTACTTATAACTAAAACAATACAACCTTATAATTATAACAATGTAATCTTCACAGAAAATTAACTTAAGTATGCTTTACATTAAAAAAATAAGAAACAATAAACATAAAATTACACTAATTGTTGCTTTCGTAACATATTATATATAAACTTACTCTTGCAAGTTCACTAAAGTAACACGAAAAAATGTCCAACCTATTCTGAATTTCGTTAACAGTACGAATTGCTCGCGTGAGAGGTGCTTTGGCCAGCATGTTATAAAACAACATAATTTAATACATAATATTAAAAGATTATTGAAATATTTTATTACTAGCCGCACCCCGTGGTTTCACCCGCGGCGTAAGTCTCGATCCCGTAGGAATATCGGAATAAAATGTAGCCTATGTCTTAATCCAAGGTGTCAGCTACCTCCATACAAAATTTTATCAAAATTGTTCCAGCCGTTTGAGCGTGAAGAAGTAACAAACATACACACACACACTCACAAACTTTCGCCTTTATAATATTAGTGTGATTCTTTATTTTTAAATTCTTTATAAATACTAACTAAAACAAAATAAAAAATACTTTATATTAAGAACATATGCATGACAGAAAGCACACTTCGTGCCTAGGATTTGAACCTCCAATATTATGCACGGAAAGCGGTCTTGAAACCTACGGTTTACTTAGACGTTGAATACTTCGTAAATGTTAACCCTATTATTGCATGTCGTTATACGAAAGAATAAAAGTATTAACGTTTTATTGAAAAAACAATATTAAAAACAAACTTAAAAAAAAATACTTATTTAAACTTATTCATTCACTAAACAACGTATTCAATATAATAAAACGTTTTTGCAAAATACAAAAACCAACTTGGCCCTATCACGAATGAACGTACATGTCTTTTAGTGGGTTAACCTCTTAATGGAGCTAAGTACATAACAATAAACGGGTTTACGTGCGGCACAGGGCGAGCCTGCGATAGTCTATACGCCTGGCTACGACGTAGCTGGAACCTTGCTACTTCGTGGATCGAATCGTGGTACGGAGTAGCATGAACTGCGCTACGGCGTAGCTCGAACTGTGCTACGCCGTAGCTTGAACTGTGCTAAAACCTCAGGCGGATATTATATTCTGTGCTTTGCGTGACGTCCTTATATTTATAGAGATACTACTAAGCCATAAATCGGCTCGTCGTCAACCAGGCGTCAGCCCAACGCAAGCACGTAACCGAATCGGCTGTACACCTTCAAGACATCGTCGCGCTTGCGACTGGTCTTCGCTTTGCTTACGGCTGGGCCGTCGCCACCTTCAAGGTGGCGACGGTACCCTCCGTAAGCGGGTCGTCGGCCTGCCGTAACCTTGGTGATTGCTGCTTCCTAGCTAATCCAGAGCCGAGGAGATGCCGTTACGACGCTTATAAGTTTGCGTTGCAGTATAGTTTCATAGAAAGTATTCTGAATGGCTCGAGCTGAGGAGATGCTGATCCCGTGCAGTGCTTATGCGTATGCTGTAATGTTACGATTAGCTGGAGGGCTAGTTTTATGTCACATAAAAAAGAAGTAGATTATAACATAAAATATTAAAAGTGAGTGAGTAGGAGTTCCAGGAAGCAGGATCGGCAAACAGTAGTGGAGCAGGATGAGGACGGGGCTGCAGTGTCTTGCCTAGAACTGGAACAGGAAGAGGTTAACAACATTCCTGTCCAGAGGAGGAAAAGCTTTTAAGAATTCTCGTAAACAAAAGGTTACGTTATAGCGTTTTATAACGCTTGACACTAGCATTAGGGCCGTGTTGGCATCTTACACCATGCGATTGTAATACGCTGACGTCAGAAGGCTTTTTCGTCTATGAGTGGGCAGAGAAGACGGCGACGTTGTATTACGTCACGCCGGCATAAAAGACAGCGGAGGTACTTTGCAGCGGCTAACGGTCAGCAGGAAGAGTATCCTGGCCTCATGAAGCGCGCGGGTGGAGTGCCTCAGAGTCGGAGACCTCCCTGCTCAGGAGTGGTCGACAAATGGTTAGACTGCCCCTGAGATCAGAGGCCTCCCACAGATGTAGGCGAGAGGGCCGGATGCAACGGAGCGAGAGGGTCACAGAATTCACACACGTTTAGTATTTCAATAATTTCATTTAGCAGATTCAGTTGATACATATAGACATAACCGAACTTATACCGACTTACAACTCTGCTTTAAACAAACTGTGCTAAAAATGAGGCAGAATTGAAGTAAAACTGAAGTCAAACTGCCGTAAACTGAGGTCATACTGAAGTAAACTGAAAATTTCCAGGTCTGACGGCCGCCTTTATAGATTCCGTCCAACATTCTGGAAGTATGTGTTCAACAATCCAAACATAATTCAAACGACTTGAAGTTTGATTGTCGGCCAGCACCAATAAAGCAGTTAACAATGAGAACCTAGACTTATCACACTAATCGTACAGTGTAGACCTGGGGGCCAACTCCGAAGCGTTAATCCAAAGTATCGGTCCATGGTTCGGTCGTTTTATAACTTCCATAGTTTCCTTTTATTACTTTGAATACTTACCCGACTTAAAGACACATTTTTGACTTTGGCTTATCTCTTTGACTGTCGTTTTTTCTTTCGCCGTAGTCAATCATAGTTAGCCGTAGTCAAACAACGGCCGAACATTCGGCCAATACTTCGAATTTATATTCGGAGTCCTCGTCTTATCATGTTAGCCTCACAATATAGAAAAATAAAACTGACTGATGACAATTTATGATGAAAAAAATTTAAGAATATAAATATTCTAAGACGTTTAAAAAAGAGAAAATAAAAATACGTTTTTATATAAAATACTTTATTGGATGCCAAAACAGTCAAAGGTAACTAAAGGTTTACTTTTAAGCGGTAATAGTGTTCCAAAATAATAAATATGTAACATGTGAGTTTAAAGAGTAGGTACGAGTAGCACACGATTTCATACTTTAAAACATAGATTTAGGCACTGAATTTTGACGACAATTTCTGGACATTGGTTTCATTTCAGCCAAAAGACGTCCACTGCTGGACATAGGCTTCCCCCGAGCACCGCCACTTCGACCGGTTCTGTGCTCCCGCATCCAGCGGATACCTGCGACCTTCACAAGGTCATTGGTTCACCTTGTAAAAGGCCTTCCAACGCCACGTGTTCCGGTACGCGGTCGCCACTCTAGAACTTTTCAGCCCCATCTGCCATCAGTTCTGCAACTTAAGTGGCAGTGGGCAGAATAATTTTTTTAATAAACAATAAATTAGTCAAGTTTAATTATTTATTAAACACTAAGTAAATAATAATATAAGATAAGACAATAATAATAAGAGGTATTTCCGTTATTTCACTAACGAAATTGAAATTATGATAGGAGAAATAAAGCTCACATAAAGCAATGGTCATTATTTACCTAATATCTGTCTGTTTAACCTATGCATTATTAACCAATAAAAATAATTGATTTGTTTTTTTTATTTGAATTAGGTTTATCAAAGTTTTCGTTGAAATGCAGTCATCTGTCAGGTCAAGAGTCACTGAAACTGTATGAAATCGCCAGGAATGGAAAAGTTTCCTGGGTACCTACCCAGGAAATTACAAAAAAAACCACATGTCCCACATAATTATTACGATGAAAGCCTCGAACATAAAAACCCAGTTAGGATCTCATTGTGCTAAAATGAATGCAAAAACATGCATCTGGTATTCGTACACACGACTTTTTCACAAAACGTTTTGTTCAAAAATTAATTTTTGTTCATCAATTTACACTGCGCAGCAACTGCCGCGCAAAATTTATTATAAAACTCGTCTATCGTCTGTCCGTTTAAATGCGGTTTTATTGAAAACATTTTTATTACTTTAGGTATTATATTGTTTTTCTTTCGTTTAATTTAATGTCATCATCTGCCCAGCATTTTTACCTTTTTATGTTGGGGTCGGCTTCCAGTCTAACCGGATGCAACTGATTACCAGTATTTTACATGGAGGGACTGCCTATCTGATCTCCACAACTCAGTTACTGGGTAACGCGATACCCCTTGGTAAGACTGGTTCTCATACTTTCGGGCTTCTAACGACCCGTAACAATAACTTGTTATAACTTGTATCTATTCATTACAAATGAGCCTGCTTTTCAACTTCTTGTAACTTTAGAAAAGCAAAAGAGATTGAAATTATTTTCTGACCTTAAGAATGTATTTAATATTGAACTATGTACGGAAGAACCACGAATGATATTCCGTTTTAATAAAACTTTTGGCTTTTGTTTCCTTAATTGAAATGAAATTTCAAGAATGACACAGCTGCTACATTGGATCCCAAACTTTATTCAAAATTAGTTTTTTTCTCTAATTTACATAGCTTTATGATAATTAGCCATAATTCTTTTTAAATACTAAAGTTATAGGAATGAATTGTTTTGAGGTTGATCGTAGGAACATTGTATGAATAAAGAGCTTGAAAAATAAATCAAACACATAAACATACAATCGTTCACATGAAAGAGCGTATAGGGCGGTGGAGCGAGACTTAAAAATACAGGCATTTACAGCGTTCTGTTCCGTTGATGTCGCGTTTCGTTCACGATCCAACGTGTTTTGCTAATTTGTAAATATATCCAAGGATGTTAACATCGCTTTACTAATAAGTACGACGATCTAGAAAAAGCTTGGCAATGCGCTTTACCGCAAATCATCAGAATGTTCCAACGAACATCGACACGCGATAATTTCGCTACGATATGATCTTAGGTTGTCTAAGGCGTACATTACACGCTAATTTATTTATGAATAAATTCCATCAATCATGAATTATGAATGAATGATGGAATTATAGCTACATACTCGTATTCGTCCATAAATTATAGCTGCAAACATCAATCATCACATAAGATGGTAAAACAAATGTGTTAATCATGAGTCAATCACAGCAGTGATTCTGGAAAAACTTAAAACAAAACCTCTCGTGTAATGGACGCTTTTTTTTTTTTGGGTGGGAAATTATCAAATAACTTCTCCCGCTCTGGGCTGAGCGGTAGGGCGTGTCAGACTTTTACTGACTAAAACCCACCCGTGTTCCTTCCGTTGCATGTGTGCCGGGGCCACGATATCCCTTTCGGACAAACTCGCAACCCTGGCAGGCATTGGCCCTAACGGACCTCGTCAGTTGGTGCTGACATCTCTTTGAGGCGCGCGTGAAACACAACGCGCCGTCGACCCGGGACTGGTCCTTATCGGACGGCGAGCTACCCATCGCTCACCGTCCGCAGGCCCGCGCCTACGGTGGCCGGAAATCAGCTTGCGACTCCCGACGCCCGGGGCGTCTCTTGCGGCAGCTAAGGGCGTGAGGGCGCAAACCCTGCCTCACCCTCACGCATTCCGCCTCCTCCTACGCGAGCATTACTGCTTCGCAGAAGGAGGTGACGGCCTCCCATGCACTCTCGCTCCGAACCATGGCCTGAACTAGGGCCGGACGCGAGAGATCGCTGCCGCCAATCGCCTCCGTGAGGACACGGTGGTGCTCCGCCCAAGCCGGGCAGACCTCCACCGTATGCTCTACCGTGTCCTCCGGGCGATCCACACAGTGGTGACACCCGGGCGTTTCCTCCCGCTTTATCCTGAACAGGAACCTCCCGAAACAACCGTGTCCGGTGAGGACCTGCGTCAGGCGACATCTCTTTGAGGCGCGCGTGAAACATAACGCGCCGTCGACCCGGGCCTGGTCCTTATCGGATGGCGAGCTACCCATCGCTCACCGTCCGCAGGCCCGCGCCTACGGTAGCCGAAAATCAGCTTGCTACTCCCGACGCCCGGGGCATCTTCTGCGGCGACTAGGGGCGCGAGGGCGCGAACCTTGCCTCTCCCTCACGCATTCCACCTCCTCCTTCGCAAGCATTACTGCTTCACAGAAGGAGGTGACGGCCTGTCTTGCACTCTCGCTCCGAACCATGGCCTGAACCAGGGCCGGATGTGAGAGATCACCGCCGCCGATCGCCTCCGTGAGGACACGGTGGTGCTCCGCCCAAGCCGGGCAGACCTCCACCGTATGCTCTACCGTGTCCTCCGGGCGATCCACACAGTGGTGACACCCAGGCGTTTCCTTCTGCTTTATCCTAAACAGGAACCTATACCCTCAAGCAAATAGCTTTCGATTTTACCAAAATATAATTGAACTCTGCTTGTTAGCTTGAGCCTTGGAGGCAACTAATTACGCAGTACTGATTGTGTATCAATGAAACTGACTGGATGCATCATAGTACGATCTCTCAATACGCCTAAGGCCCGCATAACTGTTTTGTGGTCTGTTGATCGTATTAGGGAACGTTTACAGCACTATATGTGCCTGAAGCGTTTGAAGCACATGTGTGTTTTATAAACAGACAAGCCAGTCCTTTGTGGTGAGTTACATACGGTCTAAAGTCACAACACAGGTTTACGTGGTTTGTTGTGGGTATAGGTATACACATCAGTACGGTTTGAACTTTGAACGACTTTTACTATTGTAATATATTTATACTTCTTTTTTAAATAATAACTAAGCATTTTTTGATATTTTAGTGACTTAGCAACAAATTTTTTCATTCAATTATTAATTTAATCACAATAATTAAAAATATGTGTACCGTAACATACGTACTATAACATAAAGTTATAACGAAATTAAACTGGGCCTTATTACAAAACAAGATTTATATTTTGACATGGCTTAAACCATGGAGCTAGTAATTGAAATGAGAACGTAACTCTGATTGAAATACCGTTCTTTATACAAAACTGAATACTTAGTGCGGTACTAAGTTGTCAGTTTTTTATTAGAAACTTTACCGTGGACGGAATAAAGTTCAAAATTCAATAATATAATATAAATATATATAATATTATATTCTTTATTTCGGACTACACATACATGTACACACAATCCATATAGTATTAGTAACAATGACTTACTAACTAGGTTAGTAAATAAAAAAAAAAAAAAAAGGAAAACAACTAATAACTACGTGGCCCAACACATGTTGGCACGTGCCTCCAACCCGGTGCCTTACGAAGGGACTGTCCACTTTGTCAAATAATGTTTTTAGGATGCCGTTAAAGCTTCCGCGCAACCTACCCATTATTGACGCTGTTCTTTTCCTAATAATGGCATGAAAATCGTCAACACGGGCTTCCGCGAACATTTGCGAAGCGCTGCAGAAACGCGGAAGCCCCATCAGCATCCTAAAACCATTAATATACTGCACGCGGAGGACGTTGTAGGCTCTCTGCGTATATTTCACCCACAAGCTGCACGTGTAGAAGGTTTGGCAGTATGCTTTAAAAAGCGATACCTTAACATCCTTACTACAACGCGCAAACCTGCGGGCTACCATATTACATCGAACCGCCAACGCCCTCCGCTCCCTCTCTCTATCCGCATCGTCAGATAAGTCCTCCGTGACTACATGCCCTAGGTATTTAACCTGTGTGACTCTCTATAGTGGCTTTCCGCTTAAAGTCACTGGAGGAACATTATCCAACGAGCTAGATTTACATTTAAAAATCATAAGCTCACTATTCTTTACATTATATGTGAGTCCATGCGACACAGCATAGGACTCACAAACGGCCAGCAGCTTCCTGAGCGCGCTGATTGATGGACTCAGCAAGACCATGTCGTCTGCGTAGCTGAGACTATTCACCATAGTGGCATCAATCGAGCAACCGACGTTGGTCTCGCTGAGCTCACCAATCAAGTGGTTCATGTAAACATTAAACAGAGCCGGGGACGTTAGTCCACCCTGTCTAACACCACACTCCAGAACGTACGTCCACCACACTCCAGAGTGAGCACCCGCCCATTTGACACTGCGAGCCATACCAAAACTTCAGTACATTAATAAGCTCCTCGGGTACCCCTAGAAGTTTAAGCTTCGACCAAAGCTTATCCTCCATGGTTTAAACTTGGGTCTGAAGATAAACCTTGTTTTGTAATAAAGCCCTTCATGTTTAACAAAATTTAATAATTATATTTTTTTAATTATTTGGTCATTCAATACGAAGTGTGACCGCCTCTGTTGTTTTAAACTTGTCGGCAACGATTTTTCATTGAATTTATAAGATTGTATATCTGATCCTGCGGCAATCGCTCCCAATGGAATTTTATCAAGTCTTTCAGTTGTTGGGTTGTCGTCACTACGTCCAGGTTCTCTAGAACACGTCTCTGGAGCTTGTCCCATGCGTGCTCGATGGGATTGAGGTCTGGCGATTGTGCAGGCTACGGCAATACCTGGATGTTTTCCATTGCCCAGTACTTCCTGGTCCTCCGAGCTGTTTGCGAACGCGCATTGTCATGCGTCAGCGTGAAATCTGAGCCAAGACTTTGTGCAAATGGGTGAACATAAGGCCCGAGGACATCTTCTACGTAAATTTTAGTGTTCATATTGCCATCTACAAAAACGAGCTCAGTTCGTTCGCTCGTTCTTTATAATAGCCGCCCATGCCATCACTATGGAGCCACTGTAAGGGTGCACTTCCTGGACGCATCTCAGCCGTTCAGTATTTTCGGGACGAAGATACACTCTTACCCTTCTCGTATCAGACCTGAATCCAAACCGGGAGTCATCGCAAAATAAAATTTTATCCCATTGCTCCTGGGTCCATGTCAAGTGTTCCCTACACCATTCGTTTCGACGGGCTCGATTCCCATGGCGTACAGGTGGGCCCCTAATCGGGCATCGTGCTCGTAGGTAGTATTCAAGCAGCCTTGTTCTCACGGTTTGGTGGCTAACAACAACACCGCTTGAGAATTGTAGCTTTAACCCTATGTCTCAGGCGGTTTACATCGGTTGATATCTTGCGTGGAGTACAACTGCTCGACAGGACCGATACATACTCTGATTGAGTATGTATCGGTCCTGTCGAGCAGTTGTACTCCTTCCACATCCTGGGTGCTGCTCAGGATCTTCTGTATTAACGTAATGCTGCCAAAGACGACAAATCACGCTCCTATTGACACCAAAATGCCTAGATACCTGGGGCTGATTTCTTCCCGCATGTCGCATTCCTACAGCTCTCTGCATTTCATCAGCAGTCAAATGGTCTCGCTCCATGACGTAAAAAATGCCTTTTTGAAAGCCTTTTTTTAAACTTTGCCCCACACTAGGAGTTTCTCCTGTATTGTCGGTGCGTTTACAAACATTTAAACTCACATTCACAAACAGCCAGACCCGGAACAACTACTTGTAGGTCATACAAATATTATTGTTCCGTGCGGGAATCCAACCCGCGACACGCAGCGCAGCAGTCAATTGCTTAACCACTGCGCCAACCGTGTCGTCGTGTCTTTGCTAAGATATTGTTTTTCCTAAAACACAAACAATATTTTGGATGTTTTTTTATTGAACTTTGTCAATAGTAACATTATTTTCTCTCCTACTACTATGACCTAAGTTCTACTACTATAAAATATCTATACACCTGAAAGGAAGCACTTTCTGTAATGCAAATATTAAAGTTTTGGCATCAAAAAGAATTAGAAGTTAAGGTGAGAGGATTACACTGCTACTGCTACCCCAGAACGTTGCTAGGATGGGCACTAGTCCCGAAAACTTTCACTCTGTGATTATAATTTCAATTTAAAAGTTTTACAACTTTGTTTATGTTAAAACCATGAATGAATAAATGAATGAATGAATGATATTTATTTGCAAGAATATAGGTATACATAAGTTCTTAATAGCTATGGGTTTCACTATATTCGGCATTTCAGCCGTGCAAATATAAATATTTAGATTTTACATCTTGGTTATACTTATAGCATGCAGTACACATTTAGGAATTAGCAATAACATTAAAATACTAGTAACAATTTCAAGAACTAAATTTAGATTACAATGCAATTCATAAAAATAAAATTTATATACAATTATATTCATTTAAAATAATAATTTATATCAAAAATAGCGATCAGTAATAATGATGTCATGTCAATAAAAAATGTGTCAATATTATTAATACATAATCAAGGAGTGAGTAAAAAGCCTTAAGGGAGGAACATAACCAAACACATAAATGAATATGAAATTGTATGAAATGGTTATAAGGTAACATAAATTAATTACGATAATATTTTCAGAAATAATTGTAGTTCTAATACAACACGTGTAGCAAGTAATATCTATTTGCTACACGTGTTACGGCGCTCTCATACATTTTGTTATACATAGATTAGTTCAACCGTCATAATTTTTATAGCATGTAAATCAATTGAAGAATAAAAATAATCACTCAATAGATGATTGGTACTCCGCCACACGGACGCCGCTTTTGTCAGCATTCATTAATTCTTTGTGAGTACAGTTGTTTGGACAAGCAAGATGCGAGATGGGCCATGGTTTGTAACTCAATACCACATTTACAATTTAAGTAGGATCTGTGAACCTGAGCAAGTTTCAAGTTTTCTTAGCTTCACCCGACATGAGCTCGGAGTGGGGTTAACGACTTCCCAGCAGGCATCAGCACTTTGTACCGAAGAAAAGTTCCTCGGAATATAGAACAAAAGTTGTGGGACTCCTGCATTCCCATTCTAAATAATTATATCACTTACAAAACAACCGAACACGTGACGGGGTAGTGGTCTATGCTAAGTCATATACAGGATGTTAAAGAAACTGCGTGCCATAGCTTAGGGGTAGGTTCAGTATCGATAAAGGAACCCAGAAAAAATAAGAAGAGACGATACTTTCTTCAACTATCGAACTGTATCAATCATGTATAACACCTTTCAAAAAAATCTCAAACGCCGCAAAGACTTAATCTGCACATCCACCTACACGCACAGCTTTTAATAAAAAGTTTGCACTCTACCTTGGCCCATCACTTTACAATAGACTTAACGCAAAAATTTCGATTTACGGCTTAACAAACTTTAAATGCAAAATACTGTTCGCTCCATCTTTCTAAACCTAAACTACGACGAAACCGAAGAATTCCTAAAGAAGTGATCACTCAAACACAAGGCATCACTCACTACATACATTAACGAAACACTCACCACACTAACAATATACGCACCACACCAAAGTCAAAGTGAAAGTCAACATACTAAACATTTTTTATTAAAAAAAAAACTAGCTTGCTGTAATGATTACTACAGGCTGACTCTGAAAACATGCGACAAAATTTAAGGGAGTGTTCTACCCATCAAAATGAACAACTTTTACTATGGGACCAAAGTAGAAATCGCGAAAAAAAAATCAGCTGTTCCCTACATTTTGACGAGTTCAGCGAACTTAAATGTAGGGAACAGCTGATTTTTTTTTCGCGATTTCAAGGTTGGTCCCATAGTAAAAGTTGTTCATATTGATGGGTAGAACACTACCTTAAATTTTGTCGCATGTTTTTAAAATCAGCCTGTATATAAATTTATTTATTTATTTTATTTATAGTTAATCAAAACGGTGCAACACCAATTACATTAATTAACATAGAAGCACAAAAAATATTAATATTAACATATTTTGTATAAATGTTATACAGATTCAATTTAATTTAATTTAATTTTGCATTATTAAAACTAACATGGAACAGTAGACTCCCTTGCTTACTTTCTCTCACAGAACACCAGACATACTCGTATACGCATAATTTTTCTCCATTCATCCGCAAACACATCACATTCAGGGTTGGCAGCCAGAAGGGCGTTGAGCATCTTCAAAGTACGACACATACATATTAACACGTGCTATTATATGTCAACTATTTATGACGGGGATCGGAACTGTTTCTCCAAAACACAGCTGGTTATTTTGTAGGAGAAGAGTACGGTACCCACTAACTAGATTAAGAAACTTTAAATATGCTTGTTCCTTATATGTATATTACCTTGCCATGTAATCTAGTCCTAGTTGAACAATAAATCGTTATTATTATTATTAATTTGAGTCATTAAGAAAAATACCTTATGAATTTTGTATTGTAGAAAGGTTGTGAGCTAAAAATATCAAATATCAACTTACGTAAGGAGTATTAAAATTTAATGATCGTAGCAGGTCGCGTTCAGTAGTTTCTGGCTATCCCTATGGAAAGAATTCTGGCTATCCCTATGAAAAAATTTGATTATACTCGTAACTCTCATCACATCTATATCTCTCACATGGATATTTCAAAATTATTCCTGTAATTAAAGTACGTACAGTCGAGTTCTTTAATATATGAGCATGTTCATTAATCAAAAATATATAAGCAATGGTAAGTTTCATAAAACACTAAACAGCTTTGCCTTACAATAAATTGTAAACAATCTGTGACATCATAAATATGTGACTACAATAAATCAATAATATTGCTACAGACAAAGACTCTAAAAATTGTGCGGAATCCCTTGTTCATATTATTTAGCGCAAAATTAGGATCACAAATATCTATGCAATTTTTAGATGAAAGATATCTTGACAATTTGACATGACTCGAAATGCTGTCTTAAATTCTTTGAACAATCTCTTTACAGAAGTATATCCTATTGTAATCTTGTATCGTATTGTAAGTGGCCACATCTACTCGCCGCTAGCGGGGGGCGCAGGACTATTGTCCTGCGCCCCCCGCTAACGGCGAGTAAATGTTCCTTCCAGTACGGAAAACCGGCTGTTAAAAACAGGCAGCTCCTGCCGCACCAGGGTCATAACCCGGTCTTCCGCCGGCAAGGGCAGGTCCTGCCCATGTTGCGCTCCGCCCTGGGGCCAGCTCCTCGACGCCGGGCCAGGTCCGCCCGGAACTCTACATTCTCCTTTCGGAAAAGCTCCATGGCGGCTATCAAGCGGCCGTCCTCCGCCCGCATCTTGGATATTGCGTCCGACGGAGGCCCGACCTGAAGGGCCCTCGCTGCCGATAATGGAGGCCGTGGCAGCGTGTACGACCTTGTCTTTAGAGGACTGAATTCTCTTCAAGGCCACACCCCTGATTGCGGCTACCACGACCTCCTCAAAGCTGCTGGCCACTCCTTTCGCCTTGGACCTGCCAGCGACGTCCGGCAACCACCCGATGACTCAGAGGGAGCCGCCCTTTTTTTTTTTTTGAGTGGAAAATTATAAAATAACTTCTCCCGCTCTGGGCGGAGCGGGAGGGCGTGTCAGACTTTTACTGGCTAAAACCCACCCGTGTTCCTTCATTTGCCTGTGTGCCAGGGCAAAGGGATATCCTTTCGGACAAACTTGCAACCCTGGTAGGCATTGGTCCTGACGGACCCCGTCAGTTGGTGCTGACATCTCTTTGAGGCGCGCGTGGAACACAACGCGCCGTCGACCCGGGCCTGGGCCTTATCGGACGGTGAGCTACCCATCGCTCTCCGTCCGCAAGCCCGCGCCTACGGTGGCCGGAAATCGGCTTGCAACTCTCGACGCCCGGGGCGTCTCCTGCGGGCGACCACAGGCGGCGCGAGGGCGCGAACCTTGCCTCTCCCTACCACGTTCCGCCTCCTCCTTCGCGAGCATTACTGCTTCGCAGAAGGAGGTGACGGCCTCCCATGCACTCTCGCTCCGAACCATGGCCTGAACCAGTGCCGGACGTGAGAGATCGCCGCCGCCGATCGCCTCCGTGAGGACACGGCGGTGCTCCGCCTAAGCCGGGCAGATCTCCACCGTGTCCTCCAAGCGATCCACACAGTGGTGACACCCGGGCGTTTCCTCCCGCTTTATCCTGAACAGGAACCTCCCGAAACTACCGTGTCCGGTGAGGACCTGCGTCAGGCGGAAGGTGAGGACGCCGTGGCGCCTCTCCAGCCACTCCTCAAAGAGGGGCTTATCGACTCAATTGTAGCGTGCCCAGCGCTGGGTTGCAACAATCGCACTCTCCATGCCGCCATGAGATCCCGCCGGAGAGAGAGAGCCGCCCTGCGGCTAGTCTCTCCGGGCCGAGCTTAAACCGGCCATCAGTGGACGACCCCTGGCCGTCCCATGGCGTGGGGCGCTTCCTCAACTTTTTGGAGTTCTTCCCAGCCCCCACTTCTACGGACTCCGGGCTCTTAAATAAGACCTGCGCACCAGATGCGACGTCGGACTCCGACCCCGCATCACTCCCTTCCTCTTCGCTTTGTTGTTTGTTATTAGGTTTTTCCATATTTAATCCCAAAAGTGTGAAGGATATAAAAAGTAATCCTAGGCCAGCAAAAAGGCTAGTATGTCCTTACCCCCTGTACCTAGGTAATCAATTATTACAGTTATTTACAACGCAACGTTGTCAGATTGATATAGTCCTATTACGAACGGCAACATTGCATTATTACTCGTACTTCTGCTCCGGCAAGCAAAAATAAATTTAATAGTAAAGGCCATTTAGTTGAATATTCAAAGCTGTATGGATATTTACGAATCTTAGGTTGCACCAAATATATTGAAATCTAGAGTATTTAGATAATTTTGATCCGAAGCGTAGTCAGATATTTTTGAATGCACTAACGTAACATACTTATGAACAGTTTATATGATAACATTTTATTGATGTCTAAGTTTGTATAGAACTATAGGATCATTTTAACGCTTACAATATTTTGAAACATTGTCACTGCCAATATATTAGTGAACTCGACTGTACATATTTTATACCTTCACTTAGGTCGGTGCTGCATTTGTTTTTCTCGTTCATTTTAATATTATGCACAAAAACAACGGCTATTATAATGATGACGAGGGTGGGGCGCTGATACCTATAAATACAAGATATTAAGTTTGCTTAGGTATTGGCTGCAACTCTTAACTTGCAACAACCTTAAGGCCTATTTCATTTGTAAATCATGTTTTGTTACTTCAAGGTGCAAATAAACTATTTTTATTTATTTATTTTATTTACATTGCGAAGGGCCAAATTTTGTTATAGCTTCTTATTGTCAGCAACTGATTTTTTCTGTCAAAACTGACATATAATTTTAATATACTCGCGCAATATTGACGAATCTAACGACATATCATTCATCAAAATCAGTTCAACCGTTTAGTAGTTACGAGGGACATAGGGACAGACATACACACTAGTGTGACGACGGACTATTAGGCTTTGCAGCAGTCGGGTAAAAATAAAGCCATGTGTCACGTGACATTGAACGCGAGTCAAAGCGCGACAAATCACAACTCCCAGACGACAGTTTAATGTTATAAATAGAAACAAACTTTATACCTCAGAAATAAAGTTTCTTTTGCATTACCAACAGATGTACGAAAGGAATGATGTTAAAAGGAATAACACTGATGGGTAGTGTGCTCGCACAATGTGGCAGTATTCATTATTCATCTACAAAATTAGTAGTATGTAGTCATATTTTGTGTAGGCACAATAAAAATTGATAAAAAATAGAAAATGGAAATCGTCTACTGCCTAAGTAAACATTAACACAAATAATTATTTATCTGCTTTGATTTTTTTTAAATATTTATAATACTGGTAGTTAAGACTTCCGAATATAATAATATTTCGATAGAAATAATAAATAAAGTTTGTGTGCGAGTAACACTGTTAAACAACTCAAAGATTCGACAGCATGAAAGAATTGAAGTCACTCGAGCCGCCATGACGTTTTGACAGTCAAAACTTAATTATGTTATAAAAATTGAAAATTAACTCTATTAAAGTTAATTTTTCGCTGAAATATATTTTCAACGATTCTACTGCCGAAAACATAGTTTTAAAATTAACTCTATTAATGTTAATATTTCGCTGAAATATATTTTCAGGTTCCTAAATAATCCACAAGGACCATTAATCGAACTTACTTCGCGAATCTGAATATAATGATAGGTTCCAAAAGACCTTCATATCTACTTACTAGATAATTTGTATTTTCTCATATTACCTCAACTTCTATGGAAGTCCTGTAAGGTTTCCTAATGATTGTTAACACAGGAAGTCAAAAACCTAATTTAATATTTTTGAAAAAAGTAAATGCCAAGAGGTCAGCGAACGATTCTACTGCCGAAAATATAGTTTTTAGAATTTTTGTCTGTTTGTCTGAATGTATGATCCCGCATCACGCAAATACTACCGGATAACTTCTGTTAAAATTTTACATACATATTCCATATATATGTATATTCCATTCTGGTCAGTCTGTAGGCAATAAATGATCACTCTATTTGTTATGGAGGATGAGTAATATTGTATTATGTTCGTATGCTTCTATAGTTTATCGCAAATTGTAAAAAGACGAGCCAAAACGTTAGAGTATTTCAGATAGTTACAGATTGAATCATCATCACCTTTATGAAGCTAAGCAGGCAATCATTATATAAATAAAAAAGGAAAATATTTTACTCGACTTTAAACAAAGCAATTATCGCATCGCTTGGGCATTGCTTGAGGCTTCAAGCAATGCCCGAGCCAGCCAATGCGAGTGACGCTCTGCAATACGCGCCTAAGTTACATCATATCTGTACAACTAACTTAAGCAAATAAATGATTTCTATTCTATTCTAAATAGATTAATCGAAATCAACCAACCCTGAGGGATAGCTATCCATCAAAGCTAGCTAATTTCGTTTAATCTTAAGCTAATTTGTCAATAGACAATAAACGGATCATGTGCAGTCAGGTGCCTCTTGTACAAAAAATGGCTTTGCTAAGAGCTTTCTTATTGTGCTTGCGTTGGTGCAGAAAAGGTCAATTTTTATTATATTTTTACGCTATTCGAAGTAAGTTGTGCTTATAAGAAAATATAATGAACGGTATTTATTTGCAAAAAAAATAACACAGATTTTTTAAACTCATTTTACCTCACTAAAGATTTAGGCAATATAAATTAGAAATAACTTTTTAATGAACTACCTACTATTATTTAAAATTCACAAAATATATCAGTGTATGAGAACAGACGAATTATTCTCTTACTTCACTAGGGCAGCCCAGTGAAGTAATAGAATAATTCGACTGTTTTCATACACTGTTAAAAATCAAGTTTAAAATCACTGTTTTTGTTGTTAAATCTGTAACTTTCTGCTATATTCGTTCCCTATGCAGATAAGGAACGAATATAGCACGAATGATTATCATCACGCTTTATCTTTAAGGAGCTATTCAGTCACTTGTGACGTATATAAGAATTGCTATTTTAATCATATATTACATTAGCAAATAGCTCAGCGATTCGACGACGTTTTTGTAAACCTGTGGTTGTAGGTAAGTTCGATTTCCAGCTATGGAATTTTTTGTGATTCTTTTTTTAACAATTTTTTTCACTAGTAAATTATAGTTCTTAGAACGTACAAAAAAAAACGTGAATTTAATTAAAAATTTGCTCAGCGATTTAACGACGTATTTTATTTATAAGCCTGTGGTTGTAAGTTCGATTCCCAACTATTGATTTTTTTTTTGTGATTCTTTTTTTTACAATTTGTTACATTAATAAATTATAGTTCGTAGAATGTACACAAAAAACATGAATTTAATTAAAAATTAGGCCTTTTCTATGATTATTCTATGGTTATAATAAAAAAATAATATCTATGGTTATATTACTAGTAATGAGAAATCCCGTTGTTTACAATTTACTGTTATATTATTCTAGTGATAGCAGTTTGTCAGGAATAATCTGTAAGAATGTATCAGTCTGTGTATCAGGGTTGTGCCATAAGGTAGCAGCGGCGAGGTGTTAATTTTTCGATGAGAGAAGCCGAAGCGAAGCCAGCTTTAACTTACTTACTTATCAATAAAGAAAAAATATATAAATTTATTTAAAAAGAAGAAGTCTTTTCTTTACTGAATTAAACACCATCTATCGTCAAGTAGCAGAACCAAAAAGACGCATCATTACACAAACTTTATTTTAGTTGTTGCAATTTAAAGCTTATAAAAATAAGCATTTTTTTTGTTTGGATGTTGTAGTGAATTGAATATCCGTAGTGTAACTATATTGTTTGGCAAAAGTAGACTATTGACTGTGCCATTTTTCAATAGCGGTAGAGTTGTTGATAAGAACCTCCGAAGGGAAGCCGGCAGGAATCGTGTTATGGTGCTTTCGCCACTGTAAGGTAGTATTATGCAGGAATCCAGGCGTTAATTAATTCACTAAAAACGAAAACTTAACAAGCAATGGGAAATCGCTACTGAAGGCAAGACGCAGCTCTTCCTGAGGTACCCACATGTCTACCTCAGGGCGAGCTGCTTCTCATACGGACACCTCTACATCGCCTGCCCCCGCGTCAGCAGGGGGTCAACTCCGAAGCGTTAATCCGAAGTATCGGCCGAATGTTCGGTCGTTTTATAACTTCCATAGTTTCCTTTTTGACTTTGAATCCTTACCCGACTTAAAGACACGTTTTTTATTTTGGCTTATCTCTTTGATTGACGTTTTTCTTTCGCCGTAGTCAGCCATAGTTAGCCGTAGTCAAGCAACAGCCAAACACACGGCCGATACTTCCAATTTATGTTCGGAGTAGACCTGTTCTAACTGTATATTTTGACTGCTGATCAAAAGTACAAACGTATTATGCAGGAAAGTTTTATAGAAATGTGGTTGTTATTTTTGTATATTGTGCAGAAGCTAGATATCTGTAAAGCAGAACATTTTTAATGAATTTCATTAACCGCTGCTAAATATTTCATAACAAATTGTTAAGCGTAGCTCTAATAATATACACACAGTCTTTAAAATACGAGCATTTTCACTAAACTAAACTAACATAACACTAAACTTTGGGTGAGGTAACTACTGTTTAGAATATATTATTATATGTCCTCTCTTTGTCTCCTCTCTGTAGCTGTGGTAGGTACTGTTGTCTATCGATCCGTAAAATGTCGCCGAACAAAGTAGAAAGCGGTGGAAAAGCGGTAAGTCGTATAGACCGGAAAACGTAAAAAAGAAAATAGGAGGATAACAATATATCGAATGAAATTCGTGTGTACTAAACGTACAAACACTATACACCTGTACACACTCGCAGACAAGTCCCGAAGAAGTTCGAAGTGCGGCATATCACCTCTCATAAAAAACTTCCAGTATAACTTAACACTCAGTGTACCTAAATAACGCGTTGTAATAGATTTTGCCATAATGTGTCAAACAGCAATAATTTATGGGCAGATATTTGGCAAGCATGGACCGCGCCAGAAAAGCGTGATAATTTCTCGTGAGTGAGTGCACCATTTAAGGCGGCGACGCATAACATGCGTCGGCCGCCTTAAACGGTGCACTCATTCCAATCGTGACATATTTTCCGGTATCTAACACGTTTTTTCAATACATCTATTTGTCGCTTTTACATTGGGATTGCAAATACTTATACTGATTTGAATGGTCCGATCTAGTTAATACGATAACGTTGGATCAAGACTTGAGATCGAGACTACCGTATACTGTTTTAAACCCCATAATTATGTTAAAATGTCAGTCTTAAGAGCGTTTGCGACGTACGGCATTTCATACAAACTTCCAAGCCCTTGTTT
The DNA here is from genome assembly GCA_948098905.1 of Tiliacea aurago. NCBI lineage: Eukaryota > Metazoa > Arthropoda > Insecta > Lepidoptera > Noctuidae > Tiliacea > Tiliacea aurago. The sequence goes on from OX402576.1 coordinate 22,732,953, forward strand.
TTCGAAATGACTGAACCGATTTTAATGAAAATTCATACACATAAGCAGGATACAAAGGTCTAAAAAGTTAGTTAAGAACATTTGTGAGATAGATGACCCGTTGAGCTTGGTAAAGTTCAACGGGTCACCTAGTCTTAAATATACTAAGAAACACTACAGGAATAATGAACACTATATCTCCAAGAAAGTAGTAAATTAGAGCGCTGCTCCAGAGATTGGTTCAAGCTTAAAATAATAATTTTAATGATATCGATATTTTAACCCTATCTAAACAAATAAAAAAAAAACATTAAGCGCCATGCTCAAAATGTTCAATTATTATGTACTATACTACAGGAATAATGAACACTACATCTCCAAGAAAGTAGTAAATTAGAGCGCTGCTCCAGAGATTGGTTCAAGCATAAAATAATAATTTTAATGATATCGATATTTTTACCCTATCTACACAAATAAAAAAAAAACATTAAGCGCCTTGCTCAAAATGTTCAATTATTATCTATTATTTAAGTAGGTATGTATTAACTATTTGGTTATAAGATTACGAAATTATTGTATTGTTGTTATATAAATACAGTTTTGGTAAAATTAAATGAAATCAACATAATTATGATTTCATTTAATTTTACCAAAACTCTATATTTTATAAGCTAATACGAGTAGTAACATGTGGAAACGTAGTAGATTGTACATTTACTTAAAGCATACTATGTATCTAGATATAATAATTTTACAATGTTCGATTGTTTGTTTTATTTACCAAATACAAAAAAAAAGTAAGGGTTTGTTTTATCAATCAATTATTACAGTGTTTTGTCCAAACGCAACTTGTGATTTAGTTGCCCACTTTCTATGAATATACAGGATGTTAAAGAAATTGCGTACCATATCTTCAGAGTGGGTTCAGGATCGACAAAGGAAACCGTAAAAAAAAATCCTTTAAAAAAGTTAAAAAAAAACGAAAATTATCATAAGATGAACCTAATGTAGTACCTACAAATTAAATAGCAATCGTTTAGAATTGATAAAAAAATTGCTTAAATTAAGTTTTTATATTGTTTAAATGCTAATAATTTCCTAGAGTTACCTACCTACTATCGAACGCAATGAAATACCTACGCCCGAACACTTCGATAACGCCGCCGGGAGGAGGATAGGTAACTAGGTACTTAAATTACTTTTTTTAATTACTCATTATTTTTTTATTTAAAATGTTTTTTTTTATAATTAACTAATTATTAAAAAAAAAAATTGTTTTTAATTTTTCTGGGTTCCTTTATCGATACTGAACCTACCCCTAAGCTATGGCACGCAATTTCTTTAACACCCTGTAGTGTTTGGTCATAACAATCCCCTGCAAAGAACATAAGTTAGAGATGTTCAGTACCGAGCGTCTTCTATTTCTAGTAGACGTAAAAAAGGAGGAGGTTCTCAAGTCGACGCGATTTGTTTTTATTTTCTGTGCTAGGTACGCGGTACGCATACATTTTAATTGAGGTGTCCGATTTTGATGACTTTTTGGAACGAACTTCTTTAACGCAGCTTGCGGTAGGAGTTGACTGGAAGAAATCGTCACATAAAGAAAAAAGCGTTATGCCGATTCCAGGCAACTTTATCTCTCTCTGTCTCTTTCTAATTTTGCGTCATGGGTGTCGTTTTCATGGTTTTCGAGGGCGTTGGCACTGAATATGGGGTCAAAATCAAAATTCAAGATGGGGCCACCACTTAAATTTAATTTTTCGTCATGGGTGTCGTTTTCATGTCAAAACAAAGTTCATGCGTGTGGTAAATTTATGAGAGCTTCTAAAAACTTATACTAGATGGCGCTGTATTAAAAACGCGTCTGTGGGTGGGTAAAACAGTCTAAGGGAGCTTTATGAAACTTCGAAAAAAAAAAACAGTTTCAGGGTCTCAACATTCAAGTGTCAAAAGTTTTTGGTTTTGATTTAAATCATACGTGGGAAGGAACTTCCTATCTGACGGGGGTCCCCCCGACAGCACGCGTTTTTTTTTCTAGTTTTAAATCATATGTGAGCAGGAGCTTCGTTCCTGACGAGGTCCCCCGACAGCATACAATTTTTTCATTAAATAGGGTACCTATACCTCGAAGTTTAAAATACAAAAATAAAATGCACCCCCAAGGGTAGAAAAATAGGGGTTGGTTGATTTTTAACCTAATAAATTTTCACTCGTGAACCAATTCTACTGAACTTGGCTCACATTTGTGGTTCTAATGACACTATCACGTAATATATAGACTTGGAGTTAGTCTGATGATGGAGACGGAAGACAGTCGAGAAAACCTCCTCAACAGTTTACAGCAGGTACATCATCATCATCAGTTTAGCCGAAAGACGTTCACTGCTGGTCGAAGGCCTCCCCCAAAGGGGGGATTTACCATAATCGCCACGCTTGGCTTTCGGGTTGACAATCGTATATGGTGTTAAAATGCATAGAGAATGCTGCTGCCCATTCTCTAGTAAGCCCTTAGTCGCCTTTTATGACACCCATGAGAACAAATAGGATGGTGCTATTCTTTACGTCCGGCATCATACGGCACCTGCAGACACATCATCTCTGGGCTTCTTTCATTCATCTTGATGATATCTTTAGACCTAACTGATGATGGGACGAAAGACTGTCGAAAGCGAAAAATAAAAAAATAATACCAAGGCGCTAAGTAAAATGATGGACGAAGCTATAAAAAAGTACGTAGCTTAGCCATGGGCGCTGTGGAGTGGTGCCTTTAAGTAGTTTAATTTGTATCGTTTCAAATGAAATAAATGTTTAAGTCTAGTTGGTTTGTTATAAAATCAATCTCATTTAAGATCAATCCTGGCGCAAAGTATCTTGAAGGGGACTTAGTTCTAAGTTTGCCTGCCTGCGGTCTACCTTTTGAGTGGTATGCGCTTAATAACTAGCATTCTCTTTATTATGGTTGAGTGGTTGAGTAACAATAGCCACATATGCATTCATATTACAAACATCGCTTCAAAATTCCCAACTATGCTAAATAAACGTAGGCATCTAGGAGTCAAGTGCCTTTACCGCAATACCGAGGTATTATTTAAATTTCACGAACTTTCGATCACCAGTCAATACCATTGTTGAAACACTCGCTACGAGTATTTGAACTAAAATAACCCTTTTCTGTCGGGTACAGCGACTAAAATGCAAAATACTTCTGCATACACAAAAATTCGAACTAAGTACCTACGTAATACATAGGTACCAATAGATGTATTAACAGGTTACATGTTATTCTTAACCAAAAGCTTACGATACGTACAGCGATAAACATTTTAAGCAACATTTCTATGTAGTCCTTAAGTTTTATCTTTCGTTAAAATATTTTCGTGCATTTTTTTTAATTCACGGCAAGCAGCTTAACAAATAATTGCTCATTTACCATTAGTATTTTGTAGAACTTAGGAACATCAAAATACATCTGAAACCTACTAGGACTAGTAATTGATTGACAGATTGCACATTAACTGGAATAATTACATTAAACATTGATTGACCTTGACAGGTTGCAAATGGCATGTTAATTATAGTTGAAAGCGCGTGATGAGGCCATTATACATTTTAATTGAATGCCAAATAATCAATTATTATTATGGTCACGTCACGTCAGTAACTGTACTACTATACGCACATGCACGCATTTATTTCCACGGGATTTTTACACAGCAAATTTTTTCATACATTAGACGAAAGCAAGTATGCCCCATATGTGTTCAACCTATTTGAACAAGACATGTACAATTTTGTTCCGGGAATTTAATGGTTCGTATGCCTAAAATAAAAATTAAAAAATAACGATTTTAGTATTGAAAGTTCGTTGCAGATTTTTTTAACAAAAATTCAGCTGTACATTTAAAAACCAGTCGAAGTTTTTCGGGTAAAATGCTATGTTAGGGTCAGCTTCCAGTCTAACCGGATGCATCTGAATACCAGTATTTTACATGGAGCGACTGCCTATCTGACCTCCACCACCCAGTCACTGGGTAACGCGATACCCCTTGGTAAGACTGGTTCTCAGACTTTCGGGTTTCTAACGACCCGATATAAAATTAAGATATTTTCTTGTGTGTTGTTACTATACCCTCCAAAACCCTGCAGAGTTGTGAACACTCTCTTTCGCATGATAACGTGAAAGCCGTTGCACGCGCATCCACGAACAATCCAGACGCACTGCAGCACTCTGTCAACCTGTCTCAATTCTGAATATATTAACTTATATGTTTCTGAATACCAGAATTTTACGTGGAGCGACTGCTTATCAGGAGGTCAGCCTCCTCAACCCAGTTACTGGGCCCATGATACTTACATGGTCAGGGGTAAAGATTGAGGTGGTTGAACATGGACTAAATCCATATTATATCTTTGTTAAGACTAGTTGTCAAACTTTTGGGTTTCTGACTACCCGTAACGACAGTTAAAGATCTATGACTGACAGCCGGGACCAACGGTTTAAGCTTTCCGAAGCACATAGGGGTCTCGATATCTATCACCCATCCACGACCCGACCGCAGCAAGTTGAGCTTGACCTTCTATCGACCCGTGCGGCTGTTATTATTTAGTCACTAACCCCTCCGAATTCAAATCCGAACTTAGGTATATTTAAATATAATATAATAAATTCTAATAAGTACGTTACATAGTGCAATGTACGACATAACAAACCTTTGTGGAGAGCAGTGGTATCGGCCCCGACTTACGAGTTGTATGTCGTGGGTTCAAACCCAGACAGGCGCTTTACTTTGTGTAAATAATTTCATCACCACTGCTCTCAAAACGGTGAAGGAAAACATCGTGAGGGAACCGGTATGTCCTAGAACAGAAAATATTAAAACATGTGAAATCCACCAACCCGCACTGGGCCCGCGTGGTGGATTACAGCCACTCTCACAGAGAGGAGGCCTGTGCCCCAGCAGTGGGAACATTTATAGGCTGATTAATTTTAGTTAAGTTAATACCTTTGTGGATGGTACGGTCAGCAACAGTAGTCGGTTAAGAGCGCGTATAAAGACAGAAAATAATCTGATGCTGCCAATACAGCTGTTAGTTGTTTACCCAGGTATGTATAATGATAAGGTATGTTATACTAGTACATTAGATGCTACTGTTTTACATGTTTAACACCTAAGGATCATTGTTAAGTGAGAGTTAAAAAAGTCTTTTAATTATTCAAACTACTAGCAACATTCAAATGGTAGAATCAATGACTGCTATTTGGTATGTTCAAGCTAACATACATAAAACATTACCAAACTCAACCAACTGATGTTAACGATACACAAATATTTTTTGTCACAATCCAAATTTTTCTAGGCATTCAAAAAAGCATTAAAAAAATGGTAGGTAAAATTTTACACAGTAATATATTTACCCGAAAGTATTATCAATTCAGCGTGGTTACTAAGCCAAAGTTTGAATACTATGCTTGTCGCGTATACTATTTGTAAAAGCCTGAATGAGAGAAAGAGGTGACGTGCATCGGGATGTGTATCCGCAAGAGGTGTCCATAAACGCAGACTTTTTTAAAACATTGTGATGCTATAATGGGTCGCTCACAATGGGCCTTATAAGAAGGCTAAAAGTCACCCAAAGGGCAATGGAGAGGGCTATGCTTGTAGTTTCCCTGCGTGATCGAATCAGAATTAAAGAGATCCGCAGGCGAACCAACCGACATAGCCCGAAGAATTGCCAAGCTTAAGTGGCAGTGGGCAGAGCACATTGCTCGCAGAACTGATGGCCGATTGGGCCGAAAGGTTCTGGAGTGGCGACCGCGTACCGGAAGACGTAGCGTTGGAAGGCCTCCTAAAAGGTGGACCGATGACCTTGTGAAGGCCGCAGGTATCCGCTGGATGCGGGAAGCACAGAACCGGTCGAAGTGGCAGTGCTTGGGGGAGGCCTATGTCCAGCAGTGGACCTCTTTCGGCTGAAATGATGATGATGATGCTATAACTCAATATTTTATTACTATAGTATATATACTAAATGAAAAAAAAACCGGCCAAGTGCGTGTCGTACCACGGCCAATGAAGAGTTCCTACGTTGCCGCGTTGGGATGAATTTATCCCAAAAACAAACTTAACATTGTTGTTGAAAAACATATTACCTATACATTCTAACTGCAAATATAAGTTTGTACGCACAATATTGAGTGATTTTCCAGGTTATTCTAAGACCATAGACTTTTTATAGGTTTTCCTGTAGTATAAGTATCGAACTACACCCTGTATTTTTTTTTAATTTTTGACTCACCCGTTTTGGAGGAAGGAGGGCGGGGAATGGTCAATTTTCTACTTTCTTTAATAACTTTAAAACTAATTAATATAAATTATTTAAAAAAAAAAATCCTCATAACAAGTCCTTTCCTTTGATATGTCACACGGTACAGTTTGCAAACCGTTTATTTTTTTTATTTTTCTTGTTTTTTCCCTAAAAAGAATGCCATATTCATACTTCATTTATTTACATGTTCGTGTTTGGGTCACGGAAATTCATATGTGTACCAAAGGTTGGTGACATTTTTTTTCCTGTATACATACCCGCAATGTGCACCCATAGACTTGAAGATATATTTAGATAACAACGGCAATAACTGGTAGGTATATTTATAGGTATACATTTTTACTGGATGAGCCAGTTTCATAAAGTTTCTGGCATTGTCCTTTAAAAGAGGATTGTTTCTTAGAGAGTGCACTAAGGAAGCAATGTATACATTTTTACTGGATGAGCCAGTTTCATAAAGTTTCTGGCATTGTCCTTTAAAAGAGGATTGTTTCTTAGAGAGTGCACTAAGGAAGCAATTTAAAACAATGAACCATCTAGGAGTAAATGTTTTCAAAACGTACGATCATTCCCTGCGGACATCTATTGAAAATATAAACATGAAATTTAGAAAATACATTCTTTCTAATTATATGTTTTCTCAAACAAAAGTTAAACAAAACAAACCCTGTGGGAATATTCAGGGACGTTAAAGACTGATAAAGTAATAACAGGTCCCCGGTTTCTAATCTATCGTCATAACAATATTTTAAGTAGGTAAATATTATCTGTTGGGGACAACCTAGTGAGGAGAATAATAAAAAAATAAACTTGAGTGAAAATTGGAAAACCTTAAAGTTCCATGAGATATTGTATCTAAAATAAAATTGCGTGGAAATTGGAAAACCTTAAAAGTTCCTTGAGATATTTTATATCAAGGAACTTTAAGGTTTTTTTGTGATTACTTCATTACCCAGTGAGGAAAATAATAAAAAAATAAAATGCGTGGAAATTGGAAAACCTTAAAAATTCCTTGAGATATTGTATTTCAAGGAACTTTTAAGGTTTTTCGATTTCCACGCAGTTTTACTATTCTCTTCACTGGCTAATGAAGTAATCACAACGTTATTGCAAATAGATAAAGTTATAATAATAGTATTACAATTCTTACAATAAGCCATAATTTCAAAACAAAGACCATTATCTATTAGCCATGTAAAAGAGCAGCCCGCAGTGGCAACACAAACCAAATATTTACCGAGGCGGGACGCCTACGTGGCGAAATGACACCGAGAAACTTATTGTAAACGCGAGTAACATTTGAAAAGGAAATTTAAGAAGTTTCATCGAGCAACGAAATAGACCATTAAGCAAGATTATTAAAGAAAAATAAAAGTAATAAAACAAGTCATGCGTATCGTGTAGAAAAGAGGATGTAGAGGCCGCTCTGGAGGGAGGGGTCGGGAAGGGCGGGCAGCCATCCGTCCGCCCAGCCAGTCGCTAGTCGACGACGCTCGCGTTGTGACGCTGCTCCCGCACTAGTCGACGCTCTGAGAACTTTACCCCAACCGAACTCTAGTTTCCTCTGGCCGCGCGAACCTTCAAACTAAGTGCGCGCGTGAAAATGTGATTCCAGCTTTTTTTTTAAACGTTAAATTTTTTAACACCATGGCGTTCAAAGTTATTTTAAAAATATTCAAATATATTCTGCTGACATTTTTGCTTATGTACTATGATAGTAATGTGTTGAGCAGCCAAGTGCCAACTGCTGATAAAATTCCAATCGGTAAGTTGTTAAAAGTTATGCATTAAGTTATATTGTAAATAAATTTAAGTAGTTACCTTCAACACCTCCAGGACAGTAAACTTTATTTTTCATTGGTAAGTTAAGGGTTATTTCAAATTAATACAAAAAATGAATGTGCTAAAATACGTTAAAATCGTGTAAGTAATTAGTTTTCGAATACAATTCGGAGATAATTTCAACTTGCTAAGTAGGCTAACAAGAAGCTAGAAAAATAGAACTTCTCTCTGTGTTTGATTAATTTTGAGCTAATAAAATTTAGTTTCTGAATGAAGTACTGAGTTAAGATGGTAAAGAAGGAGCTTTACAGTCTACGGCTTAATCGAATAAAAAATACACAAAAAACTGTAGCAAGAATATAAAACCTCATGGTTCAATCGTGGTTTGACTGTTGTAGTCAAAGCATACGCATAAATGTATAATGTCTATCTAAAATATAATTAGACTAAAAATAAATAATATCGTGTGTCTATTGCTTTCTCAACCGTAATTTTTCGTATGGTTTGCAATTTGGAACGTACTGATAAGGGTGCATTGGTGTTGGAACCCAAAGGGAAATGATTAAACTTAACATAAACTTAGTTTGGTATTATGTTGCTCAGATACTTAACTTGTAGGTAGACCGATACCAGGATATGAAATGTCCACAATAGGAGACTTCAGGAGTTTAAAAGTAATGGTAGGATATTACTTATAAACACCTGAAATCCACGGTACGAATTCTTTTTACACATGAATTTACAATGTTTGATATCAATTTTGTGAGATCCTTTACTTAATAAAAATCATAAATTAATTCATTCATTGTCAGACAACGCACACCAGGGGTCCTCAAAGCTTGAAATTTTGCACAAGTAAAGTAGTAGTGGTTTTGCAATTTTGTGTTTTATTTTACACACATATGCCGAAAGTAATCACTAAGGAAGGATTATTAAAAATTCATCTTCTGAAGGGATGAAAGTTTGTACATGATAGTTCGTCACTTTTGCCGATGGGTAATACCATCTTATTTTATTTCATCATTCGTATTTCAAGAGTAGCCGGTTCTAAAATGCATTATAATATTTTACCTGGTTGTAAAAGAAAATGGTGCTAATTTTCAAAGCAATCCAAAAAAGCTCGGAGAGGTTTGATATTGACCGTTTGAATAGGGTTTGTAACTTAACGATTTGCCTCGCAGTATTCATAAATAACTTGTACCTATTTTTTACTAGGACACTTAAGACCCAATAATTTCAGGCCTTTTCCGTTCAATACCTTACTGTGATTGATACCTAAAATTACATAACTGTTATGTATTGTATAAACTGTTCCAACACATAACGGTCTATCTTCGTAAGTCATAAACGTTTGCTAATAAATAAACCTCTGTATTATGAACAACCGTCAAAAATTATTGATATTACCACCAGGCTTGGAAAACAAGTGGCCGGAGAGTGCTTTTATTAGTACATATGGATTACGCCTACGCCATCCTTTCGACATAATCTCTTGCCAGCCTCTTACGACTCCTAAAAGATGAGGAGATAGGCTACTCCTTGCCGGTAACAACGCAGCACTGTAATTTTTTAAACGCGTTACATTATGAGAATGCTGAATAAAGGACAAGTTGAGCCTACACTCAAGGGAAATTCCAAAGCTAGTTCTAAATTTCGAAGTGATTGAATTTCTCGGGTTCGATTATCCCGGAATCTTGTTAGGCCATCTTATCTCATTTGCTAACTCAAATGCTTTGTCAGGCGTCCTGGCCCATTCTTAGGGAAAATAAAGACAAAGATATTCTAGGAATAGACACTATATTCAAGTTTTTGAGGTTTGCATAATACAGGTAGGTTTATTATTTTTATAATTATTTATCTTAATTTAATATAAAAAAGTTTTTGAGGTTCTGTTTATGAAGTATGTAATTGAATTGTTTTTATTTCCCTAATTCATCAGCTAAAACATTTAAATGCTGTAAAATATAGAGTTCTACTAAGAGCACAGATTTATAAAACACTATCAAAGCATTACAAATTTTGTTACGGTGGAGTTTCTTGGCCATTCTTCTTCATAAGAAACTACCTTTTGAAAGTGTCGACTAGAATCAATTCTATTTTTTTGTAAATTTTGACGTTTAAAAGTGCCTTTTATGTGCCAATTTGAAATAAATAATTTGACTTTACGCCCGGTAACAATAAGGGTGCCCGCCCACGAGTGATTTTATCGGCGTGCTTCTCGGCGATTTTTGTCAGAAAGAATACATTCACACAAAAATCACCGAGAAGATCGCCGAAAAAGCGCTCGAGCACCCTAAGGGTTTCTTAAAAGTATGGTCTGCAGGTATAGTAATTATGAGGCAGGTAATTAAATAGAACTATGTGAAATAACATCATTCATTAGGTTTCACATCATTAATTACTATCTACTTCTTTAAAAGTATTTTTTAGTTTCACATATTTTGCAAGTATGAACATACGAGTAATTATACAGACGGACATTTTTTATTTATTTATAAACCCAGTAGGTAGGTCCTAGTTATGGTAGACTCGTTAGCGTACGCGTAAATAGAATTAAAGACAACACACGCCATCACAATGGGGTGTGTCTGAAATCAATCGGCTAGAGAGCAGTTGATTAGAGCTTCAAGACTAAACAAACTCTATTTTGGGACGGCGGCGCCGGTAGGTGCAATTTTAACCATCAGAAGTTGTATCAAGCTTGATACTATAGTCTTTATTGAATTTGTCAACAAAGGTCCGATGGAATTATTATTTGCGCATAACTAACTGGAAAATGCATGAAAAACCAGGGAAAAGTAGGTATTGCTATTAAAAAGTTTCATTAACCAGTGAGTATGTAGGTTTTTGTAAGTAGATTGCGATTTTCTCAAAGATATTTCTTTTCTTTTTAACCTTCTTATTTATTTTACATAATTATGTTGGAAGTTAAGTAATTGCAATGCTAACTTAAGTTATTTACTACCTTGCTTCAGTTATTTCAAGCTAACTTAATGAAAGGTAACTTTCAAGGCAGCCAATCAAATACGAAATTTTCTTCAAGCCTTTGTTTCTAAGCTGTAGAACGATATGTAAAATGTAAATTTTATGTTTTAGTTGAAAAGACTTTACATACTCATTGACGTGAGTGCGGTTGAATGGAAATTAACACATGTTACACTACTTTTAGGCATAAACCTAACAGGAACGAAGTTTTTGGTTAGGCATGCCATGCCTTACCTGCCATCGCCAGATTAAAAATTGGTATAATACCAGGATTTCTTGTACATCGCAGGCGTTTTCAGAATGAAAACGCCTATATTTATTTATAGTCGTTTAGTTGCAAGAAATAATGCATTTTTTTTATTGCGGGCGCCTTTTTTATCTTACTCTTAAAATCTCGAATATTCTTTGATTGTATAAATTCAATTCAAGTAACCCAAAATTAGCTAAGGGATAAAATGTTGAGGGTAGAAGAAAACAAACATTGTAGCAGGCCAAACCAAAGCTAAAGATTTATTTCCAAGAAAGTATTATACGGTTTTGACAGGCGTTGTAATCAGCTGGTTCGCTTGCCGTACAGGATTTCTACTAACTGCGACACGTGCAATCGATTAATGAGTGGCGAAAGATTAATGATGCCGAATAAGTTCGGTCTTCGGTTATTTCTCCGCCATCCAGTAGATTCTATTTGCACAACAAGTTTTAGTAGGTACTTGACGGGTTATTGCGAACGTTTTCATCAAAAACGGCACGTTTCATGATAATATTACGAGAATCCAAAAAATACTTGTATCCTTAGCGATTTTGAGACCATTACTTGGTGACTACGGTCTAATAATATTTAAAAAACAATCAACAGGGCAAGTAATCTTTTCAAAGCTTAGTGTTAAAAGGCAAATATTTAACTGCACCTCAAATATTTTTTTGAACATCAAAGACACCCCCCCCCCCCTTAAACCTTTATTAATTATTGCGCTTCTTTATTTTTATTACGCAATGTGTACGCTTCTTTTAACCTCTTTATCTAATGTGCTTTCTTAAATATATCTGCTAATCATTGCCAAAAAACTATATCTAAATATAATGTCTTGTAATGTGGTTTAAGACATTTATTTCTCAAAAACAGAATACAATTATTCACTTAGAATAAGAAACACTGGTTGCATACATAAAAACGAATAAACTATGATAATTATAATAGATCGAGTTATGAAGGTCTTTAGAAATAAAAAGTTGATATTTTTACTTGATGTAGGTAATCTGAAAAAAGTATTGAGACTATGTATGTTTTACCACCTTTAAGGCGAGGTTATTCGGGCCTGTAGGCTTTAGAAACGCTACCTCCACCTCCTACAAATTCAGCGCGAATGATTTATTTACGGTGAAAATCCATGCCACAGTATACAATATTTGCAGTTAATCAACTGAATTCATTTTTTTCTTAAGTTGGATTGGTTTACCCATAGGTTTACCTTTGTGGTAGTAGTTCTGCGAATAGTAGACCTAGTGAACACAAACTATTTTGCAACAATTAAATTTAACATGTTTTTTAACCGACTTCCTTAAAGGAGGAGGTTATATGTTCGGCTGTATTTTTGTTGTTTTTTTTTTGTGTTTGTTCACCGATATCTCCATCGAATAAGAACCGATTTTGAACATTCTTTTTTTGTTATAAAGTGTATGATCCCGATGTGATCCCATTGCCACCAAAACAGAATCTGACGAGGGGATCCTATAAAAATCGAGGGAAACTCTCGAACTTTATAGGCAAACCTATAACGATTTGGATATTTTTTATAGTAAGTCGTGCATTTGCTACCGAAAATCACCATTTGGTGAAGTGGTACTGATGATAGAGACCACAGATGGCCACCGGAACCACATAATGATAAGTATTTAACGGGATACGATTCGATTAGGTACTTTAATATGGTTGCTAAGCAATTTATGCTCGTTACAATGCATATGGTGAGTGGCAGTTCTCCTGGTTCTTACAAGGAGAACTCCTCAACAATTAACGTCCCAGCATCGGGAAAAGCGATATTTTGTAAAAGGTGATGAGCACTTGACATTAGACTATTGTAACCTAAATAAATTAAAAACTGACCCACTAAAAAGTGGAAAAAAAAAACTTTTAATTAAAAAAAATAACTGACTTCCAAAAAAACTACAAAGTGAAAAATAACTCTAATTTTGGAAGTCGGTGGCAAAAACTAAAATACAGATCCAAAGACACCGACTTTGATTAAAGTTATTTTTCACTTTGTAGTGTTTTTTTGGAAGTCGGTTTTTTTTTTAATAAAAAGTTTTTTTGGTGTTAAAAACATGTTAACAATTTGTAGGCCAGCTAAAAAAAAAAAATAACTTCACATGACATAACGCCTGTTTTCCCCGAAGGGTTAGGCAGAGGTGTACTTATTACGTACACACACGTTTCGCCAGTTACATTTAAGTCCCATGTATTAGGGGGCGAAACAAAAAATAACTAATAGGTTTAATTGGCAGAGGTAAGTAACGCTGCAGCCTAGTTTTTTGATAAGAAGGTGGTCCCAGGTGCTCCATCAATGCCTACCTAGTAGTTAAAGGGCCGATTCCAGTGGTAGAAATCCAAAAGTGAGGAATTTAGTGCATTTTGAGGAGCTATTCTGCTCATCACGCCGAACATCCTCATCAGATTTTCGCCAAATTTCTATGAGACCAACTTAAAGTTACTTACCTTTCAAATAAAAATAGAACCATTGAAATCGGATCTCATAAGGCGGCCATTCAGTAACCCCCTTTTTGCCCCTTTTAGGAGAAAGTCCCTCCAATCAAAAATTTCCGACGACAAAAAAATTTATGAAGTCGTAAAACATGTATACCAAGTTTTATCTAGATCGGTTGTAAAATACGACCTGTAGAGGAGTAAACAAACTTACAGAGGAAAGCAAATTTTGCGACATGAAGCAGAGACGCTCCGATCGCTTCGCTCGCTCTGTCAATTATTTAAAATGTCCTGTGTTCCTAATGGGCTTTTCTACATCAGATAATGACAAATTAAATGAAATTGTTTATTCTGTGAATATGATATCGGAATCACTTTTAAACGTCATATTATAAAAAAAAATAAGCAGGATTGACTCGACATTTCTTATCTGACTAACTCTGAGTCTGAGACAAATGGCAAAATAAACTCAGATGTCAAAGGCTTTAAACTCGAGACATAATCATGGTCAGGTCATGTGAAAACCATGTAGATTGTGTCTGAAATTGTCTTTTGAGGAACGAACCACACACATTTGAGTGAACCAGTCCAGTCGTGCAAGCATTTGTCAGTAATCGTGTATATCAACTCGGAATTTAAGGAGCTCAACGACTCTAGGAACAATACCAAAGAAAGGACATTTGGATAGGCCAAAGTAACTGAGAAAGAAAGAAAAAAATCCATATTCACAATAATTAAAGTATTAATCATGTCATTTTGTATATAATATTCGTCAATTAATATATAAAACGTATATTATGATGATTTTGTATAATTATTAAAATGTCAAATTTTACGGTTTTGTCTCAAGGCTTAGCAGAGCGAGTAGCTCAATCCCAAGCATTTTTGTCTTTTACATAATCAAAAATGTTATAGTACCCTTTTTACAAAGTTTGGTTTTAATACAGCTTTGGGTAAGTTTCGAATGTCAGTGGGAAGTTTGTTGTAAATGCGTATACATTGACCCATGAACGAGTTGCCTACTCTTTGGAGACGAGTACGATGTACAGGAAGATTGTGTTTATTTCTGTTATATAAACTATGAATATCGGATTTTCTTCAAATTTGATATATTTTTGTGTACATACAATGGGTTTTTTAAATATATGACGGATGTTCGAGCAGTTGAGACACTACGTGTCGCTGTTGAATCCTCATCTGTTGGTCCTCTATCATGGGCGTGTACGTGCAGGTGTTTGAAAAATAATACTCGCAAAATAACGTACTTATTTTACTCACAAATTGTCGCAACAAAATTTAATCATAAAAAATAAGGATTACAATGATTGTCACTGATTAAGTCAATGAACAATATTTTTAAGCTTGCATTTAGAGCCAATGGATTTATGCGTGTGCACCGCGTAACGATCGTATCAAAAGTGATCCTTCCGCCGCCATGACACTCACAACCCCATTCGGTGTTACCCGCTCTAAATAAAAATACCACCAAAGAAATAAATTCTAAGCCACAGACTAAAAATAATGAATTAAAACTTTAAAAAAGTGTTAAAATAAGTCGACTTAACCATCGCGCGCCGTCACGGCCATCCTGCATCTTTACACGTCCTCGTGTGTTTTCTTCATTATCTGTGGACAAATGAACAACCAAGTACATACACTTGCAAAACTCGGTCATTGTGACCAAACCACAATGAACATGAATAAGAGACAGTTTACCAAAACTTGACACCAATAGTTATCTCAATCGTTACTATTAAAACCGAATGGATACTAAAACAGTGCTACATAAATGAATGCGCGCCATAAAAGCTGGCCTCATGAACAATTGCCACACAGTCATAGTGCTTCACAGGTTTCTTCAGGTGCCACACAGGCTTACAGGTGCCACACAGGCCACATGTGCCACACAGGCCACATGTGCCACAAAGACCACATGCGCCATGCAGAACCCATGTGCCACACAGGCCGCATGTGTCATCCGGGCCACATGCGCCATTCAGGCCACATGCGCCACACAGGCTGCATGTGCCATCCACGCTGCATGCGCCTTTCAGGCCACATGCTCCACACATGCCGCATGTGCCATCCAGGCCACATGCGCCATTAGGGACACATGATCCACACTGGCTGCATGCGCCATCCAGGCCACATGCGCCATTAGGGACACTTGCGCCACACATGTCGCATGAGCCACTCAGGCCATATGCGCCATTCAGGCCACATGCGCCACACAGGCCGCATGTGTCACATAGGATCCGGGTGCCACACAGGTTGCAAGGGCCACCCAGGGCCCGGACGCCACACAGGGTCCGGAAAATCAAATAAACTTACCAGCGAATACGCCGTTATAGGTACATTTTTACTCTATGCTAAGTCATTTACTTTAGAGCCTACATCACAAATAGACTATTTCAATCTTAAAATAATAAAAAATGTTTCAGAAATTTTAACTGAGAATCCCAATGAAATTGAGCCCCATCTAATCATAATAATTGCACAAAAAAATATGCGTGCGTAGTTTTAACATTCACTTCACGCTGAACAGCTTTTAGAGCATAATAAAGTCGTTAAAATATTCCATCGAAGCTTGACTTCATACTAACTCGATAGCTTCGATTAACTTCTCAATCCGTAATAACGAGATGATTATGGGTGCGACCTAGTGCTTTCGGCGCCGGCAAAATATCCACCTCCACACGGCCGTGATACCATAATATTTCTTTCAAGCAATATTATCTGCTACGAGTAGTATGCTAATATCTGCTGAATCTGAAAACATTCGATATTGACGCAATTCATTCCATCAAAGCAATTTCTATAGAGCTCAAATAAACTTTCTAAAAAACACTCAACTGAGTCTTAAGAGGACGTTTCAGTGTTTCACAAAATAAAAAATCGGTTTGAGTGACGTAATAACATTCGCCTTCAAATTCTGTCAAAATGTGAATAAAGATCATATAATTATTTCGAATTATTTTACTACGCTTCCCGAGTAAAGCAAAAGCCCAGAAAAATATTATCTCGTTGATAAGGATTATAATTAATTCAAAAGCTTGAACCCTTCGGCGAGTTGTTAATTCGCGCGTTTGACCTTTTTTATTTTATTTACATTCAGCTGCTTTTTAATGAAAATTGTATTCTTTTGAACCGAACTTAAAATCGTGGTCATAATTAGTCCCGTTTCTAATAATAATTCAATGATAAACTGCCTTGAGACATAGAATGAGTGTTTAGGTATGCATTCAATACTGTGCCGGGGTAAGCACATAATAAGGAAAACTTACCCAGCTATTACTATAATTATCCTCCGAGCTACTTTATTTGTTGTAGGTAAGTTCATATTAAGCTGGCCATTAACAATCAACACGGTAGGTGTTGCTTCCGACCAAAGCTCCCACAAAATTACTCTATAAATTAAAATGGTGTTGGCCATAATCCGCACCTCGAATATATCACGAAAAATACGTAAAACTATAATAACGTAGTTTTATCAGATTGTAACAAAAAATTGTGAAGGTACCTATTGTATGTAAATTAATTGGGTGCATATCAGTTTGTGTAATATTCTCCATGACAGTTTTTTTAAGCACTAAAATAATATGTACATAAATAACAACTTTACCTAATTAATATATATAAATAACAAAATTATATCCTAATTAAACTAAAACAATTAACAAACAAAAATGTGGCGTCAAAAAATCCTCTGCATCGCTGTACACTGGCAATGTAGTAATGTAGGTACTCAAGAGACTGGCGGCATTGCCACGTTGTATGGCAATACTTAGACTCTGGCCAAGGTAAAAGCCAGCCCTTGGGTCACGGAAAGTGTCAACCAGCCGTTTGGAGATTTCTTTGAACAAAACATGAGCACTCGGACCCCATGGCCCGAGGGTTTCAACCACAAACTGGTCGAAAATAAAATTACCGATAGGTTTTATTCTACTTTCGCCGCGTGAGATTTTTCCCAGACGCAGCAGCAGCGCCAGCACAGCACGCGGAGTCAGGAAGATGGGATGGCGCAAGAGTATCGACACAATAATAAATGTAATATTATTTGGTCCATTTTAATGACTTTGATTGTTTGTTTCACATAATTTTGGTTAATACGTAAAGATCAAATAAATTGTTTTTATAAAACCACTATCTCACCGTCATGCGCCACCACAATTGGCCTTTTTATTTAAAAACTGAATTCAGCACGGATATAAAAGGATCCATCACCAAGTCGCGAAGCACATGTTTTTCCCGTCTTTACTATATTTTTTCGTACTAGAATTTACCGGTAACGGAATTGTTATAGAGATACCGATAGGCAAAAACTCATTTATATTTAAAGTTTTTAGTTGAAAACCAAACGTATCCCTGTTCTGTAAACACGTTTGCCTGCGAGGCATTGCAGTTTACATCGGTTTTTGATACATACCTACCACAATTAAAAGTCGTTCCCCTGAAATTATTTTTGCCCTATTGATTTTGAATTCAACGCAGTGTTTAATGATATACAGAGACAGAGTACAACTCCCAATAACAATTTGTATCTCAACCACTTATGAAAATCCGATAGTGTAGTATCTTCGCCCACAGTTTACAAATCCGCTTTCAAGCTTCAGGAATGCGTGTGAGTGATTATGCAAACAGTTTGCAGTAGGAGCGCAAAGACAAATAGTAATACTGAATTCATGTTGACGATCTTTAACTAACCGAATCTCAAAAAGCAGCCAAGTTTTGGGTACTTACTGATGTAGGTATGATGGAATTCACGAAACTGCTTAAAATGAAATAAAAATAACAACTTTCTATATAGTAAGAGTTAAATTTTATTTACATACGATTAAACTTGCAATAAAATCTTATTTTATTACTAATACGAAGATTCAATCAAATTCGTTTTATTTTCTATAAGTGATATAATAGTAATACCTATTGTTTAAAAAAATCATACTTTTTAGGGTTCCGTAGTCAACAAGGTACCCTATAGTTTCGCCATGTCCGTCAGTCTGTACTTCTGTCCCCGGCTTAGCTCAGAGACTCTTAGTACTAGAAAGCTGTAATTTGGCATGGGTGTACATAATATTAATGACGCTGACAAAGTGGTAAATAAAAATCTTGAAAAAAAGATGTATGTAGGGTACCTAAAGTGGGAATTATATTTTTTTTCGCGTCTATTCCATATTATGGGAAATCGTTGGATAGGCCATTCAAAAATATTACAGGATTTTGAAAACTATTTTTCGATTCAAGGATCCTTTTGCGTAATATTAAGATTTAAAATGCAAATTTTTGTTAGTCAAGTGCCAGCTAAATGGTAGTTTTTCGGTATGTGAAAAAAATCATGGCAGTAGTATAAACAACGAAATTAAAAGTAAAACTATCCCAACTAAGTTATAGGCTTTACAAATTAACGAGTAATTGTCAACCAACTTACATTTGCAGTTTGAGAATTGACCGTGACGTATTATTACCGACGTATGAGAAAACATGTTTTTCAACTACAATGTTAAGTTTGTTTTTTGGATTAACTCATCCTAACTACGGATCCCTTCTTTGTGCGTGGTCCGACAAGCACTTGACGGGTTAAGAATTTGATGTTGCCGCCAATAATGTAACGGCATTGATAAAGAGCGCATAGGTATTCATGTAAAATTCAGTACCTCTCACTTTAACCTCTCTGAAACAATCAAAATCTAGTCTTAAGAAATTAACTCAAACGAAACAGAAGACGAGCTTCAAATACACAAGCATTTTAAATTTCAAATCTTGCATTCAATTATGAAAACGATCTTTTGAAATTAGGGAGTCATAAAACTGTGACATTTTCTTATTTTAATCAAAGCGAGGGCCGCTATGAAAATTGCTGTCCCAAAAATGTATGGAAGAATTTTTATTGTATATAATAATATTCACGGAATTATCAATAATACCGTGTATATTCGAAAGAGATATAAACGCGGAAAAATGTGAACTTGGGAAGAAAATTGCCGTGACACTTTTATAACACGCGTATCTATAATGGAATAGTCTACATAATATAGTACTGCGTCATTTATTGATCACTTATCACATACTTACTTTGTTAATTATTAATCTAAATTAGTATGTTCATATTTAAGTATTGGGGGGCCTGGTGACCCGTAACACAGGTATTTTATGCCTGTTTCGGGCACCAGTCTCTCACAAATGCTAACCCTATTTTTTTAGATTAAGTACCTTCTGTCCAAACCAACATTTGTGATGAGAAAATAAATAAATCTATCTATCTATATATAAAATTCAAAGTCCTGACTGACTGACTGACTGACTGACTGATATATCAACGCACAGCCTAAACCGCTGGTCCTAGAGACATGAAATTTGGAGGGTGTGTTCTTTGTAAAGAGTAGGTATCCACTAAGAAAGGGTTTTTCGAAATTCCACCTCTAAGAGGGTGAAATATGGGATGGAAGTTTATATGAAACTCCGTCAGTTTTGAAGTTAGGATCTTCAAATTTGGTGTACTCGTATAGGCTGACGATTAAAAAATAATAATATACGTGTGTCAGCGTTTTTGATAATTCTACCCCCGAAGGGTTAAATAGGGGGATGAAGTTGTGTATCAAAGTCCTTAATTTTCACAGTAAAAATCACTAAATTTATTATCTAGGCTTATGGTTGGAAGCTAATGCAACGGTGTTGATAGAATTTCAACCCTTAAGGGGTAAAAACGGGATAAAATTTTATTTTTAATGAAAGTTCTTTTTAAGTTAAGTTCACTAATATTTCGGCTTATGGTTGGAAACTATAACATCCACTAAGAAGAGATTTTTCGAAATTCGACCTTTAAGGGGTGAAAAAGGGGGATAAATCTTATTCCTTGAGTTATCAAACCTGAAACTTGGCATGAATACTAACCTAAGTAGATTATAAAGTGTGACATTTTTTTTTAACTACCCTCTAAAGGGGGATTTGCGGTTGTCAGTTTGTATGAAAGAATTTTAACGCGCGGTCTGATTAACTCGAAACTCAGTATTTATACTGTAAACCAAATATAAAGAATAAAATTGATCAGAGTTTTTAGAAAATGTATCCCTAACGGGGTGAAAAGGGGTAGTCAATTTTACAAGGGAGGATTCTACTGTGTGTTTGAGTGCGTAAAAAGAGGCGATATAGTTTGTATGAACAGAATCTTATTTCTTTTGATATATAAACTTGAAATTTGGCCCGAGTACTTATTTACATAACATCACGCCTGCAATCCCCAAAGGGATAGGTAGAGGTGTACCTTTAGTAAACCCACTTTCGCCAGTTCTGTTTAAGTCCCATGTAATAGGGGGCGAGCCTATTGCCATCAACCGGGCATAAATCCAGACTTGGGGCTGCTACTGAGAAATTCGTAATGGAAAATCCAATAACACTTTGCCCGACCTGGGAATCAAACCCACCCCTCATGCTCAGCAGTCGTGCTTGTGACCATTAGACTAACGAGGCAGTCGTTACTTGATAGAAATAGAGAATACTATTTAATAATAAAGATCGTAATAATTAATACTACACCATTTAAAGGAGGTTGAGGTGTTGCTGAAATATTTTTTAGGGGAAAGTACGAAATCCAAGCGAACGATTGATTCCTTTTTCGGCACATTCCTTTTTGGACATATTCCGTTTTCGGCATATTCTTGTTTCGGCACATTTTAGTAAATAAATTATACTATGAAATACTTGTGGCTTTGCTTGCGTAATAAAATAAACTAATATTTATTAGTAAAATATTATATTTTAATCAATAAAATTAAAGACAAAAATTAAACAGTACCTACACGGATTACTTAAAATAATAATAATTGATAAGGTCCTCATTACAAAAATTACCTTACTATTTCACTGCCGTCTACCTTGTATTAGGTATCTGTTGTGGGTAAGTATAATTAAAATTTCAGGATAATGATGCTTTGTTGTATATAATGATTTATGCCGAAAATGGAATGTGCCGAAACAAGAATATGCCGAAAACGGAATATGTCCAAAAAGAAATATAGCGAAAAAGGAATCAATCAAGCGAACGAAGTCGTGGGCGAAGTCCTGACTGACTGACATCAGATTTTTTTTATTATTATAATAATAATTTTATTTGAGAATATAATATATTTACATTCCATACATTGTAGGCGAACTCTAAGATTCGGTTTTTGAAAATTGGATCAATATTGTCAGGCTGAAAAGCTAGTACATTATATTGTACCTCACACGGAGTATCAGACTCTGTTTTCACTATATTTAAAAGCATCAAATTTTAATGTTAAATTCTTAATTATCATAATTTTTCTACGTTCACATCAGTGGCGTATCCTTGTTGTGTGGAAATTGCTGTGTATTCATTGTAATTTCAAATAGCTTCCACGAGTCAAAATGAAAGTCAAAGTTTTTATTAGTTTTTGTTTTTTTTTTTGTTTGTTTATGTTAATTATGTACGCCATATATTGGCAAAACATAGTGCACATATTTTTGAGAATATATTATCTGTAACCATACTATTTTTAACCAAAATAAATGATTGATTGATTGATTATTAATGCGATTATTGGTGTTATATTACATGGTCTTAAAAATATTTTATAGTACCTCAAAAATCCACCTTATCAGGCATGCATTGTTAAATTACAATATTAGAAATTATTAGTAACTAGCTTTTGCCCGCGGTTTCGCCCGCGTGAATGTCGAAAAAAAACAGCTTCTCTCTCAGCAGCATTCCCCCAAAACATCTCGTACCCATATCTTAGTGTGGAACCAACGTAAGCGTGGTAAGCAGATAGGAGTGCACTTTGATTTACAACTTTACGGAGGATATAGATAACATATAAATACCGACTTCGTTTTGTACATACTTGTTCAATATACGTGTCCTCTTCATTTCATGTCTAAGTCTATTTGAAAAAAAAATTGTACTGTTTATTTTTTCTACGTTTTTGTTCTTAAATAATAATTTATCTATACCAACTTTTGAGTTATTCAAGGTACAGAAGTCAGCAGGTCAAACTACCCGAAACTGTCAAATTTTCCCAATCAACCTTGAACCTTAAGCTGTAGCGATAAAATTGAAAATCTATTAAAGAAATTTGACAGATTGTAGTAGCTTGATGTGCTGGCGTCTGTACCTACGCAGTAAAACTCCCGAAAACTTAATTACCCCTTTTTCCGATTCTCGAAATCTCCTTATACTCGTAATTCTTTTTTTTCTGTCAAAAGTATAAGCACTGAGTTTCGGGTTAATCGGACCGCGCGTTAAGATTCTTGTATACAAACTGTAACACTCCCTAAAATTCTTTAGAGGGGTGAGGGGTAGTTTTGAAAAACGCTAAAGTTATGACGAACTTTGTTATTTACGTACGTATTCTCGCTATGATTGAAGTATATTAACTCAAAAAATATGAAAAATCCCTTCTTAGGAGATGGCTAAAATTTGCAAGCAAATAAGCCGAAATATAAGTGATTTTAACTTAAAAAATAAACAACTTTAATTTAAAAAAAAAAACTATATTTTATCCCCCTTTTTCACCCATTAAGGGTTGAAATTCTAACAACATCATTGCGTTAGCTTCCAACCATAAGCCTAGATAATACATTTTGTGATTCTTACATTGAAAATTAAGGAATTTCCATACACAACTTCATCCCCCTTTTTAACCCTTCGGGGTGGAATTATCAAAAACACTGATTAACGTGTAAATTATTTTTCAATCGTCAGCCTAAACACAAAATTTGAAGATCCTAACTTCAAAACTGACGGACTTTCATATAAACTTCCATCCCCTATTTAACTCCCTTAGGGGTTAAATTTCAAAAAATCCTTTCTTATTCCTTGTCTACATTATAAAGGGAACCTCTTTGCAAAATTTCAGCTTTCTAGGTCCAAGGGTTTGCGCTGGGCGTTGATGAGTCAGTCAGTCAGTCAGGACTTGTCTTTTTATTTATATAGATTAATATCTATATAAATTAAAATACAAGATATAATATATTGCAATAAATTAACAGACATAATGTATATGAATATTACATTAATAAATACATATAATGGTCAGTCACATGAAATTTTGTCAACTAGGAATTTGTCAATGGTATAGTAGCATTTGTCTATTAAAACGACGAGTGGAGATAGATTGTACGTCCAACGCACCCTGGGAAGTCCAGCTGCCACCTTGCTCACTGACTAATATTGTAAACACGGCATGAGCTACCCTCTTATAGTTGTAACGATACAAGTGACGTAGGCAAGTATTGAAAAGTGCCTTCAGAAAATATCAGTCTTCAGGTATATGAACTGGTTAATTAATGTTGTATAGGTTCAGTTCGATAACAATGAAAGTTTCCGGAAACCGGTACCTTTCCGTAGTAAAACAACGAGAAGCGACTAAGACAATTCTTCCAAGAGAAAACAAGAGGAATCTTAATCAGAAGTCAATTCTATCAAAGTGCTTGGATCTCGACACAGTTGAGCACAATGCAGTGGAAGCATTTGGGAGTGATTTGCCGACAAACAGGCACGGAAAATGTTTCTCTTATGTATTAGTGAGGATCGACCCCTATTACATAGCTGTGGCTATTAAGATCTCGTGCTGCCCCGATAATCCTATCCACTCACAGAGTCTGAAACCCTCTTTGCCTTTACGTAGGATCTGTCCCACAGGGCAGATATAGAGTGTGTAACAAAATACCGTTTACAACCTGCGACGTTCCTAATCAGTATCGGATTACCAGTTGTTTACTTTTGGTACATTCTGACAGGCGATTACTTTGAATCTGTCACTTATATTAATATGACAAATGATGATTGAAAACACGCGGCTTTTAAAAGATGTTTTCTTAATACACTTATACTTTAAAATACAATGAGCAGAAAGCAAATGATGCAAGAGAAAGAATTAAGAAAGTCATGTAAGACTATCTTCATAAGGTTATAACTGGACTATAATATTTTGCTTGAGAAAAACTTAATTGTTCATGCATTTATCGTTCCAAACGGCAGTTTAACTGTCGCCGCAACACTTGGAACAATTTGCTCGCTCCGTTCAATTAATTCCCTGTGGTCATTTCAATATAATTATGTCACATTTTATTTTATTATTACTCAGTGGTGCGCCTTAGGTCATGTAAAATTAATGCTATTCAAGATAAAAAAAATCATTAGAGTATTCATTCATACACGATACGAGTATTACCACATGCAGATTATTTTTTTAAGTCAGTTTTTTATTCGAAAATGTGTCAACGCATGAATCTGTAAAAACAGATTCTTGCGTTGACACGTTTTCGAATCTTATTTTAATAACACACACGTAACATGACGTAAAATACTGGTATTCAGCTGCATCCGGTTAGACTGGAAGCCGACCCCACAAAATTGGGAAAAAGTTAGGCAGATGATGATGATTTTAATAATAGAACAATTCACATTATCAAGCGCTGGGCTTAAATGTGTCGGAGTTTAGTTTTCACAAACAAAATCCAAAACTCAAAAGATATCGTTTTTTTTTTTCTTTATGAAGTATCACAATTGGTGATAAAAGTATAAACAAACTGGCGCGACTTGTCGCGCGACGCGACACCAACAACTTCTATGAAAAATTGTCGCGCGAGTATGTAGAGGCCTTTATTCACATTACAACCTAGCCTTTTAGCTAATAACTATAAAATTAAGAAATCGTCCAAAGGCGTCTTTCTTATTCACTACAAGTTAAGGGGAAGACACTTGATTCACGTGTTCGTTATAAAAGTCAGCACTAGCACTACAGTTTATGTTCACACTGCACTAAACTAACTCAAAAGGTTTTACCCTATTTAGTCTTCGCACTAAATCAGTGTTGTCAAGGAGTTGTATCGCCTCGACATTCACGTGATGATGAAGTCTGTGTTCATGAGATTCTGCATATTTTTGTATAACTATGTTTATGAAACCCATCTTGAGGTCCCGGTGGAGGTCGTTGTTTCTAACGTACCAGGGCGCGTTGACTATATCCCTTAGTACTTTGTTTTGAAAACGTTGTATGATTTGACGATTGCTTTTGCTGGTGCAGACAAAGCAATCGTAAAGAAATAGAATAATTTTCCCAAAAAAAACTATGCGTGCGTAGTTTTAACATTCACTTTACGCTGAACAGCTTTTAGATCATAATATAGTCGTTAAAATATTCCATCGAAGCTTGACTCTATACTAACTCGATAGCTTCGAGTAACTTCTCAATTAAACTCAAGTAAACTTCAAAATTATGGCTGCGACCTAGTGCTATCGGCGCCTGGAAGATTTTTAGACCAATTTTCCACAATTTCAAACTTAATAACGTATAGATGCTTTGAGTCGACACGAGAATATTTTGTAACCGAGTCACATAACACGAGCAAATAAGTCACATACGTCGTGTCTATTGACAAGCGGTAGGTCTTAACGATAAAATACCGCGTTATTATACCGCGAGACGTGTAACCGTCACACACCATTATTCTGTTGCCTGCCTACATACACTATAATATTTTTCTGTCATAATATTTTTAGTTAGTAATACGCGAATTGGGATTGGGGAAGCAGGGACTTTTATTTTAATTAAAATGTGTGTTTCATCAGATAGTTTTGTAACAGACCTTCTTTTCAGTTCTTACCATTCCTGTCTATTTATTTCATTCGTTTTTGTATGTAAATTATGGTTAAGTGTAAGTTTTGGCTTTATTCGACTCGAAAATATGATGCTTATGTACTCGTTATTGGTTTCATACGTAACGTTTCAATACTTAATGCTTGCTAATATCTCAACGTGAACTCAATATTAAGCCACGCATAAAATACCTTCAGCATTAAGTTATCAGTAATGAATAACTTGAAGTGTCTACGCACCTGATGTTTTATTTTTACGGTTCCTTTGGGAATAACGTGAGCCGCACACATAATACTGAACGTAACACGTGGAAAGTATAACGTGAAAGTACTGTACAGATGTTTTATTTCGAGGCATTGCACAAACGCTCGCCCCGTCGATCTTTTCCCAGTTTACACAAATAATATTTTAAGCTGCTTTTACTTCAAATAAGATCTCGCATAAAATGGTACGCCTTTCTGGGAGATATTACACACAGTTCCTTTTACTCTCTTTTTAGATACACACATAAACTCATACCCCCTTATTACAAAACAAGGTTTATCTTCAGACCAAGGTTTAAAACATGGAGCCATTATTGAATTTCGAACTTTATTCCGACTACGATAAAGTTCCTAAACACAAAACTGACAACTTAGTACCGAACTTAGCTTTCAGTTTTGTATAAAGAACGGTATTTCAATCACTGTTACGTTCTTATTACAAAAACTGGCTCCTTGGTTTAAGCCATGTCAAAATATAAATCTTGATTTGTAATAAGGCGGCTAGACTCCTCATAGAAATATAGGACAATAAATATGAGTTTATGATCAACCTAGTCTTAATGTCATATACCTATGAGTATTACGAGGTTGTTTGATCATTTGAGCTGGACTTTGCAGTGTGCCTCTCCCTACTGCTTAAGGGCTCGGTCACAAAAAATGGCGCACTAGCATGTCCTCCACAGTCGCAGAGTCATGAAGTTGCACGGTCGTCGTTGCCGTCGACGACGCGCCGCTTGTCATTCATAGATATACTTAGTAGGAACGAATAAGCCACATTCGTTTGGATAGTACCTGTTTGTGATCTTATAGTTAAACCCAGCCCAGCTTCCCCCCTCCTGAAGCCCTACAGATTTCTAAATACGAATTGTTTTGTATGTGTGGTGTTAATTTGGTGAATGACTCTACCAAACTTTAATCTTAACTCTTATACCAAAACCTAAACCAAACTTAAAATGTACACAAGTTTAATCTTAGCTCGGGTGCCGTTAATTGTTGTCGGTTATGTTTGGCAGAATCGTCTCCTGATCATTTGCGCGTCAAATTGCATAAATTACGTAATTTCATTTCATTCTTGTTTCTTTCTATTATGATTGTATGTGTTCCTAGTATGTGGCGAAGGTCTAATTAGAACCTATAAGTGCAAATCAGTATCTTTTAATCAGTTTTCGTCCATGGAATGAAACAAAAACTGGCCAAGTGCGTGTCGGACAATGAACCATTGGACACTTTTCGATACGCACTTTTTAGCACTTTTCGGACGTCTAAAAATTAAAAAGATAACCACGAAATGCGGGCGCAAAATAGGCATTAGTTATAGAACTTCTTCTTCTTCGCTCGACAATCCAAGCCTAAATCACTATGCCTACGTGAATTGAAATCATGGATACAAATAATATAGCTATGTGAGGGTCTAGTCCGTTCATATTTATCTATTTACAATGACTTTATTTGTATCATAACTTCTTATAAAATAATCCCCACGAAATGACCGATATAATAAAATAGCATACCACGATCAAGACACTGCGCCCAACGCCTAGTATGAAAGAGCGATCCTGACCAATTCTCAAATCATACTGCAAGTCAATCATCGACTCCATGCGCACTCGCGCTAGCGCTCGGTGTTGTTGTATCAGACTGTCATGGTTAGCGGATGTGACGTAGCAGACACCGATAATTCATGTTCACGACACTCTAAACTAACAATGACATCTATGAAATCAAACTAACACTAGTTTCAACATTGAAGCGCTGTCGAATAAATAATGAGATGGTAATAATGTTGTTAATATGATTTAAGTAAATTACCTATTTATGTTAATTTTAAAACTACACTCGCGAGCAATAAACTGGAATCACTTCATCGTCCGCTCCTAGAAACAATTTTTTACAACTTCTATGCAAGGAACTATGGATTGTGGCATATCATTTGAAAGGCAATTTTGTTAGCTTTCTGCAATATCTTTCAATATCACAACCAAAGATTATTCACCTTATGTCATGGAACGTAAAACAAAAAACATCAATTTTTAAAACAAAACTCCATATTGTTTGGTAGTCCTGAAACCCTATAAAAAGGGGGCATTTATGAAAATTGATCATTAGTCCAATATTTCACGTCACTGGGAATACTGAAGCTAAAAGAAAATGGAAACCGCACCTATAGAAGCCGCTCAAGTCGTCATCCTAATCCGAGGATGGATCCTGTATGATGTGGGCTGGATATCTATTGAAGCAAAAACGGAGTTGATATTCGTACCTGGTGGAGGTCGGGGAGGGGGGGCTAACCGCAGAAAGATACATCAACGACATTCTGCTAGGCCATGTGCTCTCCTACGCCAGGTTTATTGGTGAAGATTTCCTGCTAATGCACGATAATGCCCGCTGCCACACCGCTGCAGTGACCAGACAGTACCTTCTAGAAGTCGAGATTCCCACACTAGACTGGCCAGCCTTCAGCCCTGACTTAAATCCGATTGAACATATATGGGACGAGCTGAAAAGGCAGGTACGAGGAAGATGTCCAGTTCTGGCGTCAAGACCTGAAAACTGCTTTAGTCGAAGAGTGGCAGGAAATCCCACAGGATTCCATCAGGAAACTCATGCAGTCAATGAAAAACCGTTTACAGGCAGTCATTAGGGCCATTAACCCTCCTGGTTAACACAAAATATTAAGGGGTAAATAACATAAATTGTAAATAAAAATTTCAAACTTCGACCTATTGCAATAGTTCTCTAAATTTAGAATTCTTTTTATAATTAGCCAATATGTGGTTTAGACTTAATATGAATTAGCCCTAATGCGGTTTAGTCCTAATGCATTTTAATCCAATGGAGATGTAGGCATACAAAATTTGGCAGTTTACGATTTAGAGTTTATGTGTATTAGATAAACCGCATGGAAAATAGGCTAGATGCATTTTAGGTATATAGAGAACAAAGAAAATCTACCTAGTGTCTACATGTTCCTAAAAACGAATGGACGCTCTACTGTTACCTAGATTTATTTTAATTTTAATATATTAAGTTCGCGAATTGATCCCACAACACATGCATATAAAAAAAGAAGTTACAAACTAAAACCCACTACGACAAAATACCAACAAACATACGACAAGTAGTTTGGGAGTTATGAGGGAACAGATGAACACATTAACTACATAAAATCATAACAGTCCTTTGACTTTTCCGTAGTCGAGTAAATGAGCCACTGATAGCAGTACCTTACGTGTCTCTTTAGGTGTTGGTCGAGCCTCTTGCATATTAGACTATTGATCGTTGTAACTGTACATAATTAGCCTATAATGTTCCCACTGCTGGGGCCTAGACCTCCATAGGCCTCCTCTCTGTAAGAGGGAGTGGGCCATAATCCACCACGTGGGCCCAGTGCGAGTTGGTGGATAGATACCGCATGTCTTCGAATTGGTTCTAAGACATGACGGTTTCCTCACGACATTTTTCTTTACCGTTTTGAGAGTAGTGGTGAAGAAATGAAATACCTACCTGGGTTCGAACTCACGACCTACAACTCGTAAGTCCGATACCACTATGGGCCACCACTGCTCTCATACGTACAATTAACTACTGATGAATCCTCATGTATAGTCAAATACTTGATTTATTTATTTTCTCTTCAGCCATTTTTAGCCTCGCCGTTTCAAATTGGTTTTAAATACTTAAAAAGGTGTCACATTGCTTAGAATTGCATTGACAGCATATTTATTTAAAATATCCATAGCATTATCAATATTTAGTCTTCATCATCATCATCATTTCAGCAGAAAGACGTCCACTGCTGGACATAGGCCTCCCCCAAAAGGAGAGGGGGCGGGGGTTGCCATAATCGCCACGCTTGGCAGGCGGGTTGGCGATCGCAGTATGGTGTTAAAATGCATAGAAAACGCTGCTGCCCATTCTCTAGTAAGTCCTTTAGTCGGCTTTTACGACACCCACGGGAAGTAATGGGATATTGCTATTCTTTACGTCCGGCACAACACGGTACTTAGTCTTAGTTACAGATAATCACGAAATTATCATCTCATTGACTTTTCGAAACAAGGTTTCAACTGTTTCCTCTTTACTGAAAATAAGCCAACGAAACTGAGTAAATATAACAAAGCCGTTCATCCAAGTACATTCAAACTTAAACAATGTACGCCCCGTCCAGTTTGGCTAGGTGATCAATTGTATTAAAGTTGACTCAGTTAAGCTACGCTCTAACAAAATGAAAGTTGTTTTAAGAAAGAACTAACAGGAGCACTATCATGTAAACTGAATGGAAACCTTGCTAAGTAGTTGCGAACTTCCTATAAATATTTTACTAAGGGCTATTGATAAACTATGGAACTTCAAATGAATTACAAGGTTTATAATCCTGAGTAATCCATCAAATGAAAACATGCGGAAATGAGCCTCCAAATTAAAACATTTTTTAATTGATAGCTTACGCTGACAGGTACTGGGCTTAAGCCGGCACTTTGTTATTAAAAACAAGTTTAAGTTCTTTCATTCATTAACATATTAATTACATTTATGTATTTTTAATTTCCATAAAATACCGACGTGTGAAACAGGCCCCAGGTAACCCTAGTTAGAACTTCAGAGGCAGGGTTCGCTCTAATAGCACATTAAACTGGACAATTGTTTAAACTCCAGTTGAAAAAAGAATGTAGCATTAAATAGTTGTCTGATTACTCTGACTTGGAACTGATAGCTTCTGCTTGGTTATAAAAGATCAAGCAGAAAATCCAAGTCAAGAACTTTTCGTTCACAAGTCGGGCAGGTAGTTCCAACTTCAGTTAAACAGGCGTACGTATAGATGAAATGACTACGCCATTTGACTGGAACAGAGCCTGACGATTAGTCGTGGGAATATTAGGCTGGATTCCGGCAACGAACTATACATAACTAAACACTTTGCAGTGTGATATGCCGTTTATAAACGCTCTATTGCATGTCAGGCGGAACTAGGGGAAAACCATTATTTAAATACTTGGAATTGGCTTTTACACCTGTTACCGTACTTATTAATTTTGTAAGAGAACTCTGCCCATTAGCATATCGATACCGTGTACCAACATCCTTAATTAAATTTAACGACACCGAACACTGTAATGTGTGGGAGAAACCGTTTACAATACACGTAATCTGTAGGCTTGAGCTAGAACGAGCCACGTATGCCATTATTGTGATTTAGAATGCGGCTGTTCTCAGAATACGAGCCAATAAATTAGATCTCAATCAGGCCGTAACCGCCATTTGTTATTCGTACTTCACATACGTGTAGGAGAGACAGTCCGAGACATTTTCATACCATACGTCAATAAATGAAAATGTACGCGTTTATATTGTGTTACCTTGAAAACAATTGGTGAAATATCATTATTTACTTTACCTTTAATGCTTTCTCATGAGTAAAGATGCGCGAATTGAGGTGTGGACACCTCAATTCGCGCATTGAAGCCTAATGAGCCGTTGACTCTAAACAATTGAGCAGTGGGTACATTAAACCAAGCATTACAAAGCTCGCATGCGATTGAGAAGTTTCGAATCACGATGAAATAATTTGCAACCTTATAGCACAAGCAGATAGCATCCAACCTCGGAAAGTTTGAATAAAAAGTATGCAAGAGCATTATCTCCAATCGCTCGAATCCTTTTCAGACCAACAAGGCGACTGTGTTTTTAAAAAGCAATTGCAAATAGTGATATAACAAAATACTAGAACTACTACTACTATTTCAAATGCAAATATTTCACACTTAGAAAATATGAAAAGTCCATAAACAAATCAGTCTTGCGTTTGAAACGAAACAACAAGTGTGAAAATAGAGTTCAATATCACTTTTCCTCGGTTATATTTTACTGAAAATCATGAATGGGTGTCGCCGTCGCGAGCGAAGGAGCCAGGCTAAGAGATGGCGCCCATTGTTTATGCATGAAGTTATTATTTACGAGCAAACACCGCCTCGACCCTATATCGGCGGCGGGAATGCCCGAGCCGGCCACTAGCGATATTCACTCTATTTGAAAACTTATTTTCAACTTTTTATGAAAACTGTAGTGAACTATTTATTAGGATTTCCTATGATAAGGCGACGATAACCGACTCATAATGATTTTATACTGAAGATCACGTCTAAACGAGTAGTGTTAATGATTTGAATAAAATATATGTTCAATTAGAACACTTTTTCAATAATTTAATATGTGAATATTTTAGATTCTGTTTATATTACATAGTGAGTTATGTCTAACGCGAATAAAAACAGAAGGGCGCAAAATATACCAAGCGTATTTTTCTGAAACCTTCACCAATTTAAAGATATTTTAATTATTGATCTTTTAGTATACGCTTATTAAAATACCTTTTGTTTTGTGTATAATAAATTAATAATGCGTCAAATGGGGGACAGCGCTCCTTGATGGGTGAGTCCTATTACTGGCTGAACTTACGATGCGTTGCGTGAACTCAGTACAGAACACGCAAGCTAACCATTCAAGGTCGCTGGCATATAATTATCTGAGTCTTAATAATGGTCCAATGAATAGTTAGACAATGGATCACTGTATTTTAGGCACATACACGGAGCGATGTGTCGAGTGTTATGCGCCTTTATCAACAAAAGAGATGTAGATTATATAAATCATCATTATCATTATTTGACCGACCAGTTTCCTGTCATAAGTTAGAAACCTCATTTACCGAATTGTTTATTCGAAAATATTTTCTAAAATGACGTTGGATTCCTGACTGCCTATTGTTCGAATCTGAATTATGTCAGATTAATTCAAATGATTTATTCCAGATATCCCCACCAACAAATCCCCACTGGTGGGGATTGTTATTTTATTTCAAAAAATCCCCACTGGTTAAATAAACTCAGCCTAGTGGGGATTTTTGGACCAGGTGTTGTTGTTTCTAAATTATTAAACAAAAAATGCGTTAATCAACACCTACGTTTAATTAGATAAGTAAGTAATTATGTCAATATTCTATATAATCAACTTTCATTATATTTTTTTTTTGCATTGAATCGAAACTTAATTGACTAGATTCAAACAAAAAGTATTTAAACATAAACCGCCTTATTACAAAACAAGATTTATATTTTGACATGGCTTAAACCATGGAGCTAGTTTTTGTAATAAGAACGTAACAGTGATTGAAATACCGTTCTTTATACAAAACTGAAAACTTAGTTCGGTACTAAGTTGTCAGTTTTGTGTTTAGGAACTTTACCATAGTCGGAATAAAGTTCGAAATTCAATAATGGCTCCATGTTTTAAACCTGGGTCTGAAGATAAACCTTGTTTTGTAATAAGGGGGTATAGGATCACGTAAATCTTGAATGTGAATTTATCTCATTCTTTCCAAAAAAATGGCACTGTAATGCTGCCATGCATTAACTCTAGTTGAGCATCTAAGATGAACTGGTCATCATCAAATCATTAAAATGTATGAAATCCTGTTTTATCAAATAATAAGACCATTAACTGCATACCTGCTAAAATTATCGTAAAGGGAGCTTATGATGATTTTTGGGTTCTTTCAAGGACCTTGTTCTACATTAACGTCACGTTCGGGATTATTTTGCTAGATATAAGATCGATGTTTAACAGAGCAAAAATATGTTATTGTTCGAATAAAAATTAAGGTACGACCATATGATTTCCTGAGTATAAATATCCTTCATGGAAAGATGAAGATCTTCAAATTACTGATTAACTAACTGAAAGTCAACAGAGTTTTCAAGCCTCAATAATCAATTTTTCACCAACCAAGCTGTTACTGATGCAAACAATAGTGAAACGACGATGCCGTAAGACGTGAAATATGCATCTTTGCACTATGAGGTGAACATGTGGTTAGCATGGCCTTAGCGTGCAATAACTTCGGTACATTGTATTCTGCCCCATTGTGAGGCGTTGATGCAGTATGTTAAATTCGAGTTTATCTATGTGCATTCAACCATGAATGCTAAGGGTCAACAAAGCAATATTTGACTCGATAAAATCGTCATATACCAAAGCAACGACGATCGGACGGTCGGTGTACGATCACGGACAAAAGTTGATTTACACCTCAGTTTATTAAATCTTTATTATTGAGTTAAATATTGATTTAAAATCGGAACAGGAGTAAAATAAAAGAAAATTAACTCTTAGCTATTATTTCAAATGCACTGGCATCCATACTTTTATTTAGAAGAAAAAGCTTGGGATTGTGCTAAAACTTGTGATAAAACTGGAAAACTTGACATTTTAATTATTATGAAAAATCATCATTATACCTATGATTTTATATACATACTGTAGCGGCATCAACATCGCCACATGCGAACTATGCGTCACTCTGACGTCACGCAAAATCCTGCATTGCGCAAGCAGAGTTTACCGTGCGACTAGCATATATACAACATCCCGACATCAACCGTCGGGCAGTTGCCCACCAGACACAACACCCGTTTGGTCGGTGGATCCTCCCTTTTCTATAGAGGATGAGTGAACTTTACACCCTCATACCTCTAAACATCTGCGCCCCGCGGTTTCACCCGCGTAAGTCTCGATCCCGTGTCCCGTGTCCTCCATACAAAAATTTATCAAAATTGGTCAAGCCGTCCGAAAAAGTAACAAACACGCACACACACACACTCACAAACTTTCGCCTTTATAAAATAAGTGTGATTGACATTGCCGAATATTATAATTATACAATATTACAGAAATATTTATTTTACTTTCATCATTTCAGCCGAAAGACGTCCACTGCTGGACATAGGCCTCCCCGAAAATGGGGAGGGGGGGGGGGAATTCGCCATAATCGCCATGCTTGGCAGGTGGGTTGGCTATCGCAGTATGGTTTTAAAAATGCATAGAGAACGCTGCTGCCCATACTGTAGTAAATCCCTTAGTCGCCTTTTACGACACCCACGGGAAGAAATGGGGTGGTGCTATTCTTTACGTCCGGCACCAATATTTACTACTTTATTATATTGTGAATGTGAGGAGTTTTCTTTAAATATTTACCTTTTTTTCCCAGTTATTTTTAATGATGGTCTGGCATTTTGAGCACTTATGCGGCCTACCCAAATGTCCTTTCTTTGGTATTGTTCGTCGAGTCATTGAGCTCCTTAAGTCTTGAGTTGAGCTGCACAATTACTGACAATGCTTGCACTGATCGGTCATGGTTCTTTCCTCAAAACACTATTTCAGACCCGGATCTACACGGTCCTCACATGATCTGACCAAGATTATGTCTGGACTATAAAAGAGACTTTGACCCCTGAGTTTGTTTCGGCATTTCTTGTCAGGGGTAGTCAGATAGGAAGTCTCAACTACATCTCGCTTATTTTTTATTTATATTTTATAATATGACGTGTAAAAGTGATTCCGATATCCTATTTACAGAATAAACGATTTCATTTAATTTCATGTAATTAATATGTTTGTATCAATTTAGATGATATTGTTAATTACGTAAAAGTAGCAGCGACTTTTGTCTCTGACCGTACCTATTGATTTTGGCACCCACGCTATTTATTTTTGATAAGCGTGTATCATTTCAAATCATTTTGTAAATTCGACAGGTGTTTGTTACAACACTTACCTAAAGTGTTGTGAGCTACAGCTTTCAGAGATATTTAAAGGTATTACTCGTAAATAAACTGGTAAATTTACCTATCTATTTCAATTAATTTTTACTTCATTTTTAGTAGGACGGGTGGTAGTTTTCTTCTGTACAGTAGGTATGCGATTTTGATATGGATGAATTTATCTTTATAGAGGTTTGATTAGTATTTAAGGTGTCAATGGATAAGGTTCCTCATTCACAGAATATTTACCAATTAAAGTAGTGTGAATGTTACTATGCTGGCATAGTAACATTCACACTACTTTAATTGGTAAATATTATGTTATATAGTAACAATAATATTATTTTATTTTAACTTTTCTTTGAGTATACTCAAAGACAAGAAAGTTAAAATATAAAAATATTTTTTTGTGCTAGTATGCATAATTAACTAGTAAATGTTACAAGGTACCAGTTTTATAATTCTTAATCGCTTTTACTACACGTAAACTAATGTACAAAAGTTGTTTCAGCGCTGCGCTGCTAAATTCATGTTTTAATGCCGTACTTATTACCTACTAATACGGTATTATAACATGTATTTAAGAACATTGATTTTTATACCACAAATAATATAATATTATGAAAGGCAACGTAGATTCTATGTCAAATCATCTTTGCCGTTAGGTTCACTTTAATTAATGAACAATGCGCAGCATACTTCAAAAAAATCTGAGTGTCGGGAATAAGGTGTGGTAATTTTGTATTTATTTTAATTTTGTTTGTTTATTTGTGCTGTAATAATAAGCTCATGAGAGTGAGTGATGGATACGAGTTCATAAATATGTTCCATGAAGAATTAAATACCTGCGCGGTATCATAAAAAAA
Organism: Tiliacea aurago; assembly: GCA_948098905.1. Taxonomy (NCBI): domain Eukaryota; kingdom Metazoa; phylum Arthropoda; class Insecta; order Lepidoptera; family Noctuidae; genus Tiliacea; species Tiliacea aurago. Next base: position 22,770,069 of record OX402576.1, read on the forward strand.
ATCGTAGGTACTTTATCGTAGTATAGATACCAAATTAATAAGCAACATCCTAATTACCTGGATTATAATAGTACATTTTGATACATGACGGCGAATGTTTGTTATTGCATTAGAAGCGGAATTAACACCCGAGCCGTAGGCGAGGTTGTTTTTGAGCCGATAACTGCAATAACAAATGTCCACGTGTATCCAACGACGTTTTTCAATACACTTTTGAAGAAATAAAATAAAATAACGAAAAATATTTTTATGAATTATTAGGAAACGATGATTTAATTATTTTTTTCCGCGCTTTGCTTTCGCCAGGTTGAAGGAGAAACAAAGGTATACAGCCGATAAACAGCCTAATATAAAAAATAGAAAATTCAAATATTTTTGAGTTTAGAACACAAATAAATGTTAATTTGTTCATAAACGTTTCTTTTATTGTAATAATCATGGTATTCTATTTCAAAACATTATTTAAATATTCCAATAATATATACGCCGTAAAGACGCATCCTTGCCGAGATTAAAAACAAAAGTCACCTCCGAATAGACAGGACCGTCTCTGGCGCGAGACGGTGTGAATAGAGGCATTGAACCAATTTGGACTAAGTATAGGTATAAGTTATAATATATGTGACAATTTTTATTTAAAATATAGTTTTAAACATCCATAATAAGAATAGAATCATAAGAGGAATAGATGTTGGCATTTTGTATTGGAGTTCGTCATTTTTCAAGTCAGAAATATACAAGCTGGTACTTTCAATTCGGTTTATGAGCAAAAGTTAGTGGAATAATCGTTTTTTGAAAACTCATCCCCTAAAGCTGTTGCTCGTGGGAAATCCCATAGGGCACAGGGTGTGTAATAATAGGCATGTATTTAATCGAACCTCAAATAATTCCTATTTTTGAGTCCTAAAAATACTAAAAAGTCAAGTAACTGCGACTAAACTTTTTGTTTTGCTCGGGATGCCCTAGTTTAGGTTACTGTGAACAACTATGAAAAAAACCAAAAAGTTAACAATAGGCTACAATTTTTTTTTAAGTATGCATATTTAGAAGGTCAATACGTTTTTAGAGAATAAAGTAATAATAGAGTAAAGAGAATAAAGTAATAATAGAGTAAAGATAATAAAGTAATAAAAGAGTAAAGAAAATAAAGTAATTATAGAGTAAAGAGAATAAAGTAATAATATAGTAAAGATAATAATGTTATAAAAGAGTAAAGAGAATAAAGTAATCATAGAGTAAAGAGAATAAAGTAATAATAGAGTAAAGGTAATTCAGTCGTTTAATATTGCTTAGAGTAGGTGCTTTGGTAATATAAGGATGCTAGCTGTGAAAAGCCCAAAAAGTAAATTCCATATACTTGTAGGGAATAATGAAAGCATTGCGGGTCTGTTTTATTTCGTAGCTGAAAAATTTATAAGTGAAAACAACCACATGATTGGGTACACTACCTGGATCATTAAATTAAGTGCGTGTGTTTTTCCCCGAGTCACTAAAGGCTTACGTTGTATTACAACGGTAAATGTAGTCAAAGCTACATTTATTAATCAACTATTGTGAGAAGCGTGGGGTGAAGAAGTGATCAGAGAACCGTAGCATGAATTGTGTTTAGTGAGCACGAAGTCCTCCGATCTGTCGATCGGAGGAACGTTATGAATTTTATTTAACTATGATAATATATTATATATTATCGTATATAATGCATACGATAATAAAATTAACTTGAACTTACCCGAGACCTAACTTCGAAGCGCTAAGAGATACAAATACAAGCTCAACACATTTTTTTAGTAGAAACTACATAATTAATAATTATATTGTTGTCATATGCAAATGACTTCCAGACGAAATTGTGCCTTTTTTGTAATAAAATGGAATCCAAAAACTGTCATAACATTTTATGACTTCAATCCTCACAAGCCGCATAGACGTGATGTTTTAAAGGAGAAGGCAGAGATATGCGCGCATTTTGCCAGTTATTTTTAAGTCTCATGTAGGTGGTGGAGGTCCCATTGCCAACAAACGGGCGCAAATCCAGACTCTGACAGAAAAACCCAATAACACCTTGCCCAAACTAAGGATCGACTCCAGGTTTATACACAAAGCCTAGAGCCTGGATTTGTGCCCTGTTATGGCAATAGGCCGGCCCCTTTATCATATGGGACGTAAAAATAACTGGCCTAACCCCTCGGGGTTTACAGGCGTGATGTTATGTTATATTTGACGAACTTTTGCTGTAAACAAATATAATAGGTTTTATTCTACGGAAGTAGCTAAAATAACCATACCTGAGCATTTCTCAAATTTTTTGACCATAGCCATAAAGTCGATGTCCCATGTTTTTGTCTTTGATTATTTTATTACTGAGATATTATAAGTAATATCATGATTGTCGTAACTGCATCGATATTATTACATTATCAGACAAAATTTCAAAACAGTGTACAAATTAATAAGTTAATTTTAAAATTTAATAAACTGATAATACCGAAATTTTTGTAGTATGGATAATAGTTTGTTCCGTTGTGGCCGCAGTGATTTCGAACTCATTTATTTTCATTCCAATATAAGAAGCTCTACGTATGTTATAGTCTAAAAACAATGTAAAATATTTGTGTCAACTGTTGGGTTTTAACCTTAATATTTTTTTTTTAATCTAAAAATAAAATTTCGTTACTTCTGTTTTCGTTACTTTTTCGTGTTTTCTATAGGTCAAATCATTTGAGAAAAGCTCACCTACCCATTTATAATGAAGGTTTTCAAGAAGGAAATTTTATTTAAAAAGAAAAGGCTTGCTGGGGAGCTTTCGGTCCATCAATGGGTGTAATTTCATCACAGTCTTGCTGACTGCGGGTGGCACTGACCTATTGCAATTGTTCCATTAGTCCGCGTCACTAATAATGTAAGTCGTTTGTCAAAAGCGGTGGAACCTGGGTCTACCCGTTCAGATCGATATATAAAGAATTGGACAATGTGATATTTAGATCTCAATAAGAATGATCGTCTACAATAAGAATAATTTAGTTCAAAATTAAATAAGCTCGTGGAGAAAACCGGTTTAGAGGAGGACTAACAATAGCCTGGGAGTTAGGCCAAAATTTGGCCTTTTCAATCTGAATCCAAGACAAATAAGTGTTTTAGATCAGAAAAGAAGCAAAATTAGAAAGGTAAATGGACTACTCACGACTGAATCCAGTAAATCATGTCTAAGGATATCATACACCGGAGGCGGCTTGGGGATTGTCACATGGACTGGTATCGCAGTACCACTTTGAAAAATATAATAGAGGAATAAACCAGATCATTACGGGTTTCGCAAAATCTCCTAATTGTAATTTTTTATTTTTTTATATCATCAATCGAAGAGCCAGTCTGTACGACTGACCTCTGCCAACCGAAGTTTTTGGACAAAACATCCACCAAAAGTCAAATTTTAAAATATTCAAAAAAGGAAATTAAGAACAAAACGTGCTCGACTATTTTCGCGCGCAAGGTCTATACAGCAGAGGTAATTCTGCACTACGTATGACGAATAGTTTGAGGCAGAGACGTACCTAAGCTTTTTTCTCTAGCAACAAGCAAAAGGTCGCTGGCAAAAGCTTACGTAAAAAAATAAGTTTTGTTTTCTGGCTTATAAATAAATAATGTAAATACTTTAGAAATATCTCGCCAAAGATAGAACAGAATTTTATTTTAGCTCTGTTTTGTTCTGTATAATGGAATATTACCTAACAGTAAGTTATTCCAACCAACAAAAAATTTTTAGAAAAGGACACTATCAAAATCAGCCTAATGATACTGACACACCAATCATTATTATGATTAATCCAAATAATTGAGTTTGCAACCGAAATTCCGAGTTTCATTACATGACATTGAAGGGTATTAGGTAGGTAGGTACAAAATAATGATTTTCATTTTTTTATCCACATTCATTCTAAAACGGATTTCGATTAAATTTGGCATACAGGTAGAGTATGATCTGGTTTAAGACATAGGACTTTTTACCTCAGTAGTACGTTCCCGTGGGATAATTTCAGAACACCACGCGGGCGAAGCTGCGGACAAAAGCTTGCCTACGTAAAATGTAGACAAGATTTTGCCCGCAGCCACACCTCACCTTCTTTTATTTTATATCTTATATATGATAAAAATGAAATGCTGTTCGTTGGTGAGTGAACTTCAGAACGGTTGGACCGATACGGCAATTTTTGTTTTAAAATGTCCATAATAGTCCGAATCAGGATCTTACGGAAAGAAAAATTTGATTGCCGGGAAAATTGAAAATTTCGGGAATTTTGTATAAATTATTTAAATTTCGACAAGACAACGTCTGTTGGGTCAGCTAGTATTATATAAAAGTAGAAACTGACTGACTGACATGACATATCAGCGCACAGCTGAAACTAGTAGGAATAAGAAAGTGGAATTTTGCACAAGGATTCCTTTTATAGGGGAGGACTAAGAATGGGTTTTTGGAAATTTTGTTTGTATGAAAAAACTTATTCCTTAGGTTAATAAACTTGAATCTTGACACGAATGCTTGCCTAAGTAAATAATAAAGTTTTTCAAAACTACGTCTCAAAGGCCGCCACAATTGTGGCGATAATTCCCCTCTTTGAGGAGTGGCTAGAGGGGCGCCACGGCGTCCTCACCTTCCGCCTGACGCAGGTCCTCACCGGACACGGTTGTTTCGGGAGGTTCCTGTTCAGGATAAAGCTATCAATAGATATACAAAGAGACTGACTAACATATAGTATACTAAGGTTTCACAAATATAATACACAATTTGACGACACGGTTGGCGCAGTGGTTAAGCGAATGACCGCTGCGCTGCATGTCGCGGGTTCGATTCCCGTACGGAACAAATATTTCTATGACCTACAAGTAGTTTTTCCGGGTCTGGCTGTTTGTGTATGTGAGCTTAAATGTTTGTAAACGCACCCACAATACAGGAGAAATTCCTAGTGTGCGGCAACGTTTTATAAAAAAATAAAAAAGGAAACGGAAAGAACAATGCCAAGTTCCCATACATTTGAAAACCTGATAATAAAAGTTTATGTACAGTTATAAGGTATAGTAGAAAGACTACATGTAAGTTTAGAAAATAATGTCTTATAGTCATTTTTGCGATTTAAACGCCACGAAGTCCAAAAAATATGAATGTTAGTTTTTAGGTTAGGAATTGCCGTTACCAAATATAAAGAAATAATCGTGCTAGAACTAATTATTAACGCTTGAAGTTCAGTCTAAAATAGGAATACTTGGTCAGTGGGTCGTCTTAGGGGTACTTACCTAGCTAGGGTCTAAAATGTCTTTTTTACTTTGTGAATTCCTTGAAACCAACTGCCCTCGTCACTGCTTAGACTCTCGGTAAATGTCAATATAAATTGAGCATTAACTGTTGTTTCTCCAGCACACATAAGTACTTACGACTAACTACATTTTTTGTATAAAAACGATAGTTAGTGATAGTTTGTATACCTCTAAAATTTATAACTTAGTTCTTGTATGTCAAAAGTGATTACTCATCTACCCAACACATTTCATTGGCCTACGGTACATACATACCTGATGAACAAAACGGGAAAACAAATAAAACACTATTAAAGTATTAAAGTGGAATGTTTTATTAATTATCATCAAGGTCATCCAAGGTACCACACTAATGTCATAACGTGAGCGCACCATCCAATGCTTCGATATCAAGGTCCAGGGGCGGTAAATAGGGTCGTAAAAAGAAGCAACACACACAAAATGGCACAGTACACAACGAGAAGCAAACGCAACTAGGTAGGACTTAGGGGCGAGGCGTCTTTATCGTAACAGATACTTAAAAATAACAAATAACAATTGTTCCTACCAATATAAATGTTATTACGAGTATATGTAAAAAATACTGTTACCGTGGCATTTACTTACATACACACTCACACAAAAAGGAATATAGCAAGATTATCAATCTTGCTATAATCTCTTTCTTATTGTTTAATTAACTTCGAAATATGTTTACTTCTCTCTCTTACTAAAGCGGCTAAACCATGCTAAAAAGAGAAGCACTTAGTATTTTATTATCCCTAAAATATCGTTGATGGTTTTACAAGAACAAACATTTTCGAAAAAGTCACACCTTCATAAGGTCATGTTACCTGTTACTGTGACCAGTGACCATTATAAAAACAACTTAATAAATACGTATTTATCGTCCGTACAACAGTCTGTTATTTTGTTTACACAAACAGTAACAGTGATAATAGATATTGTGTTTAACCTGTTACAAGTTACAACCCATCTCTATAAGTACCTACTGCGCCGATGACAATCGCAGAACTGTCAAATGTCAAAAAAATCCGTTTCAGTCGTGCGAACGCGTTATCAAATTATCGTACTGCATGATTAATTAATTTAATAATTACGTTATTTTTTTTTAATCTGTATTATTCAAAGACTAAAAAAGAAATACTTACTGATTAAATAAAACGTAAAATAATGTATAAAACTCAGAAACAGAGTTAAATAAAGTCAATAATTTTTTGAATATATTTTGTCAACAAAGACTTGCACCGCAGCTCCTGCAAGACCGTCGGCGATAGTCAATAAATAAACTTCATTCAAAGTTTCCGTCTCGCGTGTCGGTAATATTGTATTTCACGATATTCGTAAATGGTTTCAATCATAACAGCTACTATTTGTCGTTCGATATTGCATGATTAACTTCCATAAATTCCGTTATTTCCGTACTCACAAGTAAATTACTATACAACTTTTAAAAATAACGGTTCCGAAAGTCAGACGCAAAGAAGTTTAAATGTGGAAGAATACCTATTAAACATGTTTGTTGCATACTTAATACACTTGAATAATTAGTGATTCAGTGGATATGGTAGATAAACTGTCAAAAAAACTAAGCTCCGCAGCATAAGCTGTTAGAAAAATTCGTAATTTAACTGACATAGAGACAGCCCGTTTAGTGTACTTTAGCTATTTTCATAGTGTAATGTCGTACGGTGTGGTGTTGTGGGGAAATTCCGCCGACATACAGACTACCTTTGTTTTGCAGAAATGAGCTGTTCGTTCAATTTATAAATTAAGTCCAAGACACTCTCTCAGAGAGAAATTTAAGGAGATTAATGTAATGACTGTGCCTAGTGTGCCTTTTCAGTATTTTTTTGAAAATCGTTTTTATGCCCATAAAAACGTTAAATTGATTAAAAAATACAGTGATATCCATAGTATAAATACTAAAGTAACCGTCATGAGAAGCTATAAATACATAAAATTGCAAATTATACAACTATCAACTTTAAACTCAAGATATCTAAGTTGATTTATGAATGAAGAAATTATCGCTAAACGTCATAAAATAATTTTAGTTGCAATGGAAACTGAACCATACGCAATTTCAGTTAAAGTTTGAAATCCCAAAGTATGAAATTTATCTCGTCTCATGGCGTTGACTTTAGGAACAAACACAAGTTGTACCCACAACAAAAAAAAAAAAAACTGACTTCCAAAAAAAAACACTTACACTTTTGGAAGTCAGTTGTTTTTTTTTTTTGTAAAATGTTTTTTTCTTGAGCCTTGTTGTGGGTACAACACATTTTTGTTTGTTCCTAGTATTTATACTATGGATATCACTGTATTTTTTTGTGTTGGGTTTTGGGTCAGTTTGCAATTTATCTAAGTTACAATAGTCTTATGTCAACTGCTCATCACCTTTTACAAAATATTGCTTTTCCCGATGCAGGGGCGTTAATGGTGGAGGAGACCATCAGTTCTCCTGGTAAGAACCGGGAAAACTGATGGTGCATTCACCATATGGATTGTGACGAGCATAAATTGCTTAGCATCCATATTAACTTGTCTAATCGAATCGCAACAGTGAAATACTTACTATTAAAAAGTTCCGGTGGTGATCTGTGATCTTTATCGTCAGTTCCACTTCACTAAATGGTGCTTTCCGAGTGCAAATGCACGAGTTACTATAAAAAATACTGAAATCAATATAGATGTGCCTATAAAATTTGAAGACTTCCCTCAATTTCCATGGGATCCTCTCATCAGATTCTAACTAGGTGACAATGGGACCATCTCAGAAGCATACCCTTTCAAACAAAAAAAGAATTTTCAAAATCGGTCCACAATTGACGGAGCAATCGGTGAACAAACATTAAAAAAAAAACTTACAGCTGAACATATAAGAAAGAAAGAAACATAATTTTATTTGTCAAAGAAAAACGTGCAAGTACAAAGTTGGAAAACATAATAATATGTTAAAACTTAAAGGTAAACATTACACAAAACAGATCTAAGTACATTATTATAATCACCTCCCATATAACCTCCTCCTTTTTGGAAGTCGGTTAAAAATAGGTGGCTTGTTCCGATGTCAATGTATACGCTTGTATAATAAACTTCCAAGCCACGTTCAAGATCTAAGCCTTAATAAATTCAAATCATTCATTGAACGTAATTTGTGCCAGAAAGCCTTTTATACCGTTAAAAATTATATTGAGGACTAAAAGACTTGGAATTGAGCTGCTCCAATTTTTACTTACTGATTATACTTTTCAAGTGTTAAGAGGTATTATTTATTATTTTAATTATTGAGAATGTGAGGACTAAGTGCGTCACATCTTTATTTTTTATGTTTACTCTTTCTCTGTTAGTTTTAATGATTATCTGGCAGTTTGAGTACTTAATGCGGCGTCCACAAATGACCTTTCTTTGGTATTGTTCGTCGCATCTTTGAGCTCCTTAAGTTCTGAGTTGAGCGGCACGATTACTGAAAAATGCGTGCACTGACTAGTCAGGTCCACTCAATCTGTGTGGTTCTTTCTCCAAAAGACCATTTCAGGCACCAACCTACAAGGCCTTCACATGATCTGACCAAGATTATGTCTGGACTTTAAAAGAGACTGTGACCTCTGAGTTTGTTTCGGTCTTTCTTTTCAGAGTAGCCGCATAGGACACGCTGACCTCATCTAGATTTTAAAAATGATTGACGTGTAAAAGTGTTTGTACAAACCTACTTACAGAAATAAAAATAATTTATCATTTATCAACTTATGTCTTATAATAAGCCTAAGAGCTTAAAATATGTATTCTTATAATTGGTTGTGTGGGCATTATAATTCCAACCTTCTGTTTATTTTATTTTGTTACCTACTTACTTAGTTGTATAGAACTCATTAAACCTCACTTGGTTTCCGTACGTATTTTTCGGGTGACCACTAAAAATATGCGCTGTGTTGCCCGGGCTAGCACAGCATCATGCTGAGTGGAAGCCTTCCTGTCATAGTCATGACGTGCAGCTGCCGACTATTTGTTTTTTGTGCTCGTGATTATACAGGGTGGATTTTTGAGATGGGGCAGCAAGTGCAGCTACCTTAACCGTTGTAGCTACAGGAAAATGGTCTTAAGAGACTGTCCTTAACTTTTGAGAAATTTTTATCTGCATTCACAGATTTTGAAAAAAATGTACAGTCAGCAGGGAAATGGGCATTCTTCACAAAAACTTTGTTTATATCAATCGATCCTGTTTCTTTTATGGATCAAAAACCTCTATTGGACCAATTGAGGATTGAGTACTAGAAAAGTCATAAATCGCAAAAAACTTTTATAGAAAATTGCACATTTTCCTCCTGACTGTATATTTTTTTCAAAATCTGTGAATGCAGATCAAAATTTCTCTCAATTCTAATGTTATAAATGCGACTGTTAAGTTTAAACTCATAAGTTTGTCTGTCTGTCTAAAGCTATTACAATATCATTAAAACAACACAACAGACATCTTTGACAGCAGTATTACTTTTTTACTGACCCCTTTGTCTATAGACACTAACAATAAGCCTTGTGTCCCATAATCTTATCAACACAGCCATTTAGTACTAGCAAAAATACCTAACCAGAACCTAATAATTCGCTGGGGCATGCATAATAGCATAGTAATGAATTTCCCAGCAAATTGACTCTCTAATTTCCACGTTAATTAACTCCACACCGAAGAGCGTATTGTATTAACTTTGAACAAATCACGCAGTTATAATGTCCACCACAATAAATATAACAACTGATTTGGGTTAAATGTAATTGTATGTACGCAAAATACGAGTTGCGGACACAAGCCTGTACGAGTATTACCTATTATAAATAAGTAGGTAACTGTTACTGTACCCATGCCAAAAAATCTTTTTGTTGAGCCTTATAATAAACCCTTTATCAGCGGTATGTCCGTTTTTCAAAAAAAAACAAATTAGTAACTATTTGATGTTATTAATATTATCATATCTTAAACTTTACAGGTAATCATATAAATGCTTGAATTGAACTTTTTTTATAAATGGTACGCCGTAATAATAAATAAATTACCCGTTATGATTCCATATTTATATTATAATTATAAGACGGACAATTATGAGTATGATGGATTGTTTTTCGGAAAATTCTTTAGTTCAATAACAGTTTTTACTAGAAAGTAGTAGGTACTTCTAGAAAAGCTTCTCGTTTCAAGTAAAAGCTCGAACTACCAATTATCAGGCACCCTTATATACAGAAATTGGATACTTGACCGACAATTATCGTCACCACTAGTAAGTTTCCTGGTTCTATTAACACTATTTCTCCATACTTGCATCATTACTCGAAACCGAAACATTAGTCCACGGAGTGAGAGCTGCGGCCAAGCTAGTTATCTATCTATCTTCTACATATACAATATTATTTTTAATATTATATGCGAAACCTGAACATGGTTTGTTCAGAATAAGGAAAACTGAATCGATTTCAATAATATTTACACCATGTTATATTTTGTCCCAAAAATATTTAAGTGTGATGGAAAATGTTATCACCATTTAATTACTTACATACAATCACTGAACGGTTGGAACGCGGGGGCGCTGTTAGCATGTTTTTGTACGGACAACCCAGTAACATATCACCTAAGTTTGTGATTTTTCATGATATAGTTTTGAAATTTTGTACATGGATTCTTTACATAAAAATACTAGACACGTGTTTCGGGTTTCGCATAATCGTATACTAAAACTAATACCCCCTTATTACAAAACAAGGTTTATCTTCAGACCCAGATTTCAAACATGGAGCCATTATTGAATTTCGAACTTTATTCCGACTATGGTAAAGTTCCTAAACACAAAACTGACAACTTGGTACCGAACGAAGTTTTCAGTTTTGTATAAAGAACGGTATTTCAATCAGAGTAACGTTCTCATTACAAAAACTAGCTCCATGGTTTAAGCCATGTCAAAATATAAATCTTGTTTTGTAATAAGACGGATATTGTATAAACATCTATTGCCGTGCGTTAGTCTCGCAAAAACTCGAAAATGGCGCGACCGATTGTAATGAAACTTTGGTAAGTTGTTGTGTGCGCGCCCGAGAAGGCTCCTAACAAAACAAAAAAAGCATTGTAACGTCGGGCATTAGCTAGTTAATTAAATAAATATACAGAAATTCGGTGCTTTTACCAACTATAAATTATAGTCACGAGAAAGTTTTCTGGTATCGGTACCCAAACCCAAAAATAGCTAACTTAAAAAGTATGGCCAAATCCTGATTTATTCATTCTTGCTTGATGTTCGGACAACTTGATTTTTATTTATTTAACTGAGTAAGTAGGTACATCTCTGCCTTATAAAATTTTACAAATAACAGAACCAATACTTTAAGGAGTGGTACATACATATGATTTTATAATGACTGTGCGATATGAAAGCGGATTAATCGAGAGTTAGCTGTTATTAGTCGCTTATGTTTGACTAACGAAATCTATTATAATAAATATACTGAGCGTTAGTAGAAGTACAAAAAAACAGGTAAGAGTGAAACAGTAGCAATTACATTCCGCACCTGCTTTTTCCATTAGGAGCTGATCTTTACAACTGTGATCGTAATTCGATCGTAATTACGTATGAATATACGGTCTAAACCCACGAACCCAGTAAATTGACATTTATACATATATTTGAAAAACAGTAATTCCTACAAGATGTGGAAACGATTCATGATCCTGTAAGTCACGGGTCCTAGGTTCAATCCCCAACAAATTTTCTGTTTTTGTGATTGTTTACAATAATTTTTAACCCTACTTTTGCAAGCCCGACTCGCCCTTGACAGGCTTTCTTCTCTTTCAAAATCCGTCTACTAAAATATGACGAAGAACAAATTGGTTTCTAAATCAATCCTGGTATAGGAGTCGCCAGCACAGTTACATTAGTAAATTGTGGTGTCTTACGACTTCACCGCGAACGAAGTCGCGGACAGAAGCTAGTATTCTATAAAAGTTTACTATTTGATATCAGGCAAAGGTCTAATTTTATTTTATTTTTATTTTATTTTATTCAGGGACAATAAACAGCTACAATATGTGTTGGTACATGGAAATGATAATACAAAATTTTACAATATTGCAGCCCACTACATTGTCCTCATATTAACAACGAAAATATGACATTGAGTGCCACTAAACAGGCAATAAATAATTACATCACTAATTAGCTGGTATCTAATAGGTAATTATGTTTCTTCTAAACATAAACTATTTGTTGAAGAACAGCATCTTAAATTTGGCCTTAAATAGTCAGATTATACGTACCTCCTCTCTGTATTACCTTTATTCCTTCAGTATGACAGGTCACACAGCAAGCTCATCCGTCACTGTCAAGTGTCATTCATAGCGTCTAAAAATTTTGCCGCCAACGTACGCCAAAATTTTTCTCTTCATAATTTTCTTAGAAAATTAATAAAGTTTCTGGTAAAACTTTATAGAAAGTGAATAATAGTGCTTGTGGTAAGTGATTTATAGTGTTACGCTGATCTTAAGTCAGCCAAACGAAAGTAAATCGAAAGCTCGCATTATTTATGCGGTCGCTGGTGCCTTTGGAGACAAACCTTTTGGTCAGTGGGTCGTCTCAGGAGCGGCTTTTGTAGCGATCCTGACCGACGATTCTCCTAAGTGAAAGAAGACACCCTTTTCCCATCGCCGATCGACAGGGCAAATAGATCGATATGATTTCCTGTAAGACGGACCTAGCGAAGGAGCATTTATATTTGAATGAGAAGCCAAGTAAGTGTTTTAAATCTGTTAACATGACACAGTGTCCACATTTTATCACTAACCTTACTAAGAAACACTGTCAAAAAACTTACAACCTGCTTCTTGCTAGTAGGTATCTAATTAAGAAGCCCAACTCGAGTTTTCAATCATAAATTGATTCAAAACTCGTAATTTTTATATGAACATTTAATGAATACAGAAATATTCGTTAATTTCATATAATATACCTACATATAATTCACATAGCGTCTACATCCTTCAGGTATTCTTTCACCAGCAGATATCAAACAGGTCTTCAACAAATAGTTTATGTTTAGAAGAAACAAAATAGAGCTGTTTTGCATTAAAACCAAACAGTTATTATATTATGAAAAACATAAACTATTTGAGCAATGTGCTTGCTGTTGAGTTTTGAAGACTTCTATGAATGACACTTGACAGTGACAGATGAGCTTGCTGTGTGACCTGTCGTACTGAAGAAATAAAGGTAATACAGAGAGGAGGTACGTATAATCTGACTATTTAAGGCAAAATCTAAGATGCTGTTCTTCAACAAATAGTTTATGTTTTTCATAACATAATAACTGTTTTGTTTTAATGCAAAACAGCTCTAATATGATTATATTGTAACTGTGAGATTGCACCAAACTTTAGTTTAAATCAATGTTTTCAATTCTCTATTTTAGCTCACTCAAAACAAAACACAATAAACCGACTCGAAGGATTTTCTACAATAAGATTATTGCAAACGCGGATAGAGTTTAAAAAAAAAATGGATTGTGTAAACACAAAAGATGGCGATGATTTAGGCAGATTAATTAACTACATTTTCGCTTTTAATATGCTTATTAGATAGATTAAAATGTGAGGAATCATCGTAATGTCACACATTAAAAAATAGTTGCCACGACTATTATTACTATTGTAGAATAGAATTACTGCCAACCTAAGCCAGTTTAAAACAGCAATAATTATGCATTATGCTCTCGGCGTACTCTCCACTGTCATCTGCATTTATGAAGATTTATCGTAACTACAAACTTATTGTAGCCGAAAACGGCAACGTCGGCTCCTTAACTTTAATACGAAATAATGTTCCTGATAAAATAACTTTAAACTAAGTAAAATATTGCACAAGTTTAAGATGCGTTCTGTTTATTTCGTAATAAAGATAGAATTCAATTTGTTATGCCTATTAACTTGGAATTTTGGAAGCATCCCTTGAAGCATACCTTCGTCAACATAACTTCATGGAAAATATGCATAATATTACAACTATTATCTATTTATCCAACTCCAGGGTTGGTCTTAGTATTGCCGACCAGATCATGATCATTATCAGAAATCTTTGAGCAAGTAGGTCGTGGTCCGACCAAGCGTGCCTTATTAGCTCACAGACGCATATCACTAAATGGTTGAGGTGACGTCATCGTAGGTATTAAAGTATTACATGCTCCGTTTTCATACTATCTAATGAACATGCTGCATGCTGCATGCATATAGTTCCATGTGGTGCTGGACGTAAAGAATAGCACCGTCCTATTTCTTCCCGTGGGAGTCGTAAAAGGCGACTAAGGGACTTACTAGAGAATGGGCAGCAGTGTCCTCTATGCATTATTAACATCATACTGCGATCGCCAACCCGCCTGCCAAGCGTGGTGATTATGGCGAACCCCCCCTTTTGGGGAGGCCTATGTCCAGCAGTGGACGTCTTTCGGCTGAAATGATGATGAATGATCATGCGGTATCTACCTACCTATTCCTACTCTAAATCTGTGGTATTAAAATAGCAAAATCGGGTCATCGGTGAATGGTTCTTGATAGCCTCGTGGCTAAATGAAAATAGCCGTACGGGTCGCTCAAAAGTTAAGCTACGCATGCCGCAGTCGGTTCGTGGATGGTTGACTATCCATTACATATATCGAGCCCCTCTGTGCCTAGGAAAGCACGTTAAGCCGTTAGTCCCGGCTCGGTCATTCGTAGATCTTTGACAGTCGTTACGAATAGTCATAAGCCCAAAAAACTGACAACCGGTCTTACCAAGGGGTATCGCGTTACCCAGTAACTGAGTTGTGGAGGGCAGATAGGTAGTCGCTCTATGTATAACACTCGTATTCAACTGCATCCGGTTAGACTGGAAGCCGACCCCAACAGAGTTTGAAAAGACTAGGCAAATTGATTGGTGTTAGGTTTTTGCATTTTTCATAAACATAAGGTATGTATTGGTTTTATATTAATGTCTGATACATAACACAAGGGAACAGATTTTCAACTTTGTTATACAACGAAATAAATTACTTGTTTCTGATTGGGTCTAGATTCACAGATACAGCGATACTTTAAAAAACCAAAAGCACAGACAAAAAAATCGTTTAAACAAAAAAAAATAACTGACTACCAGAAATAACACTACAAAGTGAAAAATAACTTTAATTTCGGAAGTCGGTGTCTTTGGGTCTGTATTTGAGTTTTTTGCCACCGACTTCCGAAATTAAAGTTATTTTTCACTTTGTAGTCGGTTATTATTTTTTTGTAAAAAGTTTTTTATTTTTCATATTTTAGTGGGTCAGTTTTGAATTTATCTAAGTTACAATAGCCTTATGTTAACTGCTTATCACTTTTTACAAAATATTGCTTTTCCCGATGCTGGGACGTTGATTGTTGAGGAGTTCTCCTGGTAAGAACCAGGAGAACTGCCACTCACCATATGCATAGTGACGAGCATAAATTGCTTAATCGCAACCCGTTAAATAGGTATTCATTATTATATTTTTCCGGTGGCCATCTGTGGTCTCCATCATCAGTTCCACTTCACCAAATGGTGCTTTCCGAAAGCAAATGTATGAGTTACTATAAAAAATATCCAAATCGCTATAGGTTTGCCTATAAAATTTGAGGGATTCCCTCGATTTCCATGGGATTTCCATCAGATGATTCTGATTTGGTGGTAATGGGACAACCTCGAGAGTATATCCTTTCTAACAAAAAAAGAATTTTCAAAATCTGTCCATAATTGACGGAGTAATAGCGTAACAAACATACAGACAAAAAACCACCGAATTGAGAACCTCCTCCTTTTTGGAAGTCGGTTAAAAAGATATAAACCCGAAACATAACCAAATTTAACAAAATGGCCTTAGTTTAAAAAGTTCAAAGTGAACTTTGCAATTGCAACAATGCTATTTAAGAGTATTTTGAGCAAAAAGGTTATTTGAGGAACCAACAAAAAACTGCCACCATAGCTGGATCCCAACGGCCTTGGTACCTTGTTTCTATTGCTCGGACATCTTAATGCAACCTTTCACCTTATTAATTGCTTACCGCACCAAGATTGCCAAGAAAAAGGCTAAAGGCTTCTACATACCGGGGCCACTTGTCGCGCGACGCGACACGACACAAAGGCACCGCTCGTCCTGCGGCACGCGGGGCCTTTGTGCCGTGTCGCGTCGCGCGACAAGTCGCGCTGGTATGTAGAAGCCTTAAATGGGAATGTAGAAAATGAATTTCGAGCGACATTCTGTATCCAAAGTATTGGTACGACTGAAGCAATTCATTTACTAAAAGTTGATAGCTGTCTGTTTTTTATTGCCTATACAACGTGTTTTTTTTTATGTCCCACGACTTTCCCGAGCAATTTTTAACATGTGCTGATAAAATATGTAATAACACTGAGCATAGAAAAGAACTGGACAAGTTGTACAGTGACATTGTGTCTGTATTATCGGAGTCAGCTATTCAGACCTGTGAACAGAAAGAGGCACAAGTAAAAGGTCGTGTTGTTGGATGGAACAAGCATGTAGACGAGGCTCACGGGGAGGCTCGGATAAGGCATCAGGTTTGGGTACAACTCGGCAGCCCTCAGTTCGGTCGAGTATGGGAGGAGATGCGCGAAAGCCAAAGAGTTTTTAGAAGCAGGCTTAAATGGTGCCAGAAAAATCAAGACCAAATTAAAATGGACATTTTGGCTTCGCAAAGGTCATCGAAAAACTTTGCTCAGTTTTGGAAGTCTACCAATAAGCTTAACCTTAGGCCGGGCCTTCCTGTGAGTGTCGGGGGCCTTGATGCTTCGGAGGATGTTGCCAATATGTTCAGGGATCTTTTTGTAGTGTCTTCAACACTGGGGCCATCAAACGAGAGTGTCAATGCTGAGGCTTGTCAGGGTAAGTCTCTTTCTTGTTTTTCTGCCAAGCAGGTGACTAAGGTTATTATTAAAATGTGTAAAGGCAAGTCACCTGGACATGACAGTCTCAGTATTGAGCACCTGAAACATGCAGGCGTGCATTTGCCTAGGTTACTGGCTATGCTTTTCACGCTCTGTATCAGCCACGCATACTTGCCAA
This sequence comes from Tiliacea aurago, assembly GCA_948098905.1. Lineage (NCBI taxonomy): Eukaryota > Metazoa > Arthropoda > Insecta > Lepidoptera > Noctuidae > Tiliacea > Tiliacea aurago. The sequence goes on from OX402576.1 coordinate 22,787,487, forward strand.
CAAACATGATGAAAACAGTGGTGGTCCCTATTGTTAAGAACAGAACGGGTGATATCTCTGATCCGTCTAACTACAGACCTATATCGCTTGCCACTGTAATAGCCAAAGTATTGGACAGTTTGCTTGATAAAGAATTGGGTAATATTTTACAGTTACATGACGCACAGTTTGGGTTTAGGCCCAAACTTTCCACTGAAAGCGCAATTCTTAGTCTCAAGCAAACTGTCCGATATTACACGGATAGAAATACCCCCATTTATGCCTGCTTCCTTGACCTTTCCAGGGCGTTTGACCTTGTGGCCTATGATGTCCTGTGGGAGAAGCTGAGGGAAGCGGGAATATCAATCGAACTTCTGAAGATCTTTGAATATTGGTACACTAATCAGCTTAATTGTGTTCGATGGGGAAGATCTCTTTCCGAAACGTACAGGTTGGAGTGCGGGGTGAGACAGGGTGGTTTGACCTCGCCAAAGCTCTTCAACCTGTACTTAAACGGGCTGATCGCCGGGCTCAGCAGTATGCGTGTCGGATGCTGGGTAGACAACGTTTGTGTAAACAACTTAAGTTATGCAGACGACATTGGCTCGATCAGGGAGCTGTTACGCGTGTGTGAGCGATATGTCAGGAGTCATGGGCTGGTTTACAATGTAAACAAAAGTGTGTACATGGTTTTTGAGGCCTCCGGTAGACGTGTACATAGCGACCCAGTTGTAATGCTGAACGGGCTGCCACTCAAAAGAGTTGACAAATTTAAATACCTGGGACACTTTCTGACTGGAGACCTCAAAGATGATGAAGATATAGATCGGGAGCGCAGGGCGCTAGCGGTCAGGGCCAACATGCTGATACACAGGTTCGCTCGTTGTAGTATTGAGGTAAAGATTACGCTTTTTAAAGCGTATTGCAAATCTTTCTACACGAGCGGCCTGTGGGTAAGGCATACTAAGAGATCGCTAGACGCCCTGCGTATTCAATATAATAAATGCTTCAGGATGCTGTTGGGACTGCCGCGCTATTGTAGTGCGTCCGGTATGTTCGCTTTTGCGCATACCGATGATTTTTACGCCATAATGCGCAAAAAAACAAATTCCATCTTGTCAAGAGCGCGGTCTAGTTCTAACAGCATCCTAAGTATGTTGATAGAAAAGTACGACGCACCTTGGTTGTCGCACGCTGTGGAGGTGCTGGTCAGAAGACCCCACAGCTAAATTAATTATCTATTTTATTTTTCTTTTTGTTTCTGTGTTTGTTTACTAATAATAGTTTTTAAGAACATGTTACTAACAATTGGGCCTAGTTGCCATGAATAAACAAATATTTAATTTAATTTTAATAACTCTAGGGTATGATTGAGGCCATATCAAAGAATCAACTGGCATATGAGTTATGTTCCAATCCTTCGTTATTTTTTTTTTTAATTTTTCATACAAAATAATTCGGCAAAGTCACGATTATTAATGTAAAACACCCTTACGTGAAATATGACAATGTCAACAAGGTAGCTTCACTAGCTGCCGCCGGGAAGCCCCGATACCAACATACCTACATATTTTATTTTACTATTTATTTTACTACACTACTGCGAAGTTTGGCAACCTCGCAAAAGTAAAGTTTCGTCATACTGGTGACAATTTTTGACCTAATTTAATTATGATTGATGATATCTCGGAAACGATGCATTTTTGGACCACCTATTCTAGGAGTTTTAGTATTATTTTTACCTATAGAATATAACCCTAGAGTTATGGCATATAAAAAAAAACAGGTTGTATAGCCCTTGCGAACTGCAACGAAACAGTTCCATGCTTGTAGTTCCTTTTGATTTAATTTTTGGATAAACAATTCGTTCTTAACCAATTTTCTTATTTGCGGACCTATAAAATCTCCTTATTTCAAACATCTTATTGCTGATGGCATGCATGGATTGCATACTTATTAAGGACCGATGACAATACAATAATTCAATGAGTTTTTCCCATTATTCTTACCAGGATCTTCAGGATTATCGAATTTTAAATATTTAGAGACACGGTAGTCTAAATCACATCACTTTGAGACAAGCTTATGACTAATGGCAGGATCAACTGGCGAGTTATAAACACTCAATTTCACACATTACAACAAAAAAAAAAATTACCCATTACCCTGACCAGGATTTTCAAAATTAGGTATTTTAATTTATTTTTTCGAAGAGGGAGCCTGAAAAACTGCTACCATATCCAAAGAAGGCAGTTTTATCTTTTTAACACAGACGCTTCTGACGTTTTGCATCGTTCTCACATGTATAATTTCAATATAAATAATGTAACCAATACTTTGTATCAATATTTTAATTTAAAAGAGTGTCCGTGGAGTTTCTTGCCCGTTCTTCTCCGTATGAACCTACTATTTGGAATGGGCAACTAGCTTCACTTCACTGACCGACTTCTTGACAATTCAAAAGTGCCTGTAAATGGTTTAATTGAACTAAATGGTTTGAGTTTGAGTTGGACGCGCAAATTACCCACTCCCGGCATGGGGACGTAGTTACAAACTCATTAATACACGCTTTAATAGATTTATCTACTATTCTAATTATTTTTTTTTGTAAATTTGGACTTTTTGTTTAGTTTTCTATTAAAGCTTGTTTTATTAGTTTACTAGCTTCCTAACTAACTAATCTAACCTACCCTTCCTAGTATAAAGTATTATATACAACTGTTTAGGCAGCGCATGCAAATCATTATGTTTTAAGAGTTATTTCTTTCTGACTTGCTAGACAAACATTGTGATAACTCGGCTAATACGCATGTTATAAATGTAATTTAATAGCCTATAGCACTCAGGAATAATGTAGCTTGCTACCAGTGAAAAAAAAAGTTAGAATTGGATCATCAGTTCGGGAGATTATCCCCTATATACAAACAAACAAACAAACTTACAAACAAATTTAACCTCTTTATAATATTACTAGCTTTCGCCCGCGTGGTGGATGTCGAAAAAAAACAGCTTCTCTATCAGCAGTATTCAGTATTCAGTTTGATTTAAAACTTTACGGAGGATAATAATATAGATAGCATATAAATACCAACTTCGTTTTGTACACACTTGTACAATATATGTGTCCTCCATTTCATTTGTTTATTTTTTCTACTGTTTTTGTTCTTAAAAAATAATTAATGTATACCAACTTTTGAGTTATTCAAGGTACGCAGTAAAATTCTCCCGAAAACTTATTTACCCGATTATTTCTTATTTATTATTTTATAAGTTATAACCAAATTATCTACCGTAAACTAATCTTGGACCTAAAGAATATAAGTATTCACGTCGTCAAGGTTTTGTTACCGTCGGTCTATTTTAAAGATCAATGACGTGTCATCTGCAAATAACACCATCTCCGGTTGTTTTTGAAGTAATTGGGGTAAATCGTTAATGTAAACTAAAAAGAGGAATGGACCCAATATCAAACCTTGAGGAACGCCTATTGCTTTTTCAGACCCCGAAGAGTTCAGGCCGTTTACTTGAACGCTAACCTTTCTATCTTTCATGGTCTAAGTAAATCAAGAGCTGTATTCCTAATCCCATAGTGTTCTAGTTTCAGCAGAAATGTCTCATGGTTAACGCAATCGAAAGCCTTAAAAAGGTCACAAAAAAATCCAATGGCATCTTGTGCTTCCTCCCAGGCGTTAGAAATGTTCTTTATTAGGGTGACACCGGCGTCAGTGGTACAACGACTTTTAGTGAAACCGTACTGTTCATGAAAGATGGATTTTTTATTGAAGTGACGTAACATTTGATTGAGCATCAACTTTTCAAACACCTTACTGAGAACTGGCAGAATAGACACGGGTCTATAATATTGTTGGGTTCTTTACTATCTCCGGATTTGAACAAAGGAACTACTTTACTGTGTTTCATGAGATCCGGAAAGACTCCTTGGTCCACACTGGTGTTAAAAGATGAAAGCTAAATAGGGTTGCGCCCTATTCATATTTGACACCAGTGGTTTCGATGACAGATCTACAGACTTTTACAGACATGCCCTAGATCTTCTGTTGATTTAATTTTAAGATCTTTAAAAGTTTTTATAACAGCCTGGGGGTTTGTATGCTGAGACCTTAACTCCAAAGGGCATACCTTTACATTCTTTCTAAGTAAGGCAGCAGAAAGCGCGGGTGAGGAACTTAAACCAATCTCTAATCTTAACACCAATCTACATGGTCCTCAAATTATGATCTGACCAAGATTATATCCGTATTGTATATACACATTGACATTGATGAATTTTATATATACTATGACATGAATATTTACTTTGATAAGTATTATATTGTTTTAATTAAGTATTGTAAATGTGAAGACTATGTGGGCTATTGTTTATTTTTGTTTTTACTCAGTTAGTTTTCATAATGGTCTGGCAGTTTGAGTAATTTATGCGGCCTACCCAAATGTCCTTTTTTTGGTATTGTTCGTTGAATCGTTGAGCTCCTCAAGTTCTGAGTTGAGCTGCACGACTACTGACAAATGCGTGCACTGACTGGACAGGTCCCCTCAATCTGTGTGATTCTTTCATCAAAAGATCATTTCAGGCACCAATCTACATGGTCTTCACATGATTTGACCAAGATTTTGTTTGGACTTTAAAAGAGACTGTGACCTCTGAGTTTGTTTCGGCGTTTCTTCTCAGAGTAGTCAGTTACGAAACGCCGACCTCATCTAGTTTTTTTTAAATATGTTTGACGTGTAAAAGTGTTTGTACAAACCTACTTACAGAAAATAAATCATTTATCATTTATAAAGTTTCGGTAGTTTTAAGGGGAATATTAGCAAAAAAGTTTTCAAATTCCTTAGCTATTTCTACCTCTGAAGTGATGGGCCTATGTGCAGTCTCTAAATTAAATTCATTATTACGCTGTTTTATCCTACCTAATTCATTATTTATTATTTGACAGGTAGTTTTTATTTTATCATCAGCAGATTTTTTTTTATTGCTAATATAAAGAGGTTTACCTATTTTGCACACCTTTTTAAAAATTTTAGAATATTTGTGAACATATTGATGAAAGCTTATATTATTCATATGTTGCTTGGCCATAAAGTTCAAAAAGATTTTCCCTGTTTTTACGAATACCTGGAGTCGCCCAATCACTAAATACGAACCTTGAGTAAATACTTTTAGCCTTCAGTGGTAAAGTGTCATTAAATTGCGTGTTTAATAGTGAAAAGAACTCTGCGTAGAACTCATGGGTCACAAATATTATTAAATTAACTTAGAAATGTATTAGATTAACTAATTAATAAAAATTTATCCATCACCGGATGCAGTTGGGCATTTGCAATTTTATGGTATACTTATAATTATAATTATAACTGTTAACGAAGGTATAAACTGGAATAAAAAAGGCTTTCAAAATAATTAAGAGTTGTCTTTGAAGATTTTTTTCGAGTACCATTAAATTATGTTTAATTATGTTTTGAGTTCCATCACCCTATGCACAAAAGACTTGAAAATATCATACTGTTTTTGTTTTGGAAAACATATTTACGGTTTAAGAGATACACTGCTTTAAAAACCACATTTTTGACCATTTTTAGAAATCTCCACCTTAAACAGTAGTTTAAAAAAAAAACCAGTCAAGTGCGACTCGGACTCGCCGTACGTATATATATGATGTTGATGATTTCTGAAAAACTGTGCTATTTAGAGACATTGTTTTATTTTTCCTGTAATCTTTACATAAACTTCTATCACATATAGATTTTTACCTATGCAAAATTCGGAGATAAGGGGGGGGGGACGGTATTTGTTTTTACATTTTTCATCAAAAGTCGGAAACTATGCTGCCTAAAAAAGAAAAAAAAATGTTTGAGAATGTGCAAATAGTGTTCTTTCATATGATACCCCACATGCCCCAGTAGCCTCACTTCAAATATTTAGACCCCCTTTCAGTCCCTTTTGCAAAAAAGGGATATTTTTTTAATTTCTTTCTTGTTTGCAAAATAGTTGGGCAAACGTCATCTAAAACTATTTTAAATTTCAAGTTGATAGCATTAGTAGTTCTTGAGCTATCCAGGTGTGACAGACAGACTTAGTCTCACCATAAGGGTTCCTTTTTACCATTTTGGTACGGAACCCTAAAAACAAAAAATGACACACTTTATAATTTACTTAGGTTAGTATTCGTGCCAAGTTTCAGGTTTATTAACTTAAGTAATAAGATGTATTCCCCTTTTTCACCCCTTAAAGGTCGAATTTCGAAAAATCCTTTCTTATCGGATGCCTGCCTATAGTTTCCGCCCATAAGCCGAAATATTAGTGATTTTACTTAAAAAGAAGTTTCATTAAAAATACAATTTAATCCGTTTTTCACCCCTTAAGGGTTGAAATTCTAACATTACGGTTGCATTAGCCTAGATAATATATTTAGTGTTTTTTACTTCGAAAATTAAGGACTTTTCATACACAACATCATCCCCTATTTCACCCTCTTAGGGGTAGAATTTCGAAAAATCCTTTCTTAGTGGATACCTACTCTTCACAAAGAACACACTCTCCAAATTTCATGTCTCTTGGACCAGCGGTTTAGGCTGTGCGTTGATATATCAGTCAGTCAGTCAGTCAGTCAGGACTTTGAATTTTATATATATTAATATATATTATACAGATTAAACAATGTTTTGTTTATCCTTATTCGAGTAACCAGAGACACTTATCGTGCAAATATAGAAATCATCTAAATGATTGGAAGGCTCTCGTCGTAGCCGTTAGAATTGCAAACGGCATTTTCTTTTGTTTACCTTTCATCCACTTTAAAAGTCCCAAGTAACAAGAAATACAGCACATATTAAGTCGTAAAAAAAAAGATGTCTACGACTTTTTCAGATTTCCAATTCTAAATCCAAAATAGGAGCGTTAAGCTGCTTTTATCTCCTCCATCATTTTTTTCAGTTACGTCACTACGTAATATTCGCACACGTATAAGCATAATCAGCCTATAATGTTCCCACTGCTGGGACACAAGCCTCCTCTCGTTGAGAGGGATTGCTCACACTCCCCTCTCACTGCTCGCACTCGTAACAGAACTTATTTGGTGATTTTTACAACTTCTTCTTCGATCACTAGCCATATTTTTGTGAATAAAACGTCGGTATAGCTTTACTTGATATAAAAACGAAGATTTGTAATATTTATAACAATCTGTTGGGAGGACGCGTAAGCTCATTCAAGCGAAACATTTAACTTCAAATAAAAAGGACTAAACACCTCGATTTAAAAGAGTTTTCCTAAACAACTGATCTTAACTATCTTTAACGCAGAAATAAAGGTATTAACTCTGTGCCTTATTACGATACTTTATTGACCATATTAACTCATTGGTCAACTTTACGCATGGTTTAATTATAAAAGAGAATTGCGTCTAAGTAGTTTTTATTTTGTTATACTTTTACTTTTTGCATGTATTCAAATTTGTCACCATATATTGCTAGGGTTAATGTACCTATATATCAAACATATTGATAATTGAAAAATTATAATCCACTTTTTCAAGGATCATTCATTTTGACTTTGATGTACCTACTCGAATACCTACACTTATTATAGTTCAAGCATATAAAAGTAAAAATATTGTAATTTGAGTCGAAAGAAACGATGAAATGCACGAATATATTATTATATTCCTTTGAATTACTTTCCGTTCTTATTCAGAAAAACCAAAAACATACAAACATAACATTTTGAAATGTGTTTTTAAGTGAATACCGAACCGAATACCGTCTATTCCCTTATTATATTTGTGTTACGTTTCTGTAAGAATGTAACAAAAAAACCGGCCAAGTACGAGTCGGACTCGCACACAAAGGGTTCCGTACCATTATCTATAAAAACGGCAATCAAACACGTTTGTTGTATGGGAGCCCCCCCTTTAATATTTGTGTTATTTTAATTTAATTATTTATTTTTAAAATGAATATAATAACTAAATATTCTGTGAATATTTCAAGCGTCTACCTGTTGCCGTTATCAATATCGAGCAAAAACGAACAAAAAAATCACGTTTGTTGTATGGGAGCCCCCTTAAATATTTATTTTATTTAGTTTTTTAGTATTTGTTGTTAGGGTTCCTGTTTTACCCTTTGGGTACGGAACCCTAAAAACTAGCAAATCCCAGGCTTGGAGCTTTTGTAGCTGACTACATTAATATTTATTAGCACGTAGTGCCAGATTATCGTGTCAACAAAATCCATTACAATGTCTGCGACGGTTTTTAGTGAGAGTACGTAGGACCGAAGACAGGCCAGTTACACATTGTTACTGTCTGCCTCGAGATTTATGGGCGAACGGTCTAACCGATCCGTAGAGCAGTTTTCGACCCTTGCAAAAGTTAAAGACAGTTAAACTCAACCCCCTGCAAGGTTTTTTTCCATTTGGAGTGTTTTTATTTCAATAAAAGATGCGAATGCTCTTTCGAAAGGGATAGGTACCTACGAGTAGCTACCTTCTGTTTTATAAAATGTTTGCAGTATCCTCAGCTTCGTTAAAATGTAAATTTTGGAATAGTTATTTACCTACCTATTTCTTTGGAGCCTTGAAGACCATTAGTGGTGTCTGACTTTTATCAATTAACTATTGATTAACGGCCGAACCCCATAACTTATTTTCAGTGAAAGACAGATCGCTATTGATGATACACAGTATAATTATATCTATCCTCGGATGGCGTCTCACAATCATTGGTAAAGGGTATCTATCTAACGAAAACAATAAGTAGGTTTATCTACTTCGCCCTCCCGTGCGTTCCATTACAACCAACATCACTTTAAAAAACAACATGTGTAATTAGGGTTATATTAAAACTTCTTTGTTTCTTACTTCTAAATAAGTTACTGGATTAAGATATAATTCTGTAGAGCCATATTTGTTATGGCCGCGAATCAAAATACAACCTGTTACTGACCTGCAAATTGCAAAAAACCTAATAAAATTTGAGTTTCGCGGGCTACCTTAGCGCATTGATGTTGGTTTTTTTTTGGTGCTTGCACGGGGGTGTCACTAAGGGGGGGGGGATTAAATTTCTGTTATTTTTTACCTAGGGCGCTCCGTTTTCGAGATATTTGAATTACTTTTTTTTTATTACTTTAGATAAATAAAAACATCTAATGATCATTATTGCAAGTACTAAAGAGTTCATTTTAGCTTGGCTACTTTACGTTTATCCCTGCAATTCCGGGAATAGCCCAGTATATTGGGACGCATACTTTAGCATTTTCATACAAATAGCTATCTGTCGTAGACGTCGTCGTGTCGTATCTCTATCTGGCGATACACCCTCCCATCATTAGATAGGGTCATATTCCATAATGTCTCATAGATTATTGGGACGTTAAAACCATCGATTGATATATTTTTCTATCTCCAGTAGGCCGAAACTGGTGATATATAGGTTATTGGGTTCGGCCGAAAGACGGCACAAAAGATTCTGTAACAGTTTATGTTATCGTGTTATTTTTGAAGCAATGAGAAAACGAGATTAAGTCCTTTTCCAGTGAAAATCTGGTTCATTTGCATAATCATGTTTGTAATAAAGCTGTTCAGCTATTCCACACGGATGTAATCTTAACTAGCGGGGATACTTTGTACATATGGATAGTTTTAAAACGTGAGCTCGGTCCATTAGTTTCACGCCGCCGAGGCGTCGACCACACTATCGATCCTAGCTAATGTTCCCTGGTTTTTACTGTATAACGCAAAAGTATTTGGCAAAAATGAGAACAGGATGGAAAAGGACTAAAGTTACATTAGTTACAGGGGCATTTTACTGGAAACTAGCACTTGGGCTTTTTTTTTTCCTTACGGTTAAAATTATCCTCTATTTAAAAAAAATAAGACCTTGCATAATATTTTTATCTAAGGTATTATTATGTTTTATAGTCATTTATATAAGTATTCCACCGAGCTTAGCACACAAAGCCTTGAATCTGTGCAGTGCTTTTCAGAACTATCTTCAGGAAAACCTTAGTACTTTAAGTTTCACTCTGTTGTACCTACTGTTGTGTGCTGTGTCAACACACAGCACACAACAGTAGGTACAACAGAGTTAAGAGTTCTACTAATCAAATTATTAAGAGAAATGTTAATAATCAACCGCGAGTTTTCATATGTGCCAGTAGGTTAACACACAACTGTGTTAACTTCTGGCACATATGAAAACTCATGCTATCAAAATGTAATATTGCTACTTAGTAACATAAATATCAAAACAACTGTTGAGTGATTTCACGAAACCCAATTAACAGTTGATTTTTGAGAATGCTCGAATTCTGAGATGTTTTGTTTTAATTCTTCTCAGTCTCTGTTTTGCATGGTTGCAACCTTCATATGTGGCGACAAATTTTGTCAAAAGATCGATATTTCTGTGTCATCTCAGGAGAGAAGACTTACGGCCGTCAACTAAATCTAAGTAAGTGGAATGAGTGGACCGTCGCATCACTGCTAGCGCCCCGTCTGGGAGACTTCTTTCGTGAGACGGACTTTACTAGAGAATAGGCAGCAGCGTTCTCTATGCATTTTAACACCATACTGCAATCGACAACCCGCCTGCCAAGCGTGGCGATTATGGCCACCCCCCCTCTCCTTTTGGGGGAGGCCTATATCCAGCAGTGTGGACGTCTTTCTGCTGAAATGATGAACCCTGTCGGAATTAATGTATTTCTACTTTGCATTATTATTTGTTATTAAAACAGTCGTCGTCATATTATTTTTGGAAAAAGTATCTAAACGAATAAGATTGGAATCATGTAAAGATAAATAATAAAATGTAATTAATGTGATATTATTTTAGTATTTTCTTGACACCCGACAAAATATCACCCAACAAACAAAAACCAAATAAAAATCAAAGTGATTATATGAGTAACGTTGCTAACTATTCATGAATATAAAAACTTTGTTTTCGAAGCATTAATTAGGTGGATGTTAGACAGAGAAAGTTTCTACAAAATTCAAGCGACATGATTGCTCTCTCCGGCGATGATCTAATTAATGGTCGATCAGCCTAAAATGAATATATTTTTTACTTTTATTTTTGTGTGCAGATTAAATGAAAACATCTTTCGTAACTGCTCGAACAATTTGAAAACCGTAGACCAAAAATTATTTACGTGTATTATACGAGTATACCCGGTACCGCGGTATCTGTTATTAAGTGTATCATATAGCCGCGGGTATATGATACACCTTATAACATGATGGTTTTACCACATAGGTAATAGCGGGTTGTATTACTTTTACGCCACCTACAGAGATAACTTTTTTTCAAAAATAAAAATGTCAAACTTGCTACCTAAATACCAATGTTTAAATGTAATTTGATAAGTGACATTTAGGACACTAGTGACTTTGGAGTCACTAGCGTCCTAAGGCCGCTTGTAGACGCCCGTTTTTTCCATCGGACCACGGTCCGCGTTTTCCATATTTGTATGAGTTGGACACCGGCGTCCGGTGCTTGTACACACATTCATTTTAAGCCATACAACACTGCGAGTCCGGTAAAATAAACTGTACGTTGTCCGGTGAAAACAACGGACGTCTACAAGCGGGCTAATACTCGTTAATGTCTTAATATTGGTTATTTGGCTAACCAATATTAAGACATTAACGAATATTTCCCTTATAGATCTTATTAACTTTGGGGTGTGCAGATTTTTGGATTCCCCTTGTCAATGACAATTATGTGATGCATTGATGATTTTAACTAAATTTCAAATCAAACACTTAAAACAATAAAAATAATTCGATATCGGAAGAGCTTAATCGGCGCTCGCATCGCGCACAGTCCTTGGCTTCTTGTTATCCCGACCCGCCCGAGCGGCAACCGCATCTGCGGGATTCTTATGCAAAATCGATGTTTTTATTGCTCTTTTATGGTCCCCACAGTCTTTCAGCCAAATTGAGAGCAAGAAGAGGCGTGAGAAAATTCATTCTCAAGCTTAAGCGTTTCTTTAATTAAGCCGACTCGTTTTTTCCACTTAACGACCAGTGTCCTTTGTTTTGTTTTCTTGTTTTACTATAAAATTTTTAATATTGTATAATATTCTAATGGATCAATTACTGATTTCTGTTGGCATTCCTATTGAACCTTATTTTGTGTTGATTAACCAAGCAGTAACTAAATGTTGTATATTTCTGCTGTTTTATACTGTGTGTTGAGGTATTTATAAAATTAAGTACTGTTACTATTCTGACTACTGATTTCTGATTTTTATCACAAAAGGACATTGGCTGATCATTATTCGTTTTAAACAGCAGCAATGTCAAGCTTTCTAAAGTTGTATAAACAAATAAGTCCGTAGTTACTTACTTTTGCTTATTTATCATTCTTTTTATAAGGATGTGTTATATCTGCCATGGTTAAAAGGTATTCACATTAAAAACGTGTTCATAGTGTACCAATTAAGTATATACGCTGCATTCGGTACTTAATTGATATTGGTAAAACATGTTCATGGTGTTAATGCACTTTGATACATCAATGTCAGAAATAACGACGATTTCAAAGCGAACCATGCACTTGTTAATTATTGATATTATGTAGAGGTAACTATTAAGTATTGGGATTATCAAATTGCTGACTTTGACGTTCGGATCACTGACCTCGGCCCCTGCAGCCTGCTTCATAATTACAGTAGGTGGTACATCGTTGGCTGAACATTTAATGAAGGTTCGATTTTCAAATCACCTCATTATTGCTGCACGGGCACACCATTTTCATGTAAATCTATACATATAATAGAATCGTAGCGAAGTAAAAACTGTACACTAAACATTTTTGAAAAAAAGTATTTGTTACGAGGTCTGGGAACGATTTGAATGCCGAAAATGTAGTTTCTAGGTTTTTTGTTTTGTTTAACTGTTTCAATTTATGTTTCAGCATCACGCAAATAAATACTTACGGATAGATTCTGGTCAAATTTTGCGTAGATATTCTCTATAAGTGTGGTCAGTCTGTGGGCTATAAACGATCACGCTACTTGCTATGTGGGATGAGCTATTTGCATTATGTTCGTGTTCTTCTATAGGATAATGTTATAATGTTCCCACTGCTGGTACACAGGTCTCCTCTCTTCAAGAGGGAGTGGGCTGTAATCTAGATTTCACATGATGGTAGATTTTACATGTTGGTAGATATTCGAAATTTTGGTTCTAGGACATGTAAGTTTCCTCAAGATGTTTTTCTTCACCGTTTTGATGGCAGTGGTGATTAAATTATTTAGACAAAGTAAAGCCTGGGTTTCGAACCAACGACCTACAACTCGTAAGACGGCGCCATTACCACTGGACCACCACTGCTTACTTCTTTAGCTTATTTTATAGCTTACCGCAAATTGTAAAAAGACTAGCCAAAAAGCTCGTAGAACATTGCAGATAGTTGCAGATTTAACGCATTAGCAAATTTGTCAAAAATTTGTAAAATTAAACTAAACCAAATGTAACTAATAACTCCCACAGATAGATTACTCCTTCATCTCAAATAATAGCAATTTTATATTCAAAAATGTTGGTTCATAATATTGTAAAAAATAATTTCCGTTGCCTCTTCGCACAAAATTGACGATATCGTGTTGAATTTAGGAACATTTTTCTTCCAAATAATAACATTTAAGTTTTTAAAAATATATTTTGTGAGCAGACATGTTCAACTCAAAAAGGTAGCAAAAAGAACTATCAAAATGTTTCAAATAGTCTCGAAAAATAATGTTGAAAAAACCGATTTTTTTTTTAAAAACACTGTCGGTATTGTTTTTTTTTCCTATTATTTAACAAACCTTATCAAGAAATTAAAAAAAAACACAATGGGCTTCAGCTATCCGTATGATTAAATCAACATTTTATTTTATGATTATACGATATCAAAGTAAATCAACGGCGAAATAAGCTATATTTTCGAGAGCGCAAAAGTGACGAAACTATTACTAACTGGTGCTGAGACTGACACGAATGTTTTATCACCACGAAAACTGTACTTTTATAGTTATACTGACTTAATGTTTCAATTATTTCAAGCTTTCTCAAAATTAGAATAAGAAATTGACGAATAACGTTTTCTTTTTGTGATAGCACCCTTAAATAATTATCGTCACGCGTGTCAGTCAATCATGACATATATATTTAAGGGCGGCTATTTTAATATTTTTACAAAACAAATACGTACCTAAGGTTCGACGCTTACTCTGCTAACATGTGGATGTGGATGTAAGATCGATTCTTCTTTTACATTGTTTCATACTATATATTATGATAGTTTAATGTTAATTTCGGAAGTTTCTTCAGAAGTCTTTGAATTTGTGTTTTTGACATTAGGCTATTGTAAATTAGATAAATTACAAACTGGCCCAGTAAAAAGTTAAAAATAAAACAACATTTTCCACTTTGCAATGTTTTTTTTTAGAACACTGTTGTTTTTTTTAGGAAAATGTTTTTTTATTTTTTACTTTTTACTGGGCCAGTTTGTAATTTATTTAATTTACAATAGCCTAATGTCAACTGCTCATCACCTTTTACAAAGTATTGCTTACCTAGCGAATCGTAACCGATTATTAAGTAGTTCCGGTAGCAATCTGTGGTCTTCACCAAACGGTGCTTTTCGAGAGGAAATGCACGAATTACTATAAAAAATACCTACCCAAATCGCTATGGGTGTGCCTATACAATATGAGGATTTCCCTCGATTTCCATGGGATCTCATCAGATTCTGACTTGGTGACAATGGGACCTCCGAGAGCATACCCTTTCAAACAAAAAATTTTTTCAAAATCAAACGAAAACAGGTTGATGCTTTGAAAATTGCTGGGTAAACACCTCCTTTTATCCTGGGTGGTATTTCAATTTGTAATTTTGTAATACTGCAGTATCTGTCTGTGTTCATGTCCAGGTCCGCAATCAGTCCGTAACGGTTTGACTGATCCTTTATGCGGCTAGATATCACCGAGGAAATCTTTCAATGTTTGTATTTTTTTATCGAATTCAGTTGTTGAAGAGCACTGCCGTGTCCTCGAGATGACATGGTCATAGATTATATTTGTTAAACATTCAAAACATTTTGATGTGTTGTTGAACATGTGGATACGTACAAAGCTCATTAAAAAACATGCGGGGCAGTCTTTGGGGACTGCCGATAGAAGTGAAAACAGTACACATATAGCTCATGGAAAGCGTTCGGTGACGATGACGCGAGTTCCATGATTTTTGTTCACCCGAAATGTGCTCAACGCGCCTAAAGAAGTTTCCACTTCAACAAGCTGGAAATAAAAATGTTGCACTACTACATCTCTCAAAAAGATTTTACATAGTGACTTGTAATTCGGCGTTATCGTCGACAAAAAGCTTCTGTTTTTTTTCTACAGCCGTCATTATAGGCTTGTAAGTAACACGCTATTAAATCCGATGTAAAGAATTTTTATCGGACCATCTTTTTTAATATCACTATCAAGAGAAAGGAGGAATTTACAGCGGGAAATTATTTTTTCCCAGAGTGACAAATTGCCGGTGCCAGAAGTATTATTAACAATTGAAGCTAAGAAAAAAAAGTCTTATTTTTTGTAGAACATTTTGAATTGAATTTAGCAAAATGAACATTTCTTCCATAATATTAATAAATGATCGACTGCCTCGTTGGTCTAGTGGTCGCAAGCCCTTCAGCTGATGAGGTTCTGGGCTCGATTCCCAGGTCTGGAAACTTTTATTAGGTTTTTCCATGAATTTCTCAATAGCTATCAGCCCTGATTCGTGCCCGGTTTATGGCAATAGGCTCGCCCCCTATTACATAGGACTTTAACATTAGTAGCGAAATGTGAGTGTACTGTAAGTACAACTCTGTCTAATCCTTTGGGAATTACAGGCAGCGTTATGTTTTCAATTATTATTTTGGTTTTCTTTTAAATAAGAGTATTTCAATGTGTTTTTCAGATGAAGCCAGCATAGTAAGAAGCTTTACTTTCTAGTACTTAAACAATTGGAAACGAGTTACCTCTACTCCCCCTCCTCCAACCTCCAATCCCCCCCCTCCAATAATAATAATAATATACTGTATACTCATGTTTTACAATAAATATATTCTATTCTATTCTATTCTCTTACTTTACTAAGTTTTTTTTCACATTTGGTAAAGGTGCAATGACGCCCACTGCTGTGCAATTACATTACATTGCTGATTAAGTCAGCAATGTAATGTAAATTATGTACAGCCAAATGAAAAAATTAAATGACCTAGTGGGCACATAGAACAATTTGCCTCGCTCCCTACTGTTACATTCTCCTTTTCAACAGATGTGTGCAAGCTCAGCGTTGATGAGTTACTCTGTCATTCATAACGTAGTGCTCAAATTAGGTACCCACTGATTCGTGCATATATATATGTATGTGAGACAAATTAGTCCAGTCCTACCGCGCAGTGATAAATAGTCAGGATTTAAGCTAAATGCATTACAGCGCTGACCTGTGAATTATACAGCTTTCCGCGCTAATCCGTAGATTAAAGAGTTAATAAGCTTGTCTACACACTACTAGTTTTTCATGCAACATTTAACAACAATACGACGCGTTTTTTATTTATGCCCCAAGCGTGATTTTCCTTAATGTAACTAACGTGTAGTGCATAGGCCGATTCACATCGAAGAATCGGTACTGGAAAGTTGCGAAGAACGAAGAAAGGGTTTTGTTTTTTCGGCTGAACCTTCTCGTTGCCTAGACCAAAATATTTGTAAGGTCTAGAGTGCATATTGCCGGTAGGGTCACATTTCCAAGACGCCAACGGTCGAGTTGATCGACGTATTCAGGAAGGCTCAGCATGCTATGGAGTGAGTCATGCTAGTATGCTCGGTTTCTTTGAAAGATACCTAATATCCGGATTTTTGCCAAACATCTGTCACTGTCATAAGACATAGCTCGCAGGGTCAGCAAACTGAAGTTTGCAAAACCACCATCCTGCGCCACCATCAAACTAAGTTCACCATTTCTAAATCAACTACGCATTAACCTGTGACGCAATGACGTCAAAACCCCTCAAGGGTTTATCTGGCGACCAATTCAATAAGCCCAAACACGAATGATGTCTGCTGCATCAAGTTGTTTAAGTCACACACTTTTTTTGGCTGCAGAATCAAGTCAAGGTTACCACAAAAGTGTCTACCAACCTACTCTCATCTGGATCAATCCTGCGAGCCCAAACTCGGAGGATTTACGATCATTAAGGTCGAGATCCTGTGCCCACTTTCCTGCTCCATCATCAGTCTATTCTCACTGGTTCACCATTTCTAAGTCAATTACTCATCGAGATTATTTAAATGAGCCCTAACACGTTATGTCTGCTGATATATTTTGAGGAGTTAGTTATTCTGCAGACTTTCCTGCCTGCAGCATCAGGTCATGGTTACCACTTTATTACAGTGTCAAACCACTGCTGGACATAGGCCTCTCCCAGGCTGCGCCACAACACCCTGTCCTCCGCCTTCCGCATCTAGTCTGTCCCAGCCACCTTTTTAAGGTCGTCGGTCCATCTAGCTGGGAGACGCTTGCCGATACGCGGTAATTACAGTGTAATTGAAATTAATTGGATGAATTAAATTGAAATAAATTACCTCTGTGTGGTTGCAAGTAGGTAAACCAACGATTCTTCTGTAAAGAAATTCAAGCCAGTAGTAGTTAGAAATTAGGATGAAATTTCTAGCATAATGAGCATATAATGTTCCCACTGCTGGTAACACAGGCCTCCTCTCTTCGAAAGGGAGTGGGCTGTAATCTACTATGCGGGCCAAATGCGGGTTGGTATATGTCGCATGTCTTCGAATTTTTTGTTCTAGGACATGCCGGTTTCCTCACGATGTTTTCCTTCACCGTTTTGAAAACAGTTTGTAAATAAACAAATATAACTATTCCAAACAAGCATTCGTGTGTGATTCAAGACCTTACTCCTCCATTACCGGCACTCTCGCCTGCGCCTCTGGGAGGCCTCTGATGTCAGCGGCACACTAGCTGTGTGTTGAAAGTTACAGTAGCTGATCACTACCGGCTGCTGATCACTCCCTCGCTCGTAGGGACGCCAAGACTCTCTTCCTGCTGAGCGTGAGGCAGTGCCTCCAGTCTCCTGCAACAGCGTGACTCAAGACCATCACCCTCTTCTTCGCTACTCCCGGACATCACCTAGCTTCCATAGCCGTTAACTTACGTCAGAACACTTCCTCTCCAGAAAAGAATTACCTCCTCCTGTACCCGATCATCCTAAGACGCTACAGCACCGTCCTCGTCCCGGTACTGCTACCGGCTGTTGATCCTGTTTCCCGTTCTTGTCTCCGAACATCCCGAGCAGCTAGAAATCTGAAGGCTGGAACTCCTTTTGTATAGTTATGATTTTTTTAATTTTAACTTGTGACTTACGACTGGCCTCCAGTCAATCGTAACGTCACAATATAGCACATAGATATTTAAGTGATTCACAGACCTGACGGGAGTTTTGTCTGGTTAACAGAATCAGTTTGACATTGCGAGCGGGATAGAGAGTGACAAGGCGCGGGGAAATGGGGGCGTTTGATTAAGAGCTGAACTACTATACACTCATGAGTGTTTACGACGTACGGCATTTCATACAATCTTTCAAGCCCTTGTTTTTCAAAATAACTGAACCGATTTTAATGAAACTTCATACGCATAAGCAGGATACAAAAGTCTAAAAAGTTAGTTAAGAACGTTTTCGAAAAATAGTGTTACAGCCAAATTAGAGCGATTTTAAATTTTCCAGTTATCTGTTTTTAAATAAGACATATCGAAAATGTTTTTAACTAACTTTTTAGACCTTTGTATCCTGCTTATGCGTTTTCAAGTTTAAGTTTCATTAAAATCAGTTCTGTCATTTCGAAAAACAAAGGCTTGAAAGTTTGTATGAAATGCCGTACGTCGTAAACGCTCTTAACCATTGATCTTTACTCAAATCTAGCAGATTAGTATAAAATCTGTGTAATTACATTGACGAGGAATTATATACTTAGCACAGTCTCAACAAAAAAAAAAACTGTTTGCGGGAACAGTAAAGCTATATTTCTAAGGTTTTAATCAGTTTGTAAGAAGCGGGAGAACTTAAGGTATTTTCAAAAGGGATACATTGACGAGGAATTATGTACTTAGCACAGTTTCAACAAAAAAAAAACTGCGGGTTCAGTAAAGCTATATTTTTAAGGTTTTAATCAGTTTGTAAGAAGCGGGAGAACTTAAGGTATTTTCAAAAGGGATACCTACTTTAATTTACCTGCTTCTATTATTTTCGTATCTACTCTTTTTGATGTAGCAACGCCAAGTGATAAGAATCTTCTCCTAGGGAAAACAAAATTCATAAGGTATTTTAATTACTCAAGTAGTCGCCTAGTTACTGACAAGTGATTAAAATACCTAATGAATTTTGTTTTGTGGAATGGTTGGAGCCAAAAAATATCAAAAATCAAGTTTATTTTGTAAATAATTTTAGATTTCATTAATAGTTTTGAGAAATAACCACGTAAAATTTAAATCATTGGTCACGTGACATTAAACACGAATCAGAACGCTTCGTGTTTAATGTCACGTACCTTAAAATACCTTAAGTTCTCCCGTTTCTTACAAACTGATTAAAACCTTAAAAATATAGGTTTACTGATCCCGTAAACAGTTTTTTTTTTGTTGAGACTGTGCTAAGTACATAATTCCTCGTCAATGTATCCCTTTTGAAAATATCTTAAGTTGTCCCGCTTCTTACAAACTGATTAAAACCTTAAAAATATAGCTTTACTGTTCCCGCAAACAGTTTTTTTTTTGTTCGTCACTAATTCCAGACGACTGTGTTCCAAATTGTAAATAGAATCAAACTTAATGCTTCAGACGTGAAGTTTATTTTACATTACCAATAGACGTACAAAAAGAATAATCTTGAAAGAAACAACCCTGATTGGTAGTATGTGCCTCTTGCACGTGTGTGGTACTGTTCATTAATTTACTAAATTAGAAGTAAGTACTCACAGACATTTGTGTAGGCAAAAATTGTAAATTGAAAATCGTCTACCTACGACTGTTAAAGCAAACATTAACTTTAACATACATAATTATTTGTCTGGTTTGAACATTATTTTCCAATACTAAAAACGTGTTGATTAAGACTATCGAATTTTATAATATTCTGAAAAAAGTAATGAATAAAGTTTTTGTACATGCAACACTTTTATAAACATCGGACTTTGTGTGGCTTAGAATGGTGATACATAATGACGTCTCTCGAGCCACCATGGCAGTAATACATAACGTTTTAACCATAGAAGTAATAGGCTTAGAACCGCACTACTCGTTTGCAAAGTGAAGCTATTTCATGTTAGCCTTTAAAGGCTACCTAGGACTTTTGGCACGTCAGTAATAAAGACCAGTATTACAGCAAAGAGCTCGCGCAATTTTACAAAAAAAATACGTACTGTGTAGTGAAAGAGTGTCACAACTCATCACATAATCACGAGAAAAATTTATGATTCCATTTCACGGGTAAGTACTGCCTAGCATCGTATATTTTTTGTATAAAACATTTATCAAAACAGATTAATAAATTGTAAATTTGACAGATGATGACATTGAAAATGTTGCTAGGCAAAGGAAAATCTTTAACACCATTTTTTGTTATTATAATTATGTACTGCCTATAATACCTATTCACATAAAAGTATTTTTTTTTATTTTGATTTGCCAAATATTATTAGGGTTCCCACGCACGTGTCATAAAAATAATGTGTTGATTTTATTTTGTTTTGATGGAACAGTTCCATTTTCCCCACTTTTTTTGGAAAATTACATTTTCTTGCAACATTACAGTTGGCTTGTGTGCGTGCCGGCGAACGTTGTGGCTTCAACTTCGAACGGAATTTTGAATTAAACTATCACTCTACGTCTAATTACTCTAAGGTTTTAACAATAACAAAAATTAAGCTGCGTTATAAAAATAAAAATAAATTGTTTTGTTAATGTAAGTGTTATGATGAAATACTTCTATTTTGCCGAAAATAGACCAAAAGGAACATTATTGATCGGTTTTCCAAATTGTCAACTAGCCTATTCTCTCCTTATGATTTAAATGCGCTTCGTTTTCTAGATATTATGTACTTGATATTCTGGACAATACCGCGTTTGTCCAGAATATCAAGTACATTTCCACGGAACTTTTCAATTAAATTCTGTACTCCAAAAGATAATCTCCTTTGAGATCCGCATGGTTACGATTGCGCGTACTGACATAAAACAAAGTGCATTTGGTTCTTAAATAAAATAGTTTGTTGTTCAAGTAAACAGTTTGCCTCTAGCCACCCAAAAATGCACTAAGATAATGATAATGGACATAGAACTTAGTTTATCAAATAACTGTGATTTAGTTAACACACCAACTTCGAAATATTATATACCAACAGGTACTGTAATTGGTATTGTACTGTGTAAAACTGTCACATTTCATAGTATGTACGATGAAATCTGTCAGTTTTGAATCGAGATTGAAGCCTGGCAATCGTTCTAGTATACAGATTCTAGACAGCGCCAAAACCAAGGCACAATAAAAATCTGATTGGTTTGGATCAGCTCTGAAACAACGGTTTTTGAACTAACGCTCATCCACTACTCGTACAATAGAAATACGAGTAAATCTCGCGTGTTTGAAAATTGAGACAGGCCCTCTGCGAGTCGCTTAAGTTTTGTTGGATGGGAAATTAAGGGTCCTCTTGTAGGCGATAATAAGATTTTCGACTACTTCCTGACCCTCCGTTGCCTGTCGTGAGATAAACTCGAGCAATTTTCTGTTTTATAATACAGGTTGGTGTCTATAGAGAAATTGCGTCAAAAGACTGAAACGGGTTGAAAACGGATGATTTTAGATTTCAGGTCTATCTTGAAACAAAGGAATTTTGGTTCATTAGAACATCTTATTATAATGTTAATGTCACGTATTACTTACGAATGCATAAGTTCTCGGTAAATTATTCTCGGTATAATAATTTATCCGAGAATACCTTATGGCACATTTGAGAATCTTGAAAGTGTTCTGATGTATCTCTTATACCTTTTTAAATATTTTTTTTGTGTTCTAACCATACTTTAACTACTAAAAAACTTTAAATAAGGATTCGTTTGTATCACAAATATCTTAACTAATATTATAACTGCGAAAGTGAGTTGGTTTGTTTATTTCTTTGTTACGCTTTTACGCTAAAACGGCGTGGGACATAGGACATTTTTATCGCAATATTCCTCCGGGATCGAGACTTACGCGGGTGAAACCGAGTGGTGCAGTTAGTATAAAATAAAGAACATGTTGAACAAAAAAAAAAATATTTTAGTAGTGATTTCTTTTTTATAGAAACTTTGTTTATTACTTACTTATTGGTCTAGTTAATCTCTAGTTTGATGTCTTTTTAAGAATTGCATTATTTATATAATGATATACGACGTAGATTGTTGCACCGAGCGCAAAATGAGTTATTAATGCACGAGTGCATTAATTACTCACTTTATCAAGGTGCGTAATCTACTTTTCTTTCAACTACCAATCTACCTACCGTGATAAAATATACCTACTCAAAATAAAAACTCAAGTTAATGAAAACAAAGTTTTTCACCAAGTCGGTTTTATTCAGCTGAGTTTGATTTTCAGCCAGTATCTTTTTGATCTAATGCATACATCTTATATTAAACTTAATGGGAGACATTAAATTTACCTCTGTGGTAAATTTATATCTAAATAAAAAATAAAAACAGTGCGAAATGTTGTATGAAATCTCATTGTTGCACTGTTTTTCAAAGCAACAATGAAAATTCATACAACATTTCTGCACTGTTTTGGTTCTATGTAAAAATGCGTGCTTTGTAGTGATTAATGATAACATTACTACATAATTTAACGAAAATTATATTATTACAACTCCTAGCTTAGGCAGGCTACTGCGTAAGGAAAGTTGGAATAATAAATCTTTAATAGATAAAATAATACATTTTTCAGCATAATTTAGACTACTTTTTTTAACATGTATTCCGTGGAAAATGTTGTTGGTTACACATTTGGCCGTATGTTTTTCTATTTCTTAGTATAAAATGTAACGTGTAACTGTTTGTTTTCCCCTAACAAAAAAAATACAAGCAGATGCAAGATATAGACATATTAGGCAAGAAAGGCGCTTTTCTAAACACGCTTCTTTAGATGTAGGTAAGTTACATCATTATTTTCCGTTTTGCTTCGAGTTTGTCCATACCTTGGACGAAGAAAACCAAAGCTTTATATATTTTAAGTCGGTACTTACGTGCTTAATAACTCAAACTAATAAGTACCAAAGTAGTAATAGTTATTCTTTGACCAGGTACTAAAGTTTGACACCATTATTTTCGTAGGGGTTACTATAAATTACACATACCTGCGTAGGTACCTATCTATTACTCTTGAAGGCAAATATTTAAGTTCACTATTAAATCCTATACAGGGTGAGTTTATGACATGGGCCTTCAAGGTGGAATCCGAAACTATATAAAACAGAAGAGTGGTTCAATGAGTCATAACAAAAACTCCAGGTTTAGTCAGTGTTCCAACCTAAACTTTTATTTAGAAAAAAAATGTTTAAAAAAACTAAAAAAATCGCTTTAATAGAATATTGTACTAAAAAAATATATATTTTTTTAATGTAAAGTAGGTTGCCAGGGCTTACATAACGCTTTCACTGTTAAAAAGCTATCAGATCTAATGTAGAGCTAAGACCCTAGCTCTGAAAATCTTACATCTTGGTCAATATGTACGGCTTGGCCGTTTAGCGGCCGTTGCATAGACACTTGGGCTTTTGGTAAGAAATTGGTAACACTGGTCTATCTATAATGTTGAGTCATGCAGTAGTTCAATGGAACGGCCAAAACATATTTTGACCAAGATGTAAGGTTTGTAGAGTTAGGCCTTGTAGAGTTAGGGGTTGGCTCGACATTAGATCTAATAACTTTTTAACAGTGAAAGCGTATTTCTTTTTATTTTAGCGGTAATATTGTACTGATATTACACATAATGTTAAAATCATAATCCTTACTTCTAGCATAGTCGAGTAACAAAGGTTTTTCTTACACGCTAGCAGTTACTTTCTTCATAGGCAACGAAAAAAGTTTCTTCTTCGTTGTTTATGTACATACTAATCTAGGTTTTATAACAAATGGAATTAGGCATACCTATTAGCCGTAAGAAATACAGACTTGCAACTCCCTTTAAGGGGTTGTACGCTGATAGTTATAATTCCTTATTTTTTTGTTGTTTGTTTGCAAATCCTAGCCCGCATACCAAATTTCAGCTGTCTAGGACTTCGGGTAGAACCTTAGAGGTTTTGATGAGTGAGCGAGTAAGTGGGTGAGTTAGTCAGTGATGAAATCGACGTATTTTAGGTATTAATAAAATCAAAAGTATAAAAGCTAGACAAACGAAACTTAGTCCCCCTTATTACAAAACAAGGTTTATCTTCAGACCCAGGTTTAAAACAAGGAGCCATTATTGAATTTCGAACTTTATTCCGACTATGATAAAGTTCCTAAACACTAAACTGACAACTTAGTACCGAACTAAGTTTTCAGTTTTGTATAAAGAACGGTATTTCAATCACTGTTACGTTCTTATTACAAAAAATAGCTCCATGGTTTAAGCCATGTCAAAAAATAAATCTTGTTTTGTAATAAGGCCCAGTGTGTTTTATAAATCTGATAACTACAACTTATCCTGAGAATTTGAGCAGATCAAGTGATCTAGTAATTGTTATCCGACGTAGTTGAGCTATTATGAAAAGCGGACTTCACGAGGTATAATCTTGTTCATCATTTCAGCCGAAAGACGTCCACTGCTGGACATAGGCCTCCCCTAAAGGGAGGGTTTGCTATAATCGCCACGCTTGGCAGGCGGGGTGGCGATCGAAGTATGGTGTTAAAATGCATAGAAAACGCTGCTGCCCATTCTCTAGTAAGTCCCTTAGTCACCTTTGACGACATCCACGGGAAAAAATGGGATGGTGCTATTCTTTACGTCCGGCACCAAACGGATAAACTTATTAACTTGTTGGAAACGTTGATGAAATTTATATTAGTTACATGGATCGCATATTTGTTGTGTCGTTTAATTAAACAACAAAATCATCCGAAGTACCTGAAGCGTTTCTAAATTGCCGTAAAATTTTACCGTACCGAGTCTCTAACATTTTGGCGGCAAACGTATCCGTATTTATTCAGCGTGGGCGTTGCAACTGGCGGCCACTTGAGCCCACTCGTCTTGTGGTCTCCACACATCCACTGAAAGCGTGTTTTTACCGAGCCACAGTTTTTACCTTACAATCATTGTTTGTTTATTTTTCGCGTGGATTATGGTATTGTTTTGTCTTTAATTTTGAAAGTGTACTTTTGGTGTGTTTTTTTTCTTTATTTTTTCCATTCGTCGCTGCGTCGGCCCTATACCTGTTATTACAACATTTCCATAAATTGCCCTGAAACAGGAAGATAAGAATTCGTACACGTTTTGACATGAGCGAAGCTTTCAACTGTTTACGGCCCCATGAGGTAGATTGACCGCTCATCGTTGCGGTCTAGTGTGGCACAACGACGGCGGATTGTGTTCACGCTAAATACAGTTTCACAATGGTCGGTGCAGTGATAGCATCCATTTGGCTACAGAACCCTAAACCCAATGTCCTAGTTATATACGCGTCCTATTTCAGTGCCGGATTAAACTGAATTACGACGAATTCCGTGTCTAGGTAGGTAGGTCTATATACGTGCTCAGTGGTGTGCCCACTGCTTTTCTCGTTGAGAGGTGGTTTGCTTAGTGTTAAGGGGAGATGAATTTCAGATAGTCCGCCTACTTAATCCGCTTCACCGCACTTGGTTAAGATGCATTGCAGGAATCACCTTATACACACGTACTAATACATACGATGAATTTGTGTAGATATGTATGGGGGGAGAGTAGCTCCAAACAAAGAAATTAAATAACAAATAATACTGTTACTGTGTGTTTACCTGTCTGCGGCGTAGCCAAGAAAGGAGGGTTATGTGTTTGACCTTTATGTAAGTATGTAAGTCCGTCCCTATGTTCCCTCGTAACTACTAAATGGCTGAACTGATTTTGATGAATGATATGTCGTTAGATTTGTCTTGATTGCGCGAGTGGCATTGGGTATATTCAATTTATTAAAAATAAAAATGGTGGATTTATGGCGCCAAAAGGTGTGTTTTCGGAAAAAATATATCTCCCAAGCCTATCAAGTGGGGTATCAAAATAAATTAAGGGTTTAAAAAGGTGATTACAAAAATATAATATACATATTATGTTTAAATGTAATTAAAAGAGAAATGAAAAAAGGAACTATCCCGAACTTTTAGAAAGAGTGAGTAAGAGGCCGTTATCACCCGATTATACCTAAGTGAGTAAATATTTACCGTCTTAGAATCCTAACTAAAAAGTATAAAATAAAAAAGTAAATTAAAAAAATCTAAAATGTCGACTGCGTAAAAAGTGAACTTTTTAGATTTCTTTTAGTTTACTTTTTTATCACTGATTTTATAACGCGAGGTAGCGACTGACATGTTTTTATGAGATGACAAAAAATGCTTGTAATATCAATCATCTTACCTAATACCGCCGGCATCGCACCTCGTGCCTTATATTTGAGAATAGCAACCAAAAAATAACCAACTAAGCATTTCCAATAACCCATAGAGAAGCAGGCTAAAATCAATATTTATCTTAATGTTGCAGAGCAGTGTTTTTGGCAGTAGGTTGCGCTGCATCAGCGAACCGGAATAACAA
Source organism: Tiliacea aurago (assembly GCA_948098905.1). Lineage (NCBI taxonomy): Eukaryota > Metazoa > Arthropoda > Insecta > Lepidoptera > Noctuidae > Tiliacea > Tiliacea aurago. Next base: position 22,814,324 of record OX402576.1, read on the forward strand.
CGTCCAAAACACAATATCGGCCTTACATTATGTTTACACCACACTGAGCTAACATAGGACACATTCATTACAAAACCTCATCATGTGAGTTAGTGTAGTTAGATAGTGATTTGTAGCCCTTGGGGGCACATAGGCTTTCGTAACTACCCTCTCGAATGATAACGCTATTTTTACAGTCGGTTTGTTTGTTAATGCCTCTCTCTTCTCTTGCCCTACTTAATGTAATAGCAGCAATGAATAATTTTCGCTGAAGTGATAATTGATTATTGTCTGCCTCGTTGGTTTAGTGATGGCAAGCGATCCTAATGAGCATGATGTCCTGGGTTCTATTCCCAGGTCGGGCAAAGTGTTATTGGGTTTTTCTATTAGGAATTTCTGAGTAGCAGCCGGAGTCTGGATAGGTGCCCGACTGAAGGCAATAGGCTCGCTCCCTATTACATGGGACTTAAACATAACTGGTGAAATGTGGGTGAACTATAAGTACACTTACATTTCATCACACTCCTACGGATTACGGGCGTGATGTTCCGTTATGATAATTGATTATTCCTACATCGGCACTGGGTACGAACTGCTCACTACTTAAATAATAGATGGATGTACAATTGTTCGATATTGTCTTCTCTTACAATTCCGTCTATAATTGTACATTATTCGTAACTATATAAAAAAAATAACCGTTATTTCCTCTGACTTCTGTACATACACAAATTCTTGTAAACTAATCGGCTACCAGGTCAGGCTGTCTTGTGACATAGGGCTCCTCTATCTCCTTCCACTTATTCCTATCCATAGCTGTTATTCGCCAACTTTTTGGCAGATCAACCTCCCACCTTTCATCTGTACCTTTTCATTTGTGCCTATACCTAGTTATAAACCAACTACGTCTACTAAAAGCAATTGTCCCGCATAACATTAAGTTATTTGAATTCTGTAAAAGTATACCTAACAATGAAAAAAATTACGCAATTAAAAGAAGATTATTTTAATGAAAACCTAATGAAAACAAAAACCATACATAATAATGAAATTAGGACTCGTATTGTCATCGATGCTAAGGTGTTACTTCCAAAGTGCAGAACTTTACACGACAAGAGATCGTTAAAGTATATAATAATAATACCTTACCTTATTAATAAGGCAGAAAAAAAATGCAAGTTTCTATTCTATTCTATAAAAAATGCAAGTTTCTCCCACGCCTCCTTGTCTACCCCATCAAACACGACGAAAACAAAACACAATCCCTTCCTGCTAGCAAAAACTTTTCGCCCGGCGTATACTCGTAGCTAGGTATTTGAATTTGAATCTTCTGTAGCAAGTATACGCAAAATAATCAGATGAAACAGCTCTATCCAATGTATCTAAGTATGATCGCTGTGTACAATAAGCTATATTATTCAACATTGTAAGTAGGTATATTATTACTTATATGTCCGTGAATCTGTTACCGATGCTGGTGGGCTACTATTTTAAAGTTTTTATTTACCTGAACATAATTATTATTTTATATACTGAACATAATATAATATTTAAACTAAATAATATGATGAAATCAAATAATTTATTTATTTGCATAATACATGTTAAAAAAGTGTTACAGTTGTATAAGTTACATTGTATTATAACCTAATGAGGTGTGCAAATTAATATATTAAGTACTAATCGCAACATTGAATATAAATAATACATTTTAAATTGAGTTACTTAAAAAATACAATGCAAAAAAAGTACACAATTCAAACCAACCTTTTATCTTCAATGAATTTCTCCATTACGTAAAACGTCTGTTTATATTGCATATACTATGTAATTATACACTGAGCTTGAATTCAGAATCTTAGTCCCGTATTAATAAACGTTATTCAGCCCAAGAGGTCGCACTTGATATCAGTCTTTTGAGGTCATGATCGTATTAATAAACAATAATTGATGTACTCAAGTTACGGCTTGGGTTTACGTTATCAGCCGAGTAATGGACTGATTAATAAACGGAAATCGACATTTAAGTATACAATAGGTGTGTGTACTCGAGATATTTAAATCTGAGTGTAGGTAGTCCGTGACTTGAGGTCGTGATTAGTGGCGCGAAATATGGAGTTCGAAAATATTTTGGGTGAAATTAATTATTATAATGTAATAGAGTACTATGACGATATTTTATGGCCTTTGCGATATTGTTTACCAAAAATCTATATATCTATCTAAAATCTAAATATAGATATCTAATCTTTCGAATTACCAAAGGAAAATTTCAAAAAAACGATTCAGATTTGTTTAAGCGTCCGTGTTGTTTAAAGTAACATTAATAAAAGACTCATTGCTGAAATACAGTAACAGAGTTCTTCCAATTTCCCCAGAAATAGCCGTCCTATTAACTTTAAGGTTTTATGCTACAGCATCATTTCAGGTGAGTAACCTACCTAGGTAGATACGTCAATATTGTAGGTACATTTAACAATTTATCCAATTACTACTTTTATGTACAACGTACATAATAATATTATGTACTTGTAGTATTATTATAGTATTATGTTTATTCTGTTGCATAAAGTTTAATAAAGAAACTTTAAAAGTAGGTATCTTATAAATCCAATAATATTACCTTATCTAATAATAGTGTTGTTCTACTCTTAATAGAAGAATAGAATAAATAAAAGTATTTCAATAAATCTTACGACTTATCAAGAACGAAATGTGATGAATGTCATTCTAAACTTCGGTCACTGTGGCGTATTCGTTCATCAAGTACAGCTCCTTGAGGAGCTGATCTTGGTAACTGAGATATTGTTTTCATGTGTTTGTTATTTAGTATTTTCTTTTTTTTCTTAAAACGTTGCCCCACACTAGGAATTTCTCCTGTATCGTGGGTGCGTTTACAAACATTTAAACTATACTTAACTATACTTTTTTATGCTGAGCTGAGGCCCTTTTGGCATTATAATTAATTGTTTTCTGTTATTTATAGTTTTTAAGGTGTATTTTTTGCTGTAATGCCAATAAACGCATTTTTCTTTCTTTCTTTCTTTTCCCACATACACAAACAGCCAGACCCGAAACAACTACTTGTAGGTTATACAAATATTTGTTCCGTGCGGGAATCGAACCCGCGACACGCAGCGCAGCAATCGCTTAACCACTGCACCAACCGTGCCGTCAAGTAATGATCTTGAGATGCTGATATCGTAATAATGCTGTACCAAATAAATACGCACTTGAGTACATCATTGGTGACGTTTATTAATACGGGCCTTAGATCATATTCATGTTTTAAAACTAAAAACGCAATGTTGACGTGACAAAGTTCGAATTCCAAAGCAAACAAATTTTATTTAGGACATTTTACAAGTAGGACCTCACGACATCTTCATGTAAAAGAGTGTTAACCAAGTAAAAAAATGTTATGGTATATCGTGGATTTTGCTTTGCAGGATCGTGCAATCAGCAACAGCGCTACCCAAGTAAAAAATAATATTGGTATTGTACAGTCAAATGGCATCATGTGCCATGAAAGCTTTACTGAGCGAAGCGCGAGCAGAAAAAAATCCCGCCAAAAACATTTGTGAAAAAGCGGCCAAGTTCGGTACAAAAGAAATACAGGGCCTGCAGTCTCGACATAGATAGCGATCGCTTTACGACCGAATTCAGTCGCAAAGTCCTAATGGAGTCTCTAGACAGTCAAAATTGTTTGTCTATCACGAAAAAACTACAATCATGTAATCTTACCGATAAAAGAATTAACATCTATGCAAATGGGTGCCAAAGTCAGTCAAAAGTTTATTAGGTTCCTCGTTTGTAACTGTTGAAACTTAAGCTTTGAAAACTTGCCAAGTTACATTATACGCATACGCGCATTACTGCGCGTACGTCGTTGCCATTTTAAATATTATATCTATACTAATAATAAAAAGAGGTAAAGTTTGTGAGTTTGTGAGGTTGTAGGGGGTGGTAATCTTCGGAACTAATGATCCGATTTCGATTTTTTTTTCACTAATAGGAAGCTACAGTATTGCCGAGTGTAATAGGATATATTTTATGTCAAAACAAGAAATTTCATGCGGACGAAGTCGCGGGCAGAAGCTAGTATTTACATAAACATGCAGAATTAAGTAGTTTGTATTTATTTTATTTTTTAATACTTATTTATAACCTCGCTTTATGCTCCGCCGGCCGACGTCATCAGGTCAACGCTGCTCGGAGGGCTGAAAATCGCCTTCCGAATTTCGTATGAGGCAATTGCATGTACAAACGAATGAGTTATATAATTTTTTTTTGAATATTTTAAACTAGACTTGGTATACTATTTAAAGCATTTAAGCATTTTATAGTTTAGCGTCGGTATCTATTTAGTTTATCAATTCTTATCGTTTAGGAATTGGTTTGAATGGTTTTTTCATGTTTTCTGTTAAACAGTTTCTTTCCTACAATGTGATCAAATACTAAAATAAATTATATCTCAGCGCAGCCGAAAATTTGACCGCAGTCCTTTCGTCTCAACAGAGCGATGGCGACTGATTTGTGAAACAAAACTATGCTTGAAGCTCCCGCAACATGCGACGGAAGTTGAATTCTTCCTCGAACTAAGAACGTCGTTAGTGCTAAAGTTTGTAGTCATAATAAACCCAAAAATTCAAAGAATTTTAAAATAAAAATCCATATTTTTTTTGCGTAATAAATACATATTTTCGATTTCGTATCACAATAGTCATTCGTACAAATCGAAAATACGTGAAAACTTGAGCTAACTTTGTGATGTTTCTGTATTGAGAAAATTTTAATATTTTGTGTTTCTCTTCTATATCTCATCATAGTTACTCATATTATTTTTATTTTATACGTCTTATCAATTTCATGAAAAATCTAAATGCCTATCTTCAATATGATTTCCTCGTAATCAACTACTCGTACCTATATCATTAAGGGACAAAAAAACTCATATAAACTTAAAATACAAATTAAAACAACATGTCTTACAAAGTTTAAAAACCTAAGATAGATATGAATAAAATAAATTTGAAAGTTGAATAAAGTTAAATAGTCGAAAACATACTTACTTAGTGAAAAAAAAAGTTTACCTCAAAATAAACAACAAAAAATAGGCAATTAATTATTTACGAAAAACATTCCTCCTGGATAATTTTCATTTACCCTTTTCGGCCACTTTATTTACCATTTTTGGTTTAATTAATAGATGAGATGAGATAGATAGGTAGAGACCTAATATTTTTTTTCCGTCTTTAAAACTAGTTTCCCTCATTTCGATATGTGCACATTATCAAGACTCACACTGTTTATACTAAAAACTATAAGAAAGAAATAACTATTTTACTTATTAAACCCTCGTTAAAATTTCTTTGTTGTTATTTTTTTATTAAAGTCGGTACTTAATAAGTTTTTATATTCTCTAAATTAGCTCCTACCCGCGACTTCATTAGCGTGAAAGTCCCACAGCATACTAAAATAACAGCCACATTATTATAAAAGTTCCCCGTATAGGTACTACGTTTGTAGTTATGGTCTCAGCAGCCAAAATATACAGAGTCTGTATATTTTGGCTTTAAACAGATAATATACAGAGGACTGGTGACGCGAGCCGGGAATAGGCCTAAACTTAATTTTATTCTGTGTACTTTCAACGAACTATCATTAGAATACCTAAATGTAAAAAAAAAAGAATCACAATAAATATTAATAGTTGGGAGTCTTACAGGTTCGCAAAGCAGTCGTCGAACCACTAAGTTAACTGCTTTGTTCAAGGTTGTCTACAAAAGCGTTCTTTTAATTGTCATAATTGACTTATTAGATCCATGTAGGATAAAAGGTATTTAAAACGTTAAATCTGTAACTATATGCAAATACTTTTACCTTTTGACTTATCTTTTTACAATTTGCGGTAAACTACGAGTATAGAAGAATACGAACATAATGCAATATTGCTTATCCCCCGTAGCAAATAGCGTGATCATTTATTGCTTACAGACTGACCAGACTTACAGGGAATATCTATGCAAAACTGGAACAGAATCTATCCGGTAGTAGGTATTTGCGCAATGCATTTTTTTTTTTTTTTCTTGTGAAATTATCAAATAACTTTTCCCGCTCTGGGCGGAGCAGAAGGGCGTGTCAGCCTTTTACTGACTAAAACCCACCCGTGTGCCTTCATTTGCCTGTGTGCCAGGGCCACGATATCCCTTTCGGACAAACTCGCAACCCTGGCAGGCATTGGCCCTAATGGATCTTGCAATTCGTGCTGACATCTCCTTGAGGCACGCGTGGAACACAACGCGCTGTCGACTCGGACCTGGTCCTTATCGGACGGCGAGCTACCCATCGCTCACCATCCGCAGGCCCACGCCTACGGTGGCCGGAAATCGGCTTGTGACTCCCGACATCCGGGGCGTCTCCTGCGGCGGCTTGGGGCTTGAGGGCGCAAACCCTGCCTCACCCTCACGGGTTCCGCCTCCTCCTTCGCAAGCATTACTGCTTGGCAGAACGAGGTGACGGCCTCCCACGCACTCCCGCTCCGAACCATGGCCTGAACCAGGGCCGGACGCGAGAGATCACCGCCGCCGATCGCCTCCGTGAGGACACGGCGGTGCTCCGCCCAAGCCGGGCAGACCTCCACCGTATGCTCCACCGTGTCCTCCGGGCAACATTCACAGTGGTGACACCCAGACGTTTCCTCCCGCTTTATCCTGAACAGGAACCTCCCAAAACAACCGAGTCCGGTGAAGACCTGCGTCAGGCGCAAGGTGAGGACACCGTGGTGCCTCTCTAGCCACTCCTCAAAGAGGGAACTTGTCGCCACAATTGTAGCGTGACCAGCACTGGGTTGCGACAATCGCACTCTCCATGCCGCCGTAAGATCCCGCCGGAGCTCTGTCCGCTGAGCCGCGATTTCTCGCGGCAGCGGAGTTTCACCCCGGCGTTTTGCCTCATCGCGCAACTCCCAGATGTGCGCGAAGACTTTTGCCTCCAGATCCCATGGCGGCAGTCCGGCAAGGAGGGCTGGTCGCATCCTCAGAGAACGCGCCTACACCGGCGCCCCGTAAAAAGGCCATAGACCGCACGATCCCCACGTAGACCCTCCGGCAGGAGGCGTTTGGACCCCCTAGATTGGGCAGAAGCCGCTTCAAAGCAGCCCCGGCCCTCTCCAGTCTGGAAGCCAAACGTTGAAAGTCCTCCACGAAGTTCCATCGGCTGTCGAGGACGAATCCCAGGTACTTCATCGTCGACTCGACACCGATTTGAACCCCTCTCGCCGTTATCTGGGAACTCGACAGTGGCGCGTTCCGAGGACCATAAAAACACATGGCCTCGGACTTGTTCAAAGCCACCTCGAGTCTAAATTGCCGGATCCTATCGACGATTGTCGCAACCCCACGTGTTGCCAGTTCTGCTGCCGCCTGATGCGACCGCCCCTGCGCCAGGACCAGCTTGTCGTCAGGGTAGCAGACTACGCTGACGCCACTAGGGAGGTCAGCGCGCAGCACCCAGTCGTAACCGATGTCCCACAGATGCGGCCCCAGGACCGATTCCTGTGGGACACCGCACGACATATCTTGCCGGTTCCACTCTCTGTGGTGACCGGGGTAGATGACGGCCCTGTCCGTCAGATAGGCTTCGACCACGCGACAGAGGTAGGTCGGCATCCGGTGATACTGGAGTGCCTCTCTAATGCAACTCCAGGGCAGGATAATGAAGGCATTGGCAATGTCAAGAGACACCGCCAAGACGACCCCACCCCGGACCACTGCGTCCCCCGTCGTGAGGGCTCGAACGCGCATGATGGCATCCACCGTAGAGCGCCCCTTGTGGAAACCAAACTGACTCTATAATATAATTTTGACTTCGATTCGAATTTATTATGTTTACATTATGTAATCGATGATTGTGGTGCACGGGTGCATGTTACGCACAGCTGCATAAGGGCAATCGCCAACTCAGCACTCAATACCTTTATTATTAAAACATACGCTGCAAATTCATCGAACGACGGAAACGGCGAGCTGAGCAAGCACTTTGTGACGCACAAACCTAGTTTACCCAAATAATGTAACTCTGTAAAATTCCATTCCATATTCATACTTCGAATAGGCGTTTAGGCTAATTTAGAGTATAATTATTGTAATTCTTTTATTTTAAATAAATTAAGTTAAATCATTTTCGGTTTTTTTTAAATCCTCCGCTGGCAGCTAACGTAATTGGCGCAGTCGGTAGGATATTCGCGGGCCGGTTCGCAAGCTTTAGGGATCTCTAATATCGACATCCGCGTACACGAATCGCCTGGGTGGCTATCGAGCCCCGGCACCGAATATCCGAATCTACGGTCCAGCTGCAGTTCCGGAAGGAGAATCAAGACTTCGATTCACAAGAGAACCAGAAATGAGAAATTTGTAAGTACACCTGAATTGTTCTTGTGTTGCTTCCCTTTTTTTAGTCCAAGTACAATCCAACTTCCAAGATTTTTCACCCGGAAAAATCCAATTCCTGGAAGCCTGCATCTCGTACGGCTCGGTGGAGTACTATAGATAATAGTCGAGATTTAAGTAGTGATAGTGAAGTTAGAAGCATAGATAGCGTAAATATGGCCCACGACCCGGATACAATTTTCAAGACCCTTCGTATGGTCCCGGAGTTCGATGGGAATCCAAATGTTTTAACTAGGTTTATTAGAATATGTGATCAGGTAGTAAGTCAGTATGTTAGTAACGCCCCGGGTAGCGAGTTAACCAAGTTATGCCTATTAAATGGCATTTTAAATAAAATAAATGGCTCTGCTGCTGGTACCATTAATTCCAACGGCATACCTGTTAGTTGGCTAGGGATTAGGACAGCATTAATCAATAACTTTTCAGATCAACGGGATGAAACAGCTTTGTATAGAGACCTTTCTTTAGCTGTGCAAGGAAATAGGACGCCTCAGGAATTCTATGAGGAATGCCAAACTTTGTTCAGTACGACAATGACGTATGTAACATTACACGAGCCAATTCCTACTACAGTGGAAGCGAAGCGTACTCTGTATAAAAAAGTTACTATGTAGGCTTTTGTAAAAGGGTTAAAAGAACCATTAGGCTCCCGTATAAGATGCATGCGTCCAGATACTATTGAAAAGGCCCTTGAATACGTACAGGAAGAACTTAATGTTATATATTTACAGGAACGTACTTTGTTTTCAAAATCCACCACCCAAAATAATTCTAACTCTGTTACACCCCGCGCGAATACTAATCCGATTCCTCCACGTAGTAATAATTTCGTAGTTCCAATTTCCAACTGGCCCAATTCAATAGGAATTAGACCCAACCAACCACCACCACCACAACCATTTAGGTTCAACCCTAACTTCATTAATCAGCAGCCCCAACATCGCATGCCTACTCGTACGCAGCATATGTTCCGTGCGGTACCTCAGACTTATAACGCTCAAAGTAACATGTTCCGGTTGCCACCTAGAATTATTCCGCTGCAAAATCAAAATCAAGGTCCTAAACCTATGAGCGGTGTACAGCATTTTACACCTAGACCCATTTTATCCGGCCATAATTGGCAGAATTCAGGTAATCCGCCACCAACTAATTATTTAAAAAGTCGAGAAATGAACATGAATGAGTGCGCGTCATACGACGACTCATATTACCCGACTGAGTATTATTACGAGCCGGACTATTTTAATTACGATAACATTTACTACGATGATAGCCCGTTCGCTACATTAGGATGCAACTATGATCCGACTTTAAACGATGTAAGTGTTCAGGAAAATATTACTGGTTCAACTGAACCTCAGGCGGGTCCAAGTCAGATAAGTCAGGATTTTCAGGAGGCACAGAAACCAAAAATACAAAAATAGAATTAAATCTTCAGACTCAGCGTCAGTTGCCGAACATACTAATATCAGAACCACCCCTAAAGTTACTAATTGACACCGGCGCGAATCAGTCTTTCATAAGTCCGGAAGCTGTAGAGAAATATTTTCCAAATTTCCCCTTAAATTACGACCCGTTTGAAGTTACTAATGTCCACGCGGTTAGTAGAAATGATTATTCTATAAGTTTACCCTGCTTTTCAGAATTTAACGATCCAGAGTTCATCAAGTTATTTGTATATCGTTTCCATGAATATTTCGATGGTTTGATTGGTTTAGATTTGCTTACTAACTGGGAGTCCAAGATAGACTTAAAAGAACAGAGGTTAATAACGCGCACATCATCAATTCCTATCCGTATGTATAACTCCTGCAATGTAAACTTGTATGAAGATATAATACCCGCTCAATCCTCGAAATTAGTTAGAGTACCGATTGACGCTCCAAACGGTGCAGCATTAGTTAGTGAACAGACCATATGCAATTGTATCGTACGTGAGTGCATTACTACCGTGGACAATAATCGCGGCTACTTAGAGATGGAAAATACGAGCCCGAATGATATAATAATATCACTTGACCGACCAGCGCATGGAAGTTTATTTAATAACGAGTGCACGCGTACCGAGCATTGTGGCACGCGAGTTCAAGAAGTGATAACGCGATTACGAACCGATCATTTGAACGAGGAGGAAAAGTTCAACCTTATTGCTCTTTGCTCAAAATATGCTGACGTGTTTTACATCGAAGGCGAAGCGTTAACTTTTACGAATCGAATAAAACATCGTATTAAGACGAGGTCCCAGTTTACACAAAAAGTTACAGATACCCACTCATTCATCGTCAGGAGGTTAGGGATCAGATCTCAAAGATGTTAGATCAGGGAATAATAAAGCCTTCAGATTCAGCATGGAGCTCACCCATTTGGGTGGTCCCCAAGAAAATGGACGCCTCAGGCAAACAAAAATGGCGTTTAGTAGTAGACTTTAGAAAGCTCAATGACAAAACTATCAATGACAAATACCCCATCCCAAACATAACTTATCTTGACAAACTAGGAAGGTGCCAGTACTTCACCACTCTTGATTTGGCTAGTGGCTTCTACCAGGTAGAGATGGACCCCCAGGATATTCAGAAAACAGCTTTTAACGTCGAACATGGACATTTCGAGTTTCTCCGAATGCCCATGGGACTTAAGAATTCACCATCCACATTTCAAAGAGTTATGGACAATGTCCTCAGAGGTCTTCAGAATGACATATGCCTGGTCTATCTCGATGACATCATCGTTTTCTCTACGTCACTACAAGAGCATATGATCAATCTCGAAAAAGTTTTCAATAGACTTCGTGAATCAAACTTTAAGATTCAAATGGATAAATCCGAGTTCCTAAGACACGAAACTGATTATCTTGGACACATTATAAGTAGTGAAGGAATAAAACCTAATCCGGATAAAATTTATGCAATTGAAAAATACCCCATTCCAAAGACTCAAAAAGAAATTAAGCAATTCTTAGGCCTTGTAGGTTATTATCGTAAATTCATCCCAGACTTTGCAAAAATTACGAAACCTCTCACAGCGTGTTTGAAAAAAGGTAGAAAAGTTGTATTAGACTCCGATTATACAAACAGTTTTGAAAAGTGCAAGAATCTCTTAACAAATGACCCCATACTACAGTACCCCGATTTTGATAAGGAATTTATACTGACCACAGACGCTTCGAACGTTGCCATCGGTGCCATCCTATCCCAAGGACCTATAGGTTCCGACAAACCTGTGTGTTTTGCATCCCGAACTCTGAACGAAAGTGAGCTTAACTACAGCACCATAGAAAAAGAACTTCTTGCTATAGTTTGGGCCACCAAGTACTTTAGACCGTACCTGTTTGGTCGTAAATTTAAAGTACTAACAGACCATTAACCTTTACAGTGGATGATGAACCTTAAAGATCCCAATTCGCGATTAACTAGATGGAGGTTGAAACTCAGTGAATACGATTTTACAGTTATCTATAAGAAAGGTAAATCTAATACGAATGCTGATGCTTTATCTCCGGTGGAGATTCACAATGAAGATACTAACACCTTAATAGACGAATTATGTTCCTTGATTCCCAATACATCAGAAAAATCGCCATCTGCGAACTCATCCACTGCAACCATACACACCAGTCACGAACATCCTATATTAGAGGTCCCAATCACAGACGAACCCCTTAACAGATTCCATAGGCAATTATGCTTTACGATGGTATAAGATGTCAAACGCAAACCAGTAGTTACTAAGCCATTCGAAACACACACACGAATATCAGTCCAGATATCATCATCTAAACTAGAACAAGACGTAGTCAATGCTCTCAAAGAGTACGTGAACCCGAAAGTAAAAACCGGTATTCTAATAAATCCACCTATTGCCATATATTCCATCATACCAGTCATACAGGACAAGTTTAAGAGTTCATCTATGAACTTAGTATTAGCTAAGATAGAATTAGAAAACGTTAAAGATTATCTACGTCAACAAGAGATAATTCATCATTACCATGATGGCAAAACCAATCACTGAGGAATCACCGAATGTTATTTAGCTCTCTCAAGAAAGTACTACTGGCCCAAAATGAAAGACCAAATAACCAAATTCATTAACGAATGTATTATTTGTGGGCAAGCTAAATATGACCGGAGACCTGTTAGACCCCAGTTTAATATTGTACCCCCGGCAACCAAACCATTCGAAATAGTTCACATGGATTTATTCACCGTTCACAATGAAAAGTATGTTACATTTATAGATGTTTTTACCAAGTATGGACAAGCATACCATCTTCGAGATGGCACTGGCATCAGTATTCTTCAATCATTGTTACAATATTGTACCCACCATGGAGTTCCCTTAACATTAGTGACTGACAACGGAACGGAGTTTACTAATCAACTGTTCCTAGAATTCACTCGACTCCATAAGATAACTCATTATAGAGTTTTACCGCATTCGCCTAACGATAACGGTAACATTGAACGTTTCCATTCAACTCTCCTTGAGCATATAAGAATATTAAAGTTACAACACAAAGATGAACCTATCGTAAACCTTATGCCTTATGCTATTATTGGCTATAATTCTTCAATACATAGCTTTATTAGATGCAGACCCTTCGATTTACTAACTGGACACTTTGACCCACGCGATATTTCAGACATAGACTTTACCCAAAAATTATTACAACAATACGTTCATAACCATAGGGCGCAAATGAAGCAAGTTTATAATATTATTAATGAAACTTCTTTATCAAATCGTACCGCGCTGATAGAAAATAGAAATAAGAACCGCGAAAATGAAATAGAATACGTTCCTCAACAACAAGTATTTATTAAGAACCCGTCTGCAAGCCGACAGAAAACAGCACCGCGATACACCCAAGACACCATTCTGGCCGATTTACCCATACATGTTTATACATCCAAGAAACGTGGGGCCGTAGCTAAACATAGGTTAAAAAGAGGCCCTAAGGAACCCAACTTGTTGCAGGATTCTACTATTGCTGGTACTTCGCGAGACCCGGTCGTCGGAGATAAAACTTGAGAGCCTAGCCAATGGACCCGGCCTATTACCGTATAAACTTGGATCGACGAGAATGACCACTCATCATCATACATTTCTTCAGTACGTGAATCTAAGGGACATTGAAAATCAAATTACAACACTACAATATCAGATATCAGAATACAAAAGTCGGCTTAGTAATGACACCTATGCACTGTTTGAATTCCCAATTAGTCATCTTACTAACAAAATTGGCAAAGTATCTAATCAGCTAAAATCTTTAGAGCCTGGTCGCGTAAAGAGAGGTCTAGTAGACAGCCTTGGATCGGTAATTAAGAGTATAACTGGAAATTTAGATTACACAGATGCCTTAAAATACGAAAATGCTATCAAGGTTCTACAGATTAATAACAATAAGTTAGCTAATGAATTTAACAATCACATCAGTCTCAGCAAGGAATGGATGTCAAAGCATAATAGCGTTCTAATACAGTTAGTCGAAAATCAATATAAAATCAATAGTACATTAGAGTTACTATTAAATAACACTCATACAGCAAGTAGTCTAATAACCTTTGCATAGTTTGGTCAACTCATGTCTATTATAGGTGAAAATGTAGAAGATTTAAGATTAGAATTAGTTAGAATAGAAAATATGTTAGCGTTTATACATGCATCAAGCACTGCTCATTCTATGATAGATGTAGATACACTTAGGTCTATGGTAACTAGGTTAGAAAAAATATACAGCAAGGATGAGATACTAAGTTTAGAGCTCAGAGAATATTATGATATTATCCAGCCCGGATCATATTTCAATGAAAAACAGATAGTTATAGTTTTCAGATTTCCTATAATTTCCAAAATTGTTTACGATTTATATAAGCTATCTATAGTACCCAACAAAAACAGTCAAGCCCTTATCCCTAGCTATCCCTTTATGGCAACTAATAAGGACTCTTTCGTGTACATAGAAGCAGAATGCTCGAAGTTTAGTAACTGGTATCTCTGTGAAAAGGAAATAACCCATCAAATAAGAACAAAAACTGACTGCATACAAGAACTTATCATGAACCAAGCCCTCGAGAATTCCTGTCAATTTACTACAGTATTCTTGGAGAAAGAAGCAATGGAAAAATTAGATGACCAGCACTACATCATATCGTTCCAGAATCCAACCAAAGTGCAATTAGTCTGTGGTAGAGAAGACTTCAACTCGCTACAAGGAAGCTACCTCGTTACTATTCCTGTCAACTGTTATCTCCGCACAAAGGAACTAACCATATTGAACGACAACGACGTTATTAAAGGCCAGCCTTTGAAATTAATGAACATTCCCTACAACGCAGAGACACCGGATGCTGCATCAACCCAAGTCCATCTTAGCTCAATCGACTTAGGAGGACTACACAGCATACATAACCAAGTCATGACGAGTCAGCCGATACAACTTAACCAGCTGCAATCAGATGTCCTATACCATACGACAATACCCTTCTACATTGTATTATTAAGCGCAGGTGCAACTATCATAGCCCTACTGGGTTATCGAAACAAATGGTTCTGCAAACGCTCCGAAACGCCCAATACCAAGGTACATACTTACGAATAACCTGATAAGAAAGAAAACGACCGCACGCCCAGAGGACAAGTTTCAGCAACATTTTCTCTCAATGTTCTAAAATAGTTGCTGATCTGCGGGTGGAGATGTTACGCACAGCTGCATAAGGGCAATCGCCAACTCAGCACTCAATACCTTTATTATTAAAACATACGCTGCAAATTCATCGAACGACGGAAACGGCGAGATGAGCAAGCACTTTGTGACGCACAAACCTAGTTTACCCAAATAATGTAACTCTGTAAAATTCCATTCCATATTCATACTTCGAATAGGCTTTTAGGCTAATTTAGAGTTGGGCACGCCACAATTGCGGCGGTAAGTCCCCTCTTTGAGGAGTGGCTAGAGAGGCGCCACGGCGTCCTCACCTTCCGCCTGACGCAGGTCCTCACCGGACACGGTTGATCCGGGAGGTTCCTGTTCAGGATAAAGCGGGAGGAAACGCCCGGGTGTCACCACTGTGTGGATCGCCCGGAGGACACGGTGGAGCATACGGTGGAGGTCTGCCCTGCTTGGGCGGAGCACCGCCGTGTCCTCACGGAGGCGATCGGCGGCGACGATCTCTCGCGTCCGGCCCTGGTTCAGGCCATGGTTCGGAGCGAGAGTGCATGGGAGGCCGTCACCTCCTTCTGCGAAACAGTAATGGAAGGAGGAGGCGGAGCTCATGAGGGTGAGGCAGGGTGCCCGCCCTTCCGCCCTAAGTCGCCGCAGGAGACGCCCTGGGCGTCGGGAATCGCAGGCCGATTCCCGGCCACCGTAGGCGCGGGCTTGCGGACGGTGAGCGATGGGTAGCTCGGCGTCCGATAAGGACCAGGCCCGGGTCGACGGCGCGTTGTGTTCCACGCGCGCCTCAAAGAGACGTCAGCACCAATTGACGGGGTCCGAAAGGGCCAATGCCTGCTATAATTATTGTATTGATTTTAAATAAATTAAGTTAGATCATTTTCGGTTTTTTTTTAATCCTCCGCTTGCAGCTAACGTAATTTGTACGGTAAAACTCCAATTTGTTTATATTTGCATGAGGTTAAATTTAAATGTATGTTCATCAATATGGTATCATCGCAAATAACTTGGTAAAACATTAAATGTTAATTCACTTTCATATTCATACAGATAGTCAATTAGATAGGTTTTATATTTGCGCATTGAGCAAAGTTTATTACGTAGATTTTCATTCATTGTAACGCCAGCACAGGTTTCATCAACTGTTACAAACTGACCATAGGGGACAGTAGTTGTTGACGACTATTTATCGCGTCATTCTTTGTTTGCAAACGATCTATAATGTTAGTATGTGCGTGCCTACTGAATTACAACCCGAATAAATGAAAACCGATTTCAGACTAGCTTACGCAAATGCATGGCTTAAAAATAGGACTATTCATTATTATTCATTTATACACTTTCCGAAGTTCGGTACGTTACGTATAAAACATGTGAGCTTTGGTTCTGTCGCGTATAATATGCAAACCTCACGTGCGGTTTGCCTTAGTTGAAATAGAATACAACTCCGTACGAAACTAAAGAAGCCTCCTGTTAAGGAACAAAAACTACTCATAGAAAAAAAAGTAATATTCAATTAAAAAACAATGTTTATTGCATATAAATCATCATTATCTCCGATAACAAGTTTAAAACACGTTCTACTTTTTCTTTCTTTAATTTCATTAAAAGATTTATTAATTTGTCGTAATCACCTGATTTTCTTAATTCTCTAATTACATGTTCCTTTGATTTCGCATCATAACCGTGATATACTTTTGTCCAAAGCGATTTTAAAATCATTCCATCTAATGTTTTTTTGTCGTACTTTTCCGCGTTGACCTGTAATAATAAATTGATTACTTTTAATGAATGTCTTTAGGTTTCCCAAATAATACAAAAATAACAATAACTGAAATAGGTACACAAAATCCAAATAAAGTTTGTCGCACATTTTTTATCCGAAAAGGAAAAGATTGGCATAGGTATCATACTTTTAATTGTATCACAAACAGCTTTATTTGACAATTTAAGAGCGTTTACGACGTACGGCATTTCATACAAACTTTCAAACCCTTGTTTTTCGAAATGGTATACAATCGGTCTAATTTGGCTGTAACACTATTTTTCGAAAATGTTCTTAACTAACTTTTTAGACCTTTGTATTCTGCTTATGCGTATGAAGTTTCATTAAAATCGGTTCAGTCATTTCGAAAATAAAGGGTTTGAAAGTTTGTATGAAATGCCGTACGTTGTAAACGCTCAAACGAAAAACAAACACAAGCAGCAGAATGATCATAACCAGCCTATAATGTTCCCACTGCTGGGACACAGGCTTCTTCTCTGGGATATGGATTGGGCCCTAAACCAACACGCGGGCCAGGTGCGGGCTTCGAATTTTTGGTTCTAGAATATTTTCTTCACGATGTTTTCCTTCACCATTTTGAGAGCAGTGGTGATGAAATAATTTACACAAAGTGAAGTGCCTGTCTGGGTTCGGACCTACGACCTACAAATCATAAGTTGCAGCCGTTTCCAATGGGCCAAATTTGCTCTAGCAGAATTCAATCGCTAAATTCGACACTGCATAACGTAGCCCCTGTGGCCTAATGGATAAGGCATCGGCCTCCTAAGCCGGGGATTGTGGGTTCGAGTCCCACCAGGGGTGCTAGTGAAAAATTGTTTAATCTTCGCTTCTTGTTTATTTTGTCAATATTTTTTTAATATTTCGTAAACTTCTGCTAATACTGTTTAATTTATCAACTTCATGAGGAAAAAGTAGAACTGCTGAAGTTTCGCTTTTTTATTATTTTGTCAAAACAATATTCGCTGAAATTATCGAAATCATCCAAGTAGATTATTAGGATAATGTCAGCGAATATTGTGTTATTTGTTTATTTTCTAGTGATTGTTTTAAACACAATGACCTTTACAGCAGGCCTAAAGCAGCCAGTAAATTACTTTTTCAACTAGTTTTAAAGCTATCATGTACATGAACGTTAACTCAGAACATTATTGAAACTAATATTTAATTTCAGTTCAAGCTTAGAAAAGTGTATACTTAATATTTTTTTCATTATTTGAATGGTGTATCCGTCCCGCAGAATTTAGAAACCGCAATAAATACATTTGTGAAACAAATAAATTAAAATCGATAATAGTTAATAATTCTTACTTTAATATTGACAAACTTGGACTAAAATTGAACAGCATTTAGCCACGCTACGAATCCTACTGCACATTACATTCGCAGCTGGGGTACATATTTGTATATAGCAAACAGTAACAAATTGTTTTGAAATAAACGTGTTGCTGTTATGTCAACCTTAATCTTGTCAGTAAAATATATTTTTGTGGTGTACTCACCAAAACTGTGTGAAGGAACGCCGATAACAAAAGAAAGAAAGCCGTGCTATGAGCCATATCGAGTTACTTACACCACGAAGGTTTGTACGTTACTTACGTTACGTACGACTAGACGGCAAAAAGAAAAGAATGAAATTTCAAGAATGGACTAAACATCCTTTACGTAATGGCATCCATTTCTCTCAATACAAATGGGGATTCATGCAACAATGTTCCAAGCAGATTTTACAATTAATAATTTTTACTGAAAAGTAATCATTTAGTTTTAACGTATTAGTTACCGGCGGTAAAACGAGATGACTTTAAAAACCTTTGGCGACTGTTTCTTTTTTGTTGTTCCCTCAATGCTGAGCGCGACTTCATATGACGTGCAACCTTCTTCATCGCGTCTGACCATCTTGCCGATGCTCTGCCTTGAGCTCGTTTTCCTTCCAGCCGACCCAGTATCATACCTAAGCCTTTCCAGACCATGCTGAGGTGAACGCATAATATGTCCAAAAAATCTGAGTGCACGCTCCTGGCATATTGCAGATAGCCGCTTGGTGATGTTGAGT
Organism: Tiliacea aurago; assembly: GCA_948098905.1. Lineage (NCBI taxonomy): Eukaryota > Metazoa > Arthropoda > Insecta > Lepidoptera > Noctuidae > Tiliacea > Tiliacea aurago. The sequence continues at coordinate 22,833,268 of OX402576.1, forward strand.
TCCTCCAATATGGATTAATTCGTTCTCATCGTATACGAAGTAGCCTCCGCCGACACCACATCACGAAAGCATAGGATTTCCTGCTTTCGCGGTTTATACTGCACCACATTTTCGCTTCATATATAAAGATGGAAAAACTAGAGCACGGATCACTCGTATTTTGGTTTCCGACGGATGCCACGGTTCTTCGAAATTTTCCCGAGACTGGTCTTTGCACTTTTGGCCATAAAATTACGACGGCGGATTTCCTCAAGGCAGCTGCCTCATTCGTGACCAAAGACCCAAGATACACGAACTCGCTGACTTTGTCATATCCGTCGAGTGGATTTGAGCTCGGAAGAAGATGAGCACGGTCTACCGCCATTACTCTTGTATTGGCATAATTGATCTAAGTCCAAGTTTAGCGCTCTCTGCTTCTATACGTTACAGCAGATTCGCCATCTCTTCCTCGGTCGACGCAACTATAGTCGTCCGCATACCTTAAGTTCGTGAGTCTTTTACCGCCAATAACGTTTCCGCCGTGCCAACCATCAAGCGCTCTCTTCATAATTTATGGTCCCGGTAGAGGTTGAATAACTTTGGCGATATAATACAGCATTGACACACAAAGCTGGTGGTCATGGTATAGATTCAGGAACAGAAAAGTGGGATATGGCGGGAAATGTTTAATGTTCTCATTTCAATGAGAACATCAAACATTGTCGGCCATTGTACGCAGTCAACGCCTTAGCGTAATCTATAAAACACACGACCAGTGGCTAGTTAAATTCACGACATTTCTCGATAAGAATGTGGACATTCAAAATTTGCTCTGTAGTTCCCTAGCCGGTAACAAAACCGGCTTGTTGTCTCGGTATGTGGTGGTCTACATGCTGAAAATCTCGTGTTAATTATGCGCAAAATGATTTTATTGGCGTGGGATATGAGCGATAAGGTTCTGTAGTTTCACACTTGAAACTCCTCATAATAAGCAAGGTTCCAGTTGCTTATTATGAGGAATAACAGCGGATTGTGACCAGTCTACTGGCCACTGGTTTCTTTTCCAGATCTTTGTGCATAGCTGGTGCAAAATCTTCGTCCCATCATAACCAAGATGTTGTAACATTGCAGCAGAAACGCCATCAGGACTGACTGTTTGATGCTTCAGTTTGTGTATAGCATCTTGAACTTCAGATCGTAGAATACCTAGCTCTTCCAAGTGGTAATTCTATCTCCTCGCGGTGCATAAACCATGTTCGCCCTGATATGGGTTGTAGCAATAGTCTCTCCATCTAGTTCGAAAAAAGTGTTACCTCTACTGTCTTCCACTAGCCAGCATTTCAGTTTGCAGGTACCTGTTAGCTGTTAAGTTTCATTGACAGATCCTTAGTATGCACTTTAATTGCATGTTCCTCAATTTTCTCCCAGACGGTGTTGATGTGCACATCTCTATCCTTCCGAGTAGATCTTTGAACTTCAGCATGCAGCTGTTTGTATCTGCTTCTCTGTCTATCAGAACTGAGACCCTCTGCTGCCAGCTATTTTTCCTTATCAATCAACTTCCAAGACTCCTGACTTATCCACTCTTCTTTCTTCCGAACAATTTTAAAAGCATCATAACTCACTTTGCCCGTGTCTAAGATGGTCTTCTTGAGATTATTCCAGTCAGTTTCACTTGAGTCAAAAATCAATTTTTAGTGACTTGATGTTGTCTCCAATCGTTTCCTGGAAATGGTCTAGAGCTTGTTTGTTAGTTCAGGGGTCCGTTAGCCTTAGGATTCCGCTGATCCTTTTAAACGTAGCCTGAAGTAAGCGACCAGAAGCTGGTGTGACTACCGCAATCTTTGATAATAACTATTTATAAAAATGTTTTACTTAACTCAACTTTACCTGTAAAATGTACGCAGCAAATTATTAATCGATTGGGAATTTAAGTCATCAGCCTATATTTTGCCAACGCGTTAGCTATTCTTGAGTAAACAAAACAACAATGCAAAGTTTACCCAGATTTTATGTCGGAAATGCGTTTTAGATGGGATGACTCTAAACGGCAATGAAATACTTGGATGTTTTATTAGAAACCCCATTTTCAATATCAATGTATTTAATAAACAGGAGTAAAAAGAAATCTTCGACTTTATAAGGCGCTAACCTATCAAATATAAATACATTTTGGGCATGAAAACAAACAGAAATTTACCAAGAGACGAAAATAAAATTTATTTGCAATAAGTGAGCTTCGTCCTCTACCTTTCAAGACTTATCCAACTTAATCGAGCTTAGCAACAGTAACAAACGTTTTATTTCTTATTCTTCGTCTAGCGTTTCCCCAATTGTTTTACTGCGCCTTTACGAGTCGGTCCTAAGGAATTACTTAAGGTTTTGGCAGTGGGTATAATTTTACGAGCGGCTACCGAAGCTATAAGTATCTTTTGGTATTGTATAGTTAGATAGGTAGATACATTATGGAAAAGATTTCGTTTAAAATAAAGTCAACATTATAATTTGCATGGTTCAGTTTTGTTGATCGTCATACTCATTGTCAAAGATAATTTGCATCTCAGTGCGCCCACGTATAATTTTACTAGGAAAACCAATACTAAGATTTACGAGTCATCGGTGTTATTAAAATGAGGCGAAAACATTGGTGTTTGTAAAAAAATGTTATTCATGTAGGATTTCTTTAAACACCGCTGCATTATAGGATAATATTTATATAACGTTCAACACACAGTTAAAAAAGACCAAGTTATAGATAAAGATTAAACAAATACCTAAGTAGGAAAGGTGCTTGTCCAATATATTCTTAGAGATACTGCCCTGTGACAGACAGGCAGACGGATAGACAGCCAAACGACGTAGGCTTAGTAATGGGCCCCGTTGCATCAGCACCCTTTTGTTGGGTAGGTACAAAAGCCTAAAATTTATGGAATAGTTTGTTTGATTTACGGCACGGTTGGCGCAGTGGTTAAGCGATTGACTGCTGTGCTGCGTGTCGCGGGTTCGACTCCCGCACGGAAAAAATATTTGTATGACCTACAAGTAGTTGTTTCGGGTCTGGCTGTTTGTGTATGTGAGTTTAAATGTTTGTAAACGCACCCACGATACAGGAGAAATTCCTAGTGTGGGGCAACGTTTAAAAAAATAAAAAATAATTACTAATACTGAGGCAACGACAAAAATATGAGGAGAAGTAACTATAGTTAATTCAGTAATAGAATAAGACTTACCTAATTGACACCACTTTCAATTAGGTAAATAATCTATGCATGCTGTCAGCGCAAACAACCATAAAACAAGTTGAAACTTATCTACCATTTACAGTTCGAAAATTACCTACATAAATTCAATAACTTATTTACACGCAAAGCTATAACACCAAAGCGAATACAAACAACTTAATAAGATGAGTTTAATTTCAACAAAATATTTTGTGTCAAATTTCAATATTAGGATTAAAATTTGTTTTTCAATGAGTATCAAAAAAAATTTGATCTCATTTAAATTAATTTTATTGAATAAATATGACAAACGAGTAACCTAAAGTCAAAAGTTATAGTAATAAATCTTCTTTAAAACTTACCTTTCTCTCGTGCGTGTCATCCGCTTGTCACTTCTATTGTCACAGTTGATTTAATTATGTCGCAGGGTTATGATCATTGATTTAATGTAAACAAAATGAAACTTTAATCTCCATTCTATTAATAGCTCTGATTTTTGCCAGTACCTAATACTACTATGTTTTTAACGTATTGTAACCGAAAAGCGGTTACATTTGAGTCTAAGCTGGTAGAACTGCTTTCCGCCAATTTCACAATAGCCGTTACTTGCTTAAGCGCTTACCTCTCTTAATTTTTTTTTGTTTACTTTTAATATCGGCCGATCATAAGCCTTTTCTGGAAATTAAGTTAAAAGGTTTCCAGTAAAGTTTTGTGACTAAATACGAGGTAACGGTAAGGGACAAGATACGGCTGAAACCTAATTCAATGTATCAGTTATTGTTGATATGTTGGTTACCTACACAGACACACGACACACCCCATACGCGTTTCCGTTACGTCTTTTTTTTGCTTTTATCCTTTCAGGGAAGAATTCCGATCATGTGTGGTTAAAACCATTCAAGCCTTTAGGGCTGCAATAAAAGGTAGGTTGAAAAATGTGGTCATACGAATTCACTTGCCACTATTGTTGCAAACTCCGATCTATTCAGTTACATAACTGTACGGCATTATTGTATCATTGACTAATTGAAGACTGCTTTCCCAAATGATCTGTTACCTACAGTAAATTTGAAATGTTCTAATCTGGTTTCAACCGAACCGAATATTAAGTTTAGAATTTGAGTAAAAATATTGCGGCAAAGTGCCTTTGTAATAAAAAATAATATTCCGGCTCTTAATTGAATCATAGCGTTTTTCTGATCTTAATGTTACACCACTTTAATTAATGGTATTTACCAAGTAAAAGCTCATAGGTACAAGCTAGTCACTTTTGTGATTAAATTGGAGGAATCACGATTTTATTGAATGATAAATGATTTTATATCTGTAAGCTGGTAGGTTTGTACAAACACTTTACACGTCAATCATAATTTAAAACCTAGATGAGGTCGGCTTTTTCTATCCGAGTACTTTGAGCAGAAAGGCCGAAACAACCTCAGAGGTCACAGTCTCTTTTAAAGTCCAGACTTAATCTTAGTTAGATCAGAACGTGTAGACCATGTAAATAGGTGTATGAAATGGTAATTAGAGGAAAAACCACACATATTTATAGAGTGGTCCAGTCAGTGCTCGCATTTGTCAATAATCGTGCAGCTCAACTCAGAACTTAAGGAGCTCAACTATTCGACAAACAATAGCAAAAAAAGGAAACGCAGCTAGGCTTCGGACGCTAGCAGATCTACATCGGGTCTGGACCCGACGGCACTTGCACGGGCACTTTTTCCGGGCCCTAAATGGGTAGGGCCCGGAAAAAGTGCCCGTGAAGCTCCATGCTCTGCTATACCTCCCTGCAATCATTGTGTCAAGCATTACAGGCTCGTGCCAGTTCTCTTTAGCCAAGAAGAGCGGGGTGAAGCCCTTGTCTACCACGACCACATCTCGATGCATCCCCACGTCGGTTTCTTACTCGTAGAAATATTCCCTGAGACTGCATATCTCGCGATTGTGGAGGGTCTTTGCGTTAAAAAGCCTCGACATCCACACTTTCGCGGGATATACAGTCTCATTACCCATGATCGTGGGTGATTTATTCAAAATGTAGTCAGCAGCGTACGGAACCTCCTACCCAGGGTGTCGAGTTCGGTCTGGGTCCATTTGAGTATGCCAAAAGAGCACATCAAAACCAGCATGACCTAACCTTGTTTCCGCCTGGTAGAAGACTATTAAGTACTTTTCTTCAAGCGGCTGAAGAAGCGCTCCTTCAACGATTGCTTATGTCAGTAAAATTGATGCCTAACGCTTCCTATCCAAATACTTATAGGTTTCAGACGTAGAGAGGGCTTTAAGGAATCCGAGAGTTGAGTTCCCACGGGTTCCACAATCTCCCCTCGCTTTACATGCACGACCGCACATTTGTGCACACCCAATTCCATCATGGCGCTACAGAACGTTTCAGTTACTTTTAGTAGCTCCATCAGTGTAAATTGTCGGGCAAAAGAGTTTTAGGTCATCCATGTGAAAGAGGTGAGATATAACCTGACCACCTCTCCTCAGCTGATAGCCTAGACCTGAATCCTCCAGCAGTATTCTTAGAGGATTCAAGGCTAAGCAGAACTAAAGCAGTCTCAAACTATCGCCCTAAAATATGCTCCGCTCGATCCTTATCCGCTTGCTATTCCTCTGTATATTTCGACATTCTGGATAGCGGATGCCCGTCCTCAATTTCCTCATACACGACATCAGGAAGGTGCTATATTATATTTCAGATATAATTTTTAAAATACTAAAATAAATACTTATAAAATTATTTAAGAAAATAGATGAAAGTTGAACATTTCCCCCCTTATCTCCGAAACTACTGAGCCTAAAATTTTGAAAGAAATACAGAAACTAGTTCTTTACTTATTTTTATAGAAAACCCATAAGAAGTCTATGGTATTAAAATGACATGGTAAATCTCTCAATATTGTGCGTACAAACTAACATTTGCAGTTGGAATGTATGAGGGAACATGTTTTTCAACTACATTCTTCTCAGATCTTCGCTTTTTTATCTTCTCAGGATAAATTCATCCCAACTACGGGACCCTTCATTGTGCGTGGTCTGACACGCACTTGGCCGGGTTTTTGTTGAGTTTATACTCAAAATCTAAAATGAAATAAATACTGGTTATTTATTTATTTAAAACCATATTGTTACATTGACGAAATAAGGAATAACGATATGCCTTGACATAAATTCCAACGACTACCACCACTACCTACATATTAAATGCGATACGGACACAACTAAACATTATAACATTACGTTTACATCTTTAATTTGTTGACAGTCTCATTTGCTTAGAACCTTTTCCCAACTACGTTCGGGGTCAGCTTCCAGTCTTACCGGATGCAGCTGAATACCAGTATTTTAAATGGAGCGACTGCCTATCTGACCTCCACAACCCCGATACTGGGTAAGACGATACCCCTTGGTAGGACTGGTTGTCAGACTTTCGGGCTTCTGCGACGACCCGTAACGACGGTCAAAGATCCACGAATGACAGCCGGGACCAATGGCTTAACGTGCTTTCCGAGGCACGGAGGCGTATTGGTATGTAAAGATGGTCACGCATTCACAGACCAAGCGCGACAAACGCAAATTTTTTGACAGTATAAATAGGTAATTTAAACGTTCTCTGCATTTCATCAAGTCGGCACATACACAGATTTCTAGGTAACCTAACTAAACTCTCTTATCTGAAATAGCTCTTCAAGCTCAGCTGGACTGTTTATTTAAAATGTCTTTGTCCCGCCAAACACAAATTCAATTCAAATTCAAAATATCTTTATTGTGGGCACATACTCGTATGTTTGTTACAGGTCTTAACAATATATTATAGTTCCAATATGTCCTGCCAAATAGGCATACAATAGTTATACATTAGCATTAACGATAAACACAGAACCTTACTTTGTCTCTAGTATACCTACATGACATTTCAGAATATGATATACAATATTACATGAATATTTACTTTGAAAAGTATTATATTTACTGTTTTAATTTATTGTTAATGTGAGCGCTATGTGGGTCATTTTTTTTCTTTCAATAATTTCCTTATTTTTTTTTTCAGTTATTTTTAATGATGGTCTGGCATTTTGAGCGCTTTATGCGGCCAACCCAAATGTCCTTTCTTTGGTATTGTTCGAAGAGTCGTTGAGCTCCTTAAGCCTTGAGTTGAGCTGCACGATTACTGACAAATGCTTGCACTGATTGGACAGGTCCACTCAAATTTGTGTGGTTCTATCCTCAAAAGATCATTTCAGACACGGATCTACATGGTCCCACATGATCTCCCACTACTCCCTCTTACCTAACTTCTCATGTTCAACACTTGTGCTCTGCCCATAATAAAAATCTTCGTTCCACCAACAATCGTCTTCTACGATGTCCTTCTCACCGCTTTGGTTTCATACACTCTTCGTTCTTTGTCCAGGTGGTTTCTGTTTGGAATGCGCTCCCTCTGAGCATCGGGATGGCAACTAGTCGGTTAACATTTAAAGTGAAGGCACGGGAATATATTCGTAAGAAGTTGGCAGAACCTTCCCAGCGCTGATCGTTTTCTCCTCCACCAATCGTTATTTCTCCTGACACTTTTTATTTTGTTTAAAAGTATGTATGTATCTATGTATATATTGTTGTTCTTCGAGTTATCTATCCCCATATTGCACCTACCATGTTTTCTCTCTGCATCACCCTAAGGTTGACTGGTAGAAAATGCCTCAGGCATTAAGTCCGCCTTTGCACAGTAGTTTTTTTTACTTGTGCATAAAGTTTTAATAAATAAATAAATAAATAAATCTGACCAAGATTATGTCTGGACTTTAAAAGAGACTTTAACCCCTGAGTTTGTTTTGCCATTTCTTCTCAGGGGTGGTCAGATAGGAAATGTCGACTACATCTAGCTTATTTTTTTATATGACGTGTAAAAGTGATTCTTATATCCTATTTACAGAATAAACAATTTCATTTCACACTCTTATATCGTGTAATTCTTTTGTGAACTTTATTTGGTGAATTTGTAAAAAAACGCGGTAAATCGATACAAAGGTCGGACTGACGTGTTAACAATTTTATTTTAATGTAGGTATCAGTACCGACTGTTTTACCGGGACTTTTTATTATATAACTGAGGAAACTGGGTGGAAATAACCAGTACTTAAGTACATCACAGACATTTAAATAGAAACTACGTTCATTTTCGGTTCAATTAACGTCCATTAACATTCAGTCTTTCAGGAAATTCAGGAAGTAAAAGAGCAATTCAATTAAATCGCCCAGCTAATAGTAAGTATACCTACTATTTGAAGGCCACAAAATATACTTTTAAGGCGACACTTCTAGTACACAATTTCTTAGGAATACATGTTCGCACAAAGCTGAGCTGTAAACACTACAGGTAGGTAAGAAAGGAATCAAAATATTACAAAAAAAATGTAATAATACGTGCTGCCTAGATGCCTTTTTTGCCTAACTACATCTAAAGGGAAGGTGATTATTTTAATGACCCCATGCTGGCTATAAACGGCGAGTAGCGGGTTCTGGATACTCGCGGTCCAACCATTATAAAGAAAATTAAATCCTTAAACGCCGATGTTATAAGATAAGTTTAATAAACTCGTGCGTGATGGATTTTTTAATAATTTAACTTTTTATTTCGGTTGTCGTAATATCTAACCTTTGTACACAATAACAATAATATTGCATACCCTCCATATAGAGAAGTTAAAATCACCTGTTTAGCAGCTTAAGTAAAACTTAATGATAAGCTCAACAAATTGAGTTTGTAACTAGACTATAACATGAAAGCAATACAAATGTCAATAAGCTTTTTTAATATTAAAGAACTGTAAAGCAAGCAACCCTGCTATAGTTCACTTTATACCATAGCCCTTTGTTTGTAAAAAAAAACACGGTCACAAAATATGAGCGTAGTTTTTGCTTTCCGCTTTAGATTCATTTTAGTTAAATCCAATGGAAACAAAGCTTTATTCAATCCATTTTTTTTTTCGAAATTTTGTCCATACATAAATAAATAAAATTGAAGTGTCGTGTTTGTAATCTCGAAATAACAGTTTTTTAATGCATAATTATAAAAGTTATGTATGCGGTACTTGTAACATAATTATATTTTTTTAATGTTTGTCTTTCTGGCTGTTTGTTCCGGCTAATCTCCGAAACGGCTGGACCGATTTTAACAGGAGTGTCACTGGCAGATAGCTAATGTTATAAGGACTAACTTAATTTTACTTTAGAAAAGCCACGTGGGCGAAGCCATGGGCAGCATAGTCTAAACTAAATTAAACGAAAATATTTTTTTCGTTCAATGGGTTTTTGGTTGTTGTAAGAATAGGAATGAAGACATTTTTTTATTAAAACTCTAAAAATATTGTTTGTAAACAATATAAATGAATGAACTGCACTGACCCCAGCGTGGTTAAACCAGACTCGATCACTCGAATGAGCCTTAAGTTTCATGAGACTATAGAGACTATTGCATATCAAATAGTTGACGCGGGGGCGCGATAATGGTAGGGAAGACGTCTCCATGGAGTATGGAAGGATTATTAAAGCCTACCGGATATGCATCCTTGAGCAAGCATTGGAATATTGGAGAGACGGGAGATATTTATCTATGGCATCTTTTAATAGCGTCACCGCCAAGTTGGCTCAGGTCCTCTCGGCACTTGTCTGTATCACTGCTGTGCTGTATTACACGTTGCTGATTCCAAAGTCTTCGTCTGAGATCTCACTTTACGTTTCAGATTTCTTGTAAATCTCGCTAACAGCTTTCTTGAACTTATCTTGGTCTTCAGCCGTGTCCATCCAAAAATCAATTTCCTTGTTGAAGTATGTCATGTCCTGTGTTAAGTTGTCATTCCATGTGCAAATTGGTTCGCCGACTCTCTTGGATTTGGTCTTGTACTGCATTGCAACATGTAACAGGTTTTTTTAATGTGTTTAGTCCTAGCGTTATTAATCAAGTCTCGAATGATAACTCTCTCATATTTTCTCAGTCTTGACCTGTTAGTTTTAGTGAGTGCCGATACTTTCAAACCGTGTATCATAAAAGGTACGATGACTATTCGATACATGAGTCTGGCTAGTTTCCAGTACATCTTTAAGTTTATTATGAATCGTTTCTAGTGGCCTGTTTACTGCGTTTTATTGTGTTTAACCTGTTAGATCCTGCCTGAGAGGTTAAAGGCTTCTACATACCAGCGCGACTTGTCGCGCGACGCGACACGGCACAAAGGCCCCGCGTGTCGCGGGACGAGCGGTGCCTTTGTGTCGCGTCGCGTCGCGCGACAACTCGCCCCGGTATGTAGAAGCCTTAATACAGATGTTATGTGTGTGCCCAGGTATTTAATTTCATCGACTTGTGACTGTCTGTCATATATATGTTACCAATTGATGACAAGCCATCCCATTCTACATTCTTATCCTAAAATACGGGCCTCTTAAAAACACATTAAATCTCTATTTTACGGTCCGACAGCTCGACATGTTACCGTAATTAATAACAAAATATCCTGTTTCTTTGGAATTGTAAAACAATGTTGAATCTCTCAGAACAATTCTCTTTGTATTTAATGGGACGCAAACTTGAGACAACTGGCGACGGATGGGTCGATTGGAATAATTCAACAAATTCTAAAGATGCAAGTGTTGCGCACGCGCAGCCGCGGGAGCGCTCTGTCTTGAGGGTAATATTTTTTGTGTATGGAGTTCAATAGAATTAGCCTTTGATTCCCGGAGCATGGATAAACTAAAACTTGATTTACGGCTGTTGAAGAAAAGGTTGTCGAAGAAATCATTTGATTAAGCAGTGACTGTTTTGTAAAGATATATAAATAATCAATTTGTTTAAAGTATTTTCTGGGACTTTAGCTTACTGTTATAATTTTAAAGTTCAGGGAATAAGTTAGAGCAATTTTATTATCATCTGATAACTACTAAAATTTGGGTACGTGTTGTCGAGCTTCTAAGCTTCACAGCAATGCCGTATAAAATAAACAACCTTAAAATTATATTATGGAAAGATCTCACCAGGTTAACTCGCTCGGGGATAAAGCTCTGTCACTTGAGGCGCTGTGCTCAGGAATGCAAGTATGTTATATATATCATGTATGTTTTTAGTCCACAACACATTGCACTGATTTCAATCACGGCATTAAGACACAATCAAATCAATAACAAAATAAACACTGAACAAAATAGGGAAACGGCGAGAAGCGAGAGCACCATGTGTTGTGTTACACCAGATGTATAGCAAAAACATGTCCAAACTGTTCAACGCTTGAACACCCAATCCTCTAAAAATATTGATTGCAAACAATATAATATGACCATGGACTCTTACCTATCGTGGACTGTCCATGTTGCTGGAGTCAGTCGCAAGGTATATTACACATTCCATTCGCTATAATGCTTCCAGAGCTTCTTACCCTTGAATACCAAAATCTCCTTTGCTCAAACTCTCATACAGCACATCGTAGACTACGCTGATGCCTGTTATTTGAATGTCATCGAGGAGCTTTCAAATAAACTTGAGTGTTTGCAAAATATCCGTATTCGTTTTGTATTTAACCTTAAAAAGTATGATCATGTTTCTTACTTCCGCAACATACTCATTTGGCTCCCTATTCGACTTCGCAGGAACTCTCGGATATTGGGTCTGCTATTTAACATCCTTCACAACCCTAGAACGCCATCCTATCTGCGGGAACGCTTTTCCTACACCCGTCCTTCTGATGCGCCTTGCAGGTCGCATCTTAGAAATCTGCTTAAATCACCTCCTCACTCTAGCGAATTTTACTCCTACTCCTTCCCTGTGCACGCGGTTTGGTTGTGGAATTCACTTCCGCCTGAAATTAGGGACTGCCAAACCGTTGCATCTTTCCACTTCGTCATAGTTCCTTGTTTATTATTTTATACTTATATATATTTTAGTGATATTTATTTTAGAAGTATATATAAGTAAGTATATTCTCTTATTGTATGTTTATATTTAAATTAGTGATTAGTGTAGTAATAATATTAGTAAGTTTTTATTTTGATTTTATGTATTTTATTTTCTCTTCTACTCTTACCCGTTGTCTACATATCTTTGTCTACTTTCGTGTCGCAGGTATGCTGGAAGAGATTTCTTTAGAAATAAGCATCACCTTTGTACGTATTTTTCTGTTTCTTTTTTCTTGTCTGCATATATGTGTGTACATAAAATATTAAATAAATAAAAAAGTGTAAAAGCTTCGATTATCTTATTTTATTATGTGTTCTTTGAAATTACATTATTTGTTCGTACATTTCTAATATTAGGGCGTTTTTAAAAACAAATGTACACGTGACGAACCGGAACAGATTTTTGTGTTACAGAAACTTTACAGTAAATTTTTACCTCATTTTATAGAAAATATATTCCTAAATAAGTTAAAAATAAAAAATTCATTACTATTATGAAAAACACCGCGATAATCTTAGTTTTTATGGAAGCGTTCACAGGAACGACGAGCTCCTGTTCGCCACAAAGGAAAAATTAAAATAAAATGAAAAATATGAGTTGTACTGTCAATTTGTTTTTATTATATATTAAAATACATTCATAACTTTGAATAAAAAAATCTAAACATAAATAAATCACTATAATCATCGCTTAGCAATCATTTTTCTTTCGAGATCGTCACAGTTGGAACTTTTGACCACTAAAACATTACATTTCTACCATCTACTTAAAATGAAATTGAAGGAGATTACAAATAATATAAATAACAAACTCAGGGTTAACTACAAGTACACACGGCTACACATCAAGCTATACATATCCAGTTTAGACTGATCTCACACTGTATAGGATTTTCATACAATGAGAGGCCAGCTTATAGTGGAAATGTATAGCTTGATGGGTAGCCGTCTGTACATAAATATTATCAAATAAATAATTATTCATTAAATAGGATTAGTTTTATCTCGGTAAAAATATGAGACAGTGACTGTCTGGAATTCTAAGTGACTAACTGGAAAAAATTAAGCTAAGTTTTATTCTAGTCGTTCCGAAGATTAGCGGTAACAAACATCCAAACATCCAATCTTTCACATTTATAATGTTAGAAGGATTATTTATTTTAATACCGAATGGTATTAAAATAAATAATCCTTATGTAGCCCCAATCCAAATGTAGACCCAGCTTAATAGTTCTTCCAGTTCGTCGCAAAATGTTTCCGGCTATACAATACGTTACGAACCGGATGTGACGAATTTATAACAACAAAACTTTGAAAAATAATTCATCCTGTTGCATTTTATAACTACTTAGAGCTTGATTTACAAAAATGTATAAATCAAAATGTGATTGTGTTACGGCAAATAACTTAATAGACTGCTACATACCTCATAAAATCCTGTTACTATCTGGAACTCCAATTCGGCACCACCGTAACGCGCCCGCTTTCGTCACAGATTTTGTTGACACTGAGGTGTAATTAAATTAAGGGTAATAGTGGAGTGGAGTATGAAAAGTCCGATCTGAAATCCGCTAGATGGCGCTGCGTCTAGCCTAACGTTAAAGCAAACGCTGTGTTATAAAATATCTTTAAAAAATACTATTAGTGCGTATAAGTAATTAAAACTAAGTGCACCAGTTAAAACATCAACTAATAACTACGTGAAAGTGTTATCTACGAGTTTTATACATAAACTGTAAAGTTAAAACAAATACCTTCAATCCACAAACCACCAACGACATTAGTGACAAAGACAATACACAAAAAACCGACCAAGTACGTATCGGACCACGCACAATGAAGGGTTCCGTAGTTAGGATGAATCCATCCCAAAAACAAACTTAACATTGTAGTTGAAAAACATGCTCTCCCATACATCTATATACGTTACGGTCAATTCTTCAACTGCAAATTTAAGTTGGTCGACGATTACTCGTTAACTTGTAAACCCTACTTAGCTTTGATAGTTTTCCTTTTAATTTCATTATATATACTACTGCCATGAATTTTTCCACATAATCAAAACCAACCATTTAGCTGGCAGGGGGGGGACACTTGACTCTAACAAAAATTAGCACTTTAAAGCTTTATATTACGCAAACGGATCTCAGAATTGAAAAATATTTTTCACAGACCCACAATATTTTTGAACGGCCTATCAAACGATACCCCACACCATGTACTAGATGAGAAAAAAAATATCATCCCCGTTTTACGTGCAAGGGAGGTACCCTAAAAAAAAATTTTATTCATGGATTTATTTCACGACTTTTTCGGCGTGATTAATATGTACACCCATGCCAAATTACAGCTTTCTAGGACTTTGCGTCTCTGAGCTAAGCCGGGGATAGACGGACGGACGGACGGACAGACAGACAGACATACAGACGGACATGGCGAAACTATAAGCGTTCCTTGTTTACTACGGAACCCTAAAAACCAACCACCAATAAACAAAGATTGTAGTGCAAATAAATCAACTGCATGTTCGTTGCTCTGTGTCAATAAACAATATCAAAATAAAAAAGTGAGTTAATTAAATAATAGTGAATCAAGAAAATTTAGAAAGGTTGTATACTATTTTATTTAAAAATCCGAATACCCAACGTGCCCATAAATCCATAACTAATCAATCATCATCAAGAAACAGCACCTAATTTTGGTTTGCAGATTGTAAGATCAATTGACCCTATGGTAGTGTGACGTGACTGAAAAATCGACCTTGTAATAATAAGCTTGACGTAAATGTGTGACGTAAGTATATCACTAAAATGAATGAACGAATTGTTATTAATGATTTATTTTAAAATAAGATGTAATAAATGATTGGTTAATGTTTAGTACAATGTAATAAATTGCAATAATTAGAGTCAATAGTATGTAATTCATAATTAAATTTAATAATAGTAGTTCGATATATTATACAATTTGCAATGCCCTTACAGGGTGCATGTCTTAATACTGTGTCATGAAATTTTAATGCGTGCCTACTAACCAGTGTTTTACATGTTAGCAAATAAATGAATAAAATTTACCGTGACTATTGCCGGAATTCCGGTTCTGTCATATTCTTGGGACAACAATCAAATTGTATTATGAGCTATTTTAAGCCCGTATTCGAAATAAAGGGCTCTAAATTGTATTTATGAGTTCAACTTACGTCTACAGACCCTAAAACAGTGACGCCACTTAATTTATATAATCTTACCTAGACTTGAAAGTTCCAAACATACGGTGGGACATGAATATTTGACCCTTTTTTGATAGTTTTATGATATTTTAATATCAGTGATATTTGGGTTGCATAATTATTATAGTCAATTTTAAAACATAAATAGAATACTATAAATAATAAATATGCAGTTTATTTGAGTGCGGCGCATACAAAAATTATAAAAAATAGCTAAAGTCTAGGAGACCTCAAATTCGCAAATGTACATCTTTTTTGAAAAACGCCCATTAGTCATCATCCCTATTGCAGTGGAATAAAGTTTACGTTAGCGATTGGCAAACTCTAGCTCAAGCTTGAGGGTAGACGCGTGGATGCGGGCGTGGGTGAAATTAACGACGAACGTTAAAGATAAGCAGCAAGCTTGTAGGGAGAGAGGCTACGAGACTAGCAGCGGGGGGGGGGTCTCAGCTAGACCATGGCGTGAAACCGGGTAAAAAGTGATGCTGGCATCGGATGAAATGTGACTATACAAATGGCGCGGCCGAGACACGCGATGAAAAATCACAAAGCGAAATAAATTACGAGTTTAACTCAAAAGTGCTTTGCATGCCATTGTCGCGGAAATCGGACTTATCCTCGCTCGTAACGTTTTATAACTTTTTGAAAAACATTAATGTTGTTCAGTCGCTAGGACGGAACTGTCGTTATTTAATTTTTGATTGCAATAGCTGTGTTACACGCTCGAGTTTTATGCTAAAATATTTCTGCGTTTGACATAATGGGTTCACAATTTTGCCCCAATTGGCCAATTTGATTATTTCAACTATTTGAATTATCCTTAAATCTTTCAATTTGAATGCGTTTGAGTAAAATTGTGGGGAATGTAAAAAGCTGTGGTGCTTGGAATATTTTACCCAATATTTCCATAAAGTAAAATAAACTGCTGTCAGGTAATACAGGCATAGTTTCACGGGCTGCTGATGTTGGCAATAGTGTATCCTCTTCAGGTTCTGCTTTCCGAAGAATGCCGCGATCTGGTTGATCAAATTTCTTCCAACTGCCGAAGACTCGTCAGGCTCACACATGCATGATTCTAATAATTCGTTTAATTTACTGCTTACTGGCTACCGCTGTACTTTTTGAGATGTAGACGGCCTAGTCCGAAGTGTTGCACCACTTACGATTTATTTTATCAACAAAAATAAAAAATAAATAACATACAGCCGAACATATAACCTCCTCCTGTTTGGAAGAACATTAAAAAAATACTGTAACGTTGACCATAGGTATGATATTACAAAACTTGTATATTATAGTTATCAGTGGCGTACTTTCCAGGTTTAGATCCAGAATTCAAAGTAAAAGACTGGCGTGTTCAAAATATTTTTGCACTGCATTCTGAGCCTAAAAGAGGTGCAATAAAAGCCAGTTTTCAAGCAAGTGCGATGAAAATTATTTTTTGAGGTGTACTAAACCAGTTAAACTCGTATTTACAGGAAGATACCGCAGTGTTTGTGAAACGTGATCTGAGGTTGGTTCCGCCATCAAATATGACCGCTAGTGCGACACGTGACCGACATCAATACCCTTGTGGCTGCATAATGTATACTCGCTAAGACACACCGAATGCCTCGTTACTTAACATGTTATGATATTAACAACATATCGATCCTAATGCAATTGTATAGGATGATTCGTCCAATAACCAATAATGTGTATTTTCTATTTGAGTCTCTCTCCATTGCCAGCGCAGGTACTTCCATGAAACAACATTATGTTTTAAGAATCTGTCCTTTGTTTGACGTTCTTTCACGCCAAAAATCCAAAGATCTATTGTTTTCAGCCGTAAAGATAGTTAAGAAACAAATCAAACAATGTGACGTTACGGAATAACCCAGATGATTATTCCTGGTCCTTATACTCTGCGGTCCGTTTTTCATTTCGAAAAATATTGGTCATAGGTCTGTTTTACCGCCTAAAATGAATATTTGTTCGCGCACCGCCTGGCACAGCACGCGCTAGCTGTGCTTTTGCGACCGGCACCAAGAGCAAACCTTACATGACAATTTAACGGTGTTTTGACGATATATAGCCCGATGCAATGCGTGTATTTATTTAATTCAACTAAAATTTTAAGGACTTTATTGTCAATTGTCATCGGATCGGATCCTACAAATTTTCAACTTGATTAGATAGGTGTTAGGTAGGACAAGTGACTTGAATTCATACAATATTTGCCAATGTAAAACTTATTAAAAGCTTGTAATAATAAGATCTAGAGTATACCTACTTAAACACACACATAATCATCAATCAAATTAGGGCAGAAAACTGTAATTAAAAACGCGTCTATTAAAAAACACCAGCCAACTGCGTGTCGGGCCACGCACAATGAAGGGTTCGATAATTTATCCCAAGAACAAGCTTAACATTGCAGTTGAAAAACATGTTTCCTCATACATTCCAACTGCAACTGCTGCTGCTTACTGTAAGTTTGTACGCACAATATTGAGTGATTTACCATGTTATAGACTTCTTATAGATTTTCCTGTTATCTGTAAGTAGAACTATTTTCTGTATATTTTATTTTATTTTAGAATCAACAGTTTCGGAGATAAGGGGGAGAATGGTCAATTTTCATCTATTTTCTATAATAACTTCAAAACGAATTATTTTAAATTTACAAAAAAAAAATATTTGAAATCCTCATAACAAGTCCTTTGATTGATAATATATATACATATGTCACACGGTACAGTTTGCAAAACTTTGTATTAAATTTTAAATTTTTTCCCTCAAATACATATGTCACACGGTACAGTTTGCAAAATTTTGTATTAAATTTTAAATTTTTTCCCTCAAAAGAGATTCCTATATCCAAAATTCATTTGTTTACGTTACACGCTCGTGTTTGGGTCACAGAAATTCATAGTCAAGTAAATTCAGACCAAATCAGTTGTGACAGACTGACAGACAAACACACGAGTGACCCTTTTAGCTACGGAACCTTAAAATAATAATATAACTTTAGATGATAAACAAACACCTAGTCAATATTCAACCCTGGATATATTCACGTTATGCCAATAGTTCACCCCCGAAGTTACATATAATAATAATATTCTTTAATAATAATATTCTTTATTACATAAGAAAGTGGTTACAAATTTTGTGAAGTCCCTGACACTTGTGCTAGGTGGTTAACCTGTGTTACAAGAGCCAGTGCCCTCTCCCGGAGGAATTACTATTAAATACTTATGCAATAAGATTAACAAATGAGAAATAAAAAAGACTACAAGTAATACAAATTAAAAAATAAACATGGTTAGAAAAAGCCTGTAATGGTGATTGTGTGTATGGGTGTAGTGTGTGTGTGTTTTTGTGTGTGTGTGTGTGTGTTTGTGTGTGTCTGTCTGTGTGTGTAAATTGAATTGAGTGTTCAGGAATGGATGATTGGGATCGCGAATAAGTGGTGAAGTTGTGAAGTTGAGTGCCTCTCATACGGTAGAATTGTAGTTTTTACCCTTTTTAACCCTTTTAGCTACGGAACCTTAAAATAATAATATAACTTTAGATAATAAACAAACACCTAGTCAATATTCAACCCTGGATATATTCACGTTATGCCAATAGTTCACCCCCGAAGTTACATAGTACTTAACTATCACCATTCAAAGGGTATTTATTGCATAAGTTAATAAATTATTTATAAACTTGTATTGTAGCTGATTGTAAACTTAAGATGTGCCCATGGTCGCAAAATACAAGTTTTTAGCGCATTTAGGACATGCTGATTAGTATCTAGTGTATAAAACAGCTTAATGTTTAGTCCAGTACCTATAGCTATGTACTTTATTCAACATCATGATACCTAATTAATGTTTCTTGTTTTGCATGATATACATAATTAAATGCTACGCGTACAGTTAGGTTTAGTAAGTTCCAATAACACAATCAGTATAGATACCTACATATCGAACAGTGATGATTCGCAGAGATTAACGTGCGAGTTAGTACTTCTGAGCGCTAATTTTAATAACAAAAAATAACCTGGGCAAACTAAAACAAAGAATATTGAATCCACCAGCAATGACTTCAAAAACTCTTACTTCAACATCACGAACAAGATTTCCCAAAAGACTCTCATACAATCTCTTCAAATGCAATAAAAACGCTTTAATATCTTGTTTAAATCATCGCGATGAAGATTAATTAAATTCATAACCACCCTCGTTCGTCTGTAAAGATGTGTGTGACGTTTTAAGCGTTCAGTACCGTAAGGCTGGTTATACAGTTAAGTGAAAGGATACTTCGTCGAGAGCTTATTTCAATGTAGACGTATCCAGTTAAAAGTTTCAATGGACTGCTTTCGTAAAGGGGGACATGTGAACAACTGAGCTATAAAAAGGCTGAATGCGCTGCGAGTGTGTGGATGAAAAATGAAAACATATAAGTGCAAATCGAATCACATAGTTACGTTCTCTGCTACAAATACGCATCATGTGAATATTATTTCGATGAAATGGCTGCTCGACTGGTTTTGTATTTCAATTCAAATGAGTGATCCAGTGATGTTAATTTATGTAATAACTATCATCATCTATCATGTCATCGTTATTAATACGAAGATGCTGAATATTACTGATGAATTTCGAGTCCTTGTTTCAATCAATCTATTGACCGATAACAATAATAGAGATTCCATTTCAATTTTGTTGTGCCGTTTAGGAGGTATAGTATTGTCAAAATTATGTACACAAACCTATTACAACACTTTCAGTACACTATGGGAGAGGAAGTCCATGCGCTTGTCTGTAATACCAGCCTAAGGAGCAAAGTTGAATGGAATGTAACCGCATCCCGAATAATGGCCACTACTGGCAAAGCCGAGACTGTATACTATAAGACAATATTGTCACCATATTAAGTGCATGTTGTTAATACATAAATATAAATAACTGTAAGATTAATAATCATCATCATCATCATTTCAGCCGAAAGACGGCCACTGCTGACATAAGCCTCCCCCAAGCACCTCCACTTCGACCGGTTCTGTGCTTCCCGCATCCAGCGGATACCTGCAGCCTTCACAAGGTCATCGGTCCACTTTGTGGGAGGCCTTCCAACGCTACGTCTTCCGGTACGCGGTCGCCACTCCAGAACCTTTCGGCCCCATTTCCCTTTGGGTGATTTTTAGCCTTCTGATAAGGCTCATTGTGAGCGACCACGTTTCTGTACCATGGGTCATCACTGGTAACACGCACAGGTCAAGGACTTTCGTCTTGAGACACTGCGGTATGTGGGACGAGAAGATATTGCGTAGTTTCCCGAACGCTGCCCAGCCGAGTCGGATTCGACGATTAACCTCTTTCTCGAAGTTGGACCTACCTAACTGGACAGTTTGTCCAAGGTAAACATACTCGTTCACAACTTCGAGTGTGGCGTCTCCGATCTTCATGAGCGTGGGTATTACATGGGCATTCGACATGACCTTTGTCTTATCCATGTTCATTTTAAGACCCACTTTTTTAGAAGCTCTACTAAGGTCATCGATTAATAATAGCAACAACATATTGATCGGTTTTGTACAATAACAGTTTCTAACCGAGCAAAAGAGTGTCAAAAAGAGATAGATCGTCAACCGGAAGTAATCATCGGATGTAGCCTGTTAAGATAAAATAGATAAGAAATAAATCTCAGTAATATTTAGAATATTTAGTAGTAGATAGGTAGGTATAAGTTGCCTCGCTTCCCCCTACGATGCTATTATGCTTCCAGGCGTACGCTAAAGAATCAATCGTCACTATAGAAACCACATAATAACGTGGCAAATGTGCTTAGATGCGTGGCGATACGTTTTGTAATCGTCGATACTCGTACACGATTGATCTTATGGTTTCCGTTTTTCCATTCGGACGTACGGAACTCTAAAAAGTGTAAGTCTAGTACGTAAATAAAATGCAATCGTGCATGGCATTATTTCAATTGAATACCTGTTACTCAATTTGTTCGCACGGCCAGTTTAGTAATAAAAGGCTCTCTCAAAAACTTGAGATTCTGCTACGAAAGCGTAGCCCGCGTAGAATAGACGTGTGACTACGTTGGCTACGCCGTAGCACAGGTCGTAGCATCTACGAAATGCCTTTTGTAAAATATAAAAGTATCTCGATTAAGGTATTTACGAACAAAGAATTCTTGAAGCATTGCATTTCCCAACTCTGATCATTATTAATGTATGTTTTAAATAAGCTTTATAAGTATGAAGCTGTAGGTGTACCTATACACTTGGAAACTAGGTTTCTACCTAATCATAATGCACAAAACTTTATGATTTCTATGAATACTTTAGGAGTAAATCGTTGATGAATGTCTCTAAGTTCATAATTATATCATTTTGTGTGTGATTATGTGAGAATATTGCAAACTCCAGAAAACAAGAAACTTCACAGCCGAACTATACGGAGTCAAGTAATAATATACCTCCTATACTTAATTAAACGACACATTTTAGTAAATCATACTAAATATACAATCGTAACGTCTTTAATTAATGCTACGAAATAAGCTCCGAAATTAATACAACGTTGTTCATTAAACTAGTGTTAGTAATATGCTCGGTTGTAAAACCTCCTGTTAAACCAAGTAACTTAAGCCAAAGAAAATAGAAATACGAATACAGAGATATCCTTTTATGGGGACTATAAAGAAACTAGAATAAGCATGAGGTACTCTCAAGACACGAGACAGTTCAGACAAACTCGTAATAGAAGCGAGTTGAAGACAAGTGGAAAGTTTATGATACCACATGGAATCTGTTATAAAAATCTCTAAGTTTTCTGTGTGGCTTACACAGAGTTATTTTTTAGGGTTCCGCACGTCAAAAGGAAAAAACTTAACCCTTATAGAATTACTTCGTTGTCCATCTGTCTGTCTGTCTATCTGTTAGTCTGTGAAGACCCCTTTTCTCAGGAACGCGTGGACGTAGCAAGTTGAAAGTCCCTTGGAGCTCTAAGAAAAATCAAGCTCTAAGTCAACGCAATAAAAAAATACGGGCATTTATGCGACATATTTTAATACTCGCAAATAAATCAAAACCCAGAACCATGAAATTTGGCAAGAAGCAAGGTCTCATAGCACAAGTAAAGGAAAAAGTCCGAAATACTTTAATTTGTAATTTTATCACATAAAAAAATTTTTCTTTGTGAGTACAAACTTACATTTGCGATTGAAAAATTAACCGTGGCGTATATCGATGTACGGAAGAACATTGTCATTAAACGGATCGTGTACACAAAGTTGCAGCTTTATAGGCCGAGAAGAAGTTGTCCAAAATTAACTTGCAAGAACCTATTCAAGTGCAAAAAAGAAGTAAAAGTTTTCGAAAAACACATGATTTATTTGTTTTCATTAATCACTTGTATATTTTTCTTTCGTATTTGTCCTATTTTAATTGAACCAGATAATGATAATATTATTTTTATATTACGATTTACGACATTTCTTTTGTACATAATGACATTAAAATACAATCCATCGAATGTGGAATTTCTTGTGGGTATGATATTATAGCTGTGTGATATATTAGCAAACCTACTTATTTTATTATAGATGTAGCTCTTTTAAATTTCACATATTTTTCGCTCCATCTCTAAAATAACAAAACTTGAAAAGAAAAATAACGTTACATTGTACATTTGCCCCAAGCCAATTTGAGCATTATACGGTATATACAAAGACAGACACTCACTAATGTCTCTGCGTGATCGGGCAATGTCGATTTTTATCGGACAGTAGTGTTGCATTTAAATGGTACAATTCTTGGAAGGGGAATAGAACGGTGGCGGCAATATAAAGTGCTTGAGGAAATAGATATTTCGGTGTTTATTTGCGCTACATAAAATTGTTGCAGTCAACATTTAGCTATTATGAAATTCTAATAAACTTGCAGATAATCTATAACTATTTAAACAGAATGGATGAAACCCACAGGCTTTTATTAACATAAACCATTTAACTCGATTTCTCACAAATTTCATGACTACAGGAAAATACCATGTTAATAAGTTTTATAGCTTTAAATGCTAACGATTAAAACAGATATTTGGGATGTTGTTAGTGTAAAATGAAGTTTGCAGTTTCGAAAGATCTGTGCTGTGAAGTTATAAGCCAAAAACTGAATATTTTGAAGATTTTCGAACAACAGCACATTAGCACAGGTTTTTCGAAGCTGCAAACTTGGTTGTACACAATTGGTATCTATCCTTATAATATTCCAAAAAATCAGTGAAGTAAAAATATTTGGGACCCACGATGTTTTGAATTACTGGCCTACTAAAGAAAGAAAGAAAAAGTATTTATTGAGACTCGCACAGCAGATCACAAATTAAACTAAAACACACTCATAGAAACATAAAACACAAAAACAAACAAGCAAAGTAAAATGAAAATAAAAACAGAAAGTCCTGTACGAGGCCAAAAGGCTCTTATGTCAGCATGATGCTGCGACATTTAAAAATAAGTGTCGCAGCCTTCGATCAATAATAGTATTGATCGATGGTCGCAGCGCTTGTATTCTAGTTGGGTCGGTAATACCTAATGCAGGCAAAACCTAATACAAGATGTAATGTATGGTTTATAAACAAGTTAGTAAATTGCAAATTAAATAAATCCCTGGTCAACACAAAGGTAACTCAACATTTGTAATTCCTACCATCAAACGAAAATGTATAAAATAATCAGATATTGTAATTAACTTTTAACACATGACACACAACAAATGGTTGTAAAAACCATTAGAAGCTGGTTTTCAACGAGTGGAAGAATGGGTCAACGGTTCAGATATCTGACATCCTTTGACCCTTGCTGCTACATTATTAGACCTTTTCACTGACTGTCTACCGACTACTCATCTAGACCAATCCAACGAGTTCAAACATGGTGAGTTCCTGTGCCCACCAATCTGCTCCATCATCAGACTATATTCACTTGTTCACCATCTCTAAGGCCAGATACGATAGGTCTGTTGTAAGTGATTGAGGAGTTGGTTATTCCGTCAACTTTTCTGGCTGCAGCATCTCGGTGAGATAATTTTTTATTAATATACCAAATGCGAAGTCATCGGACGACTGGAAGTAATATAAATTACCATTTTATAGAAAGATTCCTACACCAATCAGAAAAGAGCTGATTATCTTCAAAATGGCTAGACATTTTTATGAAACAGCTCAGAAGCACCCCAATCAAACCAGCTTTAAAATATAAAAAACCGCATTGAAATCGGACCATTCGTTTGAGACCTACGATCTCACAGACAGATGTACAGAACGACAAATCCGTCATACTTAAACGCCTCCACCATCTGTATACGTCGGGGTTTAAAAAACAGCGAGCATCAAAGGTAAATAGTAATTGCCATTTTGAACAACCTTCAATAAGCGTATATTCATAAAACATGGATAAGTTCTACCCACTCCTACAGACTGTGCAGGCAAATATTTCGAGAACGAAAAATATATTGGTACACATTAATAACGGCGCCAAAGAGGAAAAATTAAATCTTGAAAAAAAAAATTGTATTGCCTCCGTTGCACGTAAAGTGGGGATGATATTTTTTTTTCTCTTCTATGTCATGGTGTGGGGTGTAGTTGGATACAACCGTTCAAAAATATTACGGTCTGTGAAAACCATATAATTATTTAGGAATCCGGTTGCGTAATATTAAGCTTTAAAGTCCAAATTTTTGTTAGAGTCAACTCCCTCCCTCCCTCTCCCAGCTAAATGGTTATTTTTGTTTATGTTTTTTTTTTTTTTTTTTTCCTTATTAGTAAGAACCAAGTTCTTACTAGTTAATTGCAATCTAGCCTAAGAAGACTAATAAACAATTTAAATCTAACTTATTATGCTACGTTATAAATTATGTTAATGCTAAGAATAGTGTCCATAATTAGGTATGCACTTTTACACACGTTCGTAACACTTCCTTAGAGTCTGGTAAAATTGATAAAACACTTTGTTCATGTGTTATATAAATAGCACAACATTGTTACTATTATTGATTCACTTACACTACACTAATTCAAATGGTTTAGTTCTCTTTAGTCTACGCACTATGCCTGTGTTGTCTAACAGCTGGATTGCCTCAACATTCACGTGTCGATGGAGTCTGTGTTCGTGGGCTTCAGCAAATTTTTGTGTGATGGTGGTGACGAATTCCATGTCGAGGTCACGGTGGAGGTCATCGTTTCTTATGTACCAGGGTGCATTTACAGCAGCCCTGAGTACTTTATTTTGGAACTGTTGAATTATTTTGACGTTGGTTGGCTTAGTACAGCCCCAAAGTTGGATACCATACGTCCAAATTGGCATCAGAATATGCTTGTATATTATCAGCTTATTATGTATTGATAAACAGGATTTCCTTCCCAGTAACCAATGCAAACGTTTATAACGAATATCGAGTTCCTGTTTTTTCTTTTTGATATGGGCTTTCCAACGCAGCTTGGCGTCGAGAGTTATGCCAAGGTATTTGGCTGTATTAGCATAAGGTATTTGCATACCATTTATGTAGAGTGGGTGGTAGTCACTGTGTTTGTTTGTGAAGTTAATGTGAACTGATTTTGACTCATTCAGATTGATCTTCCACTTTTGTGTCCAGTCGTAAACTTTGTTCACAGCTAGTTGAACTTTCTCTACTGCTTCTCTGTGGCTTGATCCGGTGGCCATAATAGCAGTATCATCTGCAAAGGTCGCTATGGTGCTGTTTTCCAGCTCTGGGATGTCACAAGTGTATAACAAGTACAAAATTGGGCCAAGCACACTTCCTTGAGGCACCCCAGCTTTTATGGTTTTTAGCTCGGAATATGCGTCCTCTTGGCGTATTCTAAACATTCTTTTAGTTAAATACGACTCTAGGATATCTACAAATTCTGGTAGCATGCGTCTGAGCTTAAATATGAGACCCTCATGCCAAACTTTGTCAAAAGCTTGCGCGACGTCTAAGAACACGGTAGCACAGACTTCTTTATTTTCTAGCGTTTTTTCAATAACATTAGTTATTCTATGTACCTGGTCTAACGTTGAGTGTTTTTCTCTGAAGCCAAACTGGTGATCTGGAACTAGGTTTTTATCTTCTATTACTGGTTTTATCCGTTTTAATAACAGTTTTTCAAATAACTTTGATAGTACGGGTAACAGAGAAATGGGTCTGTATGATGATGCTTCGTGGGGAGGTTTCCCAGGCTTCGCAATCATAATGACTTCAGCAACCTTCCATGGCTCAGGTACATATTTTAAGATAAATGAAGCATTTATTAGTTTGGTCAGCTTTACTATGGCTTTGCGTGGGAGGCGTTTTAGAATTTCCCCTGTGATGAGGTCGTAACCGGGAGACTTTTTTGAGCTAATGTTGTTTTGAATTTCTCTCATTACTTCCTTAGGAGTCACAAGCTTGATTCTTTGGTTTTGTGATAAATTTACACTCTCATGTATTTCTACAGAGCTTTCGTTGGGTTGAAAGGTTTCTTCTAAATGTTGAGCAAATCGGAACGCCTTTTGGTCATTGCTTATTGCCCATTTTCCGTTGCTATCTCTGATGGGCGGTATTTGTATAATCTGCCTTTTTAGATTTCTCGTTGCTTTCCAAAGTGAGTAATCCGTTGATTTGTCATTGGTAAGCTGAAGAAGGTTGGTATTCAGAGATTCATCCTCAAATTGTAGAATTTTTCTCTTTAGTCGTTTAGTTAGGTTATTTAGTGTTGTTTTATGACGCGGGAACCTTGTTTGCTGCCACAACTTCCTTTGTTTTCTTTTCTCTGATAGTAAATCCACAATTTCTTTAGGATGGATAAATCCCTTATATTTGCGTTTTAGCTGAGGTGTATTGCTCCACGCACATTGTTGAATATTAATAATAAATTTGTTTACTTCTGAGTCAAGCTGATCTTGCGATTTTATCGGAGTTTTAAGGTCGATAATATTATCTAGATCAAGAGCAAAACTGTCCCAATCTGTGGACTTATTAACCAAGGTTAAGTGGCTTTCTTTTAATAGGATTTTTTGACTTAGCATTAGTATAATCGGAGAATGGTCAGAGTTCATAGTAAAACTTTCCTCCAAACTGATGTAATTGGTGGATATATTTTTGCAGATGAAAAAATCTATAAGATCCGGTATTTTCTGGTGGTCAGTGGGCCAGTATGTAGGTTTGCCTGTACTCATTACTTCACAATGTGTTTCTTTAACTGCACTTAAGAGCTGTCTTCCTTTAGTTGTAGTAAGTCTTGAACCCCAATGCGTATGCTTAGCATTAAAATCGCCGCCTAGGATAAATCGCTGGCCTAATAATTCAAAAAGATGTAAGTATCGCTCTTTTCTTATCATGTGCCTAGGAGGCGAGTATATGGCTGCAATGGACACTTGACAAAACTTAGTTTTAACAGATACTGCCACTGCTTGAATGTCTTCTTCTTCATATTTACACTGCACGTAGTGACTAATGTTTTCTTTAATTATAA
The DNA here is from genome assembly GCA_948098905.1 of Tiliacea aurago. NCBI lineage: Eukaryota > Metazoa > Arthropoda > Insecta > Lepidoptera > Noctuidae > Tiliacea > Tiliacea aurago. The sequence goes on from OX402576.1 coordinate 22,861,140, forward strand.
CCGCACTACCCCCCCTGGCAGAGTTGCTAGGGTGGAGGGAATTATATATCATGTATCCTCTAAATTTGATAAAAGATTGCTTTGTGAAATGCGTTTCGGAGATTAAACACACGTCTATATTTTCTGTATCTAGGACCGCCTGCAACTCATGCTGATGTTTGAGGAGTCCATTGGAGTTCCACGCCATTATTTTGAGTGTGTTATTCATTTTTGATTATTCAAGACAGCTGTTTTAGTGCTGGATTCTAGCTTCTCTAATCTCTTATCAAATGAGGTAATGCACTTCAAGATCTGGTTAATCTTATCCTCTAAGTTCAGAGGTTGAGATCCTTGTTTTGCAGCTTGTGCGTAAGTACCAATGTTGGTTACTTGCATGGCTGGTTGTTTTGCAGTTGACTGGACACTTGCTTTCTGCGCCTGTTTACCAGGGTGTGTTATAGGAGGAAACTGTTGGGTATTAGGCACCGTAGGTTTCTTTTTTAAAACTTTATTTTTCATAATTTGCATCTGTTTGGCTACTTCACACCCTCTATAATTGGCAGGGTGAGGTAGGCCGCAGTGGATACATTTTGGTTTCTCTTGCGGAGATTTGGTACAATTGGCTGTAAGATGCTTGCCAGTGCATTTCACACACCTTGGCTCTTTTTGACAATATTTATGTGTATGCCCATAAGCTTGGCATCTCTTGCATTGGGGAATGAGTGCTGGATTTTTGAGTGGATGTATTTCAATTTTACACCCTAATATGTACTTAATGCCGTAGATTTTGTTGACATCTTCATCGTTATAAAATGATAAAACGAACATGTTGAGTGGTTCTTTGGTCTTCCAGCTCAATTTACTATCTACCTTTTCTATTTTTAGGCCTTGGGTTGTTAAATCTTCCTTAATTCGATCTGGTTGGCAAGAAGAGTGCAGTTTCTTTACCACAACTCTAATTGGTCTAGCCTGCTTGTTTTCGTATGAATGCCAGTGGTAGTCTTTTTCAGACAAGAACCTAGCAATTACTCTATATGAGTCTTCTGATTTGGCGTTAACCTTCACACAATCCCCATTCATCATTTTTGCTGTAAATGATTCCGCTGGTTGGCTTTCAATTAACGAATCGTAGAACGTTTGATAGTTCTTGATTCCGTCTATTATGATTGGCGGTGGTAAGGGCACTTTTTTGACCGAAGTCACTTTCTCATTTTTTTGTTGATTGTCTTGTTGGGCGCTTCCGGGTTGTTGTTTTGGAGAGAGGGAGGTGTTAAGCTTCCTTTTCTTCCTGCTCTTGGCCCTAATCCACTCAGTCTCTTTAGCAAGGTCATCCTCGTCTGTACAGTATTCCACGTCGTTTTTTGTAGTCTGAGCAGGTTCTGTAGTCCCTTTTGTTTCTTTGATGCAGTTCAATTCTCCTTGAAGTGTCTGAACTTGTTCCTGCAGGGCATCAATTTGTACATTCAATTTACGTACCATGACTTGCAGGTTTTCTCTATCTGTTTTCTCTTGGAGATAACAGTCATATAACTGCCTTTCTAGGTCAGTTTTAATAGTAATAGACTTTTTTGTAGCCATTATTAAGTTGTAGGGCGAGATTAACACCTATACAATAAGTTATTGTAAACACTTCATGATTTCCGCACTTGTAACTAGGTCATGACACTGACCCCGATATATTGACGTAGGTACACCGCGACGCGACGTTGTTGTGATCCGTCAGCAGAAAACTCTCGCGAAAGAGCTCGCGCGCGCGATCGTACGTCCGTGCACTATACTAGGTAGACAACAACGAACGGCAGTAGTATATACAACAAAGTTAAAAAAAAGGAATATTGCCCCACATACGACATCAGGAAGGTGCGCAGAGTTGCATCTATTTTATACAACTTCAGCACCCTCATGAGCCATGTACTCGTATGTGGCACAGAGTCATAGTCCTTCTTATAATCTATCCAACATGTCGACAGATCTTTTCGGGAACGACGAACCTGTTGGCTACTAGCCATATCAATGAAGAGTAACTCCTTAGTACCGCGGGACCCGTTCCTACATCCATTTTGAGAGGCAGACGAGATGGAGTTGGTGTCTATCCGCCTTATTACAAAACAAGATTTATATTTTGACATGGCTTAAACCATGGAGCCAGTTTTTGTAATAAGAACGTAACAGTGATTGAAATACCGTTCTTTATACAAAACTGAAAACTTAGTTCGGTACTAAGTTGTCAGTTTTGTGTTTAGGAACTTTACCATAGTCGGAATAAAGTTCGAAATTTAATAATGGCTCCATGTTTAAAACCTGGGTCTGAAGATAAACCTTGTTTTGTAATAAGGGGGTTAATGGTTGTAAATTTTAGCCCTCAAAATGGATGTTAGAACTTTATAGGCCGTCGCACTTTTTAAACACGTGATCGGCCTATAGTTTTTGGGTTCCGCGAAGCTACCGGATTTATAGAGCAGGTGGGTAACTCTTGTCGTTAGGAACTGGTCTAGCAAACCTGACTTCAAAGAAGTCTGGTACTGAGCCGCCAAGCTAGCGTGCGATCTTAAAAATCATTCGAGCCCTGGCCTTTTCCAGTGAGTCAACGGACGGACTGCCCGAGCTACATCATGGGGGAAGATGGTGATAGCCCCCATTTCTGGTATTGAATCGCACGCTCACTCAACTTCCCGATCCCAATCACCTTCGGTGTGACTGACAGGCACCGACACATGGCATCATCATCCGACAGGCGCGTGTCAGCCACACCTTGTACCGGTCCCTCCCAACCCCTATAAACCCACCTTTCATTGCTCTGGAAGGTGCGATTCTCAGTGTATCGCTCTACTCGCAGCTTATACCTACGAATACGTTTCACCCATGCATACACTTTCTGCTTCAGGAAGTGGATGCGCTCTGTGACACGGAACATATAGTCCTGATGGCTGATATCAGTCCCTGAAAACGCCTGCCTTAAAGCGCATCACTCTAGGGCGAGTATTGCCCCCCTGAAGTAAATTAGTTTGCCGATGAGCGCTCTGGCCCCTAAATAAAATAGCATTAAATTAAAGTTTAATACAACTTTTGATTTTTGAAAAGCCAACAGTACTTAGTGATTCCTCGTCGGAATCGGAATCTATTTAGTTCTTGATTGTGTCTAAACGAATGGCATTCAAACGCTGCAATTGACAAACGATGAAACTACCAGCGGAAAGACACAGTTAACAGTGGGCTCTTAAACTTTTACAGGCTCGGTAACAAGAGGGAATTGGGAATTAAAATCGTAATATTATAATTATAACTAAAACCCTAGAAGCTATTCATATGTAGGAACTAATTTGATAACGATATTAATCATAAGCGGGGACCTCAGAGCAAGTTTATTGCGTCCGCCAAACTTGTATAACCCATGTATCCAATAGAGCTTAATTTAAATTGCTTAGTTGAATGCCTTGGGATATTGAGGGTAGCTATTATGTTCCCGATCGTAAAGATTTTGTGATATTTTTGATCCGGTCCCAAAAAGACTACGAGCAAGTAATGTTCAAAGTCAAAGTAAAATTATTTATTTCAAATAGGCTATAATGTTTTACAAAGAAAAAAATAAATGATTCTAGTCGCCCCTTTCAAAAGATAGTTTCGTGTGGGGAAGAATGGGCAAGAAACTCCACCATTACTCTTATAAAATGTTTTACAATATGTTGTATAGGTACATTAAATATATGTGAAGACGAAGTACTAACTTAATTTTTAATTATTTTTAGTTGAATTTAACTTTTAATACTCTTCTAAAAATACACAGCTAATTATTTACACTAAGAAGATACTAACTACGAAAAAATAAATTACAACATGAAAAATATAAACAGTAAAAAAGACACTTAAGCGTCGAAGTACTCGTCCGCATCGCTGCCATCCGGAAACGTGCCCAGAAGACTGGCAGCATTGCCACGTTGAATGGCAATGCTAATTCTTTAGCCGAAGAACGAGCCAGCTCTCTGGTCACGTGAAGTGTCGATCAGTCGGCGAGAAATTTCCTTAAAAAGGAGACGCGCACTCGGGCCCCATGACCCGAGCGTTTCGACCCCAAACGGCTCAAAACTGTAGTTACCCATAAGATTACAGTATTTGCGCCGCTTGAGAGTCTCAGCAGCCGCAGCAGCGGAGCCAGCACAGCCAGCCGTGCTTGGAATATGAGATGGCGCAAGGGTGTCGACACAGGTTGCGCCCCACACCAGAGGCCTACCCACCTTCCAAGGCAATAACGTCATGCCGTCTGGTCTCTACCCATCGTCACGTACCAATCCGTTTGGTTCTAATACCGCTGGTACGCCGGCGGTGACAAGGGCTCGACGAATAATATCGTTGATGCTGGCGTGCCGAGCTATGCGACCTGCGCTCCTGCAACAAGACAGGCAATTGGGAATTAATTAATTTATTATTTTTACCTATTGTGGTATTCACAATAGGTAAAAATAATTAAAAATGAAGCAAGGACAGATAGTTTAATTATGTGATAGATACATGGTGCTCACATCGCAAACATTGTAAAAGTATACGTTTTCCTATAAATGTTAAATTAATAAGACAGTGTGTGAGTTATCGTAACCACAGAATGTAAAACATTTAACACGTAGTTAAATCGCGGGCTTTGATTTCAGAGTTTTAAGGTATCAGCAAACACAACCCTGACGTGTAATCCAAGTGGATAAACCGTGATCCATCAGAGGTTCAATACAAATATCAATGCGTATATTTATGAAATCGTACAGACTATACTCATGTGTTTGTGAATTGAAATTCACTCAATGAATGTGAAAAATGACTTCCTCGTCCCTTACGCAGCATGGATGTGTGTAGTTAGTTCTTTTAAAGGGTGCATCATATGAGCCAGTAATCAGTCAGCACGATAACTTCTTTCTTCTACTGCGGAAAAGTGGGAATTGAGTTGTGACTGAGGATGTTGTAATTTGCACATTATTATCTGGTATCTACAATATTCGCGCTCCAACTGTTCACTGAGCATCTGCTTTGTCGTGATGGCAGTCTTCATGTTAATACAAACACCATATTTTGCGTCACAAAAATGTCTTGTTTTCTAGTCATGAGCACGGCCAAATAACGTAAAGGTTTTGGTTACCAATACCTTCACAAGTTAGTTATCATTACTGTGTACCCAAATGATTAAGGATAGCAATATCAGCTGTCCCTTTAACATCAATACAGCTCTATTGTTTGACTCAAGGGTTCCCTTACCTCCTTTAGTTTAATCGGTTACTCACGTCACTGATTGATGGCTACTTGAATGGTTTTTGATACCATTGGCTCCGTTCATTAGGCGCTTATCATTCTAAGTAGCCCAAGCTTAAAACAAGATATCTGAGAATCGAATGCAAGGGTGAAAATGATCGTTAGCTGCAAATAGTTACAGATCCTACAGCATTCGCTTCGTTTAATGACAGTCGTTTTGTTTGTAAACTACGATGTCAGTACTGCACAGCAAAGCCCTTTGAGTCGGCTACCACATCGTGATTTGTCTGTGTCTAGACTATGCATATGTTGCCGTGTTTATGTTCAAACCGTCCACCGTCATTGATAACTTTTATTTTTTAATACGTAAGGATCGGTATATACCCAATTTATCTTACTTATACGACTTCTTATAGTCTAGCTCGACTGGCTGTTCATAATGGTGTGCCTACGCTTATGTATGGAAGTGAATGTTGGGTGTGGCAAAAGAAGCATGAAAGTAAAATAAATGCTGTGGAAATGCGTTCCTTGCGAAGCGTGTGTTGTCACACACGCTTCGCAAGGAACACGTGTAAATTATAGGCTATATAAATGATAGGCTAAAAAATTATGTGATATAGCAACGGTGTGGTTTAAAAGAAGATGTAGTGACAAAATTTTTAAAGAGTATGCTTAGATGGTTTGCTCATGTTGAGAGGATGAATGAAAGGTGACCAACAAAAGGTATTTACAAGGCAGAAGTGAGTGGAAACGCCGGGAGGGGACACCCTAGATGGACATATCGTGACCTAATTGGTGATGTTCTTCACAAAGGTCAGGTGCGTAGTACTCGCAACCCGCGTGCGTGTATGATAAGATGTATGAATGTAAACGAAGCAAAAGGAGTATATAAGTAGCGTAGCAGGTGGCGTTCTATAGTTTCTGTCTACCCCCATGGGAAGAAGACGTGAGTTTATGTATGCAGGATGCAGATCGAAATGAAACTTGAAAAAAAACTCGTTAAACTTCTTTTAATTAAAATATAAATAATACAAAATACCACTTCTTGGCTCTTAGCAATCTTTTCGTCTTCACCCTTTCAATTTTTGCTCACTCCTTCTTTTTATGTTTTTTTAGAATAAATAATAATACAGATAATATAATAAGTAGATAAAGCTGCATTCAGACCAGATGCTTCTTCATTAAAATTCCCACAGCTCGGCCATTCTGCTTTCAGTCTGTCCTCAGACTGACTCTAGGTCTACACAATTAAGTTAATGCAAAAAAAAACAAACTATTTTGTAACAGCAACAAAAAAAACTAAATATTCAATTTATCTGACACATAATAAAACAAATACCTAACTAAAACATATTACACTTCTTATAAATTTACACAATTTAAGTTAAAATTTAAAATAAACTACTTATCAAAAGTTAAGGCTAGTGTATTGTAAAATTAAAGCCATCTTTTCATGTAATCTACCCCAGTAGTTGCCCTTTTCAGACCCTCTTTGCTGTTATCTATTTTCTCTACCTCATTAGCTATCCATCCCTAATACTTTAATAATCCTATATGGACCAAAAAACTTTTCTTTTAACTTTAAATTACTCCCAAACTGAGTTCGTTGTATAGCTACCAAGTCTCCTTCTTTATACTTCTGACCTTCCTTTCTTCTTTTATCAAATGTTTTTTTATTCTCTTCTTGAATTTTAAAGATTTGAGACTTTGCTTCCCTCCTCAGTTCCTCTCTCTTCTCAGTAAATTCTATTCTATTTTCTTCATCCAATAATTCTACAATTTTCAAGTCTTTTTTTGTGTTCAGCTCAACTCCAGTTAATAGTTTGAATGGTGAAGTATTGATAGATCGTTGATAAGAACTATTAATAACCCGCTGTAATTCACTAACATGCTTGTACCAATGGGTAAGTTCTTCAATACACATCTTAGGTAAGACTGAGATGTTAACCTGATTCATACGTTCCACTTGGCCATTGCCTCGTGGCATGCCTGTGGTCACTGTTATATGCTCAATCTCTTCTATATGACAGTATTCTTCAAATTCTTTCCCAGTAGAATAGAATAGAATATTTATTTATTTTATTGGTTAATATGAAAGGTTACAAGTACAAAACAAAAAAATTACAAGTGCATTCGGTGTATTTTATCTGGCGCAGTATGTCCGGGAGGGAATCTTTTGCAACCTATTGTGTAATTCTTTTCACACACGGTTGAACTATATAAAGCAAGTGTGAGAAGTTTTGGATCCCATCAGGTCCTAGACCTGAAGTTACATATAAATTAGGAGTGACTCCGCAAGTCAAAGCCTATACTGACGGGGGAGGGCCGTTCTTTTGTGGAGCGGTTTACCTCTCTCGGATCTGCTTAAATATACAATGTCGCCTATTCTATTTGAGAAAAGGAACGGGTTGAATTGTACATATTTCGTGTAAGCGGGACCGGGATCTTTTAGGCCGCTGATCGTCAGTGTCAAGTTAGTTTTTCAATCATACCGCGATGGAGATCGTGTGCTCTGAGATGCCACGGGTCTTGCCCAAGCATTTTCCAGAGGGTTTTGGTTTCAGTGCGACGTGGGAAGCCATCTGCAGCTTTCAGTGTCATTCTGTACTGTCTTTCCAGTTTTGTCAGGTTGCTCTTGCTGTATCTCGGTAGAAGTTGGATGACTCCATAATCGAGTACCAGCAAAAGACATGTCTGTATGATGAGCAATTTCGTTTCATGTTCACTTTGGATCGGTACCCTATGATGGAGTTTAGGGCACCTCTTACTCGTCTTAGCTTTTCAACTCTTTCTTTTATGTGTTTATTCATTGATAGTATTTTGTCAAATACGACACCGAGATATTTTACTTCGTTCTTACGAGTATTCAATCCTTTCATTTATCAATCTAATTTTCCATCAAATTATTTATTAAAATTAATAATTATTAAAATTTGTTTAAGTTTCTCGAAAGCATTTTTCTGATCTTCATCAAAATAAATCTCTTTACTCTTTAATAAATCACTAAGAGGTCCTAGCTATTCTGGCATAATCAGGAATAAATTTTCTAAAGTATGATGTCAAGCCAATGAAGCTGTGAACCTCTTTTAGATTTTTTGGCACTGGGAACTTGAATACGGCCTCTGTCTTTTCCTTTGAAGGCTTCACTGTACCATTTGAGATCACATGACCTAAATACTCAACCAATCTTTGAAGCAGCTGTGATTTCTTCCAATTAATTTGAAGTCCATATTCTGACGCTACCTTAAGTACTTCTTCCAGTCTGTCTAATGCTTGGCATTCATCTTCAGCCAAAATAATAAAATCATCGATGAATATTAGTAGGATTCCGCTTTTAATGAAGTTGTTAAATATTATGTTGATGTACCTCGTAAAGTATTTGGGACATACGGAGAGTCCAAAAGGGGCCCGCAGGATATTGCCCTTCTGGGCTGCTGGTCACAAAGGCCGTATATTTGATTGAATGTTCTTCAATTGGTAAATGAAAAAAAACATTTTTCAAATCTAAAGTACTGAATACTAGCTAGAGGCTAGCATATTCTGAATAACTCATCGAACTTCTGTTTCACTTCTTCTTCTTCTTTTAAAGCAAACCTACGCGGTCGCTGAACTACAGGAATATCATCTTTGAGTATTATCTTTTACTTATAGGAGCTTCTTTGGTCTTTAACGGTTTATAACTATCAACAACTCTTTGAACTCGAGGGGACAACTCATTAACATCAACACTGGAAAGTAAAAATTGTAAATATGAACTATCATAACTCTTTGGCTTTATCTGAACAATACCCTTGTTTATCAAAATAACGGTGTTTTCCAAAAACGTTTGACTTAGAATAATAGGATACGGAATAGCAACTTTCGGCACCACATGAAAAGATACACTGTAACAGTGCCCATCGATAATAATTTTGGTAGTAAACTTACCAATAGAAAATACCTGACTTGATCCTAAACCAGTTAATGTCAACTTCTCAGGAACACAATTCACATCAGATAACATCGTAAACAAATCATGTGATACCAAATTTATGTCACTGCCTGCACGTAACTGAATATTCTCCTATCTTAACAGTTTTAACCGACTTTTTCAAATCTTTATTATTATAGTTTACGATTAGAACATTATTGTCATTGAGGTTACGATTTTGGCACTGACAACTATGACACTGAACAACCGATCCGAAGTTTGACTCTTGTTCACTCACTGGTTCTGAAAGTTCATTGACTGCATTCACCTCATCTGCGCAATCTGATGGTTGCACGAATATCGACGTCCTTCGCGCTTGGTTCGAACCGTTTCCTCCTACAACGCGAGTGCTCCGATTTTCCGATTTACCTGCTCCGTTTGTGGCATGGTCAGTCCTGCATTCGGTCACCATGTGTCCGAAGTTGTTACATCTAAAACACTTGATGCCTTTTGTGCACGCAGTTGCTATGTGGCCCTTCTCGCCACACTTGAAACAGCGCTGAATTGAATTGTCTTTTGAATGATCTACGTTGCCATTATTAGTTCTGACCGTTTTTCCATTTTCACGCGGCTCACTTGCACTGCTTTGACTACCTCGTTCCTTTTGCTGTTTCTGTTTCATTGTTTCATAATGGGCCAACTTTTCCTTCAAGACGGGGTATGTTGTGACTCCGTAAAGACTTATCTTATTCTGCTCATAATCAGAAATGCCGTCTATGATATTCTGTATAGCTACATAGTCAGCGAATTTTACCCTCTTACCAAGCTCTTTCATGACGAGCATATCGTCGTTGCGACTTTAAGACCTCTTATGTGTCACTTTTAGCAAAATCGCTTTTTTAAGCCAGCTGTGTATACTTTTTTCAGCTCTATCGAATGCAAAAACTCTTATGTATATACGGAGATTCTATCGTTGTATTTTTACTAATAACAAGATCGCCAATGTGTCTGCTAAACAAAAGTTGGTACTTAAAATGTCTTATGTGTCAATTTATACATACGAGATTTTAGTTACGAATCATACCCGTTGTTTTTGCGACTATTATTAAAACAAAATATCTTATGTGCATCAGGACGACTTAGACAGAATGTTTGTAAACACGATTTACTACCCATAGACCAATATAGCACGGAGACGAGCGAAATAGATAAATCATACGATTATTCTCCAATCTTAGACGATAGATGGAGCTAGGTATTCGTAATAATTTATTTCGCCAGTCAGTGCGGGTGTATTGCAGATTGCAGGTCGGTACCTGTTTTCCGTTGTGTAAAACGAAAATTTACTAAGTTTGCGAGTGTAAAACTATAAAAATGAGTAAAAACCTATGTCCAAGTGAGATTGAGTTATTAGTGAATCAGCAAAATACAGGCGATTCCGAACCCACTGTTTTTTATGATTTTGGGGAAAACTCAAGGGTGGAGCGCTGTTCTAGTGGTTCCCTTATTTCGCCAGAAGATTTAGGCCTGATATCGTCAGGTTTAAATAGTCAAGATGATGTTTTGGAAGTTTTATCTGATCAAAGCATCAGTATACTCCATCCCGTGGAAGATCATCGTGTTGCGGCCGAAAATACGGAAACTTGGTCTGATAATAGCATCAGCATACTCCATTCTACTGAAGTCTCGGGAATTGCATCTGAATCAAGGCAAGTGGTATCACAAATACCTATTTTTGAAAATTTGAGCGATAATAGTGATGATGACCCAGATTGGGTTCCATCGATTACACGAAGGAGGAGGAATCTTTATCCGTTGTCGAGCCAGGTTGAAGAACGTTTGGACATGGATGGAAATATCAGGTCTTTGACTGTGCAAGATTTACGGAGGAACAGAAATTTATTTTCAAGAAATCGCAGGATTTTGCCTTCTCTGGAGAGTGAGAGTGATAACAGTGACGATGATGACAATATTAGTGGAGTAGCATTGGCCGAGAATGTAGATGATAGTAATTCTGTCTCTGTAGCAAGGCCCCTTCCGTGCACTGTTAAACTGAATCAAAAAGCCCGTGTTGCCGGTAAATCGTATCTTGGGTATAAAAAGTTAGCTGGCAAATGGACAGCGTGTGTGGAGAGGCCTGAAAGAATTATTAAACCGCGTTGCTTGCACACATCTGTTGCTCCTAAGTCTAAAAATTCTTTTCTTTGTGCTCTTGTATCAAACGAAGAACGTGAAGAGATCCATAATAAATTTTGGAAGCTTAAAACTTGGCCAGAGAAAATAGAGTTTATAAAAGCTTCAGCAGTCAGAAGATGTATAAGACGACGACGTACTGTATCTCAACCAAGTCGTACAAACAAAAAAGGAAGTGGCCACGATATCTTTATCAATAAATTGGACGCAGAATGTACTAGAGTGAGAGTGTGTAAGTTATTTTTTCTGAATACACTTTGCATTGGCGAAGACAGTTTTCGTCGCTGGACTAGAGAAGTTGATGTTGTCGAGGAGAATATCGATGAGCAAACTCATGAAAATATTGCACCACGTTCTGATATTATAGCTAGGCCAAGAAAGAACATTGAATTGAGAAGAATTGTGAAATCATGGCTGGATATTTTACCAAAAGTGCCAAGCCATTATTGTCGTTCAAGCTCAAAAAAAAGTTATGTTGAATCAACTTTTCGATCTGAACTCCACATGCATCAGGTTTTTAAGGAGTGGTGTAACACAAACAACTACAAGTCTGCCTCGAGAAAGACATTTTTGAAGGTTCTTGCAGAAGAAAATATTGGCATTCATCACCCCCGTAAAGATCAGTGCGACACGTGTTGTAGTTATAAAGCCGGGAACATTTCCAAAGAAGAATATGATAGCCATATTGCGAAAAAAAATGAAGCCCGTGAAGCCAAAATAAATGCTGTAGCTAGTGCAAACGATAAAGTTGTTGTTATAACAGTCGACGTTCAAAGTGTTTTGCTTGCCCCAAAGCTATTGGCCAGTGCTTTATACTACAAATTGAAGTTACAATGCCATAACTTCACGGTTTATAACGTGCTATCTAAGGATGTAACAATTTACTTTTGGCACGAAGCCGATGGTAATGTTACTGCTAATGAATTCACATCTTGTCTTATAGACTTCTGTCAAAACCTGCCATCCTCAATAGAGCAGATTATTATTATTTCTGATGGATGTGGACACCAAAACCGGAACCGAATTTTGTCAAGTGCCCTAAGCGATTTGGCACAACGAAAGAAAATTTGCATCGAACAACTTTACTTGGAAAAAGGGCATACAATGATGGAAGTAGACAGTGTTCACTCCACTATAGAGCAATACATAAAGCCACCAATATTCGCTCCCAGTGATTATATCATTCGGATGAGACAAGCTCGTCCAAAAAAGCCCTATGATGTTAAATCCATTCACCATGATTTCTTCCTAAATTTCGAAGAACTGGAATCGAACCTGAAATCCATTCGACCAGGTAAAAAGAAGGGAGATCCAGTCGTGGTGGACATTAGGGGACTTAAGTATTGATCTGATGGATCCATATTCTATAGGTTGAGACATGTCGATGAGTGGTCTGTACTTCCACAGCGAAGAAATAATCAAAGAAATGGCCTAGTATTTCCAAACCGATTATATTTTAGTCCATTAAAAATTACTGAGAGTAAGTATAAGCACTTACAGGAACTGAAAATGGTAATAGATCAGGACTACCATCCCTTTTATACGACATTACAATTTAATCCGGGTACTTAATGAACCATTATAAGATTTATAAAGTTAAATATAGAAATATTGTTAATTTGATTTGGTAAACTTTTGATTTAAAGTGCTATTAACTTAATTATAACCTAACTTGTCTTATTTTTAGAAATATATTTTTTTTTCTACAACATTAATAGTTTTTTATTTGAAATTATTGTAGGCATTTTAGTTCATAACCTCTCATGTGATCAGGAAGCGCAATCGAAATCTCTTATGTGTTAACTGAAATTGTTTTTATTTTTTTTTACTGTTACTCCTTTTTTTTTAAACAAATCATAGTAAAGTAGAAAGCAGGAGACCACGTGACTGATACCTGTATTTTTTGTTGCAGTAAGATTCTTTATATTTTTTTCAGTGGACAGTTTTTATCGATTATCTTGCAAAAGTGATTTTTACACATAAGAGATCTTAAAGTCGCAACGACGATATACTGATAACAGCTCTCATTGTTTCGCTTCTTTCGTGCCGCCATCATTTCGTGCATAAGCTTTGAATTCACGGAATCTGGGAATTCTTTATGTAAGGCGCTCTTTAATTCCTCGTAGGTTTTGAAGATTTTCTCTTACCGTAACCATAACTCCGCGGTTCTTTTGAGCGACCTTCGAGCTATTATTAGTTTTTGTTGCGCCGTCCAACCAAACACTTCGGCGTTGTCTTCAATATCCTGTGACCACTTTGACGAAGAGTAGCTCATATCTTCGCCGTCAAAAATGTTGTTATCCATCATACCGTATTGCCCATTCGCATCCATCTTATTTTGCTTTTGCAATCGTGTCGCACGTATTCCAAAAAATTCTACCTTGTCTGTTGTTCTGGTCCATGTCGTCTTTTATTTCTTTTTTTCTTTATAATTTGTATTTTCTAGGCTATTTACCCGGACGAGATTTGTAGGATGCAGATCGAAATTAAATTTGAAAAAAAACTTTTAAACTTCTTTTAATTAAAATATAAATACTAAAAAATAACACTTCTTGGCTCTTAGCAATCTTTTCGTCTTATGCTCTGTCACCCTTTTCAAATTTTGCTCACTCCTTCTTTTTATGTTTTTTTAGAATAAATAATAATATAGATGAAACTGCATTCAGACCAGATGCTAATTCATTAAAATTCTCACATGTATATAAGTATGTTACAGTCTAGCAATATATATAATAATACGAGTTGGCAATCGAGTTGTTATGTCAACTTAGCTATAGCAGTCAATGCTGGACAAAGTCCTCTCCCAAGTTACGCCACAACACCCGGTTTTGCAATATGAGTAGTAAAGCCGCGTTTCCACTAGGCAACAATTGGCGCGCAACACGTGACGCTCAACATGTACGGCAACGCTGCACAACAGCGCGCGACGTTGCCAGCTGGCTTGTTGTTTGTTTAAAGAGCATCGTTAGTTGAGCATCAATCGTTGTCGAGTGGAGACGTGACGCGCAACAATGTCCGCCAATGCAAATTATAACCACTTCCGCTGAAATCAACACAAGTTCCTCTGGTGACATGTTGTCGTCGACTGACGTAAAGTAGTAGATGCGTAGACAGACAACGTTGTTCAACATTCGTGTTCGTGTTACCCAGTAGCTGGCTTGGTGGAAGTCAGATATATATTCGCTCCATGTAGAATACTGGTTACCTATTCAAATGCATCTGGTTAAACTGGACACTAACACCAAAGTATTTAGTCATCATCTACGTAGCCTTTTCCTAAAAAGCTACATAAATGATGATAATGCTGTTCAAGTATGACCAACGACTGCTTTAAAAATCAGATCTGCACTAACTGGTTCTTCAACTGAGGCTGCAAGATTTTGAAGATCACTGATTATTACCTTGGATTTATAAACCAATTCTTCAATCATTTATTAAATATACGTCATCCATCAAATTGTAAACAGAAAACGGTAACTATTTTAAAGCGTGCAAAGATAATAATATTCCTTTAGGTCATGAAACTATTTTTATCACAGTTGATAAAGTTATATATTTTACTATTATTATATCTACATACTAGTTGCAACAAACAAGTATAATAGTGAGTACTAGTCATGGAAATTTCTGTAGATGATGTCGACAGCTTTTCCTAACTTTCTAATCTAAGTTTAACTTAAGACTTAGAAAGTCGATCCTGGGAGACTTCTTTAACTTAATACGGAGCTATGCTATCTATGCACATATACCATGTACTAAACACATTTTCAGTAATAGTCTATTGTAGTCTTAATAAATGTAGTAATGTAGATCTTAAAGAACTGATGTAGTCGCCCTTCTCACTTGGAGCTACTTAAACGAAACAAATTACTAATTAGTCAAGACGAATCACGAATAATCTATTAACTAGAAGCTGCTTTATTTTTAAAATTGCAACAAGATTAAATGAATACCAATAGTAAGGCGTTCCACTTAAAACACATTTCGAGGTAGCTTATAATAATTGGCATGTATTTAACGCGGCGACAAATTAATCTGAATATGGGATAAAAAAATAATTAAAGCCGGTAGCAAAAATAATAGGTTGGCAGCTACAGCGAAGTATAATTTTAAGTGGAAAGTAGCAGCTTAATAATCAGTTGATAGCTTTGTTTTAATTTAAACTGGCATCGATTTTTTGTTTTGGTAACTGAATTTACCAACAATAGAGGCGAATGGTCACTGTTCTAACCTAACCTAACCCAAATGATTCAATAACAGGGTTCTGGCGTTCATGGTCACTGTTCTATCCAAACCTAACCCAAATGATTCAGTAACAGTACATGACTTGGCAGCGATTATATTTAATCGCCGCCAAGTTATTTTTTTAGTAGCACATAGTTAGTCGCCCTTTAATTTGTTAGTTACCTGGAAAATAATTAGCCATAATAATTATCGAGTTACCTCGTAGCTTTACGTATAACTTAAAATTACACAAACAACAATTATTTTAATTACTCGATGCTGTATTTGACTTCACATCATCCCCAAGAGCGTATCCTATTGAGCTTAGAACTCCCTTATATATTTCATATTTGTCTAGTTCATGAGGTGTAGCATTTCATAAAAAAATAGATTTGTGTCTTAATAGTTTCAAGTTTCAAATGATTTCTTGTCTTATTAATGAACACTTCGATACGGGGTGCAAAAGAGCATCTAAGGTAAGTCGCGCTACTTGGGCAGTCAGTCTCACTACCAAGTTTGCTAATCAACACTGCAAAATTTTTTCTTAGCTCGTACTAGCCGCTTTAAATTCGTTCATAATACTAATAATGTAAATGTAAGGGTACACCCTATCGCTGTTGCTTACTTTGAAAGTTAATATTTCGCCAGGTTGGTGGACTGTATGGCTTCATGTTGTTTATTCGGTTAAACAGGTCGAAAAGTTCTAGGAAAGCTTGAAGCAGCTACTTATATAATAATATATCGTTTATTTCAGAGCCATGCTCCATGTATGTATGTTAGTAACAGTGTAAACTTATAAAACTAGTGTTAGTACAAATATTTCTAAGCGTAGTGAGGCACGCCGATCCTGGGGAATGCCTACCTGACCGCATGCAGTCGTACCCACCGCCCCAAGATCGGAAAGTCCCACCACCTATCAGCCAAAATTCTGAGAATGGTGTTGGGGCTGTCGCGAACACGGCGTAGCAGAGATGCGCACCTCTTGCGCATGACGGCCGAAAAACTATATAAAAAGCAAATAATAATTTATATTCCCTTTAATTCGTTACACAACGCGTTTCGGCCCCACGATAAGCGCTCCGAGACAGACATTTCCAACAAAAAATGTTTTGCCGTCTGTTTCAGTGTACACAGCGCTGCGTTTTTTTAAAATAGGTATTCCATGTGCATACATCCCCGTTGAAGTTTGGTTTTTACTCCGATATGTAAATATTTTTATCGTTTTAAAATGGCTGAATAGTCAATATGAATAATAACTATGTGTTAGATAAGAAATGAAATTGAAATGAATTGTCCGTGTCGCTCCGGACGTACAGGATCGCACCATCCTATTTCTTCCCGTGGGTGTCGTAAAAGGTGGCTAAGGGACTTACCAGAGAATGGGCAGTAGCGTTCTCTATGCATTTTAACACCATACTGCGATCGCCAACCCGCCTGCCGAGCATGGCGATTATGGCAACCCCCCCTTTGGGGAGGCCTATGTCTAGCAGTGGACGTCTTTCGGCTGAAATGATGATGATGATTGAGATAAGAAATATTTGGTATGTAGTTACAGTTTAAATGAACAGATGCTTTTTATTAAAGTAACTACGCTTGTTATTAAATAAATACAAAGTTAAATAGACTTCTAACTGTAAAAGGGTGGTCAAAACTAGCATTTACATAGTTAGAGCTTACGTCAAGTTACACACAAAATATTATTTGCCGGCAAAGGCCATATTGGTTTCGTCGGCGCGAATATTACTTTAAGTTCGCAAACTAAATCTCGGGGTCTACTCCGAACATAAATCCCAAGTTTCGGCTAAATATCCGGCCGTTTCTTGACTACATCTAACTATGGCTGACCACGGCGAAAGAAAAAAAAAACGACAGTCAAAGAGATAAGCCAAAGTCAAAAATGTGACTAAGTCGGGTAAGGATTCAAAGTCAAAAAAGGAAACTATGGAAGTTATAAAACGGCCGAACATTCGGCCGATACCTCGGATTAACGCTTCGGAGGACCCTCTGATCTGGTACTTGTATTTATCTAATGCCATACCTATACAGATCCTACTTCATAACGTCATTTTATCATCACCTGGTTAATGTGTATAGCTTAGGTAGAAACTTTCACGTTATCTCAGAGGTAATGGTAAGCTAGCGGAGAACGTAGTTATTATTAAATTTATTGGCAAAAAAGTCGGTTGGTAACCGGCGCGTGGCGCAGTGGTTAGTGCCCAAGGCATTACGGCTCTATTATTTGTGGCAACACAAACAAAGCGCGCGCGTGTCACCCTGAGTCGCCTGTGTGTAGCGAGAGCAAGGATCGTGTTATGATTATACGCTGCCGTGAAGTTTCAAGGCTCGTACAGACTGGTGCGAAATCGCGGGCGCGACGACGCGACACTAGTAGCATAATTTCTATGTAGCTGTCTGTCGCGCCCGCGAAATCGCGTGAGTCTGTAAGAGCCTTAACGTTAACGTGTGCAACACGTGCTCGAGCCAACGAATAGACTCGCTAACGCCGAGCCACGCGACAATCTGTTTCGGAACGGTTGATCGGTCTCGATCCGGTAAACTTTTATATCGACATGTTAAGTACGGTCTCCGGCACAATTGCAACATCTGTCACGTTCCGACGGTGTTTTCGTTGCTGTAATATACTTTACGAGTGAGTATAGAGTAATATTTACGGGTTTTCATACATTTGACTTATGCCCAAAAAGCCTTCTGCAGTTGCTGGCTGTTCGGTATTTTACGTTGGGCCAAATAACGTTAAAAAAATATGTTTTATTTCTATAAACTAAATCAGAGATGACGACGAATACGAATAATCATTGAAGACTGCCTACAACGTCTTAGATAATTGAGAGCGCTAGAGCAACTCGACGCATACTCACATCCTACTCCAATTGAAGGATTTAATGTCGTGAGTTGCGCTACATACATAAATGACAGCTGTGCATTAAGCAGGGAACATAAACGGTATAACTGAGCTATTTGTATATTCAGTTTAAAATTGGTGAAGCGCGGCGCGCACCGAGCAGTCCGAGGCGACACGTGTGATAACATTACCGGCCGATAGCACAAAATAATCTCCTTAATGCGTAAAATAAACGCTAGCTGCATTGACAGCGACTGATTAAATTAATTATATGTGGAACGGTAGCTTGCAATGTTTATTTTAAAATTGTATTCGTGCCACTTGATCCAATTGTTGTTAATGTGTCGTGCATTATCACGATTGATCACGTCGCAGAATAAACCAATAGTTTTGTGCATTGAATAATGTATCGTTGGTGCAAATATTTTATACCTGTATGTTTTTTGACAGCCAGCACTTTGCGGTAAAAATATATTTATAATTTTTGTGCCTAAACGTTGAAATGTCCGCTCCAATGCAGCCCACGGCTAATCTACTCACGTGCACTTAGCTTTGCTTTGAATGAAAATGTAGGCAAGATCGTCGACTGCGTCCTACGGCCACGTTGGGACCAAATGCGTGGCTGGCAAACAAATGAACCACGCAGCTTAACGTAGCAAACCTCCGTGCACATACTGATCATCCTACGTAGCTGTTGACGGGGTGGACTTTAATTTGCGAATGGCGGCGCCGTATTACTTACCAAAACTCCCAAAGAACTCATTCGATGATCAACACTCCAATTGTGTAACACATTTTTAATTTCAATACAAAGGATTCTAAAGGATTCTAACCCATTGTTTCATAGATTTGAAAAATTCCACTACTCTACAACGTAAATAAAGCAATTAATGTTGTTGACCTGCTAAAATGAAAGAAGTTGCCATTGTAAGTATGTTACGCAATTACCCCGCAGCTATGGACATATAATATATGGACGAAGAAATATAAATGTAATAATCACGTGATTAATACCGTGAATATTTGATATCATCAAATAAATTAGTGCAATAATATAAAGATTTTTGACGTCTTAATTTTACCAGTGGGTTTGGTCATTATGAAATTAAATGCATGAGGTTATTGTGCATTTTGATAGGTAATTAAGATGGTCCTCCATTTCGTACTCTTAAAATTTGGTTTGACAAATCCTGTGATCCGGTCATCACCAAAATTATGATAATTACTAAAGTAAGCGGTGACTCTAAGTCAGATCTTATTCAAGTACACATGCGTGACGACGTCATACGAGGTCCTAGTGCCCTCAAGTACGCGCGGCGTATGCACAAACTGACCCAGAAGAAAACATGAATTATTACGATTAAAAATAGTTGCTATGAATAAGCCAGTTACGTACTCCAGCCTCAATACATTTTCTGTCTATTGAAAATATCGGATACTCTAGAAACGGTTCCGCTTGCGCACTGTTGCAGATTGTTGACTAAAAAGCCAATTCAATATTCATAAAAAGTCAATTGTTTAAAATTATTATACTGGATGGCCCGTTTACAGTAGACCAAAACGATAATTTGGAAACCTCTCTAAAAGGGCTTTCTAAAATACGCCACAGCCATTTATTTGCAGCGATTATTTTAGTCGAAAACTCAAACGAAAACATTTTGTTTGACGAAACTCGTTTAAGATATTCAGTCCCTAAAAAAATTTCACACGATGGGCCACGTTAGGTGTAGGAGCATCGACTAAAAAAAAATTTGGCCGGTTGTTCGTCCAGTTTTGTTCAAGATTGCGGCGAGTCGTGCGACAAGTCGACAGAGAAGACAGAGCCGTAATCGACACTAATACAAAAATGAAGAAAAAACCAAAATTCAACAAAAACAGAGTGACCAATTCGAAATATAACTTTACATTTACAATGTAAAGATAACGTTTTGGAATCTGCAGTCGGATATCAACAAGGTAATCCTCTCGGGACAGTCATTTCCAGTTGGGCTATCCACCCCATGATTCAACAACTAAATTCAAAATTTAATGTGTGATATTTAGATGATGGGATTCTAGGAGGTCACGTAGACTGTCCTAAAAGATCTCCAATTCCTATAGCAGCAGTTCCGATCCATTGGCCTTACCAAAATGGCAAATGTACCTTTGTGACAATACCCTCCCCATTGTCCATTGACCTGATTCAGGTCGTTTCATCGTTTACGAGACGTTTGTCAAACGACCTGAATCAGGTCGTTTTAGACAAGATAGATCAAATTATTCGTTGTACCCTAACATCCATTTGAAATGTGGCAATGGACGACCGCGCGTGACTGCAAGCCACACAACCCATTCGGTTCTGTGGGCTCGGCGTCCGCAAAATTTAAATTACAAAATGAATCTTAGCCCCTTCTCAGGTTGTCTCTGGAAAGCAGCTTGTCCGGATATGAAAGTCCGGAATACCCGTCTCCCCAGAAGCTGGGATGAGTCGCTCTGCAGATTGGTACGGAATTACCTCATTAATACTTCCACCAATACTGCTGAGCGTGCTCGCCTGCTGGCTGTGAGAGAATCGGAGTCGGCCCTCTGGCTTCAGGCATTACCGGCGGTTAAAATAGGCACTAAGCTGGATGACACCACTTTCCGGTTCGTTAGAAGTTTGCGTCTGGGTACTCCTTGCGGAGCTCCACATCGCTGCCAGTGCGGTGAAGTAGTCAACCACCTCGGACACCATGGCCTATCCTACATCAAGACCGCTGGTCGATTGGCACGGCACGCGATATTAATGATATCATCGGTCGGGCTCTTATCAACGCCGGGGTGTCAGTTGTTTTAGAACCCAATGGCTTGGCACCCGATGGTGGGAAGCCATACGGAATTACCATAATGCCTTGAAAGTTGGGTAGGCTTTTGGTATGGGATGCAACCTCTGCGACACCCTCGCGCCATCCCATCTTCCCAGCACGGCGGGCAGCTACTTCAAGGAATAATAGCGGAATTACTCGACTTAACCAGTCAGACCAAAATAATTTAGGGCCAGACTCCTAAATTCTTCGTGGGTGAACAAAGGTTATTCTTCTCCACAATAGTGAAAATTTTGTTTATGTACAAATTAGTTATCAAAATGGGATAAGTGACTTGTACTAATGTAAATTGTTTAAAAACATTTTTCAATCCGTTAAGGATATTTCCGATAAAAATACTCTAGGTAATGCGATAGTCATGGCCTTATAAGGAATTTGCCACATTTTAACGAAATAGTGGATATAAAACAACAGTAAAATTCGGCGCCAAAAAATGAAAATTGTGTCCTAAAAAAGTTGAATACTAATAGAAAAAATTACGAAAGTTATAGGGTGGCTCATTAATTAGAATTAGCCAGCCTATGCTACTTTTGTAAATTTTTCTTCACATCCATTTACATGCAACGCTTTAAAAAAATATTTCTGGAATTGTAATTTTAATAATAAACTTAAGCACATCATTTTCTTGAGTATCATATTCTCAGCGTGAGTGGTTGTTTGAAACATATCCCGACGCATAATTTTCAATTTTCTAGGTGGATTTACTGGCGTCTATTACACGAGATGATGAAGGCTTTGTTCCTGTTTTAGGGGTAAAGAATAATTTGGCAAGCGTTACGCGGCGTACATGAGTATATTCTCCAATCTGTTGAGAACGGGCGCTTCCGCTGAGTGGAGGCAAACGCCCCGCCTCGTCGCCGCCGTCGTCGCTCTGACATACACCCCACATTTATTTACACGACGCAGATTAATTCCACGTCATCCGACACATATCCACTGTAAGACCCAGCCATTCTCAATCATATCGCCATACAAAACACCGAGACAGATCTCTTGTGGCGACTCGCCTCGCTTCCCTAACCAACGTCTAATGAGCACTTATCTAAATGCACTCTTTTGTTTTATGACGTTTCTCAGTACAATGGGCGTAAGACTTCATTGTGTTGTTTATCATACAGTTTCAAAATAATCTTTGAAAAAAAAGAAAAACGTGGAATTACATAATTCTTAAATAAGCACTTAAGATTACATGTGTTTAGTGTGCCGGCCATTTTTAGGGTTCCGTACCTCAAAAGGAAAAAACGGAACCCGGCGACGATTACGGCGATAAATACCTTTTCTGTTTCAACAATTAAAAACGTGGAGTCGACGCTTTTATACCAGCCTATTATTTTTACACTATAAGGCAATGGTGACATCTTCTCATACAGAGAAGACACGAGCTCTGATAACCATGCTTGCTCAAGACGAGTTGGCGATTTCAGACTTATATTAAGACGCTGACAACAGCTAAACCGCGGTCACAGTCAGACTGCATAAAAAACAACCAAGTTCTGCATATAAATAAGACGTTCTTGTTATTAATTAAATACCAACCGTACAGATATGTTTAATTGGAACTCAAAGTTAAAGGTTAGTTTACCGTTATTATTTTTTTTGTAAACTTGTTTTGGTAACAACCATGTTCTGAAAAATATGTTCAAAAATAAAATATAATTTTTCCGCTTCCACAAATTATATAGATTTGGTTTTTTGTTTTGTTTAAGACAAGCCTACTTTGAACATTTGCCTCTTGTCAGCGCCTTAACTTCTTAAGTCCAGCTTGCCTCACGATGTTTTTCTTTCACCAATGTCAGTAATGTCCAAGATAAAGTCAGAGGGTATAAGTCACATAAATACTTAAAAAACAATATTTAGTACCTACCTACTTTCGCTCTATAAATATAGAAGGGTGATAGCGCGCTGCATTACTAACTAAAATTAGGTAATAAAAATGTAGAATACTTTAATTATCAAGGCGCTGAGTTAATTTATGTTTAAGTTTGAGTTTTATTAATCCGGAAGAAACAAGAACCTAATAAATACGGATGAGTGCAATATTATCAACTGGATTATTGTTTGCTTTAGGTAAATTAAACATAATAAAAAACATGTTTAAGTAATAAATTGATATAAAAAAACTTAGCGATTTAGTTAGTAGGTAGGTACTTAAATTTACCTTAAGTACCTATGTGCAATAGGTACATAAGATAAGAGATACAAGTATACGGTAAGAGACAACATTATGTCTATTAGATAAAGACTATGCAAATAAAACCCAGTAAATATATATATGTATATATATTATATATTGCAAACTTATCTAAGTACACTACTTATCTAGATAGCTAATGTTCTTTTCTATATTTCGTTTTAAGAAAAATGTTATTCCCGTTTAGTATTTAGGATTCCGGAAAAATCGGAAAATATTTTTCTTTCCTTCTAAGACAATCCCAGCCTCAGATTTATGGACTTATCAATCAAAAGTTTGCCCATTGTTTTCCGCAAACTTATTGCCAGGTCACGGGATATCTAATATATTTATGACAATACAAAAGAAATGAATTTCGAAATTCTCATTTTAGTAGGTGTGCTTAATATTTCGTCGCCGTCTGAGAGGCTGATTAATTTAATCCTTTTAGCAATAAAACGCCTCCATTTCCCTGCCCTAATTGTTATATAAGGCAGCGGTAAAATCAGCCAAATAACTCTTCATTAACTGCATTGAGATTATGGATATCAAAAGTATTATTTGCAAATTTATTTAGGAAAGTTTGGTTTAAGGAATAACAGGTTTCGGGACTTCATTAATTAGTTTGGAAATTAATACCTACGTATTTTAAAGGTCATGATGGAAAAGATAATTTATTACTTCTCAGTAGCTATGAAGTAATTTTTAGGGTTTCGTAAAAGGAAAAAACTGAACCCTTATAGGATCACTTCGTTGTCCGTCTGTTTGCCTGTCAGTCTGTCAAAACCCTTTATTATCTCAGGAATGCGTGGAATACCAAATACGAAAGTCTACGATTTCCAATTTTTTCCCGTGGGTGTCGTAAAAGGCGACTAAGGGACTTACTAGAGAATGGGCAGCAGCGTTCTCTATGCATTTTAACACCATAATACGATCGGCAGCCCGCCTGCCAAGCGTAGCGATTATGGCACCCCCCCCGCTTTTGGGTGAGGCCTATATGTCCGGCAGTGGACGTCTTTCGGCTGAAATGATGATGAATGAAATCTACGATCTCTTGGAGCTCTAAAAACATGTAATACGGTCATTTATATTATGCGATAAATTTTTAATATTTGCAAATAAATAAAAACCTATAGTAATTTAATGATTCTAGGTCAACGGGTAGTAGTACAGACTACCCGTTGACCTAGAATCATTAAATTTGGCAAGAAGCAAGGTCTCACAGCACAAGTAAAGGAAAAAGCGAGCGAAGCGTGTTTGCTTCAAGTTTTGTTTCCCTCTGTAATTTTGTTGGTTCTTCTCTACAGGTCCTATTTTACAACCGATCTGGATGAAACTTGGTATACTATACAGGTTTTACGACTTTATAGATTTTTTTGTCGTCGGGGATTTTTGATTGGACTACCCTACTACTCCTCCAAAAAGGGGCAAGATGGGGGCTACTGGATATCTCCGCCTTATGAGATCCGATTTCAATTGTTCTTTTTTAATTTGAAAGGTAGTAAGTTTAAATTGGCCTCATAGAAATTTGGTGAAGATCTTCGCCATGATGTGCAGAATAGCTACTCAAAATGCAGTAAATTCCTCACTTTTACATTTCTACCAGTAAAATCGACCCATTAACTACTAGGTAGGTAATTAAAACCTTTTAGTTATTTTTTCTAGCTGGCCTAAAAAATTGTACTCATCATTTTTCTGGTTTTTAATTTTGAATTTGACATACAGAACGTTATCATGTTTTTTTTATAGGAAAAGAGTTGGTGAATTAGGACCATGAAGCTCTTGCTCTTGCAAATAAAGGGAGAAGAAAGACTGAATCGGTTAGCGATGAAATCACAAAAAAACTACTATTTTAGACTGTCAATGCTGCTGCCAAACTATCACTCACGGCCGTTCCAAGAGGAAAAGTCTTGGAGGTTCTTCCCCGCGAAATATCAGATCAGAATTTTATATAAGAAATTAACCCCTGGAATTCATAGAATAGGTGGTACTGCTGTTACCGTGCCAACCGACTCCGTCCAGCCCGCAGAGAATTAAACTTTCTTAGACTTAGTACTACTTACCTGAGTTTATTTTATGCTTTTTAGTAACCAACAGCCGCAGTCGGGTTTCGTTTTTGTTGGTTAGGTATATTAAGAATTTTAACTAACATGGTTATTTTTACTACTAAATTTATTTAGTTACCATGTTTTAAAAAACAAAAACATGGTAAATATCCCGTTTTAAATAACTTCACTGGTATATTTGTTGCGAAAATGTTTGTGTTCGCAAGGTCTCCTATTCGCAGAACTACTACTAATGTAGTTTTAAAGTTTTTTTTTTTGCGATTGTAAATATACATTTGCAGTTGGAGAATTAATCGATGTATGGGAAAACATTTTTTCAACAAAGTTAAGTTTGTGCTTTTGGGATAAATTCATCCCAACTACGGAACCGCATCCGAAAGCATTTTGCAATGTGTTAAAGGAAATTGAAGCGTTTGTGTAGTATTTAAATGTAATATTTGCATGGAATTTACACAGCTTCGGACCCGGTCGCGATCGCTGCCGTCGCGTTTGGTCGTTTCCAAACGGCTATAGCCGCGTGCGCTCGGGTGTCGTCGTCGGCTAGCAAGTTGAATCATTCAAAATGGTATTGGTTGCTCTAGTCATGATAACGTCTCTAAGTCTCAAGGCCTATAAGATTCCAGCGGATTTTATCAATCGGATGGAAGTCTTACTTAAGACCGTTACTTCTTAGCCAGTCACACAACTTAATTAAAGGGGTATGTAAAGATGTCATAAGGTGTTGTCTATTAAGAGGTTTGTATATAAATGTTTCTGAAAGTTTAGCAATAATTAACGCTTGCTCAACCATACATATTTCGACGTTTAAACGTCTCTTACCTATAAGCACCATTTATAAATAACCCATTTAATTAAAATTTTGTTTCAGTGCGGTTAGTGGAAGTGCTCAGGTGCGGTTCGGACAAGTGCTGTTGAAATCAGTGCTCTGTATGGAATACCTCGTTTAATTTAATGCCGTCTTATTAAAAAACAAGATTTATATTTTGACATGGTGAAACCATGGAGCCAGTTTTTGTAATAAGAACGTAACTGTGATTGAAATACCGTTCTTTATACAAAACTGAAAACTTATTTCGGTACTAAGTTGTCAGTTTTGTATTAGGAACTTTACAATAGACGGAATAAAGTTCGAAATTCAATAATGGCTCCATGGCTTAAACCAGGGTCTGAAGATAAACCTTGTTTTTTTAATAAGACGGATAGTGTTAGTAACAAAATACTTACAAAATATGTTGGTTTAAAACATTAAAAAATGTTCTTATGAAATTCCGTAAGGTGCTTACGGAATTTCATAAGAACAATTTCGAAATGTCTTATTTAAAAAACAGATACCTAACCGGAAATCTCTGTTTCTATGGAAATTTTAATATTGGTATAATTTGGCTGTAACACTATTTTTCGAAAATGTTCTTTAGTAACTTTTTAGACCTTTGTATCCTGCGTATGCGTATGAAGTTTCATTTAAATCGGTTCAGTCATT
Organism: Tiliacea aurago; assembly: GCA_948098905.1. Taxonomy (NCBI): domain Eukaryota; kingdom Metazoa; phylum Arthropoda; class Insecta; order Lepidoptera; family Noctuidae; genus Tiliacea; species Tiliacea aurago. The sequence continues at coordinate 22,888,100 of OX402576.1, forward strand.
TCTAAAAATAAGGGCTTGAAAGTTTGTATGAAATGATGTAAGGTGTAAACGCTCTTAACACAGAAACAATTTGTGACATCACTCCCGTTGATGCTCCCGTTGTCCCCGTTTGCCATATCCCCGTCACGGGGACAGCGGGACGTCATTAAATTTATTTCCCGTTGTCCCCTTATTGAACGAACAGCTAGGTTAGGTTAGGTTAGAACTGTGACCACACAACGCACGAGCCGAGCGACCGAAGCTAGCGGTGCCGCGGCAGCGCCGGCGAGTGCCAGAAACATATTTTTGAATGTAAAATCAAACCACGGGGACAACGGGAAGTATTTTTGAATATTTAATTGAAGTACCGCTGTCCCCGTAGAATAGGGACACGGCGTACGAGGAGAACGGGAATACACGAAAGCGACTGCCTATGTGACCTCCACAACCCAGTTACTGCGTAAATCTATACCACTTGGTAAGGCTGGTTGTCAGACTTTCGGGCTTCTGAGGACCCGTAAAGACTGTCAAAGATCCACGAATGACAGCCGGGACCAACGTCTTAACGTGCTTTCCGAGGCGCGGAGTATGTAAAGATATGTAAATGTGGTCACCCATCCAGGAACCAACCCCGGAAAGCATAGCTTAACCTGATGGATCGACCCATGCGGCTGTTGTTACTTAGTAAAAATTGCCAAAAGTTCACAATTTATTCGCAGGTTCAAACCTACCGGGTATAAAAGTTTGAACAAATTCGCTCGTATTGTATGTATAAGTTAGTTTAATCACTGTTAGGCAGTGCTCATTATCAACACTCAAATAAAGAATAATTAATTAATACGGTCTTAAACAATAAATTATATATAGTAATATTCAAATTATAATTTTAATCGTGTACAATAAAAAGTATTCCATCTTTAAGTTGCTATTTTACATAAGATTGACCGTTTATGTGATCTTTTACATCATTATTATCACTAATTTTCCACAGGTCATAAACAAACTGAACCCGAACATCAAGGACATCTGGCGGGCCAACGTAAAAGAAAGTTCCTTTTGACCCGCGCTTATTTACGTTACAATAAAAACCAAGCCGTCATATTTCCTTCGTCAGAACCTTTTACACACTGAAATAAATGTCGAAACAACTAACCACTGAATTTAAGGCTTAATTCGCGAGCCGAGAAAAGCTGAGTATAAGTTAGTCGTTTTTGAAGGCCTTTACATAATAAATACCATTGCTATTTATTTATTTTTAACTTTAATTAACACGGTTAAACCAATTACAATAATTAAAGGCAGCGACATATACACATACAAAAGAAAATATAAAATGATAAAATTCAGGTAAAAACATTAAACAATAAAATTAATGCGCTTACTACGCTTTTGCTATTCTTTGACGAACCGCTTCTAAACTACCCTCTACGTGATCGCTTTGAAGCAGTTAACAATGGTGGATAAAATTTCCACATGCGGTGTCTGAATTGAATTAACGGTCCCGTACCGGACACTATAATATTATGCGCGATGTTTACAGAACGTCAAGTATAAAATCAAATGAGGTTGTTTTAAATGCACTGGACGTAAGCAATGTTGTTATAAAAAGAAAATAGTGTACACGAGTGCTTTCTGAAAAATTCGTAATTGCTGTATGTACTCGTACCTCTGACACGAATGCCTTATAATAGAAACTAGTTTGGATAGGCAGCCTACGTATGACAGAACATTTAGGGCAGAAAAATCGTGCTATTGTGCGTTCACTATAACACGACGCGGACGCAATTGGTAGCACTGAATTTTGCAGTCATGTTATTGGTAGTTTGTTCTGATTGTTTGTTTGATCTCTATCTATATTGAAACTAAGACTGCAAAATTCAATGCTACCAATCGCGTCACACGTCAAGATTCAGTGCATAAAGTCCATTTCACGAAAGAAGTCCCGCAGACGTGGCGCTGCAGGCATGGGTTATTTTAGGAATGTTGCTAACTTAGCGTATAATAATAATTAGTTCCACTTATTTCCGCGGGACTTCTTTCGTGAAATGGACTTTACATACACATTCATCTGTCAAGTTGACATAAGCTTGATGTCGATATTTTTTTAGTTCCAAATGCGAACATAAGGCTGTACAACAGCTGTTCATAAGACGATGGTGGTTACATGATAGCAGAGGCTTTACTAGATTTTCGTACTAAAGTACTTAGCGAATAATTTGAAATTGGGTGCAATTGCCGCCGGGCTAAAATGTTTATTGTTTCCACTAAACCGAGACAAGAGTTAACTAAAATATATGCTATTTCATAAAGTTGAAGCAACACGTGACTTTTCATTTATTTTGGGAATGAAACCACATTACAGAAATAAAATTGTCGGGAAAAAGCCGTTATCAATAATTGGCACTTAAAAAGAATTAGCGTCAAAAGTTTCCTTGTTACCTTGTAATTAAAATTTCGGCAACATTTTTCTTCTTCACTTATTTTCGCTTTACTATTAAAAATGGTTCTCAAACAAAGCTCGGAATTAGGTTTTAAATGGAACCAATTAAAAAAAAAAAATTTAGGTATTTTTCAAACTCGACTAGTAAAAAATGTATGATATGTTTGTAAGAGCAGACAAAAAAACCGGCCAAGTGCGTGTCGGACCTCGCACCATGAAGGGTCCGTAATCGGGATGAATTGGGGTAATGCAAGGAAACACTTAGCATTGTAGTTGAAAAACATGTTCTCCCATACATTCCAACTCCAAATGTAAATTTGTACGCACAATATTGGGAGATTTACTATTTTATTTTAAGACCATAGACTTCTTATTGGTTTTCTAGAACTACGTTAATTTTTTTTTTCTCAATAGTTTTGTAGATAAAGGTTATTACTATTATTATTTATCTATTTTCTTAAATAACTTTTAAACTGTTTATTTTAAAATGATAAAATAATATATTTGAAACCCTTATAGTTCAGCCCTTTCATTTGATATGTCACACGGTACAGTGTTTTTTTCTGGACGAAAAAACGGAACCGTATAGGATCATTCGTGTGTCTGTCAGTTTGTCTGTCTTCCTGTCCGTCTGTCACTTTTGAGGGACAAATAAGAAAAAAAAATATGTCAGCCAACAAAAAAAATGAAAATATTCTTTTTATTATTACAGTGATGGTTAACTTAAAACTGACCATATAGACCAGTTACATTCGGTAATTTTATAGCATGCGTCGATATTTATTTAGTTGATCAGAATAAAAAACGATCTTTTTTTGATTACTTTAAAAGCTTTAAAATCTGAAAAAATCCCGTTTCTTAATATTTCAAACGGTTTTCAGTTTCTATAAAAATCAGTTTTATTAATACATTTTTGAGAACCTGTGCAGATAAACAGCTACCTAACTCATGTTCAAACATAGGTTGAAAACAAAGGAATAATTAACTGGCACATCAAATCCTTATTATGAAATGTATGACAAGTGTATGACAGCTTAGACGACAAAGTTTTGATATTAACATCGATGGAAGACGAAAAGGCAACGTTATAACACAAATAAATAGTTTGGATTCTGAACAATTTAGTTTTAATATCCATTAACTTTTATAAATTTTGATATTATTATACGGTTGTATTAGTAACGTTGATACTCGGCCATTAATCTGCGTTCGTTAGCAGACTCATTATTACAATAGTTATTATTGGTGCCGATTCTCATGTACAACGGACTGAACGAAACTGTCACAAAATTTTCTTATTTTTGGTTAAGAGAATCTGAAAAGCTATTCTGCAAAAACAAGATTCTGTAAACTTCAAAACTATATTGACACTACTAAATCCGAGTTTGACAATTGCTAAGTTAAGTATCTACACCATAGACCAAGACTCGATGGGAAATTAAAATAAAGAATTAATGCAAAAAAACCTGAGTAAAATCAATTTCAAGTCGAATCGAATGAATTTCGTATTGTATTCTAATAAAAATAATCTCTAAATAAGTCTCGAAGGTATACAAGAGGTTCAGGAAGACTGGAAACTTAGTCCGGAGATCGGGATCTGGACGACATCGATGCACTTCGGTGAGAGATGACCGATTTATTGTCACCTCTTCTCTCCGAAATCGACAACTGACCGGCGTGGACGGCAGAGAAGTTCAAGGGAGGGCTGTCAGCGAGTGGACAGTAAGGCGAAGACTGAAAGAAGCAAACTTGACCCCAAAAAGGCCAGCCATGGGACCTAAATTGTCTCCAGCCCACCGACAAGCCAGGCTTTAGTTTGCTCGCGATCACTTAGATTGGGATATCGAGCAATGGAGGCGAGTTCTGTTCTCGGACGAATGTGCCTGCATGGTAGCGACCATCGACAGAGAGTCAATAGGAGACCGGGGGAGCGATTCGCATAATGCTGTTTTGCGGAAACAGTGGCATACGAGGGTGGGTCCTGTATGATTTGGGCGGGGATATCTATTGAAGCAAAAAAGGAGTTGAGTATTCGTCCCTGGTGGATGTCGGGGAGGGGGGCTAACCGCAGAAAGATACGTCGACGTCATTCTGCTAGGCCATGTGCTCCCCGTTTATTGGCAAAGATTTCCTGCTAATGCACGATAATGCCGGCTGCCACACCGCTGCAATGACTAGACAGTACCTTGCAAAAGTCGGGATTCCAACACTAGACTGGCCAGCCCTCAGCCCTGATTTAATCCGATTAAACATATCTGGTTTCTTCAGCTCGTCCCATATGGGACGAGCTGAAGAAACCAGCCAAGAAAGAAGAAGATGGAAGATGTCCAGTTCCGGCGTCAATAGAATACCTGAAAACTGCTTTAGTCGAAGAGTGGCAGGAAATCCCACAGCATTCCATCAGGAAACTCATTCGGTCAATCCAAAAACGTTAACAGGCAGTCATTAGAGCCAAGGGGGTAACACAAAATATTAAGGGGTAAATAACTTAAAATATAAATAAAAAAAATATCTTTTCATATTACTTCCTATTCATTTAGACTTCGACCTATTGCAATAATTTTCTAAAATGAAGTAGAAAATTTAATTAAAATATAATTTTAAATCTTTTTGATATCATTTGAAAGCTAACAAAATTACCTTTCAGTTGATATACCACAATCCACAGTTCATTGCATAGAAATTGTAAAAAAATGGCTGGAGCAACGCGCGATGAAGTGATTCCAGTTTCTATTCTATTCTATTTTTGTTATATGGCAAGCAAAGCCGGTGTCGACTATTCTGCCAATGTCTAAAGTGAGTTGAGAAAGCAAGTGTGCATGAAAATAAAAATAAAAAAGAAAAACAATTAGATGAACTAATCTATCTCTTCGATTGATACAGTTGAATACAATGTAGATCTTGTAGTATTAGTACGGGACTGAAACAAACAAAAAAATAAATAAATAAATATTATAATTGTTAAAACAAGGTAAATTAAACATAAAATATACGCATACCACAACCACACTTACGGAATAGTTCATAATTTTATGTTATTGTGACGGATGAAGGTCATCAGCGCTACAAGTAGATCTTGAGAGGAATATGTTAGTAAGGAGGGGAAATTAGTCGGAAGAGGGATCTTAAATTTAGGGAGGCGACTATATAAATCTAAAGGTGGAATGTTGTTCGAGCACTCAAAGAAGATGTGATCCAGAGTGCCCTCTTCCAACCCGCACTCGCAGAGAGAGGAGTCCCGAACACGGATGTTGCGCAAAAAAACGGGAGTACAACTAAAACCTAAACGTATTCGACAAAGAACAGATATAACGGTTTTGGAGACTTTTTTGTAACCGTGGAACCAAGGCTTTGTTCTTATGACTGGTTGAACTGCATAGTAAAACTTTCCCTTTCTTCTTCCAGTGGTATTCCACTGTTCCTGCCATGAAGATTGGAGCTTAACTTTTGGAAGGCTCAACAGGTCATATCCCTGATGAGTATTGTGGGTGAGATCAGCTACTGCTGATGAGCAAGCATCTTTGGCCAAGGCATCAGCGAACTCATTGCCCTTAATACCACAATGACTAGGTATCCAAACTAACTGAACCTCTCTTTGACTATTAAAACAGGTTAATAAAGACTTTTTAATTTTTAAAACAAGGGAGCTGTGCAATTTACTTTTGAAAGGGTTTTGTATTAAGGCTTGCAAAGAGCTAAGAGAGTCTGTGAAAATTACGGCTTTGTCAATATTGTGGTGTGACTCTATGAAAAGACAAGCTTCCAATAAAGCCACACACTCGCCCGTGAACACAGAAGACTCCTTACGGCATTTGTACTGTAAAATGATACTGGAGCTTTGGTAAAAAACCGCAGCGCCAGTGTAACTCAGATCATTAAATTTTGAAGCATCTGTAAAAAACCTCTGAAATCCAGTCCATCGTTCCCCCAACGCCGCATTAAAAGCCGAATCCGCTGAAGGGGACTTTTTGGAAATACCAACATCAAAGAAGATTTTTGGAATGAAACATAGGACTTCATAGGGAAAGTTAAAAAGAGGTAATCTGGGATACTGTTCTATTGGACATTCCAAATTGTTAATTTGACGAGTTGCTTTTAGAATTAAGGGAATTTCTTTGTTTTTCCAGTAATTTGAGCTTCTGCATAATGTATCTAACTCGTTCAATCTTGCTAAAAGAGGATGGGAAGATCTAGATGATAACCTAGCCACAAAACGGGAGCATAGATACTGCTGTCTTAGGGCCAGGGGAGGTTCAGCACACTCAACCTGCAACGCGTTAATGGGAGAAGACTTCATACAACCAGAGATGATCCGAAGGCATTTTGACTGAATTCTATCCAGTCCAGACAAAGCACCCTTGTTGCATGGAACTAAATGGAACGTACCATAGTCTAAAATACTCCGAATTAAAGCGTTATAGACTAATTTCATAGTATAGGGGTGGGCACCCCACCATACACCCGCGAGAGCTTTTAAAATCGAAACAACCCTTTCACATTTTTTTTATTAATAAATTTATATGTTGTTTACCATTTAATTTTGAATCTAGAAAGACGCCCAAAAACTTTAATTTATTAACTAGTGGAATATTTTGCCCTAAAATGTCGATTGAGATGTGGGGGATCAGTCTTTTGCGAGAGAAAATTACTGCCGCACTTTTCGGTGCGGATAATGACAGACCATGGCTTAAAAGCCAATGGTTCAAAGAGTCCAAAGAGAGGCATAGAGATGACGCAGCGTCTACGATGGAGAAATCTGTCACGTACAAGACTAAGTCGTCGGCGTATTGGAGGATGTGACAATCATTATTTAAACAGGAGCCAATGTCCACTGTTTACAAATTATATAGAAGGGGGCTCAGAACGAATCCTTGCGGTAGACCCTTCCAAGTCTGCCTTTCATCAAAATCCTCGCCCTGGACTCTCAGAACCAAAGAACGAGACAAAAGAAGTGCACAGATGCATTCGATCATCTTAACCGGGAGACTCAGCTGGTGCAGTTTCTGCCTGAGAACGGGAAGAAGAACGTTGTCGTATGCAGAGGTAATGTCTAAGAAGGCGGCAACAACGGATTCATTTTTGGAGAACGCTATGCGGATATCCGCAACTAAAACGCCAACACTATCCATTGTGCCGAGCCCTTTCCTGAAGCCAAACTGGTAGTTCGGCAGTAAATCCCTCGATTCGACTATCCATTCAAGTCGATTTTTAATCAGGTGTTCCAATAATTTTGCCAAGACTGAGGACAAAGCAATTGGTCTAAAGCCGTTCGGATCATCTACATGTTTGCCTGGCTTCAATAGGGGAATAATGATCTGTAACTTCCACTGATCTGGAACCCAACCATTGCTATAACAAAAATTAATTATATTGAGGAAGTAGAGTTTAGCCTTATCTCCAGAATGACTGATAAAAGAATATGGTACTCCGTCAATACCGGGGGCTGAGTCCCGGACATGGCTGAGCACCACCTTCAGTTCCTCTAAAGTAAATGGAACATCAAGAGGATCCTCTGAAATATTTTGCAGGGGCATATTGATACATTCAGAAGAGAAAGGAACGTAGGATGGAGCAATTTTGTCAAAAAAAAATTCTGCTGTTTCTCTAGTGATCGGTGAAGAGATTGATGGGGAGCATCCACGTCTAAACCTATTGATGTTCTTCCAGACTACCGAGATTGGAGTAGAGGGAGATAAGGAGGTACAGAACCTAACCCAACCCGCACGTTTCTTCTTTCGAAGGTGACGTTTGACTCTGGCATTAAGCCGCAAATATGTCAATAGATTTTCAGTGCTCATATCCGCATTGTAGCATTCCTCTGCCTCAACCCTATCTTTGACTGCTGAAGTACATTCTGGGTCCCACCACGGGGGCGAAGGTATTTTGTCTCGGGCACTGTTTTTCAACGGAAAGCAGGAATCCGCACTGGAAGTGATGGCTGTAAGAAACCCCTCATAACAGCTCTTGGCATGGCAGTGACCAGAAGGATCTAATAAACTTGAATTTAAATTTGGAAGAATGTTGATTTTATCCTCCAATAGTGATAAAAATTTTGACCAATCTGGTTTGGACAGGTTATATTTCAAAAGTGGAGGAGAAGTTTTCTCTAAATAAGTCTTATTAACCAAAGATATGACAATAGGGTAATGGTCGCTGCCATGCGACAAGGTTGTACATTCCCAATGGGTCGAAGCTGCTAACTCAATTGAACAAAAGGTTAAGTCAACACAACTCTTTTGTTGACCAGGTAGAGATCTGCGTGTTGGGCAACCATTATTTAAAATGCAGAGATCCAGATCGTCCAAAATCTCAACCAAAGCTACACCAAAGGCATCACAACGTTCAGACCCCCACCTGTAATGATGGCAGTTAAAGTCGCCCATGACCAGTATCGGTCCATGGACATTAGCAAAAATGTTTTTTAAGATAATAAAAAAGTCATGGTGGGGGTGAGCAATATAAATAGAAAACACTGTGATGCCCTCAACCCTTCCTGCGGCAATGCTCATATCACCCGTAAGTAGAGGTAAAGCAAAAGGCGAAAGTGGAACCCGATTGTTGACAAAGAGGGCTGATCCTCCATAGCCATCAGGTCTGTCACATCTGAGGATGTTAAAGTGTGGTATACGAAAGCTAAGACTTGGGATGAGCCAAGTCTCAGCTATGGAACAAGCCAATGGCTTGTATTTATTTAAAAGAAATATGAGGTCGTGCTTTTTATGCCACACGCTCCTCACATTCCACTGAAAGAATACTTGGCGAGACGCCATTTCTAATATCTAAAAGTAGAGTAATAAGTTGGTTGGCAACGTTGGACGGTGATTGAGTATTAGAAGTAGAAGAAGAAATAAGCATAGGTAAGAGTTTTATCAGTAGGTCAATAATAGAAGATGTACTATTGTTAGAGGAGTCATTATTATAATTGAGAGCGCAGCCATTAGGCTGTGAAGATTGGGGAGAACTAGTTAATTGTTGATGTGCAGCTTTATCATATGATGGGGAAAGGGGGGCATGGGTCCTGGGCTTGAGAGTTACGGTTTTCCGATACGACTGAGAAATTGGAGTCTTGGTGACATTGGCATAATTTCGCGATGCTGTTGGAATAATTTTGTTAGTCTCAGCGTATGGAATACATTTTTCAGCCATAGCAGTCTTAATTGCTTTCTGTCTACCATGCTCGGGGCATGACTTGCTATTAGCGAAGTGATTACCCGAACAAAGCACACAGAACGCCTCAGCCTCAGAAAGGTTGCAACCATCACCTGGGTGATCGTGGCCACATTTACTGCAGCGTGGTTTGGATCTGCAAATGTTTGCAACATGTCCGAATCTGCAACAATTGCGACATTGGATTGTAGGGTATATGTACTGTCCAACAGGAAGGGATGTGTAGCAGCAGTAAATCCTTTGGGGTAAGACTTGGCCATCAAAAGTGATGACACAAGTTTCTGTGGGTTTCCACTCATTAATATTGTCTTTCTGAATTTTTCGGTTAATACGGCGGACTTTGAGAATTTGCCCACATCCTGAGGGCACAGACAAATATGTTATGGCCTCTTCTTCGGTAATGTCAGAGGGAACCCCGGTAACAACACCCATTCTTGTTATATTATATGTTGGTATTGAAACAGAGTATCTATATTTGGACAATAATGGGTTAACTAAAAAAGAGTTAGCATCCTGAGGGGAAGCAAACTCTACGGACACACGGTTTCTGCCAACACGGTTAACACCACCACGAACAATGTTCGCAATGTTGTTATTTAGAAGAAACTTTCTAAAATTAACGGGGTGAAGGGTGGTGCCTGAATTTGGTTGGGTCTCTATGCGGGATACGTGAACAATATAAGGGGCCTTATCCATTACAGAATACTTAATACGACCAATTTGACTCTTTTGTTGTTTGCTTGGAGGACTAGGTGACAGAATTACCTCGTCACTGGGACGTTTGCGTGAAGTTTGTATTGGTTGGGATACATCCATCTCTGTAATGCTACAGACAACATCCGCAAATTGGGATAGTGGATTCTGAGTTAAAGAAGTTGAGGAACTTGGGATGTCCGGGGGGTCAGGATCGGGGGGTTTGTTTACATCCATCTTGGATAAAACGAATATAAAATAAGACAATCACAATACAAACCTGGTTACGAACACAAGGACCACACACTTAAATAAAAACAAGTCACAAAAGTATCAACAATCACTCAAAAACAGCAAAAAAATTCTAAACACACGTGCTAGCCAAGAACACCGTGGCGAGCATCGATTCCAGTTTATTGCTCGCGAGTGTAGAAAAGAAATGTGCTTTGTACATTTCAGTTCATGACAACTTGTTTTTTTTTCACACCTTTATAATAATCTCATTTAGTTTGACAATCAAAGTTTTAGGTGAAATACGTCAAATTCAGAACAGCAAAATTGGCATTTTCACTAAATTAAAAAAAAACTAAAATGACAAGCTGTCCAACTATGTTATAGTTAAGACGCTGACAACAGGCAAACCGCTGTCACTGTCAGACTGCATACAAAAGAAAGAGAAGTGCGATGACACAACGCTTGTAACTTATTGCAAAATACGAAGCAATTATTTATTTACTCAAAAATGAGTTGAGTAATCGTAAATAAAAAACAACCAAGTTCTGCATATATTTATGACGTTCTTGTTATTAATTAAATACCAACCTTACGTTGATATTTAATACAGATATTTTGGATTGAAACTCAAAGTAAAGCGTTAGTTTACCGTTAATTTATATCGTTTTTTTTTCTAAACGTGTTTTGGTAACAACCAAGTTCTGAGAAATATGTTCAAGAATAACATTATATTTTCCGCTACCACAAACTATTATAGATTTAGCAATTTTTTTGTTTAAGACAAGCCTACTTTTATCATTTGCCTCTTGTCAGCGCCTTAAGTTGTTTCACTTAACGAATACAAAACCAAAGACACAGACTTCTGAAATTAAAGGTATTTTGCACTTTGTAGTGGTTTTTAAGTCGTTTTTTTTGATTTATGTGAAACATCTATAGCCGCACGTAAAACCGATTGCTGGCGGGGCGACGCATGCCGCGTGGCGGCGCCTCGCCACTGTAGTCTATATATAGTAGTGGGTAAATAATTTCGATGTTTCACATCTGCCAGGCGTGTCGTGACGGATAATATTTTTTTTTGTAAAGAAGTTTTTGTTATTCTCTTTTTAGTTGTGGTCTCTACTCCACACTAATTTTAATACCACTACCTGCTATATAAATAACAGTGACAGGTAGTTTTTATAATATCATCCACATAGATCTAATGGAAAAAATACGTATTATTGAAGCTAACTCAAAAAATACATTCTATTGTATAGAATCAAGTTTTTTTTTACTGAACAGTCAGCTGTGCTGCGGAGGAGTTTGTTGCGCCACTTCTTCTTCCCAGTTAAAGGACTAGGAAGTGGTGAAGGGTGGGTGTTTTTGGGGGACTGTCTTATGTATTTTTTGACGTTCGAAAAGTGCTGATTCTCAGCCTAGTTTAATAAATGACTTTTGATTTTGATCTACCCAAGCAAAGTTAATAAAAAAATTATGGGACCGAAAAAAATATTATCAAATCACTTTTTTTGTTTTATCATATTTAGATAACGATATCTATCACTACTGGTGAAGTACGCGAGCAAATTTAATTGGCCTACATTCCAAGAAATCAGTACAGTGCAATGTTTTGCGACCTAATGCGATTTTTGTGTCTACGGTGACTGGCTTATAAAATTAAACGTGTGCTTTAGTACAGATTTGAGAACATGGCGCGGGTAACGGGCGCACGTAAAACCGATTGCTGGCGGGGCGACGCATGCCGCGTGGCGATCGGCCACTATACACTTTTACACACTTGTGTATGTAGTGCGATGTTTCACATCTGCCAGTCGTCCCGTAGCGGCTCAATTTTTTTAGGGCTTTGAAGAGGACGTGTAGTCTATCACTTAACGCAGTTTTATAAAAAGACTAGCTTTTGCCCGCGGCTTCGCTCGCGTTAATTTAGAATTTGACAATCATTTCGGGTTGTACTTTGCTTTTTGAAATTTAAAGTACTGTAGCGGCATTAATATCGCGACATACGAACTACGCGTCACACTGACGTCACGCAAATCCTGCATCGCGCAATTAAAGTTTACTGCGCGACTAGCATATACAGGGTGTTTGGCAGAACGTTGAACATACGAAAATGGTGGGTAGGTGGGGTCATCTGCTACTTACTCAGCCCTAATTTATTTGGCCCTGGCCGACTGGGTATTTTAAAAAAAAAAAAAAAAGTTTTTTTCTTGTTTCACCACTTTCCTAACTTTAAAGTGTATTTTTTTTATTAAAAATGGGCAATAAAACAGGCAATTTTTTTTTTTTTAATCTTTGATGTTGGCAGATTCTTATAAAATTATTGCTTTGTTCAGATGTTAGCTAGAAAAAAAGTTATGAGTCCTCAAACTTACAGAAAGATGTAAAAAATACTTGAATGTTAATTTCAACTTGCATTTAAAAAAAAACAAAAAATGATTGAGGAGTTCCAATTCTAGCAAAACATCCCTAGTGTGTGAGCTTTCTAATGGTATGTAATTAGCTTTTATAAAAAAAAAACTTTAAGAGTTATTTCATAATTTTATCAAGTAGGAAATTTTTGACTAAACTCTACCTTTACGGAAAGTTAAATGTTTTGCGAAATTTAATACTGCAAAGTTGGTAAAAATTATGGATCGACGGCTTGCCAGTAGCAGTGGTGCAAATTGACATTCACTATTCCCTTGAGATGGTTACACAAAGCAGGTAGAAATTTTGTTTCACTCTTGCGCAGTCATAGCGTATTTTTGCTCTCTTTCGCTCTCGTGGCACCGTGACGCGTCAGAATGAATTCTTGACGAAACTCTACCTTTACGGAAAGTTAAATGTTTTGCGAAATTTAATACTGCAAAGTTGGTAAAAATTAAATGATCGATTGAAATTATGCTGTACCAGTTAGGTGCGTTAATGAAACAGTTAAATAATTTTAAATAATTTATTTAAATAATAAATCATATTAGATGTTCAAATTGACGCCCTTCATTCGCAATACAGGTGCGGCATCTACGTCTGATTTCTACAGTTGTTGTGCGCAGCAGCATCTCCTGTCGCATAACTTCGAAAGCAGCATTAATTCGATTTATCAAATCTTCCCGACTTTCTACTTCTGTAGTGTAAACTAGTTCCTTTGCCCTTCCCCACACGTGAAAATCGAGCGGAGTGAGGTCGGGCGATCGCGGAGGCCAGGGAATTGGTCCTCCCCTGCCAATCCACGAATTTGGGAAACAATTATCCAAATGCTCACGTACAACTAGACTAAAGTGAGCTGGGCAACCATCGTGTTGAAAGACAATAGGCCTGTTTATGTCTACTTGGAACACTTCTTCCACTAATGGTGGTAAATCATTTATCAAAAAATCCAAGTAGTTGTTCGCGTTGATGTTGTCGGGCAAATAATCAGGCCCTATTAGCTTATCACCAATCACTCCTGCCCAGACATTCACACTGAATCTCCACTGGAAGCCTCTTTGTCTCTTCACGTGTGGGTTTTGATTTTTAAGTGCCCAATGGTGAAGATTGTGATAATTGACAATCCCTTCTTTGTCAAATTTGGACTCGTCTGTCCACAAAATACTTTTTAAAAAGTTAACGTCGTCCACATCGGTATGCAGCAAATGGCGACAAAATTGCACACGTCTCCCAAAATCACTGTCATCGAGACCTAGAACAAACAAAACATGTCTAAGAATTGATTTCAATACTGAATCTTTTCTTCCTCCGAGTTCAAACTCTACAATTATCCAAATTTTTCATCTTCAATTTTTAAGTACACTAATTGGCTTTATGGCTTAGCCATAAAGACGTAAGACCAAATTCACAAAAGGGCGTGCGACTTTCCAATTTTGTTCTAAAAAGGACCCATAAGTGCTGGCAAGTTTACCTACGCTGACCACCTGCGCAAACCGAATTCGAAATCCGAATCCTGTAAGCGCTGGCCGCCTGATTGTTACGTGAATGCGGCCGAATAGGAATAGTTTATTGAATTTAATTTGAAATTAGAATTGAATGCGCTAAAAACAACATGAGGCAAAACAACTAATAAAGAAAGTGACGAAATCAAGGTTAAATGGAACGATCAATTGAACTGTCTCATAATTTACTACATTCCACAAAATCGTATCAGATGCAGTGCATAAACGGCTTAATCTTACCTTGCACTGGAGTGTAGTGAAAAGCATGTCTACCATCTTGCCGGAGAACAGACCACACTTTCCATATGCTTAAGCCAAGTATTGAAGCTATCTGTCTAATGCTTTTGGTAGGATCCGCGTCAAACTCGGCAAGAACTTGTTCGTCAATGGTAGCATCGGGTCGTGCTGCGTTCACTCGTGGTTCTTGTAAGTTCAGGTTACCGGTTTGTCGTAAACGTCGGTAAGTACTCGCAAACGTCTGATGACTGGGTACTCGGCGGTTGGGATAACGCTCTTGATAAATTCTTCGCGCTTCACGCGAATTTGTATTAGCGCTTCCATACGCTAACAACATGTCCGCGTATTCCTCACTGGTAAAAGCAGCCATTTCTTTACCAATAACAACAGGTAACAGTAATAACAAAAAACTTAACAAACTTAAACTTAAACTTAACTAGTGATAACAATAAAAGAAAACGAAGTGAACAAAAACAAACGTAAGCGTAACGGGCACGTGAGATCGCAGAGGCAGTTAAGTCTCGACTGAATAAAAGAAAAGAATTCATTCTGAGGCGTCACGGTGCCACGAGAGCGAAAGAGAGCAAAAATACGCTATGACTGCGCAAGAGTGAAACAAAATTTCTACCTGCTTTGTGTAACCATCTCAAGGGAATAGTGAATGTCAATTTGCACCACTGCTACTGGCAAGCCGTCGATCCATAATTTTTACCAACTTTGCAGTATTAAATTTCGCAAAACATTTAACTTTCCGTAAAGGTAGAGTTTCGTCAAAAATTTCCTGCTTGATAAAATTATGAAATAACTCTTAAAGTTTTTTTTTTATAAAAGCAAATTACATACCATTAGAAAGCTCACACACTAGGGATGTTTTGCTAGAATTGGAACTCCTCAATCATTTTTTGTTTTTTTTTAAATGCAAGTTGAAATTAACATTCAAGTATTTTTTACATCTTTCTGTAAGTTTGAGGACTCATAACTTTTTTTCTAGCTAACATCTGAACAAAGCAATAATTTTATAAGAATCTGCCAACATCAAAGATTAAAAAAAAAAAAATGCCTGTTTTATTGCCCATTTTTAATAAAAAAAATACACTTTAAAGTTAGGAAAGTGGTGAAACAAGAAAAAAACTTTTTTTTTTTTTTTTTAAATACCCAGTCGGCCAGGGCCAAATAAATTAGGGCTGAGTAAGTAGCAGATGACCCCACCTACCCACCATTTTCGTATGTTCAACGTTCTGCCAAACACCCTGTATACAACGTCCCGACATCAACCGTCGGGCAGTTGCCCACCAGACATAACACCCGTCTGGTCGGAGGATCCTCCCTTTTATATGAGTGAACTTTACACCCTGTTCCTCATGCCTCTAAAGTACTATTAAATACATCCCTTTATATAATTCAATCATTGATTGATGAAAGACACGTGGCGTCATTTATTATTATAAGAACGTTATTGTTATTTTCCTCGGGAACAGTACTTTTTTTCGGGATGAAACCCTGTCCCTATGTCCGTTTCTGTACACCTGACAACGTATATGCAAAATTTCAGGATGATCGGTTCAGTGGTTTAGGCGTGAAAAGGTAACAAACAAACAAACAAACTTACTTTAATGTATAATATTAGTTAGGATAGTATAGCTAGGATACTATACAGAACTTAGGTACTTACTTAGTTTTAATTGTTTAAAATATTAACAGCTATTGGCTTCAAAGCCATCTTAAAAACTTAAATACATTCAGGGTGTAAACGATGTTGGTGCGTAAACTATTAATTCTTTTACTTTTATTTCCTTACAGCTTGCAAACAAACTCCACCAAAGGTCATCAGAACTAACAGGTTTTCTTACTAAAGAAAATATAATAAAATAGTAATTTAATTTCTCTACTTTAACACGTCATCACACCCATAAACCAATTCTAGGTTTACATTTTATCGAGTATGGAATATCAGATCCCTAAAAGCAATAACGATTTGTTGCAAAGCTCCACCAATAAATCCATATTTTTCTCCAGCCAGACTAAAGCTATAAATTTCATACCGGAATACTATACCCGCGTATGCTTGCAAAACAATAAATTGCGAACGCCGGCCGCACACTCTAGTCATATTCATAAACCAATGAACGACTAAAGGTTTTATTTAATCATTATCATTTCCGACCGTAATGCGTCTATTTTATTGCTCTTTTTTTAAATCGTCATTATAATGCGCTGCGCTGATTTTGAATTTGTCATTAACTCTAATTATGTTAAAAACAATCTTTAGTTAATACGTATAGGTAAACCACTGACATCAACACCAACAAGATTTTTTTAATTATTGCTTATTTGAAACTTAGGGTAGATTTTACCCGGGTCGACGGCGCGTTGTGTTCCATGCACGCCTCAAAGAGATGTCGGCACGAATTGACGGGGTCCGTTAGGGCCAATGCCTGCCAGGGTTGCGAGTTTGTCTGAAATCCTATCGTGGCCCTGGCACACAGGTCAGTAAAAGTCTAACACGCCCTCCCGCTCCACCCAGAGCGGAAAAAGTTATTTGATAATTTCCCACCCAAAAAAAGGGGTACAATTTACAAAAGTGTTTTTTTAGATTCCTTGTTTATCCCAACGCGGACACTAGACTCATCATTTCGGAATTAAGTATTGAATGACTGAATGTATTGCCCAGCTCTAACCAGCAGTAGGTTAAAAAGGAGTCAGTACATATTATTATTTTACGGCATAATTTTTCTGCAACGTCGGAAATTGTGGTACAACATAATAATAATTAAAAATGGCATGGGCGCTCTACGTACGCTAGTACCAGTACCTATTATGCAGCTTGGCAGTTTTTTAGTCCTAAGTGAATAATGATCATCATAGTATTATTTCTTCTAAATAAGTAAAATAATATCAAAATAAATTAATAATAATCCTGAAACACAGTGTTTGAAGCACTACAAAAATACTTTTCACCCCATCTGCTCGAGAAGCACTACACAAATACGTTTTACCCCATCTGCTTGATAATCCTACTAATATTATAAATGTGAAGTTAAGTTTGAATGTTTGTTACTCAATCGCGCAAAAACATCTAAAGAATTTGCAGATGTTTGGCACACAGATAGTTTATTTCCAGAATTAACACATAGGATACAGGTTATATAATGATTATATACGGATATGCAAAAATAAACTCCGGGATAGGTCGCTGTGATAGTGTTAGTTAGAAAACGATTTTTGCCTTCGAAGTACCAGGTTGCCATAAATAAGTAGGAGCTTACCTAACATAGGTATGTTAGGTAGAAAACGCTTTTTTTAATTATTTTTCTAAAACTACCTTTTAAAGGGGTGCGAGTTGTGTTGAAGTTCGTTTGGGAAAGAATTTCATTAAAACCCTGGACAATAATGTGATTTGAATTCACGACTTTAACACTTACCGCCTTATTACAAAACAAGATTTATATTTTGACATGGCTTAAACCATGGAGCCAGTTTTTGTAATAAGAACGTAACTGTGATTGAAATACCGTTCTTTATACAAAACTGAAAACTTAGTTCGGTACTAAGTTGTCAGTTTTGTGTTTAGGAACTTTGCTGTAGCCGGAATAAAGTTCGAAATTCAATAATGGCTCCATGTTTTAAACCTGGGTCTGAAGATAAACCTTGTTTTGGAATAAGGGGGTAGGTGTTTAATCTTTAATCCGGAGTGCAGCGAAGGATTCAATATAGCGCCTGTGACATAAGACAATGCTTTATGCCCTTGGTAAATAATCTACTATCATAATTAACATCTGTATTTTGTTCCTTTTGCAGGCGTGGTGTTCGATCAGAACACTGAAGAGATACAGAATGCCTTCAAGTTTGCGATGCTGCAACATTCAAATGCGAACAAGTCCAACATCGATTTTCAGCTTTACGTGGATATCATCAACACAGCCGATGCCTTCAAATTATCGAGACTAAGTAAGTACATTTTCTCATTTCTAAGTTCTAAGATACGCCAGATGAAATTTCAATCACTTAGTTAGGTTTAGGGAATTTTAAATTTATTTAGAGATTTGATTATACGAGTACATGGCTCATAGATTTTTGTCCTGTGTGCCATTTAAAATATTTTTCTAACAAAGCCACAAGATGTTTCAGAACCACAAAATAAAACCAAACCCAGTTTTTTAAGTACCCCGATCTTATGAGTTGCCCATTATGGCTGCTACAGCCATTTTGACATCAATATAATATTCTTCTCCATAGGTACCTACTACCTACGCTTTGGAATGGGCAACTAGCTACATATATCTGCCTGACCGACTCCCTGACAATTCAAAAGTGCCTGGAAATGGTTTAATTGAAATAAATGCTGTGAGTTTGAAATCGGCAGTGGAAACAATTCGTTGAAGTTACAAATAGTTCTTAGTTTGTTTATTGTGTAGTTATTTAAAAAACCGACCATTTGCGTGTCGGACCACGCACAATGAAGGGTTCCGTAGTTGGGATGAATTTATCTCGAGAACAAACTTAACATTATAATTGAAAAGTATGTTCCCGCATACAATCCAGCTGCAAATGTAAGTTTAGCATAAGCATAGCATAATCAGCCTATAATGTTCCCACTGCTGGGACACAGGCCTCCTCTCTTCGAGAGGGAGTGGGCTGTAATCCACGACGCGGGCCCAGTGCGGGTTGGTAGATGTCACATGTCTTTGAATTGTTGGTTCTAGGACATGCCGGTTTCCTCACGATGTTTTCCTTCACCGTTTTGAGAGCAGTGGTGATGAAATTATTTACACAAAGTAAAGCGCCTGCCTGGGTTCGAACCCACGACCTATGACTCGTAAGTCAAGTAAGTAAGTAAGTTTGTACGCACAATATTGAGAGATTTACTAAGTTATTTTAACACCATAGACTTCTTATAGGTTTTCCTGTAATGTTAAGTAAAGAACTATTTTCTGTATTTTTTCAACATTTTAACTTTTTTTTTTTTTCTAATATGACCTCTAACGTGAGCGCCATATTAAAAATTCATGTATTTACGTTACACGTAAGTATTTAGGTCACATAAATTAATATGTGTACCAAATTTCAACTTAATCGGTCCAGTAGATTCGGAGCAAATCGGCGGTGACAGACGGGCAGACAGGCAGATACACGAGTGGTTCCGTTTTTTCCTTTTGAATTACGGAACCCTTAAAAACATTTCTTAAAAAAGTTTGTGTTTTAAATTAACTGAATAATAATAATAATACCAACCTATTATTGTCATACTGCAGGGCAAATGCCTCTTCTAATACAGAGAAACCACGAGCATTGATTACTATCATTGTTCCTGAAGATGATTTTCAAATACCTATCCAATGATACCTCCATTTGACGTAGTTCGTCGACATTATTTTTTTTCTTTTTCACATTATGGCGTCTGGTTGTCGACATATTGACTTTTGATTACTGTCATGTCTTTAGTGACTCTCACAAGATAAAGACAAATCGATTGACGTAAGAATCATCAAAACCAGCCCACGCGTTTGGTCTCGAGAGTACCACAATGGAACAAACATAGGTACATACATACATAGGCTGATAAACACATTCCTTAATTCCTTTGCGTCACGCAGTCAGGTAAAAATAAACAGATTTTCTCAACTCATACTTCTAGTAACAGCAATACCAGAAGTCGCTGACCCCAAAAAAATCATCAAATCTTTTTATGTTTTAGTGTTTAGATATCGATACCAATCATATCTGAGCAGTTTCTCTAGCGAATTAAATTTGACCCTGTATAGGAACATGAATAAGCTAACGAACGAAGAAGACAAATAAAACCAAGTACACATAAACTTTTGGAGTGCAATAATTGAATATTTCGCAGAAAACCACTCTTCTTTACTAGACTTCGAAAAGTTTCAGAAGTTAGTTCAAAACAACTGCGCGAACCGTCAATACTCGTTATAACTAATAGATATACAGAAATGTTTTCTTCACCAGAGTGAGTGTTTTGCGGGTCATGCCATCTTCAGAAATAGTAGATTGTTGCACCGAGCGGAAAGTGAGTTATTAATACATGAGTGCATTAATTACTCATTTTAGCGAGGTGCATAATCTACTTTTCTTTCAACTACCAATCTACCTACCGTGATAAAATATACCTACTCAAAATAAAAACTCAAGTTAATGAAAACAAAGTTTTTCACCAAGTCGGTTTTATTCAGCCAATTTTTATTTTCAGCCAGTATCTTTTTGATCTAATGCATACATTTTATATTAAACTGAATGGGATACATTAAACCTATGTGGTCAAATTATAACTAAATAAAAAAAAAACAGTGCAGAAATGTTGTATGAAATCACATTGTTGCACTGTTTTTCAGTGCAACAATGAGATTTCATACATTTCTGCACTGTTTTGGTTCTAAGCAAGAAACACGTGCTTTGTGATCGGTTTTGTAGTGATTAATGACAACATTACTACGTATTTGAAAGAAAAAAAAATACACTAAAATATATATAGGTACGGGTATTCAGAGGTTACGAGCGTTCGCAGACGGCACACAATCGGTGGCCGTTTTTTTGTGGGACTGATGAAACAGTAGTGATGAACAGGGACATGTATTGTGTGTTGATATATTTGATATCAACACACAATACATGTCCTACAAAACTTAGTTCATACAAGAAAAAACTGACTGAATGTAATTTGTAGTACCTACAAAAAGTATGCAGTGTGTAAGCGTCCTAAAGTCAAATAAAATAGATATTTAATTCATGTCATCATCATCATCATTTCAGCCGAAAGACGTCGACTGCTAGACATAGGTCTCCCCCAATGGGGAGGGGGGTGCCATAATCGCCACGCTTGGCAGGAGGGTCGGCGATCGCAGTATGGTGTTAAAATGCATAGAGAACGCTGCTTCCCATTCTCTGGTAGGTCCATTAGTCGCCTTTAACGACACCTACGGGAAGAAATAGGATGGTGCTATTCTTTACGTCCGGCACCACACGGAGCATCATGCAGGAATTCATGTAAGAATAACTAATTGTTAACTTTATGTAGAAACTACTGTTTAATTAACTTAATTTAGGTGACAAACACCAAAAGCAATAGCTCCTTTAATAGCAAGACACAAAATCACGAGTCGTTACAGTATCATAAAAAATATTTCATGTTGTTATTTTTACCCTTTTGGTGATTTTAACCTAAAGAAAATATATTGAACGAGCGGTTCTATTACACACGGGCCTCATTCTCTGAATAATAAAGTAAGTAATATTTTCTTTTCTACGTATAACGTGAAGTTTACTGGTACCATCCAATATATTACCTACTGTATCTAACTATTTATCAACTTTTTGCTATCCAAGGAAAGCAAAGCAGCAACCAACGGAAAATACGAAGATAAACAGCGAGCTTCGTCTGTGGTAAGGTCAAGAAAATTAAGTTTGTATTTCGTAGTGTCCTCCTTGACACAGAGCTCTCATTTGAATGCAAGACTTCCTGTCTTTTTATTTCGTCTCGTCACGCGAGGCTGATCAAAACACTTTTGAGCAGTGCCGCGTGAATTTTCGAAAGAACCGTTTGTACAACACATTTTAGAGGTAAAACTAGAATTCGGCTCTGTAAAAGATTTTGATCTAGCAGTTCAATTCGATTTCAAGTAGATTAAACGTATAGGAGGTACATCATGTTATATTCTTTACAATTTTCTACGTATCTGCCGAGACTTCTTACTAAAACAATGTCAAGGTAAGAGCTTCAGATGAATAATGTCAGCGAGGAAGGCGCTAGTGAAAATGGTTCTTTAATAAAGTGTTAAGTAGATACCTGTTCAAAATTATGCGCATACATTATTTTTGGGTCAAAGAATATACAATGTACCTACGTCGTGAACGGTAAAGATTCATACAAAAACATGTGAAACTACGACCCCCGTTTTTATATTTCTACGGTTTAGTTTACATTTTAAGGGAACGTTGCGTGTTAATTTATGCAAGGAACGCAACATTTTAATTAAACAAATGTTATGAAGTTAAATTCCGATTCCATTATTGATTTTATTCAGTATTTCGTTGTCACAAATACCCTAAGTAAGTATATAACTATAAACTATAGGTAGAGGATTTTTTTTTGCGATTATAAACTTTTATTTGCAGATGGAGAATTGACCGTGACGTATATCGATGTATGAACATATTTTTCAACTACAATGTTAAGTTTGTGTTTGGGCTAAATTCATCCCAACTACGGAATCCTTCCTTGTGCGTGGTCGGACACGCATTTGGCCGGGTTTTTTAAAACGAGTACGAATACGAGTAACTTAGACCCATTTAGTGAAAAGTGAAATTTTAGTGAAAATTTTGCTGCCAAAAAAAAATTGTTGACAAAATTTTCACTATTGCGGAGAAGACTAAGCTTAGTTGACCCACACAGGACCCCTAAATTATTTTTGTCGGATCGGTTAGGAGGGGTCATTGTGTGTGGGCACGATTCTTCCTTGAAGAGGATTCAGGACAGGTGCTGCTGTTACCTGCGACTGGCTATCGCAATTTTTTTTTTCATCTATTCAATCGGTTATATTGATCTAATAAGATGAAGTCGGAAACCATGCAGCACGAAAAATAATCGAAACTTTGAGGTCTCGTGATTAATTTTGAACACTAGAACCAGAATATTTGAGAGTTTGATAGTGAAATACATAGTAAGTTATGCAAAAATTTGGTGAAAAACATTTTAAAACCAGCAAAAATATTATACTTCACTGTTATTTTTCAAAAAAACATTGAAACTTTCTTATTAGAACCAGGATCTTACTAAAATAATAAAATTTTTCTTTGCATTTCTAAACGGGTTGCTATAAACCAAACCAAACGATTTGTAAAGAACCAAATAATTGTACATACTAATAAAGACGAATATAAATAATCCAAAAGAAACCATCGTTCTGTCACCAGTCTGTCACGTCACCACAGAAAAAGGAAGCAATAAATAGGTCATCAACAATATTCTGGAAAATTAAACAATATATTTTCAAAATCGGTCTACAATTGACGGAGAAATCGGTGAAAATACATTAAAAAAAAAAAACGTACAGCCGAACATATAACCTCCTCCATTTTGAAAGTCGGTTAAAAATAAAACCAGGTCGCTTTTCGTGTCTGTCTGTATGTCTGTCTAGATTTTATTAGCCACACAATGGATTTAGATGTGATTTTTACCATCATTAAGAGCATTTATTCTGGAAGATTTGTGTGATTTAAAACAAGAATCTCAATGTTTGGGTCACTAGTATGAAATGAATACAAGTAGCTAGGTATCAGAATTGAAGCATAGTGTATACAGGCGGCAAAAAGTAATTAAATGAGTGGTTTTATTATCAGATGCATTTCACAGTAGTCTGTTGAACACCTGTTTTTATGTCAAAAACGTGTTTTCTCTTTTCAAACTTATTCAAAATTGTTTTTTTTTTCCGCAAATGTCAGATGAAGAAGAGAGTGAAGAGAATGTTCAGACCATCAAAATATGGTACAAACGGAAGGTAGTGACAGATGTCAAAATATTCAATTGATTATTAGGAACGAACCGTCTCGCCAGTCGCAATGTATGTCGGTAGTAAGGATATGCTGACGGGGCGCGGTAATGAATAGCAGATATCACAATTTAGTCTACTTGTGTGCTTTTGCGACCGGGCAGTAAGGGTAGCGTAGCTGTACCGTTGTAGCTACAGGAAAACGGTCTTAGGAGACTGTCTTTACCTTTATGATTTTTTTAAAATAATGAAATAGTATTATGGAGTCTCATTTCCTACGAAATGTATGAGACAAGTTTTTTTTTGCGATTTTTGACTTTCTTAGTCGCCTCAGTTGGTCTTTTCAGAGTTTTTTGATCCTTTTACGAGACAATAGATTGACATCAAAAGTTTTTTTTTAATGCCCACTTTTTTGCAGTCTGTACTTTTAAAATCTATGAATGCAGAACAAAGTGTCTCAAAATACCGTTTTCCTGTAGCTACAACGATTAAGCTGCCCTTGCTATCGCATCTCAATAATCCACCCTGTAAGTAAGTTTAATCATTTATTTACCAAAAACTTAGCCTAGGTAACATCAGTTTTGTTTGAACAAGGGATGGGAATGGCTATTACTAATGTCTAAGACCCTGCCCTTCAAACTAGGAAAATCCTGTATCTTGAAGGAAAGTGTTCTTTAGTGGTATTGACACGTTTTACAAAGTATTTATTACTGTGTAATAATTCTGATGTTGACTTATTTATTGAATGGGTTTAAAGGTTAAAGGCTTCTACATACCAGCGCGTCTTGTCGCGCGACGCGACACGGCACAAAGGCCCCGCGTGTTGCGGGACGAGCGGTGCATTTGTGTCGCGTCGCGTCGCGTGACAAGTCGCCCCGGTATGTAGAAGCCTTAATTGTGTGAGTGTATTGTTGTGGGGTTAAACTGGTATGTAGGAGTTTATGTGTGAGTGTGGTATACTTATCACTCCATAAGTACGAACCCTGTTTTGGATAATATATCTTGCTTTTATAATAACAAATAGATAGATGTTATTATTTTATAAGTGAATAGTGAATAAAAGTATGATTGTACACCTACACCTTAATTATCTACTTAGTTTGAAAGTTTTCATTACAATATTAGTCTAACTAGCTGACCCGACGTCCTGTCCAAGTTTCAATCATTCACACGAAATTCCAATTTCCCCGCACATTTAATTTTTTTCATTCCTTAAGAACCGGATTCATACTATTATTACTTAGATTACGAACATTCAAACAAATATGTATCAAATCGGTCCTGCCGTTCTGAAGTTATGCGCTTACCAACGAGCATCATTTCATTTTTTAACCGTCTTCCAAAAAGGAGGTTATATGTTTGGCTGTTTTTTTTATGTTTGTTCACTGATTGCTCCGTCAATTGTGAACCGATGTAGATTTGTTTTGGTTTTAAAGGGTATGCTCCCGAGGTGGTCCCATTGTCACCAAATCAGAATCTGATGAGGGAATCCCATGGAAATCGCGGGCAATCCTCAAATAAATCATATAGGCACACATTAATGGATACGTCGACGTACTAAGTACATCGTGCCCGTCATTATCTTGTAGGTAATACCACCATTATTTAAGTTATTTTTAGTAAATCAACACTAAAACCTGTTTTGTACCCGGTTACAACCTCACTCAAGTAAATTAACATGTTATAATAAAGGTTTTTCTGTCTTCAATCTTTTTTTAAGTCTTTGTTCGTATCATTAAATCCTGCTTGAAAGCTATTGCATGTTCCTACTGAGTATAGCGCTTAGCAACGGGCTCAAACCGAGAGCTTAATGTATAGGCCTCAGAAAATCGCTCGACTGTTCTGGGTAAATTAATATTTTCACAGGGTATTCCACATACTTTCCCAACATACGTTGTTAGATTGGTTAAATACTAACTTAAGGTCAATTTCATGATAATGTTGATCTGATTTTAAAGGTAAAAATCATAGTTTATATAGCCTCGTTAATATAGTAAGCTAAACTAGTAATATAGTAAACAAAACTAGTAGCTTATAGTTTGTTATACTCACACGTCGACATCTAACTCGCTGAACAAAAGCCGACAAAAAATAGAAAACGTTGGGCTTTGTAGAGCGTCATCGTAGTACCTATGTGGCAGTCTCTTTTTAAGTCTCGATTTGTAATTTTTACGTCGAGTACTGTTATATGTATCGTATACGGTATGTATGTATGCTATGTTGCTGACATACAAATACATAAAGTGAAATATTTTAGTGGCTTTATCATCATTATATTAATAAGTGAAGCGAAAACTTTGTAAAGTCCGATCGCGAAGCAGAAAGAATTTCGTACAATGACTCCTCATTACTTATCTCTATCGCTCACGCACAATTGTATTGCCGTCGCGCTCGCGCATTTTAAGGTCCTTCTAATGTGCGAGTGCGACGGCAATACAATTGCGCGCGAGAGATGGAAATAAGTAATGAGAGATCATTGTACGAAATTCTTTCTGCTTCGCGAACGGACTTTACCGATTTTTATGAAAATTACGAAATGTAAAAAATTTGGCACAATTAAAGTTTATATGGAGGTGGGGTGTCGAAAGCTAATATTTTTATATAATATGCATTAAAAATAAATAAAATAGATTAAAAAAAACATAAGATACACTAACATACGTTTGTCACACACACATAGTACCAGAGCCTCATGACTTGAAGATGGCATGGAATCAGTAAGTACTTTGTAATAGCATGGAATTTGTGTACTCATGCAATTAGTAGTATTATGTAGATTGTAAGTAGAGGGGGTCCACTAGTATAGATAAAGTCACCACCAGTCTGACTGACAGGCTGATCACCTCAACAGTCAAAATTGTCATATGCTTTTAAGTGATGTACCTACGAGTACTAGATGTGATGTTTTACAAAAGAAAATTAATATACAATACCATTTTTTAATAACACAAGTAAAAACCAACGAAGTTGGGTTCCTACATTATATTGGTTTAAGAATATTTTTCTCAAGTATGAGGAGGACGTCTGAAGCCTTATCACAGACTAACTGTATTCATGTTTTATAAAGAAAGAAAGAAAATACTTTTATTTGCGGTAAACATGACGCAACAAAGAACATAAACACAAAAATAAGAAAAGGTTGGGGGAAACCTGCGTCACATCCACGCAAAACGGCTATCGCTCAGTATTATACTGCGACCCTATGCAAGACAGAGCCCCAGCGCTGGTTTTCAGCACAGCCGGCGCCGACGTATGACGTCGTACGGTGCAGCAAACAATTAATAGATTTATGAGATTATAGGGGGGGGGGGGTTATGGGATTTATGTTCTTATAGTTAACAACACACATTATTAAAACTACAATATTTTTAAACTAACATATTGTAAGTTAACTAGTGAGTGTTATACCTACATTGATATTATTATTGATGATGAATATAACAAAATGCAATGCGCTAAGAAGACAAGTTTATTATTATGTCTTGCATGCTACCGAAAACTAATAGCCGAAGTTAGCTCGGTCTGACTAAGTTCCCCACACTTGTGTACGGCAAGCCTTAACGAGCGAGTCACTCAGGGTTTTAGGCGGGTTCTGATTTATTTACCACTAGCACCATCTGTTACATGACACGAGTGTCTAAATGATACTTTGAAGTTGTCAAATTATCGCGTACTTACTTTGGGAAAATTGGGATAGCGCTCGCAAGTTTCAGTTGCAAATTACTACGCGCCCTTCGTTCGGGTCGCGACGCAGTTATACCTATTACATATATAAATTAAGTTCTCAAAATACACATTAATTAAGCCTATTAAAACGCAAATGTATTAAAGACGTTATAATCTGTCATACAAATAAACAATGGAATAGTCAACAAACGTATTATAGACCACATCTATACGATGGATCGTTTTCTACTCTTGTGTGCTCGTTTATTTTGAAATACCAAATGAGGCATAGTAACGATACCATATGTTGTAAAAGAGCTGATGAAAAAAGTTAGGTCGGGTCATATTTCATGTACCTAGTTACTGCGTGTCCCTGTAGACCGCAAAGTGCGATGGGGATTTATTAATTCATTATGGCGGTGTAAAGTTGGAAGATGTTCAGCGAAGTGCGCACGATAAGGATTTAATTCCATGAGTAGATCGGGGAGTTGTGAGCATGGAGCGGGGCAGCGGGCTACGGGAGAAGTGACCACAACGGAACGCGCAGTACAAAGATTAAATTGAATCTGGCAAGTTGCCAGATTCGCCGTACCTAAAATTACAAAATATTATGCTTATTTTATGGCTTGACTAAAGAACTGGTTATAGTCTTGCTCCGAAGCGGTCGGGTGAATTATTGCGGGACAATAAAAATTGTATACCTGCATATTATGGTAAGCTGTAATGGTTTTAACATTGTGCTCTTTAACTGAGTGCATGGTTTAATGGAATGGTTTTAGTATGTTATTGTAAAGTACGTTGTTCGATAACATTAACGTTAAGCGAAGCACGTAAAAGCCTATTATTGAACCAAAGCCGCAAAGGGTTTTCACAGATGGTTCACGTATACTGTGACAATTTATTTATTTATGGACTACCAACGATATACTATACGAGATACAAGAGAATGGGCAGCAGCGTTCTCTATGCATTTTTAAAACCATACTGCGATCGCCAACCCGTCTGCCAAGCGTGGCAATGTTGGCAAATCCACAATTTTTTTTTTATTTTGGGGCCTATGTCCAGCTGTGGACGTCTTTCGGCTGATGATGATGAACGAGATACATTACAATTATCTTTTACAATAATAAATACTTGTCTAATATACATTATCCTGCATACTCAATTACAGGTAATCACAGCTCACACATTATCGAATACACATGCTCGGAATACATAATTAAAATTAAGAATACATTAAATAAAAACAATAAACAAGCCATTATAAAATAATAACATGCTAATAGAAAAAAAATACAATATAAATAAACTTCAGTGGAATTTTTCTTCTTTTCCTCTTATCGTGTGAAGCTGTGAAGGTATGTAGGTAAGCACAGTTAGATATGCTCTGAGTTACTTTAAAGGCTTCTACATACCAGCGCGACTTGTCGCGCGACGCGACACAGCACAAAGGCCCCGCGTGTCGCGGGACGAGCGGTGCCTTTGTGTCGCGTCGCGTCGCGCGACAAGTCGCCCCGGTATGTAGAAGCCTTAACTCAGTATTTTTCTACGTCAATTTTAAGGGTTCCGTACCTCAAACGGAAAAAACGGAACCGTTATGGGATCACTCGTGTGTCTGTCTGTCTGTCACAACCGATTTGGTCTGAATTTACTCGACCGATTAAGTTGAAATTTGGTACACATATGAATTTCTGTGACCCAAACACGAACGTGTAACGTAAATAAATGAGTTTTGAATAAGGGACTCACTTTTGTTAGGCAAATTAGAAAATAAAAAATAAAAGTTTAGCAAACTGTACCGTGTGACATATCAAAATATGAAAGGGCTTTGTGGGTACTTTTAAAGTTATTTAAGAAAACAGATGAAAATTGACTATCCCCCCCCCCTTATCTCCGAAACTACGGAGCCTAAAATTTTGAAAGAAATATAGAAAATTGTTCTATACTTATAATATATGTAGATTACAGGAAACCCTATAAGAAGTCTATGGTATTAAAATAACTTAGTAAATCTCTCAATATTGTGCGTACAAACTTACATTTGCAGTTGGATTATATGGAGGAACATGCTTTTCAACTGCAATGTTAAGTTTTTGTTTGTTCTTGGAATAAATTCATCCCAAGTACGGAACCCTTCATTGTGCATAGTCATGGAGATTACATAAGTATATTACAGACGAAACTCTTAACCGGTCAAAACTACTTTTGACAGGATTCAGTCAAAAGCTTTATTAAATTTAATCGCGTTTTATTTACATTAACAACTTTTTAGGTAACGCCTCTATTACCTAGAATCAAAGACGTCCACTGCTGGACATAGGCCGGGTTGGCGATCGCAGTATGGTGTTAAAATGCATAGAGAACGCTGCTGCCCTTTAAGTCCCTCACGTGAAGAAATAGGACAAATAGGGATTTGCAAGGGTCACAAGAAAAAAACTACCCCCTATTGGGGGTAGTTTTTTGCACCAACAACCCTTGTTTTAGGTTTTTTAATTAAAAGTTTCATAAAGGGTTTAGACTGATTTTTGCAGTGAAAAGTGGTTTTGACCGTTAAAGAGTTTTGACTGTGACACATACAATTCCTTGGAATATCTACACATCACCTAGCAAATGTATGTAGTACTTAAGGGCTTTCGAGTTCAAATTTTCCAAATTGGCATTGAAAATGCTCTTTTAGGAAATGTAATACAGGGTGTAAAAAGACCCATCACGAAGTCGTCGTCTATGTATTCTGTACATAAAATAAAACTAAGTAATATTATACAAAAATAATTGCTGGGAAATGGGTTTTATTCTGATGTGAAAAATCACTGTTTATTTCCTTTCACGATGACGGGAAGAACCAGTGACCGGCTCGTTTCTATAACAGCAAGCAGTACAAAACGTGTCCAACACATGCCTAGATTGAAAACTGATATTATGTGAACGTTTTCCTATGGCAAAGTATACCTTTCGGCTGAAATGATCACGATGATGATGATGATTCATCATTATCATTTACCACATCCGATTTAACTTTTCCCAGTCTCCAAATTAATCATTTAATGAATTTGACGAGTGAAATTCATTATATTTTTATCATATAAAATAATAAACGCAAAAACGTAGTACTAGTTTAAATTTAAGTATTCTTCTTGAGCATTTTGTTGAGAAGTTAAATTAAAGCTATGAACATTCACAATACCTTTTACCAGCGATAACGTTTTCTTCGTATTTTAATAACATCAAAAAAGGGAAAGCAAAACACATAAAATCCCTTCGGTACCTACACAGTTTAGACGTTTAAACTTTTTATAGCGGCCTTTAGAGTGAAAATTCAACGGATATCTTTGAACAAATAGTAGTCCCTGAAGAACGGAAACTGCCATAAAAATTCGCGTCGTCGTCATTAGTCTCAGACGTGTTTTGATCAGGGACCGTACTATGAAGTGTTAGAGCTATCATTGTTCCGTTGCGAGAAAGGGATGGTGCTTCTCATCCTGTATAGCTCCATCTCTCTCGGTCGTACAGGATAATAACCCCAATGACACTTTGTAGGAAGGCGTCCTGACGCAGTCCCGCCTCTTTTTATCTACCTACTGAGGTTTCGTGAATAGACTTTGCCTTAGAGAGTACTCGAATTTAAATCCCAGAAAGAAATCGTTATTTACATATCAGATACAATACCTAGGTTCTTGTCGATTCTCTAACGTGCCCGGGCTGGTAGGAACAAAAATCAACAAAATTCATTGCGGTATTTACATTGTCGAGCTAACGAATTTTTCAAACATTTAAGAAGCAATTAATTATTAATTATAATTATCTTCAAAATGAAGGATATTGTGATTGTGTGTAAAATAATGGGGCTTGTGAAAACAACACATATCTCAAAATGCTGCAGCATACCAACATAACGAAAGTAATTAAACTTCAATCTTAGATAATTTAAATTCCATCACCACTTACTCTAAAGGCTCGTACAGACCGTCGCGAGATGTCGCGCGTCGCGACACCGGTAGAACAACTTCTATGAAAATTACATGGAAATTGTTCTTCCTGATGTTGCGTTGCGCGAGAAGTTGCGCCGATCTGCACGAGCCTTCACTATCTATCTACTTTGTGAGTTGGTTTTATTACTACAATATCTATATTTATCTACTTCTTTATATACTTCAGAACAAAGTTGATTTTTGAGGGACAATACATTAGTAATACGAGTCCTAATTTTTTTTTTGGTTGCAATTGCTTTTGAACTATGTCGTGTATGTTATTAAATAATTAATAAATAATAAAATGTTTATTTCAATAACTTACAATTAGTTATATTTTTACTTTTAGGAATGTCCTTTTAAGCGAAATGGATGCTTGTGTTAGACCATTCCGCCCTTCCAATGGGTAATTACAGTATTAATTGTATTTAGGTTATTGAATGATAGCACTTAATTTAAAAGAAGAAGAGTAAGAATTATTGAGTCAGTTATTCCAAAACTTTATAACCATCTCAGATTCTGAATTAAAATATAAGATGTTTTAATAATTGACAACATTTCATATTTTATAAGCCCCGATTACAACGATTTATTTTCTAAATTTTTCTATTCTGTGTAATATACCTACCATTTTTTACTGATTACCCGAATTATAAAAACCGGAAAACGAGTTATGCCGTCACTGATATGGATTATAAGGATAACATCTTATTGACGACTTGTACTCCATAATAAAGCATTATGGCATCGGTCGGAGAACTGAGTCGGAATGCGTATTACATTATAAAAAGTAAGTATTCTATTCTATGCCTGAAGTCAGGATGATGGTTTCATATATTCTTGTGTTTACATTGTTTAGAATGGAACGAATTCCATAGGTATTTTCTTTTTTAAGGCTTATACATACTGGCGCGACACGCGACGCAACACAAAGGCCCCGCTTGTCGTGCGACGAGCGGTGCTTTTGTGTCGCGTCGCGAGTCGCGCTTTAGTAGCTAGTCAGCCTTAATGAAATAACAAAATTAATTTTAATTTAATTATACGTTTTAACATTAATAACAATACCAGCCTGTTACTGTGTCACTTGCAGGGCATACGATATACAATATTAGTTTTAGTATATGCGAAACACGAAACACATGTCTAGTATTTTTTATGTAAAGAATCTATGTACAAAATTTCAAAACTGTATCTCCGCCCACACATTGGTACCTACTTGCCCGAATTTGAACCCAACCCCTCGTGCATGAGAGGCAAGGCTTTAACCACAGGGCAATCCCGACTGTTTATAACGACGCTGATTATAAAATAAAAAAACCGGTCAAGAGCGAGTCAGACTCGCGCACCGAGGGTTCCGTACGAATATATGAGGTTGATGAGTTCTGAAAAACTGTGCTATTTAGAGACATTCTTTTATTTTTCCTGTAATCTTTACTTAGGCTTCTATCATATAGAATAATTTCAGATTTTTATCTCTGCAAACTTCGGAGATAAGGGGGGAACGGTGTTTTTTTTTACATTTTTCATCACAAGTCGGAAACTGCGCTGTCTAAAAAAAACATGTTTGATAATGTGCAAACAACGTTCTTTCATATTATGATACCCCACATGCCCTAGCCACTTCAAATTTTTAAG
The DNA here is from genome assembly GCA_948098905.1 of Tiliacea aurago. Lineage (NCBI taxonomy): Eukaryota > Metazoa > Arthropoda > Insecta > Lepidoptera > Noctuidae > Tiliacea > Tiliacea aurago. The sequence continues at coordinate 22,921,527 of OX402576.1, forward strand.
ACCCCCTTTCAGTCCCTTTTGAAAAAAGATATTTTTTTTAAATTTCTTTGTTTCTTGCAAAATAGTTGGACACACGTCATCTAAAACCATTCTAAATTTCTATAAATTTCTCTAAAACCATTCTAAAACTTGATAGCATTAGTAGTTCTTGAGATATCCAGGTGTGACAGACAGACAGACAGACTTAGTCTCACCATAAGGGTTCCTTTTTACCATTTTGGTACGGAACCATAAAAACCGGCCGTGTGCGGGTCGCACCACGCACAATGAATGGTTCCATAGTTGGGATGAATTTATCGCAAAAACAAACTTAACCCTTTAGTTGATAAACACGTTCTCCCATACATCTATTTACGTCGCGGTCAATTCTCCAACTGCAAATTTCAGTTGGTCAACTATAATTACTCGTTAACTTATAAAGCCCAATTATCTGTGATAGTTTTCCTTTTAATTTCATTATATATACTACTGCCATGATTTTTTTGACATATCCAGAAACATCCATTTAGCTGGCAGGAGGGCGGACACTTGACTCTAACAAAAAATTGCACTTTAAAGCTTAATATTACGCAAACGGATCCCTGAATCGAAAAATGGTTGGATTAGACCCGCAATGTTTTTTGGACGGCGTATCCAACGATACCCCACATCATAGGATAGACGAGAAAAAAAAATATCATCTCCACTTTTTACGCACAAGGGAGATACCCTAAACATTTTTTTTCAATGTTTTGTTTTATCTGTTTGACGGTGTGATTAAAATGTATACCCATGCCAAATTTCAGCCTTCTAGTATAAAAGAGTCTCTGAGCTAAGCCGGGCATAAACAGACGGACATGGCGAAACTGTAAGGGTTGGTCCTTATTGACTACGGAACCCTAAAAATCATTTTATTTTATGCTGTAATTTCTTAAGTTGCATAAAATTATTACACATTTATACCAGCTTAAATGATGTAAGTATTTAACTTGTTTGTGAGAGTCAATAATATAAGACAAAGAGAATACTGGTCATAGGAGACATGAACTCGATTTTAAAGAAAATTACAACTGCAATAACGTATTTTTTTTAAACAGTGTATACGTTAGTTAAGTGAATTGCGTTTTGCACAAATAGCTATAATATTTACGTATTATTACTTCATTAAGTAAAGCATGTATATCAAGCATTCGACAACTTCCTCTGCCACATTAATTAAACATTATTATAACAGTCAAAACAAAAACGAAAATATACAGGAGGCACCCTATTTTAACTAATTGGGAAGGTAAGGCATTATTTTGTGCGACAAAAATAGCACGGCGGCTGCTCAAGTCCCGAGCTTGCCGGTGGACCCAGAGAATTAGAAGACTACTTAAAAACTTTGAAACAATATTTAAATTCTATTATTGTATTTGTTCTTGCTTTAAAATACCCTTCTTAAACAAAACTTTAATTATTTCGAGAAGCAAACCTTTCCATCTCAATTTGCGATTAATTTACATGATGGTGTTCTGTATAAAAACCGGCCAATTGCGGGTCGGAAGTAAGATATATTTAAAATAAACATGTCGTAAGTAAAGAATCGGTCCAGCCGTTCTCAAGTGATGCGCTTGCATCACTTGAGAACGGCTGGACCGATTCTTTATAATAAAAACCGGTCAAGTGCGTGTCGGACCACGCACTTCACCATTTAGCTGGGATTGGAGGGGGAGGGGGTGGGGCAAACACTTGACTATAACAAAAAACAGCACTGCTTAATATTACGCAAACTGAAATGGTTGGAAAAAAAATGGTTTTCACAGACCCACATTATTTTTGAACGGCCTATCTAACGATACCCCACACCGTGCGACAGACGGGAAAAAAAAATATCATCCCTATTTTACGTGCAAGGGAGGTACCCTAAAAAAAAATGTTTTTTAAGGTTTTATTAGTAAAAATGTTAGTATTAGACCGAATCAGGTTTTCGTCGAAAGAAAAATTGGAAAAGTTTCCAGGGAAATCTTGAAATTCGGGAAAAACTGAATATCCTACGAGTATTTTGTATGAATTGTTTAAATTTGGACAACGCCAGTCGGGTCAGTTAGATTTAAATGAAAATGACAGGTTGAAAAAGGTGTCATCATGCGCCCGCTCTATGGGAAGGTTATTTGAAAATTGCTTAACATTTTTGCTCCTTGACTGTACCAGTGTATGTACACAGCAAAAGTGTCTAGGGATCAAGTGCATTTTTAACTATAAAAAAATATGCAATAAATATTTACCACATCTAGTCTTCCAGACTGGCTTCTTACTTTACTTCATATGTTTAAGTTAACAACTTATCCCCATATTTTTCAAATTGTGGGAAATTAACCTCAATTAATGACGTTAATTAAATGGCAAAAAAAGCAAAAATGAGGATTTTTTAAATGTTATTGTAAAGATAAAAAAGCTGCGATATACCGGTCCTGTCTGCGAGTGGTGATGCGAGATCGTCCTCCATGTCACTCGGCCACGCTGAACGTGATACGATAGCGTGTCCAGAGGCGGCTTATCGGTCTGTGTCGTGCCAAGAGCGACAGCCACAGTACGTTGCCTGGAACCAGCTTGCAACATTCTGACGGCTCTCATCATCTCTTCTCGTATCAAATGATGTCGTCACTCCATATCGATGCATTTTTTTTCAGTTCCGATGCAGTAATTGTAATGGTTTTGTAAAAACGCTTATACACACATTTATGGGAATCCTGATTGACAGTTGATTTCCTATTTTTAATCATAATTTAAAGAAAATTCTTTATTTAAATAGCGAAAATCACTAAAAATAATCAATAACGATCCAAAAAGTTAAAATAATAATCCCCAATTGCGGCGATACTCTAAAACGTACTTGACGTAAACGTACTTTTGATCACAGCAAAAGAACACATTGCGATGAAATTGCAGATATTCATAGGTAACGCTGCCACATACCTTTAGAATTCCAATAACTTAAACGCTCAAAAAGTGACAAAACACATAAACTCATTAGTTCTCTCTCACTACAAATGAAAAACTTTTTATTATCTTACCCACAGGTTCCAATAACATGGAATAATTTCTAGTCATCACGATCGGAAGCTTTCATTGGAAATTCAACTAATGGGGCGGAAAGGAATGCAGTGTGCAATGCATAGTTATTGGTATAGTGCCACAGCCGGGTATAGTTATTCGGGTCAGCAAGAATGTTTACGGCACGCGTCCGCACGATATAAAGCCGAAGCAGACGGGTGGCGTGTCACAATGCTGCCACCTTCTCACAATACGGAGGGTGCCACAAGAAACTGAACCATTGTTACGGTGCTTATAAAATTAATCTTCCACCTTTTATTTGTTGAAGCTTTTAAATCAAAGTGTCATTGTAGTTTCAATTTATCTACGGTATTACGTGTCAGATGTTTGATTTCATAACTTCCTGCTGAACGGATGGATTACACATATCTTTCTTTGTCCTTTTATCTGGTGTAGTTATTTGGTTTAAGAAGATTTAATAAATGTAAAATAAATAACCATTAGTCTAATATCAATCCCACCAAAAACATTTCATGTAATATGTTGCCAAGACGACCACATAAGGTTTGCCCTGTGAAAAAGATATCAGATCTCATGTAGAGCCAAGCTTCTGGCTTCGCCGTTTCGCTACCGTCGTGGAGGTGATGCGAATATTTAGTTTCTGAAGTAAGTAACAAAACAGCCAAACCATACATTTTTACTGATATGTAGAATTTGTGAAGTTAGGGTCGGTAGAGTTAGGCCGTGTAGATTCAGAAGCTTGGCTATACATGAGATCTGATATCTTTTTCACAGGGCATACCTTATGTGGTCGTCTTGGCAACATTTTACATGAAATGTTTTTGGTGGGATTTCAGTTCTTTTTGTAAGTACTAGGCAGTCTTTTTAGTGTAGTGGGGATTTGTGGGTGGGGATTTTTGGAATAAACCTTTATTTTTTTCTTCTTTTTTTGGGGTGTATTTCTTGCACATCAGCAGTCTTCATAGCCCATTCTCTGTCTCAGTTTACATACCAAATTTCGGCTTTCTAGCACTTCAGGAAGTACCCTAACATTTTGAAATCTCATATAAACTTGCACCCCCCCCCATTTTAGGGGATGGGGGCCGAAAGTTATAAGTTTATGATTTTTTTTGTTGGTTGTATACTAAACTTAGATTACATACCAAATTTCAGCTTTCTAGCACTTCAGGAAGTAGCCAAACATTTTGATGATCATCAGTGTGTCAGTGACGAAATCGGTGTATTTTAGATATCAATATCATCTAAAGTATTAGAGCTATTCAACTGAGAATTTGTATGTTTAATTAGTCTATTATTGATATCAGATCCTGAGAATATGAACTATCTGGTACATAGGAAACCAACTCTATGAGGGTTCAAAAAAACGACGAAACACTTCGAGAAAAGGTAGGTAGTGCCCTTGCGCTTCGTTTGGCTCGTCTTGGCGGGGGCACTACCTTGCCCCCAGATAAACATTAAATGGTAAATTTACCCTACCAAATCTGTTTCAATTTCTATCTTCACGGCATCTTACAGGGCTTTCGTCAACACCAATTTTTATAGCGGAAAAGGTTAATGGAACCAGCTGATTGAAGTGAACTGTGGCTTCATCTATCAGGCTAAATATAAATGGACTGAGGACAAAGCCCTGGGGCACATCGGTTTTGATTAGCAAGCCTTTATTTTCCAAACAGGGACCAAAAAGGCCGATGTCCATATCAGTAATTAATCTATACAGGTCTCAGACGTACCATCCTCCCCCAAACCTAGTTTAGGTAGCTGATCATTACTTGTCTCTACCTGAGCGCGTGATGAGCTTATGAGTAACTTTCATACTACTTAAAACTATTTAGCGGTATTTAGATTCGGCAAACTGTAGTTAGTCAAGTGAACAATAAAATTATTGTCAGAAAATAATAAAAAAATCTTGCAGAAACTTGATTTCATATAGAGTACCGCCGCCACTCTATCATCGGCCTAACGGCTTTTTCCTATCACTTTGTGCCCCCCTCACAAAGTGATAGGAAAAAGCCGTTCGGCCAATTTGCCAGAAATTTTGGTACAATATAGCTTGTAACATGCTAAGCGCAAAACAAAAATGGCCTTTTTTAGAGATATAGCCATTTTTATGTTGAAGTCAGGAAGTTGATATTTATGTTATAGTTACTGCTAATGAATAATGTATACGTGGTTCATTGCTGTCAGTTACACGTGTCACCGTGTTGTTTACTAACTTAGATTTTGAATTTGAATAAACAAAAAGCAATCACAACAAGTTCCAATTCGTATTAACTCTTTGTCTGTATGCCCTTTTTTATTTTATTTATTTATGCCCTGAAGGGGTAGGCAGAGATGTATTTCATACATTTCGCATTGTAGACAAGTCCTCCGGCCGTTTGCTGAAACTTTAGGAAAATAATTATAGTCTGTAATCTTGTGCTAAAAATCTATTTGAATACCAGTTTAAAGAGTAGAAGAATCACCAGTTTTCTGTAAAACCGTTTATATATAATACGGGTTTAAATATGAAATTGCCTTTTTTACTTACTGGCCATTTTGAATTAAAATTAAACCTACATGGTGTGAGATTACAGAGTGAAACTTATTTCACACGATAACGATAACATTCAAAATTTGAATAATGTACAATATTCGATTGTTTGACTTTCAAGACCTCACACTGCTCGAGAAACTAATAACAAAGTTCTTAAACCATAATAATGTCTATAATCACTCTGATCCTATTCCAGTACAAAGTGTATTTCACTACGTAAACAAGACAGACTTTTAATGTAGAAGCTGCGACAAGGCCGTATACTTGTCAAAAAATAATAGGCCCGTTTTGACATTTAACTTGAATCGATTTGTCAGCTGTGAAGCTACCTTTTATTATATAAATAAATTTATCGCAAGTATCGAGTACCGAGTCGCTCTATGAATAAATATTATTATCTATCAGAAGCAGGTTTATTAAAAAATATACGCACAACCAATCAACTGTATTTATTATTTGTAACAAACAAAACTTAATATAGAAAAACCTAGCAAACTAATAGAATTAACGAGCAATTAGCTGATCACTTGGCACTGAGAAAACACGATACTGAGGTGGAGAGACGTCCGTCGCCGTCGGCTGTCGATCCAAAAGAGAACGTGTGCTCCTCGCGGTCTGCAGTTGCCGCGAACTATCCCCACTCTTGACGCAGCTGGTGTGGCCACGCCTCTCGTTCCTTCCAACTTCTTTATTCTTCTAACAATATTGTATTTTTAATAGATTTAACTTTGGAACCTATCAGGTTTACCTACCGTCCGGTTATTTACAAGACAGTTCACTTAAGCATATAGGAGACGAAGCACCGCAAAATGAGGATGAGCAAATTTTTTAAAATAGATCAAAATTACAGTAAACCAGGATTCTTTCAAATAAAATTCGTATCTAGGTTCCGAAATGGTTCGATTCATTATTTGTGGGTAGCATAGCATGTTTCTGGCAGTGGTAACGATCCCATCTTTGGATATTATTGCACTTTTAAAGCTGCAGCAAGAACTCTGGGCACATGTGCTCATTTAACGCCAATAATGTGGTAGGTATATAGGGTTCGCCCGTGACAATGAAAACGTTAATTATATCCGTCGCTAAGAATGTTGAAAAGTATACAAGATGCTAATGCCTAATGTAGCTTGGCTTGATGAATTGCTGCTGCTGCAGCGGAAAACCTCAAGTAACTTAAGTACCTAAAACAACCTCTCCTGTTTAATGAAATTACCAAATGGTTGCGTGACACTTTCTGTAACCAAAGGGCTGATTTTTACCTTGGCTAGAGGCTAAGCATTGCCATTAAACGTGTAAATGATGCCAGTCATTTGGACGCGCTACCATCCGACAGCGATACACAGGAATTTATTGATGCCTTATTCTAGTTTAACATTAGACTAGTGACCCGTCCCTGCTTCACACGGAAGCTATATACTGATTATTACTGTTGTGGCGATATGTCTAAACATCGATATATCTATGCTGTAACGGATCTAAAAAGATGCTTAATGAAGCCGGAAGTGACTTGCACTCCATTTTGACTATTTATTTGTTGGGGATCGTACCTGGGAACCTTCTGGTTACGGAGATATTGAAAGTCAAGTTACAACTTTGTTATATTTTTTTCGAAACGTTTTCAATGTTATAACCGTACTTATACTCCGGTGCCATTGCGCGCTGCGATAAACAGTTATGTTTCTCCAAAAGTCGTTTTTCAACAATAAGTTTTGCTTAATGTTACTTACTTTGACGTACAGAATGCATAGATAACGGCTATGAGATGGGTTATTCTTACAACCTGTATCAGTTAAATATTAATGTATTATAATATGTACACATAAACCTCCCGAAAAAGAGTCTATAAAATGATGGTGAAATCCACTATGGCCACAGGTCATACAGACAGACAAGAAAAGTGACTTTGTTTAATATATTGTATTTTTCTTTTCTTATATATTTTCCACAAATTATGTATTGTTGTAAATAATCTTAAATACTCCATGAAAAAAAGACTTTCAATACAAGATCCCAATGTTTCAGCGAAATCACCTGGACGACTTTTCTACTATGCGAAATATGGGTATGGGATAACATCTCTGCCCACCACTTCAGGATAGACAGACGTAGAAGTATGTTTTTAAACCATAAAATATGAATTGAAACTAGTTGTGGTTGTTGTGAATCTCTAAAACTGGCTTAAAGTACTCGTATTGTACCAAAATTCCAGCCAAATTCGCCGAACGGCTGTTTTATAACATTTTGTGCGGGGTCCTTTGATTTATTATATACAACACTGCAACTATGTGGTAACTTTGACTTTCAATGCTGCAGCCAGGAAAGTTGGCGAAATAACCAACTCGTCAACAACTTACAGCTGACATATCGTGTTTAGGCTCATTTAATTGGTCTCGATGACTAACTAGTCATCGAGACCAATTGAACCATCTCTAAGCCAACTGGCTTAGAGATGGTGAACATTTTCTAATGATGGAGGGGGGACTTGGTCTCAGGAACTGGGCCTTACTCATCGTAGACCCACCATCGTTTAATATGACAATATTTAGGGACTAAGTACTTACCCACAGCAATGCCTTTATAATACCAAAAACCCGTCATCGGATCACGTCATCATCATGTGCGGAAACGAGTAATTACCCAACGGAAATAGGTATAATTAAACCCTCACTTCGACCAAGTTTGGACTGACGAGACCTTATTTCATGTCACGCCACTACAGCACGTCGAAATTGACCGCCATTTGGCATTAATTTCCTATTTGAAAAGGTCACCTATTAGACCTTTTCCGCCTTATTACAAAACAAGATTTATATTTGACATGGCTTAAACCATGGAGCCAGTTTTTGTAATAAGAACGTAACAGTGATTGAAATACCGTTCTTTGTACAAAACTGAAAACTTAGTTCGGTACTAAGTTGTCAGTTTTGTGTTTAGGAACTTTACCATAGTCGGAATAAAGTTGAAATTCAATAATGGCTCCATGTTTTAAACCCGGGTCTGAAGATAAACCTTGTTTTGTAATAAGGGGGATAGTATTTAGTCTATGTCTAACGTGTGATTCAGTTTTGACTTGAGTTAGTTCAGTCGGGTTATACAATAAATGTAACAAAAACCCTGTTGTTTCTTCTTCTTACGTTTTAAGAATCGGTATACATACGTAATAAAGCAAGTAATTTATAAAAACTGTCCAACAAAAATAATTAAAATCCATATGTAAATATTAAAATTTGTAATGTTTAAATGATTTCTTTCCTCTTTAGTTCTTTGATTTTGACTTCTCGACTAGCCAATTCTAATTTTTTTTAAATTATAATTCCACCAATGTTGTGCTTGTAGGTTAATGTATACATCCCTAAAAGGAACAACAGGGTTTTTGTTACATACTGTATACCGTACAGCAAGGTCATTATTTGCGCCTCATGTTCATCAACTAAACAAATACTCTGACAAGACATAAGTCATTTATTGATTTGTTTTACATAGCTACAGGAAAATAAAGTTTGGGCAAACGTTTATCAGGGAACGTTCTAGGACGTCATCTAGTAAAAACGCCTCTAGAACGCTCTCTGTCATTTTAATTTTCATCGATCGATTTTACCTTTCAATTTATTTTAGAAAGGAGAAAATGTTCGGTAATTTGGTGGCAGCTATGCGATTATACGCGCGTGAAGACTGTAGAGGGGATATGAAAATGGTATTAGCCTAGTGATCAGTGGTCGACGCTATTTTCAAACGTTATTGAGATTGAATAGGGATAGGGGAAGACCAAAGCAGCGAACGTGGCCTAGTAATCACCATAATCTACTGTACAACTTTTATAAGGACGTGTTCAAAATCCATACACATTTTGTCTGTCTGAACGCGGTAAATTCAAAAATTACTGAACGGATATTCAAACGGTTTTCAGCAATGGACGGAGTGATTCATAAAAAAGTAACCTTTTTGAGTTGAGGTGTATAATTAGTTATGGTTTTGAGTAAATTGGCTCAAATGTGACGATTATTGTTGAAGATGTCGGAAAAAAACATGCCGACTGGGGACCTTTACTGGCGTGTTCTGCGTAAACTGTACGAGATCTTCAAAAGCACAACAAAAGAGTCCGCGATAGCATATATCAAATTCTTAATGATGACACATAACCAGTTTTATCTTTCTGTATTTGATTAAAAAAAACATTGTTATTTCCGAAGCTATTTTAACCGGTATTGTGTTAATTCTTATCCAATAAAAATGTTCTTTAAATTGGGCATTTAATTTAGATTATAATATACCTTTACATCATAGTATTTACTCGTAAATGCATACTTTAAGTTTAAAAGATATACAAAATAATTATGGTACGGTGGCGGGCGCAGCGCTAGGAGTCAATGACCTTTTCTTCGGCTATGAGGTTTGCGATCACTTCGTTTCCTTTTAGTCCAGGTAGTACGTTCCCGTGGGATATTTTCCGACATTCACGCGGGCGATGCCGCAAGCAAAAGCTGATGCGAGATAAAATAGATGAGAACGATCACAAATCGAAACAATGATGCAATGTTGTATGTTTGTTGTTGTAATACTGACCTTTTACCAATCTGGAACGATGGATCTAATAGATGGATTGGCAATGTGAAAATGGACATGGCGAACGTTTCGATAATAATGTGTCGGTTTTCATTTACAAAAGTGAATATTTAAATAAAGTGTAAAACAATATTAGTGGATCAGCAGCTTCAATATCATCAGGATTGTGCCCGAATATAGCAGTTCGTTGTGGACGTAGTACGACGGCGGCTTCCCTGATATCATCTTCTATCATCAGAAGACGGCCGCCACGCTGGCTGCTGACAGTCACACTAGCAGAACGTCGCATCGACGGGATGCGACGTTCTGCTAGTGTGACTGTCAGCAGCCAGAGTAACTCATATCCAAACCTTTTCGGTAATTCCAGTAACTTCGTAACAAAATTGAGTGGCGCCATTTGCTGCGCCGTCAAATAGGTACAAACTATTTTGATATTGAGGAAAGTTGAGAGTTGAAATTGTCAGATAAAACGTACACCAACCTACACAGATCGTTATTGTGTGTAGGAAATATTATTTGGGATTATTTTTATGGAATAGAAGCAATACTTAAATTCATTTTAAATATGCTTTAAAATCCAGAGCCTTTTACAGTAATAACTTCAGTTGTGTACCGACCGACTTTATTACTCTAAGAAATATGACAAACATAAAAATAAAACCATGAAAGATAAGAAGATATACAACGCTTTATCGGGATTGGTTGTAGCTACATGGAACAAACTCAGTTCTATTAGAAAAAATTGGGGTGGTAGGCATGATTTTGATTTTTCGTTACGATTTTTCCCTGCAAAAAAATGCAATGCTTTATGTAGTGTAACCGCTACACAGTATGCAACTTTTTCTTTCTCTTTGAGAATATTTCGTTTTATTTTCCTAAAGTATTATACTTTCGGTCAATTGATAAAAACACTCTCAATAGCAATTCTAAAATAATTAAAAAAAAAGTATTTTACTCTGTACTCTGTGTACTAAAACTCTGTATTTTTTAAATAATTATGTTTCAAACATCGCATACATAAGCGCAGTGTCGGCATGAATATCTGATAGTGTAAGTGGGAATAGGGCACGTAACTCAATAGAGCTTGTAGGAATACCTGCTTGAGGCTTGTAAACAAGCACTCGACTAAGTAGGGATCGTGCAACGCGTGGCTACGGCTTACGCCTATGAAGCTACTTCGTAATTACGTTGCATCACTTACTTTGACTACTAAAATTCTTGCTTTGGAATACGGCTTAGCGTGTGTGTACTTATACGATTCTTTTATGTTAAATATTCAAGTTATTATTTTCAATTTGAGTAGATACTTAGAGAACCGGTCAAGTTCAAGTTCAAGAATCGTACGAACCTGGTACGATTACCGGTACCGTGCGAATTACGAGTATGTGAGCGTTACAATGACATCATCCAAAATATCAAATTCCTACGTTTCTTCGCTTAGTTGTGTAGTAGAATGTCTGTTACTTATAGACAGACGGGCACAAGAGCGATAATATATATATATTTTTATAAAACGGTTTACGGTGCAGTTTAAAAGAAGATGTAGTGACAAAGATTGAAAAGAGTATGCTTAGATGGTTTGGTCGTGTGGAGAGGATGAGTGAATGCGACTAACAAAAGGTATTTATAAAGCAGAGGTGAGTGGAAACGCCGGGAGGGGACGCCCTAGAAGGACATATAGTGACCAAATTGGTGATGTTCTTCAGAAAGGTCAGGTGCGTAGTACTCGCAACCGGCGTGCGTGTATGACTAGATGTATGAACGTAGGCGAAGCAAAAATGTATGTAAGGAGCGTAGCAAGTGTTTCTGCCTACCCCCATGGGAAGAAGGCGTGAGTTTATGTATGTATGTATGTATTTTTGGAAAATTTTACAATGAAAAAAACATTTTTTACAAACAAAAACAACCGACTTCCAAAAAAACACTATAAAGTGAAAAATAACTTTAATTGGTGTTGGAAGTTGGTGTCTTTAGATCTGTATTTTAGTTTTTTGCCACTGACTTCCGAAATTAAAGTAATTTTTCACTTTGTAGTGTTTTTTTGTAAAAAAAAAATTATTTTGCACTTTTTGTGGGTCAGTTTTTTATTTAGTATCTATGTTACAATAGCCTAATGCTCATCAGGCTCATTTATCAAAATATTGCCTTTGCCGATGCTTGGACGTTAATATTTGAGGACCAGGAGAACTGCCACTTACCATATGCATTGTGACGAGCATAAATTGCTTAGCAACCATATTAAAGGTTTAGGACATTAATATGGTTGCTAAGCAATTAATGCTCTCCGTTAAAAACTTATTATTAAGTAGTTCCGGTGGCCATCTGTGGTCTTCCTCATCAGTTCCACTTCACCAAATGGTGCCTTCCGAGTGCAACTGCACGAGTTACTATAAAAAATACCCAAATCGCTATAGGTGTGCCTATAAAATTTGAGGATTTCCATGGGATCATTGCATCAGATTCTGATTTGGTGGCAATGGGACCACCTCGGGAGCATATCCTTTCAAACAAAAAAATAATGTTCTTAATCGGTCCACAATTGACGAAGAACATAATTATAACCTCCTCGTTTTTGGAAGTCGGTTAAAAATATAACGCGTGTCTCAATTGAGGTAGGAGAAGATATCACACAGGATTGGTCCACACTAGCTTAAGGCAGAGAGGAGTGGAAAGGAGAAAGGGAGGCATTACTAAAAATAAATAAATACACTTTTCAAAGCGTTTAATATTAATGTGGTGTTTTGCTGAAGAGTACGTCCTATTAAAGTGGATGATAGAAGAACGCGAGTGTCGCCCTAAAAGCTCGCGTTCTTATGGTCGAGCCATAAGAACCTCGCTTCTTTGATCGTACGTACGACGACACGTTAATCATCTTAAACAGACGGGTTTTTTTTCAATAATCCTTTTAGTAGCTCGTATGATTACGAAAATGTTTCTTAGTTTCCAATATCCCGGTCCTTTGTAGTAATTCTAAGATTTGAACAAAGATTAGATTTTTCGAATTATCTTGCGGCGTAATAGTTATTTATGATATTAGTGCGGTATGTTGGTTTTTACAAACGAGTAGACGAATGTAAGCCCGAGACGAAGTCGAGGGCTTACCATAGTCACGAGTTTGTAAATATCAATTTCCGCGCATGTGTCATACAGCGTTTTTCAACACATTTGCGAGAAAACAGTATTAGTTAGGTAATAACATAAGCCATCAAAACCTTATAAGAGAATGATTGAGTATTTCTTCGAGTCTTCCATGATATCAAATTATTGTAAATCATTAAATAGCACTCACGATTTTGGCTCATTCAAGATGGTGCAGTAGATTCCATATTAGGTAATATCGGATTCCTCGCTTGAACTCTTATTATTATTTTGTAAATATCAGTCGGAAAGTTGCAACAATCTTTGACATTTCAACATCGTGCACATGGTGAAAAAGGTTAGTACTACATCTTTCGTCTCATATTCTCTTTAATAATTAAGTGAGATAAACGTATGGAGCAAAAACACTTCCAAGGAGGTTCGATCATTCAGCTTATTTATTCTCGTAATTTGAAACTCCTTGGTGGAATTCTTATATAATTTTTATGGTAATAAAACCGTAAAGGAAACGCACGGCGCTATACAACGAAGGGGGCGGAAAAACACATACTTAGGTGAGAGTACCTATTTTACCGCCCGTTCTGTTGTATGGTGCGTAATTATAAATAAAATCGGATGCGAGTAGCGGAACATGATGCGAACCAATACAATTGAACTACTGCGGTTTCGCTGCTATAGTTTCGCGGCGGAGATGTCCTATCACCGTTAGTACTAGAAACCTGTAATTTAGCATGAGCATATATATTAATCACGCCGACAAAGTGAAAAAGAACAAACTTAACTTTGTAGTTCAAATAATGTTCTCCCATACATCGATATACGTCACGGTTATTCTGCAACAGCAAATGTAAGTAATCGCAAAAAAAAAATCGGACTTCCTTTATTTGCGAGATCTTGCTTTTTGCCAAATTCCATGATCTAGTTCTAGTTTTGATTTTTTTGCAAGTATCAAAATATGTCGCATAAATGACCGTATTTTTTATTGCCTTGATTTAAAAGCTTTTTCTAAGAGCTCCAAGGTAGGTACTGTAAATTTCAACTTGAAACCTCCACGCATTCCTGAGAAAAACGGTCTTGACAGACAGGCGGACGAACAACGAAGTGATCCTAAAAGGGTTACGTGTTTGACGCAGGTCCTCACCGGACACGGTTGTTTCGGGAGGTTCCTGTTCAGGATAAAGCGGGAGGAAACGCCCGGGTGTCACCACTGTGTGGATCGCCCGGAGGACACGGTGGAGCATACGGTGGAGGTCTGCCCGGCTTGGGCGGAGCACCGCCGTGACCTCACGGAGGCGATCGGGGGCGGATCTCTCGCGTCCGGCTCTGGTTCAGGCCATGGTTCGGAGCGAGAGTGCATGGGAGGCCGTCACCTCCTTCTGCGAAGCAGTAATGCTCGCGAAGGAGGAGGCGGAACGCGTGAGGGTGAGGCAGGGTTCGCGCCCTCACGCCCTTAGCCGCCGCAGGAGACGCCCCGGGCGTCGGGAGTCGCAAGCTGATTTCCGGCCACCGTAGGCGCGGGCCTGCGGACGGTGAGCGATGGGTAGCTCCGATAAGGACCAGGCCCGGGTCGACGGAGCGTTGTGTTTCACGCGTGCCTCAAAGAGATGTCAGCACCAACTGACGGGGTCCGTTAGGGCCAATGCCTGCCAGGGTTGCGAGTTTGTCCGAAAGGGATATCGTGGCCCTGGCACACAGGCAACGGAAGGAACACGGGTGGGTTTTAGTCAGTAAAAGTCTGACACACCCTCCCGCTCAGCCCAGAGCGGGAGAAGTTATTTGATAATTTCCCACCCAGAAAAAAAAAAGGATTACGTGTTTCCTTTGAGGTACGGAACCTTAATAAAGATATTAATTCGATGTTTTTTTTGTGGGCTCATCGCCTTTATTGTAGTAACTAAAATAAATGCAGTTGCAATAAATGACAGATTAAAAAAACCGTTCTTTATCGTGTAACAGTACACTTCAAGTAACAACACTAACAGCGGTCGTTGACCTCCCAAATGTTTTTATTTTTTATTTTATCGTGTTTAAATATCGATACCCATTGCGTTGCGTAGTTTAGCTAGCCAATTTAAATTAACCCTGTATAGGAGAACCTGATTATGTATTTTAAGATGCTATTTTATTACATTGTTAGCTTAATACATACTTACCAATGGGACTAAGCAAAACCTAGACCAAGTCCTTAATCATAAAAGTCAGCTACCGCTACCGTCTTCCACTTGCTAATATTATAACCACGAGATGAGCTATTCTTCCGTAGATCGCGACGAGATACGAGGAAAGAATAGTTGGATATTTGTTACAAATGGTAGGTAACAAAATACCTGCTGCCTGCAGAATATTTTCATATTATACGACTTAAATTTTATTGAATTTTAGCTGATGTGTGGTACGTGCAGGTATTACGTAGTACATACATTTTTCACATCACAATGGGTGATATTACACTATCATATATTTCTATGATCATAAATATATTTGAAATTAAAATTATACATACATTATTAGTCAATATAGACATGAAATTATAAATCGTTTTTGACCTTTAATATGATAAATATTTCTTATATTTCATGTAAGTAGGAAGAATAGCAATGCGTGTTATCATAGATATAATTGACATATGAAATTATGACTACTTAAATTATTAATCAATATAACATATGAAATTATGAACCATTTATGAGCTATACTATGATAAATATTTTTTATATTTCATGTATGAAGAATTGAAGAAGAAACTGCAGAACGTATGATTTTGCGTAAAGACTGTTTGTGAGTGTATCTTTGAGTGGTAGTTCGTATCTACTAAGTCTTAGGCCGCGTCCTAAGCAAGAGCGACCGTCGCGCGAATACGCAATCGACGCGTTCATAATGGCACCTTTTCTTTAGAAAACCAAAAGCATGTGGGTGCGACCGCGCTGTCTAGTTCACCGAACAAAAAGTGGCATATGAACGCGACCATCGTGTATTCGCGTTACGATCGCTTTTGGTTAGAACGCGGGGGCTACGCGACATACGTTTGCTATTTGCGTCTTTTTTCGATTGTTTTAATATTACTCTTGTTTATTGATATTGTTATTTAAATACTGTCATTGGCTTTAGTCGTTCTATTTAAAATAAACAAATATGATTAATAAAATTATAGTAAAATATGATAGTGTAATATACCCCTAATGACAAATCCTGTATAGAAAAAAGTTTCAATGTAGTAGTAATTATAGCAACTTTTTAAAGTATTTGTCATTTAAGGCCTCAAAATGTTTGTTGGCAAAACTAACAAACATTTTTATGTCGATAACCGTTAGTGAATAGCGTACCTACTTCAAAACAATAGCATATCAAAATTCAAACAATAGAATGAGTTTATAACTTCTTAACACTAGAAACTATATTCACATCAGATAAGTTAAATACACTTCGAACCGGGTCGGTCCCTAAACGCCATTCGTTTCGGGTAAGTTTAAACTTGGTTGAACATTAGAATCCCTCAAAGGTAAAGGTGTAGCGGCCCAAACAAAAATAGAAGTATTATGAAGTTCGGTAACATAAGCACTAACGGTCTGGAGGCGGCGAAGTGTTTGTGAGTGTATGAGTCGCAGCGTGATGCCGGCCCGACGTGATCCGCATACCGGTGTGTCCCCGCGGGCAAACTGAGCGATATTTGCTTTTTTTACTACCGCATCCATATTTCAACACCAATACCCGCAACAATATTTGGAAGTACTGAGAGCGCTAATGCGTGCGTGGCAAGAAAAATGATATCCGCTTCCCATTCGATATTCTCGACAATACCTACAGGAAAGCTACAATTGAATAGTTAACAGTGAGCGGATGGCCTTCGGTAATCTATTCAATGGGAGCTTTATATATTTAAATAGTACATATTGTTCGCGATGGTTTAGTCCATGTTCAACCACCTCAATCTTTACCCCTGGCCATGTTGAACCCCTAAATGTTTCCATGTTCAACCCCCGAGGGGTTGAACAATACACATTTTAAATATAAGATTGTTTTAGGTCTATAGACCAGTCTGAGGTATCTATAATCAGGGTGCAAACCAGTTCAGAAGTTTAAAACAATTTTATTTAAAAATAATAATATTTTTCCCGTTTCCCCTGAAATACCCTTTCAGTGGAAACAGATATAGCTGATATAGATGCCTCAGGAGACAGAATTTTTTATAGGTAATCCAACGTTATGTAAAATGCCTTACGTAATCTTACTCTTATATTTAATAAGGAAATAGGTATGATAAAAAATACTTCTACTACTTGATGAAAAAATTATGAAATAAAACTTTAAAAACAGTAAGTAATTAGTGGCTCTCGTTAAGGTAAAGTAGGCCTGTAGCTAAGCAAACGTGTAAAATATAAGAATTCATAGTCATCGGCAAGGTACTTATTATCTCTTAAAAGCTTCAATATAGTTCAAGTAGTGTTCCTGAAGAGTCCCGAAAATTGCTTATTCAGGTAAACAAATCTTTTAAAGGGGCGTCTTAACGTACGTACCTTAAACAGATGTAATTTTTCTGTTGGTTAAAATTTCATGGATTATTGAATGTTTGTGAACTATGTGTAAGTTTAATAAAAAGAATTTGAATTTGAAAAACTCATCCCGTCAAAAACACTGGTACATTGAAGCAGCAGGTAGCCGTTCTGAAGATATCTGGAACTATATAGGTGCACGACGTCAGTGCCGCTTGGACTGGGAGGCCTACCCTCACACTAGGATAAACCTGGATAGGCATACACCCTCCCTACACACCCTTCACGTCCAGCGATCACGCCCGTCCGGCACACATATAGATTCCCAATTCGTCGTAATCCATGTCATAAAACCCATACCAATATATTTTTCATTATTTTCTTAATATAACTACCTAACCTTCTTACCGCATTTACTCATAAGACATTGTCAAAAAAATTCTCTCCTGTTTCGAATTGACACCACTATTATAAACGGTTTATGGTGGCATTATAAAACCAAATCCATGTGTAGTAATACTCTGAATTTTATCTTATTATTATTAAGATAAGTTTACACAGTAGTGTAAACAAGTTATCTGTATGCATTAGGAACGGGGCAAATAAATCACGAACGTTTTGCTAATAACGGTTTATTATCTGCGGGCTTGTATCCCAACACTATTTCGCACTAAATATTCGACTCCAATTGTCGCATTAGTATGCTGCACGGTTCTTGTTCAACTAAATCAAAACAACAATAGCAAATAATATTCATGTTGTTATTAAATTATACACACACAGTTAAGTTTACGTAACAAGAAGTTACCCAATAGCTAAGCCTCTAAAAGTCTAAAAAATAAAAAATAAAAAAAATGCATTTTACCAATATGTATGCAAATTAATAGTAGATTGTTGCATCGAGTGCAAACTGAGTTATTAATGCACAAGTGTTTTGTTGGTACCCGAGCACACGCGAGGGCACTTAACTAACACAAGTGCATTAATTACTCACTTTAGCAAGGTGCGTAATCTAGTTTTCTATCAACTACCAATCTACCTACCGTGATAAAATATACATAATCAAAATAAAAACTAAAGTTAATGAAAACAAAGTTTAATCATCTTCTTCTCAAACACTGTTTTATTCAGTTGGTTTTTATTTTCAGCCAGAATCTTTTTGATCTAATGCATACATTTTATATTAAACTTAATGGGAGACATTAAACCTCTGTGGTAAATTTATATCTAAATGAAAAACAGTGCATTCATGAAAAACTGTGCAACCATGAGATTTCATATAACATTTCTGTGCTCTAGGCAAAAAATACGTCCTTTGTGATCGTTTTGTAGTGATTAATGATAACATTACTACGTAGTTAAAATAAAAATATTTTGTTATTCCTAATAAACACTATTTCGATATGCATTATTCATCCTTATTGTTGGCACTTAGACAATTATTTAAATAATTTTCATATATTTACACATGTAGCGTAGGTATTCGCTACATACGTACCCTAAAAAAATATTTTTTGAAGATTTTATTTTACCACTTCGTCGGCGTGACTAATATGATTGTATACTCTTGCCAACTTACAGCTTTCTAGTACTAGTGTCTCTGAGCTAAGCCAGGGACAGACGGACGGACATGGCGCAACTATAAGAGTTTCTTGTTGACTACGGAACCCTAAAAAGATTTTTTTTTTTTAAATAAGTTACAATTATATTGGTACCAAATAAAACCTAGTAATGAGGCAATTCCAATTACGTATAATTATTATGTTACTAGCTTTTGCACACGTAGTGGTCGGAAATTGTCCTACAAAATAGTACTACCGGGATAAATAGTAGGTATCCTGTTTCCTAAACTAATTTTTAGTTTTTTTTGTTTTCCGGGTGGAAAATCCTCATGGATGTCCTACGCCCTGGGGCGGACGGAGGGGTCTGTCACACTTTTACTGACTGAAAACCACCCCAGTGCTCCCTTTCCACACTTACACCGGGGATCTTGGGATCTGTTATTACTTCCGCAATCCCCGGCTAGTGCCGGCCCGCCTCTACGGGCCACTCCAAGTCTGGGGTGGGTAACTGCACCCATTCCTAACTGTTTTTTTGGTTTGTTCACGGCGTGGAAAATCCTCATGGATGTCCTCCGCCCTGGGGTGGGCGGAGGGGTCTGTCATACTCTTACTGACTAAAAACCACCCCAGTGTTCCCACACTTGCAACGGGAATCTTGGGATCTAATATTATTTCCGCAATCCCCGGCTAGCGCCGGCCCGCCTCTGCGGGCCACCTCAAGTCTGGGGGGGTGAGGTGTTTGACCCCCCCGTGACGTCGCAAAGGGGCGCGCGTGTAACACTACGCGCCGCCACCTCGGGTCCAGTGTGATAGGGGGCGGCGGACGTCCCTAAGTCCGCCCAGTGCGCCTGCTGCGGGCCGGGTGAGTGGACGAGACGATCTCCCGCTCCCTTTCCGCAGCCTCCTTCTGTGACACGACTGTTTCGCAGAAGGACACCACCGCGTCCCAGGACTCCTCACTGCTGACCATCGACTCGACCACGGCCAGCACCCATTCCTAACCTAACTTTTTTTTTTTAGTTTACGGCGTTGAAAATCCTCATGGATGTCCTCCGCCCTGGGGCGGGCGGGGGGGCTCTGTCAAACCTAACCTAAACCTGGTCATGGACTATTGGTGTGCCAAATTTCATCTAAAGCCGTTTTTGCGTGATTCAGTAACAAACATTAATATGTTACCAACTTTTAAATCGCTTCGAATTGAATTACCTGTGAAAAAATCGCAAAATTAAGACAACCCCCGCTCTGCCCCAAGCCGTGGGACTCATGGCAAAAACACATAACTAAAAAATGATAAAAACATTCATTATTATCTACAGAATAAATCAAATATAATTATAATGCTTGTTTTTTCCTTTTATTTTATGTTTTTTTTTGTTTTTTTAAATCACACAAGAAACTCTGATTTAATTCAAGGTCTTTTCTTTGTTACAGTTTGCAACCAGTTCACCCGCAGTGTAATCGCCATGCTGGGAGCAGTAGCTCCGGATTCCTTCGACACACTGCATTCATATGCTAACACTTTCCAAATGCCATTCGTTACGCCCTGGTTCCCTGAGAAGGTATTTATATATATATATTATTTGTATTGTCATTATTGTGAACCCTTGACAGTCTCATTGTGTAGCCTCGAGTCTGTGTCGACCATTACGATGTAACCTAAATCTAACATACCAGACAAATTGCCGGCCTTTTAACATGTAGGTAGATATTTTTTATCATTACTACAAACAAGCTCGACGAAACGCATCACTGTCTGATGCTATTTACAGTAACTGCGGAGACTGACGAGTTCACCAAATGCTTCAATTCACTTCTCCTCGATGTAACAAAATTGCTCTAACTACCGCTTCTCAAGAGTCTGAGTGCACGATCTAAATCAACAGTGAAGCATTGCAATTCTATGTCTGTATTCGTTTTTAGGGTTCCGTACCTCAAAAGGAAAAAATGGAACTCTAGTAGGATTACTCGTGTCTCTGTCTGTCGGTCCGTCTGTCACAGCCGATTTGCTCCGAATTTATTGGACCGATTAAGTTGAAATTTGGTACTTATATAAATTTCTGTAAATAAATTAATTTTTAATACGGTGTCCACTTTTGGGGGAAAAATTAAAAAGGTTTGCAAACTTTACCGTGTGACACATCAAATCATTTGGACCTGTTACGAGGATTTCAAATATATATTTTTTCGTAATTTTAAAATAATTCGTTTTAAAGTTATTAAATAAACAATATGATAATTTACCGAACTTAACTCCAAAACTGCTGAGCCTAAATATTATTGTTCTATACTTATAGATTATATAAACGGTCTTAAAATAACATGGTAAATCACTCAATATTGTGCGGACAAACTTACATTTGCAGTTGTAATGTATGGGGTAACATGTTTTTCAACTACAATGTTAAGTTCGTTCTTGGGATAAATTCATCCCAACTACGGTACCCTTCATTGTGCGTGGTCCGACACGCACTTGGCCGGTTTTTTAAGTTTACTAATTATTCTAGAATGTAAGTACTAATTATGTTCTTTGTCAATCCCCGCTAAATACATATTATCAACTAAAACAACGAATTAGCCAGTTTTTCTTTAACTTGCTATTCCGGTGTTAGTTTGCGACTTTCACGCGGGGTGAGACTACGACACTTTTTACAATATTATCAAATTAAAACTAACTATAATATTATTTGGATGAACCACGTTTAGCACGCAATCACGTCTCAAATATTATTAATGATACAAGGCGTTTAAACAGTGTTTCATTCATTCATATTTTGCAAAGAAATACGAATGATTCATAGTCTGTACAAAAGCACCTGTTTTAACAAAAACGCCGGCAATTTCCGAAGCTGAATCTTTCATCAAGAAAATTGACACTTTACAAACTGAGTGATTAGAAAGTCATTATATCGTTCCGACCCTTCTCTGTCCAATGGAAGCCTCTAGGTTTAATGTCACCTATACTACTTGCTAAATTATTATTTGTTATATAATTTTATACACTAAATAAAACATATTTATGACCTTACACTACTTTACTGACCGCGTTATTTTCTTATATTTTTTGCATAGCTCTAGATGCGCGAATATGTATTTACAGAATAATAATAATTGCGTGATAAGCAAAAAGTATAACAATAGTTGTATTGTCTGTGAAGACTTTCCGTGTGGTGACGGCAAAAATACCGCATATTATTTATTTCTGTGGTTGCTGTAAAAGGCGACTAAGACATTATTTTATAAAGATACTGCGATCGCCACCCTTTCAATTTGACCAGTAAAACTGCAAACCGCGCCGCTCCCATCAGCAGTCCGGGACTTCGTTGTCGTGGCAGTCTAGCTAACGATGAGAAAGTAAAGTGCTAAAAACCAGCGGCCGAGAGTCGGCTGGTGACATGGCAACAAACCTACTACTTGTGTTCACTACAGACCGACGAGAAGATTGCTGAACGACGACTAATTGAGCCACTTATGATCGAATGTCATACGGCTATCTGAAGTCCGATCAGAGGAGAAGGAGGAGAACCCTCAAGGGAATTTGCTCTTTGCTCTAATTTCGGGATCAACATGCTCTGGGCGGTATTCGGTTTATCGTCTACAAATCCTTTGTCAACAGCGTTGAGAAGATCGAGCGTATCGTTCAAGGCTTGCGCTTTTTACACTCAGAATAACTAATATATTCGTTGAAGGGAATATATTAGTTATTAGTTACGATCCAACCTTGGAAAACTGTGAAGTGGACTCACGTCGCCGTCGTCATGACGTACTTTAACGCGAAAATGAGTAAGTAAGATGTGATGATGTAATGCGAAGACGCTGTTAGGGTAACCTACAGGTACATTTTGAAAGTGCTTAATCACACCCGTAAGACATTGAATAAAAACCGGGAATACTTCTGGCGAGTACTCCTTGTATATTCCACCATGTTAATTATTCGTTGGAATGTTGGAACATTTGTTATCATAATTATGGACATGGGTTTCTAAACAGTTTGTAGCAACCGAAATATTGTTGGTCCCTGCTATGTTTACTTTCAAATGCCCTATTTAATATGAAGAATGTTTGGTAAGGTAGAGGTATTTTTCTCTTCGTAACTACACAGAAAAAAAAGTGTTTGCTTTAACAAAAATCTTGTTTAATGTGATCTGATCACGCACCTTGAGTCCATATATAAATTATCATAGTTCCGTCTACTAAGTAATGAATTAGTTTAATTACGGGTAGTTATTTAATTTAGCTCAAATGTTGGCCAGTTTAATGCTAACAAGTTGCTTGTTACCATGAACTTAAATCATTATTTGATATACAAAAGTGAATAAGTAAAGTCAAATCATGCATGATGTAACAAAGACCGGTGATTATTCTGTACATATACATTTGTCAATATAAATAAAATGAATTTGTTCTGGCAAATATGCCATCTTGTTTATAGAATAGAATAGAATAGAATAGTATACTCTTTATTATGTACACCATAAAAGTTACAGATATATATGTTTAAATTTTACATAGGGTGACACAATGGGCGGTCTTATCCCTAAAAGCGATCTTAAAAGTAAATAAATAAATAATGATTCCAACCATTATAGTGCCAACTAAGATAAAATGTATCTAAGTTAGTCTGCATTTATTTCAACGTAAAAATAAAAGTTAAATTAAAAATCCCCGACACAAACAAAAACCTCTACGAGTAAAAAGTAAACAAATAATATGTATTGGCCCTTTAAGTTTAATATAAGTTGTGGGTAATATTTTGATCCAAGTGTCGTCACGGCGGGCGGGGGGCGGCTAGTGAAAAGAAGGAAGTTACAGCAGCTATCCTTTCTAAAATAATATACATTCATTAAGTTTTTGCTAAAAGTGCAAAATCAACCGAGAGGGCATCTAAGAGCCGCAATGTACCAGCTCCAAGCATTTTGTCCCAGCCTCTAAAAAAGGGCAGCCAGACAAGGAGGGCTTCGTGGCAGTGGAGTCGAAGCGAAGGAAGTCCACTTGCCGTAATCGATGTGGTACTGCTCTGGCGGGACCAAATATGTTGCTGCGTCCTGCAACACCGTCGACGCAGCTGTACGTATCCCGTCTGCATCACTCCACGATGACTGAAGACATCGTGGAATACATCAGATTGAAGACCAAGTGGACCTTGAGAGTTGAGAAGTTGGAGTCGCGCCATAACATGAACTTCAAGTCGTTTGTGGTGCGGGTTCCAACTCAGTTCCTAGAAACCTTCATGAAAGAAGAGTTTTGGCCGAAAGGTGTGGCGTACCGACGTTTTCGTGGAAGGTTACGCGACACCACGCAGCGCAACACGACGCTGACACAGTCATCACTTCGTGTACAATAATTTAATGTTACTTTAATAAAAATATGTATGTTTAGGTTAAGGTATTTATCTATGGGCCTGCGTAGCCTGAAATAAATGGATTATTATTATTATTATTAATACTAGGTATATGCCTCGTCTGTTTGGCGTTTTCATAAGCCGTCCCCCGCCGTGACGACGCTTGGATCAAAATATTACCCACAACTTATATTAAACTTAAAGGGCCAATACATATTATTTGTTTACATTTTAGAGGTTTTCGTTTGTTTCGGGGGTTTTTTTAAACTTAGTTTTGCCTCATTGCCTTTCAATATAGTGTACATTATTCTACTAGTCAAGCCCTTTCATTGGATACCCATATTTAGAAGTTGTGAAAAAAAAAGTTATTCGCCATTTTGTGGTGGCGGCCATCTTGGATTTGAAATTTGTCATAGTGTGTCGTATTCTACTACTCAAGCCCTTTTATTTGATACCTATATTGAGCAACTAATTCACCTTTCTCAAACAAAAAAAAAACAAAATCAAAATCGGTTCATGCGTTCGGGAGCTACGATGCCACAGACATACACACACACAGACAGACATGTCAAACTTATAACACCCCGTCTTTTTTGCGTCGGGGGTTAATAAACAAAACACAAAAGAAAGTGAAATAGTGTACTTAAAAATAATGATTTATTTGAAAGACTATCTACTTACTCAAACCATCTTCTAATCCAAAGTGTCCCGGGAGCCCTTGGTCTTTTATTTCAAATTAAAATGTTCTAAATTACTTGCTTGCATAAGTTATTAGACTTAGCATTTAACTTTATAAGTTTTCTAAAAGCATTTCAGAACTAAAAACTTGTGCAGATTACCTCACACGATCTAGACTTAAGCGACTGAGCCTAGGCACTTGAGCAACTAAATGATTCAAGGACTACCCGCACTCAAACTTCCAGTGCCGCATACTTGAGAAACACGGTAGTTTAGTTTTTCAAGGGTTTAGTCTGAAACCATTAGATTGTTACACGACACTTTAAAATTATATTCCATGTGTTGTGTCGCTTAAGTAGCTTTGCGTTAATAATTTATGCGCTGACAACATTTAAAAAACTTACGACGTTTAGTAACTTTACTCCAAGTGGTATTATGTTTATTTTGCACGTTATGCCGTCACAGTTTACTCTGTTTGCTCTGTGTTTATGGAAAACTTGAAGATACGCACAAAAAATAGCTTAGGTAAGGCTATGTAGTTTAATTTTGTACCAGATTTCAGGTATAAGGCGTATAGCGTATCTCTTTACAAATATGGAGATCGTCGAATCAAAGTATGTCTGTCACGGTAAATTAAGATATGATGAACCACGCGTATTATTCATTCATGCTGACCACGTTGGAAACAATATTTAACCGGATATTAAAAAAGGCGAGACAATGTCTAGAAAAATAATAAAAATATCAAAAGAAATAGTCCATCTATTTCTTTTGATATTTTTATTATTTTTCTTTATTATTATTAAAAATTGGATTGGGTATTTTTTATAGTGACTCGTGCATTTGCTCCCGAAAATCACCATTTGGTGAAGTGGAACTGATGATGGAGACCACAGATGGCCACCGGAACAACATAATAATAAGTATTTAACGGCTTGTGATTCGATTACTTACTTTAATATGGTTGCTAAGCAATTTATGCTCGCCTCAATGCATATGGTGAGTGGCAGTTCTCCTGGTTCTTACCAGGAGAACTCCTCAACAATTAACGTCCCTGCATCGGGAAAAGAAATATTTTGTATAAGGTGATGAGCAGTTGACTTTAGGCTATGGTAACTTAGAAACAACTTATTAAAAACGTAACTCCGGTTCTTAGCCGGATAATTTCATTCTCGATTTTATCTTTCAAAGAGACTCCGAGCGTACCCCCCTCCATAGCGCGCTGAGCTTGAATTTGTAGACCAGCCCGACTGTCGGTATCCACTTTTCGACACCGCATGTAGTCACCGTAACCCTTCGATGTGGATTGGATTCGGCAAAACGTGCGAATTGTACATGACTTTTATTTTGTCCAAATTCATGGCGAGAGGCTCCATTTAGGCTATGCAGCATCTGGTTTAACGGTTCCAGCGTCTCTGCTAATATGACGATATAATCGGCAAAGCGAAGCTGTGAGATATAGGTACTCGACGTTCACGTTGATACCCTGTCCAATCTAATCCAGCGACTTCGACAAAGACGTCCTCCAACGCATTTGTGAAAAGTTTCGGGGATATCACATCCCCCTGTCTCACCCCTCTGAGTAGTTGGATGGGGCTGGTTTTCTGATCCTGGATCTGGACAGTCATCGTAGCAGTGTCAAATAAACATCTCAACACTTTGATGTAGCGCCAGTCAATTCGACATCATTGCAGAGAGGCCAGAACTGCCCATATTTTGATGGAGTCGAAGACTTTGTCGTAGTCCACAAATGCCACACACAGTGGCTCGTTGTACTCCACGGTCTTCTATATAATTTGCCGAACAGTTTGGATGTGGTCTCCGGTACGTGCTTGATTGATACGGTACGAGAGTTGAGCAGTTTTCAGAAATCAGAAATCAGTACTTTATTTGCTATGTATGTAGGTATATGATGTTGTACATAAATGAATGAGATCGGCTACAGTCTACCTTACGGCGTGCAAGTTATTACATAAATTAAAATATTAATACAAACAAAATAATGTCAACAAAACAAAACAGAAATTAAAATGAAGTCAATTAATAATAATATAGCCAGGTACATATGTCATGGTCAAATTTGCAATTAATTATAATAATCACAATCTGGACAAACTCATATCATTTACAAAGTCTTTAAAAAACATATTAATGTCAACAAAACAAAACAGAAATTAAAATGAAGTCAATTAATAATAATATAGTCAGGTAAATATGTCATGGTCAAATTTGCAATTAATTATAATAATCATAATCTGGACAAACTCATATCATTTAAAAAGTCTTTTACTGAGTAATAACATTTGCCTAAAAGTAGTGCAGTTACCTTAGATTTAAAAATGTTAACAGAACAATCCGTAAAACCATGGGGTATTTTATTTATTATAAATGACAAGTCCCATTGTCTTATTACTTTTCCTTAACAGTGCTGTTTTATAATTACCCGAATGTCGCAAGTTCTTGTATTGGGATCTCAAGGGGCCATTACGTGTTCTTACATTGTCCAGTGACGGAAATAAATTAAGATTGCTTTTTACAAAAATTACCACCTCTAAAATGTATAAACATGAAAAAGTCAGTATCCTCAGAGACCGAAACACAGGTTCACAGCTGTCTGTGCTTTTAAGGTTTGTCATAGATCTAACACACTGTTTCTGGGTCTTAAAAATCTCCTCCCTCTCACTACAGTTACCCCAAAATATGATTCCAAATCTCAGCACTGACGCAACCAACCCATGATAAGCTAGTAGAAGTGCTGTGTGAATTGCTAACTTTGTGCGAAAGGTTGTACAGTACGTAGGCTGATTTATTTATCTTCTTACATAGGGCATCGGGATGCGGTTTCCAAGTCAAATTGTTGTCAATCAGGATGCCTAGAAACTTCATTACACAAGTTCTATCCACCTTTTGACCACTATAACTAACATTTATATCATCAGTGCGTATCCTTTGGCAGAAGTGCATTACTTTTGTCTTTTTTAGATTTATTATTAAATTATTTGTGTCAAGCCAATGTATAATTGTTTCTAATGTGTTGTTTGCCCATATAATTAATGAGTGTAGTATAGTTATACATTACATTTTCTAGCCTGCACCAGGAACGAAGGAAATCTTACACAACCTGCTGAATGTTTAAACCACTATATGTTAAGATGCAAATAGATTGCAGTCGATCAATGACATCGACCATTCAGATGGATGCAGTGTGTTGCATGAGAAAGTGAACTTAATGTTTTGAGGCAATCTTTGACTGAATCTGGCACTAATTTTAGAAAAATCACAATGAAGTGTAAAATGTTATTTGCCAGTCTCTCATGAATTTGGAGGTCCCAATGTGGTTAGAGTTATCTCATTAGTCAGGAGCGAGTTAAAAACTCGATCCTGACGAACTGCAACTGCAATCAAACCTTCACACATAATTACTATAGTTATTAGTACTTTTTTCGTTAACATTTTACAAGGAAGATGATATCATATCCACATATCTCGTAAGTCAAATAATGGTTTATGCGTTATTCAAAACGCAACCCTTGTCTGGGCAAAATGGAGGGTTACAGTTTATATAAAAGATCTTTTCCGTTCCGTTTCGTTCCAGCACTTGCTGAACTATACGGAATCAAGTTACAGCACACGACGGTGTATTATCCACAAGCGAACGGCATGGTTCAAATGAAACAACCATGCCGCGATCATGGCCCACAATTTCACTCGATGGACAGACATTCTCCCGACGGTTCTTTTAGGGATCAAAACAAACAGCTCATAAAGCTGACCTGAAAGCTCCGCTGCAGAAGTGGCATGTATATGGTGAGCACTAAGGATACTGGGCGAGTTTTTTCAACCCGCTTGTACTGTCAGTCCAATACGACCAATACAATGATTTCGTTTCCCGACTCAGAGATTACGAGTACATAAAGTATGTGTTGTGTGATACCACTACCAGTTTCACGACATACATGCAAGTAAATTTTTGTCGAAAAATACCTCAAGAAGTCCCATTTTTTTTCCTCAGAACTTGCTCCCCATATAGATACCACTTCTGCAGCGGAGCTTTCAGGTCAGATTTATGAGCTGTTTGTTCTGATCCCTAAAAGAACCGTCCGGAGAATGTCTGTCCATCGAGTGACATTGTGGGCCATGATCGCGGCATGGTTGTTTCATTTGAACCATGCCGTTCGCTTGTGGATAATACACCGTCGTGTGCTGTAACTTGATTCCGTATAGTTCAGCAAGTGCTGGAACGAAACGGAACGGAAAAGAACTTTTATATAAACTGTAACCCGCCATTTTGCCCAGACAAGGGTTGAGTTTTGAATAATGCGTATACCATTATTTGACTTATATGTAGATATGATACCATCTCTCTTGATAAAAATATTCCACAACAATGATGGTAAATCGCGAGATAAACACAATAAAAAACTAGAAAGACAGACTCTCGTATTAACTTAAGGTTTTCCATTTCTTCTCTTATGAGGTACGGGACCCTTACACGTAAGCTACTCTAGCACATCATCCTACTTAGTGTAGTATGCATGATTGATTTATCGTGAAAAATGCGAGACAGCGGTGGGTGTATTATGTGCGTATTTATATCATGTTTTTGTATAAAAAATTATCGAGTATAGTACCTTAAAGGCTCGTACAAACTGGGACGATATCGCGGGTGCAACGCGACACTAGTAGCACAATTTCTATGTCGCTGCCTGTTGCGCCCGCGATATCGTGTGAGTCTGTAAGAGCCTTAATACTTCATCATTATAAACATAAATATAGTCGTCATGAAGTCTTTAAAACCATTGTTTGTATTCAGGTGATCCCGCCATCTTCAGGCCTCATTGATTACGCTGTGAGTATGCGCCCTGACTACCATCGCGCTGTCATGGCTACTATCACGCATTACGGATGGAAGAACGTCATCTACATCTACGATTCTCATGATGGTATGTTCTTATTCTCATAATAATATGTTCTTAATTTTGTAACTGTAATAAGAAAAGCTTTTTTATCTACAGGTTGTTCAATAGTCATAGTATTAAACAATAGGACTGCACATCTTCACTGTTGAACATGAGTCAAATAATGGTTACTTAATACTTACTTAATTTGCTCAGATCAGACTGACCGTGTATAATACACGGTCTGTCTGATCTGAGCAAATCAAACCCATGTGTATGCTGTTGCTTCAATAAAATTGGTCACTTACGACGACGGCCGGAACGACTACTACTAGAAGTAAATCGTTGGGACTAAACAGTCCAATCGTTTCGTGTTCCTATGAGCACAAACATCTGTACAGACCTAATGGATCAGATTCGTCTGTTCAGTTAAACCTCTCCGGTTTTATATACCGTATTGTGTAGTTACAACGATTTGCTTCTATAACAGTACTTAGTCGGTCCGGCCGTCTTAAGCAATCGATCTGGATCGGAAAAACAGCTTACGGTGCGTTAACGTCTGTCAAGATCAGGCAAATCTGATGGTAGAACTGACCTATGCATCCTTTAGAGTCACCCGTAATTAGTATGGTGAACAGTCACATTATTATTAACTTTAAAGTATAGCACAAAGATGAAATGGACAATAGTCATAGTATTATTATATGTAGTCGCATTGACAGTTAATTGTTATTACCATTACCAATCGATCCAATAGATCATAGGTTCTCGTGTTATTACATACATTTGTATCCTTATTAATATTCTCAACTGTGTAAGATATTAAGACGGGTAAATGTTACGCCTTTATTTGAGCGAAAAAAGGCAAATTTTTAAAGTAGCCGCGTCCGGAATGTTAATTCAGGGCGAGGGGTGAAATATTTTCAACTCTCTTCTTCGAATAATGACTGCAGTATTTACAATAATGAGTTGATTTTGTATTCATGACACGTAAAACTAACTAGCCTCTGCCCGCGACTTCGTTCGCGTGTTTCTTGTTTTAACATAAAATACATCCTATGACACTCGGCAATAGGTACTATAGCTACCCATTACTGAAAGAATTTTCAGAATCGGATCAGTAGTTCTGAATATTACCCCCTACAACCTCACAAACTTTACCTCTTTATAATATTAAATATCGATTCATTATTTAAAGTAAATCAGGTTGCACTTACCTACCTAGGTACTAGTGACTAAAACAAAACCATTGTTCAAGAAGTTTAAACTTTGAGTTGTTTAAAATACTTTTATTACAAGTGCAATCAACACGACCCGGCTAAGGTAAAATTCAAGAACTAGATTCAAGTACGCTATTCACATGCACTCGTAGCTACTAAAAATAAACTGAACTGATTATATTTTTTTTTGTTACCAAAATTCACACACGCTTATTTCAAAATAGAAAGTTACTATAGGTATTTTAATCTTATTATTTATGTACACACAGAGATATGACATCATTATAATTTTAGTGGCTTTTTTAGTGCTGTTTCGATTTTACGAAGCGGAACGCGTTCTTTTTAAAAGATTTATAATAAATAATCCCAAGTCCAGGAACTTATCAGAAAAATAGTAAGCCCACCAGTGGGTGGGTTTACCCTTCCGATCCAATTATTCGATCGAATAATCAGATCAAAAAACGGACGACTTATGAATTCTTAGAAATTCCACGCATGAGTTGTATGCATTTTGTAAAATAACCCCATATACTTAGCAACTTAACAGTTGAAGCACTCACCTTCAATCTCTGCTATAACCAAAAACTCAACACTTAACATTACGCCATGCAGGCTATAAAAAATAATTTTAATTATAATTATAATCATTTTTTATAGTGTTCGAAAAAAGTCGACTTGTGACTTTTCGTGTTCCCAAATAGGTTTGTCACTGGAATACCTAACTCTTTGGGTGCTATAAAAATAAAAATGGCGTCGAAAATGTAAAAATACTCGTCAACTCGCTATTACCGAGGTAATAAAGTGACGCTCCGCGTTACTTCGCATTACCATTATTTCAAATAACATAATATCTGTAGCATAAGACAAGCCAGTTTAATTTCATACCCCACTAGCTACAAGATTGAACCAAGCAGTATGCTGTAATTTCAATATAGCAGTCTACCAACACCTAGTAAATTTAAACGCGCACTGAAAATAACAACACTATTGCATTTTATTTATATAGCTAGAAATTAGAATATTGCACAAAGGCAAACATAATTCACAGACACCCCTAGATGTGTTTAAAAAAAAATAGCGACCAATCTTGATGCACATGATCAAAAAATCAATTCATCAAATTATTAATTTGTACACTAGATATTCAAACTAAATAATTATTATTATCCTAAAAATAGCGATAGTCGATAGTCCAGTTAACCAAATACCAATAAAAATGTTTAATATCGTAAATAAAAAAAAGTATATCAACAATATGTCAATAGAGTCATATAAACATGGATATAAATACGATTTTTTGAGACGCGTAGTCACGGATCCGATGCGACGTAAAATTCATTTTATGTCACAGTCGCAGGATCACCTCAGAAAAAGGAGCACTTTGCAAACGGAAAAGCCCATTTACATATAAAATGTGGTTGAGTAGGTACATATACTGATAGCTATGAATACGCACGTTTACTATGGAAACTATTTCAGTATTTTTTGTTGTATCCAATAGAAGATAAAATACTTCACTTTTGACTAAAATAAACCAGGTAGATAATTGTTTCTGTTATAGCTTTTATAATGATAAGCATTATTATTAACATAACTGATAAAAAAGCGAATGAAAGTCGTAACAACGAAAGTTCACCTTAAAACGAGCCATGCTAAGAGAAAATAAAATGAGAAAGACATTAAAAGCAAGTGCGGATGTCGTGCCAGGGGTCGCGGGTGCCGGATGCTGTGCAGATGCTTAAGAGGGACAATATAAAAACCAGATTTTTTACTACATAAAAGAAAGTACAGCATTAAAAAGACTATAATAAAAAAGGATTAGGTTCATAAGAAGCCGCATACAAAGATATCTGAAAAAACGGAAATAAACTGGAGATCGGATTCGCGACGAAAACGGAAGACAGATCGTTCCGATATCCGAATAACACCCTCTTCAGAAAGTCTGTTACGTCAAAGTCGATCCGTGTACGACACTAATTTGAATACCATCTACTTACAACTAAAGTTTACACTGTGAGTCTAAATCTCCCTCAACCCAATGTAGTCATGATTTTTATACACTTTTACCTATAGCTGATAAAATATATAAAATAGAAATGGAAACATTATTTATTATTACTGGTTATTAATACTAACGAGTTTTCAACCACGAGCTTTAATAAAATATTGAATAAAATAATAATTAAAAATGTTGATCGGACGGACGCTGTCCAAACTGTAATGAATCAAGTATTATAATTATTATCTAGGAATATCCAATCAAAAGAACCTTTAAACACTGCGTAGTAACTGATAGTACTGTAGACATGTACCGGGACCATGG
This sequence comes from Tiliacea aurago, assembly GCA_948098905.1. Taxonomy (NCBI): domain Eukaryota; kingdom Metazoa; phylum Arthropoda; class Insecta; order Lepidoptera; family Noctuidae; genus Tiliacea; species Tiliacea aurago. The sequence goes on from OX402576.1 coordinate 22,955,267, forward strand.
GCTAACTATAAAAAGTCACATAATTATTTAACAAATTAGAATTTTTCATAGATTTAGGCTACGCACAGGCATTTAAAAATTAATTTTATAGTGTTCAGAAATAATCTAGATGGGATGAATTATTATGAGACGTATCTTATATTTTTGTAAATGAAGTATGTGAAGTCACATTTTAGAAACTTCTAGCTCATAAAATCCCAAGAAAAATGCTAATCGCGATATAGAATGAAATAAAATATCATCTGAGATGTCGTAGCTATACATATTCCCTGTGATTTATTGGGTACGCAACATAAAAATAAGGTAGCGAGAAGGAGGAAATACGACCTAAACCGAGAATTCTCCCCGGAATGAGCTTGCGGAGCTTGTCTATGAAAAGTTATAATCTCAAATACCTACTCGCGCCCAAGAGGTAGTTTAGTTTATAAAACTTTTTCAGTTTTTCTGAAGTGTCATTGAGCCAAGCCGGCACATGAAGGACGTCAACAGAGGGGTTCCTGTGTAAAATATTTCGAATAAACGTCGAATATTTTACGAAAGTTACGAAGTTACGCATAATATAAATAAATTGCCTTCTTATACTAGTGAGCGCACCTGTATAGTCTATAGTCACATCTGATCTTTGTCAAGTATATAGTAGTAGGGTCAGTGCTCTGCATTAACTGACCCCTCTTACAAAGAAGAAGAGGGAAAAGGGGTCGGGGTATACATGTATAAGGTCCAATCAAAATACCTGAACAAACTTTTACAGGTCATAGTCATCATTATTAATATAAACATCTTTCAATAAGGGACCAACCCTGAAAAATTACTATAGAACCAAGCATAAATAGGAAAAAAATAAGCTGTTCCATACAATACATTTTGATAGTGTAGTGTCACTTTTGTATAGTATGGAACAGGTGATTTTGATATTGTATTTATGGGTGGTCCTAAAGTGAAAGTTGTTCTTTTTCTTGAGTAAATATTCCTGTAAGAGAATATTCAGTATGTATAGTTTTTTCATACAAAACTGTCAAACGTCAAAACTTTTTTCGCAGGGTAGAACTTATACTACGTATTTAAATTTGGTCGCATTATGTATGTATTACCTTTATAAGATATCATAATTATTATGATAGTAGATTGGACTGACTACCAAGTTGACAAACTAATACAGAAGTATGGAAGTAGCATGTTGCGCCAACCCCACATAAATTAGTATAAGGACAGGAGAATGATGACATACATGATATCATATTATGATTTAAAATCGTACCGTAATCTACCTAGTTTACAGTTCCTTACACGAATAAAAAACTATTCAGTCACAATGCCAGCAGAATTTTGCAGCATAATCGTTAACTGTCATCATTACTGGTGTGATTACAGTCCCACACTGAATATCAATCGATTGCACTTATTTTCACATTAAAATTCAAGCTCAGCACAAAAGCTTGATGATTTATTATTAACTACGGCTTATGTATACAGCATGGCATTAATTGTTCTCTTTGTTCTCATATATTATTTTTAGGCAAAATCACATTCAGTCATTTGCGGTACACGAATGCAAAGCAGCCCTGACTCGACCGGCAACAATGACCCCGTAGAAGGCAATAACGGCAGCTCCCTCCTCCTGCTCCTATTTATCGTGTGCTCTCTTCCCCAGTAGAGTCGGCTGCTTCAGACTTATTCTTATTGCGTAAGGAAAGGCTTTTCAGCGCAAAAAAACTAAGCTTGGTATCTACTACATTATTGGGGGTATATTATATATCTACTACATTATTCGTCAAAAAGCTACAAAAAGTTTTAACCGACTTCAAAAATAAAGTTAGGTGCTTTGGTGCCTACATGAAATCTAGCAAGTCAACTTATCCAAAGTCTGATTTTTTTCTTAAAAATAATATTTTCGGAAGTCTACTGAAATAAAATACAAGTCTTTATTAGTTAACTAGAAATCAAATGTAGTCGTCGGCTAAGCATTAAGGCACTTACAGACTCACGTGATATCGCGGGCGCGACATGCACCGACAAAGAAATTGTGCTTCTAATGTCACGTCGCACCCGCGATCTCGCACCAGTCTGTACGAGCCTTTAAATCGTTTGAGGTGCGTAGGTATAGCTGAGAGATTTTATGACAGCGATAGATTACTTAAACGACGCGGTCTGTTATTGAAACTCCCTAATCGTCAACTCGATACAAGCAACAATGGAGACGTGATCCCAACGCATTGTCGCTACTGAATAGAAAGGATTTACGAAGATGAATAAAACAAGCTAGCATCTCGACTCAGCCGAGTAAATGCTTTTGTAATCACATTGCACGAGCGCCTGTGGGCCAAACGCAGAATAAACTTTTGAGCCTCTGTTTAGTTATAGCTGTACGATTTCATTATAATTTGTTTAGCAGGAGTCTATCGCTTTGTGAGCTTCGTTTCTAGGATATCGTGTTTATTACTAAACTTCTCTGTGCAAGCCGAATCTTAAGTTTGTATATTCAAGTTTTCATTTCTGTAGAAAAGGAAAACATTGTTTATCCCGAAATACAGTTTGGCCAGATTAGTTATATAATTCAAATGAATAAAAAAATACCTGATATAAGCTTAAGTAGGTAATTACCTAATTCCAGGAACAGTTTATGTAAAAGTAAATAACCTAGTAGGTACCTATAACGAAGAGCTAAAGATTCTCTTATAAACTAGTGTTCATTTACAAATGATATTTCAACGGTCCACCGCCATCAATTTGCAATAACACCGCGCCGAATAAAATTTTATGCATAGATATTTTAGAATAACTAGCAGGTTCAATGCGGATTCTGGATAGGAATGGTCCTATCGACTTCCAATTTATCCAGCGGGCTTAATGTATAAAACCCACAGATTTTCCGCTTCTAACCACGCACAACCCAGGATTCTTGCTCAAGCCGTAATGAATTTTATTGCTCTTGCAGTATAGGTAGCAGATCAGTTAGTTATCGCACAATTAAATTGGGTATTGATATCCGGAACTATCCGATATGGATTTCCATAGTCAACTTATATTATTGAACCTAGATTCTGTTAAACATTTCGTTTAACTAAAAAGATCCAAAAACATTTTGAATAGATTGTCTGTAGACGTTAATGTTAAATTGTGCCTATAGGCGACGGTCAACTAGGTTATTAATAAAACTTCAACCTTGAAAATAATCAGATTAATTACTCTTTACGAATCTACAAAAAAAGCGCATGTGTTTACATAAATAAATAATTTCATTTGAAATTAAGAGACTCCGTAGATATGATACCTACTCTTGATTTTCTTACAATGTCAAGATAAGAAGCTTTCCCTTTGATACTTTGAACCCCAGTTGCCGATTCACAAAAATGGTTAGGACTTTACCGTATTTCTTCTTTTGAAGATAATGGTGATCCTATTGTAACTTAGGTAGGTAAGTTACGATTAGTAAAATTACCTTTTTATGAAGTAGGTAATACATATTAACAAGCATGGTCACTTTTGTCGTCATTGTATTGTAACTTTTACGTTTTTATGTAATTGGTAATTGGTAAGTCCTGTGCAGAGTAGGTACCTCCGGGTAATAATTTTAATTTTCAAAATCTTATTAATGCATGTTTTATTGATAATAATTATAGCTATTTTATCCAATAACATACTGAATAATAATAATAAGAGAATAATAAAATACCGAATCTGGATCAGCTAGTAAACAGCAGTCACTGAGCTTACGGCGGACAGTACACCTGCTTACGGCGAGCTGTCGCCCTAAGACGAGCCATCGCCTCGCTTACGTAGCTCGTAGGGTCGTCGTCACCTTCACCCTGCCGCAAGCGCGGCGTGCCTCGGAGGTGCTGCGCCGATCCGAGTAGTTGCTTGCATCGGGTTTACGCCTGGTTGGCGACGAGCCGATGAGGTGAGGTGATTCATTCATCAAAGATAAGCTAACAGTTTACACCAAATCGCTTATGCTAAGTAATTCTACAAAATTACGTAAAAAAATTTAATAAACACTTCTTAGACTAAACAACTCAATAATTATTTCTTCATCATTTCTTCACATTTAAATAAATATACACATGTTTAGCGATTGTCCTTTGAGCGTCAAAAAATAAATCTGCTTCTGGAATATGTTTTAGAAAGTCATTTATTAACTTGATTGCTCTAGCAGTGGGAGTGGTGTTGGTTCGGGGAGCACGCCATGTAGGCGGTTAGCAGAGGAGTCTATGTTGTCGTCTTGCAACGCCACGCATATACTGGTCCGGAACATAAAAATTGATTGACTCTCGTAGCACGGGACTATCCATCTTACCTACTAATATTTGACAATAACTAATTATATGTGTGGATTCTCGCCTGAATTTGAGTGTCTAAACCCACCATTCCTGACACGAACAAAGACGGATATAGAAAGGTGTAGTATCAATATTGACGTTTGTATAGGTATCTACAGAATTTACGTTGAATTTTTCTACGATAATAGTGTACAATGCCTCTTAAGGACTCCAAACTATTGCATTATATTTTAATTTAGACACACAGACATAGGCATTGTATATTTGTTTTACAACTTGAGTGTACTTAAACTGAGATGATAATCTAATGATGAAACCAAGACATTTATTAGCGTCTTTGCAAGTTTTAAGAATATGCTCGTGAAAATTTAATTTGCTATCCATTATTACTCCCAAATCCCGGATCGAGAAAACACGTTCCATTGATGTGCCCGCAAGATTATAATCATTTCTAGTCGGATTACGGGATCGGGAGAAAGTTATAGTTTTACACTTAGAATTATTAAATGACAATTTATTTTTTATACTCCAGTCAACCACAGCGTCAATATCATGTTGTAGTGCCTCACAATCCTTAGCGTCGGTTATAGAGAGGTACAATTTTAAATCATCAGCAAACATAAGACATTTTGCGCTAGAGATAACAGTAGATAAATCATTGATCACTATTAAAAATGGCGTAGGACCAATGGTACTACCTTGGCGTACCCCTGATCTAGTAAAATACACTTCCGACTTATGCCGAACCCGTGCAGTGCTTATAGGTAAATATCTTCGACAAGTTATTCTTGAGTCAACTGTAATAGAATCATTACGTCGTCGTAAAGTAAATTTATTAAATTATATGAAACTAACCTATAACTAACTACAGATAGCATTTTTTTCCGTTGTTCTTAATAAATCCTTGCACAACAATATTTCACAAATAATGCACAAATGTTCCATAATTCGAGTTTATCGACTTTAACTAAGACTGACAGGGAAGCGTTTCATACCCAGTCACGAACTGTGAGCAATTGACTTCTTAGCCAGCGACTGAGGCTCCATTCATCTCACACAATATAAGAAAAGACGTAATCATGTCTAGAGAGGAATCACGTCCAACGAGCGACAACGCCGGAATTCCGTCTGGCCCGACATCCCCCGTAGTCTCCGCTATAGATAATTTTCTTTACAAAAAGAAACGGATTTCTTGCTTACGGTTTTTATAAAATTAGGGTCGACGCAATTTATCACGTTTTCCAATTTTCCTTCATCGTATAGAAAATGTTATACAGTGATTTTCAATTAAACACTTCTGAACTATAAATAATAAGTAGTAAGTTATTAATCGTCATAATTTCAAATTGGAATTTTATAGTATTTTAATTAATATAGAAGATATTTACCTAATACATGGGTGCATACAAAATGAGAAACTTTTCATTGTACAAAATGCAATGCCGTGCAATATAAGGCTTGTTACGTTCTTCTTAAATCTCTTAACCAGCTATTGTAAGTAATATGTTCATTATTCACTAGTTAAATAGCCTATAAAATCTTCTGTTGAATCTTTCTCGAGCTTCTGCGATAAGCTTGAGTCGTTACCAAGTAAGACATTTAAAGATAAAGAAAAACTTTTGAATTCGAATTCGGCAGATGCTGCAAAAAGACGTTTGGAAAGTTAGTGCAGTTCACGATGAACGCGAATGCCCCAAGTCCACCCGTCTGACTCCAAACAAGTAAAGACTTTACATAGCTCTGAATGAAAGTAGGATTTTCTCAAAAAAGAAGAGTAGATACGTGGGGAATTTGCAAAAAAATCGGCAAACGAAGACTGCTAACTTATTTGTTTTAATGACAACTGATAAAACCGTATCTAATCATTTATGAATATGAGAATACCTTTTTATTTGTTTTTACGTGGGTAAACAACCTTCATCTTGCTCACTAAAACGTTAACATGAGACTTCTCTGGTATCAGGAACACAGGTAAGATGGGAATAAAAAAAACTATTGGAATTTCCGTTCGACATATTCGACGACATCCAATTCAATGGGATTCTCCAAAATATTTATGCCTAACTGTTTATTCACGGGGCGCTATCTCATTTTTCTTCAAATATTTGACTTATACATAAATTATATTTAGATTCTGTATTTATGTTTTTAATAGGTACAATGTATAGCATCCGTGTTTTCATATCAATTGTTTTACTGCCCGCGGGAGGGTCCACGTAAAACGGGTGGAAAAGCGTTTGAAGTGGGTATATAAAATGATATTGTCTGAGTGATCCGAACTATTCCCAATTTTAAATAGAGTACTTTTTTACTTTTGCGGTATAAAATACAATCAAGGCGATTCACATTCAATACAAATAAGAAACTTTAAACAAGACGGCACGGTTGGCGCAGTTAGTTAAGCGATTGACTGCTGCGCTGCGTGTCGCGGGTTCGATTCTCGCACGGAACAAATATTTGTATGACCTACAAGTAGTTATTTCGGGTCTGGCTGTTTGTGTATGTGAATTTAAATGTTTGTAAACGCACCCACAATACAGGAGAAATTCCTAGTGTGGGGCAACGTTTTATAAAAAAAAAGAAAAGAAAAGAAGAAAAAAAACTATTATTGTCTTATCATTAACACAAATGATGACGTCAAATAGTTTAGCAAAAATTACAACGAGAGTTACGTAACGCTAACGGGTAAAATTTAGAAGGTAGGACTATTCCTACCTTCTAAATTTTACCCGTTAGCGCCCCATAACGCTCCTTTTCTATAAAAGGAGCGTTATGACGCGATATGAAATTGCAATGAGGCGACAGTCCTGCCAAGGGAGCGCCAGTCTCAACAAATCCTACGATAACGCCTTCATTACCCACACGTCAACCCTCTTCTCCGTGCGTCTTCGTCACCGCTTCAATCTTTTCGCGGATATTACTCCTAAATTATGACAAAAGCGCCAGTTTTGGAGCTGCATAATGAATCCCTACTAGTGATGAATGGATCACTACCATTCATCATCATTTTCGATCGACGTTTTGATTAAAATATTATTCTAGATGACGACTACTGACATTTATTTTGTTTTGTTTTTGTTGATTGACATTTTTTTTGGCTTTAATGTAAATTTTGAAAGTGCAAGCCTGCAAGGCCAAGTAGCTAAGGTGAAGTGATAGGTTAATACCGTGTATATACAGCGTGCCGCTACAGTGCAGTGGTGACATTAATAATTAGTAGTAAGTATAATATACAGCAAAGCAAATAGTGGTCCAACGAGAAGGGGCCGATACACCGTATCATTCAGCTATCACATATATGGTATGTGATAGCTGAATGATACGGTGTATCGGCCCGTTCTCGTTGGACCAATATTTACGACACGCCCTGTATATAATAATATAACATAGGTTTATAACCTTACCTGTTAATTATTATTTGTGAGGAGGTTGAAAGTAATCATATTATAACATTTACCAAAATCTAAAAAAAGACTTGTGAGTCATCGAACGTCTTATTACAAAACAAGATTTATATTTTGACATGGCTTAAACCATGGAGCCAGTTTTTGTAATAAGAACGTAACTGTGATTGAAATACCGTTCTTAATACAAAACTGAAAACTTAGTTTGGTACTAAGTTGTCAGTTTTGTGTTTAGGAACTTTGCCATAGTCGGAATAAAGTTCGAAATTCAATACTGGCTCCATGTTTTAAACCTGATCCGAAGATAAACCTTGTTTTGTAATAAGGGGGCGAGGGTCTTGTGGCTAAGTAATAACAGCGGCACGGGTCGATTAATCAGGTTAAGCTACGATTGCCGCGGTTAGTCCGTGGATGGGTGACCATCTTTACATACCAAGACCTCTCGATAGACGTGCCTCGGAAAGGACGTTAAGTCATTCGTGGATCTTTGACAGTCGTTACAGGTCGTCAGAAGCCTGAAAGTCTGTAGGGTAGTCTCGGGTATAGTAGCCCACCCAGTAACTGGGTTGTGAAGGTCAGACAGGCAGTCGCTCCATGTAAAATACTGGTATTCGGCTGCATCCGGTTAGACTGGAAGCCGACCCCAATATAGTTGGGAAAAGGCTAAGCAGATGATGATATAACCTAAATTTAATAAAAACGTATTTCTAAATAACGAATTTTCCATTCAAACTCAAACTCAAAACATTTATTTCAATTAAACCTATTACAGGCACTTTTGAATTGCCAAAGAGTCGGTCAGTTAGTCAGAAATTTGAAGCTATTTGCCCATTCCAAAACGTAGATCTCTATGGAGAAGAATAGGCAAGAAACTCCAAGGACACTCTTTTAAAGCAAGATATTACAAAATCCTGGGTACATTCCAATAGTTGACTCACAACACGACAATAGTGTCCCGTTGTAAGTGTGTCGCGCGCTGCTCACTGTTTATGTTTCATTTCAGATAGAATGGAAACTAAACTTTGAGCGCTTACAACATAGAGCCACTTTACTTTAAATACCTATGTGTATATAAGTACTAGCTGCATCCCGCGGTTTCACCCGCGTAAGTCTCGATCCCGTGGGAATATCGGGATAAAAAGTAGCCTATATGTTAATCCAGGGTGTCAGCTACCTCCATATAAAATTTTATCAAAATTAGTGCAGCTGGTTGAGCGTGAAGAAGTAACAAACACACACACTCACAAACTTTCGCTTTTATAATATTAGTATGATTTAAACGAAGAGTTAAAGAACACTATCTTTCCACTTCGTCATAGTTGCGTATGATGTATTTATTATTTTAATTGAATTATAATTATTAATAATCTAGTGATATTTATTTTAGAAGTATGTATGTATTTATGTATGTATGTATATTAGTATACCTATTCTCATATTATTTGTTTTATTTTATTAAGTAAATCGTTTTTGATTTTATGTATTCTATTTTCTCTTCTACTCTTACACAGGGTGTCTACATCTATTTATCCTATTTCTTTAGAAATCCTCTCGTGTATTTTTATGTTCCTTTCTTCTTGTATGTTTATATATAATATATTATGTGTGTCGATAAACGGTTAAATAAATAAATAAGTATCAAATTAGATTTTTCGATCAGCAGACATCGAAAACCCCAATTAGAATACCGAGTTGTAATAAGGTGATACAGCATAATTTCCGGGAATTTCGCATCGTCGTAAACCTCATCCATTGCTTACCACCAGGCGAGATTGAAATCAAGAGCGAAACTACTTACCATTAAAAAAATCTATGAATATAAATGAAAAAAAAAAATATTAAGCTTTCGTCAATAAATTGATGATTGACATGATTTTAATTTTTTTTAATAGGTTATCAAGGAAATTCCAGGGCGCACTATTAGAGGGGCACCCTCGAATTTTTGCGTTTTTACTAAAATATCTACTAATACTGCAGTTGCTAGTGCTGCAGTCGCAGTAACTTTACTTATTGATGGAAACGTCCAATTATTGGCAATGAGTCCTGTCGATGTACTGGTACAGTATAAATTAAAGCCCATTTAAAAACCAAATTAAGACCCACACAATGTTCGGCACGCCATGTTGGTTGGCTTAAGAAGTTATGGAACAAGTGGTATTTGTATGATTCTAACACTACTAATATTGTTTTAGTTTTGTTTATTAATTAATGAAGGAACGATATTTAGCCTATACAGGGTCAAATTAAATTAGCAAGCGAAACTCCGTAGACGTTATGGGTATCGATATCTTAACATGATCAGACAAAAAATAAATTTATTTGTTGACTTTTTTTTGGGGTCTTCCACCGTTAGTAGTAGTAGGCACTCGAAAAATCTGTTTTTCTTGTGGTTTAATTCACAGACGTAATGGGTATCGATATCTTAACATGATAAAACAAAAAAAGCAGATTTTCTCAACTCATATTTCAAGTAACAACACCAAAATCAATCAAATCATTTTTTATTTTACTTTGTCGTGTTAAGATATCGATACCCATCACGTCTGCGGAGTTTCTCTAGCTAATTTAATTTTACCCTGTATAACGCCTATACATATATAACGTACACACAAAAGGTAAAGTGACGTTAAACTTAACCTCGCAAATTTCACACAACATACGGCGTCTACGCAAAAAAAAAAAACAATCAGTTGGATCTGTTGAGTTTGATAAGTATGGAAAAATCTGAAACTTAAATCTTTGCAAGCAGTTTTTCTTAATTATATCTCTTAATAATAACTCATGTCAATGGTTATCTAAGGATTCTCTTGGGCTACTTGAATATTTTATGTTACTTGCTAAATCAAACTACCCAAATACCACCAAACCACCATAACCACCATACCATACCATAATATTTATCGAGATATAAGTAGACCTTCTTGCCCTCAAATTCTTCCATATTTTACCCAAAATCTATTTATGATTCCATTAGGTACTAGGTATCCACGTCGTAATTAGTACCCCAAATCGCAAAATGTTATTGTTAAAATATTAATTTACACATTCGGTGACCCTGTTATTTAGCGATGTATGAATAATATGTCTGTTAGCTTGTGAGTAATAGGTAGTTGCAAAATACATCGCTATGAATTGTTAATTCGTTGATCCCTTTACTTAATGACTTGTTTTATCTTAATAAACTGCAAGTTTTCGTTACAATTTAAATACAGGGTGTAACAAGACCCAGCACATAGCCATTACATACGCATTATGTACATTAAACTAAGAAATATTGAGCAAAAATGTTTGCTGGGAAAGTCTAGGAAACGACTTTTATTTTTGGTGTCAAAAATCGCTGTTTATGGTAGCGCGCTATATAGCCCACGCTATACGTTGTGCTTAGGGGTACATGTGACGGTACAGGAGTTGTGGGGTTATTGAAAGTTAACTTTTAACATTTAAAACTATTTCCAACTTTTTATTACAAATAACCTTTAATATCTTATCGCCCATCTACTTTATTAGGGGCAGTACTCCGGACAATTTGCAAAAAGATAGCAGCTCAAATTAGCTTCAGGCCACCACTCCACCTAAGAAGACTGACAAAAAATACTGTACTATAATTGCCCCAACCAATTTGTAGGTTTACTTCGCCTACAGCAGTTGTACCAGAGTCTGCAACCGGGGAACGCAACGTTCCGCATTTCAAATGTGAAGCGAGTCTCCAATGCGTCCGACGTGGTCGAGTACCTGCGAGCTATAGAAAAGCTGGACCGATGGAGCAACAAATATGTTGTGCTAGATTCAACAACACAACTAGCGAAAGCTGCACTAATTTTGCACGTACGTGACGTGCAACTCGGCCGCAGAAACTACCATTATTTCTTAAGCGGACTGGTGAGTAATTCCCCAGCTCGTTGTTAGAAAGCTAATTGTGAAATTTCAAGATCCCGACTTTGCAAGTTTGTGTAAAGTGGGGGAATTTCAATGTCATGAGAGAACAGTGAGCTTAAACCAGGACCTGCATCATCTTAAATGAAAATTTAATTAGAATGGTCCACAGTTTTGCTTTTAAGTGGTTATTTTCAATCCTTATAGACTTCTGCATAGTTGTTGACCGTTAACATTTTTACATTGAATGACAGACATTTTTTATGCACTCAAACGTTTAGTAACGAATATAAACCGAATTGCATACTTCAATGTATGACTTATCTTGTCAGCATTATTTTACTGGTAAAATTACTTTGTTTTATATGAAGGGATAATCTCAATGTCAGTTTTCAATCATTTATCTGGCAAAACTTTTCTGAAAATTCATGTGTTGATTCAGGTAATGGATGATCGCTGGGAGAAGGAAGTTACAGAATTCGGAGCTATTAACATTACTGGATTTCGACTGCTAGATTTTTCCCGTAAAGTAGTTCGTGACTTCATTGACGTATGGAGGAGGGAGACCATTTCGGTAAGTTCAGTTTTGTTGGTTTGTGCTTTTATAAGATACATGGGGTGAAAAAAATCAGTAAATTAACAAGCTCACACTCATGTAAACAAAGAGTTATCTCAAAAGTATGGTTACATAAATGATAGATATGTTAAGATTGTTTAATGAATGCCTTAAGACGGAGATATATGCCAGTGACCTTGAGTAGTTAGCTTGCGTGTTCCGTACTGAGCTCACGCAACGCGTTGTACTTTCAGCCAGTAATAGGACTCCCATCAAGGAGCGCTGTCCCCAATTTGACGCATTATTAATTTATTATACACAAAACAAAAGGTATTTTAATAAAACGCGTATACTAAAAGATCAATAATTAAATTACCTTTAAATTGGTGAAGGTTTCAGAAAAATACGCTTGGTAGATTTTGCCCCATTCTCAGTTTTTTATCCGCGTTAGATATAACTTTACAAATTAATTTCACTATGTAATATAAACATAATTTAAAATATTCACATATTAAATTATTGAGAAAATGCTCTTATTTAACATATATTTTATTCAAATCATTAACACTACTCGTTTAGGAGTGATCTTCAGTATAAAATCATTAAAAGTCGGTTATCGTCGCCTTAAATAAATCTGTGGGAACGTAAGAATATTTTTTCACGTAGGTTTAGGTAGACTTCGGTATTATAATTATAGAAAGATGAAGATGTAACAATTTTTTGACAAAGGCAAATATTATATTTAATTATGGGCAACGGGGTCTCCGTCGTTATATAGAATGGGATTAGGTACTTGAAATTTATTGACAGTGCGTCTTGGCATTTAATGGAGAGTCACACATTTGAGTCAGGGGGTGGGTATCGCTTTACGTGATAGAAATATTGAACCTACAAGAAATGGAACAATTTTATAATTTAGCAATTACATTTTTTTTATTTTATCGTAACCTCGTTTATTTACTCAGTTATAAACCTTAATTAAAATACAGAAGCTAACACTAAAATATATACCTATAGTATGTCTAAGGATATAATAAAAAAGAAATAAAAATGGGAATCTCATTGGGCATCAAAAAATTTGTCCGCATCAATGTCAATGGGAAAAGTTCCCAAAAGGCTCGCAGCATTGCCACGTTGCATGGCGTGGTTGGTTGGTTGCGGGTTCTCGGGTTGAACCGTATCCGGGCAAGGCACTTTCCAGGCATTCACCGCATCGGTCAAACATAGCACTTCAGAGTCAACCTTTGGGGTTAGGATTCTTGTGGTTAACTTTTTGGTTCTCTGGACCGAGGACAGGAATATCTAGTGTAGGATTACACTAGAAATTTTAGGGGACAAATGTTATAAATAAATATTACACATATTGAATTTCTAAATTAGACAAATTCTTTGGCGAATTTGGTAAAATTACATGCATTGCAGTCGAGAATAAGAATTAATAGTTATCCTCAGAACTCATGGCTGAGTTCCGCACACACAAATCCAAAAAAATATTTGCCATCTCTGTGGAGATTCACTAATGTAAGGTATAAAATGGCGCGTTACAATGGAACCTTACCTACATATTTTGAAACAGGCGCAGGCGGCGCTCACGTATGACGCAGTTCAAGTATTGATCGATGCAATTCTTCGTCTGATGCGGAAGAAACCTGACATTTTGCGTGCAACATTGAGACGGGCAAGTCTCAATAACAGCAAAATTATGGACTGCAACCCTAAAAACAAACTTATACCTTTCGAGCATGGGGAGAAGATTTCCCGGATGATTAAAAAGGTATGTAAATTGGACTTACCACTTTCCGTACCGCAGACTTCCCTACACAGCATAATTATGACTCCTTACGTTGTGTCTTCTAAGCTTACGTTATGAATGCTGACCATATCTCTATATTGACGATCATTATAACACACTTATTTTTCTGCAAAATACCGATAAAATAATGTATGTAAGTAATTTATGCAAGTGTAACAAACCTCTATTATCTGGAGTAATTTTACATTCCCTATTGCTCATGCGAATGATTGATATCAATTCATACATTTAATTATGATTGCGAGCGAATGTTCCGTTTTTCATCCGCGTTGGATACGCGGAGGTGTCGTCCTTGTGAATATGAAAAATCCGTACAATAACATTTGCCTAAAATAGATACATGCTGATTGTATTTACGTCGCTTCAATGGCGGAACCACATTGTTTAATGTGCTGCTTACACTTGACTTAGTTACTTGATTAAGTAAATTTTGTACTATGGATCTGCACATAAAAATACCTACCAACTGTTACCGATTAAATGCAAGTCTGTAACGTATATTTAATCAGTCACAAACAGTAGGAAGGTATTTACACAAATAATACTCCAGTTTCTTGACTAAAGTATGGCTCATATTCAACTAATTAATACCAAACGTGTAGGTTTGAATTTCTAATACATGTAGTAATGACGGCTAAATATGAGTAAAAATTATGGTCTATTAATAGGTAGGTACAGATCCGATAAACTACTGGATATTAAGAACATGACTGTATGAACTTGAAAACTAGCATAAATATTGAGTTTGAGAATAAACTGTTGATCTTTTTGACTGTCAAAATAAAGAAAAGCGAGCAAACCGTAAAAACCATGTGGAATGACTTTTCGCTTATACGACAAGTATCCTCTTCCTTTGTGCAAGCATAAATTGTCAAGGGACGAGTCAAGTTGCGGCGCTTGCCGTTATACATTGCTATGCTCAGAGTGTAGTTATATTACTTCAGTCTAACGTGGCGCCACTGGCGCGGTGTCGTCACATGGATAGCCGCGGTTTGCATAACACTTACCCCACGTCAAAATCCGTGACTGCTTGTGACGTATTATCTTTTACATTTTATGTTATATCTAATTACTATGAGTTCCGTTGTGCTAGGTCGAGCACGCAATAATGTTGGCACCAAATTTTAATTGAGCGGCATTATAAGAACACAGGTGCTAATACGGGTCCCGTCTTTTATATCGGATGTGCGCAGTGGGTGGGCTGAAGGTTCGGAGGCTCTGACGATTAATTAGGTTTCGTTGGGTGACGCGTCATTAACCCTCGCACTTGCTAACTGCCTCGATTCGTACCCTGTCTACCCAAGCGGGAAATATGAACCCTTCCCTTTACATTTTTTCAGCTTCCACTTCCGCAAAGCTGTGCTACGCGAGATATCATCTGTAATACGAGCGCTTAATTGATTATATAACTGACGATATTAAAGTGAAACACAAGGGATTCTTATATTTTGTTCTAGACGGAGGTTGATGGAATAACTGGCACTATAAGATTCAATGAATTAGGACATCGCAAGAACTTCTCTCTGCAAGTCATGGAACTGACCGTCGATGGTGATATCGTTAAGGTAAGACAAAATGTGAAAGCAAATATCAATTATTGTCACGAAATGATATAACAAAAAATGGTAGGACTTTTGTAATAAAGGTATGTAAGATCCTTGAGACCTTGAAACTGACTTTTTTTAAGATTCATTTAGCTCGCGCAGACAGTTTTACCCACCCACAGACGTGTTTTGAATACAGAGCCATCTAGTATAATTTTTTAGAAGCTCTCACTCAGCTTGAGCTCAGCTTCTGACTCTCAAACGCGTATTAAATTCACACTTTCGCTCTCTATCTGACTCTTGGAGAGAATACGCATAGAGGGGGCATAACGGTTTTTCCTTACGTGACGATTTCTAACAGTCAACTCCAACCGCAAGCCGCGCAAACAACAGGGGGCCTAAAATGGACGCTTTGGCAGAATCGTAATATGATCTGCGTACAATTCATACATCCCACAATTCATCTGTTTGACAGCTGCTATTTGACATTAGACTTCATTATAGCAATTCATAATTTGTGGACCATTTTACGAAACTCCATACAAAACTGTCAAACAGATGAATTGCGGGATATGAATAGTACCCAGTTCTCGAAAAATGGTTGGTGTTTTGCTTATTTAACTAGTAATGTTTGTAAAGTTAGTCGCACGGTCGCGCCATTTCTACAGAGCACAATTTTTGTTAATAGATCTAAAAATATAGAACGACTAACGTAATATTATGACTATTTTTTTAACTAGTCAAATTACTGTACTTCCAGACTAGGTACCTATAGGTACATACAAAAATAAATTTAGTTATCATAATATTATTATGTATCAATTTTCGTCGTCTCAAGCTTTATCTTAATACGAGTACTCGTACTTTATACTTTTCGGTACTGCTAACTATGCTAAATAAACAGGTGGCGACTTGGTACGACAACAAGGGCCTCATCCCTGTCACCCCCAGGTTGGCTCCGCTTGCCGCCCCAGGATCCTACGACCGCAATAAAACTTACATTGTGACCACCATCGAGGAGCCCCCATATATACTACGCGAAGATCCTGAAGACCCCGAATTTGACACTAACGAACCATACAAAGGATTTTGTGCAGACCTCACCAAAATGATATCGGATAAATTGGAAATTAACTGTAAGTAAGACATTCTGCATTTATAATTTTACATTACCTTTTTTATGAAATTGAACCTATTAAGGCCATTGAGATTTATTTATTATATTTAACTGACTTCAAATGGGGAATTGAACTTCTTATATGGAGAATGTTTGGTTATCATATCGGGCGTTTGTACCAAGTTATTTTATTACTCTTTCAATAATTCAATACTTCAACGTTCTTATTTGTGTCTAAAGATCCTCTCTCAGATAGAATGCAATTGCTTGTACAGTAATACTTTACAATCTATAAGTACTTTTCCCGCAAAGAATGTTCCTTTATGATCGATATGTTACGAGATGAGTGTTTGAAGCTCTGCCAGGTTGGAGTTAAGTTTGCACAGGGTGTAAAGGCATAGTTTGCACAGATCGATTTATTACCTGGCTGCGCATGGTTTATTTGACCAGAATCTAGCTTCACCTGTTGAATTAGCGGTGATGTTTTATAATTCTATAAAAACAGCATAAATCATGTTGATAGTAGATAATATTTTCATGCCATAGGAAATAAAGACAATCAAACAACAAAGACATCAGGTCTACACACGGTCAATAAATATGATTTTATATTACATAACAAACTATACTAAATCGTTCATATAGACTTGTAAGAGAAAAGTCACATATAACTAACCACTAGTTTAGTAGAACGCGTCATAGACCGGACAAAGTCAAATAAATCTTTGCTTACTATGCGTAGAGGGTGCAAAGTCAATTCAGTTCAGGTAGTGCTACGTTCGGGGGCCCTTGTGGATTGAACCTATCATATCATATAGGTTTTATGATATAAATTAAAATATTTTTTAATTACAGATGAAATAAAATTAGTCAGAGATGGCAAATATGGAAACGAGAATCCAAAAATCATTGGCGGTTGGGACGGAATGGTTGGAGAACTTATAAGAAAGGTATTATCCAAAAAAATCATGTTGAAAATTGTTGAGTTGTTGTGAATTATCAAAAATCATGTTTATGATTCTAATATCTTATCATAAATACATTTATTCCATTAACAACGCCAGCAGGCTTAGCATGAGGCTTTCTGTTTCTACTCTACTGTATAGAATACAAATTGCTTGTTTACCCTTCTCGGTAGAAAATTGTCAACTCTACACTGAAACGTCATTTTTGTCACTCTTCCGTCGACTAAACGGTTCTCTACGGTTCTCGTGCTAAGTAAGCCTGCTGAGAGTTTCAAAGCTGTCATAAAGTCTTTAAATCTTTAATAATGAAAGCTCGATTTCATATTTTCATAATAAAGGATAAGACGCTAAGAGTGTGTAGGTATGTATCTATAAGAAAGTATTATAAGAGTAGATGTTCTTGTCATTTTCAGTAGTTCATATCTACCGTAGTTTAAATACAGTTAAAGCATAGGGATAGTTCTTCTTTGTGTCGATAAAATTTTTATATACGTTATTAGATCGTTTTTCCGATTTACGCTACCTTTAAATGTGGGGCATTTTAAACATGTTTTCTAAGGTATAGATAAAGGTCTTTTTAAAATGTGTCGTACCTACATAGACTATTTAATTGGAAAAATAGGAGGAATATTTTGCTGATCTTTCATTTTAAAACTCGTTTCGTAAAATGTACCCAGTGTAAAACGATTTATGACTAACGATAAAGTGATAGAAATAGCACTGTATACCAACATCAACGTATCTCAACAATATCTTGAAGCCGTGGCAGCAGGTATGTCTTATTTGTACCTATACGTAATATTTTTGCAAATCCGATCAGGAACACGGATTATTCAAAAATTATTCGACAGCCTGGAACTGTAATTTAACAATTAATTTCGGTTATTTATTCCTTAAAGGCGCGTTCATATGACACGAATTTCGTCGCGCTATTCGCGTTCGAGCAGCCTTTGAATCGCACACGCGTCGTACAGTCGCCTCTACGACGTTGTTGCTATTGAAAATTAATATTATGTACTCACATTGTGACAAGAGGCATAAGATATGAATTCCAGTCTCTTAGAAGAAAGTGGCGCCTGCGGGACACGCGCGCAGTACCACGTCGTAACCATCGCACTCGTGTGTACGCGCTCATTAAGTAAATTGAAATCGGTTTTATCATTAAATAAAGACATTTACATACGGTACATAAATAATTAAACTGGACGATAACCGATAGCAGGTATACATAATGTAGGTACCTACATTGATTTATATCTCTTATTATGCAAAAGTAGTTTTGTAAACAGCCAACGGGGGATGAAGCCTGAAGAGTTTAACTTTCGTTTAAACCTACTACTTAGTTAGAGATACCTCAAATACCTACTGCTAATTAATCTATGTTAAGTTAACAACAAAGTTAACAATTGTTGAAACCTTTACCTTATAAATAGGATAGTGCACCTTGACCGTTTACGTAGGATACTTCTGACCACAAGTTTTTGACGCAGTGTCTCAACGCTTTATCCACGAATCGAATCACTAAGTGACTACTGCTACACTCGTAAAATGTATAAAATGTTAGTTTACACCAGAGCCATATATATACAACAAAACTTTACAATTACAATTTACAAGTTACAATTTACAAATTTGTGAATGCGCGATTTGTTGTTTGTGCTGTTGGATATTTGTAAGAGGTATTTTGAACACAGTTTAAGATACAATGCCAAAAATAGTGAGGGTCTTATATTTGGAGCAAAGTCCTCAGAAAGTCTTCCTCCCATTAAACCAGCAGGTAATATCTTAAATCGTTCAACAATTTAAATATCTCGGTTTATTGTCACCGCAAGCATCAATGATGATCTGGATGTAGAAAGGGAACGAAGAGCATTGGTGGTTCGATACAACGTGCTTGTCCGTAGAATTGCTCGTTGCACGCGTGACGTTAAAGTGACGCTTTTTAAAGCATATTGACAGATTTTTTACAAGTGCAGCGTCTGGTCAAATTTAAGGCAGAAAGCCATACATTTTCTTCGAGTTCAATACAACAATGCATTCAGGATGCTACTGGGGCTGCCACGCTTCTGCAGTGCATCAGGATTTTTTTCTGATGCGCACACTGATGACTTCGCAGCGATCAGACGTATGAGTGCCGCGTCGCTGCTTCAGAAGGTCCGGGGCAGCTCGAACAGTCTTCTGAATGTCATTGCGGGAATGATTGCCCACTCGTTCGTTCTTTGTCCATCCCGCATGTTTACAAACATAGTTATTAAAAGGTTAATGTAGTAAAGAAATTATGGATGTTTCTTCTGAAATAAAATTATTACTATTATTTATACAAGTGTCTGTACCACAAAACCCTAAGCCACAGAAAAACCTTACAAATATGTAAATAAATTGTTGTGTAAAGACTAAAATTTACATATTTGTCTTATGCAATATTTTCTAAATTTTAATATTTTTGTAGACTTGTAAATTTTTGCGGTATAAAGCCCAGTTCTGGTGGAATTATTTGAATCACATAAAAAGCAATTCATACTATCAGCATTGTTATTACTACTTGGCAAAGGACTCATTTTATCATTTTGTAAGAATGAGCGCAAACAGCCCGAGCCAACCTATTTTAATAAATTCACGCGGATTTAGTCTCAAGTTTAACGGCTAGAACACGCTAATCTGGGATCATGCTTAGACATTTGACACAACAGATTTTCTTGATATCAATAAATTGCACAGTTAAAATAAGTTGATAAATCTTTAAAGCTTACTACCTAACTGCATAGCGAATATTCTGGGTTCCATTGTTATAATCCCTTAGGAACATCGACCGAGGATAGGTCGGTTTCGCTATCTGGTGGCCAGTGAGCAATAAATATCTTTGTAAAATCCCGATGTCCCTGCAGCGTTATTCCAGAGGCTGTTATTGCCGGCTGTTTTCTCTATGTACCGGACTCCAATTTTTCAAATCAAGTTTTACAATTACCTTTATAAGCAAAAATTAATTGGTTTTTAAGTAGATGTTGCGTGTACAGAGATAAATAAATAATGAATATGAGTACCTAAATAATATAGCATTCTGAACCATAAATATAACTATTCTCACGGTGCCTTTCCATAGGTGACATGTTATTGATAGCTTATATATTTTTTTATTAAAAATCATCGACAAAGCAAACAGTGTTCATTATGTGTTCCTTTATTTGGTATTTATTTATAACTTTATTTTAACACCAGGGTGTTCAAAATGAAGTGAGTGAGAGATGAAGTGAGTGTGTGAGTCAGTTTGTGGTATGAGTTATTTTTATTTACCTCAGGAGATAAAAGATAAAAAAAACGCTCAGACATTGCGTAACTACATATTACCACTACATAACTCAGACTTTATAGCTAGAAAAGAAGTAGGGTCTGAATATGGGGTGTTGAATGAGAGTGAGCAAATCTGCCCCTTCCCTCGCTAGCAGTAATATATTCCAATGGATAAATTTGTAAAACGGGAATATTGTTATTGCCATTTGAATCAATTATTAATTCTTTCCGAGTTATACCTCTGATTAATTAAATTACATAGGTACTTTTAAATTATGATATTCAGGTTCTAACACTGTGGTAAATTTAGGTTTAGGTAGTGTACGAGTATGTTGTGATTAAAAACATTAGTTTATCAACTGATATTTTTGTTACTGACACTTATTATATACATTTTACGTTTAAACTCCTACCCCCTTATTACAAAACAAGATTTATATTTTGACATGGCTTAAACCATGCAGCCAGTTTTTGTAATAAGAACGTAACAGTGATTGAAATACCGTTCTTTATATAAAACTGAAAACTTAGTTCGGCACTAAGTTGTCAGTTTTGTATTAGGAACTTTACCATAGTCGGAATAAAGTTCGAAATTCAATAATGGCTCAATGTTTTAAACCTGGATCTGATGATAAACCTTGTTTTGGAATAAGGGGGCTATGGTTGAACTTCATTTAACCTACTAGGGTTGATCCACCGATTTTTAACAAGGGCGTGTCAGACTTTTACCGACTAAAACCCACCCGTGTTCCTTCCGTTGCCTGTGTGCCAGGTCCACGATATCCCTTTCGGACAAACTCGCAACCCTGGCAGGATACATGCATATGCTGGAACATATTCAGTTCAAGTGTAGGTACTAACGAGAAAAATGGATATCCATGTTTGTTCGGTCATTAAAATATCTACGACTAGATACATGCATATCCTGGAACATGTAATAAGTCGTAGATACATTAACGACCGAACAAACATGGATAACCATTTTTCTCGTTAATACCTACACTTGAACTTCACAAGTGCAGATGACTTTTATAATTAATCCAATAGTGAATATACCAAAATGTCCTTTACGATACGACTGTCCAAATGCATTTGAAAAACGTGTTAGACAATTCGAGAACATTGGCAATATTTGTCTGTTCGTAATTTTCCTTCCCTCGGACTCATAGATGACGTTATTCGTCTGTTATTACATAACATTGGACACGTTTTCCAAAAATATGGTATATTTATCAATAACAACTTAAAAAAAAAAAAAAAACTAACAATAATACTAACTAAAAACAACTAAGGCCCATTCCAGACACCCGTAGATCCACTCGCGTGTTTTACTATAGGTACCTGTTAGCTATATTATGTGCACAGTAACAGGCTGACCATTGGACAGGTTTCAAAAAAAGATGGTATATTTCTCAAAAACAACTTTGAAAACAACATAAATTAAAAGCAACTACAAACTAACACTAATGCTAACTAAAAACAACTAAGTCCCATTCCAGACACCCGTAGATCCACTCGAGTGTTTTACTATAGGTACCTGAACCCCAAGTGTAAGTTTGCAAGAGAGTAAACGTAACTATTTCGTTTGCGTTAAAATTTGACCGATAGATCATAATGCTAAGAGTTTAAGAGTGAGAATAAAAATCTTAACGCAAACGCACTAGTTACGTTTACTCACTTGCAAACTTATACTTGGGGTACTGTTTTTTTTTTTTTTTTCCTTCTGGCTTCGCACGGTTTGTGCATTTAGCCAATGTCAAGTTAGTTCTTGTATAATATTGATGAAATGAATTATAAATGCATGATGATGATATCCCCGCCTACTCCCCTTGAGTTTCAGTAAAGATGTGGCACTTTACTAAGTCCTCACGCGGACTTCTTGAGAGAACTTGAAGCGAAGTTGCACTGTTTTGTTTCATTTGCCTACACTAATGCACGTTAACAAACACTTAATGGTTAATAATCCACCATTATTACACATTAATATTCGGCTAAACACTAATTTTGGAAATTTAAACAAACTGCTGAACATGACGCTTCACTTTCCCGCCAAGAAGTCCTCTGGGGTACTGTTAGTTATATTAAGTGAACAGTAACAGGCAGACAGAGATGCTGTTTTAAATACTTGTACAGTCACGAGCACCAATATGTATACACTCAGCAACTTTTAAAAGTGATTTCCTCCAACTGTATTGATTGAAATTTTATTTTACAACGAACATAATATTTTGGATCCCAAGCTATTATGAAATAGATCTTTTCTCAAAATTACATTCGTTATTCCACGAGAAAATCGGTTTTGAATTCTCCTAAGCGTTTACATATTCGTGCTCATGACTGTACTTATATAAGGTTAAGGATAAATAGTCAGCATAGTGTTAACGTAAAAATCAATAAAGTTGCTTTATTGATTTTTACGTTAACACTATGCTGACTAGTACAAGTACTTATTCTAAATAAATTTATTTTTCAGGAAGCAGACATAGCTATTGCGCCAATGACTGTAACGTTAGAACGCGAATCCGTAATTGATTTCAGCAAACCTTTCCTTTCTTTCGACCTGAAGCCTAACAAGAACGTTGCGAATAATACTGGCGCAATTTTTAGTTTTCTTCAACCGTTATCAATGGAAATATGGGTAAGAAAAAACATTTTTAACATGCCGAAAACTTTTTGTAATAAACAATAGGGTATTTACTTTTTTTTAATTTTGATTTTTCGAATCCTACAATAATTAAGCCACGGTAAAAAAAAATTGTTTTGTTATCTTAAAAAAATGCCGAAATGCGTTTTAAAGTCCATTGTAGACAGAGACAGCACTGCTGCGATCTAACGCCACAACACAGGCACACCATAGTAACTTCGCGCCATTCAGTACAACTATCGTTTTGCGTGACAAGGATAGTAGAATAATTTAAAAAGCGTGTAACTTCTTCATTATATCACCGATTTTATAAAAAAAAACACAAATCGTTTTTTATTTGTTACACCTTTAAAAATAAGTATTAATTCATGTATATTTTTGATAGCAGTCAAATACACCTTAGTCCTATTGCACAAATTGATTTACTTATGTACGTTTCCAGATTTCCATCGTCTGTAGTCTATTCGCTGTGAGTGTGGTTTTGTTCATAGTATCTAGATTTTCCCCTTATGAGTGGCGAGTGGTTTCTTTTACGGATTCACAAATTACGGACCATTCCGACGTCGCAACCACAAAGGTAATCAAAAAAACATATTATTAGTTATTTTGTTCTTTGTAAGCATTCTTTTTGGTAGTAAGTAATTGTATGAACATTTGTTAAAACTTGCACACGATGTTTCAGACCACCGTGGTGAACGAATTTAGCTTTTGGAATTCTATGTGGTTTTCGCTGGGCTCTTTTATGCAGCAAGGCAGCGACATCAACCCCAGGTCAGTGAATATTTGATTGTCTAAAGTAAAAAGTAAATTAGTTCATCATCATCATGAGCCCATAGCAGTCCACTGCTGGACATAGGCCTCTCCAATTGTACGCGATTCAGCTCGATTATCGGCAACTCTCCTCCATATGCTACCAGCCACCCTGCGAAGACTAGCTTGAGGGCGTCCTACCTTACGTATGCCGATTCGCGGTCTCCACTCAAAAACACGTCTACCCCCCAACGGTCATCGCTTCTACGGCTAATATGGCCGGCCCATTGCCACTTGCTTATTCTGTGAGCATGTCGACAACTTTAGTTCTCTGCCGGATCACCTCGTTTCGGATTCGATGCCTCAGAGAGACTCCAAGCATAACCCGTTCCATAGTTCGCTGAGCGACCTTGAATTTATGGACCAGCGCGGTACCGTGAGTGTTCACGTTTCGGCTCCCTAAGTCATAACAGGCAGGACGCAGTAATTGAAGACCTTCGTCTTTAGGCTCTGTGGAATACGCGACGAGAAGACTCGATGAAGCTTCCCAAACGCTACCCAGCCCAGCTGAATTATTTTGTTAATCTCAAAGTTGTTCTTACCAAACTGCAGAGTTTTCCCGAAGTAAACGTATTCTCGAACAACCTTGAGAGCACCGCCATTGACAGCAATCGGTCTCGGAGTGACGTGTTCGTTGAACATAACCTGGGTATTGTCCAAGTTCATCCGGAGACCAATGCGTACAGAATAATCAATTAAGCCGTCCAGCATCTGCTGCAAGTAATGCAGCGATTCAGCCAGTATGACGATGTCATCTGCAAATATCAAGTGTGAGAAGTTCTCGCTGTTGATGTTGGTGCCACGTCGTTCGCAGTTCAGAATCTTAAACACATCCTCAAAAACGTAAAAAAAAAAAACTGGGAGTTTACGTCCCCTTATCTTACCCTTCGACGCAGTGGTATATGTTCAGTTCACTGATCTTGAGTTTGGACGGTCATTGTCTCGTTTTCTTAAAGCTATCTCAGCACTTGCATGTATGTATAGTTGACTTGGCATCGCTGCAGATACTCCAAAATAGACCAGATCTCGTTAAAGTCAAAAACCTTCTCATAGTCCACAAATGCAAGACATAGAGACCGATTATACTCTTTGGAATTCTGTATAACTTTTCGCTCTGTATCAAAGTCAAAATATGTGTTTCTATAGGCACGTATAAGGCACTTTTGAACGTCAAAATTTACAAAAAATAGAATTGATTCTAGTCGCCCCTTCAAAAAGGTAGTTTAGTATGGAGAAGAATGAGCAAGAAACTCCATCGTTATTCTTTTAAAATGTTTTACAATATTTTGTATAGGTACATTATATAATTACATGTGAATACGATGGACGATGTAAATATAATTACTATACCACGATACATAATGGGTAAAAATAATTAAAAAACAAGCACTGACACATAAATTAATAATGTGATAGATACATGGTACTGACATATTTACAAACATTGTAAAAACATACGCTTTCCTAAAAAAGATAAAGTAATCAGTCAGTGTGCATACTAGCCATGGCACTTGCTTATTTAATAAACCAATCCTTTACTGAATGAACCGTCCCCAATTTGCTAATGATCTCAGTAATCAAACCAATACACAAAAAATATTCTCAGACTGACTGTAATAATTATCGACCCATAGCTCTTCTGCCTACCTTTTCAAAAGTTTTAGAAACCGCTATGACGACTCGCCTGTATTCTTCTGCGAAAGATTTGATATATTTAACGACAGTCAAAATGGGTTCAGAAAGAATAGATCAACAACCAACGCAGTCTATAGATATATGCAACAAGTTTTAAATATCATAAATGAGAAGAAATACGCTATAGGCATTCTCTTAGACATGAGCAAAGCATACGATAGAGTTCAATATAACACCCTCTTAAATAAATTGGACGGCATAGGTGTACGTGGCATAGCGCATAAATGGTTCACGTCGTGCCTCGAAAACCGATTACAATATGTAGAAATTGAGCACTACAGCCATAGTACTAGAGAAATCACTAATGTAAAATCTGAAAAATCTAATATAAATAAATCTATACCACAAGGTAGCGTAATCGGATGCATATTATTTGTTATCTACATCAACGACCTCCCCAAAATAGTAGATGCTGTAAGCGTCTTATTCGCAGATGACATTTCAATTGTATTTCCATGCACAAATAACCTGACCCTTAACAATGATATCCATCGAATTCTATCTGACATATCTACTTGGTTAAACGAACATAACCTTGAACTAAATTTCACTAAAACTAAAATAATGCAATTTAGACCTTATCAAAAACGACTTCTTGAAATAAATTTTACCTATAGTAAAACTAAATTAGGCAGCGTTGATAATTTTAAATTGTTGGGCTTAATATTGACACTAACTTTAATTGGAAATCTCTTATAGCACACATAAGTAAAAAAATCTCTAGATTCTCTTATGCTTTATAGGAATTAAAAAGATCTACGGATTTCAAATCTGCTAGAGCAGCCTATAACGCATACGCGCACGCATGGCTCCGTTATGGTATAATGCTTTGAGGTAATAGTACGAACGCAGATAAGCTGTTAACGCTACAAAAAAGGTGCATACGAATCTTGACGAATATAGGAGGTATGGACAGCTGTAGACCATATTTTACAGAACACAATATCCTTACACTCGCATCTCTGTATATTTTTGAAATATATTTGTTTGTTAAGAAAAATATGTCACTTTCCCCTTAAATAAAGATCATTACTCCCAGCCACGAAACTTGCGACACCAAAACGATCTAGCATTACCGGTTTCAAAACTATTTATTTTCCATTCAGGCCCTTGCGTAATGTGTATCAAGATTTATAATAACATTACAAAGTCTTTAAAAGAAATACATAGTAACAATATATTTAAAACAAAATTGTTCACTTATTTGAACCAGAAGCTACTACACATTGAAAGAGTTTTTTGAAGAAAGGAAAAAAAAATAAATAAAAAGTAATGGAATAAATGGCTTACCATTGTTTTGTACCTATACATACCTACATATTTAATTTATTTCAACTGATTCATTTTATTTTGATTTTACTTATTTTTAATTATTTAATTCAAATAAATAATATAATTTGAAAGCTACAGTAACAATAAACAATAATTATTCTATTCTATTGATTTGAAATTGTAAATTGACACAAATGATATAAAATGTATTGTATTGTAATGTTATTTATTATTTTTTAATTTTGTTTTCGTTTTGTTTTGCAGTGCCCTTACAGGGTGCATGTTTGAAACTTTTATTTCTTATTCCAATCTCTGTACAACATGTTTGCAATAAACTGATTTGATTTGATTTTCAAGTAAAGGTAATCACAGAATGTAAAATCAATATTATAAAAATAGTAAATTATACAATTATAGCAACCAGATTGATTTTGTCTAGCCTCTAGATTGTCCTATGGAGATTAGAAAGCTTGGAAACATGCTGGTCTAGCAGCATGTTTAATTTTTGTTTTATCTTGGATAGAATCCTCTAATTTGTAATATCCATATTTACAAAGTGTGGATGTGGTCTATGGTGCTGTATCTTCCTCGAAACCCGGCCTGCTCCACTAGCTGAAACTGGTCGAGTCTTCTCGCTAGATGATTCGTAACGCGTCTTGAAACCAATTTAAATACGTGAAATTGGTGTGTAATTCTTTAAAGGGTCTTATCACCCTTTTTATTAAAGAAGAGAATCACGCTTCTGGAGGTAAATTAGATCGTATATTCTTAACATAGAGGTAGTATAAAATTAGCTAATCAGCTTATTACCAATCTAATTCATTACTGTAGTTAGAACCATTTACTTTCATAATGTCTGTTGCATACTAAAAGGAATAATAAATCATTTTGAAGATAGAAACTAATGTTGTGAATATTTTAGGTCAATATCCGGCAGAATTGTGGGCTGCGTGTGGTGGTTTTTCACTCTGATAGTGATATCATCGTATACGGCTAATCTAGCTTCATATCTAACACTGTCTCGCATTACGGAACCCAGCCAGACCTACAGTAAACTAGCTACGTGCCCAGAGGTAACGTAATTTCTATTGACATAAGCAATCCTTTAATGCATGTAGGAAAAGTGGAAAGCGAGGCTTGATTACCTATGCCAAAATACCCATTCTCTTAAGAGTTTAGTGAATCTTAAGTTGTCAAAAAACAGTCAGTTTTCATTTATTCAAGCTAACTAAACAGTAGTATCTTCTCCAGGATACTCTTGAAACGCCAAACGCCAATACATACCCTCAAGATTCGCCTGTTGATGAGCATGGGTGGCTTGCATTCCTCATGGACCGCTCCGCTGTACCTCAAAACAAACCTTGTGAGATGATCGTCACCCTTACTAATACTGGATTTAAGGATTTCGCTGTCGGTGTTCCAAAAGGATCCAAGTTACGGTGAGCATTTTTATGTTTCTTTGACTTACGCGACACTTTTACTCATATGCGAAATGTGCGCGCGATATTTTTATGGCGAATGTTTTGCGAATTATTCTTTCCTAAGCTCTTAAAAGCGTTTCAGAGTGTTTTCATTAGAGAGTGTTTTATAGGGATGGCGTCAATATGGCCTTGCAATCGCTGAAGGAAGAGGGTGAGATACCGAAACTTGTTCGTAAATGGTTCACCAAATCTGAATGTGATGTCTCTGACACTGTGAGTAAAATCTTAAAATATAATAATCATCAGTAATTGTTCGTATTATTTTATTGTTTAGCGTTCATTCTGTTGATATCTTTTTGAAATCACTTCGATGTCCGTTCGTCCGTTACGCGCAAACTCTCTAAAACTATTTAATCATCACTCTCTTGGCCTTGAGATAGTTTGAAATGTAGCTTAAAAACAGCATGTTAGCTCTATTAAAGTCGTAAAGTATAAAACCTTTGAGTGCAATACGGGCTAAAAATGCCTTTAAAAAAAAAACATATTTGATAATTGGCACATGTTCCTACACATCATATTTCCGTAGTTCAAAAACGCTGGAACGCGGCATAGACAGCTGGAACAGTGGTGCCATGGTAAATCTCTAAATATTATAAATCTCAGTTGTTTTTCCGCTTAGTTCTTCTAAAATGCACAGTGGGTTCTGATGTGGTTTCCACTATCTTGTATTTATTCCGATAGGTTTATGTATTCATTCGCTGACAGACAATGCACAGCCTAAATGATTAGTATAATGTAATAAATTTCAATAATTAGAATCAATAGTATGTAATTAAATTTAATAATAATAATTCGATATATTATACAATTTGCAATGCCCTTACAGGGTGCATGTCTCAATACTGTGTCATGAAATTTTAATGCATGCCTACTAACCAGTGTTTTACATGTTAGCAAATAAATAAATAAACCGGTGGGTCTCGAAGCATGATATTTAGCACGAGATTTCCTTATAAATGTAACATGAAAATAAGCAGTAGAAGGATTTTTGAAAATTCTACCCCTAAACGGGTTAAATAGATGAAAGTTTGTAACGAAGTTCGTCAATTTCGCCGATGGAAAGTCTCATCAGGGACACATTTTTTTTTTGGGTTGTAAATTATCAAATAACTTCTCCCGCTCTGGGCGGAGCCTCAGACTTTTACTGACTAGAACCCACCCATGTTCCTTCCGTTGCGTGTGTCAGGGCCACGATATCGCTTTCGAATAAACTCGCAACCCTGGCAGGTATTGGCTCTATCGGACCCCGTCAGTTGGTGCGGACATATCTTTGCGGCGCGCGTGGAACACAACGCGCCGTTGACCCGGGCCTGGTCCTTATCGGACGGTGAGCTACCCATCGCTCACCGTTCGCAAGCCCGCGCCTACGGTGGCCGGAAATCAGCTTACGACTCCCGACGCCCCGGGCGACTCCTGCGGCACACATGTCATTACAGAAATCCCGATGTTTTGACACGTCGCTACGTCAGTAGATCGCACCAGCGCTACATAGAGGCAGGTCTCTAGTAATAATTAAAATAGAAGAGTTGTCTCCTATATCGTTGTTTGCCTACATTTTAATCTAAGCTATGTTGAAAAAGGTAATATTTATCAGGTATAACTTTGTGGTAGTCACTAACGACAACACATCGAGCTAACGTTTGCAGGTTAATCTAACCTGGCAAAGTATTATAGTGTGTGTGGCTTTACGTACAACACAAAAACACAGAGGTCCACTGAAAATGTACAGGTTGATGTGTCGTGGTGCGTACAGGGGGAACTCTTTCTGCGCAAGTCTGTCTCGCGCTTGGTCGGTTTTATGCAGATACATCTTTTGTTATAATAATAATATGTATGTTTTAGGAAATTAAAGGATCTGAGTTGACGCTGAGCCAGGTGGCTGGCTTATTCTACGTTCTAGTGGGAGGTTTGTCCCTGGCTTTGGGGGTTGCCTTGATCGAGTTTTGCAAGCATGGTCGCGCAGAGGCGGCGCGGGCTAACGTGCCACTTCGGGCTGCACTTCGGGCCAAGGCTCGCCTTGCTTCTAACGCAGAACGCAAAACCCAATCCCAACGCGGAACTCAACGCGAACATGAGCGCCTTGGATGGAATGGCGGAGCTTTCGGAGGAGTAAGTATTACTTATTAATATTGATATGAATCTTTACTTTGTTTAAGCCTAATTTAAATACAGAATTCTAGTTTACCACAGTCTGTGTAGGGATTTATACTGGTAGCACACTGCCGCTGCGATA
Organism: Tiliacea aurago; assembly: GCA_948098905.1. Taxonomy (NCBI): domain Eukaryota; kingdom Metazoa; phylum Arthropoda; class Insecta; order Lepidoptera; family Noctuidae; genus Tiliacea; species Tiliacea aurago. The sequence continues at coordinate 22,986,239 of OX402576.1, forward strand.
ACATTAAGTATCATTTACACGATGAACCTTCTCGATCTGAATAGCCGATTATATCGATAGAATATAATAAACTTGACTCGTGTAAAGCCTTGTTATGTTGTTCATACAAGGACAGTTTCTATAACGTTTGGGAGTCGAGAATGTCAATGCGAGACTCGTGGGCTAGAAGCGATGGACGATTTAACATACGATTTTAAATAATACAGAGGGTACATTTTCGAGAAAGGGCAGTAAGGATTGTATGATATGTGGCTAGATTGGTACAAAAGAGTAATTTAACCTTTATACGAAACTGCATCGATTGCCATCATAAAAATAAAACGTGAGAATTGAAGATTTTCTAGCTGAACGTAGGTAAAAAAAATCCAAAATCTGTGAATGCACTTAGCATCATCATCATTTCAGCCGAAAGACGTCCACCTCTGGACATAGGCCTTCCCCAAAAGAAGGGGGGGTTCCATAATCGCCACGCTTGGCAGACGGGTTGGCAAACGCAGTATGGTCTTAAAATGCATAGAGAACGCTGCTGCCCATTCTCTAGTAAGTCCCTTAGTCGCCCTTTACGACACCCACGGGAAGAAATAGGGTGGTGCTATTCTTTACGTCCGTCACCACAAGGACACACTAATGCACTTAGAATAGGTAAGGTTAAGGTACACACGGCTACACATTAAGCTACACATATCCGGTATACGCTGACCTCTCATTGTACCGAAATCCTATACAATGCAAGATCAGCTTATACTGGAATTGTATAGCTTGAAGTGTAGCCGTGTGTACCTGCCCTTTGAATCCCGTCAAAAAAAACCGTCCGGTAGAACTTACATGTTTATCAACGCAAATACTAAATGCTTATTATCGTACGTATTTAAGTGCGATAGATCGCCTGGTGATTCTCTCTCACACGGCCGTATGGACGCGTGAGATACTCGCCTCTCGACGGTGGAGATACCCGCCTCGTGTAATCGAGGTTTGACAGTTGCTGATCGTACCTACTACATTTCACGTTTCTACTACAAAATTTGATAAAATCAATATTTTACCAGCAGTACTACACCCCCGCGAACCAGATCGGCCAAGAAGAGACGGCTCTGCATTCCAGCTTCACGCAAGTGTGATCCGCGGCCCGGGAGGCGACGTCCCGCCGTCGTCCATCCCACTCCAAGCAAAGGTCCAGCTCGGTCGACCTCTATCAACTGTAAACAACACGGCAATCCACATGACTACAGTACCCCAAGTGTAAGTTTGCATGAGAGTAAACGTAACTATTTCGTTTGCGTTAAAATTTGACCGATAGATCATAATGCTAAGAGTATAAGAGTGAGAATAAAAATCTTAACGCGCTAGTTACGTTTACTCACTTGCAAACTTACACATGGGGTACAGATCACCCATACTGAACACGAACTTAACGGCTTTTGCCTCTGCTCTAGATATGATTCAACATAATATACAAAATCAATGTTAAGCTTTTACTAAAGCATATATAACACCGATTTGGAACAATACTTTGAAAGACCCCGGCTATGGGCTTAAAGTCACTGTAAGTTAAAATGTAAATAAATTTAGATATAACTTCTAAAGTAAATTAACTACTTTTACGAGCACTGTACTTCTCCTATTACGTTTTGAAAGTTAATGCTGAATGAACAACACTGTACTATTTTCTTTTCCATTTCTTTCTTAATATTACGACCTTCAAAGGATTACATGAGAAGTAATATGACAGTATTATCTTGTTAGATTATAACGTGTCATTTATTTAAATTCACTTAATTAGCAGCACAGGATGTTACTATTTCCAAGAAAGATCTTATTGTGACTAATACGGATTTGTTTAATCTAACTAATGCATTAAATTGAGAATACCCAGCATTTATAAACATAAAATTATACTTAAACATTTTTATTCCAGGTTAATAACGTTAGTGATTGGTTATTATCCAAAAAGCCTGGCGTATTTTACAAATTAGATGAATATCAGGGTCTTATAATTACGTGTTTAGTAAGTAAAACTTTTTTAATTAGGTGACATAATTTAAAATCCTGTAATTCTAAAAGTTATACCAGGTAGTTAGATAAAGATAAACGTTAATTATGGCTAAGTTACCGCTGTGAGGGCGCAGCGGTACTCCAGTCGTTGTAATTAACGACTTCATTTGACTGCAGAGCGTACTAAATATTCGCAAGTTACGACGATACGTTTTTGATTGAAATCACGATCTAATGTAGGCACGTTATCGTTTAGCTGCAATCGTACAAAAGACGGTTGTAGAAACGGAACAGAAAGTTAAAATTGAATAGGGCATTGCATGGCCTAACCCCGCCTGTTATTTCAGTACATCTAGCACCACGCCAATGAAGATTTTAAGATCCTTCGTCAATAAAGGTTTCATGGCCTACATGAATAAACGGATAAACAGACGGGTCATAAGAGAAGACGGACTGATAAATACTATCTACGTATTTCTATTAAAAGTATGAGATAAACTAATTCGTAACAACCTTTAGAAGAGGTGAATTTTACTCACATAGGTACTTATAATGATTCCAGCGGTATACAACATTTGCAGTTGATGATTGCTCAAATGCAATGTGCTCATTACAATTCATTTGTCATTACCGTTAACGGCTTAACCGTGTCCATCTCTGAGAGTATTTACATAATTGATGTGCAACAGGCATTAGCAGCTAGTTATTTAGCAGTTACCGTAATCACATGAAGATGCATGCATTTTTTTTAAACACAAGACTAATTTTGTGACATTCTTTTTCCATGTCATAATGAAAGGCGTGCATTGGCGTATTTTGTGCACATGCTACGCATGCTATTGTGTAACTTACGCGCTTTATGCGTGCACTGCATGGTTGTAACTTAAGCTATGTTACACCCATGCTATGCATGCATCAGCATAAGATATTATTGTGCATCCTAAAAACGTTTAGTCATCGTGTGATTCATGTAGCTTACTGATTTTTACCGTTAGCATTATATTATAAGCACCATATAACGATAGATAAATATCTTATCTGTGTTTCTGGAATTCAAAATAAAAAGTAGTTAAAATATCGACGTCTGTATCACATACCAGTTCTATTAAAATAAAACATAGATAATGTAATTCTAAATTTTAAAAAGGGTAGGATAAGTTGCTGTGTGATAATGTTATCATTAGGTAGGTAAAATAGAACAAATTATAACACACTATCGTTGTTTTATAATCATTTCAGAGTTCTTTTTTGTTGATATTATCTATAAATATTTTATGTCTTAATAGAAACTGTAGGTCTACTTCTAGTTTCAGAATTTGTTTGTCTCTTATCTACACAAACTATGTCAGTTTATGATTCATATATTTTATGTACTACCTATGTTGAGCAGTAAATGTTGTTTGTTACCTATAAATTATAATAAGACGAATAATTGATAATGCCAAAGGCACTTCTAAGTCATATCAAAATTATAAACGGCAGTCAAACTATAAGGAAACCATAAATGTCTCCTGGTTTGATTTTCAAATTATATGTATTTTATTTAGGAACTTTCTTTGACGTATAGCTTCTTAAATTAATTACGCTTCCGTCCTAAAGCTATTTTGATAATTTAGAAATACCATTAGCTGATAACTTCGCGCTTGTCCGCCGATTTTGTTTTTCCAAAGTAAACTATTGGTAAATGAAACATAAGCTCGAAGTTTTACTAAATATTGTGCCAAAAGAATCAACATATAATTCCGAATGGTTTTTACAGCGCTAATAAAATTATTGACAGTGTTATTGTAAAGCAAATTAAACAAAATGTGCGGTTAAATCCGTCCGTCGGTGAAAGGCTGAACTTTACTCCGGCAGCGGTGTAAAGCCCTTTTAATTAAAAATAAATTGAAAAAGATTCACAATTTTTAGCTAACGGCGGTCGGTTCTCAAAATAACACAAGTACTGCAAAAAGTTCCGACGTCAATAAATTCTAAAAACCATAAAATGTTATTTGCACCATAAAATATATAAAAACCATGTTTTACATTTTTGCATCTTACTCACTGCGATTCTATTCCTAAATATTTACATTAAAGTATTCTTCAAACGACTGATTTACATAATCGTTTCATGAACGTAGTTTAGGTTTAAGGCATATTTCAATAACATTATGTTAATCGTACATGTAATCGAATGTCTAATTTTAATGGTATATCTGTGCAATCACCTTCCAGATACTAGTTATAAGCTTAAAGGCTCAAGGCTCTTTTAATCTGTAGCATAACGTCATAAATAGTGAAAGTCTTACTCTACAAACATTCCTTCGCACAGTCGACATCTAGGTTAGGACGAGTTTTATAAATTCAAGTACATTTGCGAATTTATTGCTACCAAAATGAGGTATATTTTATAATATTATTTAGTAAACATTCCAGAATGAATGACTAGCCAAGTAACACGATCTATCGTGATATACCTACTTATACAATACAGTGTGGAAAGTCATAACGCTGCATTGCGATGAACTGCCTCCAAGCTGAAATAATCTCTCCTTAATTAAGAATTTCATTAAAAAAAGTCTGCGGCGCTTACGCTGGACCAACGGCCATTGCGAAGGCACCGTGTAAGTGGCACAATGTATGATGAAGACAAGCATAGTTAGAAAATCGAAATTGTTTTTCTTCTTTATATGTCGATGGACTTTGATTTAACTATTTTATATTGTTTAGGCCCAGTAGGTTGCCACGTTGATAACCAAAAATATTTTATGCCTACATCTCCATGGATTCTTTGGATACTAGTCTAACCATATCAGTCATTTTGCCAATCCTAAAAGTAAATAATTATGACCTTATGATTTACAGTTTCTATGTATATGACGTCATGATACAGGTCGCCTTTTGAAACCTAAACATGAATTTAGGTAACTATTACCACACATTTATATAGTTGTCGTAACATAATTACTTTTACGTGATGACTATCTACCATATATGTTTGTTATAATAAACTATAATAAAGTACTTGAAAAATGATCTATTGGTGTTTTATTTCAATCGCCCAAATTGTTAGTTTACTTAACCATTACTTATTCATTGGCCCAAGTAGATAACCCAGCCAATAATATTATTATTTGATGAAAAAGTACATAATTTAATTTCAGAATATTTACAATTATTTTCTTAGCTTCTCTTATCTCATCGCTTTTTGTGAAAATATACAACGCTTTTTGTGAAAATATACATCGCTTTTTGAGAAAATATAAGCGGGAATGTAGGCGAGATCATCCACTGGTCCACTGCGTGTGCGTCCCACGGCCACGCTGCGTGGGAAATAAATGAACCACGCAGCTCGAGCGCAAACTCTCCGTGCACATTTTACGCAGCTATCAGCTTGAAAGAAATAGTTATTATTAAATATACAATATTAGTTTTAGTATATGCGAAACCCGAAACACGTGTCTAATATTTTTATGTAAAGAATCTATGTACAAAATTTCAAAACTGTATCATGAAAAATCACAAAGTTATAAGGTTGCTAAGTTACCGGGTTGTCCGTACAAAAACATGCTAACGGCGCCCCCGCGCCTCCAGGGTCGTATTGCGCTAATTGCGTTAATTAAATTTCAGCTCATAAAGAATAACTTTGAAAATGTTTGACATTTTTTTTTATTTCTATTGTTTTTTCTAATTCTTTAGTTTAAATCATAACAAACGTGTCACCGCACTACGAGGGTCATTCCATCATTCACATCCATTATCTGTGTCTGTGTGCCTAGTACACACACACCTGCACCAGCTCTGCGACACGGCGCCGCCGCCGCACCGACACTCAGCGGCACGGGCGGGCGGGACGATTGGCGGCGCGGCGGGATCAAAAGAATGGATTAAACGTGTACCGATCAGCTTACTTGGTCTAGTGATGTGTAGAATTCAATTGGAAACATTTGATTTTTATTAGTAAAATTTTTCTTAACAGTATAATTATCTAGGTATTATTAAAAAAAATGTTGCCATGTAGTTTGTTATCACCAAAAGAATCTGTGCCTTTGATAAATATATACCCTTTCCGTAACACGCTGTATACAGGGTGTAAAAGAAACTGCGTGCCATAGCTTAGGGGTAGGTTCAGTATCGATAAAGGCACCCAGGAAAAACAAAAAAAATTAAAACAAGAAAAGTATTGCAAGATCAACCTAATTTAGTACCTACTAACTTAAAATATCAATCGTTTAGAATAATTTTTTTATTTTTGTTTTATTTTTTATTTGTCCTGGCTTCCTTTAATGATACTGAACCTACCCCTAAGCTATGGCACGCAATTTCTTTAACACCCTGTATATTCTTCCATTTGAACTACACATACAAGTACACACAATCAATATAGTATTAGTAACAATGACTTAAAAACTGTTAGTAAACTTTTTCAAACTCAAACAACCAAAAATGCCGTGGCACAAAACACGTTGGCACGTGCCTCCTTAACCAGTGCCTTATAAAAGAACTGTCCACTTTGTCTCATAATGTTTCTAGGATGCTGTTGGAGCTTCTTAAGACGGAGATATGTGCCAGTGACCTTGAGTGGTTAGCTTGCGTGTTCTGTACTGAGCTCCGCAACGCGTCGTACGTTCAGCCAGTAATAGGACTCGCCCATCAAGGAGCGCTGTCCCCAATTTGACGCATTATTAATTTATTATACACAAACCAAAAGGTATTTTAATAAAACGCGTATAGATCAATAATTAAATTATCTTTAAATTGATGAAGGTTTCAGAAAAATACGGTTGGTAGATTTTGCGCCATTCTCAGTTTTTTATCCACGTTGGACATAACTTTACAAATTAATTTCACTATGTAATATAAACATAATCTAAAATATTCACATATTAAATTATTGAGAAAATGCTCTAATTTAACATATATTTTTTCAAATCATTAACACTACTCGTTTAGACGTGATCTTCAGTATAAAATCATCAAAAGTCGGTTATCGTCGCCTTAATAGAGCTTGTCTTACTGAAAAATATCTGTACGATACCATTTACCATCTCTGAAGTTCGCAAAAATGCGGAATAAATACAGTTGACCAAGGTTTCTGTTAATCATCATCTCTAACTAGCACAGTTTTTTTTTAATCAGTCGAACCCCTATGCATAGATTTCTACAATCAAACTTAGTGAACTAAGAAAATGGAAAAAAGGCCTTCCAAGGTGCGAACTATGAAGAACCTTCGGGGCGCGAGTCCAAATCGTACTTTGTCGGTTTTTTATATATTATTGTATGGAAAACAAGACCACCTGCCAGATGGTAAGTAGATACCAAGGAATATACAAGGAATATATTACTCTATAACGAAAGGTAGTTACTGATGACTGTCAGAATTGATAATGCCAGAGACATCGAGTGAGTTACTAATCTAGACAAAGTGCTGAACATAGAAATATAAATAATTTGCTTATTATGTAGATAAACAGATTAGATTAGATTTATATAGAAATAGTCCCGATACATGAAACACATGATGAAACATGTCCCGGGCTGAAATGGCCTACAAAAAATATCCTTCAAATCTGAATACTACAGACATATGCACAGAGAATGCTCTCCTTTCGAGTATGTTCGTACCTAAGTATCTACGAAGTAATAATGTATCTTGAGTGAATAGAATAAAACACCATTCTGACTGATACACGTTACGAATAGGTTATTTTGGAACTAATTACATTTCCGTGCATTTAATTAAGGATCACAATATCGTTGATGAACCAGCCCATTATCTACTGCCCTTCATTGAAGCATTACAAACTGATAATCGAAATCGAACTGAATACCCCCGTGTCCTAAACAAAACGACCGTCGCGTTTGTTTTGTTCGGCGGACCCGAACGAGTGGTCGCGTCGACAATGAGCGCCTTCCGGTTTTCCCCGCATATTCGTGCAACGAGCGCGTTGGTTAGAACACGGCCTACAAAAGATTTCGTGATACACTATTATTAAAATATTGTGATGGAATATCCCAACTATTAATATACAGGGTGGCCAGTTCATAGTGGTTCAAAACGATTTTTTAGCAGCGTATCACCAAGGGCTTTCCGAAAATGCCCCATTTTTGATCAGCGATTCCGTATATAGGAAAACTTAGTTAAGAAGGAAACATTTTGTTCATAAAATACTTTCCAGATTTTCAGTCCCTAAAATTAAATCAAGAAAGTGTGGTAAAGACTCCGCGATGGTTTTAAAAACCGTTATGGACCAAGGCTTTGCTTTTTTCGGTTGTTCATTTCCTACAATCTAAGAGATCAATCGCCAAAATCAAGCAAATTTCCCGCTTTAAACGTAATTAAAGGTTGTTTCTATACATTTTGAGTTTAACTCACCTAAGCAAATAAAAGAAAACTCGAAAAAATTATCGTTAAAAATTCATCCATTTTCATCTAATCATCAGTAAATTCCAATTACCACCAAATAATGTTCGTGAAGTACCGGTTATTTTGGTGGCTTTGGCACGCTAACGGTCCATAAGAATTATACATACTAGTGGGAAGTCTTTGCCACACTAGTTTTATAAAAATTTGGAGACTGAATATCTGGAATTAATTTCCTCGAACAAAATGTTTCCGGAAATCCGGAAGGCGGCCTCTGTCGACGCAATCACGCGTTCGGGTTCGCCAAATAAAATGAACGCAACGATCGCGTTGGTAAGGACGCAGCCTACAACAGATTTCATTATAAGTACACTATTATTAAAATTTTGTGATGGAATATCCCGACTATTAATATACATGGTGGCCAGTTCCCAGTGGTTTAAAAACGATTTTTTAGGAGCCAAGGGCTTTCCGAAATAGCCCCATTTTTGATCAGTGACTGTTTATAGTTTATATATATAGCGATTCCGTATATAGGAAAACTTAGTTAAGAAGGAAACATTTTGTTCATAAAATACTTTCCAGATTTTCAGTCCCTAAAATTAAATCAAGAAAGTGTGGTAAAGACTTCGCGATGGTTTTAAAAACCGTTATGGACCAAGGCTTTGCTTTTTTCGGTTGTTCATTTCCTACAATCTAAGAGATCAATCGCCAAAATCAAGCAAATTTCCCGCTTTAAACGTAATTAAAGGTTGTTTCTATACATTTTGAGTTTAACTCACCTAAGCAAATAAAAGAAAACTCGAAAACATATCGTTAAAAATTCATCCATTTTCATCTAATCATCAGTAAATTCCAATTACCACCAAATAATGTTCGTGAAGTACCGGTTATTTTGGTGGCTTTGGCACGCTAACGGTCCATAAGAGTTATACATACTAGTGGGAAGTCTTTGCCACACTAGTTTTATAAAAATTTGGAGACTGAATATCTGGAATTAATTTCCTCGAACAAAATGTTTCCGGAAATCCGGAAGGCGGCCTCGGTCGACGCAATCACGCGTTCGGGTTCGCCAAATAAAATGAACGCAACGATCGCGTTGGTAAGGACGCAGCCTACAACAGATTTCATTATAAGTACACTATTATTAAAATTTTGTGATGGAATATCCCGACTATTAATATACATGGTGGCCAGTTCCCAGTGGTTTAAAAACGATTTTTTAGGAGCCAAGGGCTTTCCGAAATAGCCCCATTTTTGATCAGTGACTGTTTATAGTTTACAGGAAAACTTAGTTAAGGAAACATTATGTTCATAAAATACTTCCAAAATTTTCAGTTCCTAAAATTTTTTTCAAGGAAGTGTGGCAAAGATTTCCCAGTAGATTTAAAAACCGTTATGGACCAAGGCTTGCCTTTTTCATGTTGTTCATTTCCTACAATATAGGAGATCAAAAATTTCGCCAAAATTGAGCAAATATCCCGCTTAAAACGTGAAAATTTCGAGTAAGAATCACCTACGCAAATGAAAGCAAACTCAAAAAAGTAGCGTTTTATAATTCATTAATTTTATCTAATCATTCAATTACCACCGACTAACCTTAGTGAAGTACCGGATATGTTGGTGGTTTTGGCACGCTAACGGTTCACAAGAATTTACCAAACTACTGGGAAGTCTTTGCCTCCATCTGGAAAGAATTTTAAATTTTGAACAAAATGTTTCAGTCGCTGAACAAACATAGGGGTATTTCGGAAAGCCCTAGGCGAGAGGCTTCTAAAAATCATGTTGGACCACTGTTATTTTTGAAAGTATTTAAGTTTTGTTAAAATTTCGCAACATAATATGTCTGGCATAACATAGCGCGTGTGTTCAAAATTCTGGCTAGAGGTGGCTTTGTAAGAATAAAACACTACTTAATCTAACAACTACGTTTCTTCTATAGCGTAATAAAAATAATTCAAAGTGAGTAACTAAGGCCAAGATTCACAGAATGCACTTTGACTTTTCTTTGTGCTAAAACAAGCGCCGTATATGAATGTAAACATTTTTAAGTTCATATCCGAATAAAACGGTAGCTTACAGCACACACACTAAGTAAAATCAAAGAGCGGTCTATGAATCTTGCCCTAAGTGTCACAAACCGGCCGCTAAGTTCAGCTGAAATGTGCTAAAATCTTTTTTCGTCATTTGTATAGCGGCAAGAAACGAACCAAGCTTGCTCGAGAGCGTTTTTTCCCCAAGATGTCATAAATCAGAAGGCGGCAGATGGTGTTGACCTACACCATTATTGCCATGTTCCTAGCTAAGAATTATTATTGCCCTCACTTTAGGTAGGTTCGTCGTTTTCAAATAATAAAGAAAGTCTTTAGAATCGTAACTTCGGATTGAGTTTGGTTGAAGATAAATACATTTTCTAGTAAGGATTTAAACTTTTTACTTTTATATTTTACACTGTACCTGTTACTAACGGAGTAAATTCGAAAAAATATGTGATAGATTACTAAGTATATCGACCCGAAACGTCTAACTTTACAGGAAAAAAAAATACTGTATTTTTTAATATTCCGCGTATAAGTAAATAAAAATTGGTAATGTGTGTAATACCGAATGACAGTTATTTATTTTTACTTTCTCACACCAACCATTTTACAAAATAATATTTTTTTATTTAGAAGAAATATTCGTTAAAATGTACATTGCTGATAATGTAGTGAAGTTTGGCATCGTTTTATAAAACAGGTTTTTGTTTGACTTGTTTCGAAGGATTTATTTATTTACATATTAACGAAGGCCCTGATGTGTCCTTCTCATTTATTTATCAGTCTTTTTTTGTTTTGTTTTTGCAATTTTTACGTCACACGTTTTTTTTTCACACAATAGGTATTATTTTTATTTGTCACAAATTTATTTTATTTATTATGCAGTTGTCAAGTTGAAAACCAGCGTCAGGCACTAATTGTCTGGCATTTTTGCTTAATTGGGCCTTTTTGGCGCAGCCGTGAGGCACACTCACCCGCAAAATAATAAGCCTTTTCTTACGTCGAACTTTACACTATTTACTTGTTTTTTAGGGTTCAGTTACCAAAGGGTAAAACGGGAACCCTATTACTAAGGCTCCGCCGTCTGTCTGTCAGTCTGTCTGTCCGTCTGTCCGTCTGTCACCAGGCTGTATCTCATGAACCGTGATAGCTAGACAGTTGAAATTTTCACAGATGATGTATTTCTGTTGCCGCTATAACAACAAATACGAAAAGTTAGAATAAAATAGATATTTAAGGGGGCTCCCATACAACAAACGTGTTTTTTTTTTATGGGTACCACATTATTATAAGAGAGCAGTTGTAGGCAAAGCACTATGATTTTAGTAAAATAACCAACATACATATTACGTCCGATATGGGACGATCAGATGTGGCATGCTAAGCTATTATTAATGTCAAATATCGCAGTATGATTAACTTTGTAAATACCAAACAAGGTAAACAGAGGTCTTTTGATAAGTAATCAATTATCAAACTTATATTATGTACAACACAACTGCTATCATGTAAAACGTTAATAACCATGTAACCCTGGCACTTAATGTAAATATTAGACATCTGATAAGTGTAAGCCATCAGCAACCTGAATAGCAGGGGCAAGCCGCCCATAAAGGCAATTAGGCCTAGCCTTTTTTTTTTTTTTTTTTCGCTGAGAAATGCATTACGCATCCCCGTTCGTGGGGGACGAGTCGGAGTATGTGGGACTCCTGTCAGTAATGACGACAGTATACCCACTTAAACTCCGCGGTGTTCCCACATCGCCGTGTTGGGAGGGCCATGGGATAACGGTTGAACCTTTTCTTCCACAACACTCCCGGCGCATGCCCGCCTAGCTGGCGGGCCCCGCATGCCTCCCCGTTACTGGGGGGCTACGGGAATGGCCGGGAACACCTGGCCATTCCCATCCGACACTGGTGGAGGCCAGTGCAATACAAACAAGTTGCCTGCTGGCCTCCACCTGGGAGGAGTCGGAGATGACGTTCAAAGTGACGTCTTCTTCGACCCCTCCTCCGCCTTCAGAGCGGCGCCGCGGCGGGATCGTCCTGCCGCACGCGCTCCGCCTCCTCCTTCTGGGACATGACGTGTTCGCAGAAGGAGGCGACTGCCGCCCAGGACTCCTCATCCCTCAGCATGGCGTTAACCAAGTCGGGGAGTGAGAAGTCAGGTCCGATCACCGCGTTCAGACTGTGACGCGGCTCGGACCACGACGAGCAAACCTCGAGGGTGCGCCGTGTCCTCCGCCGCGCCACAGTGGTGGTGGTGACGGCGTCTCCTCTCATCCGATTCGGTGCAGGTACGTTCCGAAACAACCGTGTCCGGACAGCACCTGCACCAGACGGAACGAGAAGAATCCATGCAACCGCTCGAGCCAGTCTCGCAGGACTGGCCCAATCGCGTCGAGGGTTCGGCGACCGAAGGCTGCTGTGGCGAGGTCTCCCGTCCAGTGGACGACGATGGCGTCCCTCACCTCCCGCCGGACGGCAGCCCGTTCTTCTGGGGCAGGGCGTTCTCCTCTCGCCCTCCGCCCCGCCGTCCATTCATACACGAGCACCCACGCCTCGAGCTCCCAAGGAGGAGTGCTCGCCAGAGCACATGCTGCTGCAAAGCCCACCGTGCGGTGGGCCCGCGCAACTCGCTGGGCTATGGCCCCTTGAGGCGCCGCATGGCCGCGGCTTTCTCCCTCCTATGAAGGGAGTCCTCCAAGATTGGAGCGCCGTAGAGGGCCATACTCCTCAAGATGCCGGCGTAGAGTTGCCGGCATCGCGCGCTGGCCCCCCCCAAGTTGGGAAGCAGCCACGAGAGCGCGCCCGCGGTCTTCAGCAGGCGCGACGACAGCCCGCTAAATTAAGCCTAGCCTTTTTTTTTTTTTTGACGCTGGGAAAAATGCATTACGCCCCCCCATCTGGGGATGGGAGGGGTATGTGGGACTCCCCGGAAAATCCGGTATACCCACTAAACGACCCAGCGGCGCTCCTACCTCGTCTGCAATGAGGAGGACTGGGAATCCGGCAGAGCCATAACATCCAGTCCCCCGCTGACGACCGCCCGCCTTGCAGGCGGGCCCGACACGCCCCCCCCGTCGGGGAGGGGCCCAGGAATGACCGCGAGCGCTCTGTCATTCCCGCCCGACGTGGATGGTGAACTGTGCAATGCAGGAGAAGGCGCCCCCGCACCCGTCTCCCGCTGTTCACCACCAGGGGGCATAAGACGACGATCGTACAATCGCCTTCTCATGCCCCGTCTTCGCCTGCGGAGCGGCGCTGCGAGAGGGTCGTCCTCCCGCGCGCGCTCCGCGTCCTCCTTCTGTGACATTACGTCCTCGCAGAAGGAGGCGACCGCTGTCCAGGCTCCCTCGCTCTCCAGCATCGAGTTGACGACGCTGGGAAGCGAGAGGTCCTGCCCGACCGCTGCGCTCAGACCGCGGCGCAGCTCGGACCAGGCTGGGCACACCTCAAGGGTGTGCTGAGCCGTGTCCTCCGCCGCGCCACAGTCGTGGCACGACGGGGTCTCCTCCCTTTGGATCCGGTGCAGGTACGATCCGAAACACCCATGGCCGGACAACACCTGCACCAGACGGAAAGAGAGGAAACCGTGGGACCGCTCGAGCCAATCCTTCAGGACTGGCCCGAGCGCGTCCAGAGTTCGGCGGCCGAAAACGGCAGTGGCGAGGTCCTCCGTCCAGTGATGGACGATTGCGTCCCTCGCCTCTTGCCACACGGCCTCCCGCTCTTCTGCGGCGGGGGGCTCCCCGAGCGCCTTACGCCGCGCCGTCCATTCGTACACTCTGGTCAGCACCCACGCCTCGAGCTCCCAAGGAGGGGTGCCGGCCAGAGCGCACGCCGCCGAGAAGCCCACCGACCGGTAGGCCCTCGCCACCCGCAGTGCAATGGCCCTTTGGGGCCTACGGATGGTAGTGGCGTTCTCCCTCCTGTGGAGGGAGTCCGCCCAAATCGGGGCCCCGTAAAGGGCCATGCTCCTGACGATGCCGGCATACTAAAGCCGGCATCGCGCCTTCGGACCTCCCAGGTTCGGGAGGAGCCAGGAAAGAGCATTCGCAGCCTTCAGCAGGCGCGTCGACAGCCCGCTGAAGTGTGGGCCGAAGCGCCACCTGCTGTCGAGTACAAGGCCCAAGTACTTCATCTGGGCCTTGACCCCGATCCTGACGCCCTCCACGACAATGTGTCCGTCGGGTGGGATGCGCTGCCGAGGACCGTGAAAATACACGGCCTCCGTCTTGTGCAGTGCCACCTTCAGCCCTAGGCGGCGGATCCTTCCAGCCACTAAGGATCCGCCAGCAGAGGCCAGAATGGCCGCCTCCCTGAAGTAAATTAAGCCTAGCCTACTCTAGCCCTAGCAGCCCAAAATGTATTTATTTAACTTTGTTATAAAATAATACAAAATATATAAAAAAAGTTAAAACACCTGTTAGAACACTTATAGCAACTTCTCGCGCCCGTGTGGCGTAATTACGCGCGTAAGTCAGTACGTAGTAGACTGTATAGGCTCCAAGACAAATTGCCTCATTTTGCGACTTTTTCATTGACAAATTTAAGCACACTGATGCATATTTTGTGTGTATGAACGGCACACATTTCTAGATTATGGGCGTAACTCTTTTGAGTGGAGCTGGGCTGTGATTGGCTCATGGCTGCTACGAGTACACAGTTGCGGTGTGTTCCGAATTAGACTGTAATCAACTGTAAAAAATACTCACCGTAAAGTTTGAGCGTTAAGGGGGATGTGCTAATTAATGCTGTTTCTAATGATTATAATTCTGTAAAGCCATATTTGTTACGGCCGTGAATTATATTTAGATCAACATACAACCTGTTACAGACCTGCAAATTGCAAAAAACTTAATAAAATTTGAATTTCGCGGGCTACCTTAGCGCATCCCCCTTCCCCTATCCCCCATCAACCGACCGCTGCCAGCGATTATGTTCTAATTCGGAATGCAGCTAGATGACACCAATAACCGGGCCAAATTTTGTTGCCCGCTTTTGTAAAGCAACTTAATATGAACATGTCGCTATTTTATCTGGTAGTATTATTCCATCGATATTTTCGAAATAATATTTTTCTTAAATACGCCATATTGTTTCATCGTGATAAGCAATTTATAACGCGTTCTTACTTCCTAATTGTTTTTAACCTATTAAGTTATATGAAAAAAAGCGCTGAAAATTTGTGTTTGATAGAAGTTAAATACAATAAGTTTTCTCAATTATCGTATAATGATAAGATTCAAGTTGTGTCTAAAGGTAGGTGTGTACCCGAATTACGAGAATTAATCTAAAAAAAAAATCGTAAGTTGAACCTTGAATAATGTGGTGAGTTCGTGTATTTATAACTTTTACAGGCTTATTTTTAAATATTATAAATAAATAAATGTGACTACTTTGAGGGTCATCGTAATAATGTAGAGCGCTGTTGCGTTTTTTTTTTTTTTCGCTGTTATTATTTCGTGGCCTACCCTCCATGGAGTACCACTGCACGCCACTGCTGAATAGCATATTTTCCCCTCACATTGTCATTTAGATGACCATAAACAATGCGAGGTAAAAGCATAACAAAGGAAGTACTTTCAATCTTACGCAATGATATTGCCGATTGCATAATGTTAACTAATATTGCATAATGATTTCAATGTGGCGTCATGTCTCAAGGTCAAGGGATACTACGCAGTTGTATCTTAGAGTTTCGTATGGAAGGATATTTAATAATTACCAGGGACCTCCCGCTACTTGTGCTTATGAGCAAAACTATGTATAGGGGAAAATTCTGTAAAATCACGTTCAAGATGTGCACCTCAGACGCGCCCCGTCGCGTTGTAAGAGTGGTTTCTAGCTTTCTCTCTAACAGGACATTTAGGGTGGTGGTCGACGGGGCGCTATCCGGCACCCGCCTGGTGCTGGCTGGTGTGCCGCAGGGCTGCGTGTCGCCGGCGTGTTACTCGCGTTACACCGACGACATCTTCACCACTTTCGACGCCATTCTCGCGCTGTATGCCGACGACGCCGCGTACATTACTACATCGCTTAATGCGAAGCACTTAATAGAAGTCAAAATGCAGCGCGTCTTGGAACTCCTTCCCGAGTGTCTGTCTAAGTGGCGGCTGTCAGTGAAAGTGGGTAAGACGCAGGCGATGATCACTGGATTCGCGCCTCTCCCGCCACCCTTGAAGCTACAGGGGGCCGAGATCGATTGGGCGCCCCGGGTCAAATACCTGGGTGTGACCATCGACCGTCGGCTCACTATGGGGCCACATGTCCGCAAGGTCGCCGCACAGGGTAGAGTCGCCCGCAACCTACTCAAACCTGTGCTCTCGTCTCGCATCCCGGCGCGCGTCAACTTGAGCGTGTACAAGCTGTACGTGCGCCCAATCTTGACGTACGCCGCCCCCGCTTGGTTCGCCCTCACGAGCGAGTCGAGCCGCAAGCTGCTCCGCGCGCAACAAAATCTTGCGCTGCGGACCATTGTCGATGCTCCTCGGTTTGTGAGGAACGATGTCATCCAGCGGGACCTCGGGATCCAGAGCCTGGATGAGTTTGCGCGGCGACTCGCGAAGGGGATGTTCGCGCGTGCCGACGAGCAGATCGCGCCCTGGCATACGCGCCCTCCTGACGCGAGACCCCTGCCCCTTGACCTGATAGCGGACGAGTGACCCCATAGACCGGACTGGACGCCTCGGGTAAGCTGCACTCAGGTTACACGCAGCTTACCCGATTCAATGGTACTCTACAGATGAGTCATACATCTGTTACGTGGCATGTTCCAAGTTAATATAGGCACGTCACGTAACTAACAACAGACATCCACTACTACACATGCGACCAAATGCGGCCCGCGTCACGCAGGCGTGACGCGGGCAACGGTGCGTGTAGACACTGGGCGGACGCGGAGACAATGCCGCCCACACACACACGACAGTCCCGCTCGGACCGTGATCGGCTAGCTCTGAGATCGAGACGAGCGGGGACTATTCACCTATTCTGTAGGAGCGTCGAGTCGGCACCCATGTCGCTGGTCGCCTTCACTGGGCCTGCCCCAGGTAACCGGGGGTCTCACCGGTGGGGGTTGACCGCCAGGGTATAGTGAAGAAAGCGGCGCTAACATATTAGCGTCGTGGCGCCCTTACAGAAATACTCTGCTGTTACTCACATTAAATAACGCACCCAACGCCACTAGCCGCATTAGGCGCACCAAGAAGAGGGGTCCGTATTGGCGGACCACCGCATACCCTCCGCGGCCAGGGAACTAGGTTCCGGCACCGCATGCCACGCCCCCTTGCGGGGGCGCAGTGATATCCTCACTAAAATCGAAAGAGAAGGTTTATCTATTAGACATACACGAAATCTCTTAAGGGGTCACTGTACTAATCATTATGAACAACTTTTACTATGGGACCAAAGTTGAAATCGCGAAAAAAAAATCAGCAGTTCCATACATTTTGACGAGATATGCGAACACAAATGTAGGGAACAGCTGATTTTTTTTCGGGATTTAAGGTTTGGTCCCATAGTAAAAGTTGTACATAATGCTGAGTACAGTGACCCCTTAAGAGATTTCGTGTATGAATAGATAAACCTTACATAGATGACCGCACGACGGTTACAAAGTAATAAATTATATGTCGCATCCGACAAGGAAGCCGAAGACAAGGCGCGTCACCTAGCGGCAACTATAAAGACTAGAATTGGCGCGCTTTGACAGAGTCGCGGCGTGTCCGGTCGGTTAGAGCACGATTACACGCTTAGTCTGGCGTCATTCTGGTCCATCAGTCTAGTGAGAATCACGATCATTCTCCGATCATTCTGACTAGACTGATAGACCAGAATGAAGCCAGACTGAGCGTGTAACCGTGCTCTTACGAGGTAGAAGAGAACGCGCCAAGTGGGGCATTCTTATCCTGGCGATCAAGCTGTGAAGGCGCTTCGGAACTGAACTTCGTTTTGTTGCATCATCATAACAATCTGTTATTGTCTCAATGCAGGGCAAAGGCCATAATACCTAGTTGATGATAAAGTTATTAAAGTGTAAAGTGATTATCATTTTTAGTGAATGTGTTGACATCTGTGATTTTAATAAATGCTGTGTATCGCACCCAGTGTGTTGTCATTGCACGAAACCCAACTTCTGCCCACATGATGTCTGAATCTAACTGAATAAAATCCTGTCGATCCGACATCAGAAGTGGTATCAAATCGTGCTAATGAGATCACACGCGGCGAAAATGACAATAACAATTGCGGCGGTTACTTTTTGAAATGAAAAACCACAATGAATGCACGCGCTGATAAAAAACTCTTAAAACCCAGCCAGTGAATAGCAAGTTGGTGTTGCCGGAATTCGACCTCGACAAACCAGATTCCGATGCACGATCAGGGTGCGCTAACGCTGACTTGTGTTTCGACGGGAGTGCAGTGGAAGGAAGCCAGCTTATTTTGACAATAAGCAAGGCGTTGAAGGAGCCCTTGATCTCCGCATCTACATGGCTGTCGCAGATAACCTATACAGGGAAGGACGTTTCAGTACCTACACAAATTTAAACGCCCTTTTAAAAAACTCCGTTACTAACCACGGCGTTTTCTTTTTAATTTCAGCTACAAAAATAAATGGGCGCATTACAAGCCAGCGGCGGCAGGCTGGTGTGCTTCGGGTGTAGCGCGCCGGGCCGCATCAACGGTCGCTGCGTGGCGGGCTGCTCCAGCACTGCTGTACCACACCGGGCGGGGACCAGCGCTGCTGTACCACAGCGGGCGGGTCTAGCGCTGCTGTACCGGTGGAAAAACGAGTCGACCTTTGCATCGTCGAGCGTCCATCAGGAACATTAAAGCATTTTGGTGAGTGTATCAAATTTGATTTTGATTCTGGTGCTGAATGTTATTTAATGAAGGAGAGTATTACTTGTAAATTTAGAGGTAGAAGAGTAAATGATGTGGTATCTTTAGTAGGTATAGGCAATCAAAATGTTAATAGTACTATGCAATTGCTGTGTCAGGTAGAAATTAACGAATTCGCGACGGAGATTCTATTCCACGTTTTGCCAATTATGTACTTGCGTAGTAACATCCTATTAGATCGACAGATTTTGAATAACGGTTTTTGTGTGAGCATGACTGCAACTGAATTAATTTTGACTAGAGAGAAAACTATAAACGTGTAAAGCTATTCAAACTGCGGCAATATAGAATAATTTTGATAAAATTAACACCGATTTACCATTTGATAGAAGACCTTGTAAACATCTTAGAATTATTCTTTGACTTTTTACTAACGGTTATTCGATAATATGAGGTAGGGATTGCAAATATTCGATCATTTTTAGTATTCGAATAATTCGAATAATCGATTGAAATGCCTATTGATGATAGAACTTAATCGTACAGTGCAAAGACGTCCTTACAGACTGCAAGCCTGAATAATTAGACCCAGTAGTAGTAATCAAAATTAATGCGAATTCGCATAAATCTCATAGCATGAGAATTCATTATTCTTAGCATGCTAATTGTTAAAGCTATGCTATTTGCTAAATGCATTATTAGCATGCGAATGCTAACAATGCATGTTTGTTAGCATTCGCATGCTAACAATGAATGCGAATTCTAATTAATCCATCACAACCCAGTAGTTTGCTGTTTGCTAGTCCAGCGCTTTTGGTTAAAAAGTATGATGGCTCAGACCGTATGTGCATATATTATAGAGAGCTTAATAATAATACAGTGACAGATCGTTGTCCATTACCGTTGATTTCTGACCAAATTTCACGACTCCATAGGCCAAATTACTTTACATACTTAGATCCAAAATTTAAAGGACCGTCTGAGGTTATAGAGGTTCTTGACGGTGATCGCTATAATTTAAAAGCACTTAACTCTAACCGTACATACAAATACGCACATGATAGGTTGCGAAAAATGCCAGAAAATCAAAGTATAATTGATGAAACTGAGTTTGAGTAAAGTAGTAGTTGTAACAATGAGGAGAGTACCTATTTAAGTTTGCATGATGATTGGACCGTACCAGAGGTTGTCGTGTAGCCGTTGCTAGTACTATAAGTAGTCCGTGAGTGGGGCATTCTTATCCTGGCGATCGAGCTGTGAAGGCGCTTCGGAACTGAACTTCGTTTTGTTGCATCATCAAACCAATCTGTTATTGTCTCAATGCAGGGCAAAGGCCATACCTAGTTGATGAGAAAGTTATTAAAGTGTAAAGTGATTATCATTTTTAGTGAATGTGTTGACATCTGTGATTTTAATAAATGCTGTGTATCGCACCCAGTGTGTTTTCATTGCACGAAACCCAACTTCTGCCCACATGATGTCTGAATCTAACTGAGTAAAATCCTGACGATCCGACATATAACTAACATTATTATGTAGATGTGATTACAAAATGCCTCCATTAACTCATTAGTTTAACGTTTTTTAGAAAGGGAGTGATATGAAGATTTGAATGACGTTGTTGCGACGCACTCTGTTGCGAAGAACTTTGCGAATGGTACGCCAGTTCAGAAACACATTGCATCGAAAACCGCTATGTCGAATAACGCGGATGCGAAAAACTTTTTAAATATTACGCTAGTACGAAAGTCATGGAATCGAAATCTGCTGTTGCGTTAATTGAACTCGCAACTCCGATGGGACAGCAAACCTAGATTTGGATTAGTTTTGGGAAACAAGAGCATTTAGAATTGTTTTAAAATTGCTGTAGGTAATTGCATTTTCTTTCATATGATTTTTTTTTTTTTGTTGGCCGTATCTGTGGGATTTCAAAATTCTCTCAATTTTATGGATGTATTTGGTTGTATTCTGTTAATGAGATTTTGTATACACTAATTTTCGATTGACAATTAAACAATCCCATCGGCGGAGCCATGCTTACACGTTGTTTTGAGTTCACGGAAGACGCAAATTATTATTTCGTTGCAAGGGTTGCATTTGTGTATTAGACAAATTTACATTCAAAAAGTTTTTCGCTTAAATGCGTGTTCGCGAAAACGTCATTCGAAATTTCTTATCACTCCCTTAATTTTGATGCAAGTGTGTAAAGTTTGTCATTGCACTCGAAGTGGGATTGCAGTCCGAGCCGAAGGCGAGGGCAAAATGGACCAAATATTTTGTGCAAAAAAAAATGTATATTAAAATCTGACACAATATGTCAGATTTTTTCTTTCGTGCCTAACTCGAAGCCGCCACACAGCCTAATATTACTAGTCATTCTGCGAATGTAGACCTAGCGATCACAATTTTTTTTTCAAAATTATGAAAAATCTATGAGTTAAACTTGTAGGCCAGCTAGCAAAAATAACTAATAGGTTTTAATTGGCAGGGGTAACGCTGCAGCCTGGTTTTGTGATTAGAAGGTGGTCCCAGGTGCTCCATCAATCCCGGCAAAGGGCTAATATTAAAGTAAACGGCCAATTCCACTGGAAGAAATCTAAAAGTGAGCAATTACTACGTTTTGAGGAGCTATTCTGCTCATCACGCCGAAGATCCTAAGAAAATCAGATCTTCACCAAATTTCTGTGAGACCGACTTAAAGTTACTTCCTATCAAATAAAAAAGAACCATTAAAATCGGATCTCATAAGGCGGATATCCAGTATCCAGATATCCAGTAGCCCCCCTTTTGCCCCTTTTTTTAGGACAGAAAAGTTCTACAAAGTCGGTAATTCTGTATACCAAGTTTCATCTTAATCGGTTGTAAAATACGACCTGTAAAGGAGTAGCAACAAACTGACAGAGGAAGGCTTTCGCGACTTGAAGCAGAGACGCTTCGCTTGCTCGGTCAAAAAGAATAAAAGGTATAGAA
The DNA here is from genome assembly GCA_948098905.1 of Tiliacea aurago. Lineage (NCBI taxonomy): Eukaryota > Metazoa > Arthropoda > Insecta > Lepidoptera > Noctuidae > Tiliacea > Tiliacea aurago. The sequence goes on from OX402576.1 coordinate 23,008,432, forward strand.
CACTAAGTAACGTTAATTTGTTGAGAAAAATAAATAATTTGATGAAATATATTGGTTGGTTTAATTGAAATAAATGCTTTGAATTTGAGTTTGAGCCAAGGCACCTTATGTCCTTGTCGGAGATTTGAAGCAGGTGGAATGAATGGATTGGGTGGGGGGAAGCACAATATCGCCACAGCTTTAGTCTTTCTTTACACCGTTCGCCAGTGAGTGGGAGAACACACTTAAAGAAACTGTTGCAGCTTTTTAGCCTTTGTGATACTAGGATGTAATTGTGCAACTGGTGTCGTATATTGGAAACCATTTTGGCTGTTTCAGGTGACCTTGCCAACGTTCTGCGAACTTCTAGAAGCTGCCTTCCCAGAATGCTTCTAAGATGCACAAACTTACATATCAAGAAGATAAATGATATCTATCCTATACGAGTATAATACATAACTTGCTTAGCATTAACAAATAAAGACTGAGAAACTAATTTATAATGTTAAGCATGTAGGATTTGAGTACATAGGACAAATCGATCTTGATTACGTAACAACACAGAACGTGGCAATAAATTAGATGTTAATCACAAGAGAAAGGCCGTTTGGTGGCCAATAATGTGATACGTTTATTTCTTTTGCATGGTGTTCCGCTTTATCCTGTGGCAATCTCACACGAATACCAAAGAAGACTCAAGACGGCGTCATTTTCATAAAGGCCTCTGATGGAAGTTGGCACAAGGGTTGGTACTTCCATCGTCGAGTTGAAGCCCTTGATAGTCTATTGTCAATCATGATGCTCTATAGCCTTTCTTCGGAATACGAAAATTTCAGGACCGCAATTGAATCTCAAGACTCGCTTCCAGACCCTGAAAAGTTTAAGATTAAAATTATAGAAGAGAGTGACGCACATCATCGTGACATCCCTAGTACTAGCGTAAAGAATGACGCTGAAGAAAGTTTCTACACCTTTTGCAAGATTTGTAAAAAGAAAGGCCAAGACACGTCCAAATGCTGGTCTAAAAATAAAAAAATTTAAATCCCCAAGGCAAAAAATAAAAGCGAACATTTAAAAAATCAAAAATAATACCTATCCTTGAGCCAACAACTTCGATTGAGTAATACCTATATATTCTAATTATAGAAATTGATGGATGACACGATACGGTTTGCTCATTGAAATGGCGCTATAATGTCGCGGCGGGGTACCGCATAAGTAAGTCGGACCCTTCATTTGATTGACTGTCTGCATATTAATTTCCGCATATTAGCATTTCCGACCAACTTGCTTCGACACGATCAAACTTTTGTTGCAAATCTAGTTCCATTGGGTCTTGAATGGTTAAGTGAGTTTGCAATCACCCTATTTTAGCTATTTAGTTATTGCTTTAAACTTAGCGGTACCCCATCGCGACATTATAGCGCCATTTCAATGAGCAAACCGTATCGTGCCATCCATCAATTTCTATAATTGAAATATATAGGTATTACTCAATAGAAGTGGATGGCTCAAGGATAGCTTATTATTTTTGACTTTTTAAATGTTCGTTATTTTTTGCGTTGGGGTTTTTTTAAATTTAATTTTTATTTCAAAAATTTTAACTTTGTTACAAAATAAGTTATGATAAGTACAATTTTTCTCCTAAATCATCTTTAATCTTAGTAGCAATAGTTACTTACCTGGCTTGCCTGTATTCTGGTGCCCTTTCAGCGAGCTCGAGTCCTGTTTGGTAGTCGTAGTTCCTGGTTTTTACATACTTTTCGGTCGAAAAACACGTTGATTGACCAAAACACAAAAAAAAAATCAGCTCTTAAAATCTTCTAACTACGTAGGTTGCTCGCCCGCGTGGAGACGCGTCTTTTGACACCTCCCACGTGCACCTAAACGAATCCAAACACTAAATATAGCACCTCCGAACAATAGTGTCACAACTCAAAAAAAAATCTTATAATGTTCCATTAGTTTCAGAAAACAGACCGATAACGGTACGGAATACCGAAATTTGAAGTTTGACTCATTTCTGAAGCAAAATGGTGTAGCAAGAAGATTGACAACACCATACACTCCACATCGAAATAGAATCGCTGAAAGGAAAAATAGAACCCTTAATAGAAAAAGCTATATGCATGGTGTTGGAATCAAAAGCGCCTATGGGTTTATGGGCCGAAACGGTTAATACTTGTATTGAAAACGAAACACCATTCGAAAGATGGGTAGGTAGAGGCTGTGTTAATATGTTTTTGGTGCTAAAACGTTCATCCTAAAGAAAGGTAAACATGAACACAAATTTGCTTCAAAGGCGATTCCTGGTATGTTCACTGGTTACTCGGAAGTTTCAAAAGTGTTTAGAATATATAATATGTTGCATCGAAGAAACGCATTATTGTTTCCAAAGATGTCCGAATTTTAAAGAAAATGTTCTACGAAGATGGTAAAAATGTGTCTTTTCCTTTTCAAGAATTAAATGATCACAAGCGATCAAACGAGACTGACAGTGAACTGGATGAAACAGAAATATATTTAAAAGGTACTACAAAAGAAAATGCTAGTAGACAGCAAGCAACACAAGATGATGTTATTGCAAGCTCTAACGAGGAACCTATACAAAATAAAATTAACGAGTTGTTTTATGACAGTCTCGGGATTGATGACGGCAGTGAAACTGCTGATCAATCAAATAAAAACGACATAGATGTCGATGCGTCCGTTCTTGTCCCAGAAGAACGGAGGTCATACAATCTTCATGATAGATCACAGATTGACATACTTAAAATATTTGAGGATTATATTATGGCAGCCATGGATTTGGATAATGAAACAGAACCGCAAACGTTTAAAGATGCTATGAATAGCAAGGATAAGGTCAAATCGTTAGAGGCTATGAAAAATTAAATTGAATCATTGAAAGAAATTAAGACTTTGGAATTAGTCGACCCTCCGAAAAATCGAAAACCATTGCCATGTAAATGGGTTTACAAAATTAAGAACAATCCAGATGGTACACTTGAACGACATAAGGTTGGTAGTAAAAGGTTTTTCACAAAAACCTGGCGATGATTATCAGAAGACTTTCAGTCCGGTAGCCCGCCTCAGTACTATAAGAGCTGTCTTAGGAATAGCTGCTCGAGAAAACTTGGTACTTCAACAGTTCAATGTATCGACTGCGTTTCTAAACGGAGCTGTAAAAGAGGAAATCTTTATGAAGCAGCCAGAGATTCAATGATGGCACTAAGAAAGTATGCAAACTTAAACGCAGCCTCTACGGGCTGAAACCAGCTCCTCTGCGCTGGAATGTCTGCATATCAGAGTATCTTATAAATTTTGGATGCAAGCAAAGCACTTAAGATCCTTGCCTTTACTTATGTGAACAAGTGTTAATTGCGCTTTACGTAGATGATGGTTTGGTGGCTTCAACTAGTGAAAATGCTGGAAGGAAATTTATTGAAGAGCTGAAAATTGGTTTAAAATAACCACAAAACCTTCCCCCTTCTCCTTTCTCTTTCTTCCTTTCTCCTCCTTAACCTTCTTATTTCCTTGGACTTTAAATTAATAAAAGATACTTGAAAAGTTTCTGAGATTAAGAGGGAAGCTCTTCACACTCTTATCTATGCATGTAGACAACACTATCCCGAGCATGTTTTTCAATCCCAGGTTTAAAGATACTTAAAGTTTGGAATGAGTAACTCAAAGTCGCTGCAACGCCGGCAGTAAAAATTGGCATAGATGAAGAAGAAGATGATGAATCAAATTCGTCAATTCCCTATCGTCAAGCTGTGGGGGCCCTAGCATGCCTCATGGTCGCTACAAGGCCAGATATAAGCTACGCTGTGAGTGTTGCGTCAAGGCATTTAGAAATTCCTACTAAGTTTGATGTGATGAGAGTCAAGCGAATTTTTACAATCAAAATCATGACAGAAACTGCGAGAGAAGCCTTAGCCTAGCCAGCGGCTAAAAGAACTCGTGGAGGAATTAACGGAAGTAATAGACCTGAATGAAAAACTAACAATTTACGTTGACAATGAGTCTGCTATAAGGTTGTATGAGAACCCACCTTATACGTTCCATAGGAGAACAAAACATATCAAGATAAAACATTTCTTCATTCGAGAATGTATTCAGAATGGAGACTGCTGTAGAATTGGACTTCAAGATTTGTCCAAGCTCTTAAAAAGTATCGTGGATGTGAAGACATACAACCTTAATATTGTGTCGATGGTTGTTGCTTAGCGATGTTTTTTACATCTGTCTTGTCACTTTTACCAAACATATATAATCCTTCTACACAATAAAACAAAGTTATATTATAACGTTTAATTCTGCATCTACAGCCATTTAACAAATCTAAGCTTTACGAACAAAATAAAGTTTTACATAAATAAAGCTTAACAGTTTCCATGCCTTTAAATAAATAAATAAAAATAAAAATAGCCTTTACAATACACTTCCTCGAAGGTTCATATCGCACTACGATTAGGTTCACAATGCAATGTATTTCACACGCGTGCGATTTTTTATTTTACAACAAGTGTGCGGGAATAAAAATTGCCACAGATAGCTTATACCTATACTTAGTTCAAATTGGTTCAATGCCTCTATTCACACCGTCTCGCGCCAGAGACGGTCCTCTCTATTCGGAGGTGAATTTTTCTTTTAATCTCGGCAAAGATGCGTCTTTACGGCGTTAATATTTTTGGAATGTTTATAAATAGAATACCATGATTATTACAATTAAAAAAAACGTTTATGAACAAATTCAAATTTATTTGGGTTCTAAACTCAAAAATATTTGAACTTTCTATTTTTCACAATAGGCTGTATATCTTCTTTATACCTTTGCTTCTCCTTCAACCTGGCGAAAGCAAAGCGCGGAAACAAAAGAAAATTAAATCATGGTTTCCTAATAATACATGACAAAAATATTTTTCGTTATATTATTTTATTTCTTCAAAAGTGTATTGAAAAACGTCGGACGGGTGGATACACGTGGACATTTGTTATTGCAGTTCTCGGCTCAAAAACAACCTCGCCTACGGCTCAGGTGTTAATTCCGCCTCGAATGCAATAACAAACATTCTCTACTTGTATCAAAATGTACTATTATTTCCTCTGACCCTTTGTACATAAACAAGTTCTTATAAACTAATCAGCTACCAGGTCAGGCTGTCTTGCGACATAAGCCTCTTCTATGTCCATCCACTTATTCATCTCCAGAGCTGTTCTTCGCCAACCTTTTGGCACATCCTTTTTATGCCTGCAAGGGGGTTCAACTCTCCCGGATCTCCCCTAATCATTGCAAAACAGTTATTTAGATATAGCAATTCTGTGTACAGAATTACCGCCCGGCGGGCGTATCGATGATTCGCAGATAAAGGATTCGTTTGGGGGTATGATTGATACTTGTCTGAGGTTTTCTGCAGTTGTGTTGCTCACGCTCTTAAAAACAGTAAGTACCGTCAGCCGAAGAATATATTGAGATAAAACACTCCCGGACATCCAATCTTAGTAGTGATCGTACAACGTGGCAATGCCACCAGTCTCTTGGGTACATTACCAGTAGACAGCGATGCGGAGGAATTTTTCGACGCTATGTTTTAGTTTGTAAATAGTTTTAGTTAGGTTAGGTTATTATATTTTCATTTTATTTATTAATTAAGTATAAGTTGTTATTTATCTATAGTTCATTTTAATTCTTACTAAATGCTAGCTAGTTAATGATATAGTCGTGAACATAAAAACAATACCCCTACATTGTTTTTATGTTCACTACTGAGCAAAAGTTCTTATACTTATTAACACTGTAATTTAAAAACATTGTAAAAGCCAATTTTTTTTTAAAAGAGTAGCCGTGGATTTTCTTGCCGGCTCTTCTCCATAGGAAACGATTTGGAACCGTGCACCTAGCTTCTGACGTTTCATAAGTGCCCATGTGAAATAAAAATAATTTTGATTTTGTTCCAAGAAGAAAAGCAGTTTGTTAGTTATTTAACGAAGAAACATGTTATAATTATCACCTTTATCATTATTATCTTATTTCAAGGTTGTTTATTTTCGTTTTGTTTTGCACAAGAATTAATTACACACATTAAAAGTGTCTAGGGCTCAAGTAACGTTTTAGAGCTATCGCCGCAATTGAAGATTAGTAGGTATTTTAACTTTTTTGGATCGTTATTGATTCTTTTTAGTTAATTCATATTTCTATTTCAATAAAGAATAGTCTTTAAATTTTGATTAAAAATAGAATATCAACTGTCAATCAGGATTCCTATAAAAGTGTTTAATACCATTTTTAAAACAATTTCTGCATCGGAACTGAAAAAAATTGCACCGATATGGAGCGACGACATCACTAGACACAGACACGAGATGAGATGATGTGATCCGTCGGAATGTTGCAAGCTGGTTCTAGGCAACGTACTGTGGCTGTCGCTCTTGGCAGTACACAGAGCGTCATAAGCCGTCTCTGTACGCGCTATTGTATCACGGGCAGTGTGGCCGAGCGACATGGAGGACGATCTCGTATCACCACTCGCAGACAGGACCGGTACATCCAAAATACTGCTCGACGGAATCGTACCACGACCGCCATGATTTTGGCTACGAGGCTCCATAGCTCTTCAGGCTCGCTGATAAGCGACCAAACCATCCGAAATCGTTTACGTGAAATGGGTTTGCGTTCCCGAAGTCCGCTGAGCTGAGAGTTCCACCTATATCACCTCGCAATCATCCCTTTGCGAAGCGGGTTGGGTGATTCGTTTCGACTAATGCACCACAATGCACGTCCACACACGGCTAGAGTCGTAACACGCACTCCTGCCAATGTTCGCATCAACGTTCTGCCGTGGCTTGCTCAATCGCCAGACCTCAACCCAATTGAGCACGCATGGGATATGCTGCAAAAAAGAGCTCTGCCGAGTATGGATACCCCACAACAACTTTATGACTTGTTAGAAAGAACATGGGCGGCCATTCCTCAAAGTAATTTTGGTAAACTGATTTTAAGTATGCCAAATCGCTGTCAATGTGTGATTCGTGTCAATGGTGGAAACACAGATTATTTTTTTTTTAATTTACAAAAAAAAAAAAAAAACCTCATTTTTGCCTTTTTTGCCATTTATTTGACGACATTAACTTGGGTTAATTTTCCAATAAAATATTAATTGAATAATTTATTACAGTTAAAATTGTTTGCCAAAACTATCGATGCCGCGACCTACAGTTGCCACGCGCACATTTTTATTGGACTCAACGCAAATTGAGCCAAGTACTTTTCAGTGATGAAACGCAGTATGGCAATGATGGTAGTAGTGTGAAGTAGTGTCTACCGACGGCTGCGTCAGGGAGAGCGTTTTGAGCAATTTTGTATTGAATAAGAGGTACGTTAAGGTGCTGGGATATGGAAAGTTTGGGAAAGAATTTCCACCAATGGAAAAACTAGCCGTGGTAGTGAATGGACCTCAGTTTACTACGCTTCCGACTGTGACGAGGGTGGACTCACGGGCAAAGCTAGTAATGATATTTATTTACTAAGAGAGTAATATTTATGTTAATAAACAGCAATACTTACTTTAAAAAACATCATTAATTTGAATTTGAATAACCATTTATTAGGCGAATGTAAAGTCAATTAATCACTTACCACTTAATTTCTGTCAACACCAAATATACTTTCGCTGCTAATGATAAAATTTATTGTCGTCAGAATGGCCCTCATTTAAATTAAAATGATTACTTTTGCTTTAATACCGTAAGCCACAACAAATAATTTCTTCTCCAAAAACTTTTGGTGGAACGTGGCCTCTTTTGTTAATTTAAAACGAAATTTAAGCCAAGAAGGTCGTTCCCTAATTTTTTATTCTTTGACGTCGTTTCTTATTGCGTTAGCTATGAGTTTAGTAGATCTACTTAGCATTTAGACAGACAGGTGTAAGACATTTTCACATATCACTCTTGGCACCTACCGCAGAGCGATGAAAAAGAGAAACACTGTAATAAAATATCCCTTATTTCCAAATTCGAATAAGATTCTTATTTCATTGGGTGCAATCATTTTTAAGAAAAAAAGTGTCAGAGGTTCGTCAACATTAATAATGTTGAAGATGATGAATGAGATAGGTCAAGTATTGTAACGAAATCAACATCATAATATTATATAATAATATCATTTGCTAGAATGCTAAGTTATACCGACTGCGATGTGGATAACGCGGTCATAGTTCAAACAAACGACCAAGTGCGAGTCGGACTCGCGCACGAAGGGTTCCGTATCATTATCCATAAAAAAAACTAGTGACTAGATCTCGTCCAAACCAATTTTCGGTGGAAGTTTACATGGTAATGTACCATCATATATTTTTTTTTAGTTTTGTCATTCTCTTTTTTTGAAGTTACATGGACACACATTTACCAATTTGGAAGTGTCTTTCGCGCAAACTATTCAGTTTAGAAAAAAAATATATTAGAAACCACAATATCACTTTCGAAGACCTACCATAGAAACCCCACAAGTATGGGTTTGATGAAAATAACATTTTGAAGTTTAGTTCAAAATGAATGAAAAATGAAGTATGGGGAACGCTCAAAATTTATTGTTTTTTTCCTATTTTTGTGTGAAAATCTTAATGCGGTTCACAGAATACATCTACTTACCAAGTTTCAACAGTATCGTTATAGTTTCGGAAAAAAGTGGCTGTGACATACGGACGGACAGACAGACAGACATGACGAATCCATAAAGGTTCCATTTTTTGCCATTTGGCTACGGAACCCTAAAAATGAAGAGGATTGTGATTATCAGTACGTTACGCAGTTAGGGCGACGATTTTACTGATGCTGTCAGCTGTATAGTCACCATAAAATTTTTTATGAACCAATAGCGACATGGTTTTGATATTTTTATATGGATACCGCATCCAACCATTTTCGAAAGGGCATCAAAATCTGACACGGCGCTTTTGAGAAAAATACACTTTTTTAATATACAGCCTGACTATACGAATGGGGAATATTTCGATTGAAACTTAACCGTTGTAGTTACAGGAAAACGTTCTTCGAAGACTCTTCTTAAATTTTTAAACATATTGCGCTGCATTTACAGACTTTGGAGAAATTTATAGCCAGCATGAAAACGAGCAATTTGCAATGTTTTTTTGTTGCTAATTGATTCTGCTTTTGAGAAGAATGATAAAAAAAACATAGTTTAGTGTACTACAAATGTCACAAATCGCAAAAAAATTGCCCAAAAACAATTGGTATCGTATTTATAAAGTTTGCTATAACATAATAAAAAAAAGTTTTGCTAATTTCAAAATAAAAACCAGTTTTGTCTATCCAGGCTAATTATTATTATTATTAAAAGCCTGTAACGTCCTACTGCAGGGCAAAGGCCTCCCTACACTCTTTCCACTTCTCTCTATTTAAAGCTGCTAAGGACCAGTTCTTGTTGATGGAGTCCAGCTCATCCCGCCATTTCTGTCTGGGCCCACCGCTCGGAGCACAAAACCAGTGGAGAGAGCATCGGCACGTTTTTGTTCTAAATCAAAGTCACCAATCAACGGCGGGGGGAGAGGTAAGCGTCGTCCGCTGTGATTGGGTGACGAAATTGACAACCAAATGACAACTGATTCTCTAGGGATTCCAAAAAAGTAATTTGAAAGTTATCGATATTTTATTGTTTGATTGAGTAGTATAAGGATTTGTTTGTGAAACAGAGATTATGGGTTCGATTTTGAAACAAAACAGATGTTTATTAAATTAAGAAGGCTTAGTTAAAAACATTTATTCACTGGTTTTTAAAATGGATTAGTTTTGAATATGTTTTTATTATATAATCTTTTGGATTTTTATTATTTTTCGTAATAAATGTCAGTCGAGTGTCGAAGAAATCTAAAATTCACGAAAATTACCTTGCTTGTAGAAGGTTTGTTCTCTACATCACCCGATGATGAATGTTGAGCTTGGGTATTAGTTAAATCTGCAGATGGCGCCTGCAAAGTTATCTTATTTATAATATTTAAAAATAGCAACCAGTAAGTAGATACTACAAAAAATGCACACTAACTGAATACATAAAAATTAAGATACTGATTATTTCGTTCTAAATTCTGTAAATTCCAAGTATTACAAATACATAATTATGATCAGTTGAGGATAATTACAGAAAAAGTCAAGATTAAAATAATAATTATTGTTATTTGTGAATATTACCGTGCTTTTATAAGATTCATTCTTATCTTTTAATAGAGACGGTTGATCTTGGGTGTTTTTTGAATCATCTGGAAGTGTCTGTAAAAAATAAACATTTTAACAAAAGTGAATGACTAACCCATGTAAAAGTAAATACACTATAAAAATACCTACCAGAGCAGGTAAATATAAAGTATGCACTGATGCCCTATATAATCGGCGTCTATTATTTTTTAAACCTTCAAAGCAATCTGGCGTGAAATGTCTAGAACATACGACACTACACTTTGTTGGAAAAAAAATTGTCTCTATGTGTAGCTTTGATCCTCTTTCTTCTCGATGTCGTCATTAGGAAATCTGTAAATTTTAATGCATACAAAATACACGTTTTTTTAAATATCCTGAAGCCTCGTCCTCATGATGGACATTGGCGTTAGCTAACGCGTGTGCATAAATACATGGCGGGCGCCAACAAAGTCTTCATATGCTGACAAGTGCTTTCGACCAGTTTTATTCAAAAAACAAACTTGAACTCCGAAAATAAAGAAATAATGTTGTGTAAAAGGCAGGCAGAGATATCATACACTCACTTTTTTTTTGTTATAACAAGTTTCATACCAGTATTTCGTATGCAACATATCCTTTCTCTGCACATTTGCGAGCAAAGCCAAATGCATAAGCATGTTTTAAATAAAGCAATAAAAATATAAGGTTAGTACCTATATTTTAAACTAGCTGTGCCCCGCGACTTCTTTCGCGTGGAAGTCGTAAGATAATAACTGCCATCTTTAATAAAGCTCCCTCGTCCCCCGACCCGCCGCGTTGCATCTCCCACCCGCACTATTTGTTCACAATTTTATGGCGCGGAACCCTAATCTTTTTCTAAAATAAAGCCTAAGATACTCCTTATAACATCAGCTATCTACCAGTGAAAGTCCCGTCAAAATCGGTCCAGCCATTTCGGAGATAAGCCGGAACAACAGACAGACGAAAATCTTAAAAATTGTTTTTTTTTGTTATAAGTACCATATATACTTTCATATGCATTTAGTAAAAATCTATTATTTATATATTACAAAGAGACACTAATTTTTTTTTTTTTTGGGTAGATTATATCGATATAATCGTCGCTATGCTGCGAACAGCACTATCGAGAAAAAAAGAGACAACTGCTAATGTGCAAATCAATGTAACAGAAAGAGTTGATTTTATTTAAAATATTTGATTTAATTTTTAATTTTTAATCAAATTGAATAAATGGAGTGGAAAACCACTTACCTGTGAAATGTTATCCCATCTTTTGTGTAACTTGAAGTTGTAGTACACTTTCCACACCATTTAATTGCACAGCTAGGCATTACTTTTCGATTTATTTGCTTTAAAAATGGGAGCGCGTGACGTTCGTACGCAAGCCTACAATTGCTGCGACTGACCAAAATTCCGTCGCATACACTTGATATAGCGTATGTTTAGTGACCGCGGTAGCCTCCGCACGCGCTCTCCACTGGTTTTGTGCTCCGTGGCCCACCGCGATGTCGCTTGCAAAGTTATATACAGGGTTATATACAATACAATAAATCTACAATAAATTCAATTCAATTTAATCTGTTACAATAGTTTGATAAAATGCCTGCACGACTCACCGCTGCGGAATGAATCCGCATCATAATTTTGAAAGAAATGGGGATGTGAGTTGCTGAAATATTGCGATAACTAAACTGAAAAAGTTTGTAGTCTACGTATGCTCTAAGGCAAATGTGTAATGTAGCTGTTGCCACTGTATATTATTGTGTGCATTGTCCTTATAACGAACAATTTTGCGTTTTGAAATTGTAGCTCCCAAAGGAAAACATCGCTGAACTGAATGAAGTGTCTTGATTATACTTTTTGCGGGCATTTAATTATGAATCTCGACATAATGCCCTCATTAATCATAACGAAGTGCCGCGAAGAGACTTCAACTTAAAGTTCACATAAAAAACTTGCTCTATGTAAGTCACCTGGTAAACTTCTGGTTTACTTACCTAGGAACCTATTTATTAAAATTGTTTGAATAACGTTTTTTACGAACTATCCGTTTTTGTAGTTAGCTACAATACGAAGTCCACTTGTTTACCGGGAATAGTATCTAATTACCTACATAGTAAAACGCAGTCACAAAATGTATAAAGGTTTATAAAAATGTTCCTATATCTTTATAAAAAAGTAGCCCATACCTACCTACTCCGTACATCATTGATTAAGACGCTGATAACAGGTAAACCGCTGTCACTGTCAGACTGCATACAAAAGAAAGAGAAGCGCGATGACACAACGCTTGTAATTTATTGGAAAATATGAAGCAATTATTTATTTACTCAAAAATGAGCTGAGTAATCTAAAATAAAAAACAACCAAGTTCTTCATACAAATAAGACGCTCTTTTTATTAATTAAATACCAACCGTACGTTGATATTTAATACAGATATTTTGGTTTGAAACTCAAAGTAAAGGGTTAGTTTACCGTTAATTTGAATCGAGATTTTTTTTCTAAACGTGTTTTGGTAACAACCAAGTTCTGAGAAATATGTTGAAGAATAACATATATTTTTCCGCTACCACAAACTAAATAGATTTGGGGTTTTTTTTGTTTAAGACAAGCCTACTTTTCATCATTTGCCTCTTGTCGGCGCCCTCCATAATGTAAAAACATTATATGCAGCAAACGTGTCCGGTCCAGTCTCCTTTGAGCTTGGCCACTTTTTGAGTGACGAAGTCGAACTCCAAAGATACTGCGCTCCATCGCTCGCTAGCAAACCTCGAGCTTGATCCACTGCTTAATTATCAAAGACCAGGTTTGAGCGCTGTTTGTAAGGATAGGGAGAACGCACATGTCCATTAATTTGCGTTTATGGAATGTGTAAGATCTCCTTTCTTAAGGCCTTTCAGCAACCAATAGCTTCTAGGAGTTTTCGGTGTGGCAAGCAACTTCTTTTTCTTGTGTCATTTGGATATTTGGCCGAGGTTGATATTCTTGGACATATGCAATCTCCACACCCTCCACAGACTGTTTTTATTTGGCGCTATTAGTTATGCCCCACAGATTTTCAATCGGGTCTAAATCTGCTGACCGAGCAGATCATTGAATGAGACGAATGTCACGGTGCGCGTTAAACAAAGCTATAGTAGACCAAAGTGAGTGCAGGCAGGCGAAAGAGGCACTCCCTACTATCGACGGCCGCCTCACGAAACGGGTTCTACAACTAACTAAACAACAGCTGCGTACAGTTACAGCGGCTATAACTGTCCATGGGTCATTTAATAAACACCTCTTTGTCATAGGAGTCACAGACAGTCCGTTGTGCAGGGCATGCATGGAGGACGACGAGACAGCTCATGTGCTGTTAAACTCCCGGTGTTAAAAGCCCGGTGGTCGCCACATACAGGGCAAAGTACTTCGGTAACCCAGGTATCCTACGTGAGATTGTCAGTAACACCAAGGCGTTGCTGGCCTTCCTTGAGGAGCTGGGGTGGATCGAATAATCGATTTTCCCACCCGTACGCAAAATACGCGCATTGACGTGGAGTTGCGGACACCAGCCCGTATTACCTATTACCTATTATTATAGTAGACCGATCCGTGTGTATCAGTGCATTATCCTGAATGTAATCAATTTGTGGAAATTCTGCTGCAGGATACACAACGCACACAGTAGAAAGCATCACCTTGTCCAAATGAGACACATCATTATTTGCAGTAGCCCTTTCTAATGACGTCAGTTCTCCAAAGTCGTCGTGGCTCATCCACCCCATAAGTTGACTGTTATGCGACCAGATTAATTTGAGGCACGATATGAGCATAAAGCATTCATCATACCGAGTGTGATTATATTGCCAAAAAGTTAGTCTTCCGATTTGACTCGATTGAAAAGATTTTTCATCGGTTAATAAAACAATCGACCAATCAACATCAAGATATTGTCGGCCAAAAATGAAGTAGTTTTGTGATTAGATTTAAGTTCTACTTTAATAGCATGATACTTTAGTGAAGCCCCGCTTGGTGCAAAGTTCATCGACCCGTCTGAGAACTCACATCATACAAATCAGCAAAATTACTAGTTGGTGTGAAATCATGCTTTTAGTAACCACCGCGCCGCGCAAATATGGTTCAACTCATTATGGTTCGAACCATAATATGAGTTAATTGCGCGGCGCGGCGGTTACGATGGTAACCGCCGCGCCGCGCAAATAACTCAGGCCGACTAGGCAGACTAACTTAGGCCGTCGTCCTAAATTGCTTCTATGATCAGTTATTTACCCTTCTTCGCCATGACGCAGAATCCATCGGTGAATCGAGATATAATTGAGGTTTCGTGATAGGTATAGTACTAATATCAAGCCATTGTGACTGTGTGCCTATCGTAATTGTCACTATTCTCCATTTGACTGCTTTCTTGGCTGTGTTTGTTGCTCAATATAATCGTGATAACCGTGATATAGCAGATTGACTTTTATTTATTACTCTGCCGACTACACACCCTAAACAATGATTACTTTCAGGCAGGGCCATAATTAGTTTTTGCACACATTAGACTCACTTACTGGCCTAAACCTAGCTAAGCACGTAGTGCGTAACTGCGTTCGCTGCACTCGCTTCAAAGCTCAGCTTATTCTTCATGGGCAACCGATAGGACTCATCTAGAGTACCCTTTTTTAATACAGGACTTGATCCATAATCAAGTCAAACTGCAGACAGTTGGGCAAGACCTGAAAAAAGGCACCATGGTCTTATTGAGAAATACTAATCTTTCTCCTCTTCTGTGGTTGCAGAGAAGACCGGCCAGAGACAATGTCCGTCAGAACGGCCGACATCCTGACGAAAAGGCTTAAACGTGTTGATAGCCCACTTTATACGGTCTTCTGTTGCTATATTATGAGCTCTTGACCAGTCTTGATCCGTAGGGGTCCATTCTGGCACAACCTCCCACGTCCTGTCCTCTAAGAGTTTGCAGTCCGGGAAGTGAGTCTCAAGAAGGACCTTGCTGGTTTCATGGTCAGTTATTGAATAAGAGTTGTCGGGTTTTTTCAGCGCGCCAAGAGTTCGGTCCTGGTCAGTTGACAGGATCTTCCTTACCCTTGCGGCTTCATTATTTGTCTCAATGGATTCACAGAATTTCCGCCAAGCTGTTCTCCTGGCAGTCCTGATCTGTTTCCTGTACAGATATTGGGTTTCTTTGTATAACTCCCAGTCCTCCGGGAGTCTGGTGTTCTTGGCTCTGTTGAATTGCTTACGAAGTGCATCTCTGAGTTTACTGAGTTCGGCGGTCCACCAGGGGTTTCTCTCAGTCTTGGTTTGTGGTGCCCTTAGTATGCAGCATGTATGGTAGGCTTCGGTTATGTATTCTGATAACTTTGTGACAGTGTATTCTAATTGTACAGGATCTGTTAAGCTTGTTAGTGTTAGGTGCCTAGCTAGCAGTGAGGCTAGGAGCCGCTTATATCCCGGCACATTAGTGCGCCGAGGATTTCGTCTCGGTATGGGTTTTTTAACGTTGGTTGTTAGTGTGAAGCGGATTCTTCTATGGTCTGAGCAAGAAGGCTCGTCCGACACGTGCCAGTTTGTGATAAAGTTTGTCGCGTTTTCTGTAGAAAGCGTTAGATCTATGATCGTTTGTCCTCGGGCTGTGACCCAAGTGGGTTCCGAGCCGCGGTTTACGATGTTAAGATTAATTGAAAATAAATAGGTGGATAGTACCTCTCCTCTGGAGTTCGGTGCGTCGCTGCCCCAGAGCGGGTGGTGGGCGTTCGAGTCAGTGCAGATGATCAGGTGCAAGTTGGCGCGCTCGCAGTGCTGTACCAAGTCGACCATCTCTTTCGGCGGACAGTCGGCTTCCTCGCCTGGCATGCATACCGAGGCCAGTACAACATCTGGAGCGTCGCCTTCTGTTTGGAGCCTGATAGCTGTCAGATCTCTGGAACAGAATTGAGTAAGTGGGGCGATAGGGATTTCTTTGGGTATGTAAGCGCAGGTTCTTGGTTTGTCTGGGCTGTGTGTGTTTAGGATTAGCTTACCTCCGATGTTACCGAGGCCGCATATTCTGTTGTTCCTGATCCACGGCTCTTGGATCAGTGCGATGGTTCGGGGCTTCACCTCCAGTGCCCTGCGTAGACTAGCCGTTGCAGCCTGGCTATGTTGGAGGTTGGTCTGGATGATGTTGAGGGACGGTGACGGTGGTGGAGTGGAGTTAGTCTGTGATGGATCCATCGGACAGTCTCTCCACCACCTCTTCTCTGTATTGGCCTTCGTACTGTTCGCCCGGCGACGAATCGAGCAGTTGCTCGTGCCAGCCAGGGGATGAGGGCGGTATGGTGTCACAGTCATCAACCATTGCTGCTCTGGCCATGACCTCCTCAAGTTGGACAATGTCCGTGTCCTTTGTCTGTGTCGGTTGTGTCGTTGTCGTGTCCGTGCTGTCAGTCTGAGTGTCAGGTGGTTTGGTCGTGGGGCTGAAGCGAACGTATATCGAACCAAGCAGGTAGGATATACGTCGCTCCCGAGCTAGGACCTTTGCGGCTTCCTCCGGCGGTACACCCAGGGTCAAAAATTCCCCAAAGTTGTCGCCGCCGACGGCCGTCGCCCTGTACAAAGACCACTTGGCGATGTCGTACCAAGTATTCTGACGGATCAGAATACTCTGGAGCCGGGCCACGTCACCGTCGTAACGAGGGACGAAAAGCGAGGCTCGGACTCGTGTGGGCACGTCAGATTGTCTCAGTACTGTGAGGGTGAGGTCAGTGTCTGGGAGTCTGATTCTGGGCACGTCCTGGGTCAGCCATGTCAAGGAGTTATCGTCCTCACACCACATCTGCACGGTCCCTTCCGCTACCCGTGGGTATCCGCGGAAGGCCGGGAGTGGTGTTGACGAGTCCGTGTCTAGTAGAAGATTTTCTAGGGTAGTCTTAGTGTGCTCGGCCTCCTCTCTCGTCAGGTCCCTAGAGGGGGGGGGGGGAAGCAGATTGCTACGGCCAGCCGCGCAGGGATGTCCTTCGTGGCTCGCGCGTAGGTCCTCTGCTCCCCCGGAATAGCCTGGATCCTGGAGCGTTTGGCGTCCCCCTGAAGCATGCTTGGGGAAGCTGTATCGTCAGGGCGCTCCCTCTTCGCCGGCCCTGTACCGCTCGGTCCAGGCTGCGGCTTGGAGGTGCCTGGCTGGGTGTTTTTTGCCGGCGACGCCTTGTACAAGGCTCCGGATCTCTTACCCCTGTTGCGTCTGGGTTGAGGTCGGTCGTGAGTGCTGTCGGTGTTTTGGGGTCGGCTGTCGGCCCCAGCAGACTCCGACGCTTGCGGAGGCTTTTCGCGCTGAGTTTCCCCTTCGCGTACTTGCCCCTGCCCGCGTGATTCCACATCCTGCCGTTTTTCGCGCTGGGTTTCCCCTTCGCGTACTCGCGGCTGGTCGCGTGGTTCCGCGTCCGGCCACTTTTCGCGCTGGGTTTCCCCTTCGCGTACTCGTGGCTGGTCGCGTACTTCCCCTTCGGCGTCCGATCGCGCACCACGCTGGCTAGTGCCTTGGCGGGTTTCGGGCTTTCGGTTGCCTACTTTCTTCTCCCGGGCCCAGATTTTTCCGCGCTTTTTCAGCAGGCGTACTCCATCAACATCAACCGGGAGAGTTTTGGAGCTGCCAGGCCCGTCATCGTTCCCCGTCCCTCTCTGTCCGTGTCGGTCTTGGTCTCTTTCAGGGTAGGCAAAGCTTTTCCGCACGATGCTCTGCTGCCAGATGCTCGCGGGAAGCGTGCCTTTTGTGCTGTGTGTTGGCGCGTAAGTCGCAGCCGGATTTGGGTGTGTTGGCGCGTTGATCGCAGCCGAAGTCGGGTTAGTGGGCGCGTGAGTCGCAGCCTGGGTAATGGGCGCTAAATCAGCAGCCGGCCGCGCTGAAGAGCGCGGCACCAAAGAACAGATGGGTGCCCCCCCCAGATTACGTTGGGGGCTGACCGCCGAGGCGGTGTGGGATTCCCCGGCTTGGCCGGGACCCACCTGGGTAGTATTTTGCTCATTCTGTTTCATCATTTGGCATTTTGAGGGTGGGCTTTTTTGGAATCGAGGTTACCCTTCCTCTAGGACCGACGGGATATAGGGATGGGAGGGAAGGTATTCGTGGGTAAAGGGTGCGGGTACTTGTGGGGCCACCCTAGGTTTGGAATTTGGCCTAGGGATTTGGGGATCGACAGGATGTATGGATAAGGAAGGACGGATAGTTAGGTGGTAGGTACATAGGAAGAGGTAGAAAGGTTAACCTAAGCCTGGGGTTTGGCCTTCGGAAACTTCTCTTGTCCGGGATCTCAACGAGATGCTCCGGGTGCGGGATCGACCTTTAATAGTCGGTCCCGCAGCCGGAGTTGGGCTATCCGCATCCTGCCCACCCGCTCGGTTGTAAGAGAAGAAGTGCCTGGCAGTCTGGGTCGCCCCACCACGAATGTACGCATACAACCGCGTTGGGTCGACCCAGGCTTCCCCGAGCCGAGTGATCCTATAAGGGTTCCGAAACCCTAAAAAGTAATAAATACCTAGATATCGAATTTTAGACTACTGCACAATGTGATAAAGAAACTAATTTGTAAAATGATAAACATTTTTAGACCGCGAGTGTACGTATGGCATAAAGCAAAATTACACGACATGGTTTAGTCAAAGTGATTCTGTGGCAGCTAGATTATAATTATACAAAGTGTGAAGAATATCGAAGTGAAACTTTTTTTTTATTACGAGTTGTGGGCATGCAATCAAGATGAAAGCTACGTCATTGATGACGACTCTTGCTCAGTCGGGGTGAACTTCGCCTCCACACCGACTCTAAAAAATAATCAAGCATAACTTACAACTTATAGGGCAGCACACTCTTTCACTATATAACAGACACACATACCATTCGCAAGGACATAACCAAGTGACCAGTATTAGATATCTACTAGCAAACGCAACTTGCTTTAAAATACAAACTTGTGGATTCTGAGGTATCGTATTGTAGGTATTGCTCCGACCCAGTTTTAGAAAATGATCATGCCATCATAAGCGGCAAATATCTTTAATGCCATATACCCTGATGATAAATAGCTTCGACCAACATCTTTTGAGGCTTTGGTTGGGTAGCTGGATCTGGCCTGATTTAGAATTTTCGGTATCGCTCGATTTGTGCAGAGATTCCTGCCTTCAGAGCCCTCAGAAACATTATTAGGCAGCCGTTTTAACCCCGTCGTCGTTTTATAAGGGGGACTACACCACATCGCCTTTTCAGTGGTCAACTGAAACTCAGTGCTGTTCTGTGACTCCCCCACAGTACAAGATCATACTGAGCGGTACACTTCTTATCATAGTCACGAGTTGCAGCTGCAGACTTGATTTAATTATGATATGATTTAATTTTATTGATATTGTCATAATTCTAGTTATATTTTTATAGGCGCGTAGAAATGGCCGTTAAACAATATTTCTTTCGCGTAAAGGGGTAATTTTCGACAGATTCATACCAATCAGGCTATGTGGTTTAATCTTACCCGGTAAACAAAATTGATTTTTGTAAAACAAAGACTTTTTTTTTGATATAGTAATGAAATGAAATGAAATGAAATGAAATCGTTTATTCTGTAAATAGGATATTAAAATCACTTTTACACGTCATATAAAAAAAAAAAAAATATAGATGTAGCCGACATTTCCTATCTGACTACCCCTGAGAAGAAATGGCGAAACAAACTCAGGGGTCAAAGTCTCTTTTAAAGTCCAGACATAATCTTAGTCAGATCATGTGAGGACCATGTAGATCCGTGTCTGAAATGGTCTTTTGAGGAAAGAACCACGCAAATTTGAGCGGACCTGACCAATCAGTGTAAGCATTTGTCAGTAATCGTGCAGCTCAACTCAAAACTTAAGGAGCTCAACGACTCGACGAACAGTACCAAAAAAAGGACATTTGGGTAGGCCGCATAAAGCGCTCAAAATGTCAGACCATCATTAAAACTTAACTGAGAAAAGAAAGGAAAACATTTAAAGAAAAAAAAAAAATGACCCACATAGTGCTCACATTCACAATAAATTAAAGCAGTAAATATAATACTTTTCAAAGTAAACATTCATGTAAAATTGTATACAATATTCTGCAATGTCAATATGTATATAAAATCATGCATAATAATTAAAATGTCAAGTTATATCACAAGGCTAGCAGAGCGAGCAGCTCAATCCCAAGCTTTTTTGTCCTCTAAATAATCAGAAATCTTATAGTACCCTTTTTTACAAAGTTTAGTTTTAATACAGATTTTAAATCGTTTAATGGGTAAGTTCCGAATGTCAGTAGGAAGTTGGTTGTAAAAGCGTATACATTGACCCATGAAAGAGTTGCCTACTCTGTGGAGGCGAGTGCGATGTACAGCAAGATTGTGTTTATTCCTGGTATTTAAACTATGAATATCGGACATTTTCTTAAAATTTGATTTATTTTTGTGTACATATAATAGATTTTCAAGTATATATTGAGAGGCTACAGTCAGAATATCTATTTCTTTGAATATTTCACGAAGTGAATCTCTTGGACCTAGATTGTAAATGGCTCGAACAGCCCTTTTCTGTAAAATAAAGATATTATTAATGTCCGCACATGTTCCCCAGAGAAGGATCCCATACTATGTATGACTAACTATGATGAGTATGTTGCTCTGGTAGGTATAATTACGCTGAATTTCTAGTTAATTCGGGCGCGCAATACAATTTTCGTCTTACTTCATCACCTTATTAAATTCCTTTTCTTTCTTTAGATATTATTTACTTATTCAAAAAATATTTTTTTAAACACTTTCCGCCTTATTACAAAACAAGATTTATATATATATATTTTTTATGAAAAATTGTTGCCCCACACTAAGAATTTCTCCTGTATTGTAGGTGCGTTTACAAACATATAAACTCACATACTCAAACAGCCAGACCCGGAACAACTACTTGTAGGACATACAAATATTTGTTCCGTGTCGTCGATATTTTGACATGGCTTAAACCATGCAGCCAGTTTTTGTAATGAGAACGTAACAGTGATTGAAATACCGTTCTTTATACAAAACTGAAAACTTAGTTCGGTACTAAGTGGTCAGTTTTGTGTTTAGGAACTTTACCATAGTTGGAAGAAAGTTGAAATTCAATAATGGCTCCATGTTTTAAACCTGGATCTGAAGATAAACCTTGTGTTGTTGGAAGCTCTCAATAAGCCGCCATACTCACCAGACCATGCGCCTACAGACTTCTACTTTTTCCAGAATTTGGATAACTTCTTAGCGGAAACAAAATTCAATTCCCGAGAGGCAGTACAAAATGCCTTTGAAGAATGTATTGCCCATCCGGCTGATTTCTTCAAGAATTAATAAACTGCCACTGCGTTGGCAAAGAGGCATCGATTGATTAATATAAATAAAAAAATATAGAAATAGAATCACGTTAATGTATTCCATAAAAAATTCGACCAAGTGCGTGTCGGATCACGCACAATGAAGAGTTCCGTAGTTGGAATGAATTTATCTAAAAAAAAACTTAACTTTGTAGTTGAAAAACATGTTCTCCCACATATCGATATACGTTACGGTCAATTCGCCAACTGCAAATGTAAGTTTGTAATAATTTGTATATAATAAAACTACAAATTATCGATTTTCGGACTTTTCCTTTACTTGTGTTGTGAGAACTTGCTTCTTGCCAAATTTCATGATTCTAGGTCAACGGGAAGTACCCTATCCCCCTTATTACAAAACAAGGTTTATTTTCAGACCCAGGTTTAAAACATGGAGCCATTATTGAATTCCGAACTTTATTCCGGCTATGGTAAAGTTCCTAAACACAAAACTGCCAACTTAGTACCGAACTAAGTTTTCAGTTTTGTATAATGAACGGTAGTGTCGTTTTCAGTGGTGTCGTGGGAAATGAACGGTATGTAATATTGATTTCAACTTGATACCTCCACGTGTACCTGAGAAAAAGGGTCTTGACAGACACAGACGGACAACGAAGTGATCCTATAAGGGTTCCATGTTTTCCTTTTGAGGTACAGAATCCTAAAAACGGCAATTTCATGGGTCAAGATCTAATAAAAACCGGCCAAATGCTTGTCGGCCCACGCACAATGAATGATTCCGTAGTTGGGATGAATTTATCGCAAAAACAAACTTAACATTGTAGTTGCAAAACATGTTCTCCCATATATATATATACGTCACGGTCAATTCTCCAACTAAAAATGAAAGTTGGTAGACTTATACTCTTAGCTGTGATAGTTTTCCTTTTAATTTCGTCATATACAGCGTCGCTACAGGAGCGACATTATTTTAACACACTGGTAGAGCTAGTGGCCAGTAACCATAAAACATAAAGTAAAATAATACGTAAACAGAAAAAAAAAATATTAACCAAATAAATAACAATAAAGTAACCAAAATTAGGATGACGCTGTGAAAAAATTCTTTCATGGCGCTACTTAATTCTGCTGGCTTACGTTCGACTCGCGGAGCGGCAACGTCTCGTTTCGCACGCTCCAATCGCCGCGGGGCGAGTGCAGCGCGGAGGTGCGGAATCACTTATCATCCTCTCTTATTAGCTAATATTCACATAGGTAGCTAGCTAGTATCTTCATTAATAACTAGTTATAATAAATTGTCTTTATTTCAAACTTGTAAAGTTTTCAATGAGACCACCGCGTTGGCGGATACAAAGGGCTAAACGGCGTTTCATGTTATCCCACTTTTTCACACGGGCCCGGCTGGCACTGGAAAGAAGAACTTGAGTTAGATCAAAAGCGCGTGGCGGGTGGGGGGGGCCGTTGGCCGCCATAGCGCTCTCTCTTTCCTTCTATTCACCTACTTTTGCACGTTGCTCGCTTTAATTTCATTGATGCGATGTTATGATCCGTGACCCTGGCAAATTACCTCTGCGCAACAGTTCTTTAAGTACAGGTTGCTCCAAGATGCTATTTTAGTTGATTGTAAATAAATAATAACTTTAGTTAAATTAAAATATCTTAATAAAACAAAAACGCGAAACTATTTAAGTGTATTAAATTAATGTCGCCACTGTGGCGACTATATACGTACCACTGCCATAATTTTTTCCACATATCCGATAACAAAAAATAGCACTTTAAAGCTTAATATTATATTACACAAACGGATCCCTGAATTGAAAAATGGTTTTCACAGACCTGCAACATTTTTTGCGTTTTGAACCATCTGCATGCATTTTTTGGTATTTTGAAAGAGTCTGGATACACGACATCAGAATAGTTAAATGGTGAAAGTATATACTAGCAGATCTGTGAAAGTAGTTTACTAATAACCTCGGAGAGATACTCACAGATTCCATAGAGAACCTGCAACCTATAAAAGGCATTCTGAATCCGACCATTAATATGCTCTACAAATCTAAGGTCATCGTCCATAACCAGCCCCAAATTTCTGGCAACTTTCCGAGTCCGACTCGTACTTGGTCGCGTATTTATTGAGAGTTTGATATAAAACTACCATCCAAATTTCTAACCTATCTGATGGATTTAAAAACCAATATTTTACACAAACCTTGAGCCGTTCTCAGGTGATGTTTCATACATGCAGCAATTAATTTTTCATGTATATGAAAAAAAAAATATACATAAAAAAAAATTTGTAGATTAATAACATAGAATACATACATTTTGATACAAGTGGATAATGTTTGGTATTGCATTCGAGGCGGAATTTACACCCGAGCCGTAGGCGAGGTTGTTTTTGAGCCGAGAACAGTATGTCGATTCTGTAAAAATCTCACCGTGAATTAATGCGTGGAGTGAGCTGTCAGCACAGAACACTATTACTCCTAGCGGAGGCTGTCAGTGTCATTCCACTGATGCTAGGGATTGACCAAGGATTACATTTACAACCATAATCGAGATTCAAATAATATTTTTATGCTAATTCTATTGATCATTTTATATTATTTCAAAGCTAGTATCTAAGTGTAAGTGTCTATTTAGGGGTTTTTAAATAAAACAAAGCTAAACATAAATTCTGTCATAAACTCAATTTTGTTTTGTTGCATTCTAGACTATTCCTTAAATAGCCTGAAACGCGAGCGTCACGCAGGTACAATAAATAAAATAAAACATACTTACGTCGCAATACTCCATTTGAAATAAGATTAGAAATTTAAATAAACTTTTTAATGGTCCGTTCAACCGATTTTTACTTCTATTCCGTAGGCATAAGAGTGGCATTAAAGGCAAAAACGTGGTTACAATACCAACTGTTTATTACAGCTGCCATTTTTCATGCCACCAACGCCATAGAAGTCAAAATCAGTTGAATGGACTGTAAAAAAGGTTTATTTAAATGTCTGATCTTATTTCGAATGGAGCATAGCTACTACAGAAAATGCATGACCCAATCGCGATGTGTTTTGAAGAAGCGATAGTGGATCGAGTCGAGTAAAGACTGTGCGAAGTTGTTATTAAACCAAACGTATTCACTATGAAGAGATAACCGCAAGTGATCGAGTGCTAAAAGTGTCTGGTTGATGGACCATAGAACTTATCACCACACAATTAAGTGGGAACCTACCTAAACGATGTGTGTGTACATACATAGGTATCTCATTTAAATAAAAATACGTGCAGAATGAATATTAATCAAATCATCGTCATCGATGCTATACAAAATTCAACACCTCAACTGACACTAGCGCAGCACGCGCTGCACGCGCACCGGCTAGGTTCACTTCACCCAGACTAAGTGGCGTTGCCATGACTACGAGAATCGGGTGAAGTGAACTGAACACACCGCGCGTCACGCGCGTTCGGCGCTAGGTCACATAGATCGCAATTCTTCTAAAACGAAAATCATTTTTTTATGCCACGTAAGAAATTCGCTGCACGGAAGACGAGGAAGTATAGTCGTAAGACTATAGCCTTCACTTTGGCCGGAAAAAAAAAATACTTCACGCATACAATTCTTGGAAGTGGTGTAGTCATGGTAACCGGAATCGCGTCAGGTGAAGTGGTCACGCCGCGCCTGCGCACTAAGCACCAAGCTGTCTCACATTAAGTTTTTTTTTTTATTTCTATCATTGACGGCAGTGGCCGTATGCCTATTCGTATTTGCGTTCAGACAATAATGGTACCAATTTATTTCAATGCTTTTAGACGTATTTCAACTTCTAAATCCAACGGTATTTGTACATTAAAAAAAACCGGCCAAGTGCGTGTTGGACCACGCAAATGAAGGGTTCCGTTGTTGGGATGAATTTATCCCAAGAACAAACAACATTGTAGTTGAAAAACACCCTTTTAATGATAATTAAAACGTCACGGTCATTTCTCCAACTGCAAATTTATGATGGTAGACTATTACTCGTTAACTTGTAAAGCCTACTTAGCTGTGATAGCTTTCCTTTAATTTCGTTAAATGTACCTACTACTACCATGAATTTATTCACATAACCAATAGCAACCATTTAGCCGGACACAACTAACAATGAATTGCACTTTAATGCTTACGCAAACGCAACGCTGATTATTATTGGCTTTTCAAACGATACCCCACTGCATGGGACAGACGAGAAAAAAATATCATCCCCACTTTACGTGCAAGAGCCCCTAAAAAAAAATACATACCCATACCAAATTACAGTTTTCTAGTACTCTCTGATCTCTGAACTAAGCCGCGGACAGACAGACTGACACGGTGAGTGTTCCTTGTTGACGATGGAACCCAAGGAATATACTACTCTCTAACGAGAGATGGAACCCTAGTCACTTTAGTATAGTACCTACAATTTAAATTATTATAATTAATGTATTTTTAAAATGTGTATATTAATTGTATAGGTTTATTTATTAAGATGATAGAATCATGTAGGTATGTTTAGGTTGCTCTATTCTTAATTTAAGTTTTGCTGTCTGTCATCCAACTCTCTTGTCGCAAGTCTGGTGGAATACATTTCATATTGTATCATGTTACTTATATGTAAGCAGTTCCTTTGTGCTCTTTTATCTTTAAGTATTTTACTATATGTATTTGTTATGTGTGTACATAAATAAATTAAAGAAAATAACATTTATTAATTTTTATCACATCAAAAAAAAGTTTGCTAATACATTTTGTCTACTGAGCTGCTGCTTGATGTCGGGGGCGTCGGATGTGTGTGGTCCTCACGCTGAGGACTCTCCTCTCCTCCATGGCTGAAGATAATGGTAAGCATTTATTACTATTTCATTCCAACACTCATGAGTATATTTTTTTAGTACTACATTCCCTGCAGTAACTATACTGATGATAATAATCATTTATAGTTACTGCAGGGAATGTAGTACTTTCAATAAGTATAGCGGTATGACTTCTATAGAATATAATAAAAGGTCAGCGTCTGAACCAATTAAAATCAACCACATGGGCCAAAATTATTCACATATTTTGAGTAGCTACAAGAGTTGCAACATTTCTTCATTCCATACTCTGATGTTTATCAAAAATAGTGTGAGAATTAATTAATACTTACTAGTACGTCTTCAGGCACCGACACTGTGTTACAATCCCGGATAATAATGTAGTTGAGAGTAGCTGCAATCTGTTTGTTTCTAATTTCTTAAACTAGCACAATTTTCTATTAGCAGAAGCACTGCAAGTGAGGTACCTGAAAAACAATTTTATATAAATATAATTTCTAAAATGTTCTTGTTTGACAAAAAGTGTTTACTTCTGGAATAATAAAATCGTATAATTGTGTAATCACATGAATATTTATAGATTTTAAATAGTTCATTAATATCAGTTTTACCAGGCAGACGGCCATAAGTATGATCATCATGTTTCATTTTCTGAGAATAGTTATGATCACAACTCTGATAAAAATCTGAAAAAGAAATGTATACATTAATATTCTTAAGACTATGTTGAAAAGCTTGTTTCGTTTATGCGGTGATAGACTTGTGACCTTTTATTAAATTCATGTAACAAGTAACATGATACAATATGAAATGTATTCCAGCAGACTTGCGACAAGAGAGTTGGATGATAGACAGCAAAACTTAAATTAAGAATAGAGCAACCTAAACATACCTACATGATTCTATCATCTTAATAAATAAACCTATACAATTAATATACACATTTTAAAAATACATTAATTATAATAATTGAAATTGTAGGTACTTACTAAAGTGACTAGGGTTCCATTGTCAACAAGGAACACTCACCGTGTCCGTCTGTCTGTACGCGGCTTAGCTCAGAGATCAGAGAGTACTAGAAAACTGTAATTTGGTACCAACCCGCACTGGGCCCGCGTGGTAGATAACAGCCCAGTCCCTCTCGAAGAGAGGAGGCCTGTGTCCCAGCAGTGGGAACATTATAGGCTGATTATGCTATGTATGTTTTTTAGGGGCTCTTGCACGTAAAGTGGGAATGATATTTTTTTTCTCGTCTGTCCCATGCAGTGGGGTACCGATGGAAAAGCCAATAATAAAATACTCAATATTATAGGTCTGTCAAGATCATTTTTCGATCAGGGTTACGTTTGCGTAATATTAAGCATTAAAGTGCAATTTATTGTTAGTCAAGTGTCCGGCTAAATGGTTGCTATTGGATATGTGAATAAATTCATGGTAGTAGTAGGTACATTTAACGAAATTAAAGGAAAACTATCACAGCTAAGGAGGCTTTACAAGATAACGAGTAATAGTTTACCATCATACATTTGCAGTTGGAGAAATGACCGTGACGTTTTAATTATCATTAAAAGGGTGTTTTTCAACTACAATGTTGTTTGTTCTTGGGATAAATTCATCCCAACAACGGAACCCTTCATTTGCGTGGTCCAACACGCACTTGGCCGGTTTTTTTTTATGTACAAATACCGTTGGATTTAGAAGTTCAAATACGTCTAAAAGCATTGAAATAAATTGGTACCATTATTGTCTGAACGCAAATACGACTGGGCATACGGCCACTGCCGTCAATGATAGAAATTAAAAAAAAAACTTAATGTGAGACAGCTTGGTGCTTAGTGCGCAGGCGCGGCGTGACCACTTCACCTGATGCGATTCCGGTTACCATGGCTACACCACTTCCAAGAATTGTATGCGTGAAGTATTTTTTTTTTCCGGCCAAAGTGAAGGCATAAGTAGTATATATCTAGTATATATAGTAGTATAGTATATATATATAGATATATATATATAGTATATATATATCTTTCGACTATACCTCCTCGTCTTCCGTGCAGCGAATTTCTTACGTGGCATAAAAAAATGTTTTTCGTTTTTAAAAGAATTTTCGGGTACGTGAAGTGAACCAAGGGCACTCGCTATCAGTTGGAATGTTGAATTTTGTAATAGTATTGATGACGATGATTTGATGAATATTCTTTTGTTAATGGCAACGACTAGTTGGGTACTTATGTATCTATCTATATTTGTACATAATGGACGTGTGTATTGCATTTTCATAATGTTCTTAGCGCTCATACGTGATGCGTTACAGGTTAAATAATATCGTATAGGTAGGTACTGAGTTTTTAAATGTACAAAGACGGTTGGATTTAGACATTGAAATACGTCTAAAAGCATTGAAATAATTAGGTACTAATTATTGTCTGAACACAAATACGAATAAGCGTATGGCCATTGCCGTCAATGATGGAAATTAAAAAAAACTTAATGCGATCTATGTGACCTAGCGCCGAACGCGCTTGACGCGCGGTGTGTTCACTTCACTTTCACTCCACCCGATTCTCGTAGTCATGGCAACGCCATTTCGTCTGGGTGAAGTGAACCTAGCCGCAGCCGGTGCGCGTGCTGCGCTAGTGTCAGTTGAGGTGTTGTATTTTGTATAGCATCGATGACGATGATTTGATTAATATTCATTCCGCACGTATTTTTATTTAAATGACATACCTACCTATGTATGTACACACACATCGTTTAGGTAGGTTCCCACTTAATTGTGTGGGGATAAGTTCTATGGTCCATCAACCAGACACTTTTAGCACTCGATCACTTGCGGTTATCTCTTCATAGTGAATACGTTTGGTTTAATAACAACTTCGCACAGTCTTTACTCGACTCGATCCACTATCGCTTCTTCAAAACACATCGCGATTGGGTCATGCATTTTCTGTAGTAGCTATGCTCCATTCGAATGAATAAGATCAGACATTTAAATTAACCTTTTTTACAGTCCGTTCAACCGATTTTGACTTCTATGGCGTTGGTGGCATGACAAATGGCAGCTGTAATAAACAGTTGGTATTGTAACCACGTTTTTGCCTTTAATGCCATTCTTATGGCTACGGAATAGAAGTAAAAATCGGTTGAACGGACCGTTAAAAAGTTTATGTAAATTTCTAATCTTATTCGAAATGGAGTAT
This sequence comes from Tiliacea aurago, assembly GCA_948098905.1. NCBI lineage: Eukaryota > Metazoa > Arthropoda > Insecta > Lepidoptera > Noctuidae > Tiliacea > Tiliacea aurago. Next base: position 23,037,993 of record OX402576.1, read on the forward strand.
AGCTTATATTTTATTTATTGTACCTGCGTGACGGGCTCGCGCCTCAGGCTATTTAAGGACTAGTCTAGGAAAAAAATGCAACAAAACAAAATTGAGTTTCTCACAGAATTTATGTTTTGCTTTTTTATTTAAAAACCCCGCTTGAAATAATATAAAATGATCAATAGAATTAGCATAAAAATATTATTTTAATCTCGATTATGATTGTAAATGTAATCCTTGGTCCATCCCTAATATCAGGTGGGATAACACTGACAGCTCACTCCACGCTCACTGCACCTAAGTTATCACGGTGAGATGGTTACAGAATAGCACTACAACAAATGTCCACGTGTATCAAACGATGTTTTTCAATACACTTTTGAAGAAATAAAATAAAATAACGAAAAATATTTTTGTCATGAATGAAACTATGATTATATAGTTTTTTCGCGCGGTTTTCCTTCGCAGGTTAAATGAGAGGCAAATGTATAAAGCCGATAAACAGCCTAATGAAAAATAGAACATTAAAATATTTTTGAGTTTAGAACACAAATAAATGAATTTGTTCATAAACGTTTTTTTTATTGTAATAATCATGGTATTCTATTTATAAACATTATTTAAATATTCCAAAAATATTAACGCCGTAAAGGCGTCTTTACGGCATTAATATTTTTGGAATATCTGCCGAGATTTTAAAAAAAATCACCTTCGAATAGAGAGGACCGTCTCTGGCGAAAGACGGTGTGAATAGAGGTTAGAGACATTGAACCAATTTGGACTAAGTACAGGTATAAGTTATCTGTGGCAATTTTTATTCCCGCACACGTGTTGGAAAATAAAAAATAGCACGCGTGTGAAATACATTGCATTGTGAATCTAATCGTAGTGCGATATGAACTAGTTTTCGAGGAAGTGTATTGAAAAGTTACTTAACACATCGGTCTATGTTAAATAGCAAGCAAACAAATAGTAGCAAAGAACAAATCGCACGTATAGCAACAGGGCAGTCACAGTTTGCTGTTTCAAATTAATTAACCCCATTTATTGTACACGCGACTTACTCCTACAGATGAACATGTAGTAGTTTCTTAATATAAAATTGTAGGCCACATCTGTGTTTTATTACAGCGGACCAGTTGGTGTGACATTTTTCGTGACGATGAAGCTGGCAATCCGTCTACAATTCGCGCCGTTATTGCACCGATTTTGTGTTTGCTTTCATACAATCTCTAGCTTAGTTTATTACTTTCAGCACTAGTAGGTAAGCCTAAATAGTACCGGTCCTAGTATTATTTTTTCTGGATTACACTTGAGCAAATAGAACGGAGAATCCGCTCGTTCTTCAACACGAGGAGATAAAGTAACACAAATAGGTATCGAATTTATTTTGTTACAATCAAAGGGCTGAGGATGAAACTGTAATTGATGTTTTTTTCGTATTTACAACGCTTTGGAATACTGATATGTTGTGCATGTTAACAATAATAATAATGTGACCCAAGCCATAAACGCCAATTATTTTGTGAACAAACTAAATCTATTCTATGGGATTTTTTAATGAGAATAGGTCCCAAGTAGCTTCTGAAGAGCGTTTACGACGTACGGCATTTCATACAAACGTTCAAGCTCTTGTTTTTAGAAATAACTAAACCGATTTTAATGAAACTTCATACGCATAAGCAGGATACAAAGGTCTAAAAAGTTAGTTAAGAACATTTTCATGATGAGAGGGAATGGTAAACTTTCATCTATTTTCTTTAGTAACTTTAAAACGAACTATTTTATAATTAAAAAAAATGAAATTGGATTTTAACATGTCCTTTCATTTGATATGTCACGCGGTGCAGTTAGAGCAAACATTTTTTTTTATATTTCCTATTGTTACCTCTTTAATGAACCCCATATTTAAAATTAATTAATTTACGTTACACATTCAGGTTGTACCAAATTTCAACTTAATCGGACCAGTATATTTGGGGCAAATCCGCTGTGACAGACGGCCAGACAGACAGACAAACTGATGATGATTGATTGATGAGACTGATATAATATACATATTGACATTGCTGAATAATATAGACAATATTATATGAATATTTACTTTGAAAAGTACCTATTATATTTATTATTTTAATTTATTCTGAATGTGAGCACTACATAGGATTTTTTTTTATTTTCCTTTTTTTTCTTTTTCTCAGTTAGATTTAATGATGGTCTGGCATTGTGAGCACTTTATGCGGCCTACCTAAATGTCCTTTCTTTGGTATTGTTTGTTGAGCCATTGAGCTCCTTAAGTCTTGAGTTGAGCTGCACGATTACTGAAAAATGCTTGCACTGATTGGACAGGTCCACTCAAATTCGTGTCGTTCTTTCCTCAAAAGACCATTTCAGAAACGGATCTACATGGTCCTCACATGATCTGATCAAGATAATGTTTTGACTTTAACAGAGACTTTGACCCCTGACTTTGATTCGCCATTTCTTGTCAGGGGTAGTCCAGATAGGAAATTTCGACTACATCTAGCTTATTATTTATTATGTCGTGTATAAGTGTTTCCGATATCCTAATTACTCAATTAAATCACTCGTGTGATCCTATAAGAGTTCCGTTTTTTTTCCTTTTGAGGTACGGAACCCTAAATACCGATTTCTCACAGCTGTTAAGACCTCTCAGGAGCTTCCAATGGAATAATGTGACAAGTTTCAATCAAACAGCCAGATCAGAGGTGAAGGAACATGATTTATGCACCCAGAGACCAGCACGAGAACAGCAACCGGTTAGAGTTTTGCATTTAGTTTGTCACATTTAAACAGCTTATTCAGTCTAAATGTATTTAATCTGTTATTAAGTTTTATATTAGTTTATGCATAGCACAAGTTTGATCATAGAGCATAGTTGGGTGCTTGAAACGCAATAAATAACTAGGTATGTAGGTACACTAATAACGCGAGTACTGACATAAGTTCCAAACAAGCTGGTTGTGTTATCAAACCGTTTCCTAATATAACAGGAGCCGATATGATTTCGGTACAGTAAAGTAAAAGAAAACTAAAATATTGTTATTAAGGACGGCTGTAGTCGTTCTGCCGCGAATTGTTCTTTACAAAACTTGAATTGAAAAGCCTTCCAGCCTCAATTTGAATGCAGGAAAACTTTGCAATAGCTTTTATTCGCTGTCGGAAAGCAAATGAATTTACGACTTACGATGAATCGAGTGTTTTCTTTACTTCCAATAGGTATACCAAAAAATAGAACTTTTTCAACTTTGCTAGCAGTTCTGATATTTAAATAAAAAAGTAGGTACTTCCAATAAACAGAAGGCCATTTGATTTAATTAAAATAAAAAACCATTTAAGTCAGTCTCCTGAAACTGTGGGTTTCATTGTTTGCATAAAGTGTGATGATTTCGATAACGTTGAATTCCCGAAGCTCTCTGAGCGATATTATTGGCTGTTTATCGTTGATGTAACCCTAAAATACATATGAATTTATCAAGTAATGGAAACCCAAACACGTACTAGATGCATTAGCTATTCATTGAAGCTGTCCGATCATCACACGACGTGTGGGTATGTTCAGTATAGTATTAACTAACTCGATTATATCACCGTAATGAATTAACTTCCGCATTTGCTTACAAACATACTTAGCGCCAACTATTATCTATATGTTACAATGATTATAACAATAGGTATGTGTTAATGTAATTATTACAGTAATTCAGTTAATTATTCAGTTGGTTTAGCAGAGATGGAGAGATGTCTGCTTCAATAATTACCCAAACATTCTGTTTACGTGCTTTAAGGCCAGCGCACATCGGCGTACGGCGGGGCAGAGTATTTTAAAATTTATACGCATCTAATGGTAACAAGATATAGATTCAAAGCTCAGAGACCGGCCACGGAGCATCAAATGGGATTTCTCTCCGCGGTATTGAAGAGCGCGCTGGAGGATACCGCGATGGGTATGCGCTGGAGTCCACTAGAGCCTCGCAGACTCGCGGGGAAGAGGTAGTGCAAGCGGGGGAAATGGGGTGCACTCCCCATTTCCCCCTTGACATACCGAGGCATGTCGAGGGATGCTTCTCGGCATATCCTCCTCGTTGCCGTCCGCCAGTGTGCGTTGGCCTTTATGGTTGTACCTTATTTATCTTTAAGGTTGTACAAACAAGTTGTGTGATGTTTGGCATATAAAAAGGAAAAAAAACCCTTTTTTTATGCCAAACTTCACAAAACTGCTTGTCATCTTAGGCTTACTACATACATTTAATGTTGGTAGTATTCGTAAGCCTAACAGGACAAGCAGTTCTATGATAACGAATTACTTAGAGCAGTATGAGTTTATCCATACATGGTTATACCCACACTCTATACCATAATTCAACTGGTTAACATGCTCATTCCCAACAAAACAAACACCGACATGCATGGGATGTTGTAGTGGCGTATTTAATGGCACATTTTGCCATTTTTAACATCTCCAAAACCTCCGTTTACATTTAAATATTTATGGGATAATAGATATAATGACAGTGGATTTACGAAATTGTAATGCTATTCCCTGTGTCAAATGTACTCCGAATTGAAATTGGTTGAATGCAGTGAATGTTGATAATTATCGCTCAACGCAGCGGCACGACCGCTAATTAGAATAATTCGTTTAAACTTCGCTTTCAATCTGTTTGTTAATTTTTCAACATTATAAGGATGTGACCTGAATAAAGTTCCTAATAAGACTGAGAGGTGAATAAGAATGACGTCTTATCATACTGGTGCGAGGGGCGCGAGCGAGATCGATGATCAGCAGTGCAGCTCGAAACCGGAGGCCCTCTGTTCCACTCAATTACCTCCCAAGTACCTAAACTAGAGCTGTGATAAATTCATGTCGTGACCTGCATCAACAAGCTCAGGTAAACTTGGCGAATTTTATCTCTTCTTTTATCCTATTTTCCTGCACAGCTTGTACAGAAAAATTTGAAGGGACACGTATTAAAAATATCAAGAGGCTGTTAAAAGGTAAATTTAAAGAACGTGGCTAAAATTATAAACGTATTTCTTTCGCCGAGGGCTTATTTGCATATCGCTTTGGGGAAACTCGACGCAATGCACGCGTCGCACCCTAAGGTGTAAACTCGATTTTTTGTTTATTTTACCATCCTAACTAGCTATGTGCTTACGTCTCTGAGTATTTCCTTTTTATTAATTGGTCAGCTATTTTTGTATTTAATTACCATCCTTTTTTTTGGTTGGGAAATTATCAAATAACTTCTCCCACTCTGGGCAGAGCGGGAGAAGTGTCAGACTTTTACTGACTATTTAAAACCCGCCCATGTTCCTTCAGTTGCCTATGTGCCAGGGCCACGATATCCCTTTGACAAACTCGCAACTCTGGCAGGATTTAATTATCATCCATCAGTATATCCTCTCAAGTAATAAGTTAAGTATATAAACCAAAAATAGGAAGAATGGGAGACTTGGATAAAAAAACTAGAAAAAACAATGATTTATGCATGGAAGACTCAAGTGCCACTGGACATAAACTGTTTGATAAATAACATTCGAAATGTCATAAAAAAATTACAGCATTGCCAAAAAGATGTCGATCAAGTATGTATTCTATCCGAAATATCATTTCATAAAACAAGATAAGTTCATACGTTAATTATAGAAATGTGGAAGGGGAATTCCGACTGGAAGCCGACCCCAACATACGTAGTTGGCCTAAAACGCTAGGCAGATGATGTATGAGGGAGATTCTGGGGGAAAATCGTGACGGTACTGCTCAGAGAGATGTCATTTGATACGAGTAGATAGCCTAATTAAGGCGCTGACAAGAGGCAAATGATAAAAGTAGGCTTACCTTAAACAAAAAATTGCCAAATCTATAAAGTTTGTGGTAGCGGAAAAAATATATGTTATTCTTGAACACGTGTCTCAGAACTTGGTTGTTACCAAAATACATTTAGAAATAAAAATCTCGATACAAATTAACGGTATACCCTTTACTTTGAGTTTAAATCCAAAATATCTGTATTAAATATCAACGTACGGTTGGTATTTAATCAATAACAAGAACGTCTTATTTGTATGCAGAACTTGGTTGTTCTTTATTTTCGATTACTCAAATTATTTTTGAGTAAATAAATAATTGCTTCATATTTTTCAATAGATTACAAGCGTTGTCATCGCGCTTCTCTTTCTTTTGTATGCAGTCTGACAGTGACTGCGGTTTACCTGTTGTCAGCCTCTTAATGTCTACAACTTTACAATAATACCTAGCTTATTCATTTATTTAATACCATAGTTTAATTCGGTCATTAAATTAGCAATTTGTTTAGGTACTCTTTATTATTTCCTTTTATTTTTAATTTTTGCCATGCTGAAAGCAGTGACCAACACAATTATTGCAGTAGTGATCAGTTTTGGAGCGAGCAAAAAGTCGTAGATCTGATAAAAATAATAATATCGTTTTTACGCCAGTCACCGTAGACAAAAATCGCGTTAATTCGAAAAAAAATACCTGTACTGATCTTTTTAGGATGTCTGTTAGAATATTATATATACTAATAGTGTAAAACTAAGTTTGCAGGTTTGAAAGACCTGTGCTAACTGCGTGGTGTTCGAAAAAGCTCAACATTTTCGGACTTCATTCTGTTTTTGACTTATTACTTCTAAAATATGCATCTTACGGATAAAACATAATAATTAATTTTTAATACATAATTTGATACAATTTGAGCGCAGCCGCAGCTCTATAGGTACAAAAGAACCCGTGATACAGCACTTCAAACATTGGCCATTTTTCAAAAAAAAGTTTAAAATTGTTTTTAAGAAGAAAGTGAAGCAGCAGTGCAGTGTGCAGATCAAGTTGTAAAATAGTTAATTAGGTTTAATTTAAGCACAAGCAGAACCCTGTATTAGGTACTAATAGTACCAATACTGCCTCATTGTGTGGACAACATTGGAGAGGAACAAGGAGTACGAGGACATCTGAATCATAATCTGTTATGTCCGATCTGCTGTCATCGCCAAAGTTCACCTCCCTGTTCGACCCCCAATCGAAGAGGCCGCAGCCCAACATTCCTGCAGAATTGGAATGGTACGGCTCAGAAGACAATCTAATTTAGAATCTAACAGCAATCTTCTTATTTTTAAAAGCGCATTTGTGGGATGTGGGATAGAAAAATAATTCTAAAAGATATTTAAAAAAAAAACATTACAATACAAATTGCCGTCTCCTGAATGTTCTGGGTGTAGAAATCATCAGTTCATTTATCAAAGAGACTTGCAACGCTCAGATGCACTGAGCGCGGTCGTTTCCCCGTTGGCTATTGTTTTTATCATTTGAAAGGTATGTTCATTCAGATGCATAAGTTCATAATGTATTTTGGCCTTAAATAAAAAAGAAATGACTATTCATTTAAGTGACTGACGCATTCCCCTCTCTTCAACGCAGCAGATTATTGTTTGTTGTTATAAATAATCTCAAAAATACTGACAGACCAACGTACAACTTAAATCAGTCTAAAAACTTGAACAAGAGTAATCCTTATATATACTAACAAAATAAAGACCATAATTAGGTCTGATTTGAACGTATTTTATTTATTTTATTTTTCGTTTATTTATTTTATATAACGCAAGTACTAAGCAAAGATTTTTGAAAGTTCATTCCCATTTGAGGTACTTAGTCAAACGAAATTTTGTATGAAAAGTGTGTAATTTTTTCCAATGAGTAATCCCATCAGGCACACGGCTTGTTATCTTATAAATAGGTACCAAAACGGTGTAAAAATACTCGTAGCATAACAGAACCCTCATATCACTTTGTTGCCCGTCTGTCCGTCATGACAAGAACTTTTTCCTCAGGAAGGGGTAGTGTCAAGTTGAAATTAAAGGCAAATACAATCATACTAAGGTCTACCGTCCCTTACACGGGTAAAACTTAAAGCTTACAACTTAAAACTTTAAGTCAACGAAATCCTAAATATTTTGATTATAGGTCTTATTACAAACAAGATTTTCTTAAGAGCCAGGTTTAAACCAACGAGCCATTCTTTTATTCCGAACTTTATGCCGACAAAGTTAAAGTTCAACCAACTTTAATACGAGTCTGTGTCCAATTTAAGAATTTTACCTGAGTTGGAATAAGGTTCGAAATACGAAAACTAACTCGTTGATTTAAGCTTGGACTTAAATTTTAACTCGTTTTGTAATGAGACGGATAGGATATTTCCCGTTCACCTAGTAGATATAATTTAGCAATAAAATGCTCACAGTACAAATAAAGGATAAAATCCAAACATTGTTGATTTATCACATAGAAATTTTGTTTTTTGCGATTACAAACGTTCACTAACAGTTAGAGCATCGATTTTTATGTCAACTGTCGTATGGAAGAACATTTTTTCCACTGAAAAGACAAGTCTGTCTATTGCACCTCTGGAACTCTTGTTGCGAGAGTCCGATTCGCACCGGCCTTTTTTTTTACAACTTTGACATGCTGTAAATTTATACGGCCACGGGAGCTGTGACTGACGCTGATTTTAATGATTATTGAATATCAATCAACTACGAGGACTTCTATTTAGAAAAGAAGGACTGCAAGATAACAATGTCAGTGTTCAGCTGTAATTTGCGCCGTGCGTCGCGTCGGCGTCGTTGCAAGCCAGCCCACGATGTCATACACCCGCCCGCATTGAATAATTTTATCCAACGCGAATGCACTCCGGCTTTTCACCTATCACTGAACTTCACAGAAGTTAATCCGCTTTTTGTCCTGAAGTTTCTGTTACAGCGTCGACAGGATTTGAAAACCGTCAACTTTTAACTTGTATTAAAATTAAAATAATTAAGCTGCATTCTTATACGTTGGAAAATAAAGTTGTACTTAATCTTCTTGAGTACTTAATCCTAATCTATACAAATATAATAAAATATTCTTGTTCAGATTGTGCATAGACATTTCCTTTATGTAAGTCTGGTTATAAATTACCACGCTATGCCCCTGAACAATATTGTATTATGTTCATATTCTTCTGTAGTTTACCGTAAATAATAAAATAACCAAAAGGTAAGGTTAAAAATGTTGCAGATAGTTACAGATTTAATATTTTTAATGATTAAATTAATGAAGCTTAGCAGTCAATCAGTCCATCAGTCTAAGTATATTTTTGAAAATCTTTTATATGCCCATAATAATATAAAATTGTTTAAAAAATACAGTGATATCCATGACATAAATACTAGGAACAAACACAATTTTTTGTAGTACCTACAACAAGGCTCAAGAAAATAGGTGGCTCGTTCCGATGTGCAATTTATACACTTTTATAATAAAACTTCCAAGCCACGACCGAACTTCCAAGCAAGATCTAAGCCTTAATAAATTCAAATCATTCATTAAACGTAAGTTGTGCCAGAAATCCTTGTATACCGTTAAAAATTATATTGAGGCCAAAAAAGTTTAGGATTGAACTGCTCCAATTTTCACGTACTGAATGTTGTGTTTTTTTTTAAAACCTTTTTTTTATGTACAGTGACATTAAATGATTATTTTAAACACAATGACATGAAAATTTACTTTTTAACCGACTTCACAAAAAGGAGGAGGTTCTCGTCTCGTCTCTCGTCTGTATGTTTTTTTTTTTTTTTTTATTGTTTGTTACCTCAGAACTCCGTCGTTTATGAACCGATAAGGAAAATTATTTTTTTATTTGAAAGGATATACGTTCAGATTGGTCCCATTTTTATCAAAATCTAGTTCTGATGTTGGGATCCATGCGTAAATGAGGGAACTCCTCAAATATTATAGGCATACATATAGCGAAACTTCTCAATGATACGTATTTCACGGGTGGCGATGAGATATCTGGATTAAGATAGTTAAGCGAAGCAAATTTATATAAATGGTACTATCAAACTGTTCTGATGATGAAGCCGGAAGGTAGGCACTGGAACTCCGTAATATAACAATGTATCCTACCCGTATTTGGTCTTATTGGAATTGTCATGAGATGCACTCTGGCTACAAATAATTTTTGGCCGACTTCAAAAAAGGAGGAGTCTTCTAGAGGTCTTTTAAATATATAAAAGGAAACCGTGACTGATTGGTCTATCAACACAGCTCAAACCACTGAACAGATTGGGCTGAAATTTGGCACGTAGGCATCCGCTAAGAAGAGTTTTTTGGAAATTTAACCTTTAAGGGGGGGAAAACGGGGGGTTTTGTTTGCATGAAAAATCTTATTCCTAGAGTTAAGAGTTAATAAACTTGAAACTTGGACGAATACTTACGTAAGTAAATTATAAAGTTTGTATTTTTTTGTTATCTTAACTTCAATGGATGGGATGTCAAAGCATGTATACAAGAATTTTAACGCGCGGTCCGATCAACCTTAAACTCAGTATTTATACTTAAAACCAAAAGTTAAGAATAACTTGTATCAGGCTTTTTCGAAAATCTAACCATAACGGGATAAAAAGGGGTAGTCTTACAAGCGTTCTCTAGTTTTACAAGAGAGGATTTTACTACGTGACTTGATTAACTCGAAAATTGGTATAACCTTTAAGTCAAATAATGTAAAAATCGCAACCACTTTAAAAATTAACCTCTTTCGGAGTGTAAAGGGGGATAGATACAGTTTGTATGAACAAAATCTTCTTTCGTTGATCTATTAACTTGAAACTTCGCTTGAATACCTCATCATCAGTATTCCTGCCCTAATCCCAATTTATTTGGAGTCGTCGTAACATGTCGAATTACACTATAGATTTAGTACATACAAAAGGAAACAGTGACTGACTTACTGACTGATCTATCAACACAAAGCTCAAATCACTGAATGGGTTGGGCTAAAATTTGGCACACAGATAGTTATTATGACGTAGGTAACCGCTAAAAACAGATTTTTGGAAGTTCCCCTAAATAAATAAAACGTGTTTCATGTTTTTTTTTAAAACAGCTCCTTCTGGGATTGTAAAGAGGTAAATAGTCTACAAATCAATATGGTGTCATTTTTAAGGGTTTTCAGGACGTTGATCACACTTGAACAACATAAAGAAACTATTAAGTCTTAATTTATTATTATTTTGTATTGATCTAAATAACAAATCTATCTATATAAATAAATGGAGAATCTGACCGACTGATTACGTGTCAACGCACAACCCAAACTACTGGAGTGACGTGAAATTTTGCACTAGGGTTCCTTTTATGTAGGGTAGGTACTTTTAATCCCGGTTCCCGTGAGATTTTTTCTGACATCCACGCGGGTGAAGCCGCGGGCAAAAGCTAGTATTATATTATGTTCAGGCATAACGTATTTGTTTATGAACAGATTTTTAGAATTCTTTTAATTGGTAGAGGAAGCTTGCGCGGTCTCTTATACGGTCTATTATTACAGATCTACAGCTAACTCTTCAATAATACGTATTTAATCCACTCGGTGTATGTTGATGATGTTATAAAACTTCCTGTCACTGTTGTTTTCATAGTTCGAATTGGTCTGGGGTAGGTACCACTAAAAAGTGAAAAATATTTTTTTTTTTACAAAAAAACAACCGACTTCCAACAAAAACACTTAAAAGTGAAAAATAACTTTAATTTCGGAAGCACATAACATAACATCACGCCTTGTTTCCTCGAAGGATTGGGCAGAGGTGTACAATTTAAATATTATTATTTTTATTATTTTGAATGTGTGAATGCTACGCGTGCTGGGCGGATATCGAAATAACGTAATAATATGATTTTTTCATGTTATTGGGTTTCAAGTAGGTATAGAACCCATTGAATGGGCGTATGTTTTTCTCTTTCTCAGTTAGTTTTAATGATAATCTGGCAGTTTGAGTACCTTATGCGGCCTACCCAAATGTCCTTTCTTTGTTATTGTTCGTCGCATCGTTGAGCTCCATAAGTTCTGAGAAGAGCTGCACGATTACTGACAATTGCGTGCAGTGACTGGTCAGGTCCACTCAAGCTGTGTGGTTCTTTCCTCAAAAGATAGTTTCAGACACCAATCTACATAGATAGCCTTCATATGATCTAACCAAGATTATGTCTGGACTTTAAAAGAGACTGTGACCTCTGAGTTTGTTTCGGTCCTTCTTCTCAGAGTAGTCGGAAAGGGAACGCTGACCTCAGAGAAAAAAATAAAAAAGACATGACATACACAAGATGGACTTGAGATGGGACAGGGCACCTATGGATAGGTACCTTAACTGTTGTGGCTACAGGAAAACGGTCTTAGGAGGACTGTCCTAGTGTAGATTTTGTGAAAATGGTACAGTCAATTCTTTGGTATTGTTCGTCGAGTCGTGAATTGAGCTGCACGATTACTGATTGGACAGGTTCACTCAAAATTGTGTGGTTATATCCTCAAACGACCATTTCAGACACGGACCTACATCCTCGCGGTCCTCACATGATCTGACCAAGATTATGTCTGGACTTGACTTTGACCCCTGAGTTTGTTTCGCCATTTCTTTTCAGGGGTAGTCAGATAGGAAATGTCGACTCCATTTTGCTTTTTTTTTAATTTTTAACATGACGTGTGTTTCCGACATCCTATTTACAGAATAAACAATTTCATTTCATTTCTCAAATCGCCGTTTTTTTGTCCCTTGATTTCGTTGGTTACTGACCCTATGTGAATGCTAACTGTTGTTTTATTACATAAATACTCTGGCTTATTATTTTCACGATCTCTTACTGCAACAACAGGATTAATATGTTACTTTTGTTTCATTTAAAAACCAGCTAAGCACACGGAAACGTTTTCCAGGATGAAAAAGACCCTTATTATGCTGATCAAAATGGCCTAGATTAGTGGCATTAAGTTTTGCTAAGACTTCCTATTGGAAATCAATCCAAAGAGTTGTTTGATAGTGAGAAACTGATTCTCTTCCAAATACACTAGATTATGTTGTGCCAGGCAGACTGGTACGTCTGCCGGGAGGACACGGCGCGGCATACGCTGGCAGAGTGTGTCGCTTGTGAGGAGCCACGCCGTGCCCTCATCTTAGGAGTAGGCAGTGACCTGTCGCTGCCGGCCGTGGTCGAGTCGATGGCCTCAGACATGAGGTGCGGGCCGGCACTAGCCGAATTTTGCAGATCCCCGGTGCAAGTGTGAGAAGGCAACACTGGGGTGGTTTTTAGTCAATAAGAGTCTGACAGACCTCTGCGCCCGCCTCAGGGCGGAGGACATCCATGAGGATTTTCCACCGGGCAACAAAAAGAAAAAAAAAAGGCAGACTGGTACGTGGCGCCTTAGGTTGGCCGGCATTCTCCTCTCACCAATATTGTATGATGACAAATGAGTGACAAACATGTTGCCAAATTTCTTCACCGATATTATATTGCGTAAGCAAGATCCTTTCATTTCATTTTATGTTCTTAACATTAAAATGTTACCCTACCACTGCACCACCTCAACGAAAAGTTTTCTTCGTAACAAACCTAGATTAAAGGAATGTTTCAAAAAGGACATGGACAAAGTTTGGCCCAGCAAAGACAAAAAGACAAAGACGCAAAACAAAGAAAAAGAGTTAATTATATTTAAAAAATAACTGATAATATTTGGAGAACCACACCGGTTCGGTACTTCGGAAAAGTTTGCAGGAAATATTTTATTTTAAAAGATTATTTTGATTCGGGGTTCGCGTTTTGGAAATAAGATGGTAATTGAGACATGTTAATTGTATGTATTGAAATGATTTCACTAGTATTTTTAGAATACAAAATATTCTTACTGAATAACACATACATTGTTAGGAACACTTTAATGTATCAATTTCATTTATAAATCAATAGATTAGTCCTGTCTTCAAAGTATGTAATGGCATAAGCTCGTTTATCTTTCATATAGATTGTCACAGTCAGTCACGGTTTGTCATACGTTATTTACACTGTGCACAGAGCTATAACTAACGTAGAGAAAGGGATTACAAGATAAACAATGCAACACAATATATTTTCACTCCTCTCAAAAAGTCCATCATTTTAGCGTACCAGACGGCTAAAATAGCATAATTATTATCTTCCTCTACGGGAAAAAGTTTTTTTTTTCTGTTGCCAACAAACCTACAAAAGCGATCTCTTCAATACAATGCGTCCATTGCGTTGCGGCCTCGCCGTAGGTGAGTATAAATGTTCCTTGTTCTTTCTACAGAAGAAATTTAAAAAAAGGCATTGGCGCGAAATCTGTCGAATTTTTTCTCTAATTACAAATTGAATTGGTGACCGTAATTTATTTTATATTTTAATCATATTTTATTTTACAACAGTGAAAATGTCATCATCTAGTGAGAATGGAGACCCGTATTTGCAGATGTAAGAGAAAGGAATAGAAATAATTTTCAATCTGTTCCCGTCAAGGTGTATTGGATTATTTTACTTTCTCGCAATCGTAGTGAAAAGTATAGTACCTACAGTAGTAGTAGTACACGGCGCTATAAATCCATTATAACTCGGTTTCTATTTATTTCATTAAAACTAGCTCATAGGTCATTTTCGCCCCTTGTATAATAATCTACTATTTATCTTTTTATCTAACCGTTTTTTTTAGACGTAGACACTGGGGTCACAAGGGGTCATATTTTTTTAACCGCCTTCTGGAGCCCTTTTTTCTTAGCGGCGGTCGCAGCCACAGATGAGAACACGGAGAAGCCTCGGCGGCCGCTGCTAGAGACGTATTGCCAGCACTTATACAAACGTTGACTCATAGAAACTGACGGCCCGTGACAATTCTAACAACGCCCAATGACAGATAGCTTGCTCTCAGTTGCGCCAAATTCAGACACGAACTACGCATCACACTGACGTCACGCAAAATCCTGCATCATGCAATCACACTTTACCGCGCGACTAGTATATTATGTCGCAGCCAAATTGTAAAATACGCCGTATTACAAAACATCTAGCCGAAACACATAAAAACGCTTTTTTTCTGTTACGTCTGATTGACGTTCAGCCAGCACTAAAAATATTGTGTTCAAAATTTCAAAACCGTATGTTGCTTAAACTTTTTGTTGCGTGTATTTCGTGTTATACGCAGGGACCGTATAACCACGGTTAAGAGTTAAGCCTTTCGAAGGGGTATGACATTCAATGGGTTTATACTAGAAACCCAGTGTAATGTGTGTGTGTGTGTGTGTTTTTGTTTTCCTAAGCACGTGTTTCAAAAGTGTGTGTAAAGTTCCGTTTGGTGCCGGACGTAAAGAATAACACCTTCCCATTTCTTCCCGTGGGTGTCGTAAAAGGCGACTAAGGGACTTACTAGGGAATGGGCAGCAGCGTTCTCTATGCATTTTTAAAACCATACTGCGAGCGCTAACCCGCCTGCCAAGCGTGGCGATTATGGCAAATCTCCCCCCCCTTTTTTTGGGGGAGGCCTATGTCCAGCACTGGACGTCTTCCGGCTGAAATGATGAAGCACGTGTTTCTGTACGTAACGAATAAAATTATTTTTCTTTCTTCTTCTTCTTTCTGATAACCCATTGAATGGGTTTTATACTTGAAACCCAGTGAAAGGGTTACATAATAACCCATTCAATGGGTTTTATACCTACTTAAAACCCAGTGACATGAAAAAATCATAATTTTATGTTATTTCGATATCCGCCCAGCAATGTTATCTCTATTCTACCCAGGGACCATTTTGGTTACCATTTTAGAAAAACTCTATCGAAAACCCTTTCAATGGAAGGGTTTTCGATAGGGTCTTTTTAATCAGTTAATCAAAACCCCATACGGTGTGGGTAATTTTGAATGGCTTAAACTAAGCCGTTCAAAAGGGTTACCCACATTGTATGGGTTTTTATCGAAAACCCTTTCAACAGGTAACCAAAATTTAATTTAAGACGTTTAAAAGGGTTACCCATATCGTATGGGTTTTTGAATAACCGCTTAGAAAAACCCTATCGAAAACCCTTTCAATGGGTAACCAAAACGGTCCCTAGACTTATACGTAACGACGATCATTTAATTTTATGGGAAGAAAAAAATCAGGATCAGCAGAAGTGGGTCGTTACTATCTTTATAGGTTGCATTACCTAATGCGATAGTAGCGGTATCCTATAATGGCTAGAAAAATTAAAATTATTAGCAATTTAGAACTTGAACCTTTTTATTTTCTTTAATTCATTTTATATTAATTTTAGCAGGAGAAATTGGCTATTGACACACAACAAAAAAACTGACATGGCGTTAGGCGGTAAATCTGATATCAGACAGTTCTGTTTTCATTCATTAAAGTCTTTCATTCAACCATTCTTTGATTTAGAATCTTTCACTCGAAATTAATTATCTGAAACTCTTAACAGAAAGTGAATCGAATTTGACGAATGAATTCATGCACCATTCATTCATTAATTCAATCAAACAACTTCGAAGGTTGACATATTCTAGATAAAGAGCAGATGAACGTTCATTTCAACGTTATCGCCGTGTGAACATGGAATGGAAAGCAAAGGACATTCACTCAAGTTAACATTCAGAAGGAATGAACATGTCTGACCTTAGGGTGTCATCAATAGATGACTTTAGATTGACATATTTTTATCTGTGGAGGTGTGTTGAAGTTATTTACTTACATTCACACAGTCACAGACAGTAAGTATACCAAACATGTATTTACCTACAGTACTTTCACTGTTATTTTACCTCTGACATCAGCAACTTTATTGTAACGAGAATATAAATAACTACGTACTGAGATTTTGACAGTTTTTTCAGTGACAGCAATCCAACAGTAACCATAACGTAACTGACACGTACCGTGCACATTTTTTTTTCGTATTCCACGAATATTTCGAGTTTTTATAGTCGAGTCTTTGAAGAAATACTTATTTAATATTATATAGTACCTATAGTTTTGATAATTCATTACATTTAATCAATACACTATTAATAAAATTTCTATCATTACTTTAGGAGGAAATCCTTCGTAAGTGTAACGTATTTTTATGCTCCATACTGTACTGAGTGTACATTAACCTAACCCGTTTTGAAACATCTTCTTTATGTGTTACATATAAACAAGAGTAATTTCGGTCGAGTGACTTGTTTTTGAGTGAATAGGTAATTTACAACAGAACGCCACCTGCGCTCGGAGTATCAAGTAACAAAGGTCTGCTGGTTTATGGCGATTACAAGGGAGACCGTATCCTAAAAGAAAAACCTACTACAAAAGAAATTCACTCTATTTCTTTATGTTACTTCCATTGCGAACTACCGAAAGAACTATAGTTTGTAATTTGTTGTGACATTTTATTTCATTGGTGATCGAGAAAGAAAGTCACGAATCATGAGACTGTCTTCTTGAATTGTGGTCTTCTTTGGCAGAACTTTTCTACGCACATTATCCGATGTTCCGTGCTGTTTATAATGTGCAATGGCGATTATTACCATTTACGGAACACTAAGTTATCGGATATTTTTCTGTAAGCCCATTTTCATTTAAAATAATTCATTTTAAAAAATTCACAAAATTTATTCTTGTTGATGCATCACAGCTCTGGCTTTTACCCATTTTTCCAGTCAAGAAGATAATTAAACTGAAATAAACTAACCCACAACTAACCAACTACTATCTGTTAAACACGAGACTTTACTTTTAAAACTACATTACACCTGACAAAACTCAGTTACACAAAATGTTCGACGGGATCTAACCATTTGACAAGCGACAACGACAGCGCGATCTAGCGGTGCACAGTAGCGCCATCTAGTGACCTTATTCTAAAACTAACATTAATATTGGTTTTAAAGCCTCGTTTTAGTGGTGGTCGCAGGTGCTCCATCAATTCCTACCTAATAGTTAAAAGGCCGATTCCAATGGTAGAAATCTATAAGTGAGCAATTAACTGCATTTTGAGGAGCTATTCTGTTCATTACGCGGAAGATCCTCATCAGACCTTCACAATTTTTTTCAATTCCTTGCAACAAAAAGCCAAGCAAGTAAAATCACTCAGAAAATCTAACCGATTTTCTGAGTGGTTTTTTTGATTTTGGAGCTCGCTGTTACAATCTGTTACTAAAGTGACGATGACAACTCAACTTATCCGAAACACGATGCTCCAATTTTTTTCCGCGCTTTGCTCGCTCTTGTATTCTCTTAGTGAATTTACAATAAAAAATTTGAACTATAAGTGACTACAACATCGACTGATGGGTTTGTTGCACACCGAGCCACATGTCGTCGTTCGGGTGCGGCGACTAACAACACGGGTGAATGATGCACTGGGTTGAAATGACAATAGATTATAATTATCTAAAAAGCTGACAGATTTCAGTAATCCCTTTGTCCTGGTTTTTTTTTTATAGCCATAAAATCTTAAATAGGTTTAGGATTTAATTGAATTTGGGATACTTATGTTTATACAACATTGTCCCGGAATTAACGCACGTAGAGCTAACACATTAAAAATGGAATAGCACAATTTTTGCTTGTCTTTTTATCAATAATTCTGATTTGAAATAATCAGGGTGAGCGAGTTTCCCCCTGTTTTTTGTAAAAAAAAAAACTGTAATTAGAATATTATGTTACTAGCTGCGCCCTGCGGTTTCATCCGCATAAATCTCGATCCCGTGGGAATATCGGGATAAAAAGTATTAATTTAGTAAACATTCTCCCCCTTATTACAAAACAAGTTTTATCTTCAGACCCAGGTTTAAAACATGGAGCCATTAATGAATTTGAACTTTATTCCGACTATGGTAAACTTCCTAAACACAAAACTGACAACTTAGTACCGAATTAAGTTTTCAGTTTTGTATAAAGAACGGTATTTCAATCATTGTTACGTTCTTATTACAAAAACTAGCTACATGGTTTAAGCCATGTCAAAATATAAATCTTGTTTTGTAATAAGGCGGTCTATGTTTTAACCCAGGTCATGGTACACCACTGACTACCTGCAGTATTGTCTCTCCTTCTCCCTTTAATCCATCCAAAGGTTGTCTGTAAAAGATCGCTTTTAGCGATAAGACCGCCCATTGTGTCAACCTATGTAAAATTTTAGCAGTTATATCTGTAACTTTTTATGGTGTACCTAATAAAGAGTATTCTATTCTATTCATGGTCTATCAATGTGCCTAATTGTAGACAAATCCGTTCCGCCGTTTTATCGTCAAAGCATAACAAATGAGCAAACACACTTTCGCTTTATAATATTAGTTAGGATAATCTTAAACATACACTGAATTTTTACTCTTATATTTAAAACATTATATATTTATCAAATTAGTTACACTGATTGTGGGAGAAAATGATGGTCACACTACAAATCTGGGGACGCACACAATCGCACACGTATAAGGGTATAGCGTAGTAGGTACTTCATTCATTTTGGTTTGTTTTGACTGTGCAACAGAAGGGTGACTGTTATTTACGTAGTTTAAATTTTTTTAAGGAAAAAAAGTAAAAATGTCAAAAATTGATTCCGTAATCGATTCTGAACAAACTACTTTCCTAATTTGCATTAATTCAGTTATACATTGTATAGGACTGGCTACTAAAATTAAACTATAATTATACTGAAAACATCCTTATAATGACCTAAACACACTATCACACACTCTCAAACACCCACAGACTGATACTCCCACACACCCACACATTACCCACACTACACATCTACTAACATTCGTGTCGCATACTTAGATATTAATCATATTATACAAAACTATAAAATGTCGTATGATTCCTTACTACATTCTGTCAGCGCGCTTGGTACATAATTTATAAAATAAAAATGTAAAGAGGTATCCTGGTGTCCTGAAACACAGGCCACGAGCCTACCCGGCACCAGTCTCCCACAATATATACTTACCTGAATTGTGTATCATTGTCGAATCTGACCAATGTAAAATAAGTATGTATATTGTGGTGAGAAAAATAAAAGTTGATTGATTGATACGAGAAATTTTTATCTAAACAGCCGTAGAAAGAAAAACCTAATATCAAGATAAATTTTGTTTCATCATCATCATAATCAGCCAGTTCCCACTGCTGGGACACAGGCCTCCTGTCTACGAGAGGGAGTGGGCTGTAATCTACCACGCGTTCCCAGTGCGGGTTGATAGATGTCACATGTCTTCAAATTTTTGGTTCTAGAATATGCCGGTTTCCTCACGATGTTTTCCTTCACCGTTTTGAAAGCAGTGGTGATGATGTTATTTGCACAAAGTAAAGCGCATGCTTGGGTTCAAACCCACGACCTACAACTAGTAAGTCGGGGCCATTACCACTGGGCCACTGATCTTTTTTATTTTGTTTATAAATCAATAATACACAATTATGTAAATCTGTCGTTTAAATAATACGAGTAATGTCAATCACATTAGAAAATCTATTTATTGATGTCCAAAAGTAGATTGCGTTGACCGCGGTCCTCTATGGACTACTATCTAACATTCTGTCAACGGGATATTATGTAAAAACGTAGTGCCAACTAAGCCACAAGCAAAAATGCATCAGTGACTTTCCCTGATTTAAAAAAAAAAAACAACGGAGAGCGGACAAGCGCGGCATGTCCAATCCGAGCATAACGTTTAAATTGGTTTGCACGGCAAAACGGTCGACCAAGCGTGGCTGCCGCACACTCTTTGTTTGGGGATTTACCAAGCGTAATCGATGTCGCAGAAAAAATTGCACATGCATATCCAAAACAAGTAATTGCCGTATTCAAATATTGAATATCAAGTTATTTAGCAAAATATTAGGAGGTAACGACCAAATACTGCATAAAAAACAATTTTTACAAAAAAAAAAAAACTTCTAGGAAAAACATTATAAAGTGAAAAATAACTTTAATTTCGGAAGTCGATATCTTTGGTTTTGTATTTTCGTTTTATGCCACCGAGTACAATACCTTTAATTTCTTTTTATAACATCATCCATCTAGTCGAAAAAATACGTATTAAGTGGGTCGGTTTGTTATTTATTTAAGTTACAATAGCCTAATGTCAACTGCTCATCGCCTTGTACGAATTATGGCTTTTCCCGATCTGCGGCCGCGGTGGGCGTAGCGGTTGGCGCGGAAGCGGACACCGACAAGGGCGTGGTGTGGCCAGTGTTGCTGCTGGTTCCCTCACAGCGCGAAGATCCGTTCATTCAAGTGAGACTGGTAATTGTCTCAGGTGTGGAGGCCAATACAATGAACCCAATTTATGTCCGGCTATTTCTGCGCAGTGTTATTTATGCCAAAATCATGGACATTTTGCTAGAATGTGCAAATTGAAAAAGGAGTTAAGAAAATGTAAGACATAGGTTTAACTGGAGCAAAAGGCAATGAAGAAGATTATTGTTATATCAGTTTTGTGTAATGTCTCAGAGATTAACTTTTCGTCTGAGGATTGGTATGAAACACTCCAAGGGGAATGCGGTTCTGAAAAAATTAAATTAGATACGGGAGCAGACATTAATGTTTTATCGTATAAGCGTTTTTTATTGTTAGGTTATGACAGTAAGCTAATTAGTGGCAAGCAAGGTGTTAGATTACAATCATATAGTGGTGATTTTATTCCTATAAAAGGTATTTGCAACTTAAAGGTGTGGTACAAGGGTGTGTTGCATGAATTAAAATTTGCAATTGCGATTGGTGATTGTCAGTGTGCTAGGGTTGCAAGCTTGTTTAACTTTAGGATTAATAAACAGAATTCATAATATAAACCTTACAGATTATGAAGATTTTTTTAATGGGCTAGGCTGTTTGCCAGGCGAATGTCACATTGTTGTAGACAAAACTGTGATGCCGGTGATTTGTGCAACCCGTAAGGTACCATTAGGAGTTCGCGATAAGTTACAAGATAAGTTAAATAGAATGATTGAGTTAGGTGTCATTAGGAAAGTGAGTCATCCAACTCCATGGGTGAATTCATTTGTGATTGTTGCTAAGAAAAATGGACAATTGCGTATATGTTTAGACCCGAGGCCGCTTAATAAGGCGATACAGCGTCTGGGACGTTAATTGTAGAGGAGTTCCCGAGGTACATCACCATCAGCTTCATTTCACCATATGCATTGTGACGAGCATAAATTGCTATAGTAAAGTAATCGAATCGCAACCCGTGAAATACTTATTATTGAGTAGTTCCAGTGCCCATCTGTGGTTGTCATCATCAGTTCCACTTCACCAAATGGTGCTTTTCGAGAGAAAATGCACGAAGTAACTCGTGCATTTTCTCTACCCAAATCGCTATGGTGTGCCTATAATATTTAAAGAGTTTCCCCGATTTCTCCAGGATCCCATCATCAGATCCTAACAGGATGACAATGGGTCCAAACAACGAACAAAAAACAAATTCCAAATCGGTAAAGCCGTCTTCGAGTAATCGGTGAACATAAATAAAAAAAGAGTCCGACGAACTGTTATGCTCCTCCTTTTTTAGAAGTCAATTAAAAATTGTATTGGTATATCTAGGTTGTGCAACGACGTAAAATTGCAGCATAGTTTGAACGGTACACCAACCTGAAAAGCGACAACAAAAGGAATATCATTGAAACATAGGGTACCAGGTAAAATATTTTTTTATCCGAAATCCTATACCGCGCTGCAGCAAAGAACGATATTAATACGCCATAGCAGTCAATACATACCATTTAACTGGAACGTATGAATGGAACGTGGAACGACACAGAATGTTTTTATTCCAAAATTTAAAATCAACATTGCGCTGAAAAGCTGCAATGGATACATAAAATAGGACTCGCCTTTTCCTTGCTTCGTCGAAAGAGAGTACTCTATCATTTAAAACTAATATTTTTGGTTTTTTACTAGCCTGAAGTTCACTCCTGGGCAAGTCTCCTCGCATTCCTTTTTGTATAGATATAGAGACCTAAGAGACTCGTTATATTTTAAGTTTTGCGTACAGTTTTATATAAAAAAACTAGCTCTTGCCTGCGGCTTCGCCCGCGTGGAAGTCGGAAATTATTCCAGGGGAACGTACTACCAGAATAAAATATATCTTATGTCCGACCCAAGTCATGGCCTATCCGTATGCCTTTCATCCAAATATGTTCAGCCGGTAAGCCGGCGTGAAAAGATCACAGAGAGACAAATAATATGCGCTGAACATATTTAAAACATTATTCCATCCCTGACAACTTCAAACAATTGACAGATATAAAACACTGTTTTAAATTCGTTTTGCGGTAAACGTATTTAGTGATTTGTGGTGCTAGTAGGCCTAAATGTCTAACTTCAAAATAATAATTATTCATTTTTAAATGAAGGGTAGATCATTATTTACTGCGTTCATTTAAAATATTCTGGCGCCGCCATTGACCACGCAAGTGTATGTGTACGTGTTAGCCAAGTTATTTTTATGACCGAATGGACCGATTTTAATTAATTATAGGCTGAATGTTATCTCAAGCTTCAGACTACGCCTATACTCGTATTACCAATCCTTTAAATCTCTTAAAAGGAAGTACACAAAGATACATACATATTACAGGGAAATTTTAAAATCATCCCCTATTTTAGCCCCTTGGGGGACGATTTTACAAAAACACTGTAACATATTTTTTTAGGGTTCCGTAGTAAACAAGGAACCCTTATAGTTTCACCATGTCCGTCTGTCTGTCTGTCTGTCTGTCTGTCCGTCCGTCCGTCTGTCGCCAGCTTAGCTCAGAGACGCTTACACTCAGTTGCAGAAACGATCTTTAAATTTTAAAGACTACATTAAACACTAATGTAGCATTAAATCATTGCACAAAACCATTTTTTATTTTATTTTAATGCTCCATTAAATTTAACTAATGAAATGTCAAACCTAATGAAACCGGCCATTTTAAACACTTTTACGTTGCACGTAACTTCATTAGCGCCCATTAGCAGGTGGTGAACTTTAAGTTTGACATTTCAGATTTTTTAATTTTAATGGGCCGAAAAGCATCCATTAAGAGCAACATTAGTGTTTTCTACGGTACTTGAATGCATTTCTGTAATTGAAAGATGTCTTTAACCAGTCTTTCGTCATTATCTGATTCTTATTTAGTAGATTTACCTCGCCGTCGAATCCCAGACCGAGTGAATTCATTTTTAAAACATGATGGAAAAGAGTTTCGTGTAAGGTATAGAATTTCCAAGGAGGCAGTTCTTCAAATTTGTAACCTATTTGATTAAGATTTAGAACCAGTGACGCAAAGAAATAAATCCATTAATGGCCTGACACAGCTTTTAATATGTTTGAGATTTTTCGCCACTGGATCTTTCCAGCAAGTAGGTATTGGGTGATTTAATAAACATAAATAAATCAACAGTTTGTCGGAAACAGGTTGGGTCGGGTTGTTTGTCAGTTTGTTTATACAAAAAGTATCCCGTGAGCTAGCAAAATTAAGCCACCTCTATATTAAAATGCCAGACCGGACGGAACTACGTAGAGTTGCAGAAGGTTTTTATGAAATTGATGGATTTCCACGTGTGGCCGGAGCTCTAGACTGCACACATGTTAAAATTATTAGATTAAGGGGGATGCGCTAAAGTAGCCCGCAAAATTCAAATTTTATTACGTTTTTTGCAATTTGCAGGTCAGTAACACGTATGTTGATCTAATTATGATTCGCGGCCATAACCAATATGGCTTTACAGAATTATAATCATTAGAATATGAATCAGAAGTATAAAAATTGCAAAAAACGTTGGTAAATTTGAATTTCGCGGGCTACCTTAGCGCATCCCCCTTAAACCAGATTATTTAAACTACATTAAACCACAGAGTACACTGAATACACATAAATCAACTACATTTACTTTATTTTATTCTAAAATTGTGGTGTACTTGTACGTACGGATAATAACAGAACGCAAATGTTCACTCTTTTCGTTCAATATGGTAATTTGTTCCTGGCAATATTGTTTAAAGTCTTCTTTAACTAAAGTGGCATTAAAAATGTCTAATGCTATCTAAAATTTGTTTGTGCAACTTCATTAAAGTAATGAATTCATTAGCGATAATGTTGCTTTATGTAATGAAGTGTTAATGGTGAGCTTTCTGCAACTGAGTGTTAGTCCTAGAAAGCTGTAATTTGGCATGGGTATACATATTAATCATGCCAAAAAAATGGTAAAATAAAATTATGAAAAACATTTTTTTTTAGGGTGGGAGGTACCCTAAAAAAAAATGTTTTTCATAATTTTATTTTACCATTTTTTTGCATAACGCATACACGTGAAATGGGGATGATATTTTTTTTTCTCGTCTATTCCATGGTGTGGGGTATCGTTGGATAGGCCGTTCAAAAATATTGTGGGTTTGGCAAAACCATTTTTCAATTAAGGGATCCGTTTGCGTAATATTAAGCTTTAAAGTGCTAGTTTTTGTTAGAGTCAAGTGTCCCCCCCCCCTGCCAGCTAAATGGTTGGTTTTGGATATGTGAAAAAATTTATGGCAATAGTATATATAACGAAATTAAAAGGAAAACTATCACAGCTAAGTAGGCTTCACAAGTTAACGAGTAATAGTCGACCAACTTAAATTTGCAGTTGGAGAATTGACCGTAACGTATATCAATGTATCGGAGAGCATGTTTTTCAACTACAATGTTAAGTTTGTTTTTGGGATAAATTCATCCCAACTACGGAACCCTTCATTGTGCGTGGTCCGACATGCACTTGGCCGGTTTTTTATTTCTTACCAAAAGCATAAATTTGAATTATCATACCCATAACTTAAGAAATGCTGGGTATTCCATAAAAACCTTTCATCCCCTATAACACCCCTAGAGGATTATTATTATAACAAAAATTAGCTTATGTCCTTCCCCAGAATGTCATCATCTCCTTGCCAAAATCGAAATCCACTTTAGTGGTTTAGGCGTGAAAAAATAACATACAGACTGACAGTCACTTTCGAATGTATAAAGCTTGTTATATTATGTTATCCATAAGTTCCCCATAAGAAGAGGTGTACGGCAAGGTGACCCAATATCGCCAAAGATATTTACAGCTGTTCTAGAAAGCATCTTCAGGAAGCTTGATTGAACAAGAAAAGGATTGAGACTCAACGGCGGATACTTAAGCCACCTCCGCTTCGCAGCCGACATAGTCATTTTCGCAGAAAATACGACAGATTTGGCAACCATGTTAAACGACTTGACAGAAGAAAGTAAGAAAGTGGGCTTGTCGATCAACATTACAAAAACTAAAATAATCACAAACAATAAGCAAAACGATCCTATAATGGTCGATGGTCAGAATGTAGAATTCGTCAATAAATATATTTATTTGGGTCAATCAGTTTCATTTGATAACTTCACTGAAAATTAAGTGCAGACTAGACTCAAACTCAAACTCAAAGCATTTATTTCAATTAAACCATTGACAGGCACTTTTGAATTGTCAAGAAGTCGGTCAGTTACAAATATGAAGCTAGTTGCCCATTCCAAATAGTAGGTTCCTATGGAGAAGAAGAACGGGCAAGAAACTCCACGGACACTCTTTTAAATTAAAATATTGATACAAAATATTGGTTACATCATTCATATTGAAGTTAAACATGTGAGAACGATGCAATACGTCAAAAGCGTCCGTGATATAAAGATATCAATTAAAAACTAAAATAATTAAAAATAAGCCGTGCAAGCTAAGAGATGACCAGTCCCAACTGACAGCGCCCGTACAACTGGTAGCACGAACATGACGCATGGATCAGCACCATTCAGCTCAACCATTTTGTAGGGAGCTAAATTATCCAACACACACGCCACCATCAGCGAGACATCTGAGTGAGCATGACATACTCTCAGCCGCCAGGGCACATTTAAGTCAATGAAAGACATAATTACCCGGTAAATGGTAGCTCTATTGTACGAGTACTCACACCTTGATATGCAATTATATAATACAAAGGAGATTCGAGTTTATACAATGAAAAGATAGTCTTCCAATCTTCATCAGCTCCAACAGTATTTTCAAATGTTAATAAATTAGTTGTGGTTGTGGAGCTGGACCAGGAGCCAAGCATTTCTATCAGCGATGTAATCCCCCAACTTATAATATGCCTGCTTGCATAGTGTGCGTTTTATACAAGATTTGAATTTCGTCTCATTCAGTTGAAGTATGACGGGAGGGATTTTATTCGCCATAGCATGGAAAAAATACTGGGTATTGAAGGAAATAATGAAAAATAAATCAATACACATTAGTATAGAGAGAAAACTTTTTGAAACAGCAATCCTGCCGCATCTGACCTACTAGGTCAGACGCGGCAGGATTGCTCAGAAAATTCCAATGATTTTTTGGTAATTAAGAATATTCATGCTATAATGTTATAATAAACACTTTTGGAAAAAACTGTAAGAGGGTGTAGAATAAATGGCTTTTTTATTTTTTATTTAATTTTATATTATGTTATAACTTAGCTTTACATTAAATAACCCCACGACTCCAGTTGTACCGCTTACACACATAAGCACAATGTTATGCGTGCGTTACATTACGCGCTACTGTAAACAGCGATTTTACACCATTTTATTTTATCTCCTTCTACTTAAGGGTTCGAAATTTACGTTTCTAGATCGAGTTGTTTTCAGAGAAATTACCATATTTAAATTCTTAAAAAATATATAGAACAGATACATGTTTTATCTTGTGACTTTTTTGGTTAAAAACACGATATTTAACATTTTGCTTAATAAAAAAAAATCAGAAGTAAAGTCGATTTTGAAAGTATTTTAAGTTGTATGAGACTTGGGGGAACGCAATTTTTATGAAAATTTAACATTTTATTTACTAATCGGGTTTCACAGGGATATTATTGGATAGATTTATAATATGGCACTTATTTTTTTTTATATTAAATAAATACGTGAAAAATGAATCGCGCGCACCGCGCCACTCCGCGCCAGTGTCCTGCCGGACGTCATCGAGGGAGGACCTATGCAATTTTTGCTCGCGACCACATTATCGTCGCAGCGCGCGTAGTAGTACCTACTTACCTGCATAAAAACGTGTTGTATTTATACGTAATTAAAATGGCGAATAAAAAAACAAATTTAAGAAAAAAATGGTATCTGAAGTGAAGAAAATCAAAAAAAAGAAAATGTATTGCATAAGTAGGTACTTATTCTATAATACTTCTCTACACAGACTAGCGAAGTCAGTATGACCAGAATTTTTTTAATGAAAACATTCACCTTTACAAGTTGCAGTTTTGCATCCTGGTCAATTTCAAGGAGGTGTACCTGTTGTGTTTTGTTTTTAACCGATTCACAAAAAGGAGGAGGTTCTCAATTCGTCGGAACCTTTTTTTTTATGTATGTTCCCCGATTACTCGAAGACGGCGGGTCAGATTTGGAAAATTCTTTTTTTGTTTGAAAGGGTATACTTTACAGTTGGTCCCATTGTCACCTCAGGATGGGATCCTGGAGGAATCGAGGGAACTCTTCAAATATTATAGGCACACTTATAGCGATTTGGGTATTTTATATAGTAAATCATGCATTTGCTCTCGGAAAGCACCATTTGGTGAAGTAGAACTGATGATGGAGACCACAGATGGCCACCGGAACAATATAATAATAAGTATTACCGGGTATCGATTAGGTACTTTAATGTGGTCTATTGTATATGTTAATGGTACACCACTGACTACCTGCAGTATTGTCACTCCTGCTCCCTTTAATCCATCCAAAGGTTGTCTGTAAAAGATCGCTTTTAGCGATAAGACCGCCCATTGTGTCACCCTATGTAAAATTTAAACATTTATATCTGTAACTTTTATGGTGTACATAATAAAGAGTATTCTATTCTATTCTATTCTATGCATATGGTGAGTTGCAGTTCTCGTGGTTCTTACAATGAGAACTCCTCAACAATTAACGTCCCAGCATCGGGAAAAGCAATATTTTGTAAAAAGGTGATGAGCAGATGACATGCTATTGTAACTTAGATAAATTAAAAACTGACCCACTAAAAAGTGAAAAATAAAAAACTTTTTCCAAAAAAAAAACAACCGACTTCCAAAAAAACACTACAAAGTGAAAAATAACTTTAATTTCGGAAGTCGGTGGCAAAAAACTAAAATACAGATCCAAAGACACCGACTTCCGGAATTAAAGTTATTTTTCACCTTGTAGTGTTTTTTTGGAAGTCGGTTGTTCGACCTTGAATTCTTACCGTCACATTTTTGACTTTGGCTTATCTCTTGGAATGTCGTTTTTTTTTTTTTTGACTCCTGAATTTTGACTAGGATGCAAAACTGTACCTTTTATTTTTACTTATGTACTAACTGACGGTCCGAATGGCGCAGCGGTACTGAGGCTGCCTTACGTTCTTGCGGTCCCGGGTTCGAATCCCGGTAGGAGCAAATGTTTGTGTGATGAGCTTAAGAACATTTTTTTCCGAGTCATGGATGTTTATATGTATATTAAGTATGTATTTACAAGCAACAAAACTATCTATGTAGTAGTATCTAAGTATCTACATGTATACTTACAGTAATGAAATTTATTCCATTCCAGTGCTCTGAGACCTCGTACCGGAAAAGGTACTTTGATGAACCCCAGACATACGCATGGTATGGGCAGATAAGAAATCTGACAAAATCATCCGATAATAAGGAAAATGAGGAATCTCTAACGCAAAACAGTCCTGATTTGCTATCAGGTCCTAGTTCCCAAATTGGTGGGGAGAGCCATGAGGACTGTGGCTTTGACCCTCTTAAAGGAGACTCACACCCAGCATTGAGGAATATATCGGTCGATGAAAAGGAACCTGGACCTAGCACACGACCACTAAATTAGATTGAATTTTAGTTTTTATGCTAGTATCTATATATATATTTTTTATTATATTATAATTAATCATGTTTGTCTTTCATTATAGTACTCACTAAATCATCTACAACCATTCTTTAAATTCTATAGAATGATCATCGCCTGCCAGTCATACATTCACAACAATATAGGTGTATTAGTGTTTACAACAGTCAATAATGCAGTGGACAGCACATCAAGCTATACGTTTTTGTTGCAAACTGGCTCTTATTACCAGCACGCCAATAATTTATTTTTTATTTAAGGATTACCATCGAGATACATTACAATTATCTTATCCAATAATACAAACTTGTCTAATATACATTATCCAGTAATGCACACTCAATTACGGGTAACCACAATATTTGAACTATTGATTTATTTATACTGTGGCGGGCTCGCCCGCCGCCATAGGTCAAGGAGTTCATATCACGACGGCTTCTGTGCAACGCGGGCGCAAGCCGTCTCGGTGCGTAAAATGCCTAAACTTTCGGGAAAAGGGGCCCTTAATGCGATCTGGGGGCCTAAAACGGACGCTTTGTCAGAATCATAATATGATCTGTTGACAATTAATATCCCGCAATTCATCTGTTTGACAGTTTTGTATGGAGTTTCGTAAAATGGTCCACAAATTATGAATTGCTTTATTGAAGTCTAATGTCAAATAGCAGCTGTCAAACAGATGAATTGCGGGATGTATGAATTGTACGCAGATCATAATATGATTCTGCCAAAGCGTCCATTTTAGGCCCCCTGTCCTGTGACATTCAGCAATAGGTACCTACCTAGATGATGGTTATTAATCTTGCACGGTATGCAGCCATTGCTTTATCCGATCGATGCTACAGTTCATTCATGCTGGTTGTGTTTAGTAAGTCTTGGGGTGCCTTGTCAAAGTCAAAGTCAAATTATTTATTTCAAATAGGCACATAAAAGGCACATTTGAAAGTCAAGAATTACAAAAAAAAATAGAATTGATTCTAGTTGCCCCTTCCAAAAGGTAGTTTCGTATGGAGAAGAATGGAAGGTTACTCTTTTAAAAATGTTTTACAATATTTTGTTTATGTACATTAATTATATGATTATATGTGAAGACGATGCACCTATACTCCGTTTGAAATAAGATTAGACATTTAAATAAAACTCTTTTACAGTCCGTTCAATCGATTTTGAATTCTATTTCGTTGGTGGCATGACCAATGACAGCTGTAATAAACAGTTGGTATTGTAACCACGTTTTTGCTTTTAATGCCATCCTTATGCCTACGGAATAGAAGTCAAAATCGGTTGAACGGACTGTAAACAAGTTTATTTAATTGTCTAATCTTATTTAAAATAGAGTATAGAATAAAATTACTATACCACAATAGGTAAAAAAAATTAAAAATGAAGCAATAAAAATTACTTGATCGATTGTAATGTATCTCGTTGGTATAAATAAATAAACTTAATTATGAGATAGATACACGGTGCTCACATATTTAGAAACATCGTAAAAATATATGTTTTCCTAAAAAAAGAAAAAAAATAATAATAAGTCAGTGAGTGAGTTTAGGTAATCACAGAATTTAAAATCAATATCATTAAAATAACAAATTATACAATTAAAATAGCAACCAGTTTGATTTTATTTAGATTCTAGATTGTCCTATGGTGCTGGACCAGGATGTTTCCAATCATTCTTATCTTGGATATAATCCTCTAACTTGTAATAATAATATGCTTGTTTACAAAGTGTACTTTTAATTTATGTGTTTTAAATTTTCTTTCATTTAATTGCAATATATCACAAGGTATCTTGTTGTAACGTTTAACACAGTACCTCATAAAAGATGTATGTACTTTAGATAATCTGAAAAATGGTTGATCTATTAGTGTATTCCCGTTGTCCCCGTTTGCCATATCCCCGTCACGGGGACAGCGGGACGTGATTAAATTTATTACCCTATGTCCCCTTATATAGTACGAAGTAAACCTTTTTTAAATCGAAACAGCTAGGTTAGGTTAGGTTAGAACTGTGCCCACACAACGAACCATATTTTTGAATGTAAAACCAAACCACGGGCACAACGGCAAGTATTTTTAAATATTTAATTGAAGTACCGCTGTCCCCGTAGGACGGGGACACGGCGTACGGGGACAACGGGAATACACGGATCTATTTTATCCTTGATTTTCAGTCTTGTGAAGGTAACTGGGTTTAACATAAGTTCCATTGCCAATTGATTTGGGTGGACTTTTAATTTGGAGTATGTGGTAATATTTGCTTTGATTTCCTCATTAACAGTTTTTAAAAATCCTCAGATCCTTGTAAGTTCTTTCGTTTGTGACGTATCAGAGTGCATTTACTATCTGACGTAGTATTTTTTTATTAAAACCATTGAAGGATTTCCATGTTAGACTTCGTTGCAATTAAGTGATTGTTGCACTGTTCTGTGATCACACTTTTGCATGTTAACATGTTGTTGATGAACCAATAAAATAAATAAATGACCCTGGTGGTCATAAGTCATATTTTTGGAATCGTCTCCTCGACCCTTTGTTTTGGGTTTTTAAAATACATAAAAAAAAAAATCACGACTTTACATATCGGGTTCTAAAGTCTTCCATGTTGATTTTTGTGTAACGTCACCTTTCATCTATTAAGTCAGGGCCACACATTGGATATAATTTGACCCAAGGTGTAGCTAACATAACGCAACGTTCGCTCCAATGTGTGTTGTTGTTGACCAATAAAATAAATAAATGACCCTGGTGGTCATAATTAATATTTTTGGAATCGTCTCCTCGACCCTTTGTTTTGGGTTTTCGACATACATTGAAAAAAAAATCACAACTTTACATATCGGGTTCTAAAGTCCGCCATGTTGATTTTTGTGTAACGTCCACACATTGGATATAATTTGACCCAAGATGTAGCATTGGAACATTCGCTCCAATGTGTGTATCGGGTTTGGACAGATATTGGACAGGATTTAACAGATTTTTGCTTAACATTCGATTTGGTGCCAAGCCTGAACCAATGGCCAAGGCCAATGTGTGGCGCCGGCATTGGATTTGAAATTTTCTTCAAAATACATCGGATTGCGATTGAAAGTGAAGTGCGTTACGCTGGACGGCCATCACAAACCTAACGACAAGTAAATTATTAAAATTCATCAGACATGCAGACGTCTGGATGCTACGAGAGAATAGGTAAATAATCCTATATACATAGGGCATAACGAAATAACTATGAAGGTACCATAAAAATACATGCGCCAAAAACATAACCCTTCTTGTTAGTCGGGTCTGTCTTTGACGATTTCTATTTTAGTATAACGCCGTGGTGCTGCGTGTGACAGCAACGTGAATGTTTTGATGTGATTTCTTGTGATTTGTTCAAAAATATAATTGGCTGTGTTCCTGGTTATCTTTTTGACATTTCTGAGTGACTTCGCTTTTCTTGGACTATGGATCTTCGCATTATAGTTTACCTGGGCTAGCATACCTATAACTCACATCTGAGACCACACTGATTTTGCCTGGTTTCCAACGGAGATCCAATGTTCTATAAACTTGGGAATAGCAAATGAATCCTTTGGGATACAGTCGTTTCAATTTATTTATTTTTTAAAGTCATCAGATTTGAGAAGGATCTTAAATCCCTTCACAAAGTTTTACGACGAACAAAAATATTCTTAAATATTTATAAAAATATTATAGCTTCATAATACATTTTTTTTTATTTGTGATTATTTCTGGACCAATATTGTATGGGACCGTTATCTACCTCCTTATGGTTTAGAAAATAACACTCTAAAAACAAAAATTGTAACAAACAGGTCATAAATAGAAATAAAAATAAACAACGAAACGATAGACTACGTAGAATCGTAGATGATTGGCTCATATTAGATTTTTGTGACGTCATGTAGTCTATAACCCGCGGAACAACATGAAGCTTCCAACGATATCTCGTTTGTCAAAATACGACCCGTAATTTAGGAGTTATGAAGGAACAGATGAACATACATACACGTATACATAGCCTGTTAAAATCATAACCCTCCTATGACTTTGCTGCAGTAGGGTAATCTGCCGATTTTGTAGGCCCGATTCTAGAATTTATAGTACTCGTAAATCTATTAAAAAGTTACAATACGTTAGCTCCTCAATTAAGACGTCTGAATTGAGGAGCCATCTTAGAATCCGGAGGCTAGCCGATGGATACTTTTTAAATTTGGTATTATTAAGTAGTAAAAAAGGGACTTGTATGGCTGAATTTAAGCTAGCTAGTCTAGTTACAATGCTTTGTTTCGTCATTAAAATCCGTAAATTAAGTAAAACAGATTTTTTGTATCATTTGCCTCATTGGTCTAGTGGTCGCAAGCGCTACTGCTGAGTATGAGGTCGATTCCCAGGTCGGGCAAAGTGTAATTGGGATTTTCCACTATTAATTTCTCAGTAGCAGCCCGGAGTCTGGACAAATCCAGACTCCGGGCTGCTACTGAGAAATTCCCGGTTGATGGCAATAGGCTCGCCCCTATTCCATGGGGCTTAAGCATAACTGGCGAAAAAGCTGGAAATTACTAGAGAAGGCCTACCCATCAAAAATAATTAATTAATTAAGGCCCCTTGATGGGTAACAAGAGGTCCTTAATTAATTTCACTCAGTAAAATATATTTAAAAAAAAACAACTTTAGCGGTATAGATAGTTTTAAAAAAGACCAAAAATGTTAGACTTTTTTTATAAAAAAGGCGGAATTCATTTGAGGTTAATTATTGTTTTTGATAATACCACAAACAGATTTTTGAAAAAAAATGCACCACCACGAATTAAACACGGACTGCGCATTGAGTTAAAAAGGCAACAATTTAACTAAACTAAAAGGTGAACAGCGTTTTTGTAAATATCCGTATCTATATGAGGGACCACGTAACTTACTGCCGCCCCATATAACTCGCTAACTAAGATAAATTTAGCAAAAGGTCCGAAGACGGACCTTTCCCTCAATTAAGCAATTAGGGGTGGTTAAACCCTTTGAAAATTCAATAAACGTTCACTAACAACAGCAAAGTGTATTTTATAAAAAAAAACGATGTTATAACATTATAATTATGTACGTTGAGCTAGATAACGCGCGACGATATTTAATTAGGTACATAAAATACATATTCGTACGGCAAAAAGACGTTTGATACCAACTACGTAAATCGCAGCAGGGGGAGAAGCTACTATCTCTACACATTTTTTAAAAGCCACTGTGTTAGGATAATAGGCAACGCGTGGTCGTGGTCGCAACCTGGATCGCAAAAGCTCCGACCAATATTCGGACGTTCATAGTAAACTACACTGACGGCACGTCGTTATGGCGGCATTTGGTTGATGCGAATGTTACGATACCTTGCAAACGTGCCATGATTGATAAAATCAAAGATCGTAACTCGACGGGCTGCTCTAAAAAGTTGAAAACTTGTTTTAAAAAAAACCGGCCAAGGGCGTGTCGGACCACTTACAATGAAGGGTTCTGAGTTAGGATTTTATCTCAAGAACAAACTTAACATAGTAGTTGAAAAACATGACCTCATAAATTCCAACAGCAAATGTAAGTTTGAACGCACAATATTGAGTGATTTACAAAAACTGTATTCAATTTTTTTTTTTAATTCTTGGCTTAGTAGTTTCGGAGATAAGGGGGGGGAATGGTCAATTTTCATCTTAATTTCCTTAAATAATTTGAAAAGTATTTATTTTTAAATTATAAAAAAATATACAACAAACAAACAAAAAAAAAACTGCTATTCCCTACATTTTGACGAGGTATTTGAACATAAATGTAGGAAACAGCTGATGTTTTTTCGCAATTTCAGGTTTGGTTCCATAGTAAAAGTTATTCATAATGGTGACTACAATGAACCCTTAAGAGGTTGTGCGTTAATTCTGGGACATGTTGAATATTAAATCCTTATAATAAGCCCTTTCATTTGATATGTCACAGGTACATTTCGCAAAAGTTTTTTTTTAATTTTCTAATTTGCCCCCTAAAAAAGACCGCCTTATTCAAAATTCATTCATTGACGTAACATTTTCATGTTTAGGTCAGAGAAGTTCATATGTGGACCAAATTTCAACTTAATCGGTCCAGTAGATTCGGAGCAAATTGGCTGTCACAGCCAATTTGCTCCGAATCTACTGGACCGACAGACAGACAGACACACGAGTGATCTTATAAGGGTTCCGTTTCTTCCTTTTGAGGTAGGGGAACCCTAAAAATTGGTTAGTTTACTTGCTAACCAGGTAGGTTATTGGCAGTATAAACCATAAGATTATGTAACGAATTTTATTGACTTTGTTTTAACTTGATCTCTGTTCTTAATTTGATTATGTTTAATTTTCTAGTTTAGTGTGCTTTGTTTATTTTCATATTGCATGCCGAAAATTTTAAAAATATGGTGATACCAAGATTGTAATATAACATTATTACATGATTGTATCTACATTTTTCTGTTAACTATTTTCGCAAATAAATACCTCTAATAACATTTTGCGGTCACTTTTTTTTTAAATAAATGTGCCTCGTCTTAACTTTCTGGGCTTTTCTCAAAATTGGTCGTAGGAACTAAGCTAGAGCACCCACCATAACCAAATTGGTTAGGATACCTAGGTTAGAACTGTGAAAAACCGCGCGCGAGCCGAGCGAGCATAGCGGGCGGTGCCGCGGCAGCGGCCAGGAAGCACTACCTTCAAATTGGTCACAGTTAATTGGCTTTTTATTAAAACTTTACGCACAAGTAATTAATTACTGTACAAAGCCTGAGGCATTTTCGACTAGTCAACCTTAGGGAGATGCAGAGACTAAACATGGCAAGTGCAATATAGGGGTCGGATAGCTCGAAAATAACTATAAAATACAAGAATAAATACTAATACATACTCGTAGATACATGCATATAAACAAAATATGCTAACACTAGTATTTTAGGTCAACAAAATAGGAATTATTTGAGGGTCACAAACAGAGGCTCATTCAATTATATTAGAGTGTAACTACATCAATATTTTTAGGACATAAAAATGGGAATTATTTTATGCTCACAAAAAGAGGCTCAGTAAATATATTAGAGTGTAACTACATTAATATTTTTAGGCCAACAATATGAAAATTATTTGAGGATCGAGGTAAATACATGGCATTTAGAAATAGTTTATTATGTGTGTAATAACTCCGGTCAACATACTCAAAACCGTCAACATTGAGGTTTTTTCTGCCAGTGTAACGAGGTAAGAGGTCTCATTAGGTATCAAGAGTGGCAAGATGGGCGTCAAACGCACACAGCCCGCTTTTGTGCCACACCTCATTAATACTTGAAAGCTTCACGTTCGGAAAGTGACGTGACACGTAGGTACGTAATAGGTAAACGATATGATATCGCGGAAAATATACGTCACGTTGCTTATGACGTGACGTGAGACGATGATTATTGCATGTGAAATCTTTATTTATCGTAACATCTTATTGCAGTACCTACTTATAAAAATATGGTACCTAAAAAAACACTATGAAAAACAAACAATTAAAGAAAAATATTTACGTTATTTTAGATACAGGCTCTCTATTAATAACAAAATACACTCACAGGCACAATTAACCGCCAACCTAGTATTTCTTTCAATTTTCAGAAATTGTCAAACTTAGACCACATTTTATGAAAGGTACGTAAACAACTACCTTTATGGAAAAATAAATAGCAAAAGTATTGGACAAAATGTTGCTTGTTAAAAGATGCTTACCAAAAATCGATTTTCTGAAAATCTTCGATGAAAATTGAAAAGTTTTGATTTCATAAATAGTGGCTCCATTACAAGAAAAAAATAAAATTAATAATGTTGCCGCCTCTGGCCCTTATGACTTCTTGGAGCCGGTTTGGCAATCCATCCATGATATCTTGGATATCCGATTGGGGGATATTGTGCCACTCCTCTACCGCAGCCGTTTTGAGCTCTTCTAAGGTCGTAGGGGCTGGTACTCTTGCGGACACGTCTTGTGAGGTTGTCCCAAATGTGTTCAATTGGGTTAAGACCGGGAGCTGCGTGCCGGCCAGGGTAAAACTTGAATCTCGACCTCATTAAGGTATTCACTGACGGATCTTGCGGTATGGCAACGTGCAATACCATGCATTAATCTAACGTTTCCACCAATAAACGGTACGAAAGGTATGACATGGTCTTGAAGAACTTCTTCCACGTACCTTTGAGCGTTCACACTGCCCCTATCGAATAAAACAAGATCAGTACGAGCTTCGTAAGAGATACCTCCCCAAACCATTATGGACCCTCCTTGGTAACCCACTGTTTCGGTTATAGCGCATGGAGCAAACCTTTCATTTTGACGCCTGTAGACACGCTGACGTTTATCTGGACCTCTTAAGGCTATTCTGCTCTCATCTGAGAACAGTACGTCCTTCCATTCCTCCACAATCCAGTCAGCATATTCTCGCGCAAAACAAAGTCTAGCTCTACGGTGTTGTGGGAGCAGTTGTGGGGCGCGAGCTGGACGAAAAGCCCTCAGATTTCTTTCTGCCAGTCTTCTTCTAATGGTACGTTCACTTACACTGACATTTCTCACCTCAAAAAGACGCGTACGAACTTCAGTAGCGGTCGAAAAGCGATTTCTCAACACGTTGCTGACAACGAAGCGGTCATCTCGAGTTGAAGTGCATCTATGTCGGCCTTGACCTGGCCTGCGGGTGTATAAACCTGTCTCCCGAAATCGTCTGATGGCATCTCGTGCCGTAGTTCGAGGTTCACCGAGTGTACGAGCGATGCGACGTTGGCTGTACCCAGCGTCAGCTAAAGCAAAATGCCACTCGTTGCAACACTTGCAACTGACCAGTTGCAACAAGTGGCATTTTTTAGTCACAAACAATGAGCAAACACTACAATCTCAAATTAAACAATATTCGCACACTATGGCAGAACAGAACAGGAAATGTTAACACGGTAACACAACAATGTCAAACGACTACTGAACTCCAAAAACCCTTCGGTGATACAAATTTAGGAAACGAAATAAGAGTCTATGTGATTAATTTATTGCTAAAGTACCCACTTAACAAAAAAACAAAACAGTTGATAAGCCATAGTTAAAGTAAACAAACAGGGTGACGAATAATATAGGTGGGCGGTTAATTGTGTCTGTGAGTGTATATACGTACGTAGGTAATATATATGTAAATAGGTTTTGCATGTACCTACGTACATGCACAAGATATCTACGTCATAAAAATCTTAAATTAATTTACTGACAGACAACGTTTCGTCTAATCCGCTGGGTCAAAAATATGTACGTTATTTTAGATACAGGCTCTCTATTAATAACAAAATATTTATGTACGTAGGTAATATACATAGGTTTTGCATGTACCTACGTACATGCACAAGATATCTAGGTCATAAAAATCTTAAATTAATTTACTGACAGACAACGCTTCGTCTTATCCGCTGGGTCTAGAAGCATGATGCATAAGAGTTATTTATTACTTAGTAGGATATGCCCAGAACATTTTGGGCAAGATGAATTCAAATTCAAATAATCTATTGTGGATTATGATCCACTTCACTTACCTGTAACACTAACACAGCAAGTTACAGGAACGTCGAAGAATGTCCCGCCATTGAGGCATACAAAATTCATATTATAAGTTCGGTACATAGTTAAAATACAATACATCAAATTGTCATGCAAATCATGCAACACATTAAGATTAAATTAGTATAATATTTATGTCAAATTACAAATTAGTCGTTTTACAAATTAGTTTGTTTCAATGTATTGTCATTTAGAAATGATCTTAAAGAGTAGGTAGGTAGTAATAACATTTACCTATCAATAAATTCGTGTAGTATTTGAGATATTTTATAAAATTAAATAATAAAAAATATGTATAGTACATGTTTGGTGGTGAAAATGGTGATACCCGTAGGATCTTCAAAGAAAGCTAGCAACCTAAATGTACCGCAAAAAATGGAGCTGCCATCGACTATCACCGATTTAACAGTAGCAGCGATATTATTTATAACAACGATCTAGATTTACTCTCATTTGCACAAACATGTGCCATAATAACTTGCACCTATCATGCTTCCCTATAAACCTTCGCTTTTAAAAGAATAATACCGCTTACAAAAATATGTAATTAACTGTCTGCGTAAATAAGGTACAGAAGATCCTTAAATATAATTGCATAGATCTCTTATTCTGCATTCATACAAATTTAACATAATTATAATAACTTGGATGTGTATGGAATGTGCATGTAAGGCGGAAGTTGATAATGACCTCTCACTAGTAAATTTTCGCTGAAAACGAACAACGGGATCCGAACGTTACCCCGAGGAAAAAGCAATCCTCAGCTGCTTCTCCGAGTACCGAAATCTACAAGTATAGTAGCCACTATATACACAACCAAGTTTTGGACGAGAAGCTAAAAAATATGAAGAAAACAAGCAGACTAATGTATACATAATAGATCTTCCGCAAACATGACCAAGCTGCGCCATGCAAATAGGGCAAGTATTTAAATAACCGCGTGTGTACTTTTTAGCACGTTAGCACTACTGATCATAATCTCGAACCACAACAAGCGCAGCCGTAAACACTGTCATCACAAGCTCCTTTGAGCCAGACACCACATGTTCCACCACAAACAGAAGTCTGTAGCAATCGTGATACTTTCCAAATGAGTCAACAGGAACCTGTTATCATATATCGCATGCGACCTCTGAAGCACGCCCTAAGAAACCTAATAACCACAAATGGCTTTCTGGTACCGCGCGCTGGCCCTAACACCCCTTAACAATAACACCCCACAACCACCCACCACCATCACCTTTCCACCTTTTCTTATTTTTGTGTATGTTATTTTTTACGTCATTTTTACCGCAAGTGAACACATTTTCTTTCTTCTTTCTTTTCTTTCATTTCACTAAAAGCAGTTGAACCACGAAGCTATCTCCTTTGGAATATTCAAGACTACCTGAATCAGCTTTGCCCTTTACTTTAGGAACCTGCACTGTTGATTAACTTAGACGAAAGCGAAGTTATAGGTCGTTTATGATTGGCATACAATGGATGCTGCTGCATACTAGCCCGCGTGGTAGATTACAGCCCAGTCCCTCTCGAAGAGAGGAGGCCTGTGTCCCAGCAGTGGGAACATTATAGGCTGATTATGTTATACAATGGATGTATGGCTTATTAACGCTAAAATCGAACCCTGGATACCATATCGTCAGTGAAAAACCTTGCAAAACCACCAACTAAGTGTTCGTGCCTTTACCAGCTGCAGATAAATTCACTAAAATTATCACACTATCGGTCCTTTATCAAAACGGTGGCTTAAAATCTAAACTTTCCGCGTCGAGAATGAATTTATTGGATCTTGAGTAAGATCTTATCGCAATCACTGAATCATTTTTAGATGACTCAGTTGCGGAATCAGAAATGGCCTGCAACGACTACAGTGAACTACGACTACAGGTAAGTTCAATAAACCATAAATATTTTTTATAACAAACGAAAATTACCAGTCATATTTCTTTATTTATAGGTACACTCATTTGCAAAAAAACGGGTGTTCCCTGCCAAAAATTTAATAGGAAAAAGGTTTTATTAGTTTGAATATGTTACTGGCATATTAGTGTAGTGCCTTAAAGTATAAAAAAGTGTTTTCTAAATGTAAATTTAAGAATTAAGCGGGCTTTTAGACGGGTGAAAGAAAACTACTGTTCGACTGTATATTGTGGCGCGACTTCTTGTTTACTCTAGATCACTTTTAGATAATAAATTATTACTGGATTTAGACGTTTTTAAGTCTTGATACCTTAATTTTGCTAGCTGTTTGAAGAACACTACTTCCAAATGGTTTATAAGACGGTAACAGCCTGCAAAATTATAGCGCTGCTTGAGGATGTTTGTAGTCATGTTTCCCAGAGGCTAAATGTGAGTCATTCGACAGCCCAGAGCACTTTGCAACGTTATCAAGAAACCGGTTACGTCAGTAGAAGGCCTGGTTCTGGAAGAAAACCAATGCTTCAATGAGTAACGCTGACACCATATCATATGCAGATGACATGGCTATTGTAATCCATGCCAAAACTTGGTATCAGGTGTATCAGCTTGCCGGAAATGGGATGCTTACAATTGCCAAGGCTCTTAGCAAAAATCTTATTATCATCAACATGAAAAAACCAAGCTAATCTCTTTCAAAACAACACAGCAACATACAGCTTCCAGTCCTCAACCACATTTGACACTTAAGTTCCACACATGCTGTTGCAATCATAATCATTCACTGGCAGACTGAACCTGCACCAGTATAGACCGCACCCCCTCGGTATAAGAATAGATCTAAATACACCCTATAAATCTCTACATCTACTTTCAGCTCGTGTCAGGAAACTCATTTACATCATGAAAAAGTTGCGTGACTACACTTCTATTAAAGTTCTATGAAACAATATATCTTAATCTCTGCCAATCAGTGCTCCAGAAAACTTCAGGCTTCTCACTGTCGATACACGCAGTCACCGCTCAGCCCGTGGTCTTAAATTACTCCGTGAGCACAGGAGTTGCTAGACTTAGTTTCGCTAGAAACTGTGCGACGATGTGGACTCAAGATGACTTGGGTAGATTTATTGTTGTCCGATGATGCCAGGATATTACCTACTATGTGGTGAGGATCGATGTCGGCGAGCACTACGAAGACAAACTTCGTTTTGAATAAATATTTTGTGCAGCGATAAGTTGGACCGGACAGAGTTAGTCATCATAAAATATGATACATATCGGAAATTCTTATTCCTCACGTACTCACCGCATTTACTGCCCTTGGAGACAATTAAATTTTTATGGATGACAACCAACGCGCTCATCGTTCTGGCAATGTAAAAGCGTAGGTCGGAATTCGTCGTTTAGATTGGCCAGCTAAAAGACCTGAGGGCCTAAAATGGAAGCTTTGGCAGAATCATGCATGCAATTCATACAGCCCGCAATTCATCTGTTTGACAGCTGCTATTTAACATTAGACTTCACTATATTAATACTTAATTTGTGGACCATTTTACGAAACTCCATACACAACTGTCAAACAGATGAATTGCGGGATATGAATTGAACGCAGATCATAATATGATTCTGCGAAAGCGTCCATTTTAGGCCCCCTGACCTCAATCTAATAAAGCACATCTGGTATC
Organism: Tiliacea aurago; assembly: GCA_948098905.1. NCBI lineage: Eukaryota > Metazoa > Arthropoda > Insecta > Lepidoptera > Noctuidae > Tiliacea > Tiliacea aurago. The sequence continues at coordinate 23,080,978 of OX402576.1, forward strand.
AAGTTGTTATAAAAAAAACACTGTGCCTGCACTCGTTTCCTTAGAATTTTACTCATTGTGTGTGGTTTATAACCGACTACGAATAAAATCCTGGATGGTTGTGATTTTTTTCTCCCTCGCTCACGCTTTGCGCACATTCACAATAGCTTGTTGGGTACAAAGACTCGTAATGAATTTAATCATTATGTATGCAGGATTTTTCGGATGTGGCCCGCAGTGTCCCTTCTAGCATTAAGATTTTTATTATCGCATGACATTAAAATTATGGGACGCACCCTAAACCAAGTACCTTTTACTACCCACCTACATGTGTTACTTTAAATACTAGCGCCCGTTCCAACTTCCATCGCGTAATCAAATACTTTGACAGGGATTTTAAGTATGTTGTAAAAATAATTAATTATAATATAAATCGCAGTGCTATAAAACAGAACAAAAGGTTGTTGGTTGCAAGGGCTCGAAAAACCAGCTACGGATCTAACGGATCCATAACTCTATCAACTGGGGAGGAGCACCCGATGTTCTTTCTCACAACCGGCATGTTTCTGTTTCTCAGCTGGTAAATTTGCGTGAAGAAGTAAAAAGTAATCTTTATCGACGTTTGTTGTTTATTTATATCTTAGTTAAAAGTACGTTTGTGTCCTTGCTACCGGTCTTTTTCCTATGAAACAATTGCGCGCCCCGATCCTGTTCCCTAATTCTCACTCGGAGAAACATATCGGCTATACGAGATCTTCGAATTTGAATAACACGCCTAAGAGAGAATTCAAAAGGTCAGGCCCAGATAGCAGATTGTCGTTTAAAGCCGTTATAACCCGCCGCGGCGTCCAACACTAACCTTAGCTTTTCCAGTTTGTTAGGATTCTTGACCCGAAATACGGTAGGTACCACACCGGATCAGCTTCAACCCCGCCCTCTACCTTACTCGAGTACCCTTATCCTACTGGCCTATCGATTTGTGCCGTATAGGCCTTAGCGTACGCTGGGTCTTTGATCAAACGGCGCTCTATTCCCGCTAACCGTTGGCGCGCGTATCTACAGTTGTCGGGCAGCTGCGGGTCGTCCCGTCGCCACAACAGTCCTACTTTCAAAGCGCTACTCTCTGTTTGCCTAGTGGAATCTAGAACAGCGTTAGCTCTCTCAATGTCTTTGTGCGTTTGAAGCACTGCTGGGATTTCAATAGCCTCTAGCTCAAGTTGCTGCTTGACTAGCTTATGTAGGTCACTAGTTGACTCTATCCTGCAATTTACAGATTTTTCACTAGAATCATGTATTCTACGGGACCGTGCACAACCCACTCTAAACTGGTCAAAGAGGCAACCGGCTTACCTGACTTCCCTCTGCGAGTCCTTGCTGACAAGCAACTCCCAGTTGTCCTATCCCAGCAACAGCAGCGGCCTGGCTCCTCTCATCTCCTCGCAACCCAAGTGGCGAATGTGGGCGTGCTGTCATAATTGCGGCGGGCACCGTTTGCGCGCGTCGTACGCCACAGACGGCACTAATCTCCGATTTTGTTGAAATTTCGCGAGGATATAGTACCCAAATTTTTCTATTTAGTACCTCCGTTGAAAATAATTGTACCGCTTGGGTTAGTTTAGTTTGTGGCGTATACGCCACGGACGGCCCATTTTCTTCGGTAGAAGTTAGAGATGCACAATATACATCAAATAATTGTACCTAAATAAAACGCTACGAATTCTAAATATTAACACGATAGCGCGCACCAAACGGCCACCATATTAAATTGAAAATGGTGAAAATTTTACCTAAACAAGCAGCACCCAGAAAAAAAGTCTTTTTGTGTGATTATTTCATCCTAAAGAATTGTACTTATTTCACACCTCACAAAAACGTAATTATGTTACAGAAACATGCAATTACTTTAAGAGAAAACAGCAAATCAAAATCAAACTCACCATCACCAACACAGACCTCCATCTTTGTAATACCTAGATGTGACAATCAAATTAGATGTACTGAACTATCTTGTTTGTTGTGGTGGTATTATTTTAAAAGCAATAAGTTTACACAACTGTTATCAGGATAAGGGCAAACTGGATTGACTTATTAGTAACAAGGAATATATTACTTTGTTGACAAAATTATTTATCACAACAGATTATTTTTTCGTTCCGTCACGTTCCATCAAACTCAAACTCAAAGCATTTATTTCAATTAAACCATCTCCATCACTCCTATGGCTACTATGGTTATTCCGGCCCATAGAGCACGGAGGTGCTGCGCGCCGGTACGACTGAAGACGGCATCGGCAGTACTAATAATATTCGTGCCGCGCTGCAACATCAGACCAGCTCCATAGTACCTACCATATAGATGTATCTATGTATTACATTGTCACCGAAGATAAATAGGTTAGGTGTGCCAGATTTCAGCTCAAACGGATAGCAAGTGTTTGAAAACTGTCTTATAAAATAACAGGAAGGCCGAAGCAAGTAGAAGATTCTAATAATAATTTAAATCTAAGCTGAACTTTCTTGATCGAAGGGAAACTATATAAAATATTCTTTAGAAGTATTGGCCTTTTTCCATAGCACGGCTACTTTTATAATTTCTTCCTTTCAAGGCAGTACTGATACGAAAGGCAGTGTGACACTACACTAAGATCATCTCAAGTGAAAATTTTATTTATCTTCTGTCATCACGTGTGTTAAGCGACCCAAAGCAATCAGATTTTGCATTGACTGCACTTAAAAGTTATAGGCCGCAACATGGATTGTGGCAATCGCATGCTATTACAGACTTCTTATTAATTTCAAAGCGCTATGTTTTATCCGCCCCCATATCCGGCACTATCTGGTTCGGGTCTGACACCTTCCGTTTGGTAGCCGGATCAGTCCGGTTTCTATTCCGCACCAATATGGGTCATGATCTGCATTTTTCGCGATTCATATCAGGGTTCTGTACAGTTCAAGTTCTTTCCAGATGGTATCTGACATTGTCCGGTTCCCATCCAGAAAACAGTCAGGTGCCGCATTCAAAGCTATCTGAAACTTACAATCAATCAATCAATCAATATCTTTATTGTGGATCATAGGTAGGTACATAATACAGGTCTTAAAAATAAATAAATTGTGATCAGCTATGTCCCGCCCTTAGGGCATACAATAGTTACACACAAATTAAAACAATATTATTACAAATTATTAAGATTTACATAAAACACATAAAATAAAAAAAGATAATTATAAAACACACACATCAGTGGGACACTGAACGACTCATGACTGAGGGGGACTGTAATGTAGAAGTGATTTGTCCGATAGGAAGTCTTTTATAGAGTAGTAGCACTTGTTTACTAATAGCTCATGAAGTTTTTTTTAATATTTTTATTTCCGTAATTATTCTAATAGGCCCCCGAATATTATTAACGATGCGTGAAGCTGTACAAAAGATACTTTCATGCATTAGGTGAGTCTTGCTAGCTACTGTGCGCAATTTATCCTTACGCCGTACACGGGTGTAGTAATTATACATGTCAATATTATTTTTGACAAATACTGCGGCCTCAAATATATAGACACATGGCAGTGTTAAAACGTTCATCTTTTAAAAAAATGGTTTACAGGAGTCAGTTTCATGTAAGTTAAATATAGCTCTGATGCAACGTTTTTGAGCAATGAAAGCACGCTCGTTGTCTGTACTATTGCCCCAGAATATTACACCGTATCTGAGGATAGAACTAACGTAACCGTGATAGACTACTGAGCCTAAAATTACCTAACTTATTAAGTTATAGCCCTTATCAACATCACCATAATATAATTATTATACCTATTCCGGACTATACCAAACTCAGCTTGCAATATTAAAATAACTGTAAAAAAAGTAAAAACACAACCGACTTCATTCAAGTTAAGTTATTAAGTTAGATTTGTTCCATTGAATCACTTTTTCATGAAATCCATAACATTGGGGAACAAATCTAACTGAGAGAGATGTATAAGATTTGAATGATAATAATTCTGTAAATACATATCTGTTATAGTCGCGAATCATATTTTGATCAAGATAAAACCTGACACAGACCTGCAAATTCCAATAAACGTAATATAATTTGAATTTCGCGGGCTACAGCTGCGGATTCACCAGGGGGATTCACTAAGGTAGCCCGCGAAATTACTGAAACTACTGAGCCTAAAATTTTGATAAAAAATCCAGAAAAACCTATAAAAAGTCTGTGGTCTTAAAAAAACATGGTGAATCACTCAATATTGTGCGTACAAACTTACATTTACAGTTGGAATGTATGGGGATCATGTTTTTCATCTTTGGATAAAATTATCCCAACTACGGAACCCTTCATTGTGCGTGGTCCGACACGCACATGGCCGGTTTTTTTTTAAATTAAGTATTGTTAGAAGCTTCTACTTGCTTCGGCCCTCCTGTTATTTTATAAGACAGTTTTCAAGCACTTGCTATCCGTTTGAGCTGAAATCTGGCACACCTAACCTATTTATCTTCGGTGACAATGTAATACATAGATATATCTATATGGTAGGTACTATGGAGCTGGTCTGATGTTGCAGCGCTGTACGAATATTATTATAACTACCGATGCCGTCTCCTCTCCAGTCGTACCGGCGCGCAACAATTCCGTGCTCTGTGGGCCAGAATAACGATATAAGCCATAGGAGTGATGGAGATGGAAAGTGACAGAACGAAAAATAATTTGTTGTGATAAATAATTTTGTTAACCAAATAATATATTGCTTGTTATTAATAAGTCAATAGAGTTTGCCCTTAAATCCTGTTAACAGTTGTGTAAACTTATTGCTTTTAAAATAACCCCACCACAACAAACAAGATAGTTCAGTACATCGAGTTTGATTGTCACATCTAGGTATTACAAAGATGGCTAGGTCTGTGTTGGTAATGGTGAGTTTGATTTTGATTTGCTGTTTTCTCTTAAAGTATTGCATGTTTCTGTAACATAATTGCGTTTTTGTGAGGTGTGAAATGGGTACAATTCTTTAGGATGAAATAATCACACCAAAAGACCTTTTTTCTGGGTGCTGCGTTTTTAGGTTAATTTTTCACCATTTTCAATTTAATATGGTGGCCGTTTGGTGCGCGCTATCGTGTTAGTATTTAGAATTCGTAGGGTTTTATTTAGGTACCTACAATTCTTTGATACCTATATATTGTGCATCTCTAACTCCTACCGAAGAAAATGGGCCTTCCGTGGCGTATACGCCACAGACGGTCCTTCTTGTTTTTCATTTTGTAGCAAAACCCAAGAGGTACAATTATTTTCAATGGAGGTACTAAATAGAACAATTTGATTAGTGCCGTCTGTGGTGTGTGACGCGTTTGCGCGGGTAGATCTCGTCATAAATGCAGACAAAACCAAAGCCATGCACATAGGTACATTCTTCACATAATCAAGCCACTTACACACCATCCATCAAGGCGCATAGTCATACCTGCCTACACGCAGTATGTACCGATAGCTGTGGCTGTGCAACATTAGAGTTTGTCAAGGAACATAAATACATTGGTCTCATAATCGACTGCAAATTTAATTGGGTACCACACATTAACTACCTAGGTGATAGGTTAAGATCTATCCTGGGTCGAATAACCGTACTTAAACATAAAATGCCATATAAAACTTTAAGACTACTATACCTAGCCCTAGCTCACTCAATAATTGGTTATGGTCTCAGTAGCTATGGGAGAACATATAAAAGTAATTTAGATAAAATTTACAAACTACAACAACGAATCCTCAAAAATATTTTAGATTCCGATCTCTGATAATAATTAAGTAAACTCACAAGCTTACAGTATATATTGTTACTTTGTAGTACCTATATTATAGATATTAAGTATAAATATAATTTCCAAACTCACTAGCCATGTATATGCCATCAAAGGCTTCTGTGGTTTTTAGCATAATTATTAACTCTGCGATATATATTTTTATTGAACATTAATCAAAAAAAAAAAAAAAAACTAGTCTCGTCAGGGTACGACATATTATGTGTTTGCCCGGTTGGTCCGCGCACTAACACACTGATCACACCTGTGGTCTCATCTACCATCTCCTGCCCGCACGCACTCCGTAGCACTAGTGGAACATGTTTTCCTACACATAGGCCTCCCCCAAGCAAGGGAGGGTTTGCCATAATCACCACGCATGGCAGGCGGGTTGGCGATCGCAGTATGGTGTTAAAATGCATAGAGAACGCTGCTGCCCTTTCTCTGGTAAGTCCCTTAGTCGCCTTTTACGACACCTACTGGAAGAAATAGGATGGTGCTGTTGATGGCACAACACGGAGCCTTTAGTGAGTATCTCAAATGGATAAATAATATTTATGTCGGCCCATTTTATTGTTAAATCAGCCATAAACTCTAATAGCTTAGGTATACACGGTACATGGGTACAATTCTTAAATAAAATAAATGTCAATTTACATCGTTTATTTCGTTTATAACATGCAATCATAGTTAAATTAATTTAATTACACAACACGGATACATTTATGTAATGTTAAAGCATTGAGATTGCACACAAAGCGAAAAACTTGTTTAATTCGTATGATAAACCAAAACGGTAAGTCTTGGCTGAAACTGAATAGGATTATCACCCAGCTTTTTAAAAGCATAAGTCACAAAACTACAACAAACGTGATCAAAAAAAATCAAGTACCTACTTACTTACATTAATGTTCCGACAGTAAATATGTAGGTTATCATAATAATTATATAATTAATATCAGATCTCATAATCAAAACAATTTCGTTAATACAAACAATATTATGTTATTATTAATAGTCAGTGCATGACAAGCGTGCATTGAGTAATATTAACACAAAATAATATGCTTTAAGCATTTTGTGCGCATCAAGTTCTATACACAATGAATCCGTTGTGACCTAACAAACCAGACTCCTCAGAGGAAACAAAAACAGAACTATCAGTATGTCAGTCAGTTTTGTTTTAGTTTCCCCTAATCCTATGAATGTGTTAGTGAAAACGGCCATGACTGCTATCAAAACTATAGGTACATGAATAAATACTTATATTAGCATTACGTTTATACCAAAATATTAAAATTGTGCATGAGTAATAAATTCACAAATTATTTGCTACAAAAACGTACTTATATCTAAGAAGTAAATAAACAACAAACATCGATAAAGATTATTGCTAACGGTTATAATTTAAAAGCAATCAAGTTAACTGTAACAATTATCAATAAATTATCAATAATATTAAGTGTAAAAAGACCCTTACAGACAATTATGTGCTTAAATGAACATGTACCATCATAATAATATGAAAGTAATTTGGATGAAAAACTAATCCGAAAAATTTAATCGAGATCTCAAATGGTTTTTCGACTCACAGAGAGAATCATGTCAAAAGAGATTTCTGTACTATGTTTAATACACATATAATAAGCCTTCCAGAATAAATTCTCTAAATGGTGGTGAAAAACCGACCAAAATACGTGTAATTTAGAAGAAATAACCGCACACACAGACATACTAGAAATTCGATTAATTACTTTTTTTTACTATTTATATAGGTATTAACAAAAACAGCCGGCATCTGCAGCGTGTAATGTAACGCACGCATCAGTCTGTGTCTACGTGTATGAAAAGGTAAGGAGTCGTGACAATGATTAAAATTTATTTATATGTTTAATTTATTCCCACATTTCAGAATGTTTTTTTTTTCTAACTACCTCTTAAGAAAACGTTACTTTTAATTTCAAGTGCAATACCTCCGTAGCCAGTCGGGTCTAAAAGAATTGTCGCAATTTAGGGAAGAATAATGTGACTTTTGGTTTAATTAAGGGTATTTTTACAACCTTTATCAAAGCCATTTTTATACAAAATACACATTAAAGAAAATACCGAAAGTGTTAAGAAAGCTGTGTATCCAGATTATCTTACATTAAATGAATACATGGATAGACACGACAAACATTAGTTAGATATTTACTACTTTAGACAAGATCAGAATAAAGTATTATATATTATTATGTTACTGTGAATGTTACGGTGCCAACCACCAATTTCGATGGTGTAAGTCAGAAATTGTTTCATTCATTTACTTGAATCGTACACTGATGAATGTTAACATATAACATGGCAATTCAGAGTCTTAGATACAGCGCTTTACAAATTACGTGAATGTTAAATGAATGTAAAAAACGAGACAGTCATATTACTCTCTCTCTTTTATCCACGCTGCAATTAAAACAATTTCTATCTATTTATGGATTTAGGTATTGTAACCGTTCGTGACTTAATTTATAATAACGGCCCATAACTTCTGTTTCTGTAGATAACTTTTTTCTAAATCAAGTCGTCGCTCGTGGTATATGTTTACATTCACTGATGATTGGACGAAATCGTCAAGAAAATAATAATTTACGGTCATTCACCAGCTAGCTTGACAGTTGTTAACAAAAACCAGGGTATCTTAAGATACACTACGCGGACATTCATAGTAACATAATATTATATATATCGCACCTCCGCTCAAATAGTGTCGTAAGTCAAAAAAATCTGTCATAAGTATGACACTATTTGAGGTAAGATTTTGAAGTTTTCTGAAACGAATGGAACATTATAAGAATTATATTATTTTTTTAGTTGTGACACTATTTGAGCGGATGTACGATATTTGTTCATTATCATTTAACCTCAGGAAAGTACGATGACTGTTTAATAACCACAAGGTAAAGGTAATGATGAAGCCGATACACACACATAAGTACCTAAGGGGTACCTTTCCTTTAGAGATGTGTGAGATGGCTAAGCAGTGAGCGTGATTAAAGGTAAACTGCGAAATACGTCTATTTCCACAAAGGCTAAGTGGTGTAGCGGAATGGCTGAGAAAGATGTGCTTTATACGCGAGGTAGTTCCGTGCTCCGTGCATACTGCGTATAACCTACGTTCTTTACTCAGCTCTGCTCCGTACTTCACATAGCTAGATAACTCGCGCAGCCCTAGCTCACATCTCATGCTTTAGCGAGTCCCTATACAAAACACTTAGCTTCACCCTTTCCCAACAGAGCTAAGCTAACCTATGAAAATCAAACTATCCGATTGGTCGATATCATACATTTCTCGTTACACATCAGCACATCGCTGTTGGAATGGCAGCCTAAAGCAAATGTACACGATAAGCACTTGAGTATGTTTGTTGATTAGTGCTACTTATGTAAAAACTAATAATATTTAATAAGTGACATAATAATATCAAAAAGGTATAAAAGAATAGTGTGAATAATAACATACTTTATACGTAACAATTCAATTAATATAACACAGTCAGTGATAAAACAATTTAGGTACACGTAAATATATATATTAATAATACTTGATGTTCAGGGAATGCTTGTAATTTAACTAACTAATAAAACAAAGAAACTAGGCTAACTGCTTCACAATAAATAAAAAAACAAAAAAAAAATGCTCCTGATTCTATTTCGCACCAACAAAACCAGAACCAGTACAGTTAGAGATAAATGCCAGTAATTAACATTAATATAACACAACATTATAATTTTATTGACAAATTATATTTGTCAAGGAAATCCTACACATATTGCGTAATAAAAGTCTTTAAATGACAATCCGATAGGTTTTAAAGGAAATTGCTAAGCTTTATGTTTGAAAAATTCGTCTGCTCAGCCGCGTAAATAACGCAATGAATGTGGCAATGCCTTTCATTTTGACAGTTCAACAGAACTTTCAAAATGACAGGCATTGCCATGTGTGTTACGCAGTTACCCTGCAGGTGTCAATACATTACTAAAAATCTGTATTTTATTGGATCATTTTACAACCAGCAGACATTCATTATCTAACAAAAACATTTGGCACAATTTTTTTATTATTTTTATTATTTATAACGTATTGTTGTAAACACGCAAAATGTAAGCATTTTATTCGAATAACTGCTTCCCACGTTCATCAGGTACAGTAAACCGCACATAAATGGTTACACTAGCAATACTTAAATCGCCTTAACTGCTACGAAATAAAGGCGCTGTCAATGACAAATTGTCACCACAGATGTGCGGTTGACTTTACCATTTTAACTTACTTAATATTTAATGTTCGTTTAGCAACAAGGAATACAGTTATGGAAAGGAAGACAATGGAAAAAAAACAGCTAAAACCTAAATAATTGGGGAATGCATCAGATATAAGGAATATTTTGGAATATATAAGGGGATTGTTCAAATTAAATTAAACTGCTGACATAGCTGATTGTTTACACTTAACCGAGCTATAAAGAGGCGCCTAATCTAATGTATTAGATTATCTAACGGTAGAGGCGTTGATGTCACTTTGTTTTTGTTGTGCATCATGGTGGCGGCATACAACAAATCAAACAAAGTGTTGGACCCGATTTTGTTGTGTACAATCTTAACTAATTTAAGGCTATTTCTACCTTTTCTATCTAATAAATCAAGAAAGGGATTGTATCCGAATATGTTGCCGAATCGAACGGTATCAAAAAACGGTCCGAACAAGTGCACGTCTTACTTATTTTTATACAATTAATAATTTCATGTTGCTTTTTTGTTTCAGACACGTAAGGCAATCTCGACACGCGTCGTCATTGGTAAGTACAACTTGAAATATATCCAAAAAACACCTATCTCTATACAACCTGCTTGAAATCTCAGTTTTAATTGAAAGTGTGATTTCTGCTTTAATAAAATACAAAAATTTTATTTAAATATGATATTAATATTTAATTATTGTTTATAGCGACATCACATCATTGCCGTGACACTAACGGACGTTTGAATTGTAGTAGAAATTTGTGAGTCAGATGGTTTTTTGAGCTACAAGCAGTAGTTGAATTTTACTTTAATACTTTGGTTGGATTTGTATTAGAATTTTATACTTTCAGTAAAAAAATAAAATTCATGCATATTCCCTATTACATGGATCTCTTCCTGACATACCACGCCACAATAATGTGTGCCCATAACAGTGTTAAAACCGCCAAACCACGCAGTTAGTTTTCCACTGCCACTGGGCATTGGAATTAATTAAATATAGAACATTTTATAACAGTAAAGTGCCAGTTGCATACAGTTAATTAATCAGCTAACTTGTTTAAAGTTCTAATATTTTTTCTGATATTTTTGTAAACATATCATTTACACTGCAATCAACGGATACATGAATATTGTATTCAATTACCTTGTGAGTTTTTGTAGTTATTTTTTTCTTATCATTATTATTTCTTAATTCAGCTCGCAGGCATAACTATTTCACAGGCGTTCAAAATATTTTTTTTAAGTTTTAAGACTAGTCACAGAGGTAAGTGCAATACAAATAGCCCAATGTTAGAACGAATTCGCCGTTAAATAACTTTCATTATTTTCCCAAAAACGCCATTAAAAAAAAGAAAGCTGCTTATAATAATTATTATTTGATTAGCAAAGTATTGGAATGTTTTCTATTTTCTGAAAGTCAGCTCAAAGACTACCTACAAAGTCATTTTTAACTCCTGGCACATACATAAATCATCAAATTACATGTAACAGATAACAATTAACATAAAAATCTAATAGTCAAAAATACAACAGAGTTAAGGCTGCGCTAATCGACGGCTCGAACTCGTTCGTTGCTAAAACGCATGCTGTCTCGCCCAATATCGTGTGAGTAAGCACGATGATTTATAATGAACAGACCATTAGGTTATTGTCAAAAACGACTGAATGTAAAAAAAGGATTGTTAAAAGTAAGTTAAGTACCTAAGTAAAGGATTTAAAATAAAGTTATTTGCTCTATTGAATAGTTCAACTATGCCAGTACGTTTTGTTTTGGAGATTTAATACTCCGTATGTTATTTAGTTACGTACTAATTTGCCTTAAATGAGTGTTGAAATACGGAGATTTAGAGGCACATAACATTCAAATTACTTTTTATTTTACAATTCTGCCTACGTACAGTCATCGATAACGACGTGATAAATCGCTATAATGCTTTATTTTGGACGTACGATGCCAAACACTGGATCGCCCTACAACGTTTGTATGGAAATTTGCCAACTAGCACAGCCTTAATAAAAAAATATTGGAGTAACATGTTTAACAGACATTTTTAAATAGTAGTAAACATTGGTTTTATTGTTGAACACACATTGCCGTTTAATATACAGTACATAAATAGCTTATTTACATCAGTCAATAACTGGAGAATTATAACATGTATAACGAAAAGCGAGAGGCTTAGTAAAACAGCTTCAACAGACATATTTTTTGAGTTAAAATTGAATAAAATACACATTTTGCACCTATATATAACTATAATGTTTCTGATAGAAACCACAGGTCCAGCATTTAAAACAGAGAAAGGTATCAATTAGGGGGCGGGTGCTATGTTCTAAATAAATAATTTGTAATAAAATCGGCAACTGATTGAAAGGAAAGAGGCATTGTCCTCGACGAGACGATACCAGCTACAAGAGCCCTTGACTGTGCCTCCGGAAGAATTACGCACGGTTTTTATTTTAACATGTCACAATAAACCTACAGAGTGAGATTTCGAACAGGGATCGAGTTATCAGCTATACCAAAGTAACAAATCATCTGAAGATATGAGACTGTGAGTTGGAAGCGAGACCGTCGCCTTCTTATGCGGGGAAGTCATGATCGCAAAAGAGGTGGCGGCAAGGTGTGAGTCACGATTTACCGAAGGTCATTTGTCGGAAGAATGTTTGTTTAATCTTTCGGATCGAGTGTTATTTTTTATAACTATGAAAATAAAATACAAGAAAAAAATTCAATCCAGAAAGAAACATGCTAAGTTTTAAGACTATTTTATCCCAAAAGGTTCCGAGCTCTAATGTAAAAACATAGTTCATCCGACTGTCGTTATTTTGGGCAATCGTTCTTTCGACCAACAGGACATCGGTCAAACGGTCTTTCAGGCAAATTTACTTCGGTAAATTGTGACTTGGCGGAAAAAGAGCGGGCGGATACATACAATCTCCCTTCTTATACCCAGCAGGCGCACCGTGCGCTAGAATTACGATCTACGGACGCCATATGGAGTGGATTGCGTACGACAGCCATGGGGAGTCTGTCGGCTGAACAGACACAGGTGTCAGACGGCGGCGAGCCCTTAATATGAACTGCGGCCGTAAGGTGAAGGCCGCAAAGGTTAAGTCTGCCTGGCTTACAGGCCAACTGACCTCCAGCACCCTGACCAGAGGTACTTAGGAACACCGCATGCTTTTAATCATACGGTGTACATCGTCGTACATTTAATCAGTACACGTAAAAAAAAGGTAGGATTATTCATTCATGTTAGAAATCCCTTTAGTTTTAATAACATACTAAAACTTTGAATTATCATTGTTTGTATGCAGATTTTTCTGTTCAAAATCATCCCCTGTATAAAGGTCGTTCATGTCACACCGCTCGCGAGCTCCCGAGCGCGGTGGTGTCGCCGGCCACCGGACGAATAGAATGCGATGCACGGATTTTAATGAACGTGGCGAAGCAGACAACTAACATGAAATGCCCTGATTTATGACATATTTCCTTCAACAACAGCTGGCCGAAGAGCGCTGACGGGTGAGGAGTGTTTAGGCGCGTACAGTCAACCGCACGTCAGTGGTAACATTTGCATAAGGAAAACCCTACTACGACATAAAGGCGCTGTCAGTGTCTAATACTTACCTACCATTGGCGTGCAGTGGGCTGACCTAATGATTATTATCAAAAAATGCTATCTGTGATGATATGCGGGCTGTGAGTATAAGCCCCTATTGGTATAGTCTTCGCTTTTCCGTTCTTGTCCTTTGATTTTGTTAACTGGAAGACACTCGCAAAAATCATGATCAGTGGTTTTGTATCGATTAATGTAAACTAGCTATTACATACATTTGATTTTACCTCAAATTTAGGGTTTCCTTACTAATAAGCAACACGAACTTAAACCGGCTGGCATCTTCGCAAGTTCAGAAAAACAGATTGATCGTCTGGCGAAGTCGATTTTTTCACAAAACACCTGCAATTGAAAAATGTCATGGTTTAGATCGAAGTACCTACTGACCAAGAACACTGAGCTTTAATAAAGACTATGGGATTATTTATAAACATTGCTTTAAAGTTAAGTAATGATTAGCGCCTGACCGGTGGTGGCCTAGTGGTAAAGGCCCCGACTTACGAGTTGTAGGTCGTAGATTCGAACCCAGACAGGTGCTTTACTTTGTGTAATAATTGCATCACCACCGCTCTCAAAACGGTGAAGAAAACATCGTGAGGAAACTGGCATTCCCTAGAACCAATATTTGAAGACATGTGTCATCTACCAACCCGCACTGGGCTCGCGTGGTAGATTACAGACCACCGCCTCTTGAAGAAAGGAGGCCAGTGTCCCAGAAGAATAGGAACATTATAGGCTGATTATGCATGCTTCAAGTTAAGTAATGATTAGCAACTGTTTACCCATACATAAACGTGTCTTACTTTTAAACAACGTTTATAATTAAAGGGGTTAATTTTTAAATTATTTGCATAGTTGCTATGACGCAGAGTCACTGTTCAATCGCGACGTAACTAGTGAAGTAACCATACTACTCGGTACTCGATACTCACGATAAATCGATTCAAGTTAAATGTCAAAACGGGCCTATTATTTTTTGACAACTTTAACAAAACATCCTTTGTAACAGAATGTTCCCGACGGTATTCTATACATACACAGAGAACAGGTGATTGGAGTTTAAATAATAATTATTATTCTTGAGGAACGTTCTGTAATTCATTGTGTATACAGTACTTACTAAATGAGACAACATAATTATTTATTTTGTAAAATAGATATTATTTAGTTCTGTGGTGTTTGATATAGGTATATCATCTACTTATCACTTTTTGACAGAAACATTTAATAATTGGATTTCTTAATGATAAGTCCTACTTTATCATATTTGTATCAGTTAAAATACAAACACTAGTTTACATAACTGTGTTATATTTACAATAAGTGTCAATTATCATATTTGGATCTCAAAAATTTTTATACAACCTGTTTTTTTTTATATCCCATAACTCTAGAGTTATATTCTGTAGGTAAAAATAATACTAAAACTCCTAGAATAGGTGGTCCAAAAATGCATCATTTCGAGGTTGCCAAACTTCGCAGTAGTGTAGTAAAATAAATAGTAAAATAAAATATGTAGGTATGTTGGTATCGGGGCTTCCCGGCGGCAGCTAGTGAAGGGAAAGCTACCTTGTCGACGTTGTCATATTTCACGTAAGGGTGTTTAACATTAATAATCGTGACTTTGCCGAATTATTTTGTATGAAAAATAAAAAAAAAAATAACGAAGGATTGGAACATAACTCATATGCCAGTTGATTCTTTGATATGGCCTCAATCATACCCTAGAGTTATGGGATATAAAAAAAACACGTTGTTGAAACGAGCTTTTACAAACTACAATATAAAAAATGATCCATATTTATCCAATTAGTTTAAACTTTCCGCGACGAAGCATCCCATTAATATTGATGTATTAAAAATACAAGGACATACCATTAATTTTTGCTATTTATTGATCCAATATACCATGATTTTTACAAATCATTACAACACAATTCACAACAACTGGTCAAATATGAGTGACAATTACGATAATTTTGAAGAGGCGTAATACGATATGCATTTTATATTTAACTAGCAGCCCGGCGCGACTTCTTTCGCGTGGTGTCCTACCTACCCCTACCCTACCCAACCTTCGCGGGCGTATGCAGCAAAACTCACCAGTTTCACAACATTGATTTTTATTTATTTATGTAGAAAATAGATAGATTTAAGTATACAGGGTGTCCAAGAACCTGGCGTCCAACTGGATTCCCACGATGCCCCAAGTTCTAACAGTACTCAGAAAAATATTTTAAAAAATCCACCCCATGTACTTACAGAATTATACTGATTTCAAAAAAAAAGGGGAAATGAGCACCCTGTGACATACTTTTGAATGCTGTGACTGCTAATGCTGATAATTTCGATATTTCTTGGAGGTTTTGTAATCTAGGGTATTGCTGTGTCTAAATAGAATGTAAAAATAATGTACTTATTGTACCATTTTAAAATAAAATATTATTTTAACTAAAGGTGATATGGAAAACTATTGAATTTCGCAACTTTGACCGACTGTAGTGTAAAAAAAATGTACCAAAATAGTATGGCAAGTGACGTCAAATTTTGACGCGTTTATTCCTCTTTTTAAAAAGGTATAATACTTACACATTAATTTGAAAAAAAAAATTTTTGATAATATTTTTACTCAACAACCCAATTTTTACGATGTCTTACAGAATTCTTAGAAAGAAAAATTTACGACGAATTGAATCTAACCTCTAAAGAATTACTATTGTATGCTCATAAAAATAACAACAGGCCTCTCAAAAAACAGGTTAGACCGTAAGGGACGGTATGTGCATGCATCTCACCATAGTGATTCATTCGTTATTACAACAGGAGGGAGCAAGACAGAAACTATCTTTGCGATTTGCTGGTTCTTCTTTATGGTACCCCATTATTCAGGTAAGAGTGAGGGAGAAAAAGGTTAGAGGTGCGAGTGAGATAGATAGTGACGCTATCTGGGATCGTGCTATTTAGGATAACAGTACGGTCAGTACGCGTCACTGCCTCCTGCCGTTACTACGCACCTCTCTCTTATTGTTACCATTGATCACGTACTACGATTTAAAGCTTTGTTTATTGGACTCGATTACTCTTTGTGCTCTGGACTTTGAAACGAACTCTTTACGACGACCTTTGCCTGTGTTTGGACAGTTTGTGTTTTGTGTGTGCTACCATGGCGACCTACACTCCGCAAGAATACGCAAATATGCACTACATTTATGGAGAATGTAGAGGTAATGGACGAGCTGCAGCGAGACTTTACAGAGAAAGGTATCCGAGGGCTACGCGATATCCCGACCATCGAGTTTTCATTAATGTGCACAGATCACTATGTGACGGGCGGTTCCCCAATCAAGTAGCTGGTGAAGGACGACCCGTAAATGACTTCATACGCGATGAAGTTTTAGAGGCGGTGTCGGCAAATCCAAGCATCTCTGTGCGAGGAATAGAAGCTGATACGGGGATACCGAAGAGCACAGCACACAGTATTCTCCAAAAAGAAGAATATCATCCGTACCACGTACAGCGAGTGCAAAGTCTTTTACCTCGAGACTATCCGAGCCGAGTCGCGTTTTGTGAAACAATCCTGCAAAAACATCGAGAAGACGAAAACTTTATCGACAAAATTTTGTGGTCAGATGAATCAACATTTAAGAAGGATGGCTACATGAACCTACACAACTTGCACGAGTGGCATGTGGAAAATCCGCACTTGATGCGAGAAGATAGATCCCAGTACCGGTTCAAAGTGAACATGTGGACCGGTATTCTCTGTGGGAATATTATTGGTCCATTTGAGATGCCCGAGAATTTGACTGGCGAATCATATTTAAATTTTCTTCAAAATGATTTGCCAAACTTACTAGAAGAGACCCCACCAGATATGTGGTTCCAACACGACGGCTGTCCAGCACATTTTCGCGTATCCGTTAGAGAGTTTTTGGACGAGCAATACCCGAACAGGTGGATTGGGCGATCAGGAACAATCCCGTGGCCAGCCCGCTCACCTGACTTAAATCCGCTGGATTTTTTTTTCTGGGGAACTATGAAGGAGCTCGTTTATGCGAAGCCCATTAATGACATCGCTGACCTTCGTGAGAAGATAACACAAGCAGTGCAGGTGATACGTCAAAAAAGTTACTCGCGAAACATAAAGCGGTCCTTTTTAAGGAGAGTTTAGAATTATGGAAAGAATACTTTGATGAGAGATCACTAAGTAAGGGAATTTGGTATAAAACCATTCAACACAGCCTTTCCCGCCTTCCTTGGTTTGTGGGTACAGATATGAGTAGAAAAGAGATTGTGACTGCTTTCAGACTTCGTTCGGGACATATTCCGTTAAATAGCTTCGCCTTTTTAATGAGAAAGAGTGATTCACCCAATTGTTTTGAGTGTGAAAAGGTAGAGGATACCACTCATATTTTAGCGGAATGTGTCCGGAACGAGGTTGAGAGGAGTATCTATGTCATAGAAAACGGTTTGAATCCTATTAATGTTGGCATGTATAATAGTATCTTGGCTGCTCCATTGTCTAGGACAGCCAAAAAATTATTCAAAATTGTACACCTAGGTATTAAGCGTAGATAAGTAGATATAGAATGCCCCTATGAGGGTGGCATGATCATACTGATCAAACTCTCTATAAACAAATAAAGATTTAAAAAAAAAAAAAAAAAAACATTTATTGTAATAAAATATCTTTAAACTAACATTCTTTGCTTTTATTCTACTGGGAACCCATCTACCTGTGTGTATTTCCTTCTTGCTCACTCTTGGAACCGAAGTAAATAATAGTAGTAACATAACAGTTTCTAAGATAAGAAAGGGTCCGACAGTTACCGTTAGTAGGTAGGCACTTCGTAAAAATTGGGTTGTTGAGTAAAAATATTATCAAAAATTTTTTTTTTCAAATTAATGTGTAAGTATTATACCTTTTTAAAAAGAGGAATAAACGCGTCAAAATTTGACGTCACTTGCCATACTATTTTGGTACATTTTTTTTACACTACAGTCGGTCAAAGTTGCGAAATTCAATAGTTTTCCATATCACCTTTAGTTAAAATAATATTTTATTTTAAAATGGTACAATAAGTACATTATTTTTACATTCTATTTAGACACAGCAATACCCTAGATTACAAAACCTCCAAGAAATATCGAAATTATCAGCATTAGCAGTCACAGCATTCAAAAGTATGTCACAGGGTGCTCATTTCCCCTTTTTTTTTGAAATCAGTATAATTCTGTAAGTACATGGGGTGGATTTTTTAAAATATTTTTCTGAGTACTGTTAGAACTTGGGGCATCGTGGGAATCCAGTTGGACGCCAGGTTCTTGGACACCCTGTATATAATGTATAATAAAACTACTTTAGCAAATTATAACCTTTATTTGACAATTATTTTAAGTTATTTTGCTTTCCAACAAATAAATACCAAATTTACCTAATTTTTACTTGTTCCGTTTTGGGTTAGGTGTATGATATTATAAAACTCGACTGAAGCAGTGTTAGCGACAGTTTTGTATAATGAGCGATATCTATCGTTTTAGTTTCGAGAGTTTTTAGTACAAGTGGGATTAACGACTTTTATTACACGGTTATCTGGCGGAAGGTATAGTCTTAGTATAAAAAATGCTTTTAAAGAAAATTAATTACAATGGTTCTTCATAAAATAAAACTTCCGAAAACATACCTTGAATGCTTCAGGTATTTCCTCAATAGCCCTGTGTATGAGCGTCCCATTAGCATAAAGACAATTAGCTGCTTCTTCTTCTGGCACTGTCAATGTCTGATATGTAAAGGTGGCTTCACGCTCGATTCTCTTAAGCAACTCTTTGGCCTCCTTACTGGCACTAACACATAGAATGTCAGAACCCGCTACGGTGATGTAGTTCTTTAACCCTTTAGATCCTTTAGAAATCTGTAATCAAAATATTCAGTCAGAAGAGCAGCAACCTCTCATTTCCTAAATCTAGAGATGTTCTGTGATCAGAATCACTCAGGAGATAACTTGTTTTTCCTCGCGTGTGATGTGAGGGCCACTTTGTTAAAACTCTTTGAAAATGTGCTTAGGATTTAGTAAACATTCCCCAACAATTGTGAAAGTTGGAATCGGATTTTGTGAAAGTCATAAAAGCGAGTTACTGACTGTAAAGTTCGGCCCTCAGTTCTCACATAGATGATTGAGGGCCCACCTGTACTTGAAAAACTATGTACACTACAGAAAAAGTCTTTATGCCAAAATCTTAGCTAATGCCAAAACAAAATTGTGTAAACGAGATATTATCGCAAAACACTGTCCTACTTTGTAAATCTTCGTTCAAAATGGGCCCTCAATTCTCATACACGTAAAAGTTTATCAAGCAAATGAAAGGAATTATTAAATTAATTACTGGTTGAAATCCTCTACCAAATAAATTGTGAAAGCAAAAAGAAGTCACCACTTCTTGTTGTTTGAAAGTTATGACCTTGATAAAATTCGGGCCCTCAGTCCTCCATTTCTTTTTATTACTCCTAACGTATGAAAAATAAGCCAAATACAAAATTGTCTTTTTTTGTGAAAAAAATTGTGCAACAAATTGGTATTATTTGTTACTAATAAGAATTACGATAAAACTACAAATCTTAATAGATACCGAAATCAACAATTTTTTAATTGTTTGTGTGTCATTGTGGGTAGGGTGACAATAATTTCTTTAAACCCTCATTTTATATACTTTGTTAGTGTACTGAGTGATGTTTTAGTTCCTTCTGCTGTTGCAAAGTAATAGTAAGTTTACATAAGCACAATAGTTGTAATAGTTAGTGTAGTTACTAAACAATAGTTTATGATAGTGGAGCGGAAGTTGTAGGTGATAAAGCACTAAGGCGAGTTTTATGAAACAGTTATAGTGAAGAATAAAAATAATAATTCACTTTTAATGCGCAAGCACATCTTCGGTCAAGACAATCGCTCGTCTTCGGTCAAGATATCAAACTTTTAAGGTAAGTGAAAAAATTGTACCAACATAATGCAAACTTCTTATATTGAATAACTCTTAATATTAGTCTCTATGACTGATTACCATAGTAACAAAAATAATATAATTGTAACAATCTTTGACACAATAAAAATACTATTATATTCCAGGTATTAATTATAAATCTTCACAGTAAGTTTGTTTTGATACATACTCATAATTTTATAAGTAGGTACCTAATATTTTAATACAATTTCCTTTAAACTGTACTGAAGCGCTGTGATAACTGTTCAAGAATACCTATTATATTTAAGTATATATTGTATTTTATTTTATTTATTAACATGTATGATCTATTAGTGCTTGTCTACTTAAATAGTCACTCTAAGAATTGTATAATTCAATTTCACCTATTTATAAATAGTAAAGTTTTTAAAGTAAACTTGAGTACGATCTTCCAACCTATTGATGACGGAAATGTTATTCAACAACATAATATTTTTTTTTCCCCAACAGTTACCCATAACCATGCCAAGAGGACGCATACCATCTTTTCCTATAGAAGAACAAATATCATTATTTACAAAATATTTCGCTGACCTGCAGGAAACAGACTTTAAATATAACAATCCCATATTTATGGAAATGTCTCGAGAAATTAATGGAAGAATGTCTGCAAAAGCTTTGCTCATGTCATTCTTACGGCATCGCTGTACTTTATTTACAGAAACCCTCGCCAATAGTGTTGTCGATACAAACCCTTCATCAGACAGCACAACGACTGCTGAATCTCTCTGTTGAGGAGTCGGCCAATTCATTATTCTCGTTTGATATTGATGTACATGAATGGCAAAAAATTAAACCAATTCGGTCCATCAAGAAACGTAATGATTCAAACCGCTACAAGACATACTTAACTTTGCCTAAATTCAAATGGTCGACCATGATAAAAGAAAATATTTGGTTGCATTCAAAATCACCATGTACATGGGTACTGAAGACGAGCAAAATTTCGGCCAATAAACAAGTTGTAGTTAAAGTCCATTGTTCCCAGTGCAAGGCACAGATTAATATTAGTATTTTTAAAAGGACTGACAATTTTCATACAGCCTCCTGCATTGTATCGAACTTTTATCCTGAATACAAACACAATGTCTTAAAAAAGTCCAAGCTGAGCCCTTACAAGCAGCAAAATTTAGCGAAGACATTAAAACATAGACCAGCTATTGCATTGCACAGAGATTTAGCTTATAAGTTGATATCCAACGAACCTGATAATTGAACAGTTTCATCATCGCCGCCGGTGTTACCCACCATTAGTGCTCTACGGAAAATTAAGTCAGATGAAAGGATTGGCAAGAAATTTCACAGTGATGTAGTTTTATCCTTGTTGTGTGTGTATCTCATGAATCCAGATTTAATAGGTTCTTCCGCCAAATAAATACATATCCAGATTTCACTGCCCAATTATGGAGCCAACAACAAGTTGATTTCTACAAAATGTACTGCGAAATAAAAAATAGGTCTACGGTAACAGTTGATGCTACAGGCTCAATTTTTAAAGCAGTCTCACTTCCAATGGTACGACAATAACAAAAAGACTGTTTTTGTACCAAGGATTAATCACGTGTGATAAAAATTTGTGTTCTGTGCCAATTATTCAGATGATAACTGATTCTCATAGTCAAGTATCTATTTCTAATTGGTTAAAGGTTTGGAATTTGAGTGTTGATGGGATAAAGCCTCAAGAAATCATAACTGATGATTGTGCAGCATTAATTTGAGTGTTGATGGGATAAAGCCTCAAGCAATCATAACTGATGATTGTGCAGCATTAATATCAGCAGTAGTCACAACGTTTACTGAATTTAATTCTACTAAAGCCTACATTGAACATTTATTTTATATTTTGAGTGGAATTAAACAAGAAATACCACCTGTTTTTGTAAGACTCGATACGAGCCACTTTATAAAAACTTTACACAATTTACCATGTCTACAAGGAATTGACATCGAAATTAATTATTCTATATTCGGTGCATACTATATTAAGACATGCGTAGATTTTCATAATTTGAAATGTACTATTAGCGATGTATTGGACATAATTATGCTACAGTAAAAAGATACCTTCTACAAAAAATAAGCTCGACAGCATTTTTAAAAATGAAAACGTTCATTCTCCACGAGATGATAATGAACACACTAAGAGTGTAGATGTTGGAATTGATGAGCTTGAACTTAATAACGATTGCTTTTGTTGGTTTGACAAACAAGTACTTTAAAAAAAAATTTAATGTGACAAAAATAGTAACGAAACTCCTGATAATCCATTATATTTGCCGACGATTGCGGCAACACTGCGTAGGATATTATTTAAACTTCCGCTATGGTCAAATATATTAGTCTCGCATTTTAAATCCGACAACATGACTCCATCGTCTGCGGGTGTGGAAAGCGTTTTCAAAACAGTTAAGCATTATTTTGATCTTCAAAACAAAACCACAGAAATACAGAATTGATGAATTCATTCAGATTTTTGCACAATTTATAGAAGGTGACCGGAGTTTTAAGTCGTCAAAGGTTGATTTTGCGGATAAAGTTACTAATAAAGTTGTGAAGAAAACAAGTTTTAACATGAAACATATTAAAAAAAACAAATCACAAAAAAGGCCAAGTATCAAGTTAAAATACTTACTGAGGACTCTGTATTTTCAGACAAACGTTCTTTAATTGAGAATTGGAAAGGAGAGGGTAAAGAAGACGATATAGCTAAAATACTAAAACAAATGAAACACGCAAAACGGTAACTTATGTTCTACTGTTGAAATTGAGAACAACAACAACAGACAATTAAAACTTATAAACCTGTGGACTGGATTCTGTTTTTTTTTCTTATTTGTTTTCAATATAAAATATTCAAAATCAATATATGAAAGATATGATTAACTTGTTCAGCTCTGGATTAATCCCAGAGTACCTTAAATGTTTGGCAGGTGAAATAACAAGTTACGATCCGTACAAAATCCGAGGAGAAGTAATCGTTAAACATTTTATTAAAAAAACAGAACTAGAATAAAATAATGACGTCATTATTGTTGATTGCCAAAGCAATGTAGCTAGTTATCTTGAAACAGTTCTGCTGAACCATTTTTACAGTGCCTTATTTACAAAACGATGCATTAACAGATCGATTCCAATAGAAAGACAATTTGCTTTCTTACCACTCAATTCGGATATGTTATTCGTTTTTGGGATCGAGTGTTTAGAAGACGCAATTTGTTTAGACGAATCATTTAAGTCTTGTCTTACTTGTGGTTCTAACGTAGCAGTCAACTACGAATTACATTTTATTATTGCTTTTTATTTAAACGGTACTGGTGAATATTGCCTGCAAGATATACCATATACACTAGCAGCCTTACTAATAAAAATATTTAAAAGACTCGTTTAACAACTGTTTAGTTACACATTGTGTAAGCTATGGGTAAGAGTTACACACTCCCTTTACCAATAATGGGTGTGTAAGCATTGTATAGTTTATAACAAAAGTCACTGGCAACATTCTTCGAAAACGTTTTGAAACTGGATTACGAAATTGTAGACATTTGCAAAACCTTGTAAATAACATAATTTATTTTTATTTTTAATAAATAGTACAAATTGTGCCCAAAATATTGTTTAGAAATGTATTTAAAAATAATTTTATGTTTTTTTACGGTAAAACGAAAGAAAGAATTAAACATACTTTATACATAAGTTCGTCATTGAGTTTAAGAACGCACCTTTTAAAAGTGAAACTAGTGTCCTAACGAAATTTGTCCCTTTTGTCTTTTTTAGGATTCCGTAGTAAACAAGGAACCCTTATAGTTTCGCCATGTCCGTCTGTCTGTCTGTCTGTCTGTCTGTCTGTCTGTCTGTCCGTCCGTCCGTCTGTCGCCAGCTTAGCTCAGAGACGCTTAGTCCTAGAAAGCTGTAATTTGGCATGGGTATACATATTAATCACGCCAAAAAAAATGGTAAAATAAAATTATGAAAAACATTTTTTTTTAGGGTACCTCCCTTACACGTGAAATGGGGATGATATTTTTTTTCTCGTCTATTCCATGGTGTGGGGTATTGTTGGATAGGCCGTTCAAAAATATTGTGGGTTTGGGAAAACCATTTTTCAATTAAGGGATCCGTTTGGGTAATATTAAGCTTTAAAGTGCTAGTTTTTGTTAGAGTCAAGTGTCCCCCCCCCCCTGCCAGCTAAATGGTTGGTTTTGGATATGTGAAAAAATTCATGGCAATAGTATATATAACGAAATTAAAAGGAAAACTATCACAGCTAAGTAGGCTTCACAAGTTAACGAGTAATAGTCGACCAACTTAAATTTGCAGTTGGAGAATTGACCGTAACGTATATCGATGTATGGGAGAGCATGTTTTTCAACTACAATGTTAAGTTTGTTTTTGGGATAAATTCATCCCAACCACGGAACCCTTCATTGTGCGTGGTCCGACATGCACTTGACCGGTTTTTTGTGTCTGTAATTGGTTCTGCGGTTCATCTAAAATTGTTATCCATCTGTTATTGCTGTTGGTTCTCCTATAAATACTTAAATAATTTGGTTTTTAAATCTGTAAATTGGGACACAAATGAGTTACACATTGCAGGTCGATATCACTAACTCAACTATTTTCCGTACATGATATTTTACTGAATCTATTTTTTCATTGAAAGTCTGTGTCTTGTAAAGTAAAAGGATCGAAACGATTTTTGAACTTTTTATTTTTATTGGTGGTTCTTCACGGTTCATTTCGTCAAAAATATCGAAACAATGCAAATAATCCATCATTGAGACGCCAGATGTCCGGTTACGAGGGTTACGCGCTCACTAAACAAGGGTTGAGGAGTGAATAACAGTTGTGTAACTTCTCATACAAAAAAAAACGCCCGCTATACCAGATGTGTACAACTGAACTGTCAAATATCTTTTATTGGTAGAGTAAGCGTTATATCTCCGGTATACGTCGTGTGTAAATCTTTATTAGTAAGGCTGTAAGAATAAAATCAAAGATATACGAACTAATCGGAGCAATTGAGTTCATTCCTCCACCTTTCGCTGATAGTATTGGTCATTACTAATGTCATGTATTAATTAATAGTCATTTCTAATGCTATGACGATAATAAGCGTAAAATCGAAGGAAGAAAGTTTATTAATACCTATGACACCACATTTACTAATCTTTGCTGCAATCTAAAATAAATTGTGGTCACCATATTTCCTAATTCAGAAAAGAAAAATTAAACTCGATTTTCATATACATTATAGCATGTATTTCAATTAATGTATTTGTATTTTATTTAACTATTTATATGAACATTAAAAGAATTTAAATTTTACAATAAAGGGTCTTTTAATTTCTTTCTGGTATCGAATTTGTTGCACAATTTTTTTCACAAAAATAGTCAATTTTGTATTTGGCTTATCTTTCATACCTTAGGAGTAAGCCTCCTTGTCGGACTACCGCCATGGGATCTGGAGGCAAAAGTCCTTGCGCACATCTGGGAGTGGCGCGAGGAGGCGAAACGCCGCCGGGGTGAAACTCCGCTGCCGCGAGAAATCACGGCACAGCGGACAGAGCTCCGGCAGGATCTCATGGCGGCATGCAGTGCGATTGTCGCAACCCAGGGCTGGGCACGCCATAATTGTGGCGATAAGTCCCCTCTTTGAGGACTGGCTAGAGAGGCGCCACGGCGTCCTCACCTTCCGCCTGACGCAGGTCCTCACCGGACACGGTTGTTTCGGGAGGTTCCTGTTCAGGATAAAGCGGGAGGAAACGCCCGGGTGTCACCACTGTGTGGATCGCCCGGAGGACACGGTGGAGATCGCCCGGAGGACACGGTGGAGGTCTGCCCGGTTTGGGTGGAACACCGCCGTGTCCTCACGGAGGCGATCGGCGGCGGCGATCTCTCTCGTCCGGCCCTGGTTCGGGCCATGGTTCGGAGCGAGAGTGCATGGGAGGCCGTCACCTCCTTCTGCGAAGCAGTAATGCTTGCGAAGGAGGAGGCGGAACGCGTGAGGGAGAGGCAAGGTTCGCGCCCTCGAGCCCCTAGTCGCCGCAGGTGACGCCCCGGGCGTCGGGAGTCGCAAGCCGATTTCCGGCCACCATAGGCGCGGGCTTGCGGACGGTGAGCGATAGGTAGCTCACCGACCGAAAAGGACCAGGCCCGGGTCGACGGCGCGTTGTATTCCACGCGCGCCTCAAAGAGTTGTCAGCAACTGACGGGGTCCGTTAGGGCCAATGCTTGCCAGGGTTGCGAGTTTGTCCGAAAGGGACATCGTGGCCCTGGCGCACAGGCAAATGATGGAATACGGGTGGGTTTTAGTCAGTAAAAGTCTGACACGCCCTCCCGCTCCGCCCAGCCCAACTTTCAAACAACAAGTAGTTCTTGCTTTCTCAAATTTTCACAATTTATTTAGTAGCATATAAGATATTATGAAACAGTAGCTGTAAGTTAATGGTTTCATTTTATTTGAGTAATAAACTTTTACGTGTATGACAATTGAGGGCCCATTTTGAACGAAGATTCACAAATTTTGTTTGTTATTAGCTTAGATTTTGGCATGAACACTTTTTCTGTAGTGTCCAGTGTTTCTCAGGTACAGGTGGGCCCTCAATCCTCTATGTGAGAACTGAGGGCCCAACTTTACAGTCAATAACTCGCTTATATGACTTTCACAAAATCTGATTCCAACTTTCACAATTAGGTATGTAAAGTATTTTTCAGGTATGTTTTTTATATTTTTATTTTAATGATAAGAGTATTTGAAACACATAATTTCATCTTTTGGTTTTTACAAGCTGTAGTTATTTTTATATATTTTTTTAAAGTATTGTTCGTACTGACGTCACTAGTAGCTGAATAGCTTAGGATCTTTGCCACGTTTAACACTTATTTAAAACCAAAATTCAGTAAAGTCAAATTTGACAATTAATTTGTTTACATTTCATACTTTAGCGATTTCCGTATTTTAGTTTAAAGTTATGGCTTAATAATAAAATGAATGGATTCAAAGACTACTTCTGCTAAGTTCTTCATACTGTCAAGTATAAACACCACAACAAGTAGCCGACACAAATTGATTGTTAGTAAAATAAACTTTAAAAAGGAAATGGTGCGAGGAAGTAAATGTTTAGTACAAGTCTGGGCAGCGACTGTTTTATTGTGAAGATCATTTTAACGTAAGTTAAGTTTTCCTGAGGCGATACATCGATGTGATTTGACTTGTACTGTCCGCCGCTGGTGAAAAACTACACTATTTACCTATCTGAATAGAATAATAATAAGTGCTTCATGTAAATTTGACGTTGGCATGACACTTGACACATAAAGAACAATTTAATTACAAGAGGCACTGAAATTTCCAATTCAGGCTGCTTTGTGACGTCAATTAGAGGTCAAATAAAAGTCAAGTGATTTTAAGTATTTTTGTGAAAATAAATACGATCTTATAATTTTAAGACCTATTAATAGAAAAATAAGTCTTAGAAGCATAAAATCTCGAAATGGTTTTGGAATCGGCATAGGTAAATTTTTACTTTACATACCGAATTGTTGGGGAATGGATGATATGATGATGGATAGGCACTATAAGTAATGATTGATAGTGCAAAACCAAGTGCTAAACTTTATAAAAAATTGTAGGAATTGTTTTTCTGTTGTTTCTGAACACACCCACTCATTAATTAATAAGTGTCAAATGTCACCATAATTGAGTCAACCTTTCAGTCACATTAAGTAAACGTTCTCGGGGGAAACTTCTCAGACTCGTGTTTTAGAAATATTGGCATAAATCCTCGCTTCCAACAGTCAGTTTCAAAAGAGGATTAAACATTATTAGAGCTTACCACGAAAAACATAGAAAGTTAAAGAAACCATTGAAAGGACGTCAAGGTAATAAGTATAAACTAAAAGGAGAAATATATCAAATTCAAAGAAGATTCAGAGAGAGAAAAATTATTGGATATCAATAACTCACTCAACTATCTTCAATAGCTGCAAATGCAGTCGTATACCGAAAAAGGAATTTAATTTCTTAATAAATCAGAAAAATGATTATCGGAGGCATTGATGTAACCACAACAAAAAAAAAACATGAACAAACAAAACAAGAACTAAAAGTAATGGAATCATCTCGTTTGTAACAGCTACAAAATTAAGAAAAACCTTCCTGTTCTCGTTCTCAAGATGACAAAACAATTTTATTATTATTAGCTGTAGCAGCAGCTTTACTGATACTTAATTTACCTTTATAGGCGCTTTCCCCTAATCAAGAACCGACACAAGATGTTGTTGAGACACCTCCTACATAGATGCGCAATTGTGCATAAATCTCCCATCTTTAACTCCTGACTGCGATCGTATTGGAGTTTCTGATAGGTCTGCCGCTATTATAGCATAATATGCTGTCCTGAAAGACGTTGGCAATAGTACATCAAGTGACCAAAGTAGTGAGATAGATCGTTCGAAGCTTCTACGGGAAAGAGCAAAGAAAAGGTCTTCTTTACAACACTTGAGCCGCAATCAACCAATGCTTGGTCTTTAGTTTGATGGTAGAAAAGACAACAAAGTGATACGGGAACTGTCATGCCGACGTATTCTGAATGGAAGGTCAGAGAAAGTCACAGTAATCCGAAAATTCAAAGTTCCATTATTTAATTTCAATGCACGCCATTACACTGATATTATTGCTTGGCATCTTGGCAGATTACTATTACTGAGCTTAAACTCACACACTGATATAAATTTTTTTTAGGAAAACGTTTTATTTTATTTTTTTATTTTACAATGTTTGTAAATATGTGAGCACCATGTATCTATCACATAATTAATTTATCTGTCATTGCTTCATTATTAATGCTTTTTACCTATTGTGGTATAGTAATTTTATTCTAGGTGCATCGTCTTCACATATAATTATATAATTGATGTACCTATACAAAATATTGTAAAACATTTTAAAACGGTGGAGTTTCGTGCCTATTCTTCTCCATACGAAGCTATCTTTTGGAAGGGGCGACTATACTCGGAATTTTAATTCGATTCCAGATTTGACATTAGCTACTGTCATTTTGTGAAATAATGATACCACATATAATAGTGTAGTGATGAACACAAAAATCGATAAACAATCAGTGTGTGTGCCATCAGTGTGCCAATTAAAGACTAAATTATTGATTTTTATTTAAATAAATACATAATTATTCATAATAATTATTTATTAATTAGTAATCGCTGCTCTATTTTATAAAAAGTTAATATTTTTGTTTTTATATTAAAAACAAAACTTATAATAAAAGAGCCTAAAGTCAACGCCATGAGACGAGATAAATTTCATACTTTGGGATTTAAAACTTTAACTGAAATTGCGTATGGTTCAGTTTCCATTGCAACTAAAATTATTTTATGACGTTTTGCGATAACTTCTTCATTCATAAATCAACTTAGATATCTTGAGTTTAAAGTTGATAGTTGTATAATTTGCAATTTTATGTATTTATAGCTTCTCATGACGGTTACTTTAGATAGTTTAATTATTACCATAATACATCTATCTGTTTTATTTGTCATGTTCCTTCATGATCACATTTTTTTATTTATTTCACACACAATTATAAAAGAAAAGTCTCAGATCGTTAATTAATCGTCAAAACTAAATTATCGGTTCAGAAATATTTAATTTCCTGATACACTTAGTTTACGAGAGTAAAATTATAAACGAGAAGAATCGATCTGGAAATATTCCATTTCCATATCGAATAATTTCGCAACGTCACTATTTAGTACTTGTCATAACGTTGCAACACTGAAATTGTCAAATCTGGAATCGAATTAAAATTCCGAGTATAGAATCAAATCTATTTTATTCGTAAATTTTGACGTCCACAAGTGCCATGTATGTGCATATTTGAAATAAATAATTTGACTTTGACTTTATCCACATTAAAACTAAAAGTTTACCCTTAAAAAAAAGAAAATTGTCTTGGAACAAAAGAAAATATTATTATAGCACTCTTTCCTTGTCATACTCAAGCCGTGGAGCGTTGGATCAATCTGGTAACTGAAGCTTCTGGTGCTGTATGTGAAGAGGAAAAACGTGAAGGTTGTGTTAGGGCCAGACTGGCATCAGGTCAAATGATGCCTTTTTATAATAATAAACGTACTTAATTGGCTATTTTGTAACATTATTTTCATAAATATTTCATAACTAGCTTCTATCCGCTACTTTCCTTCGCGTGGAATTCGTAAGACACCACAATATACAAAAATAACAACCACATTTTTATACAAAACTGCCTCGTTGGTCAATTGGTCGCAAGCGCTACTGTTGGGAATTAGGTCCTGGGTTCAATTCCCGGGTCAGGCAAAGTAATATTGGGTTTTCCGTATGGAGTTTCTCAGTTAAAGTCCGAAGTTTGAATTTGTGCCCGGTTAGTGGCAATAGGCTCGCCCCGTATTCCATGGGAACTAAACATAACTGGCGAAATTGAATGTGGGTGTACTATAGGTAGGTACACCTCTGCCTAACCCTTTGGGTAATACAGACGTAATGCTATGTTATTTTTATAAAATATAAATACATATATAGTAAACTCACGCCTGCTTCCCATGGGGGTAGGCAGAAACTATTGAACGCTACCTGCTACGCTACTTACATGCTCATTTTGCTTCATTTACGTTCATACATCATCATCATCCTGGTCATATACGCACGCCTGTTCCGAGTACTGCGCACCTGTCCTTCCTGAAGAACATCACCAATTAGGCCACTATATTATGTCCTTCTAGGGCGTCCCCACCCGGCGTTGTCACTCACATCTGCCTTGTAGATACCTTTTGTTAGTCGCTTTTCATTAATTCTTTCAACATGACCAAACCATCTAAGCATAATCTTTTAAAATTTTGTCACTACATCTTCTTTTAAACTGCACCGTTGCCTTATCACATAATTTTTCAGCCTATCATTCATAGTCACGCCACACATGCTTCGCAAGGAACACATTTCCACAGCATTGATTCTACTTTCATGTTTTTTTGCCACACCCAACATTCACTTCTATAAACATAGGCGTGGGTACCAGCACACTATTGTGAACAGCCAGCCTTGCCTTTATGGGCATCGACTGTTGGGTCACAATCGCAGTATAGCACAAGTCCCTTTATTTCTGTTTATACTGTTATTCTTGTTTTAAGGGGTTTTTAGGCACCATAAACTCCAAAATAAAAATAATTTCCTATGGAGAAGAGCCGGCAAGAAACTCCACGGTTACTCTTTTTAAAAAAATGGCTTTTACAATGTTTTCAAATTACAGTGTTAATAAGTATGAGAGGACAGCGTAGGCCTGTCAAAAGTACCAGGTACTTAACAAAATAGAAAATGATCTACAGATCTACAGTCTATTAAGCCTACAACGTCCTCAGCCTCACATTAACAAAAAAACAATATATTATAAAATATGATTAAAATAATAAAAGTTAGAACCTTGTTGAAATTAAAATTTATTGTAGGTCTATTAAATTCAAATAAGAAAAACATTATGTCAGTGAAGTTTGTGAAAAAAAAACTAAATTATAAATAGTTCTAACGTCGCGATATGCTGAGTGACGACCAATGCTTGCAAATTAGAATTCAACATTTATTTTTACTTTATTTTTCACCTTCATTTTATATTAATTATTATTTTTGTGTTGATTTTATTGAATAATATGTTTTATTTTTTACAAAAACATACGGATCAATATGTATATATTGGGCACGCAAGCTCAGTGTGGCTTGGTGGACGTCACGTCTTACATTTTTAACCGACTTCGAAAAGGAGGAGGTTCTCAATTCGGCAGTATGTTTTTTTTTTGTATGTTTGTTACGCGATTGCTTCGTCAATAGTGGACCGATTTAAAAAATATTATTTTTGTTTAAAAGGGTATGCTTTCGAGGTGGTCCCATTGTCACCAAGTCACATTCTGATGAGGGGATCCCATGGAAATCGAGGGGAATCCTCAAATTTTATAGACACACCTATATCGATTTCAGTATTTTTTATAGTAACTCATGCATTTGCACTAGGAAAGCACCATTTGGCCTCATCCTAGAACCAAAAAAAAGACTTTTTACAAAATAAATACCGTCTTCCAAAAAAAACACTAATCTGAAAAATAACCTTAATTTCGGAAGTCGGTGGCACAAAACTTAAATTGATCCAAAGACACCGACTTCCGAAATTAAGATTATTTTTCAGTTTGTAGTTTTTTTTTTGGAAGTCTGTTTTTTTTTGAAAAAAGTTTTTTTTTAGTTCTAGGATTGGGATATCCTAGAACCAAAAATTTACTTGCCTCCCATTTATTTAGAAAAAACAGGAGGAATTCAATGTTTGTTATTATTAGCCCATGTTCATTGCTCCCAGTCTATGTGCCATCAGTAGTTATGATGATAATTATTGTACCTTAACTGGAGTGCAGGGGAATTCAGGAAATGCTTCAGCGACAGCACTTGCTCCAGCCTCATTTGTCCTCTCAGATATACCAACAAAGAACTCTCGACCTGAAATTCATAAAAAAAACATTATTTATGAATACCCATAGAACATAGGGTTGTTTCATCATACATCTTGTTATTATTGTTGCGTCTAAAGATATTATTTAGATATTAATAATGGCTCAAGGCATACTGACATAGACTCGAAACGAAGCGTAACGTCAAATTCTGCGCGACCAGTGTTCGTGGTGTCTACCGTTTATATGAGGGACTTGCTAGCGCTGAATGCTTCTGCCCATGCTTCTGTATATTATAAAAAGGAGAAAAAGTTCAAATTGGCGCGTAAGATATCTGAATAAAGAGGCGTTGTTTTAACTCTACGTTAGGGTCCCTGAGCCATTGAGTAGTTCACCTGTGAATAATATATCTGAACAGGCAATATTTGCTTCCGGATCCACTTGATCAATAACTGTTTGGCCCAGATCCTTATGTAAGATTTCTTTTAAAATTTTTGTCTGAAACAAAGCATCAACTTTATTAATACCTACTAATAGTTATTGTAAATTCGGAAATTAAGCTATCTGTCTTAAATGATTTCACAGCTCAGTTCACTGTTAAGTCACTGAGCTGAAACCTACTGGGTATGAAATTAGATTTAACATGACTTTAGGGCAAAAATCAAGTCTACGCAAACCCAAGAAAATTAGTTCTTTGAAAAAATCTTAGTGAAATGTTTTCACTTAGAGCTTAGAGGCTAAGGACTTAGAGCGAGTCGTATGGTTACTTCACTAGTTACGTCGCGATTGACCATTGCGACGTAGCTAGTGAAGTCACCATACGATTAGGTACTCGATACTCACGATAAATCGATTCAAGTTAAATGTCAAAACGGGCCCATTATTTTTTGACAACTTTAGCAAGTGGCGTAGTTTCTGCCTAACCCCATGGGAAGAAAGCGTACGTTTATGTATGTAATGTACAATAATAAGGTCCGGATCACTCATCTCAATGCTTCTCATGCTACATTTACCAACATCTGTGGATGCTCTCATTAGGCAGTTGGATCATATTATAAGTTCTATTGATACGAGGTTACTCTCTCTGAAGCCCTGGCTACTGGTAGCTTGGATCTTGTTCCCAGCACTGCGGGGCCAATTTTTATACAGAAACTCACTTTTTTTTTTTTTATATAAAATAGTTGTGTATTTCAAAAAAAGTGACGACATTGTTACAAGCATTACATTTACATAAATAATGTGATGTTTTTTATTTTAATGATACCTCCCCATTACATGGGACTTAAACATAACTAGCGAAATATGGGAATACTATAGGTTCACCCCTGCCCGACTCTTCAGGAAAAAACAGACATGATAAGAAAAAAAAATATGATGGCCTAAATTTTGATAAAAAACAGACAAGTAAATATAAACAGTCTGCATGGTCTTTGTTAAAGCACCCAGATGGTATATACATCCCTTGAGACATATTAAACAATT
Source organism: Tiliacea aurago (assembly GCA_948098905.1). NCBI lineage: Eukaryota > Metazoa > Arthropoda > Insecta > Lepidoptera > Noctuidae > Tiliacea > Tiliacea aurago. Next base: position 23,115,639 of record OX402576.1, read on the forward strand.
GATTCAAACTTCACAATGTAGACGTCTTAATAGTAACGTTACTAGTCTATTTGTTTCAATAAAAGGCGAAATAAAACGAGCTACAAGAACTGTCATAGCGGGTTGGATTAATCTATATTTAAAGATTTAAATGTAGAAACTAGAAACACCATAATATAACTTCGATTAAGTAGGGTTACATTCATGGAAATTAGATCCAGCAAAACAACCAAATAACAGCTATATTGCCCACTTCATTGAGGTGTTGCATTTATGGTTGCGATACACAAACCATGATTTTAAGAAAATTTGGTACTTGCTAGATTTGGTAAAGCATGATGTTGCTAAGTTTTTGGTGATGCGTTGTCTCAAACAGGCACTATAGTTATATCCCCCTTGGCACATAAATATTTCCCGACTAGAGACCTGGACTCACATACATTATATTTTTTTTTATCAGGAATTTGTTGTAATTTTCCTAAGCTGTGAGTGAAACCAAAGCAGCTAATTACATAAATTATTTTAGATGGTGATTTCTACTTTATAATGGTTTTATTTGTCTATTTAAAATGTAGATTGCTGGGTAGATGTTGAAAATTAATTAAAGAATGTCATGTTGTGTCTGTGAAGGTCCTTAATTAAGTCCACGTGGGAAGTATACTCTCACTCACGCATTTAAAAATAATAACAATAGCAGTGCATATTTGCACCTGCCATCTTTTGTCTCTGCATCAGGGTAATCCTAAGGTTGATGGGTAGAAAATGCCTCAGGTATTAAGTCTGCCTTTGTTCATTATTGTTTTACTGATGCATAAAGTTTAAATAAATCAATATTTTACTTAACAATGATACAAAATAAATACACAAATTAATTATTGACAAGCACTTTAAAAAACGTTCTTCTCTCTATAAGAACGTTTTTTTGACAACCTGCAATTTTTTTCTTTGTTTATACATATTTATTTCCAGTAAATATGAGTGAACTATTTTCAGCATAGAGAAAGTTTATATTCATAATGAAATTAAATCATTTATTCAGATATCCTATCTGAAAAGAAATGGCGTAATAAATTCAGGGGTAAGTCTCTTTTAAAGTCCAGACATAATGTTGGTCAGTGGATCATGTGAGGACCATGTAGATTCGTGTCTGAAATGGTCTTCTGAGGAAAGAACCACACAGAGTGGACCTGTCCAATCAAGTGCAATCATTTGCCAGTAATCGTGCAGCTCAACACATAACCCAAGCCTCCAATCAAAACATTAGTTCGACATTAAAAGTGTGCTTAGTATAATTTTGACTATTGCCTATATGATATTCAGCTTACGCAAATGCAATGTGATAAATGGTAAAATCTTATAATATCATTAAATCTGAACCTTAATATTCTCAAATTTAGACACTTAAATGAAAAAATGAAATACAGCATAAATAATACAGTAAGCTAATCAACCATATAAATTGCAATTTTATGAAACAATGACAAAAGTATTTATTTATTTAACCATTTATGTACATAAACAGACAACAAATAAACAGAAAAATACACAATATACAGAATTCGCTGAAATGCGAAAAATATTCGCAGAAATGGGAAAAATATATGCAGAAATGAGAAAATATTCGCAGAAATGAGAAAAATATTCGCAGAAATGAGAAAAAGGTTGATTTTTATACTTACATTGTTTATTTCCACCGTTGAACTGTTTCTAGGCAGCAATGCAATACCATGGCATATGACTGCCATGTTTTCTATCAAGACCTGTTCATGCAAGGTTCCTTGCAAATTAACTTCAATAACTTCTATGTTCAACTCCCTCAGGAGTCTCATGTAACAATCATGTTGACGACGAACCTCTGTATATTCGATACCATCCCTCTGACTAGGACCTGGTGTAAGTTTACCCACCAAAGCGTGAGTATATTGGTGCATCTTAAAATCCATCATAAGATGAACGTCAGACCAAATTTGCGAAAACTAAAGTTCAGTCGTCTTCTTGTGGCTAATTCACACTTATATTTTTTTGGATTAGGCAAAAGGCAAGTCGTTGACTTGTTCAAGCTACGGCAGAATAGTATACCAAGATGTTTTTTTTTCGATTCCTGTTAGGATCTAGGTGTGACAGGATCCGATCATGCGGTCTGACTTCAGGTAGGTATCTATTAAGTACCACGGAGCTGTGCTACGGAGACAAAAAGAGGTTACAAGCACTGTTCGAAGATCAGTTTTTCACACAACCGTAGCGCCGCAGCCCGCCCCGTCGCAGATTACGACTGACTGACAGTCACAGTGACAGAAGAATGGCAGGCTGTGTTGCCAGACGTGGCGCGCACAGAGTACATAGTACACAGGTGGCGCGCTCGAAAACCAGTAGCTAGACCGTCTAGACTAGTCGTGTGTTTACTCATTAACTCCAAAGAGCCGAAAATAAATAATAAATTATAATGCAACCTACAACTCGTAAGTAGCGGCCGTCATTTTAACAGTTGAACAACATTAATTGCGTTATTTACGTTGTTGAACAAACTTTTCGAACATAAAAAACACCATATTATTAACACTTTAGTGACGCTGGTTTCGTAAAGTTAGGTACACTTAGTGGGGTGTAGTTTGGTCGAAATGGGTTGTAAACTATATTACAAGTAATAAGTGGAAGATATATTCGCTCCCCAAGTGACCCGCCAAAATTTGGCTAATTAGCCTAAGCTTATCTCTTTTTCACTCTCGATAATTACGACATACCGTCCTACTTCCACGTGTCTTCTAATAATGTGTCATTGAGCCGATTTTGAAGATCGTTTTTTGGGTAGGTAAAAGAGGTAGTTTTGTTCAAGAAACATTGCCAACAGCGCTCAGCTACCAGGCTATCAGCTATATTATCCAAGGGCCCAAAACGCACACGCCCGCACTACGCGTACGCAGCTAGTGTGAACAACGGTGAGACAGAAACAAAAATTTTAATTTCGCTATTCCAACGAACGCAAGAGATAGCACTTACAAGGCGGTTCCCACATCATTCCACACTCTTCTATCAGTAGCGGAGGTCTTCAATAACTGGACGGAACGGAAATTGGTACAAGTTCGTAGATAACATCCACTATAAGTTGACCTTTCCCTAGATAATCGCCGATTCTAATACTCCTCTGTGTTTGTGTTGCCCTGGTACCGTACCATCGATGATGCCCATCAGACATACGCCACCGGCGTCTCCGCTGCCCACGACATCAAACATAGTGCCAGAAATCTTAAAGTCCACACTTTCCGTTACAAATGAGCACTTAGAACTTCCGTGCGCATCAACGCCTGATGTTTCTACGTCCGCAACAAATGTAACGGAGCGTAACAAAAAGAGGAAATTTGAAGGTGCAGAAAGGGACTCCGCCAGCTTACCAATGAACATTTTTGCCAACTTTTCCAGAGATCAAGAAAGGCGTTTTGATGATCTGATATAAAAAATGAATGATATCATTAGGCAGAACGGTGAGCTTAAAGCGAGCGTCGAAACTATGTCCAGCAAATACGATGAGTTTTTGTTGCGTATTACAAGAAAAATGTAATACGTCTTCCCTACGTCCGGACGTAGGGAAGACAAACAATTGATTCGTCAGTTGGAAGACAAAATTGAGTCTATGGAGCGAAAATCGAGAGCTTGTGGAATTGAGATTCGGAATATACCTAAAGAAAATGGAGAAACTAAAGAGAGTCTCTGCGACTTGGTTGGAGATGTAGGAAAAGCTCTGAATGTTAACATTGATAGCTCAAATATAAGAGACGTCTTCAGAGCAAATTCCAAAGATAACGCCAGCCCTATTATTGTAGAGTTCAACACGGTCTTGCTGAAAAGTAAAATCATTGACGGCGTGAAAACATTCAACAAAAATAAAGCCAATAGTGAAAAGCTTAATACTTCCCACTTAAAGCTGAAGCAACCGGTCCAACCGATATATATAGCAGAGACGTTATCCCATAATACACAAAGATTATATTTTCTAGCACGATCTTTTCGGAAGAGCCACGGCTACTCATTCTGCTGGACGGCTCATGGCATAGTTTACCTGCGCAAACAGGTGAACGATCCGCAAATACGCATAAACTCCGAAGCAGAGCTCGATAAATTAAGAAATAATGCATGACTGCCTTTACTTGCCTGTATTTTTGTAAATGTTTGTAACGTGATCTCTGATAATATCATTGATAATTGTAATTTAATTGAAAAATCAGTAATTTGTTCCTATAATGTTAATATTTGTTATAATAGTTTTAAACACTACTTGATTACTCTTTTAACCGTCTTGCATGCTAATATTTTATTAAATTTAATTAATACGTGGAGTGCTGTAACTGCTGTAACTTCAGCACTGAATAACACAATACCACTTCATTTTACCTCAGTACATTATTTCCATCACATTTACCACACCCTCCTCACTACTACGCACCACAACACTCACACTAAATTATACACTCAATCTATAGCCTCACAATATATTTCACATAACATTGACACCCTACATTTCACAAATTACAGAGCTGCTAGCCTACCTATACAAAATCGAACACTTATTATATACAAGTACAAACTACCTGTATGTGCCCCAACCATTCTGTACGAGTCCAATAATACACCGCAATCTATACTTGAACCGCTAATCACAAATACCATAATTCGATAACTTCGAAGCTAACTCCCACTATGTAGATTCTATCTCAGTGGCGGACTCCTCCATCTGCGACCTTGAGCATTGTGTACCACCTAGCTATAACCCTAAAAAATGCCTAAAATTATAAACCAGAACATCCGTAGTATACATAAAAACATATCTGGTTTTGAAACTGTCCTAGCTAGAACCAAAGTAGACTGGGACGTGATCGTTCTATCCGAGTGCTGGTTACTAAGATCAGAAAGTATTCCACCTCTTTATGGATACAACTCATACTCAACAACACGTAACTGCACACAAAATGAAGGGGTAGTTGTCTACACAAACAAAAATCTGGACGTCACGGTAGAGGAACCTGAACTTCTGGACTCAAATTGTTTACAAATACGAATAGATAAAACAACGGTTATTTTAGCAATATACCGCTCACCGGCCCGCAGAGACATAACCGGATTTTTAAACTCATTAAACAGCGTACTTGACAAAATTAATCATACGAGAAACATTATTCTTACGGGAGATATCCACATAAATATTAGCGAGGAGTCACTGGACCCGAACAAAAATAACTACCTGACATTACTAGCTACTTATGGTCTTCTCCCAGCTCATTCACTCCCTACCAGACAGGGAAATTTATTAGACCACATAATACTAAAGACCAAATTATCGGCTCATGCACTAGTAGCGCATTCAGCTCTTACCGACCACGAAACAGTAATTCTCTTTTAACACAAAGTAACACAACAATCAAGGACCTCCAACACAATTACGCGATTAAATTACGATCAACTATCTTCAGACCTAAAGACACTCGATTTACATACGATATATGAAATGCAGGATCCTAACACGGCAGCAGAACTCCTCTTAAATTCCATTAAGGAGGTCATAGAGCGAAATACCCAAAATGTCAAAATACCTAACCGCAAAAGAATTATAAAGCCATGGATCACACCAGGACTTCTCCGCTGCATGACGCATAGAGATAACATGCACAAAAGAGTTAAATCGTTTACAGATGACACTACCCTATTAGTATCCTACACTCGCTACAGGAACTTCTGTAACTCTCTATTAAAAAATATTAAAAACGAACACGAACAGAACGAGATAAAAAACGCCGGCCAAAATAGTAAAGAACTCTGGGAGGCAATCAACAAAATCACGAATAGAACTAAAATTAAAGAACTCCCAACACAGTTGCTTGCACTTTCACCCAAGCCAGAGCACTCAGTCGAATTAGTGAATAACTATTTTGTTACTATTGGCAAAAGCCTAGCTGAGAAAATACAAGGTACACAACCAAACACAGACAAAAGGTACACCGATGGTTACCCGTGCCCACACTCAATGGTGCTGCTTCCTACTGACGTGGATGATGTTGAAAGACTAATAATGTCCCTACGTACCAGCTGTGCTCTGGGATGGGATGGTATATCTGCTAGGATAATTAAACAGCACAAACATATTGTAGTTCCGCCCCTTACACATATCTGCAATCTGGCCCTCGCAACCGGTAAATTCCCGAAGGTTTTTAAGAAATCAGTAATTATTCCTGTCTATAAGGGTGGGGATAGAGACCGAGTAACTAATTATAGACCTATTGCAATTCTACCTGCGTTATCCAAGATCCTCGAGCGCATTATGAATAAGAGGCTAATAAGTTATTTGGAAAGCAAAAAGCTCCTATCTCCATACCAATATGGTTTTCGCGCCGGTAAATCAACTTCTAATGCAGTCCATGATTTAACGGACCACATTGTTAGGAACCTGGATGGTGGTCAGAAGGTTTTGGGTATTTTCCTTGATTTGGCAAAAGCCTTTGACACCGTCTCTACTTCCATCCTTATAGAGAAGATGGAGAGCATGGGTATAAGGGGAATGCAATTAAAGCATTCGTTTTTGATGATAGATTAATAGCGAAGACTACCTTAAAGACCGTACACAGACAGTTAAAATAAACAATCACATAAATTCCGAGAAATGTATTACACACGGAGTTCCACAAGGTAGTGTGATTGCACCTACCCTATTTTTAATTTATATTAACGATCTGTGTGCGCTCAATCTCGACAAAGGCAAAATCTTCACATTTGCGGACGACACTGCCCTAATATTTAATTCTACCACGTGGCAAAGCGTTTTCGAAAGTGCTCAATCTGGCCTGAACAAGGTGTCAAAATGGTTGCATGACAACGTCCTTACCCTGAATGCAGACAAAACAAAATATATTAATTTTGCTATACGAAAAAGTTCCCAAAGTCTAGCGCCTCTATTTTCTATCACCGCGCATAAATGCCCCATACCCTATAGTACCTCCTGCACGTGCACCCACCTTGAGAGAACAAACTCTATCAAATACCTTGGGGTGGTGCTGGATCCTTGCCTGGGCTTCCATCCACACATCGACACACTTACCTCTAGAGTTCGTAAATTAATTTATGTATTTAAGAACCTAAGACACGTGGCGGGTGAAAGCCTTAGAAAGACGGTCTATTACGCACTTGGTCAGTCTTTGTTAACCTATTGCATAACAACTTGGGGTGGTGCACCTAAATCGACTCTAATCCAACTTGAAAGGGCGCAGAGAGCAATCTTAAAAGTATCGTCTTTTCGACCATTCCGGTACCCCACAACCGACTTATACAGGGAAAGCGGGGTTCTCACCGTTCGCCAACTCTTTATACTTCATACCACCCTAAAACAACACGCTCTTCTTTCTTATAGTCCCACACCTATGCTCGGAAAAAGGCGCCACGACCCCGTCGACCGGTCCGTTGGTAGACTTACAACTTGTTTCTCCGAAAGATTCTTCTGTTTTCTAGGAGGCTACCTTTATAACAAAATAAACAAAGCTCAGAACATCTTCCCACTCACAAAACACCTCTGTAAGAAAACACTTAATGGATGACTTATGACTCTGAACTATGACATAACCGAAAATCTACTTTCTATCCCAAAATAGTGCCCGCATTCCGTCTATGTTAATCTCTACCATACTACTATCGCATTCAGAAAATAGTTCACATCATCATCACTCACACACCCACCCACACACACTCACACCCTTACACACCCACACACTCACACTCACACCCTCACACACCCACACGCTCACACACCCACGCAGTCCACATGAACATTCCTTCCTATATGTAAAAAGGAAACTATTGTCTAGTTTTAGTTTATGGGAAACCATAACTATGTACTTGGGGCGGAGGCCTGGTGGCCTGAAATACAGGCTTCGGCTTAGCTTAGGCACCAGTCTCCCACAATATTTTCTTTAAGCCCATCACTGGACAATATTGTATTTTGTTATTATTTTATAAGGATATTGTGGTGAGAAATAAAAAATATATATATTAAAAAAAAAAAATAAAAAAAAAATCCCGCAGTGTTTTAAGACTAAGGTCTTCAACCAGTGCGTCCTGCCCGTTATGACATACGGTGCCGAAACGTGGACACTGACAGTCGGTCTGGTCCACAAATTCAAGGTCACTCACCGTGCTATGGAGGGGTTATCCGGAAGAGAACCGGAGTTACCGACATAGCCTGCAGAGTAAGCAAGCTGAAGTGGCAGTGGGCTGGCCATGTTTGTCAAAGGACCGATGGCCGGTGGAGCAGACAAGTCCTGGAGTGGAGACCGCGTATCGGCAAGCGTAGTGTGGGACGCCCCCCAGCTAGATGGACCGACGACCTTAAAAAGGTGGCTGGGACAGACTGGATGAGGAAGGCGGAGGACAGGGTGTTGTGGCGCAGCCTGGGAGAGGCCTATGTCCAGCAGTGGACTGCTATAGGCTGAGTTGATTGACTACTTCATCCAGGCTTAGGACTGGCTACAAATTAGTTTTGCCTTTAGTTCCACTTTGTATTATTTCGGCATGGCATGTCGGTTCGCACGCGGACCACACCGCGGGCCGTATCGGGCATCAATCGGGTGTTGTCACTAGTATTCGGTAATTCGGTATCGCGTATCCAGCCAATAGTTTCACACAATACATAGATGAAACTATTTGTGTTGTCTAGTATCGATCCAAAGGTTGTCTGTAAAAGATCGCTTTTAGCGATAAGACCGCCCATTGTGTCACCCTATGTAAAATTTAAACATTTATATCTGTAACTTTTATGGTGTACATAATAAAGAGTATTCTATTCTATTCAAAAGCCGCCAGACCCAATTTTATAAAAAAAAAGTTAGAATGCTCTATGGTTTCGTTTTCTTGAAGACTTTGCTTCCCTTTTTAACTTTTTTAATTAAGATCAATATCTGTATTTATTTTCAAAACCCGCCATATCCTTGACCACTGAGTTCTATTCCCCGCTAGATCCAAATAGACCAATCAAATCGCAGGATTTTGACGGGCAACTGTCATGGCGTCCTTGGCATCAGTATGGCCCATAGAGTATAGTAATAGATATGTCAATGGGAATAGAGAACCCACTCTGAATTTTTTCTGCACCCTTCTGTATGTCATTTGAACCGCCATCTGGTATCGTCCTCGTAAATTAATCTGGATGTATAGGAAGATACCTACGATATTTTATTTATAGATACCTATTTAGATGGTTTATATTCGTTCATGCCTACAAAGTACTTCACAATAATTTAAACGCTCTCAAAATTCATCAAAGAGGTTTTTGGTACGAATATGTGATACGAATGTCTGGCCTTTTCGAACACTGAATTTGAAATTAAATTCTGTAAAGAACGGAAAAAACAGAAGATGTGAAAAAAAAAACACCCGGGACTCGGATTTAAAAGGGATTTCTGACACATTCCCGGGAGGTACAAACCGACCTTCCGTCCTCGCCGCCGAGGTACCACGCGAACTTCCCGAGTAAATATTAATAAAAGTCCTCCCGCCCGTCCCTTGAATGTCGATGCGCCAGCCGCCCGGTTAGAGGCTGAGAGCGCCGTAGCAATAAACATATTATCCCCTGATAATAATCATGATCTAAATGTTGATCCAGCCCGTCCCCAAACTATTACTAATTTTGTGATCCCCCAACGACGCCCTAAGCCGAGGTCCGTACCCCACAGGGGGTGCCCTTAGTGCGCTGTCGTTTAGTTTTAATAAATATATATATAATTTACGCCCTGGCTGGAGGCTTTAAGCTTAAAAACCTTAGGGCAGCCACAGGAATATCCGGTTAAGTAGCAACGGCCTCTCTAGGTCTGCTACGAGATGCCATACACAAAAAAAAAAAACTCGGGAGATCTGATCTGGTAGCGCTGAAGGAATCATCTCTACAAAAGTCTTGCAACATACTCAGTCTTCTCGGAACTACATACTTGCCAAGAGGACCATCCACTATTTATGAGACCTGGACTGGACTGGCAGTGATACTGGGAAGCGGATCTTCAGGCCTCTAAGCTAACGAGGCCTGGCGACTTCTACACTGCCTGTTGAACCTACCGAAATAACTGGAAGCGGATCTGGATGCTTCAGAGCTGACGAGGCCTAACGTATTGAACCTGGACTCCGTCTCGTACCATCTTTTTAGGCCTGAAACTGCGTTAAGCGGGCGCCCGCGACGGGCAACCGTCGCGTGTCTACGCGCGTGGACACACGGGTGGGCTCCGTGGGAACGCGACGGTCCCCGTCGCGGAGACCGGATTATTTTATTTACGCAGTGTCGCTAGTTCAATCTACCTTCAGTCTGTCTGTCTGTCTGTCCGCCTGTCACCAGGCTGTATCTCATGAACCGTGATAGTTAGACAGTTGAAATTTTCACACATGATGTATTTCTGTTGCCGCTATAGCAACAAATACTAAAAAACAGAATAAAATAAATATTTAAGGGAGCCCCCTTAAATAATTATTTTATTCTGTTTTTTTTTTTAGCTCGTTTTTGCTCTACATATAATATTGAAAACGGCAACAGGTAGACGCTTGAAATATTCACAGGATATTTAGATAAATAATATTCACTTTAAAAATAATTAAATTAAAATAAAACATATAATTAAGGGGGCTCCCATACAACAAAGGTGATTTTTTATGCCATTTTTATAGTACGGAACCCTTCGTGCGCGAGTACGACTCGCACTTAGCCGGTTTCTCCATATTGAACTCTCAATCTAAGTACATAATCACCTACGATAAAAATGTATTCTCAGAATGCCTCTTTTACATGAATCATGTTACCGGTCCGCTGGCGGGCACCGCGCGTGACTCCGCGACGGGTTCCGTCGCACGGAGGCGGGCCCCGTTGCGTGGGTGCGGGGCGCGCCTCCCCGTGACGGAGCACTTTTGTATGAAACCGCGCGGGTACCCGCTTAACGCAGTTTCAGGCCTTATAACCTCGCTTAACTTTTTTAATTATATTTTTCTGTATTTTTTTTAAATTCTTCTTAATTAAAGTCCATTTCACGAAAGAAGTCCCGCGGAAATAAGTGGAACTAATTATTATTATACGCTAAGTTAGCAACATTCCTAAAATAACCCATGCCTGCAGCGCCACGTCTGCGGGACTTCTTTCGTGAAATGGACTTTATATAGTTAACTAGTCTACTTACCCTTTTATTTTTAATAGTATATAGTAGACTTGTTACAATGTATAGGTAGATACCTACATAAATACCATCTATAGATATTTTATATATAGATACCTATTTAGATGGTTTATATTTTTGTTCATGCCTACAAAGTACATCACAAAATGTACACTAATTGATCTGTAGCAATTATTTATCAATGCGTAGTACGATATTGGAAATAAAGACGGACATGCTACGGAACAATATTATGTACATTTGGAAAGTACTTCGTAGGCAACCTGGAATGAAATAAAAATCATACATATTTATGTTTATGTTTATTAAAATATATTTGGGCTGAAAGTATAACTTCATCATCCTCACCACGACATTGGATTTTACCGGATAAAATCCGATTAATTGATCGGCACCAACTATAAACCAAGACATATAATGTAGTGTTTTCAAAAACATTTTTCAATTCTTTCTTGTGGATCTCGCATGTGAAAGGATAATCCACAAATATATCCAAAAACATTTGAATTTTTTCTTTTACTTAGTTTATTTTTTGGCACATTCTTTTTCAACATTTCTATTGTAATATTTTGGATTTCTTTAAAAGCCTTTTCCGCCTCTTGAGTGGGATACAACAGACAATGTCTACCTGTTTTATATTCTTTGGCCCTGATATATTCATTTGATTTTAATTGACTATCGCCATTTATTTCATTTTTGCAGTGTCTGCATGATTTGGAAACATTTTTCAAACATTTAGCCAGCACCCACCCACATACATAATTAGCCTGTCCAGCATCAGCAGTCTCAGTATTTAGATTTATAAAAGGCACCACAATTTCATCATTTTCTTCATGCTGAAATGGTAATGCCTCATTATTGGAAACATTAGAAGCTTTTTCTTTTGTGTCTTCCAAAAAGAAGCTCATAGTTTGAAGACACTCATTGTCATCATTTTCGCAGTTAGCTTTTAGAGAATGGGGTGAGTTAAAGTTGTTCAAGCGCAGGCCACACCACCAGCTAGCGGGCGGGCGGGCTAAACTAACTAACATCGTTTCACCTCTTTACATACTTCGGTTCACACCGCGAGCTAACGACTAACCATGTAAAGAGGTGAAACGATGTTAGTTAGTTTAGCCCGCCCGCCCGCTAGCTGGCGGTGTGGCCTGCGTTTTAAAAGAAGTGATTTAAAGGCACCTTCAAAGCCAATAGTGTTAGGTGCCGTATTCCTCACCCCGTAACTTCTAATGATCCCAAAGAAATTTTCCAGTGGGTCCTGGTTAAAGTTTCTAGTCAACATTGAATCAAATAAATATTTTTGAGATACTATTTTCCACAAATGTTGCATGCCCTCAATAGTTCGGATGAAATTTTTTATTGATGGTATGGAACTCGTTTCAATTAATCGGATTTTATTATTCTTTTCTTTTTTAACTTTAATAAATTTGATTGATCTTAAAACTTTTTTCGCATTAATCCATAATTCGTGGTTAGGTGAATTGTTTCTTACACCACATTTGTACATTTTTCCATGACTCATATTAAATGTGCTTGCATTGAAAGAATCAAATACATTATCCATCATTTTGGTAAATTTTATTATTTGACGGGCCACAGGCTGCTTAAATTTTCTTTTAATTCCTTTGACCATAAAAACTAAAACATGGTCAGCAATTTTTTTACCATGCCAAGCAAATCCTTTTAATTTGTCTTTAGATCCATCATAATGGATCTGCGGTGATATTGACATCTCGTCAAAGATTAAGCAGCAGAGGCGATCTTCTGGACTTAATTCTTTCACAGTCTCTCTCATTTTTATAAATAATGACTTATTTAACCCCGATTCTATTTCAAATTTCGCCAGCAGCCTTTTCAAAGATTTTACAGAGGGCAAAGTAAAATATTTATATAAAAGAGTATAACTCTTGGGACTCTTCTTGTACATGGAGAGAGACAAAACTTTTTCCTTTAAATTAAATCTCCGCCCACGAGATCTCTTATGCGTCTGGGTGTACTGCATAGTCGTAAATATTTTTGCAGCTGTCGTCATATTTCTTGTAATTTTTTCGAAACAATTTTGTTTACTAATTTTATCAGCGCTGGCTAGTCTTGTTTTGAAACTTTCACTCCTCTTACGTAATCGTATAATTTCACTTTTTAAATTCTTCATTTGGAATCTTGATATTTTCAATTGATTCTCCATAACCGATGAAGTAGATTTCTGCTTTTCTGAAAAAAAATATTACATAATAAAACTTTATGGTAACTTTACATACATCTTTTACTTTGCGCGGGTTCAATTTATATGTGAAGACGGTACTGTTCAGGTTCACGACACGTTGTACACAAGTTCCAAGAGCAGCAACATAACAAAAAGCTCTAGGCTTTCATAAATTCAAGATAGTATTTCATTAGTATTATTAGGTACTTCTTTTTGTATTTAATAGGCCATCTGGAATAATGTATCTTTCAAATTATGAAAGAATTTTTCAAATAGGAGCTGTGGTTCCAGAGATTCCTCTCCACACGTACACAATCTCACAAAATTCTATAATATTAGTACTTATATAATTTATATTCACACTATAGCCCAATCTTCCATTACTAGTTTTGTATTAAAAATAAAACAATAAGTTTAGTATGTAATATAACTCAAATAATGAGCCGATAATGTTTTCACTGCTGGGACACAGGCCTTCTGTGAGAGGGAGTGGGCCCTAATCTACCACGCGGGTCTAGTGCGGGTTTGTGGATGTCAGATGTCTTCCAATTTTTAGTTCTAGGACATACTGGTTTCCTCACGATGTTTTCCTTCACAGTTTTGAGAGCAGTGGTGATGAAACTATTTACACAAAGTAAAGCACCTGTCGGGGTTCGAACCTACGACCTAATACTCGTAACTCGAGGCCGTTACCACTGGGCCACCACTGGTCTCGTAACATAACATACAACATGTCTTAATTCCCTGAAGTGTTAGGTAACTACATTGGTACTCAATTTTATCTCCTTTAAGTTTTCTTTGTTGTCTGCCATTGTTTCTGCAATAGTTATGTTCTGATGCTATAACACCAGCAATGGGAGGTACAGCTGAAAATAAAATAAAAATTAAAGTTAACCTTGTATCAGAGTGATGTAAACTTTATTAGTGTGAGTCACAATGAGGATTATTTAACTAAATTCATCATCTGCCTGCCTTTGTCTAACCGGATGCAGCTTACCAGTATTTTACATGGAGCGACTGCCTTTCTGATCTCCAACACCCCTTTTACTGGGTTATACGATATCCCTTGATAAGAGTGGTTGTCAGACTTTCGGGCTACCGACGACCATCAAAGATCCACGAATGACAGCCGGGACCAACGGCATAACGTGCTTTCCGAGACACGGAGGGGTCTCGGTATGTAAAGATGGTCACCCATCCAAGGAGCAAACTCAGCTTAACCTGATCGATCGACCCGTACGGCTGTTATTACTAAGCCACGAGCCCCTCATTATTTAACTAAATTAAAAACATAATTCGAAAATGTAAATGCACGCACCAGTGACTATTTGCTTTGATGTAGAAGGCTGATTCCTTTGATGTTCGGGCATGGGGAGTTCAGTAGGTATTATAGGAGACATATGAGCAGCTTGTGTTGAAAAGCCTAGAAACAGTAAAAACAAATTATTTATTATATGTGTTTATTTTGGACATAAGGTCCACTGATTTAATTACGTAATAAAATTACTTTAATAACAATAAGACAAAATAAAAAAGTTTTGATATGGCATAGATGAATTATATCATTATTTGTCCATGGTTATGGTAGTGTATTTTTTTATATGTAAATATTAAAATGATGTATATACAATCAATATAAACAAACATAATTCGAAAATGTAGGTAGCCAAGCAAGTACTTACCAGTGTATATTTGCTTTGATGTAGATGGCCGATTACTTAAATGTTCAGGCGTGGGAAGGTCAGGAGGTATTACAGGAGACAGGAGCAGCTTGTGTAGAAAAGCCTGGAAGTGGTAAAAACGAATTACTTAAAATGATGATTTAATTACGTAATAAAATTACTTTAATAACAATAAGACAAAATAAATAAGTTTTGATATGGCATTGATGAATTATATCATTACTAGCTTTTCCCGGCCCGACTATGCACGGGTAGCGCAAAGTATCTACCCTACCCACCCAACCTACCTACCCTACCTGCCCACCCTACCTACTTACCTACCCTAACTACCTGAAAAAAAAAAAAAAGTCTAAACATTTGGTTTGGATAGGTGAGCCCAT
Source organism: Tiliacea aurago (assembly GCA_948098905.1). NCBI lineage: Eukaryota > Metazoa > Arthropoda > Insecta > Lepidoptera > Noctuidae > Tiliacea > Tiliacea aurago. Next base: position 23,131,060 of record OX402576.1, read on the forward strand.
TCTAGAGTTATAAAATTACAACGAAAAGTGGCATTGATTTTTATAGATATAGATTGTCCATGGTTATGGCAGTGTATTTTTTTTATATGTAAATATGAAAATGATGTATATACAATCAATATAAACAAACATAATTCGAAAATGTAGGTAGCCAAGCAAGTACTTACCAGTGTATATTTGCTTTGATGTAGATGGCCGATTACTTAAATGTTCAGGCGTGGGAAGGTCAGGAGGTATTACAGGAGACAGGAGCAGCTTGTGTAGAAAAGCCTGGAAGTGGTAAAAACGAATTACTTAAAATGATGATTTAATTACGTAATAAAATTACTTTAATAACAATAAGACAAAATAAATAAGTTTTGATATGGCATTGATGAATTATATCATTACTAGCTTTTCCCGGCCCGACTATGCACGAGTAGCGCAAAGTATCTACCCTACCCACCCAACCTACCTACCCTACCTGCCCACCCTACCTACTTACCTACCCTAACTACCTGAAAAAAAAAAAAAAAGTCTAAACATTTGGTTTGGATAGGTGAGCCCATTCTAGAGTTATAAAATTACAACGAAAAGTGGCATTGATTTTTATAGATATAGATTGTCCATGGTTATGGCAGTGTATTTTTTTTATATGTAAATATGAAAATTATGTATATACAATCAATATAAACAAACATAATTCGAAAATGTAGGTAGCCAAGCAAGTACTTACCAGTGTATATTTGCTTTGATGTAGATGGCCGATTACTTAAATGTTCAGGCGTGGGAAGGTCAGGAGGTATTACAGGAGACAAGAGCAGCTTGTGTAGAAAAGCCTGGAAGTGGTAAAAACGAATTACTTAATAATTATGTGAAAATTATGCCTCTTATTATAGGTCTCGTGGTCATTAGTGTTACTGGTAAGCGACTTGGGACGTCTTCCAAAGTGTTATTGCGTTTTTTTACCAGGAGTATGGCAGTACCAGCCACGGACCCTGGATTTGTGCCCGGTTAGTGGCAATAGGCTCGGTCTGTATTATATTGAGCTTAAACATAACTGGCAAAATGTGGGTGTACTAGTAGGTACACCCCTGCCTAACCCTTCGGAGATTATAGGCGCTATGTTATGGTATGCATAATTATGGGTTTTAGGTATGTTAATGGTATGATATAAGATCTTTCCAGTATATAATAGATTAATAATTAGCCATTACTCAACACCTGAACTATGTTATAATCCTAACTAATATTATAAATGCGAAAGTGAGTTTGTTTGTTTGTTTATACATATATATATAAATTTTATCCAAATCATTAATTTTAGCCTGACTGTTAAACACGGATTTCGATGAAATTTGACACATAGATTAGGCCATAGGATACTTTATCTCGATATTCCCACGGGTTCGAGACTTATGCAGGTTAAACCGCGGGACGCAGCTAGTAGTTTAAATATAGTATAGGTAGTATAAATAGCAAATCTTACCATGAAGATGTAGTGTAGGAACAGCTAACACATTTAAACGGTTATTGCGATTCTTAAAATGGTTGACAAAATGTATGTCACAAATTACTTTCTTTCTGTAAAATTTGATGTCATCTGCAGTGTCCAGTTTCTCACCAACAATATTAACCCAGGCTTTGAATCCTTCAGGATTCTTTTCTGGGTGTGGAAATTGATGGAATGTAAGACCTGAAAAAAAATCAAACATGAAGTTTGTATGTTGGATATTGGCTAAGTTGCCGTAGTAGTAAAAAAGGGGAGAGAAGATATTGTTAGGAATGATAAGAAAACTCACTATATTTATATGTCAGTGTTGTCTTAAGGGTGGACAACCACCACTAGCAGTGATGTTACTATTTGAAGAGTTTGTGTTCAAGACATTTGAATTTCAGTCAAGATTTTTGAAAGAAATAATGTTTAGCAATGAAATACAATATTGATATATTTTCTTTGTCTGCGCTACATAGACCCAGTTCATCAAAAATGCCAGGCCACTAGTGCCTGACGCTAGTTTTCAACTGAAGATGTAAAGTGTTACTGACGTAAATCGATCATGCAATGTTTATTCGAAAGTTTGTCTTATTTAATTTAATAGAATATAGTAATCATTGTCAGTGTATCTTAAAAGCAAGATTTTTACAGTGGGAAGGAAATAGATGTTCTCAATGAAGCCTGAAGACTGACTCAAAAGTTACCTTCTCCCAATTATAACTAGTGAAATAATTCAAACTTGCTGACTAGGCTAGCTTTCAAATCACAGCATGATGAGAGAGAAGTGAAACTTGAAGCAATTATTAGGTACTATGAACTTGATGAAGAAAGCACTTACCCGGGTTGTATGAACATCCCAATTCACACCGCCTTGGCATGGTTTTAACCTACACCGTTTCACACACAAAAGCGTCTATAATCGCAAACAACACAATAATAGCGTTTATATCACAATTAACACAAAATTACAGCGTCTATATCGCAAATAATACTAAATAATAGCGTCTTTTCGCAAAGTAGGTGAACACATGAAACGGAGGAGCAAAGCTCAACGCACTCACTAATTCACCGAAAACACTTCACGGCGCGGATGAGTACAAAGTCAAATCAACGCAGATCAGCAGCTTAAATTTAAACAGAGAATACAAAATGGACAAATACTACAAAACAGCGTACGCGCAAGTTGTAGGTAGTCGCCATATTGTGAATTTCAAATTCAAATTTCTTTGTAATTTGATTTGACAGAATTAGCATCATTATTGCCATACAAAAAATAAATAAATAACAAATAAAAATCTCTGATCATTAAATTTATTATTTACAAATTAATAATTATTGATACTCATCATCATAAATAAAACTAAATAAATCTTTTTTAAATTTCCATATAAATGGTGATATTTGTATAATTGTATGAAATATTTTTTTTGATAAAGCATCATCTATTATATAACGTACTAAATAGTTTGCGCAGACGATAGCAGATGGCGCTTTTATCCAAATTTTTACTGAAATCTTGTCTAGTATGGTACTGTCCATAGATTAATATACATTACTGTCCAGCCTGTCAGTATATTAGAATGTACTCTGTGGTCCAGCCCGTGGTATGGCCGTTCGTACATTGATAAGTGGGTTTCGTGCTGCAATTATTGAATTCAATTGTAAACAATGGCCAATTTGTTGAAAAAAATGGAAAATGGTCCGCCTAATGAGGCAAGGAAGCGAGGCGTCAATAAAGAAAACTGGAAAAGAGAAAGAAAACGTCGAGAAATGTGACACAAAGTTTCATTGAAATTGGTATAAATTACATACAGGTTGTTACAAAAGTGTCCGTTTTATTGATGGTTTTTATTTTATTATAATTTTTAGATCAAATTATTTTAATTTATAAAAATAACTAGCGATTTCAAGAAATAACAAGTGAATAAATGTGTAAAATAAAGATTGAATCTATCTAATGAAATTAATATTTGCCCGTTGTAAGTTAAATACATTTTGAATTAATTTGAAAAATTATAATGGTTAGATTAGTGTCATTTTCATTTCATTCATGATAAAATTGTGAACACTTTAAAATATATACATAGTTTTTTTTTCAGATATGCTTCGAAATCCTTTCCGCAACCTCCTCAGTGCAATAATACAGAACAGATCTTTTCGTTGCTCGACAATAAAGATCTAAGATATTGCTCGAATGCACCGTAATTTCTATGAATTGCGAAGTAAAATTGATCAAGATAATTTCATTCTGCAGCATTGCCGTATTACAAAATGTTCTAGAATTACGCTAAAAAATTAATCTAGCGGTCCAAAAAATCTAACCGCAGAATACTATGTTACGATTAAAAATCCACATAAACAAATAAGAGTTTGTAAAACTGCCTTTCTTAAATTAAAAGTGGGTAAAGATCGAGTCACAGGAATCTTACAGAGATCTTTTAAAGATGGAGGGAGTATAGCAAAGGAGAATCGTGGTGGCAACCGTAAAGAGACACGATATGCCGAAAAACGAAGAAGGTTAGAGGAATTTATAGAGACTTTAGAAGCTGCAGAACCGCACTACTGTAGAGCCAAATCGTCTATTAGACTATATTTACCACCAGAACTTAATATCGTAAAGCTCTGGAAAATGTACTAAGAGCAAGTTCAAGAGACACCACAGCTTAAAATTAAACAATAATTTTTTCGTGACATTTTTAACAAGAAGTATGTTGGATTTGGATCTCCTTTGAAGTATACCTGTTCGCGATGTTTTGAGCTGACTAGAAAAATAGAAACTGCACCCACAAGTGAAGAAAAGGTAACATACAAGGCATACATGACGCAGAAACGCATACATACTCGTACCTTAAAAGCAAAGGCTTTCTATGAATTATTGAAAGTTGAACCGGAACATTGTATTTCACTATCTTTTGATTGTCAAAAAAACAACCCACTTCCCACATTACCCGACCAAGCGGCTTACTTCAGTAGGCAATTGAATATGTACAATTTCACAGACTATTTGGTGTGAAAACGAACACTCAAAATCATCAAATGAAATTGCAAGTGCAGTCTTCCACACATTGAACAATCTGGCAATTCCTGAAAATAAAACTGAAATAAGACTATTTGCTGACGATTGTGGACGCCAGAATAAGAAAACAATTCTTTTGGGCATGTGTTCAAGTTGGTTATTTTCTAATGCACCATCACATGTGAAACAACTTGAAATTGTAGCGACCCTAGCGATGCGAAGTGCTTAATTTCATTTTTGGTATGAGTAAGGAACGCCAGCGACGGGCACGCCAGTCGCTTACACACCTTCGCCTTGCCACGTCCTAATTTACTGTAATAATTGTAACCAAGTAATGTGAACCTTCAATAAACTATTTATCATATTCAGTATAACCCGACTTGCATATAATTTATCTGGTACAGTAACACGCACAACAAAATTATATTTCCTATGGTAGGACACTCGTTCTTACCACCGGACCGCATATTCGCAAAGATAGAAAGGGAGACAAATTAAAAATCGATCATATGCGATCCACAAATTTATGTGAATTTATTCAAGGAACATGCGACTTGTTTTCATTTAGGCGATGGCAACGTTGAAGTGCGTGATTGGAAAAAAGAAGTCACTACAACACTTAAAACTCCAGGAAACTGGCATTTCAGATTCAACCCATCAAAGCGTTTTATACTGCGCCGTGGTCCGACAGAACGTTAGTGTGCAAGGCGAAGAAAACTATCGGAATGAAGTTGGGCAACCAAAATATGTCACGAAAAGGGGAAAGCATATCACTGATTTGGCACCTGCAATTTTGCGAAGAGGAAACAAAGTGAACTTTAAAAAAATACTTGATGTAGCAAACCTTTTGAAGAAGCATTTCGGTGAAGATTGGAGAACTATTGCCAGTTTAAAATATTACAAAGAAGTAGAAGAAACTAATGACCAATTTGAAGAACATGAGTACCTTCAGGGTGTTGCACTAGAAGAAAGTGAAAACTTTATTTAACTAATTTCTTTACATTAAATTTCTTAATAATACGAAAAAAGTTTTATTTATAAATCCTCAAAGACTATAATTCCTAACGACAATCATTAGTTTTATTTTATTTGCGTTTTTATTTTAGTTTCAAGTTACTCTTTTAACATCCTGTATAATAAGAAAGTAAATGTCAAAATCCGCTACATCCATTGAGCTGAGTAACAAACTCCGCGAGATCCATAACTCAGTATCAATAAACGCTGCATCCATTTTTTTATCTTTTATTAATTGTATAATTTAAAGTCTAAAAACAATTTAACTTGATAACTCCCAGAAATATTAAAAGTAATTTTACTTTAAATTATATAAAATGATATAGTATTTGTAACTTTATTACAGAAAAAAAGCCATTTATTGCAAAATTTAGTTTTTGGATCTGACGGATTTTGATAATAGACAACAATTTTATGGTCTAAACCACACATCTCTACGAGGTGATAATGTTGACATTAGTTGACAGCACCAAAGGTTCAAGGCAAAGTAAAGTTATAAGCTCTGTGGGCAAAGTGTCATAGTCCGTAATAGTGCTCTGTGGTCATAGTCACTCTGTCTGCATAGAGTGTTGCCAACCCGTACGATAATTATGGGGGCGTACGATGATTTGGGCAATAGGACTCGTACGATGTACGATAGTGAATGTCTAACGTACGATAATTTTGAGTATTGAAGACCAAAAAAAGTTCCAATAACAAAATGTATTTGTCAGACAAATTATAAAACGCTAATAAAAAATCAACAAAATGTCAATCTCACGTATGTCAACAAGTAAGTTTATGTCACAGTAAGTGTTTCTCTCTCTCTCTCTTCCCCTCACATTTCTTTCACTTGCGTTTTGTCCGAAACTCCGCGTATTATCCTGTATTCCTGTGGTTATATGAAATGCCTTTCTATTTGCTTCTATCTAGAAAACAAAAAAAATCAACTAGACTGACAAAACATGTTTACGGTTTGTGCTGCTAGCGCCACTAGTGGTCAAACTTGGCATAAACTTCAACTTCTTTTAGTCTACATAGTTCATTGACGTTTGTTATCATTTTCTTTTTTTTCTTTTTATTTAGTGCTGGTTAACGACAGATAATTTTATTCGTGAAATAAAATTGATGTCAGACAGTTTTTATGACGAAGAACTGTAAAAAATTCCTCCGATAAATTATCTGGCGTTGGAAAATTCAGCCCAAACTGTGTTTTTGTTTTTTTTTTTGTGTTTTGTCTTTTGCACGATATTTTTACCAACAAAACGATATTTTCGACGTCGGAAGTGATCGGAAATCGATAATTTGAACTTTTGGAGTTGGCAACACGTAGATAGAGAATGTCATTCTGTGAATTTCTGTGTGCACAACTGCAGCACAGACCACAGAGTACATTTGTGAGGTGTGCACTGTGGAACTGTGCACCTCAGAACCACAGAGTACTATATAATACTGGTCACACAGCTCCGAGTATAAATGTTCCATAGCACACACCACAGAGTCCTCACCTGATCATGCTAATGACCACTACTTCAATGGCGCTCTTAGCAACAACATTTTTCCTCAAGCTTGGAAAAGTGCCACGGTCATCGGTATCCCGAAGCCCGGCAAGCCTAAGACCGAACCTTCCAGTTACCGACCCATCAGTCTGCTCAACGTCTTCGGCAAAGTCTATGAGAGGCTTATTTATAAGCGTCTCAGAGACTATGCCGAGACGAAGGGCCTCATCCCAAACGAACAGTTCGGGTTCAGATCCCAACATTCGTGCGTACAACAGGTCCACCGTATCGTCGAGTATATAAGCGCTGGCTTCCAGCGCGGGCTCATGACGGGTGCTGTGTTCTTCGACATTGCGAAAGCGTTCGACAAAGTCTGGCACAACGGCTTATTATATAAGCTCTACAAACTCGGTGTGCCCGATCGTCTCGTGCTCATCTTACGAGACTTTTTGTCGGACCGCACCTTCCGCTATCGCATCGAGGGTGCGCTATCCTCCCCCCATCCGCTCCGCGCAGGCGTCCCTCAGGGCGCCGTGCTGGCACCGCTGATATTCACTATATTCACTAGTGATATCCCCAAATGTAGAAAGGCGCAGTTAGCTCTGTTCGCAGACGACACGGCCATCTACTACACCGGCCTCAGGCAAGACAAGATCGCCCACATCCTTCAGGCCGAAGTCAACAGACTCGCGGCCTGGTTCAGGAAGTGGAGGATCGAAGTCAACCCTGATAAGAGCCAGGGGGTCCTATTCTGTAGGCCCCGGCGATCACCCGCCCTCCCCCAACCGATCACCATGTTCGGCAAGCCTATCCCTTGGGAGAAGCGAGCCAAATATCTCGGTGTGGTCTTAGACCATCACATGACGTTCGGCGAGCACATAAAACAGGTGCGCTCGCGCGCCAGTTTTGCTCTCGGCAGACTACACTCCGTACTCAACCCGCGCAGCAAGTTGTCCCTTAAGTGCAAATTGCGTATTTACACCGCGTGCATTCGACCGATCATGACTTACGCCTGTGTAGTCTTCGCTCACGCAAAGTCGTATCACATTCATAAGATGCAGACGGTTCAAAACCGATTTCTCCGTAGAATTACGAAGGCTCCTTGGTTCGTTCGGAACGAACAACTTCACGTAGACCTTAAGATGCCTACCATCAAGCAGTTTATGAAGCGCCTTGCAAAGCGGTTTTTCGAACCCGCGGAACGTCATCGCAACCCCTTGGTTGTGCAGGCCGCTAGCTACAGGCCTTCTGCCATTAGTCAAACTCGCCGACCGAGGCATACTCTCTTAGATCCGGATGACCCCGTCACTCTCCTTCAGGAAAGCAATATGGCCACGAGTACAGTGCACAAAATACACAAACCGACCTTCCGTCCTCGCCGCCGAGGTACCACGCGAATTTCCCGAGTAAATGGTAATAAAAGTCCTCCCCCCGTCCCTTGAATGTCGATGCGCCAGCCGCCCGGTTAGAGGCTGAGAGCGCCGTAGCAATAAATATAATATCCCCTGATAATAATCATGATCAAAATGTTGATCCAGCCCGTCCCCAAATTGTTACTAATTTTGTGATCCCCAACGACGCCCTAAGCCGAGGTCCGTACCCCACAGGGGGTGCCCTTAGTGCGCTGTCGTTTAGTTTTAATATATATAATTTGCGCCCTGGCTGGAGGCTTTAAGATTAAAAACCTTAGGGCAGCCACAGGAATATCCGGTTAAGTAGCAACGACCTCTCTAGGTCTGCTAAGAGATGCCATAAATAAAAAAAAAAAATAAAAAAAACCACAGAGTCATTCTGCGCTCGAAGCTCGCTGCGGAAGGACGTGTGTTGCGCTGCTCTCGCTGTGCCCCGCTCTCCCGCTGCTGCTCTTTCGTGCCCGGTACGTTACGCTTGCGTAACGCTCTCGTAGTCGCCCCGACTACAACCGATCGTCTGTTTAATTTATTAATTAATTTAATCGAAAGACACCAGATCAAAAAAAGTGCCTTTTTCAAGGCAAGCGTTTCTTAACAGTTTGTTCAGAGAGTAGCTTCATTAGGCCCCTTCTGGGCAAAACCACAGTTTCGTGGTCCTCGGTGGAAACCTTACGGTGTTAACGAAACCGAGTGGGGTGTTGACCCAAACGCACCCGCCTAACCCCTTCAGGGGGAGGCAGTAAATTGGACGGGTCCCAGAGTTAACCGGCCTTGGGGGATCTCCTAGTCGGCTCTGGTGGCAGTTTTCCTTCCACAGCTACTCACCTAGTGTCTCTAGGGTGTGTCTACACCCTTCGCGCTAGACTGGAAAGGGCCCCCTTGCACAATAAGATTGGCAACGGGATCACAAGCTTAGGGCTCACCAATAGGTTACACATCCTCCCTGTCTGCACCCGACAATGAGGGAAACACATCCCCGGGCCAATCCACCCGGGGAGCTAGGTATAGGGAACGATAGGCAGAAATTAGTGGAGACGGCTCCAAAATTCCTCCCTACTAGGAACCCCCCCTTAACCGATATGGAGGACGCCCTTATTGTGGCGTTCTTCAGAAAGGTCCTTTTTAAGGACCCAGCATTTCTAGAACGGTATGGAGTACAACTCGCTGAACTAAAGAGCCAGCCTTCTGCTGGCATCGATAAGTTCAGCGATGTACTCGCGAACCAACAGGCGGAAGAGGACTTCCAGAGTCCCTCCCCTAGCCCGATCGTGTCAATGGACACTTCCGCACCTGCGGACAATCGCGCGCCAAGTCCGAGCAGCTCAGACTCCGAAGAGTCCAGCTCTTCCTTTTCGTCTTCTTCTTCTACCTCTGCCAAGCCAGGGGTCCTAACCTCTGGACCTGGCAAGAGGAAGAAGTCGAAGAGTAAGTCGGGCCAGGCAACCAAGATAGTGGCGTACGAGCCGCCCTCAACCCCTATCCCTTCTGCCCCCGTGGCATCCACCTCAGTGGCCCCTACCACGGCCCCCCCTACCGTTACTCCGTCACCGGTCCCGGCGTCTTCCACGCAAGACCAAGACGGTTTCACTGTCGTTTCTGCCTCTAAGAAGGCTTCCCGTCCTCCGCCCATTGTCATCCAGGACAAGGGTAAATGGACGGAAATCTCAAAATGGTGTGTTGATCAGCGGATCAACTTCACCAGCGCGGTCAGTACCCAACCGGGTATAAAAGTCACCGTTCCCACGGCTAACGATTTCAGGGAACTAACCAGGACACTTCGGGTGAGAGGCATCTCATACCACTCATATACCCTCCCCGAAGAGCGTCAGACGCGTGTGGTGATCCGTAGGATCCCCAGTGAGATTGCCACCGCTGACATTAAGTCGGACTTAGAGCGACAGGCTATTCCTGTTCTCGAAGTCCACAGGATGCACCGCTCTAGAGGCGGTGCACCATACGACATGATTCTTGTCGTATGCTCTCAGGTTGACGGGCATCACCCTATTTTCAAGATCGCTTCAATCTGTAGCCTTAAAGGCTTTGATATTCAGAAGCTGCACAAGTCCAGCATTATCGGACAGTGCCACCGGTGTCAACTATACGGTCACGCGCAGAAGAACTGCTTCGCGAAACCCAGGTGCGTCAAGTGCCTGGGTGAGCATGGCACTTCTGAATGCTCGCGACCGAAAGACCGTGCCCTCTGCACCGAACCTCCCAGTTGCGTTCTTTGCGGCCAACAAGGCCACCCAGCCAATTACCGTGGCTGCCCTAAGGCACCAAAATCGTCTTCCTCGAAATTGACCAAGCGTTACGACGCGAGGCAACAGAGAGATAACCAGGGGGGATTCTCCTCCTCTCTGACCCAACCTCCGCAACGACTGAGCCCTCAAAGGTCCAGTCCGTGGAACTATTTCAACCACCAGCAGGCCTTCCCTGCCTTCGGCCAATACATGGCTCCTCCCCCCCCTCAACCTCAACCCATCCCACGGTTGATGGACCCTCGCCTTCGCGCTCATAGCGCTCAGCATCAACAACAATCTACCGCCGCCGGTAGGAGCGCGCCTCTCGCGCCCCCAGTGGCCCGCGTGCCAGAGCCTGCTTCCAAAGCCGCTCCCCCTCTCAACACTCGCGCGCCTCCTCAACCCGCGGCCACTCCAGTGGTCGCATCACCTAACACCTTCGATGCGTTTAATGTGATCTCGAGCACATTTAACATCTTTATTTCGCCCCGCGCCAAGAAAATGGCCAGCGAAATAATTGTAGCCCGTAACTCCTGCGATCTATCGGAGATCCAGCGAATTTATCACGCGTATCCCGAGATCACGCAAGCCCTAGAGTCCATCGCGTATATGAACCATAATGTATAATACGGCCCCCGCGAGAACTAAACTCAGATCACTCAAGTTAGGCTTTTTCAATGCCAACGGCATTAGAGAACAACGCGACGAAATCGCTGTGTTCCTCCGCGACCATCGATTAGATATTCTCCTAGTACAGGAAACTTTCCTCAAGCCTTGTCATCGAGACCCGTCAATTGCGAACTATCGCGTAGTTCGCAAAAACAGGACTCGATGCCACAGGGGCGGCACCCTGATTTACTATAGGACTCCTCTCCATTGCATCCCGCTCGATGCTCCGACAACTCTCTCGTGTCTTGAAGTGCCTGCATGCAAATTAGCAATGTCAGGTCATCAACCGATTACGATAGTTTCGGCTTACATGCCGGGCACCGCGACCACGAACCTAGACGGTCTTCAACTGCTGTCTCGCGATCTTTCGATTCTTTTCGGCCTGAGTGAATCCGTTATCGTAGCGGGTGATCTCAACGCCAAACATCCGTCCTGGAACTGTAATACCACTACGTTTCGAGGCCAACATCTGTTTGACCTCACCGCCGTTTTAAATTTCGATATCATCGATCCGTTGAATCCTACTCATTACCCCCATATCCCCAGTCAATCCCCGGACATATTGGACATAGCGCTCCTAAAGAATATCAACCTACGGTTGGATTCGATAGAGGCGATGGACGAACTGACTTCTGACCACCGGCCGGTCGTCTTAAGACTGGCCCCTCGCGACGGACTCCTTGACCCTGACCAACCCCCCCTCACGAAAGTAGTCACGGACTGGCGGAAAGTAAGCGACCGACTGAAATCCACCACATCCCCGCTACTGGATTCTATCCCCGATCAGTTTGACTCGATCGCCGACACGACGGCCGCGATCGACTCACTCACGGAACACGTACAATCAGTCCTGAGCGATTGCTCGAGGCAGGTTCCGGGGATGGACCCCCATCGCCGAAAGCTGCCGGACGATGTGCGTGAACTGCTGACTGAGAAGAACGCGGCCACTCGTGCATACAGTGTCTTTCCCTGTGACGCTAACAAAGTCTTCATGCGCCAATTACAGAAATCTGTAAGGAAGCGAATGAAAGAACTGCGTGAGGCTAACTGGGACAAGATGCTGGGCGAACTAGAGCCCACTCATCTTGCCTTCTGGGAGCTTCAGAGGAAACTCAGATCCCCGCAAGTAGCTTCTATGCCCCCTCTGACACGACCCGACAGGACGATAGCATTCGACGACACCGACAAGGCTGAATGCCTGGCTGACACTCTCGAGACTCAGTGCTCGCCCAGCTCTCAACCAGTAGACCAAGCTCACCTCGCTGAGGTGGACGCTGAAGTCGAACGTAGGGCGAATCACCAACAGGGTGCTCCAGCTGTTCCCCGCTCACCTGATCATGCTAATGACCACCATCTTCAATGGCGCTCTTAGCAACAACATTTTTCCTCAAGCTTGGAAAAGTGCCACGGTCATCGGTATCCCGAAGCCCGGCAAACCTAAGACCGAACCTTCCAGTTACCGACCCATCAGTCTGCTCAACGTCTTCGGCAAAGTCTATGAGAGGCTTATTTATAAGCGTCTCAGAGACTATGCCGAGACGAAGGGCCTCATCCCAAACGAACAGTTCGGGTTCAGATCCCAACATTCGTGCGTACAACAGGTCCACCGTATCGTCGAGCATATAAGCGCTGGCTTCCAGCGCGGGCTCATGACGGGTGCTGTGTTCTTCGACATTGCGAAAGCGTTCGACAAAGTCTGGCGGCACAACGGCTTAATATATAAGCTCTACAAACTCGGTGTGCCCGATCGTCTCGTGCTCATCTTACGAGACTTTTTGTCGGACCGCACCTTCCACTATCGCATCGAGGGTGCGCTATCCTCCCCCCATCCGCTCCGCGCAGGCGTCCCTCAGGGCGCTGTGCTGGCACCGCTGATATTCACTATATTCACTACTGATATCCCCAAATGTAGAAAGGCGCAGTTAGCTCTGTTCGCAGACGACACGGCCATCTACTACTCCGGCCTCAGGCAAGACAATATCGCCCGCATCCTTCAGGCCGAAGTCAACAGACTCGCGGCCTGGTTCAGGAAGTGGAGGATCGAAGTCAACCCTGATAAGAGCCAGGGGGTCCTATTCTGTAGGCCCCGGCGATCACCCGCCCTCCCCCAACCGATCACCATGTTCGGCAAGCCTATCCCTTGGGAGAAGCGAGCCAAATATCTCGGTGTGGTCTTAGACCATCACATGACGTACGGCGAGCACATAAAACAGGTGCGCTCGCGCGCCAGTTTTGCTCTCGGCAGACTACACTCCGTACTCAACCCGCGCAGCAAGTTGTCCCTTAAGTGCAAATTGCGTATTTACACCGCGTGCATTCGACCGATCATGACTTACGCCTGCGTAGTCTTCGCTCACGCAAAGTCGTATCACATTCATAAGATGCAGACGGTTCAAAACCGATTTCTCCGTAGAATTACGAAGGCTCCTTGGTTCGTTCGGAACGAACAACTTCACGTAGACCTTAAGATTAAAAACCTTAGGGCAGCCACAGAAATATCCGGTTAAGTAGCAACGACCTCTCTAGGTCTACTACGAGATGCCATACATAAAAAAAAAAAAAACCACAGAGTAAATTTATTTATAGGTGTGCCATGTGCAGTCAACTCAGTCAACTGCAGTCAGGCTCATCAGCTGCAGAGTACATTTTGTAAATATAGAAGATCAGCTCATCAGCTGTGGTGGTGTCAGTCGTTCATAAAAACGATTCTGATGCCGTATCCGTAGAGAGAAAATTCCAAATATTCCATATTCTTTCATAGTAATGGAAGCAGAGTCGAAGATAAGTTTAGTGTGTTTTTCTTGGTGGGTGCAGCGTGCACCTAGCGCTACTCGCTAGGTGCTCGCTAGTCGCTTTCTATACAATACAACTGTGTCGATTGTACAAGTGGTATCGTTAGGTCTGCAAAAAAAAATGGGTTTGGCGAAAATTCTGTCTGTGTCGTTTTGTCAGTATTGTAGTGATTTCATAAAAGTGTAGGTAAATGTCTTAGGTTTGCTAGTCACTCACTGTCTCATAAGTTGTTGGCTGACTGTTGCATTACAAAGTTCTATGTTAATTTTAATGAAGTTTAATAAATATACTCAATTAAAATGGTAACATGGTATCCTTAATGCTTTCCAATTCCCAAAAGCAAGAAGCTTTCAAAGAAACAAATATGTTTGTTTTGTTTTCTATAACAATAAGTCTGTTACCGTCAGATTATATCAAAGGTGATAACCCCGAGTTGAGCAGAGTCTTGAGCCACGTTGAAGTTTAAGTAACATCAATGGGTTGTTTGTATTTTGTTGTGGTATTATTGATTTAGTTTTCTGAATACACGCAAATTCTTCTGTTACTATCAGTATTTTCAAAATTTGATTGGTGGTAGATAGCAAATCATCATTTATTATTTGTATGTAATACCTGTCTTCTATGTTACAAAATGTTAGGGATTTGTTACAGGATTTGTTAATTTCAGGGATTTGTTACACCAAATGATTGATAACCTGTTGTAGTTGTTGTTAAATTACATGATTGATTAATAAATAAATGGTGCTTGTTAGTTGTTACTAGTTAGTAATGTAGACGTTGATACCGTTCCATCCATTGTTAGGTTGATAAGATAGAGAAGTGTTTTTGAGAAATTGTTTAGCTTTTTTGAGTTTTTTATGTTAGTGTTTTTTTTTTACTCTGCATGGTGCAGAATAAAAAATCATCCAGTCTGTAGATCATCCTAGTCTAGGCCCTTGAAATCCGTTGATTATTCACCATACATACAACTGCAGTATGTTTTTGTTAAAGGCCCCAATTGGGTTTGTTAAAAGTTAATTGGGGAAGTCCGGTTACTCTGCCATTCAGAGAAAAAAAAACTTTCATCAATTTATCCCTTCATTGGGCATGGTGTGTGGGTTCTACTGAGTTTTATAAACCTAGTAGGATCTTTTTATTTAGGTATGAGATTCATCATCATCATTTCAAACGAAAAACACTGCTGGACATAGGCCTCCCACAAGTACCGCCAGTTCGACTGATTCTGTGGTTCCCGCATCCAGAGGAGATGAGATTAAAATACTATTTTTTTAAATATTTATTTATTATGTGTATAAAAATCAATGTGGGAAATATACTCTTGCTGTAAGTGTACAGTGGGCTAAATGAAATGAGGGTCAGTGGGTCATCTTAGGGGCGGATGAGCTCTATGCGGGAAATAATCTACATGTTGGAGAGTGCTGGTCCAGAATGGTACCAAACAGGAATATTTTTACCTACCTACCTACTAGGAGTTATTTCTAAATACTTTTTCGATCGGTAAATCATGTATCTGGTGTTGGAAGTTGCAGGAAAGAATACTGATGAACAATTACCAGAAACTACTCCCAGAAACCCATTTGACCAAGAAATTAAAACTTTACAGGACTTTTTAGATGAGTTACCAAAAAATGCCTTCACATTATTGTAGGATGAAATAAAGCTTATTTGTTTAAAGCATGAATCTAATTTTTATTACAATTCTGACAAGTTGTAGAAAATCAGAATAATCAAACATGACGTTAACTGAGCTATGACATACAAAAGAATATAAAATCTATGAGATCAAATGAGTCTGTAACATTCCTCCCGGCCTTAGTCCATTTGCTCTATGAGACGATGCGGCGGGCGTATCGTCCTCTTGCTACGCCTCAACACCTGTGTCTGCTCGAGTGTTCGCGGCGAGTACGAAACGGCTTCAATCGGAGGTTGACTGATTGGAGTTGAACTGGCATGAGGTAGTACAACAAGCGGTGTGGAAAGAGTCGATGCGTCCGCCGGTGACGATGGTTCCATCGCAATGTCTCGCTCGTTGGTTGGTGACTGAGATCCACTCGCGTTGCGGCGTATTTGGTCGGCGTGTCTGCGCTTCAGGACTCCATCTGGAGTTCTAACCACATAAGAATACCTGTGCTTCCTTTCCTCAATAATAGCCGGTTTCCACTTATTTTCCAGTTTGGTACGGATGTACACTGCTTCCCCATTCTGGAAATTCGGAGTCTTTTGTTCAGATTGAATATTAGCTTGTATGTTTTTATAGCGTAACGTCCTTCTCATATTTGGCCTCACATTATCGAGTAAGCAGTTTAGCTGTCTGCCGAACATCATTTGGGCTGGTGATTTTCCTGTGGTAGTATGCGGTGTGTTACGATAAGAAAAGAGAAAGTTTTGAAGCCTCCGTTTTGGGTTGACTCTGTCTGCTTCACTTGAAGCCATTCTTGTTTTAAAAGTTCGTACGAGTCGTTCGGCCAATCCATTGGTTCTTGGATGGTAGGGTGAAGACGTCATGTGCACTATACCCTTCGACTTACAATACGCTCGAAAGTCTTTGGAAGTAAATTGAGGTCCATTATCGGAGACAATAATTTGAGGCAATCCAAATGTAGTAAAAATACCATCTAATTTCTCGCATAATGTTCTGGTGGTTATCTTTGCCATAGGTTTAATTTCTATCCATTTTGATAAGGCGTCTGCGAGTACCAGCCAATACTTGCCCTCAAAGGGCCCAGCAAAGTCGACGTGAATTCTTTCCCATACCTTTTCTGGAATCGACCAAGAATATACGGGTAATTCTGGGTTGTTGGGTCTATTTTCCTGGCATTTTTGAATTTTTTTTACAAAATTGTCAATGTCTTCTTCGAGTGTTGGCCACCATACATAGAAGCGCGCAAGAGCTCTCATTGCAGAAGTTCCAGGATGGCCAATGTGCAAATAACGCAATACTGTATTTCTTAATTTATTCGGTACAAAACCCTACCTTGCCATATGATGATCTTGTTCTCTATACAGGAAAAGTTTTTATCCACTGCGCAAATTTTGACAAATTAAACTTAAACGAATTTTATTAAACATATATTTTTTATTTTGATACGTCTTAGTACAAAAAACAAAAAATATCGTTAACGAAAGATGTTTATTTTAAAAGTGGTTGTATGGCTACCCGGCGGCGCGCGGCAAAGCGTAACGCGCTAAAGTACCCACCTATCAGCTGTGCGCTCGCTCGATTCGCCGGCGTAGGTTTTTACGTGGGTTACAATGTACTGATCGCTAATTTTATCAGGTTTGAACTAGACTTTTTTATGTTTAGACCGTGACCTGAAGTTATTTGCAGAGTAATTCCAAATTTTCCTTCATACTTTAACGGGCTTAGGATGGCTTCTTCGATTTCGATCGCCAGTCGGGGTCTTCCAGACCCTCGTGCATGATTCGGGGTTCTGAACTGTCCGTGATCAAGCAGCCTTTGAGTGGCCGCTAAATAGTCCTTTCATTAGGGACCGCGGGGTTAAGGATTCCATGGGCTCGCATTCGAGGTATGCTCTCCGTCGCATACATTCTGCGAGCTGCTCGCAAACTTTTATCACTCAGTACATACACTCGCACCATCTCGTAAAACTCGCGGTTACTGAAGTCCGACATCGTGACCGGTAGCACGACACACGTGCGGCGCGGCGCTTGCGCGGGAAAGCGATTAGACGCGACGTCACATGACAGCGCGTGCGATGAGTGAACTGTCGGCCGGCGCGCGCCCGGCGCGCCCTGCCGCCCCCTGCCTCCCGGGAGCCGTGCAAGACCGCCGCTTGCGCCGGCCGCCGCGCTCGCCCATTGATATTATTACGAATAGATTGTGTCCATATTTTGCTGATTTAAAGTAGGATAAAAAATTTAAAAAAAGTATTGAATAAATAATGGAAATGTGTTCTATTACTGATATTGAACCACCAAAAAAAATTTGCGCACTGTTAAAAACTTTTCCTGTAGATAGTTCACTGCGTTTTCTGATAAACGGTTTCAGATCGGTCTGTGAACAGTCAAACAAGTCGGTTTTGATTAATTGCAGGACTTGCTTCAGCGTGGCATCGTGTTTTGTTTCTTCTCTGATATTCTCTTCACTTAAGGCCAAGTCATTCATTTTATTATGCTGTAACAATTCAGTGATTTTGCATATCGATAACTCTGGGTCATTCGGCTGTTCAGCGCTATTTGGCATTCTGGATAGGTAATCAGCAATAATGTTATGTTCCCCTTTCCTATAAATGATGTCATAATCATAATTTCCAATAACGAGTGCCCACCTCACAAGTCTATTATTGGCAATTTTTGGGAGATTTCGTTGTGGGCCCAATATGTGAATAAGTGGTTTGTGGTCAGTTACAAGTGTGAATTTTGTGCCTCTGAGATACTGGTCGAATTTTTGAATGCCATAGAATATTGCTAATGCCTCGCGATCTATAACAGAATATTTGCTTTCAGCCGGTTTCAGTTTTCTTGAGCCAAATGCAATAGGCTGTTCGATATCTTTATCCTTGTGGTATAAGACTGCGCCTACTCCTTTCTCTGAGGCGTCACAGGAGAGGAAAAGGGGTCGATTTTCGTCAAATGACAAGCGATTTAGATCTTACTATTAATCTCTTACTATAAATACTTCGTTTTCATAATCAGTCCATTGCCATTTTCGGCGATCACCTGTTAGCTCATGTAAATCGGCGCATTCACTATGTAGGTGTGGAATAAACCGTTCGTAGAAATTAATGAGTCCTAAGAACGCCCTGAGTTCTTTCGTATTTGTTGGCGGTGGTGCCTTCGAAATTGCTTCTATTTTAGATTTTGTTGGTCGCACTCCATTTTTGTCGATAATATGTCCTAAATACTCGATTTCTGGCCGTAAGAAAGTGCACTTTTTTAGATTTACTTTCAGTCCGGCTTGTTTCAATTTATTGAAAACCATTGAGAGGGTCCGTATATGTTCTTTGTCATTTTTGCCAGTAATGGCAATATCATCAAAAAACACAGCGACGTTTGATATACCATCAAGGAGTTTGTCTAGGAAATGTTGGAAAATAGAGGGCGCTGTTGCAATACCAAAGGGCATTCTGTTGTAGACAAAGTATCCTTTGTGGGTTGATATCGTTAGGTACTTTTTCGATTGAGGCGTTATTTCAAACTGCAGATAAGCATCCTTAAGGTAAATTTTCGAGTATTTATCCCCATGTGCCAGACGTTGTCTTAACTGATCAAAAAGAGGCACGGGATGGGTATGCTTGATAAGTACCGGATTAATCGTTGTTCGGTAGTCGCCACATATCCGTACTTGGCCAGTTGGTTTCAGAACATTGACTGTGGGTGTGGCCCATTCTAAAGGTGTCATGTTGGGGTCCACTTCTGTTATTATTCCTTCGCGCTGAAGCCGTTCTAATTCTATTTCAATATTTTTGCGTATGCTAAACTTGATGGGACGTGCCGGCAGATGTTTTGCTTCACTGCCAGGTTTGATGTGGATGTTCACTTGATAATTCTTCACCTTTCCTAATTTATTGTCAAATAGGTCAGTGTAGGTCGCTAGCATGAGATCCAGTGATGTGTCTGTGGAACGTTTGATAGAGTACACAGACTTCGGAAAAGTCATATCGTACATTTCGCTCCATTGTAACCCGAAAAGCATAGGATCTGCCTTGTCCATGACTACAACAGGTAAAATTTTTGTATGTTGTCTACGCCAACTGTTACGTCTGTTATACCTTTTGCTTTCCGTTTAAAATTGCAATAAGCTTGTAGTTTGGGTCCCTTCAACAATGTTGGAGCTCCAATCTTTTTCCACATTTTAGTAGAAATTATTGAGTAGATTGATCCAGGGTCCCAGTCCATCGTGCATTTTACACTATTAATGGTAACGTCAATTTTCTTGCATCGAGATGTTTTCTTGTTTATGCTGTAGACAGGGTTGGGCTCACTATTACTTTCTTCCGCGGAGGAGTCAGAGTGCAACGATGTCGTTGATGAGGCTTCGGATGTCTCTGTTCGATTGTTAAGTTTCTGTAGTTTGTTGTGTTTGTCAGTCTTGATTTTGCGTTGTGAGTGTCTAGGTTGTGACAGTAAATATGCTCTACCTGATTTAATACATACGCTTTCGTAATGTCCTGTTATACCACATGCTTTACATTGGTAGAATTTAGCTGTGCAGTGCTCGTAATCATGTATGTCACGCTTTCCGCATCGTCTGCATTGGTCTGGTCGCAACTTCCTGGGTGTTTCGTTGTTGATCGTAGTAATAGTACGTTTGCCTTGCTTCTTCTGTTTGATCCTTATAGTCATTGTGTTTGCTACTTTGGGTTATATTGTCGTTCTCTGCGATTTCGCGTAACTGGGCCACTGCAAATATTTCTGCGAATGTTATCTCTCTCATTTTGCCACCTTCTGTGACTTCGCGTAGTTCAGGCCATCTTTGTTTTAAATCTACCTCCAGCTGTATATGGTTCAAACCGGTTGCAAACCGATCACGGAGCTGTCTCTCCAGCAAAGTCCCTTCATAGCCGCAGTCAATTGAAAGTTCCTTTAGTCTATTAGAATAATGTTCCATTGTCTCGTCGGTTTCTCTGGTAGAGTTCCAAAAATCAATTAGGCCTTTGTATCGCGTTTTCTTATAACTAAATAAATCTAATAATTTTGTTTTTATATCGTTGTATGTCGCTGTGTGAAAGTCAGGAGTTAACGCTACCTTCAGCTCGTGGTATATCTCAGGTGTAATGCAGTTTATGAGTAGGTCTTTTTGAATACTAATAGTCTCTTCACCCCATATTCGGCATTTAGCTTCAAACAGATCCACAAAGTTTTCTGCGGTGGTTGTGGCAGGGTTAAACTTGTCGCACTTGAAGTGTTTCACAATGTTTTGTTTCGATGTACAAGGTGCTGCGTTATCGTCGTTGTTTGTCAAGCCGTTGTTAGGGGTTGCTGTTGTACCAGTTGTTGTAGGAGAAATGTTAATACCTTCTGTTGTTCTTGTTGCGCGGTAAGGAAGGCAGCGAATTGTTCAGCGTTCATGTTGTTTATCTACTGAACAATACAATTTGCCTCGTCGCCAAAGAAATAAAGCTTATTTGTTTAAAGCATGAATCTAATTTTTATTACAATTCTGACAAGTTGTAGAAAATCAGAATGATCAAACATGACGTTAACTGAGCTATGACATACAAAAGAATATAAAATCTATGAGATCAAATGAGTCTGTAACATAGGAAAAGGACAACACAGACATATAATATACAACCAGACATTTTATCTAAACACCGACTTTATTAAATGCATACAGACTATTGAGTTCAAAAACAAAAAAGCACAATCTATTGCCACTTTTACAGACACTAACCATACAAAAAATAGCTTTATTTAAACCGATGAAAGATTTATGTGATATCTGTAATGGATACAAGTTAGGTCATATTACCAAAGAAACTTATGAAGAGCACGTAACTAAAAAGAACGAAGCGGGAATGGAAAAGAATCTGATATAGAAAAAAAGGAATTTGTCTTTACTGCAGATTTCAAAGCAGTTTTTTTAGCGCCGCGGTCCAATGTGTCATCAAATTACTACAAGACAACCTTGTAGAAGGTGGGTGTACGTCTATGTATCAAGACAAAAAAGGAATTTGTCTTTACTGCAGTTCTTTTAGCGCCGCACAGTGGGTCGAAACGATGATTTTAGTGACTTAGGGATCAACTTTGTTTTTTTAGGGTTCCGTAGTAAACAAGGAACCCTTATAGTTTCGCCATGTCCGTCTGTCTGTCTGTCCGTCCGTCCGTCTGTCCCCGGCTTAGCTCAGAGACGCTAAGTCCTAGAAAGCTGTAATTTGGCATGGGTGTACATATTAATCACGTCGAGAAAGTCATAGAATAAAATCATGAAAAGCATTTTTTTTTAGGGTACCTCCCTTGCACGTAAAACGGGGATGATATATTTTTTTCTCGTCTAATACATGGTGTGGGGTATCGTTGGATAGGCCGTTCAAACATTGTGGGTCTGTGAAAAACATTTTTCAATTCTGAGATACGTTTGCGTAATATTAAGCTTTAGTGCTATTTTTTGTTAGAGTCAAGTCCCCCCCCCCTGCCAGCTAAATGGTTGGTTTTGGGTATGTGAAAAAAATCATGGCAGTAGCATATATAACGAAATTAAAAGGAAAACTATCACAGCTAAGGAGGGTTTACAAGTTAACGAGTAATCGTCGACCAACTTAAATTTGCAGTTGAAGAATTGATCGTAGCGTATATAAATGTATGGGAGAGCATGTTTTTCAACTACAATGTTAAGTTTGTTTTTGGGATGAATTCATCCAACTACGGAACCCTTCATTGTGCGTGGTCCGACACGTACTTGGCCGGTTTTTAATTTTTTCTTTATGCGGATCGATAGATCTCATTATCCTCAATAACAATGGTTTTGATGCTTTTTTTCCTAAACTTGCTCCTTTAGGTGGAAAAATGCATGTTGTTATTTTTTGTATGGAGCGGATCAAATTAAATTAACTTCCTACTAAGTAGCGAGTGCTCCCGCTTTGAAACTATATTTTTCTTAAAGCTTGCCCAGTCTACTATCATTTGATGCTATGAACATTTGCATAAAGTTGCAACACTGCCAAATAAATGAATCGAAAAAAATTAAAAAATACATTGAATAATTTTTATTTTCTCAAGTTCTTTTAAGTTAAAATTGATGTGGAATAGTAAGTAAAAGCACTTAACACGTTGGCGGACAGTACTATCTCTCTAGTTGCAGCTACTGAGACACTACTTATTTTCATACATTGCCCACGGGCGTAGTGTCACAACGCATGTTTAAAAAACCATATGTTATGACAGAACGAATATAGGCGTAAACGTCGTAAGGCGTTCTGTCACATAGAATATTTTTATTTGTAGGTATATGACAGTACGGTCTTAGGCGTATACGCTTATATCCGTAGTGTCATATAATATGTTGCAAAATACTATGCGTTGTGCACTTACGCCTTCAGGCGTCAGTGTTGTGTGCGATAGAAAGGTAGTAAAAAGTAGATTTAATAAGGCAAAACGTAGTTTTATTTAAGAAACAACATAATCAATTTACAGTTAACTTAACAGTTACTTCTATGTAATTATTACAATGGCACAAAACTTAAAGTAAACTAAACGCAAATCAAATCTTCTTAAATTAACATTATTATAATTATAATCAGTCTTATACTTTGTACGGAAGGAACTGGATATCACAATCAGTTATATTCTAATCAGTTTTATTGTTATAATTTAATCAACTTATTAAACAATAAGATATAAAATGACGAGTATAATGAATACAGATTTTGGAATCAGTACTACTGATTCTGAAATATTTATTCATCAGTCCTTATACTTTCATGGTAAATTTCGAAGCAAGATGGGCATAATGGAGGTTTATCTGGACATCCTTTACAGCGATAGCTCGTTTTCCTTCGAATTTTGTTTTTGGTACAAACTTTGCACTTTAGGAAGGCAAACTTTTTCTTTACTCCAGGTCGAGACGGTACTTGCTCTGGCCAGTGACCACTCATTAAATTTTCAGTTACAGAAATGTTTTCCGGCTGAGGAGCATATGAAGTACTAGGTCGGAAGCGCCTGTTATCATGAATGCTGTTTTTATTGATCATGTCTATTCCTTTTATTTTCAGATTACTGATCCCAATCATTACCTTAATCAATTCCTCTCGGTAGTTCACGTAATGATATGAGTGGACATTGTTTTTCTTATATTTTTTGAATATGAAGTATGCATTCCACACCGCAATATCCAGGAAGTGAAACAGTACCTTTTTATACCACCTTATCGTTTTCCGAGGACATGAGTAGTAGGATACCATTTGATCGGACCTATCAATACCGGACATATATCGGTTATAAAGTTCAACTTCTGCAGGTTTCAATCTGGTCTTGCCAAATCTATTTCTCACTTCCACAATCGAAGGGTGTATCTTAGTGGTAATCATCGAGACTGGACGTTTGTCCTTCCACTTCGAAACATACACTTGGTCCTTGCGTGCCCACACGTGGTCACCTTTCTTCAGCTTTTTCTTTACAATGGTTTTAGGATTTTCTTTACGATTTGAACGCAAGGTACCGGTACAATGAGTTTTCAGGTCAACCAATTTCTGTGATAATTTCACAGAATTATAGAAATTATCCATGAAAAGATGATGTCCGCGTAGCAAGTATGGACGCATTAACCTCATAACAAGCTTTTCTGTTTTAGACTCAGACTCACCCATGTCTGATGTCGTCGCTTCCTTTCCCGAATACATCTTTACATTTAGCACATAGCCATCGTATGTAGTTAGCTCATAGAATTTGATGCCGTAGCGAGCTTTTTTCGACTTGATGTATTGGCGAAAGATCAATCGACCCCGAAACAGAAGAAGCGACTCATCCAGTGACAGCTCTTCACCAGCATTGTAAATTTTACGAAAGTTTAGTGTCAACATATCAATGAATTTCACAATCTTATTTTCTCCCTTTGCATCTAATTCCGATGCACAGATGCAGCGCAAAATTTGCTCATATCGTCGTCCTGACATTATAAAGCTAAATATGGGATGATAATATAGTGCATCGGATAATGAAAAGAGACTTCTTTGTTTAGGACATTTAATGTGACCCTTGAGAAGGGTAATCCCAAGAAATTTCATCAGTTCCTCACAGTTGGTTTCACGGGGCCTATTTGTGTTGCATAGAGCGTTTCCGTAATTGTTGGTACAGTTTACCAGATATTCTATGTAACTTTGTGGGAATACAAGATGGAAAAAGTCAATAACATGGTTCATGCTATCAACATTTACAGTTACACCACATTGAGAGGTATCAAAATTAAAATCGGGTATATCCTTTACCGTTTGAGACCATAATTCCTCTATAACAGGTGTGTCTGATCTCCTAGAAATAACACTGACAGGGTTTAGCTGATCAGAGGGCCCTAGTGACATGTCAGGGTATTCTTCGTCATTCGAAGGCAGACCAGTTATCAATGGAACAGGTTCTTGTATTAGGTCTACAGGGTCATCAGTATTTCGTGTGAGCTCAATATTTTCACGATTTACGTCGAGTTGAGTCGAGTCAGAACATGATGTTTTGTTAGCATCATCATCTGCATCACTAGGCGAAGAGGATGTTGACTCACCAGATGATATAGTAGCTGTAATCTGTCGTATGCGTCTTGTTTTTGAGGCCTGAGTTTCATCCTCTGAACTCGTGGATTCGGCACGGGATGGTTGATATTCATCGTCAGATCCATAGTCGCCATCTTCAGCAAATGGGTTTTGACTCGATTCAGGGGTAGAAAGAAGCTGCATCAAATAGGTCTTGAAGTCGTTTTTGTTCTTTTTCAAACGAGTCTCGAGAAGACATCTGCAAAAATATTCGTTACAAATTTAGTACGACAAAATCGTATTCACAACAAACATTAGCAACGTAAATACGTTGTTTACATATGCAACTACACTAGAATTAGTATTTAGTATGCATAAAACAATAAAATTACTTTGAAAACCAATAGTACTCACTTTCTAAATAACAATTGCGCGCGAAAACATGTAGAGACACGCAGGATCACCGACGCGGCGCAGTACTCGACTGATCGTATGTAACTACGACGCCCACGAGCGTAGTGTGCGTAGGGAGGGGACTATAAAAACATGAAAGTGTGCGTGGAAGTACTTTCTTTGACGAATTTTTGAAAATAGTGTAGTGACAGTACGAAAGTCGTAATTATACCTGTGGTGACAGTACAACATGCCGTTCTTTATGATAGTATGGAAAATCGGTCGTCGTGTGGCGTACTGATTTTATGGAAGTAAAAACTCAGACGACGACGACAGGCGTACTGTCCTATCACTTTTAGCTACCTAGACGCCTGTGGTCGTTACTGTCCGCCAACGTGTTAACAATTCACATAATTACTTAACAACAAACGGCAATATGAGGTTCGTTATTAGCTTAAATTTACTTATTACGTATTACTTAAAAATGTGGATATCATTTATCTATAAATTTCTATTTGTGTTTAATGACTGTAATTAGCTTGACTTTTTACTTTATAAAAAACAATGTTTTTCACTTTTAGTCATTACTTTAATGTTAATGAGGGTAGTAGAAAAATTAGTAAACATTTGATTGTCACTGGAAGTATAAAATGACCATATTTATTATACATGGTGTTTGGTGCATCGTGTGCCAAATTGAAATGGTCGAATGAAGGAGTCATCCGCTAGCCTTTTAGACCCTTTAACACCCCTCATGCTCTGTGGATTTTTTTTTATCGACTTTTTATTGTTTTCCAAAAAAAAGACCCAAATTTTACATTCAAATACAGATTTAAAAAAAATATAAGGAACTCTGAACTTTAATTTTATTTCGATGTGTATTGTTTAAGAATACTTTTAAATACAAAATTAGTGATATTAGTCACCTAGTTCTTTTTTAATTCACTCGCAAAGGTAAAACTTAAATTAAAGCTGTACATGTTACAGCTGTTTATAAGGCTACAAAAAAAAAACAAAAGCGACCGGGATCTTCCAACTCCCTCATTAATTCTCCAGTCTATCCTCTTTCTAATGATGTGCCACATGCCATAAAAGTATTTTAACAACTTTGTGAATTCGCTAGAATTGTGAATCAAGTCACCTAAGGCTAATATTCAAAATTATGATTTAAAAAAAAATCTCTTAAATGATACCTGTCAAACCTATAAATCTGCTATCTCATTCGGTAAATTCGTGTCTCATATCTGTGTATCTTTCGTGGGATTTACTTGAAATAAAAAAACAAAATTGCATTTTTAACATTTATTTAATCATTGTTACAAATCTTGCTCAAATTGTTGGCCTCTGTTGCGAATGCAGGCCCGACACCTGTTTCGTATTTCAACAGTTGTTGTACGAAGTCGTATTTCCTCCTTAATAGTATTGAATGCCGCTTCTATGCGTTGGACTAATACCTCCCTAGTTGGAACCTCCGTGGCATATACCAACTCTTTGGCACGTCCCCAGACATAAAAGTCTAACGGAGTTAGATCTGCGGAACGTGGCGGCCATGGAATAGGGCCATCGCGTCCAATCCATGCATTGGGGAACACATTGTCGAGATATTCCCTCACAGTCAATCGCCAATGCGCGGGACAGCCGTCATTTTGAAATACAATGGGCACACGTTCATTAAATACGGGCACATCGGTCACTAATTCGGGCAGGTCATTTTGTAGGAATTCCAGGTAGTCTTCGCCATTGAGATTATCGGGCAGGTAATGCGGTCCAATTACCTGATTCCCAATCACTCCTGCCCAAACGTTTACACTAAACCTTCTTTGAGAAGATTTCTGTCTTTTAACACGTGGGTTTTGCGTTTTCGTTGTCCAGTGGTGCAAATTGTGTAAATTGAGGATCCCATCCTTGGTAAATTTGGATTCATCCGTCCACAGTATTCTTTTTAAAAAATCATGATCATCCACATCCGTGTGTAAAAGAAACCGACAAAAAGCCACTCGTCTCTCAAAGTCGCCACCCTCAAGACCTGCAACAAACAAAAAACTCTTTTAAATTTCTCTTGGGCAATACGTAATTGCACAAGAAAGGACCCGGTGTTCGTGCTAATAGATTCACTACCTGGAAGTGACGCCATACCATACCCATTACCTGCTAAACAAAGGCAAGGTCAAACAAAGCTTGCACGGGTTTAAAGTTAGTTTAAAATTACGTACCTTGCACCGGAGTGTAGTGGAATGGATGCTTTTTGTTTTGACGAAGTACTTTCCACACTTTCCATATTGAAATATCAAGATGTGATGCCACATTTCTAATGCTTCTTGTAGGGTCTTCCTCAAAAAGTGCCAGTATTCTCTCGTGTACTTCAACATTATGTCGCACAATATGGCCCCTTGGTTCATTAAAAGTAACACTGCCAGTCTCGCGTATGCGTCGGTATGTGTCTTGGAAGACTCTGCGGCCAGGTAATCGTCTACCAGGAAAGCGTTCCTGGTAAAGTCGTTGCGCTGCACGAGCGACGCCATTAGCGGCTCCGTAAGCCATCATGATGTCTGCATATTCTTCGTTAGAGAATGTCGCCATTGCAATAACAAAAAACTCAAAGTTTAACAATAACAACAAAAATTAAACAAATGTAACAAGAACCAGCAAAACTTAACGATAACAAAGTAATAAAAGAATCGCGGAGTATGGTGAACTAGCACACACGTTAGGTAGCAGAGGCAGTCATGTCTCGACTAAAAAAATGGCGGGTCGGGCGGCGCGATTTGTTCAAACCGATTTAAGGTATGCAAGAAAGAGATAGAAGATACATTTTACTGTGAAAGAGTGAGAAAACAAATTTTACCTCTTTCTCAAGTAACAGTTCCGCAATAAATATTTTTTCATTAGAATTTGGAATGTAGTTTTATGTGACTTGATTCACAATTCTAGCGAATTCACAAAGTTGTTAAAATACTTTTATGGCATGTGGCACATCATTAGAAAGAGGATAGACTGGAGAATTAATGAGGGAGTTTGAAGATCCCGGTCGCTTTTGTTTTTTTTTTTGTAGCCTTATAAACAGCTGTAACATGTACAGCTTTAATTTAAGTTTTACCTTTGCGAGTGAATTAAAAAAGAACTAGGTGACTAATATCACTAATTTTGTATTTAAAAGTATTCTTAAACAATACACATCGAAATAAAATTAAAGTTCAGAGTTCCTTATATTTTTTTTAAATCTGTATTTGAATGTAAAATTTGGGTCTTTTTTTTGGAAAACAATAAAAAGTCGATAAAAAGAAATCCACAGAGCATGAGGGGTGTTAAGGGGTCTGAAAGGCTAGCGGATGACCCCTTCAGTCGACCATTTTAATTTGGCACACGATGCACCAAATTGGGATTGTGATCGTCCCTTTTCGTTATAATGGAAAATTTAGTTAACAATTTAGATTTATTTATGATTTTAAGAGAGTGTCAGATAGTAAAAAACTCTACGAAAACCTACAAAATAAAATAAACGTGACGCAAGAGAACAGTGCTAAGCTCCAAAAATTCTGTACGCGCTTTTGTTCAAATTTAAGTGCAAGATGGGAACGAAGTAGTCGCACGTTAGCACCGTTTTTAAGAAGAAATGGTGATGGGTTAGAAAGTGCGATAAACTGGCCCGAAGGAAGTAATACCTGAAACTGTGAACTCTGAACAGGAAAGGCTCGAGATTTGTGATATTGAAGATGTTGAAAATCTACCACCATCTGCTACAGAAGCTTCAACATCTACATTTACACCTCGAAAACCTATCGAAGAATTGGGCTCCAGGCAAAAACGAAGACGTGTTGATCAAATAAACCAATCGCTTTCGTTATCTCCGGATGAAGTGAAAGCTACTACAATTGCTAGTTTAAGAAGCACTGGAAATGAGGATGTAGGAAAAATAATGAACCATTTGCTAAATCACCCCGAAGATCTAGAAAAACTTAAGCAGTGTTTAAGTGCAAATAATGCAAACAGTAGTACATATTCACCCGATAAGGCACTGGCTTTATTAGTTTCACTTAAATTAAGTAAGTGGCAATATATAAGCCTAACACTCAGTTGCAGAAACGATCTTTAAATTTTAAAGACTACATTAAACACTAATGTAGCATTAAATCATTGCACAAAACCATTTTTTATTTTATTTTAATGCTCCATTAAATTTAACTAATGAAATGTCAAACCTAATGAAACCGGCCATTTTAAACACTTTTACGTTGCACGTAACTTCATTAGCGCCCATTAGCAGGTGGTGAACTTTAAGTTTGACATTTCAGATTTTTTAATTTTAATGGGCCGAAAAGCATCCATTAAGAGCGACATTAGTGTTTTCTACGGTACTTGAATGCATTTCTGTAATTGAAAGATGTCTTTAACCAGTCTTTCGTCATTATCTGATTCTCATTTAGTAGATTTACCTCGCCGTCGAATCCCAGACCGAGTGAATTCATTTTTAAAACATGATGGAAAAGAGTTTCGTGTAAGGTATAGAATTTCCAAGGAGGCAGTTCTTCAAATTTGTAACCTATTTGATTAAGATTTAGAACCAGTGACGCAAAGAAATAAATCCATTAATGGCCTGACACAGCTTTTAATATGTTTGAGATTTTTCGCCACTGGATCTTTCCAGCAAGTAGGTATTGGGTGATTTAATAAACATAAATAAATCAACAGTTTGTCGGAAAAAGGTTGGGTCGGGTTGTTTGTCAGTTTGTTTATACAAAAAGTATCCCGTGAGCTAGCAAAATTAAGCCACCTCTATATTAAAATGCCAGACCAGACGGAACTACGTAGAGTTGCAGGTTTTTATAAAATTGATGGATTTCCACGTGTGGCAGGAGCTTTAGACTGCACACATGTTAAAATTATTAGATTAAGGGGGATGCGCTAAGGTAGCCCGCAAAATTCAAATTTTATTACGTTTTTTTGCAATTTGCAGGTCAGTAACACGTATGTTGATCTAATTATGATTCGCGGCCATAACCAATATGGCTTTACAAAATTATAATCATTAGAATATGAATCAGAAGTATAAAAATTGCAAAAAACGTTGGTAAATTTGAATTTCGCGGGCTACCTTAGCGCATCCCCCTTAAACCAGATTATTTAAACTACATTAAACCACAGAGTACACTGAATACACATAAATCAACTACATTTACTTTATTTTATGCTAAAATTGTGGTGTACTTGTACGTACGGATAATAACAGAACGCAAATGTTCACTCTTTTCGTTCAATATGGTAATTTGTTCCTGGCAATATTGTTTAAAGTCTTCTTTAACTAAAGTGGCATTAAAAATGTCTAATGCTATCTAAAATTTGTTTGTGCAACTTCATTAAAGTAATGAATTCATTAGCGATAATGCTGCTTTATGTAATGAAGTGTTAATGGTGAGCTTTCTGCAACTGAGTGTAAGAGAAGCAGCCAGTGAAAATGGGTCTGATTTATATCCTTCTTATTATAAAATTAAGCAAGCAAAGTCAAAATGTTATCCAGGGAAATAAGACATAACCATAACTGAAGAAGGAGCTGCTACGAGGGCGACACTGAAAGTTTTTAGAACTGGCCACTTGTAAACGATATAATAAAAAAATAAGTTCAAATTTTGAAAATGGAACTCCTTGCCAATATTATTGTGTATGTATTTTATTAATTTGTCATTTGTTTTCGATTTGGCGGCAAATTGAAAATTGTCTGTTTCACGTCAGCATGAATTTAACACGAGAAAAATTTCATACAATGAGTTTGTATGACTTTCGATGTCAACAAGAAAGTTATGATAGACTTCGATTGGCCTTTCACGATGAAGCCCCATCTCGTGCCACTGTTTACAACTGGTTTAATGAGTTTAAATGTGGTCGCACTAATCTCACTGATGATCTGCGTGAGGGACAGCCTTCTACGGCGACGACTGAAGATAACATCAGTGTTGTGCGGCGTATGATAGAGACTGACAAAAGAGTGACTTATCAGCAGATTCGGACAAGCTTAGGCATCGGTATGAGTCAAGTGCACAAAATCCTCCATGAACATTTAGCGGTCAGGAAGCTTTGTGCCCGGTGGATACCTCATAATTTGACAGAGGCCCAAAAACTCCGTCGTGTTGATTGGTGTCTTGAAATGGTTCAAAGATTTAACGGAGGTGACTCAAATGCTGTATTCGACATACTTACGGGTAACGAAAGCTGGATTTATTGTTATGAACCTGAAACTAAGAGACAGTCTGCTGTCTAGGTGTTTCCTTCTGAGTAGTTGCCAACTAAAGTGAAGAGAGGTCGAAGCGTGGGAAAAAAGATGGTGGCCTCGTTCTTCGGAAGGACAGGTCATTACGCAACAATTGTTTTAGAGGATCGAAAAACAGTTACTGCAGAGTGGTACACTAACAATTTTTTGCCACTTGTTTTGGAAAAAGTTCGGGAAAAACGACCTCGCAGTAGGATCCTCCTTGACCACGACAACGCCTTGTCGCACACCGCCAAGCAAACAATCGACTACTTGGCGACGTCAGACGTGGAATTACTGGGTCACCCGCCATATAGCCCCGACCTAGCACCTTGCGATTTTTATTTATTTCCCAAAATAAAAGAAAAACTTCGAGGAAAACGTTTTATGGACGCGGAGGAAGCAGTAGCTGCGTTTCAAAATGCTGTCGAAGAGACTCCTAAGGGCGAGTGGGCAAAGTGCTTTTCTCAGCGGTTCCATCGGATGCAGCGATGTATTGATGTAAATGGACACTGTTTTGAAAAGATATATTAAAACTAATATCTTGCTAGTTTGTTCAGTTTTTGATTTTCTAAGAACTTTCAGTGTTGCCCTCGTATTAAACTGCAAGCATTACTCAACTTGACGGTTTCTAGGCTTTAGATGTAATAGCTTTGGATTTGGACTCGGCAACAGAGTTACTGCTTATAAGCAAATGGGGCTTTGATGGAGCCTCAGGTCAAAGCAATTACAAACAAAAGACTGAGAAAGAGTTTGATGACTCTACTATATTGATGGCCAGTCTAGTTCTTATAAGGCTTCAACAATCTGATGGAGTGAGAAATCTTTGATAGAAATAAAATGTCCAATATCAGCGTTCGGTTTGAATGCTGAAGATGCTATAAAACAAAAGAAAATTAAATTTTGGAATGCTAACGGGACTATAAACGAGTGGTTTTATCAAGTTCAAGGACAGCTACATATAACAAGGAAGAATTGATGTCTATTTGCAGTATGGACTGGTGATGAAGAATTTCCCTTGAAAATTTAAAAAATCACTAGAGACGATGAGTATTATAATAAGTGTCTGCTACCAGAAATTGTAGACCCACGAAAATCCAGATCGATGCCACTGAGAAGCACTACCTACTAAAATATTTATGCTGCTACACAATGCTGTTGAATTGCTCAGCTCTGTTTTTAGTAACATTGCAAAGTAAGCTTTTGTAATAAAAAACGATCTGTGTATGCGAGCGTGTGTAACAACAATATAATTATGGAAAAATTTCGTCTGGTATTGTATTGACAATATAATTACCCAGTCCGTGGCTAAGTCATAAAATAGCGAATCAGCAGCGAAAGTGACATCAGTTACAGATTCAGCAGAAAATGGGCCGTAACTCTGAATTAAAAAAATAAGCAACAAGTTGAATTGTTTAACCCAACCATACCCCAAACTTAATAGTTCAGGATACCCTTCGTCTAGGCCAAGCTACCTTAGACAAGGCGAAGACTATCGTCCGGCATTTTAAAATAAACACAGTAGCGCTGGAAAAAATATTAAAATCGCAAACACAATAAAAACCAGAGGAGTAGCGCTAGAAAAAAAAATTAAATCGCCAACACAATAAAAAAAATAGGATATACCAAAGCGGCAAAAAATCGTCTGGTATTGTATAGACAATATAATTACTCAGTCCGTGTTGTAATGTAGCCTAGCAACACTAGGTGTTGCTGACACCTGTCAAATATACTTCACTTACGACTAGACTAGTAATGATGTCAGAATAAAAGTTTAACTAAATTATAAATTTATTTTATTTAAAACATGGCGCAGCCGATATCTAAAGTCACGTAAAACTGTTGACAAAAGTATAAAAAGTCTGTTCACATTAATGGCTGGACATAAAACTAATTTCGTGCAAGTTTTATAGAAAAGCGAAAATCACGTTGCACGTGTGAAAATGGCGACTGTAAAACTTGCCCCGAATCTAAATCTACAAAGTCAAAACGCTGCAAGCGAATTTAAGTTTTGGCATGAGCAATTTCAAGATTATTTAGTGGCTGTCGGAAAAGAAAGTGCTGATGATAAAACCAAGTTATCTCTGTTGAGAAACATGATGGGGCCCGACGCTGCCCGAGTGGTGCAAACTCTGCCTATTAAAATGGATGACGCCGTGGACGCCAAAAACTACATGACAGTTATTGAAGCCATAAAAATCTTTGTGGCACCCAGAGTAAATATATGTTTCGAGCGGTTTAAGTTCAACGAAAGAAAACCGAAGCCAGGTGAACCATTTGACGTGTTCCTCACAGATTGTCGCGAATTATTGAACACGTGTGAGTTTCAAGTTTCGAATTGTTACAAACATTAAGAAAATCAGATTTTGCGTGATAAAATCGTACATGGCATTCAGGATAAAACGATACAAGAAAGTTTGCTCAGAATTGAAAATTTAACATTAGTAAAAGCAATAAATTATTGCCGTATTTCAGAGCAAAGTCGAAGACAAGTCCAAGAGATGAACCCAACAGTAGAAGTGGAATTGGTCAAAAAACGAGGCACTACTCAATTAATTAATACTTTCAAATGTAATAGATGTCAAACTCAACATGGCCCGAGAAAATGTCCTGCCTATGGAAAACCCTGCAAGAACTGTGGTATTTTAAATCATTTTGCAGTAAGCTGCAGAAGCCGTTCACAAAATCCAGAAAAGAAGATAAAGGAGGTGAAATATGAAGACCAGAATGAGGACAGTAGCGGAAATGAAGAGGTATTTTGTGGAATGGCCAAATATGAACATGAAAATGTAGAAGAATGGTTTGAAAATATCAAAATTGAAGGTAAGAACATAACGCATGCTTAATGGAACATTGACCCAATAGAAGATAGGTCAGAATTGAGTTACGTACAGATACAGGCTTCTTTTAGCGCCATCTACCATCTGCCGTTTGAATTAATTTGAGGTTACGCATTGTTGCCGCCCCAATGATATATCCGTCTCTTTCACTCTTGTGGAATCTCTCATCGTGTTTTCGTCGAATACCGACTCATGCCAGTTTGTGTCCGACATCTGTGTAGTGAGGCTGTTATTATTTTATTGAACGAAGACCCAATCGTTGTTGAGTGTGTTTACGACTAAATTCAAAGGTAAGTTTCATCAAATTGTGTAATCTTATAATGACAAATTAAATTTTAGGTCAGTTTACCACATATTTTAGTAATGTATTACGTGACACATTCAGTTTTAAGCCAGTTTATCATTGAACGTTGTTATATTTTTCGAGGCCCATTACGAGTTAAGTCAGTTTACTATTAAAACCTATCCATTATTAAAGGTAACACTTTGTTACATTCAAATATAAGTCTGTTT
This sequence comes from Tiliacea aurago, assembly GCA_948098905.1. NCBI lineage: Eukaryota > Metazoa > Arthropoda > Insecta > Lepidoptera > Noctuidae > Tiliacea > Tiliacea aurago. The sequence goes on from OX402576.1 coordinate 23,166,287, forward strand.
ACTACTAAAGGTTATTGTTACTTAGGAGCCGCAATATTAGTTGAGTCTTTGTTTGAATAAAATTAATGTAAAATAATGCGTAATTATTTAATTGCCTGTAAATGTTTTATGATAAGTCATTGTTGGTCTAAATACAGCGTATAATATTTTATTTGTACAAGACGCATAATATTACTATTTATGTTTTAGGTTGATAATGTCATCCAATAGGTCGAAAAAGATGATAGAGCTTGTTCAGGTTCGAAACCCGGCGCCACAACCGGCAATACAAGATAAAGAACATGAATCGGTGCCATCAACTGAAGTGGAGGTAACAATTTCAAGTAACTTTGAAAATTAGGTTTGTATTAATTTCTTATTTATTTTATTACTACTATAATAAGTTTTATTTTTGTTACAGATGTTAGCTGATATAACAAACAAGCCCGAAAATCAGCGTTACTCAAACGTACAGGAATATTTTAAAATTTCGGAATCGGCTTCAGTCAGCAATGAAAATCACCTTCATAACACCACAGTCGTCCACAATTGCACTGATGAGAGACATTCAAAATCTGAAAATAGCGATGTCGATTTAAGTGATCAAGATCCAACATAGAAAAGGAGGTTACAAAAAATCTAAAATCCGGTCCAATATATTCCCCTCACCAATATGTAGCCATAATTAAAAACGCAAAGAAGTCTGGCAAGAAATTTTCAGTACATGAACTGACATTTGAGTCGTTTTTAGACTTAAAAAAACTGCAAGAAGATTGGGGTTTTAATTTTAATAAAACTAAAGACGGAAGAACTGTTTTATGGAATGACTTAAAGGTGATAAATGTGAGCAAAGATACACCTTTTTCATTTTTCGTTAAAACCTCGTACAAAGATAGTGAATACCAGGAAGTGAGCATCAGAAATAAAAGGAAAAAAAATGCTTCCTCTGTGTGAAATTGTACCAACTAATGTCTACTTATATAAGCAAGAACTAAGTGAGAATAAAAAGAAAGATCTGAGAGAGCTATTATCAAAAAAATTGATCCCAAATTTTTATTCTGATTTTTATAACTCTATTATTTAATAGTGTACCTACCTTAACATTGATTACTGATTACATAGGTACCAAAGTTAATTAAAAAAGAAGGTTCCTTAAGTTTAATTATGTTTGCTTTAGAAGTTTATATTTTATGTTTTATAGACATTTAACTAAAGTTGATTATGACATTGTTTTATTTAATAGGTTGGATCACCAAAGTGGGTTTATTTTATTTAAGTAAGTTAGAACTTTTAGTTTTTTATATCTAGCAATTTTTCTTTTTGTATAATTGGAGCAATTTTCCGGCTTGATTTATGTTGATGTATAGAACCTATACGTTAAATTTGTTATTTTTATCTATTGTGAAGGTTGCTGCAATAAAAGATTGTTGATTACATTTATGCCTTTTATTAATTAAAAAAACGCCAATATTAAGTTTATTTACGGTCTGCTAATTTGAATAACGTGACCCAATCTTTAGATGTGTTTTCCTAAAGTAATCATAAACAGACTAAATACTGAATTAGTCATTATAAATAATAGATTATTCAAACTGAAACAGGCTTAAAACTTAATGGTACATTTATATTTGAAAATATTTGCTTTACTTTATATAAAAAACTGACTTAACTTAAAATGTACTTTTTAAAATATTTTTTAAAAATAGATAGAAAGTATTTCCGTTTTTTTTTTACTTAGATCTCATCAATAGTTAATCATAGATGTTCAAAATACAAGCATTCATGATTAATATAAATCAGTTTTATTTTTATGCATCAACGAGTAGGACAAGTCCTCATAGCAAGATCTTCTTTTGCGATTTCCCAAAAATCCTCTTTTTTGAGTTAAGTCAGTATTCCATTAAGCATGCGATAAAGTGTAAGCTAGATACTGGTGCGGACATAAGTGTGATGCCGTTGTCGATATTTCAAGAAATTAACAAGGATTTAAATTTTAAAATTCTAGATACAAATATTAAGTTAGAGTCTTTTGATGGGAATAAGATAAAACCCTGTGGGATGATAAGTTTGTTGTGTAAGTTTAAAGACAACGCATGTTATGAAAATTTTGTTATTGTCAACTCAAGCTCCATGTTGCTTGGGCTTCCTGGTTGTGTTGCATTAAATTTAGTAAAGAGAGTGTATAGAGTGAAGCCAGAAGAAACTGTAAATGATGATGAGAAGCAAAAATTTATTAATGAAAATATTGAAGTGTTTGAAGGTATAGGTAAAATGCCAGGTTTGTTTGATATTCCTACTAGGAAGATTCCTGAACAGATTTGCTATCCATCTCCTAGGCTTCCGCATGTAATATAAGAGCCCTTAAAATGTGAGCTTGACCGACTTGTTAAGAGAAATGCTATTGTAAAAGTTGATGTTATAAATGAAAACGCCTGTGTTAACAGAATTGTTGTTGTCGAACGGCCCAATGGTAAAATTCGTTTGTGCCTGGATCCCTCTGACCTGAATAAATATATTGTAAAGAAACCTAAAATATTGCCAACGCTTGATGAACTGGCATGTAAGTTAAAAGATAAGAAACATTTTTCAGTTTTAGATTTGACGGAGGGTTTCCATCATTTGATTTTGACTGAGGATGCACTTTGTTAGTGCTGTTTTGCAACACCTTTTGGTGTCTATCGGTACTGTGTGCTGCCTTATGGTCTAATGAATACACCCGAGCTTTTCCAGGATGTTCTTGAGTCACATTTTGGCACAATACCTAATGTAAATATATGGGCTGACGATATCCTAATTATGGGTAGTAGTCTCAAAGAACATGATGAGACATTAAACATTGTAATTTGTAAAGCCAAAAGTTTAGGCATAGTGTTCAACAAAGATAAATTTCAATATAAAAAGTCAGAGGTCAAATATGTGGGCCAAATCTTTAGTGAAAAAGGTATGTGCATCGATAAATCACGAGTTGAATCATTGTTGAAATTAAATTCACCCACATGCAAAGAGCAATTAAAAAGTATTGTTGGCTCTTTCAGCTATATAAGAAGGTATGTACCCGATATGGCTGAAATAATGTCACCATTGTGTAAATTATTAAGAAAAGATTGTGATTTTACATGGCTTCCTGTTCATGAGCAGGCATTTAAAAATTTAAAAGATAGAGCTTGTACTGCTCCAGCACTCACTCCATTTGACCCGAAGAAAAAAATCTACACTACAATGTGATGCATCAAAAAATGGATTGGGTTGCTGTCTTTTTCAAAAGGATGAGAAAGATATACCCAGATTGATTGCTTGTGTTTCTCGTACCATGAACAATACAGAAATAAATTATGGACAAACAGAGAAAGAAATGCTAGCAATTTATTTTGGTGTGCAAAAGTTTCATAAGTTTATTTATGGCATAGAAGTTGATTAGTTGTACAAACAGACCACAAACCAATTGTTTCAATTATGTCTAAACATGTCAGTAAATTAGGGTCACCTAGCATAAGACGCCTGCGTCTAAAATTATTAATGTATAACCTCAATGTATATTATGTACCAGGCAAGCTAGTACATTTTGCTGATATGTTGTCTAGAAACAGCCTCAAAGTTACAGAGTATGATGGTGAAATGTTGCAGATGGTCCACTCTATATCTAGATACTTACCAATGTCACCTGAAAGAAAAAGTATATTCAGGCAAGCTATGTGTAATGATCCAATAATAAGCAAAGTTATCAACTTTTGCTATCATGGCTGGCCGAAAAATGTACCTAAAGATTGTGAATCTTTTGAGAAGCTCAAAGGCAATATTTACTTGCAAGATGGTTTGTTTTTCTTTGAAAATAAAATTATTGTACCTAATTCATTAAAATTATATGTAATGGAAACTGTACACCAAGGGCATAATGGAATTGCAAAATCAATCAAAAGAGCAAAAAAAATGTTTTACTGGCCTTTACTAAGATCTGATATAACTAGCTTTGTAAAACAGTGTAGAGTATGTGAAAAATATAGCCCACAAACTTCTAATGAACCATTACTTCCACACAAAATTCCTAAGGAAAGATATTTAAAAGTGGGATGTGATTTATTGGATTTTCAAGGAAAATGTTATCTTGTAATTGTTCATTATTTTTCACATTGGCTAGAGTTACTACCATTACAGAATAAGACTTCTAAATCTGTTATCAATAGAATGCAGTGTGGGTTTACTAGATTTGGTTACCCATTAGAATTAGTTGCAGCTAACGTTCCTTTTGCATCTTTTGAATCTAAGAGTTATTTTAAGTCTAAGGACATACAGTTGATTACATCCACACCACATTACCCAAAAAGTAATGGTATGGCAGAAAAAGGTGTCCATATTTCTAAACAAATTTAAAAAAAATGTACTGATGATCAAACAGATATTAGAGAAGGGGTGATGCAGTACAATAACACTCCACTGTCTGGACTCGATGTAACTACCAGTCAGATTTTAAATAGTATAAACGTTAGAACACTTGTACCAAGTACCTTGCATTATTTAAAACCTAAAGTTCAATATGATGTTTATAAACAGCTAATGCTCAAACAATCTATTACTAAGAAACATTATGATAAAACAGCAAAGAGAAATGTGTCATTTAAACCCGGTGATTATGTAGTTTACAGGGAGGGTAGTAAATGGCTGAAGGCCAAAATCGTTAAACGTTGAAAAGAACCTAGGTCATATGTAATAAATACTGAGAAAGGATCAATGTTAACGCGTAATAGTTCACAGCTAAAACTATCATACAGCAAAAATAAAACTTGTTATATTAAACGTGATCCATTGATCCCTTTGATGCATGATTCTTGTAGGGGACAGTGGGGTAAATAATATGAAGATAAACACCGTGATCGATGAAAGGCACTTGCCACTATATTTTTCTTAACTTGGTACCTACACAACAATAACGAAGTAAATAAAATAAAACTTTGACGCCTAACAAACGACAGACGCTATTATCAACGAACTCGACTCGTAACTCGTAGCTCTTGAATAACGCCTCCTCGATGAAATCTTCACTCGTTCATAATGCAGAAGGAAAAGGACTATGAGTCGCCCAGGGTCCGCTGTGTCGTAGAGAATAGGGTGCTTCGCTGTCGTCTTGAGTCGTAAGCCGGAACGTGTAGATAGTGCCGCGTGTCAGAGTAGAATGCGCGCGCCGCTCGCCCGGGCCTCATTTTATACCTTTTCGCTTAAGAAATTATTTCATCATATTTTCGGGCCACAGCTGAAGACCGGTCCCCCGCATTTTTTTTATACTATTGGCTAATAATTATGCCTCGATTTTGGCCACCAATAGTAGCTAAGATTATATTTAACGGTTTTCCAATTCTCCGTAAAATATTTACTTCCTAGGTACACGTACATAAGCTTATTTACCCAACGTCGGTTTGTTTACATTTAGTTAGCGATATTCTGCTTGGATTTCTCTTATTATTATATTGACTAGTGGGATTCTAATTAGATTCTAGTTAATTCGCTAAGTTAAGTTGGGTAAATAGCTATTTAATATTTATGTACTCGTTGTCCGTAACAATTCTTATAATAATTCAGATATACCTCCTAGTAGCAGTAGCCACATAGAGCATAGGATTACTTCTGATGTGTCATCCGAGGATTCTACAGAAACTACTGATGTAAATGTTAGAAGTGATTTGTTGCCTCAAGTGTCCCGGAGTGGTAGGTCAATTAGACCACCCCAGAAACTAAACCTTTAGGGAGGACGTGTTGTAATATAGCCTAGCAACACTAGGTGTTTCTGACACCTGTCAAATATACTTCACTTACGACTAGACTAGTAATGATGTCAGAATAAAAGTTTAACTAAATTATTAAAACAGTCCGTGGCTAAGTCATAAAATAGCGAATCAGCAGCGAAAGTGACATCAGTTACGGATTCAGCAGAAAATGGGCCGTAACTCTGAAATAAAAAAATAACCAAAACAGACAGATTTTGGGTTTTGGGTATACAAAAGCGGTCACTCTTTTTGGCGGTGCCTGTCACAACCGTTGACAACGGATACCAAAGAAGAGAAAGTAAAGATAACCAAGCACACTTACGGCCGAACCCAATAACCTATATATCACCAGTTTCGGCCTACTGGACAGTAGGCCGAAACATATATCTATCGATGGTTTTAACGTCCCAATAATCTATGAGACATTATGGAATCTTACCAGCCCACGCTATCTACTGATGGGAGGGTGTATCGCCTACAACAGATATCTATTTGTATGAAAATTCCAAAGTATGCGTCCCAATATACGATTTGTTTTACAGGACAGTACTACAGATGGCATATTTGGCTATTCCCCGAATTGCTGGGATAAACGTAAAGTAGCCAAGCTAAAATGAACTTTTTAGTACTTGCAATAATAATAATTAAAAAAAAATCTTTTATTAGCAGGCATCGTAGGCCCATAGCGTGTTAGTTTACAAGTAACTTAAAAACTAAGTTAGTAGTATTAAATTACGCACACAATACAATATTAAAATATTTTCCCATTTAAAACGTCAAGCCCAGCAAGCAAGGTTAATCAAGCCCCATGTCTGACATGTAGCTTGATAAACCTATCCATTGTAGTCCCGTCTAACCTATCAGAAAAAACCTTCAGAATGCTATTGCTGCTCCCTCTCACTCTGCGCATCATTGACGCCACTTTCTTGCGCATGATCGCGAAATAATCGTTCGTGTGCGCATCAGCGAACATCTGTGATGCACTACAGTAAGGAGGAAGCCTCAACAGCATCCTGAAGGCATTGTTGTATTGGATGCGCAGGGTGTTGTCAGTTTTTGGGTATGATTAGCGCACAGGTTGATGGTGTAAAATGTTTGACAAAACGCCTTAAAAAGTGTTATTTTAACCGGTACTGAACAACCAGCAAACCGGCGAGCCAACATGTTTCACCTCACCGCCGCCGCGCTCCCTTTCCATGTCTGAGTCATCTTTGAGATCCTCCGTAACAATATGGCCCAAATATTTAAATTGTGTTACCCTATGTAACAGTGAACCATTCAGTTCTACGGGAGGGATATTTGAGGGACTTTTGTTTCTCCCTCTAAATACCAATAGCTCACTCTTTGTCGGATTATATTTTAGCCCATGCTGCTCGGCGTAACCTTCACAAATAGCGAGCAATTTCCTTATTCCACCGATTGTAGGGCTCAGCAGCACCATATCGTTTGCGTAGCTTAGGTTATTTAAACTAACTCCGTCTATATGGCATCCGACATGCGTGCTGCTGAGCTCAACAAGCAAGTTGTTAATATAAATATTAAACAGTCTCGGGGACGTAAGATCTCCCTGCCTAACACCACATTTGAGTTTATACGGGTCTGACAATGTATTGGACCATCTGACAAAGTTCCTCTGCTTGTCATACCAGAAAGATAATGTTGACACTAAAAAGAAGCTTCTCCCATAAGACGTTATAAGAACCCAGGTCAAAGGCTTTGGAAAGGTCCAAGAAACAAGCATACACGGGTGTTTTTCTATCCGTATAATATTTGACAGTGTGCTTCAACGCAAGTATTGCACTTTCAGTAGCCAACCCAGCACGAAAACCAAACTGTGTGTCGTGTAATTTTGTGTATCTACTGAGGTGCGTGTCTAGCACACTGTCAAACACTTTGGCTATCACAGTTGCCAGTGAGACTGGCCTATAATTTCCTTTATCCGCTATGTCTCCTGTCCGATTCTTTACAATCGGTACAACTAATGTATCCAGCATCTCCTGTGGTAGGTAAGAATGCCCTACACATAGATTAAAAAACATCGTTAATACTCGCGGCAGGTGCAAACCAGCATGTTGAAGATGCTCGATGCTGAGTCCATCATGCCCAGAAGATTTCCCCCGCTTCATACACATAATTGCTGTTTTAATTTCTTTACACGTAAACCGAGGGGGTGCCCCTGATTGACAGTTCTCAGCATCGTTCACCTTCACCACAGATTCAAGTGGTGAGCTCACTAAAAACTGTTCTTTAAAGATATTAGCTATCTCCGTGTGGTCACTCCTACCATCCACGCTAGCTGGTAAGCTTGGAGAATTATTGAGCTTTTTAGTGCCTTTCCAGAAAGATGAAAAACATTTCTTAGAATGGAGTGAGGCCAAAATATCCATTTCAATTTTATCTTGATTCCTCATTTCAATTTTGATTTAAATAACTTTCGACTTAATATCATATCCTCATATACTGGCCCACTACTTGGTTCCCCATACCACATCCATAATTTAGACTTAAACCTTGCCTGAGTGTGATATTCGTAGACATGCTTGTTCCAGCCCTTTATACCCTTCTTTCTTATAACGTCTTTAGAGACTCTGTTTACATTAGCTGCTTCACATAATATAGATACAATGTTTTTATACATAGAATCCAACAATAATCTATGTTGTGCATTATAACAAAAATGATCAGCACACAGTTCATAATCCTCTGGGAAATCTAAACTTTTTAATTTAACACATAGACGAGTATTACAAGTTTTTAATCTGATAACATTTACGTCACATTCTATTTTCAAGAGAAAGTGATCTGACCAAAACGTATCATAAATAACCTCAATATTTACAATTGTTTTTCCCGCCGCCTGTGTAACAAGACAGTGGTCTAGCCAACGCTTACACATGTGAGTCACTGATAAACGTGTACGTTTGCGACAGTAAACCTAATCCGCCTTATTACAAAACAAGATTTATATTTTGACATGGCTTAAACCATGGAGCCAGTTTTTGTAATAAGAACGCAACTGTGGTTGAAATACCGTTCTTTATACAAAACTGAAAACTTAGTTCGGTACTAAGTTGTCAGTTTTGTGTTTAGGAATTTTACCATTAGTCGGAATAAAGTTCGAAATTCAATTATGGCTCCATGTTTTAAACCTGGGTCTGTTCTTCTTTCTGGTTTAAGGCCGCACATAATAGCTCCTGCTCATTACAAAAACTAAGAAGTTCTTTACAAAATGACTCACCTGCGTGCGCGTTGAAATCTCCCAACACATACACTGATTCAGCATTATTATTTTGTATAATAGAATACATTTCACTTAAACATTCCGTAAATAGCGGCAGATTATCGCTACAATCCGTCGGCATATATATATTTATAACCAAAAAGCACCGGTTGTTTACCACTACACTCACTGCACATATCCGGCTACTGATACTTTGCACCACACTCACACGGTTAAATGCGGTTTTACGCCATAGAATAGCAAGCCCTCCGTAGGGTCTCCCTTTACAAATGCCCGCTGAAGTGTCCACCGTGTAACTAAATTCCTGATCAATACTATCAAGAAAGGCTAGATCATGTGGGTATAACCACGTTTCTTGTAACAAAACAATATCAGCTGTTTTGCAAAGTGAACGCACACAGTTCACCGACCTTTTAACATTTTTGCAATTAAACGTTATTAAGTTCATTTTAGAAATACTATCCATTATTTGCTTTTGTTATACCCTCGCTCACAAAAATAGCATTATTTTTGTCTTCTCTTCTATTCTTGAAATGTATAAAGCGCCGAAATGTCACTCCATCAGGCCACATCTGGTCATCTAGAAAACTGTCTAACTTGTTTTTGTTAACAAGTAATTTAAAGGCATTGTATTGCCTTTCTTTCTTCATTGTAATTTTCTCAAGGACCACGACCTCCCGAGGTTTTGTTTTTGATGTATTTGCAGATATCCTCCACCGCTGCCTCTTTGTTTACATTCGAAATAAACGAAGGGATTTTAACCTCCGCTGCTTTAAATTTCTCAGAGAGGTCCGTAGCCGCTTTGCCCGTTTTACCCGTAAAACGATTCCTAGACCGTCGGCTTTGCACCAAAACCCAATTATCTGTTGGTTTCTTGGGCTGTTTCCACTCACCACTCCTTGTCACATCCGCAATAGTAGGTGTTTTATTTTACTGGTTCCTGTACTTCCTGTATTACAAACAGCTGACTGGGGAATCTCTGTGCACAAATCGTTTTCCAATAGTTTGAGTTAATCGGTGCATGCGCACCAGTCATGATCGCCTCAGTATGCGTGCAAGCGAGAGAGCGATATTTTGGTGACTCAGTGCACTCTGCACTCGCACTCCTCGACATCAAGTTACCGTCATCGTACACTGGCGCCGGCGATAAACCTACCGGCCCACTGTCAAGCAAATACCCTCCTCTTTTGTTCGTATTAATATTACACGTTAATAATGATAATGGGGCCCTGCTTGATCCCAGTTCCAGCTTCAACTCATCCAATTGAGTGACCTTTGCGTAATTAATTTTTATATCGTTGATTTCTGCACGTACAATCAACAAATCTTTCAATAACTTGGTCACATCAACATGATCAAATGTCACGGGAGGCAACTTTTGCAAGTCACGCGCCACTAAGATTGGGTTCAGTCACTTTGAAGACACATAATATCCTCTAAGTCTCTTGGTTTTTTTCCTTCTTTACGCCTCGTCTCTTTCTTCTTACTCGTTTTTATTGAACTAAACAGCAATTCCTTAGCACTATCAACTTCGTCCACAGTGAAGGCTGAATCACAAATCCTTATTAGGCTTTCATTATCCACCACGTCTATTTTATTTTGAATAAAGGATAGTAGCTCACAAATTACAATATTGCAATTCACACATTTTAGCGTATTAACAGACATTGTCGCGTAAATAGGTTGGTGGACCTATATTCGACCCGTTCGCGAGCGCGTGCGCCGAACGACTGAATAATGATCATAGATGTTTTTTTAGTATTTAAAGTAATAAAAAAAAATTGAAATTCAAATATCTCGAAACCGGTGCGCCCTAGGCAAAAAATAACAGAAATGTTACCACTCCCCACTTGTAGGTCATACAAATATTTGTTCCGTGCGGGAATCGAACCCGCGACACGCAGCGCAGCAGTCAATCGCTTTACTAACTGCGCCAGTCGTGTCGTCGTATCCCCGTGCAAGCACCTTGCCAACATGAATTTAAGCTAAAAAAAAAAACAACATTAGGTAATACGCTAAGGTAGCCCGCGAAATTCAAATTTTATTACGTTTTTTGCAATTTGCAGGTCAGTAACAGGTTGTATTTTGATTCGCGGCCATAACAAATATGGCTCTACAGAATTATATCTTAATCCAGTAACTTATTTAGAAGTAAGTTTTAATATAACCCTAATTACACATGTTGTTTTTAAAAGAGATGTTGGTTGTAAAGAAACGAACGGGAGGGCGAAGTAGAGAAACCTACTTATTGTTTTCGTTAGATAGATAGCCTTTATCAATGATTGTGAGACGCCATTCGAGGATAGATATAATTATACTGTCTATCATCAATAGCGATCTGTTTTTTACTGAAAATAAGTTATTGGGTTCGGCCGTAAGTCTTAGACAACGTTAAACATCAAGTAACTACTACCGACGATCCTATACCTAAAATGTATAAAAAAATAATTTATATTTAATAATTTAAAAGATCAGGGTCTCCACGTGACTGTCGATTACCCAAATTTTGATGATATAAAATCTGGACTTTACAAGCAAAGAAATAAAGCCCAAAAAAATAATTTATATTTAATAATTTAAAAGATCAGGGTCTCCACACGACTGTCAATTACCCAAATTTTAATAAAGCCCATGGAGTGGATAGATTGTTTGCTAAATATCCGCAAGACGTTCCAGTTAGTAATTTTCAATACTTACTGATTTTCGACCCGTCTACTCTACAAGATTTTGAAATAATTATGTCGCTGAAACTATGTAAATGGGAACCTACTTATATTTTCATTTATTTCTTTACGGGTTCAAAAAAAAAAGTTGGACTTTCAATTGGCTGACTTGAAGGATGGAAGATCTCGAATTCTTTTGTTTGCCACGGATAAAAGCTGGGAAGAACTTGCTAAAAAAGCCATTAGCGTATGCTCTGCTACTTAGTAAGAAAAATCTTACGTACGATACACTGTTCCGGTTGCCAAAATCCACAATTCCAGCCCATGTATTTAGATTACTTCATTAGTGATTTTGAAGATGCCGCCGTCAGAGGCTTCTTTGCCGTATTATCGAATGCAAGTGTCGAAAGAGTGCTTCTTTCACTACGAAAAGGCGTTAAAAAAGGTAGGGAAGGAACTAGCCCTAAACGAGAATGGTATTCTCAGAAAGCACGTGAGTGTGCTCTGTCCTTTCCCTTCTGCCACCCGACGCCCTGGATGATGCATGGCGACATCTCATGAGTCCTCATCTCATGAGATCTCAGTCCAGACGAGGAAAACGTGACGAAATTTAACGACTATATGATTGCACAGTGGAACAGACATCGGACACAAATTATGGTCGGCTAAATGGTCTTGTTACGGGGTGGCTAACAAGCAAGACCAACAACTATTTTGAAACCCATTATGCAACGCTGAGCAGAGCCATAAACAAAAACAGTGGCTTAATCTTTGCACAAATTTTGGGTTTTTGTAAATACAATTGCTACTACTACTAGAATACAGACAAAAAACACAAATACCGAAATAACACTGCTGCAAAAATAAAAATAAAATCTCATTGATAAATGATAATACAGGAGTTCAAAAATGGATCCATAACTATTGGTCACTGTATGGAGAAACTTCGATTTTAGAACAGAATACGTCATCATGATGTCGATGATGTTAACCCACACATTAAGTTCAGGCATGACTTTGCCATAGTACAAGTTATTCTATGCTATAGTATCTTTGCCATATAGTACTTTGCAATAATATAAGTACGGTAAAAAACTGCGAGATTAATACGATTAATACATTAGTTTGGCTTGCGCTCGTTTCCTGTAACAACTAGCACTGCCAAGCGATCTTTCTCCACCTTGCGCCGGTTAAAGACATAATTCTTCGCAGCAGTATTAATAGAGATCGTCTGAATGGACTCGGGCGATAAGCATATACATTATTATACATCAAAACATTGCTTCAATGATGAACACTGAAGAAGTACCTACTGGATATCTTCAGCAGCAGTGGCGTAACTACTATGGTGCAATTAATTAATTTGCCAGTAAAAGGAGTGTACAAATATTAAAATATTTTTGTGTTTAGTACAAAGTATATTTTTCTTGTTACAGAAGAAGCTTTGCTATTTCCAAACGAGCCAAAAGTATTTTAGATATTATGGTAAAGGAAAAACCTGAGATTAATTCTATTGAGCCAAAAAATTGTAGTAAACCTGAGCACGGTGCCACTGACTACGTTAGCAGTATATATACGAGATCTTATTCAATGACCGGCAGCATTTTTGACACAATTTGTGAAACACAAACTAAATACTACTCGCATCATTTGTTGAATTTAGATACAAGTAAATCAAAACAAGCTCTATTCAACGAAAGTACGATCCAAACTATTACCAACCAAGTCGACAACACCCATCGATTTTGATTTAACATGCAATGAAGTAATGCCACCAGACGATTCTCTGCTTGAGAAAGAGGTCCGATTGAATATAGAAGAAACGTGTGAAAATAGTCCACCTGATTTCAATTCAGACGACTCAGTTCTCGACAAAGATTACTGCCCATCCAATTCCCCAGAAAGCCCCATGTCTGATCCGCCTGAAAGGAAAAAAAAAAACAAAGAAGTTGTAGGCTGCAAACCGAATTGTCAACTGATGTAACTAAAAACCCACCTCCACTCCTTCTATTAACAAAATACAAACTTTGGAGCGAAATCGTAGAAGCTCAATAGGTGCTACTTGTTCTGCGAAAACTACGTCCGAGCAACCATGCCTTCGCAAGCGTAGCAATACCATCGATGGCAATTATTGTTCCACATTACATGAAATACCACAACCACCGCGCAAACGAAATAAATATAACATTCCTTTACAACAGCGGAAAATGGATGCCAAAAAAAAAACGAACATAAAGTCAAACCTGTGTGCAATGAAAAGTGTCTCAGGAAATGGATGAGTCTATTGAGCACAGAAGATAGACTAGCCATTAATAAAGCATATTGGGATATGTCATGGCAGGAACAACATACATTTGTTGAAGCACACATTTATATAGCATTTCCAAAAAGAAAAATTGCGAGCCAACTAAAAATAAATTTTTTATGTGCAAAAAACAAGATGGCACTAAAAAAGAGGTATGCAAAATATTTTTCCTTGCAACTCTCGGATATTTGAAAAATAATGACAGGATCCTACATAGAACTTTTAGTGATCTTTCAACAGATAAACGTGGTAAGCACAATAACGTATTATAAATAGACGCGTCATACACGAACATTAGTGCACTCAAAAACAGCGTAAGCCATGATTGTAGCTACATACTTGCATACAATCATACAGCGCGCGAAGAAAAGGAAAGACCTATACCGATATCTGTTGTTAGAAAGAGATGAACATACATATTTAGTTACGTCACTAGCTGCTGCATGTTCATTGGCGCGTACGTAATAATAATTATTATCATTGTAAATGTCAGGCAATTGCCTGCCATTATTGAGCGCAGGTAACGAATCTAAAGGTAATACATCATTGGGTAAACACCAAAAAAACACCAACATTTGATCGCGATATACTGACTCAACACGTTGAATCGTTTAACCCATTAGAACCCAACCATACCCCAAACTTAATAGTTCAGGAAGACCTTCGTCTAGTCCAAGCTACCTTAGACAAGGCGAAGACTATCGTCCGGCATTTTAAAATAAACACAGTAGCGTTAAAAAAAATATTATTATATCGAATATTAAAATCGCAAACACATTAAAAACCAGGAGTAGCGAAAGAAAAAATAAATTCCAGTAGTACAAAAACCAGAGGATATACCAACGAGGTGGAACTCTACGTTTTATATGTTACGCAAATGTTACGTCAATTCGTTGAAGATGTTTAATGAACTGTAAGGTTTTAAAGCCTTTTGAAGAAGCCACCAAATCCATGAACGGTGAAAATTATATGACCGCCAGTACCATCATCATCATGACACGCTGTCTTAAAGAAGCTTGCGACTAACTGCTCCTGGAGGGCTCTATGGATATTACCAATAATATAACTATAGATCTTCGTACAGGTTTAGACAGAAGACTAGATGGTATCGAGCAACACATTTTCTATATGTACCATTTTAGATCCGAGGTACAAAATGAATATATTCTCGGACACAAATGAGGCTGTAAAAGCAAAGAAAACCGTGGAAGAGTTGGTCGCGGCTATTATTAGACGGCGACGTGCAGAAAATTAAGTGCAGCAATTCACTTCAGCTTCGATTGCCATACCAGTGCGGGACAAATTCTCACCCTGGTCTATTTTAAATAATATTGTGGGTACGCAGCAAGATGTAGGCACACCTTTGTCACGTGCGATCAAAGAAGTAGATTCCTACGTCAAAGATGATGTATTGCCGATCTTCAACGAGAACGGCCCTATGAAATGGTGGCGACAAAACCGCCACATTTACTCCAACATTGCCATACTTCTTCTGCGTAGATATTGGTAACATAATGGCAACATCAGTCCCGTGCGAGCGAATATTCAGTAAGACAGGTCTTACTATTGGTAACCGCTGCACACGACTTACAACAAATAAAGTAGCCCAACTAACGTACTTAAACGTCAATCTTGATCCGAAAAGATTTGAAATAACAGAAACTTATCATCACGCCTTGTTTCCCCGAAGGGTTGGGTAAAGGTCTCCCTATAGTCTAGTATACCACCACAATCCCACATCACTCCATTTTTAAATAAAGGTAATTTGATGAGAATGTCAGCACGCAGAAAGCTTCTCCTGGCTACCCTACTCTTTGGCACTATTCTCACAAAGAAACCAGACTATTTATATAAGAAACTGTCTTGTTCGCGCGATGCTAACAAGATAAAAACTAGAGCATCTTCGTACCTCATGTTAGCCAGCAACGAGAGGCAGCGAATTTGAACGATGGCACGGAACTGCTGCATTCCGTGGTTGTTTCAAATTCGCTGCCTCTCGTTGCTGGAACGACTTGCCACCTCCTTTTCGTGCTATAAAGACAGTTGGTACATTCAGAAACAAATTTAAACAGCACTTACTACAGCTTCAAAAAAATGCCACACTCTGAACTTAACCTTGATTTGCACGCAGCTGGGAATGGTGGCGAGCGAGCGTTTAGCAGCGATTGTTCACTGAACAGGCACAGTAATTGTTGTTTCGCATTGTGTTTTTGTTATTTTTTTTTTCATTTCGTTATTTGTCATTGGTGTAATTTCAAATTCTTCTACCGCTCTTATCATTAGTTTATCTACTGTTTTTTTCTGCAATTGCCATTAACCGTCTACGAGTATCACAGAGCACTTTTTATTGAATTATTCATTATAGGAAGTACTGTAGCAATAAACAGCCGTAACGTTTTTGTATTTATTTCTTTTCGGATTTTCGGCGCCTGCGTCTCTTTACTTATCACAGCCACAGAACATTAATACCACAGATTAATACTGCCTAAGGAAGTCACACACAGTTATAACACCACAGACATAAAAGGTATGATAACAGGCACTGACAAGTAAGTGAAGTTACGTCGGGTCCTCACACCCGGTGTTCGTTTACAATACAATAATTTTATTAAATAATTATCGTTTATTTATTTTTATTAAATATGTTATTTCACTATCTATTTTCATTTTATTTAATTCTGCATGATCTTTCCGTGACATCACAGCGGGCCCTATAAGAATACCAGCGCTGCGACACTTATTTTTAAGTGCCGCAGCATCATGCTGAGATACGGGCCTTTTGGCCTCGTACAGGACTTTCTCTTTTTATTTTAATTTTTACTTTGTTTTAATTTTAGTTTTGTTTTTTATGTTTCTATGAGTGTGTTTTTTTTTAATTTGTGATCTGCGCGCGTCCCAATAAATGCTTTTTTTTTCTTTCTTTCTTTCTATACCCACATTTCACCAGTTATGTTTAAAGTTTTAAATAGTGAAAATATATCAAAACTGATTACTTAGTTACCTAGTAAAAGTTATATAGGACCGTGAGTATGTACCTATATTTAACAAATAATTAAAAAAATTAAAATACACGCCTGCCATATCAAAAAGTGAACTAAAAAATTAAAAACAAGTTACATGATTTTAGTGCTGAATGGCCAAAAGGTAGGTACTAAATAGATTATAATATTTACTGTGCAATTAAAACGCCATTGTGCCCAAAACTGGAAAACTGAAAATCAATCTTTTCATTGCAGTCGGGAGACGGATCCTAGGAATAGTTCTTTACAAGTCCATGTTACGAGTATGGCAGGCGTGTATTTTAATTTTTTTTTAATTATTTGTTTTTTATTTTGTACCTTTTAGTGATAAAACAATATTTTTGCAAACGCACAATGTGCCACGAAAGATAACTATTTTTTGGGAACGCGAAATTATTTTTCTTATGATTTATTAATAAGATCTCTAAGGCAATTCAGTTCTTGCAGAGATTTTTTGTTATGGGGCTCGTTGATAAGCTTTCGTGGATCTAAAACACCAATTGCCAATCCTTCTAGCTGTCTCACGCGACAAAGAGCGACATAAGCGTGCCCTTTGGCCACATTTTTAGCGCCTAGATCCACGATGGCGCTGCCCAGTGTCGTCCCTTGCAGCTTGTGCACTGTCACAGCCCAACATAATATCAGTGGTAGCATATGCCGCTCGACTTTACCTTGACCCCGTAACGCGTCAAATTCGACAGTGCTAGGCTCAATTTTGACACCCAAACCGACTGTGTTGCCTCGTATAGTTTTGTCATCGAACTCTACGAAGACGGCTTGCGGTAAATCTACCGGTTCAAGTTGGTCACGACGTAGCGCTGGCCATACGAATTTTCGGATGACCCCCATAGCACCATTTACCAAGCCGTGTCCAACGTTAATATTTTTCCGCAACATTACTCTGGAAGCGGTACCAACTTTGAAAAATGGAACAATACCTCCTGTTTTATTGAGATCAGAAGGTATAAATTCGGGTTTTGGCCGCGGCTGTCCGTAGGTTTTGGCTTCCACGGATGTATCTGATGCCGCCACGTCATACATCCGGCAAGTTTTGGCGAGTTCGTTGGTCATAGTTTGGTTGTAGTCATCCACCTGTCTTGTATTGGGAAATATTCGCACACACTCGCCATCTGCGAATGATCCAGTGAATGGTAGGTACTCTGATCCAGTGAATGGTAGGTACTCTACGACGATCGAGGATTTCTAGTTGCTGCATGGTGAGTTAACCAACCCGCAGACTATTCAAAATATCCACAAATGTGGTGTCGTCTGCTTCCCTCATATTCTGTGCCAGTTCGCAGAAGCTAAATAACGCCCATAAGTCCACTTCAGCACTTAAATGTGGTGGTTGTTTAAAGCAGTATGCCCCGCCGGCAGATTTAGCTACTGGTGGAAGCTGCATCAGGTCTCCAAACAGCTAAACGTTGACACCGCCAAAATAAGCATCGCGAGGTGAATATTTCTTAAAGTTGTGTAGGGCACCCCATAGGAAATCTCATCTATGATAAGCCATTTTATACTATTGCACTTTTGCCTTTCTCTCTAAAGGCGCTCTTCGGTCAAGAGACGCATGGTCCCTATCCTGCCCTTTTCAATAGGCAGGGCAAATGTGGAATGTAAGGTAGTGCCTCCAATGAGCCTCGCAGCTACGCCAGTTGACGCTGCCACCACTACGACTTTGCCGTTGGGAGTATGGATAAGTATAGTATCTACATACTACAGACACTACAACATATACTTACACTTTGCATTCATTAATATTATGTATTATACTCTTCTATTGGTTTAGCATTATTCTTTTGCGAATCGTTCTAAAAATATTAGTTTTCTTACTGGCTTTTTAAATTATTTTTATCAATATGTTTAGCTCAAATACTGTATTTTATAGATATGTCGGCGTCACCATTGTAAACAACACGTGCAACGGTCCGAGTTACGCACTGCAATGTGTCACTTAGGCCTCCCCACTCTCTCCACTACTCGAGCCGCTCTATATAAGCGAGCGCGCAGCAAGGAAGGGATCCCCTCGACTTCGCGCTCATAGCGCTCAGCAACAACAACCTACCGCCGCCGGTAGGAGCGCGCCTCTCGCCCCCCCAGTGGCCCGCGTGCCAGAGCCTGCTTCCAAAGCCGCTCCCCCTCTCAACACTCGCGCGCCTCCTCAACCCGCGGCCACTCCAGTGGTCGCATCATCACCTAACACCTTCGATGCGTTTAATGTGATCTCGAGCACATTCAACATCTTTCTTTCGCCCCGCGCCAAGAAAATGGCCAGCGAAATAATCGTAGCCCGTAACTCCTGCGATCTATCGGAGATCCAGCGAATTTATCACGCGTATCCCGAGATCACGCAAGCCCTAGAGTCCATCGCGTATAGGAAACCATAATGTATAATACGGCCCCCGCGAGAACTAAACTCAGATCACTAAAGTTAGGCTTTTTCAATGCCAACGGCATTAGAGAACAACGCGACGAAATCGCTGTGTTCCTCCGCGACCATCGGTTAGATATTCTCCTAGTACAGGAAACTTTCCTCAAGCCTTGTCATCGAGACCCGTCAATTGCGAACTATCGCGTAGTTCGCAATGACAGGACTCGATGCCACAGGGGCGGCACCCTGATTTACTATAGGACTCCTCTCCATTGCATCCCGCTCGATGCTCCGACAACTCTCTCGTGTCTTGAAGTGTCTGCATGCAAAATAGCAATGTCAGGTCATCAACCGATTACGATAGTTTCGGCTTACATGCCGCCCACCGCGACCACGAGCCCAGACGGTCTTCAAATGCTGTCTCGCGATCTTTCGATTCTTTTCGGCCTGAGTGAATCCGTTATCGTAGCGGGTGATCTCAACGCCAAACATCCGTCCTGGAATTGTAATACCACCACGTTTCGAGGCCAACATCTGTTTGACCTCACCGCCGTTTTAAATTTCGATATCATCGGCCCGATGAATCCCACTCACTACCCCCATATCCCCAGTCAATCCCCGGACATATTGGACATAGCGCTCCTAAAGAATATCAACCTACGGTTGGATTCGATAGAGGCGATGGACGAACTGACTTCTGACCACCGGCCGGTCGTCTTAAGACTGGCCCCTCGCGACGGACTCCTTGACCCTGACCAACCCCCCCTCACGAAAGTAGTCACGGACTGGCGGAAAGTAAGCGACCGACTGAAATCCACCACATCCCCGATACTGGATTCTATCCCCGATCAGTTTGACTCGATCGCCGACACGACGGCCGCGATCGACTCACTCACGGAACACGTACAATCAGTCCTGAGCGATTGCTCGAAGCAGGTTCCGGCGATGGACCCCCATCGCCGAAAGCTGCCGGACGATGTGCGTGAACTGCTGACTGAGAAGAACGCGGCCACTCGTGCATACAGTGTCTTTCCCTGTGACGCTAACAAAGTCTTCATGCGCCAATTACAGAAATCTGTAAGGAAGCGAATGAAAGAACTGCGTGAGGCTAACTGGGACAAGATGCTGGGCGAACTAGAGCCCACTCATCTTGCCTTCTGGGAGCTTCAGAGGAAACTCAGATCCCCGCAAGTAGCTTCAATGCCCCCTCTGACACGACCCGACAGGACGATAGCATTCGACGACACCGACAAGGCTGAATGCCTGGCTGACACTCTCGAGACTCAGTGCTCGCCCAGCTCTCAACCAGTAGACCAAGCTCACCTCGCTGAGGTGGACGCTGAAGTCGAACGTAGGGCGAATCTCCCTCCGGTCGAAGACCCTGATTGTCCTCTGGCTCCCGTCACCCCAGACGAAGTGCACGACATTATCAAGGGTCTGAAAACCCGTAAATCTCCCGGATCAGACGGAATCACCAACAGGGTGCTCCAGCTGTTCCCCGCTCACCTGATCATGCTAATGACCACCATCTTCAATGGCGCTCTTAGCAACAACATTTTTCCTCAAGCTTGGAAAAGTGCCACGGTCATCGGTATCCCGAAGCCCGGCAAACCTAAGACCGAACCTTCCAGTTACCGACCCATCAGTCTGCTCAACGTCTTCGGCAAAGTCTATGAGAGGCTTATTTATAAGCGTCTCAGAGACTATGCCGAGACGAAGGGCCTCATCCCAAACGAACAGTTCGGGTTCAGATCCCAACATTCGTGCGTACAACAGGTCCACCGTATCGTCGAGCATGTAAGCGCTGGCTTCCAGCGCGGGCTCATGACGGGTGCTGTGTTCTTCGACATTGCGAAAGCGTTCGACAAAGTCTGGCACAACGGCTTAATATATAAGCTCTACAAACTCGGTGTGCCCGATCGTCTCGTGCTCATCTTACGAGACTTTTTGTCGGACCGCACCTTCCGCTATCGCATCGAGGGTGCGCTATCCTCCCCCCATCCGCTCCGCGCAGGCGTCCCTCAGGGCGCTGTGCTGGCACCGCTGATATTCACTATATTCACTAGTGATATCCCCAAATGTAGAAAGGCGCAGTTAGCTCTGTTCGCAGACGACACGGCCATCTACTACTCCGGCCTCAGGCAAGACAATATCGCCCGCATCCTTCAGGCCGAAGTCAACAGACTCGCGGCCTGGTTCAGGAAGTGGAGGATTGAAGTCAACCCTGATAAGAGCCAGGGGGTCCTATTCTGTAGGCCCCGGCGATCACCCGCCCTGCCCCAACCGATCACCATGTTCGGCAAGCCTATCCCTTGGGAGAAGCGAGCCAAATATCTCGGTGTGGTCTTAGACCATCACATGACGTTCGGCGAGCACATAAAACAGGTGCGCTCGCGCGCCAGTTTTGCTCTCGGCCGACTACACTCCGTACTCAACCCGCGCAGCAAGTTGTCCCTTAAGTGCAAATTGCGTATTTACACCGCGTGCATTCGACCGATCATGACTTACGCCTGCGTAGTCTTCGCTCACGCAAAGTCATATCACATCCATAAGATGCAGACGCTTCAAAACCGATTTCTCCGTAGAATTACGAAAGCTCCTTGGTTCGTTCGGAACGAACAACTTCACGTAGACCTTAAGATGCCTACCATCAAACAGTTTATGAAGCGCCTTGCAAAGCGCTTTTTCGAATCCGCGGAACGTCATCGCAACCCCTTGGTTGTGCAGGCCGCTAGTTACAGGCCTTCTGCCATTAGTCAGACTCGCCGACCGAGGCACACTCTCTTAGATCCGGATGACCCCATCACTCTCCTTCAGGAAAGCAATAGGGCCACGAGTACAGTGCACAAATTACACAAACCGACCTTCCGTCCTCGCCGCCGAGGTACCACGCGAACTTCCCGAGTAAATGGTAATAAAAGTCCTCCCCCCCGTCCCTTGAATGTCGATGCGCCAGCCGCCCGGTTAGAGGCTGAGAGCGCCGTAGCAATAAATATAATATCCCCTGACAATAATCATGATCAAAATGTTGATCCAGCCCGTCCCCAAATTGTTAGTAATTTTGTGATCCCCCAACGACGCCCTGAGCCGAGGTCCGTACCCCACAGGGGGTGCCCTTAGTGCGCTGTCGTTTAGTTTTTAATATATATAATTTGCGCCCTGGCTGGAGGCTTTAAGATTAAAAACCTTAGGGCAGCCACAGGAATATCCGGTTAAGTAGCAACGACCTCTCTAGGTCTGCTACGAGATGCCATACCTAAAAAAAAAAAAAAAAAAAAAAAAAAAGGAAGGGATCATTCTTGTCGCAGGCTCGGCCCGGTGCACATGTTGTAGCGCTTAGATACTGTAGTCTGAATTAAACTATTATTACAGTGAATTTATAAGTTGTGGAAATAAAGGCTGACTTCTGCTATATCTCTTACTTTCATTTAAGATGTTGGACCCTCTGCCTTCAGATAATTATAATTGTTTACTGTATAATATTTGTATCGTAACTTACATTTATAATAATAATTGAAACGCTCTCAGAATTCATCAAAGAGGTTTTTGGTACGAATATGTCTGGCCTTTTCGAACACTGAATTTGAAATTAAAGAACAGAAAAACAGATGATGTGAAAACATCACCCGAGACTCGGATATAAAAAGGATTTCTGACACATTCCCGGAAGATCTGATCTGGAAGCGCTCAAGGAATCATCTCCTCTACAAAAGTCTTGCAACATACTCAGTCTTCTCGGAACTACGTACTTGCCAAGAGGACCATCCATTACTTAAGAGACCTGGACTGGACTGGCAGTGATACTGGGAAGCGGATCTTCAGGCCTCTAAGCTAACGAGGCCTGACGACTTCTACACTACCTGTTGAACCTACCAAAATAACTCGAAAGCGGATCTGGATGCTTCAGAGCTGACGTGTCGAACCTGAACGCCGTATCGTACCATCTTTTTATAACCTCCCTTAACTTTTTTTAAATTATTTTTCTGTATTTTTTAAATTCTCCTTAAATATATAGTTGACTAGTCTACTTTCCCTTTAATTTTTATTAGGCTAGTAGATTCGTTACAGTTTGGCGCCCAACTTAAAATCAAAGCTAACTCTATTCAATTTTTTTCAAAATTCTAAAACAAACTATCACTAGTACTATTTCCTTTTGGACTCTTATTTGGCTTAGTCTCTTTTTTATAACATGTATTAGGTTTCAGATAGGTCTAATACTAACTTACTTTTCCTCTTTAGCCCTCCTCTTGAAGACTTCTTTACTCAACACATCTACATACTAAACAAACTTATACTGCACCCCACACACTTGCACACACACAATCGTATCCATTCTTCGCTTGTGAGTGTTTTTAAAACCCTTCGTGGTCAGCGTCATACTGGCAGAAATGTTGCTCTGAATTGATTGCAATGATTAGAACATGGTTCTTAACATTTTCTTGCAATGAAAAATTGGTCAGACATGATAAAAGCCTTGCTAATCGCTGATGGACGTGACATTGATGGCGCCGAACACCTGACATTCCCGGAGCGCTTAGAACTAGTGCAAAGACACCCGGTAGTGGTAGCACGACAATTCACACTGCGTGTTAACACTCTTATGCTATTTTTAAGCGCAATTCAGATTGCTTTGGTGGTCCTATTAATGACTTTTGGTGCCGAGTGGAGTTCCAAAATCACGGTAGCCCACATTTGCACATTTTAGTGTGGTGTAGTAATAATGTTCCAGAATTTTCTACTCCCCAAGGCATAGCCGTAATTCAAAGAGTGGTTTCATGTTCACGAAATCCTAACGACCCAGTGTTGCGCAAATAAGTCAAGGATTTGCAGATCCATAAACACACTACGACATGCACAAAAAACCGTCATGACGATGGTTGTCGCTTCGGTTTTGCAAAGCCAGTAAGTGATAACGCCGTATGTCTAGGCCCAGATGAAGCACTTGCTAACAATGGACGATTCTGTTTGTTGAAAAGAACCTCAGAAGAAAGCATGGTAAACAATTACAACGCAGCCCCGCACACCCGCTATTATACAATTAATAGTAACAAAGAAGCGTATTATTATAGTTTAATAGTATGCCACTTACCATTCCGTGATAAATGTAAGTTACTGCTCGAAAATTAAACCGCTGAAGACTGTTTTATAAGACGCCAAAGAGATCTTCGCCCGTTGCAGGGTAACGTCAGCGCAGAATAATTTGCTCATGTTGAACAAATTATTCAACAGGCTAGAACCTCAGAAGAAAGCATGGTAAACAATTACAACGCAGCCCCGCACACCCGCTATTATACAATTAATAGTAACAAAGAAGCGTATTATTATAGTTTAATAGTATGCCACTTACCATTCCGTGATAAATGTAAGTTACTGCTCGAAAATTAAACCGCTGAAGACTGTTTTATAAGACGCCAAAGAGATCTTCGCCCGTTGCAGGGTAACGTCAGCGCAGAATAATTTGCTCATGTTGAACAAATTATTCAACAGGCTCTTGCCCAAGCTACCGCGCTTAATGTAGCGCGTGAAACCCATGCCGACAGCGCTCCCGTGCTATCTGGTGGTGAACAGCTTGTAATTGACGATGATACCTTTTGTGAAGACGTGGGAAAACGAGCCGTCATGTCAGATGAACTTTTCCTGAGCATTCGAGGTTTAAATATCCAGCAGAGGGATTTATTTCAGAAGGTTTCGACGGCAATCGAAAACGATTTGCATGGACAAGAAAGTCAGCTGTTACTTTTTATCACGTCCGGTGCAGGAAGTGGTAAATCGTTTCTCTTGAAATTACTCGTGGAGCATATTAAACGTTGTTATGCACCAACAGTAGATTTATTATTGAAGCCTAACTTTGTGGAGGTTGGTTCATTAACTGGGGGTTGCCACTCGTCAGATATTTGGCAAAACGCTACACAGTATTTTATTGCTTCCGATTGAGAAAGTAAATACTATGACATACAAAAAAATTACCGGACAAAGACTCGAGAATGAAAGGCGTAAATGGCGCTATATAAGTTGGCTGATCATAGATGAAATTTCTATGCTTTCCGCGGAGTTGACTCCGCGGAAAGCATATAAATTTTGCTCTTTGGTGGCTGGCATATTTCAGGTACCTCCGGTGAAAGGGCATTGGTGTTTTGTGCAGCCACTGCGGTTCTCAGCGGAGGTCAATTTGTGGCATCAGTTTACTTTTTTGTAAACTGACCATAAACATGCGACAGCGCAATGATACCGAATTCATTGATTTATTGAACAGCTTACGGGTAGGTGAACTGACGACGGCTCAGCGGCGAGCGGCGGCACGTACCTTTAAATGGGGAATTTGCGGAGTGGCCGTTCGTATTTTTCCTACGGTCAGGCAAGTCGACGTCTACAGTGATAAAATAAGCAAGGAAAATGGAAAGTTGCACCGGACTTATGGCAGGAAACCACCAGACAACGTAATCCCAAAGATGTCAATAGCTATGGTAGTTTTCTGTCATCGATAAAAAGTGGCGATGAATCCTGAGTTATGTGGAGACGTAACATTGCCGTCTCTGAAGGGCTCGTATGGAGCTATGGGCATAATAGAAAAAATCAAATGGCCGGCCCTAAGGAGAGATTAATTTGAGGATGGGGAGCTACCTGAAGCTGTGTACGTAAATCTTGATGATGAACGCGATTAAGTTGACCTCGCAATCGGCCGCGACGCCTATGTGACGGGGTACTCGTAATTGTAAAGTAGAAAATAGAGGTAATTCCCCTTTAAATTTAGCGAAATGTTCAATAATGATTTCCGGCGGTTTTTCATCCCACCCGATTTTAGAGAGCCAAAGATCCTGAATCATAATTTTTGCGTAGAGTATAACCGGCGCCGCGAATCCGAGCACATCAAACAAGCGAGCAATGGTAGACAGTATAGTACGCATTGCCAAAAATGGGCTTGACCGAAGGCCAAAAGCCACTGAGTTAAACTGGAATATACGAATACGCTCAGATTCGCTAAAGCGATATAATATTTTTTTATATTTACGATCACTCTGATAACAAAATTCTAAGATACATTTGACGTATATCAGCGGTTATTGCTACCTTAAAATACCTAAACTTAAGCAAAAGAGAAAATAAATCAGCCTGCAAATTAGGCCCTGTATGCAACAAGTCATTGAGAGACTTGCCACTATCAGTTTTAGCGCTCGCATCCAAAACGATGCGTGTTTTTGTTGTAAGTTTATCGGCCTCACAACAGCGTGATGTGGTATGAAATAACCTTCTTTCACAGCGGTAGAAGAATAAGGTATTTCCAATAAATAACCTTTATCCATTTATCCATGTAATCAGTGATTACGTCGTTATAAGATTGACGTAAAGCGGGAAGTTAATTAAACTTGCGTTCCAACGCAGTCAGTCTACGTTGGTCGGGTACGAACGAATTACCTAAAGAATTAGGGTCTTCCTTAAAAGGTAACGATACAACGTATCTACCACAAGGTTGTCTACATACTGTTGACTTATAAAACTCCTCACAGACTTGACTATCCGGACTTATTAATTTAATATTAGGCACTTCCTCTAGTTCCCAAAATTTCAGAATTGAATTATTCAAATTGTATATTAGCGGACCGAAGGACCAGGCTACATTATTTACATTAGCAGAAGGCAATTCTCCTAAAATAATGTAGCCGAGCGTGGTTTCTAGAGCGTGCGGAGCGGCGCGGGGCATGTCCGTAAAATCAACTGATTGAGTCTGCGGTGGTGGTATTATTTTGCCCCCCAGCAAAATAAAGGCGAACATTTGAGTACCTAAGATGGCATCTATATTGCATTTAATCCATGTAATCAGTGATTACGTCGTTATAAGATTGACGTAAAGCGGGAAGTGAATTAAACTTGCGTTCCAACGCAGTCAGTCTATGTTGGTCGGGTACGAACGAATTACCTAAAGAATTAGGGTCTTCCTTAAAAGGTAACGATACAACGTATCTACCACAAGGTTGTCTACATACTATTGACTTATAAAACTCCTCACAGACTTGACTATCCGGACTTATTAATTTAATATTAGGCACTTCCTCTAGTTCCCAAAATTTCAGAATTGAATTATTCAAATTGTATATTAGCGGACCGAAGGACCAGGCTACATTATTTACATTAGCAGAAGGCAATTCTCCTAAAATAATGTAGCCGAGCGTGGTTTCTAGAGCGTGCGGAGCGGCGCGGGGCATGTCCGTAAAATCAACTGATTGAGTCTGCGGTGGTGGTATTATTTTGCCCCCCAGCAAAATAAAGGCGAACATTTGAGTACCTAAGATGGCATCTATATTGCCAGGTAAGTTCCAGCCTTCATCTGCCAGTGGCAAATGTTTAAAGTAATCCATCGCCGAGGCTTGGATTACGCGAGTAGGTAATGGATCGGTAATACAATCGACCACCAACATTGTTATGTTATATTGTGCGTCGCTTATTCGCGATTGTATCGTTATGTTTACTTAACCTCTAATAGGTGCGGATATGGAACCCACAGATCTCAATGATGAGTTAATAAGCGGTTGAATAGTTAATTTTAATTTTTTACAACACTCGAGAGTGATAAGATTATTTTGAGATCCGCTATCCATCAAACATCTTATAATAAAACAGTTCCCATTCATAGGTACATATACTTGAGCGGTAGGTAATACGATGGAACTGTCTAGTTGTACACAAGAAAAAACCTTGTTATCATTAGTTCGCGGCGCGGTCATATTATGTTCATTCATTACAGTGCACGAAGACGTGACCGGCCGAATTGAGGTATGCATACACACCGGCTGCGAGCCTTTAGAACCCGAAGAAGTCTCAGGTACAGTATTTTAGTATTTTCAATTCCCATAACGCCAGATTGCTCCCGCAGCGGAATGTCTTCTCGGTTATTAAAATATAATAGCGAATGATGAAGTTGATTGCAATGTTTACAAGTACGTTTTTTTGTACGTCAAGGCGCAGAGATGGACTCGATGCTGCCGCCAAGGTTAGTCTTAGTGACTTAAACACATACCCCCTTATTACAAAATGAATTTCGGACTTTATTCTGACTATGGTAAAGTTCCTAAACACAAAACTGACAACTTAGTACCGAACTAATTTTTCAGTTTTGTATAAAGAACGGTATTTCAATCACAGTTACGTTCTTATTACAAAAACTGGCTCCATGGTTTAAGCCATGTCAAAATATAAATCTTGTTTTGTAATAAGATGGATATTATTTATTGACAAGCAACAAGGCAGCTAGATTCCAAACATTAAATTATTTGCTTTTTCTAGGTAGGTAGGTAGGTACTGATAATTCTGGTGTTTTACGCGAGCGGATCCTATCAGACCTCGGTAGGGCAGCACTGCTCCCATTCAGTTTCCCAGCCAAGCGTCTTTAAGGCGGTCAAACAAGTGACCCTGGCCCTGAACCACCCACATGTATTTAGAAAGCATGTGACTTTGCCTTTGACAATGGGAGCTCGAGAAAGGGCTAGGAGTGGGTATGTCTAACGACTAGCGCGTATATTATAGCCACACACGACAGAATACAATTAAGTTAGTTATCCGTCGACATCGCTTGCAACAACTTAACAAAACATCAATATTTCTTTATACCTATGTAATTTTAATGTTAAATAAATTCTCTAAATGATGCTTGAAACCCAATTCCCCATATTACAAAACAAGGTTTATCTTCAGACCCAGGTTTAAAATATGGAGCCATTATTGAATTTCGAACTTTATTCCGACTATGGTAAAGTTCCTAAACACAAATTGACAACTTAGTACCGAACTAAGTTTTCAGTTTTGTAAAAAGAACGGTATTTTAATCACTGTTACGTTCTTATTACAAAAACTGGCTCCATGGTTTAAGCCATGTCCAAATATAAATCTTGTTTTGTAATAAGGCGGAATGACTCAATATTTAGAATATTATATTATTATATACAAAGGAAGGATATCCTTTCGAAATCATTGTTAAAACCGCATTAAAATCTGTTACGTAGTTTAAATGAACAACGCGGTCTGTAATGTAATGATGATACACGGCAATATTGACAATACAATATTATACTGCATTTTAGATTCTATACAAAATTTGGATTCCCGGGGGTGATTAGCTGCATTGATGGCACTCATGTCTGCAACATAAAACCATCAGACCACCATTACTGCCGGAAAGGCTACCACTCGATGAACGTGATGATATTAAGTGTTAAGATTGATGTAGCTACTTAGCACCTACTACCCAGCGGCTACAATAGCGGGGTGTGACGCCTATTCTGTCAAGGTGGGCTTACTCGTATTACCTCGTCAAGTCAAAAATATTCAATTAGATAACTACTTAGCAAAATAAATACTGTAGAAAGTAGGCATGACACACACGCGCCCGCTTCTCGCGTCTCGCTGCACTATCGCCCCGGCGCCCGCACCCCTTTCCGCGCCCGTCAGTCCGGCTGAAATCACAATCGCAAACGTCATGATTTTGGCACTGTTCCACTCAAATTCCCATAACTAAGTATTCGCCGCGTTTTGTATCGTGTGGAGGATTATATTTTTTTTTTATGCCGCAAAACTTTATTTTGTTTGATTCATCCTGCAATAATAATTTTCAGATATGTGATCCAGAGATGAATATACTCTGCGTCGATCCATCTAGCCCTGGGAGTTCACACGACTCGACCATTTGGAGGGATAACTCACTTAATAATTATATTGAAGGGCTTAATGAGGCTGAGGGTACAATTTTCCTCTTAGGTATTTAAATACAATTAATATAATTTTCAAGTCCTCTCATGGAATTCAAAACAAGCTGATAGTGAGTATCCACTCAGGAGGCACCTAGTCACTCCCTTTCTTAACACCGAAGAGGGTAGCCCGGAACACTGGTTCTACAGTCAACATGTAAGGATGAGAAACGTAGTGGAACGGACCATAGGTGTTCTGAAGGATAGATTTAGGTTAGTCGGTAAAGAAATGGTTAAATGACAACCATTGTGTATACGTACATACAAATATCTATGGATCAATTTTACGCAGGTGTCTCTTGGTTGCGCGGCAACTACACTATCGGCCAGAGATGACCGCAGAAGTTTTTAATGCTTGCTGTGTGCTGCACAACTTGGCCAATCGATCAAGGCGTAACATACCGGAGCTGGCGGTACGTGAGCAAGAAGACGAGAAGCGGCTGCAGGTACAGCAACACCACAGACTGTGAAATAGAAGGCGTTTCAGAATTCATAATTGATGAAGACGAATAACAGCTGAGGTACACGTAACAAATACTCGTACGAGCCAAGATCCTGATTATATCCCAGTAGAAGACAATTATGATGCGGAAACCACAGCTACAACCAGCAAACGAATGCAGATCAAAACAGAGTGGAAAGAAAAGCTGAAGTCGATACATTTTGGAGCGCCGGGTCTTACAAAGCTCGCTGTGCACTGATTCAAGGGTACGTCAGAGAAATAAATAAGGGGCTCAATTCTGTAACTTTGAGTTAAGCAACACGCCATTGACACTCTATCGACACACTACAGACATTATTTTGCCACTGTTGCAAATTTGGCATTCTGCAAAAACTTCAATGGCGTTTCAGTGGTGTCTCAGTAGTGTGTCGATAGTATGTCGATAGTGTGTCAGTACAATAGTTTTGAGTGTTGCTAACAAAAATCTACCATGAGGTATACCAAACCTACCACTTTTTAAATCCAATTTTTATCAATTATATCTTTATAATATGGGTTTATTTAATAATATAAAAACGTTTTATTATTAAAAACATCAAATTTCACTAAAAACATGCGTTTAATAACGTTTAATATTATGAGTGTAGGCCTTAGGGACGCTATGGCGCGAGGATTTGAAATTTTAAAAATGTATCGTTTTTTTTTTTCGATATTCTACCAATTTTACTGCAGTACCGGGTTAAACTTGACTATAGAAACCATTTAGAATGCCCCACGACGCACGGTGGATCGAAAATCGGCTGTAGAAGACATAGGATCTCGATTTCTTAAATGTAATTTTTTGCTGGAAATGACTTCTGCTGATCATTACTGTTCTATAAAATATCATATAAAGTAATTGTGTGCACAAATGGAAGAGTTATAATTTTTATAAGAAAAAAATGTATGGAGCTGACATGAAAAATGAGGATATCTCTGGAATCGCAAGGTTGGCCGTTATATCATTGCACACTGTTATAGTACTATTTATTTGTGAATTTTTGACATACTTAATATTGCGGCATCACTTGCGATTCTTTTTTTAAAAATCGTCATAATTAAAAAATAAAAAATGTTTATGATATGTACATTTTAATGCTTAAATATGGCTATACCAAGTGTAACTTACAATATTTTTTATGCTTAGACCAAAACATTCTAAGAAATCACAAAGTCGTATTACCTACTTATTTGAAATGACATGGTAATTATGAATTACATAATATGTAATCTTGTCTAATGCCTCAAGTCCACATTAGCTAATGATTAATAAAACTTAATACCTATATACCTGTTAAAAAGATAAGTACCATAATGAGGGTAATTAGATAAACGTGATCATTAGTCAATAACAATAAATGGTAAACTATTGTATGTGTCGGCGTCACCATTGTAAACAGCACGTGCAACGGGCCGAGTTACGTACTGCAATGTGTCACTTAGGCCTCCCCACTCTCCCCACTACTCGAGCCGTTCTATATAAACGAGCGCGCAGTAAGGAGGGGACCATTCTTGTCGCAGGCTCTGCCCGGTGCACATGTTGTAGCGCTTAGAAACCGTAGTCTGAATTAAACTATTATTACAGTGAATTAATAAGTTGTGGAAATAAAGGCTGACTTCTGCTATATCTCTTACTTTCATTTAAGATGTTGGACCCTCTGCCTTCATCAGAAGTGGGATACGTTCCACCGTCCACTAATGATAGCCACAGTAATTTAATACAAGACCAAATTTCATTGCTTTCTGCTGGCATGGACGCTATATTAAAAATAAAAAATAAATTGCGGATGCCATGATTAGTTGTCAAGCTACTCCAAGCATGGGGGTGGTGCGAGGAGGCGAAATGTCGGAGTGAAACTCCGCTACCGCGAGACATCACGGCACAGCGGACAGAGCTGCGGCGGGATCTCATGGCGGCATAGAGAGTGCGATTGCTGCAACCCAGCACTGGGCACGCCACAATTGTGGCAATAAGTCGCCTTTTTGAGGAGTGACTAGAGAGGCGTCACGGCGTCCTTATCTTCCGCCTGACGCAGGTCCTCACCGGACATGGTTGTTTCGGGAGGTTCCTATTCAGGATAAAGCAGGAGGAAACGCCCGGGTGTCACCACTGTGTGGATCGCTCGGAGGACACGGTGGAGCATACGGTGGAGGTCTGCCCGGCTTGGGCGGGGCACTGCCGTGTCCTCACGGAGGCGATCGGCGGCGGCGATCTTTCACGTCCGGCCCTGGTTCAGGCCATGGTTCGGAGCGAGAGTGCACGACCTCTGTGGCACGAGAATCCCTCCTCCCAGCATCTTCACTTGAACCTCCCGGCCGCTTTCCGGTCGCCTTTGGGCAGCGAGGAGCGACGTGTCCCGACTCCCCACAGCGGTAACAGACGATCTTCTTTGGCGACGCCTTATGTGACGAGCTGGCTGGTCTAGGATGTTTGGTTTCCTCGGCCTTCTTGTGACAGTCTGTAGATTTATGCCCTAATATACCACAAAAGTGACATACTATTTTACCTGGTTTGAACTTCTTAGGTTGAGAACAATCGTTCTGGTCAGAGGAAATCTGAGACTTTCTCTTAAGATGGGACAAGACACAGTTCTTGTTGAAGTTTATGCCTGGTATTTACTTCGGTAGTAAATGCTAGTCGTTGAGCACGGGAATCAAATTTGGAGACATGGGCCAGTACAGTAGAAACAGCAATATGTTCGACACTCAGGCTATACCATTTAGACGTCAGTGATGTGACCTGTCGACTGGCATATGCGGCTAACGATTCTCCTTCTTTTGGTTGATTATTATGAAAGTTAATGAGGGTAGCGGAAACAGTTTCTGAAACGTCATAACGAGAGAGGAAGAGACTCTTAAAGTCTGTCCAGGTCATGCCTGTATACGATACTTGGGAAAGCCATGCGTTAGCACTACCTTTTAAGGCTTTAGTGAGGGCAATAATAAGATTACCACCTTGAAGAGGTTTTTCGGATAGGCAAATATCAACGGTTGTGCTCCAAGATTGAGCATTGGAATCAGGTAGGTCTGGGTCAAAATCGGGCAAGCGAATTACCGGAGATGGAACGGAGTATGTTTTAATTGCTTCAATTAACTGAGCCATATTTTGGTTCTGAAGCTCTAACATTACTCGCCATGGATCACCAGCACCTTCCGATTCCCGGGCTAAACCTAATCCCACTTCTGATGTAGGATCAGGAGTGCCGAGCGGTACATCGTCAGGATT
Source organism: Tiliacea aurago (assembly GCA_948098905.1). Taxonomy (NCBI): domain Eukaryota; kingdom Metazoa; phylum Arthropoda; class Insecta; order Lepidoptera; family Noctuidae; genus Tiliacea; species Tiliacea aurago. The sequence continues at coordinate 23,200,065 of OX402576.1, forward strand.
TGGAGTTCCCATTGTATAGGGATAAACAAGACTATAAACTATTAAAGGGTTTTTATTACAGTAGGCAATTACACTTTTAAAAATAACACAAGAATAAACAATAATAATTAATAACAAAATAGTTAGTTAAAAATATGCAGTTAGACGAACAAACCCTATAAGGTTACAGTTCGTATAGTGACCTAAGCCACCCAAATACCAAGTATAGTCAGACGAACAAACCCTTTCAGGTTACAGTTCGTATAGCGGCGTAAGCCACCCAAATACAAAGTATATCACTCGCTATCTGCAAGCCAATATAACTTTGATAATATACAGCAGCGCTGTACCGAGTAAACCGACAGTTTTGTCAGGAGCGGGGAGCTCTTTATTGAGTCGAATCCGAAGATCGACTGACTCGAATTTTTTTTTTTTTTTTTTTTTTTTTTTTTTTTTTTTTTTTTTTTTTTTTTTTTTTTTTTTTTTTTTTATGGCATCTCGTAGCAGACCTAGAGAGGTCGTTGCTACTTAACCGGATATTCCTGTGGCTGCCCTAAGGTTTTTAATCTTAAAGCCTCCAGCCAGGGCGCAAATTATATATATTAAAACTAAACGACAGCGCACTAAGGGCACCCCCTGTGGGGTACGGACCTCAGCTCAGGGCGTCGGTGGGGGATCACAAAATTACTAACAATTTGGGGACGGGCTGGACCAACATTTTGATCATGATTATTATCAGGGGATATTATATTTATTGCTACGGCGCTCTCAGCCTCTAACCGGGCGGCTGGCGCATCGACATTCAAGGGACGGGGGGGTGACTCGAACACCGAATGCACGCTCTTATATAGGGCGATGTTCCCACCTTGCTTTCCCGCCATTCCATGACAACTCTGTCCGATGACGTACGGAAGTACGTCATGTGTTTACTTGATACAAAACACTTAAACATGCTAAATCTAATAAGACTGACGTTATAAAGTAATCAAATAATACAAGAATAATTATCGTAAATAAACAATAGTGATTTCACAAAGTAAAAATCAAAGTAACATGTCAACAATTGTTTTGAACAAAACTATCGGTTATAATAATTATCGAAATAAGTTGCCAAAATCAATTAGTGCGTATACAGAATACTCAATAAATGATGTTGTGATTTACTAGACAATAATTGATAGAAAACCACGTTCAAATCACGTTAAATTACAATAAGAAAAACAAAACATACACTTTTTGTTGATTACCCACAATTGTAATTGACAACCAACTCCGACATATATATATTTCTCTTAACAAAAACATAAAAACTTAACAAAATGAAACTTAAAAAACAAAATATTCTTCTTTATTACGTACAAAATTAAATAATAATTTTTCGAAGGGCTTTTTCCACCCTTCTTTGCTCTCGTTCAGATCGCATACGGGCAAATAATTTCTATGCAATGCCCCACGCTAATTATTCCGGATTTTAGGTCGTTTATAGCCGAATCGATTTCTGCGTCTATTTCTTCGTATTCTTTTTTCTTTTTGCTGCTGACTTTTCTTAAATCAAAGCACGTAGACTCTGTGTCTAAAACATCCAGTAGGTGAGCTAGATTCGGTTTTATGCAACCTATGTATTTATTTATTTTTGTATGCCATCCTTCTATATGATTGTTTGTTCTTATTTTTTCATTTTCACAGCCAAAGCCTTCTATATGATTGTTTGTTCTTATTTTTTCATTGGGACCAAATTACAATTCGCAAAAAAAAAAAGTCGATCTTCTTATAAAAGTACATAACCGATTGGACCATTTTGTTTAAGAAGATCGACTTTTTTTTTTTGCGAATTCTAATTTGGTTCCATAGTAAAAGTTGTTCATATTGATGGGTAGAACACTCCCTTAAATTTTGTCGTATGTTTTCAAAGTCAGCCTGTATAATATTGGTAATTGCATATAATGTACAGGCATTATTTAAATAAAGAGCCATAATTATACTATTTTGATGGCGTCACGCAAGAAGTCTCCTTTAAGGGTACTGCAGACTGGCGGGTCGCGCTATCACGTCGCGCCTGTCTGCGGGAGCCCTTGTTTTTACTAGGTACTTACATTGTTATTGTGTTGTTGTTTATCGATATTTTATTTATTAGTAGGTAAATGCTCCATTTAAAACTGAGTGTGTAAGATTTAGTAAATGAAAATAATAATCACTACATAGTAAAGGCTTCTACAGACCAGCGCGACTCGCGACGCCACACAAAGGCACCGCTCGTCACGCGACGTGCGAGGCCTTTGTGTCGCGCCAGTATGTAGAAGCCTTAATGCAACGCGGGCGAGGCCGCGGGCGGCAGCTAGTACTTCATAAATAAATAATTTAGTGTTCAATGAGGAGATTTTGGCTCATAATCAGATGTTTTATATTCCCTGTGAATGTAGGTATCTAATAAATCAAAGTTAAGGGACAACATAGTGTAAAAACTGTAGGGTACTTATAATGTTGTTCTTATTTTATTGTTAATTCCAAAAATCTATTATTTATTTTGGGCGACAGGTCCTAGCCGAGTTCTTCGCATAAACATTGATTGCACTATCTCCTTGCTTATTTTATAATTCTACAGAACTCACTTCCCGTGAGATCAAAGGCTCCCAAAGCAAGCTCTCTAATAGTATTTCTTTCCCATCTTCGCTGAAGTTTTTCTATAAAAAAACTTAAATAAAAAGCGCAATTTGAACCCAACATGTTAATTTCAGCTTATTAAATGATAAAAGTAAAAAATTACCGCCTAAAATTACTCGAATTAACGAAAAAACAACTAACGAATCGTTGTCTAGGTCATTTTATATGTAGACTATTTCGGAAGAAAGGTTTCTATACCAAGCTGTCAACATCGGAGAAAGATTGTATGTCGTGCTCGACGTTGTAGACAGTTGTCTAGGGTAGAGAAGACAAGTCTCTTCACATTTGATTTTGTAATCGCCGTGCTACAGACAGTAGAAAACTTTCTGTTGTCTACACTGAAACGTCATTTTTGTCTATTCTTCCGTCGACAAAACGCGTAGAGAGGGTTCTCGTGCTAAGCCTGCAGCAGTAATAAAGCTTTTAGGTAACCGAGCAAGTCCAACACACCTTGCGACGTGTCTTTTCTTTGGCCTTGTTTTTATTTGCAGAGCCTTAGCTTTTCTCCAGAGGCTTTGGTTAAAATGGTAGTAACACCCTCGAAATAGAATATCTGGAAAAACTTTCTTGATCGCTTGAATAGCAGCTAATTCGAAGTCCATAGTTATTTTTTCTGGTGACCACGAGGCAGCGTGGTCTTAATCAAATTGAACAATATTTCGTAGCTCCGCATTTTCTTACTACACAGCAGACAAAATATTAATGGTTTTATATACTGATTACTTTCATCAAATGCGTGTATTGTGTAGAGTTGCTGGAACCCCATTGGACAGCTCTTAAAAGTGCCATCAGCAAAAAAGTGACGGTACTTACTTATTTTTTCTCTATTTTCATTGGAGCAAAATATAAAAATCCTCTCATTATCATCCACATAGTCGGCAAGTAAAAAGTTTAGATACTTTTTAGGGATAACTACGTCACCAGGATTTTCAAAACGTACCTTAGTGGCACCTAGAATTTTGTTTCTTTCGTTGTATAATCCCGTTTTAACACTTTTAAATTTTGGTATGGGCTCTTTCAGATGTTGGAGACCGAAGTAATTTAATCGGTTTACTGTTTTATCGTATTGTTCTTGTATTGAGTTAAAATTACAGCTACTTTTCCGTTTTAGATTATCAAATTCTTTTAGTACCATGTTTTTAGCGTCGTTAGCTTTACAGTTCGTGTTGTGTGCCTTAAATTGTATTGTTTCATTCCGCGTATTTAGCGTTACATTTCCTTTACAAACTTTCTCATTGCAACATTTCCAAAATGAATTACCATTAACGTATATTTTCTTACGATGGTACTGGTGGCCCTCATACAGCATTTTCGAGCCTCCTCGCTTAGTTGTTATAAATTCCATGTTGGATGTTGTGGGAAACACGTTGGAAGAAGACATACTTACAATTTCTTTATTAGAATAGACTAAGAAATAATATAACAGATAAAATTACTGTTGTGAAATTATTTATGACGTAAGCACTCACGATGAGCGCATTGTCAACATAAGATACCTTTTAATTGTCTATGTATATTATTGTAGTAGCCAGTATTTTCTTAAAAAGTTTGTATGCAAAAAAAATAGATTGTCAACAAACAGACAACGAAGGTTGCGAATAAGGAATAAAAAATCTTTTGTCGTAACTGGTTACGAAACTTAATCATCAGGATGCCTAGTTGCGGTCAAGGAAAAAATTTTCTTGATTCGCAACTGGTTGTGAATCCCAGTTGCGAAAACGGCCGGAGGGCTACAGGCGATCATGTTGATAATCGCGTAACATAAAAGGTTAAGGGTTGTCGTTCGTACAATAGCTATGATAAAAACTACCTTAAAGTTAGTCTATTCGGGTAGTTACAAGCGTTATACAAACTTCGTATTTTTGAGGCAGTTAAAATCCAAATTATTTGTTTGGTGAATAATGGCTAATCACGGGCGACAGTATGAAAATTCAGCATTTAAGAGTTTTTTTTACCACCGTGTAAGAAAATAACCGGAACGAGTTTTGAATATTAATGGAAATAATAGAGTCTATAAATATTCTGACAGCAGTACCTCGTGGTCAAAAAGTTCAAACTCAAACTCAAACCGCCTTATTAAAACAAGATTTATATTTTGACATGGCTTAAACCATGCAGATAGTTTTTGTAATAAGAACGTAACAGTGATTAAAATACCGTTCTTTATACAAAAATGAAAACTTAGTTCGAACGCCACCATCAGCGAGACATCTGAGTGTGCATGACATACTCTCAGCCGCCAGGGCACATTCAAGTCAATGAAAGACATATTACCCGGTAAATGGTAGCTCTATTGTACATAGTACTCACTAGGGCATGCAATTATCGAAATATTCCGATAATCGATAAAATGAAAGATATCGATTTTTTTTCGATAAAAACCGGTAATTACCGATAATTATCGTTTTTTATAAAAAAATACCTAAACTTGTTTTTTACTTGTAAATAAAGGGATAAAGTGATGCAATTACTTACCTAAAATAAAGGACAATATAATATACTGAAAAATAAATAAAACAAGGCGTTTTTTTTTAAATCAACGTTTGTATTTCTTTATAATATTTAAATTATATAACATAACATTTTGGATTGTCTCACTAAACTCTTCTTGAAGAGATCTTTTAAATAAAATCTTAGAAACCTCTAGCTTAATTTAAAAAAAAGTTACTCTTTAAAATAATTATAATAATTATGAGTTAAATATTGCAACTTTTGGACGTTTAGTATAATTAAATTAACTTTAAATAATTTCGTAGTACAGTATGGACATCTGAGTCATACAACATACACATCCTAACAAGATTTCTTAACGATTAATTAACGACAATAGGTAAATTAACATATAACAATTCCGTATTATAATTAAAAGAAATCACATTTAAAATAGTAATTTTGTATTATAATTAAAAGAGATCACATTTGAAATAATCACATTTCAAAGAGATTTTTGTTTTTTTTTTGCTGCTGAAAATATGTCCGCAGAAATGACAAACAATCAATTGTTTTGTCATTTAGGCTAGTACGCAGCTTATTACATAGTACTCCAGCTGCGGAAAAGACACGTTCGCTTTCTACACTAGTTGGCTTAATTGAGCGAAGCCATCGGTATAGTTTTGTTAGCAGTTGACCACGATCACCACCGTTTTCAAATAGTAGCATTTCAACTTCAAGAAGTGTCAAAGTGTCCTCCGTTGAAGCTGAAATGCCTGGGCCTCTCGGTCTCGAGTCATAATTAATTTTATTTATATATTGATCAAGCAAGTCTTTATTGGTCAATTGGGCATTGCTGTCAGTGACTTCAGTGACTTGGTCACTTGAATGAGCTTGACTGTGGTCATCTTCAATCACACGATAAAAGGTTTAGTATCATGTCCTGTAAACGATCATTGGTTAAGCGAGGGTATAAATCTGTATTATATTCGTCGTCATTAAAATAACGGTTTGGATCATGCAGGTACTGCATAAGACTAGCAATTGGAAGTCGTCTTTGTTCTAATCTATTTGTGAGATTTGTATGAAGGTCCCGACTAAGTTGCGTATTGCGAACTTCAAGTTTCTTTAAAGCAAAATTCGTAGCAACATCCGCACTAACTAGAGTGGCATCTTCTCGACAGAGGGCCTCAACTGTGACCTTAATAATTTCAAGATTCTCATATATGTCTCGAAGAACTGACCACTCCTGTTCCGAAATTTGAATTGCGCATTGGACATCAATGACAGCTTTTAAGATTGCAGCTTTTACTTTAATGAATCTACCTATCATATCACATAGTGTGCTCCATCGTGTCTTGCAGTCTAACAACAATGCGTTTTCCTTGCCAAGTTCCATTTTTATATATTTCTGAAGAACATCTGATTTTTAGGTGACTTTCTAAACATTCGTACGACTGCTCTAACCTTCTCTATAATAGGTTTGAATTGAATATTTGTTTCAACATATGAAAACGCTTCCTCTATTTCTAATCCACCAGCATCATCATTAATAACAAGTGCGTCATCATTATCATTTTCCTCCTCATCTTGAGCTTCGTTATAATGAGTTACTTCTAGAGATTTGGCATAAAATGTATCCACTATGGCCAGTTGCAAGCCGTGAGCTAAGCAAAGTTGATGAATGCAGTTTAGATTTCGGCCAAGTTTTGTCATGACTGACGCAAAACTCTCAATTCAGTTAATCCGGGCGTCCTCAACTCCTCACTCACATGGTAGACCGACAGCGATCGACACGTTCACCTTCACACACAAATATTGCGCAATGAGCAAATTACAGTGACGGGAAAGAAAACGCGCGCGGCGAGGGAACGGGACGCATCCAACGTTCGTGAATGTGTAAGAATTCTTTATATAAAATTATCGATTATCGGTATTTATCGTTTTTGTTTTCGATATTTATCGTTTTGTCAGAATGGATCGAAAACCGATAAATTATCGATTATCGGTTATCGGTTTGCATGCTCTAGTACTCACACCTGTGATATGCAATTATATAATACAAAAGAGATTGAGTTTCAAAGTTTTTAAAGTTCTGGTAGATATCGTGGAAAATTATGATGACGTGACGGCGGGCAGTAATGATGAGGATATCCTTGTTCACGAAACAAGCCACGAGAATATTGCCATGCCTAACAGCAATATAACTTTGGCAATTAGTGATACCATGTCTGTGAATAGCAATCCTGTATCGATTAATAATGTCTGTCTGTGAATAGCAATCCTAAATCGATTAATAGTGATACAATGTCAGTGAATAGCAATCCTCTATGTCGATTAGTGATACAATATCTGTGAATTGCTATTATTACTAAAGCAGTCATAATAATTAGCAAAAGAGGTTATCCTGTGTAGTCTTATATAAATTCTTATATAAGTAGTATTGTATAAATTCAAGTATTATATGTGAACAGACAGCTGTGCTGCTGGGGAGTTTGTTGCGCCACTTCTTCTTCCCAGCTAAAGCACTAGGAAGTGGTGACGGGTGGGCGTTTTTGGGGGACTGTCTCATGTAAAAGTGCAGATTCTCAGCCTAGTTTGAATAAATGACTTTTGATTTATTCGGCAATGTCTGGTCCAGGGGATAATAGTTTTGCAGGGTCATTAAGTGTTAATGGCCGGACCAATAAAAAAAAATGATGATCAGAACAAAAAAAAAAAAAGAGAAAAAAATAATAAGAGAAAAAATAATAAGAAAAAAAAAAACACCTTTTACCTACTGGGATTAAGAATTTCCTTCAAAATCATTCAGATTGCGATTCAAAGTGGAGTGCGTTTCGCTGGGCGTTCACCACAAACCTAACGACATGTAAATCATTAAAATGTATCCAGGCGTGTGGATGCATTTGGAGAGAATAAAGAATCCTACATGCATAGGGCATAACTATGTGCATTACAAAACATGAGCCAAAAACATAACTCTTCTTTTCAGTCCGGTCTGTCTTTGACGATTTCTATTTTATAAAAAGCTCTGTGGTGATGCGTGTGACAGCATAATTAATGTTTTGTTGTGTTCTTGTAATTTGTTTAAATATATAATTGGCTGTGGTTCTGGTTATCTTTTTTGCATTTGTGAGTGACTCCGCCTTTCTTGGACTATGGACCTTCGCATTATAATTTACCTGGGCTACAATAACAATACCTATAACTCACATGTTGGACCATTCTAATTTTGTGTAGTTTCCAACCGAGATTGACCGTTGCAAACTGGAGCATAGCAAATTAATCATTTGGGATACAGTCGTTAGATTTGAGCGAAATGCAATCTGCCGGAAGAAAGAAAGAAAGAAAATACATTTATTTAGCACAGACTAAGGCACACAATATAACATAAGTACAGCAAGTAAAAAATAAAAAAAACAAGTAAATAGTGTAAAGTGCGATGTAAGAAATTAGCGGGTAAGTGTGCCTCACGGCTGCGCCAAAAAGGCCCAGTTCAGCATAAATGCCAGACAACTAGTGCCTGACGCTGGTTTTCAACTGGACCTGAAGTGTGAGGTGACGGATGTGAATCAGTTTTATACTGCATACATAAATAAATAAATAAAATAAATTTGTGTCAGATAAAAAATAATTTAGTGTGGTTATAGTGAAAACTGCAAAAAAAACAAAACAAAAAAAAACACTAATAAATAAATGAGAAGGACACATCAGGACCTTCGTTAATATGTAAGTAAATAAATCCTTCGAAACAAGTCGAACAAAAAACCTTTTTAAAAAAAAAAACGATGCCAAACTTCCATGTTCCAACACATTGACTCATTATTAATCCGTGCACTTCATCGCATAATCGCACAATACGCTGCAAGCAGCCGAGCGCGACGGACTAGTTACGAACAAATTGCAACTTTAGGTGTTTTTTATACTTGTCTTAGCCATGCTAGGTATTGAGATTGACTAAATACTGTGGTTATATTGAATAGTTTAAATAAGTCAGCTAAACATTGTTGGTGAAAGTGGAAAAGAGCAGACAAGCGTACATAAACGAAAGATAAAACATAATATATATGAAAGGTAAGCGCTAGTCAATATTAGTATTATAAGTCGTTATGAAATCTTTATAATGTGACGATACCTACCCACTTTTAATTTCTCGTTTCCCCTTCTACAGTCATTATGCTTCTTTATGGGGAAGGAAAACCACAATCTGCACAGAGCTTGGTGAAGGATGGGTGAAATGGCGCTATCCAGACATCGTACGTCTCAGCCGCGTGCAAGTAGGCCAGGCACATTGGGTACGTTGAACAGCAACGCATGAGTTCAGCAATGCATAAGTTGGAGATAAATGTTTAATTAAATGTGTAGTCTTTTATTTTAACAGGTCTCACATCTGCGAATAAGACGCAGTGATGCCGTGAATATCGCAACAACCTCCGGGCCGAGGACATACTAGACATGAGCCAGTGAGCAGAGCCGAGCGTGAGCATGAGCAAGAGCAATTCCCAGCAATGAAATCTAACATAACATGTAATATAAATAACAGCGGCTATTTGCATTTTCGTGCAACTTTCACCGACAGACACAGAAACACTAACACATACCTTAGTCGGTAGGTACCCACATACATCATATAATTGAGACATTTAGTGCCACCATGTCCAGCTCCCGTTGCGCTTCTATAAGGTACTGCCGTAAGCGTCGTCTAAAAGTGTCTATGCTGTTAATTACTCTAATCGGTGGTGGGAGGTTATTCCATACTTTGGAAGCCGCATAACGAAAGCTACCCCTAAAAGCGGCTGAACCCTGAGACTGTGTCGAGAGTTGTTGTGAGCATTGCCTTCTCTCGCATTCTCGTCTACTCGTAACCCAGCTTAGCTTGTTGAATAGGTAGTCTGGTTTCTGATATTTAACCACACCGAACAGAAGGCAAGCCAAGTGTAGTTTGCGTCTGGACTTCATTTTTAGTGTAAAGTGCTTGTTTAGAAAAGGTGTTACATGGCTTCTGCGAGGGATATTGTAACAAAAACGAGCACAGGCGTTTTGTACCCTTTGGATGAGGCGGTCGGTACGAGCTAATAGGCGCGGGCCGTAAACCGTGTCAGCATAGTTCAACCTAGACAGAACCAGAGTTTCCACTAGCTGTTCCCGCAGTCTTTCGGATAAAAAAGGCCTCACATTGTATAAAACCTTTAGGCGATAGAAACAGTTTCTAACCGAGTCTGCTACGTGTTTCTCAAAACGAAGGTCTTTATCCATAATAATACCTAGATTTCGCGCTTCATTCACTCGCTCAATTGGTTCACCCATAAGTTTCAAGTCAAATGTCACTGGTAACCGAGCCAACTGCTGTCTTGTGCCAAATACCATATATTTCGTTTTTGTTGGAATTAACGACAAGCAGTTCTCCTCAGACCAGGCGGCGATTCTTTGAAGATCATCGTTAAGGTCCTTAATGGCATTATCGTACTCGTCTGGTCTAAATGATATATAAAGTTGGACATCGTCGGCATAAATATGGTACTTGCATCTGTGGAGACATTTTATAATATCCGCACAATACAAAATAAAGAGAATGGGGCCCAATATGGAACCCTGCGGGACTCCTCTATCTACAGAAATAGGTCTTGATCTAAGGGTAGTGCCGTCACCCAAACGCAAGTCAACAAGTTGCTCCCTATTACTTAGATAGCTGCGGAACCATTGCGTAGCGCTAGGGTCGAAACCATAGTAATTTAACTTCGCTAATAATAGCGGGATATTTATTGCATCAAATGCCCGGGAAAAGTCGAGTAAAACCAGTAATGAGCATATACCCTTATCTTGGGCAGATAATATATTATCAGTAACATCCAGTAAAGCAGTAGATGTACTGCGCTGTTTTCTAAAACCAGATTGTAAATCAGGTAGAACGTTATTTTTTTCCAAAAACAGCGTTAATTGGCGGCTAACGACTTTTTCTAATACTTTGGATAAACAAGGTAATATACTTATAGGGCGTAGGTCTTTTAAAGTAGACGGATTTGAGTTTTTTGGCAAGGGCCTAACGGAGGCAATTTTCCATAGGTCGGGGAACGTAGACGTCAATAGGGAGCGGTTTATTATGGCCGTTACAACATTCAACGTGTGTGGCAGAGTCATGTTAATCATATCCAGAGTAATGTTGTCGTAACCTTCAGCGTTACTTTTAAAGTTGGAGATAACACGAGAGATGTCGTTCTCATCCACTGGAGTGATTGCGAAAATTTCTTCACCATGTCTATGATTTTCATAATAGTTCATAAGTGATGTGCTTGCCAGGGGGTTACCGGGGACAACTAAAAAGTTGTTATTAATTAAGTCAGGGTCTGTAAAGTGCGACGGTAGGTCTTGTTTGGGCTTATAGGGCGATAAAGTGGATTTTAGGTTTTTCCATAATAGTTTAGGATCCTTTATTCTATTGTTTATGTTGTGCTTAAAATATGCTACTTTTTCACTGTACAACGAAATAATTACTAAGTGTTTTAGCTCTTTGTAATATTTTTTTTTTGAGTCGGCTTTTGTTTTCCTATAACTACTAAGTGCGTCGTCACGTAAACGCATCATAGCTTTGATTGTATCTGTAATCCACGGATACGACTTTTCCTTTACAGTACACGTCTTGATCGGTGCGTGAACATCAAACAAGGAAATCACATGGGTATTAAAAACATGCACCATATCATTAACGTTGTCAAGCGACGAAATAACTTCAAAATTTAAAAACGATAAATGTAAATTAAAGCTTTCCGTGCACACATTTTTAAGCGGCCGAAATTTTACCAAGTATGGTTTAAACTTGTCACGCTTAATGTGAAATTCACCAACTATCATAGAATGGCCATTGATTGAACCCAAAGGTTCTACAACTGTATTTCTTGCTCTCAGGTCAGTACATAGGAGATCTATGAGAGTTTCACTGGATGCTGTAAAGTGAGTAGGAGTTGTGACCAACTGTGAAAGACTAAGGCAATTCAAAAACTCATGAATATTTTTAGTTTTTATCCCGTTCGTGTCTAACAAATTAACATTGAAGTCGCCAAGTACTATGTAGTGGTCACAATTTCCCAATGAACTAATAGAATCCGTTATGGCATCTAGGAAAAGGACAAGGTCATGCCATGGCGGTCGATAGGCTGTACCTATAGCAATCTTTTTGCCGTTCAATGAGATCGTTAACCACATTTGTTCAACCGATTCGAACCTTGGATCGATCGTACCAGTCCAAGTACGCGCGCTCAAACCCAGCCGCAGATAAAAGCCGACGCCCCCACCACGACCCGAGCGCACACTCGCTGGCCGCGGTGTGTGACGCAGACGGTAGCCCGGCACCACCGGAGCGCGCCCCTCCTCGCCCGGACGCAACCAAGTCTCGTTAATAGCCATAATGTCAAAACAATGCCTGTCGAGTGCACCTACCAAGTTATCATGACCTGTACCCAATGAACCAGCATTAAGAAAACCAATTTTAAGGAACGTTTCTCCTTTAGTCATCATTATAATAATATAAAATAATTCCGTTATTTAACAATACTATCAGTGCGCATTCAGTAGTTTCCATTCTAATTTCATAAAATATTATTAGTTTTAGTTCAATTGTAAAAATGTAAATAATAAATATGATTAAATTAAAATGAAATATAGGTTTTAAGCTGTGATATGTAAATAAAAGTTTTGTAAATAATAAGCTTGTAAAATTAAATATTAGTTTTGTAATAAATATATTGTGTAGATAAATATATGTGGTGCAATAAAACTGGTTTACGTGTAGTTGACAGAGGTGCGCCGCAAGACACACACCTAAACTTACTTTGACAATCAGGACAGTACGAGTATAAGAAAATAATATGAGCTTAACTAGACAAGTATTAAGTGTAACAAAACAAATAAAAACAAACGAAAAGGTAATTTTATAGTGTGCTATTGCCGCCGTTACCCGGTGTCGGTCCGAAGATGCGCTGTAAGTCAGCCTCACAGCGGATGTGGCAAGTGGCGTCTCCGGGTTTGTACCGGGCGAGAATACGGCCTCTTTTTGCCCATACGAATTGCCAACCGAGGCGACTGCCGGCTTCACGGGCGCTCCGAAACAACTCTCGATTTATCTTCGTAAGGCGCTCGATGAAAAAGCGCGTCGCAGGGCCCGGCAAATCCAGGTCCGCAGTAGTCATGCCGCGACGCACACGCGCACCCTCCAGCAGCTCGTCACGCAGGTCGCGGCGTGCAAGGCGCACGACGAGGAAGCGGGGGCGGGTCTCCACTGGCGCCGTCGCCTGCGTCGCGTTAATGCGCCTGCCTCCGACACGGTCGGCGCTCACTATGTCGCGCGCTTTGAGTTTGACGACAATCATAGACGCAACCAACATCACCGTGTGTATTGGGTTTTCACCACTGGTCTCCGGTATGTTGGTGATCTGTATATCATTGGCGAGCAGCTCCTGATCTCGGTCGTTAATATCGCTCCGCAGTTGTGATATCAGATCATTTACCTCCGACGATACCTGGGGCAGAGTGTGTTTATTTTCTAACACAGCCACTCTCTCCTGCAGATTACTCATCCTATCATTAGTTGCGTTGAGAGAGGATCTTAGCTCGGACAGATCATCACGGAGCAGCTGAAATTCATTTCGCACCGTCTTCAAAAATTCCTCCTTAAATACGTTTAGCTCTGCCCTGAGAATGTCTAGGTTGAGGTTGAGCTCCTGTGTAGCGTCTAGGGCTGTGCTGTTTATGGGGCTGGTATCCATCAAGTTAACGAGGCTTTCCTCGTGTCCAGATGGCGCTGGTGTACGCGCCCTTACCGGTGTTTCAGCCTGGTTGTCCCTTACCAAGTTCTTAGTACATTCAGGACAGTGCCATGGGGTCGTTAAAGGGCCGGTATTCTGTATGCCCACACATGCTCGATGGTACCAAGACCTACATATATTGCAATTGGCGGCCTCTGTCGACGATAGAAACTTGCCACAGCCACCGCACTTAGCCATGTTGAACTTGTGTATTTGTGTAATCGATTAGTCCAAGTAGTACACCGCCAAGGCAACAGATGGCGCTATTTTGAGAAACACGTTTATGGGAGTATTCACGGTGTGTATGGTACTGATAGACACCATAAGCTGAGAACAGTATTGACGTAAAGGTGCGCACACACTAAAGCTTGGTCACAGTTTGATTCCCGTTCACGAATAAAACACTGTTTATTTTCCTTCGTGTGTCAGGTACATAGATATTCTTGGTGATCGATAAAAAGATTTTAGAGTATATTTTAAGATTTTAGAGTATATTTTATTTAACACAGCACAAAAACACTGAAAAATATTGTTGCTTGTAAGTTGGACATACACATGTACTTTCACAATATATTTATGCAAAACAAACTTGTATTTTTATTTATTTCGCGAGAAGTAAACAGAGAGCTTAGACCTTGATTGACATCCGTGACGTCACTCAGAAGAGAAGACAGTTGATTCCTACCGGATCGATTGGTTTGAATTTATTTTTTGTAGTCATATTTGAGAAGGTCCTTTCACAAAGTTTTATGACTTACAGAAATATACAGGGCTATGAAACACTATTATAGCTTCATAATACATTTTGTTTTATCTGTGTTCATTTCTAGGCCAAGCTTGTATGGGACCGTTATCCATCTCCTTTGGTATGTCTTATCCATTGAAACATTTCAACTTCTGATATACAGGGGTCAACGAATTGAAATTCTTGTTATCAGTGATCTTTTTATAGAAATTGGCTCCTATGACACATACTTGTGCTCCTGTGTCTAGTGTGCAGTAAAGCATGGATGCACTTTCTGCAGATCTGCATAAATCTATGGCCTTTCTTGACGAAGTAGTTCCTTCATAATGTTTTATCTCACTAACTAACACTGACAGTTTTCGAATGGATGTCCAGAATCCACTTGCAGGGGTGGGCCACGGTACGCTGACACTGCTCTTAACATCGGATGACCCCATACGACGGCACGGCGGCGGCGGCGGCGTGTTGAAGTTGTTGCATTAGACCCATTTGCTTTAACCTGCTTAGGCTTGCTGCTCGAAGAGCTTCTTAAATGACTCTTCCGCCTTTTTCTGACAACGGAAGGTAATAAAATGTAAGTAACCCAGTTATTGTGGTATCGAATCTGGTTTATTAATTAGAAATTTTACATATTTTTGAAGTAAAACTTTACGCACGCTTGACTTGGGGAGTAAGCGTGACGAGATCGTTACGGAAAGTGTGATCGGGCGAAGCGAACGGAAGTTGTTTAAATTTTAAACATGGAACACACCGCGTCACCGCTGCGGGCCGTCCCGCTTAATAGGTATTTTTTTAAATTCACACTGGCTGTTTATACACTCACAAGACCGCAGCTTTTTTGAAGTAAAACTTCTTTTGCTAGCGTCACGCGATCGATGATTTCTGTTTTACTTCAGTCGTGTGGTCTAAAGCACACTCGTTTTTTTTAATATCAATTTTGTTAATCAATTTATAATAATGTCAAGCCATCAATGACTCCCACAGATAATAAAAGGCCAAAGCCATTAATCTCGTTCGGATACATACCTAAACGATACAATACTTGGGAGTTATAAATTAATTAGGAAACACCTTGGAGTTATAAATTAATTCGGAAACACACGAATTGCAGTCGTCATGAATTCCGTTCCGTTATGCTCTAGCCCATATATGGGCAACAACCGGCCCGCGGGCTGTAAGATATTATCCAGCCCGCGAGACATTTTGAAAAAACCCAATTTAAAAAATATTACATTAGGTACTTATACTCACGGGAGTGACAGTGAGGCGGCAAACATCAAATCCTTTGAGGTTGGCCGCATCACGGGCGACACATCAAAAGATTTATTGCTTCTCAATTATTCTAAACTAGTTTATTCCAGGTTATTCCTTCATTTTGCCTATATAAGTGGGTGGATGGCCCGAACGTTAGTTCAGCTCTATTTGAGCTACCGAGGTGATAACTTGGACAAGCGATATCCTAGCGAACTGGTCGAGCCGTCAACATGCTTTGTGACTTTGTGTGCATCTTGAGTGGTTACTAACTATAGTTTGTTATTAAGTTTATTGAACGAAAAGTAAACAAAAATGATGTCTGGTGGAAATAAACGAAAAGTAGATACAGAGGGTCGCCAGTTTCATGAAAAATGGACTGAAAAATTCTTTCTTATCTTGCACAATGGTAAGCCTATTTGTTTGTTGTGTAATGAATCCATTTCAGTAATGAATGAATTCAATATAAAGAGGCATTACTCAACTAAGCATGCTCTCACTGACAGGACAATTAAGAATAGACAAAATCCAGAAGCTTACCGCAAATTTGGAAAAGCAGCAACAAATGTTTCATAAACAAAGAACACAACTTGATAATGTTGTGAAAGCTAGTTTTATAGTTAGCTCAAAATTGGCAAAGGCATTAAAACCATTTGCCGAAGGAGAATTTATCAAGGAGTGTATGTCAGAAGTTTGCAGTATTTTGTGTCCCGAAAAGAAAAATGAATTTGAAAAAATTTGTTTGTCAAGACGAACTGTTGTTCGACGTATAGAAATGATGGCTAATGATATAAAAACAACATCGACTGACCGTATGGCTGGTTTTGAATCATTTTCCATAGCATTAGACGAGAACACCGATTGGTCTGACTGGCTATATTTATTCGAGGTGTTGATAAGGAGTTCACTGTTACTGAAGAATTGCTTGCTTTACAGCCGCTTAAAGGAACCACTACAGGAGAGGGTATTTTTATTGAAGTTCAAAAGGTATTCACAAGTTTTGGCTTGTCATGGTCAAAATTAATTGGAGTATGCACTGATGGTGCACCTTCTATAGTCGGCTTACGTAAAGGTTTCATCGGAATTTTGAATGAAAAAGCAACATAATTAAATGTGCAAAAAGATGATTTGATATCGGTCGAATGCCCGCCTCAATCAAGCAGAGCTTCAAAACTGTTAGTATCTGTTATGCAACAAGAACAGAGCTCACTTTTATGCTTTGCAACCTCATCTGTTATTGCCAGCTCGGCTAACTTGTTGGAGAAGGAATGCACGGAATTCCCAGAATGTTCTCATCTCAAAACATGTTCGGTCATAGAGTTACTGCATGAATCGAAGAATATTGAAACCGGAGAGAAAAGTATATAAGCTCAACCTTTATCCCCTTTAACGCCTCTACTAACTAAAAATCGAACGAATATTGAAACTGGAGAGAAAAGCATAGAAGCTTCGCCTTTTTCTCTTTTAACGCCACTATTAACTAAAAAACGATTTGTTGCTGGTCCTCGCACGAGTCCCGCAATAGCTACTTCCCCTGGTGATGGTCTTAATAGTACATTATTGCAAAGGCCGTGAAATAGGCAATTGCAGGTCGAGCATGAGTTTGAAGGCCGAGCCGTAAGCGAGGACTTCACTTATACGAGACAGGAATATGCCATTTCCGCCGAGGCATTTACAGTGCTTTTCTCAAAAGAATGCAGGGAAACTAAATGACTTATAAATTCCAGATTCAATGACGATCAACGATAATTTTTCATGCGCCAATGTGTTCATTTGCATTTTTTTTCTATATACAGCTTTCTATTTGCAAGCCAGTTCGAAATTTAAATAAAACCTTTGATAAGTATCTCCTTGGTTGCCATGTTTCGGAATAAAAGATCGTTCCATTTTTAAATTACACGATAGTTAAATGAGTTTACTATGTAATTTATTTGGACCCTAAATCACGACACATACGGATTTTCATACAACTTTTGGTGGCCACTGCTCGCATGTATTTGGCCAGTACAGCAATTTAGATTTAACTCGAAGAAGGTTGTCAAAATAATGCTCGAATTTCCAAGCATGATTGAGAAAAGAGTATTTAATAACCCCAGCACGCCGTTTCATACAACATTGCTGGAGCGTTGTAATGTTCCAATTTCAAAAAACGCTCCAGCAATGGATTTGATTTTCTTTGACCGTAAATTCGATACTTCGCGTGTTCTTTTTTCGAAAATAATGACAATATTTCCATGCATGTTTGAGAAAAAATAATTATGCTATAGCTACTTCTCCTGGTGATGGTCTTCAAATTAATGATGCTATACTTGCCTGTGATGATAATTGTTCAGCTTTTGCAGCTTCAATTCAGCAGTCTCACCTCTTCCACCTATGTCACCTGAGACTGCTGAATTATTTAACACCCTAAATGGTCCTGGTCTTGACTATGACAGTGATGACTCGGTTGCTGACCCAAATTACACTGCTATTAATGATAGTTCTAGCTCCAGCTTTCGTGACTCAACGAATAACCTTAATAAGGAACAAAGAAACAACATAGAAATTAACCAAAATCAGAATGACCCCAATAATGCACCCATCGCTAAAGTGGCGACTATTAATGATATTACTTCTACTACGAGTAGTACTTATAATCACATAGATGGACAAACAAATGAAAACTTAGAAGGAAGACAACGAAAGGGTAGAAAAAGAAAATATGGAGTACTTTCAAGAAAAGAACCAACAGAAAAGAAGTATAAAAATCTTCCATATGTAAATAATAAGTATATGCTTGTTGAACCATAAGAAAATATAAGGAACTGGCCCCAGTTGAAAAAAGGTTTATAGATTTTCAGAAATGTTATGAATTGGGTTCCTATAATGCCCAAATTAAGGACCTAGCTGCTTGTGTAAAAGAGAAACCAGTAAAACGTTCTTATGTCTGAACAAAAACTTCCAAAATATCAACGTTTACAAGTTTGTTGACACATGATTATAAAAACTCTCCAAACAACTCCTAAGCGTGTGAATACGTCACTGTGTAAAATGAGATCCGATTCTGGTTTAGTAGACAGACGTGGCACCCAAGGAGGCCTTAATAAAATCTCTCCTGATGTAGAATTATTTTTGATTAACATAATAAATAAACTGCCTACATACGTGTCACATTATCGTCGAAATGAGTATACGAAAAAAAAAAAATATTCAAGTATAAAGTAAAGTAAAATTATGATTTAGATTAATTACAATCGGGGAAAATTTTAATTCTAACTGTAATGTAGACCTGCCTGAACTAGGTTTAACAAAAACCTGTGTTTCAGGCCATCGATTTATATCAAACATTTAAAATGAAGACAACAATAGGTTTATTACTAAGCTAAATTAAAAAGAAGACATAATAATTATTTTCAATGAATTAAAGAGTAACTGTTTGGGTATATTATTTTTATTTAAAACTAGATTATGTAAGATAAAGTAGACACTATTATTAATTAGGTAAAGGAATAGACTTATATTAGAGTAGCTCGATAGAGCTATTATTTTAAAATTTCTAGTAGTTTTTCCGTGTCTGCGTAAATGAGTTTTGACAAATATTCCTGTACTAGTAAGTTACACCTATTATAACTTAAACTATAAATCTTAAGCTCTCTGTTAAACTTATTATACTAGTAGGGCCTAAAAATAAATAAAATCGATTAATGCATGAATAGCATGTTTAGTCTGAGAGTTAGCACAAACCAAATCTTTTCTTCTCCTATCTGAAAGTACTGGGTTAGAGTTCAGTGTTTTGGAATAAAAATACATTAAAAACAAATAATTGACGTACTGTTAGCACCTTACATGCCATATAAAGCTGGTGTGTAGGAAAGTTAAATGGACGTAAAGTAGCAACCTTTAAAACTGCTCTTACGGCCAGTTTCTTCATCTAAAGTAACAGCCAAAGTTACCTCACAAAGTCAAAGTAACGGTTAAATTTGTTTCTTCATAATTTTAGCTGTTGCTTTTACTGTTACTTTTGCCTCTAACTTTTACTGCTCATTAAGCTGAGGTGAAAGCTAAAGTAATAGTCATTTTGACAAAGTTGTACTGTTGTAGGTTAGACTTATCCAATGCCTGTTAAGCTGTTATCTAACATAAATCACTGTGTAGTAAATAATAAACTTAGATTTAAATTTATCAATATATTATTAAAATGGTATCAAGATCGTCTAGTGAAAGTTCAGGTTCATCGTACGTTAGATAATGCATAGGCGTAAGAGATTTAATATTCGAAAGGATCATTTTATTATGGGACGAAGCTGATGTTCTGTTAAGATACAGAATATCTATTGTTAATCCATTCGTTTTTATGTTTAATATGACTTTTTCATATTTATTTATCAAGTTTTCAATTAGCTAGTTAAGTTGGAAGATAGTAAATAATAAAACAACATTTGAATTGAATGTCTTGGTACTCATAGTAAATAGCTCTAAACAATAACTTACTAAGATAAAAAGAAGTTTAAGGATCTTTTGTAACAAATACGTATAACTAGACAATGAAAAGGCATTAACTTATAAAAAAACATCTAACATGTAATTTAAAACACCGGTCACATAATAGGAGTTTAGGAATGTTTTGTAACAAATACAACTATAATAAAATGAAAAAGCATTATGTAGTACCTCGAAAGTTCCCGGTCGACCACTTTTCAACCTTATTACTATGGGCATAAGGGCGAAAAGTGGTCGACCAGAAACGTTCGCGGGGGTATATAAACTTATACCGAACATCCAACATGTGGTATTTAAATCACCGGTCACCTAAAATTAATATTACAATGTAGGTACTGTTATTGATACTATTTCTTATATTATCTTATACTACTATTTCTTCATGAACTGCATTAAACTCCATATTCAATGTAATACAGTATTTTAATCCTATTTCAATAAAAACAGTATAGACGTTGGAATTTACAAAGCGGTGTTGCGAATGCTGTTGGTTACAATGGTTACGAACTTACGAAGGAAAGGAACTCTAGAAAGAACTTTCACTTTGACATTTTTTTGGACAGTAAAATCGTGGTGCTGCCAAGTGCTAAAAAAGCTCCCCACGATTTTTTAGGGAAATTACGACGTTTATGTAATGGCAAATCTTTTGACTTTTACTTTAGCTGTTACTTGAATGAAGAAACACATTTGCCGTAGTATCAGTAAAGGTCAAGTAAAAGTCAATGCTTTGACTGATTACTTTAGTTGTTGATGAAGAAACTGGCCGTTAGAGCGCGTTCTAGGTGCAGTAAAATTGATTTAGCGGCACCACCCCAGGACGTTATGCATTAGGTAATAATAGATTGACACAACGCCAAATAAACCTGTCTAATTAATTTAAAGTCGGCAATGTTACGTAAATTATTAAAAATGTTTGTTAGTTTACGCACTCTGGTGTATAACAAATCGATGTGTTTGCGGAAATTCAGGTTTGTGTCAATCGTGACACCTAGACATTTGATATGATCGGTTTTAGCTCAAGTGGGACAATTGCATGCAATGTCAGCATAATGTAAATTACAATTGTTATGCGCTTGAATGTTTAGATTAGTAAGCGTTGGATTAGTGTTTGTCATTGCAAATATTAGGTAATTGGTTTTATCTGTATTTATAAGAGATTTTTATGAAGCCAATTAGACACAGTATTAAAACTATTCTGTGCTACCTCAAAGACCTCGGCCATTGATTTAACTGCGAACAGTAGAGTTGTGTCATCCGCTTAAGACATAATTACACCCTTTTGGAGTGTCAATTTGCACAGGTCATTTATATAGATTTAGAACAAAGTAGGACCCAAAATACTGCCTAGTATGGTGATGCAAAGTTCTTAAAACCGGATATGATATTTGCGAAACTATATAAACTGTATAGTGAAGAAGCACAGGCCTTCTGTCTCATACGGTAAAGCTAAGCAAGTTTTTTTAACAAAGTTTAATTTAAGGACAAATAAATTAAAGAAAGATACATGCAACAGGTGCGATTAATTTAAAGCAGTACCAACGGATTTACCAACCCGAAGATTACATACATATAATGAAACACTGCAAAAAAAATAAGCCATTGAAGTGTGTAAAAAACGTAATAAAATTTGAATTTCGCGGGCTACCTTAGCGAGACAGAGTTTATGTTTTATTTATATAGTTTTTTTATTGTAGCCTTTTAAATTTTGTACAAACTATTATGTATATTTTTAGTATATCTACCACTGTGCTCAACCTGTGTCTATGTATTATTTTGGAAAATAAACATTATTTATTTATTATTATTTATATTTATTATTTTCTGCCAAAAATGAGAGAACATCCTGCCTTCAGTTCACACTCATGGTTCCAGCAAGATGGCGCCACGCCACACACTGCTAGACACGATGGCGCATCTTCGTGATTTCTTCCCTAACAAACTGATTAGACGTTTTCGGTGAAATCTCCCTGGCCACTAAGGTCGCCGGACCTCACTCCCATGGACTTTTTTCTGTGGGGTTACCTCAAAAGCAAAGTTTATGAAACAAATCCCGCGACCATCTCAGCACTAAAAGAAAATATCGTTCGCGAAGTTAATGGCATCCCGACTTCCCTTCTCCAACGAGTGGCACGGAATACTGAGGCTAGATTCAATAAGTGTATCCGACCCCGACGTGACTGACAACATTTAGACGAAAATATTTTTAAGAAATGAAATCCGGACTTTTCTTCTTTATAATAGTTATTGAAATAAATGTTTATCCTTTGTAGTTTTTTATTTATTTAAATTCTATATCCTAAATCTGCCACCGGACACCCTGTATAAGCATCGTCTGTTTGGCGTTTTCATTAAGACGTCCCCCGACGCCGAGCGACACGACGACGGCGACGACGCTTGGATCAAAATATTACCTACAACTTATATTAAACATAAAGGGCCAATACATATTACTTTTTTTTTACTTTTGGGAGATTTTGGTTGTGTCGGTGGTTTATAAAATTTTTAATTGACCTTTATATCCTATTTTAAGCTTTATACAGGGTGATTGGAAGATGGGTGCAAAGCTTTAAGGCGAAGATAGTACAGACAATTTAGAACCATTTAAGCCATGGTTGTCTTAGACGAAGTCTTACCAAATATTTTTAACAAAATTTTTAAGTTTTTTTTCGGAAATTCTCAAAATTTAATGTAAACTGCATAATTATGGCCAAATTGAATGATAAATGAATTCATTTTTTATTTATTTAATTAAAGTAATGTGTAAGCAATCAAGCAAAACATGTTTTAGGCTTCTGTGTCATTAGACATTTTTTTTACAGACATTTAAAGCTCAGAAAAAATAAAAAATTTGTACAAAACGTCTTTTAAACCTTATTAAAAAAAAAAACGGAGGGTGCTTTTTTTGTTCAAACCTTTTTGAAGACAAGCTTGATAATCGCTCTTTCTTTTGAGGTATCATTTATGCGGATATCTTACAAATTATTGAAATTAGGGCCTACAAACCAATTTGAGGTAGAATTTTTTTATTTTAGGCAGACTAATTAAAACAACATTTGAATTAAAATTATTTATTTTTCATGTTCAAAATGACGGCCGTGATTCCTAATACAAGCACGGCCCCGTCTTCTAACTTCTGTAGTCGTTATTTTCAACATCATCTCCTGCTTCATTGTCTCAAACGGTGAATTTATTCTTTGTATCAATTCTTCTCTAGTGTTTATTTCTATGTTGTTATACACCAGTTCCTTGGCCCGGCCCCACACGAAAAAGTCCAACGGGGTCAGATCTGGGGAGCGAGCGGCCCAAGGGATGAGTCCATCCCTGCCGATCCAGCTATCAGGAAAGCAATTGTTGAGGTGTTCCCTTACATTTAAAGTCCAATGCGCTGGACAGCCGTATTGCTGAAAGATGACTGTTCGGTCTCTTTCGAAGATCGGGACACCTGATTCCTCTACCAGCAGTGGTAAATCAATTTGCAGAAATTGCAAATAATTTTCGCCATTCAATGGATCAGGCAAAAAGTGGGGCCCAATCAATGTTCTGCCAATTATTCCAGCCCATACATTCACAGAGAATTTCATCTGAAATGACACCTGCTTCTTAAAATGTGGATTGTTGTCTGCGTCAGCCCATTCATGGATGTTGTGAAAGTTTGTAATACCTTCCCTTGAAAATTTACTTTCATCCGTCCACAAGATTGATTTCAGAAACCACGCATCTTCGATGTCTCTGTTGAGGAGGAAACGGCAGAACTGAATTCTTCTTTGAGGATCTTGCTCTACTAGACCTTGCACACTCCTGCCATGGAACGGATATCATTTTGGTGCATTGTATGCCACACCTTCCATTGAGAAATGTTTAAATTTCGAGCTACTGCTCTAGTACTGGTAGTAGGATCCGCTTGAAATGCTGCTAAAATGTCTTCGTCGACGGCAGTTTCGTGTCTGCCCGGGTTGACTCCAGGTTCCACGCGGTGAAACCGATCTTGGGCAAGACGACGAAACGTGTTGTAAAACACTCGGACATTCGGTATCCTGCGATTCGGATAGCGCTCTTGATACATCCGTCGCGCCAAAGATCCATTGCCGTCTGCTCTACCGTACATAAATACGATATCCGCATATTCTTGATTGTAAAAAGTAGCCATAGTCACTTAACAATTAAGAAAAACGGCGTAGGAGCGCACTAAATGTCAACTCAACACAATTAAGTCAAAAATCAACACGTGCAGGAGCGCGAGGCTACGACTGGACACGGTGAAACAAAAAAGTTCAAAACTAACGCAAACAACACGTGCAGGAACGCAAAGGGCTACAACTGAACACGGTAAATTGTGAATCAACACGACAACGTCCACTCACAAGGGCAGTAGTTTGACTAATAAGTAAAAGATGTAACGGCTTCATCACAGACCGACTGACCCTGACTAAAGAAAAACGACTTTGTTGCCTCAGTAACTAAGACCATTTTGCTGTAAAAACCAACTCTTATCGCTTTTTACTATTCATTGGGCGTTCTACCTGGAAATGCCGTCGCACCGCGCTCGGTGGCCATTGTTTAGAGAATCCCCTCAATGGGTTCCCCTCAATTGGTTCCTGCATGTGCCAAACATTCTTAGAATTGAACAATGTTATCATTTCGAGCACATAAAGTATTCTTTTAAGCAAAAATTTTGTGTTTTGTTAGACTGCCTAAAATTTAAAATTTCTCCCTCGAATTGGTTTGTAGGTCCTAATTTCAATAATATGTAAGATATCCGCATAAATGATACCTCAAAAGAAAGAGCGATTATCAAGCATGTCTTTAAAAAGGTTTGAACAAAAAAAGCACCCTCCGTTTTTTTTTTTAAATAAGGTTTAAAAGACGTATTGTACAAATTTTTTATTTTTTCTGAGCTTTAAATATCTGTAAAAAAAATGTCTAATGACACAGAAGCCTAAAACATGTTTTGCTTGGTTGCTTACACATTACTTTAATTAAATAAATAAAAAATTAATTCATTTATCATTCAATTTGGCCATAATTATGCAGTTTACATTAAATTTTGAGAATTTCCGAAAAAAAACTTAAAAATTTGGTTAAAAAAATTTGGTAAGACTTCGTCTAAGACAACCATGGCTTAAATGGTTCTAAATTGTCTATACTATCTTCACCTTAAAGCTTTGCACCCATCTTCCAATCACCCTGTATATTACTAGTAGACAAAACCGAAAATGCGTCCGAATTTTATCGAAACCTTTTGTACCCCTTCTTAGTTATTCTGTGTGCCAAATTTCAGCCCAATCCGTTCAGTGGTTTGAGCTATGTGTTGATAGACCAATCACTCACGGTTTCATTTTATACATCTAGCTGCGCCTCGCGGTCCGTGTGAATATCGGGATAAAAAGTACCTAGCCTATATGTTAATCCAGGAGTTCAGCTACCTCCATACAAAATTTTATTAAAATTGGTCCAGCTGTTTGAGCATGAAGAAGTAACAAACACACACACTCACAAACTTTCGACTTTATAATATTAGTGTGATGTGATGATAGATTAAAAACAGACGTACCCGATTCTCATAGTTTCTGCTTTGACTTACAGCAAATACAATCCCTGCCAAACACAAACATCATCATTTCAGCCGACGTCTTTCGGCTTAGAGGACCAAGCACCGACACTTCGACCGGATGTGTGCTTCCCGTATCCAGGGGATTCCTGCGGCCTTCACAAGGTCATCGGTCCACCTTGTGAGAGGCCTTGCAACGCTACGTTTTCCGGTACGCGGTCGCCACTCCAGAACTTTTCCGCCGACAAATAAATTTCTACAATTTGTGTATAGTTGATCTCAAGTGTATAAAGCCATTGTTTTACACTTGGAGAGAGGAGCAAGCAGGCAAAGGCATACTTGAGATATCTTCAGGTTTACTAGAGGAGCAAGCAGGCAAAGGCAGACTTGAGATATCTTCAGGTTTACTGAACTTTTTACAAAGCACTGATTTTGGATCATAAAAGCTCATACACTTTTTTGCGACAGTTGCGTTGCCCAAAACAAAAAATAATATATTGTTTTGAGAACAGCAATACATTTTCTTAAAACAGAACAAAATTGTTCTATTTATTAAATACTTTCATTTTCCTTTTTGCGGCCACAGATATGTCCTGCAGACAGAATATTTGGCCGAGCTGAAATTATTTAAGAAAACAATCAGTATTAATTTTAAAAGAGGAATATTACAATACCTAAGCAGAAATAGATGAAGTAAAAATATGTACTGTTGACTGGATGATAAGAGATACAAAATCACTTCAAAAGTACTTTATAGACCTACCCAAAATTAGTGACAAGAAATTTATCATCATCTTGGTCATCTTGATTTATATTCGTTTCTTGTTGGGACAAAGCACTGTCAAAGTTAGGGGTCTTCAAACCTTTGTATTTGAATCAGGAGTTTGAATCTTGAGGGTCGTTTGCAACTTTGACATAACTGAATGTTACTAATAGTCAATTTCAAAGGATGATAATCATTTTCATTTAAATAAAAAATATTGTTCTCATTTTAAAACAATATTAATGTTTCATTTAAAACAATATTAATGTCCATGACCAATACATTGAAATGATGATTTGTCCCTCGATTTCATGCAAAACAAGTTTTGTAATTTTTTTTTTTAATTCTACCTTCCTATGAATGGTTTTAGAGACAATAATGTTAGTTTGATGTTCTACAACATCATAACGTTAATAATTTGTTTTTGAGGAATTAATAGTCAATTAGAAGTTTTTTTCTGTTATCCTAACATTTTGAGGCGACGAACAAAACACGGTTTGATTATTTGCACCTGAATATGCATCCGATAAAGTAAAAATAATTATGTGTATTCCACCCCTAAGACGACCCACTGACCGAAACATCACTAGAATTAACTTAAAACCTTGTAATAGTGAGTAAACAAGATAATAGACAGCAAGTAGCGAGCTCCTGACATTTACATTTTAATGAAATCACTAGCATCACAAAACAACAATGTCAAAATTTTTGCCTCACCCAAACATTGATAAAGAGTATTTTCTTTATATCAGAACAAACGATACCATACAATCGACACAAATATATAGCGACAGCGACACCTAACATTAACCTTTTTATGAAAATTGAAATCACTACAATCATACGACAAAACGACACTGACAGAATTTCCGCCTTTCCCAACATGTTTTTTACAGAACAAACGACACCATACCATACAATCGACACAAATTTAAAGAAAGTGACTAGCGACTCGCTAGTCACTGGTACTGGTGCTGCTGCTAGCGAGCGCTAGCAGCCACCAAGAAAGACACTTCCGCTAAACTAATATTCGCCTTTGCTTCCAGCAAGACATGCAAGACCTTTATAAGAAAAAAAGCTTTCAGCCAAAAAGTGATTCTTGAATGACATGACCTCATTGACCTCCGCTAGGAGCATAGATAATACACAGAGGACAGAGGCTGCATTAGTGCATTCCATCAAAGATTTGCGTTCCGATTTATTCACGATTATGACAGCTGAGAGCCGTCAACAATTCGGAACGCGCTCACAGTTGGATTACAGTACTTTCTCATACACTACAAAGCTGCATTCCGAATTAAGACCATAAACGCTGTAATCGATTTTAGCACGCTTAAACGCGTTCCCTATTAGCGTGAGCGCGAAAACGTTGTCGCGTGAAACGTCATAGATGACGTCATGACATGCGCCATCTTGCGATAACGCCGACCATGCCCTAAATTAATATCACCGTGAGTGCTGTCAAAAATGACCGTTGTACTGTTTTGTTTTGGTCACATCGTAGTTTATAAACTAACGCAACATTTTAGAAATTGTGTTTCCGGCTCTAAACGCCACCTAAACAAAGAAGAAGAAGAAATTTGTGGTGTCTAAACAAAGAAATACTGTAACCAACCATGAGTAATCAAGTGAATACAGCCGACGAGTCTAACGGGTGACAAATTTCTGTCATGCTCACATCAGAGCAATACGAGAGGGCTCAGAGTGTTAAGTGCTGAATTTTAGCCCCCTTGCAGTTCTACTAAGTGCTCAAACGATTGTTATTCAAATATTTTGTCATCACAACTGCTCATCTGTCTGTGCAAAAGCCACCTTACAGTCTCTAAAGTGCATACATACAACTACTGTATTCTTCTGATCAATAATAAATGTTTACTAAACTGGTACTTGATGTTTACAGATACTGAATATGTACAGTCGCCAGCAGGTCAAGCTACCCGAAACTGACAAATTTTCCCAGTCAACCTTGAACCTTATGCTGTAGGTATAAAGTTGAAAATCTATTAAAGAAATTTGAAAGATTGTAGTAGCTTGATGTGCTGGCATAGCAACTGGTTCATGACTTTGATACAAGTAAGCATAGCCGAGAAACAGTCACTACTGAATTAACTAACAGAATAATAATATGGTAAGTATTTCATATCTGGTTATATGTGCTGATACTTATTAGCTGAATGTGCCTGTTGTGTTTGCATAACATATCATGTTAACAACAGTTTATATGGTCACTCTTACTCCCAACACTTAATTTATAACCAAAGTAAGATAAAAGTGTTTTTCGTACCACTTGCTCAAAAAAGTTACATTCTATGCCACAAAAAGCGAACATAACAATAGTCATTTTTAATCTGTTAAAAACAGGGAAAGAAAATTGTACTGAATTTCATTCATTGTCTAGGGGGAGAATGTGATTTAAATTTGGAATACTTACCGAAATTTATATTGAACTACATCTGTGTTTACACCATTGAGTTTGTATAGAAAGCATTATACATCTTTTTGAAAAAGGAATACGCATTTATTATGCAGTTATGAATATTAAATAAAATTACGAAAACCGACGAGGTCGTATGAGCTTGATGCCTTTGCTTTTCCGAAAAAAAAATATTAGTCTAGGAATTTGCCGCGTTTTTGTTTTCTTCAAATACATAAACGTTAAGTTTATTTTAATTTATTTTTATAAATAAGTTAATGTTCTAAAATGCTTATCTCATATTATTATTGTGTTATTTTGTTATTGTGATATCGGCTGTAAGGTGGCACGGGGTACTTGTTTATGCGATATACATACGACGCAGTGTGTTATGTACTTAGTAACAAATCGCCTCAAACCCGGGAATCAAAAGTGTTTGAGAATCAAATCAATAGTTTTGTCTATACCCAAGTGTTCATGTTCGTCGTGGAATACACGTAACAAGCTTAAACGAAACGCTTTAGGGATATAACATAGGTAACGCTCTTGCTCGCCCTCAACACAGTACTTAAAATACAAAAGATCTTTACGTTTTACATAGCGACTTGAATCTAACTCATCGTTATTTAACTTCTCTAATAGTGACAAAGTTTCTTCGTCACCCGCCTGAGCTATCTGTGCCCAATTAAGAGGTTTCTGAACGGCATTTATGACATTAACCGGATTTCGACTCAAATAATCTACGTGAGACATTAAACAACCCTTGCGATATTCTAAGGTAAAGTCAAAGTCTTGCATATAGATCCACCAACGCGCTACTCTCGGCTGAAGATCTTTCTTGCGTTGTGTCATTTTTAACGCGTTACAGTCGGTTATTATCGTAAAATGTTTACCAACGAGGTATTGACGAAAATGCTGCAATGATTTTACAACGGCAAGGGTCTCGAGCTCATAACTATGGTACTTCGATTCCGCACCTACCGTCAGCCTACTAAAATACGCGACGACGCGCTTACGACCGTCTTTGTGTATTTGCATCAAAATACCGCCGTAACCTATTGCACTCGCGTCAGTATGTAACTGCGTAGGTAGATCGGGATCGAATATTGCTAATAGAGGCTCGCTAGTTAAATACAAAATAATGTCCTGTCTAGATTTTTCTTGTTCATCGCTCCAATTAAAAACAACACCCTTTCGAGTTAAAGCAGCCATGCAGGCAGTCTTAATTGCGTAACTAGGAATATACCGCCGAAAATAGCCAGCCAGGCCCAGGAATTGGCGAACTTGCTTAACGTTACTCGGTTTTGGCGACCTAATCAAGGCTTCAATTTTATGTGTGCTGGGTCTAACCTGACCCTGACTGATTATTCTACCTAAGTACTCTATTTCGCTAGTTAGGAAACTACACTTCTTAAATTTATAGAAAACCCGGCTCCTGTTAAAGTTTCTAGGACTGCGTCTAGCAAAGTAAGGTTTTCACTGATTGTATCAGATAATAATAAAACGTCATCGAGGTACACGAGTACTTTACCCGATTCAATAAAATATTTCAAGGTTTTACTGATGGTTTTCTGGTAAATAACAGGAGCGTTGGCAAGACCATAAGGCATTTTACAGTATTCGTAATGTCCTTCAGGTGTGATAAAGGCAGTTTTGTGAATGGAATCCTCACTGACCCTCAATTGGTGGAAGCCTGAGACCATATCAAGTGCACTGAACCATTTAGCTTTACCAAGCATGTCTACATGATCATTAATCAACAGAAGTGGGTGTCTAACTTTGACTGTAATTTTATTTAGGGCTCTATAATCTACTACCATCCTATCTGAACCGTCTTTATTTTTCACGAGCAAGATCGGGCTAGCATATTCCGACTCTGATTCACGGATTATGCCTTTCTCTAATAAATCTTTGACTATAGCACGAACGCGTATTTTCTCGTCATAAGACAATTTGTATGGTCGGTAATAAATAGGAATATCACTAGTCAAATTAATCTGCATTTCGCTATTCTTAACTGTGGTGGTAGCTGTACCAGTTAAAAAGTGACCAGTAAATTTGTTCAGCACGTTTAACAACTGTTCCCTATCTTGCCCGGTAACATGCGTCGATATATTTTCGAAGACCAATGATGAATCTATTTGCGTAATATTATTCACGAAAACACTATTATGAACGATACATTGCGAATCACCGGTACGAATGTACGCAACACCCTTCCTATTTAATACATCGGTACCAATAATTACGGGCACGTTTAAATGTCTTTTATCCACAACATAAAAATCAACTTCTAACGTAATATTATTTAATTGTATCGGTAATGTAATCATAGACTTAGCTATAACCTCCATTCCACCTAATCCTCGTAATAATTGGTGAGCCGGTTTTACACAACATGAAAAGTACTTAATTAAGTCGTAAATTATTAAAGAAACGCCTGAGCCGCCGTCAATAAGTACGTCGACGGGTACATTCGAAATAACTGCCGTAATAACATCGGAGTTCTTAAGTCCACCCTCATTTTCGCGACAAAAATTAACTGAACTATTATTTCGAACGCGCTCCTTAGCAAAACACTGACTTTCCGTATGACCAATTTTTTTGCAAAAACCGCACGTGTCCAGTCGAGGTTTTGTTGAAGAGCTAATCGTATTATTTTCAGGACTATTGCTTTGTGAATCTGATTTAGGTCGTTTGGGACAATATTCGCGTTTATGACCTACTTCGCTACACTGAAAACAACGTACCTTAGAAGTATCGAAAGGTTTACGTTTGAACTGGCTGTTACCGTTACGGTTGGAAGCACTATGAGTACTGGGTTTCTTATAAGAATTAGGCACACTACATTTTACAAAGCTCGACAAGTAATCCACTATGCTTTCGGGAGTTAATTTAGCATTCCTTGCGGACGCACGAACCTGTGAGTCGGTAATACCGCGTATAATAATTGCCGTTAGTAATTCACTGCTTAACCCTTTAACTATACGTAATTTCAATAAAGATTTACGCGCATACTCAGCATAGGTAGAATACTTGTCCGACTCGGTACACATAACATTGTACAGAATGTTCGCGATATCGACAGACCGTGGGCACAATGATTTTAACTCTAATTTGAAATTAGACCATGTACGAGTGGTGCTAGTCCACTCACTAAGCCAGGTACGGGCTTCTCCCTTAAGGCAACGACCTACGCGAGCAAGACATTCACCATCCTCCCAACGATTAAGCGATCGAGCTTTAGCAACTTCATCGCACCACATGTCGACATCATGAACACTCGGATCAAAGTCGGAGACAAAATATTGGTTTGATCTCACCGGGAGTGTCATCATGGCGTCTAGAAAGCGTTCAACTACGCTTTTGGCGTCGCTCTCCGGTGGCAGCGGTGTGGCAGCAAACTCTTGCGTCGAGGTGGTAGACACTGGGGGTGCGCAGGCAGGTGTTGTGGCGGGCTCCATGTCTGGCAGCGGCGTGCTCGGCATGGCCAGAGCGTGGCAGGACCCCGGGCTCGCCACCAAGGCAGGCTGCGACTCGTTCCCACGTGTCCGTTCCTCTAGATCTTGAAGCCTCTTCAAAATCTCGTCTAACCTATTAGGAGGCGAGGGAGTTCGTACACGACGTCTCCCTTTCCTCTTGTTATCAGAAGGCATTGTGTCTCTGCCCAACTTAACCTCAAAACGACTGTTTTAGAACACGCTAAACAAGACTACTTCAAATTTATAGAATCAGAGATGGTATTCTAGCGGATAAGGCCTTCATATCCCACTTCTGATCTTATAAATAAAACATTAAAACACTAAAAAAATAATTTTAATAAGAAACGGCAAAAATTACATGACAATTTTAAACAATATGAATTAAATGAAAAATGAAATGAGCAGAGAAACAATGATGGTCTACGACCGCTGGCAAAATGGACGAGTCCACTTTTTTTCTTTTTTTTTTTAATGAATGGCATCTCGTAGCAGACCTAGAAAGGTCGTTGCTACTTAACCGGATATTCCTGTGGCTGCCCTAAGGTTTTTAATCTTAAAGCCTCCAGCCAGGGCGCAAATTATATATATTAAAACTAAACGACAGCGCACTAAGGGCACCCCCTGTGGGGTACGGACCTCGGCTTAGGGCGTCGTTGGGGGATCACAAAATTAGTAACAATTTGGGGACGGGCTGGATCAACATTTTGATCATGATTATTATCAGGGGATATTATATTTATTGCTACGGCGCTCTCAGCCTCTAACCGGGCGGCTGGCGCATCGACATTCAAGGGACGGGGGGGAGGACTTTTATTACCATTTACTCGGGAAGTTCGCGTGGTACCTCGGCGGCGAGGACGGAAGGTCGGTTTGTGTATTTTGTGCACTGTACTCGTGGCCCTATTGCCTTCCTGAAGGAGAGTGACGGGGTCATCTGGATCTAAGAGAGTATGCCTCGGTCGGCGAGTCTGACTAATGGCAGAAGGCCTGTAACTAGCGGCCTGCACAACCAAGGGGTTGCGATGACGTTCCGCGGATTCGAAGAAGCGCTTTGCAAGGCGCTTCATAATCTGCTTGATGGTAGGCATCTTAAGGTCTACGTGAAGTTGTTCGTTCCGAACGAACCAAGGAGCCTTAGTAATTCTACGGAGAAATCGGTTTTGAAGCGTCTGCATCTTATGAATGTGATACGACTTTGCGTGAGCGAAGACTACGCAGGCAAGGTAAGTCATGATCGGTCGAATGCACGCGGTGTAAATACGCAATTTGCACTTAAGGGACAACTTGCTGCGCGGGGTGAGTACGGAGTTTAGTCTGCCGAGAGCAAAACTGGCGCGCGAGCGCACCTGTTTTATGTGCTCGCCGAACGTCATGTGATGGTCTAAGACCACACCGAGATATTTGGCTCGCTTCTCCCAAGGGATAGGCTTGCCGAACATGGTGATCGGTTGGGGGAGGGCGGGTGATCGCCGGGGCCTACAGAATAGGACCTCCTGGCTCTTATCAGGGTTGACTTCGATCCTCCACTTCCTGAACCAGGCCGCGAGTCTGTTGACTTCGGCCTGAAGGATGCGGGCGATATTGTCTTGCCTGAGGCCGGTGTAGTAGATGGCCGTGTCGTCTGCGAACAGAGCTAACTGCGCCTTTCTACATTTGGGGATATCACTAGTGAATATAGTGAATATCAGCGGTGCCAGCACAGCGCCCTGAGGGACGCCTGTGCGGAGCGGATGGGGGGAGGATAGCGCACCCTCGATGCGATAGCGGAAGGTGCGGTCCGACAAAAAGTCTCGTAAGATGAGCACGAGACGATCGGGCACACCGAGTTTGTAGAGCTTATATAATAAGCCGTTGTGCCAGACTTTGTCGAACGCTTTCGCAATGTCGAAGAACACAGCACCCGTCATGAGCCCGCGCTGGAAGCCAGCGGTTATATGCTCGACGATACGGTGGACCTGTTGTACGCACGAACGTTGGGATCTGAACCCGAACTGTTCGTTTGGGATGAGGCCCTTCGTCTCGGCATAGTCTCTGAGACGCTTATAAATAAGC
The DNA here is from genome assembly GCA_948098905.1 of Tiliacea aurago. Taxonomy (NCBI): domain Eukaryota; kingdom Metazoa; phylum Arthropoda; class Insecta; order Lepidoptera; family Noctuidae; genus Tiliacea; species Tiliacea aurago. Next base: position 23,234,666 of record OX402576.1, read on the forward strand.
CTCTCATAGACTTTGCCGAAGACGTTGAGCAGACTGATGGGTCGGTAACTGGAAGGTTCGGTCTTAGGCTTGCCGGGCTTCGGGATACCGATGACCGTGGCACTTTTCCAAGCTTGAGGAAAAATGTTGTTGCTAAGAGCGCCATTGAAGATGGTGGTCATTAGCATGATCAGGTGAGCGGGGAACAGCTTGAGCACCCTGTTAGTGATTCCGTCTGATCCGGGAGATTTACGGGTTTTCAGACCCTTGGTAATGTCGTGCACTTCGTCTGGGGTGACGGGAGCCAGAGGACAATCAGGGTCATCGACCGGAGGGGGACGAGTCCACGTAGGCGGCTTCCTTTTATATGCGCGGCCGCGCTGGTGGGGAGTGCCCGGTGTTGTCATCTAACACTACTATTATGGTTTTGTCATATTAGTATGTTAACAGTAAATTATTTTGAGTACTTGTACTCAAAAGAATTTACTGTTAACATACTAACTTTAAATTGATAGAATCTATCAATTTAAAGTTATAAAAGCATTTTCTTTAGTATATTAAAAATATCATAACTTGTATTACAGGGTATGGTTATTTATGTGCCAAGTTTCATTCATATCCCATCAGCCATTATTTGTGAATTCAGTAACAAAAATCCTCACAAACAAAACAATATTATTATAGTGTTAGTAGGAAGTACTTATTAATATTTTTTCTTTATTTCAGTAGATCAAGAGTCACCATCTCTATTCATATGGAACAAGGCAAGCATTTTGTTGCTACTTACATTACATAGTGTGCATAGAGAAAATTTTCAATCTGGTAGCAAGAAAAATGTGCGATGTACATTTATAAACATCACTTCTCATGAGAGAACTTGAAGTGATGTTAAACTGTTTCGTTTCATTAGCCTACAGCTAAGAATGCCTAGTCATGCACGTTCACACATAGATAGACCAATTTTAATACTAAATTTAATTTTATCACTTACTTCGAGGTTTAACTTACGTTATCATAATCAAAACAATATTACACTACGCAGTTATTGAATCTAAATGTGCTTACGATTATTTTAATTTTAATTTCTGTTACGTTACTTGCTTGGTTCGGAGTTGTTATTTTTAAAAGGTCGAATTTACAAAAACCACTTCTTCCTATTCTTCTAATGAAGGCAAAAATGAGCTCAACAGTTACCTCAGTACCTCTTGATTACACTGGGCTAACGTTAACTGTCACGTCATTGCTGTCAGTGTAACTTGGATTTTGTGTAATAGCGCCTCTTTATCGTAATTTTCTTTTCAATTCGTCTAAGTTTAATAATACGCAATGTTTATCCATTTATAACATACAAAATAATAATTTAACACATAGCCTTGCTTAGTTTTATAAGTATAGAGATCTGTAAGAACGATTAAGTGTCAATGTGTATGGTTCTCGTGCTAAGAACCTTGATAACGCGGTGCAACCTAATAATGGCCGACGTAATTAAAGTTTTCCCGCTTTGCTGTCCAGACCAACCTAAAAGGTTATTACAAAAACGGTTCAATACATTTGTCTTTATAAAAATAAATACCCATCATCTGGGTGTGTACCCGGGTAAACACCTGGTATTTAACCAAATTTAAAACCAGGGAATTTCCCGGGTTGAATCCCATCTCTATTGTCACCACAGATAACAACTTGATTGATGGGACTTCTTCGCGGGAGAGTGAAGCGTCATGTTCAGCAGTTTGTTTTTGTTTTCCAAAATTTGTGTTTAGCCGAATTTAAATGTGTAATAATGGTGGATTATTAACCAATAAGTGTTTGTGAACGTGCAATAGTGTAGGCAAATGAAACAAAACAGTGCAACATCGCATCAAATTCTCTCAAGAAGTCCGCGTGAGGTCTCAGTAAAGTGCCACATCTTTACTGAAACTCAAGAGGAGCGGGCGGCGATATTTTGACATCATCATGCATTGAATATAATTCATTTCATAAATATTAAACAAGTTTTTGAAGTTTAGTCCCAGCACCCAGGCCATTAAAAAAAAAAAAAAACCAAATGAATGGGACGGCCGCGGCGGCGTCACGCACGGCGGCGCACCCACCTATGGGTATTTTAATTATCTAGGCGGCCAAAAGTCAAAATGACAAAGTTTAAGGAATGCTAATTACATTGACTATCTGAGGCAGGCAGGACATTCCAACAAACAATAGACTGCCACCCCCAGTCTTCTTCCGTTGCGCGTTATCAGGTATATTCAGTCGAAAGTTGATCATTGAACCTTGTGTACGTGTCTCTTATCGGCTATTTACAAAAGCGTTAACTTTGTGTGTTAAACTGAAATTTCTGTGTTTACCTGGTGCAAAATAGCAATGGATTCGGAAACTACAGGTATGTGACAATCCTAATGTAATATATTTGTTTTATTTTAAATACTTTTAGTGGTCGAGAAATAACGTCTGAAATAAGGATATTTTTTTAAGAAATTTATGTTTAGGAAGCTATTTGTTTTAGTATCGGGATAGCACAACGGCAAATCGTCCGTCGCCCTTGTAAATCGTTTGGGGAATCTAGCGAAAGGACCAAAAGAAGAAATACGGAAGGGATCCGATCTAATGTAGAAGATGGTGTAATACTTCACGCAGCTCAAGTTGAATTAAGTAAATCGGGAAAACAAAGGGGAAAAAAAGAAGATGTCTTCGTTTCTGCCTGAAACAACATGCTTCTGTCTGCTACACCAAACCCAGCAGAATCAGAAAGTGAGAACGAGGAGGTGAATTGATTTGAAAAAGTATGTATTGTTATTGGTTAATTAATTAAGTAATGTATGAATATGTAAATATATAGTGTGTGTATAGAGGTGTATGTAAGATTATGTAAATTTAAAGTGTAATGTAGATAAGTGTACGTAAGAATATGTAAATATATGGCCTATTTTCAGCATTTTTATATATATATATATTTTGTTGTATTTGTGTTTTGTTGCTTTTTTATGAAATTATTAAAGTTATTGTCCGTATATATTTCGCTTGTTTTATTTCCGTCATTTTAAACCAAAAAACCCGCACTAATATTTTTGGCCAGCTAGATTAATTAATGAAATACCCCATGTGCGGCGGCGGCGCGCGGCGGTTGGCTGTTGCTAATGTCTATCTCTATTTACTTGACCCTGCACCCTATGTTATCTGTATCCGTATCGAGTTTGACTTCTACTAACCTGCATAACCCTGCCTGCCTCCTTTGGCTCTTCTTTCCCTTTTTTTTTTTTTTGTTCTTGCTTCGCACGGTTTGTGCATTTAGCCAATTTCACGTTTTAGTTCTTGTATAGTATTGATGAAATGAATTATAAATGCGTGATGATGATATCCCAGCCCACTCCCCTTGAGTTTCAGTTAAGGCTTCTACATACCGGGGCGATTTCTCGCGCGACGCGACGCAACACAAAGGCCGCGCGACATGCGGGGCCTTTGTGCCGTGTCGCGTCGCGCGACAAGTCGCGCTGGTATGTAGAAGCCTTAAAGATGTGGCACTTTACTGAGACCTCACGCGGACTTCTTGAGAGAACTTGAAGCGAAGTTGCACTGTTTTATTCATTTGCCTACACTAATGCACGTTCACAAACAATTAATGGTTAATAATCCACCATTATTACACATAAATATTCGGCTAAACACAAATTTTTGCAAATTAAACAAACAGCTGAACATGACGCTTCACTTTTCCGCCAAGAAGTCCCTTCTTGGGCAATGGTACGATGTACGATAGAGAATGTCTAACGTACGATAAATTCTAGTATTGGGGACAAAAAAAGTTCCATCACAAAAAGTATTTGTCAGACAAATTAAAAACACTAATAAAAAATCAACAAAATGTCAATGTATGTCAGCAAGTAAGTTTATGTCACAGTAAGTGTTTCTCTCTCTCTCATTCAACTCACAACATTCAAATCACATTTCTTTCACTTGCGTTTCGTCCGAAACTCCGCGTTTTATCCTGTATTCCTGTGGTTTTAGGAAATGCCTTTCTATTTGCTTCTATCTAGAACAAAAACAACTAGACTGACAAAACATGTTTACGGTTTGTGCTGCTAGCACCACTAGTGATAAAACTTGGCATAAACTTCCACTTCTTTTAGGCCCGTATTACATAACGTCACTCAATACTCAAGCATTACTCAAAACTAAATTTGAGCCATTTGATTGGTTGAATCTAGTTTTAAGTAATGCTTGAGTATTGAGTGACGTTCTGTAATACGGGCCTAAGTCTACATAGTTTAAAATGAATTGACGTTTGTTATCATCACAGAACATATATACCAGGGGTTATCATTTTCTTAATTTTTTTTTTATTTAGTGCTTTTTTTCATAATATTTTAATGGCCTGGTTGCTAGGACCTTTTAACCAAGTCTTTATTTAGTTAGAAAACTTGTTTATATATTGATGAAATGAATTTGATTCAATTCATGATGATGATATTCCCGCCCCCCGGTTTCAGTAAAGATGTGGCACTTTACTGAGACCTCACGCGGACTTCTTGAGAGAACTTGAAGCGAAGTTGCACTGTTTTGTTTCATTTGCCTACACGAATGCACGTTCACAAACACTTAATGGTTAATAATCCACAATTATTACACATTAATATTCGGCTAAACACAAATTTTAGAAAATAAAACAAAACCTCTGAACATGACGCTTCACTTTCCCGCCAAGAAGTCTATTTAGGGCTGGTTATTTTTATCGACAGATAATTTTTATTCGTGAAATAAAATTCATGTCAGACAGTTTTTATAACGAAGATCTGTAAAAAAATCCTCCGATAAAATTATCTGGCGTTGGAACTTCAGCCCAAATTGTTTTTTTTTTGGGTTTTGTCTTTTGTACGATAATTTTGCCCATTATACGATAATTTCGACGTCGGAACTCGATAATTTGAACTTTTGGAGTTGGCAACACTCACTGCCCCTCAATCGTCTTTGTAATGTAAATAGTTACGCATTAGATAATTAAATTGCCCAGATTAATACGTTTTGTAATTAATAAGATAGGAACTGCAATAATAAGTTTAACAATATAAAATAGTGTGTTATTGAAATGTCTGAATATGGGAAATTCGGTCCGTTAATCGGTGCTATTGACGAGGGCACTTCAAGTGCGCGGTTCATTATTTTCAAAGCGAATTCATCAGAAGTTGTAGCATATCACCAAAAGGAGCTTGAACAACATTTCCCGCAAGAAGGTTGGGTAGAGCAGGATCCGTGCGCGATTTTGGAAGTGGTTACGACATGCATTCAAAAAGCTGTGGAGAATTTAGTGATATTAGGAGGATCAGAAAAGGTTATTTGTTTATTATTTTTGCATTTGTCCATTCGTGTATCAATACTATTAGTGGTAACTATGGGCCTCCCATCGACCGCTACAATGCAAATATCAAAGGTGCTATTGCATGGGTCCTAATGTTTGTCAATGAATTGCTGATACCAGAATATTGGTATTACATTACCATCGCAGTGTTTAGAAAGTACTTATATTGCAGACCCCTTTAGTTAAGGCACCTAATGTCGATGGCTAGACAAAGGCATCTCCAACATACCACCACAAAACCACTGTTTCTCGGCTTTCTGCATCCATTTATCCCTGCTATAATAATACGAAAACGTTTTAGGGAAAATTTAATTTAGGCATGTAACAATCTCACATTGTACTTTATATAGTCAAATTGTTGTCTTTCCAATGTCAAACTGGGAGGGTGTTACAACTGTTTTGTGGACCACTTTTACAAGCCCCTTATAATCTGTATCTGCTAAAGGTAAGCCTGAAAAACTGAAATCACAAGCTTGTAACTATCGTAATCTACAAAATATTTGTTCTATAACTTTGATAGGTTTTGTAATGTCCTCGGTCATCATGCCCTGTCCTGTTGCATTAGAGCTGGTCACAGCACAGCACACCAGCGATAAGATTATTTGATTCTTTCATTGCCACTGCTGGTTTACAATCTGTGTTACAACCTAACGGTTTAGTACTTGATGATGACGAAGAGAGCAGATGGATAGGGCATGACGTTATTGTTTTCAAAGTCAAATTATTTATTTCAAATAGGCACGTATATGGCACTGTTAAACGTCAGAATTTACAAAAAAAAAAAATGTTTTAGTGGCCCCTTCCAAAAGCTAGCTTCGTATGCAGAAGAAACTCCACTGTTACTCTTTTAAAATATTTTACAATATTTTGTATAGGTACATTAATTATATAATTAATAAATAATGTGAAGACAATGCACCTAGAATAAAATTACTATACCACAATAGGTAAAAGGAATGAAGCAATGACAGATAAATTAATTATGTGATAGATACATGGTGCTCACATATTTACATTGTAAAATAATAATAAAAAAATGTTTTCCGTAGAAAAAAACTATCAGTGTGTGAGTTAAAAGATAATCACAGAATGTAAAATATATAATGTCATAAAAATAACAAATTATAAAATTAAAATAGCAACCAGTTTGAGTTTGTCTAGACTACTCTAGACTAGATTGTCCTATGGAGCTGGACCAGCATGTTTCCAAGCATTCTTATCTTGGATATAATCCTCATTTTGGGAGATGAGTAAGCCTTTGGTGTGGGACACAATCTTTTTAAACACTCTTGCGGCATCTCATATTGTAAGCATGGCTTTATCAATCATGGCAATTAATGAAAACATGATTCACATTTTCTGTAAAAGACTCAGATGTGAATACGAAAGTGGCAAGAGTTCATTCTAATAAATTCAAACTCAAAGTCAGTATTTTAAGGCAACTTAATTTCTTTGTAGATTATTAAGTATGCCTAAGTGAAATACAATACTCTACATTAGCTTATGGTTGGCCAACCTAGTCCCGCCCAACTGACACCACATGTGATGTAGGCATACAATAAGAAAGGATTTTTGAAAGTTCTATCCCTAAGAAGATTAAGAAGGGGTTTGTTTTGTATGAAAAATCTCATCCCATGCTTTTATTAACTTGAAACTTTTTATGAATATGCACTTAATTAAATAATATCATAACGGTCATCAAACCCTTGCTTCCGCAAACATATTTGAAGCACTACAGAAACGCGGTACACCCAACAAAATCTTAAAGCCATTATTGTATTGGACTCGCAAGGCACTGAGCGATCTCTGAGTATATGTGGTCCACATGGCTGCCTGTATAAAATGTTTGGCAATATGCTTTAAACAGGATGATTTTAGCCTGTGAACTGCAACAAGCAAACCTGCGTGCCTACATATTATTTCTGACCTCCCAGCGCCCTGCGCTCTCTTTCAATATCCATTTGATCGTCAAGGCCCTCAGTAAGGTAGTGTCCTAGATATTTAAAACGATACACTCGACTGAGCTCTACATTCAGTCGAATTGGAGGCATACTGGATGGACCTTTACCAAAGGCCTTGGAAGACCAAAAACTCACATTTCTTACAATTGTATAAAGAACCATGTTGACTTGCGTAGTTTTCACATACGGCCAACAGCCTCCTTATTGCACTTATTGTTGGATTCAGCAGAACCATGTCGTAGCTGACATTGTCTACACAAACATTGTCAACCGAGCAGCCGACACGAGTACTTCAACTTTCTGACTAACTGACCGACTCTGACAATTCAAAAGTGCCTGTAATAGGTTTAATTGAAATAATTGTTTTGAGTTTGAGTACTGCTGAGCCCAACCATAACCTCGTTTACTTGTCTGTCTGGTTGTCGCCTTATTAATGAGTTTTGATTATTGTCATGTCATGTCTTTAGTGACACTCACAAGATTAACACAAATCTATTGACGGAAGATCATCAAAATAGGCTGATAAACAAATTACCCTCCTTTGCGTCACGCAGTCTGGTAAAAATTGTATTGCTAATTGATACATACTTATTAATAGCTTATTATTTTCCGAGTGACTAATAACTTAAAAGTCGACTAAATGTTTGCAACAAATAAAATAACTTGCCAGCGATTAAATATTTTCGCGACTATTATATTATGTAAGGTTCAAAATTAAAGGTGTTATAAAAACTAAAAACTAGCAGCTGCGTTTAGGTAGCAAATAAACTATACCAGTCAAATAAAATATTAGGCGAGGAGCTATAAATAATGACTTGGCGACTAATAATGTTAGTAGGGTGGCAAAGATAATATATTACCAGTCTAGTTAGAGTAGGTTATTATTTTTTTTTTAATGGTTAGGTTAGGTTAGGTTAAAACTGTGACTTCCTACGCACGAGCCGAGCGAGCGAAGCGAGCGGTGCCGCGGTAGCGGCCGGCGAGTGCCAGAGACGACTAGATTATATAGAAAATCTAAACCTGCCCTAATAATACAATAATAATATATTATTTATGAATACCCATTTTCTATTTTATTTTCGCTATTAAGTTTCCGCTTAGATATTAATTCTGTTCCCAAAAGAAAAACTTGATGCTAGTTTAAATTAAAACGGAGCTTATTACTGATATATTAATATGCTACCTATTACTTATTACGATACTCCTTATTAGCTGCCAACCCATTATATATGGTACCCACTCTATTTTTTTTTAAAACCTACATTCATTTTACTTAGTTGCCGCATTAAATACATGCCCTTATTAATTATTATACCTAGTCAGTTTGTCACAATAATATTCATGAGTAGGTAACAAACAAGTGAATAGGTACATGTCATTTTTATCAGCTGGTGCTTAATCAATTATAATCTCTTTTTAACTCGTGATTATCAGCTACCTAGAATATTGCGCTATACCTACTAAAATAGTTAATTCAAATGATCTCTATTATTGTTTATTTATTTCTCATACCTCCCATCTCTTCCCATAAAAGCGTTAGCTTCCAGTATTTAGTTAACAAATTCTTTTACTTCCAGTATTTAGTTCACAAATTCTTTTACTTTCGTTATATTTTCACTGTTAGCCGATGATAAAATCGAACTAAGATTGGGAAGTTTGAAGTATTTCAGGGTTCCTTATCTCAAAAGGAAAAAATGGAACCCTTTTAGGATCACTCGTGTGTCTGTCTGTATGTCTGTCCGTCCGTCTGTCACAGCACAGCCGAGATTTGCTCCGACTCAACAAAAAATAAAAATGTATTCAAGTATAAAGTAGGTTAGGTAATGATGATTTAGATTACAATCGAGGAAATTTTTATTCTGACTGTAATGTAGACCTGCCTGATCTAGGTTTATGAAAAACCTGTGTTTCAGGCCATCACTTTACTTCAAACATTTAAAAAGAAGACAACAACAGGTTTATTACTAAGCTAAATTAAAAAGAATACAATATTTTCAATGACTTAAAGAGTTAAGTTGAAATTTGGTACACATATGAATTTCAGTGACCCGAATACGAACATGTAACGAAATAAATGTATTTTGAATACGGAGTTCACTTTTGGGACAGAAAATAGAAAATTAAAAAAAAAAGTTTTGCAAGCTCTACCGTGTGACATATTTATAAAAGACTTGATATGAGGATTTCAAATATATATTTTTTTATAATTTACAATAATTAGTTTTATAGTTATTAAATAAAATTGACCACAAATTGACACCTTATCTCCGTAACTGCTGATTTGCAGTTGGAATGTATTACGTTTTCAACTACAGTGTTAAGTTTGTTCTTGGGATAAATTCATCCTGACTACTGAACCCTTTATTCTGATCTCGCATTGTATAAGATTTCCGTACAATGAGAGGTCAGCTGATACAGGAAATGTATAGCTTGATGTGTAGCCGTGTGTACAATGAAGGGTTCAGTAGTCAGTAGTACCAAAAAAACCCGGCCAAGTGCTTGTCAGGCCACTGGCCACTGTCCGACACGCACTTGGCCGGTAAACTACTGTTCAGTAGTTTAGGCGCGATAGTTATGAAATTTGACAAATACGTAGCCTGGGAACTGGAGAAGCACAATGACTACTTTCATCCGGGATATTTGCATTAAAAATGGTGAAATACAAACTACACGCAGATGAAGTCGGGGGCAACAGTGGGATATAATTTATATAAACTTTTCAGTTTTTTATTTTGTTTCATTGAATAGAAAATGTGTCGATAATATTTTCAATAATTATCATTCAAGTAATATTTGGATTAAAGAATATAATATCTAAGAATAAGTATTTTCCTCTTCCACTGGGTTTCTTATTATGTGTTTTTATTAAATTTCAGGATATAATAGCAGTTGGAGTTACAAATCAACGAGAAACAACAATAGTATGGGACCGAAACACTGGCAAACCTTTGCACAATGCAATTGTTTGGTTGGATATGAGGACATCGTCAACTATTGATAAGCTGTTGGATACTGTGCCTAACAAAACAAGAAACCAAAATTATTTAAAGGTGCGAATTACATCAATTTAATCTTCTTATTCAATAATTTTATCTAATGCTCCTGCGATACCAACGTTCCTGGTTACGTCTGAGTCAAGCTGCGTCTTAACTATAGTGTTAATAAATAGCACGTTAAACTATTTGCGGTTCAGCTCCTTAAGGGTCATGTACTCAATATGTGAAGGTGAACCACTTCTTTCATGAAAAACCCATTTCTTCAATTTTCATGATCTGGCCAAGATCTGTAGATTATTATTGCTAGACTGTGAGTTTGTTTCTGCTATTCTTCTCAGAATAGTCAGATAGGAAACGCCGACCTCATCTAGTTTTTAAAATATGATTGACGTGTAAAAGTGTGTACCTTCTATTAGTTGGATGAAGATTTGAATTTTTCTGATAATTTTTGAAAGAATACTAATAGGTAGCACATTTTCAGAAAATGATGTAAGTACTTACTACTCTTTGATATTTTCTAATTCATGAAATCTTGGTACGCCTTTTCATATTTTGAATTTAGCGATACGACGTGAATTCGAATAATCAATTTTTTTTTAATTTACGGCGCTTTGGTAGGGAAACGCGCGTGCATGACAATGTTCTTTTTTGAAATTCATACATTCACGAATGGAGTAGAGTGAGAATGTGGCTGTTTGATGAGTAAGGACGGGATCGCAAAAGCTAACATAACACTCGTTTCGATGTTATTATGGTTTGACATTGGGTGTTTTAGTGTTGGCAATAAACTGTATTTAATTATTTATTTTTAAAGTGAATATATAACTAAAGATTCTGTGAATATTTCAACCGTCTTCCTGTTGCCGTTATCAATATCGAGCCAAAACGAGCAAACCATTATCTATAAAAATGGCAAAAAAAACACGTTTCTTGTACCGGAACCCCCCTTAAATATTTGTTTTATTTTAATTTAATTATTTATTTTTAAAGTCAATAGACAGGGTGGATTTTTGAGATGGGGCAGTAAGGGCAGTTACCTTAACCGTTGTAGCTACATGAAAACGGTCTTAGGAGACTGTCCTTAACTTTTTGAGAAATTTTGATCTGCATTCACAGATTTTGAAAAAAAATTACGGTCAGCAGGAAAATGGGCAGATTTCACAAAAACTTTTTGTTATGCCAATCGATTCTGTTTCTTATAAGGATTTATTTTATTTATTATTGGACCAACTGATGTTTGAGTACCAGAAAAGTCAGAAATCGCAAAAAAACTTTTCCCATACATTTTGTAGGAAATGAGACTCCAAGTTAGTTTTTTATGATGTACCGCTACAATGAAGACTGACCGAAAAAAAACAAAAAAAAAAAAAAACTTCGAATTCCGAACGAATACGCGTCATAATTTAATTTGCTTTGAAAACAGAATCTAGATGGGTTGTTGAAGCAACTAAGCGTTGCTTGTAATTTCTAACATTTGATGACAAAAATGACCTCATTTAATTTAGAACGTTTAGACTCGTTAGAAGCTTATTTTTTTAATAATAAAGAGCCGTCAGGTGCATTGGAGTGTTACAGGATCAGTTACCCGATGCGTCGATTGCCATTAGAGTGGTAATTACAAATCTTGTAAAGAATCAAGGCACCCTAAACTCCGACATTTATAATAACGTACTTTTGGAGAATCTGGAAAACCTGTTAGATGAATAGCCGCTGTCGGAATTGCACAAACTGTATTTCCAACAAGATGGCGCTCCGCCACACAACAGCCGCTATGCCCGTTCTAATTTGAACCGGCAATTCCTAATGCAGTGGATAGGAACATTTATGGTCCTATACCGTGGCCACCTCGCAGTCCTGATCTCACACCTCTTGATTTTTTTATAAAGGGATATTTAAAAAATGAACTTTATTAAAAGAAAATACGACAATGTTCACTAACTCAAAGATTCACTTACCACGATTCTCTATGGAATTAATCCTAGCACATTATCAGCTGGTACCCACTCTGTAGTAAAGAGAGTAAACCTGTGCCTAAGTCAAAACGGCTACCATTTTGAATACCTCATATCTTAGAGTTAAAGTAAAATTTCAAGGTGAGTCCAAATGTAAAGTTTCAAGTTTTTAATTTTTAGGTAAACACAAAGTAAAAGTTATTGTTTTTTTATTTGTTTTTCGATCAGTCTTTTTTTGTAGCGGCCAATTTACCGATGGTAAAAAAATTAAGTTGTAGTCTCATTTCCTACGAAATGTATGGGAAATTTTTTTATTGCGATATCTGACTTCTAGTACTCAAACCTCAGTTGGTCTAAAAGAGGTTTTTGATCCTTATAAGAAACAGGATTGATTGGCATAAAAAAAAGTTTTTGTGAAATCTGCCCATTTTCCTGCTGAATGTACATTTTTTTCAAAATCTGTAAATGCAGATCAAAATTTCTCAAAATACGAGGGCTGCACTAAAAGTATCGGGAATGGAATATTTCCACTGTTCCTGTCATATTAAAATCTTTTTAATTGAAAATTCCTTGGTTTTAAAAATCGAATACCATTTATTTATTTAAAAAAAGATTCTCGGTCTTGTCACAAGGTTTTGTCAAACTTGTTTAGTCGTTGAGAAAATGGAATTGACTCGAGAAAATTCAAGAGCGATGATTTATTATGACTTTCGAAGTGGTTTAACACAAAAACAGTGTGTTGACCGGATGATTTCTGCATTTGGTGATGAAGCCCCATCCAAAACCACAATTTATCGCTGGTTTGCTGAATTTCAACGTGGACGTGTCAAGCTCAGTGATGATCCCCGTCAAGGTCGTCCAAAAACTGCAGTCACCCAAGAAAACGTTGATGCTGTGCGTAAGCTGATTGAGGAAGATCGACAGGTGACATACCGCGAAATTCAGGCAACTTTAGACATTGGCATGAGTCAAATACAAATAATCTTGCATGAACAATTAGGTGTAAAAAAGTTGTTTTCCCGATGGATACCGCATTCGCTCTGTGAAGAGCAAAAAGCGGCTCGCGTTACTTGGTGCGTCAGAACTCTCGAAAGATTCCACGCAGGATCCTCAAATGCTGTATACAACATTGTATCAGGTGACGAATCCTGGATATACGCGTACGAACCCGAAACAAAAAACCAGTCACGAGTTTGGGTGTTCGAAAATGAGTTAAAGCCAACAAAAATTGTTCGTTCACGGAGTGTTGCAAAAAAAATGGTGGCCACGTTTGTCTCCAAAATCGGCCATGTTACGACTATTCCTCTTGAGGGACAAAGAACGGTTAATGCAGAATGGTATGCTAGCATTTGTTTGCCACAGGTCGTTTCTGAACTCCGTAAAGAGAACTGCAACCGCCGCATCATCCTCCATCACGAGTTCACGACAATGCGAGTTCTCACACCGCGCACAGAACAAAAGAGTTTTTAGAGCAAGAAAACATAGAATTATTAGACCATCCGCCGTACAGCCCCGACCTAAGCCCTAATGATTTCTATACTTTCCCTAAAATAAAGAATAAATTGCGTGGACAGAGATTTTCATCACCTGAAGAAGCTGTGGACGCCTACAAAACGGCCATTTTGGAGACCCCAACTTCCGAATGGAATGGTTGCTTCAATGATTGGTTCCATCGTATGGAAAAATGTGTCAAATTTCGCGGAGAATACTTCGAAAAGCAATAAATACATTTTTAAATAGTAATGTTGTGTCACTTCCTTGATTCCCGAAATTTTCAGTGCCGCCCTCGTATAAGGACAGTCTCCTAAGACCGTTTTCCTGTAGCTACAACGGTTAAGGTAGCTGCTCTTACTGCCCCATCTCAAAAATCCAACCTGTATATCTACATATTCTGTGAATATTTCAAGCGTCTACCTGTTGCCGTTATCAATATAGAGCAAAAACGAGCAAAAAAATCATCTTTGTTGTATGGGAGCCCCCTTAAATATTTATTTTATTCTATTTTTTGATATAGCGGCAACAGAAATACATCATCTGTGAAAATTTCAACTGTCTAGCTATCACGGTTCATGAGATACAGCCTGGTGACAGACGGACAGACAGACGGCGGAGCCTTAGTAATAGGGTTCCCGTTTTACCCTTTGGGTACGGAACCCTAAAAATCACGTTTGTTCTATGGAAGCCCCCTTAATTATTTATTTTATTCAGTTTTTTAGTATTTGTTGTTATAGCGGCAACAGAAATACATCATCTGTGAAAATTTCAACTGTAACTATCACGGTTCATGAGATACAGCCTGGTGACAGACGGACAGACAGACAGACGGCGGAGCCTTAGTAATAGGGCTCCCGTTTTACCCTTTGGGTACGGAACCCTAAAAAACAAAGTTCTCCTGCCGCGTCTGTCTGTCTGAACGCGATAAACTCAAAAACTACCGAACGGATCTTCTGAATACGGTTTCACCAATGGACGGAGTGATCCATGAGGATGGTTTAGGTGTATAATAATTAATTAAGGTTTTGAGTAAATTGGCTGAAATATGACGATGTAAAGTAATCCTACTTGGAGTATTTTACAACGTCATTGTGGAACATCGGTTACATTTTAATCTAACCTACATGCTCGACGCGGCAGGCTGATAAGATAGTACGATAGAAAAACATAATGTAGGCATATATGCTCTGCTACCCGTGCTAAGCCGAGGCGAGTAGCTAGTACATATAATAAAACAGTAACGACGTTAAAACTATACATTTAATATTCCTACGAGGTGTGGGAACGATTCTGATTCCGAAAATAGTTTTTAGAATGTATGTTCGTTTGTCTGTTTGTCTGGATGTGTAGGGCGGATTGGCGCAAAAACTACTGAATAGATTCTGTTCAAAGTTGCAGAATTATTTTTAAAGGTCTGGCCATCGAATAGGCCTAATAAAGATAATATAAATAATAATATATACAAAATATTTATATATATTTTTTTTTTTTTTTATATATCTATATACCCATAATATAGATTATCACGCTTTTTGCTATTGGGGATAAGCAATATTGCATTTTATTCGTATTCTTCTATAGTTTATCGCAATTTGTAAAAAGAGAAGTCAAAAGGTTAGAATAATGCAGATAGTTACATATTTAACCTTTTAAATGATTATCATCATGCAATACCTTTATGGAGCTAAGCAGCCAATCATGACAATATAAGAACAGCTATTCCAATCAAATTTCAACAAACCAAATAGCTTAGCGACTCGACTGCTGCTTTGCAAACCTGTTTGTAGGTTCGATTTCCCACTAGGTATTGATAATATATTTTGGGATTCTTTTTTTTTACATTTGGTTCCTATTCTATGGTAGTTCGTAGACTGTACACAGAAAAACAGGAAGTTTAGGCCTCTTCAGTCATCTATGGTTATAATAAAAATGGTAAGGTGTCTGTGAAATCTTCATATTTTTTAAAGAGCCTTTTGTGGAGGATAAATAAAAATCTTTATTGTTACGGTTAATGAGAAATTGCGTGTAAGAATGCATCGGTTAAGTGTGTCGGTGTTGTGCTATTTGGTTATATGCTACTGAAAGGTGATTGTGTCGACGTCAGGACGAGCTGCTTCTCACTCGTCACCAGACCTGATCTGTCTACCCCAGGTTCCACCACCAGATATGTGTATATTTTGGCTGCTGAGACTAAAACTACAAACGTAGTACTATAATTAGGGCTTGCAATCCGGATATCCGGATATCCGTATTATCCGGATATCCACCGTTTTTCAAATCCGGATTTTACTTGCATCACCATCCGGATTTTTCGGATGTTACGAATAGTTGTATTTCTCTTTTAATTAAATATTAAATAAAAAGCTATCATCTATAAAGTACATATAGTTAATAATATATTGTAATCTATAAATATATATAAATATATAAAAAATATATAAATATAGTGTAATCAATGTTGTTTAATTAATAAGTCTAGAATTCTAAAATGAAATAAGTTTTTCGTTTTCAGATTGTTGTGATTAAAAATATTCAAATTGGCTAAAAATGCCATCTAAATTTTTTTAATACAAAAAATGTGCGCAAATGAAAAACTCAGTCTGGCAGCATTTTAAACGCAGTGTTGATGGTGCTCAGGCACTATGCAATATTTGCAAACAAGTTTTGAAAATCGCAGGATCGTCATCAGATTTACATAATCACCTTCGATCAAAACATTCAATTAATGTTAAAAATCAAAGCACTTCAATACCAGAAGGCACATCGATTGGCCAGCCAAGTAGTTCGATTAATATGAAACGCCACGCCACGTCTTATTCTGAAGAAAAAGTGACGCCAAATAAAAAAGCCAAAATAAGTCGATTATTTTAAGTCTGATGAGCATGATCTGAGAGTATGGAAGTGATGATTTCCAAATTGGTAGCTCTAGACGGATTTGCATTCAGTGCTTTCTGTACATCTCAGACATTTCGTAAACTTTTTTAAAATTGCCACAATCACCCCACACAATTAAAAAGATTGTTTTAAATCATTGTGAAGAATTAAAGGTAGACCTGAAAAAGAATTGGATCGATTGAAATCGAGAGAATGCATAAATATTGGTATAGTTTATTATTTCTTTATCATTTTGCTTGAGATACTGATTAAAACGTGTTACAAAAGCTTATTCGTTTTATTATTTTATAAAAACGAAAAATATTTGTATTATCCGCATTATCCGGATATTCCGGATAAAAAATATGAATATCCGTATTATCCGGATAGTAAAAATGAACGGATATTGCAAGCCCTCTATAATACAGTAAACTTTATAAAAATACTAGCTTTTGCTCGCGGGTTCGCTCTCGTTAATTTAGAATTTGACAAACATTTCGGGTTGTGCTCTGCTTGTCCCATAATATAATTCAATAATGATTCGAAAGACACGTGGTGCCATATATTATCATAAAAACGTTATTGTTGTTTTCCTCGAGAACAGTATTTTTTTTCGGGATGAAAGGTACCCACCCTATGTCCATTTCTGTACACCTGACAACGTATATGCAAGATTTAGGGAAGATCGGTTCAGTGGTTTAAGAGTGAAAAGGTAACAAACAAACATACTTTCGCATTTATAATATTAGTTAAGAAGTTAGGATTAGGATGGCTGTTATTTTAGTAAATTGTGGTGTCTCACGACTTCCACGCGAACGAAATAGCTAGTGCTACATTAGTATGGATATAGACATGGGCGAAATAGCTCACTGAAAAGAAAAAGAGCGATTAGCTCTTTCACTCTTAAGAGCTATATCACTCTTCTAGCTCACTAGCTCTTCTATAGCTCAGTGTCTCAGACGCCGCGCGCCGACTGTTAGCTCATTTGACTCACGCCGCACGAGCGTCGAAAGAACATGCACGGATCGCTCAATAGTCAATAGCTCTTTAGAAGTTTGGACTTTGTTACTCACTAGCTGTTCTATAGCTCAGTGACTTAGACGCCGACTGTTAGCTCATTTGACACACGCTGCACGCGCGTCAAAGAAACGGCTCGGCTTGCTCAATGGTCATTGTCAAATTCTGAGTGAGCTAACTGAGCTAGTGAGCTATTTAGCGAGCGAGTGAGTGAGCGAGAGCGACTTCAATCGAAAAGAGCTAGCTCTTTTCTATCACTCGCTCACGAGCTACCCATGTCTATATGGATAACTTGACTATATGCCTGTCAATGAAAAGGTTACCTACTACACATAGGGAAGTGAAAAACGCTCCAGTCCCTACGGGCATATAAAGTGTTTGTGTAACATACATTTCGAATGCTACTGAGAAGAAAACACTGTATTGAATCTAATAGTTAATTTATAAGCTTACTGTTTTGATTTTATGTTTAGCATTTCAATATTAATAGTTTATTTTCAATGATCTTACTACAGCCATTATGTGGACTTCCTTTGTCACCCTACTTCAGTGCTGTAAAATTGAGGTGGCTCAGTGACAATGTTGATGCTGTAAAAAATGCTATGAAAAAAGGAACATGCTGCTTTGGAACTGTTGACACTTGGATCATGTGGAATTTAACTGGTAAATATTATTAATATATTTTGCCGCCCGAATATAACTACTAAATTATTTACGACGTTTTCGTTGGCTTCATCTTGGGTTGTGATTTCGAAACCTTACAAATTATACAATAAAAAACCGGCCAAGTGCATGTCGGACCACGCACAATAAAGGGTTCCGTAGTTGGGGTGAATTTATCCTAGGAACAAACTTAACATTGTAATTGAAAAACATGCTCTTTCATAAATGACAACTGCAAATGTAAGTTCGTACGCACAGTATTGAGATATTTATAATGTTAGTTTAAGACCATAGACTATAGCGTATTTTTTATTTTATTTGGCGCAGTAGTTTCGGAGATAAGGGCAAGAATGGTAAAATTTCTTACATATCTTATTTATTTCAAAATTATAATAAAAATACATTGGATACCCTCACAGTAAGCCCTTTCGTTTGACGTCCGTGTTTTGGTCACAGAAATTATGAATTTCTGTACACCATACCAAATTTCAACTTAATCGAACCTGTAGTTTCGTTGTAAATCGGCTGTGACAGACGGACTGACAGACAGACAGACACACGAGTAATATGACGATGTAAAACCTTATAAGGGTTCTGTTTTTACCTTTGAGGTAAGAAACCCTAATAAAATGAAAAATAAAAACTACGCCCATAGTTACTGACGCTTAGCCAACTTAGTTCCAGTTTTTCTGAAACTTAAACATATCTAGCGGAATGTAGGTGGTATTAGATATACACAATATACCCTTCGGGGAACCAGTGTACCCTTCGGGGTATATCGGGTGTGCTGTGAAGGCAGTAAGGAGCCACGAATTGAATGACTTTTTCATGATGATGCATGACATTGGGAAACAAATGTAACTTAGAGAGATGTATTGATGACTCTAATGATTATAATTCTGTAAATACATATCTGTTATAGTCGCAAACCATATTTTGATCAAGATACAACCTGACACTGACATGTAAATTGCAAAAAACCTAAGAAAATTTGAATTTCGCGGTTACGGCAATTTCGGTGATTAACGAATAATTACAGTAATTGACTGCTTATTGCTGAAAGTTGTGCTCATCTACGTAATTAGTGACCCGTGTGGTTACCCGTTAGTAGAATAGAATCAACCCATCTTATCCCGGAGGTGTCGTAAAAGGCAACTTAGGGAACAGCTGGAGGATTCTATTGTTTTCCTCTATGTGGTACGAACACCTAAGTTAAGGTTGCCGCGCCGTAAACTGCATGGCGATGGGGAGCTTAGTCGCGAGCGTGCCTGTTGTCTGGGATTGAGCGCCCCCAGGCACTAGTAAGCCTTAGCTCTGCATGCGGGGTTCTGCAGAGTGTCGACAGATTTTTCCTAAGCTTGTTGTGGGAACTAAATAAGTAAGTATATCAAATAATAATAATCAACTCGGATGCGGCGGTGATGCTTGCCACACACCACGTCAGTTGTTTTCAACCAAACTGCTAATAGGGCGGAAAGCGAGTTGCGGGGTAGCACTTAGCTACGCTGAATGTGCAGGGAGCTTTAGGAAAGCTCCCGAGTGAAGGACGCTCTTATACTTTCGGATTAGGCCACTTTCCCTCTTTACACATTGCTATGAATAAAATTACTGTGTAAAGTGTTCTATATTGTTATTTTAATCAAAATTATTGTGAATGTGAGGCCTTTGTGGGTCTATCTTTATTATAGATATACTTAATTTGCTTCTGTCAGTTTAAGTACTGCATGCGGCCTACCGCTTAACCAAATCAGATTGAAATTTGACAAAACTCTTTGCGCTTGTTAATGTTCGTCAAGTCGTCGAGTTCGAGCTACAATTACTGACTTATACGTGCCAACTGACAGGACTGACAGGACAGGGCCAAACCAATATTTACCTATACTCCATTGGTTTAGGTAGTTAAATAAAGGTAAACAAATCATAAAAAGGGTTTTTTATAGATGACACTTTCTTGTTTAAAAATACGTTGTAACTTAAAGCCAAATTAAATTTATTTTTGATTTTTACTATACTATCCTTTTTTATTACTGTATGTTAAACTTTATCGTTTATTCTTAAACTACTCTTGGTAGATGTAATTGCTTGAGTATATTTTTTTTTTGTTAAATACTATAATACTTTGATAACTGTATATTGTAAACAGCCCAAAATGACAGGTTCTCTATACGTCAACGAAATAAAACGTTGCTAAATTGAAGAGTACAACTGTGACGTAGCTTATCAACTGAAGTGACAGGTATTACGTTTAGCCGGTTACTTGACAGCTCTCTAGTCACGTGTTTTTTTAGCTTACCTTTATTTAACTACCTAAACCAACGGAGTAGGTATAAGTTTTTTTCTTCAAGAGATAGTCTCAGACATTCTTTGGTTCTGGTTGTACGAAATTGATTAAGATTCTGATTTATTACAGGTTATTGAATAAGCCATTTGATTTATACAAAAGTTTAATCTGCCCGCCTTTTCCCAACTATGTTGGGGTCGGCTTCTAGTCTAACCGGATGCAGCTATGATTTATACAAAAGTAATTTTCTTATAATTAAAATAATGCTTACAGGTGGACCTAATGGTGGGAAACATGTCACTGATGTGACCAATGCATCAAGAACTATGATGATGAACATTGAGAATTTGGACTGGGATCCTTTGTTATTGAAGTTTTTCGAAGTTCCCAAGAGTGTTTTACCAGAAATAAAGTCCAGTTCCGAGGTAAAAAAATCATGGTATTGTCATTTTTAAGATTATTTAAAAATAATAACTATATCAAGTTAGAATGAGGTGCACAAAGTGTATTCTATTGTAACCTGTTCCTAAACTATTAGAAAGTGAAACAAACATGTACATACAGGTTAAATTCTTATGGAATCACTCACTAAAGGAAATAGTAACACAGAAATCTATTTTTGTATAGGACTTTTAATCGTATTCAGTAACTTGACAGAAACAAAGGAAATAATGTTACCATACTAGAACTAAGACTGTTGGGGTAGTGAACGAATTTGCGTAAAGAATGAATGGTAAAAATGCAGGTTTATTTGACATAAAATGACCTATAATTTATCTTATCTATTAAAAATATTATTTTATA
Source organism: Tiliacea aurago (assembly GCA_948098905.1). Classification (NCBI taxonomy): domain Eukaryota; kingdom Metazoa; phylum Arthropoda; class Insecta; order Lepidoptera; family Noctuidae; genus Tiliacea; species Tiliacea aurago. The sequence continues at coordinate 23,256,034 of OX402576.1, forward strand.
CGATAAAATAATATTTTTGTTTATTTATATAACCATTTATGTACACACATATATATAAACAAAAAAGAAGAAAGGAACAGAAAAATCCGTACAAAGGTGATGCTTATTTCTAAAGAAATCTCTTCCAGCATACCTGCGATAGGAAAGTCGATAAAGAGATGTAGACAACGTGTGTAAGAGTAGAAGAGAAAATAGAATACATAAAATCAAAAACAATACACTAATTAAAATACAACAAATAATATGAGTATTTACAAATATATAAATACTTAAAATACATAGATACATACCTACTTCTAAAATAAAATAAAATCACTAGAATATTAATAATTATAATTCAATTAAAAATTGATTGATTCAATTTTAATATTTTTCTAAGATAAATTTATTTTATTTGTTTCTGAAAAGTTGCAAAGGGCCATACCATCACGTCCGGAAGAAATACGTCGACTTACAGTTCATCCTGTATATAAAAGAACGGTGAAACTGATTGCTTCGATAAACTGGAAAATTGGTATAAACCATCTTAAAGTCATCACACGGAATCATTAAAAAAAAAATCTTTAGTTCATGTCTTTGTCCTCTAGGGGGAGCCATATTCAATTAAATGTGACGTCACATAGTCTATAACCAGTGGACGATCAAGACGCTTACTACGATACCTCATTTGTCAAATTATGATAACTAATTTAGAAATTATGAGGGAACAGAAGAACATACATACATACCCTCATACATACATACCGGTCAAAATAATAACCCCCCTTTTTGCATCGCCGTATGCGGGTAAAACACTTAAATGACTTTGTCTCTGTCATCTCTGCCCTAGACTAAGGTCAAGAGCAAACCCATCCTAAATAAAAAATAAAAATAAAAAACGTACCAATATTTTTTTTTAAATAAACTTATCCGGTTGGAAAGTGGGAATATAGTTTGTATGAAAATTCCGACTTCAGTTACAAACTTGAATCTTTAAACAATTACTTCTTTATGTAAATAATAAAGATCGTTATGATTAATTTTCCTAAACTACTGTTTCTAGTGGGTGTTGACGTTCGTAGGGAAAAGCATCAAAAATCCGCGCAGACGAAGTCGTGGGCGAAGTGCTACTTACGTTATAAAGTTCATTAAATTTAGCTTATTCTTTTGTTCACCTCACTACCATTTTTTTTTCCGAAACTGATATTAGACCTTAAAATATTTTAGACTTATCGTTTGATTGTTGCAGGTATATGGTTATATCGCTGATGGACCAATCAAAGGTACCCCTATAGCAGGCTGTCTTGGCGACCAACAGGCGGCCTTAGTTGGTCAAATGTGCTTACAGAAAGGACAAGCAAAAGCAACTTACGGAACTGGTTGCTTTGTACTGTACAACACGGGCGATATTCGCGTTAACTCGGGCAGAGGCCTTTTGACTACTGTTGCTTATCAATTGGGCAGTAACAGCCAAGCGTGTTATGCCCTGGAAGGATCCGTAAGTTAGTCTAGCGACAAATCTGCGGGAAAATACGCGGTTGTTTTGACATGCTTAAGCCTACACACTACTATACTCTGCAGGCAATTTTGGCAGCATTGCAGGTTGACTGAACATTCCTCGCCTTTTTTCCCGTAGGTGTATCGTTATTATATACTCAAATGTTGATTTTGCATACCTAGGGGTCTACTCCGAACATAAATCCGAAACGGCTAACTATGGCTGATTCATCATCATCATCATCATCATCATCATCATCATCATCATCATCATCATTATTTCAGCCGTAAAAAGTCCACTGCTGGACATAGTGCCTTATTTTTGTTGTTGTCAATAACTGAATTATAATAGTCCATTACTAGTCATAAAATCGATTAACTGCACGTATACAAAGTATAGTAACGGTATTAATAGATCGAGCCGTTTCCAAAGCCATTTCATTTCCTCATGGCGACAACATGCTATCTCTTAAAACTGTTAAGCAAACGTAAGGTGATCCTTTATTGATTCCTTTACATCATCATTCAGCCGAAAAACGTCCACTGCTCTACATAGGGGTTGTATGCCATAATCGCCACGCTTGGCAGGCGGGTTGGCGATCGCAGTATGATGTTAAAATGCGTAGATAACGCTGCTGCCCGTTCTCTAGTAAATCCCTTAGTCGCCTTTAACGACACCCACGGGAATAAATAGGGCGGTGCTATTCTTTACGTCCGGCACCACACGGAACTATGGCTGATTACTAGATAAGAATGCTTGGAAACATGCTAGTCCTGCTCCATTGGACAATCTAGAGTCTAGACAAAATCAAACAGGTTGCTATTTTAATTGTATAATTTATTATTTTTATGACATTTTAAATTCTGTGATTACCTTGACTCACACTGATATTGTTGTTATTTTTTAGGAAATCGTATATATTTTTTACAATTTTTGTAAATATGCTCTAGCGAGCGCCATGTTCTATCACATAATTAATTTATCTGTCATTGCTTCATTCTTAACTCTTTTTATTATCTATTGTGGTATAGTAATTTTATTCTAGGTGCATCGTCTTCACATATAATTATATAATTAATGTACCTATAAAAATATTGTACAAGATTTTAAAAGAGTACCGGTGGAGTTTCTTGCCCATTCTTCTCCATACGAAACTACATTTTGGAAGGGGCGACTAGAATCAATTCTATTTTTTTGTAAATATTGACGTTTAAAAGTGCCTTTTATGTGCCTATTTGAAATAAACAATATGACTTTGACTTTTACGGCGAAAAAAAACGACAGTCAAAGAGATAAGCCAAAGTCAAACATGTGACTTTAAGTCGGCTAAGGATTCAAAGTCAAAAAAGAAACTATGGAAGTTATAAAAACGCCGAACATTCGGCCGATACATCGGATTACCGCTTCGGAGTAGACCCCCTAGAGTTATAAGTAGAGCAATGTTTAAACAAAAGTATTGTTGATTGAAGTACGTATATATTGCCTAATTGTGGATTGAATTCTAGGTAGCTGTCGCTGGAGCAGCTTTAGGTTGGCTTAGAGATAATATTGGCCTTTTGGAAAGTGCCAAGGATTCTCAAGGGATAGCTGAAAAAGCGACAGATAATGGCAGTGTTGTATTTGTACCAGCCTTTAGTGGTTTGTACGCCCCATATTGGCGTCAAGATGCTAGAGGGTAAGTAGTAAATATTAAAAAATACTGACTTTCTACTCTTTGAAAGCCTATTGAAATGAATACTTACATCTCTTGTCTACTGATTTTATTGGCCGCTGTTATTTTGGTCAACTAATCAGAGTAGCCAACATGAGATTTGACAATGTGTAATTAAATTTTTGTGTTGATAATGTGACTCGCGCTCTGATACAAATTCGAGTGCAGTTTATTAGCAAATATTTTTTTTAAGTCTTTTAGAAAGAGGGTATAATGATTCGAAATGGCTATTATAATATCTACTTATCAGTCCTCACATGATCTAAGATAATGACTTCAAAAGAGACTGACGTTTATGTGTAAAAGTGTTTTTACAAACCTACTTACAGAAATAAAAATCATAATATACTAGTTGCGCCCCACGGTTTCATCCGCGTAAGTCTCGATCCCGTAGGAATATCGGGATAAAAAGTAGCCTATATGTTAATCCAGGTTGTCAGCTACCTCCATACAAAATTTTATCAAAATTGGTCCAGCCGTTTGAGCGTGAAGAAGTAATAAACAAACATTTTCAATTTTCAAATTGAAATCAAATAATGTCAAGGGCAATTTTGTTTCGAATTAAATACTTGTGATGAATAACGTATTTATTTGGATAAGGATTATTATCATGTTTATAAAAACACCTTCGCAAATAAAGCATTATTTTAGAACAAATTTGATTACCATAAAAAGGTAATAGTTAGTCAACCTTAAAATATTAACATGCTGTCGCAAATATTTACTTAGAACTTTTAAAGGGGCACAATTCCGTGATACATGATTTTTACGTAACTTTAATCGTTTACGCAGCGTACGCAACGGAAGCTCTTAAAAGGTTTTATGTTCCCGTTTTTGCAACAATTTTCATTGATGCTCCGCCCCTCTTGATCGTAGCATAATGGTATATAGCCTATAGCCTTTCTCGATAAATCCAACACGAAAAGAATATTTCAATTCGAACCAGTAGTTCCTGAGATTAGCGTGTTCAACCAAACAAACTCTTCAGCTTTATAATATTAAGTATAGAACTGATATAGATTACATACTTAACTAAAATAAATATATCCTTTTTCAGTGTTATATGTGGTATCTCTGAAGATACAAACTCAAATCACATTGTAAAAGCAGCATTGGAAGCAGTTTGTTTTCAAGTGCGAGATATTTTGGATGCTATGAATGAAGATTGCGGAATACCTCTTCAAGTACTCAAGGTACCAAACCATTTTTTAAATAATAAGTTTTCACATGATGTTATTACCTATGTCATTAATTATTTTACTGTTTCTAGTCAAAACGATGAAATAAAGACTATGGGGGGACCATTGTCTTTATTTAATCGTTTCACAACTGGGACTAGGAACGTGAAATTTTGCACAAAGCTTCCTTCTATCATGTAGAGGAGCATTAAGGGCCTGCGCCCACTGGCAGCACGGCAAGGGCTTTTAAGCGATGAATAGAAATATACCTTAACTGGTAAAGCCACAGACGACACGGATAAGGTGTGCCGTAAACAATAGGTTAATTAGCAATAGGTATTTGAGTCCTTAATAGTATGACAATAACATTTAAATTTCAATGATAATGATACCACGGCATCGTTGCCGCCAGTTTGCGCTTGTATGTAGTGATGCCGAAGGAACATCTGCTGTGTCGTGCCGCCACTGGGCCCAGGCCATTAGAAGGGATTTTTGGAAATTCAACCATTAACCGGGTGAAAAGAGTTTTTTTTTTGGGGTAAACTTGAAATTTTGCATGAATACTTGCATTAGTAAATAATAAAGTTTGTCTTATTATTTTTCCAAAACAACCCCTCAAAGGCGGTTTAGGGGGTGTTAAAGTTTGTATGGAATAATCTTAACGTGCGGTCGGATTTACTCGGAACTCGGTGTTATTCCTTTTGTCAGACAAGAAAGTACCAGCTTTGGTATTTTATTGATAAATTCTAAACTTTTATAAAATATTATAGTCCTTAAGTCAAATTATATCACAACGAACCCCTTTTTCGGTGCGCAGCCCAGTTGCATGACGTCAGATGGCTGATGTCAAAAAAAAGCGTCGTCTGTTTATAAGGAAGCTTCTAGAATGTTCTAGAAGCTTCGGCTCGGTCTTGTTGGCGGAGTGGGAACGAGAGGCGTTTCTGCCAGAAGCGCGTGGATTTGGCGGGAGTGGACTCTAATCCACTAGCGGACTTATCGAGGGCAACCTCTACGTCGTCGTCGGTTAATAAAAATACATTTCAAAAACTAAAACCCGCCTACTGAAAAATCACGCACTAAAAAGTAAGAAACGAAAATATTCTCATCTGAAATAATTGTTATGTTTAAAATATTCAGTATTTATCGTCTATTAAATAATTGTGTTATACGCGTTAACGGCGGAAATATAGACTATCAATTGTTTATTTTACAAAATAAAACCTTTTAAAAACTTTAATTTTTTTATCACATTTAAATGTCAGGATGAACTAAGGTGATTTTTTTAAATTTAATTTTAATATGGCAATAAACTATATTGAAAAAATACTTCGATCCCTAGGCACTTTTGATGTGGGGTTTTTCGGTGTTCTCTCATCATGCCGCACCTATTTAACCATCAACTTTTCGCCCTCCGTATGCTTACACAAAAACCCTCCCCTACCAATACGATATTACTGATAGCCCTTAAAGATACTACTTTTAAAAGGTTTTTCTATCGTACTTTATTATCTTGTTACAGGTCGACGGCGGCATGACTTCTAATGCCTTAGTCATGCAAATGCAAGCTGATTTAATTGGGATCAACGTAATAAGAGCTGGATTTACTGAAAGTACCGCTTTAGGAGCAGCACTTGTTGCGTACTGGGGAGTAGAATCTTCTAAACAGGGAATTGCTATACCGATGTCAAGCGGAACCACATATTCATCTCTCATCAGCGATGATGAACGTGACATGAGATACAAGCAGTGGAAAATGGCCGTTGAGAGATCCCTTGGATGGGAGCAAAACTAAGAATTATAATATCAGAAGCCTAATAAGTAGCCTTATAAGTAGCTCGACGCGTTTTGTAATAAAATTAAAAGCAATAATACAAACAGCTATCACAATACATGTTCTAATAATACAGGGTGTTTTTTTGTCGAGCCAGTATGGTTAAGTTCTTAACTACAGGCCATACACGAAAACGTTGGAAGAAAACATGAGCTCAATTTTAAAGAAAATAAAAGTGACAGAAATGTATTTAAAAAAGAAAGTACTTATTCCGAATGTGTCATGAAATTAAAAAGAATATAATAATTTCTGGCTCTTCATCACATTACAAATTAAATCCTGTAATCAATGGTCTAAGTTGCAAGAAGTTCCACCATGATCGTATGGACTATTTGAATTAGCCACGATTTCATGTTCCGATAAGAGCAGAACTCTTTTTAAAAATGTCGATTTTTTTTTTAAATATGTCGGATATATTTCTTTGATTTTTAGGGTTCCGTACAAAAAAGGTAAAATGGAACCCTTATGGTGAGACTAAGTCTGTCTGTCTGTCACACTTCGATATCTCAAGAACTACTAATGCTATCAACTTGAAATTTAGAATAGATTTAGATGACGTTTGACCAACTATTTAAAGGGACTGAAAGGGGGTCTCAAAAATTTGAAGTGGGGCTACTAGGGCATGTGGGGTATCATATGAAAGAGCGCTGTTTGCACAATCTCAAACATTTTATTTTTAGGCAGCATAGTTTCTGACTTTATATTAAAAAAAATACCGTCCCCCTTAACTCCGAAAATTGTATAAATAAAAATCTGAAATTATTCTATGTGATAGAAGTTTATGTAAAGATTACAGGAAAAATTAATCGATGTCTCTAAATAGCACAGTTTTTCAGAAATCATCAACATCATTTATACGTCCGACCGGTTTTTTAAATGTTGCTGGCATTTTAATTTTATTTAGAATTAACCCATGGTTAATTACAGCCACTGGCTTGAAAAGAAACTACCCTGTATATTGTAAATGTAAATCAATCGTTTTACAATACCTACACAATGTAGAGACATACGATACTAAATTTAATTGTGTATTTGGGATATACTTACTACATATTTCTAATAGTTTTCCGTACGTTCGATTACCTCGTATTTGTTAACATAAGGCAAAGGGAATTGGGTAAAGTATTTAAATAATCGGACATAAAAACAAAATCAACTATTTATTATGGTGAGAATAGCTTTTGCCTCCATAATATTGTATTTTTCAATGGTTAAAGTTCTAAACATTTGCGCTGCGCTTCGCGACGGTTTGCCAGCGCCGTTCGCCCGATCAAAAATCGTGTCGGATCTCGCTCGCATATGAGTTCGTACGTAGCTTTCACATTTTTTCGATGTCGAGCCCAGAAACACTCGCTCTTCAGGACAAATGCAGTCTCTAAATCTTGTATTTTGATAGTTTATGCTCACTGAAACTTGTGCCAGTAGATCGTTGAGTATGGACATTCTAAAATAATTAAAACCCTTATGTTCTTCTCTTTTCAATGAGGGTTTTCTGAAATGACGTTCACTAGGTGGCAGTAATGAGACGTCAGGTCCGAGGGCATCTGTCAAGTGTCAAAGCGCCTATATTTTCTTTAGTCGTGACTGAATGATGAGCGTCATCATACATTTTATATTCAATGTTGAAATGGGAGACTTCTTGTCAAAGTGGCGCCAACTGGCGGCGTGAATTTTCATGAAAACCCTCATTCAGTGATTGAGGTCCAAAAAGTTCCCAAAGTATATCTCCTGCAGGATTTGGTGCCCCCAAAATGTTTGTTTCCTCCTAAAATAATAATACATCACAACAAAGCTTTGTCCATCGCGTACATTCGCCTCGTGTAGAGTACTGAAAATTGGTTCCAGCTTCAATCAAATTGAGGCACATTCGATGAAAAAAAAGGTCCCAATAACCGACAACTGGGAATGGGCTCTGATACGTCCCAGCCGCGTTCTGCGGGCGTAAATTCAGCCAAACGGTTTAAATCGTGTTATGTACGTTATATTGCGACGTTCTATATTATAGTATCAAAGAAAATCTTTAGGGTTTCGTAGTCAAACAATGAACCCATATTTATCGTATCGCTATGTCAGTCATTTTTTCCGTCTGTTTTAATGTTACAGCTTATTTATTCACAGATTTTAAGTGCTTTAACGCGGAAATTTGGCATGGTTTGATGCATATTGCCATCAATCAATGTGATGAAATTATATCTTATCTCAAAGTTGTACATAATAGTACCGAACTTGGAAAGTGCTACAGTGCTGGGCCCATTCTTACCCCGTTCGTCTTGCCCCATCGTCTTATTTGTTGGTAAACGGGGCGCCTTACTCTTTATAACAATAACTTGCAAAACGAAGGTTAATGAGAAAAAATCCCGTGCTTTGCATGTATGGGAGACGCCTGTTGATTTTCTAAGATTTATTATGTTACAGTCCAATTTCTTAACCGGTCAAAACTACATTTGACTTGGTTTCAGTCATACGTAACGTCTTTAGTTATATCAAGAATCGTGTGAGATTGTATTTTGTAACTTTAATTATATTGAGCGAATACAGAAAAAAACTGTTGATTTAGATCTTACAACCGTATTTCTATTCAAATTACTTCGGGCGGTTAAGGGCTATAGTTACGGTTTGTGTCAAACATTTTTTTTGAAGTGTGGCATTGAATTCCCTTCGTCTCATGCTTGTTCTTTTTGCTTTTGCAAGCCCCGTCTGTTTTTTGCACACCAAAAATGTATTTTTACAAGCCTTTTATTAGCTTGCTTCGTTCGTATGTGTTTCCAGATAGTCGCATAGTCATCTATTTTTCAAGCACAGGAAGTGCCATGCGATTGAGCTGAAACTTGGCATACTTATGTACCTACGATTACAACGCAAAAATATGATACTATGGAGTTGGTCTGATTATGGAGCCCTAAGGTGACCATAGGAATTCCTCAACTAAATAAGATAGCGTAGTTGAGTTTTTACTCCTTGGCTTTGTCTTAACAAGAACTATAGCCCAAGATGGTGTCCAGGGTCGATACAGCAGGAAAGTGGCCACGGGAACTCCTCAACCTTACAAGATAGCCCTGTAGTGTTAGGCTCGTTAAATTTGTCTTGATAAGTCCTTAAAGTGCAGGTACAGATATTTAAACAAATTCTAATGCTAAAAAGTACAAAATAAAATATATGTACTCAAACATCTTTTTATAAACAAGCTTTTAATGAAGTTAATAAAACTTACGTTAACATGGAACTTTCATATTCATACTTTCGTCATGAACAACTCGTAAATGTCTTCCTTACACAAGTTCTATGTTTACGTAAGTTGTATTTAGAACTTTTAAGTTACTAAAAAAGCATGTTTAAAAAAAGTCTTAATTAAATTTTATTCTCCAAGGATTTGTAATCAACTTCTACCTTGCATAAATCAACACTTCTTTTTCTGAAAATATAAGTCAGTTATCTTATAACTAATTATATATCAGAATGTGGCTATTTTATAATTACATAATTGGAAGTTCACTCATGTGATATTATTAAATAGTGATTATAGGTATTAAAAACATAGGTATTTAAGTAATAACAACGTTAATAACAACGTTAAACGTAAGTCGGTTGTGTAAGACCTAATATTGTATTTTTATTACGTAACAGGAACGAGGAACCGAAGATATAATATTTTAAAATAATGAAAGCTATACCTACTGAAATAAAGAAGTTGTGGAACCAATTGCTGTTTGTTATATTGGAATTTTTTTAACTTTGTTTACATTATAATATTTTACAGCAGAATAATTTGTAATTTAAATACCACGCGTATAATGGAAAATCCCGCCGAAAAAACAACGTTGAACTTGGTTAATTTTGAAAGCGTGATGTCAGCTAGCTTGAAGTGTTGCCCTTGTCCAAAAAATTATCCATGTACATTTTGGGGAAATAAGGCGTCTTGTCACCCTTTTAACTTTAAACATTTTACATGATGGTGCAACATTAGGTAGTTAAATTCTATGGTCATTGTTACTGTTAAAATTAACTTTAATGGAAACAATAACTTAGCACTTAGTGCAACCTACCCTAAATAATATAATACTTAATGATATATAAATATAAGCGCTAATAAATACACTTAGTATGTAATGTACTCTTTCCATTACGTAACATGCTGTATGGCGTCTAAAAATAAAAGTCTTAGATATTTTAAGGGGTGATTAAGTCCTCAACATTTTTACCAAGGGACCAACACACTAATAGCAAAATAAAAGCACCCATTTCGTACATTTTGATTGGGTAGGTTTTGCATTTTTGTATGAAATAGACAAATGTTTTCATTAATTTCAGACTTAATTTCATACTAAAAGTTATTTATATTGCTGAGTACTATCACCCATTAAAATAAAGTAAACTTTATGTTAAATTATTGATATTTAAAATGTTACAAGTAAATATTATAATGTATATAGTTCTTGTTAACTATAATCGTTTATTGTCGGCCTTAATGATGCGTATGACGTACAATTTATTGCATAGGTAAATTAACATTCCACGCTATATGATAGCTTGATCGGTTAATCTAATGTAATCGTACAAACATCTGTGATCAAATGAGAACGTATGTACTATGATTTAAAAAAATCTGCGCCTGATTTGTAATGCCTTATTTTTGTTGTTGTCAATAACTGAATTATAATAGTCCATTACTAGTCATAAAATCGATTAACTGCACGTATACAAAGTGTAGTAACGGTATTAATAGATCGAGCCGTTCCAAACCCATTTCATTTCCTCATGGCGACAACATGCTATCTCTTAAAACTGTTAAGCAAACATAAGGTGATCCTTTACTGATTCCTTTACATCATCATTTCAGCCGAAAGACGTCCACTGCTGTACATAGGCCTCCCCCAAAGGGGGGTGTTTGTCATAATCGCCACGCTTGGCAGGCGGGTTGACGATCTTAGTATGATGTTAAAAAGCATAGAGAACGCTGCTGCCCATTCTCTAATACGTCCCTTAGTCGCCTTTTACGACACCCACGGGAAGGAATGGGATGGTGCTATTCTTTACGTCAGGCACCACACGGGACTCCGCCACCACACGGGATTCCTTTACATAATAAAAATGAATAAAATACAATTTGGGTCAAACAGTCAAATAATTATTTTGACATTGAAAGGAAATCCTCGTAGATTTCATCTTTGACCAAAATCAGACCAACAAACAATAGATACATAATACTTATGAAAAGCCAAAAGGCGTTATGGCAATATAATGCTACGCTCATCAGCAACTTTAGCCGCCAGCGATTCCACTCACAGAATTTGACAGCCGATTTATCGCTAGCGATGTCAAAATCGGTGTGCGGACTTGCGATTTAAAAATCCTACCGAGTATTAGTCAATGATTCACCACACGTCACAAGCTTTAAGGTGAGCAATAAATAGGCATACTTACATATTCAATTTCCATGCATTCGTAGGTTTTTTTTAACAGTTTTAAATATAAACATGTTGCCTCTATGAGAGAACCAAATGTGTTTAAAAATTGATCAAGCTATTAGTACCTACCATTATTGTCGATATGTATGCGATTACTGGCAAAAAAACTAGACCTAGATCCAAATCCAAGTGTGACTTAAAAATGAATTCACAATTTTAGATAAGTATTTAATTATCATGTTTTGTAACTAAAAAGTCAATGTCACCTAAATGTGTACTTTATAAGACACTGTTTATAAATTAAAGTGGTTTTCATGTCTGTCTATGTGACAATGTTGCCATCCTTAACTCCACAACAGATTTTGATTCGGTATCCGATTTTTCAGAATTTATTCAGGGAGTTTTATGTGTGTAATAAGAATACACCAATATTTTGAACTTACATATAAAAACCGGCCAAGTGTCAGACCACTCACAATGAAGGTTTCCGTAGTTGGAACCCTTCATTGTGACCCGATATACGGTACGGTCAATTCTCCAACTGTAAATGTAAGTTGGTCGACTATAACTCGTTATCTCGTAAAGCCCACTTAGCTGTGATCGTTTTCCTTTTAATTTCGTTATATTATATACTACTGCAAAAACAACCATTTAGCTGACGGAAGGTGAGGGGTACAAAACTTAGCACTTTAAAGCTTAATATTACGGCCTGTCCAACGATACCCCATAAAATAATATAATACCCTAGTTTACGGGTATGCGTGGTCTGCAACGCACTTGGTCGGTTTTTTCCAAGTGGTCATACGAAAATCAATGAAGGTAATTATCTAAGATTCTGAATTCAAGCTTACTGAGATCAAACAATGTTTTATTTATCGGGCGCACATTTTAATTTATTCACTAATTTTGTAATTCAGTTCCACAATCAAAATGTTGATACTTTTATGTTTCACAGAAGATAAAATATTAAATGTGACCTTGTTATACTCCTTCTGTATTCTGAAGGTCAGGTATTTAGGAGAGTTACAGTTGTAATAATAATTAGACCGTAGGCTCACTATACTCCGTAAATATTGCTACTGAATCCTAGTATACTTTTATTGGTATCACCAACAAATCCATCTAATAAACATTTAGTACACACGGCTACATTTCCAGTATAATCTGACCTCTCATTGTGCGGAAATTTATACAATGCGCGGTCAGCTTATACTGGAAATGTAGCCGTGTGTACTACGTGTGTACCGCGTGTTCTCGGACAACACGATAAGAACAATAACATTTTACTTCAGTTAATTAAAATGAAACATTTAAGTAGGTGATGAATGTTAATAACGTTCCTTACCTAAAATGGTAGTATTACTAAGGACAGGTACCTATTTAATACTTCAAATATTCCCGGATAAATGAATTTAAATCAAGACTTTGTACGTTGTGTTGCAAAATCTCATGAAATATTCAATTCGTAGGTACAACATGTAGTGCTGTCATCGTACATACATGACCATACATTTCGTGCTGACAGTACACAAGGTACTGGTGTACTGGCATACAATACGTAATTACACAACCATAAATTATTATTTCAAAAATCTCTTTTTAAATTTATTTTATTAGTATCATTAACGGAGGTGCGCTTTGATAGTCCGTGAAATTCAAATTGTCTTTTTGTTTCTCGGACTATGGACCTCTTCCGTTATGGGCTTTATGACAATTTGCGAGTCTAGCTTTTCACTCGCCTCGTGTACGAACAGTTTTGAAGATAGTTTACTGAGTAAGTCAGCGAGAAGTCTTTGCGAGTTGTTGAACTGAGTCCCTGCAATGAATCGCGAACTGGCCTCGTATCCTGAGCTCTCAGTTTTTAGTAATATGATAAACACGAAGTGCCCTTAAATGATTAGATTTACTAACAACATTTAAGTTTTATGATTTTGTGATAAAGTTTTGCTATTTTTTGTGCTAATTATTATTAATTCATTTATTTCAGACATAGTCCATACATTATATTAAAATGAAAATCCAATTAAACACATGACATTAAAATAATCAACAATAATTCAATTACACATACACATTAAAATTACATAGATAACCAATGTCACAATCAAATTAAAATATATAATTATATAAATTAAAAGCTAAGCTTTGGTATATTAATAATAAAAAAATATAAAAATTGTTATTAGTACGGGAGGTATGTTATATAGCGATTTTATGACGATAGGTTTTTAGTTTTTGTAATAAATTTCCTGGTACCCGTACTGTTGACTTATGAAAACCTTAATCGCGCTTATAACTATAAGTACTATACTAGTGTCTGAATAATGGGACCGATTCAATCATTTGGATTATTGGTCACAAAAAGAGGCGTAGGTATTCATTTTAGTAATGTTAAATATTTAATTACGAAACCAAAAAGGGAAATAATTTAGGTCCTATTATTTATACCTATAGGTACTTTCATGGTTGTAACAGCACTATATTCTACAAGCGCATACTTTTTTTGGGATATCTGTGCAATCTTTCGTTACCCTTAGGTGTAGCTGGTGGTCGGATATCTTATGTGTTGAAATAAGTACTATCAAACGTTTTAATATCTGTCGGTATAAAATTAACTTTTAATTAAAAAGGAACGGTACCCCCCGTACTACTTATTAGAATAAGATAATTATGTTATTCGGTAGCAATTAGTTTAATGTTGGGATTCAGTTTTTGTGATTTAGATCCTGGGTATTGATAGTAGGATTTTTTATTTATCAAGCTTTTGTTATGTTTTTAATTTTAGGTGGTAGGTATGTTTTTTTATTAAAAATAAATAATGATGTTTTTTTTTTTGTTTTCTTTTCACCTTTTTCAAATAACGTAACACTCTTAATTACAAGTCCATTATCTTACTGTTGTTTTTGCAAAAACACAGGTTTTTTCTGGCATAGCATAAGGGTCAAAGATCATTTATTTTGTACCAGGCTATTTCCATGCTTAAATTAAGTGTCACTCTGTATCAGTGTAGGTACTTTTATCGAGCCTGTTATCGAAGAACATCGTAACCGACATGATGTATTACACTTTTTCAAAAAATAATAAAATACATCTAGTAAATTTTTATTTATGTCGCTTACGATGTTCTTCCTTAACAGGCTCGTTAGGTCAAATAATAAAATATTATTAAGTACCTATTATAATTAGCAATCTAATTATGATGGCTTGTTCACTGCTCTAGTTCAACTCAATTCCAGCCGATGAAACACTAGGTACACTCACAGCTCGTCATAAATAAGTACCTAACAAAAAAAATGGTCTCCGGTACAATTTTTGAAGTGAAAACTAGGTGCGTTGGACGATTTTTGGTACGGAAAAGCATGGGTTCACGTCACCGACATGCTAATGGTCCGAGTGCAATCACCCAGAAGAGGAACCGAACCAGTACGACGAAGCTCGTCTTCTACGTGCTGTGATGTACGTATGAATATAGCCATAAATATATTTGAAAAAATAACCGGCCAAGTGGGTGTCGGACCACGCACAATGAAGGGTCCCGTAGTTGGGATGAATTTATCCCAAAAACAAACATAACATTGCACTTAGTTGAAAAATATATTCTCCCATACATCGATACCTATACGCCACGGTCAATTTTCCAACTGCAAATGTAAGTTTGTAATCGCAATGAAATATTTTTTTATGTGATAAAACTACAAATTATCGATTTTCAAACTTTTTTTTTACTTGTGCTATGAGACCTTGCTTCTTGCCAAATTTCAACTGTCTTGCTTCTTGCCAAAGGTCAACGGGAAGTACTTACTCTGTATGTTTTGATTTATTTGCAAGTATCAAAATATGTCGCTTAATGGCCGTATCTTTTTATTGCGTTGTCATAGAAGCTTGATTTGGGAAAAGCCCCAAGGGACCGTAGACTTATATACTTATTTGAAATAAATTTCAAGTTGAAACCTCCACTCATTCCTGAAAAATTCATTCGTCTCATGGCGGTCCATGGTATACGAATTAGTCTCCGCCAACACCACATCTCGAAAGCATCGATCTTACTTTCGGAAGTACCTAATGGTTCCTTAAGCTTGGTTCCAATTTCTGATGTGAAGTCTAAATTTGAGTTTTGATGTTCAATATCAGGGCACTGTTCGATTAAGTATTATGCTGGTCATATAGGTCTTCACTCCATTGACTCCAGAACAAATTGATACAACCATCATGGCAACCAGTATGCGTATGCTTAGTACCTATTTGTAACAATTTGTTAGCGTAACTCACCAATCTCCTTAATAAGCGTGTCTATTGTCGCGTTAGATTGTTAGGCGCCCTTATTTTCTTTCGGCGTAAGCCGCGCAACCGCTTACCTCGTTTGCACGTAGAGTACGAGCTTCGTCGTGCTGCTGCTGGAGCAGCTACGGTTCATCTTCTATTTTCTTTCGGCATAAGCTGCGCAACCGCTTACCTCGTTTGCACGTAGAACACGAGCTTCGTCGTGTTGCTGCTGGAGCAGCTGCGGTTCCTCTTCCCGGGGATTCCACTCGGACCAGCCACAGCTTGCGGCTCAGTAGCCGAAACGATTTCATGCTCATTCATTATGTACTGTAAAAAACCTTTAAAAGTTATGATCACGTAGGTACCTATTTATATGAGGAAGGGTATCTATGTTCTATCTATGTTAGCGGTTTGGTTTCCGCACTTAGTCCTTCATGTGGATGTGGACCGTTGTACGTGGGCCATGGCGGCCGTCATTGTATATTCCAACCAAACCACCTCCCTCCAGAAGCTAATTAGGTCTCCTGGTCTGCTTAAGATATCTGTAAAGGATCTGGGTGACCCGAGGGTTTCGGTTCTGATCTGGGTGACGCCTGTGCATTGAAATAGCACGTGCGCAACGGTTTCTTCAGTCTCCATGCAAGCCCTGTACAGAGGGCTGTCCGTTATGTCTATTGTGTGGAAGTGCTTGTTTAGTGAGCAGTGTCCCGTGATGGTCCCCGTCACCAGGCGCAGGCCGTTCCAGTCCAGGTGTAGCAACCGCCTGGTTAGCCTGCCATCTAAGGATGGCATAGCTTCCCTGGATTGCCTGCAGCCTGGTGTCGAGGTCCACCAGTTCTCTGCTTGTGTGTGGATGAGTTCCTGTAGCCACCTGCGTAGTTGAAAGAAAAAAAAAGAAAATACGTTTATTTGCGGTAAACATGACGCAACGAAAGAACATAGATACAAAAAGAACAAGTAGGGAAAAATATGCGCCACATCCACGCAAAAGGGCCACCGCTCAGCATAATGCTGCTACCCTATTCGAGACGGAGCCCCAGCACTGGTTTTCAGCGATAGCCGGCGTTGACGTGATGACGTCGACCGGTGCAGCAATAAGAAACAAAATAAATACAAACTACTTGGGATGGGTACGATAGGTTCGGGTCCACAGACTGACGCGCTGGATGCTCTCCTAACAAGTTCGTCAGCTGCGTCGTTACCTAATGATCCGCGGTGTCCTTTTATCCATTGCAGTGTCACTGTCTTACGGTTGCACACCGTCACCCGTTCCAGTGCATTGTGACATTCTAGTGTTAGTCTGGAGGTAATATATTTTTTCCCTAAGGATTGCAAAACTGAGGCACTATCGGAGAGTATACGTATACGGGTATCCATAATTTTCCTGGCTTCTATGGCGTAAGCCGCTTGTATAATGCCCACACATTCCGTCTGGTAGACGGTGTTGAACTATCCCAACGGGCTGGATATATTTATGTTGAAATCGTGTGAGAAAACTCCGACTCGGAACCGGAGTTTTGTCTATGATCCGTCGGTGTATACTCTCATCTTTTTCGGGCCTGAGTAGGCACACCGTTCCTCTATGAGTTTAATGTTGTAGTGCTTCTAAAAGAAGTGTAGTTTCGGGGCTTTGTTGCAGGGTTCATTGGTTGTCGTTTGATTGCGTCTTTAGGCGTGTGTGCTTGACCCTAGAGTCTTTGCTTAGGGTTCCCGATATATAGAGCCTGAAGGCGGCCAGGGCTGCCTCCCTCGCACGATGAGGTGTAGAGGTGGTAGTCCTAGCATTATTGTAGTGCGGCAGTGGGTACAGTCCTCATACTGCTAGTTATTGCTACACAAGCGAACCGCTGCAGTTTTTCGAGGTATTTTTGGGCTGTGCTCAGGTCCGTCCTGGGCCACCAGACCAGTGAGCCATATGTGATAATTGATTAGATGACTGTGGTATATAGCCAGTAGGTGACCTTGGGGCTGATATCCCAATTCCTTCCAAGCAGTCGCTTGCACTGTCATTGGGGTATGCTGGCTTTTGTGATGATGAATGTGTAGTTGGTGTGTTTTACTCAATTCAGCTGTTTGTCCAAAAAGATGCCCAGGTATTTGGTTTCAGTTGACAGGCATAGGGTACCTAGTTCCAAAGAATCGTGGCAGTTATAGCGTCGCCAACTTCCTCTTTCTTGTGAAGAGAATCAGTTCGGTTTTTGTTGGATTCAGCGACCGTTGGTGTTTATTGCACCAGTCCTCTACTATTTTCAAAGCTTGGCGCATTAGGTTGTTTAAGGTGTTTTCGTGGGTGCCATTCATTATTATGGTTATGTCGTCGGCGTAGCCTACGGTAAAATAACCATTGTCATTGAGTGTTTTGATGAGGCTGTCTACTACCAGGTTCCATAGAAGCGGCAAGAGGACGCCCCCTTGCGGGCAGCCCTTCGCCACGATGTCGAGTCTATATTGTGTCTATCTAAAGCTGACTATCTATGTTAATGCTTGTTGAACATGGTTTTGTCAAAGGCGCCCTCGATATCAATGAAGGCGGCCAGTGATTAGTATTTGTGGTTCAGTGTGCATTCAATCTTGGAGACCACGCTGTGTAGCACGGATTCTGTTGATTTGCCTGTGGAGTACACATGCTGTTGATTATGGAGTGGTTTTACCCGAAGAGGTCTGTCTCGAATGTGTCTATCACAGAGTCTCTCCCGGTTTTTCAGTAGGAAGGATGTGAGGCTGATAGGCCTATAGGCCTTGGGTTGTGTGTAGTCGGTTTTGCCCGGTTTGGGTATGAAAATGACTTTCACTTCGCGCCGTGCTAGTGGTATGTGTCTGAGTGCTATGCACGCTCGTTATATATTATCTCCACTAGCCACGGTGTCAGATGATCTATCCCCCACAGTAGCAGGGTTGGGAAGATGGCATCCAGCCCTGCGGATTTAAATAGCTGAATCGTATTGATAGCCCACTTTATACGATCTTCTATTGCTATATTATGGGCTCTTGACCAGTCTTAATCCGTTGGGGTCCATTCTGGCACAACCTCCCACGTCCTGTCTTCTAGGAGTTTGCAGTCCGGGAAATGAATATCAAGAAGGACTTTGCTGGTTTCATGGTCAGTTGTTGTATGAGTTGACGGGGTTTTCAGCGCGCCAAGAGTTCGGTCCTGGTCAGTTGATAGGATCTTCCTTACCCTTGCGGCTTCATTATTTGTCTCTATGGATTCACAGAATTTCCGCGAAGCTGTTCTCCTGGCAGTCCTGATCGGTTTTCTGTACAAATATTGGGTTTCTTTGTATAGCTGGCAGTCATCCGGGAGTCTGGTGTTCTTGGCTCTATTGAATTGCTTACGAAGTGCATCTCTGAGTTTACTGAGTTCGGCGTTCCACCAGGGGTTTCTCTCACCCTTAGTTTGCAGCATGCATGGTAGGGTTCGGTCATGTCAGGGTTGCGAGTTTGTCCGAAAGGGATATCGTGGCCCTGGCACACAGGCAACGGAAAGAACCCCGGGTGGGTTTTAGTCAGTTAAAGTCTGATACGCCCTCCGCTCAGTTATTTGATAATATCCTACCCAAAAAAAAAAGGCTTCGGTTATGTATTCTGATAACTTTGTGACAGTGTATTCTAATTGTGCAGGATCTGTTAAGGTTATTAGTGTTAGGTGCCTAGTGAGGCTAGGAGGCGTTTATTTCCCGGCACATTGGTGCGCCGAAGATTTCGTCTCGGTATGGGTTTTTTTGATGTTTGTTGTTAGCGTGAAGCGGATTCTTCTATGGTCAGAGCAAGAAGGCTCGTCCGACACGTGCCAGTTTGTGATAAAGTTTGTCGTGTTTTCTGTAGCAACCGTTAGGTCTATGATCGTTTATCCTCTTGCTGTGAGTGTGACCCAAGTGATAACGATGTTAAGGTTAGTTGAAAATAAATAGGTGGATAGTACGAAAAAGAGCGCGTAAAGATCGCTTTTAGCGATAAGACCGCCTATTTTGTCACCCTATGTAAAATTTAAACATTTATATCTGTAACTTATAAGGTGTACATAATAAAGAGTATTCTATTCTATTCTAGTACCTCATCTCTGGAGTTCAGTGCGTCGCTGCCCCAGAGCGGGTGGTGGGCTTTCGAATCAGTGCAGATGATCAGGTCTAGGTTGGCACGCTTGCAGTGCTGTACCAGGTCGATCATCTCTTTCGGCGGACAGTTGGCGTTCTCGCCTGGCATGTAAACCGAGGCCAGTAACACATCTGGAGCATCGCCTTCTGTTTGAAGCCTGACAGCTGTCAGATCTCTGGAACAGAATTGAGTAAGTGATGCGATAGGGAATTTTTTGGGTATTTAAGCGCAGGTTCTTGGTTTGTCTGGGCTGTGTGTGTGTTTAGGATTAGCTTACCTTCGATGTTACTGAGGCTGCATACTCTGATGTTCCTGATCCACGGCTCTTGAAACAATCCGGGCTTCACCTTCAGTGCCCTGCGTAGACTAGCCGTGGCAGCCTGGCTATGTTGGAGGTTGGTCTGGATGATGTTAAGGGACGGTGACGATGGTGGAGTGGAGTTTATCGGTAATGGATCCATGGGACAGTCTCTCCACCACCTCTCTGTACTGGCCTTCGTGTTGTTTGCCCGGCGACGAGGCGAGCAGTGGCTCGTTCCAGCCAACGGTTGAGGGCGGTATGGTGTCACTGTTGTCGGCCATTGCTGCTCTGGTCATGACCTCCTTGAGTTGGGCAATGTCCGTGTCTTTTGTCTGTGCCGGTTGTGTTGTCGTCGTGTCCGTGCTGTCAGTCTGGGTGTCAGGTGATCCGGTCGTGGGCCAAAAGCGAACGTATATCGAACCAAGCAGGTAGGATATGCGTGGCTCCCGAGCTAGGACCTTTGCCACTTCCTCCGGCGGCACACCCAGGGTCAAAAAGGCCCCATAGTTGTGGCCGCCGACGGTCGTCGCTCTGTACAGTGACCACTTGGCGATGTCGTACCAAGTATTCTGACGGATCAGAATACTCTGGGTCTGTGCCACGTCACCATCGTAACGAGGGAAGAAAAGCGAGGCTCTCGAGCGGGTATTCGTCGGTAAAGGGTGTAGGTACTTGGGAGGTCAGCCTAGGCTTGGAATTTGGCCTAGGGATTTGGGATCGACAGGATGTATGGATAAGGAAGGATGGATGGTTAAGTGATAGGTACTATCGCGGACACTGGCGCCTGACCACGTTTCGACCATATAACTAGGAGCATAAGGTTGAAAAGTGGTAAGGCGCCAGTGTCCGCGATGGTACATAGGTAGAGGTAGAAAGGTTAACCTAAGCCTGGGGTATGGCCTTCAAAAACTTCTCTTGTCCGGGATCTCTTCGAGATGCTTCGGGTGCGGGATCGACCTTTAACAGTCGGTCTCGCACCCGGAGTGGGGCTATCTGCAACCTGCCCATCACCCACTCGGTTGCAAGAGAAGAAGTGCCTGGGAGTCTGGGACGCCCCACCACGGATGTACGTATAAAGAGGTATTTGTTTGTTTGTAAGTTTGTATGTAGGGGTAGTCTCTGGAACTACTAGTCCGGTTTAAAAAAAAATACATTTCATAGCCCAATTCTTGAACTCAAACTCAAAGCATTTATTTCAATTAAAACTATTACAGGCACTTTTGAATTGTCAAAGAGTCGGTCAGTTAGTCAGAAAGTTGAAGCTATTTGCCTATTCTAAAACGTAGATCTCTATGGAGAAGAATAAGCAAGAAACTCCAAGGACACTCTTTTAATCAAGATATTACAAAATCCTGGGTACATTATTCTGGTCGCTTCTATATGTGAGAACAATGTAAAAAAATAAATTATTTAAAAACAATACAAAATATAAAAGATTACAAATAAGCCCTGGCAGATAGGAGATGAACTGACGACGCCCGTTCACGAACATGTAGCGTGGATCAGCCCCATCCAGCTCAACCATTTTGTAGGGAACCGAATGATCCAACACACGCGCCACCATCAGCGAGACATTTAAGTGAGCATGCATGACATAATCTTCACTGCCAAACTTTTTTAAGTCAACATACATCATAACATAATAAACGGCTCCATGGTACTCACATTTACAAGACAATTACATTTACAATTGGAGAAAAAATGCTTTTAAATTATACAAAACTATAGCTTGCAATGTAATTCAAAGATTAATAAAATATTACTAGCAAAAGGAAAAACGTTAATTAATTACCGATTAAAGCATTCAACAACTAAAACTTGATTACATTAAATAATAAATATGATTGTAATGTCACAACATAAAAAACTTTTTGTAAAAAAAAAAGAAATAACCGACTTCCAAAGAAACACTACAAAGTGAAAAATAACTTTCGGAAGTCGGTGTCTTTGGATCTGTATTTTAATTTTTTGCCACCGACTTCCCAAATTAAAGTTATTTTTCACTTTGTAGTGTTTCTTTGGAAGTCTGTTATTTTTTTTTTACAAAAAGTTTTTTATTTTTCACTTTTTAGTGGGTCAGTTTTTAATTTATCTAAGTTACAATAACCTAAAATCAACTGCTCATCACCTTTTACAAAATATTGCTTTTCCCGGTGCTGGGACGTTAATTGTTGAGGAGTTCTCCTGGTAAGAACCAGGAGAACTGCCACTCACCTTATGCATTGTGACGAGTATAAATTGCTTAGCAACCATATTAAAGTACCTAATCGAATCGCAACCCGTTAAATACTTATTATTATGTTGTTCCGGTGGCCATCTGTGGTCTCCATCATCAGTTTCACTTCACCAAATGGTGATTTTCGGGAGCAAATGCACGAGTTACTGTAAAAAATATGTAAATCGCTATTGGTTTGCCTATAAAATTCGAGGGTTTCCTTCGATTTCCATGAGATCCCTTCATCAGATTCTGATTTGGTGGCAATGGGACCATCTCGGGAGCATACCCTTTCAAACAAAAAATATTTTCAAAATCGGTCCATAACTGACGGAGATATCGGTGAACAAACATAAAAAAAAAAAAACGCATACAGCCAAACATATAACCTCCTCCTTTTTGGAAGTCTGTTAAAAATGCCACTCCATATCGCCGTCAATTATGGACCGATTTAGAAAATATTTTTTTTGTCATCATTCACTCCGGTATCACCGGATACTGACCTAATTCTGTCGCGTGGTCGAGGTCTATTTGACAGACGGGGCTGTCATCTACCCCGGTCACCAGCAGGGAGAGTGGAACTGGCGCGACTGGCCTGCGTTGTGCCACAGGGATCGGTCCTGATGGAACCGCATCTGTGGGATATCTCCTCACCTTCCGTCTGACGGAGGTCCTCACCGGACATGGTTGTTTCGGGAGGTTCCTGTTTCGGATAAGGCGGCAGGAAACGCCCGGGTAATGGGTGTTAGCACTGTGTGGATCGCCCGGAGGGCACGGTGGAGCATACGGTGGAAGCTTGCCCGGCTTGGGCACAGCACCACCGTGTCCTCGCGGAGACGATCAGCGGCGATCTTTCGCGTCCGGCCCTGGTTCGGAGCTAGAGTGCATAGGAGGCAGTCACCTCCTGCGAAGCAGTAATACTCGCGAAGAAGGAGGTGGAACGCGTGAGGGCGAGGCAAATTTTGCGCCCTCACGACCCTAGTCGCCGCAGGAGACGCCCTGGGCGTCGAGAATTGCAAGCTGATTCCCGCGGCCACCGTAGGCGCGTGCTTGTGGACGGTGAGCAATGGGTAGCTCGCCGTCCGATGATAAGGACCACGCCCGGGTTGACGGCGCGTTGTGTTCCATGCGCGCCTCATTGACATGTCAGCACAAACTGACGGGGTCCGAATTAGGGCCAACGCTTGCCAGGGTTGCAGGTTTGTCTAAAAGGGATACCGTCTCCCTGGCACACAGGCAACTAAAGGAACACGGGTGGGTTTTAGTCAGTAAAAGTCTGACACGCCCTCCGTTAAGATTTGACAATTTCCCAGCCAAAAAAAAAGGTACGTGTGTTACATACTGTCATTTTTCTTTGAATATGATCACATATTGTCAGAAGATTGGAAGGTCTCCCTAACGGCTAGCAACATGTCTTCTGCTTTGTGACCAGCAAAGGAATCGTTTAACTGGTTCTGCATTATCTTGAACAAATCTCACAATTACAGAAAGTTGATCTACATGTGAAGGTACTATCAGGGCCTTAGTCAAAAAGAAAGGCGGCAGGCTGCGAGGTGCGGCTTCCGCCGCCCCTCGCAGCCTGCCGCCCCGGGCCATGGCCCTCTAGGCCCAAGGATAAATACGCCCCTGGCTACGACCCTAAGGGAGCCGAGCAAAAAGAAAGAAAGTCAGAAAGAACGTTAAGCGAAAACGAAGTAATGAGGGTGGGGGGCGATGCAATGCGACGCAGTGGGTCGGGGTAGTAATAAATTTCATGCGGACGAAGTCGCGGGCAGAAGCTAGTTTTTAATCACACTAATATTATAAAGGCGAAAGTTTGTGAGTGTGTGTGTGTTTGTTACTTCTTCACGCTCAAACGGCTGGCCCAATTTTTATAAAACTTTGTATGGAGGTAGCTGACACCCTGGATTAACATATAGGCTACTTTTTATCCCGATGTCCCCACGGGATCGAAACTTACGCGGGTGAAACCGCGGGATGCAGCTAGTAAAATATAACAAGATGCAAGCGTATTTTAAATTTATGATTTTTATAATATTTTGTGAGAGATAAGAATAATTATATGTATTTACCTAACTAGCGTCTGCCCGCGGCTTTGCCTGCGTGAAAGTTCTTGTTTTAACATAATTATTTACTATGACACTTAGCAATACTGTAGATTCCCATTAAAACAAAGTCTGCTTGAAAACTGACGCGGCGGCGGCGGAGGCGGTGTGCAATCAGGCAACGTTGCAGTTGGATACGTAAAAGACTGAAAAGGATTCCAACGATTTTAAATCTAACGGTCATCCTCGGATGGTACTCTTTCATAATCAAAGATATAAATCTAGCAGGAAACACCCCCAATCTTGCGACTGTAACTTTTAGGCGCTGCGTCTTCTACAGTGGGAATTTTACCAAACCATTACCAAAGGAATTTTACTCATTCTTCCGATGATATCAAGAAAATGTCGTCAGCGAGTCGTAGGTATTTGCGCAGAAAATAAACCAAGGTTAGTAAACAACCAAGGAACGGCGATAAAAGCAACCACACTATCTGCTGTTTAGGCATTTTAAAGGAACTCTACCTACTAACACTCAGAATCACTGCATCTTTACTTTTATAGATGAATATTCAGGATTCCTAATTGCATCAGATCAGGAAAGAGCTTGTATCAACAACATTAAATTATCTTCAAAATGGCTGAACAGATTTTCACGAAACAAAGTTAAGAACAACCGATTAAACCAACCTTTTAATAAAAAAAATCGCGCCACTCTTTTGGGAGATATAATGCCACGAAACAGACACACAACGACAGAGGCGTCAAACTTATAACACCCATCTTTATACGTCGAGGTTCAGAAATGAAATCGAGGCTTTTCTTGCATTGTTCAGAAAAGAAAGACAAATGTCTTTCGTGTTCTCTAGCTAGCGTGCGCTTTGATTCGCCGAATGTTGATACCCTTCGCTGGCGTTCACTCTAGTTTCATAGAGTTAACCACACACAACGGCGAACGCGAGTGAGCGCTCGGTGTCCATCTGCGAAAACCATTCGTGCGCGTTCGTTCGCTTTGTCTGTACCCGGCCATCAGACGAACAATGGGCCAAAGTCACGACCCAATGGGTCTCGCAAATGGCATGTAACATCGCGGTATAGACGGTGATGGTGGGATAAACTGGACTCCTTCGATAAGAACTGATGAGTTTCTAGCCCTAGACATGGAAGAAGAGTAGGTAGGTCTTGCACTGGTACAAACGCCAGCACATCAAGCTACTACAATCTGTCAAATTTCTTTAAAAGATTTTCAATTTTATCGTTAAAGCATAAGGTTCAAGGTTGATTGGGAAAATTTGACAGTTTTGGGTAGCTTGATCTGCTGGCGTCTGTACATTACAGGCTTCATTGTACCTACTAATAAAAATAATTAAGTTTAGGGAATGACCAAATTCACAAGGATGGGATTTCCCAATCGGCAAATATCTCGAACGTAATCCTCAACTTTGACGCGTTTGACCAATGGTAGAGAAGTTGTCTAATACCGACGAGTTCATCGATGCAGTCGATGGCGATGATCGTAACACAGAAGACCATCTTATTCATCGACTAAGTAGTTAACGCCTTTACGGCGTTTATTTTCAAATGACCTCCTTCATTGTATATGCTGTTGATCCTAATTTCAGGCCCTGATATATTATGCTTTGCGTTGGCTCTGTAACAGTGAGTTCATGTTATTAAGTAGATTGTGTTAGCTTCAGGCTTTAAAGCTTCCTATTGGGTACTTATTTTCACTGTAGATTAATATTATATTGATTGCCGTTTAATGGTGACAATTCTTTGTATTTATTGTTCATTTCTGTATTGCGGTGCTATTAAGAGTCCAAAATAGCTGCGTGAAATTGCTATTGACCTTAATTGCTTTTACTAGATGGATGGACTGGGTCTGGTTTATAATGGCTGTTTGAAATGGAAAAATATGACGTGAACGAAAAGTCATAATTACCCACACATTAACCTTTTTAATTGCATATTATTATGTACTTAGGTATTTATTCGCCTTCTGTAGAAGATCTACCTAATAAATAAGTCAAAACGCTAGGTATTCGCGTTGTTAATTTTTAGGCCTGTTTTTTATATTATTGCCATAGCACGCTAAGAAGATCAGTAATCTACATACAATTTATATGCTTAAATAGTGCAACTTATCATCAGGTTCAAAGGGGCTAATTTTAAATTGCACAAAAAAAAACCGTTAAGCGGGATGCGCTAAGGTAGCCCTCGAAATTCAAATTTTCTTAACTTTATTGCAATTTGCAAGTCTGTGTCAGGTTGTATGTTGATCGAAATATGATTCGCGGATCGTAACAAATATGGCTTTACAGAATTATTATTATTAGAAACAGCAATACAACTCTCTAAGTTAAAGAGAGTAGTAGAATTTGTTACGTCCGCGAATCATATTTAGATCAACATACCACCTTCCTCCTACCTACCTCCCTACCTTCCTCCTACCTTTTCTTATTTTTTGTGTTTATTTTTGTTTTTGGTCATGTTTACCGCAAATAAACGTATTTTCTTTCTTTCTTTCTCTACTTGCCAGCTTTTTGGGTACTTTTCTTGTTGACAGCGATGCGGACGAATTTTATGATGCCCTATGATTCTGTCCCCCTCCTTTTTTATATACGTGTACATATTATTATTTTAAGTCTGTTAGCGTATACGCTAACAGACTTAAAATAATAATATGTAAAATAATAGTTACATAATATATGTATTATGTAACTATTATTTTAATAAATAAATAAATATGAAATTCTGGAACAAATATAGTCCAGCAGTGGACTGCGGTAGGCTGAGTTGAAATTAATTCCTGTCGACGTATACATCTTTTTGAGGTACTACTGAAAAATATTTAAAGTTGTAGTGAAAACTATATAGTTTGGACGTACTGATGCAAACCAAAACCAACCCACAAATAGGTAAAACTTGAGTTAATTATGCAGAAACATTTTGTAATGCACCTTCTATCGACCCTTTAAAGATCATAGTTGTGTGATGACTCTTTCCAAAATGTATGTCGAGAAGGATACCAACTCATTTATTAGCAGATTCCTAATAAGAAGAACCGTGCTCCAAATCTTTGTAACTATATTGATTGGCAAAGAACCATGACACGTTATTGTACATTCGCCACAAAGTAAGTTCGCCACGGAAAAAAGTATGTGTAAATTTGCCACAGTTCTATTTTCATGAAGTAAATTCGTTTATTTTGAGTATTGAAAATTCGTCAAATTGTTTATTTCCGTACAGACAGCAGAAAAATCAAACAATAAGTAGACTAAAAACGTTATTTATTTATTTTTCATAATCACAGAAATTTTGAGAAGAGAGAGAGAGAACATAAAAATCACAGTTCTACTTACAACAGACTAAAATAAACGCTGATATTGTCTGGATTTGTTCGTTTTTAAGGCCGCGTTGTCAAGTACATCGTGAGACGCCTAATCCTTATAGACATGTATCAAGAAACTGAAACATTTTAGGTTTTCTTTTACCCATCTTGTTGTTCAAACGTTTATGTCATGCTTCTGCTAGATTTATTGTCCTATGACGAGCCCCACGTACATTCCAGATAAACTGTATACTAGTGTCTTCTAATCACTGGGCTACAAAATAGTTGTTGAATTTTTGACTGCTTCGTTCTGTGGAGCATCTTCCATGATGTGCAACCAAGCGTCTTCAATGTCCTGTTTCTTTATATGGGCCAATACAGCACACATGGCTAAGTATCACTTATCTTTTATCAATTGTACGGCATGACCCATGTATACTATACATGGGTCATGCCTTACAATTGAATGACATACAAAATTTCACGAACACTTTACATTGTATAGTGACGCATTTATTAACTCGTACGTAACCCGCATCCTTGGTTGCTTGAAAAGCTTCTTCATACACTTGAGGCCTAGATGTGCTTGTGTTCGCTGATGCTTCCTTACAAAGATTTTTATCTATATAACTTCAGTTTTTTCTAGATTTGATTGACACTTGTTGGCCGCTTCATGCAAAATTCTGATGTCATCATTCTCCATAATTTTAATAGTTGCACTGCACGAACGATTAGTACAACACAGCCATACAGTTCCAAATTTAGTTTCCCGATGAAAATTGTACATAATTTATAATAACCATATCTCACAAGCAATCGCCGTCCGCCAATAACTTTGCTTGCTACCAGTATTTTATGCAAAAGTGATGTAATTGTACCTATAATGAAGACTAGAAACTATGACTAAGAAAAATATGTGTAAATTCGTCACAGAATTTACACATATTTTTAATGCAAGTGGCGAATATACTTTCAATGTATGGAGTGTACGAAAATGTGACGAATCTTTGTGGCGAATGTAAGTACAATAACCCTTACATGATAAGGATAATCACTCTGTAATATTCCCAATGCTAGGACACAAGCCTCCTCTCAGTGAGAGGGAGTGACCCGTAATCCACCACGCGGGCCCAGTTCGGGTTGGAATATGTCACATGTCTTGAAATTTTTGGTTCTAGGACATGCCGGCTTCCTCACGATGTGTTCACCTTCACCGTGATGACACCATTTACACAAAGTAAAGCGCCTGTCTGGGTCTGAGCCGATGACCTACTACTCTTTAGTCGCGGCCGTTGCCAGTGGGCCACCACTGCTTCTGTGCTTCATGACACATGGTACCGCATAAATCATATTTTTTAATTTAATAAAAGATCACGCGGCTTGGTTCCAATTTGCATATTAAAAATAGTAGCTTAGCCTAAGAATTAACTGGGCACGCCACAATTGAGGCGATAAGTCCCCTCTTTGAGGAGTGGCTAGAGAGGCGCCACGGCGTCCTCACCTTCCGCCTGACGCAGGTCCTCACCGGACACGGTTGTTTCGGGAGGTTCCTGTTCAGGATAAAGCGGGAGGAAACGCCCCGGTGTCACCACTGTGTGGATCGCCCGAAGGACACGGTGGAGCATACGGTGGAGGTCTGCCCAGCTTGGGTGGAGCACCGCCGTGTCCTCACGGAGGCGATCGGCGGCGGCGATCTCTCGCGTCCGGCCCGGAGGCCGTCACCTTCTTCTGCGAAGCAGTAATGCTTGCGAAGGAGGAGGCGGAACGCGTGAGGGAGAGGCAAGGTTCGCGCCCTCGCGCCCCTAGTCGCCGCAGGAGACGCCCCGGGCGTCGGGAGACGCTAGCCGATTTCCGGCCACCGTAGGCGCGGGCCTGCGGACGGTGAGCGATGGGTAGCTCACCGTCCGATAAGGACCAGGCCCGGGTCGACGGCGCGTCGTATTCCACGCGCGCCTCAAAGAGTTGTCAGCACCAACTGACGGGGTCCGATAGGGCCAATGCCTGCCAGGGTTGCGAGTTTGTCCGAAAGGGATATCGTGGCCCTGGCACACAGGCAAATGAAGGAATACGGGTGGGTTTTAGTCAGTAAAAGTCTGACACGCCCTCCGCTCAGTTATTTGATAATATCCTACCCAAAAAAAAGCCTGAGAATTAACAAAGATTTAATATAGGAAGAAAACTGTAAATGGTGATAAAGTATATTGGTGCACACAAAATAAATAATGCACATGAGTTTGTTATTTTTAACCGACTTCTAAAAAGGAGGAGGTTCTCAATTCAGCAGTAAGTATGTTTTTTTTTGTATGTTTGTTACGCGATTACTCCGCCAATCATGAATTAATTTGGATGGTTTTTGATTTTGTTTGAAAGGGTATACTTCAGAAGTGGTCTCATTGCCACCAAATCAGAGTCTGATGAGAGGATCCCATGAAAATCGAGGGTAACCCTCGAATTTTATAGCCAAACCTATAGCGATTTGGGTATTTTTTATAGTAAGTCGTACTTTTGCTCCCGAAAATCACCATTTGGTGAAGTGGAACTGATGATGGCGACCACAGATTGCCACCGGAACATTTCTAGTTTTACAAGTATATTTTCTTACCAAAGAACCAACTCACATGTTAGCTTTTTGCAACAAAGAACCAGAGAGAATTAAAAAATAAACACAACTATTATATAAAAACTACAACGTTTTTTAAATATAATAAATTCATAAAACGCCTGATCTTACACTATAATTATAAAGTAATACTATTATCATTATGAACAGTTTACTTTCTATACACTATTTTATTAAAAATCGTTTTTTCTCGAAACTGTCATTGTGTGGGTTGGTGGAAAACACACACACACACATTTACATGTTTGGGAACCAAACGCGAACGTAGTATACCAATGTCGGTTCAGTTTTTTTAGAAATTGCGATATCAAGTATTTTTTTTAAACTCTCATTTGTATTTAAGTTAAGATTTGTTAAGTCAAGTTTCACAACAAATCAAGTCCAAATGAATCGTGTAGCCAACATTAATGTTGACATCTAACTAAATTCGCCACTATCTGTCACGACGAGGTTCATAATTGGGTGTCTGTTGTGGGATGACCACTCGGCGTGGCCCTTTCATAACTATTAACAAGTAGCAAGTTAGCCCCTCATCGCCATAGACACATGTATGGTTGGCGTGAAGTTAAGTGCAGAGCCGTGTAGTGGCGCTCGTACGACAGCCTGACGGATGGCGGAGTGGGGCCTCGCCGCATCTTGCGCGGTCCATGTGAACCCTCCACAACGACATACGAAACTTACCTACTCTCGTATCTGCTAATTATACTTGTGTGCCATGGCATTTTTAATCATGAACCATATCGTTTCAGTTTCACGGTGGCAATTTAAATAAAAAGCAAAAAGTAATACGAATGTTGAAGGATTTGTTACGTTGAATTAACATTACGAAATTTAAAGGAGTCTGGTAGGTAATGAATACGCATTTGGCTCATTCAAAGGATTTGTGATTTTGCAAAACAATACCTACATAATTTATTCATTCTGTCAGCGAAAACTGTGATGGAAAATACATTTAAATATAGGTACTTACGGAAAGTAAACAATGTATTGGACTGGCGTAAGCTTCGGAAAAGCATAGGTCATTCCTGTTGAAAGCCGTTGTAGAAATTATAAGGAACGCTTCAAATGCTAGGCTCCACTAACCTCCGAAAAGTTTATCTATAGCAGGGTATCGAAAACGGAGAGGCGGCCTTTACTCTGCAGTAAAATTATACGAACAAACTAGATAAATAGTAAATTGAACAACAAGTAACACATTCTTTGGTTAACGAGAGCCCAACAAAGTGGCTACTGCTTATCACGCGTTTGGTATTTAAAACATTGTTGATGCTGTGTTCATACGTTTAAATTGTCATATCCGCAATACTACGAGAGTATTTCGCAGATCTCAGTGCAGTCCGTAATATCCTGCTGGATTCACGCTCCCCCGCATCCAAAGTGGTAGAGCGTGCCATTGAAGCCTACACTGCATAATCTAGGCTTTGGTCAGGAAATCTTTCTTTATATATTTGTGGGTTATAGTTATATGGAAATAATCAGTTTGAAAGAACAAAGTGGTTAAGATAGATATTCTTTTATTGATTAAGTACATCTAATTGTTTGTAGATAATGAAATAAAGAGGGGTGATAGTCTCTATAATAAAATGCTATTATATTTTTTTGTGAGGCACCAATATTAGATTACTGAAAATAAGTCTGTACTGCATGTTTATCGAGCAATCACTCAGGGTTGTCGCAAACTCGACGTATTGACGGCTCTATCTGAGAGCAGCCGATGCATGCGCGGTCTGCAAACACCTATCGCCCCATCCCCGGTGAGCAAACGCGTGCCAAAATTTGATAAAGTCCTCGGTTCATGTTTAATCATACGACATTAAAGGCGAATGTACACAGTCAGTGTGTCGGAAATGCGCGATCACTGCTGTGCATTATCATTTTGCATCAGCCCCCAGTGCCCTCTGCGGTCTTGTTGATTGAGTGAACAAAAGTTTTTTGGTTATGCCTCGAATCGCTAGGCCACTTTGTTGGGAGCTACTTTGTATGTTGCTTTGAGCATGACTTACCTATATTCCGTTGGTTTAGGTAGTTAAATAAAGGTAAACAAAAAAATGCACGTGACGAGACAGCTGTGAAGTAACCGACTGCGTAATACCTGTCACTTCAGTTGTCATGCTACTTCAGTTATGCTCTTCAATTTAGCAACGTTATAATTCGTGGACGTTTTTTATTACAGGTTCTCACCTGTATTTTGGGCTCTTTACATACAATAGACAGATTTCAAAATATTATAGTATTATTATTAATATAATTAAAAAATTGTACTCAAGCAGTTACATCAACGAAGAGTAGTTTAAGAATAAAAGATAAAGTTTAACATACATTAATAAAAGAGGAAACTATCGTAAAAATCAAAAATCTTTTTAATTTGGTTTTATGTTACAACGTGTTTTTAAACAAGAAAGTGTCATCTATAAAAACCCTTTTCGCGATTTGTTTACCTTTATTTAACTGCCTAAACCAATGGAGTATAATTGCTTTTTTTTCATTTCATTGATGACACTCCGGGTACTAACCTAGCGATGTAAAAATAAAATGGTACAGTCGACCTCGCATTTGCTTTATTACCATAAGGTTGAATGTCACTTGTACGGAATAAAACGACAAGATCTGTTTGTCTATGTGACAGTTGGAAAGTTTTGACATAAGTGTAGTTTAAATTTTATTGGGAATTGTTGTGAAAAGTAGTATAGCAATTACAAGGTCATCTATTTTAAACCTTTATTTGTATGCCATGATCCTGTAGAGATACTACGTAGGTACCTAAATAAAGCATCGATGGATAATATTGTAAATACCTAAGATAAAAATGCACGTGCATTTTCCATCCTTTATGAAGAAGACAGTAAAACAATTCATCTTTTGTAAAGCCACGAATAACCTACCTATGAGTAGTTCATACTTTAACCAGCCAACAGAATGTTAGCGGAGCTGCCAGCTCCGCACGCGAGGTAAGTATCGTCACTCGTGGTGGCAACACGCGCGCAGCGTGCATTGCATTGTAGACTTTTCATGAAGTAGTCGAGTTGACAATCATGGTCTACATCGATCTAGCGAGGGTCGGCCATAAGCTGCTCGATATTTACAATAAATACCTACTTAGCTTAGCAAACGGAAAAATTATATTTATTTTTATAGAATAACATTGACTGATCATAAGCCATTGTGCACATTAAAATAGATGATTATTTTCTGGCATATGTATTACCTTGGCTCGAGGTGAGGGTGATCTCATAACATGTTCTGTGTTCTCTTGTTTTCTTTCAATATTGAGAATGAGAGGATACTAAATCCAACCATTTAGGTATATTATTTTGACCCTTGCACTTTTCGATTTAAATTAAAATAAAAAAGGCTTGAGTTTTTTTTTTTTATATTGGCGAGGCAATTAGAAACAGACAACAAAATATTAAAAGTTCCCCTTGCAATGGAAATGTGTCGGCGACAACGACGGCCCATTCGTCACACGCTGTCCTGACAATCGTACGCACGCTCCAGGCTGCACTTTAAATAATGTTTAATACAACAATAACATCACGTTTAATTGACACTTAGATATATTTGCCGTTCTTTTTTGTAGGCATTATCAGAAAAACTAATTTGCTGTTGTTTCAATTGAGTTTGAATTCCAGAAAATATTGGTTAGGTAACAAAATTATCCCTACTTATCATAAGCTCGAAATAAGGTCCGTTTTCATATTTATAGGGGCCTTTTTTATATATCTTGCCTAAAAACCAAAAACATCATATTTTTCCACAAGATGTATAACTGAAAACTTGATAGGGGTCATTCTAATCATCATAAGGAACAACTTTTGCTATGAGTCTTCCTTGGAAAAAAAAAGTTACATACTAATAAAAGACACACAGATACACAATTCGTGTGTTATGCTAAAGCAGCATACGTACCTCGTACTTACAATTTATCTGCCCAAAAGCTTCTTTGGCACAACACCCGTGCAAGTGTTGACATGAAGAGGCATTTGTAAACACGTTTACGTACAAACAGAACGCATTCCCTTCTTCGCCTCAACACAGCTCATGTGCTGGGTTAAAGTAGAATACGTTACTCGTATTTATTTGTTTGCCCGAAAGATTCTCTAGCGAAATCCTGTACAAGGGTTGGAATGAAGCATCATTATAATTTCCCAGTACCTATATTTTTTTGCCTGAAGTTACAAAATATAATACTGTAATTAATGGTTGGAGGGTTCAAACGTTTTGGGGACATCTAAGGCGCTGACAAGAGGCAAATGATAAAAGTAGGCTTGTCTTAAACAAAAAAAAATGCTAAATCTATATAGTTTGTGGTAGTGGAAAGAATATAATGTTATTCTTGAACATATTTCTCAGAACTTGGTTGTTTCCAAAACACGTTTCGAAAAAAATATCTCGATACAAATTAACAGTAAAATAACCCTTTCCTTTGAGTTTCAATCCAAAATATCTGTATTAAATATCAACGTACGGTTGGTATTTAATTAATAACAAGAACGTCTTATTTGTATGCAGAACTTGGTTGTTAGGGTTCCGAACCAAAATGGTAAAAAGGAACCCTTATGGTGAGACTAAGTCTGTCTATCTGTCACACCTGGATATCTCAATAACTACTAATGCAATTCAAATAAATAGTACATTATATAAAAACATATCTTAAATGAACATAGACTTACAAAAACTTTACAAGACATCTATGTCTGAACTAGATCAATAAATATCTGTATCTCAGACAACAGCCCTCTTCCCTAAAAATATACATTTCATAGCTTACAAGTTCAAATTTGATTTAATAATATTATACATATTTCATTATTTTTAGATCACCCAATAAAGTAAAATGAAGTACCTACTCGTATGGATATTGGAGTGGTGACCTCCTTTTGAGTTTGAGACATAACATAATATAAATCCAAACAAACAAACGGTGTTTGAAACGTGGCATTTTACAGTATGAAAATGAATTCAGGGAGTCTACTCCGAACATAAATCCGCAGTATTGGAAGAATGTTCTGGCCGTTGCTTGACTACGGCTAACTATGACTGACTACGGCGAAAGAAAAAAAAACCGGTCAAGAGCGAGTCGGACTCGCGCACCGAGGGTTCCGGTACGTTTATATGATGTTGATGATTTGTGAAATACTGTGCTATTTAGACACATCGTTTTATTTTTCCTGTAATCTTTACATACACTTCTACCACATAGAATAATTTCAGATTTTTATGTATGCAAACTTCGGAGATAAGGGGGGGACGGTATTTTTTTTACATTTTTCAACAAAAGTCGGAAACTATACTACCTAAAATAAAAATAAAAAATGTTTGGGAATGTGCAAACAACGTTCTTTCATATGACACCTCCCCCACATGCCCTAGTAGCCCCACTTCAAATTTTCAGTCCCTTTTGCAAAAACGGTATATTTTTTTAATTTCTTTCTTCTTTGCAAAATAGTTGGGCAAACGTCATCTAAA
Organism: Tiliacea aurago; assembly: GCA_948098905.1. Classification (NCBI taxonomy): domain Eukaryota; kingdom Metazoa; phylum Arthropoda; class Insecta; order Lepidoptera; family Noctuidae; genus Tiliacea; species Tiliacea aurago. Next base: position 23,291,969 of record OX402576.1, read on the forward strand.
TCCATTCTAAATTTCAAGTTGATAGCATTAGTAGTTCTTGAGATATCCAGGTGTGACAGACAGACAGACTTATTAACAGACTTAGACCCTAAAAAGGAAACTATGGAAGTTATAACCGGAGTAGACCCCCAGTTGTATTTCGCCTACCTGCTAGTGTTAGCTGATGATTATATTACATTTCAGTGAGTTCAGCTTCTATGCTTCTGTGTCCCTCGCTTGTTTTTCAACTCCATTTTGCCATGGCATTTGAAATTAGAGCAATCACTAGGTAAATCAGAATATTATTCTGACAATAAATGGGCTAAGAATACAAAGAAGTATTGTACTCTCCAAGGACAGATGAATCTCTTTTGGTTCAACCATCTTTTGAAATTCATTGAAGTGGTCTCATTCAATCTATAGAAAACTATAATTTGATGGGTATTTTCGGCAAAGTACTTTTTTTTAACGAAGTCTGACGTTTTTGACAATTTCTTGTTGCGTTTAAGTGGATATTCTACCTATGTTTTGTATTTTGATCTTACGTAAAAAAAACTACCGGTCTACTCTCTGATATACAATGGTCTCTGTAGTCTCATGAAACATGAGGCTTCAGGGGCTAGGGTGAATCTTTGGGTTCATTCGAGCAATCGAGTCTGGTCAAACCACGCCGGGGTCGGTGCATTTCATTCATTCATACTTAAAAAAAAACTACCGGTTAAGTTAAACTCTGGATTGAATGATTGCAATAAGCACTGTGAAACTGTTCGGTTGTTTAATTTTTGCTTGATTTGCATTAAAAATCATAAAATAATAAGAAGGTTAAAGTGATCGCACCATTAACAATTTAAGGTTACATTTTTAATGAAATGGGAGGGTAAACGAAGTTCATTAGTAGCCCGGCGCCAAAGCAACACTCGTAAAAATGAAAAAGGGAGAAAAGGGATTTCACAAAGCCGAGCTCAATTTGGATTCAATGAGCCGCGAATTGGTAATGCTAAACGCTCCAAGAGGGCTTAGCTATCCCTACTAAACATAGTTACTTGTTGGTACACATAGCTGTTTGTTGGTATTTTAGTCCGATTTTTATTGGCTAACCAATTAACTAAGCTCAAATTAAATCTTATATTTTTTAATTTCTTTTACATTTACTAACTACTAACTCCTGATTCAATTAGATAGCTGCCTTCTTAGAGGTAGGTGTAGATACGTACACATCTAACACGTTTATTTGGCACGTGCAGTGCATGTGAATTGAAAAAGCATTTAATGTGGTCGCCTTTGAAAGCTGTCCTACCTAATTGAAACACTAATGATTTCGTAAAATTATGTTTCCATCAATTGCTTTCATATAAATTCAGCCGCTCTATTAAAATGACACAGATAAGTTTTTACCTACACTTCATTTTTATTTATGTCGCCAAACTAGATTTGAATCTTTAATATAAAGTAGGAACTCGCAGGGCCGCCTGACAAATCGGGCCTATGGCTTAGTGGTGTTTACAGTGTCTCGGGTTGGAGTGGCATCAATATAAAGATGATCGGTCGACACGTCGCCTCATGTATAATGTGCATACAAATTTAAGTAGGTGCCGGGGTAAGCGCGGGTGGGTAGTGAAGACGCGACACTGACGACTCAACTAGCACATCCTTATGATAAGAGTGTGGAGAGAGGAGGAGGCTACATGCGACACGTGTCCGCCCAGCGCAGCGTCGCGACGCGCCCTTCCCCCGCGCCCCGACACGTGTAAGTGAACGGTGAATCTTGCTCACTACGCTCTCTACGAGCCTGACTACGAATTCGGCGTCGTTCGGAGTTTGTTCCGCTCTATATTTACATGAAACGAGAAAGATTTTTGTATTCGATGTAGACAAACCCAGTTTCCGTTTTGCACTGTAACAAGAAATATTCTCATATACGTTCGACTCACTTCTGCGTCAGTTACGAGTTTTCATTCACTGTTTTGCATTGACGTGAACTTTCTTTGTGGAAAAAAAAGTATTAAAGTTGCGAAGTACCCTACGGTACTTCGCAACTTTAATACTTTTTTTTAAACACTTTTACAGAAGTTAGTTGCTTGCTAGTTAGTGTTGGTTTACCAACTTCTTTAACTCCGTATGCACCGTGCGTAACAATAACACCTATAATAATCTGAAATTAACGTTAAGATCATGGTACGTGGTAAACAACACACTTTAAAAAATAAATGTATTCAAAACTTCGACTTTCAATATTTAATATGATTTACAGAGAGATGGTGTTGAGTTGGAATAACGAAATAGTTCTAACTTATTCTAATACAAAGTTTTTATACCTACTACAGGGACATGGGCTAATTAAACATGAATAATGGGTCAGATAAGAATGTGAAGGCTCTAATATAAAAAAATAGTGACCTTCAGACTAATCAACTAATAACAAAACAATTTTGAAAATAAACAATTTGACTATTAAGTTACATACTCGTATTACCTATTAGGGAACTATCTATTTAGATTATTAAGTATCTTATTGAAGCTAATATTAAACTTATTAAAAAAAAATCTTAGACATATAGATAGCTACATTATGAGCGAGTAACATGGTATATACTTTATTAAAAAAAAAATAGAGCTCCCTACGAAAATTACAATAATGTAATTATATAATTTTAATTCAATTTGGTATTGACTTTAATAAATTGTTCTTTATGTTCATAGAATTCTCAAGCTAAATTGTCATTAATTTGTGTATTATTGTATGTTATTGTTTAACTGATTAACATCCTTAAATATTTGCATGCATGGCGGAATGTGTCTTTGCACTGAATTTCATTTAAAACATCTTTTGTACCCACCAACATTTTATGCAAATAAACGATTTTGATTTTGATTTTTGATTTTGTAACCCAGGGTATCAAAAATTTGCCTATAAAAGTCATATCGTATTTAGCGTGCGCTGCGAAAACTATTGTTGATACATAAAATAATATACTACATGTTTAAAGTACTTACTCATCATTACCTACAAAAAAGTTCGCGACTCTATCTATATCTATTATACTTTTTTTATTTTGACTAATTTGAAGTAGAGAGTAAGAAAGTACTATTTTATAGTTTAGTTATATAACTGGATTAACAATACCTATGATTTACTACTTTTAATCCCGGTAGTACGATCCCGTGGGATAGTTTTCGATATCGACGCGGGTGAAGCCGCAGGCAAAAGCTAGTGTTATATATTATATAATATAGTATAGAAATAGAAAGTGAAATCAGAAAGTGTCAAAAAATTCGTCACACTACCATCAGGCAAAAGACTACGCTCTAAAGTTAAAATGGAGATGGGCAGGACACGTAGCGAGAATGAGTGACGATCGATGGACAAATCGCATGACGTCATGGCCAGGCCCTAGAGGCACTCGGAAAAGAGGAAGACTTGTAACTCGATGGGCAGACGACATCATACGAGCCGCAGGCAAAAACTGGCTGACAGTAGCCAAAGACCGAGATCACAGGCGTTCTCTGGAGGAGGCCTTCACCCTCACTACCTGAGGGGTTCATGCATGCTATTTATTTTGTTTTATTTTAAATTAATTATAATTCAACAATTTAATAAATATTACAATAACTCAAATTTAATTTATAGGTACCTAAATTATAATTACCTATTACTATAACTATTGTTATTATATTTTAAGTTTTTAACTACTACAGGAAACTAAATACAAATGAAAAGATGTTATGGGAATTATTAAATAATTATTATGAAATGATAAAAATTACTAATGTACTTAACAATTCTTTTGAAATCAATTAACATACACAATACATGTTAAAATGTTAAAAACAAAATGTTAAACAAAAAAATAAAATATTTTAATGCATGAAATAAAAGGCTTTTTTATTTTATTATAGACATTCACTTAAGCGATAACTCAAGAGAGCCACGATTCCAGGAGCGGTTTACGGTTTGAAAGAAGAGGTCAAGTCATACGAACATCATGAGGATTCCTTCTCTATTTAATCGCAATAATGGTTTTATTCCACTTACATTACATAAGCATACATTTAAACACAGCAAAGATACTCAAGGAGGACCAGGAGCATCATACATCATCATCATGTTTAATTTACATTTATTTTGCGCGCAGCTTTGCCCGCGTCACCACCTCGCCGCCGGGAAAAAGATCTCCTCCTTGAAATACAAAATATTAAATTGTGTATATACGTAATTATACTGAAACTCAAAGCATTTATTTCAAATAAACCAATTACAGGCACTTTTGAATTGTCCAGGCGACTATGAACAACGAACGCATCGAATCACGTAATCTGGTCTTATATTAGACGAGCTTTTAGTATAATTACTACAGACATTTTGAACTTCTTTACACACCGGTTTATGAAGCACCTCAACATGCCCCTTATGAAATAATTCTCTCTCGTAGGGCTGCTTATGTAATAATAACGCTTTTAGTACATTGAATTCTGTGATGTTCGCAAGGAAGCCTACACGAGTGTTTATATTAACATACAAAGTTTGGATGCTCCCTATTCGAAAGGAACCAGCGAGCCACCCTTTAAGGGGTGGTGTTATTAGTATAAGCAAAAGACATAAAGTTCCCCCTCCTCGTAGACGTGGTGTGCATACAATGGAGTTGGCATTGATTTTGAGTTAAATATCACCCCTTTGCCGACGTGGTGCATTGTTGAACATCCAACGTGTACAAACATAGCGACATGAATTATTGTTACTGGTTCTTTTATCTGTTTCATTGACGTCATTAATCAGCTACGGAATATGCGTTTGATGGCTGCTCCTGTGGTGTGAGCTCGCAAGCGGCAGCGCCATAGCTGCTTTGTGCAAGCGGTACCTACTCAGTAAGCACAACGTTAGAATACCCCTAATAATTAACCGGACAAGTTCTTTTAAAAATAGTTGTAATATTTTTTATGAGGTTTTATCATTTCAATAAACTTATCCATTGCTTTAAAGTTTAAATTATTCATGGACTTTAGAATATCTACTTCATAAATATCTTAAATTCATCCATTCTCGACAGTCAATCCACAGCCTGAACCGCTGGATCTAGAAGCGTGAAATTTTGCAGAAACGATATCTTTATATAACAAAAGTGAGTACTATGGAAGGATTTTTAAAATTCCATCCCCTAATGAGGTTTAATACCTCTATTTAACCGTATGAAAGTTTGTACGAAAGTTCATCATTTTTGCCGATGGGAAATCTCATCGGCCACATGGCTTGTTTGTAATACTTTTACATAAGCATGTGCATTCTGAAAGTTGTCAATGTCGCAAATAACTGTCAAATATTTCGCTGTTTTGATATATATTACTGAATTAAATTATTGTATCTATGTTGCTAAAATGATTATGAATTGCTATACTGATACTAGATCAGATGTAGCAGTTTTAGGTGTAAAATACTACATTTAGATGCAAGTGTGGAAAGTTTGTCATTGCACTCTCGGCGCAATGACCCGACAGTGCAATGACAAATGCAGACGAGCATACAAGGAAATAACATAAATTAAACAGTTATTTCATGAAAAAAAAAATTTCAGTATTCAAACAATATTACTTTTTTGATATCGACACCATTTTTGGTCGAACCATGCTTTTTAACCGACTTCCAAAATAGAGGAGGTTATAGGTATGTTCGCCTATATGTATGTTTTATTTATGTATGTTCACCGATTTCTCCCATCAATTATTGACGTACTTTGAAAATGGGTAGCTCTCAAGGTGGTCCCATTGTCACCAAGTCAGAATCTGATGAGGGGATCCCATGGAAATCGAGGGAAATCCTCAAATTGTATACCTATAGCGATTTGGGTATTTTTATAGTAACTTGTGCATTTGCTCTCGGAAAGAAGCATTTGTTGAAGTGGAACTGATGATGAATACTACAGATGGCCACCGGTACTACTTAATGATAAGTATTTCACAGGTTGCGATTCGATTAGGTTCCTTTATATGGTTGCTAAGCAATTTATGCTCGTCACAATGCATATGGCGAAGTGGAGCTGATGCTGGTGACATTACCATCAGCTCCAGTTATCCTGATTCTTACCAGGAGAACCCCTCAACAATTAACGTCCCTGCATTAGGAAAAGCAATACTCGTATTACAGTATTGTAAGTTGTATAAAAAATAAAACGACCCACTAAAAGTGAAAAATAAAAATCTTTTTACAACAATATAAAGTGATATACGAGTAATATATCAATTCGGTGACTTTTTTTGCCACCGACTTCCGAAATTAAAGTTATTTTTCACTTTGTAACATTGATGTATTAAATAGATAGATAGAAGATATGGTACACGCTCCTCGATGTGGACCGCAAAATTAGGGGAAAGGACACAATCGACCTACATTACTCCCGGTTTCTAATCGTAGTTTGTTTGCGAGTTGTTATGGGTACGTAACAGTGACAATTATTGCGATCTCGTTCCCGCTATAGCCCGCGTAATATGTCTATCTATTTCGGTTGTCGAGCACATGACGCTCGACATATTAAATGGTAATATTTACGTGTGGTTAGAGAGTGGCCTATCTTACTATTTAATACATCAATGCTTTGTAGTGTTTTTTTTGGAATACGGTTATTTTTTTTTGTAATAAATTTTGTTTACATGATAGGTTTACTTCACCGTTATTATTATCATTATGTATAGTTACTCTACAGCATGCTAGTGGATGACATTTATTTATTTGCTAGTTTTAAGTAACCCAAAAGCAAAAATACATTCTCAGCAAATTACTGTTATGTAATTACTGTATGTTTGCTGTTCTTCCATTGGATGATATTTTCAAAGGTTGCTATGTTTTTCCACTAATTTGATGGCAACAAGCTATCGCTTGCATTTTATGCTTCAGTAAGTATATCCGGCGGCGTCGAGTCTATAAAAAACCTGCCAAGTGCGTGTTGGACCTCGCACAACGAACGGTTCCGTAATGGAGATTGATTTATCCAAAGAACCACCATGTTATTTACCATATTATTTTAAGATCATAGACTTCTTCTTATTGGTTTTCCTGTAATCTATAAGTAAAGACCTATTTTCTGTATATTTTTCAAAAATATTGTTTCAATAGTTTCGGAAATATGGTTTAATTCGTCTATTTTCTTAAACAATTTTAAAAGTATATATTTTAAAATTATAAAATATATATATATCTGAAAACAAGTCCTTTCATTTGTGTGTCACACGGTACAGTTTTATAAACATATTTTTTCGTTTTTCTAATTTGTTCCCCAAAAGTGACCCCCATATTCCAAATTCATTTATTTGCGTTACACGTCCGTGTTTGGGTCACAAAAGTTCATAATACTTCTATGTCTACTAAATTTCACCTTAATCGTTCCCGTAGATTGGGCCAGACATACCGACACATGAGTGATCCTATAAGGGTTCCGTTTTTTCCTTTAGTGGTACGGAACCCTAAAAAATATGCCATTACTAGATGTCGACATCACAAATCTGTAGCGTACTTACCTGCCCTAGAGTGGAAATGCAAAGTAAAAGACCCGAGTGTTCAATACACTGCATTGTGAACCTAAAAGCGGTGCGATTAGAGCTAGTTTTCGGGCAATTGTTTTGAAGAAATCATTTGGAAGGTGTAGAAGTGCATTTTTTCCATCAAAACTAAGTACCTATTTTAATTTATGTAAAGAGGCACTTGCAATAATTACAATAACTATCGTGATCATGGATATTTATCAATTGTCACGATATTAGTTATTTCAATTCATAATCAATTTTTTAGTACAACACAGAACAATATTTCTTAATTTAATTTAGCAATATTGATTAAATAATCGAAACAACGAAATATTCGATTACATCTATTTGCGACGCCGACGTTACGAGTACTAACTTTCAGAATACAAAGGTATAATTATGTAATTACACGTTCAGGTACCCACCGATCTCTTTAGCATCTATTTCAAAGCTGTCATCCTAAGCTGTCATCGCTTCACAAAAACGATGTTAGTAAAAATGACATTCAAGAGGCTTATAATAAGCAAGCTGGTTATTGTCAAAGGGGTACACCTGAGCAAACTCGGTTAACGTCAAAGAGCAGATTTTAACAGTTTGTGTTTACAGATTACTATTGACAATTTCAGTTCAAAGCAGGTAATCTTCTATGGGATATTAATGCTACACAACCCGCCGGATGTGTCAAAGACGCGTAGGTTTCCACAATGCCGATTTTTTTTTTTATAATAGCCGGTTCCTTATCAATTATATACATTAAGTAGGTAATGTTGAATAAAATTCAACGAAATTTTATAGGACTGCAAAATCTTTAGATGCGGAAGCCTAGGTATCCGGGGTATGTAGGTATTAGTTTAATTGAGATTTGAGATTGATTGATTGATTGATTGATTGAGATTTAGCTAATTCAATAATACTTAGTCAAAGTCTTTCCGTTGCTGTAAAAAAAAAACTTAATGTGTTTATTCAGATTATTAATATAAATACATAATATTTACTTCTGCCAAACTGCACAGCAGTTTGTTGGTATATGGGGTACAAAGGATATTAGATATACCTAGGTATAAATTGTTGGTCCACAATTTATGGCGAAATGGATCATTTTGCCATAAATTAGCATGCAAATATTAGGTGAAATACAAGGTGCTAATTTCAATGAGCAAATCTCTATAGAAATGAACACAATTATTCAACATAAAAAAATAAGTAGGATGTATGTAGGTCAACCGTATTTGAAAATGTTTGCACAAGAAAATGAAATCATGCCAAGTGTAGAATACGAGTAAGTGTACAAAAGTATGCTGTTGAAAAGAAACTGTGTAAGTCGGTAACGTAATGATTATTTGAAAATTTTCAGACATTCGACACATTGTTCTCTCAATCAGGGTGTTTTTCAGATTAAGGTATACTCCAACAAGACTGTTTAAAATGTGTGACAACATTTATTGAAAAATCGTTCAGAAAACACTTATGAATAAAAATATGAAGAAAATACAGGTGCCTACTCAATGCTTGCTCATTTATTGCATTCCGTAATGTGTACTTAAGACGCAGATATATGCCAGAGACCTTGAGTGGTTAGCTTGCGCGTTCTGTACTGAGCTCACGCAACGGGTCGTACGTTCAGCCAGTAATAGGACTCGCTCATCAAGGAGCTCTGTCCCCAATTTGAAGCATTATTAATTTATTAAACACACAACAAAAGGTATCTTAATAAAACGCGTATACTAAAATATCAATAATTAAATTATCTTTAAATTGGTGAAGGTTTCAGAAAATTCGCTGGGTAGATTTTGCGCCATTCTCAGTTTTTTTTTCCGCGTTAGACATAACTTTACAAATTAATTTCACTATGTAATATAAACATAATCTAAAATATTTACATATTAAGTTATTGAGAAAATGCTCATAATTAACATATATTTCTTTCAAATCATTAACACTACTCGTTTAGACGTGATCTTCAGTATAAAATCATTAAAAGTCGGTTATCGTCGCTTAAAGCGGTAACTTTAAATAAGTAATACGAGCTCGTTATGTCAGGCAGAATAAAATAGTAGGAAGCGGAAGCTTTTTCTAGCTTTTACTTTTTACTTATCATGTAATTAGTTTCTAGTAGTTAATTTTATATGATATGATTATAAATGGTAAGAACGCAAAACCTACATAACCTGAAACACAGGATAACCTAGTTCAGGCACATAACACAATAGAATTTTACGTAGATTTAAGCTTTGTATTTAGTATTTTACCTTTTTACCTGAATAATCTTTTATTAATATTATTTATATTATTATTATTATAAGGATCCTAATAATCTAAGCAGTTGTTGAACGATTCATAGCGTGCAATATAGATATGTTTATAGCTCATAGGTTAAAGAAACCTTTATTTAAATTCCCACCCGTTAAAAGTACTTAACTGGCATGGAATGTCGCAATGCCAAAATCCCACAGGCTTACTAAGTCAACTCTGTTGAACAAAAAAAAAATACAATATGTTCACGGCGCTTTGTCCTTTTATTCATATTTAATCTCCAAAGCGTCTACAAAAAACAATGATTTCACGGTACAGCATTAACGCATGTAGGCATAACAGAGAGCCGAACCAACCCAAAGCAAATACAAGACCATATATTAAAATGTTGTCAATCCTATTTACTGACATTTTACTCTGTGTTTATCTTATAAATCTATTGTGTGCATGGCGGTCGAAATTATGGGATTTTGTGTCAATATTGACGCGAGTCGGGTTTGTCGGTCGTTGCATTTAACACATCCCACCGGTACCTACAGATAAACGCTTGGAACTTGTAGTGCATGGGAACAATGATAGATGGCGCTATGCGGACCGCGTTCAACCGCTACGCTCGTAGCTTTCAGTATTGTACGCGCTGTATTGTAATACAATTAGTCCTTCGGTTGTACACACCTCAAGCTTTCTGACTTTTTAATATACTTTTTTTGCCATTTATTAGATATTGGTGCTCTTTTGAATACTAGATATGCACCTAATTAGGTACCAGTCCGTTGTCATGTGCATAAAAAGCAGGTTGGCTGTGATAAAGTTTTAGGTTAGGTATCATTCGCGTATTATAGGAAGGAAATATTGTATTTTAGGTCTCCATTTGGCGTCACCCGATGAACCAACTGACCGGTTCCAGTACCCAAGTTATTGTGGAATTCGATTTAAGCTCTCGACACAGAGTTAATTCAATTCATAATTTAAATAGTTTGTTTTACATTTTCGTTTTCGGATTTTTAGTACTTACTCAGCAGCAAGACACGCTAATTATAAAAAATATTCATATTTTAGGTACTAAATCATTAAGGTATAGTGTTAGTAACTAAGGCAATATTTTACGGCCATTCATTGTGAGTAGGTAAGGCTTACGATATCTGTGGCAATATCCTGTCAAAGTCTATCAAACGTTAACTGAAATATACTGAAAGCATGTGGGTAGGTACATTCTTTTGAATATGTTGTACATTATATTTAGGTATACATGCTAGGCATACGTAGACGTAGATATACGTAGTATATTCATTTTGTTCTGGCGTTATCTGTGAAGCATCTTCACCTTAGGTCATTTGCCAACGTTAACAATTGTGAGACTCAATCTAAACTTCTCAAATAAATATTATAAATTTATGATAATTAAAGTAGACACATCATTTTCTTTTTACTTTAAATCTAAACAATACAATAGTAATATTTAAAAAAAAGAAACAAAACGCGTAGTAGTAGATTATATTTTACTTAGGTACCCATTTTATTAAATTACTGCCGTTGACATTATTTTAGAAAATCAACATGTTTTTCTTTTCAGAGGCAACTCTACAGTAGGTATTATTAGTTTATCTTCAGAAGCAGTATTACACCGCGCATCATCTGGAGTTTTTTTATTAATCCGTTGTCACAAAAATGCTCGATCAAATTATCCCCAGAACGCGGAATATTTAAAAAGGTAAATTAAACGTCTCGTTCCTCGAACAAAGAGTTATTCGGTAAAGCGTGTCGGCATACGTAAGGCGCGCCGGGATGTCATTAGCGAAAGCTCGGCCTTTCTAATGCCTAACTGCGCACCGCCTCCCATTGTCGCGGCAATAATGAGCAACTAACGATTTAAGCCCCTGCTTTCCGTTTATTATGGACTAAAATGCAGAGATTTCGATGAAAATAATAATCTGACGCAACACGAAATAAAGATTTTCTGTGAAAAAAGACACATAGCTTTGTCGTGATTGCAGTCATTAAAATGTTTGATACGAAAGTTAGTTTTATTACTCAGGTTTTTTATGTTTTGTGGGTAGTCTGGACTGCTGGAAGCTTTTTTTTACCAAATCTCCAGCTGACCAACAAAATGTATGTTAGGAGCATTAATAATGTCCTCCCGACCGAATTTCCGTCATGGCGACCAATATCAACGGAGATTAGCCACTTGGCTAATCTCCGTTGAGATTGGCGCAGAAACAGGTGAAATACTTTATTAATAATCGAGTACATCATACATATCAATTTTAACGGTGATCCCCAAACTAGACGTGAGTCTGTATCTTGGGAATCAGAGTTGTACATTTTCATGTTATCCAAAAAGATCGTACTTATACGGTGATTATTAACAAAATCAAACTAAAAGTTAAGTTAATTAATTAAAGTTAATTAAACAAGAAAAGGTGCTCTAATAATAATCCGACCGTACCGGGAAGAGGTCAGGCGCAGGACCAACGTCTTAACGAGCTTTCCGAAGCATGGGGATTGGGGGTGTCACACCACCAACTTCTACTAAAAAAATTCTAATGAAAAACCAAATAACACTCTGCCCGACTTGGGAATGCTATCCAGGACTTCGTGCTTATGACCTCAAGACCAACGAGGCAGCTAAGAGCGTTAGGCTGGTTTTAATTACGAGTAGTGCAATTCGTATAAACGTGCTTCTTCTGATTCCAACTTTAAAAGCTGTTTGTTATCAAACAGATTGCATTGGTATCGCAAGCCGAAGTTCTCATAGCAAATTCATTCCATTGCAGGCGAAAAATCATTTTTACGGTAAGAGTTTGAAGAAAGTGTGCTTTTGGTTGTTTCGGCTTGCCTTATTTTCTCCAATATAATTATTATAGATTTTTCTTTAATGCACATTGGCCCTATTAGTCCAATAACTCTTAGTACAAGCAGTTTTCAGATTTATAAAGGAATACTACCTATACAAATCTGAAAACATCTTCTGAAAAATTAAGCAGGTTGGGTTTGGCTAGCCTAGGCTTTGACAACAAAAAAAAGATAATGTTGGTACTCAGCCATCACGTTTGTTTAACAAATATAAGACACTTTTAGGATGTATCTGAGGTTTACTTCCTGCGGTGGCTCAAAAGACAAACGAAATCCCACCTCGTGTTTATATTCGTGTGATTTATCAACGCTTGCGGATCAGTGCCGTCAAGCTTTTAGATGATCCCATAATTAAACATAGGATTCTCTGTTTACTTTACGCTATTGCTTTCAAAGTATTCGATGCGTTCGATATGTTTAAACAGTAGAACGTTATTCCGGTTTTCAATAAATCTAAAACTTGTGGAATACCGTATAGATTTGTTTTTAAATAAGCGTTTTTATCAAAATCAGTTCAGAAAATGTTCAAAGCCTAGGCTAGCCAAACCCAACCTTCTTAATTTTTCAGAAGAAGTTTTCAGATTTGTAAAGGTAGTATTCCTTTACAAATCTGAAAACTTCTTGTACTAAGAGTTAGTAAAATTCATGAAAACCTACCCAAAAAAAAAACTGTACAGATTGACTGTTGCCTATTCTGCGGCCAACAGAGACTTCAGTGTGGCAGATACATTTTAATCTGACGAGCGCCATAGATTCTACTGAATCCAATTGGAAACCGATAGTGTAAGGTTGAGCCAGTTGTCAGTCTATCAGCCATCTGACTGTATGTGACGGCATCAACGACTTTGTATTACAATCGTAGTGTATATTGCGTATGCCTCCATCGATACCCATGGTAGCCATATAGCCACAGCGCAAATAATTTAAAGAACGTTCTTTATTTTAATTAAATTAATTTTATTTTTAATTATTCGAATTAATTTTAATTATTATATTCTTCTTCACTACAGATTAATACATACACACAGAAAAACTCACGCTTTCTTCCCATGGGGGTAAATGATAAATGATTTTTATTGCTGTAAGTTAATATGTACAAACAATTTTATACGTCAATCATATTTTAAAAATAGATGAGGTCGGCGTTTCCTATCTGACTACTCTGAGAAGAAAGGTCGAAATAAACTCAGAGGTCACAGTCTATTTTAACGTTCAGACATAATCTTGGTCAGATCATGTGAAGACCATGTAGATGGGTGTCTGAAGTGGTCTTTGATGAAAGAACCACACAGATTGAGTGGACTTGTTCAGTCAGTACACACATTTATCAAAATGGGCAGGCAGAAGCTATAGAATGCCCCGGCTACGCTGCTACATACTCAGATAAATATAATTAACAATTGTATACAGACTAATTTTTACCATTTCAAACCTAAGTTTCAGTAAAGTAATGTTTCTCTTGCTATACTTGTTCCTTATTCTTTACCTAATAGATACTAATTTTAATGTTGACTTCCTTCTACTAATTACATACTAGGGGTTACCAATGACAGAAACAATAAATTATAGTAAAAAATAATAGTTTCAAAAACTCGCTTTAATAGAAAACTAAACTAAAGAGTAGAAAATAATTTTAAATAAGATTGAAATAATAAAAGTGATAAACAATAAATTTATTTTATCGTAAAAAAGCGCTTGATGTCAATTCTTGTAAATATTTTATTGACAGATATTGGTAAAAGTAGAATCATTATGAAAATATCTTAAAAAAGCGGTCGCCGAGCAAGAAATTTAATTTTTTTGATTAAAAATAGAAAATCAACGGTCAATCAGTATTTCTATAAAAGTGTGTAAAACGTTTTTACAAAACCATTACAATTTCTGCATCGGAACTGAAAAAAATTGCATCGATATGGAGCGACGACTTCATTTGACACGAGAAGAGATGATGAGAGCCGTCGGAATGTTGCAAGCTGGTTCCAGGTAACGTACTGTGGCTGTCGCTCTGGGCACTACATAGAGGTCATAGGCCGCCTCTGGACACGCTATTGTATCACGGGCAGCGTGGCCGAGCGATATGGAGGACGATCTCGCATCACCACTTGCAGACAGGACCGGTACATCCAAAATACTGCTCGACGGAATCATACCATGACCCACATGGCAACGAGGCTCCACAGGTCTTCAGGCTTGCTGATAAGCGACTAAAACATCCGAAATCGTTTACGTGAAGTGGGTCTGCGTTCCCGAAGGCCGCTGAGAGTTCCACCTATAGCACCCCGCAATCGTAGGGCCCGTTTACAATGGGCTCGCGAACACAGAAATTGGGAGGAAGAAGACTGGCGTTGTGTTTACTTTTCCGATGAATCTCGTTTCGGTATGAGGCCGGATACAAGACGTAGGTACTCGAGTTTGGAGGACCGCTGGACGTCAAGAACGTTTCAAATTTTGTCAGGAAGTTCATTCATATGGAGAGGGAAAAATAATGATTTGGGCCGGTATTTGGATCGGTAGAAGAACCGATCTCATTTGGATCAGGGGCAACATCAATGCATGTTTGTGACGTGATCATCCCTTTGCGAAGCCGGTTGGGTGATTCGTTTCGACAAATGCACGACAATGCACGTCCACACACGGCTAGGAGGATATGCTCCAAAGAAGAGCTGTTTGGAGCCTTTTAGGGTCTACAAGAGGACCATCATCTTCAGATTTTTTAAAGGCGATCTTTCCAGCGAGTAAGACTGAAGCCACTGAGGTTACTTAAAGTAAAAAACCAGGTATTATGCCGCAACTTGGTAGGTGCGTGCAGTAGACTGTCAGAATCTTAGGTTTTCCGACTGCTTGTGGCACTACGTGTGTGCTTGTTAAGAATATAAATTGGATGATTGTTCTATAATTAAGGCTCTAAACGACACAATTAACGAGAAAAAATATTTACTCACTACAATAAGTAATCGAGTGGTTCACACACACACACCCGCAGTTCAAGTATGGCTCCTAAAGATACATGGAAAATAAAAGTAAAATTATTTTAATGCCAGACATAATCGTGATTAACAAATAAAATTAATTAACATTTACGATAACTTACAAAAGATTGCTAACAAAACTAAATCGGGTCGTGCCCATCAACAAACATATCAATTAAAACTTCAATCAACACCACAAATATATGCATGAGTTATATGAATCCGATAGTCTAGCTAGTTGATATTAAAATGTGTACAAATTGAAAGCTTAATTAAAACAAAACGAGTTATTTAGTGGCGGCAAATTGCCGTTGTGGCACTGTCATCGTTCTGTTTGACATCGATGCGCATTTACTGAGCCGGGTGCTTTATGAATGTTTGTGAATCACTCTGCTTTTGTAACGACTAGCCGAGCACAAACACCGGCTCGTGGTACACAAACGCGGGGCAGTATGCGTAACAGTATACATAGAAAGCCCTCGTAATGTTTGCCTTCGTGTGATTTATTGGCTTCGTCGGATTTAGAGGCACGCACTGGCGGGTTCCTAGTCTAGCGACTACGCGGTGTAACGTTACGTGACTATTAGATACATACACCGCTACTTGTGATATTGGGTCGCCAGCTCGTCATGAGTGATTTGTTCATCAAATATACTTGTGACTCGTCCACAGCTAAAGGGCAATGGTGTTGTAATAATGAGGGCTAGATTATGTGAATTTGAGTCTTTGATCACCTTTCATTTTACTTTGTATTTAAAAGAGGTGCCTACAAGGGTAGACATGGGACAAGGTAAATGCAGTTAAAATATCAAAGAAGGTCACCAAAATATGCTGCGACAGCGTACACAACTGGAACTGATTTGCATTGCGTCTAGCCATAGGTAGAATTTGATGTTAAGTATGTTAAGTGTAAGAATCAACAACAACCTAAAGCGCCAATACGCACCCATTGAAAGTGATTTCGGTGAGCGACGGTCGCCAACGGACAATGAAGAGGAGGGAACGCAGTGTCATCTGCTTTCAACATAATTAAAATCACTTTAAATAATGCCACTAAGCGCCCAACCCTGTCGAGGTTTTATTTTAAAAAGTGCTATTAGCATTAAATTTAGTTTTGCGGATGATTATGTCGCCCTCAGGCCCGGGAGCACATTAACTGCTCACAATTTTTGTGAATTATTGTTCCGACCGTACTCCCTCGCCTTTTATAACACGCTTATACCAATTTTAACTACTCGGGGTGTTAAGTTGTAAGGCGGAATTGTTTGAATTCAACGCAGAAGCTTAAATAGCATGAGCTGAGTACTATATATATATATAATTGAGAAATAACAAATTAATTTTTTACCCTATTATTTTAGTAACAAAGTGTTTGCATATTCGTATTAAATTAATTTGACAGCATTGAATCATGTATTATAAAATCGATTCCGTTGGCTTTTCCGGTTGATCAAACAATAATCGGACACGAAAATGAACAACCAAGTTGAGTACTTGGTTGTTCATTTTCGTGTCCGATTCAATTAATTGGAAGTTAACAAAATATTTTCAATATGTACGAGTACTATGAATACCTACTCAGTGAGATTTTAGGATAAATTACATGAGTTTCTATTCTCTTAAGTCATCGCGCATATTTAACGTCTAGTCGTCAACCAGGCGTTCACCCAACGTAAGCACGTGACCGGATTGGCTTAGCATAGCCGTAGGACAGCCGCGGCGATATTTAGGGTGGACGGGGACGCGGCGGGACGACGACGTCGTGCTTGCGGATAGGCATCACCAGGCTTACATTTCGGTGGAGGTTGGTTGATAGCAGCCTCTCCTAGGATCTTATTTTCAGTTGATGCTATATTTGACTCGCAAGCTCGTCGATACCGCCGCGCCGTAAGCTGCGATGACTGCTGTTTACGAGCCGAGGCGATGATTCTATGTATGCGTTGCAGTTTGGAGTTTCACGTGCAGTGCTTATACGTGTGCGTTGACCTTTACTGTGCTTACTAATAATCTAGTAGTAAATAGGTGAAAACGAGTTTAAAATCAGTGTACGAACGAGTCTTAAGAATAAAATATTAGCCTTAAGAATCGTAAAGCCCCAAAGAAACTACTACGATTAATGTCCTTTAATTGTAATACATTTTGTTTTTAATTAAAATTAAAAAGGACTGGTAAAAGCACAGACACAGCGCCACCTACACACAATGAGTACATAAGTACAAACGGAACATAAAGTTCGCTCAGAACACGCTTATCGGCTAAATCGGAGGCAAAGAATCGGAAAGAAAAACAATCGTCCGGGGTTGGATTCTTTTAATTTATCCATCGCAGTTTTAAATCGGTGTTAAGATTCAGCAGTCGTAACGTTTTTTCAATTATCGGCGTCGATCTCTACGCGGCTTTACGATAGCTACCGAGACTCGAACACGCCAAGCCTTGGTCCCCGTTAAAAGGAAAAAAAAAGTCTTCCTTAACTTACGCTTCGCTTGGAACACCAGCCAGTCAATGAGTTCGATTTTGTGTATAAAGACAAAGTTTAATTGTGTTCTCTTATCGCGACTACCTAATTGTTTCATTTTCACGCGCTTTCGAAAATCGGGGCCATTATACAATTGCTGTGTACAAGTGTTTTCTTTGTTAAATCCTCGTAAAAGTAAATAAAATCTGCATTTACGCTGACCAGCAGGCAACACATGGTGTGTGGCAGCTGCAAATGATTGCTATACCTAGTTGAAAAAGAACCTAGTCAAACTTCTCCCTAATTAAAATGATTAATTAAATATTCCTCTAAGATACAGTTCAATCATACGACGTCGACTCCATTTAGTTTTTTTTTTTTTAATGTGACGTAAAAGTGATTCCAATATCCTATTTACAGAATAAACAATTTCATTTCATTTCATAAATCACAGTATAAATAAATGCAGCCAAAACAACCAACTACTAAAAACACCCGATGACCTCAACAAGAAAGTTAGTTAATAGTTAAAATCTAAATTACAAGCTAAATAGCAATTAAACAATACCAAATAACGTGATATTATTACACATTATAAAGTTGAACCACCACAATAGAGTCATAAAAACGGTACCTTCTTTCGTATAAACATAAATATGAGTAGTAAAACCTGACCACGGTTCGTGGCTTTTATACCGGAGCACTATCTATAATTAAACAATGGGCCTGACCCACGCCCTTCCATTACAACCCAACGGCGACGTTTAACACATTCAGATAATCTCACTAAATCGCCATAATCTCAACTCGGGACGAAACTTAATTCAATTCCACGTTAATTTACTTATTTGAAAACGAGAGCACCCGCGATACAGAGTTATCAGGGACGGACCCCTCGGGAATTAGGGCTTGGTGGATGATCAGGATAATCTTTTTACGAATAAATCACGTTATGAACCTTGTTGCTGCTATGATATAAACACTCCGTGTGTCTTTTGTTATTATCTATTTGGCAGTTTAACTTTACAAGCCGTGCTTGATCGGATTTCCCATAGGCAAAAATTACGAACTTCCATATTAAATTTCATCTCCCATTTAACCCCTTTAGGGGATGGATATTAATTTTTAGGGTTCAGTATCCTAAAAGGAAAAAAAATAGAGCCTTTAAAGGATCACTGGTTTGTCTGTCCGTCCGTCTGTCACAGCCAGTTCGCTCCGAATCCACTGAACCGATTAAGTTGAAACTTGGTACACATATGAATTTCTGTGCGAAATTGAAATACGGCCGTGTAACGTAAATAAATGTATTTTTTTTAATATGGGGGCTTATTTGAGGGGGATACTAGAAACAAAAAAAGTTTGCAAATGGTACCATGTGACATATCAAATGGAAGGGCTTGATGTAAGGATTTCAAATATATGTTTTTAATAATTTTAAATTAATTACTTTTAAAGTTATTTAAGAAAATCGATCAAAACTGATCATTCCCAAATTTGGCCATGCCCCCTTATCTCCGATACTACTGAGCCTATTTTTTTTTTAAATATACAGATATCAGGAAAACCTGTGAGAAGTCTATGGTCTTAAAATAACATGGTAAATCACTCAATATTGTGCTTATAAACTTACATTTGCAGTTGGAATGTATGATGGGAACATGTTTTTCAACTACAATGGTGGTGGTAGTTTTTGGGATAAATTCATCCCAACTACGGAACAATTCACTGTTCCAACACGCACTTGGCCGGTTTTTGTTATTAGGAACACATACAATTCATGCATCTAAACCCAGCGATTAAATGCCAATTTCACCACTGAAACTGAAGCGACCAGCACATCTAAACTGCGTTCAAGAACTGTCAGTGTCAATATTCCACAACAATGATGACACTGACAAATCTTGAACGCGGTTTAGAAATGCTGATCACGAGTGACATTGGTGAAATATGCACTTACGACTGTTCGTTGTATGTCAGTAATTGTACGAATTAAATTTTGATTACCTAAGTAGGACGGTGTAGATAGGCTAATCATATTTTTTTTTTCATTTAAATATTAGCCTAATACCTTTTTTTTTTCTTTTAGAGAAGAAGGGTTCAAATGTGAATTACTTTAATATTGTGTAAGTTAGATCCTTATAGTAATAAGACTATGTACATGCTCGTTTTTGTGAAACTCCTGACACCCAAACTAACTATCCTGTATCTCAGGTATCAGCGTTCCTTCCTGCCTGGCATATTGTGAAGCCAAACTTATTGTTTACTTGTTTGAGAGCTTATAAATATGTTATTTAAATTATTGAAGGTTATTATTCGGGTAGTTACACATTTGTGGACCATTATCACGGCAGTAGTAGGTGGCTAGATCACTGTGTGGTCTCCCTGTCAGCTTGGGAAACCATTGTAAATGTAGGTATATTAGAGGACGTATATGTGTCTGACCATCTTCCTATATATATCGAATGTGATCTAGATGCGATTAGGCCGAAGCTATGTAATTCTAATATGCCTAGGAATGCAGTTCTCTGGGGGTCTAGAGATGAATCGCAAATCAGTGAATATCATGACTTATGTCAGGAAGGTTTGCGAACCATTGATTTTCCTTTCGAGTTCACTGACTGTAGTTACGGGACATGTAACCTAAGTGCCCACAAATTAATAATAGACTCATTGTATGACCGGATTGTACAGGTCTTAAAAAAGGCGGCTATCCTAACCAAGGGTAGAAATAATGTTAAATGTCGAAAAAAGGTTCTGTGTGGCTGAAACAAACATGTAAGGGAAGCTCATTGGGATGCCAGGCTTAGGTTTAAGTCGTGGGTTATTCATAATCGACCACCGGTGGGCATAGTGTACGAGCAAATGCGCGAGTCTCGTAAAATTTTTAAAAGCAGGCTAAAGTGGTGTCAAAAGAATCAAGATCAATTGAAAATGGACGTAATAGCGAAGTGTCGAGCCACTAAAAACTTTTCCCAGTTTTGGAAAGCTACCAAAAAATTGGACGTTGGGCCTGGCCTCCCGGCGAGTGTGAGTGGCTTAAGCGATCCGAGCGAGGTCGCTAATATGTTTAGCAACCATTTTAGAGTTCGGTCGCCGATCAGTCCCCCTATTGCGATGGTTGGCGCGGCGTCCTGCAGCCAAGGAGAGGAGCCTCTGTTGCGTTTCCCAGCAAGTCAAGTTAGTGCTCTTATTAAAGGAATGACCAAAGGCAAATCTCCTGGGCATGACGGGCTCAGCGTCGAACACCTGAAATATGCGGGGGTGCACCTCCCGAGACTCCTGTCTCTGTTGTTTACTATGTGCATCAGTCATGCGTACCTTCCAGCTGACTTAATGAAAACCACAGTGGTGCCCATAGTTAAGAACAGGACCGGTGACATCTCGGATAAGGATAACTACCGCCCGATCTCCCTCGCGACCGTGATAGCAAAGGTGCTGGACGGTTTGTTTGATTCTTGCTTGCAAAAGTATCTAAAACTACATGATGCGCAGTTTGGGTTTCGGCCCGGACTATCTACTGAGAGCGCAATCTTAAGTCTCAAACATACTGTCCAGTACTACACAGATCGTAAGACACGGTGTATGCCTGTTTTCTGGATCTCTCCAAGGCCTTTGACCTCGTGTCTTACGAGGTGCTTTGGAGGAAACTAGGGGATAGTGGTATACCGGTGGAGATGTTGAACATCTTTAAATATTGGTACAATAACCAGACGAACTGTGTAAAATGGTCGGGCACTCTGTCCGATTCGTACAGGCTGGAGTGCGGCGTGAGGCAGGGGGGGTTATCATCTCCAAAGCTCTTCAGCCTGTATGTAAACGATCTCATAGTGGAACTCAGCAGCATGCGTGTCGGATGCCGGGTGGGTGGTATTAGTGTTAATAATATCAGCTACGCGGACGACATGGTGCTGCTGAGTCCCACTGTGGGGGCGCTCGGGAAGATGCTGAAAGTTTGTGAAGCCTATGCCGTCACACGGACTTATTTACAATGTAAATAAAAGTCAGTACATGATCTTTAAGGCCGCTGGTAGGTGCCCTGAAACTGTTCCACCCATTACTTTAAATGGTATTAACTTAGATAGGGTGTCGCAGTTTAAGTATCTTGGACATTACCTTGCCGACGACCTTAATGATGATTCTGACATAGAGAGGGAGCGCAGGGCGCTGTCAGTGCGTGGCAACATGCTGACCCGTAGATTCGCCCGCTGTACGGACCAAGTCAAGATCACGCTATTCAAAGCGTATTGTCAGGGTCTGTACACGGGGGGTCTATGGGTTAGTTATAGCAAAAAATCCCTGGACACACTGCGCGTCCAATACAATAACATTTTCAGGATGATGTTGGGACTTCCTCGTTTCTGCAGTGCCTCCGAGATGTTCGCGCAGGCTCATACTGACGATTTTCATGCCGTCATGCGGAAAAAAGTCGTGTCACTTATGAGGAGGGTGCGGGGGAGTCACAACAGCATCCTGAAAACGATAGCTGAAGATGTACGTGCGCCTGTGTTGAGACATTTCGTTCGTCTGGTATCTGTTAGGGAGGTGTCTCCCTATGGGTTATCTTGACGGGGCGGGGTGTCTCAGCACAGGGGCATTTGCATTTGTATATAGAATTACTTGTTTAAATATGAGGATTGCTGTCCTTTTTAATTGTTTTTATGTACTAACAATAGTTGTCTAAGTTTTTGTATACTAACATTTGGATCGAGTTGTCCCAAAAATAAATAAATTTGAATTTGAATTTGAATTATTAAAAAAAAAAAAACAAAAAAATTAATAAATAAATAATTTTTTTTTTTTGATGCTAACAATTGAGATTTAATATCTACTTTATATTACCCATTCTAAAAAAAACCGGTCAAGAGCGAGTCGGACTCGCGCACCGAGTGTTCCGTACGTATATATGATGTTGATGATTTCTGAAAAACTGCTATTTAGAGGCATCGTTTTATTTTTCCTGTAATCTTTACATACACTTCTATAACATAGAATAATTTCAGATTTTTATCTATGCAAACTTCGGAGATAAGAGGGGGGAACGGTATTTTTTTTTTTTAATTTTTCGTCAAAAGTCGGAAACTATGCTGCCTAAAAAAAAATGTTTGAGGATGTGCAAACAGCGTTCTTTCATATGTTACCCCACATGCCCTAGTAAATTAAATTACTTCAAATTTTTAAGAACCCCTTTTAGTCCCTTTTGCAAAAAAAAATTTTTTTTTTAATTTCTTTCTTGTTTGCAAAATACTTGGGCAAAAGTCATCTAAAACTGTTCTAAATTTTAAGTTGATAGCATTATTAGTCCTTGAAATATCCAGGTGTGACAGACAGACCTAGTCTCACCATAAAGGTTCTTTTTTACCATTTTGGTATGGAACCCTAAAAAGTAGACACGCTGTGATGTTTTCCCCATCGGAAAAAAATACAAACTTTTAACCCCTATTTAAATTAAACCATTTAGCGGATGAATTTATTGATTCAATTCGGGAAAGCAAACAGTTACACAAATATTTTAATAAATAGGTAGTGATAAAAAAAGAGATTACATATATGTGTAGCTCACGGTGTTCTCCACATCTTAAATTCTACATAATTGCTATGGAACTACTTGCACACGAGTGAATCTTAAAGGTTAAAATCTAAACAAAATCCTTAAATGAAAAGAAAAAAAAACATATTATCATTTTAAACAATAATAAAGAAATTATCAAAATTACAGTTCTTGTTTTAAAAATCTGAGTCACTAATTAAACTAAAACAAAAACCCTTCCTTAGTTTACTCTTGTGTATAATTTGAAACTTCTAGACCCAACGGTTTTATGGCTGTGCGTTGTCTGTCAGTGAATTTAAGTTATTTATTTAGTAGAAGATGGTTGCAGGCGTCACAGTCGCGGCCAAACGTATCGCAGTACGAGGAGAAATGTGTTTTACATTCATTTCAGTGGTTGCGGTCATGACAGTACCTCCCTACCAGCACGCGTTGTATGGCCACCATAGAAACTGGTTTTGTCGACGGAAGTATAGACAAAATGACAGATTGTAGAAAGATTTCTACCGTCTTAAGCATGGTGATATTAAAACTGAAGAGAGGAAATGTTTCTATTCTTCAGTCGACAAAAGTCTACATGACAATAATTTTTTCTCTACTTTTCATACTTGGGGGTCGAAACACTTCTTCTCAACAAGTGTTAAATAGTCTACATCATATTTATTTATTTACACTTACATTTGTTTATATATATTATATTGGACCTAGACAAGAATCTATATTGATTTTGAAAACTCAATTCAATATTTTCACCGTCCAAACTTCTCATAGCACAATCTGGTCAGTGGATCGCTTTAGGGGCAGAGTTGTAGGAGTTGGAGTATACGCTTAGGTGCACTATGAGCAGCAAATAAATAAAAATAAAAAATTAGGAAAAATGGAAATCAAATGGTTTAGTCGAAAATCATTTCCGGGAGGCCTCACACGGCGTGGCATACGCTGGCAGAGTGTGCCGCTTGGGAGGAGCCACGCCGTGCCCTCATCTCAGGAGTAGGCAGTGACCTGTCGCTGCCGGCCGTGGTTGAGTCGATGGTCGGCAGCGAGTAGTCCTGGGACGCGGTGGTATCCTTCTGCGAAACGTGTTGCAGAAGGAGGCTGTGGAAAGGGAGCGGGAGATCTCGTCCGCTCACCCGGCCCGCAGCAGGCGCACTGGACTTCAGCGGAGGGCAGACAATGCCCTCTTCCAGCCCCCCTAAATGGGTCCAGGGACGGCGGACTTGGGGACGTCCGCCGCCCCCTATCACACTGGACCCGAGGTGGCGGCGCGTAGTGTTCCATGCGCGCCCCTGTCAACTTGAGGTGGCCTGCAGAGGCGGGCCGGCACTAGTCGGGGATTGCGGAAGTAATAACAGATCCCAAGAACCCCGGTGCAAGTGTGGGAAGGGAACACTGGGGTTGTTTTTAGTCAGTAAGAGTCAGACAGCCCCTCCCCGACATCCATGAGGAATTCCACTCCGTGAACATAAAAAAAAACGAAAACCATCAATGAGATAATGTAAAAAAAAACAACGAAAAATTTAAGAAAAACGGTATTTTTTCCTTAAGTTCATGTTGGAAAAAAACAGTATTTATTCTTTAAATTCATGTTGGGATGCTGCTTGCACACGAGGCGTCACAAAAAATGACCCGCCGGTAATATTTTTTGCCTAGGACACACTCGTTTTCGAGATATTATATTTTTTTTTCACTCAGTAAATAAAAATACGCTTTTTTTTGTTCGCTGGTTTTAATTAATTAAAACTTGGCGTTTGACACAATTTTTCTATAACGAAACGTAATATTATAACGCACGCGCGCGCGTAGCATAGGTTCTCCATCCTTTGAAAAGGGTGGTTTTGGAAAAAAAAACATTGACCATTATTATTGTCTTATCAAACCACGTGGACAAATAAATAACTATGTTGTAATAGCTGCTAAGTGACAGTTCTCCGGTTCGATTTTTTACTGATTCATGATGAGGTAACCTTACAGTTTTTGGGGGTGAGATGCATCATAATTGTTTTGAAAAATTAATCATTACGATCTTTATTATTTTGCTTAAGTAGTATTTGTGCCTAGTTTCAAGTTTCTAAACAGAAGAAATTACATTTTTCATTTAAAATGTATTCCTCCGACAGTATTGACGTTCGAAAATTCCTTTGTTACGTTTTCATTATTTTACTTGAAGATTATTTAAAATATCCTACCCTAACAACTTAACCCCTTGTCACCCAATTAGGGGTTTATTTTAAAATTATCCAAAACTAAGAAATACTAATACCAAGTTATTACTAGTCAAAATTATTAATACCAAGTTTCAAATGAATAGGACCGCGCGTTAAACATTTTCCGTACACCAAACCGTAGTTTTGAAATACTAATAAAATACAACTTTTTTATTCTCAGGTACTTACCTATACTTGCTAACTTTCAAGTTTATAAACCCAAGGAATAAGATTTTTTGTATAAACGAATTCCCTCTTTTCACCCCCTTAAATGTTGAATTTCGCAAAATATTTTCTAAGGCCCGTATTTATAGAACGTTACTCAGTACATACCTACTCAAGCATTACTTAAGACTAAATTTAACTAATCCAATGGCTTGAATCTAGTCTTAAGTAATGTGTGTACTGAGTAACGTTCTATAAATACGGGCCTTAGGGCCTGTGCACACCACGTTTTTTAAACGCACCGTTGACGCGCGTTTTAGCAACGTGCGTCGACGGCGCGCTTTTATCCTACAGAATAGACTGACTTGCGTGCGTATCGCGTCTGTATCGCAACAAACGCGCGTCGACGGCGCGTTTTAAAACGAGTTTTGTTTCGAGCTCAACTACTGTCCAAAATGCATGCTTCTATACTTTGTAACTCTTGGGGTCAAGACAAACTAATGGTAAGTACTGCACTTGTTTAAAACCAATCAAGCCGTGTAGGCTTTAATTATTAAAAACAAAAGTTAGTAAAAGTTACAGGAACTACGTATTTTTTTCTTAATTTTAAGCCAAATTTCGGCTTGATGGCATCGACCACAACTCTCATTACCCTGGGGCCGGGACAATAAAGCATGTTTTTTTATAAGTATTGGGCTTTTTGCACTGCCAAATACAGTTACCGAGTAATTTTCATACTTTACAAATCCATATCCTTATACTTCACGTCTTCTTATGCGTACGGTAATGGAATCTACCTCCTTGCTTACTCTTTCGAGGGTCAGCACCTTAAACATGCAGTACTTTCTTCTTTTGACCTCTTGACTATGAATTTGACTAGTTATGGGAATTTTTTTTTTCTATCGGGTTCCTTCTTTTATCATGAAGTGTATTAAGTAGTCCCTCCCTGTAAGAGAGAAAAATATATTTATATTAATTATACCAGTGATATTTTTCCTTTTAAATATTCGCATTACTTAAACATGAAAATCAATCATAGTGTTCATCATTTATTAAATCTAGCTTAAGATTAAGGATAAGCTATGTAGGTGGGCGCAACTTGACGTTTATCATAAACATCTATTAATAATGCGTCATTCAGATTTTTAGTAAGTTTAATGGTATACCACAGAACGGATTTTAAACGGACAGGGGAATTATTATCACTACTTTATTCGGTAGCTTTACTAAATAATGTAACTAATAGAACGATGCCAGATAATAATTTTATAAGTTTGTGCACACAGAAATGATAAATCTCATTATTTAAATCAGTACGACAGATAGGCAAGAAGCTGGGGCGAGGTGGTGTCGCCGTGTATTTTTAGGTTACTTCAGATCGGTCGGGCCGCAGGCGCAGATACGTCGCTATGTCGCCGGCCGCCGCAAACGCCGCTTGACATTAACAAATTACATCGGCTGTCAACTTTCTGAAACAATATACCAGTTGGCGTTTAACTTATCTTGAAACTTTTCGTCTCGTGTAGATAAAATGTTGTAATACTAAAATGTCATTATGCTTGGCTGAGAGGCCAGAACTCGTAAGTCACACAGGAGATAATATTTCATTGGGCGCGGTACGGCCCCCGCCTCGATCGACGCTATCGTTTCAGTTAGTATCGCAGTTACCGAAGCGATTTGTTATGTTATCTCCGTTACTTTGTTTGAGGTTGATAGGTCAACTTTAAGGTATCGTTCACGAAATCAATGTAGGTAACTTGAACAGGCATTTGGTATTAGCTTTTTAGATTAACATAATTTCTCAAACATGCAGTTTTGACACCCAATGACCCAAAACGGGCAGTCAAGTGTACCGAGTTTCTGCAAATCCAAATAACATTCGCAAAAAATATAAATATGACATAAATTTATATTCTATATTCGTGTGTACCTGCACCAGTTACCGCCAGCTATTAAGCAATTAAATGGAAATAACTTTAAAACAAAAAAAAAAGTTAATTGATATGTATTTTATAATCTGCTTGTGTTTTTTAAGAAAAAAATATTTGTTATTTGTTTGTAATTTATTTGAATGTTATTTTGCCTTGTAATACTATTGTTTATCGGACATGCGTAGACTGTTGAGCCTAATAAAAATAAATTTAAAATAAACCTATATAATAACTGATGTACACAGTTATGCAATAAATATATCGTTATTTTTTTTTGTAATTATTGCCAGTTATATTTTTTACGAGTTTTTTAACGTAAAATACCCTACGACGATGATGTTTAAAAAAAATGATCTATTAGAATGACACAAACAAAATTAGTAAACACATACAATTCTTCTCATCTTTCGTGCAGAGGACATTAACATTGAGGACATTGTGTATGATTTGCTTGCCCATAGCCCTTTAGTAGTTTATTTACTAATATCTCTGTTTGACAAGAATCGAGTAAGTATTTAAAGAGACTTACCAAGATGCAGATCCATCTGTAAGAATAGTCATCCATCCATCGATTGATTCAATTCAATACTGTTTATTTTTAAATACTTCAAAGTTAGAGGTCACTGCTAATTTTAAAACACGCCGCAAATTCTAAGTATAAATACAGTTTGCTTAGATCGACTCCTTATTCAGACATAATCAGATGTTTACACATGCGGGGTACATAATTAGCCGCCATTCGAGATAGCAAATACTTAATTAAACGTTCAGTTGTTACCGCTAAGCAGTGTGCCCTGTGCTCTATTTACCGCATGCAAATGTATTTGTAAGCAAAAATATCGTCATACGGATACGCACTCAGATTTACCATTGTAGGGAAAGGTCAATAAACAAGAGATTGGTCACGGAATTCAAAATATCAACATTTTAAGTAGTTCTGTTTGACGTGAATAATTTTGAACGGGATTAAACTTACCAATCTGACAGAAGTCTACGTAAGATAGCATCGCGGACATTTCGACTTTTTACAGTAACATATTACCTTTTTAGACAAACGGTACAAGTCAGCCCACGTTCTTTGACAATCGGTGGGCCCCGACTTAAAAAACTAATCACACGACTTTTTTATTACTGTTTGGGAGTGAGGCTAGAAGTGATTTGTCCAGGGCAATCTATCATTCAAGCACTATGGGAATAATTAGTGTCAGCGAGCGCATCCGGACGGAGTGCGCGCCAACAATGAGCCGCGTGACGCACCATTCAAACAAACCATTAATAATTTTGAATGCTAGTTTTTCTAAGACGGATTCACTCTTGTAAATAAATGGTACAGCGGATTCTTAACTACCTACTTACGGAGACATTTTTTACGGCGACGAGCCGTTAGGCGGTTAATGTTGCCGCCGTGGTTGAGAAACTATGACTTGGATGGACTATGAAGAACGTGTTCAAAGCCAAAGCGCGAAAGCTAATTGAACGTTTAAAAACGATTTAACGATTTAAAGTCGTATTAATACGGCATCTCGAAAAATTATTATGATTATATCGCCCGAATACTTTTGTTTGTATGTACACGAAAAATTTATAAATGGTTGAGGGAACGCAAACGGTCACGGTCCCACACCACGTTTTGTAGGAACCAAAACCGGTGTGAACGACCTTTGTTTCGTTCCAAGATATGTTTTAATACGCATTTTATTAAAGCTCGTATTGTTTAGGCTGTGGCGGAATTGAATACATTAAGCTTGTCGTCAGAAGCATTTGATACAGCTACTCCTAATTAAATACATTAATATTGTGAGTTGGCATGTTCCGTTGAATCATGCGCAGTAGGATTCCTTTTTATTTGGTGCGCTTAGCTATGTTTCAATTGCAATGTATTCTAATTGTTGGCGTTCGATGGTAACATTGTCTAGTGTAGGTACATACCTACACTAGTAGTGTAGCAGATCTCGTAAGGACCTATGTCATAAAAAGGATAACAATCTTAAAATTTTGTTTAGTACTGTTCTTTGCAAATCACGTCTAAGTTCTGTTATAATTGCACATAAAACAGAGTTAACTGTATCGGGGGGTGCGAGGACAATGACATTTTAAATCTAACTTCCGGAGTGAAAATTGGTAGTGACCCAGGAACACGCTTTTGTATAGCAAATAAAAATTAACAAGACGCTGTTCACACGTCATTTAACTGAGACAAAAAAATTACACGTCTAAATTCGTTTATCCAGCATAACAATTTATGCTAATTAAATTAGTGCGCACTGGTCAAGTAATAGATAATTCATTGTCGAGAGGGTTCCCTATATTAAGTTATTGTGTAAAATAAGTTGGATTTAAGTTTTTTGTTAATCAGCGAGTAAATAAGTTGAGTAGTGATTTATTTTCTAAAGTAGGTTTACATTTGTGAGAGACTGTAGTATAATAAAATGAACCAAGGGATTTTGATTAAAAGTCAGTACATCAAGCACGGTGTTACAAGTTACATTAACAAAATAGACCAGTAACTTTCTAAGTACCTACTGAAATTTTATCCTGTCACGGTAATTGCTGATCAAATCGTGGAATGAATCGGTGAATAATCTTATATATAAAATTCTCGTGTCACAATGTTAGTTATCATACTCCTCCGAAACGGCTTGACCGATTTTTATGAAATTTTATATGCATATTCAGTAGGTCTGGGAATCGGCTACTATCTATTTTTTATACCCCTAAGTGATCGAGACATACACGGGTGAAACCGCGGGGCGCAGCTAGTAATATATATAATTAATAATATTAACAAAAGAAAACCATCCCCAGTCTGCCTAGCCTTTTTCAACTGTAACTGGACACACTGGACTGTGTAGCTGCATACGAGTATTCATGGAGCGACTGCCTATCTGAACTCCACAACCCAATTCCCCAAACTCAATTCAATTCCTATTGGGTAAAACGTTAACCCTTGGTAAGACATGGTTATCAGACTTTGGGCTTCTAACTACGCGTACCGATGGTCAAAGATCTACGAATGACAGCCGAGACCAAAGACTTAACGTGCTTTCCGAGGCACGGAGGGGTCTCGATATGTAATGGATGGTCTCCCATCCACGAACCGACTGCGGCAGGCGTAGCTTAACCTTCTATGGACCCGTGTGGCTGTTATTAATTAGCTACAAGGCCCGCTATCTAATCCTAGTACCTGCTAGGTACATACCTAATACTTATTTCTCCCTCTTATTTTTCTTTTTGTTATTTTTGTATTTTTACTTATTTAATTTGTATTTTATGGTGTTCATAATAAAGAGTATTCTATTCTATTCAATTTCTTTATTTAATTTTAAAACATGTTTACTTAACTTGCAGAACCCTAAATGTACCTACAAGAATAACAATGGCGATTAACCTCCTCTAAGATATTTTGTGAATGGGCCTTCACTTTGTGTAATAAAGAACTCGTTCATAATTAGCGCTGTATATTAAATATAATGTCTAAAACGTGATAATAAGGAAGTAATGTAAGCAAGATCGTTATAATAAAAATAAAGATTTCTTTATGTGTACGACTAAATGAGTGAACGTCGTCATATTAATTGCTTTACAGCAGCTGTTAACGTGTATGAAATACAGCTAGCTTCACGGTAGGGGGCCGTGGTATTATCTGAGTCTAACTGGAGCAAGTTATACCTAAACTGCTTTTAAGATGAATGCTCTGAAACCGATAATTACGCATCATAATCAGCTATAGCAACGTTTGTCGGTGTGATCAACATCAACAATCCAGTCGCTCGCTAGAAGGGTTATTAATAAAATGTTATTCCTTCTTTGAGACTGAATATCAAAGCAATGAAATCCGGGCAGATTTTTCGGTATCATCGGCGCGATTACACAGAAGACGCGACTCCGTCGACAGATTTAACGAGTCGGCCAAACAACGTCCTCACAGATATCTTTCACCTGAATATTTAGCTCTTTGAGTAAAAATAAATCTTTCCGTTTCTCGGAATAACAACAGTGTCAAGTCAACTCGCTTTAGAGCAAAGATTATATTTGTCATCGACGATCGCATTAAGCTCGTTTACGGGGTGTCGCGGACGCGGTAAACGATTTAGTCGGAATAGCCGCCGGAGGCTCCCACACACGGAACAGATGTTTTGTCAGCGCACCACCTTTCCACTACAAATACTCTCTCTTTTAGCCCCGACAATTCAAAAATAAATAAAATAATAATATACTCTTCGAAGACGCCTGTCTACTATTTATAGAGCTGTCATTTCAGCTTAAAGACCTAATGAGCCGTTTCTAATATCGTGTGGTAGTTATCATTTGGTTTCCCTGTTTGTTCTCATAATTACCATCCACACTCTCTAAGCACTCACCGCTCATCATATAATTTTAAATACTTAAAAGGGTAAGTACCTATTCAAGTGTCAAGTTAGAAATATATTTTAAGGCTCGTGCAGACTGGCGCGACATCGCGGGAGTGACAAGCAGCGCGACCCTTGTAGTGCCCGCGACATCGCACCAGTCTGTACGAGCCTGTCTGTAAACACATTATAATTGTTTTAGTTGGAGGCAGCTAAACTTACCTTTAAATATATTAAGTTTTGTCATAAGAAGGCATATACACAATACCGACAAGTTTGGCCTTAATGGTCAAAGTGGGCTTAAATATGTTCAATATCTACCTAGGCACTCATTTTTAGTAGATAGTCGAGGCAACTGCTATCACAAATTTAAATCGCGGGCTACCGTATTGGAGAATCCTTTAAAATGAATCTCGCTGAAACGAGAAAGCTATCAAGGGCAACAACATACCGTCGGCGCCGACGACAGTGGTGGAGGATTTGAGAAATATTCCGGCATTAGTCCGCCGCACCACCTGGCCGTTCACACTCGACCTCCGGAATTTTTCGGTATTGCCGATGCAAAGTTTCTCGTTAATATGCAAATTAAGAATTATCTGCACAGAGGACGCGGGATTTAGGGTCACTTTCAAATAACGCAAAGTGCGCAGCTAAATGAAAATGTGAACTTCACGCCCTGATTGTACGCGGACCCGTTTAAAGATTTAGCATAATTACGAGATTTTATTTTGTTGTATATGTTTATCATGGTATACATATATTTACATATATTTACATATATTTACGCGTAAAATTCGTGGCGCACATAATGTAACTAACGAAGTAAAAATTTTAATAATGTGTTACAGTGCTTAGTTAATTCAAGCAAACTATAAAGAAAGACATAAAACTCTTTACTGCCTGCATTAGCTCATTAAGAAAACAACTATTCTTTTACTAAGTATGGGTGCCTGGCGAATCTTAAAACACATTCGTTCGTGTATAATTAGGTAACTGCCTAGATAATTATAATAATTTGAATTCAGTTATAATACGAAGGAGATAACGTTAGTGTGATAATCTCGAGATGGAGACCTGTTTCACAGTGGGTGGTTTTGTGAATGTTCAAATGAGCTGAGTATAACATTGTTTTACTTGCTACCACGACGAAGCTGTAAAACTTGGTAGGTATTAAAAAATAGATATGCAAAGGCGTCAGTAATTGATATATGTAGGTATAAATGCCCATAAATCATTACACCGCTGAAATAGTATAACAGTCGCGTAACAGTTGGTCACAATCGCGGGGCTGCAGCAAATTACCGCTTGACCACATAAAGACTCCGCAGCTATGCGATGGAGTGCCACCAGTCAATTAATTGCCATGCGTGCTGAAACAGATTTATCAAGAGCACTTCTGAGGATTCCCCAACTCCACCTACCGATCGGTTGTCTTTAATATTTACACCGCTCTGGTTTTAGATCAGCTGTTTCACTGCATCATCGTTCTGCAAAAAATACATCAATAAGCATACAAAAGGCACTGGTATCATGCAGAGAAACTCCTAATTGTTTTAATTA
Organism: Tiliacea aurago; assembly: GCA_948098905.1. Classification (NCBI taxonomy): domain Eukaryota; kingdom Metazoa; phylum Arthropoda; class Insecta; order Lepidoptera; family Noctuidae; genus Tiliacea; species Tiliacea aurago. The sequence continues at coordinate 23,325,741 of OX402576.1, forward strand.
TTGCGTACAAATTAAGTTGTATTTGAAATGGAAGAAAACATAATCCCGTGGTTTTAATTCATGAGCGCTCTAAATATGCCAACCGACTTGGCCAGCGCTGATTGAAGTCCCGCATTCATTTATATTGTAAATAAAACCTATTAAAAAAAGTCAACAATTGTTTATTTGAAATTCCAACAAAATAACATTTAGTCGGTATGACAAAACCAACGCTGGACAGGATTGTTGGCGGAATACTAATATGGCTTAAAGAAGAAATAAAGAATCGCATAATGTTGTGTCGTATTTGTAATATGGACATCGATAAATCATAGGGAACCGACCACAATCGTTCCGATGACATGGCATGCTTACAAAAAATAATACAAGCCATCATTCAGATGCCCCGTAGAATTGGGTGGGAGCTTAGTTCACCTTTAGGGTTGAAGTCAGTATTTATAATAAATCGCTATTACCATCCTATTTATTAAAAATATAACTATAAGTGTTTTTTCAGATCCATGCCTTTTAATTAATTGTTAGGTTGTAGTAGCCTTCAACTAAAAATATACCTACTTCCATTACAGTCACAGGAAACTAAAGTATGTAATGTGAACATTTCATTGTAATTATAATGATTATTAACATCAGAGCTTCAGACGATAACTAAAAGCAAGTTAAATTATGCATATTTCAGTCGAATCTTGTTTTGCCAACCTTAACAGATCACGATTCAGATACAAGCAAAATACGGTTTTATTCTGAATGTTAATATGAAGGCTTGTCCCTAATTTATTTATCTATTGTATTAACATTATAAGAAGGATGGAGTCCGTATTGATGATACGCTTAAAATCTAAGGATTAAAACTCACGCTTAGTCGGTTTAAAGAAATTAATAGGATCCAAATCGGTTATGATCATACAAGAAGAAAATCAATTTCTTGTTTTTTATTCTTGATGATCGCGGGAAGATACTGGAAACCAGGTGTTTATTGGTACTCGTGGTAATAAATAAATAAGTCGCAGGAACATTTTGTACAAATATGCCGTGTTATTCCACCTCACTCGAATTACTTGCATGAAATTGTACATATCCACGTGGGAGAAAGGTTTTAACGTATTTTAAAGTATGCATACATTCCCTTGACGATCCCGACTCATTGTTTGTGACCACAGAAAGAGCAAAACACCAACCAAGATGGAGATGTCCAATATTTTAGATGGCATAGCAGTCGCCGCTACGAAATCGAAATTCCTGCCTCAAGGATTCCCCTTGAGCTTGATGCTGAAAAACAGCTGTAATAATATGTTATTAGAGTCCTTATTCCTTTGAAATAAACCTTGTACAATGAGACTGTATCGCGACGTTCGAACAACGCTTTAGTAACCAGGTATGCAATAGATAACCATGTTTTATGCTAATCCTATAAACAGAAACATAACTTACAAATTTTCGAGAGCCTTGGTAAACGTTAAACTTAAATCACGAGGAAGTGGGCTTTATTACCAAGCACCTACGTCCAAGTGTGCACATAAAATTATGAGCAATCAACCCGTAGATTGTTATGTTGACTTTTGCCCGTCATCGGCTATTAAGATTTCTTTGTTATAGAAACATGTTGGACTATTTACACAACACGTTGCTCTGAGCGCCTTTGTAAAAATAATTCTTTTTTCCTTACGTTCTTGTCGGTCAGCATATATCGCTCTCACGAGTTTGAATGAAATCCTCAAGTCACTTAGTGCGATGCGACGTTAGAATTTGCTTTTAACATAATGAATCGTTTCGATAGCTTTATTATACAAACCGAATGACGGCGATATAGTCTGGTAAAGGTTTAACAAAGCAAGCATCTTGAGGTGACAATGATGCGTGATTGCCGCGTGAGAGTTTGTAACTGAATTATGAACTTAAATATCTACTTAATTTACTATGACTTCACTCCATACAGATGTTGATTGGCGTTGGGAAATTCTGAGCCAAATTTTGATATCTATCTAAGACTTTTAAAACAGAAGAAATAATAAAATATTTTTACACTAGGCAATTATATTTATGGGATTTATTGCCGCTACGTATTCCCGTAACGTGACTTTTGAGTATTCTCAGTTTCATTACCGTCGAGCGCATGATGCCCGCTACGCTTGCGATGGTTGGCCCGTGGATGGCCGACCATATTTACATACCAAAACCTCCGTGCCTCGGAAAGCACGTTAAGCTGTTGGTCCAGGCTGTCATTTGTAGATCTTTGACAGTTGTTACGGGTCGTCAGAAGCCCGAAAGTCGGTCAACCAGTTTAACCAAGGGCTATCTTGTTAGTAGTAAATACTCTCAACTAAAATGTTTAGACCTTTGTATCCAGCTTATGCATATGAAGTTTCATTAAAATCGGTTTAGTCATTTCGAAAAACAAGGGCTTGAAAGTTTGTATGAAATGCCGTTACATAACAGGACGTAAGTATGCTTTAGACTGGTCATCCTCTTATTTGACGTAACCTCACCCTGCTATTTTCATAACGGTCGTAAATTCCGTAAAATCAATCCTTCATGTTATCTGCTGAGTAATTCCTTGTCCTTTTTAAATCGCGTTACGGATTATCCATGACGCTCAAATGATTTAGGACCAGAGAGACGCAGCCGGGAAGGCTGATGTGATGCTACACTGAGGCTGAGGCAATACTGCTGAGGCAGAGCATTTGTTTAATTTAATTTATTATTAATAACCAACTTATATTCACAGTTAACACTACACATACAAGCTATCGGTTATTTAACTTTTGGCATGCAATACAAATGCTGCGTTCGGTACTGTTCCGGCCTTTATTGCATAGTAGATGTTTTCAGTCGCCTGCATACAACTTGACGTAGATGCCATTGACAGCACAGGTAAAAAAAATACCTTACCTAGTATTTCGTTTGCTTTTTTGTGCCTAAGTTCCGTTTGGTGCCGGACGTAAAGAATAGCACCATCCCATTTCTTCCCGTGGGTGTAAAAGGGGACTAAGGGACTTACTAGAGAATGGGCAGCAGCGTTCTCTATGCATTTTTTTAAAAACCATACTGCGATCGCCAACCCGCCTGCCAAGCGTGGCGATTAAGGCAAATCCCCACCCCCCTTTTTTTGGAGGAGGCCTATGTCCAGCAGTGGACGTCTTTCGGCTGAAATGATGATGACGATGATGATGACCTAAGGATAATGGAAGATATCTAAAGTACCAAGTCAACGCTTTATTGATTTTAAACCTGATGGACCTACTTGCTCTAAATATTTCACTAAGTAATATATATTATTCTTGTTATGCATAGATACAGTCGACCGCACATCAGTGGTTACGAAACTACTATAAGCTGGCCTCGTATTCTATTGAAACTCCGTATTAGGCTAGGCCTGGTCCAGGTCAATGTGTTACCATAGACATGCGGTCGCCTGGACTTAGGACAGTCAGAATGTGGAACGTCACCAAGTATTGCAGTGATTTTTTTTTCTGAATTCAGTTACTTTTATTTGTATACTCAAATACTAAGTACACATTTCGTAACCAATTCATATTTGTTATTTTATGAATTGGCGAAGTGCTAGCAGTGCACTTGAGAACCATGACGTCACAATGACGCCGCGAGTACTTCTTCATTCCTACCCACATATTTTTATTTCACTAACTTTTCACGCCTTATTATAAACACTTGATAACACGAATTACAATTTATGATAAGTGAATCGTTAACACTTTAATTGAAAGTTATTAACACAATTCGAGTGCATGTATTTCTCATGAGTTCCATTAGAATTACGTCATAAAGTTCTTTCAACGTTGCCATTGGCTGTTCCACGATTTGTTTATTTATATTGTGGTCCCCTTTCATCTAGTATACGTGAGCAAATAATGAATGTACGACATATCAGACGGCGGTATGACGTCACTCCGGACACGGTCACATCAAAGCTCCCTACATCGATGATTTATGCGTATTTTGTTAGACTTCGGCCCAATTACGTTCATGAAAATTTGTGCACTTTCATAATAAAGTGTTTACCGCTGAAATGCTTTGAAGTCTAATTGGGCGGATGGCGCGATGAGCTATACTGTTACTATACGTACGAGTATCCCGGTAATCGTTGATTGATATATCGTTACACTTTGAGTAGATTTACTACTGGTCAAGGGTAGTCATCATAATGAGATATCGTAGACTAGAATTTCAGCAGCTACTCGCGTAACTTTGATACAAGTATTTACTAGGGATGCATCTGATACCGATATATCTGCGATACTTCGGTTTTGCCGATATATCGGCATCGGCGATATTTTTGTGGCCGATTCAACGATACTTTTCAAATTTCGCGCTTTCAAAATGTAATGTAAGCGCGCGTGTTCTCTCGTCTAGTCGAGAGATACCTATCCTTATTATCGAGAGACGCAGATCCTTTCGTTTTCTGGCACAATGACGTCTTATACTCAAACTTGAAACAAATAGCGCAGAAGTACTTTAGTATCCAAATGAGTTCTGTCGCATCTGAGACTATTTTCCACCGCAGGTCTTATTCAAACAGATTTGCGAAATTGCCTTTCTCCGCAAAACTTAAGAATACTTTGTTTTTTTAACAAAAATCTAATCAATGTTAATTTTAATTACTAAAACTATTAACTAATCTCAACTCGTCTATATTTTTGCACCTGATGATTAAAAAAAATAACCTGACGTGTGTTTTATTTATTTTACCTTCATTTTTGAATTCAATAAGCGTATCGGTATCGGTATAGGTATCGCCGATATATTTATAAGAGTATCGGTATCGGTATCGTATCGGCAAAAAGGCGTCTCGATGCATCCCTAGTATTTACCTTTCTTTCAAATTAATCCAGTTTTAAAGGACATAAATTATTCATTGTACTCATGTTCTACACGTTATTTCTCGCCTAATAATATTATCAAAACATAAAAAAAATAGGTGGGTACCTACATCATAACAGGTTGAACGACAGACAAGATAATTAATGCTCACAAGTAACGAATGAAAATATAAATTGAATAAAAACAGCTTTAAAAACCTTTTAAATAAGTTTATTTAAATTGACAAAGTATTACAGCGATCGCATGAACCAGTGCAATGGGCTGGAATGATGAGTCCTTTGTTAGACTCGGAGGTATCCGTACTACAAACTGGGACAGCGAATGCGAATGTCTACATGTGATGATTATACAGGACAATGTATGAAATAAAAAAATGCAGGTCATATTTTTTTAATAATGGACGCCTGAATCGTATACTCGTATAGAATGGCCTCCTTGAAAATGCCCAATATTTTACAAATCAGCCTAAATAATGAGATAATTATGGGGCCGTAACATTTTTCTACATTCATACTAATATTGTATGTGTGGGAATTTAAATGCCAGTAGGTCAGCTCAAAGAACAATCGAACGTTAAAAGTAAATGTTAGTTTTACCTGGAGACCGGTTGAAGTGGCTCTTGGCGATATCGCAATAAGCACGTCGGAACCATCTTGACCAAATTGGCTCTATCATACTTAATAGATACTAACCTACTATTATTTATGATTAATTGATTACTTTGTAGCAGTTAGTGACTTATCTTTAGTGACGTCACGAGCTCAATATTTTAAATTTGTCAAAAAGTTTCTAAGTCTACTTAGTGAACATTTTAGGCGTTTATTTATAAACGTTGCTTTATGTTAAAGCAATGATTAACTTCTGCTTATCCATACATGTTTTGACGTCTCTTAACTTTTAGAAACGTTTATAAATAAACGCCTAAAATGCTCACTAAGAAATCACTAGTTAGTTCACTAGACTAAGAAAAGTTTCTGACAAAAAAAATATAGAGCTCGTGACGTTATCAAAGATAAGACAGCATTCATTTAGGTGTTACTTACGTAAAAATGATATAGGTAATGGGAATTAAATGATTGAAACAACCAACAAATATTTCTGTATTAAATTTTATTGCATCTATTCACACACCTTTCTGGGTAAACGGTTAAAAGACGTTTGAAGCTAACAAAATGAGACAACATGTAATAATTTTATCAACAGTAATTTTGTTTTTAACAAAACCCATTTATATTACAATAGATTCTGATTTTACATCTTTCTGAATGTCACTGACACTACAATAATATTACGGTAAACGTGAATTCAGAAATTTTAGTAGGTACTTGTTGTTTAATGAAAAATATACATTGTCATTACGATATTCGTATATCGTATATAGTCGAATATACATATTTTCGTGGTTTATATAACTACATTGAAGATTCTCGTCTTCCATCCGTATTTTTATTTACATCAAAAGGACTTCTAATACAGAAAAATTATTGCATTTACCTCTCTTAAATACTCACGTTATTATTACAATATATACTTACAACAGTGACGTATGTACAAAACTATAGACTCAATTTTGGACTTTCAGTCTCTACCATATTGAAAAAAAAATATCATACAATGTTTAGAAACAAATCGACAATGTGAATTTACATTCGTTTAACGTTTACAATTATACAAGGCCATTTTTATTTAGTTATGACAAATTGCTACGAAGACGAATGTTGTGTAAATGCTACAGATGAGACAAATTTCCGTTTCGAGTAGGGCTGGCAACTACGAAACGTTGTGGATATTGAATCATGCATCAGGAAGGGGCTACGACATCATCACATTCACTATATTATTTTGTATTTATATTGAAATTTTATATCAGATCTTTGTGTTTCTTTTTATAAATATTTTAATTTACAACGCTGCACATTCGTTGCAAATGTGAATTTTTATGAAATAATATAATGTCAATTACTAATTAATACCAGTGACAATGCAATTTTCAGCAAAACCTTCGCAATAGGTTCGTATTGTAGCGATAGAAACTATAAGAAAATAGAGTCCAAAAATTACAGATATTTTTCTTCCTCTGCTTGCCATAGATAGAACAGTAGCTTTCGTCATTATTGTATTCTAAAAACTACTATTTGACCTATGGCTCGTTGTTCTACTAATACAATTAAAAGCAAGAAAATAAATGTATGTAATTATAAGTAACAATCAAATTAATTAAAATAGTTTTAAGTAATAATAGGAAAAGTTGGCACAAAATTAAATGGAAATTAGGTATCTAATTATGCGTAAGTAACACAAACACGGTTTGTTTAACTTTTATAATGTTCTACCGTACGCAAACAAAAGTTAACAGCAATGCTAGATATTTTAATTGTGACAGTAAATTTCCTACAATTATGTACTACAGCAGCGAGCAACTTTTATTTGGACTCAAATTATTTTAATTTCACAGGAAGCGAACTCTCCTCCGCATTTCACGTTTCGTTGGTCCCACATGGTTTAAAAGTTTCTGACTATACCTACTTACTTAGAACAATATAATAGGTTTTTAGATTCTGAGGACTGTAACACCAGTCCTTGTTCAATATTTTTGTCAATAATTACGTTTTCTTGTCTGGTAAATATTAAAATAATCCAACATTCAATAATTGGTGTTTGAACATATTTTGCTACCCGTGTTTATGCCAGCCCTACTTAATGGGAAATTATTAGTAACTTAAGTTGATTAATTAGACATAGGTTTGTAATTTCAATTATGTTTAACACAGACAATCATAGTCTTCTGACTAGAAAAAACTATACAGATTTTCCGAAATCCTCACCAAATCTGATATAAATTATTGATATATTGTAGATAAAAAAAAAAACTTATATTAACGACTCGTTATACTACTGACCTCGTATCAATAAATATTAAAATTCGAATGTTAGATATTTTAAGAAACTATCAAACAATAGAAAACACTGGACGTAATTAGGCACTAAATATAAGTAGAATATTTGAAATAATAATTTACACTACATACAAATAATAATCTAAAACAGTGTTGTTTATTTATGTATAAGAAACTTAACACATATTAATACCTATTTTTGAATGAAATCACTTCGTTTAACCACCTCCAATAATAACTACAGCAACATGTCGCAAGGTCCAACTTGTATAGCACCTAGTATTGTCGGTCGGTCGGCGCGGGCGCAGCGTCGACGTCGTTTGCGAGTTGTCAACCTCACGGCGCGGGCGGTGGCAGGTGACGCACCGCTCGCATGTGGCCACTATCACAAATCTAAGCTTCTCTACCGGTGCATAATAATTATTATCACGTATTTATACGTATGTATACATAATTATATTAGTCTATCGCTATTTACAGGCCAAGTACACCCTCGCGGCACTCATCGGAGGAGATCGAAATTATTGTCGATGCGCCAGCGGCGGGCGGGGGGCTTGTGGTCAGGCCCGTGGTGGAGGAGGTGGCTCGGCCAACGACGACGTGGACGATGAGGACGGCGAAGGCGCTGGAGGCGCGGGCGCGGGCGCAGCCAGCGCTAGCGAGCGAGAGTACTCGAGGAGAGCCACGTCCGCAGGGTGAGTCGGGGGATATAAGCCTCGGTACAGCTCCGGTCGGCTATAGGGATGGGCAAGGCGAGCTGCCGCTGCCGCAGCCGCCGACTGGTAAAACGCAGATGCTGGCGAAGGCGGTGTCGGCGCATCGCCCTCTTTGCTTGCCATGTCCGCTAATGACCATATTCTTGGCTTAGCTGATGCTGGTGTGCTGCCTGGTGGTGCACGGGAAGGTAAATGCTGATAGGCTGGGTGAATAGGCCTTTCGTAAGGCTCAGGTGATTCAGGACCGCTGTCGGCGCGAGATTCAGACCACTCTGATTCAGTTCTTTGCCCAAGCATATCCAATCTTTGCTGTGGTCTATCTCCGTCTTCGCTAGAGCCCGTTCCCGAGTCTTTTCCATCTAAAAGAGAAACTAATTTTAGCTAAGAGAAACTCTCTAGCAGTCAACGTAGTTCGCAGAGCATATTAGATATGCTCTGCGAACTACGTTGCTTGCGTGCTAGATGAACTAGAAGGAATCAAAACACTTTTTCGATTTGGGCCAAAGTTACCCCCGCGGTCTAAATTAATGTGAGTTTACGGTACCTTCCTACTTGAAATGCTTTAAAACGTTATGGTTCCTACGTATTTTATTAAAAATGCAGCCCCTTGTTTTTGTTAGAAATAGGGCTACTTTAAAATTATAACTTTACTGTTAATATTGTCTAATCGTGATACGTACCTAGTCCGTCTTTTCCATCGTTACTTTTATGGTCATCATCATCATTATTATTGTCATCGTCATCGACCCTGTTTCTCGGCTCCCACGTCATCTTGTTCTCCTTCTTGAGACGGCGGCGCGCGTTCGCGAACCACGTCGACACCTGTGTCAGCGTCATCTTGGTGATGATCGCCAACATTATTTTTTCGCCCTTCGTTGGGTAAGGATTCTTCTTGTGCTCGTTCAGCCACGCTTTTAAGGTGCTTGTAGTCTCTCTGGTTGCATTTTTTCTTCTTGCGCCATTTAGGTCCATTCCATACCTAACACAGATAATGATTGATTACTTTATTGTTAGGTTACTAAATTCAAATGCAAACTTAAAATATGTATTGTTTAATGATTATATGTTGTGAAGCTATTGCAAAGACACCAGTGCTAAATTTTCAGAATATAATCAAGCGTATAATGGCAAAGTCCGATTTGGGCGAGATTTCAGATAACGTGAATCGAGACCGCCCCAATCCCTATCGCGCGCCCTCCCGGCCGCTCCGTGATCGCCACACCGAACCAATGAAAGCGCCAGCATAATAATTGAAATCGAGATAAGCCATCGACTGCTGTGCCAGCGTTAAGCTGCAGCTTATCTCAGACACAGCTACGTACGCATTTGTTGGTGGACCATGCGCCATTATTTGAATTGTACTATCTTTATTGCGGTGCAGTATCTATATAAATTCTATTTAAGTTAATTCTTAACGTGAGTTGCTTGCTTACTTAAATATTTAATGCCACAATGACAAGAACCAGTTGTAACTAGTTAAAATCTAGGCATTCTTTTTTATTGTTTTAATATCTGTACTCAAACCTTAACATAGGTGGACTATAGGTAGACCGAATATCAAAAAACTAAGTACATTTTTTTTATAACAAATTTTTGGAAAATGAATAACATGAAACAATTTTCATACTACATTTTTATAACTTTTAGATGGTGCAAACTCTGCCGGTACCATATGTTGCAGAGCTATTGGAGATTGGGTAAGTGGGTAGGGTGGAAAATAGGGATGAGTAGTGGGAAATTAATAAAACTGTCACTTAAATCGCAGAAGTGACGGGCAGTGCCCCTCGTCGTTCAACCCAAGCAATCGATTTTGAACCTTTAGCGTAACAGATATGGTCAATATTCACTTAAAACCCTCGACAAATGAACTAGCACACTCTATTGTTAAGTTCGTTGTTGACTTAATTCTCCTCGATCCCCATTCAGTGAGATCCTCGTAAATAAATATGATAGGAAATCCCTTATATTTCGTTACATTTTTTTATGAATTGTTGTTAACACTGGTTCATTCGAAACTTGAAGATATAAAGACTTGTTTGAGCACTGAGATAATTTTAGTAGAAAAGAAGGCATACTGGTAAAATAAACTTAATGACGCCCGCGAAGAAGGCTATGAATGAACTAACATCCATAGAATTCGAGTGACAATACGAAAGTGGAGCGACGCCAAGCTTAGGCGTATTTTACAAACAAAAAAAGCTTCATTTATCCACGGCGTGCCACTTTCACAGCATCCGAGCTCGCGGGGGATCGGTCTGCAAGCTTCATTTTTTTATTATTTTGCTATCCCCGCGGCGTGCTTGCACCCCGGCGGGCGGTTGCGGGTATCCACCCTTCTCACACCAATGCCTCGCCTTCAATTAAATCCCTATCTCTCGCGCCACCTCATGCTTCCTACTTAAACTCATAAAAATGAGATAAACACAAAAATATTGCTCGTACAGTCTGTCGTTATTATTAAAGTAATCCGATGGTGCTGTGGTTCATTCAGTTATTTAAATTTTATGTACCAATTCATAGTTTATTGCATTAATGAACTGTATTTACATTTTCTCTCGTGCTAGACTGAAAAGAATGTCATAATTTGGTCCAAACCACAATTCTTTACAAGGAGAATGAGGTATCTTTTTCACCTGACACCTACTCTGTTTATCAATTATATGACAAACCATAAATGTATATTGTATAAGCTATTTTCTAGCAATACACGTTAATTTCTCCTAAATCACTGATAAATTATGTATTAGATTCGCAGGTTGTCATAAAAACCGGTGGCCGGGGTGGGTGTGAATTGGGAGTCATAATAAAGAAATAAAGGTAAAAGAATGAGCCGCAACGGTCCAAAACGTTGTTTGAAATATTCGCTGTGTTGCACCAAATCATATTTTGACGTTTGATGCCATCCATGCATGTACTTAATATTTTTTTGATTGGACTATTATGTTGTATTGCCTTTTTTTCATTTTGATTTTCGTTAGTAACCTTCTCCGGCGCGCACACAATAACATACCAAAGTTTAATCATCATCACAATCAGTCAAGCAATTTTCAAGTTATTGCGTGACTAAAGGCTCGTGCAGACTGGCGCGATAGCGTAGGCGCGACAGGCAGCGTGACGCATGTCGCACCAGTCTGCATAGCCCTTAATGCACGGCAATTGACTTTAATAATAATAAAAAAAAAAACATGTATAAAGTACGGTAAAATTATGATTTACATGAATTACAATTGAGGAAAGGAGACGGATACGCTTTCATACAATCTTGGGCCTGGATGTAAAAAGATGAAATTGGTATCAATTGATAGCTACTGTACTACTACTATATCAAACCATCACTGGAAATTTTTCGGATTTTGACAATCTGAGAGCTGAGACTGTGTCCGATAGTTACTTAGTTCAATGTACAATAATCAAAGAATCTAATTTAATAATCTTCGTGATCATTTTAATCATGCTAAATTAATATTTTTAGTCATGATTTTAATGATATGATTGGGAATTTGGAATTAAGAGCTGTCATGTCACTGTCAGTGTCATGCACAGAGCACTATATAATCATGTCATGTCAGCACAGACTAAAAATACATTATTCGATTAGTAAATGTGAATGATTGATTTTAAGATGTATCTTTCTATTGTGGAGGAATATATTTTATAAACTGTTTATTACGTTAATTCTAATAGATTTAAATATTGTAATTGAATTAATAATCTGGTAATAGCACTTTTTTTGTGGTATGAACTCTGTTACGTTAATCGATTATAATTTAATCGATATTCCATTTTATTCGTAACCTTAACTTAATTTTAGGATATCTCATTTTCCAGATTGTAGATAGAGCTGATTTTTCACAAAGTAATTAGAAAAAAATTTACCCTTTTTTAAACCCTATCACAACTTATTACAATTGGGCCCAGAAAACCCCGTCTCCTTTAATTCTAACTGTAAAATAGACCTGCGTGATCTAGGTTTATGAAAACCTGTGTTTCTATAAACAATATATATGTATAGATTTTTGTTCTAGTGTAGTCCATAAGATAGATTATGTTTTATCATTTGTTTTGGGTTCTCTATTGTGTTCCCTAACTTTTTTATCCATAATCTAAAGTGCCATAATATTTTTTCTCCTAATCATCATTTGTCCGAATGATAACTTGCCCGAACTTAATGTCACATAATATCACATGCCATAAAATTGAAATTCCTAAACACAATATGCCCTAAATTTTGTTTGTCATAAATATTACAATATACAAAAGACATAAAACCGTTTTCAATAAAACATAAGTTCTAAATTCAAATTATTTGTATAATTATCCTAATAATATTTTTGAACATGGGGTTTTTATTTCCCTGTAATACACCATGCATGCAGCAAGCATGCAGCATGCAATGAGCAAGCAAGCAAGCATGCAATCAAGCATGAAGCATGCAAGCGAGCATGCAACATGCAGCAGGCATGGTTTCTGTCACGGCTCCGGCGCTGCGGGGCTCCAGCGGTCCCACGCGAGTATATCGTCGCAGATGGTTTAACGCTCACCACCGCAGCTTCGTCTCGCCTCAGCCACGGCGGCGGCAAGCGTTACAACCACCTGCTCCTCAACTCGCAGGCCGCCTCGCCCCTCCATTCTAAATTACACTCAAGGGGTAGGGCATACAAGACTACGTGGAGTCGGATTTACAGCGATTCGTTTCTGTTACTAAAACCTAATTTTTAGCAAATACAGCAAATATTTTTACTATAAATGAACATTCGAAATAATGCACATTATATAATACAATAGTACATTATTAATTAAGACATTTGACTTTATTTCATTCAAAATTAAGAGATTTAATTATTATAGTACTCGATATTATGACAAAATAGTTTTAGAAGTAAAGATAATTATGTAAAACAAAATTTAGATTTTTTAAACATTATGGTTACTGAAGTTTATAGCAACGTGTTATGGATAATGATTTTCGGACAAACAATTTTAGGACAAGAAAGGGAGTACCAGTGTTTTACCTACAAAGGTAAAACAATGTGGAAAAACCACCTCCGTGTGGCCAGAGGTGGGGTGCTAGCTACAACTGGGCTGATGTTGTAGGTAATGATGATATGAAGAAGGAAAAGTCAGTCCTGAAGCACCTACCGTGATCCGATATTTCGATGAGAGGTTATAGTGTGACATTCAAATTTATGACTGAGGTATATCTTACTTATATCACGGGATTAAATTTAGTTTTTCGTGTTCTCGGACGATGACTTGATTTTGACTTAAGGCGACGATAACCGACTTTTAATGATTTTATACTGAAGATCACGTCTAAACAAGTAGTGTTAATCATTTAAAAAAAAAGATATTAAATTAGAGAACTTTCTCAATAGGTTTATATTGAATATGTTAGATTACCTATGTTTATGTTACATAGTGAAATTAATTTGTAAAGTTATGTCAAACGCGGATAAAACCTGAGAATGGCGCAAAATCTACCAAACGTATTTTTCTCAAACCTTCACCAATTTAAAGATAATTTAATTAAGTATTCATCTTTTAGTAGGTACCTATACGCGTTTTATTAAAATACCTTTTGTTTTGGGTATAATAAATTAATAATGCGTCAAATTAGGGACAGCGCTCCTTGATGGTTGAGTTCTATTACTGGCTGAACAGTACGACGCGTTGCGTGAACTTAGTACAGAACACGCAAGCTAACCACTCAAGGTCACTGGCATATATCTGAGTCTTAAAATGTAATGTTCTTTGTTTACCTACTCTCGAGTTAGAGCAAGTTTGGAAGCACATCGATAGATAACGGCGGAAGAATAGACAATGCGGATTTTTTTAAATATAGAATGGAATGGCACAAGGTGGTCAGTTGATTGTGAGCTTAATGAAGGGGCACGGGAACAGGTGGCTACAATGCCGTAAAAGTAAGAATCCCTGAAAGAGCAGAATTTTGTGTAAAATATAGGTAAATTCTGATACAATTATAAACGGATTTACTTCAGCGGGTAAGTATTTCTGTTAATAATAGATCAACAAGAATGCCGTCCATCACTATGCCAGCTTTAGTATAATATTACGGACACTTAAGACAATTAAAAATAATAGAACATTTTATAAAATCAAGAATTTTTAAGGGGGATGCGCTAAGGTAGCCCGCGAAATTAAAATTTTCTTACGTTTTTGTAATTTGCAGGTCAGTAATAGGTTGTATGATCTAAAAATGAAAAAAAGCTACTGAATGTTTTTTTCTGAAATAATCATTCAGTAGGATATTTTGAACTTAGAAAGTTGTAATGCTGATTCTAATGATTATAATTCTGTAAAGCCATATTTGTTATGGCCGCGAATCATATTTAGATCAACATACAACGTGTTACTAACCTGTAAATTGCAAAAAAACTAAAAAAATTGGAATTTCGCGGGCTACCTATGCTCATCCCCCTTAACTGGCCCGCAGCGGACGGCGCGCGGCGCCTAGAAATCGCTATAAAAGAGCAATGTAGCAGCTCGAAAGTACCTACTCGGCTGATCTAAAATTTCATTGCACATGTTTCTGTCGTGTTTAATTAGACCGTTTACGTAAAGGTGCTGTCCGTACCTTACTATTAACAAAAAACTCGCCGGCTAGAGAGTTTTGCGATTACGCGATTATTATGTAACTGCAAGGATTGCAGATAGTTTGTTTTTTAAGATTTTTCGTTGTGGAGCAAATTTCTCTTATTCACGTACGTGAAACGCATTGTTTAAGTGATTAATATTTAAATAAGTATGTTAACATGATTGCGTAATTGCTAATGCTAATGGATGTTGGGATAAAGCAGAGCCGGCGTCCTGATTTGCCGGTGATGTGGTTCGCCTAAACCGGTGAAATCAATTTACATTATTGGGCTAAATTGCGCTTGTTATTAGCGAGTGCAAACACTGCGATAGTTTGGAGCCCAATTTTGAGTGTCATAAATTGATACAATCTGCTTTATAATCTGGAAAAGAGTACTGAGGTAGGACAGTCGCATTTTAGTTGATTATGGCGTCAATGATAGGTTCCTT
Organism: Tiliacea aurago; assembly: GCA_948098905.1. Classification (NCBI taxonomy): domain Eukaryota; kingdom Metazoa; phylum Arthropoda; class Insecta; order Lepidoptera; family Noctuidae; genus Tiliacea; species Tiliacea aurago. Next base: position 23,341,234 of record OX402576.1, read on the forward strand.
TTATCAAAGCACTCTATATTGTAGTGGATGGTGTATGAAAAAAGGCCACACCTTTAATTCTTCCAGGTAGGTACGCGATTCTTGCGCCATCTCGAACCAGACGTCTCGGTCATCTTGCTACTTTGACTTTGAAATTATTTTAGGCACCATAAAAGGAACTTTTAAACGTCAAATTTTACAAGAAAATGAATTGATTCGACGATGATTGACGCGACTGTCTTCTCCCTACGAAACTACCTTTTGGAAGGGGCGACTTGCATCAATTAATTTTCTTGTAAAATTTGACGTTTAAAAGTTCCTTCTATTTGAAATAAATAATGTCAAAGTCAAAGTGGCAAGGTGACCGAGACGTCTGGTTCGAGATGGCGCAAGAATCGCGTACCTACCTGGAAGAATTAAAGGTGTGGCCTTTGCTCAACAGTGGGCATCATATCCCTCACATACACCATCCACTACAATAAAGAATGTTTTGATAAAAGGAACCTATCATTGAAGCCATAATCAACTAAACTGACGAATTGACTAAACTGGCGAACACTGGAAACTGTCGAGTTGACGCAACTGTCTAATCCGCAAAACTGACCAACCAGTGAAACTGACTAATCAACGACACTGACCAATTAAATAAACTGACGAGTGAGGAAACTGACCAGTGATACGCCGACTAAAGAAACTACACCGTTACTCTTTTAAAATATTTTACAATAATTTGTATAGGTACACTATAAAAAATTAACCAGGTTGATTTTGTCTAGACTCTAAGAGTGTCCTATGGAGTTGGGCCAGCATGTTTCCAAGGATTCTTATCTTGCATGTAATCCTTTAATTTATAATATGCTTAATATGTGTTAAATTTTCTTTAATTTAATTGCAAGGTTGTTGTAACATTTAACACAGTACCCCATAAAATATGTTCTGTATTTCGCACAAGTACGACGTTGCAAAAGGTCAACCAATCAAAGCAATCTTCAAAGCTGTACTACCAAGAGTAGGATATTCCTGGGATTAGTTGCTTCAAAATTTAATTATATTGTCTTTATCGAACTGTAATTTTAGGTTCGTATCACAGTTGTAACAGCTGTTCTTCCTCAACTATTGAAAGTGCAGAAGGAGGTGAAGTGGATTGGAATAGATCTCTAATCCAGTCGTATTGATCAAGATTCTTTGGAATCTGGCACGTACTGACTCTCATTACGTCGCTTGCCGGTGACGTGAGCAACTGAGCATACCGGTACGCGACGCCTTGAGGCGACGCGACGTCTTTCGAAAGGTAGGTTACCTACCTATTCAAGTATTTATGAATGAATATGAACACAGTTCTGCTAGTCATGAAGGCGAATCTTGTGACTACATAACTTCATACCTGCAATCCCTGAAGGGTTAGGCAGAGGTGAACCATGAAAAATAAATGCATTTTTAAATGGGTATCACTTATCAGTGCACAAAAATAATATATTTCATTCTGCCACCAACCTACTTTTTTATGAGTACCACCTACGTGATATCTAATACTTAGGTATTATCTAATAATATTTTTAAAGTTTTAACATTAAATTTTCTTGCAGACAGGCGCAACGCGACTCTAGTAGAACAATTTCTATGAAAACTTCGTCACAACAATTCTACCAAAAACGCGTCGCACCGTCGCGTCGCGCCTGCCTGCAGAAGTCTTAACTTTCTGTGTTTGAAATGGTTTCTATACGTATCTTATTTTACTGCAAAGTAGATACCTACCCGTAGTATATCAGAATATTCTGTTTATTACACTTTTAGGTTTAAAAAGGTAGTAACAGCCATTTAGATATGTATTCAATATTGGGTATTTGTCATGAAAATTATTTGTGAAGTGAACATAGTACCTAATATCATAGGACCTAATATCTACCTCCAGCCGATGTATTCTGAAAAATCTCACCGTGAAAACTTAGGTGAAGTGAGTTTGAAGTAAGCTGTCAACAGTGTCAATACCTTGTATCAAGTAGAATGACAGCTCACTTCATCTAACTTTTTATGGTAAGATCTTTACAGATTAGACCGACTGATAACTTTAAAAATGCTATGTCAAGATATCGTACTTAGGTACTACCGGCCACAATTACCTAGTACCTACATAATATATATTTTCGAATGATAAAATTAAAAGAAACGTAAAACTCATATTATGCGTAACACAACGTAACCGTATACCAAGAGATTTTTTTATGAGTGGTCATACCGCCCCAACTAACATGACGTAGCTTAAAGACAACTTAACGAGTATAGTGTTTCTCTTACAGTTTGAAATTTACCAATGACATCGCCCGCACCCATATAAAATTACAAGGTGCCATATCTTGTGAGTTAATAGATGTAGGTACATCTTTTTCTTACGCTTCACAGACTTCGTCAACATTGTAATCCACCATCTATGAAATTTAAAAGACACACTTAATACATGGTGACAGTTTTCTTGTGTCTAAAACGCACTTGAGATTGTACAGCAAAGTATATCGTATTTCTTTTATCTAGCCAGACCGACGTTAAACTTTTGAACATTGACTTATGATCGCAAATTTTTGATTTAATTTTAGACTCATGTCGACATAATAACCTCTGCTAGTAGAGGCTAATAAATATAAAATGATTTGAAAACAACAGTCGATTCCAACACAAAGTTCGCTTTTCATGCTACTAGTAAATTACTGTGTTCGTAAAAATAATATCTGATAAAGCTAATTATTCGTCGTCGTAATATAGAAATGGGCGCACGCAACGACCAATCTCGGGTTATGGACGAAGTTTTAAAAGGTACGATACAGGTCCTAAATATTGGTGGGTAGATAGGGTGGCTGGGGGCGCGGCACGCCAAAAACACATTACGAGCCGGCAACGCGCTATTACGGCGAACCGCACGCGTCCATGTTAGCCGATAGCTGCCACCCGAACATGCTATCCGACGACTAATTGGTCAGCTTCATGCACAAAAACCCGTAATAGAAACAACTGCGGCTAGGGGGAGCCGCTTTACAGCTTAAACCGTATATGATCGCATTCATCGCGAGGTATGATTGTAACAATCCGGTGTTTGTGGTTGCCTACCGAATATTTTCGGCAGCGGTGGTTGTAATGAGGGCCAATCGTTAGGTTAGGTTGTTAAAGGGCGTGTTATCTAGAGGCTTGGGCGGCGCATGTCACGTGACAAACGAAGCATAAACTCACCACCACACCGATACTTCGGTTGCGCCATCTTTGTTTTTGTAACAGGGGGTAACATTTTAAATTGCTTTTAATTTAAAGTTTCTAATTACCTGCTTGTCCCATTTCCGGTGATATGTTACGTAAATTACCCATATGGTTATATAACGGACTTACTCTTGTTTTATATACTTCTATTTTCAAGGTTCTCTATAGAACCTTGAAAATATTACACGTATTTTTAACATGGTACCTACCCACTTATAATCATCTCCATACAATCAGTTGTTTTTGTTGATTGACATTGAAAATCATGTTTTAAGACAGAATTTCCAGTGTGGTCATAATAATTACTCATGCTCAATTACTGAGAATGTTTATTGAAGAGCATTGCAGCTTTATGAATGTCATTATTGTTTTAAATCTTTCCATTATAGGTATCAATCTTTTCTTGTATCGATACTAAACTTTACAAAAACAAAGCATAAATTGTGGCGTTTATCTGTGGCAAATTATTTTTCTGTTAAACTTGTGTCTTGACCCTGCCGTTTACGTAGTTGATAAAATATTAATGTATGTGATACGGTTACACAAAGCTGTTTTAATTAATTTAACAATTATAACAACAATATTGTCATACGCGTAAGTAATTAAATCCAAGTGTGTGCCAGTAAATCTGTCACAACATGATATTTTATGTATTTTTTTGTAAATATTGCCATATCATAAAATAATAACACAACAAATCGTTACTGCTGCTAGTAGAACTATAACTAGATTTGCTTCCAAATAGCGTAACTTCTATTGTGAAAACTGATAATTCATGTAATTGTATGTTCACGGTGCGTTTTGACCCTGAAAAGGATTCGATAAGTTCTATAATACCAGCATCAGAGTGATGTATAGAACTAGAAGGTTAGAACATAACTCTGTTATGTGATACCGACTATTTGATTGGGTGACGTGTCAGGACTCCTGAAACATCTAATCAGATAGGGATAATTGGTCAAATTAGCAGTTAGCCTTTCCATACTACCTATTAATTTGGTGTGAAGTGTACGATTTGACCGCAATCTTCCATACCATATCCTACCTAGTATAAGTTAGGTAGGACCTCGTGAACTCGAAAAGCAAAAAGCCAGTACATCAAAATTTTAAAAAGCTATGCGTATTTATTCGGTCCGGTTCCGGTCAAAAACACAAAAGAATGTTATTTTAATTAAATTATATTACGCATGGTTAATTTGGCATAAGCTAGTGGGACCATGTTACTTGGAAGTAAACAGAATCTACAAGGTTTCGTTAATGTACACTGGTACTTAGTGTTTTTATAATACCTAAACACGAGTACCTACCTAAAGAGGTACTAGAAAAACATAAACGCAACAAGTAAGGTAAGTGTACAAGTCTTGAGCTAATGTGTATATATTTAGCAACTTTTAAAAGTGATTTCCTCCAACTATATTGATTGTAATTTTATTTTACTACGAACATAGTAACTAGAAACCCAAACTATTATGAAATAGATCTTTTCTCAAAGTTGTATTCGTTAGGTATTCCACGAGAAAATTGTCTTGAATTTTGCTAAGTGTTTACATATTCGTGCTCATGACTGTACTACTACTATCTGTATGTGTACTGCCAGTCATAGTAAAACGGAAAAAAAAATACTTAAGTGGTTGAAAAAAGTTCGAAACCTTTATCAGCGACATTCTTAGTAGAGATTCCGTTTTCTTTTTCAATAATTTTATAATAACTGAAATATCCCCACCATTTGACTCGCATTTGCCACAACAATTTTGATATAAAGTTATAATCAAAGCTCTATCTTTTAAGTGCACCTTAATAATATTGTATATAATGATGTTAAGGTTTTACACCATGAATATTTGTAACATTAAATAAATAATAAGCATAATAATAATAAGTATTATTATAATATTAGTAAGTTTTTATTTTGATTTTATGTATGATGTATTTTGTTTTCTCGTCTACTCTTGTCTACATCTCTTCGTCTACTTTCCTATCGCAGGAATGCTGGAAGACATTTCTTTAGAAATAAGCATCACCTTTGTACGTATTTTTCTGTTCCTTCCTTCTTGTCTGTTTATATGTGTGTACATAAACTGTTAAATAAATAAATAAACATTTATACTTTTGTAACTTTGCTCAGTATCGACTATACATAAACTCCCTCAATGTTACAAATAAGTCGGTCTTATTAATCTAGATTAAAATCTCTTTCAAGCTATATACAATGAGTTAAGCTTACCGCTATCTTATCTATTGGGTCTTTGTTTCACATTCACAAGGGACACAAAAACTCCTTGATAAATATTACAGGAAGCATTGTAGCGGTTTCCCAATGATTAAACTTTGCTTTGTAATCTAGATGTCAGATTAATATGATCAATCAAGTTTATTAATATTATCAGAATATTCGTGCTGCAACTTACCTATACGCATAACGAATGTGTCCATGATTGACTTTTACCTAATCATTGCTTAACAACGTCTCTGGCACGGTGTTAATTCAACGGTACGTTTTGTTATCCACATCTTGAATTAAACTGAGCTTTGTCGCAATCACGATTGAAACTATTTCTATGACCCAAGCTACATGTTCCGCACTGGTCTCGCGTTGACAAATATATACCTACTAACGTGGAGCATCAGGCGTTTGCGACGTCAAAGAGATTTAAGATAGATACTATAGAAAGTCCATCAGAAGTAATATCATAGAAAAATTGTGATCCCATGTCTCATTGACGCCATCTAGCGTAATATAGCAAAATTCAATAAAAGCTAAGTTCGACACGTTACACTTATAACGACACCAACCTTTGATAACGAACCGTCAAATATTTTGAAACGTCTAAGAAAATTATTTATTTTGTGTAAATTCTGGGTAAATTACAAAATATTAACGAAAATAAACCGTGGATAAGTCTAGTCGTTTTGTCACTACGAGATTTGCAATACCATATTGCAAAATTAGGCATATACTTCAAAAATAAATTTATTTTGGTGGACACGAATGCGACTTGCTATGCAGGCGTACAGATGAGAGAGACAGACAGAGAGACTTTTGCCCACTAGGACAAATGGAATTGTAAAGTAAATAGTTGAATGTCTTTGGTCGACGTAGACGTCGTAGTAGGTATATACCTAAAATGATGGTCAGTAGTAAAACTGTGTTACCTCAAAGCCCAGAACCCTAACTGCGTAACACACTATCAAACATAACGGAATTGCTAATCCATTGCTTCATATGTTGGAAAAAATTGTCTGCTCAACAACGTAAATAACGCAATTAATGTTGTTCAACTGTGAAAATGAAAACTATTGCTACTTCAACTGTGTTACGCAATTAGCCACCAGTAAGTTGGTATAGTTTACTAATTTTCGATTTACTAAAACTGTTTGAATCTTTGTCGCACTTTACTTTTACTGATGTTATTTAAAGGTTTGATAAGAAACTTTTATTATTTTTATGATTATGGAGTGATCTTGTGAACAATGAATTTATTACTTATATTAATTATCAACGTAATATTATTGAAATCTATTCAGAGCATTTTTTTCTGCAAGGACTTTTTAATAATATGTAGTTAATATGAAATAAAATATATTTGATAAGATTTAATGGCTTTTGGTATCGTGAGAGGTAATCATGAAGACCAATAAAAATATTATTATGGCATCAAGTCATAGGTACATATTTATTATATAATTATAATAAACAAATACCTACCACACAGTATTTTATCGACCCGATAAATTGTCATGTTTATTTTGTTGTTGTAAATTTGTTTACGACCTCCCAAAGACTTATCAATGCTCAACTCTCACTAGGAAGATGTCAACACATGCTATTTATCAAACGTCAATCAACTGTTGAACATTTACCTACATGGAAGTGTAAAGGCGCGGATAGATCACACATGTCTACTTGGATATGCCAATGAAAGATATATTATGCAAGCTGATATACACGAGAGGGTACTTCATGTCCACATTTGAATACTCAAATCAGTCTGGTCGCATTACAGTTAAATTTTACAAACATTGTTGAATATGTGCCTTCGTCTGTCTTTTAAAGCATCGTCTCGCAATATAGTATGAGTGTCCGTATAGTTTCTTGCCCGTTCTTCTCCATAGGAACCTACTTTACTTTAGAATGGGCAACTTGCTTCATCTTTCTGACTGACCGACTCTTTGACAATTCAAAAGTGTATGTAAATGGTTTAATTGAAATAAATGCTTTCAGTTGAATATTTATAATTATAATATAATCATACGGCATTTCAGCACAATTAACACAACAAAAACGGGAAATAAAAAAAAGTTCCTTTGTGTTGCGAATTACCTAGGTACAAACATACCGGTTTTCACTAACACTATGTGACACCAAATTGTAATGCCTAAACAAAAGCTCACAACGCGTCAACTTGCAATAGTATATTTAAGCATCACATTTAGCGTGACGATGAAGCTAAGGCAGAAGGAAGTAAAGATCTCGTAGGAGATTCAGGTGGGTAAGTAAATCGTTTCGGAATGTCAGTACGAAATTTCTCGATCTCGCACATCTGATAAAGTGTAGTCTGTCCAGGTCTTAACATGTTTCTCGTTTGTCGCTACGTTGTGCGGTGGCGCCACTGACGGCCCGATAGTCGCATTGGACCTCACAAGACGCCTTATGTAGAACGTATAAACTAGTGAAAATTAAGTGTCGTGACCACGGTTCACTTGCTATCAGAGGTCACGTCTCATTTTATTACTGACATATTATTAATATCGATGAGAACATTGAATTTTATACGGTCAGCAGGCATTGTTTCGCAATAATTCCTACAATTTTTGTTGCGTAATACTAGTCTTCGTGATCTGTGAATACAATATTGGTCAAGTTGCATGGGTTTATCATGAATTTATTTTATCTATGTCGTAAACTCTATACCTTAGCGGGAAAAAAGTATATTATTCTTCAATATTTGGGCGTCATTTTATGTTTTAACAAGATTTTTTTTTTTGTAGTAATTTTATGTAAATTCCGTTTGAGAACTGAAATTAAATTATATACTTTTAAATGGAACATTAGTAATCTGGCTATTGGTTTATGCTTGTTGTGCTCTTAAAGTGTTATTAGCCATTAAGTAGTCCATGCAGCTGTAAGCTTTTATTCTAATAGTAACTAGGTACGAACCTGATTTCTTAACGCTTTGAGTAACAAAGGAAAATTTTCTTTACCGTCAAAGAAAATATATGTTTTCTTAATTACTACTACTTCCATTTTGTTTGGAAAACGAGATAGGTATAGGTATTTATAATTACGTATACTGTTTCCATTTAGTACCGTTAGTAGGTTTTTATTGAGCAAGAACGGGGAAATTAATTTCATAAGACATCTTCGTTAAGTGAAATAACATACAAGTAGTTGGACAACCGTGTAATGCCAATTTCAATTTACGAATTTGTATTAACATTCATTCTGCATTCAAATCTAAATTGGTTTCTGCTATTCGTTCGAACAAGACTAACGCTTTTCTCATTGTAGGCATGTAAATTTAATATGTCATTGGGATATAAATATTATACGTTAGGTAGTGAATTTATATTGAATAAAGGTTGCAGCCGATCTCAATTGAGACGGTTGTTTTTTTATTCTCACAACTATCTGTTTTAACACCATTGTAACATCATCAGATACTTATTGCACAAAAGATACTAAACTGACCAAATAAATAGACAGATTTTCGTTTAAGACGGAGATATATGCCAGTGACCTTGAGTGGTTAGCTTGCGTGTTCTGTATTGAGCTCACGCAAGGCGCCAGCCAGTTAGCCAGTAATAGGACTCGCCCATCAACGAGCGCTGTGCCCAATTTGACGCATTGTTAATTTATTATACACAAACCAAAAGGTATTTTTAATAAATCGCGTATACTAAAAGATCCATAATTAAATTACCTTTAAATTGGTGAAGGTTTCAGAAAAATACGCTTGGTAGATTTTGCGCCATTCTCAGATTTTTTATCCGCGTTAGACATATCTTTACAAATTAATTTCACTATGTAATATAAACATAATGTAAAATATTCACATGTTAAATTATTGAGAAAATGCTCTAATTTAACATATTTTTTTCAAATCATTAACACTACTCGTTTAGACGTGATCTTTAGTATAAAATCAATAAAAGTCGGTTATCGTCGCCTTAATAGGCAGTATGGAAGAAGTTTGCCATTGTGTTTCAATATGAAAGTTTCTATTATGTATGACTACTGACGCTTGGAGATTGTATACTCAAACAAACAAACAATCTATTAGATTAGCCTTTTGCAATACAATGTTGACCACAGGCCTCTTCAAAGCCAATAGGTGGAATACGAATTGAAGGTGCCATTCTATCTAGTAATACCCCGATGTCGCGATATCCAGGCGTGGCTGGATGAAAGTCGCTGTAACTGACTGGACTGTTGTTTAATGGCAGTCCACTCTTGAGACCGTATTTCCAGCGCCCGTCGCTCTTACGAAAACCATGGATCACTAAATCCTTCTTTATTTTCATCTCAATCATCTCATCTATCAGAGCGCTGTGCAATGTGTTGGCTTGATGATGCACATCGCATCGTCCAAAGTGGCAGCAGTAAAGTTGTTGAGACGTTGGTAGGCAATAAGATATTGTAATAAGCTTATTGCCGCAAAATCTTCCTTGCTAAGTTATAATCACCCAATTTTCTTCAGATACGAATTTTGAGATTTTTAATTCGGTTTGGTGACAACTGTATTTTATTCTTGATATGCTCACTAAGATGTTTTTTTACAATATTCAGGAAAAGTGGAACTTGGTGTCAAGTTCCTTTTTATGTCGTGTATAAAGTTCACTATCTCACCAGATGTTAACCCGCTGCAGTGCTTACTAGTGAATGGAAGAGGAATCCTAGGTTATAATTATCGTAGAGTAAGTAGAACTTATATATAGTATTAAGGCAGTATTGAATTGCAAAAAACTACAACTTCTCATTGTGCCAAAATGTGATGATTTGATTAGCAGCACAAAACAGTAAATGGAAAAGCATGCAAATTACCATTGCTGTTTAAAGTAACACTTCTGCTGTCAGGTAAAAAAGTGGGAAGAATTAGATTAAGTAATCATCAATACTAGAAGTAATTAGTTACGTGGGAATATATGTATATATACCTAAATATTAACTTCCCTTAATATGTTACGTTTTGCGGCATCTTTAATCGTAGCACTTATGTTTAACACGCTACATAATATGTACATTAAGCTGGAACACGCAAGACCGATACATGACCAATACAACAAACTGTCTGCAACATGTACAACCAACGGCTTGTTATATCGTTCAAGGAACCGCAAATCGTATGTATGTCTACGTAATCGACTACACGTTGGGTTGCTGAGCAAGTATCGACATGGATGTGATTTATTTAGGTACCTATTAATCTAAAAATATAATTTCTTTCATTTTCTTAGCATGAAACAGCCCAATAAGCTTCCTATAAACTTAAAAAGCAGTAAAAGCGGTTGATTTATAATAAAATGAAGAGCTGGACATTATTATATTTTACTAAAGTAAGAACATACTTTCCTCATACTTTTTTTTCTGATCTTATTTCTATAAACCAAAGCAGTAGGTTCTATCTAAAGCAGGTTGCTTTAGCTGTCTGGCCTGTAATGTCTAGCTTAGTAAATGTATAATTAAATACTGGCTATTGTGAGTTATATACAAAAACAGTCTTAGGTTGTAGTGTTATAAATAAAAGCTCATTCAACTGGCCCATTATTTTGCCACTGCGATGCTAAGGCCTCTTCATAAACAGAGAACGAGGATTGATTCTGCTATATCACTGCGTGTTGGTGATTATGAGTGTGCAACACCATTGTATCTTCGGGTTTCGACACTGTTTTCATTCACCGAAAGTCAGTGACATCACAAACATCACTGATGTCTGGAAACGCCACTTGCTTGCTATGTTCAAAACAGCACTCTCGTACTTGAGAAGCTCATCAGGACAGGGATACTCAATATTTTTTAATCCTGTAGGTATATTTCGGGATTTTTTTTAAGAACTCCGGTAAAAAAGAAAACTTGTTTAAAGCTTTATCGGTGCAGTCTTAAAATTGTAAACTGCAAATTCTTCTAAAGCACCTATAGTAAAAAATCCATTTAAATGAAAGGCTTTCAAATAAATCAACAGCCTTAGAACAAAGCGATGAGTCGTCTATTTTTAATTAAGTTGAATAAGTACATTCATGTCGATCACACTCGCCTCGTGGCCGCCGCTGACCGATAGGAAAAAGGAAAGAGGAAGCGTCCAATGCGCCTAGAATGAAATTAGCCCGTCGGTCAATTACTCCGAACCGAGCGCGGCTTACTAATGGCACGCGCGGTGTCCCTTGCATACGCCACCGCTCATTTATATGCCTTCGCGCGTACTCTTTATTGTTCCATAGATTGGTAATACACGGGAGGACTGGCACTTTGTGCTGTAAATCGTTGTCTGTACACGTATCCACGATTAACTGTGTGCTGTAGCCATAGTCGAAGCGGGCACCGTGTCAGTACATGCCGCCTCTGCGCAAGTGTGGACGATGACATCATGTCCGGAATGGAGTGACCACACAGAAACGTGAGAGTACGTGTTTGACTGACTCGTAATATCGGTGCGCGTTACTGTGCTCTATGACGCATAGCCCTTCAGTCGGCTTTACCATCAATGTATTCTAGAATTGATCCGCAATACTGAAAAAATTCGGGCTGGTCCACAAATTCAAGGTCGCCCAGCGCGCTATGAAGCGGGCTATGCTTGGAGTCTCTTTGAAGGATAAAATCAGGAATGAAATTATCCGGAAAAGAACCGGAGTTACCGACATAGCTTGCAGAGTAAGCAAACTGAAGTGGCAGTGCGCTGGCCATGTTTCTCGAAGGACCGATAGCCGATGGAGCAGACGAGTCCTAGAGTGGAGACCGCGTATCGGCAAGCGTAGTGTGGGACGCCCCCCAGCTAGATGGACCGACGACCTTAAGAAGGTGGCTGGATGCGGAAGGCGGAGGACAGGGTGTTGTGGCGCAGCCTGGGAGAGACCTATCTTCAGTAGTGGACTGCGATAGGCTGAGTTGATTGACTGATAAAAATATTAACATCTCAAGCGAGCTGAAATCTTTAGGTACCCATGCTTAGGTCTGCCTCAAATATCTAAATCGAATTATTAAATTACCTACTAAGTTTTCGACAAAATAATATCACAACTTCACAAGGTCAGCTAGACATAATATATTATTTTTAGTATAATTTCAGATGGTTATACTTGTTTTTGAAAATAAAAAGATTGCAATTGATCTATTCTATATTTTTTATATGCATATTGGAAAATTCTGGAAAACTGAATGCGCATTTTTGTATGAATTACTGAAATTTGGACAGGACAACGTCTCAAATAAATAATAATAAAGATATTCAACCAGGACTAGATTACATGGCAAGATAATAAAAAACTCAATAATAAATTTTCTTAATCTAGTTAGTGGGTGCCGTACTATTCTCCTAGATAGATTGCAAAAACAAACACAAAATGCATAGCCCAATTGGTTTCCACCTAATGTTAGTTACGCAACGCCAGTGGATTCACTTTTGCTATATCCCAAGTGACCGGGATTGACAAATTGTGAACGTTAAACCTGCTTAACTTTGGTGCTCTACCCTACCTCAACGAGCGTCCTATGGGCTTTGAGAGAAAAATAATACAAAGATAGTTTTTTTTTATATTGTCACATGCCAGGTAGAGAGTAGTAGTGAATGCAAATCTATGCTGAAATATTCATTTGCGTTTACGATATTTTAGATTGTAACAGACATTCGAACAACGATGTTGCTATAATTTGAGGCAAACAAGAAGCGACAGGCGCCGTCATATTGGGAAGTTATAACCATTAAGAGAATACAATCGCAATTTCTTCCTGTCATAAATAAACTTTGGCGGGCATGAGTAATCATTACTTTGTGTGCACAATATCGGGTCGGGGCCAAATAGATTGGTACGTGAGCTGCGTACCGATCGCGTCCGCCTCCCGAGTATTATCACTTGCTTCAACGAAATTCGTCTACACTTTTGTATAGTGTAGTTGAATTTTCCGTTTGTAATTATGTCGGTGGACAGAGGAAGTGTCGGCAGTGGTTGTTACACCGGTCACGACGCACCGGTTGACGACCGTCGCCCGTCGTCTAACGGGCTAGTGCCTGCTATGGACTGCGGCGCGACCATCTTACATTAGGGACTTAAAATAAATTTAGTTGGGCCCTTAGCGTATTAAACTTGTCACAAGTTCATTATCTAAAACAAAAAGTATGGAAATCTTTTTTGACACATTCTGTCATTCGATCCCATTTAAATTATACAGGACAAGTCATTGCAACCCTAAATTCATGATTGAGATAATTATACAAGTTAACGCTGTAAAATCATCGATAAATGATTATTTTGACACATCAATCATATTTTAAAAACTAGGTGAGGTCGGCGTTTCCTATCTGACTAATCTGAGAAGAAAGGCCGAAACAAACTCAGGGGTCACAGTGTCTATGTTCTTTGTTAGAGCGATTGGTTTCCGCACTTAGTCCTTCATGTGGTCCATTGTGCGTGGAGGTCAGTCTCTTTTAAAGTTCAGACATAATCTTGGTCAGATCATGTGAAGGCCATGTAGACTGGTGCCTGAAATAGTCTTTTGAGGAAAAATCCACACAGATTGAGTGGACCTGTCCAGTCAGTGCGTGCATTTGTCAGTAATCGTGCAGCTCAACTCAGAACTTAAGGAGCTCAACGACTCGGCGAACAATAAAAAAGAAAGGACATTTTGGTAGGCTGCTTATGGATTCAAACTGCCAGATTATCATTAAAAGTAACTAAGAAAGAGAAAAAAAATTGTTTGTCTCGGTTACTTCGTTTCATTCACAATAATTGAAATAATAATATTATACTCCACACACAGTAAATATTCATGTCATTGTGTATCAAATATTAAAAATATAAAAGTTAGCAGAAAATAGCTAAAGTACACTAAACGGGCTGACTCTATGTCAGTTAAATTATTAATTTTTCTAACAGCATATGCTGCGGAGCCTTTTTAACGATTTATGTGATTTACTCACTGAAGCTTAGCATCCAAAGTTAAGCCAAAGAATACTGTGCTATCTTCAGGATTAAATTCTTCGCCCTTTATTAACACATTAGTTTACACCCGCCTAACGTGAGGTAGCGTAAACTTAAAGCATTTGTTTTTTTATTTTCATTAAGAAGTTAATTATTAATATTAAACCAGAGCACTACTTTTGAGATCGCGCTATTAACATCGTCAGTAACCAGTTGCTGACGCTTAAGTTTAAACAAAAGTGAAGTGTCATCTACAGAGAACACTATATCGTGATTATCCTTTATGAGGTAAGTGAGTCATTATTTATAAAGAAGAAACAAGAAAGAACCAAGTGTTGAGCCCTGTGGGACTCCCATTGTTACTATAGATCTGAGAGATCTTTTTTCAGTAACGTCAACGCTTTCAATCCTATTACTCAAGTATGAAGTTAGAAGATCCAGAGCGGTGTTTCGGATCCCATAGTGGCGGAGTTTCCTGATCAACGCTTCATGAAGCACACAATCGATTGCCTTGGACAAGTCACAAAAGATGCCCAAGGCATCGCATTTATCTTCCCATCCATTATAAATATGTCCTAAAAGCTCAACGCTTAACACATCAGTAGTTGAACGACCCATTGTAAAACCGAACTGTTTGCTATGTAATAATTTATGTTTTTTTAAAAATCTTTGCAAAATTGGTCTAAAATGAATTTCTCGAAATTTGACTAAAGGTAGTACTGAAATGGGTCTATAATTTGTGGGGTCTGATGTGATACCTGATTTAAACAAAGTTATTATTTTACGATTTTTCATAAAGTCAAAACTCCCCACAGTCGATACAATTATTAAAGATAAGAGCTAAAGAAGGTGCTACAATGTCAACTATAGACTTAGCAACTTCTACAGAATTACCCCACACACAGATAGAAGTCTTTTCTCTCTTCTCTTCTCTTTTCTAGTCTTTTTACATTTAAAGTGTGAAAGGTTTTAATTATGTCTCTACAGGGAATATGTTAAAAATGAAATTCCGAATCACAAACATTAACATTTTCCTTAAGCAAAGAATTCGCAACAGACAAGAGTGACAGACGTGAGTTTAGGGATTTAGTATTTGAAACGGGAATATCTGAAAATAAATTTTCAAAGGTCGCGGTGACTTGTGTGTCTGATTTTATTATGTTGTCATTAATTGACAGACTGTAGTCAGTATTTCGGTTACTAGACCTTCTCGTTTCACTATTAATAATATTTCAAGTCGTTTTAATCACATTATTACTGTTTTTAATCTTTGAACTCAAATAACACGACTTGGCTATACAACAAACTTTTTAAAATAATTTTGGATAATTTCTAACATATAAATTAAATTCAGCAGTGTTTACATGGGTCCTTTCATTGTACAGCTCATTAAGCCGTCTTTTAGTTGTATGAATACCAATGGTAGCCCACTGAAAGATGCTTTAATATTAATGTCGATAGTCTTGGGAATGAAAGGTTTGAATTAAATTGTTTACGGTATAATTATATCAAAAATAATCATCACATTCATGTTTTTAGGGTTCCGTACCAAAATGGTAAAAAGGAACCCTTATGGTGAGACTAAGTCTGTCTGTTTGTCTGTCACACCTGGATATCTCAAGAACTATTAATGCTATCAACTTGAAATTTAGAATAGTTTTAGATAACGTTTGCCCAACTATTTTGCAAAAAAAAATAAATTTAAAAAAATATACCTTTTTTGCAAAAGGGTCTGAAAGGGGGTCTTAAAAATTTGAAGTTGGACTACTAGGGCATGTGGGGTATCATATGAAAGAACGCTGTTTGCACATTATCAATTTTTTTTTTAGGCACCGACTTTTGATGAAAAATGTAAAAAAATACCGTTCTCCCCCTTATCTCTGAAGTTTGCATAGATAAAAGTCTGAAATTATTATATGTGATAGAAGTGTATGTAAAGATTACAGGAAAAATAAAACGATGTCTCTATATAGCACAGTTTTTCAGAAATCATCAACATCATATATACGTACGGAACCCTCGGTGCGCGAGTCCGACTCGCTCTTGACTAGTTTTTTTATTATTAGGATTAGCATGAATAGATAAAAGAGGTCATTTATTAATGAGTTTAACATTAAAAGCTTCCAGAGACTTCCAGTTTAAGGGTTTGTTTTCTTGGTTTTGGATAGTAATCCTTTGCCCGCAATGATCATAATCTAGTAAATGTATAATTTCATTGTAAGCCACAATGAAATTATACATTTACTAGAATATGATAACTTCTGTATAAATATTATCTAGGCATGTGGCACTTAGGTTTACAAAATTGTAGGACTGAAACAGACTTATTATTTTGCTACAAGAACCTGAGTTTTCTTATAAATTAACATTAAAATCACCGCTAGCGATAATGAACTTTTTCGAGTTACAAATATTGTTTAACACTTCATCCGTTACCTTTTCAAAGCAGTCATACATCCTGAAGGGGGTCTGTACACACTTAATACGTGTACAATAAACTGCTCCAATTCTATACAGGCTATTTCAACTGTCCGCTCAACAGATCTCTCACAGTATCTTTAGGCTGCCTGCCCACCGGAGCGGAGCAAGGCTTTGGAGCGGAGAAACGGAGAAATATTAACCAATAGGATTGCAAATCTCTGTCCACTTGCAATCCTATCCTAATCCTATTGGTTAATATTTCTCCGTTTCTCCATTCCGCAGCCTAGCTCCACTCCGGTTGACAGGCAGCCTTACGGCATTTAAATTTAAGCTGAATACTTACTAAAAATAAATGAGCCACCATTATAGCATAGACTAGAATTTACTCTGCTGAACGAACTTAGTAACCTGGTGATTATTAAAATTGAACTTGAACTGGAATGTTTTGATAGACAAAGAATGTTATTCTTTGTCTATCAGAAGATTTTGTTGTCAAAATTCATAAATAATTCTACTTTTAAAACTGTATAAAAATCCTTGAATATTTTGATGCAATAGGTTGATACTATTTACTGATTTTAAAATTTCATTTGATTATTTATAGGTCTCATAGGTGTTGCTATCATATTACTTTTCTATTTCAGCCAAGAATTTGACCACCTGTATTTACAATACTTTGAAAGATAGTAGGTACTTATCCATAAACTATCTTTTGTCAAATATGATTACCATTTTAATTGTTAGTGTCAACAAATTATTATTTTAAGTCAAATTATGCAATATCCTATTAATTTCAGATCTAAGGTTGTTATCTTCCTGTAGCAAACTTTGACTGTAGGAGAATAATATAATAATAATCTTTTCTCAAACATGCATGGAAATATTGTCATTATTGTCGAAAAAAGAACACGCGAAGTATCGAAATTACGGTCAAAGAAAATCAAATCCATTGCAGGAGCGTTTTTTGAATATGGAACATTCAACGCTCCAGCAATGTGAACATACAAAATTGCTGGAGCGTTATTAAATACTCTTTTACTCCGAAACATGGCAACGAAGGTAATAACTTATCAAAGGTTTTATTTAAATTTCTAACAGGCTTGCAAATAGAAAGCTGTATATTGAAAAAAAAAAACAAATGAACACATTGGCGCGTGAAAAAATATAGTTATTCTTCATGAATCTGGAATTTACAAAAAAATTACTTTCCCTGCATTATTTTGAGCAAAAGCACTTTCCCTGCAATTGCCTGTCTCTAATGTACTATTATTTCTCCAAAATTGGGAGAAATGTGAACATCACAATTGTTCTTAAACTGAGGTTGCACAATTATCCATAATATTGGAGTAGTTCTCCTTTTTTCACCGCCTTTGTTACCCATATTACCAACAAATATTAATAATATAGCATCCTGGTTAAAATTGCATTTCATAACTTTTTTCATTATTTCAAATAATGAATAACCAGGCATACAGTAGTTCATTACTAAGTCTCCCGGATATTTATTTGGCAACAAGTCGCCTAGATCCTTTCCAATTTCATCACAAAATAATACTATTCCTTTTTTACACTCTGTAGATGGAAAAAACAAATTATTAAATAAAATTATTTCTCAGTTCATTTTGTTTGCAGTCGGGTTATTTTTTTTAAATAATTTGTTTTATTTAAAGCTTTTTAGTGTTATTAATGAACATATTGTTTAGTTAAGTATTGGTAAGATAAAAAACTATACGACTTAGCAAGATAAGATAGGATAGGTTTTAGAAAAGCTAGCTTCTGCCCGCGACTTGGCGTGGCCACATTTTTATAGAACGGCCTCGTTGGACTAGTGGTCCGAAGCGCTAATGTTGAGCATGAGGTCCTGGGTTCGATTCCCGGGTCAGGCAAAGTGTTATTGGGTTTTTCATCTGAAATTTCTCAGAAACAGTCCGAAGTCTGAGTGTGTGCCCGGTTAGTGGCAATAAGCTCGCCCCCTATTACATGGGACCTATACATAACTGGTGAAATGTGGATGTACTATACGTTACACTTCTGCCTAACCCTTATACAGGCGTGATGTTATGTTATTTTTTATAAAAATTCCCTGTATACTACGTTTGTAGTTTTGAGCTCAGCAGCCAAAACACACAGAGACTCAAGACTGGTGATGCGGGAGCAAGTGACGTAGGTACAGTTGTCCGTATGAGAACCAGTTTTAGTCCTGAGGTCGACTCCGCAGTCTTCAGTGGCAATTCCCCATTGCTTGCCAATGCCAAAAGGGTCAGACAGACGGACGGACAACGAAATGATCCCTGAAGGGTTCCGTTTTTTCTTCGGCAACATCATGCGTTTTGATTTTGATTCCATTATCGTCATCAGCGCCCTCAACACCATGAAAACGAGACCTATGACAAAAAAATCTCAAATTTTCGGGAACGCCGTTTTAAATTTTGATTTTGATCCCAGTTTTGTTATCAAAGACTTCGAAAACGATAAAAACGACACCCATGACGAAAAATCATCACAAAATCACTACATCTTTTTGCGCAAGTGGGGTCACGCAAGCGTAGCAGAAATGTCATTCGCGCAAGTGTACCAAATCCGATGTATCAAATCTCAGTTGGTCTACTCTCTCATATGAAACAGTATCTACGAGTATTGGCATAAAAAAGTGAAAATTGCTCGTTTTCTTGCTGACTGTCATTTATTTTTTAAATTTGTGTGTAATGCAGATCAAAATGTCTCAAAATTTTAAGGACAGTCTCCTAAGACCGATTTTGTGTAGCTACAACGGTTAAGATATCCTTACTTTGCATCTTAAAAATCCACCCTGCTTATATGCCATGATGATTGACTGCTTAGTGCTTAGCCCCATAAAGATATAACGTGATGATAATCAGTTAAAAGGTTAAATCTGTAATAATCTGCAATGTTCTAACCGTTTGGCTCGTCTTTTTACAATTTGCTGTAAACCATAGAGGAATACAAACAATTCAATATTGCTCATCCCCCATAGTAAGTAGCGTGATAATATATGACCTATCGGTTAAACAGACTTATAGGGAATATATATGCAAAAATTGAACAGAATGTATCCGAATAGAATTTGCGTGATGCTGGAACATACATTCTGACTGACAGACAAAAATTGTAAAAACTATATTAGAACGATCTCAGACCTCAAACCAATTACTTTTTTTCAAAAATATTAAATGTACAATTTTAACTTCACTTTGATTTTGTTATTAAAGAAAATGTAGGTACTTCTTTGTAGTTTGTGACAAAATAGTAGCTTAAAAGTGATATAAAGTATAAATATTTGGAATTGGCTATTTACCCATATTAATAAAACCGTAAAATATTTATTTTTATTCTCCCTCTCTTTTTTGATTCGCAAATGCCATAGTAAAATTTTATAGCCTATGTCACTCCCGCAATTAAAACGAATCTAAGGATACCTCATATGTTAAAATCCATCAAGCCGTTTAGCCTATAGAGCGTGCCAAAGAAATGGACATACATACATACAAACATACACTCAAAAAACATAACCCTCCTTCTGAAGCAGTCGGGTAAAAAGTTATTAATTGATAATAGAGGCACTTAGTAAAAAATTGAGTAGTGCAGCCTACGCTCTGAAACAGCTTGCTGTGGTTCTCAATACAGATGCGCTAATTACTGCTTACTATGGTATAGCCGAATCAATTCTTAGATATGGAGTCATCTTTTGGGGGAATAGCACGGACAACGAAATAGCGTTTCGGGCACAGAAAAGGTGCATTCGATCGATGTTTAGACTGCAAACAACGGACAGCTGTAAATCTTATTTTATAGAATGTAAGATATTGACATTGCCCTCGTTATATATCCTGGAAACAGTAATGTTCATTAAATCAAATAGTCATTTATTTCAGCTTTTGTCTGATGCTGTCCCTAGAAATAGACGTGATAACTTCAAACTTTGTGGTCAAGGCACTAAAACCGCTCTTATGCGTAAGAGCATCTTATGCATGGGTCCGGCCATCTTTAATAAATTGCCTAAATCATTGAGATCATTAAATATATCTGCTCTTAAAAGTAAATTGAAGAGTTTACTAACTGAAAGAGCATATTACAGTATAGCAGAGTTAATGAAAGAGGACAATTTTTCTTCGATTTTGAGATGACGATGTTGTATTTTATTGACATGTTATTGTAATCTATTGTATTTTTGTGAAATAATTGTAGTTTGTAATTTTGTATGATACTAATTAATAATTTTTTATTGACTAATTTAATTAATGACTACTTTGACATTTAATTTTATCTAAAATATATGCTTGCTGAATTGTAATGATACTTAATCTTTAATTAATAATAATGATTTTATAATTTCTATAATTTAACTTTGATGAATATTATCACGGTTTGTGCACCATCTCTTCCTACCAATTTGTACGCCACGATATGCGGCTGAACATGTTAGAACTTTCTGTATTTCATATTATCTTGCATGCAATGTATATATCATGTACACCATGTTTAAACAAATACAATTTTACTTTACTACTTTACTTTACATAGTAAACTGGCACAGGACTGCAGTATTGTGTTATCACGTATTGTCAATGAATGGTCTGGTGTGGATTCATTAGATGGTGGTTGACAATGTTCAGATTTGTTTGTTTGTGAGCTA
The DNA here is from genome assembly GCA_948098905.1 of Tiliacea aurago. NCBI lineage: Eukaryota > Metazoa > Arthropoda > Insecta > Lepidoptera > Noctuidae > Tiliacea > Tiliacea aurago. Next base: position 23,362,661 of record OX402576.1, read on the forward strand.
ACCCGCTCATTCATTGCCAATACATATTCCCTCATTTGGTTTTCAGAGGCTGTATACGTATACAGCATATACACGTGTATTTGATGGTCGTAGAAGCAAGTTTCTCCTGTAGCTGGTCAAGTTCATACTGCAAGTATTCTGTGTCAGTTTGGAATTTCCAAGTACTTTTTGCTAAGTTTAATAAATACATATCTAATTGTTTCAGTAGATGTAAACTTCACCTATTAAGCTTTACATTTATAATGAAGAACTTGGTTATTTTTCTAGTAACTACCCTTCACTGATTTACTCGATTTTGAATCATCGTGATCTGGTAAATCTATTGTGTAAGACGGTTTTTATAGCAGAAACCATTGATGGGGATGTAGGCATCAATTCGTTGAATAAACTTAGATTCATCGAGGCAGTGATGTTAAGATTTGTAGTCTCAAGTTGTTCAATCTGACTTACAGCCTCATGTAGCTGCTGTTCTAGTGTAATATATATTTGTGACTAAGAGCTTGTTTATACTCATTGCTACACTGGCTGAATCCGTCCACAACAATTTGGAGCCTGTCCCGAGCTGTTATGGCATCAGTGTGTTGAATACGTAACAGAGCCATTTCTGTTTTCAACTTGCTATGCCTTTCAAGGATACCAAGGAACTCTATTTCACTTTCATCTTCTTCCTGAATCAGTTGGTAGCAGTGCTCCTTAAACGTCTTTAATTCGCTCAAAGCCTGAATGAGTTTGGACTCTTCGAGGTGAGCCCCCGTGCTGCGAGTCATAATCATGATTAAAGAGAAAAGTATTGAAATATTGTACCTGATAATGAGATGAAAATGCAACATTCGCTTGAGTCGGTAACTGCCAACGAATCACAATGAATTTTTTACACATAATTTGGACACAGTGCAAATATTTAACACAGAAAACAATTAATTACCCTATATACTTGTAAATTCATTGGAAATAGGCCTTATTAAGAAGGAAATCTATTATAGGGACAAATTCAAATCAGCTGTGGTTAATTATTGGGATTATTTATTTTGTTATCAAATTAACCTACAATACGTTATTTCGATAGAAACGGCATTTAGTAGCGTGATCGATAAATCATTTATTAGTACTCAAATTGTCATAAAGAGAATATTATGTAAGCCTGTTGCTTTACGCAAAACTCTAAACTGGAGGCTAAACTTTGATTTATGTTAATTAAATTTAATAAACAGACAAACAGTTGAACTAGGCGCGTATAATCGTTTCGCTTCAAGTAACGTAGATAATTAGATAGAGTTAAAAGCCGTTCATCGTAGTTTGCTAGCCCATCGCTTACGAGTATACCTACCTACTGTCTTAAACCGTTTTCCTGAGATGGTTTTATAACAACCGTTAGGTTGTAAGCAACTGATGCATACCGCCTTTCCTAATTTAGCAAGAAATAAATAAGTTTTGTGATTTGAAAATCGTAGGTAGGTATGTAAATAAAATGATAATGCATAGTACCTACTTAATAAGTTTGTGCAATTGATCAGGGTGTTCGGTTTTTCTGGAAGTGTTAATTAAGAGGGTATGTTTGTAGGACTTATTTTCGGTCAGTGTTGGTTGTTTGTCACTTTTCCTAACCGGATATGGGTTCCCATGGGGTACCTAATTGCTGGCGGAAATTTGCGACTAGCGATTGTCAGCGCTTTGACAGTTTTGATAGAGTGTAAGATAGTTTCGAGCTTAGTTCATTTTAATTTAAAACATTTTCGCCCTGAAATTCGCTCTGCACACATCTTTTGTATTAAAGCTACATAGGGACCACGCGTTAAGTTTGTTTGATTTAATTACTACCTGCTTTACGTTAATTTTGCAACACAAAAGCGTCCACCATGTATCTACGTCAGAGAGGAGTGTAAAATTGAAATGTCCTTAGCACCCAGAATAACCTCAAAGTAGCTAGATGTACTTATATGTTACCGTGTGATAATGAATATCGTTTGTCTATAATCCATCCCACCAAAAACATTTCATGTAAAATGTTGCCAAGACGACCACATAAGGTTTGCCCTGTGAAAAAGATCATGTAGAGCCAAGCTTCTGAATCTACACGGCCTAACTCTAACGACCCTCCCTAACTTCACAAATTCTACATATCAGTAAAAAATGTATGGTTTGGCTGTTTTGTTGCTTACTTCAGAAACTAAATATTCGCATCACCTCCACGACGGTAGCGAAACGGCGAAGCCAAAAGCTTGGCTCTACATGAGATCTGATATCTTTTTCACAGGGCAAACCTTATGTGGTCGTCTTGGCAACATTTTACATGAAATGTTTTTGGTGGGATTTCAATTATTTTTGTAAGTTGCTAGGCAGTCTTTTTAGTGTTTATTTTTTTCTTCTTTTTTTGGGGTGTAATTCTTGCACATCAGCAGTGCCGGTTTTCATAGCCCATTCTCTGTCTCAGTTTACATACCAAATTTCGGCTTTCTAGCACTTCAGGAGGTTCCATAACATTTTGAAGTCTCATACAAACTTCCACCCTCCCATTTTAAGGGATGGGGGGCGAAAGTTAAAATTTTATGTATTTTTTTTTTATTATTTATATTTAGAAATTTTTTTGTTGGTTGTATACTAAACTTAGATTACATACCAATTTGAGCTATCAAGCACTTCAGGAAGTAGCCAAACATTTTGATGATCATCAGTGTGTCATTGTATCAGTAAGTGTGTCAGTGACGAAATCGGTGTATTTTAGATATCAATAAAATCTAAAGTAGTAGAGCTATTTAATTGAGACTTTGTATGTTTAATTAATCTATTATTGACATCATATCCTGAGAATATGAACCATCTGGTACATCGGAAACCAACTCAATGAGGCTTCAAAAAAACGACGAAACACTTCGAGAAATGGTAGGTAGTGCCCTTGCGCTTCGCTTGGCTCGTCTTGGTGGGGGCATTACTGTGCCCCCAGATCTAGCGAGATTATAAACTATCTGAACTACAACAAACCATTTAGGTACTTACAATTTAACGCATTATTTTGCGATAGTTTATAATATATCCATGGCAAACCGACAAATTGTGAACTGGTATCAAGCTCGCATGCGACGAACGTATGTTGCGCTAATAATAAATAGCCAAGTTACTGCGACCAACTTTGAAGAAGCGCTCGCCGGCCGCTGCCGCGGCACCGCGGTTGATCACGGCTTTAATGTAACCTAACACATTTGCCCTGGCTTAGTTACTGCGACCAATTTGACTACCGCCAAGACCTACTAATCAGGGCCGTTGTATTGTAAAAATTCATTATTTTTCTATAGTTTAAATCTCGCTAGTTAGAATAAAAAGTAACGGTACTCACAATCGTATGGTGGCATATAGGTATATGTTACTGTGAATGTCCGATATTAGCGAACGTTGCACCGGTGTCAGTCTATAATCACCAATTCGATCGAATAAGTCAGAAATTGTTTCATTAATTTACTTGAGTCGGACATACACCAGAAAATGTTAACAAACACCTCGGCAATTCTGTGAGTCTTAGTTTCAGTGATTTTTTACGTGAATGTTAACATACGCTAGTATTTGTTCGAAAAGCGAAAGCCTTATACTATTCCTTTTTTTATCCACGCCACCGCATTACCCTGCACCCATGAGTGAGTATCTATGTATGTTATAATTTCTATAGCCGGTCACAGAATAGGTAATGGTGCAATAGCATTCATAACTAAGCAAGTGTTTTTATTGATAACCTAACCTAGGGTACTGTTCATTCTGTTACTCGCTTTGAAATCATATAAAGGGGGATGCGCTAAGGTATGGATATGTGATAAAAATCTCAAAACATCTATATATGCTGTGATAGTCTTCCTTTTAACTTTCTTTTACATGTTAACGAGTAATAGTCGACCAACTTACATAATTATTTTGCAGTTAGAATGTATGGGAGAACATGTTTTTCAAGTATGAGAACATGTTGTTCTTGGGATAAATTCATCCCAACTACAGAACCTTGATTGTGTTTGGTTTTTTTTATTAGTAGGTTCACGATTGTTACCGATTTATCTTTATTATTGATCGAAGTTATTAATAATTACATTTTGTTTATCTCTATACATATGTAGGTTTATACAAACACGTTTACACGTCAAAAATATTTATTTTTTAATTGAGGATAGTGCCAATAAGGCCTCATCAAGAGATATTCTTAAGTTACAGGAATTGTTATAGTTGAATACATACAACAGTCTAAAGTTGTCAAAAAATAATAGGCCCGTTTTGACATTTAACTTGAATCGATTTATCGTGAGTATCGAGTACCGAGTCGTATGGTTACATCACTAGATACGTCGCGATGGTAAATCGATTCAAGTTAAATGTCAAAACAGGCTTATTATTTTTTGACAACTCTAGGGCACGATGGAATATGTGTTAAAATAATATCTGTTAAGTCTTAAAAGTCTAAAAGTTAATAAAAGTATTAAGCACCTGAGTTAGTCTTGAAATACGCCATAAAAAATTCAATAAAAAACTGTTTAATTCACCTCTATCACGTTTTCAAGTCGGTAACATAGTTAAATGTACTTAATTATAGTCTGTTTTCGTGTTTATTTAGTACATACATATCATTACGGATTGTTGCCGACGTGAGTGATTAAGGTGTGAGATACGCATCGGGAAAGAGTCGTTGTCTGGAGTCGCACCTGCCGCCGGCTCGGCTCACTTCAAAACCTTCTATTACCTCGTTATTAGTGAGACGCCCCTCGACGTTTTACAACATTTTAATTGTGTTATTTAACGCTTGTTATTTCACAACTGACATGGTGATTTATTCGTTATTGGCAGTTGCGGATTTTGATCGCACGACTATTAAGCGAAACCTGTAAGCTTCCTGTCCGACATTGTAATTGAAAGTGACAGATGTTTTATTTATACCGAGTTGGAGTCTGAGAAAATTTTGCAAAATTCTAAAGAATTGTCGAAAACAGACTGTGGTTAGTTTAGCTAATACGTTCAGTCTGATCATCTAGGCTTTACATTGATTGCAGAAATATGCTTCTCTAGAAACTTGATGCCGTAATCATTTTATTCATCAGTATTTTGTTGCATTGTTTATGAATCCACTTCCGTTTTTTTTTCTTCAATATATGTTATCTTATCTGAATCTTTGCCGTGATTATTTTAAGCCTTCTGTTTAGGCTTTTTCCTTTTTCATGCAGGTAAATTACGATACAACCGTCGTTATTCGTGTTTAGGTAGCTAAGTTCTTTCTTAACAATGTAGAATTGCTAAAATAAGTATAAGTAAGTGATCTTCATAATCATTTTTAATTGAATTTAAATTGAACTGGAAGTTTGTAACACGCTGGTGTAGTAAAAGAGCAAGTGGTTATTTCTGTACTCCAAGTGTAAGTTTGCAAGAGAGTAAACTTAACTATTTCGTTTGCGTTAAAATTTGACCGATAGATCATAATGCTAAGAAAAGGGTGAGAATAAAAATCTTAACGCAAACGCGCTAGTTACGTTTCATCATCATCATCATTTCAGCCGAAAGACATCCACTGCTGAACATAGGCCTTCCCCACCCCCCTCTCCCAAAAAGGGGGAAATTGCCATAATCACCACGCTTGGCAGGCGGGTTGGCGATCGCAGAATGGTTGTAAAAATGCATAGAGAACGCTGCTGCCCATTATCTAGTAAGTCCCTTAGTCGCCTTTTACGACACCCACGGGAAGAAATGGGATGGTGCTATTCTTTACGTCCGGCACCAAACGGTACACGTAGTTACGTTCACTCTCTTGCAAACTTACACTCCAGGTACGAATGCACCAAACGGTACACGTAGTTACGTTCACTCACTTGCAAACTTACACTCCGGGTACGAATGCACCAAACGGTACACGTAGTTACGTTCACTCTCTTGCAAACTTACACTCCGGGTACGAATGCACCAAACGGTACACGTAGTTACGTTCACTCACTTGCAAACTTACACTCCGGGTACGAATGTTATTTTAAGCCTGTCAGAGAATACCAACTGTACAATGGTAGTCGAACAAGGACAAATATATATTTTTTCAATACACTTCCTCGAAAACTGGTTCATATCGCACTACGATTAGGTTCACAATGCAATGTATATCACACGCGTGCGATTTTTTATCTTCCAACACGTGTGCGGGAATAAAAATTGCCACAGATAACTTATACCTATACTACGTTAGTACTTTTACTTATTCTGTGCTTAGACTTAGTCCAAATTGGTTCAATGCCTCTATTCTTTATTATGTGTGTTTTTTTTTTATCTCGGTAAAGTTGCGTCTTTACGGCGTTAATATTTTTGGGATATTTAAATAATGTTTTTAAATAGATTATCATGATTATTACAACAAAAAAAAGTTTATAAACAAATTAACATTTATTTGTGTTCTAAACTCAAAAATATTTAAATATTCTATTTTTTATATTAGACTGTATATCGGCTATAAACCTTTACTTCTCCTTCAACCTGGCGAAAGCTAAGCGCGGAAACCAAAGAAAATTAAATCATAGTTTCTTAATAAAACATGACAAAAAAATTTGGATTTTCGTTATTTTATTTTATTTTTCTTTAAAGTGTATTGAAAAACGTCGTTTGATAGACGTGGACATTTGTTATTGCATTTCTCGGCTCAAAAACAACCTCGCCTACGGCTCGGGTGTTATTTCCGCCTCGAATGCAATAACAAACATTCTCCACTTGTATGAAAATGTACTATTCCCTATTGCAGGATTATACTAATCTACTGCAGGACCTGAAGATGACCGCGGGTCGACTACTAATAGTTTGTGATAGGTAAAGTCACAAAATCTAAATATAACTTTACTGATTATTTTTCTGACTAAAAAGCTCAATCTCACCACGCTTCAGTGAAGGCTCAGAAAAGGCCCTAGAGTAAAACCTTGTGGCACACCCATGTTTGGCCTTATGATTCAGGGGTGCTGTGATGTCAATGGCTACTTTTTGTTATCAGTGTTATCACCTACATAGAAAATATAATTATTCTTAAGTCTGTAGACTTAAGAATAATTATATTTTCTATTTGAAATTTTGAAATTTTGTAAACTGTGTTCCGAATTGATTAAGTTTAGGCACAAGCGCATTATGATCAAGGCAGTCAAAATCCTTCTGACATCTTTTCTAATCTTCTAAAATATGATTTCTAACTTTAAATGCCTTTAATATTATGGATTTTTCCCTGAAGTAGGACAGTACGGCCATTTTACGTAATAATAGTGTAAAGAAATAAAGCTGATCACTTCTGGTATATTGTGACCAATTTGTACAAGATCTGTTCATGTCAGTTATGTTATTTTGTTTGATCTTCAAAGACGGACAACAATATTACGTAAAAAAATAATACGCCGTATCGGTAAAAGAAGTAAATTTTAAGAAAACAAAATCATTATGTTGTTTTCTTCAGAATAATAATACCTAATAATAATTTGTTATTACCTGGCATATGTGGAACATTGAATACGGAATCTTCCTCTTTATGGATGAACGTCAAAACGAGAGAAAGTACATTATTTCTCTCGCTAAAAGTTGAGAAACTAAATCAAATTACAGTAATCGTTCATCTCTACTAATATTATAAAGCTGAAAAGTTTGTTTGGTTGAACGCGCTAATCTCAGGAACTACTGGTTCGAATTGAAACAATATTTTTGTGGTGGATAGTACATTTATCGAGGAAGAGGAGCGGTGCATCAATTTGCAAAAACGGGAAAAAAAATCATTTTGAGAGCTTCCGTTGCGTACGCTGCTTAAACGATTAAAGTTATGCAAAAATCATGTATGACGGAATTGTTACCCTTTAAAAGTTCAAAAAAAAATCTGCGACAGGATATGTCTATTTTTAAGGTTGACTCACTATAACCTATTTATGGTAATCAAATTTGTTCTAAAATAATGCATTATTTGCGAAGGTGTTATTCATCGCAAGTATTTTATTTGGAACAAAATGATTGAAAATGAATGAATATTTTAGGAGATATAAAGAAAGAAAAGAAAGAATGAAAATAATATTATAAAGGCGATTGTGAGGATGGATGGATGTTTGTTACGCTTTCAAAATTACTGAACGGATTTAGATAAAATTTGGCACACAGATATAGTTTATAACCAGGATTAACAGATAGTATAGTTTTTAGCCGATATTCCCACGAGATCCCACGAGATGCGGGTGAAACCACGGGGCGCTGCTAGTAATGAATATAATTGGCACTTTACGTATCCACGTTGCGCTTGTAGTAGGTACTTACTGGCGTACCGGTAACGTTATTTATTATGATTTCGCGAACGATTGAAATACTACACAACAAGCAGTTCTTCATTATCATACTTTTTAATACGTATACCGGAACTGCGCAAAGTAAATGTAGCTATTAGCAATCCTATTTACCACAGATAAGTTTTTATAGCCAATTACTGTTTTACAGCGAACGATAAATACTTCCAATACAGCGGCATATAACCTAATAGAGGATACAAAATGTTTGTAAATTACTAATTCAAATTAACGAGGGGTTTCGTTGCGGTAGAAGAACGTCTAAAGTTAGTTCCAATCGCGTAATCTATATTCATTCGGCGAAGTTAGCGCGGCATCAGTGCACAGCAGTGCAATTAAAAACGTATAAATCAAAGCATTCTCTACATATAGTTAACAACGGCGGTAATCTATTAACGCGTTATAAAGCCGCTAATTAACTTATATCCACGACCTGTTTTTGTTTACAAAAAGTTAGTTAGCAAAAGTTAAACAAAAAATAATCAACATGTTCTAAACTAGACATCGTATCAATTGAAATGAATGAATGAATTAATGAAATGTTCCGACCCCAGCGTGGTTAAACTAGACTCGATTACTCGAATGAACCCACAGATTCACACATGGGAACATGGGGCTACAGAGACTCTAGACATCGTATCAATTGAAAGTCTAAATATTCATAGACCAACATAACAAAATTACATTACATTATATTAAATAGTGTTTGGCGCCTTTCTTTAAAGCAAACAATGCCTGTGTTTAGGAGACTCCGCTCTTCCACTGTAGGTACAGCATACATTAAATTCAAATTAAATTAAAAAAGGTATGTTAGTGAAGGTATATGATTCTAGTGTGAATACCTAAGCGTAGTGTGTCTGTATGTGAGAGTGTAAGTTAGTGTGTGTGTGTGTGAGAGTATATGTGAGTGTGTGTGTGAGTGAGAGTGTGTGAGTGAGAGTGTAAGTGAGTATGTGTGAGTGAGAGTGTCTACTGAGTCACTTTATGTGCTCCAAAAGTGCCTCAGTGTCATGATAATGTAAGTGTCTTAATCCAATTGGTTATAATTTTTTGATGTATGGAACGTTCCATTCATTCTGTTGGTGATTCTTACTTGCAGGACATAATTATCAAAACACCAAAGTTAATGATAATAGGCTACAAATACTCACCATATCTATTCCTCGTGTCTATTGTTAATTGATGCAATTATATTTATAGTGCTCACCTATCGATTAATTACAGGTTAGTTATGGCTAGTTTATGTGTTATAAATGTGATCGAAAAACAATGTTTCCTCCTCACATTGACATGAAACCATTGCTAATTATAATTACCGATGTGGCGCGATGAGCACGTAGCAAAAACAGTTCATGAGAACGATGCCATGATTGTATTAACTTTTGTATTCTTGTTATACGATCAATAGGTATGCGCCGACATTATCGTTGAAAAAATCGTGTAAAGTACCAAGGCGTGAAACTAATGAAGTGTTTCTGTAACAAAAACTGTAATGCCAGACTTTTTCTTCAAACTACTAACAGATTTTCTACTTTTTGTCTTTTGTAAAGTGCGTGAAACATTTTCATTCATTGGCGTTTTTTTGCGCATGTCTATTTACAAATGAAGATACATGAATGTTAATATTTCATTATTACTTGATTCTAAGAAAAATCATTTGTCACCTTATTTTAACTACTATACGTAGATATGTCAGTTTCCTTTTGTTATTTTATGTGAAACTTATCGCAATTACCAAATGATAAAAAAAAAACCATTCAGTTTGACCCTTAGACAATTTAGTTGGATCATTGGCGTTTTTTTGCGCATGTCTATTTACAAATGAAGATACATGAATGTTAATATTTCATTATTACTTGATTCTAAGAAAAATCATTTGTCACCTTATTTTAACTACTAGATATGTCAGTTTCCTTTTGTTATTTTATGTGAAACTTATCGCAATTACCAAATGATAAAAAAAAACCATTCAGTTTGACCCTTAGACAATTTAGTTGGATCATTTAGGCCTGACGAGCAGACAGGGTTTCGTAGAGGATTTTTTAGAGTGTGAAATAAAAGCCACAGTTCTCTACTTCAATTGTCCGAAGGAATTAGTAAAATTTTAGTATCGAGCCGAAACACATGTTTGGAAATAACTACTGTTTATGTGAGGTCTCTAGGACCATACAACACAGGACGTGGTGTATGTTTAGGAGTCTGGCGTCTGACGTTTTCTACACTGCCTGTGATCCTATCATAATAACTGGGAAGCGGATTTGGATGCTTCAGAGCTGACGAGGCCTGACGTGGCGAACCTGAACGCCGTATCGTACCTTCTTTATAAAACCTTCCACCTTTTTCTTTCTGAGAGTGCTAGGAAGGTTAGTTATCTTTTTTAATTATTTTTCTGTATTTTTTTAAATTAACTCCTTAAATATATAATTGACTTGTCTACTTACCCTTTTATTTTTAATAGGCTAGTAGATTCGTTAAGTGTTAAGGAGTCTACTACTACATTTACCCAAGCAGTTGGTTGCGGTTCTACTGAACACTATAGAACCCTTGAAGTACAGTTTACAGGCTGAAATGGCCTAAACCAATTACATCGTTAAAATAGAACAATTATCGACATGGAATAGTCCATGTCGTGTGGTACACAACAAACATCATGGACGGTGGGGGCACACGCTCGCTCAAGCTGCATCAAGGCGCCACACTTCGATGCTCCACATTGTACAAATTCTTTAAGACTAATTTGCTCCATTGAATGTAAAAAATATAAATTACGGGTAATTCCCGTTGCATCTTGGTTATTTGTTTTCTTGTTTATTCCGAAAATCCTAAAATGATTCACACAACTTTATGTAGGTAGGTACGAAAAACCTCCAAGCTTCTTCTCTTCTAATGTTAATATTGACAGCGATTCTTAGGAAGGCTGTTAGTGACCGATCAGTATGTCAACACAGGGAATGAAATAGTTAAGCAAATTGATTACCAACTTAAACTACCCGTACATTAAAATCGCAACTGTCATTCTTTGACAGTTGTATGAAATGAGACGGCAAATTGACGTTAGGTGTTAATTTGCTTAACAAATCATTTGCCTGACTGTACAAATATACTGGATATTGTTAATTCTTTATGAGGAACACCAAAACAAAGACATCTAGAAATGCATTTAGATGAGGTGGGTAGTATTCTTACTTTAATAATAAAAAAAAACAAACAAACAAAGAGACAGACAAACTTAGCGACTTACGTGGCCTAGAAAATGCCCAATTTACATGGTGCCAAAACATGATTCCTAATGCTAAAAGTTGTAGGTACCTACTTCAATTAGTCTGGCATAAGTAAGGGAAGGGAGCGAAAAGCACAGAAAAGGTCGAAGTGACGATGCTTGGGGGAGGACAATGTCCTACCATGGACGTTTTTCGGCTGAAATGATGATGATGAAGTAAGGGAGTTCACATGTGAATAGGGTAATCACTGAGACGGCAAGCAAACTGTTGGATGTACGTATCTGACCCAAGTCATGGAGGAATGGGGACCGAAAAGTAGAAGGATAAAGTGATGTTTTGCAGCTCGACGGTTTGTTGAAAAGTAGTGTTCTAATAGGTAACTAATGGAGTTTAATGAGAAACATTATTATTCATACATTCAGACAGCCCACTCAAAACCATGTATTATTGTTCTGATCGTTAACAGCACCAACATTAAAAGTAGCGTCAATTTTTAATTGACATGCGTACTACTATCCAAATCAATCTAACCAATTCGTCGATATAGATAATTTAAAATACAAATATGATATTAGTGACAAGGTAACTGGGTAGTACCTATACAAATAAAATAAAATAAAACAACTGACTTCAAAGAAAAACATGCAAATCAGTTTGTAGTTTTTTTAAACATCACTATTTTTATTGTATATTTTAATACAAATATCTAATCGTTTTTATTATTATTTGTTATACATATCAATCTATTTTTATTTAAATATTTACACACATTATAAAACTGATTTACATCTGTAAGACGTCCTCGTAACATAAGGTCCAGTTGAAAATTAGCGTCAGGTACTAGTTGACTGGGCCTAATTGGCGAAGCCGTGAGGCACACAATACTATTTTAAGTATTTTCGGTTTTTGTGTGAATATTGTGTGCCTTTAACCTGGGTCAAATAAATTTATTTTCTTTCTTTAGTGTTTTTTGTTTTGAGGTTGGTTGTTTTTTCTGTAAAACATTTTTATTTGTGATACCTGCTCTATCACAAATTCGTATACCACTACTTGTTATTTAAACAACAGTGACCTCAAAAACTACCCAAGCAAAGTTAATAATCTAAATATTAACCTGGGTCAAATAAATGTATTTTCTTTCTTTAATGTTTTTTTGTTTTGAAGTTGGTTAGTTTTTTCTGTAAAACATTTTTATTGGTGATACCTACTCTACCACAAATTTGTATACCACTACTTGTTATTTAAACAACAGTGACCTCCAAAACTACACAAGCAAAGTTAATAATCTAAATAAAGGGACTACCACGCGAGTTTCCTTTACCAAATGAAAAAAGAATCACGTAAATCGGCTCCGTAATCATGGAAAAATCGGTGTACATACATGAAAAAAGAAAACTCGCCGAATGCATAACCTCTTTCATTTTTGAAGTCGGTCAAAACTACCTAAAAATACTTATAATTGCTTATTTCAAAGTTTCCTTTAAATTCTCTCTCAAGTAGCGCGATCAATAAACCCCACTTCCCATGCAGCCCTAACAACTGTTAATAGTTAAAATATAAGTTATTTTTCGAATGTAGGTCGTCGACCATTTCCTACAATTGCGCACTTAAAGGACTGCTTTTGTGTACCTATGCCAGCATATACGGACACAGTTTCGATAATCTAATTCAACATTCATAATTATCTAATAAACTCATGTTTTGTAACCTTTTCAGGTTGCCGCTATCAGTTTACATAAGCGTGTCGAATCCTATCTACATAGGTACGTTTGCGCTGATTACGATAATATACACACATCAAAAGACTCCACAAGAATTACCTACTTATTTAAAAAAGCCATATCTGGCTAATGTATCGCTGTTAAGGGGTTAAACGGATTTTGATTACCTTTTGGAAATGCATTAAGAATAAAAGATAGGAAAATATTTTAAATGGTAGCGTCATCTGCCGCCTCTGGTTTTTGTGGTGGTATTTTACGTTTGAAAGGTATAATTGTTATGCCAATTGTCTCAAGAATTTTTGAGGTTATAATAACAGTAAGGTAACTTAAGGTAATGTTACTTTTACTAAGGTGTGTAGCTAAAGAGCTACACACCTTAGTAAAAGTAACATTATAAAAACCAAGGCGCAGTATCTTAGAGAGAAAACCTCGTAAGTGTAAAAAAGTAACTTTTCAAAAGGAAGGTAAAAGTGCGTGCTGTAAAATTTTATTACCACAGTTTCTTCAAGTATGTCTTTTATTTTGTAATTTGGATACGTTTTCTGTTGCATAAGATATTTATTACATTTTATTATCGTAAAAGTGTAAAATGCTACTGGTGAGTTTTCCTTAAAAAAAAACAGATGGTTTGCTGGTAGTAGTTACAAATTTATCAATGATACATGTTTATACCTACTTCTTTTAATCCATTTTATTTCGTTGCCTTACTTAACTATAACTTATAATAATAAGTAACACTTGAAGTTTATGGAAAATAATCATCAAATAGTCCTAAACATAACTATTATTTAAAAAATTCTAAGTGCTGTTAAAGTATGTTCGTTTGCGAGTTTTCGAACACGTCATAGATGGCGTTACAGGTTACTTAACTTTTTGTGTTAAAGTGTTACTTTCGTGTGAAACCAGGGGGGTGCGTTGCGAGGTTTCGTTTTCAAAAATGTAATAAAATAAAAATGCCCAAAATTGCATTCCCGAGGTTTTCACTCTAAGGCGACGTTGTGTATGTGTGCGTTTGTAACCCTTAGCTCACCCGCGGGGCGTACCATCGATACTCTACACCTACACCCCTCCGTCCAAGTATCTGGTTACTTACCTATCTATGTTACTTACCGACATTGTCTTTTTTGTGAGCTACATAAGGTAGTTTTTGTTGGTTGCACAACATGCAAACCTTTTTTTTTTGTTTAGAAATATACTAAATGAGTTACTACTGTAATGTTGTACTATTTTTACAGCGTGGTCTTCAATTAATGTCAAAACTTGCCTGTTTTGTTTGTCTCTTAAAGCGTACTGCTGCTAATATTTAACTCCCACTAAATGACTTCGAAATATAAGAACCTTAATCTTTATCCCTCAATTGCGTGACACGGGTGATAACATGTTGTTTCACCTTTGAGCGTAACGGTTAATTTTAATAAGACAGTATATAATTAAGTATTTGACGTACCTGTTACCAGTTACGAAAATTACTTTTAATTTAGTAAGTTCAAACAAGGAGGATTTAAAGACATTGTTATAACACTATCAAACAGGCAGACTTTATTATAAGGGAAACCTATTTAAAGTTTAAGAATACAAATGAGAAAGAGTTTATTTGAAATTAGCAACCGTTAGTTATATTTGAAAAGAGAAACTTTAAACCATAACCACTAAAAAAGTACTGTATTGACAGTATAAGATCATGAGATATTTACTTTGCCTACGTCTAGAAAATACCTGTATAGCTTGCTCGCAACTAAACATAAAAAAATCTCGTAAGTACTAAAGTTGTCAAAAAATAATAGGCCCGCGATTGACCATCGCGACGTAACTAGTGAAGTAACCATTCGACTCAGTACCGATACTCACGATAAAACGATTCAAGTTAAATATCAAAACGAGCCTATTATTTTTTGATAAGTAATGTGGGCATGATACTTAGCTAAGTCCCACAAAGGTTGTCTTTCTATTAACGTAAAAAGCCTTAGTTTTAACGGGACAGGAGCGTAAATAACAAAATCCCGACTACAAAAACATCACTGAAAAGACAAAAACAAGCATTTTATTCTATAGAATTTTGGTAAAGCAAGCAAAAGCTACACCATATTTCAGGTTATTGGTTTGAGCCCGCCTGCAATACCAAAATATGTTTTTAGAGTCTGGTTTTTGGTTTTTTACATAATTTGCTTTATTTAAAACTTTTTAGTTTTATTAATATATATATTTGGAATCGAATTATTACTAGCTCTTATTTAATACCAATATTGTGGTAATTTCTTTTAAAAATACCTTACCCTCCCCTTTTTTATATTTGCAGATGCAATATATTAATATTATAATTTATTTAAGCCTTTGTCACTATTAAGACGTATCTAACGACCGACCTCATAACCTCATATGTTAAAATCCATCAAGCCGTTTGGCTACAGAGCGTGCCAAAGAAATAGACACAGGTACATACTCTCGAAAAACATTACCTTCCTTCTAGGACAGTCGGGTAAAAAGAGCATCAGGCGAGACAGGAAATGTAGACTGACAGTAGGTAGTTTGGGCGTAGCATCCATTTTAGCCTTTACGTCGGTTTTCCCCTTTTTTAGAGATTTGCACGTCTACTCTGTCGATATTGCAGCCGTTAGGGACTTATCTGTAAATTGCCGAGGGCCGAGCATCGTCTGGTATTGGCTCGCTGCGCCAGTTACTCAAAAATTAATTATGGCAGGCACAGAGCTGCCCAACGCTGTCAACGAGAATTGTAAATCAGGAAGCATAGAGACGGACCTGAATTATATAGATACATACGATTTTGTACTGGGAAACTATTATGGTAGGATAATTCTACCATGCAGATCGCGGATGCCTTACAGAAATCTTTACCTCCCTACAAGTCGAAAGTCCGCAAGTCTGACAACCGATCTTACATAAGTCACATGTTACTAGCCCGCTGTTAATTGAGTGCGGAGGGGGACAATAGCAGGCCTTTCGTGGAAAGTACAAATATTCGGCATAACTTTTTGAGATTTGAAACAAACTCCAAGTACCTCGTTTGTGTACAAAATGTGATTATGTAACTTACCCGTTGAAAGGGTATCCCGCGAAGGCTGCGTCGTAGGGGTGGTAGACAGTTGGGTAAGGCCAGGTTGCTGCACTTGCCGCCAGGTTTTCTTTTAGTTCGATCCCTGCAGCCTATGGATGAAAAAAGAAACATATAACGTAAAAGCTTAGTTCCACATAAGAAATATTTATAAAGTGACATAAAATATTGATTAACATGTTACTATCGGTAAAATGTAGGCAGCAAATAAGTCTATAACTATCTCATTAAAACGCACCAGCATTAACTGTAATATTATAATATCTCCTTCCACGTTTCCGGTAGCTTTAACGTAATCCATTACTAAAATGATCCTCGTCGGATTGATTTCTTGATCGATCGCTTTAGCGTTTCGACCTAAACTATTATTACTTAATGGGCAAAGATAGGAGACGCGCGCATCAATCATCTTTCGATCGACAAATGTATCTTTTTTATGTTTTGTAATTGTTGAACTTTGATGCTTAAACAAAAACAAATTCCTTTAATGTTTTAAAGAGAAAGTTTCAACATTAAATAAACAGCGGTTTAAAAATTATGATTAATTTGTTATTAAGGTTGTGTAGCGGAGATCGCGTAAAAAAGTACGGCTGTCACTAAGGGTCCAAAAATTTATAGCGACACATTAAAAATAACTCAGGAGCGAGTCTTAATGCGGTCATCCAGGATAAATCTATCAAAAGATTTTGTTGTCCAACAACTTCATTGGTGGCCGAATCGAAAATCCGATAATAAATTTTACTCAAGTACGACAGCGTAATCCAGTCGCGCTGTCGGTCTTTGTTGCTACGACCTTTGTGATATAATTCCAGTTTTCTGTTACTTCAAATAATAATCGGACTACGCCGTAACGCGAATCTCCGGCTACGTGGATTTATTGTGCCTACTGCGATGTTGCCTTATTTACTTAATAGGCTGATCCCATCCATCGTAGGCGTTTGAAAGACAGATAAAAGACCAATTGTGTGATAGTGCGAAATATCTACTATTTTGTTTCACTCCCATTTCATAATCTAGAAGTAAATGTAACAGTCGATTTATCGAAATGTCCTTCATTCTCATATATTCAGTCATTTGATCTAGCTTAAAAAGCTAGTGACGTAGTGACTAGTAAAGGCTAGTGAAGAGTACTAGAGGCCTGTAGATAATAATATGGAATACGTTTTTACATTATCTAGGTGCTATGGAGTGGGCTATGTTTGGAGTATCTTTGAAGGATAAAATCAGGAATGAAATTATCCGGAAAAGAACCGGAGTTACCGACATAGCTTGCAGAGTAAGCAAACTGAAATGGCAGTGGGCTGGCCATGTTTGTCGAAGGACCGATGGCCGATGGAGCAGACGAGTCCTGGAATGGAGACCGCGTATCGGCAAGCGTAGTGTGGGACGCTCCTCAGCTAGATGGAACGACGACCTTAAGAAGATGGCTGGGTCAGACTGGATGCGGAAGGTGGAGGACAGGGTGTTGTGGCGCAGCCTTGGAGAGGCCTATGTCCAGCAGTGGACTGCGATAGGCTGAGTTGATTGATTATCTAGGTCCTCTAGAATATTGTCTCTTTACTCTAAAGATAAATTGATCGCCTACCTACTTAAAAGGTTAAGGAACGAATAATAGACGAAAATAATTGTTTCGTTAAGACCAACGTCTTAACGAAACAATTATTTTAACACAAAAAACTTGCCCGTGATCTTTATTGGTATCAACAGTATGAGTTTAATGGAACCTAGCTATAATCCCATTAACATTAGTGTGTTGAACTAGCCAGTAGGTATATATTTTATGGAAGGTAAGTTAATCCGGTGAGCGATGTGCTTGACACGCAAGCTCAGGTAGCGTTCAAATGTCGTCGAGTCGACAAAGGTACTGAGAAGATACACGACTTTGGACGGATTTTTTAAAATGATTCGTTACTTTATTTTTACAGCAAAGATATGATTAATGTTGAAGACAGTATTAAGTTTTACTAAAGTGGTAGGTTATTTAGATAGCCTTGTCCGATACTATAATCTAACTTACTGAATTTATAAAATTGAGTTTCAATCTGATTAACGTTTTTACGAACTATAATAATGATATTTGTGTTACGTTGTAGTTGTATTTGCTTCTCTAACTTTCTATTGATAAAATCCACACAACATCGGTAAGGTTAATTAAATATCTAGCTTTATGTCTAGCTAGAACTAGTGACAGAATAATTTATGGTAAAATTATTGATGCCTGCTTACACACTTTTGAATAAATCTGTAAGCCCATTGATTACAATACCATAGATATTATAATTATCATAAATTACATAGGACATTAACCACAAATCTACTAAAAGCGGTAGCGCAAATCGATGATTTATTTTAGGACACTTCTTCGGAACTATAAATTATTTTTTTAATATAATAAACGTTAGCTTCCTGTCAGTATAGTCCCACATGTGCAAATGGAAACGATTAGACCGAGCGAGCTATTAAATATTTTGACACTTCAAATATTCCGTTTGTCTCATAAACGTATTTCTGTTTACAGTAAGCGTTAGATTTAAGCTTTAAAGTGTAAACAAACATGTTATAATCCGACACCTAAAAAGACCAAACAAAGAAGTATAAAACAAGTCTACAGTGCACGGATACCCTACGAGCCGGGATGAAATAATAAATTATAGACAAAATAAAAGGCGTTAACTAAAAAACGGTGTGAGGCAGGATCCTATTGAAGGCGTCGCGTCGGCCAGAGTTAACACTTTCGCCACTGATGATGTACGATCATATCTTCATGAATGATTGAATCATCTGCCGGGACACGTTCACGGCTTTTAACACCTTCCTCCAAAAGTTTTACTACACGTCATATATTACGTAGCGTTGCTACTTTTATGTTGTTATGATCATTATCATTCAAAGTCACTACCCACACACGTTTGGGCAAGCACGCTATAACACAAGAAGTGCGTCTATGATTAGAATTATGTATTATTTAAGCGATTGAAGAAGCTAACATTTTATGTCTAATTTAATTTTATAAAATAACCTAGGATAAGTAATTAGATTGACATATTATACTACTGTTATTATAAATTTATAATCCTGTATAAAGGCAATATGGATCTTTGGACATATTTTAATCCTCTGAAAGAAATTGTTAAACATATTAAGTTATTAAAGCCGGCTGGTCCGGTACAAGTTTTCGGGTCGATGGACAAAAGAACATACATCAACGGATTACGATTCAAATTTATATGTATTTATTACTTATATCATAAACCTTATTGTGGTGCCTACTTAACACTGCGCGAGAGTCTTATAACTACCTCCCTAACGTAATATTTTGACAACGTATCCTAATTATTTTAACGTAATACCTTTTGTAATAGGAAGTGGAAGAAAAATGGAATTAAAGCTCTTCTATCACAGATGAAGATAGAAACATAATCCCTTTGGTTAAGTAGATGATATCGCGGCTTCAGCGGCGATGGGTTTTTAAGCTTTTGTGGACGAATTAATTCAAGTCATAGTTTAATAAGATTAATTGGTTTCGATTTTTAGAATATGAATATCATCATATTAGGCGTAGATGATGTTGGTAGTTAAAAACAAAAAATGGTACCTGGAATTTGAGTCCTATGAAATATTGAAATTTAAGCCCGGGTATTGTACAGAACTAAAATTTGGCATGCCTGCAAGTCTTTTCAACAATCATTGGATGTGATTGAAAATAGTTTATTTCTAACTTTGAATCATCTTTCTAAAAGTCATGTTATCCTGCATGATCTACCTTAAATTGAACACTTCACTTTACATATACAGGGCCCGTCACTCACAAGTGACCCACCACCTTCATACTGCTGCAACAGTCAAACTATTAAGAGCATTTACACCTTACAGCATTTCATACAAACTTTAAAGCCCTTGAATTTCGAAATGACTGGTCCGATTTTAATGAAACTTCATATGCATAAGCAGGATATATAGGTCTAAAAAGTTAGTAAAGAACATTTTCAAGTATGTATGAAATGCCGTAAGGTATAAACGCTCTTAATGGCTGCTTGGTAAAACTTGGTAGAATTTATTTTGGGCCGCAGTCACCGATACGATTCGCTCTCCACTCATTTTCATCGACCGGGACGTCAAGGTAAACCAGAAAGTATACCAACAAAAGGTGTAAAATGATGCGTTGATATTTAGGCACTAACAACAATTCAACATAAGCCACTGGACATTCCAGCAGGACTTGGGGCCATTTCACAAAGCTCACATGGCGCAGTATTTTTTACAAAATCACTTTTCGAGGTCCATGTCTACAGAACACTGGCCTCCATACTCACCGGACCGAATTCGAAATAGCCCATCTAGGAGCCAACTTAAAAATACCTACGTAATTGTGAAAACGCTGAAGGCAGTGCTTTATTGGGAATCGGACCGAACCCCACAACCCCATGTTTGTGCAGCGTGCGATGGCTTTTTGGAAACACGATGCTATTATCCATACTGAAGGAAGTCTTGAACAATAACTTTGTTTATCTTAAAATTCAATTTATTTCTAACATCACCCTAATTTTTAAAATTAATTTTATGTTAATTAATCAAATTGCAGCATTTTTAACTGATAACACTTCGAGGGACGAAACCTGTAAATTTAGTTTAATTTTTTTGTAAAATAAAACGACCTATTAACCTAATTATCTAGGTACTACAAAGAAAATCTATTTTGAGTTTCAAATTTGCATAGACTTTCAATAAAATCGATTCTATTCCTACGCTACGTCATTATTACGAAAACAATAAAATATTAAATTACTTTGCTGTTTGGTATCGACTAGATGGGACAGAAACCTGTCAACAAAACTTGTTTTGTAGCTATGTAGGTACTTGCTGTAGGCTGGTCACAGCCACATAAACATGGACCACTCATATAATAGTCTAGCAGTAGTTGTAAATTTTATCATAATATGTACATGATTCACTCTATACTTAGTAAATGTGTTACATATTTGCAAGAAAAGAATAAATTTTGCTGTATTTACACCCCAGAGTTCCAGATCAAAACTCGATTGGTAACGCTTTTTCTTTTTATATTGTATGAAGTGCATCTCATCTGATTCTGAAAGTTCTAAAAATAACCGTTGCCATCATAATTCAAGGAAACTTTTAAAACGAGCCTTCTATGCAGCACTGTATTATTTATTTATATTTGTTATAACTAAGCTATACGAAATATTTATAACATGGATTCATTATTTCGCATTGATAGGTCGGTGAAAAAAGTGATTTCTAATGCGATGTAAATTAAGAGACGACGAGCTTTAAGTGACCGATATACGTGTGTGCAAAAAGCACAGAATTAATTTAATGTTTTATTTTTATTTGCAATTCAATTCGATATCCTTAATTCATGTCGGTTGCAACACTAGTGTCTGATTATTATGTCAACCGCAGGAATTGGTCGCGTTGTATTGAAAAGTCGGTCAAATAATATTATTGATCTTTAGTTTGATTAATTACTACATTAATGAGTGACGTTGGTGGTAGTTTAATACTTAAGTTTAGCTTTTTGTGTGAAAATAAAGTAGCGAACCTTTTCAAGTGACAAATACTTGCCTAACTCCTATATTTTCGGCGTTAATTAGGCACTTAACATTTGAATTCAGATAAAGATTGATATCTTAATTTTAATAATACATTGTAGAGACTATTATTTATTTTAATGTGAACACTCTACACATACTCGTTAGTATAAAATATTATGTACTGAATATTCTATTCCCTTTCAAATGAAAAAAATATAAAGTTATTTTTGAAAACCTTGAATTTAAGTTATTAAAATTTTTGATCTAACATCGGATCTATTTTAGGTAGAAAACAGGTCTAAATTTTCAGCCTGTGTCAAGTAATGATTATATATACTTTAAATTAATTTCCTAGTACTTAGACAGTTATGAATATACGTGTTCTTTAAGTGAGAGTTATATTGCTGCCAATATTACCGATAACTTGAGGACACTGGTAAACAGTGATTTTGTTAAATCGAGTTGCTTTTTTAAATACTACCGCAAATAATCCTTATACATAGTTTTGTTCAATCAGCCTCAGTTTGCGTTAAAGATTGACTAAATTAATTACGTAAATTTTGTGTACCGATGACGTATGTTTGCGATAAATTAACATTAGTTTATTGAAATTGAAACGGTTTTCCTTGTGATTGGTATTTCTATGCATCATAATAAGATGCCCAGAGTATGTGTAAACCAGATAACTTTTGCTATATTTGCGGTCAACTTTCTGTTAAAAGTCAACGTCGTAGTTTCTACACCATTGGTTAAAAACTGTTGTTTTAATTATGTTGTGCGACATTTGAACAAAACCTGGACTCAGTCTTAGCTTTTCAGTGTTTTAGTTTATTAACACCATCGGTTAAATAAACGACCTTTATTTTTTAACGACGTCATACGTCGTTAAAACAAAAATTGCCGCTTTTGCAAAAAAAACTGTGTTTTTTTTATGCAGATTAGTTACAGACTAGGTAGTGCTAAATACAAAATACTCATTCAATTTCAATTAAGTTTCATTATGGTATTTTTTTTTTAAATTTTGACAGTATCTGATGAAAATTTGAACATATGGATGACAAAACGTACCTGTGGATGCCATTCTGAAGTGCCACTTACCCCGAAATTTTAATTTTAAATCATGTTTTATTTATGACAATTTTACTGAGGTTGTTTTTATAACCTTTATTTTCGTCGATGATTTATACATTCTACCTTTAGCCAGGGTTACGAGTCTGTCCGAAAGGGATATCGTGGCTCTGGCACACAGGCATTTGAAGGAACACGGTGGGTTTTAGTCAGTAAAAGTCTGACACTCCCTCTCGCTCCGCCCAGAGCGGGAGAAGTTATTTGATGATTTCCCACCCAAAAAAAAAAAAAAAAGCCTGAACAGGGGTTCGTTTACAGTTTCATCAGATACTGAACAGACTAAAAGAGATAAAATTAATTTTAAACAATATTCATACTTACAGCATTAGTGTAGAAGGGTGGTTGATCAGCTGCCAAAGCGGGAAAATACGCCGCCATACCGGCAGCTGTAGCCGCTGCGGCGTCTGAGTAAGGGGCACTGTACATAGACAGGGGCACACCGGAAGCGAGTCTCTGGTAGTTGAGAAACTCGTATTGACACGAGCAGACGGTCTGTCCGGTGATAGGGTCCTGGAATATAGGGCGGCCAGTGTCGCAGCAGCGCGGAGCTGCGGCCGCGGGCGAGCTGGGCCGCGCTGCAGCGCTCGCGCCGCCCGCACCCGCGCTCATTCCCGCCTGCGCCGGCGGCGGACTGTTGGAGGCTGTCGAGATGGTGCTCTGTAAGTTGTAAATTTTGAAATGCCTTTATGGCGCGTTTTCCATTCGCTTTTGCAGACGCGATGTATGTATATAAATTGGAGGCCTCCGTGCGCACAGCCAGTCGCAAAGCAGGATTTATAACAATTTAAAATGCACTTGTGATATGCTCACGTAGTTAAAATAGGTACAATCAATTTATCAACAAAAAGTTCATAATGGACAACTAAAATAAAATTAGCATAATATAAAATAATTGATGGATAATAAACGAGCCTTTAACGATTGTGTGAAAAGGGGTGAGCATCAAGAATAACCTTGGGCGTGCCTATTATATCGTCAAGGCTTGCAAGGACCCGCGATACGCAAATTTGAAACGCTGAGGGCCCTTTTATAAAAAAAAAATGTTAATGCTCCTTTATGAGTTATACTAATATGATGCGATTGAAAATTTTAATAAATCACAATGGGATCGGACAGGGTGGACACATTGTTGTTGTTATAGGTTTATTATTCGCTGAACTACCTGAATCGATAGCGCGGTCGTAAAATAAACATCCGGCTGTTGTCCGATCATAATGCCCGAAATGCGAGTTTAGATCGTCCTTTTAATTGAGCACAGTGCCGAGTGCGGACCCACCGTACCTAAATAACTTTCTAAATATTTGTCATTGGAATGAAAAATGATCCCAAACCACCCAACATTCATTGTGTTTTCAATGGGATTAGAAACCGAGAAATGTCGTTTTAATACAACTCCACGTCCGTTTTTTTTATAAGAAAATCAATTAATACTTCTATTGTATCCTTTGTGCTGCTGTTAGTTATTTGTGTAAAAAAACCTATCTAATAATATTATACATACGTAGACACCTCAGTCAAAGAATTTGCTTAGACACGTTTCTATGTTACATTATATTGAACCTACCTAATTAGGTAGGCGGTACCTGGTCGATCAGTCAGCTTCAGCGTCTCATTTGATACAACATTTAGGTAAAGTGGTAGTAACCTCGTCCAGGAACAGCGTGACTTGACCTTTAATAGAGTAAAGAACTAAAGAGGCGGTTCTGTCGCCATAAGCCTAGTAAAGTCTCGTCGCGGTTGACGTATTAAGTTGGAGCTATGACCCGTCTGCCAGAAGTATGGCTTCGGTCGCCCTAAACACGCGACGCACACCCATTGCCACGTCTGTCGCTATGGATACGAACCATTCGACGACCTATAGCATCGCTGAACCCACATTCACTCCCTCACGACAGCGACAGTCTAAAAACATTTGTTGTGTTGAGGGAATTATTGAGGTAATCCCGAAGCCGTTAAACGTCGAATCCCTGCATTACCTACATTACATACCCTGTATAGTTATTTAATCCTTGCTTGCTAACATAGTGTACCTATGTAGGTTCCAGAGTTGGTAGGTGTTCACGTTGTATCGTCGCTCATTCGACCTAATGACTATGGTAATAGAGATGATATCGATCTATATGGGGCTGTGGCTGAAATCGACGCCAGTGCTTAAAAGGGATTCAATCCGTTCAAATGATACGAGTGTCTGGTGGGTGAAACGACATAATTATTGCTCGTACTCCCTACAGTATGCTCTATTTATTCGCTCGGTCCACATTCACAATTGTTAACAGGCCTCAGTTAACACTAAATCTCCCTAATGATTACAAATTCATTATGTATTTCAGGTGTGTATAATAATAATTAAGTGATTATGAATTATCAAATTAATTATTTAATTATGAGTAATGTGAACGTAAGCACAAAAATTTTTTTTTTGTGAATTGATAATAATTTTATCCACGACATGTTGTAGTACTAAAATTGGCAAATATTCGAATAATTTTGAACAACACATCAAAATAGGCTAAGTAGTTGACAAGAAAATACATTATGAATTTTGTCGATGTAATTTCGTGATGGCCCCTCATGCTCGTGGTTCAAATCGGGCAAGTAGACGTACTGAAGTGACTTTCTTTTTCAATGCACCTGGTGCCAATGTAACGTTTACGTTGGACATCAATGGCATCGTGATGGAAAACACCGTGAGGAAACTTGAACATAATTAATATAAGAAAAAAAAAATATTAGTCTGAAATCGCCAACCTGCCGTGCAAGCGTGGTTATCAATGCGTATGCATTCTCTGTATAAGAACAGGCCTTAGCCATGCCGTGACAGAATGCTCTGTTTTAACAATACAAATTTAATGGCGTTATAAAAATTACATATTAGTTTTGATGTCAAACATCTATAGGCACACGTAAAGCCGATTGCTGGCGGGGCGACGCATGCCGCGTGGCGATTCACTGCTCAGTCCGCGCGGTCCGCCCGCTACGCGACCCTGACCTTTTTTTCGATGTTTGTCCGTTGATTTCGATGTTTCACAATTCACATCTGCCAGGCGTCCCGTGACGGCGGACAATTTTTTTTTGTTGATATTTTGCATATTTTTAGGGAAATATACTACAAGGAACATTATTAAACAGTTTCTCAAAAATGGTTAATTTGCCTATTGTTTCTAGTTTTAGTAAAACCATGGTGTGACTATTGTAGATTTCTATTGAATAAAAAAAAAAATTGTAATTGCTCCTATTTTTAAACGACTTCCAAAAAGAAGGAGGTTATAATATTATGTTCGTCTGTATGTTTATTTTTTATGTATGTTCACCGATTTCCACGTCAATTGCGGACCGATTTTGATTTTTTTTAGAAAGGTTACTAGCTCCCGAGGTGGTCCCATTGTCACCGAGTCAGAATCTGATGAGGGGATCTCATGGAAATCTAAGGAAATCCTCAAATTTTATAGCGATTTGAGTATTTTTTATAGTAACTCGTGCATTTGCTCTCGGAAAGCATGCATTTGGTGAATTGGAACTGATGATGAAGACCATAGATGGCCACCAGGACTACTTAATAATTGGTATGTAACGGGTTGCGATTCGATTAGATACTTTAATATGGTTGCTAAGCAATGTATGCTCTTCGCAATGCTTATGGTGAGTGGCAGTTCCCCTGATTCTTACCAGGAGAACCCCTTAACAGTTAACGTCCCTGTATCGCGAAATGCAATATTTTTTAAAAGGTGATGCACTTGACATTGTCCTATTGTAACTTAGATAAATTACAAAATGACCCATTAAAAGATGAAAAATAAAAACTTTTTACAAAAAAAAAAAAACAACCGACTTCCAAAAACACACTTCTAACTGAAAAATTACTTCAATTTCGGAAGAAGTCGGTTGTTTTTTTTTTTTCATAGTAATATTGTTCGTATTTTTCTAAAAGAAACCACCATCGATATTGTGATATTATTTAAATCTATGATTTTAAAATTAAGAAATCATTTGATTCACAACACTTAATTAAATCAACCTGCTACGACGTATAATCTTCGCTAAGAGGTCGCGTAGTCGCACGTAGTAGCCACGCCAGAATTATAGGTGTCCGTAGAGTTTTGCGTAGTATCGCGTAGGCGCGCATAGGGGCAGCGTAGTAGCGCGTAGAGGGCGCGTCGACACGCGTAGAGGCTGTGCCGTCCCCCCGTAGAGCCAACGCACGCTTATACACTGCGTTCGCGTCGTGTAAACGCTACGCGAACGTTACATTACTTTTGTTATATGCAACCATTAATATAATGATCCCGACGAGGAAATGGCTATGTTGCTTAAACATAATTATTATTTATTACTATCATGAAGGAGGGAAAAAATTGTATGAGGATAAATTGGAGTTTTCGGTCGACTGAAAGAGCTTATTCTCAACAATTTTGTTCACTTTAGAGAACAATACGATTTTTATTCGAAATGATCCCAATCATTTCTGTTACGATCGCTAAGAAAACGTCAGCAACTTTGCGAAATAATTATGCCAACGCAGCGCTTAGGCGTAGTCGCGGTAGTTTGGCAATAAATTAATTTATAGGTACCTATCTACCCTTTAACATTCTTCGAAAGACTTGGCAGTACCGCGGAATTCATTATCATTTAGGTAATTGGGGCGACGCGGACGTTTGGGTTACCTATGATATCATCGAAATAGCTGTAGGAATCCTAGTGTAATCAAATAAAAACCTTAAATTCACTGGCAGACAACGCACAGCCTAAGCCGCTGGGTCTAGTTAAAATAAAATATTAATAATAATTAATCTGTTTCCTCTTCAATCAGACTAGGTCTTTCTTTTATAAAGTACTTAAGTAATGAAATGGTAATTTTGAATTTATCACAACATGAAAACGTTTCCACTTATATGATTTCACGTTAGTAATAATGCAGTCTGACAACCAGTATCAAGGGGTATCGTATTACCCAGTAACTGGGTTGTGGAGGTCAGATAGGCAGTCGCTCCATTTAAAATACTGGTATTCAGCTGCATCCGGTTAGACTGGAAGGCGACCCCAACATAGTTGGGAAAAGGCAGGCAGATGATGATTAATAAAACAGCTATTAAATAAAACAGCTATTATATAAAACAGCTATTAAATAAAACAGCTATTAAATAAAACAGCTATTGAATAAAGTAGCTATTAAATAAAACAGCTATTAAATAACACAGCTTTTAAATAAAACAGCTATTAAAAAATATAGATATTTGTACTCTTGATAATTAGCACTTGACAAGTTCTGTTAAGTGAAGCTGAGTCAGTCAACAAGCCGAGAAAACGTTAGGATGAAGAAGACCAAGGGTGAATTTAACCAATGAAACTGAACGCGATCAGCACATCTAAACCGAGTTCAAGAGCTGTCAGTGTCAATTTTCCAAAGAAAATAATGACACTGACAGCTCTTAAACGTAGTTTATAAGCTGATCGTGTTTAATTTCATTGGTGAAATTGGCACTAAATGTTTAACTTAACATAACAACTTAACTTTAAGACAAGTCATTGTTGTAAATTATCAAGCCTGTAGCTTGCAGGAAACTCAGTAACAGTTGCTATTGAATATGAATAGCCTCATCAGAGATAAAAAGAGGAAAAAGAAATGCTAGTTTATATCACGAAACAACAATGTTTTTGTTACAAGTTTGTAATGCCGGAAAATTCTTTCAAGCTCTACCTAATAGTTGCAGTTAATTGAAAGAACAAATGAATTATAGACTCATATGTCTTTCGTAACATAGTTATAGACGCTACAGTTAGAATTTATTAAATTTGAATTGTACGCATAGACAGCGCCGTTTAAAACGTTATGAAAATGACTTGCGTGTGTAGGTATACACACAAAGAGTAAGTAGTATGTAGATACGAATATCTTAAGCAGATAAGTTATTAAATCTAAACATCTTAAGTGTAAATTTCACCAATGAAATTGAACGCGATCAGCACATAAACCACGTTTAAGAGCTGTCAGTGTCATTATTTTCTTTGGAGTATTGACACTGACAGCTCTTGAACTCGGTTTAGATGTGCTGATCGCGTTCAGTTTCATTGGTAAAATTCGCCCTAGAAATTGCATTAAACTAGTTTCTTATTTATGTAATGTTAGTTTGTCCGTATCCAAAACGGTACGTAAACTTGACATGTAACTAAATAATCACGTTAAACACGTAATTTTCATTTATCTATTTAGACAAACTTTGAAATAAGTAAGTATTGGTTATGTGTGCTTATTAGATAAAGAATACAAAAAAGTTGTCATCATATCCTTTTCAAATATCGGACGGTTGGAGGATTAAAGTGCCGCTGCACCTTATCTTCAGCAGACATCTTTTAAAAAACAAACACGAGAAGTATTCTCTTTTTGTCGTCTTTTTTTATCGTAACCCGCAGGATATGTTAGAGTCGTTAAGCCCTTTTAAGTGTTAAACCATGTAACTGAATATTCGAGCGTATAAGGGTCCGATCTATTTGTTAAATAATGTAAAAAAGTTAATCTTAGAGAAATCGGACCCAATGACATGAATTTCGTTAAAGACATCAGTCGGGCAAAAAATATCGATGACATGTCGCTCGCTTAACTAACCGTGGGTGACGCCGAGCGATGGCTTTTGTCCAGGTACCACGTTTTTTTTTTTATCAAAGTCGGCCCTTTAGCAGACATCATTAAAGTATTAAATTTACGATAAGGTTACCGGTGCACAATAATAATTTTGAAATTCTTACTAATGTTTAATTCTTCGACAAAGCCGAGATAAATGTCTTCGCAGCTCTGCGAAGTCCTGATGCGAGCCGTGATCCCGCTTAGAATCAGTATTAATCTTAAACAATCAGGCAATCTGTTACGCAAACAGATAACTGATAGAGATCACATTATGAACACTGTTTACAGAAACACGCTAGTCTATTGCGGTCGCGCGTTATCATTAACTATGTATGAATATAATAGGTACGCCTGCATTTATGTCAAAGCAGGTCTGCTGATTCTGTCACTGGCGATAATAATTTGAGCTCGTTACCATGTCGCAGTCCACGACTTAAGCTATTAGTCAGACGGGAGACAGTTCACAGAATTATCAGACTGCTGATATTCTCGTCTAATCCTTTTCGCACATAGTTTGCAAAAGAAAAAGCATCACAATTTGATAGATCGTATGATAAGGCCGCTTGCGCAGGCGTCACGCCAGCTTGCGTTTGCGTTTACATTCCATGTCTTGAGAAAAGCGTGTGCGAATAATTCCGATGCGGTATATTTTTTCCTCTCCTAAACATCAGGTTAATTGCGGCAGATTAAGATCAATAATACTAAAATAATTTGTTTAACAGCTACACGCTCCCGTCTCCCATACCAACTTTCGATTCTATAAGCAGATATACCGGACATTTATAGTCTTATTAAAAAAAACTTAGCATAATATTATTCGCGTTCTTGCTTTCCTACTACAGATGACGTCGTACTCGTTCTATAAGATAACATTGACTAGAAACCGTATTTTTCGTGTCCATCCATATTTATTAGAGCTGAACTTTAATTTTACAATGTGTTGTGCTTGTAAATAGCTAATGCTACGAAAGACATACATGTTATTAGGAACGAATCCAGAATCGGTGTAAGCACTTAATTACCTACTTAATGAAATATTAAGTAACAAGAAACGACGAGTACATAAGTAGGTAGTTTCTCAGAGGACTTTTTCCAATATCATCTATCTTAGAAAAGCATCTACGTATGATTTCTATAATTAAGCTTCGAGTCGATAAAACATAGTTGCACACTGACAAACTGTGATAGATTATCGTCGATCTGTTTTAGACAATGAGTTCTAGCATTTCGTGTGATTCGGCCTCAATTAACAACGTACCTTGTTCGCATGAATAGGAAAACTAATTAATTAACCGGTTGTTCAATGTTTTTTATCCATTTTTCTACGGACTAACATTGGCAATGTAATTACGTAGGTACCCACATACGAAACGGTTGAACTTCGCGAAGCACGTAGACGAGGATTTATTATGCGAGCTCGAATTACGTAAAAATTGTCAATCCAACTTAACTGCTGCTAGCTCTTACGAAGGGCATAAACACACCGACTCTATAAAGAAAATAACGACTGTGTAATTATGTAAACTTATTTACATCAAATTGTAATTTTAATTGGACAATTACATGGTGGATCACCAGTTATGGTAGGTGTCTATTTCGACCGCATCCTGTGTCAAGATATCCGTAGAGATAAGCCAACAAAATTGGCCCACCCTCAAAATGCTTGATGCTTTAAAGAAATTCACACCTTCCCTAATTAGGGTAGAATTAGGAAAGAATAAATATTGAAAAGGAACCGCCGCGGACCGCCGCCCTTGTTCTAATACTCGGTGATATGTTAATATATAGATAAATACACATTAATGATGCATAATGATAATAAACGCCTATCTATTAATTTATCTAAGTATAGGTGTATTAATATAATAAAAGTTGATCGTGAAAGAGTATGGTTAGTACCTACCTACCTATGCAGAAAAATTTCCATTAAAAATCGAAGTTAGTTAATTTTTTTTTTGATAATATTATTGTTTTCACAAAGTGTAGAAAAAAAACATAATTATGGGGTCTTCTATCATTCTGTTTCGATTTAGATAGGGGTACCTACCTACTACCTGCGATTAATATGTCGGTAGCTAATATGGTTGCAGATAATAATATAATTAACAATCGTTTTCCATTAATTAAGTAGGTAAGAACATGAAAAGTTCATTTATTCTTGTATTTAGATAAGTATAATTAAAATGTATGATCGCAAAACAAGCACGTTGTATATACGCTCTTTTTGTAGAATCATTTTGGGTGTGGTCATAAAAAATGATATAAAACAGTGTCGGCGATTTCAGAGCCTTCTTTTCTTATCGACTGATGATCTGTTAGCAATGATGGTAAGTAACATTTATTTTTTGTGAGGTTATAAATAATTACAACACTACTTAGTTAAATACTGGCTTTAGGACATTACATTTGGTCACCGTATTTTTATGTTTTAATTATTATCGAATAAGCTTGCTTCGCCAATGCTATTTACTTTTTGTGTATAAAGAATGGTAGAAAGTGTTATCAGTAACAAATCATGTTTTCCAGGGTCACATACAACCCTTGTTTCATTATTTTAAGTTGAAATACGCTTCATGAGATTTAAATAAGAACAGCAACGCGCGCCGAGGCGCTGTAAATCGATATACAATATTATTAAGTGTTTTATGGGGGAGGTGAAATCTTTAACGTCGGACCAAATATTATGCTCGTTTAAAAGGCGGTGCGGACACGACACGTCTCTATAGCGCGCTTTCCGCGTCGGTTCGTAGCCTGAGCCGTATTATTATTGTGTTTCATTCAAACAACTCATTCATAAAATTGCAACTCTTTCGAGAGCAACCGGAGAGCCCGTCGACACACTCCATCGCACCCACAAATGTGAACGAATACTTTTACCTGCTCCTTTTAATCCGATATTCACATGTGAAAAATAAGATTCGATTCATTATCTCGAAACGGCGTCTTATGTGTCTTCAATCATCCAGTACGGTGCGAACGAACGTTGATTTCGCTAATGAAGTTGTTTCAGATTGTTCAGTGAGATTTATTGGCCCCTGTTACGGAATAAACATGTGCTAGTGCCGCGGGTACTTGTCTATTAATAACCGGACCATTATTCTGCTTAATACCCCTGTGACGTGGTCGCAAACATTCCTACGTTACTGTAATGCTGAAATTAGATTGATGCAATCAGAACATTGTGCAGTGATTTATTTCATAGTATTGATAATAATATGGAGTAGTTTATGTAGTATTTTGTATTATTTGTAGTGTATGTTTCTGTTGCTGATTTTATTTTAATAATTTTGTATTTCATTGTCGAGTAAAGGCTAGTACAAACTGGGGTGATATCGCGACAGGAACCGACAAAGAAATTGTGGCACTAGTGTCGTGTCGCGCGCGCGATGTCGCACCAGTCTGTACGAGCCTTAATATCTTCACCTTACAGTGCCTTTTTTAGGGTTGCGTAGTCAACAAGCAACCCTTATAGTTTCGCTATGTCCGTATGTCTGTCTGTCCGTGGCTTAGTTCAGAAACTCTCTAGAAAGCTGTTATGGTATACATATTAATCACGCCGACAATGTGGTAAAATAAAAAATAAAAAATCTTGAGAAAAAAATGTAGTGATACCTCCCTAGCACGTAAAGTGGGGATGATATATTTCTTTCTCCTCTATACCATGGTGTGGGATATCGTTGAATAGGCCGTTCAAAAATACTGCGGGTCTGATGAATCATTTTTCGATTCAGGTATCCGTTTGCCTAATATGCGTATTACGCTTTAAAGTGCTAAGTTTTGTTAGAGTCAAGTGTCCCTGCCAGTTAAATGGTTGTTTTTGGATATGTGAAAAAAATCGTGCGTGTAGTATATATAACGAAGATAAAAGGAAAACTAACACAGCTAAGTAGGCTTTACAAGTTAACAAGTAACAGTCGACCAACTTACATTTGCAGTTGGAATGTAGAGAACCTGTTTTTCAACTACAATGTTAAGTTTGTTCTTGGGATAAATTCATCCCAACTACGAAACCCTTCATTGTGCGTGGTCCGACACGCACTTAGCCGGTTTTTTTTAACTCATTTGGCTGATTAATTTGCTGAGCTTGGGTTTATTTAGTTAGCACTGTAGTTACTGTATACCAAGTTAGTATATTTTCTAGTCATCCCAGGAAAACCAAAATACAATAAGTTTACATCAAGTTTATAATTTATCAAATGTGGTCTCAATACAAATGATAAACTATAAAAAAATAATCTTGCTTTGAATAATAATGCAGCCATAGGTATAACTAATGATGATGATGAAATATTAATAGATACATATTTTAGGTATTTATTTAGCTTTCCGCCTCGTCTCTGAATCACAATGAATATCGACTAAATTAAAAACACAATGCGGGTCTAAAGTTACCTAAACTTCGTGTTGTTAACATAAGCATTGTTGTAAAGCGATGTCCTTATCATGTAATAAGTAAGTATCCAGAAATAACAGTGAATAAGAACCTTTATTAAATCCACGAATATGTAATTCAGTTTGTACTTGGCGGTATCTATAGAGAGGGCGCAGTGTGTTATGTCAGCTTGTGTTTAGAACTGGAAGAGGGGCTTGGAAATTTGAATTATCGGTTAATACAGACGCCGTTAAAGCGGTGGCGATTCAAAACATCCCGTGCTTTTCCCGGCCGATCCGTTATTGCAAACTCCCTGTCGTTACCCACTAATCGACAACTGTGTTACCAAAATAACTCCCGTACAAAATTACACTGAGAGCGATAGCAACTTATTTACAAATTGGATAAATATGTGCGTTTTATTAAAGCCAGAAAGATTACATTGTACAGAGGGCTATAGGTATTCCGTTAACATAATACGGTTAATTATACCGTAGAACACGTGAGACACTGTCTATAAAGGCTTCTACATACCAGCGCGACTTGTCGCGCGACGCGACGCGGCACAAAGGCCCCGCGTGTCGCGGGACGGGCGGTGCCTTTGTGTAGCGTCGCGTCGCGCGACAAGTCGCCCCGGTATGTAGAAGCCTTAAATAGTAAACCATTATCAGCACTGCCTATTAATTTGAAAACTCATTCAAGGTGGTACTCCTAGAACAAGAAACTCGTAAGTGGGGTTACAGTGACTAAGATACGCTCCTACAGGATATTTTGAAAACGTCCTGTGAAATGAGAGATACATTGTCGAAGCCACAATTGAACTTATAAAAGCGAAACTGATCTTTAAAGATTTATGTTATTGGCACTGTGCATTCATTTAGCAGATCAACTTATTGTTTAAATTCTAATTAAACAATTTTTGCGAGTTAAAAATGATTTGTATTACATTGAAATGTTTTTATTCTATACATTTATCAATAAAAAAAAAGTAGTCGTTACGGGTCGTCAGAAACCCGAAAGTCTGGAAAACAGTCTTACCAAGGTGTATCATATTACCCAGTAACTGGGTTGTGGAGGTCAGAATGGCTGTCGCTCCTTTTAAAATAGCCGGCCCCAACATAGTTGGGAAAAGGCTACGCAAAAAGAATGATAGAATTAAAAAAGAACTATTTATGAGGTTTATTTATTTGCAAGTAACTATTTAGTAGTAGTAATTAGATCTTTTTGTTTTATTCCCGGAAAATCTTTCAAGTATCTGCTTGTTTTAGATATAAGTTTAATAATAAAACCAACACCGTGTAATTTGACTGGGAAGGCATTGATCTGGGGACAATTTAGAAGTTGCTCTAGGAACGGCGCAGCAGTGTGTCACAACACTCACGACTGTAACGATGTCTTGCAAACGCGGACGGTTCGGAGGCGACGAGGTGTGAACTAACGATATGTGAGCACCTCATCCGTCGCACACACACGCCCGTATGCGTGACAACGCCAGTAATTGTCATACATGTGTATTTTAAGTTCACAATGTTGGTAATAAAGTTTCACGACTCTCTATGGCGCGCCTGATTAGGACCACTAACGAAAGATCTGTGGTCGCGACGCGCCACAATGGCCGTTTATTCGTGTATTACAGTTGTCTCGTGGTTATTTTGATGCTGTATTTTTTTGTACTTAAAGTAAATAATGAGGTGAGAAAAAATAGACTGTAAGATGTCATCATAACATTAACCGTAGCAATTTTACAGAATTTTCTATTTCTGTTAACTATTGCACATACCTCCCTAGTTAAGGATCTTGTGAGTTGGCACCTATACTAAATACGCAGACCATTATTGTACTAAACATGGATTATGGTTATAAATAATTTAAGGGACTGCTGTAAGTACCTAATCTGTAAATATCTACAAAGGTACTTTACAAATGCTGAGACTAAATTATTCCTACCACAACCAATTTGCGTAAGTACCAGAGTATGCGATGTTTTCCTTTAAGTAGCAGCAAATTCTATAATTTCATGCGGTCATCCATAAGAATTACTGTATCTTCTTATTAATCGCAACATAACTCGCTAACACGGCCTTTTCATTGCCGTGTTTGAACGCGAAAAAGTTTTATTACCATCAAAATGTCGTAACATATCTTGGGGTTCCATCCGACTGACTATTAGATTATATGGCTGAATTAAACTCTGTTGCGAAGGGGGAAAGATTCATATTCGAAAGGATGCTACCGCGACTTGATATTCTCAAAATGGATGGAGTATGTCTCCGGGCGAGCGTACGCGGCACGCACACACATGCTACTAAATCCGGTTGCGCCCGCGCTTTAGTATGGGAATCACTATCACAATTCGTCGCTGCCGTAACGAGAGACTACAAAATTTACTAACCGCGTGAACAGCGCACTCCCTTCATTTCGGAGAAATTAATTAAACTTTCTGAGAAGTGAACGTCTCATTCACCTATCTGATTAGGGCGAGGCGAGTGGGTGTGCGGAGGATCGCTCTACACCGATTTTGGGGTCGTGAGATAAGGTGTCAGGTTTACGGTACGGTGCCTGACAAAAAGATTTTGTATCTCAAGTTCAGTTACGGACCAATTTCTGATTTGATATGATTACATTAAACTTGCTATTACAATAGATGTCCACAGACTTACCTATTCATATTCATTCTTTTTTAAACAAAATTAACTACTTCTATTTTTTTTTTGCCGAGTAAAGGCTCTTACAGACTCATGCAATATCGCGGGCGCCACGCGGTACTAGTAGCACAATTTCTTTGTCGGTGCCTGTCGCACCCGCGATATTGCACCAGTCTGTACGAGACTTTACTTGGTATCATCAACTGCCTAGCCTAATAACATTATAATACTTATATTATGTGGTTATCTAGGTATACATGTATATTTAAAAATGGGTGCTCGTTAATTAAATGTTTGAGATTAATAATAATCTGATTGATTTCGACACCGTTTGACGGTTTAAAATTAAAGTTGGCACATATAGATATGTGGCACCTATGTATTTTTTCATGAAGCAGGTTTATAGGTTTTTTTTCGACGCTGACGAAGCCGCGAGTATCAGCTATATCCATATCAATACTTAATAAAATAACTGCGAAGTAAGTCTGCCTATCTGTCGGTGAGTTCCACCAAACAATTTTTTTTTTTTCATTAGTTTAACGTGGACTTTAAATTGATGCTGTCACTTTCTTTTTTAAACAAAATGTAAGGGATGGCATGAATTTAAAGTCTCCGTTAAACTAATATTGGTTTCGTGCAACTCAACGTGTTGTTTGTTACATGTTCACGCCTAAACCACTGAAATTGATCATTATAAAACTAGTCAGATAGGTAGCCTGGGACATTCTGAGCAATTGCGTAACACACTTAAAATGGCAATTAAGGCGCTGACAAGAGGCAAATGATAAAAGTAGGCTTGTCTTAAACAAAAATCCAAATCTATATAGTTTGTGGTAGCAAAAAAAAAAATATGTTATTCTTGAACATATTTCTCAGAACTTGGTTGTTACCAAAACACGTTTAGAAAAAATAAACCTGATACAAATTAACGGTAAACTAACCCTTTACTTTAAGTTTCATTCCAAAATATCTGTATATCAACGTACGGTTTGTATTTAATTAATAACAGCGCCTTAACAGCTGAAGGGATTTGGATGAAATTTGGCACACGGATAGACCATGACCTGGGTTATGACTACTTATTATCCCGTAGTACATGGCAATGGGATAATTTCCGATCTACAAGCGGGCAAAGCCGCGGGCTTAAGCTACTATAATATAAATGCGAATGTAACTCTCTGCGTCTGTCTATTTGTAACCTCATCATGAGTGACTAAAACACCGAACGGATCGTTATGAAATTTTTCAAAGAAGTAGTTTGGGTCCTTTAGAAGGATATAGTACTATAATGTAAATGCGAATGTAACACTCTGTGTCTGTTTGTAACCTCATCATGAGTGACTAAAACACCGAACGGATCGTTATGAAATTTTTCAAAGAAGTCGTTTGGGTCCTTTAGAAGGATATAGTACTATAATATAAATGTGAATGTAACTCTCTGTGTCTGTCTGTTTGTAACCTCATTATGAGTGACTAAAACACCGAACCGATCGTTATGAAATTTTACAAATAAGTAGTTTGGGTCCTTTAGAAGGATATAGTACTATAATATAAATGCGAATGTAACTCGTTGTGTCTGTCTGTTAGTAACATCATGTGTGACTAAAACACCGAACCGATCGTTATGAAATTTTACAAAGAAGTAGTTTGGGTCCTTTAGAAAGATATAGTACTATAATATAAATGCGAATGTAACTCTCTGTTTCTGTCTGTTTGTAACCTCATCATGAGTGACTAAAACACCGAACGGATCGTTATGAAATTTTTCAAAGAAGTAGTTTGGGTCCTTTAGAAGGATATAGTACTATAATGTAAATGCGAATGTAACTCTCTGTGTCTGTCTGTTTGTAACCTCATCATGACAAACACCGAACCGATCATTATGAAATTTTACAATGAAGTATTAGTTTGGGTCCTGTAGAAGGATATAGTATAGGCTACCTTTCATTTTGAATATGTTCATCAATGTGTCCAGCCTTTTCCCAACTATGTTGGGGTCAGCTTCCAGTCTAACCGGATGCAGCTGAATACCAGTATTTTACATAAAGCGACTACCTATCTGAACACCACAACCCAGTAGGTACCTAACTGGGTAATCCAATACCCCTTGGTAAGACTGCTGGTTGTCAGACTTTCGGGCGTCTGACGAGTGACGACCCGTAACGACTGTCAAAGATCCACGAATGACAACCGGTACC
The DNA here is from genome assembly GCA_948098905.1 of Tiliacea aurago. NCBI lineage: Eukaryota > Metazoa > Arthropoda > Insecta > Lepidoptera > Noctuidae > Tiliacea > Tiliacea aurago. Next base: position 23,401,487 of record OX402576.1, read on the forward strand.
AACGGCTTAACGGGCTTTCCGAGGCAAGGAGGAGTCTCGGTATGAACCCATCCACGGATCAACCCCGGCAAGCGTAGCTTACCTTGATGGATCGAACAGTGCGGCTGTTATTAGCCACGAGCTCCTCTCATTATGAATACGTACAAATACACGCAGATGAAATCGCGGGAAACAGCTAGAATAGCTAGCTAGAATTTGGACACTGAAACTCCGCCTATTGTTAGCATCGACCCTTGAGATTTTGTTTGATTACAGGTGAGCTACTATCTTCATATTTTCAAATGTTTTTTTTATAGAATGCAAGTCTTTAAGTATTTTAGTAACTAATTTTTTACATTATGAAGTGGTACCTTTATTCTTCGAGTAACAAGAATTTAAAATTTTATTCGGTACTTATGTCGAGGACTTAGTGACCGTCCATCTGGGGACATGATGACTCATCAGGTGAGTATGTCCTCAAGACGAGTGCTAGTGTTTTTAATATTGAAACAAAGTTTAATACAGGCACCTACTTTGTCTTAAATAAAACTTAAAAAAAATATACTTTACAAAATTGTACGACCTAATTAGCAAAACTGCGATGCGATATCCTGTTACACAAATGTAAAAAGCACACTTGCATATCATGAAACATTGGCTCATTATCAAGAACAATAGCTCACCAGACGAACATTTACTTAATCATGGCTTTTTATTAGGTACGCATTATTAAAGTCGAACGGGTACCAAACGTCAAATTACGATTCTGAACAAAAAGGGGTCAGTAAGCGGTCGAATGCAAACTGCAAAAATGACGAAGATTGTTCATGGCTCATTATGAAGTTAAATGAATGGTGCTGGTTTTGTTCTTCGGTTTACGTGTCCCGAGGTCGTGCACGCGTGTTCGCCGATATGTGACCACAAGCCAGCGAAGTAGGCACCCATAGTTCAGCTCGCTCACGCCTCCGCGGCTCGCCTGTACACCCCACCTTCAATTACCGCGGAGAGTAAACCTGCGTGCACAAGTGACGCTGCGTGAAATATTAATTCGAAAATTTAATTTTATGGAAATTTATTTGAACATTTACAAAAAATGAATGCTTTATGACAATTCTGTCCATCATTAGCAACCAACAAGATGATTAGCACGAAAACGATTGTTATTTGCGTCACGCGTTTCCCACGCAATGCGTCGTTTCTACAAATGTGTGTTCCTCCTAAGACTTGGTCGCAACTGCGAGACGCATTCACAAAATATTAATCTGGAACTCGACACTTCGAACGCAAGCTTGACGAGACTCGTATGACCTAAATAAAAACAACTTTGTCGTCTTTTGTTCCAGCTTGTTTATGATATGAAAATGTCCATAACTGAAACACCAGTGAGTATAAGATAATAACATAGTTACAAGACCTTTAACGTAACACATTCAAACGTTTAGGTATATATATAAATTTTTGTAGGTAATGTTAAGGCCTACCTATAAATCCTAGACCTATTTATGAAATTTTGTAGTACTTACCTATGAAAACTTTAAAGTAGCCATGTTCAAAACAAGTTTGTAAAATGAACCGTGCAGGTCGAGGAAAGGTTCCCTTTTGCCTATTTTTTACGTATTTATCTGACGCTTCGAATAAAATAAATAATATGGCTTACAAATGCGATTCAATTTTGATCCTTTTGGTGACGAAGTGCTGTAAAGTAGTCTATACATTTAAGAAGACCGATGCGTTCTTCAGTTCTTAGACTAAAGATAAAATAAGTAATCAGAAGTATGAAAATGCAATGACTCCGTGCTTAGATAATGCCTAAAAGACAAGAAGAATAGGTATTATTAAATCCTTCAAACGTTATTATGTCTGATTAAATGCTAATTACTGCATTTTACAATAACGATACAACAGGAATATACCTACTTACTTATAGCTATATTATGGACTAGGTGAGATTGAAATGGGATTTCATTATTATGTACCTACCTTCGATCAAGCATAATTTAATTGCAATATTGTTAGAAATCATACCCGTCTAGGCATGTAAGTATTGTGAAAGTAAAATGATACCACCCGAGATTTAGCGAGTCTGAGGTCTTAAAACGAACGATACAACGGAGTATAAACGTTTACAGCCCATTCTTGAGCTTAATTGCTATTTAAATAAAAACGTACCATGAAAGCAATGAGACGAAGCTGCTATTAAAGAAAAGACTTTAAATTCTTATTAAGTAAGCTTATTTAAAGGCAGAATTTATGACGGTCTCATATTATGAAATGAAAAACAGAGAGTCATAACTGCAACTGGATCAAGTCAAGACTAATGAGTGTTAAAGGTCTCAGAATGTTACGTCGAGTTGTCGATGGAGCTTACATTTCAAAACTGGGAAATAATGAGGATAATCCTCTCTCTGTCGAGGGAGTGACTCCCTCTTATCAAGGAGATAGCGAAATTAGATCGAATACGGCACGCACTCGACCACTGACCGAACCATTCCATAATATTATCTTTATTAACATTGGTTTGCGTATGTAGACTTCACCATTTTAATTATGGCTCGCAAAACTAACTGTATTACTAGATAAGTTTGACCGATATTAATACGAGTGCAAAATTTAATAAATTGTTATCGGATAACAAATAAGGGTGACAGGAAATCCAATAATTGATTAATGAATCACATCCACTTCAGATAATGTTTTGTTTTTAAATAATAAGCTTATTACGGAGATTTTATTGGATTACTCAGTAGGTTAGGTTAGCACTACTTGGATAAAAAAATATGAATTTAGATATAAATTGATAGCTCATTGCTCCATAGAAGAAACATAAGACTAGGAGACATTAGATTTTGTCACTACAGGATAAAGAAAAACTTGCAAAATAATGAGCAATATGTCGGTATGTAGGAACTTGCATTCCTGTTAAAATAATTAACATTAATCTGTAGTAAATGGGAACCATCGTAACGTTACAAGTCGTTAGAAACAAGGAAAGTTTAGGCCCGATTTAACACTTTAATTAAAAAAAAACATTACATAAAATATAATTTTAACTGGTTTAGCTGTTTCTGAAGTTATTGATGATTGTGTTTCTCCGAACAGATAGAGTTGATTGAACTGATTCTAAATCTAGGTATGTAAGGTATGATCAGTGTTTTGATTTTAGTTGTTACTCATTTGTAAAGTTATATTAGTGAATATTTTGTTGATAGAGAACTAATAGCAGTTACAGTATTCAAATTAATAAATGCTTATGATTATGAGATATTCCTGAAATGTGATTTTCTGAGCGAACATCCTGTATTTCATGTGCTGTTAACAATGGCAGCTTTGTAGCCGTCAGATCATTTTAAATGCGGTGTGTTACTTCCTATCTTATTCAATATTCATCAAATAGAACGGAATCTATTATTTTTATATTAATTCTCAATTATGACTATTTTAATTCAATTTTTACGATTTGAATAAAGGTATAATTTATGGTTTATTAAAGTTTACTTTTTGTTATTTGTTTCAATGGATATAGCAAACCAATTCTGCAAAGATCCAAACTAACACAAATAAAAAAAAAATAAGGATGGCTGGGGAATCTTTTTTAAAACTATTTTGTGTGTCATTTAAGTTGAAAAATTAAACAATCTAATATAAACACGAGCAGTAAAAAAAGTAGAGATAAAAGGGTCGGGATGATTAGAATTATTGCGTCGGCAAAATGAGTTTATCAGTGTTTATTTATTTATTTAATACTTTAATTACACAAATGTACAGAGGCGGACTTAATGCCATAGGCATAGGCAGTATTAATGATTGTATAGACAGTACACATTTACAATAATAATATAAATAAAACACACCTATGTTTATAAGAAAATAATAAATAAACTATATAGGTATTGTACTTACATAATACTTATTTTTTTAATGTATGGGCAATATATTTATAAATATATAAGATATTATTTTTATCATTTCATTGTTACAGGACGGTACTATTAGCAGTAAACCTATTTTTGAACACAATGTGCACTTCATTACAGTCGTGTGTGGCTGAACAAAATCGATTGATTTCATTTCCGATTGTTTTTGCTACGTTCTGTCGAGAGTTAGTTGTTTTATAAAAAAATATTGTTAATATATTAACTGTCAACACCGAAACTTACGAGCATATATATTTTCCAAACGAGAATAATATATGTTATATAGTAAAACTGTGATTATTGTTATTATGTATTTCTGGTTTTACGTCCACATTATTTCCAAAACGTTTTATTATTTCTAAACTAATATTTGTTTTAGCTGTTACGTATATTGTGCCCTATATCATATTGCTTTATTCTCGAGCTCTTTTTTAATTTAACACAAATGATTTTAATGTGTAAGAGATGAAACTATTAGATGACAACAAACATTATAATTTCAGAAAAAACAAGTACCTATCCCAATTATATATTTGCTATAGGAACCCTTAACCACATGAACATATCACTATAATACGTATGCATTATCTTGGCATAGTAGTACAGTACATTCAAAAATGTTTATATTTATATCAACTGACATCGCATCGCAAAATAGTTATTATATTTGATTACTTTCAAAAGTTTATAAATTTTCCAAATAGCAAAGTGTGTTACCTGATTGGGGGGAGATCCTCTGAAGGCGAACTGGGACGTCATCTCGTACTGTGTAAGTCGCCAGAAAACTTTTAATTGATCACGTTTAGTTTAATGTCTGTGTCACTGTCCGCACACACTTCACAGTTGCATGTTTGTCGCGCGTTGGCACTATTCAGGACGCGGGCTCAAGTAGTAGCGGTGTATCCCCGAGACTAGCGAGAATCAGTGAGCGTAGCACGGGATGCACTCGCGACGGTGCACAGTGGGTAGCCGCGGGTCCGCGAATATCGATTGCGGTGTGGAGTCGGGATACAGCGGAGCGTCACAGGAGCGGAGCGAGCCGCGTGGTGCAGCGGGCGCGTGGTCGCGCGCGCGGCGGCAGTGGGTAATGCGGTAGCTGCCCGCCAGGTGATAGTAATTGGCGCCGCCGTCCCGCTCGCTCGTCGGCCGTCCCTCTCGGCGCGCACACGCACACTCTTAACTGTGTGCGTGACGCTCGCACACCGCTCCTTCTTTTCACGCTCGCGTCGCCGTTTGACCCCGCGCGCCGTCGACGCTCTCGATTTTTGCGGTGCGGTGGGTGGCGCCCGCCGCAGGGGCGGCCCGACGCGGTGGGGGCCACCGGAGGTGGGGGTAGATGCACTCCTTTCTTTTTTAAAGCTTCTCTTTCTTTTCTCGTATTTTTTATGTTAGTATTGGTACGAAGCGGTCTCTTTTATTTTATTTTATACATATATATTGTGATAATTAACAGTGACGATGCGCACGACGAGCGAGTTTGCCGAAGCGTCGACTTAATGATAGCTTTGCATTTGATTAAAGGTAACCACGACATTCGTAATTTTTATTTTTCTTCCATGTGAAACGTACTCTGGTAGCTATACAAGCCTTTCTGTAAAGTCGACGATTGTGGCCTGGTGTGTACTCGATAGCTTATATTACTGGGGTCGCTTTAGCGGTGGAAACATGTTAGCAGTGACAGTATTAAACGGTCTTTTGAATGTTGTGTTTCACTTATGTCTGTATTGCGTATCAACTTATAGGAACTTTAATCTCCGACACAAATAGAGTTGGCTTATACATACGTATCTATATTCTCGTGTGTTACTTGTATAACCTACGTATAGTCACATAAATAACTAACCCCGGTTTTTCTTAAAAGTTTTATTCTGTTTTCAACTTTAAAGGCAGTATGTAAGGTAAGTACCTGTCGTCGGCATACTCTATTGAATCAATTAATATAGAATAATTAATACAGGACCTGGCAACAGCTCTATCTACCACAATTTCAATGTTCTTTGTTAGGAAATTGCAGTAGGTACTGGACCAAGTGGCAACCGTGCAAAGTAACCATCCAGTAGTAGTAGAGATAACCATCTACAATTAAACTATGACAATAGCACACCAAGTATCGAAATAAAAAGCTCAACGTCCCGATCGATCTGTTCCCCTCTTCTTTCTTATCGCGCGAATATTTCACAGTGAACGCATACCGACCGAAAAAACTCACACAGATATAAAATATTCAAACGGTATAACATAAAATAAATTATCTTAGGTGAGTGTGAGATTGTGTGCGTTGCCCCCTCCTCTGGGCGGGTACCGGCGAGCGACCAATTGGGTCGAGCGGCGCGCGACGCCGGGCCAAAGTCACTCATCGCGGCGCTGTAGCCGATGCCGCACGCTATGCCCGCTCTCACTTCGTCCGTCACGCCACCCGCCGGCACTAAACCATGACCTTAATCCTTTGACTCATTACACCGACTCACTGACACCGCAATGTACTTACACATTGACACCTCTATACTGTTGTTAACTATGGTCTCGATTAAAATGGGGCTATGGACAAAGCAATAAACGACTGATTACAGCTAAGTTGTTAGATTTTGCATTAATTAAGACGGACTCAGGCTAGAAAATTATGACTACTTATCTCGGTTTTTATGTATACCTGTTTATATTTATTATCACTAGTGATATTAAAAACAACAATAAGTGGATATGACTAGTCGTTTATAATAATACATTGATTTGTTGCTAAAAAGTAAATATAAAAATAAGTTCAGTAATAAATTGAAACACGTTGACCTAGTATCTACCTCACATTTATAAAATAGGGCATCTGATATTTTGTTGTAATGTATCCTGTTTTCAACTAGAAATAGTCTTGATTTGTCCTTCAGAACAAGACTTTTTACAGAATTGTTAATTATTATCATTTATTTAGGTAATAATATTCATTCATATAATTTGGTACAACAATCAAACATTGTTAAGGAAAAAGGTAACACTTGACATAAAAAAAGATTATTATATATTTTTTCTGTTCGATCTATGGTTAATTAGTTATTTATTATTCAGATACTGACCAAAGCACATAAGTCTTAGGAAATATAATTGGTAAATAGACCGATTTCAACTCACAGTGACAGTAAATAAAGAACATTGTAGAGCTCTATATTTTATTTTCCAGTTTGTTTACGTTTATTTGTGATATCTTTTCGTTTATTTTATCAAAGAATTATAAAAGAGTGTAACAAATTCTACAGTGCCAGTCAATTATTATGACGTCTCTACTAAATTTCCCTCAGTAATTTCTTGGCCACTGAGTGATGCGATTCGCAATAAACACGTTGTGAAAATATTTTCTTGGCTTGTTATTTCTGAACTTACCGGTAGACATAGCTCATTCGACGGCTTCTTTTAATTTCAGCCATGGCAGCATGTGTGGTGATATTTTATGAGTCGTCCACTTACACCTATAAACGTTCTATAGCCTCAACGACAGATTGAAATAAAATGGAAAGACGCATCGGCATCTTAAAAGGCGTGCGCATAAGAAAATAAAAAGAAAGTGAACGTTATTTGTTTTAGTCAAATGAGTTTCTGACGTGGAGCGTCTCATACATATCGAGTTCGTAGAAGGCTGGCTTTATTAGCGCGACTGTACCAGCACAAAGACACATCGCATTTAAATATCACACTAAAAGCGTCAATCTACATACGTCCTATCGAGCAAATCCTAAAAGTGATTTATACTGAGACCCTATTCGATTGAAGTAGATTACAAATAATGAATAAAATTGCATACGAAATGAGTAGACCGAGAGTCCGTGGGTGTACCGTTGTTTGAGCGGGGTGGGGGAGGCGTGCAGGCGGGTTTATTGCTGGTAAATACTTAGCTACTATACCTCTAGATACCTCTAGATACTCGCCGCTTATCCGCCCGATAAAGCGCAAATGAATTTTGACGTATCCACACGGAGGCACGTGTGGATATGTCAAAATTCATTTGCGCTTTTGTTCCGTGCTCCAATAGCTACGTGGAAAGGTTCCGCTTCCACAGTTCGTCCGAAGTTATCGGAGGAAATGGAAAACGAACAAATCCTTATTCCAACATATTAGTTATGTTTTGATTCAAATGAGGTTTTTGTTCATCTAGGTACAGTTGACTTTATGAAAACATGTATGAAAAGCATAGCTTAAACCTAGGCATGTTTGTTATAGGTACTGACCTAGACCTAAGTACAAGCTGGCACGTTGTCTTTTAGGAAAAGCAAGAGATTTTGTAACGTCGTTCGAACATATTGTTTCGGCCTGTAAGAGAAATATTTTCTTTCTTAATCACTTACTGTAAGTACCTGTAAGTCCTATTAGGTAGGTTAACCTACCTACTGTTACGGTGTTCCTATAGGGGCCTTGTAGAAATGTCATATTTCTAGATTTAGGTAAGACTAGATTTTTCTAAACCGACTTTTTTCAGTAGGTAGGTATTAGAAGTGTTTCAAAAACTGTGTTGAGGTTCATAAGCGTAATGTGCAACAGGAGGTTTTGGCTTGTCACGATGAATTTTTGACCTATTTGTAACCTATTTAAGATTTTACCTTGAGTTTTACAAAAATAATACATGGTGTTTTATTTTTGTAGTCAACATCATTGAACAAATACGAAACTATTCAAATACGGTCGGCCTTATTACAAAACAAGGTTTATCTTTAGGTCCAGGTTTAAACCATCGTGTCATTTTTGAATTTGAACCTGATTCCGTCTAGATAAAGTTCTTAATACAAAAACTGATTTTAAACCCGAGTCTAATTGCCAATTTCACCAATGAAACTGAACACGATCAGTACTTATACCACGTTTAAGAGCTGTCAGTATCATTATTTTCTTTAGAATAATGACACTGACAGCTCTTGAACTCGGTTTAGATGTGCTGATCCCGTTCCGCCTTATTACAAAACAAGATCTACATTTTGACATGGCTTAAACCATGGAGCCAGTTTTTGTAATAAGAACCTAACTGTGATTGAAATACCGTTCTTTATACAAAATTGAAAACTTAGTTCGATACTAAGTTGACAGTTTTGTGTTTAGAAACTTTACCATTGCCGGAATAAAGTTCGAAATTCAATAATGGCTCCATATTTTAAACCTAGGTCTGAAGATAAACCTTGTTTTGTAATAAGGGGGGTTGAGTTTCAATGGTGAAATTAGCCCTAAGTTGTCAACTTTGTATTAAGAACTAGGTATATCACAGACGAAATAAGGTTAGAAATTAAAACATGACACGATTAGTTAAACCTGGGTCTAAAGATAAACCTTGTTTTGTAATAAGGCCGAACATGTTTAATTTAAAGAGTTTTGATGTGTAACATATTTTCTCTCGCTTTCTGTGGGAGTGATTTAGTGAAAAGGGACGGAAGTGTGTAACAGAAAGTGACAGCTTGAGCGTGGAATAAGTAAGTACTTTTTAATAGCATGGAATTAGTAAGTACTTTATAATAGCGTGGAATTAGTGTGCTCATAAAAGTAAAGTAAAAAAGTTAATTGATAATATAAAAGAACAATCATGGAATTAGTAAGTAGGTAGGTACTTTATAATAGCATGAAATTAGTGTGCTCATGTAATTAGTTAGTACTATACCAAAATCAGATGAGATACACACGATACAGATGATGACAGATGATCGATGTCAGATGTTACATATCATATGCGACTACTGTAAGACTAGCTCGTTTGGTTTTTTTTATCGAAAAAAGATAATGTAGCTTTCTTAATTTAAGTTAGTTCAGAATTCTTAATCTGTCTCGGAACCTAAATCGTTTTAGTCGGTTCGGTCTTTACTGTGTAGTTGAGCATCATACACATTCAATCTTTTGCATAATAAGTTTATAACTTTAGGTGGATGTTTGTTTTAATAAATAAGTTAGAGATATAGTTATTATTCCGTGAGTGTATTTCCGGCTGCCATATGTTCACGTTTTGCTCGAGACAGTTAAGCTTTTATACCTGCAGGCTGGTCAGCAGCACCATTGTGCATTAATAGCATTATGCTAGGGCCATAAAACGCCAAGCCAAGCGAGATGATTATAATTAAGTAAGGCCTCGAAGCTGTTTTCAATCTATATGGGAGGCCCGAAATGTCAATTGGCAGTGGTTTTCAGAATATTGGTTTATAATCCAGCGAAAATAGGTTACAAGTACCAGTTCCTACCTGAGCTGGGTGTATAGCATAACTATGTTCATATGACGGTGATTTGCTGTATCTTGAGGTATTATTAGGGCATAATTATGTACCTACCTATTAGCTAAAAATTAGTAAAGTCCAATGTAAAATAGAAGGATATTTACTGTATGAAAATGGAATTGAAATTCCGCGTTTGTATACGTGACTTACGCCACTCAAAGATATTAAGTTTTGTGATCAAGTTCGGGTCGAGACTGCACGATGTCTTAATTGGTCTGATAATGAACGGGTAACTCCTATACTCAATAATGTCTTTATCAATTAAAATGGACGAGTCAGTAGTACCGCTAATAACAAGCCGCTACAGAAAGGGCTATAATAAGCGTCGGTATTCAACTTTTTTTGTCATCATGATGAAGAACAGTTTTTGCAAGCAATGATTTATGATTAAATTAGTATGATAACATTATTTCAAATTGAATAAGTTCAGTTCAACGAAACATAGTTTATTACGGTTTGTGGGTAGCTATAATAATGTTGAAATATCTCTATGTCATCTTATTTATAAAAACGTACGGTTTGTACTGTACGTTTTATATATAGTTATAATAAATAATTTAGTGTTTAATTAATGTCTAATTTTAGTTCTGTAGGTAATGCATATAATTATTGGGATTAACCTAAACCAATTTTTTTTGGACATTATTTGGAAGGTAAGTAAAAATATAATAATAGCAGTTTAAGAAACTGTTGCATAATGAGGAGTATTAAAACACGAGTTTGTATTACACGAGTGTTTTATGTGCAGTTTCATACACTACTTTATCTGCTCTGATACATTGGGATTGAACCTACTAAATAAAAGAAAAAAATTAAAAGAGTAAGAAATAGTTTGTTGCTCATAATAATTATTTGATATCAGACATTTTTAAGCAAGAATAAAAAAAAATCCCACGAAGTTCAGTACCGAGAACAAAACGTAAGAATGGCGCCAAAACCCAGCACATCACCGCGCATGCGCTAAAGCGGGCACTGCCACAGACAAGTAGACATTAGAATCAAAACTTTTTGGTAATTCTATAAAAATGGCGCAATTCCTTTAGAAAATAAATAAAAATTAACTCCTTGGTAATATTAACTTCTTGGATTTGCCCTGTATCGTATTGGTAAAAAAAAATGTTTTATAACATTTTTTTTTTTTTTTTTTTTTTCTTCTGGCTTCGCACGGTTTGTGCATTTAGCCAATGTCACGTTTTAGTTCTTGTATAGTATTGATGAAATGAATTATAAATGCATGATGATGATATCCCCGCCCACTCCCCTTGAGTTTCAGTAAAGATGTGGCACTTTACTGAGACCTCACGCGGACTTCTTGAGAGAACTTGAAGCGAAGTTGCACTGTTTTGTTTCATTTGCCTACACTAATGCACGTTCACAAACACTTAATGGTTAATAATCCACCATTATTACACATTAAAAATTCGGCTAAACACAAAATTTGGAAAATTAAACAAACTGCTGAACATGACGCTTCACTTTCCCGCCAAGAAGTCTTAACATTATTTTGTTAGAGAAAAGTGCTATGATATGATTCTATTTTTAAATTTCGGTATTATGTGTCACTATATTCGGTATGTCAATATAAACTCATTTTAAAGTTTATAATTTGAATTTTACGAGAAGTAGTTAAAATTCTATAAAGGCATAATTATTCAAAATAATATTTGTTTATGAATTTAGATTCCTAACTTCCAAAAGTAAACTTACTTAAACTTCTTACTAAGCCAGGACAGTAAGTCTGTAAGTGTACACAGAACTTAAAAATAATGTGTATGTTTATAGGTAATCGCACCATTTCATTCACATGAATGGGATCGTAGCTACCTATAGTTACGATTCTACAATGAAGTTTCTGCTCCATTAGTCGAATCGAGTCGAGATCGTTAATTACCTTCTACTTAATTATCGAGTTGCACGGAACATTTTTTTTATTTAATTACTAGTGAACTTATCTTGGGAGCACACATTGAATAAGTGGGTAAACATTTTCTTGGGAGAAAGAGAAGACAAGTTACAAAAACAGTTTAAGACAAAAGAGTAGCGAAAACCAGAAATGAATCCGGGCGGGCGGAGTGCTTCCGCCCAACCCCGACGGCGAGGGCGCGGAAATAACACGGGAGGCACGACCACAGAGCCACAACCGCTTAGACCTAGCAACATCATCAAACTTCATCATTTTATCAGGCAGCTATTTAAAACTGTTTGATTGTCGGCTTGCTCGTGCCTTTGCCTAACGTGTTGACGAGTCTAATAGTGCCTACAGTATTATAGTCCTACCTACTTAGTAATTCTTATAGAGTTGACGTTTTAATTATTCAATCATAAGATTTGTGTCTATTAATGGATCTTTCCTCAAAGACCAAGTTAAAGAAATATTTGTGCATCAAAATATTTGCGGTGAATGCAAGAATGACAAACTGCATGTAAGTGGTGTATTTGCAGTTGCACTGCATGCACTGCACTGCATGTCGTAATTATATCGCATTCCCATTCAGTTTTAATTTAATATTATTGCAGCTCTAATAGAGTGTGTGGTACTATTGTTTGCCGCACTCACCGAGTATACTGTTTGTGGATACGGTGGCACGGGTTAACAGAGTAGAGGGATGGTCATTTAGTGGAAGGTAGCCCGCCCCGCCGCCCCTCTGCCCCCGCGAGCCGTGTCTGCAGCACAGACTGATTAAACGATCCGCTGTCTGTCTCTAAACTTGTTTGTTTTGCGGCCCTCATCGATACTACCTATTTCACTTGAAAACTTCGAAATTCGAAAATGAGTACCGCTTTATTTTCAGTTTCATTAATAATTTTTCTCCGTTTGCCATGCAGCTGTCAAGGGGTTTGATGCCTTTTCCTAAAATTAGATATATGGATAGATAAGCTTTTTAAAAAAAATTGGGATCTTTGCCCAGCACCCTCTTTGTTATTACCTACTTGTCTACGCTTTGTCCATTTCACCGGAAAATACCAAGAATATGTAATATGTTTAAGAGTAGTTTGAAGGCCCTCTGTTCACTATACCAACAAAATTGTATTACTCTGTACGGGTCATCGTAATTCTAATAAGCCATTAAGGCAATGTAATTTTTACATAGAGCTTTGATTTCTTCTTTGTCCTCGTGTATCTTAAAGTGGTAAAAGGTGGCACGAATTACTAGAGATCAGAATCATGAAGAAGGCATCAGGGTATGTAAAAATTTAAAATTGTAAATCGAAACAAACTTTATGCGTCGGGCATAAAGTTTCTTATGAATTACCCATAGATGTACAAAAAGAAGCATGGTCTTCAAAAACACACTAGTTAAAGCGTAAGTAGTGCTGTCCCCATAGATATCCGGACACATACCTTCATTGCGGAATAGTAAGGCATATCCCGCGATATCCGAGGCTGTCCCTCTAGAATGTTCAGCGTGTTTCGGAGAAAACTAAGTTCAAAGGGAAATATTTTGTTAGACATACCTCGTTCCAGATTTTCAGTCCCCAAAACATTATTAAATTGAGTGTGACAAAGACTTCTCAATAATTATAAAAACTCTTACGGACCGGTTGCCTGCTAAAACCACCAAAATACCCGTTAGAGAATTCCAATCAAAACGGATTAAAATGTCCTCTAATCGCGTTTTAGTGTAAGTTTGCAAAATTTTGACGTAATATTTTACCTCTCTTTGGTTATTGTAAGAGAGAAAAAACCTTAAAAGGCAAGTCGACGCTCTATGGGAAAGCCCCATACAAAGCCTTTCACGCTAAATTCGTTGAAATGAAATAAAATAATAAATTAATATATAATACTTAGTGCCAATTTCACCAAATAAACTGAACGCGATCAGCACATAAACCACGTTTGAGAGCTGATACTGACAGCTCTTGAACTCGGTTTAGATGTGCTGATCTCGTTCAGTTTCATTGGCGAAATTCGCCCTTAGTCTATTAAGTAAGCTTTCTTTTCGCCATTTTTTATTTGATAAACATAATGTATATAAATAGGCATCAAAGCTAACTCATGTTCAATAACGTAATTTTGACGCAATACGTTACTACAATTCAACGCCGCATTACTCGAAAGTCTTTACGTAGCATGCGTAGTTCATACAAACGTAATACCAAAATATAAGGTAGTGTGTATTTATTACGATTGGATTGCAGAATATCTATGTTCCCAAATATATATTAGGTTGGGGAAACAGTCTATTATTTTGAAAGGACAATGATATAAAGACGAGATATGAGGAATATACATTTCCATAGAAGTAAGTAAATCGACCTTAGTCGAACTCTAAAGTTTAGTTATACTCGTAGTTAAGTTAAATATCCCCAAAAGTATAAATAATCGCTGAACATATATTATAACAATACATGCGGTGTTTTAGAAAGCTGTCGGCGCGAAGCTTCAAAAAAATTGTTCATGTGTGTAGATAATATTGACGAAGTCGGATAAAACAGTCGGCATCCAGCGGTACCATAATCCGGCTGCCAAACAGTGCCATACTGGATCAGCCTTAATGGTCGATGTCATGAACCTACCGCAGTCTGGTTGCACCTTTGCAGATGGTAGTGTTCACGTTGTATGTGAACTATGACTTCATTGCTGTTTACCAATCTAAAATATACTTTCGTGGTTAAACTGATATTATTTGGTTACAAACAAGTACAAACAGTAGACCTAGCGAACACTTTTTGTGCACAACGCGCTTTTTGTGTTTAAAAACATGGTAACGAAAAATGATGAGTAAAAATTTGTAGGCCAGCTAGAAAAAATAACTAATAGGTTTTAATTTGGCAGAGGCCTAGTTTTGTGATGAGAAGGTGGTCGCAGGTGCTCCATCAATTCCTACCTAAGAGTTAAAGAGCCGATTCCACTGGTAGAAATCTAAAATTTAGATTTACTAAATTTTACAACTTAAAGTAAAAGACCTTTCAAATTAAAAGGAACCATCTAATTCAGATCTCATAAGGCGGAGATATCCAGTCCCGTCTTTGCCCCTTTTTGGTGGAAGTACCCCTCCAATAAAAAATCCCCGACGACAAGACGTATTTTCTTGTTTGACAAATGAATTTCGCCAAACTGAAGAAGAGAACATTCCGTTCGAAATCAAAACTGCAGCAGCACTGTCGCCTGCAGCGTTTATTGGCAATCACAACGCTGCTGTCGTCTGAGGACTACCATCGCGTTCGGAATAGAAATTGTAAGTAATTCCTTAAACTCATGTAAAAACCAAAAGAGTTTTTTTGTGGTTTCACGCCTTGTACTGTACGAATTAAGACGAGGTGTAAAATGTTACTTAAGTATACCCAATATATCTGCTTCACTGACAATTTTTTTTTTAAACCCAAACAAATTTTATTCTGGATACACTTTTTAAATTTAGTATAAAATATTGCGTACCAGTCTTACGGTGTAAGAGAAAATTGTGAGGAAATCTGCAATGAAGAGTAAAGGCACCCAGACAGGCGCGACGCGACAGTGCGATGGATAGCGCGACACGACTCTAATAGAACAATTTCTATGAAAACTTAATGGAAATTGGTCTACCAAAATCGCGTCGCGTCGCGCCTGTTTGCAAGGACCTTAATAAATTCGGTAACTCCAAGTAAACTAACATACCTACTTACCTAATGATCCCTTGTCTCGGGCTTGTTCCATATCTTTATGTTACGGGAAGAGGCTCTCGCTTTGCACAAGCGGACTTGCACAGTTGCACACAATTGAAAGCTAATTTATTACATATAATTATTTTGTGAATTATGTTTCCTGCTGGATACCAAAGTTTATAAGCATAATTTTGCTATCAATTCATAATTTCTCTAAATTATAGGTTCTCTACGATTGGCTACGAATACTAATCAATATTGATTAGTATTCAATGTTTGTCCTAATTGTGGAATAATCATTTGTTCAATGTACAAAAGTTTTGTTACCGAACGGTGGTCAAAGTCAAAGTCAAAGTCAAATTGTTTATTTCAAATAGGCAATAAAGGCACTTTTGAACGTCCATATTTACAAAAAAATAGAATTGATTCTAGTCGCCCCTTCCAAAAGATAGTTTCGTATGGAGAAGAATGGGCAAGAAACTCCACCGGTACTCTTTTAAAATCTTGTACAATATTTTTATAGGTACATTAATTATATAAATATATGTGAAGACGATGCACCTAGAATAAAATGACTATACCACAATAGGTAATAAAAAGAGTTAAGAATGAAGCAATGACAGATAAATCAATTATGTGATAGATACATGGTGCTCACATATTTACAAAATTTTTAAAAAATATATATGATTTCCTAAAAAATAACAATATCAGTGTGAGTTAAGGTAATCACAGAATTTAAAATAAATGTCATAAAAATATTAAATTATACAATTAAAATAGCAACCTGTTTGATTTTGTCTAGACTCTAGATACTAGATTGTCCTATGGCGCAGGACCAGCATGTTTCCAAGCATTATTATCTTGTATATAATCCTCTAATTTGTAATATGCTTGTTTACAAAGTGTTCTTTTAATATGAGTTTTAAATTTTCTTTCATTTAGTTGCAATATATCACAAGGTATTTTGTTGTAACATTTAACACAGTACCCCATAAAAGATGTATGTACTTTAGATAAGGTGGTTTGTATCTAGCCACATTATGGTATCATCATGTGTGCCATAGGCCCACCAAGCTGGGATTTATTCTAAGTACGACATATCCGTGTTAATCAGGGCACTTGCTTTACACGTCGGACTTCGACATATTGTTATTTTAATTTAAAACATGGAATCAGAATTTTAAGCAGGAGGTCGTTAATGAAATCAGTGTCCAAGGTCAAATAGTGGCGATTAAAGCGGCAGCAACTTCGAGGAAAGAAAATCACACTGAAAATCACTAACTGAATTCAATCACTGTGTGTCTCTACATCACCCAAAGGCTGACTGGTAGAAAATGCCTATGGCATTAACTTCGCTTCTGTACATTTGTGTGCTTGAAGTATTCAATTAATAAAGAACCGGCCAAGTGCGCGTCGGACTCGCGCCCAAAGGGTTCCGTACCATAAAAATGGCAAAAAATCACGTTTGTTGTATGGGAAATATTTTTATTATTTTAATTTAATTATTTATTTTCAAAGTGAATATATAACTAAATATTTTGTGAATATTTCAAGCGTCTACCTGTTGCCGTTATCAATATAGAGCAAAAACGAGCAAAAAAAAATCAAGTTTGTTGTATGGGAGCCCCCTTAAATATTTATTTTATTGTTTTTATGTATTTGTTTTTATAGTGGCAACAGAAATAAACCATCTGTGAAAATTTGAACTGTCTAGCTATCACGGTTCATGAGATACAGCCTGGTGACAGACGGACAGACAGACGGGCAGACAGACAGACAGACGGCGGAGCCTTAGTAATAGTAAAGTAGCATAAATCGTTGAGTGGATTTGGATAAAACTTGGCACACGTCGTGAATTAGCACTTTTGATACATTCTTATCCCGGTAATGCGATCCCGTGGGATATTTTTAATGTTCCTTTTGTCGTTTCCTAAATAGGCTAGTATCTATTTATTAAATCAAAATTCATCCCTTCAAGAGGTTAAAAATTAGATAGTGTTAAAGAGAGAGATCATTTTTGTTGAACTAAACATTTGTAAACAGAGATCCAAGTACAAAATCTAAATACGTAACACGTTCACTACGTAACGTGGCAAGCTGAACCTCGTACGAATCATTGCGCGGCAGGAAAAGCTATTCTTTTTGCTCTTGCGCCTTCAAATTCAGGCAAATTCATAATGAGTTAAATAACTAGAATAGATAGAAACTAAAAGACCATCTTCATTAGCATTTCAATTTTTGAATTAAGTATACCAGATTTTATTCGCCTCTTACCAACCGATCTCGTACAAGGTTGGTCGATAAATTGAATAAGTTTTGTTAGTGCGTCGACAAGTGACGGGACGTACCTACTTAATAAATTATGTATTTTAATAACACCATAAACAGGAAGAGATCTATTTTAGAATAACATAACATCCCCGAACGGTTCGGCAGAGGTGTACCTACTCTGACAGTCGTGGATTAACCAGATACGAGAGGAGGAGTGGAGTCGTGGACGATTATTCATTTCCTAACGTGACTTACGAGTTGAAGGTTGTAGGTTCCGTTTGGTGCCGGAGGTAAAGAATACCATCATCCATTCTTCCCATAGTTCCCATGGGTGTCGTAAAAGGCGACTAAGGGACTTACTAGAGAATGGGCAGCAGCGTTCTCTATGCATTTTTAAAACCATACTGCGATCGCCAACCCGCCTGCCAAGCGTGGCGATTATGGCAAACCCCCCCCTTTTTCGGGGAGGCATATGTTCAGCAGTGGACGTCTTTCAGCTGAAATGATGAGGTTATAGTAGTTCGAATCCTGACAGGCGCTTTCATCATCGTCATTTCAGCCAAAAGATGTCCACTGCTGGACATAGGCTTTCCCTAAGCACCGCCAATTTGACCGATTCTGTGCTTCCCGCATCCAGCGGATTCCTGCGGCCTTCACAAGATCATCGGTCCATAGCGACATGACAGGCGCTTTACTTTGTGTAAATTATTTCATCATCACGGCTCTCAAAACTGTGAAGGAAAGTATCGAAAGGAAACCGGCATGTCCTAGAACCAAAAATGACACATGTTATTCAAAGATATGACCCAAACCGCAGTGGGCCCGAGTGTTTGATTACGGCCCACTCCGTCTCACAGAGAGGAGGCCTGTGTCGCAGCAGTAGGAACACTAAAGGCTGATTAAGTATGCTTATGCTACAAAAATAATACTTAATACTATTAATTTAGTACTTGAACTAGCTTCTGCCCGCGACTTTGTTCGCGTGGAAGTCGTAAGACACCACAATATACTAAAATAAAAGCCACATTTTTGTGTGTCCTGTGTGATGAAGCGTGAGCAAGCAGTTAGTCCTTAGGTCGACTCCGCAGTCTTCAGTACCAATTTTTCATTGCTTGCGAAGTTTTTTATGAATTGAAGCGTCGCGCGAGCGTGACGGCAATACAATTGTCCGCGAGCGATAGAGATAAGTAATGAGAGGTAATTGTACGAAATTATTTCTGCTTCGCGACCGGAGTTTACCTAATGTCACAACACTGATACACTGGTTGATGCATTCTTACACATTATTCCTGATGAATGGCTAGCATTTAAATAACAGTCACTAGCGGGGCATTTGCGTAACACACATAAAATGTCAAATGATCGCATTGGGTTTCATTTTGACATAAACTGTCAAAATGAAACCTCGATCAATTCCCACGTCCGTTTTTCCATTGCGTTATTTATGTTGTAAAGCAGACGAATTTTTCAAACATATGAAGCAATGGATTCGCAATATCCTTCAAAACTCTCGGATTGTGATTCAA
Source organism: Tiliacea aurago (assembly GCA_948098905.1). Classification (NCBI taxonomy): domain Eukaryota; kingdom Metazoa; phylum Arthropoda; class Insecta; order Lepidoptera; family Noctuidae; genus Tiliacea; species Tiliacea aurago. Next base: position 23,420,996 of record OX402576.1, read on the forward strand.
ACTGTGTTACGCAAAAGTGTGTTAGAAAAAATCATTTTTTTTTAAATAAAGTAAGTGATAGACATACTTTTAATACGAGAAATAAAGATAAAATAGATCAACAATTTTTCAGATTATCTAAAGTACATACATCTTTTATGGGGTACTATGAATACTACCACTACTACTCTAAATCATACAACAAAATACCAATATATTGCAATTAAATGAGAGAAAATTTAAAACTCATATGAAAAGTACACTTTGTAAACAAGCATATTAGAGGATTATATCCAAGATAAGAATACTAGGAAACATACTGGTCCAACTCCATAGGACAATCTAGAGTTTAGACAAAATCAATCTGGTTTTTAATTGTAAGTGTAATTATAGAATTAATGTACATATACAAAATATTATAAAACATTTTAAAAGAGTAATGGTGGAGTTTTATGCCCACTCTTCTCCATACGAAACAACGTTTTGGAAGGGGCGACTAGAATCATATTATTATTATTTTTATCATATTATTATTTTTTTCATATTCTTTTTTTTTAGTTTTGACTTTGCTACGAAGTCAAGGTTGTTCCTTGTAACACCATTCCTTTCCTACGTCTATCTCTATTGGTAATGCAAAAGAAACTTTATGTCTGAAGTATAAAGTTTGTTTCCATTTACAATTTGAAACGGTCATCTGGAAGTTATGACGTGTCGCACTCTGATCCGCGTTCAACGTCACGTGAACTATGGCTTTATTTTTATGCAATCATTTTTCAAAAATATTAATTGATATAAATTCAAATTTATACATTTTGATATTTTTAGCTCACAACCATGGTATTTTTCTTACTGTCAACTAGCTTTTTGTGCGAGCCCGACCTCTTGGGCGGTTTTAGTTCAATAATATGTTCCCATATTTGTTTTATACGAAGCTAGAGCTTTATTAGGAACTCTGTCATTGTGAAAACAATAATAAAAAAGCAACGGGCGTGGTGGCATATATAATATACCTACAGACAATACACTATATACTTATATATTGGTAGAAAAAATCCAAACAGTATTCATTAGGATATTCTAACTTATGTGATAGTACCGTACGACGTGCTTTTGACCTTGCTCCTAAGTCCTGGAAAAAAGACAAGCACGACACGGGTTAAATTGACATAAGTTCGACATACCTACTCGTAAATAAATTGACTCTGCGAGTAACTTTAACTTTTGTATTAGAAAAATGTTTTGACGGGCACACCGACCGTTTAACTTGTTTGACTTAAAAATTGTGTAGATTAAAAAGAAATAAGTACGCGATTGACCGTTTTTAGGGTTCCGTAGTCAATTACAGAACCCTTACAGTTGCGCCGTTTCGTGTCTGTCCACGGCTTACCGCAGAGACTCTTAGTACTAGAATGATGTAATTTGGCATGAGTGTAATTACGAAGAGATTATTGTATTAAGCACGCCAACAAAGTGGTGAAATAAAACCTTTAAAAATAAATAAATTATACTTCCCTACACGTAAAGTGGGGATGATATTATTTTTAACCGACTTCCAAAAAGAAGGAGGTTATATTATGTTCGGCAGTCGATATTTCCGTCTATTGTGGACCGAATTCGATTTTTTTGTTGTTGTTTGAAAGGGTATGCTCCCGAGGTGGTCCCATTGTCACCAAGTCAGGATTTGATGAGGGGAGCCCATGGAAATCGAGGAAAATCCTCAAATTTTATAGCGATTTTGGTATTTTTTATAGTTACTCATGCATTTGCACTCGGAAAGCAACATTATGTGAAGTAAAAATGATGATGAAGACCACAAATGGCCATCGGAACTACTCAATAATAAGTATTTCACGGTTGCGATTCGATTAGACACCTTCATATGGTTGCTAAGCAATTTATGATGCTCACAATGCATATGGTGAAGTCACCATCAGTTCCAGTTCTCATGGTTCTTACCAGGAGAACTTCTCAACAATTAAAGCCCCTGCATCGGGAAAAGCAATATTTTTTTAAAGGTGATCAGCAGTTGACATTTGGCTATTGTAACTTAGGTAAATTACAAACTGACCCACTAAAAAGCGAAAAATAAAAAATGTTTTTACAAAATAAAATAACCGACTTCCAAAAAAAAACACTACAAAGTGAACAATAATTTTAATTTCGGAAGTCGGTAGCACAAAACTAAAATACAGATCCAAAGAGACTGACTATTTTTATTCGATTAGTATATTTTAGTTATTTCCCTATATAAATAACTAAAATATACTAATCGATGACATTACACTATTGTAATGTCATACGGCGTTTTGTTGTAAGGAATGCAGTCAGACTAAATTTGTGCTGCAGAAACGAGCCATTCAAGCGATTTATAACCTAAGTTGTAGAAATTAACTGAGGGATAAATTTAAGGAAATAAACATAATGACAGTCGCATCTCAATATGTCTATGAGAACCTGATTTAGGAAAAAAGAATATTAATCTATATTCTAAAGCGACATTCCAACAAAGATTTACTTATAAGCTAGGCTTCAAAAATGTAGTAATTCATTTATGTGCCAAAGTATACGTTTTTACAACAAACTCCCATGCCATGTTAAAGAACTGATCCAATGAAAAGAACAATCAATTTAAATAATTCGTTTAACAGAAGCTCTATCAAAAAGGTTTCTACAAAGTTAGAGATACTTGGACAACAAAAAGGCTTGGGATAAAAAGCTACTCCAATGTGCCAAAATACGACTGACCCGAGCTCTGGTTTGTTCCATCTTTTTGGAAACTTGGTGCATCAAAAGCCGCGACTGCAGTAAGATCGATGCTTCCGAGATGTGGTGTTAGCGGAGGCTAATTCATATACCATGGACCGCCATTAGACCGAAAGAATCCATACTGGAAGAACTCAGTATCACCAAACGACTTTCTACAATAGGCCAGGAGCGTGCTGAAGAAGGCTGTTGGAGGTAGCATTTACCGAGCGGTAGCATTGAGGGAACGACGAAGAAGAGAATGTACCCCCAAGCAACAAACTATTTTATACTAAGTGTTTTAGATTTCATATCGACTTTTTTATTTTTATTGATTTACGTGACATATATGTGAGGACTCTGTGGGTCATATTTTTTTCTTTTTAACAGTAGTTTTAATGATAATCTGGCAGTTCGAGTTCTGAGTTGAGCTGCACGTTAACTGACAAATGTGTTCATTGACTGGACAGGTCCACTCAATCTGTGTGGTTCTTTCCTCAAAAGACCATTTCAGACACCAATCCAAATAGTCTTTCTTATGATCTGACCAAGATTATGGCTGGACTGGAAACGCCAACCTCATAATTTTTAAAATATTATTGACGTGTACAAACCTACTTACAGAAATAAAATCATTTGTCATTTACTAACAATTGCATTGCTTTTCATTTTCATTGCGTTATTTACGATGTCAAGCAGACAACTTTTTCAAACATATAGAGGAATGGATTACATATTCCGAAGGATTTTGAAGGACGTTACGCAGTTGGGGTGCGGGACTAGAAGTATGTCTTAACACTGATGTAGCAATTATGTTGGGATTGAGTCCCAACTAACAGCTGTGTCTGGCTGACGTATGATTAAATTTTTAGGGTTTCGTACCTCAAAAGGAAAAAACCGAACCCTTATAGGATCACTCGTGTCTCTGTCTGGCTGTCTGTCTGTCTATCGGTCCGCGTGTCACAGCCGATTTGCTCCAAATCTACTGGACCGATTAAGTTGAAATTTGGTACACATATGACCTTCTGTTGACCCAAACACGGACATGTAAAGTAAATTAATTAATTTTGAATATGTAGTGGGCAAATTAGAAAATAAAAAAAATAATATTTGCAAACTCTACCGTGTGACATATCAAATGAAAGTGCTTGCTGTAAGGAGTTCAGTTATATTTTATTTTAAATAACTTAACTTTTAAAAGTATTTAAGAAAATATATGAAAATTTACCATTCCGTCCCTTAGTTGCGAAACTACTGAAAAAAACCAGAAAATAGTTCTTTACATTATATAGATTACAGGAAAACCTATAAAAAGTCTATATCTTAATAAGTTTATATCTTAATTAATTATCTATATCTTTAACATGGTAAATCTCTAAATATTGTGTGTACAAACTTACATTTGGAATTGGAATGTATGAGAGAACATGCTTTCCAACTACATAATAAGTTAAGGATAAATTATTAATGGGGATTAATAATTTATCCTTAACTCGATCATATCCATATAATTGACAAAACTTCGATCTGAAAGAATCTTACAAAACACCGGCCAAGTGCGTTTCGGACCACGCACAATGAAGTTTTCGGTAGAAGGGACTACCGAAAACTTCATTGTGCGTGGTCCGAAACGCACTTGGCCAGTGTTTGGCCGCAGATTCTTTCGGATTGAAGTTTTGTCAATTATATGGATATAATCGAGGCAAATAAACAATTCAAAATTAAATAAATAAAAACTATAATCAACTCACATATTGAAGAGTTTCATCGGGAAGGGTTTATGATTTGCTACATTTTCCCCTCGCGCGATGGCCTCGTATAAGCGACCGTCGCGTTCATTTTGTGCAGCGAGCCCGAACTCGTTGCCGCGGTGACAGAGAGCGCCTTCCGGTTTTAAAAACCAACACATCAGAGTGACAAATGATCGCTTTCTAAGGACACGGGGCAGAAAATAGTGTCATGCTGGTTGCAGCTAATTTCGAGGAGGCTTGAGATTTTTTGTGAGGAGGAGTGCAGAACAGGGGGCAGGGTTTAGAATCATGTTCTATAAGACTAGTCTTACAGAATTCCGTAAGACCCAACAACTATGTGTCAGACTGGCCATATTTGATTCAAAATTAATAGTTTTTAAATTTAGTGACCCGCCAAAAGATTCACCACTCAAGACCCTGGAATCAGCAACGTGTAATACAGCATAGCAGTGCCACAGACAAGAGTCGAGAGGACCGAAACCAGCCTGGTGGCGACGCTATTAAAAGACGCCCCTCTCCCATAGATAAATATCACCCGTCTCTCCACTATTTCAATGCTTGCTCAAGGCTGCACAGTCGGTAGGCTCTAATAATCCCTCCTATCCCAAGGGCACGTCTTTCCTACCATTATCGCGCCCCCCGGTCTACTCTTTGATATGCCAAGGTCTCTGTGGTCCCATGAAACATGAGGCTCCAGGAGCTAGTGTGAATCTTTGGGTTCATCCGAGCAATCGAGTCTGGTCAAACCACGCTGGGGTCGGTGCATTTCATTCATTCATTCATATGACGATTTCTGATCTACTTTTGGTACCCTTTCGATATAAATGGAGCTCAGTGATATGTAACCCAATGCTTGTAAGAGGTTCCTGTCTTGCAGTGGACAGTAAGCGACCGAACAAGGACCACTGCTGTCTGCTGTTTCACAACGACAAAAGTAGCGGTTTTCTGAAAAGCATACAGGTCAACCTTCTTTTGACTCCAAGTTGGTACCATATTATTGATACTGAAGTATTGAATCAGCCTTAAAAAGTAGTTTTCTTATAGATTCAGAAGGTAGAGGTATTATGTTAAGAATTAGAAGCGACGTATCGGTGATAATAATATTTACATGCATGAATCTATTTCAGATGCTGATGCTGATGGTAACTTAGTACTGGGTACTGGGTACTGAAAAGTAGGTAATTCATGATTTTGGCAATTCATAATTTACCGTTCTACGCGGAAATACATAGTTCCCTTAATAAGCTGTATAACATCAAACAATAATGCTAATAAGGTACATTGTTTTGTGTAATTAATTGGTAATCATAATGACAATACAGTTTATTTCTGTCCAAACAAAGGTAACGAAAAAAATAATTTGTTTATATTAACGAGTAGTCATGTTAGTCAAAATACATTGTTTAAACGGCTGCAGTCGGATTAATAACAATGCAAATATTCACAATTTCGTAATTGGCAATTCAAATGAGCATTTTGTTAGTTTTGGGTCGCGCTGTTGACCCGGCCACCGCAGTGACAACCCAATATAACAAGGGGCGGACATAAGCAAACTGTTACGAGAGCAATGTCTATTTACTGCAAAATAAATTACGTTCGTGTAAACAAACCGGTACTGAAACTCATTTTCGTGTGATCAGAACTCCGGAACAATGTTGATAAAGTTAATTTCGTTTCGAAGTTTGGAATTTTCGAGGTATTTGTGGATTCATTATTTACACCTTACAGCATTTCATACAAACTTTCAAGCCCTAGTTTTTCGAAATGACTGAACCGATTTTAATGAAACTTCTTACGCATAAGCAGGATACAAGGTCTAAAAAGTTAGTAAAGAACATTTTAGAAATATTTTTCTTAAATATTTCTAAAATGTTCACTCGGTCTAATTTGGCTGTAACACTATTGTGTTACAGCCAAATTAGACCGATTTTAAATTTTCCATAGAAACAGATTTCCAGTTATCTGTTTTTAAATAAGAAATTTCGAAAATGTTCTTTATTAACTTTTTAGACCTTTGTATCCTCCTGCTTATTCGTATGAAGTTTTATTAGAATCGGTTTAGTCATTTCGAAAAACAAGGGCTTGAAAAGTTTGTTTGAAATGCCATAAGGTGTAAACGCTCTTACGAGCTCCTTTCATATGAGAAACGCAACACGATACTACGTACCCTTTGTTACAATTTCACCTACTCATGACCGATAGACCAAATTCAAGTTCACTTAGCGTGATATGGAGCAGGCTATGCTCGGAGTATCTCTGAAGGATAAGATCAGAAATGAAGTTATCCGGAAGAGAACCGGAGTTACCGACATAGCCTGCAGAGTAAGCTAGCTGGTGTGGCAGTGGGCTGGCCATGTTTGTTGAAGGACAGATGGCCGGTGGAGCAGATGAGTCCTGGAGTGGAGACCGAATATCGGCAAGCTGGTGTGCGCCCCCAGCTAGATGGACCGAAGACCTTAAAAAAGGTGGCTGGGACAGACTGGATGCGGAAAGCGGAGGACAGGGTGTTGTGGCGCAGCCTGGGAGAGGCCTATGCCCAGTAGTGGACTGCTATAGGCTGAGTTAATTGATTGATGACCAATAGGTAATAGTGATAAAGTTGCAAGTCGGGGGTCCGTTGAATGTACAAATATCTCCCGAGCCCCCGACTCATGGTACTAGAAGGAACAGTGGGGTTTGTTAGGAGTCCGACATAACGCTCCGTTCTTTCCAGACAGAGGGTATGCATAAGGATTTCCCCATATTCAATTTTAAGATAATTGTCTGCCATATATGTAGTTACTTATAGTTGGAAGTTTGAAAGTAGCGCCTGTCACTGAAAAGCACAGGAGCAACGATAACACATGTCGTAATATTCAGATTTAGGAACCCTACTTGCAGGTAGGTAAAAGCAGATCCACAGTTTTTTCCAAACTGCTTCAAAGTGTTCTCCAAAGCTCCAAACCGCTAAGACGTAATGACAAATACATAAGAAAATTGTAATTTGCAACAGTCGGAATCAAAAAAAATCAACGAATTTGAAGTCTAGCTTTTCCAGATATAATATCTACTCCAGAACTATCTTTTCTTTCTTTTAAAAAAATACAACGTTGCCTGACACTAGGAATTGCTCTCGTATTGTGGGTGCGTTTACAAACATTTAAACTCACGTACACAAACAGCCAGACCCGGAACAACTACTTGTAGGTCATACAAATATTTGTTCCGTGCGAGAATCGAACCAGCGACACGCAGCGCAGCAGTCAATCGCTTAACCACTGCGCCAACCGCGCCGTAAACTGGAAGTAATAATGCTGTAAGTTTTGAATAATTGTCTTTTTAAAAAGGTATTTTTATTTTATGCTGCCAGCCATTGACAACGATGCGGACGAATATTTTGATGCCCAATGAGCTCCTCCCCCTTTTTTATTATAAAATTGTACATATATTTTGTTTATTTTAAGTCAAAATTTATCAGCAAGACTTCAAAATTAAGTTGCAGAAAAAGCGCTCTAGTAATCCCAGGATATCGAAACTTTCGTACAGGGCTCGGAAACCGGTTAATTTTCCAACGTAACATTAACCGTTATTATAAAGGTTTTCGAACATATTTCATTAATTATTTAATATTTTGTTACAAAATCAATGCTGAACTTAATGTGATGAAGCAATCTTCGAAGCTAATAACAATTATATCGAAAATAATTTGTACCTTCGGAAATAAAAATTAACCTGTTTCAAGCCCTGCTTTCGTAGCCTCCAACGTAACATTAACCGTTATTATAAAGGTTTTCGAACATATTTCATTAATTATTTAATATTTTGTTACAAAATCAATGCTGAACTTAATGTGATGAAGCAATCTTCGAAGCTAATAACAATTATATCGAAAATAATTTGTACCTTCGGAAATAAAAATTAACCTGTTTCAAGCCCTGCTTTCGTAGCCTATGCCAGATACCTGGATAACCTGGATACTAGAGAGCATTTGAAGAAATCCCGTGTTTATTTTTTTTTAAGTTATGGTTATGTCATCTCCTTAGATTTACATAAATACCTACTTCGATTTTTCTTTCGAAATTTATTTTTTCAGAAGGCAAACATTTTTATTAAAACTATGTTTCTAAAATGATATTAGGTAACACTATTACCACAGTACCTAATATGTAGCTTTAGGTAGTCAAAACAAATATCCGTTATTTAGCTATAAAACTAGCATATAGGTAAATATTTCTGAGTAATAAAACCAAAATCTATCGACCCTGCATTCTTTATTAGCTAAGTAGTGGTAACTACTTAACATACTGTGTAGCATAGCAGCCGATACCTTATTTAATAATAGACGGTTTACACAATAATATTATTATGTAAGCGCACGTTGCACTGTTTACTGAAACGGTTACGTGTATAATTAATTTATGTCCAATTGAGCTTGTCGAAATTGTACGCGTGGAAGACAGAATAAGCAGCCTTTTCCGTGGAACAAATTATGAAAAAAAAATAAAAAGAATGTTATTGGTGACAGTTTTATGAAGTTAATGGATATGCTTGCATCATTATTTAAGTACACTTAGAAACACTGGTCAGAAGTAACTATGTAAGTATCAGTACATATAAAACATTATTTTTAGTATAATTATGTGAAACCTGAATATAGTTTGTTCGAATAAGGAACTGAATAGATTTCAATAATTTTTACACCATGTTTTTTTGCTCCCAAAAATATTTAAGAGTGATGGAAAATATTATCACCATTTAATTACTTACAATCGCCTTACGATTAGTTTCCTAATGCCAAATTGTTATCAATGAGCGCAAGACGACCCTGGAGGCGTGGGGGTGTCGTTAGTATGTTTTTGTACGGACAAAACGGTAACATAACGACCTTATAACTTTGTGATTTTTCATGATACAGTTTTGAAATTTTGTACATAGATTCTTTACATAAAAATACGTGTTTCGGGTTTCGTATATACTAAAAATAATGTTGTATATAGAATAGAAGAGTATTATTAATTATCTTAAAACAGTTTAAAGTTAACATGAGACAAAGGCTTTCAGGCACCAAAATTGATTAGTTACGACATTGCAATATTCTGGTTACGTGTCTAGACTGGAGTATCATCGCGTCGTTAAATGGTAGGTAAGACATTTTTTGGCCAAAGATCAAGACACCCTCTGCCATGAAGTGTTTAGACAACCAGTCTCCGAGAAACCTTGAGAAGAAACCCCGCACTCCAGCCCCATGGCCCGAGCATGCTGACTAAGGAGTCCCAGACATCTAACCAAATAAAGTTGATTATAGCTGTATAACAAATCCCGAAAACTAAATAATCATCATTTTTTTTTATTCAATCAAGTTTCGATAAAAAAAAAAATTAAACCTCTAAAAAATAAAAATACAAGAAAAAACTTAAAAACAAAAAAAAATGTTACCTCTTAATTTTACCCTATATGTATTTACCTTATATTGTGACACTACAAAATGCTTAATGTATATATTTTATAGTATCTGTCACAATTACATAATAATTATACAATTTCAAGAACAATTTTGGGGCATTTAATTTCGTTTGGAACAATTTCACAACTCAAATAATCCACCTACTATCGAGGTTTAAGGTTAAAACAATTTTGGGGCATCTACCCCAAGGTTTATTCGTTGTATGTGCTCTTCAGAGGGAATTCTTGGACCGACCACCACGAGTATAAATAGTTAAGCTACGAGTTTTATCATTTCATAAGTTTGTTTGCGAACGGAGTTCGAGTTGGATCGGTAAACCTAGAGCCGTAATTAGGTAGGTACTGAGCCCCGTTTTTTTTTCTAGGTTTTCTATCAACCGAAGCATATCACAATTTCTAAATTGAAAGCCGATTTTCAATATACTCAAGCAACTACAAAGCTCCGGCGCTAATGATTTGTATCTCATTATTAGAGTAAGGAAAGTAGTAAAAAAATTTTTTTGTAAACAAAATAACCGTCTGTAAAAAAACACTACAAAGTGAAAAATAACTTTAATTTAGGAAGTCGGTGTCTTTGGATCTGCATTTTAGTTTTTTTCCACCGACTTCCAAAATTAAAGTTATTTTTCACTTTGTAGTGTTTTTTTGGAAGTCGGTTATTTTTTTTTACAATTTTTTTTTTATTTTTCACTTTTTAGTGGGTCAGTTTTTAATTTATCTAAGTTACAATAGCCTAAAGTCAACTGCTCATCACCTTTTACAAAATATTGTTTTTCCCCATGCAGGGACGTTAATTGTTGAGGAGTTCTCCTGGTAAGAACCAGGAGAACTGCCACCCACCATATGCATTGTGACGAGCATAAATTGCTTAGCAACCATATTAAAGTACCTAATCGAATCGCAACCCGTTAAATACTTATTATTATGTTGTTCCGGTGGCCATCTGTGTCTCCATCATCAGTTCCACTTCACCAAATGGTGGTTTTCAATGTCAATAACATACATAACCTAAACATGATAGTAAAAATATATTGTGTTCTCCCTAAAGCTAATACAATATAATTAAAAATCTGTGTAAAAAGTGGATAATTAAAACAAGTCTCTATAATTACCACAACTGACGTAACAACACACATGATAAATATTTTTTTACCATTCAGTTGTTTTCTTTTGGAATATAACCTACTTTTGTATGATCAAAATAAACAGTGTATCTAAAATTAAGACTAATATAGGAAACTAATGTTAGGTAAACGAAAACCAGCCCAAGTTTTGTGATATTTAGTACAGGTAAACATTTTAAATGAAACAATAATAAATATCATCATCATCATTACAGCCGAATGATGTCCACTGCTGGACATAGGACAAGCACCAAGCACCGCCACTTCTACCGATTCGGCCTTAATTAATACAAATCTTTTAGGAAGCGCAAACTATTTCAGGAAGTTTTTTATATTGTTGAAGACTATCTTTAGGACAATGGGCTTGACGATTGAGCGGCTTCAATAAACATAACAACATAAACCTAGTTCTCATGATATATCATCTCGTCATTACAAATAATAATTGTATGGATTTAAGAGACTTTGACCTCTGAGTTTGTTCCGGTGTTTCTTCTTAGAGTGACATAGTAGTAGGATAGGAAACCCTGAACTCACATGTTAAAGTGATGAACTTGTTATTAGGTTATTATAAATCTATAAACTCAAACTCAATACTTTATTTCAATTAAACCTTTTACAGGCACATTTGAATTTTCAAAGAGTCGGTCAGTTAGTCAGAAAGTTGAAGCTATTTGCCCATTCCAAAACGTAGATCTCTATGGAGAAGAACAGGCAAGAAACTCCAAGGACACTCTATTAAATCAAGATATTACAAAATCCTGAATCCTGTACATTATTCTTGTTGCTTCTATATGTGAGAACAATGTAAAAAATAAATTACCTATTTAAAAAACAATACAAAATATCATATCATGTATAATAACCAGTTTACAGAGAGGAGGAGAGGAGCTCGTGGCTAAGTAATAACAGTCGCATAGATCGATCCATCAGGTTAAGCTACCCTTGCCGGGGTTGGTCCGTGGATGGGTGACCATATTTACATACCGAGACTTCTCCGTGCCTCAAAAAGCACGTTAAACCGTTGGTCCCTGCTAGTGATGGATTAATTAGCATTCGCATTCATTGTTAGCGAGAATGATGATTTAGCAGTTAGCAAATTAAATGTAGTCGTGAATTTCTGTGAAATGCGAAGCGATTTACTTTTCTATAATATTAAAGTTAATAAAATCTGAAACAGTGAAAGGTTTTAAATTGTTACATATATTTAAATCGGCGAGTAAACTAAACGCGAACGCGATTTTTAATTCGTTTATTAACAAAATTGACATACTTCATTATTATCAATTATCGTCATTAGCAAATAGCATAGCAATAACAATTAACACGCTAAGACTCAAGACTTCACACGCTAATGAAATCAATTCGTAATCGCATTAATTGCCATTACTAGTCCCTGCTGTCATTCGCGGATCTTTGGCAGTCGTTACAGGTCGTCGGAAAGTCTAGGCTAGGCTACATCCGGTTGGACTGGAAGCCGACCCAAACATAGTTGGGAAAAGGTTTCAAGGCAAGGTTTGACTACTACAACCTAAAGAATATCTCAACGTACGAATAGTTAGTAAAGAGAAAAGTATTTATGTAACAAATTCTAATAACAAATACGAAACCGGCAGTACTCAGCATGATTAAAACAATGGCAATCGATTATAGAGGTAATTAACCGACTTGTAAGTAGGTAACTATACAACATACATGACGTGTAGCGATTTATTTCCTTCCATCCGTACTTACAAGCCCCTGTTATTGTGTGAGTCACACTCACAGCAATCAAGGCAGTTTAGTTTATTACTAACTTAGTCCAGTCACATTAGAGGTTTCACTTCGGAATGAGAGATAATTGGCTGTAAACTTGTATAAACCTTAATTTTGGCAATCTGAAAGTTGTCTCTAAAGACTCGTAAAATATCGTGTCCGTGTCTTCAGATATTCAAGGTCAAAGGCCACAAATATAGTTTTTTTTGCAAATATCTCGCTTCTAAGTAATAATAAGTATTTTACGGATTGCTATTGGATTAGGTACTTTCATATGGTTGCTAATCAATTTATGCTAGTCACAATGCATCTGATGAAGTGGAAATGATGGTCCTTACCAGGAGAACCCCTCAACAATGAATGTACCTGCATCGGAAAAGCAATATTTTGTAAAGGGTGATGATCAGTTGACATTAGGCTATTGTAACTTAGATAAATTACAAACTGACCCACTAAAAAGAGAAAAATAAAAAGAAAAGTTACAGAAGTTTTCGAAAATTACTTTAGTTTGGGAATTCGGTGGCAAAAACTGAAATACAGATCCAAAGACTTCCGAAATTGAATTATTTTTCACATTGAAGTGTTTTGTGTTTTTTTGGAAGTGGGATGTTTTTTTTGTTTTTTTTTTTCGTAAGCACTGTCCTTAACTAGCTGTTGCCAGTGACTGTTATGTAGTTGAAGATATTTTTTTAATACAAATGTCTAGGATGAAAACTTACCAGGCATTCACGATACGTGTGTGGCTTGTCGCGATACGGTAAAGCCTGCTCATGTCACTGCCGAAACATAAGCAGTGGCCGGCAGTGGCAGTATCAGCTATTTTACGACGATGGTCCATACAGAATGACCATACCGCTTTGGAAGTTGGATAGACCTTTGGTGACGGATGCAATCTGTGTCGACACCCTCGAGCCATTCCAACGTCCTAGCATAGCGGTCTGGTATCATTCGGGGGTACGGCGAATGATTTCAGATTTTTATTTGACTTTAAGATTATTTATATCTATTTTCAAGTGGTCGGAGCAACCAAACATATGTAATTTCTTCAGGCTTGGATTTGTTTGTTTTTGAAGACCGAAGAGCCAGACGGATTCAGCGAATGATGATAAGGCCAGAAAGGGTGTGACTTCAGAGATGACGGCTAATAGAGATGTATGGAATAAAAATACATGCTGTGTTGACCCAAAATAAATTAAGATAAGGGATGATGGTCATTAACACTGTCCAGATGAGAGGCGAAAAAAAAGAACTTAAAAAACAACAATCTGATATGAATTAGAAAATATTTTGGAATTTTAAAAGAGGTGTGTAATATATGGCATAATAACAGATACAATAATATCACTTAAAATAACGTTCACATGATATATCATTTACATAAGCTATAAAAAAAAACCTAATTTCATGTGATCTAATGTTATATTGCATATAACCTTCTTTTGCTCTAATAACATTTAGTATAACGTTCATTTTATATAATTTTTAATTTGTACAATGCTCTTTTTATATGTAACGTTCAGTTGACCTCATTTTCATATTTAAGTACCTACTCATTTTCAGCCAACATTCTTTAGTGAATAAGTAAATATCAGGGACTATAATATCATACTGTTATAACCTCATCTAACCCAAATGATTCACCAATAATAGAGGGGATCTGGCATTTGGCGGCCGCTGCGTCAATGGTCACTGTTCCTACCTAACCCAAATGATTCAGGTATTTCTGTTCAGGTATATCTGACGCAGGTAAGTACATATTATAAGGAGAAGAAGAAAACACAAAAAATAATATTAATAAATATACAAAACAAAATAGACGTTTCTAAATTATATTAAACGTTACTTAAAATTTTTCAATATTATAGTAAATGAATTTTATATTAATTGAATATTAATTCAAATGTGTATAAATAGAAAATGTTCATTATACCATATAAAATTAGGTAAAATTAAATTATTTCAATAATCCATTATATTATCATTTAATCGTTACGTTAACAAAAGTATATTAAATTAAATAAGGTCATAAATAATCATTAGAATAGAATAGAATATTCATTTATTTGCTCAGAATGTAGGTATTTACAATAAGGTAATATTAAAGAATCCTTGTACATTCTGCCATTTTGGCATGCAACTATTGATGCAGTTCATCATCAAACGTACAAACATTGATACACAACTATTTATTAGCTAGAAAATCTGATACGGAGTAGTAACATTTATTTAAGAGTAGTACGGCTAGCTTCTTTTTTAAAATTGTTCCTGGTTCCTCTTTAATGGAATTAGGAATGTGGTTAAAAATAGCCGGTGCCAAAAACACTTTTCCTTAACTTTTGTTATTATTTCAAACGTTACACACCCGTTTAAAAGATAACTTTGGTTTTCAGTTTCTTTGAGAAATACATACAATACAAACTTATTTTGATCTTTGTTATTGTCTTTCGCCATGTCCTATCCAAAAACGATAGTCGGAAAACCGGAAGACGCCCCCAATCGGCGCGACCACGCGTTTCTGATCACCGAGAACGCGGTGATCACTTTTGTTAAGAACGCACTCCAACCAATTAATATATAAGTATTTTTACATGGCTGCTAAGTTCTTCGATTTTATTTCACTACTGGTTCATGATGAGGTAACCTCACACAGTTTTTGGGGGTGGTAAACAAAATTCCTTCCACCCGCTCTAAAGGGGGGGTAGTTTTGGAAAATGTACTTGTGCGATCTTTATTACTTAGCTAATTATGTATTTGTGCCAAGTTTCAAGTTTCTTAACCTTAGGAATAAAAGAAATCATACGAACTTTACTTTACTTTACCCCTTCTCACCCGACACAGGGTTGATTCTTGATAAATCTTTTCTTGAGTTTTCGTTTTTTTTATTATAAGTTTATTATTGTTTTAATACCAATGGTTGATTTTCGGAATATCCAGAAACATGCAATTCTTATTTTTTTTTGTTAAAATTACTATTTTCAAATTCATCGGACCGCGCGTTAACAATTTTTTCATACAAACTTTAACACCCCTTATGAGGAGGTTTACTTTTGAAAACGAATCATTTCAAACTTTTTTATTTATTTAGGTGCGTATCCATCCTTTTTACCCCTTTAAGGGTTGATTTTCGCAAAATCCTTTCTTAGTACGTAACGTACACCTCTTCGTTTTAAATTACCACTACTGTCCAAAATTCAAGTTCTTAGCAATTTGTGCTATGCGAGTCTTACGAACACATCTGAAAATCTCACCATGACCCCACAAAAAAGCACCATATTTTTTTGTTTTAATATACTTATAATATCGATACCCATCAAGTCTGCGGAGTTTAGCTAGTAAATTTAATTTGACCTTGTATATAATAAATAATAATGATAAAAATATATAGATAAACATGAAGATTTTGGTATGCTGAAAGAGATTGAAGGCTCGTGAAGACCGGCGCGCCTTGTCTCGCGCCGCGACACTGGTAGAACAATTTCCATGAAATTTTCATCTCGTTTCCAATATTTCAATGTGTGTATGCGTACCTGTGTAAATTGTTAAAAATAAATATTAAATCGTTTTCGTTCAATCGATGTATTTAGGGCAATATGTCTTGCATTTCATTGGGTCATTACATTTGTAAATAACACAAACCAAAATTAGTTCTGAAAACCAGACAAAGTGACAATGCCCCCATTGTTTTAAAAGCAGGAAGTCAGTTTGAACCATACGACCCTATTTGCATTTAATGGGACATGCAGCCGGATCTTAATTTACCTATTCTAGATTTCCATGTTAGTTAATACAATAGTAGGTAAGTAGGTAGTAGGTAGTTCTTTTTACGCGTGAAATCATATACACGTGCAGTAATTAAATGGCTAACCTCAAAGATGAAAGCGATTGGGCACCTAGTAATATTTGAAATAAAAGTACCATTTATTCACAAATAAATAAACACATTGTTCTGATTGCTTCAATAACATAATATGCCAATACTAGCGAGTGTTGGCATATTAGTAGACATGGTCACTGTGGAGTAGAATCCGAGGGTTAAGCAAAATTATTTTGATAGAACTGATTAAATCTATCACTATTTCAACCCCTGGCGTAATGATTTTTACACGACGGCCAAAAAAAGTAGTGTTATGTTTTTCAGGTGTCATGTATGTATGTATGTATGTTTAAGAGATTTTTTTATTCCACCATAACTTCTAAACGGCTTAACCGATTTTAATGTACTCGTATGTGGTATTGTTAGAAGCGTTGAACTATTCCGGGTAACATAGGCTAGTGAACATTTAAAAAAAATATAAAGGGGGAGCCATGGTTAATGAAAAAAACAGTAATAATTGGTTTTTTTCATGAAAATTTGACTACGTATACTATCATCGTCTAGAGCTTGCTTAGTATATTACAAAAATATATAACAGTAGTATTCAATATGCATTCGTTCACTAATTAATAACAAAAGAAAAAAAAAAATATAACGGTAGTATTCAATAACTCATAGAAAAAAATTGTCTTATCCGTTTCCACGTCGTGTCGCCTTATCCATACTCCCAACGGCAAAGTCGTAGTGGTGGCAGCGTCAACTGGCCTAGCTGCGAGGCTCATTGGAGGCACTACCTTACATTCCACATTTGCCCTGCCTATTGAAAAGGGCAGGATAGGGACCATGCGTCTCTTGACCGAAGAGCGCCTTTAGAGAGAAAGGCAAAAGTGCAATAGTATAAAATGGCTTATCATAGATGAGACTTCTATGGTGCCCTACTCAGCTTTAAGAAATATTCACCTCCGGCTACAACAAATGAAAGTGAGCGATGCTTATTTTGGCAGTGTCAACGTTTTGCTGTTTGGAGACCTGATGCAGCTTCCACCAGTAGCTAAATCTGCCGGCGGGGCATACTGCTTGAAACAACCACCACATTTAAGTGCTGAAGTGGACTTATGGGCGTTATTTAGCTTCTTCGTACTGGCACGGAATATGAGGCAAGCAGACGAAATTAAAAAACGCTATTGTGCCCGAAAGTGGAAAACTGAAAATCAATCTTTTCATTGCAGTCGGGGGACGGATCCTTGGAATAGTTCTTTACAAGTCCGGGGGACTGCAATGAAAAGATTGAGTTTCAGTTTTCCACTTTTGGGCAAAATGGCGTTTTAATTGCACAGTAAATATTATAATCTATTTAGTACCTACCTTTTGGCCATTCAGCACTAAAATCATGTACTTAACTTGTTTTTAATTTTTTAGTTCACTTTTTGATATGGCAGGCGTGTATTTTAATTTTTTTAATTATTTGTTTTTTATTCATAACATAAATAAGTACTTAATCTTTTTGTAAATGTACGCAGTTGCTAAAGAATTGACCTAAATCACAGTAAACTTGGTTCCTCTGAAACTGAGTAGCTGGGTTAAAATAGGGACGACCTACACAGTGAACCGCACCGATGTAGGTAGTAAGTAAAACTGAACAACAAAAACCGTCCTTATTGTTACGAAATAAAGGCGCTTTTAATGTCAAATAACATGGGCGTGCGGTTCACTGTACCCCCCAGTACCCTAAAGATATTCTAGTTGTGTATACATTTTATAATAACAAACATTTGCAAAAATGTTTCCTCAAACATGGTACCTGCCTAAATCAGTTCTTTCTACGATTTATAGTAGGCAAGAATCACGGAACAGATAAATGCAAGAATCATATCAATTTCCGCTTACAAAGACATTTTATGGATAACATTTTTTATGGTTTTACAATCTTTTATTTTTAAACTATTAGCCTTCTAAATCCAGCTTATCTTTACGTTGTTGAATGAGAAATCGTAACTTAAGATTTAAATAAAAGATGTCTTGTAAACAACAAACCTTTTGCTAAAAGCGGTAATAAATTGTGTATTTTTTTGTATACTTATTTTTTGTTAGTGTTTTATCACCTTTCTGCTCGCCTATTTTTTATAAGTGCTGCTTTTATCAACTACAGATTTTTATCGTAAAAAACACTTTTTTTGATCGTCCATGTTAAGCAATAAAATCGATTGGTCCCTTTCTGGTGAGCACTGGTTTAGAAAAGGTATTTGTTTAACTTATTGCAGGTTTTTCTCTTCTCAGAGGAAGTCGTGTATAGGTTTTCACCAACATCTGTATACCATTGATTCTTCTCATACATTATAAATATAGATAGATAGAATATACTTTATTGTACACGAAAATAAAATTTGTGAATACAATTAATTTAAACTGTGTGTTTCTTAAAATATGTACCTACTTAAACAAAATTGAATGACATTGTCATGAATATGGAGTATGTAATGGAATTACTAATTTAACAGTATACAATGAACGAAAGGTTAATAGAAACAACCCCTTTTCCTCGATGTTAAAATTAGATATCATAAATCATAAGACGTAACAGACAAAAGTAACGTTAGCGATGTTTTTTTTAATACATTCTAATAATGCCGGGTACGTATTGGAGAAACGTAATGTGAAGTATGTCACAAATTGCCCGTCCTAATTAACTGTGCAATGCAACACGAAATGTAACACATACGTTCCACCAATCTGTACCCGGTGGCATAAGAAGCACTTGTAGAATTGAAAGTTACTCTGGATGATTAAATCGAACAAATAAGTCTGCGTCTACTTCAGAAATACTTACTAAAGGAAACATAAAACGTATATATTCGATTTAATCTAAGTCATCCATATATTTCCCTCTATCTACGTGTATATTACAATATTTTGCACTTAACAATCGGAACAATCAAAAAGATATGGCCTGGTTTAATTAATATTGAATATAGTATCAGTAAGTTCTGTTAAATCGTACCATTTGTCGTGATAATACGTAGATATAGATATTGTTAATGATACTTTAACTTTATCTATGCAGTTATACCTATCTGATTACGTAAAACATCCTGTCAACGCTTCTTTAGAAGGCAAGGCCCAGTAACCATTCTCAAACAGTTAGTGGACTTAAGTAATTAGTAGCTATGACTGTTAATACTGACCAAAGAAGAGATCTAGAATGATATAATTCAAACGAAGCGTAAGAATTAACTCATAAGATATACTTAGTACTTAGTCTATAATCTTGATCCATAGGGAGAAAGTAGATGAAATATTAAATAAAAAATAGGGTAAAGTTCACCTTACTTTACTATCTAAAGAGGAAGTCTTCAGACCTACCATGTGTAAGAATTACTTCGAGTAAAATGTAGTAGCAACAAATAAAAAAACAGTGACTTGTGATGACATCGGTTTATGATTTTAATTAAATCTTACTGATTATAACAAAATTTTCCGGTTACCGCAGCTCTGAGTAATTTTGGAGAAATGTAAACCACAGCAATACAATGTTTCTTATAAAAAGCCCCTCGTCGACTAAAGGGACATTTGCCTTATGATAATAACATGATAGTTTACAGGCTTATGTTAAATATTCCTCGTATAGTAACTTGACCTCAGAATTTCCTTCGTGTAATCGGTAATAGTGTATTTGTTATTCAGTGTGGACTCAATATTCTGTTGTATGTTGAACTTTGGAATAAGAAGTTATGACTACTAATTCTGATTTACATTCGGAACTGCTTTAAAAAATCATCTGATTATTTGTTTAGATAAGACAAATGGTAACTTTGAATGTATGCAAAGTGCAATACACAACGGTAGGTATCTGCAATTGGTTCGTTTGGTTTTTGGATGAAAACTGTAGTGTTCCTAAATCCACATGCAATGAGTATTTTGTGAGGACTTACTTTTTACTTTCGACGCTTTTCTGCAGGGAACACAATAGTGGAAAACATCTTTCGGTGTCTGTTGATTCTATTTTAATGATAGGAATATATTTTATCTAAATGAAATATCTTATACTAAGTTACCAGTACTAACAAGTAACATAATTTGAACAAATCTGAGGCTTTTACATTTTATGACCATTACCGAATATTTTGGAAAATATTTTACAATTTTTAGGGTCAGCATTGGGATTCGAAGTGCTATAAAAATATATAGGTAAGTTTTTAGAAGAGCCGAAAACTGTAATCTCTTGCATGTCAAATTACTAGCGTACCTACATAATATTACTAAATATATGGCGTTAGCTTCTATTAGACGTCTTTCAAGGCGCAATCTTATCTTGAAGAACAGTCAGTTGTTCTCGACCCCCGGTTTATTGGTCGTCGTTTATTATCAAGATAAGTTATCTTTGAGAAGCCAATTAAATTTGAAAACAAAGGTAACATAATAAGGCGCCACAGTGAACTCGGACGACGAAGGGACGCGAGGGCGCGGGGTTCGGTTCTCCGCGGCGGGGAGGGGGTCACTGGCACTGGCGACTTGCGTAGGCGCAACTCCTTTGTCGCTCAAAGGATTTATAAGGCAACATTATGAGGAATCGGCTATTGTTTTATCTAAACAACGGTACATCGATATGATCAGTATTTTGATTACAGCTACCTATCAGTTATTTAGATAACAACAAGTACGAAAACAAAATGGCGGCATGTTAAATTAACTCTTTTAATTTAATGTAAGTTTGTCCTTGTTGACGACCTTTGTTATAATCTTATGAATAAATAAAGTTTTTCTGAAACCGCCTATACTAACTTTGTACTAAGAGCTCATGACTGGAGCCCATTCCATACTTGGCCTATATCCGTTCGGCACCTCAATCTCCCCATTTTATTGCCCTTATTTCTTCCAAAGGTAGACACAAAGAACTGTGTTTATAGCTAATGATACTTAGGTGTGTATTTTAACACAAAATCCGGGCCTCCAAAAGGTACACGTAAAAAATACACTACATGATATTATAAGGACCTGCCTGCTGTACTTACATCGACTTGGGATTCTCCTTGATGGCGCCTATTTTTTGCTAACATTTTTTGGACGCATATTAAACCAAGAGTTGGCAGTGTAATAAAATGGCAACTGTAAGAAATTTAACAGCCACTTTGGGCAGTATCCTCTACTTTAATATTACATTAATGCTTGCCTGCTTACGCGATAGAAAATCCCAAGATTTTAAAATTATAAGCACTGTTCTACAATATTAACGTAGTAATTATGCAGGTATCTACTTCTATTCGTTATTTATATTGTGTTATTTATTTTCTTATAAAAACAAACACAAATATTAAGAAAGGAACAAATTAAAATAATAAATATGATAAAATAACCAGTAGGTAATCGTTAAGTTAGGTAGCTCCTATGTTTTAGTCTGTTTATTCAGGTAAATATTTAAGACAACTAGTATCACTTCATGACGAAGTCGTATTTACGACGACTTGAAAAAATGAATTAGTCTGTAATTTATTCAGGGGGAGGTGGAGAACAAAATAAATCAAAAACTCAATTCACATAAAATTTCAAATAAAAAATATACCAGTGAAATGAAATTAGGGCAACAAGTCAAACTTTAACTTGACTTACTTTGCCCTGTCACGCAACGCAAAATGACATCGAAACATAATGTCAGAGTGAAAATATAGGGTAGTTAAAAACTTAAATAGAAATAAATGTTGGCAATCTCATACAGCATATTTTTTTATAACTAATTAATTCGAAATTGGTATTGCGTAATGCCCATTATAATAACTTAGTCCCCAAGTATCATAATTCAAACAAAAATAGGAACTTACCAATCATCATACTTAAAACACGTAATGGCTTTCTGTATCTACTATCTTGCTCAACTAAAGCCGGTGTCCAGAGACAAACGACAAAGCATCGTTTTAAGATTAACCCCATCAATTCGAGATAACTGCGCCTACTGTTCTCTTGTGTGGCCTCCCAAAGTGAAACAAAAATAAGTAGTGAGACTGTCCACTTCCTCCCCAAAATAAAACGTTAACGCTTCAATAAAACCAGGACGGGCTTAGTACAGTTCCAATTGTTCAATTGAAAAGCTTTTAAATTTATATAAAGCCTACTAAAATAAGACAACCGGTTTCTGCAAGTCAAAGTTTCTCTGTCAATTATCTGCTTAACAGCGGCGTATTTCTAATAAATGTTATATTTGTGTACATCATTATGATCAGTAAAAAGGCGGAGGAAAAGCTAACGAAGCATCTTGATTGGGATACACAATACGAACTTAGCGTCGACGCTCCATTAGTGAAAGAGTTGGTGTCACGACTCGGGCTCGCACGGCTTTTATTATTTATTCCCAGTTTCGTAACCGCACCGCCACGCCATCGGCCTGTACACAAACAAATGAACGTTTATGCACAATGAATAAACAGGCGGACTGGAATTTTGTGACGACTCACGGCGATTACACTGAAACACTGCAGCTTTTGTGGATGAAAATGTGGAAGTTGCTATGCATGATTGGTTGTTTATGTACTTATATGAATTGACTGTTGCTGCTGATTCGTCTATTTCAGTATTTTTAGAATAATTATGTCTATTTATTTAAGATGATAGGGGCAGTCGAAGACTTTTTAGCGGGTACTTTAGAGCCGGTAAAACTAGAGTGTGTGTTAAAAACCCGGGGGTAAAAATAGGGTTATCCAGCACGGGGCTAAGGTAGAAGGTGGTAAATAGAAGTTTTCTTAGTAATGGATACTTTAAACTAGACAGTTTAAAGTATCCATTACTAAGAAAACTTCTAAAACAATGCGTATTTTAGAATGAAAACTGGTGTCAGGTCAGGGTAAAGATAATAATTATACGAAAGAGCCAGAAAATTAATGTTTTATTAAGTTAAATCTAACTTTGTCAGTAGACACCTACCTAATTATTTAAGGAGTATATAATGATGCAAAGACTCAGGAAAGCAAAAACTGCAACATTAAATTAAACAAAAAACGAAATCAATAATGAAAATTTCCCTTTTCTTACCTCCGCCGTTTTTGAAAACAATGCCGCCTAAACTGTTTAATTTACATCCGAAACAGTAAAACAAAAAAGCTAAAGTGGTGACATGCGCCGACACACCAAAAGCCTAGAGATGTTGAGAGCGTCCGGCCGGCGCGCGCATCGCCGCCGCAAAAAGGACGAATCATTAGGAGGCGCCACACGAGATCCCATTTAAAAGTATGAGAATATTTTCACAAAAAGCCTCACATTCAACTCCCAGCACATTCATTTTATGAGAACAATGAGTGATTTTTGTATTTTTCTTTAATTCTATGTCGATTTTATCCGCGGCAGCGTGGAGGCGAGCCTCTGTGGTTGTCGCCTCGTTCCGTCTTCGACTTTTTGCTATAAGGGAAGCTCGGGCGTCAGAGGCAAACGGTGGTTTTATTCCCGCGGAGGCGCTATTCCCCCGCCCCCCACCGTGTTTGTAGCTCCCCCGCGCTTCCATTCGCCGGCGCCACATTTCACGCTCCTGACGCTCGCCGCACAGAACCTGTAAATGCCCTTGATGCTTCAGACAGCCGCATTATCCGATTAACTAACTACATGAGCCTATAATATGACTATGTAATGCGTGATCTCTTTGTCTATCACAAAACTGTCAATAAATGTTTCAATTGCTAATAAGTCATACAAACAGGTGTCAAATCATAACTTGTTATGATATATCTAGTCACGTTTCCAAGTGATATTTATTAAAGAAGTAAAACTAATGAGTAGCCAAGCCATGCCGGAGCCCCGATGTTTTTTGTTATTTATTTCTAACAGATCTATGACGGGGCTGCATAACATGTCGATGTGACGGCATAATGGTGCGGAGACAATGGACTTCAAGACTTGTTTATTGAGTGGATGGAGTTGTTTTGAAGTAGAGTGTGCGCAGGAGTGGAGGCGGCGTCTGGTCCGTGAGAGCCAATGATAGCCGTCCGGCGCGGTGGGAGGAACGAGTAATCATGCATTAAGACTACCACGAGCGACGTCGAGGAGATTCACCTCGCGGTAACAGCTTTACGATTCATTATAAATATTTTGTGTCACTTTGTTTATCAAGAAACTTCAAAGTACCCTTCAGTTTGTTAATGACAAGCAAGGAAACAAGTCTCGTAATGGAGACGTTAATATTTATCTTAAAATCATGTCTTTCATTATACTCTTGACAATTCTAGGGACTCTGGGGTCTCGGACCTTTGGAAGGCGTACGGGGGGACGATTATCCCTGTTCGCAATATGCAAGTGCACCCAAGTACAACCCTCGGTTGGTGTAGGATTATTGCAAGCTAATGAAACAAAGATATTGGATTATGGATTTGGGTGGTTAAAGTGAATTGGTTGTCTAGAACTATGGAAACACTATGGCTCCTGCCTGACCAGTGTTTTATATAAAATACACAGATGAAATGGAAGGGGATGACTGGCACACTCAATAATGGGCCCTCAATAGTGTCGTAGCGTCAAGGGGGCATCCTGAGGTGCTTATATATTATAGTAGAGAGGTACTCCACGGCTATCCGGACAATCCCGGAAGTACAGTCAAGATCCTTACCAGCATCTTATTAGAATACTTTCTTCCTCCGAGCACGTTTGCTCATGCGAATCTCCACTCCAGCCGGCAACAAAGAGGTGGGAGCTGTATTTCTCGTCAGTGTTCACTCCAGTTGGTCATTAAAGGCAAGCCAAAGGTAAGGAAGAAGAATTTTCCCAGGAAACCCCCACGGGGGGTCCGTGGGGTCTCTGGGGAAAAATCTTATTCTCTCGCTACTGCCCAACAGCTCAACAGAGATACGGCGGCAGGGTCATAATACTCTTTATTATTGTCTGTTTAAGCATCGGTGCGACGTGTAGGCTAATTTCATTTATAAAATGTAGTTTGCACATGTTTATCTAATGACGCAATTTCTGAGTCACTGATTCAGAACAAGGATTTACATAAATATGTCAGTACCTATACGTATTTAAGGTCAATAGTTCTTGTTCACAAGGCTTTCTGGTACTTAATTTTAAAACGTGATTCGATTTTTCTTACAAGAAATGGTTAACTTATACACATCACATAAAGAATTAGGTACGTAATAGTTCATTCGTACAGGTCACTATACTTGCTTGCTAACTCTATACTCTACACAAGGCATCACATGTGTGAACGTGAAGTAGTACGAGTAAGCCACGAAAGACAGGATTCTTTATTTTTATTTAGAATTTTAGTATTTGATGCATCATGATTTCATTGAAAGAAGACTTTGAAACTTAGAAGTATTTCTGCAAGTTACGCGCAATGTGTCTAAGTGTAATTTATCAAAGAACCCTTAGATTGAAATATATGTATAGGTATGTAAATAGACGACTATGAAGCACTACATCTACTACCCACCTAATATCAGAAAACTAACGCACTGTGCTGAGTAAAATTGTGGAGAAACTACAATAAATACCTTATGTAAATATCATGTCAGTTGCTACATGATCAATTGGTAATCATCAAAATTAAAATACATAGGTGATACCAAACATAATTGTAAATGTCGCAGCTAATAGGTGTAGCCTCAGCATTTGCTAACAGTCTACGTGCCACATCCATGCGATGCGTACACAGCTTTTACGCAGCGCTTACTTGGCGTATTTTGTAGGCATCAACTTTTTGTAGGAGATCCGCCTTTCACACGGAGCTACAAAAGAAAGTCCCCTGAATAGTTTCAGTTAAAGAAATCAATAAAGCAACTATATTTGTACTATACAATTTTAGAAACCAAGACGTACACGTCGATGTATCTTCATATTCTTTCATAACTTTTCTAAGTACGCGACCATGAGTCAAAAATGCATATTTACGATATAACATTCAAAGTTCTATCCACTTTGTATGCATTTTGCTGTGTTGTTCAACTTGTTTTCAGTGGGTAGATATGGTTTTTGTAGTGTTCTGGCAAAGCTATAAAAAGACATTTTGTGCAAGTTTCTTAGAAACCGACAAAATTGAGTTGATTATAAAATAAATTGTAACAGTATAGATAACCCCACTCGACTAACCATTCGCTGTGGTGATGGATGCGAGATAAATCCCTCTTTCAACATAAACATCACGCTAATGTTACTGAAATCAATGGAATGGCGCGGAGTAATGTTGGATAAATTACGTAAAATGTGATGAGACAAGTATAAGCTTAATTTTTTCAGTGGCTCCATTCAATTTTTCTTTCATTTCAGCCAAAAGAAGTCTACTGCTGGACATAGGTCTTCCTCAAAGGGGGGGGAGGTTGCCATAATCGCCACGCTTGGCAGGCGGGTTGACGATCGCAGTATGCTGTTAAAATTAGAGAACGCTGCTGCCCATTCTCTAGTAAGTCCCTTAGTCGCCTTTTACGATACCCACGCGAAGAAATAATATTCAATTATTCTTTACACTATCAGAAACTTCTAGTCGTGATATAGACGCATGCAGATCTGTGATTTAATCCGAAATCAGTCCGGTGTAAAATGTACGAAAGGCTAAACACTCATAACGTTTTGTCAAATGAAACAGTAAATAGTTAAACACTACATAGTATAAAACAAAGTCGCTTCTCGCATCCTGTCTGTCCCGGGATTCGGTCGTGGTCCACCTGCTTAGTTCACCTGGGTGGACCACGGGCACTTTTTCTTGCCGGTGGATCACCTCAGTCCGCCTAGGTGGACCACGGGCACTTTTTCTTGCCGGTGGATCACCTAAATAATGAGGAACCCTATGTATGCTTAAATCTTTAAAACTACGCTACGGATTTTGATACGGTTTTTTAAATAGATAAGAGTGATTCAAGGGGAAGGTTTATATGTTTAGAAAAAGCCACGGGGGCGAAGCCGCGGGCAGCAGCTAGTTGTATTATATATTGGACCGGTGTCCGTTAACCCACGGCCAAGCGCGTATTTTGCGTATAAGGTTAGATATTATTAATGCTGTGCGCAGACTGGTTTTTGACTGTCTACTATTGTCGACTATGAAAACTGTGAAGGCACATTCGCAATAAAATTGTCGAAATACCCAATCATTTAACAAAAAAATCCTTGCACGATAAAACCATTAAGTTTTGAGTGTGCAACTGTCTAGCACATGCCAATTTACCTAAACGGCAAAGAAAAATAACCCACAGAACACACACAGAACTTAGAATAATAAGTATGGTGCAAATTCCATGGGTCCACTTTCTGTCACAAACAAGTGAAAATAAAAATAAGCACTCAACAGATGTAGTAGTAACAGGGAGGAGATTAGCACACTAATGAACGTGAAATGAAACCCATGTCTCGTCTTAAAATTTAATATTCGCATTTCGAGGTAGCGCAGTTCACAATAGATTTAATCGCCAAATATTGTTAATAATGGCTCCATGTTTTAAACCTGGGTCTGAAGATAAACCTTGTTTTGTAATAAGGGGGTTTGAGTTTGAACTAGTAGCACAATGTTTTGTAATAAATACATCCTTTCTACTTGCAGACATGCTTACTTATTTTTATTTTAGTTAAGTTCAGTGAAGTTGCAATTGAATTAAAATATCACCGAAACACCCGAAGGCTTGTACAATAGTTTTCAATTTTGCTGGAACTAGCCAAGTTCCAGCAATATTGAAAACTATTGTACAATCAGCCTTCGGGTGTTTTGATCTACTCAAACCAGGAAATAAACCGCTGTGAAAAGTTGATAGCGTACGTAGGTATAACCAAACTTTTTACTATATTCATTTATTTTGGAAATACATATTTATATTCTTGATAGAAATTTAGAATATAAGATATGTTTAAGGTTGGTTTCAGTAGTAATGTTACCCAAAATAGTGCGCTTAAAGGCTCGTACAGACTTGTGCGAAATCGCGGGCGTGACGCGACAATTCAAAAGTGCCTGTAATTGGTTTAATTGAAATAATTGCTTTCCGCCTTATTGCAAAACAAGATTTAAATTTTGACATGGCTTAAATCATGGAGCCAGTTTTTGTAATAAGAACGTAACTGTGATTGAAATACCGTTCTTTATACAAAACTTAGTTCGGTACTAAGTTGTCAGTTTTGTGCTTAGGAACTTTACCATAGTCAAAATAAAGTTCGAAGTTCAATAATGGCTCCATGTTTTAAACCTGGGTCTGAAGATAAACCTTGTTTTGTAATAAGGGGGTTTGAGTTTGAATTAGTAGCACAATTTCTTTATCGGTGCCTGTCGCGCCTGCGATATCGCACCAGTCTGTACGAGCTTTTATGAAAATCAATTTTATAGTAAAAACTATAGTAAATGAGGGTGGCTTTTGTATATATTTTCTATATTGATATGTTAAGTTCCTGTCTAATTTAATGAGCTACAAGAAAACGGTGCAAGTATTACCATTGTTGTCAGCCTGATAGGCTCGAGCTTTCTTAGCCCCAGACTGATACAAGAACTTCAAAGAACATTCTAATTTCTCAGACGGAAATAAAACCTCACCAATTTTTATATCACTTAAAGGCTCGTGCAGACTGGCTTGATATTGCGGGTGCAACACGCGTGTGCCTGCTTAACACGCCCGCGATATCGCACCAATCTGCACGATCCTTAAAGCAACCATTTGATAAATTATATTTTTATAGGTAGTTTACATCACCATCATTTCAGCCGAAAGACGTCCACTGCTGGACATAGGCCTCCCCCAAAGGGGGGGTTTGCCATAATCGCCACGCTTGGCAGGCGTGTTGGCGTTCGCAGTATGATGTTAAATGCATAGAGAATGCTGCTGCCCATTCTCTAGTAAATCCCTTAGTCGCCTTTTACGACACCCACGAGAAGAAATAGGGAGAAGCTATTCTTTACGTCCGGCACCACATAGAATCATATCGCGGGCGCAACACGCGTCGCGCTGCCTGTCACACCCGCGATATCGCACCAATCTGCACGAGGCTTAAAGCAACCATTTGATAAATTTTTTTTATAAAGGTAGTTAGTGCATAAAAATTGCAAACACAAAATACTATTGCAATTTTTTACGTATACTAGCACTACCTACCTACCTAAGCTAACCAGCTTAGTTGTTGTAAAAGTGAACCAGTATTTCAGATACATAGGTCTTTAGACATTTACTGTAAAAAATGTAGGTATGGTTGGGTTACCTACATTAGTTACCAACAGTCTCCAGTGTACCTATATTTACTGCTTTTATTTATAAAATACACAATTTTACGCTTCTTTGTAAGTTGTTATTTTGTTAATGGAAATCCTACGTTTTCTCAACTTATTTGAAGTTTCACAGTGAACGATACCTTCAGATTTCTTCATCGAAGTAAACGATAGCTTCCCTCGAGATCATTTGCAATGTTACTAACCGTGAGCAAGTAAACGAAGCATTACCCGAAAGTAGGTATATCTCAGCAATAGTGCGTCAGGTAGGATTCTTAATCTTAATTACATACATTTAGATTAAGATTTTCCGTTTTAATTATTCATATGTAACAATGAACTAAGCAAGCGCCGCGCCGCTGCTAGAGTTTAGAAACGATGCTAAATTATTATGGTTGAAATTTTGACAAGTCTTGCTCTGAATTTTTAAATGAAACTTCGGGCTTTCTTTGCCTCTGTACCTAAACGTTCTCTAAAGTCTAAACTATTCCTTAGATTAGTTTTCGTTATTATTATAAGTAGGCATAACATGAATAAAATATTACTTAAAGTTTTTTTTTTACTTTTAGTCTAGCTTAACCACTACATAAGGTGCAGGCGCCGTTTATGGCCCACCTCCTATCATGGCCCACTTAAAAAATACTTAAGTTCCGGTAGCCCGAAAAAAATTAAAAAATCGCGGGAACCTTGTGAATGCGATTTTAGACGAAAGGCAAACTTCATCACACCAATCGCTCACGACCATTTTGAACACAGCTGTCAGTTGCCAGTAAGACGTCAAAGCAGTGCACGTATTTTAACTTCACTCTCGTAAGTAAATTTCTTTTTTATGGCAAAATACAGTAATTTTGCGTTTCACCTTGATAAATGTTATAACTAACAGTGTTAACATTTAAATCATGGTAAGTTTCAACATTTTATTGGTGTTATTTAATTTTTAACAATTTTTTACTACCATATGGCAAAGTTCCATAAGATGGCCCACGACATGACCCCCAAAGAAGGCCCGGCTTTCTTTGGGCTATGAATATTACATTTGGTATGTATTGCATTGCAATTGCAAATAAAAATAATACTTAATGAAACTGTTGATTACGATGCTGTTTTTGTTTTAGTGATTATTTTCTATAAGTTTTTAAGCTATACTACATTTTAGTTCCTTTTTATTAAAAATAGTTTTCAATATTGCTAATATGGCCCATATTTGAAAAAATATGACCTATTGGAGGACATTATTAGTATTATTTAGTTACGAACATAGGAGATATATCTCAAAATATATGCCATTATTAGTTTACGCGTTGATTTTTTGTTTCAGAGCCATTCCAAGTTTTTATAAACATAAGATGGCCCAAAGCCGAACTTTTGACTTAAAAAACTAGACAATAATTACAACTAACTAGACATTAATTAACCTAAAAAACTAAATTTTAAATAAGTATAACTGCATATTAAACACATTTCGTAAAAAAAAATGCTAGCCTTGATATTACATAGATATTAATTAATTCATAACGGGCTTTCTTGGGCTACTAAGTTCCGAAGATGGCCCATTGACTATGTTTTAAAAAATTTAGTTTTCTCAGTTGTGATCATACTAAAAAAAAAATTGTTTATTTAAAATGTTTCGTTAATAAACTCTTTATATATTTAAACGAGTTGTTTACCTTAACTCCTTTATTTATCGAATTTACAGGGATTTAAAATTATAGTGGGCCTTATACGGCGCCTGTACCTTACATGTTCTCTAAAGTCTGAACTATTCCTTAATTTCGTTTTTCCTTTAATATTGATAAAATATCACTTAGTGGTCGCTCACAATGGGCGTTATCAGAAGGCAAAAAGTCACCCAAAGGGAAATGGGGAGGGCTATGCTTGGAGTTTCCTTGCGTGATCGAATCAGAAATGAATAGATCCGCAGGCGAACCAAAGTAACCGACATAGCCCGAAGAATTGCCAAGCTTAAGTGGCAGTGGGCAGGGCACATTGCTCGCAGAGCTGATGACCTATGGGGCCGAAAGGTTCTGGAGTGGCAACCGCGTACCAAAAGACGTAGCGTTGGAAGGCCTCCTACAAGATGGACCGATGACCTTGTGAAGGCCGCAGGTATCCGCTGAATGCGGGAAGTACAGAACCGGAAGAAGTGGCGGTGCTTGGGGGAGGCCTATGTCCAGCACTTTATATACCTAGTAAAATAGTGAACCTAGTACATTATCTAGCATTGGTTGGTTTTAGAATAAGATAAAATCTAGATCAATTTTGATTTTTAAGCATAACTATTGATAGCAAACACTGAATTTAAATATAAAACCCTGCAAAAAAGCGTGTTAATCCTAACATATTTATTCCTAGCGATATCGATCTAACCGAGCAAGAAACAAAAGACCATAATATTTTAAGGGAGTTTTTGTATTATGAAGCTTTTTGGGTCACTTCAACGATGTTTTCATAATGAGATTTTTGCAGAATAAATCGGGAATAAAGAAGCAGCCTGGTACAGCAGCCGGTGTGGTGCCGGACGTAAAGAATAGCATTGCCCTATTTCTTCCCGTGGGTGTCGTAAAAGGCGACTAAGGGACTTACTAGAGAATGGGCAGCAGCGTTCTCTATGCATTTTAACACCATACTGCGATCGCCAACCCGCCTGCCAAGCGTGGCGATTGTGGCAAACCCTCCCTTTGGGGGAGGCCTATGTCCAGCAGTGGACGTCTTTCGGTTGAAATGATGATGATGATTGATGAAAGAAGCAGTTAATGAAGCATGGAAGCGTTTGATTTTTGAGTATGGAATAGAAATTGATTATTCAAATATCTTCCACAGAAACATTGATGCAATGAACACATTTCAGCACCACGCAACATACAGACACGAACACCACAATAATTTAATGAATAACAATAGCTTACCTTTTAAATTGAAATTTGCTTTACTGCCTTAATTTGTCCCCTAAAAGAAAACCCCAACGACACATCCATAGGAAATTCTAATTGGATGGGAAAATAACATATTTTATTTAAAGCCACTCGTTAAAAACGTGCGCACTGTGTAGTATGAATTATAACGGGCATCGTCTGGTAATAAAAACTGTCGTTCGATATCGGCAAGGCATAAATAAGCGTTGTCGGGTAGCGCTCTGGTACATCGTCGATCCCTGATTAGGCGTGCGTCGCGTGACAAACCCCTATTTGTTCGATCATTGTCTTACCCTGCATCCTCGCGCCATCAAAACAAAATGGAACACACACAAACTGCCAGCTACAACGTTCTGCGTTTTGGTATAAACGCTATTCAAATTAATAAAGTGACCGTTACCTACTTGATAATGACGGGTGTTATACCAGTAGTATTCTCGATTTTAGGTCCCTAACAATTGATTCAAATACTACTGACGTCAAAACCCTTACTACAGTCGTAGCAACACTTAAACTATGAAAACTGCACCAAATTGACAACTACTACCACCGCCATGCATATCTGGTTAAAATAAAAGGTCTTTATACCCATGAAATTGCCGTTCTGCAGTACTGGCCATTTCAAAACAAAATATTTTTTTTGTTTGGTTAAGAATTATAATTTAAAATATTTTTTTTTAAAACTGGAATCTAACTGGAACATAACTGTGTTCATCGCATTTGAATCTTTTTCGTCATCATGGATACGTTAAAAATTCGAGCAGTTATTGAATATGAGAAGGTACCGTCGTGAGAGCAACGTGGCACAAGCGGCACGCAACATCAACGACGTTTACGCTACAAACGAACGCACGTCCACCTGTTATTGGTTTGCCCGCTTCCGTTCTGGAAATTTCGAATGAGTGAAAGAATGAAATGCACCGATCCTAGCGTGTTTGTACCAGACTCGATTGCTCGAATGAACCCAGAGATCACCCTAGCCCCTGAAGCTGAATGTTTCATGAGACTACAGCGACCATTGTATACAATGATATTATATTAAACAGATATGTTATACACTCACAAAACAACCGAAAAAAGTGTTCCGTGCAGCAGCGGCAGCACACATACCCACTTTTCATTCATTTTAATTTTCACTACAAGTAATAATGATAGTAAAGAGATGGCTTGATAAAAACAACAAGAAAAAAAGAGACAGCTAGTGTTGCCAATTGCACGTGAATGTAAACAAACATTATTCTGGCCACCAATCACTGAATGTTGGCATCACAAACTAACAAATACGTCCTTTTATTTGGACGTTTTCAAGTCTTCACGATTGCGCGATCACAAAATATCTGTTGAATTTAATATCATTGATTGTATATCAAAGAATAGACCGGGGGGCGCGATAATGGTAGGGAAAACGTGCCCTTGGTATATGGAAGGATTATTGGAGCCTACGGGATATGCATCCTTGAGCAAGAATTGGAATAGTGGAGAGACGGGTGATATTTATCTATGGGAGGGGGGGGGCATCTTTTAATAGCGTCGCCGCCAGATTGGCTCAGGTCCTCTCGGCTCTTGTCTGTGTCACTGCTATGCTGTATTACAAGTTGCTGATTCCAATGTCTTCGTCAGAGATCTCACTATCCATTTCAAACTTCTTGTAAATCTCGCTAGCAGCGACATGATCTTATCTCGGTCTTGAGCCGTGTCCATCTAAAAATTGTTTTCCTTGTTGAGGTATGTCATATCCTTTTTTAACGTTGTCATTCCATGTGCAGATGTGCATGTACCGTAGGTAATGTAACCTACGTGTGGTTCGCGGCGCCTGTGAACGTGTGCACACGTGTTCTGGAAATTTCGACCTGAAAAAAGAACCCCGTGGTCGACCGAAACCTTTGGTCGACAATGACGAATTAAAGGCGATTGAGGAAGCTGATGATACTTAATCTACGGCTGATTTAGCAGCAGCTTTCGACGTTAGCATCAAAACAATATTGGTCCATTTGCTTCAAATTGGCAAGGTAAAAAAGCTTGACAAATAAGTGCCCCATGAACTAAATGATCGCCAGCGCAAAGTACGTGTCGAGACGTGACATGCACTGCTCAATAGGCACACAAACGTGGGAATTTTGAACCGCATTGTTGCCTGCGACGAAAAATGGATTCTGTTTGTCAATAGCAAGCGCTCAGCACTTTTGGTTTGATCCTGGTTCAGCACCTAAACAATGCCCTTAACGAAAACTTACCCCTAGAAAAGTGATGGTCACTGTTTGGTGGTCTAGAGCCGGTGTGATTCATCACAGTTTCTTACCAAACATTACGTTAGCTTATTTAATAAAAACGGCAATTTCTTAGGTAAAGACCTAATATGCAATTGTAGAATCTATTTGGATTACCAAATAGATTCTACAATTGCATATTAGGTCTTTGGTTCCGTTGACTTGGCGCACAAGTAGTGGATTATCTCTACTTGTGCGCCAAGTCGGGTACTCATCCATTTTCTTGCTGAACAGAGTGTGCCTGACGTAATTTACCTTTGATCAACGAATGAAAACATGAACATGTGTTTTGCAAATGTCTTATACCTACATGTTTAAATTAAATACCAACTTATATAACAGGATGTATGATGTATACATTTACACAGAGAGTACAATGACAAATGCTCACGCGTACAAACGACGATTTTCAACACACAAACAACATTTTGTAACAAATATTATATAGGTACACAAATATTAATATTATAATTTAAATAATTTTATATGTATTATGTGTTATGACAATAATATCTTAATTTGTTGAACAAACAATTTAATTAAATATTTATCATATTTATTATTTACTTAGTTTATAATTATATTCACAAAATGTTTTGGCTTAAAAAAGCATGAAGGTTCTTTTCTGAGATTTAAAAAAATCGTACATACGTGATACATTCACAATTATTTTATCTCTGATTTTGCATCACCGCCTTTTTTTACCAATTTCGTAAAAAACTTATGATACCCAACCATTCATAATATTTGATCACGTTTATTGCAGTCGTCCTAACTTTATTAATCACACGAAAATTAAACTGAGTATCTATTATATAATTTATTATTTTATTAAGTAAATCTAATGTAGTATTTTATTTTATATTGACTTTATAATGTCTTCCTATGGTAAAGCAGCTTTTATTTATCTTTCATTGTTATAAAAAATAAGTTATTTTATTTTAAATCACTTTGTATTTTTTAACTAAGTATGTCCAAGTGGAGTACTTCTTTAAGTGACAAATTCACCATAATAATAGTTATATAAGTTGTTTTATGTAATATGTTATTAGTGAATAAGTCGTTGGAGTACCTATACATAAATAAATAAATCACTGTCAAATTACTGTAGTAGGTATATATTTCTGTGTGTATGTACTATATTTTCCCTCAATATGCAAAGCCCAGTATCTTACCACTCGAAAGACGCTTTCTTTAGTGCTCATCAGTCATACCCGGGTACTGGGTACAGACGTGCGGGCACAGAAGACAGAATGTCAGATTGGCCATGGTTTCCACTGAACTGTTAAAAAGATGTCTTTACTAGAGTCGGTTGGTTTCGGTAGAGTGTGCTGAGGATCCAATTTTGCGGAATACGAAACAAGATTGGTACGAAGCTGTTTTTTCTTATCAGGTATCGCATCTGGCTCGAGGAGTATCACTTTGGAATGCCTTGAATGAGATCGAATCCAGGAAGTTGTTTGGATTATCGAGGCTCTGTTGAATTGTGTTTGTTTGCTAGTATGATGTCATACATTTCAGGTTTTAGAACTTTCTTTCGACCTGCGATCACCCGCAGTAAACAGTAACACAGAAATCTGACAGGAGTTTATTTATCTAAGGCAGTTATGATTCAGGATTGATTCATGGCTGTATGTATACACCAACTGCTTTGTATGAGCAGAATGATTCCACACAGGAAGTGCTTGTTCAGCTGCAGAGTAACAAAGAGCAAATCCAGTCTTTCACAGGTATTGCGGTACGGTTCTCAATGGCCTCAAATGCAATCTGAACGTCATTGAAAGGTATAAAAAGGAAATGATTACATTGAGTAACGAATATATGTATTAAGAAATATATTATCTTCTTCAACAGCTATAAAAAGGTTACTTGGGAAGTTCATTAATTAGCTATCTATTTTTAATTACGTACTTGTGTCTCATTAAATTATAAAACAGTGTGAGCAAATTTTACAATGTTAACCAATGAATGAATCAGAATACATAATCATTGTTTTTATACAATAATAATGTGCAAATCAATATGTATGACCATCTTGATTGTGGTAGCTGAAAACGTCATACATACGTATTCGTAAATACTCAGAAAGGCTAAGGAAACGGAATTGAATCGACATAAAATATCTATAGACGGCAGGCGCACGTGCGTTGCGTAGTAATTAAGCGCCGCACAGAGCCATCTATTGGGAATAAACATCATTAAATTAAACAAATAAGTGCTGTGGAAACCAAATTGTGCGCTTTAAAATTATCTCGAAGACAACATGAATTATGAATAAAATATAAATATTTCCCCACTCGGTTTCGTCTCGTTAAGTTCCGCTTATGCGCAAAGTTAATGAGCCAACCCAAGACAGAACAGTGCTCAACCGTTGGTGTAACAATTTCTAATTTATTTTATATTGGGTTTTTATTTAATTTATTCAGTGTGAGAGAAGTGGGCAGGTTTCCGATGCTTGTTACGATACGATAATCTCGGCTTACAGGATGTTTGTGGCGATTTAATTGGCACTCGAAATGCTTCGACGTTTTTGCGCCTGCCTTTTATTGCAGGCTAACGAGAAATGAACATAGTTATGTGCAATATACTGTCCCTCGCATGACTCGACTGCTGATGAGTTGCCTATCTAGGTGTATGTTAGCAATAATATGTCACGTTTAATAAAAAAAAATCTCGCTTGCAATTAAATTATACTATTAGTTCTTCATTAATTTTGATCCAGCATCGATGTTACTTAAACATAGCCACCAAATTTGTTAATTTTAAATCTCGTAATCCTGTCCTATCATCATATGATACAAAGTTTTATAGAAATGGATCACAAAGCAAAAAAAAGTTTAGACGCTTAGACGTTTTTCAAATTAAGACCAGGGCTTCACCTTTGAAAATGGTAAAAAGTGAAAAAATATAATAGTAGGATGAAACCCATTGAAAAAGTGTGAGTGTTTAAAGGTTAAAAACCGGTTTATCTCGATTTCCGGCAAAACTACAAGTCCTATGGACAAAAGTTAAACAAAGTTGTAGGTAATAAAAAGATCTACGACTTTTGTATTTGCACTTTTTTCACATAATCTCAAAATTTATGTGAAAAATTCAAAAACAAAGGTTTTGGTTTTTTATTTTTATCTTTTACATATTTTTTTTTCACAAAAGAATGATGGGTCACTTTGGCCGGCCGGCATATCCAATAAAGACCACTTATACATAAAATGAAAGCTGATATTATAAGCATCAATTTTCATTATGTGCAGAAGGCTGTGAAATACCGGGGTAAAGAGGTATCCGACCTGCAAGTACCATGTAAACGTATATTAGTTTATGACGCGAATGTTCACTGCAGTTCTTGATAATTTTAGTTATTGAATCATAAATTATAATTCTGTTAAATAAAGAATAAAACGCA
The DNA here is from genome assembly GCA_948098905.1 of Tiliacea aurago. Lineage (NCBI taxonomy): Eukaryota > Metazoa > Arthropoda > Insecta > Lepidoptera > Noctuidae > Tiliacea > Tiliacea aurago. Next base: position 23,459,326 of record OX402576.1, read on the forward strand.
CATAAAAAAAAAATGTTATTGCAGTTATCTTGTAAAGCTGTGATGAGTGTGTTGTAAATAAGAATAAAGGTGCCGAAATGGACAACGTCTGTTTTTGAACGAAATGACCGTCCTGTAATATTTTGTTGCCTGCCGCTCCTGTCTATTGATTTATAAGAATATTAATGTTTTACCTACCCATTGGCCTCCGCACCACTAGAGGTTTACTGAACGGAATGCACTTGCACTCGATTTTTACTCAGTCATTATTTGCTTGTTGCTCACCTATATCTTACTATTGTTACCATCAGTTAATGCGAGTTTTTGACCCTGGCTATCTTAAACAGACTTTTGATAACACATTTTTGACAACTTGTTGATTAAACCTACGATCACCGATTGTGTGTATACTCGTACTGGCCTCCGATTACTCCTGCTTTGATTTCAATTCATTCCAAGATGGAACGAATAAATCGGTGATTTTGGCAATGTGTGTTATACTCACGATCTGTATAGCGAAATATTTATTTTTAACCTGTCAAGTGCCCATAATGAGACGTTAAATACACAATTAATTTCCTATTGTTATCGGGCCATGGAGTCCGAGCGGCGCTCAATTACTTCTAGATGAAAAAGTCTAGAAGTTGTGTATCCAATAATATGAGTACGATGAGTACCGAAACGCAGCTAAACGAACGGATTGACATGTGAATGACATTTACGAAATAATGTCAACCCGAGTGTCAACCAAATGTAACGCAACTGTACATGCAAAGATGCCACATGAATCATGATTTAATTGTGTTACAGGTTAAAACTTTAAATAATTTATTATGTAGTTTTAAATTATTTAATTACTGTAATAATGCAACTCGTCACCGTATACCGGATAATGTCAAAGTACATAATGCTTTGTGAGTTTAACTTGTATATTCCAAGCAGCTCCAGAGTATGTATACAACTTCTACAAAATAATAATTGAATTGATTTGATAAACCATTGTAATATAGTTCACCAATTTAACGCCACACAGTTTACAGATACATGCAACATTTTAAAAACTGCATTTAATTCGAGACTTCTAATATGATGACTGCTATAACCAAAATAAATGTTTATTTTTAAATAGTTTTATTTTTGGTACAAATATACATAATCAGCCTATAATGTTCTCACTGCTGGGACACAGGCCTCCTCTCTGTGAGAGGGAGTGGGCTGTAAATCAACCACGCGGGCCCAGTGCGGGTTGGTAGATGTCACATGTCTTCGAAATTATAGTTCTAGGACATGCCGGTTTCCTCACGATGTTTTTCTTCACCGTTTTAAAATAAAGATATTTTTATTTTTGTAAAACATGAGTACAATACATGTGCCTTGTGAAGAGCAGTGGTGAAGAAATAATTTACACAAAGTAAAGCGCCTGCCTTTTATTTTTTGGGTGGGAAATTATCAAGTGACTTCTCCCGCTCTGGGCGGAGCGGGCGGGCGTGTCAGACTTTCACTGACTAAAACCCACCCATGTTCCTTCATTTGCCTGTGTGCCAGGGCCACGATATCCATATCGAAATTTTCGAATGAAATAATTTACACAATGTCATGTCGCTATGGACCGATGATCTTGTGAAGGCCGCAGGAATCCGCTTGATGCGGGAAGCACCGAACCGGTCGAAGTGGCGGTGCTTGGGGAGGGCCTATGACCAGCAGTGGACGTCTTTCGGCTGAAATGATTATGATGAAAGCGCCTGCCTGGGTTCGAACCCACGGCCTACTACTCGTAATTCGAGGCCGTTACCAGTTTATCACTGGGCCACCACTGCTCTTAAAACGGTAAGTATTCACAAAACTCGGGAAAAAAAATTGTAAAAGAAAAATAAAAAATCAAAAAGTTGGTTAAACTTGTTTGGTTTTATATTTTTATCATAAACAAAAATTATTTTTTTATCTTTTACTAACAAAAAAATGTTTCACAAAATTTGGTGAAAACTTACCTTTTTATGTCCCAAACTGTAATTTTTTGGTTTTTAAATATTTATGTTTTCACCATATTTTGACTTAATATCGAAAAAGCATAATTTTCAATCGAAATGTCTCCCGTCAAAATATCTGCTTTTTTTAAAAGTCGGTGTGATTTTTGTTCGTTAAAATCTCTACTTTTTGATGATGTAAAAAAAAATAAGCAGATATTTTGACGCTAATTTTTTTCAAAATAATAATAAAAAATAAAAAAATTGGTTATTTTAATTTTTCACATAAATTTTGAGGTTATGTGAAAATAGTGTATATACAAAAGTTGTAGATCTTTTTATTACCTTAAACTTTGATATTTAACTTTTTTCCATAGAACTTGTAGTTTTCCCGGAAATCGAGATAAACCGTTTTTTAACCTTAAAAACTCACTCCCATCCAGCTCCCGACCTCGTCCGTAAATTATTTTTGCGTTCATGTTTGTTATATTCTCTTCCTTTTCCAATGGGTTTCATCCTACTATATTTTTTTTCACTTTTTACCATTTTCAAAGGCTTCATTCAGCCCCAGAAACGAAATACAGAAAGCCAAGGCAAAATTTCCAGGAAAATTTTCCCTAGCTTTTCCATATTTAAAGATCCGTTTTAAAGACTGCTTTGAATCGAATAACAAATGTATTTGTGTATGGTCTGACGAGTGAGTCAAACAAGTAGTTACCATGTATTTACGAGTATGTAGTCTATTCTTTACACTGCAATCAGAGGCTGAATTTTCCGGAAATCTGATTGGGCAGAAAATTTTATAGTTAAAGAAGTAAGTAAGCCTTCCTTGAATCTTTGATTTTAGCATACCTACCTGTGATGTACACAAAGGAAATATAATAATGGCCAATATTATTATTGTTTACGTTTTTGCTAGCGTTTTTATTTGGATTTAACTCGCACTTGAACAGAAACTTTATTCAATAGTTCATTGCACGTCGAACTTTGTGACGCACACAATGCCTAATAATTATTACACAAACACCATTTTTTATATTACCTAGATAAAAATGTATTAAGTTTGGTTTAAATTACTTTTTTAAGTATTATATGAGAGAAGTAATTAAAAACAAAAACCATCATTTATTTCAACAAAAACTAAACTGTTTAACACCTGCATACTACCGGTATGGAAGCCAAATCTGGGCTCTAACAAGGAACTCAGCAAATAAAATTGCTACATGCCAACGTGCGATGGAGAGAAGCACGCTAGGAGCTAAAAAAGGAGACAAAATAAGGAACAAAACCATCAGACACAAGACCAAGGTTCAGGACATAACCATAAAAATCAGAAGACTAAATTGGAAATGGTCGGGACACATGATTAGAGGGAAGGACAAATGGATCGAAATAGTTACACAGTGGTACCCAAGAAACGGCCAAAGAAAGACAGTTAGACCACAGAAAAGGTGGGACGATGACATCAGACAGGTTGCTGGAACGACATGGGGCAGAGTGGCCAGAGAGAGGCAGGAATTGAGAAGGTTGGAGGAGGCCTTTGCCGACTGGCAAACGGACATACAAAACATAATTAAACGCCAAATACAAGACTGAAGACTGCACTCTGTTTGTCCGACTGAAAAGGCTAATAATAAAAAAATAAATAATAAATAAGTATTATATTGCCATTCAATTAAACAAAATGAGTTTTTAAAACATTAAAAAAGCAATTACTGCTTTTTATTTTTAGTAACAAAGACATCACAATAAACACTTTGGAATCTTTAATTGTTTTGTTGGAAAAAAGGCACGGCAGTTTACCTATCTGTTCTTGCAAAAAGTATGTTAGAATGATATCGTTAGCTGAAATCAGCGACACCCATTTTAGTTTGCAGTTTCCTTAAATTTAATCTCACGTTCAACCCTGCTACGTGAATCCGAAAAAAAAGGCTTATCAATTAAATCATACACGTAAGCAGCTATCGTAGGCAAATAATCAGCAACACCTTTGCGATCACCTACACTTAAACAAGCAAAATTATCTCTTACGTGATATTTCGTTGAGATGCAAGGTAAGGGAAAACTGTAAGAGCAAAGAGTTAAACAATTGTTTTAAGAGAATGAGCGCTTGATACAGCTTTGACTAACACATTAGTTAAATTTCAGGTTCCAGTGGTACCTTACTGGTGCCTGAGACACCTACCTGTCCTGCTGCTTTGTAGACTGGAGACGGTGATGAGAGAGATGACGATGACAAGAGAGAAGGAAGCATCTCGTCCGAAGTTGATTCGAAGCTCTTCAAGAATATTATGTTGATGTTTTCACAATACATTTCTAGAGGTCAGTTTCAGTATGTAAGGGCCTCGAGTGAATTGTCATCGTGATTCGAAAACCATGCCATGGCTGTGATTTGTAGTGTAGGTATTATTTTTCTAGTTTATCTTAGTTTATCGTTAAGCGCTAAAAAAAATGCAGTGTAAGATACATTTTCTCTTAGTTGGCATTAAAATGTTTGGAAGCATTATTTATCTATTTACTATAAATTTTGCTCAAATGTTGGCCAATTTAAGACTGATAATAATGTTAACAAGTTCCTTGTTACCATGAACTTAAATTATTATTTGATATACAAAAGTGAAGAAGTAAAATCAAACAAAGCATGTATGATGTAACAATTATTTTTCGATATAAATAAAATCAATTTGTTCTAGCAAATATGCTATGTAAAGCAACTAAGTACTTTTAAAACACGGTGCCTAAGTCCAAAATATAAATCAAAATTTTGGATCTTTGTCAAAAATAGAAAGTTTACAGGAGCTGAGCAATCACGGTTTTCATATTACTAGTGGTCGCCTACTGGTCGAAATTCGATCCCAATTCGATTCTATTTGGAATATAGTACTTACTAATTCCATGAGTGCACTAATTCCATGCTATTATAATGTACATACTTATTCCATGCCCAAGCTGTCACTTCTGTCACCTATCTATCTTCAAGTCATGAGGCGGGACTTCTTGGCGGGAAAGTGAATCGTCATGTTCAGCAGTTTTTTTAATTTTTCAAAATTTGTGTTAAGGCGAATATTAATTAATGTGTAATAATGGTAGATTATTAATCATTAACGGTTATTCCAAAACAAGGTTTATCTTCAGACCCAGGTTTAAAACATGGAGCCATTATTGAATTTCGAACTTTATTCCGACTATGGTAAAGTTCCTAAACACAAAACTGACAACGTAGTACCGAACTAAGTTTTCAGTTTTGTATAAAGAACAGTATTTCGATCACTGTTACGTTCTTATTACAAAAACTGGCTCCATGGTTTAAGCCATGTCAAAATATAAACCTTGTTTTGTAATAAGGCGGTATGTGTTTGCGAACGTGCACTAGTGTAGGCAAATTAAACAAAACAGTGCAACTTCGCTTCAAATTCTCTCAAGAAGTCCGCGTGAGGTCTCAGTAAAGTGCCACAACTTTACTGAAACTCAAGGGGAGCGGGCGGGGATATCATCATCATGCATTGAATATAATTGATTTCATCAATATTAAACAAGTTTTGTAACTAAATAAAGACTTGGCTAAAAGGTCCCAGCAACCAGGCCATTAAAATATAATAAAAAAAAAAGTCATGAGGCCTTAGTATTAATAGTGTGTGTCAAACGCATAGTAGTGTGTGTAATGTTTTTTTTATTAATTTATTTTGTTTCTAATGCATTAGTACATTACTGCAGAGGCCGGCAATAGGGGCAATGGACTCACGTATGTGGTGTCCCTATGGATTGAGGAGCCATGTCTCATATTTAAACGAGGGTACTACCAATATTTATTGGTAAATTAGCTGATTTTGTGGGCCCTATCCTGGAATTTGTAGTAAAACCATTAAAAAGTTATAGGACGTTTAAGGTGGCTCCTCAATCCTGTCATCTGGATTGAGGAGCCACCTTAGAACTCGAAAACTAGCCAACGGATGTTTTTGAAAATTTTGTAGGATTTAGTAGTGTTTATGCGTAATCTGTACAAAAAAAATGGGTTTTGGTACAGCTGAATTTGAGGTGGCTACAATGCTTTGATTTTTCTTAAAAATCCATAATTTTCACCACGCTGTTTCTCGGAAACTTATGAACCGATTAAAACGTATTTTTAGTATAATTTAATAGTAAATGAGTTCTAATTTGTAGTATAAAAATAAAATGGAAAGACTTTACAATGTCGGTGATACAACACATTTTATGTGGCTCCTCAATCCTGACGGTCTATAGTAAATATATGTTCGTAGCTACTAAAGCAGTTGATCAAATTGGATAAAAATAGCACCAATATTTAGTAGAAATTTCTACTAAATATTGGCATCATCAAACATCCTACACACTCAGTAGTTCAAAATATATTAATAATTTAAACATTCCTTAACAATTTTGTGTATAGGGTGACCATAAATAATTCAAACGATGAATACAATCATAATTTTATTTTCTTATGAATCATTCTACGAGTACGAGTACCTACATGTAACCTAATTGTTGTTTTAGATTAAATGAGATAACTTGCTTTGGCCCGCGGCTTCACCCGCGTGAGTGTCGGATAACTCGGAAAATATCTCACGGGAACGTACTACCGGGAATAAAAGTACCCTGTGTGTTAGTCAGGACTTTTATTTTTATTTATATAGAATAGATAATATATTTAATATATATTATTACGTACGACAAAAATCAATTTAACTAATGAAATTAAATTCAGTAACCGGTGATGAATCGGTTGATAATTATTTTATGATTCTAAATTTATTATTGTTTCGCTGTTATTTTTCACAACATTATTGCTATAGTAATGTAAAGAATGTAATAGACAAACATTAGATGAGGAAAGTGAGAGCAGTGGTGGCCCAGTGGTAACGGCTCCAACTTACGAGTTGTAGGTCGTGGGTTCGAACTCAGACAGGCGCTTTACTTTGTGTAAATAATTTCATCACCACTGCTCTCAAAACGGTGAATGAAAACATCGTGAGGAAACCATGTCCTAGAACCAAAAAATCGAAGACATGTTACATCCACCAACGAGCACTGGGCCCGCGTGGTGGATTACGGCCCACTCCCTCTCGAAGAGAGGTGGCCTATGTCCCAGCAGTGGGAACATTATAGGCTGATTATGATTATGAGATGAGGGAAAATATCGGTTAGACATAAATGATAAAAACTCCATTATGGAATGTCACTTCCTTAAGGATAGTCAGTTTTTTTGCTAAGACGATTATGAAACCAAAATAAAAAAAAATAAAAAAAAAATGTAGTCAATTTATTGACACACACAAGTTAGGAAACATTTATAAATAGGAACAATTTTAATTGAAGGAGTGCTTACGTAGATATAGCCGTGGGCCCCAAACTAGGCACAGCCTGTATCTTGGTGGCCCAATATAGATAGCAAAGACAGATTGATTTAATTACTGCTCAGCGTGACACAGCACAGCAATAAACAAGTAATAATTAATTATGAAAATATGAATTCAAATCATTTAGAAATCAAAAATAAAATAATAGTAACAAACCAATAAATAAAAAATATATATAAAATAAAAATAAAAAATAAAAAACAATATAAAATCAAAGAAGATATCAACATGCGTAATTGTGAGAGACATGTTGGCATTATTAATTGGAAAGGTGAAAGAGTAGCGTGTGTGTGTGTGTGTGTGTGGGGGTGTGTGTGTGTGTGGGGGTGTGTGTGTGTTAGAAAGTTTAATACAGGGGCCGGGAAAGGTCTTGACTATTTGAGTGTCATCTTGACTGTGAGAGTGACGTTTGAGTGCTAGCACTACTTCAAGGGGCACAAGAGATCTTCTGTTTCATCAAATTCGCAATAGTACATAGCAACCAAAGTATTTTCATATAATTTTACTTATGGTTCAAAGTTGTAAGGGAGAACATATTTTTCAACTACAATGTTTAGTTTTTTTTTGGGATAAATTCATCTCAACTACGGAACTCTTCATTGTGCACCTAGCTGGTATTTTGTGTCTCATTTTATGCTGCGCCATCGCCAGTTTATATTGTATGTGCTTTCATTGCGTCATGTTTACTGGGCATTCAGTATCACATCTCTCTCGTTTGTTGCACGTACCAATGACAAGAACCAAGATTAGGCGAGCCGTGTACACAATTAGACTTGTCAGGAAGGAAGTTGAAATCGATAGATATAAGACAATTTAGGCCTATCTTAAATGTTGATGCACTGCTAACGCTATCACGGCTTGGTGTCCTCTAACTTGAGATATGGACTAATTTTTTGGGGAAACTCAACAAATAAAGATGTGATATTTAAAACACAGAAGAGGTGCCTGAGGGCTATGTCTGGCCTCCATGTTACAGAAAGTTGCAAGCCGTTATTTAAAACCTATAAAATATTAACCCTTCCGTCAATGTACATTTTAGAGATCGTCATGTTCGTCAAATCGAATCCACACCTATTCCCCTTAGAGTCAGATAAAGTAGTTAGAAATAGACGCGACAATAGTAAGCTATGTATTCCGAGATCCAGAAAAGCTCTAATGCGTAAAAGTGTATTCTGTATGGCGCCAATTCTCTATAATAAGTTGCCAAAACATTGGAGGGAATTACCTATTGAAAAATTAAGAAATAGATTAAAAAACCTTTTGTTAGAGAAAATCTATTACAGCACTGACGAATTCTTAACCGACAAATTAATTTGACTTGCATATTGACATTCAATTTATTAACAGTTGCTATGACATGTGTATGTATTCCTTTAGATGTATTTGTATATTGACATGATTGTATAATTATTATAAACTTATTTATTTAGCTTTTAATATGCTCTAAATTGGATTGTTTAATGGGTATATCTGCAATTTAATTAACGATTATAAAAATAATTGATGCTGTGTAACTTCGACATCTCATATTTGTACGCCGTCCAGGCAAAACATGACTGAATTTATAATTGTATTTAACATCTTGCATGCTATGTGTGTATACTCATGTTTTGAACAAATAAAAAATTATCTTATCTTATCTTATCTTAGGATAATCCACTTTTAGTTTATTTTTCTTTTTTTTTCTTTGTTTGTTTGTGTTCATTATTGTACTGATTGGTTTAGGATCATTCACGTGTAAATAAAACTCTGTTAATGATCATAGTTTGAATTACTTATGGTCACCCAATTCACAAAATTGTAAAGGAATGTTTAAATTATTAATATCTTTTGAAATACTGAGTGTGTAGGATGTTTGATGATGCCAATATTGGTGCCATTTTTATCCAATTTGATCAACTGCTTTAGTAGCTACGAACATATATTTTTATAGACCGTCAGAATTGAGGAGCCACATAAAATGCTTTGTATCACCGGCATTGTATAGTCTTTCCATTTTATTTTTATACTACAAATTAGAACTCGTTTACTACTAAATTATACTAAAAATACGTTTTAATCGGTTGATAAGTTTCCGAGAAACAGCGTGGTGAAAATTAAGGATTTTTAAGAAAAATCAAAGTATTGTAGCCACCTCAAATTCAGCTGTACAAAACCCATTTTTTGTACAGATTACGCAAAAACACTACTAAATCCTACCAAATTTTCAAAAACATCCGTTGGCTAGTTTTCGAGTTCTTAGGTGGCTCCTCAATCCAGATGTCTGAATTGAGGAGCCACCTTAAACGTCCTATAACGTTTTAACGGTTTTACTACAAATTCCAGGATCGGGCCTACAAAATCAGCTAATTTACTACAAAAAATTGGTAGTACCCTCGTTTAAATATAAGACATGGCTCCTCAATCCATACGGATACCGTATGTGTGCCCTGGCTTCGCCTCGGCCCACATTTTCACGTTCGTCCATCAATGCCTGGTTGCGGCTAAGGCTTGTATAGTGGTTTTCTCAAATAACGTGCGGAAATTCAAACCAAGTAAATTATCTATAAGTTCCAGATTCAATGACGAACAACAATCATTTTTCACTCGCCAATGTGATCATTTGTTTTTTTTTTCAATAAACAGCTTTCTATTTGCAAGCCACTTCGAAATTTAAATAAAACCTTTGATAAGTTACCTCCTTGGTTACCATGTTTCGGAGAAAAAGATCGTTCCATTTTTAAATTACACGATAGATATGAGTTTACTATGTAATTTATATGACTGCTAAACCACGACTAATATGGGGGTGTTCATACAACTTTTGGTGGCCGCTGCTTGCATGTATTTGCCCAGTACAGCAATTACGATTTATTACGAAGAAGGTTGTCGAATTTCCAAGCATGTTTGAGAAAAATATATTAGTATAATATAATATAATATTAGCTTTCTGCACTCCTCCTCCATATAAACTTTAACTGTGGCAAATTTCATACTCCTCCGTCTTCGTAAAAAATATTTAGAAAATACAATCGCGAAAAAACTCTTACGCCAATTAGCTTAGATTAGCTATAAACTAATAATAAGCAACAGATTTCTAACCATATTGACAAAGACCGAACTTTACTTAAAAAACCACTCATATGTGTAAAAAAAAATTATTTCGAAGCTTAATAATGAGTTGCCTTCTGGGAAACAAATGGTGAAACAGGAGTGGTTGCTTGGGATTGGCTTTTTTTTTTTTTTTTTTTGGGTGGGAAATTATCAAATAACTTCTCCTGGGCAGAGCGGGAGGGCGTGTCAGACTCTTACTGACTAAAACCCACCCGTGTTCCTTCATTTGCCTGTGTGCCAGGGCCACGATATCCCTTTCGGACAAACTCGCAACCCTGGCCTTACGTTAGACATTTCATAGTAAGGCGTTGCTAAACATGACGTTAGTCAAAATGGACATTTGTGTTATCTTGCCGTATCAATGCTAAGTAAAGCCAAAGAAATATCAAATGTAAAGAATGGACTTGTTCACTGGTCTGCCCTGCAATCTAAAATTTCGACAGAAATCGATTTGCCTAAAATAAGAATGGTCAAGACGTTTAAAAATAACTGACCCGGTGCTACGTGATTTATTTTTGACCAACGAATTTGACAGGGAATCTATGTTTAAACGCAATGCAAATATCGTTATGAATCTGTACGATTAGTGAAAAACGATAAGTTAACTGTTATTTATAAATTCTAAAGATAATATGTAAAACTAGCTTCTGCCCGCGACTTCGTCCACGTGAAATTTCTTGTTCGGGCGACCCACCCCGCGTCGCCTCGGATATTTATCAAATTCTAAAAGATAAAATGGTTACTGTGGGTCATCCTTAGAATATAGACATATGGTGTTACGAAGTTTTTTGTTGAACTTTTTAAGGCAAACAATCCTGTAGAACATACAATAAATGTATCTTGTACGGTTTACGCGGCACACCCCAGTAAAGCTTCTAGTCGGCATGATTTTTTCCTACATCTTCAACAATAATTGTCATATTTCAGCCAATTTACACAAAACCATAATTAATTATACACTTAAACCTTTCTCAGGAATCATTCCATCTATTAGTGAAAACTGTTTATAAATTAATTCAGTAGTTTTTGAGTTTATCGCGTTCAGACGGACAGGATATAGATGAAAGAAAGAATTAAATGAAATTCTACGAATACAGCATGAAAACTTGTGGGCTGGTCAGTTTTTTTTTAAATTTATATTATTTGGTCACGTTGATATATTTAATATAAGTGCGGGCAAAATCGAGTAGTAATCAAAAAATTTCGTAATTAAATCCGTGTATTCCCGTTGTCCCCGTACGACGTGTCCCGTCCTACGGGGACAGCGGTACTTCAATTAAATATTTAAAAATACTCCCCGTTGAACCTAACCTAGCTGTTTCGATTTAAAAAAGGTTTACTTCGTACGATAAGGGGACAATGGGAAATAAATTTAATCACGTCCCGCTGTCCCCGTGACGGGGATGTGGCAAACGGGGACAACGGGAATACACTAATAAATCAACATAAATGTACTCAATGCCTACTGCATTTTTATTTTTTTATTTATTTAGTGACTCATCGGCCTTTTTCTAGCAACTTAGCAGTGCAGCTACGTGGTACTACGTGGCGCTACGAATAGGCTACCGATTCACTTCTTGTAGAACTAGCGTAGGAGGCGATACGTACTTCGGTCATCGGTTTTCTTAATCTGGTCTTCACTCTTTACATATTTTTAATTGTTCTAAGTAGAAAGAGATGCAAGTAGTGAGCTGTAGCAAAGCCAAGGATATACTTCCGTGATATTACAAACAAAGGAACGCAGGATTTGTATCATGGTATTGGTGGTGGTGTGGCGCAAAGCCACTAGAATACAAAATACCAGCAGAACCAATTTACCAGCTAGGTGCCAGAGATTTTCTGGGAGATTTGTTTAAAGATATTAGTATTCTCAAGGTGGCATCACAATTCATCATCGCCAACATCGTCATATTAGGCAAAATATATACATAAACACTAAAAACAGTGATATTCACAATGTTAACACTAGAAATCTCGCAATCAAACGTAAAAGTTTGGCGAGTTTAGAATTAAGATAACCCCTCTGTATTGTAATTTCTTTAAATAAATAAATAATAATAAGATGAAACTACGGCTCCCTTTCCTTTCACCAGCTGCATAAGGTTCATAACAAGCTAAGCATTCAAAGGCAAATCTAGCAAACAAGAGGGTTATTTGCTAGATTTGCCTTTTAATGCTTTTAAAACTAAAGTAAAATCCAACCTTTGTTCAAAAGCATACCTTTCCATCAACGACAACTTAAACCAGCCATACACTACGAGTATCTGTTTTTTTCTTGGACTACTTTCAGATTTTAGCTGTGTTCGCGGGCCACTACATAAATCACAACATCTGTTATTTAGGTGTCAATGAAAAAACCTATTACGTTTATGTAATTGTTCATTTAAATTTTAGTCAGAACGATCTTATTGGGAACATTTTTTTATTTCTCACTTTTCTTTTTTTTTATTTCATCTAGATCTGGCTTGTAATTGCTGCACGCTACCATCGAGGTGAGAATCTGTAAGCCGTTTTCAGTAGGTATACATTATTTGCATATTACATTTTGGAATATGATGATTCACAAAGATACATCGATGGAAACAACGTAGGTAAGTAAAATTTAGGCACATTTTTTTAACAGTCTCTTTGACCGTGCCCGATTAATATAAGACTGTTAAAAAATGTGCCCAAATTCTATTTAAGTTATTTCAGGCAAAAGTTATTTTTAAAGAGAAGAGAGAGAAGACTCTCTCTTCTCTTTAAAAATAACTTTGAAGTTAGTATCACTTTTCATTTCAATAAACTCGTCAAACATGTCCGCATAGTTACAGTCCAAAACTGAAGCCAACTGCACCCATCTACGAGCAGTAGCAACGGGATCTCCTTTTAAATTCCTCTCATAGTGCAGATATATAATTTGAAATTATCGTATAGTTTTCTTCAGAAATATCAATACAGTCCTGTACTCGTGTGTAACCCTTGTTTAGAGTTGTAAAGTTTTGCTGTGATTTGTTTTGATTTTCTTCGTAATAAATGTTTAGTTTTTTCTTCAAAAGCAAATATTGTATTTATTTTTCCATTTGTGAAATTATTTTGTTTTCACTTTGCAAGCTTCGATTAAGGTGGTTGAGTTTCTAAGTATTGTCGCATAGAAAAGCTGATAGACACCACCATCTGTTATTTTGCAGTTCGGGATATTTTTTTATCATTTTGCTGTAAAAACAGCAATATTTCTTGACGTACCGCAAGACATTGTTTATGTTCCTTCTCCAGAGTTAGGTTACCTACTGACAGGTATATGAGTTCATATAATAGTTTATTTTATTTGACTCTATCAATTTCATCAATTCAATTTATTTTAATATATTATTGACATGATCTTACTCAGTACAAGGTTTTTAAATGTATTAATTAAAGTTGTATTACAATATATGGTTAGTTAGCGACCTCGACAAGATGGGGATCTTGTCGAGGTCGCTAACTAGGTACGGTGCAAGTGTGGGAGGGGAACACTGGGGTGGTTTTTAGGCAGTAAGAATCTGACAGACTAGACAGAAGAGAAAAAAAAAAGGCTTGCCGGGGTTGATCCGTGGATGGTTGGCCATCTTTACACACCGAGACTCCTCCGTGCCTCGGAAAGCACGTTAAGCCGTTGGTCCCGGCTGTCATTCAAATATCTTTGGCAGTCGTTACGGGTCGTCAGAAGCCTGAAAGTCTGACTACCAGACATACCAAGGGGTATCGTATTATCCAGTTAGAGGGATGTGGAGGTCAGATATGTAAAATAGTGGTAGTCAGCTGCATCTGGTTAGACTGGAAGCTGACCCCAACATAGTTGGGAAAAGGCGAGCAGATTGATTGATTTGAAGTTGAAACTCTGAAAAAGCTGGATTTGAGAAAAACTATATGAACTTGTAGATAATTGAGCATTAATTATTAATCAGTTAAAATCGCAAAATTCAATTGTTTCACCCAATTTTACAAAACTGCGTATATCTCGGAAACTAAATGCAGAGAACTAGACCATTTTTCCTTGGTCGCCCGCATATGGTTAGCACCCAAAATCTTTCATCAGTATAATAATTTTTCGGTATCGTTGCCTAGTTGCCTAAGCAAAATCTGTCTTCTCCTAATCCGTATCACACGATACTTACTAGGTTTAAATTTGTCATTCGACGAGTAGAACAAAGCTTTTGACTTCGCCGCTTAGAAGCCTAGCATAAAGATTAAGTTTATCGTTAAGTTGATTTCTATCGAACTAACCCCAAAAAAATCTGAAAACTGGTGTTTTTCATTTTAATGACGATGTGTGAGCATATCATTGAAACCTAACATTGTGACTAAATTCAAATTCTTACGTTGCATACTTCTCGAGAATAACTTCTTTGACAAACGGACAAGAAAGTTATTTTACCTTCCCTCCTTAGATATCTACGTACTTACGTCTGTGATTTCTTTTCACGAATATGTTCTGTATTAACTCTACACAGACTTGTAACACTTGTATATAGGTATTATTTGAGGATTGAGATGAGAGCGTATAATATTTAATCAAGTCCAGTGTTGATAGAGTGAGTGAGTCGTTGACAGAGTAAGATCGTGAGAATCGCGCTGGGCAATGTGGCTACACGTAATACCGCTTGTAACTTCCATAAATGTCAACAATACCCGCATAGACCACTTATGATTTTTATATAGCACCCGTTGAAAGAATAACCTGGGAATTACGATAAAATATAATAACAAAAACTTTTCAAGATTAATAATTCCCATTGGAACACAAAATGCATAATTATGATAATATTAAGACTAATATTTTTTTTTATCATTTTTCTAATAGGTATCAACAAGTCAAAAAATTATTTACAAGGATACCTACCTACGTCAAAAAGGTTTGTCAATAAAATTGACAATGTTGCTACTACTAATATCCGGTTATTTACTCAGGGTCAACACTAGTAACAAAGAACGTTCTTAAAATTTATCTCTAAAACTTCCGGTACTGACAATCGAATATAAATCCATTCATATGTTTTTTAAAACTCTCATGACAATAGCGCGACGAATTGAAACGCAAACAAATCAACGTCACCTTTAGGCGACGCAAACAGATTAAACTTGGACAAAGCACGCATTGACCCTTTGCATTAGGACGCGAAATCAAAAATTATAGGGCAGCCAACCCCCGCTCATAATTCAAGAATCATTCTCGTCCATATTCGACGATCCTCGGACAATGGGTCGGACAACACACAGTTAAACGCCGCAAATGCCGTAAGCGGCTATAAATCATTGACATAGCGGAAGTGCGTAGCCTGCCAGTGGTGAGAAGACCCCAGCAATAACGGTTGCGCGACCGTCTCCGGCATTTCAGCGTTATAGATAAATTAAATGCCAACACATCCAGTCGGGCAAGCGCAGCCGTGGCGCGCTAGGAATGTCCAAATAATTTTTTTGATAAACGCACCGGAAGCTGGACCTATTACGTGACACTGTCCCCGTTCCTTCCTTATACTCCTCAGTTATTGTTTTTCTCGGTGGGCATTCGAGGAATGTTAAGCTTTTATTCAAACTAGCATATGGGAAGCGCGGCCCTTTGAATCGATTTAGAGATCGTAATCAATAAACTGTAATAGGTCAGTTTTGTGTCGGAATTAATCAAGCGTCAAAGGCCTGGCTATAATTGAGCGCCGAAGGCTGCGGGTGTGTCGTATATCTCACTAATTAATGGATTCGCTAGAAATGTTTTTGTCACAAAAGATACCGCTTAGCCGCACAAAAAACATATCGAAACGTTTTTGTGTTCAGATACACAACAATAACCCTTTTTCGGTTTCTAGACCATGTGTTGTTTGTGTCGCAGTGTGAAGCATACGAAGACACAGAAACTGCCTTCATAAGAATTATTCGCCGCATATTGGCTGGACTGAATAGGTGCGTGCGTGTTCGATATAAAGAAATATTAATATTCCCGTGGCCATAAACAAGCGTTTGACGATAATAATTCGAACGCATAAAACAAAGCTTTATCTATGATCGAAAGGCAGCCCTAGAGAGTTTAGTGTGAAATGTGTTCTCAAAGACACCGTTTAGTAGCGTAATGCGCGTGACTGTCGTACAAATTATGCATTTTCGAGACAAGCCGATTTTATTGCCGCGGAAGTGACGTCAATAAAGTACAATGTACAGCAGTTTAATGTTCTCGTATAATAATTTTTGATCGGCTCCGTTCACGATATGCATCACGCTCTGACACGGAACGTGGCACACGTGCTCGTTGACAAACATCGTATACTGGAATACTTAGTGCCGTCTGACGCACTTGTCCATTACAAGATTTTGTTCTTAAAATCTTTTAAGTACTTGCCTAGTTTTTAGTATTACCCTCTTGACTTAAAAAATGTACAAACACTTCACTCAGGTGCCTACTTCAGCTTTCCTAGAATGATTGAATTAATTAATTTAGACCGTTTTAACACTCAAACAGAATGAGGAGCATACATAAATTATGAATAAAAATGAACAGGTGTGCATATATTTAAATAGCTCTCCTTAACCAGTACCAGAAAATACGTACTATTTAAAAACCATTCATTAGTTCAGTACAGTTATAATAATTTATAATATTATGTAAACACTAATACTTACGCATTTCATAAAAATCAATTCAGAGTATCGTCGTGTGACTTAAATAGAATTATATATGACTCTTTTTCGTATTTTCCCTTACAAAATTGAGCACACACTTCTAAAGGTAGTTTTCGAAAATAAATGATAACAATCATTTTATTTATTAAGAAAAGCATTCGGGTCAATTTGCAATTTTTTTGATTAAGGGAATATTATTTTCGCATAAACTGTATTCCCCCTTATCACTCCGAAAACGGTTGATTTGAACAAAATAGTTTAGTCATTTTCCGCCTTATTACAAAACAAGATTTATATTTTGACATGGCTTGAACCATGGAGCCAGTTTTTGTAATAAGAACGTAACTGTGATTGAAATACCTACCGTTCTTTATACAAAACTGAAAACTTAGTTCGGTAATAAGTTGTCAGTTTTGTGTTTAGGAACTTTACCATAGTCGGAATAAAGTTCGAAATTCAATAATGGCTCCATGTTTTAAACCTGGGTCTGAAGATAAACCTTGTTTTGGAATAAGGGGGTTAATGTTTAGATTACATTTTAGTTTAACAAGACAACTCAGTAACCTAAATTGCCCTCTTTTGGTCCCATATGGGTCGTTAAAAAAAAAACATAAAACTTGTAAGCCTTTATTTTCTATGAAAGTATTAATACCGAATTTCATCGTAATCGGACGGCGCGTTAAGATTCTTCCATAAAAACTTCAACACCCCTAAACTCCCTTTAATAACTTTAGTTTTTAAAAACTAATAGTGATAAACTTTATTATATAATTAAGAATAATATGTCAAGGTTAAAAGATATTTTTTTGTTAGAAGATAACTCAAGTAATAATATTTTTCAAACAAACGAAATCCTCCCTTTTCATCCCATAAAGGTCGAATTTTTAAGAATGCCGTTTTTGTGCTCGCCTAAAAAAGAACGGAATGAAATTGTGCACAAGGGTTTTGTGCAAAATTTCTGATATGTCAGTCAGCAATTTTAGTCAGTCAGCAACTTTACTCTAATGGATTTCGTACTTTCTCCTACAAATTTTCTTACCCTGTCCACCCCTTTAAATACACATACTAATACAATTATTTAGTACATATTAATGGCAACAATCTTTATTATTTACTTAGATAAGCATTCGGGCTAAGTTTCAAGATTATAGATCAAAGTATTTTTTTCCATATAAATTTTATTCACCAACCACCAAAGGGGTTATTTTTATTTAAATCGTTTGTAGTTTTTCCTTTATTTGACGTTATTTATTTAGATAAGTATTCTTGCCAGGTTTCAAGTTTATTACTTAACTGAAGGAATAAGATTTTTCATTCAACCAAAATCCCCCCTTTTCACCCCCTTAAATGACGAATTTCCAGAAACCCGTTCTTAGTGGTCCCCTACGTTATAAAAGGAATCCGTGTGTAAAATTTCATTTTCGTGTTTCCACTCTGCGTTGATGAATCAGTCAGTCAGGACAAGTAATTATATATGTATAGATAATGAAAATATAAATAGTGTTATACTTAGCAGTTTACCACGCTTGTACCTATACAATTTATCGATATTATTGTTTTAAACTGCGACATAATTCTTAACTGTAAATCGCGTCGAAACATCATAACACCCCAAATATAAATGGCGTGTGACGCCCAACCGTTCCGAACGCCCTTAGAGATTCGGTACCGACTCAAAAAATGATATACTCCATACCTTATATTGAACGGGAAATAAATCGTATACTTCCTTTAAGTGCCAATAAAAGTTGGAGTAAATCATAAAAGTATCACTCCTCGAGAAATGTCTATAACAAGTGTGTTATTGCGGAATAATTCAGTAGCGACGGAGGGTGGTTTGAAGGATGGCTCCCTCTAGATCCAGCCGGCGTACTCCGACCTGGAATTCCCGATGCTCTATCAAAGCCTTCAATTATTTATCGGACCCGTGTCTACTTTTCATTTTACTCCTTTCCCCGGCAAGGCTTTCAGTGCCGGAAAATAAACATGTCACTCTATTGGGAATACGTTTTACATGAATAGTGGTCTTGTGACTATAAACTGTATCGGTTACGGTCCCACCGCTGACAGTGATGTATGGCGCCCGCTCATATTAATTATTAAATTGGGAATAACATACATGTTATTTGTTGAATAAACAATAACAGGATTGATTTTAGATTTGCACCTGTGAGGATTCTCGTGCCTGCTGATTAGCGCAACGTATTATATGAGCCCCAGTGGGTTAGACTGTGACGCTTTGTAACAGAGTGGCAACCGGAAATCGAAGTGATTAAGTATGCTGTCCAGATGTGACTGGAGCTGATACACGAGTACGAAGAGATTGTTAGTACTAATTAACGATTACCCATCCAATGAACACTACCAGCTTAACATCACAATTTTTAAGGGATGATTCTCTTAATATAAACATTCGCCAAGACAGGTAGTACGCTCTATTCTAAGCCTTCTCAAAATACTTTCACTTTGCACACATATAATACCGGAATGCACATACTGCCATTCCTTCATGCAATAATTTTATTTTAGTGACGGTAACTAATAAATCAAAAATCTAATTTATAGTTACAGTTTGCTATAAAATACTATCATTACGCACACAAACAGTGGAGGAAACATAAAAATTATATTATCTTTTCACGTGTAAGCTCGATTCGTCGTTTAGTACCTAGTAAATATATTGAATTATGTGGTCATTGTAAAATATATCACATATTATGACAAAGACAATAATAAAAATTGTTCAACGTAATTCTCAATAGTGTTTATAGGCAATTTAAGAATTTAGGTGAAGCTATTCTTAGCGTTTAAACGCTAAATGTTATGTCCTTTAACATTTGCTTTGTTTTCATTGCAATCAGTAAAAACTCTTTGTAAAAGAGTATTTTTAGTATTATTGACAACTGCAAAAATAAATAAGACCCGTATATTTAATTACACGACAAAAAGAGCTTTAAACGCTGTCATCTACTAGCTACATAATCCTGGAATGGCCATCGTCTCGCCTCTAAAAAGCTCATTTTTACTCATATAAGTATGTGTTAGTAGACACGATTGGTGCGTAGGTGCGGCCGCACAATACGGACATCTCTCGAGGTTGCGGCCAGTTATGTGAGGAAAAAAGCGAAGATAATGACAGAGAGCATCGGCGCAAAGGGCGCGGGATGAAGCCCCGCCAGAGAACGCGCGTAGAATAACAAATGTTTCACACATAGACGGCGGAATCTTGCAGACTGGCCTTCCTAAAACCTCTTTGGCTTTAGATATTAAAGGGCAGCTACGTCCGATGATCGATTCCGATTTGGGATAATTCTAGACGTCCGTCTGTCTGGACTTCCGCATTTGAAATATTTATAGTTTCTGTCAGTTCAATGGGATATTAGCGAGCTTCAGTTTTTACCGTTTGTGGCTATAAAAAGATAGCTATCGCTGCAGTAAAAAAAAAACATTAAAGATAAGTTACTAATATAACGTTACGGTTGGAGTATTGTGATCTAAAAATAAATAATTACCATATGTAATGGAAATACAAAAGTGAAATATTAGTATCCGGTGTGTAATTTGTCTTATTAGAAATCATGAAGGGATGAACTCACTACATTTGACTGTTACTGACAGGCGTTTACAATTTTATTTAAATGAATCGTAATTTTGTAAGCTAACTCTAATTCAACGAGCATCCAAAATATAATTAAACATCGGTTTCAGGGTATGTTCAAGAAGCGAAAATAGTCCATTAGTTAGCGGGCGTTGGTATCTGCGCCACAGTTTTAAGTTATGGCAGCTATCATCGATTGACGTTGTTTGTCTTTGAATGTATTTGTTTTTTTTTTCAATAAACGATTATTATTATGTAAATTGCCTTTAACATATCTTGGAACCCTGGGAATCCCGGACCTTTGGAAGATGTACGAGGGGCTGAAGCCAACTCGCAGAGGCCCGGCCGACGCTTTTAATGAAATGAGGCACCGACGATTATCCCTGTTCGCACTATGCAAGTGCACCCAAGGACAAACTCCGGTTATTGTGGAACTATTGCAAGTTATGGGAACAAAGATATTGGCATATATGTCTGGCTGGCTAAAGTGAACTGGTTACCTGGAACTATGAAAGAAGTATGGCCCTTGCCAGATCAATGTTTTATTATACACGAAAAAAATGGCATTTGCACACTCAATAATGGGCCCCCGAAAATTGTCCCTAGGTCTTAGTGACGTAGCAAAATGGGGCGACATACCCTGAGGTGTTTAAAGAGTGAAGAGGTATTCCACAACTATCAGGATAATCCCAAAGCCCGGAAGATGGTCGCGATCCCGCACTTACTGGAATACTTCCTTCCTCCGAGCACGTTTGCTCTTGCGAATCTCCACTCAAGCCGGCCAATAAAGGCAAGAATAAGGTGGGAGCTCTGTTTGTCGTCATTGTTCACTCCAGCCCGTCAATATAGGCAAGCCAGAGATGAGGAACAAGACTTCTCCTAGGAGATAGGGTCCGTGGGGTCGGTACTGTCCAACAGCTAGCCACATGCTGCACTGCGGGTTTCTGTATCTCTCTTGATCTGACTGACCCAAGATCCGTTCCGACAAAGTAAACTATACCGGCACATACCTAGAATTCGGAGAGAGAGATTCAAGCCTGACCACGACGTCAACGTGAGATCCGGCGGTGGGGAAAGATACGGCAATGGGGAGATACGGCGGTGGGGTATTAATATAATTGTGGTGTTTTAAATATGGGTTATGTTGGTACCTGAATTAAATGTTTTTTTTTATATTATAATTATTCGTACTTACAGCTTTAATTCAGGTGTGTGATAGAACCGCGAATCATATTTATAAAACTAAAGTCACAATTAATCTATCATAATAATAAAGTGACGCCATAACGTCGGGGTAGACTTCCACATCTCTATTGCTGCCTTAAATTCTCTGGCTAATCCGTCAATAGTAAATCCAAGGCATTGAATATAAGTTTTTTTTCCATCGTGGAAGATCTACCGCTACCTAAATCTTTATCATATAAAATCGTAGTGATACTTCTTAGTGGCGTGGTGAAGAAGGGGAGGCCTAAGGCAATAGTAGAAACACGTCGCGAACATCGTTTCAGAGTCACGTAACGTAACGATACCGAATTACTCGGTCGCAAACTGATCTTTTGGCGTGCCCAGGGAAATATGCGGTGAGAAAATAAAAAGTACGAGTACCTACATACGTCTAACAAATAAAGTTTTATTGCGTCACGCTACGAAGCTGCACTGATCCCCCAGAACTATGATCATTGGCTATACGAGTGGACAGGCCGGTGGGATAGTTAATAGCGTACTTACATACGTATCCACGACTCATGTCCCCAATACTATGGCTTATGGTACGAATATTTTGAAAAGGGCTTTAAGAGGATTGTTATGGTAGTCGCTTGTAGCAATGGGTAGATGATCAAAGTACATTGCATTGATCATTGTGTCCATTGATTGTTGTCCTCATAGATGATAGTCTAGAGTTCTAGACTGAGATTATTGATGGGTTATTTATTTGCAATTCATTCGTTGTTTCTTAGACCATTCTTTGAAAAAACGCAGTTACTAACAACAATTTCGGCTTCGTGTAATGTTTTACAAACAAGAAAACATTGCATAATGTAAGGACCTTTAGAACACAACCGATATTTTAAAATCCTTCTGAAACGTCATTTAAATTAAACAACATAAAACTAAAGCCTCGTAGCACTATATGTCAAACGGAGTCGAGGGGCGACAGTAACAGAATTTTCACAAACTTTCAGAAACAATATCCCCAACGTTTTCCTTCCGAATCTTTCTATAAGCCTCTCTCAGCTTTTTAAAATCTTATTCAAACTTTATAAAATAAGTGGTGCTCCCCTTTGAAGGGGTCTCACTGCCGATATTATTGTGTAGCCATCTGTGACGAGACCGGGACGCCATAGAAAAGACATATTTTTAGATTTAACTCGTAAATTACTTCGATCCAATTGCTTTACGCTCGTGTGAGAATTAGAAGAGAAGTTTTATTTGCCAATGCGGTTGTTTATAGCGGCGGAGGGCGCTAGCTTACAGTTATACGTAATCTAAGAGTGTATCTGTTTACATTTACTGCGTTTTGATTTACAGGTTAGATAAAAATTACGGCTTATTGTTTCCTTAAGTAAATATGAATTTATAATGAATTACATTTATTACGTAGATGGAAATAACCTCAACGAAATGAATGGTTAATACTGAGTACTAACGATGCAGAAAGGAATGTTAACTATGCGACGTGGAAACATGCTATTGTTCCTTTAAAGATGTGTTAGGATGATAATATTATGATAAATAACTATTATAAAAACTAGTTAGCTTAGTTTTATATTGCTTGAAAAAGAATAAAACAGCATGCACAATAATCATTTACACATAAAACGAACACTTGTATAATATTTTATAATCCTCACTTTTATAATTATACTGTTCCTTCAATTTGAATAATTTTATTTACCATAATATTATCAATTATCTATACGATTTTATTGAATAAAATAAGTCATAAAGTATTTTCATAAGTTTACAAAGTCATCATCGCCGGCCGAGCTATACGAAAACTACCCGGCAATACGAAAGTGCGTCTAATTATAAATCATGCCATCAATCCTAGTCTTCTTATTGGCCTAAAAGACATTTTTAGCCTCGTCACACTTTATTGACGGAACTCAACACGTAACGAACCAATTTAAAAATTATGTCTCTCTTTATTAACGTGGCAATAAATTAATTTACTTTCATATTATATTATTACGAGGCTGCTATAAAAAGTGTCTGTCACCATAATTTTGGACACAGATTGTTGCACTAATGCGTTAAGTTTAAAGGAAGGGGTTGACGACCCCTTTTGCCAGATTTCCATTCGTCACACACACGCCGTCAAATGGAAGTTTAATTTTTAAAATTGGATTTTTATTGCTATTTGGAATGGAATGAAAAGCGGCAACACTGGCGACTTTGACATCTAGCTAGAGCCTGCCAGTGAAGAGTCGAAAAAGCGAATGGTTTGCCATTCACATTTTTACAGACTATAAAAAGTAAACGTATTCCACAACATGATATGTTCATTATTTATTATAAATAGGTACAGGGGGTACCCATTACTACAATATTTTATTATCTTTATGTTAATATTGGTCAATTAACCCCTTTTTATGTAACGATGGTATAGACATTAGGGGCGTAATCAATCATATTTAAATCAGGAACTTTTATTTTTAGCCTGAGTTTAAAAACTGTATGCAAAATCAATTGCAGCAAAAGTGAATCGAATGCCTATATTCGATTCACTTTGGTGCCATTGATTTTCATCAGACCTGTCAGTGATGGATTTAATAAAAACCACTTACGCCAAGAATACAGCTCATAGTTATTTAGACAAGGATTTAATATGGAATAAGGTACGGGGAAAACATGACGCATTTTCATTAAAATTCTGACGCCTTTAAAACAGATCGGGTAAAGAGGTAAGTGCTCTTTAATCAACAGTTAACAACAGGGTGCGGTCCCCTAATAAGCATCTACTAGATTACGCTGCCGTCTTTAAAATTTGCACCGTCGTTGTATAATGGCGTACGTAATTGGCGGTATAGCATGAGGCATTGTCCGGCTCTTACGTAAATAATTCCAAGTACCCCGTGCAACGGTTGATCGTTTAATCGGCAACAATTATATATGGAAATGATGGGCGGTAAATATAGGTTCCGCGTTATGATCATAGTCTGTGGTATATCCAACTTTAACTGAATACAATTACGGACATCGGAAATATTCTATATCTGCGCAGTTAGTATTAGTTATTTACGTTACTGGTGACATCTCGGTTATTATTGGTCTCTGAATTAAGGCGAGGTTATTCGGGCCTCTCGTCCTTTGAAAAGCCTCTGCCTCCCCTAAATTCAGTGCGACGTATTTATTTATGATGCACAGCCGATATTTAACCGTTAAATCCTAACTAATATCATAAATACGAAAGTGAGTTTGTTTGTTTTTTTTGTAGGTATGTTTGTTACGCTTTCGCTAAGATGAAATTTGGCACATGGGGATCATGACCTGAATTAGGACATAGGATACTTTTATCTCGATATTCCCACGGGATTGAGACTTATGCGGGTGAAACCGCAGGGCGCAGATAGTTCACCATAAAATACGATTACTTCATAGTGCATGCTATTTTCATAATTGTTTTGTGCTATAATTATGAAACGAAACGAAAAATGTTAATGAAATCGACCGTTTCGGCTTCTTTTTGATCGGTAAAATTCTAATTGATCGTGTTAAGGATCGCGCGATATCGCGGGCAGTGACAAGCAGCGACATAGAAATTGTGCCACTAGTGTCGAGTCACGCCCGCGATATCGCACCAGCCTGTACGAGCCTTTAGAATCAATGAATTTCACTAAAACAAGATGTTTCTATGAAATATTTTTAATGGGGTTAAACACACTAATTTAACTATTTAAAATGGTTTCTAAAATAGGCAACGACCATACTTGGCACATTGTGCAGTAAACCTATACATAAATAAATAAATAATTATCAATATGAAATTAAAGATTAAATAATAGAGTCAACATCGTCCTTTAAAAATAATACGAATGCCGCCTGCCTTATCGAGAGGTATTTGTTAAGTTTAAGTAAAATTCCTTAAAAATATTGTGTAGGAACAATTTAAAAACACACATTGTATGCATTCCCATTTTAAAAACCGATAGATTATCGAAATATTAAAATGCCCTTAGTCAAACATAATACAGTTTACTGAATTAGGTATGTACTATATACATTTAACTTTAACCGATAACTAAGGCCTTAAAGTGGTGCTTTAAGAATTGATGTGATCAAGTATTTGTTTAGGATGTATTTTAATATTGTAGGCAGGAACAAAAGGAAGTTCAAAGTTACTAAACTATAACTCAAACGGCGTTATCATTCGGTTTTTTATCAATGAGATAAAAAGAGGGAAGTGTAAGAGCGCGGTTCATATTGCAGTGTTGGTGAACAATCGGAAAGTTTAGACAGACAGACAGAGGTGGCGGAGTGTACAAACAAACCCCAAGTTAATCGAGACTAAGCCTGCATACGAACCTGTGGAAAGTTTGCGAAACGGTATATTATCGACGTCTTATTAGCTGATAAAGTTATATTAGTGATAATGATTATTATGCCTCATTCACCTATATTCAGTCAAGGCCTATGCGTGCGCCAGAAGACGAGGTACACGCCGAGGGTGCAGTTACTAGAGTCGCACCGCAACATCAACTTCAAGGCGTTCGTGCTGCGAGTAGCGAATTGTTATCTGTCCGTTTTCATGGAAGAAAACTTTTGGCCGCAAGAGGTGGTGTTCCGTCGCTGCCGCGGAAAAGTACCACAAGACAGCACAAGAACAAGCTAGTGAAGTGAAGTGGAACTAACATAATTTTAAGCTATATTTACTAACACAAGTTTTTACATTATGTTAGTTTGTAAGGTAATGTCTATGGACCCTTGTAGCCTTAAATGAATGTTTATATTATTATTATTATGCTACGCATGTCCTACGCAAAAAAAATATTACAAAATTTATGCCTGTTCCTTTAAATTTTGCAAAGAGTTTGTTTATTTTATTTTTATAACATACACACTACTTATAAATTACGTGTCTTCCCCGAAAGAGGTGGAAGCTGAAAGCTTTTAGATGCTCTTATAATGGTCTTACTATAATTATGATATTGTTACAGTAAAAAACAAAAACTTCTTTAATAAGTAATTTCTAAAATTCCAAACGCTCATGACATAGATTCCTATAACAGTAATTTATACATGAACAAAACCTGACACAATTGTTCACTACAGAATGTACAATGTGGAACTACCTTACCACGGTTCACGTTAAACTTAATACTTACTTGAAACTTTCACGCGGCGTGATTGCGAATCTGAAAAGTTCCAGTCTGGCTTGTCTCAAACCCCGCATGTGGCGCCAGCAAGAAACCCAAATCGAAAATAGTTTATAAATCCTTAAGCATAAGGTGTATTATGACTTGTAAGTATTACCGCTACTCTGTCAAGCATGAACTATCGCTTCACACTCATGTCTCCCACTTCAGCTCACTGCGGATTAGTTCTTAACTGTAAACGTGTTCTTTGTTCAAGTTTTTGAAGTTACGTTGTAACATTTTCAGAGGTATGTCTGTAGGGCTGTAACGCATTTTGTACTAAAACTGTATGGTAGGCAAACCGATTCACATGAAAGGATTTTTGACTATGTGATAAACCAAGTTGTTTATCTTTCTTTGACATAAGAGTACTTTGTGTTTTGTGAACTGTTATTACTTTCTTGGTCATCTTTTAATTAGTTTATTATAAAATACTGGGTTTTTTTGTTTTTTTTTTAATTTAAAGTAAGTATAGTCTATAAATAGCCTACTTAAATAATTAATATAATAAAAAAAAAATAACCTTACTAAAACTATTCACAAACTAAAATATGGCGTCAAAACATTACTGTTATAGAATAAAGTTGAGTTGGTATGTAGACAAATATGCATTAGGTAAGTATTAAGTATGTTAATCCTCAGCAAATAATAAAGTCCCCCTGATGATACTTGAAATACCTTGATTTTTTTTTGTTTTTTAAATTTATTTTATAAAAGTCTGCCTCGTTGGTCCAGTGGTCACAAGCGCTACTGCTGAGCATGAGGTCCTGGGTTCGATTCCCAGGTTGGGCAACGTATTATTGGGATTTTCTCTAAGAGATTTCTCAGTAGCAGCCCGGAGTCTGGATTAGTGCCCGGTTGATGGCATTAGGCCTGGCCCCTATTACATGGGACTTAAACATAATTGGCGAAATGTGGGTGTACTATAGGTACACCTCAGCATAACCCTTCGCGGATTACAGGCGTGATGTTATTTGTTATTACCCGACTGCTTCAGAAGGAGGGTTATGTTTTTCGAGTATATGTATGTATGTATGTATGTCTATTTCTTTGGCACGCTCTATAGGCTAAACGGCTTGATGGATTTTAACATATGAGGTATCCTTAGATTCGTTTTAATTGTGGGAGTGACATAGGCTATACAATTTTACTATGGCATTTATGAATCAAAAAAGAGAGAGATAATAAAAATAAAAAAAAATACGATTTTATTAATATGGGTATTAAATAAAAGCTAGTAAATGGCCAATTCCAAATATATATATTTTATAACACTTTTAAGCTACTATTTTGTCACAAACTACAAAAAAGTACATTTTCTTTAATAACAAAATCAAAGCGAAGTTAAAATTGTACATTGAATATTTTTGAAAAAAAGTGATTGGTTTGAGGTCTGAGATTGTTCTAATGCAGAAAAAATATTTTTTAGAATTTTTGTCTGTTTGTCTGAATGTATGTTCCAGCATCACGCAAATTCTATTCGGATACATTCTGTTCAAATTTTGCATATATATTCCCTATAAGTCTGGTTAACCGATAGGTCATATTATATTTTATCACGCTATTTACTATGGGGGATAAGCAATATTGTATTGTTTGTATTCCTCTATGGTTTACAGCAATATGAAAAAAGACAAGCCAAACAGTTAGAACATTGCAGATTGAAACAGATTTAACTGATTATCATCACGCTATATCTTTATGGGGCTAAGCGGTAAATCAGCATGGCATAATTATGCAGGGTGGATTTTTAAGATGGAAATTAAGGATATCTTAACCGTTGTAGCTACACAAAATCGGTCTTAGGAGACTGTCCTTAAAATTTTGAGACATTTTGATCTGCATTCACAGATTTAAAAAATAAATTACAGAAAGCAAGAAAACGAGCAATTTTCACATTTTTTATGCCAATAGATCCTGTTTCATATGAGCGAGTAGACTAACTGAGATTTGATGCATCGGATTTGGTAGACTTGCGCGAATGACATTTCTGCTAAAGACACTTGCGCGAATGACATTTCTGCTAAAGACATTTGCGCGAATGACATTTCTGCTAAAGACACTTGCGAAAATGACATTTTGTGCTAAAGACACTTGCGCGAACCCACTTGTGCGAAAAGATGTCGTGATTTTGTGATGATTTTTTGTCATGGGTGTCGTTTTTATCGTTTCCAAGGTCTAAATCAAAATTCAACATAACGCTACCGAAAATTTGCACCTTTTTTGTCGGGCACTGACAACATTAATGGGTCAAAATCAAAATTTAAAATTGCGTTACCGAAAATTTGTGAATTTTTTGTCATAGGTGTCGTTTTCATGGTTTTCGAGGGCGCCGACGACGATAATGGAGTCAAAATCAAAACGCAAGATATTGCCGAAGAAAAAACGGAACACTTCAAGGATCACTTCATTGTCCGTCCGTCTATCTATAATATATGTCTGTCTGTCAAGACCCTTTTGGCATTGGCAAGCAATAGGGAATTGCCACTGAAGACCGCGGAGTCGACCTCAGGACTAAAACTGGTTCTCACACGGACAACTGCACGTCAGTTCTTGCTTCCGCGTCACCAGTCTTAAGTCTCTGTGTATTTTGGCTGCTAAGACCAAAACAACAAACGTAGTATACAGGGATTTTTTATAAAAAATAACATAACATCACGCCTGTATAAGTGTTAAGCAGAAGTGTACCGTATAGTACATCCACATTTCGTTAGTTATGTTTAGATCCCATCTAATAGGGGGCGAGCCTTTTGCCACTAACCGGGCACAAACTCAGACTTCGGACTGTTTCTGAGAAATTTCTGATAAAAAACCCAATAACACTTTGCCTGACCATCGAACCCAGGACGGCCTCGTTGGACTAGTGGCCGTTTTCTATAAAAAATGTGGCTATTCTACTACTTCCACGCCAAGTCGCGGGCAGAAGCTAGCTTTTCTAATACCTATCCTATCATGCTAAGTCATATAGCTTTTTAACTTACCAATACTTAACTAAACAATATGTTCATTAATAACACTAAAAAGCTTTAAATAAAACAAATTATTAAAAAAAAAATAACCCAACTGCAAAAAAATTAACTGAAAAGATGGAAACAAGATGAAAAGAAAACCAGTATCGTAAATTTAAGGCGTTCCTAACATCCTAGATGCCTCCGACTGCATTTATTTATTTTTGATACTTAAACGATACTGGTTTTCTTTTCATCTTGTTTCCATCTTTTCAGTTAATTTTTTTGCAGTCGGGTTATTTTTTTTTTAATAATTTGTTTTTTTTTATAAAAGAAAAAGCAACTTTAATTTAAGTTATCTTTTTGGCTATAGGTGAGTAATACCTGTGTGTCAACATTTTAAGTAGGTACTTACGTATTTCCATAAATATTATACCAAAAATTTGAAAATAATAGTGAAAATAATAAGGTTTAGATTTAAAGTTTATACCTAAAAGCTTTTAAAAAACAATAATCATTTTCTGAAAATGATAATCAACAACAAATATAGGTAAAATACGCTTTGTGTTGATCAAAACGTTACAGTAAATCAGAAACTGTTTGGTCAGTTACATTAGTTAATTAGTTTGGTAGTGGCCGTTTTAATATTAACAGTTGGAAATTTTAATATCACAATCAATTTGCATTTGCGCAAACTGCGAGAGCTTTTAATAAAACCGTGGAACAAACAGCTCCGCTATGGTATGAACTCTTGCAAATTGCTTTAAGCTGCAGGGCGGCGGCGTTTAACAAGAACCTGCGCGACCGAAGTTCCGCCGAGTTCCGTTTTAAGGCCAAGCTGCACCGATCATCAGCAAAGAGATTTAAAAATGAAATAGAACACACTGATCCAAAACAAGTTTAACACTAGTTCATGTGAAATGTATTATGATGAGTGTGACAGGAAAAAATTATCTCTCCTAATTAATGCATATTCTAATAGAATAGAGATAATTTTCTCCTGTTTTATTGTCTTGTCTTGTTGGTGCAATGTGAACAATAAAGAGAATTCATCAATGTACTTACCTAGTTAAACGTATAGTTGATTTGGCCCAGTACCTGTGTTTGTGCCAAGATTACAGAAATACTTCATATAAGTATAATTTAGCACAAAAAAAATAATCAATACCTGTAGGAAAGTAAGTTCGTTATTGTTAAAAAATATTTTATTTATTTTTCTTCTTACATCTACCATTATAGGATAACCCAATGCGATAA
Source organism: Tiliacea aurago (assembly GCA_948098905.1). NCBI lineage: Eukaryota > Metazoa > Arthropoda > Insecta > Lepidoptera > Noctuidae > Tiliacea > Tiliacea aurago. Next base: position 23,490,526 of record OX402576.1, read on the forward strand.
ATGCGCTTAGGGACTAGCGAGCACCCTAAAATGACCATAAGCCAAGCCTTATTTTTGTCTTCGCCATAATAAAGCTCTACAGTCTTAGGGTTTTCCATAGCAGTCATTTTGGTCATTTACTCAAAATTCTAGCCATGAAAACGACGACCTAATTTCATCAGAAATCAAAGTAATGTACTTATTACGTTTATGACCTGATTTAATAAACATTGTTGAACTAAATACCTACCTACATTTCAAACATTAGAACCACCGCAGGCCAAAATAATTAGGGGCTAACGAATCTCATTGAAAATAATTTGGTACATGCACATACAAAGATTTTCGGCCGGCCGGCGTTGTAACAAGCGCGTTTCGTTCTATTGTTAACTCAAGTACCGGTAACAGACACTTGAAAATGTCCAATTAGCAAGGGCTGAGCCTTAAGCACGAGCTCGAGGCCGATGAGAGCTTGCGAACAAAACTATGTGGTGGCGCGGAATAGCGAAGCAAGCAATGCAGCCGCCCCCCTCCCCGCGCCCTCCACAGCCACCGCCGGCCCCCCCAGGTACACACAGAGGTGAACAGCAATCTCGTCCATACAATACTCTGTAGATAGTTCACAACACAATAGTTTCTGCGAGTCTCGCCAACTCGCGCCGCTTGTAGGTGAGCGGTTACGTTCGAACGTGAGAATTAACTTTTTTATTTATTAAACGGCTTGTGACTTGCGTCTTTGTCGACAAAACATGTTTTCATGCTTTTATTTAAGGAAGACAGAAGCTGTAATTCGTTGGATATTCATCCGTTGCAGGTACTCGATTGCTGACTTGTTATTTTTAGCATTAAGCCATCCTTTGAGAACAGAAACAAGGTTTTAAAATTTTACAACCACTATATATTTTTATCTGTTTTATTGATAAGGGCCCGCGAGTAAAGATTGAGTGCATTATATTCACGTTTGTTAAATGGTAATATATGTTTTATATGCCAGGCCACGCTAGCTATAACCAAAAATGGTTTATCCATAACCTTACAAAATAACTGCTTGCGGATTTACTATTGAAATGATGCGTTGACTGCCACGCATTGCTTGCCAGTTGCCAAGCTGTAAGGAATTCAATAAAACATTATTTTTTATCAGGAATGCATAGCTCTTGTCCAGCATGTAGGTATACAGGTGCGGAAATTATAGTTATTTTATTATAAGTAAGTTTCCTTGTGTTACAAGTTAATTTAACTTCCATATTATTATCAGCTGGTCGTCATAACCTTGTTGGTTATCAGTAAGATGTATGTATCGCTTTCGCAGGTGAGGCAGACCTTTATTGGATGTATCTCGTAGATTTCCCCTTTATAACTGTGTCACTATTTTTGGCACTATATTAACTTGAGACTAAGTTTCTTGTTTCCAGGTACCTACATAACTTTAAAGTCTGTCGGAGTAGTCTGTCTGTCTGATAGTGTACCAACCAACCTACATACAGTAGGTAACCCGTATTGAAAAGCTGTTCGGTAACTCTTAAAAACAATATGCCGTGGATTTTAGGTGTGAGATTAAAAAATATTGTAATTCTTCTTATTAGTATTCAAGTATCGCTCGAAGTACTCAGCTTTAAACACCTACGCGTTGCAGCGATATTTATATCAACACATTGCTACTTGTGACGACAAATACATTTTATCAAACTTCTTAGTTAAGTGTTCCAAACGTCTCATTGCCCTTTGACTACTTCTCACTTAGGTTTATATTTCGCTGATTCCCACAGTAACAAATCATTTTGGGTTTAGTTTTGGTAGTTTTTTTACACGTTCCAAAACGAATATCTTCAAATTATTTACCTAAGTGAGTTGGCTAGATACGACATTACCTACTAGATATTAATTTATTATTTAAACAGAAAACTATAAATTACACAGAACATAATAAGTTCATCAATTGTAACCAAAGATACTGGACCCTAAAACGTACAATTCATAACAAAAGCGCTGTTTAGAATACTGATAGTGGATTCGAAGATTCCATTATAATCAGTGCTACTTAAATCTATCTCTTGTGTTGCTTGTGCTTCGTTAGTATGTGATCCGATCACAGTTTGTTGTAAAGATTATGTCTTAAAGAAACTCCCATCCGGTCTTTGGGTTAGACTGCTATACGTGAGATTAAGAAATATCTCGTCTGTTAAATATTGTTTCATTAAATTTGAAACATTGTTTCACATAACTAAACAGATACTTATAATGCAGTTGAAATTAAACAAATATAATTACAAATATTAATTTAAGTTTCTATTTATTTTTAGTTTATTACATTTTATTAGGAAAACAAAGAGTGATAAATAAAAATAAAAAAGCAGTACTAATAATAAATTTGTTTATTTCAGGTAATTTACACTCATTGCTAAATACAAAATAAAATAAATCAAATAGAATAAAATAAAAGCAAAACAAATAAATTAAAAATAAACGGAATCAAAATAAATCAAATTTTTTATTATACCACACACTACAAGTTTGTCCTAATAATACTCTTAATATAAAATGTACCGTAGGACCGAAAAATCAACACCTGATTTATGATAAAAAGGGTGTGTATTATTAAATTATTGTGTGCCTTTTAGTCTGTGCTAAATAAATGTATCTTCTTTCTTTCTTCTTTCTATTAAACTGACCATACGTATAAATCAATACTAGCTAACTGCCCCAGCTTCGCACGATTATTACGTGTCAACAAAATATCAACATTTCTTTATTATTATGTTAGTTTAATGTTAATGTATTATACTTACACATAAAACTTCAGGAATATTTTTTTTAAATGATGGTGAGAACGGCATTAAAATCCATAACGGAATTAAGAAGAACAACGCGGTCACACAAACAGACACGAAACGCAACTTTATATTATACTATTTTTATAGATGATTGGCGACTGAGCTACTGGACTTGACTAGATTAAGCCTGGATTTAAAAATGTCAGAATCACATTAATACTCTAGCAAAATCAAAGCCCAAGGATGTGAATAAACCAAGGCGGTATAAAATCACCATTCATTCGGCTCTCTGAATTCACCAATAGGTTATTTCGACTCCAATGGCTTGTCCGTTCATTTTATGGGAACACTAAACACGATTGAAATCTCCTGGAGTACGTTGTTTAACGCAATAGTAGGTACTAGTGTCACCCTGAATTACATAGGGAAATATATTATTTTAGCATTGCTTTTTAAGGAAAAGGTTTTTTTATTAAACATCTACAATTAAGGACAGTCAGCAACATGCAATTATGTAGGCTCTGCATACCTTTGGTAAATAAAATATTACTTCTTATTAATGTATTAATAATTGCAAATAATATAATATGATGTAAATATATATTAAAAATATTAGTTTTAAATTAAGTTTAGCACATATCTTGTGACGTGTCTTTGACTAATAACGCCGTGTATATTCCATGTATAGTGGTCAACATCGGTCCTCCAATGTCGGACATGTCGCTCCTATCTGTTTCGATGCATTTGTCGTTTAAACACCGACCTGTAATAAATCAGCCACCATTTCAAATATTACCAAATGACCTAACTCACAACAAGAGCCCCACAAAATAAAACTGTACATCGATAACTTTAAGAGCTTGTTTCGATTGGGGTAATAGCGTGACTTGTGGCGCAATCCTGAGAGCTAATTTAAGCCTATCTCAAGTCCACTACGGACACTCTTCATTCAATACTTTAAATGAGATTCTTATCGCACGCCCTTAAATAGATTAGTAGATTAATGATGTCTGTAATAATTAATAATGGATCGTGAATTTTACAACAACAATAAAAGCGGTTCGGTCGCCGTCGTAAACACTGGCTTGCAGTTTGTTGTTTTGAATCCTTTAGCTTTACGATCCGTCAATGCGTTCCATATATTTACCTCGTCTTAATTACTGTGGAGTTATCCTCTCAGTTTTATTGCACTTCATTTTTAGTATAATCAAAGTCCTGTTTAGTGGTACCACGATTACCTTTATGTTTGCCTTGCAATATAGGGTTTTAGAGTGCTATTAATGCAATCAAATTAAGTCGATATTGCGAAGTGACAGTCGTATTTAAAACTGACCATCGTAATTATAAAATATGTTTGAAGATTTATAGTTTTCTATACACTGGTGTTTGGCGGGACCAATTAGTGCACTATTTACGCAAGGGTATTGTGGTTAGGCAAGCACTGAGTTACCTAAATGCTATTGCATATAAAATAGTGAAGCTCCTACACCATAATACATTTGCATTATCTTTAATGGATCCTTAAATAATAAACGAAAGGTAATGTTTGCATCCATTCATCTCTTTATCGCCGTAACTGAAATCCATACAAGAATCATTGAGATTGATCTAATCAAATAAGTCAGTAAAAAATAACGAACAACATCCAGCGCCGGCTGGTCAACGTACAAGTTTAAAAAGTTAAGCCCTTTTTCAAAAAAGGGAAAAAAAACATGAAGAGCCCCTAATTGATGCGTCGTCTTTGTTTAGTTTAATTCTAACATGCTTTTCCCATTAAAGTGGTCAGGAATCGGGCCTGTGTAAAAGATAACGCCGACTCTTTTACTCCTTACACGTTATAATATTATGAGGTCGGGGTAGACCCTCCACACTTTTAACCCTAGTTTAACTCTCGTTTTGGTAATGTTCGCTGCTCACTCGCCGCACAAGAGGACAAATAAGTGAATCACGCGGTGCGCTGCGTATTCGCGTTTTTACATTGTCACAGTGTCCCCAGGGCGTTAGCGTCGCATATTGAGAATCGATATGTTTGCGCTAAGTGCTTAAGTGCTTTGAGGGGATTGCGTTTCACTGATGAATAAGCAATGCATGCTATTTAACATTTGGCGAGTTTCTCGAATCGATGCAAGATTTTTCTACTGTTGTTGTAGATCAATTAAAATTTCCTGTTTTTTTTCTGACTTAAGTTACTTAATTATAATTGTTTCTAAATTATGAACTTGTCAAATTGCTACAAAACTTTTAAATAGGTGTGTTCGTCTGTTCTGTAGCAATACCCTATACAAAGATGACCAATAAGTTGACTACGTATTTTAGTGGAGTCAAACCAATACTTCATCCATATGTAATCTTTATCTAAACGTAGATTAAGCTGCGGTTTAGCGCTTCTGTGCAGTCAGGCCTCGGATCGTGAAGACAACTCGGCACCTTTTGTGAGTTTTATGGATTATCTTGGTTTACGTGTATTAACATGCGGAGCTGTGTCCGGTCGCACGTCTCGCCTCCACACCCACTCACCGCCTTATCACACACTACGGTCAATGCTCGATAATTTTATTACAGAAGTTTTGTCGAATTACTTGAGCCTTCAAATTAAATTAAACGATACTTGTCTCTCGTTGATATGAAGCTTTAATTTATTTTAGGACCTCTTTTTATACCGTCGTCGTCACCGATAGAAATGGGCTGACATTTTCACCGACCTTCTGAATTAGATTTCCTTCAATGTGCGGCGGGCTGTATCAAAAATACTTAAGTATATAAAGTAGGGGGACTCGATTCGACTGAACACTGAGACAAACAGGCGTTCCCAAAGCTCCCCTGCGTTTCAGGAATGACACTGTAAACAAAAGTATCATATAAGTTTATTAATTACACGGCCCCTCCGGCACGAGCCTCCATGAATATTAATTACTGGATACCGAAAAGCTTTAGAACGCTCAAGGAGGGAAAGTTTTACAAAGAGCTTTTATTATTTAAGAAGTAACGTCGATGCGGTGAAACGAATTATGCTCACTAGACGGTGTTGTAGAAAAATGCACGCTGGGGCGTTGAGAACAGGGTCGTGTTCATGGCGGAGTTGGCACCATTTATCATAACTCGATAAGAAAGTGACGGAAGAAAGTCAATAGAGTAGGTGCTTGAGGGTAGGCTTTACACAGCGCTGGCGCTCGCTCGCCCCGCCTTAATGAACAAATAACAGCCGACTGTGTGCGTTGGGACCATTCAAATTATTCTCTGTTTTCATAAAAATAAAGTGTTATCTCGGTTTTTTAAAGTCGACGATCGATTAAACTACGCTCTTAGGAGTGAACAATGAAGTTAATTAAGCAATTTATATGACACATGTTACATTAGCTGTTTGCAACTCTGTATTACGGTAGGTAGGTACTTACCATACAATAAAATGGCAGGTTAAATACAATGTTTTTATTACACAACCATAATACCTATACGAATGAATTATATATTATGTAGTAATATTATTTATATTTTGTCATTTTCTTTTATTGTCAGTTAGTGTTAATCATGGTCTGGCAGTTTGAGTCATATAAGCGGCCTACCCAAATGCCCTTTCTTTGGTATTGATCGTCGCATCGTTGAGCTCCTTAAGTTCTGAGTAGAGCTGCACGATTACTGACAAATGCGTGCACTGACTGGTCAGGTCCACTCAATCTGTGTGGTTCTTTCCTCAAAAGACCATTTCAGACACCAATCTACATGGCCTTCACATGATCTGACCAAGATTATGTCTGGACTTTAAAAGAGACTGTGACCTCTGAGTTTGTTTCGGCCTTTCTTCTCAGAGTAGTCAGATAGGAAACGCCGACCTCATCTAGTTTTTAAAATATGATTGACGTGTAAAGGTGTTTGTACAAACCTAATTACAGAAATAAAAATAATTTATCATCATTTATCATTTATATAATTTTTTGCCTTGATATTGTGCAAAATTTCATGCTTCTGGACCCAGCGGATTAGCCTGTGCGTTGTCTGGCAAGGTATGACTAATATTCATTAAGGGTCGGGTAATCTCCATTGACCTTGACCATACAAATGCGCGTCGCTCTCACGCCGCGCAGTGGTTCGCTTTTATAGGGAATATTTATTCTTAGTAGGTAACGAAAATATGAATATTTGAAAAAAATAAACAGATAATTTATACTTCATACAAAAAAAAATCTTGACTAGTTTGAAAGTAATATAGTTTTTTATGCTTTGGGTAGACATTAATTCCTGAACTTATTTAAGTATTTGCGGTCTAGTTTAAGGTAACGTAACCGTGGAGTTTCTTGCCGGCTCTTCTCTATAGGAAATGACCAATTGGAACCGTGCTCCTAAGTTTCTGACGTTTCATAAGTGCCCATGTAGGTTTTTGTGAAATAAAAGATTTTGATTTTGAAAGTAATTTTTGGCATAGGTAAACTTATTTGCATTAAATTAAGGCGTAATAACAGATTCAAAAGTCACTATATCTGCGCTCTATGCAGATGTTTCACGAATACTTACGAACTTAAATAGGATTCGGCCACCACCGCTAGACAAAAAAAGACTTCTGCTTGCTTATTAATACATACTGCGAATACCCATCCCCGTCCAACCTAATTGTGGCAGTAAGTACATACCATCAAAATTATCGAGACTGAGCCTTTTAGCAGTCATTAGGACGCGCCTGTAACAGTTAATTTTTAAGAGCTGCAACTACATAATAAAAACTCACTAAATCACTTTATTATCTGATTATAAGTCAGTCAAGTCCATTTAAATTAATTCGTACGTTTATATATTTTGTAAAACAGATACCGTTAATATAAATTTTATGTTATTTGTAACTGCAGTAGGACTCAAATCCGTAGAGATTAGCACCCTGTTGCTGCGTCTAACAACTGCAAGCATCGAAATATAAGCTTGCAGCTTCCATCATTGACCGACAGAATTAAGTACTTGTATCTAGTGGTTAAGAACTGATAAGGCTACTTACACGATCTGTTTTACTTTTCAGTTCACCTGATCTCTTTGGGATCGGCACCATGTGTGGATGTTACGACCTCAAGCCCTTCGCGCCGACACAGGTGGAGATTGCTGCTACTCATACCTTAGTCACTTTCACGACACCCAGGACGAGAGGAAAGTGGCCTATAGTTGCTTAGAACTAGAAAGGAAATACTCCACTAGCAGCTTGACTTCAGAATAACCAGCCTGTAAAAAGAATGACGTAGTAAGGTATTTGATAAACGTACCTATCACTACTGTTTACGCTAAAGTAGGTACTTGATATGCGACTTCAGACTAGCGAGTATAAGAGCAAGGTTACACGCTCAGTTTGGCGTCATTTTGGTCCATCAGTCTGGATTGACTTGACTGAAGCCAGAATTATGGATAATTTTCACGGTTTCACAGTCAATCTAGACTGACAGCAGACTGATGAAAAGTACGCCAGTGGCCGTATAGACTTCGGAGCTGACTGAGTCGGTTGTCAATTTATCAGTGCTTAGTAATGGATATTATAAGGAAAAAGAAAACGTGTGCTAGATAATTATCGCGTTACTGCTAAAGAAACGCGTAGAAGAGAGCGATGGATAAGAAGCTGGCTACAAAGAATAAAGATCATTACACTCATCTTAATTTATTGAATGAAATACGAGATCTAAAGGAAGAAATTACTATCGGACGAAAGAAGTCTGTTATGATTGCGTTGCTTCTGCATTGCGTCGCTGACGGTGACTGACGCGAGAATGATACGAGTGGGTTACACGATCATTCTTCCATCAGCCTTTAATCATTCAACACGGACTGACAAAATTATTTAAAATATTTAATTTGCATCAGTCTGGACCATCAGTCGGTCAATACGTGGATTACACGATCATTCTCCGATCTTTCTGACTAGACTGAGGGACCAGAATGACGCCAAACTTAGCGTGTCACCTTGCTCTTAGAGATGCTTAAGACCGCAGCCTTTTCAGTTAGCTATTGTATTACTTAGGACTGTGGGTAAACGAAAAAAGGATGTGGACTTAAAATCACAAGCCAGTAAACGTTGATTAAACAAGTCCTCTCCCTCAGGACAGCATTTGTTGCGTTGATCGCAGTGTGTTTAGTAGCAAAGATACTGTAGCCTTTCTTTTGACTAAATTAAATAATTATGTATGACCACTCTTCACATTTACTAACGTACAGTACATTACGTATAGTATATTACTACAGCGGCTTGCAATAGGGGCATGAAAATGTGGGCCGAGGCGAAGCCGAGGCACATACGTGAGTCCATCAATGCCTGGTTGCGGCCAAGGCTTGTATGTATAGTGCTTTTCTCAAATAATGCGCGGGAATTCAAACAAAGTAAATTATGTATAAATTCCAGATTCAATGACGAACAACCGAACAACGATAATTTTTCCCGCGACTGTGTTATTTTTTTTTTTTTCAATGAACAGCTTTTTATTTGCAAGCCAGTTCGAAATTTAAATAAAACCTTTGATAAGTTACCTCCTTGGACTTCTTGGCGGGAAAGTGAAGCGTCATGTTCAGCAGTTTGTTTAATTTTCCAAAATTTGTGTTTAGCCGAATATTAATGTGTAAAAATGGTGGATTATTAACCATTAAGTGTTTGTGAACGTGCATTAGTGTAGGCAAATGAAACAAAACAGTGCAACTTCGCTTCAAGTTCTCTCAAGAAGTCCGCGTGAGGACTCAGTAAAGTGCCACATCTTTACTGAAACTCAAGGGGAGTGGGCGGGGATATCATCATCATGCATTTATTATTCATTTCTTCAATATTAAACAAGAACTTAAACTAGACATTGGCTAAATGCACAAACCGTGCGAAGCCAGAAGGAAAAAAAAAAAAAAAAAAAAGTTACCTCCTTGATTGCCATGTTTTGGAGTAAAAGATCGTTCCATTTTTAAATTACTTACACGATAGATATGAGTTTACTATGTAATTTATTTGGCCGCTAAACCACGACACATTATGGATTTTCATACAATTTTCGGTGGCCGCTGCTCGCATGTATTTGGCCAGTACAGCAATTTCGATTTATCTCGAAGAAGGTTGTCAAAATAATGCTCAAATTTCCAAGCATGTTTGAGAAAAATACTTTTCATGATAGTTGATTAAGAGCCTCGACGTTCATCTGCCACAGTCGGAATAGTGTAATGAACAGCGAGGTACATAGCTTATTACACTTTACAGTAGCAATGGGTTTCATTTTGACAGTTCAACAACATCCATTACGTTATTTAGTTGGTTGAACAGACTAATTTTTCAAACATATGAAGCAATGGATTGCCATTGGGTGACCACTGAAAATTAGCGCTGTGCTGTGCGTCCCCCATATCACAGCATCATGCTGAGTACAAGCCTTCTTGTCACAATCATGACGTGCAGCTGCCGCCTATTTATTTTGTTGTGCTCGTGCTTATAATGTAGATGTGTTTTGTGTAATGTTTACCTACTCGAGTTTTATGTTTTCGTATGCACGTGTTTCTGTCACAATTGACGGCATGGTTGGCGCAGTGGTTAAGCGATTGACTGCTGCGCTGCGTGTCGCGGGTTCGATTCCGACACGGAACAAATATTTGTATGACCTACAAGTAGTTGTTCCGGGTCTGGCTGTTTGTGTATGTGAGTTTGACAATTCAAAAGTGCCTATAATAGGTTTATTTGAAATAAATGCTTTGAGTTTGAGTTTGAGTTTAAATGTTTGTAAACGCACCCACGATACAGGAGAAATTCTTTTTTTTTTTGGCAACGTTTAAAAAAACATTTTTTTTTCTTTCTTTCTATTAGCAATATTCTTAAAAATCATTCAAATTGTGCTTGATAGTGTGTAACGGAATTGTGCTGGTTATGTTCTAATAAAACTGACGAGAATTTTGGCTCTGAACTTGTGTTGCAGTACCTAGATAAGTGTTGCAATATGGAATGTCATTTATTCAGCTTAAATGAACCTTGCTTTACCTGCATCATAGTGTTTAAGCCAACCCTTAAACATTTCCATTAAAACATTCGATTATTTCGCTTTGTCCCTATCTTGAATTGAACAACGTCATTATAGCAGAAGAAAAAAGGAACATTTTTATTATGAAAAATACGCCTGAAGCGGTTGGTGAAAACATTCTATAACTACAAGAGACACTTGAACTTAGCCTGGGGTTTTATTATGGGTTTAGACAGTCGACCTCTGGGCAATAACTGCAGCACCCATTAAATTCTGCCTTTGTTATAAACCAGGAACATTACATTCTGTGAACTCGGCCTCCCCTTTTGTTTAGTTGATTCTTTCGAAATAAACTTTTAGAACGTAAACTTGAAATGTAGTAGCTTTATTATGTTGATATGTTCTCTTTTTATTAGACATGTAAAATAGTCACAAATAATTTATTTTTTGTTTATAATTTGTATCTTAGAATAGAAATCTAATAATTATTTATGAACGAAATAGATATGTATATATATCGAGCACTTCTGACGACATTTCTTTAACCAGTTAAATGCGCATCTACTAGATGGAGTGCCAGAGTAATGATGCTAAAATCCCAATCCTCGCAACAACGCAGATCATGAAAAACCCGGAACTCTGGAAAAGGAGGCGAGAGTTAAATGGCTTGTTATTAAACACTGTTACTAAACATTCTAATACACTGCGAGAGTAAACATGGCGAAAGCAAGGGACGGCGTGTAACATAACGTGGCTCGGTCGGGTCGGGGCTCGGGGCCAAGGAGTTATTATTTAAAGTAATTATTTAATTAACACCGTGTCACTGAGTCTTACCCTCTTAAGCGAGTTTAGGGCTACAAGGAATTAAGTACGGAGCTAATGTTAACACGGCATACGTCGTGGTTATTGTTACCGACGCCCGGCGTGGCGGCCCCCCGCGGCGGTATTTATGGCCGCTGTACCCAAGTTTTGGCGCACACACACCCGAACTATGACTGTTAACATTGTTACTCTTACCCCTCGCTTTTAACATCATTAGTTGTACGAGATTTCGTACGTACTCGTAATGTGTATTTGTTTTCATAACTCACTGCTCTATAGTGTTTTCAGTTTGCCCTTTATTCGTTGCCGTTTAATCGCTGTGGGAAACTAATGTTTTGACTTTGCAGTTTTTTTTGTTATTTATTGACATATAACACTTTTATGACGTAAGCAGATGCTTACCAGAGAAAGCTTTATATTTAGTTACTGACTTATTACATTACACACAATTTACATTATGACGCTCGTTTCAACAGTGAGTAGAGCTCGTTTATTGTACGTTAAATAGCGTGCCATAACAATTGAAGATATAAACTGATAGACAAAAGATTCATAATGTTTTTTATTTGCTCATTAACAGTAGCTAAATGCTGTCTAACTCTCTTTCGAGCAGTAAAAAGAAATTCATCACATTTTGTATGACCATTTTATTCAGACGGCGAGCGTCAAAGAGCACTAAAGCTGTGCGACTTTAAATTCATAACTTTTAATTAACTGGAATGCTAACACAATTACAGGCTTTATAGTCGTATCAAATTTTCCGAAACGGACCGTTCACCGTCGTAAAATGTGAGAATGATTACAAATTTTAAAACAAAGCATTGTAACGTGGAATTTAGTGCTGCGAGCAGCTGGCGTCGCGCTTAAGGGAAGCTTTAGGGCTCGTTCCGAGCTGGGAATGGGTCGTTGCATTGCCTCAGTTTGCTCGAGTCGGTGTTAATTTGTCGCTACAAAAGGAACAGATGTTACGTACGGCGTCTCCGCGCCGCTACAATCACCGCTACCGTGCCGTACCGCATCGCCGCACCAGCGCCGCGCAGTCTTACCTGATGCGCCTCATCACGCTCTACTCAAAACAACTCCCTTTACTCGTGAGAAACGTGAAAAACGTAATTTCAAAAATCCTTAATTTCACCAGAGCTATACACCGCTCCGTTATTCTACATTATCCCATATTATCCTCTACCTTCTTAAGACTATTGCAACCATGAATTTCGCGACCGAAGCTAGCAGAATCAGACTGGTCAGCGAGAGATCCAGAATTCCGTTCCCCACTCATGAAGTAATATGTATTTGGCATAGGTATAGTATATTGAGTCAGAGCCCTAATCAGGAGTATTAAGTTACCCGCATTGCTAGTAATATAAAACCGGTCAAGTGCGACTCTAACTCGCCACACGAAGGGTTCTGTCCGTACCGTATTAAGATGGCACAAAAAACGCCGAACAAAACACATTTCTTGTATTATTCTTCTCTCTTCTTGTTTTATAAAATAAAGTTAATAATTAAAGTCGGTCCCCCTTTAATTATTAACTTTATTTTATTCTTTGTTGTTATAGCGACAACAGAAATACACCATCGGTGAAAATTTCAACTTTGTACCTATTAAGGTTCATGAGATACAGCCCGCTGATAGACAAACGGATAGCGTTTAGTTTTTTTTATTGTCATTATTTTTAGTTTTTTTTTTAGTTCGGGTAAATGAACTAAACGAAAAATAAAATTCATCTTAAATTTAAAAAATCTTAAAGATAAATTTTATTTTTCAAGCCTTGTAATTCATAATTTACAGTATCATAAGATACTTTAAATTATGAATTACAAAGTTACTTTTTGCAGTTGCTGAAAATCGCCCATATTTAAAAAATACCTTATGAATCGGTGTTTTTAATATTTGTTGATTAAATACAGTATTATGGTACATGATATACTGAAGTTTTGAATTCCTAGCTTGTTCAGTTGTTGCGATAGAGGTCGTACAAAAATGGTCTAAAAATAACAACGGTTATGGCCCCCTACTTCTCCATAATTGAAGCTTTAAAAAAAACTACTCTATTCGATGAGTTCTAGACTATCACAACACAAATGCCAAACTAAGAGTAAAAAAATCAAAATCAAAAGTTTGTAGTATGGGGAGCCCTTTCATGAATTTTAGTTTTTTTTTTTTTTTTATTATTTTTTGTTTTTGCGGCAATAGAAAGACACAATCTGTGAACATTTCAACGGTTTACCAATCACGGTTCATGAGCTACAGCCCGCTGACAAACAGACAGCAGAGTCTTAATAATAGGTTCCGTTTGGCACCCGTCAGTTACGGAACCCTATAAAGTTGTATCTTCTAAATACTAGTTTTAGGGGTTCTGTGCTTAAGGGGCACAGAACCCCTAAAACTAGTATTAGGCGTAGCATGCGTAGTTCATACAAACGTAATATAGTTTGAATGGACACTGATTTAAATAAGAGTTATGAGTAAAATAAGTTTTCTATTGAAATTTTAAATTCCTCATATCTCGTCTATATATCATTGTCCTTTCAAAATATATATTCGGGAACATATATAATATATTCTGTATTCCAACCGGAATAAAGACACACTACCTTAAGAGTTTGTTTGATTTACAAATTATTTTGGTATTACGTTTGTATGAACTTCGCATCCATGGCCTAATGGATGTCAAGCCTCTAATGGTGTCAACAGAACCCTATTGAATAGCCTTCGCCGTCTGTCTGATTGAAGAATACTTGTTAATATGGTCTCTATCATGGCAAATAATAAAAATATGGTGAAATATTACAGTTTTGGTGGTACGAAACTCTCAGTGCGCGAGGCCGACTCGCACTGGGTGGATTTTAGCGAACTAAAGAGTGTATGTTTTCAGTGTGTGTACTATCCTTTTCTTTATATCAGTGGAAACTTGTCGTGGCTTTCTTCTACTCTCTTCTCTACTTTCTCTTTCTCTCTTTTTTCTCTTTCTACTTTCTTCTACTCTTTCTGACTACTCGAATGCATTAGCTGTTAGTTTTCTTAAAATTATTAAATAAATATTAACTAAACCTTTTAGAAGGAACTTAAACATAACTGGCTGAATGTGGGTATACTACTGGTACACCTCTGCCTAAACCTTTCGGGGAAACAAGGCGTCATGTTATATCATTAAACTATTTCTTGATAAAATGTTCGTCTCGAGCTGCGTCTCCACTTGTAACAAACACGCAAACTACTCTCCCAACATAGAGACCAACATGTTACGCATCATCAGGCATAATATGTTGGTCACATTGTTTTGTTCATGTAGACGGAGATTTTAGCATTTCACTCAGAGAACCTCCAACCTAGTCCAAACAAAGCGGCGACGCGGTGATTGACGGTTCCGGACTCAGATCTTACTCTTACTATCGTGCTTTTGGCCGAGTCGTCATGTCGTAGGCAGCGATAACAGAGGCCAATAATTTCACCATGTGCAGCCCCTTTTAACGCCTGTAAATCGTATGTATCTGTTATTATTTCTTCTAAGACCTAGATAAGACATTCAACTTGGTGTAATTATCCAGAAATATCTTTAAACAGATCTGATCCGTTAGAACTGAACCGACTATCCACCAGATGTGATTATCCACTAGGTAAGATCACCAATCCGATAAGATATTCATCTTGGTTTAAGTATCCGCCAGAAGATTTTATCTGGTGGATAGTTAAATTATCCGTCAGATAAGATAATATTCAAACTATTTTGACAATCGGCCTGGTGCACAAGCTTACAAAAATATCCTTATTTATCGATGTATCAATAAAACTATAAACATTTGACAACTGTAATCGTAAGTTGCGTCCTAAAATGGATTACCTGGAAATCCCTTTTTGTTTTTTCGTAAATACCTGAAAAAACTAGACGTCTTTGGTAACAAAATATAAAATTTTCATCTCTCCCTTGCGAAAACCCCAAAAAGAGGATTCCAAGTTCGAATGAAAGTTCAGGCTCTTTAACCACACTATATCCATGTGGTGCCGGACGTAAAGAATAGCACCATCCTATTGCTTCCCTTGGGTGTCATAAAAGGCGAGTATGGGACTTACTAGAGAATGGGCAGCATCGTTCTCTATGCATTTTAACACCATACTGCAATCGCCACCACCGCCTGCCCAGCGTGGCGATTATGGCTAACTCCCCTTTGAAGGAGGCCTATGTCCAGCAGTGGACGTCTTTCGGCTGAAATGTTGATGATGATGAATCACACCAGCGTATGTTCTAAACACACACTAAAGGCTTCTACATACCAGCGCGACTTGTCGCGCGACGCGACACGGCACAAAGGCCCCGCGTGTTGCGGGACGAGCGGTGCCTTTGTGTCGCGTCGCGTCGCGCGACAAGTCGCCCCGGTATGTAGAAGCCTTAACGCGACATAATATATTATATATGGAGTTCACAGAAAACCCTTGTTGAATCCGACAGCTGATGGATTGGCTCAAACATGGTGATTGAGGTCCGTCGGAACAAATTTTGTAACTAGGTTGCAAAGTACAGGTTTTTAGTTTACAGCTTCGTCATCGGAAATAGGTATGTCCGGAAAAACGTGATTTGCTATGACAGTTTGGAATGGATAGCCGTGTGCCATACAAAATATAGCAGAAAAAAATGTTAAAAATACTTTAAAAAAAGTTAAACCAAGCCTGCAGTGTATTTTATCAAACCTTATCAAGAAATTTAATAATCACACACTGGGCTTCAGCTACTCTTGAGATAAAATCAAAATTTAATTTGATGAATTTAAATATCTTCATTATGTAAATCAAAGGCGAAATAAACTATATTTTCGAGAGCGCAAAAGTGATAAAACTATTAACAGGTGCTATGACTGACACGAATGGTTTAACACCACGAAAACTGTCCTTTTTTAGTTACATAGACTAGGTCCGTATTTATAGAACGTTACTCAGTACTCAAGAATTACTTAAGACTAGATTCAAGCCATTGGATTGGTTGAATTTAGTCTTAAGTAATGCTTGAGTACTGAGTAACGTTCTATAAATACGGGCCTTAATGTTTCAATTATTTCAAGCTTTCTCACAATTAGATAAGAACATGGCGAAAATGGGTTATTTTTCGTGCACGGAGCCTTAAGGGTTTATAATCAAAAACAAATATGTATTATCAAATGCAAACCATAAGCATAGCTTTCGCTATTGAAGTGGGCAGTTAATGAAGTCGGATAATATTTGCAATTAAAACACCATTTTACTTTACACGTTTACGCTCAGGCCCATAATCGTTGAGCTACTCTTGAACAGGGTGTAATTGAAATAACTGAAAATCCAGAAAGGGAACATCGTTTATTGAACTTACCCCGGTTTTCACTTAAAGTAGGTATAATCATAATTTGAGTAAAGTGTCAACGGATACACAACTATGTGAAACTTAATTTACTAGGTGAAGAACTGAGTAGAATGAAATTAAAATATTATACTACATAATATTATAGATACAGATTGTTATAATTCTTTAACAAGTAAAATTTTCAGGTCGCGTTGAATTATGTCGTTTTTATAAAAAAAACAATCTCACCAACTTGTACACATCTAATATCATAATATCACGCTTGTATTCTAAGGAGGGATAGGCAGATCTGGTGTTTAGTACATCTATATTTCAACAGTTATGATTTTTTCAGGCCCATGTAATTGGCTACGAGCATTTATGGCAAAAATACCTATAACACTTTGCTTGACCTTGTATCGAACCTCACGCCCAGCAGTCTCGCAAGGCTTGCGACCACTAGAAAAGAAAAAAAAAATTGATGACTTTTGTAAAATATCTACTTCACTTGACTTAAAAATGACTACCTATGCGTTTCAGCTTCAGAAATTTTAAGCATTTACTTCGGTAGAATATAATGTGTGGCCACTTGCAAAAACTTACATCTTTTCTAAGAATGTTTGTATAAAAGCGTCTTCGCGACGTTTAAGCGATGGCTCCGCCCGTGGTACGTGCGTCTTTTGCGACGCTACGCCCGTGCTTCGCGACGCTACGCCAGTGCTACGCGCCACTACGCCTGCAGTGCTACGCGTGACTTAGTTGCCACTACGCGCATACAACGCACAGCATCACTCGTCCTACGCGTCATTTACGAGCCGTTGATGCGCCACCTAAGAGTTTTCTACCGCACCACCTACACAGCTCCTATGCAGCGTCCGACTAACGCCGCCCTCTTGCTCCTTGTGAAGATATTCTTAAAAGGAGCTCTTAAATTCTTTATTTAATAATACCAACACAACGATCCTTGGTGCCACTCGGTTCTTTTCAGCTCAAATGGTCCCGGGGTAGACCGCTATTGAAATAATGAGTTTGCCTATGTAAAAAATGTTTCCATTTTTTCTTATGTGAGCGAATATAAGTCCTGTCTTTATTCGAACTTTAAAATTGTGACCAGATTCGTCATTCGTGTAACATAAGTTGGCAGCACACCCGTGCTTGTCCAATAAATGTATACAGGCGTGCAACAAAAACAACTCAATCAATCTGCTTAGTTTCGGCTACCAGTCTAACCGGATGCACCTGATTTTACATGAAGCGACTGCCTATCTGACCTCCATTACCCAGTTTCTGGGTAATACGATACCCCTTGATAAGACTGGTTGTCAAACTGTCGGGCTTCTGACGACCCGTAACGACGCTGGGACCAACGTCTTTACGTGCTTTCCAAGGTACGGAGGAGTCGCGGTACGTAAAGATGGTCACCAATCTACGGACCGACCTCCTCTGTATGTAACAAAAACAACTAGGTACTAAAATATTATTATGTAGGTATCTATAAATACAATATGTGGGAGGGTACAAATGTAAAACAAAACGCGGCTGATAAGTTTCAAAACAACCAATACTCTCTTCAAGTTGGTGTAGCGATGTTCTTCAATCCCATTTTCTCGTCTTTTATCCGCGCCGCCGCGCCGCACCGCTCGGCTTGCGACAACTTGCGAATCACAACGCCGCCTCCTCCTCCAATTTCCGACATTAATCTCCAGATCGTAAGGTTTGTTAAATCAAATAAGTTCTTGCTTTATAATTTAAGCATTCGCATTTACATTCGAACTAGATTCATCTCGCCGCCGTCTTCGGCCAAAAATTTTAATAACAAAATAACTTGCCAACTCCGTCTCGTCAAATATAATAGCAAAGTTGGAAGTAATAAGACAAAATTTTATGCATAACAACGGGAGCCCTTCGAGATGGGGTGGGCCGGGGGCGCGCGGGACAGGCACGAAGGAGGGTTAGCACTTGTCGGCCTGCCTAGACAGAAATGAAACGTCAAGCCTTATGAAGACGAACAACTTCGCCTTAACAAATATAAATCTCCTTTTCATCCTGCGTAGGTTTTTTGAGGCAGTTAAGGGTAATTTTAATTTATGGTTTGTAATTGTTTGCTGTTAACCTCGTCGGTAGAGTTCCTTCTGATAATGTTCTCGAGTGTTTTGTTAAGTTAATTATTTTGGGTTTTATAAGTAGTTATATCCGAGTAATTTATTGTGTATTACCAATGTTAAACATTTTAAGTCCTCCATATTTAACATAAGACGCTTTCTCTGGCTCGAAACTTTACAAACGATGTGGGGAATTATGTGTATCATCCGCCACTGGATGTGGCGCCATCTGCACCGCCATTTACATACGACAACAAAATATATTAAAATTCTGTCATCGCGATCCAAGATACAGTTGCGAGCCGTCATTGACACCGGGCGCGGGCGGTGATTAGCTGAGGGGGACTGGGGGGCACCATGGCGACAAGGAAAAAGGGCTACCCAGTAATAATTACTTTATATACCCCCTGTGAATAATTACCCCGGCCAGAGATCAATTAGACGGAAACCCCGAATTAAACCCCTCCTTAATGAGCCGGCAAATTTTTATTTCAGCTATATTCGAAATTTGATCGACCTAAAGCTCTATTATAAAGTTAACCATATGACAATACTTACACGTCGTTTAAACATCACTAAGTAGGTATAGATGCTCTCATACTAAATACATTGCTGAAATAATAATACGTTTCGTAATTGACTTAATTCCGGTGCCCCTTCAATTCAATAGGCTCGTTTATTTTCCTTTTTGCGTGTATCAGAAAAAAGTTTGTTTAATTACGGAGCTAGGATGATGATCCACGAAAAAATGCCGGTTTGTCATACTATCTCTCACAAGTCGTAAAACATTTTTTTCACTTCCTACTCAAAGCGTTGTAACGACTTAACATATGGTGAACTAAATTATGTTACCTACGTCTAAACGACAGCAAAATAAAAATGTCCAAACATTTGTATACATTAAATAAATTTATCATCCCGTTTCATTTATAGGAGCGTTGCAGTGAAAAGGAAGCTGCCGTGCGCACATGGGGAGCCGTCAAATCCCAAACGTATTATTTTTTCAATATCACCTCACACGCTCGCTAATACAAGATAACGAAATTCACGACAATCGGATGAATGTTCGCGCCGCGTGAAATCACGACTTTTGTGCGGAAAAAAGGCTGACATCGAACGTTACGAGTCCGCGTGGGACGAATGAACACGTGTATGTGGGCAGACGAGGGTACGGACATATGACGGTACCTGTCAAAATATGACGAGTCTTGTTCAACTACAGATGTAGTTATTGTCATCGCGCTAATCTAATTCGGTGTCGCGAACCGTGAAAGTGTTCGGCGCGCGATTAACACATTTTCGTAACGAATTATTGGGAGGCTGTCAATCGGTTTGCGTAAGCTGTGACAGGAGAGTGGCAGCAGCCGTGGGGTGCGAGCTTAGGGCCTGGCAGCCAGCACCGGCCGTGCGCTGTGCTGTGGCACTGCGTGTGCCTGTCGGATAGCTTTATCTAACAGCTTACTCTACACACTGCTTGCAATACACAGTGCAGCACTAGTCAAAAGAAACAAACAAAATCTGCCATAAAAATACAACCCATTAAACAAAAATAGTTACCTCTTAGTTCAAATAAGATAGACGAAAAGAAAAACAATGTTTTGATTCGTCGAGTACCATTATTTATTGAAATACACTTTACTACTAATGATTTGTTTTACAAAAACCGACTTCTATCACTTATGCTACGAGTTTTCAAAACTTGGTGACTTTTTCAAGGACCCAAAACTACAGATGTGTGAAGAAGCGTCTACATGATTAGTAAAAAAAAATTTTGTTCTCTGTTCACTTCAATTAAGATGAAACAACAAATCTGCTCCAAAAACACATTTGGTTTGAATGTTTCTTCCCCAATACATTTGTACAGATACGGCTACTTAGTAAAATTAGAGGGTAGGGGAGAAGTGTCACACAAAAGTTATTTAGATGTTTACGTGTGCATCGTTGCATTAAATAAGCAACGAATCCTTGCGGGGGGTGGCCGAGCTCGAACCTGGGACAATGATATCGCGACACCCGGCCCACCCCGGCGCACTAACATGATTAACTTTTATATTGGCAATCACAACCGTTGACGTTTCGGGGTTTTGTTCTCGACAAACGCCACTACAATGTGTTATATGATAGCTTTCACATCACAGCAAAAAGTTTATTATAGTACTTACACAGGAGTTTATAATTCGTTGATGAAAGCGTCTGTCCAAAGTTAGTTAATAACACGTGTACACATTCCTAGGTTTTTATTTTGTTTAATATGTCGACACTCGACAGGAACAGAAATAATAGTTAGGTACGTACTTTAGTTCTCAACAAAGTTTGCGAAATAGTTTGAATTCAGTCGGGCATTTACAGTTGTTAGGGTTGACGTGTCTTTTAATATTGATACAAATGTTTCGTGGAGGGTGCTCTGGCATCGCGACGATACTCTAATGCCGAGATAATGCCCGCCCGAGGAGTTAATTGCAAGCACAGCACCACACTCTGGTGTCAGGGGTTCCACACTCCCTTGAGACGCAGGCCCTCTCACGACGTTGTCACTCCCTCGCCGCTTCGAGGCTCGACCTCTTAATCATTCACTCCTAATGGAAACCCATCAGCGACGTCTATCTCGCTAAAATACGCATGCAATTTAAATGATCCAGTCGAAAAGGAAAACGGTGAAAAAAATAGCACGAGAATGTTTGCCGAATTGTGTCCGCAGTGAACAATAGCGAAGCCACCAACGCTGACGTTCAGCATCCCGCAGCGCGACTTATGAATAGAATAATGCGAGCCTACACAAAACCCGTGCGAGGAGAACATCATCAATCAATGTATTTAGAAATGTTTCATTAGTAAACATTAAGATGTTTGCTTACATGTCCGAATGTTGTCCGCCGTAATATGGTCGGATTCCGTGAAATAAGGGTCGGTGGTAAAATATTGTCAGTAAAGATGTATGGGATGACGCAGCGAGGTAAAATAAACGCATTGTAGGTACGCTGTTGCGTTGCAAGTTACCCACGCGGTAGGTGTCAAGGCCACTGCTGTGAATATAATACATCATTACAAACTCAGTTCAGTCATTCTCTTGGTATGTCTGCACAACTGGGAGGACTCTTTATGCCACCAACTGACCGAAGCTCGGACAACTTATTGTCCGAGCTTTGGTCAGTTATTTGGACATCTTAATGTCAGTAAAAGTAAGATATCAACCTTGAATTGGGCCACTATATTTTTCCCATAAAGGAAGGGAGCACAAACCCACTTTCAAAAGTCAATCATAATTTATAGAGAATTATTTCGTTGTTTATGTTAAGGCACATAAAACGCCTACCTGCCCTTGTTTTCATTGTTTGTAAACACCTCTTACCAACCCAAAACAATTTAGGCTTTTTCAAAATTGACATATAAAGGTATTTTGTGTTTCACCAACTTTGGGAATCGCCAATTTATTTATGAGATATAGTTTGGGATATTTCTAGAAGAGCAGCGTCAGCGGCTGTTACCTCCACTCAGTTATGAGATTCGTAAATCAGCATTGATCAGTCTTGCAGAAACCGGTGCATGGCAACAACCTGATCTGGGAATTTGCTGTTAAATCTAATAACTACTGATATGTTGAGCCCGGATAAAAACAAAATATAACAGATTTGTTGATATGTGTTAAAAATCAATTTAATTGATTAGTTTTGGCCTAAAAACTGTCACCTAAAAATACAACATTCAAATTAAAACATAATTTAACTTTTGTAACGCCTTTCACCCTGAATGTTGAACTTCATACACATAGGTACTGCAATCTTTCTTACTACTACTATAGCTTTATTTTATTTCAGTTCTTTGCTTTTCTACTATCCTAGCTGGATGTTAGGGCTGCACTGAACCGTATTTAAAACCTAACAAGTTAAATGAAGCTTTAAAATAACTGTAGAGGTAAAACTTGATCTTCATTGCGCTACAAATTATATTGAACGCGGGTTTTGAGAGTGACTCACGCGCACAACGCCTTGTAGAAAAAGAGAAGTGGCTCCTACAACGTTTCAATGTTGCCATAAACGCTAGCGCAGGCGCTTCACGACACACAACTTTTGTGTATATTTTTTTGAGCAATAACATGATTACAAGTAACTTACAATATAATTTTGATTGATAGTTTTATCAGTAGTAGGTACGTATTTGTTTTTGTTGTGATTTTGTTACCTGCGTTATTTAGATAAACTCTACGTATAGATAAATGAGGGCATAATATTACTTACCTTCTCTTCTGTTTTTACCGAAAAAATATACCCGAAGTTTAAAAAAAAATGCTTTGTTCTTTATCTTCCTTTGGCAGTTAGTAGGTAGGCAGCCACTGAAAACGTCTCATCTTCCACGGTTTAGATGCGGCGAAACTTTTCTACTCTAAGCTATCAGCTTAAGCTTCTGTGATCACAGATTAAAAATTACTATAAAGGAAGTCGTAAAGAAAGATTATTTGAACTATATAATTAAGGCCGAGATTTCTGAAAATGGTCAAAAATGTGGTTTTTTAAAGCAGTGTATATTTTAAACCAAAAATATTTTTTCCAAACAACCGTATGATATTTTTAAGTCTTTTGTGCATACGGTGATGGAACTCAAAACATAATTATACATAATCTAATACATAAAAAAATCTTCAAAGACAACTCTTAACTATTTTTAAAAACAGTATCCTTTCGTTAACAGTTATAGTTATAATAAAAAGTATACCATAACATTGAAAATGCCAAACTGCCTCTGGTGATGGATTATTTTTTATTAATTATTTAATATCTAATTTTATACGATTTTATTTGCATTTTTACGCCATACGATGTGTCATCGCGCAACTCTTTCTTTTGTATGCAATCTTACAGTGACAGCGGTTTACCTGTTGTCGGCGTCTTAAGTAGGTGAGCAAATTTAAATAAATTCATTTAATTTCATACTGTTAACGTCTCTCTCTCGCCCCATTTCTTCCCGTGGGTGTCGTAAAAGGCGACTAAGGGACTTTCTAGACAATGGGCAGCATCGTTCTCTATGCATTATAATACCATTCTGCGATCGCCAACCCGCCTGCCAAGCGTGGCGATTATGGCAAAGCCCCCCTTTGTGGGAGGCCTATGTCCAGCAGTGAACGTCTTTCGGCTGAAATGATGAACGTCTCTAGGTACCTAGGTAGTAGTTACCATCTCAACTGTTCATGGACCTCCGCATGACTAAGTGGTGATTATGCCTGAAATAATCTGCAGTTAGACTATGAAGCTAAAGTAAGGCAATATTAAATATGTGCACGATTGTGTACTAGTACAATACTGGAAATATGGAAAGCATAACTTCGTATCTTGATGAAAAGGGGAGGGTGAATCGTTGTATACTGTAGTTAAGAATATTCCTTAAACAACGTAAACAATTAACTAAAATAAGGACAACACTTTATTAATAAAACTAAATGGTATCTGTGGTTGACTGTGTGGTGCCGGACGTAAAGAATAGCACTCCCCTATTTCTTCCCGTGGGTGTCGTAAAAGGCGACTAAGGGACTTACTAGAGAATGGGCAGCAGCGCTGTCTCTGTGCATTTTAACACCATACTGCGAACGCCAACCCTGCCAAGCGTGGCGATTATGGCAAGCCCCTCCCTTTGGGGGAGGCCTATGTCCAGCAGTGGATGTATTTCGGCTGAAATGGTGATATTGATGATGATCTGTGGTCAAAGTACATAGTTTGTTCGACATTTTGTTGTGATGCCAATTATTTTTCGCATAAAAACGAGTGAAATGCGGGCTATTATACCTAGTGAACGGCTTTGGTTGTTCGTAAAATATCACTTCATTACGAAGAACCTATTCAACCATAACACTTAACAGCTCATAGTTATGTTCTTCTTAGATGCGTAGAATTAGAGATAGATAGAGAGGGGGGCTGATAGAGTGTGTAGCTAGTTAGATCCAAGTAACTTCAATACAAAATGATGCAACTCTCTTTCTAGAGCACTTTAAAGTAAAAATAACGTGCCTAAACTAAATAATATCACAAAAACGCTATAAAAGCATTAGACCATGTTAATGCTCATATCTTCTCCATAAGAGAAAAGAACATAGCCTCGCAGTAAAATACAGACAGGTACTGTGGTTCCATATTCCAGAATTGAATTGGTAGTTTGTGTAATTCAGACAAGTATTGCTTTCAATAATAGCTGGAACTACAAATGGTATTTTCGGGACTCTATTGTACATTGTGTGGGAAAGATTTGCAATTTCGCGTTGAATATTTTTTTAATTGGGTGTCATTTGGATAATATATACCAGTCAATTAACATTTGACTGATAAACACTGCTTCGAGGTACCCAATCAGACAACCGCTCACTGTTGTTATAACTACTACTGTGCCTTTCTGGAAAGCATAAATAGATTCACTTCTAGGTCTTGAGAAACATTTTAGACCAATTAAACTATGCATACTTTAAGAATATCATTATGTTTTATAAACCAATAGTGAATATAATATGCGGTGTTATGTTTAGTGAGCATCTATACCGAGAGCGTCTCAGATATGATCGATGACTGTTGAAGTCAAGGACACCCACCCATGCGTCCCCATAAAGACGTAAAAGTTTCACTGGAAGTGTTTATTCCAACAATGGTAGATATTCTTGTTTGCGAGTGTTTATCTTAATTAAATATTTACTTATTTTATTTTTATTGTTTTCAAATGGAGCAACAAACAGCTACCATATAAATCATAAATAAAGTAAATACTTACACAAAACTTATAGACCATTTAATTGTTTAACCCCAAAACCCCACAACGGTGTTCACAGACTAGTTAAAAAATCAAAAAGAGTATGCGCTTAAGCTCAACACACACAAAACGCGGGTGCGGGTCAGGAGCGGGACGGGCGCGGTTTAGGGCGGCAGTACGGCGATTGAATTCTCTGTATTTATATGAACGACACCACACAGAACGCGTGCGCGGGTCAGGCGCGGAGCGGGTCGGCGGCGGGAGCAAAATACAGAGAATTCAACCGCCGTACTGCCGTCTTGAACCGCGCCCGTCCCGCACCCGCGTTCTGTGTGTTTTGAGCTTTATGATTATTTCCATTTTTTTAACTTGTACTGTCCTGAAAAATCACATAAAATCATGATGCTTAGAAGACCTAGAAGCGTTTGACTGCGTTGACCACAATACATTGATCTGTAAATTACACTACTACGGAGTTCGTGGACTAGCTGCTGATCTTGTTCTTTCCTATCTATCAAACAGGCAGCAAAAAGTAAACGTTAACGGGGTGACGTCCTCGGGATCTTTTGTAAAGATGGGCGTGCCTCAAGGTTCAATTCTTGGCCCTTTCCTATTTCTAGTTTATATAAATGATCTTCCTTACATGATGGCTAACTTATCGGATATAATTCTATTCGCTGATGACACTTCTCTTATTTTTAAAATAGATAGAAAAGATTCGGATGCCTTACACGTCAACGATAGTCCAGCTGTTCTTTCGAAATGGTTCGCAGCTAATAATCTTTTACTTAATGCCAACAAAAGAAAATGTCTTAAGTTTTCATTACCAAATGTACCATAAGTGGGTCTAAATTTAAAACTTGATGGCAAGAAACTAGATGCTATTACGGAAACTGTATTTCTAGGAATTACTCTAGATTCCAAATTGCAATAGGATGTCCATATTAGAGCTCTTTCAGGTAGATTAAGTTCAGCTGCATATACAGTAAGAAAAATAAGGCAGTTGACAGATATAGCCACAGCTAGGTGTATACTTTGCTTATTTCCACAGTATTATGTCTTATGGCGTAAAACAAGCAAGTCATTTCCTATAAACAGTATCCGCTTTTATAACAAGTTACCAAAGTCGGTTATAGAACTTAGCGATGGAAAGTTCAAAACCCACATCAAACGTATCTAATTCAAAAATCATATTATAAGATTGAAGACTACGTTGAAGACAAGGAAGTTTGGCATTAATTCCTTCTGC
Source organism: Tiliacea aurago (assembly GCA_948098905.1). Taxonomy (NCBI): domain Eukaryota; kingdom Metazoa; phylum Arthropoda; class Insecta; order Lepidoptera; family Noctuidae; genus Tiliacea; species Tiliacea aurago. Next base: position 23,517,430 of record OX402576.1, read on the forward strand.
ACATGTGGCTTACCTGGAAAAAATATGTAAATGTCTATTAAAAAATAAATAACATAAACATCGCAACTTGGGAAAGTTGCGATGTTTATGTTATTTATTTTTTACATACTTCCTTGACATAATCGATGTTTTTTTTTTAACAATTTTAATTTCAACAAGGTTCTAACTTTTATTATTTTAATCATATTTTATCAGGTTTATTTGTTAATGTGAGGACGTTGTAGGCTTAATAGACTGTAGACCATTTTCTATTTTGTTAAGTACCTGGTTCTTTTGACGGGCCTACGCTGTCCTCTCATACTTAAAAACACTGTAATTTAAAAACATTGTAAAAAAAAAGATTTTTAAAGAATAAACGTGGAGTTTCTTGCCGGCTCTTCTCCATAGGAAACGACCAATTGGAACCGTGCACCTAGCTTCTGACGTTTCATAAGTGCCCATGTAGGCTTATGTGAAATAAAAATATTTTTGATTGATTGACTGATGATCCTCATGAATTAAACTCTGAAATCGAAATTCGACTATTTATTCAATATTACTTCAAAGAAACCTCCTAATCCAATTTTTTTTTAGCTTTTCTTCATAATTATGTGTTCTTAAGAAATAAAAGAATATTAAGTGGGAAGATATTCATATCTCCTGCAACGATAAATTATGTAGGGACTACATCAACCGATCTGCCAAAAGTGGAGATTCCGGTAAATATATTTTAAACTTGCAGCTTGAAAGGCTCATTTTCAGGAGCTAGAGAAATGATGATGGGATATATCCGCTAACCCGCACAGGGCCTGCGTGGTGGATTATGGTCCACCCCCTCTCACAGAGAGGAGGCCTGTGTCCCAGCTGTGGGAACATTATATGCTGATAATAGATATTACAAATATTCCATGATGAACTCATATTACACTGGATCGCAAAAATTCCGGGTCGCTAATAAAACCGTGATATGTCCATAAATTATATGTATACCTAGATCGCTAGAATAAATAATAATTATGTAGTAAGCAAGTTTCCAATGTTTGTTCTAAATCTCATTTCAGTTCAGGTTTCATTTGTACAAGTACAGATTAAAAAAAAAATCTGCATTTTGAAGAAAAAAAAAAAATTAGGAAAAGAATATTTTTTCTGCCTTTGTTTCAAACCGAGCTGTCATTATAAATGGTTCCTTGGATTGATCAGAGTATTCAGTGCAATATCATGTCGTTAAAACCTGAATGAAGAATGTACACGGATTATTACCATGGTACAAGAAGGAAGAAGTCAGCGTAGCACTGCTAGAACAGTAGGAGTATCTTTATCAACGGTCCAAAGAGTACTCCAGCGATTTCAAGAGACCGGCATGAACATCAGGAGACCAGGGAATGGCAGCCCAAGGTGCACAACTACACGAGACGACCGATTCTTCGTTCAGGTCCCAAACTGTCTTCAAGAAATTAACCACAACAATGTGAGCTCTGATACGATTCGTCTTCGTGAAACTGATATAAAGCCTTATAGACCAGCAAACGGCCCCAAACTGCTTAGAGAACATCGAGTTGCCAGGTTACGGTTTGCTCGAGAACACACAACACATGGACATGGACAGATGAAGATTGGTCCAAGGTTATGTTTTCCGATGAGTCCAGATTTGTTTATTTACGCACGACGGGACACGAAGACTATTTAGACGACCAGGAGAACGGTATCATCAAGCGTGTTTCGAAGAAAAGGTGACATTCGATGGAGGATCAATAATGTTTTGGGCTGGGATATCTTCAGAGGATCGCACGGAGTTAGTTATCATAGAAAACGGTTCTCTGACTGCTGTCAGATACATAGAAGAGGTTTTAAATGAGCATTTCTTAGTGAATATGAGTGCAAATTCGATTTCATGCACGGTAATGCGCGACCACATACTGCTCGTTTGGTCAATATGTATATTCAAGACGCGCGCGTCGCGTTCGCGTCGTCGGTCGGATTACCAGCATGGAGTGGCCAGCTCGCAGCCCAGACTTAAATCCCTATTCCCCGAATTGCAGGGATAAACGTAAAGTAGCCAAGCTAAAATGAACTCTTTAATACTTGCAATAATGATCATAATTGTTTTTTTATATTCAAGTAATAAAAAAAATTGAAATTCAAATATCTCGAAAACGGTGCGCCCTAGGCATTTAACCCCCCCCCCCCTTACTAACACCCCCCGTGCAAGCATCATTCCAACATGAATTTAAGTTAAAATAAAAAAATAAAAAATGCGCTAAGGTAGCCCGCGAAATTCAAATTTTATTACGTTTTTTGCAATTTGCAGGTCAGTAACAGGTTGTATTGCACAAATATGGCTCTACAGAATTATATCTTAATCCAGTAACTTATTTAGAAGTAAAAAACAAAGAAGTTTTAATATAACCCTAATTACACATGTTGTTTTTTAAAGTGATGTTGGTTGTAATGGAACGCACGGGAGGGCGAAGTAGAGAAACCCACTTATTGTTTTCGTTATATAGATAGCCTTTATCAATGATTGTGAGACGCCATCCGAGCATTGATATAATTATACTGTCTATCATCAATAGCGATCTGTCTTTAACTGAAAATAAGTTATTGGGTTCGGCCGTTAATGAATTGATACGGGCTCGTGGAGGTAATAAAAAATATTAAATTGACAAAAAATCTTCAATTTTTTAAGATTTACAGCGAAGTGTATTTTTGCTGTCATAAGTTAGAAGCAAAACTTTCTTATTTTTTTGTATTTAAATAAAGTTATATATTGTACAAAACGTGTTACATTTTTTTTTATATATAATATATTAATCAGTCATCTACAATATACTATAGTTTCGCAAATAAGTCTTATGTATTTAAGAAACTGTCACGCATTTATTAGCGACCCGGAATTTTTGCGATCCAGTGTATTAATATGCTTTTTGGTGAAGCATCTACAGAATAACAATTACAATGTCAAACATGATTCGATGTCATCATTTACGTATGCAGTTATCAGTTTCATTACATACAATGATAACTTCTTTATGATAGCCTATGGCACATATTTAATTAGAAAATAACTTATTACAGACTAGTGTCAATAAGAAGTTTTTATTACTTAAACTAATTATTATGTACAGCTAAGTTTCTACGACTAACAAGAAACCAACCAACCGAGAAATGGGGAGTGCGAGAAACTCGAAGGTTTCTGAATGGTTTTTTTTCCGACTATTTATATCTATTTAAGAGTCCGAAACTGTAACAGGTGTTTTTCTTTTCCTGTATACAGACGATATTTAATCATATTTTGCTCAGCATCATCCTCCTCGTTTGCCGTATCTTTTAGTTAAGTATCCTTGTTCAGCGTACGGCGTGCTTAATGAAATACACATATCGATACATCATTGATCGTGGCGCGATAGCGATGCCCACGTCATGTTTACCAGATCTGACATGAACGCCCCGTGTAGTTTCAACTCTCATTACCGGAATTAATGATGATTGTCATGTGGACCTTTACATTGGTTTCTCTAGCTTTAAAATTGTAAAATCGATAGAACAACTAGGGAACATTGCTAGGACTGTATACACCTTATAGGTGTAGGAATAGGTAAGCTTTTGCTCTTCATTAGCAACGATTGAGATTAGTGTAATTCCACATTCAAGGATCGATTTGGCGGCGTCAAAGTTTTGTGTTACTAACATTACTTTAGGCAGCATTAGATAAAAACCAGCCAAGTGCGAGTCGGACTCGCGCACGAATGGTTCCGTACCATTATCTATAAAACGGCAAAAATCACGTTTGTTGTATGGGAGCCCCCTTAAATGTTTATTCTATTCTGTGTTTAGTAGTTGTTGTTATAGCGGCAACAGAAATACATCATCTGTGAAAATTTCAACTGTCTAACTATCACGGTTCATGAGATACAGCCTGGTGATAGACGGACGGACAGCGGAGCCTTAGTAATAGGGTTCCTGTTTTACCCTTTGGGTACGGAACCCTAAAAAGGAAAACAAAAGTGTCTACGAAACAGCATAACTAACACCGAAATAAAATTTGAAGTCATTCCTAATCTCGCACGCCCATCAAGTTACATTTTCTGATGTTTAACAATGTTGTTGGAAGACAATATTAAGTCTAGAATTCAAAATATTGTTTTTTAATATGACTCTTAAAGACAGTATTTAGAATCCTTTCAATTATTGTACATAAAGTTCGATAGTATAAGTAGTAGGTACGTATTGGAGATGGAGATATTTGGCATTATTCGATATGTTCGAATATTATTTTTGGATTAATGTTGTAAAATTCGTTCAAACCAATAAAATACTACCCCCTTCAATACCTTTTTTTTTGTAACCTGAATCGAAGCGATACTTAGATTTATATTTATATATAATAATACCAGACTATTACTGCACCACTGCATGCCAGGAATCTTCTTAAACAGAGAACGTACGATCATTGATCACCAGTATCACCACGCTTGCTCAAGACGGGTTGACGAATTTTCCATCACCGATATCAGTAATATCTATAGGAGCTCTAAAAATACCTACAATTAAGAAGAAAGTCCTCATCCAAAGTATATCTAGTAGGTAATTACGCATTTTATTCCTAATAAAGGACCAAAAATAATATTGAATATCAAAGCAACAATCACAGTAGCACGAAAAGAAAATTATAGGTAGTAATTGTAAACAAAAATAGTTTTTTACGATTCGTGCCGAGAAACAGCCATAAAAAAATGTTCGGTGGTAGCAATAATAACTTCATTCATTCATCCTTTGTCGATCTCCATCGGAACACAAAAAAGGGTTTTACAATCGAAATCAATTTAAAATTAATAAAACCGTTCAGTGCGACCGCAACGCTCAATCGTCTGGTGCTTATGTATATCAAAACATTTAAAAAGAACAAACACTCGTTATGGTGTTTATTATTTCTCGTAATATTGTGTTCCAAATGACTTTTAATAATACCCTTTTAAAAGAATAGCCCGGCCCTTTCACTGTTATAATAATATATGTTACGATTATTATTGTTGTGCCTAACGAAGGCAATAAATTGTCATGTACCTTGCGTACCTATTTTATTTACATTTATTTATTTAATTGAGTGCTTATTGCGCAAAAGGCTTATACACTAAACTAAGCTATATGGCACATTAGTGTGTTTTATTAAAACAAATACCTATACATAGGCATTCGATCCCTCATAAATCTAAGGAAATAAAACCTGTTGTGTTGTTTTTTTTTCACACATCCGGCTCGAGAAACCATATAAAGGAGCCTTGCTCCGCTAGAGCTAGGACCCACGGTCAAAATAATCGAATATTAATAATTTTTAAAGATTACAAAATCCAACTCTGACTTGACAAAGTTCTTTTATGGGAGCTTCACGCGTCGTCATAATTCGATACCAAATATTTAACCAATAAAGCTTAATACGTACGCATTCCAGAAATTAAAGAGATATATTTAAAGAAATACCACATAATGATTATGACACACTTATATTCATTAATCTTGGGATAAACTATAATTTATAATGACTCACAAGCGGAGCATTAATAAATTTCGACGAGAGTATTGAAAACTCCGGAGTTATGATAAATAAATAACAACATGATATCGTGGAACAAACAAACAAACACAGGTCACCTCCCGGAGCTCCGAGCGCGTGCCCCGGATTAGCTGTATTTTCATATCAAAGGGCTCGCTCAGTTTTATGAATTGCTCCTATTTGGGCCTCGACGTAATGTCTTTCTTTATACGAGGGACGTGGCGCGTGGGAGAATTTAATTTGTTGCACTTTTAGTTTAATCGCATTAGAGGGTATTCATATCTTTATTTTATCGAATCAACCACTCCTTATCGTTGGTTTGCATATGCGTTGAGTGACACTGTAATTTAATATTCTGTGAAATATGAGGATGCGATTGTACATCCCGCAGAGTGAAAAGGGAACAAAAACAAATATACATTGAACATACAATAACAATAATGTTGAGACGACTCCTAGGTCATTGCAAATATAATAAACTAGTTTCAGCCCGCGACTTCATGCTCCCCCGACCCACTGCGTTGCATTGCATCGCCTGCCCGCGCTATTACTTCGTTTTCGCTTAACGTTCTTTCTGACCTTTTTTAATTTTGCTCTGCTGCTAAGGGTCGTAGCGTGATGTTAAATAACCCCTACATATAAACTTACAAAGAAACAAATATTACCTCTTTATTAGTATAGATATATATTTTTTCAACTACTTTTTAAAAGCTGCTCATTTTTCTTCAATATTATGTAGGTTTACTTTCTTAAGTTGTGTACCAACTAAAACTTTCAACACAGGAAGTTGTGTGTCAACCATGAGCTATCGGACGTAGGGAACTATTCTTCGACATGTGGTCGTAGGGAAGGAGCCGCGTTCATGACGTCATTATTCCGGGATTCGCAAATGGATCACAAGGTGAATCCGCGGACCACCGGACTCGGTATTGTCAGATTTGTCCCCATTTCCATGAATTGTGTTTATTCAACATTGGTCCGTTTCTGGGTTTGTTTTGTATGTTTTTTTACTTATGCACATGATTTATCCCCGCCCATTAGGTCACGGTGAGTAATGCAGGCAAGTCGGGCCCGCACCCCGGGGCGTCCGATCCGTCCGCGTAGATAGCGACTACACGTGTTGTCAACTTGTATGTTTTCATCCAAATACCGTATATTTGATAAATTTAACATTCTATATTAGTATGATATCTCGATAATGACGCCGTTTTATACAGAAGTGTCAGCTAATAAAGTTCTCCGGTTTCGGTCGCTCGCCGAATGTAGGTGTTTTACAACTTGTTTGCACGCATGTTATGACACTGTCTATATTTTACAACATAGTTCTAATTTAAGTAGGTAATATTTACAAAAGTAGGCAATATTAATTATAGTTACTTATATGAAACAGTGTTATGTCTACCAAATTGTTGCCCATGTTAGAGTCGACTTGCGCAATATTTAGGCGACTTTTCGCAGTTTTAGATGATTTCTTTGCTATTAATTGAGATTTACGGCTCAACTGAAGTAAAAAAAAAAATATTGTTATTATTTGGTTTTAGAAAAACTAGTATCGTAATCGAAATCATTCATCAGTCTTGACAATTCTCCACCCTCACCTACCACAGAGATATCGGGTGTCTATTTACACATGCAATCACTGCTCGCTTATAAGCTGCAAAAGAGCACAGTCATCAGGTGTTATGGACATTCATAAACAAGTTGAACAAATCAACAAATATTATAAACAAAGGCCACTTGTCACCCGACGTAAGCGTTTTTGTTCCTCGTGCATTTTTATAACAAGCGTTTTTGTAGTGAGGCGATGTAGGAAGGAAGCCGCGGCGGGGGGTCCCGGCCCGGCCTCCCGGGGCACCACTACACAAAACATTTCGTGATCCATAAAGACAAAAGGAAAATTAAAATCTGTAAAACTCACGGGACGGACCTCGCGTTCTTGTACCTTACACTGACATCCAGCTACACTCCAAATTATTTCGGTAATTGAATCTTGTTCGCAAGTTACGCAAATTTGAATAGTATAGAAATGGCAAGCTTCTATTTTAGTGTATATTATTATAATTTTGAGGGTATTAGCAATGTAACACGTTAAGTAGGTTGTATCTTAATGACCGGTATTATAATTATTATCTTCACCACCTCCGGTTGAGTTTTTTTTTAATATATTTATTTGGGAAAAAAAAGGTTATAATCACGAAGCCATTATGCCAGCCTCGTAGTTTTACAAAACGAATAGAAATTCCGTAATAACTAAGATCTTAACTTAATTAATTTAACGATCAAGTAATACGAGTAACTTAATAGCTAATTTGGATGTAGGTTTGGACAAGATCAAATTACACTTGCCAACATCCCTTAAACTAAGTCCCGCTTCTGATTCAAAATCTCTCCGTTCAGCCCCAACCCGAGCACACTCCACCAAAGCATGGTAGGTGTTCTCCCGCTCCCACTTCCCACTTCTGCAAATAACACAGTTTGGGGTGTCAACTACCTTCATAAGATGCCCGAACGCATTCAATAGAATGTGCCCGCAGACGCATGCTTGTTACTAACAGTCCAGAGAACTAAGGAATCCTTGTTGAAACATGAAACATTTCATGGAAGTAATATTTTTGACTTGTTCATTTATGTAGATTTCACGTCCTGCCACTTAAATAGACCCTTTCGTACAAAGCTTTTTCAAACTTAAGTGAGCTAACCTAATAAGAAAAGAAAAGTAACCTAATAAGATATCAAATTGCAATTAACATTTAATTCCTAAATATATATTTCACCAATGTACCTATCATAACAACAATTTCAGAAGAGCGTTTCATGTAAGCACTGGCCAAAAATGAACAAATATGGGGCCAAAAATAAAAAAAGGATCAGTCCAAGCAACAATTTAGTTTAATTGCACAGTTTAGCACACCACTGTCTCACGAAGTAGTATCAAGAGCTCTCCAAACGTGTATATAATAATGTATTTACATATTATTATTCATGGAAACAAATGTCCTTTGAATGGTTTTTGGATTTGTTGACTTAATACAAAGTGCTTTTGCGAGAGGTGGTCGGTCTGTCGGCGACGTCGCATAATGGATGGTCCCGATGTTCGCATTTTGCGCAAATGTTTCTCTTATAATATCACAAAATATATCTCGGTGAGTGAAATCGATGCTTTTGTTGTCTCTCTCGTTGTATGCTCTAAGACCGTCTCGTGTCTGTTCGCTATGGGTTTTGTTAAGATTTTCATCTAAAGTAAGTATAGGTAATCCAGTAAATTTATTATGAAATGTGCTATATGTAATTCTAAGTTTTTTTAAAGCAGGAAAAAGCATGAACACTGCCTCTGCCTTGATTTTAATATTAACTGGAATTCAAGACTGTTTTAATTCATAAAAATATAAACTAAAAATTATTATCTGTTTTTTTTTCATCTCTTATTCTTGCGAATATCGCCAGTATCGCACATGATTTACAAGTAAGTCATAAGCAAAATGATTGCCAGCACAACACAAAATGCACGTAGTACCTTTAGTATCATAAAAACAACATCGGAGTTTATCTGTTTTTATGCAAATGTAGCATCATGTGGTGTACTGTGGTAGTGTGAGGAGGGCGAGAGGAGTGCGCCGAGTGGCCAGGCGACCTCCGGAAATCATTGGTGCTGTAATAAAGAGCTGCGCGAGAAAGCGCCCGCACGCTGTGTGATAGATGCCCACAAGCGAGCGACAAAAAAATAACAAAATCGACTTAGCAAACATGTTTAATAAAATGAATGACCCGCTCGTATATCTTCACCTGCTTAGTATGACATAAATTATAATAACATTATGTTGTACACGTTCAAGGAGTCCCAACAAATTCTTATTCACTAGAAAATAAGACGTATCACAAAAAATATTGTCCGAGTTATTAAGATGAGTTCGGAATAGAATAAAATGTTGGAATTTTTCTATGTCACCCCGCTGTTGAACAGAGTGCACTGTCTTTTTGTTGTTTATTGCTCACGTAACTAGCTTTGTATAAGCTTTGGGTAAACAGATTGAACCGTCACGTCAAGTATTCAATACATTTCCATAAACTTAGCAATTTCACATGATAAATAATAGTAAGATGACGCCTTTATTTTTGAGATACTAAAGTCAATTTTAATTTAGATACATTACTTATTTTATTATAAATTATACAAAAACTGTTTAATTTGCAAATGAGGTGATAAGAACATTATTTTATTAAAAGAACATTAATGTCCGACTAAACTGTGATACGATCGATACCCACTTAGTAAAATTTAACATTAGAGCATATACTCGTAGTTATGAATAGTCTTGTGATTTGTAGCACATTTTGTAAATGATCATGGCAGGAAAGTTTGGATTTAGGACTTGTAAGATATTGTATACAGTAACTGACTGCGATTTTTTTTAATAAAACCGAAGCTCCGACCGAAAACAGAGTTGTTCAGATTGTCGATAGCAGCTCAAACAAAGCCTTTACAAAATTGCCTCCCCCGCAGACTCCCTTAACGATCGCAAAAGCAGGCTGCACATAATTAGCGCTAAACAATATTTAGCGCCGATTAACTCCATAAACTCGCATTAAATTAGAAGGGCAGTAAAAATCAATTAGAGAGTCTATCCAAGTGATGTAACCGCACGCTTCCGAATTCCTCCTTTTATTAACAATTAGGTGGGTTTATGTGTGGAGTAGGTGCGGATTAGGCGAGTTTCGGACGACGTGCGTGTCTCCGCCGGACGGCAGGGGCTTAGCCTCGAGGGATGCCGCGACCCTTCAAGCCACGATGACAGCTGCCTTTGTCGTGTCCGAAGAGGAATTTTATACCGCGAAATTGACAGCCACGCTGTACCGTAACTCATCGATCGCGCAACGTGTTCCCAGGGATGTTTCGATGAACGCAATAAAGTATTTGTTCATGTTCTCGGCGCATGAGTGAAGCCAAGTCCGCAGTTCACGCGGCGGGGTCCGATTTATGTTGTTTTATATCGTCTTGTCCGCTTTTGTTAATGTGAAATCTAAATCAGCGTGTGTTTTTTGTAATATCATTTGCTTATTCAAATGTATTTCATCGGCGCTAATACCAGGCGTCGCTTTTAGTTATTCGCATCACCTAGTTTTATTCTTATTTTAGATTTCATAGATTTAAATTGTACCACAGAAATCTAATATTGTTTCATAATTATATTCATTTATTTATTTTAAATTTTATGCAACGAACATATAGTACACACGCCTTAGGCACTCTCTACAAGTCTACCTAGAGTGATGGACAGATAACGTGGCAGGTGCTAACCTATTGAATGGATGACAATTTAAATCTCAACACCTAAACCTCGAGTCGTTATGAATATAATCTGCATACGTACGTGGTACACCGTGGCACAATCACGCCTGAAGGTGAACTCATTTAAACTCCAAAGTTCCTCTCAATCGCGAATCCTCGACCGTCGTGTAGGAATGTCTCATTGATTTTCCTCTGGATTATGCGTCGACTGCGCCGTGAAAGTATTCCCAAGTTAGGTATTTGATTTCGATAGAAATATTAATGAAGTAAATCAGTCGTCTCTCGCTTTCTCAGGGTATATATTATATGCTTTGTTTCTTGGATTACTTTACTTGATTTATTTATAAGATTTATTTGTTTTTTGGTAAAATGTTTTTCGCCGAAGGCCTCTTTATCTGGTACTTACTTAGAATGTTTAATAAAAATAAGCAAATGTTAGTAGGTAGGTGTATGTCTAAAGCCTTGTCCCTGACATGGTTTATACGTTTGTCTTACTTATAGTCGTTAAGGACGGAGCAACTCCATTAAAGTTGATAGGTTACCTTTTAACTGATATGAGAAAATTATCCTTTTTAATCAGTTAAGTATCTGCAGTAAATTTAAGTAATATTATCTGGCTTATCTGTAACGGCATTAATATTAGTAAGGGTACTATATAGTGGCTCGGTGTAGGAAGGTACCGTGCGGCCGGCCAGCGCATCCGATACGAGACACAGGGAGCCGAGCGCAGACGAATTGCTGTAGATAAATTATTAAACGTAATGTTTTCAGTTATCTCCGATGTCGGGATGGTGGAATGCCGACGATCACATCTCGGACGCAGGGAGCGATCGATGCTACGATACGCGCTCGGCACACATCTGGTAGCCACTAGTTTGTTATCGGCGTGAACCGTCGGCCAAACCTATTTATCGAAGTCACAGAGATTTATTGATGGCTATTTTAGTTAATAACATGACGTCTAACACATTATGTCACAATAAATAATTAGATATATATCTTGGTCCGCACAAACAACCGTAATTTATTAATGTTTGTTTGATATCACTTGATTGCTTGCTCTGCAGAATAGTTTTGTACATGTAGATGATCATAAAATTAATTAATTGATAAAGCCCACTAAATTCAGACTTCTACATCAATAATGAACATCGCCAATAGTTAGGGAAAAGATTGCTGCAAGCAGTCAAATATGTTCGCGGGTCACTCAACCTCTGTTTTAACAAATTTCGGAATGTTGGAATCAAGATAACAATTTTAAACAAGCCAAACCACTCCGAGTCTCATAAATCGTTCATAAAAATCTGTTTAGATGCAATAAATAAAGCTGAAGGTCCGCACTGATCTCCATGCATATAGGGGCAGTATTACGCAATAGTTTGATTTATTGGTTTCGGCAAGGTGCACAAAATTCTAACGCCTCGCGCCCTCCTTGGGACGCGGCGTGATAGAATTTTGCCTCGGCAATTTTCTCATACATGCGAAAAACTATTCGGAGCGGCCCGCGGTGATAAATGTGAGGTTATGAATAAATTTGCCCCTTCGCAACCAAATCTGAAGTGATTAGATTCGACACTTTCAACGTGAGCAGGTGAACTGATGCCACCTGTGTTTTTTACATTGTTTACGGTTGTAATTGCGGATGTCATAATGAACACTCATAGCATTAAATCACAGACCGCACGTGAGGGCGTACCTATACGGTTTGTTTTTATTGCTCTCCAATTCCATTTGTACACCTAATAAATTTTACAAGCTTAAAAAAGCTAACTCGGGGCGCGTTCGCAATAAGAGCCATTCTCGGCGAACAATAGCAGAATAACATTCACGAAGCAGTAAACGACGTTGGAAATCTAAATATTTATTTGAATTACTGTGAGCGGGCGGCACGGGGCGCGGCTGACGGCCGCGCCGCCGACGCTAAGTTCCGACCGCGGACCGCAAACTGGACTACGTTGCACACTCGGGGTTATCCCAAGACGAGACTAAAATATTTATAAAGATACCAAACGTAAACGCGTTTGTGCGATAAAAGTTCTCTTTAAGGAATCGATATGCTGCGGGACGCCCGCAGAGGTTGCGGTGACAGACCTCCGCTGCGCTCCTCGCGGGAACATTATTGGGAACAATCATCATGATACAAGTTTCCTTGTTTGTTTTATGCAGTAACAACATTGATAATAGCTTAATAAAGATAGTTAATTCTTTTGTTCCACAAGTTTTCAAGCCATACCTACTATATTCAGGTATAGGTACCCAGGTGGGTTTTCGTTCATGTCATAAATGATAATAAATAATGATAATGATTTGATTCTGTAAGTTTCAAGATTTATTCATTACAAATACATTAAAATCATTATATACAATATATCACCCGACTAAATAATTACACTAGGTACTAACGAGATAAAAAAAGGATTAAGTAGGTTTGTTCAAACACTTTTACACGTCGATCATATTTTAAAAACTAGATGAGGTATAAAGATACTATGTTGAGATGCAAATCATGATACTTATCTAATAAAATCGGAAAAGAATAGGATGATAGGTACTTGAATTATCTATTTCCTAGATGTCCCATTTAGTGAGTTTGACATTGATCGCTTTTTAACCAACTTCAAAAAAATGAGGATTTTGTTATTAGGATTCCGTAGTAAACAAGGAACCCTTATAGTTTCGCCATGTCCGTCTGCCTGTCTGTCTGTCTGTCCATCCGTCCGTCCGTCCGGCTTAGCTCAGAGATGCTTACACTCAGTTGCAGAAAGCTCACCATTAACACTTCATTACATAAAGCAGCATTATCGCTAATGAATTCATTACTTTAATGAAGTTGCACAAACAAATTTTAGATAGCATTAGACATTTTTAATGCCACTTTAGTTAAAGAAGACTTTAAACAATATTGCCAGGAACAAATTACCATATTGAACGAAAAGAGTGAACATTTGCGTTCTGTTATTATCCGTACGTACAAGTACACCACAATTTTAGCATAAAATAAAGTAAATTTAGTTGATTTATGTGTATTCAGTGTACTCTGTGGTTTAATCTAGTTTAAATAATCTGGTTTAAGGGGATGCGCTAAGGTAGCCCGCGAAATTCAAATTTACCAACGTTTTTTGCAATTTTTATACTTCTGATTCATATTCTAATGATTATAATTCTGTAAAGCCTTAAGGGTTATGGCCACGAATCATAATTAGATCAACATACAACGTGTTACTGACCTGCAAATTACAAAAATCGTAATAAAATTTGAATTTCGCGGGCTACCTTAGCGCATCCCCCTTATTCTAATAATTTTAACATTTGTGCAGTCTAGAGCTTCTGCCACACGTGAAAATCCATCAATTTCATAAAAACCTTCTGCAACTCTACGTAGTTCTGTCCGGTCTGGCATTTTAATATAGAGGTGGCTTAATTTTGCTAGTTCACGGGATACTTTTTGTATAAACAAACTGACAAACAACCCGACCCAACCTGTTTCCGACAAACTGTTTAAATCACCCAATACTTGCTGGAAAGATCCAGTGGAGAAAAATCTCAAACATATTAAAAGCTGTGTGAGCTGTGTCAGGCCATTAATGGATTTTTTTCTTTGCGTCACTGGTTCTAAATCTTAATCAAGTAGGTTACAAATTTGAAGAACTGCCTCCTTGGAAATTCTATACCTTACACGAAACTCTTCTCCATCATGTTTTAAAAATAAATTCACTCGGTCTGGGATTCGACGGCGAGGTAAATCTACTAAATAAGAATCAGATAATGACGAAAGACTGGTTAAAGACATCTTTCAATTACAGAAATGCATTAAAGTACCGTAGAAAACACTAATGTTGCTCTTTAATGGATGCTTTTCGGCCCATTAAAATTAAAAAATCTGAAATGTCAAACTTAAAGTTCACCACCTGCTAATGGGCGCTAATGAAGTTACGTGCAACGTAAAAGTGTTTAAAATGGCCGGTTTCATTAGGTTTGACATTTCATTAGTTAAATTATAATGGAGCATTAAAATAAAATAAAAAATGGTTTTGTGCAATGATTTAATGCTACATTAGTGTTTAATGTAGTCTTTAAAATTTAAAGATCGTTTCTGCAACTGAGTGTTAGTCCTAGAAAGCTGTAATTTGGCATGGGTGTAGTATCTACATATTAATCACGCCGAGAAAGTCGTAAAATAAAACCATGAAAATCATTTTTTTTTAGGGTACCTCCCTTGCATGTAAAACGGGGATGATATTTTTGTTTCTCGTCTTATACATGGTGTGGGGTATCGTTGGATAGACCGTTTAAAAATATTGTGGGTCTGTGACAGACATTTTTCAACTCTGAAATCCGTTTGCGCAATATTAAGCTTTAAAGTGCTATTTTTCGTTAGAGTCAAGTGTCCCCTGCCCGCTAAATGGTTGGTTTTGGATATGTGAAAAAATTCATGGCAGTAGTATATATAACGAAATTAAAAGGAAAACTATTATAGCTAAGGGTTTACAAGTTAACGAGTAATAGTCGACCAACGTAAATTTGCAGTTGAAGAATTGACCGTAACGTATATCGATGTATGGGAGAGCATGTTTATTAACTACAATGTTAAGTTTATTTTTGGGATAAATTTATCCTTATTACGGAACCCATCATTGTGCGTGGTACAACACGCACTTGCCCGGTTTTTTTCATATTTGTTCACTGATTTCTTCGTCGATTTACGTGATTCTTTTATTATTCGATAGAGGAAGCTTGTGATGTAGTCGCATATAAATTTTATAAACTTTCCTCAGGCAGTTTTTGTGTTAAGCTTCAATAATTTCTCCACTTGGTTTAAATACTGTTGATGTTATTATAAACTTGCTGTCACTGTTACTTACATGGTAAGTAGTGGCATACTTACGAATATGTGTGGGTTCGATTTTCGTAAGGTTGTTCCTTCGTAACAAAAAAAAATAAAATTGCAAAGAAAGAAAACCTCATTTTAAAATAAACAAAGCACTCAATCCATTCAGCCAATTTGCTGTTCCCAAAGTAAACTCTTGACAAGCCTGTTCACTTTGATCGATGCGTCTATTATAATTAATATTAGAATCGTATTTAAGTAACGAAACGGAGGAACGCGGTCGGTTCTATACTTTAGGCTGCTAGGCCAGGTAGAGCGCTGTAGTACCAGGTGTGCCATCTGTCGCACAACGCTGGAAGCTCGTTTAACGTTCACTCGACTTCCTGGTTACGGTACTGTAGTTTGCATGAATTAAACCAACCGAGACTATTAGTTCGGGCGTAATCAATGGGATGTCAAAGATTTCGGAATCCCTGTGCTAGATTTTAGTAACAATATTGATAAATAATGATTTACGTGTCTTAAAAACTCCGATTGACCTGCAATAAAATTAATCTTGATATGGCTTTCTAGTGTAAACTCTTTTGTCTAGTGGCGCTACCCTTCGGTGTTTGTTTGCCCTATCGTCGCTATTGTCGTTCTTACACTTTAAATGTACTTTAAAAATGGACATTGCAGCACTTTCAGATTAAGTAGGTTTAACTCGTTTTGTAAATGATTCCTGAAAAATGGTGTACACATGCTGTTTATTCAAATGGCTGGTTATTATGCTGATTTATTTGAACTGAAATATAGGACCAACGTTAGTGTAGGTAATGTGAACCTAATTAATTAAAAGCGGGGGACAGCAAACAATTTTATTGCGGTAATCATCTGCAAGGCTCGATCTCTATAAAGGTACGTATAAAATATATTGGTATCACACGCGTACGATCTGATTGGTTCCATTAGTTATTAGCTGCTATTTGTGTTGTCAATGTTTATGACCGTTTTATTAGCGATGCTGGTTTTATTGCAGATTCAATTGTTATAGCAACGGATTTCATTAAGTAAAGCAATCGTTGCGTTTTGTTTGTTATTAAATGAGTACATTTTGTTGTCTAGCTATATTGTGCTGAATGTTATTTGCTTTATTGATTCGTTGTTGAAGTCACTAGTTGTAGTTATCGCTACGTCAACCTATTTTACACTAACCACTGCTAGGTTACCTTGGTGTCTTATTGATATTTTATGTTGCTAATTGTTTAAGTTTCTCACTGCAAAATAGTACATTACTGCAGCGGCCTGCAACACGGGCATTGATGGAAGAATGTGAAAATGTGGGCCGAAGCACTCATACGTGAGTGCATCAATGCCTGGTTGCGGCTAAGGCTTGTATAGTGCGTTTCTCAAATAATGCGCGGAAATTCAAACAAAGTAAATTATTTATAAATTCTTTAATGACAAACAACGATAATTTTTCACGCGCCAATGTGTTCATTTGTTTTTTTTCCAAATAAACAGCTTTCTATTTGCAAGCCAGCTCGAAATTGAAATAAAACCTTTTATAAGTTACCTCCTTGGCTGTCATGTTTCGGAGAAAAAGATCGTTCCATTTTTAAATTACACGATTGATATGAGTTTACTATTCGTATGTTATTTATTTGGCCGCTAAACCACGACACATATGGATTTTCATACAACTTTTAATGGCCGCTGCTCGCATGTATTTGGCCAGTACAGCAATTTCGATTTATCTCGAAAAAGGTTGTCAAAATAATGCTCGAATTTCCAAGCATGTTTGAGAAAAATTGGTTTCAGTTCTATTTTACTTACCTAGACGGGTTTAACACAATCACCACCATCAAGTATTTAAAAGATACAATCTCAAGGATACAAATTAATAACTCATCATCATACCTAATATTATTGGACTGCCTAGTTGGTCTAGTGGTGGCAAGCGCTACTGCTGAGCATGAGGTCCTGGGTTCGATTCCCAGGTTGGGCAGTGTTATTGGGATTTTCCATTAAGAATTTCTCAGCAGCAGCCAGGAGTTTGGATTTGTGCCCGGTTGATGGCAATAGGCTCGCTCCCTATTACATGGGACTTAAATATAACTGGTGAAATGTGGGTGTACTATAGGTACACCTCTGCCTAACCCTTCGGGGATTACAGGCGTGATGTTATGTCTTACTATTATTATCATGAAACGTTAAACAACAACGTTAACAACACAACTACGTCAGACAATCAATAACATTTGTCCTTATTCCCCTAGCCTGTGGCTTGCGTAGGCGATTGGTTAATGTTTATACCCAGCAACTTTAAAAATAATAATTGTGATCTAAATATAAGTAAATCAGCAGCTTCATTAAGGCCCGTATTTATAGAACGTTACTCAGTACTCAAGCATTACTTAAGACTAAATTCAACCAATCCAATGACTTGAATCTAGTCTTAAGTAATAGGTACTTGAGTACTGAGTAAAGTTCTATAAATACGGGCCTAAGTAGCGCCTCTCCTCGTATTATGTAAAAAAATATTTTTTTATTTTATTTATTTGAATGACATTATTTTGTATGATTTTTATATTTTATTTAATTTTAACGTTTGACTATTAGGTTATTGTGTTTGTATGATTTTATATAAATTTTGTAATTTAATTTAGGTCATGTAATAGACTTTGTCTTATAATAAATGAATAATTATTATTAAATAAGTAATTTAAACAACTCCAATATTGGGTACATACTTAACTCGTAAACAAACAGGGGTGACATATAGAATTACTTTTGAAAACTGTGGGGTACCTTCCTATTATTTTTATTTATTGGATCTTCTATTTTATAGATATCTACCTACCTTAGCATAATTTTATATTTCCAATCTCGGTCGTCTCGTTCACTATTTTAAGAGCAAAAAACCATAAAATAGGTATTCGTAGGTCTGTACTTATTTAAATAAATAATTTAAAAAAATATTATGTTTATAAAAGTTGTTAATTAATATAATCCTCGCTAAAGTGGAAATAGAAGCCATCATTTTATCTAAGAAAGTTAAAAAGGTTCGTTTTATTAGCTTTTAAGCATTGTTTAAGTGTTGAGAGTAAGGGAGCGACCCCTCGGAGTGTACCCTACGACTTTTAGCGGCTCATTATGGACTTTTTTCCCATTTTATTCGGAGGTATGTTCCTACGATGGAACCATTTGAGAGTCCAATTCTTTTAATTTAGTTCCGATTAAGTACTTAAGGAAAGGGTAGACTATCAATAGCTGCTTCCTCTGATTAAAGATTAATTGTGAGCAAATGGAAAAAGGTTTGGGCCGAGTTGAATTCTAATGAATCGATCCTGATAATATAATTTACTCAGTTTACGTTTTAAAATACTCAGGTAGGTAGCCTTTATCCCCTTGTGAATCTTTATTAGATGTGTCATTAACAACGGGTTTTTGGCACCAGAAATCTTGACTTTTGTAGTTTATG
Organism: Tiliacea aurago; assembly: GCA_948098905.1. Classification (NCBI taxonomy): domain Eukaryota; kingdom Metazoa; phylum Arthropoda; class Insecta; order Lepidoptera; family Noctuidae; genus Tiliacea; species Tiliacea aurago. The sequence goes on from OX402576.1 coordinate 23,536,538, forward strand.
TCTAATAAAATACAGTTGGTAGGGTATGTATTTTATAAAAGGCCAAATGTTGATTAAGAAACTAAATTATTCACAACATAGGTATTACCTATTATTACAGTTTTCATGCAATCATGCTACATTAATACCTATTACAAAAGGATTCAGGAAATTATCGTAAAAATAAAAATTACACCGTTGAAATAAAGATTTAATTACAATCGTTACATAATTTTACTCATAATAATAATAATTAATAGGTATATATTCTATAAATATCTATATAGAACATTTAATATTAAGCGAATGTATTCGATTTGGTCACATTGAAATTTTCTTCATCTGTTTTTACGTAAGATGAACTTCTATAATAACAAGCCTCAAAACTATTGCTTTAAATCTTGTGACCTGAGAAAAAATCGTTAACTTTTGTAAGAATGTGGGAAATTAAGTTTAATTATATGTAAAATGCTCAATACATTATCTTATATTACTGATCGATGTATGTACGCCTTCGTTAGGTATAATTTTTTTAGAAACATGTCTTAGATATTCACAGCTCCGATCAATTAACGCTACGCGCAGACGCGGCAGTAGATACTGTGCTTAAGTCGGCGGCGTGACGTATGGCTCAGTGCCTGCACTTAGCACTAATTATACAACAAAATATACATCAAATGTCAAATCCAATAGTCTACCTATTTGCATGTCTTGCATATCGATCGGCATCAATAAAAGTTTGAATTTAATATCCAGTAGCATATGCATTTTAATTCTTAAATTACCCACATGAGTATAATTTGATTTGAAAAAAAAATTGATCTCCAAAGAATATATGTAATTTAAACGTTGCTTCAGAAAAGTTACTGCGACCGTTTTAAAATAAACAATATTCAGAATATTTGTATGTACATGTATACTAATAATACTTTTAAACAATATTTATAAGTTTTATCATCGAAATATTTGTCGACAACATCGAACGTGGTGAAATCATACTAATTACTTTGTACACATCTCGACAAACTAAAAATAGAAAATCTACAAAACATTTTATATGTACAAGGACAACAACAATAACCAAATCGATGATTGTTTATCGACTTTTTATCTAGTTATTAACAAAATTAAACAATAGTTTGTGTAGTAGGGCGTGATACCAAACCTAACCACCTCTCATTGTCTACTCTCTCAATGTACAATTACACTTAAATCTAATCAAGTTAAGTCTGGCACCTGTACTAACGAATAACTTATTGCTCCACAAGTAATTTAAACCATAAACATAAGATTGGAAGAACTTAGCGAAAACATAAAGATTCCTTATTGATGTAGAACATTCCAGTCGTGGAATTGGTAATAAATTTACAATAATTCACTAAAACCAATTTAGGCTAGTTTAAATTTTATTACACATAATTGCGCTTTCCGTGTGTCTATAAATAATTTGGATATTATTTCCATAATATTCTTAAGTCTATAAAAATACTGAGCAACGTCGATTTCATACAATGATTCATTCGATAAGTACTTAGTGACAAGTGACAACCATAGACATAACCACCTCAAACAAAAAATAATTACTTAACGGAAAACTTTATACATCGTTATGATCTGTGCATATAGTTCAGGAGTTTAAAATTACACTATGTGATATACAAATAAATGTATGTACCAAATTATATAAATTTTACAAAGGGGTCTATAGACCTAGTTGTATATCCAGCCAGAGGCCATTTAACTAAGGTATAGTTGTGTCGTTGATCTAAATGTAGAACTGAAACACTGTGCCACTGTGATAATCTGACAGTCCCTAGGAGTTGACGGGTAGTGCAGCGACCCAGGTTTCACTTGCTTTACCTGCAACAAACGATAACAAGATTACATTCGAAGGTCCGTTTCTTGCATTGAATTAAATTCATTCAGAGGGTCTCATTCTTAACGGCCGCGTCATTTCGGTTTATTTTAAAACAATAAAAATATCCCTTAAAAAGAATCAATAGCGGTATTTAAATTAACAAAAAAAAAGGTCCATTTCGATAGCTGTCCCGATTCTATCGCGGCGTCGACGGTGCGAGCCCGCCGCCGCGTTCACACATATAAACCGAAAAAGAAAAAATCTAAACCAATCGAGATGAGGTGACGAAACGTTCAGTCTCATTATCTGAGAATTTATTAACGAATCGCTTGGACCGGAAAACCAAAATGTGAAAGAAATAAAAACTCGACCTCGGCCGCGGTCATCTAAAGTTTGTACGGCGTCAATGAAAAAAGAAGTCAAACAGGTTGTCCGAGCGACCTGCGACTGAATGAAACGGAGAAGGACCCGAGTCAGGATCGAGAGATAAGAGAAAAGATTAGGGCGTCGAAAAAAAGTAAAGCAGCTTTTAATGCGGAGGTAGTGTTGTGAATGAAGAGGATCCATTGAGATTCCGCGCCCACGCACACTCGCAGTACGCGCGTTATCGGCGCGCGCTGGACCGCCCGGCTGCCGTGCGCCGGCGCAGCCACCACCATGCACCCTCAACAACGAACAATAGTCATTGTACAACTGCATATTAAGTTTTTTGTATTGACAACGACCCTGTCGACCTATTTAAATTAGTCTTAGTGAATGTATAGTGCTGAGAACAAACATCACCACCGTTGACCGCATCGTGCCTCTTATCGTAATGTTGTTACGAGACAATGAATATTTGCAATTGAATTGCACTCGCAATTTAGTAGCATTATTATTTAGAAAAATAATAAGTTAAAACGATGTAGGAATGTCACACAATTTAAATCCGTTCTTTTTGGGCTATTTTAAAGGAATGCCGCGATAAGGAGTTATTTTCGCGTCAAAGAATTCGAGGGACAAAAAGGCGTGAAAACCAAAATAATACAAAAGGTTTATAGAAGTGAATTTGTGAGCGTTTCGCTAAAACAAAATTCTTGGCGTTGCCGTCCTGTGCGGCGACGGCGGTGACGCGATTTATTGTAATGAGACGCGGATGCCGCTACTTCTTCTTAGAAAATCTTTGATGACTCTAAGAAATATGTGACACGAGGAACTGTGGAACTGCCTTTGCACAACACTACTTAACCTATCAGTATTGTGTCCTTGTTAATGGAATTCGACCACAGATGCGTTCTGGTTACGATTAATCACTACCTATGATTCCTATTAATGATGTTCATCGTAATTTGAACAAGCTGATAAAATATTTCTAAGCGGCTTTGTGTTTCTGTTTGATTTTATTATCCACGTCACCAAAGAGTTTACATACTCGTAGAAAGAGCTAATTTAGGCAGGTCAGCAGTACGAGTGTAGGCGCAAGGAACGCGTCGCTTGACAATGACAAATGACACAAGATTGCAATCTCGCCGCCCTCGAGTCGCGCGTCGCCCTTCCGCCTCGACTCAACTCCATTGTTTTCAATTACCGACATGACACCCCGGCGCGAGCTTCGCTACTAAACCGCAACTGAGTTTATGGCCCTCCGATATCTCCACCACGATCGTCCATTACGTGCGCAGCTCTCATTTACATGTGCGCGTCGCGATTATACTCAAGCTCGTCAATCTGAATCAATCTGTAACTCACCGCTATTGGTGCGCGGTCCGCTTTCAGACGGCTGACACGAAACCGTTGGGGTGTTGGAGCGAGCTGGAATAGGAAACATTCACTCTTTTCACGTGACGTTAGCAATATCTGACAAACCTATACCGAAAACGTGTTCACGAGCGAGATGATTTGTGTGTTCCTATAATAAAGCAGTATAGATAGAAAGAGAGTTATAACAACCTTTTATAGAAAGGCTTGAAGGCCGCAGATCCCTCGTTGTGATGTGGTTGATTAGGCTGGTGACTGTTGGCAGCGTGGTGAGGGTTGTGGTAGGGATCGCGCTGAGGTGACTGCTGATGTCGAGGAAAGCAGTAGCCGGAGCCGCCGCCGCTGCCGAGTGGGTTGGCGACGCTGGGCACCTTCATGTTGGGAGGCGTCTGAGGTGGCGTGTCGGTCTGCACATCGGGAAACGACGCCGGGTGCACGCAGGGGTGTTGCCCGCCATACTGCCCGCCGGCGAAGCCACCGTACCGCCCATATGAGCCACTGGCTGGACTTGCAGCAGCTGTCGCCGGCAATACAAAACCATTGGAGCCACCATCGGAGGGCGCCGCTCGTTCCGGCGGACCGTAAGCATGCTGAGGCCATGGCTGAGCTGCTGGCGGTGGGGTTTTGCATGCCGCAGTGTCAGCTAAGGACCATATTTTCGGTTTGGAGGCGGGAATCGGCACGCCACAGTCAGATGAGCCTCGCTTCGTTTCTTCCTTTATTCCGTAGCCCAGCATTTGGTGGTGCATACCCTGCAGCATCTCGTCCCCCTTCCGCTCCTCATCTGTAAAGATAATAATATTCATCGATCATATTTTACGTCCGACTGGCAATAAACGCGTGAGCGCACGTTATTGCAATCAGATTAGTCGCAATAGCCGAGGCCATAACTAACACGACAACAATAAAGAGGGCTTAAAATGTTCCTAAAAAATCGATACGTTGCGGATTCAATAGTCGACGTGACCGTTACAAGCGGTACGTAAGTTTTAGCTAGTAAGAAGCGGGATTTTGCGGGCCCCTCCAGAAAAGTCGTGTGAAAATACGTTAGGCGTGCACTGACCCATTCGTTAAGTGGTTATCCGATTAGCGAAGTGAAAATACCACTTTGGGGCGCGATTCCCTCGCCGCGGGCGCCTACCGATCCCTTTCGTATTAAGCCAAGCATTTATTTCGCATTTCCCAGCGCACCCCGCGGCACCGCTCTCCACCGCGGAATGTGCAAGCGATAGAATTAACGGTCAACACGGTTCCCGTTTTTCTTAACCTTTTCTTAATTATTTAAGGGTTCCGTACCTCAAAACGAAAAAACGGATCCCATATAGGATCACTCGTGTGTCTGTCTGTTTGTCCGTCTGTCACAGCCGATTTGCTCCGAATATACTAGACCGGTTAAGTCGAAATTTGGTACACATATGAACTTCTGTAACACATAATGGTTACTTTTGGGGGAAAATTAGAATATTATTAAAAAAAATGCAAACTGTACCGTGTGACATATCAAATGAAACAGGTGAGGGTCTCAAATATTATTCATTATAATTTTAAAATAAATAGTTTTAAAATTAATGAAGAAAATAACTAAAAATGTACCATTATCTCCGAAACTATTAAGTCTAAAATTTAAAATAAAATACAGAATATAGTTCTTTACTTATGGATTACAGGAAAACCCATAAGAAGTCTATGGTCTTAAAATAACATGGTAAATCTCTCAATACTGTACGTACAAACTTAGATTTGCAGTTGGAATGTATGGGAGAACATGTTTTTCAACTACAATGTCAACTCTGTTCTTGGGATAAAAACATGGTAGATAACATATTAATTGTACGGAACCCTCACCATGCGAGTTCAACTCGCACTTGTCCGGTTTTTTAAATTGTTTCTTATTCAAATGAGGTTTTTTATCCGTGAATATTTTGTTTAGGTTTACACGGAATGATGTCGTAGAATAAACCGCATATTTCTGTTTCATCCATAAAGATCACGATGGTAAAAGTGCAATGAAATAAATCTCAAAAAGTATCTCGCTTGAAAAAATTTGATGTTATTGTACAATTACACAAAAATGTTTATTCAGCGAATTGTATAAGGCTCTAAGTATTATCATAATGCCATTTTCCGTTGTAAAGTGGCTTTCGGCGGGTGCGGAGGCGGGCCCGGAGCCGCTAATGAAATTCAGAGGCCCCGCGATCGCGACGAGGACGTGCGCGGGGGATAAGGCGCGGTGCGGGGCGACGCGACCGCTCGACTTCATTCTCTTTATTCCATTTAATGCTGACTGCTCCTAGCTTTTAAGAGGGGTTATCCGCGTTGCCCTTCACTAGGGATAAATAGGGACGCCACTGATACTCCGCGCGCAAAGATATTTATCCGGCAAATTGTTTTAATTTTCATTGTATTAATCTAATAAAGGCCCACAACGGCGGGAGATAAGCGTGCTATGGACGATTTAGTAATGTTTTATTTTGGCAATACATTTAAGGCAGTCAGATTAATTTCTTTACAAATTACTGGTATGTATGGGTTAAATATTGTCGGTGTTTTTACCATTTCTGTTACTATAAAAACTTGTTTTGCTGTTTGTTATTTCATAAACGTTTATTTGCGCTAACTATCCAACTTTTACTGACAAGCAGGTGGAAGTGGTTAATAAATAATAGCTTATATCATTAACTGTGCTTTTAACTTCGAACTTTATTTAATTGAATATGCGTTAGCTGCTTTAATTAAATAACTAAACCATAAACAAGGAGTAATTTAATTAATGTAATGAAGGAAATCCGCCATTTACATTTACTGCAAGAGTCTTGTTTGTTTATAAGAATAAATACATGAGATAGTTCTGCGGCATTGAAATGAAATTAAATCTTATATTTCAAGATATAACTTTAAAGATAACGTAATAAATATTCAATATCATAACATCCACACATCTATTGCCCATTGCTAGAGCGATGATTTACAAGATCTGGGGGCCTAAAATGGTCGCTTTGGTAGAATCATAATATGATCCGTGTACAATAAATTCATATCCCGCAATTCATCTGTTTGACAGTTTTGTATGGAGTTTCGTAAAATGGTCCACAAATTATGAATTGCTTTATGATGTCAAATAGAAGCTGTCAAACATGAATTGCGGGATCTATGAATTTGACGCAGATCATTTTATGATTCTACCAAAGCGTCCATTTTAGGCCCGCAGTGTGATTACCTACACGGTTGTTATATTCGAAACTCATTATGAAGATGAAGAAAAAGCTAATGGTATTTTTGTTTTAGGGGTTTATATATTTTGAAAATTATTTATATCAATAATAAATTAAAAACACAATCTTACTAACTTTACATAATCTTGGGAAATTCACCAGATGCGATCGTTGGAGTAAAATTATTTAAATTATTTGAACTGTTTTTTCATAGCTATTTATCCATTAATTGCCAAATACACAAATAACCCTGCATGAAATCGACTGATTTTGATCCATTTTTTTCACTTTTTGTGAGAAAGGAAAAAAAATATTTAAACAAAATTGTTTTTGATTTGAAAAGTCGGGTTCTTAGTTTTCATGTGGCCGAAACGGATATTTCAAAAAATAATTTAAGTATTAATGGAAAATCACTAATCGTAACTAGTTTTCCGGAAAATTACACGAGACTGACGTTTCATAGTCGTTTTACAAAAACCTAACATCATATCATATCATAAACAAAAATAACATCAACATCATTAGGTATGGTCTACTTGCACGTGGCTGTATCACGTTTTTTAACTTCGATACAAAATATAGCAGTAAAATCATTTTGAAAAACCATTTTCTTAAACTATTATTTAGCAAACTTTTCAAGATAGTTAAAAGTCACACTTCAGTCTTCAGCTATCCTTGAAATAAAGTCAAAATTGTATTTTATGAAAATACAATATCGTCATTAATTAAAAAATCAAAGGCAAAATTATTACTTTTTTCGAAAGCACGATAAAAATTTCGATGAAATATTAACAAGTGCTGTTACTGACACGAATGGTTTTGCGCCACGAAAACTGTAGGTACTTTTATAGTCACACAGAACCATATGTTTCAATTATTTCAAGCTTTTTCACGATTGGATAAGACATTGACAAAAGAGTATATTTTTCGTGCACGGAGCCTTAAATCTGCAATGTTTACCTGCGCTCGCCGTGTCGCGTCAGACGACACAGGCGGTCGGAGCGTGCGGAAAGTGGCAACGTGCGCACTCCGCATTGAGTGGTTTTCCCTTCAGTATGCTTTAGTCACAAGCCGGGCAAAAGTGAGACATAATAAAGACCCGTCTCGGTTGCTCTGGGCGCCTCGCAGGCCCACTCTATAGTGTATCCACTTTACAAAAACCCCTTGTTTAGGGGTGAAATAATCTGTCTAGGATTTGTTTATTTTTATATTGAGTTACACATTTTGGAAATTCAATAACTACAAATTAATAAGGTTTTTCTGCTATATGCGTTAAGATGCCTACGAATTTAGGTCCTACCAACTTGGCGTTTTATGCAAATGGTACGGATGATGCATTATAAAAGTATGCAGTGTATCATATGAAGTGTGTAAGAGCGGTTGGCGTTAAGTGGTTGCACCCCCGCTGCAGCCCTGCACTTAACAGCTGAGGTCAGTGCAATTTATTGCTCGTCGCGGTCCTCCCCGGCGGCGGCGGGCGGGGGCGGACGACGTTCACTTGTTTGTGTTACTTCTACTCGTTTTCCATTAACGCGCGCCGGATTAATATTTTGCTTGCAATGCGTGCGCTCACGACAAAAATTAACATTTATTGGTAGGGTCCGAAAATGAAGCTTTTATTCATGAGTGGCTTAGCTCCGGATAGTTCTGTGTGTTTGTTTGCCGACGACGGTCTAGGGATCGCGTGTGAAAGCTTTTATATTGGCTTTGTTTGCCGTGACTTAAAATGATATATTACACGTCGCTAACATTGACGTTTTTGTAAAAGAATGGTTATGCACGTTAGTGAGAAATGTTATGGTTTGTTTGCGATCTGGCTCCGGGATTAGTTTAATCGGAAAGTTGTTAAGTTCAGTTTAATCTGGTGATGCCCAGATTTTGATTACAGATTCGTTCCCACGAATTTGCTTTGTGGTCTCGAAAGTTATACATATTTATGATGATGATTTTTTTAATGTAGCATCAGTCACGCGATGTTTGGCATTTACGGGAATTTTTAGGAGACTTGCTAAAAAATTTCCCGCGTAGGTCAGTTTCTATTTCCATAATTTTGAAAGTATTATTACCTACCTTAGAATGTACCACGCATGCATCGTTACAATTAAAATGGTTAGTTAGTTGAAATTCCGTTTAGTTGAGTCGAATGAAAAATTTATGCTATAACAATCGTGCGACACCCCGGCCTTTGGCGACGTCGCGCCGCAGTTGCCTGGGGCGCGTGTCTATAATCCTGCAGACAATGCGCAGCGTCTAGCGTTTTTTCTCGCACTCGCTACCAAGACTACAAAGAGGGCTTAGATTACATCGATGACGATAATCTAAAGCAGCTTTGGTGGTTACATTAATGATTCAAAATCATATAATTTTCCAAAACATCAGTATTAATAGGTCATTAAGTCGATAATTACGATCCTTTGTTTTACATACAAAAATTCAAGTCAAATTATCACGACGTCTAACAGTATTTTACAGTTATTTAAGTGATGAAAACGGTAGGAGACACAATGACTATTATTACTTTAAACTGTTCGCCCCACTTAAATTGGGCACCAATCAATAAAACTCCGTAAATAATATGATATTTTGACAATAAACCACAAATTTGAAATTCGTTCCATCAGTTTCAGATTCGCACACACGCTCCTGCCATACATCTTACTTTTTACGGCTCGTGTGAGATGGCTGCGAGTGGCTCATTCACGAAGCGTTGTACACAGCGAATTAAGTACACTTCTGTCGCAACAATAGTGGGCTTCATTACACGAGCGTATGCCGGGCGTTATGCGTGACGCCCTCGCGCCTCCATTAGCGACGCGAACTTCGCTATGAAAACACTCTGTTAGAAGCCATCTTTATTGTAACAATGCCTACTTATAATTTATGTTGTTGACAAGAGGGCCTAACTGCCGCCCTAGCAGTTCTCACGTAGCGTGTCGAATACGTATCTGGATTTTATTATTGTACTTACGCTTTTCAAACACTTACAACTTGTTAATTTTATGGGTCGAATACTAAGTTGATTCGGCAGATCTTATTGCAGGATTGCAGCAATACAAATTATACCGTCCTTGAACTTACGGTTACTTAAATCTGAAATCAAAATAAAATAAACAACGTATTACTTTGACATATCGTCAAGAAAAACGTTGTTACAAATATCCAGGACCTAAATCCGATCAGTAGGTATAGGTACCTACATTATAAATCCCCGAAACCGTACTTACTTACGTTCCAGCGGAATATCCTCATAAAAGAAACGATCCACGAACTCGACAAATCCTTTGGCAAGAACATGAAGTAGGGCAGATCGTCAGACAAGCTGAACGCGACCTCCGAGCGTTGCGTCGTCGGCCCGTTGTAGCGACGAACGGAAGACGCGTTATATGAAATTTGGGCCCGGGCGCCGCCCACTTTACTACGAATAGGAAATCCGGTAGCGAGGAGCGGTTACGCACAGTTACACGCCTGAGACCTCCCCCCGCCCGCCGCACGCCTCTCCGACCCCTCGCCTCCTCACAGGCCCGCACACCCTCCGGCCCGCAGCCGCGTTATGCCAATTCACTAGACGATTTATACACCGACAAAATTAAAGCAATTTTAAACGGCACAACACCGTCTCAATCCGTACATGAAACAACACGCACTACTCACAGGTCAAGGGTAATTGATGCACTATTGGTAAATCGAACAATCGCAGGCGCGCTTATCGAGAACAAACACAACATAATACATCAACACACAACAATTCGCATTGCAATTGGAAATAGAAAACTAATATTGCAACATAGACAGATGGTAAAAGCTCTACAAATTGAATCAACATCCGACAGTCAACATTGGTTTTCACTTTTAAATTTTATATGGAAAACTGCGTCATAAATAATTTTCATGTTAATAATGACGGTTGACTATCCGACATTGTATTTTATGTAACTCAACGAACCTTTATGAGTTTTAATTTTCTCCTCCTGCTCGTCTTTATCCTTCTCCTCGTCGGAGAGCATCGTGTCGTCATCGTCGTCCGTCTTATTCTTGGGCTCCCACGTCATCTTGTTCTCCTTCTTGAGACGGCGGCGTGCGTTCGCGAACCACGTCGACACCTGTGTCAGCGTCATCTTGGTGATGATCGCCAACATTATCTTCTCGCCCTTTGTTGGGTAAGGATTCTTTTTGTGTTCGTTCAGCCATGCCTTGAGTGTCGCCGTTGACTCCCGTGTTGCGTTTTTCCGTCTGGCAGCTAAATCGTACCCCGCTCCGTATCTGTCGACAAACATGTTTATACTTACATATGCCTAGTGGGTAATTTACGCTTCCGACCTTAGCAGAGCTAAAAACATTCGCATACGTCGTAAATACACTGTAAAACAGATTCGGACAACGTTTTCGTGAGGGACACATTTAACTAACTTGAATATGGAGCTGTCTGCATTCTGACGAATCAGAGTAAAATATTTAGAAGTATGAAACCATTATGAATAATATAGGCAATACACATAACAAGACGGACACAATCTGAATATTATATTCCCGTACCGTGGTCAAATGCAAGGTTTGTAAATGATGAAAATGACATCGACATTTTTGGATCGTCTTCATAATAAACGTACTTCAACCAATAAATCCGTAATATAATGAGAAGTTTCACTACATATAACATATTTCAGTTAGATACACCGTCCATACGTCGAAACGTTTACAGCGAGCAATAAAGTGGCTTTTAAATTCGTAGCAGATAGGCGTTTTATTTGAGGCAATAGATTTCTCGTAACGGCAGCAAAAATAAAGCTATCGCGGCACAGAGCGACATTCGGTACACTTTTTAGGGTCTACGGTCCCATTTGCATCCGCATTCTGAGCGTAATTGTGGCTTCCCCCCGGCACTGCTAGTATTCGTACCTGACTTCGATTTTCCTGCCGACATGACAAAGGCGCGGTCTAAGGGGCCCAATAAATAGGTTTCGCGCGTGAAAATAGTTAAAAAATGGTCCCGAGTCGATTGATATTCACGCAAATTGCAATGTTGAGTATCCCGCTTAGGGTCTAGTTTCGAGGAGGTTGTTGATTTTCCGCCTACGTGTTGTGCATGACGCGAATAAGATTTGCAAAATTGACAACATTTGTTCTTTTGTTACGGTATAGCTCTATTTGATCTAGGTTGGCCGTTTGACAGGCTTGATTCTTTATTATTTATGATATAAATATACTTATTAAATCGTACAAAAATAAAATTTAAGAACATTGTTTAAACAGAAACAGTTTTCATGCGTCTTGGCATTGAATTGAGAACTTCACAATTCACAAGAAAGTATGTAGGTCTTTACAATAAGACCTCTTTCTGGTACGATAGTCGTTGTCAAAGTAGAGGGCGGACCGTTGCATCGCGGTTGCAATTGCAGGGCGGTGCAGCGCAGGCGTGGGTAGCGTGGGCGTACTCACCACCAATCGATCGCGACGCCATCTTGCTCACCGGACATCACCGGTATTGCTAGTCGCCGAACGACCGCCGGCCGGCGACACCGGCCTCACGCGCCGTCCGAGCCGGTGGTTTTATTGTAAAAAGACCGAAGGACCGACCCATACTTTGAAATTCTAATCCGATTTTTTTGTGAAAATTCATGCTGCCGTATAGTACCTACATGCCGTATCGGTACGTATGTATTCCCATATGAAACACGCATCGCGCCATATTAATACACGTGTCAAACGTGCATCTATACAAAGCCTTGGAAACCAAACCACATTCGTTTGAACACGAATAAGCTCTTCAGAAATCTACGGTGGTTAGTGATGACAGCGCCAGTTAGGAAAAACAGCGCTTTACTGCTTTAACTTTTATTGATTTGGTCTCGCATGGTTTGGTTTATAGCCCTGAAGCTGCTGCGAGGGTTGAATCCTTTAAGCTTTGTTAATTAATTTAGACAGTCCACTTACTCGGCGCGCCCGCCCTGTGAGAACACATGCACTCGGCTCCGAGAATGTTAATACTTTCGTGGGCGGAAATACTTTGTATCTTTGTTAATTTGGGGACGAAAGCATAAAACTATGGCGAGCATTGAATAATATTCCATATTCGTGCGCCGAACAAATGTCTGGATTAATTCCTTGTGACATTTCCTGGGTTTGATTTAAATATTATTTAGGTACTTTAATAGATTAGTTGCAATGGAAAAGCATCAATCATTATAATAACAATGAATTTGAGTTTGAAAATATTTTAAGTTTTTTACGGTATGTTGTCCACATTATATGTCGTAGGTAGTAACCTAACTTTAAACCCCAAATATATTAATTATTTTACGTGCAATAGTGTGTAATTACAAATTAGATATTGGGAGTCGTAAACATTATAACAAATAAACAGTACGCGTAGAGTATGTCAGGTCGCCCCGTGTCCCGGAGAAGTGCGGCGAAATGTTGGGCGGGTGCTTACTACCGCTGCTACATATTTGCGCTTGCCGAGTATTCAATTCGCGGTATCGAAGGTTTACGATCTACCCGCTTGGGGGAATTGCGGCCTCTACGTGCCCTCCCCCGTAAACCGTACAGCTATATACGAAAACGAATGTACATAGTAATACCCGGGGGCTTTGGGGGAGGTTTGGCTCGTATTAGAATTAGGATTCGCAACTCAAGTGCGCGTCGAGTACTTAGGCGTTTTAAGAACTGTTCGCAGCTTGCTGTGTTAGTGTCTAGAGATTCATCACATCAAGTATAGATTACAAAGTGTCTGCGGGACTAAAATGGACGCTTTGGCAGAATCATAATATGATAATATTAATAATCATATTCAAATTCGTAAAATGGTCACAAACTGACAATTCATAATATGATCTGCGTACAATTCATATCCCGCAAATCATCTGTTTGAGATTCGTAAAATGGTCCACACATTATGAATTGCTATAATGAAGTCTAATGCCAAATAACAGCTGTCAAACAGATGAATTGCGGGATATGAATTGTACGCATTTATACAAGATAATAATGCTTGGAAACATGCTGTTCCTGCTCCATAGGACAATCTAGAGTCTAGACAAAATCAAACAGGTTGCTATTTTAATTGTATAATTTATTATTGTTATGACATTTATTTTAAATTCTGTGATTACCTTAACTCACACTGATATTGTTATTTTTCATATATATTTTTTACAATTTTTGAAAACATGTGAGCACCATGTATATCACATAATTGATTTATCTGTCATTGCTTCATTCTTAACTCTTTGACGCAGATCATATAAATTATGAATTATTGTCAGTTTGTGACCATTATACGAATTTGAATATGATTCATAATATTATCGTATTATGATTCTGCCAAAGCGTCAATTTTAGGCCCCCTGATTTTATATAAAATCTTTAATTTCTAAACAAGGTAGGTTGCGTAACCTAAACCAGAATATCGATCAATTTATGCCTAGCCTTTTCCCAACTTTGTTGGGGTTGGCTACCGGATGCAGCTGAATACCAGTATTTTTTTTATTAAATTGAATTGTTAAGTGCCAGTGAATTTTATATTATTAATTGTATCATTAATGTTATGAATTTCTCATTATCTTTATTCTATTTGAAAGCATGCTTGCTTGAAACAGTGACCAGGGGGCCTAAAATGGACGCTTTAGCAGAATCATACTATGATCTGCGTACAACTCTAACATCCCGCAATTCATCTGTTTGACAGCTGCTATTGGGCATTTGACTTCATTAGAGCAATTCATAATTTGTGGACCATTTTACGAATCTCCATACAAAACTGTCAAACAGATAATCGGGATATGAATTGTACGCAGATCATATTATGAATCTGCCAAAGCGTCCATTTTAGGCCCCCTGAGTCCTAGTTTGTTTATTTTTGTAAGTTTTCTGTTAAGAGGTCCTCCTAAGTCTCTGAAAACAAGACGAAATATTATTATTGGTATTTTTGTACATTTTATAACTGAACTTTAAAAGGATAATTGTACGACTATAAAATTGTGTTGTTGAGTGTAAAGCTGGCGCCATAAGAAGGTTCAATTAGCAAGAAAAATCGGTTAACATTACTGAAGTGTTTAAGTAAGTGTCTATTATTATTCAAAGAAATTTATTAGTTACTATAATTTTATTTCAGAATTAATTTATAATTTTGAATAATTTTTTGTATATTTTTTTTTAATAAACAGGGCTACTGACATTTTTTGCCGAACTTACAAACGTACAACGTGTTTATTTTTACCGGTAAAGATTCAGATGGGAATATGAAATAGTGGGTCAACTTCCTTTGCTTTTAAATACACTTATTGCCCCCAGCCGCGGCACCTTGAAGTATCCTTATCCTCTTTACATTTTATGACTTTACTTAAAACAAAGATTTTTATAATTTGCCATCGATAGCTAAGAAGACTTTTAATAAATTAAAAATGATTTTACTAATCTGTAGTTGGTAAATACTGTAGATAGGTAGGTACTACTGGAATATGATATAAATGGAATGACCATTGAAAATGACCGCGATGGAAGCAAGTTAATTTTTTTTTTTGAAAGATAAAAAGAAATAATGTGCTAAATATACTCCACAATTCCAGACTTATAGAAAATATTGTAAATATTATAAATAATGTGCTAAATATACTCCACAATTCCAGAGATATAGGAAATGTTATAATGACTCATATTTACATTTTTCTGAATCGATCTACATAATTATATCTAGATAGGTAATAAATAATATTTTTTTTTAAATTAATAATGTTTAATTAATAATACGATGTAGATCGTGTAGATGGTACGATACAATTTTAAATTAATCGATCATGTCGACGATAATACGAGTACCTACTTACAAAGGCTCAATAATACTCATTACTCATTAAGTTTGATTGCGAATTTTGCCAAGGGTTTGGTTGATATACAGGTCTTAATCCAGCAAGCCACAAAGAAAGAAAATACTAACTCCGATAATTCTACAAGTATGCACATATTTAAATAGGTACTACTACCAGCTACTGTGCTTAAATTATGTGTCACAAATTCACAATAATAATTTTTTACTACAAGTAGCCAGATGGGAAATACCTATCTTAGTAATTGCCGCTATTGATACTTTGCTCTACTTATAGAGGTTCTTAAGGCGCTGACAAGACGCAAATGATAAAAGTAGGCTTGTCTTAAACAAAAAAATTGGCAATTCTATATATTTTGTGGTAGCGGACAAAATATATAATATGTTATTCTTGAACATATTTCTCAGAACTTGGTTGTTACCAAAATAAGTTTAGAAAAGACTGGCAGAACTTGGTTGTTTTTTTATTTTCGATTACTCAGCTGATTTTTGAGTAAATAAATAATTGCTTCATATTTTGCAATAAATTACAAGCCAACGCTTGTAATTTGTTTTCATACAAAAGAAAGAAAAGCGCGATGACACAACTGTCATCGCGCTTCTCTTTCTTTTGTATGCAGGTTGACAGTGACAGCGGTTTACCTGTTGTCAGCGTCTTAACATCTCTCTAAAATAACTCTGTCTGTCTGTATGTCCGTCTGTCGGTCTGTCTGTCGGTCTGTCTATCGGTATGTCTGTCGGTCTGTCTGTCTGTATGTCTGTCTGTCGGTCTGTCTGTATGTCTGTCTGTCTGTCTTTCGGTCTGTCTGTCGGTCTGTCTGTATGTCTGTCTGTCTGTTTGTATGTCTGTCTGTCTGTTACGTTTTCACGCTTAAACGGCTGAAAGGATTTGGATGAATTTGGCACACTGATAGGCCTAGGTTAGGTCACAGCCCACAGGTTACTTTTTATCACAGAAGTTCGTTTCCGTGGGATGAATTCCAATCTCCACGCGGGCGAAGCCGTGCTCGAAACCTAGTTTCTAAGTTAAACATAATACCTACGTACTCTGTGTAAGCTGTTAAGTCTTCAGTATTGTGTGCATAACGAGCGTAAAAGGATGTGCAAGTGTCAATCATATTGTAATTCTGTTGTAATTAGTTAATTACGCTGGCTTCCTCCTGTCGAGCCCCGCACCTACCTACACAATTATCTGATACATTTATTATTAACTTACACCTGATTGGAACGCGCTGTATGACGTATTAATTATGATCAATCCACGCACCGGTAATTGTCTTCCGATAACTTACGGTTTTTGTAGGTTTTGACAGCGACAAAATAATTAATAATTCTAGCTTAACACCGGCCGGCGTAATGAGAAATTCTGATAAATAGCAACTGCAGACATTACAAGACATATTTTTTTAATTTTCTAGACTAGTCAGGTACTTGCAGTGTTAGTCATTTATAGTTAAAGTTGAAAATCGGCCAATACTTTATTTAGGATGATATTGATTCCATAATACCTACTTATATACTGTTTACCGTAGGAAAACAGTGTCTTAGAATTTCATGTCATCCATAAGTACCTACTGTATATGACTTAGATCATCTGATTTGTAGAAGGAAGGGATAATAATGACAGAGTTCGTAAATCTAAACGTGTGCTAAACGCTCATAAATGTCGCTCGAGCTCCGTGTCTCGTTAACAAGCGCCCTTACTTGGTTTATTTAAAAAGTAACAACCCAAATCGTTGGCACACAAATAATTCCCTCAGAGCTCCGTGCTCGGGGCGCGGTAATTTCCTGCGCATTTTGATCTCAATGGTGCGGTACAAGTGCTCCCTCGTCTCTTTTCTCTAATTTTTGTACGTTTTCTGTGCTCGAGACTTTTGTTAAAAATAGCTGAGTAATCTTTCATTTCGGCGCGCGGCGGGCGTGGCAGATTACAGGCTGTTCCAAATAATACTCCAACGGTACTTAACTCGAGAGCGCCTACACTCGCAGCCAAGTTTTGTTGCTTATGTACGCTTTTCACCGTCGTTGTTTCTTTGTGGGGCTATTTATTCGGTCTGGCTAACTTATTGCGACCCCCGGAACGTTTTATGAGCCTCTTATGAAGTTTTTCTTTTGAAATGAATACGCAACAATTTCGTTGGCAACTGTTTGTAATACACTTGGAAAAATAGAGCTTGGGACAACGTATGTATTGCATTTTTTATTTATTTAAACACCTTTGGAAGTTGCAATTAAGTTTTTAGAAAGTATAATGATTAAAGAAATGTAAAGTGATCATCCTATGCGTGCGTCGGAGTAGTGAACAATTGTGTTGGAGCATCGGGGGCGCTATATATCACGGTGTATTTCCGTGCTCGTCCCGCCACGATACCGTAACGTCGCGTCTTTTTTACGCATAAAAACTAATGTCGCCTCTAATTATTTTTAGATTATAACGCACCGCCTGCTATATATTAAGTCGAGCGCAGCCGAATTGTCAGCATAACTCCGCTTTGATGTATCATGATTTGTTTTTATTTTCAGGCAGTTTCAATGTGATTCATGGACGGATAAATTTCAAGTGCGCCGTGAAACGTATATTTAATTGATGCGTCTGCATAATACATTGTTATGACACTCTTATGACAACCATTGCCGATTTATAGACGACAAGCTTGTGTAGACGATTCGATGTAAATATAATTGAATAAGAGGCCACCCTTGCTCGTCGACAAGTCTGACGGGTTGATAAGTTTGCCGAAAACGTCAACGCAACGCGTCGTGCGATCGCGTTTCAAAGAAAAACTGTGAATTAATCAAGCACTAGTGCGAATGGATGTGGCGTCATCCGTCTCTGTCAGAGGCGCTGGTATGTACGTGTCGAAACGGGACGGGGAACAACCGGGAGTGGTTACTCGGTCATTTGTCCCTTGCGGCCGACACGCACTGCCTAGCGAACTACAACGTGTGTGTATGCCTTCATCGGTGCACTTGAATTTTTTATTATGAGACCTTTATCTGTAAGTCGTTACGTTTATGAGTTGCATGTTCCCACTCTGTGACATAGTACTAATAATTCCAAACGATGCCGAGCGAATCGTCGACTCTAATACAATGCTATATGAGACAATATCACGAACATCGTAATGTAGTTTGTTAAATGGGTATCTAATTTTAATTTATAGTAACTAAGTACATTTACAGAGAGAGAGAGAACACTTGACTATTATCCACATTCCTCAAACAACATATCTATGTATTAACTATTTAATGGATATGTTTACCGCATATATTAAAGGAACCTGTAAATTACTAATTGTATGAACTGTTAAACACGGCATCGGCCGCACATTATCTATATTTAACCAATCTTAGTAAATCTTATGTCAGGCTATAGTTACTGGCTTTTAACGATCACGTATAAAATGTCAACAAGTTAATTATGACATGTGATTTGACAACGTCAAATGAGTAATATGAAACCGACGAACCGACCGCGACCGACGGTTCTACACACAAATCGCTCTAATAACCAGCTGAACACAATGACAGAATGGACGGAAACGTAATGACAAATATTTTATGACAATTTCACGACCAAATATTATTGGGGACAAACTAATTTAACAAACCTTATAAACACACCAACTTAACGAGAATACTGACACGGGGAACATTGTAGAGACAATGTTTTAATTTTGCTTCAAATATGTTAATGTATTCAGAAGGGGCATTGTTTAAAACGATCACTCAGTAAAACGCGTCCGAATCCAATAAACACTAAAACATGTTAGGGGTACATATGCACAACATAACAGAATTTATTAAAGTCAAAACGAGTCGCCAAATACAAACATGAGCCTTTCGCATTGCAATCTATTAGAGAGATAAGTCTCGATAGGGAGGTATTATGTTAATCCGGGTGCGGCGCGGCGCGGGCTTTATCTAAAGTGGCGCGGGCGCTGTGGACCTGTGGGGTCTCTTGGACCCTGGGGACTTACCCGTAGGCTGCGAGTGTGGGGTCGTAGGGGTAGTAGCCGCCGGAGGGTTGAAGGCCAGCCGACGTCCACGCAGACATCTCGCCGCCGCCCTCCTTGAGCGCGTAAGGGTTGCTCTGAAATACCGCACGACACAATAAACAAACTTGCCTCTGGCCAAATGATCATGTTGTAGGTACGTCACTAGATACAGATACAGTTTATTTCAGTCGACACATTGTTAATTAACTCATAGGGTTTCAGCTGACACACATGAATAAAATTACGTAGTACCTGGTATTTAATTAAATGAATAATTTAACAAAATGTTTTTTCTATCAAAACTAAATGTGCAAAGAGTGTACAGTTCTTTAGAAAAAAAATTACAAACCGGTTATTTACGTGGTTTGTTAACATTTTCCTAAAGAACTGTACATGTTGTTATAATGAAAGTGTCTATATAAGTATGTATATTTTACGGTAAATGTGATTAATTGATAATTATTAATAATGTTCCATCATTATTAATAATTACCGCATGATTTGGTAAATGTGAATATAAAATTGAAATTCATCACTTTTAGCAGTTATTATTAATAATTTACTACTCTCGTCGGTAAAAGTAATAAAATAAAATAAGACTCGACCTATTTGTACACTCAGCTTAACAATCACTTGTTAGTTTTGTTTTAATTTAAACTGGCATCGAGTTTTTGTTTTGGTAACTGAATTTACCAACAATAGAATCTGGCACTCGGCGGCCGCTGCCGCGGCACGCTCGCTACGCTCGCTTGCCTTCGCGCGTTAATGGTCACTGTTCGAACCTAACCTAACCCAAATCCTCATATTGTATGAATTGTGTCGCTGATGAGCCCTGTCGGCAAAGAGTCCTGCACGCCTAGCGTACGTTATTTTTGAAAATTTATTAAGTACATTTATCGGTACTAAGGTCACATTATTAATAATGACCGATAAATGTAATTAATTTCTTACTTTTACCTCGAATTTCGGTAATTATTCATAATGATAGACAATTATTAATAATTTTCAATTAATCACACTTACGTTAACATGTATACCCATTGTTATGTAGGTTGGGTTAATATGGTAAAAGCTACCTAGCTGCCTACTGATAACTTTTGAGAGCAACATAGCACAAATCCTATCCAGACCGAACAGTACGAGTGGCAAAACTAAACAATCGGTTGATCGGCAACATTCAGACGGTTTTTCTGCGTTTCGAAGCGCTATCAATGTTGCCTTTGGTCAACCATATCGGGGTCGGCTTCCAGTCTAACCGGATGTAGCTGAAGCCAGTATTTTACATGGAGCGACTGCCTATTTGATCTCCACAACCCAGTTACTGGGTATTTGGGTAACACGATAACCCTTGGTAAGACTGGTTGTCAGACTTTTGGGCTTCTGACGACAGTGACGATCCGTAACGACTGCCAAATATTTACAAATAGCAGCCGGGACCAACGGCATAACGTGCTTTCCGAGCTACGGTAGGGTCTCGATATCTAATAGATGGTTAGACACCCATCCCCGCACCAACCGCAGAATGCGTACACTGAAAAAAAAAGTGTTTGCTTTAACAAAAATGTTGTTTAATTCGATCAAAGATCTTGACTCCATACGAGCCTGAAAAGATCTTGACTTCTGAAGCTACTTTGAGAACTTTGTTAATTTATCATAGTTCCGTCTATTAAGTAATAAATTAGTTTAATTACGGGTAGTTATTTATTTTAGGTCAAATGTTGGCCAGTTTAAGAATTATATAATGCTAACAAATTGCTATGAACGTAAAGAATAGCACCATCTCATTTCTTCCCGCGGGTGTCGTAAAAGGCGACTAAGGGACTTACTAAAGAATGGGCAGCGGCGTTCTCTATGCATTTTAACACCATATTGCGATCGCCAACCCGCCTGCCATGCGTGGCGATTATGGCAAACCCCCTCTTTAGGGGAGGCCTATGTCCAGCAGTGGACGTCTTTCGGCTGAAATGATGTCGATGAACAAATTGCTTGTTACCATGAACTTAAACTATCATTTGATATACAAAAGTGAAGAAGTAAAATCAAACAAAGCATGTATGACGTAACAAAGACTGATAATTTTTTTTCTAAAAATGTTGCCCCACACTAGGAATTTCTCCTGTATTGTGGGTGCGTTTACAAACATTTAAACTCACATGTACACAAACAGCCAAACCATAGTCATACAAATATTTGTTCCGTGCGAGAATTGAACCCGCGACATGCAGCGCAGCAGTCAATTGCTTAACCGCTGCGCCAACCGTGCCATCAAATTTGAGATTATTCTGTACATGTACATTTGTCGATATAAATAAAATTAATTTGTTCTGGCAAATATGCTATCTTGTTTATAGTAAATAGATAAATAATGATTCCAAACATTTTAACGCCAACTAAGAGGAAAATGTATCTTAATCTGAATTTTTTTCAGTGTAATGGATGGTCAGTCTCCCATCCACGAACCGACCGAGGCAAGCATAGCTTGACCTTGGATCGATTCGTGCAGCTGTTATTATATGGCCACGAGCCCCTAAGTGCTATCGTTATCCAATTATTTCAAATCCGTTAGCCATTAACGCTAGCACTCCGCATCGCTAAGCCCACATGTAAGCGGATAAATCTCGGCGCTTAATACCTTTCAGTCAATCGGCCTTACAAATACGTCGGCTTGAATTTAATTAAAGTTAACTTAATAAAAGGGAATAAACTCACGAACAACAATAAAAGTCCCAAGTGTACTGGCTGACATATCACTGGCGTATTTGCATAATGTATGGAAGCAGAGGGGAAAACTATTAAGGCCTAACGCACCCTACGCGTGATAGTTGTTTAACAGTGAGGTAGCGAGCGGGGATGCTACCCTCCTTACTCAGTTATTCGCATACATTAGGAGCAACTAAATTAAAAGTGTGAACGATTCGATCGCGCCTCGGGATCTCGTCCCCTGTCTCACCCTAGCCCGCTCCTCTGATAATAAAATGAAAAGCATTATGATACGTATGGCACTGGTTGTGACGCGATAACTGAATAAAAAGAGCAAGCTTATTTGTCCCCCTGCCTTAAGTAAGAAACGTGTGTGTCGTTGTGTTTCGTAATTTGTTTTCATTTTGCGACAACACTAAGATATTACTGTTTTGCTTAGAGAATAATATACCTGTGAATGTCAAAGTCAAATTATATATTTCAAATAGGCACATAGGAGGCACTTTTGAACGTCAAAATTTACAATATTGATTCTAGTTGCCCCTTTCAAAAGGTAGTTTCGTATGGAGAAGAATGGGCAAAAAAACTCCACCGTTACTCTTTTAAAAATGTTTTATAATGTTTTGTTTAAGTACATTAATTATAAGATTAATTTGGTGAAGACAATGCACCTAGAATAAAATAAAATTACTATACCACAAATAGGTAAAAATAATTAAAAATGAAGCAATGAAAAATAACTTAATTATGAGATAGATACATGTATGTGTGTGCTCACATATTTACAAACATCGTAAAAGTACATGTTTTCCTAAAAAAATTAAAATAATAAGTGAGTGTATGAGTCTAGGTAATCAACTAATCACAGCACGTAAAATCAATGTCAGAAAAATAACAAAAATGTTCGGATTCGTCTTACTACATGCCATTTTTACTCTGTATATGAAGTTTCCTTATTAGTATGTAGAAATCCTGAGTTTAACGCATCTGCTCTTAAAGTTGTAAGTTGGCACTAAACTAACAATAAAAACTTCAGATCAATATTTCGGTCGTCATTTTCAACTCAAGTTGGGAACTTGTGTAGAAAACAAAATAAAACCTAAAACGGTACGTAACAGTTAAGTTCATTGTATTGTTAACCGCAAGCGGCGAACTCTAGAGCGCAGAGTACAAAGCCAGGGAGGCTGTTTCGGAGTGTTCGTCACTACGTCGCGTCGCCGTGACAGGCGCCTGATGACAAATGGCATTTTATCTACTACCGTAGGGTGAGAATGCTCCTACATCTGTTATACCTACATACTTAAAACGAAGTAACGCGCAATGTCGCGCGTTGTTTCTGACTAGATTTTGTCTGCAGCTTTTAAATCGAGTGTTTAATTTTTAACAACTTTTATGGATAACATAACGTAATTAAGTTAAAAATACGAAGATGCTTCTTTAGAATATTTATGCAGCGTAACCGTTGTTCAGACGTTTGCATAGCGTAGCATCCACTAAGAGTCCGCGTAGCTTCGTCTACGCAGCGTAGGCGCTACGCAAACATCGTGTAAATGTATATACGCTCTGCTAATATTGCGCAGAAGTTGGGTGAATGTTCCATCGTTCCGAAACTATCATTAATAAAACGGATTCTAGACTTAAAATTGCTGTGTTGTTTAACAACACTCGGTTGTTGTCTAAATGAATAGCTTAACTAATATAATTTATCATGCTTCAGTTAAGTGTAAACATATAAATCAATTTGCGTTTTTAGAGTATTTATCCAGCGTAAGCGTTATTCAGGAGTTTATATAACGTAGTAGCTGCGTAGAGGCCGTGTAGCATCGCTACCCCACGCTGATACTATCATTAACAAAACGGATACCGACTTGAATTTGCTTGTGTCAGCATTGTTGCGAAATACGAGAGTACTATCTATATACGAACACTCATTCGCGTATATAATATGAAAAGCTGTGAAGGACTCGTTGTAGTTTTTGATCAGCTACAAGTGACTATTTCGTGAGTGTAAACTATAACTTTAAACATTTTCGAGACGATTTTGGAAGTACGGAGTAAACGCGACATCCTGTGCGGCGCTGACGGACGACGAACTACTAATACTTACGAATAAATAATTTGCCATTTATTTACTATGCATATTATACGTCTTATAAACGCATAAGCGAAGCTGTCTCTTAGGAGTATTTGTCCAGTATTATTCGGGCGATAGCGTAGCGTATCAACGGCGTCCGCCCCTATTTCCAGCCCTTGTTTTCCAAAATGACTGAACCAATTTTAATAAAACTTCATGCGCATAAGCAGGATACAAAGGTCTAAAAAGTTAGTTATTAACATTTTAGAAATGTCTTATTTAAAAACAGATAACTGGAAATCTCTGTTTCTATGGAAAATTTTAAATCGGTCTAATTTGGCTGTACCCCAATTTTTTTTAAATGTCTTAACTAACTTTTTAGACCATTGTATCCTGCTTATGCGTATGAAGTTTCATTAAAATCGGTTCAGTCATTTCGAAAAAGAAGGGCTTGAAAGTTTGTATGAAATGCCGTAAGTCGTAAACGCTCTTAAAGAGTTTACGCTGGGTTGCTGTGCGTCTTGCTCTACAACGTTGTGTTTCTATCATTAACAAACCGGATTCCGACTTGAAACCTCATCTGTAGGTTTTATTGAAAAATACAATAAATTATTAAGAATACTTTTTTGTGTATTAAATAATAACAAGATATAAGTTTTTGTCAAATCCAAATGACTGAGAAAATACGGCATCCTGAGCGACGCTAACATTCAACGACGATTAATTAATTAATACACAGTTAACACTTTTCATGGTAATCTTACTGAAATTGGGCAGTTACGTTCCTTATGATTTTGATGGCAAGAAGAAGAGAAGCCTTAGCCTAAGTTAGGCCCGGTTTCCACCAAAGCGGAGAACAGCGGAGAGGAGAGGAGATGTTTTGTAAACGACCAATAAGATACCGATATCGTACCATCGCATTGAAATACCGATATCTTATTGGTCGTTTACAAAAGATCTCTTCTCCGCTGTTCTCTGGTTTGGTGGAAACCGGGCCTTAGTGTTGTATGGTTGCGTTGTTTCTAGAGATGCAGTCACTAGCTGTTGCTATTGCTTACCAGGTGTATGTTAGTGACTGAATTTCGATTAGGCGGGGCGCGTATTAGATTAGTGATCACACTTATAAGTCTGTGTGTGTGTACAGGTTGCTGTGGCCGAGAATATATTAATTACCTACATAAAATATAAAAATAAACTCTTTTTTTTCATCTCTACATAAACTTTTATTGACACAAAATACCCGTGTATACAATACCAATACATTTCACAATTGATACATTGGATTTCGGGAAAAAGAGTTAATACATTTTACATAACAAACAGTATTTATCTAGATATATAGAAATGGAGAAAACGGAACGGCCAATGATGTGATTTCTGTGAAAACGCTCAGGAAAAACTGCAAACGTATAATCGATCAACTCGGCCTATCGCAGTACACTGCTGGACATAGGCGTCTCCTGGCTGCGCCACTACACCCTGACCTCAGCCTTCCGTACCCGGCCACCTTTTAACGTCGTCGGTCCATCTAGCTGGGGGGCGTCCCACCCTACGCTTGCCGTCATGCGGTCTCAACTCCAGGACTCGTCTGCTCCACCGGCCATCGGTCCTTCGACAAACATGGCCAGCCCACTGACACTTCATTTTGCTTACTCTGCAAGCTGTGTCGGTAACTCCGGTTCTTTTCCGGATAATTTAATTTCTGATAAACGAATAAACGCTCGTACATACTCGCGCGATATCGCGGGCGCGACAGGCACCGACAAAGAAATTGTGCTATTCGTGTCGCATCGCGCCCGCGATATCGCACTAGTCTGTACGAGCCTTTATGATTGATGAAAAATAACAAAGTATAGGTATTTGAACACAATCATGAATTTTGATCAATCTTTCCTAGTTTTCTTGAAGTAGAAATTATAATACAACATAATTTTGTTAAATAAAGTGCTGGTCATAAAATTTACTGTTAGCAATAAAAACTAAAAATGTATAAAGCATACGTAGATAAGCTAAATGATGTACGCGACTGTAACATAGGCAATAAAAAGTAACACAAGCAATTACTGAGAAAAAAAAATGATAAAAAGCAACTGCCTTGTACCATACCTTATTAGAATGGTAACGAGTATTTGTGAGATAATAGCATAATTATTGTTCAAGAGCTGAGCTAAATAGTTGTACTAAGTAAACAGCTCGTTTGTTCATTGCGCAGACAAATTGTTCGGCTTAGTTACCTGTTTGCATTAGTAATTATTGTCATTGGTGACGTCATTCGATTTATGTTCGACACGACAGTACTGACTTACAAATCCTTATTGCATGTTGGATGTCACGTTTCTCGTTAACGTCACAATCGGATCGTGTCGAGACAAAGAGATGTATTGAATTTGGCTGTTTGGAAATATTAGGTACTTCTACGCAAATATGAAGGATCAGTACAACTTAAGTTGTCGGAACATTTATCATAGTGCATTAAAAATTTTGCTGTAAGGTACTCTTAGCATAAGTATTCAACCATAATGTCTAGTGCTAAACAGATGACCAATGAGTACAATATTTACATTGCAATTACAACCACTCTCGAAACCAAATCGGTTATCGCGATTTTGATAATAGTCCAAATGTGAGGTCTTAGTTCTCATCCCCTTGATATACTGACCTACTAATTATGTTTTTTTTTAAGTTAACTCTTGTTGTCCGTTGCTAGGCAAACATATGTCTAGAACCAAAAGCAAACGGTTAGATTATAATGATTGGATCTTATGTTAGTGTAATGGGACACTAATAAAACATTTTCTACTATTTATTTTGTAATATGCATCTTATATTCCTTCCGCGCTAACTTCACACACCACATAGATTTTCCGATCCACTGGAATTTAACACAATCCAACTGTTCATAATCCCTTTCCTCACTCGAACACTACTCACACTAAATGTCTAGAGAGAGCCGATAGTTATAATGAGATAATTACTGTGCTCGTAGGACAGCATCAAATCCTGTTAGCCTATAAGGAGTATCAAAATAGGTGAATTCAAATGGCTACATGCTACGCTATCGTTACGAAAAAAATTATGTATTTCTAGTTAACCCTTATTGTCCGTTGCTAGGCAAACATATGTCTAGAACCAAAAGCAAACGGTTAGATTATAATGATTGGATCTTATTTTAATGTAATGGGACACTAATAAAACATTTTCTACTATGTATTTTGTAATATGCATCTTATATTCCTTCCGCGCTAACTTCACACACCACAAAGATTTTCCGATCCACTGGAATTTAACACAATCCAACTGTTCATAATCCCTTTTCTCACTCGAACACTACTCACACTAAATATCTAGAGAGAGCCGATAGTTATAATGGGATAATTATTGTGCTCGTAGGACAGCATCAAATCCTGTTAGCATATAATATGGAGTCTCAAAATAGGTGAATTCAAATAAAAAATGTATGTATTTCTAGTTTAATAACACAAACAAACAAGCATTTTGAATTGCAATAGAAATATTTATAATATTTTGCTCACAAATGCGTGAGAAATAATTGGGAGCGCTAAGTGTTAAATTTTCCAGTCTGTCAATCATCTGTATTTCTTATTTCTCATGTAAGACCTAAATATTCATTAAATTCATTAAAAGTAATCTGCGATCAAGTAGAAAACATTAATGGCGCGTTGAACATTTTTCACATAAATTAATCAAGATCATTCCAGTTGGTAGGTACTTACATGGCAAGTTTTATTTATTCAATTCATATTTAATTTTTATTCAGGAACAATTTACATTGTGTTTGAAATCATAAACAATAAATAAAAAATAAAAAAATAAATCACGATAATCAAAAATATAAAACCAACACATTCACAATACAGTAATTATAGAAAATAAAACATTCAATACAATTAAAAAATCCAATACCATTACAAGCTACTACATACCTACTAATATTACCGAGCCTCACATTATCTAATAAAAAAAATTTAAACGGGGATAAGTCATCGTCTATCGAATAGAGACATTTCTCCAATAGGAACGCTTTGAGTCTTGACTTAAATGAGCTCTTGTATATTATAGTTTTTAAGTCCAATGGCAACCTGTTAAAAATCCGCACTGCTTGATATTGAGGACTATGTTGAACAATCTTAAGTTGGGGTATTATTTGGCTTTTAAAATCTTTTCTGCGCGTACTTTCCCTCAACTGTCTCTCCTCATCTGTTTCATAGTGAAACAGATATTTTTTTAAATTCACCAACAATACTAAAACATAGAGGCTGGGCACAGTAAGAATTTTTAAATTTATAAAGTGTGGCCGACAGCTCTCTATTTGTGATATCCGGACCATGGTTCGTATGGCTCTCTTTTGAAGTACAAAGGCTCTCTGGCAGTTATATTTAAAACTATTCCCCCAAAACTAAACACTATACACTATACACTATATCTCAACCTTGATTCTATTAGAGCATAGTATACCATTTTAACCTGTTTTATGTATATTTCATCCCTAAGACTGCGTAAGGCATAACACGCTGAGGAAATATACGAATCAATGGCTTGCAGTTCACTTTTCCAATTTAAATATTTGTCAATGTATACCCCTAGAAACTTTACCTCATTAGCTATGTCAATTTTAACTTCATTAAGTGCGATCGTCATTTTGTCTTTATTACGAGCTGTTGTACTAAATAACATTACTTTGGTTTTTTCCGGGTTAATTATGAGCTTGTTGCTTTCAAACCAAGAATTAAACACTGTCAGCACTGCATTAACCTTAGCGGAAAGCTCCTGTATGTCGTTAGCTTCAACTATTGCGTTGGTGTCATCTGCAAAGACTGTCAGCTGTGTGTCGGGAAATACTGAATTAATGTAATTAATTAAATCATTTGTAAATAATATAAATAAAATAGGCCCCAAAATCGATCCTTGGGGTACGCTCGCTACTATATCTTGCATAGAAGATTTATTGCAATTGCTGTTACCATTAGCTTGCAAATTACTAATATCAACATACATTTTCCTCTTTTTTAAATATGATGAGAAAAGTTGCAAATTTTTGCCTCTTTGTCCTATTGGGACTCCTCTTTTTTAAATATGATGAGAAAAGTTGCAAATTTTTGCCTCTTTGTCCTATTGGGACTAAAATAACAGGTTAATGATTTTTAAATGCCCCCAGTCTCTATCAAGAATTCATTCTCTCCCATGGATATCTAAAGCGTCGACTTTACGCCAAAACTAGCTCATATGCAACGGCCTGCATCCGTCACGCTATTGTACAGACGCCAGTAGGTCAGCTACCCGAAACTGTCAAATTTTCCCAATCAACCTTGAACCTTATGCTTTAATGATAAAGTTGAAAATCTTTTAAAGAAATTTGACAGATTGTAGTAGCTTGATGTGCTGGCGTCTGTACAATGGTATCGACGTTTTGGTTTTTAAGGTTGCTAAGATTTTTGTCCTCTACAGAGCATTTGTCATCTTAAAACAATCTTAATTTTTAGCCACCTCAAAAGGAAAAAAGGAACCCTTATAGGATCACTCGTGTCTGTCTGTCTGTCACAGCTGATTTACTCCGAACTCCTACTGGACCGATTAAGTTGAAATTTGGTACACATATGAACTTTTGTGACCCAAACACGAACGTGTTACGTAAATAAATGAATTTTGAATATTGGGGTCAGTTTTCGGGGGCAAATTAAAATATTTAAAAAAAACTTTTGCTGACTGTACCTTGTGACATATCCAATAAAAGAGCTTGTTTTGAGAATTTCATATATATATTTGTTTTTATTTTAAAATAAATATTTTTGAAATTATTTAATAAAATAGATGAAAAATGATCATTCCTCCCCCCCCCCGCCTTATCTCCGAAACTACTCAGACTAAAATGTTGAAAAAAATACCGAAAATAGTTAATTACTTATAGATTACAGGACAATCTATAAGAAGTCTGTGATCTTAAAATAACATGGTAAACTCAATATTGTGCGTACAATCTTACATTTGCAGTTGTAATATATGGGGGATCATGTTTTTCAACTAAAATGTTAAGTTTGTTCTTGGGATAACTTCATCCCAACTACGGACCCCTTCATTGTGCGTGGTCCGACACGCACTTGGCCGGTTTTTAAACCAAGGAATTACTTGTTGCTTCATATAAAGGGGATACACAAAATAATTGGTACATACATAGAGAATTTGCTTAGGTTTGTGTCCTCTACAGAGCATTCGTCATATCAAAACAATCTTAATTTTTAAATTAAGGAATTACTTGTTGTTTCGTATATAGGGTAATAAAAAATATTTGGTACATACAAAGGGATTTTTTCAAAACTATGAGTTCAGCTATCTCGTTATCTATTTATAAATAAAGTCAATAATTAAAGGGGGTATCTCATGAACCGTAACAAATAGACAATTGAAATTTTCATTAATTGTATATTTATATTACCGCGATAACAATAAATAATTAAAATTAAATAAAGTTAATAATTAAAAGAGGTCCTATACAAGAAACGTGTTATTTTCGGCGGTTTTTGCAGGATCTTTATCCTTCAGAACCCTTCCTTCGGTCTTAATCTTTCGGGTATCGGAATCCTTCGTGTGCAAGTCCGACTAGCACTTGACTGTTTTTATAAATTTAGCTTAGATAACTCTATCCTTTAAAAGCGTTACTGTGAATTTGCTGTTTTATATCCACTTAATGTGTTTTATAATCCAGAATTCCGAACATATTATACGAGTAATTGTATGTTGCATTGAACATTGTTTTCGGTACAAGATCAACGCTGATACCTTAATTGAACTCGATAATTATAATTGGCAATACACGTTCAATCGTTTATCAATCTCCATTTGATAGGAAGACATTACGATGATCTGGTTCACCCAATGAATTTCTAAGAATTTTGATCTAAAGATAAGTGTTTCGTTTTTACTTTGTTATCTATCTGAAATGTCTGATAACGGTCAAGATTGTAATCTTCCGTCATAACAGGCTGTCATAGCAATTATAGCGTGATTTGGTAAAACATTCACTAGTAAACTTGGGAATCCCCAATAGAAACCACGTGTTAGCTACGAACAAACTGTGGAGATGTTATTTTTTGTGACTTCATAACTTTCAAAATATATTTTGTTTACATAAATAAATCACTTCGCCGTTTAAAATAGAGATGATGGATCAAAATCATACAATTCTTACAACAATATAAAATTTAAAATGATTGAAATTAAATAAAATGACATGAAATTGTTTTTTCTGTAAATAGGATGTCGGAATCACTTTATAAATAAAAAATAAGCTAGATGGAGTCGACCTTTCCTATCTAAGTACCACTGAGAAGAAATGGCGAAACAAACTTAGGGGTCAAAGTCTCATTTAAAGTCCAGACATAATCTTGGTCAGATCATGTGAGGACCATGTAGGTCCGTGTCTGAAATAGTATTTTGAGGAAATAACCACACAAATTTGAGTGGACCAGCCCAATCAATGCAAGTATTTGTCAGTATTCGTGCAGCTCAACCAAACAAATTAGGTATCAGGTTTCAGCATCTTACTATTGCAGTGGGTATAACCCTTTACCTACTTAGTTTTATGGTGAAATGGTATCAACATTATACCGTGTACTTATGCGTCATTGTTTCTGTACTAATCCCATAAGGAAAGGCGCGCGGGCCATACATTGGTACATACAATAAGATTAGAGCGTCAAAGTCACTGGGGAGAGTCAGAGAGCCGAAGAGCAACTGTAAATGATTACCGTATCATTAATATCTATCATTGAATAAGTAAACATTACACTTTTTCGACGTTCCCCAGCAAATAAGCCAGTGACAAATTCGCGACCGCAACTCTTTTGTGGGACTGTGATAAAAATTGCTTCTTTTCCTGGCGGTGACAGGGCAGCGTGGTTCCCTCTGAGGTCGGGGGCTCGCTAACTATGAGTGATGATTGTCTCGCCCCCGACATTAGCGGCAAAACTCGAGAACGCACGTGCCTGCCCGAACATTAATGATTATACTATTATTACTTATACGACTATGCATATCCGACTTCGTGTTAGGGATTTATGAACTTTTTTGTTTGTAGTTGACAAGGGAGCTTTAAGGGATTGCAAGCTTGCTATTTTTTATTAAGGTATGACAGACATTGCTATCTAGTTCTAAGTAGTATATTTCATTAATGCAGTAGGTTTGCAGTTTTTAGGTAAGTTGTAGCTAGATATGGCTTAAATGTGTCCCAAATATTCGGCTTAACTTGTAGGCACTTTGCTTTAAGGAAAATCATTGGAACAATGGATGATAGCGCCTCTGCATTTTAAATATCTACTGTAAGTATATTAAGTATTCAGTTACAATTTCAAAGGTGTGCCCCAACAAGTTGGCTATTTGATTGAACTGCAGCTGCAATTTTTATTGCTCTACACTGATACAAATCCTATGTACCAATTGTACCAACAAGTTTTTAAATCTCTAACGTGTTTATTTTAACTGGGGTGATAAAACTCATTTATTAACTCTCGAAAAATCTTATCCGCACCAATTCATCCCCCTTTTCCGTAAGACTGGGTCTAACAACATTTTAATCAATTCTCCACAGACTCCGCGAGTCAGCGCGCCAGATAGACTCATTACACCAACCCCAAATAAATATAAACAGTAGCGAAAAGGGGCCGGCCCCACTATTAACGTTATTCACACGCGCCGCTAGATCCATAAATAAGAGCCAACTACGGCCGCGACCCTAGAAACAAAAAAGACAAAGTTCACGTTCGACTGATCTGTGCGGTTCATAAATAAGGCTCGTTTATTTCATTGCATTAAACTGGTGATAAGTTATTTGACGGTTCATAAATTCGTACCCCATCGGTGGTTGGAGCCGCTTATTGAGCTAGCGCGCGCCCCGGCACCGCCCGAGGCGCCGCGCCGACCCGCCGCCTTGCCAAATCGACGACACTCCATCATACCACGACTCAGCTTTCTGGCTACTGTGCGCCAGTTAAAGGCATGATTTTACTTTGGTATCGTGTACGGCGATAACATTTTCTGCATCATAAACTGTATTATAATACGTCTTGCACAACTCCAAGTACGTGCATCTAAGCAAAATATAACGTTGGCTTAAGAATCGGCATTTCAATATATCATCGATGGTTTAATACGCCGTCCTTCGACCGTAACTACAAAAAAAGTAATAAAATTATTCATGCTATAAAATAATACCGGTAGGAAACACTACTAGCAGAATCTAAAAGTGAATTGTAGCAAGTGGAAAAAAGAATGACTCTAAGTGGATAAAGAGCGAATACAAACGAAAAAGTCATTTCATGGCGCACGGCAGTGACGCAATGGTGCGTGGTATTCCACTGTGAGTCGTGGCCGAGCGAGTTAAGGGCTGTATTTGTAAGTCGCGCAGACAACGTGGCTAACTTCAATAAAGCTTTCCCCCAAATAAGCCATAAAACGAGCGGCGACGGGCGCGGGCGTTTTAGGTACGTTCCCGTTCCAATTATTTGTTTGTGGAGGCACAATAATTTTATTTTACGTTTTATTTAACATTTATTTCGTTACGGCAATTTCACGGGTATCAAAGAATTGCTAGATTGAGATTTAAACGAAATTGGTTATTTTCCACTTCGAGAACTGAAAGTTATTTCTTTTGGTATCGAGTTAATATTATTTTATTATGCATGATATTGTGTTCTTAATCAAAAACATTTCTTTTTACAACACTTTATTATTGAAAATTGACCGAACGCTCGTAATTTGGAATTGAGTTGTACGCCGTTATTAAAACCTCGTTGGTGGAGGTTCGCAAGCTTATTAATAAGGCTTACGACTGGGTCGGGTCAGTAAATGTTTTTATTTAATCTTTTAATTCGGCAGTTTTGAAACTTTTAGGTAGGTAGTAGGTAGGTATCTACCTTACGTAGACCTCCGTGCATAACTATACTCTGTTAAAAGACTGGAGCAAAGCCTCTTGAAAAGCGTACCCATAAATAAATAAACAATAAACCGGGATTAAACAAGTCAATTGGAGCTCAGACACAGACAATGTGCGGTCACGTTTAACTGCCGAACCCGACGGTAACCGATCGCGGCCGGCGTAATTCAATGATCGTAAACGCTCGCAATGATATCAATTAGACGGGGCCCCGAGACCGATAAAGCTCCACTTTAATTAGGAGAACAAACAACAGACGGTTCTTAATGAGCCGTGCGCGTGTGGAGGGCGAGAGAGGTAATTAGGTCGGGGGAGACTGGCGCGGTGCCGCCGAGGGCGATCAATTATTGAGCCTCCGTGATTGATTCGGGCACGCCGGAGCACCGCGGCCGCCGCGGTCCACCGCGCACTCCGCCACCTCCGCGACACCTCACTCTTAATCCTTGTTTACCTCAACTTCTAACTCCTCTAAAACTGTCTCCATTTACGGGTCTTGTTTAAACCGCAAACACAACTGCAAAGTTATGCTTGCTTATTAAAGACTCGTTACAGAAAAGCTTTTACTTAGTAGTTTACACTTCTTAATGACTTACATACAAAAAACAAGCAAGTCAAGCAACAACCTAAATTAAAACTCCGAACGTCTAATTCAATGATAACTGAGTGAGCATTAAATTACAATGAAACATGGACTACGTCGGTTCATAAGAGTTTCCGGGACCCCGAGTTTATTGTATTTATCTGATGTCTTGCTAATAGCCGTCATTGAAGGGTGCAACGCAGCTGTAAAGGCCCGACTGTACGTATAAATTACTTTATAAAATAAGGACATTAAAAACCATTTAGAGCAATAACTATTATACACTGAATATAGCTATAAATAAATAGAATAAATTATATGTATTATTTTGATACAGGAATAAATGTTAGAGGTGTCAGCGTTAATGGTTGACTCGGGGAGGTCGGGGAGGAGAGGACAATGCGCCCCCGGGGCGCTTTTGTTGTCGCGGATTCCCTGCCCGTGACATCTGTCCGAATCGCTACAATAACTCGCAAAAAACTCACTCCAAATTTACCAACTGTAAAGCGCTTCTCTGCGATTATTTTCCGCTGAACATACAATGTACCTATCGTAGAGCTTCGCTTGCACGCCGAGATGTCTTCATTGAGCCATTGTTGTCGGTGACGTATCATTTATTCCGTTTTGAATTAGTGCCCCCCTACTTCGGTGGTCCTAAATCAATCAAAGTAGGATACACTATCGTGTCACAATATTATAAATGGCGTAAAATTTTGTCTTTTCAATGTTATTGTAATTTTTTTATGTGTATAACTGTTACAAAAGATATGAAATGTCAAATATGTTGAATTACGAGATAATCGAGTGACATTAGAATTGTAGTTATTTCATGGTAGGTACCTACTTACATAATAATTCAAAGGTAAACGTAAATGTTCGGACTGTAGAGTTCGGTACATAACAAATTTAAACTTAAAAATAGCAATTAGGTATTCTTCAAATAATATTTAAACCGAATTAACATATTATTGTTAGATATATATTTAACTTAAACGCCATGTATAATTTGCTTCATAAACTTTCTTATTATGCAAATGAC
The DNA here is from genome assembly GCA_948098905.1 of Tiliacea aurago. Taxonomy (NCBI): domain Eukaryota; kingdom Metazoa; phylum Arthropoda; class Insecta; order Lepidoptera; family Noctuidae; genus Tiliacea; species Tiliacea aurago. Next base: position 23,572,482 of record OX402576.1, read on the forward strand.
TTCAAAAACACGAAACCACGGAATCCTAAAACAAACTTTAAATTAAATAATAACGTAGTTAAAAGCTATCTAAAGTTTAATCGACACCTTGTTTTTTATTCGACTAATGCTTAGCGCGTTGGGCGAGGCAAGCGGCGCGGACAAAAATTACGCTTGGATCACGTTTTTTTACTTCCGGCCGAGATAACGGTCGAAATAAGCACCTTTATATTGTTAAGTGGTCACAGATCGCTTAGTAAACGGCACATACAATATAATTGTTAATTTTCAAGCTAATCTCAACCCTCGTCGATTCCTCGTATAACTTTCAATTATCGCGCATTAGACTGTTTCCTTAGGTCAACCGACCGGCCAAACTTTTCGCTCAAGATTAATCGCGGGCGCCTTCATACGGAACGGTCATAATATCCTTCAGTTCCGGACCTAACAAAGGGATGTAACAAATTTCCTGTGCCGTCCAAGATTGCTGACTAACGTCTGTTACATGTAGGTACGCAAACCGAAAATGATCGCCGAATGAAATATGCATCAACACACGGACATCGGTCACGATAGTGGTGTTCGAGGTGTATTCAAACAATAGTAAATGCATTTAGCCCGGCCATTGTGTGATTTATAGCGAAAGCGTGTACGTAATTTATAAGAGTGGCACGAGAGTGGACGTAGGGCGCCGGCCGCCGCAGGGCGCCGGGAAATCGGGGAAAATCCGAAGATTTATTAGCGGTAGAGCCGCAGCGCGGCTGACCGCGCGACCGCGCTCTCGCTCTGTTTGACCAGTCATTAAAGTCGGCAAGTAAACGCTTAGTGCGAAGATGAGTATATTTGCGGAGCAATTAACGCTTTTGAGGTGAGACAAGGGTTGCGGGGTGGTTAACGGTCATTGTTTGTGAATTATTTTGAACGGACTAATAGTCACGGCCCGGTCTGCCATAGATATCGAATATTATGTATTTTTAGACGGTGCTGCGACCATCTTTCGTTTGTACGGTGCGTTAAAGCGCTTATGTGTCTGCTAGATAAGGCGGCTGATACAGAAGGTGTATCTACGTCAGGATATCGCAGTGTAAACATGCGCGGTGTCAATCACTGCTAGGCGGCGCTTTACAACATTTTATCGGTTGTCACATAGGTAATCTAAGTATAACGCATTTATGTCAAATCGCCGATGTACCTATTGATAAGCCCACCCACGTTTCGCCGGCTCTCTATTGCATCATTAAAGCAATGGCGGTTGATATTATGTACTGTAAGTAACACTTATACAGACACGTTGTCATTACGTATACAAAAAATGACATATGTTACTATCGCATGAATATGTTGCGGAATTCTACAGCTGAAGAAAATTTTAAAATTTCTAATTTGCTCGTAGAACATGTTGCTGCAGTTATTAAAGTTGACACTAACTGTTTTTGTAGATAATTTATCAGTCTACGGCCATGTCTGACAATTTTTTTTTAGTATGGTGTATATTACAAACAGAATGACTGGTAAACATTTTATTATCAAATAACTTCTCCCGCTCTGGATGGGCGTGTCAGACTTTTACTGACTAAAACCACCCGTGTTCCTTCAGATGCCTGTGTGCCAGGGCCACCATATTCCTTTTGGACAAACCCTGGCTATTGGACGCCATCAGTTGGTGGTGCTAACATCTTTTTAAGGCGCGCGTGGAACACAACGCGCCTCGACCCGGACTTGGTCCTTATAAAACGGTGAGCTACCCATCACTCACCGTCCGCAAGCCCGCGCCTACGGTGGCCGGGAATCGGCCTGCGACTCCCGACGCCCGACGCGTCTCCCGCGGCTGATTAAGGGCGTGAAAGCGCGAATTTTGCCTCTGCCTCACGCGTTCCACCTCCTCCTTCGCCAGCATCACTGCTTCGCAGAAAGAGGTGACGGTCTCCAATGCACTCTCGCTCCGAACCATAGCCTGAACTAGGGCCGTGGGCCGTGGCCTGAAACACGAGAAATCGCCTCCGCAAGGACACGGTGGTGCTCCGCCCAAGCCAGGCAGACCTCCACCGTATGCTCCACCGTGTCCTCCGGGCGATCCACACAGTGGTAATACCCGGGCGATTCCTCCCGCTTTCCTGAACAAGAACCTCCCAAAACAACCGTGTCCGGTGAGGACCTGCGTCAGGCGGAAGGGGAGGACGCCGTGATGCCTCTCTAGCCATTCCTCAAAGAGGGGACTTATTGCCACAATTGTGGCGTGCCCAGCTCCGGATTGCGACAATCGCACTCTCCATGTCGCCATGAGATCCCGCTGGAGCTACGGCCACACACCACAGTCCCTACGACTGCGAGAAAGCAAGTGCAAAAAAAATGAGAGTGGAGAAGAAGAAAAAGCACTGAGAGACACAGAGCTGCTCTTATACTCAACGGCATTGTTGGATGCTGGGTTCACAGGTTTACAATAAACTCAATGCTGTACTAAATATCAGCTTGCCTACCCGACAGCAATGCGGGGCCGTCGTTGTTTGCTGGCTGAAAGGTCTTACGTAAGAGGAGTGAGGGACTTACAATACAATTAGTGGGGTAACTGTCTCATTTCACCAAGGCATGCCCACTCGTGTGTGTTTGTGTTGGGTAGTGTATGTCTAAAGGTACACACACTACCCAACACAAAAACACACATACTTCCTTTTGTTTAGACCTTTATTTTTATATAAGTAATAATAAAATAAACAAAAACATCACGACTGTATGTCCCGTATGGGAGTACCTATTGTAGGTACATCCCCATTTCACCAGATGCTTAAATTCCATACAAAAGGGGGCGGGCCTATTGCCACGAAAGGGGCACAAATCCAGACTTCAGGCTGCTACTTTACAATTCCAGATGTAAAACCCAATATCACTTTGCCCGGTCCGGGAATCGAACCCAGGACCCCATACTCAGCAGTAGCGGTTGCGACCACTAGACTAACAAAGCAGTCGGGGTCTCTAGTAAAGATGGGCGTGCCTCAAGGTTCAATTCTTGGCCCTTTCCCATTTCTAGTTTATATTAATGATCTTCCTTACATGATGGCTAACTTATCGGATATAATTCTACTCGCTGATGACACTTCCCTTATTTTTTAAATAGAAAAGACACGGATGTTTTACATGTCAACGATAGTCTGGCTGTTCTTTCAAAATGGTTCGCAGCTAATAATCTCTTACTTAATGCGAACAAAACAAAATGTCTTAAGTTCTCGTTACCAAATGTGGGTAAGGGTCTAAATTTAAAACTTGATGGCAAGACACTAGATCCTATTACGGAAACTGTATTTCTAGGAATTACTCTAGATTCGAAATTACAGTGGGGGCCCACACTCTTTCAGGTAGATTAATTTCAGCTGCATATGCAGTAAGAAAAATAAGGCAGTTAACTGATATAGCCACAGCTAGGTTAGTGTACTTTGCTTATTTCCACAGTAGTAGTAGTAGTAGTCTTATAGCATTCTGCTGTGGGGATCAATTTTCATTTTACAAAAGAGGGCAATCCGCGCGATCTATGGAATGGGTCCTCGTGAGTCTCTTAGAGACAAATTCAAAGAAATTGATGTACTAACTCTGCCTTCTCTTTATATCATAGAAAGTATTTTATATGTTCGCGAAAACTTAGAACTTTTCAAAATAAGAAGCGATTTCCATAATATAAATACACGTAGTCAACATGAAATTGTGATACCTACCCAAATTTAGATTACCTAAAACAAGCAAGTCATTTCCTATAAACAGTATCCGCTTATATAACAAGTTACCAAAGTCGGTTATAGTACTTATTGATGGAAAGTTCAAAACCCACAACAAACGTGTCCTAATTAAAAAATCATATTATAAGATTAAGGACTACGTTGAAGACAAGGAAGTTTGGCATTAATTCCTTCTGCACATGTGGCTTCCCTGGTACCTCGGCATAACTATGTAAATGTCTATTAACTGCTCCCAAATTACGGTGTTTATTTTTTTATTTTTTACATACCTTGACATAATCTCATCATTATTTGACATAAAAACTTAAAATTTTAATTTAATTTTTTTATTAGTGACTTGTGGACAGAATATTAATTCAGATTTGTTACAGTTGCATTCTTGTCATTTGGTTTAATTAGGTTTTAATCTTTATTATTTTAGTAATATTTTATATAGATTATTGTTAGGGTTCCGTAGTAAACAAGGAACCCTTATAATTTCGCCATGTCCGTCTGTCTGTCTGCCTGTCCGTCCGTCCGCCTGTCCCCGGCTTAGCTCAAAGACGTTTAGTCCTAGAAAGCTGTAATTTAACATGGGTATACATATTAATCACGCCGAAAAAATCGTAAAATAAAACCATGCAAAACATTTTTTTTAGGGTACCTCCCTTGCACGTAAAACGGGGATGATATTTTTTTTCTCGTGGTGTGGGGTATCGTTAGATAGGCTGTTTAAAAATATTGTGGGTCTGTGAAAGCCATTTTTCAATTCTGAGATCTGTTTGCGTAATATCAAGTTTTAAAGTGCTATTTTTTGTTAGAGTCAAGTGTCCCCCCCCCCTGCGAGGTAAATGGTTGGTTTTGGATATGTGAAAAAATTCATGGCATTAGTACATATAACGAAATTAAAAGGAAAACTACCACAGCTAAGTAGGCTTTACAAGTTAACGAGTAATAGTCGACCAACTTATATTTGCATTTGAAGAATTGACCGTAACGTATATCGATGTATGGGGATCATGTTTTTAACTACAATGTTAAGTTTGTTTTTGGGATAAGTTCATCCTAACTACGGAACCCTTCATTGTGCGTGGTCCGACACGCACGTGGCCGGTTTTTAATTTGAGAATATGAGAACGTTGTAGGCTTAATAGACTGTAGCTTTGTAAACCATTTTCAATTTTTGTTAAGTACTTGTTGACGGGCCTATCCTCCCATATCTATTAACACTGTAACTTGAAAATATTGTAAAAGCTCATTATTTTTAAAAGAGTAACGGTGGAGTTTCTTGCCGGTTCTTCTCCATAGGAAATGACCAATTGGAACCGTGCACCTAGCTTCTGACGTTTCATAAGTGCCCATGTAGGTTTATATGAAATAAAATATTTTGATTTGAGTCCACTTATATAGTAGTAGTTGTCCTTTTTCTTAGAATTCAACAAAATTAAATTTAGAAAAAGAAAGTGGTGATTAGTGAGTTGGGCTCACACAATGAAGGTCCCAAATCAAACTGTACATAGCTGTCCTTGGAACGGTCGCTGGCCAGCCGTAATTGGGTACTGTATTTTGCGAAATTCATAAACCATAAAATTGCACTAGCAGTTAAACATACATCTAAATGACATAGTGTCAATCTGATTGTCTGCATTATATTATATATTTCAGCTAAGTCACAATTTTTATTTGATAGAAAGTAGGTAAGTACCACTGTAATGGCTGCTAAACTAAATATTATAAAAAATATATTTTTCGAATTCTTAAAGTAAGGTCGTTTAAACGGTACCTAATTATTTTTTCTAAGATCTGAACGTGGCTACTCCAAAAATTAAAAAACTAAATGTTTTTAGTCTGTCTGAGGCGATCTATGCGTGCGTCATAGAGACCTAAAATTCTGCCAAAATTGAAATTCCTACGTAGATATGTGTAGATCTCGAGAAAAAATATGACATTTTAAAGGTTCCGGTTTTCATTTGTTCGGAAACTTAAAAAACTAAATTGCAAAATTAAATTGTTTACAGAAATAATCTAGTTGGTTAATACGGTAACTAATGGAACAATAGGTATGTAAAGAGATTTACTGTAAGTACCATTTTTTCTAATTTAACTTTTTTTTTGTTTATTAATCTTGTTCTATATTCACAAACTACCTCTATCCTACAATCCTACCATCGGTAACAAAAATTAGCAATCAGGGCTTCTAATCGCGAGTTTGCGTTTGGATACCGTTGGATTTAAGTTAGTCAGCGATGACCATGCAAGTATTGGAGTTTTGACTGAAAGATAGATGTTTGTTTTCTTTGACACTGAAAATATCGAGATCCAAAATTTTATTTTACAATTGTCAGTGGAAATAACTAACCTTCACTGATTACCCTTTGTGAACTATCACATAAATGTATTGTTTTGTATTTTATTTGCAGCTGCACATTGGCATTCTTCGTTGTTTTCCTTGACAACTAAAAAAAGTAATAGTTAATAAACAGGAACGTTCGATTTGCGATAAAAATGAATGTATGAAGCTCTTCTATCAAAATAAAACAGCCATTATGGCACATATTATCTATCTAAGTTCACCGCCCAATCTAAAGATAGCTTATCCATTTACAGAATACTCCTACTTGTGTACAGATTGACGCACACATGTTTACATAATCACATATGTTTGGAACTTGAAGATCAAATGATTTGAAGCCTTATTGCGATGTTGTACAGTGTAATTTTATTTGGGCTGTGACCGAGTGCTCTTTTCCCGGTGAAGCTAATTAAAAAGAAAATAAAATGAAGTATGGTCATTACTCAGAAGCAAGGTCGCTTGTGACTAATTAATTGGCGAAAGAGTAATGGTGGTAATAGACGTCGACTAAGATATTTATGATATACCTAAAGTACCTAAGTGAGTACTTATAACCTGCATCTTATTTGAATAAAGCTGTAGCATTGAAGAGAAGCATAGTTTAACAACGCTATTACGCAGCCAAGCTGGTAGACCTTCAAAATTGTCTTTTTTATGTAGTCAGGTAAGCTTGAATAATAATTAATAATAAATAATTATTTACTATTTATTCTTAAATAATAATAATAAATAGCGAAGAGCTTCGACCAACACCTCAGGAGGCGGCTGGGTCAAGGGCTTGATTCAGATAGCAGTACTCCTCGACACGGCACGCATAGTGAGGAGATTCCTCTCTCTAGAACCCTGACCACCGGCAGCTTGGACCTAGTCCTGATGCCGATGGACTACTGTCTTTTTATATGTTTAAATGTTTTGTTATTTATACAAATATTTAAAAATATAATCAATATGTATGTAAACGTAATAAATGAAAATAATAATAATAACCTCTTAGTTCGGGAATGATGGGTATCTAAATGTTACGAGTACTATTTAAAGGTTTTGTATGTTGTGCTCAAAAATGCGGTGTTTTTCAGTGATGACAATGCTTTTATGGAAGTTTAGATGAAGGTAAATTAATGATTTACAGCAGGAAAGTATACCAAAAAACATTTAAATAAAAACAGTCAATCATAGGTTTATATTTCAAACACTACATAAAGGCACAGGCAAAATGGTAACCTTACCACTAAGTACGTACTTTGCCAATATTAATTTTGAATTTATATAGGTTATAACTTTTTGACCATAAAACACACTACACATCACAAGAGTTAAGTAAATGATTTTTGTCACTACTCAGCCCACAAAATTGTTTAGAAGTTAAGTAGCTGTAGTTAGCTATACAACCTAACACGAGATTCGATAGTAATGTTTTCCTCTAATGCAGATCAATGTGAAAACTCAATTAGGTATACAAACGATGAACATTCAGATTTAACGCCCACATTCAGATTAAGTGGCCATTTTCAGTCGCGTTTTATTGTTCTATGTCACATTAATCCGACATAACGAATTCTGACAATACACTAGTGGGAAACATGGTCTAACTAAACCGAAATGTCTTTTACTTCGAAGGATTCGTGATTTATAGAACTCTTTTAGCTATTAAGTACCTACTTGTGACAGAAATTAAACGAGACAAGGAGGTATATATTCAATAAATAACCTTCCATGGCAAAGCCCATTAATCTAAATTGAATACCTTTGAGTTGTCACCTAGCTTGCCAGTACTATTTTTGGGCGAGTGATTTTCGACCCTTTTTGCAATGTTGCATAGTAGATAATATCTACTGATCAATATGAGGTTGCGAGTACTCTTATTTAGATAATATCTAAACAAGAGACAGAGGGTCTATCAGATTGTGATCTTCCTTAATTATGTTTTTTTGTGAAATTTGATAAATGAGCTCGGTCGGAGAAGGACAAACAAATGTGAGATGTTGTTAAAATATCTAGACAATAATAATATTTTTGCAACACTCTCATAGAGTAAAATAGATATTGTAGCTAGCAGTGTCTTCTGGCTGTGCAAGAGCTGAAAGGCGTAGAGTGTGGAGTACAAAATCAATTATTCAAGCGCACTTAAAGAACGTCCTGTGTCCAGTAGTGGACTGCCATAAACTTAGTTAATTATTTGATCGATCAGATTAGGATGAAAACGACCACAGGCCGGTCATACACTTTGAGGATAAAGAGAATCATGGTGATTGGAGCAGCTTTTTGGCATCAGGCATAATTATAAGCTCAGTCTATAAACCATAATTTGTTACTACTTTAAGCGCTTCTTTTATAAGATTTGTGCAAAATGTGACTCAAATTGCACATCGATACAAGCAAGCTAACTCACGAACAAAAAAGATGACATTATCAAAACTTCATCGTCCATTGTTGCTCGTGATACACATTTGATAATTAAGTCGAAATTTAATCTGCAGTGATTAATGAACAAAGCAAGCACTACAGGCAGACCACCCACGGGGAGGAGACGGCTTAATAAGACCCTCATTAACACCTTAATGGCTATTCTCAATTCGCCTGATTTCTCTTGACTTTTATTTATTTTTTCCCTCTCAGTCCTACGCGGTTCCTGCGCATCTTGCATCCTGCTCCGATACCCTCCTTTAATTGAATTTCTGGTCTCTTTTTTCTAAACTTATTCTCATTGACTTAAGATTAGTGATGTATTTAAATTGGCGTTTTGTTACGTTTTTATAACCGAGCAGACCGAAGGCGCGTCGTTTTACATTTCTTCTGTTTTCTTATCGATATTTTAATTTGATTGAACTGTTAATATGTGCAAAGAACATGGCGTGAATGTTTGATGCAGTTCTTATTGATGTGAGAGATATGACGCGGTTTGGTCGCTCTCCGCTCGTTAATTTGGGACGTCGCGTCATATGTCTATCAATGGGCTATAATGCTGGATGGTGGAAGGGTTGGCTTGAGGTTTCCGTTTGCAATAAACGAGTGATAAACGTAATGTAGCAGGACACATGCTGCTGCACATGCTCTCGAACGACTGACGAGAGATTTTATTGCTTGCCTTCACGATTCGCCATCAGTTTCTTAAATATTAATTAACATTTTTATCACGTTTTATGAAGTATTTATGCCTTTATCTTCAAAGGAGGAACACTATTCGTTTTATTGTGTCTACATAAAAATTAATTGCGTAGCGCCCGATGCTTATAATCTAGTAATAAAACAACATTATTTTATATTGACTTGTTTTTGAAATAACTGCTAGAAATGAATAAAATTTTAAATAGCACTATTGAACCACCATGAAGGTAACCCTAAACATTTTTTTTTACTAATTCCCGGGATCCTGATGCAGCTTTAGATTAATTTAGTGCAGTGTAATAATCGAATGGTCAGATCAGTTGTATTTGTGTCAATCCTTAACGATATCTAAGCTGTAAGTATTCTGAAGAACTTAACTAAGTAAATAAATAAATATGCATTTTTTGATCATCTAAAACTTTACCTGAGAATAAATTAAAGGTTTAGTCGCAATCTAGAAAGGAAGCACAGTCTATGTTGTTGTTCTGCGATCAAAATATATTATGAAACTCACTAAAAGTAATAATTCAGAAAAATTTTCACCATGAAACTACCAAATCATAATAAAGAGTTAACGTGTTGTCATTGTCATTAAAAGCGGTTACAGAAACAAACCCCTTTTATTGATTATCAAACGCATACAATAGATGGCGCTGCTCGTATTGTAAGCCGCAAGTCGAACAGACGCCGCCACCGGAGTTGCTCGTGTACAAAAATGGCAGTTGAATATATTCCCCCGCAACGGTTTCAAATAGGGCCAAACGATAATACACCCTGAAGAGCTGTCTTTACGGCTGTATTTGGTGTGTGAGTGGGTGAAGACTTACATAGCCAGAAACAGACACAAGTGTATTTGCGGTGGAGCGTCGTCATTGTTCGCTAAATCGTCGCTTGCACGGAACCGGCCGGGCTTGTCGTGAGTTAGGTATGAACAGGGACACACAATGACAGTATACATACATTTAAACACCTGTTATTAAACATGCAGGGTCACAGAGCGTACCTACGTACCAGCTTCGTTAAATAAATGACAGATAGAGATCTCACTGCCGGCGGTTTAGGATGCATCCATAATTACCAACAAACAACAAAGTTACCACATTATAGTATAATTATGAGTTGAATGAACTATTTTTTTTTGTTTCGCATCTTACAAAAACGAAGGAACAATTAAGTTATTAACTTACTTTATTTACTTATTTGAATGAAGTTTGAGTAAAATTCTGAACAAATTATCGTTCATCGCCATGTTATGCTAACGTTTAAGAGGAAATGCGGGCGGAGAGACTTTTAGAGTAAAAAGTCATAAATCGAGGTTCGGCTCTCGCCTATTTCCTCCTCCAATATTGGACCAATTTAAAAGATATTTCTTATACTGAATAAGAAGGATATATACTGTGTCGCTATGTTTTTCTTTTTTTATATAAGTTGGCAAATTTGTACAATAGCCCTCTGTTGTCAGCGGTCTAAACAGGCAATTTTGAGCATTTTCAGAGGGTTCCAGCTCTTATAAAGATAATGTATCATCAAAAAGGAAAACATAGGGACACAGTATATATCCTTCTTATTCAGTATAAGAAATATCTTATAAATTGGTCCAATATTGGAGGAGGAATAGGCGAGAGCCGAACATCGATTTATGACTTTTTACTCTAAAAGTCTCTCCGCCCGCTTTTCCTCTTAAGGTGAATCCGCAGCTGTAGCCCACGAAATTCAATATTTTTTAAGTTTTTTGCTATTTGCACTATAGCATATACTTATGTATTTACAGAATTATAGTCATTAAAACCATTAATACATCTCTCTGGGTTAGATTTGTTCCTGATTGTCATGATTTTATGAAAAAGTCATTCAATGGACCAGATCTAACTAAGAAGATGTATTAATGATTCTTATGACTATAATTCTGTAAATACATATTTGTTAAAGTCGCGAATCATATTTTGATCAAGATACAACGTGAAACTAAACTGCAAATTGCGAATAACTTTAAAAAATAATAATTTTGCGGATTACAGCTGCGGATTCACCATAGGACTCCGTTAGGATCCTTTCTAACAGGATTTATGAAGTTGAATTTAAGAGCATGCGACTATTTGAGTAATTTAATCTTAACTAAGCATTGCGAAATAACATTTTTACAATGATGTGCTAAAAAATCTTATGGCCAACATTTATATATTTATATAATCTAACTAAGCTTTTTAACTTAAATTTTTTATTAGAAATGTAACCCTATATTTACCATAAAAGAGAAACTAAAGATATCTCCGACATTTCACGTAGGTACGAGATTAAATGTTCTACAAAAATACTCATGTTAGCTGTATAGCCGTGACAAAAACACTTAAAAGACATTATAATGTACTTGACACATAACGTTGGCAAGCGTCGCGTCACTCATATCTTTGGTGAAAACTTCCGTTAAGAATGTTTCTGTGGTTCGCGATTAAGCCCTTTAAACTTCCTCTTGAAAAAACGAAAAAAGAACGGATGTTTGGTTCAATAGGATTTTCTGGGCTTAGCGGATTTCACATGTGTTTCACGGGAATTGCTTAAATCGTAGAATCGGTAAACCTTAACGTAGTAAAAGAAATAATAAATAATGGAAGCAAAGTAATGCTTTACGTATAGTGATTATTCTGAAAGCTTTACGCTGCTAAGCCTGTTTCAAGCATGCGGTAGCTCGGGTGTATTCGATTCTTTGGCGACTATAGTACCTTATATGGGTATGGGTGCCGCATAAACCGACCGCCCATTTGTCCCCTTTGCTCAGACAAGGTGTTAACCGCGCAGCAGTTCCAACCATTCTTTGACTGACCACAAATTGGATACTTATTGTAATTTATGAAAAATGCATTCGCCAACTGTCATAATTTGAAAGTGGCAGAAGGAGAATACAGAACGAGAAATTTCGTGTCATTTCAAACAACTTGAAAGTATGAACTGAACTGAGATAGAGTATAATTGGTATAATAATGGCGGTCGTTTTTTTAAATTTATTTTTAAGTTTAAATATTAATGTTTCGTGACAGGGCAGCGGCGGCAGCGGCGGGGTCTGCGAGGTGTCGGTGGTTTTCTGGCCCAGCGCGCCCGGACCGGTTCGCCGGTGGCTCGCACGCCACGCCAGAAAAGCCAAACACGTTGTATCGCAGTCGAGAGCGATAAACCTTGCTTCGTATACGGGCAAACGGCAAACGACCTATTCGTACCAATTTGCAGACTGTTCATTCTGTTTTAGGAGGTAAACAGCTTGACTCAGGTAATAGCGACTATGAAATAAACTGTATCATAATTACTGATATATTCGATTGTGACGTTTCAAGCGGTATTATCACGAAGAACAGCGCCTTATATTTCTCAATTAGCTAAGATAAACATCGACAGCAATTTGTTCGTTAGATTAAATAACATTAAATATTGAATCTTAATACTTGTTCTGCGTGACATGACTTAAGATTACATTATGATCATCTAAAAACATCCCAGAAGGTAATATCGTTGATGACGTTCTAGGTGTTTTAGTGAGGTGAGTAAAAATACATACCAGCGGTGAGTAGAACGCAGAGCTGTCGACGCCAATGCTGGGGTAGGGGTTTTGATCTGTCGATGGGTACGGTGTGCCATAGACGCCGACGGCAGCGCTGGAGAGGCGTGGATAGGAGGTGAGGGCGAGTCTTGCGCCGTCGTACTGGCAGGAGCAGACGGTCTGGCCGGAGACAGGGTCCGTGATGATGGGGCGCGGCGTGTCGCAGCAGGAGGCGGCGGGGGTGCTGGCGTGGCTGCCGGCGCCGGGCGACAGCGCGCCGCCGGCGACGGCCGAGCCACCCGGCGACAGCGGGGGCGCCGAGCTCGATCCGCCGTCCGGCGAGGTAGCCGCGCCGCCGGTGCCCGCCCCGCTGCTGCCCACGAGCAACTGCAACAACATGTCCTATTACTATACTGCTGATTTGCATAAGTTACTCTTCTATGACACGTCTGCTTTCAGCTAAATAGCTGCATTATTACAAAATAGAGAGTATTTTTGGGATTTCTGCGCCCGTTTCGTAGGTTACAGCTACAACTAGTTTGAACCCAACTTTGTCCACGATGCTATGTACTCTAATCACTGTGATTATTTTAATTATTTACCTACTTATAGTAAATACATTTTGGTTTCATTAGTACCTTTTACAGCTCGGCGGCCAACACCTTGCGTCATTTGAAACTAGTTACAAACTTGTCACTGACGCGTGTCTAACCTAAGTTAGTAGGTACCTATCCTAAATTGGTTTCGTTTGAGTAGCTCTATTAGCCATTTGGTGCCGGACGTAAAGAATAGCACAATCCCATTTCTTCCCGTGGGTGTCGTAAAAGGCGGCTAAGGCACTTACTAGAGAATGGGCAGCAGCGTTCTCTATGTATTTTAACACCATACTGCGATCGCCAACCCGCCTGCCAAGCGTGGCGATTATGGCAAACCCCCCCTTTTTGGGGGAGGCCTATGTCCAGCAGTGGACGTCTTTCGGCTGAAAAAATGATGAATGATGAGTAGCTCTTCGCAATAGGGGTCTGGGCCTATTCGACTTTGATGACTTATATTTTGCGATCTGCTCAAGATAAATAAACAAATATTAGAATGATCTTTAAATTTGTGAAACTCAACGACAACCACAAGCTAATTAACAGTTAAAAAGATAGTTACTCGGTCGATTTGAGAGCACACCTAACAAGTGGAGCGCTTTCTTGTGCGTTTATTTTTAAACGAATGCAAATTAATTCCATTTCTAGGGCAGAGCGGTAAGATAATATCAGGGGCATCCGCTTAATCTAAGCATCTCTGTGACGCGCCCATCGTCCCGTCCGACTGGAGATACTCTCGAATTACTTCGTGGAAATAATTAGTAAACATATTATGAAGAGTCGAGTTAACGCTCCGTTGATCAAAGTAATGAAGTGATCGGCACAATTTGTTAATCGTAACGTCTTGTTTAAATCATCGTTATTTTGTGTTGATATTATGAATAGACGAGTCTCGTTCACTTCCTCTATTCTCATTCCGGCTATTTATTACTTTAGTGTTAATGGTGTGTAATGGATCTACAAAATGATAAAATTATTGCTTTTTTCTAATTCTAGCAGAGTAAAAAACTGCATCATTGAAATATTTTCCTGTTACTGATTTATGAGTTTCATATAAATTACATATAAAAACAGTTAAGACACACAAATTTTACCGATCACATCTATATACTTACTTATTTTCCTACAAATGGTATCGAAATCAAACAAAAGATCTGAAATTAACGTGTCGCCTTAAGTACGGTCAACCGCACATGAGTGGTAACAATAAGAGCGTAGTGCATTTGTTACCATGGCAGTACCTACCACTGAAGTGCGTTTGTCTGTACATTACATTGGATTTGAGGTCTTTCCCAGATAAAAGCTACCATAATTTTAAAACTTTCTGATTGTCACCACACCACCCGCTATAATGACTTCATTGGAACTGCAACCAATCGGAACAATAAACGAATGATCCGTACGCAAATGCACTGCGCGTACTTATAACTCGTATGAAGAGCAAACACAACGTAGGCCCATTGAATAGAGATGAAAGAGTGGGTTCAGACAAGGCACTTCAGCCTTCTTTATATAACAAATATGAATTTCTTTATTTAATCAATATGAGTGTAGTTTAGGCGGTGAAAGACTAAAGGGAACGGGGACGTAAACAGATTTGGTTAAACATTGGGGCCGGGTTGACTTAGAAATAATAGCATAAGATACTGTGCACACACTGGACCCCACTTCACCTATGACGCTCCGTTTGAGTGCACCAACTTGTTTTCTTTAAACAGAGCGAAGTCTTCAAAGAGACATGTCTTGTACCTTTGTTGGCCTTCAATTTTACATGGGAATTGTAGGTTGCAAGCTGAAAGCTCTGAGTCATGCGTGTAAGCTGTTACCTATCATTTTAAAGGTTGTTTAAATAAAGATATGGTGTGATAGAGGCCAGTCCAATGACTGATAATAAAGATGACGATACTGGAAATTTTAACCGTCATAATAAAAAAATATAATTATATTAAATTCACGACATCGTCAGGAGTACACTTATATATATTTTTTGCGGTAGGAATATAGTCTTAGGCACTCAAAAATGTGTTAAAATAATCGAAAGTCAAAAGTTTTGGAAAGAAAAAGTCATAAAAGTGGTGTTCCTCGTGAAATTAGAACGTACTCTAATTACGCAGTTCTCGGGGCGAACACGTCGCGATTAATCTAAGCTACAATTACAAAGAGCCAACCGCTTATTGGGCCGCCATATTTGTATAAACAGCGCTATCACTGCTTGCGTGCATACGTGTAATTAGTAATAGTCCAAGATAACACACGTACACACTATGTCATTATGGATAACGACGATATTTAGGTATGAAATTGTGATTTCGATATCAATCGCACGCCGCTCGATAATCGCGCCGCGCAGTACCTAGCCCGATTGTCTATGAACAATATTAACTTGAACATATATACATATACGTGGAACATTAAATAAGTTGCCGTCCATATGTATATAACTGTACTGCTGTTAGTAGGTACTATGAATTACAAAGCTATTAGTCATGCACCTATTGGTGTGATATAGAGAATAGTTGGTAATTGAACGTGTGTATGTGTCAGTGTGTTCAAATATGTTTTAACAATGTAAAAATATTATGATTATTTGATGTCCCTACATGTGCTTTTACCGCCACTTAGAAAAAAAATCTCTCGTTGTTAACACGTAAGTCACGCAAAAATTATTTTACGTTAACAATGAAACTGTGTTGAACACGTTTAGTTATTTATTTGTATTTATACAAAAAACCTTTAGTATTAAATATTAGGTAATTGATTCTAATAAACAGTTGATAAAAGTGGAGACGTCAGTCCTATCTTCTACTTATTAAAAATCTTCAATTCATTCATCCCACTGACAACGCACAAATTTTCCTAGAGAGTTCCATCTACAGCGAAAGTGAGGAAAGGGGAGGATTTTTAAAAATACATAAAGGGGTTTAATAGGGGATGAAGTTAGTATGGAATGGAGCACAATAATAAATAGTCATAATATCTTAAATATTACATTTTAAAACAATTATGCTACTCACTACGTTCTACACAGATTACAATTTAGAGTATTTAAAAACTAACTAGTAACACAGAAACAATAACTATACCTATAACCAAACTTATCCTAGAACTCATATCTGTATTTTTAAATTTTTAGAAGAAAAATAAAAATAAAACTAGTAAATTTCTGTGCGTGCAAACATTTCGTTAAACATTACGTCATTGATTAAGTAAATCAATGATCCTTTAGGGTTGCTTGGACTAAGAAAAAAAAGATTTATATTTTTTTTTATAGACTTTATATCTGTCGATGGGAAATCCTCTCGGGCATACGGCTTGTAAGAGAGCAGTGGTGGCCCAGTGGTAACGTCCGCGACTTACAAGTTGTAGGTCGAAGGCTCGAACCCAGGCAGGTGTTTTACTTTGTGTAAATTATTTTTTGTGAAGGAAAATATCGTGAGGAAACCGGCGTGTCCTAGTACCAAAAATTCGAAGACATGTGAATTATAACCAACCCGCACTGGACCCGCGTGGTGGATTACAGCCCACTCCCTCTCACAGAGAGGAGGCCTGTGTCCCAGCAGTTGGGACATTATAGGCTGAGTGTATGTATGTATGTACATTATACAACGTGTTTTTTTTGATATCCCATAACTCTAGGGTATGATTGAGGCCATATCAAAGAATCAACTGGCATATGAGTTATGTTCCAATCCTTCGTTATTTTTTTTTTCATTTTTCATACAAAATAATTCGGCAAAGTCACGATTATTAATGTAAAACACCCTTACGTGAAATATGACACCGTCGACAAGGTAGCTTTCCCTTCACTAGCTGCCGCCGGGAAGCCCCGATACCAACATACCTACATATTTTATCTTACTATTTATTTTACTACACTACTGCGAAGTTTGGCGACCTCGCAAAAGTAAAGATTCGTCATACTGGTGACAATTTTTGACCTAATTTAATTATGATTGATGATATCTCCGAAACGATGCATTTTTGGACCACCTATTCTAGGAGTTTTAGTATTATTTTTACCTACAGAATATAACCCTAGAGTTATGGGATATCAAAAAAAACAGGTTGTATATTATATGTACATAGACGGCTTGTAAGTTCATAAATTATAACTACCTAGTTACAGTGCGAGGAGTGCACGTCTGCGTAGCTCAAATTGGTTTCATTTGTATTTAGGTTTCTATAGACACACTTTTTATTTTTCCCTTTTTAGGGTTCCGTAGTAGGTATACAAGGAAGGAACTCTAATAGTTTCGCCATGTCCGTCTGTCTGTCTGTCTGTCCGTCCGTCCGTCTGTCCCCGGCTTAGATCAGAGACGCTTAGTCCTAGAAAGCTGTAATTTGGCATGGGTGTACATATTAATCACGCCGAGAAAGTTGTAAAATAAAAAACAAGAAAAAAAAATTTTTTTAGGGTACCTCCCTTGCACGTAAAACGGGGATGATATTTGTTTTTCTCAGCTAATGCATATTGTGGAGTATCGTTGGATAGGCCGTTTAAAAATATTGTGGGTCTGTGAAAGACATTTTTCAATTCTGAGATCCGTTTGCGTAATATTAAGCTTTAAAGTGCTATTTTTTGTTAGAGTCAAGTGTCCCCTGCCAGCTAAATGGTTGGTTTTGGATATGTGAAAAAAATCATGGCAGTAGTATATATAACAAAATTAAAAGGAAAACTATCACAGCTAAGTAGGGTTTACAAGTTAACGAGTAATAGTCGACCAACTTAAATTTGCAGTTGAAGAATTGACCGTAACGTATATTGATGTATGGGAGAGCATGTTTTTCAACTACAATGTTAAGTTTGTTTTTGGAATAAATTCTTCCTAACTACGTAACCCTTCATTGTGCGTGGTCCGACACGCACTTGGCCGGTTTTTATTTATTTATAAATTTAATCAATAAATAATTAATACATTTTGTCTCTAATATTCATATGCCAATGTCATGCATACCTGTTATTTGCACGGTTACTGAAGTTCCAATTGTAAATGTTATTTAATCTGAATTGTAAGTGACTGTGCTGTTGGTGTGCTTATTATAAATAAATAAGCTTAATTCTTGGATTAACAACAATATTCAGTAGGTACGAATCATTACACATTCCTTTGCAATATTTTCATTAAATTTTGACGAACATCACTAATTAAATCCAGCAATAAATTAGACACTTGTTAAGAAAAGTAACGAGCGTTTATAAGCTAATAAAAACGCGAGAGCAAGAGTAATAACGGGGCTTCCTGTGCCGTCCGGAGGGCTGATCAAATCAAATATAAGCAATATTATGTCACTGTATACAAAGGGGGCAAAGCTCCGCCGACGCTTGACTGCTTCGGTCAACAAAAGTTCCAATAAAAACTACTTGGACGAGAGCGATCTCAGCGAGACAGAACAAACAAGCTCTCAAATAGAAATACTCCTACGATTGCTGTTACCCTTAAATTAAATAAAAAAGCTTCAGTAATTTAGTCCAATCTGTCAAATGAAGAGTGTTGAGCAAAGAGAGGGTTTCGGATTAATGTTTTATGTGGGCGATATCAGATGGTTTCAAGAGGGGGGTGAAAGTAACGTAGCCAGTTGTTAATATGGCTCGGCTTGACATCGGTTATCTTATACACTACTTACATGCTGAAAAACAATTAAGGGGCTTTATAAGCGAAGTGCTGTTATGATACAACGTAATGGCTTTGCCTATTAATGTTTTGATTATTATTTTTAATAACTTATTGATATTTTATTTTGGATCAATACGCTCTCGACTTTTAATTTAATTTATTTTTACACATCGAGTGTTTATATTCCATTATCACTCGTCCAATTAATAAAATAACGGACCATTTATTCAATGTTTACTTTAATTTTTTAATCAGTCCAAACCATATTAAATCCGGTCAAACTGGTCTTGTTCGTGCCAGCGCTTTCCGGCTCTAATCTAACCAATAAAGCATAGATTATTATTATTATATCGCCTTTGTCATATTTCGGGGCCCTGGGGTCCAGGACCTTTGGAAGGTGTACGAGGGGCGAAACCAGCTCACAGAGGCCCGTTATGGCGCTTTTAATGAAATGAGGCACCAACCGACGATTATCCCTGTACGCACTATGAAATTGCACCCAAGGACAACCCTCGGTTGGTGCAGGACTATTGCAGGATATGGAAACAAAGATATTGGAGTACCTATGTGTTTGGATGGCTAAAGTGGACTGGTTACCAAAACTATGGAAGGACTATGACCCCTGCCTGATCAATGAAGTAATACACGGATAAAATGGCAGGGGGTGACTTGCACACTCAATATTAGGCCCCCGAAAACGGTCGCTAGCACGCAGTGATGTAGCGACAAGGGGGCAACACTTCCTGAGGTGCTTGAGAAGTGGAGAGGTATTCTACGGCGTTAAGAACAATCCTAGAGCCCGGAAGATGGTCAAGATCCCTATCAGCTCTTACTGGAATATTTCCTTCCTCCAAGCACGTTTACTCTTGCGAATCTCCACTCAAGCCGGCAAATAAAGGCAAAAATGAGGTGAGAGCTCTCTTCCTCGTCAGAGTTTACTTTAGCTGGCCAATAGAGGCAACCCAGAGATGAGGAACAAGACTTTTCCGGCCAATAAAAGCAACCCAGAGATGAGGAACAAGACTTCTCCCGGAAGATAAGGTCCGTGGGGTCACTACTGCCTAACAGCTCGCCACAAACTGCCCTGTAGGTTTCTGCATTTGTCTTGGCCTGACGGCTTACCCTAGACCTGTTTTGGGAAAGTAAACTCTACCGGCACAGACCCAGAGTTCGGAGCGCGCAAGCCGCACTACGACGTGAACGTAGAGGTACAGCGGTTGGGTTATTATAATTATTATTTATTTTATTATACATGCCAATTAAAAAGAAGGATGTATCTTGCAAGCACTTGTGTTGAAAGTAATAACTACAGGTTAGCCATATTTGTTTAATATTCTACTTAGGTCATCGGAACCTATACACTTTTATAGATTGCAGTGTAAAATGTGCTTAGGTACTTGCAAAAGATTTGGCCATAATTTGTTATTCCTTTTTAGTCCTCGATAGGTATTACTTATTAATTTAATGGTGACAAATATATTTTTTTTCGCTTAAAATAATTAATTAGGCACCTACCTAACTCAATCTTTGTAATAAGTAGTTAAAAATGTGTTTTATGAAGTGAAAATTTACGAAAGCTTATTCACATAAATTGTAATTGCCTATGGCGGTTATGAGTAAAGTATCTAAAAAAATTGTACATTAGCTTTAGAATGGACGAAATACTTGAGTTGGGGTTCAACGGTTGCATGCATCACAAGACTAGGACATAGCTAATAGTCTAAAGTCCCCATTGCAAACTCGTCAGCCATCGCGTGCCTGTCAGAAAGTCCCAGAATTTAAACGGTAAGAATTTTTATACCTAAGCCCTGCCTAATAGTCACCGCATTGAATTTCTAAGGGCTCTTATCTCATATTAAAATAAAACTGTTTAGGTATTCTAACCATTGAAGTTCGTGATTAGAATTTAATGCACGGTTAACTTTATATTATTATTGAATCGAGTACACGCGTAGGCACGCTAATGTTGTGAAAAATTATTGATTTTCCGGATTAGTACCAGTTTATTGTTCAAATTTCCTTTATCGTCATTTAAAACGCTAGAATAAATATAGCGCTTGTAGTCTATTAATGTAAATTTAAGTTTCTTATTGATTATCGTCTTTGCCAGTTGCATTGAATTTATCCACGCAAAAAGCATTAAATTAATTTAATCATTGAAGGAAATGAAAATTCAAAGGGAAAACCCTTTGAATTTTCATTAAAATACTTCATCCTTATCAGCCTATAATGTTTCCACTGCTGGGACTCAGGCCTTCTCTCGATGAGAGGGAGTGGGCCGAAATCAACAACCAGTGCGGGTTGGTAGAAGTCACGTTTTCGATTTTTCAGTTCTAGGACATGCCGGTTTCCTCACGATCTTTTCCTTCACCGTTTTGAGAGCAGTGGTGATGAGTGGTGATGGTGGTTTACACAATGTAAATCGCCTACCTGGGTTCCAACCAACGAGTCGCGGCCGTTACCACTGGGCCACTACTGCTCTCCTTAAATACTTACTTAACCCATAACTTGTTAGGTACTAAACATAACCAGTAACGACCTTTAAGGCGAAGATAACCAACTTTTAATGATTTTATACTGAACATCACGTCTAAACGAGTAGTGTTAATGATTTGAAAAAAATCTATGTTAAATTAGAGCACTTTTTCAATAACCTAATATCATATGTAAATATTTTAGTTTTTTTTTATATTACACCGTGAAATTAATTTGTAAAGTTATGTCTAACGCGGATAAAAAACTGAGAATGGCGCAAAATCTACCAAGCGTATTTTTCTGAAACCTTTACCAATTTAAAGATAATTTAATTATTGATCTTTTAGTATACGCGTTTTATTAAAATACCTTTTGGTTTGTGTATAATAAATTAATAATGCGTCAAATTGGGGACGGCGCTCCTTGATGGGCTAGTCCTTTTACTGGCCGGCTGAACGTACGATGCGTTGCGTGAGCTCAGTACAGAACACGCAAGCTAACCACTCAAGGTCACTGGCATATATCTCCGTCTTAATGCTTTGATTGAATAATTACCTATACACAAAGGCTCATCAAAAGAAAATGAGGATCTAGTTAGTTCACTTTTTATAAAATACGTCGATTAATGTCTGCTATTGCCATTTTTAATTAGTCATGATTATCAATGCTTTAAAGGACAGCAACGTCGATCCACAAACCTACATCATTGCATCCTTGCTATGTGCAAGAACCTCCTTCACGTCAAACTTTGCCATTTCGTCCATGACCCAAACTTATAAATAGTCTCATAATATCATTTGCCAATCCGGTCGAATAAATTAAACCCGATCAGGGAAAATCCGTTCAAAATTTTATGCATTCATAGGCTGATGACTGACCCTTTCATTTAGATTGTTGGTTATTTTGGCAACACTTGATCCCAAATAAAAATGGTCACTCTGATCAAAATACATTGATTATGTTTATACCCAAATATAATTGGACTCAGGCGTGGTCTCATTTTGTATGCGCCTCGTCATGTACGCAGAAGTAGAGATGAAGGTAGGTACATAGATGCGTAAGTAGATGTATACCTACATAACCGATGGGAAGCTTTCAGTCTCCCGTCAATATTTGATGAGATTCGGACGAGGGCTGATTCGACAGTGTCCGTGCCGACCGCTTGTCCTTCATAGCGATTCGTTGTCAGCCTTCATACATATTGATGATGGCTAGAGACGATTATTCGAGCACGACGGGCAGTACTTCCTATATGTATCTGAGTTATTCTTTTAGCTGCAGGAATGAAAATAGGTTTTCGTTCCTGCAGCATGAAAAATATTACATAGATAGTTTTTATTCTTCTGTCCTGTTTTCGGACTATGTCGTGATCTAAGAAAAGAACAATGGCAGTTTTGGTGTCGCTTAATTTCAGAAGCGTTTCTGAATGAAAGTAGGTATGTAAATTATATGAAAAAGTTTCAGGGCTTTACTTTGTATGCATAAGCTTTTATAGCAATTATTATATTTTTTATCAAACTCAAAACATTTATTTCAATTAAACCTAACAGGCACTTTTGAATTGTAGATCTATATGGAGAAGAAGAGGCAAGAAACTCCAAGGACACTCTTTTAAATCAAGATATTACAAAATCCAGGGTACATTATTCTTGTTGCTTCTATATTTATGTGAGAACATGTAAAAAAATAAATCACTTATTAAAAAAAACAATACAAAATATAATCTTTTAATCAAAGATTACAAATAAGCCCTGGCAGTTAAGAGATGACCAGTCTCAACTGACGGCGCCCGTTCACAAACATGACACGTGGATCAGCACCATCTAGCTCAACCATTTTAAAAAAAGCAGCCGACATCCAAATAAACACTATAAAGTCAAATATAACTTTAATTTCGGAAGTGTGTCATTGTATCTTTATGTTAGTTATTACCATCGACTTTCGAAATTAAAGTTATTTTTGCTTATGTAGTGTTTTTTTTTGGAAGTCGGTTGTTTTTTTTTGTATTAATAAATATGTATTACCTTATTGTTAACGACAGTTATATAAATACACTATGTATACGTTTTTTTAGAGAATTTGGCTTTAATGGCAACAATAAAATCTAAGGCAGCATCAAATCAGAAATGTCTTAATTGTCACCTTTTAATGTCAATTCTCTGTCTTGTCTTGATGTATTGTTTTTAAATAGTTGTAAATTAGTTTGTTTACCTACTAGTTAATATTTTTGTGGTGAAGTATACAAATACAAAAATGTAAATTAATACAATTTTTTTTTATAAACATAAAAACACTACAAAGCTACACACGACACTAAAAAGTCTAAAATAACTTTTATTTCGGAAGTCTGAGTGTCATTGGAACTTTATGTTAGTTTTTTGCCATCGACTTCCAAACTTCAAGCTTTTTTGACTTTGTAGTGTTTTTTTTTGGGAAGTCGGTAGTTTTTTTTTTGTTACAAGTTTTTATATTACTAAATATGTGTTATCTTATTGTTAACGACAGTTAAATAAATCCACTATTTATACGTTTTATGGAGAATTTAGCTTTCATGGCAACATTAAAATCTATTGATGGCAGCATCAAACCAGTTATATCTTGTCACATTTTAATGTCACTACTCTGTCTTGTCTAGATGTGTTGTTTTTAAATTAGTTTGTTTACGTAGGTAAACAAACTCGTGTTCTACTTCACCACAAAACAAATAAAACTAGTAGTAGTTTTATTTGTTTTGTGGTGAAGAAAACACGAGTATTGTACGTTATACAGGTGTGCAGAGATGATCGAATCTAAACCAATGTCCTAGGTTACAGACAGTTACAGTTGCTGCTAGTATGTGTGATGAGCATCATATGGAGATGCCGACAACAAGCATGACGCCCGCGCCGTGTACTAACTTACTCGACGAATTTCTTCTAAGATTAGAATGTTATGTTACTATAAATGCTTTATTCAACTATAAAATAAATGTTTTATTTTTGGTAGGAATTCATAATAGGTAGCAATAAGCCGACCAAGATAGTAAGACAACATCATGGGATGCGCGGCCTCTCCAGCCTTCTCAGGTCTTAAACTACACAATATAATAAGATATGAGGTAGGTATAGGCAAAGGCGGTACTCCCTGTCTTCTCCTAAAGTTGTTTGTCCGAAAATCATTATACCACGTTTGCTATAAACTTCAGTAATCATAATGTTCAGAAATTCGATTGAATGATGATGATGAATGATGTATTATTCCGAATAAAATCAAAATAAAATGAAAAATCGAATTATCTACAAAAGTGACATCGAAAGACCTCAATATCGAAGTACAGAGTAGTATCGAATGTCTTAAATATCGATATTTATTATTTTTTAACCGACTGCCAAAAAGGAGGAGGTTATATTATGTTCGGCTGTATGTTTGTTCACCGATTGCTCCGTCAATCGTGGACCCACTTCGAAAAAATTTTTTTGTTTGAAAGGGTATGCTCCCCGAGGTGGTCGGAATCCCATAGAAGTCGAGGGAAATCCTAAAATTTTATAGGCACTAGGTGTGCCTATAAAATTTGCGATAATAAATAGCGATTTGAGTATTTTTTATAGTAACTCGTGCATTTGCTCTTGGAAAGCACCATTTGGTGAAGTAGAACTGATGATGAAGACCACAGATAGCCACTGAAACAACATTATAATAAGTATTTAACGAGTTGCGATTCGATTAGATACTTTAATATGGTTGCATAGCAATTTATGCTCGTCACAATACATACGGATGTCACCATCAGTTCCAGTTATCTTGGTTCATATCAGGAGAACTACTTAACAATTAACGCCCCTGCATCGGGAAAAGCAATATTTTCTAAAAGGTGATGAGCAGTTGACATTAGGTTATTGTTACTTAGATAAATTAGAAAACAGACCCACTAAAAAGTGAAAAATAAAAAACTTTTTTACAAAAAAAAATAACCGACTTCCAGAAAAAAACACTACAAATTAAAATTATTTTTCACTTTGTAGTGTTTTTGTTGGAAGTCAGTTTTTGTTTGGAACTTTTTTTTGTGTTTTCTTCTTCGCCTTATGTTATGTTATGGACCAATTGATTATTAGGACATTATAAAAAATGCCCGGGCAATATGATTATTTTTATTTCAAACATAGAACCACTATTTAAAATCAATGGAAATGCGTCAGATACCATCTACTGTTATTGAATCATTTGGGTTAGGTTAGGTTAGAACAGTGACCATTGCAGTGAGGAGTCCTGGGACGTGGTGGTATTTTTCTGCGAAACAGTCGTGTCGCAGAAGGAGGCTGCGGAAAGGGAGCGGGAGATCTCGCCCACTCACCCGGCACGCAGCAGGCGCACTGGTCGTCGGCAGAGGGCAGATAATGCCCTCTTCCGGCTCCCCTAAATGGGTCCAGGGACGGCGGACTTGGGGACGTCCGCCGCTCCCTATCACACTGGACCCGAGGTGACGTCGCGGGGTCGTCAGACTCCCCCCCCCCAGACTTGAGGAGGCCCGCAGAGGCGGGCCGGCACTAGCCGGGGATCACGGAAGTAATAACAGATCCCAAGATCCCCGGTGCAAGTGTGGGAAGGGAACACTGGGGTGGTTTTTAGTCAGTAAGAGTCTGACAGACCCCTCCGCCTGCCCCAGGGCGGAAGACATCCATGAGGATTTTCCAACCCGTGAATAGAAAAAAAAAAGAACAGTGACCATTAACCAGATTCTCTCTATTCTTGGTGAATCATTTGGGTTAGTTGAGATTGTAAATAGAGCATAATACAAATTGAAAATTAACATTAAATAAACATTGTTGATAAATAAATATTAAATAATTTGAATTTAGGAGTTATAACTTTTATTGAAAACGGTTTTAAGTCTTTTGTATATTAATGATTGTAATATTTACGACATACTCGTATTGTATTTAGTGATTTCAATTTTATGGCATGTGATATTTATGTGACATAAAGTTCGGGCAAGTTATCATTCGGACAAATGATGATTAGGACAAAAAAAATATGGCACTTTAGATTATGATAAAAAAGGGAACACAACAGAGAACCGGCAAAGACATTTATCTAAACTTATTTTATTTGTATGACCTGACATGTATGGACGTAAACAAAGCATAAGGAATATTAAAGGAGTGTAGCAGGTGGCATTCTATAGTTTCTGCCTACCCCCATAGGTAGAAGGCCTGAGTTTATGTAAGTATGTATTCGTTTTTGTAAACGACATCACAACTGATAGCTGTCCCAATAAGCCCACTGACAATTATTGTCAGGCATAAAGCCTCGAATTCACTAGAGAAACGGTCTGCGTCACCAGTCGCTTGAAATGTCGGGCGATGTCGACTAACGTCTCTAGATATCTTGGCTCACGACCTTTTTCATTGTTTTCGATGTTGCCAGACATGTCGTGTGACGTCGCCCGACGTCGCTCGATCGACATGACGATTGACACGTGTCGTGGGAAGTCCAGCCGTCTATGATGCACGACGCAAAACTCATTGGTTTGCAGTTGCAGGGCAACAAACTATCGTGAATAGTTCACGTCGGACGTATCCTTAGGTCGCATTTTTGGTCTTCTTCATCCAAAACCGTTTTCTTTGAGTTGCCTTTATGTACCTAAGACATTAACATTAGTAGTAATAACTAAAAACATTTTGTTAATCATGTTTTTATGGCTGCTTGCTTTGCATAGAAGTGCATGAAGCACAGTAGGATATGGAGCTCTTCTAGATGTCCAATGTGTAGGGGCCTCAATATACAGAGTCAGCTACTAGGGCCACTTTTCCCTTCGGTAGCCATTATTGGAACCTCAGCATAATTAAAGATTGGAACTATTCATTACCACCATCTTTGAATGTCATAAATACTGGTTACTCCATATTATACTCTTTGGTTTACTGTCACGGGGTCTGTATAAACGGAGCCACTCTTTTTCGCAACTTTTTTCTGGTGAAACCCAATCTTAAAAAAATATGCTACGATTACCTTTATTCGACCGACATCTTTTGAGAGTATTTGCATGAATGTACCTACGCGAAGTCTAAGTGCGACACCCAAATTACATTGAGTCCTGCCATTTTTCTTTGAGGTTCATAGTAGGTATTTAATCTTTAAAATCTAACGATATTGTGTTATTGTCTATAACTCAACATTAATATTTACTATTGAGTTCAGAGTAAACGCAACCAAAGTATGCAAATTCAGCACAATGCAGCTCTGGTTTAAAAAAAAACATTACTCCCGCTATTTTAGTCAAACAGAATGGGAATCGACAGTAAGTAGATCTCTCGTTTAGGCTTTCAAGAACCGGTGATATGGTTTAGTATTTTAACTACATCTTTAGATAAAAACAAATAAAAAATAATAGTTTAAAAAAAAACAAAAACTCACGCTTGTAAAAAACCAAACTAAAAATTAGGAAATAAATCATTTTACTGTAAAAAAAACGTGGGGTGCATGGTGTCAATAGTTATAAATATTTTATTGACAGATATGAGTAGAAGGATTATCATTTTGATAATATCTTTAAAATTATCTTGTCTGTGTGGTGCCGGGCGTGAAGAATAGCACCTCCCTTTTTCTTCCCGTGGGTGTCGTAACAGGTGACTAAGGGACTTACTAGACAATGGGCAGCAGCGTTCTCTATGCATTTTAACACCATACTGCGGTCGCCAACTCGCCTGCCAGGCGTGGCGATTATGGCAACCCCCCCCCCCTTTGGGGTAGGGCTATGTCCAACGGTGGACGTCTTTCGGCTGAAATGATGATGATGATGAATATCTTAAAAAGCACCCCACGCTTCTTTTTACAATAAAATTATTTATTTTCCATTTTTTGGTTTTCAATAAAAGCGTGCTTTTTGTTTTTTTTTTTAATTTTATTTATTTATTATGATTTTACAATTAAACATCAACATAACATGTCAATAGGGAATTGGCGCAAAGACACTACCACTTTTAGGAAACCAAAAAATCACTCATTCTGATTATCCTAGTAAGGATAACGGGTCTAACTGTTCAAAATATTGAATTATCATCGGTCCTTGATAAGTATGCCAAATTTCGAGTTAATCCGACGTTTTGAAGGGGTCAAAATCATGTTCAAAGTTTCCGTTACATACATACTAACCTATGTATGAAGCTAATAGCGGTACCTCGTGTAGTGGGTAACGTTATAAGACAAAAGATTTTTCTGAAACTGTATCTAATGTATGGCTAATGGTGCACTACCTTTAGAACTGTCGTAACAAAATAGTGTTAGATATCAGAGTAAGGATACTCTTTCTAGTGCTTCGAATGCAATGACCGTGTTGTTGTAAAAATAACATAGCGGTGTGGGTTAAGTAACCATTGTACAGTCTGAGGAGCAACACATTAAGCCACTTTGTGCACAACCCAAGGTAGCTGACTTAGTACTTATAAATATTTGATAAGTCAGCCTCTATTTAAGTAATTATTATTTTAGTTAAGATAAGTTGGCATTGATGTAGTACCTACGTATGTTATGTAAGTAATAAAAATAAAAGAATACATTACTAGTTGACCGAGTGAGCGAAGCGAGAAAAGCAGACGCTTTGCTCGCTTCGCTCGCTCGGTCATTATGCAAATCGGTCAAAAGCAAATTTTTCAAAAGGTCAAAAAGTTGCTTTCCTCTGCCAGTTTGTTGGTACTCCTCTACAGGTCGTACCTGATAAAAACCGATCTGGATGAAACTTGGTATACACATACAGATTTTACGACTTTATAGAATTTGTTTGCCGTCGCTCGGGGATCCTTGGTTGGGTACTTCGTCCAAAAAGAGGCTAAAAGGGCCCTGGGTATCTCCGCCTTATAAAATTCAATTTATTAGTAGTAAGTTTAAGTTAGCCTCATAGAAATTTGGTGAAGATCTGATGTGGATTTTCGGCGTGATGAGCAGAATAGCTCCTCAAAATGCAGTAAAATCCTTACTTTTAGATTTCTACCAGTGGAATCGGCCTTTGAACTACTAGGTGGGGATTGATGGAGCACCTGGGACCACATTTTTATTACAAAACTAGAGAACTCTGAAAAATAATCAGATTTCTCTAAAACGAGGCTTCAAAACTAATGTTAGTTTTCAATAAGGTCACTAGATGGCGCTAATGTGCACCGCTATATCGCAGTCGGTGTCGCTCGCCACTCGGTTAGGTCCCGTCGAACATTTTGTGTGATTGAGTTTTGTTAGGTGTAAAGTAGCTTCAAAAGCAAAGGGGACGATAACCGACTTTTAATGATGTTATACTGAAAATCACGTCTATTCGAGTAGTATTAATGATTTGAAAAAAAAATATGATAAATTAGAGCATTTTTTCAATAACTTATTATGTGAATATTTTAGATTATGGTTTTGTTACATAGTGTAATTAATTTGTAAAGTTATGTCTAACGCGGATAAAAAACTGAGAATGGCGCAAAATCTACCAAGCGTATTTTTCTGAAACCTTCACCAATTTAAATGAATGAATGAATGAAATGCACCAACCCCAGCGTGTTGTATCAGACTCGATTGCTCGAATGAACCCAAAGATTCACACTAGCCCCTGAAACCTCATGTTTCATGAGACTACAGAGACCATTGTATATCAAAGAGTAGACCGGGGGGCGCGATAATGGTAGAGAAGACGTGCCCTTGGGATATGGAAGGATTATTAGAGGCTACCGGATATGCATCTAATTTAATTATTGTTCTTTTAGTATACGCGATTTATTAAAATACCATTTGTTTTGTGTATAATAAATTAATAAGGGGTGAAATGGGGGCAGCGCTCCTTGACGGGCGAGTCCTATTACTGGCTGAACGTACGACGCGTTGAGTGAGCTCAGTACAGAACATGCAAGCTAACCACTCAAGGTCACTGGCATAAATCTGCGTCTTAACCGATAGTCGTTGGTTAGTTTATTTCTGTTATTAATTATCGTCTTTCCACTTGCCATTTTTTTTGGCTAAGCGCGATAGCTTCAATCAGTTTTCTAATTGCTTTGATTATCCAAAGCAACAATGTTTCGGCATGGCTGCGACTGCTATCGTGTATGCACGTCGAACGGAATAAATTTCGAAAATTTCTATGTTGACCGTGCTTATACTATCTGGCAATAGGGATTATAGGATATGCCTGCATTAAATGCAGAGATTGGCTCCGAATGAAGTGCATCTTTGTTCGGACGATCTATTGTCATCTATCCAAATTAAATAACTTTAGTGGTATATTAATTGTTGCAAAGTTTGTGCTCGCGATGTCTACTGTTCGCAGAACTACAAGTTAATCAATGTTAACTTTTCTTATCTGGAAAAATTTACCTATGGTATATCCATCCTACAGTCTTTAGTCTGTTCATAAACATTAATAACAACATATAAAAGATATCTACATAATTTTCAAATTATTTTAATTGAAAATCATTAGCTACTTGTGCGGATTGTGCATTTGAATATAAAGCATGGTTCACACGGAATACCCCGCTATAAACTCGCCGGACCGACGCTAAAGTCGAAGTAATGTGTTTATTTTAAAAGCACAGTTGAAAGGCATAAAGATGATCTCATAATTTCCATTACATTAGCGAAGGCATTATCTCGTCCCAAAGGTCCGTCTCTCGTTCCAATTTCGCCCCGACCAACGGGATATGTTAAAGAGGACATTATAATAATTAGATTGTTATCAGATGTTATTATATGAATTTTCCAAAATTATAAGAGTGAACGACGAAGATAAGTCGACGATATCGTGACGACGGTAGGAATAGATTACGGAATAGCCGGCGGGCAGCGCAGCGGCGCGTAATCGGACGCACAAAATTTTGGTCCTTTAGAAAAACACGCCATACAGCAAATCGATAACCGATCATTATAATGATTGGGCTGTAAACGCCACTCTTGTTTCTTTTGAGACGCTTGACGAACGGGAGTCGTATTTTAATTTGAGCGAGGGCGCGCGAAGGGCGTTCGCGGGTTGCGCGGGCGCGCACTTCATGCGTGCTCACTCCACCTGACCAGTCTGCGAGGTCGAACCATTAAATAACAAATTTTCTCATTTTTAACAGTCGCTACTCGAGTAAAAATTACTTTCTCCTCTTCGTACGCCTCTAACATCATAATTAAATATGCTTACATGTAACCGTAATATCTTAAGCTCATCCCGCTCGTAAAGCGTAAAAGCAGTAGCATCGTGAACCACCATAATGTTTTGAAACATATTTTTTCTGAATGGTCAGTCGTAATGGCCCTAAGCGCTATTTAAATATCACAGTAATGGGTGGAGACATCACAAAACATCCACGCATCGAGACGGAACACAAAAGGGGTCGTCTTCTTCCCTGCCAGCTTTCAATTGACGCCACTATTATGCGTATCATAAACATAAATCTTCAAGCGCCATTCCTTGGAAATATTATGTGGCGCTTTGCAGCGCTGCGACGTAAAAATTGTCTCACACTGAGCGTACGTCTACCTAAGTACAGTCGTGCACAAACTTCACTTTTTTTCGAAATAGGGTTGTTAGTCACAAATGCATGCTTTATTTCTGCTAGTATGGAACACCTTACAAGCCGGGAAAACTCTAAAAGTAATAGTTCCACTGAAATGCCCCTTTATTTTAAGGCACGAATACCTTTCTACATCACGATAATGTGTCGTCGAGAGTACATTACACTGCACTGACATAATATTATTATGTACCAGAGCTCGGTGCGCTGTGCGGAGCATAGCGTCGTATAATGTGTCTACATTGTAATATACAATATGTCATGTGGGTATTAATGTCTAGTGTCACACTAGGCGTCGGAAAGTCGAGGTAAGTATACTAAGTTGGAATATGAACGTTCGCGAAAACAACGATATGACTAGGGCGCGATAAAACAGCTCGATTCATGTAGTAAAATTGAAATGAGGTGTGTGCGTGACGCACGTTGTCACGAAAAACGGGTTCGCGGCGTGCGTGGCTATCGGAACACGACGAAATGACGCGTCGGCTGTGACACACGCGCGGACGTGTGCGCGCCGCCATTAGAGATGCACCGGCCGCACCTTGGGGCCCACAGATCGCACTGGCGATAAATATCAATCGCGCTCGCGACAACAATTAATGGTTATTTAACGCGCTTCCATTCAATTATCGTCAAGCGGATTGCGCCGATAATTCCGATGGCCAAATTCCCAGTAGTTAATACTCGGCGGGTACTTCATTTATGGCTCTTGCCATGCGAGCAATGGACTCGCCACATGTTCAATCGGCGTCCATTGGGCATTAATTCTGCAACGTTCGAAGCCGACAGAGCGTAAAAGTATGTTAATGTTACTTTACAACTTAAAGTAACGGATAAAAATGTCATCTGCTTGGTAGGTATTTCGTTTAATTGCCCGTCCACCTGATGAAATTGCGATAACACTACGATTAATAGCCAAATAATAAAAAGGCCTAGGTAATTTGTTACAAAAATAAATAATAACATCAGGTCTGTTATTAGATATTTTATAGCCGGCAGCAATTACTGAACAAAATAGTTTTGCACAAATTAACCTTTACGAAATAACTTCAAACCGGTGGGCATACAACGCAACTACCATAATTTATTATTAGAATACATAATATAGAAATACAAAAAACATCATCCAGAGTAAAAAATATTAAAATTAACAAAAATAACAACGGATTAAAGCATAAGTGAAAAACAGGATATTATATTCATATTTTCAGGTAAATTACAGTGCATTTATAAAAAGTGATCAACTCACACGGATATGGAGACGCGGGTGTTCGTTGTGCGCACTGTACATCGCTAACAAATCGAATGGAAACGCGTCGAGTAATTATTCCCGACAAAACACAATCTAAGCGTATGCGAGAGGGCAATCGGCCGCGACGCCGCAATTTGAGATTCGTGTTCCATCTTAAATTATCGACAAGTTTAATAACAAGCGTAAAGGCAATAGCAATAATCGCTGCAAATTAATTACCAGCTTAGAGTGAGCGCGAAGAAAAACAGTAAAAGTAATGACGCATTGCTGAAACACGCCAGTGGCTGGCGGCCAGTATGGGGTGCAATAGGCTAAAATTTATACACGGCGTAGGTGCGGCGGCCGGCGGCTGTTTGGAGTTTCGCTTATAAATAACATTTAGCGGGTGGGGCGAGAGGCGCGGATTATGAGGTCGGAGGACTCAATTAAACTGTGCTACCGGACCCGGCTTTTATTGTGGACTTTTGCAGTGACCTCCCACCGGATTTCCAAATAAATGGATCCACTTTACGCTCGACGTTGGCGTTCGCACAAAATTCCGGTGAATTAATGATTATGATTTAACCACAAGCGGCCCGCGTGGACCCCTAAAACATAGATATAATGCTGTTTTCTGAATGCACTGTTTGACCGAGGTCACTCCAAATGTTAAGCGAGATACTTATACTTGGATATATAATAGGTCGATCTTGGTAATGAATAACGTCACCCTACTGCAAAATGTGAAGCCCATACAGACAAATGAAAGTTATCGGTCCCTTTGAAAGGTTCTTTCTGCTAGCTAGGTCTAGGAATTAAAGAATAAAAACCCATTGTTATACTCAAGCGCCCGTATAACCCGTATCATGATTAATTACCAGCATATAAAGATGAATGTATACAAGGACTGTCTTAAACAATTAGCAATTTGTTCCATCTGTATTTAAAGTATACATGGTAAAAAATATGTAGCTCATGATGTATATTCCTTGTATGAAGTGTGCAGTAATTACACATAAATAATTCAATACCGCATTCATCATAGGTAAAAAAGTGTAGAGCTATTTTGCGTAGCTATATGGGACAAAATGCTTATTAAGAAAACTACTTAAATGGGAATTTTCTTGCATAATACATAATACAGGTTGTAAAACAAACACCTAGAATCTTCTAGGTGTTTGTTTTACAACCTGTATTATCGGACTAGACTGTCTGACTGTATTAGACTGCCTAGTCTGTCTATTTTAAACTAAGATATGGGTTGATGGCAAAAATATACCTGCCTACTAAATGCAGGTAAAGTGACTTTAATTTGTACGTATTTTTCATTCTTCAGATAGGCAATAGAATGCCATAAAAAGAGGGCGAAGTTTGACCTAAGTCTAGAAAAATCTAAACAAGACTACAATACTTAAGTTAGGTAGTTAAGGTAGGTAGTTCCCATTTCAACAATTATTACTGTATTTCGGGTAATGAATATGAAGTGGGTGCCTAAGAGCTACAATGACTGGGCCTACAGTGTCCCTATTCCAATAAGCAAAATAACTAATCAGATTGCTCACCAATAGGCCGAACTACGTACGAATGTACTTACTTACTTACCTACTAAAAATAAAATATACTTTGATAACTTTACCACGAACCAGAATAAATGTTGAGATAGCATACTACTTATTATATGTTTGGTTATTAACATTATGACAAGCTTCGATTTTGAACAAAAACGACTAAAATAGTACTGCAAGTATTGTTTTCCTTCATGTTGAAATTGGAGTGTCTCATGGTTCAATATTTGGTCCGTTAATGTTTTTATTTTAATTAATGATAAAAGTGGGTGTTTTCTTAAACACAA
The DNA here is from genome assembly GCA_948098905.1 of Tiliacea aurago. Lineage (NCBI taxonomy): Eukaryota > Metazoa > Arthropoda > Insecta > Lepidoptera > Noctuidae > Tiliacea > Tiliacea aurago. Next base: position 23,607,423 of record OX402576.1, read on the forward strand.
ATCTATTACTGTCATTCTTGGTTTATATGAGTAATCCAAAACGAATGTTCATACTCGACATTCGACTATATTCAATTATTCACATGGTTAGTTGGTTACCTACGAGTATATTGATGGTTTGTATCTGTAGCATATCTCCCAGATTCATATGATTGATAAAGCACGTGATCTTCTTATCGGGCGTCCGTCTAAAACGCTCTCAACACCCTTCTTAAGTGAGATCACTCACAATTTGTCAAAACTATAATTCACTCCTGTGACTAAGCTCTTCATTGTTTTTGAATCTTGCTTCATTGTGCAAACCTTTTAAGTATTTGCTTTATTTTATTCCTAGTTACCAGATTATTCTTATCCATTAAATTAAAAAAATATTTCAATTTTTGTTATGTTAGGTTAGATCCTCTTCATTTGTAGGTTGCTTGCAAGAATCTAATAAGTTATTTAAATAATAAGTCCAATCTAATAAGTATAAAACATGTTTAATTAAAGCTACGTGATTCAGATAACCTGTAGTTGCACCTTTTTACTTTCTCATTAGGTACCGAAATTAGAGATTTCATATAGGTTAAAAAGTGGCTTTAAATTTTTTTGCGAATAGGGAACTGATTTGACCCGCTATTAAATAATATCAAATTTTGCTGTTGGTTAAAATTTCATGCATAATTTTATGTTTGTGAACTATGTGTAAGTTTAATAAAAATAATTTTTATTTGAGTTTGAATTTTAAAATGTATAAGTTTCTTAAACTGGTTTTCGGCTATACATAAGTATTTAATAAGAATATTAAAAGAAAAATAAAACAAAATTAAACAATATGGCTACTAAATAGCTGCCAGGAGACTGATAACCTTGCCAGAGAACAGATATCACTCCACAAAAATGTACTATAAATGCAGGGGACGGGGATGCACAAGGAACTGAGGTGACTATTGATTCTCCAAAATTCGTAAACGTAATGTTTTATTGGTATTTATACCATTTATATTCATGAAGATGAAATAAATGGTAATCATTTCTAATATGTTGTCAAGTTTAATTGATATAACATATTATAAAATTATAATATTTATCACGGATCCAAAATGTGGACTGGCGGGAACGCGCCTTCCGGCAATGAAGTCTCTTTCACCTTTGATAAATTGGTCGATCGGCCCAAACACATGCGTTGTTATGCTAACTTCAACCCTTTACTTAAATAGTTTGATACCACAACACAACACTTTATTTGGCTTTTGGGGTGTTTTTTTAAACGTCTTTTCTAGCTGACAGGGAAATGATAGCTTGAAGCTATGACAGAAAAAAAAACGTAGTGAAAAAGCAAAGAAAACATTAATTAAATAGTTACTTGATCTGAGGTTAGTAAAGCTACACTAATCTTTTCGTACATTGTAATGTTTGTAATAATGTTTTAGGAACCTTATTTTATGATTTTATTAAGGTCGGGAACGCCTCGCATTTTGGAAAATTGCCCCACACATTTTTGAATTTTTTTTAAATCTGAAAGACCTTGTATTGAATTATTACATATTGCAAAGATAGAAGACATTTTAGATCTTACTTCTTTAAAGGTAAATCAAAACAAAATGATTTTTTATTAGTAACGCAAAAAAAGGATCTACGCTCTGAGTCACTCCAAAGCCCACAATTTCTAAGCAAAACTAACCTATAACTAGCATTGCTATATAAATTTAGAATATTTCATTCTGTGAAATTGTTTTTTTAAATATTTATTTTAACCATTGAATGGCTAACGTCAAAATGTTTTTACCCAAATAATTGGTGTCATAATGTTCTAAATTAAAGAACTAATTAACATACAAAGGAGAAACGGAATAAAGGAAAACAGAATCACCCTCTGGTCAGCAACAAAACAAATCTTTTAGTAAAGGTCAACTTGAACCGTCCACTAGCACTACAACCGTAACAAGGGCTATTCTAGAAATGTGCAGATAATAAAATAATACAAAATGTTTTTCAATTTAATTTCATGTAAGTATAGCACTGAAAAGGAGGATGCGACTTAAGGTTTGTAGGAAAATCGTTTTAGATCCGTTCTTAAAAATTAAGTAGGTCAGTGAAGGAAAATTTATTCTTTGTCAGAAAAACCATTTCTATCATCATAATTTCAAACGTTTGCGAAAAACAAAACGAGTAAACAGTGATAATACAAACTAAAATAAGTATAAAACATGAGTTGCATTTTATGTTTTTTAAAAGGTCCCATGGTTCAAACGACTCATTCAAGTACATTTTGATTTAAACAAATGAAACAACACAGATTTAATTAAAAAGAAGGGATCACAAAAAGTAAAGTAGAAACCAGTGCGTGTTTTAAAAAGCTTAAAGTGTTTACAAACGGCAGGTTACCCAATGCAATTTTCTTTCAAGTTTGTTTGATTTTCTAGCAAAGGACCCGTATCAGAAGGCTATTAACTATTAACTGCTATCGAATCAACTTGAATGCTCAATTGCATTCGGTCAATTAGACGGAAAATTGTTGTGGGGATTGCACATATGCCTTTCTGTTCTCGTGACGATCGACACAAACAGGTCCTTGGTGCTTTCTACCTGCGAACAAATCCGCTTTTAATTCATAGTAACTGTAGATTAATCAATGAATATAGAAGATACATGAAAGTTAGTATTCTAATACGTTGTAATCAAATTAAGAATGTGCTTGTGCTCTACAATGATCGTAGATTGCTTGACAATTTTACATTCAAGTTTCTGTCACACCATATTTTCGACGTGCCTGAAAATAAATACATTTTGTGTTATTTATAAATATAACAGTTACGGGTTATAGGTACAAAAACTACTTATTGAATACGTATAAGACTCAAACTACACCGGCAATATGTACCTTATCACTGTTTCGTTAACTTTTATGGTTGTTAGTATATTTGCTCATATTGTTATGATTTATATTAAATCAAAATTGAACGGCAGCCATGAACGCGTAAGTTACCAGATTAGTCTGAAAAAACACAACCAAAATAGTAATACTTTGACATCGTGTGATATGCCTATCGTCAGATCGCAATGGGGTAACACATGGAACAGCTGACTGGCACACAGATCGCCCTCGACGATAAACAGATTAAATACTTTTAATTCATCGTCCGTTGAGAGTTTAGATCGCAGTCGTGCCCAGCACATGTAAATTATTGCCAAAGCGCTAAATACGTAGCACTTAAAATTGATTTTTTATTAGGGTATTTTTTTTCTAAATATGTGAGGAATAAAACCCGAAATTTAACGCAAGGGTCAAGTTTACCTGCTCCTAAACATTATCAGATCTTATTTGTTCAGAGAGGCGCCATCTTGATATTATTTGGAGTCCCGTAAAGGTAACAACGGAACCTCGTATGGGATTACTCGTTTATCAACCCGTCCGGCCATTCATCTGTCACCGAGTCATCTATTTACAATTGGAACGTTTTTTTTTATTGTTCCTTTTTATCCTTTTTCGTTTATGTTTAATTATTTTAGTATCTTGTTCAGTTATCGTTAGTCGGATTTGTAGGGTTAAGGCGGTTTGCAAGTAAAATGTTCAACTATCATTTCACAGGTCATGTTAAAAATTACTGTAGGTCATTTAAAGAGTTTTGGGTTAATCTTAAAAGGTCATAAATAAACAAAATCATCATGAGCGTATTAAAAATGAATACAGAACCTTGTTCTACTATTATAAATTCCAGTTTTATCTTTTTTCTATCAGTTCATGCGGGTGTCAAATATTAACGTTTCGTTACTTACGTGGTAAGTATTTGCTCGACAATCTTATTAAATAATATAAGCTTACAAATTCATGCCAACATATACAATATTACATAGGATATAAAGGTGAGATTCGTGTGCTCTATAAAACAGATGTTAATAGCTTTTAATCCTATCTAACTAGGCGATCGAAGTCACCACCTTTTTGGGATTGTTGTAATTAATTATTAGTTTAATATTTACCATTTTCTATTAACGTCAATATGTCTGTCGAGACTACGGCCTAAGATTATATCTTGTGTTATTTTAAGGAGATCAAATAATTAATTACCTTTTAATAAAATGCGGCTTTGTAATTTTTATAAGTTAATGCATATTTCTATGAAAATTACCCTCATACCTACCTGCATATACTTAGCATGGTACATATATAACATTATTTAGTAATTCTACGTATTATAGATGGCTAATAGGTAGCTACCACTTAGTTACTTGATCTACCTACAATAACAAATATATGCTATTAGCTGTCAACATGCATTCATTAAAGGTAACGTTGTGAAAGTAGCTATACTGGATGTACGAACAAGAATTGAGTGTGAGTTGGTGCTATTTACTGATTGTTATTTAATTCGAAATTCTTCGTTACTTATTTCTTTCAGCATTGTAGGCCAAATGTAATATTAAAAAAAGCGTCTCGATGTAAGTACTTACATCTACCTAGTAAATTTAGGTAGGTACGGGATCCAGGAAATGATATGCATACAATACACTTTTAACCTCGTTTTTTTTTACAGGTGGGTACCTACCAGTTTTTTTTCGTATTTAAGTGAAATAAAGTCTGACGTTTTTAACAGAATAAAATAACTTTTTTATTTTACGTTGTTTATAACGTCTGATGATGAGTTTGCCCATACCTATATAAATACAATTTTAATCCGTGCACCCTTCAGTATTCACTTCAAACTTTCCGGGTTAGGTAGGTAGGTACCTACTTACCTACAGCTTGCAATATTGTATTTTTTTTAACTTTCACAAATCTTATGGTTTTTTGCCATAGGTGATATTTTCCAATCTTTAGGTGTATCAGCCTTTATTGCTTTTGTAGAACAAAAAGATAAAAATCTTTAAAAAATACTTATTATGTACCTTCCTACATTTAGGTACCCATAACTGATAATTATTTTTTACATTTATATTATACTTAAAGATTATTAATTTTGTTAGATTCAGATACAAGATTAGGCATACTTTACTTTTATTGTATGCCGCGATAATGTGGTACATTATGCATTTAAACTTATTATCAGTACAATAGAGTAACTTCAAGAACTGATTGCGACACAATTTTTTGACTAGGTAGGTATATGGGTTTGCAGCTGCTTAAATAAAACACACGTAGGTAGATATTTTAAAAGCAGTTTACCTCCCTTCAGATTTGAAAAATAAGTTTAATAATAATGTCGACTAAGTACCTAATTAGGCAAGATTACTTCTTCTACTTATTTCTGATGGGGTATAAAAATAAAATAAAAATAAACACTCACAATCAACAACAATAATTATTCATCCAACATAATAAGTACTAATACAACGTAAACATTTTTACAGACGAAATTTAAGAAAAAATATTATACCATTATTTAAGAAAGTCATCTAAAACGTACAGGATTTCGTTACGAAGTACCTACTTAAAGATGATTGATTGATTTTTTTGTTGATTTAATACTTAGCTACTTTACAATTCACTCGGTTTTGCGATTGCGGTTACATTGCTATATAAAATGTTTTAGCAATCGTAGTGCATAAAATAATAACAATACTAAAATAATAATTCTATTTGTTGTTTGGTATAATAACAGCAGTATGAATGAAATGAAAACTGGTGTACCTACCTAAGCATATAAGCAACTCTGTAGCACAATTAGGTATGTAAAGTATTTTTCAGGTATGTTTTTTATATTTTTATTTTAATGATAAGAGTATTTGAAATACATAATTTCATCTTTTTGTTTTTACAAGCTGTGGTTATTTTTATATATTTTTTTAAAGTATTGTTCGTACTGACCTCACTAGTAGCTGAATAGCTTAGGATCTCTGCTACGTTTAACACTTATTTAAAACCAAAATTCAGTAAAGTCAAACTTGCCAGTATACTTAGTCTTTGAGTCAAACTGTCAAATTTGACAATTAATTTGTTTACATTTCATACTTTAGCGATTTCCGTACTTTAGTATAACGTTATGGCATATTAATAAAATGAATGGATTCAAAGACCACTTTTGCTAAGTTCTTCATACCGTCAAGTATAAACACCACAACAAATAGCCGACACAAATTGATTGTTAGTAAAAGAAACCTTAAAAAGGAAATGGTGCGAGGAAGTAAATGTTTAGTACAAGTCTGGGCGGCGACTGTTTTATTGTGAAGATCATTTTAACGTAAGTTAAGTTTTCCTGAGGCGATACATCGATGTGATTTGACTTGTACTGACCGCCGCTGGTGAAAAACTACACTATTTACATATTTACCTATCTGATTATAATACTATTAAGTGCTTCATGTAAATTTGACGTTGGCATGACACTTGACACATAAAGAACAATTTAATTACAAGAGGCACTGAAATTTCCAATTCAGGCTGCTTTGTGACGTCAATTAGAGGTCAAATAAAAGTCAAGTGATTTTAAGTATTTTTGTGAAAATAAATACGATCTTATAATTTTAAGACCTATTGATAAAAAAATAAGTCTTAGAAGCTTAAAATCTCGAAATGGTTTTGGAATCGGCATAGGTAAATTTTTACTTTACTTACCGAATTCTGGTTGTTTTACCCGCAAAGCAGTAATTTCTGATTGATTCTCCTACGCTCTCAAAACGGCTTATGTTTAGGCACATCTACATTTAATGCGACCACATAATCGTTTTTCATTAAGTTGGCTTCAGAAAGTTAAGCACTATCGACACGTACTCTGTTTAATTTCAGAGATAATATTCTTTTTAAGTACACTTTTAATTGAGCCTACTCGGGCTAAGTACTAAAGGGCTACCGTCCGACGGCTTATACCGTCAACAGGTGATGAAAATGTCAAGAGATAATAACGGAACGTGTGTTATTTATTGACTGGTAATATTAATGAAGCCCTATAGTAATAGGATGCCCAATTACCTGTTTAAAAATTTTCATTTATTTGATACTTTTAACGCCAATTTAATACATAACTATTATAGGTACTCACAATAATATATGTTTCAGGCAGAAGTCAACACAAAAACCTTGTAAACCCAAGATATTACTTTTACTGTATTGTTATAAATTGGTTTCTACTTTATATATTTTAGCAGCTTTTAATTGTTGGTTTAACCTATATGAATCGAGTTAAGTAATAGAATATTCAAATAGAGATGTTTTAAATAAATGTAATTTTACCTGCTATGATCACGATAGTAATATTAAAAAAAAAGCTGTTCTTTTTTAATATTTTGTAAATCAAAAATAATAAAACGATAGGGGTGTATTTATTTATTTATGAACGTTACTTAAACTTAAGTAAGTATGATCGTCTGCTTAACCATACATTTAATGTCGTTTAAACGTGTCTTAACTTTAAGCAACGTTTATGAGTAAAGGTAATACCTATTCCGTATCCCGTTACATTTTATTTTGTTTATGTATCGCATGCGTTTTACAGTTTACAAGAAATTTACGACAAGTAATTGTATGCAAATATTGTTTTATAATATGATTAAGAAAGCATGCGTAGTATAGCAAGAGACACGAGCGATCTCGAGGCCTATCTAGTATCAAAGCCATTGTTATAGACTGGAAAAAAAAACGATGTCTAGGACACAAAAACAGATGTCTGTTTACATAAACTGAAAAATATGTTATAAAAGAGCAATCAAAATCAGCAATATTCTAAAAGCAAAGCAAAATTTCAATACTTAATTACTGACTAGTGGGAATTGAGGATGACAGGTAAAGCCTTCCATGTTGTTATGTCAGATATTCAAAACTACTGGTATTATTGGCTTGTTTTACCCCATATCTACACCTAATATAATGTAATAGTAGGTTTAAGGCTCTTAAAGACTCACGCGACATTGCGGGCGCGACGACGCGAGGACAATTTCTTTGTCGGTGCCTGTCGCGCCCGCGATATCGCACCAGTCTGTACGAACCTTTATGTAGTAGGTAATATCTAGAGTCATTAAATGAAATACAATCTCATAAACAAAATTGAATAGAACAATAATGGTGTATATTAACATAGAAATAGATCATCAATAAAATAAATATACTTACTACTAACAAGTAACAAGCGGAGCCCACAAAGTAGGCGGCCATTAATTTATTTTAAGTAAGATTACGTAAGTGGTTAAAGTTTCATTTAGTTTAGTTGGGATTAAGTAAGCAGTCTCAAGTTTCGTTGTGTATCCGATCAATAAATTTGTTTTCTGTAAACATGATGTTAAAACAAATCTTTAATTGCATTCTTGTTTGTAATAAATACGTAATACTAAAATCTTTACATTACTTTTTGTTATAAATGTTTGAATGTTCATAACCAAATCCCTAACTAGTAACTTAATATACGTAGGGGTAGGTTCCTATTGATTTTAAAAAGTTATTAAGTATACCTATTTATAAGAAAATAAATAGTTAAATAAATAATCCAAAAGTTCTGTTTTGATAATAATTAGATAGTTATGGGTAGGCCTAAAGATTCTTAATAATCTCGAGATTCCTTTGGAAGTTGAGGTTCTGTTGGTTTCCCTATTTACAGGTTAGTTATGTCAATGATTATCATACATAAAAACAAAATCAACAGGAATAAACAAATCTAATCATTGTATAGGCAGTAGCAAGTAGAACCTACACTGTGAAGGTACCGTTATTAAATTTTGTAACATATAGAATAAGATGTAACTATTAATTGAATATTCAACTAAATTAATCATTAACACTTTTCATATACCTAAATAAATATTTTAGTAATTTGCATAGGGCATTTGCATTTAGATAGGTGTACCTATGTTCGAATCAATTAGGCATAGACATCAGGTACTAGGTAGGTAAGAATGACCAATTATGTTTTATTTAAAAAAAATCTATGGGTCTTTCAGTACCAAATGGTTTAATTTAAATAAATCATTAGACTTACAAGTCCTTGGTAAAGTACAATTTTTGTAGGTTTCTTAGAGTTCGACCTAATCACTATATAGATCTACATTATTTTTATCATACATCAGTTGTTTTAACATCATAGATCTAGGTATCAGATTTCAGTTATCCTGACAAGTTAGTGTCATTTACAGGTTAAACACTCTAATCACTTCCGTGTTTATGTACAAATGAATCCATTACAACAATAAAAACGCAAATAATAGTTAAGCAAAGTTACTACACTTAGTTTTGCTACTAAAATAACTTCATTAACGAAGTACCAACTCTACCAAGCTAAGAGGTAACAGGTAAGTTGGCTCCAAAGTAACGTTCTTTGTGTTACACATGAATCTCTCTTGTCCCTTACATTGTGAGAAGGTAGAGCTGTTTACAGATTGTTTATTTTCAGCTAAAATCAGGCTACATCAAAGAATGTTGCCACTGGGTTGATGTTATTGCAGATGTTTGGACAAAGAGCAGTAAAAAAGAAAACTCAGCCAAGAATTTACCAACTAAATGTAGGTTACATAGTTTTTTACTAACCTGCGAGGCGGGCGGGTATGAATAGCCAAATTGCGCATACGCTGCCATCGGGACGATCATATGGGCGGCTTCACACTAAACACTGTCTCTCGAAGTCTTTAGCACGGACGTATTAGTTTCCTATAAATATGTCTACTACTGCTAGTATGAAATTAAGTTAATTAATTGTATCACAGTTGGTTATGTGCGCGGCGACTGCGCGGCGCGCTGCCATTCCTGCGCGTTAGGCCGGTGCGCGCGCGCTTCGCATGCCGGGCCCTCGTGCTCGTGTGCGACCGGCCTATACCTTCCTTACGCGGTCGAGGCTAAACACCGACTGGCGCGCGTACGACGCCTGACGCCCCTCCGCCGTAGGAGACGGCCAATTTGGCCCCGCCTTGAAGGCGGCCCTTGGTATCGACCGCCAACCGCGAGCTCAATTTTCTGTCCTTTTCAAAACAACGGACGGAAACGCGGCATCGGATTGGCGTTTATCATCCCCTCCAGTGAACGAAACCGCCCACACGTTCTCTGCCGCCCACGTCCGGGTGGGGCGCTGGAAAAAAGCGGCAGAGTCGGCCTGACTTGATCATGTTTATGGGTTTCCGTCGAGACAGTCCGCCAGCCCTGTACCGCGGGCAAACAAATCTCTAGTGGCAAAAAATGGCTCGGCCGAGGACAAGTTGTTTCACCTCGTCAGATTTACGAACAAGGCGACGCGAAATTAAGAATCGACTTTATAGACTACCACCTGCGTCGATATTGGGTAGAGCGTTATGTTGTGTTTGATGCTCAGATAAAAATATAGATAAATGTAATTGGATTGAAGACATCGTCAGCAAATTTTGGGTCAAGAGATGATGATATCGCTATTTAGCCAAATAAAAGTCATCAGCTGCGGTAAAATATTATATATTTAGTAGGGACATGTAAAAACATTGATTCTATCTATTGCAGAAGATGTAGGTTATTGTAGGCCCTATTCTTCGGTGGATTCGGATGAGCGAATGAGATACCTACCTAATTCGTAAGAAGTGTTTAGTCAGTGGACAACTAAGAAAGAATTAAATACCTAGGTGCCAATAGTTTAAAATGAATCAATATCGAAAAAAATGCTATAAAAACATTGGTTAACTACGAATTTTTTTGCAAATATGTACTACTTAGTACCTACACTCAGCAAAATTAAAGAGTACATTTCAGAAGCCATTGTGATAAGAATCTTTTATATTCATATTCAAATTACTGCACTTGGGAGTAGAAATTATTCAAAGCTTCCCTTAATACGAATACAAAGATTTATTTTAAAAAAAAACTTACTTTTATATTGTTAAGTTTTGACCTAATATTTTTACAGCTGACTGTACGTACCTAACTGCGTAATAATATCGATAAAACTAATAGCTAACTAGAGCAACACAAAAACACACTTATCATACATTAGAAAACTACAGCACATCTACAATGAAAACGTCGTTGAATAGGTAGGTACCTATCTATGTACTGAAAGAACAGCCGGAATATTGTGGTACTAACTGAAATAGGAGAGGTTTCGCGGAGACGTTGAAGAAGTGATTTAGAGGTCGCTACATAGGTGGCGCTATTCATGCCGAGAACCGACGAGAGATGTCACATTTTAACTGATCGCTGGGGTACTTTGGAAAATAGTACCCTAGTCTCTACAGCAGGTACTTCGTTTAGGGCCTGGCGTTTTAAGTAGCTTTAAATTCTCAATTTTTTCAAATGACCCACCAGTAAAGTTTAGTATTCCAAAGTGATTATAATTATTATAAGTTTACCTAAGTAGGAACATGTTTGATAGCAAGATTTGAATAACACAATACAGATTTCGGATAGAGGGACCCAGCTTCTTTGAGGCGTCATGGAGGCAGTGGCACTAAACCAATATTCAAAACGAAATGCTAATCTTTCCACAACTAGAATAGAGAAAGCAACTCCCAGATTTTAAAAGGCCAATAAAGACAAGAATCTACTCACAGGATGGCAAACTCATGTTACCTGATTGACTGAAATAACTACAGGCAACACTTGACGGTTAGTTCATTTTGCTCCGAATCTACTGGACCGTTTAAGTTGATATTTGGTACCTACACAGGTATACGAATATCAGTGACCCAAATATGGACGAAAACGTAAATAAATGAATTTTGATTGAAGGGGGACACTTTTAGGAGCCAAATAAGATTTTTTAAAGTTTTGCAACCTGTTCCGTGTGACATATCAAATGGAAGGGTTTACTGTGAGGGTTTCAAATATAATATATTTCTAAATCATTTTAATAAAAGCTTTAAAAAATAATATATTTCTAAATAATTTTAATAAATAGTGTTAAAGCTTTAAAAAAATAGTTCTATATTTATAGACTACAGGAAAACCTATTAGAAGTCTATGGTCTGAAAATAATATGGTAAATCTATCAATATTGTGCGTACAAACTTATATTTGCAGTTGAAATGTGTGAGAGAATATGTTTTTCAACTACAATGTTATGTGTTCTTGGGACAAATTCATCTCAGCTACGGAATTCTTAATCGCGCTTAGACCGACACGCATTAGGCCAGTTTTTTTTTGTGTTGACTTCCTTGATCTTGATGTTAGGTAGGTACTACTGCTGTATAAGATGCTACAAAGATTTGGATCGAGCTAAAAGGTTGTCCTATTTAAGAATCCTACATACTAGGTTCTAGGTAAAATTGTCTTTTTGGGCGGAGCACCGCCGTGTCCTCACGGAGGCGATCGGCGGCGGCGAACTCTCGCGTCCGGCCCTGGTTCAGGCCATGGTTCGGAGCGAGAGTGCATGGGAGGCCGTCACCTCCTTCTGCGAATTAGTAATACTTGCGAAGGAGGAGGCGGAACGCGTGAGGGAGAGGCAAGGTTCGCGCCCTCGCGCCCCTAGTCACCGCAGGAGACGCCCCGGGCGTCGGGAGTCGCAAGCCGATTTCCGGCCACCGTAGGCGCGGGCCTGCGGACGGTGAGCGATGGGTAGCCCACCATCCGATAAGGACCAGGCCTGGGTCGACGGCGCGTCGTATTCCACGCGCGCCTCAAAGAGTTGTCAGCAGCAACTGACGGGGTCCGATAGGGCCAATGCCTGCCAGGGTTGCGAGTTTGTCCGAAAGGGATATCGTGGCCCTGGCACACATGCAAATGAAGGAATACGGGTGGGTATTAGTCAGTAAAAGTCTGACACGCCCTCCCACTCCGCCCAGAGCGGGGGAAGTTATTTGATAATTTCCCACCCACGAAAAAAAATATTATTAAATTATTAAGAAAAGTTCTAACCAAAGTTCTTAATAATTTATTATAATCTAGCCTAATAGAATAATAAGCAATTTAACTCTAACTTATTATTTTACGTGACTCGGTCGGATACGGGCTCGATCTGCGTTGTTCTATAGTTTCTGCCTACCCCCATGGGAAGAAGGCGTGAGTTTATGTTTATGTGTATTACGTTATAACTAAGAAAAGTGTCAATTTGCACTTTTACACAATTACGAACTATGCAAGAAACAGAGCAAATGTACCTCTTCTTCTTAAAGATACGAGTATGAGCGAATGTTGCATAGTTCATTAGTTCGTTGCACAAGAAAACAAACTTGGCACGTGGCGCATGTGTTACAGCCAGCGTCCTCTATTCTTACAATTTTCTTGAAGTTATTTTTATATAAATTATATCAAGTCAATTACTAATTCTAATTGTCTATGTGTGATTGCACTTTACCTAAAGCAGTTGCGCATGCTATTATCGTTAAAAAATGCGGAAGTTTTTTAATAATAATTAGGTAATGCCTAAGCCTGTTATCTACTCTGTCTACCAAGGCAACTTTATTACCTACATACCCATCTATTTATAATAGCTAGCAAAGCATTAATTGCAGAAATAAAAACTTACATTACATTCATATACCTACCGAAGAACTTCAAACGATACTTGCTCTGTGAACCTCGTATGGTGTAAAATAATAGTTTTACGAGAGAGTAAGAGACTCTATTAAAGATTTAATTAGTATCCGGGAAAAACTATAAAAACTACAATAAAATAACTTAACTTTTTAGTTACGGATGTCAGCATGTTTTGTTCTTTTAATTTTCTTTGCATTATAAATCAATTAGCAAACTCCCTGCGTAGGTATGAAAGGAACTAAGTTGATTTTTCTCACCAATCTCTTCGGCACAACTATCAATAGCTTTTCTATAAAAGAGCGCCAAATATGTCACCCTGTCTAGACAGAGCGTCAAAAATAGATTCTAACGCTGCAAGCATCATATATGGTATCAATTTATATCTAAACCCTAGTTCGCGAGGAATTAGTTTCACGTAGAATAGCTTTCCTAGAGCGGTTTTCCTTATGTACACAAAGGATTGAGAGCATCCTTGTTGGGGCGAAGGCTATGCTAGATTAATTATCTGGTCATCTAGCTGCACTGCTCTATCGTAAACGATACATTAAAGCCCGAGCTATTAGAACCTGTTTTCTTGAACCAGAGCCCCCTATAGAGGCTCACAATAAAATGTAATCGGGGCTGACTGCTCTCATTTTGGCCGTAGTCTACGAAGAACCTGGCCACAAGTTACAAAAATACATAAACGTATTTAGAACAATAGTAGGCTATTGTATGATTAGCGAGTGTGTTTGGAAGGTGACAAATGTATACTCCATTGATTTAGGTGATAAATAAAGGTAAACAAATCATAAAATGGGTTTTTTATAGATGACATTTTTTTATTAAAAATACGTTGTAACTTAACTTACAACCAAATTAAATTTATTTTTGATTTTTACCATATTTTCCTCTTTTATTACTGTAGTATCATATATTCGTAAACTAGGTACCTACTCTTAGTAAATATAAGTGCTTGAACACTATTTTTTTGTTATATTTTTAACAATACTATAATATTTTGTAATCTTTCTATTGTAAAGAGCCCAAAATGACACGTCCTCTAAACGTCAACGAAATAAAACGTTGCTAAATTGAAGATGTACTCTTCAATTTAGCATTTTAACGTCATAGTTAAAATGCTAGCATGACCACTGAAGTGACAGGTACTACTTTTAGTCGGTTACTTGACAGATCTCTTGTCACGTAGTTTTTTTTTGTTTACCTTTATTTAACTACCTAAACCAACGGTGAACAAGTTAGTTCTTAATTTTCTTATTAGGATCATACGACATATGATTTGGTTGTTAGAACCCAATTCTAATTATGGGTTTTTTATTAAATTAAAAATATTTTTTATTAAGCTAACGTTGTTACTGGATTACATATTATCTACTTACTATTAAAATTACTATGTTGTTTTTCTAGGCTCACTGTGTATTAATCTTTACCAATATAGCCCAATCAGTTCTAGAATAATGCTCGAATACATATTAATTCACCGTCACGATTTCATTCAACGTTGGTCAGTGAGCTATCTGAGTAAATTTTATTTAAAACGGTCAAAGCTTCAACGATAATCATAGTACTACTTTAACATCAAGCATTGTTCTAATACCTACCTACAGATCCAGCTGATTTATAACTGCACTATCAAGCAGTGTCAATAAGCCAGCAGCAAGCAGTGATTTCAATTTTCATTTTGAATACTTATACTAAATTTCATGTAGAGAACATGGACGTATCTACATGTAGAGAATTTGTACGCCCATGGTAGAGAAGCAACAATATGAATTCGGTATGTAAAGTAAAAATTTACCTATGCCAAAACCATTTCGAGATTTTAAGCTTCTAAGACTTATTTTTCTATTAATACGAGTAGGTCTTAAAATTATAAGATCGTATTTATTTTCACAAAAATACTTAAAATTACTTGACTTTTATTTGACCTCTAATTGACGTCACAAAGCAGCCTGAATTGGTAATTTCAGTGCCTCTTGTAATTAAATTGTTCTTTATGTGTCAAGTGTCATGCCAACGTCAAATTTACATGAAGCACTTATTATTATTCTATTCAGATATGTAAATATGTTTTTCACCAGCGGCGGACAGTACAAGTCAAATCACATCGATGTATCGCCTCAGGAAAACTTAACTTACGTTAAAATGATCTTCACAATAAAACAGTCACCGCCCAGACTAAACATTTACTACCTCGCACCATTTCCTTTTTAAGGTTTCTTTTACTAACAATCAATTTGTGTCGGCTATTTGTTGTGGTGTTTATACTTGACGGTATGAAGAACTTAGCAGAAGTAGTCTTTGAATCCATTCATTTTATTAATATGCCATAACTTTAAACTAAAGTACGGAAATCGCTAAAGTATGAAATGTAAACAAATTAATTGTCAAATTTGACAGTTTGACTTTACTGAATTTTGGTTTTAAATAGGTGTTAAACGTGGCAAAGATCCTAAGCTATTCAGCTACTAGTGACGTCAGTACAAACAATACTTTAAAAAAATATATAAAAATAACTACAGCTTGTAAAAACAAAAAGATGAAATTATGTGTTTCAAATACTCTTATCATTAAAATAAAAATATAAAAAAACATACCTGAAAAATACTTTACATACCTAATTGGGAGAAACTCAAAGTGTGGAGCTGTCTTTAATTTTTTTATGTTTGGGGATACTAGTTTAATTTGTAAATTGCATATTCTAATTTCTAAAGCCTGCGACGTCACAGATATAACATTTCGCTGTCACCGACGGAATAAAGCGCTCTAAACGAACAACATTTTCTTATTTTCTTCATGTCTTAACTTTTCATATGTTTGGTAAGATAGGTATCCCAGACTTTGTAATCTGGCTTTTTAATTTTCGACATACCTATCAATAAATCAACGTGCTTGCCTCGACCTTAATCTTAATGCCTACATCATTTATTATACCTATAAATAAAAAAATCATCATACTTTTAATCAGACATTTGACAATTTGCTGTTTGGCAAGACGTCAACGTCATATTATAATGTAGATTTTAAAAGAATAGAAAGCTATACATCATATCGTTACGTAGCCGTAGTAGGAACCTCCTTATTGCCTATTGTTCAAGATGACTGAAACAAAACTAATAACACGGCCGCAAATCGACCATATTATTTACTTTCGAATAGAGGGTAGCATGAGTTCCCTTGAGTCTTCAGTAGGTACTTATCTACAACTGTTTTTGTCTACTTTCGAAAATAATTTATAAGAAAATCTCCATCTATTTAGGTACAAGTGACTGAACCGATTTAATTAGGACTGATGATAAGCGTTGTAAGGCAGAGGTAGAAATAGGTAGACTTTCAAAAATTCAAAAGAAACGTCGTTTCCTAAACCACCACGTTTTCTCATCGAACCTCCACCAATGTTTTATAAGTTCATGGCATAATTTGGTTATAATCACTGCTTCATAGGTATTTATTTATACTCGAAAAGATTCGACAGTCAGCTCGGATAAAATACAGAGACTGAAAAAGATGTTGAAGATGTAAAAAAAAAATGATTTACAGCAATAGGTAATAATGATCTTATCTATCATAGCAAACACGTGTTTTAATCTTATTATCCCTAGGAGACTTCTCCAATCTCATAAAGTACCTACTAGCTAGTAGATATCTTCACTCACATTTCATCAGCTATTTTTAAGTCCAGTTGTAATAGGGCCATTAAACGGGCACGAATCCGATCTTTAGGCTGGTACTAGTTACTGTGAAATCCTTAAAGAAAATCCCATAGAACTTTACCCAACCCTGGAATCGAACTCATGACCTACGAAAAATGTATGGTTAATAAACTGACTTTACGTCTATCAAACGTGAATCCCTATTTTAATTTTAGGATGAGTATATAATTCTCTTTTACATCTAAGTACGAGTAGACTTAGCAGACCACGGATATCGAAGCGGAATAAAAGTCACTAAAATCATATATCTGCGCCTTAATAAATAAGGCTGTCAGTGCCTTATTTATTAAGGCGCAGATATATGATTTTAGTGACTTTTAAATCTGTTATTACGCCTTCATAAAATGCAGGTAAGGTATGCAAAAAAATAAATGTTAAACTAGAAAGCATACACTTCAAGTGAATATTCAAGTATTATAGTAAAATACTTTATTAAATAAATACAGGAAACAGAGGGCTAATTGCGTAACACACTATCAGTAGGAATCGGTTTCAAATTAACGGTTCCACAACATTCATTTCGTTATTTTTTTTATTTTTATATTATATTTATTATGTACGTTGGTGAGCTGACATTTTTTTCTAACATAAGAAGCAATGGATTAGCAATATACTTCAAAATCATTCCGAGTCCGATTCAAACTCAGTTACGCAATTAGGGTGCTAAAAAGCAATATTACTTTCAAACTACTTAAGATATTATCATGCTTTTTTTTTGTATGGAAACACTGTTTTATTATCTATAATTCTATCTGTGATTTTTTTTCAAATAATCATGTTTTTGTTACTAAAAATAAATATTTCTCATGAAATCTAACGTCAGCGCGGCGCGAGCGCGACTCGCATTGATATGGCCAAGGTCAACGGCGATTACCCGACCCTTAAAAGCGCTGCAACACACACTCCTACAATAAACAGCCGTATAACATTAATATTTCTAAATTACTACCTTTCAATAGAATCGAATTAACTCTTAATTATATTATTTATGCTGTGAACAATTTAATAGATAGATTCAATAGACTAATAAACAGCTCATTTACATTAAAGGATATCATAGGTTTGCGGCACAACTTATGACCGTCGTTCGGTCCTTTTTATGGTACTGAAAAGTAATTTAAAAACAACATTGTCACTAGTTGTTACAAAAAAAAAACAAGTTTAATATAGACGGGTATTGTTTAAAAATGTTAAGTTTCTATTAACTTTCTCGACTATGATGAGTATTATGTTATTATCTAGGTTTACATAATATATAAACCTAGATAATAATTATGTAAATAACTCGTATTAGAAAATAAATTACTGTAGTTATTACGTGTTTAAGGAAAAAAATAAGTTTATATATATATAGGCAAACTGAGTAAAACTTAATAGAAGATTAGTAATTTCTATATAATTTTTCAGCGAAATAACTCCGTAACGCGTACACGGTACAGTCAGCGACAAAAGCCGATTAACACTTCAGTTTTTTTATCCTTATTCATCATCATCTGCCCGCCTTTTCCCAACTATGTTGGGGTCAGCTTCCAGTCTAACGGGATGCAGCTGACTACCAGTATTATACATGGAGAGACTGCCTATCTGACCTCCACAACCCGCAGGTATTAGGTAACACGATAGCTCTTGGTAAGACTTATTTTTTATCCTTATTATTGATCTAAATAGGTATTTATTTAATTAAAATCGGAACAGAAGTAAAATTAAAAGAATATTTACTCTTAGCTATTGTATGAAATGCTGAATACATTGTATCGATTTATTGAATAATTTTGTGTCTATACCCACACGAGTCGCTGCAGCATTGCAATAGCGATCGGTGAACGATCTACATTTTCGAGCATTCTTTATTTCAAAACTTGGAATAAAGTCCGTTAACGTCCTGAATTAATATTTATCTCCAGAGGATGACAAATTTGCAACTCGCGTCAAATGTTCCAATAACAAAAAACCATACATAGTATATTGTGTGGGTTCCTATCGAGAGTCGGAGAGTTATTAAAAAAGGGCAATGACCGCTATTGCCACGCTAAAGCGATTCGGCTATACCTACTTACTTAGATGATGTATAAAAGTCAAAGTCAAGTCAATTTTCAAATTGTAGCACTGTTAATCAACTTTTTTTCATTTGTTCTTACCATATAACATAAAAAAGCCATCGGCAGAATTACATTAGTTGAAGAAAACACATATTATTATTATTAGAAAAAATTCATACACTCATTGTGACCGTACAGGGTGAAATTGATTATGTCGATTGTCTCGAGATCGATAATAAGTATTCAGGATACTCAATAATACTTATTGATAGAGAAATAGATTGAATTTGTCTACTCGTTTTCTTGTATTAGAATTTTGAGTGAAAGGTTGTTATCGCCGATGCCTTTATGTCGTAACATATAACAACCTTAGAAGCCAAGTTAACTTTTATAAAACATTTATAGGTATTGTTATTTTATAAACTAGGTACCTACTTACCTTTATTAAAGTTAGATGTGCAATTAATGTAAAGGTTGCAAATTAACGAAGAATGTAACTTCTTATACCTATAATGCAATTAAATATTATAATATTTGCCTATTCTACCACAAAGAGCTTTATAACGTTATTTTAGGCAAAACATTCTTTTAAAATATTCATCCTACTAGCCTATAATATGACTTAATTTTTTTTTTTTTTTTTTTAAACGTTGCCCCACACTAGGAATTTCTCCTGTATCGTGGGTGCGTTTACAAACATTTAAACTCACATACACAAACAGCCAGACCCGGAACAACTACTTGTAGGTCATACAAATATTTGTTCCGTGCGGGAATCGAACCCGCGACACGCAGCACAGCTGCAGTCAATCGCTTAACTAACTGCGCCAACCGTGCCGTCAATTTATTAAATGATAAATGATTTATTTTTATTTCTGTAGGTAAGTAGGTAGTTCTGTAAGTAGTAGTAATTACAACACTTTTACATGTCAATCATATTCTAAAAATTTTAAATACTAGATGAGGTCGGCATTTCCTATCTGACAACTTTGAGAAGAAAGGCCAAAACAAACTCAAAGGTCAGTCAGTTTTAAAGTCCAGACATAATCTTGGTCAGATCATGTAAAAACCATAGATTGGTGTCTAAAATGGTCTACTGAGGAAAGAACCACACAGATTGAGTGGACCTATCCAGTCAGTGCACGCATTTGTCAGTAATCGTGCAGCTCAACTCAGAACTTAAGGAGCTCAACGATTAGACGAACAATACCAAATAAAGGACATTTGGGTAGGCCGCATAAATTACTCAAACTGCCAGATCAAGATTAAAACTAACTGAGAGAGAAAAAATAAAATACACAATAGTCTTCACATTCACAATAATTAAAATAATATAATACTATGTAAAGAAAAATATTCATAATTATCATTGTCTGTAAAAAAACATCAATGTCAATGAGTATACAGCGTGGCGCTGTAGTGGCGACATTAATTTAACACATTTATATGGTTTCGCGTTTTTGTTTTATTAAGATATTTTAATTTGATTAAACGTTATTACATATTGATTTATTTACAATTTACTAAAAGAGCATCTCGGAGCTACCTGTATTAAAGAACTGTAGCGCAGAGGTCTTTTGCCGGGGTCACGCATCATAGCATCGCATTAATGAAATTAAAGCAAACAACGTACCAAAGTAGGTGAATTGAAGGAAAGAGAGAGCGCTATGGCAGCGAACAGGTGGCCCGGCTGGCGAGCGGCGTTCCCTCACCCCGCTACGCGTTTCTAACTCAAGTTCTTCTTTCTACGAGTAGATTAGTACAAGCCGGGCCCTTGTCCTTGACACACTTCTTCATGCTTGTGCGCACAAATATTACGACGACGCGGCGTAATGTTTTTGTGAATGTTTCCGCGAAAAAGTCGCCTACCTATTGTTTTATTTTTGTGTAATTAGGACAGTTATTAGATTAAAGTACTGCGATAAAGACGCTTTGATCTGTTTTCGTTAGTTTTCTACCTAGTAGGTAGGTACATGTACTGATTAATTATGCTAGTGCCTATGTCAATATTAGCTAAAAAGAGAGGATGCCATGTAATTAGTTACGCACCTCCACGCTGCACTTGCTCCGGGGGATAGGGCCGATCGTACAACGGGCGTCGTCGATGCCAGCTCGCAGCGAGACGTTACCGCTCCGGGTAGAAACGTAAGCACGGGTAAAGTTATTTGATAAAATCCACCCCAAAAAAAAGTAGTAAGTAGCGCCATGAATGACACATTTTGCACAGAGTGATCCCAATTTTGGTTACTTTATTATTATTTAGTTTGTTTGACAAAAAATATTTTTCCATTTACGAATTATTTTATCTTATTATATTTTTTATGATTACTGGCCACTAGCACTACACGGGTGTTAAATTAATGTCGCCACTGTAGCGTCACGCTGTACAAAATGTCAGATCATTTGAGGACCGTGTAGATTGGTATCTGAAATGGTATTTTGAGGAAAGAACGATACAGATTTGAGTGGACCTGTCCAGTGAGTGCACGCATTTGTCAGTAATCGTTTAGCTCAACTCAGAACTTAAGCGAGCGCAACGATTCGACAAATAAAACCAAAGAAAGGACATTTGGGTAGGACGCATAAAGTATTCAAACTGCCAGATTATCATTAGAACTGTAGCGGCATTAACATCGCCACATGCGAACGACGCGTCACACTGACGTCACGCAAAATCCTGCATCGCGCAAGCAGAGTTTACCGCGCAACTATCATATACATATACAACGTCCCGACATCAACCGTCAGGCAGTTGCCCACCAGACACAACACCCGTCTGGTCGGAGGAACCTCCCTTTTCTATAGAGGATAAGTAAACTTTAGAGCCTGTTCCTCATGCCTCTAAACTGGGGACCCCGACTATGAACGTCAGCGCAGCCTTCGTGCACTTCAGCGTGACTTCATCATCATTATCACTTTCGCAAGCTTTCCAGCGGCGAGTCACACAGCCAGCCAGCAACCACGGCTTCAACAGGTATCCTGACCACCAGCATGCAGCGGACGAGCATTCCTGGTCATCACCCACCGCCTCACCAGCAACCTTGGCACAGCACAATACACTTTCGACCGGTTCACAAGCAGAAAACATGATGCCTCTCTTGGTCGACGCCAGCAGTCAGCCTCAACCCGGTGCTGTACCACATCCAACTCACTGGAGCATAATGCGGCGCCACCCAGACCCACTGGGGAATCACCGCAGACAGTTCCGAATCACCGAGAACTATGCGGCACTCGGTTCTGACTCACTGGAACCCTCTACTGGCACTGGCAAGCATCGCAAGATACACGATTCAGCCCACTATCGACCTCCGGTCTCCGGAGGGAAGTGATGTAATGGCATCAACATCGCCATATGTGAACGACGCGTCACACTGACGTGACGCAAAATTCTGCATCGCGCAAGCAGTATTTACCGCGAAACTAGCATATATACAACATCCCGACATCAAATCAACCGTGGGGCAGTTGCACACCAGAAACAACACCTGTTTGGTCGGAGGATCCTTCCATTTCTATATCTAGAGGATGAGTGAAATATTCAAAAATATATGATCCCCATAGGTACTCCTCACATATTATTATGTGTCACCTAAATCAATAAAATTTAAAAAGACAATATTAATACCAACACGCATAGCACCGTAGAAACGGGTTTTGTCGACGGAAGAATCGACAAAATTACAGATTATAGAAAGATTTCTACCGTCCCAAGCATGGCGATGTTAATACTGAAGAGAAGAAATGTTTCTATTCTTCAGTCGACAAAAGTCTTCAATGTCTGGCATGACGACCAATTTTTCTCAACTTTTGACACTTGGGGTAGAAACATTTCTTCTCGAAAGTATTAAATAGTCTACATCACATTTGACCTAGACAAAAATAAGTATATATTGATTTAGAAAACTCAATTCAATATGAACAATCTGGTCAGTGGGTCGTCTTAGGGGCGGAGTTGTAGGAGTTGGAGTATATGCTGAAGGGAAACATGAGCAGAAAAAAAAATTGGGAATATGGTGGGAAAGAAATTGTTGATCTAGTCGAAAACCAGCCAAAAGATAAAGTAAAAAAACCAGCGAAAATTTAAAAAAAGAGTTATATTTGTACCTTACATTCATGTTGGATTTTTTTAACTTAAATTCATATTGGCATTCTGCTTGCAGGGGGGGGGGGGGGGGGTTAAATTTCTGTAATTTTTTGCCTAGGACGCACCGTTTTCGAGATATTTGAATTTCTATTTTTTTTATTAGTTTAGAAAGAAACGATTATTCGCTGATTTTAATTAATTAGAAACTTGACGTTTGACACGTTTTTTTTCCGAAAACGAAACCTAATAATAATCGTAGAATTCATATTGTATGTACACACGGCTACACATCGAAAAGCTATACATTTCCAGTATACGCTGACCTCTCATTGTACAGAAATCCTACACAATGCGAGATCAGCTTATACTGGAACCGTATAGCTTGATGTGTAGCCGTCTGTACATCACTCCCCGTTGCTAAGGAAAGAATAAATGTCTTTGTCTTCATAGAAACGCGAGTCTACGGGTCGCCCCGTGCTCGGGCCAGAAGAGTTGAGTTGGATAGAAAGAAAAAACTTTGTCTATTGTTGATAGAATAGAGATAGAATTGATCATGCTACGCGTGCAAGACACTTAATATAAAATAGTTTGTTCCTTGGGGGCACTTAGGAGTAGCTTAATTAATCCCAAGCCTTTTTGTCGTTTTATTTATTTTACACGTTATTGACTGAGCGAGCGAAGCGAGCGCCACTTCGCTCGCTTCAAGGCTGGCAAAATTTTCGATCCTTTGTCAGTTTGTTGGTAGAAACAGGGTATACAGTTTTATGACTTTATAATTAAAAAAAATTATCCTCGGAGATTGGAGGGGTACTTCCTCCAAAAAGGAACAAAAAGGGGGCTACTGGATATCTCCGCTTTATGAGATCCGATTTCAATGGTTCTTATTTTATTGGAAAGTTAGTAACTTTACGTTGGTCTAATTGAAATTTGTGAAGATCTAATGAAGGTCTTCGGCCTCAAAATGCAGTAAATTGCTCACTTTAAAATTTTTACCAGTGGAATCGGCCCTTTAACTGCTAAGTAGGCAAGGATTGATGGAGCACCTGGTACTACCTTTTATTTTCACTACTTAAGTTATTTAAAACGGGATATTTACTTGTTAACTTTAGTGGTATACTTATTAATTGTTGCAAAAAAGTTTGTGCTCCTGAGGTCTCAGTTCGCAGAACTTAGTAGTGGGTAAGAGTAGACACTCTGCAAGTAATTTAAAGATACATTAGGGCTATTTTATGTATACATATTATGTGAAAACTAAAGTCCAAATCGGCACAGGTTTAATATAGGGTGACCTACTCTCTCCCTACCCATTAACTAGACCGCAAGAGAAGATATTATTAAAATATACCCAAAGTCCAACGAGGCAAATTGTAGATACTTATATATAAAACCAAAGGCCAGCTAATAAGTCTCTTTCGAAAACAAGTGGGACAAAAAATTGCCGTCTCGCATCAAGAAGCCTGAAAGAGTTACCGGTCCATGAAGGCGCCAGTAAAAGGTGGCATTCCTGCTTCAATGCAACTTACCTATTGCATCATAGGGCGTTCAAACTTTAAATTTGTCTTTGAATGACGCAAAGCTTCCTTCTCCAAAGGATGACCAATTTACAACTCGTGTCAATCATTATCAATCATAATAATTATAATTCGTGTATAATGGTGCCATACTCACGAAGAACTCACTCTAAGTACCTATCTGACTCTAGTTTTGTAAAAAGAAACAAAGTCTAACAAAACTACAAACAACTCTAATACAAAAACAAATTAATAGGCCCCATTGACAGAAGGTTCGTGTCTAATAAGAAGCAATATTGTTACTCTAGCGGACTCTAGCTCGGAAAATGTAGGAAAATAACAAGGAAGTACTTAATTCGAAACTAACCGAGCAAATGATATAGATAACTAAAACATATTTTAACAACATATCAATCATAAATTCAACGAAGCATGACCGAAATAATTATTAAGAAGATACTAGTGTATGTTTTGGAGAATAAAAGATCACACTCATAAATTATTAATAGGTAAGTAAGGAGTTGTAAAATACTAAAGAAATGATAAATAAGTTCACATACCTAATTGTTTTTCACAAAAAATATGTATGTAATAATATATAAATAATAAGGTAGGTACATTTTGTCAGGCCAAATGTCCTGTCCACAGCGTTATAATACGCTCGACATCTAAACATCTCACTTTTCCTCGCTTTCAACAAAAAACTAAAGTTTGTGTCACTAATTACATATCCATAGCTCTAGTATCAACACATCCGATCAGTCGCCTCGAGATTTAAGAGTCCGCTCTATTCCAAAGACGTCTCTAAACCGACCGGTGCAAAGTTGTATTTAAAATCAAAACACAACAGGGGCTGGCGCCAAGACATCTGTCATCGTTAATAACAAGCAATTTGAGCCAATTTTGCATTTTTAGAATATCGGAGAGCGCCCAGGCGTCTCGCTCTCACGGCAGGAAGTAATACAAAAAGTAACACTAAATAAAGTAGTGGTTGACATGTTTAGTTTTTGCCCCGGCTCACTAATTACGCGGGCGCAACAGTAGGTGCGTGAGCGTTCGCGTGAACCGTCGAGGCGAACGTTGGCCGTAAATGCTAACAGTTTAGATATTTATGAACATGTGTACGTAATTAATTTTTACGATGGATCAGATAACGGAATCGGTGGAGCGATACGCTTGTCGCGGCGGCGGCGTCTCGGCTGCGACTCGTATAAAGGTTAATTAAGCTTGAATTAGCGGCTAAGTAGGTTTTTCCGCGGATCGATTCGTTAAGGAATAAAGGTGACGAGAGGCTGCGGTTCGCGACCCCGCCACGCACGAACAATGGCTCGCCACACGTCCGCCGACGCTGAAGTGTTAACATCGCTCACACACAATACACATTTCCATAGAAAGCACTTAAAAAATGGATTAGTTTCGATAGAAAAACAAGGAAACTCGCTTTGTTGGTGTTCCAGTCACGGATATAAATTAGGAGAGCGGGTTTAATCCGCTTACGTGAATAATCCTTTTGTTACAATTTGATGCTACGTACGAACGGTGATATACATAAAGGGCTCTTGTGTAGTGGTAATGTATTGCTCGCGTATACGGTTTGTTTAGACATATTTCGTTTTTGTGAAGATGCGTTTTAGGTCCCACCCTCGCAATGAACATGACACCCCTTTGTAGCAGGCGCTTACAAACTTCTTAGTGTTGGGTATAATGTTTATTTATTAGGTTAATTAACACTCGTTTGTTTTTACAGTACCTATAGTGATCGCTGTTCTATACAGTAACTCCAGTTGAAAGTGTACAAAATAAATTGGATCCTCCGATTTACGAGTTTGAAAACTGCGCAAAGTAACAAAAAACCAGAAAAAAACAAAAAAGCCGTAAATATCAATAACGACCCCTATCCACTAGGTACGTATACCTATTCACAGCAGGGAATAGGTATTTCGTACAAAAAAAAACAAAAGCTTTAACCAGCCATTTGTAATTCGCATTAATTAACTCTCCCTGAATAAATGCCAAAAAGTAATCTTTCCAGCAACAATGGGCACATAAACCTTTTTACGGGCGGTCAGAAAAAAAGGGTGCGCGCACATAGATACATGTGTCGGCTTGGAACCGTCGCTGGTACATCGTGTTTATTCGTTGATTAAACATATCCACGGCCGCAATGCGTATGCAACCGGACGGACATATTACCAGGGCTCGAATTCTGATTGTTTAGAGAATTTATTACTCCCGTGCCTTGTACAGTTAATTGAATTCGCCTGTAGAATAGGCACGAGCTGAATTGCCCGCCGACCGTTTATCGTGTCTTCCCTGTGCGTAGTCCGACGCACAGCGACGCCATTTTTGTTGATAATAGACCTTATCGTTTGTCAGTAAAATTAGATTTTGACGGAGATTTCAATTATTTAATAATTTTTATCAAAAAATTATCACAATTTAGAAGGAATTTCAACAGTTTGATATGTCATATGGTATATGTCACCGTAGTAAGATTGTGAGAAACGTGAGTTTATAATCTATCGATATTATTTCCGTTAGATTATAAACTGTCTAAAAATGTAAACTGGGTGAAATGGGTTAGGTTAGGTTTGAACAGTGACCAACCACGCGCGAGCCGAGCGAACAAAGCGAGCGGTGCCGCGGCAGCGGCCGGCGAGCGCTTCTTCCAAGTTACTCGCAGCTAGGCAGGCTATTTAAATTAGCACAAGGTGCGTTACTTCGCAAGCAAGTTTTATAAAAGTTCACAATTTGTCGGTTTCCCATGGATATATTAAAACTATGGAAAAATAGTGTATTTCCGTTGTCCCCGTATGCCATATCCCCGTCACGGGGATAGCGGGACGTGATTAAATTTATTTTCCGTTGTCCTCATAACTTACGAAGTAAACCTTTTTTAAATCAAAACAGCTAGGTTAGGTTAGGTGAGAACTGTGACCACACAAAGCCCGATCCGAGCGAGCGAAGCGAGCGGTGCCGCGGCAGCGGCCGGCGAGTGCCAGAAACATATTATTGAATATAAAACCAAACCACGGGGACAACGGGAAGTATTTTTAAATATTTAATTATTTTTAGTACCGCTGTCCCCGTAGGACCGGGAACCCGGAGTACGGGGACAACGGGAATACACGGGAAAAATAATACGTTACATTTTAAATGGTTTGTTGCAGTTCACAATTTTTCGACAGTTCGTAATCTAACGGGATAATACCGATAGATTATAAACTAACGAAGTTCATAATTATCCTGTGACATATAATTATTATAAACTAAAATGAAAATTGCGCCATGGTCACCTACTTAACATGTTACATATTATGTTAAAATGTATTTATATAAATTTTAATTATATAAAGAAATAAAATGTATAAATATGTTGCGCATGAGTAAAATTAACAAGGGTCTAGCTTTAGTGAGAACACTAATCAGTAATAAAATTAACGAAATATAATATTTTTTAATATTATTATTTTCTCTCCATCAGAGCACCCGCCATCTTATCTCTTCACCACCCTTGGTTGACTGGTAGAGAATGCCTAAGGCATTAAGTCCGCCTTTGTACCTTATTGTGTGCGAGAAGTTTAAATAAATAAATAAATATAAATATGTAGGTAAGTGAATTATGAATTCAACGATTTTATCGCAATTTCAAGATTGCTTTATTCAATGTTTAGTGAGAGACACATATAAGTATATGTGTCTCTCACTAAACATTGAATAAAGCAAGGTAAAACTATAATGATTATAGTACGAAAAAAAATAATTATAATAGATATTTGCATCTGTTAAGGTATGATATGGTTGTACCTAGTACACCCATTTTTCTCCAGTTTTGTTTAACTTCCATGTAGGAATGGAAGGTGGCGAGCCTATTGCCATCAAAAGGGCACAAATCCAGACACTTGCTACTTCTGAAACATTTCTGATGAAAGGACCCAATAACAGCTTGCCCGACCTGGGAAGCGAACCCAAGATCTCAATCTCAATTTTAAAAAAGTCCATATTCTTAATATTGTTATCGCCGCGTTTAAAATTTGCTGATAAACTGTTGCCGTCATCCTGCACACAGCCACAAAGCCCGCGCACAGATAATGTAGAAAAAGCGTTTGGACGAATCTAATATTCATCTATGGTTGGTAGTTGGTACCTACGTATTTACTAATTTTGGACCTGACCATAATATTATGCAAAAAAAAACTGTTTTAATTCGTTGTAATCGTTTTTGTTTTATCTTTTAAATTGTTGTTACCTATTATTCAGCTAAAAGTAGATAATAGCACTTTAATGTTATTAACAAAAATTATTTTGTGCGCCGACGGCAAAATTGAGACTCGTTGGTCAGGCTGTACTTTATTAGAAAATAGTTATGTTTAAGCATTATTTTGTTAGGGAAAGTGTGTTATATTTTTTTTTATTTAGTTGTACGTGCATAAAGTTTGTGTCATTTTTTATTTCTTAACAAGATATACGATAGGAGTGACGGTTGTAGATAACACTGTTTTAATATCGCTATTGTTTCGAAAATCACCGCTCTAAGTTCTGCTTCTATTAATTTTTAACAAAATTACAACAACACGTTATTAATTTATCAAAAACAGTGTGTTGGCCGTTAGATCTTGCGCCCGAATCCATTAATTATTTATCAACTTAACGCTCATTATCCTAAAACAAAACACTATTTTTTCGTCGTTAAAAAGCTTGCGGTCATTAATCACTGCGTACACTACGTTTAGCGCGAGAATTCGACCTACATTTGTTTAATAATATAATCAGATCATCTTGTTTTGTATCGTTGTTGTTTTCAACGTCTATTGTTAATAACTGTAAGTTATTCAGTTTATTTTACAAATGTTAATAGATAAGAAATTAACAAAGTAGCTACGTTTAGAGACAATTTTAAGTCAATACTGATAGAAGGTAACCTACTTGATTTTTTTGTTGTCTTAAGATATTGGTATTACGTATAGATATTTATTAAAAGCCGAATGTTATACAAATACATATAATATGCAGAATTGTTGTAGAGACTGAACACTTTTATGTTTGTTCTAAAAAAATTGAATTAACAATCTAACATTTGCAATGGGAACATCCAGTCGTAGTAATTGGTATTTGAGTCACTGCTGCAAGGTATCGGCGGGGCTGTCACCTTGCAGCAGTGATGTCACGAATTGTTTCTGTGTTAATGTTTTACTTAAATAGTTTGTAAGTATTTTGTTACTAACACTATGAGTCTTGTTACTTGAATTAAATTAATAAATTAATAGAGCGAGGGAGCTGTCTACGATTTCAGGCGAAGCGCAACCGCCTACCACATTAGCCTGAAATTTACAAAGAGATCGTACGGAAAAACTGCAAAAATGTATTGTCATTTTCTAAATGTATGTTATGTTCATATATTATCCCTTGCTTGCCATAATAAGAAGTTATTTATAAACCTACTTTTAGTATGTATCAAACGTCCAGAAAAAAAGTTTTGCTTTAAAAAAACTTAACATCACTTAAAAGGTTTTTTTGCCCGTCACACGATAATAGAACACAAACAAAAAAAAAACATACACATCTGCAAGCTACTTGATTCACTCAAGAACTCAAGAGCTAATCAGTTAAAATGTCTTCAAAAAAATTAAACTAAGCGTCCGGATGTAGCGGAAACATGTTATCAACGCCACTTGTACCCTGTATCTGTGGTACACGTGTCAAATGTGTTTACAGAAGTTTTCGTAAGTTAATCGCCTCCTTTTTATTAACTAACCTAACCGTGCAAGTATGGGTGAGCACGCGAGGTTTGGGCTGTGTTTGAAGTGCTAGTTAAAAGTAATTTGAGACTTACTAAGAGTGATAAAGTATGCAGTTGACTAACTCTAGAGCAGCAATATTTTTCTTGAAATAGTGCCAGTGAATAATATTACTTTCAGTTTTATAATTTATTATTTTGAAGTGAGAGAGCTTGTCACTTTTATACGATTTTACGATCTATCTTCTCTTGTAAAAATATTTCTCTGATATTTCTCACCAGCATTAGTATTATTCGTTTAATAATTTGTAAGACAAAATCATTATGCTAGTCTATCTAACCGTTTGTCACTCAAATGGTTCCTTGTATGTCTAGTTTAAGGGTCGACATGCGACGGCATGAGAAAAGATCTTGAAATAGGATGCAGACAGTTTACGTCGTGATCAGATTAGCAACTTGTGTATCTACCTCGAGTGCTTGCAAACGTGCAATAGGTATAGATTTCTGCCAAACTTCCATAATTATACAAAGGTATTGAGCTAAGTGTATAATAGGTAGGTATCTACCTAAAACAGATAACTATCATTATAATTCCTCCTCGGCTTGCTATCTTCTTTGATTAACGCTGTTGATTAAACCAAACCATAAAAAAATATAGGTACTTTTGTGTCTGCCTGATGTCATCATATGCAGCATCAAATGTTAGGGTTTGTTTTTTTGCTCTTATCGTTTCATAAGTTGCCTAACAATTGAAAATAGTACACATAACTACTTATCGGATATTTCTATTGGTTATAGTTTGTCGAAAGATAAATAAAGGTTTGTAAAATGCGCCTTTTACTTATTTAATGTTATTTGGCAAAGGTTCTATCTTCTTATCTAGTACAACTGAAAACCTTTCACAATTCATAAAACATAAACAAATTTTTTTTTAATAAAAAAAAAATGACAGAAGATTATTTTTACAAATCAACGACATCATTAGGTATGCATAGTTGCAAATTCATCTAGAATTAAATCGAATTACCTAAGCATGATTAAAATAATTTAATTTATAGAAACATCCACTTCAAAGAAATTCTGAAACAACTAGAAGCGTACACACTTAAATATATTTTAAAGCACCGATTTTAAAGAGATCCAACAGTTATTAATCATGCACGGAATAAATATAGAGATTGGCCTCATCACTACCTAGCGAAAAATTTCACGCTTCAAACAAATCGAACGGGTTCAAATTGAATTTTAAACTGAAATAGAACTCAGAATGCAAGTTTCACGATTTGCGTGTAGGTAGGTACCATATAGATATGTTAGGGAAACACTAAGAGCTTTCCAAGACGAACTCCCCAGAAATGCATTTACATGTCACGAGATCCTATGGGAAAATGTGCACGTGGCGTTGATTGTATGCTTGTACCTGCCCCGTTCTCATGTAGTAGATATCGCGTTATTAACTCGTCGATACTTAACATTATGTACAATTATAGTGCGGTTGTGTAAGGAGGGTTGATTAATTGAAATGTGGATTTTACCAAATGCTATAAATTGCACCAATCAATGCAGGAAGGCAAAAGTTCCTGGTACGCCATTGTCAGTTTAACCCCTTTGTAGAGGCCCAACGAAATAGCGAGATATTGGTATTCGAAGCTTATTTGAGTCTCCATTATTAAAGTGCTCAACGATTGTTATATTTTTAATTTCAATAAAGAAGAATTAGGGTTGTTGGGTAAATCACTTCATTTGTACAATCGCACGTTATATCTTCCACCGAAACAATCTCTGTATGCCTAAGCTCCTGTCCTTTACAAACGCGGATTGATTTAGTGAACAACAAACCCGCTAAACAAAGGCCCCGTTTGATACGACACCCAATGAACTGAGGTTTATTAGTCTTGTATTTGTTTAATACGAAGGCTGCTCGTACTGCCGGGTTGTGGATAAGCAAACAGATTTTGGAAGTAACAGATTTCGGAAGCAATCTAGCCGTTGTTTACATAGGTTCTTCTCAGGTAACTGGTGCTCGATAAATTAACGCCTTGACGAATGAAATACAATGGCGGAAAGCATATATGTAGTCATATGTATCTATAGTATATATGAGTGTAAATAAATATACTTATCCTGGAAGACAGGTCTAAAGGCATGAAATTTTGCACAAGAGTTCCATACATAACGAAAGTGAACACTAAAGAAGGATTTTTGAAAATTCGTTCCGTTAATTAAGGGGATAAAAAGGGGTTGACAATTTGTATAAAACTTCGTAACTTTTGGCTTAGGTATGGGATTTTCTATCGGGCACACGGCTTGTATTAATCATAAAATATTGACATTTGGAAATAATTTATCTTATACGAATTACATGTTAATATGTGAAGAAGTATATATATCTATTTTGTATGCCGACATGTTTGTCCGATAACGTTAGGGATGAAGCCCACAGGGGTGTTAGGTACTGTACGTACGTACGTAAGTACGTACAGTTCCCTCTCTCTGTGCGGAATTGAAACTGCACACAGCCTTTGGGCAAAGTAGTTAGCAAGGATCGATTTATTAGCAGGTTTTGCTCAGTTTATTGTGAGCACAATCAAACTTGATGAGGCCATTGTTAATGTATATCAGACTGGTGGATTAATAAAAGAACTAGGTAATGATCCCATCGGTTTTTCGTTTATCTTATCAGTACATTAAATGGTACACAGTAAAATAGATGTAGTTAAGTTTATGATTTTGCCTAGTTACATAGGTACCCCTTTCCAGTAACTACTTACGTGCACCTATTCTAGTCCGCTGTTGACTACCGCCGGCTATCGTTTCAAGCTTCCGAAACACGTCTGCCTGGATGCAAATCAAGTCTAAATAAAAGTTGAGTTCTTACTGGAGTAAGAACTCAACTTTTATTTAGACTTTTGATTTCAGATTTCTAGATTTGTATCAGTTCTAGGTCTAGGTATCTATATTATTATATATTATATAGTGACAAGCAAAAACTTTTATATCTTTCGAGTAGCTAGTAGAATTTCATTAATAAAACATTTATTGAATACGTTTGGAAAAAAATCAATGAAAAGTAAATTAAAACAATCCGGATTACATTATGCGATTAGATCAAGAGACTCAACTAATAATTAACTGTATAATGAAGTATGTTATAGTACGGATGGTTTGATTGCATCCTGTGTTGAACTTTTTATCTGTTTGTAAGGGTCTGTAAATGTTTATAGCTGTTTTATTATAGATTAAAGCTGTACTCTATTCGATTCAAAATTTAACGTTGCTATCTCTTTTTGAAAACAAGTATTTTATATAATAATAATAAAAACATCCCCAGAGGGTCAAGTCAATATTTAATAAGTATCTATCATTCAAAACTCAATTATCATTGTATGTATATTGCGTACCAATACTTTCTGCCAAGCCCTTTTAGTTTTTCGACACCTTTTTTCAATTTGTGAGAAGAAAGTTATGTCTCGAACATAACTAAAAAAACACAATAGGTATACATTATATAAAAAAAACCGTTGAAAGAGGGGAAATAAAAAGATGAGCTTCTAATGGGAAAAAATCCTCTTGTTACAAATACCTACATACATACTCGTATAAACGAAATGTACATGTACATTCATACATGTCTACATAAGAAAGAAAAACATCCCAACTAACAAATACTTATCACATAATTATCAGCCCATAGCACTTTTCTCTAAAACTATTTGCCTAACATCACTGGGGTTTGGCGCGGATACATCGCCGATCGGCGATATAAAGTTTCTATGACGTGAAGTTTTCATATTGTAACAGTGAAGCACCGCACCGCCTTTATTGTACGTTTTTTAATCCATAGTGGAGATCGTATTACCCAGTAACTGGGTTATCCAGGCTAGGCGAGGCAGATGATGATGATGAGTGGAGATCGTGGTTCCATTACATCAAGTCATTCATCGGTGCATTAATTAGTTTTTACACATTCGGATTAAAAGTATAAATAAAAGAAAACAAGACTAATAGTAGTAAATAAATGTAACATATTTAATTTTCTATTATGTAGGTACTATAAATAATAACTGGGACTGGGACTTCAACATAACTGGCGAAATGTGGGTGTACTATAGGTACACCTCTGCCTAACCCTTCGGGGATTACAGGCGTGATGTTATGTTATGTGTTATAAATAATAAGTGTATGTGCAATTTATCCAGTGAAATTTATTTGCGACTACAATTTTATTCGTAAAGTTGGGTGTGTTTATGAAACAATTTTAAAGGCTGCCTCGATTAGTACAATAAAATTATTAAAACCCTGTCTTATAAGTAACCACTATAAGACAAAAAGTGAACCCGTGGCATCTATGAGCGCTTTATAGTACATATTATGATAAAATACGTCACCACCATTGCTATAGGTAAATTGTAAACAAACATCGAAATTATATAATAATTCAATAATTAATCATTTCTTTATTTACACTTCAAAGTCAAAAATATCTGTGTAGCCCTGGGCTCTTGTCCATGAATTCCTGTATCACAAGTGGGAGAATAATAACTCTTTTACTTATATATCACATTTATTATTTAATAGTAATCTTTTCTACATTTATATGACATTATTATATTTTAGAAGAGACACCTCTGATGCATGACGACTGTATAAAAGGTACTATAAAACCCCTTTACATGTCTAATAATTTTACCAGTTCCATCAATGATACTACCATGACAGGTATTTGAAAACTAATACCGCTTTATTACAAAACAAGATTTATATTTTGACATGGCTTAAACCATGGAGCCAGTTTTTGTAATAATAACGTAACTGTGATTGAAATACCGTTCTATATACAAAACTGAAAACTTAGTTCGGTACTAAGTTGTCAGTTTTGTGTTTAGGAACTTTACCATAGTCGGAATAAAGTTCGAAATTGGCTCCATGTTTTAAACCTGGGTCTGAAGATAAACCTTGTTTTTTGTAATAAGGCGGATAGAGTTTAATAGCATACTTACATTAGAAGTAACAATACAAATCAATATCAATAAATCATTATATTGTGCAGTCAACGTGACCACTAAAACATTATGTACTATATTATATACTTATAGCAGCAATACCAAAACCGTTAATATCTCGGAATCGCACTACTGTTGAATTTTCTGCACTTTTATAGCACAAAGGATATAGTTAGTCACTGCGAAACCTTTAGTACGCAAATTAGATGTAAAAGGGTATATTACAGAGTGAAATCACTCTGTTTTAGTCACAGTTACATCCGATATAGTACTTGACTATTAATGGTTATATAAAGTGCTTATTTAAACGTTTATACCGCTTTACTACTGAACATTTATGTTAAGCTTAAAAAGTTAAAACAGCATGGATATGACGCTGACAACCGCTAAACCGCGGTCACTGTCAGAGTGCATACAAAAGAAAGAGAAGCGCGATGACACAACGCTTGTAATTTATTGCAAAATAGGAAGGAAAAAATTGAGTTGAGTAATCGAAAATAAAAACAACCAAGTTCTGCATTCAAATAAGACGTTCTTGTTATTAACTAAATACCAACCGTCGTTAATATTATTGAATACAGATATTTTGAATTGGAACAGAAAGTAAAAGGTTAGTTTACCGTTAATTTGTATCAAGTTTTTTTTTTCTAAACGTGTTTTGGTAACAACCAAGTTCTGAGAAATATGTGCAAAAATAACATATTATATATTTTTCCGCTACCACAAACTATATAGATTTGGCAATTTTTTAGTTTAAGAGGTGCCTACATAGATCATTTGCCTCTTGTCAATGCCTTAGCGCACAGCAAGAGGACACCAACAACACTTTTATACAACTTTTACGGGATGTTTT
The DNA here is from genome assembly GCA_948098905.1 of Tiliacea aurago. Lineage (NCBI taxonomy): Eukaryota > Metazoa > Arthropoda > Insecta > Lepidoptera > Noctuidae > Tiliacea > Tiliacea aurago. The sequence continues at coordinate 23,643,696 of OX402576.1, forward strand.
TGAGATATAAGCTTTTGCTATAATACAATTTTGCTAGTTGGGTGACGCACATTGTTACACAATTTTTTTATTGTCTACTCCGAAAAGCCAAACATTGTTACAAGTTCTATCCAAAAATGTTACAAAATATATTTCATCCCAAGTCGGTCTGAGTAACAACTTGGGCTGACTCCGTCTTAATATATTCTGTGTTTAGAATAAGATTATAATATTAAGGAGGGCAGACAGCGTCGTTTCACAGTTTTGGACCGGGGAATTTGTGGAAATGTCCTGGTTACTGTACACTGACGAATTATAATTGGAGATTAGTGGATATAGATAATGTACCGACATAGCTTAGTAGAACACGAACAGGTCGACAATACGACGACAAGTTGCTACCTACAGTTTAACTAATTGAACAGAGAAATTGGTTTTCTAATTAGAACCAGGATAGTATTACTTATTTTTAATTTATACATGGTACTTGTGCATAAATGTACCTACTCGTTCGTATGTATCAAATGCAAGAAAAAACGAATTTCATCCTCAAAACAACCATAGTTGCTTTCATGTACTTAAAAAGGAAAAAAAAAGAAATCAGGTATAGCGCCAACCACATCGCGACTTGTCCTTAACCGTACCTTTGTCCTAAAAAGAAAACTGATTTTAAAGATAACATTTTATACGATCTCATTTTGGAGATACAGCGTGTACCTACCTACCCACATTCCTTAACACAACATTGGTAATAAAAAAAATACATCCGTCTATGGATAAAAGTTTTCGGATTAAAGTGACGTTAGTTAGGTTGTTTAAGTATTTCAAACCTGAAGCAAAAAATGTCTACCTTGATTATGTATTTCCAATAGATCAAACTCAAACCATTTACAGGCACTTTTGAATTGTCAAGGACTTGGTCAGTTAGAAATATGAACCTTTTTTTTTTTTGGGTGGGAAATTATCAAATAACTTCTCCCGCTCTGGGCGGAGCGGGAGGGCGTGTCAGACTTTTACTGACTAAAACCCACCCGTATTCCTTCATTTGCCTGTGTGCCAGGGCCACGATATCCTTTTCGGACAAACTCGCAACCCTGGCAGGCATTGGCCCTATCGGACCCCGTCAGTTGGTGCTGACGACTCTTTGGTGGAATACGACGCGCCGTCGACCCGGGCCTGGTCCTTATCGGATGGTGAGCTACCCATCGCTCACCGTCCGCAGGCCTGCGTCTAGGGTGGCCGAAAATCGGATTGCGACTCCCAACGCCCGGGGCGTCTCCTGCGACGACTAGGGGCGCAAGGGCGCGAACCTTGCCTCTCCCTCATGCGTTCCGCCTCGTCCTTCGCAAGCATTACTAATTCGCAGAAGGAGGTGACGGCCTCCCATGCACTCTCGCTCCGAACCATGGCCTGAACCAGGGCCGGACGCGAGAGATCGCCGCCGCCGATCGCCTCCGTGAGGAAACGGCGGTGCTCCGCCCAAGCTGGGCAGACCTCCACCGTATGCTCCACCGTGTCCTCCGGGCGATCCACACAGTGGTGTGGAACGCCCGGGCGTTTCCTCCCGCTTTATCCTGAACAGGAACCTCCTGAAACAACCATGTCCGGTGAGGACATGCGTCAGGCGGAAGGTGAGGACGCCGTGGCGCCTCTCTAGCCACTCCTCAAAGAGGGTTTTTGCCACAATTGTGGCGTGCCCAGCGCTGGGTTGCGACAATCGCACTATCCATGCCACCATAAGATGCCGAAGCTCTGTCCGCTGTGCCGTGATTTCTCGCGGCAGCGGAGTTTCACCCCGGCGTTTCGCCTCCTCGCGCCACTCTCAGACGTGCGCGAGGACTTTTGCCTCCAGATCCCATGGCGGTAGTCCGGCAAGGAGGCTCGCCGCCTCACGGGAGACCGTTCGGTATCCTCGGACCAGCCTGATGGCCATGACCCTTTGGGACGCGTGCAACCAACGCTGGTCGCAGCCTTATAGAACGCGCCCACACCGGTGTCCCGTAAAGGGCCATGGACCGCACGACCCCCGCGTAGAGCCTCCGGCTCAGAAATATGAACCTAGATGCCCATTCCAAAGCGTAGTAGGTAAATAATTATGGAGAAGAACTGGCAAGAAATTACAGCGACACTCTTTTTAATTATAATGTTAAAAAAAGTATTCTTACATCTATAGTGTTGAATTTATAACTAAATGTGAGGACGATATAACAAAAAAAACGCGTCCATAGTACAGCAAATAGAAACAACAACAAAAAACAATTCAAACCTAAAATAATTAAATTAAGTCGTGGCCAGCTAAGAGATGACCAGACCCAACTGACAGCCCCAGTTCACGAACATGACGCATGGATCAGCACCATTCAGCTCAAGCTCAACCGTTTTGAAGGGATCTAAATGATCCAACACACGCGCCACCATCAGCGAGTCATCTGAGTGAGCATATAATTATATAATACAAAAGAGATTGAGTTTATACAATGCCAAGATAGTCTTACAATATCCGAATACTTAGTTCCACACACCTATTTCCATAAATGTTTGTTTCTAAAGACTAAAGCTGGTCATCGTTAGAAATGGATCGGGTATTTTTTTTAACGAAACGATAAGCAAGTAGAACATACAAAATATTTCAATTCATATATTATGCTCAATAATAACTGAAGTTACCTAGATGTTGTAATTAATGCCAGATGATTATGACCTCTTATAAACAGTTCAGACACTTCCTATACACCCACCAACGTGTTTAAGTCCAGTTTAAAATAACTGTTTAGCATGGTTTTGTCGCAAACCAGAACATTTTAGTTTAATTAAAAGACCTTTGTTAGTGACTTTTTATCAATTAAAATTCATGTAAAACTTTAGTTAAGTTTTTGATAACAATTTACTCTCCACAACCTTTTTACCCGTGGCAGACATAGCTACCTACTTTGAACCCTAACTAAAATATATTTTCAAATATAAGTAACCAGCAGTTTAATCATAGCTAAAACGTATTAATTTCCAAACGAGGTGATGATAGACCACTTAAATTGCAGTTAAAATAACGAGAAGCCAATTATTATCGCCAAGCAATAGAAGGGATATTACGTATCGCTTAACAATGTAGCAGAACTCCACTAATTAGCGACGTACAAATTTTATGTATAATTTGAGGCTAATACAACTTGTTTAATGGCTCGTTGCATGAAACAATTTCATGCAATTTAACTAAGTACAGCTCATTACGAAAGTGAAAAATAGTTTGTATTTCTGTTCTGTTTGCATGTTATATTCGAGCAGTACTTATAATTTTTACCACTACTCTTTCAAAGATGATTCAATGTACCGATATTAGATTAGGGCATGCTATCCGGATATCCAAATTATCCGAATATCCGTCGAATATATTATCCGGTTATCATTTTGTTTATTTTTTCCTTTTGTTCCTTTTTTTTATAATATTACATCTAGATCAATAATACTCGGATTATTGCATATGACATTGTGTTTTAATAAAATACGTAATCGTGAAAATTCATGAGTATTTTATTAAAACACAATGGCATATGTAGATCTTTGTTTAAGTAAATGATTTTTCAGTTTCTCTCTGCTGCTGGTAATCACTGAGTACTACTTCATCATCATCGCTGTCGTCAACTGAAGTCGAGAATTTATAAATTAATTAAATACATTAATTTTAAAACTGTTGGCCGAGTACACATGGCACACCAAGAAACATTTATCTTAGTCAAGTATACAACCTCCTCATTACAATTCCTCCAATCAGCGTAGAAGCTGAAAAGGTTTTTTTCTTCACAGGTTACATGTGTATTAAATTGAAGGAATCTCTAAATGATGAAACATTACATTTCTTGATAGTTCTCATTACCAAATAATAAAAAATAAGTATGTTATTTTTAATTTCGTTGTATTGACTTTATTTTCAGAATTATTTAAGTAACATAATGTATGTATATTGTAGCTCTTATAGAACAGACAATCGTACGTTTTTTTTTTAATTCGAAACTTATGATTTATATTCTGTTAATGAAATAAAAAAAATATATATTATATCCAAACGTTCATACATATCTAATCAAAACAATGAATTAGAATGTCGACGACACGGTTGGCGCAGTTAGTTAAGCGATTGACTCGCGATTCGCGATTGTCGCGGGTTCGATTGCCGCACGGAACAAATATTTGTATGACCTACAAGTAGTTGTTTCGGGTCTGGCTGTTTGTGTATGTGAATTTAAATGTTTGTAAACGCACCCACGATACAGGAGAAATTCTTAGTGTGGGGCAACGTTAAAAAAAAAAAAAAAATTTACTAACTCGTAAAATTCCATTTGCAACTTATTTTGTGATGTATTATATTGAATAATATAATGATATAAGTACCTTTAAAGATTCCATTATCGGCCTAGGATTTTTTCAACTATGTTGGGGTCGGTGACCAGTCTTGTTGTTTTAAAAATGTTTTAAAATTGTGTCATGTTTTAAAATAAATATAATAATTATGTTAAAACATGATTAATGGACAGTTTTTGTAATGAAAATAACGATTGGAAACTTATTTAGTTTGATTTACCTTTTTTACAGTGGTACCCGAAATATCCTAGTGTTCTGGAAGTTTTCGAATAGTAAAATAGGACAGATAAATGCATGCCCTAGCCGAAATGTCTTCTTGAAAATACATTTTATAATTCTGTTCAAAATCAGATCACAAATTTCTAGAGAATTTTAAATTTAAACATTCACGAGAGCCCTTTAAAAGGATTTTTTTAAAGTGGAGATGAACAAAAAATCTTAAACCTATTCTACACCAGCGACCTTTGTCACACACGCCTGACTACACGCAAAACAAGTATCTCTCACTCACTCACACACGCACGAGTATGGACATCGAAAATGTTCATTCACAAAGGGCTAACGTGTCCCCCTGTCCTCTGAACCCATCCTCTTCATCTTGCCTTATCTGTGTTCATTCATTACCATCTAGTTTTATAAGAGTCGACGGCCCGAAAACATATCACGCCTCCATTTTTTGTCACACCACTTAATTATCTAGATTTATATCATGATAAAATCGACGCATTGACGTTAGAGATAAAATAAATATTATTGGAAAAACATAAATTAATTTAATGTTGTATGTGTAATAATAGCCCATTTGAAGTTAAAAGTCTGAAACACAGATTTGCTGTGTAAATTGATTAATATGATTATGCTCAATGCTTGAATAAGATTAATACTATGAGGGGAGCCATTGGAAATTACTTAATGGTAGCTTCGGAGCCAAAGACATTCCAGCGGTCATGTTGTACGCGGCTAAAACGATAAATTCTAATATATCTTGTAAATTGTGGGTGACATTACATTAGGCAAAGACAATAGGTATAACATAACAATAGAATTCTGGGTCATTTTACATGTGCAAAAGCAGTTATTTCATAAATTGCTGTTGACTTAATTATTTTGAATATAATATTGATATCAATGTCGACCGAACTGACAGGACAATGAGCGCTTTGATACACCATACATGAGCTCAGCGACCACGTGTTGTTTCGTGTAATAGATATTATTTATTCACCGTAGTTACAGAACAAAAGAATGAATGAATGTTCTGCGGTGTATCTACGGCATACCTAATGTACCACGTGATAATTTAATATTTTGAGTACAAAATTAAATAAGCTTTTAATTGAGGCAGTGCAGGCCTTTTTTTTCTTTTGGTTGGGAAAATATCAAATAACTTCTCTCGCTCTGGGCGGAGCGGGAGGGAGTGTCAGACTTTTACTGACTAAAACCCACCGTGTTCCTTCAAATGCCTGTGTGCCAGGGCCACGATATCCCTTTCGGACAGACTCGTAACCCTGGCAGGGGGCAGTGCAGACCTAGTGTTCCGTTTGGTGCCGGACGTAAAGAATAGCATCATCCCATTTATTCCCGTGGGTGTCGTAAAACGCGACTAAGGGATTTACTAGAGAATGGGCAGCAGCGTTCTCTATGCATTTTTTAAACCATACTGCGATTGCCAATCCGCCTGCCAAGCGTGGCGATTATGGCAAATCCTCCCTTTTTGGGGAGGCCTATGTCCAGCAGTGGACGTCTATCGGCTGAAGTGATGATGATGATGAGACCTAGTTAAATCAGTTTTTTCTACCGCTGATAAAGCAATAGTCTGAAACAAGTCAGGTATTGACTAACTCTGCGCACAATCTAATTATCCGAAGAGTATAACAATTGCATTGGGCGTGTAAGCCTATGAGACACCACGTTTTACGGAACGGGTTACATAGCTTTCTATTAGCAGAGGCAACGTTATTGTCTCGAATGTAAATAATATGTTATCGAAACGAACTTACGTTTTCGCGACACCTGTGAGGCATTAGCGTAGCATATAGGCATGACGAGACGACTACGAGACCGCTACAAGTTTTGAAGCGATATTATAGACTCGAGACCCCTACAAAACCTCTACGAAACATCAAAGAGACGTATACGAGACCGCTATAAAACCTCTACGAAACATCAAATAGACGTCTACTATACCGCTACAAAACCTATACGAAACATCAAAGAGACGTCTACGAGACCGCAACGAAACCTCTACGAAACATCAAAGACACGTCTACGAGACCGCTATTAAGCGTCTACGAAACATCAAAGAGATGTCTACGAGACCGCTACAATACCTCTACGAAACATCAAAGATATGTCTACGAGACCGCTACAATACCTTTACGAGACATCAAAGACACGTCAAGGAGACCGCTACAAAAGCTCTAGGAAACATCAAAGAGACGTCTAAGAGACCGCTACAAAACCTCTACGAGACATCAAAGAGATGACTACGAGACCGCTACAAAGCCTCTACGAAACATCAAAGAGACGTCTACGAGATCGCTACAAAATCTCTACGAACCATCAAAGAGACGTCTACGAGACCGCTATGATACGACAAAAAGGTGTCTACGAGGCCTCTATGAGACAACTAAGAGATATCTGCGCGTCGTCTGAGCGACGAAAACGCAAGATTCACGTGTCGTCTACACTGTGTTTACGTTCGACTAGCCACTGAGCTGGACAAGCGTCTATTGTGACAAGCTCTTAAGTTCTGCAACAGAAAAAATAAATAAAAATAAAATATGACCGGTCAGTATTAAAAAAAACCGCCCAAGTGCATGTTCCGTAGTTAGAATGAATATTTACACATGCGCAGTATTGATGTTATCAACCGCAAAATTAAGTTTGGACTTATATTTTATCGAATAATAATCGATATAACCATTTTTTTTATTATTTCCGCAATGGAAAGCGTGATGGTAGTACATTTATGTAGTTTTCATTACAAAATGTTTGTTTGTATAGAATCAAGTTCTTCATTACAAAATGTTTGTTTGTATAGAATCAAGTTCTTCGACCTTACAGACAGCCGTGCTGCTGCGGAGTCTGATGCACCACTTATTTCCGTGAGAGTGGAAAAGGGCGCGCGTTTTGGGGATTGTTTTATGTTATTTTGACATTCAAAAACCTTACATTTTACCATTATAAAGTTATAGTGCACCTAGTTTTAATATATTTATTAACGCCAATTACTCTTACCCAAGTACATATTATAAGTTGGTCTAATATTACTCGTTAACTTGAAGAGCCTACTTAGCTGTGATAGTTTTCCTTTTAACTTGTAAAAATATTACTACTTGTACTTTTCACAATATCCAAGAACAACGATTTAGCTGGAGGACACACACATGTAGCGGCATCAACATCGCCACATACGAACTACGCGTCACACTGACGTCACGCGAATCCTTCATCGCGCAATCAGAGTTTACTACGCAACTAGCATATATACAACGTCCCGACATCAACCGTCGGGCAGTTGCCCACCAGACACGACACCCGTCTGGTCGGAGGATCCTCCCTTTTCTATGGTGGATGAGTGAACTTTACACCCTGTTCCTCATACCTCTAAACTGGTGACCCCGAGTATCCCCGAACGTCAGCGCAGCCTTCGTGCATCTACTTCAGCGTGACGTCATCATCATCATCATCACTTCCTCAAGCTTTCAAGCGGCGAGTCACATAGCCAGCCAGCACCCACGGCTTCAACTGGTATCCCGACCACCAGCATGCAGCGAACGCGCATTCCTGGTCATCACCCACAGCCTTATCAGCAACCTTGGCACAGCACACTGCACTTTCGGCCGGTCCACAAGCAGAGAACATTATACCTCTCCTGGTCGACGCCAGCAGCCAGCCACAACCCGGCGCTGCTCTACATCCGACCCACTGGAGCATAACGCAGCGCCACCCCGACTCACTGGGGAATCACCGCAGACAGTTCCGACTCACCGAGAACTATGCGGCACCAGGTTCCGACTCACTGGAACCCTCTACTGGCACAGGCAAGTATCGCAAGATACACGACTCAGCCCACTATCGACCTCCGGTCTCCGGAGGGGAGTGATGAAGCGGCATCAACATCGCCACATACGAACTACGCGTCACACTGACGTCACGCGAATCCTGCATCGCGCAATCAGAGTTTACTACGCAACTAGCATAATATATACAACGTCCCGACATCAACCGTCGGGCAGTTGCCCACCAGACACGACACCCGTCTGGTCGGAGGATCCTCCCTTTTCTATGGTGGATGAGTGAACTTTACACCCTGTTCCTCATACCTCTAAACACACACTAAAAATAACCACTTTAAAGTTTAATATTGCGCAAGCGAATCCCTGAATCAAAAAATGTTCAACACATTCCCGCAATATTTTCAAAAAACTTATCCAACGGCAATACTAGATGAGTTAAAAAAAATCATCTTCGCTTTACGTATAAAAGAGGTACCTACTCAAAAAAATGTTTGTAGTTGTGATTAATATGTACAACCATGCCAAATTACAGTTTTTTAGTACCAAGAGTCTCTGAAATAAGCCGCGGTCAGACAGACAGTCTGATGGATTTGGCGAAATTACAGTTTCGCCAAATCCATCAGACTGTCTGTCTGTCCGCGGCTTATTTCAGAGACTCTATAAGGGAACCAGAAAAACGAAAAAGAAAATTGAATTTGAAATTTAATTTCAAACTCAAACTTCAAATTCAATTACCTTTTTCGTCACGTCGCTACTACAACGTTTTCTAAAAGAATTACCTAGAAGTAAGTAAAGAAGATAACTTGCCCATGTCTTTCGAAATATGCCAAACCTGGCCACACTATTCTTACAATCTGCAAAGTTACAACTGACAGAATTAGCTTAAAGTGATGAGCTGAGGCGATGGGACACGATTGTTACTGTAAGTACATCAATTTACGCTATACCTATTAAAGTTTTACTCGAAATAAAGCAAAGCTTACTATTTGATGAACAAAGTCTATTTGATATAGGCATGACATATAATTAGACAAACAGTGCTTTTTAAGATCCACCTTTAAAGGTTCCCAAGTGGTATGGACCAGATTCTTTAGTTAAGAGCGTTTACACCTTACGGCATTTCGTACAAACTTTCAAGCCCTTGTTTTTCGAAATGACTGAACCGATTTTAATGAAACTTAATACGAATAAGCAGGATACAAAGGTCTATGACAAACAGTGCTTTTTAAGATCCACCTTTAAAGGTTCCCAAGTGGTATGGACCAGATTCTTTAGTTAAGAGCGTTTACACCTTACGGCATTTCGTACAAACTTTCAAGCCCTTGTTTTTCGAAATGACTGAACCGATTTTAATGAAACTTCATACGAATAAGCAGGATACAAAGGTCTATAAAGTTAGTTAAGAACATTTTCGAAATGTATTATTTAAAAACAGATACCTGGAAATCTCTGTTTCTATGTAAAATTTAAAATCGGTCTAATTTGGCTGTAATACTATTTTTCGAAAATGTTCATAACTAACTTTTTAGACCTTTGTATCCTGCATAAGCGTATGAAGTTTCATTAAAACGGTTCAGTCATTTCGAAAATCAAGGCCTTGTAAGTTTGTATGAAATGCCGTAAGGTGTAAACGCTCTTAATGTGATTAAATTAAAAACAGAGATGGTTGGCTAAAATTAGCTGAAAAAAGGAAAAAAATAGGAATAACAGTACGTAACAGAAGCCAAAGTCGGCCGCAATTTATGCGTGGACGTGCATTTTTCGAGAGTTGTGCATCCTTTGTTGTGCGTCGGATACATTGGCGGGCTCGATTCGCTCGGATTTAGTTAATTACAGAGTGCGACTAAGCGCCGGGCGCTCCTCCGCGGCCGCGCTGGTGGCCGCTACACAAAAGCGGGTCGATGCCTTCGATAACGAAGCCAGTTTTTATCTTCTTATTTTAACGCTTTTAATTAGTTAGGAAAATATTCTCAAATAAAAACTGCCAGCAGCGACCGCCAGGTCTCGAGTTAAGGATTGTCTTTGACCGCTCTGTGCCTGAGGCACGTTATAATGGAATGGAATACCTCCGCTATTCCGATTGGCTTCTGTATTGCCGATAACTTTAATAACAGTAATTGAACGCATCGTTTTAATGATTTTCTTAGTGCTCGTTACGTACGAATGACTATAAAACAAAACGACATCAAAGATTTTAGATGTTAAACTTTTATACCGCTCATGTTTTTCGAATAATATTTACATAAGTTATAATTGATTATCAATTAAACCGTACACAAATAGTAATTATGATGGGTTCTTATAAAGTTAAATGTTTATCCATCCCATCAAGTCCTCGTGTTTAATTATTACTTTTGTATTTATTCCTAGATATGTATCATTTTACTACGACATGGAAGCCTGTAACTGTAAAATACGAGTAGGTAGCTTTGTTTGGTATTGTAACGTTTATTAATCATATTATACCTACCTAAAAAAAAATATTTTTTTAATTAATATCTAACCAAAATCACGAAATCGTAATAATGAGATAATATTTTGATAACGCACTCAATTTATTCAATTCCAATTCCAGTCTTCAATGTCATAAATGCAAAGTTAATGCATTTATTGAAGCGTTTTGAACGAAATTATGAATAAAACAAAATATAATTATAGTTCGAGGAGGTAACCAAATCTGTTTTTATTAAGTAAAAAAATAAACCATTGACGCTACAGCCGGTTCACACCAGTGCTTAATTGTATTTTTAAGTTTGCTTATTCTCGCGTAAAGTGGTTTAAAAATCAAAGTGCAACGAAATGTAGTTTTTGGTTGCTTGTCAGTTTAACTCTAGCGATGTTACTCAGTCACATACGGTCTGGCACTCGATTATCCCGATTATGTAATTCGATGACTGAATTCAAGTTGAATCTAAGATAGGTATAGGTACTAGAGGGAGTTTCCCAGCAGCTTCATTCGTTTGAAAACCACACAAAAATCTTAAAGAAAAGAGCCATAGCAAGATCAGAGCAGAGCAGCAACCGTCCAATATTGGTACACACGGGCACATGTCAAGCTATACATTTCCAGTATGACCTGACCTCTCATTGTACGGGAATCCTATACAATGCGAGATCGGGCTAAACTGGAAATGTATAGCTTGATATGTAGCCGTGTGTACATTGGGGATTAAGTTCGCTAACATTGGCTCATTCGGCTAAGATTGGCTTTGTTTAACTTTTTAGGCGTTTTTTTCCTACGCACATTACACTGTGAATCAATGACGACGTGATTAAGATTTTAATGACAAATTACACGTTAAATACAACTGCCAGCACTAGACAATGACTGCGCTAATCAAACCCACAAAACATTTATTTTCACTCTTATTCCTCTCATGTATGTTATTATGTCAATAAAAAATCGATATATCTGTATATTTCTGTGACTCTGTACAACACAGTGTTTTTACACGAAATATATCTATTCCGAGGTTTATTACCTGCCTATACGTATTGAATTATTGTAGAATGAAGAACGACAGTCAACTAGTGTGGCAGTGTTGGTGATATTTATCTAGTCTCGATCTCGACTACATTGAGTGGCATCTCGAGTGAACATGAACTCCAACCTATATTTTATTTACTCGAGTTTTAGTTAAACAATAAAAATAGAAATACACGAAAACGATCAATAAACCAAACGATATCATACCACATCTGAATAACAATGAAACGTGTTGTTTTTTTTTCAATGTATACTTAAATAGGTGAGTTAATTATGATTATAGCGTCGCCAGTTGGATACTCGTAATTAGAATACATGAATAATGAATACAGTATTCTCAGTTGAACAATCAAACCACAATGAAAACTTAAATATCAGTTTGCGTAGGAACTTTCGAAACGGCACGAAATGATACACCTGTTAAATTATATCATTTCGTTACCTATTCAAGTTGTTTTAACAGTTTATCAGTGTCTTATTCATTTTATAAGGGAACACTGGCATACACTAGGTAATAACATCGTATTAAATAATAACATATAATTAGTATCTACCTGCTACAAAGATAAAGGAGGGACAACGGAGTTTTTTAAAAGCTGTTTACAATCAACCGTAAGTGGAGGTACAGTCGTCTACTCGAGTTGTTTGTTGAATTGTAGACGGTATCTAATGAATACTAAAACAATGTGTTTCTTAATTTCCTTCCACTTCATTTCATTAAATATTTTGACCTTTTAGTTTATGAGTTGGACATTTCAATGATTGCATACATTGCACTTACTATCTAAAAGAAGAAAATGATATTACATATATTTTTTTTTTTAAATTGTCGATTGAAGAACAACAATACCAACACCTTTTATTCACGGTGTGACAAACAATCAAAGTTAAGGAAATGAAGAGATTTTCGTTATAATCGAATAATAACTTCATAAAGGGAAAATATAAATAACGTGAAAATTATAGTAGGTAGTATGTAGTTTAAAAACCTGTAGCAATTTTTTTGACACATTCATATCTATAGCAAATAATTAATCAGAGCAGATTTTTAAGGAACACAAATAAATTGACTTAGATTCGTATAAGGGATCTATTATGAGGTATAATTAAGTATCTAACAATAATGTTTTAAGATGTTTGTACGCGACGCTACTACGGACGTTAGGCTCGTTACCACGTTATCGGGCCCGGGCCGCGATGTTTATCTTGACAGCCACGTCGCCGGCCTCTTGGGGCCTTCACCATCGACACCTCGCAACAATAAATTGACCTTGTTAACCCTTTATGCAACACCACCTAATTTTTGTGCACTTTGTTCTTTTTTGCTTCCATGTTATTGACTCATTCATTGATTGACATCTTCGGGAAAGAGCACTAAGCAGTTGGGCTAGCTTTGACAGTCGGAAAAAGTAATAGGTCCCTGGTAGGTAGGTATTAGGTACCTAAATTACGATTATAAAAAATATTGTTACGTTATAATCGTACCTATGTGGTAACTAATCCGTCTCAATGATGAATCTTATTGATAGGTAATAAATAGATTGTGATGTAGATCGACCAAATTTCTAATGAACTTAAGTTTCGACGAGCCGAAATAGAAAGCCATTGTCAGCTCGAAAAGTTCATAGCTACAATGCAAGTTTAATAGCCGCATGGGTGACTGGCATACGTAGGTACTTACGTGTCAGTTGGGAAGTCCTTTGGTCAGCATTTCATTGCATTAGGGCTGATTTCCCAGCAATTTTTTTAGGTAGGATAGGTCGGAGACATATAATTAGTTATTTGTTTCAGACCTATCCTACCAAAAAAATTGCATTGAACAGCACCATTTAGGTACCTATCTCTAACTTTAGATAAGGTAAAGTACTTTACATCTGAAATTAACAGACATATTCAGAATGTCAGTGACTGTAATGCTAGTATTACAACATTTTCACATCGTACTTGCAGATCATGCTGCTGAAAGTAATAAGCGGCTCTCCCTACCTTTATTATTCCTTCTTACCTTGGAATATTGCTTCGTATACATAAGTACGTAGGTATTTGTACTTAGTATCCGTCATCATTTCTATCTAACTACGATATGCTAATACCTCCTTCTTATGTTTTTAGCTTTGATATTACTATTAGCATTCTGGGCGTAAAACGAACTGACATAATATACGACAAACCACGATGCGCTCCTAAACGGAAGAAGATGTTATTACATTATACGTTTTATGTTTTTATTGGTTAATATTTTCAACTGAAGAACATCAATACCTGGTCTACATAGACCCTTTATTCCCGGGGTAACAAACAATCAAAGTTACGGAAATGAAGAGATTTTCAGTATAAAAAAACTTCTTAACAAGAAAATATAAATAAGTAACGTGGAAATTATATATGAACCGACTGCTGGTTAGGTACCTATTAAGTTTAAACTAAGTAGGTATGTAGTTACGTGGTCGAAAAGGCTGCTAAGCTAAAATGGGATTGAGCGGGTCACGTCAGCCACACGATGACCGCTTTCAGTAACCACACGGTGGATGCTTGAGAATGGACGGCGGCGGTGGCGCTGAGGCTGGCCTAGAAAGTGGTGGTGTGACCACCTAGACGCGTACCGCAAGGGTTGTATCAATATGGCCCCAGAAAAGATGCCTGGAAAGATTTGGAGGGGTCTTTGCTCAGCAGTAGGACAGTGTAGACTGTAAACCAACTTAAAAAAAAAATAAGTTGCTGGCCAGCAATCATCCACATCTACAATTAATAAATGCAAAATTAAAATTGTGCTCGTTAGTACCTATCTTCAAGTCGACAAGTTGGAAACATTTTCTGAATGAAAAGAAAGAAAGAAAATACGTTTATTTGCGGTAAACATGACGCAAAAAAGAACATAAACACAAAAATAAGAAAAGGTTGGGAGAATGCAATCGTAAAATGCTTAAAGCCATGGGGAAAAAACCCTATCATTAAATTAGCTGATTATTTTTATTGCACTATACGAACTCTGAAACATTAGTATTCAGTTATTCTGGTTCTGTATTAGCAAACCATTTCAAATTCTATTTTAACATTAGGCAATCGCTCAGGCGAGATGAAAATTGAGTGCAGAACAGTAATAGGCCCTGGATTTGCCTCAAAACTCTACGACTCAATAATCCCCATGTTCACGTCTCATATTTCTAGCATGATATTTTTGGCGACGCTTTGTAGCTAAAAGCCTTCTTTTAAAATATGCCAATCTCGACTTAAAAGAGCTGGTTTATAAATAAAGCAAAATGTATCTGTCGGTGTCCTCCACGCGCCGAGACGATTAGGCCGGTTTTTGAATGAAACCTTCAATTTGGAAGAAAGCTTTGGTGAGGTTTGATAGTGAACTAGACAGCTAGTCGCGACAACGATCCGTCGCGATTAGCCTTTAAAATTTTAGTGCCAGGTCTGCAAAACGAATTAAGACTATTCTTACTTCCAGAAAGTCACGGGTCTAATGACGATTAGTATTATTAGATACTTATTATCCGAGAGTCTGAGACCCAATCACTATAAAACTTTATAACTTTTAGCTGAAGCTCAATGTGTTTTAGTTCGGTTCGCCGAAGGAGCGTCCCTGTTAGTGTCCCCTACGAACATTTATTAAAATCTATACCTACATAATAAAGTCTGGGAAATTAATTATTGGGCAAATTGACTACCAACTTAAATTGTCCGTAAAATTCCCTGATTTTACATAGTTATGGCGAGCTAATGAAGAAGTGTTCACGCCAGTAATTATTTTTGCCTTATTATTTTTGAGGTAGCCCTTATACGGTAGGTAAGTATCGATTTATATGTAAATACCTACCTACATACGAGTATTATATATTGAAGTAAGTGAGATTAAACAAAATTATTCACCAAAAGATACATCTATCAAGAATAATCATATTAATTGCACGTTATACATGTACCTACGAGTACTACAGTCAAAATAGACGATGCAAATAAATGGCAAGCAAGTGATTTGTGCAGGGAAATGTTACCGAGAGTCGGAAAGGCGTTTTATGTCGATTGAACGATGTCGGACGTGAGTCTTGCATTGTTCCTGGAAATGTAGTCGTTCCTTTGTGTTCGAGTTGGTACTGAACCCGCAAACTGGATTAGCTTCAATGAGATTATGAAGACTGAATTTGTACAGTAGGTATTCTAGATGGAGTTTTTATTGATTTGAGATATGTAGTTGATTATTAGTAGATAGTCTTATTTCGGTTTACAATGCTATATTTTGAAGTCGTGGCTGAGATAACTTGGAAGCTAGTTTGGAGACTTTGCAAGCAGGGTAAACGCAAAATATGTGTTGAAACTTATAGAACTTTCATGAATAAGTACCATTAATCTTGACAGTTGGATAGATTTGGGCAGTTGATGCTGTGTTTAGGTTTATATAAATTCAAATACCGAACTGTTTATTTTACGGTAGTTGAAGACAAATGAAAAATTATTATAGTAGGTAGCGAGAAACACTAGAATTTTCAATTTATCAACAGTAACGTTTTAGTCATAAATCAACATTCAATAGCGGTTTGTAAATAAAATTTAAAAAATACAGCAGTTTCGTTTTCATTTTTTACTGTCACTTTTTGCGCTGCTGAGCAGTATTGTTGCGCTACATAATTGCGCTATTTGTCTTTCAATGTCATTTTTTTTATTTGTTATTTGTTGTTGTATTGCGTGTTCTGTGGTAATGTGCTAAACAAACACTTACAAACGTTTGTTATGTGTCCTAAATATATGCGCATCTGAAATAAAATTTAAGCTGCCGATACAATGTTAGTAAAAGTTTGTGTTCATCGGATTACGCACAGACAACCCTGTCTGATTCATATAGGTAGTTGAAGAACATACCAAAGGTAATATTTTGCTATTTAATTCATTCATTCATTTCAGCCGAAAGATGTCCACTGCTGGACATAAGCCTCCCCCAAGCACCGCCTCTTCGACCGGTTCTGTGCTTCACGCATCCAGCGGATACCTGCGGCTTTGACAAGGTCATCGGTCCACCTTGTAGGAGGCCTTCCAACGCTATGTGTTCCGGTACATGGTCGCCACTCCAGAACCTTTCGGCCCCATCGGCCATCAGTTCTGCGAGCAATGTGCCCTGCCCACATTTTGCTATTTATTCATTCATTATTCTCGTTTATTTCTGGCCGACTAAATACATATTTGAATAGGAATCTGTCTTTGCAGTTATCACAATAGGCCATTCATCAGTCCAATATAGTTACATTATCATTTTATTCGTTAATTAAGTAAATAAAATTAATGAATAGGTACTAGTTGCTGATGACAGCAAGATGATGGTAATTTTATACACAAATAACCTATAAACAGTCGTAGGAGACGTAGGAGTCTTGAATTAATATAAATCAATGATCCCATAGCATAATCAGCCTATAATGTTCCCACTGCTGGGACACAGGCCTCTTCTCTTCGAGAGGGAGTGGGCTGTAATCTACCACGCGGGAATTATTCTCAAATGCAATTTTGCAATCGCAATATTTTTATTTATTTATTTAGGTTAGCCAATAATTGTTTAGGTACACAATACATTTAAAATAATTTCCATAGTAGTAGTTGCATTTATCAGTGCGACAATTACTTGCAGGCTAACACAACATGTACCATTTATGGTTTTACATAATATTACAAAGCCAAAAAGGATATTTACAATTAAAGTTATTCAATAATTTTGGTAATTCACGCGTAACAATAATAATAACAAAAATTTCATTCAAAATAATATAACAAAAAGATTTTAACAAATAAAAATAATAAAAATCTCTAATAAAATGAAAAATTAACATTCACTAAGGAGATCATTGGTTGTGGGAATAGTACTGAATAATTATTTTATAAAATGTTTCGATATTAAAAGTCTTATCAGGAGTCAATGAAAGTTTCGTAATTATTAGGATGTCAATAACAATGAAACGTCCCTGACTGACTAGATATTCGATGTTATCTAATAATTTCCTTGTGGTTTCACACTAGTGCATCCCTTCGGAATAGCCCGACAAGTTCCGAACTCTACCGGATACCTTAGCCATATTAGTCATGCGGCTAGGTCGCGATCTAAACTACTCCAGCAATCACGCACTATTTTATGCATTTGTGAGTTGTGTAAAAGTAATTCTTGTAGGTCTTAGCTCTCATCATATGACCTAAGAGAGAGCTAAGACTGAAAAATGGACCAAAAAAGTCACAGAAGGAATGGAAAAGACGTAGAGGAAGACAGATGAAAAGGTGGAAGGATGATCTGCCAAAAGGTTGGCGAAGAACAGCTCTGGATAAGAATAAGTAGAAGGAGATAGAGGAGACCTATGTCGCAAGACAGCCTGACCTGGTAGCTGATTAGTTTATAAGAATTTGTGTATGTAAAAAGGGTCCGAGTAAATAAAACCTTTTTTTATTTTTATTTTTATTCTTGTAGGTCTAGGTACCTACACATAGCAAGAAACACGTTTTAAATTGTATCATGATGTTTGAGCCCTACAGGTCACATATAATTCCAACAATGCGCATAAGGATAACCCTCGAGTTTTCAAATTGATCCCCAAGGGGTTGTTTTAAAAATTCCTCATTAGTGGGCTACAATTTATGAGGAAGATTCTGTCTCATTTTGCAATTCCAGCGGTTTGGGTCCAGCGCTGTCACAACACTCAGTCGGGATGTTTTGTCTTTAATTACTTACATAAAAGGTGTAAATATAATGTAGTATCCGGATTCTTAGTAAAAGGGTACATTTACATCAAGTATTATAATTTGTGCATTTCAATTGGTGTTTACCAACAAAATGATGTGAAAATATCGATTTGCAAATTAAGCGACTGTTAACATCGATTGAGTAAGTAATAATTAACTTACCTACTTAGATTAACTTGTACTTCTCGAATTCAAAAGCTAATGACCAACTTAGTCCATTAAAGCGCCACGGTAGCCTGTGATAATCAAATTTTCTTTAGTTTTTTGCAATTTACAGGCTAGTATTATGTGGTAGGTATTTTTGTGGTTTCAATATAAGATTCGCGGCTGTATCAATTAGGAAATTTTTCGCCGAGTGATCGACACTTCACGTGACCAGAGGGCTGGCTCGTTCTTTGGCCAAAGAATTAGCATTGCCATTCAACGTGGTAATGCTGCCAGTCTTTTGGGCATGTTTCCGGATGACAGCGATGTGGACGAGTACTTCGACGCTTAAGTGTCCTTTTTTTGTTGTATTTTTTGTTTACCTAATTTTGTATTTATAGAATTATAATTATTAAAATAACCAATACCCACGTCTCGTTAAATTAGCCTATTGAATGACCATTTCATGAAACTATTATAAAATTACCTTTGCTCTAAAACAACCAAGAAATTTAATTCCAAATATATTTAACCTCAAAATAGATGATCCCCAATGGATCCAAAAGTCGTTACCCCAATATCACAAACTATAAACTGTCTATATTATGACTATTTACGATATTTCAGGGATAAGAAAAGTAATATCAAACCCCAAGGTATTTCGTATTTCATCATTCATTTAAATATTTCTTTGTCAACATCAAATTCAATGGACTCTTTAAGGGGACGATAACTGACTTTTAATGATTCTATACTGAAGATCACGTCTAAATGAGTAGTGTTATTGATTTGAAAAAAATATATGATAAATTAAAGCATTTTCTCAATAACTTAATATGTGAATATTTTAGATTGTTTTTATTACATAGTGAAATTAATTTGTAAAGTTATGTCTTACGTGAACTGAGAATGGCGCAAAATCTACCAAGCGTATTTTTCTGAAACCTTCACCAATTTAAATATAATTTAATTAATGATCTTTTAGTATAAGCATTTTATTAAAATACTTTTTGTTTTATGTGTAATAAATTAATAATGCGTCAAATTGGGGACAGCGCTCCTTGATGGGCGAGTCCTATTACTCGCTGAACTTACGACGCGTTGCGTGAGCTCAGTACAGAACACGCAAGCTAACCACTCAAGGTCACTGGCATATATCTGCGTCTTAACATCACATCTCCTAATCTCTACTTAATAGCACCATTTATTCAGTATTACAATAAAAACGAATACGTTACCTTAATGTATCTTAGAATTCAGGCTGTCCTAGTCTCAGGGTTATATATATTTTTCACAGATTTAGCAACATTTAAATGAATGAAAAATGTACATTCTAAATGTGTTTCTGTAATTTTTGGGGAATAAACCTTATTCTTATTATTATTTATAGTAGATCTCTAACAATTCTGCCAATGTATATTTAACTGATACAGCCACTATAGGAACGTGTTACCGTCCTCAGCACCCGAACAAGAATTTTGAATCTTTAGGTGCTGCCAGTACAATCAAACTGTTTTGCACTGAGTTGTAAAATATATGAAATACTTATAACTACTTTAATGTTAAAGTACTGGTATTTAGCTGCATCCGGTTAGACTGGAAGCTGACCTCAACGTATTTGGGAAAAGACTGGGCAGATTGAACTGCTTTAATGTTGCCAGTAAAAATCCATTAATAAATTGAAACCTAACAAAATCAACAACCAAATAGATACTTAAATGATTCTAAACACGTCTAAAGTTCTAAACCTTGCTGTTTTAGACTGTAGATCTTCAGATAGATCAAGTTTTGACATGAAGTTTTGATTAAAAATAACCTACCTATATTAATTAGTAGGTAGTAGATACCTACTTGATTTCCTTATTATATAAGACCTTCTAGCCATTTAATTATAAACGAGTTGGACTCTGATCACTGTGGCCAGTTAGTAACTTTCCCTCGGAAAATAGTCAGAGCTCAAAGAAAACTAGTGAGTTATATTCCTGTAAACAAAAGTCGCTTAGAACAATTTAAAAATAATTTAATGGAAAAACTACCGGGTTTGCCTTATCACACCGACCCAGATCAAGCATATAATTTACTATTTAATCTCATTAATTGTGAATTTAGGAAGGTGTTCACCTCAAAAACATTGCCTGTTTGTGACCACGTAATATTTAGTGATTGGGCAACACCAGGTATTTACAAAAGTAGGCAGAGGTTATATGAATTGTATGATGAAAAAACATATAACCATGATGAAACTTTTAAAGAATTTGTTAAAAAATATTCTAAAACTTTTAAAAGAGCCTGTTCCTCGGCAAAAGCCATACACATTAAAAATAAAATAAAATCTTCTGGAAATAAAATTAAAACAACTTGGAATATTATTAATTCAGAAATGGGAAGAACGACAGTACGGAATCGTGACTTCCATCTAAAAATCAATGATGTAGATATTAAGGCAGACATGGAGGTGGCAACTGAGTTTGAATTTTTTTTCACTAATATTCCTATTTTAACAACCAAAACTCTGTCATCGTCGTCCTCCACTTCTGCTTACTCAATATTAAAAGAATGTGTACCAGAATGTGATAAACACCTTAAATTCACGGTCGTTACCGCTAAAGACATTATAGAATCTTTTAAAGACCTTGATATAAAAAAAACTGCGGACCTTTGGGGGTTATCAGTACATACCATGTCTTCAATAATTAATGTTATTTCACCCTTTTTAGCAATTGTTTTTAATTCTTGTATTGCATCTGGTGTATTTCCTGATCTGATGAAACTTAGCAAAGTGATTCCTCTGTTCAAATCTGGCAGCACAACTGATCCTACGAATTTTCGGCCTATTTCGATATTACCTACATTGAGCAAAATCTTTGAAAAATTAATTTTGAAACAAATGTTAGGACATTTTAATAAACATAATCTACTACATCTGAAACAGTTTGGTTTTACTAAGGGTCGTTCAACTACAGACGCGGGTGTGGAATTACTGAAGAGCATATTCGAGGCCTGGGAGGAGTCGCGGGATGCTCTTGGCATTTTCTGCGACTTGTCTAAGGCCTTCGATTGCGTTCATCATGATACACTCATCAGAAAACTGCACCATTATGGTTTGAGGGACAGTGCTCTCGACCTTCTGACTTCTTATCTGAACAACAGAATTCACAGGGTTGATGTTAATGGCAAGAGATCTGCAGGATCTGCGGTCACTATGGGCGTTCCGCAGGGTTCAATTCTAGGTCCATTCTTGTTTCTAATTTATATAAATGACTTACCTTTTCACATAAGGGATAATCACAAGATTGTATTATTCGCAGATGACACTTCACTCATTTTTAAAATCAAACGTCAGCTAGTCAATTTTGAACATGTTAACGATGCACTCTCTAAAGTTGTCCATTGGTTTAATGTAAATAATCTTCTCCTGAACGAGAAAAAGACTAAACTCATAAAATTTTCAATGCCAAATGTCAGGCAGCTAACTACTAATGTTCAACTTAATGGAATAGAGTTGGACCCTGTTGAATCGACAGTTTTTCTTGGAATAACTATTGACGGTAAATTACAATGGGGCCCACACGTAGAAAAATTGTCAGGAAGGCTTAGTTCGGCCGCCTATGCTGTTAAAAAAATTAGACAGATTACTGATGTAGATACTGCCAGAATTGTTTATTTTAGTTATTTTCATAGTCTTATGTCGTATGGGATCCTTCTCTGGGGAACATGTGCGGACATTAATAATATCTTTATTTTACAGAAAAGGGCTGTTCGAGCCATTTACAATCTAGGTCCAAGAGATTCACTTCGTGAAATATTCAAAGAAATAGATATTCTGACTGTAGCCTCTCAATATATACTTGAAAATCTATTATATGTACACAAAAATAAATCAAATTTTAAGAAAATGTCCGATATTCATAGTTTAAATACCAGGAATAAACACAATCTTGCTGTACATCGCACTCGCCTCCACAGAGTAGGCAACTCTTTCATGGGTCAATGTATACGCTTTTACAACCAACTTCCTACTGACATTCGGAACTTACCCATTAAACGATTTAAAATCTGTATTAAAACTAAACTTTGTAAAAAAGGGTACTATAAGATTTCTGATTATTTAGAGGACAAAAAAGCTTGGGATTGAGCTGCTCGCTCTGCTAGCCTTGTGATAAAACTTGACATTTTAATTATTATGCATGATTTTATATACATATTGACATTGCAGAATATTGTATACAATTTTACATGAATGTTTACTTTGAAAAGTATTATATTTACTACTTTAATTTATTGTGAATGTGAGCACTATGTGGGTCATTTTTTTTTTTTCTTTAATTGTTTTCCTTTCTTTTCTCAGTTAAGTTTTAATGATGGTCTGACATTTTGAGCGCTTTATGCGGCCTACCCAAATGTCCTTTTTTTGGTACTGTTCGTCGAGTCGTTGAGCTCCTTAAGTTTTGAGTTGAGCTGCACGATTACTGACAAATGCTTACACTGATTGGTCAGGTCCGCTCAAATTTGCGTGGTTCTTTCCTCAAAAGACCATTTCAGACACGGATCTACATGGTCCTCACATGATCTGACCAAGATTATGTCTGGACTTTAAAAGAGACTTTGACCCCTGAGTTTGTTTCGCCATTTCTTCTCAGGGGTAGTCAGATAGGAAATGTCGGCTACATCTAGATTTTTTTTTTATTTTTTATATGACGTGTAAAAGTGATTTTAATATCCTATTTACAGAATAAACGATTTCATTTCATTTCATTTCATTTCATTATTTGATATGTCAAATTTTAAAACCTATGTAAGTACTTTCGTTTTAATTAAAACAACAAATAATAACAACATAATTAAATTAATAAATACAACAAGTTGTTTGTTAAGAGCTCACGACGTCAATAGTTTTTTCTTCTTTCTAAGTATCTAAATGCAATTTTTATGTTTAATTTATAAGATCACTAGCAACCCGCCGGGGCTTCGCACGGGTATCAGAGCATTATTATGCCATTTTTTTTTTCTGTCATAATGTCTTATCAGCCTCTTGCGTCGAGTATGTGGGTTAGATTAAAATGTAAGTAATGTTCATCCTACTTGGATTATTTTGAATGTATGTTATTTCAAATCCTGCAAATATTTGAAAAAGTAAAGACTAAATACATTTTGTTTTCATTCCCCTATTGGTTTACGACCAAATTTACTGGACACGGATCTGTCCGGATATCTGTATACGGATCCAGGTTTTTGACCGTTTGGTGCCGGACGTAAAGAATAGCACCATCCTATTTCTCCCCGCGGAGCCCGACTTGTTCTTGGCCGCATTTTTTGTTCAGATGATTTACTCATTACGATTCGTGCCAGACGTAAAGAATAGCACCATCCCATTTCTTCCCGCGGGTGTCGTAAAAGGCGACTAAGGGACTTACTAGAGAATGAGCAGCAGCGTTCTCTATGCATTTTAACACCATACTGCGATTGCTAACCCGCCTGCCAAGCGTGGCGATTGTGGCAAACCCCCCTTTAAGGGAGGCCTTTGTCCAGCAGTGGACGTCTTTCGGCTGAGATGATGTAAATAGCGCGCAGCGCACGCCAGTAAAGCTCCCAGTCGGCATGATTTTTTCCACAATCACCGTCATATTTCAGCCAAATTTCACAACACTGTAATGAATTTAATCTTCCTCATGAATCACTCTGTCCATTGGTGAAAATCGTATGAAAATACGTTCGGTAGTTTTTGAGTTTAACGCGTTCAGACAGACAGACAAACGCGGCGGGGGGACTTTGTTTTATAATATATTATGTAGTGATTTACTAGGTATCATTAGCATGATTTACCTAATTAGGATAAGTCCTCGACAATTTTTGTCACGCCACGGCAATAAATCAAATAAGTGGTTTCAAAGTAAACGAACTGGTAATATTTTTCTATATCTAACTTGTTATTTTAATTGTGTCTTTGTAGGTACCTACTTACAAAAATAAACTGAATCTTTAGGATTGTCTCATCGAGTTCTAGGTTACCTAAATGTATAAGTCATGTTTCTGAGGAATTAATGAATCTCGAATATCATTCCATAAGTGCACAGGAAGTTGTGTCGAGCTTTCGACAACCGCAACTTGGTGGACGATAAAATACGCGTTGGCCACGCCGACGGGCGCGCGGCTTCTTATGAATAAATTATTACTTGGCGGCAGGTGGAATGACCTGACACAAAATGTTTTGATGGAATTGTTTTAATTGGACGTTATCTCGCCTCAACTATCGCACCCGATACTTCGTTACAAAAATATGAATTTTGTTGCCTGACGATTCACACCAACGCGGCAACGTTCGCATTTAATTATAACTTCATTGTTGCATCTTGATATTGGTTTAAAACAAACAACTAAGCGGAAAGACCGCGATTAATTGTAACTCATTTGATAAAGCTATTATAGTGTTTCTAATAACATGTGGCTTGTAAACAATAGATGCCGGTGAAGTCAAGGATTGAAATTCAATTATGAAAGTTGATATGTATTAAAATTTAATTAATAAACTGTTTTGCCATTATTCGTAATGAGTCATCATCATTTCAGCCGAAAGAAGTCCACTGCTGGACATAGGCCTACCCCAAAAAGGGGGGGATTTGCCATAATCGCCACGCTTTGTAGGCGGGTTGGCGATCGCAGTATGGTGTTAAAATGCATAGAGAACGCTGCTGCCCATTCTCTAGTATCCCTTAGTCACCTTTTACGACACCCACGGGAAGAAATGGAATGGTGCTATTCTTTACGTCCGACACGAAACGTAATGAGTAAATCATCTGAACAAAAAATGCGGCCAAGAACAAGTCGGGCTTGCACAACTGGGGTTCCGTACCAAGTTACACTGAGCAGTCTATAGAACGGTCGCTGATCTGCCGTAGTTACTGTATTGAGCTATATTAATATACTTACCTGCATCAGCTAGGTACTATAAACTATAAATCTAAATAATCAAGGAATAAATAAATAAATAAATTAATTAATTTGATTAATAAATCCCACTATATGATTAACCTAACTGGCGTTTTTTTATTTGATAAAGATTAATAATGCATCACGGGTCAAAGAGCTTTGTAAGTAGGTACTTACTTTTGTTTTTTGTCTACAACTACAAACGGTTATAATTATCCTGTATAACAGGGTCATATTAAATTGGCTAGCGAAACTCTGCAGACGTGATGGATCTAAACACGTTACTTTAAAAAAAGATAAGATGTTTTTTTTTTGTGGTCATCCACTTCAGGTACTTGCTACTGTCAGGGAGTTGTTACTCGAAGTATGAGTTGACAAAATCTGTTTTCTTTTGTTTTACAAAGTTTAGATATCCATACCAATCACGTCTGTGAAGTTTATGCACAAAAACCTGAACTTTTTTTAAAGTGATATTTCAAGCGACTTCACTGACTGCGGTAAAAAGTCGTCAAATTTATTTAATTTATCATGATTGGATATCGATGCGCATCACGTCTGCGGAGTTTCGCTAGCTAACTTAATTTGACCCTGACTATAGTTAGCCAGTATTATCCCACTGCTGGGCAAAGGCCTCTCTCCGTTCTTTCCCTTGATCCCGGTTCTGCACCACTTGTTGTCAAATTCTAAGGAACACATCCAAGTAGTCTCGCCATCTTCTTCGTGCTCTGCCTCGGCCCTGTCCCACCAACCCTGTGTTTTACGGGTTCATCACAACATCACCCATCAAAATTCAAACTAATACGTTCAAAGATCTCTAGAAAATTTTCTATAATGAGACGGCCAGGAAAGTGATCTTTTAACTCTGCGGTATACCGTAACTTGGACACCCTAAATTATTAGGATGCTTGAGTATGAATGTATGATGAGACAAAAACCGTATTGGCGTGGCCCATGAGGGTCTAAAAGTCACGGCAGACAAAAGGCAAATGAGCGAAACCATAGAAAAGATTGTAACAATGGGTTATGGTTGAAAAGGGCAGAGAACGGTGGCAAATGCTAAAATCTAAAACCTTTAAGATCTAATATCAATATGTACCAAAAATGACATAGATTATTTACTTTAATCAAATAAATATACCTACATGTACTGATTATGGCAATGAAGAGGCTTTATAAATTATTATTATACGCAATAAAAACCCAACTAAGCACGTAAATAATTATAAAACCCCACATGGACTGAGATTGCGGGTTAGTACATAACATATTGAAAGTAAATGTCAAGCGTATGATCACGGTATGATTCAGAAGGGTTGTCGATATATTATCATCTAGGTATGTAAAAGGTTATTTTAGTTAGTTCAATGAAATTATCTTCTCCTGGCTCTATTACTACCGAGTTATATCAGGGTCCTTCTACAATTTCTTCTAATAGGTATGGTCTTTCTTGAACATCCTGAATGGTCAATTTCATAGGCTCGCATAATGTCAATTCAATATCCGGGCCACGCCGTATGGAGTGGGTCTAAATTCCTATCCATCGAAACCACTATTTATGTAAATTATCATCTCATCACCATTTCTTCGACAAAAATAATAGATTGGCTAACGAAACAATGCAAAGGCTAAAACCTTAACATTATTCAACTATGTCGTTGGTTGCGATTTGCGATATCACGAAGGATAGCTCCGCAGTGCAGCTTTGGAGCAAATCGGCTGTGACAGACGGACAGACAGACACACGAGTGTTATATATGGGTTGCGTATTTTCCTTTTGATGTACGGAACTCTAAAAATAGCTCGATGTTTTACCCATGTAAAAAAAGATGACGTCGTTTTCTTTATCAGGTACTCTGGTGTCTAAATGTTTGATACAGATTCAATCAATTGTATCGGAACTTAAATGCAGAGTGGTAGGTTATCAAAGATGGGTCAGCAAGAAGAACTATAAAACCTTAGTCGTTGCAAAACCGTTCTTAGGAGACCATCCGTAAGTTTTGGAGTAAGTAAACAGCTTAGACCTACATACAATTTTATATCACATTAGGATTTCGGCTACGGTGACATTTACTATTTTGTTTCAGGTGACTAAAAGTTACGAGCAAAGTAACAGCGACACAGAATATTTTCCGATTAGTTTTGACCCGAACTGCTACAACGGTTTTTCATTGTTTTTCCTGAGGTCTGCAAAGGTTTACCGTTAGTGCTCTTTGGGCAAAATCGGCTGTGGCAAGGTTTCACAATAACATCGTTTACCTTCTTCTGGAAAACCGATACGTAAAAAACGAATAGCCTTTTAACAAGCTGTTCTTCGAACCACAAACAAGGTTTCGTTTACCACGATTTGTGGCACCGGATTAGGTACTAACAGTTCACTCGCAATAAATTCAAGATCATCAAGATCATTTATCAATATTATCATCATCATCTTTTCAGCCGAAAGACTTCCACTGCTGGAAATAGGTCTCCCCCAAATGGGGGGGTTTGCCATAATCGCAGTATGGTGTTAAGATGCATAGAGAACGCTGCTGCCCATTCTCTAGTAAAGTTAGTCGCCTTTTACGACACCCACGGGAAGAAATAGGGCGATTCTATTCTTTACGTCCGGCACCACACGGCACAATATACCTACTGTCAAAACTAAAATTGTATTACCCAGAGTTAAGTTAAGTAAACTTCTGCATGAACCATGAAAAAAAAATACGTTTTGCAACATTTGATAAGGGTCGCCATTATCAGTTGCATAGATAGGTATTTAGGCAGACCCTTAGCACGCAGATCCCTGAAGACCTAACGAGTTCCAAAGACCATTATCTCTAAGTTCATGTCCACTCGTGTACACTCAACTACACGATAATTATATAATTTTCGTAGTTCGTCAAGCGCCTCGAGAATGAGGCACGCATTCATTAGACTCTCCGGAAGTCCGTCGCGTGCTTCCATCGCCGATAGCCCATTGAATTATTTATACTTTTAATATTGTAATTATTATACACCAGCGGTCTACCTTATTATCATTTAGGTTATTATATTAAATGTTATAATAACGCTCACACAGAAAGGTTATATTATTTTGATAAGGAGATAACGTCCACTGTCAGCGTTTAATGAGCGTTTTCGTTTATACCGATCGACGCACTCGCACAGCCGAATGCTAATTCCGTAGTCGGCAACTTGTTGTTTATATTATTACACGCGACGAATAAATTCTTTTACAATTTGTACTCGTTTGTCGAACTTGACGATCTCATTTTGATACCGAATGTTAAAAAGTGGTCGCTAGTACCACCTATACGTATGTTTTTGGTACCTATCAATGTTTTTTTAACATTACACCAGACTGCAAAATTCTTCGCTAGCCTTATCATTGTTAAAATAATTTATAAGAAACCTCTCTGATTGATCTTGCGCTGTTACGAGCTTTATTGGCGAAAATGGGGTACGTACAATTAATAACAAAACTTGCTTACATTAACGGGCCCATAGCTAGAAGTTTAGTGAGTGACTTTTAAGATGGACGTTCTTACCAGATTTTCTCTAAAGATACCGTTTCTGTAAGTTTATAACAAAGTGGCTTTCTTACACCGATGTGTAAAAAATTACCAATCTAAGACGATTTGATTTCTTACTCAGTATACCTATGTATACTGAGTAAGAAATCAAATCGTCTTAGATTGGTAATTTTGCTCGTAATCATTACATTTGCTGTCTACAGGCATTTTAAAATTCAATATGCGTTTTGGCGTACCTATATGAAATTTATTCGGGCTTGCACAGTCCAGCCGACTGTGGCACAGCTGCACTATAGTATAGAATTTCATTAAAAATTACCGGTTCTTAGGTAAAATAATGCGGGTAGACGGTTCGTTGGCAAATGGCGGACACACGTGTCCGAGGAAGTACTACCTAAGGCCACCTGAACGCTAAACTAGTGGATTTTCTCACGGTGTAGCAGTAAAAGGGTATAACGCATTAAAACACAATGGGAAAAACTAGTAACAGCACTTAGCTGTCCGAGACCAAGTGGCCCGTGTCAAGTTTCGACTATTGAACGACCGCGTGGTGGACAAATTATATTTTAAGTATGAAAGAACAGAACAGCATTAATTAGAAGGAATAGATAACACAAAAGTTTAAAAAAATGCTTGTCTATAATGCCTGGTAAGTTGTAAACTCTTTACAATGAAGATAAGTAAAAAAGAGGTGTTTCTATGAGAACCCTCCGTCATTCAATGTGAAATATACTTAGTTACCGATAAAAATAACTTATGTGCAGACCTTCACGACATCAGGGAAAAAATGCATATATAGTTGTCGTGGAATTAATGAACGTGGAAGCTATAGTTATTAAATAGTATACCCATTTAATTTATTATAGGTACAATAATTACATAGGATAATAATTCGCAAAACAAGTCGCAAATGCGTGCTTGATGTAGGTATTTATAAAATGAATTTATCAAAATGTTGGATCAAGAGTTCGAGTTTCACGCAGTTATGGCACGCAGCTACTGCTAGTTAGCATTATTTCGGAGCTAAGTAATATATTTTGTAGAATTACACTGAATTCATCCTATCATATAT
The DNA here is from genome assembly GCA_948098905.1 of Tiliacea aurago. Lineage (NCBI taxonomy): Eukaryota > Metazoa > Arthropoda > Insecta > Lepidoptera > Noctuidae > Tiliacea > Tiliacea aurago. The sequence continues at coordinate 23,673,915 of OX402576.1, forward strand.
CATAAGCATAATCGGCTATAATGTTCCCACTGTTGGGACACAGGTTTCCTCTCGGTGAGAGGGAGTGGGCCAAAATCCACCACGCGGGCCCAGTACGGGTTGGTAGATGTGACATGTCTTCGAATTTTTAGTTCTAGGACATGCCGGTTTCCTCACGACCTGCGCCGTTTTGAGTGCACTGGTGATGAAATAATTTACACAGTCAAGCGCATGTATGGGACCTACGACCTACAACTCGTAAGTCGCGGCTGGTACCATTGGGCCATCTTTGCCCCTATCATTTGGCGCACCAGAAAAGTAACGTCCATAAAAAACCGCACCAATTTTTTTATGACTTTTATTATTTATTTATTTATTTAATACTTCAAGCACACAAATGTACAGAGGCGGACTTAATCCCATAGGCATTTTCTTCCAGTCAACCTTTGGGTGATGCAGAGACAAGCAGTGGTAGGTGCAATAAGGAAAATTGTGAAATCAATATTCTAAAGTCTAAACTATTTCAACTCGTCACTTTTCGAACGTCACGTAACGTCTACCTTAGGTAATAGATATGTTTTGGCGATAGTGACGGCGCGGGCGCGGCGGTGGTGGCACCCAAAAATTAAATTAATTCCCACCGACGACGCGACGCGGTAAATGACATTGCTAGCAGCGGAGATTTAAAACAACGTCTGGTTATAAGTGTATTATATAACAGAACAAGCGTGCTGTGGCAGGGATCGATACTTGTTAAATCCAAGTTGGTGTATGTTAGGTATTAGATTTGGTCAACCTGGGGTCTTACCATACCTATACTCCAATTCAATGTCAATCGGTCAATTTTAGACAAAAGTAAAGTGTAATGAGATTTAGTAAAATATACACACCAACTGTAAACTGTACCTTTAACCTGCCTTGCACAAGTGCACATCACCTGCACGCATAGCATAATCCAGATAAACTGACTGATTGTAGAAAGATTTCGTTGTCAAAAATGAAAACAGAAATGTCACTTTGTCTACGTAGATTAGAGTTAGAAGTGGCCATGGTAGGCGTACCGTGGTACCGTGTGGTGCCGGACGTAAAGAATTGCACCATCCTATCTCTTCCCCTGGGTGTCGTAAAAGGCGACTAACGGACTTACTAGAGAATGGGCAGCAGCGTTCACAATGTGTTTTAACACCACACTGCGATCGCCAACCCGCCTGCCAAGCGTAGCGATGATGGCAACCCTCGCCTTTGAGGGAGGCATATGTCCAGCAGTGGACGTCTTTCGGCTGAAATTATGTATGTAATGATGTTAGTAAGCGTGCTTAGGTAAGAGCAGCGTCCAACCGATATACATAGTATAAGACGATTTTTGGCGGTTTGCGCCAGTATCCAAATCGATGACCGGAGCCAGCAGCAAAAGGACTAGATACCAAAATCTAAGCTCGTACAACCGGCGCCGTCAGCAGAAACTCATTTTAAAATATATTTGATTAAAATAAGAGTAAACAGAAACAAATATTAAAACACTAAGTTAAATATAAGAAAATCAATTCTCTAGGCGTCGCTGTAGCCCCGTGCTACTTATTTATAACCGGCAGGCCGGAGTCCGACTCGCGCACTAAGGGTTCTGTACTACCAAAATACTTAGTAATTTTATAGTTGGTAAACTATCATGTTTGTTTTTATTATTTTATTAGTTTGAAGGCTCTCACAGACTAACGCGAGTATCGCGGGCGTGACAGGCAGTGACATAGAAATTGTGCTACTAGTAACGTGTCACGCCCGCGATATCGCACCAGTCTGTACGAGCCTTTAAGGTAGATTAGATACCTATGCACTACAATTCGACTAAGTTTTCTGCAGCCAGTCGCTAAAACGAAAAGCAGCATTAAGGAACGCTGATTTATGCAATTTTGCTATCGCGACCGAAAGCAAAGAATCACCAAAGCGATGCAGAATTGATGAAATCGCTAAATCGCTTATCACTGATACTAAAAGTATCCTGTCTGTCACGGCCCTATAATATGAAAGCTCACATAAAGAGAACTGTCAAAATATTGACAATATTAAATATATGGTACCTATTATTAGCTATTACGTACGATGATTTTAAAATCATCATATTATATCATTAAAATCCGACACATCAAGTAAGCATGATTAATTTAATATACTAAGTAGTTATTCACATGATAATACAAGATAAATTATAATATGTGAAACAAACTTTAAGTATATCGAATGCCATTATTTCCATCAATGATATTGATCCAAGGGTATTATTATTATGAACTAACGACAGGAAGGCTCCTTGTTTAACTTTGTGCTTTGTGAGCGATTCCATCAAAAGGTCTCTAACAAGTAGGTGAATATATTATCCCTTAACTAAAATTTATCGATGGACCATCAATATTGGTTACTTAAAATATATGGGTCAGTAATTTTTGATATATTTTATTTGTATTTATGACATCAAGTCATATCCTACGTTATTAATGTAAAGATCTTACCAAGAGATTTGCCGGGAACATGAGTACCTACAAATGTTTCTTTCACGTTTTACTTTCAATTTGGTGTTTAATGATTTATATCGGAACACCAGTGGTAATACATTCGTTAATTTGCTTTCTTCGAGTTTTTTTGAATGTGCTTATTATGCGGCCATTGTGTTCACAAACATTAACTGACATTTTTAAGTCACGCTAACTTTAAGGCTCGCTATAAACGAATTACAGTGAATGTATATAATTATATCCTAGTAATGCTTATGCTTATATAATGGTTTGTTTTACTTGTAACAGAGATCAATGTTGAGAAGGTTTTGAAATTTAAATTCAATAAAGGTACGGTACCTACGCAACTCATCTGATTATTATAATTAAATTCTAAATGGCTAAAGAAATCCAATTATGATAACATTCTTATTAAACATTCAAAACAGTAGTTACCAGGCTTACTAAAGAACATTGCAGACGTACAAAGATCCATCATAAATCCATTTCTCATATCTGTGTAAAACTACTGGGAGAAAACACTGAATCCTGTAACACAGGTTACAAGTTAGTTAAGTGCTGTGCACACCTATAAGTGACAAATTCACCGCAGAGCTGTTGATATAGAATTTAATGTAATGATTTAGTGAATAAGTCGTTGGTGTGTCAATAAATAAATAAATAAATAAACAACCTAGCGCAGGAGTCAGGGCTTCCATAGAAATGTAACATACTTTTATGTCAATAGAATATTATTTATTATTATTATTATTTACTAAGAATATTAACAATGTCATAAAATTTAATTAAAAACATGTCAATACAATGATATGCATGTGACAATGATTCACAACTATGGCATGCGGACTTCCAGACATTTTTCTTCAATCCTGAACATGGACCACATCCAGGAGGTTCGAGTTCAGAATTTTCCGGTCTACATTCAAAGCACCTTGTTTCAGTTATCGGAAAAATTTCACCATTGATATCAACCGTGGCTTATAAATACATGGTATGGTGATTGGCGGCAGACATCGTTGGAAAAAGTAAAGAAAAGTGAAATTTCAAAGCAAAAATAGTCCACCAGTCAGACATAAACATTGAAGAATAAAAAAAAAATGATATGTTAGAGAAGAAGGAAGGAGAGTGTATTGAAGCTAGGTATAAGTCGATACTGAGTGTACCTATTGACACCTGTTCTATAAAGAAGCGTTCGCGAGAGAATAATTTCACGTTTTTAGGGCTCATATAAAGTTCTAACTCCTAATCCAACCAACGAGATCACTCTAGTTACACAAAGTATATGAGACGCTATATAGAAACTGGTGCAAAAGTTCCGACTTATTGCATTATTTCCGAAACTTCTAACACTTGAACACCTATATTTATGCTAATTGTCTGTTACCTACTTGATGTTATAATTGTCCGGTCACAACAAGGTAAGTAAGTAGGTAGTACCTAGGTATTCACCTGCCATGCGTTAACAGCGTTTCAGTTACTTTTAGTAACAGCTCCTGCAACTTAGCTTGATTTTGTCAATTTCAATTTATATTGATTGTTTTTATTCAAATCCAACTTGAAATCAGTAATGTTCCCAACGTTTAATTTATACAGAAATGCAATTAATTCCACACAAATGGGAGGGCTAACCGTTCACAGGATTGTCCACCTACAACGAATAAATCAAACAAGTCGCTTCATTATAATCGGAAAGGCTGTAAATCGGATCTTGGGCGGCATTGTTTATTGATGGAAGAGTTAATAATACTCTGCTCTACTTCCGTCTTGTTTGCTAAGTACTTAGGTTTGTTTCAAATGTTTTTTAAGTGAAAACTTCTTTAGGCGAGTTGAGCACTTTTTAGGTGAACAAAAATCATGGAACACGCATCATCGTCACCCAACGCTTTCCATGAGCTTTAAGCATACTGTTTTTACTTCTATCAGCATGTCCCCAAAGACTGCCGTGCATGTTTTTTTTTTATTGATTATTACTCGTATCACTGTTTGTGGGCAAACCAAAATCATAAATTAAAGTATGACGTAAAAAAAAATTATGCTTGTTACCAGTAGTTACCTTAGAAAGACCTAGTATTCCAAAGAAAGATAATATTTGCAGTAAAAATAAAATGTAGACCTTCGTAAAAGCTCTTACTCGTAAGTGTCTCCAAAAAGGAAGTTGAAGTGCAGTTTGGTCAACACAATGGCTAAGCGCATTAGTTATTGTAACACTAGTGAATCGCCTGCTCGAAAACACAGGTTAAAAAACTGGCTAAGTGCGTGTAGGACCACGCACAATGAAGGGTTCCGTGGTTAAGATGAATTTATCCCAAAAACAACTTAATAACATTGTAGTTGACAGACATGTTCTCCCATACATTCCAACTGAAAATGTAAGTTTGTACGCACAATATTGAGATATTTACCATATTAATTTAACACAATAGACGTCTTATAGATTTTTTTTATAGATTTTCTAACTATTTTCTGTATTTTTTTCAACATTTTAGGCTCAGTAGATTCGGAGATGAGGATGACCATTGGGGGGAATGGTCAATTTTCATCTATTTTCATATATAGCTTTAAAACTATTTATTATAAAATTATTTTAAAAAAATATTTGACACCAATCCCTTTTATTTGACACACACGGTACAGTTTGCAATACTTTTAATTTTTATTTTATAATTTGCCCCCCAAAAGTGACCCTCATAATCAAAACTCATTTATTCACGTTAAACGTCCGTGTTGGGGTCACAAAAGTTCATATGCGTACCAAATTTCAACTTAATCTGTCCCATAGATTCGGAGCAAATCAGCTGTGACAGACAGACAGACAGACAGACAGCCAGCCAGACAGTCAGACACACGAGTGATCATATAAAGGTTCCGTTTTTTCATTATGAGGTACGGAACCCAAAAAGCCAAACAATTGATATACTCGTAGCAACAAAATAACCATTTGGGATATCGGTATATGTTACGAGAGAGGTTATTTGAGAGATCTAAACTCTCACCACAGGTTTGGCTCGTGAAAGACAGCTAAACGGGCTGCGGTTGGAGTACCGATCTCTCAACTATGCCCTTGGTTATACTATCGAAAGCTAACAAGATTTTCGTGGACATTGGGCAATTGGGCATCTCCCTTTAGTCATATCGTTTTCTCAGTCATACCTAGATCTGACACCCCCTTTCGGTGCTATTCTCTATCTATTAACACTATTAATATCAGTTTTATTGACTAACAGTTTTGATAGACAATTAGTTATCGATAAATAATGCCTCGGCTTTCAAGAGATCAACATGGTCGTACCATAACATGTCTAATTGAATTGATCAATCAACTCATGCGTAGTCTCTCTGAAGGCTCGTGCAGAATGGCGCGATATCGCGGCTGCGACAGGCAGCCCGACGCGCATCGCGAAACTTTCCATGAAGTTTTCATAGAAATTGTGCTACTAGTGTCGCGTCGCGTTTGTCTGCGGGAGCCTTGAAATTGCACGCATAACATTCGATTTTGTGCCTTCACGCCGTGTTTATAGGATACTTTCTTCAGGAATTAATTCTGTGACTGAATTCTATGACCATTGCTATTTGTGCATTCGCGTCCTTTGCTGATAAAGGTTTCGATATCAACTCACTGCTCAAATTATGATAACCTAAAATGACTTAATTTAATAAACAATATCACCATTGAAATTCAGAAAAAGCTTGATGGATCTTACACGTTCCTTTATTAGTATTACTTCGCCATTTATCATTTGTTTAGTGCACTCAATTGTGTTTAAGTCAGAACAAAGATTAATTTGAACCAACAAAGCAACGAATATTGATTATACTGAAAATACTTCATTATGTTTATAGCGGTATTTTTTAGTTAGCAATCAAGATCCAATCGAAATATGGGTTGACTATGTGAGCGCCACGACCAAACCTATCATTAACGAGGCCTGAAATGACAAGTTACGTTCAATAATTACCTTCCTAGGGGGGTGCACTTATCTTTGGTTTCATCTGTTTGTAATAAATAGAACGGAAAGCTGACATGTCAAGGATTTTTCAATCCTTTTATTTGTCTACTTTCTATTTAATCGATAATGTCTAATCTAAGTTACGTAACAATGTTCTTGATAAAGCATAAGAAGAGCAGTTTCAATTCAGCCCCCGGCCACCTCGAAGTCTTGCGTTTCACTAAGTGTGTATCACCTTGAATCACGCGCCCGTTAGGGAGAGTGAAACCAACTCGACAATATTGCGTGACAGAAACTCGTGTGAACACGTAGCGAGTGAATTTTACATAAGTATTTTATTTTATACCAAATTGATATGATGTAAATTATATTCTCTGTGCAGTTTTTTGTAAACAATAGAACATTCCGTACTTGTTATTGTAATGTTCCTAGATAAATAGAATGGCAACATCGTTGATAAATAGTTTCTCACTTTTTTTTTGCTAAATAAATATCGATAAAGGCAACGGTTGAGCGCTTCGTTAAATCGTGTTTTAGCATTTTTACTATTTAGAAAGCTTTAGTTCTTTCAACCATTCATTCTTTCATTTAGTTTTATCAGTTAACAAAACAATAGGTACACTTCTTGTACTTTAAAAACTAAATTAATTAAATTTACTGACACATGACTGTTCGTTATAGAGTGAAAGTTAAAACTATATTTACGCATACAGTTATGTACCTAGAGATATGAGGTGTCAAGAAAGAAAGAAAGAAAGAAAAATATTTTATTTGGGACACGCACAAGAAATACAAATATAGCGAGCGAGAACCCATTTAATTGAATTTTGGTCAGTTTCATTTTTCAGTAGAACCCGAATGCGTTAGGTTTATATTGTGAACTGAGATTAAGTAGGCAAATGTGATTAGAATTCAAAATACTATTGGAAATTGATGTTAACTTGATGCCTCTAGCTAGATGCTTACTCAGCTATTATAGTGCACCAACTCATGCTAGCGTGAAAATGAAAGAAAATTATAAAATGTTAGCCCAACCACTATTCAGTGAATGTGCTGCTTATTGCCTTGTGCGAAGTACTACTTAACGGAGTAAATGTGTGTTGATGCGGCCTGTAATTGACTGGTTATATAGGTACGTAGGAACCTAGGTACTGATTAGTAAATCTTTATTCGTGTTCAACATCATAATAGTTACCTATGCATATTGGTCACAATTGTTAAAAATATCATTTATTATTATTATCGAATCCGTAAACCCGTAAAAATTTCCGAGAAATAAATAAACGAGATCGAAGTAACGAAATCGATTCCCTATAAAGGTGTTGCTATATCATAAAGAACAAGGATTTTCCGGTATCATCGATATCAATTCTAATACAAGGCCAATAACCGATTCAAAGACCCAATAACAGTTCCATGTTTCAGCGAAGACATCGTTGTAGAGACGCGAATGTTGCGGTGAATGGCGCTCTTACTCGGGCAATTAAGCATAACAGCAGTACCAGGCCCCGGGCACCTTGCCACATGGCAGCAGTCTCGAATCTCGTTTTATATTGAAACTGGTCTAACCCGCGATGTTAGACATATCTCTAGCGTAGCTCCGGTAGTTGGGCGAAATACACTACTCGTATATTAGTACGAGAAGGAACGATTAATGGTTTGTGGGTATTAGATAATCAGCCAGTTGTTATACGTACCTGGGTTTAATAAAAATGACGCAAAATATTATTTAAAAACACTTGGCGTAGTTTAGAAAGAGATTTTGTTTAGATAGGTGGACATCAATGATATTTCGATAACCTATACTCCGTTTGAAATAAGATTAGACATTTAAATAAACCTTTTTTACAGTGCGGTCAACCGATTTTGACTTCTATTGCGTTGGTCGCATGACAAATGGCTGCTCTAATAAACAGTTGGTATTATAACCACGTTTTTGCCTTTAATGCCATCCATATGTCTACGGAATAGAAGTCAAAATCGGTTGAACGGACTGTACACAAGTTTATTTAAATGTCTAATCTTATTTCAAATGGAGTATAAGTATTTAATACTCCTTGATTAACGCTGTTCGTAACCCTAGCGACTAGTGGAAGTCCAACTATTTAAATGCAGCTATTATTTTTGTGTTTTGTGTAAACACTTCTGTTTACACATAACACACAATTTCATTGACGAAAATACGATAAAATACGAATACGATAAAAAATAAGTAATAATTAATAAATTTTGTTAACACGAGATTATGTTGTGGATAATAGAAAGTATAATCAATATTTTGAGGTAGAAATAGAAAAAAACAAGTAATATGGTGAAAAGGTGAATAAAAAAATAAAAATGAGAAAAATATCATACCTCATCCCATTCATACTAAAGCAACAAAAATGGGTGGAACGGTAGTTTATTGTACGTACAATTAATGAAATAAATAGAAACTAGAATACGTACCTAGTTCCGTCTACTAAATAAGATTTTTTTTTTCATTTTTCGTAACTCGGGACAAAACTTTATTATTACAAAAAATAAAATTACTAATCGTAGCGAAGCCGGAGTTGAACTCTGGTACCAGAAATGCTAGAAACTATCGATTACTTGAATAAAAACATAATGACACAATAATCGGGTTTTAACACACTGCTCCGCTCACACACACAAGGTAAAGATTTTAAAGCTATCTGCAGGCTTAGAACGAGAACCGTAGAGAAGCGTTTTGTCGACGGAAGAGAAGACAAAAATGACGTTTCCGTGTAGACAGTTGACAGTTTTCTACCGAGAAATGTAGACAAGCGATTTCTTTTCTACAGTAGAGTAGAAATAGAAAGAGTCGTGCTAAGCCTGCAGGAGGTATAGTGAATACTTATGTGAATTGATTGGGAATAAAATAAATGAACTACAAACGACGACTTACCCTCAATGGCGATCCCTACCTACCTGCCAAATGAATGGTGTTACATGCAGGTTATCAAACGCTGATTTCTTTTGATAACTAGCATAATACACCATTTATTTGGCACATATTTTGTTAGCAATCCGAGGTGTGAACCTGTGAACAACTGAAGATCGGATTTGCGATATAAGGAACCAATGTCAATTACCGAGATTGTTAGCTCAAAGGTCTGAGCTTTACAAAAACGAGTTGACCGAATGAGAGATAAAACCGAACTGACCAAAAGAGAATTTTCAATGAAGGGAAAATAAAGAAGCATTCTTCAAATTATGAAAATACTATGGATGCTAGATTAGTTGAATTTGAAATTAGTGCTCCGAATAAAAAACCTACTAGGTAATCTACATATTTCATCATCTAACTAAAGACTCCTTAATAAGGCCGTCACCAAAAGATGTGCAATAGATAGGTGATAGGTGTTATTACACCTATGTAAGTAGTGAAAATATACTTACAGAAAGTATCTAGTTTTCTCTAGAAAATCATGTGAAAACAAACAGTTTCAGTTAATATAAAGGCTCCAGACAAGGGTAGAACAATTTCTATGAAAATTTCATGGAAATTGTTCTACCGGTGTCGCGTCGCACGACAAGTCGCGCCGGTCTGCACGAACCCTTAATCTTGGCCCGTACCTATTGATACATATTATAAATTGAAGTCACTTTTTCTGTATGTCTGTGTGACCGCGCTGTTCTTCCAAACTACGCAGCGGATTTCGATGCCGTTTTGTCATTATTTAGTTAGAGAATTTATTCCGGGAGGTTTATTAATATTAAACTCACATATTTTTTTATTATATATATTATATACTGCCTCGTTAGTCTAGTGGTCACAGCGCTACTGCTGAGCACGAGGTCCAGGGTTCGATTCCCAGGTCGGGCAGTGTTGTTGGGTTTTCCTATGAGGAATTTCTCATTAGCAGCCCGGAGTCTGGATTCGTGCCCGTTTGATTGCAATAGGCTCGCCCCCTATTACATGGAACTTAAACATAACTAGCGTAACGTGGGAGTACTATCTATAGGTAGACCGCTGCCTAACCCTTCGGGGATTACAGGCGTTATGTATGTTATGTTATATATTATATATTAAAGAAATCTCAATATTTTGTCAATTCGTAAAGACTAGTGGAATATAGGTAGGTAATAGGTAAATTAAAAAAGTTGAAAATTTGTTATTAACAATGACAGTAGTAGCTGTCATTGCTCCAAATACAAGTACCTATTTATGATGAACCCACCCTAATTATGTAAAACACTCGGAATGACAACTCCTTTAAAGCTTTTGTTCAACATAATCCCTTGACTGACTGAATACAGTCAAGGGATTATGTTGTAGAATCAAAAGCTATCAAACTTTGAAAATATCCTAGGCTCGACTACAAAATAACTTGTCTAAATGGAAGGGCTTGAGTGTGCTCTGCAAAGCGATAGTTATTTTGTTTCCTTAACACATAAATATAATGCAGGAGGAGTTAATGCCCTTGCCCATGCCTTTTAAACAAACACAATTATATTTTGACTCCTACTTCTTGTAATTTAATGATCGTACCTAAAGAATGATACGATATTATGGCGTGTATTGTGTAATGCAATAAATAATAAAAAATAATAATAAATAGTTCTTATTAATTGAACAAGCTATTGGTACTTAGACCTTGTTTTAATAAGAATTATTTGTAACCGACTAAAAAGAACATATTATTCTCAGACTTGAAACTACTCATTGAGGGAGGATTTCACTAACAATGTGATGACACAGGATTCAATAGCAGCAACGTTAACTCGCCTCTCGTATTTTTAATATTATTGTATAATATATTTCTCCTGCAATGCTGAAATGGATGTCCTATGACTGGATTTTCGTCAATTGTGTAGGCAACGGATATTGTTGGAATACACAGCCTCTTGACTTATTGTTTATTTAATTTTTATGTTTATAGTTTGCAGTAGTAAAATTAAAATGGTTAAAACCGTAAAATTAAGGTTACTAGTTCTTAAATTTTTGTATTTTTGCTAATCAAGACCTGAACTTTACATAGATAAGCATCTTCACACAACAGCTTGATTCATTTTCATGATACGGATACATAATGATTAAGTCATCTGATTAAGCCCATACATAAAGATAATTACGTTTATTGCAAGCGAGGAATACAAACTAATGTTATTTTAGTGAACTCTTTGTTAGACTAAAATAATATCTCTTGTTTATTTCTAGTTTATGAAGTTTTAATACTTAAGAGATTTTGTTAGCGTTAATTAATGTTTTGTGGTAGGTACGATTATTTTTTAAATCAGTAATAAGCAAATTATAATTATGTGCGTATGTCCCAAAGAATTAGAAGATTTTTATTACGATCTTGGTGTAGAGTTACTTGCGTTATATGATTATTTTGTAGTCACTCGTCAGTGACATCACTAAATGTTAATAGCGCATTATTCAATTTTTATTAGTTACATTATTATAATAATGTATTGTAGTCTTCAGGACTGTTAAAATGCTGGTTTACTATTTAATTCGTACGTTTATCACTTACGTCTTGTTGATTAAAGAAGTCATCTTGGGCGTCTTCGTTTGCACACCCCATGTCTTGAAGGAGCGGGGTTACGTGCCGCTCCCAGTCATCCATTATTATCAAACTTTTCCTGAACAGTTAGTAAAACGCGAACCGAAATCACAGCTCAACAATCTTCACAAACTAACAGAGTAGTCGTCTTAGCGATTACCACAGGTATCCAGCATTCCCTGCGAGCGCGACATTGAATCGCACATTTCGCGCCAAAAACTTCTCAGTTTTACTTTTTACTTTTCTGTGAGCTACTGGAAGTGGCGGGAAATGGGCGAGATCGCACGCGACACTCAGCTGTCACAAAGTCGAGCGAAAGAGAAAAAAACAGCTGTGGCCGCGGGCGTATCACGTGCCCGCTGTTACCGGCGCACATTCAAAAAACGTACTAGGAGAAAAGTCAGTGTTAGCAGCGTGTGCGGAGTCAGTGTGGCGAGGCGCGGGTTCCCGGCCGCCCGTCGACGCGACCGGAACAGGAGTGCGTGGCGGTCCGCGACTCCGTACGCCCTCTGCGTCGCGCCGCCTCGCGCTCGTCTCGCTCATGCCTACTCCGCATGAATCTCGCCGTCCCGCTCACCTGGCCCGGCGCCGCACGCCTCCCATGGGCGGCCGCGATTTCCCGCCATCCGTCTGCGGCCGCAACATGGCCGTACCTCTGCAGACCTCTGCTTACCAGCTTTGGACATCATCCTTCATCCACTTGCTCTCTGTTCATCACTAGAGTAATTTAAAAGATTTTGAAAGCTTTCAGAAACTTTCAGGTGCCATAATACAATGGCAGTTGCCAAAACTTCTTGCAAAAAAGTTAAGGACAAACAGTCCATATCTCTAGTGTCCAGGCTCCGAATAGGCACTATAATTTATAGTATTCACTTGATATATTGATATGAATAGAATTTTAGGTAAATTATCTGCCAGATAAGTTAATTATATTATCTGCCGGAACTATGTTGGACCTAACTATTAACTAATGCAGTCTTTCTGAATCCTGCCTACAGGACCCATATCATTTGAGTGCAGAAATTGTGAACGAGTTATTTAGTTAATGACTAACTTAGTTAATGTTAAGCATAGCACTGAAATTAGAGCAAGAGTCAAGTTTTTCAGTGAGGGTTTTTATTTATAAAACAGAGGCCATGATGGAAATAAATGATAGTCAAGTAGATACTTAGTGTAGGAGACTTTAGGAATCTCCATGGGATCGCCATGGTAATAATAAACCACGTAGATATTTGATACTAAGATAGAATAATTACTTATTATTCCTTTTACAGAATTACTTTTTCACACGGTTCAGCGATCCGAGCTGACTCTCGAATCTAATCTATTCTAAATATGAAATAATGTACTCGTAATAAAGAAATTCGTTGTCTAATTTCTTCACCCCCTCAGGGCTTAGACCAAACAAGCGATACACAATTCTATCCCCCCTGTATCAAATTCTCTTTGTGTAAACAGAGACGGAGCATTATTTCTTTGTTTTATATGTTTTCGCGGTGATTCTTCGAAATGTTCTATCTCAGAACTATCATCCTATGTAAACGGTGCACGAACGTACGAATATTTGTCTAGACTAGAGTAAGGCTACCCAGCTAATTTTGAAGGTTGAAAGGAAATTAAACTTGCCATCAGTACCTACAGTTATATTATATAGATATTGTAATCTAGCTAAACTTTAAGTTACTCATAGTTCAATTATGATCTAATTAAAACTTTAATAAAATCATGGAAAACATTTTTATGCTGACAATCTATCAATATATGGCCACAAATCTGAGGGTGATGCAGCGAGCGATTTTTTTTTCACAAAGCTGTGAATTGAAAAGATATTTTCACAGACAAATCTGTTTTTTTTTTTAATCTGCGAAGCAAGATCACAAATTGAAGGAAAGTCCTCTTTTGGTACCAAATTATATTTTTTTATGAACACCTGGTAGAATAGACTCTTGAGGTTGTGAAGACACTGTTCCTGTAAAAAAAAATTTTAGGGATTGTTATTTTGTATTTTTGTAATTTCTAGCGTGGCCGGCTAGGCAGTCCATATCGCCAGCTGACCTCTATTGGCGGGCACATTCAAATGCGTTAGCGAGCCACTCCTTGGCCTGCGGGCCTAGGGTTGGGGGGCCTTAGTCTAGCTAGAGCGTTTGTTCAGGCACCCTCGCTTTTCGGAGCGATCCCTTCACAGAGTTCTGAAACCGAGAATTCTTTCATTGTTCTATCATACTTCGCGGGCATTTAATGGAATGTTCTAAGAATGCTCGCTCGTTTGATGTAAACGATGCACGAACATGCAAACATTTGGCGTTCTTCATGTGTGGAAGGTTTGGGCACAGACAGACATACGATGGTGGGGACGAGGCAGCAAGTCATGTTAGTGTACAGCTGTGAATAGACGTGCACTAACATGAGTGCTTTGTGTAGAGAACAAATACATCCAATTAGCACGTTCTAGATGTAGCTGAATGTATAATATTTTGTATCTACTATGAATTCTGGCCAACAATTACGCACTTCCGATCAACGAATTTCGGAAAATACTACGGAAACTGAAGAAAATGTAGGTACTTAATTTACTACACTCCTAAATCGAGCTACCGTGCGTTTTTTATGTTTAAAGGCCTAAAACATCAAAATAAAGACGTCAGAGAAAAAGTTTGTACGCAGGTTTGAAGCTGACATACTCGTACCTACTGGCCATTATTTTTTTTTCACCATTCGTCCAAATTTGAATTTGAAAAAGAGAAGAAAATCTAAGTGCGGTCGCTCCATAAAGAAGCAACAACTTTTGATTAGAGCATCAATCAATAAGTCAATAGTTATTTCGTTATTTAGTTTGTTTTGCATAAAAAGAGTATGGAAGTTGTTTTTCTTTTTTTTATCCATTCTGACGTTCAAATTATGGATACTGCACCTTAAGTAGCCGCGCAAGTTGTGAACTACTTCAGTCTGGGCTTAGTCAGTTTCACTAAGTAAGCCGTTCTGCCGTTCAAAAAATTTACCATCGATACCTGGAGACTGGTGGGTTCGTGCGTCGTCCACGAAACCGAGTCACTACAGCATGACTAGATCGGTTTAGCTTTACCTGCCTTGCCTGCGTAATCAACGCGACGGCTTCAGTACAGGTCCAAGAAGCGCTTCGAGACTTTCATGGACTGACTGTATCCCCTCGAACTTTTAGAAGGAGCCTGGAAGAACATGACCTGAAACCTCATAAGCCAGCCAATGGTCCGTGACACGCGCTCACAGAATGACGTGCCTACAGTTTGCATTGGACTCAACGTCAATGGAGCCAGGTTCTTTTTACGGATGAAACCAAGATTATTCTATATGGTAATGATGGACGTAGGAAAGTCTACCTAAGACAGGGATAACGTTTTCAGCAATGTTGCATAGGAGCGAAGGTGAGTTATGGTGGGAGGTCATGGACAGTCTGTGTCGGAATTTCCACCGAAGGAAAAACTGGCCTTGAGGTTGTGACGGGACTACGGTGGCTGCTGTCTTTGTACTACCATTGATTACAAAGAAAGAGACCTATAAACAAAAATAAGCAGCAGCGACTTGATTCATGTATACGGGAGTATTTATATCGCTACCATTTGCTTCTATTATCGCAGCAGATAAGATAGTATTGCATTTTTTAACCGACTTCCAAAAAGGAGGAGGTTCTCAATTCGGTGGTATGTTTTTTTTTGTATGTTTGTTACGCGATTATTCCATCAATTATGGACCGATTTTGGCATGTCCAAAACCTTAAAGTGACTGCCTGCTTTGGATATGCAGGAATCAATCTCTATTATATTATATCGTATCCGTGATCGTATCTGATTTACAAATAACTACATCCAGTCCTCTTCTGTGAATTAAGTTCTTTACCCCAACGCCTCTTCGTTTATACGCATCATTTTGAACAATTTTTTCTATGGGACCAACCTTGAAATCGCGAAAAAAAAATCTGCTGTTCCATACATTTTGTCGATCTTTTATTTTTAAGTAATTAAGACAGCGTTCGTGTGGTGCTGGACGTAAAGAATAGCACCATCCTATTTCTTCCCGTGGGTGTCGTAAAAGGCGACTAAGGGACTTACTAGAGAATGGGCAGCAGCGTTCTCTATGCATTTTAACACCATACTGCGATCGCCAACCCGTCTGCCAAGCGTGGCGATTATGGCTACCCACCCCCTCCATTTGGGGAGGCCTATGTCCAGCACTGGACGTCTTTCTGCTGAAATTATGAATTAAGATAGAATGATGGCAATAACAATATCACTCTTAGAGTCGGACTTAGTGTATTATACTACCACCGCAGACCCCGACTGAGCATCCGCTCTCCAAGGCAGGCGAACAAAATTCGCATTCTGTAGTTTTTCGTTCAGTGTAAACTGTAAAGTAATAGAATAATTGATGTATACACTGACAAATCTAAAAAATAAAGAAAATAATGCTACGATTAATAATATTTTGATTCTATGTTTGTTTGGTCTAAACCCACCTTTCCATGAACGTACTTACTTTTGAACACAAGGCGATCTAAAAGGAATTACAAAAAAACAAGGAATATTAAAAAAGATCCTTCAATCGTGAATTCTGAATTGAAATATAGGAATATCAACAACTTTCGAATAAAATATGAGGTTATCCTTCTAACCTCGTCTACCTAAGAGTTTATCGCCAACAATGCATTAAAACTCATCAGTACTAAGTACTTACGTTTTGGTTAAACGCTGCTGCTGTATCCCATCCCGGTTTCAGGTTTTCCAGGCTGTCGGTAGGTACTACCTTATTTTATTTAGCAGATAAATATGACACTTGTTTTTTAACTCTAGCATTAAACGTGACGTCTTTCTATATCCATTTTATCAAAATTCATAGAATTAAAACTTTAAAAATCAAAGTACCTACATTAATTCTTAATTATTCCGTTGATGTTGGGGCCTGAAACCAAACTATTTCAGAACAGAAAGCAACTTTGGTCATTATTAAAAGCGTAGAGTACCTATAACATAGTTAAACACTTACGGCGAACAAAGTTTCTGAAGACCGTACAAGCGGCCAATTAAAAGTTAAATGTCTAATTCTTGTTAGAAGCGGGAAGTCCATAACTAGTGGGTATACCTACTACTAAATCGAAAGTTCTTCAATGTTATGCATAGGTACGACACGGACATGCTCCGGTTGTGATGGACCACACGAAAATCTAATCAGGATAATGATAAAGTTTGGACTCCCAACAAATTAAAACTTACCGCTCCACATTAGGATTGCTAATAATAAACTTTACCTAGTAGTTGGCAATTTCAACAAAAGACAGAAATTGGGTTTGAAATTGGGTTTGGGTTTCAATGCTAAGGCAATAATAGTTAAGTTGTGCAGTTTATTACATTTAAAAGATGTGGGACTCCGTGGAACTGCTTCTTCCCCACCTTCTGCGATCTACTATGATCCCGATGATCCATGATAGATGTGTTAACATTGAATCAGCATATGAATCCAAACAATTTAGCAGATAAAGCAACCTAGGTATATTTCATCCGCCTTATCATAAATCACGATCTGGAAGTAGATCTCATGATCATTACTGTTGAAGCAATAATACTCTTAGTTACACCGCTTTGTCGAAGTATACAAAACCTACATTGTGGTTGACAAGAGCGTAACCGGCGTAATTACGACGGCACGGTAGGCGCAGTGGTTAAGCGATTGACTGCTGCGCTGCGTTGTCGCGGGTTCGATTCCCGCACGGAACAAATATTTGTATGACCTACAAGTAGTTGTTCCGGGTCTGGCTGTTTGTGTATGTGAGTTTAAATGTTTGTAAACGCACCCACGATACAGGAGAAATTCCTAGTGTGGGGCAACGTTATAAAAAAAAAAAAAACATTCAGGTCCATTTCTGATGTGATTGTCGGTCTAGTTCTACTTTGGCGAACAATCAAAGACTCTCCAGTATTATGTTGATGAATGGAGGGGGAGAGGAAAAATATAAGTTGGGCGGATTATGTTAGGGATGGTATGTGAATGAAAGGGAGTGAATGATACCGTGCCGGTAGACAGGGGAGAAAGGAAGAGAAAAACATTTTGCGCTGACCCGAAATCCTGCCAGGGTTGCGAGTTTTCCGAAAGGGATATCGTGGCCCTGGCACACAGGCAACGGAAGGAACACGGGTGGGTTTTAGTCAGTAAAAATCTGACACGCCCTTCCGCTACCGGAGCAGAAGAAGAATTTGATAATTGCCCACACAAAAAAAAGGTAATATGAAATGAGGGGGTCTCACTGCAATCAACATTGTAATTGCTAGGTAATTATAGTAACATTTTGTTTTACGAGTATAGACAGGCTCGTTGGTCTAGTGGTCGCAAGTGCTACTGCTGAACATGAGGTCCTGGGTTCGAATCCTGGGTTGGGTAAAGTCGTATTGGGTATTTCCTTATGGAATTTCTCAGTAGCTGCCCGGAGTCCGAATTTGAGTCCGGTTGATGGTAATAGGCTCTTCCCCTATTACATGCGAGTTAAACATTCCTGGCAAAATGTGGGTGTACTACTTAGAGGTACACCTCTGCCTAACCCTTCGGGGAAGTTATGTTTATGTTGTTTTATAGTATTTTTTTGTGCAAATCGAAAGTTTTAATTAAAGACGAAGCTTCAATTCAGAGGCTGGGCTAGCCTGACTGTCTTCTGCTGGGAGCACATGGCGCGGCATACGCTGGCTGACTGTGCCGCTTGGGAGGAGCCACGCCGTGCCCTCATCTCAGGAGTAGGCAGTGACCTATCGCTGCCGGCCGTGGTCGAGGCGATGGTCGGCAGTGAGGAGTCCTGGGACGCGATCGTGTCCTTCTGCGAAACAGTCGTGTCGCAGAAGGAGGCTGCGGAAAGGGAGCGGGAGATCTCGTCCGCTCACCCGGCCCGCAGCAGGCGCACTGGGCGTCGGCAGAGGGCTGACAATGTCCTCTTCCGGCCCCCCTAATAATGGGTTCGCCCAGGGATGGCGGACTTGTGGACGTCCGCCGCCCCCTATCACACTGGGACCCGAGGTGGCGGCGCGTAGTGTTCCACGCGCGCCCCTTTCAGACGTCGCGGGGGGGGGGGGTCAAACACCTCACTCCCCCAGACTTGAGGTGACCCGCAGTGGCGGGCCGGCACTAGCCGGGGATTGCGGAAGTAAAAATAGATCCCAAGATCCCCGGTGCAAGTGTGGGAAGGGAACACTGGGGTGGTATTTAGTCAGTAAGAGTCTGACACACCCCTTGACGATATCGTTGTTGATATTAGATATATTGTCGATATCACACAAAATTGACGATATCGTTGTTGAATTTAGGAACATTTTTCTTCATTAAAGTAACATAAATTTAGTTTGAAAAAATATTTTATGTAAGCAGACATGTTCAACACAAAAATGTAGCAAAAAAAACTATCAAAATGTTACAAATAGTCTCAGAAAAAAAAGGAGAATTTTTTTTTTTTTTTTAAACTCTGTCGGTAATGTTTTTTTTCCTATTATTTAACAAACCATATCAAGAAATTTAAAAATCACACACTGGGTTCAGCTATCGGTTTGATAAAATCAAAATTTTATTTTATGATTATACAATATCTTCATTAAGTAAATCAACGGCGAAATAAGCTATATTTTCGAGAGCGCAAAACTGATGAAACTATTAACAGGTGCTGAGACTGACACGAATGGTTTATCAGCACGAAAACTGTACTTTTATAGTTACACAGACTTAATATTTTAATCATTTGAAGCTTTCACACAATTAGATAAGAAATTGACGAAAAACGTTTTTTTTTGTGATAGCACCCTTAAACATATATTTCCAATAAACCGATTGGTTGATGGTTTCCAGAATGTTATGTCGGTTCCTAAAGTCGGTATTTTCTGCAACGTTACTGCTCTAGGAAAATTTGGCCACCTCTGGGTACGATGACGACATCAAAGCTGTAAGTTACATATTAACGTATGAAACGAAAGGAAACACCGTTTGGAAGCGTTACTTGCAAAACCTACAAATAAATCTATTTTACCCGTTTCCAGCACTTTAGCTCTCACAAATACCTACTAGTTCATCCTGAAAATTGCTTCTTGCTGCACGACATTACAAGTCAGAATTGCTCTTATAGTACGACGCTACGAATAATTATTTTGGGACACCAGCCGTGCCGACGATATAACCCATCCTTAAATATTAGATAGACGTCACGCCAGCCTGGAATTAGATGAATGTAGTTAAAATATCCAAGTTCTGACAGCCTATACGATCGAAGCTAGGAAAATCTATTTTGCTCATAAGTAATTCAGATTATTTATTTATTGGAAAATGACGGTATCAACAGTAGGAGCCTGCGGTAGGTTTTAGATAAAGTAATTTTGTATAACGGCTGTCTCATAAATATTTGATTACTTATATTTAATTATTATTTTTATAATATCTTCCACATGTCTCGGGACCCCAGGGTCCCGGACCTTTAGAAGGCGTACGAGGGGCCGAAGCAACCTCGCAGAAAATTTAATTTAGACTAGATCGGTTTATCTTTACCACCAATGACAAACGGAAATGATAGTTAGTGACTGAATGGCTTCAAAATCACATTGGTTTTTCTTTATACTGCCATTGTTTAGAAAGATAGAGAGAACTCTAAACAAAAATATGCATGCTCGATTCATGAGTACGGGAGTATATATTACAACTATTATCGCAGCATCTATGATAGTACTAGCTGACCCGTGCCCACTTCGTAGGGCGGTAAACATTTTACCGTCTTTTCATTTTTTGGATTAAATTATGGCCTTATGTTATGACACTCACAAAATAATAACGTGGCTTTCAATGGGTAAAAGATTTTTCAAAATCGGTTCAGTAGATCCAGAGATTACCTCTACAACCTCACAAACTATAAAATATTAATATAAGTAGATGAAGCAACGGTTTAGCTTCCTTAAAAAAAATGACTCGCATTCCGTTTGCTCACTATAGGCAAGCGACTTCTCGACAAAATCAATAGCAGTGAATTGGGACTGGGACTGTGAATTCAACTGCACATTTACCGCTGAGACGGTGACGGTCGGTGATTCTTCAATTTTGCCGGCGTTGCAAAATTTTATATCTTTTGACCCCTCGGTCAAAAGATATAAAATTTTTAGAGTTCCGTACCCAAAGGGTAAAACGGGAACCCTATTACTAAGGCTCCGCCGTTTGTCCGTCTGTCACCAGGCTGTATCTCATGAACCGTGATAGTTAGACAGTTGAAATTTTCACAGATGATGTATTTCTGTTGCCGGTATAACAACTAATACAAAAAAACAGAATAAAAAAATATTTAAGGGGGCTCCCATACAACAAACGTGTTTTTTCTGCTCGTTTTTGCTAGATATTGATAACGGCAACAGGTAGACGCTTGAAATATTCAAAGAATATTAAGTTATATATTCACTTTAAAAATAAATAATTAAATTAAAATAAACCAAATATTTAAGGGGGGCTCCCATACAACATACGTGATTTTTTTGCCATTTTTATATATAATGGTACGGAACCCTTCGTGGGCGAGTCCGACTCGCACTTGGCCGGTTTTTTTTATTATTTAAATTAGCCAACGGAATTAAAACATCAAAATGACCTTCAATAAAGTTTCCTGAGAATCGGATTATTATGACTCCCAGCCGTGCTTTCCCAAAACCAGCAATAAAAATAACATCCTGAAACACCTGGAACTCAAATGAGAATAGTTCTGCCGCTGCCATTTTTTTTTTTGGGTGGTAAATATCAAATAACTTCTCCCGCTCTGGCCGGAGCGGGGAGGGCGTGTCAGACTGTTACTGACTAAAACCCACCCGTGTTCCTTCAAATGCCTGTGTGCCAGGGCCACGATATCCCTTTCGGACAGGCTCGTAACCCTGGCAGGCATTAGCCCTTTCGGACCCCGTCAATTGGTGCCGACATCTCTTTGAGGCGCGCGTGGAACACAACGCGCTGTCGACCCGGGCCTGGTCCTTATCGGACGGCGAGCTACCCATCGCTCACCGTCCGCAAGCCCGCGCCCACGGTGGCCGGGAATCGGCCTGTGATTCCCGACGCCCGGAGCGTCTCCTGCGGTGACTAAGGGCGTGAGGGCGCGAACCCTGCCTCACCCTCACGCGTTCCACCTCCTCCTTCGCATGCATTACTGCTTTGCAGAAGGAGGTGACGGCCTCCCGTGCACTCTCGCTCCGAACCATGGCCTGAACCAGGGCCAGATGCGACAGATCGCCGCCGCCGATCGCCTCCGTGAGGACATGGCGGTGCTCCGCCCAAGTAGGGCAGACCTCAACCGTATGTGTTAAGTGTGTGCTTGTGCTAAATTTTAGACCTCACGGCCCAGTAGTTACCGAGATTTCGTGATGAGTGGTCAGTGAGTGGACTTCTCTTTTATATATATAGATTCCATTTGTGGCCATTATACCTACATTTAGATAAACATTTTACTAAAAACCAACAGGTTTTCATAGGAATCTCCAATGCTATTCTAATGCAGGAATCTCTGTAAATCGTATCTGATTTACAAATTATGTCCTTTAATAGTGATAATAAATGGTCAAAATCCTGTGACGCCATTTTACTTTTATTTATATAGCACTTTCATCTTGTTGTAGAATATAAGTACCTCTCTGTATCAACTACCTCCAGTCTCCTTCTGTGAATTAAGTTAATCACTCACCAACGCCTCTTCGTTTATTTTTTTTTTAATTTGTAGGTAATTATGGTAGATCTTGCAATAACAATATCGCTCTTAGAGGACCTTCGATCAATAATAGCACAGTCGGATTCTACTACTACCGCCGACCAAGACTGACCGACCATCCGCTCTCCAAGGCAGGCGAACAGAATACGCATTCTGTAGTTGTTTGTTCAGTGTAAAGTAATTCCGTTCTATAGTTTCTGCCTACCCCCATGGGAAGAAGGCGTGAATGTATGTATGAATGTACAAGTAAATAGCTACCTATTTTATGCTTAGTAGTTTCGGATATGCACTTTACGGGGCATCGGTGTGGGCGCGTTCAGGGCTGCAACCAGCCTGGCGGTTGAACGCGTCCCAAAAGGTCATGATGGCCATCAATCTGGTCCGAGGATACCGCACGGTCTCCCGTGAGGCGGCGAGCCTCCTTGCCGGACTACCGCCTTGGGATCTGGAGGCAAAACTCCTCGCGCACATTTGGGAGTGGCGCCGGGCGTGAGGAGGTGAAACGCCGGGGCGTAACTCCCCTGTGCCGCGAGAGATCACGGCACAACGGACGGAACTCCGGCGGGATCTCATGGCAACATGGAGAGTGCGATTGTCGCAACCCAGCGCTGGGCACGCCACAATTGTGGCCGATAAGTCCTCTCTTTGAGGAGTGGCTAGAGAGGCGCCACGGCGTCCTCACCTTCCGCCTGACGCAGGTCCTCACCGGACACGGTTGTTTCGGAAGGTTCCTGTTCAGGATAAATCGGGAGGAGGAAACGGCCGGGTGTCACCACTGTGTGGATTACCCGAAGGACACGGTGGAGCATACGGTGGAGGTTTACCCGGCTTGGGCGGAGCACCGCCGTGTCCTCACGGAGGCGATTGGCGGCAGCGATCTCTCGCGTCCAGCCCTGGTTCAGGCCATGGTTCGAAGCGAGAGTGCATGGGAGGCCTTCACCTCCTTCTGCGAAGCAGTAATGCTCGCGAAAGAGGAGGCGGAACACGTGACGGGAGAGGCAAAATTCGCGCCGTCGTGGCCCTAGCCGCCGCGGGAGTCGCCCCGGGCGTCGGGAATCGCAGTCTGATTCCCGGCCACCGTAAGCGCGGGCTTGCGGAGGGTGAGCGGTGGGTAGCTCGTCGTCCGATAAGGACCAGCATAGCTATTCACAAACGTCAGATACGCTTCCGTGCCGGATCGAACACCAATCAATGTTATTAAAAGAGTCCTTTAAGGGCTGTTCACAAATCCAAAACCCCGTAATTTTGGTCAGTTTAACTCAAGTAGACTGCCGTCATTCTTGCGACGGCTATTTGTTGTCGGGGGCAAGGTAAATTAGTTATTGAAATATGTCATTTTCGATTCGACAACCTGTCGAATGATAGGGAATAGCTATGCAGGTCCGGGTTGACGGCGCGTTGTGTTCCACGCGCGTCTCAAAGAGATGTCAGCACCAACTGACGGGGTCCAATAGTGCCATTGCCTGCCAGGGTTGCGAGTTTATCCAAAAGGGATATCGTGGCCCTAGCACACAGGCAAATGAAGGAACACGGGTGGGTTTTAGTCAGTAAAAGTCTGACACGACCCCCGATCCGCCTAGAGCAGAAGTTATTTGATAATTTCCCACCCAAAAAAAAAAGTGGAAGTATTTTTGGAGATAAGGGGGAATGGTCAATAGTCCCACTACTGCAATCTAGAAAGTATCTTTTTAATATCTTTGAGCAGTTCTTCGCATTTATTACATTGCAGATTTCCATAGGTAAATCTGGTACTACGGTATATATTGTATTTGCTCGGCACTGGATTTAGAGTAGGATCATTGCATTTCTTATGAATAGGTAGGTAGGTACTTAGCAAGCTTTCTTCGACTATGTTTTTTATGTCTGAGTAGTTTTACGGCCGTTAGGAGACGGCTAATTATTTTACTATTTTCAATCTTCATGTAAATTTGAATTATTACTTAATTAATTGAAAATATACGAATTTTAATGTCGGCACATATAGAAATGTATGAGAGAGTTGCGCGCATGCATCAGTACGCGCTAGGTGATAGGCAAATGAAATACTGCATCAGAATTAGACTAACTAGGCATTAGCTATTATTTTTGCATGCTCAACCGGTTGGTAGGTACCTACTCTTGCATTAAAAGTTTTTCAGTTATTAGCGATTAAAGTCTTGTAATGATTTTCTCGGTCAGAAAAAAAAATTTTTTACAAAAAAATAATAACCGACTATCAAACATAACACTACAAAGTGAAAAATAACTTTAGTCGGTTATTATTTTTTTGTAAAAAGTTTTTTATTTTTCACTTTATAGTGGGTCAGTTTTGAATTTATCTAAGTTATAATAGCCTAATGTTAACTGCACATCACCTTTTACAAAATATTGCATTTCCCGATGCTGGGACGTTGATTGTTGAGGAGTTCTCCTGGTAAGAACCAGGAGAACTGCCACTCACCATTATGCATAGTGACGAGCATAAATTGCTTAATCGCAACACGTTAAATAGGTACTTATTATTATTTCGGTGGCCATCTGTGGTCTCCATCATCAGTTCCACTTCACGAAATGGTGCTTTCGGAGAGCAAATGCACGAGTTACTATAAAAAATACCCAAATCGCTATAGGTTTGCATATCAAATTTGAGGGTTTCCCTCGATTTCCATGGGATCCCTTCATCAGATTCTGATTTGGTGGCAATGGGACCACCTCGGGAGTATACCCTTTCAAACAAAAAAATAATTTTCAAAATCGGTTCATAATTGACGGAGTAATCGCGTAACAAACAAAAAAAAAACATACAGCCGAATTGAGAACCTCCTCCTTTTTGGAAGTCGGTTAAAAATTAACTTATCAACAGTTCAGTACACCGAGCGAAAAGATTTCACATTAAAAAAAATGTAGACCTACGCGTCGATTTCAGAACCTCCTTTTTTTTCGTCGGTTATAGTCAAAGTCCTACCCAATAAACAACATGTTGGCCCGTAGATTTGCTTGGTGTAGGTACAGCTACAGACCAAGTAAAATTTTCTATTTTCAAGGGTCTGTACGTCTGTACACGAGTAATCTATGGGTCAATTACGCCAAAAGATCGATGGATGTCCTGCGCGCCCAGTAGGTAAGTACAATAATGGTTTCAGGATGTTGTTAGACTTCCTCGGTACTAACAGGTAGGTACTAACATTAGATAATAAGTTGATTCTTTATTCCGAAATAAAAATGATTAAGTTAAATTGAATAGATTTTGATGCGGTTGTCTCCATAATTATAGGTAGAAGTTTTATTCGGAAGGTATACGTAGGTACAAAAGTGCCTATAGGCTACCTACCTTGGTACCTATAACTACTACATTCATAAACTTGAACCCTGGTAGTTTTGTCAAGACGTAAAAACTTGGCGAAGCAAGGGCTGGTAGCTAGTCATAATCATCAATCAACGTAAATACCTACGGCTAGCAATTACAAAAAATTATGAAATTTTTAAAATACGCGGGCTTCCTACTTTAATTTTTACTTTTAATCGATCCATGAACCATCCTTCATCATTTTCTACCGTAACAGTAGAGACAAAATGATGCAAGTGTGCAATTAAAATTGGTGTATATCTGTATAAGCCGTGAGCCATGCCCGTGAAAAGAAACGTAGTCGTAAACGTCAAACTTGATAAACAGGTACGCGCTTGAGCTTGACGTTTTGAAGTACTGATTTCATTTTTGGTGTGTTGTAGTTGGTGTTACTTTTAAAGGCTAGGTACGCTGACTCAATAGGACACAAAAACATAATGTCGCCACCGTCAGAATTAAGTTTTGAAGAAATACTAAAATTTATGTTGTTGCATAATGGCAAAGTAACCAACCATGAGTTAGTCAAACATTTCAAAGTATTTCTGATGAACCCCGACATGAGAGGTGAGTAGTACTGTGAATTCTTTAACTTAATTTTCTTTACGTCCTCAACTTATGCAAGTGTTAAATTCGTAGATGAAGCCAGAAGTACATTTAAAAAGCATGTGAACACCCTAGCCATAATAAAAAATCAAAACAATGAGAAATGGCTTATACTGAAAAAGAAATATATGCCGAATAACGGTAAAGATAACGAAGATGTCATGGAAAAAGTTACTGATTCATCCAACACAACTGTTACTGAGACACCCATAGAAACTGACACAAATAATGAGGAAGAACCTCCACAACGTCCACCCTTGCCATTACAACTTAACCAAGATTTCAGCATACTAACAAATCTTATTCAAGATAACACACTTATTGTCAGTAATTCAGCTCTCAAACATGAAAGTGAGTCTAAAGAGAGTTTAACATCTATTCCAAGTGAAGACATACCACCAAAAGTACATCCACGGAGGCGTTCATCAGATAAAAATATAGAAACAAAAAGATCAAGCATTCAAGGAGCACAGGGGCAGAGATTGTCTATACCAAACCAGGATGAGTCCAGTTTTGATAATACAATGTCACCAACATTAACATCATCTAGAAGTGAGAGCATGTTAGTAGACAGTGAACAAACAATCTCAGTGAAAGAGAGAAAGCAAATGTTCAATAGAATGGCTTCTGAGAGTGATGTGTTGAAGACAAATAAACTGGGTGGCAACTTAAGCTCACAGGTAAGTCACATTATGTTCATGTAATATAGTACAGTTTTAAGGTAGTTGTTTAATTTTATTGTGACTAACGTAGGCCAATGCTTATGTTCTGAATAATGTGGCAGAATTAATAATTTTATACAAAGAATACTTTATCTTATTCGATTAATCACATGATTAAGCAGATTATTCATGGAAATTTATATTCATTAATCAGTGTTGTGATGTGTGTTACATGCACACTGATTCCTACTTCAAAACCAAATAAATAGAAACAATACAACATAATGTAAATGATCAACATTTTAAGCAACACAAAAATATACACTTATTTTTGTAAATTTAAATACAGTACTTACTTAATAATATTTTACTTTTATGAGAAAGGTCAATATTTTTAATTTTGTGCTTCATAAAGTATTAATGCTTTGATCACACATGCTGTGTACAACGGTGAAACAGCACTCAGTCAATAGTTAATTCATACTACCTAAAGCACTCGGCCAACTGCTTTGTATGTTAAATCAATGTGTACCTCTGGTCTGCGAAAGGTTTCTTTAGGTTGGATAGCTCGATAGGTATTATAAGTGTAAATAAATATAGAAAATGTTAAGTTTCTGTTCGAGTTGGCATTTTGGGTTAAATATAACTATTTGCTTTTCAAAATAAGCTCTGCTTTTGTAACAAGTTAATGAGTACTAGTTCTCAGCTAGTTACTAATCAAAGCATTCCATTTACCTGATTCCACATTGTTGTTAAAATGTTTGGGTTAGAGTTTTCCTTATGCAGTAAATTAAATTGTTAGTTACTACTAGTAGTGGCGTCTCATAAATGATGAGATAATTTTTATGGTTCCTTAACTAAATGGCAAAAATGGAAAATCTTATAATTTCATGATGTCCATCTGTCTGTCCATCCGGATGGGACACAGTAATTTTACTAGAGGACTATTTGCCATATACCAATGAAAATCGGAAAGAAGGTGTATGCTGTGCACTGTACGAGTAGTAGTGTACTGAATACAGAAAAAATAATTGTAGAAAACTGATACACATATGGTGGATGAAAAGAAAGTTAAATGCACATAAGCATGTGGGTATTGTTGGAGGTCATATTTAAAAAGATTATGATGCTTTAAGTGACTTTGTTATTTGAGTCAATAGTTTTTTATTTAAGTAGTTAGTTTTATATGGGAATATTTCGGTTGCATCCGCAGCAATAACTTTGTTTTTCATATTTTTTTGATAAATCCTACGAAATACAAACTTATTTTAGCAGTCTAACTAAGGAACCATTCACAGAGCCTGGTCTGACACGCAGTTCGCTGGTTTTCAACAAGGAACCCTTATAATTTCGCCATGTCCGTGTCTGGTGTCTGTTTCTGTCCGCCCGTCTTTCCGCGGCTTAGCTCAGAGACTCTTAGTACTAGAAATCTATAATTTGTCATGGGTGTACATATTAGTTACGCCGACAAAATTGTGAAATAACATTTTGAAAAAAAAATATTTTAGGACTTTTTCGAGTTACCCATGGTGTGGGGTATCGTTGGATAGGCCGTTCAAAAAGATTGTAACTCTGTAAAAAACATTTTTAGAGTCAAGCGCCCCCCCCTCCGCCAGCTAAATGGTTTGACTGAGAATATGTGAAAAATTCATGGCAGTAGTATATATAACGAAATTGAAAGGAAAACTATCGCAGCAAAGTAGGCCTTACAAGTTGAGTAATAGTCGACCAACTTAAGTTTGCTGTTGACCGTGACGTATATCGATGTATGGGAGAACAAGTTTTTCATCTACAATGTTAAGTTTTTTTACAGAGTTACAGTTTAATTCATCCCAACTACGGAACCCTTCATTGTGCGTGGTCCGACATGCACTTGACCGGTTTTTTTATTGATAATTTTGTGTGGTATGTCTGTCCGTTATTGGGTTTTTTTATGCAGTACAAGTCAGAGTTACTTAGTAGGTACCTACCTAGTTTGTAAAGTGCTACACAAATTACAATGATGCTAAGAATTGTGTTTATAATAAATTACATGCTATTCATCGACATAGAAATGTGTTTATAGTTGTTGGTTTAATCTAAATTACACTTGGCTTTATAAAACTCGAATGATAATTGTCAATTTGACCAGTGTTGTCTCCGAATGGTCACTGAACAAAAGTTGCTTTAAAACCAAACATTGTTTTAAGTTGTTAATTAACGCACAATTACATTTCTGCACTAGAATTGCAATTTGAATTGATTGTTATTGAGCATGTAATAACTTCTTTTAAATTTAAGATTCTTACCGCTAGTTGCACGTAAGTCCATTAAATTTAATTCCCGATTAAAAGTAATGCTGTCGCTCTCAAACGGAACGAAGCAGAAAGTGACAGCATTACTTTTAATCTGGAATCATTAAATTAATACGTGAAGCGAGAACTTAGTACCCCTTTTACGAAAATTACGCGGACGGAGAAGTATGAAATTTTGGCACAGTTAAGGTTTTTATAGAAGAGGAGTGCAGAAAGCTAATATGTTTATATATTATGAAATAAATTAAAAAAAAACACTACAAACACTACCATGCGTTGGGCACGCACGTTTACACACTACCAAGGCCTCATGACTTGAAGATAGATAGGTGACAGAAGTAACAGCTTGAGCATGGAATAAATAAGTAGGTACTATATAAATTGTAAGTAGTAGGGGGTCTAATTTCGACTAGTGGGCGACCACTAGTCCATTAAATTTAAGGACTTACGTGCAACTAGCGGGTTAGCCAACTTAAAAGCTATAGGTGTCACAAAACTAAAGTACCATATATTATATGTTGGCTGCCTGATTAGGAGGGGTGCCCTTTTTACCTACGTCGGGAGTTAAAAAGAGATTTAATTAATGATTAAGATGAATTATAAGTTTAAAGGCTATGTGGTTCTGTGTATGATTAGGTCTTTTCTGGTTGGTGTAGGGATCTCAGCCACACAATGGTAATTTAGTCCACTTTAACTCAACCGATCAACTTGAAATTTGGTATAGTATAATATTTTGTTAACACTGCCTTTATTTGGTAACCTTGACCTGATGTTGCACAGCCAGAAAAAGCTGCGGTATGCTAGTCAACAACTTACAGCAGGCATATCGTGTTTGGGCTCATTCAAATGATCTCGATAAGTACTTGACTTAGAGATGGCGAACATAGTCTGATGATGAAGCAGGAAAGTGGTTACAGGAACTCGGCCTTATAAATCGTAGGCCAACCGACATTGGGATTGGTTTAGATGAGCAGTTGGAAGACGGAGTGAAAATGATCTGATGACGTAGGCAAGAAAGTGGTTGGGCAGAGGTAGTCAGGTTTTTGAATTGTAGACCCATACTTCTACTCATTCAAAGCAGGCCACTTATATTTTCAGAATCATTGCTTTGTTGAATAATATAATAAATAATCAAATGGTTGCTTTTCACGGTAATAATTGCATGGTACATGGGGTTATTTAAATTTGCAATGTATTAACTTGTGTCAACAAAAGTATGTCATGTGGCGTTCTCTTTACTCATAACATTATTTTAACAAAATTAAGTGAAAATAATGCCTTATTTTCCCTTAATTTTGTCAACACCTACTTAAGGTAGTGCCCTACCTACCCCTCCTTAAGAACCTATACTACCTCAAATGGCTTAGCATGATCCTCCGTTACGTCGAAAATACTGCAGCATTAATTTTGAAATAAATATATGGTAAAGTTGAGAATGAATGTTAAGTTACTATGTTAGACAAAAAACGATTCAATAAAATTTTCTTCATAGAAAAAAAATCCAAAGTTATCTCCTAACCGAACAATATAAAGCTGGTATTCAAAAAATACTTCTAATTATATAATTAAACTTTGTATATACCTATAAAACAGGTAGACGAAAAACGATTCAATAAAATTTTCTTCATAGAAAAAAAAATACAAAGTTACCTCCTAACCGAACAATAAACCGCTGGTATTAAAAATAATACTTCTAATTATATAATTAAACTTTGTATATACCTATAAAACAGGTCTTATGTTATTTTTTATTTAATTACCATTATTTTCACCGTAAAAAGAAATAAACGAAACTATCGGTACCTTGGAGTCTTCTCCCTGCCACCCTGTCTTGCTTGCTTGCGTGAACCCCAGCAGTAGTGTGCGAGCGAGACAAAGAGTGAGATGGCGCTAAGGTATTATATACTTTTGAATTTGTCTAAGGATAATCTATCCGTTCATTCATAGGATACTTGGCATATTCAAAACATGCGTGGCAAGTGATCAATAACCCAATAGAAGTCAGCTATATTTTGAAACTGCATTATGAAAACCATATTATTATTTAAGTATTTTAATTTTACGGTAAGGAGCATAGCAGGTGGCTTCTATGCATGCTTCTATTTCTGCCCATGGTAAAAAGGCGTGAGTTTATGTATGTATGTATTTTAATTTTGACATCATCAAAATCTGCGCTGTTAGTTTTACGAAAGTAGTGCGATGATATTATTCAGTCATTTAGGGGTCTTAGACGCCTCTCACGGAGGGTGCGTACTGGGTACCTATAAAGAAGTTCATAATGTAATCCCTGTTTACCTCTTAGGCGATATTCTTTGGAATAGATTAAAAATAACATTGAATGTATAAAAAAACCCGACTGAAAAAACCAACCCATTCTTTCATTATGGGAATTAGAAAAGCTATTCCTTCGGTAAAATTGCTTCTTACGGCCGCTATACATATTTTTTTATTTAAACCTCTCCTGGCCTTTGTCACCTGGACGCTAACGACCAATCTGACGGCTTGACAATCATTAAAATAAAATCAGCCGTTTGGAACCTGTACCTACGTAGGTACAAAGATACACGCGAAAAAGAAACACTTTGAAAGTCGAGTAAAGAATAAATGCGTTTTTCTAAAATGTTAATTATGATAATTCATGGTACATGCCAGTTTGTGAATCATTTTGTATTCGACGTCCACTGCGATCCACAGTTATTTTACTTAGATACCTAGTTAATTATTGGTTTTAATGAGTAAATAATTATAAAATATTAGGGGTTGCGTTCGGCTTGCCAGGAGCGCGGCACCTGTTGGTCGGCTGACAATCATTAACAAATATTTTGACCCACAAGTATTTGATATTAATTTCTAACAAAACGCGAGAATGTTTTAATTGTTTTATTTTTACAATAATTACCTAAACCATACGAATAGGAGAAATAGAATGCTGTTTAATTTGTTTTAGAGATAAAGAAATGTTTTCTTTGAGTAAGATTAGTCGGTAATGAAATCATAAAGTATACCTATAAATTATAAGTAATGTAAGATTCGCAAAGCGTCACACACAACACTTGCGCGGGCAACTGTACTCGACTTGTATGAATGGGAAAATGACATACTTAAAGCGCAAGGCAGGGAGATATGATCCGTACCTACTCAAACTGGGCTAAAAACAGGTTAAAATGGCAACGAATGTATTTTATTGGATAAGTGAATAATTAAAAGAAATATGAAACCATTTTCTACATAGTTGGAAAGCGAATTGAATGCTGAATATCTCCCTACAAATGTCCAATGTTCAACAACTATCGGTAACTTTTTGCCACACTCCTGGGCAAAAGCCTTCTTATACTCGTATTACTTCCGTTTCTTTCGATGTTGCACTTTTCCTGGTAATTCTTGAGAACGACATCTAAGGTATCTTCAAAATCTACTCCACTCCACGGTCTGCGTAGACTTTGTCTTGGAATTTATTGCGAACTGGCGACCCGTCCCTACTTCGTCGAATGGTTTTTAATACTTGACAAAATGTGTAATAAACACATACCCCTTCCGAAATAAATGCTCTGAAAATGCGTAGTTTAGAACTTTAGAAGAATAAAGCGAGGTCACAAAAAACGCGCCTTCAATTTATAATAAGTAAAGAATAACCTTTCAGTAAACTAGTTTATGGTTTATTTAAGTCGTTAATGTCCATAAGACGAAGTCCAATTTAAATCGATAGTGAGGGTCTCGGGATTACTCGATGACAAAGCGACTATAATGACTTCTACCTTTTGACAAAGCAAGTATACTCAACTATACATTTTATTACGTAATCCAATAAAAGTCTTTTGAATGTTAAATAGTTGCGTTGCGGTAAGGGTAAAAGTTTCCTGTCTGTCGACACCTGGTGCAGCTAATTGAATTGTAAAACCTTCGTCATGGGCCTTTGGCGGTCAAAATTACGTCGAATATGATTATTATCGATATATTTTTCGTGATCGCGCCGGGATATCAAAAGAGGACGGAAAATTACTAATGCCGTACAATAATTGATTGTGCATTAAAAAAAAAACGTTATTGTTCTATTGTACAGTATGATAACGTATTCAATTGGTAACACTACACCCAAAGGGCACATTTTGGAAACAACCGTCGAGGGATGTTCGTCGCGAGAGCAAAAATTTATATAATAATTTCGACTCATCTGAACGGGACAACCCCTACACGAGGGTAGCGCACACAACACGAACAACAAAAGCTCCTAATGACAAATATTAGGCCGCGCCTCCGCGCACCTAATGGACTTTACAATTGCTTTATACAGCGTATACCTCACATTGTAACCTATTAAAAGGACGAGAGGCGCATTAACCAGCTTGTATAAAAAGATATTATAAGCCAAAGATATTTAAAATAGAGTTTGTCATAACATTATTTTCGTTATCGAGGATGCTCTTTGTTTTTTTTTAATTCATGTTTTTCATTAGCATATCCTGAAATGTGCCCCATCGGTAAATCAACGTGAATATTGAAGATGTCCGCTTAGCAATTAGTTTGTCATATAGATATGCTTCTAAACGAGATAATCACAGGTTTCGGAATTCACTTAACGCCGCCGCGGAAGCTAATAAATAATAAATGAACAAACTGTTTCTCACTAATATGCCACGTTGCCACCCGTCTGAGCGAGATCCCGACGCATAAATCAACACTGAAATAGACCGACGATGTGTACAGCATACACTTCCGCTCGTCAGTTAGAAAATTTTCAAAAAACAGAAACTTTATGAATGCTTTGTCTGCTTGATGGTAGCAAAGGGGTGTAGTGGGTCCCTACCTCTAATTAGGGAAGTAGGTACTACTTTAAGTTTGAAAAGCATAATTTAGAAAATTGCACTGCACACTAATCGCATCACACTATTTCACACATATTCCTGTAGGTATGAAATGCATGAGTTAAAGAAAAGAAGACTTGAAAACATAACCGTCGATACTGATGGCTCTTGCGCGGTGACTTAAAGAATTTTAAATAATACCGGTGTGGCTGTCTTTCCAACAGGCAAAGCATGAGAATGAGACTAAAGAGATTTAAACAGTTTAAGATTTGAACGTCAGTATGTTTTGTGTAGCATATTGTTTATAATAGAAGGCTTTATTTCAACCTATGTTGACAATGGCAGCGCTAACTTTGTTCCATAATTATCCAAAGATAGCAATAGTTAGACTTTCATGTTAGAATCAGAAGCCATTGACACAATCATTTTAAAATTCGATTAATAATGAATGACTTGCTAACTCACGGACAAATGAATCCATTCGGGCCAAATAGATTGTGATGTGTGTAAATTTTCTGCCGGTCCATCAAATCAAGGTACGGATAGGCTTAAAGTCAATATTGCTATCATTATTCATGGCGTATACCATATTGAATACTGCCTCGTGACTTGCGGTCGATTGTCAATTACTGTCGTGTGACTACAAAGCGCACGTGCGCTATTAAAGCTTGAAAAAAGGTCATTCGTGCTTAGTGCTGACCACGCTGTCGGTTGGGTTTCGCTTGTGTTTAATGTGACCAACCTGCATGCTGCACGTTTGTAGTACTTTGCCACATTTAAGTCTGGTAATTTTCTACCCCCCCCCCCCCTTTTTACAAAAACAACAAGCACATTCGTATACATGCTTGAATTTAAAATGAAGTGGCTAGTTTAATTTTGTGATCCCTTTAAGAGTTCTCAGTACGTGCTAAACGCAAAATCCAATTGGTTTTTAGGGGCTAAGCACCCCGTAAACGTTTTATTATCCCATTGCCTTATTTTGAGTTAAGTCCATCTAGACGTCTCAGATAATCTTGGACTCCGATAGTAAACGATTGAACGTAGGTACGGTTAGCGACAGAAGTAAAAGGGCGAACAGAAAAAGCATCAACTAAGAAAAATCATTGAACTAAGATAATGGGGATCAGAACTGTCACTTCTTCACTTCAGATGTCGCTAATATCACGTGCCCATGAATTTGACAGCTAGCTGTCACTATCTATATATTTTTTTAAACATGTGACATAATCTATACTAATATAGGAAAATAAAAATAAACCGCATTATATAATATCTATTTAGCCTGTCATGCCCTACGACTGGTGGACAAAGGCCTCCATCTCAGTTCTTTCGGCAGAAGTCATCTTTGTTCCTCCAATTTCGTCTTGGTCTGCCTCGATGTCTCCTTTTTTTTCCGGGGTGGATAATTCTCATGGATGTCCTGCGCCCAGGGGCGGGCGGAGGGGTCTGTCAGACTCTTAGTGACTAAAAACCACTCCGGTGTTCCCTTACCACAGTTGCACCGGAGATCTTGGGATCCAGTGCGACTTCCGCGACTCCCGTCTGCTCTCTGCCGACGCCCAGTGCTCCTGCTGCGGGCTGGGTGAGCGAAAGAGATCTTTCGCTCCCTTTCCGCAGCCTCGAAAGAAGGATACCACCCAAACATGCCCAGCCCCATCCTACTTAAGAATAGCTGCTTTCCGGGTTACATCCGTGATTTTGGTTTTGGTGCGCAATATTGTGTTTCTTACACGGTTCGACATTCGAACCCACTACACTGCACTCCATGGCTATATAACAAACCTCGAGATTAAACCCCTGCTGAAATGTCAAAGACCAATGAATAATGTTCGTGCACCGTATCCGATCGTACACACTG
The DNA here is from genome assembly GCA_948098905.1 of Tiliacea aurago. NCBI lineage: Eukaryota > Metazoa > Arthropoda > Insecta > Lepidoptera > Noctuidae > Tiliacea > Tiliacea aurago. The sequence goes on from OX402576.1 coordinate 23,710,125, forward strand.
ACTGCTGTCTCAGAGTGGCTCAGAGGTATAAACGTCAATAGAGTTTCTTCTCACCTTCGCTATGCTGATGACATCATCGTGTTTGCTGACAACGTCGGAAGTCTCAAGGAGATGGTCGAAGAGACAGCTGTTCGCGCATTATATTTGTGACATTGTTTTCGAAGTATTCATCTTAAAGCCTAATTTTAGCGACCTATCGTACAGACGGTACGATAGATCGCTAAAAGTGGACTTCTCTCGGTTGTTGATGTCAGAGGTCTTCTGGCGAACATCGACACCCGCCTCGGTCGATTTATTTTCTATTTTTTCCGCTTCTGTTTTGAACATGGACATTCGCATTTCCGCGCATCGTCGCAAATAAGAACTGCGGTACGCCAAGTCACGAGTGTTGCTGTTTCGTTGTAAGTTTGGCAAGTTCGAGAGTCAACTTTTCGGTTTAATTTGATAGCCAATTGATTTGTAGGCTTGCGGCTTGAGTGACTGATGAATTTCGTTGCACGATAAGCTTAATGGAGTGGATGAAGGGTTTGTGTTAGAGATTTCAGCGATTGTTGCTGGTCGAAAATTCTCTAGATTTTGTCGGCCATGGCAACTAGAATTTCAACCGCCGACTCAGTGTTCACGGAGAGTACGGCGTGATATTGCTCCGAATTGCTCAAACCACATCCTTGGATTTTTTCGTTTTGTCGAAAAAATCCTACAATGTAGTAGCCACGTCGGTCTTGATGGTGGTAGCTTGAACATCGCAGAAATCTTCAGTTTTTTTCGACATGTCGACGAAAGAAGTTTATCACGTCGGAGTCACCAATTATCTAGCAGTTGAAATGGGAGTAATTTTAACAAGGAATATTAGTTTCGAGAAATAAAACAAACCGCGTTAAGCTGCGTCTGCACTTGTAACAAACACTTTAACAACTTTTCTAGATAAGTGACCAACATTTTACGCATAATATGGACGGGGATTTTAGCAATTCTTCAAACTCAGCGAATCTCCGACCTAGTCCAAACAAACCGTCGACTCCCTCGGGTCTTTGCGTTAGGAAAAACTGCTTCAATAGTCTGAATACCTCTTGCTATAAATTCTGGTATTCTGCTCTTTTTGAGTAGAAATAAAATGTCTTACGTAGCCCGCGTCCACGTGTTTTAGCGACTGAGCTTGTAAAGTGGATTCTAGAATTTAAATGCAAATTATAAGCTATGATAGGAAAACATGAAATGCGGTTGGAACCGAAACCTCTTGTTCCTTCAGAAATGTTGTGTCTATGGCTTTGGATTCTTTATTGCGCGTTCGACCTCAAGTTGTGTGATAACCTCTGAGTACAGTGATGGAATTGGCGTTAATTCAGTTTTTGCCCTTTTGATAATTTCATTCATTTTCTATTTAAATTCGTTTACAACCTCATCCGATTGGCATTCGTGGGCTTGTTTTTTTTTTTAATTTATTCAAATCTAATACACTGTTAACATTAAATAGTATCTGTAGCTAGACTTGACTTATGCTAGTTAACAAAACGGGTAGGTGATGCAACCAGCACCCTTACTAAGTTATGAAATAACTTGTATTAAGGGCAGCCATACATACATCATTTTCACAAAGGAATTGCAGGCAGAACAAGTGTTACAAAAATAAACAAACTAAAATTATGGTAGACCATAATAGCAGAATTCAGAAATTACAATTTATTTTATTTATTTTACATTTGAATTATTCGTGTTTGTGGGTGTGTGCGTGTGTGATGGTGTGTGTGTGTCCTGTGTGCGAAGGTGTGTATGTGTATAATGGTGATGGTGTGATATTCTTTACAATGATAGGGAGGCTAGTAACTAAGACAGCACCGCATAGTTTTCTATTTATCTCTATGTACGGGAAAGTGGGGTAAAAACGGGACTAATAAAACTAATTATCATCACATATTTTGCACTCCATATAACTTTTTTTTAAATTCTAAATAATAAAATACACACATCAACAGAAACTAGGGATACCTTAATCCTAAATTATTTACTTAAATTAGATTGAAACCTCTTATATTCTATTTTCAAAATTTAAAAATGTAAATAAAAAAAAAAATAAAAAAAAATATAGCGGCAAAATTGTTAGTAATTCGTAACGTTAAGGAACATTAAAATTGTTTTATTAATATTAATTAATGAAAAGGGATTATATTGTTTTTCTTTTTTAATTTAACGTGCCGTGTGAGCTTTAGGAGTCATGTCACGTTGTCATTTGAGTCGTGATGAAATGTTACGAGCCGTGGGCATGTTAGAAAATGGTGCTATCCAACGCGTTGTTGCTGAGGCCCTACACACCAGCCAAAACGTGATATCAAGGTTGTGGTCACGTTATCGCAGTACTGGGAATGTGGCTGAACGGCACACGGGTAGATATCGTGTTACTACGCAGAGAAAGGATCGATTTCTCCAAATGTCCGCCAGAAGACAACCCAATATCACAGCGATGCAATTAGTACAAAGGATCCAGGAGGACCACACGCTGCTGAGCGACCAAACCGTGCGAAGGAGGTTGCATGAAGTTGGTCGTCATGCTCGAAGACCGCTACGTGTTCCAGCATTGTGACGTGGCAATCGCGGTCGGCGGCTTTCGTGGGCTCGGGAGCATTCACCATGGAGTGACGAACAATGTTGGTGCTGTTTACCGATGAGTCCCGGTTTGGGTTTCATCCGGATTCACGAAGAACACGCGTTTGGAGAACTCCAGGGAGAGTTAGGCGTCTACGGCACCCTCAGGAAGTCCCCTTATACCAAGGCGGGACAATCATGGTGTGGGCAGGTATTCGTCTTGGCGGACGAACCCAGCTCGTTAAGACAGCTCGTTACCTCCTCGTGGTCTTTTTGTGCAGTCATGCCTGCGCAAAAAGACCACGAGGAGGTAGTAGAACCTGTTATTGTCCTACACAGAATCCAAATGGACCAGGAATTTCTACTCATTCACGATATTCAAGTTGGCTCATTTGGCTCATGGCTCTATTCAAGGCCGCTCTCCGAGAACACGATATTCAAGTTTAGGATTGGCTTGCACAATCGCCCGACTTAAAACCTATCGAGCATGTCTTTTTTTTTTGGGTGTGAAATTATCAAATAACTTCTCCCGCTCCTAAAATTATAATAGGTAGGAATCACAAATAGGTAAATTACTTTTTTTTAATAGGCCGGTATTTATGTTCTCTTTATAATAAATCCTTCACAAAGGCAGCTAAGATAAACTTCGGTTTAAGTATACATCATCAGCGTTTTGAATAAACGCATGGTTGTTATGCACGATGAGAGAGATAACGTGGTACGGTCCGTTGCGAGTTGGAAAATATGACCGATTTCATTGTTCTCTCTGTGCTATTCGGGCCTGAGAATCACTCGCAGCCATCAACAACGCGGATGCCGCACTTAACGAGCCTTGTCGAAGTGATGGAAAATAGGAACGGATGAATTAGCTGTCAGCTATTCAATGATAAAAGTAAGACAGCGCATAATACACGCTCTGTGGCATGAAACAATCAAATGTCCATGACAATAACTACTTTGCGAAAGCTGCTTATGCCGTTTAATAGCGTTCGTCTGCAACGGTGTTCTGATATGGTTCATCCATCCATAACAGCGTGAATATAAATATAACATAGATCTACTCTAGGGTTAAGTTCAATGCTAAGGCAATAATAGTCAAGTTGTGCAGTTTATTACATTTAAAACATGTGGGACTCCGTGGAACTGCTTCTTCCCACCTTCTGCGATCTCCTATGATCCCGATGATCAGTGATATATGTGTTAACATTGAATCAGCATATGAATCCAAACAATTTAGCAGATAAAGCAACCTAGGTATATTTCATCCGCCTTATCAGAAATCACGATCTGGAAGTAGATCTCATGATCATTACTGTTGAAGCAATATTACTCTTACTTACACCGCTTTGTCGAAGTATACAAGACCTACAGTGTGGTTGACAAGAGCGTAACCGGCGTAATTACGACGGCACGGTTGGCGCAGTGGTTAAGCGATTGACTGCTGCGCTGCGTGTCGCGGGTTCGATTCCCGCACGGAACAAATATTTGTATGACCTACAAGTAGTTGTTCCGGGTCTGGCTGTTTGTGTCGTGTATTCCCGTTGTCCCAGTACGCCGTGTCCCCGTCCTACGGGGACACGGCGTACATCAATTAAATATTTAAAAATACTTCCCGTTGTCCCCGTGGTTTGGTTTTACATTCAAAAATATGTTTCTAGCACTCGCCGGCCGCTGCCGCCGTACCGCTCGATTCGCTGTTGTCACAGTTTTAACCTAACCTGTTTCGATTTAAAAAAGATTTACTTCGTACGATAAGGGGACAACGGGAAATAAATTAAATCACGCCCCGCTGTCCCCGTGACGGGGATGTGGCAAACGGGGACAACGGGAATACACTGTTTGTGTATGTGAGTTTAAGTGTTTGTAAACGCACCCAAAATACAAATTCCTAGTGTGGGACAAAGTTTCCAAAAAAATAAGAAGTAATTTACGACTATTATATCGAAAAATTTATATTGTAGGTACCAAGAAGAGGAACTCTTTGCCTAGAATCTTCTGTGAGTTCACGTCACCGTCTCACAGAGTCCGTTCATATGGTAAGGTTTTCAAAAAAAGCACTTCTCCTGCCGTGATTGCCGCGTACGCTCCAAGAGCCGTGGGCAATCCTGTAGGTATTCGCATCCAAAAGGAGCTAAAATGTCACGTGATCAGGCTGCAAAGTATTTAAAGAAGTAAAAGACATTCAGGATGTAGTAGATAAAACTATTTATAGAAACTAAAAACTTCGAAAACCGGCCAGACCGCGGTAAATTGACTATAGGATGTGTGTGTCCCGTCCCGGTATGGCTAGGAATTATTGATTTGAAAGGCCTAATATGTCTCAAGATCCTATCAGGGGATGACACTGATGAACATTGCAGCTAAGTCTTTACTCAATTCACGAAGGATTCTTATCGTTTTGTAGGGGTCTGTCGTCAACAAGGAACCCTTAGTTTCGCCATGTCCCCAGCTTAGCTCCGACACATTTCGTACTAGAAAACTGTAAATTGGCATGGGTCTACATATTAATCATGCCGACAACGTGGTAAAATAAAATCTTTTTTTTAGGGTACCTCCCATGCACGTAAAGTGGGGATGATATTTGTTTTTCTCGTCTACCCCATGTCTCCATGGTATGGAGTACCGTTGGATAGCCGGGGATCAGTTTGCGTAATATTAAGCTTTAAAGTGTTATTTTTTGGTAGAGTCAAGTGTGACCCTGCCAGCTATTTAAAATCAACAAATGTGAAAAAATCAAGTGTTATTTTTTGGTAGAGTCAAGTGTGACCCTGCCAGCTATTTAAAATCAACAAATGTGAAAAAATATTAATATATAATAATTTATAACGAAATTAAAAGGAAAACTACCACAGCTAAGTAGGCTTTACAAGTTAACGAGTAATAGTCGGCCAACTTACATTTGCAGTTGTAGAATTGACCGTGACGTCTATCAATGTATGGGAGAACATTTTTCAACTACAATGGGACCCTTCATTGTGCGTGGTCCGATACGCACTTGGCTGGTTTTAATTATTCTCTTTGGAGGCGCGTTTGCGCCCGGATTTGTGCTTACTTTTGTATGTTTCGTTGCGATCAATTAATAAAAAATATATTTCGTCATTTCGACATACCTACCTTCTTCTTAGCATGTCTTTGATGTAGTCATTGGAAAATATAGATGGGAAAGAAGTTAGTTTTTGTTTGGCCCAGTACTCGGCATTGGTAACACTATTGGGTGACGCATACATTAGGTCCTCACGTATACAGGTGACAGGGCAAGGTGAAAGCTGGGCTATGGTCTGTGGAGAGACGAGACCAGGCAAGACATGCGGTCAGGTCCATAAACTCACGCAATATATTGAGGATGGGTTGGAAACAAGGAAAGTGTCGGCCGGTTCGTTTGTAGACTCGTAGGCGGCGAAACCGTTTACAATCACGTTTGTTGTGAAAGGTTACCTACCAACTTAAAAGATGATTAAAAATTTACTTGAATTCTCCGGAAACTCCTCAGTAACTGACGATTTCAAGCTTCTTGAAGCTAAAATAGGTGGTGAGCCCAAAACGACGAACGGTATTTTGGGTTCACCACCTATTGACTGTGTACTGCTGTTTAACGTATACACTAATAATCAACCGGTTACCCTCAACACAACCCGCTTTTTGTGGACATACCCTACACGTCCAAAACTAAACTCGGTTTAGTATCGCTTAAATTTACTATGCCTAGCCTAAAATTGAAGTGTCTGTTTGTATTGTAGTGTCAAAATAACAGCTGTATAATAAATGCATATGGAAGTAGGTATATACAGTACTTTTAACAAAAAACATGCGGGGCAGTCTTTGGGGACTGCCGATAAAAGTGAAAACAGTATAGGTACATATACTTAGCTCATGGAAAGCCTTCGGTGACAATGACGCGAGTTCCGTGATTTTTGTTCAGCTAAAAAGTGCTCAACGCGCCTAATGAAGTTTTCACTTAAAAAAAACAATTTTTAAACTCTTTGTCTGTACTCTGTGCCCGTTTGTTCCGGCTAATCTCCGAAACGGCTGGTCCGATTTTGATGGGACTTTAACTGGCAAATAGCTGATGGTACTTTTATTATGATGTACTTTTATTTTAGAAAAAGCCACGCGGGCGAAGCCGCAAGCAGCGGCTAGTCCTAAATAAAAATCTTAATACATTTGTATGTGTGATTCGTGCCATAAGTAGAGTTTAACGGATGTCTTTGTTTTATAACGTGATTTACATTTAATTATTAGAATGTGGCGTTTTTTACGCTGCCGTATTAAATCATATAAATAAAGTTGAAAGTTAGAAGGTTGTGACGTGTATCGATTGTAATGTGGTGCCGTCGTCGCCACCATAATGCGAGCCAGCGCGAACAACGTGATGCCTATGGCGTCCTACGGCGAGGAGAGAGGCACGCACGCCTGGAGCCCTTCGGCGACTAACTGGCGAGCCTACCCTTACAATTTACTTACATTAATATCAATTTTATTTTTTATCGCATTAACGAAAATGCCGTAGCTTTATAGACGTTATAGATGGTAAGATAACAAGCTCGTTTCTCTTAACGCTCGGTTAAACTGACAATAATGAGATCAGTCATCGAGTTGATTAGCCTTCCATGTACTACATTCAGCAACTTGCTCGTGTTCAAAAATGAGTACCTAACCGCACTTAACACTTCAATACCGAGGGTATTGATGTGTTGACCGAATATCCCAAGGAGCTATTAGCTGCTAGCTGTCCCAATAGTCAATATCTATGACCATTATTACAAATAAGCAAAAAATATCTGTAAAGTGAACCAAAGTAAATGTGGGGCGGTAGTGTTCCTGCAAACAGACTGGTGTTGGGTAGGTATGTAGAGCATTTTTTGTTGCAATTGTTATTTACGGATAGTATTGGTGTAATAATGACATTGTTATTTATTTCTTAAAGATTTTTTTATGGTTGTTGTTATGTTGTAATTTGAAATAACAGATTTTGATATTACCAGATTATCTAAATTCTATACATAATAATAATTTTATTGTGATTGTTGTTAATGTTTTGGAATATTTATACATAAAGCTTTTGAAATTACACATTACGACCTATATTCTTGATTGTATGATTTGCGTGAAATTTATATTTAATTCATTTTTTTTTATTTTTGTCTGATCTGTAACTACCTATTCAGTTCGACTATGGCTAATAATAATCGTAATAGCTGTATCTATATTATTAATTCAAACCTAATATTTTGCATGCCGTAAGGTAAAATGTACCGGGACACTTAATAAATATTCCAACTTATGTATACTTACCTACATTATCAGCAAATAAATGATTTATTTCTTTAATGTGAAGCGTGTTGTGTCAATGTTATCTTTCAAATAATGAAACGCCTAGTCGGATAAATTAAACGCTACTTTGTTAAGGTCGCCTAATTTAAAAACCAACTATAGCGGAAGCGAATTTGGCTGTCGGTTTTGTTTAACAAACCCGCCCGTCCCGCCTCGATTCAGGGAGACTCATGGGATTGTCCACAAAGCATCGTAATCGAGAATGTTGCAGTATGGTCTGACAGAGACTGCAGGACTATCGCAGTTAACTATGTCCTGGGTAACTGGGTTGTCTATTATATAACATTGCTTCAACTTGGTATGGAATTGATTATAGCTAGACATAAATCCCAAGATAATTACATATTATGTCAGCGAACTCGATATTACTTATAACAGTGATACAAAAAAAAATAATGAAGATTTAAATAAAAAACTTTATATCCGAGGTCTTGGAATGACACTATCGCAATGTGTTGGTTTGTAGAAAATGTAGATAACTAAAATTATCCAATAACGTTTTTCCTATTAAGCGTGTGGTATGAACGTTCAAAAACGAAATTGGCCGCTAATTTTAATTGTTGTTGCCATAAAACCTTAAAACCAGCGACGCACAAATGTAATCTTATTATTAAATCAAACACATCACATTAAGGATGTTATCTTGTCAATATCAAAGTCCCTAACAGTGAGGCCAATAGTGTAGACATAAATATGTAACGACAGGTGGTAAAGTGGTCATGCTGCGCAGCGCACGCCCAGTGCACCAGTCGCGAACATTGTAACTTTACCCGTACATTACACGAAAATGAACTGTATTCTACATCACATAGAGCTTTTAATTACACTGACCCGTACAAATAACTTATGACCTAAATCATCTTACATGAATAGCAGCGCAAGCCTGAAGACGGGAGAATTCGAATTTATTGACCATTAATTCAAAATATTATTTTCACAATATAAGTACTCATTTATTAATTTTGAAATATTAGGTTCCGATTAATTTATATGTGTCGTTAAGATATTTATTATGTATGTAAATATCGTCTTTATTTATAATCCTAATCTTTTGTTTTCAGACGTTAAGTACGTTGATGTACTTACATCGTTTAATAAATTGCTCGTCATGAATGAACAAGCTTGAGTTTAAAACTAAAAATTTGTTAATGAAATCTTGACTATAATGGTGACTCATTGAAATATTATGTTTGTTCGCAGGGGGTGGATGAGGAAGACAGAGTTTCTGTAAGTAAGAATGAGGTGGACATCAAGAATTTAACAGAGAACAATGAATAAATAAATTATTTAATTGCAGTTAGATCAGAAAAGTGAGACTGATCCGTTGGACTCGAAGCAAAAGCAATGGATTTTATGTGCTGCAAGAGGTGACTACCATGCTTTGGCAAAGATGTGCAAAGATAACGCCAAACTTGTCAAGACTAAGGTAAGTTTCGTGACATACCTACTATATAAATGAGTTAAGGGAACACTTTAAGGGTGCGTGCACAAAAAAATAGTTTTTCGTCAATTTCTTATCTAATTGTGAGAAAGCTTGAAATAATTGAAACATTAGGTAAGTCTGTGTTACTATAAAAGTATAGTTTTCGTGGTGATAAACCATTCGTGTCAGTCTCAGCACCTGTTTATAGTTTCATCACTGTTGCGCTCTCGAAAATTATATTTAAAGCTTATTTTGCCTTTGTTTTACTTAATAAAGATATTGTATATTGTTTAAAAAAAAAAATGGTTTTGTCACAAGGACAGCTGAAGCCCAGTGTGTGATTTTTAAATTTATTGTTATGGTTTGTTAAAAAATAGGAATAAAAAACATAACCGACTGGGTTTAAAAAAAAATATAGGTCTTTTCTATATAATTTTCTGAGACTATTCGTAACATTTTGATAAGTAGTTCTTTTTGCTACCTTTTTGAGTTAAACATGTCTGCGTACATGAAATATTTTTAACAACTAACTTTATGTTATTGAAGAAAAATGTTCCTAATCTCAACACGATATCGTCAATTTTGTGTGAAGAAGCAACGGAAATTATTTTTTACAATATTATAAATCAATATTATTTAATAAAAAATTGCTAACATTTGGAGATAAAGGAGTAATTTTTCTGTGGCAATTATTAGTTATATTTGGTTTAGTTAAAATTTGCCGCAAAATGTACCGAAAAACTGATAATTTTTGTTAGATTTGCGAATGCGTCCTTAGTAGTATTGTAAGTACAAGTACATGTATGTCCTTGCATATTATACATCAAAGTCCCCCGCCGCGTCTATCTGTCTGTCTGAACGCGATAAACTCAAAAACTACGGAACGGATTTTCAAACGGTTTTCACCAATGGACGGAGTGATTCATGAGGAAGGTTTAGGTGTATAATTAATTGTGGTTTTGTGTAAATTGGCTGAAACATGATGATTATTGTTGAAGATGTCGGAAAAAATCATGCCGACTTCCCAGTAGGTTTACACGTGAGCCGCGTAAACCGTAAAAACTTCAACAAAAAAGTCGCGTAGTAGGTATGTCTATCTTCTAAGGATGACCCACAGTAACCATTTTTATCATTCAGAATTTGGTAAGAATTTCATTGTTATTTCTGAAGCTATTTTAACCGGTATTATATTACCTTATCCTTATTTATCCAATAAAATATGTAATTTAAATTGGGAATTTAATTTAGATTAAAATATGCCATCATATTATATAAATGGATACTTTAAAAGTTATCAAAGATTAAAAATTACGCGTAACAATATAATTATGGTTGACGGTGGCGCGGGGGTCCTTTTCCTCTGCTATTACTACGACAGAAAAAAACAGCTGAACGGATTTGGGTGAAATTTGGGACACAGATAGTTAATAAACTGGATTAACACGTAGGATAAATGAATCCCGGTAGTACATTTCCGCTGGATAATTTCCGACCTCCACACGGGTGAAGCCGCGGGCAAAAGTTAGTAATAAATAAACTGACCATGTCCAAGAAATAGTTGTAGAACTGCACAGTTACACAAAAGAGAAAAAGTAAAACAGGAGGAATAACAAACGGAGTTGAAGATTTACATAGAGTAGACACAGCAAGAAGAAACTTGGGAATACATCGATCATCATCCACAGCCTGACTTCACGCACTGCTGCACATAGGCTTCTATTTTCTTGTGCCAATCCTATACTTCGATAAGTACTGTTTCACTTTCTAGTGCATAAAATATTCTTCACTTGCGAATTCGCCATACAATACCGAATTCGCCATACAATACCCAGAAGAATTTCCATGAAAAAATGTGGTAAACGGTAACGGATGTAGTTGTCCCGTATCCTTGAGTTTTTCGGCGTTAGTTAGCGCCAAGTGAGAGCACATGTCCAAAAGGTGTGCTTCTAATTGGGTCTCGGGGTGCACGGCCGGCGCCGGCCCGCGCCCCCCCGCCGCATGCTATCTTGACATATCTCCGGACGTAGTCCCTTGTTTTATTTTATGAGCCATCTCTCAGACCCCGACTTTTTTCTATACAACTATTGTGTTTCTGCTGTTTCAACTCTCGCACTTGATATATAGACGTCAATATAAACTAGAGAGATCGCTAATTCTGAAAAGCATTCCATTAATTTATGTGATAACGATTACGGAGTAACAACTACTCCTATTTGTTAAGCAAATTCTCGGAGAATATCTTAGCACTTCTGAGCCGAATACTATAAGTCGCAATTATCCCCAATGACTGACGAAGTGAATCATTCAAGTCGACAAATTGTATCTTGGAATCGTGGTCGACGTAAATTATTTTTATTGGTCTTCCTAAAAAATAATGATTAATTCATCTGATTTATATATTCAAAGGATTTGAGTAAATGAACGCTAGGCTCATATTTGAAAGACCACTGTCATGGGATTGATTACCGAGTAAGTACATTACTTTTATTGAATACGCAGTAAAAAGGTAATGATAGCCTTCTCTTTTATTGATTCGTTGTAAATCAAAGGTCGACACAATTGGATTTAAATTTTATTGGTATCCTTTCTTGGGTATGTGAATAGTAAAAAAACCGAATTAAGGAATTAACAAAGATTTTTTTGTCGTCACTGAGTGTGTTTCCATAATTTGTCGTTGCGGCCTACTCTTTTTTGTTTCTGAATTTGTTTCCAATTAATCCTTCCACTTCGTATTACCCTAACACGTGCTTTAGAATGTAGAACGGCAGTTATTCTCATTTTCTTCTATCCACTTCCCGAGCTAATAAAGCAACAGTAAATATTGTCAGACAATATGTAACACGTGTTTGCTACTGGTGCCTTGCTGGTTGACATTTGTCGTCTTTCCTCTAAAAAACACTTTGATGCTTATTTTCGTATTTGCCTGACTTGCTGATGGAATTATAGATTTGTGGAAATTTCTCGGTGTGGGTTCTTGTGATATTTTTTATTGTAGGCCTCGCTTGTTTCTCTTTGAAATGAGAAATTTAAATATGTCATCGTCGCTTCCTATCTAAAAGAACTCGTCTTTAATATTTATATTTTAATGCTTCATGATGATTAGTTGAGATATATTAGCTGATTTTATAAGCTTTTTTAACACTTCATGACATTCCCGTTAATACTGTGTTAATGTTGAATTCATTTTATATGTGTAAGAAATATTAGACCAGCCATCGAAAAGATTTTTGAGTCTTTGATTATTGTATGATAAATTGTCTGATTTTATCATAAAATTGTTGCAATACCAGGCGCCACGCCACAATCGAAGACGAAAGATTCCTCTTTCCTAAAAGTCATCCGCTTTTTTTTAAATCACTGATTAGTTTACAAAAGGTTGCGAGCAACAAAAGTCCTTCTCGTATTACAAACTAAGATAACAATGTTTAAGATAAGGGTTTGTTTCGTCGCTGTCAAAGTGCCAGGTTTAAATGAAGTTTAAAATATTATGCGAGAATTTGTTCTGTCTGACAGTACACATTGAGTGTCAGGAACAGATATTAAATAATAATGGTGGTAATGATTCTTTGTTTGTGATTGATTTGTGAAATAGAAGAATGGAGGGAGGCATCTGCCCAGCAGTGGGGCAGTACAGGCTATTATAACAGTAGATGTAATGCTCATGAACTGTGCAAGGATTAAATACTATAATAGGTGCGTGTCCGGATTTAATAATAGGTCAAGCACCTATGGGGTCTGCCATCGCTAACTTCTCTTGTTCAGGAGCCTTAGGGGATGAGTTATCAAAGAAAGAAAGAAAGACCTTTTTTAAAACCCACAAAAAACGATGATACAACTAATTTACTTTATTACTTAAAAAATGACACATACAAACTTTCATCCCGTAATTAACTCCTTCAGGGCGAGAATTTTTTAAATCCTGCCTTATATGGTCACATTCGCTATATAAGAAACTTTTGTGCAACATTTCACGCTTCTAGACCCAGTGGTATAGGCTGTGCGTTGTTTGACAGTGAATGAGTGAATTTACGGTTTTATTTCAATTAGAAGATAGACAGAAAGTTCTGTTTTAAATGTTTAGTTTGTTGAAATTCGACTAATTTTCGAATTTAAATCGTTTTATTTTATTTGTGTACTTCCACTTCTTCTTTCTAAGAATGAAAAATAAGGAAGAAAATACCGTGTCTTAAGAATCAAAGCAGCTACGTAATTAGGTCCCTTTTTACGTACTGGGAGCATCCAAGTACGTAATTAGCTAATCTGTATTTATTGAAGGCCTTGCAGCTTAACTGACTAGGTTAGGTATGATACAAAAATCGACGATATACAACGAAAGGAAAGTTTCCATAAATTCCAATAATTAATTATAATCTTATTTTAGCCTAGCTGGTGGAGGTGAGCTCCCAGAAAGCTATTTGGTAATATTTAATTGTTCACTAACGATCGTGTAATTGTGTTGATAAAGATTTGTTTAGTCAATAAAAAAGACCAAAGCCAGGTATTATTATTCTTGATTTACGAGTGTTCGATTCCAACGAGGGCGGAGTTGGTGATCCAAGTAATTAAATCCAAATCATTTCGATGTCGGTTGCCATACCAACAGTTATATTGATACGATCCAATAATGGTATTGTTAATTACATTTATATCGGGTAATTTAAGTAGAAATTTATATCGTCGTCTTTAATTTAAATGACTACTTACGGATTTTATTATGTTTGTTAAATCATCATTTAAGATGCTTCTACAATCAATTTAATAGTTTTGTGGTTTGGTATGTTCTAATTGGTGCCTTTAACTGGACTGCAATTACCTACAACCATTTTTTTGTGGCGCCTGCTCCCAGACCTTGAGTATTCTATTTCATTGTAAAAAATACTGCCAAACATTCGTCTAAGATTTCGGTTGCACGCGCTATTAACGCCAACTCGACGGTGGGAGTGTCGTTGCAGAAAGCAATTTAAGTCCTGATTTATTTCGGTGCAAGGCATCGGCTCTGCTGACATCTCTCAGTCTAATTAAGACAGTGGGTTTCTAAATGATTTATCTGTATTTAAATATATGAGTTGCACATTTAACATAGTGCTAATTAATTGAACTATAAAATTGTTTATTCATGCAGTCTCGTTAGATGTCTTTGTCCGCCATCCTGTGGTCATTCATTTTGTGTTTTTTTTTTTAATAAAGGTATCTAATAACATTTGCACACGCTAAACAAAGTGTTAAAATAAAATTAAAACCGTAGCAGCACATTGACGAAATCGATTCCGCGACGGGCTCGTTTGTTACGGCCGCTTGTTGCTTTGTGAAGTGAAGCACGACGGCAAGAACTTTAAAAGTTTATTGTTTTTTAGTCGTTTTCAATGGGTGTGCTAACTTCTTGAATGTGTCGGCCGGCGGCGCCAAGTTGGTGCAACCCGAGATTTGACGCCGCGCCTCATTTGACCCGTCCGTCGAACGCGCGCGCCATTGTTTAGCTATGCATGTTGAACATGACGCGCCGATAGTAACATTTCCTCTCTGTGTGTCATACAAGATAGATATCTTTCCCATTATTGTATAACGGTGTAATTAATATAAAATGCTACTTAACTGACTACGAACTAATGCGAAAATGTATTGATTCCATCATCCACATTTGCTCAAAATCGGTCTTTTAAGAATGTCAAGAAAACCAATTTTATGAAATAAGTCAATAATTATAAATACTTATAAAAATATTCATGTAGGCTCGCTCACCAGTATGGCCGGCGGCATGGCGCGGCGGGTTTCCTACGAATAGGACCTAGGCGTGTAGCATAAGGCACTTGCGCGGGAGTGCAAGTCACTCCTACAATAAGTGATTTCCAACACGGTGACGCAGCGATATTGTAATGGTTGTTTGTTTAGTGGTTCTACCTTACTCGTGTATCGGCCTAATCATATATGCCCATAGTTTTGTTTTTATATGGCTGTTTCATTATAGAGTTCATGGGCGTGTGATGTTGGGCGCAATCAAATTTGAAAGGAGACAGCTCAGCATTCGTGCTGCTTTAGTAATTTGGTTCTGGCGCCATAAGGTGTTGGCAGTGGACAATCCAACATTTTCTCATTCATCACTAGCCTTTGTCTCTTCATCATGCAATAGTAGGTAATACGTACTCCTAGTAGGTACCTATGTACTGATTAGGGATGCCTCGATACGTTTTTTGCCGATACGATACCGATACCGAAACTTATAAATATATCGGCGATACGATACATACGCTTAATGAATTCAAAAATGAAGGTAAAATAAATAAAACACAACTCAGGTTAATTTTTAAAATTATTAGTTAAAAAAAATATAGACAGGTGGAGATTAGTTATCTAATAGTATTAGTAATTAAAATTAACGTTGATTAGATTTTTGTTAAACAAACAAAGTACCTATCTTAAATTTAGCAAGAAAGGCAATTTTGCAAATCTGTTTTAATACGACCTGAGGTGGAAAATAGTCCTAGTAAACCTAGTAAGGGACACTTTTTTTCGTACATCGTTTGATTGCATAATCTTGCTAACCTGGACCAGTTTATCAGGACTATGCAATAAAACGATGTACTCGTACGTAAAAAAGTGTCCTTTACTAAATTTGAAATGGGACAGCCGATCTGTTATCGATTTAGATCGCCAGCCGGATCACGGACCATACTTATTTTTGAAAAAAAAAAAGGTTACTTATAACGGTGGCTGGTGCCAAAATGCACCTCAAATTGCTAAAAGTGTTTAACGCTAAACATAATTACTTAAGATAGGTACGTGATGAAATTAAAAAAATAAACTAGAAATTAAGTCTAAATATGAGAATGTGAGATTGTAAATTAATAAAAAAGTAAGTACAGTGTAATTTATATGTTTGTTGTAAACATTCTAACTTTAGAATCTGTTGAAGTCGTTTAGTTTCTTGAGGCTTAATGAATAGAAATATTGTTTAGTTACTCATTCTTTCTCATGATTTTACACTTATCTTACTGTATTAGGCCGTGTTCAGTACCTACCCCAAGTGTAAGTTTGCAAGAGAGTAAACGGTAACTATTTCGTTTGTGTTAAAATTTGACCGATAGATCATAATGCTAAGAGTATAAGGGTGAGAATAAAAATCTTAATGCAAACGCGCTAGTTACGTTTACTCTCTTGCAAACTTACACTTGGGGTAGGTACAGATAACCCGCGCCGACCACGCGCACCCCACGCACACGCGTTGGGCCCGCCTTGTACCCGCGTTGGCCACGGGCATAACCCGCGCACGCCACGCGCCCGCCTCGCACCCGCTTACACTACTTATTATTTAATCAAAAATCATCACAGTCAATACGGCACTAGCTGAGGCGAGTACAAGGCGAGTGCGTGAGCGTGGTGAGCGCGGGGCGGGAGCGTGGCGTGTGCGGGTCGACTTCGATAAATGCAATTTGAGATGTATTGATGTGTCATACTCATAAGACTCAAATTATATACAACAAATTTCAAAGCGAACGCGGCGGGCGCGTGGCTGGCGCGAAGCGGGCGTGTGCCGTGTGAATTCCGCCTTAGTCAACCTACACCAGACCCAGGGCTGGATTTAGAGGTCCAGAGGCCTCGGGGCAACAAAGGAGCGGAGGCCCCAAATTATTTTCCAAATAAAACGAAAATTTTTTTTCAGTCGAGTTTTTCAATAAATTATTTATTGTGAAACCAAGTAGATTCTCTTAGTATTTAACAAACACATATAAATATAATCGGAAACAAGAATTATCTGAAATTAAAGTACCACCCCACTCAGCCACTGAGCCATTGGGGTACTCCCTCAAGATGGGTAGTAAATTGCAAGTGCTTATCAGGGCCATTTGAGATTTTGATATGTCACTGATTGCCGGATTGGAGTGAACAAAATAAATATAGATCAATGATTTCTGTTAATATTTATGATTAATATAATCAAATAATCATGTATGTACAAAGTACTGTAGGTAAAGGTAAAAGAGCAAAAAAAAAATCAAAAGAAAAGATTTATTAGTGTTTACTAGTTCGAATTAGAAAGATTTTTTTTTCCGAAGTCTCTATTGTGGGGGCCCCCCGTTTGTGGAGGCCCCGGGGCTGTCGCCCCGGTTGCCCTCCCCTAAATCCGGCCCTGACCAGACCTGTGGTTGACCTACCCTGGTTCTGGGGTAGGTTGACCAATATATCTTGTTCTGCGGTAACTATGATAAATATGATCATCATCATCTGGCTGCCTTTTCCCAACTATGTTGGGGTCGGCTTCCGGTCTAACCGGATGCAGCTGATTACCAGTATTTTACATGGAGCGACTTCCTATCTGACCTCCACAAGCCAGTTACTGGGTAACAAATTCCCCTTGGTAAGACTGGTTGTCAGACTTTCGGGCTTCTGACGACCTGTAACAACTGTCAAAGATCTACAAATAACAGCCGGGACCAACGGCTTAACGTGCTTTCCGAGACACGGAGGGGTCTTGGTATGTAAAGATGGTCACCGAACCGCTGCAAGCGTAGCTTAACCTGATCGATCGAGGCGTGGGGCTGTTATTACTTAGTAAATAAAAATAGCCTTTATTTTCTCTGACCTCTGTACATACACAAATTCTTATAAACTAATCAGCTACCAGGTCAGGCTGTCTTGCGACATAGGCCGCCTCTATCTCCTTCCACTTATTCCTATCCAGAGCTGTTCTTCGCCAATCTTTTAGCAGATCATCCTCCCACCTTTTCATCTGCCTTCCTCTACGTCTTTTTCCATTCCTTGGGTACCATTCTGTGACTTTTTTGGGACCAAAACAAATTATGATATAGGTAAATGTTTATTATTTTATTAGGCTAATAAGTAAATTTACAATGAAATGAGTACCTACTTAGTATTTTTTTTATATATAATATATATATTTTTTATAATTTTGAAAATACATACTTTTGAAATGTACATTTACTAATTACAAATACACAGCTAATTATTTACACTAAGAAGATACTCTAACTTAGAAAAAAAAATTAAACATGAAAAAAAGGCACTTTGTATTTTTTTAATAATAAAAACAAAAAGGAAATATAGACAAATAAGTAAGCATAAAGCTATGATTTTCCGTATCTATATCCAAGCTTGGATGGTTGTAGCTAGGTATACCTATATTTCACGTCGTGTTCTCCAAACGGGGCTCGGTTTGTTATTGCAAAACACGAAAGCATGCTAATTGAAATTCAGCATGAAAGGGATAATGAGGGTGGCGAGGAACCTTCGCCCCTCATCGCTCCCGCCATACGTCACTCTTGAGCGCAATGTTAAGATGTGATCTTCAGAATCACTTCACAAATGTAATCGACTAAACTTGGAAGTAAACCCAATTTGTTACTGGATACCAAAGGGTTTATTTTGTTATTTATCAACGTTGCTTTAAAGTTAAGAGATGTTTGTTCGTTAAAAATTGTATGGTCATTAATCGTTTCTTAATTTTAGGTAACGTTTATAAATAAACCCCTACATATCCACTTGCTGGCTTTGACTAACTCAGCATTCAATAAGAGAATTTGTACAATATCAATTAATTTGTCGAAAATTCTCAGACGCGGTACCGTAATTTGTCATCAAATAACCATTAACATTTTTATGTATAATCATACAATAACGTCTGTGATTTTTTTCCAAATCATTTCTAACCGGCCAAGTGCCTTTCGAACCACGCAAAGTGAAGGGTTCCGTAGTTTGGATGAACATTTATAAAAGCTGGTTTATAAAGGCTGAAATAAACCCCTACATATCCACTTGCTGGCTTTGACTAACTCAGCATTCAATAAGAGAATTTGTACAATATCAATTAATTTGTTGAAAATTCTCAGACGCGGTACCGTAATTTGTCATCAAATAACCATTAACATTTTTATGTATAATCATACAATAACGTCTGTGATTTTTTTCCAAATCATTTCTAACCGGCCAAGTGCCTTTCGAACCACGCAAAGTGAAGGGTTCCGTAGTTTGGATGAACATTTATAAAAGCTGGTTTATAAAGGCTGGCAGATTGGTTATAATTATCGACGGCAAAAATAAAAGTTTGTATTTTTATTTCTCGAAATAACTATGAAAAACAATGTTATTTCTGCGGTCGTAGCCAAAAATATCCCATACCTAAAAACTATTGACTAAATTAAATAGCAGTCACTTAGAAACATCATAATCTTTTTAAGTATGGGATCCAACAATAAATACATGCTTAATATGTGTTACATGTATTTGCAGCGCCACCTCTATGTTTAACGTAATTTCACAGCACCGTTGTTTAGTGGTGCACAGAATACCTCATTTTTTTAAATTTTCGTCGTTATAATGCAAGTAAGTAGTCCCGTAGTAAAATGGCTTTTGGATAAACACATTATAAGGGTTCCTTTTTGCTATTTGGCTACGGAACCCTAAGAAGGCCCTGTATAAGTCAATGTTTAGATTTCGAGTCTTGAAGAAAAACCACGAAAACAAATGCTAGTAAATTATGAACAGTCCAGCTTAAAAATCCTAATTTATCAAAGATTCTGCAAGATTTTCATTAAAATAAGACAACCGAGTTCCATAATAGTGTGGTCATATGTAGTCAAGTTAAATTGTGTTAACACTGCGGAGTGGTTCATGTAAGCTTGTACTTCAGTATTCTGTGGTTCGTGTGACAAATGGCGCTACTTTATACACGTTGAAAATTTCTCGTGCTTGTGAATTTCCTCACGATGCTTTTCTTAATAAAGCCCACAGCTTTAATTAATTTGCAAGATTTTTTGTTGTTTTTAGGGTTCCGTACCTCCAGAGGAAAAAACGGAACCCTTATAGGACCACTACGTTGTCCGTCTGTCGGTCAGTCTGTCAAGACCATTTTTCTCAGGAACGCGTGTATGTATCAAGTTGAAATTAATATCAAATACGTAGGTTCACGGTCCCTTGGAGCTCTAAAAGAATCGAGCTTTAAGTCAACGAAATAAAAAATACGGCGATTTATTCGACATTATTGCGAGATATTTCGATACTCGCAAATAAATCAAAACCTATAGGGTACTTCCCGTTGACCTAAAATCATGAAATTTGGCAAGAAGCAAGATCTTACAGCACAAATATAGGAAAAAGCTCTGCTCATTGTGCGTCGTCCGACATGCACTTGGCCGTTTTTTTGTTCTTAGTATTATAAATAATTGCATAGCAATTAGATTTTCAAAATCAATTATATAAATAATAATATATAATGTACAGTGATTTTGAAAATTTGAATGTGGTCATCGACTTTTGATGCTGACTGTACTATGTACTTACTATAAAGCTACCAGTTTCTGGGTACATCTTTCATTGACTTGAATGTGCCCTGTTGGCTGAGAGTATGTCACGCTCACTGTAATGTCTCGTTGACGGTGGCGGGTGTGTTGGATCATTTAGCTCCCGTCAATATGGTTGAGCGAATGGTGCAAATCCATGCGTCATGTTCGTGAACGGGGCCATCAGTAGGGACTGGTTATATTCTCTTTGCGGCCATGGCTTATTTTAATTTTGTTCATTATTGAATTGTTATTTTTAATCTTTTTATTACGGACGCTTTAGACGTTTTGCATCGTTCTCACATGTATAATTTCAACACGAATGTAACCAATATTTTGTAACTTTATGTTAATTTAATAGAGTGTCCGTGGAGTTTCTTGCCCGTTCTTCTCCATAGGTACCTACTAAGCTTTGGAATGGGCTTCATTATTATGTATGACTGACCGACCCCTTGACAATTGAAAAGTGCCTGTAATTGGTTTATTTGAAATAAATGGTTTGAGTTTAGTATGTGTAAACTTAGGAACCTCCATATTTAATCTGAATATTTTTGTATTGACAATATTTTAGCGTCTAATTTTAATTTGCCAAACTATTGGCCCAACATGTGGGAGATGGGTGCGCAATTTACGAAACCCGGCTGGGGATGCGAGGGAGAGACCTCGCACTTTACCGTGGCACATTAATTAACCGAGCTGAATCTACATACGGCGCCACAACCACGTAGAGAGCCCACTGGTGGCAAGAGAGTAGATTTACGACGCGTTCGACCACCATCTATCGGATAAACTAATTGCAGCGCAGAGCTATTGTTTCTAAACACTGGGCAGAAATAGAGCCTGCCGAATGTCCGGTTGGGATCGCAGCTTGTATGCGATCGAGAACAATTATTCGATTGTCCGGCTGTTTGAATACGCTACGATCTTTGTTCGTAGAAATTCTGTGAAAGAGGAGGTGCCGTTATAAATCTCTATTACGCCTGTTTAATAAAACATTTTTTGTTTTTAAACGATATGAATGAATAAATTGGATTATCCAGTTTAATGTCAATTAGTCGACTGCATTCTACCTTAACTACAAACTTAAATGCCATATTTTGAACAAAAAATGTCGACAAGAGAGAGCAGCCATGTCCAAAAGCTAGCAAGGTAATGTGATTATCTCAAATTCACAACAGCTGTGTGAAAATTTACTCTGGTTCGTATATTTTTTAAGTTATTGGCAAGTTGTGCCGCTTGAATTCGCATTTTTGCACGATTTAATCCCAAATTCACAAATAGCTGCTGATAACCCTAGGTGGGGCATGTCGGCGGCGAGTGCCCTCGGCATACAAGCCGCGCGCCCGCAGCGGCGCTTTCGGCGATCCGCGAACAACCGCCTCTACCGCACCCCAAATATTTTATTGTACTTAGATATCATTTTAAGGCTTTGAAGTGGGTAAATACAGCTTCAAATATTTTATTGTACTTAGATATCATTTTAAGGCTTTGAAGTGGGTAAATGTAACTGTTAAACAGTCTATATTCTCATGTTATCTTTATAGATAGTAAATTTATTACATTTTCTATTATTATAATATTTGTTTTAAAATTTCTTTTTTGCTCTCAACTTTCCGGCACACTAAGTACAGCCCTGCCAAAATGCCTATTATTTTGTCTTCATTCCAAAAACTAATTAATTTTTGTCATTCATCACATCACATTTATAATTTTACCCCAACAGTTGCTCTCACGTTTTGTTAATATATTTTACAATAATGATCTACCTTCCAGAGCCGCTTGTGTTAAAACCGAAGAGTGTATAATCGGCTAATCCTTTAAAAGTGGTGCGGGCGTCAACTTGTCTCGATTCACTTTCATCTCGATCTATACACACCAAGCAAAGCTATCTTACGACAAAAATAATTATAACCAAGAAGCGGTAGGCGAAGCTCGAAGTACTCCGCTAAGCCACTACAATTCGTTTGCGGCGGCAATGAGCGGCTTGTAAATCAAAGGGATTCTACATAATTAAGCTCATAATTAATGTAAGGACTCCGTTATTTATAGGCGTAGTCATTCTTAAAATTGCTCCCGTTTTGATAAGACTGTCCTAAGAGGATGTGATTAACACATGTAACATGTTAATGGGTGTAGATAATGGTCCCTAGTTGGGTTTTCAAATGTTTTAAATATATTTGTCAATGCTCTCTGAGAGCATGCCGGTTTCGTATTGTGATTTTAGTTATAATTTAATTAAACAGTCAAAAAACGTTTATGGCTTATGAAGTTATGATACAAAACAGATATAAAAATGATTACTTGTAATAAATTATGTTTCCTTAATATTGTCATCCATTATAAAAATATCACAGAGAGACAGGAAATATAAAATTAATAAAAGTACAAAAAGTCGCGGCGTGATTTACAGCCGGCGCGTCTTAATATTTTTTAGTAAATGCATTAATGAATAGTTGAAAGCTGTTCTTCATCTACTCGTAAACCCCTACCGGTGAACGAGTGTCTTCTAAATTGCACCCGCCACTGCAGCGGGCTCGACCCGCACCCTATTAATTTGTTTATACTTATTAGAGATGTTCACTTGCGCAGTCAATCACGATTGTCGTCAAGCGACCGATACACGATTTGTTTTCGAAAGATCTTAACCGTGTTTTGGTTATTTCTGTACAATTGAAGCTTTTAAATTTAGTGTCACCGCAACTCTCCGGAGACACTCTAAACATTTGTCTCGGGATATTTATCGCTGAGGCTCGTCGACTATATCATCCAGCCGGCATTGTGGCAATCGATCAGAAGCCGCGCGGGGCTGGTTAAATTGATTATTTATTCAGGCTTAGTTAAATCTTTGAACAGTCGCGTTATTTGTAGACTAAACAGGCAGGAAGTGGTTAAATGCTTATTTGAAATGTGTGGCGCGCCTCGACGTCTCATTTGTCATGGCGGCAAATTTTTAATATATTACTATGTGAAATGTGATGAATATTTACAAACTCTACGTGATAAATGCTGTGGTTTGGACACCGGGTAAAAGTGCGGGCAATGGGTCGCGTGAAGCAATGATAAATCAAGGGGTTTTAGATTGCGTCTACACACATCAAAAAAAGTTTGCGATCAGTTTGAAAAAATCTAAATCTTTTTTGTTACGGTAGACTATAATTTAATTTCTTCTTATGTTTAGATTATTTACTTCTTTTTCATTCATCATTAATTCATTTCAGCCGAAAGACTCCAGTGGGACATAGGCCTCCTTAAAGGGGGGGTTTGTCATAATCGCCACGCTTGCATCACATTCCATACATCCATTCCAAAGCATTCTTTACTTAAAAATATACCTAGAATTAAAATACAAAACAAAAAAACTCAATTGGTTTTCCATATAAAAATAAATTCAATCCAAACAAAGATCATTTATATGTTCCCATCAATGAGGAAGCCGTACAGTCAACTTGTGTAATTGTCCTTTTATCCTCAAAACGAGGAACTTAAAATACCTTGGGGAAATAATAGACGACACAATCTCTTTTAGAAATCATATTGAAAGTCTAGTTAAAAGAGTGCGCAAACTAATATATGTTTTTAAAAAATTACGCTCATTTGCAGGTTCAAAATTAATCACACAAGTTTATTTGGCCCTATGTCAGTCTATAATTCAATACTGTATCACTTCTTGGGGTGGCGCACCAAAAACTAATTTACTTCCTCTTGAAAGAGCTCAGCGAGCAATTTTAAAGGCAGCAAACTTCCATCCCTTCTTCTTTCCTGATCTACTATATAAATCCTGCAACGTATTAACGGTTCGCCAGCTTTTCATTATGCACTTAGTATTAAAACAGCACACCATGCTTACCTACAATGCTGACAATACTAACAAGAGACGGAATGATATAGTATGCATATCTAATGCAACCTCAAAACATGTCTTTGTAGAAAGATTGTTTTACATTCTTAGGCCCATTTCTGTACAATAAATTAAATAGAAAACTTAGTAGGTATCTATAAACTAAATTACTTTAGCTGTAAAAAATTGTACTCAAATATTTACTCACTATAGATTATGCACACTCAGAAGATCTACTTGTGCTATTTTTATTATTTACTTTTGTTTACGTAAGTTTTAATTTAGTCCTTACTTTATAGTCATTGTTAATTTATTACAATATGTATATAAGCACTTTTAGCCTGAAGAACCGGTTCAATCTAGTTCAAGCAAATAAGCAACTGTGTTCTATTTTAATTAAGGTATTTGTTGTACATGTGACCCTTTTATAAATAAATGGTTATTATTATTATATTATTTATCATCATCATTTCAGCCAAAAGATGTCCACGGCTGGACATAGGCCTCCCCCAAAGGGCCATAATCGCCACGCTTGGCAGGCGGGTTGGCGATTGCAGTATGGTGCAAAATTGGATAGAGAACGCCGCTGCCCATTCTCTAGTAAGCACGCAGAATTGCTGTATCCTAATACTGTGTCGTGGCCACGTTGCAGAGGTACTCCGGCATGGCCTATTTAGCTGTCCGACCCCGCAGTGGTCGCCCAACTGACTGCTGCTCAGAAGCTCTATATCAGACTGCTGGCAGCCCGTGACCCAGCAAACAACGCCACTCAAATAATAGCAGAAGTGCGGGCTGCCTCTGGACTTGAAGTGAGCTTGAGTGAGTTTAGTCAGACTTTTACTGACTAAAACCCACCCGTGTTCCTTCCGTTGCCTGTGTGCCAGGGCCACGATATCCCTTTCGGACAAATTCGCATTGGTCCTAACGGACCTCGTCAGTTGGTGCTGACATCTCGTTGAGGCGCGCGTGGAACACAACGAGTCGTCGACCCGGGCCTGGTCCTTATCGGACGGCGAGCTACCCATCGCTCACAGTTTCCAAGCCCGCTCCTGCGGTGGCCGGAAGTTGGCTTGTGACTCCCGACGCCCGGGGCGTCTCCTGCGGCTACTAGGGGTGGGAGGGCGCGAACCTTGCCTCTCCCTCACGCGTTCCGCCTCCTCCTTCGCGAGCATTACTGCTTCACAGAAGGAGGTGACGGCCCCCCTTCAACTCTCGCTCCGAACCAGGGCCGGACGCGAGAGATCGCCGCCGCCAAACGCCTCCTTGAGGACACGCTGGTGTTCCACCCAAGACCACCACCGTATGCTCCACCGTGTCCTCCGGGCGATCCACACAGTGGTGACACCCTGGCATGTCCTCCCGCTTTATCCTGAACAGGAACCTCCCGAAACAACCATGTCCGGTAAGGACCTGGGTCAGGCGGAAGGTGAGGACGCCGTGGCGCCTCTCTAGCCCTTCTCAAAGAGGGGACTTATCGCCACAACTGTGGCGTGCCCATGCAATTTACTTACCTAATAAATCAATCATGATGAGTGTTAGTGTTCCACGGAAGTGCATTTTTAGGGTTTCGTAGCCAAATGGCAAAAATAGAACTCTTATGATTTCGTCCGTCCGAATATTACCCAGCCATTTTACTTGGAGACTATTGGCGTCATATCGATGGATGCCGATAGCAATTTCCCTCATTCATCCGCATGTGATGCGGAGGAATGAGGGAAATGTCACTAGGAAAGTTTTGAGTATGAATGTGGATGTCTATACGAGTAGGGGAAGACCAAATAAACGATGGATGGACTGTGTGACAGATTATATGGCAAAAAAGGTAGTGACTACCGACATGACAACTAATAGAGAAGTATGGAAGAAAAAGACATGTAGGGCCGACCCAAAATAAATTGGACTAGGGGCAGGTTATTGATGAAGATGATGATGATCGATGACATTTTCAAGGAAGCGTGTTGGGTATTGCTGTACCCAATAAAGTCTCACAATCAAATTTGAAGGACGAAAAATCAACTTTCAACGACGTAAAACCAACCGGCTAAAACCAATGGCGCACGTCAATTTTGGAGGCCCCTAACTGTTTTATTCCAATAGCGTAACTCAAGAATAGTAAGTCATTGCAATGTAACTCTCATTTATTTGCAATAAGGTATAAATTAGAATGAGCCCGAGAGTTTTTATAAAACTCACATTGATTTTGATCACTCAGCGCCCGCACACAAACGGCCATAGCGGTGCCTTGAGTACATTTTGCTGTCAAACTTTTGTGATAATGCTGACACTACTGCGGCTATTATAGGGTAAAAGACCCAGTTGTCAGCCTTTTAGCGAGAATTTTAACGTCGGCGGCTCGGGGGTATCCGTATCGACACGGTAGAAGGTTCCACAACAATAACACACGCGCGCTCAAAGAATTTGACGTGCGGAATTGGTTTTAGCCGGTTGGTTTTACGTCGTTAAAAGTTGGTTTGACGTCCTTCAAATTTAACCGTGAAATGCTATTGGAATAAACCGGGAGTGGCCTCGACTTTTTGGTTTATGCCTTTTTGATAAATCATAATGACCATGAATTGCTAATACCTTATTACAATGAGATAAAAGTCACAATGTTAAAACTTACTTGACACTGAGAGTCTACATTTATTTCAGCCGATTCCGTGGTTTTGCGTGAAACCAAAGTTTTATATCGTGATTGTTTCGCTCACGTAAATTGCTTGTGGTTTTACGTATTTAAAAGTTGGTTTTACGACAATCAAAGTACATAACAAACAAATATATTTCTAATATTTTATTTTTATTTTCGGTTACAACCGCGAAAATAATTTTGTTTAACACCTTTTCTTTGATAAACATATTTTTAATGTCGATGAAATCAATATCTTGTATGTGAAAATATTCATTCCGACTACGTAACCCTTCACTGCGCGTGGACTGACACGTACTTGGCCGGTTTTTTATTTTCAAAATCTTGAGTTTGTATCTTATCTGATTGCTAAAGGTTTAATAAACAATAAAAAAAACACGCCAACCAGACTGACGAATCCTTTTGAACTATTATACTAAGGGATCTCCTTACACACAAAACGTTACCACCGCCCAACTCACCGTAGATATTTCCAAAACCCAACCGACGTGTCCCTTTTATTATATTACCTATTTGAAGGTACTCCCGTATAAAACAACGCGAGAGGGCCACAGCCGCATGACCTCCCGGGGCAAACGGGGATAAGTACACGCCGCACTCGGGTGGAAATATAAAACATGTTCATTATTTTAAGGCTAATTGGGAGAGGCCGCTTGCAGCAAAGTAGGTGCGAGCCTGCCGCCGCCCGCCCACGGCAGTACCGAATTCGAGCGCTGTGTTACGGGCTCATTATGGTATAAACGCGAATATACGTATAGACACTGTTTCTGCATTAAGCTGAAATACTACAGCGCTTTGTAAGATATGTATAGGTAACCGTACGTTTGTCGCTTCATATGTCGTACTGAGTGGGGGCTCGACTTTAGAAACAGAAGTTTACTTTCTAAATTCTCTCGCGCTTTGTTATTTATTGTATTATCCACCTAAATTCAAACAAATCCTTATCTTCTTTATAAATCCTTTTATTATTACTTTCTTTTAAATACTTGTGAATAGAGTAGGTACCTACAACTTTAGAAAAAGGATTTATTCTCGTCTTTGATGATCTCCCCGCCCGAGGCGTATACTTTATTGTAAAACTTTTATATTTTGTTGCAGATTGAGCGTTGTTTTACTGAAAAACTTCTCTTTATAGGATAAAATACAAAAGAAGTTCACTAAGTACAACCCTTGCGTTAAGATTACTCTTTTCCATGCAAAACTTTTAATTAATCAAAATTAAAAGGGACGATATTCTGTCTGCTTTCTATTTAGAGAAATGCCAAGTACTGCCTTTTAATTTTAGAAGAGAGATTGTTGCTTGATAAGTATGTTTAAAATAACGGAGAAAATACTGAAATGTCTCATGTAGGTACCATAATTACACTCTTCAAACCGAAATGAAGCAACACTGCTTACCAGTACACTGCAACCAAACCTAGCTACGTATAGGTTAGTGACAATTAAATCTCTGCTAGCATGTAACGCAGAATAAACTATGAAGACACCTACACCAAATTATCAAACCCCTTGGGGAAACGTTTCTGTCACATCCACTGAAATGAGATCTCATCCAATTTCGCATTTAATTGGCCAGCGGGAGGCGACTTAGGCGCGGGATGCGTTCGAACACCGCGGAACCAAAGACGAAGATAGTTAATCACTATTCGCATTTGTGATGAAGTGTGGCTCGATTGTAATTACTTCGTGTGTTGATTTAAGCTTTATCACGAGGTAACCGGAGGGATCCCCGGTCGGCCGGCCCCGCAACGGAATATTGAATTTATTCCTCCAGAGATACTTTATACAATTACTGGCGAAGGTGCCGCTGCGGGAACCTATTAAAATATTGAAGATAAGATCAAACTTTTAGTGCAGACGAGGTGGGCCGGCCGCCTTATAAACAAGAATCGGATCCCGGCTGCTTCCAGCGCACGCTTACTCTCTCGCTTATAGTTTTTGTGTTTACAATTGTTTCTAATTATGAATTGATCAAACATTCAATTCGATATTGTATGTTATTATCTTGAGATGTTTGGTTTTATTTGTAATTTGTTATTTAATTGGCTTCTGATTATGAAGTGGTCGAAGTAGGTATCCTACTTTTATTTTTGAATGGCGTTTTTATAGCCATTGGTATGATAGACGTAATAAAAGAAAGCTTGGTGTTTATACATATTATAAATAGTCGCTTATTGTGTCTGTCTGTGTTACCGCTTAACCTTCTAAAACTACAAAATGTATTTCGATGCGGTTTTTACCATCATTTAAACCATTTATTTCGGGGGGTTTATGTGTATCATCGACATTGCACAGTGGTAAGTACTAGCGACCTGCCCGTAATCACGTGTTTCGTGTGACGTCCTACAGACGGTACTCACCGCGACCATTCGCTTCACGAATTTGGTTTGCAATCATTCATTGCGCGAGCTTTCTTACGCGACGAACATTCATTAGTGGAACGAACAGTTCGGTGACTAAATGAATGCAACACACAAAAAAACCGGACAAGTGCGAGTAGCACTCGCGCCCTAAGGGTTCCATCTCAAAGCTGAACTCACGTACACACAGCTACACATCAAGCTATACATTTCCAGTTTACGCTGATCTCGCACTGTACGGAAATCCTATACAATGCAAGATCAGCTTAAACTGGAAATGTATAGCTTGATGTGTAGCCGTGTGTACGTGTACGGTGTAGCTGGCTGCCCGATTTTCCAATTCAGGATTGAACAAGAAACTTAACTTTGCAGTTGACATACATGTTCTTCCATACATTCCAACTGCAAGTGCAAGTTTTTACGCTTAATGTTGAGAGATTTACCATGTGATTTTAATAAAACCATAGACCTCCGTGAAAATGCCTGGCTCTGCTGGCTGGCTGTACTGTAAAAGGCGTTCAAATACGCCAAACTTAAATAAACAATTTAATATCCTTCCATATTTACATATTTTTTTTATAATATTTTGTAATTTTTTATTGAAATTCAAAATCCTAACCTCTTACATTTTGAAGTTTCATTCGATTCAAACACGATTCAAAATGGCGACGCGACGGCATGGATCGAGTATTTTTCCTCACATTGCTTTTGTGACGTTGTATTATGAAAATATACGTCAAATCGGCAAAATTTACATGCACTTGACATGCTATAATGTCTTTTAGTAAAACTGCTAGAAAGAATACCGTAGGGTTGGGAGTCATGTTTGAAATCTTAATTTGAATTAAACTTTAAGTTAATAAAAAAAAGTTGTTCAAGGTTTTATATATGATTTGATAATTTCAATTTTTTTTTTTTTGTATTAGTTTCCAGAGATTGGAATAGGTAGAGCTTATTTACCTAAACATCGAGGAAGGAAGTAACATACAGTGAATAATACCTCCTCTAACATCCGGGAATAATTATAATGAGGTTTAAATCCCGGGATTTATTTATTGCACCTTATTTATAGTTACAAATTATTGATTTTAAAAATCATAAATTATTTAGTAGTAGTATTATTTAGTATATAAAAAAACAATAGAAACCGCCACCGCAACCTGTTCCTGGGCACGAATAATCAAATATCTGTACAACAAAATGTAAAAAGTACATACTTAAAACAAAACCCTTGAATTTTTCACAATTTTACGTAACCCTAAAAAAAGTTATAATAATATTCTTTATTCTTCTGGACTTTTTGTTTTTACAAATTATTTATTTATTTAGCTTTAGTTCAGGCACATTACCCATAAATTGTTAGTACTTATTACTTAAACTATATTAGTATGTATAATTAATTAAGACACAAAAACATTAACAATCATATAATACAACACACACTGAAAAAAATGCGAGCTAACTAAGATACATTTTCTCTTAGTTGGCATTAAAATGTTTGGAATCACTATTTATTTATTTACTATAAACAAGATACC
The DNA here is from genome assembly GCA_948098905.1 of Tiliacea aurago. Taxonomy (NCBI): domain Eukaryota; kingdom Metazoa; phylum Arthropoda; class Insecta; order Lepidoptera; family Noctuidae; genus Tiliacea; species Tiliacea aurago. The sequence goes on from OX402576.1 coordinate 23,741,133, forward strand.
ATATTTGCCAGAACAAATTCATTTTATAAAAAATAATAATTTTAGTTGATGGTAAAAAGCAACTTGTTAGCATTACATCATTCTTAAACTGACCAACGTTTGAGTAAAATTAAATAACTACCCGTAATTAAACTAAGGGGTGTAAGGGGGCACACTTAACATCTCAGTGCCCCAAGTCAACCTCACCTGCTCGTGGTGCACCCTGCTGAATAACAAACGAGGCTCTGACAACCGACAAATGGCGGTATAACCATTCTTAATAAAACTTCGCAGCTAAATGGTGCTGACTAGTAACGGGCAGCAGCGTCACTAGTGCGAGAAGCTGCGATCTGCGATCGCCAACCCGCATGCCCAGCGTGGCGATTATGGGCAAACCCTCCAAACGGCAAGCCAAAATAAACCACGGCCCCCAGTTTCCGGCCGCCTTGCTATGCCTGATTTTGGCGGCGATCACGGTAACGGCAAGGTAGGGGGTGGGAAGAATCCCCGGGTTACGAGTGGCCGCCAAACCCAACTGACCTTGGCAACGTATAACGGACGCACGTTACGGCTCGACGAACACCTAGTGCAGCTAGAAGAAGAGCTCGGAAAAATAAAGTGGCACATTCTTGAGTGAAGTCCGAAGTGAGGGGGAGGATACAATAACCCTTGAATCAGGCCATCTTATGTATTTTCGAGAGGGAGACCAGCTATCCCAAGGCGGAGTCGGGTTCCTGGTAAACAAATCCCTCTGTGGCAACGTTGTAGAAGTTTCGAGTGTCTCGAGCAGGGTAGCGTACCTTGTAGTGAAATTAACTGAGAGGTATAGCCTCAAGGTGGTTCAGGTTTACGCACCGACCTCGGCACACTCGGATGACGAAGTGGAGGAAATGTCTGAGGACATCTCCAAGGCCTTGCATTGCACTACTAGGGCCCACTACAGCGTTCTCATGGGGGATTTTAACGCTAAAGTGGGAGTACAGAGCTGCAGCGAATCGGTATTAGGATCCTACGGGTTTGGCAGCAGAAATCATAGGGGGCAAATGCTTGTCAACTTCCTTGAGAAGGAGGGGCTTTTCTTGATGAACTCCTTCTTTAAGAAACAGTCCCAAAGAAAGTGGATGTGGCGAAGCCCCAATACTATGACGAAAAATGAGACAGACTTCATCATAACGGATAAAAAGCATATATTCAGGGATGTCTCAGTGATCAACATTTCAACAGATCAACATTCAACACCGGCAGTGATCACAGACTTGTCCGAGGCTCTCTGAATATTGACTTCAAGCTCGAGCGAACTCGGTTGATGAAGTCTAGGCTCCGTCCAAACATGCTGCAAACTATGTTAGGATCTGAAGCGTTCCAGTTAGACCTGGAGAACCGATTTGCTGCCGTGGAAACCACAAATGACGTTGACCAGGCACTCGACCAAGTGGCGGAAATCCTCAGGGAGGAAGGCACGCGGTTTTGTAAAATGCGGCGTACGGGTAGGAGGTCCCAAACTTTCGGAAGAGACTCTGGAGCTTATGACGGAACGACGTGAAACCCCACCTATCACTTCGTCGGGACAACAGGCACTCAACAAAAATATTAGAACACTGGTACGACGCGACCTCCGACACGCCAATACGCGCTCTATAGAGAAAGCAATTGAGCAAAATCGGGGGTCGAAAGTGTTCGTCCAGTCACTTGGGAGGAGCCACCTGACGAAGTTGACCAAATCTACTGGGGATGTCTTCGTTTCGAAGCCGAAGATCCTTTCGGAAGTAAAAAACTTTTACGGCCAATTATACGCATCGCACGCGTCTCGACCTGATCCCGAGAATGAAAATTCCAGAGCCACTTTAACCCGCCATTTCACGGAAGACCTGCCAGAAATCAGCTAAGACGAAATCAGTGCGTCCTACCTGTTATGACTTACGGAGCCGAAACGTGGACACTCACGGTACGGCTGGTCCATAAATTCAAGGTCGCTCAGCGAGCTATGGAACGGGCTATGCTTGGAGTCACTCTGAGGGATCGAATCCGGAACGAAGTGATCCGGCAGAGAACAAAGTTGTCGACATAGCCCACAGAATAAGCAAGCTGAAGTGGCAATGGGCCGGCCACATTAGCCGTAGAACCGATGACCGTTGGGGTAGACGTGTTCTTGAGTGGAGACCGCGAATTGGCAAACGTAAGGTAGGACGCCCTCAGGCTAGGTGGAGCGACGATCTTCGCAGGGTGGCTGGTGGCAGCTGGATGAGAGTTGCCGAGAATCGAGCTGAATGGCGTGCAATTGGAGAGGCCTTTGTCCAGCAGTGGACTGCTATGGGCTGATGATGAATTAAACTAACTAATTACTTAGTTGACGGAACTATGATAATTTAACAAAGTTCTCCTAGCTTCAGAAGTCAAGATCTTGTTAGGCTCGTATGGAGTCAAGATGCGTGATCACATTAAACAAGATGTTTGTTAATGCAAACACTCTTTTTTTTCAGTGCAACACAACTTATGAAATACCTACTACATATTATATCTATTATGCCACCTGGAGACCCCCGGCAATAATCTATGCACTGCGCATAGGTGTCCCATCAGATGGCCCTCAGATTTATTAGCAACAATGCTCAGGAGACTGTTGTCGCTGCCTCGCATCCGACGCAGCAGTGACGCGGATCTTTTACGCATGATTGCAAAGAAATCATCTGTACGCGCTGCTTCGAACATCCCTGACGCGCTACAGAAACGCGGCAGCGACAACAGTATCCTAAAAGCATTGTTGTATTGCACACGCAGGGCATTAAATGTTCTCTGCGTGTATCTGGTCCACAGACTGCAGGAATAAAAAGCCTGGCAATATGCCCGAAACAGTGTTATCTTGACACTATTGTCACACTTTCCAAATCTGCGGGCCAGCATGTTGCAGCGTACGGCCAATGCCCTGCGCTCTCTCTCCATATCACAGTTATCCGTGCCGTCCTCCGTAACCCAGTGACCAAGGTATTTAAACTGCTTTACTCTGTTTAGAGTTGCACCACATAGCGAGACTGGTGGTACTATATCATAGGTCTTGTTTTGTGCCATAAAAACTAACAGCTCGCTTTTCGTGGCATTATACCTTAGTCCATGGGCTTCAGCATAGCACTCACATATACGCAATAGCTTTCTGAGGGCACTGATCGACGGACTCAGCAGCACCATATCGTCAGCATAACTGATGTTGTTAAAAGACACACCATCTATCGAGCATCCGGTCCCCGAGCTGCTGAGTTCCTCGACCAGCTTATTCACGTAAATATTAAATAACTTGGGCGAGGTCAGACCCCCTTGCCTCACCCCGCACTCTAACCTGTACATATCTGAGTATGCGCCTGCCCACCTCACGGTGTTATATTGGTTACCGTACCAGAACTTAAACATATTGATGACAAGTTGTTACAAATTATTGATTTGAATCAATAATTTGTATTTGAATCAATAATTTGTAACAACAAATAAAGTCCAATAAATAATACGTGGTTTTTAAAATCCCGGAATTTTAACGTCATTATAATTATTCCGGGATTTTAGAGGAGGTATTATCCAGTCTGTATTACTTCTTTCCTTGAAGTTTATGTAAATAATCTCTACCTATTCCGATCTCTAATTATAACCTATCAATGAGATTATTATACATTTTCTTACTTTATTTAATTGTAATTATATTTTCTTATTATTAAAATTTTACTATTTTATACGTCACCTGTTTTATTTGATGGATTCAAGTAAAATGCAAATAGCTGTTTGCGAACGAATGTTCGTTTCGCGAATACATTTTCGTTGTGTAACAAAAGGTCGCGCACGTTTTCAAAAAAAAATTGTGAAGCGAATGCTCGCGTTGAGTACCGTCCATTACTCGTGTTCTTGGCTAATTCTAAAGTATAATTATACTGGAGCTAGGTATAATTGCGATATTTGAATCCGTTGTTCTCATTAACCGATGTGGTTGAGAATATATGGCCAAAATCTAGGTATGTTATCCAGGATATAAGTAGGTAGGCTACCTACTCTGTGCCTGTGCTATGGCTTACTTCAAAATATGTCATTTGTCTTAAAGTCGGAAAAAAACCAAAGTGATTTCTCATTCCATTTTTTGGACTCGTTATTCTGGCTTATAAATTATTTTGAAATTACATGAACAAATTTATTCCGTTGTAAAGAATGCTGTGATTTCCCTTTTTATGTTCCCTTTATTTATAAATATTAAAAAAAAATATTTTAATGTTATTTTTACTAGGAGCTAGCCCCGAAATGTATGGGATTTTGCTCGTCAACGTCATTGCCTAGAATCTTAAATGATAACAATTCATGTAAACATCAACTTCTAAGTAGTCTTTAATGTTATTTATTAGGCATATGATACCTATACTTGCTGAGTAGGCTGTCGTTACCTACATTCTTCAAATTGCAACCCAATTTCACCATAATAGGTACCTATATGATGGTCCAGTCCAGTCTCATGCAAGGACAACAAAAGTAATATAAAACTGTTAGATGTTTTCACACGCTATGGGATTTCATCGCTTTCATTATATCAAACAAATGTTTTTCATTCACGGCTTTGCCGCAACGCAATACGAACGCTAAACGACTGGGAGGTGTCCAGACGTGGTGACTAACTGCCTAAGGCCTCCGCGTAATATACGACAGCGGCTGAATATAGTTTTTAATTAGGATCTGCCTACCGACCCAACGAGGCCTCTATTTGTTTAACCAAATGCAATGAAAAGCGAATGAGATGAGAACGGGACGATAACCGCTATCACGAATGCTTGACTCGTGGTTTTATTTGTGAAACAGCCGTTAGAAAGATTTACACACGGCTGCCACGAAACGGGTTAAGTGTCACAATCAATTGAGTAAATAGAATTACCTACAGATGGGGTACAGCGGATTTTAAACAATTCTGATTACGATTGTAAAGAACCTTTTAAAAAATAGATAGGTGTACTTCAATTATTTGAGTTTTATTAACTTTAATAAATTGGTAAAAAGGCTTTGTTGAAATACTTATTTATTCCAGAGTACTTTCCGGAAGCTCGTGTAATAACAAAAAAGATCGAGGTTGTGTAAGCTATAATAAGATTAATGGTGTAGCTGTCATTGCAAATTAAGTACCCGTCAAGATTTTAATAAGGCCTTTGTCAAGTAAAAGTTTGAAATTCATGTAAATTGCTAAGATTCTACTGTTTCTGGAAAGTTGCTTAGAGGCTAGTTCCCTAGTGTTGGCTTTTAGGTATACAGTATTTTGTAGCAATATCGTTTCGTTCTTATAATCTTGTAAAGAGTGCATAATCGCGAGTCATCGGGGCGGCCCGGGCGGCGCGCCGGGCGTCAGTGAGCGGCGCAAGGCCGCAGGTCCAATCTGTAAGTTTCAATTAAAATTCTTCTATCTTCGCTACCGCCGTTGAATTGGTCCAATGAACGATTCGTTTTGCATAAATGCCCGCCAGCTGTTTACAATAATCGATGATATGTTTTTACGAGTTACATTTTCAATTTATTGATATTCATTCTTGGTCGGACAATTTATTTGTATCGATAATGTTTCAAAGACTTCTGTTTATTTTTATCATGGAGTCGCTGACGGGTTTACGATGGCGCGTCTCAGACTTGAATGATATATTGGTTCTCTCATAATAACACTTTAATTACGAATCATTAATTTTAATCGACACTGAAAATTACTTTTAACGAATCTTGTTCGGTTACACCGTGCATGTAAACCAATTCAATTCCGGAAAAGACAATAGAATACAATAAAAATAAGTGTTACTTCTTATTGTTTCTGTGTTGGGCCCATTCTGATTTGTAACTTTTTTATTTGTTGAGTCTCCAAATCCTGTTCAAACGTAACCTCTGGAGGCATTGACTCCGGGTACATTCGGATGTATTGTGTTGGTGAAACTAACCGACGACAGCGAGTTGAAAACAGTTTTTCACATCCCGGTAAGATAAGTGCATTTGCTTGTAACGACAAGGCGCGCCGCGGCGATCGCCTCGCCACGCCGCCTCAATGGGCGCGCGTTCTTTATTTATATACGCCCTTCTGTAATTAACGATAGTAAAAAGAAATACATATATCTTTTGATTTATATCATATCATTCTTTCCTCATGTTTGTTTTTGGAGGAAACCGTTTCGTTGTCTGCTTTTTTAAAGGTCCACTTGAGCTGTAAGAAAGTAGAGCGCGTCTCAGCGCGACTCAATATTGATGCAACATCATTTCAACGTGCACTGCTTATTAGGATGGTCCTCCCTCACCGCCGTGTCCTCACGGAGGCGATCGGCGGCGATCTCTCGCGTCCGGCCCTGGTTCAGGCCATGGTTCGGAGCGAGAGTGCATGGGAGGCTGTCACCTCCTTCTGCGAAGCAGTAATGCTCGCAAAGGAGGAGGCGGAACGGGTAAGGCAGGGTTCGCGCCCTCACGTCTTAGCCGCCGCAGGAGACGCCCGGGCGTCGGGAGTCGCAAGCTGATTTCCGGCCACCGTAGGCGCAGGCCTGCGGACGGTGAGCGATGGGTAGCTCGCCGTCCGATAAGGACCAGGCCCGTTTGGTGGGTTTTAGTCAGTAAAAGTCTGGCATGCCCTCCCGCTCAGCCCAGAGCGGGAGAAGTTATTTGATAATATCCCACCAAAAAAAAAAAAATAGTATGGTCCTCCCTTTAGCGTCGCCACATCAATCGATCCTATCCTTCTCGCATCCAGCGGATTCCCGCGACCTTCACCAAATAATCAATCCACCTTGTGCGAGGAGGCCTTACTAACGCTGCACGTCTTTCATCGTCGTTCAAATTATCATCGTAACTGTCATTCCGAAACTACCTTTACCATACCTCATCGGTTTCGCTCACACCCTAGCATCTTTTTCAAAGCCATGCATTCATTTTATTCTATTCCTAGATAAATAATATTATCACCATCATCGGTTGAGTCGAACTAGGGAACCTGTCAATCACTCACGTGTTTCGGTTTGAACCTCTTGAGTGTTCATATTTGCGAATCGTTCTTCAAGTTGAGGATGCCGGACGGGCCAGTGCCAAAGCCGACATGTTGAGCCGGACCGACAACTATTTTATTGACATGAAAGATTCCATGTGTGCGCACAAGACATAGATGACACGGCTCATTTATGACGTCATGCCTTAGACAAAATACTTTTTTATGTAAAATGGCTTATTTTAAACAAGAGGGCATGCATCATACATTATCGAAATATGTAACTTTTATAACAAGGTGTGCACAAAAAGGAGCATTATGAGCGTTCTCAAAAGTGCTTAAGTATAATGCTCCTATTTTGCGTTTTTATAACTTATATACTCGTATAATAAAGATACAGTTTGTAAACATCACTAAGCACTACATCAGCATCTACACACTAGATGGTAAGTTATCAACTAAGTAACGTAACCCAACCGGCTGTTGATACCGTTTGCAAGCAAATTACGTTTTCGTAGTCGGCGATGTGCGGTGTCGTTGTTCCGCCCCAAGTATCAACATCATTTCAGCCGAAAGACGTCCACTGCTGGACATAGGCCTCCCCCAAGCAACGCAACTTCGACTGTTTCTTCCCGCATCCAGCGGCCTAAGTCTATAGACCAATGATATCGATGCTGTTGGAACTCGATCTTTGGCTACTTGCGTACAGATGATACCAGCCACCCTGCCAACATCGTCGCTCCACCTAGCCTGAGGGCCCTTACCCTACCTTCCCTACCTTTCGTTTTCTGATTCTCATGGTGACGTTTAATCACGTTTGTTGATTTTCTTTCACCATTATCTAAGTGGTATTAATTAATTATATTAACATGTAGTTTGCCCCAATCGTTATAGGTACTAAAAATCCGTCTTGTTCTTTTTGTCCTCGACGGTACTTACATCTTTCTTATAATTCTTGGGTCCAGTAGGTAGCGACGTTAATTGTGGCCATCAGTGATGTTCTTCTGATCGTCTCAAAAATTTTGGTAGGCGGTCACCACCGGTTTTACGAAGGCGAGAGGTGGTGGATGCTTCTCTCTTTTGGCGATATGTCTTTAACTCTTGAATGGCAACGGCACAGGCCATAGTAGGCAAGGAAGATGTGTATCGGAAAATCTGTCACCATTCGCCCATTGCGGCTTAAACTTCCGAGTACTTAAATATAAATATTATTATAATTTTGATTATACAGGGTGTTTGGTGCATCGTGTGCCAAATTAAAATGGTCGACTGAAGGGGTCATCCGCTAGCCTTTCAGACCCCTTAACACCCCTCATGCTCTGTGGATTTTTTTTATCGACTTTTTATTGTTTTCCAAAAAAAAGACCTAAATTTTACATTCAAATACAGATTTTAAAAAAAATATAAGGCGTAGACTCTGAATTTTATTTTTATTTCGATGTGTATTGTTTAAGAATACTTTTAAATACAAAATTAGTGATATTAGTCACCTAGTTTTTTTTTTAATTCACTCGCAAAGGTAAAACTTAAATTAAAGCTGTACATGTTACAGCTATTTATAAGGCTACAAAAAAAAAAACCAAAAGCGACCGGGATCTTCCAACTCCCTCATTAATTCTCCAGTCTATCCTCTTTCTAATGATGTGCCACATGGCATAAAAGTATTTTAACAACTTTGTGAATTCGCTAGAATTGTGAATCAAGTCACATAAAACTACATTCCAAATTCTAATGAAAAAATATTTATTGCGGAACTGTTACTTGAGAAAGAGGTAAAATTTGTTTTCTCACTCTTTCACAGTAAAATCTATCTTCTATCTCTTTCTTGCATACCTTAAATCGGTTTGAACAAATCGCGCCGCCCGACCCGCCATTTTTTTAGTCGAGACATGACTGCCTCTGCTACCTAACGTGTGTGCTAGTTCACCATACTCCGCGATTCTTTTATTACTTTGTTTTCGTTAAGTTTTGCTGGTTCTTGTTACATTTGTTTAATTTTTGTTGTTATTGTTAAACTTTGAGTTTTTTGTATTGCAATGGCGACATTCTCTAACGAAGAATATGCGGACATCATGATGGCTTACGGAGCCGCTAATGGCGTCGCTCGTGCAGCGCAACGACTTTACCAGGAACGCTTTCCTGGTAGACGATTACCTGGCTGCAGAGTCTTCCAAGACACATACCGACGCATACGCGAGACTGGCAGTGTTACTTTTAATGAACCAAGGGGCCATATTGTGCGACATAATGTTGAAGTAGACGAGAGAATACTGGCACTTTTTGAGGAAGACCCTACAAGAAGCATTAGAAATGTGGCATCACATAATATTTCAATATGGAAAGTGTGGAAAGTACTTCGTCAAAACAAAAAGCATCCATTCCACTACACTCCGGTGCAAGGTACGTAATTTTAAACTAACTTTAAACCCGTGCAAGCTTTGTTTGACCTTGCCTTTGTTTAGCAGGTAATGGGTATGGTATGGCGTCACTTCCAGGTAGTGAATCTATTAGCACGAACAGCGGGTCCTTTCTTGTGCAATTACTTATTGCCCAAGAGAAATTTAAAAGAGTTTTTTGTTTGTTGCAGGTCTTGAGGGTGGCGACTTTGAGAGACGAGTGGCTTTTTGTCGGTTTCTTTTACACACGGATGTGGATGATCCTGATTTTTTTAAAAGAATACTGTGGACGGATGAATCCAAATTTACCAAGGATGGGATCCTCAATTTACACAATTTGCACCACTGGACAACGAAAACGCAAAACCCACGTGTTAAAAGACAGAAATCTTCTCAAAGAAGGTTTAGTGTAAACGTTTGGGCAGGAGTGATTGGGAATCAGGTAATTGGACCGCATTACCTGCCCGATAATCTCAATGGCGAAGACTACCTGGAATTCCTACAAAATGACCTGCCCGAATTAGTGACCGATGTGCCCGTATTTAATGAACGTGTGCCCATTGTATTTCAAAATGACGGCTGTCCCGCGCATTGGCGATTGACTGTGAGGGAATATCTCGACAATGTGTTCCCCAATGCATGGATTGGACGCGATGGCCCTATTCCATGGCCGCCACGTTCCCCAGATCTAACTCCGTTAGACTTTTATGTCTGGGGACGTGCCAAAGAGTTGGTATATGCCACGGAGGTTCCAACTAGGGAGGTATTAGTCCAACGCATAGAAGCGGCATTCAATACTATTAAGGAGGAAATACGACTTCGTACAACAACTGTTGAAATACGAAACAGGTGTCGGGCCTGCATTCGCAACAGAGGCCAACAATTTGAGCAAGATTTGTAACAATGATTAAATAACTGTTAAAAATGCAATTTTGTTTTTTTATTTCAAGTAAATCCCACGAAAGATACAGATATGAGACACGAATTTACCTAACCATAAGAATGAGATAGCAGATTTATAGGTTTGACAGGTATCATTTAAGAGATTTTTTTTTAAATCATAATTTTGAATATTAGCCTTAGGTGACTCGATTCACAATTCTAGCGAATTCACAAAGTTGTTAAAATACTTTTATGGCATGTGGCACATCATTAGAAAGAGGATAGACTAGAGAATTAATGAGGGAGTTGGAAGATCCCGGTCGCTTTTGATTTTTTTTTTGTAGCCTTATAAACAGCTGTAACATGTACAGCTTTAATTTAAGTTTTACCTTTGCGAGCGAATTAAAAAAGAACTAGGTGACTAATATCACTAATTTTGTATTTAAAAGTATTCTTAAACAATACACATCGAAATAAAAATAAAATTCAGAGTCTACGCCTTATATTTTTTTTAAAATCTGTATTTGAATGTAAAATTTGGGTCTTTTTTTTGGAAAACAATAAAAAGTCGATAAAAAAGAATCCACAGAGCATGAGGGGTATTAAAGGGTCTAAAAGGCTAGCGGATGACTCCTTCAGTCGACCATTTCAATTTGGCACACGATGCACCAAACACCCTGTATAGTGTGGCCAATACGGAAGTATAATTAAAAATATTTTTATTACAAACGAAAATTACGAGATATTTTTCCATAATTATATTATTCAGGCTTGGCAATTTGAAATGGTAAATAACATCTACCAAATCTCTTCCTTTTGATACTTCAATAGACGATCGCTTTTCATTGTGTTTTTTATCTAATTTTTGCATACTTTATTAGGTAGGTATCCAAAGTCACATATATTCTGCTTTTCGTCTTCAAGATTGACCAAGACCAACCCTTTCGATAATCCCACAGAAAAAAAGTCGGGACCTGTTGCGGTCGCGAAATCCTCAGTGATCAAAATGGTATTCGTATATATTCATAATTATTTGTTAGAAAAATTTGGACGTTTTTTAATCCATTTAAGATCTTCAGGGTAAAGTTACGGAAGGGATCGCGGTGGTTATGCTTTTTTAGACTGCACAATGAAATTGCCACATTTAAACTAAATAATAGATATTAAACAACTGCAAAATTTGGCGCCTAATCAGAATACTGGCTAAAAAAAGTTGTATACGCTTACATCCCAGTTGGTCACCCTGTACTTTAAGCTATATATATAATAACCTACTAGCTCTTGGGCCAGAACTTCGCCCGTGTAGATTTTTGGTAGATGTAGATTTTTCATCCTCAATTAGTCCTCGCTTGGGGTCGAATTTATAAAAATCCTCATCAATGTCCTTGTTAGTGACAGTAGTTTCTCTACCTATAATTCACATGTATATCAAAATAGAAATGCAATATATATGTTACTGTAAAAGCCTGAAAATTGGTAAATCTTAATCATATAGACTATTCCCCTAAATAATTTGTATGTCTCATGATAATAGATTCTAAAATGTGGCTAAAATAATGTAGTTGACAAAACAGGTTGCTATAAAAACGTTTAAAACGTTTAGATAACAACAAAATAAAATAATTTATAGGGGCATGATGGATAGAAAGTACATCAAAATATTCTTATGATGAAATATTTTAGAGTTCAATGAAGCTTATAATTTGTATGTACGGTAATTACTACGATAAACGATAAGTTAAGATATTGGTTTTGGTTGCCATGAACACGAGATGTACAATATCTCTCGTGTCATGGAATTAACGCAGCTGAAGCGATAATGCTAACACAAACAAATAGAATGGCGAGAGAACGAAACGAAAATTGAACGGAGCGTTGATAAAATAAGAGAATTTAGGAGTAGAACGTGAGGAATGAGACATCGACGCAAGAGTGCAGAGGCGGTGGAGCAGCTGACACCTGTCATCACGCAATTTATTAGTCGCTCCGAAATAACGGAGTCAGTGAACGTTCAAACAAAATGAAGAGACACAACGCTCTATTAACGACACATCCTCGGGGTGCACCCGTTAACAGCTCCACAATTAAATTCACAATGTTCACTCGATATCCACACGTTGAAAATAATACACTCCGATTGTGGTTACGTTGTGTACTTTGTCATTATAAGAATTTAGTGTAGGTACGATTAAAAATGTGATCGGTTTTACGATATCTGATGGACGGTTCTTTTTATTTGTAATTGCAGTCTTAATCCAAGACGATATTATTGAGGTTACAGAATTATCATATTAAATACAAGGGTTTAAATTAATGCCAATGTTTGCGAGTGTAATTAAGATATTAAAGTTGTCGTATCAGCGGAACGTATCGTTAAACAATTCGTAAATTGAAGAAGAATAATGACGTGGAATTTGTCTGAGCTTTGATTTATGTATTAGTTGTGAGTGCAAGTGACGCCACAAGCAAGTGAGATGACAATATAGTCGCGAGGGACGCGCGCCCTCTTCATCCTGATGCAGTGTTCTAGCGCTTAATAACTGTCGACGAATGTTTGCGTCACTGCGTCTGCAATGCTTATGATAATAAATTGCCTCTTATTTTAGAAATTCTCATTCACCATGCTTATAGCCATACGAGCTCATCGTTTACTATGTCGGCATACATTTCTCGAAAATGACATTCGACGACTGATTGTTTACTGCTTTGAAGTTAACTGATTAATTAGTAATTTTACAAACGAATTTAAGTTACTAATGTAGATTGCAATATCTGAAATGATCATTTTAACTCATAAGATGTCCATAATTTAGTTTTTGTGGAATAGTATCGTAGCTGGTGGTGTTCTGTAGTTTCCACTTTCCACGGGTTCCATGGAAAAATGCGTGAGTTTATTGTCTGTCAGTATGTGACTTTAATTAGTTTAAATGTAATTTATGTTATATAAGTTTTTAGATGAAATTTATTTGTGTACTACTTAGTCCGGCCAGTTCTGTTACAAATGAAAATGCATTTTTTTTTATGAAGTAATGTAATCTTAATAAGTCTCAGCAAATAATACAAAATAATTCTATTCGAAATGGTCACCTTTGGCTTTGATACTGGCCTTTAATCTGTCTGGCCACGAATCTATGGATTTACGCACTCTTTCCATGGGAAATTTAGCAACCGCTTGCTCCAGAGATTTCTTAAGAGACGCAATGTAATATAAAACAGACCATAATTTGTAGTCTAAGGGGTTCAGATCTGGGCTAGACGAGGGCCAGTCTTCAGCTCTTATAAATTCCGGAACGTTGGTTTCGAGCCAGGCTTGGGTAGTTCGTGCCTTGTAACCAGGTGCCAGTCCTGCTGGAAAGTCCTCGGTACATTTTTAAAAAGTGTATTGCTGAGAGGTTCCTCAACACGATCCAAGACGGTCTCTTGATAGACTTTGGCTGAAGTCTTCACTCCTTTTTCACAAAAATTAAGCTTTGTGGCTCCTTGATAAGACACCCCACACCAAACCATTACTGACGCAGGATAATGACCACGTTGTACCTTTCCGACCACTTGGGCGGCTTCTTTAGAACTGTGAGCGTACACTTTGACATTTTGCTTGTTGTAGTGCTCTTAAATCGTGAAATTATTTTTATCAGTAAAGAGGATATTTCTGTGCCTTTCACCTGCGTATCGAGACAGAAGGCGTTTTGATCGATCCACTCTCTTCAACTGTAAGGATTGATTTAGGGATTTCCTGTATATCGACGACAAGCGGTGAGCTTCAGGCCTTGTTTTATTATACGCGACAGAGTCCTTGCGGGAATCTTCATTAATCGCGATAAGGTTTTTTGTTTGCTAATGGAGTTTCAGTGAATTCTGGCTTTAACAGCATTAACAGCCTTAGTAGTTCTAACAGCGCGTGGCCGCCCCGATCTTTTATGGTCTTCAACAGAGGAAGTGTTGGTATATCCATCAATAGTACGATATACGAACATACGGCTGATACCAAGCTTTTGAAGTGTCTTGAATATGACCGACGGCTCCATACCCACTTTGTGCAAGGCAATCACTGCAATCCTATTTTCTTTAACACCCCATTCCATATTGTAATTTGATAATAAACACGAAAATAATATGTGGAATGGCGGAAATTTAAAGAAGTTTTTAACATAATAAACACGTTCCAAATTCAAAATAAGTAAAGAGTTGAAAAAAAAAATTGTATTTATGTAACAGTATTTATGGCCAGACGAGTTATATCCACTTGCCAGAACCCCTCCACAGGCGAAGACCTCCAACGCTAGCCAATCTTCTCTAGATTGGGCTACTTTAACCCAGTTGGAACCTCCTATTTTCTGTGTCTTCGTCGCATCTAGTAATAGGTCTTCCCTTATTTCGTTTTCCTTGTGGGCCCTTCCATGTTGTCACTCTTTTTGTCCATCTCTGTTCCTGAAAGCGTGCTACGTGTCCAGCTCATTTCCATTTTGAAGTTAAGGCTTGTACTAGTACATCAGTAGCTTTGGTAGTTTGTCGAATTTTCTGTTTTCTTTAAACTCAGCTTACTACGCTCCATTGCATTGCTCTTTGGCATGTGACTATCCTGTTTTTTTATATTGTTGCTAAATTTCCATGTTTGACCACCATTATGTTATGTTAGGAAAGGCAGAATGCAAGAATTGAAAACTTTAGTTTTGTATTTATTCCATGTTAGTTGTATTCTACGGTTTACTTCGAGGTCGTTGCAATTTCGGTTGAATCCTATTGTTTTCCAAGGAATGTATACACTTCTGTTTATGTATTTCAGGGGTTCGCCTTCAACCTTCAACAAACACTAGAAATAAAGATAAAATAGATCAACCATTTCTCAGATTGTCTAAAGTACATACATATTTTATGGGGTAATTTGTTAAATGTTACAACAAGATACCCAGGTCCAGGTCCAGCTCCATAGGACAATCTAGAGTCTAGACAAAATCAAACTGGTTGCTATTTTATTTGTATAATTTTGACATTGATTTTAAATTCTGTGATTACCTAAACTCACACACTGACTTTTTTTTTTTTTTTTAGGAAAACATATTTTTACGATGTTTGTAAATATGTGAGCACCATGTATCTATCTCATAATTAAGTTTATTTATTTATACCAACGAGATACATTACAATCGATCAAGTTATTTTACATTGCTTCATTTTTAGGGTTCCGTAGTAAACAAGGTACCCTTATAGTTTCGCCATGTCCGTCTGTCTGTCTGTCTGTCCGTCCGTCCGTCTGTCCCCAGCTTAGCTCAGAGACGATAAGTTGTAGAAAGCTGTAATTTCGCATGGGTGTACGTACACATTAATCACGCCGAGAAAATCGTAAAAACAAACCATGATAAAAATTTTTTTAGGGTACCTCCCTTGCAAGTAAAACGCGGATGATATTTTTTTTTCTCGTCTAATACATGGTGTGGGGTATCGTTGGATAGGCCGTTCAAAAATATTGTGGGGCTGTGAAAATCATTTTTCAATTCTGAGATCCGTTTGCGTAATATTAAGCTTTAAAGTGCTATTTTTTGTTAGAGTCAAGTGTCCCCCCCCCCCTGACAGCTAAATGGTTGGTTTTCGGTATGTGAAAAAAATCATGGCAGTAGTATATATAACGAAATTAAAAGGAAAACTATCACAGCTAAGTAGGGTAATCGTCGACCAACTTCAATTTGCAGTTGAAGAATTGACCGTAACGTATATAGAGGGGATGGGAGTATGGGAGAGCAAATTTTTTAACTACAATGTTAAGTTTGTTTTTGGGAAGAATTCATCCTAACTACGGAACCCTTCATTGTGCGTGGTCCGACACGTACTTGCCCGGTTTTAATTCTTTTTACCTATTGTGGTATAGTAATTTTATTCTAGGTGCATCGTCTTCACATATAATCATATAATTAATGTACTTACAAAGTTTTGTGATTTTTTTTTAAAAGAGTGACGGTGTAGTTTCTTGCCCATTCTTTTCCATACGAAACTACCTTTTGGAAGGGGTAACTAGAATCAATTCTATTTTTTTTTTGTAAATCTTGACGTTCAATAGTGCCTTCTATGTACCTATTTGAAGTAAATAATTTGACTTTGATTTGACATTAACCAATATTGGCATCCTGGTGCTGTTGAGTGTTAGTCATTAGCATAGTTTTAGAGAGGTTCATTTCTAAGCTTACTTTCTTGCTACCCGTTTTTAATAATTCTATATTTGTTCGTAGTTGAGAGCTAGTTTCCGAAATTAACACTATGTTGTCAGCGAATCGTAGGTGGCTTAGGTATTCGTTTTTAATCTGTATTCCGTTTCCCTTTAGTCTAGTGTGTTGATTATAGATTGTAGTATAGCTATGAATAATTTAGGGGATAGAGGGCCGCCTAGTTTTACTTCTCTTTTCAAGAGAAACCAGGGGCCATGTGTCAGTTTCCGAAATTAACACTATGTCGTCTGCGAATCGTAGGTGGCTTAGGTACTCGTTTTTAATCTGTATTCCGTTTCCCTTTAGTCTAGTGTGTTGATTATAGATTGTAGTATAGCTATGAATAATTTAGGGGATAGAGGGTCGCCTAGTTTTACTTCTCTTTTCAAGAGAAACCAGGGGCCATGTGTCTCTAGTTTCACTATTTTTTTACAACCGACTCTTGTAGATTTTTTTGATTACTTATATGTATTGTTCTTCTACTTTTTATCGCCTTAGAGTTTCCCATATGCTGTAATGTGAAATGCTTTCGAAGGTCTTCTGGTAATCAATGAATGCAAGATAGAGAGGTGTCTGCATTTCATTGTATTTCTCTATATCAAGCTCTAGCGTATGAATGTGGAAAATGGTGGAGAATCCTTTTCTAAATCCCGCTTGTTCTTAATGTTGTCTTTCTTCTATTGTGGTGCTTATTCGCTCATTAATACTTGAGGAGAAAAGCTTGTAAATGCATGGTAGCAGGCTTATTGGTCTGAAGTTTCCGATGTCGTGGCGATCTCCTTTTTTATAGATTAGAATGATGTTGGATTCTGACCATCGGGTGGGTGTTTCTTCACTTTCCAGAATATGGTTAAACAATTTTGTGAAAGGTAAGGCTGTCGTAGGTGTAGGTGTTAGATAAGCGCTTTACTTTGTGTAAATTATTTCAAAATTGTGAAGGAAAACATCGTGAGGAAACCGGTATGTCCTAGAACTAAAAAATCGAAGACATGTGACATTTACCAACCCGCACTGGGTACACGCCCACTCCCTCTCATCGAGAGGAGACCTGTGTCTCAGCAGTGGGCACATTATGGCCTGATTATGCTATGTATTTAGGTATATACTTGTGACAATGTCGGCATCGCAACCTCGACGCTTTTTGGGTTACGAATGTTCATTTATGGATGGCGGTGATTATTTGTGATCAAATCAAAAGTCATTTATTCAAACTAGGCTCGAAATCAGCACTTTTCGAACGTCAAAATTACATAAGACAGTCCCCCAAAAACGCCCGCCCGTCACCACTTCTCTTTCTTCTGCTTTAGCTGGGAAGAAATGGCGTAACAAACTCCCCAGCAGCAGATTGCTGTTTGCCAACAAATTTTTGCATATTCCAATTTTGCAAGTTCTGACCAGCGGGCGATATCGGGGCGTAATCTTAATAAATCCATCCCTAAAAATGTAATTCGAATGTCGTAATGGCTCTCCGCTATAGTTTTGAGTTACGGGTCGGAGTTTCGATCCTTTGAAAAAAAATTGGTGTATGATTTAAGTAATTAAATTAGAAATAAGTACAGAAGAATGAAGCAAGGATGTACTGTACTTAAATCGAGATACCTTGCCAGTAAGAGGCTGATTTAATTTTGATAATCGAGAGAGGGCTATTTATTGAGCCAACAAAACGCTTTTCAAGAAGGCTTATCATAATGTAGAAATGACGCTGTTGGACCTTAGATTTAGCTTTAAACATTGATTGCATTTGAAACGTTCCAATAAAAGCGCAATCAAACGATAAAGCGTGGCGTGCAATACGGTAATCAAACAGATTTATTCAATAAAGGTGAATTATCGGTCGCGGAGCCGGGTGCGCTCGTCGGTCGCACAGTCATTACCCGGCCTCATCTTTGTACACGCATGGGGTATAGCACTGATGGGATATTAAGGTTATTACCAACGGCAAAATTGGCCGAGCGACCGCTGAGGAAGCTGCCCACCGAGACCTATTAGCGGTATTACATATTTCATATGATCCACCGTCGAACGACGATTATGGCTGTATTAAAACGCCGTCTGACCGTCTTCCGATCATGGGAATATGCACAGCCCCACCTTTTATCTACGTTTTTTACAGTTTAGTAGGTAATTCGGCGATCACCGAGCGGCTGAGGCGGTGCGATGTAGGTACCTACATTATGGGCACTACTCCGAAACTTTTAATGGTATTTCTGATTTTTCATGATTGACCGCGCGGTATCGTGGGAGCGAGCCCAAATAAAAACCCATTCATTAAGATCCGTGCGGACACTGAAATTTTACTTTATTCAATAATAATTAACAAGATAAATAAGTTAAAATAAAAAACGTGTTATCTACTAATTGAAATGGCTGAATAATGTTATAAAAATGGTAGTCACCTGCCACAGCCACGCTAGTATCGCGGATGTATTCCTTGAAAGGCCTCTGCCCAGCCTTTTGTCGCGTAGTATCAAACTATTACTACTAAATTATTAAAAAAAATTGAAGGTGTCTCAAAAATATAGTAATCTCTACTCTTCTTTTGCTTCAAAGGAGACATTGTTAAGACTTGGATCATTTTTAATTTTTTATATTTTTTATTCAATAACATCAGTTCATCACTCAAAATACTTTTTGGTGGTTATGTGCCATACCGTCTTTTTGGTGATTTTCATAAAGTTTGTAAATGTTTCGGCGCTAATGACTTCTGCTATACTTAAAATAAAATGCGCCTGCTATTAGTCCCTGATACATTTTTAAATTACATGTATTAGCGGTCATGTATTTTATGTAACCAATCAATTTCGTGTTGCACATCGTGTTTCTGTTTCATCACCGTAACATAACAAGATCGGTAACGTTTGATTTCAATGTCAATAAAATTTGTCTCTCCTTACCCACCTAATATTAATGTTTACCGGACTCGTTATTATGGTTTAGTTAGTAAAATACAGTTTTTCTTTTGTTTCAGGATCCTTTTACGGTAAGCAACATAGGCACAACATAATGGTAATTACAGTAGCGTAATAATTACCCCGCATGTAGTCGATGAAATAAAAGCTTCCACAAAAACACACGAGGAAAACCGGAAAGTGGTTTGGGGTAAATAAATACCCACCTATGTGGAGATTGGTACTATTACTATTATACTATTTTAATAACTAGTTTCAAATACCTACTGGCCTAGATACAACTTGACTCGGATGCTGAAGTTCTGGTATGATATCAAACTACATCTTCAATAATCAAACCAAGTGTTTATAAAGATAGGTTCATTCTTATAATAATTTAATGTTGTGTATTTATTTCTCGGTATTCATGATGTGGGCGATCCTGTACAGGGTGTAAGTATATTGTTTACCTTTACATTTTTAATATACTTATTTAGATAAGCAAGTAATACGTACTTAGTAAGTCTAATACCTACTAGCTGCTGTGCTCTACGTTACTAATTATTAAACTATGTTCATCAGTCACTCTTTCTAGGCATGCATACCTAGATGGAGATTAATAGTAACTCTCAGTTCGACACGTATATCAACGTCGCTGTCAACCTATACCTATGCATAATTACACAGTGACAAGACGATAATTAGTGGCGTGGAAGACGCATCGTTCCGCGGATCCTAATTGATGTACATGCAAACGCAATCAATATGACGTGGTAGCGGATGTTGGTCGGCACACGGGGACATGAGCCGTGTCCTCACCATTCTAGGATATAGCCACTCGCGCGAAACAATACTACAACTACATAACGCCTCGTCATGGCGTCACACCGGAGTCTCGTTTGACATAATCTTGAAACTCTTAGGATTCAAAGCTTATTTATTTTAAAGTTTTATAGTAATATCTACATTCTTATTGAATTTCGTTTTTTAAATGTGTTGAAGGCATACAATAGTAACTCATCCCTATCTTTCATAATTTCGCTTGCTTCTTGTGCCTGTCTACCTTATGTTGATGTCGTGAAATAAGGATTCCAATAATTTAAAATATTGTGTACCAACTTAATAATTAAAATTTGCCAACCAAGGACTATTATAATAAGTTATTAGCAACATATTTTTAAATGATTGTTTCTGCAGCTTGCTTACGGGGGTGTCCACTCATTAAGTTACTCACAAATATGCCTCCTAGGCACCTGCCACCTGATACCTAA
Source organism: Tiliacea aurago (assembly GCA_948098905.1). NCBI lineage: Eukaryota > Metazoa > Arthropoda > Insecta > Lepidoptera > Noctuidae > Tiliacea > Tiliacea aurago. The sequence continues at coordinate 23,761,704 of OX402576.1, forward strand.
GGTTTAGTACAAAACAATAAAAATACATTTTGAGTAATTTATATTACGGAACGGTGTCATTCAGTACCTACCTACCTAAAGTAAAGTAAAGCAAGTTAACACATAGACCTTCTTCGCCTTCCGTTGGCCACAAAACATAACATTGCTTTTTAAAAGCCTAAAATAATGGCCTATAACAATTTACACTTTTAAATGTACGGAAGTTGAAGTTGAATAAAATTTATTGCTTTTAAAACTGGTTTCAGAATATTTGTGAATTTAACCCCCAGAGCACTCTGGTATCTTATCACATTGTAAAACGTCAAAACATCTATTTCGCCACACCTACGTAAATTCATAGGTGACTCAAATTGGTAGCTACCTATGTCAATAAAATATGAAGGCGATTTATGTTTGATTAAAGTTTAATGTTTGAAACTTACGACAACTACTTCTAATCGTTATTATTTTTACCAACTACGAGTATGTTTTCAGATTATAATTTTTACAGTGCAACATATAAAACTATAAAACTGACATTGAATACTTAGAAGTAGGTTTATGTGACTCCAACAACGATGGAGCTGTTATAAGAAGGCAGTCAACTGTTCAGTGTCTAGGCCTTTTTTAAGTCATTTCGTTTTAAATGATAAGTCACTCGTTTGACGCAGACGAGAGATTTATATCGGGCAAATTGTAAAGCTTTGCTTTGTGCACGGACCACGTAATCCTGTTTTAAATTTATTAGGTTAGCCGACAGTAAATTTGTAAATTCTGTAGTCCGCTGACCCGGAAACGTCGCTTTAATGAGATTTTTATTTTAAGGATATTCAAAGGACCCTTATCTTTTAAAATAACTGCTGCCATGGTAACATTTTCATGTCGGACTTTACAAGTTCATGTATCATTATGTGGGATTAATTACATTTGGACTTTGTTCCCGCATGTCGCTTGCCGATACCTGCCGCCGCCGATGGTGTGAACGCGTGCAACATGCAGTATGTAAGTATATTTAATTACTTGTAAATTACAGCTGTAGTAAAACATTCATGTTATGATTGCTGGATGCCCTCCAGCCGATATTACAAAAAACTGCGTTAATTAGCTGGTAAATGTCCGACGTTTTTAACAAGTTGATGGAGCATAAAATATATCTTGTCATAAGTATTAATTTCATACATATCTGCATACCTGTCAAGGATATTCCATAAGGTACAGGTCATCATCATCATCATTCCAGTCGAAAGACGTCCACTGCTGGACATAGGCCTCCCCCAAATGGGGGGATAAGGCATAGGTACTATGGTATTATTTAACATTTGCCAATTATTGAAAGAATTTTTAATCAAAAGGTTAGGTTGTAGAGTAGCGGTAAGTACCTGTGTATTACCTAGTTAGTAACGGTTAAAGGTATTCCATCATTTATCTTCGGCAGAACCGTTTTTATTAAGAACTAGCTGACCGACAGACGTATCTACACTCCAATTTTTAATAATTCAGACAAAAATTCCATAGAAAAATCCCAAAGAAAAAAGAACCTTCATTCAGCCTTCTTCGTTTTTGAAAATTTTCCGGGAAACCATCGAGATATAAGTACTAACGTACTAGAGAAGCTACGTCAAATAACTGAATTGTCCTATTCTTCGTAATTTGAATCTTTAGTTCGCGCAGCGCTAAAATAATAACAATTCGTCTAAACCGTAACTAATTTACCACAGCGCTAGATTTGCTGCGGAAGTGTATTTATTCTATATTTTATTATTGTCGGAAGTACTAGGCGCGAAAGAGCTAGAGAGCGACTGAGTGAGGAGCGGCGCGATCGCCGCAGTTGAACGAGACAAAGTAGGAATTTACGGTGTCTTCTCTAGTACGTTAGTACTTATATCTGATGCGGGAAACTTCAAATTTTCATTTCCATGAAAATCTAATACGGAATATTACGAACATTTTAAAATTAGCCAAATCGGTCCAGCAGTTCTAAAGTGATGCACTTACCTGTGAACAGCATTTCATTTTTAGAGTTCCGTATCTGAAAGGTGCCAATCGGAACCTTATTACTAAGCCTCCGCTGTCCGTCCGTCTGTTTGTCAGCGGACTGTGTCTCATGAACCGTAATAGTTAGACAGTTGAAATTTTAACAGATTGTGTATTTCTATTGCCGCAAACAAAAACTAATAAAAATAAAAAGTAAAAAATTAAAGGAAAGTTCGGCTTTTTTTGCTCGATCTTAATACGGACCTCTTCAAAGTGCGACATTTTTTTTATTTATACAATATTCCCGGAATTAACGCACAACCTGTTAAGGGGTCATTGTACTCATCATTATGAATAAAGGATCAAACCTGAAGTTCGGCGTTTTTTTGCTCGATCTTAATACGGACCTCTTCAAAGAGCGACATTTTTTTTTATTTATACGATATGTCCCGGAATTAACGCACAACCTCTTAAGGGGTCATTGTACTCATCATTATGAACAACGGATCAAACCTGAAATCGCGAAAAAAAAATCAGCTGTCCCCTACATTTCTGTTCTCATAACTCGTCAAAATGTAGGTGATAGGGAACAGCAGATTTTTTTTTTGACTAGCTGACCCGACAGAGGTCTTGTCCGAATTTCAATAATTCTTACAAAATTCCTATATAAAATAAAATCGATGAAAATCCCGAATTTTTTCAACCAGCAACTTTTCAAGTTTTTCTTTCCGTAAGAACCTAACTCAGTGCAGTGCTTATATGTGCGCGTTGACCTTAACTATCAATTATAATAACGGTATCTAACATCACCTAGAGAGATTCGTTAGTGTATGATTCATGAAATCATGAAACCTGTGAACGTTGTCAAACTACACATAATTTAAAGTAACATCTATCGTTTGGTATTATTGTAAAACACACACACGCTGTCATTAAAATACGTATGTAAAATGGAACAAACTCAAAGCTTACACTGAACAAAGGAAATACTTGTATAGAACGAAATTGCCTCTACCAATATTGACGTAGTCAACTCTAAACGCGTAGGTAGATACGATACGTGGAAAATCGTGCCTGTGCCCAATGTGCGCTGCAAATTAACAGCGCTTCCCCTGGGGCCAATATTTCTCCCGGCGACGTCGAACCTAGGACCGCCCGCCACTAACTACCCCACTGAATCAGCGACGATCACGCCTACATCTTGTACATACGCCGATTGGTACGTAACTCGTACCCTCGGTTCGGATAAAGTAATATATATTCGCAAGACTTAACTGCTGACTGAAAACCTTGGCACACCTAAGGTGACGGAGATTTTATGGGCTCCGGTAGAGCGTGGGTCAATCGCATCACTATTAAATCTGTATTCGCCGACACTTTTTCATTCCTACATACTCGTATAGGTACGGAGACGTTCTCATTGTTACATTACAGCGATCAATTTTGGTCTTTACAGTTATTTAAGAAATGGCGGCTAGCCATCTCACAATTTGTATTTTTAAAACGTGTGCCATAACTTTCACAATTATTTATGTTTCACTCTAGTCTAGAATATATTTTTTTGATCACATCTATTCAAAAAGAGCTAGTTTATTCTTTGTAAACAGACACTAAAATAGCTCTTTAATCCCTAGGGACTAAAGGTGATTTGAATTTGGAATGTGGATATTGTTAGTAAAAGTTCCAAACACCAAAGATATCTATCACGAACATTGTATGAACCAGGGACCGTAAAACCCCGGTTAAGGGTTTGGGTTACCTTTATCATGATGTAACCCATTGAAAGGGTTTTATACTAGAAACCCATTAAAAGGGTTAAATGATAACCCATTGAATGGGTTTTATACTTGAAACCCAGTGAAAGGGTTACATGATAACCCATTTCAATGGGTTCTATACCCAGTAACATGAAAAAATCTTAATATTATGTTATTTCGATATCCGCCCAGCACGCGTAGCAAGACCAATTCTATCTATTTTAGAAAAACCCATACGGTGTGGGTAATTTTGAATGGCTTAAATTAAGCCGTTCAAAAGGGTTACCCACACTGTATGGGTTTTTATCGAAAATCCTTTCAATGGGTTTTTATCGAAAATCCTTTCAATGGGTTACCAAAATTTAATTTAAGCCGTTCATAAGGGTTACCCTTATCGTATGGGTTTTTGTTTAACCGCTTAGAAAAACCCTATAGAAAACCTTTTCAATGGGTAACCAAAACGGTCCCTGGTATGAACAAGTAACAGGCTGTATAATAAAATAAACCGCGAGCGAGCCAGATAAAAAGTAAAGTTGGTGGCAAAAATAAAAAACGCGCGAAACGAATTCCGCCTTCGTTCGTAATTGTTACCTCAAATTCTGGTTTTACTTAGTTTTATAAAAAAAATGTGTCTTCCTCAAGTAGTGAGAATGAAATATAAACATTAGCTTCTAACTATTTCTATGTTATGTGAATAGTTCCTAATTGTCTGTAAATAAATAAAAGTTCTATTCTTATTCATAAATTGCACTTGCTTATGTTCTCATAGAGGGTGATAAAAAGTAGAGTCCACTTCAGGAGCAACACTATTTTAAGCTCGAGTGACGTACTTTAAATCCCTCGCTGCGCTCAGGATTCTACTTTAGAATCCTTCGCTCCGCTCTGGATTCAAAGAAACACTCTCGCCTTGAAAATAGTTGTTTGCTTCCTGGGCAAACGATCTACTATTATTTATATCAGGGATGCACAGACTTATGAGACCATGGGCCACTTGGGCAAATGATTAACTAATGGCGGGCCACCAGCACAAATAAATATAATAAAAAAAAAATATAAGCACTAGTTTCAAGCGTGGCACTGCATTGTACTTACAATCTTTTTAACATTTGGCTCGAATTTACTTGTATACACGTGTACTTGTGTACACGCAAAATGGCTTACAAACTTTCATTTGCAAGGCGGTTTCAATTTTTTGTTTTATTATTATTCAATACAGAAAAAGTTTACGATTACACATCATGCACCGCACAGCGAGTGCACCGTGATTCTTTATATTATTTGTAAACCTCAGCTTTTTGCTGGCGGGCCACTGGCATAGAGCCGGGGGGCCGCATGTGGCCCGCGGGCCGCGGTCTGTGCATCCCTGATTTATATCAACAGGACAATAAAAAAAACCCCTGAAACAGTAATCAAACATGCAGTAGTAGAAGGTAGTGTAGGTGTTTTCACAAAAAAATCTTACCGACAATCACTGGGTCAAATCTAGTAAAGTAAAAAGATATGGGGCGGGATAGGGAGTCTTCTCGGCATTCTTGTAAATACCTAATTCATATAATTTTACGGTAACAAGACAACTCGACCCCAAGACAACTCGACCCGGACATTTCGACCCAAACAAGTCGACCCCGGGACAATTCAACGCCAGGATAAGTCGACCCGGACAACGTAACCCCGACAACTCGACCCCGACAACTCGACCCCACAACTCAACCCCGACATCTTTACCCCGGCTACTTGACTCCGAGAACTCGACCCCGACATTTTGACCCCGACAACTCGACCCCGACAACTCGACCTTGACAACTCAATCTCGACTACTCGATCCCGACCTTGACCACAACAAGTTGATCGTAGGAAGCTAGGGCACCACGACATTGACCATAACAAGTTGGTCGTAGGAAATAAGCTAGGGCACCCCGACCAAATAAAAAAAAAGATACTCGAAGCGAGCGGTGCCGTGGCAGCGGCTGGCGAGCACTACATCTATGTTGGTCGCAGTTACTTGGCTATTTTTAGGACAAAACTCATTTTAGCGACCGCACGAATGAATTTGTATTCCCAGTATTTTTTTAAAAAAATATGTAAAACCAAGTTCATTCTGCGGTTATAACTAACGGTTATCTACTTTTATTTTCTCATAAACTATGTAAATGTTTTACTATGGAACCTTAAAAATGGTAAGCAAGCAAACCATTCCTCCTCGTGGTCTCACTGTTAGCCCTCCATGGCAACTGATGGCGGTATGTTAATATTAAATAACTATCGTTCCCATTCCCATGTTGGAGCCGATGAGTCGGGGTCGAGTTGTGTCAGGGTTGAGTTGTCGGAGTCGAGTTGTCGGGGTCGAGTTGTCCTGGGATTGAATTGTACCGGGGTCCAGTTGTCCGGATTTAATTGTCCCGGGGTCCAGTTGTCTGGGTCAACTTGTCTCGGGTCTAGTTGTCGTAGAATCAAATCTCTACTACTATTTTTTCTATTTCTACTCTCTGGCTACAGTTTCATCCGTTGAGAAATAATCACTCATTCTCTATCAACGACAGAGATTTTGTTAGTGTAATTGCAGTTTCAATATCCGAACCCAGTTAGTTGGGAATAATTACTAAACAGGCCTCCTCCATACACTCACAATGGACGGTCCCGGGAGATACTTCCCAGTTAGCCTCAATCACTCTCCTTCACTGATTGGCTTGATCCAAGAACGTTGTTATTATTTAACCCCCTATTATAGTAACTAGAACATTTGTGTTTTATTGAAAACTGTCGGCCCTGGTAGTTTAGTTTAAGACTTACGTTTGTAATTCTTTCTTAGTTTCTCTTCTCCCACGAAAACTTCGGTGAGATCGTGATAGGAAACAATTTTGTAAAAATAAACTTGTACCTAAATAGGGATCGTAAAAACTTCAGTGATGTGAAAATCACGTGACGCAAATTACAAACTTGTGTGTACACACATCTATTAAAACTTTAAAAAATAACATGCAATTTGTTTAAGGTAGTGACTTAATATCGGACTCCGATTTTTATAGACTAAACAACTAGTCAAACCACCTTAAATTGCTAACTATTACCTGCAGTTAAAAGCAACCTTCATCTAAAATACGGTTCCTTAAAATTATGCTTCGCTTACCATAACGTTTTAAATATTAAAATGACCAACGATGATAGCAAGCTAATTCCTATAACTATGCTAATAACACCTACCTTCACCAAAATATAATCTTTAATCTGGATGCAAATCATCCTAATGCGTTCCGATTATAAAGAGCTATAATTTCGGCATTATATTGTCCATCAAAGTGTTTTACATATATAAAAATAAAAGGCTGACAATCAAGTAATTTGTTTCTCGACCTACTAAACTCTTTTCGTGATGGAATCGTGTTTTAGTCTTAGGATCTGAATATTTAACTTTGTTATTTGGTATCGATTTCGAAATTGCACTTTAATTAGATTATCAGTTTTACTACTAGGTACGTATAAGGGTGCTGTAGCATGTATATAAAAATACTGAAAATGTACTCGTCAATTTATTTCAGACGGCGATGCACTGGGCTTGTAAACGCGGTGATGAAAATTTAGTGAAACTGCTGGGTGGGGTTGCACGACAAGTAGTCAACGAACGATCGGTGAGTCGTAATTAACTATGAAAGCTACACATCCTCCAGTTATGCATGCTGTGAATAATAGCATCATTTCAAGCTGAGAAGCTGAAACACAACTAGTATTATTTTTAGCTGTGAATATTTTCAGGGCGGTCAAATGATGTCTTGATAACACAATTTTTTGCCAAAATGAAAAAGATGCCAAGTATCTTATAGTATCTTAATCATATCATGCCGAACTAAATCATACATTATCCAATAAAAGCTTAAGTACCTACTTGTTTTTAGGCAAAACTTGCTTGATACTTTTTTCTTAAAACGTGTACGACGGGCCTGAAGCCCTTCGTCGGCGCTACTCAAAAGTCAATTCAATTACGTATATTTATTAATGAACAATTTACATTCTGTTTGAAATAGTTCTTCCCAAATAAAAACCACTTATACGTGTATACACGTAACATGTTGGTCATTTACAAATTAACAACATAATTCTCATCAAAATCAATAAAATTATTCAATGACAAGTCAATAAAATTAAAAATAGAATAACATTTAAAAATTAAATCCAAATAAAATAGTTCAATGTCAAGTCAAAGAAATAAAAATAATAATAATTCATTTTCTTTTAAATAATGTCCATAACATTCATAAAACACTAATTTCAGTCGACTTTAGTAACATACCTACTTAATTTGACAAGAGAGAAACGCATCGTCATAATACTCATAATATTACATGTCGTCAACCGAGTAGAGACATTTATCTAATAGGAATGCATGAAGCTTTGTTTTAAATGCAGATGTATAAATGAAGATTTTTAAGTGAAGTGGTAACTTGTTGAATATTTGCACTGCTTGATATTGTCAACTGTGCTTTGTAATTTTCAAGGGAGGACTTATTTCTCAAATCCTTCCTACGTCTCCCTAATCAGTCTTTCCTCATCTATCTCATATACTTGTATGTATTTTTTAAGATTAGTCCTGGACTACTAGAATGATGGGAACTGTCAGGATGTTTAAATCTAAGAAATGTGGACGATAGCTCTCTCTTTGTGAAAAGCAGACAATAGTACGTATAGCTCTTTTCTGAAGAATATAAGCTCTTTGGTTAATCTTAATTTCTTAGCTCGGTACTAAGTTGTCAGTTTTGTATTTAGGAACTTTACCATAGCCGGAATAAAGTTCGAAATTCAATAATGGCTTCATGTTTTAAACCTGGGTCTGAAGATAAACCTTGTTTTGTAATAAGGGGGAAAGACTCAATTAGTGCTTAGTATACGATTGTTGTTTAATGTCAATTTTGTCTCAAACGGTCATAACACTCAGAAGATATAGATGCGGCTAGTTTCTTTTCCAATACTCCCAAGAATTTAAGCTTCTCTCACGAGTTAAATTTTGTCCCCATTTAGTCTTATTTCCATGCTGTCTTAATTACGAGCAGTAGTTATGAATTAAAATATTTTGGTCTTTGTACTATACATTTTAAGCTAATTTACAGTATGCCATGAATAAAGATAGCTGTTGCATTAACTTTTTCCGTAAGTTTTTTTGTGACATTTGCCACAATAATGGCAGAATAAACAAAATGAACAATATTGGCCCTAATATCGATCCTTGTGGAACTCCGCAACAAATATTAAAAAAGGTGTTTTATACTTTTGTCTATGTTCACCTTCCATATCACTGATTTCTACAAACATTTTTCCGTTTTTACTCTTATTAAAGAATGAATTATTACAAAAGAAGCAAGAAAGCGGTCCGGTAAAAATATTTAAATGGTCTTTAATCACAGTTAAATGAATTTCGTCATATCCACAAGAACGTTTATTATCCATCTTTCTGACTATATTAGAAACATTTGGAGTGGTAAGAATAAATCGTTTTCGACCCGTTGTATAGTCTGCTGAAGTAACGAAGTCGCTTTCCCGTTTTTATTTTCACTGGTGAGACATTAGTTATCAAAATGTTTAGCTACGATGTTAGCTACTTCTTCGGGATCATCAACTATTTTGCCGTCAATTTTAAATAGTAATGTTCTGTATGTATGCATAACATTAGATCGGTTTGTGAAATTGTTAATAAAGTGCCAGATTTCTTTGCTAAAGTTTGTTAAATTATTTTAACTGTTATTTTTTTAGCTTTCGTGATAACCGTTTTATAAATTCTGATGTATTTATTATTGAAATTTAGAACACTAGTTTCAAGATTATTACCATTATTAGCGCATAAAATGCGTCATTGTGCTAGAGATGGGTTACCACTCTTTATAAGGTTTATTTTACGTTTTCCTCTTTTGTAACTATTTTTAAAAACCTCTGAGAACTTCTTTATAAATTCATTAATTTCCATATTACTCCAGTTACGTCTCAATAATCCCTGCTTAAAATATGTGCCGTTATTAGAAAGGAAAACTCTGTTATTTACAAAGATATGTTGGTTGTTGTTACTTGACTTGCTTATCAGAGTTTCCAACCAAAATTTGCCTAAAAGACATCCATGTCCATCAGCCAGACCAAAATTCTTGTCATAAGCGCTACGATAACAACAAAATAAGTATGGACCGTAGAGAATATATCTACTTTTCTTTCTTTTTTCTACGAGTACCACATGTCCCAGGATCGCACTACACCTCTAGTCTTCTTACTTCTGGGGTTGCGTGAAATCAGGTTGTAGCTATCTAAAGAAAAATATTACGGACACAACTTAAAAAATGTCCAGTATTGAATAATTATTTAGTCTACCTTGATTTCAAGGGATTGTATACAAGGTAAAACACTTAATCATTGCACTTATCATTATGAACAACTTTTACTATGGGACCAAACCTGAAATCGCGAAAAAAAATCAGCTGTTCCCTACATATATGGTCACATAACTCGTCAAATGTAGGAAACATTTGACGAGTTATGTGACCATATATGTAGGGAACAGCTGATTTTTTTCGTGAAAATGTAATAGCTGTGAAGGGTGCAATTTGGTGGCCGCGTCTGCCTTAATATAAACCAAAGAAAATAATATTGTACAAAAAACATGCAACAGAAGGGTGCAATTTGGTGGCCGCGTCTGCCATAATATAATCCAAAGAAAATAATATTGTACAGAAAACATGCAATAGTAATAAGAGTTTAAATGGAGTTAATTATGTGTTTACATCCGCGGTAAGAGTAATTGCAAATTTTACTTTTACCTAGAAGTTGTAATGTCCAATCAAATCTACTTACTGCGAGTTATTTTGCCTGTTTTACTGTATCGTTAAAGTGTCGTTACAATCTTTTTCATGTGCTGTTCGGCATCGTCGGCGACGGAAGTAGAATGGGGTAAGTCCGCCGAGAATTTTATTGCTGGACTACTTGTGGATTCAAGGGAAGTGGTGGTAAATTTATCTGTGCACCACTTAGGATTTTAATGTTTCTCCTTTCCTCATAAAGCTGTAGTCTTTTTATGACAACTTAATGTAAGTACTTACATGTCTTTAGAATAGTGCCCATGTGGACCCAATAACTATCTCGAAGAGGTTTGATGTTAGTGCTTAGCCGTGCCATTTGAAATGGGGTTCTTATGATAAATCTACCATGTATCGGTTCGGCTAATGGCTTTGGTTATCTCAGTTACAAAAATAAACTAAACTTCAATATGTCACAATATATGTAGATACTTTCGCTTAGTTTACGCTGCAGCTGTCGCTGTTATATATTCAGTAATATCCAACTGGGTTTAATATCTATCGCAGATAATATTGAATGTACGTATTGGATTCGCAAACGGGGGCAATGTATGAGGAGCCGGGAGCAGATGTGAGCCTTTACAACTCGGTGTAAGCCTCATCCGCTCCGCGCAGTCTCTCTTGTTGAAATATTTAATTTATCTGATACCATCGTAAAGGTGCGAAATCTTCGTAACTTCTTTGTACTCGTATAAGTATAAAACTTGTATTATTATTTAATTTGTAAATTTTGTTAAATTTAATCTCGCACATCATCATCATACATGTATGTTTAAAATAACGCAGAAAATGCCGGCCCAAAAGGCACGCTGATTGGGATTCATCCAGGAATTGGAACTCGGTTATTTAACAAATGTTTCAATAAAGAAGAAATAGAGAATTGTACCTGTGGAAAAACAATAATTGTCTAATGAGTCATCAAACATTCTATGTCATAGCGGTTCATGTTCATAAAACCAGAAGATCTCGTATGACTCGTGTGAAAACATAAATATTATGTATGTTACAGGGATACACACCTCTGCACATCGCAATGCAGTTTCGCCACGAGAACGTGTATAGACTATTAGTAGAAGTATACGGTAAGTTCTTTCTTCTCCAATTCTTTATTGCGGCTGTATAATAAATAAGGTGCATGTAAAATAAACTACTTAATGATGAAGCAATACGAAAAAGTAAAAGAAATTGACACCCAAATTATTTAAGTAGGTTTTTTTTTAAAAAAAAACTCGAATAAAAAATATTAATAAAATTGTGTAATTATGACATTGAACTCCAAAAGCCACATTGGGAAAATAATTACTTTGGTGTACTTAAGTAAAGTAAGCAACATAATTATTTTGTCAAAGTCCCGAAAAGTAGGTACATTTCGTTATAATACACTACCAACTCGGCGTTAAAAAAATATCTGAATTGGTATTTATAGGTTTTCATATTGAGGCTGACTAATATTAAATATCTGTAGGCATTTCAAATTTTTATATCACGTCTAGAAACGGAGAAATAACTTTTTACCTTTTGACGTATGTTCGATTTCCAAAATACGGGTAGTTCAAAAATGCGATTGTATTGAAAACAAAACATAGTTTACGAGTTTGTTTAATTAGTGATCTTCACAACGTCACACGTGTGTGTTAACAGTCCTAATTACCTTTGTTTTTAATAGTGGCGAATTTACTTCAAAATCGAAAAAAATACCTGTTCTGTTAATCGTGACGTGAGAAATCAAGATAAAACGTGGGTTCCTAAAGTGTTATACGAATCTGAACGGTTGGTACAACGGAAGAATAAAAAAACCGGCCAAGTGCATGTCGGACCACGCACAATGAAGAGTTCCGTAGTTGGGATGAATTTATCCCAAAAACAAACTTAACATTGTAGTTGAAAAACATACTCTCCCATACATCGGTATACGTTACGGTCAATTCTCCAACTGCAAATTTAAGTTGGTCGACTATTACTCGTTAACTTGTGAAGCCTACTTAGCTGTGATAGTTTTCCTTTTAATTTCGTTATATATACTATTGCCATGAATTTTTTCACATATCCAAAACCAACCATTTAGCTGGCAGGGGGGGGGACACTTGACTCTAACAAAAAATAGCACTTTAAAGCTTAATATTACACAAACGGATCCCTTAATTGAAAAATGGTTTTGCCAAACCCACAATATTTTTGAACGGCCTATCCAACGATACCCTACACCATGGAATAGACGAGAAAAAAAAATATCATCCCCATTTCACGTGTAAGGGAGGTACCCTAAAAACAAATGTTTTTCATAATTTTATTTTACCATTTTTTCGGCATGATTAATATGTATACCCATGCCAAATTACAGCTTTCTAGGACTAAGCGTCTCTGAGCTAAGCTGGGGACAGACGGACGGACGGACAGACAGACAGACAGACGGACATGGCGAAACTATAAGGGTTCCTTGTTTACTACGGAACCCTAAAAATACCATTTGGTAGGCCGATTATATGGACTGAGCTAACGAATCATGCCGTGGACTGCTATTTCAGTCTAACACAATCAAAGGGATTTTATGAAAAATCGAAATATGGTATTAGGTAAGTAAGTGTCAACAGTAAGAAAATCTCAGCCACATTCCGACAGTTGTAACTTTTAACGTTTACAGTTAAATTTTGAACGAAAACTTTAGAAAACCTTAGTTCGACAGAGAGTGAAAATCGTGGTTCACAGGATTTTATGCCTGAAGATGCATCGAAGCCACTTTTTGCTCAAACGAGGCTCAATGACCTGGGAACAAGATTTGAATTTACCCATTGATGAAGCAGAATTATTGTTTGACTTCAAGATTACTGCAATGGAATCTGTGTGAACCAGATGTAAAGGTAAATTTCTTTCGAAAAAGATATATTTCACTAATTCCGTACTATTCAATAGAAGGTGGTTTAGTTTTTGGCGATGATGTGAATGGATTAATGTCGCAACTGGGTCATCGTCTTCTAGCCATAGAATGGAGATTATTTATTGATTCTTCAAAAGCTAGTTTATAAGCAGTTTTACAGCATAATAGAAATAAGTCACAGCATTTTATAAAACAAAATTGGCCTTCACGCCAGCGTACGGTACGATACGTTCGTACCGGTACAAAACCAACACTAAATTTGAATTTTTCGTCGAGCCAAATAAAATTATTTTGCCGTCATTACACATTAAATTGGGCCGCATATATATATATATATATATATTTGTAAAAAGCGTATACAAAGACTGTCCTGCATTACAATTTCTCAAGCAAAAGTTTTCCAATCTTAGGCCCGTATTTATATAATAGAACGTTACTCAGTACTCAACCGTTACTTAAATTCAACCAATCCAATGGCTTGAATCTAGTCTTAAGTAATGCTTGAGTACTGAGCAACGTTCTATAAATACGGGCCTTAGTAAGGCAAAAATCCAAGAGGGCGTATTTGTAGGTCCGGACAAAATCTACCCTTAACCATATGGAAAACAATCATAGAACGCTTTTATTGACGTGACAAATTTCCTTGGTAATAACAAATACGCTGACTTTCGCAAAATAATAAATCTGATGTTAGACTGCTACCATAAAATAGGATGCAATAAGTCGTTAAAATAGCATTTCCTTCATTCACATTTTCCCCGAACCCATACTGGGTTCAGTTAGCGATGAACGCGGGAAACGCTTTCATTATGATGTAGCTACAATAAAAAAAACGTTTCCAAGGAAGATGGGAGCCAACTATGCTAGGTGATATTCAGTTTTTTGCTTAAAACATCTAAGTACTCTTTATTACCCCGGATTTTGTAATATCTTGATTTAAAATACTGTCTTTGGAGTTTCTTGCCCGTTCTTCTCCATAGAGATCTACGTTTTGGAATGGGCTACTAACTAGTTTTAACTTTCTGACTAACTGACCGACTCTTTGACAATCCAAAAGTCCCTGTAAATGGTTTAATTGAAATTAATGCTTTGAGCTTGAGTTTACACTGAGTAACACAAGCAACAAAAAAATATCAAGTTCTAGTTTTTATTTTTGTATCTATGCTTATTTTTATTCTGTGTTCCTCACAATACTCTCTTTTTTATAACTCGATGTTAATTCAACCATTAATTGGTTAGTTTCAATAGTCTTCAATAACGATCTTGGAACGCTGCACTGTTATGTGAAATATTTTCAGAACGATGATTCCACAAATCTTTAAATAATCGTTAACAACCGCAAAGTGACGAATAACCTAAGTACCTGAAGACGGTGTCACGAAAATATTATGCTACTATTTGCCTATTAATTTGTAAAGTTATGTGTTTACCTTAGTGTTACTCACACAACTCCATCTAGTGATTTTAATGCGTACTAAATGGCCCAACTAGTGCTAGTTAGACCCAGTGACGCGGCAGCGCACCATACAATCATTGTTTCATATAAGTGAAAGATGTATTTCACAGATGGCGTTAAGTTCAACGTGAGTTAAATTTTCTAAAGAAATGGCCCATTTATTTTCTCAGTAATTCTGTTATTACTGGAACCAAACTAATCCGATATTATAAATGTGGTGGTTTAACCAGCAAAAACAGTTCATTTTGTAGATGGGCCCAAATCTAATGAAAGAAAGAATGAAAACGCATTTAATGGGACTTACAGACACAGATCACAAATTAAAATAAACCACACTCATAGAATCATAAAGAACAAAATTAAAATTAAACAAAGTAAAAATTAAATTTAAAACAGAAAGTCCTAAAAACGCTAAAAGCTTAGAACAGATCAGAAAATCGTTAGCATTACCTTCTTTTTTCCTACGGATAATGAAAATGAGAGAATATTTGATGTGGCCGACCCACATCAAATATCTCTCATTTTCATTTTTCATGTATGTTTATTTCAGCTGTCGAAATATAAAGGATTGAAAGTATATTTTGACGCATGAGTGCAATGTCAAATGCTTATAATTATGACGTTTTTCAATACACTAAGGAACAAAAATCATCACCATTCTCTTATTTTTATGTTTTTTTATGCATTTGGCCGTAGGAGGTTGTCGGCTGCTTAACCGCCTCCAGCTAGGGCATAAACCTTATAAACTTAGCGACGACACTCGTAAGGCATCCTCTGTGGGGTACGAACCTTGACTTAGGGCGTCACTGTGGGAGATCAGCAAGGGATAGGCTGGATTGGATCAATATTTGGGGTCGGCGCAACATGTCTTTTCTTCCATAATTCTCTTTTAACTGTCATCTCGGTAGTCACCCCCCCTTACTCGGCATATCATCTTTCACACAGTGCTTCCACCGTTTCTTTGGTTTTCCTCTACTCTTGGAAGGAAATAAAATATCACAAACATACATTTCCGGACACCTGAATGGAGCCACCCTGCATATCTTTTTAAATAATGGTAGGACAAAGAAGGACAAACAAAAATTAAAAGTGGTTTTGAAACCAGTCACTCACTATCATTTCCGTTTGTCATTGTTCCTTTGAAGTCGGAATACTAAAAATAACTGTTTCATTGTAATTTAGCTTAGATTTTTTGAAGAAAACAATGGTAAGCCCAGACTAAAGAACCTTATGCGGCTACTTCAGGTGCAGTATCCAAATATTTAATCATTTAGAGATGTAAATGCCAAAGTTTGTTAGCTGTCTAAGTGCTTAATTGTTTTTTATTCTGTCAAATATATGAAAGAAACGAGATTATTGAAAATACATTATTGTGAAGGTTTCTACGCGACACAAATGACAAAAGGAAAAATAATTAATTAAATTTAAAAATGTAATTACAGAACACGACATTTTCAAAAAATATTGCCGAAAATCTTTACAGATTCTCGGCCAATACAACAAATTTAAGAAGAAATGAAAAAATAAGTAAAAAAGTACCTACTTCTGAACACTATCAAATTCCTACCTTTAAATCGATTAAAGACATTATGTAGGTCACGGAAGTCTTATTTGAATGGAGACCGGCTACAACATACTATTACTGAAACTACAACCGTACCAGAAGTCTAATGTTAAAAAAATATTATATGTGAATATAGTCAAAGTGAAAAAAAAATGGTATTTGCAACACGATTAGTAAATTGAAAACTAAATATTTGGGTTATTTTATTTTGCGTAAAATATGTTATAAGTACCAACTGAAATATTTAACTACATTAAAATTGGTAAAAGTACTAGTTGGTAAGCAAGTTATTGTTTAAACGTTCACTTGCCAAACATTAGGCTTGCATTACAATTATTTGTGAAGAGTTTATTTATTTGCTAAGTAATGATTTGGCAAATTAAATTATGCGGAAAATTGTTTGGGAAGCGATAATTTGTCAATTTATTTTCGATGAAACAAGGGTAACCCAATAATATGTAACACTAAAATAAATTTAAGTACCAAAATGAAAACATTTGTTTTTACGAAAATTTCATCCAAAGTTACTATCGCGTTATTTTGCGAAACGGGCATTCTGCAAAAGAGACATTGTGCAAAGGCGACGTTTTGCAAAAGAGGCATTCTGTGATAGCGACATTCTGCGAAAGAGACATTATGAGAAAGAGACATTATGAGAAAGAGACATTTTACGACCAGTTGACATTTTGCGAAGAAGACGTTTTGCGAATGAGCCAAATACAACACTAATTAATGATAATTAGTTGACAAAAATAATAATCTTTACATACCAAGACCCCTCTGTGCCTCGGAAAGCACGTTAAGCCGTGGTCCCGGCTGTTATTTGTAGAACTTTGACAGGTGTTACGGGTAGTCAAGCCCGAAAGTAGGACAACCAGTCTTAACAAAGGGGTATCGTGTTACCCAGTAACTGGGTTGTGGAAGTCAGTTAGGCAGTCGCTCCATGTAAAATACTGGTATTCAGCTTCATCCGGTTAGACAGATATATGTTTATTATGATTTATGTTATTTATTTACACTGTTTATATTATTAATCACAAATAAAAAGCACGCGTGTTCATTTGTTCACAGCATTGTGAAGCGGTGCATTAAGAACTACTTTTCGAGCATGAGTAAAAAAGTTATCAATAAGTCGTGTATATTTTTAAAAACTGTTATTTCCTTTATTGCAGATGCAGATCCAAATGTCCGCGACTGGTCAGGCAGGAAGCCGAGACAGTATCTAGTCCACATGGACACTTCGCTATCACCAGGATCATATAGAAGTATGCTGCTACGCAAAAAATATTTACTTAAAACTTTTTAATATATTTTATTGTAATCGTTTATAGTCCGCACGCGACTGCTAGTCACCGCCTGAGGAGAGGGGTGAGACGGGGGAGGTAGACAAGGGGGCGTCGGTTAATTACGTGAGCCGATTTTGTCACAACTTTGTATTATTTGGTCACAACTGTATATCGGTCATGAATTAATCATTTGTAGATTGGTCACAGGTAACTTTTTTGTGAAAATTAGTGTCATCTTTTATGAACAAGATCTTTGATGTTTTTTTCTGTTTTTTATATATTTTTCCCTCATTAAAAAAATACGTTGTTTAGGTTAAACATCCTTATACATAAGCAAACAAATCATTTCAAGCAAAAACAAAGCATTTCAAGCAAACAAACTCTCCAGCTTTATTATTAGTATAGACAGATCTATACTAATAATAAAGCTGGAAAGTTTGTTTGCTTGAAAAAGAAAATAAATATATTTATTTGACCCAGGTTAGGGCACACAATATGCACACAAAACCAAAACACAGTAGCACAAATAGGCCCAGATCAGCATAAATATCAGACAACTATAGTGCCTGACGCTGGTTTTCAACTGGACCACTTTTTTATTTTCTTCTCTACCTTGTTTTTGTCAAACAGGTCTCTACCGTTGGCGTTTTTTCAGTATTTTTGACCGGTGTGTAAGCTGCTGAAATGCTGTTTTTTAACTTGAACGAGCGGCACGTGATCTTCATCATCGTCCGAACTAGAACTACCGTAAACCATGCGGTAAAACCTTCCAGAAGGTCTGTTTGGGGTATGCTCAATGCTTTTTTCTCGTATTGTTGATTTTGAGGGGTCATTGGACTGGGAGAGACGCGAGGTTGCGAATTTTCTTTATCAATATCGTTAGATACAGGAGGAGCTGGAGCTTCTGACAATGTAGACGGAGCAAAAGCATCTCCTGTTGCCATAGTTTTTTCAATCCCTGCTGCTGTCATCTTCTCGGTGAGTAAGTGGATCAGTTCCTTTCATTGGCATGAAAATACTCCTGTTGAACTGTGATGGTTGCGCTTTCATTACAGTTAATGTCCAATGATATTTTTGTCAGCCCTCTTCGCTTCTGCTATGTTCGTTTTATGCTTTTGTCATGACCGTAACCATCAAAAACCTCTATACAGTTTTGATCGTAATGATCATGTCCGTAAGCAATGTAGAGATGGCAAATTGGCAAATCGAAGAAACGCTGGAGGACGGTTTCAACTTCACGCGGTGGAGAATGAAACCACCACCTAGCAGCACATTGGTACTTTGGGTAAGATCGAGAATTGCGAGGACTTTTTTTGTACAGTGTTGAATGTAGAATAAGTTAGTTTTCTATATTTTAGACTATGAAAAACTGAAAAAGGGACATTATAAGCCCCCTGTGATTACAGGCGTGATATTATGTTATGTTAACTGCCTATTAGTTTAAAGGAAAGTGCCTGTGACAAATTCACATTAAATGTATGGAATTTGAAACGCTATGTCCGAATTACACTGTCAAAGTATAATAAACTACTGCATCACAGTGTGGGGTGGGGCCCCCAAGACAACCCTACTGCCTCTGGAACGAGCACAGAGAGCTGTCCTCAAGTTTATGAGCTTGAAGCCGTTTAGATATCCCACCTCGGCTCTCTACACCGAATGTCAGGTCCTCACTGTGAGACAGCTCTTTGTTCTTGGCACCATTCTGCGCAAACATCCCTCTGTGATATACAAGCAGAATGCTGCTAAAAAGCGTAGAGGCTTCGAGGTATGCTCAACTCGCGGATGTAGCACAGCCCTTGCTCAGCGTCATTATGATATTCTGTCCAACCATTTATATAATAAAATAAACAAAGTATGCACCATAGCTCCCATGTGCCATAATGGATGTAAGACCAAGGTCACAAAGTGGCTACTGAGAATGAGTTACGATAAGACCGAAGATTTACTACATGTATCAATCGCTTAATCTTTAAGTAGTTAATTAATTCATATATTTATAATTACATTTACACAGACTTATATACACACAAGTTTTCACCATATTTTATCTCTCTCTAAATACATACACAAACACATTCCCCCACATAGGTACTTTAACAGACACATCATAACATGCATTTTCTAGTAGTAAGTAGTTTTTCTTAATAATAATATACTGTGCTCGTCATACAACTACTGTTATATGTTCAAATTATAGGCGAGGACGCTGGCACCCTAAACACAAGTTAAATCTTACTCTGGGTGCCAGAGTTCATCGAAAACACTCTTTATTTTAGTTGTTACGCTGCATAGTGTTTAGTGTTTACCTAAGTGTTTATGTACAATGGAAGATAATAAAAATATTTTCTTTCTTATATAATAAGTAGAAACGTTTAATTTAAGGAAATCTCACAAAAGCAAAAAGGTCAATAATAATACAAACCTTTTTGCTTTTGTGAGATTTATTACCCTTAAGAGTAATTACATTTAAGAAAATGCTTCTTCTGCGAACCAATGGTTCTTTCAGTAATAGACTTGACGACTAAACTCGTTCACGTGCTGAATGATATTAGTATTAGGTAATATTGAGATTTTATCGGCACTGTCCGATACATCAGGCTGTCCGTAGCTATTGAACCTTCCCCTACAGCTTACTTGTAGGTTAATAAGGCCATTTATTGTAAAAGTCGAATATATCTTTACAGTTCTGATAAGTGTAAGTACAAATTGAATAACTGATCTTTCGTGCAGCAGGTGCATTTAAGCGGAAAATGTTTTACAGAGGCAGACACATATGATATACGCCGGACTGTAACCGCTCCTCCGGTCATAAGAGTCTCTCCGAACACGATTAATGCTCAATCAAGTAAGATTCACAAAACCGTGTCTGCGTCCTCACAGTGCTTACTTGCGTGTTATTGTATCAATTTCGTAGTTACAACATTAAATCATAATATCATCCTCGTACTGGTATCGTATTTTATTATCTGTACAACCATGTATTCTGCCGTAAATAACATATAACATATACTAGCAAATGGAGCATCCTACTTGCCTCTTTTACATCAGTGAAATCATGAAGACGAGCATTACAAAGCGGACTTAAATTCATTTTGTAAAATAATATAAAACGTGTAGGGTATATTGGATCGTAGTGGGTGATATTATGGTTTGTTCTTTTACGTGCGCACATCTCAGGGTTGCGGTATTTGTTCATTTTCTACGCATTGTAGTTAGTCAGCGGTTGTTTGTTATTTGTAACTCCACTTTGTTACTAGTAAAATAATATTCTCACAGAACATGTTAAGCTCATCACTAGACCCGTTATCTTGTCGCCGACGCCGACTGACGTCACTTTTTTTGTAGGGATTGAATGATTAATTTATCGATTGTCTCTATATCGATGTTTGTAGTTTAAATTATGCAACAATGCTATTGATTTATTGCCTTTAAAATCTCTGCTCAATCTCAATATAGCATAGTTAAAACTTTTTGATTAAAGATAAGTAGATAACCTCGTTGGTGTTAGGGCCTGTGCTCACCACGTTTTTTAAACGCGCCGTTGACGCGCGTTCGTAGCGATACAGACGTGATACGCACGCGAGTCAGTCTATTCTGTACGATAAAAGCGCGCCGTCGACGAACGTTTCTAAAACGCGCGTCAATGGCGCGTTTAAAAAACGTAGTGTGCACAGGCCCTTACAGGATGCAATAACCTTAGATAAAGAATTTACCAAAACCCCTTATTTTCACTGGTAGAATTGTTTAAAGTTTATTGTAATTATTGTTGAAAAACTATGATAAACAGTCATTAAAATAACGAACACCTGCGACTTTTATCCATCCCATTTTTATCCGTTATTAGGTAGTAATTGTGTTGACTCATTGTCAGTTTATCAGGGACATATTTTTTGTTTTGTTTTAAACGTTGCCTCACACTAGGAATTTCTCATGTATTGTGGGTGCGTTTACAAACATTTAAGCTCACATACACAAACAGCCCGACCCGGAACAACTACTTGTAAGTCATACAAATATTTGTTCCGTGCGGGAATCGAACCCGCGACACGCAGCGCAGCAGTCAATCGCTTAACCACTGCGCCAACCGTGTCTTCCAAAAACATATATAAGCTACATACAATACCATCGACAATTCGACAGTCGATAAATTAAAACATTCAATCCCAACAAAAAAGTGACGTCAGTATGACAAGATAACTGCGTCTACTCATCACATTACATACTATCTTTAAAGCATGTAGTTATTCCATAATAAGTATTTAAATCACTTAAAGCTGCATAAATTGGTACCTCTCATAACATTGCCGCCAAAGCGAAACTGCTTGAAGAATGAGACCTTATTCTTAAGATCTATCCCCGCGTTTACAACAACTTATAATACATTGTATTCTACAAGTTGTGTATACTGTTTTCGTTTATCGTTTACACACAGAAATTGTAAAGACTAGTTCAGCTGAACAAAATACTAATAGTTAACAATACATGTCTGTAACAACGTCAATACATGTATGATACCGCGACTGCTAAACGTGGGGTTCTGGGTTCGATTACCAGGTCGGGCAAGTGTCAATGGGTTTTTTCATTAGGAATTTCTCAGTGGAAGCCCGGAGTTTGACATGTTGGGGGCGTCTTACCCCCGCGTCTCGGAAAGCACGTTAAGCCGTTGGTCTTACGCCCGATCTCTCCGAGGACAATTATTATTTTTATACACGACAAGTTTTTAACAGGAGTTTTACATGACTTATCGAAAACAACTACCTCAACTCGTGTATGTTTGTAAACGCGGGGTAAAGAAACCTATCTAAACGCCCTTATATAGAGGGAGTGGCTTATAAGAATCTTCTAAGCCATTTCCTCTAAGGAGATATGATCGGTGGTTGAAGAAAACTTGACGGTATCCTGGAACGAATTAACACCAAAATTAGAAATATTCATGAACCTAGCTGTTTCACCTCCACAGCCAAAAAGAAAAACCGCGTGGCGTCTAGGAAAAGTGTCAATATCTATTTAACACTAGCTAACCCGACACACGTCGTCGTCCTGTAAAATTTTTAATATAGTCCTGAGCTCATACAAAAATCCCATAGCAAGCCCAATCAAATTTCTCGAATTTCCCAATTTCCTAAGCAACTTCTCCACCAGTTTATCGAATAATTGGGACTACTATGAAAATGTTAAAACAAAAAATTGCCTTAATAGTCCAGTCGTTAACAAGTGATGCGCTTACCCATGCATTAATTTTTTATTTATAATAGATTTCCGCATATTTGCTACCGTTGAGTGGTATTTATTAAATTAATTACTTGCTTTGTTATTGATAGAATTGTGGGAATAATATAAAAATATTCCAACGCTAGTAACGCATGAATAAGTAACCACCGCTAGCATCAATGACACCATGAAGATGTTGTATTGGCCTGAGTCATATATGTGACAAAACTCACACTGAACACTAAGGCCCGTATTTATAGGGCGTTACTCAGTACTCAAGTATTACTTAAGACTAGTTTCAACCAATCCAATGGCTTCAATCTAGTCTTTAGTAATGCTTGAGTACTGAGTAACGCTCTATAAATACGGGCCTTAAAGCCTCATAAACCTAGGTATGCCAGAAACCCACTTTAAATATCTAAAACAATTGACGATGTTCAGCTGTCTTAGCAATCACGCTGAGATTTAAAAATCGTGCTGTCGCCTACTATTAGTAGGTACCTAGATATTATATAAATGTATAATTGCGGCCTTCGGTAGTAACGCGGAGAATGCGTTAGTATTCGCCTTGTAGAGCTGATGTATTAAAGAAAAATCACTACACTAACTATCACAATGTTTTGTAAACAGATTGTAAAAAAAACCCTGTCCGATTCGTGAGGGTGGGTGTTTTTTTTATTATGGATATACCTGGGAATAACTGGGACGCGGGCGGCCGTCGTGTTTGCGGGTGTCTACAAGTCACAACTGTATGACCTATGTTGGCAATTTTTTTATGAAATTGGAGTAATTTTGGTACTAAAAACGTATATGTGCCCCTTTCGAATCGCAAAGGGTTTTGTTACATGTCGTATCTAGAATGCACTAAAGATAATATTATATGTAAATAATTATTTTGGTAATACGATACTATTTCAGCACATACCAACAAATGCTAATGTATTTTCTTGTATTTTATAATACCGATTTAACTCATTACAATGCAAACCTAAATGTTTTCATAATTTCGTTAATATTATCCCTAAACCTTTCTACAAATAACGATATTTCAACATTTTTAGGGGACCTCAAAAGAAAAAAAACGGAATCCTTATAGGATCACTCGTGTGTCTGTCTGTCTGGCTGTCTGCCTGTCTGTCTGTATGTCTGTCTGTCTGTGTCGCTGTCTGTCTGTCTGTCTGTCCGGCTGTCTGTCTGTCTATCTGTCCGTCTGTCACAGCCTATTTGCTGCGAATCTACTGGACCGATTAAGTTGAAATTTGGTAAACATAATGAATTTCTGTGACCCAAACAAGAAAGTGTAACGTTAATAAATTTATTAACTTTGAATAAAGGAAGATTTCACTTCTGGCGGAACAATTAGAAACTTTAAAAAATATATTTCCAATCTGTGTCGTGTGACTTAACAAAATAAAAGGACTTGTTTATTTATTTAACAGTTTATGTAGGTACACATAATTATACAGACTTGATTTTTAGACTTGTTATGAGCAATTTTAAAATAATTAAAATCCATGTAAATCACTCAAATATTGTGCATAAAAACTTACATTTGCAGTTGGAATGTATGGAGCACATGTTTTTCAACTACAATGTTAAGTTTGTTCTTGGGTTAAATTCATCCTAACTGTGGAACCGTTCATTGTGCGTGGTCCGAGACGCACTTGGCCGGTTTTTCTTATCTTTTGTCCTGTGACCTCGTAATTGTGTATTGTTTAACAGTAAACTACCTACTAATGTTGTACAGTCGATGTGATGTGTGATAATTATCTTAAATTACTATGTAGTCATTAATTATTGATGTTTAAATGTGAAGTGCATCATTCGCAGAAAAAGAAGGATTTCTACGCATCGGTTCGCTTAACGTGAGGGTGAAGAAAACCACAGAAGCGTTTAGTAACTTCTTAGGGGTGGGTGCAACTAGATCTTCAGCCTACGTACCAAAGTCTACTCGGGACCGTGAAGAACGGCGGTCTGACGACAGCGACCAGCTGAAGAGTTGGGGCTCCGCTGACAATATACAAGTAAGAATGCCACTATAATGTATAACGTATTGCTTCAATATAATATAGAACGTATGACTACATTACTTCTAATCAACCAAAATTTGTGGAATAGGTTAGCAAGAAGCGTTATAATATAAAATACAGTGGTAGTAAATTTGATCCCGAACTTGGGACGTACACGTCTAACGAACCACAGATTAAAGACACATCGTGCTCGCATATATTGACTTATAAACCTGTGGACCTACAAAATTAGCGTGACTACATACAAAAATCGAGCACTTAAAATTGCCGGCTTTCGTATGGTTGTTACCGCGAGAGAAAAAGCAAGCAACCGTTTGACAAGCCCATTGCCGAGTTTTGTACCACAAAACTTGGCATTAAACATGGCGAGCGGTCACGCATAGACATGATTTTGACGACACACAAAATTCTTGCCAAATTTAGTCCTTGACAGATATTTAGATGTCTCTTTTTTCATATGTAGCTCTTGATTAGTTAGAAAGAAACAAAACGCTTTATGACATGATTGTGCATATGATGGATATTTGTATAACTATTCTTCATATAGTAGAATATGCCATCTCCATAGTATTCCTACCTCAATATATTTCGTTTTTGCTTCTTTTCGAAGGTTTTTTTTTTTGGGTGGGATATTATCAAATAACTTCTCCCGCTCTGGGCGGAGCGGGAGGGCGTGTCAGACTTTTACTGACTAAAACCCACCGTGTTCCTTTAAATGCCTGTGTGCCAGGGCCACGATATCCCTTTCGGACAGACTCGTAACCCTGGCAAGCATTGGCCCTTTCGGACCCCGTCAATTGGTGCTGACATCTGTTTGAGGCGCGCGTGGAACACAACGCGCCGTCGACCCGGGCCTGGTCCTTATCGGACGGCGAGCTACCCATCGCTCACAGTCCGCAAGCCCGCACCTACGGTGGCCGGGAATCGGCCTGCGATTCCCGATGCCCGGGGCGTCTCCTGCGGCGACAAAGGGCGGAAGGGCGTGAGCCTTGCCGCACCCTCACGCGTTCAGCCTCCTCCTTTGCGAGCATTACTGTTTCGCAGAAGGAGGTGACGCCCTCCCATGCACTCTCGCTCCGAACCATGGCCTGAACCAGGGCCGGACGCGAGAGATCGCCGCCGCCGATCGTCTCCGTGAGGACACGGCGGTGCTCCGCCCAAGCAGGGCAGACCACCATATGCTCCACCGTGTCTTCCGGGCGATCCACACAGTGGTGACACCCGGGCGTTTCCTCCCGCTTTATCCTGAACCAGGACCCTCCCGAAACATCACCCTGCGTCAGGCGGAAAGTGAGGACGCCGTGGCGTGTCTCTAGCCACTCCTCAAAGAGGGGACTTATTGCCACGATTGTGGCGTGCCCAGCTTCTTTTCGAACCTAAGATATCAATATTAGGGTTAATAATTTCCTAAACAATAACGTTTTTGTAATAAAAATATCTTGAACAGAAAGACGACAAGCTGATGCCACCTCCCAATAACAAGGTGCGACGTCGTGGCGCTAGCGGCCGGCGTGGGCTCGGAGCGGCGCATAGCCGCAGCACGCCGTCCACACCTGACCAAGTAAATATTAAAAGGCCCTTATAATTTGCATGTGCTCTACATTCAACTTCTGGCGTATAACATTTGCAATTAAAATTGCCTCAAATAAAAATAACTTACCTACCTATTGTAATTTCCGCCAATGGAAATAGACAGCTGATGTCAATAATAATTAATCTTTTTTTACAGCCTCGGGCTCAAATGGGTGTTCGTGAAGAAGGAGATTCAGATTCGGATTCGGCTGCAGGGTTCCATGCGGCTTGGCGACAGCAAAGAGCTTCCAACTGTACATAGAGCTACATTTCTCTTCAAACGTTCACAGCGTAATATTTTTTTTTGTTTTGGACTAAATAATGTAATGGATCCAAAATAATGTAATAAACAGCATTTTATTTATCTGTTGAGGCAATGAAATGGTTATTCAAATGCAAATTAAACTATTATACTAGATAGGCGGCATCGGCAGGATTGTAAAGTATTTTTTTATATTAAGGAAGTTTGTAACATCCTTACTATAAAAATCCATCTTGTTCTATTTATGTAAGAATCAAGGTAAAAGTTTCCAAATAAATCATCAAAATCTTGTTGTAATATTCTTTGGAAGATATGTGGTGGCTCTTAACAAATAAAACTGTATTTTTTATACTAAGGAAGTTACGACCATCTTGTTCTATTTATGTAAGAATCTAGGATAAAGTTTCCAAATAAATCATTTTTACGATCATTAGAACACTTTGGACGATATATGGTGGCTCTTGACAAATTAAACTGACCAATTGAGCTCATGGTTCCTTTCAGCGGTAGTAAAAATTACGAATAACTACGAACCTCTGCACTCGAAATACCCCCGATTACCTACTGATATCGCTCATATAGTTCTTAGAGATGGTTCGTTTTGTTAATTATGCCGCTTCCTTTAATGTACCGTATATCATTACTT
Organism: Tiliacea aurago; assembly: GCA_948098905.1. Lineage (NCBI taxonomy): Eukaryota > Metazoa > Arthropoda > Insecta > Lepidoptera > Noctuidae > Tiliacea > Tiliacea aurago. The sequence continues at coordinate 23,789,140 of OX402576.1, forward strand.
CCCAGAATTTGATCCTTATTAGCGACTATATCCGATGGTGCAATATACAGAATGTGTTTTTTTGTTTTCCAAATCAGCTAGAGAAAAGGCGTATCTGAAGCTATATTTTGGGTGTTATTTTCGCCCTGCTTATGTATGTGATTGTTATGTGTGTGATGCCGCTACATATGCATTGCTTTTTCTATCATTCAATTTGCAATTCCCAATGTCTATAAGGGCTTTTACAAAATGTTTGTCTACTTTATACTTAAAATCCTTAATAGACGAAGTAGGTATACGTACTATACCTACATTTATAAAAATAATGCTGTATTAAATGGTTTAAAATGAAGTTTTATGAATAATTAAAAGCTGTGCTTTAAAAAAATATGTAATTAAATTACAATACGGATGATTCTATTAGAAACTTGCCACATTCCACATTTTCAAGATTTACTTGAAAGTATATGTTTAAACCGTCAAAAATGTATTCGAAACATGTGATATTTTATGAAGTTCTTTTTAAAGAGATCAGTATTCTTTAAACATTCTGTTATTCACAATGAAGTGCCTTATTTTATAATAATTAAGATAGTTTAATATTTGTACCGAAACTGATGAAGTATATGACTTATGATTAAATTATTTATAGCTGTATTATGTAACGCGGCTTCCTTACCCAACTGCAAAGACGGGTCATGTTTTTTAGTAATACATAATCAGCCTATAATATTCTCACTGCTGGGACACTGGCCTTAAGGTTCTATACTACCTCAGCGCCACCTCACTCTTTATCTTGCTCGCGCAAGTAGCTGGCGGTCACGCGAGCAAGCGGGAAGACTCCAAGGCACCGATATTTTAGTTTATTTCTTTTTACGGTGCAAAAAATGGTTATTTAAAAAAAATAATAACATAAATGACCTGCTTTATAGTAGGTCAGTTAATATCAAACTTTCATTATCTAATTTGAAGTATTTTTTGAATACCAGCGGTTTATTGTTCGGTTTGGAGGTAACTTTTAAAATGAATGCTGCAGTATTTTCGATATAACGGAGGATCATGCTAAGCCTTTGAGGTAGTATAGGTTCTTAAATTATTTGTTGTTTAGTAATGATTTGTTAAAATAGTGGTGTTAGCCGCATTACGAGTTAAGCTTATTTTGAATAAATTTTTTGATTTATGAAACCAAATTAGTACCTATTACAGTACCCAGACCTAATTATGTCAAATCGACCTTTAGCAAGAAAATATCACACAGACATGAGTGAGATCAACGATCATGCAAGACAAAACCGAACTTTTTCTAGAACTGAATATACCATATTTACGGCCGGGTTACCAACTGTGCCTACCTAATTTGTTTTATTATATTTTGAAATTAACTTATGTTTTAATAATTATACAACCATCTCAATACCCGACTCAAAGAATTACCAAGGTACTTCAATTAAACCGATTACAGCCACATTTGAATTGGCAAGACGTCGGTGGTCAGTCAGATAAAAGATATTTGCTCATTCCAAAGCGTACCTAGTAGGTTCAGAGAACATGTGAGAAAGACGGGCACGTTAGAAGCATCTTTAATAAACAATTCAAATATTTAACAATAAAAAAAAAACCGAAGCAACTTAAAGATGGCCAGTCCAGATCAGCACCATTCAGCTTAACCATTTTGAAGGGGACTGGGAAGGGGACACCACTGTCAGCGAGACATTTGAGTGAGCATGACATACTCTCAGCCGCCAGGGCACATTCAAGTCTAATGAAATACGTTCTCAGGTAATGGTAGCTTTATAGTACTCACACATGTGTAGCAGAAGCACTCACATATGCGATTCCTACTATAAGCGTAATTTCATGTTTTGACGAGTTTTGTCCGGTCCCTAACGCTGGACAGCAGCTTCCTGCTGTCCAGCGTTAGGGAGATTCCCCCTACCTACTAGGCCTCCTGTGTTATTTGGGTCCACAGGAATACCAGCAGGTGGAGGTTTCTGTCCATAGTTGTTGGGTTCCCCAGACTCATCTCGTGCATTTATCGCGTACTATTTCGTGGTTAGTTTGGTTATCATTGATTATATGCGTTGACGAGGTAAGGTGGGGTATATCCCAAAAGCTTCTCATACAGTCCTCTACAGAAATAGCTGATACTGTTCCATGCTCAGAGAACTGAGCATGGAACAGTATGAGCGTGGACTTTGTTGATTTACTCAACAATTTATGAGTGGAGAACCACTCATAAATTGTTGAGTAAATCAACAAAGTCCGCATCGTTTTGCTGACGCATGTTGCATTTAAGATCGCAAAATCCGAAGTAGCTCCACGTATGTGGCGCTCCTTGAAAATGTGCAAGTAACTTGCAACAATAACTCCTTTTACGGGTGGTAACAGCATCAAATCACCAAAAACTACACCACCAAAGATAGTTATTAATTTTAACACCTGACGCCATATGTGAGGTGAGTTCAGCGCAACACTTATTGTAGCAGACAAGGTGACCAAATACTTCTGAACAATTTAAAATGTCAATAAGTTCCATACACTACAAGTTACCATTAATATCTGAACATTCATTAGTTCATTAATATCTGAGCCAGGGACCATTTTGGTTATCCATTGAAAGGGTTTTCGATAGGGTTTTTCTAAGCGGTTAAACAAAAACCCATACGATAAGGGTAACCCTTAGGAACGGCTTAAATTAAATTTTGGTAACCCATTGAAAGGGTTTTCGATAAAAACCCATACGGTGTGGGTAACCTTTTGAACGGCTTAATTTAAGCCTTTCAAAGTTACCCACACCGTATGGGTTTTTGATTAACTGCTTAGAAAAACCCTATTGAAAACCCCTTCCATTGAAAGGGTTTTCGATAGGGTTTTTCTAAAATGGTAACCAAAATGGTCCCTGGGTAGAATAGAGATAGAATTGGTCCTGCTACGCGTGCTGAGCGGATATCGAAATAACATAATATTATGATTTTTTCATGTTACTGGGTTTCAAGTAGGTATAGAACCCATTGAAATATGTTATCAGGTAACCCTTTCACTGGGTTTCAAGTATAAAACCCATTCAATGGGTTATCATATAACCCTTTCAATGGGTTTCTAGTATAAAACCCTTTCAATGGGTTACACCATGATAAAGGTAACCCATTGAATGGGTTACCCCTTCGAAAGGCTTAACCCTTAACCGGGGTTGTACGGTCCCTGATCTGAGCAGATGCTTGTCAATAATTTCTACACACACAACTAACCAAAAATATCTGAACACTTATAACGACAAGTGTATCTACGCAGAATTTTTCCTCAACAGTTGAGGAACTTTGCAGTAAGAAGTGCTTCCAACTTTACTATAAATACAATATAAACAGGAACTCTTTTGCTAATTTATATACTATCATGACCCTGGCAGTTTACAACATTTTGTAGTTTTCAGTCTTGTCATGTCATGTTAAGAGTGATAAAGAGTGTCATGCAACTCATGTGTGAACTCACGCAATAAATAAATTCAGGCAAGCAACTATTAAAGGGGTTGTGAGTTCGAAATACTATTCTGCGAAAATTGTTAGTTCGATGACTACCTATACATCGATGCCTTGATAATGCGACGGTTATGTTTTTACTATACCGTTTTTGTTCGCTGTTTCTTATATCGATAACCTTACATCGAACGTTCTTTCTTCGGCCTTTGTTTCTTCTATGTAACGTTACTTCGAAAATATTTAGCCAAAGATATACGATTGATTTGACACGTAAGTTTGTTGCAGTTTATAATTATCTATACTAATAATAAAGCTGCAGAGTTTGTTTTTTAGTTTTTTTGTTTGAACAAACGCGCTAATCTCTGGTATTACCAGTTTGATTTGAAAAAATATTTTGCATTTGATAGCCCAACTTTTAAGAAAGGCTTGGCTATTTAACATCACGCTATGACCCTTAGAAGACGAGCAGAAAGAACACTAAGTAATAGCGCGGGCGGGGGATGTGACGTGACGGGGTCAGGAGCCGAAATGTTACGCGGATGAAGTCGCGGGCAGAAGCTAGATTAACTTTATTTAAAAAAAAAGTTGGACTGTGGTTGGACAAGTTATGCCGATAGAGTCGTTAAACTAATTTATTTTTGTAAAATATAAACATGTAGGTTTATGTAGCATGATTCCATTTGTTTGTGCTTTGGGGATTAAAAAAATAAGAATAAACTTTTTAGTACCTACCTACCTACTTTCATTAGTTTTGCATTTTACACAAACTTCAATAAACCGATTTATAGACACCACGGCCGACTTATCTTAGCATGTCCGAACATAGGCACTAAGAAGTTTCGCACATGTTCTCTCACTCACCTCGCCTCAAGGCTTCTACATACCGGCGAGACTTGTCGCGCGACGCGACACGACACAAAGGCCCCGCGTGTCTCGCGACGAGCGGTGCCTTTGAGTCGCGTTGCGTCGCGCGACAAGTCGCGCTGGTATGTAGAAGCCTTCATGACACCATTTGGTTCCCAAAAAATCTTACTGCGCAGACTTGTGTGCGAAGTTCGGACCTGCCAGAAATAGATACAGGATCTACCAGAAAGATGTGGTCAAATTTAAGGGTGTGGTATAGACCATCAAACTGAACAACTTTTTCCATGGGACCAATATCATAATTGCGAAAAAATAACCGCCCTTCCACACATTTGCTTTGTAAGTATTGAAGTTTCTTGGTAGGTAGTTGATATTTTTTTCGCCATTACGATGTTCGTCCCATGGTGAAAGTTGTTCAGTTTGAGCCACACCTTTCCGGTGCACCCTGAATTTTTTTTTAAATAGTTTTCTTTCTTTTTTCTAACTAGTTTTTACTCTAACGCCAGTCATTTGTCTTACATCAGTCATTCGGTGTAAAAAGCTAAGGATAGGTACTGTAGGTATTTTATATAGTAGGTATTATCTATTAGGAATATTATTTAATTATAGACTTATGGGTAGCTTAATGAAAGTGTTAAAGTCAAAACGCAGAAATAACGTCATTATCATTGATGGTTACCTACGAGTTTTGTGTGAACAGAAAGAGTGATGATAAGCAATATTGGTGTTGTATTGAAAAGCAAGGGAAACAATGCAAAAGTACATTGACTATGAAATTCAGTGAAGGTAACTCATTCAATAATTAAATCAATGAGTGAACATTCGCATTCTCCAAATTCGTCGTTGTTGTACTCAGTTACCTACATTGAAAAATGCCCTCCTGATCAGAAGGTCTAAGTAGCTAAATGTCCAACAGCGCAAAACGTCTAATGAGCAGTAACTCTAATAAACAAAATGTCTATGTAGCAAAACGTCCAACTATCTGATGGTCTGTATAGAACATATATTTAGCAAATCGTCAAATTCTCAAAATGTCTGGATATTCAGGCACAAAATTCAACATTGCATCGGGAGGGAAACGGACACGGCATTATAATTATGTACATACAGACTCTTTGGTGTATGTACTTGTAGCGTTTAAATGTATAACTTTTTAATGGTGTCAACATTGGGTCTTCCTGCAAACAGAGAGTGCAGAAACAATGTCAAAGTATGTTCCAATTTACTTCTGCTACCTTCTTCAGATATTACGGAATGTTGGACTAGCATTGTTGGAATGGCCACAAAAAACGAAGAAATGGTTGCTTTTTTAAATTACTTTAAAAGATAATGGCTCCAGTCTCTGGCAGATATAATAAACTGTCCTAGCAATAATAATTTTCGCACAAATAATGCACTTGAAGGTTGGCACAGGCGGCTAAACACCTGGGCGGCTGATCTGACGGCCGGGAGCATAGCAGTCCTGCGAAAGCCGCATAGAGCGATGGCCGTCAGAGTCATCAGGGGATATAGCACGATCTCCTACGAGGCGGCTTGTGTACTGGCCGGATCCCCGCCATGGGACCTCGAGGCGAAGGTACTTGCGTCACTGTATCGGTGGCGTGAGGAAGTGAGAGCGCGGGGCGAGTGGCTAATGCAGCGACATGTGGAGGTGCGTTGGTCACAGCTTCGCGCAGCCCTGGTGGCGGAATGGCGGGACAGGCTTTCACGCCCTACTACCGGGCTCGTCACCATCGAGGTGGTCCGGCCGGTACTTGAACCCTGGCTCGGGAGGACGCACGGTGACGCAGCTGCTCTCGGGGCATGGTTGCTTCGGGAAGTACCTGTGTCGCATAAACAGGGAGCCGGACGCCCGGTGTCACCACTGCGTCGACTGCCGGGAAGACACGGCGCGGCATACGCTGGCAGAGTGTGCCGCTTGGGAGGAGCCACGCCGTGCCCTCATCTCAGGAGTAGGCAGTGACCTATCGCTGCCGGCCGTGGTCGAGCCGATGGTCGGCAGTGAGGTGTCCTAGGATACGGTGGTGTCCTTCTGCGAAACAGTCTTGTCGCAGAAGGAGGCTGCGGAAAGGGAGCGGCAGATCTCGTCCGCTCACCCGGCCCGCAGCAGGCGCACTGGGCGTCGGCAGAGGGTTGATAACGCCCTCTTCCGGCCCCCCTAAATGGGTACAGGAACGGTGGACTTGGGAAAGTCCGCCGCCCCCTATCACACTGGACGCGAGGTGGCGGCGCGTAGTGTTCTACGTGCGCCCCTTTCCGACGTTGCGGGGGGGGTCAAACACCTCATCTCCCCCCAGACTTGAGGTGGCCCGCAGAGGCGGGCCGGCACTAGCCGGGGATTGCGAAAGTAATAATAGATCCCCAAGATCCCCGGTGCAAGTGTGGGAGGGGAACACTGGGGTGGTTTTTAGTCAGTAAGAGTCTGACAGACCCCTTCGCCCGCCCCAGGGCGGAGGACATCCATGAGGATTTTCCACCCCGTGAACAAAAAAAATGCTTCTTTTCCTCAAAGCTCTTAGAAAAGAAGCGCTTTGGCAAGATCGCAAATACAAGAATATGTTATTTGTAGGAAATAAGAGAAGAAAGATCGATATAATGTTTTCGTACCACTTGCTCAAAAAAGTGACATTCTATGCCACAAAAAGCGAACATAACAATAGTCATTTTTAATCTGTTAAAAACAATGAAAGAAAATTGTACTGAATTTCATTCATCCTCTAGGGGGAGAATGTGATTTAAATTTGGAATACTTACCGAAATTTATATTGAATTACATCTGTGTTTACACCATTGAGTTTGTATAATTATAAAGCATTATACATCTTTTTGAAAAAGGAATACGCATTTATTATGCAGTTAAATAAAATTACGAAAACCGACGAGGCCGTATGAGCTTGATGCCTTTGCTTTTCCGACAAAAAAATATTAGTCTAGGAATTTGCCGCGTTTTTGTTTTCTTCAAATACATAAACGTTCAGTTTATTTTAATTGTCATTATTTTTAATAAATGCTTATCTCATATTATTATTGTGTTAATTTTTTCGCAAATGGTACGAAAAGTAGAGTATTTTCCTCGGTGATAAAGCTGTCTTAGTCTTGGGTGAACTTAAATCCCTCGCTACACTCGCGATTTAAATCGTCATCCGCGACAGAAGACACTGCTTTATCCCCTTGGTTAATAATCTACTATTAACCTGTAAAGTCCTGTGACATAACAAACGTCAAAAAACCATCGTTCCCGCTCCTTATCGTAATGGCCGACAGATTTATGACTTCCGCCGCTAATGTAAACAAAAAACATTTTAAGTGGTTTGTAAGAGCTTATCATCCTTTGTTTAAGCAGATTTGGCTTTGTGAATAGAGTGTAATTAGCAATAAAAAAAATGGTTCTGGGAACAAGTATTGTATTTTAAAATCACCACTAATTACAGATAACATCTGTATTGTTTAGGTCCAATGTTATGGCTATTTCTGATAAAACTATTGTATCAATTTACACTTAATTTTGCAAGTTACATTATGAATAGATAAGAAATCTATTAACAGCGTTTCTTTGAGAGTTCTATGTAACATTTTTGTAATAATAAATCACAAAGTTCATGGCACCCGAGGCCGGCTTCATAAATTCTTTAAAACTTTGAAAATTCACCACCGAGTTACACCGAGTAGTTTCTTATCAAAAATTTTAATAAGATACTACATAAATTTTTATTGACTGATAGCTACCTGTATCTTGTAAAAATATACCACCATAATTAATTAAAAAAAGATTTTCTGTAAAAAGGGGGGGTATTAATTGATTTATTTATGAATTAATTCAAAAATAAACAAAACATTTTGAATTTCAATATTAGTGAAAACTACACAAGTAGGAACTATATGTTCATATTAATTTAACGCTTACTCATTCTTGTGGAAAGAAATAAAGATAATTAACTTCAAAGTTGGACAATTTTGATGCAATTTTTGACATTTGATTTTTTTATACTTATCACAAGTACTTATTTATGATATAATTAGTGTAAATATTCTCTAAAACTATGTATTATGCACTTATTTATGATTATTCATCTATTTGCAGTAGATAAAACACAAAATTAGTCCAAATTCGACCGATAGAACGGATTTTTTTCGTAAATTTTCTTTGTTCAAAAATTCGAATTTTATGATGCGATTTCGTGCTATTATTATCTAAAATTATGTAATAACAACATATAAATGAAAATGTATCCACTTACCCATCATTATTTCACTAAACACTGCACTTTTCACCTAAAAACACAAAACATCGCAACACAACCACTGACAACTGACATAACTTTTAACATTTTATTTGAATGTTGCCACGGCGTATTTTACGTTCAGAAGCGGTCCATATACGAGAATATTTAACAGACCATCGAATAAAATGACCAGAGACAATATTAGACTTTTATTTAGAACATTTACGAATGGAGACGGTATGGAGAAGGCCGACTCACCGGTGAGTCGGTGGGGCTTGACGGTTGGGGACAACTGACTCACCGGTGAGTCGGCCGGCCTTTAGCGGTGGCAAATATAAAAGGGAGCTGCAAAAGCTTGAGGGCCAAAAAGTTAGTCCCTTTGAATTTTTGATAAATCTTAGCCATATTAGGTGAATAAATGCAGAGGAATTTGTGCGCCTAAAATCCTAATAATATTTAAGAGGCTACTAGGTTTTAAACCCTAGATATTTTTATAAATTTAATGTAATTTACAAATGACATTTACTTTCTATCATGAGTGTACACATTTTAAAAATTACTTTTTGCTAAATAGATGTTCTGCTATACAGACCATCTCATAGTTGGACGTTTTGCTACATGGATATTTTGCTAATTTAGCCATACTGCTCATTAGACGTTTCGCACTGTTGGACATTTAGCTACTTAGACCTTCTGATCAGGAGGGGAAAAATGATATAAAACAATCTGCATTGACTACTGCAGACAAACCTGCGCAGATAATCCAAAATTCACTGGAAAATATACCAAGTACCTACTAGTGCCTGTTGTCTGCCAAATAAAAATGCTTTGCGGCAAATAGTTTATCGTGCAAGAAAAGCAGCAACACTAGGGCCTTAAGACGAAATTCAACCAATCCAATGACTTGAACTAGTCTTAAGTAATGCTTGAGTAGGTACTGAGTAACGTTCTATAAATATGGGCCTAGAACCTTCTACCTTGGACGAAATAAGTGTTCCAGAAGAATATAACTGAGTAACGTTCTATAAATACGGGCCTAGAACCTTCTACCTTGGACGAAATAAGTGTTCCAGAAGAATATAAGGCAGTGAACGGTGAACAGTTTTTAGCACGCGACATCAAGTATGGTGCAAAGAACAACAGACGGCTACTTATATTTTTTACTAAAACAAGTTTGAGAATTCTACGCAACTCGCTCATTTGGTTGATGGACGGAACTTTCAGGACTTGCCCTCGGTTATTTACACAACTGTATTCTATACATGCTATAGTTGGACATAATTATGATACTAGGAGGATAATACCAGTTGTATACTGTCAGTTGGCTGACATGAACGAAGACAGTTACCTCGTATTTTTACGAGAGTTGAAATCATACGCAGGAGAATTCGAATTTGAATTGAACCCACAGCACATAAATATTAAGAGATTTATAAATTGAAATGATTAATGTAATCCGTATTCAGTTTTCAAATGCGAATCATCATGCGTGCTTGTTTTTTTACTTGATTTGGGATAAAACTTGTGGCGCCATGTTCAAAAAAGTGGCTTGGCAGAAAAATATGGAACAGACAGCGACTTTGCACTTAAAATACGCCAATTAATAGCTTTAGCATATTTGCCACCAGAGCAAATCCCAGCAACATTTACATTATTGAAGCTACTAATACTACCAGAAGAAGCAGAGTATGTAGGTAACGGATTGGTTTGAAATGTATTATGTCCTCGGAAGACTTCAATCGTACGTCGAAGGGACAAAAGTGGTAATTATAAAGAAGCCCGCCTCTATTTCCACCACAGCTTTGGTCTATTCATTGACAGAATGCCTAGAACACAAAATAGTGTTGAGACATGGCACCGTCGGTAGAACGATATATTTAATAATAACCGCCTACGAGGTTTATGCAACGATTAGAAAATCGATGAAAGAACAAGCTAGCACAAATCATGCTATACTCGTAGAAAGGTCAAAAGCAGAAATTGAAAAGATCCCACCGAAAGAAAACGCAAGACGCGATCAATAAATTTTTCGTACCACTTGACGTAGTACTTTACATAGTATATACGTATAAAACATTGTTCACTCTTATCAAAACCTGTATTCCAGAATGGGAACCGCACAAGTATAAAACAGATTACGAACTGGCAGCTATGACCGCGATCACATCATTCTTTCCAAATATTCAATTAAAAGTTTGTTTTTATCATTACTAGAAAGCGATTTGGAAAAAAGCAAAAAACTTGGAACTAACGAAAACAAAAGTCGCAAAAAGAGTCGTCGCACTATGTGGACTGTTAATATTGTAGATGTATGGTGTGTGAGTGATGAAACGCATCGAACTACTAACAACGTCGAAGGTTGGAATAATAAACTCAACAAGGCAACAGAAGTAAAAAAGACAAATATTATGTATATCTTGACTGTCTTACGAGTACTCTACAGTGTTAGAAAGAAAAAAAAATGTACTCCGACTAAACTAAATGTTGAGATTAAGGAAAAACACCAGTGGATAAACTATGTATTGCAACAGTATAAAAAAAAAGAAATCTCTGTAGGACTGTGCTTGGAAAAGCTACGTATAAAGTGTAAAAAGATGGCGTATATCTTTTCAATGTGTAAAATATATATACATTTTAAACGCTTGAGGTACTGATATTATGTAGTACTGCTTTATAACGGATAGAAAGAAAAAATATTTATTGAGACTTGCACAGGAAGATCACATATTATCAAACTTTAGTAGTTTAGAGCAATTTAAAAAAAATACAAAACTAAAGTAACATGAAAATAAAAACAGAACGAAGCCAAAAGGCTCCTATTTCAGATGATGAAATTTAATTGATGCTGCGAAATTTAACAGCGCTGGTATTTAGATAGGGCCCGCTGTGATGTCACGGACAGATATATGTGTCTGCTATAACATAGAAAATAAAATATTTTATAAAAATAGTGTAATTCGCGTGTCAGCACCCAACGTGACATCAGTTACTTGTCTATGCCTTTAGTTAGTGTTTGAATAGCGTATATCATTGCCTCAAGCTTTTAAAATTTATAAATACTATGCCTTTAGTTAGTGTTTGGATAGCGTATACCATTGCCTCAAGCTTTTAAAATTTATAAATATTTTACATTTTGAAAAGATCTTTATTTATTGCTTAAGGTTCGGTTACGGTAAACATGTTGTGGGATTATGCTAAGTTTATATAGAAAACTTTAAGGCAGGAACAACTTCTGCTTTACGATTTCGGACTTAAACTATGAATTGTGTCGTGCTCCAGCTTGAATCTCGTTATAACAACAACCGATATCATTCACATGTAGAGGCTGCAGAGGCATCGACGATATAATTAGACTTAATAAATAAACGACTAGAGGCAAACTTAGCAGAGATCGACCACGAACGTAGTATACTGTCAGATCACACTACCAAGGATGTAGAACAATGGCTAGAGCATAGCAACCGGGAGCTGTTGGTACAGCCCGTCCACGACAAGGGTCATACATCGGACGAGTCATGCCCGCCGACCACACAGAATGTCGGCACTGGTGGAACAGTTCACCTGCTGGCCAGTGCACTAAAAGATCTTGCAGCTGCTTCTACCAATAACGGACTAAATTCAAACCTTTTAAGTAAAATTTGCACACCAAGAGAATTATTTTTTATTATTATTTTTTATTATTAATTAGGTATATATATTATATATAAAGTTTTTAATAGGTATATGTATGTATATCCATAAATGTTAATAAATATTTATTCCACAATTTTCGTTATTGCACCTACCACTGCTTGTCTCTGCATCACCCAAAGGTTGACTGGTAGAAAATGCCTATGGCATTAAGTCCGCCTCTGTACATTTTGTGTGCTTAAAGTGTTAAATAAATAAATTACCTTTATTTTCTGGCGACCCCATGGAGTGGCTCCACTTTAAACAAGCATATATGAATAATCGCCTAAAGTATGTAATTTCAATGATAACGAAAATTTGTGGCGCATATGGAAATGTTTGGAGGGATCAGCTCGCGAAGCTGTCTCGGCCTTGCTAATCAGTGCAACCTTGCCTGAAACAGTTATGTCTACACTTGAGCTACAGTTTGGAAATCCTGACATCATTTTGTCACGCATTATGGTTGATATCAAAAAATTACATACAGTTTCACAAGAATATTATAAAGATATTGTGCCCTTCTCAGTCAAAGTGAGAAATTGTGTAGCCGCTGTCAAAGTGATTGGGCAAGATGAATACCTGAATGGTATAGGCATAACTACATGCTTATTAGCTAAGTTGCCACCAGTTTTACTCTCAAAGTGGGCAGATTACAGCTACCCGTTTATCAAACAAGGAAGAAAGCCAACATGGTTCGAAATTTCCAAATTTTTAAACGAGGAAGCTTTGAAAGTGTCGTCTATGGTTCTATTGAACAATAAAAACGTTGTAAATTACACACAAGGTACAGTTTTATTTAAAAAATCTAGCGACGATAATGAAAAATGCAAGTTCTGTCGCATTTCAAAGAATAAGCTACAGGACTGAAAGAAATTTCGAAAAGCATTACGTAGCGATCGATGGAGTTTCGTGAAGCGAAACCGGATATGCTTCAAATGTTTGAATTCAGATCACGATAGAGCAACCTGTCCAGCTGCAGCCTGTGACGTCGAGAACTGTGCCCAACCACACGGACACCACAAGTTATTGCACTACAAAATACCTCAAGCACTGAACAGTGATAACAATACTGCATCTGAACCGTCGTCGCCGGCACCAGAAACAGTCACTCATATCAAGAATAGCGAGTGTAAAGTATTGCTGAAAGTTAACCTAACGGTATTTTCAATACAAGTCCATTATTAGACGATGGATCTACCGTAACTCTGATCAGTGCAGAGCTGGCGTCACGCGCTGGGCTCTGCGGGCGCCGCGAGACGCTGCGTGTGCAGGGTGCGTGGGACGGGAGCGCGCTGGTGTGCGACGTGATGAGTGTTTGTATAGCGAACCATAATGGTGAGAGATTTAAAATTTCTGCTCGTAGTTTCCAGAACTTTAGTGTACCTGTACAAAATATTGATTTAATTAATTTAAAAAACTATGAACATTTAACTAGTATAAAAGATTTGTTTCGCTATTCTTATACGAAACCTGAAATTTTGATAGGTCAGGATAATTATAATTAATTATTACCGTTAAGAATCGGCAAATGTAACGAACCTTGTGCCACTCGTACTCCGCTGGGATGGTGCGTCCATGGACTGGAGCTTGTCTCTCTCTTGACGCGCGGGCGTATCTTCACGCTACACGTCACCGAAGTACAATCAGGGTTGGCAAATACTACTTTCGAAGACCTGCACGAGATGGTAAGAAAGTCATTTACTATCGAATCTATGGGAATATCCGGGAAACCACGCCAGAACGCTGATGAACTGCGCGCTTTAGAACACCTGGAACGAACGGCAAAACTGATTGATGGTCGATGGCACGTAGGTCTGTCCTGGAAGGATGCCAGCTGTAAGATGCCTGATTCTGAACGTACGGCACTGTCTAGGCTGCATAATTTGGAGAAGAAAATGTCCTTAAATGGACAGTACGCACAAAGGTACCGAGATCGTGTTAAGCATTTTTTAGACAATGACTTCGCCAAAAAAATTACAAACTTATCGAAACCGATAAAAACTTGGTACTTACCTCATTTTGGAGTAGATAACCCAAACAAAGGGAAACTTCGTCTTTTTTTTGATGACGCGTCTATGCAAGCCATGTGCGCTGTTGTTTATTGGCGTTGGTTGGAGGGCGATGGGCAAATAAGAGTTTGCTTCGTCACGAGTAAATGTCGAGTTGCGCCTGTAAAACTCGTTTCAGTACTGAGGTTAGAATTGCAGGCAGCAATCATAGCTGCCAGGTTAGCGCAAACTTTACAGTCCACACATAGAATTAAAGCAACCGAATGATTATTTTGGTGTGATTCCGCGACGGCGCTGCAATGGGTACGCAACAACACACGGTCATATAAACCTTATGTTGCTCACCGCTTGGGTGAAATCGACGTTAACAGCAAAGAGTATTTGACACCTAACCATTTTTTGCTCGGCTCCTCTTCTACTTCACCGCAGTTAGGCAGCTATCAAGATTCAGACCTATATCGGCGTCGACAATGGCGGGTAGCACAACGATTGTCCGATATGTTTTGGAAAAGATGGGTCACTGAAGTACTGCCTACGATGATACCACGGCAAAAGTGGACCGAAGACGGGCAGCCTCTTCAATTCGGAGACTTGGTGTTTAACTAACGACTGTTAGCTTATTTAATGTACTTGTCTAATCTAACAAAAAATTCAATGTACCTCCGCCACTAAGACAGAAATGGCATTTAATTCTGGTTTCTATCCAGCCGTTGTTCTATTGCTTAGAGACTTGACAATTGTATTGGAGATACTCTCCTTCCAATGTACTTTTCAAATTATTTATTTATTTTCAATACACTTTGGATAGTAGGTACCCCAGAAATGACATTCGTTAAGTTTTTTGTATCCAGCGGGGTCCTTTTCATCCTTAATATTTACTAGTGTGAATCGTACGCCAAATTAAAGCATTTTCAATGTACTAACGGGGATTAATGCATTTTTTTAGATGCGCTAAGTAAGTACATAATTGTATTGTTGAATAATAAACTTACTGCAGAAAATTTACCTATGCGCGAGTTCTGTCAAATTGTGAGTTTCAGTTAACCCGTCGGCCAGCATGTGTCCTAAAGATGGCATCAACTGGCTGATGGTAAACTGGCTATGTAAAAAAAAAAAATTACATAATGAAAGCGAATTGCATGTAGGGTCAGCACAAGAAGGGTCAGCAAAATACATAGTACCTAGTTTATGGAACTAATATCTACATGACACGTGTTATTAATACACGAATGTGAAGTATCAGACGAGTGTTTTAATATCTAGTTATGTGCATGAGTTTCATACACCACTTTGTCTAAAGTCGTACAAATTCATCAAAAAATATGATTTCCCATCGTAAATATACGCACCACAGCAGCCGATCAGCTGTTGTAATGTAGCGCCGCCATTAAAGCCATAGATAATGTAAAATCAGTGGTTGAGCAAATCAAATTCGCACATTAGGTATTCTGCAATTTTGGACTTCACCAAATGCAGACAACAATTTATTGTTTTTTATTGTTATTGTTTTTATTTATAGAAGTATGAAATTCAAATAAATTATTGTTATAACTAAAACCTATGAATTGAGAACTCATTGGTAGACTTGTATTTTACTGGAAAAAAAGTTATTTTAAAGCATTATTTTGTTAGGGAAAATGTGATATATATTTTTTTTTGGCACGTTTATCAAGTCTGTAATTAAGGTACGAGTAAGTACTGTAGAGGTTCTATGATAATACATCATGCTAGTGACACTGGCAGCTTAATAAAAATAAATATTTAAATTCGGAAGAGAGTATTAAAATGATGAATTGTCAGAGAGTCAGATGAAGATTAGCATACAAAGAAATATGTATTAATATTGAAAAGATTAAAATATATCAAGGCTAATAACCTAAAAGCATTATTATTTGGAGTAGTGTAGCACGTCCTGCACACTACAATTGGTGGAGGCGCCGGGTATATGCGCTTGCAAAGGGTCTGACAAAATCACCCCAACGCCGTCCTCACACTGGGCCCTTCTCAATGTTGGCGGGGTTGAAAATTTGGTCTGGAATTAGATCGTAAGTTATAGTTATTTCTTGGAGGGCCTCGTTGCGGTATCGCGGGTGCAGGTCCTGGTACATCGCGGCGTGCATCTTGCGATGGACTCATCGGCGAACTAAAAAGAGTAGGTGAACTATTGTCACCTCCCCCCCCCTATCTGAAGCAAATTTGTGGACTAATGTAGCGGGATTGCGCATTATATTCACTTGTTCATCCTTTATTTGTGGATAAACCTTATTTATTTGTAATATAACGTCTCTTAGTTCTTTCTTGTTGGCATAATGAGAATTGGTTAGCTTATTTTTAAAATATGGCTTCAATCCTTTTAAAAAGTATGTTATGAATGTTGAATCCTTCTTAATGCTGGCCTTATTGGCCAGTTCTGATACGCTATAGAAATATTCATTTAGGGTTTTTTGTTCTTGTTTTGCATTATAGAACTGCTCTGCATAATCGTAGGCTTCAAACTCTTCTTTTAGTTTATTTATCACCTCCTCGAAGGTTGTACAGGAGTTTTTAATCATTCTGTAGTAATAGAAGGCACTGCCTTTAAAAATGCCGGTAAATCAAGGCAAGGCGTGATGTTATGTGTGGTAATAATAATAATTGTTCTTCCGGTGTATTACATCCTTTAAGTATAGTTATAGCTTGGAATTGCTCCAAGAACTCCTCAATCGATTCATCAAAATTACTAGAAAAACATGTACTCACACGATCGATTTTTTCGAAATTCTATTTTGCACTTTTTTTAATATTTAAAATTATACTTCTCTGTTCTGTTTCATCAATATAATGCTTCCCCAAGGATTCCTTTCGTGGACGATGGGAGCGTACTCGCGTTTTCTGCTAGTAGGTATAATATTTTTACTGGGATTCGACCCAGCCGGAGAGGTTCTATGATAATACATCATGCTAGTAACACTGGCAGCTTAATAAAAATAAATATTTAAATTCGGAAGAGAGTATTAAAATGATGAATTGTCAGAGAGTCAGATGAAGATTAGCATACAAAGAAATGTGTATTAATATTGAAAAGATTAAAATATATCAAGGCTATTAACCTAAAAGCATTTTTATTTGGAGAAGTGTGTAGCACGTCCTGCACAACTAGAATTTTACGATATGCGATCAGATCCACTTGCTTCTAAGTAGGTAGGTATCTTTTGCCAATTAAACTATGCTGTGGCACTGAAACCGCCATTTAAAAAAAAACTTAATATATTTTTTATATTTGTTACCCAAATTAATGTTAACTTATTGACAAAAGCAAATACAAATTAGTTACTTTTGTCAATAAGTTAACAGTAATCCATATAGAATAAATTGTTTATTTTACCCTTATATTTTTAACAACATAGAATTCACAAAAAGGTTTGCATTAAACTTGATAAGGCTCCACGCTGAAACAAAAAAAAATGTCATACGCGTACAAAAAAAACCTTAAAATTATTGCCGCATTAGTTTCGTAAATTCAATGTACTGTTTTTGTTACTATAAATTACCCTGAATATTGAAATTTTTATTTTATACGAAGTACAGAATATGGTAGCATTCGATATTAATGGCATCAATGCAATTGATTTATTGAATGTTCCAAAACATTTGTTTGTGAATCAAAAATAAACTTACAAGCTATTATCTATAAATGTCTATAATTCAATACTGTCCGGTAAAGGTGAAATAGGCCATTACAAAGCCAACTGTCTACGTCAAAATGGCAATTGGGAATGTCATGACGATCTGGATACTAAAGCAAAGGCTTATCAATAAATTAAAAAAAAAAAACATACCGCATTACGTAGTTTATGTGAAACAATAGTTTTTAAAAATATACCTACTATGTCAAAATGTGCGTATTAATATTTATCGTCGGTGAAGTTCTAACAGTGCGTAAGTCATTTTATGAGTGTCTTGAGATTTGAATGTCATTGGATAAAGCATAATGGCGCGCATCGTATCGACCAATCAAAACACGGTAACCTGACCAATAGAACGCGTTATTTGAAAAATAGTTACACTACTTATCCCAGTTTTTGGCGCCAACACTGCGTATGTCAGGGTGCCAACACTGCGTGTGTCAGCTAATCACGTACTAATTCGTCGTGCATCAAGTGCTCCGATGTTGTGATTTCGATTTAATTTTCATGGGTTCGAATCACCACAGCGTTCATTTGTATTAATAATTAAACACAATATGGCCTTAAGGACGCTATCACATTTTGAACTCGCTCGAGTTTAGGTATCTGAATCGCAACACAACAACATTACGCGCACGCACACATTGAAACCGCTGACCGCTCGATTTTATACGTAACTTAACTAATCTTGGTACTTGAAGGTATATTTTTTTAAATTTTACTGATATGGTTGAGTAAAGTTGGTTGTAAGTTTGCAATCGAATTTTAGTAACTGTGACTAAGTACTATCTGCGTGATAATTACGTTTTTAGTATTTTTTAAATTCATCAGCCATTACGTAGCATAGGTAGGTACCCAAAAATTTCAAGCACTGACCATATGGATTAAATACCATATTTTTACATAAACTAACAATCTAAACTAACAACAACAAGGAACACCTACGATTATCACCCAGGCTACTATTAGTTAGAAAAGATGTAAGTAGGAACTTGTGAATATAATTTTTGCTGGCAAATGTTGGAGCATTACATAATCAAAAACTAGCCTGGGAGTTTATCGTAGACTTACGTTGTGATATTTTAAAATTATAATTTCCATATGAAAACCGTAAGTATATTATTTACTGGGGCGCGATTTCAGTACTTTTGACAAAAATTAAAACCAAAGTATGTAGTAAAAAGTATATTTTCATTTCATGTTTCAAAGAAGTTCAAATTTAGAATGAAGGCCAGCTCTTTCTAGTGTTCCGTACCCGAACCACCTTATTACAAGACAAGATTTATATTTTGACATGGCATAAACCATGGAGCCAGTTTTTGTAATAAGAACGTAACAGCGATTGAAATACCGTTCTTTATACAAAACTGAAAACTTAGGTCTGTACTAAGTTGTCAGTTTTGTGTTTAGGAACTTTACCATAGTCGGAATAAAGTTCGTAATTCAATAATGGCTCCATGTTTTAAACCTGGGTCTGAAGATAAACCTTGTTTTGTAATAAGGGGGGCATTGTCCAAACGGAGCACTATTGCTGTCACTCACGTGTCCGTCTATCACATAAGTTTTACAGCCAAACGGTTGAAGCTACAGTCTTTAAATTTTCACTGTATAAGCATCTTATTAACCCTTGTTTTTTCTTTATTCATGATGAGATACTTCGCGCCGCAATCAAAAAGAGAAGTGTGGCTACCTACAAGGATTAGCTGCTCAAAAAGGAAATCAATCTCGATTATTTTTGTGCCTTTTGGCTTATATTCTCTTATTGCGCATTCTTACTCCTGAGAATAAAAAACCGGTCAAGAGCGAGTCGGACTCGCGCACCGGGAGTTCCGTATGTATATACGGTTTTGTAATAAGGGGTATAATATCTAAACTACCAAATAAAATTAAAAAATGTATCCAAAGAGTCGTTGAAACGAACTTTTCACAATAGCTAACTATCATACCTACCACCGCTAACAACACTGATCTCACAGCTACCCAGTTTAGGAATGATCTAGCTATTAGATACCTACAACCTCCAACCTCCCAGAGGCCTGCGACGGATGTGGAGAGAGTAATTTCGACTTAAACCAAGCACTAAACTGCAAGAAAAGAGGATTTTTTAAAAAGGTCATGATCAACACTGAGATGACTGTAAAAATTGGGCCGAACTAGCTTGGGGAACTGGCACAATAGAACCCATAATGCAAGTCGCAAATATCAATCAACCAGCACTTATAGGTGATATGTTACTAAACAGTGTGTGGGAACCTACAAGGAAAGCGTTCTTAGACGTTCGCATTGTAAATGCTGACGATTCCTCTTACAGCAACCTCACCTGGCAAAAAACAGCACAGAGACATACTCGTAGCCGACAGCGGAAGACCTAAGAGCCTCATTCACCCCGTTAATCATTTCATGCGATGGAGCCATAGGAACTGATATAACAGTTTTTTTTTTAAACTGTATTAAAGCTTAATGAGAAATGGAGAAACGCATATTCTTAAATATTATACTGGCTGAAAGTGAAAATACAAATCTCAGTTATAAGAGCAGTTTCAATGAGAGTAAGAGGCACGCGAAAACATGTCGGGGCCTTTCAATGTGAAGACGGAGCAGGAATACTTTAGTGACAGCCTGATCTCGTGAAACAGAAATACCTACTTGTGTTTTTTTAATATTTTTATATAATATAAGTGTGTGCAATGTATGTCACTCTGTGTTGTTATATTTTACTTAAATAAAGTACTATTTGGGACTTTGGAAGGATCTGCGCAACGAACTTCAGCGAGGATGACATAGCTGCTGCCAAGTTGTTGTTGTTTAGTGTGCTGAACAAGCGCGACCAGATGGTGTCCCGCCGGCGTGACGGGACTAAGAGGAGCCTGCAGGACATAATCACGCTGTTCAAGGAGACCGACCCTGACGACGTGCCAACGTTTGTGGCGAAGGAGCTACACAAGCTTCCTCCCGTCACCTTCGACCACGTCGATGTAACGAGCCTTCTGAAGGACATTGTCTATTTGAAGGCCCGCGTCACGGATGTGCTAACGAAATTGGATGCATCCCAAAACACCGTCGCTGATTTGCGCAAAGAAGTTAGCGAGTTGCGCAACAGTGTGGCGGTAATTAGGTCACCTGTCGATGCGTCTAACGTAAACACGTGTCGCGGAGCCGGCCTCGATATATCGTTGTCGAATTCCGCGTCAGCAGTTTCGTCGCCAGCGCATCCGTCGATTGCTGAGCTTGCAGAGAGCCCCGCCGCTGCCAGCCCGCCCCGCAGACCCGTGCTCGTCACGGTGGCTACTTCACGCGGCGCCGCCCGCGCCCCTCGCCCCATCCCGCTGCCAGTGTCTGCAGCCCAGGCGAAACTCCTACAAAAGGATTTGGCTAGCGTCGCCGCGAGTGCCCCTGGCGCTCCTAGTATCAAGCCCATGTCAGAAAAGGCGCCGAATAGGGCTGATAATGATGACGGTTTCGTGACGGTGCAAAGAAGGAAGCGCCGATCGCGAACTAACAAGAACCGCTGCGGCAAAGCTCCTGCGAAGCCCGAAGTGAGCCTGCGTGCCGCAAAGCCGAACACACCGGTGTACATCTCCCGCCTGCACTACACCACTAAGGCGGAGGACATCGTGGAGTACGTGCGCCAAAAGACGAGGTACACGCCGAGGGTCGCGCCGGAACGCCAACTTCAAAGCGTTCGTCGTGCGTCGTGGAAGAAGACTTTTGGCCGCAGGACGTGGTGTTCCGTCGCTTCCGAGGACAAGTTCCACAGGACAGCACAATCTAGTGCAAAGTAAAGTGCTACTAACATAGTTTAAGCCTTTTTATTAACACAAGTTTTTTGTTTATTTCAGTATGTATGTTTAGGTTAAGGTATTTTTCTATGGGCCTATGTCGCCTGAAATAAATGGTATTATTATTATTATTATTTTGACATTTATTTTATTTTCTCGGCTAACCGGGAAGAACTGATAACACGGGCCTAAGCCAAGTGATTATCAGGTGGATTAAGTGCGGTCATGTGCAGAAAGTTGCACGGAAGATGGTTGCGTATTTATGTTTTGATGTGGGTTTTCTGATTCACATTGCAGAAACTTTCTCACGAGTCTGCATGTGTTTAGTATGGCTGCTTTCTGTAGCAGATGATACGTATTTGGAGGTAAGTTGAGAGAATTAAGGGACTGGTGAAGTTGTTTCGGTATGACTCCTGTTGTAGATAATACTATTGGTACTATTGTAACTTTTTGCAAATGCCAGAGTCGGGCGACTTCATCTTTTAATTCTGAGTATTTGCTCAGTTTCTCTGCTATTGTTGTCTGCAAGTTATGTGTATTTGGTATAGCAATATCTATTAAATATCCAGTTTTGTTTATCTTGTTTATTAGTGTAATATCTGGTCTATTGAAATGAATTGTTCGATCGGTAAGAATGGCGCGGTCAAAATATAGTTTTGTTGAAGGGTTCTCTAATACAGTTTCTGGATGGTATTTGTAGTATGGTGTAACGGAGTCTATAAGTTTGTACTGGTGTGCTAATTTTTGGTGTATGATGTTGGCTACTTGATCGTGTCTGTGTTTGTAGTCTGTTTGGGCTATTGACTTGCACGCGCCTGTGATATGCTGAATCGTTTCTGGAGAACTATTGCATTTCCTACATGTGTCATTATTTAAATTCTTTATTATAAACTTCCTATAATTTTTGGTTTCAATTACCTGGTCCTGTATAGCAAGCATAAACCCTTCAGTCTCCGGGAAGAGTTCGCCTCGATTTAACCACGCGTTCGACGCCTCTTTGTCGACATTTATGTGGCATAAGTCTTGGCGATGTCTTCCATGTAGAGATTTCTGGGTCCATTCTAAAAGCTTAATTTTGTCATCGATTGTTTTCTCATTTCTCTGTTCAGATGTATCTTTTAAATTTAGGGGTGTTAAGTGTTGTCGTTGTGTGTTATGATTTTGTGAAGAATAGAAGTTTCGGTTTTTGAAATAAAGAATTGTCTAAGTGCTTTTATCTGTCTGTTGTGTAGGTTTAGGATGTCAATTAGTCCTCTACCTCCTTCTTTCCGCGGCAGTGTTAATCTCTGCTGACAGGATCGTGGATGGTGTTTGTGGAATTTGGTCATTGTGGTATTAATTTTTCGTTGAAGGTTTTTCAGATCAGTTTTGGTCCAATTGATTATCCCAAAAGAATATGTGAGAACGGGTATAGCGAAGGTGTTAATCGCTTTGATAGTATTTCTGGAATATAGTTTCGTTTTCAGAATTGTATTTAGTCTGTGTTGAAATTGTAGTGTTAATTTTTGTTTAGTTTCTTTATAGTGTATCTGTCGTGATTGTGTGTAGCCTAGGTATTTATAACTATCTTGTTCCTCTAATGGTTCTATCTGTTCTCCTGTTCCTAAAGTGTATTGGTGTTGGTAACTCTGTCCTGCTTTAATTGAATTTATTTTACATTTATCTATGCCGAATTCCATTTTAATATCGTTTGAGAATTGTTCTGTTAAGTTTGCTAATTCATAGAGTTGAGTCTCACTTTTGGCGTATAGTTTAATATCATCCATGTACAACAGATGATTTAATTCTATTTGTTGAACCTCAGTATGACCTTCGGTAGTTGTATTTTTTAATGGGATTCCTAAAGTAGTTGCGTTTAGTATAGATAGGGGATTTAGGGCAAGACAGAACCACAGTGGGCTTAAAGCATCTCCCTGAAAGATACCTCTTTGAATTTTTATTGGGCTGGTGTCTACTGTTTTAGTAGGGGAAGTTAGTCTAAGTACAGTGGTCCAGGTTGTCATCGTGACCTTCAGGAATGTTACTATTGTTGGGTGTATTTTGTATATCTCTAAGATTTTTGCAAGCCACGAATGGGGAACGGAGTCGTAAGCTTTTTTGTAGTCAATATACATGCTAAACAGATCGGTTTTCGTTTTTTGAGTTTTTGTAAGGATTACTGAGTCTATGATTAATTGTTCCTTGCAGCCTTGGCTAAATTTCCGACATCCCTTCTGTTGTTCAGTTAAGATGTTATTAGTGTCAATGTGTTGATATATTAATTCAGATATACAAGACGTGATAATTTTGTACAAGGTCTGCAAGCATGTTATAGGTCGATATTTTGCTGGGTTAGAGAGGTCATTACGATCTTTAGGTATCATAAAAGTTGTACCTGAAGTTACGTAGGATGGTATTGTTTTAGGGTCCTGGATGAATGTATTTATGTGATTATATAGAAAACTATGGATTGATGTAAATTTTTTGTACCAATAACTATGGATGTTATCGGAACCGGGTGCTTTCCAGTTATGTAAACGAGAAAGTACTTTATGGAAAATTTCTGGGGATATATGCTCGAATGTCATTGGCTGAATATTTGTGTTGCTGTTTGTCAGTTCTGTTTGTATCCAATCTGCTTGGTCATTATGTTCGATTGGTTGTTCCCAAATTCCTGCCCAGAAGTTTTGTAACGTTTCTGAGTCAGGGTTGTTATTATCATCATTATTTGGGTTGTTATCCTGAAAGTTAGATGTCGCCTGTCTAATATTGCGGTAGAAAAGTTTTTCATTGTGGGTGAATTTAGTGTTTTGACAGTTTTTGTTTAAGTGTGTCTAATGTGTGAGCTATTTGTGTATTTGGTTCTTCATGAACAGTGTGAATTCTATATTGGTCTATTATATTGTTAACGTGTTTAATTACTTTCCTACTTCTATTCCCATTAATGAATTGAGTCATTTTAGCTATCTTTGATCGTAAATCATTTAATTTTCGTTCTAATCGTGTCTCCCAATTAGGTTTATATTCATTTTTTGCCCTTTGGGTGACTACTCTTGGTTGAAGGGTTATCTTTGCTCCGTTAGCTTTAGCTGCAGCCCATGCAGCACAATATATAGTAGTCTGTAAAGTATAGAAGTCAGTTTCTTTATTAACGTTTTCAGGTAAAATTATTTTGTTTAGGTAGCTAACTATACGGGCAAGTTTTTTAGAAGGTTTTTGTTTGGGAATATAAATTCTATTTGTAGGACTAGTTTCTTTATAATATTGGAATGCTTGTTGGAAGGTCTCATCTATTAGTTGGTCCCTATCTAGGTTCACTTGTTGGTTAGGTAGAATTTCTTCTGCAGTGTTCATTTCTGTATGATTTAAAGTAAGTGAAGATTCTTGTGTGGAGTTCATGTCAATGCGGTCTACAAATTGAATTTCAGAATTACTGCTGTGGTTTGGGTTTACTATCGTCGTTTCGTTAGTGAAGTTGCTAAAATTAAGATTATCTAGTCGTAATTCTTCAGATATTTCTAGTTTTATTGAATTTAATCTGTCATTAGTGATGTAATTATTGTTTATAATTGCTCTCCTCTGATCAGCTATTCGTTGTTCGTTTAGATGAGCAAGTGTAGGAAAGCTGTTGATAAAATCTTCATACATGCGTCTTCTATATACGGTTTCGTTTCTACCTAAATCTGTAACTCGATAATAAGACCGCATGATAGCTTCATTTTGTTCACTGGTCCATCTCATTCGAGTTTGTCTTCTAGTTTTAGTACTATGTGTTTCTGGGGTTCTAGGTTGCTGCTGTGAATGATTATGTTGTAAACGATCTAATTCTTCTTTAACGTCGTTTCGTATCTCCTCTATAGTTTTTTGTGGTAGTAATTTATTGTTTATTATGGCTCTACGTTGGTCTCCTATTCTCTGTCGACTAACCTGCATGTCCGGGTATTTTTCTATAAATTTTAGGTGGAGCGGTTCAAGATAGGTTTTTCTGTCTGTATCTAGTGCGGTCAATTGCAGATAAGTGCGCAGTATGAACTTATTCATTTCAGGTGTCCATCGTCTGCGCGTAATTGGGGCGCTTGTAGTGGGTGCAAGCTCAGAGTCAAGGTTGACTTCCTGCACAACACTATCAAGCGTGCTGGTGGTGGACAAGCTAGCTGTTCTTCTTGTCATGTAGGAGGGGCGAGTCGAAGGGATGGATGAAAATAATGAAATAGTATCATCGCCCGTGGAATCGGCTGTGGCTTCTACGTAATAAGCCCGCCTGTTCAACTCACTACGACCAGCTGTAACAATTTTTTCGGTGGAAGCCCGCTTGCTCAACTCCTCACCGCCGATGGTTCGCATGCTGTGGCACCTAGCATCGGCTCCAGATGCGCCCCGGCGCTCCCCGGGAAGCGACCGTAAATTATATACTCTCTTATTACTCATCTCCATAAAGGGTTACCTTTCCTTGTTAGCCGCGTAAGTTTATTGTACAGTTGTACAGTACGCGTGTCCGCCCCCCACGTAGCTAGGTGTTCAGCTTGGACGTAAGGTAGGATTTTAGGGGGCTGTTCAGCTTGGACGTAAGGTAGGATTTTAGGGGGCTTATTATTATTATTATTAATACAACTTTCAAGTCTCTAAGCAATAGAATAACGGAGGGCCCTGCTGGATAGAAACCGAAATTAAATGCCATTTCTGTCTTAGTGGCGGAGGTACAGTCGCTGTCAGATATATTGTAGCAGACAGGGTGACCAAATACTTCTGAACCATTTAAAATGTCAATAAGTTCCATACACACAAGTTACCATTCATATCTGAACATTCATTAGTTCATTAATATCTGAGCAGATGCTTGTCAATAATTTATACTATACATACAACTAACCAAAAATATCTGAACACTTACAACGTCAAGTGTATCCACGCAGATGGGGTAGTCTTAGTCATACTTTAGTATTGAGTATCTAAGACTACCCCATCTGCGCATTCCATAATGTGACATAAAACAGTTGGTATGTTAAAACATCGAATCAATTGTGGACCTTGTCAGGCACAGCAAAGTTAATAGATACGAGTAAGTTATAGATATCTGAGCAGTTGAGGAAAAATTGCAGTAGGAAGTGCTTCCAACTTTACTGTAGATACAATATACAATATAGGAACTCTTTTGCTAATTTATATACTATAATGACCCTGGCACTTTATAACTTTTTGTAGTTCGCAGTCTTGTCATGTCATGTTAAGTGTGTCATGCAACTCATGTGTGAACTCACGTAATGAATCAATTCAGGCATGAAACGTAATATAGATATTGGATTATTGATTTTAATTAATGTATTATGAGTTCATACCGTATAGATAGATGCTGAAATTAAATATAAAATAATTCAGTTAAAGGATGATGGTCTGTCCGTAATGGCGATGAACGCTAAAAACACTACTTATTGTCAAACTACTGTTAATGTAAAACTGTAGTTATTTCAGAGAAATCCTGTATATTTATGGCTGGGAAGATGGCAGCAAGAGGGTACTTTGAATAATCATGTTTCATTTGGTCGTCCGCGTGCAACAACAAGAAACCAAGACATGTCTATTCTAGACAAGGCCCGAAGTGAAAGATTTATTAATACTACACTGTTATCCAGTAGCACTGTAAGAAGACGATTAAAAGAAGGAGGTTTACAAAATAGAGTACCGGCAAGAAAGCCAACTCTCACACCAAGGCACAAAATGCAGCAGCTGCAATCTGCGGCCAATTATTTAAATCACAAAATTTGATGGACGAGAAAGTTTTCTGTTCATCGGATAATAGCAGATTGAGTTTGTGGAGACCTGAAAATACACGGTACTTGGAACAAAATGTGCTGCCTAATCGTCGGAGTGGTCGTATTACGATTGGATTCTGGGGATGGATGTGCAAAAATGGCCCTGGTGAGCTTGTAGAAATAAGTGGACGAATGAATTCAATGAATTACAAGGAACTTCTTGAAGATACTTTTCTTCCAACTGCTAAAGTATTTTATCAAGATGAACACATAACGTTCAAGACAATAGCTCAGTGCATAATGCTCGTACTGTACAAGCATGGATTAAAGAACTGAGAGAGCTTACTTTAATCAAACTACCGCCAAAAAGTCTAGACCTCAATCTCATTGAGAACTTATGGGGTAAAATGGTGCAAGAGTGGGATGGGAATCAATGTCGAACAAAGGAAGCATTAAGACAACATGCAAATAACGTTTGGGAATCTTTCAGAGGACGAAATTTTTGTGAGAAGGTTGTTGGTTCCTTGCGAAAACGGTTATAGGACGTATTAAATGCAGGAGGTTACACAAAATACTAATATTTTATCTACTTATGTTGTCACAAATAAAAAAATACTTACAATAACTTTTAATTTCATTACGAACCCAAGATCTATTTTCGACGCCGGATACTAAATGTTACAAAGACAAAAAATCAATGGGCAACATAGTCCTAGTGTCAAAATGTATATGAATGTGCAAATGGCAAAAAATAATTGTGATATAATGCGTAAGGGTATAATTGTTAGATTGTCAAGATGTACAATGGATAAAACATAATTGTGCCTCAATGCATCGTGGTCCAATTCAACAATTGTCTTTTTGAACAATTATTATTCAGCATTCATTTGGATTATTACAGTACCGATAAGGAGACAAACATTGTACCAGTCTTGTATGCGTTTTTGCCAAATGAAAACACAAACACATAATTATGAGCGGCTCTTTACTTTCATCCGTGATGAGTTAAATATTAATATTACAACATACAAATGCCACTACGAAAGATCGCAAATCAATGCAGTTAAAAATGTGTATCCGGAGTGTAAAATCAAAGTAAAAAAAAAGATTTTTTTAAATTTTGTTACAATTATTCAAACAATAGCTCAGAGCAGATAGCTCAGTCTGACAATCCGTGCATTAATAAATACAATATGGAACCCTGTCATATTAAACAAATTTACCTCCAGCCAGTAACTCAACTAATTTTTAATGAAATCTTACTAACTCATTAACAAGGTCCCAAAGTGCAGGCGGAATGTGCATATTATAACATATATATATGCACGTGAATGTACATATGACATTTTTACCATATATCAATTGTACATTACAGCTCTAATGTATTCTATCATAGCGGCGTTTGGGCAAAATTACATTTTGGCACTAGGCAATATGTACAATTGAACATTACCTACAGCTTTAATGTATTGTATCATAGCGGCACTTGGGCAAAATTACATTTTGTCACTAGGCAATTTGTACATTTTGACACTAGGACTATGTTACCCATTGATTTTTTGTCTTTGTAACATTCAGTATCCAGCGCGCTATTTTCTATCAATCAGTTGTATCCTAAACAAATTATTTTCTACACAATTCAAAAAGGGTGGTACCTGGAATTTAATTTATTTTTGTCAAGTGGATTGTCGTTTGTAGTTCGTCCTTTATATCACGCAGTAACGAGTTAGGTAAGCTCAGTGTTTGTCTGCATAGATACACTTGACGTTGTAAGTGTTCCGATATTTTTGGTTAGTTGTGTGTATAGAATTTATTGACAAGCATCCGCTCAGATATTAATGAAGTAATGAATGTTCAGATATTAATGGTAACGTGTAGTGTATGGAACTTATTGACATTTTAAATTGTTCAGAAGTATTTGGTCACCTTGTCTGCTACAATATTTCTGACGGTACATTGAATATTTTTGTTAGATAGGACAAGTACATTCAATAACGGTCAACATTAGCTTCGTTGCTGTGGCTTTGATGGGCCAGCTAGATAGAAACACATATAACAACTGGCAAATTAAATAGATTAAATAGTACCCTAAATAATAAGTTAATGTTCTGTGCCATAGTATGGACGATGCAAATAAATTGTATGAGGATTTATTTTCAGTAGTGCACACTGAAAACTTTTGAAAAGAAAACAAAAAATATTTGCCTAGTGACTGGACAACTACAGGTATTAGGATAAGTAGGGAAAGACTGTTCGAGCTGTATGGCCTTAAGCCTTACATTAACACTGAAACATTCAGTTAGTATGTTGCTACTAATTCCAAAAATTTTAGGAATACCTGCAAGATCCTATACATTAGCAAAAGATCAAATCAGCAGAAAATAAAATTTGAAAAGTTATAAATAATGAAAAAAATAGGAAAAACATACGAAACACATTACATACACATTGGAGATTTCACGTGGTGCCATAAGCTCTAACTTAACGACAGAAGCCTTTTAATTAGTTCCTCACCCGATGTCTCTAAAAGCGGACGTTCCAAGCTCCCCCTGGTTGAATTTCAATTTAAACATAAACCATAATGATAGTTATTAAAGCTTTTCGGCAAATAAAAATCAAATTGACCGAAGTTCTATGGGGATTGTCAATCAAAGTTTGTACATCCATCATCGAGACTGTAGCACCATACTTAGCTTTAATATTTAATTTGTGTGTGGATCAGGACAGTAGGTAAAGACACTAACAATTATAGACCAGTATCCGTGTTGCCGGTATTCAGCAAGGTGTTCAAAAAGGTACGAGTAATAGTAAACTTTTAGTGTGGGACGAAAGTACGGTGTCCCACAAAAAACTCAATTCAACCGAACTCTTAAGAACTTGCAAAGACACTATTAAAAATTGGCGATAGACGTTTGGACACAGATGCTGAAGGTAGTATTTTACTTACAGGGAAAAACTGTAATTAGGTGGAAAACGATGAGGAGTTCATTGGTAAAGTTTACCCGGAATTACATCTAAAGGACATGAATGAAGTGTGGCATAGCACAGACAATGAGATAATTATATAAAAAATATAACTGATAATATTTGAAATGCCACCACATCTTTCGTTTCTTGGCAAAACATTCCAGGAAATATTTCAATTTAAAAGATTATTATTTTGATTCAAGTATCCGGAGAGATATTTAAGTTGCCAGTTTTGGAAATATTATGGTAATTGTGACATGCTTATTGTAAGAATTAAGAAGAGAGAAGGATCTTATGTCCCTTCACAAAGTTTTACGACGAATAAAAATACACAGGGCTATGAAACAATATCATAGCTTCATAATAAAAAAAAAACAGTTTTATTCAGGTATTTAACCCATAGTAAAATTACAAAAATAATACAAAATTACAATCCATTATAAATTTAAATTAAATTACATGCATTAAAATTAAATATATTTTTTTTATTTTATTTGTGATCATTTCTGTGCTTAGCTTGTATTGGACCGTTATCCATCTCTTTTAAATTGTGATCACTGGTTATGTGCAAGAGCAATTATTGCACCAAAAATGAAATCGTTAATAAAAACAACACTGACATTTTGAAAGAGGTGCAGGTATAAATAAAGGAGTATTTGTCAATAGATACAATCGTGGACACAGAACAGAGTACTTCATATCCCACTGAGTTTTTGATGTATAACATCTTTCCTCTCGCTTTCTGTGGGTGTGGATTTCGTGAAAAGGGACGGAAGTGTGTAACAGGAAGTGACAGCTTGAGCATGAAATATCTAAGTATTTTATAATAGCATGGAATTAGTGTACTCATGCAATTAGTAAGTACTATATAGACTGTAAGTAGATGGAGTTGAATTTCGACCAGTGGGCGACCACTAGCTATGAATAATTATTCAAATTAATATTTCAGTATTTAGCTTTTAAATTTCTCTTGAGCTGAAAACAAAAAAAAAACAAAATCAAAAGTTGTTTTTATAACTAGGCTGTGAATCAGCACTTTTCGAACGTCAAGAATTACATGAGACAGTCCACCAAAAACCCCCCCACCCTTCACCTTTTCCTAGTGCTTTAGCTGGGAAAAAGAAGTGGCGCAACAAACTCCCCAGCAGCACAGCTGTCTGTTCAGTTATAAAACTTGAATCTATACAATAAAATGTAAAATAATTTGCATTACGCAACAAAAAACTACAAAATTATTCATTATATACAACATTATTTTTAGTATATGCGAAACCCGAAACACGTGTCTAGTATTTTTATATAAAGAATCTACTCGTATGTACAAAATTTCAAAACTGTATCATGAATAATCACAAAGTTATAAGGTCGTTATGTTACCGGGTTGTCCGTACAAAAACATGTTAAAGCCGCCCCCGCGCCTCCAGGGTCGTCTTGCGCTCATTGATAATAATTTGACAGTAGGTACCTAATCGTACGGCGATTGTATTGTAAGTAATTATACATATATTATGGTGATAACATTTTCCATCACACTTAATATTTTTGAGAAAAAAAAATGGTTTAAAAATTTTTGAAATCGATTCAGTGCCTTATTTTGAACAAACTATATTCAGGTTTCGCATATACTAAAAATAATGTTGTATAGCCACGAACGTATTATTAACATGGCTATTTTTGATTTTTAACGTGGCATTATGTTAGCAGTAGACCAAAAAGCTCCTATGTGTGCTATTTACACAGATATGACCAAAGCCTTCGATTACATATAGCACGATGTCTTATTCGGCAAACTGCGTAGCTATGGTGTCAGAGGTAACAATTTAAAACTACTCGAATCATATCTCCAACAGAATGCAATGTACAGAGATTGCAAGAATCTATGAAAAAACAAAAATTTAAGAGTTTTTTTTTATCTAATTCTAGATTGATTAGTTTTGTGTCCCACAGGGCAGCATCCTTGGGCCACCTCTTTTCTTAATCTACATAAATGATCAGCCAAAGGTGACTCGACAGTACTGCCATAGTGAAATGTATTGATCGTAATATTTATCAAGATGACATAAATAATACAATATCAGACATAATTAATTGGCTTGATAAAAAAAAATATAAACTTTATGAAAACTAAAATAATGCACTTTCACCAAAGAACAGAAGTAATTATCAGACATAGTAACTGTGACATTGAAGAAGTTAAAGTAGCAAAATTCTTAGGTTTATTCCTTGATAAACAACTTAGCTGGAAGCCCCACATAGATGACCTAAGTATGAGATGAGGTAAGAAAATAAATAAATCAGCATACGCACTTTTCCAAATTGCTAGAAAAATAAATATGGATACGCTACTAGTTGCATATCAAGGCTAAGTAGCCTCAATTTTGCGATATGGTATTATTTTTTGGGGCAATTCTAATGACAAAGATATCGTTTTTAAGGCACAAAAAAGATGCATAAGATCAATGTGTGGCCTGAAAATTGATGATAGCTGTGTAATATTCTTTAAATCGTTGAAAATACTTACGTTATTCTCATTACATGTTTCTGAAATTAAAGCTTCCGTCAAAACAAACAAAGTTATTTGAAAAAGTGTCAACGTTACGAGATATTGCGATTCGTCACCAATACTTAAACTCTTTAAGCAATCAGCGTTGTTAGATTGCCTTAGTGAGAAAGAGAGTTTTAGGCATTGCACCGTGCATTTACAATAAATTACCAGATGTCAAAAAAAAATGTGTTACAGAATTCAAAACAAATTTAAAACTGTTATTAATTGTTATTTTTAATTATAGTTGTCGAAACTATACTCAAGCAGAAATACCGTAAACAGAACGCACCTAAATAAAAGCCTCCAGGCATAATAGGCGTGCCCGCTTACATAAAGCTATAGCTGTAATTCGAAGTGTATGCACCATCGATGTAAAATAAAAAACGGTTCATTATTAATAACAATAACAAAACCATGGTCAGCAAGACGACCAGTCACCACAAGCAGCACCCGTTTACGAGCATAACGCAAAAATCAGCCATCACCTCCTCGCCATATTTGAGGGAAGGGATGGAATGAGTATTATGTCACTAATAAATTAAAATAAATTGACTTAGCCAAATAAAATAAACAATTATATGAACTCATATAACCTGTAAGATAATTCTGGAGAAAGAATATGAACATAATCATGAGTTAATCACAGCGACCAACTATTATCGTTTAAGTAGTCGTTGATAGAATAGTATGTCTTTGAACAAAGATTGGATTTAAGTTTAACTTTAAACGCATTAAAAGGCAATCTAGAAAAAAAAAAGGTTAGCTTGTTATAAAAAGTTATACCTAGTCCAACAAATGAGTTATGAACCTTATGAAGCCGGTGAAATGGAGCACGTAATATGTCCTTGTTTCTGGTGTTAATATTGTGAATATCACTGTTTTTAGTGTATAAGTGTATATGTTGCCTAACATATAAGATATTGGCAAGATGAATTGTGATGCCACCTTGAGAATACCAATATCTTTAAAAAAATCTCTTAGAGAAACTCTGGCACCCAGCTGGTAAATTGCTCGAAAAGCTCGTTTTTGAAGAACAAATATATTTTGAATGTCAGCGACGTTACTCCACAACAGAATACAGTAGGACATAACGCTGTGAAAATAACTAAAATAGACTAATCGGGCTGTATCAACGTCAGTGTATTTTCTTACTTTCCTGACGGCGTATGCGGCCGAACTGAGCCTTCCCACTAAGCTTGATATATGTGGTCCCCACTGAAGTTTGGCATCTACTGTTATACCCAGAAACACTGCCGAGTCTACAGTTTCAAGCACCTCGTTATCTAAGACGATGTTGGAACCTAAATTTCTAACATTCTGTAAGGTGAACTTTATACATTTCGTTTTCTTGGCATTGAAAACTAAGTTATTTGTCGTAAACCATTGAGAGTGCAATGTTTACGTCGTCACAATCTTGTCTATTCCTGTCTACTTTAAAAATAAGAGAGGTATCATCTGCAAACAGAACAACGTCACAGATGCCCTTTATATAGAATGGTAAGTCGTTGATATACACTAAGAATAATAATGTACCCAGTATTGAGGCTTGAGGTACACCTAACTGAACTGGTAGCCCGGAAGATTTCAATCAACATCTACACATTGGAACCTTTTATGTAAATACGAATTTATTACTTTAAGAGCTTCGTTTTGGATGCCGTAATGACTTAGTTTACGCAAAATCATGTCATGGTGCACGCAATCAACGGCTTTGGAGAGATCACAGAAAACTCCAATAGCTCCGAGTTCTTCCATGCGTTAAATATGTGTTTCAGCAGTGCAATACCCCCATATGTGGTCGAAACAACCTTTTGTAATGCCATATTTGTTAATTGTGAAAGAGGCTGTTTAAATTAATTAAAAGGTCTTAGCAACTGCTTGAGTATTAACTTTTCAAATATTTTGTCTAAATGCAGTTAAGATAGAAATAGGCCTGAAATTGCCAACGTCATTTTTATTACCTGATTTAAATAAAGGTATGACTTTACTACTCTTGAAGAAGTCAGGAGATAGGGGGCTACGATGTCTGTTATATTCCTTAATATATTTATGGTGATGCCCCAGTAATCACCAACCAGTGTTTTTAGACTTGGTGTGTTAAAAACATTAACTACATCATGAGGTGTTACATTTTCGAAGCTAAATAAACAACTATATTTAGCCACACTACTATGCAAAAGATTTTCAGCTTTAGACGGGGATGAATTTAAGGAGCTAGTCGTAGTTATAGGTATGTTGGCAAAAAATTCATTGAATACCTCAGGTACGTCAGCTGCATTATTAACTAATTTGTTTTCGACCAAAATCTCAAGTTATTTTTCTTGTTTAACAGACTTACCAGTTTCATCAGTGGTTTTTACTTTATTTTGAGATTTTTTAATTGTAACGATTAAAAATATAGATTTAGCAAAAACACTAATCTTTTAAAAAAATTAAATAATTTGTGACATAAGTACTCTAGAAAAGGAGTATCAAACCTGTACCTACTGTAGCTATCGGGTTTCGACGCATAAACTCCAATTGAAATTAGATGTACCAGTTATGCGTATGAGAAATATAGATGCACCTAGATTATGATTTAAACCATTTATCATTTAACCTGGTTTTTTGAAGAGAATGAAGTGTTACCTGACCTACAATCCGGTTTCAGGAAATAACGCAGCACTTCGACGGCGTTACTAGATGTTACGGACAATATTCTATCAGCCCAAGATAAGGGCATGTGTTCACTGATGGTGCTACTAGATTTTTCCCGTGCTTTTGGTTGCATTGACGTCACATTATTATTGTCGAAGTTAAAGTCCTACGGTTTTGACGACAATGCCATTCAATGGTTTCACAGCTACCTCAGTAACAGAAAACAACTTGTAGAATTGCGTTTGTCGGACGGTACTAGGTACTTTGACTTCGGCCCTTACATCTATAGAAAGAGGAGTTCCACAGGGATAAATTTTGGGTCCGATTCTTTTTATTCTCTACTGTGCAGACATAATAAAGTACCTTCAAAAATGCAAATATCATATTTATGCCGATGATGTCCAACTATATTTATCTTTCAGACCAGATGATTATGAGTCGGCCTTTAAAGACCTAAATGACGACTTACAAAGAATCGCCGCCTGGTCAGATGAGAATTGTTTGGCATTAAACCCATTGAAAACCAAGCATATGTTGTTTGGTACAAGGCAGCAGTTGAAGAAAATACCATTAAGCCTTAATTTGATTCTCATGGGTAAGCCTATTGGCCGTGTGAATGAGGCGCGGAACCTAGGGTTATGTATGGATTGCCTTAGATTTGAGAAACACGTTGCTAACACCGTAAGAAACTGTTTCTATCGTCTGAGACTGCTTTACAAAATGAGGCCATTTTTGTCTGAAAAGCTTCGCGAGCAGCTAGTCGAAACCCTTGTCCTGTCTAAATTAAACTATGCCGATACGGTTTACGGCTCACGTTTGCTGGCTCGTACCGATCGACTCATACAAAGAGTCCCGAATGCGTGTGCACGCTTCTGTTACTCTGTTCCCCCTAGAAGTCATGTCACCCCCTTTCTAACAAACACTTTATTCTCAAGATGAAGTCGAGACGAAAGTTACACCTAGCGTGCCTGCTTTTTGGTGTCGTTAAGACTAAAAAACCGAAGTATTTGTACGACAAGCTTAGTTGGATGGCTAATAGACGGGATTGCGCGCCCAGGCAATGTGCACAACAGCTTTCAACACAGTCTCATAGGACAGCAGCTTTCAGAGGCACTTTCCGATACGCTGCATCTAAGGTGTGGAATAATATCCCACCACCATTAAGGGTACTGGGCACTATTCACTCGTTCAGAACACGTTTACGGCAGTATCTGATAGATTCCCAACAGAAACTAGATAGGTTCATCCTAAATGTTTCACTTATATGAAATGCCTACAGTACCTGCTTAGCTTAAAACAAAATTCCTGTTGTCTCGAAAGTATATTCTGGGTATGCGGGTGGTTGCGCACGCTCAATGATTTTCCGTCCTTTGCTGCATAAATTGTCCCCGACTCGTTGACGCTGCTGCTCGTTGATACTTCACGTTCTCCGAATAGGTAATAAATTAAATTAACTTTTTATGTGAATGTGATCTACGTTGATAAAATGAACTATTTATGTCAATGTATATTATATATATATATATATATTTTATTTTTAATCATAGTTTTTATTATTATTATTGTATTTTTGGTTTTGTAATTATATTTGTTTGATTTATATTATATTTTTTAAATCTTTTAAGTATAAAAATATGTATTAGGTAAATATGTTGAAGCTGTTGTACTTTCAGTCACTTGTCCCTAAAGGTTCATTAGGAAACCAGCGTCAGACAGCACCTGTCTGGCATTAATGCTGAAATGAACCTTTTTGGCGCAGCCGTGAGGCACATAATCATTGTTGTTAAAACATTATTTTCATTGTTTTATTTTCACCGTTTTTACCCGACTGCCAAGGTAGGGTTATGTTTATTTTTTTATTGTTTATATTTTGTATTTCATGAACTGTGTCCAAATAAACTTTATTCTTCTTTCTTATTATTTCTCATTTACCTCGAATCCCAATAATCCCCACTGACCTAGCATTTCAATTCAAAAGACTCGTTTTGCTATTACTACAAAGCGCAAGGGTAAACATTGCAGGTAGCACGGGTGAATTTGGAAAAGCCATGCATTTCCCATGGCCAGCTATATGTAGCATGTTGGCGTGTGTCCAATGCCCAGAATTGGTATGTATTAGCCAAATGGCAGGACATACAACAAAGTATATAGCAGCGTCCTAAAATTATGCTCTATTCTGTGCCCATGATTGGAAAGGCCAAGGACAAGCAGAATTAATAAGCGATGTTAATAAAAAATAAAAAAATGTGGGATCTTCAATTAGCGGCAAGGCAGGAGCTATGACTCTACTGACATAAACTCCGCTGGTTCTTTTCTACTCCTTCACTTATTCCTATTTATATTGGTTAGTTTGTTTTTTAAACTATTTAACCTTTACCTATATTGACTAACAACCTAAAACTTAAGACGCTGACAACAGGTAAACCGCTGTCACTGTCAGACTGCATCCAAAAAAAGAGAAGCGCGATGACACAACGCTTGTAATTTATTGCAAAATATGAAGCAATTATTTATTATGAGTTGAGTAATCGAAAATAAAAATCAACCAAGTTCTGCATACAAATAAGACGGTCTTGTTATTAAGTAATTAAAAACCAACCGTACGTTGATATTTAATACTGGTATTTTGGATTGAAAGTCAAAGTAAGGGGTTAGTTAACCGTTAATTTCCATCGAGTTTTTTTTTCTAAACGTGTTTTGGTAACAACCAAGTTCTGAGAAATATGTTCAAGAATAACATTATATTTTTTTCCCTACCACAAACTTCATAGATTTGGCAATTCTTTTGTTTAAGACAAGCCTACTTTTGTCATTTGCCTCTTGTCAGCGCCTTAATCGTTTGTACGATAATGCTCGACCGACAACCTGAATATGATTGACAAAATCTACATTAACGCGAGCATCGCCGCGGGCAAAAGCTAGTATATAATAAACATTTTTAGGGACCGAAACGTTTCGAACGAGAAGCCTCTGAAGCGTCGCGTCGCCGTCGTCGTCGCTAAAGGTTACGACAACTATTTATTATAAGCTTATAATATAAAAAGCTATTTATTATTAGCTGTTCATTGTGGTAAGCGCATCACTTGAGAACGGCTGGACCGAGTTGGCTATTTTTGTTTTAAAATGTTCTTAATAGTCGAATCAGCACCCTAATTGCGTAACACAGTTTGAATCGGAATCGGAATGATTTTGAAGTATATTGCTAATCCATTGCTTCTAATGGTAGAAAAAAATGTCTGCTCAACAACGTAAATAACGCAATGAATGTTGTTGAACTGTCAAATTGAAACCGATTCCTACTGATAGTGTGTTACGCAATTAGCCCTCAGGTTCTTACGAAAATATTTTTTTTTAAAGTTGCCGGGCAAAATGGAAAATTCAAGAAAACTAAAAGTACATTTTCTATGGGTTTGTATGAATTATTGTAATTTGGAACGGACCTCTGTCGAGCCAGCTAGTACTTAATTTGTATTATTGATTGGTTGACTATTGATAATAATGCAACTGTTAATTCCTGCTAACAATGAATTTGAATCGACTCAGCAGCAGTAACTATGGAACAGTCTCGAATAGAGGTCGATATACTTTGCACCTGACCGGAATGCTTGAAGCTTGCTATGAAGGAAATAGCATGGGTTGCAAAACGTTTTCTCGGCCTATAAGATGAGACTCTTCGGCTTCGACGACGCGGAGCAAGTGTAAGTATATAAGCGAATAATAATAATCAGACAACCATACTCACAGTAGGACTTTTTGTAAAAAATGTTTGTGTGTAGAAAATTGCTGATAATCTTCAAATGACTAACCAGATTATCTTGAACCATTGCTATGAACACTCTAGATCATATTGTCACCTTTAAAACAAACCAACAAAAATCAACATCGGTTAAGCCGTTTGGGAGCTACAATGCCAGAGACAGACAAACACACAGATACATACGTTAAACTTATAACAACCCTCTTTTTCCGTCGGTCGGTAATCGGTAATTTTTTGTTTTGAAATGTTCGTAATAATCTGACTACCTGCAGTATTGTCTCTCCTTCTCCCCTTAATCTATCCAAAGGTTGTCTGTGAAAGATCGCTTTTAGCGATAAGATCGCCCATTGTAACTTTTATGGTGTATATAATAAAGAGTATTTCTATTCTATCCGAATCTCTTACGGAAAAAAAAAATGGAAAGTTGGCGGGAAAATGAACAAATTCGGGAAAAACTAATATATAATATTAATATGGGAATTATACAGTGGTGGTCATATAATTAGAAACACAGAGTCATTTAGTAGTGTTAATTACTTTTTATGTTATTATTGCAATTAATTGGAGGTAAAATATTTATTTACCACGTTAAAATGTGAAAATGATCATGTGTCCGCGCACCGATTGGTTTTAAAATGGTTGCCCATTCGTAAGCGCAGGGAGTTGAGGGCTTTGTCTATGTTGTTTTTCATACTCGACAAACCCACTTCTCCTTCTTACCTAACTTCCCATGTTCAATACTTGTGCTCTGCCCACAGTAAAAATCTCCGTTCCACCAACAATCGTCTTCTACGATGTCCTTCTCACCGCTCTGGTTTCATTCACTCTTCTTTCTTTGTCCAAGCGGTTTTCCTTTGGAATGCGCTCCCTCTGAGCATCAGGATGGCAACCGTACGGTTAACGTTTAAAGTGAAGGCACGGGAATATATTCCTAAGAAGTTGGCAGAATCATCCCAGTGTTGATTCGATTTCTCCTCCACCAATCGTTATTACTCCTGACACTTTTTATTTTGTTATAAGTATGTATGTATGTATGTATTAGTATATATTTTTGATTTTCGAGTTATCTATCCCATATGTTGCAACCACCATGTTTTGTCTCTGCATCACCCTAAGGTTGACTGGTAGAAAATGCCTCAGGCATTAAGGACGCCTTTGTACAGTATTTTTTTACTTGTGCATGAAGTTTCAATCAATAAATAAATAAATAAAAATGTACACTCGTAACTCTAGTTTAAAAACTATCAATATCAGTCTGTTACCTAATAAAAAAATAAAAAACAATAACTTGGAAAAAAGCCATCGATATCTTTAGTACTGGCAGTCGGACAACTAATTAGAAACAAAGTGTAACATAAGATCTAACATTGAATTTTGAAACTACAATACATCTGTCATAATGTCATCACATTAGGGAGTTTGCCGCCTTTTCGTATTTATTTAGTTAGGTTACAATACGAGTGATTTAATTATTAAAAAACCGGCCAAGTACGTGTCGGACCACGCACAATGAAGGGTTCCGTAGTTAGGATGAATTCATCCCAAAAACAAACTTAACATTATAGTTGAAAAACATGCTCTCCCATACATCTATATACGTTACGGTCAATTCTTCAACTGCAAATTTAAGTTGGTCGACGATTACTCGTTAACTTGTAAACCCTACTTAGCTGTGATAGTTTTCCTTTTAATTTCGTTATATATACTACTGCCATGATTTTTCCACATATCCAAAACCAACGATTTAACTGGCAGGTGGACACTTGACTCTAACAAAAAATAGCACTTTAAAGCTTAATATTACGCAAACGGATCTCAAAATTGAAAATGTTTTTCACAGACCAACAATATTTTTGAACGGCCTATCCAACAATACCATCCGGACCACAATGTTGAATTTGCAAAATGTTGAATCCCAAAATGTTGACCATGTGGGTTTGGTTAGGTTAGAACTGTGACAAACCGCGCGCGAGCCGAGCGAGCGCAGTGGGCGGTGCCGCGGCAGCGGCCGGCGAGCGCTACATCCAAGTTGGTTGTAGTTACTTGGCTATTTAATCAAAATTATATTTTTGTACCTTCCAAATTCAACATTTTGGTATTCAACATTTCGCGAATTCAACATTTTGCAAATTCAACATTATAGCCCAGAAGGCAACGATACTCGTACCCCACAACATGTATTAGACGAGAAAAAAAAATATCATCCCCATTTTACGTGCAAGGGAGGTTATTATATTTTTGTACTTTCCAAATTCAACATTTTGGTATTCAACATTTCACGAATTCAACATTTTGCGAATTCAACATTTTGCGAATTCAACATTTTGCAAATTCAATATTGTAGTCCAGAAGGCAACGATACCCCACAACATGTATTAGACGAGAAAAAAAAATATCGTCCCCTAAAAAAAAATGTTTTTCATGGTTTTATTTTACGACTTTCTCGGCGTACACCCATGCCAAATTACAGCTTTCTAGGACTTAGCGTCTCTGAGCTAAGCCGAGGACAGAAGGACGGACAGACAGACAGACGGACATGGCGAAACTATAAGGGTTCCTTGTTTAATTCGGAACCCTAAAAATGGGTAAAAACAAGAGCTGTGATGGAGTAACAAGAAAAAATATTGTAAATTTTCATTTCAAACGAAAATGGGCTTACAGAAAAATAGCCTCTCACTTAGTGTTCCGTAAAGATAGTATTTAACGCCATTGCACATTACAAACAGCATGGAACATCGGATAATGTGCCTAGAAAAGTTCGGCCAAGGAAGACCACATTTCAAGAAGACAGGCTTATGATTCGTTTGGCTAAGACGGACCCCTTCAAAGGTTCTAATGTTATTCGAAAAGAAGTATTTTCACAGGACGACTCTCGTAACGTGTCCGCAAGACTAGTCCGTAGGCGGTTGGTTGAAGGGAAATTGTTTGGAAGACTTGCTTGGAAAGTACCATTTCTTACGAGGCAACATAGAGAAAATCGTCTAGCCTTCGCTAGAAAATATGGCTCATGGATTCATCAATAGAAAAAAGTTTTATTTTCGATTGAAACTAAAATAAATTTGGTAAATTCCGACGGAAAACGATATGTAGGACTACCAATTAACGAGGCTTTGAATAACAAGTACACCAAAAATACATTTAAGCACGGCTGTGGAAATGTTAAAGTGTGGGGGGGATGTTTTTCGGGATGCGGGGTTGGTCCCATGAGAAAGATTGAAGGGCTAATGGATCAGTATCAGTAAAGAGGCATCTTAGAGGAAACAATGATCCGATATTCCGATGAAAATTTGCCAGTGACTTGGATATTTCAACATGATAATGACCCAAAGCGTAAAAGCGTAAAAGTATTTCTTAGGGAACAATCGGTGACAATGTTGGAGTGGCCTGCTAATAGTCCGGATTTAAATCCGATAGAGAATTTATGGCACATCGTGAAGAAAACACTGTCGGATAAACTTATCACTAACGTCAACCAACTTTACAACGCATTTGTTGAAGTTTGGAGAGGTATTCCATTGGAAACGAGTGAAAAATTGATAGAATCAATGCCACGTCGTTGTAAAGCTGTAATCGACAACAGAGGATACCCAACCAAGTACTAATCGGTTATAGATAAGGATCGAATACCATAACTATTTCACGATTTATCCAAATTATTAGTTTTGTTTAAATTTTTAGTGTTGATTTCTTGTGTTTCTAATTAGTTGTCCGACTGCCAGTAATAAAAATATTGAAATTATTTTTTTGAACTTACATATTTTTTATTATTTTTAGTGTTTTATTAGTTTAGTTAACATAATGTTAATGATCGTTTTTAAACTAGAGTTACGAGTGTACATTTTAATATGGTAAATAAATCTTTTACCTCCAATTAATTGCAATAATAACATAAAAAGTAATTAACACTACCAAGTGACTCATATGTTTCTAATTATATGACCACCACTCTATATGACAACACAACGTCACGTCGGTCGTTGGACAAGACAACGTCTGTCGGGTTAGCTAGCATAAAATGTAATTTACTTTAATATCTAGAAGCATGAAATTTTGCCCAAGAGTGTCTTTTTTATCTAAGGTGAGAACGAAGGCAGGAATTTTAGAAAATTCATCTCCTAAAGGGGTTGAGGGGTGGTGTAGAGGATTACAGTTTGTATCGAAGTTCGTCATTATTGGTGTTAGAAACGTGAATATTTCACTTATAAACAGAAGCCTCAAGTACCAACTACTTGAGACTCCTGTTATGTAAAAGAAAATAACCTAAGCCTTCTGATAATTTGCAGATGAAAACTTTATTAAAAAACAAAACACATTTCAGTTGTTTTGAGACATCGCGTCGAAAACAAGGGAAACGAGACGTGCAACGTGGAGGCGCCGCTGAGAGTCGGCGGCATGTTGCGTCGACACAACATGCCGGAGCCGGCCGGCCAGATTGTTCCCGCCCTTCATCCGGCACTGTCGCGCCGCCCGCCCGGCCGCCCGTCGCGATACACGCACACGCCATTCGGACATGTGCCCCCTAATTACTTACTAACTCATCGTTTGACAAATTGCTCCATTGGTGACACAATATTTCGTGTTAAGGTGAAATTTGCGGATATCATCGCGCTGAGGTAAGGACAATGACTTGTATTAGTTTCGATTTTCATCTTAACGTTTCACAATAAAAGCATACGATAGTAAAAGATAGCCATAAAGATTCTTAAGCTAGATAAGAAATACTTAAAGTACCCATTCAGTCAACAGCTGATAGGCACTTACCGAAGCGTTTTAAATGATTTTCAGAGTCAAAATTATGGGTTTTTTCTTGAATTTACAATAGTTACTTCAAACATTTCTACTGGACTTATTTCTGCGTTTTATGGTGAACTTATTACTTATTTGCTCGTTATGGCTACATAATTTGGTATAGTATTGGCGGCCAAGAG
Organism: Tiliacea aurago; assembly: GCA_948098905.1. Lineage (NCBI taxonomy): Eukaryota > Metazoa > Arthropoda > Insecta > Lepidoptera > Noctuidae > Tiliacea > Tiliacea aurago. The sequence goes on from OX402576.1 coordinate 23,833,367, forward strand.
GAAGGTTAATATTAAATTTCTTCTTTCTATCGGGAATTACCCTGACACGCAATAACCATAAACTTTTCCCAGTGTGCAAATATTAGTGTCATTACCAAAATTTTAATTAATTACGTATATGTTGTTAATATCCATTTCACATGTAATATAATTTAATAGATTTCCCTTGTTGATTATGTTTTATTTCCCAATACACTAAGTAAACTGGTCCTTATCAAAAGCATTTGGGTAAAATTAATAGAATGAAGTGTTGTCTAAATCTTTTTCTAAAAAATTACCACAAATTTTACATTATACTCATTCTTAAACCAATGCACATACCCCAGTGTACCAATATGGCACAGTTTACTCAAGTAACGACGAGTAGTCAAGAAAATTATGTGTAATACGTTTGCTTAATTAGTTAATAGTCGTGGAGGCAGTGCTTCTCCCTCACTCTGGCTAAAGTATTAAGCCCGCAATTAATGGAAATTACCCCAGCTGGAGGTTTTAACTGAATTAAATTGATTTTCTATAGCACCTTCTGTTGCAAAGTTATGGCAAAATACAGATTAGGCGGTAAAAACTACGGTCTGCGTTTTGTATCAGACAAAAATATTTTTAATTATCTATCTAAAAAGAACATTTCGGATAAAAGTAATAAATATTGGATCAAATCTACTAAAGTTTAATCTTATCTACAAATTTTCATACATGGTAAGTAATTGATTAGATTTGTAGGTTTAGCGTACAAAAAATGACATAATATTATTTTTAGCTACGTTTATCCATAGGTGTCATAATCCAAAGTACGTAGGTACCTACGTTGTCTAGCTGTGACAAAAGCACGGTATAAATACGGACTTGTTCACCGAAACGGCGAGATGTGATACGATACAACAAAGCGAAATTACAAAATCTGATATGTGACTTTCATTAAAATTTGCCTCGTGAAAGCGAGGTGGATAGTCTTGTCAACCAAGTGCGGTGATAGTTATGTAGGATATAAATAAATACAGACTTGCTCAACGAAACGGCGAGATGTGATACGATACAACAAAGCGAAATCACAAAGTCACATTGTGACTTTAATTAAAATTGCTCGAGAAAGCGAGGTGGACAGTCTCGTCAACCAAGTGCGGTGATAGGTATGCAGGAAGATCAATATTTTTGAACGTCTCGTTTTGGAATCAAATACCTATCATCATCATCTCGCCTTTTCACAAATATGTTGGGGTCAGCTTCCAGTCTAACCGGATACAGCTGAATACCAGTATTTTACATGGAGCGACTACCTATCTGACCTCCAAATAATAATAAAAAATCAAATACTTATAGCCCAGAAAAATAAGTTAAATTAAAGACATACTCTTGATGAACATTGATTTACAAAATAAAATGATAAAAAAATACATGTGGAAATCGTGCGCGCGCGGATAGATTTATTTTGTTTTTTTTTTATCTAAATTTTTAATTTGTGTTTACGATCCACTCGAAATCTAGTGAGGATTTGATGACGCCACCGGAATAAAATTCACTTAAAAAAAATATCCAATTTCCTCGTAGGTATAGTAGTATAAAGCACTACTCGGAAGAAAGTGCGATTTCCAACTTGAGTGTATTAAGGCCTTCGGCTGAGCCTCGAGCCTTAAACTACACCCTCGTTAGTAATCACTTAATCAGTCACTTTCTCCCCTTGGTGAACAATGTACTATTATTTCGCACAATTTATCGCAAGACTTTACACATCATTACTGTTAAGTTTGTAAAATGCTAAACCCTCAAACAAATTATATGCAACTACTACCCTAAACCACAAAGCTGTTGTGGAGGAGTTAGAAATTGTGGATTTCACGGTAATATGAGGTCGAGAACATAAATGAGGCAATAAATAAATTCATCAGTATTATAAAATCAGTAATATCAAATCATTCAAAACAAGTTAAAATCCCAAGACAAAAGAGAATCATTAAACCCTGGATAACCCCTGGTCTTTTAAAATGTATAAAGAATAGAGATAAAATGCACATCAAATCTAAAAAATCACCAGATAATATATTATTATTATTGTCGATATCGTAATTTTTGCAATAACTTACTCAGGAAACTTAAAAAGGCTTATGAAACCGGCCAGCTTGAAAAAGCCAAAAATAATCCTAAAGTCCTATGGAAAACAATCAAACAAATAACCAATACCCATAAATCAAAACTTAGCCCAGTGGAGTTACTCACAATGCGGGACAGCCCAAAATCGGCGATTAATGAGGTATTTTTTGCCAGCATTGCCAAAACTTGGCTTCAAAAAAAATGAAGGACACTGCATCATCCCTCACCCTCACGTACGGACCTCCGAAACTCACCTGTGAACTCTCTTACCATCCTGAAAGTAGACGAAGCCGATGCTGAGTCCCTAATCCTACAACTACGTTCTGACTGTGCGGTCGGCTGGGACGGCATATCATCGATTATATTGAAAAACAGTCGATGTCCAAGTAGATTAGCGTTTTGTGTGTGATGAGTCTATAGATACGTTTAAGTAATAGCTATCTATACATGTATACTTACAGTCCACTATGTTCATACAGTTGCGAATAAACCTGCATACTGAATACACGTCGTTTTCTTTAAAAAACCAAGACAACAAAAAATCAACCTTATACAATAAACATTTGGTCCATATTCGAGCAGGATCGTGTTAATGAGCATCGAGCCCGGTCGACCCGCGAGAACAAAAGATTTTATTACCTGAGTGCGATAAGGAGTTGTCGGGTGACACGTTTGCTAATTGTTAATATGCAAGTTATAAAAACATTTTTAACAAACGAATTATTACAGTGAAATTGATTGACTATAAACTGTTACTTGCTTACAAGGTGGATGTGACTTTGGTGCAAATAATAATAATTGTACATTGAGTGAGTGTTAAAAGTGATTAAAATTAACAAACTGTTACCAGCGAGGATTTATTACCTAAACCAAGTGACCGATCGAGTGTTGTTTTGCTGAGATTGCGGTGCGAGTTTATTTGTTACTACAATGGAGGCACTTTTTTCGTTACAAGATGAGATGTACGAGAATTTGATGAGAGCTGAGAGAAATTTTAAGAAGTCTCCGAAAGAAAGAATTAAACGTGAGTACTTAGAAACGAGATTGGAGTTGTTAGAACAACTATTTAAAGAATTTAAAGACGGACACAAGGAAATAGTTGCAAAAGCTAAAAATAAAAAGGAAGCATACTTTACAGAAGGAAAATATGAGAGTTTTGAGGAGTTATATGTACAGTATAAATCAAGTTTGCGAGAAGCTTTGCAACAGTTTTTGCCGTCAGTTACCGAGTTACCTAACCCAGTAGTTACCAATAGCGCGAACAATAATTGCAGTGATGTAAAACTACCCCGCATAACATTACCTACTTTTGGGGGTAAATATGAAGAGTGGCCGACCTTTTACGACATGTTTTCCTCATTAATACATAATAATAAAAATATTTCATCGGTACAGAAATTACATTACCTCAAGTCCAATTTGAGTGGAGAAGCATGCAATCTACTTAGTAATTATTCGACGACTGATGCAAATTATGAGGAAGCATGGAAACAGTTAGTTCGACGATACAATAATAAGCGCTATAACTGCAATGCTATAATGAGGTCTTTATTTGGCACAAAGAAAATTCAAACTGAGTCAGCCAATGCAATTAGGAATTTGTTGGATACGACGTCTACTTGTATTAAATCTTTGGAAAACTTAGGCATTAGTACTGAATCTAGTTACGCTAACGCGTCTGTCGTTCACTTAGTCGTTTCAAAATTGGACACAGAATCTGTCAAACAATGGGAACAACAATTAAATACGATGTGTGATGAGTTGCCAAGTTGGATACAATTAAGAGATTACTTAGAATACAGATTCAGGACGTTAGAAATGATTGATACGAACGGGAACCGCGCCGCGCAACAAGCTAAGCCTGCTGCTAAGTCGAAATCTTTTCACGCATCAGTAGACAAGGAGAAAGAGAATAAGACTAAACAAGAGTGTCCGATGTGTCATGAAAGTCATTATCTTAACCAGTGCAAGCGTTTTAGCCTTATGACACCTAAGGAAAGACAGGACTTCGTTCAAACGAGTAAATTATGTTTTAATTGCTTGGCACCAACTCACGCGGTAGTTAAATGTCGTCATTCATTCAGCTGTAAGAAATGTGGGAGAAGACATCATACGATGTTACACTTTGAGAGAGAGAACCAGGAGCCATCTAGCCGCCGGGAGCAGGCAGCCGCAGTGTCACCGAGTGAACCACAACAGGAAAGAGCGAGTACAACACGAGGTGACACAAACATAACTGCTACATTTTCTAGAGGAGAGCTACAACCCAACAGCGTGCTACTTGCGACGGCTAAGGTTAAGGTATTCCGTTCTAACGGTTTTAAACAAATAATTCGTGCTTTGCTTGACCAAGGGTCACAGGCATCTTTTGTATCTGAGTCAACTGTGCAATTATTGGGTCTTGTACGCAAACCAGTAAGTGGCTGGGTGTCAGGGCTGGGAGATGGGCGTAAGAGGATAAAAAACACGGTTTCACTTCGCTTGGAATCACGTCATAATCCAGCGAATTACATCGTAGTTAACGCTTATGTGTTGAATTCCTTAACGTCACTACTTCCTTCAACCAAACGTGAGCAATTCAAAATGGGTAGAAATTGAAAATCTTCCTTTAGCTGATCCTACATACGCGACGCCAGGTACGATCGATATTTTGCTAGGTGCAGAGGTTTATAGTGAAATAATACTTGATGGCGTTATGAAGCATCCTGATTGTAATTTAATAGCACAAAATACAGTGTTTGGATGGATTTTGTCAGGAAGAATGTCAAGGGGATCTCGAACGTTAGCAAAGGATAATCTCATTAGCATGCACATACAGGTGAAGGAGGATGAGTTACTTAGAAGGTTTTGGGAAATGGAAGATGAGCCTAATTTAATAAAGAGAGAGATGACTAATAGCGAGAAAGTATGTGAGGATTTGTTTGACTTAACTACAGTGAGAGATAATGAAGGGAGATTTATAGTGAGATTACCTTTTGCAACGGACGATCCTAAGTGTCAAGATGGTAATACAGAAGAGAGAGCAGTGAAGAGGTTAAAATATTTAGAAAGAAAGCTATCGAAAGATTCAAAGTTGAGAGAAGAATATAATAAAGTTATGAGTGAGTACTTGAGTATGAACCACATGAGACTGGTTTCTGAGTGTGAGTTGCAGAAGTCTAAAGCTGTCTATCTTCCTCACCATGCTGTGGTGAGAGAAGACAAAGACACCACTAAAGTGAGAATTGTGTTTGACGCTTCGAGCAAAGGTGATAACAGTGTATCCCTAAACGATGAGCTTCTTGTTGGTCCAAGGTTACAACAAGATTTAAGGCACATCTTGATGAGATGGCGTCATCATAAAATCTGTATTGTAGCCGAGATCGTAAAAATGTATCGGATGGTGATAGTGGCGGACCAGGACACAGATTTTCAGAGAGTTGTCTGGAGATTTGATCCGTCAGAGTCCATACAACGTTACAAATTGTTACGTTTAACGTTTGGTACAGCAAGCGCGCCATATCTAGCTTTTAAGGTATTGCACAGACTTGCTGAGTTAGAGAGGAATAAGTATCCATTAGCGGCGAGAATAACAAAACAATGTTATTTTATGGATGACCTAATGACCGGTTCTGACACGGTTAATGAAGCAATACAAATTTATGAGGAGATGAATGAGTTAATGAAGAGCGGCGGGTTTGAATTACAAAAATGGAATAGTAACAATGAGAACTTTTTAGAGCAGATTGGGAAAACTGAGTTGAGTGAAAAGCAACCTATTAAATTTAATGATCTAATCAAGGTGTTAGGTTTGAGTTGGAATAGGAAGAATGATAATTTTGAATACGTAGTAAACTTACCTGAACCTAAAGATTTAGTCACTAAAAGACAAGTATTATCTGAAGTAGCGAGATTGTATGATCCTTTAGGCTGGATTGCCCCAGTGGTAGTTAATGCTAAAATATTTATTCAGAAACTGTGGAAATCTGGTCTTGAGTGGGATGATAGTTTGACGGATGAATTACATGGTGAGTGGCTAAAATACAGAGAAGAGCTAATAGATGTGAAAACTATTAAAGTACCTAGGTGGGTGAATTTTACACAAGAATGTATGAGAGAGTTACACGTATTTTCAGATACTTCAAAATCAGCTTTTGCGGCAGCGGTTTACATACGAGTGATTGATAGTTCAAATAGAGTGCATGTACATTTACTGTCCGCAAAAACTCGAGTTGCCCCAATCGTAAAGGAGATTTCTATACCCCGACTTGAACTGTGTGGCGCCACTTTAGCAGCCAAGCTTTTATGTGAGGTATCACAAGTTCTTGAGATACCCAAGCAACATCTCTATGGATGGACCGACTCCACCATAGTGTTAGCCTGGCTCAAGGGAGGCTCAAGTCGATGGGCAACATTTGTTAGCAACAGAGTGTCCACTATATTAAATATTATGGATTACCACCAGTGGAGTCATGTTTCATCAGAGACAAACCCCGCGGACTGTGCTTCACGTGGTCTGCAGCCCAAGGAATTGAGTGAGCATACATTGTGGTGGAAAGGACCGCAGTGGTTGTCGGAAACTAAAATAAATACAGAGAGTAAACTGATTGAAGACACACACGAAGAGGAACGAATCCAATCTTTAACCGTTTTATCTGACGTTGACGAAGAATTTGTTTGGTCAAAATATTCATCTTTAAATAAACTATTAAAAATTGTATCCTATTGTAGACGAGTTTTGAATTATAAATTAAAGAAAGATAATAGACCTAAATTACCTAAGTTTATCACGCCTAGTGAAATGAATGAGACTTTATTAGCATGCATTAAACAAGTACAAGAACGCGAGTTTTCATTGGAAATAAAACAGTTAAAGATTGGAGGATGTGTGCCTAAAAAGAGTAAATTACGATCTCTTTGTCCTTTTTTGAACCAAAAGGGGATACTAAGAGTAAGTGGACGCATAGCACAATCGGACGCGTGCTATGACACGAAGCACCCAATAATTATGCCTGGTAACCATCATTTTACCGAGGTTTTAATTGCGGATGCTCATGCAAAAACATTGCACGGTGGTCCACAGGCTATGTTAAATTTTCTTAGAACCAAATACTGGATCTTACGTGCTAAGGAACGTGTTAAAAATATTTTAGAGAGTGCACTATATGTTTGAGATACTCTACAAGAAAGACTACTCCTATTATGGGCCTGCTTCCAGAGGCAAGGTTGAAACCCAGTAAGCCATTCAAATCTACTGGTGTGGATTATTGTGGTCCTGTTTTTATCAGATTTTCACCAGGTCGAGGAGCTAAGTCTTATAAAAGTTATATATGCATATTCGTGTGTATGGTTACACGAGCAGTCCATTTAGAAGCAGTAACCGACATGACTACCAAAGGGTTTATTGCTGCATTTAGGCGATTTACTTCTCGTAGAGGCTATTGTCAAGATTTGTAGTGACAATGGCACCAATTTTGTTGGTGCCGATAAGCAAATGCGAGAAATGTTTAATAGTGCCAAGTCTTCTCTTCCTGGAGAATTAGCAGAGCTACTTTCTTTAGAAAGAACCACCTGGCATTATATTCCGCCGCACTCGCCTAACTTTGGCGGGCTGTGGGAATCATCAGTGCGCAGTACTAAGACCCATTTGAAAAAAGTAGTAGGAAATAGCACACTTACATATGAAGAAATGTCGACTGTCCTGGCGCAAGTGGAGGCGTTTTAAACTCGAGACCGATTTCCTTGTTGAGCGATGACCCAAATGACCCTCTACCCTTGACACCAGGTCATTTTTTGGTAGGCGAACCATTATTAAATATTGCAGATGAGGATTACACTAATTGTAATATTGTTGGGTTGGATAGATGGCGATTAACGCAAAAAATTGTATTAGATTTTTGGAATAGGTGGTATAAGGAATACCTAGTTAATTTAAATCAAAGGTATAAATGGAACACTAAACGGGATGAACCAGAAATAGGCGATGTTGTTGTTTTAAAGGAAGACCAGGTACCGCCAGCTAAATGGTTACTTGGTAAAATTATCAAAAAATATCCTGGACCTGATAATGTAACCCGAGTCGTATCGGTAAGGTGTAAAACCGGAGAATATAAGCGTCCAGTAAGCAAAATTTGTATTTTAACTAAATGACATTTGTTTATTTCTTATTATACCTAGTGTTATTTTAGTAGTTTAGTAGTTTTTCTAGTTGGTTCAAGTTCAGAGTTTATTTACGTAACCTAATTACTACGCGAACCTATTCTTTACCTGCACCATTAAGTTCTGTTGAGCTAGATACTAATACCTATGAAACGTGTTATTTTTTGCTTGAATGTATTTACTTACTACAAATAAGAACAATACAGGCTGTTCTGTTATTCATTCAATTGTATTTTTTATTACGATATTGAGAGGCATATTTCTTAAGAGTTGTGTTTACTTACATTATCTGTTGTAAGTTGAAGATGTGGTAAGTTTACGCATAATTATGTATTTCTATTTTTTTTTCATTGTTTGAGTTTAAGTTTATTTTTTAAAGTGTAGTTAAAGAACTATGTTCTTTGGCGGGCGGAATGTCCAAGTAGATTAGCGTTTTGTGTGTGATGAGTCTATAGATACGTTTAAGTAATAGCTATCTATACATGTGTACTTACAGTCCACTATGTTCATACAGTTGCGAATAAACCTGCATACTGAATACACGTCGTTTTCTTTAAAAAACCAAGACAACAAAAAATCAACCTTATACAATAAACAGTCGACATGCACTGGTCCCACTAATAACTTTCCTTTTTAATCGTTGCCTACAAGAGGGTGTCTTTCCGGAGGCTTTTAAAAAAGCTGTGGTCCATCCAATATACAAGGGAGGGAGCAGAGACTGTGTTAATAACTACAGACCGACATCGGTCCTACCTGCACTCTCTAAACTTCTCGAAAAAATCCTCAATAACTCTCTACGACTATTTCTCGACAAACACCACCTCATTGCTAATAACCAATACGGATTTCGTACAAGTCTATCTACAGATGATGCAGTACTTATCTCACGCAACAGGTTGCCTCAAATCTAGATAAAAAATCGAAATGTCTAGGTATATTCCTGGATCTTTCGAAGGCTTTTGACACGGTCTCTGTTCCCAAACTCATTATGAAGCTGGAAAGTATCGGTGTGCGTGGAATGCCGCTGGAGATATTTAAGGATTACCTAAAAAACCGTAGGCAATGCATTCAAATTGATACTTACCTAAGTGATAAGTTTCTCGTGTCCTATGGTGTTCCCCAGGGAGGGATCCTTTCCCCGACTCTATTTCAGATCTACGTACATGACCTCTGCAGACTGAGTCTCCCAAATGGTAAAATTTACGCTTACGCAAACGACACTGCAATTCTTGTCGACGGAATCACTTGGGACGTGGTAAAAGCAAATGCGGAGGTGGCCATGGCTAAAGTTATGGTGTGGTTAAACTCGAACCTTTTTACATGAAACCTACAAAAATCTACCTATATTCCCTTTGATATACGACGTAACGCTAAACTATATGACGTAACGCTAAACCATCTCCTTCTTTTAGTATAACTCTTCATTCTTGTATAAACCCGACCACCCCCTGCACTTGTCCTCCGCTTGTTAGATCCGAAAGCGTTAAATACCTCGGAGTGCACATAGACGACGGACTGAGATGGGACCAACAAATTGACGCCTTCACCACCAGAACTTTACGTCTTATACATATATTTAAGTCTCTTACGAGTATCCGCCGACCTAAAAACTCTTAAGATGGTGTACCTTGCACTATGCCAATCAGTGATTGGTTATCGCATAGTTGCATGGGGCGGTGCTGCTAAGACAAGATTTCTAAGGGTGGAAAGAGCACAGCGAGCTATACTTAAAGTCATGACGAAAAAACACTATCGGTATCCAACAACTGAACTGTTCTCTGACTGTAAAGTACGGTTCGTCAGCTTTATGTGCTTAAATCCACCATTAGAAAACACGCAGGCCTTCCTCCTCCTATAACAAACAAACGCACGTACCTTCCACCAAATATCCAACACAAAACCTCCTTCGCTAAACATCAATATTATATACTAAGTACTCATACGAGTATCTTTAAAAACATTAGTTAAACTCATATTCAGTAAAATCTAACACCACCACTCACCTATCTTGTATAATACACTCACACACACACACACCTACACTCACCCCAACACACACACCACTCATACACACAAACACACAACATACAATTCCACTCTTGTTTACCATACAGTAGAATGACACAGTCCACTTGAGATAAGTTTTTGTTTATTAATTAATGACCGTAAACTACCTCTTAAAATACAGGTATAGTTATTCTGGTACAGATTTTGTGACATAAAACTACCTATAAATGTATTTCTAAACTGTATTTCAAACTCTGTATGTTTTTGGATAAATAAAGATTATATTATTTATTATTATTACAGTATTTTTAAAGATCAACTAAAGATAATCCCGGTGAGAATTGTTTAAGAGGGATATTTTCGCAGAAATTATCTTATTTACCTGGGCTACGAACGACGAAAACGTAGAACAAATTAATAAATAGTACCTACCCATTTTGTTGGTTTTCCTATTAGGAATTTCTGAGTAGAAAGAGTCTTCTCAGAGTCTGGATTTGTGTCGATTTGTTAAACATAACGGGTGAAATGTGGGTGTACTATAGGTACACCTCTGCGTACACACGGGGAATACACGCTTGATGTTATGTGATGTTACCTTACCACGTAAGCGTTCACCAGATGATATTATTCGGGGATGACATTTCTCTCATTTTTTTAAATCAAACGTCAGTTACTCAACTTTGTAGAAGTTAAATAAAGTTGTCCATTGGTTTAATTAAAATCTTCTTCTCCTGAACGAAAAAAGACTAAGCTCATTAAATCAACGCCAAGTGTCAGGCAGCTAAGTACCAGTGTTCAACTTAATGGAAAAGAGAGAATGCAATACACACATCATAGAAAATATCAGGAAGGCTCAGATCGGGTGCTTATGCTGTGAAAACTTCGTAGGTCCAAGGGATTCCCTAAGAGAAAAATTCAAAGAAATAAATATTCCGACTGTATCCTCACAATATGTATATCGTCAGTGGAAAGGTGAAAATTCTAAAGCGCCAAAATGGTACTTTTACTTTTCTACTTCTACTTACTTTTGGGGAAATGAGGTTTAAATTTTTTTTTTGTTTTTAATTCATATTTTTTTTTCCGAAGTCTGAATCGAATTCTTCGAAAAATGCTTATAAATGGTAAAAACCACTTCTCTTGGAAACAAAAAATGCTTAAGTAACTCAGACCTGTAAATCTTGTAAAGAAAAATTGCTAACGATTGCTTAATATTATGATGGTTTCATGCCGTGAAGAAGTACTAAAGAAGCGATATACTACACAGGCTTTGAAAACAAAATTGCCCCAGTGCACGGGCATAACTGAATAAATACAAGCAAAAGTTACTAAAGGTAATTATTAACCATTATTTTATTCTCCATTATTTAATCGCATATGCAAACAGTTTTGCTAAACCGCCAAACAGTTAAAAACAACAGTAATAATTAATAATAATAATAGCTAACAGACTGTTAAACAATAAAATACAAAAAATTAAAATTGCTAATGTAACAATGTCATCTAAATTACAAAAAAGATAAAAATGCTTATGTTGCTGTTGTGAAGAGAATGTTGAAAGGAAAAACCGGCCAAGTGCAAGTCGGATGACGCACAATGAAGGGTTCCATAGTTGGGATTAATTAATCCCAAAAACAAACTTAACATTGTAGTTGAAAAACATGCTCTTCTATACATCGATATACGTTACGGTCAATTCTCCAACTACAAATTTAAGTTGGTCGACTATTACTCGTTAACTTGTGAAGCCTACTTAGCTGTGATAGTTTTCCTTTTAATTTCGTTATATATACTATTGCCATGAATTTTTTCACATATCCAAAACCAACCATTTAGCTGGCAAAGGGGGGGGGGGGCACTTGACTCTAACAAAAAATAGCACTTTAAAGCTTAATATTACGCAAACGGATCCCTTAATTGAGAAATGGTTCGGGCAATATTTTTAAACGGCCTATCCAACGATACCCCACACCATGGAATAGACGAGAAAAAAAAATATCATCCCCATTTCACGTGTATGGGAGGTACCCTAAAAAAAAATGTTTTTCATGGTTTTAGATGACGACTTTTTCGGTATGATTAATATGTATACCCATGCCAAATTACAGCTGTCTAGTACTAAGTGTCTCTGAGCTTAGCCGGGGACAGACGCACAGACGGACAGACAGACAGACAGACAGACAGACGGACATGGCGAAACTATAAGGGTTCCTTGTTGACTACGGAACCCTAAAAACGTTCTAAAGGGCCTCTGTCCTAAAAAACGTGTGGCTAAAGCGACGTTTGTTCAAAATACATCGGAAAACCGTCGCTTTAGATCTTAGAATCTAGGACATAATATCTACATTTTTACAAATGCTAAAGCGGCAAAAATTGGCTCAGATCTTAGTCTTGAAACTTAGACAGATCGACGCAGAAAAAAAAACGAATCCAACGATATAATATAACTCATTTTGGCCCAAATGGCGCTTTAGCATTTTATCCTTTCCACTGACGATATGTATATTTGAAAACCCTTTGAATGTGATAAAAAAAACGAATGTTAAACACAATCTTGCTGGTAGGTTATAGTATCTACATTTTACATCATACGAGTATACTTAAACTTTGCATCCATTAATATTATGCGAACAGTCAGCTGTGCTGCTGGGGAGTTTGTTGCACCACTTCTTCTTCCCAGCTAAAGCACTAGGAAGTGGTGAAGGGTGGGCGTTTTTGGGGGACTGTCTCATGTAATTTTTGACGTTCGAAAAGTGCTGATTCTCAGCCTAGTTTGAATAAATGACTTTTGATTTTGATTGATTATGTTTCATACTCTTTTATTGGTTTTGCATTAGTATTTTGCGAATCGTTCTAAAACGATACGTTTTCTTTAATTTTCATAATTTTCAATGTTATGACACTTACGTCAGGCTGTCAAGCTGCCTATATTTACTTCTATTTTTCTGAGTTTCTTAGTCTATAAAGGTTACTTTTGATTTATATAATTTAAATTATTTTTATCACTAAGTTAGGTCAAATATTGTATTTTATAGATAGTTATGATTGTTTACTGAATAAGTGTATCCTAACTTACATTTATAAAAATAATTGACACGCTCTCAGAATTCAACGAAGAGGTTTTTGAACGAATATTTCTGGCTTTTTCGAACACAGAATTTGAAATTCAATTCTGGAAACAACAGAAAAAGAACAGTTGATGTGGAAAACCACCGAGACTTGTTGGGAAGAAAAGAGTTTCGCGTCTTAGTTTTTCTACCTCTTTAATAATTTCTTCTTTTGAAAATTGCTTCAGTCTCATGCTTACCAACTTTGTTAATAAGCGGCAGCGGTTGTTAAGGCACTTGTCTTCAAACGCATTTCTCAGACCGTCCCATGCTTTCCTAGCCGTTTTCGCTTTGCGCACATGAACTAAGCAATGGGGCCTGAGTATTAAGCAAATCGTTGCTCGAGCTCGCTGATCCCTTCTCATACCTTGTACATCTGTGGCTTCAGGTGTAACACTCGTGTACTCCCAAAAGTCGTCGGGTATTAAATATAGCTCCATCAAGAATTTCCAAGTTGCATAGTTGCTATTACCGTCGAGTTTTTCGATTGATGGCATGCCACTACTGCTTGAGACACACATCAGGAAAAAGCAGAAGACAAGGCTTTCAAATCAAATCAAATTATTTATTTTTCAGACGTTTAGTCAACTTTGTTAGTAACAATTTGACTTAAACACTATGTTAGTAAGAACTTAGCATAAATAGAAAATTATAAATTTAAAAATGCATTTAGGACAATTCATTTTGGTTTCGATCGAATATCCTACTAAGAGGTTATTCGATCAAAACCCGGACGAACGCCTTCATAATTGGAGAATCGAATTTCTCCGCAATAACCTGCAAGATACTGTTGGAACTACCGCGTAAGCTGCCCAATAATGAAGCAGTTCTTTTACGTCTGATGGCGTGGAAGCCATCAACCCTTGCTTCCCCGCAAACATATTCGACGCACTACAGAAACGCGGCAGCCCCAACAACATCCTAAAGCCATTATTGTATTGGACTCGCAGGGCACTGAGCGATCTCTGAGTATATGTGGTCCACAGGCTGCTCGTGTAAAATGTTTTGCAGTATGCTTTAAACAGGGTGATTTTGGCCTGTGAACTGCAACGAGCAAACCTGCGTGCCAACATATTAGTCCTGACCGCCAGCGCCCTGCGCTCCCCTTTCAATATCCATTTGATCGTCAAGGCCCTCAGTAAGGTAGTGTCCTAGATATTTAAAATGATACACTCGACTGAGCTCCACTCCATTCAGTCGAATTGGAGGCACACTGGATGGACCTTTACCGAAGGCCTTGAAGACCAAAAACTCACTTTTTTTTTACTATTGTATAAAATACCATGTTGACTTGCGTAGTTTTCACAAACGGCCAACAGCCTCCTCAATGCACTTATTGTTTGACTCAGCAGAACCATATCGTCCGCGTAGCTGACATTGTTTACACAAACATTGTCAACCGAACAGCTGACACGAGTACTGCTGAGCTCAACCATAAGCTCGTTTACGTAAAAATTGAAGAGCTTCAGTGAACTCAAACCACCCTGCCTCACCCCGCAATCCAACGTGTACGAGTTAGAGAGGCTTTTAGCCCATCTGACGCTGTTTGTCTGATTACCGTACCAAAACTCGAAAAGGCGCTGCACCTGTGCATGCACGTTCGTAAGCTTTAACTTTTGCCATAAAATATCGTAAGAAACGAGGTCGAAAGCTTTAGAGAGGTCGAGGAAACATGCATACACAGGTGCGCGCCTCACTGTGTAGTACTGCACAGTGTGCTTGAGACTCAGTATAGCGCTTTCCGTGGATAGTCCGCTTCGGAAGCCGAACTGAGCGTCATGAATATGTAGTTGTCCCTCCAGTTCAGAGTTAAGCACACTGTCCAGCACCTTAGCCACCACCGTAGCCAAAGATATTGGCCGGTAATTTCCCATGTCAGACAAGTCTCCGGTTTTGTTTTTAACAATAGGCACAACTATGGTTTTCATGAGCTCCGTGGGCAAGTATGAGTGACTCAGGCACAGTGTAAAAAACATCGCAAGAACACGAGGAAGATGGACCCCTGCATACCTCAAGTGCTCGATGCTGACCCCGTCATGACCTGGTGATTTGCCTCTGGACAATTTACCTATGATGTCGGCGACTTGCTTGGCAGATACAACTGTGCCTGTTGTGGCCGGTGAACAAATCACCGGCCACAACAGGCACAGCATCAGGCACCGCTCCCGAGGGACCCAGTGGTGACTTCACTGCAAAGGTGTTTTTTAAATAACTCGACTATATCTCTACTGTCACTAACACCCCCCACGCTCACAGGAAGGCCAGACCTAGGATTCAGCTTGTTAGTTGCTTTCCAAAAATCACTAAAGTTCTTAGCCGAACGGTGCTCGGCTACAATGTCCATTTTTATTTGTTCATTATTATCCTGACACCATTTCAGTTTTCTTTTAAATACCTTTCGACTCTCACTCATTTCTTCATACAATTTACCGACCCTCGGTCTATTGTGCGAAACCCACGTTTAAAACCTAAGTTTGACATTCCTGTGCGCTTCTTGAACGTCTTTGTTCCAACCTGTTACATATTTTCTATTCCGTTTATTTCTGTTACATTTACCGCTCTGAATAGCGGCTTCTGATAATGTTACAATTATACTTTTATACATAAGTCCAAAATATGTTTGTGTTCCCTATCCGTACAAATGTTAAAACTACACGTTGTACATTCTTTTGGAAAGTCTATCAATTTTAGCTTATTATTACAATACTCTCTATACTTCTCAATCTGTTCATTCAATCTATTACCCCACATCACCTTATTATTACTAAAGGAAGGTGATCCGACCAAAATGTATCTTATTTTATCGATAGGTACATTGTTTATTGTTTGCCGTGCAGACTGACTAACAACGAAATGGTCTAGCCACCGTGTACACCCGTGCACATCACTTATATGTGTATAATGATCTAGAGTACTTTTCTGCATGTCAATATCAAAACAGCTTTAACAACCGCTGCCGCTTATTAACAAAGTTGGTAAGCATGAGACTGGAGCAATTTTCAACGGTTAGAGAATATGTGACGTCAGTTATGGCCACGTCACAGGAGTTGCATGACCTTGGAAAGGAAGTTGACGATGAACTGTTGGCTGCACTTTTGTTACAAGGACTTACTCTGGATTTTCAACCAATGAGCTATAGAGAATAGTAATATTGAGCTTACTACCGACTATGTGAAGACGAAGCTCTTTCAGATGGAAGATACATTCTCGGCTAGCTCAAATGTAAGACTGCCATCAGCATTGCTGACTAAGAATCACAAGAGCATTCTTTTTTCACTTTCGGTTTCTTTTTGGGTGTAGCCCCCAAAAAGAAACCGAAAGTGAAGGTCACGTGCTTCATTTGTGAAGGACCATACAAAGCACACGAATGTCCAGATAATCCGAAACAACAAAGGAAGGAAGCACTACAAGCCTTTGCGTTTGGCGCACGACTCGAACCAGATGTTTCGTCGACGTGCTGGCTGGAGACTGGAGTTTCAACAAGACTCTATTATAAAATGGATTTCTGACACATTCCTGTGAGTTCTGATCTGGAATCCCTCAAAGAAAGATCTCCACTACATAAGTCTTGGTGTGTATTTAAATACCTTGACGACATACTAAGGCAGAGACTACGCTGACACCAAGAGAGCCATCCTCTTTACTACCTGAGTGACCTGCACTGCCTGTGATCCTCACGTTTAAACTGGGAAGCGGATCTTCACGCCTCAGAGCTGACGAGGCCTGACGTCTAACCTGGCCTGGACGCCGTTTCAAGTTATTATTTATAAAACTTCCCTCCTCCTTCTTTCTGTGAGTGCTAGGTAAGTTTGGTATATTTTTGTAAATGTATACACCTAAAGTTACAAATACATGTGGATTGAAAAATGTGTAAATATTTCGTTAAAAATAATAATTATGCACATGATATGACGATTATATGTGTTCACAATGTGCCAAATTAATGTATACTGCAAGAAGAGCACTGTAATGTGTACGCTCTGAAACAAATGATGGTATAATCATACAAGCGGACATTCTAATTTTAAATTTCATAAATTCTGTCAAAATCAATGGAAACTCTTTGGAGGGTATAATAGATTATTTGTGTTCTATGATGACACTTATAAATGTCAAAATATACTGCGTACTAAATAATAAGTAATAATGATTTACGATAGCAAAATGTATCGTATTGTACACCAAACACCGTATTGACCTCATTACGGGAAAGTAGCGTTTCTATTTCAGACATATCTGAACAATTAGGAATTACGGTAAGATTGTATACTTTGATATAATAGATATTAAATCGAATCTAATAGATATTAGGGAAATTAAAAACCGTCCGTATATAAAAATAAATGTATTCATAAATATGAAGTTCATACATATATTTGTATTTGTTTTGCAGCTAATAACCGTATATTTGTGGTGGAAACGTTGGTGCGATGAAGGATCATTGACATGTCATGTATCTAGCGGCCGCCATAAATAAGAAAACTACTGCAGCCAGCGATACGTAGAATGTTACTTGTTAAACGTTTTATAAGTGTCCCCACGTAAGCAGCCGAATTGAATGTTAGTTCAAATACTATCCGAAGACGACTACGTAGCGGGAGGCTACGTCACAGGATCCCTGCCATCGCTAGGAAGCCACTATTGACTGATCAGCACAAAGCTTTAAGATTGCAATTTGCCAATAATTGCTTAAAATATGACTTTAACAAAGTTATATTTTTGATTGACAACCTAAGGCAATATGTCCATGAATTGTAGGATTATTATCGTGGATCGAACTTTTGTGAACCAAAATGTGAAGTAGATGTACTATTGTTACAAGTAAAAGAATATTATATATAAGTTATGTTATTAATAGCAAGATGACAATTTAAGTTTAAATAAATGAGTTTTATGTTTCGATTGTTTCTTTTCACGAGTAAGTTGTAAAACAATGGAAATATGTGGCGAAAATAATTTGTAGTCAATTTCGATAAACAAATGACATGCCAATAACGTCATGCATGCACGAAATGAAGGAGAAAACAAGTACCTATTTCCGTACTATTCTAAAATATGAAAATAGAATGTCAGACCTGTATACATAACATTGTAATCAAAGACGAACACATTAATTCGTTTCAGAGCGTACACATTGCAGTATCCTTCTTGCTGTATACATAAATTTGGCATATTTAATTGAAACATAAATCTATATACATCGTGTTTCCAAGTATTTATAACAAACAATGACTACATCATTAAAGGATATATAATAATTTTTGTAACTTTCAAGGGTATAATAATAATTATGTCGCTTTGTAGTCGACTGTACATCGCACTCGCCTCCACAAAGTAGACAACTCGTTCATGGGTCAATTACGCTTTTACAACAAACTTCTTACTGACATTCAAAATTTACTCATTAATCAATTTATAAGGATGATCCCTTGTTTCGCAGACAGAAACATAGAATTTTGTTTCGTATAAAATGTTTCGTATAATATTTCATATAATCCTTGTATTTTTATTTCGAATAATATTGTTTCAAAGACTATTTAGTTCAATAAAACATATTTCACTGAAACACAATTCAATGAATTTTATAGTAACATTTTTTTTTAGAACAAACATCAAATAGTAGATTTTTTTTTAACGAATATTGTTTGTTCGGTGTATTAACATATCTGCGTCAGATACCATCTACTGTTATTGAATCATTTGGGTTAGGTTAGGTTAGAACAGTAACCCTTAACGGCCAGATCCCCTCTATTGTTTAGGCGTTCGGTAAAATGAAAATATGGTAATTAAAACAGTGGTATAATGAATGTTCGGAAACATAATATTTCGAACAAATATTATTTCGTTGAAACAGTTATACGTGCAATGAAGTCACTATTAATGAGAATAACAAGATTGTTTTCCTGCAACCCGCATTGTTTTTGTGAACGCAGTGTTGTAATTTTATATGAGGGTATGCATTTTGTCAAAGATACGAACTGAAACGTTTAACTGTCAGTCGATAAAATGTTTTTCTTGGTAATAAGTTTGATATTAACTAAGCAATATGAGGATAGAGAATATTTGTTTTGTTATTCTATGAAATGAATATTAAAACAAAATTTTATTTGTAACAAAAATCATTGATTTAAATTTCTTCAAAGTAAGTATTCTGCGTATTGATTATTATATGTAATGATAATATGAGATTTTTTTTATGTGAAACGAAATTCTATGGAACTATTTTCTATAAAACAACGTACAACCATTTATAAGCTGTATTAAAACCAAACTTTGTAATAAACGGTCTTTAACATTTCAGACGATTAAGAAGACAAATTAGCTTAAGATTTAGCTGCTCGCTCTGCTAAGCCTTGTGATTATGCCCTCTGCATATTTCTTATATAATTCGAACATAAAACCTGATATTTTAATTACGAGTATTATGCAAAAAGCATAATGTTTTATCCCACATAGATTTTATACTTTTAGTGTACAAGAACTATTCGGTGGCGGTTTGGGTAACTTTTATTATTT
The DNA here is from genome assembly GCA_948098905.1 of Tiliacea aurago. Lineage (NCBI taxonomy): Eukaryota > Metazoa > Arthropoda > Insecta > Lepidoptera > Noctuidae > Tiliacea > Tiliacea aurago. The sequence continues at coordinate 23,853,217 of OX402576.1, forward strand.
ATTGTGCCTATTTTTTATTAAGCCTATTTATTTTATTATGCCTATTTTTTATGGTCCCACTGGTGGTGTTGTTGTGTGTCGAGTCGTCGGACTACCTGAGAAAAGGTTGAGCAGCAGTCTGCTAACTCCTCATAAGGCCAGTCCGGATGCTACGGTCGGCTATACGTAATACCGGCTTTACGCCCTCGCCTTCGGTTCGGGCCGAGAGCGTAAGATATACCTCGTTCATCGTCACCTCATACATTTTTTGTCACAAAATATGTCAAATCCCGCCGATTGACAGCAGTCTGGTGTTGCCCTTAGTGAATGTGCAATGCGAGTATCACAAGGAACCGTCGGCTAAAGCTCCTTTGTTGTTTAAAACGCAAACTTTGAAGAAAATCCTACCTATTCCAAAATACCTAGAATAAAATTATGTATGCATATTTTGCTGCTTCAGTTTAACAACCACTTAGATTCATATAAATTCTTGATAAGCTTTACTCTCAAAGGCTGTCATTGGTCTTTTGGAGCAACTGACGGTTACTAATTGAAGTTTGTTTTTTGACATTGCAAATGATAGTTTTTCCTCCACAGAAGTAAATTTTTAGCTATTTAAATATATTGTATCGACCGTACCTAGGTTATTTCAAATTGGACTGTATTAATGAATGGGGTATGTAAAAATACTATAATTTTGTACTATTGAATACCTAACACTTTTATTCCCTAAATACATTTTTTTGCGACTATTAATTGATTTGTATGATACGCTGATCTCAGAAAAAAATAGAACATGCCACATAGCGCTACATAGGCCGTTTGGTCCTGCTTGTTATTCGTCCAAAGGTTAAAAGGCTGTGAAGGTGTACCTCGTAAAATCCTGAAGACTTGCTGTAAAAAGGAATCACAAGACTCCGCAGTGACATAAATTGACAGAATTTAGTGCACCAGCGTCGGCCAAGATAAAGCGCCGAATAACCTACTGTGACCTATTAATGTGAAACCAAAAAAAATCTTTTAACTTACATTCCTGGGGAACTTTAAAAAACAGATTTGGCATGATTTATAACACAAAGTAACCTCAAGTGAAATTATTCACCTAAGCCAACTCACTACAACAGCTACTTTGAAGTTTGTTTACAAACTCACGTTTAAAGTTTGGCCCACGTTTATTGCCGATGCGTGTAGTAACAAGGATTATCCCTGCATTCAAACTTGTTTTGCGCGTTTCGCATTCGAACGCATTTGTGTATATTGGGCTATTCATTTTTAAAATTGATTGATTTCAAATTCAATTTTTTTCTCAATAAGCTTCCAAAGAATGTCGTCAAAATACCTATTTTTTCAGTTGAATTGTAGCATTAGCGTGATCAGTCTATTTTTTCCGATATCAACCAAATCTATTCATGTTGTAGCGCGTATTTTAACCATAGCGACGGTGATTTTTTTGTGTTGTTTAATCGTGTTTTTGTTTTAATGGTATGTATTCCTTTCATTTTTATATATTTTTACTTTGTCCTAGGTTGGAAATCAACCATAAGGAGGCCAGAGTCTTGGGCCAAGGTACCGGCTTAATTTTAAGTGCCTACCATATTTCGCCTAGTCCGATTTCCGTCGAGCTTTGAGCAGAAGACCGCCGTGCCGCAGAGTGTTTTTCTGGTATCTCTTAAAAATTTCGTCCGTGATGAACGACTCGCCTGATCTGACGTCCGTCCGACATTCTAAAGCACGGAAGAGAGCGGTACGACCCATCTAACTTTCAGCAGAGGAGCTCTTCGCCACCGTGTCTATCTCTAGTAGGTACAGCTTGAGCATCTTTTCCGTGACGAACGACTCGTCGCAGGTGTGGTGTGGCCAAGTCGAAACCGGAAACGCCTTTAAAAAAAACCCTTTTAACTAATAATACTAAATTCTATGTGATTCTTTTAATAATATGTTTCGTTGCCTAAAAAAGATAAAAACCATTTATTTGAAAGTATCTCGTTTATTGTAACGTGCGAAATAGCAGGTGATTGCAATCATTTTCAAATTTCCATGCGTACTTCTTTATTAATTTAAATATTCATTGCAGATTTAAGATTACTTAAAATCTAAATTCTTTTAAAAACCTTCAACTCAACATTTTTTAAATATTTTCTTTACATAGTTCAAAATTATACGTTATATGTAGAGATTTTTTTTTAAATTTATCCGTACTCGCGCGGCGGGGCCCTAAGTTCCCGTTTGTGCTAGCGGTGAGATTTTTCGCTACAATATTTTGCTTCTATTAACTCAGTTTTAATCCAAATTGGGCCAAGGATTTATTTGATTGTTTTTCATGTCCAAGAATCCGGCCATCGAAGATCATTAATTTTTTTTTTTTTACGTTGTTCCACACTAGGATGTTCTCCTGTATTGTGGGTGCGTTTACAAACACTTAAACTCACATACACAAACAGCCAGACCCGGAACAACTAATAGTAGGTCATACAAATATTTGTTCCGTGCGGGAATCGAACCCGCGACACGAAGCGATATTATTTCTCTTCTAGAGGTTTAAACAGTCCTTTAATTGTCTACAGTCTGTTGTACAATATTGTATCATTATGTACCCAATGCGTTATATTTTTTGTGGCTACCCATGGCCAATATGTTTGGTAGAATCTGTCCTCTTATCTTGAACTATCTATCTTCTATCTATATGGATAAAAATCAATGTTTGATTGCTTGTCCTCTATGGACTCCAAAAGGGCTGGACCGATTTTGACCGTAAGTTTGGTGAGCTTTTCTGCATACGCCCGCGAAGGTCCCTGCCCTAAACCTTCGCGGGCGTATGGGGTAGGCCACCACACGAACAAAGTCGCGCCGGGCAGCTAATATGCTATAAGTTTAGCTATAGCAACCGTCTTGCTCTAAACGATCAATTATATTGCACAATAGCACGAATTGCGCAATGTTTTTGACCGTTTAGAGTTAATATTGAAAATTGCGCAATGATTGAGCAAAAGTTTCAGCGAGTTTAATTTTTATTGCACTATATTTTAATTGCACCGTATATTTTTATTTTTATTACATCAATACGATAATTAGTATCGCTGTTCTTGCTCACGCGAAAAAAAATAAGCTTATGGGCCGTCAATGCCATTGCGTGAAAAATAATTAATCGTAAGTGTAAGAGCTGATTCAATCATATTGTGCAAACTTATTGTAGGTGTAGGAGACGCCTTAAGTGTCAATGTAATTTAGATTATGATTTTCTTCATGTAGTTGTAATAGACCGCAATAACTTTTGGTGTTATATTTTCAATGCATATAAATATACCTACATACAATTGGTTCTAGAAAATCACTTAATTAGGTGTTTCCAATCTTAAAATGGTGTTAATGTACGAAAAAGGAGATGGATAACGGTCTCATACAAGCTTGGCCCAGAAATGAACACAAATAAAACAAAATGTATTATGAAGCTATAATAGTGTTTCATAGCCCTGTATATTTTTGTTCGTCGTAAAACTTTGTGAAGGGACATAAGACCCTTCTCAAATCTGATGACTTCAAAAAATAAATTCAAACCTGTCGATCGCGGAGTAATCCACTGTCTTCCAGCAAATTGAATTTCACTCAAATATAACGAATGTGTATCCCGAATTCCCAAATGAGTCATTTGCTATGCCCCAGTTTATAGAACGTTGGATCTCCGTTGGAAACCAGACAAAATCAGAGTGGTCCGAGATGTGTGAGTTACAGGTACCTATTGTAATTGTAACCCAGGTAAACTGTAATGCAACGATACATGTTATAGTATCTACATACTACAGACATTTTACATCATACACTGACACTTTGCATCTCTTTTATTGGTTTTGCATTAGTATTTTGTGAATCGTTCTAAAACGATTCGTTTTCTTTAATTTTCATATTTTTCAATGTTATGACACTTACGTCAGGCTGTCAAGCTGTCATTATTTTTTCTTCTAATTTTCTCTCATAGAGTTTCTTGCTGGCTTAGTCTATGAAGGTTACTTTTGATTTATATAATTTAAATTATTTTTACCAGTAAGTTAGCTCAAATATTGTATTTTATAGACAATTATGATTGTTTACTGAATAATTGTATCCTACCTTACATTTATAAAAATAATTGACACGCTCTCAGAATTCATGGAAGAGGTTTTAAAACTAATATTTCTGGCTTTTTCGAACACTGAATTTGAAATTCAATTCTGGACCTATGAGAAAAACAGATGATGTGGAAAAAACGCCGAGACTCTATTATAAAAGGGATTTCTGACAAATTCCTGGCAGTAAGTCTTGGTCTGGATTTAAATACCTCTTGATAACATACCAAGGCAGAGACTACGCTGACGCCAAGAGAACCATCCTCTTCACTACCTGAGTGACCTGCACTGCCTGTGATCCTCATGTTTAAACTGGAAAGAGGATCTTCACGCCTCAGAGCTGACGAGGTTTGACGTCTCCTACACTGCCTGTGATCCTCACGTTTAAACTGGGAAGCGGATCTTCACGCCTCAGAGCTGACGAGGCCTGGCGTCTAACCTGGTCTACCGCCGTTTCAAGTTATTATTTATAAAACCTCCTCCTTTCTTTAGGTATGTTTTTTAATCAATATTGAATTTTTTAACATTCTTCTAAATTATATTATGTACATGGCTACTTTTCCCTTTTTATTTTTGTAGGTTAGTAGATTTGTTACAGTTTGGCGCCCAACGTAAAATCAAAGCTAGCTTTATCAAATCTTTTTCAATATTCTAAAACAAACTATCACTAGTATTATTTCCTTTCGGACCATCGAGATATAAGTACTAACGTACTAGAGAAGCTACGTCAAATAACTGAATTGTCTTATTCTTCGTAATTTGAATCTTTAGTTCTCGCAGCGTTAAAATAATAACAACTCGTCTAAACCGTAACTAATTTACCACAGCGCTAGATTTGCTGCGGAAGTGTTGTTCTATATAATTTATTATTGTCGGAAGTACTAGGCGCGAAAGAGCTAGAGAGCGACTGAGTGAGGTGCGGCGCGATCGCCGCAGTTGAACGAGACAAAGTAGGAATTTACGGTGTCTTCTCTAGTACGTTAGTACTTATATCTCGATGTTTCGGACTCTTATTTGGCTTAGTCTCTTTTTATACCATGTATTAGGTTTCAGATAGGTCTAATACTAACTTTCTTTTCCTCTTCAGCCCTCCTCTTGAAGACTTCTTTACTCAACACATATTCAAACTTAACAAACTTATATTACACCGCCACACACATTCGTTTACTCATTGGTAATCGTATCCATTCTTCGCTTGTGAGTGTTCTTAAAACCATTCGTGGTCACTTACAAGTTGGGGTTCGGCTTACTCTACAACGTATTATAAGAGAATATCCTATAGTCGTTACCTTAACACATAACTCTCTACTTATACCGCACTACCCTACACACATGCAACATACGATGCGCCACTCTCTGCCTTTTTTGCGTTCTTTATAATTGCATCATTAAGTCAGATCCTCTCGAGTCCTTTTAAACACTCTCCGAGTCCTCTTGAACACTCTTGAGTCTTCTTTAACACTCAGACTCTCTTGAGTTCTTGATAACCCTCATTAACCCTCATTACTCTATGACGTATTAAAGGAGAATATCCTATAGTCGTTACCACCTACACATAACTCTCTACTTATACCTCAATACCCTACACACATGCAACATACGATGCGCCACTCCCTGCCTTTTTTTGCGTTTTTTATAGTTGCATCATTAAGTCTGATCCTCTCGAGTCCTTTTAAGCACTCTCGAGTCCTCTTAAACACTCTCCGAGTCCTCTTAAACACTCTTGAGTCTTCTTTAACACTCTTGAGTCTTCTTTAACACTCAGACTCTCTTGAGTTCTCGATAACCCTCATTAACCCTCATTTACCTTTTTGTGTAAAGTACCTTCCTCCTAAGGTGACCCTAGACAATCAAAAGCCTTTAAATTAAAAACTTTATTGAACTTAAACTAGCACAGACTACTTAAACGGACTGACTCTTTATATAATATTATTTTCTTTTTTAACTATTACTTTTTCTTGCTTCTACTTATTTCTTATATTATTTTCTTTCTTAGTTGTACCTAAATGGACTGTCATGCATATCAAATGAAATGCTTGGTAAAATACTGAAAATTATTTAATAATGTAATAAACAATAATAATAAGATCATAATGACTGTCTTTTTTTCAAAAGGCAGAAAATAATCAATTTGCTTATTGGATCGGTGAATAAGTGGCGTAGACTTTTTTAAATATAAAGAGCCATCGCTTAGGGACGCTTTATGATCCAGGAGTAAGATCAAGCTTGTGTGTGTCTGAGAGCCCATAATACAATTTGTACGTCTATGAATACAATAAACTGAACGAGAAAAATGCTTTGCAAAATTTTGTTTTAAATATTTATAATGCCAACATTATCCACCGTAACCGTTGCTATAATTCCGAAGTTGCTGTAAGTGATTATAAGACGAGAATAAAATAGCGAATCCCAGATCGAGCGAGAATTGACATAGCGAATCGAGCGAATTCGAATCCAAGTAAACACAAAGAAGAATATGCATCGGTGGCGCGGCGCCCTAGGCCACCAACGTGACTGCGTCGGTCCCGTCACAGCTCTCGAATTTGTCATCGGTGTCACATTGACGTTTTAGTGTTTTTTTTATTAATTTAGTTTGTTATTATTCTATTCAGGTTAATATTTAAGTAAAATCATTGTATACAGGGTGTAAAAATACACATCACAAAGCCGTCAACTACGCATACTGTACATCTAACTAAGTAGCTTTGCACAAAAATTATTGTTGGGAACCGATTTTTATTTTTAGGGATTAAAAAATTGCAATTTTTATTGCGCGCAATGTAACGCGAACCCAGGCAAACGGACTCAGTGGTGTTGTGTGAGTTAAGCCCCGCCCCTTCGTTCTACGTGGTACCCGTGGGTTCTTGTCGAATACTCGCGGCTATGAACGAAATTAATGTAACAAAAATCGAAAATTCAGCTAATGTTTGCTTGAAAAAAAGTTTTATAATAACACTTGGAATTCGTTTTAGTAAAAAAAAAAAAAAGTTTGGCCTTCAATATCTATAGAACCAGTGGATTCCTAGGTATGGTCTAGTGGAGAAAAACGATCCAAATAATGGGTAGAATATGTAGCTTTCGGCTTTGGAAAGGGTCTTTTTACACCCGTTATAGATGCATAATGGCAGCAGCGTTGTGTTGGATGATAGTGGTAGAGCCAGTCAACCATCAACATCGCTGAGCATCCTGGAGAGATGTCCGCTGTGTACCCAGGCACGGTTTTGTAAAGTTAAGCGGGGTCTGAATGTGCATATTGGAAAGGTACACAGACCACAAAATGCACTCACTTCAGACCCTGTCTCAACAGCTACCTGCTGCACAACAACTTCTACATCCACTTCTGACCCGTTTTTGAAAACCCTTTCAAAATTAAAAAACTCTGTACCTGTTTTGAAGCGAGTTCCCCGCGGCGCTAGACCTTTAGTGGCACAACACCTAGCTGGTTGCGTTCGTCTTGCCGCCAGGGAGAACTCGCAAAGTGCTTGGGAACAGCTGCTCACCTTCCCTTACAGAATTCTACATGTACAAAAGAATTTAGCAACCAAAAAGACATCAACTGCACAAATCAAAGAAAACTGTAATATTCCAGCTCATAATTTGGATTCAAAATTACCGACACAGATATATACCTCTTCAAGAGCTATATCCCCACTGGTAGAAAGTAAGTTCGGGGAAGCTGACATTAGCGGTGCAGCCAGGATTCTTTTTAGTAGTGATGTGGTGGCACCGTGTTCTCCAGAAACGCTCCCAGCTCTGGAGAGCAAACATCCTGCTCCAGCGGATGGCCTTTCTTTTCCTGACCCGGATCGGACCGATCCGGATAATCACTCCCTCACCATTACAGGTCGATAGTTGGTCACATCCGTTTGTTCCTTCCGGAGCGGCTCCGCTGGTGGCCTCGACGGTCTGAGTTCAGCACCTTAAGGACCTTATAATATATGTTCAGGAGCCGGGGAAGCTGGTAAGTTGCTCTCGAAGGAGCTTACGGTTCTGATTAACCTTATGCTCTCAGGCAAGTTGAACGAGGCCGTCATCGACGTTCTATACGGGGCCAATCTATGCGCCCTGCGTAAGAGAGATGACGGCATTAGTCCTATTGCCGTAGGAACTACTTACCATATTGTCCGCTTTTATAATTTCTGACGTGACGATATTATTATCGTGGACGTCCACGCAGGACCTCATGCTCAGCGGTAGCTCTTGCGACCACTCGACCAACGAGGCAGTCAAAGGCAAAAAAGTGAAAGATAGTTCAGCCAAAGCTGTAGATTGCTGCACCGACCGCAAAGTGAGTTAATGCACTAGTGCTAATTTAGTGCCCTCACGGTATGGCAGCCAAGATTTGTAAATTTTATGGTGAGGCAATTTCGGAAAAATTTCAGCCCCTACAGGTAGGTTACGGCTCCAAAGGGGGTTGTGAGGCTGCCGTACACGCTTTGTCGACCTTCATAAATTCTGGCAAAGGAGAAGTCATCTTGAAGGTTGACGTAAAGAATGCCTTCAATTCAGTTAATAGAAACACCTTGCTCACCAGGTTCACCTTGCTGACAGAAACTAAAAAAGAAATACACTAAATTTATAGTTTCCTTTGGCAATGTTACAGACACCTATCTAAATGACTGTATCGGGACAACCTTTTGGAATCTGCTGTTGGCTGTAAACAAGGTGACCCCTTCGGGCCAGTGATTTTTAGTTTAGCCATTCACCCAATGATCCGACAGCTAAATTCCAAATTTAATTACTAATTTAACTACTTGATGATGGAACCTTGGGAGGCGATGTAGAACTGTTTTAAATGACCTAAACTTCTTAAAAAATGAACTTCATTCCATTGGCTTTGATCTCAACCTTTCGAAATGTGAACTATACTTAGCGGACAGTACTGACAGAAAACTGACACTTCCCAAATTTAACGCAATAGCTTCAGAACTCCAAATTATTGAAAAAGCCCTCTTCGTCTCCTTGGGTCTCCAATCTTTGAGGATTCCTTTCCCGTTTTTATTGAGGAAAAAATTCAAAATTTCAATGACGTTTCGGAGAGATTGTTCCAAATTAATATGCATTCGGCCATCACCTTAATTCGTTACTGCTGTTTCGGCCCCAAATTAACATATTTCCTTCGCGCTTCCCATTTATGAAAGCACACTCACCTTTTAGACAAAATTGACCAAATTATCCGATATATTTATTTATTTAATTTATTTATTTTATTATTTATGTACACAGAGTAAAATACAAAGCGATATGACATAATTAAAATTGAAGTACAAAGGTGCATAAATAATACATTAACTTCGATTCTTTCTTTCTTTATAAAAATCCTAGCCTCCACACTGATTAATTTTGATGTGCCGTGATTCACCGAGGCTATCGATGCCTGGAGACTCGCTTGCCCGAACTCAGATCTACCCGATAATCCATATTCCCAGAGACGATGGGATGAGCCGCTCTGCAGAGTAATACAGATCAATTTACTTGACATGTCTGTTACTACTGCGGAGCGTGCGCGCCTGCTGGCTGTGGGTTTCCTTTAAATCCTTAAACTTGGGTTACTTCCAAACTTTTTAAACTCCTAGGAACGGCTAACAACTGCATAAAAATAAGCCCTTGTTAAATATGAACTAAAGTTGATTCGGAGCGGCTAACAACTCCATAAAAATAAGCCCTTGTTAAATTAAAAAATCTTTACATTTTTCATCTTATTTATGGCTTTAGACGTGAGAGGATTACAACTCCGAAAATAAGCCTACTGTTATTAACTTATCAGGTCGAGTATCGATCATTGAATGTCAATCCAACCTGACCTAACTATGTAAGATGTCGGTGTGATTGAATGAAGTAGTGTACGTTTTGTGAATGCTGTAATACTTTAACCTAAAATTTTTGTTTTAAACCAAAAAAAATCTCGGGGTAGATGAGGAAATATAGCGTACATACTACAGACATTTACATTATATACTTACATATTTTTCAATGTTATGACACTTAAGTCAGGCTGTCAAGCTGTCATTATTTTTTCAGATTTTCTTGCTGGCTTAGTCTATGACGGTTACTTTTGATTTATATGTATAATTTAAATTATTTTTATCAATATGTTAGCTCAAATATTGTATTTTATAGATAATTATGATTGTTTACTGAATAATTGTATCCTAACTTACATTTATAAAAATAATTGACACGCTCTCAGAATTCATCGAAGAAGTTTTAAAACGAATATTTCTGTCCTTTACGGACACTGAATTTGAAATTGAATTCTGGAATTAACAGAAAAAACAGATGATGTCGAAAAAACGCCGAGACTATTATAAAAGGGATTTCTGACACATTCCCGGCAGTTCTGATCCGGACTCTCTCAAAGAAACATCTCCACTACAAAACTTAGTCTGGATTTAAATACCTTGACAACATACCAAGGCAGAGACTACGCTGACGCCAAGAAGACCATCCTCTTCACTACCTGAGTAACCTGCACTGCTTGTTATCCTCACGTTTAAACTGGGAAGCGGATCTTAACGCCTCAGAGCTGACGAGGCTTGACGTCTCCTACACTGCCTGTGATCCTCACGTTTAAACTGGGAAGCGAATCTTCACGCCTCAGAGCTGACGGGGCCTGACGTCTAACGAGGCCTGACGTCTAACCTGGCCTGACGCCGTTTCAAGTTATTATTTATAAAACCTCCCTCCTCCTTCTTTCTGAGAGTGCTATGTAGGTTTGGTATCTTTTTTAATCAATATTGTATTTTTTATCATTTTTCTAAATTATATAATGTACATGGCTACTTTCCCCTTTTTATTTTAGAAGGTTAGTAGATTTGTTACAATGTACCACCTAAGCTTTAAAGTTCCTAATAACATATTATTACGGTGTATATACATGTAATTAGTAGATTCCATTATGAGTTATGCTCTTGACAGCTACGGATTAACACACGATCTATGGCTGCTGTCAAATTCAATGTACCCAGAGTTACTAATTACTATGTTGACAGAACCCTAAAAAAACGAATACCATATTTATTAACAGTCTGCCAGCTGACATAAGGAGTGAAATTAATAAAAATAGTAAAAAAAAAACATTTATTTAGAGTTATGTTAAAGTGCTACTTACCTATAAATAATAATTAGTGTTAAGTAAAAAGTTTATTGAGTGTATAGAGGCTCACTGACCCCACAGTAAAACCACTACTACGGTTTTGTGGAGCTTAGTTTATAAGTTGTACTTACCATGAAGAATAAACTTAATAAAAATAAATACACAGTGTAAGAAAGGCGAAATCACTCAGAAATTTAAAAAAGAGAACCAGAAACACAGCCAATTATATTTTTTAACAAATCACAATCAAACATTCATGATGCTGTCACACGTAAGCACCACAGTTATAAATAAAATAGAAATCGTCAAAGACAGACCCGACTGACAAGAAGGGTTATGTTTTTGGTGCATGTATTTGTATGGTACATAGTAAAAACAATGTATGTATGACTAGCTGCGCCCCGCGGTTTCACCCGCGTTAGGCTCGATTCCGTGGGAATATAGGGATATAAAGTAGCCTATATGTTAATCCAGGGTGTCAGCCACCTCGATACACAATTTTATCAAAATTGGTCCAGCCTTTATGTGAAAGAGTAACAAACATCCATGCATCCATCCATACTTACAAACTTTCGCGTTTATAATATTAATCGCGTTTTTAGATATAAGCTTAGTAGGATTATTTATTCTCTCGTAGCATCCAGACGTCTGGAAGCATTTTAATGATTTACATACCTATCGTTAACTAGTTAGGCTTGTGGTGACGCCCAGCGTAACTCACTTCACTTTCAATCGCAATCCGAAAGATTTTGAAGGAATATCTCCTAGATGAAGAAATATATATCCATTAAGAGAAGGAATATAATATCCTAATCCAATAGCAGAAAGGTGACGTTTTACAAAAATCAACATGGCTGACTTTAGAACCCATTATATAAACTCGTGGAAAAAGTTTAAGTACGTCAAAATAAACCCGCCGGCCGTTTATCGCGAATCGCAGTTGTGACTGCGATTTGCAACCAGTTGCAAATTAAGAATTTTATTATTTGTTCGCCACCAGTCGCAAATCAAGAAAACTTTTTCCTTATCGCAACTAGGCGATTTTGTTTTCCTTATTCGCAACCTTCGTTGTCTATTTGTTTACACTCTATTTATTGATTTTTAATACAAACTTTTCAAGGGGATACTGGCCAGTATAATAATATCCATAGACAATTAGGTACCTAATCTTGACAATGCACTTATCGGGACGTGGTCACGTCGTCGTAAGTAATTACACAACAGTATTTTTTTATCTGATAAAGTACCTATTTATTTATTAAAACTTTATGCACAAGTAAAAAAACTGTACAAAGGCGGACATATTATTTCATAGTCTATTTAAGTTAAAAAAAAAATACTCTTCTGTTTCCCACAATATCCTACATGGAATTTATATCAACTAAGCGAGGAGGCCCGAAAATTATGAATGGTGGCCACCATTACTATCGTAAGAAAATACATACGAATGGTCATTTTAGAAATGCTGCAATGAGAAAGTGTGTAAAGGAAATTTATCGCTAAATACGCGGAATGCAACAATAAAATTTAAGGCACACAACACAAGCTGTAAAGGTAACACCGCTAAAAACATGTTAGGTACTAAAAGAATTTCATAATCTCAAACGGACAAATAGCTGCAATTTTAACTCAATACAACAAGAATTTGACAAAACAGTAACGCGATTAAATAACTTCGGTCTCTAATATCTGAAAGAACCCATACCAACATTTCAAAGTGTTAAAACGAGACTATACAACGAAAGCAACAGGTGCCACCAAGGTACGTTTTGAAAATCCTGGCGACCTAATTATCCCTACAAAGTATCTAAACTTTATACTTGCTGACTATGTGGATGATAATAAGAGGATTTTTATATTTTGCTCCACTGAAAATAGAGAAAATATAAGTAAGTACCGCCACTTTTTTTGCTGATGGCACTTTTAAGAGCTATCGAAAGGGGATCAAACAACTCTACATAAAACCTTTAATATTTGTCTGCTATGTAGTAAGAAAATACGGAGCTACGAAATATTGTTCAATTTGTTTAATACCACGCTGCCTTCGTGGTCGCCAGAAAAAAAAACTATGGACTTCGAATTATAATAGCTGAAATTCAAGCGATCAAGAAAGTGTTTCCATAAATTATATTTCGAGGATGTTACTACCATTTAAACCAAAGCCTCTGGAATAAAGCTAAAGCTCTGCAAATAAAAACAAGGCCAAAGAAGAGCCACGTCGCAAGGTGCATCACAACATTTATAGGTAACCATACCTATAAATGTTGTTACTGCTGGATACCAATAGGTACGTTATGGCCAAATATCCAGATGGTGAAGAAATAAGAAAATTTAACCGATATTTTAATAAGCAATGGGTTAAAAAAACCGAAATACTGAATTATTGTTGCTGTGAAAATGAAAAAAAAAAACAAACAATCATATAGAAGGATGGCATACAAAAATAAATAAATAAATACATAGGTTGCATAAACCAAATCTAGCTCACTTACTAGATGTTTTAAACACAGAGTCTACGTGCTTTGATTTAAGTTTAAAGAAAAGTTAGCAACAAAAAGAAAAAGAATACGAAGATATAGACGCGGAAATCGATTGGGCAATAAACGACCTGAAACCCGGAATAATTAGCGTGGGGGCCTGTATAGAAATTATTTGCCCATATGCAATCTGAATGACCTCGCAAAGAAGGGTTTAAGTTTAAAGAAAAGTTAGCAACAAAAAGAAAAAGAATACGAAGAAATAGACGCGGAAATCGATTCGGCAATAAACGACCTGAAAGAAGGGTGGAAAAGAACCCTTCGAAAAATATAATTTAATTTTGTAGGTGAGACAGAAGAATGTTTTGTTTTATATGTTTCATATATTTAAACGTAGATTGACATTGCGATTTTTCGTTTTAATAGCATTTTTTTATAATTTATTCATTCATTCGACTATGTGCATGTACTAATCAAATAGTGTCTGTAATACTTCGCTGTGTGTACCTACATGCTAAGACGCTGATGTATTTTTTATTTAATTTTATGTAATTAATTTAATTTTTAATTTCTATTGTTATTTAATTTAATTTTGATGCATATAATTTAATTTAAATTTATATTGGATTGTATTTTTTTTTTTTTTACTATGAATTTAATACCTGAATTAAACGCTTTTATTTATTTATTTATTATCTTAGCTAGTGGTTGTGAATTAAGAAATGCTTTTCTCTCATCGCAACCATGTAAGTTTGCGAAGTTCTTATAGTTTGTTCGCAACCCCGCCGTTGCCGTTAAGGAAAAAGTTTTCTTGATTCGCAACGGGTTGCGAATCGCAGTTGTGAAAACCGCAGGGAAAATAAAGGGCTCGATGAGAACAAAATATTACTTATGACCCTGGTCACCATAATATTTTTATTGGTTCCAAAAATAACTAAGTTGCATCATACTTTTGCATGTTATCTTTAGCATACAACCAGTGTAAACAGTAGGTAATATACGTCAAGGAGGCGATCGGCGGCGGCGATCTCTCGCGTCCGGCCCTGGTTCAGGCTATGGTTCGGAGCGAGAGTGCATGGGAGGCCGTCACCTCCTTCTGCGAATTAGTAATGCTTGCGAAGGAGGAGGCGGAACGCGTGAGGGAGAGGCAAGGTTCGCGCCCTCGCGCCCCTAGTCGCCGCAGGAGACGCCCGGGGCGTCGGGAGTCGCAAGCCGATTTCCGGCCACCGTAGGCGTGGGCCTGCGGACGGTCAGCGATGGGTAGCTCACCATCCGATAACTACCAGGCCCGGGTCGACGGCGCGTCGTATTCCACGCGCGCCTCAAAGAATTGTCAGCACCAACTGACGGGGTCCGCTAGGGCCAATGCCTGCCAGGGTTGCGAGTTTGTCCGAAAGGGATATCGTGGCCCTGGCACACTGGCAAATGAAGGAATACGGGTGGGTTTTAGTCAGTAAAAGTCTGACACGCCCTCCCGCTCCGCCCAGAGCAGGAGAAGTTATTTGATATTTCCCACACAAAAAAAAAAAAAGGATGTCTCGTACAGAAAAAGAATAATAAAATATTGCGTTGAAATGTTTATCATAAATTGCCTCTATGTCAGATACAGTAGGTCTGTGCAAAAGATAAATGTCATAATATGTGACAAATGCATGACAATGACGGACAGTGACAATGATTATGAAAGATAAAGAAGGTTCTGCCATTATATACTTTTGAGACAGTTTTGATATTTTATATTCTAATAATACTCGTGAAATCATACCAATTCTTACATACGAGTAAGCATGTCTGAATTACCATCCAACATAAATATCTCCCCGAATACTTGAATAAAAATAATAATCTTTTAAATTAAAATATTTCCTGCAAAGTTTTGCCAAATAACGAAAGCTGTGGTGAAATTTCTCTTTGTCTGTGCAAACTTTATATATATTATGTCCTTTTAATTTTAAAATTTATTAAAAAATAAAACAATTTTGTGCGTTTGTTTTGTGTAGCAAATGACACTTCCTGCCCATCAAAAAACTGTGTCGGCCCTGTCTACCAAATACCCTGTATAATAAATATTATTATAAAAAAATTGCTTGAAGTCAACGTCAAGCTATTTTTAAGAAATAATTGTAAGCGTCGTTGGACACGTACACCGGTAATAGGAGGTAGGTACATTAAAATGCTATCGCTTGATTGATTTAAAAGGCTATTAATATTCTAAGCAAATGCCGAGTAACGTTGACCACTATTCGAAACTTTTATTTATATTTGTACTCCCAAGTAGGTAAGTTATACTCGATTTATAGAAACTTTCAAAGTAAAGAATAATAAGACAAAAAATATAATTGCCCATTCCAAAATAGAGTTCATTTTAGTGTGAAGCCTCTAATATAGCCGAAAGGCATCATACATGGCCAGTCATTAAAACCACGTTTTTACATATTTATATAAAATATGTAGGTAGATCCAACAGGATCTACCTAAATATGTAGGTAGATCCAACAGGATCTTTAATAAAACGCGTATACTAAAAGATCAATAGATAAATTATCTTTAAAGCCAAGGTTTCATAAAAATAAGTTGGGTAGATTTTGCGCCATTCTCAGTTTTTTATCCGCGTTAGGCGACTTTACAAATTAATTTCACTATGTAATAAAAACATAATCTAAAATATTCGTATATTAAGTTATTGAGAAAATGCTCTAATTTAACATATATTTTTTCAAATCATTAACGAGTAGTGTTAATGATTTGAAAAAATATATGTTAAATTGCTTAGACGTGATCTTCAGTATAAAATCATTAAAACTTATAGTCGCCTTAAGTCAGTCCAACAATATTGATTGATAAACGAAATAAAACTATTTTTCAAAGGCTGACTGATTTTTTTAGTTTAGCACATTTTATGACATTTATAATAGCTAAAACATAAACTACACTAAAACAGAAATAGTAAATAATCATATTTTCATCAAGATACAACATGACACTGATATAGAAATTGCAAAAACGCACGAAGAATTGAATTTCGCAGGCTACCTCTGCGCGTTCTCCTATTAAATATAATTCTCTTCTTCTATAATACGAAGACTGTTATTTTAATATTAAAAATGTAATATGTGTTTGTATCAGTGTAATCTGTTAATTGTTGGTGAAACTAATAAAAAAAGTAAGACGTATGACATTCCGTGTCTGGATGTACGAGTATAACCGATTAAACCCTATTTGCAACACGGCTGGTTCAGCACAATATTTGCGACCGAACAGCTCAGCACTTTTGCCTACATGTATTTCCATAAATGCATGTATCGCAACTAGTGCCAGTATTCGACCACCAACCGCGTAGCTCAAACCAAACTAGGTCAAACCATTTTAGCCTAACCAAGTCAAATCATCTTAGTGCTAATTTAGCTTAGATTTACCATTCGATAATATTGTAATAAATTGTAATATTCAATTATAGCTTATAAACCATATAATTGCGTATCATTAAATCAGTGATCATAAACCAACAACCAAACCATAACCAGTTACCGTTAACTTCTACACGGCTAAAATACGAAAAGTGGCAAGTGGGTCATCAATTAAAATCCGTGACTGTACCTACTTTCGTAGCAGATAAACGATTTATTGTTCGATTATATTGAAAATGTTTGTTCAACTTCACACTTTCAAAATGTATTATATATCGTCACTTTACAGTTTGTAGCTGAAATGGGTAACGTACTCGTATATCGTTGAGAACTCACGATAACATAGTTTAAACATTGCAGTGTCTAGGACAGGGATGGCGAACCAATGGCAGGAGTGCCATTGGTGGCACGTAACAAAATTATTTGGGCACGACATCATTTCAGGAATGTAAGTACCTAAGTCATCTAGTTTCCAACCGCAGAAGTCGCACTAATTTGTTATTTATTTTTTTTTTTTTTTTTTTTCTGTTAAAAACGTTGCCCCACACTAGGAATTTCTCCTGTATTGTGGGTGCGTTTACAAACATTTAAATTCACATACACAAACAGCCAGACCCGGAACAACTACTTGTAGGTCATACAAATATTTGTTCCGTGCGGGAATCGAACCCGCGACACGCAGCGCAGCAGTCAATCGCTTAACTAACTGCGCCAACCGTGCCGTCATTTTTTCACGTCAGGAAGTGTGCTAATACCGATAGCACACCTCCGCCGTGAAACCATTGCAGCGAAACCACAATAGTTCAATTCAACTGGCTCGCGTCATGTTCCGCTACTCGCATCCGATTCGAGAGAGCACACTTCCTGACGTGAAAATAATTATGTGAAACCGCTTAACGAATCGCCGCTGTGAAAAATACTAGGTACATTACCCCACGATTCAAGTAGTGGAACATTATGCGAGTCAGTGGAATTGTAGCAATCGGAGCAAAATGTCGTCGCTTTCGACTTAGTGAATACAATATAGGTCTACTTCGGACCTCTTGGATTAGGTTTTCCGTAAAATCAACCTCCATAAGTTTCGCTGTATTAACTTGTCGACTGCCACAGACACGTCCGAAACAAGCGCGGCATCGCAACTAAAAAGCGAGCTGAGCGCAGATCAGCGAATCACGCGAGAAAGAGATAAAATCATAATCAAATCTACGTTAGAACAGGTAGTTTCACTTCTATTTCATTCGTCGTACAACGGAATAGCCATGGTGAAACTACAGCGGTTTTGCTGCGATTGTTTCACGGCGGACGGAGGTGTGATAACTGCTAAGTAGACTAGCACTTTGCCCGCGATTTCGTATTTACCCCTAGCAGTTAAAAAATTGTTATAAGTACAAGTATAATTTATTTAGACAAATAAGTTTCGGGCCATCTTTCAAGTTAATAAGATCAAAGGAATACGATAAAGGAAAAAGATTTGTCATATAAATCGTGTCCTACCTACCACAACACGGCTTGTTTTAAAATCGTTTGGTAGGTACGTTTCTACATTATCTAAACGCCTTTTCAAGTTAATTGAAGCAAGCAGTAAAATGCACCCCTTAACCTTTATAGCCGGGGTTGCACTCCGTTCGGGGTTGAATTTTGAAGAACCCTGAAATATGTATTTTATTTTTGGTTATAGTTTTAGTGCCGAGCTTCAAGTTTATCTGACAGTGCATTAAAAAATTTCTCACTAACTCTGACACCCCCTAAACCTCTTGTGAGGGGCAGTTTCGAAAAATAATAATGACTTTCATTACCAAATAACAAATCTTCGTGCCATGTTTAGTTAGTAGGTAATTAACCAAAGCAATACAATTTTTCATAAAAAAATCCCTATCTTTAAATTTTCAAAAATCCCTTCTTAGTACTCGCCTACATTATAAGAGTAAGCCTTGTGCAAAATGTCCCCACTTCCCCAGCTAGCAAAAAAGAATCTTACAAATATCCCAAGACCATATTGTTTTCAGTCTTATATCACATTAATAAACACTTATAAGTGTGGATTTGGGCGCACTTTATAAGTATATTCACCCTTACAATTGCCTTGTAAAGGTCTCGCGAAGTGTATTTTCAAACTTACAAAACTCTTGCTGATGCTTTTATAATGACAAACAAACTAACAAGTGACTTACAGTGGCACGCTTTAAGGGCAAATAACCTTAAAGTCCTCTTACTAATGCTATTTTAAGTGTAATATCGCTAGTAGTCCTCTTTGTGATCCCTTAATAAGAGTGTAATCACAAACCGCCGTGAAGTTGGGAAGTGCTTTGAAACGTTTGCGAAAGTAATAAGTATTACTTATAATATTTTATTTAACTTCCCTACAAAACGCTAGTGTATATATTTTCTAATTTCTTACTCACGTATTTGTCACGCACTATATGCGATTATTAGGTTGCGAAGTAGTTTTTCTCGAGTAATTTGAAATTAGAATAACAATATTATAAATTATAAAAAAAATATATAAGCCCGCGGGCCTTTTTAGAAATGTGTCTTTTATTATAAATTATTTTAATAATTTGTGAAATAATATCAAAATGTCGCCATTACGACTCATAAGTGCTTTATCAGAAAAATATAAGTCCAGTACTCTTGTGTAAGGTTTATATAAAACTAGAGACATTTTCTGGAGTCAGACATAACAAAGAAAATAAATAACCCATAATAGAGAGAATTGTTTAAGACACTTGTAGGACTTTTATAGTGCTACTACTCTTTAATATGTCTTAGGTGAGATAAATCACACTTTTAAAACAATAGTTTTACAGAAGTATAATAAAACACTTAGTAAAGTCACTTCTAAGATTGAATGTACTTATAAAATGTATTTAAAAGTAATAATTAAGAATTAAAGACAATTAAACTTGTAAAAGGCGCTTATAATGCCACTGCTATTATTAATATTATAAAACGTTTTCTTATTTATATGTCTATAAGGATATGTTACAAGTATGAATGATCTTAAAACTTAAATAGACTTATAAAATAGCACTATTAGAGTTTCTGGCTTAATCAGAACACATATAATCCTTATATGAAACCATAGCTCTTACAGGCTTTTGTTTATAAGGGTATATAGAGTTTCTGACTTAATCAGAACACTTGTAAACCTTGTATGAAACCATAGCTCTTACAAGCTTTTGTTTGTAAGGGTATTTTGCTAGCTGGATCACGTTCTGGTGCTCAATAGTTTCGGCTGTGCGTGGATATACCAGCTAGGCAGATTCTCGTGACTTTATCTAAGCGCTAGTACTGAAAAAATAGAACATAATCTATGGTGGCTCAACCTACGTAAAATTGTAAAATGGCGGTGCGCCATCACAATAGCTAATAGGTTGCTGTAGCGCGTACGCAATGTTGGATTTGGGCGCCATGCTTACGATATTATTTATTGTGTTTTTATTGGGACTGCACATAGATAGGTATAAAACCATTCGTGTGATAGATAATACCTCATAATCATAAACCTCGCTTGATTACCCCTGATTTGCAACAGTTTCATAGTCTACTTACTATTCTTTTTAAACAATTTTTTGAGAGTTCGAACTCACAGCATTTATTTCAATTAAACCAATTAGAGGCACTTTGGAACTGTTAAGACTCAGATATATGCCAGTGACCTTGAGTGGTTAGCTTGCGTGTTCTGTACTGAGCTCACGCAACGCGTCGTACATTCAGCCAGTAATAGGACTCGCCCATCAAGGAGCGCTGTCCACAATTTGACGCATTATTAATTTATTATACACAAAACAAAAGGTAGGTATTTTAATAAAACGCGCATACTAAAAGATCAATAATTAAATTATCTTGAAATTGGTGAAGGTTTCAGAAAAATAGGCTTGGTAGGTTTTGCGCCATTCTCAGTATTTTATCCGCGTTACACTATGTAATATAAACAATCTAAACTATTCATATATTAAATTATTGATAAAATACTCTAATTTAACATTAATAGTACTCGTTTAGACATGATCTTCAGTATAAAACCATTAAAACTCAGTTATCGTCGCCTTAAGGAGTCGGTCAGTCAGAAAGAAGAAGCTAGTCGCCCATTCCAAAGCGTAGTAGGTAGGTACCTTGGAAGCAGAACGGGCAAAAAAACTCCATGGACAAACATTTCTTACATAATCAGTACGATTGTAGGAGGGGAATCGTTGAGTAAAGTGGCATGCATTGTGTATAGATAGGAAGGTAGGTAGGTATTATTCTACTTGCTGCGCCCCGCAGTTTTACCCGCGTAAGTCTTGATCCCGTGGGAATATCGGGATAACAAGCCTATATATGTTAATCCAAGGTGCCAGCTACCTCCATACAAAATTTTATCAAAATTGGTCCAGCCGTTTGAGCGTGAAGAAGTGACAAACACACTCACAAACTTTTGCCTTTATAATATTAGTGTTATTGAAATTCTTTCGGATAACCTGCGTCGAATAAGATAGAAATTCATAAAGTTGCATATTTGAAAACCTTTATTTAATAACTATTAATGAACGCAAACAATCGCCTTTTCTCGGTGTCACTTTATGACCGATAACCGGACTCAACACTCGGTGGTCGCGCCTATACCGCGGATATTAGTTATGTTCTGCGAGTCGTGATTTGATTGCGAAAGTGCAGAAGTTAACGGTGGAATATCATAACAAAACGCTAGGTAAGTAATATCTAAAATATTACTTTGGTTGGAAGAGTACAAATATCTTTTATCCCATTACGATCCACGCTTTGGTAAACGGCTCGCGCGTCGTGGTAAGCTGGTGGTATGTGAAAATACCATCAAACGAAGGAAACCCCTTTTTTTTTCTTTTTTTTTTGGTGGAAAATTATCAAATAACTTCGCCCGCTCTGGGCGGAGCGGGACGGCGTGTCAGACTTTTACTGACTAAAACCCACCCGTATTCCTTCATTTGCCTGTGTGCCAGGGCCACGATATCCCTTTCGGACAAACTCACAACCCTGGCAGGCATTGGCCCTATCGGACCCCGTCAGTTGGTGCTGACAACTCTTTGAGGCGTGCGTGGAATCGACGCGCCGTCGACCCGGGCCTGGTCCTTTTCAGACAGTGAGCTACCCATCGCTCACCGTCCACAGGCCCGCGCCTACGGTGGCCGGAAGTCGGCTTGCGACTCTCGACGCCCGGGGCGTCTCCTGCGGCGACTAGGGACGTGAGGGCCCGAACCTTGCCTCTCCCTCACGCGTTCCACCTCCTCCTTCGCAAGCATTACTGCTTCGCAGAAGGAGGTAACGGCCTCCCATGCACTCTCGCTCCGAACCATGG
This sequence comes from Tiliacea aurago, assembly GCA_948098905.1. NCBI lineage: Eukaryota > Metazoa > Arthropoda > Insecta > Lepidoptera > Noctuidae > Tiliacea > Tiliacea aurago. The sequence goes on from OX402576.1 coordinate 23,875,590, forward strand.
CCTGAACCAGGGCCGGACGCGAGAGATCGCCGCCGCCGATCGCCTCCGTGAGGACATGGCGGCGCTCCGCCCAAGCCGGGCAGACCTCCACCGTATGCTCCACCGTGTCCTCCGGGCGATCTACACAGTGGTAACACCCGGGCGTTTCCTCCCGCTTTATCCTGAACAGGAACCTCCCGAAACAACCATGTCCGGTGAGGACCTGCGTCAAGCGGAAGGTGAGGACGCCGTGGCGCCTCTCTAGCCACTCCTCAAAGAGGGGACTTACTCGTATCGCCACAATTGTGGCGTGCCCAGCGCTGGGTTGCGACAATCGCACTTTCCATGCCGCCATAAGATCCCGCCGGAGCTCTGTCCGCTGTGCCGTGATTTCTCGCGGCAACGGATTTATACCCCGGCGTTTCTCCTCCTCGCACCACTCCCGGGCATGCGCGAGGACTTTGCCTCCAGATCTCATGGCGGTAGTCCGGCAAGGAGGCTCGCCGCCTTACGGGAGACCGTGCGGTATCCTCGGACCATCCTGATGGCCATGACCCTTTGGGACGCATTCAACCGCCGGGCTGGTAGCAGCCTTATAGAACGCGCCCACACCGGTGCCCCGTAAAGTACCATGGACCGCACGACCCCCGCGTAGTCTCCGGGCAGGAGGCGTTTGGACCCCCTAGATTGGGCAGGAGCCGCTTTAAGGCAGCCCCGGCAATGAAGGAATCCCTACCAAAGTAATATTTTAGATATTAGCGTTATGTTATGTTGGTATTGCTTGTTTTTTTTGCGGGACTTTTCTGTTCATTGTATCGTATATTTTACTATTGTTATCGAAGAAAGAAGACGAACCGTTTATAATTTGTGGTAGTCTGCGGACCTTAGAACCATACTTACTAAGGAAACCTACACAGCGTGACATGCCACATTCTCAGTTTTCAACACTACAGTAAACTTTTCAGGCTATAACAGACTTGATATAGACAACACTGAGTCAGAAGTTCCGTTGGTTTAGTGAGGTAGTGGCCTGGTAGTGGGGATTAGTCTACGCCCAGGCAGAAACGATTTCTTTCTAAGATTATTCTTGTTCTTGAGCTCATGGTGAGCAGTCACTCCTAATAAGCCGCCACGTATTTATTTGCTAGATATTTCTAAGAAATAAACATTTAATAATATAATAGTTAAGGTTATACTGTAAAATCAAATGATCGTCAGTCCTAAATAAAAACGCTTATTTAACGATCCTGCTGTATCAATTCTGGTTGTTTCTACACTACCATCTTGCTATAATAACTATAAAATATTCCTGATGGCGAACGGCGGTGAATATATCTCTACAAATAAATAAAATTTGAGTGTTTGTTTGTAATGTCAAAATAACCAGCTTTTTACTAAATGCATATGAAAGTATATACGGTAGGTAGGTACCTACTTATGACTACAAATAAATAAAATTTGAGTGTTTGTTTGTAATGTCAAAATAACCAGCTTTTTACTAAATGCATAATAATATGAAAGCCCTACTTAAAACAAAAAACAATATTTAACATTTTTGTCTGTCTGATCCGGCTAATCTGCAAAACAGCTGAATCGATTATGACGGGACTTTCAGATAGCTGGCCTAAAATAGAAGTAGAGCCGGCTTAGGCTCTACTTCTATTTTAGAAAAAGCCACACGAGTGAAGCCGCGGCTATCGGTTAGTTTTGAAATAAATATTTCCAAGTTCATTAATTTCTTCTCTACCCGGCTGAGTAGAGTACTTAGGTATTCACCACGATTGTCAACAAAGCATTTATATAATTAGACATACTCAGCAAATCCACAGAATCGCAGCCAAATTAATCAAAGGCATGATTATTGTAGGGGCGGCAGATCGAAACTTGCGAAACAATTATTCAAGGTGACTGATAAACACAAACAACCGTCAATTAAAAGTTCTGACGTACAACGTGATCGACGAATTTATCACGTTTTCCGCTTAAACACCGACTATCCAGAAATCCAGACAAAAAAAAAAGGGATTTTCTGCGAAATGTTCTATACCGTACTATTCGCTTCAATGAAGATGCATAAAGAAGACGGAACCTCACTGGCGCAAAAGTGGACAATTAAATATTATAAATGAAAAAGTTTATAAGGACGCTCAATATCGTGGCTTCAATAACGATATTCCACATACCTACGAAGGAAAGGTTGAGCAGCAATATCCTGACACTAAATACGGATAAAACATAGTAGGCACACAACGTTTTCAATGCGTAACTCTACGTTACCTCCTCGGTTCCTCCATGATTGCACACAACAGCTGCAATAGTGAAATCTGCAAATATTCAACCTTGGCCAAAACTAGGATGTTAAAATACTTAAGCATAAAAATAAATAGTAACCTTTTATTTAAACCGCAAATAGCCCTTGTTACAGGTCGACTTAGAAAAATAATATATATTTTTAAAAACCTGTGACATGTTGCAGATCCCAAATTAGTCAAGCAAGTTTTTCTGCCACTTGGTAATATTTTGAGCTACTGTTTTTCTGTCTGGGGAGGTGCACCTAAAACTGTTATAAAACCCCATGAAGTTGCTCAAAGAGCTGTTCTCATACTTAGCACCGTGCGACCGTATTTTTCCCCTACTGATCAACTCTATCAGTCTTGTGAAGTTCTGTCAGTCCGCCAATTGTTCAAAATCAAAAGTCATTTATTCAAACTAGGCTGAGACAGCCTCCCCAAAACCCCCGCCATTCAGCACTTCCTATTGCTGAAGACCTGTTAAAGAACTGCGAAGATGTGGAACAACTAACTCTCCAGCAGCACAATTCATACAGTACGAGCATTGATATTAGAGTGAACTTCGACAAGCAGCTATCGGCGACGACACCTCTTTAAATATGAATTGTGCATTCATAAACTAACTTACGGTGTAATCGAAAATCTGTCACATTAGGGTTTGTACCCACCCTTCTACAATCACTCATCCGTCTACATTTTACTGAAACTATCAGGGACATCAGGGAGCTGAAGAATGTAATTGCCGCGGTGTGTGAACGTATTCCGCAAGAAACCATTAGGAGTATTCTCAGCATGCCCAGACGAATGCAAGCTGTTATTTTAGCAAGACACTTGACATTCAACTTAAAATAAAATGTGTTTACGTTTTAAAAAAATCATATGAAAAATCTACTGTTTTTTACTTATAGACCCAACTGACTGTTTGGACGTTAAAATCATTTATCAACATAATGAATTGACACAAACTACTCTCTGCTTATTAATCAACAAGGTTCTGAAGACACAGGCTACTAAAAATAATCAAATTAACTGAAGGTACCAATGAAAATGAGTTTATTAAACTCACAATTTGACATTGATAATTAAGACCAAAGTGTCAAAGTAGTTCCAATTCCAATTCCAATTTTAAATTAATGGCTCCATCGTTTTACCGATAATTCTGCCAATGCCAAGGTTGAAGGAAACAAAGTGTATCCACTAAAGTTGACCGGTTGTGCCTTTAATCTAATTTACTTAATTCTGGACCCGATTGAGTAGCCTCTAAGAACAACACAAAATATTTGTTAGTACATATTGTTAGTAAGCAGACAAAACAAATTAACTTTATTATGAGACAAACACTATGAACCACCAGTATGTTGTAGTTGATATGTTAAAGCTTGATGTTATTCAATAAATAATTTTTAGGAGTGTTTTAACTAATGGGGAATCAACGCTCAAAGTAGTTGGTTATGTTACATAAAAGTGAAGGGTAAAAATCTAAATTGATTAATCGATATTGCACGAACCAAAATTATTATGATGTTTTAAGAAGTTATTGTTAGTTTCTGTCTCCGGTCTCTTTATGCAAGATATCTCGTCGAACCTCTGCGGAAGAAAGTAGGACAAACCAACAGTCACATTTTAATAAGCGGGATAGCAGGATTAATAGGAAAGGATAGTAATTATAAGTTATACAAATATACAGAGGGTGACTTGTAATTCGCCGTATTCCTGCCAGGACGTGAAGTCTGCCTTATTAACAATTAAGCACCCCTTATAGTCTTGAAATGGTAATTGGGTCAGATTCTAAAGACGATCCTATCCTGAAGAGACCTGACAGCGATGGCATTTCACGACTAGCCAACTTTCAAACATCATCAGGCACCATGAGACGACCATGTACGAAGATTTTGTAGAAGATAAGAATGGATCATTTAATTGTAAGCTGAAGCTTTCAAGGCCACGGCATGTTTGGGAAGTAAATCCGAACACGTCATATCGGCCGTGTCATCGTCAGCCAATCAGAGCACAGATAAACAGACGCGATAGCTTGCTGTAATTGGTCAGTTTGTCGGGTCAGGCGAAAATCCATAGAATTCTAGTCCAAGCTATATTTGTGTTTTTGAAGATTTCCCAGAATTTGTGATTAAATATGACTTATCTATAAAATATCATATTGAATAGCTTCCATACTTTAACAAAGCTTTTGACGTAGTCAAAAACAAAAAATAAAGCTGCAACAAGAAGTTACGTTCATGAACTTGGACAGCAATAATAACTCAAAATTGTACATTGTGTATTGTATATTAAATACAAATTACAGGGAAACATCTTCATTTAATCAACTATCTAACGAGGTACAAACGTTAAAAAATATTTAGAGGTGCCCATGAAACAGTCGATAATGCTGGCGAAGGTAGAATAGAATTGTGTGATAAAATCAATAAAATTAACTGGTTTATGTCAGCCAATAACTTTATAACCACCCAGTACCATCATTCATGCGTTAAACGCTAACAACATTTTCCAAAATGACAGGATATCTCTAATCTTCTCTCTTCTCTTCTCTTATCTCTATTATAAATATTATAAAACAAAGTCGCTTTTTGTGTACAAAACCCAGGTTTTTTGTTAGGCATAAATATTTCTAAATCCTACTAAATTTTCAAAAAAAACCGTCGGCTAGCTTTCGAGTTCTAAGCTGGCTCCTCAATCCATACGGACACAAAAATAGAATAGTTTCAGGACCTAGAATATTACTTACAACAACATGTACGGTATCAGTAGTAAAACGATTGAAAATACATTCTTTGAAGTAAATTCTAATGTTTATGGTATAGACGAGTGACGCTCCCATAAAATGCAACACAATAACATAGCGTTTTACGTAATAATCAATACCCGCAGCTCCGGATAGGCCCTCACCACGACAAGTGGACGAATCAAGAATACTAATAGCCGTTAAGGCTTTAACTTTTATTTACAAATATATTTTATGAGTAGGTACCTATGCTTTAAATAAGTTGCTACTATTAAGTTACAGTAAATATTGTAACATACCAAAAAACAATATTAAAGGGTTTAAAAAAAACTCCAAACTGTCGAAATAGATTTTAATGACGTTTTTTTTATAATATTGGTTATTTTTTTTATTCCGGAATTGTGAACGGTAATAAAAGAAGTTAGGGTAATCGAAGCGAGCTCGTGGAGAATTTAATAAAATCTTAGGATACCTATTGCATGAAAATTGCTATGATATATGATATACATATATTGATGATGACCATTCGGCAAATTCGCTATTTCGTCGCTATGCATAATACTTAGGTCACATTCACTAATACGTCACATTGTGCATCAGCATGTCGATTCGAGTGAGCTGTCAGTGTCATTCCACTGATGCTAGGGATTGACCAAGGTTACATTTACAATCATAATCGAGATTTCAATTATTTTTTTATACTAATTCTATTGATCATTTTATATTATTTTTATGTGTCTTAACATTACTATTTAAGGGGTTTTAAAATAAAATATAAATAATAAAACAAAACAGAAATTTTGGCCAACTCAATTTAATGTAAAAAAACAAAATTGAGTTTCTGTTAAAAATCTCGATTATGATTGTAAATTTAATCCTTAGTCCATCTCTAGCATCAGGTGGGATGACACTGATAGTTCACTCCACGCTCACTTCATCTAAGTTTTCACGGTGAGATGGTTACAGAATACAGTTGCTGGTCAGGGTTTTGTAACTCATTCATGCTGTATTTCGACCCATTCCCAGTCAGCGTCAAAAATACCTGGACGAACGGACTGTTCACAATGAATTGAGAGATTACTATGTTATTTTAATATCATAGACTTCTTATAGGCTTTCCTGTAATCTTTAAGTAATTATTTTTATAATTATTAATTCCTACTTTCTGTATTTTTTTCAAAATATGGGCCCAGTAGTTTCGGAAATAAGGGGGGAGGATAATAAATGTTCGTATATTTTCTTAAATAAATTTAAAAGTATTTATTTTAAAATTATAAAAAAAACTATATCTGAAATTAAAAAGAAAACAGTTTACTATACAATTTTGTTCGATAGACCTTTCATTTGATACGTCACACGGTACCGTTTGCTAAACATTTTTTTCGTTTTTGTAATTTGCCCCCCAAAAGTGAACCTAATTCAATAGAATCCTAAGCGTAGCGAGGGGATTCAAAGTACGTCGCTCGAGGTTAAATAATTTTGGTACCGTGTGGCACACACACTGCTTTTCATCCCCTTGCCCCAACCCATCCTATGAGAAAAATAAATAAGAGATGCTTTTAGTAATGAATTTATATTTACAACCAAATTACAAATTTATATTAATATATACATCCTCTCCGTATAAATCTGAGCATTGAGGTTGCCCCTGATCCAAATGAGTTCGGTTCTTCCACCGATCCAAATACGGCCGGTATTTACAAACCATTACTGTTCCTTCTATACCCCTTCCATATACATGAACTTCCTGAGATAATTAAAAAAAAATTAGAGGAAAACGTTTTTGACGTCCAGAAGTCCTCCAAACTCAAGTACGTCTTGCAATCCGGCCTCATACCGAAACGAGATTCATCGGAAAATCAAACACAATGCCAGTTTTCTTCCTGACAATTTCTGTGTTCGCGAGCCCATTGTATACGGGCCCTACGATTGCGGGGTGCTACAGGTGGAACTCTCAGCGGCCTTCGGGATTGCAGTCCCACTTCACGTAAACGACTTCGGGTGGTTTGGTAGCTTATCAGCAAGCCTGAAAAGCTGTGGGGCCTCGTAGCCAACATCATGGCCTCCATCTCAATTGCGGCGATACTCTAAAACGTACTTGATCACTAGACATTTTTGATGTGTGTAATTTTGAATTACGTACATATTCCCTATTATTATCACATGAGCACAGCTTCCAACAGTCCTTTTCCTAATTATGCAACTACAATAATAATCAGAAATACAGCTTTGCCAACTAGTATCTGCCACATTCAATAAATTATCATATATGATGTTTAACAGTACATAGTATAAAACAAAGTCGCGTCCCGCTTCCAGTCAATTTTTGTCTTAAATAGAGGGGTCTAAAAATGTTATTTCCGTGGTTCCAAGTTCTATATTTTAGTCGCTTTTATTTAGATGTAGTTTGATGCTGGTTAAAAATTTTCTCGGAAAAAAACCAACGCCCATATAAATAACGGATATCTCCTTTCTAGATTCGATGTGCCATAGCTTGGACGTTGACTTTACGAGAGCAACTAAGTGCTCTGTGTTTTTTGAAATAACAAAATTTAAAAAAACGACATCACCCACAACCTAGTGCAAAAAATAACAGTTAGACATCCTCATAATCTTTGGTGATCATAAATCATCTATGCGGCCGAGACAATCTTACTAAGAAAATTAAACAGTACATTAACTACTTGATGTTAACAATGAAAATCTTTCACATTCTTGTACAAATATGTATGTTTCATCAAAGATATATATTTTGAATCAATTAATGACCCCTCGCCCTGCTTCCGTAGATTCACCTCTTGTTGTACTTCTACTGGGTAAATGTTATTGACGTTTTAATTAATTGGAAAAGGCGTCATAAAGTCACATCCGCCACCTGATGGCGGCGGGCCACTCAGTAAACGAGCGTTTAGTAAACGACGTATCACAAGCTGATCGGCCTGTCTGGGTGTCGTTCTCAACGAGTCCACAACTGTCTACAAGTATTCACCTACAGTCTGTGAAAAAGGGTGACAAGTATCAACGTGTGCATAAGTCCTAAGTATGTGAACGGAAAATTGAATATGATTTGAAATGTAATTATTATGAATTTATAATTTATATTTTTTAATTTTTTTTTTTTTTTTTTCTATTCTTTATGAATTTTGATAAAATTCGTATAAAGCACATACTCTGTGTTATTTGCCACATACACACGAAACATGTCCTGTCTGAAATGTAAATGGTATTGTTGAGAGCAAAATAAAATATCATAGCTATTTGCATAGAATCGTTTCTCAAAACTTCAAAAAATCACATCTACGCTTACCTATAAAAAGTCCCAAAATAATGCAACAACCAATTATTGATTCAGGTTGAATCCAAGTTTGTTTCTAGTAAGAAGATATTCTAAGTCAAAACAATTCCTTTTGTTAAATTTATTGAAGTTTTTAGACACTGCGTTAATTGAATATCGTGTTTCAGGTCCTCTGTATAAGGGTGCACCTCAGCTGCACTATCATGTGGCCGTACATCATCGCTGCGGCTCGCCGCGACACGCGCCACTCCATACATACTCGTAGGCGCAACACTTCAGCCAACAGATTTGACGACCAACCGTACTCGTAAGTTCAAATTATTACTTGACTATATTTAATTAAAAATCGAACACCAATTCATTGCAAATAGGTTTTAGCAGTCCAAGCAAACGAAAATCTTGGCGGTTTTTTTTCGGTTAATTAGCATTTCAGTTTTTTTTATCATTATCACTTAAGACATTATGAATATGAATGTTGGGTCAACTTAGTAATAAGATGATGTATTTTTTTTTCTTAACACTTAAAGCACTTAAGGCAAGGTTATTTGGGCCTATAGGCATTTGAAGCGCTACCTCGGCTTCCCCCAAAGCCTTCTTGTCACAGTCACAGCGCGCGGCGTGCAGCGGCCGACTATTTATGTTATGTGTTCATAAGTATAAATCTGTACTGTTTTAAATTTTTATTTGAATGATCATAATTATTAACCTTTTGTATGCACGTGTTCCCCAAATTCAGCGCGACGTATTTATTTACGATACGCCGCCGAACTCTTCGTGGAAAATCCCCGCCACAGTATAAAATATTTGCAGATGATCAACTCTGAATTGGTTTATTTCTTAGGTACGACTTTTTTCGATAGGTTTGCATTTTATGGTACAGAGTACAGTGAACTATATTAATTCCACATCAGCCGATATTGACACCAACCCGATACCGACTGTGGCGTAATTAAATAATAAAATCTCACAAGTCACCTTGTAAACGTATAATTTTGTAGAATTAAAAAAAAATAACACCAATAAATAGATTTGTTGTTAAAAAGAAATAAAAAAAATTAAATCAATTTTTTTTGAAAAAAGCACATAAGTAACCAAAATTTATTATAGGTCCAGGAGAAAAACTTACGATACGTTCTAGGATTGATAATTACAGGCTCTGCTGTGGATTGGCTTAATGGATCGGATGATCATTATTTTAGCCTAAAACGCGGCGCATAGCTCTAAACGGTGGTACAGGTTTAATTCGTACAAAAAACCTAGAAAATATTGGTTATGCGCTAGAAGCTATCAAGTAAAAAAAATAAAGACGATAGAATTATCTGGAAGTAATTCCGAAGGAGCACAGCATGGACTGGTCGCGAGCAAGAAGCGCTGCGATGTTGCGGGTTACGATAAAAACCGATACACACCATCAGTCACGATGATCGCCAACTTGTTCTGCTGGCGGGGTTGAGGCCGAAATAGAGCTGGCTAATTGGAACGACGAACTTTCTTTCCTAAATAGAGAATAGTGGATATATAGCTCTAAACGGTGGTACAGGTTTAATTCGTACAAAAAACCTAGAAAATATTGGTTATGCGCTAGAAGCTATCAAGTTAAAAAAAATAAAGACGATAGAATTATCTGGAAGTAATTCCGAAGGAGCACAGCATGGACTGGTCGCGAGCAAGAAGCGCTGCGATGTTGCGGGTTACGATAAAAACCGATACACACCATCAGTCACGATGATCACCAACTTGTTCTGCTGGCGGGGTTGAGGCCGAAATAGAGCTGGCTAATTGGAACGACGAACTTTCTTTCCTAAATAGAGAATAGTGGATATGTTATCGATTTACCAGACGTTGAGAGATGGGTAGCGCGCCGTTCAACAAGGACCAGGCCCGGGTCGACGGTTCACGCGCGCTTCAAAGAGATGTCAGTACGGTGATGTCGTGACGGGGTCCGTTAAGACCAATGCCTGCCAGGGTTGCGAGTTTGTCCGAAAGGGATATCGTGGCCCTGGCACACAGGCAACGGAAGGAACACGGGTGGGTTTTAGTCAGTAAAAGTCTGACACGCCCTCCCGCTCAGCCCAGAGCCGGAGAAGTTATTTGATAATTTCACACCCCAAATCGTGAAAAAACGCGAGTAATTTTATCCATCGTAGACCATAATATTCTAAGGACTTAAATTATCACAACAAAATCCAAAAAAAACGAAACAAGTCGCTCGGTTGTAAATAGCAACAATTTGTTATTTCTAGCCGTTACGTTTTTCCGTGTTTAGGTTATCTATTTTTTTAAATCAATTATTGAATTAACGTTACCAATTAACGTCAATCATGTTCACTTGATCAATTCTAGCAACAAACTGCAGGCTCCCTCCGAACCAAGTCGCTCGGTTGTAAATAGCAACAACTTGTTTATTTCTAGCCGTTACGTTTTTCCGTGTACATAGGGATGTTTCGGGAATCGCTTGGAGAAAGGCTTTTAAAAATACACTGCATTGTGAACCTATAGGCGGTGCAATAAGAGCCACTTTACGTGCAAGTGCAGTGTTGAAGAGGAATTTTGTGCTTTGACTTCAGTCCGTCTTACGGAAAGCAATGAATGAGGTTAACGATGAAACGAGCGTAGTTGAGATTAACGGGTTTGACATAGGGCAGCATAGACGCTGGCAAAGAGTTCCACACTTTAGCTGTGCGCTTATTTGGACATTTTAAGTATGTTCGCTAATACGATAGTCTAACGTTTACAAATAGAATGTTTTTAGATCGGAATTTTACTGAATAAAACTTATTTTCGCAGATTCCGTGATGGAAGAGCTTTCACGTTAACTTGCTCGGACCCACATCCTGGACCATCTGGGTCTCGCAGCCGGAGCAAAATCCGTGTCAAACGATATTATTCACGATCAGAGAGCTCCAATTCTCCGAAGACACTGAGCCCCGTTCACTTGCGGACCCAGTACAAACAACAGCTGGAAGCCATAGAGCCCTTTGACGAGGTAAGTTTTATAACGACGAGTTTTTAAGTTAAGCCGCTGAATTCTAATATACGTAAACCAGAAAGTCTAAATTTGTTACGTAATATAATATTTACAATGTTCTTTTAAATCCTAACTTAGTAAAGTAAAGAGATGAGATGAGTTAAATTAAACGCAAATCTAAGAAATAAATTCTAGTGAAGAATACCTGGATTATCTTTATTCAGGTATTAGAAATATTGAGGAAAAAATACATAGAGTGAAAAAAAACAACTGTCAAAGGTTTAAAAACTCCGCTGTTTGCTAATATTTCGTAAAATATTGGTTTTACGTCAGTTTACAATATCACCTATTCTAAATTAACGGTCCACTGGAAATTACGGATATTTCATAAAAGTGCTGCAACCTTCTGCAACCAAAGTGGTAGCCCAGTGATTGCGGCCGCGGAAATTACGGATATTTTATAAAAGTGCTGCAACCTTCTGCAACTAAAGTGGTAGCCCAGTGGTTGCGGCCGCGGAAATTACGGATATTTCATAAAAGTACTGCAACCTTCTGCAACCAAAGTGGTAGCCCAGTGGTTGCGGCCGCGGAAATTACGGATATTTCATAAAAGTGCTGCAACCTTCTGCAACCAAAGTGGTAGCCCAGTGGTTGGGGCCGCGGAAATTACGGATATTTCATAAAAGTGCTGCAACCTTCTGCAACCAAAGTGGTAGCCCAGTGGTAGCGGCTGCGGAAATTACGGATATTTCATAAAAGTGCTGCAACCTTCTGCAACCAAAGTGGTAGCCCAGTAGTTGCGGCCGCGACTTACGAGTTGTAGGTCGTAGGCTCGAACCCTGACAGGCGCTTTTCTTTGTGTAACTTATTTCATCACCATTGCTCTCAAAACAGTGAAGGAAAACATCGTGAGGAAACCGAAAACCGGATGTACTAGAACCAAAAATTCTAGACCCGCGTGATGGATCACGGCCCGCTCCCTCTTAGCGAGAGGAGGACTGTGTCCCAGCAGTGGGAACATTATAGGCTGATTACGCTAAAACCTTGATTTTTTCAGATTTTTATGACAACGTTAAAAGATACAAGGCCTAACAAATTGATAACGTCTTCGAGTTCATATCTTTGTTTCCTATCTCATCTCAATATTATAAAACAACAGGCCAAATAGGTATAATTATAAAATATTAGTTTTAGTTTATGCGAAACCCGAAACACGTGTCTAGTATTTTTATGTAAAGAATCTTATGTAAAAAATTTCAAAACTGTATCATGAAAAATCACAAAGTTATAAGGTGGTTATGTTACCGGGTTGTCCGTACAAAACATGCTAACGGCGCCCCCGCGCCTCCAGGGTCGTCTTGCGCTCATTGATAATAATTTAGCAGTAGGTACCTAACCTTACGGCGACTGTATTGTAAGTAATTAGATGGTGATATCATTTTCCATCACACTTAAATATTTTTGGGACAAAATATAACATGGTGTAGAAATTATTGAAATCGTTTCAGTTCTTTATTCTGAACAAACTATGTATATTCTACTATATTCATATACTAAAAATAATGTTGTATAGGTGTTTTAAACTTATGCTTAAAGACGTTACGTTTGTAACACAAGAAATATTTTATTTACGTTTCATCGCAAAACAATTTATTTCAAAGGGTTAGTTTCCCACTAACCCTTTACGAGTATATTCATTTTCAACCCATATACTTCCTTGTCTTCTATTTTAGTTATGTTCTGATTACCCAGGTACCACCTATAAGGATATATACAACATTCAAATAAGTTAATTAATTGAGTAAATTAGCTTAGATGATGGATGATGATTAGCCACCTTAATTGAAGGCAAACATAACAATGTCAGCTTCACAAAGAAAATTCAAACTCGCTGGAAAATGTACTAATTTACTTAAAACGTTTAGATCGCAAACACAGCACTGTAATTGTGATGAGACATCGAAACATGATCAAGTTAATGCATTAACTTTTAAAGGGGCAATTAGAAGTATTACGTTCGGCGATGGTGGTCGGGCAATCAGTATTTACGACGGAAGCTACGGTGAACGCGTCATAAACGTGACATCGGGAAGTTGCTCGTGGTGTGGCGCGCTCCTCATGGCCTATTGTTTCGATGGTACTACCTTGGACACGCACGGACTAACTATTAAATTTGGACTTGATGCTCATTCCCTTTTAAATTGTGGAAGCAACGGACGCCTGAATCTACCCACCGCGCATTCAAACGTTAAAATATAACTCTTTACAAGTTTTATTTTTCAAATAATAGTGACATTGGTCTTAATTGAAGATAAGTCGCACCCCTGTATCTATTAGTCGTGTTAACAAAATTCCTTTAATTGAAGTTCGTGCTAAGTCGGTATCGTGACCCAACCTTCTAACAATTACTTTGATACCGATCTATACTGTTTGTCGACGACTTAATGACTCTATTTATTTTGAAGACATCGTTGTGGTGAATAAGAGTGGATAGTAAAATGAAATGACTTCTGTGACTGGCAGTCGCGTGTGCCTATAGGAAATCATGAGTCCTGTTTACACTGTTCATAAAATAGGTCTGAACAGCATGGGTCCGGTAAGTAACAATTTTTTAAGTTGTCGGAAAAGTGTTGTAAAATATTTGTATCCACAATAAAAAACGTTTTTCGTCAATTTCTTACCTAACTGTGAGAAAGCTTGAAATAATTGAAACATTAAAACTATAAAAGTACAGTTTTTGTGGTGCTAACCCATTCGTAATCAGTCTCAGCACCTGTTAATAGTTTCATCACTTTTGCGCTCTCGTTAATATAGTTTATTTCGCCGATTTGCTTAATGACGATATTGTATAATCATAAAAAAAATATGATTTTATCACTAGGATAGCTGAAGCTTGTGTGTGATTTTTTAATTTCTTGATATGGTTTAGTAAATAATAGAAAAAACAACATTACCATCTGGATTTTTAGAAAAATATAGGTATTTTCAATATTATTTTTCTGCTATATTTTGTTGCTTAATCCACACACTAGTAGATAATGATGTTGATGATATTTTTTAATGTTCAAAATCAAAAGTACCTAGTTTCTTTTAAAAAGACGATCAAACGTCAGTCTCGCGTCATTTTTCGGAAAACTTGTTGCAAAGATTAGTTTATTTCTAATTTATTTGAAAAATCCCTATAACCCACATGCAAACCAAAGAACTCGACTTTGCAAATCAAAAATAATTTTGTTTAGATAAATTGTTTTTTCTTTCTCACAACTGAATCAAAATCAGCCGATTTCGTGCACGGCCCCTTAACCCACAGTCTAAGAAAATGAGGAGCAATAAGTATAAAAATAAAACGCCTTTATTGCCTTTTATTTCTTTTATAAGGTTTTTTTTTAAATAAATAAAGAGGTGTGCGTTATTTAGCTTAATTTATGCTAATCGTGAAGTTACTGTGATAGTTAAATTTTATAAATATGTGCTTAAATTCTCTTTTTCCAGAACACTTCACTAGATTCGGAAATTAGTAGGTAATCATCCCCACCATTAAATACCGCAACCCAAGTTACTAGTATCTATAAAATATGCACTAGTATCCTGGTAATAGACTTGGTCGAACCAAGTCGATTAAGGTACGGATAAGCAATTTTGCTAGGTATTTTACTAAACCTCCCAAAGTTTCCAGATTGATCTATCTAAATAGACAACAATTTCCATCGCAGATCGAAAATTGGAGGGATTTATTTTCAAATACTAGTGGCGGTAGGCGTTTATTTTTATTGGAAATATCCGATAATTTGTATCTGATAACTCCCAATTCAAAAATACATTTTATTATGGAATATGATGAGTGAAGGTCGATGTTCGACCATAAGTTTGTATGAGAAATAAACATCTTGGTTTTCTAATTATCTGCCATATTAATCTAACAAGATATCGTAAGTACCAAACTAGTTTATTTTTTATTCAATCAAATTGTGACTTCTTTCGCATTCAAGTTTCATTCCCCCCAAATTTTTTAACCTCTCTGGTGTCACACATTCAATCGGGCATACGTTCTGTTTTATATTTTTATATGTCTTATTTTCATTTAAAGTGGTTTGCATACAAAACAAACGGAACTTTCAATCGTAGACTGAAGTGAAAAAGACGGAACATTCAGTAATTTGTGGCATTTAATGGCTTAGTGCGCGCAAACTAAGGGTGTCGTGTCTAGCATTCGTAGTTTGCTTCTACACAAAGGAATGAACAGTGTTTAATGAACTTGACACTGTCTGCAAAGCCGCAATTAAATAACATTAGAGAATATTCATAAAAGTTACAGTTAGAGACTAAAAAGAGTATGTAGGTACAGTCACGAGCATAAATATATTGCTATGGACAGATACCTAAGATATTAATGAATGAATCAGATGATGAAAGCAGATATTATTGCCGAACTGTCCATAGTAATATATTTATCCTCGTGACTGTACCTACATACTCTTTTTAGTCTCTAACTGTAACTTTAATGAATATTCTCTAATGTTATTTAATTGCGGCTACCTATTTACTTAATATAAAATAAAATAATTTACCTATACGTAAATATAAAGGGTTCCTTGGTAAAACACGATCTATAAGAAAAATATCTTCTTTTAAAATCGATTGAACCACTTTACAAAACAAATATTTAAATCCAGTTAACTTATTTATATTTACTTGACCTGCCAGGCATTAAATTAAAGCAACAGAGTACCCAGTAGTAAAATAAATATAATTCAATCAATTCCTCGGATAAATATTTACAAATACTTACCTAAGTAGTAACTACTTAAGACAATAAAAAAGTCTTTCAAATTGTATATTGCATGACTTTTAGGTGCATATACTATAGCCATACCATATTTTCTAGTAATATTATCGTATACTTATAATATTTGGGGGTCCAGTGGGTTGAAAAATGTATTTAAACACAGTAACAGGTCTAACTTTCATTACAATTTGCATTAATTATTGTTTTTCCAATTCATTTATATATTATCAATTACTACCAGCCACTCACTTGGCTCATTAAAGAGCTGGTAATCAATTGATGTCACCATTGCAAACATGATATCATACTCTATCAATATAACTACATACAAGCAATGAACGTAACACATCGTCATCGTTTTTGTGAAAATTGATAGTTCGTTCATAATTACGTTAAAATAATTACATGATTAAATACAAGTATAGACTTAATAAAAAATCGACATTCCCTTATTATAATTATATCAGTTTAATATTAATGTATTATACCTACTCATAAACAAACCTCAAAATCCGTCGCAAAGGTGCCGAACAACAAGGCGGTTTAAAATCTCAATTTGCATTAATTATGCTTTTTCCAATTCATTTACATTTTTATCAATTAATACCAGTTGCTCACTTGGCTCATTAAAAATCTGGTAATCAATTGATGTCCCCATTGCAAAACATGATATCATACTCTATCAATATAAACACAAGCAATGAAAGTAAAGAATCGTGCAGACGGGGGGTTAACGCGGCCGCGACTTTAACGCTGCCAGTCGCTCCCGCAATATCGCGCTATTCTGCACGAGCCTTAACACATCGTCATCGATTAAGTGAAAATTGATAGATTGTATACAAAAGTTTAATATTAATGTATTATTAACCCACTCACAAATAAACCTCAAAATCATTTGAATAGTTTAGAAAAACAAGGCGATCACACAGCTATTTGAAGCGACTTTTATTTAAAATATGTATAGATTCATTGATATTTTACACAATTTAAGAGCGTTTACGACGTACGGCATTTCATACAAACTTTCAAGCCCTTGTTTTTCAAAATGACTAAACCGATTTTAATGATACTTCAGACACATAAGCAGTTTAGTTAAGAATATTTTCACCTACCTAATTTAAGTTACGCTATATTTTTATAAATATATATATATTGTTTGAGGCAGTTGGTAGTTTCCATGTATTCTGATATCAACCCTCCTTACATCAGAGCTTTTGTTCCTTTACCACTAGAGGGGCAAAATCATAAATTGTAACAGTGTAAGTAAAAAAAACGAAAAGTGCGTGTTGAACCACGCACAATGAAGGGTTCCGTAGTTGAGATGAATTTATCCCCAAACAAACTTACGTTGTAGTTGAAAAACATGTTCTCCCAGACATTGATATACGCCACGGTCAATTTTCTAACTGCAAATGTATAATAAAATTACAAATTAACGATTTTCAGACTTTTTCCTTTAAGTACTTGTGCTGTGAGACCTTGCTTCTTGCCAAATTTCAAGATTCTAAAATCTAAATCAACGGGAAGTACCCTAAGGTTTTGATTTACTTGCGATTACCAAAATATGTAAAAAATTACGGCGTTTACGCCGTAATTTTTTATTGCGTTGACCTAGAAGCTTGATTTTTTTAGAGCTCCAAGGGACCGTATAACTAAGTATTTTATATTAATTTCAACTTGATACCTTCACGCGTTCCTGAGAAAAAGGGTCTTGACAGGCTGACAGACAGATGGACAACGAAGTGATCCTATAAGACCGTCCTTTTTTTTTTTTTGAGGTACGGAACCCTAAAAAAGGTGTAGACTTATTCTGGTGGTCTATGTTTCATCACCCCCAAAGTAAGTTCCCGTTAAACTTAACAGATTTCACATAAATTCTGAAGTTATTCTGTAAATAGTGGCTATTCACATATTGTGAAACAATACTTACCTACCTATATAAGAATTCTTAGAATCGGCATGAAAGAACTGAAATTTTTAGGAGTTTATAATGCTTCACAATATTTAATTGATTTATTAGTTAAGTAATTAATTTTCATACAGCACACTACATATAATAAAAACTGATGAACCGAATTTATCCTTGACACATAAGATTAAGAATAACTGTGCTGTAAGCTCCTCGCCTTCTCCCGCACCTCTTATCAAACATGATGCCCCTCGTAATCGCAACAAACTCATCGAAAACAAAATCTGTGACGGAGATCTCAAAGGTGCCGCTCGCCTTTTGTTCTCCAACGACGTGCTATCACCAGATACCCCTGACACCCTTCAGGTCTTACGGACAAAACATCCTCCAGCTCCAGTAAACCCATATTTTCTCGACCCACCAACAGCAGGGCAAGCATGCCTTCAAATTCAAAACAAAGATGTTATGGATGCCATTTTATCTTTTAAACCAGGTTCGGTTGCAGGCTTGGATGGAATCTCACCCCAACATTTGAAAGACTTAACATCGCATTCTGTGGGTGAGCAATTTGTAAATTCGATCACTAAATTAATCAACTTTATGTATTCCGGTAACGTCAATCCATAAATTGTTCCCATTCTTTACGGCGCGAACCTCATTGCCCTCACCAAAAAGGACGGAGGGGTGAGACCAATTGCTGTTGGATCAACACTACGACGTCTGGCCTCCAAAATTGCTGTTCGACATATTTTACCAAAATTAAATTCGGAATTTGATCCCGTACAGTTAGGCTTCGGTGTAAAAGGAGGGTGTGAGGCAGCCGTCCATGCCCTACGCTCTTTCATAACTTATGGACAGCCTGACGTGTTGCTCAAAATTGATGTCAAAAATGCATTCAATTCGGTAAATACGGATACCCTGTTGACGTAAACAAAACAACATATACTGGAAATATACAATTATCTTCTTCTCAGTTACGCTGACCCAACAAAATTGTTATATCGTTCTAATGAACTGTCCTCGGAAGTAGGTTGTCAACAGGGTGATCCCCTTGGGCCTGCATTTTTTAGTTTGGCTATAGATCCGATAATCAAAAATTTAAATTCTAAATTCAACTAATCGTACAACGTATCATATGAAAGAACGCTGTTTGCACATTCTAAAATATTTTTTTTATTTTTTTGATGCAGCATAGTTTCTGACTTTTGATATCAAATGTAAAAAAAATACCGTTCCCCTCCCTTATCTCCGAAGTTTGCAGATATAAAAAACTGAAAATATTCTATATGATAGAAACTTGTATGAAGATTACAGGAAAAATAAAACGATGTCTCTAAATAGCACAGTTTTTCAGAAATCATCAACATCATATATTCGTACGGAACCCTCGGTGCGCGAGTCCGACTCGCTTTTGACCGGTTTTTTATTTAAGTTACTTACTTTATAGTATTTGACCAATGGGATCAATTCGGTTACAACTATGGAGATAACTTTGTTTATCACACTTTTTTTGAAAATACTAGACGAGACGAGATCTAGCAACCCCGTTTTGCTAGGGGTTGTTGTTGTTGGTTGGCTAGCGACGGGGCGGCGGCTTGAGGGTTTTTTTACTAATTTTAATATTCTAATAATTATACCCGACTGCACCTTAAGTTCTGCGTTTCATTTGGTACCAAAATCTTAAGCACCAAATGAAACGCAGAAGTTTGGATAGGAAACCTATTTATGCACACAGAGAAATGCGAAATAATTCTTTGTATTCAAAAGCGAAATCATTTTTAACGAGTCTTTATTAACGATTCAGTAAGCACAGCAATTAATTGACTGACATGCAGGTGCATAACACTCAATTAATTAAATAAAACCTGCTCAGGTGGAGATTCACAGATGACTCCACCCTTGAGTGTAAACGTGGTACTGTCCCACAATCAATGGGGCACTTAATATCGTGCCCAGCGTGTCCAGTTGTCTGCACGGTACAGGAACTGATGGACGCTACTGAAGGCGCCAAGCACGTAGCCAAATTATGGGCTGACTGTATATAGAGTCCTCGTTGTTCTAGTTGTAGCAGTAGCTACTACTGAGCAAGCGGTCCTGGGGGTCTACTCCGAAGCGTTAATCCGAACTATCGGCCGAATGTTCGACCGTTTTATAACTTCCATAGTTTCTTTTTTTTTACTTTGAATCCTTACCTGACTTAAAGTTACATTTTTGACTTTGGCTTATCTCATTGACCACTTTTTTTTTTTCGCAGTAGTCGGTCTTTGTTAGCCGTAGTCAAGCAACGGCCGATACTTCAGATTTATGTTCGGAGTCGAACCCCTGGTTTTGATTCCCGGGTCGGGCAAAGTATTATTGGGTTTTCCATCTTGGATTTCACAGTAGCAGCCTGGAGTCTGGATTTGTGCCCGTTTGATGGCAATAGGCTCGACCCTTATTTGGCTGTGCAATAGGTACACCTCTACCTAACCCTTCGAGGAATACTGGCGTGATGTTATGTGTGACATGGATTGCCATTGACATGCTAAGAAGAAGAATAAATTCACTAAAATCTAAGCCCTTGGTGATGGACAATCAACTGTAAAATTTTAATTGCGTGAATTTTAAGTGAAAATAATTATGATCCCACCAAAAAACATTTCATGTAAAGTAGGTTGCCAAGACTCACGCTAACGCTTCTACAGTTAAAAAGTTATCACATCTAACGTTTATTAGAGCCAAGCCAAGCCCCTAACTCTACAAGGCGTAACTCTACAAAACACCTTGGTCAAAATGTACGGCTTGGCCGTTCTATTGCATGACAATATAAATTATTATGAACGCATAAGAACGCTAAATTTAACGCAGATGGAGCAGTAGCATTAGACGGTGATATTGAACTGAGGGGCAATTCTACTAATTTTAAGAACGTTCATACTCGTAGTCTGATCTCAGTCTCAATCTGTCAAAAATGCCTCTTATTTCCCTACATTTTGACAATTTTTTGACGTTTGTTTGTCGCCAAGATGAGATTGCGACTAGATTTTGAACGTTTTAAATTACGAGAATTGGCTTTCTGATAATAAACATTAACATTAATTAACATACATTATATTATTCAAATCATAACCCTTTCTTCTAGCATAGTCGGGGAAAAAAGTTACTAGTTGCACGCCAGCAGAAACTTTCTTTATAGCCAACGAATAAAGTTGGTTAAAAAGAGTTTCTTCTTCATTGTACATATTAATCTAGCATTTATAACAAATGGAAGTAGGTAAAGCCGGCCCCTATTAAGGAGGTTGGAGGGAGAAATGCACAATTTTTTTTTTTTTTGTTGTTTGTGTGCAAATCCTAGCCTGCATACCAAGTTTCAGCTTTCTCAGATATCGTAAAGTAACTTAGAGGTTTTATCTTATATACAGATCTGCAACCCCCAAAAATTGTTAGTTGATTGCAAATCCGGACTTGTATATCATAGCTTTCTAGGACTTCGGACTGTTCCTTAGAAGTTTTGATGAGTGATTGAGTGAGTGTAGTATTGAAGAGTTCAGTACAAAAGCTAGACAAATGAAACTTAGTATATTTTATTAGTATGCTAACTATATCTTATCCTGAGAACTTAAGCTCTCTGGGATTATACAGACGAAAGATGTGAGGGTTTGAAAATACGACGAAATGCTTCGAGAAAAGATAGTAGTGTGTAGGTAAGTAGTGCTTTTTGTTTTTGGCTCGTCTTGGCGGAGGCGTTAAATGAATTTCCAGCAAAGGTTAATTGAGCGAAATATACATTAAATATTTCGATGACCCGTGACCATTGGTACCTGACACTGACACATCACCAGCTGTTAATTAGCCAGTTACTAAACAGTCGGCGTAAATTCAATGGCTAAGTACATTGTTATAACCGATAGAAACATCCGTAGCACCCGATTCTGATGTCATAATTGCTAGTGTTTGCATTTTAATTACTAGCTTAATAATGGAAGTACTAAATTCGAAACGACATGTTTAATGGCAAACTAGGGTTTACCTCTTCGGAATTGAGAATTTGAATTTGAGAACGTCCTAATCTGTACTTAAGTATTACCTAAACATTTTTTCGTTTCTGAATTAAGTTTTTTTAAACTAATCAAGATTTGAGTAATACATATAACATTTATCAATTAATTCTTGAAAATGAAATAGAGTCACAGCAAAGACTCAGTTGTGAATTAACTACGAGGCTTTCACTGTAATTGACGGTGACGTTTTGAATTATTTATTGACAATCGTTTATATGAAAATATTATTGCCGTTAACCGGAAAATATAACAATCCGTTTTTTATACAAAATTGGTGTATCTAATCTCATACCGACTTGTAACCACGTGTCAGTAAGTAATATCCGTCGATCGCATCATTGTTTAACATAAGGTTTTGAATCGAGGTCAGACGCGAGCCTATCCAATCTAAAAAGATTATATGTATGTATGTTATATCATTATTCTGAACTACAAAACTACCCATTAAATAATTTTAATAGATGATTTATAACTAAAAATATGGGAAAGATTCCAAAATTGTTTCAATGACATGATACACATTGATAGAGACTGATTTAAATTCAACATCCATTCCCCGACTGCCACTTACCTATGGCATAACGACACCGATCGCGATAGAAGCCAGCGATACGAACTACGAGTATACTTGATACAAATATTAAGCAGTATCAAATGTCATGAGGAAAGTCGTTCTTCTTAATAAGGAAGCTATTTATAAATTATATTGTAATTGAAGAGGCAAAGGTTGTCTACAATGTCTACGCACATAGGTCAAGGTTTGGACAAACCTATTTAAAATGCATAAAGCCCTCCTTCAAAAACCGAAAGAAAAAATATTGAAAGATATCAATATCAATCAGACAATCAGCTTACAGAATTCACACATATTGCGAACTTGACCCTGATACATGTTGTATGGAGATAAAAAGATGTTGGTTTGCGGGGATCACTTTTCAATTCAACTCACTCTCCATCCTACCTTTATGAGTTGAGGACTTGGTTCCAGATTCTGTTAGACGTTTTCGGTCTCTGTGTCTTTCAGCATATTTTTTTTTGTATTATTTGGTGCAGTCATCCTTTATCCAAACCTTATTATGTATCCTCAGAAGACTGGAAGTTTCAGGGACAGCATATCGCACTCTCATCCCCTAGCTAAGCAATTGCTATCCTATGATTTATTGTAGATATGTAGGACCCATTAGTTCTCGAGAAAAAACGATGCATTTCTTTTCCGCATCACCAGGAACGTTTTTCAGAGATCGAGAAGATTCTAAAAGGAAAACCAATGTGCTTCATCAGAATACTGAGTGGTTTCTTCGGACCCTGTATGTTTGACCGATGTTTGATTTTAATAGTTGTTTTCAAAGTACTTATGAGTTATTCAGAGAATTCACCGTGGGTGTAGTAAATTGGATGGCGCGTACCTACCCCTTGTGAAGGATGGAGAATTGTCAGAAGGGTTTGTATGGGAATGGTTTGGAAAGATCATTAGGGTGGTATTGAGGGACTCCATCAGAAAGAACAAACTTTATAGACGATCTGTTTGATTCTACTTATTGCAGAACATTATACCTTCACTTTAAAACTTATTTTATATTAGATATTTAAAATAGGGTGACACAATGGGTCTTATCGCTAAAAGCGATCTTTTAAAGACAACTTTTGGATGGATTTAAAGGAAGGAGAGACAACACTGCAGGTAGTCTGTGGTGTAACATGTACATATATATAATAAATTCACGATATCCCAGAGCCCCCAGACGTTACTTATTTTCTGAGTAACAAAATATGTGGGATAGAGTAAGTGTTTGTATGTACCACCGCGTTCGTTCCCGGTCGACCACTTTTCGCCCTTATGCCATTGTAATAAGGTTGAAAACTGGTCGACCGGGAACTTTCGCGGTGGTACTTTGAACGTACACTTATCTGCTACCTTGGGCCGACGACGACCAATATATAGGTATCAGGTACTAAAGTCTGAGTGCTGATTTTTATGTATGTTTTACAGAATATCGTTATTTAAAGCTTGCAATAAAATAATGTCATCTTACCTATGGTCTTGAGTCTTAATAAGATACTGAGGGAACTATTCCAATAAAGGTTTCTACGTACCGGCGCGACGTGTCGCGCGACGCGACAAGTCGCGCCGGTATGTAGAAGCCTTAATATTTGTACAGATAGTCCAACTCATCTGAGCGCGCGACGCTATGTGTGGGGTAAACCTTGTATAAAGCGATAAAGACACGTGTTGCTCGTCCGCGTCACTGCCACTCAAGTTAAAGCAGTCCACAGACGAAATTATTTTTAATACAAATAGCGTAGAGTCATCTCAAGTATGTTTTTTCTTTGAATTTGTATGTATATATATAATGTAGGGATATATTATAGTAAATATACGTGTATTATAACTATGTATTTTTTTTCTCTCAATCAGAGCACCAGCCATCTTATCTCTTCACCACCCTTGGTTGACTGGAGGAGAATGTCTAAGGCATTAAGTCCGCCTTTGTACATTATTGTGTGTGAGAAGTTTAATTGAATAATAATTGAACTATCTGTAAGCATTATCAGCCTATAATGTTCAAACTGCTGGCTGCTGCCGCTGCCTCCTCTCTTCGAGAGGGAGTGGGCTATAATTTACCACGCGGGCCCAGTGCGGGTTGGTAGATGGCACATGTCTTCGAGTTATTGGTTCTAGGATATGCCGGTTTCCTCACGATGGTTTCCTTCACCGTTTTTTGAGAGCTGTGGTGATGAAATTAATTACACAAAGTAATACGAGGTGCCTGGGTTCAAACCCACGACCTACAACTCATAAGTCGGGACCGTTAATACAAAAACAAGACAAATTTCATTTTTGTGTTTTTTTTTATATAAGCAGCCAGACCTATCTTAGGGGCTAAACATACCCCAGACACAATTAAAAGGTCACTGCGAGTACGAGCGCCAGCGTGATATAACACTGCTTCATTAAACTTAAGTTATTATTGGTCTGTATGTATAATAATTAAAACACCTAATTATCCATTATAAAGTTATCGAATACAATAACAAAAACTAAGTTTGAACATATTTTTTGACTTATGGGCGAAAACTTTTAGAAATTTGAAATGTTTTTTTTTTTGTTTATGTGTAGTTAGTCTTCATTGTATCGGTCCATCTATCCATCATAAAAAAACTAAGTTGGAATCTCATTTCCTACGAAATGTATGGGAAAAGTTTTTGCGATTTATGACTTTTCTAGTACTCAAACCTAAATGGTCCAATAAAGGGTTTTGATCCCTATTAAGAAAGAGGATCGATTGGCATAAAAAGAGTTTTTGTGAAAATTGCCAATTTTCCTGCTGACTGTAATTTTTTTCAAAATCTTGAATGCAGATCAAAATTTCTAATCTCAAAAGTTAAGGTCAGTCTCTAAAGACCGTTTTTCTGTAGCTACAACGGTTACGGTAACTGCTCTTACTGCCCCATCTCAAAACTCAAACAATCATCGTTAATAAGGAAAAAAAAAATCTGTAACGCTTTTTCGTTACGTGACGATTTCTACCAGTCAACTGCTACCGCAAGCCGCGTTAAAGAACTTCATTCCAAAACAAATAAATAAATTAAGATTTTGAAGTGAAAGTAAAACAACACCTAATTATTTTTCAAGCGATTCACTGACAAAGCCCGTTAACTGGTGTCAATAATCGTATAGCTTGAACATTAAACGATTTGAGGAAAAAAAGAAAAATAAAATCCTGGTCGGATCGGTATCTCTAGTCTCAAGTTTTCCGATGACCTCAGATATCTATCAATGTATATTGTATAATGTGTCATGAAGGAACTTGAAACGTTCTTGTGGTAGCAGAAAAAAAAATGTTATTCTTGGACATATTTCTCAGAACTTGGTTGCCAAAAGGCGTTTAGAAAAAAAATCTCGATACAAATTAACGGTAAACTAACCCTTTACTTTGAGTTTCAATCCAAAATATCTGTATTAAATAGCAACGTACGGTTGTTATTTAATTAATAACAAGAACATCTTATTTGTATGCAGAACTTGGTTGTTTTTTTATTTTCGATTAATCAACTCATTTTTGAGTAAATAAATAATTGCTTCATATTTTGCAATAAATTACAAACGTTGTGTCATCGCGCTTCTCTTTCTTTTGTATGCATTCTGACAGTGTCAGCGGTTTATCTGTTGTCAGCGTCTTAATTGGTATCGATAATCGTACTGCTTGAACATTAAACGATTTTTCATAAAACCATACACATAACTTATAACAACATATAACATAATGTGTCGTAAAGGAACTTGAAACGTTCGATGGATTGAACAGAATACTGTAGAGCTGAAACAAGATATGAGTAATGAATTATGGTAACAGTTGCTCTTGCATTTGCTCGCGACTTCAACCGCGTGGAATTAGAATTTTTCCCATACAAACTTGAACACTCTACCCGCTTCTTGGCTTGTCTAGTCAACTCTAATTTTGACAATTCCGTTGCACGGCTCATACCAGGAAGGGACATGCTATTATTATAAACCTATGCAAAAATTTACGTCGATCCGTTGCTGCGTGAAAGAATAACAAACCCACAAGCAAATTATTAATATTACTAGTATTTAAAAAATCACTGTCACGCGAAAAAATATGGGTGCAGCTATTAAACAGCTTTGTTGAGCATAAACATCTATTTTATTAGGGTCCCGACCTTAAAAGGAAAAACGGAACCTGTTAGGCCATCATAGCGCACATACAGATAGGGTCCGCGTATCACAGTTTCGTTGATAAGTCAGTTTTAGCAGCGTGGAAATGAGGGGAATATATATGTCAGTTACGTAAGTGAGTATGATTTTGCGATGGCTCAACAGGGCTAATTAAGAAATATTATAGTAGGGCAACGTGGTCAAAGGAACGATGGTGATCAATTTTGATGGAAAACAAACCAGCAATTTTTTGTTTATTGAAAAAGCTTTCTGAGCCAGGCATCGCACCCGATTTTCGGATTCCCTTTGAGTGCAGCGACTGACTGTCATTTGGATGATTATTGAACAAGTCCTAACATATTATGATCTTTTTGTCCCGGTAGGACATTCGCGTGTGATCATTTCGGACCTCCAAACGAGTGAAACTAAAAATACTTCTTATTATACATTCATTCACAGAATCATTGTAACTTAACGTCGTTAACAGGTAGCTGTCAAATATTTCGCCGTTTTGATAAATTAATCAATTTAACTAAATCAAATTACAAAAAACTGTTCTATGTTGTACCTGAATTTTAAGATGAAATACATATTTATTGGAGAGATTTTATCCCTATCGATATGCAATAATACAAATGTAATTTTTCCGCATTTGAGTTGGTTCAGGCAAGCGACTTGTGTTTCGATGCAATATTACTTATAAAAAAAAAATGTTTTCTTTAACTATATTTAGGGTAGGTACTTCCCCACCGGGACCCGCTTGAGCTTTCCACCCAGTCCGTCTTATTACAAAACAAGATTTATATTTTGTCATGGCTTAAACCATGGAGCTAGTTTTTGTAATGAGAACGTAACTCTGAAACAAGGTTTATATGTGTAATTTATTAATGTAATGTAATGTAACTTAGTACCGAACTAAGTATTCAGTTTTGTATAAAGAACGGTATTTCAATCAGAGTTACGTTCTCATTACAAAAACTAGCTCCATGGTTTAAGCCATGTCAAAATATAAATCTTGTTTTGTAATAAGACGGTATATGTTTACAGAATGGACATACCTACTGTTTTCTGAAATCATAACATACTTTTGAATGATTTGTAACAGGCAACGAGCGAAGAGGAATCTGGCAGAAACTGGATGCAGAAGCAGTTCTCTAGGGTGACGCGAAATCTCCGCTACCGAATCAGCGGAGAGGGCCATTCTAAAACGCCTGACTGGTTCTTGGACAAATTTGCGGCGCAGACCTTCACTGATCCTGAGGAGCCCCTGTACCAAGCCAAACGATCCAAACTATTTTGTGGGCTTAAACTTGCATTTGACCCTACACTCCCTGGGCATTATCACGTGAGTAAATTGTTTAATCTATATTATTTACTTTATACTCCTGGCGGCAGTCACTATATCAATAAATAGCTTCGTTCTCCCGATCTACTGCGTCGCATTGCATCGCCCGCCTGCGCCATTACTTCGACTTTTTATCTTTTTGCACGGCTCCTAAGGGACGTAGCGTGAAGTTAATAGACTGTAACCATCCTCTTTTTTATCTTTTCTCTTCCTCCGGCTACCAAATTCTTTTTTTTTTTAATTCTTCTGGTAGTTCCATCATTACTCATACAAACTTAAAAAAAAAAAATTCAACCTCTTTATACTATAAGTATAGACAATAATAATAGTAGTATAGTATAGTAGTAGGTCTCATTAGACAAAACTTATCAACTGTAATATTCACGCTCTAGAAGACGCATTTTCTTTAAGCATTGAAAAAGGCACTTTCTTTCATGTTATGATACGGTGCCTATAATTACGATCTATAAAATTTTATTACAATGGAATTAAATGGAACAGAAAAGTAAATAACACACAAGTAATATAAACGATGTACCCGAAATGACCCTCCACAGCGTGTCAGCCTTGTATATCTAATTAATTTGACAGTTCATTGAAGTAAGCCAAAAAATACGTGGATAAATATACGTTCAAAACAAATCAAAATCAAAAATATTTTTATTTCACATAAGCCTACATGGGCAGTTATGCACGGTTCCAATTGGTCGTTTCCTATGGAGAAGAGCCGGCAAGAAACACCACGGTTACTCTTTAAAAAAAAATATTGGCTTTTACAATATTTTCAAAGTATGAGAGGACAGCGTAGGCCCGTCAAAAGTACCAGGTACTTAACAAAATAGAAAATGGTCTACAGATCTACAGTATATTAAGCCTACAACGTCCTCACATTAACAAAAAAACTATATAAAATATGATTAAAATAATATAAGTTAAATCAAAAAACATCGATTATGTCAAGGAAGTATGTAAAAAATAAGTAACATAAACATCGCAGCTTGGGAGCAGTTAATATACATTTACATATTTTTGCCGTTAATGAGGTACCAGGGAAGCCACATGTGCAAAAGGAATTAATGCCAAACTGCCTTGTCTTCAACGTAGTCTTTAATCTTATAATATGCTTTTTTGATAAGGACACGTTTGATGTGGGTTTTGAATTTTCCATCGCTAAGTTCTGTAACAGACTTTGGCAACTTGTTATAAAAGCGGATACTGTTAATAAGAAATGACTTGCTTGTTTTAGTTAATCTAAATTTGGGTATCACAATTTCATGTTTACTACGTTTCATTCTTCGATTATTCAGTGGCGGCCAAGATTAACCCAAAACTGTTTATTTAATGCACACCCACAACATAAACTTAATTAATATTTTTTTAATGCAATTTTACAGTGGCTGGCTGTGGTGTCGTTAGCTATTCTGTACAATATGGTCTTCGTGATTGGTCGAGCTGTCTTCTGGGAGCTGGATAAACTGACGGCGCTATGGTTTGTGCTGGATTATCTGTGCGATGCTATTTACCTTATCGACACCGTTGTGCACGTCCACGAAGGTACGTTATTTTAGCATATTATTATTATTATTTTACAATATTTAAATTTAACTATTCATAATTTGTGTTAAAATATATTAGGTTATTCGAGAGGAGAGAAGAAGGAAGAGATCATCAAAGAAAGTACTTCGGTATTTAATTATCAGTTTGGATATACATACTTAAAATAATCGTGGGTTAGGTACTGTTTTACTTACTTTCCTGAATGTTGAAATGGAATGCAAGCATAAATAAAAAGTCACCAGGCATTTTAACTTCTCTTCCCAGTTTCTGAATTAAGAATTTGTCCAATCTTTTGGAATTGAAAGCTTTAGCCCGTGGGTCCCAGTGCTCATGGTCTGTTTAATGAAATCTCTAAATGGTTGGTTGACATTTCATTTCATTATTATTTTATTTTATTCATTATACATTTAATCAGTTATTTTCCTAAACTGCTGTCATTGTAGGAAAATAATGTTGTTGATGATTTATCTTCCTGTCACTTATTTACATAGCAAGTAGGGTTATAACAAAGGACATCGTCGTAAATCGCCCTAGGACCAACGAACATCTGACGTACATAATAATTATATATATATTTTATTATACTAATTGCGAATATCTGTATGAAACGGATATTCTACGTTTCATAATGAATAATTAAAAGAGCTGTAACGAACGAATAACGACATCACATCAAAAATTGCCGCCATCTTTGACAACTTTTTTTTGTTATAATATTTTAGTGGCCTGGGTGCTGGGACCTTTTAGCCCAGTCTTTATTTAGTTACAAAACTTGTTCAAATATTGATGAAATGAATTATATTCAATACACGATGATGATATCCCTGCCCGCTCCCCTTGAGTTTCCTCTTGACACCTCACGCGGACTTCTTGAGAGAACTTGAAGCGATGTTGCACTGTTTTGTTTCATTTGCCTACACTAATGCACGTTCACAAACACTTAAAGGCTTCTACATACCAGCGCGACTTGTCGCGCGACGCGACACGGAACAAAGGCCCCGCGTGTCGCGGGATGAGCGGTGCCTTTGTGTCGTGTCGCGTCGCGCGACATGTCGCCCCGGTATGTAGAAGCCTTGATGGTTAATAATCCACCATTATTACACATTAATATTCAGCTAAACACAAATTTTGGAAAATTAAACAAACTGCTTCACTTTCCCGCCAGACTCCTCGACGATTAGATTTGACATGACAATTTATTAGTGATGCCCAATCTTTAATTTCTCACAAATCGAGAGCGAAATTACTTGCATTGGCCACCTGCCGATCTATTCTATAAAAATCTCACCGTGAAAAGGATTCCGCGTATCACTGGTCAGTTTCCCTTACTCGCCAGTTTATTCAATTTGCCAGTTTCGTTGATTAGTCAGAATCGCTGATTGGTCAGTTTTGCGGATTAGACAGTTGCGTTAATTCAACAATTTCCAGTGTTCGCCAGATTCGTTGATTCGTCAGTTTAGTACACTCAACGAAAAATATATGTTTACGTTTAAGTAAACAAAACTGGATCATATAAGGAATACCTACCTAACCCAATTAAAATCAAACGTAAAGTAGTATTTTTAAAATCACAATTTTTTTAAATTTACTATATATATTCAAATTCTAACATCATATAACTGAAATCTAATAGGTAGACTTTAATACATAATTTGTTTTTCATTTAGCTTCGTTGGTGTGGTGGTCGCAAGCGTTACTGCTGTGCATGAGAGTGGTTTAGATTCTGAAGTCGAAAAAAGTTTTATTGGGTTTTTCCCGTAGACATTTTTCAGTAGCGGCTCGGAGTCTAGTTTCGGTTCCGGTTAAAGGCAATAGGTTCGCCTCCTATTACATGGCACGTAAATACATCTGGTGAAATATGGGTGTACTCTAACTGCACCTCTGCCTAACCCTTTGAGGAAACAGGCGTGGTGTTATGTTACGTAATATGTACATAATTAAATTAGCAGGCGTGTGTGTATAATTAAATTAGCAGGCGTGTGTTCTACCGACTTTACTTTGACTGACGAATTAAATAAAACTAACGAATCAACGAAACTGGCGAACACTGAAAACTGTAGAGTTGACGCAACTGTCTAATCCGCAAAACTGACCAATCAGCGAAACTGACTAATCAACGAAACTGGCCAATTAAATAAACTGACGAGTGAGGGAAACTGACCAGTGATACGCGGACTTGTGAAAACTAAGGTGAAGTGAGTTTTCACGGTGAGATTTTTACAGAATAGACCGACTGCTCACGGATGTCATACGCATCCGTACGTACTTTCTTTTTAAAACTTTTTCGCTCTAGGGCATGTTGCTTCTGTAGTGACTTGTGCGACGCTTTTTATTGGTACCATATACCTTAGGTGCGAAAAGAATTCAACAACAAAACCGATGTTCATGTCCTAATCCAT
Source organism: Tiliacea aurago (assembly GCA_948098905.1). Classification (NCBI taxonomy): domain Eukaryota; kingdom Metazoa; phylum Arthropoda; class Insecta; order Lepidoptera; family Noctuidae; genus Tiliacea; species Tiliacea aurago. Next base: position 23,907,580 of record OX402576.1, read on the forward strand.
CCTAAATAATTAATTATCTTTTTCTGTACAATTACTACACATATGTGAGATGCATTTCAAATACTTACTAACACGCTGGGTACTGAACGGTATCGTTACGGTGGGTACTGAACGGTAATTTTGTTAAAATACAGGGTGACAGGGAAATTCGACCTATTTCTTGAAAGGGGTTGGTCATTAGCAACAAATTAAGTCCAGTTGACTAGGGGTCAAAACTGGATGGTTACCGAGCTTGACGGTTCTTCGATTTTTAAAAAAAAAAAAAAAAAATAAAAAAGCTACTGAACCCTAAACATTTAATGGATAGTTTTCTGATAGCTAAAAAAGGAGTGAACATTAGACAAATATATGCTTGCCCAAAACTTACATAACATCAGAAATAAAAGGTCTTTAGTATCAATAATTTTAAATGATTGTATTTTTCCCGAAAATTTAAGTAGATTATTGGAAAAAAATTGTATGACAGTTGGCGTATAAATTTGTAAAATGACTAACTGGTTTCATAAGCTTTCCAAAAAGGTTCAAAGGTCCCACTTCCCCACCAACTCCAACTCCAACTTCCAACTCCAACTCCAACAACGTCCAACTTTCCCAGCGGTTTTTTAAAAATCAGCAAAAGCGCGCTGTTGTTCAAAGTTTTGATTTTGATTTGTAAATTGAATTCACCTCGCAAAGTAAACAGTGTAGAGTAGTTAATAAAAAATAAATGTAATTTGATCAAAATTACTTAAAAAAAAATAAAAAAACAGTAAAAATAAAATAAAAATCCTGCTCAAATTGCCTGCCATTGTTGCGTATGCAAGCACGCAGCTTACGACGTACTTCACTCACTGTCACTCGTGTTGAAAGTGAGGTTTTTATGTGTTCGGCAGCTGCCAAACTACTCTCCCTCAACTCTTCAATGGATGTTGTTGGTGTAGGGTACACTAAGTCTTCCATGTGACCCCAAAGATAAAAGTCGTATGGCATTAAATCTACACTTTAAAAATACTTTTAATTTAAAAGAGTAACCGTGGAGTTTCTTGTCGGCTCTTCTCCATAGGAAACGACCAATTGGAACCGTGCACCTAGCTTCTGACGTTTCATAAGTGCCCATGTAGGTTTATGTGAAATAAAAATATTTTTGATTTGATTTGACTTCTCGCCGGACATGGCATCGGGCCACCTCAACCGATCCATCTCGGCTTAAAGTATCAATTAAATGTTTAGGGTGGAGTACTAGTTTTTTCATAATTAATCGTTATTGGTAACTAGTCACGAAATTTTCAAATAATCGTCGATCACTCCTTTTTCAGGTTTCAGAAAAGTATAAATTAAATGTTTAGAAATGTAACCTCAACATTTATGTTTTATTTTTAAATAAATGCATTCTGCATGTTTATTAGAACACACAAAGTAATTTTCCTTCGCCGTTGGTTCTGGGGTGAAAGATGTATGAATGCAGAACAATCTCCTCGGTGTGAGGAGTAGGTACCACAACAAAAATGAGAAAAATTAAAATCACTGACTTTCAAAAAAACTTAGTAGAAACTTATTGTCATCTGTCATCGAAGAAACGTTTCAAATCACTGACAGTAAGTCAAATAGGAGATGTTGACGTTGTCTTCAAAACACAAAACCAAACACACCAACTTTAAATAAAGTAATTTTTCACTTTGTAATGTTTTTTTGAAAGTCGATTTGTTTTCATTTTTCACACTTAGTGGTGGTAGGTACCTACTACCCCCCCACACAAATTGGTATGCCCCTATTTACTATATATTATAACAGTGACAGTAAGATAAAAAACCATCATCAAACAAATCGGATTAAATCCGTATTAAGGAAACTAAATCAAAAAGTTGTTACAATTTATATGGGAATGCCGCAAGGCTCTCCACCAGTAAATCAGCTTAGTCATCACGAAAAAATCAGTGTAAATACCATAAATAATAAAAAAACAACTCGCCGAATGCATACCTCTTCATTTATTCACTGCCACGTCACTGACGTAACGCATGAAATGAAAAGAACAAAATAAAAAGGTACTCGTTCTTCTTTAGCAGTACACGAAGTTAGTGAAATATCATTCATCATAAATCGTATGACGTTATCAAGGACGTAAGTAAAAGAGTACCTAAATCAGACACATAACATTTAAACTGATTAACAATTAAATACCGTGGGGTACACAGTTATCATAGTAGTTAAGTTATATTAGCAATAAACCACCTTAATGTGCGCAGAAATAAAACTTATTTGAAATACATAAATTAAAAGTGCCTGAACTTTTTCTGAGTGCCTCGAGGTCAAGTAACGAATGGGTTGCTAAATGAAGCGGCCAGGCCCATTTTTAAAAGAAGATTTTTTTTGAGACTTGTTACGGAATTTATTTGTAAAGGAAATTGAAGTGGTTACAAGCAGTACTGCTAAGCATAGACCCTTGGTTCGATCCCCAGGTCGGGACAATTGTTATGCCCGTTTTAACTAACACTACGCGCCACCAAAATGTAATGGCTACTAAAAGCGCACTGTTGAATTTCTAAATCTCGCAGCTAAGATGAGCGTTGAAATTCCAACAGGTGTCTCGTAGTCCTGCCAGGGTTGCGAGTTTGTCCGAAAGGGATATCGTGGCCCTGGCACTCAGGCAACTGAAGGATAACGGGTGGGTTTTAGTCAATAAAAGTCTGACACAAATAACTTCTCCCGCTCTGGGCGGAGCGGGAGAAGATATTTGATAATTCCCTACCCAAAAAAAAAAGGTTTCTCGTAGTGTTAGCGAAAACGAGCTTAACGGATATTGTATTAGTAATCTCCCAGCAGCAGCATGGAGTCTGGATTTGGGCCTCGGAAATGCAGGCGTAGGTGTGATGTTATGTTTATATGAATATGGCTCAAAGTCCAATTAATAATTTATTACTCTTTGCTAAGCGATCACAAAGCGAAAACCGCATCAAGCGAATGTTGAAACAAAATGACGAAAAAACAAACTATTGCTTTTCACACAATTCCACAAACAAATAATTCAAGAGCGCTATAGTTTCTATATGGAATAATGAGATTCATTCCCTCTTGAACTGGTTTGTAAAAACTAGCAACGGCTTTGCAAATGAAACTGCCCATCTACACATAATATTACTGATGCCACTTTATTATAATTATGTCTGTTTTAACCATCGCTTTGATTTTATAGGTGTGTATGTCTACCTACACGAAGAACTTTTTTTATTCCGTGCAGCAGTGTTTCAATTTATTCTGTTCGTTCACTTCAAACAATATATTAGATATTAAGGCCGGGGGAAGCAGCGAGCTGGAGTAAAGTCTTAATTCCCATTACACAGACTTTGTACTTAATTCGCATTACACAGACACAGATTAATTCACTGACATCAACACCATTGCGTTTCTCAAACACGTAAACGCATTGAGATTAATTTTATAGAAGGACAAACCTCATCATCAAACTTCAGTTATGACGGCGCAGCTTTGAAACTAATTATTTTGAATAAAAACATAGGTATCGATCTATCTCTTTTACAATATATTCCATTTAAAAAGATTAGAAATTTAAATAACCCTTTTACAGTCCGTTCAACCGATTTTGACTTCTGTTGTAGTCTTCTTCTTTCTTCAAATGGGGTTATAGTTCACTAGCATGACGATGGAGGATAATTAGATGGAGCTATCTCCTTCTAAGTAACCTCCATTGGTTCCATGCTATTACTTGCATTGGCAAGTTCGATGTTGACCATAGGTCTTTTTTTTTTCAGGTAGCATTTTAGTTATTCTATGAATTTTTGATAATATTCAATTTTATAATTCAATCAACGCGATGACGTGTAGGTACATACAGGGAAAAAGATACTTTAGATACTCTAGATTTATTTGGTTAATGGAATAAAGATGTAAATAAGAAAGTTGGAATCTCATTCAGATACGAAGATACGTTACTTGAAACTAAATTACTAAGATTTTGTAACTTGATAATTCAAGGGTTGTGTTTACTTGATAATTTAAATCAAATATCTCAACAAGAATAGGAACTTATTCTTTAGATAAATGTCGCTATCGCATTTTGCACCATTTTTTTTGGTTTCCGTACCTCAAAAGGAAAAACGGAACCCATAAGGATCACTCGTGTGTCTGTGTCTGTCTGTCCGTCTGTCACAGCCAATTTGCTCTGAACCTACGGGACCGATAATGTTGAAATTTGGTACACTTATGAATTTCTATGACCCAAACACGGAAGTGTAACGTAAATAAATGCATTTTGAATATGATTGTCACTTTTGGGAGGCAAATTAAAAAAAAAAAAAAAAAGTTTTGCGAACCGTACCGTGTGTCTTATCGAATGAAAGGTTGACGTGTGACATCAATCATTTTAACGGATTTAGTTTTTTTTTTAATTTTGAAAAGAAAATAGATGAAAATTTACGAGGTCCGACACGCACTTTGCCGATTTTTTTCTTGTTTCCGAAAGTAATTTGAGCAAACAGTTGTGTTTTTCGTAACCAGTCCGATTCCTTTCTTAATAATCGAATGATTTTTGTTCAAATCCAAGGATATAAAAATCAAAAACTTATTTTGAAATAAAATGAGGTTGAGGTTGCTACATTACCCCCTCAAGAACCCATCAAGGTCAATAGTTGAACAAACCTAACACCATCAACGTCCTGACTGCGTGCTTCCGACGACATTGTCACCCGATCAAGGCAAGTTCCGGTTGGCCGCAAGAGTGTGTAACCTAACAATTCAAAAATGAGTGGAATTGTTAAGTAAGTGAGAGATCGGGGTGTCTGTGAGTTGTTGTATGTGGTGGTAGGGGATGAGTTGTATGTGTTGTGGTGTCTGGGTCACGCAGTATTTAGGCAGGTTTTAGTCTGTCGATCGATAATGTGACCTATACCTTTCACAATGAGCTTGAATACTTTACCTTCTCGCTGAATAACTTCATAATGACCTGTGCAAATAGGCAGGGGCTTAAAAGATCCAGACAGTGTCATAACGAAGGAAGACGTGTGAAGATGTGGCCAAATCTTCAAACTTATACCCCCTTATTCCAAAACAAGGTTTATCTTCAGACCCAGGTTTAAAACATGGAGCCATTATTGAATTTCGAACTTTATTCCAAATATGGTAAGGTTCTTAAACAAAAAACTGACAACTTAGTACCGAACTAAGTTTTCGGTTTTGTATAAAGAACGGTATTTCAATCACTGTTACGTTCTTATTACAAAAACTGGCTCCATGGTTTAAGCTATGTCAAAAAATAAATCTTGTTTTGTAATAAGGCGGATTGGGATTGCAGCGACCACAAACTTCGAAAACGCTCAATGTGATCGCTGAAGTCAAGATCTCTTGAATCTTCTGAGCTAAGGAATGCTTCTGGAAGTCATAGCCATTCCCTATAAATTAGTTCTGGTGCTGATTACTTTTTAGGTCCTCTTTGTAAGCGCTACGTACACCCAATAGCACAACAGGAAGAGACTCGATCCAGCTACTATCAGCGTGACAGGTTATGGCGGCTTTCAGCTACCGATAAAACCTCTCCAGTAGCCCATTAGAGGCTGGATGATAGGCCGTAGTTATCTGGTGCTGAATTCCAGCTATTTGCGCGAAATGGCTGAACAATGCCGGTTCAATTTGCCTCTTACGGTCTGTATCGACTGTCCCTACACCTAGTTCGAGGGAGCTTTTAACGAAACCAACTGTTACTGTACTGTACCTTTAAACGTTGAAACGCCAAGGAAGAACGTGCCCAATCGCGACAGTCTTTCCTAACACCAGGCCAAAATATCGCTCGGCAACTAGCTGAGCGGACGCGTTGGCACCTGAATGGCTCAAAGAGACTAGAGAATACTGAATTGAGTAAGACTGTTGAGTAGTGCTGCTGTTATTGCAGTACGACTGACTCTGCAATCCAGCTATTGACCTCTTGTTTCTGATAAAGGTATTTCTGGGGAGGGACAACAATGTGAGTAAGGCGGAGAGCCTTTAGTGTGATGTTAGTATGGGGAAACTCATATCTCGTAAGGTATCTATAGCTATGGAGTTGTCACTGACAAGAAGCAGGGTGCATCCGTCTTTGGATCAAGTACGCTCACCCTTGCCCGTATTTCACAAGCTTTCCCTATTGCCACTGCATCAATCATAATCAGGCTTCAAGTTCAAGGAAAACTGAAGACCAAGGCATGTGTGAGTGTGCTGCCTATTTGGATGCAGCATACTGTCTTCCCGAGCTTAATTCTTAAGAGGTACTTACTGAGGAACTCCGAGAAATTGCTGCAGTATTGAACATAGAGACTCCTTTACTTCTGGCATCACCACAGGATAAGAGGAAACTAGATTTGTTTAAGCTTTTGAAATAAAATAAAATTGAGGATAATACACACTTTCCGCGTCTCTATGCATCTTTGCCGCCTCCCTACAAAAATAAATTCATCCATATTTTAGCATCATTGGTAATTATTACACACATCAAAAGTGTCTAGGGATCAAGGTATTTTTGAAATATATTTTATTCTCCTATTAAAATTAAATATAAATATCTATTTAGATTGATTAAATATTTTTTTTTCTTATGTGTAGATCGACGAAGTACTCTCTGCTTTTGTATTAATAAAGAATTTACGAGATTTTTGCTTATGCTTGATTTTTCACCTTAGTTAATCCTGACAGTGGTTTATTGCGTAATAGTCTGTATTTTCGCCGTAAACGCGTATTTACAATCGCAGCGATTCGGCGGCATACTCAATATGAGTTCATCCAAATCAAGTTCCAGAATGGGCGCCCACGTCCGTTGTAACAGGAGTGGTGTGTGTACGGTATCCATATTTGGTTGAGCTCTTCTTTGAAGCATACCCCATGTGTGTGCTCAATTGGGATTCAAGTCTTTGGCCTCAATCCGTTGCAGAATAATATTATAGGAATACGACTTGACATAAGATGCTCACCTTTTGACCGAAATTCAAAAATTATTCCCTTTTCAATATAATAATTATGAAACTGAATTAATTCTCTTCTTCTTCTCTGAAATTGTTGACCACTCGATGCACTACGCTCTTCCAAGTGATTCCAAGAATTAATTATACATACCAAATGGCGAATGGGTAAGTTGGTCGAGATCACTCTATAACTTGTAAAGTCCACTTATTAGCAGTAATAGTTTTCCTTTTAATTTCGTTATAATTATATACTACTGCCATGCATTTTTCCACATATCCAAAAACAACCATTTAGCTAACAGTTTTTAATTTACCACTTTGTTGGCGTGATAAATAATATATTATATGTGGGTACACCCATACCAAATTAAAGGTTTCTAGTACTAAGAGTCTCAGAGCTAAGCTGGGGACAGACAGACGGACGTGGCGAAACTATAAGGGTTCCTTCTTTGTTGACTAGGGAACCCGAAAAATGGTAATGGTAAATTAAAGGTTTCTATTACTAGTCTCAGAGCTAAGCTGGGGACAGACAGACGGACATGGCGAAACTATAAGGGTTCCTTCCTTGTTGACTACGGAACTCTAAAAATGGTAATGGTAATATTTATTGTTTGAACTGCTGTAACTTCTTTAGTTGGTTAATTAGCTCATGCTGCGATAGAATAAAATGTGAGGATTGATCATCTTCATTTTAATGAAGGATGGAAAGAGCTACAGTACTGGGCCCATTCTGCTTCATCTTCTTTTAGTGTGTGTTGTGTGGCCGTTTTGCGTAAATGTAGTGACGCTTATTTTCCCCCAACTTGTTTTTTTTATTTTTTAAGATCAGAATCCCACAATGTCTGAAGTCCCGCCTCTATAACCAGTGTGTTCTGCCCACCATGACTTACGGTGCTGAGACGTGGACGCTCACGTAGGAGGCTGTGTGCAGGCTGAGAGTTGACCGAATTTCAAATAGTGGAGTTCCAAAGAAGTACAAAGGTCTTCGGTATTGGCAAACGAATAATGGAACTCAAAGGGAAAGGCATAATATGCACAGCAGTGGGTGAAGTCTAGCTGTCGATGATGATGGATGCTTGTGTTTTTATTTAATGTTTTTTTGCGGTTTTTTTTAATAGTGCAAATACATTTTATTTTCTTTTATTGTGCTATGGATATCTACAATATTTAATAGTCTCATGCAATGAGTTCCGTGATGCAACTACTGGGAAAGAAGGAACAATGAATACGGAGGGCGCACCGATGAAGTGATGTTAATCAGTCATTTACAAAATCAATAATGTCTTCCGAGCTTTTCATGTTTTTGTCACAAAAAGAGGGCTGGACGTAAAATTCTCGTCAGTTAGACTGTTGACATCAGCAGTGGAAATTGTTCACTAAACCTAAAACCTTGAGATTTCATAGCAAATTGGTCGAATGTAGAAACCAGTGAACATTTAATTGCGTAGTGAAAGCCCTATCCATATATATATGTGTGTGTGTGTGTGTGTGTGCGGAGTCGCCCGGATCGGCGGCGCCCCGTGTTTATGCAGTGGTGCGTTTTGGCCGGTCACGAGATTTTCAGTGATTATCGCCCCGCCTGAACACTGTCATGTCGATATTATTGTAATAATGAATAAAATACCACATTTGTTAAAACATGTGATAAATATACTTAGTATTTTATCCATGCATTGGTATCGTGATTTTCATCTTTTCTCAAACAGGGTAATAGGTATATTAGTGTTCGCGAACTTAATTAGTTCAGATGGATAAACTAATAGGCTTACCGACTTCTATGCAAGATTTAATCATCAGTATCTTATCAAAAATGTCGTAGAACAAATTCACTATTTTAGATTAGGTGATAGGTAATTACTATTGGTACCAAAGGCTTACCAAACTGGTTATACATTTAAGACAATTGTTCAAGCAATGTATAGGTAGGTACATGTCTTTATTATTTCATCTACATACATGACATGATTTAGTAGTTGCACATCGTAAGAACTATTAAAATCGACACAGTTTACGACAATGTAAGTTACGAGCATTACTTTGGAGTGAGCCCGCAAATCAACAATTTGACACCCACACGTAGAGCCGCGCCTTGCGTCATCAAATTTAGCTAACGTGTGAACAAACATTCGACCCTGCCTAGTTGCTTTTTCCGCACAAATATTGCACTGCGCTTGTGCGAATTCACGAATATTGTGATTGATTGGTTATTTCTTTACTGTTGACGGAAATCGGCCGAAAAACTTTAAAAAGATCTTCAGTCACCATGATCATTTCACTTGTTGGAAGTTATAGATGACATGACGGTACCTACGTCAACTCAACTAGATAATCAAATTATTAGGAAAAGGTTTTTTCACACCACCAAGCGCAATAATGTCAAATTATGTCATGTAAACCTCATTGGAGCTTGCACTGTGGTTTAACCGGACAATAATATTATACTGAATTAAATGAAAAAGTGTATGAAATCTTTTACCAAATAAACTTATTCGAAAATCTAATTGCTTTTATTATCGCGCATGTGTGAAAAGTATGTTCCTCGGGAATAAAGGAGTCACGTTATTTTTATTGTGTAAATATTCTTTCATTTACATCATTACTATAAATCCTTTTATTTCTGATAAAGCTTTGATTTGTATGGCACACAGAACCTTAAACATACAGTCCAATTCCATCGACTTAATTTTTGGATCGTATACGGTAATATTTCATAGTATTGTTTTCAATTAAGTACGTAGTTTTTACTTCATTCGAAACACTTTTCTCACATAGTGAAAACGCGTAGCAAAACTCAAGCCATGTTGGTATCGCTCTTGAAACTTCACCACCTTCATCATCCTCATTACTCTAAAAATTTGTAGCATCTTCCGAAGTCCAATCCGGTGACGATGACGTCGCGAGCAGTCTGCGCTCTGCAACGATCTCGAGCACTTCTTTAACGCTGATATCGCGCAGGGCCAGTGTGGAAGCCGGCTACAAACGCCGTCAATGCGACATTATGAAGGCGGTCACTAAAATGCACCTGTAGTGACGGCTAGCTAAAGACATAAATCTAGAGGAATTAAACACGTGTTTATTGTTCACAGGATATCTTGAACAAGGTCTCATGGTTAAGGATCCAAAAATGCTCAGGAAACAATATTTAAAATCCGTGTCATGGAGATATGATCTGATATCATTATTACCCACCGATATAGCATACTTCTGGTGGATACCTGGAACCTGTGATGATGTTAGTATTAGAAGATTTTACTAAAAATAAGCAATCTATTTTAGTTTCGGACTAGAAAATTTAGTAAACCGGAAGACAAGGATTGTTTTAATCGATAAGTTGCGAACAAGAATATGCAAAGGAGAATGCCAGTCAAAGTATGGAGCTAACGCCATCTTTTCTGGGAGTATCCTGTCTTAATGTAATTATATAAGGTAAAATGTAAACCCAGACAAAACAAAACCGGCTAAGACCAATTTTAGGCTAGTTGACAGTAAGAAAAACCACATATGTTTTTTTTTTAATATTTGCGTAATGCCATGGTCGCGTAACATGGCACGCGAACCAGAACGACAAGACACGTCAAAACTTCCAGACGACGCGACGGTTTCAAATTGTAAATAGAAACAAACATCAGACAAAGTCTCTCTTGCATTACCAATAGAAGTACGATTGGAATGTTGTTGAAAGGAACATCACTGAATGACTATTAAAAATTATAAAAAGGAAAAACGACTACCTACGAGTGTCAAAGCAAACAAACACAAATCATTATTTGTTTGTTTTGTTTTTTTTATATATTTTTAAACGTTGTTAACTAACTAAGACTACCGAATATTATAATATTCCAACAGAAGTAATAAGTTCAGCGAACAGCACACCTCGCGAACACAAACTTTTTTGCAACAATTAATATACCACTGAGTGATACTACTGGTAGAAATCTAAAAGTGAGCAATTTACTGCATTTTGAGGAGCTATTCTGCTCATCACGCCAAAGATCCTCACCACATTTCAATGAATCCAACTTAAAGTTCTACCTTTCAAATAAAAAAAAACCATTGAAATCGAATCTCAAAAGGCGGTATCCAGTAGCCCCCTTTTTGAAGGAAGTACCCAATCAAAAATCCCCGACGACAAAATAAAATATAAAGTCGAATAACCTCCAAGATTCGTCCAGATCTGTTATAAAATACGACCTGTAGAGGAGTACTAACAACAGTGACAGACAAAAGCATTTTTTGCCAGAGTTGAAGCAGAGACGCTTCGCTCGGTCAATAAAGTGTGTGTGCGAGCAACACTGTAATAAAAATGCAGATTTAACAGAATAAAATAAATGAAGTCACTCTAGGCTCCATGACAGTATGCCCCGATTTGGCAATCCAAATAATTGAGTTATAAAAATTTGTTTTAATTTAATAAATTAATATTTCGCTGAAATATTCATGTTTTGAGGAAAATAAACCACAAGGTATTATTACTATTTGGTTACCAAGCTGTCAACTAGCCTATGATTGTCACTTTGTAATTTTTTGGGGATCTATAGCCCGATGTTTAATTAATCCAATTTGTTATGTTATACTTTGCAAATCAAGTAAATAAGGGGTGGGGGAACAGTCTTTATTGCAAATTTTGGTTGACCTATGTTATTAAGACCACTGGATCTCTGTGTGTAACCATGAAAAACTTTTAAAGATTCCAAGCGTTAGGGCTCGGAACGATCAAATTGTTTTAACTTCTATAGCAGTAGTTGTCATACACCCGGTTTCTGAATTATGAATTTGAAGTTGAGAACTTGTCAAACTCTACCTTCTCAATTACTTATGGTGAAAATCCGCGAATTTCAAAATAGTTTTGCCAAAGACTAAATTGAAGGAACTCTTAGTGCTAAAGAGAAGTTTGAAAAGTTCTCAACTTCTCAATTCAGAAACCGGGGTGACTCTCTTGTAAATGTTTGGGATATGCAAGTTTGAGACAAGATGCAGAAAAGGGGCCAGAATTCTGGTAATCTCTTTTGAAAATGAACCATTATGTTAAGGATGGCTCCTGTATATCTAGGGTCAAGACACTCGTCCTTAAAACACAGGTAAGTGTTAAAGTTCCCTCACCAATACAGGGTATCCAGTAATCCATGGCAAACGAAGAAGTGTGGAACTAATGAAATGAGGTGACTTACTCCCAAGTTAGAAGTGAACCATTTAAAAGAAAATGCACTTTGCATCACTATTTAAACCAATAGCAAATAGCGTAATATTCCACTGAAACATTCCTTAACTTTTTTATTACCTAAGTGTCAATATTGGTTGTTCCAGAAACGGTTGCCCTGCCCTGTTATTGTTCGACTCAATCGACTATTTCGCCTTCCTCGAATGTGGGAGTGGTTCGATCGCACTGAGACTGCGACTAGTTATCCAAACGCCTTCAGGATTTGCAAGGTTGTGAACGTGTTACATATTAAATCCTTCCAGTTTTAATAACCAAATTTTTATTAACATTCTTATTTGCTTCCAGGTCGTAATGGCAATTTTGGTGCTTATTCATTGGAACGCCTGCCTATATTTTGCCATAAGTTATGCAATTGGATTCGGCACAGACAATTGGGTATACAATATAACTGGATCCCGTAACGAAACATTGGCTCATCAATACATTTATAGTTTTTATTGGTCCACTCTGACTCTTACTACTATCGGAGAAACTCCACAGCCAGAGATTGATGCTGAATACTTATTTGTCGTCGCGGACTTCTTAGCTGGTGTTTTAATTTTTGCCACAATAGTCGGGAATATCGGATCAATGATCTCAAATATGAATGTCGCCAGGGTAGAATTTCAAAATAAAATGGATGGTGTAAAACAGTACATGGCGTTCAGAAAAGTTAGCGGGGAACTTGAAGCCAGAGTTATTCGTTGGTTTGCTTACACTTGGGCACAAAGTGGAGCACTTGATGAAGAAAATGTGTTATCTTCCCTGCCTGACAAACTTAAAGCAGAAATTGCTATTCGCGTTCATTTGGATACTTTGCGTAAAGTGAGAATTTTCCAAGATTGTGAACCTGGGTTATTAGAAGCATTGGTATTAAAACTGAAACTTCAAGTTTTCAGTCCAGGTGATTACATTTGCCGAAAAGGAGATGTTGGGAAAGAAATGTACATTGTGAAACGCGGAAGACTTCAAGTGGTGGCCGATGATGGTAAAACTGTATTAGCTACTTTGAGTGCTGGCTCCGTTTTTGGAGAAGTGAGTGTACTAGAGATAGCTGGTAATGTTACCGGAAATAGGAGGACAGCTAACGTGCGAGCCTTGGGTTATTCAGACTTGTTTTGCTTGGCAAAAAGAGATCTTTGGGAAGCACTCGCTGATTATCCAGATGCGAGAGCAACACTCACTGAACGAGGCTGTCAGTTATTGAGGAAGGTTCGTAAATAATATGTCACAGTAGCAGTGACAAACAAACATAATAATAACCACACAAAGTATAACCCCACGCATAACCGTATAAAAATAAGCACAAAATATAACCATATAAAGTATACCATTATTAAAATAATATTCATACACACATATACACAAATATATACAATTCTTTTGAAACTACAGGATGGCTTGCTTGATGAAGCTGTTTTCGAAAATGCGCAAACAACTCAACAGAGCATGGAAGAAACTGTGCATAAATTGGAAACTACCGTTGATATGTTGAATAATCGCTTACAAGGACTACTTACAGACGTCGGCGAAGAACAGGCTAAAATAAAACAGAGAATGAGCAAAATTGAATTGAGGTGAGTATTATTATCACAACTGCAAAATAGTTCCTAAGTTATGGCGATACAATGCCTTTGCGATTATTTTTATATTTTCTACCCTACGTATTGCGGACCATTGCGAATGTATGTTGTATATATTTGTTTGCTTTATTTAATAGACTTTTAAAGCACGGCAACTTTCAGGGTTTTGGAAACAGAAGACGAAGATACTGATTCTGATGACATGACATCGTTAGCAGCTTCAGATTTGAGAAGCGATATTGGTGGTTACAGTGAGTTACCCATGATCTCGGCGTACAACACCTCCATGCATCTGCTGACGACGTACCCTATGCCCGTGCGTGAACGTGGCCACTCACTGAGTGTGGAAAGGTCATCCGGGTTACTGAATCGAGCTCCGGAGCCACGCAGTAAATCTCTTCGTTTGAAACGGATCCACAAAGACACTTCTAAATAAACAGTAAATAATAAGTGTTGTTTAACGGTTAAGAACCTTGACACGCGAAGGGAGTTTACACTTTTAAGAGAGAAAGTCCAAATTGTAAAAATGTACATTATTTTTGATACCACAGTATTTAGGGATTTTATATATTTGATATTGAAGTTCAAAATTCGATCGAGGGATATGTTATTGGTTTCAATTAAATAGTTTGTATCAAACCGATACACAATCAAAATCATTCAGTGCTTACTGCAAAAAAAAAAATTACTATTGGTGGAGTATTCTCAGAACCGCCGAACATTTATCTAATAAAAGTTGACAAAGTTGGTTAGATAACAATATTTATTTTAAAAGAAACGGATGTCATTGGGAAGTGGCTTGAATAGGTGCGTTTCAAATACAAAGGATATAACTAACTGTTTCGGAATATGAAATGTTAGATTTACTTTTATTGTATGTAGGTATGCATTCATAACATAGGTTTAAGAAAATTAGTTTTTTTTTGGCTTATTCCCAATTAAGATGCCATTAACCACTTTTAATAATGTTGGTTTTCTATTTTTTTTTTATTCATACATTCATAATTAAGTAAAGTAATTGTCGAACATTACAAAAATAATGTTTAATATATTCAAGGCTCAGATTCCACATCAATGATAATTCTGAAATGTTACGGAGGCTGTTAACGGATTATTTATAACCCAAATTGCTAACAATACATTCATTTGAAATTAGAAATTACATGACTGTTATAAACGCTGAAGGTGTTGACTACGTTCTAAGTTGCAACCGCAGTGCCGTCCTTAATGATCCGGAGTGGTGGTGCTATGGTGACACGTTGAGCGGAGTCAGCATCTCGGGACCGGGCCTCGTGTCCATGTCTTATGAAATTGTTTGTAATTACGTGCAATTGTGGTTTTTGAACCGTTAGCGATTCTTCTAATATTGTTTCGTGATATAACAAAATGTACCTATATATTGCTATACTTACATCATATTATTTTGTTGCGCATGTAACTGTATTTTTTCGTGATAGAATCTGTTAAATTCAAGGAGCAATCAAGAGGCACCGTCAGCACACAAAGACTGACACGGCATTAATAGTTAACTAGGTAAGAATGACTAATAACGCGCACCAAGCCATCGTACTATCACCAATCGTACTTACGTACGTACGATTGTACATATTATCACCAATCATTGCTCTAGCTAGCGGATTCGTGCACACACTACATTTTTGGCATGACTAGCGGACAAGGCTTCACGCGTTTTATCATAACATTTTATTAACCCAATCGAGTGCCTCTCGAAAGATATCACGTTATTAGCCTATATTTGTGAACTTATCATTGATTTCCCGTGTATGTATTCAGTAAAAATATGGCAATAATCAAAAAAATATATATAACTTTCAAGTCATAAATTATGAATTTTATTAATTCTTATGTTGTGTAACTTTTTAATTAAATAGGTACTTGGTACAATTCTGATGATATTATGAAAACTTAGTTATAATGATTGTGTACCAGTTATTTGTATCTATATTTCAAATCTGTAGAAATGAAGATAAGGTTTTTTGTAAATAATTTTAAATATTCCAACTGTGTCCAAATTTGATAAATATTAAACTACTCAATGCTGTATTTTATTTTAAAGCCCAAAAAGCTAACGTAGACAATGGTTTTACTGTTATTTGGTAAGAAATCGAATTTCTTAATTTGCTTTCATGTAGGTAGGTATCCACTACTAAAGACAGCAACAAGATTCCTGAACAACACCTATTAACAAATATATTTTCACAATAATTGTACACTACAAATACATATTAAAATAAGTTCATGTTAAGTCAATACATACATCGTATAAGTATAAATCAAGGCGAATATTTCGCCACAAACATTTTACAAAATATTATAAGAAATGTCCAAATATTCAATAATGTGCATTTAGTCTAACTTTTATTTAAATCAAATTGTTTATACCTGTGTCACATTTAAATTTATAACAAATTAAAATGCACGTTTACATCATACAGTTTTTTACATTGATCACTACACGAACTTTATATTACAGTCAATAACTCCATAATAATTCACGCATGGTGCTTATGATATTCTAGTCTTGTGTTTCCCTCCAACTTTGGCAACTTTACATAAAACATTTCGAATAAGGTGCTGCATTAGATACGAGACTTGAAGACGCTTCTTCTTTTACGCCAACTGCCAAAGAAATACTGTTTATTAGTGTTACATTATATATATATAGTTATTGGTTTAGTGATGTTTGTTAAACGTAAGAAGCAAAGCACACAAAAATGCGATGCGCCACGCCTAGCCCTAACACGTTCAAGTGCGAGTCAGTTATTATAATTAAGCTAAATCCTGCGCTAAACGCTGCAGACAAATTTATGATATTACAAATAATTGCAAAATTAGGTACACGTCAGCATTCAACTTTACTGAAAGCCAACACACCGCGACACGACGCGACGGCCGCCTCGCCGTCGCGTCGTGTCGCGGTGTGTGGCGGCGTGCTGCTTTTGTGTGCGAAGCTCCTTACTCTTATCTGCCAAATATTATCATGAAGTGACGAACTGTTAAAGCATTGATTTTGATAGCTCACTGGTACCAAATAAAAATGAAACCGTGATGTTTCTATTTGGTCACGTAGTCACACTTACAAGTGATCTCCAAATAGCTCTCGCCCTGTCTTGTCTCTTGTCTGAATCGTAAGTTAGAAATAACGTTTATTAATTAGGTAAATCCTAAGATAAGTGATAGATAGAATCACAGATCATAAAAGACAGAATAATACTGTACCAGCAGGTAAAGTATTATTCTGTCTTTTATGATCTCTCTCCGTGTTATGGTAGAAATCTGCAGCACAAAAGTTAAAAATACCTAAAGCTAATTCTGCTAAATCCAGCTTTTTTCACGTTTTTTTACCACGTAACTTTATTTGGCTTATTAGGTTTCGTATTCACCTTGAAGTTTATTCACGAAAAATCATCCTGGTATACATATCCTTTCAAATCCCTTGTATGTATTATCTTTTCCTAAGAATCGTCATTTTCCTAAGCTTTTCTCATGGTCGACTGTCGGTGTATTATTTATCAGCACATTACTCGTGGTATTTAAGTGTAACGTTCATAACCAAATTAACGGTGCCAAGCCAATAAATTAATTATCGAATTTAGCCTAGCGGCGCACTAACGAACATTCCTGCATTAGGCCCTAAATTAAATGAAAACTGGTCAAGCGCAAAGGCCGCCACAGCGTAGCATAAGATAATTCAATATGGCTATTGATACACTTAGCCTAGCGGCGCACTAACGAACATTCCCGAATTAGGCCCTAAATTAAATGAAAACTGGTCAAGCGCAAAGGCCGCCACAGCGTAGCATATGATAATTCATTATGGCCATTGATACACACATGAAACTCTATATTAAAACATAAGACACCACTATATACTATAATAACAGCCACCATTTTGAAACTTCCCTGGATACTATGTTTATAGTTTTGGTCTCAGTAGCCAAAATATAAACGACTGTACGTCGCGACGTACAGTTGTCCGTGTGAGAAGCAGTTCGTCCTGAGGTCGACACCCCAGCCTTTAGTAGCAATTTCCCATTGTTTTACAAGTTTTTATTTGAGTGAATTAATGAACGCCTGCGCGTTCCTTCAATTTATACTACCTAATGGCGCAACACCGATACACTGACTGATGCATTCTTACAAATTATTTCTGACGAAGGGCTATCACTTATAGTCACCTAACCATAGATATTTCTTTTTATTATAACCATAGATGTCAGAAGAAGCCTAAACTTAAACCCCCTTATTACAATACAAGTTTTATCTTCAGACCCAGGTTTAAAACATGGGGCCATTATTGAATTTCGAACTTTATTCCGTCTACGGTAAAGTTCCTAATACAAATCTGACAACTTGGTACCGAACTAAGTTTTCAGTTTTGTATAAAGAACGGTATTTCAATCACAGTTACGTTCTTATTACAAAAACTGGCTCCGTGGTTTAAGCCATGTTAAAATATAAATCTTGTTTCGTAATAAGGCGGCATGTGTTTTTGTGTACTTTCTACGAACTATCATAGATTTTTTTAAAGTTATCACTTAACTTAAAAACTAAATAGTTATAATTCTATATACATTTAATAATGCCTGTAATTCCTACCTACATACATTCATTTTAGGCAGGGCTTAGGTAGTTATTCACCAACAGGCGGCTTCCCCTTTTTACACGACTGCGCGTCCTTTTTATCAGCCTTTATATTATGTATGTATATTTGTTCATTTGTGGTGCTCTCGAGACCAAACGCGTGGGCCGATTTTGATGATTCTTACGTCAATCGTTTTGTCTAAATCTTGTGAGTGTCACTAAACACATGACAGTAATTAAAATTCAGGCGACAACCAGACGCAATGTTGTGAAAAACAAACTACCTGATGGCTATTAAATACTTTTTGCGCGTAAAAGCGGTCTAGTCTTTTTTAGGGTTCCGTAGTAAACAAGGAATCCTTATAGTTTCGCCATGTCTATCTTTCTGTCTGTCCCCAGCATAGCTCAGAGACTCTTAGTACAAAAAACTGTTATTTGACATAGGTGTGCATCACGCCGCCGCCGACAGAACGGTAAAATAAAAACTTGATTATTTTTTTTATTATTTAATTTATCCGCCTTTGCCCTTAAAGTGGGAATGATATTTTTTTTTAACTAGGTAGAAAGAAAGAATAACAGACCGTTGAACGGAATACGTACCTTTTGATGAATAGATCTCGAATATAAGATGAAAAACTACATCAGAGACGTGGATAATGGATTTTCACTGATATTCCATAATATTGTACAACACAAAAAAAATACTGGGGATGGCTGTTTAGCAGGTATTTAACAAAACATTTCTTTTTTATATTAGAGAAATTTTAAACATCTTTTCAAAGTGATTTCCAATCACTGACTAGCTCCTACCGAAGCTTTGACAACGTTATTTGGAAAAAGAATCATATTTGGATACATAAAAATGTAAGAATAAAACCGGCCAAGTGCATGTCGGACCACGCACAATGAAGGGTTCCGCAGTTGGCATGAATTTATCCCAAAAACAAACTTAACATTGTTGTTGAAAAACATGTTAAAGCTTAATATTACGCAAACTGATCCCTGAATCTAAAATTTCACAATCCTGCAATATTTACGAACGGCATAACCAACGATAAACTATGGGATAGACGACAAAATAAAATCATCCCCACTTTACGTACAAGGAAGGTACCCTACAATTTTTTTTTATAACGTATAAAGATTTTATTTAACCACTTTGTATGACCTTAATATGTAACCCATGCCAAATTACAGCTTTCTAGTACTAAGGGTGACCCTTAATACTAGAAAGCTTTGTCGGCCTGTCTGTCTGGAGCCAAGCCGGGGACAGACAGAAAGCCAGACAGACAGACGTCGAAACTATAAGGGCTCTTTATGTATGACAATCGGTTACGTTCGTCGCAAGCCTTGCTATAATTCTCCAAGCTTGTTGGAGCCAGGGGAGGCAGCCAAACTATGTCCCAAACGAAAATTGAGTAAAAGTGGAGCTGTGCTGGCACTCTATTACAGCTTCTTGTGACCTGGCACAGCAATTACTGCAAAGCTGTACTGTCAAATGATCATTGAACAAGGTCAATGTCAAAGGACTAGGGGTTATTATTCGAATACTCGAATATTCGGAATATTCGAGTATTCGCCTGTTCTAATATTCGAATAAGACAGACACAAGTATTCAAATATTCCGATTATTTATTTATGAAATGACCGCACCTTAAACTGCGTGAAAATAAACGTTCACGAGGTGGTGTGAAATGTGCGACACGTTGCGGGAGCGTGCGAACAACATTTATTCATTCATTATGACATTACGAGACATACATTCGTACCAAGGAACTTAATTACTCTAAGCGGAAGAATTACAAGTACGTACATAAAAAAGACCGTACGGTTTTGGCGCCTTCTGGTGGACGCCCCCGAAAACTCGCGAATGCGGGAAATTCAAAATTGGATTTCTTTGAGATATTTATTTATTGTGGAATTTCACTAGTTACAATTTCCCAGCTCCGCTTTGTTCGTCCAGCAGCCTTATTGTTAGCCTTACTTAGAGACAATTCTTGCTTGCAGAAAACTTTGATATTTGACAAAAATCACACATTCACTTGTAAAAGTCAAAGGATCGATGATGGCGAAGATAACATTTAACGTTGGGAAAAAAAGATGATGACTAGAGAATTTACAAGAAATAAAATATTTTCCTTGAATAACATGCGCTCACGCCGGTGGACATTTTCCTTGTGAAGTGGGGCCTGTGGGGCTGCCAGGTAGATTTAACAAAACTTTAAACACCTAATTTTGTGAAATGAATAAATTTACAAAACTGGTGTGGCATACAAACTTGCACATGGTATTCGTTGACCTCGAAAAGGCATACGACCGAGTGCTTCGTGAAGTTTTGTGGTGGGCCTTGAAGGAGAAATGTGTGCCTGGGAAGTACGAGTATGTGCAGTTGATTCGGGCGATGTACAGTCAATGCAGTACCAAAGTCCGGTCTATAGTGGGCACTACTGCCAGCTTCAATGTGGCTGTTGGCTTGCACCAAGGGTCGGCACACAGCCCTTATCTCTTCGTCGATGCTCTTACGTCGGATATCCAGGAAGAGGCTCCCTGGTGTGGGCTGGTTGCCGAGAGCGGCTTAGAGGTCCAGAGCAGATCGGAGGTAGGTATGGTGGGAAAAACTGGAGACCGTTGGCCCGAGATAACTTTGGACCAAAACAGAGTATTTGCTATTTGATTTTGGCAGTCTCTCCAGTCCTGTGAAAATAGAGGGCATGCACCGGAGATGAGAATGTTGAGATGGATGTGTGGAGTGACGAAAATGGATAAAGTAAGAAATGAGTATCTATGGGGAAGTTTGAAAATGGCGCCAGTGTCAGAAAAGTTGAAAGGAAATCGTTTGGCTTGGTATGGGCATGTGATGAGGAGGGCTTTTGTTTATTTATAGTTAGAACCTACGCTATATGAGCGTATATCTATATTCTGCATAAACTATAGTTATATTTATTCAATCTTAATAATATTGTCATTAAATAAATTAGCCGAAATATTATATCGAGTAATTTGTTGATTAATAATTTAAACAAAAATATCGCAATACCAGAAGTTTATATTTTTTTATTCATATTCCATGTCATCCACTAATTCATTAGGTTACTTACTTACTACTTTAGGATTTTTAAGAAATAGAAATTATTGAATTAATTATGTTTTCCTTTCGCAAGGACATGGCACACATTCGTAGGTATTATTATTATGAACATTTATCATTTTTTATGACCGTCTTATAGTACAATTCGAAAACTTTGGAAAATTAAAAGTATTCGAGTAGTAGAATTTTTAGAATTCCAAATATTCGAATAGTTAAAATGAACTAATATTAGAATCCCTATATAGGACCGAAACTTATCAATTGTTTTAGTCCACTCCATCTTCACAACAACGCTCGACCACCACACAACGGACCATCTCTAAATTATTTGATTGCTTTGCATATGCATGAAACAGGCATACGAATGATACATGGTCTAAGCTTCACACAACCCGCAATAGAGATTTAGGTACCTATTTTATGGGGTTTACCTGTTTTATTTACTTCTACCTACTTCTGCTACTCTGTGTGGGCGGGCCTCTACAAGCCCACAGGTTATGGGCCCATATCGTAAGTTTAGAAAAAATAAAAGACAACCAACCACATTCGTCATAGTGGGAGACCAGTCATCGGTGCAAACACCACAGATTTCCAAGAATGGAGACCAGTCGTCGGTGTCACCACTACAGCCGTCCTCGGCATCCTCTTCAGCAGTAGTGGTCACCCGTAGCACGCCGTGCTTTGCCAAACTTGAAGGTAGCTGTAATTATGCGACTTGGAGCTTCGCGATGGAAATGTATCTTATTGACAACAAACTATGGGATTGCGTGAATGCGACTTCAGAAAAAATTGGGAACTTTTCTCAGAAAGATGCGAAGGCCAGAACCGACTCGGACCTTCGCGATAGAAATGTATCTTATTGACAACGAACTTATGGGATTGCGTGAATGCGACTTCAGAAAAAATTTGAAACTTTTCTCAGAAGGATGTGAAGGCCAGAACCAAGATTTGCCAGAGTATCAGTGAAAATCTTTATCTCGTAGCCACAACTTCAAATGAAACATGGAAATGTTTGCGAGATGCTTACGCGGATAGCAGCCTGGAGAGACGGCTAAAACTTATGAAGAAACTACTAACCACCAAAACTTGAAAATTACTCAAACGTGGAAGCCTACGTCAATGATATACGCCATGTGCAACAGCAGCTGATTGCCATCCAAGCTGGCCTGGATGATGAACTTGTTGGTGTCATTACGCTAGCAGGTCTCAGCGACAGCTACAGTGATAGCAATAGCATAGAGATGGCAATAGAGCACTCTGAGCCACTCTGGCACCCGGATAAGCTCAGACTCGATTGCATCGATCCTACTCAAGGAGGAACGTCGAGATACATCTACTTCATCAAGTTCTTTGTTATCGAATGCAAATAGTGTTCCTGCGTGTGATTCTAATAAGGTGTCATGTACATATTGGAAAAAATTAGGCCATGTAGTGTCTCAATGTAGGAAACGCATAAACCGAAACAAGAATAATTCATCGTCGTATTCCTCTCATATATGCAACAATACATCTGACGTTACACTTTCATCTTGTTTTAATCATTGTCTTCCTACAAGTTTCACTACCTCCTCACTTTGTACCTCTACTGAATAGTATGTTGACTCTAGTGCTACAGCTCATATGAGTAATAAGAGTGATTGGTTCTTGGATCTCAAGCTGGAGTAACCCAATAACTGTCGCCAATGGTTAGCAAATTCATAAAAAATTCATCGTCGTATTCCTCTCATATATGCAACAATACATCTAACGTTACACTTTTATCTTGTTTTAATCATTGTCTTCCTACAAGTTTCACTACCTCCTCACTTTGTACCTCTACTGAATAGTATGATGACTCTAGTGCTACAGCTCATATGAGTAATAAGAGTGATTGGTTCTTCGATCTCAAGCAGGAGTCTAACCCAATAACTGTCGCCAATGGTTAGCAAATTCATAAAATATAAGGCAAGACTTGTTGCCAAAGGATTCACACAAGTGCAAGGTATTGACTACGGTGAAACTTTTTCTCCAGTAGCGAGACTATCGTCAATTCGCCTGCTATTAGCCTGTGCTGCTAAACTTGATTTGGAAATCGACCATCTAGACGTTGAGACAGCATTCTTGTACGGTGATCTAGAGTGAGAGATTTTTATGGAGCAGTCTGAAGGTTTTTCCAATGACAAATCTAAAGTTAGTCTACTCGAAAACTAGTTTACGGACTCAAAGTCTAAACTCAAAATTTTTTCATCTTCAGGAACGACAAGAAGATGAAAGAAGATGTCAATGATAACTTAAGAAGTTCTTCCTAACCAAAGATTTAGGCCCCCTTAAAGACTGCTTGGGAATAAGAGTGACGAAGAAAGACGGCACGCTATCACTGGACCAAACAAAATAAATTGATGGCTAAATTTGGAATGACAGATGCTATCTCTGTATCCACTCCTATGAAGACTGCAACAAAATATGTCTTACTAGATCCCGAGGATGAAAAGCCTGAATTACCGTACCAGCAGCTCATTGGTTCATTAATGTACATTTCGATTGGTACAAGACCAGATATTTCTCACTCTATATCTGCTCTGAGCCAATTCAACGCATCTTACGGGGAGGTACACTGGAGAGCTGCCAAGCGTGTTCTCCGCTATCTGAAGGCTACGAAGTATAGAAATCTAACATACAGCAACACTGGTGATGGAATTGGATACACTGATGCCGATTACAGAAGTAATCTGGTAGACCGATGCTCCTATACGGGGTATGTGTTCCAGATGTGCGGTTCATCAGTGTCTTGGGAGTCACGGAAACAGAGAATGGTCGCCCAATCCACAACCGAGGCTGAATAAATGGCCTTTGGTGAAGCCTGCAAGGAAACCATACATATCCGATCTCTCATCACCGAAATTTTTCAATACTCATCACCCATAACCATCATATGCGATAATCAAAGTGCCATCTCACTTACCAAAAATAACACGCATCATTCTCGCACCAAACCTATCGAAATTCGACATCACTTTGTCCGCGAGTGCATCTCCACAAATAAAGTCGATGTCAAGTTCATCTCATCAACTCACCAAACGGCAGAAATAGTCACAAAACTATTGCCTAAATTGAGACACTACAAGTGCCTTACATCTTTAGGACTAACTGAGGGCTTGGTTTATTTTTGAGTTTGTTTTTGTGTACTGTTGTTACCTACGTTAATTTGTTGATATGTAGATTCTTTAAGTAGTCTAGGTACTTTCAATATTTTTCTTACATGTGGTATTTTTATACAGAATGTATATATTGGGGATGTACATAACATACAGAGTGTTCTGATTACGGGGAGGTGTTGAAACCTTCATTGTAGGTTAATTTTTTGAAGGATATTTTAAAATTCTATTTTGTCTTTTCTATTCCCTATTGTTTTTCTTACTCCATTCTCTGTCATTGTCAATACATGACTGTGCTCCTGGGTTTACCTGTTTTATTTACTTCTACTTACTTCTGATACTCTGTGTAGCCTTCTAAAAGCCCACACAGGGTAACGTCTTGAGCATCTGCATAATATAGAATCTATCGAGTTTGTATAGGTGTTGGTTTCTTTAGGATAGGTATTCGTGTGTAGGAGTTTCACGTCTGTATGCCACTAGGCGAAGCAAAACGTCACGACATAATAACTTTCAATCATCTTAAATGATCTAATCATTGCCATAATGGATTTTCAAAGTCATACTTCATCATCGTCATCATCATTCCAGCCAAAAGACGTCCACTGCTGGACATAGGCCTCCCCAATAGAGGGGTTGCCACGCTTGGCAGGCGGGTTGGCGCTCCGCAGTATGGTGTTAAAATGCATAGAGAAAGCTGCTGCCCATTCTCTAGTATAATTAAGTCATACTTAATTATTACAAAACTGGATAACTGAAAATTGCAAGATGAACAAGTGAACTACACAAAAAAATATTCACCATCGGGCCAGAACGAGAAGCGAGCGCTCGTTGCATCTGATGACGTGACGGCCTCATGGCGGCGAGATGGCGAGAAACTGCTAGACGGTACGTAGCTTGGATTTGGACTTGGTGATCCACCTGTAAAACATAATAATAAGGAAATTTGAACTGATTGTTATTTTGTACACAGGGCCAACTTGTCTAAGTTGATCGAGGCCTTTGTTAACCGTGGTAGTACCCCCAGTAGAACCACCAGTGGTATCATGGTAGCTTTTCCCTTACCGTGGCTCCCCCAATCTGCTCCAATGGTACCACGGTTAGGAAAAAGTAACCGTAGCTAAGACAAATTATGTAATATGGTTACTCTTCTTGGTCTAATAAAAATATTATTATAACAAGGCACCAAAGCACAAAATTGTTTGGAAGAGATTGCTTCAAGATTTTCAAGCGATAAGACCGCCTTTCTCACATTAGGGTTTAGATATTTTAGAATCTTTATCTATGCGTTTGTGTTTATTTTGTTAAGAGTTTCTATATATTCTAAGCTCTAATCTCCTTGGTTGAATAATAAGATCTCATTGTTTACATTTATGTCGTACTGGCCAGAACCCCCCACCCCCTTATTACAAAACAAGGTTTATTTTCAGTCCCAGGTTTAAAACATGGAAACATTATTGAATTTCGAACTTTATTCCGACTATGGTAAAGTTCCAACACACAAAACTGACAACTTAGTACCGAACTAAGTTTTCATTTTTGTATAAAGAACGGTATTTCAATCACTGTTACGTTCTTATTACAAAAACTGGCTCCATGGTTTAAGCCATGTCAAAATATAAATCTTGTTTTGTAATAAGACGGCCAGTGTATTTCTAATTTCAAATTTGATAAACCACAATCTCGGCCCACAGTGTGAAATGTAATATAATAAATTGGGCAACTAAGTATGAAACATAAACCCACGGCCTACAGAAAAAAAATAGCCGTTGATACAAGAGCAGTAGTAATCTTCGATACTATCTCTGCTGTGTATATGTAAGTATACTTAGTATTTTTGGCTCCCGACATGTCGCGACTGCATTTTTCCTCGTATTAATATTTTGTGGTTAACCAATTCATGGTGCCGGTATAGTTCAACAATGTACAGACCATTTGGTCGCGTTTTCTTGAACGTATGATCCAGCAATCCTTAAATGGTAGGTGCCCAACAGCCTAACTTTTGAAGATTTGATACTATTTAAGTATCAAATCTTCAAAAGTTAGGCTGTTTCTTATGAAAATATCTCCTTCTTACTTTATTAGGTAGGTACTGTTTGCTTCCGTTCATGCATGAAATTGCCAAATAAATTATAGTATTTTTTATTTGTTTAACAAAACTTCACAGACGTGATGGTATCGACATCTATTAGCCTGCGCACGGCGTTTTGCTTACACCCTCGCCTAGTGTCGTCATATTGCAAATTACTGTAGGTAATGTAATTGGCGACCTCTAGCGCTTCTCTCCAGAACTCATGTGAAAGTGTGCTTCTGACAGTTTATCCATGGTGCGCGTTCAAGTTTTTTTGGGGAGACAGCGATACAAGTATTACCGGCCTATTAATAGAGGGCACTTATTTTGTGAACATTACGCATATTATATTTAACTGAAACAATTTGTCGTTATAGCAGTTTATAAGCCACCCTAAAAGATTTTCCCCCTCTAATTCAAAAGTAATTGAGCAAATCAATTTAGAGAGCAACATTACAGAGTTGAGCTGAGTTTATTATAACCTATTTATGTACTTGTACACATATCTTAGTTATAATTAAATAAGTTATAGTTTTTAATATTATTATTTTCTCTCAATCAGAGCACCCACCATCTTATCTCTTCACCAGGGTGGTGTTTGACTAGTAGAGAATGCCTAAAGCATTAAGTCCGCCTTTGTATCCTTATTGCGTACGAGAAGTATAAATAAATAAATAACATTGCTGCAGCAACGATTTTTGTGTTGCCAGGATCGAGCCATGGAAATATAGTGTACTGTATTACAATCTTGCGGTCTTTTAGGACCGATTCTTATAATGTACTGATCTCATAATGAACCAATCTCAAATCACCTTTTCCCAAAAATTACTGATTGTCTTTGTTTTTGAATGTCAGATAGTTGCTTGACAGAAAAGGAACACTCATGATATTAAATCATAAACAATGTTTAAGCAATAAACTTACATAAGTATAATTATAAATGTTAAACTTTGGACGGACCGGAATAATTCTGTCCGTCGGTCAACTATGAAAAACTTTTTACAAAAAAAATTAAACCGACTTCCAAAAAAAAAAATACTACAAAGTGAAAAATAACCTTCATTTCGGAAGTCGGTGTCTTTGGATCTATTTTATTTTTTGCCACCGACACCGACTTCCGAAATGAAGGTTATTTTTCTCTTTGTAGTGTTTTTTTTGGAAGTCGTTTTTTTTTGTAGAAAGTTATTTTATTTTTCTTGTTTTAGTGGGTCAATTTGCATTTATCTAAGTTACAATAGCCTAATTTCAACTGCTCATCACCTTTTACAAAATATTGCTTTTCCCGATGCAGGGGCGTTAATAGTTGAAGAATTCTCCTGGTAAGAACCAGGAAAACTGATGGTGACTTCATCCTATGCATTGTGACGAGCATAAATTGCTTAGCAACCATATTAAAGTGACTAATCGAATCTCAACAGTGAAATACGTATTACTAAGTAGTTCCGGTGGCCATCTGTGATCTTCATCATCAGTTCCACTTCACCAAACGGTGCTTTCCAAGTGCAAATGCATGAGTTACTATAAGATTTCCTCGATTTCCATAGGATACCCTCATCAGATTGTGACTTAGTGACAATGGGACACCTCGGGAGCATACCCTTTCAAAAAAAAAAAATATTTAGAATTGGTCCACAAATGACGGAGCAATCGGTGAACAAACATAAAAAAACATACAACCGAACATATAACCTCCTCCTTTTTGGAAGTCGGTTAAAAAGGTAACAAACGGACAGACACATTTCATAATACTGGTGTGAAAAGTCAAAGATATTACGTTAAAGAGGTTGATATTTAACATAAATAAATAATATTATTACATCCTCTATCCTTGTATACAATAAACATACTCCTTTACCTTCAGGTCTGTTAGGACAGTATTACACTGGCCTGCTGGCCACTTATAATGATTAGTGTCACTGAAAAACAATATCATGTCCTTGTCATTACTAGTATTTTGTCCCTTCTTTGTGTAATTGTTAATTTAAATATATATATAGCTACAATTCAATATTTGTTTGTTTGTCCTCTATGGACTTAAGGGCTAGACCGATTTTGATGAAACTTTGGTGACTTTTTCTGCATACGCCCGCACAGGTTTAGTGGTAGGGTAGGGATAGAACACCACGCGAACTAAGTCGCGCCGGGCAGCTAGTTTATTATCACAGACAGCGCGACCCTTGTCGCGCCTGCGATATTGCACCAGTTTGGAAAACCTGTTTCGACTGCATCATAATAATTGTGGTTCTATTTAACAGTCCCAGAATCCAAAAAATTGTGGCGGGAATTAAAACGGCCATATTGTCGAATTTGCGCCACTCTGGGCAAAGAAAAAACTGTGAGGATGTCACCACAGTATTGTGCGACAACTTATCCAGTTTATTAACAAATTATCATAGGAAGAAAGTGAAATAGAACACCATAAATTTAATTTAAATGATATTGAAGCGATATTGGCTGATGCACTCGAAGCTGTCGAATAGGCGACGCCGGAAAGTCAAGCTTGTGGTTTCGTGTGTGGTTTCATATAGGTACAAGAAACTCCGACGTAATGATTGTCCAGATTGACGGAAAACATTTTGTCCGACACAACTGAAACCATACACATATTCACAAACTTTAAATAATATGATGCAAAAACGCATTGAACTACGCCAACAAAGCCATGATAGCATAAGCAAATAAGCATGATAAATAAGCCATTGCCATGATATTAGGGGTTTAAATAATTATGAAATTGCCGTTTTAACATACTGGCCACTTTGAATTAAAATTAAACCATGCATGTTGCGAGATTCCAGAGTGAAACATTTTCAAACGATAACTATCTCATTCTAATTTGAAAATGTACAACATTTGACTTTCAATTGTTTTTTCATTCGGCTAAGTCGTGATGAAGTAAGATGGAACCTACATTGAAAATTAGAGTATTTTTTTAATACAAGTTCCAACGTGGAACTAAGGCAGCAGAAACAGCTCGCAATGCTGTTTGGAGAGGATACGGCTAATGAAAGCACCGTGCGTTTTTGGTTTAATCGCTTTCGTAGTGGAAACTTCGACTTATTGAAGAATGAACCCAGAGGAGGACCAGCCCACGAATGTAAATAAAGATAAATTGAATGCGATGGTGAAAGCCGATGCGTATCAAACTACCAAGGAATTATCGGCATATATTGATGTTAGCATACCCACAATATTGACCCATTTGCATCAAATCGGTAAGATAAAAAATCTGGTATCGGTAAGAAAAATGGGTGCCCCATGATTTGACTGATCTGCAGAGAGAAGCGCGCATTGACATCGCCTTACCTTGTTGAACTGGTACAGAAACGAAGGGATTTTGGAGCGAATTATGACGTGTGATGAAAAGTTGATTCTTTACGATAATCGCAAGCAAACTCAAAACTGAACTCAAACCATTTATATCAATTAAACCATTTACAGGCACTTTTGAATAGTCGGTATGTTAGAAAACAGCAAACAACACAATGGCTGACTCCAGGTCAAACGCCGCAACATTGCCGCCCTAAAGCGAAGCTTACTTAGCCCTAAGAAAAGTGAGTGTAATTCACTACAGCTTTCTCAGATCCAATCAAGTAATAATAGCAGATGTCTACTGTACTGAACTTTGAACAATGAAACTCGCAGCGAGACAGCCCCGACTCGTCAACTTCACCACTATTGTTCCATGATAACGCAAGACTTCACATTGCTCGAGAAACCGTTTTAACACTACAGAACCCTACAGTTAGAAACCATCCGTCATCCTCCGTACTCCTGGTACTACATCTTCCGCCTGGCCTCAACCGACTTATTTTTTTCCCTCAATTTACAAAGCTGTTTTTCATCAAAATACGGCCTCATGACGAACTACTAGACTTTAAATGACGTTATTTGCAACTCCCCTACAATACTAAAATTAATACATTTTTGGGAAGAAGGGGTTTATATATTTTTTTAAACGGCTGGGATTGACACATATTATTTATTGGGACCCCATAAAGCTATAACGCCAGCCGTTTTAAACAATTTTAACCTTGTTTTGCAGGTATCGTTTTAAAAGGTCATATAGATATTGAATTGATATAAAATGAAATGCAATGGTGACAGATGAACAATATTCGTTATGGTACATTACATGGTAATTTTATTAGTAAAACATTAATTTAAATATGCACAATACAATAGGAAATTTAAAAAATAGAAATTAACTGAATTGAAACAACAATGTCATAAAATCATTAGGTTTGTCAAAAATAAATTACAGTCGTATTATTCAATATATAGGTCAGTGTCATTTAAAAAGACATTCACAGAATAATAGCATTTTACAATAAATAATGCTTTCAGTTTATTTTTAAAGTTTTGAACTATGTCGTTTTTAATTATGTTAGGTATTTTAGTATATATTATTGGGCCCATACTAATTCAACATGCAACAGATATTTATACTGACTTCTTATAGGTCTCTTTCTGTCTTTTGACACTGCAGTGAAAAGGTTAATGTTATTACATTTAACGAAGATTGCGACCTCTAAAATGTACATAGCCGGGAAAGTTTCAGGGACTTAAACACAGGAACACAACTATCCGTCACTTTCATATTAAGTGTTGCCCCCCTTAAGCAACGTTTTTGGGCCTTGAACACAAATGTTCTCTTAGAGTACAGTTTCCCCAAAAGATTATTCCGTATCTTTAAATGGACCCGGACCACTGTTGTGGTGATGTTGACCTTTTTCGCTAGATTGTATAACACATACGAGGATACGCTCAATTTTTTACAAACCTCTTCTGCATGAGGTTTCCAAGTCAAACTGCCTGTCTATCAGTATACCAAAAATTTCGCAACTTGTACTTGGTCTATACTTTTCTTTTTTATTTAAACTTTTCCCCACACTAGGAATTACTACAATTATTACATTCTATTATTACATTTGGTACTGATGTGCGTTGATAAAAATGCATTACGTTGGTTTTTTGCAGGTTAATTACTAAATTATTTTCGTCAAGCCAATTTACAATGTCTTTAAGAGTATTATTTATGTCATTTTCGTATTTATTTATGTCAGTACGTTTCATTAGTGCGGTGCTGTCGTCAGCAAATCAGACCATTGGGTGTTCAATGTGGTGTGGTAAGTCATTTATATATAGCAAGAACAAAAGTGTGCTCCACCCTGAGGTACGCCATGTCTGATAACTCTTGCTCCGGACATTTATTTCATCTCACCGCCTAGTGTTCGTGCAAATTTTAGATATTTCCGTATATTGTTTACGGTCAATTAAATATGATTTAATAATATTAAGTACGTTTCCTCTTATCCCATACATGTTAAGCTTATCAATCAGGATTGCATGATGGACACAACCGAAAGCTTTTGTCATATCGGTAAGAATTGCGCAAATTGGCAATTTTTTATCAACATTTCCCTTTTTTATGCTAAGCAAGTCGTAAATAGCAATATTACGTTTTTGTTCATCACATAAAATATTACA
The DNA here is from genome assembly GCA_948098905.1 of Tiliacea aurago. Classification (NCBI taxonomy): domain Eukaryota; kingdom Metazoa; phylum Arthropoda; class Insecta; order Lepidoptera; family Noctuidae; genus Tiliacea; species Tiliacea aurago. The sequence continues at coordinate 23,939,668 of OX402576.1, forward strand.
TTTACATAAAAAATTATTAATTGAAACATAAATTATCTTTTCGATGACTTTAGAAAATATAGGAATTAAGGGCAATGGTGTTGGAGCATTAGTCTTTTGGAACTTTATGTGATTTATAACTGGTTAGAAATAAACTCTATGGTGGAGCTTTATGGTCTGTTATAGCTCTATTTAAATATTTTGAATAGAATTTATTGTGGAAAAAACAGCTGTGCTGATGGTTTGATTTTTTATGAAGTCTAGAAATACGTATGTGGAAAGTCTGAAAATTAGGAATGTTAAAATTATTGTGAGACAAGTTTTATACCAATTTATTTTATATAAGTTTACAATGTGAAAGAAGAATAAAGACAATGTTTTAAAAGAGCAACATAAAATTTTATTCAAACAGCAGGATCCATTGTAAGTAGCAGACCCTTTTTTTTACATACAAATTCTATAAGAGGTTATGGGCCCTCTACAACTAATTATGGGCGCTCTGCTATCAGAAGGCAGTTGATAATGATGAGTGGAGAGTAACTAAAAGCCCGAAATTGATACAAGGAGAAAAACAGAAAATGTCAGAAGAATACGTAAAATTATCGAAATTAACAAAAGAATCAGAATATTCCATTTGGAAAATTAAGCTAATATTAATTTTAAAAGCAAAATAACTAAATTCAGTTTTGGATAATGGAAAACAAAATAAAAAAGATTTTGAGAAAAAGGACGCGAAGGCAAAATTAATCATTTTATGCTCGATAAGTGAGAAATATATGTCATATGTAATAAATTGTAAAACGACAAGAGAAATTATTAAACAATTCGACGACATTTTTCTGGGACACAAAGATATACAAATATCTCAACAATTGGAGGAGTTTTATAATTATAAATTTCAAAAAGAAGATCTGCTGTGTGATATAACAGAAATTGAAAACATAGCAACGAAGATAAGAAGTTTGGGTTATAGTTTTGATGACAAGCAGATTATGACAAAAATTTTGACAAGTATACCAGAAAAATTGAACCATTTCAGAACTGCTTGGGAAGCAACGTCATTGACTGACAAAACCCTAACAAACTTAATATCAAGGTTAAGTCTAGAAACAAGAATAAGGAACAACAACAAAGAAGAGGAAATAATAGCAACAACATCAAGCAACAATAATGATATCAATCAAGAAGGAAATAGTTTTTATATAAAGACATGCTATAAATGCGGAAAGAAGGGACACAATGCGAGATTTTGCAGAACTAGAACTCCGATATCGAGTGATGAGAATAAACAGAACACAACATGCTTCAAATGTCTGAAAACTGGACACAGATATGCGGACTGCAAAGAAAAGTTTAACTGCCGGCAATGTGGTGACAACTCCCACTATATGAAAAATTGTTTGAACATGAAAAATGTGAGTAACAATTTTACTAACAAAATAGAAAATTAAGGAATTAAAATTGAGTTCATTATTGATTCCGGTACCAGCAGTCATATTGTGAATTCAGAAATTTATCTTAAGGATAAAAGAAAAACTAATTACTGTTCTACTAAAAATAATTTGGCTGATATTTTAACTAAACCACTGGACAGAACAAAGTGCTTGAGATTGAGACAATCCTTAGTGAGTGATAATTAAAGGACATTCTTTAATGTGAAGAGTTTTGTGTTGTGTTTGAAGTTTAATTAGGAGATAAGGCTGTTTGGGAATTAATTTGAAATTTTGTTATAAGTTAGTTATGTAAGGTGTTTAGATTAATTAATTCAAAAGTTTGTTTGCAGTTTTTAGTTAAGTTGAGTGGGTTTAATTAAGTTGGGTTTTAAATGAGTTGATGGGAGTTAGTTATAAGTTTGTTTTCAGTATGTTGTTCTGATTGTTATAAACATAAAATTCAGAGGGGATGTTGGAGAATTAGTCTTTTGGAATTTTATGTGATTTATAACTGGTTAGAAATAAACTCTATGGTGGAGCTTTATGGTCTGTTATAGCTCTGTTTAAATATTTTGAATAGAATTTATTGTGGAAAAAACAGCTGCTGATGGTTTGATTTTTTATGAAGTCTAGAAATACGTATCTGAAAAGTCTGAAAATTAGGAATGTTAAAATTATTGTGAGACAAGTTTTATACCAGTTTATTTTATATAAGTTTACAATGTGAAAGAAGAATAAAGACAATGTTTTAAAAGAGCAACATAAAATTTTATTCAAACAGCAGGATCGTTTGTAAGTAGCTGACCCTTTTTTCTTTTTTACATACAAATTCGAAGAAATGGGTCTTTAATTTACTAGACTTTCTTTATCGTGTTTTTTGAAAAGTGGTTTTACGATAACAGAGTGAAACGTTAGGAGAGTAAATACTTTGATTATATAAACATATTTCACCTTAGAAAAAAAATATGGAATTTTTCAGTACAAAACGGCAATGGCCACTTTAATTCAGCAGTACTTAAAAGATGATCCTTGGAAATAAAATATTCTTACTGGACTAGATATAGTAAATTTTTCTTTTTTAAGTGATTGTCCAAAACAATTATAATTACAGGACACTTCTTTTCAAATAACAATAAATCAGGCTCTAGCATGTGGATTAAGAAGGTTTTTGAGGTTTTAGTTTCAAGTCAGTCAATAATGCCATCGTTTGAAGATAAAATAGTTCCCTATATAGACAGAGACATAAAATTTTGGATCAAAATAATATTGAATTTAATCGATTGGCGGATGTAAAAATTCTAAAACTATTATTGGATAGTTTTCTTGTTAATGAGGATTGTGAGGATGATACGATCCTAGTTTTTTCGACATTAGTAGAAAATTACTCAGTAGTGACAAAAAAATACAGTTTTTATAGTGATGGAACTTTTAAAAGAACCCCCAATCCATTCAAGCAAATCTTCACAATTCACGCTCTTATTAGCAGAAACAATAAATCAACGAACGTGGTGCCTCTTGTTTATGTGGTTTTGCCTATTATTGCTCAAAGAATGTTTATGTTGTTGAATGACAATAGGGTTCAGAATTCATATATTTAAGTGCGACTATGAAATTGATGTTCATGTATCTACCTACAGTCCTTTTTATCTGGCAAACCCTTTACCCAATAGCGTAGTAATTTAAGTATCTACACATTTGGTCCAAAGGGAAGGTTTTGGTGACCCTGAGATGTAACTAAATAGGTGACACATTGATTGATCGCTACAGTATTATTTAGTCCAAGAAAAAAGTTTACCTTCAGGCCAGAATGGAAATCGAGTTACGGCCGCGTCTGATGACGTGACGATGTCGTGATGTCTGTTTGGTGAAAAGCCACCGGCTGAAGGGGCATAACCAGGACCGGGGCTAGGAGACCCGTCTGAAATAAGAAGACAACTATGCTTGAAAAAAAACACTAATTATCGCTTTTGACAACTTACACGGGTTCATTGCAAGGGTTTTACTTTTACAAGATCTTATCCCAAAATGGGAAGCGCCATGTAGCAATGAACGTTCATTCATGGGTTCAAATGATGATATCAATAAAGTCACCAGACTACGTAGTGAAAGATATAGTTATACCGACTGAATAAATCGACATGCCCTTTTAATTAAAAACCACTGAATAGTGCGCAAATTAATATTTTGTTCGCGAAAATAAAATTGTATTTGTTTGCGGTAACTTCTGAATACATCATTATTAACCTCATATGCCTAGCCTTTTCCCAACTTATTTGAGGTCGACTTCCAGTGTACATAGAAGGATTCAGCTGAATAACACTATTTTACATGGAGCTACTACCGATCAGTCCGTCACAACCCAGTTACACGATACCAAGGGGAAGACTTCTTGTTAGACTATCGGAACGACTGTCTATAGATCTCCAAATGTCTGCTAACATGCTTTTTGAGGCACGGAAGGGCCTCGATAAGTAAAGGACAATCACCTGTCCATTGCACGACCTCGGCAGGCGAAGCCATTATTGCCCATTCTTCTCCATAAGAAGCTACCTTTTGGAAGGGGCGACTAGAATCAATTTTAATTTCTTTGAAAATTGTGACGTTCACAAGTGCCATTTATGTGCCTATTTGAAATAAATAATTTGACTTTAACTTTGAAGCTCGATTAACCCGTGCAGCTGTTTTTATTTGGCCAAGACGCCCCTCATACTTCATTATACCTACAACAATTAACAGGAAAGAGTACTTATTCAGAAAATAACCAAGCATAGACGTACCTATGGCACTGACTCCAATAGCATTGTAGGAATTCATCGACATCGAGTGCATGGGCTGCAAAGGACTCTGAAGCTGAAACAGATAATAATCATAATATCAACAACTAGTTTCTGCCCGCAACTTCGTCCCACCGCATCTCATCGCATCACCCGCTCACGCTATTAGTTCGTTTTCGCTTAGCGATCTTTCTGCCTTTTTAAAAAACGGAATCCTTATAGGATCACTCTTATGTCAGTCTGTCCGTTTGCCCGTCTGTCACAGCCAAACTGCTCCGAATCTATAGGACCGATTGAGTTGAAATTTGGTACACATATGAATTTCTGTGACTCAAAGACACCTGTAATTTTTATAAATGATTAAATTTTACTTTGCGACCGTTCCAAAGACCGCTAGGTTCGGTACCTTTTCTGTGAGCCGGTTTTTTTTTTGGCAAATTGCACCCGACTGATCATACTGGTTATAAAATTTTCGTTTGTGTTTCACATGGTACCAGTGAGTGATAAATGGAACTTTAAATTACATCACAAATATTAAAGGTTAGGGTATATCGGCTGTCACACTCAACATTGGTGACACGTGACTGGTTGGTGTTGGTGACAGTCAGCGCTAGGACCATATATTGTGTCATTCCGGACAATATCACATAAAGAATATCCTTAAATGATCACCTCTTGTATGAACGGACTGTTCAACCATGAACACGCAGCAGTTACACGCGCCAGCAATAACACCCGGAGCACCGTCAGCGCTAAGAAGTGACCTACTGAGATCTTCGCTTCATCGGCTCGAAAATTTGTATATAATTAAGTTAATTATATACAAATTTGAAATGAAATGATTCATCTCCTGTAACTCCTCTCACTGTGCAAGACACTTTAAGCCGTCGTTGATTCTATGAGTCTGTGGGATCGGCAGTGAGAAAACGCATTTCCTGTCACGGCGTACACAAAACCCTATTCCTACCCAAATCCCGTCTGTTAACAGACTTACCTTGTAACAGACTTAGCACGTAAAACCAATGTAACTTACGTTTGGTATGGTTTGTATGGTAGGTTAGGGCGTTAGGGTAACCAGGGTGGTAGGTAATTACTGTAGGGCTAGGTTTGCGGTCAGTAGGGTCTTAGGTACCTGATACTAGGTTCAATTGTCTCAAACATAGCCAAACTGTACGCGTTTGGAATAGAGGCCGTACTAAGCTGTGAGCCCTAGTGCGTACACGGACTGTCGTGAAACTGAATGTGGGTAATCCGAGAGAAGATTTGAATGAGAGATTTGTATATTTGACTGAAATCGTATCTTTGACTGAAATCGTATCTTTCACTGACGTCGTATCTTTAACTGAAGTCGTATCTTTCACTGAAGTCGTTTTTTTACTGATCTCGATTCTTTGACTGAAGTCGTTTCTTTGACTAAACCTGTTTCTTTGACTGAACCCGTTTCTTTGACTGAACCCGTTTCTTTGACTGAACCCGTTTCTTTGACTGAACCCGTTTCTTTGACTGAACCCGTTTCTTTGACTGAACCCGTTTCTTTGACTAAAGTCGTTACTTTGACTGAACCCTTTTCTTTGACTGAACCCGTTTCTTTGACTGAACCCGTTTCTTTGACTAAAGTCGTTACTTTGACTGAACCCTTTTCTTTGACTGAACCCTTTTCTTTGACTGATCCCGTTTCTTTGACTGAAGTCGTTTCTTTGACTGAAGTCGTTTCTTTGACTGAAGTCGTTTCTTTGACCGAAGTCGTTTCTTTGACTGAAATCGTTTCTATGACTGAACGCGTTTCTTTGACTGAAGCCGTTTCTTTCACTGAAGTCGTATCTTATTCTTTGTTCTTGTATATATTTTTGGGATCCCTAGGTCTTAAATCGTTAGCTTTTAGGTTACTCGTAGATTTAGTGAACGCACCTGGAGCTTGCACTGATAACATCTAAGTTGAATGTTGATTTTCAAATTTATTATTAATAGTTATTTACTAGGTTTACTAGGTACCAGATTAGGTTATATAGGCTAATCTATTTTATTCTTGTTGGATTCTCACTCTGATGTAGGGTTGTCACTCTCGTATAAGGTTGTCACTCTCATGAGAGTGATAACCCTATCATGTCCCTATGATGTAGGGTTGTCACTCTCGTATAAGGTTGTCACTCTCATGGAGGGTTGCCACTCTTTTATAGTGTTGTTACTCTCCTGTATATTTTCTTTTTTGCTAGAACAGGGGTGATGCAGCGTGATTTCTGCGGTTTCAACCTATTAATTTATATTTCTAGTTTGTATAGCTGGTCATCAATTTTTTATTCCTAAATCTTCAAAATTTAATTAAGACGTAAACAAGGATGTTATTTTTTATTGGAAAACTTGTTGCTGAAAATTAGAAATTGGTTAAATTTCATTGATTATACTTAACCTTAATTCCTATATGATCTGTTATCTGCAGTCAACCAAGTTATATTGTTAAGTTCTTCACAAATGGTGTAAGATATTCTTCGAATTTGATGTAGAACCAGCTATAAAGTTTTCTCGGTAGTGTCTTTTCATTTAGACCAAATTACCTGTTCCGCAACTGTTTTAATGATATTTAATTTTGATGCGATTCTCTTTTAAATATTAACCAATTATTATAAGTGTTAAAGTGGTCAATTTTCATTTTTGTAAACTAATAAGCTGAGCAGTTTATTTGTTTTTTTGTTTGTTTGAACACGCTTATCTCTGGAACTACCTGACGGATTTGAAAAAACCTTATTGCATTTAATAGTCCAATACTTGAGAAAGGTATCACGCTGCGACTCTTAGGAGACGACCAAAAAGAAAAAAAGTCCGACGCCAAGCGAAAACGAAGTAACGGGACATAGCTGGATATATTTTATATTAAAACAAGAAATTTCACGAAGATGAAGTCGCGGGCAGAAGCTAGTTAATAATATACTGACTTGATTGACTTTGTTTTCAAGCGGTTGATTGACACTTCCCATAACTTAACCGTAGCTTCTATTTTGGTCAAAGGCTATGCATTGCCATCCGACGTGGCAATGCTTCTAGGTATTTGTGCACGCTGCCGGCCATCTGCATCGACAGCATATAATCGTCGACTTTAGCAATAAAGATTTACATTTTTAAATTAAAGGGGTTTAAATATGAAATTGCCGTATTAACGTTCTGGCCACTTTGAATTAAACCTGTATAGTGTGAAATCCCAGTGACGCTTTTTTCACACGATAACTCTATCATTCTAAATTTGAAAAATGTACAACCTTTGATTGTTTGACTTTCAATTGTTTTTTCATTCAACTTCTAATGGATACATTGAAAATTAGAGTATTTTTTTAATACGAGTTCCGTCCGATATGGAACTCAAGGGGGTGTAACAAAATATATGTATGGAATGTGGTGACATGTATAGGACGCGTTTAAAACTAACTGGTAATAGATGGAGCTAGTTTTCGCGACAAAAACTGCTATAATAAAGCTTGCTGCAAAATGGTAGAATTTTCCATGTTTTTTTTTACCATATTCGTGTGAAATCTTTCGCTAGATAAATAAATTTATTTCAAATTTAACTGAATTAAAGTAGAAGATATTAAAAAGAATATTTTCATTTTTAATATGGATACATTGAAAATTCGAGTATTTTTTTAATACGAGTTCCGTCCGATATGGAACTCAGGGGGGTGTAACAAAATATATGTATGGAATGTGGTGACATGTATAGGACGCGTTTAAAACTAACTGGTAATAGATGGAGCTAGTTTTCGCGACAAAAACTGCTATAATAAGGCTTGTTTTTTTACCATATTCGTGTGAAATCTTTCGCTAGATAAATAAATTTATTTCAAATTTAACTGAATTAAAGTAGAAGATGTTAAAAAGAATATTTTCATTTTTAATACTACATAATTGTAAAATAAGAAATTAATGGTTTCGAAAATGGTAGAAACTTTCATAATCTATGTGGTAATCATGTGTAATCATGTCATAATAAATTGTCAAACTCAAAAACCTTCAAAGTTTTAGTAAAACTCAAACTCAAAGCATTTATTTCAAATAAACCTATTTACAGGCACTTTTGAATTGTCAAGGGGTCGGACAGTCAGAGAGATGAAGCTAGTTGCCCATTCCAAAGCGTAGTAGGTTCCTATGAGGAATAACGGGTAAGAAACTCCACGGACACTCTAGTAACGTACTTCGTAAGTTCGTATAAAATTTGTAGCTTTTTTGGGATTCTTTTTTAACGATTTTGCTAGTATTTGGACTTTGTGATCACTTGCCTTTTTATTTGACGCCTGATTTTGTACCTGGACTGGGAAACTTGCCTTTTGTGATCGACCTTGCTTTTGAACCTGGACTGTGATACCTGCCTTTTGTGATCGACCTTGCTTTTGTACCTGGATGGAGTCTCATGAGGAAAGGTTGATAAGTGGAAATCAGTCCTCAGTGAAGAACTTAAAATCAGAGGGAATTCATATATACATGGAAATATCCGACTTTGTGGTAGACATTTTGAACGAATATACAAAACTCGTGGTAATCCGCTTAATACGCTTAATAAATAATACGCTTGTAACGTGCACGTCTTTCTACATTGTTCTGATGTAACCAATACTTTATAACAATATTTTGATTTAAAAGAGTGTCCGTTGAGTTTGCCCGTTCTTCTCCTTAGGAATCTACTACGCTTTCGAATGGGCAACCAGCTTCATCTCCCTGACTGACCGACCCCTTGACAATTCAAAAGTGCCTGTAATTGGTTTATTTTTGAGTTTGAGTTTTGTTTTTTTACACCTGTTAGCACTTAGTTTATACACTTATCATTAATGGCTAAGCGATATTTGCATTCCTTTATAATATGTAATTATGCACTAACGCGCATTGGTACATAATACATATTATACAGGAATGCAACTATCGCTTAGCTATTAAATAATCAAATAAATAGTTAGACTGCCATCTAGTACGTAAAAAATAAACTAACTAGCGCCATCTACAAGTTACGTTTTGAACTAATTTTATAATCGTAGAGTTGCCTATCTATTCTATCTATGGTGGAACTAATGGTGCTCCCACACTGCTGTTAAAAATGTTTACAAACATTAGTAAACATTTTCTAAACAAATATTTTATCACAATGTTAAGAAATGTTTTCATGTTAGGTAATGTTACAAAACATTTCTAAACAAAATTGTTAGTTTGGCGCATCCAGTTATAGCGCTTTTTTCATTTTATGGAACAAAGAATAGTATAAAAAGCTAATCCAATAAGCAAATCTTCTTCCATTTTCGTGTAGACGCCTCGGAACGTAAATCCAAATGTTATACATGTTTGTAAACATTTTCTATCAGTGTAGGAGCACTCAAAACATCTAACAATTCCTAACAGAATTTATCAATTCCTAACATTTGTTAGTAAATGTATTAGTGTTAGAAAATGTTTGTAAACGTTTTATAACAGCAGTGTGGGAGCACCATTACGCAGCAGAAACAGCTCGCAATATCAATGCTGTGTGTTTGTAGAGGATACGGCTAATGAACGCGCCGTGCGGTTTTGGTTTAATCGCTTTCGTAGTGGGAACTTCGACATAAAAAATGAACCCCGAGGAAGACTAAGGTAAATAACGGTGAATTGAATGCGATGGTGGATACCGATTTGTATCAACTACCAAGAAACTAGCGGCATGGTTTGATGTTAGCATACCCACAACATTGACCCATTTGCATCAAATCGGTAAGATAAAAATGCTTAAAAATGGGTGCCCCATGATTTGACTGATGTTGACATGTGGAACCCCGGTACAGAAATGAAGGGACTTTGAGGCGAATTGTGACGTGTGATGAAAAGTGGATTATTTGTGATAATCGCAAACGAACAACGCAATGGCTGAATCCAGGTGAAACGCCGCAACAATGCCCTAAAGCGAAGCTTACCCAAAGAGAGGTGATGGTAACTGTTTGGTGGTCACTTGATGGTGTAATTCACTACAGTTTCCTCAGATCCAGTCAAGCAATAAAAGCAGATGTCTACTGTACAGAACTTCGAACAAAACTCGCAGCGAGACAGCCCCGACTCGTCAACCTATGTTCACCACTATTGCTCCATGATAACGCAAGACCTTACACTTCTCGAGAAACCGTTTTAACACTAACAGGACCTACAGGTAAAAACCATCCGTTGTCCTCCGTACTTGCTGGACCTGGCCCCAACCGACTACCACATTTTCCGCGATTTAAACATTTTTTTACAAAATACCTTCACACAGTTTGTTGAGACTAGGTCTCCAGAGTTCTACCACAAAGTCATAAATGACCTTCCCATGAGATGGCAGAACTGTATACACAATGAGGGTAAATTATTGTTTTTTTTTATTTTGATTAAATAAATATATATTACCTCAGCAAAATAAATTGTTTGAATTGTTCTGTACAAAACGGCAATTTCATATTTAAACCCCTAATAATTATAGAAATGTGTCCCATGGCCAACGACATCTAATAACACCGTAAGTGCATTCGTGTTCATAGTTATTTCATCGATAAAGTCGTTTATTGAACAGTCATAGCGCCAATTTGCGAACATACAGTTTTACTGCTTTTTGATACGCTACTCAAATTTTAATCTCGATTTAATTACTGAAATGAAATTAGCCTCTTAACACGCCATCGGAGTTCACAGGAGCGTTACGACACTTGTTTACTATAATTAAATCATTGTTTTAATAAGTATTTCACTAAAACCTAAGAAATTTTCCCAGAATTCGTCATTAAATATCACTTTACTCTAAAATTGCAGTATCTACCTTTAAAATATAACTAATTCTGTGAGTGTAAAAGTATAACTTAAAAACGATTTCAATCAATCTGCCTGACCTTTTCCCAACTATGTTGGGGTCGGCTTGCAGTCTTACGGGATGCAGACAGAATGGACCAGTATTTTACATGCAGCGACTGCCTAACTGAGCTCCATAACCCAGTAACTAGGCAATACGATACCCCTTGATAAGACTGGTTGGCTGGTTATCATGATGTTATTTATTCCAATTTACAGAAATAAAATATAATTTATGTTTCGTAGGTTCCATTGTAGTCTCATAGAAATTTCTCGGTGAAGAAATTAGAATGTGTAAAACATTATAGTCAGGACTAAAATGTCAGGCTTGGCACACAAATTTTCCCCACCTTTTTTAACCTGATACTCAGAGCTATATACTTTAGTTGACCAGCGTATTAGCATAATTATACCAACAAAAATAAAAAATAAATGTTCTTTCATCACAGTAAAGTTAATGATTGATTATTTTTAAGTGACGTCTCTGGGTTTCTCAGTTTAGCGATGATTTTAAATAGTCCATAAAAGCATGTACCATTATGTTAATATAATAAGTATCAAACTTTTTATTTAATTTAGCGACACATTAAAATCATGCCCCTAAAAACTTTATTAGGTACCTACCCCTTTTTTCACATAGTAAGGTAACACGTAATAAAATTCTTGTTTTTTTTCAAGAATATTTATATCAAGTTTCGAATTAATCCGAACCCTTTGGGAGGTTAGTTTTGAAAACCTAATAATGCCAAACTTTATTCTTTACTTCAAGGACACTGAACGAGAGACAATAGAAGTTTTACTGTTATGAAGCCTATGTTCTGTCATTTATTAGTAAAGATTCCAGCACATTGAAGGCCTGCGCAGACAAGGGGGTTTTGTTCGCGGACAATTTGGAATCGTATAGAAATCCTATCGGCATTTTGTCTACGTGCGCGTTAGATTTCCTTACGATTCCAAATTGTCCGCGGACAAAAGTCCCTCGTCTGCACACGCCTTATATGTGCTTTTAAAAAAAACTTGAAATTAGCAGGGGCTGATTTGATCGTCTGTTAAAAATGTTAATGATGGTTAGGTTTAAAGAAAGTACATACATGTCACTCACTTGAGAACAATAATAGAACAAAATTACATAATTACAACAACATAATTACTAATGATGGTTGAATTAGCCTATTGCAAATCGTGATTCGAATTCGACGAAAGTGATAACAAAATGAAAAATTAATGATTTCTTTTGGGGTCATGGACCGCAATTTGTGTAGTCACTTGAAATATCTGTTTTTCGCGAAAAAACAAAAGAGAACGATAAAATATAACGTAGTATCGAAGCATAATGAATTGGATATTAGATACATGCAAATTATCAAAGTTCAAAAAACATAATAAAAATCATAATATCCAATTCGTAAAATTTTGTTATTTTTGTCTGTTGTCTTTTATGGTTATTCCTTTTTTCTTATTCGTTTGTATTTTATTTTTAATTATTGGTTGTGTTATGTATTTTGATTTATTTTAATGTTCTTTTCTTGTCAAACTTAATGTACCTAGATTTTATGTAAATGATGTGGTCTCCTATAATTGGAAGCTCACACTTGTATTCGTCCCTGTCTATGTATACTTGCATGTAATTGGGTAGCCTCTGTTGGAGATCCAATAAATAAATAAATAATATAAAATAAAAAACAAATTTTCTCAACTCATACGTAAACAAAAGTAACAAAACTGCCAACGGTCGTTGACCCCCAAAAACAATCCATCTAATCTTTTTTATTTTTATTTGATCGTGTTTAGATATCGTTATCCATCTTGTCTGCAGAGTTTCGCTAGCTTTTAAATTTGAAATTTATAAAAAAGTATGAGCGTTTTATTTGCGCTGTCTGACTCAGATTTTTGACAGATTTTCCGTTGCCTACCTAAAGACATCGGAAAATCTGAGTGAATAATCGGTCAGTGGGTCGCCTTAGGGGCGGAGTTGTAGGAGTTGGAGTATACCCTTCGGGGCACTATGATCAGCAAAGAACACAAAAACAAATTTTTTTTGTTAAAAAACCCTTGTTGGGACTTTTATATAAAATAAAATCGAAGGCCCATATCTCGGAAAAGGTGCGTTGTAGGGCCATACGTCTCAGAGCCTAATGGTTTCTATGGTCAAGATTAACCCAATACTGCAATAAAATTGGTAGAACTCCGAAAAATGAAAAAAAAAGAAAAACCATCTGTCCTCGCGCCATAGCGCCCCTAAAGCTACACACTCCAACCGAATAATCAAACTGCGGTCAAGTTTGTCATTGTATGAATAAGAAACGCTAATTACGTGACTACGAAACGATTTTATTTTAACTAACCCGTCTCTGCTTCGCTCGACTTTTACGACTTGACAAAATATCCGAGCTTTCGTTATTATACAAACCGTCCGGAATAAATAAATGTTGAAAACTGCAGGACACACAGCCAGACACGAAAGACGACTTGTATTTTATACTACATACATAGTACATACTAACGACCCGCCCCGCTTCGCACGGGGGCAAATAGCGACATTTCAAAACAACCGATATTTCTGTGCTCTAACCAAGTTAAATATATTCAAAATCCATTGCGTCCTTTAGAAGGTCTAAGCTTCACAGACGGACACGAAAAGTGACTTTGTTTTTATACATAGAATAATTAATGCATAATATTATATTATAATACTCAAAAGTAAGGCAAATGAGAGAAAAACGCACTTTTGCAACTAATGACCGACCCAGACTGCCATTGTATATGCGACCACTAAAAGTAATTTTGTGTGAAAAGTATATGAAAGAAAACTAGGTTGCAATTATTTTGTTACTTGTTAATTACCTGTCCTTGAATTTGATGAGTGGCAAACGGATTGACGGCGACTGGCGACGACTGGTGGGGCAGCGCGCTGTGTGGCGAACACCCGGGTGGACTGCGTCCCATACTTCCGCACGCGCCCGCGTACCCCAGCCCGCTCGGCGACTGCGTTAGCCATGTACTGGAAACGTTTAAATACCACTTAACACAAATGTTACTTCGAACAGCGAATGCTTGGAAGCAACGAGTAATTTTAAACAAAGAACGGAACGCTCTTCTTTGAATCTTAATAATTAGATTAATTAAATTGGTTGGCTCATAGATACGTAGCTTCTTTGCTGGCAATATGACATGTTCTGCACTTGCCTAAATCTACGTTTACCTAATAGGGTATTTCACTGCTATCAAAAATATACATTAATTAATACTTATTTTTGGAGGTATTACTAAAAAAGAATTTGTGAAAAAATAATAAAATTGGTGGAAAAATTGAGAAGTTACACGCTTTTGAAATTATTCTACTATCCTTGTCACGTAAAAACGATCATTGTACTGAATGGCGCGAGGTTACTATGTTGTGACGTCGGATCGCAGCAGTGTGCTGTCTCTGTCTACAATAGCCTGACTTTAAAACGCTGCATACAACATCGGCATTTTTTGAGATACCGAAACATTTTTTTTCCGTGGCTTAATGCCCTTTAACGGTTTTATTTTCTACAAATGTGGCCTTGTTCTAACCGAAATCGCGATCATTGCGATCATGTTTGAATGGCGAAACCGGAAGGCGCCCTCCGTCGTTTTTTACTAGGACAATGCCGAAAACGAGCCAATAAGAGCTTAGCGTTGAGGTTCCTACTATCTAGAAAAAATAAAAATCTTCTCCCAGTCCAATGGAAATTAGCCCGAATTGAAAAGCTATACCCAGTCAGACGGCATCATCAAAGTCGCTGACAGAAAAAAAAACATACACGGGCCCCTTCGTTCGCGAAGAGTTAGATAAAATTTACGTGATTCCGGCCAATGACATTGCAAAAACGCAACGCACAGATGAAACTGTTAAACTTCACTTTGAAACGAACGATAAAAATGGCATGTTAAAAATATATATAGGTACTTTTCTTAATAATTGAATGTAAAGTGATAACGGATAACCTATGTTATAAACGGGTTTTTTCCATTTACATTTAGTTGGTTGTCATCATTAACAAATATGGCCATTATTATCCTCAGTATGTACCCATGATAAAAAAAAAAATAATAAATAAAAAGTTTATTCAGGTAAAAAGGTAAAATACTAAATACAAATTTGCTTAAATCTACGTAAAATTCTATTTTGTTATGTGCCTGAACTAGGTTATCCTGTGTTTCAGGCGAGGCAAGGTACTACCTATAATATTTCTAAATAATCACATTAATTGTAAAAATCTAGTCATTGAATAGGTATTTAAAAAGATGTAAATAGTATAAAAAATATAGGATCTATTTGAACCAAACCCTTAAATAACATAGCCGTTTGTCGACAGACACATCTGTTTTGCCTTTATAACGCGGCTCCTTAAAACCTACGAAGATTTACTATCGTTATAATGAAAACCTTGAACAGTCTCTAAAGTCGCCGTAGCATGGACAGAGATAAAGCGAACAAACTCCGCCCATCTTACCTGCCTTCGACCAATAGCATCTCGGCCTATCATCAATTGTTACCCTTTATTGTAATCCGTTGTTATTTCTTGCCTGTCTGGCCCATCAACTTCATTACCTCTATTTTTTTTATAGATACTTCCGTTATAATTTCTTGCCTGTCTTGCCCATCAACGTCATTGTCTCAATTTATTTTATATATACCTACCAACACCAAATACCGCACACAATACGCGCAGGATTATGTCACTGTGGTATTAAAACATGCATTTACAATAAGATTTAAATTCTTAGTAAATTCTAAGAACACGAGGTTGTCGTCGTGTGGAATGTAGACTGGGATCATTATGCAGATTCACATTCTAAAATGCTGCACTGTAACTAACCTTTTTATAAGTGCTACTATGTCTTTTTTATGTATTTCTTTCAATCAGGCTCTTATTTTTAATTTAAGCGGTGGAAAATCTAGTCGTAGCTACTCGAAAATATTTTTTAGGTAGTTCATAACCTTTGAAGGCATTGTAAAGTGACAAAATATGAATAATTAATTTGGAAAAGCCTTTTTTCTTTGGCGTAATAGTCTTGATGCTACCATTTTAAACTTAGCTTGCACAATATAATACACTATGTTAATCAATATAATGTGTGTATTTAAACGTACTTATCTCGGTATAAAGTAGCTGATATCAAATCGGGCAATACTTGTGATATCTCTCTTATGTGTTATATAAGATACACTATTTATCAAAAGGACAAACACGTTTGATAAACTTTCAAAAGTTCGAATTTTCAACCAATTAAATAAGTATCTCGTACTTATCAAACGTATTCTACAGCTCGTACATTGTTTATTATATTCAGGTTTACCTACTATCTGTCTTATCACCACTATTGTCATTAAGGTCATAGTAAGATTCACCTGAATGTAATATTCAATGTTATTATGACATTCATTGATAACTGTCTAATTGAAACAGTGAAGGAAATCGGAAATAAAATTCTTTAGCAACATATCAGTTAATTATTAGCATTTGTTTTGTAAACACTAGTATGAGAAACGTAAATATTTATTATAATTAATATGTAATAATAATGTCATAGTGTTGTTAACTTGCCCGTTTGAATTATATATAACATATGCGATGTGAATCATTTTCAATATAAATGTTGATAAATGTATGTCAATCAACTCAGCCAGCCTATCCCAGTCCACTGCTGGACGTAGGCCTGTCCCAAGCTGCGCCACAATATCCGGTCCTCAGAATTCCACTTCCATTTTGGGGCCTACTCGCTAAGTCTGTTGGCGAACATACAGGCCCGTCCGAATGTAATACGACACTCCGGAGCGATCCGTCTGTTTTGGACGGACAGAAACACACCGAAAGTAAGGAAACTGTCAATTCGGTTCGGGCCCTAAATTGATCTTGTGTCCGTAGGAGATACGGAGTAGGAAACGCCCGCAACTATGGCGGAACTGCGGATTACGTACTTAGGGAGTAGACCTGACCCAGACACCTTTTTAAGGTTGTCGGTCCATCTAGCTGGAGGCGTGGGGCGACCCACGCTACGGTACGGTCTCAACTCAAGAACGCGTTTGCTCCACGGGCTATCGGTCCTTCGACAAATATGGCCACCCTACTGCCACCTCAACTTGCTAACTCTGCAGGTGCTATTTAGGTATTTATCCTTCAAAGAAACTCCGAGCATAGCTCTCTCCATACCGCACTGCGCGGCCTTGAATTTTGTTGGCCAACCCTACCATCAGTGTCCACGTTTCGGCACTATTTTATATCATGTAGGTATGTATTGGTATGATATTTTTATTTTTGACATTTGTTACGGTGGAAGTTGAATGGAATTAATTTTTTTTGCCTTTGTTTCGAAATAATTACTTAATTAGTTAAGTAAAACTATTGATTGTTTTTAAACCTATTATATAATAGTATTCTGAATTTCCTATTCTATATAGGTAACTAGCACTTGGCCAGCGACTTGTCCGCGCGGACGGTTTCGCCCTATAAATAATAGTTTTGGAAAATAATCATTACGATCTTTATTTATTTACCTAAATAAGTACTTGTGCCAAGTTTCAAGTTTTCATACATACTGTACCTACTATTCCCCCTTTAAACCCCGACAGGGGTTGATCTTTGAAAAATCGTTTGGTACCTACTTTATTTATTTATTTTAATTAAGATTATTTTTATTACAAACGAAAATTACCAGTTATTTCCCATAGTTGTATAATACAGACTTGGCAATTTTGTATGAAGAATAATATCCATCAGAACTCCAACTTTGTGCCGGGTTAAAATGCAATCGCTTTTCATCGTGTTTTTCAGCAAATTGTCGCATACTCTTACTTTCTTAGGTATTAAATGCCAGAGTCACAAATATTCTGCTTTTAGTGTTCAAAGTTGACCACAACACGTCCCTTTAGATAACCCTACAGAAAAAAGTCAAGATTTGTCTAATCTGGTATTTGAACGGTTAATTAATGTCAACACTTCTTGGAATTGATTGTTGCAGAAACATTCCTTTCTAAGTTTCGGTTATGATTCGTGCTGCATCGTTTCTTGCACCGTCATATTGGAACCACGTCTTTTCTATGTTTAACTGATTAATTTGATGAAATAAAAAATCTTAACATTTACATTGTTGCGATTGCCAGTCGCAATAACAGCAGCACCTGTCTTTCATGAAAGAGAATTGGGTCGGTTTTCAATCCGTTTAGGAACTAAAGGATAAAATTACATAAGTTAATGCAGTAATCATGGTCTTATGAACGTTGCATAACGAATTTGTCACATTTTAACTAAATAGTGGATATCAAAAAACCATAAAATTTGACACCAAATCAAAATGGTGGCCAAAAAAATTGTTTACATTCGAGTTAGACACTCTGTATATACATACAGTATACACGATATTAGTTCTTTTTTAAATCTTTAAATGTTCGTTATCTCCAGAAAACCCCAGTTTGGACCCCAAGTTATCGGAATCAAAAATGCTGCAAATTAGCTCACCACCCATTTCAAGGAATGCACCCAATTACCAACCATTCTGTTTAAATGTCAAATCTTCAAACTGTTTTACCTAGTTTTTAGAATAAGACATTTCGGCACAGTGTTCATTGTTAATGATATGAATGAACCTACATACAAATATAATAAACATCGATTTAACGACAAATCCAATTTGTTGAGATAGTTTGGGCATGCGCTCATAAACACACAGATTTTAGACGTTAATTACTTTTTACGACACAAGGAATTCTGTTTCATAAATATTCAATCTATTTTTATTATTCGTTAAGACGGCGCTGAATCGAATTAAATTATTTCGTAAGTAAAACAAGAAAAAGTAAGTTCGAATTGAAAGTAATCATTATCTAGATTTTAGGTAAAAGGAATGAAAACTCACGTGTCATATCTAGGGTATGAAGGTGGATGGTATGGTGAACCAGATCCGAAATAATTCCTGGCCCCAAGGGGCAGGGGCTGCATGTGAGGTGGTACGTGTTGACCGACGTGTCCCACGTGATACCCGTCTCCGAACAGTGTTTTGGAGTAAGGGGTAGCTCGAAATGGCCTCTTCATCCTCCGCCGTCGCCTGAAGTTCCCATTTTCGAACATCTCACCGCATTGAGGATCTAAAACAATACTACACTCACCACCCAAGAGTCTATAAACATGGGAGCAGGATACATCGCAAGCAATTCGCTTTCTAAGGTATGAAATATGAGATGATGGTGAATGATCGCGTAGCTGTCAGCAGTTATTCGCATTGCGTTAATGCAAATAGAAGACTCAAAAGAGATGAAGGCAATTTTTGTTTAAGAACAATCTTGGTGGTATTTTCAATTTTCAATGTAAACTAACAATTAGTACATGAAAATTGATACAGTTAAAAATTAAAATATTTTGTTTTGCAACTTCAAAGTAAGTAGTAACTTACCAAGGGTCCAATAATTTCCCTTACGCTCACCACCACCTTCTCTTGGTACTTTTATGAAACATTCATTTAAACTTAAATTATGCCGAATTGAATTTTGCCACCCTTTCTTATTCTTCTCGAAAAATGGAAATTCCTTCGTGATGTAAGCGTAAATTTCACTTAGCGTAGCTCGTTTAGTTTGGCTGTTTTGTATGGCCATCGTGATGAGGGCCACGTAAGAATATGGAGGCTTCGTTAGCGCTTGCGACGTCGGCGTGGTAGACTGCGGCTTCATTTCTGAGTTACCTGGGCTTGCTGGGGTCGTTGACTTAGATTTACTCTTTGTTTCAGTGTTGCTAGAACAATAACAGAAAATAATATAAAATTATTATTTAATTAATTCAATTCCATTCGGTTATGGTTCAAAATTTAGGTCAAGCGACAATCGCGCATTTAAGCAAGTCGAAATTAAAGTTAATCTTACAACTTGACGATATTACGCAAGTCACACGATTTTAGGAGGTACCTACTAACCTGAAAACCTAGCAGAAAGTTGTAAGGTTTTTGTTTTAGCTCAAAGGAAAAAATACTGGGCAGACTAGTAATTTAATGATAAATTCAATATCAAACCGACCTGTTGTTAGAATTATTATCGTCTCTTGGAAGTGTTGGTAGAGAGAGGGTTTGGTAAACTCGCGATAGCTCTTCTTCCCCTTTGACACTTTGGGAATTCGCTGCATCCGCGTTGCTTTCCTGGAGGCATATTCTACTGTCGTACGGCGAACCTACACAACAAGAAAAACGAACATTCATGAAATTGCTTAAACAAATCCCAAAATGTAGGGTCCACAATATTTGGCAAGATTATTTAAATTGTGTAAATTTGATCAAATTTATAATACTTGTAGAACAATCACAAATCAGAAGTCCCTAAATGCACTATGGACTATACAACAGAAAAAAAACTATTCGTGCAACAAGATGATAGATAATACTTCAACTAACCTAGGTAGGTACCTGCCTACGTTGTTTTTTTTCTACTCAGTAGGCACCCAATTGATTCTTGTAATTAATTTGACAATTATGTACTTAATTATTTATTATTTTAACTCAAATTGTATGAAAATAAAACGCTTTCTTGCAAAATACACATCTAACTCATTTATAACCACCGACTTCCAAAACGGAGGAAGTTATATGTTCGGCTGTTTGGTTTTTTTTATGTTTGTTCACCGATTTCTCTGTCAATTATAGACCGATTTTGAAAAATCTTATTTTTTTTTTTAAAGTATACTCCCGAAGTGAACTCATTGCTACCAAATCAGAATCTGATGAGGGGATCCCATGGAAATCGAGGGAAATCCTCAAATTTTATGGGCAAACCTATAGCGATTTAGGTAATTTTACAGTAACTCGTGCATTTGCTCTCGGAAAGCACCATTTGGTGAAGTGGAACTGATGATGGAGACCACAGATGGCCACCGGAACAATATAATAATAAGTATGTAACGGGTTTTGATTCGATTAGGTACTTTAATGTGGCTGCTAAGCAATTTATGCTCGTCACTATGCATATGGTGAGTTGCAGTTCTCCTGGTTCTTACCAGGAGAACTCCTCAACAATTAACCTTCCAGCATCGGGAAAAGCAATATTTAATAGAAGGTGATGAGTAGTTAACATTAGGCTATAAAATATTATAGTATGGAGGTACTCCATATTATAATATTTTATAAGCGATAGTTAATCATTCGATAATTATCCATAATCATTCTTTGAAGCCAGCCAATGTGCACAATCCCTAATTGCTTACAAATGTTGAGTGTTAGTGTGCAACAAAAGTTCTGTTTAAAGTACACACAATATACATTATTGTTATTATGTTGTAACATTTAACACTTGAGATTTAGCCAATCTTACGCGTACGTGCCTCCCGATACGGGTTTCTTGGAATTCGTCGCTTAACGTTGTAGGTAGCTAAACATGCATACAACATACTTTTATAGGTACTACACGTGGCCATGGTAACATTGGTAGCTAAGCTACTTATCCGATTATTTTTCGGATAAAATGATTGAAACCTCAGAAGTATAAATTAGAAGTTAGGTGCTGCATATGAAACAGGAATTATAATAACATTTAACGTATCCAAAAAATGTGGAATCATGTTTATGTTTGAAAATTTAGAATTTAAGATAAAAAAAATCTAAATAAAAAGGAATGATTTCCACACTTTGCGCGTGTAGAAGAATGCGTCAGACAGACGCCGCACGCCGATGTAGTTGCATATCGGATTCGAGCCGAGCTGCGAACACCGCAAGGTATTGTGTCGCTTATAGAACAATGCGTCGTATTTATAAAACATTAAAAGCCGGCGTATCGTTCGTGAAATTAATAACAAATAACAATTGTGAAACGTTAGTTCGGGAGCAGTGCGAATTACCCATGCCGTTGAATAACTGGCTTCTGAATGTACAACGAGTTGTGGGACTCATCTCGTCTACAAAGCAATAAAAAGAGCCTGCACCAACTAGCATCCAAATTAGACCCAATATCACTTGTTTATTATTAATTAAACATAATAAAGCAAAGTACTGTTAATACCAGCACGCAACGATTGTTACACATTTTCATTGATTGTATGACATTATCTGTAAGCTCGTTTTTTCATTGTAAATTGTAAATTATTTAATTTTGTTCCCAAATATTATGTCTACTTATTCGATTAACATGCGATTTGACAGCAAGTTTACTAATGAGATCATGATCAAACTTTTTTTAAACACATTTTTATTCCACAAGATACTGTACTCTGTGAGTACAGAGAACAGCTTTGCCCACAGTTCGGTTAGTGTGGATTTTTGTAATGTAGGTAAGTACCTGCATACTGCAGAATTATAGGTTCTGTATGGTGCCGGACGTAAAGAATAGCACTATCCCATTTCTTCCCGTGGGTGTCGTAGGAGCATTCTCTATGTATTTTAACACCATACTGCGATCGCCAACCCGCCTGCCAAGCGTGGCGATTATGGGAACCCCCCCATTGGCGGAGGCCTATGTCCAGCAGTGGACGTCTTTCGGCTGTAATGATGATGATGACTGTAGAATTATCATTCTACAATTGAGTATTCAACCTTTTTAGGGTTCCGTACCCAAAGGGTAAAACGGGAACCCTATTACTAAGGCTCCGCCGTCTGTCTGTCTGTCTGTCCGTCTGTCCGTCTGTTACCAGGCTGTATCTCATGAACCGTGATAGCTAGACAGTTGAAATTTTCACAGATGGTGTATTTCTGTTACCGCTATAACAAAAAATACAAAAAAATAGAATAAAATAAATATTTAAGGGGACTCCCATACAACAAACGTGATTTTTTTGCTCGTTTTTGCTATATATTGATAACGGCAACAGATAGACGCTTGAAATATTCACAGAATATGTAGATATATATTGACTTTAAAAATAAATAATTAAATTAAAATAAAACAAATATTTAAGGGGGGCTCCTATACAACAAGTGTTTTTTTGCCATTTTTATAGATAATGGAACGGAACCCTTCGTGCGCGAGTCCAACTCGCACTTGGCCGGTTTTTTTTATGTTCATTTCATTTTTGTCTAGGTTTGGTTTTTTTTTCTGATCTATTCGACAGTCGTGGAACGTCTAAAATATTTCTTTGACTGGGGTCTTTTCATTATCAGATGAGACTGGGTAATAAATAAAACTTTAGAAGCATACGCCGAAATTTACCTTGATTTTACCATTTGACCATTTACGCCTAACTTTTCTTCAGTATTTATTTGTGTTCTAGTAAATATTGATTTGTGGATTTCCACTCTACGGTTCATGTACTTATTCTCTTTATCTTATTTCGAATGCTATAACTTCTGCGTTACATCATTCCTTATGATATTTGTCCTTTACGCCGTAGGAACTACCAATAGAGGAGGTCCTGTAGGAACTGGTACATAAATCGCTTTCTTTTTATTCTCTTAACGATTTAGCTGGTAAACCGAGGACTCATCCACTATTTTCTATTTAGGAAAGTTCGTGGTACGATTTTCCAGCTCTTTATGGCGTTCCACCTCGCCAGCAGAATAAGGCGGCGCACCAGCGGCGCTTCGTGCACGCGATCTGACCGTGCTTTGCTCCTTCGGAGTTACTTCCAGATTATCCATCCAATATTTTATTCGCCATCAATATATGCTGCTAGCGTTTCACCAATTTTTTTTTTTTTGTTGAAATCGAACTCTCTGCATACTGCTTTGCGTCGCGTTCTAGGCTTAATGCCATCGCTATCCGTTAAGCGAACCTAGGGTCTGGCTGCAGTCAAATTCCGTAGATCGTATTAGATCAAAAACGCGACGTAATCTAAGCTTCAAAAATACATCTCCTTTTTACCCGACTGCCAAGGAAGGGTTATTATACTAATAGCACCGAAATTCTGTATACCCATTTTTATTCCTTTTTTTTTATTTATGAAGTCTATTTCCGGAGTGTGTATTTTTTAATTCACACATAATATATAATTTCTTTAAAAGTGTCGTAAAAGATTCATTTATATATTTACGCCACAATAACTACTAAAACTTAGCCAGACTCATGAGTCTAAGCAAGTTACGACAGCCAATTTGAAACAATGCAGACCATACAAGATCGAGTTCAGTCTTTACAAGGAGCAAGCCTAGAGACACTTGCGGTACCAACATCTCACTCACTCCGCAAATGCAGCATTATCAGGCAACACTCCTCATTCCTCTGCAGTGCGACCAACCAACCTGGTAACCTACTGTCTGCACCTAGACAGTAGGTTCTGAACAAATCTGCTACTAAAAATCACTCATTCAAAAAACATTTGCACGAATAAGACGAAAGCAGTGCTAATATTATCATTGTTGTGGTGGATTACGTACCTAAAATTCACACAGATGGCTTATCGCCACACCTGTGGAGTCGTGGTGCATATTGCATAATGTCGATGGGTTTTTTACTTTTTTAGGTTTGTTTTGTCTGCGGGTTTTCCGCTTTTACATTATGAAAACCACACACGACTACTAATACTCGCTTTTCATGTCTGTCTGTGTCGTGTAGGTATTCCCGTTCGTCCCACTGCCGTCGCCGCGTCGTCTTACTGATGGGACGAACGGGAATTTAATAAAATAATCTTAAATTTATTCCTGTTCATGCCACTCAGCATTTTAGTGGGACGGATGGAAATATATTCTTAGATTAGTGCCATTCGTCCCACTTCATAATATTTTGCGTGTAATAAAACGGTAAAATTAAACTGTTTAGTTTTCACATTACTTGATTGGATTTAATAATTATTTTACAAAATAAATTAATTTGTAAGTTTTATTTATAAATATAAAACAATTATCCTATATTTATTATTGTATGGGCAATGGAGAGGGCTATGCTTGGAGTTGTCCTACGTGATCGATCAGTCAGATAAGAAATGAAGGGATACGTAGGAGTACCAAGGTAACTGACATAGCCCGAAGAGTAGTCAATAAGTGGCAGTGGGCAGGGCACATTGCTTGCAGAACAGATGGCCGATGGGGCCGAAAGGTTCAGGTGGCGACCGCGTACCGGAAGACGTAGCTTTGGAAGGCCTCCCACATGGTGGACAGATGACCTTGCGTGAAGGCCGCAGGAATTTGCTGGATGCAAAAAGCACAGAATCGGTCGAAGTGGCAGTGCTTGGCCTATGTCCAGCAGTGGACGTCTTTCGGCGGAAATGATGACGATGATGATATTTATTATTGTTTCATTTAAAATGTTTACATATACTAAATATCACAAATCTCGGGCGGGATGCGCCCGGCGATTAGGTACATTGTTTTTATTTAATTTAATCCTATTGGTTTACCTAACATTCGCTCCTTATATTAGCCTACTATTTTAATATTTTTACTCGGTACGTAATGGATGGGATCCACTAACTTGGCATATGGCAACCGTTGGGTTAACTTAGAAGATCAACCCGTGTGGCTGTAAATATACCTAATTATACCGGGTGGAAAAAATCAATGGGTCCTGAAGGAAAACCACTTTAAATACTTATGATAGATTATTTTACTTAAAGGTAACATTATTTTATTTTTTATAAAGAAACAAAACTGCATTCACAGATTTCTCGAAAAACTTACTTAAACCGGGAATCGAACCAGCTGAAAGTACAAAAACTAAACACTCGCTATTTTATTTTACTAATCGATACAGTCAATGTTAAAGATAAAATTTCTTCAAGAAACATTAGGTCTTACACTGTCGTAAAAGATATCCATGAAATCTAATATTTAGTACATAAGAACTTGAATCAACATTAGGTATCTAGACTAGAACTACTCACTTTCCACAAGTAAAAGACATGTTATAATTTTCTTATAACTCTAACATCCAAAGACTTTCTATGAAGTACCTTACAAGCTTGCTAATTTATCATTAAGTACCTTGATTTTGGTGGATGGTGAAATTTTTTGTGAATAGTTTCAAAAAAAGTTTAGAACGCTCACAGCAATAAAATCTAGACGTGAATTGAATTTCAAAAAAGACAAAATTGAAGTATTTGTAACCGTGTTTCCCGTTGTCCCCGTACGCCGTGTCCCCGTCCTACGGGGATAGGGGTACTTCAATTAAATATTTAAAAATACTTCCCGTTGTCCCCGTGGTTTGGTTTTACATTCAAAAATATGTTTCTGGCCCTCACCGGCCGCTGCCGCGGCACCGCTCGCTTCGCTCGCTCGGCTCGTGCGTTGTGTGGTCACAGTTCTAACCTAACCTAGCTGTTTCGATTTAATAAAGGTTTACTTCGTACGATAAGGGGACAACGGGAAATAAATTTAATCACGTCCCGCTGTCCCCGTGACGGGGATATGGCAAACGGGGACAACGGGAATACACTTTTGTAACGAGGGGTCTCATTTCGAACTTATCAGTAAAATTATTAAAGTATAACAAAATTGTAATTTTAAATAGGTCAAGTATCAATGTCTTGCTAGGTAATAATTTTCTTTCATGTTTACGTGTCCTTCATAATAGAATTGATGATAAAATCAAATTTATGTTAGATTTCATGATCTTTTTTATTTCTAAGACCAATTGTTTTTAGAGATTTTATCCTGAACAATAATCCTATCGATTAGTAGAATAAAATAGCGAGTGGTTTTTTTAGCTGGTCCTATTCCCGGTTTAGGTAAGCTTGTTGAGAAATCTGTGAATACAGTTTTGTTTCTTTTTAAAAATAAAGGAATGTTTCCTTTGAGTAAAATAATTTATCTCAAGGATTTAAAGTGGTTTCCCTTCAAGGCCCATTGATTTTTTCCACACTGTATATATTACTTAGACTTAAACTTTGCTATTAAAGAAAGTAAATAACAAGAATAATAGTAAAATTTATATCTGTAACTTATATGGTGTACATAATAAAGAGTATTCTATTCTATTCTATACAAAATATAGTATATACTCGTAGATTACTTAGACTTAAACTTCGCTATTTAAGAGAGAATATACATAGTATATAGATAGAAAAAAAGTAAATATAGGGAAATAGTTTATTGCTTATAAACCCCAACTCGATCATCACTGGGCGGGCGCTGCCACAGACAATTAATAATTGGAATCAAACTTTTTTATTGGAAGATCTCCGAACTACTGATGTTGTTTTTTTTTAATCTGGAGCGAATTTCTATGAACGAAGTTACACACTTAAGGATGGCGGAATATTTTTAAAGATGGGGAACATAATTTCGATTCAAACAATAAAGAGACGTAAGTCATCAGCCTCATACTTCGTTTATCTGAACATTTAAACATTGTAGAAGACTGTAAATTTCAATAAGTGTGTTCTATGAACCTACTTTCGTGCGAATCGAGTAGACATAAACTTGAAACAAGTGATACTCCCACTTCGGGCGAAACAACTTCAAAGCCGAGATATGAAGCCGTTCTCATCTCTATTGAAAGAGCAGGTCATCGAATAAGTTCTGTAAAAAATAAATTGTCTGGTGACAAATATTTTCTTACACTATCAGAATATAGTTAATTGAATTTTATATTAACTTACGTTAAACATACGATATGGCACTTTTGGGATGGCGAAAAAGCACTGAACTCGCTTGTGATCGTCACGCTTAGATACATTTATGAAGTGAAAGCTTCTTTAGGCAAATGGGGCACTTTTGGGGTGGGGAAAAGCACTAAACTCGCGTTTGACGGTCACGCTCAGATACATTAAAAGTGAAAACTTCTTTAGGCACGTTGGGCACTTTTGGGATGGGGAAAAGCACTGAACTCGCGTGTGACCGTTACGCTCAGATACATTTGAAAAAAAACTTCTCTAAGCACGTTGGGCACTTTTGGGGAAAAAACACTGAACTCGATACATACAGATCTTTACAAGTTTATGAAGTTAAATAGTTTTCACTTCTGACGTGCAGTCCTACGACTGAATTTTTTTATTAAGTTCTGGGCATACAAGCTTTCTGGGATCATTCACATCGGATTTTTTGAGAAGGCAAAAAAATAACCAAGGCGCCTACTCCTAAGCAATAACCCGAAGTATCGGCCGAATGTTCGGCCGTTACTTGACTTCCAAAGTTTCCTTATTTGACTTTGAATCCGTACCCAAATTCAAGTCACGTTTTTGACCTTATCTCTTTGACCGGCGCGCGTCGTTTTTTTTTTCTCGCCGTAGTCAGCCGTAGTCAGGAAACAGCCGATCATTCGGCCGATACTTCAGATTTATCTTCGGAGTAGACCCCTTAGCTTATCATGCCGCCAAAGCTACGCATATAGGGGTTATATGCATTAGATTTGGCCTCGTGCGACTTATACTCCTTTCCTAATATGCAGAAATAGCTTGTGCACGAAGACTAAAAAAAAAACAAAAAAAATCTAGCTTAACTCCGCACACATGATGGGTATCTATCGATATACCATGATAAAAAAAAAAAAAAAATTTGATGAGTTTGCTGGGGTCTTCAACAACAGTTAGAATAGTCACTTTGAAATATCAGTTTTTTTTTAAATCTTCATAGACGTGGTGGGTATCGAAATCTAAACACGATAAAACAAAGAAATAACGTAATTTTTCAACTCATGCATAAAATGTTTTTTTTTTTTTTGTCGAGTTTAGATATCCATACCCATCACACGTATGGGCATTTCTCTGTAAGCTCGTACAGGTCCCATACAAATACTGTCCTGGCTATTTTTTTGAACATTTGCAAAAAAATCGTGATCTATTTCGAAGAAAATTAACTAATTAATTAATTTTAGTTAGATAAGGTGGCCAACTGAATTTAGCGATTTTCCAAAAGTCATGACAGGGAGAGTCATCACTGTTTGAGGCATCACGGGACTGTTTTGAACGTGACTGGGGGCTGTTAAATGAGACAGAGGACTGTTGTACTTAGAAAAGTCATTTTACATTAATCAAGTGATTTTTTTTAAAATAATTATATTACTTTTTTTTAAATCGGTCGGGACACCCGATTACGTGCTTACAGGGAATCACCCGTAGGTATACGGAATCTAGTTTATTCAATTTAACCCTTTATATTATGGGTTGCTGAGGTTGGATTGTCGCTAGTCAAAATACATTGAGTTAAAAGAAGTTTGGTCATTCAAATTCGAACCTTGGGCCTCAACGATGTAAGAGACAAGTCTGGTGTAGTATTGGAGGCGTAAGTCCTAGAATTAACAATATTTTTTTTACAAATCCTGATTTTCTGGAGGAAAAATACAAACAACCGGCCAAGTGCGTGCCGGAAAAATAGCCACGGAGTTTCTTGCCCACTCTTCTCCATATAAAACTACCGTTTGGAAGGGTCAACTAGAATCAATTCTATTTCTTTGTACATTTTGACGTTTTATTTTACGCAATTTATGCCAAAAATATGCCATATTTCACAAAACGGTTGATTTAAATAACAAAGTCTCATATAAACATTATAAATAATCTTTTTAAATAAACTAAGTAGGTATGGGATCCAACAACACCCCCCCCCCCACACGCTTAAGTAGGTATTCGTTTACATGTATGTATGTATGGAGGGGAGTGCCAATCCTAACATTTTTATTCGTAATTTCAATTCTCCATTGTTTAGCGGTGCACAGAATACACATACATTCCAATTTTCATCGATATAGTGCAAATAGTCACCCGAGTAAAATGGCTACGTGACATCCGGACAGAAGGACATGACGAAAATCATTAGGGTTCCGTTTTAGCCATTTGGCTACGGAACCCAAAAAGGTATCTTAGCATCGTTCACGTACCTAACTAACAAAAACAATGATAGCACGATGGCGTCACCACCTCCCACTGTAGGTAACGAAAAAAATTGTAGCCCCTATTTTAAGGTAGCAATTACGTTGACTATACCTTGAGGCAAGTAACATAATCTTTTCGCTCAATTAGCGACCTATTTGTATATATGGGGTGAAAACCTTGAGGCGGCTATTATTAAACACCTGGTTACGAAGGAAAAAGAAGTCAGGTTGATTTGCACATCAAACGTAAACAGCCATTAATCTCTAGTAAGATGTTTGGAATTGCTAAGAAAGAGTTTCGGCATTGTTTGTAAATAACGCTAGTTACATTTGTAAATCAACACATTTAGGGAATTTCTACAAATTTGAAATAATCTGTATTTTTTATCCAGTAGGCAGTCTCGTTGAATTAAGGCAGCCTAAAACCTCTCTTTTCTGTGTAGTGCCGGACATAAAGAATAGCACTACCCTATTTATTCCCGTGGGTGTCGTAAGAGTGTCCGTGGAGTTTCTTGCCCGTTCTTCTCCATAGGAACCTACTACGCTTTGGAATGGGCAACTAGCTTCATCTCTCTGACTGACCGACCCCTTGACAATTCAAAAGTGCCTGTAATAGGTTTATTTGCAGTTTGCGACTAAAGGACTTTCTAGAAAATGGGCAGCAGCAGTTCTCTATGCATTTTAACACCATACAGCGATCGCCAACCCGCCTGCCAAGCGTAGCGATTATGGCAACTAGACATAGGCCTCCCCGAAAGGGGGGCCCCTTTGGGGAAGGCCAAAATCCAGCAGTGGACGTCTTTCGGCTGAAAACCTCTAGCTCCTTTCTCTTCAATTCTAATTTTTGTTTTCTATAATGTGTTTGTACGAGAATGTAATCTTTTTCCAGCGCAGCTTATGTTTCCAATGAAAACCAAACAAAGACATATTAAAAAGGTGGTAATGGTAGCCTTTGCGACTTACGCTAAATAGTAGAACTCGAGCCTCCGGCGTTACTTAACGCGTCTACTGATAATGGCGTCGATACCCAACTCGTACAAAAGGTAATTGTTCTCTCAAACAATAAAGTTTAATAACGTAAGTTTCTAGGTAAGGTGTGCATACGCATTGTGGTCCGCAGTAACGCACCGATGACGGGTGAACGATGTAATAGCATAAAATAAATAATAACTACGCGTTAATCTGATGTTTTTACTTTAAGTAACACCATCTCAAACTCAAACATTTATTTCAATTAAACCTATTACAGGCACTTTTGAATTGTCAAAGAGTCGGTCAGTTAGTCAGAAAGTTGAAGCTATTTGTCCATTCCAAAACGTAGATCTCTATGGAGAAGAACAGGCAAGAAACTCTAAGGACACTCTTTTAAATCAAGATATTAAAAAATCCTGGGTACATTATTCTGGTTGCTTATATGTGAGTACAATGTAAAAAATTCAATTCCTTATTTAAAAAAAAAAACAATACAAAATATAAGATTACAAATAAGCCCTGGCAGTTAAGAGAAGATCTCTACTGCAATTTAAACAACAGCATTAATAAAATGTCCATGCCGTCAGTCCAATCCATTGAGCTAGAAAGGTAGGTACTTATAAAAAAATACTTGTTTTTCTGTTGTAATTGACTAGCATCTCATTTTATCAATACATATCTTGCTAAATGTTTTACGATTGCGTGACTCGCACTTCGGCAGCCATAAAAGTATTATTAAGTTTTAAATTAGAGTATGCTTGAAAGTCATCAAATACCAGAGTATCGTAAAATCATGGCGCATATCGCACTTTTTATTGTAATCGGATTGAATTATGAACAGTTTGCAACAAGAGCACTGAGGTTAAGGGGACGCGACCCGAGCTGACGTCAGGGGCTCGAAGAGATCGTTGCGCGCCCGCGCCCGCTAGATACGAACGATGTCGTTCTTTCAGATAAGCCCAATGCTTGAGTTAATCACATGTTATTTAACTAGTAGGTACAATTTACGGGTTAGTGTTATCTATTCAAATACTGTCCGTAAAATTAAAAAAAAAACAGCCGTGCATGTCGAACGATGCACAGTGAATAGTTCCGTAGTTGGGATGAATATTTACGACTGCATAGTATTGCTTTTATCGGCCGCAAAAAT
The DNA here is from genome assembly GCA_948098905.1 of Tiliacea aurago. Classification (NCBI taxonomy): domain Eukaryota; kingdom Metazoa; phylum Arthropoda; class Insecta; order Lepidoptera; family Noctuidae; genus Tiliacea; species Tiliacea aurago. The sequence continues at coordinate 23,971,465 of OX402576.1, forward strand.
AAGTTTGTATTTCTCGAAAAAACTACGACAACACAGTTATTTCAGTGGTGGTAAACTGGTAACCATATTTCAAAATCTATTGACTTAAATAGCAAATTCACAATAGAAACATCATAATATTATGAATTATGAGACCCAACAATACCTACACGCCTATGTGTATTGAATATTTATTTTCATCCTTTGGTTGCAATATGGGGAATGCACCCCTAATTATTATTTTTCGTCATTTCACTACGCCATTGCTTAGCACAGAATTAGACACTTTCTTTTCATCGATATAGTGCAAAATAGTCTCCGAGTAAAATGGCTGTGTGACTTCCAGACTGACGGACTGACAGATGGACAAACGAATGTACAGACGGACATGATGAAAGTATAAGGGTTTCGTTTTTAGGGTTCCGTGCCTCAAGATGAAAAAACGGAACTCTATAGGATCACTCGTGTGTCTGTCTGTCTGTCTATTCGTCTATCACGGCCAATTTGCTCCGAATCTACTGGACCGATATAAATTGAAATATGTTACACATGAATTTCTGTGACCCAAACACGGCCGTGTAACGTAAATAAATGAATTTTCAATATGGGGGTCACTTTTGGAGGGCAAATTAGAAAATTTAAAATAAAGTTTTGCAAACTGTACCGTGTGGTACCTACCTATATCAAATATCATATATTTTTTTTATAATATTAAAATAAATAGTTTTAAAGTTATTCAATTGACCACCCGCTTTTTTCGTATTAATCTACGAAACATTTGAGCCTAAAAAAAAAATAAGAATATAATTATTTCTTATAGATTACAGGAAAACCTATAAGAAGTCTATGGTCTTAAAATAACATGGTAAAACTCTCAATATTGTGTACGTACAGTAAGCCAAAGACAATAGTCGAGCACACTAAACACTCAATTTTTGTCTCCAAATGCATGTAAGTAGGTATTTAACGAAACATATTTTTAAAACTAACAATTAAACATTTTATAGTCAAAAATCTGTTATTCATTATGTAGGTGGTATATAAGTTGAAACGCAAGAATTGCAATGATAAAGCCTCTATCGTAAATGAATTATCAGCACAAGTCTAATCGATTTCTCTCGATGTCTAATCGATTTAGGTGTAAACTGTGTTAAAGGTGGCTCAACGCGACACATAAAAGCAAGAAGTACACGCTCATATTTGTACTGGATTCGACGCGGGCTACTTTACGACCACAATCAATGCTTCGGGATAGGGCTGCCTACTGTTCACTTTTATAAGCCTTGGTTAAAACCTAATAATTAATATTATTATACAAGAAATAAAAACAAACACTATTCACTAAAACTACATGTTAAGCAAAACTAGGATTACAGTTTTTTTTTTTTTATAATCTACTGTAGGGGTATATGTAATCCAGCCGAGAAAACCCTACTACAGACCAGGCTAATTATTATTATTAGCCCTTTCAAAGTTTTTTTTATAAACTGACTGAAAATATTATAGTCTCACAATAAAAGGAAATCTAATTTTAAATCACCTTAAAGATGTTTTAATTTGACAATTATTGAGGTTAATTTTATATTCCACCACTTTTTCCAACAATTATTGTTTGATTAAATCAAATTATAATTAAAAAATCAACAAAAATTGAGGTTATTAAATTAACCTCAATAATTGTCAAATTAAAAACATCTTTATGGTGAATTAGAATTCCAGTTATAAGCATTTTAATAATAAAATCAAAGCACTTAATGTGTAAGTGGCTCTACAAATTGGCATCCTTAGGTACGTTTTTGATCCATTTGTTAACATCTTCATTAGACACTTCTTGAACATACCATACATCTCCGCATACAAAATATTGGCCAAAATCTGTGTCGTATTAAGATCAATATGAAACAGTTTTTGCGGGCAAATCCCTTTTAAGGCTAATTCCAGGTTTAAGTATTTAAATAATCAAATCAAAGCACTTAATGTGTAAGTGGCTCTACAAATTGGCATCCTTAGGTACGTTTTTGATCCATTTGTTAACATCTTCATTAGACACTTCTTGAACATACCATACATCTCCGCATACAAAATATTGGCCAAAATCTGTGTCGTATTAAGATCAATATGAAACAGTTTTTGCGGGCAAATCCCTTTTAAGGCTAATTCCAGGTTTAAGTATTTAAATAATCAAATCAAAGCATTCAATTTGTAAGTGGCTCGACAAATTGGCATCCTTATGTACATTTTTGATCCATTTGTTAACATCTTCATTAGACACTTTTGGAACATACCATACATCTCCGCATACAAAATGTCGTCCAAAATCTGTGTTGTATTAATTAAACTCAATACGAAAGCATTTTTGCGAACAAATCCCATTTAGGCCTACCGTATGGCCCATACCTACCTATGATTGATTTATTATTGAATTTAAGTGCAGTTGATTGATTAAGAGTGGCTGATGAAGGAAGGATAGATTGCTCTTTAATGTTTATTAACAATGAAAAAGTAGTAGAAATAAATATAAAAGGAGAAGATTTAGTTAACAAAGTAAGGCTAGATCGGAAAAGCAGCAGGCATGTTAATGACGTCATCGATTTACCACCTTGACCGGAAAAAAGTCTCATGCGACTGTTACACCATGTCAATATGAGAAAACAACTACCTACCGAAAAGCAGCGATCGCTAGCCAGGTTTTTCACTATGAATGCGTATCAAAAACTTGTACCTATCCTAAAAACAAGACACCCCCAAAAAAATAACTTAAAATCGACATCGAAAGTCAAAAAACAAGTTGGAACCCACATAAAAAGGACTTCAAATCGACTTCGAAACGCACCAACGATTTCAAGAGTCAATCTCCTGGTATAAGATTGAATTCAAAGAAGTATAATAACTCAAACACATGATGGTTATATACAAATATAACAACACAAGTTTTAATAAACCAAGACCGAATAAAACCCCAGGTTTAGGCGTAGCTTTTAGAATATCCTTAATACAAAATGAGGCGTAAGGGGAAAACCAATGATTATTTTCTTTCTTTTTTTTTTTTAAAACGTTGTCCCACACTAGGAATTTCTCCTGTATTGTGGGTGCGTTTACAAACATTTAAACTCCAAACAGCCAGACCCGGAACAACTACTTGTAGGTCATACAAATATTTGTTCCGTGCGGGAATCGAACCCGCGACACGCAGCGCAGCAGTCCAAGTTTTAATAAACCAAGACCGAATAAAACCCCAGGTTTAGGCGTAGCTTTTAGAATATCCTTAATACAAAATGAGGCGTAAGGGGAAAACCAATGATTATTTTCTTTCTTTTTTTTTTTTTAAAACGTCCCACACTAGGAATTTCTCCTGTATGGTGGGTGCGTTTACAAACATTTAAACTCCAAACAGCCAGACCCGGAACAACTACTTGTAGGTCATACAAATATTTGTTCCGTGCGGGAATCGAACCCGCGACACGCAGCGCAGCAGTCAATCGCTTAACCACTGCGCCAACCGTGTCGTCTGATTGTCGAATGATTAATTTGTGGTCCTTGCTTAAACCAGGCCACTCCCTAATTTTTCAGGGGTTATATCATATAATACTATCCCCTAAGATCATATCTCTTATCCGATAACGGTACCGAAACTAACAAATGAATCTTATCTATAAAAGTACAGTATCAAACATCTAAGATCCTGGCTATATGATAGTGTAATATCCCCCTCTTTTTTTTGGGTGGGAAATTATCTAATAACTTCTCCCACTCTTGGCGGAGTGGGAGGGGCGTGTCAGATTTATACTGACTAAAACACCCGTGTTCCTTCAGATGCCTGTGCCAGGGTCACGATATCCCTTTCGGACAAACTCGCAAGTTCGCAACCCTGGCTGCTTTCATGCCCTATGTAACCCCCTTGGGGGGATGAATGAATGAATGTTTTTACCTAAAAAAAATAAGGAAGAAAAATCTCAAAATAGACGAACCTCCATAAAAACTTACATTCCATAATTAACACCTATGACGAATAAATAAAAAAAAACTTGCCATATTGCTTCGTTACATTAGGCACTCTTGTGCGCAAAAGTTCATGTTTAGGTCCAGCGGTTTAGGCTGAGCATTATCTGTCAGCGTAGCGAATTTAAGATTGTATTTACTCCGCAAATCACTAAATACGTTTAGCGCTCAACGTATTTAAAACAACCAACGTTTTGCTTCTGTGAATTGGTTGATGATGTCACAGACAGAATACGTTTAGATTTTAAATATGTTTAGCGTTGGCTTCTACAGACCGGCGTGACACGCGACGCGACACAAAGGCCCCGCGTGTCGCGCGACGAGCGGTGCCTTTGTGTCGAATCGCGAGTCGCGCCGGTTTGTAGAAGCCTTTATAGGTATGCAAGTGTATTGTGGTTTGAATTTTCCTTACTTGCAACTTGTAGACGCTTTTCATTTTCGTAATAGGTGACAAAGCGATAAAACCTGGGGTTTGAACAGGAGGCTGAAGTGTGTTAGTGGTTGGAGGCACAAGAAAACGTTACTGTACTGGTTCTAGAAATGTGGGTTGGGGCATGCCACATATAAGGACTCCCCAATTTTGGCGGTAAGCTCCTAGTCATACAGACCTGAACCACCACAGATCGTGTATTTATATCTTAAATAATCTCAAAACATGATGGAAGCATTAAAAACAAACAATGAAGGAAGAATGGAAGGAGGTATCACGGAAACCACTTGATTGTTCTGGATGTTGAGAATATAAACTGAGTTTATATGACCCCACCGAGGAAAACAGGTATATTGTCTACACTTTTACTATATTGCAATACTTGATCAAATAAACATACAACTTAATTTGTGTACCTACAGAAAAACAGCAGTGTCCACGGCTGAACGTTTCAGCTATTGTAAGCGATGCAAACAATACTTTTTATATTTCCGCTCTATCTGTCACCATTATGGGTAATATAGTTTGTCTGTAATAACTGTTTTATTTTGCTAATTGATACTTAACAAAATGTTTGTTAATTTATGGTGAAGATAGAATAGAATAGAATAGAATACTCTTTATTATGTACACCATAAAAGTTACAGATATAAATGTTTAAATTTTACACAATAGGCGGTCTTATCGCTAAAAGCGATCTTTTACAGACATGCTTAGTTTATTTCTCACACCGAGCTTTGACCATTATAACAACTTTCAAAGATGGAATGACGAACAACACGAAAAGTGGTGTAGAAGATTGCAAGTGCTACACAAGAAAGGAAATGACATGGTAGGACTTCATCACAACATATATTTGGAAAATTCTTAAACGCCCTAGCTAGCCTATCAAACAAAAAAAAGTTGCAAATCTGAACTCGCAATAAACTAGTTGAGGGAACAGGAAGCAAGGTTTTGCTGTGTTACATCATCACCGCTTGGTACAAATTCATAATACCAATTCGCGATAGCTCTTGATATTTGTAAAACGCCGCGACCACGTTAACTTCTTTGGAATCAGCCTCTGCAGCTTCAACCTTTATGCAATAACGTAATCTGCAGCACTTGAGGCTTCTATCTACAACCTGAAAAAAATATCGCAATGCTTCTTTATAATGATTCGTGCCAGGGATAAAGATAGCAGCAACTTCCAGTAGTCACCAAACCATATCCCGTTTATCATCGATTACACGAAGATGAACATGATATTCCCACGATGACGATTAAACTGATATAAAGTTGATACAACATACCAGGAACAACTGTAGATTAATGTTTTGGAAAAGAGCATGGGAAAAGATCTCCGATGCAAAATGAGGCATTTGATATAAGTATTCACTTATGAACCTCATTAGACACAAAATACGAAATCTAAACTAAATATAAAGATCTTTTAACATCTTAAATATTGTATGTTTCAGTACAATAGTTTGCGAAAACCCATTAGTTAGCAGATTTTTTTTTACCAAATTGAAATAAATATTTTATATGTTTATATTCTGCCTTATCATTATTCCAAATTACGAGCGTTATCAAATAATAGTTTTGCACAGTGTGCAAGGACAAAATACCATAGTCATAATCTAGATAGCCATACTTAGGAATAACTGAAGATTTAGGTTTTGAAAAGAACATGGAAAAAGGCACATATGAAAAAAAACTGTAAAGAACGAGTCAGACTCGCGCACCAAGGGAGCCATACTTAGGAATAACTGAAGATTTAGGTTTTGAAAAGAACATGGAAAAAGGCACATATGAAAAAAAACTGTAAAGAACGAGTCAGACTCGCGCACCAAGGGAGCCATACTTAGGAATAACTGAAGATTTAGGTTTTGAAAAGAACATGGAAAAAGGCACATATGAAAAAAAACTGTAAAGAACGAGTCAGACTCGCGCACCAAGGGAGCCATACTTAGGAATAACTGAAGATTTAGGTTTTGAAAAGAACATGGAAAAAGTTACATATGAAAAAAAACTGTAAAGAACGAGTCAGACTCGCGCACCAAGGGAGCCATACTTAGGAATAACTGAAGATTTAGGTTTTGAAAAGAACATGGAAAAAGGCACATATGAAAAAAAACTGTAAAGAACGAGTCAGACTCGCGCACCAAGGGAGCCATACTTAGGAATAACTGAAGATTTAGGTTTTGAAAAGAACATGGAAAAAGGCACATATGAAAAAAAACTGTAAAGAACGAGTCAGACTCGCGCACCAAGGGCTCCGTACAGATACAGTATGTAACAAAAACCCTGTTGTTCCTTTTAGGGACGTATACATTTACCTACAAGCACAACATTGGTGGAATTATAATTTAAAAAAATTAAGTATTGGCTAGTTGAGAGGTCAAAATCAAAGAATGAAAGAGGTTAGAAATCAGTTAAACATTACAAATATTAATATTAAATATTTATTTTAATTACTTTTGTTGAAAAGTTTTTATAAATTACTTGCTTTATTACGTATGTAAACCGATTCTTAAAACGTAGGTAGAAGGGGAACAACAGGGTTTTTGTTACATATTGTATATGATGTTGATGATTTCTGAAGAATTGTGCTATTTAGAGATATCGTTTTATTTTTCCTGTAATCTTTACATAAACTTCTATCACATAAAATAATTTCAGATTTTTATCTATGCAAACTTCGGAGATAAGGCGGGGGGTACGGTATTTTTTTTACATTTTTTGTCTATTGTCGGAATCTATGCTGCCTAAAAAAAAATTTATAAATGTTTGAGAATGTGCAAACAGCGGTCTTTCATATGATACTCCGCATGCCCTAGTAGCCCCACTTCAAATTTTTAAGACCCCCTTTGAGTCTCTTTTGCAAAAAAGATAATTTTTTTTTAAATTTCTTTCTTGTCTGCAAAATAGTTGGGCAAACGTCATCTAAAACTATTGTAAATTTCAAGTTGATAGCATCAGCAGTTCTTGAGATATCCAGGTGTGACAGACGGACAGACAGACAGACAGACAGACATAGTCTCACCATAAGGGTTCCTTTTTACCATTTTGGTACGGAACCCGAATAAAAAACGGGCGAAGTGCGTGTTGGACCACGCACAATGTAGTTCCGTAATTGGGATGACTTTATCTCAAGAACAAACTTAACATTTTAGTTGAAGTTTCTACGCACAATATTGAGTGATTTACGATGCTATTTTAAGACTTCTTATAGATTTTCCTGTAGTCAATGAAGAATTTTCTGTATTTTTTACAAAATTTTACTTTCTGTAGTTTCGGAGATAAGGGGTCAATTGAATGGCCAATTTTCATCTATTTTGTTAAAATAACTTTAAAACAGTTTATTCTAAAATTATAATATATGTCACACGGTAAAATTAGCAAAACTTTATTTTTTTATTTTCTAATATTTAACCCAAAAGTGACTCTCATATTCAAAATTCATTTATTTACATTACGCGTCCGTGTTTGGGTCACAGAAATTCATATGTGTACCAAATTTAAACTTAATCAGTCAAGTAGATTCGGAGCAAATCGGCTGTGACAGACGGGCAGACAGAACACACGAGTGATCCTTTATGGGTTCCGTTTTTGCCTTTTGACGTACGGAACCCTAAAAAGAAATATGCTAATAAAGTATAATCAAATATCATAAGCTAAACAGCCGCATGTTAAAATGTTATTCCCTCATGCCGTCAGTGGCTGTGATACAAGATCAGCCTGCGCTCTTTATTAAAAGTAAAATACTCGACAAGCTGATAATTTTTGTTTTCAACCATTAATAATGCTGAAGAAAAAAAAATTGTTCACTTTCATAACCAAAACGACTATCAATACGGAATTTTGGCTTGTTCCGAACGAATCCCACAATTCGATTCCTATTGTGGGCTTACTTACAGCAAAGTTACACGCTCAGTTTGGCATCAGTTTAGTCTATATTGACTTGACTGAAGCCAGAATGATGGATGATTTTTACGAGGTCAATCTAGACTGACAGCAGACTGATGTAAAGTACGCCACTGGCCGGTTAGACTTCGGAGCTGACAGTCAGTTGTCAATATATCAGTGCTTAGTCATGGATATTAAGGAAAAAGAAAGCGTGTGGTAATTGGTGTGTTTTGTCCCACAAAACAGGCAAGGACTCATAAGTTATGATAAAATCATTTTCGATCTCAAATGGTGGCGGCGGGGGCAAGGGCGGAGGTGTTGGGGGTGGTGGCGGCGGCGCTTGCGGCGCGCTCGTAGTTATGTCGCTACTCGTCCTTCTGCATTGCGATTGCGTCGCTGACGGTGACTGACGCAAGAATGATACGAGCGGGTTCACCAGTCTTTCATCATTCAACACGGACTGACAAAATTATTTAAAATATTTAATTTTCGACTTTTTCGCCAAACTGAGCGTGTAACCTTGGTACCTACATAAAAAAACATTCTGTTCTATTCTGTCAGAACGGTTCCACTATTGTCACGCTACTCGTATGTCATGTGAGAATTAGATAAAAAGAGTTTCTATTATTATTACAAACTCAATTTTATTGTGTTATTTTTTGACTTCTCATTACTTATGCCTCCTGCCATTTCAACTCTCGATCTTTATTAATCCGAGTCATTGTTGTGCCATTCGTTTTGAACAAATAATTATTTGTGATTTGACTAGTAAATAAAACAAAGTATTCACGCTATTCGTATGTCATGTGAGAATTAGATAAAAAGAGTTTCTGTTATTATTACAAACTCAATTTTATTGTGTTATTTTTTGACTTCTCATTACTTATGCCTCCTGCCATTTCAACTCACGATCTTTATTAATCCGAGTCATTGTTTTGCCATTCGTTTTGAACAAATAATTATTTGTGATTTGACTAGTAAATAAAACAAAGTATATTACTTAATTCAAGTACCTACTGATGTAAGAAAAGTCTGACCCCATCATCCGAATGAAGGCTTCTACATACTGGCGCGACACGCGACTCGACACAAAGGCCCCGCGTGTCGTGCGACGAGAGGTGCCTTTGTGTCGCGTCGCGAGTCGCGCTGGTCAGTAGGCCTTGAATCTCATCGAGAAAAGTTGCATTTCACCAACAAGCTCGTGCCGCCCAACCTTTTGACCATCTTGTAGGGATTGATCAGTTCAAACATTCTAATCTGATTGCTAAGTAATTATTCCTATAACAGAGAAGACAATCCATTGCATATAAAGGTACGACGTAGACAGTGGTCTATAAGATATAGCTACATAATATATATCCACACGAGCCAGTGTAACACAATGATCTCATAGAGTATAGCAAGGAACAGAAGGCTGTGATTATAATGTAAACATATTTTGTACCTACCCACATATTATAAACATGAACACTTATGTATGACGTGTCATTATGTAACTAAGTATGAATCTGTGACTCGGGACCGAGAGCAAGTAAAATGGCTGTGTTATACATATGTCGTAGTCCGATCTTAGTAATGACCATATCGTGATCTGCCTGGCGATTTCACGAGATGCCGATTTCATGATTTGGCCGGATAAATCAAGATGCGCCTAATCGAAAAGTCGGGCAGATCGGCGAAAGCAACCCATTTATCGATATTTCCAGCTGACCATTGGGCATATTGCAAAAGAGTTTCATTTCATGCCGCTACTGGCAGCCTGACCAAACGGGTTAAGTTACTAAGGTTAGATTAGAACTGTGCCCCGATCTCCTACGAGACAGCTTGTGTACTGGTCTTGGCCGGATCCCCGCCGGCGAGGCGAAAGTACTCGCGTCACTGTATCGGTGGCGCGAGGACGCGAGGGCGCGGGGCGAGTCGTTGATGCAGCGACCTTGAGTTGTGTTGGTCGCAGCTTTACGCAGCGGAATGGTGGGCCTGCCCCACCATTCCGCTGGCCGGACGTGGTAGTACCACGTCCGGCCGGTACTCAAGCTCTAGCTCGGGAGGAGGCATGGCTCCCTGTCGTTGCGGGTGCCGCAGGTGCTCTCGGCATGATTGCTTCGGAAAGTACGTGTGTCGCATAAATAGGGAGCTGGACGCCCGGTGTCACCAATGCGTCGCCGTCGACTGCCGGGGGAGGACACGGCGCGGCATACGCTGGCAGAGTGTGCCACTTGGGAAGAGCCGCGCCGTGCCCTCATCTCAGAAGTAGGCATCGACTTGTCGCTGCCAGCCGAGGTCGATTTGATGGTCGGCAGCGAGGAGTCCTCATCCTTCTACGAAACAGTCATGTCGCAGAAGAGGGCTGCGGAAAGGGAGCGGGAGACATCTTCCGCTCACACGGCCCGCAGCAGGTGCACCGGGCGTCTTCAGAGGGCAATTAATGCCCTCTTCCTGCCGGGCACTAAATGGGTCCGACGGGGACGGTGGAATGGGGACGGTGGACGCCGCCCCCTCCAGACCCGAGGTGGCGGATCGTAGTATTCCACGCGTGACGCGTCGCGGGGGCCGGGGTTTATTAATTATCTGTGTGCCAAATTTCATCCAAATCTTATTAGTTGGATGATACCAAACATTGATATTTTAATACTATGGTGAATTTATGCAAGCCTAGTACTTTTTGGTAGGTGAAAACTTAACTTTTTTCTTTTTGCTCAGAAATTGTGCTCAACGTGTCGTGAACAGAATACCGTCTCGTACGCATGCAACGTACCTGCTACCGAGATAAAAAGTATCATAATATGTGTTAGTTAAAACCAGCCGGTTAATTGCGTAACAAACACTACCTATCAGTAGGGGTCACAAAACCGGTTTCACCGAAATTAAAAAAAACAGCTAAACCGGGCTTAATGTAATTTTTAGAAACCGGGTTTCAGTATGGCAAAAACCGAGTTTTCGACTTTTTCATTGATATGACATATTTACGTACACATATTTTCACAATTACAATTATTGTATTGACAACACCATTGGTGCTGCTGCTGTCTTTGCAAACGTGTAGCATCACTAGCTGTTAAAGAAACTCGGAAATAACATTTCAGGATAGAGACTTGAGATAAGTAGGTACTTACGGATGTAAGTAAATGTTTGCAAATAGCTAGGGATGACAGCCAAAGCTCTTTGTCGCTACGACAAAGACTGCCTTTTGTGTACCAATTTGAAATAAATAATTTGACTTTGACTTTGACGCAAATCTCATTACTGCACTATAACTATGAATTTCCGTGTATTCCCGTTGTCCCTGTACGCCGTGTCCCCGTTCTACAGGGACAGCGGTACTTCAATTAAATATTTAAAAATACTTCCCGTTGTCCCCGTGGTTTGGTTTTACATTCAAAAATATGTTTCTGGCACTCGCCGGCCGCTGCCGCGGCACCGCTCGCTTCGCTCGCTCGGCTCGTGCGTTGTGTGGTCACAGTTCTAACCTAGCTGTTTCGATTTAAAAAAGGCTTATTTTGTACGATAAGGGGACAACGGGAAATAAATTTAATCACGTCCCACTGTCTCCGTGACGGGGATATGGCAAACAGCGGGAATACACTTGAATTTCATGATCACAAAATGAAAGCACCAGGGCCGATTTAGTGCCAAATTTGCTGAACAAGTTACATATCGCATTGAACAGCGATGCACTAATTTGTCCTAATCTGAAATATTAGCAGAATTCATCAGACTATTTTAGATGAAAGATGAGAGTGCTACTTTTCCGAGTTTTTATGGCCAACAAATAGCTGGTGTCATTAGTGACCTACAAAAGATCGGTCGATAATTATTACGTTTTAAAAATGTGTTCTTTAAGTTAGCACTAAACCTGATTATAAAGACTGATTAATAAAGTAGTACTTATAAATCATAAAAATAGCTTTGTTAAACAAAAAACAAATGAAAAAAAAAATATAAATAAAATAAATGAAATAAGAATCGTCAAACCGGTTTTCTAATATACCTGCGGTTTTGTACGGTTTCAATTTGACAGTTCAACAACACTCATTGTGTAATTTACGTTGTTGAGCATACAATTTTTTCTAACATATCAAGCATGGAATTGGAATGATTCTGCAGTACATTGTTAGTTAATCCAACTAACAATGTACTGCAGAATCATTCCAATTGTGGTTTGAACTGTTACGAAATTAGAGTGCAGGTTAATCTATCTGTGTGCCATTCGTCTTAGCGTGAAAGCGTAAAAAATAAAAACACAATTTCGCATTTATAATAGGTATTAGTTAGAACAAATAAGTGTATTTTTACCATTGAACAACCAGACTAAAATTATTTAGTGGGACCAATGGGTTTAAAAATAAAATTTGTCAATTTATTCCCGTTCGTCCCAGTAACAAAATCAGTATTATAGGACGAACGAGAATAAATTTAATATTATTCTATGTATACATAATCAGAATGCAATTAGTAACATTTTTATGAATGAAACGAGCAGTATACTGACTTAATAACGACAAATTGTAAGTCATGCGACCTCCACTCTCATATCCGGATCTAACAGACTTCGAGAAGAAAAACGGATAAGTACTAGAAAAGAACCATGGGACGTTACTATACTTACGATCTTGTTGAACTAAACTTATGATTTTTCTTTTTATTTATTTTCTTTAATACGTAATTTATTCTTACATAGCAGATTTCCAACATCTTCCAAAGTTCCAACCATACCATACATTGATGTAAAAGTTTGCCATTTGGGAAATATTTCCGATGGTCCTAGCTAGTTTATATACAAAACCTGCAGAGTTAGTACGAGAACCGTAGAGAAGTGTTCTCGACGTAAGAGTACGCAAAAATTATATTTTCGTGTACAGTAGAACATTTTCGGTAGACAAGCGATTTCTATTCTACAGTAAAGTAGAAACAGAAAGCGTCATGCTAAGCCTGCTGCTGTAACAAGCGAGTGCATACTGACGCAAGTCGACTTTAATTTCAAACTTCAAGGATCCCTGTTAGCTCCCTGAAAATAGCACGAGTTTTTAGTGCGGAGAGCCGCGCCGAGACCGGACGGCATTAATGACTTAGCAATTTACTCCTCAAATCAAATCCTATACTGCGTGGTACGTTATTTCAGTGCAAGGCGATTAAATCTATCAATGAATTTCCGGCAGCGGGCGCTTGACACTTTTAATATCGCCAATCAACCCGAGACCGTTCTGAATGAACAATACTGGCTGGGTCGTAAATTAAATATTCCTAAGTTCGTATTCGTACCAACACAAGAAACGTTTGAAGTGGTACGACGCGACGCTGAACCTCGGTAAGTTGAAACGCCACAAGTCATTGCAGTAATAATAAGGGCATTATTTAAAAATACAGAACACAATACTTAACATATACTATTTGACTTAAACATATGGCCTAAAATGAATGATAAATTACATCCTAAAAGTTAACGAGACCCTAACAAAATTCGTTTTTTTCCACGTGTACCTAGTAATAATACGTAGAATAATTTAACTTTCGCATTAAATTGCATTATAATTTATGTTAAATAGTTGACTGCTCATCAGGTATACTAATTACTTACTTACCCTATTTATCCGACCAATTATAATATGATATGCGATTCGTTCACTGTCGCAAGGATATCGGATGCGTGGCCTAAAGGCATGGTGTATCCAATTACAATCCCATTGTTTAATATAATCGATTACTTGTGATGAAAACTGAACTGCCCATAATCTAAAAGATGTTAACGAAAAATGATAACTGAGTGAGAACAGTAAATTAGTACTCGTATGTGGGAAAATAAATGGTGACGGTGAATTAAAATTTACATTACTGCAGAAAATCCATGTAACTATGTCAATAACGGCACAGCTAACAGGTTTACATTTAACAATGATGAGCTGGCAATTGGAACCTATGCTTACCTACTTATGCATCAATTTGGAAAAATGTAACTACTTTCCCTCTTATTCCAAAACAAGTTTTATCTTCAGACCCAGGTTTAAAACATGGAGCCATTATTGAATTTCGAACTGTATTCCGATTATAGTAAAGTTCCTAAACACAAAACTGACAACTTAGTACCGAACTAAGTTTTCAGTTCTGTATAAAGAACGGTATTTCAATCACTGTTAAGTTCTTATTACAAAAATGGATCCATGGTTTAAGCCATGTCAAAATATAAATCTTGTTTTGTAATAAGGCGGATAATGTTTTTATAACATTTTGAAAACCACCCTGACACCTGTCTTTTCCCTAACCTAAGCAAATTCACCTGCTCCATGTCTTTTTAAATGCTGAAGAGGGAAATGCAATGGACAGATTCCAATGTTCAATCTATATAATAATTTAATAATATTATACTGTAACACGCAAAAACTTTTTGTTTGTTCTGGTAATTTGATAGTTATCAGTCTTGGTTTTTTATAGTTATAAGTCTATATACCTACAGATTGAAATAATATTTTAAATTACAGAAAAGAGCAGAAAGAAAGCTAAGCGAAAATAGCGCGGGCGGGAAAAATTGCTATTTTTATAGTTTATTGTGGTGTCTTACAACTTCCACGCGAATGAAGTCACGGGCAGAAGCTAGTGTATTCTACACCACCAACACTCGGAAAACCGCATCGAAATCCGTTGTTTATAATAAGTTAGAAGAACAACGCGGTTACTCAGACAGACACGTAATGAGACTAATTTATTTTAGTAAGTAAGTAAATCATTTATTTGCGTAAATCATGGTATACATTGGTGTTAATATCATTAGAGTAGATCAACTGTTTCGCTAAGATAAAACATAGCATGCTAAAATGTCTGTCTTGACAAAATGAGCAAGGAATCAACATCTTACATCAACAAAATCTTATAAACTGTAAAAATTACATTCATTAAGTCACTTGTGTAATTCAATCTTTAATTTCCTCGAGTTTAATACCTTAAAGCAACTTGGCATTTTGTTATAAATGCTTACGCACATTTCTAAGCAGTTTCTGTTGTATTTGGCAAGTCTTGGCAGATCACTTAATACCAGTTTATAAGGATCTCGTCTGTTTCTAGGATTAATATCGTTTGCTGACTTAAAGAAATCTTTATTCTTAGCTACAAATACACATACCTCATATATGTACAGACACGGTAGCGGTAGCCGACCAAACCTCTTGGACATTGGTTGACATGAGTCATCCGGTTGAAGTCCACATATTGCTCTGATGCACTTTTTGTGCGATAAATGCTCTATCCGTATTGGTACCATTACCCCACATTACGAGACCATATCGCAGTAGCGGTTCAACATAGGCGTAGTATGACATAATGGCAGTTTTTATATTAGTTATAATGTTTAACTTGCTTCAGAGTGCGTATACAAATGTATTAATTACAGTGCTTATATTATCTACATGTTCTTTCCAGTTAATCCATCCATCTTTATCTTTTATTACGCCTAAAAACCTTGTATGGGTTAATTCTTCGATTTTATTTATATTAAGTTTGATATTGTTTTTATTATTATTTGATTGATTAAAAATGTTAACCGATTTATCTAAATTTATTTTTAAATTATTGATGTCAAGCCAAAACAGTAATGTGTCTATTGTATTATTAATGTCAATCTCATGATCTGACTTGTTTTTCTTTTTATCTGATGTCACTATGATAGATATATCGTCGGCAAATAATATGCATTTATGCTTGGTTGTTTTTATGATATCATTAATATATAGAAGAAACAATATTGGACCTAGCACGATTATCAACTTGTTAATAAAAGACGATGTTAGATGATTAAATTAGTAGGTACAGGTTCGCCCGGTGTCCGAATTGAAAATTTGCGTTTGAAAATATTTCAAAATCTACTAAGGTTGAAACTCATGAAATGGGAAATTAAAAAAAAAATTGCACGTACAGTGCTACATTGAAGGAATCACCGTAGGTAATTAGTAATGCTAAAATAAAGCTTGTTCAACTTCAAATACTAAATTCGGAAATAATGTGGTGCAACTACTTACGCCTTAAGGAAAAGCATCACGTTCATTAGTCCTATAGTTATTAAGATTGTGCTTTTGAAATAAATAAATAATACTGATAACTGATCATCGAAGATTGCTTAATATTATTCTTTTCACATCGGCACTAGATTGAATGACTTAATAAAATATTTAACAATGCAAAATATCTATTTAATAATACGCAAAACGCCGTCAAACATTAAACAAACTATGAGAACCTGCGCCTCATTGCGGGGTGAACACACCCAATAAACTCTACCATACGAAAAAACACACTCAAATTCAAACCGACGTAGACACCTGCCTCTTCAAGAGGTACCTATACGTTAAATACTGATAACAGACTGATCAACGAAGATTGCCTATTATTCTTGTCGCGACGCTAGATTGAATGACTTATTAAAATATTCTACAATCCAAAATATGTATTTAATAATAACGGCACTAATGACATAAAACATAGGGTGTACCTTATCACAAACCTTGAAAACCACGTAAACAATAAACTATAAACTCTACCAAAATACACTAAAATTCAAAATTACCGACATAGAGATACACTTGCCTCTTCAAGAAGTATATATACGTCCTGTTAAAGAGGTAGGTGTTTTGCTTGATTGCTTTGCTTGGAGGTTTAACTCAAGATGTGACGTTCCCATCCTCATCGGATCATTGTGGTTGGTGTTTCTTTCACTTGTTTTTTAATCCTTATAGGCCAGTGTTACTCACGGAGTCAAGATGAATCAAATAATAACTCATTTATGTTTAAATCCGTTCGCTCGTTTAGTCTCTAGAAACCGGAAAACCTACCCCAGTGCCGCTCGATCCTCTCTGCTTACTAGTAGTACATTCATGTAGTTTTCATCATTACCTACATAAAGGTTAACATTACCCTCATTTGGGCTTCGTCGCAGTCGGTCAAAAGGGCGCAACTGAACTAAATTGCTAAAGGAATGATTGACATAAATAGAATTTAGAGATTTCTTCAATTCAGTTAATTGGGCAGCTATATGATATAAATTAATTTCTACTTTTATATCTGTAATTTATATGGTGTAAATAATAAAGAGTATTATAAATATCTTATCTATATTCAGCATCTATGATTTTCATATATACCTAGTCCATGTACCAAGATTTTTTTACTAACCTGTGTGATGTAAGCTGACCGAGCAAAGGTTCGTAGAAGCAGCCAATGAATATGAAGGTTCATCTTTTGGCTTCAGCAGCTCGTGTGTAGACACCGCATGTATTGACAGCTCCTAATATACAAAAAAAAATAGCTATCACTGAATATTAGTTATAAAACAAATAACACCACAGGCAATTAAACATATCTATAGTCCCTCAACAACACATCACAATATTATTATTTTTATAAATCTTGGACCGTTACAAATAATTGAGACTGACCTCTCGAGTTTGTTTCATTGTTTCTTTTCAGAGTAACTACTCTGAAACGAAACGAAACACATGTTGCGGTATTTTTCTAGCCAGTTGGCTAGGAAAATAGTTTAAAAAAAATACACGCAAATGTATTTTTCATATCCGATTTAGTGAATAAATATTGTTTATCATTTAGAACGCTTTAGAATAGTAACAAAATTATGCGTTTCTCTTAGTTGTCTAGAATAATAGGGACTATTTTATATGCATATCTAAGAAACAATCATGACAAATTATTGATAAGTTTTTGTAGTAGGTGATTAGAACGAATTAGTACGAATGTATTAATTAATAACTTGTCGTTTTCAGTCTGAATAGTTGTCAACTATCTCCCTGTATCTAGTAGACCAACGTCCAAACAATACTACAACACGTAATAACGGAATACTGATTCCAAGTACCTGTTTAACAATAAAAACAAAAAAAAAACAAAAAAAATACTGCACATACAGAAATATCCTTCATTTGAACATACTAATATCCACGAACAAATTAGCATCCATCGCATAAACACGTGCGTACTATATTTTTCTAATCTTAATATTAAATCGAATCCCGAAGAGATGGCCAATAAATATTCTACAATATCTATTTTTAAATACGTAGGATGCTTTCTCCGATCTTGAATGAACGAGTCGACCCTCCTCGTAATGTCTTTGCTTGTTACGTCGGGGTACAAAACATAAGCGAATAGCGTGAGTATTAACTGATCGCATAAACTAAAAATATGAACTGAAGTCGTTTTTAATTATAGCTCGTCATCTGCCTAGCCTTTTTCCAGCTATGTTGTCAGCTTCCAGTCTAACCGAATGCAATACCAGTATTTTACATGGAGCGACTGCCTATCTGACCTCCACATCCCAGTTACTAGGTAATACCATTACCCCTTGGTAAAACTGGTTGTCCGTAACTACTGGTAACCCGTAACGACTGTCAAAGAATGAGAGCCGGGTCCAACGGCATAACGTGCTTAGAAAGCTTTGGTCTTGGTATGTGTTTTTTTTAACTATAGCTACGCTCAATAAATTGAAAAATACTAGTTTTCACTGAACATTTAACAATAGATTTTGGAGTAAAAAAGGGGCTTACTAAAGAGAAGTCGGTTCGCGACTTACCGACTTCTAATTCACCGTTTTTATTTTCTTTCTTTTTGTGGCATGAACAAATTATTACCCGTACGTTAGAGAAACACAAATAAATAAATTAATATATTTTTATGAAGCTAAGCTAAGTAACTCGTTAAGGTAACTATAATTAATACGATGTAGTTTAGTAACGATTATTTCGTAGTTATTTATTTCAATTATAATGTTTTTAGTCAAAAATGTTTTTAAAACCGTCGTTTTTAATTTTTGGAGTTGATGCGATAATTCAATTTGTACGTAATATTAATATACAATTAATGTATACTTATTTATCACCGCTCGTCGCCTATAAAGTGCACCTAAGCGTTAGCTTTTTGACAGTGTCAGCTATATCCGAGCTGATTTGTTCGCAACAGCTGCGTGAGCGCACCTATTAACCGCTGATACATGTTTGTCAGCCGGCTATTAGGGTGAAAGAGATAAAATTTCGGAATCATCTATATAAGAGCGAGATCGATTCATTTCTCCAATTCACGACCAATATTTATTTGCTGCATCGTGACACTCGAGAAAAATTCCTGTACCAAAAAATTAGAATTGGAATATAAATGCGAGATTTCCTCTGGCAGGCCATTTTTCTTGTAACTATATAAAGAAATATTGGTCAAGGCATGAAAGTTTTTGTCAGGCCAACGGCTTTTATCCTATTTAATAATTAGTAAAACATAAAACTACTCAATAATGTTTGTTTTGAGGGGTTAGAGTAAACAAGAACATTTTAAAATGTAACCAGAAAAAAGTTTTATTACTTAATAAATTTATCGATCCCACCGGCAGCATCACAAACAATATCCCAAAGACATTTATTAAGTGTTCACTGTTTTAAGAAAAAATATGTTCTTGGCTGGATATCAACCAAAAATATTTTGCCAATGTTCCGTTAGTTAATCAATGTTAGTTTATCAACATTTCAAGAATCTGTTTAAAGTACGTTTAGAGATTTCTATATCATCCAAACAAAATAATGATTACCTACTAATAGTACCTACTATATTATTAACGGATTAGATTCAACCTTTTGAAAAATGAGAATTTAGAATTGTTACAAATCTTATTATATTTACATAATTAACTATTGCTTGAAATGTCCATGAGATAATATAATTAGTTTGGAAAATTAATTGCTGAATCAGATTTCCCAGATAAGTGTTTTCGTACCTTATAGGATATCTAAAAAGAAGATCTTTCGTGAATAGGGAATTACTAAGTTTACCTACTAACTAGGTAATAGAATATTTAAATTAATAATCACCTACATTCACATCATTTTTTTTTATACCATTACAAAAAAAATGTTCGCTTACTTCGACGATAGTGACGAGACGACAGTGGATCGCAGGGTGGGATTAAACGAAAATAGCATGGTAATTAATGGGCGTTTCCAAGCCCACAATCTCAAAATGAGTCGCATTACGAGAATTCCATCTTATCATAACATAATAAAGTCATGGAATATAATATTTAGATTTAAGATAAACCAATTGAAAGGACGTAAAATAATTTGCTGATCATAGCAAAATATATATATTATTAAACGCTAGAAACCAACAAACAACCATTTAATGACTCAACGCACGGTGGTACATTTTGTTTTACCGTACTTATGGTACGGTATTCAAGCATTTCGGGCCAAACTGCTAAAACTAATTCAGAAACCACCAGTTATCAACGTACTCGTACCTCCCACCTTAAGACGACCTCCACAACGTCTTTCCACATTTTTAAACATCAGCCTGACTTTATATATTGAACGGGTACGAAGAGCTCTTACGGTCGTCAATTGAAGCTCGCACCAGCACCTTTTGCCTTTCATAGCCCACTGTGAGCCAATTAGTATCCCAACGGCATCGGCTACAGCAAGCGAGCCTGTATGGATTAGTAAGTACCAAAACTGACATTGACGACAATAGAAATTCACATGTTTGTTGCGTTTGAATAGAATGGGATAGTAGGTACGAACAAGGACGCACCAACAAGACCCTGTGGTGTAGTATATTGTTTAGATAAAAACATTTTAAAAGTATCATTTGATTTTGACGTCTCCGTACTAGGTCTATTATTAGTGTGAAAAATATTTCTTCTGACATTTATAAATTTCTGATAATACAACCGTAGGTAGTACGGTCAGCATCAAAAGTTGATGACTACATTTAGATTTTCAAAATCAATAATATAAATAATAATATATAATGTACAGTGATTTTGAAAATTTGAATGTGGTCATCGACTTTTGATGCTGACTGTACAAGCAATTTCTACTCCCAGCCATCCCTAACGCAGTCTAGTTTACAACCACTAAAATTCTAGACCTAACCAAAGAAAAAAAAGTTGATTGGTCAATGACAAGATCACAAAACGAATAGTACTGACCAGAGGGGCAATTCCCGTAGTTTTAAGAACGTTCGCATTCTAATCTCAGTGTCAATCTGTCAAATAATCCTCTAATTTCCCTACATTTTTGACAAGTATTTGACATTGATTGTCGTTGAGATGAGATTGCAATTTGAATTTGAACGGTTTAAGGACGAGAATTGGCCTTCTGGTGCTGACACTGACTAGACACTTAACACATCCATACGGCCCGCTGCGCTGTTGGTGTTCATCAATGTTCATCATAGTTTTGAACTATTATATATTTGGGAATTGATACTAAGGTTTGGTTTGAATTACAGAAGAAATTTACAATAATTGTGATATGTAGCGACGTCTTGTGGGCAGATGCATACAGATATCAGTTGTGCTTGTGTGGTATTTGGGATTTGCCAGGCATCGCCCTTTTGCTAAGTATTTATTAGATGTCATTATTAGACGTCGGTATGTAATCACTATTTACTCTATGTACTCGTATTTGATTTCCTTAAAATATACATACGAGCAAAGAAAAAATCAACCTAACCTAAAGAAATTTGCCATAACTTTTTCAAACAGCTATTTGAAATCTGGTTGGGTGGAATTTCAGGATTTCGTTATCCACATTCCAGGCTAACCATCAAATCCTCTCTTTATCTGGTGAAATGAATATGACTCATTCAGAGTAATCGAGCTCACGCTCGATGGCTTTTTTTTTATCTAGCGTCCAGGTCCATCATCAGACCAGCTCAATGGTACCATATTAATGTATTTATCATCGGAATGAATTAATTAGCACGCTATCTGTCCAATTTGAGTAACTTAAGTTAAAAAGTTTGGTTAAAGCTGCAAGAAAAAATAAATCAGAAAAATATATAGGTATATTTGAGCAATGTTTAGGTAGAGTTTGGCAAGTGATCAACTTAAAATTCTCAATTCGGAAACCGGCAGTAAGACCTCTAGAAGTGATTAACTATTCAAGGGTTCCGTTATCTACCATCCATGTCAGTCCTACGAAAAAAAAAAAAAACGGTATCTTTTTCACACAGCGATTTGATAGGAGCTGCCACAGTAGTTATTGCATTAAGGCTTCTACAGACCGGTGCGACACGCGACGCGACACAAAGGCCCCGCGTGTTGCGCGACGAGCGGTGCCTTTGTGTCGCGTCGCGAGACGCGCCGGTCTGTAGAAGCCTTCATACAGATTAAACTATAGTTCGACTTATTCCTTCCAAGACATGATAGTGTGAAAGAAAATCCATTGGACTCAGCTTTATTATTTAAATGAATTCTGTGCGTCAGTTTGTTGGGCTAGCAGTGTACGGCTGAAGGGCGCGAGACAGTTTTAATTGGACACGTTGATGTGCAAAATGTGTGCTGATTCTTTCGGCCGCGATTGTAATGTTCTGAAATTGGTTGGTATAGTTTATATGGTTTACAGGTAGTAATATTTTTAATTGCTGTTTGATGGTCCTTTGCACCTGTTTTTCACACTTGCGAACAAAATTGCCAGCATTGCAAGAAAATTGCTACATATTTAATTTCGAGTGCCTTCTCTAGTAAGCTAAGCACGATGCAAGAATTAGTAAAGGGGAACAGTGACAGGGAACACTCCTGGTTGACCAATTTTCGTCCTAAGTCAATCCATATACTTGTCTGAAAATGCATATTCCCTTATACCTATCCTAGTTTTCCTATATGTAAAAAAGTAGCTTAATTTCACAACAGCAAAGTCACTGACCTCGCTTGTCAAAGAAGACAAAACGTCAAAATATTAAAAAAAACATCCACATTACACTTTTCCACGGTCAAACAGAAAGGAAAAGAATTGAAGATCAATTTACACGCTCTGAATTCTAACGCGAAGCCACTTTACACATAGCTTAAATCATGGGACAGAGTTGCACAAGGATGGACCATGGCCTCAGGATATAAGATACTTTTTATCCCGGTGTAGTACAATCCCGTGGGATACCGACCTCCACGCGGGGGAAGCCGCGAATTTATAAATAGGTATAATATTATATACAGGAAGAATTTTTAATCACCTTTCCAATATTTTATCCCGTACACCTAAATATATATACAGATCAAGTTTTAATATTGCAATTTGTATAATCCTTGTTATCGATTTCGATAACGGTGACCCTTATAAATCAATTTCTTGCGTGTGTCATTAGATGCCAACCAAAAACCAAACTATGCAATAACAGCTTAAAGTAATATACAATGAATAATTAAAAATACATTAAATATATATACAGATCAAGTTTAAATATTGCAATTTATACAATATCTAACAAAAACCCTGTTGTTCCTTTTACTTACGTTTTAAGAATCGGTATACAGACGTAATAAAGCAAGTCATTTATAAAAACGGTTCAACAAAAATAATTAAAATAAATATTTAATTATCAATATTTGTAATGTTTAACTGATTTCTAACCTTTTTAATTCTTTGATTTTGACTTCGCGACTAGCCAATGCTTAACTTTTTAAATTATAATTCCACCAATGTTGTGCTTGTAGGTCAATGTATACGTCCCTAAAAGGAACAACTGGGGTTTGGTTACATACTGTATAGTTCTTCTTATCGATTTCGATAACGAGAGAAATCAATTCCTTGCGTGTGTCATTAGATGCCAAATAAAAACCAAACAATGCAATAACAGCTCAAAATAATAAACAATGACTAATTAAAAATACATAGTATTCATTATACTTATATTAAAAATACATTATTCAAAAAATAAATATTCAAAATACATATTCTGCTTAGGTACATACAGGGTAGATTTTTAAGATGGGGCACTAAGGGTGGGGCACTTAACCGTTGTGGCTACAGGAAAATGGTCTTAGAGAGAGCATTCACAGATTTAAAAAAAAGCATAGACAGCAAGAAAATGGATAAATTATCACAAAGATAAAGATAATTTTTTGATGCCAATCGATCCGTTCTTATAAGAAACAGGATCGTTTAGTATGTTCTTGCTGACTGTTACAGTTAAGGTTAAGGGGTATACTGGCCTGTCTCAAAAATCCATACTTATCTGATTTTCCATTGTTTTTTCCATTATCAGTCGGCGGTCGACAATTCGTTTGGTTAGTGTAAACGCGGCTTAAAACTAGTTGTACTTTTGATATTCGGCCTGGACTTGAAACAATGGGCTAAAGGCTTCTACATACTGGCGCGACCCGTCGCGCGACGCGACACCGGTAGAACAAAAATACAAGAAAATTGTTCTACCGGTGACGCGTCGCGCGACAAGTCGCGCCAGTATGTAGAAGCCTTAAAGCTCGATCCATATCATAAAATATGTAGATACAAGTCAGAAACATTTTTTTCTCAAAAGTCCCGCTTGTTCTATAGTAAACCTTGGCAATTAAACTCCCCACAGAGAATAAGATTCCCTTTTCTTTGTGTGGAAATCCTCAGAAAATTGGTTTATCCATATAAACCCATTCGTATAGACGAAACCCCTTATTATCGCCCAATTTTTTTTGGATCACACAAGTAAATTATAAAAAGAAATACATCGTTTTTGCCACCATATTGTTAGAACAATCGACCTCCCGATTCTAGACAACGCCGAATGTTCAATTTTAAGAGATCGAAATCTGTCATGATAATAATAATAATAGGTAAAAATTATATTATAACTGACCCGAGAGACGCTGTCCTGACCAAATTTCAATAATTCATACAAAACTCCAACAGAAAAATAATTTAGTTTTTCCCGAATTTACCAATTTTCTGGCCAAGTTATCTAATGTATCTTTCCATACAAACATTCGGGGGAAAACCACTTAAGACGCTGAGAACTGGTAAACTGCTGTGACCGTCAGACTGCATACAAAAGAAAGAGAAGCGCGATGACACAACGCTTGTTGCAAAATATGAAGCAGTTATTTATTTACTGAAAAATTAGTTGAGTAATCGAAAATAAAAAACAACCAAGTTCTGCATACAAATAAGACGTTCTTGTTATTAATTAAATACCAACCGTACGTTGATATTTAATACAGATATTTTGGATTGAAACTTTTTTTTTTCAAGATTTTTTTTCTATGCGTAAAGTGTTTTGGTAACAACCAAGTTCTGAGAAATATGTTCAAGGATAACATATATTTTTTCCGCTACCACAAACTATATAGATTTGGCAATTTTTTTGTTTAAGACAAGCCTACTTTTAACATTGGCCTCTTGTCAGCGCCTTAATCGAGCTGTGTGTACTGTAGTCATCAATGATAACAGAGGAACTTACCTGCATCAGTGCATTTTGACACTTATAAATAACGCTATTCGCTAGCATTAAATTAATTTTCCATCATAAAACTAACTACATACTACTAACATAAACTGACGCGTTTTTCTTATGGGGGTAGGCAGTTAACTAACCAGGGCCTCAAGTCTGCTATTACAATAGTGTCAAAATGGTCGATCTTTGATTTCATAATTGTTGATTTTGACAAGTTTGGTAATATACTATTATAATGGCGTCATTATGACTTTCCAATGGTCGGCCACTGACACTACATTGAAAGAAATTGCATTTATTGGTAATCTCGTACATAATGAGAAATGAATGACATTTCTACTAATGGGTTTTATAATAATGGCAATACGACAATGCCATTTTAAGTAACACAATACTTATTACGAGACCATTGACCGACCAATGATCGACCATAATGAAGCAGATTACGAACTTTTAGCAAAACGACAATGGGATCATAGAATGACTGAATTTATAAAAATAGCAGACTTGGGGTCCAGGTTAAGCTAAAATTGAATTGAACCGAACAAGTCCCGGTTTCATATTTTATCTTGTTTTTGTAAAGACCCACTAGTCTAAACAATCCCTATAGCAATAAGGTTCGTAATTTGTTGAAGATCTTGAGAACTTCATTATAAATTCTATGGAAGTACTATTAGGAAAGGCTCTAAAGATCCAAGAGGACTCATAAATAGTTGATTCCTAACGACTGAAGTACTTTTACAGACCTGTAAAACCCGTCAACATCAAGTTCCAACTTAGGAATACATCAAATCATATACGAAAAAAGTTAAGAACGAATAGTCGACGCAGGACACCAATAAACAATTTCTGTATTTACTTGACACGCACGGTATTTACAGAACAACAAAACAAACACTATGCCCCATTCAGCCCACTATAAACTGTTATTATTACGAGGCACCATAAATTTAAAAAATACACAGAAACACACAACACAAAACTCAATCGAAAATGACATTACCAGTTTACCACAAGATTACCATCGACCACTGACGATGACGGCCATAGAAATATAAAAAAACAGATGATGACGGCAAACCTTAACCATATTTAAGACATTCTAAAAAGACTCACTACATTAATAATTCTCTACGATCACCAAAAACTTGAAAATGACTCCATTTTTACAAAATACATCAATTTTTTTTACGTTGTCTAAACCCGGGCCATGCCTTATAAATTCTTAATTTAAATTTATTGTTTTTTTTTTATAATCAGCCAGTCCATAAATTCATGTCAATTTCTCTTCGGAGTTTGTATGGCCAAATCTTTTTACAGCCTAATCATGTCGTGGTCACTTTAGTAGGTAACCCTACAGTACACTTTTTATTCGTATTTTAAACAGAAACTAATAAAACTAGAAATAGGTACGTACTTCTTTTATTTTAGACATTTCAGAATATCAAAATAACATAACGAGCAGTCATCATTTCAGCTGAAAGACGTCCACTGAACATAGGCCTCCTCCAACCACCGCCTCTTCGACCGGTTCTGTGCTTCCCGCATCCAGCGGATACCTGCGGCCTTCACAAGGTCATCGGTCCACCTTGTAAGAGGCCTTCACACGCTATGTCTTCCGTTACGCGGTCGCCACTCCAGAACCTTTCGGCCCCATCGGCCATCAGTTCTGCAAGCAATATGCTGCCCACTGCCACTTAAGCTTGGCAATTCTTCGGGCTATGTCGGTTACCTTGGTTCGCCTGCGGATCTCTTCATTTCTGATTAGGTAGGGAAACTCCAAGCATAGCCCTCTCCATTGCCCTTTGGGTGACTTCTAGCCTTCTGATAAGGCCCATTGTGAGCGACCACGTTTCAGTGCCATAGATCATCACTGGCAACACGCACTGGTCAAAGACTTTTGTCTAGAGACACTGCGGTATGTGGAACGAGAAATTATTGCGTAGCTTCCCGAACGCTGCCCAGCCGAGTCGGATTCGACGATTGACCTCTTTCTCGAACTCCTTGGACAGTTTGTCTTAGTTAAACAATTACTCGTTCACAACTTCGAGTGTAGCGTCTCTGATCTTCTTGAGAGTGGGTGTTACATGGGCATTTGACATGACCTTTGTTTTGCAAATGCCCAACGAGCAGACAATAACATAAATAACCTAATTTGGCAAACGCAATACCTTTAAGCTTTTTTACTAGGTAGATATTTAGTCGATTTATTAAAGCTGATATATTTTTTACTTTCTATTTCTCAGAAAAAAGTTCATCATAATCATATTATTTCTTACTTACCAATATTTCATCTACACATCCTTAAATCATGAATATGAATAAAACAGCGGGCAACGATTAGAAAGAGGTACAAGGATGTTTTGGAACCTGAATGACATTCACAGGGGGCGCAGTTGGTAAACATAATAATTATGTGGAATCGTTTTGTGAAATTCTATTGAAAATACCGGCCTAGTGCGTTTCGGACCATCGTTGTTGGGATGAATTTATCCCAAAAACAAACACAATTCTCTAACTGCAAATTCAAGTTTGTAATCGCATTTTTTTATGTGTTAAAACTATAAATTAACGATTTTCGAGTTTTGTTCTTTACTTGTGCTTTGAGCCTTAATTCTTGCCAAATTTCATGATTCTGTTAGTTTTGATTTAATTGCGAGTATCAAAATATGTCGCATTAATGGCCGTATTTTCTAATTGCGTATTTGATATTAATTTCAACTTGATACCTCTACGCGTTCCTGAGAAAAAGGGTCTTGACAGACTGACAGACTCACAGACGGACAACGAAGTGATCCTTTATGGGTTCCGTTCTTTCCTTTTGAGGTACCTACAAAACCCTAAAAACTAGATGGTGGCATTAGTTACTATTTTAACCACACTCCAAAAGATCCTTGTATAACTGTACCTACTTTTTCACGTTGGATAATCAATTTTTTTACTTTATACAGGCAATTTTTCACTTTATAATATACTGTTCCCGAACAAGAAGTTTCCATTTCAATTTTGTATGTGTGTCTACATTGTCGGTGGCCTGACGTGCTAGGACTCAACGACGCGTGCACATGCGTGGAAGACTGCAGAACTGGTCAATTTGGCCGCCATATTTAATTGTTAAAATCCACTCTGCACCACTAGATTAGTTAGACATATTGACATAACAGCTGACTCGACGGGATATTGCTAATTACGTTATGAATATTATGAAGTTCAGGATTGTACATCAACTTTCAGCATTCGAATTTATTAAGAAAAATATGTTGCCGCGCCTATTTTATACAAAAGTTATATAAAAGTTAGGCAACTTAAATTCTCTAAGAATATGTAAGTACATGTATAGGTATATATTATATATACAACCTACTCTCTTTCTAAAAATATGCAAAAGGGAGAAATAAAGATGTTATTATTCTCTCTGGATATATATACTTTTACCATTTTTCATACATCAACTACATAAATAATACGATCAAATCTTGATAAAATTGTGTTGCGACGTGACAGTCCTTAGGTCTGACCATCCAAACAATTTTCTTATTTCGATTCAATTGCATTCAGGTTTATCGATACTCGCAATTTTTCGTTTTTAATGTAGAAACTGAATAAGAACTCTGGTATATTTTTCATGAATTATTTTATGTTTGAAATTAATAATTTTATTTGTAAGTACATACACGTACAGTGTGGATAGGGTGTAACTTTTTAGGGTTCCGTACGTCTGAATGAAAAACGGAACCCAAAGCATCACTCGTGTGTTTCTATCATCGTTCCCGATTTTACTAAGCCGACCTAAAAAGTGTATACTGGGCATTCTGTAGCAAACTATCAGAAACTATCAAAAATAAATCCACACTATATAATGGTCCAATAAATTAAAATAATTTTAACCAGCGAGTGCATTCCGAATTTAAATAAATATAGAAACAATTCGGCGCGAAATTCTATAAATGAGTTATCTGCCTCACCTACCCTGGTCTTAAGTCCTGTCTGTTGACTCGGTTTAATAATAATAAACATAATAATCACAAAAATCAATCATCATAATAATTATAATGTCCGAAAAACGATTAAAATTACGTTAGAAAACTATAAATCATTAATATAAACAATGCTAATTGTATTTAAGAGCGTTTACGACGTAAAGCATTTCAAACTTTCAAGCCGTTGTTTTTCGAAATGACTGAACCGATTTTAATAAAACTTCATACACATAAGCAGGATACAAAGGTCTAAAAAGTTAGTTAAGAACATTTTCGAAATGTCTTTTTAAAGATAACTGGAAATCTCTCGTTTCTATGGAAAATTTAAAATCGGTCTAATTTGGCAGTAACCAATGGCTGTAACACTATTTTTCGAACCCACTACCGAGCCGGCGGAGGTTCTTGTGTTCGGGTCCAATCGGGGCGGCCTCCGAACTATGCGGTTAAAGAATACTAGCAACCTATCTATAGCATGACTTTAGTTAAAGTACTCGTAGTTATAAAGAATGTGTATAAATAATTACAGCAATGCATTTTTACTCAGAAAAAGTTTCAGCTTTAGAAATAAACTTGTATAACATTTCAAGTTTTGACTGAAACTTGAATGATACACAATTACGCTATATACCTATATAAACGTGTGACTCACGGGAGTCCCTACTCCCGTCAGTCACACGTACGCACGTAACAGATTAAGCTGTAAGCAAACATATTTCCAGCAGTATCACAGAACAGAAAGCCTATAAATAAGAGGTCATCTTACTGGTATTGTAAAGCTTTATTGATAGGCTAACATTATCTGCCTAGCTTTTTCCCAAACAGTCAGTGAAAGATTTCTCTATTTTGTAATTCTTATGACATAAAACTAGATCAAAATATAGTAAAGTTTACGCAAAAATTTTCCACGTCAAAATCAGCTGATCCTCACATTTTTATTTTCAAGGAACCTCGACACAATCACACAATGTATGGAACAGCAGAATTTCGCGATTTCAGTGTTGTAAAAGTAAAAGTTGTTCATAATTATGACTTTCGGGTTTTCAGTTATTTCATTTTCATTTAATACCAGTAGGTACTTACATAATTTAGGTACCTACTATCAGGTGAGTGAGACAGGGGTTCTAAAGCGAGCCTAAAATAGATGTTGCGTGAACTCAAGTGAAATGAAATATAATGTCAGGAAACCAAATAGTACATTTTAATGCAAGTGTGCAATGACAAAGTTTGTATCAAACAACGTCAGTCAATGAAAAAATTATTAAATTAAACCTACTAATTTGGTAACAAGTAATTGTGAAAGAAGTGCGTGAAGATTTTTTTTCTTGCCCTAACACTTTGAAGGACTGTGAGACTGTGACTCAAACCAACCTGTCAAAGAGCCTAATATTAAAAATATAAAAACTGAATATTTTTATATAGGTATTTATAAAACACAAATTAATGTTAATTAGATGCCAAACATTTCACAAATATTTGTTACAAAATATTGTTTATGTTTTATTTATTTATTCTTTCTAATTCTCGCCTCGCATGAAAATGCAAGTTGCACTTTAGTCCATTTTGATACAATTGGGCAAAGTGGAAAACTTTGCCCACTTGTATCAAAAGTGGGCAAAGTTTTCCACTTTGCCCAGTTCACCTGCAATGAACAAGTTGCA
The DNA here is from genome assembly GCA_948098905.1 of Tiliacea aurago. Taxonomy (NCBI): domain Eukaryota; kingdom Metazoa; phylum Arthropoda; class Insecta; order Lepidoptera; family Noctuidae; genus Tiliacea; species Tiliacea aurago. The sequence continues at coordinate 24,002,604 of OX402576.1, forward strand.
TATAAACACAGGAGCATGCTTCCCCTCTTCACACGTACTCGTAAGTATAAAAAAATAAAAGGTGAACTCTATTATGATTGGGCATTCTACTAAAAATAAACATTTAATTTAAATATCGTTATTAAGTACTTTACATTGAAATTTTACAGATAATGTGTTATACGTTCAGAATATTTATTTTTCTTGCCGTTTCAAGTTCGTTGCTGTTCCCGAATGTAGGTAGGTAGGTATCTATCTGTCTGTAAAGACATTCGATACCAGAGAAATAAAACCAATAAAAATGGCACAAAGTTAATTGGCTCGTGAAATAGGTCCATTGTATGTTATACACGACCGAATTAGCTGTATGGCTTAGCAATATTTCCGATAAGCTACTTTTTAGCTTTATCAGCTCATTTAGTTCTTTAGATCCCTTATTTAAGATTGAATCTCGGTTGGAGGTAAGTCTCCAATGAAAGTTGACGCTCGAGTAAAATATACATATGTAAAAAAGTAGTACACGGCCACCCACGATCACTGAACAAATGTACAAACACTGAACATTCTGTTGCACGTGCAGGTTACTTCGACTAGCTCTGCGTTTTCTTAACACAATGTGACCTGTGCACGCCGACTTTACAGTATTTAACTTCTCAACCGACTTATAAATAAAAAAAAACCGGACAAGTGTGAGTTGAACTCGTGTGGGGAGGGTTCCGTACAATAAATATGTTATCTAACATGTTTATATCCCAAGATAATTTATGCCAAGAACAAATTTAACATTGTAGTTGAAAAACATGTTCTCACATAAGTACATTCCAACTGTAACTGCAGGTACAAATGTAAGTTTGTACGCCCGATTATTGAGAGATTTACCATGTTATTTTAACACCATAGACTTCTTATAGTGTTCCCTGTAAGCTATAAGTATAGAACTATTCTCTGTACTTTTTTTTATTTTTGGCTCAGGAATTTCGTAACTCTCTAAAAGTTCTTTAATAGTAGTACTTCGTAAAGCTCTTTAATAACTTTAAAACTAATTATTTTAACATTTTAAAAAATATGCTTATTTTAAATTCTCATAACAACCCTTTCATTTGATATGTCACACGGAACAGTTTTAATTTTTTTATTTTTATTGAAATCCATAATTAAAATTCATTTATTTACGTTAGACATTGGTGTTTGCGTCATAGAAATTCATAAGTGTACTAAATTTAGCAAATCGGCTGTGAGAGACGAACAGACAGACTCACGAGTGATCCTATAAGGGTTCCGTTTTGTTCCATTTGATACCTCAAACGGAACCCTAAAAATAGAACTAAGAATACTGGACTGGCAACTGGAGTTGTAGTACAATTATGTTGGTAATAATCACTCTCATTCTGTATGACACATGATGACGTTTCATAAGTGCCCATGTAGGTTTATGTGAAAAAAATATTTTGCTATTGAATTTGTTTTTTGGAGAATGCCTTTTAGCCGGGAAGTACACAGCACAAAGTACACATTGCACGCAAACCAGTAACTTGCACAAAACTATAAATAAGTAGCTTGCTTGCCATTTTCACATACCCATGTTATCACTAATCAAAAGTTGACCTGGCTTAGTCCCAGGCGCTCCATAGTTTTATTCCCGGCCGGCAGCTCCAAATTAAAAAGTAGTGAGAAAGTAGATTATAGTAGATTTTATTTATTATACTAATAATAAATAAAATCTTTCCCATGAGCTCCAAAAATGTTAAAGTACAAATTGCACAAAAATATAAAATTTGAATATGGCATAGGTTCATTTGTGATATCAGAAACTGTGTTAATTGTATTTTGTTTTTATTTTAAAATAGATTAAGGTCAATTTAAATGGGAAGACTGTAGTTTTTATGTCTTTAACTTTATATTGTGTGGCATAAAGTCAATATGTGATGACAGAAAGTGCATTGTGACATAGACATTATTGTTTTATGGCATGCAAGCTACTTGCATACTTTTGTGCAAGTTACTGGCGAGTGGCACGTGTATTCCTAGCTACATTTATACTACACACAAGCATATAACAAAATGCTGCAGTTTATTATGATAATATTTTGCCATTCTCACGGTGTGTTCCGTACAAATTTTCAAGACAATAACAGTAACGGTAAGCCCGTTAAAAAGTTATATTGTGCGGAGTCGATCTTGGCTGCAGCATCACGTCATCCTCACTAAGAATTGTACCTATTGCTTTTAAATCGGAACAAGTATACTATACAAACTATCAACTCAAAAGGACATGAGGAAGTTGTCCATAATTTTATTAGTTTGCAAGAATCCATCTGAACACAAATAGGTACCTAAAGCTAAAAGCTTGTAATGGTATTATAATTTTAGAGTGTAGATACTACGTTGTTGAGGTATCAGTTTTCATTGTTCAGTAACTCAGTACCAATTCACGATTTGAAAAACGAAACTTATGTATTTAGTTATAAAGAGAAAAGAGTAGATTTTTTGTATGTTTGTTTGTTACGCTTTTACGCTAAAACGGTTGAAGGGATTTTGATGAAATTTGGCACATTCGTAGGCTTGGGTTAGAATACTTTTTATCCTAATATTCTCACAGGATCGAAACTTATGCGGGTGTAACCGCGGAGCGCAGTTAGTATTAAATAAAAATCTGTACTTTTACCCACAGTTTCATGCAACTGTCTAACTCTACTAAAACATACCCACAACCTATCCTGCAATACAAGTGAATCACGATAATATTATAAAGGCGAAAGTTTGTGAGAGTGTGTGTGTGTTTGTTACTTCTTCGCGCTCAAACGGCAGGACCAATTTTGATAAAATTTTGTATGGAGGTAGCTGCCATCCTGGATTAACATAATTTTATGCAGATATTCCTACGGGATCTCGATTCCGTAGGAATTTCGGGATAAAAAGTCTCGACTTACGCGGGTGAAACCGTGGGGTGCACCTAGTAATAAATAAAATGTATATATTGGTCAAGCAGTTCTTGAGATATTAAAGGTACCTAACAGCCAACAGGTAGACACAGACAGAGATCTTGCGGTTAAAAAAATAGCAGGGATGATGTTTTAAACAAAAATTTCTATTACATTAGTAGATAAATGGTACTTGAATTATTGAATTGTCCAAAAAATATCGGTTTCCTGTTGAAAGAACTACCTAAACTAACCACTTTTATACCGCCAACTATTAAATTTCATCCACTGATTACAGCATGTAGACGTTAAACACACGTTCCCAAGGAACAGTAGTTTCCGTTGTGTTCGCACAATTCATAATAATGCCGGCTAAGCGGTCGATGCCTTGACGGTCGATCTTCAATTTCGTCACCATTATAACATTGGCATCATTATTTACTATTACGCTTTATTTTGATTGGGGTCAGTTGCGACACTAATATTTGAAATCTTTTCAAATATTCTTCGAAACTAAACTGCTTTAGCTGGAAGATCCAAATTAGTTTTCTTTTGAAAAGTTTATACATCATTATTGTTGTTTATCAAAAAAGATGTTGATGATGTGCCGGACGTAAAGAATAGCACCATCCTATTTCTTCCCGTGGCCGTCGTAAAAGGCGACTAAGGGAATGGGCAGCAGCGTACTGCGATCACCAACCCGCCAGTCAAGCGTGGCGATTAGAAAGAAAGAAAGAAAAATATTTTATTTGGGACACGCACAAGAAATACAAATATAGCACTTAAAACTAACTTACAATAACAACAACCAAAACTTGTCCCCCGTTGGAGGAGGCCTATGTCCAGCAGTGGACGTCTTTCGGCTGAAATGATGATCAAAAGATTGTTTAGTATTATTTATCTACATTCTGCCTGAGACTTCCGTAGGTGTGGATGTCAGCTATACCATAAAACATAAGTCTCCTATGGTTCTTGGCGGGAAAGTGAAGCGTCATGTTCAGCAGTTTGTTTAATTTTCCAAAATTAGTGTTTAGCCGAATATTAATGTGTAATAATGGTGGATTATTAACCATTAAGTGTTTGTGAACGTGCATTAGTGTAGGCAAATGAAACAAAACAGTGCAACTTCGCTTCAAGTTCTCCCAAGAAGTCCGCGTGAGGACTCAGTAAAGTGCCACATCTTTACTGAAACTCAAGGGGAGTGGGCGGGGATATCATCATCATGCATTTATAATTAATTTCATCAATACACAAGAACACACACAAGAACTAAAACTTGACATTGGCTAAATGCACAAACCGTGCGAAGCCAGAAGGAAAAAAAAAAAAAAAAAAAGTCTCCTATGGCACTCCTCGGCAATAGTTTAAGTAGCTGCCGTGTGCCTATACAGTATGTAACAAAAACCCTGTTGTTCCTTTTAGGGACGTATATATTAACCTACAAGCACAACATTGGTGGAATTATAATTTAAAAAAAATAAGAATTGGCTAGTCGAGAAGTCAAAATCAAAGAACTAAAGAGGTAAGAAATCAGTTAAACATTACAAATATTAATAATTAAATATTTATTTTTGTTGAACAGTTTTTTTTAAATGACTTGCTTTATTACGTATGTATACCGATTCTTAAAACGTAGGTGGAATGAACAACAAGGTTTTTGTTACATATTGTATATTTGAGGCCGCAGTATTTGTCAAAAATAATATTGACATGTATAATTACTACACGCGTGTACGGCGGCGGATAAATTGCGCACAGTAGCTAGCAAGACTCTTAGAATGCATGAAAGTATCTTTTGTACAGCTTCACGCATCTTTAATAATATTCCGGGGCTTATTAGAATAATTACGGAAATAAAAAGATTTAAAAAAAAATCTTCATGACCTATTAGTGCTACTACTCTATAAAAGACTTCCTATCAGACAAATCCCTTCTACATTACAGTCCCCCTCAGTCATGACGCGTTCAGTGTCCCACTGATGTGAACCTACCTTAATTCGTTCCGTTTTATTTTATTTTATATGAAATCTTAATAATTTTCATATATTAATAATGTAAATTTAATTTGTATGTAACTATTGTATGCCCTAAGAGCGGGACATAGCTGATCACAATTTTTTTTTTTAAGACCTACCTATGATCCACAATAAAGATATTGATTGATGGATTGATTGATAGCTTTCTAATCAGTTAAATAATTGGTGTAATCGGATCTGCACCCTAATTGCGTAACGCAGTTTGAATCACATTCGAAATGATTTTGAAGTTTAATGCTAATCCATTGCTTCATAATAATGTTAGAAAAAAATGTCTGCTCGACAACGTAAGTAACGCGATGAATGTTGTTGAACTGTCAAATTGAATCCGATTCCTACTGATAGTGTGTAAAGCAATTAGCCCGCTGTATCAGATTACCTCTTACAAACAAAGAAACAATTTGATATCTTTGTAACATTCGTTTAGATTGCTTCTATGTTCTATGTTAGGGTTTTGTTTCCACACTCACCTGGTCCTTCAGGTGGACCATCGTGAACAACATGTCCCGGAATTAACGCACAACCTCTTAAGGGGTCATTATACTCATCATTATGAACAACTTTTACTATGAGAGGTTGTGCGTTAATTCTGGGATATATTGTTTAGCTTAGATATTAGTTTAGAATATTCCTATAAATTTCATAGCATCATATTTGCCCAACGTAGTTATATAATATGCCAAACTTTTAGAAATCATTCCAATAACTTAACAATCTATTTAAAAATTGAAATCCATCAGCTAAATATCTTTTAAAGTGAAGTTACGAGAACATATTCATCAAAAGTTGGCCGAAACATCCCAGTGGTGATTTGCTGGAGTCGTTTTCTTCGCTACCGGTCGTTATTTCTCCTGACAAAGTTTATTTGGTATATTATGTATGTAACTATCTATCTATGTATTAGTGTTTATGCTTGTATTTTATAGTTATTTCCGCTTGTATTTTATAGTTATTTTAAGGGGGCCCTTCCATACAAAAAACGTGATTTTTTGCCATTTTTATAGATAATGGTACATTGGTACGGAACCCTTTGTGCGCGAGTCCGACTCGCACTTGGCCAGTTTTTTTTACTTGTGGATAAAGTTTTAATAAATAAATAAATGATAGCTCACATAAATTGTGATGCATAGGATCTTAAATGATCCTAATATGTAGGTAATAAGTAGCTTGTGTAAGAAAAAAATTCAGTTCAACCTTATTCGCATATTATTTTACAAAAAATCATATTACAATAACAATTGGCTACGAAGCCAATTCAATTGAGGAAAATAATATTCGTCCATGTACCTACCTAACGAATGAAACGTATCGAGAGAACTTTGGACGGTAGCAAGAGCGCACGGGCGCACTTTAAAAACGTAATACTTTTCACATTTGTCACAGGGCCCGGTCGAATTACAGCGGAGTCATTCGAGTCGCCGCGTGCCGAAGCAGCTGAGTCGACGTCATCGCTCGCCAATTGCGCTACCACAGCCTTTATGTTCACTCAACAGTTCATGAAATATATGTTTCAAACATTCGTATACCTAACTTTAAACTTTAAAAACTTTTTTTTTTATATTGTACGTTATAGTAAACTCTCGTTTTAATTTTAGTATCTTAACTAGGGGCATAAGTATTTCTACATTTGATTCCATATTCATTAAGCATGTAAGCCAACCTATCCAAATATTAGGTACGACCAAAGCCAATGTAGGTATTGATAAATACTATGTAGTAGGTATTAGGTGCGTACTTATTTGACAGAGTAACCGCGTATATCGGTCGAATTATAGTTGTTCAGCGATTTTAGGGTATTGTTAGGGTTCCGTACCTAAAAAGGAAAAACAGAACCCTTTTAGGATCACTCGGTGTGTCTGTCCGTCTGTCACAGCCAATTTGCTCCGAATCTTCTAGACCGATTAAGTTGAAATTTAGTACACATAATATGATAATTTGTCACTCAAACACTGACAAGTAACGTAAATAAATGAATTTTGAATATTACCCTTATTTGCCCCCATATTAAAAAATCATTTATTTCATCACTTTCGGGGCGCAAACTAGAAAATAAAAAAAATAAGTTTTGTAAATGTAAACTATATCGTGACACATCAAATGAAAGGGCTTATTGAAAGGTTTTCAGATATATCTTTTTATAATATTTTTTTTATATTTATTTTTTAAAGTTATTTTAGAAAATTGATGAAAATTGGCCATTTCCCCGTTATCTCCGAAACTACATACCCAATTTCTTTTTAAAAAGATCAGAAAATATTTTTTTACGTAAAGATTACAGGAAAACTTATAAGAAGTCTAAGGTCTTAAAATAACATAGTACATGTCTCAATATTGTGCGTACAAACTTACATTAGCAGCAGGCTTAGCATGGCGTTTTCGATCTCTACTCTACTATAGAATAGACATCGCTTGTCTACACTTCTCGTAATCTCTTCTTCGCGAGCACGAGGACACACCTAGACTCGGGTTTCTTCGTAGACAGTGACTTGTCCATAGCAACGGGGTATTCGCTAGTGGTGTGTATTACTACCCAATTATACCGTACTTTTGCGTTTCGTTCTCAAACAAATCTATGAAGCAAAGTGTTTTTAACGAAAATTTCTTCAATTACAAAACGCAAATGGTCAAGGGGGATGCGCTGAGTAGCCCGCGAAATTCAAATTTTCGAACGTTTTTTGAATTCTAAGGATTTTTTGAAGAGAGTTAGTTGTATTGCCGATTCTAATGATTATAATTCTGTAAAGCAATATTTTTTACGGCCGCGAATCATATTTAAATCAACTTTTATCGTGTTACTGACCTGCAAATTGCAAAAAATTTGAATTTCACGGGATACCTTAGCGCATCTCCCTTTTAAAAATATTGTTAAATGGCTGTAGCCAATGACGTATTATAGGTAAATACATCAAGCTGTGGCGCCACTAAGTTTTAAAACTCATTTGTATTGCATACACAGAGCACTATATAATATTGGTAATTGCTTATAATGTACAGGCATTATTTAAATAAAGAGCCATAATTATACTATTTCGATGGCGTCCCGCAAGAAGTATCCTTTAAGGGTACTGCAGACTGGCGGGTCTCGCTATCACGTCGCGCCTGTCTGCGTGAGCCCTTGGTTTTACTAGGTACTTACATTGTTATTGTATTGTTGTTTATCGATATTTTATTTATTAGTAGGTAAATGCTCCATTTAAAACTGAGTGTGTAAGATTTAGTAAGTGAAAATAATAATCACTACATAGTAAAGGCTTCTACAGACCAGCGCGACTCGCGACGCGACACAAAGGCACCGCTCGTCACGCGAGACGCGGGGCCTTTGTGTCGCGCCAGTATGTAGAAGCCTTAATGCAACGCGGGCGAGGCCGCGGGCGGCAGCTAGTACTTCATAAATAAATAATTTAGTGTTCAATGAGGAGATTTTGGCTCATAATCAGATGTTTTATATTCCCTGTGAATGTAGGTATCTAATAAATCAAAGTTAAGGGACAACATAGTGTAAAAACGGTAGGATACTTATATTGTTGTTCTTATTTTATTGTTAATTCCAAAAATCTATTATTTATTTTGGGCTACAGGTCCTAGCCGAGTTCTTCGCATAAACATTGATTGCACTATCTCCTTGCTTATTTTATAATTCTACAGAACTGACTTCCCGTGAGATCAAAGGCTCCCAAACAAGCAAAGCAAGCTCTCTAATAGTATTTCTTTCCCATCTTCGCTGAAGTTTTTCTATAAAAAAATTTAAATAAAAAGCGCAATTTGAACCCAACATGTTAATTTCAGCTTAATATATGATAAAAGTAAAAAAGCACCGCCTAAAATTACTCGAATTAACGAAAAAACAACTAACGAATCGTTGTCTAGGTCATTTTATATGTAGACAATTTCGGAAGAAAGGTTTCTATCCCAAGCTGTCAACATCGGAGAAAGATTGTACGTCGTGCTCGACGTTGTAGACAGTTGTCTAGGGTAGAGAAGACAAGTCTCTTCACATTTGGTTTTGTAATCGCCGTGCTACAGACAGTAGAAAACTTTCTGTTGTCTACACTGAAACGTCATTTTTGTATATTCTTCCGTCGACAAAACGCGTAGAGAGGGTTCTCGTGCTAAGCCTGCAGGTGGAATGTATGAGGGAACATGTTTTACAATTACAATTTTAAGTTTGTTCTTGGGATAAAGTTATCCCAACCTCGGAACTCTTCATTGTACGTGGTCCGACCCGCACTTAGCGGGTTTTTTCTATAATAACTTTAGCCACGATTTTAAATTCTTATCGTTATCAATTTATTAAATTGTCGTAGTAAATAAATAAAAGGAGGTTTTGGATCTATCATAAGCATAACAATAAATGCCATAGCTCCAAATGGATGGTAAGTAGTCCATTACTTACCTCGATTCTTCACGTAGTACAGACCTACTCTATCTTCTTACCCCTATAGTGCTATTTTTAACAATACCGAGCAGTTCGTTTGGTCGAATCATAGAGTGTGCGAGTAAAGCAGAGCCTAGACAATTTCCGTCTTATTACAAAACAAGATTTATATTTTGACATGGCTTAAACCATGGAGCCAGTTTTTGTAATAAGAACGTAACAGTGATTGAAATACCGTTCTTTATACAAAACTGAAAACTTAGTTCGGTACTAACTTGTCAGTTTTGTGTTTAGGAACTTTACCATAGTCGGAATAAAGTTCGAAATTCAATAATGGCTCCATGTTTTAAACCTAGGTCTGAAGATAAACCTTGTTTTGTAATAAGGGGGTTTGAGTTTATTCCAGAACACAGCAAAAACTTACTTCTACGCTTTTACATTTATGTATAAACTTGCTAGCATCCTTGAGGAAACGCCCGGGTGTCACCACTGTGTGGATCGCCCGGAGGACACGGTGGAGCATACGGTGGAGGTCTGCCCTGCTTGGGCGGAGCACCGCCGTGTCCTCACGGAGGCGATCGGCGGCGACGATCTCTCGCGTCCGGCCCTGGTTCAGGCCATGGTTCGGAGCGAGAGTGCATGGGAGGCCGTCACCTCCTTCTGCGAAACAGTAATGATCGCGAAGGAGGAGGCGGAGCGCATGAGGGTGAGGCAGGGTGCCCGCCCTTCCGCCCTAAGTCGCCGCAGGAGACGCCCCGGGCGTCGGGAATCGCAGGCCGATTCCCGGCCACCGTAGGCGCGGGCTTGCGGACGGTGAGCGATGGGTAGCTCGCCGTCCGATAAGGACCAGGCCCGGGTCGACGGCGCGTTGTGTTCCACGCGCGCCTCAAAGAGACGTCAGCACCAATTGACGGGGTCCGAAAGGGCCAATGCCTGCCAGGGTTACGAGCCTGTCCGAAAGGGATATCGTGACTCTGGCACACAGGCATCTGAAGGAACACGGTGGGTTTTAGTCAGTAAAAGTCTGACACTCCCTCTCGCTCCGCCCAGAGCGGGAGAAGTTATTTGATGATTTCCCACCAAAAAAAAAAAAAAAAAAAAATCAAAATCCTCGTCTGACTTGCCAAGGATCGAAAACAACAAAATAATATACGTATTGATGATTCAAATTTTTTTCAGTGGAATAAGTTTCTGGGTTCGGATTTACGGATAATTTTGCCGATTACAATAATTATGACTAAGTTTAATTCAATTCAATTTATTAATAATGAATTTATAAAAATAAAAAATCGTAAAACATAAAAAAATAACAACATAGCATATAACGACTCCCATCATCATCAAAATTAAACATTTATAACTGAAAAGCGCGTGCTTAAATGATCATTGGCAAATATTGGTATTTTTAAGCGCGCACTTAAATGATCATTGGCAAATAAATTAATGTCCAAGTAACGCTCTGTTCACAAAATATATCTGACAGAACGAATCGTGATTTGTTCTTTGAACGGATTCAACTGTTTTTTTATTGATAGATATATAGGTACTTCTCCGTAATTTTTCACGATCCTGACCATTCATCCACGTGTCAACGTGTGAACTGTAAATCGGTTGCTACGAGTATCCATGTGACGATAATTACATGGTAAAACAGTCGGGTAACAAATAATTATATTCATGTAAATAAAAGTTGTTCCGTGTGGGTTTGTGCAATTGTCAAGTATTAAACCCACGTACCTATGATATAAAAGTAGGTAACTAGGTACCTACCTACCTTAGTAAAAAAACGAGTGTGCTTTAGACCACACGACTGAAGTAAAACAGAAATCACCGTTCACGTAACGTTAGCAAAAGAAGTTTTACTTCAAATCTCCCTCTCAACTTCCGTCGCCTCGCCCGATCACACTTTTCGTAACGCTCTCGTCACGCATTCACCAGCTTACTCCCCAAGTCAAGCGTGCCAAAGAAGTTTTACTTAAAAAAAATATGAATTTGCCTAAAAGAGATATTATAGTAAGTAAATTTACTGGCGTATATTTTACTAAAATATTTACATAGTTTAAAAACTAATAGACTTAAAATAATAATAATAATATGTACAAGTATATAAAAAAGGAGGAGAAATAATCATAGGAGGAGATATTCATTTAGAGCCGAGAAGTAAACATTATCTAAGTGTTTTAAAGACTAGTTAGTGGTAGGAACACTGTTTGATTAAATAATGTTCAGACTAGTAATTAATTAATGTAAATGAATAATAAACAATACCTACAATAACAACAATAGGTAATTCAGACAATAACATTTCTAACTACCAATATCTGACTTCATATTATGATCAAGCTAGAATTTTCTTTGGTATATATTTTTATAAGTACTAAGCTACAGTTATGATACCTACTGAATCTTATTGACAATCTGTTGTTCGGTTCGCGATGAACTTATGTCAGGGACGTTTGATAAAACTCTGCTTCGGTCGTAAATGCTTTAATTTTCATAAAATTGTGCCTCTATTATTAACGTTTCCAACGTTTATCTTAGTCCGATCAAATTGTATAGATCACTTAATTGTTTCTCACAAACCCATTGTAGCATAAACTCCGAAACCAATAAATATCAGACATTTATATGTAAGAAAGGTATAATCTAATTCCCCACCTATGATTTGTCATAGGCGGGGAATTAGATTGAAATTGTTTTGACAATTTATATCTAAATACAACTTAAACCTAGCCAGATTTTATCTGATTGGTATAACTAGCTTCTGCCCGCGACTTCGTGTGCGTGGAACTCGTTCGTGGAACAGTTCGTCCTGAGGTCGACTCCGCAGTCCTCAGTAGGAATTTCCCATTGTTTACAAAGTTTTTCGTTTTTAGTGAATTAATGTAGCCTGCGTTCTTGCATAGGTATACTATCTATACAAAACTGACACACTGACTGATGCATTCTTACAGATTATTCCTGAGAAACGGCTATCACTAAAATAATATAACAGTAGATTGTAACACACGGAATTTCTCTACTACTACTACTAGTTTCGAAGGAATACGCGTTATACTTTGATTTGCTTTGAGAATAGAATCAAGATAGCCTACTTAATTATGTTGCTTGTGATTTCTGACATTCTGACAAAAATTAGGACCTCAAACAATTTATAACATTTTACCTGTTTTAATTTAGAACGACTTTTGGGAAAATATTTTGCGATTTCTAACTTTTGTGGCCCAAGTGCGTGTCGGACCACGCACAACGAAGGGTTCCGTAGTTGGGATGAATTTATCCCAAGAACAAACTTCACATTGTAGTTAAAAAAATACCTAAATGTGCTCCCATACATCGTTATACGCCACGGTCAATTCTCCAAAGTCTGCAATTGTAAGTTTTTCCGGAGTAGCAGAACTCTTGCCAAAAATCATGGGTCTTGGTCAACGGGAACTAAGTTATAACAGGTTTTGCTTTATTTTCGAGTATCAAAATATGTCGCATAAATGGCCGTATTCAAGTTAAAACTTCTTTAGACGCGTTGAGCACTTTTTGAGTGAACCAAAATCATGGAACTCGCGTCATACAATTACAAGATACAATTCACAAGTTACTTAGTTTTCACTTTTGACGTGCAGTCCTACGACTACCAGTTTTTTTTTTATTGCATTGAATTAGAAGCATTTTTTTTTTTTGGGTGGGAAATTATCAAATAACTTCTCCCGCTCTGGGCTGAGCGGGAAGGCGTGTCAGACTTTTACTGACTAAAACCCACCCGTGTTCCTTCCGATGCCTGTGTGCCGGGGCCACGATATCCCTTTCGGACAAACTCGCAACCCCGGCAGGATAGTTAGACACCCTAAATAATGTTTATTGCGTGTGATTGTCGTGTTTAATTAGAATCCTGACAGATAGACAGACGAACTGTCGGACGGACAACAAAATGATCCTATAAGGGTTACGTTTTTCCTTTTGAGGTACGGAGCCCTAAAAAGTAAGTTGGAGTCAAAAAGTAAGTTGGAGTCACATTTCCTGCGAAATGTATGGGAAAAGTTATTTGCGATTTCTGTCTCTTCTATTACTCAAACCTTAGTTGGTCTAATAAAAGTTTTTGATCCTCATAAGAAACAAGATCTACTGACACAAAAAAAATGGGAGTATTCGCCGTTTTCTTGCTGACTCTACATTTATTTCAAAATCTGCGAATGCCTATCAAAATGTCGCAAAAAGTGAAGAACAGTCTCATAAGACCGATTTCCTGCAGCTACAACGGTTAAAGTACCTGCCCTTACCGCCCTATCTCAAAAATCCACGCTGTATATATCATTATGATTGACTGGTTAGCCTCATAAAGATATAGCGTGATGATAATAATTTCAAAGGTTAAATCTGTAATTATCTGCAATGTTCCAACCGTTCTCTGGCTCGTATTTTTACAATTTGCTCTACTAAACTGTATAGGAATACAAACATAATGCAATATTAATCATCCTCCTTATCAAATAGCGTGATAATATATAGCCTACCAACTGACTAGATTTATATAGAATATCTATGCAAAATTTGAACAGAATCTATCCGGTAGAATTTTTGTGATGTTGGACATACAGAAAAACAGATAAAATACTAAAACTATCTTTTTGGGCATTCGTATCGATCACAGACCGTAGCAATTACTCTTTTTCAAAAATGTTCAAGTACAATTTTGACTTCGCTATGATTTTATTATACTGGGCCAAATTAAATTAGCTAGCAAAACTCCGCAAACGTGATGGATATCGATATCTAAACATGATCTCACAAACAAAAAATAATTTGATGAATTTTTTTTTTGGGGGTGTAACCGCAGTTATTGTAGTCATTTGATTTTTTTTTTGTATACTTCACTGACGTGATGTGTACCGATATCTCAACATGATGAAAACAAAAGAAAACAGATTTTCTCAACTCATACTTCAAGTAACAACAATAACAGCGGTACGTAAACCCAAAAAAAAACATCAAATCTTTTGTTATTTTATTTTGTCCTTTTTAGATATCGATACCCATCACCTCTACGGAGTTTCGCTAGCTAATTTAATTTGACCCTGTATATGTATTAAATTTACTTGAAAAATCAGTAACATTAAAACAGTGATAAAATGGCAAGAAAAAGTCAAACAAACAAGGTCGGTGATGTAACGGATGGTGACGAAGACATCTTTGATAACACGAGTTCAGTGTTGCGATAGTGCGGTGCCTGGTGGCTAAACGTCATGATCACAACTGGCTGTTTTGAAAGTAATTATATTATTAAAATAAATAAATTACGCGAGAAAACATGATTTATTTACAAATTAACATTGACTCATTGTTTATTTATCAAATTATAACGAGTTAGTTCTATAAAAACTACTACATCCAAATTGATTCTACAACTGTTAGGTACAGGTATCGTAATTACGAGTAGTAAGTAATTTTTCACGATATTACTTTAAGTTGTGTATTTAATGCAATGGCATAACGATTAACTTATTAGCAATGGCAGGGTCAGTGAGCATGACTCAGAAAAAAATAAGTGAATTTGCTCGTGTGAACTGTTAGAGGAACGAAAGCGAGTCGAATGGCCACTTTCAGAATGGAAACCTTACGCCCCGGCCGGTACTATACCCTCAAATTATTTTTATTTTCGCGCCTTGCAAGGCATTTCAACTTTTCAACGTTGAATTTTTGTTTTTGCTGTCGACGTTTTTATGGTTTAAAGACGGATTTGTTTTGCCTCAGTTTATTCGATTCATATTAGTTTTAACCGTTCTTTTCGTCGTTTTATTTGACACATTGAACGTGTTTTGTTTCCTGGCGTTAAGCGTAATGTTTTCCATGAAAGAAACCGATTAGCACAGAACCTTTGACCTTTGATGTTTTCAGTTCACTCGATACACGTCAAGACGTCGCATGAATGACGTCACAAGTGTTACTCCATACGACTACTTCTATCTTCTTGTCCAAGGGTAAACAATAACGTCTTTTATATTACTTATCAAAAAAAAAAACATCCCGTTAGTGCGAGAAAATTCTAGCCGTGGCGTTCCTTTTGTGACAGATTTATGTCAACCGGAGGTAGGTACCTGAAACAAAGGCGTTGACTCACCGTGGGATGTACGTGTGGGTGCGAGTATAATTGCATTCTGCGAGTCTCCAACGTGTAGGCGTTCGACGGCAGATCGTTCATGTCGAAGGTTGTTTCTGGATGCAGGCCTGGAGTCAGCCGCGAGACGTCGTCTTCGCAGCCTCCATCGAGGCCCGACCCATCGGTACTGCGGGCCACTGTAGACAATGTAAATTTAGCCAGGGAAAATTGTAAGAATTTCACTATTCATGATGTAGATTCAGTTACATAAGCAAGTTGGAGGTAATCTAATCTGCACTGAGTCCATGCAGAATAATAGAGCCGGCAATTTTAATTTTGTAATTTAGGGAAACTTTATTTAATATGACATAATTTTTACCAAAAAAAAAAATACATCTTTTGTCCGGAGCAACAGTGCAAGAAAGAATTCTTGTACCTACCTATCTTATAAATCTATAGCAGAAAAATAAATAATTAGCTACCTACTTTATAATGGGTTAAGAGTGGAAGCGTACGCCTTTGATAAACGGTATATTTATCTAATTACAAACAGCAGTACAATAAGGAATTAATACATCCGTAACGAATGCGATACCTACTAGTATCTGCATGGATTTCTTGTGTTGATAATCGTATAAAGTAAATTAGACAGGTTATGTAACTGTGCGTCACAAACATTATTTTTACATATAAAGAGTGCTGATTGATGGATACTTAGGTAATTTGCATATAACTACTATTTAACATTGCTTAATGCTTACAGATATGGCGTAGAAAATCCTTTCCTCAAAATATTTCTTTGGTAGTAATTTGCATGCATGTCGAACTTGAATATCACCTTTAGGTACATGTCTGTTTAAGGATTTTAGCAAAAAAGAGTACGAGAGTCAGCAACCCCGTTGTTTTTGTTCGGCAAATTTTTATATTAAAAATTAGTTAACACTGCACTGCTTCAAGTAGTATAAGACTTTCTGCAACGAAATCTCAGATAATGTTGATCGATCCCGGGTCAAGACTAACTTTTATAATAAATAAAGGTTCAGGATTGGATCTACCAAATTATTAATAGGTAATCTTAAACAACAAATTAACCTTTTTTTATCTCCGAATTCTATGTAATATTTTTAATTTTAAAGTATTTTAAACTCAAGTGCTCATATTATAATGTTTCGTGAAATCAATTTAGAATACTTGATGTCTTCCATTCTTACACTACACAATTCGAATTGGTACTTTTGATTTAGGAAAGTTTATGTGCAGATAAATGTTTGCATGTGCCGAAAATCATAAAAAACTAATTAGGTAGGTACATTGCAAACACTGAAATTGTTTCTGCAACTCTACAGTTTTAATACCAAACCTCCGAATAATACAAATTACCTACATTTTATTATTACTGATAGAAAAATGTATTGGTATATTTGGCATTATATAGTACAGAATTCTTATTCGAAAATTATTCATTATAAATATAAAATAATTTAATTTGTCAAATTAAATTATTTTATATTTATAATGAATAATTTTCAACACACTTGCTCGTAAAGTGGTTCTTATTACACAGCTTTTAGATTCACAGTGGAATGTTTTAACATGCGTGCTTTTTGATTTGCATAGCCCGCAGTAGTACGGTAAAGTGCGCCACAGATATCTATAGAATATTTATACCTAGGCAACGGTAGCGACTTCATTAAATCTCAGTGAATAATAGTCTTCAGGCCTTTTTATGCCAATATTTTTCGTGAATAGTAAACAGTAAATAAATAAAATAAGTTAAATAAACATTAATTCATCAAATTATTTCATTTTATTCAAAAAATTAACATTCATTTGTTTTTTTTATATATAAAAGTATTTAGGAAGGTACGGCGCACGAAAAAAAAACAGACTTTAGCCATTTTTCACAAACATTTGTTACAAATTATTATATTTATGAAATCTTATTTATTTTTTCGTCGCGTGTGTCGTCGTGTTGAAAAAAACGTTTGATACGCGTGAACATTAGTCATTTCACTCTCGCTCGGTACCATTACCCCCTCGCCTTCGGCAAGGGTTGCAATCCCGCCTGGAGTGTAGCAATGATAAACTTGGCTCACATAAATCCTATTGGATAATCTACTAATATGCACGTTTCATTTTCTACTTATCTGATTAAATTACGAAGGTAATTTGATTACACTCATTATTTTCACATTCTTTTACATTGAATTATTTAGTCAAAACTTATTTTGTTAAATTCTAATTAGGGTACATCTATCTGGTTTTCGATAAAATCAGCTTTCAATTCTGATTATGATCATGTGGCGGACTTCGATAAGCGCATACATTATATCTAGGTAGGTACCTATGTGGTTGTGGCGATAATTCTACTTTAGAAATATTTGCATGTTGTGCACTTTTGTAAGTAAGTCAGCACTGATTGTTACAATGTTAATTTATCAAATTTGAATATTTTCATAAACCAGAAACAATATTACACCTATTTTTTTAAACTACTAGTTACCTTAAACGGGAGTAAAGTTAATTACAAATCTGTCTAAATGAGCCAAGTGTGAGTAGGTAGGTAGGTATTGAAAGAATTCTAATTCTAAGTCAATTATGTACTCACCCACTTTTTCTATTTCAATGTGTAGTTTATTCCCCACGGGCGTCTTGAAATCCAAAAGCCTTCTTATAATATTAACATCCTCGTTTAAACACTACAGAAAGTTTTTATTAGTTTGTAAAATCACTTTTGGTAAACTTTTTCGTTTGATGTTAAACACATGCAGTTGTTCAACTTGACCATTATCTATTTATAAACAATATTTGTGAATATTATTTAGATTTATTTTTAAATGACAGTATAGGCGCACTCTGGGCGGGCGGGCGCAGATTCGCTTTCGGTTGTCGGACGTTTGACGCAAGCGGAGCGCGATGCGAGTGACGCGTACCGTGGCCGAGCTGCGGACTGACTCAAATACTACTCGAACGAAACTCTCACGCTTCGAACATTCGAACACATCAACGTAAAGCTCGACGCCCGCCGCCGCCGCCATGTAGGCGTCCTCACACTTTAGCATTTACCTGAATATGTGGTTAATTACCCAACCTCTAAACACCTAAAAACTCTACTGGTAAAATTTAAAAAATCCTCGCTTTCCTACTCTCAACGAGTCCAGCAATTGCACACTGTGTCTCTCTGTGATGCAATTTTTACCGCGTATTTGTAGCATATTTGTTGCAAATGGGCATTTTTCTTAATCAAGGAAAACGTAATCTTAGTAATATGAAATGGTAGCGAGTGGGGCTACACGCGGTCTCATTGGCGGAGCTGTGCCGCCCAACGCCAATGGCACGGGAAGGAGGAGCCGCATAGAATCACTTCGAAGTTTGGCGAGACACGTCGCTAACCTCCCTAATTTTCTTCTTTTTAGCATCGGGTATTTTACAAAAATAGGCTTCATTTAACACGTAACTCAAGCTTCTTGGGGTCGGTAACAACGAGGCTTCCATCTGGTTTAGGTATTCGTTGTATTTTATGTATAGCTGCGATATTCCTTATTGACACGATACGTTCAAGTATGTTAAAATACCTACTCTTCTATTTTTATGTATTTCTATATAGTTATGTTGTAGGTATATTATAAAAATATAACATTATTTATCTGCACTTTAAAGATACTTACAAACTTTTAAAGTTTCAAGAGGTTCGTTGTAGTAAATGATAATGACATAGAAAATAGTAAAAGAAAAAGCAAACCAATCTTATTAAAAGACTAGACTCGTTTTTGCTGCGTTTAAGTAAAGTAACTTAGCTGAATAGCTGTGTTTTCAAATTGTAAAACTTTTCATTGTTCTTTGTTTGCCTAGTAGAGAAGTACTTAGAGATTATAATTATATGACAAATCACTACTTAATACTTCGTTCGGTCTTAATTTAAAAATATATTTACGTGTTAAGGTCACTTAGCTATCGACGTGTGTTTTAACTTTATATAACGTTGGGCACTTACGGTAGACCATTTATCGTAATATGGAACAAAACAAAACTTAAACAAGAGAAAGCATTTCTTGAAGTCGATTCTGTACCTGTATAGGAAGGTTTTGTTTTTAAGAGTTGTGTCACCGCGTGCAAAGCGGTTACCGTCGCCTAGACAGACCTTTGAGAAAACAGTAGTCATGTCTTTGAAACTGGTTCTTAACAACCCTGATAGTTTTCATTGTGTGGCTAAATCCAAACTGTAAAATAGGCTAAGTGTTTTAGAAATAAATAATAATAATAATGGCGGCAGAAAAGACTACCATTATGATAGTAGCGGTCACGAATGGTAGCTAGCTCCACAGGTTATTTTTTATACAAAAACGACTTCACAGTCGACATTTTTGAGTGTCGTGATTTATTTTACAAAAACTGTATTATTTTAATACCGAATTTCAATATTCACTGTAGCAACACTGCCAAAATACAAATTATTAATACAAACTTTTATTCTGAATGGAGCGAAATTCATTTTAAATAGTAAAATGGAGTGCGGAGCCAGTCGTCGTTTAGTTATACTAGAAACTATCTCTTAAAATACAGGTATACCCTAGCTTAAGAGGTAGAGTATCATTCTTGTACAGATTTTGTAACATAAAACTACCTATAAATGTATTTCTAAACTGTATAAAAAAACTGTATTTCAAACTCTGTATGTTTTTGGATAAATAAAGATTATATTATTAGTTGTGAAATAGTGCAGTTGTGCGGAATAAAAGTGTTAGCAACAAAATAGTGTTTTTATTAAAATATTAGTGTGCCCCAGAGATAACGTAACGATCAATAATTAATATAATGTGCCGCATGACTTGATAGTTTAATGAGAAAATTTACCCCAAAAATTTGTCTTGTTAAATGTATTAGGAGCACTAGCGGCCTAGAGGTAACCGACTTACAGGTTGTAGGTCGTGCGTTCGAACCGAGGTAGGCGGTTTACATTGTGAAAATAATTTCATCACCACTGCTTTCAAAACGGTGTAGGAAAACATAGTGAGGAAACCGGCATGTCCTAGAACCAAATATTGGAAGACTGACATCTACCAACCAGCACTGGGCCCACGCGTTAGATTACAGCCCACTCCCTCTCGAAGAGAGGAGGCCGGTGTCCCAGGCGGTGGGATCATTATAGGCTGATTAGGGTTAATTTATGAACATAGGGGTAGGTGTTCCAAAAATGACTTTGTCGTAGCTCCTCCTTCTCCGAAGCCAATTTGAGATTGGTTTTATAAAGGACAACGACCCACCCTGCTTCGCACGTGTGCAATGTACTGATGTGGCTATATGTCAAAACATTGCAATTTCATCGCTACGTCTAAGTTAAGTATTAATGTAGGTATTATGTTATATATTTATATATTATATTATTATTATTTTCACCATCATTTAGTAAGAGGATTTACTCCAAAAGGTTTATTTGTAACATAATACCTACATTAATACTTAACTTAGACGCAGCGATGAAATTGCGATGTTTTGAAATGATGAATGATGATGGATCATCATTCATAATTTCAGCCGAAAGACGTCCACATGCTGGACATAGGCGTCCCCCAAAGGCGGGGTCTGCCATAATCGCCACGCTTGGGAGGCGGGTTGGCGATCGCAGTATGGTGTTAAAATGCATAGAGAACGCTGCTGCTCATTCTCTAGTAATTAGTCCCTCAGTCGCCTTTTACGAAACCCACGGGAAGAAATGGTTTAGTGTTATTCTTTACGTCCGGCACCACACGGAGCACGACCACATGTTCCATAAAAAAACACAATAATAACACAGTTACATAATACAAAAAAAAACACTACAATAAAATGACATACAAACATAAATGCTTTTCTCAACATTTACGTGGCTATTTCCAACCATCGCGGTCTTAATTGGTAACTTACATCCTATATCAGCGAGGTATTTAACTATACTGTTTCTACACGTACCAACCCGGGACATGAGTGATGCAATTCTGCTTTTCTGAATGGCATTGAACGTGTTCAGCCTCGCTTCTGCGAAGATTCCAGACGCACTACAAAAAAACGAGGTAGTCTTTGGGGACTGCCGCTAGAAGTGAAAACAGCATACATATAGCTCATGGAAAGCGTTCGGTGACGATGACGCGAGTTCCATGATTTTTGTTCACCCAAAAAGTGCTCAACGCGCCTAAAGAAGTTTTCATTAAAAAAAAAACTAACACTACACCATAAAATGGAAACTGCATCAAAGCATGGTGTAATACCTGGAAATAATTATTATTTCAATTTGTCAGAGTATTCAGTTCTTTTATGGGATGTCGCAATAGATTAATTTAGTCATAATATTTTTTTTCAGTTATATTTAATAATAAGCTTGTGTGAAAGACAGACAACAAGACAGTCTTGAACCGGTACTCCTTGTAATTATAATCTGTTGTTTCACAAATTATTTCGATACCTATTTATTTGCCATTGAATAGATCACGGTGTGTTTAAAAAAAACATGAAGGACAGTCTTGGGGACTGCCTATAGAAGTGAAAACAGTATACTTATAGCTCATGTCAAGCGTTCGGTGATGATGACCCGAGTTCCTGGATTTTTGTTGACCCAAAAAGTCCTCAACGCGCATATAGAAGTTTTCACTTCAAAAATCACTATATTTTTTTAGTGACCTTTCAGTTTTCATCCAAATATAAAACTGTAACGGTTTGTAAAAGTAAAAGTAACGTAAAGTTTATTATTTTGCATAGATTTTAGGTACATGTCATAAGTTATTAATAAAACGGACCTTAGATTTGGCATGCAAATGAGGCAATGATTGATACTCTTCAATAATAAAATAGAATAATAAAAAAATAAATCTATTTTATTATTGAAGAATTAACGGGATTTTAATATGAACAAGAAGTGAATCTTCGCGTAGCGTATCGGACATCTACTACGACAGCGTAGCGAACGTAGCGATTCACACCGTCGTCGTCGCCGTCGTGTCAGCTACGCTGTAGCAACAGTATAATCCCTCTGAAAAGAGGACCCTCAAAGTTGGAATGGTTTGAGATTTATTGTCGTTATTTCTATGTCTGGTGTATACAGTACCTTTTTAATTTATAAAGCACAGGTTGTAAAAAAAGATGTAATTAAAAACTTACAACGAATCACGTTTAGAATGCCTTCTCACTTGGTATATATTTTGTCTAGAGACCTGGACGCTGCGTTGAGGTCGCTCACGGCACAATTCAAGGGTTAATTATCAAGGCGCCCTTGGGCAATGCAAGTCTCGAGAACGCTCTCACAGTTAGTTCCCGTATAAAATAAAATGCTCATAAACAATTACTAACGACCCGCACTTGCATCGCACAGGTTGTACGACTTGAAAACAATCTAGATTTCTATATTATAATTAAGTTGAATATTATTGAAAACCGCATCCAAATCCGTTACGTAGTTTGGAAGAACAACGCGATTACACAGAAAGACACGGAAAGCGACGTTAATTTATTGTATGTACAGATTAGATGTACAACTATTTACACCAGGTTACTAAATTAAATAAGTGACTAATGACGTTTCCGGGAGTCATTGAAAAAGGCATACAAAGATCTTCAAAGAACAAAAAAATGGGCAACTTGCATGGGAAGATTATCTCGAAGCGGTCAGATATATCATATAATTACAAAAGCAACTAACGTTTATCAGAACCTTTACTCGTCACAAGAAATATCCAGCTTAACGCAGCACGTCAGAGGCAAAGTCTATGTCGAACAACCACTGGTCGAAATACTAAGAAGAGAAGGTCAGTGATTAGTTTTTCTACTCAGAAAAAAGACAAAGCACCCCGACAAGACAAGGTAACAAATGAAATATTGAAGTCTCTATCAAAACCCTTACAACACCCACTGAAAATCACGTTCAATAACACTCTAAAAAGAAGAGTTATCGACGATTCGAATTGCCTTGGAGTTTTCCAAGGCAATTCGAATCGTCGATAACTCATTTACAAAAAAGGAGATAGATAGAGAGAACTATAGACCAATTAGTCTTATAACAAACATATATAAAATGTTCTCAAAAATATTATTAACTAGACTTACAATTACTCTAGATGAAAATCAACCTCGTGAGCAAGCTGGATTCCGTAAACACTACTGACCACATCCAAGTGGTAACACAAATAGTGGAGAAAGACAAATAATAGTTATGGAAAAACTCTGTATTTATGCTTCATCGATTACACCAAGGCATTCAATTCCCTGGAATATAGTCCAATATGGAAGACACTAGTGGAACAAGGAATATACATAAAATATGTAGAGCTACTCCATAGCATATATTCAAATAAAATCCGGAAGAATAAAGTTAGAATTGGAAGGACTAACTTTTCCCATAAGACAAGGTGTCAGACAGGGCGACTCGCTGTCACCTGAAATATTTTCGTCTGTTCTGGAGACAATATTTAGAAATCTAGACTGGATATGCAAAGACGTGCAAATTGACGGTGAATATTTAAGCCATTTACGTTTTGTAGACGACATCGTTGTGTTTACCGAAGAGTCCACACAATTAGAGAACATGTTGCAAGAGCTTGCGGAAGAAAGTAAGAAGGTAGAATTGACCCTCCTAACGTCCAGTCAATATGGTTTCAGGAAAAACAAATCCATAAATGTGGCAATATATAACTTTTTACATAAGATAATGACTAACTTGGACAAAGGGCTGCCGGCTGTCGCGCTATACATGGACATGTCGAAGTCTTTCGACCGCGTTGATCACATGATCCTCTTAAGAAAGATGTATGCATATGGTGTGAGAGGGAATGTGTACAAACTTATAGAATCATACCTTATCAACAGACAGCAATTTACAGAAGTAAGGAGGTTAAATCTCACTACTAAAACAGAAGAAATATATGCTTCTGAATCTGGAACTGCAAAATTCGGCGTCCCACAAGGAAGTATCGTGGGTCCTTTATTCTTCCTTGTTTATATAAATGACATGCCTTCGGTAACAAATCATGACATTACACTATTTGCTGATGATAGCACTGTTTTATTCGTAATGATATTACAATTGATCTAGAATCTGACATTAACGAAACAATATTATTAATTATAGACTGGTTAAAATTGAACAAATTAATGATTAACATTGACAAAACCAAAATAATGAGTTTTAAAATACGAACTCGTCGTACGGGTACTTTAAAAATCCAATACCTAGATAGCGACATTGAAGAAACTGAAGTAACAAAATTTTTATTATTGACAACAAACTTAATTGGAAATTACACATTGACCATGTATGTAAAAAGCTGGGACAGTTTTCATATGCACTTCACAGATTGGGGAAAATAGCGAATCAGACTACTTTACTAACAGCTTCCCACGGTTACGTTAACTCTATCCTCAGATACGGTGTAATATTCTGAGGCAATAGTACAGACAAGGAGCGTGCTTTCATTGCTCAAAAACGTTGCATCAGAGCTATATTTAACTTACATGAAACTGACTCCTGTAAACCATTTTATAAAAAGATGAACGTTTTAACACTGCCATGTGTCTATATATTTGAGGCCACAGTATTTGTCAAAAATAATATTGACATGTATAATTACTACACGCGTGTACGGCGTAAGGATAAATTGCGCACAGTAGCTAGCAAGACTCACCTAATGCATGAAAGTATCTTTTGTACAGCTTCGTAAAGATGCGTATCTTTAATAATATTCCGGGGCCTATTAGAATAATTAAGGAAATAAAAAGATTTAAAAAAAAATCTCCATGAGCTATTAGTAAACAAGTGCTACTACTCTATCAAAGACTTCCTATTGGACAAATCACTACTACATTATAGTCCCCCTGAGTCATGACGCGTTCAGTGTCCCACTGATGTGTGTGTTTTATAATTATCTTTTTTTATTTTATGTGTCATAATGTAAATCTTAATAATTTGTAATAATAATGTAAATTTTAATTTGTGTGTAACTATTGTATGCCCTAAGGGCGGGCCATAGCTGATCACAATTTATTTATTTTTTAAGATCTGTATTATGTACCTACCTATGATCCACAATAAAGATATTGATTTATTGATTGACCATGAACTCTATGACTAGGATGTACCAATAATTATAGATGAACAGGAAATAGAATATGTTAAAGAATACATCTATTTGGGGCAATCTATTTCATTTATAGACCGGAACGGAAAATGAAATAAACAGGAGAATAGCAATTTCATGAAAAGAGTACTGGAGTTTTAAAGAAATCATGA
This sequence comes from Tiliacea aurago, assembly GCA_948098905.1. NCBI lineage: Eukaryota > Metazoa > Arthropoda > Insecta > Lepidoptera > Noctuidae > Tiliacea > Tiliacea aurago. The sequence goes on from OX402576.1 coordinate 24,028,258, forward strand.
AGAACAGCAAGATACCTCATGAAGAACAATAAGATAGCTACAGATAAATTCTGCCAGTACAGACTAGACTCAACATGGCCCTCTTGATTGATCAATTTAATAACAAAAGCATCCAAATACCCATATCACAAGAAGTATCACCAAAAATAAACTAACAGTACCTCAGGTTAGAAATTACTATGGCAGACGAACAGCAAAATTTTTAATTCCCACAATAATCAACGAAATACAAAATCTATAAAAGACGAAAATAATTCGAAAAACTATAGGTAAGCAAAAATACAAAAAATACTATTGCAACTACTTAAATAACCTAGTTTAATAAAATCATTTTCAACTTTAAAACACTAATTAAAAGAGACGCAACCTGTAATAAGAATAGCGAATGCGAGTACCAATACAAACCATTTCTGGTTTAATGTTACACAACAGATATGAACATATATTAAGACTGTACCTATGCATAAATAGAAATAAAATAAAAGAAGAACCACCAACTCAGAGTTATGCAAAGGAAAATGGAGAGAAGCATGTTGGGTATTAAATTGTTCGACAGAATTACTAATGAAGGAATTAGGAGGAAAACTAAAATAACTGACGTAATAGAGAGAATAAGAAGTCTGAAATGGAAATGGGCGGGCCACATAGAATGGTAAACGAAGGATGGATAAAGAAAATTATAGAGTGGGTACCTAGAGATGGAAAAAGACAACGAGGAAGGTCGCGGAAGCGGGAAGATGTATAGAAAGATTGGGACCAGACTGGAAGAGAAAAGCTAGAGACAGGGAAAAATTTAGAAAATTGGGGGATGCCTACGCCGCAGAGGCGACTTCAATAAATAAATAATTTGACGTGCATGACAATATTAACTACAATATTTTAATCCCTATAGAATACATATTTTAAACTATATTTTGCTTACAAGCTCATAAGAATAATACAATTCTCAATTTGAATTCAACTCAGATAATAAATACTAATTCATATAATAATTGATAACGAAATCACATATTAGTAATTACACTAACTAATATGTGATAAGATAAAATAATTATTATGTTGAAATTGTTCTATGTCAATTATGGTAGGACAAAAGCTTTTTATTTTATTGTATTTATTTATTTTATTAATGACGTTTCCGGATGACAGCGATGGAGATGAGTATTTCAACGCCAATGTCCTTCTGTTTTTGTGCTTATTTTTATTATTAGTTAGTCTTTCTAAAATTGTTTTTAATTTATTTTTTTTCTCTCAACCGCACGTCTATAGTTACAATTCGATTTTGACAGCGCCTTTATTTCGTAGTAGGTAGTAAGGGCTTTCGTAGTTCAAAAGTCCTAATTATATTCTGTTTTTTTACTGCATCACTGACCAATATAATATGCTATGGGAAGACTAAACGTGTAAATAAACTTTCAGACAACTGACTGAATAAAATAGGATAGAATACTCTTTATTATGTACACCATAAAAGTTACAGTTAGAAATGTTTAAATTTTACATAGAGTGACACAATGGGTGGTCTTATCGCTAAGAGCGATCTTTTACAGACAACCGTTGGATAGATTAAAGGGGGAAGGAGAGACAATACTGCAGGTAGTCAGTGGTGTACCATTTACATACACATTAAATACATACATACACAAAGCATACACTTATCTAATAAATATATATTTATACAGTATAAAAAATACACATAAAACAAGAGCAAGGAACTGTATTATGTAATGATGATGTATATGAGAGAGGAAGTGTTTTTTAACTGAATTTTAAAAGTGGACAAAGATTGAGTATTTCTACCGACATGGGCAAGGCATTCCATAACCGCACAGCTTGAACTGTAAAGGACTTGTCATAAAAGCTAGTGGAATGCTTCGGCGGCATCTCTAGTTTCAAGTTTTCCGATGACTTTTTTTTTTGTGTGGGAAATTATCAAATAACTTCTCCCGCTCTGGGCGGAGTGGGAGGGCGTGTCAGACTTTTACTGACTAAAACCCACCGTGTTCCTTCAAATGCCTTTGTGCCAGGGCCACCATATTCGAACGGCCTCGTAACCCTGGCAAGTTTTCCGATGACCTCAGATATCTATTATCATGTGTGTCATGATGGAACATGAAACGTTCTTTAAGATAAGAGGGGGTTGTAGGATTGAACAGAATACTGTAGAGCTGAAATAAGATATGAGAATTCCGGCGAAGAAGAGAAGTATGGGTAACTACTTGAGCTTTGTACGAAATTCGGAAATGAGATCATATTTGCGCAGGCCAAATATAAATCTCGAGAGCAGTGGTGGCCCAGTGGTAACGGCCCCGACTTACGAGTTGTAGGTCGTGGGTTCGAACCCAGGCAGGCGCTTTACTTTGTGTAAATTATTTAATCACCACTGCTCTCATAACGGTGAAGGAAAACATCGTGAGGAAACCGGCATATCCTAGAACCAAACATTCGAAGACATGTGACATCTACCAACCCGCACCGGGCCCGCGTGGTGGATTACGGCCCACTCCCTCTCGAAGAGAGGAGGTCTGTGTCCCAGCAGTGGGAACATTTTAGGCTGATTATGCTAAATATAAATCTTATGCAAAAGTTTTGAAGTCGCTCAAGTTTATCCAGTTGTGCCTCAGTGAGATCCAGATAACTGACATCAGCGTAGTCAAGGATGGGTAGTAAAAGGGATTGTGCAAGCGCAGTTGAGACTTCCAGTGTTAACATAACAATGAGATCAGGTACTTAAATTGTGGAAGGATACACTGACTGATTAATAAAATACCAAACAATGAGATCAAGTTGCAAGCATAGGGCACATTTTTTTTTAATAAAACGAATAAACTTTTTACAAAAAAACAAACAACCGACCAAAAAAGCACTACAAAGTGAAAAATTACTTTAATTTCCGAAGTCGGTGTCTTTGGATCTCTATTTTTGTTTTTTGCCACCGACTTCCGAAATTAAAGTAATTTTTCACTTTCTAGTGTTGGATTTGAAAGTCGGTTGTTTTATTTTTGTAAAAAGTTTTTTGTTTCACTTTTTAGTGGGTCAGTTTATAATTTATCTAAGTTACAATAGCCCAACGTCAAATGCTCATCACCTTTTACAAAATATTGCTTTTCCCGATGCAGGGTCGTTAATTGTTGAGGAGTTCTCCTAGTAAGAACCAGGACAGCTGGAACTGATGTTGACTTCACCATATGCATTGTGACGAGCATAAATTGCTTAGCAACCATATTAAAGTGCCTAATCGAATCGCAACCGTGAAATACTTAGTATTAAGTAAGTAGTTCCGGTGGCCATCTGTGGTCCTCATCATCAGTTCCACTTCCCCAAATAGTGCTTTTCGAGTGCAAATGCATGAGTTACTATAAAAAATACTGAAATCGTTACATATGGGCCTATAAAATTTGAGGAATTCCCTCGAATCGGTTCTCTTCATCAGAATATCACTTTGTGACAGTGAAACCACCTCGAGAGCATAAAATACCCTTTCTAACAAAAAAATAATTTTCTAAATCGCTCCACAATTGTCGGAGCAATCGTTGAACAAACATAAAAAAAACATACTCCCGAACATATATTATAACCTTCTCCTTATTGGCAATCGGTTAAAAATTAAGGACGGGCTACATGACACTTACACCACCAACAGCTTATTGATGGTGTGTCTATTGCGACTTGACATGTTCCCCGGCCGAGTCACCGAGCTATTGTACTGACGTCCAGCTTAATGAATCGCCCGAAGATCATGCTGTCAATTCGCATTAGAAACACCAACAAGAAGCTGTTACAGCTTCTCCAGAGCCTGTGTACAACTGAGACCACTTTCATTCTTATTATCACATAAAAATTGTCCGTTTTGGCGTGAAAAAATATGCCGGAAGCACTTCAGAACCTGGGAAGCGTGGTGGGAAACCTGGGAAGCGTTCAGAGCGTTGCTCCAGCAACGCTCTGAACGCTTCCTTCTTCTTCGCTCTGAACGCTTTATTATACTGAATAGGAATACGCATGGCATTATAAAGTTGACCCACGGGTGCTGGTGTAAAAAGTTTGACAGAAGGCCTTGAAAATTCGAGCATTATTTTGACAACCTTCTGCTGTACTGGCCAAATACATGCGAGCAGCAGCCACCAAAAGTTGTATGAAAAAGGAAAATCCATATACATATTATGTGTCGTGTTTTAGCGGCCAAATAAATTGCATAGTAAACTCGTATCGTATCGTGTAATTTAGAAATAAAACGATCTTTTACTCCGAAATATGGCAACCAAGGAGGTAACTTATCAAAGGTTTTATTTAAATTTCGAACTGGCTTGCAAATAGAAAGCTTTTTATTGAGAAAAAAAACAAATGAGCCCATTGGCGAGTGAAAAGTTATAGTTGTTCGTCATCGAATCCAATGCCTCTTTTGCTCCTATATATTATAAGTGTATAATCTATGCTTTTGCTGGCCGCTGCAGTAATGTACTATTAACCACTGATAACCACTTAGCAAACCTGCGAGTCAACTTGTCCACATCATCCTTCAAATCTTCAGTGATGATGATCACTACACTTCAAATATTTACTATATACTACACTTAAAATGCTTCACTCTTGTTAATGTTGAACCGCCAAGCATCCCCGGAGACACAAAGTGTGGGCTCTTGTTTTTCATAACAAAGACCAGCAGTTCACTCTTAACAGAGTTATAACTCAGACCATGCCTTTCAGCATACCCTTCACATATAGCCTTCTCAGACCACTCCTGCTGTAGCTTTCTCCATAATATTCTGTAATCAACCATCAAATGCTTTAGAGAGGTTCAGGAAATGTGCGTATCTAGATGTTTTGCGGTCGGTATAGTATTTGACAGTGTGCTTCAACTTCAGTATAGCACTCTCGGTAGATACCGAAAATCAAACTGTGCATTAAGAAAGTCTGAGATGACCAGCGTATATTAGTCTAATTAATCTCCGCAGTGTCAACGCCCGTTTGATAAAATATACTAAGTGAGAGGCCAATTAGTTGTTTAATTGCGTTCGGAGACTTATTATGAAATGTTATTAAAAAAAATTAATGATTTTATTTTACCACTTTATCGGCGTGAATATGCCAAATACCCATGCCAAATTACAGTTTTCTAGAACTCCGAGTCTCTGAGCTAAGCCGCGGACAGACAGACAGACGGACATGGCGAAACTTTAAGGTTTCCTTGTTGACTACGGAACCCTAAAAACCAACCAAGTATGAGTCGGACAATTGCACGGGTTCCGCACCACAATTTTTACCCTAATTATAATAAACCCGGAGACGTCCGGAGTAAAACTAAGCCAAACTTAAAACTCGAAAAATATAAACCGAAGTTAATACTGGGTTTAAATATTCTGGGGTTAAATATTTAATAATTCTGCTCCGCGTTTATTAATAAGGGGATTATAGGTAAGTATTAACTTAATGTTAATATTGGCAATAATAACTCGTACCTCCCTATTCTATCAATTTTGTTTTTCTTTGAGTTGGTGTAGGTATCATAACTGGTCAGTTTCCCTCACTCATCAGTTTATTTAATTCGCCAGTTTCGTTGATTAGTCAGTTTCGCTGATTGGTCAGTTTTGCTGATTAGACAGTTGCGTCAACTCGATTCTTTTCAGTGTTCGCCAGTTTGACTAAAAACGGATTGTTTCAATAATGAAATATTTTTTACAAAATAAGTTTGTTATTTATTTGTTTTCCTAGTGTGTCGAGAAAAAAGTCGCTTGATACTCATGCACACTTGTCATTGCAGTCATGGCAGTATTGGAGCCCAAACCCAAGGCGAAGGCACAACGGGGCCGAGATTCCACACAAACTTTCCACGCTTGCATTTAAATGTACTCTTGCCTTTCATCTTGGGCTTCCCGACACCCCCACATACATGGGCGTACCTAGCTTCTGGCTTTGCAAGTCAGATTTTTTAGGTCGGATCGTCCGCGGCTGTTTGTCATACACACTACAGAAACACACCTATATGAAACATTAGGTATATGTAGTTTAGTGTATATGGCAAACAGCCGCAAATGATCCTGCATTACAGGTAGTTAAATAAATAAAAGTAAATTTGACATGCATGCAATTTTATTTAAATCGCTTCTACTTTAAAAGTAATTTTCGAGGATCTTCTTCAAAACGGTTTATATCGTCTTCCGTGAAAGAATCGCCCATACTGATTACAAGTTTTTTATGTACACTGAGCAAACAAAGTCCATTTAACCTGTCTTCAATCATTGTAGATCTCAGCCACGTGTTCACGCGTCTGAGTGTACTGAATGATCTTTCAATTGTAGCCGTGGAATAAGGCATTGCCAGTAAAATTTCTAGGGCTGTTTTCACTTTCGGATAAAAACATTCTGCTTGTTGGATTGAAGGCTTCTACAGACCAGCGCGACTCGCGGCGCGATTCAAAGGCACCGCTCGTCACGTGACACGCGGGGTTTTTGTGCCGCCTTAATTCCGTTATCTCCAAATCATCGAAGTCCTCCTGCTTGTTAACCCAAATAGTGCGCCATAGTTCAGCTTCAGATGTGATTCATACCATTTGGATACTTCGTCCATACATTTTCTTAATTTTGGACCTGTAATTTTTATTATTAAAAAATACTTACAAAAAAAAATCGAATGCCCTCTATCTTTATTATTCCTCAGCAGAATGTATGTGCGTGTCACAATCACAACACAATATCAATCAGACTGCCACATGTATGTAATTTTGGAAAGCTGTACAGCTAAAGCTTTCCAAAATTACATAAGTACAATATGTGGGGGTGGTACAAGTCAAAGGATTTGGAATTGAAAGGACATGAAAAAAAGGTAGTGGCCTAGAGTATCATCATCAAGACCGTATTCGCACAAGGAACATAAACAGGAAAGCAATATGATTAAATTAAATTCCTAATAATTCACTCAGTGTAGACTGAGACAAGTCTCAGTCTGCACTAAAAGCCATTGCTTTTAGTGCAGACTGAGACTTGTCTGGATGTTTCTCAGGTTCAAGTCGGAGTTGAAATTAATTTTGGCCTCATTCCTGGCCCTGATCATAGTGATAATGGCGAAACATCTACTATATCCCAACATGGCGGGGGTTTTTTTGAAGGAAGGCAATCGAGTCCGCGAATCAGTGCTGGTGAAATATGGGTGTAGGTACTCTTAGAAGTACACCTCCGCCCAGGCGTGATTTTATGTAACGTATACAATTAATAAATTAACAGACATGTGTGCCGTTTTCTACCGAATGTAGGTACCTACTTTGTCTGACGAATAAAATACCTACGTGTGGCACTGCCATTTTGGACTATACATAGGTTATGTTCATCTAATAGATCCACGAGGCTTATAACAATGTTTTTAAAGATTCAGACCTCCATCTTTAGTGATATTAATTAAATCGTTCATTACAAGTAATGGGCCTTGTACAAAACTCAGCAAACTTTTTATTACATTATGATCTTCAATTTGTGGGTGCAATAAAACTAACGATAATTTATAACTAACTCAACAAAGTGATTAAAGCGTCAGGGTAGCCCGCGAAATTGAAATTTTCTTACGTTTTTTCCAATACTGTATGTTGATGTAATAGGATTAACGGCCGACGGCTTTAAAGAACTATAATCATTAAAATCTATTTCTGTAAAGCCATATTTGTTACGGCCGCAAATCATATTTAGATCAACATACAACCTGACACAGACCTGCAAATTGCAAAAAACTTAAGAAAATTTGAATTTCGCGGGCTGCCTTAGCGCAATTCCGGTGGATCCGCAGCTGTAGCCCGCGAAATTCAAATTCTCTTAGGTTCGTTTTTTGCTATTTGCAGGTCAGTGTTTTATACTGAATAACTTTTTCATGAAATCATAACATTGGAAAACAAATCTAACGGAAGATGTATTACTGATTTTAATTCTGTAAATACTTATCTGTTATAGTCGCGAATCATAATTTTGGTTAAGATACAACCTGACACTGACCTACAAATTGCAAAAAACGTAAGTAAATTTGCGGGCTTCAGCTGCGAATTCACCTTCATTCTCTGAGTACCGTAAAACGGGGTGAATAAAAATGCAGGGGTGAATCGAGACGCAACTTTAAAATGGATTTTAACCTTGAAATAATATAGTTTAATGCCAACAAGGACACTTGATCGTTAATTATGGTACAGGTAACACGTTATAGTCCTTTTTGGCAACAAAAGATATTATTTCAACGTTAAAATCCATTTTAAAGTTTCGTCTCGATTCACCCCTGCATTTCTATTCACCCCGTTTTACCCGGTATCGTTGTGTGTTCTGTGATCGTTGTCGTTGAGTTGCTGCTGTCAAATAATCAAAAATAATTATGGAAGGACAAGGACTGTACTTACTAATTCCAAGCCAATGACAGGTTGATACTGTTATGCTAGATACACACGTAGAGACTTCAATGCCAGAAAACGCTGGCGATTAAAAAATGTCACATTCACACACAGATTTTAACAGTAGATTTTTTACTACAGACTTCAAGTGAGTCAAGCCCCGGATACCCCGGACCCCGTTGACGCCGAATCGGCGGGACCGGGGAGTCTGTGTGTAGCTTAGAGCATTTAACCTATGGAGATGGCAAGCAGCGAATCACCGAACAACTTTTTCTGCCACTTTCTGTGGGAGGCGAGGAAAACACATACAGCACACTAAGAAAAATTGAAAATCGCACAAAGCACATGCTTTCTATTGCCATAAACGCACATGAAAAAATAATAACCACACAATTACAAAAACACACACACAGATTGACATTATGCGTATTTATGCAATTTCCTATGACAACAAACACAAAGTGCTAGTGATGTGATATAAATAATTTTGAAAATCTTACTTGTGACACAATACGATACACAATGCAGCGGTCGGTGAAAGAACTAGTTTTATTTATCGTGCATGGTCTTACGTCCAAACGACTTTGGCAGAGGGGTTCGCTCAGCTATGCCATCTCCATAGCAAATGCTCTAAGGAACTGACATGTTATGCTTATTCCACACACAACGTCGATTTTAGTATATTTTTACTGTGGCAATGTAAGCACCTCATATTGACAGCTTTAGCAATGTTTACATTTTGCTATTGAATGTGTCACTGTCAATGTCAATTCACGAATCGTCATTTCATTGGCTGCACGTGTTTTTGTAAGCAAAAAATCATGTAATCCTAGTAGCCCTAGTAGCAAACGAATTTCTAAGTCGCGCAGTGCGGTCGCGCGTTGTGAACGTGAATAATATTAATGAGGTCGGTAGATTTCACTCCGTGGTTATCATTATCATAGATAACTTTATCAATTTTATAAGCCGCGTCCATGCTACAGTTCAGTGTTTACAAGTTATCCAATCGGGTCTACTTGATTAAGAGAGGATCTAGCTATTGAAATATTTACGTAAGTATCCGTATAAAATTATTTATTTCTTGAAGTTTGAGGTTTTTGTTTGCATTGGAGATTGCCTGCATTTTATTTAATGAACTTGCGAAAGCTTTCGTTATTATCTAGACTAGAAATAACAAGTGCTCCCGGTCGATGAGCGTTTGTCAGAAACGTATGTCCTGTGCCATTTTTGTACATCAGAAAACAAACAACTTTGACTTGTCTGTTGTACCTACTTAATGATAGAGATCAAGTAACACACATCACAGTCAATCACTCAATCTTCACAATCAAGTTTGTATTACAACTGTGGATTCAATGGATTCTTATTAGAACTGTGTATGTCAGCTTAAATACTTAAATCCTTGACTGTTACGGCACATAATACAGCTATGTGTGTAAGACTAACAAAAAGTATACAGAAAATAATAACATAAGTACCTAATCAAGTAACTCCTAACCTATTTTGATTTCTTAAAAGAATATTTCCATAGTAAAATGTTAAATAACCTTATTTCTTCTTACAGCTCCTAAATGTTGCCTTCAAAGATGCAAGTCAACAAGAAGTTGCTACCAATAAAGGGGCATTTCTTTTTCTTCAATGCTGGTAAGTGTAGATATAATCTATATAACATTATTTAATCATGAGTTAAATGATAGTGGTCATCGTTGGTCTCTTTGTAAACAACTAGAAATTTAAAGAAAGTTCTTTATTTGTTGGTTTTTATATATCTGATTATGTGAAACAGGTTTCCTTAGATTTCTGGGTTGATTTATGTAATCCTTTTGGTTTTGGTAGAGGAAACATAATTAATTAAATAGATCACACGAAAAAATCATTAACTTGGGTTTTTTAATCAGTTACAACAATGACAATAACTATGTGGACAATCCTTAATAAACAATAGTAGTACATTAATTCACAAAGGTAATCAATCTTGCCAAAAAATACTATCTTTTTGGCATGTGGTTTTTTTTTAAATTGTCAGATATTTTCAAGATTTAACTTAATGTAAGGACAGTACCTGGCCGTACAAGGGCACATCAAGAACTCTTTGTAGAATCTGGTCTCAATCAGTTATTCCTGTGTGACAGTCTCTTTCTGGTAAACGTTAACAGGTACTGAATATACTTAATACTAGATCTTCCTAATTGTTTCGCATTAACCATGATCTGTCCATATGTCTACTCTACTGGCTGATGAAAAACCTAGAACGTCAGGATCAAAACCCATCATCAAATAACTTCTTCCGCTCTGGGCGGAGCGACAGGGTGTGTCAGACTTTTACTGACTATAAAACCCACCCGTGTTTCTTCAGTTGCCAGGGCCATGGTATCCCTTTCTCACCCGCAACCCTGGCAGGTTCTCTAATAAACCTGGAGTACCAGCACAATGGTCCACATGAAGGACTAAGTGCGGAAACCAAACCTTCTAACATAGAACCTGGAGTACCATTCTGTACCTTCTTTGATCCGTTTATCCTTTAGATCACAATATGTCCACAGCAGCACCATTTAAACTAACATAATTAATATTTTGTATGAAAAAAATGTTCCGTGTGGTGCTGCTGGGGCCGGACGTAAAGTATAGCACCGTCCTATTTCTTCCCGTGGGTGTCGTAAAAGGCGACTAAGGAACATACCAGAGAATGGGCAGCAGCATTCTCTATGAATTTTAACACCATACTGCGATCGCCAACCCGCCTGCCAAGCGTGGCGATTATGGCAAAAATGGCTCTTTATAATATTAGTTAAGAAAAAATAAAGTTAAAACAAGAAGAAACAAAATCTGTGTTTTACACTAACAATTATAAAACAAGAGCATCAATGATTATGGTTGTATTCTGAAACAGCAATCGTCCAAAAGGCATTATTTAATCACATTAATATGTTTACACCATCTGTCCTCTGAGAGTTGGGTTACTGTGTTATCAAAGTACTCATATTTTATGTAACAACAAATAATAGAACATGTTCATACATTCTGTACACACACAACATAATTATGTACATCCCACATCCAATGGAAATAGCATTAAAATACACATAAACCTACTTAATTAGCTTAAAATTAATTAGTAAACCAATTATATTATTAATAGGTCCTATTATTATGGAACTTTTACTTATCTCCATAATAAATTTTGAATTTGATTAGGTGTACACCATGAAATTATGGCACAGTTACAAATTATGCGTTTAATCATACACGCATACATTTCGCTGGTATTACGAACTCGTCGCATTTAAAGGTCATCTCGAGTCTATAAAACTTACCTGAGCACAAATCCAAACGTTACTGTGAATGTATCTAGTAATGTTAAAAAAAGTCCAACTAAATTTCGACCTGCTCGAGGATATAGTCAGACTCAGCAGGCGCTCCAGCGACCACCGGACCAACCAGAAATCTATATTTAATTTGTTATCATTAGATTAGATACTAAGTTCTTACGGCTCACTCAACTGCATGAGCTTTGCATCTTTGGGTTCTAAAGTATCATTATGGTTGCATCATGATATCCAATATAAGCGTCGACTCATATGAACAAACTCCTTCGTTCATTCGCTGACATGCAAAGTTCCCATTTTGGGTGGGCTGAAAATTTGCTCTTTACCATTAACAAAAAGTGTATATTTTATTTGTTTCTAGGTACAGCACCACTAGTACCATACTTGTCGACTTATGCACGTCAATTAGGATTCTCATCTGCAACAGTAGGATTAATTTACACAATACTGCCGATATGTGGTCTTATCGCTAAACCTTTGTTTGGTGTAATTGCCGACAGGTATAATATGGTTTTATTAACATTTTCTTTTATATATATATAATTTATCCAAATCAAATACAATGTTAACATTAAAATATAGTATCTGTAGGTACACTTGACTTATGCTAGTTAACAAAACAGGTAGGTGTTGCAATCAGCACCCTTACTAAGTAATATATTGAGGATAATCAAACAATTTTCTTATCGTAATCTATGTATATGGCATCTTAAATAATAATTGACTTGTCAGATTGTTTCTAAGCTGGCATATATGTGAAATATGTAGATAGTACGCTTTAGGCATCTAATCATTCTCTTCCATAGATTGGTGACCCGTATAACATAACATTCGTTCTAGTTTAGTATCTGAAAGCGTTAACACATTATATATACCACTCAGATACAGATCGATACATTTCATGCATAGCTTACAAAGTACCTATAGGTAGTAGGAGTGACAACAATATCTAGAGCGGGGCAATATCAGCATACGTACCTACGTATACGTACATACCTATGCGGATGGCGTCTACGCATTTTCTATACTCAAATCTCAATGCATTTTCACCAACCACGTCTCACTGTCTACCTAAATAAAATTTGAACACACATTATTCCGTAGAGATTGATGTAATCGATCGTAACAGCCTAATACGTTTTTCCTACTGTGAGTTACAAACCAGGGGGTCTAAACCGAAGATAAATCCGAAGTATCGGCCGAACATTTCCTGACTACGGCTGACCGGCTAACCCTAAAAACGACGGTCAGAGAGATAAGTCAAAGTCAAAAATGTGAGTTGAAGTTTGGTAAGGATTCAAAGTCAAATAAGGATACTTTGGAAGTCGAGAAACGGCCGAACATTCGGCCGATACTTCGGATTATCGCTTCGGAGTAGGCCCTCAGACACATTCGTAGCGTCGAATCTAATAAATCAATTGATGGGCAACGCTTGATCAAAAATACATATTAAGAGCGAGACGCAAGGCGTTTTTATGTTACCAAGTAACAGAAGTTAAGTATAATATATTAAATACTAAAACTTTTGTTTTTCGTTTGAGAGCGTCCATGATTTAAATTCTTTCTTTCTACGCATTTTCACAATGCAATTTTCACAGATCATTTTTGTATTGGTTTTCTATAACTTATTTAATAGGCATATAGCGCAACTCTGCCCGCCATGCATAGATTGTACCTATAACGTTGTAGACTACAAAAAAATACAATGATAAAGTTTTCTTTTTTCTTTACAGATTTAAGAAGCAAAAACTTATATTTATACTGTTTCAAATAATTACAATAATCAGTTTTGGAGCAATATATTTGATACCAGAAAATAGAAACTGGACGGTTGAATTGGACTGTGATGGAGGAGTGACTATGCTGCAGAGTTGTTACAAAACTAAGAATTTAGTCGACACATGTAAAGTAAATTCGCTGAGTAACCTCAGCCCCAACGCAACTGCAATTTGTCAAGTAAGTACATAGGTATTCGTGCTACCTATTTCGGTGGTCCGGTCTCCGGAGAACGATATCTTGGACTTACCATGAATATCGTTTTCAAGGACACATAGAATATGTAACAAAGTTGCAGTTATCACAAACCACCGCTGCACCGACTCTTTAATGCATGCATACTCGTAATATTGTTTTATTTATTTTGCGTCGTTTTGAAATGCTAATAATGACTAAACACCAGAACCAATTATAAGAGGCAATGTGTCGAATTGTTGCTGGGTAATAATTATGTAAAAAAGAGTCATAGGTTTTGATCCATAAATTTAGGAGCGACTCTTTCATTAATTAAGGCTGCACAGACGGCAAGGTTTTTCATGAATCTTAGTGTGTTCCTACCATTGATGTATTAAAAGCGGTAAATACGGGACTTAGTAACAGCGCCTGGTCCTATCAAACTAAGTGATGGCCCGTAGTTGGCACTCAGTCGCGCACGGGATATCGATGATCAAACAGCTCCCTAATTACAGTTTTTTTTCTGATAAATACGCATCAACATGACTTCTTGTGCAGCTAAACAGTGTTAATTGTGTGTCAATTATAATACAAGGAAGAAAAATAAGACACACGGGATTACTTACCACTCGTAAATACAGCCAAAAAAGCTAATTTGTTGAAAGTTGTAATAATATTTGATGGTTGCTTCGCCATGTTAGTGAGAGCGAGATAGATATTGCAAACATGCGTGAGAGACACGATACGCACATAATACGCGAGTTGCTAGACTTACTAGCGACGAGTACAGAGGGCACATCAAGCTATACATTTCCAGTATACGCTGACTTCTGACTGTGCGGAAATCCTATACAATGCGAGATCAGCTTATACTAGAAATATATAGCTTGATGTGTAGCCGTGTGTACATACGACGAGTACAGAAACATTCGGCCAACATTCGGCAATTAACGCGATTTCGCTCGCACGACAGCGCCGTCTCCTATCTCTGTTCTTGTCTATCGGTAACTGTAGGTTTGCGACTGTGATCACACTGATCACAGATGTGTGAGTTTTGGTGCATGTAGTCGTGCGCCGAGCCCAGGTTTACTGATTGCGATATTAGCGCGTAACATATCTAACTCCTTTTAGTATATCAATGGTTCCAACAATATTATTTTTAATAGCTAATAAATAATCTTAAATGGTTTACAGATGAATTGTAACATGGAGTCGCCTAAAATGTGGCAGACGGTTTGCGAGCACTGGCACATACCACAGTACTGCTACAGCAACACGGACAACATACAATATTCCTCATTAGTCAGTAACGTCACTTTGAAAGATAACTGTGCCTACATTGCTGCCAACAATGTGACCCTGGATGGTGAGATACAACTGTTTTGTACTTGTGAACATACTTATAATTTTATATTATTATGAATTTAAAAAAAAATATGGGTATGAATGCATAACCATAATTATTTCGTTTTAAAACAGGTAGTTGAAAACCGAGTAATACAGATATTTTTGTGTATTCATCAAGCTTTATAACTGAATTTAAATTGCTGACAGAATTTTTGTTTGATTAAAACAACATGCCTTGTTCAGACTGACTACTTCTTCTTCTTCAGACTTCTGTTCTTGAAACTTGTAACTGCAGGAATAACTGCATCTGTAAAAGTGAAGACAAGTAAAGCAAATATTAGGAAAATAAGTCTTGGCAGATTGAAAAACCAGAAATATCTGCATGGTGCTACATGGACTCGGTCATTAAGGAGAATCCGTCGTTACTCAGCGCGGTAAATGCTAATGAGCGTTTACCGCGCTGGGTAACGACGGATTTACTAGTTTTTGACAAAATGATTATGATAAAATGGGCTATGCGAATGTTGTGAAGGGCTTGTGGCAAAATAACAGCCGCATGGATCGATCTACGCTTGGAAGTCTGACAACCAGTCTTACCTAGCGGTATCGTTACAGTAACTGGTTACAGTAACTGGGTTGTGCAGGTCAGACAGGCAGTCGTTTTATGTAAAATACTGGTATTTAGATAGATTGTAGATTGGAAGCTGATCCCAACACAGTTGGGAAAACCCTAGGCAGAGTGATTGGGCTATGCGAATGTTTACCTTAAATAAGGATATAATTGATGACAGTACTGTTGCATTATGCGAATTTCTCTAAACTACAATTGAACGGTGCAGGCGCGCGGCAGAGTTCTGGCTGTAATTTACCATGATGTTTTCAGACACTATCCGTCTTATTACAGAACAATAATTTATATTTTGACATGGCTTAAACCATGGAGCCAGTTTTTGTATTATGAACGTAACTGTGATTGAAATACCGTTCTTTATACAAAACTGAAAACATAGTTCGGTACTAAGTTGTCAGTTTTGTATTAGGAACTTGAATACTACTACTACTGTAAATGGAATAAAGTTCGAAATTCAATAATGGCTCCATGGATTAAACCTGGTTCTGAAGATAAACCTTGTTTTATAATAAGACGGTATAATATTTTTTGTGACATTCTTAAATTATCATTTTTGTTATTATTTCAGGGCATATATTCAGTCCTCATTGTCGTCTCGGTGCCGGATATGTTGATGTTAATGAACCCTGCTCTTTTAAATGTAACAACACTAAGCTCTCTACTGCTATAGGATCAGAAAAAGTTAACATGACGTGCATAGATAAAAATGTAAACTACAAACTGTGTACTAAAAACATAGCGCAGCTTACAGAACTGGCCAAAGAACCATTAAATAGTGATTGTGAGGTAAATAAATTGAAAATTATAATAATATCTTGTTTCTATTATCTACGTATATATTCTCCTGCCCTTACCCCAATTAATTTGGGGTCGGCGCAACATGTCTCTTTCTTCCATACTTCTCTCTTAGTCGTCATCTCGGTAGTCACTCTACCATATTCTAGCCATATCATCTGTCACACAGTCCATCCATCGTTTCTTTGGTCTTCCCCTACTCTTATAGCCATCGACATTCATACTCAAAACTTTCCTCACGACATTTTCCTCATTCCTCCGCATCACATGCCCATACCATGACAACCGATTTCCGCACAACTTTTCAGTCACCGGTGCCAGTTTCAGACTTCTTCTTATGTACTCATTTCTTATTCTATCCATTCGTGTCACACCCTCTTAGCATTCTCATCTCAGCTACATGCCTTTGCTTTTGCCTTTCATTCATCCCTTTTGTGGCCCAACATTCTGATCCATACATGACAGCAGGTCTAACCATTGTTTTATATATCTTCCCCTTAAGTTTAAGAGGAATGCGGGAGTCGCAGTTCCCGTGACCTGCCGCCATTTCATCCATCCAGTGTTAAGTCTGTGCTTAACCGTCCGATCTACTTCACCATCGCTTTGTACGAGTGAACCGAGATACCGAAAGTCGGTGTGTCGGGTCTTGTGGGTATCACATAAAATTATTAATAAATTACGTAATTGGTCGTTACGTATTGAGTCACACCTGCATTGTCCGCGCGCAACTACGAGTACCCGCCTGTCACTAAACGACGCCCTTTGTCAATGTCAACATAAATGCCGGGCTCAGATTTGGATCGCCAAGACATATTGGAGTTGTGGCTACTGTTGACGTAGGTTTCGTCCAGAAAATATATGTTCCGGTTTACATTTCTATATTTTCGTATAGCTCTTAAATACCTTACTAGCCATTCAGCAATTCTGGGTCTCTCAATTAAAACGTTCCTCTTAGATTTACATTTCTTTAATAAATATCCTATCTTTTTTTAAAACTGCAAGCAGCTTACGAATACTTGGGATATTTTTATCAAAAGTATAAAAGTCATGAATTTTTCTTCGTGTTACTCCCATGTCTAAATCATCAAGAATTATTTTTATTCATTTAGTAAAATTTTGCTCGTTCCTCGAATTTCTTTTAGCTACAATTCGCATTACGCTGCGGGCTGACACTCCTGTAGCTGCTACTAATTTATTAATGCTCATGTTATATATGTGTTCTATACTTTCCATATGACCCTTTCCTCTTGAGAAAAAAACTGTGCACATTGTAAATAATATTTTTGACTTGTCGTGTTATTGGTGGACCCATGTTGGGATATTTTATCTCATGTGACGGCAGACTGAGTTAGCTTAACGTTTGTCTATCTCCCCCGTCTCACCGCTGCTCACATACCTCCGGCGGTGACTACCAGTTGCGCGCCTACTATAAAACAGAATGTGCAGAACATTATAGAAATATCGAATTCAAGTATTTATGATGTAATGTCGAAGATCGTAAGTATGTATCGCTACAAAGTGAGACGAAGATGAAAATATGTTTTACCATATTCTTATACAATATTAGCTTTAGTATATGCGAAACCCGAAACATGTGCTAACGGCGCCCCCGCGCCTCCAGGGTCGTCTTGAGCTCATTGATAATAATTTGGCAGTAGGTACCTAACCGTACGGCTATTGTATTATAAGTAATTAAATGGTGATAACTTTTTCCATCACACTTAAATATATTTTTGGGACAAAATATAACATGGTGTAAAAATTATTGAAATCGATTCAGTTCCTTATTCTGAACAAACTATATTCAGGTTTCGCATATACTAAAAATAATATTGTATAACCATAATCATATTTAAGTATTTATTTATTGAATACTTTAAGCATACAAATGTACAGAGGCGAACTTAATGCATATAAATTTTCTACCAGTCGTCAACCTTTGGGTGATGCAGAAGTACTTTCCCATAGAATCGATTTTAGGACTATCCAGTTCGCAAAATGATACTTGAAGATGGCGTGGTCGACGTGAACTTTTACTTGTTATTTTTTAAACAGGTTTGAAATCTGTTACAATCACAAGGAATATCCACACATTTTATTTTATATTGTTATTCTATTGTTATTTCAAATTGCAATATTACGTACCTATAAGTACAGCTTCAATACAACATAAATTACGTTCCGTTGTAAGAAAGAACGTTAACCTCCGTTTAGCGTGAATATTATAGTTGATACTAATTAATTTTACACGTTGTAGGCATCGTGCGATCTCGACGTGAAAACACCTTGGCGGCTTATGGAAATATGTGAATGGTGGAAGGCGGACTCGGCCAGTTACTGCCAACCGAAGACCAGGCAGGGTGATGAGTTCCCTAAAAACCTGTCCTTCACTGGAGTTGTACTACTTTCGACCACGATGGCTGAACATGAATGCGTATATATGCGACTTAATCATACTGAATTACCTGATGACAATGGCGGTGGTAAGAAAATTACTATAAAATGATTAGAAAATCTAAAATAAAATAGAATTAGATTCACACGTCATTTTTAATTAATTATTTTGATTTAGAACTGGTCCTGATAAGGCGGTTTAGGCACGGAATTAGCGCATAACCGTACTCGGGTAAGATACTCTGGACCTGGATTAGTTATAACACAAGCTATAATATTAATAAGTTGTAGTAGGAGACGTATTGTAATGACAATTTTATTAAGTTAGTTTAAACTAAACACGCGTTTACATACTTGTGGTCAAGTCTGGGAGAAATTATTATTGGAATTAAGGTATTCCGGTTGAAGTGGCTCTGAAAAATGCCTTTGGTGATAGTTCTGGGAAGTACCGTGGGGAAAATTATCGTGGTGAGAAGATTGGCCAGATGGACTCTGCGTTACAGAGTGTCAGCTGCTACCAGGGGGTCTACTCCGATCATAAATCCGAAGTATCGGCCGAATTTTCGACCGTTGCTTGACTACGGCTAACTATGGCTGACTACGGCGAAAGAAAAAAAAAACGACAGTCAACGAGATAAGCCAAAGTCAAAAAAGTGACTTTAATTCGGGTAAGGATTTCTAAGTCAAAAAAGGAAACTATAGAAGTTATAAAACGGCCGAACATTCGGCCGATACTTCGGACTAACGCTTCGGAGTACACCCCCAGGGTGCTCCGAGCGTTTTATTATGATCTGTGATCTGGACGCCGGTCGGGAAGGCTCTTCTCGTGCTGTAGGTATTTATAACAGTCCACTTTTTATTATTTGTTTCAGTTACTACACACTATCCAAACTGTGAATCCAAAGCTGCGTATGGATTGACCTCAGAATTGTTTCGTTCTTCTTGCGAAATACGCTGTAATAATGCTGAGGTCAGTTTTTCACTTGAATAAGAAGTTTATTTTAATAAAATCCTGCGTGTCTGCAGGGTAGGCCGAAGTGGCGGTACCTCCCTATTTTTTTAAAATGCTTTTAGGGATTCGATATTATGGTGGCTAAAATCTGCCCTATTCAATTAATTTTTAGGTAAACGAGATAATGGAAGGTGCATCGGAAAGCAGGAGTGACAGCAGTAAAGAATACACATCACAATTTTGGTTGTTTTTCTTCTTGATGATCGTCAGCTGGATCGGACAGGCTGTAGTAGTTACTTTCGCGGATGCTATCTGCTTCGATCTACTTGGTAAGATTGTTTTTTCTATAGATTATCATAACATCACGCCTACTTTCCCCGAAGGGATAGGTTGACGTGTACATGGTATAGCTACAGTGTACATAATTATATATAGGTAAACCTACGGTGTACATGAGTGTAGGTACTGTTCACTCACATTTCGCCCGTTAATACAAGTCCAAAAAAAAAGTCCCATGTAATAGAAGTAGGCGAGCCTATTGCTAGCAACCAGGCACAAATCCCGATTAAAAGAGAAAACCCCCATAACACTGCTCGACTTTGGAATCAAACCCATGACCTCATGCTTAGCAATAACGCTTGCGACCACTAGACCAACGATGGTGAATTTAGTAACATTTTAGCTTAGGTATATGTACATTTTACTTTTATACCTGTCTTCCTGCTACCTCCTTTAACTGTTTTTTTTCGAATAGGATAAATGTTCTGACTAATTTAGTGAAATAAATAGACTGTAGCCATCAGATATTAAGTTAGCCATGTTTAACGAAAATCTGACGTGGCTGAAGTTGGGACCCAGACTGTTATACCGGGCACAGATTGATGAAATGTAACACAAAGAGCCTTTCAGTAGGCTAATTTGTTTAAATGTAACACAAATGAGGCGTCTACTAGGCTAATTTGTTTAAATGTAACACAAATGAGCCTTCCACTAGGCTAATTTGTTTAAATGTAACACAAATAAGCCATCCACTAGGCGAGTTTGTCTAAATGTAACACAAATGAGCCGTCCACTAGGCGAATTTGTTTAAAAGTGTGTTACATTTCATGTTACCTTTCACCAATCCGTACCCGGCATTAGACTGGAGACCTCTCACCTTGGGTTGGTAATCCGCAAGATGCGGAACGTTTAAACTGAGTATCCAAGGGAGTGAGAGGCTTAGAACAATTATTGAATAAGATTTTGGCGTATTAATCCTGGGTATTGCCATACAGGTTTAATTATGTCGGTTGGTACTCGTGTAATGATATCTCTTAATATAATTTAAATAGCTTTTGCCCGCGGCTACGCGTACAGCTTACTTAATTGAAATCCGTTTAGCAGTTAAAAAGGTAACAGACAGACAGGGTTACTTTTGCATTTATAATATTAGTATTGATGTTGTTACAGGTACGAAAGTATCACATTATGGAAAACAAAGGCTGTGGGGCTCCTTTGGTTGGGGAATCTTCTCTCTGCTGACCGGCGTCCTTATAGACACGTTCAGTGACGGAGCTTACAAAGACTACACCATCGCATTTATACTTATGTTCGTGTTTATGGTCGGTGACGTTGGAGTTTCATGTTTTGTGGAGGTCAGTCAGCTTATTTCTGTCACAGCATGCTTTCAAAAGAAAAGCGAAAATCCTTTAAAAAAAATAAAATTCGTAATTCATTTATCATCGTGAGGAAACTTGGGGGCCTAAAATGGACGCTTTGGCAGAATCATAATATGATTTGCATACAACTCATAGATTTCGCAATTCATCTGTTTGACAACTGCTATTTGACATTAGACTTCATTAAAACAATTCATTTTGTGGACCATTTTACGAAACTCCATAAAAAACTGTCAAACAGATGAATTGCGGGTTAGGAATTGCACGCTGATTATATTATGATTCTGCCAAAGCGTCCGTTTTAGGCCCCCTGGACTTATCTATCAGATAAAGACACAGCATTGACGGCCCAAAAAAGATGTCTTCGATCAATGTGTTAAACTTAAAACTACAGACAGTTGCAAGCCTTATTTTAAGCAGTACAATATCTTGACTCTTATATTTTCGAAGTAGCTGTTTGTAAACCAAAATTCAAGTCGTTTTGAACGTCTAGCTGATTTATTCCCCAGAAACAAGTGTGATAATAGTAAATTATGTCAATTGACGTGTCAAACTACTTTGGTCCGCAGAAGTGTTGATTGTATTGTATGGCCCCAATTATTTACATTAAATTGCCAATTGGTTGGAAAGACTTGACAACAGTGCTGTTTACGTATCTTTTTTATGGATAAACCGTAGTACAAAGTGACTGAGTTTTTATTAGAGATTTTTTTTTTGCTAAGTTGCTTGTGCTTTTGGTTAAATTTAAATGAACGTTAATATTAATGCATTTGCATACCGAATGGTGAAATATGGCTGAGCTTTAATTTATCCTAACACCTATTATGTGTTACCCATATTTGCAAAATAAATATCTATCTCTTTATATTCAATACATTTACGAGTATATAAAAATGTAAATAATGCTGTTTGTTGGTAAGCGCGTCACTTGAAAACAGCTGGACCGATTTCGCACGAACATTCATATGGAAAGAAAAAATTGAAAAGTATTTCGTAAAACGAAAAAAATCGGGAATAAATTAACTTTTTTTGTGCTATGGGATTTTTGTATGAACCATTGAACATTCTCAGGACAACGTCTATCGGATCAGCTAGTAGTTAAGGCGCTGACAAGAGGCAAATGATCTAAGTAGGCTTGTCTTAAACAAAAGAATTGCCATATCTATATAGTTTGTGGTAGTGGAAAAAATATGTGTTATTCTTGAACATATTTTTCAGAACTTGGTTGTTACCAAAACACGTTTGGAAAAAAAATAGTCGATACAAATTAATGGTAAACTAACCTTTTACTTTTGAGTTCCAATCCAAATTATCTATTAATATCAACGTACGCTTGGTATTTAATTAATAACAAGAACGTCTTATTTATATGCAGAACTTGGTTGTTTTTATTTTCGAATACTGAAGTCATTTTTGAGTAAATAGATAATTGCTTCATATTTTGCAATAAATAAGAAGCGTTGTGTCATCGCGCTTCTCTTTTTTAGGGTTCCGTACCAAAATGGTGAAACTCGCGAACCGAGGGTTCCGTACGAATATATGATGTTGATGATTTCTGAAAAACTGGGCTATTTAGAGATCGTTTTATTTTTCCTGTAATCTTTACATAAGCTTCTATCATATAGAATAATTTCAGATTTTTATCTCTGCATACTTCGGAGATAAGGGGGGGAACCGTTATTTTTTTTTACATTTTTCATCAAAAGTCGAAAATATGCTGCCTAAAAAAAAATACTTTTGAGAATGTGCAAACAGCGTTCTTTCATATGATACCCCACATGCCCTAGTAGCCCCACTTTAAATTTTTAAGACCCCCTTTCAGTCCCTTTTGCAAAAAGATATATATTTTTTTATTTCTTTCTTGCTTGCAAAATACTTGGGCAAACGTCATCTAAAACTATTCTAAATTTCAAGTTGATAGCATTAGTAGTTCTTGAGATATCCACAATGTGACAGACAGACAGCCTTATATGCAGTCTGACAGTGACCGCGGTTTAGCTGTTGTCAGCGTCTTAATATAAGTCTGAAATCGTCAACCCGTCTTGAGCAAGCGTGGTGTTGAATGCTCGGTCCTTTGTATGAGATGAGGTACAGTCAGTGACCTCCATAACCCAACCCCTTTTCCCCTCTTCTTCTTTGTAAGAGGGGTTAGGTAATTCAGAGCACTGACCGTACTACTATTAGCATTATAATTAATTTTTGAAAAATGTGCTCATACTATGATTTAAGGGGCCGGCGTAGCATGCGTAGTTCATACACACGTAATACCAAAATAATTTGTCTAACATATTCTTAAGGTAGTCTGTATTTATTTCGATTGGAAAACAGAATATTTAGGTTCCCAAATATATATTTTGAATGGACACTGATTTAAACAAGAGTTTAGAGAAAAATAAGTTTCTATAGAAATTTTAAATTCCACATAATTATCTCGTCTTTACATCATTGTCCTTTCAAAATATATATTTGGGAACCTAGATATTCTGTATTTCAATCAGAATAAAGACTACCTTGAGAATATGTTTGATTTACAAATTATTTTGGTATTACGTTTGTATGAACTACGCATCCATCGCTGGCCTCTTAACTTAGTTTATTAACAAAACTCAATCATGTTTCAGACTGATTCAACTAAGATGTCGATGAATATTTTGGCTGATGTTGGTTCCTTATTGTCGTCTTTACCGACATTCGTATTCTTGTTATGGACGATAGCAGTCGGTATGTGCACTGGTCTATTGTGGCAGTTCTTATTTTGGTTAATCGAAGACATATCCGGGCTGAACTGTGATGGATCGGGTTATATAAAAACCCTGCAAGGATTGGTCAGTGCAATACAGACTTTTGGTGGAGAAATACCTTTTCTGTTTGTTTCTGGTACGTTTAAATGATTGAATTCCCTCTATCTTTTCAAGTTTTTCAAGTACCGGTTATGGTAATATAATAACATGAATTTAATATTTTGTTATTTCAGGTTATATACTGAAAAAAGTCGGCCATATCAATATGATGAGTTTGGTTCTGCTGGCGTTTGGTGTTAGATTCATATTGTACTCATTCCTGAATGACCCGTGGTGGGTATTGCCCATAGAACTGTTACAAGGGGTCACTTTTGGCATGTTCTACCCGACAATGACATCTTATGCCAATATTGTTTCACCACCGGGTACAGAAACCACTGTCCAGGTACGATTTTTTCATGAACCCCAGTAGTAACACATCAAGTTACCCCGAACTGTCAAATTTTCTCATTCGATTTTGAACTTGACCATCCACATTTTATGGTTTAAAATAATATTGAGAAATTTGACAGTTTGACCTGTTGTGCTCGTAACTGTACAGACTTTGCTACAAGCCGATTCTTTTCCTAATGTGTCTGTCGATGTAGTATGACTTCATATTTTAGTTTGGTACCTTATCAATTTTTTAAATTTTTATTTATTGCAGGGTTTGGTTGGAGCTGTTTTCGAAGGCGTCGGGACTTCGCTGGGAAGCTTCATAGGAGGTAATCTGTACGGGACTTATGGAGGCTGGATTACATTCCGTGCATTTGGCGTCGGTGCTCTAGTATGCTGTGCATTGAACTGGCTGGCTTTCTTTATTCTAAAGGATAAAATTGGTCACGCTAGAGTACCTTCAGGTAATAAGAAAATTACAGAACAATAATATTTAAGACTTGATATTATAAGACGGGCTCAATTTTATTGTTTTCGTTTATTAAGTTTTTGGCCTAGAGTAAGTAAGCAGACAGACAGTATAACTCGGTTTTATTGTCTGTCTGATATACTGGTTTCTCTCTTGCTAAGATTAGAGAAGGCTTCTATTTATATTCAACTCGTAAAGTACTTTAAATCACGAATACGTATTAAAAGCATTTATTGATGAAAATACAAGTCGCTGGTTTGCGACAATAACGACGCAACTCAAAATAGTTTGAGATTTAGTTAAGAATACAAAACAAAACATACCAAAATCACTGATATATTTTATTGCGAATAATGATTATTACTATTCTATATTATATTTTAATCAGTAAAGTTAGCCTTACATAAATTAATTACTTTTTGAGATATGCTTCAAAGTATTTGTACATAAATTTAAAAACGCCATTGTATAAACTTGATGATTTTTAATTGCGTCGGTGTTCTCGCAAACCAACGATTAGTGATGTAAAAATTAAGAATTAACATGGGGATTATTATGTTTTGCTGATGGGTAGATTTAGATAGGAAGAAACGAATATTTTTATATTTACTATAAGATTACCTATACATTCCGCACTACTATCGGTGATTTGTTAAACGCCAACCTTTTTTATTCTGTTATTTTTTTAACAAAACATGCCTTAGTAGTCGCGCGCAATAAATCCTTATACAGTAGAGCCTAGTTAGTCGGAACTTTTTAAAACACGGTGTTTTTTTTTCTTTTTTTTATAACGTGTGGGGCACGTTATAAAAAAAAAGAAAAAAAAACACCTACTAGGAATTTCTCCTGTATTGTGGGTGCGTCTACAAACATTTAAACTCACATACACAAACAGCCAGACCCGGAACAACTACTTGTAGGTCATACAAATATTTGTTCCGTGCGGGAATCGAACCCGCGACACGCAGCGCAGCAGTCAATCGCTTAACCACTGCGCCAACCGTGTCGTCAAGTTCGCTTGGGTGGTATAGATTATGCAAGCTAGGAAATTAAACCATTCATGAAATTACACTTTGAATGGGTAACTAAATTCTTTTAAACTATTCCATTCAAAATTGTCTGTAAATGGTGTGATCGAAAACAGGCAATACAATTTTTCAGACTATATAATAGCTATATTCAAACAGTTAGATTAGTTGAAGGAGTAGGAGGAATACAACTAACTAAAACACAGTCCCCTAACTGGTACGTTTACGCATGGCAATAGCGGAAATTGACACTCCTACATTTACTAGATTCTAGTGCGAAAACAGAAATAAAGTTCGTTAACATTCTGAATCGATATCAATCGTTTTCGTCAACATCGTCACTAATAAAAAAACCGGCCAAGTGCATGTCGGACCACGCACAATGAAGGGTTCCGTAGTTGGGATGAATTTATCCCAAAAACAAACTTAACACTGTAGTTGAAAAACATGCTCTCCCATACATCGATATACGTTACGGTCAATTCTCCAACTGCAAATTTAAGTTGGTCGACTAATACTCGTTAACTTGTGAAGCCTACTTAGCTGTGATAGTTTTCCTTTTAATTTCGTTATAATTATATACTATTGTCATGATTTTTTTCACATATCCAAAACCAACCATTTAGCTAGCAGGGGGGGGACACTTGACTCTAACAAAAAATAGCATTTTAAAGCTTAATATTACGCAAACGGATCCCTTAATTGAAAAATGGTTCTGACAAACCCACAATATTTTTGAACGGCCTATTCAACGATACCCCACACCATGAAATAGACGAGAAAAAAAATATCATCCCCATTTTACGTGTAAGGTACCCTAAAAAAATTGATTTTCATGGTTTTATTTGACGACTTTTTCGGCATGATTAATATTATATGTATACTCATGCCAAATTACAGCTTTCTAGTACTAAGTGTCTGAGCTAAGCCGGGGATAGACGGACGGTTGGACAGACAGACAGACAGATAGACGGACATGGTGAAACTATAAGGGTTCCTTGTTGACTACGGAACCCTAAAAACGATACATAAGTAGTTCATTTTTCGGATTCATATGAAGAGATATCAGGCAAAGGGCAATGACCGCTATTGCCATGCTAAATCGCACCGTTTTTCTAATATTCTAGCTGTAGTTATATTGTTGCGGTTGCTAAAAGGCACCAATAGTATAATAGGCCATTTTGACGACCGTAATCATCGAATTAGTCAGAGTTCGGATTAATGCGGCAAATAGTCCTTCCTAACTTGCAGTATTGTATAAGGCGTTTCTAAATTTGGCAACTGTCTAAAGCTCCTAAAGTCAAACTTTAATACTCTTCTAGCGATTTTTTTTAAGGATTTTTTATATATTAGACATAAATGATATTATAATAAATATTGAATATAATAAATTCAATTTGTTGTAGCTTGTGTGCCATATTAGTGCCGTGAAACCAAGTTGTTTCTCTTTACCTTAAAAGGTTATCTTTTACGTGTTTTCTTTTTTCCTTTTATTTGTTTTCTTTTATTATTTCATAGGTGTAGTTTTAAACAGGTGAATGCATTGTTTTCTTTTGACTGAAATTATTTTCATGTTGTGTCCTGTCGGTTGGGTTGTGATCACCCTTCTTCTATTTGTCAAAATAGCCATAATCATTAACACAATTATGTTTCTTGCTTTTATTTTGCTTCTTTACGTTTATTAAGAATACATTCCTAAACTCTATTCGTATTTTACCAGAACACGAGTGTCAATGTGGACGTAACTTATTAGAATAGGAAACTACTCGAGATGTCGTCTAAAACACTTGCCGTAATTTAAGTAATAGTTTTGTATATAATGAGTAGAATATTTTACCTATCCTGAGTTTCCTAACTTGAATATTTGTATATTTTTTACACTAAGTCCCTGTGATAGTTTAATTTGGAAATATATTATTGAAACTTGACATTATTTGTTTATTTTGATTATCCTGTCTTCGTTTTTAGGTGTCTATACTTAATGGTCGTTATTATCGTTCGTTCGTTTGTGCTCATATTTATATGAAAAATGAATATACACGGGAGTGGTGGTCATCGATTTTGGAGCTTCTTCAGGGCTGTATTCAGCATTTTCTCAATAAAGATAGAAGGAAGTACATTCCAAAGTTTTCTTTTTCAATAATAAATCAATGGCTATTACTATTGCATAGTCTTACGATTGTTCATATATTTGTTTGTTATGTTCTACGTATTTCAGTTTAACATTATTAAAAGGGTAATTTAATCTAATTTTGTACAGCCAATTAACTTGGACTGCAGTTCTAACACTTCATACATGTTTTGTTCGTGTTGATATCACACTAAATGTCCTATGACTTCATTATTTTAAGTACCACTGAATATTGACGATGGCTTGTTATTTTTATTTGCAGGTTACTCGTCGGTTATACGCTATGAACAACCAAATGATATGGTCTATATGTTGGAGGATATGTCCGAAGGAAGATTGTGATCGCTGCAAGTTCAGAACAATGGGTACTTATAAGGGTAAAATCAAGTCGGGCTGAAGGAGCTGTATTAATAATTCCTAACAATGTATTAGCTACTAAGTGAGTTCTGTGATTAGATAGATTTGATAGTGCTATTTTATAAACGATTTACATTAATATAGCACAAATTAACACTGTGAAACAGTTTGCTTGAAATGTAAAGTCCGGTCGCGAAACAGAAAGAACTTCGTACAATGACCCCTCATTACTTATCTCTATCTCTCGCGCACAATTGTATTGCAGTCGCACTCGCACATTAGGAGGACCTTAAAATGCGCGAGCCCGCCGGTAATACAATTGTGCGCGAGCGATAAAGATAAGTAATGAAGGGTCATTGTACCAAATTCTTTCAGCTTCGCGACCGGACTTTAGCTATATTTTGTAAATTAGTATTCTATTACCACATTTTATTTTTTTAAAGTTTACTATATCTATCTTTATGCATATGTAGCAGCTATTTTACATTGTATTTATGTTATATTTTAATAATAGTTAGAAGTAGGGGTTTTTATAAATACGTTTACACGGGTGCTTTAGGTTTCCTCCTTATTTACGCTCAAAAAGGTGACTTGGGTACTGTTAACTTAATTTATATAGGCGTCTCGTCCATCGAGTATGTATATGTCACGTTTACGCTAAAATCTGAGTTGTATTGAAATCTTTTATTTTTAGTGTTGGTCCCTATTTTCAGAACTGATATTTTTACATAATTTATGATATGGTCAAAGTGTATAGTCGTTCTACAGCAACACTATACTGTCTCTAGAATTAAGAAAAAGTATTTAAAGCAACGGCCGTATTTAATTTAAAAAAAACCTAGGTGTTATTTCCATCTCGTCTCTAGGACGAGTCAAACCTAGAAGCACCTAATCTGCGGCCCTTGACTTTATATCTTTCATAGTTAGATAATAAGTTTATTATATAATTATGTTTCTTTTTGTTCATAATTTTATTTAATCATTGATTAATTTTACATGTTCCTATGATTTGACGCTTCATAAATGATTCCATAAATTATATATAAAACGACTGGCTTAACACACCTTTCTCAGGTATTTCGTCAGGATTTGAAGTTTGTTATTAAAAAAACGTTAAGATAAAGGAAAACACCATCTCAGTAATTTTATATTTTTTTCAAACTCCACGTTTTATTTTTATTAATTACCCGTAATATTTAGGCTCAGTCACTGAAACAGGGCGCTGCGGGCAGATCATGCTTGAAGAACCCCGCTGCGTAGGGCATGTAGCGCAGCGTTTGGTGACAGTCCCATGGTTACCTCGGGTGACGGGAGACGGGCAAAAACAAATGACGCGCACTTGGGCTACACAAGATATTGTGTGACCAAAGATGAGTCTACAGCTTTCTCTAGAATATATCTCGTTTTTATTGCACGTGTCCACTGAGAAAAAATACCAAAATAAAAGTGTTTAATTCCCATTTAAAATATTTATTTGTAAAGTTTATGAATATATGAAAACGAATATGAGTGAAAACAATTGTAAAATAGATAAAAAAATTGGAAACTATTTCCCTGTGCTAGATTTTCTTCCATAATAATATAAAAATATCGTAACAGTCAAATTCACGAACTGTCTCCAGTGTCATAGTTGGAGCTTGGAGCTGTGAGAATCCTTATTTAGAGATCTAACAAACATAAATCTATCTCCTCATCAAGTTTTATGTCGTAGGACCGCAAAATTCTTTTGATTTTTTAATGATATGATCGTCACATTTTCTCAATTTTTCAGTAGAGTAATAAACAAACAATTGTATTAGGGCTTAATTTTTCTGATCCAAAGTAGAACTGATGTAATTTCAAGATTTGAGTCAAGACTTTATATCAACCCAAGCCATATCTATTGAATTGAGATCGGGGTGGAATGAAGGTAATCGAAGCACTGTGTGTCCTTTCTGTTTAATTATTCATCTATTTTATACTGCTTTTCTAACCTTTGGTCGTTAATTAATAACATTAAATCACATTCTGCCGCGTTAGCCACTGCTGCGTCATCATCATCATAGCCGAAAGATGTCCATTGCTGGCCATAGGCCTCCCGCAAGAAGGGGGGGTTGCCATAATCGCCACGTTGGCAGGCGGGTTGGCGATCGCAGTATAGTATAAGTCCCTTATTCGCCTTTTACGATACCCACGGGAAGAAATAGGATGGTGCTAATCTTCACGTCCGCCACTACATGAAACTCCGGCACCACACGGAACACTGCTGCATAGTCGTTTTTAAAGAACTCATTGTGGTTTTTTATCAATTTAACTGATCCGTCTACCTTCATTTTTATTGCCCGAAGGTAATGCCATCGTAACGAAGTAATTTCAGCGCGTGCTATGAGCAGTTTTCGTTTAGCTTGGCACTTTTACCCAACCTATGCAAAGTTTTCTTAAATAGTCTCGAGAACAGTCTAATATTCCATTTTGTTTTCAAGTCGGTATTTACTTTTTTCAGAGCTGCATTTCTTTCACCGCCTTCCGCACCCAGTCTGTCCCAGTAAACTTTTTCAGATGGTCGGTTCATTTAGTTTGGGGGTGTCCCGTGTTACGCTTGCCGATGTGCAGTCTTCAGTCTTGGCAATTCGTCGGGCTATGTCGATTACCTTGCTTCTCCTACGGATCTCTTCATTTCTGATTCGATCACGTAGGAAAACTAAGCATAGCCCCCTCTATTGCCCTTTGTGTGACTTTCAGCCTTCTGATGAGGCCTATTGTGAGTGACCACGTTTCGGTGCCATAAGTTATTACTGGCAACACGCATTGGTTTAAGACTTCTTGAGACACTGGTATGTGAGACGAGAAGATATTACGTGGCTTCCCGAAAGCTACCCAGCCGAGTTAGATTCGACGATTGACCTCTTTCTTGAAGTTGGACCTACCTGACTTGACTTTGTTGTTGTGAGTTTGTCCTAGGTAAACATAATCGTCCACAACTTCCAGTGTGGTATCCGATCTTCATGAGGGTGGGTGTTACATGGGCATAGAACATGACCTTCGTATTGTCCATGTTCATTTTAGACCCACTCTTCGGAAGCTCTATTGAGGTCATCGAGCATTGTACTGAGGTCCTCCATAGTCTCAGCCATGACTACTATATCGTCGGCAAACCGAAAGTGAGTTACGTACTCGCCATTGATGTTGATGCCAACCCCTTTCCAGTCCAGACTCTTGAAGACATCCCAGTGGATCGGTGAACTGTTTCGGAGAAAGTCAAAGTCAAATTATTTATTTGAATAAGCACATAAAAGGCACTTTTGAACGTCCAACTTTACAAAATAAATTAATTGATTCTAGTCGCCCCTTCCAAAAGGTAGTTTAGTATGGAGAAGAATGGGCAAGAAACTCCACCGTTACTCTTAAAATGTTTTACAATATCTTATACAGGTACATTAATTATATAATTATATGTGAAGACCACAATATGTAAAAATAATTAAAAATGAAGCAATGACAGATAAATTAATTATGTGATAGATACGGTGCTCAATCGTTTTCCTAAACAAATTTAAGTAAAAGGTCAGCGTGTGAGTTAAAGTAATCACAGACTAAAATAAATTACATAAAAATAATAAATTATAAGTACAATTAAAATAGCAACCAGTTTGATTTTATCCCGAGAGATAACACCTCCCAGTCTCACACCTCGCTGCAGAAGGATAGGTTTCGAAGTCTGGTCCTGGAGTCGGACAGACATAGTAGCGTCTTGGTAAAGACTTCAGCACCTCGATGTACCAATGGTCAATCTGGTACTGGTGGAAAGATTGCAGTTCAGCCCAAATCTCAATCAAATCGAAGGCTTTCTCGTACTCCATAACCTGCCTGTATTTTACGCTCGAGTATCACGGAATCCAACAGCTTCTGGAGGGCCTTAAGAAAGGGTTTTCCACCGGCTTTCAGGAGTTCGGTCGTAATTCTGTCATCACCCAGCGCCTTGTTGTTTTAAGCTACTTCAGAGCCGTCCATATCTCGTACAATTTGACGTCCAAGATGTTTTCGGTAATGTGTGGGGTGAATCTAGCTCTTGGTTCGTTTGCTAGATTCGTGACGCTACTAGTTGACGTGTATAACTGTCCATAGAACCTCTTGATCTCTCTCAATAGTTCAGGTTTGGCGGATACGAACCCGCCATCATCGGTCCTCAGTTTCGCAAGCTGGCTCTGTCCAATAGACAGATCTCTTGCAAAGACCTTGGAGCCCTTGTTCTGCACTATCGCGTCCTTAATACCGTCAGTATTAAAGCGGTGAAGGTCCTCTGAAGACTGCAGGATCAACTCGTACCTCTCTTCCATGAGCTGTAAAGTAGGATAAGAGAGCTTCATTCTATTTGTACGACGGGTCTTGACAATCTTAGGACCCGACCGTATAGACAGTTTTCACGAACCCATAGCTGTAATCGGCCACGGAGCACTCGAAACGATTCTGAAGTTCGAGCTGAAAGCTCTCGGGCTTTTGGATTTGGATCGGCGCTGGACGGAGCGTAGACTTTATCGTCGAGATCTTTAGAGCTTTATATTTAGATTAAATGTGTCTCTTACCATGCGGTGATCAGTTCCGGTGTTCACCGCGTTGATCACAGAGACATCGTTAAATATTTGCTTGTACGTCGACATAATGAAGTCCATCTCATTTTTACTTGCACCATCTGGGTTCTGCCGGTTCCATTTTCTGTGCTCACGCGTTCTGAAGAAGAAGTTCATCATTAAGAAGCCTTCTTTCTCCATACAACTGGACAGTAGGTGACACCGGTGATTTTGACGTCCAAATTCAAATTGCCCCACTCGCAGGTCTTCATTGACTTCTTGGCGGAAAAGTGAAGCGACATGTTTAGCAGTTTTGTTTTATTTTCTAAAATTTGTGTTTTGTAATAATTCATTTCATCATTATTTAAACAAACTTTGTACTTGTTACCTAATTTTACTTGTGACTAAAAGGTCATCATCGTCCCGTTTGTCCAGTTCCGCGTTGGAGTCCCCCATGACAACGGTGAAGTGAGTTTTAGGGGCATGCGTGGCTCTGGAAATATCCTCAAACAAGGTCCAACAAGCTTGTGTATTTAAACAGTGCGCGACGCGTCACGTTTCGGTGTCTGACCGTGATCTGATAGTTCTGATACGAGTATTATATTACTCGTATCAGAAACGTCATTCTGCCCAGAGCCCTCTTCAGTCAGTCCGTCCCTCTTAAGATGAGAAGCTCCAAAGAAAGAACTCTAATAAAGCAAAAACATTGATAGACTTAAAAAAACCCTGTTATAAAGTAGTTTTATTTAGTTATGTTACATAAAAAGTGAATTTACTTGCATATCTATGTTATTATTATTACATAATATGTATGATAATAACATAGATATATATTTAAATTCACTTTTTAACAGTTCTGTACTCTTAAGTGTACTTAAAATAAAAACTTAAATATTCATTTCAACTGTGCAGGACTGGGACAGAATTCTATAAAAACTCACCAAGCTGGAAATGTAATTATGTACAGGCCTACCTCGTGAGACGGTGCCTGAGGTAGAGCGGTGCGTGTCGCGAGAGCTTAGTACTTAATTCGTGCGCTGACGGGGTGTCAACAGTGTCAACACCCCTCCCACACCGCGCATCTACCTCAGGGACCGTCTTGGTTAAACAAGGCCTATTAGATGTAAGATTTTTTGTTTATCAGGTTTTTTTTTTACAAATAATATTGCATAAGCCTAATATGCTTATATTTGCAATTAATGATTGATTGAATGATTAAAGATATCTGTGAGATAATTGACAGCAATTACTACTGACAAATGAAGTGAGTTGATTGTAAAAAGGTGTACCTACCTAATTGTTAACTTGTATGTAGGTAGAGTCTGACCGAAAATTGTATTCGGATAAATGAAAGGTTTTCGATAGATGTTTCTTTGATAAAAGTAAAATAAATGCAGAGTCAATCTTTTAATAATTTAATATTTAACCGTTTAAACTTATAAGACACGTTACTTTGTACTTTTACACATAGTTATTATTATTCAAAATCTGATATTGTATGCGAGAAAAAAAATTTTTTTTTTTGCATTTTCGTAATTTTGGTTTTAGTAGTTGCGACTAGGTATGGATATTCTCTGAATAAATGGATTGAAAGTATAGACAGAGAGGGAAAACGGAAAACGAAATTCGGTCGGATTCTACATGCATACATCCTATTATGTACACTTTGTAATCAAGCTGACTTTCAAAGCCGTATTAATATACTGTTCTCATTCCTCTTAAGTGCGGATTTGGCGTCGCTGGGGGCGTGGATGCAGCTATAAAAAATATATGTGTACCTACCTATATTAAAAATTAAGTATTAAAACTTTGAAAATCACAGGCGTTTATGTTTTAGCAGGACCTAAGATTCGGCCATATTCAAACTGATTAATTAAAGTTTGCTTTAGTGATGATAAGCCTAGTACCTATACGCACTGGGAGGTATAGAATATACTTTGTTGTACAGACGCCAGCTGGTCAAGCTACCCGAAACTGTCAAATTGTCTCAATCAACCTAATCCTAACCAACTAATCTAAAACCAATCCCATTTACAAAGAGACGAAGCTATTAAACATCAAACAACTTGTTATACAACACATGCATACTTATCTATAAAATTTTAGATGCATGAGGAACAGGGTGTTTTTTTTTTTTGTGTGGGAAGTCATCAAATAACCTCTCCCGCTCTGGGCGGAGCAGGGGGTGTCAGACTTTTACTGACTAAAACCCACCGTGTTTTATTTTATTTTATTTGGGAAAATAAACGGTTACACATTACAATGATAAGGTACAGAACTTAAAACTAAGTTATGAGTATAAATGTATAACCAACAACATTTTCCACATAATAAAAAAAAGTTAAACAAACACGAACGGCGTGCGATATAAATTACCCACAATGGTTAAAATTAAATATAAAAAGTAAAACTAAATTGAAACATATACAGGAATAAATAATAATAATAGAAAAAAGATATAATATAGTATTTAAAATAGAAATTATGATTTTAGAATTCCGCGACCGTGTTCCTTAAAATGCCTGTGTGCCAGGGCCACGATAACCCTTTCGGACAGACTCGTAACCCTGGCAGAACAGGGTGTAAAGTTCTCTTATCCTCTATGGAAAAGGGAGGATCCTCTGACCAGACGGGTGTTGCGTCTGGTGGGCAACTGCCCAACGATTG
Source organism: Tiliacea aurago (assembly GCA_948098905.1). Lineage (NCBI taxonomy): Eukaryota > Metazoa > Arthropoda > Insecta > Lepidoptera > Noctuidae > Tiliacea > Tiliacea aurago. The sequence continues at coordinate 24,064,042 of OX402576.1, forward strand.
ATGTCGGGACGTTGTATATATGCTAGTTGCGCGGAAAACTCTTCTTGATGCAGGATTTTGCGTGACGTCAGTGTGACGCATAGTTCGCATGTGGCGAAGTTGATGCCGCTACATCACTCCCCTCCGGAGACCGGAGGTCGACAGTGGGCTGAGTCATGTATCTTGCGATGATTGCCAGTGCCAGTAGAGGGTTCCAGTGAGTCGGAACCGGGTGCCGCATAGTTCTCGGTGAGTCGGAACTGTCTGCGGTGATTTTCCAGTGAGTCGGGGTGGCGCTGCATTATGCTCCAGTGAGTCGGATGTGGTACAGCGCCGAGTTGAGGCTGACTGCTGGCATTGACAAAGAGAGGTATCATATATGTTCTCTGCTTGTGAACTGGCCGAAACTGCAGTGTGCTGTGCCAAGGTTGCTGATGAGGCTGTGGGTGATGAAAGTTCTTTAAACCGAACCTGGAACCTTATGCTGTAGAGATAAAGTTTAAAATCTACTGAAGAAATTTGACATATTGTAGTAGCTTGATTTGCTGGCGTCTGTATGTACATGACATTGTAGCACAGTATGTTGAAGCATTGTATCGAGTCAGGGTTTCATAAATTCCACACGCAAGACAAGTCTCGGACACGAAGAAACATGTCTTCTAAAATTTCTCTAGGAAGATTTATGCTAGACCGTGTCGTGTGCCAGCCGTGCCATGTACGATGCGCGGGCGAGTTACGGATCCAAAACCTCACGAACATTTTATACTTTATTTTATTTTTAGGGTTCCGTACCTCAAAAGGAAAACCGGAACTCCACCAAAGAAAAAATCACTTCGTTGTCCGTCTGTGTGTCTGTCTGAAAGACTGTTTCGGACCTGAATAGCCGTGAGATGTAGATTTCATAACATAGTGCTCACGAGGAAAATTTTGTAATAATACCTATTAAATAAAAAGTAAAAAAAAAAAAAAACTGACTTAAAAAAAATCCTACAACGTGAAAAATTACTTTAATTACCGGAAGTCTGCGGCAAAGTACTAAAGTACAGATCCAGACACCGACTTCCGTAATTAAGGTAATTTTTCACTTTGTAGGATTTTTTTTAAGTCAGTTTGTTTTTTTTTTTACTTTTTTGTACTTTTGAGGGTTCCGTTTTTACCTTTTGAGGTAAAAAGGTAAAAACGGAATCCTTATTAGGATCACTTTGTTGTCCGTCTGTCTGTCTGTCAGTCTGTCAAGATCCTTTTTCTCAGGACCGCGTGGAGGTGTCAAGTTGAAATTATTATGAAATACGTAGGTATGTCTATGGTCCCTTGAAGCTCAAAAAAAGTCGAGCTTCTAAGTCAATGCAATAAAAAAATACGGCGATTTATGCGACATATTTTAATACTCGCAAATAAACCAAAACCTATAGGGTATTTCCCGTTGACCTAGAATCATGAAATTTGGCAAGAAGCAAGGCCTTACAGCACAAGTAAAGGAAAAAGTCCGATAATTGTTAATTTGTAGTTTTATCACATATTTAACTTTTTTTTGCGATTACAAACTTACATTTGCAGTTGGAAAATTGACCGTGGCGTTTATGTATGGGAGAACATGTTTTTCAACTACAATGTTAAGTTTCGTTTTCGGATAAATTCATTCCAACTACGGAACCCTTCATTGTGCGTGGTCCCAAACCCACTTGCGCGGTTTTATTTTATATTCATATCGCAAAATCGGATGGGAATCGGACGCAAACTTCAGATTCGGACCAAGTCTTGGTCGGTTAGTTCCTACAAATTGAGCAAACACGTACGCGATTCGCGCCTATGACGGCCTTCGAGTAGCATAAATCATCCCTTTATTTATTCGGGGACGATAACCGACTTTTAATGATTTTATACTGAAGATCATGTTTAGAAACGAGTAGTGTTAATTATTTGAAAAAAATATATGATAGATTAATGGGCACATTTAACCGTCCACCCATCTCGAATTGCATATCGTTTGTTTATTTTAACTTACGCTTTGAATACTAGGCGTAACTTCATATGTGGGTAATTGGGTATATCTGAAATAAATAAAACAATCATACCCGCATTTTGTTTAATTTTGTGGTTTTTATTCAACAATAATCAGTTTAGTCCAAATTTGATAGTCTCGCCCCTCGTTTTGTGTGACAGATACATTTGATTTAAAACGTTGTGACACCATTTCATCGAAAAAGCCGAGGTGTTGGAGTGCCGTGATTACATTTACACCAAAAATAATGCCACTGGACGCAGCTGGAGCAGCTAGGGCTGTAGCACTTGCAGACGCTGGGTTTAGCCAGCGTCGGATTGGACGGATGCTTGGATATCCACGAACCACTATTCAAGATGCTATCCGGCGTTACAGAGAGACTGGTTCCTATACAAGAAGGCCAGGGCAAGGTCGTAGAAGGTGTACATAAGAGAGAGATGATCGTTACATCGTCTCGAACGTTCTTCGAAATCGGTTTACAACGGCTTCTGAGGCTCGTAACTGCTTGTTTGAGGTAAGTGTGAGCCTAAGAACAATAAGAAGAAGGTTAGCTGAGAGAGATTTGAGAGCATTTAGACTATTTCGAGTCCCAGAGCTGACTGCAACTCACAGAAGAGCGAGACTTGCATTTGCTCGAGAACATTTAAATTGGACTTCGGAACAATGGAAAGCAGTTCTCTTTGATGAATCAAGAATCGCTTTACGAGGTCCAGATGGACGTCAGCGCGTGTATAGACGCCGCGGTGAAAGGTTTGCTGAATGTGCTGTGGTTGGAACAGTGGGCTACGAGGGAGGCTCGATAATGGTGTGGGGTGGAATTTGTTACGACGCCCGTACGGAGTTGGTCATCTTCGATAGAGGCAGCGTTAATGCTCACAGGTACGTGAGAGAAGTCCTAGAACCACATGTGATTCCGTTTGCGCCATTCATTGGCGATAATTTTGTTTTAATGCACGACAACGCTCGTGCACATACCGCGAGAATTGTCACCGATTACTTGGACGCCGTTAATATTCAGCGATTACCATGGCCAGCTCGCAGTCCTGACCTGAACCCAATAGAACATGTATGGGACAACCTAAAAAGACGGATTCGGAGTCGTACACCCGCTCCTACGACCATCAGTGAGCTAAAAACTGCAGCTGTTGAGGAGTGGGAGAACATTCCCCAAAGCGACATCCAAGACATAATGGACGGGCTTTCTAATCGGTTGCAAGAGGTAATTAGGGCCAGAGGAGGAAACACACATTATTAATCCGATACTTTAGAGCACACTTTTTTTTAAATTAACATTTTGATCATTTTTAACTTTTGGAAGAAAACCGCACGTTATTTTTTTTTTTTTTGTCTTAATTAAACCATTTCACAATAAACACATATTTCATTTGTTTTCGTAAAGGTTCACCCAATGTAATATTTTATCAAGATAAATTAAATTGCCCTAGAATTTTGAAGAAATCGACAAAATGTATTTGGCCGGTTAAATGTGCCGTTGAGAATATGTGAATATTTTGGATTATGTTTATAATACATAGTGAAATTAATTTGTAAAGTTAAGTCTAACGCGGATAAAAAACTGAGAATGGCGCGAAATCTACCAAGCGTATCTTTCTGAAACCTTCACCAATTTAAAGATAGTTTAATTATTGATATTTTAGTATACGCGTTTTATTAAAATACCTTTTGTTTTGTGTATAATAAATTAATAATGCGTCAAATTGGGGACAGCACTTGTAGGTATTCCGGAAGATGGCGCTAAATGGTTTTAGTATTAGCACGGACCGATTGATTTTACGTAAATACAGAGAGGGACCGGAAAGGTCGGTGGGGTAAGAAACTGTTCGACGCTCGAGGTCAGTGAGACTATGGACGGCCTTAAAATTTAAACAACTTCCGTAACGCTCTCGTCACGCATTCACCAGCTTACTCCCCAAGTCAAGCGTGACTAAAGAAGTTTTACTTCAAAAACCTTCTTTCGTAAAGAAGTCAAAACCGTACATTGATATTTTTGAAAAAAGTAGTTCTGAGGTCTGACGAACGAGTCTGATGCCGAAAATATAGTTTTTAGAATTTTCGTCCGTTTGTCTGGATGTATTTTTCGGATTGGCGCAAAAACAGCTGAACAGATTTGGATGACATTTGATACACGTATAGTTTATTAATTACTAGCTAACCCGTGCCCACTCCGTTGGGCGGTAAAATTTTTACTCTATGACACTCACAAATAACGTGGCTTCCTATGGGTAAAAGAATACCTACCCTACCTACCAACCTAAAAAAAAAAAAAAACTATTATATAGTCGGAACAAAGCCTAAACCTTTTTTTTTGATAGGTGAGCCCGCTCTTGAGTTATAAAATTACAACGAAAAGTGGCATTGATTTTTATAGATATAGATAACACGTATGGTGATCTTAATCTTTTAACGTTCCCGTGAGATTTTTTCCTACATCAACGCGGGCAATAGCTAGTAGTTTTAATAAGCTTAGGGCTGTAAGCTCAAGGCTCGAGCAGACAGGTGCCATATTGCGCCAGTCTGCACGAGCCTTCACACCGCGGCATTTTTCTTGCTATAAACATTTTTTCATACGCGTCGTAACTTCCAACCGAAAGGTCCGATTCGAATAATTCATAGAGGAATTTACTTTAAGTACCTACTTATTTATACGAGTATCTTGACCATTATGCTTCGCGAATTTATCAGCTATGTATTTACAGAATTAGAATCATTAGACATTGGGGAACAAATCTCACATAAAGAGATGTAAGTAAGTATACCTACTCTGTATGTGAGATTTATTCCCCATTATCATGATTTCATGAAAAAGCAATTGATGTATTTTATAGGAAGATATCGCGATATCGCGCGTCATGTGCTCGACAACCGAAATAGAGAGACATTACGCGGGCTATAGCGGGAACGAGATAGCAATAATTGTCACTGATATCAACTCGCAAACAAACTAAGATTCGGGTATTCCCCGCAAACCGAGAGTAATGTAGGTCGATTGTGTCCTTTCCCCTAATTTATGCGGTCCACATCGAGAAGCGGGTACCATATCTTCCTATTTAATACACCAATGGAAAAAGCCATTCAATAAAATAAATATACCTACTTAACTTAGAGAGAGATGTATTAATGATTCTATTTAAATTCTGTAAATACAATAGCTGTTAAAGTCGCGAATCATATTTTGATCAAGATACCTACTTATATAACCTACATCCAATGACTATCTCTTTGCCTACATCCGACCTGCAAATAGCAAAAAACGTAAGAAAACTTGAATTTCGCGGGCTACAGCTATCAACTCAGCCTATAGCAGTCCACTGCTGGACATAGGCCTCTCCCAGGCTGCGCCACAACACCCTGTCCTCAGCATTCCACATCCAGTCTGTCCCAGCCACTTTTTTAAGGTCGTCGGTCCATCTAGCTGGGGGGCGCCCCACACTACGCTTGCCGATACGCGGTCTCCACTTCAGGACACGTCTGCTCCACCGGCCATCGGTCCTTCGACAAACATGGCCAGCCCACTGCCACTTCAGCTTGCTTACTCTGCAGGCAATGTCGGTAACTCCGGTTCTCTTCCGGATAACTTAATTTCTGATCTTATCATTCAGAGAAACTCCGAGCATAGCCCGCTCCATAGCACGCTGAGTGACCTTGAATACAGCTATGTCAGCCATCAAATCTCCGGTTCGGAATCGGAATCTTCCTCAATCAAATCTTTGTAATATTACGAGGCGCTTGAAATACTTTAGGTCATAATCAGGTCTCTATATCTTCTAGATTTTCAAGAAGGCCTAAGTAGTCATCTTGACTTTATCAATAAATCCTTTGGGCGCATATGTCCAATTTAATACTAACATTGAACTATGACTGCATGTTATGTATGTTGTTATTCACGTATATAGCGCAAAATTGAATTAGTAAACTAATACTTAGCGTAATGTCAACTGTTGTAAAGTCACAACAAATGTCAAAATTCCCGGGTCGGACAAAGTGCTATTGGGTCTTTCCATGGATGGCTAAACGATGCTGTTGCGCTCGGTTAAAATGATCGACTGTAAACACTGGTTAACGTGTGGTGAACATTAAAATGATTTAATCAGTTGTTCAAATAATAAATAGCCGTCAGTGAACTCCGCCCGCGCCATATGCCAAATTCTGGTTATTGACTTCACAAATAACGATAAACGCCCAACTTCGGGCGGTTAGAATGTGCAGCGAGTGGACTGTATAGGTATGATAGCTCTGCTGCTAGTCGAAACTCCTCTGGTTCCAGGACGGCGACAACTCTGTACCTATTTCCGTAGCGGCTCACTGGGGACTCCAGGAGAGGGTTCTTAAGGCTGGTTTATACTGAATTTAACACTGTCGTTTAGTATATAAGAGAGACGGGACTCAGCATATCCTATTTTAGAAGCCAAACAGTCTCAGGGATATAATAACTACCTAAAGTTTTTTCATTATGCAGAAGGAACGAGAAACGCATGAAATAATATAATACATACATAAACTCACGCCTTCTTCCCATGGGGGTAGGCAGAAACTATAGAACGCCACTTGCTACGCTCCTTACATACCTAGGTATTCCTTTTGCTTCGCCTACGGTCAGACATCGGTCATACACGCACGCTGGTTGCGAGTACTGCGTGCGCACCTGACCTTTCTGAAGAACATGGTCACTATTTATGTCCCCCTACCGGGCGTTTCCACTCACCTCTGCTTTTTAGATAGGTACCTTTTGTTAGTCGATTTACACTCATCCTCTCAACATGACCGGTTTGGTCATGTTGAGAGATCAGAGAGATCTCAGCATAATATTCTTTTCAATTTTTGTTACTAGTATCTTTTAATATATATATTCTTAACATTAATATATTCTTTTAATGTTAGGTAGTACGGAAACAATAACGTTGCCCTTGGTGTAGGTAACCACCCTTAGGCCCCTCGCCCACGGCGACTTTTTGTAGCGATGCTGTCGCGCGTTTTGTAAACGCGCTTCTTCATCGCTACTATCGCGCGTAAGTCGCGTTTGCAACGTGCGACATAAACGATGCAAACGCGCGGCTGTATTCGATACACAAGCGCGACAGCATCGCGACTGTATCGATGGCCCTCCTGGCAGAGGCATTCCAGCGCTGGTTTCGATCGCTGGACTTGAAAGTTACTGGGAATACCTAATGCATGAAGTAAAAAGTTTAACGGATTTGGACCGCGCGATCGACATCGACATTTTAACCATCGCCAATTTAATCTGTGTGCGTGAAAATCAATGCCCGCCTAGCGTACAGGCCCCGCCAGATCCTCAAAATTAGTCATTGTTTTGAGGATCTGATACGATCATCTGATCTGACCGGCTACGCCTATTTTACCGTCTCACCTCCACGCGATCAACCCACCAAAGAGATTTATTTTCATAGCACAGGACACAGATTAAAAGGCGGAAACATACTTACGTGTCGTGTCGTGTCGTGGCGTGGGAGAACCAATCAAACGAATCTATTCAGGACTACGTCAATTCACAACGAGTCTTGATTGGCTAACACTGCGTCGAGGGCGTCACGACACGACACGACACGTAAGTATGTTTCCGCCTTAATTTCATCAGCGCAGATAACCTGGTGACCCCAAGATCCGCTACACGATATCAAACATACGCATAAATTATTTAATGTAATGATTATCATTTAGTTATGTGTCTTTTAATAATAAAATATCTAATACTCTCTAGTAAAAAAAACTTTTCGTGTAATTTAGACCAATAAATGACGCGGTTACCGTAATGTAACACAGTACTACAGTACAATTTACCGCTCTTAAATGAGAAAACGGAACGTTAATTGACGAGTGTCGCCTCGACGTACACTCGTTCCACAGTTACGTCAAAATTACAGATCTTTAGCATCGTCGAACCGCTTTCTCTAACTTATGTTTCCATGTGACAGAGACAGCATGTACCTAGTGTTGAAATCGTAAAATTGCAGTGACTGGAAAGTGACTAACATTGTCCGTGTCAGTCCGTGTCTTTCGTAATAGTTTGGAAATAGACGTAAAATTCATTAAAAATGTTTCATACGATTCGAAGGTAGTTTTCTATGGCTGGTGATGTTTCATGAAGATTTAATTTTCCAATAAGTTACTACAGCTTGTGTGGCGTGGAAGATGTAATCAAAATTTCTTATGATCCACGTCGAGACATGGGTTCCAGAGTAAGGTAATTAATATCATTTCAATAAATTTTGTTAGTTTTTCGGCCTCCTTTATGTTGACCATTGGAATGGTCCAGTGGGAGGTTCAAATTATTCATCTAGCTTACGTCGTAACCTCTCAATTGTGTTTTTGATGTTTTTTGAGAATCCTAACTCCATCTTGCTTTTTAGCTTTATTTACCTTTCAACTTTGCTTAAATTATTGTGCCCCACGTTAATATATGTATAACTAGTTCCTAACATCTGTTAGAAATAGAGTCCTGTTGTGAATGTCTGCGCAGGCCCTCAGAATACTTAAGTTTTCTTTTGGTGTAAAAACTAGGTGATCAACTACAGTACCAACACATTGTTTAGGTTGTACACATTTGGTGCATACCAGAAGATAACAATATCATGTACAGTTTATGTATTTACAGATAGATAAAATTAAATGGGAGTTACAATGGTCTTATCAGGCCCATGTATGTATTGATGTCATTTAAATATATTTATAGGAGTAGTGATAGCATCCATTTTTGGCTTAATTGAATGGTTACTTATTACAATAAATTCACCAGACCTGTGGTCCCTGTTGGAACATGCCGCTCATGTCCTTTTCCCTTGAAAGTCAGTTAGCAGAAAATTTCCCTATTATTGTACTGTTATCAGGCTGTTGCCCGCTACTCCGTGACCAAGGCGAGTATTTTGCATACCATCAATCGTTGATAATTGATCAATCGATTCACCCCAATTATTCATCTAGGAAGGCCAACAACACCTTGGTGTTACTGACAATCTCACGGAGAGTACCTGGGTGGGTAATACAGATTGATAGGATATACATTGTACACTGAAATAGATCTTGTGCCAACAGTCAAAGATTATCACAGACAAGTACATATTTTATTGTATTTGTTTAAAACCTTTTGATCACTTCGTGTCAATGTTTTTTAACACTATTTATAACATTTATTTTTGCAAATGAACATATTAAAGCTACAATGTCAGATATCAACTTTGAAGCCCAAAGCGAGTATCAATGCATATTATTTATTTACCTCATACTAGGCATAAATTAAATCCTCATATTTGTTAAATAAAAACAAAATCAGCTTTAAAAAAGTTACAATTAACTAGTAGTATTTACAGGTTTTTAATGCATATGTACTAGCTTCATTGGTCACTTGTCATGTCCAATAAATTCCTTTACAACTCTTCTGCTTTTGAAAATGACAGACTTTTATTCAAATTGTCATTCTCAATTTCACGCTGTTATTATAAACATAATAAAAAAACATAGTAATAGTATACAGAAAATTGTTTGGCAGTATTAGTTTCTAATAAAATGGATGTAGTCACTGCAACCGAACTAGGCAATGCCTGTGTTTTGGTTTTCAGTGGCTTTTCCCTCAATATTTTAACAATAAAAATGCCAACAAAGCAAATATGTTTGGTTGTTCATACTTAAATTATTCTATCTAGAAGCTTTAATATTTAAATCTCACTTAGGGTTACTAATCATCCGAATTTTTCCAGACATGTCTGAATTTTTAGCTCCTGTCCGGACTTTGACAGGCCTTGGTGCATAAGGGGAAATTGTTAAGTGCAGCTTTTTAGCTTTTTGTCAGAACTCTGTTTTGATGAATCAGTGAGTCAGAATATCTCAGAGTATCTTATCTAAACCATGATAGGTGTGCAATGAATACTACTCTGTTAAATCGTAATAGTATTATAAATGGAAAACTCTAATAAAGTTCTAGATGATAAAGGGAGTTTTTTTCTTCTACTGTATCTCCAATCAGACAATGCTTTATTGTATTATGCAACATTGAATATGGGAGATTTGATATTATGGGCCAAGGCTTTATGAGTGTTAACCTTCATTTTAATCGCCGATTCAAAAACCACATAGATAATGTAACAATCATGTAAAGAAATCATAAAATAATAATCGATGCTAATATCTGTGGAATTTGGTAAATGGTATAGTACCTATTGGAGTAATCTCTCTGAGGACCAAATCATGGTACCTATAATAGTTTTAGTTGAGTAGTTTGTAGTTGTGCTGTGTTCTCGAGAAACGCCGTGAAGCGGTAGAAAATAGTAAGGACTCGCGTAGGAATCAACCAGAGTCATGTACCCAAATTGATATACTTGAGTATTATATTTGTGTATGAAATCAGTTTGTAATTTATTTTATCTACCTATTAGGTAAATGTATCGGCGTGACCTTTAATTTAATTAATAAACAAGCCGAAACATCGCCGTTCAACCAGTCGGCTATGGGAGTGATATTTTACACATAATTGACACCATAATCCAGACCCTACTCCCTGTGCATGTAGCACTCACAGTGGTAATAAACTAGTAAACTGACTTTAAATGATTTTATATTGATGATCACGTCTAAACGAGTAGTGTTAATGATTTGAAAAAAAAAATATGTTTAATTAGAGCATTTTTTTAATAACTTACTAAGGGAATATTTTATATTATGTTTGTATTACATAGTGAAATTAATTTGTAAAGTTATATCTAACGCGGATACAAAACTGAGAATGGCCCAATCTACCAAGCGTATTTTTTTGAAACCTTCACCAATTTAAAGATAATTTAATTATTGATCTTTTAGTATAAGCGTTTTATTAAAATACCTTTTGTTTTGTGTATAATAAATTAATAATGCGTCTAATTGGGGACAGCGCTCCTTGATGGGCGAGTCTTATTACTGGCCGAACGTACGACGCGTTGCGTGAGCTCAGTGCAGAACACGCAAGCTAACTACTCAAGGCCACTGGCATATATCTGCGTCTTAATAGTAGGTACTACTTATTTAAACGGAGCTTTTGAGCAGCATTTCCACAGTTCCACTGCAATTAGAAACATTTAAACCCATTCCCCTTATTACAAAACAAGGTTTATCTTCAGAACCGGGTTTAAAACATGGAGCCATTTTGGACTTTCGAACTTTATTCGGACTATGGTACAGTCCCTAAACACAAAACTGACAACTTAGTACCGCACTAAGTTTTCAGTTTTGTAAAAAGAACGGTATTTCAACCAATGTTACGTTCTTATTACAAAAACTGGCTCCATGGTTTAAGCCATGTCAAATATAAATCTTGTTTTGTAATAAGGCGGACTATGATTAGGGTTGATAAATTCGGAAAATCGTATTATTGTCTTAAAACAAAGTTCTAAATAAGTTCATGATTATTATAGTTTTGAGAGATGTTTTAATAAAATCTCATGATTAAACGTCAGTCAGATTTACATTTTAGACGTCAAAGAATGTACCTACTTACGTAGATATTGGCAAAATTCTCTCCACAAAAGCCATCAATGAAGAATAAAGTTGAAGTTATAATCAAAGGCATTTATTGTTAGAACTGATGTTAAGTATAAAATGCAGGAACCCTTTTCGTTATTATTTCTTAACATTATTGATAACTATTCATCATAATATATTTATTATTCCATTCATTAAAACTTAATTTTAAATCTAATTACTTTTATTTTGTTGATTTCTGATATCCAGACAGGTGAGAGTTGAATCTTGGTTATGGTACCCTATTTGAAATATAAATATTTTCATTTCTTACATAAATCTTCTCATTTCTCTAAGATATGATCTTAGAGAAAAGAGAAGATTTATGTAAGAAATAAAAATATCCCTCTATCATTATACCACATATTATTGAAATCTTTATATTTATTCTTGATTATGTATTTTTTCAGAGACACTGTACGCTTCTTGTTTGAATTATTTTGTGAAGTATCACCTGGTGATCATCTGAGGGAACCATACATATTAAGAAAATATCCAGAAACATATAAAAATGAAGAAGAATTAAAAAATATACCCAAATTCACATTTCCATGTCAGCTAGAAAAGTAAGTGTTCCTAGTTGATAATTTGAAGATAAATAAGCTTATTGAATTGAATATTGTGTAATAATATTTTTATGAAAATATATTTTTGTAAGTAGTCACCAAAATAACCGAAGTTTTTTTAACCAAGCACCTTAGTTTTTTTTCTTCTTCTAATGAAGTAAATACTGATTAATCATCTATCGTTTTCAGTTCATTCGCACAGCACTATTCGTTTGTGCTGACATCGGAGGACTCTAAATATACATTTTGTTTCTGCCGATATGACCCCAAAGCCAACACTGCATTAGTGTTAATGTCACATTTACCATGGCATGACATATTTTACAAGTAAGTATCAAATTGCTTTACACGTTTCACGTATTTAACTGTAAGTATTTTTGGGTGGATACTGTTCATCTTTTTAATGATAGCTGTGCTATAACGCTGAACTCATACGGGTCAGCGCAGACTGATGGAGTGGGGGTGAACAACTGAAAGAGGATTTTTATTTACTACAAGCCGTGCGTAAAATTACGAACTTGCATACAAATTTTCATCCCCTATTTAAGGCCTTTAGGGAATGAATTTTCAAAAATCCTTCCTTACTGTTCAAATTCGCTATATAAGGAAATCTTGTGTAAAATTGCATGTTTTAGATCCTGCGGTAAAGGCTGTGCGTTGTCTGTCAGAGTATGAGTTTCAGCCGCATGCGTAAATAAAATTGACTTTCAAGTTATTATAGAATTTTAGTCGCTTCGCCGCAAACCGTCGGTCTGCGCTGATCCTTAATAAAGCTCCTGCCAATCATGATATTTTTTTGCCTGTGGCGAATAGTAAACCATTTGTTAATTCATCAGAAGTTTATAACGTTTATTTGCCAAGTGCTTAACAATTTAAAAAATGTTATGGACAACATTGCATTCCGTCATACGCTCCGGTTTACAATGATAAGTACACCTCTGTCGATCGCATGCACATAGTACCTATACCTATACTCCATTTGAAATAAGATTTAAATAAACCTTTTTTTCAGTCCGTTCAACCGATTTTGACTTCTATTATGTTGGTGACATGACAAATGGCAGCTGTAATATCATAATCACTTGGTATTGTAACCACGTTTTTGCTTTTAATGACATCCTTATGGCGCCTACGGAATAGAAGTCAAAATCAGTTGAACGGACTGTAAAAAGTTTATATAAATTTCTAATCTTATTTCAAATTCAGTATAAGTACCAATCGAGACAATAAACAGTGCGACGCCAATGTGAATTTGACTTTCCAAGTACTTATTCAATCCCAAAAGTGTTTCATAGCAATAAAGGTCAAGTGAGGAATGGCTCTATTAGCATTGCCGACTTGTAAAATAAATGTGCTGTGCCAAGATTTTTTCTAACTTATTAAACAAAAAACTTGTGATGGTCCAGTGGTTAAAGCCTCGTCTCTCATGCACGAGGTTGTGGGTTCAAATCCGGGAAGTACCAATACGACTTTTTCAATTCATATAAACTTTCTGAGTTTTTCTGAGACATTACATACTGACATCGGTGAAGGAAAAACATCGTGAGGAAACCTGGAATTATTTAATATAATAATATGTCTGAAATCGCCAATCCGACTTGAGCAAGCTTGGTGACCTATGCTCGCGCTTCTGTGCGTTCGTGCGAAAATAAACGCGTCATTGTGCGATCGCAGGCTGCGCGACTTTCTTTTTTGCATAACTATGCAGAGTTTTTGCAGATCGATCTTATTTTTTAGGGTTCCGTACCTTAAAAGGAAAAAAACGGAACCTTTATAGGATCACTTCGTTGTCCGTCTGTCTGTCTATCTGTCCGTCTGTCTGTCACACAAATACGTAGGTCTACGGTCCCTTGGACCTTTAAAAAATCAAGGTCTTGATGAAGCGCATACAGCTTGCCAAATTTTATTTTTTTATTTATTTGGGGGATCAGTACGATACTAAGAAAAAAATTAACGTTTTTAATAATGTTAGGTATCATTTGAAAGACCGTTATAGGTTTCTAAAGCTAATATTTGGATTTCAATAGGATTAGTACAGGTGTAAACTGTTGAAAAAAAAACTACTTATAGAAGAGCGATAACATTGAACTTGCTTAGGAATACAACGCCGTATCTTAATAATGCGCCTAATAGCACACACATATTATGACAATCACTTTTTCATCCTGTGGATCACCAGAAAACTATTAATAATGACATACAATTTATTGATATTAATAGCGAAATCTGGGACTATTTTTGAATTCATACAAAACGTCAAACGACTGACATCGTTTTGTCTCCTCGAAATGTATTTTTGTCGTTTAAATAAGTCATGTGACATAAAAATTATCGGCATTATGTACAAATAATATTTAATACACATTTATAAAAAAAGGTCGTAGGTGTATAACGGATGACTACAGTGTGGCGATTAGGTTATCACATTAATTGAAACAAGTATTCTACATATTTTAAGCATACACAATTAAAAAAATTAATGACAATTGACATTCTATCTTCTATTATTCTTCTTCTGTATTCATTGAGGGAAAAAAAATAACCGACTTCCAAAAAAACACTACAAATTGAAAACTAACTTTAATTTCGGAAGTCGGTGGCATAAAACTAAAATACAGATCCAAGGACACCGACTTCCGAAATTAAAGTTATTTTTCAATTTGTAGTGTTTTTTTGGAAGTCGATTATTTTTTTTTACAAAAAGTTTTTATGTTAGTATATAACAACATTAAACATAATTTGTGATATTTGGTAACAATACCATAAAGTTTGTGTTGAATTGTTGATACCATCGCCCAGCGCGTGTCTACTAGTGCCTTATTATCAAGGGTGGTTTATTTCGTGCCAATATCTACGCTATTTAAGAATCTATTTTTAGTAAAAAAAAAAATATATTATTATAACAGACTGATAACAACTTGTACACTAATATCCGCTGTACTATTTAATGTGATACCTACTGATAACCTAATCGCCACTATATTAGCGTCTGGAAAACACAGGGTGGAGATGAACCCTTTGGCGTAGAAATTTTGCAATTTTCATCAATAAATCTACTAATTTGGAGTTAATTTATCATAATAAAACCGGCCAAGTGCGTGTCGGATCACGCAAAATGAAATGTTGTGTAGTGGGATGAGTTTTATCATCCGAACTACGGAACTAAATCCTAATAATCTTTTTTTTACTTATTTTTTTCATCGATTTTTCGTCAATTCCAAGATTTTGGAAATTCTTTTTTTTGGCCCCACAACTAAAAAGTGAAAAATAAAAACATTAATTAATAATTATCAAATAAAACACATTACTTAGGTTTATCATAATTATTATTATGGTGCATGGGCATATTTTTGTTCCTTGACACTACGTTATTTGAATGTATAGTTTATGAGTCAGCGCAGGTTTATTAATTATGTGGAATATACCAATTACGGCAGACCAACGACCATTCTATTATTGATTGCTCAGCGGAACCCTAATTGTGCAAACCCGACTCACTAATGGCCGTTTTTTTCGGGTTACGACGAATATTTATAAGACCATTTTCTTGTTTAAAGACCAATCTGATGTATTTTTTAAATTAAACATGTGCTTGCTTGCGAATATAAATAAATAATTTAAGATTTTTGATATGATTTAACAAAATGTTTATGTTAATTAACAAAAAGTAATTGTGCTGATTAAGATTGATGATGATGAATTAGATTTTGATTGAGTTTTATACAAGATAATATTATTTTCAGACTACTGAATTGCATCGCGAATCTTATAAATAGCCCAGAGCGGGGGGAATTGGCATCCTTCCTAGAAGCTTGTCGGATACGTCCGCCTATGCCCGGGCATACGCTCAAAGTAACCTACAATGCAGGACATAGCGTTTTCACTTGCCAGTGTCCCGACACTAAACTACCAAGTATTCCGGAAAATGTAAGTAAAGTCATTCATCTATTTATACTAAGTAATAATAAAGCAGAAGAGTTTGTTTTTATTTGTTTGTACCAGCATTACCCGACCCCTCTTACAAAGAAGAATAATGGAAGAGGGGTCATGCTAGTCACCAACTGTATTACCAGTAGGATCTGAAAAAGAAAAGATTTTGATAGCCCAAATCTTGAGAAAGACTATAGGCTATTTTTAGCTAGGACCCTTAGGAGCCGAGCAAAACCTATAAAGGTCAGAAGGAATGCTAAGCGAATACGAAGTAATAGCGCGGGCAAGCGATGCGATGCGACGGGGTGGGTGGACAAGAAATTTCACGCGGACGAAGTCGCGGGCAGAAGCTAGTATAGTCCAATGGGCAAGGGATCAGTTTTATAACACAGGACTTAAAACTTACTAGTTTTTTTCCTGGCTAAAACTTTGCCCTTTTCCCTTTATCCATGGCCGTTTGTCCACCGCACCGTCAACGAGAACAAGATGACGACGCCGAAGCACAGATTACTAGATAAATTAATCCATCCATCATTTTCAATAACTACTGCTATAATAGCCTACACGTTCCGAGTCGCTAGACGCTGCGAGCGAAAATTTACCTAACCTTACAAGCGTAAACTGAGTTTTGCTTTGTAGCTGCGTAAAAAAAGCGTACGTACGCGCCTCGCGGCTGTCGGCAACTTACTGAGAAATGGGTCGCGCGCGACCCGGCGGCTGGTAGGTAGCTAGCGCGCGTTAGTACATGGAGTGATTTATCTGGTCTTCTGTGGCCGGAGTAGCGACTGTACATTTACTATGGCCGAATAATCTCGTTTCTCGTTGACTTAGGCCCGGCGCCCATTGGCGGCACGGAATGCAAGGTATTTTAAGGCGACAAATAAAAATATAACTTAATAGTATGGAAATAAAGTTGAAATTTTAATGTTAACGGTCTTAAGTACAAAAACAATACCGCGGTATGCTTAGGCATGCCGAATGTTGAAATTTCAACTTTATTTCCATACTTTTAAGTTATATTATTATTTGTCGCCTAAAAATACGTTCACGGTGCAGTGGACAAACAATGTTGTATATACCCTTTCCGTAACACGCTGTATAGTCATTGACACTGACTCAGTCACCACTTTTGAAGATAGGGCAAATCTCTACTATTTTCCAGGCGTTTGGGAATTTGCCAGAGTCAATGGCAAGGTAGAGGGTTACATTTACGATATTAAATAAAGCTAAAATGTTTGATAGATTCCTTTAGATTTTTTAAAGGACCTATTCCTTTAACGGCCGAACCCAATAACTTATTTTCAGTTAAAGAGAGATCGCTATTGATGACAGACAGTATAATTATATCTATGCTCGGATGGCGTCTCACAATCATTGATAAAGGCTATCTATCTAAAGAAAACAATAAGTAAGTTTCTCTACTTCGCCCTCCCGTGCGTTCCATTACAACCAACATCACTTTAAAAAACAACATGTGTAATTAGGGTTATATATATATATATTTTTTTTTTTTTTTTAAACGTTGCCTCACACTAGGAATTTCTCCTGTATTGTGGGTGCGTTTACAACTCACTCAAACTCACATACACAAACAGCCAGACCCGGAACAACTACTTGTAGGTCATACAAATATTTGTTCCGTGCGGGAATCGAACCCGCGACACGCAGCGCAGCAGTCAATCACTTAACCACTGCGCCAATCGTGTCGTGGTCGTGGTGTGTGTGTGTATTAAAACTTCTTTGTTTCTTACTTTTAAATAAGTTA
The DNA here is from genome assembly GCA_948098905.1 of Tiliacea aurago. NCBI lineage: Eukaryota > Metazoa > Arthropoda > Insecta > Lepidoptera > Noctuidae > Tiliacea > Tiliacea aurago. Next base: position 24,081,806 of record OX402576.1, read on the forward strand.
CTGGATTAAGATATAATTCTGTAGAGCCATATTTGTTATGGCCGCGAATCAAAATACAACCTGTTACTGACCTGCAAATTGCAAAAAACGTAATAAAATTTGAATTTCGTGGGCTACCTTAGCGCACCGATAAAGGCCCGCCGACTCACCGGTGAGTCAGTTGTCCCCACCGTCAAGCCCCACTGACTCACGTTTGTGAGAATATCTACCAGACAATCGACTAAAATCGCCACAAACAATACTAAACGTTATATTCAAGTGTAATTTGAGCCTACAGTAGCATGAGTCACTGTTGCCGAATCGGCAACACCGGGGCTTTATGGTTTGGGCACACTGTTGCCGAATCGGCAACGCCGGGCTTAAACGGTTAATGTTATTTTTTTTTTAACTTAAATTCATGTTGGAATGGTGCTTGCACGGGGGGTGTTAGTAAGGGGGGGTTAAATTTCTGTTATTTTTTGCCTAGGGCGCGCCGTTTTCGAGATATTTGAATTTACTATTTTTTTTTATTACTTTAAATAAAAAAAAACATCTATGATCATTATTGCAAGTACTAAAGAGTTCATTTTAGCTTGGCTACTTTACGTTTATCCCTGCAATTCAGGGAATAGCCAAATCTGCCATCTGTAGTACTGTCCTGTCAAACAAATCGTATATTGGGACGCATACTTTGGCATTTTCATACAAAGAGATATCTGTTGTAGGCGATACACCCTCCCATCAGTAGATAGCGTTTGCCGGTATAATTCCTAGATTATTGGGACGTTAAAACCATCTATAGATATATTTTTATATCGCCAGTAGGCCGGAAGTTGTGATATTTAGGTTATTGGGTTCGGCCGTTAAAGGGGTTCGTGACTAAATGATATCCTCCACATGAGTTGATCAAAGGTTAAGCTACGCTTGCCGCGGTCGATTCGTGGATGGGTGGATGACCATCCATTACATATTATCGAGACCCCTCCGTGGCTCAGAAAGCACGTTGGTCCCGGCCGGGGGTCTACTCCAAAGATAAATCCGAAGCTACGGCTGACAATAGCTGACTACGGCGAAAATAAAAAAAAAAGACAGTCAAAGAGATAGGTCAAAGTCAAAAATGTAACTTAAAGTCTGGTAAGGACTCGAAAGTCAAAAAAGGATGTCAAAGTCAAACTCAAATTATTTATTTCAAATAAGGCACATAAGAGGCACTTTTGAACGTCAAAATTTACAAAAAAATAGAATTGATTCTAGTTGCCCCTTCCAAAAAGTAATTTCGTATGGAGAAGAATGGGCAAGAAACTCCACCCGTTACTCTTAAAAATGCTTTACAATATTTTGTTTGAGTACATTAATTATATGATTATATTATGTGAAGACAATGCACCCAGAAAAAAATTACTATACCATAATAGGTAAAAAGAATTAAAAATTAATCAATGAAAAATAACTTAATTATGAGATATAAGTGCTCACATATTTACAAACATCGTAAAAGTATATGTTTTCCTAAAACTTTGGAAGTCAATAAACGGCCGAACGGTCGGCCGATATTTCGGATTATCGCTTCGGAGTAGATCCCCAGTCTTACCAAGGAGTATCGTGTTACTCAGTAACTGGGTTGTGGAGGTCACATAAACAATTTTTTTTTTTTTTTTTATAAAAACTTTACCCCACACGAGGAATTTCTCCTGTATCGTGGGTGCGTTTACAAACATTTAAACTCACATACACAAACAGCCAGACCCGGAACTACTACTTGTAGGTCATACAAATATTTGTCCCGTGCGGGAATCGAACCCGCGACATGTACATTACTGCATCCGGTTAGACTGGAAGCCGACCCCAAGAAAGTTGTGAAACGGCTAGGCTGATTGATTTTTACATATTTGATTTAACATACGTTATCACCATCATCATCATATATACAGTATGTAACAAAAACCCTGTTGTTCCTTTTAGGGACGTATACACTGACCTACAAGCACAACATTGGTGGAATTATAATTTTAAAAAATTAAGTATTGGCTAGTCGAGAAGTCAAAATCAAAGAATTAAAAAGGTTAGAAATCAGGTAAACATTACAAATATTAATAATTAAATATTTATTTTAATTATTTTTGTTGAACAGTTTTTATAAATGACTTGCTTTATTACGTATGTATACCGATTCTTAAAACGTAGGTAGAAGGAACAACAGGGTTTTTGTTACATATTGTATAGGCCTCCTCCAAAGGGAGGGTTTGCCATAATCGCCACGCTTGGCAGGCGGGTTGGCGATCGCAGTATGGTGTTAAAATGCATAGAGAACGCTGCTGCCCATTCTCTTGTAAGTCCCTTAGTCGCCTTTTACGACACCCGCGGGAAGAAATAGGGCGGTGCTATGCTTTACGTCTGGCACCACACGGAACAACATACTTTATTAACATGTAATCAAAGACATATTTTTTTTTAGTGCAACTTAACGGAATACTTCAGTGCCATGGACACAAAATGCATGGCTGGGCTATGGGCGGCGTTACTTCACGAACGTAGAGTTGCGATAGTGGCTTCCAAGCCCTCAAGACTATCGGCTTGCGTGCAGGCAGCCAATGCAACGCTCTTTCCGATGTCCTGGCAACACATATTCATTCCAATTCTACCAAAACATCTTGTTGATTACTTATTGGCTCCAATGCCATTTCTTATTGGAGTCCCTAGGAGTGTTATGGAGGTGAGAGTTCAAATAGATATTTCTTTTTTTTATATAATATACAACATTAGTTTTTTTTTACCCTAAACCCAAAAAGGGGACCAACCTTGAAATCGGGAAATAAAAATCAGCTGTTCCATACATTTTGTCGATTTAAGTGAACACAAATGTATGTAACAGCTGATTTTTTTTTCGCGATTTCAAAGTTGATCCCATAGAAAAAAATATTCAAAATTATGAGAATAATGACCCCTTTTCGGGTTTAGTGTAAATAAAAACTAATGTTGTATATTTAATCGGTTGTAGGACACTGAACAGGAATAGAAGTTTTATTTTTATTACGTCTGGGGGCGTTAATTAAGAGTCTCGCGAAGCGTTAATTTATTTTTTATCTCGTTGGTCTAGTGGTCGCAAGTTCTACTGCTGAGCATGAGATCCTGGGGTCGATTCTCGGGTCGGACAAAATGTTTTTTTTTTAATGGTGTTGGATTTTTCCATCTGGAATTTCTCAGTACACCCAGACCCCGAGGTGTGGGTGCCCGGTTGACGGCAATAGGCTCGCCCCCCATTACCGTGCACTACAGGTACGCCTTTTACTAACCCTTCGGGTATAACAGGCGTGATTTTATATTATGTGTTATATTTATTAGAAACAAATATTATTATGTAAGGACACTATTTTCATGATATCGCAGTATCCTAGTAAAAATAATATTAATAACTCTTGTCCATTTCAGAGCGTAAGGATGTCGGAAATTGGCGATGTGGTTATATTAGACGTAGACGCAAATGAGCTTAAATCGCCATTCAACGATTTGGAAGGTCTTCCCTCTGATCTGGTAAGACAATGCACTTTTGCCTTTCATAAAACCAGATGGTATATTTATAACACGATCCTTTTATTTACGATCCAGCTTAATGTACTTTAACATGAAGAGCACAAATTGCCATATTCAACGTGATTTTTAGTATATGCGAAACCCGAAACACGTGTCTAGTATTTTAATGTCAAGAATCTATGTACAAAATTTCAAAACTGTATCATGAAAAATCACAAAGTTATAAGGTTGTCCGTACAAAAACATGATAACGACGCCCCCGCGCCTCCAGGGTCGTCTTGCACTCATTGATAATAATTTTGCAGTAGGTACCTAACCGTACGGCCATTGTATTGTAAGTAATTAAATGGTGATAACATGTTCCATCACACTTTAATATTTTTGGGACAAAATATAACATGGTGTAAAAATTATTGAAATCGATTCAGTTCATTATTCTGAACAAACTATATTCAGGTTTCACATATACTAAAAATAATGTTGTATAATGAAAACACTGTAAATATCTCTTCATCTTTGTCGTGTCGGAGATTCTAAGGGCTGTTCTGATTTGACGGCGCAGCAGTGGTGTGACATCAGCTTACTCGGATGCCGAAAATATACCGCGTCGCCTGCATCTACGCACATGTCGGTAAAAAATTATGCAGAGCCGCTTGTGCCGTCGCGAAATAATGTCGTCTTCGAGTCATTTTGCACAGGGCGCGCGTCCGGCTCGGCAATATGCAGAGAGGCCACTGGACATGCATGCCGATACTCGGTAAGCCGAATCAGTACAGCGCCACTCCTGCACATACCGAGCTAATAAGGAACGCTCCATTGAAATATAGGCGCTCGGTAAGCTGTCGGTACCGCGTATACCTAGCATGCTTTTTTTTTTTTTTTGGTGGGATATTATCAAATAACTTCTCCCGCTCTGGGCTGAGTGGGACGGCGTGTCAGACTTTTACTGACTAAAACCCACCCGTGTTCCTTCCGTTGCCTGTGTGCCGGGGCTACGATATCCCTTTCGGACAAACTCGCAACCCTGGCAGGCATTGGCCCTAACGGACCCCGTCAGTTGGTGCTGAAATCTCTTTGAGGCGCGCGTGAAACACAACGCGCCGTCGACCCGGGCCTGGTCCTTATCGGACGGCGAGCTACCCATCGCTCACCGTCCGCAGGCCCGCGCCTAGGGTGGCCGGAAATCAGCTTGCTACTCCCGACGCCCGGGGCGTCTCCTGCGGCGGCTAAGGGCGTGAGGGCGCGAACCTTGCCTCACCTTCACGCGCCCCGCCTCATCCTTCGCGAGCATTACTGTTTCGCAGAAGGAGGTGACGGCCTCCCATGCACTCTCGCTCCGAACCATGGCCTGAACCAGGGCCGGACGCGAGAGATCGCCTCCGTGAGGACACGGCGGTGCTCCGCCCAAGCCGGGTAGACCTCCACCGTATGCTCCACCGTGTCCTCCGGGCGATCCACACAGTGGTGACACCCGGGAGTTTCCTCCCGCTTTATCCTGAACAGAAACCTCCCGAAACAACCGTGTCCGGTGAGGACCTGTGTCAGGCGGAAGGTGAGGACGCCGTGGCGCCTGTCCAGCCACTCCTCAAAGAATCCTTAAACCTTATCGCCACAATTGTGGCGTGCCCAGAATGGAATGATGTTTGCGCCAGCGCTAGGTTGCGACAATCGCACTCTCCATGCCGCCATGAGATCCCGCCGGAGTTCCGTCCGCTGTGCCGTGATTTCTCGCGGCAGCGGAGTTTCACCCCGGCGTTTCGCCTCCTCGCGCCACTCCCAGATGTGCGCGAGGACTTTTGCCTTCAGATCCCACGGCGGCAGTCCGGCTACCCTGACGCTTTAATGCTATGTCATGCATTGCTGACTAGCATGCTGATGTCGCACCGCTGCTGCACGGACAAATCAGAAAAAGCCCTATAATGGCCTTAATACAAAACAAGGTTTATTTTTCACCCAGATTGATTGACATGACACTATAGACCCAATTTTAAATTTCAAGCTTTATTCCGACAAAGTTTCCGAATCTAAGGCCTCGCCTGCACCATAAATCATTAAATGTGTTATAACACCGTTAAATTAATTGTTACAATGTAATAAATATTGAAATAATGTAATTGAAATACAACTCCACCTGTTGTAATGATACGCAGCTGAGATGTTGGAGCGACAAGGTTGTAGGTCTCGCACACAGCGACAAAGATGCACAACTCACAGTATCAATCGATCTAAAGTACTATAAGGTTTACTGGTTTTTGTTCGTTCAAAGAACTGATTGCCAAGTCCATGGTGCCATACCGCCAAAGAGATTTAAGATATATACTATAGAGAGGCTATCAGAAGTAATGTCATAGAATAATTGTGATCTGACGTAGACTGAGCGACTTTTGCCCACTAGGACAAATGTATATTACAGGTCGGATTACGACTTTGTTCGCTATGTCCCGTCTATTGTTAAGTAAATAATTTAATTTAATTGCATAACGCATTGTCAAATGTCATTATCTAGTAAACAGGGATGTAGGATTAACAAAAACTGACTGAGGAAGGTCTGATACTACTTTTAGAAATGCTGAATTCAGAATTTCCTATACACAATTAATAATAATTCCCTTCCCAATCGTACGTGGGAAGATAAGTGTTATGTCTGTTTTTTGATGTCTTACTAAGATAAATCTGTGATTCGTAAAATAAATTGCTACCTAGTTTATAAAAAAAAACATTAAAACATTATTAATTTTCAGGTGGCGAGCTTAAAGAAAGCTCTAAGTGATAAGAATGCTTTAGGCGATGCCGTGTCTCGAGCGTTTTTGCGTGCTCTAGTCTCATTAATAGGTGGATATCGTGATGCGATAAAGTAAGTTACATGAAAGTTTTCTCTTGGCCAGGTAGAAAGAGGAAGTGTTTCAAGTATATTTCCAAAATAATAAAATTAATATTTAGTTTTATTTTGACTAAGGTTTTAATGTTTAAATATTTTTCAGAATTGAAAATGGTCAGCTGATAACATTCAATCCAGAGGCTTTCATTAGAACTAGAAAAAACATGCAACCATTCCTTACAAAAATATTACAGTCACAAATATTCCGTCAGGTGAGATATAATGCTACAATACACTATAATTATTACACCAAATTTTTATTTTAGAGCATAGCATAGCAAAATCAGCCTATAATGTTCCCACTGCTGGGACACAGGCCTCTCAGAGAAAGGGAGTGGGCTGTAATCCACCAAGCGGGCCCAGTGCGGGGTATTTTAGAGCCGTGGAATAAATGTGACCTTGACACAGAACGCACAATTCTTATTCGCTTTTATCAATGTTTTTTACAGAATCATTTACTATTGCTTATTTATTTCCATTAAGAAAAAAGAGTTGTTTTGGAACAAAAAGTATATTTAAGCGCATGAGTGTGATAAATAATAGTGATAACAGGTTTAGATTTACTTGTCAAAAAATAATAGGACCGTTTTAACATTTAACTTGAATCGATTTATCGTGAGTATCGAGTTCCGAGTCGCATGGTTACTTCACTAGTTACGTCGTGATTGACCATCGCGACTCGGTACTCGATACTCACGATAAATCGATTCAAGTTGAATGTCAAAACGGGCCTATTATTATTATTTTTTGACAACTGTAGCAAAAAGCAGTAATTGTAAATATTTTATTACAGTTTATTGATGAAAGACTGGACTTGCTTAACTCGGGGCGAGGTTTCAACGATGAGTTTGAAGTTGAATGCAATCATTATGCCGATAAACTAAATACGGGGAGTGGGCAGAAGTTGAAACAACAGTACAAGGACTGGGCCAAGAACGTCAAGAAAGAAGGCGGGGCCTTCTTTAAAACTGTGAAAGATAAGGTTATTATAATTTTGTGTTTGTAATTGTATATTTTGTGTTTTTGAGCGCTTCTATGTTTGGGTTGAGTATTTTTTGTTTTGTATCATTTCACTAGTTCATTCACCTTGTGAGTAGTGTTTTACATTTCATTAGACGCGGCAACAGATACAAGGCGGTTCACTTTACGTGATTCATAAATGTAAATTAATGTAATAGGAAGTATAAGATCATTTAAAATACTGCCTACCTTAATTTTTTCACTAAAACTTATAATCAGCATATTTAAAAACGTTATCAGAACGTGGCAAACCCGGGATGGGTTTTACATATTCTGATAACGTTATTGAATGAATGGTGGGTCTAGGGTGTTTTAATATCGGTAAGTTGTAATATTGCTAAAATAGATACATTTTACTAATCGACATAATTATTTTAATTCAGTTTTAATTTTCTCAAAAACACGTAATGAGGCTGTCCATGGGGCAATTAAAGCTTGCCCTATTGTTGTGCGCAAGAAATAAAACCAATAACATTGAACTTGCCTAGGAATAGAATGCGATATCTGCGCGTCGCTAATTAATAACGCGCCAATAGCCCACACATATTACCACAATCACTTTTTCATCCTGTGGAACACCAGAAAACTATTAAATACTAGCTTTTGTCCGCGGCTTCGCCCACGAAGATTTCGATGAAACGAAGCGATCGCATACCTCAGCTGAATAAAAAGTCATTGACTCCTAGCGCTGTGCCCGCCGCCGTCAACCATAATTGTTTTGTTACGCGTAACTTTGAATCTATATATATCTTTTAAAGTAATCATTTAAATGATATGACTTAACGGCATAATTATTTTAATCTAAATGCCTAATTTAAATAACATATTTGATTGGTTATGGATTAATATAATACCGGTTAAAATAGCTTCGGAATTAACAATGAAATTTTTATCAAACGCTTGAAGCAATAAAAAAAAAAAATATTATTTTAATATTTCGGAACTGTAGTAGGTACCTAATTAAAATAATAAAACAAGACATATTGTGAATATAAAATCTTTATGTTCAAAATAAAACAATGTGATCATAAACTATAAATGATTGTACCCGCGCGAAGTAAGCGCATAAGTCTGACATCCTTTTTGTCTCGTCGAAATAAGTTTTTGTCATTCAATTATGTGATGTGACATAACAATTATTATTATCGACAATATGTACAGTCACGAGCACCAATATGTATACACTCTGGAACTTTTGAAAATGATTTCCTACAACTACTAATGATTTAAATTTTATTTTACTATGAACATAGTATTTTGGAACCCAACATATTATGAGATAGATCTTTTCTCAAAGTTGCAATCGTTATTCCACGAGAAAAATCAGTTTTGAATTCAGTTGTTAACAGTTTCGCTGTAGGTCAACGAACGAACGTAGAGGTAGTAATGGCAATTAAAGTGATTTCGAATTAATTTCATTAGCGTGTGAATTCTTGAGTCTTGCGTGTTAATTGCTATTGCTATGCTATTTGCTAATGACGATAATTGATAATAATGAAGTATGTCAATTTTGTTAATAAACGAATTAAAAATCGCGTTCGCGTTTAGTTTACTCGCCGACTCGCCGATAATTAAATACATTTAACAATTTAAAACCTTTCATTGTTTAAGATTTTATTAACTTTCCTTCATACTTTATCCAGGCTTAGGACTGGTAGTAAAATGTTATAAACTGGCGTAATTATAAGTTCATTTGATCGTATTGACATGAATTAGTTTTGTATTTTACATTATGTACATTATTATTTACAGGTATTGTATTCACACTATTATCTATTTAAGTACAATAATGAGCACAAGACGAAAGAATGTAATTACTATTTATCGAATACGTAAACTAAACTCTCTCTATCACTTACCAAAACGTACTGAACACAAAACGACGCGCGCTCCGCACGTGCCACATAAATTATTATTAACAATCACGCATTCATTCCATCAATACACGACCCTAAGTACGAGCAAATTATGGTAATAATTGCTAAACATAATTCTTCCCACTAATGCTAATAATTTAAATAAATTAAACGATCACATTCACAAGCATTCATTCAATATACAATCCTAAGTACGCGCAAATCAAAGATAATAAGATAACAATTGCTTAACCCATTCTTCGCAAGTTCGCAGCACCTGCGCTAACGAAGTCACGGTCACGTGAAACCAATAGATTTAGTATTCCCGACTTCCCGTGGGTGCGACGGAGAGCACACCACGCTACCGCGCTGCACGCACATGCGCGATTGCGCGACGCTCTGACGTATGATAGTTTAGAAAAGTACATCGCTTCGCAATTCACCGAATTTCCCTACTACATTTAATTTACTAAATGCTCATTCACACGCTAAAAATGAATGCGAATGCTAATTAATCCATCACTAGTAGAGGGTGGGAAGAGCACAGATATTTTTAAGCAAGAATAAAAAACCCACGAAATTCAGTACAACAAAACGTATGAATGGCGCCTAAACCCAGCACATCACCACGCATGCGCTAAAACGGGCGCTGCCACAGACAAGTAAAAATTGGAATCAAAACTTTTATGCTATAAAAATGGCGCGCCCCGCTGAGGTGTTCCATTTGAAAAAAAAATATTGATGGAAACTCCTTGGTGATATTAACTTCTTGGATTTGCCCTGTATCACTATTAAAAAAATTGTTTTATAACATTATTTTGTTATAGAAAAAGTGTTATAATAAGATTATATTTTTTAATTTCTTTATTGTGTTTATAAAGTATGTCAATATAAACTCGTTTTGAAGTTTATAATTCGAATTTTATGATATGAGAGTAAAGGCATGTATTTAACATTTTCACTGTCCACAAAGTAGAAACAATAGTTAAATAATCAACCTGAACCATATGGTTCATGGGACAGGGAAAGGGTTCGAACCCCCGTTGTTGATGTCCGAAACATTTATGGACACTCCAATTATAATAAATGGTCCCTCTTTTTGTGAGGGTCCTGTGTCATAAAATACTGCACATTTGTTTAAAAAAGCGTACATCATTAGAAGCACAAAAAGTTTAGAAGTAAGTACATTTATTAAAAAATAAACCGGCCAAGTGCGTGGCGGCGCACGCACAATGAAGGGTTCTGTAGTTGGCATAAATTTATCCCAAGAACAAAAACATTTTAGTTGAAAAACATGCCATACATACCAACTGCAAATGTAAGTTTGTACTTAAATTTGCAGTTGGAATCTATGAGGGATCATGTGGGACCCGTGGTTTCAACTACAAACGCACAATGATGAGTGATTTGTCATTATATTTTAAGACAATAGACTTCTGGTTTTCCTGTAATCTATAAGTATAGAACTACTCACCGTATTTTTTTTTATTGTTGATTCTGCAGTTTCCGAGATAAGGGGGGGGAGGGAATTGTCAATTTTCATCTATTGTTTTTAATAACTTTAACCCAAAAATGAAACCCATTTTCAAAATTAATTTATCCTCCTTTTTTTGTGTGCCAAATTTCAACTTAATCGGTCCAGTAAATTCGTAGAAAATCGGCTGTGGGTTTCGCTTTTACATTTTGTAGTACGGAACCCTAAAAAGTGTACGTCATTTAGAGGAGAAAGATCAATACCTACGGTTTTAAAGGATCAACCAAAACTCTGTCATCGTCGTCCTCCACTTCTGCTTACTCAATATTAAAAGAATGTGTACCAGAATGTGATAAACACCTTAAATTCACGGTCGTTACCGCTAAAGACATTATAGAATCTTTTAAAGACCTTGATATAAAAAAAACTGCGGACCTTTGGGGGTTATCAGTACATACCATGTCTTCAATAATTAATGTTATTTCACCCTTTTTAGCAATTGTTTTTAATTCTTGTATTGCATCTGGTGTATTTCCTGATCTGATGAAACTTAGCAAAGTGATTCCTCTGTTCAAATCTGGCAGCACAACTGATCCTACGAATTTTCGGCCTATTTCGATATTACCTACATTGAGCAAAATCTTTGAAAAATTAATTTTGAAACAAATGTTAGGACATTTTAATAAACATAATCTACTACATCTGAAACAGTTTGGTTTTACTAAGGGTCGTTCAACTACAGACGCGGGTGTGGAATTACTGAAGAGCATATTCGAGGCCTGGGAGGAGTCGCGGGATGCTCTTGGCATTTTCTGCGACTTGTCTAAGGCCTTCGATTGCGTTCATCATGATACACTCATCAGAAAACTGCACCATTATGGTTTGAGGGACAGTGCTCTCGACCTTCTGACTTCTTATCTGAACAACAGAATTCAGAGGGTTGATGTTAATGTCAAGAGATCTGCAGGATCTGCGGTCACTATGGGCGTTCCGCAGGGTTCAATTCTAGGTCCATTCTTGTTTCTAATTTATATAAATGACTTACCTTTTCACATAAGGGATAATCACAAGATTGTATTATTCGCAGATGACACTTCACTCATTTTTAAAATCAAACGTCAGCTAGTCAATTTTGAACATGTTAACGATGCACTCTCTAAAGTTGTCCATTGGTTTAATGTAAATAATCTTCTCCTGAACGAGAAAAAGACTAAACTCATAAAATTTTCAATGCCAAATGTCAGGCAGTTAACTACTAATGTTCAACTTAATGGAATAGAGTTGGACCCTGTTGAGTCGACAGTTTTTCTTGGAATAACTATTGACGGTAAATTACAATGGGGCCCACACGTAGAAAAATTGTCAGGAAGGCTTAGTTCGGCCGCCTATGCTGTTAAAAAAATTAGACAGATTACTGATGTAGATACTGCCAGAATTGTTTATTTTAGTTATTTTCATAGTCTTATGTCGTATGGGATCCTTCTCTGGGGAACATGTGCGGACATTAATAATATCTTTATTTTACAGAAAAGGGCTGTTCGAGCCATTTACAATCTAGGTCCAAGAGATTCACTTCGTGAAATATTCAAAGAAATAGATATTCTGACTGTAGCCTCTCAATATATACTTGAAAATCTATTATATGTACACAAAAATAAATCAAATTTTAAGAAAATGTCCGATATTCATAGTTTAAATACCAGGAATAAACACAATCTTGCTGTACATCGCACTCGCCTCCACAGAGTAGGCAACTCTTTCATGGGTCAATGTATACGCTTTTACAACCAACTTCCTACTGACATTCGGAACTTACCCATTAAACGATTTAAAATCTGTATTAAAACTAAACTTTGTAAAAAAGGGTACTATAAGATTTCTGATTATTTAGAGGACAAAAAAGCTTGGGATTGAGCTGCTCGCTCTGCTAGCCTTGTGATAAAACTTGACATTTTAATTATTATGCATGATTTTATATACATATTGACATTGCAGAATATTGTATACAATTTTACATGAATGTTTACTTTGAAAAGTATTATATTTACTACTTTAATTTATTGTGAATGTGAGCACTATGTGGGTCATTTTTTTTTTTCTTTAAATGTTTTCCTTTCTTTTCTCAGTTAAGTTTTAATGATGGTCTGACATTTTGAGCGCTTTATGCGGCCTACCCAAATGTCCTTTTTTTGGTACTGTTCGTCGAGTCGTTGAGCTCCTTAAGTTTTGAGTTGAGCTGCACGATTACTGACAAATGCTTACACTGATTGGTCAGGTCCGCTCAAATTTGCGTGGTTCTTTCCTCAAAAGACCATTTCAGACACGGATCTACATGGTCCTCACATGATCTGACCAAGATTATGTCTGGACTTTAAAAGAGACTTTGACCCCTGAGTTTGTTTCGCCATTTCTTCTCAGGGGTAGTCAGATAGGAAATGTCGGCTACATCTAGATTTATTTTTTATTTTTTATGTGACGTGTAAAAGTGATTTTAATATCCTATTTACAGAATAAACGATTTCATTTCATTTCATTTCATTTCATTTCAATAAAATTGTCGTAAAACCGTGCGACGCTGGGGCGGGTCACTAGTGTAATATATTATATATATTTCACATCTAGATACCCAAGTAACTTTCTTTCACAGCTAAAATAAATTATGACTTTTGAAATTGATTATATCTGACCTTCTATTTAATATTGCAAAAAAAAATTAGCCATTAAAATCAATAGTTATTTAAATAAGATTTATTTAAATAGAACATTTATTTAAATAAGACGTATTACCGAAAATCTAGTTAAGTGTCATGACTTATAAACTAAAAAAATATCTTCGAAATCAGTCCACGTGGTAAAGAATTATTGCTGAACATAAAAAGAAAGACCGACAACCTTTTTTGAAGTTGGTTAATAATAAGCACGTTGTCAATAGTACAGCTCACTATCGTGAAGAAACCTTTTATTATAGGTTATTATAAGATTAACAAAAAAACTGGTACAATCCTGCACCGGGCTGTTAAGTAGTATCTCAGTTATGAATTTAAAGAATAAGAATCATCGGTAGCAATCGATTCCGATATTGCAGTCTCACTGTTAACTAAAATTTTATTATATTCATCAAAAATAATAAAATAAAATTTTCAGTTTTTCTCATAGTATACATTTGGTATAATCTTACATTTTACAACTCAATGCATGCATGCTGCAAGTACTGAAGATTTTCTTTTTTGCTTTAAATTATGAATATTTGCAGGCGAACCCAGCAGTGCAATCGGCGGTCAAAACGGTGAGTCCTAGTGAACTCTGTTGTCTATCTGACAACTACCTTCTGTTGTGGCACTGGTATACATAACTTGGTGGAGAATACTTTTTACGTAACTAGTCATTATGGTTGTCTTATTGAGGTGATGGTATTACGTGTGTGTGTGTAAGTATATCTGTCTCGTAGCCTATGCCTAGCTAGTTGCCTCTATAGTTATTTTCATTTATTGTTTTGCTTTAAAGTTTAATTATAAGATATTAACGTTTTTGTGCCCTACTTTATTGCTGTTTTTTTTTGCTAAGCATATCAAATAAATTTAAGTGTTAGGTACTTCTGCAATTTAACATCCAATTTGGAGCCCAAAATGTGTTAATAATTTATGGAGCTACTACTACAACATGTATTTGGTTTGCCTTTTTTATAAATACAATTATTTGGTATCTTTTATTTTAATTTACCGAGATTGATATTTTTGATAACTAAGTTTGAGCGAATGTTTATAAAACAGAAATATCCCCAAATTATTGTACGTATACATTTATTTTATAGTACATAATATGTAATTAAGTATAAGTATAAATAAAATTGATATCGTATTTATTATATTGTACAGCATAGTGCACAACGTAGATGCCGCTGCTGTTGTAATTAATAAAGTATATACTCCACGAAGTTACGAATATCAGATGCTGTTTAAAATTGTAGTGTTATTTATTCTGCACTGGGTCCCGATAACTACTGGCTATAGGACAGAACCGTATTTATTGCACGCAACTGCATATTCGACGCTCCAATGCACGTCATAAAAAAAACCTAAAGATATTTTATCAGGATGACGTTTTGTTTTACACACCCTAAATATGTTCATGTGCTTGAAGCCACATCCTAACATTGCGAGTCATGCCGTGCGTGCTTCGCTGTTTACAAATAAATCCATGTACAATGATGCATAACGAAACATTTGACATATCCTTCGCAATCATCGTCAACACTGTCAGCTGTGTAAAAGTTAAGGCCGAATGGAAAAAATGCAAAAGATATATGAATGCAATGATCATAGCGCAATACGCCGATGACTGCCGTGAGCAAGGCGATTAAAAGAAGGCCGCCGATGCCTCGTGATGTTTGTTCGTGGCTTAAGATTTTGTAATGAATGCGACCATGTTGTCACTTATAAAGCTTAAAATTAAATATTTTAGGAAAACATTTTTCCTATAAAAAACTTGTAGTATTAGTGAAACAAAATCAATAAAACTAAACCAATGTAAAAGTTACTTTTAAAAGATAAATGAACAACTATAAATAAATAGATCATAAACTTTTATTTTATCAACATTAATTTGTACAGAAAAGTAATTGCATGCGACTGGATATTGAACCGGTATTAATTTCATTATTTTCAGAAGTAAAATCCACTATTACTGCGGCCGTTAGTCTTTGACATCTTAGCCTTCGGGACATAAATGTTTTTGGTGCTTTACGTTTGCTTTTACAGATTATACCAAAATTGTTCTCAAGACTAAAATTTAATGTGGTGAAAAAATCTCTTTATTTATAACCAAAACTTAAAGTATTTTCTCATTACAAAATGTTCGTAATAAGATGGCCTGTAAATTTCAAAAAATGTAATAAAATTTGAATTTCGTGGGCTACCACTGCGGATCCGCCTTAAGCCTCGTACAGACTGGTTCGATATCGCGGGCGCGACGCGACACTAGTAGCACAATTTCTTTGTCGGTGCCTGTCGCGCCCGCGATATCGCACCAGTCTGTACGAGCCTTGAAATGCTAAGATTTATGCTAAAACAATTCATACCCACATTGTGTTAATTTCAAGAAGGTATCTACTTTTTGCCGATATAAGATAAAGCCCTGTGGCAGGCGGACATTATAGATAAACATCGAAGCTAGAGAGGGGAGATATAGTTCAAGAACATAAGGGTTAATTTAGGCTTTGGATATCCATGACCATAAAGCTTAAATTCCCTTGTCGCTCAGCGGCAAATCCGTAACCACCACTAAAATAAATAACTATCAATGAAAAACACTAATTTATGGCCCGATGACTTTCTTGACAACGGTCGTACTCTTTGTTTTTAATAAGTTTTTTTAATGATTTTATTTTATTCAATGAAGGTCCGTCAAGGAGGCAAGAATGTAAAATCAGCGGTGAAAGGACTGAAAAATAAAATGCCCAGGACCGGGTCACGACCATCGTCAATTAACACCACTGATGACAGCAGGTGACTATACTTTATGCATTTAATGGATGAAATTATAATGGTGGGTATACATACATAGCATGTAAAAAGGAACATGAAATGTAAGATCCGTTGAAACGAAGACGTCTGAATATATGCAATACAACATGAAATGTAACTAGAGATCGGATATTCGGATGCATATTTACCTAAAGTACGTTTTTTCCCGGCAAAGGATACAAAGTATGGAAATGGCTTCTTAAAATATTTTTTTATTCCGGGATCGCGAGGTTTCAGTAATAACAGTGTGTAGGTAAACAATTTTGTATTTCTAAGTATAACAAATATTTCTTATCTATTTAGAACTAGGCAAGAATTTTGTGGAAAATATAACACGTTTAAAAAACACTATTAATATTTCTTCAAAAACTTTTATTCTAAAATTAAATATAATTATTCGAGGATACACAGTACAAAAGAGTAGTTCTTAAAAAGTCGTCAGTCTTGGAAACCGACACTTCTCGTACCGAAGCGCACTCCATACTAGTCAACTCTCAAACTTTAGGTGAATATGCATCCGAATATCCGATCTCTAAATGTAACACAGCAACTAGGCGTTTTTTTTTCAACTTATGTTACTTATGTACCCACCATAATAGGTAGATACGTTACCGTACAAATACTTTGTAAATAAATATACCTAGAATTAAAAAAAACCCTTCATTATGTTACACTTTTCACTACAAATCTACACTCCCATTTAGAGAAGCATAAGCCATATTGGTCAACAATGAAACTTATCTAACCCGAACAAAACAAAAGTAGATAAAAAAATGAAAAGGTAAAGAAAAATTAGGGGAGTATAACGTATCTACCTACATACATACTTCAATTATAAATCATCATTTGATTTAACAATATAAATTATATACAAATCCAGGACAAACGGAATAAAGGCGTCCCTTGACGGTATTTGGCAAGGTTTTAAACAAGCCGCACTAACAACACATGCCTACAATGACATATTATCCGGCGGATGGAGAGGAGGATATAGCAGTAGGCTTCTATACCAGGAGCACATGCTGTATACCTCAAACGCAGTTGGTCACTTTGAGCCATTTAATTTATCAGCATGCTTAACACGAATTTGGCCACACTGACAGTTTCATTGTCACGTGCACAATTGGTCACATAACATGCACAATAGGGTGTTTGATTCCAAAGTTTCAAATCAAATTAAAATATAGTCAAACACCCTATTTCTCGTCGACACTCAATTCGTAAAGTGCTCGGTAAAAACTTCTCATTTCCATGCGTCATCAAATTCGCTATGCCAGACTTTTCTGCACGTATATGCTGACGAACGCGCCGCGCCATACAGCGCTATATTTATCTTCTATTTGGAAGATTTTAAATTACCGAACTGTGAACCGCGAAAATGTGGCCAGTTGTTTGCATTTAAGTCAAAATTGCACTTTTTTTATTTATTGCATGACGGTGTATAACTATTTTTGATGTTTTTTTTCGTCGTGTCGAAATCTGTGGCGTACTTATGGTTAAACAATAGGGTAAGCTCAACAAATCTCTTTGTTAGGTACTTAGTTTATTGTATGTAACAGGGTGATTTTTTTTCCAGCCTTTAAGGGTTAGTTCTAAAGTGCACGTGATAGAGAAAAACGCTGAATGCCTGATGGTTGCTGGCAGCGTTTATCTCTTGGGTTCATGATCTAGCACACACAGTCTTGAAAAAAAATCACTCTAGTTTGCCTGCCTGGTCAATACGAAAGCAACATCAAATTAAATCAAATTCATTCAAAAGTCATCATCAATATCATCATTACACCACCATTCATTCATTAATCGAATTCATTTTGCGTACAGACATTTCACTTCGAGTGAATGATACCGAATTAAAGACAAACATGAACAAAAGTAAAGCGTCTGATATGAAAGTCAATCAGTTATTTGAAAAAGGCACATAAAAGGCACTTTTGAAGGTCAGAAACTAGAAGAAAATAGAATTGATTCTAGTTCCCCTTCCAAAAGGTAGTTTCGTATGTAGAAGAATGGGCAAGAAACTCCACCGTTATCATTTAAAAATGTTTAAAAGAAATGGTATAATTTGATTATATATATTTTTTTTTCCCTTGTCCTAGGGTTCATCAATAGAATGAACCCTAATCTTATTACAATCTAGCCTTTTAAATAGACTAATAAGTAATTAAATTATAACCTAAACTACTAAATCATTTGATTATATAATTAATTTATGTGAAGACGATGCACCTTTAATAAAATTACTATACCACAATGTGTAAAAATAATTTAAAATGAAGAAATCAATTAATTATGTCATAGATGCTCACATTCACAAACATTGTAAAAGTAGACGATTTTCCTAAAATTTTAACAAGTAATAAATCAGTGTGTGAAGTAATCACCGAATGTAAAATCAATGCCATAAAAATAATAAATTGTACAATTAAATTAGCTATCAGTTTGATGTTGATTTAGCATAGACTTTAGATTGTCCTATGGAGCCTATCTGCTTTATGACATAAAGTGCCCAGACTTGGCTAATAGTCAGGTTGTTCCACAAATTAAAATTCGCTCAACGTCCTGTTGTTTTGGTCCAGGATAACGGTTTACTATAGGTACACCTCTGCCTAACCCTTCGGGGATTACAGTCGTGATGTTATGTTATGTAAGACCAGGGATAAATTATTCAGAAAAAAGTTATATACACATAGCTTGCAGACTTGGCAAGCTGAAGTGGCAGTCGACCGGCCAAGTTTATCAATGGACTAATAGCCGTTCCGTTGGAGTAGACGTATATGACTCCTTGAGTGGAGACCGCGTATCGGCAAGCGTAGCGTGAGTGCCAAGTTTGACCGACAACCTTAAGAGCCTATACTACCTCAAATGGCTTAGCATATAATTATGATCCTCAGTTATGTCGAACATACTGCAGCATAGTACTGTAGTGTGCGGGACGTGCTACACTACTCAAAATAATAATGTTTTAGGTTAATAGCATGTATATGTTTTAATATTTTCAATATTAATACATATTTCTTTGTCTGCTAATCTTAATCTGTCTCTCTGACAATTCATCATTCAAATCCGAACTTACCTCCAAACCGAACAATACACCGCTGGTATTCAAAAAATACTTCAAATTAGATAATGAAACTGCATATTAACTGAAGTAACTATAAAGCAGGTCATACGTTAATAATTATATTTAAATTACCATTATTTTACCGTAAAAACAAAATAAACTAAACTATCGGTGCCTTGGAGTCTTCTCCCTGCCACCCTGTCTCGCTTGCTCGCGTGACCGCCAGCAGTCGTGTGCGAGCGTGATAAAGAGTGAGGTGGCGCTGAGGTATTATAGTATACTCTTAAAAAGGTGGCCGGGATTGACCAGTTGCGCAAGGCGAAAACCTCGAGAGTCTTTTCGCACAACTTGGCCGAAGACTATTTCCTGCAGTGAACTTTGACAGGCTGGATCATCCTTAGCGTATTATGCTTGAGCGCGTTAGACCAGTAATCAGATTATCGGATACTACTGACAATAATATTAATCCAATATCTATAATAATATTATGTGAAGGTACCGCCACTGAATTCGAAGTGTTAAAGAAAAACATGTGACGTTCTCTTGACTCAAAGGAGAACCATCTAACCAAACAGGTGGTATTGCCTGGTTGGCTATGGACCGGTGGTGATGCTGGAAAGTTGTATACAGGTTGGATTAATTAATGTTAATCACACTAATATTATAAAGGCGAAAGTTTGTGAGTGTGTGCGTGTGTGTTTGATACTTCTTCACGCTCAAACGGCTGGACCAATTTTGATAAAGTTTTGTATGGAGGTAGCTGACACCCTGGATTAACATATAGCTACTTTTTATTCCGATATTCCACGGGATCGAGACTTATGCGGGTGAAACCGCGGGGCGCAGCTAGTAATGTAATAAATAATAATAATAAAATTAAATAATGATAAATTAAAATTAATTACGGATCAACGATGATGGAGTAACAGCGATTCGAAACCAGATGAAGCAGCGTCCAAAGTGAGTCAGAAATGTGAGTCTTTAATAAGCTGGGGTGATGCTGTGTGTATACTCTGTTTAATTGATGCAGTGGTGATGCTGTGGCTTGCTGCCGCAGTGTTACCTAAACCAGGTAAGATTAGCTGTTCTGTATGTCAACCGGCTGAAAAGCAGTGGGCCGTGCTAAATTGCTGATGTAGCCAAGAGTAGCGGCGAGGCTTGCGCGTCCGCTACAAGTGGTTAGGTTAACAATTCAAGCTGAAATTACTGGCTGGATTAGTGAACCGCTGCTAGTTGCTCCATTCGAAATCCAGGAAGTGGTAAGGGCCATTGTGGTACTGTTGTTCCTACGCTTCAAGCTAGTTTGGCGGTGCTGATGTTTCCGCTCGCTTTCACTTGTGTAAAAAGTTAGGTAAGCGTACTAAAGCCGCCAAATGGGTGTGGAAACGATGGGTGATACCAGCGTTTCTTAAAGGTATGTATTTCTAAGGCGATGTAAGTATAAAAAAAAATAAACGATCGCGGGCGTCTACAATAACGACGAAACGTCGTCAGGTATGTTTGTTATTGATTTCAACCTTCCTGTTGTTTTGTAATAATTTATGTAGTTTAGTTCACTATGTCTGTATACCTAAATGTAATCAAATATTTATGTCTGTATTAATATGTTAGAGCGTTGATAAGTGTTGTAAGTGTAGTGTAGAAGTATTGAGACACCACTTGGGTCCATGCAGGGGCATTTTTACATGTTGTAGTATGCATGAAAAGTTCCTCACTCCACGCGTATCAGAGGCGTCGTGGAGGAAAAGCATGAAGCGGTCCTGTATGTGTTTATGCAGCAATTGTAGCCGTTTATGCTCGCTTAAAGCGGACCATCTGTAAACCTGACCTTCACAAGATCCTAGATTCGTGATTCTGCTAAGTAGGCTACACAAACTAATTGATATTTACATCTTTGTTGAATCTATAATAATAACCGTTTAAAAACCCAAGATGTTTTAATTTAAAAGTGCCCATAATATGATCCACGTTATTTTAAAGTTTTTTAGGGTTTTATATCATAATGCTACGGACTGCGCTGGTGACAAACTGCGTTTGGGAAGTGCTGCGTAAATGAAAAAAAAAACACAAAATCGAAAATTCGACATGCCGACTGCCACAACTAAGTACTTATGGGACATGATCTCGTGCGACATAATTGAAAAAGGTCAAAGGATGATCCGCCCACAGATATAAAAAACGACTGCTTTAGAGCCAGTTTTATTCAAGGTCACCGCCACCTGGTTGTATTAGAACGAGGTATTATCACGGGGGGTCTACTCCGAAGCGTTAATCCGGCCGAATTTTCGGCCGTTTTATAACTTCCATAGTTTCCTTTTTTGACTTTGAATCCTTACCCCACTTAAAGTAACATTTTGGACTTTGGCTTATCTCTTTGACTGTGTTTTTTTTTCTTTTTCTTTCTGCGTTGTCAGCCATAGTTAGCCGTAGTCAAACAACGGCCGAACCTTCGGCCGATACCTCGGATTTATGTTCGGAATAGACCCCGTGGTTCGGCGCTGCCGTATGAAGAGTTTGGACGCATTATCTCTTTGTAAATTTAATCAGTAGTGAAACGTTTTCAATGCTCGACTATAATGTTATTTATGTAGGTTCTCATGCGGGTCAGCGACTCCCGTGTCGTCGGATTCGTCGGATTCTTCCCCGATGAACAAACCGCCGACGATGAGGCCACCGCCGCCCCGCGAAGCTCCCCCCGCGCTCCCTCTCGACCTGCTCACCGAGATGGAGTACCTGTTCGACAGCAAGAAAGCACAACGCCGGGACAGCTTCCCGAATAGCTCGCACAACTCAGACATCAGTCTTCCAGATAAAGCAGTAAGTGGCAAACGTCTTCGCACCTAAATGTAGATGTCATTCTCGTAGCTCCTTGTTAGACGCTTGTGTTCATCTGTCAGTTCGTCATGTTAGACGCTTGTGTTCTTCTGTCAGTCCGTCATGCCTGTTAGCATAGAATCATAACTTTCGATACGCCACACATGTCATATATTAAAATTCGTATACCATTTGTCTCCTGTTTTAAAATTTCGAAAGCTATTAGATTAGTGGACTATTATACAGGGTGTTAAAGTAATTGCGTGCCATATCTTAGGGGTAGGTTCAGTATCGAAATAAAGAATCCCAGGAAAAAAAAATACATAAATAAAAAATATGTCTTCGTACTTTAACGGGGTTAGGACCGTAAAATAAAATAATTTAAATTCTAAACGATTGCTATTTTAAGTTAGTAGGTACTAAATTAGGTTGATCTTGCAATATTTTTGCGCCCTATATTATTCCTGCCGGGACAAGCATCTCACTTGAGTCATTTAAATTATACAACGTTGTCAATTATAGTTCGTACAACGTCGTTACAATACAACGTGCCGCTACAATGGCGACAATAATAATCACGGGTAGGGCTAGTGGCTAGTAATCCTAAAGAATATAATAAGATAAAACAATTCGTACACACGGCTACACATCAAGCTATATAGTTCCAGTATAAGCTGATCTCGCATTGTATAGGATTTCCGTACAATGAGAGGTCAGCGTATACTGGAAATGTATAGCTTGATGTGTAGCCGTGTGTACCACCGCGAAAGTTCCCGGTCGGCCACTTTTCAATCTTATTGCTATGGACATAAGGGCGAAAAGTGGTCGACCGGGAACGTTCGCGGTGGTACATTAAAAAGTTAATATTTTCAAACAAACTAAATAATAAAGCCCCTTTAAGTTCTTTCTTTCAATTCGCCTACTTTTTGCACGATAATCTTTTTAATTTCATTGTTGCGATGTTATGATCCTACCCCGGCAAATGACCTTTGCGCTACAGTCCTTTAAGTGCAAGTTGCTCCAAAATGCTATTTTAGAAAAAAAAAAAAACTTATATAATAACGTTTAATAAAATTAAAATATCTTCCTATAATGAAAACCCGAAATCGTTTATGTGTATTAAATTAATGTCGCCACTAAAGCGGCACGCTGTATTATATGTCGATTTTATATTCCCAGTTAAGAGAGGATACCGACAACGCTGTGAATAAAATTATTTGTGGGATCGTATCGGAAGTATGATTACGTTTTTTCATTAATAACTATCATAGACTTTGGTACCTTTTTGAATTATTTTATTTCCACAAAGCAGTTTGTTTCATTATTAGCATGTAGAGATTTTAAAGTTTCTATTATATACTTTTTACTTTTAAAAATTTACTTATCTCATCAATAGTTTCGCCATGATAAATGTTATTACCCTTATATAATTACATTAATAGGCTTTAGTACACTAATACTGAGCTTTCTTATTTGTACTGTCCACATTATTGTGTTTAGTACCATGTGAATGCGATAGCAGCATGAACGCTCCTAGGAGCACCGTGGCACATCATTCAATTTTATTTTGCAGAAAACACTGTCACCATGTCTCCCACCCCGGTTACCGGAACGTCCCCAACTCCCACTCCGTTACCCAATAATTTCCACGAGGAAACTAATCGATTTGTCTGACGCGCCAACGCCACCACCGCGTGCGACGACCACATCGACGCTCCAAAATCTACACTTTGTCAGTAACATCACAAAAAACGATGTGAAAACTACGTCAGACTTTCACACCAGCACGATACGCTTCACAGAAGGCAATGATAAGGCAAAATTAAAGTTGACTCTGTCAACAAATCAAAGAAAGGTGTCACAACCAACCGTGGCGTTGCCTTGTAACGGCACAGCGCCAAAACTCACGGCACCCGCTATGGGTAGACCGAGCCTAGAGAGCGTAAGGCCCAGGCTCGCCGTGGGACCCAACACTGACCTACCTTCGTACAATGGGAAAATTCTAGAGGTAATTCTGATATGCACATTTGTTACCATATCAATTTTATACCTAATTGTAAAGCAGAAAATTATAGAATTCATGCCTTGAAATGCAAGAGTGAAATATGTTTGCACTAACACACGAAGGTTGACTATACATATATTTACTTAACCATTAAATATTTATTGGATATTATAAGATTCAGGTTTATGAATTAATAATATTTATCTAACCCGTGAAGTCCCTTAATTCGTAACTAGTAATACATACTTTTTCCGAAAACTTTGTTGCTTTTAATATTAAGCGCGGTGGAAAGGAGTTATGTAACACTTGACAGTACATACATTTAGTATTAATTTAGCTATCACTTTTGCAAAATTCGTGCTGTCCTAGATTTTTATAGCGTAAAAATATAAAAATATTATCACAGTTTATGATGTAGGTAGGTCATAATGTGCAAAAGTTAACAAATGTGCCCTATACAGGTAACTATTTATAAAGTTGTTGAAAAGATGCGAATGTAGTAGATACAGAGCCAACGACCAAAACCATGTGAAGCCGTCGGACCGAAGGGACATACGCAATACGGCCCAGACCGTATAAATCGTTACATTAGATGATCTGAACCCGACTAGGTGCGACTAGGGGTAGTAACGATGAAAAACGTCACTGCTCCGCTCGCGGGGGACGTCCATTTCTGTTGTATCAAAAAACAGGCAAATGTGTTATCAGTATCACAATTCGTTTGATATTTGTACATAGATTTGTCATTTTATTAGCATAATTTTTGTTTTCAGATATTTTACGCGTCGCTTATGCCTGAGCGCATTTAAAAAAAAAATACAACCGGCACGTTTTCTGATAAGTATGGGGTTGCACTGAATTTGTCTGATATCAATTTTTTCTACATCTTGGCAATTTTTATCATGTCCAACAGTTTTCAGACAAAATGCTCAGTTACCGATCGCTCATTAAACATTTTACGCTACGCTATAAACGCTCTCATTTTAGGTTCAGATTTTGTACCTTTTCGTGTTAATTGATTGATTTTTTTTGGGCTCGAGAAATCGATTCTATAACTTTTTACAGTTTGTCTTCGGCATTTAACATAACAGCGAGCGTTTATTTTTGTAATGGTTTCCTGGCAATGAAGGAAGTTACAAATTTCTGAAAAATTGTTGTCGGGGTGTTAGATAAACCCATTATACATCTACATTCCAAAAGCCAGAATATTGCTATGATACAGCTCACTTGCTAAAATTGGTTTACAAGTATTTGAAAATGCGGTCGAGTTAGATGAGACGTGAAAAATGTCTGTTATTTTTATGCTTAGGGTAATCCAATCTAACGATTTTATAAGGTTTTGGCAGTATAACTGGGATGCAAAAATTTAGGTCTTTGGGTCTTTGGGTCTGTGTTTATAGTCATTCGTTTCCTTTGGACAGCTAAATATGAACACTGTTTGTATTAAAAGTGATGGTGATGATGTTGTAACACAACAAATAAGAACAAATCCTCTCAAAAATTTAATCAAACTGCGTAGCACAATTATTCTTTAATCCCCGTTTGGTTTTATCATTGACATTTTTTTTTTCTTTAGTCATCAGAGAATGATATTATCCAATATATTTTCACCTTGCTTTGTAATTTATTTAATGCTTAAGAACTTTTTTCGACTAAGACGCTGCTTCTTAGAGATATTTTGTTATGTTACCATTGGTATTAATATAGAACCTACTAGTTCTATTGAAAATGTTTACTTTCTCATTTTGTACTATGTTTTATTGTTAATTACTTTGCTATAATTTATTTTTGTGGGAATACTATAAAATTTAGAAGAATGTGCGTTTCAGGCTACAAATAAATATTTTTTTTTTGCTAAATAACTATTAATATATCAAATTAAGTGCCTTATATTATTTTATTTTTATACGTAGCCTACGCATGTACTCCTTTGATTTGCATAATTTGCTTGTTGGTATTCTGATCAGAATAATATGATTAATAAGTATAAAAAATGAATGATCTCATATTGTGATGCTAGCTCGTTATTTAAGAGTAGATTAACAAATGCAGAAATATATTTTCTATACTATTTACGTTAGGATGATTTGCATAACACATCCATAGAACGTATATTGTTACGTCGTGGAAAACTTGCACGATGTGGCCTATTTTAAAATGAATTATGATTACTGACATTTAAATGAAATTTTATTGTTACATACATTTTTCTAAGTATATCTAGTAAGTTTTTAGAGAATACTACGATCAGAAAATTGCTGTGTCAGTCAACTTCTTAACCATATCTACCCATTTTTTTTATTTTTTATTGTTCATTAACTTAAAACAAAAACAAGAAGTTAACGAATTTAAAATTAATGGAACGCCTCCCATGTTCTTAATCCAACAGATGATGACAATAACAGTGAAATAATATCGTCGAAAGATGTGTCTGTGGTTAGCTGACACAATAAAGTGTGACGGTTACCATAACACAGAGAGATAAAACTAAACAATCAAAATAAATCTGATCCCACCGATCTAACCGGGTGTGCATACACAGTAAACCACCGAACTGGTTAGTTTTAACGATTTGTTTCTAATAGTTAATATCATTCTGGCCGTCGCAACCGACCAGTCTGATCTTACTTAATCAGCCTATAATGTTCCCACTGCTGGGACACAGGCCTCCTCTCGGTAAGGAAGGAGTGGGCTGTAATCCACCACGCGGGCCCAGTGCGGGTTGGTAGATGTCACATGTCGTCGAATGTTTGATTCTAGGACATGCCGGTTTCCTCACGATGTTTTCCTTCACCGTTTTGATCGGAGCAACAATAATATGGTACCAATTTTTGTTCAGATCAGATAAGATTTGAAGAACTGATCGTGTAATGGTATCCTTTAGGCTATTTTACTATGTGTAATCTATATTACATAAATCGTCGAAAACAAAACTTTAACGCTTTATTACTTGGTTGTCAATGGCAAGGCATTTGGCATGTATCATGCAACTCATCCTATAATGAATAGAGTTATCGCATCGATTTGATCTAGATATTATTAATGTTTATTTTAACACGAAGACAATAAAATTTGTGGGAAGTATTTACCATGACTGTGCGACTTTGTATTTTGTACTTATCATATTTATATCAATATAATAATATAATGACACGAGCACTTGTATATAATACACTGTTTGTCGTCCTTTAGCAAGATCATGCTTACATAGAAATTGCAAATGCATGTTACTAAAATATATCTAAGTATGCATAAATATTGGATTTTTATTTAATAGAAGTAGTCATACACACTATTCGGATTATTTCTTTCATGATTTACAAATCTCTGATATTAAGTACGTTACTAAAATTGCAGCTTTGTGCAAGTAAACAAAGAGCCGTCGAGCGGCTACGCATTATCGTTATTATGTTTTACTCGTAAACAGGATGTGTGAAAGTAGTTGAATGAAAATATTGTACACACATATTTAATGATTAATATAGCGTTCGCTCAACGACTCTAAAGCCAGGTTTCAATATTCAAATCTGGATACATGTTTGTTAAGAAGGTTATTTTTTTTAAACGTTGTATCAGTTATAATATACTTTTGTCTGTATGTTTTCATCAAAGAGCTTATGAACCAAATTGGCATAGTCGCCTCATTGCCTTGAAGGTTTTTTTTTCGTTGTTGCGGCGTGGCGCTCTATGAAACTGGCATGCAAATACCTATGGGCAGACGACGCTTAAACAACAAAAACTGTCCAAAGATATGTTGCAAGTGGCCCATAGTCAAGATGTAAGAATCTCATTTAGCGATCTTAACCTCCGAATTCTCTGTATGAAAAGAGGCATTTTCCTTGCAGTGGAACAATAATAGGCTGGTTTAATTATATATCTGCAACGTGACACTTTAGAGCACCATAGCTCTGTAACGTGGCACTTTAGAGCACCATATCTCTGCAACGTGGCACATTAGAGCCGGGTTCGAAAACCGGGTAATTTTCTATGTGACCTCAACCGTTATTATAAAGGTTTTCGAAGATATTTCGTTAATTATTTAATATTTTGTTACAAAATCAATGCTGAAATTAATGCGAAGAAGCAATCTTTGGAGTTACTGTCAATTGTATCAAAAATAATTAGTATCTTCGGAAATAAAAATTAAACTGTTTCAAGCCCTGCTTTAGAGCACCATATTTCTGGACCATTTTTTGTTTGTTTTAAGTGTTTTTACCCATATAAAACACTTTCGTCGTACGCCGCAACTTTGCAAGAAATTTAAAGTGGCGGTAAATAAGCCAGCTTCCATAAAAATAAGTTCAAACCCGTTTTCCAGAAATATCTCCAAATGATTGTAGCTTTTTCTCAGTATTGATGTTACGGATTATTCTTGGCGCACTATAGATCAAATACATTATCGAATGATAACCTCGGTTTCAGTAAAACTATTAAATTTTCTTTGTTGTAATATTTTCTGTTAATTTATCTATAAAATGTACTAGCCAGTTTCATTTAATAAATAAAAAACACCTAGCAGCTTGGCGGACAATCACGAACTACCTTAACAAATAGCGCTTACTCTGAAATCCGTGTAACATATATTTTCCTGTCATGTGAAATCTTTGAACACTAAAAAAGCAACTTTGGGGGTAGATTAAAACATATTAAATAAATGATTAAATATACAGACTAACGTATAAAATAATTCAGTATCTCTTAATCAATGTGGCAATATCCATGATGTTTGATAAAATTGTGGTGTGTTGAAACCGGGCATAAGTCTCGGCTTATACAGTTGGAAAATACTTAATTATCGGTTTGGATTTAAATTTCATACTAAATTGTAATTTTAGACCGACCATTATGGCTGATTTACATTAGCTAATACATACCTTATATGCGATTGCGAGATGCTTTATGTTTTAACGTAAATCTAAATTAAAAATTTGAATCATTACAGCATGAAATTACTGAAATTGTTTGTTGTAGACGATTAGCACAAGTTAATTATGTGGTCGAAACGATATTATGCATGCACGCATGCTGCCGGGACTGTGTTTGCTACTATTTCCATAACAGTTCCACAACGTTGTAAATATAGTGGACATCTTGATTGACAGGGTGCGACTAATGTAAATGAGCCATTAAAAAGAGGAATGTGCCACATTGTACATTGAGCGGTAGCGTAGGTACTACTTTTTCTGATATTGATGACACGTGCACAAAAAGGCCTACCAAGGGTCGTGTCTCGCTTTGTGCTTGTTTAACTCACGTATTTCTTTTTCAGTCGTGTGGCTCTGATTCTGATCTCATTAAACTGGACGATTCGCCGACAAACCTAGAAGATTTCGATCCGCTCAAGTGTCGTGATAAAAATCAGAAAGTTGAACAAATCAAATCTACAGACAGTGCTCTCTTACACGAATATGGACTAGATTTTAGCCAGTTCGGTTTATTAGACTATTCCGCAGGTTCGAGCGCGAGACAGGAGCCCACACCTATTGTTCCCAAAGGTTGGACTACTTTTAATTAATCCATGTCGTTCCCTTGAATGTCTACTTGGGTGTATATTTGTTAGAATCGCGTAACCGTAATGTTATATAATTTGCATTACACTTCTTTTTGTTTATATACATTTATTAATTTATTTATTATGGAGGAAGTGATTAATATTAGTTATGAAAATATTGTACATATCAATACTTGTAAATTATTTTATGATTTTTATCAAACAATGATATTTGTATATTATGAGTTGTAGATGACTATAAGTTCCACGTGTATGATAAATGTAATTTTAATATTTATAATGATAACAAATTGATCGTTCTTTTGGACCAACCCATGTGCTTCTACCTATCTCTTTCCAATTTTATAATTGTGTTGTTCCTAAATTTTCACTTCTCTGAAATCTTATACTATTTTATATATATTATGAATTTAATGTGAGGTTTTCGTTTCATTGAATAAATCATCATTGATACATTTTAAGAAATTGATAGTAATTTTATACTGAAACAAACTCCCACAAGAAATATTTTGTAACTATAGTAAGTTTTATAACTTGAAACTTAGCTTCAATTATACAGGGTGCAAAGAACCAACGCCACACAGGGAAAAGTACAATACAGAAACAGTGCGTAAACATAATATAGTAGGTAAAGTCGCTTGCATAGACCGGGAATCGGACCAAATCAGGGGGTCTACTCCGAACATAAATCCGAAGAATCGGCCGAATGTTCGGCCGTTTTATAACTTCCAGTCTCCTTTTTTGACTTTGAATCCTTGTTTTGACTTTGGCTTATCTCTTTGACTGTCGTTTTTTTCGCCGTAGTCAGCCATAGTTAGCCTTAGTCAAGCAACTGCTGAACATTCGGCCGATACTTCGGATTTATGTTCGGAGTAGACCCACTGAAGCATAAACATTATAGCCATCCTATAAACGTGTGTTAACATATAAATTCAGTGCTAGGTATTGTCGTATGATAACTTCGACCATAGAAGACCATCAGGGACTGTCCTAATGTACCTAGATTAGTGATGATCAGGATCATGGAGATTTTAATAGAGAGAGAATTTAAGTTTTACTTAAATTGTGAAGCATTATTATTTTAAGAATATTGAGTCCCTTCAAATCTCTTTAATGGAAGACGTAATATTAATATTAGAATTATTAAGGAAAGGTAACGCTATAAATTTGGCCACCTACTGGGCCCAAATAATATAGGTATTATAGATGTACCGACGACGATACGAAAAGAAGATTGGTACCTGTATTTTTATATTTTATGGTAGGATGATATAACTAGGTACTTTTCCGTAACTGTTGTTAGTTTTTTTTCATCCTGTATATTTATTTACACACTAACGTTTTTAATTCATTATAATTATGTAATTAAAAGTACAATTAGCTGTTTATAAGATATTGAATTTATTTTGTCTACTCAAAATCTATATATTTTGTTTATAATACATAACCTATTTATATCTACAATTATTTCTTAAGGTGCTTTATATGGAATAAGAAACGCAACTTTAAATAACATGAAAACATTATTTTGTTCTATCTCTTGTGCCGCGATTACGCTAACGCGTGCACAGGCAGAGTGGCGTCCGGTCGCTCCGGCCGGTCGAAGGACCTACCTATTCTACCACTAATAAGCAACGCCCTACTGGCAACGCGCCGTATTCGCTAGTACCACCAACGGTGAAAGTACCTAAATGTAATTCCATTGATATTATTAGTACGAACGAAAATAGAAATAGTCAATGCTTACAGTTGTATCCTCAGCGTCTAATTGTGTAGTGTCGAATTTCTCGTAACCATTATTGAATAAATGGAAAGTTCATTCAAACAGTAGAAGCAAACATGAAATTGTGAGACTGAGCTTTGATCGTGTCAACGTTTATAGCTATAGGTAGGACCACCACGTCATTATTGGATCGTGTTGGTATTGGAAGGCCAGGCCCAAATGATGAAGGTACTTGATGTTACCAATTGCTTCGGTGGAGGCTGTGACGGACTTGCGGCCTACGGACTTGATGACCTAGCGTGCTCCTGTGTCATCTTAGCTTATGGGTATGGAAGATCTGATGAAAGTCCTCGTTCGGAAATGTCCACTTGATGATAGAATTTATGCCTCAGAAAACCGTAGCAGTATCGAAAAAGTAAGAATTACATCATCATTCTTCTCATACTATCACATGAAAATTCCATTTGCAAATCCCATGCTTAGCGTTCAATTAAATCATGTACTAAAGCAGTTTGTTTGAATAGCAAATTGGATTAATGGGAATAAGCTACGTATCTGTGTTTAGCCGTTATCCATACGATAGCAGCGCTAATGACACTTATTGTAGTTACATAATTATTGTGATTCGGAAAAGTATTTCCACTAACCAATAAAATGATATACAAAAATATTTATCGAGTGTTATTTTGTAGTTAATACAATATAAAACTAATCCAAATTCCGACAGTTCTCCTTGCCTACATAGGGACCGTTGCCTGCTGCGACCCCATAGGTAATCTTACATCACACTTAAGTAGATACCTATTGCTTGATTTTGCATCGTATTATACCCATACCTATTAAAATTGTACGTAGGTACCTACCTAGCTAGGTGTGACGTGTGATCCTGATCCAGCGTGTATCGGAAACGTGTCGTCATTGTGTGGTATTTGAGGATCATTAGGAGAATCTGATAAATATTCAATATGTAAGGACTATAATCAAGGGTTTCTAATGGAAATATTGCTTTTTCTTTTCCATCGACAAATACCTACATCGATATTTATTCTAGTCAATACGAACAACCCTAAAATACGCTTTAAAGGGTGCAAAATCATATTCTACTATTAGGTAAATAAAGGCGGAATTCTACTGCTGCGTAGAATGTGTACGGACAGGCTATGCATGTTAGCTGCGCGGTTTTTTTTTTGCCAACATCCGTTCAACCTGTCAATGTAGGTGAATTCAGCAGCATGCAAGTCGCCCTACCTAAATAATCTTGAGCTACGCAGCGAAGACATGGTGTTGCTGAGTTCAACGATCAGTGGGGTTGTGAAAACTTTATTTTGCCCTCATACGACAAAAACAAAAGAATGTAGCAACAAAATGTTAACGTAAGTATGTAATTATGGTACCTACGCTTTACGCCCACGGGAAAAGGCGTGAGTTTCTGTTTGTAAGTAGGTAAGGTGGCAACCTGGCAATCCTACTCGCAGATGACCGTATGTAGGTATTAGGTATCTATCTGTTATCCTGACTCCTGACGTAACCTTACCTAGAAATGAATATCTTTTATGTACTCAACAATCTACCACCCGGCTTGTTTTTAGGGTTCCGTACCAAAATGGTAAAAAGGAGCCCATAAGGTGAGACTATGTCTGTCTGTCTGTCACACCTGTATATTTCAAGAACTGCTAATGCTATCAACTTGTTTAGAATAGTTTTAGATGACGTTTGCCCAACTATTTTGCAAACAAGAAAGAAATAAAAGAAATATATTTTTTGCAAAAGGGATTGAAAGGGTATCTTAAAAATTTGAAGTGAGGCTACTAGGGCATGTGGGGTACCTATCTTAAGAAAGAGCGCTAGGTTTGCACATTCACTAACTTTTTTTTTTTAGGCAGCATAGTTTACGACTTGATGAAAAATGCAAAAAAAAATACCCTTCCCCCCCATAACTCCGAAGTTTGCATGGTAAAAATCTGAAATTAGTCTATGTGATAGAAGTTTAGGTAAAGATTACAGGAAAAATAAAACGATGTCTCTGGTTGCATTGCATCTCAACTGGTTTGCACAGTTTTTCAGAAATCATTAACATCATTTATACCGAAATGACTCTTGACCGGTTTTTACTATGGGGGGTGGTAATTATACTCAATACTATGATATAGAGCAGTGGTGGCCCAGTGGTAAAGGCCTCGACTTACGAGTGGTAGGTCGTAGGTTCTACTAACCCAGACAGGCGCTTTACTTTGTGTAAATTATTTCATCACTACTGTTTTGAAAACGGTGATGAAAACATCGTGAGGAAACCGGCATGCCCTAGAACTAAAAATTCAAAGACATGTGACATCCACCAACCCGCACTGGTCCCGCGTAGTTGATTACGGCCCACTCCCTCTCACAAAAAAGGGAGGCCTGTGTCCCAGCAGTGGGAACATTATATGCTGATTATCTACCTACTATTTAATTGATATAGGTAGTTAGTTCACTTTGGTACTTACCTACATAGTTTAGGTATGAGTGCCCAATACAGAGATAAAAGTTTAGGCATCTGTGGTCCAGCTTTTTGCTGATGACGCTGAGACCGTGATGTTCAGGTGATTTTCCCCCTTTCATATTTTTCATAATAGGTAGGTAGGTACCTATATAGTTAATGCTTGTACAGACTGGTGAGATATCGCGGGCGCGACAGGCACCGACAAAGAAATTGTGCTACTCAATGATGTATAAAACTATAGATACGTTGTCCGCACTCTAAAATGGCAACATGAAATGAAGCCAATTGGCCACATTGCGCTCAGTCACGCACTAACCTGTCGCGCGACGCTATGTTTGTTTTTAATTTATATCGTCGCCGTTTTTAAGCGCCGAGATGTTGGTGGATAACGGGTCTATATATAATACGTCATTGGTGCTACTAGTGTCGCGTCGCGCCCGCGATTTCGCACCAGTCTGTAAAAGCCTTTAATGTTTTTATCACTAAAGCTCAACACACAGAAGGCGGGTGCGGGTCGGGACTGCAGTCATCATCATTTCAGTCGAAAGACGTCCACTGCTGGACATAGGCCTCCCTCAAGCACCTCCACTTCGACTGGTTCTGTGCTTCGCGCATCCAGCGGATACCTGCAGCCTTCACAAGGTCATCGGGTATGTCGGTTACCTTGGTTCGCCTGCGGATCTCTTCATTTTCTGATTCGATCACGTAGGGAAACTCCAAGCATAGCCGTCGCCATTGCCCTTTGGGTGACTTTTAGCCTTCTGATAAGGCCCATTGTGAGCGACCACGTTTCTCATCATCACTGGCAACACGCGCTGGTCAAAGACTTTCGACTGCAGTAAGGCGGAGTGGGTCGGAGGCGAGAGCCGCGCACGCGTTTCGTGTGGTGTCATTCATATAAATATAGAGAATAAAGCCCGCCGTACTGCCGTCCCGACCCACACCCGCTGCGTGTGTGTGGAGTTTCATTCTGTTCGGACACGGGGTCAGCGTCCAACATCCACCCTGAAGCGCCTAATAATGGGAATTGGTATAGCACGGTGAACGCTTTCGCGACTTTATAGAAAGAAAGAAAGAAAAACGATTTATGGGACTCAACATAAGAGATCACAAAATAAACTAAAACACCCTATTAAGTAGTAACTTAAAAAAAAAACAAAGTAAATTGAAAATAAAAACAAAGTCCTGTACGAGGCCAAAAGGCTCAGCAATGATGCTGCGACAATCACAACTAAGTGCTGCAGCGCACCCAGACACACACACAACATAACACAACAACCCCACCCCCTCCTATAACATAGGTATGTATTTCATCATCATCATATTTCAGCCGAAAGACGTCCACTGCTGGACACAGGCCTCCCCCAAAAAGAGGGGGTGATTTGCCATAATCCCCACGCTTGGCAGGCGGGTTGGCCATCGCAGTATGGTTTTAAAAATGCATAGAGAACGCTGCTGCCCCTTCTTAGTAGGTAATAATATGTACCTACTTATTTACAGAATTAGAATCCTTCATTCATAGTCACGAATCATATTTTGATCAAGATACAACCTGACACTGAGCTGCAAATTGCATAAAACGTAAGAAAGTTTGAAGTCCGCGGGCTGGAGCTGCTGATTAGTTTGAGATCATTTTTGCATCAGTAGGTACTCAGTAGGTTCCACCGTCGACACTCGCAGAAAGGCCTGAGCCCAAAACTAATGTTCAGTTTAGGAATGTTTCCAAAATTCATAAAACTTAGGTAGTATCCGAATGCAGCGTCGCCAGCCGATCCATTTTTAGGGTTCCGTACCCAAAGGGTAAAACGGGACCGACTCCGCTGTCCGTCCGTCTGTCACTAGGATGTATCTCATGAACCGTGACAGTTAGACAGTTGAAATTTTCACAGATGATGTATTTCTGTTGCTGCTAACAAATAAGTACTAAAAACAGAATAAAATAAATATTTAAGGGGGCTCCCATACAACAGACATGATTTTTTGCTGTTTTTATAGATAATGGTACGGAACCCTTCGTGCGCGAGTCCGACTCGCACTTGGCCGGTTTTGTATCTGCTCCTATACCTACCTAGGAGATATAAGAAATAATTAGGTACGGTTGTAGGTACATAGGTACCTACACAGCTTGCCGAGTGACAGCGTGTAGGTATCAACTAATCTAGACAACAAAAGTACCAGCTGTCTATGGCTACAGTAGTAGGATACTAAGGTACCCTATAGACAGCTCACTGACAGCATTGTTCGTCGTCACTCGCCTGGTTGGCCGAGTGCAGGTGAGCGCCAGCGGCAGCGCTTGCCCGTACCTACTTGGGATCGTTCGCACCACAGGCCTATTCACTTGGGTAAGTAGGTAATATAATTATGATCCCACCAAAAACATTTCATGTAAAATGTTGCCAAGACGACCACATAAGGTTTGCCCTGTGAAAAAGATATCAGATCTCATGTAGAGCCAAGCTTCTGAATCTGCACGGCCTAACTCTACCGAGCCTAACTTCACAAATTCTACATATCAGTAAAAATGTATGGCTTGGCTGTGAACTAAAACAAAAACTTAAGTTATTTGATAATTTCCCACCCAAAAAAAAAAAAAAGGGTCAGTAGAGTTAGGCCGTGTAGATTCAGAAGCTTGACTCTACATGACATCTAATATCTTTTTCACAGGGCAAACCTTATGTGGTCGTCTTGGCCACATTTTACATGAAATGTTTTTGGTGGGATTTCAGTTCTTTTTATAAGTTGCTAGGCAGTCTTTTTAGCGTTTATTTTTTTCTTCTTTTTTTGGGGTGTATTTCTTGCACATCAGCAGTGCCGGTTTTCATAGCCCATTCCCTGTCTTTGCCTTTTTTCTTTGATGGTTTACTGATCCAAATTTCGGCTTTCTAGCACTTCAGGAAGTACCCTAACATTTTGAAGTCTCATACAAACTTGCACCCCCCCATTTTAGGGGATGGGGGGCTAAAGTTATAAGTTTATGATTTTTTTTGTTGGTTGTATACTAAACTTAGATTACATACCAAATTTCAGCTTTCTAGTACTTCAGGAAGTAGCCAAACATTTTGATGATCATCAGTGTATCAGTGAGTGTGTCAGTGACGAAATCGGTGTATTTTAGATATCAATAAAATCTAAAGTATTAGAGCTATTCAATTGAGACTTTGTCCGCTTTATTACAAAATAAGATTTATATTTGACATGGCTTAAACCATGGACCCAGTTTTTGTAATAAGAACGTAACAGTGATTGAAATACCGTTCTTTATACAAAACTGAAAACTTAGTTCGGTACTAAGTTGTCAGTTTTGTGTTTAGGAACTTTACCATAGTCGGAATAAAGTTCGAAATTCAATAATGGCTCCATGTTTTAAACCTGGGTCTGAAGATAAACCTTGTTTTGTAATAAGGGGGTGTATGTTTAATTAGTCTATTATTGACATCATATCCTGAGAATATGAACTTTCTGGTACATCGGAAACCAACTCTATTCAAGAGGGTTAAAAAAAACGACGAAACCCTTCTAGAAAAGGTAGGTAGTGCCCTTGCGCTTCGCGGGGGGACTACCGTGCCCCCAGATATAATTACAAAATCTCTAATATTTACAAGATATAAGACTGAATCTATAATTTTATTTGATATAATGATCAGTTTATATAATAAACGATTGAAATAATTTTAAAGCAACTAATTTTTATAAGCTTATCATAAATTGAATATATAATCGTTTGATAAACCACTCAAAAGACATAAAACCTATTAAGATAAAACGCCTAGTAAAAAACACAAAGCAACATTTCAGATATAACAGTTGATTGTGAATATATATGTGGTTTTTATTTCCCTGTAAAAAACATGCAAACAGCATACACCATGCATACAAACAAGCATAAGTACACCATGCAAGCAAGCATGCAACATGCAGGCGGCTTCGCCGGCCATCCTCAGTCGCGGCGGCGAGTGTTGAAACCACCTGCTCCTCAGCTCGCGGGCCGCCTCGCCTTTCCACGCCTACGCGATTTTAAATAACACTCGCGGAGTCGATTTTGCAGCGATTTGATTCTGTCACGCCGCTCCCGCAGCACGCTCAATCAAATTAATCGCAATATTATTATATTTTAAACGATAGGCCTAATGATTTTTGATTAAATAAACGTTTGTCCAATAACGATAGACGAAATAAGTTTTAGAGTATATAAATGTTAATGTGAGTAAAGAAATGATATCAACTGTTGGTATAACTCACGTTTATTATATTTTGTAAACGTTATTGAAATGAAAATTTACAAAACAACTTTATACGTTAGGAGACGCACCCGTTTCACTTAGTAGGTACCTTGTGATACCTACCTAACACCTTTGTTCGTTAAAGGGCAAATTCTCAAAACGGCAAATTCGGGCAAATTGCACATTCGCAGTGTCGGTTTTTTATTTTCTTCACAAATACAAGGGCGCGCGCGGCACTCGGCATGTCGTGTCTACGGGTTCACATTGGTCTAGTTCGAACTTTACCAACGCGTATGTTCTAGAGTGACGGTACTTCATAGGTATTAGCACTCCCCTTGTATAAAACTGGTCTAAAATTGCCTACGCTTGCGTTAGCTAAGGCTTGGCCTCCAATCCAACAAGTAGGTGGGTATCTACCTATAATTGTCGGCTTTAAAAAAATAAATAAAATGCATTTGTTTGGGTACTTAGGTATACTTTATTATCTTAACAATGACGACAGTTTTACCTACGTATTATTTTAGCTAGTAGGTAGGAACGAAGGCGCCAAAGTGCACATTTTTACAGCCAAGTGTGTTCTTATTTATAAGTTTTGATAGAATTTTGTTTCCTGGGTAGAAGCCAGACACTCTTGTTGTAATCGAGAACTTACTTAATCTATATTGTACCCTCAACACGTCGTTGTCGTCGTCGTCGTCGTCGTTGTTGTGTTGTTGTTTTGAAGACTCATAGACAGTGTTCACAGTATCATCAGCACGTGCATTCGGTGCAAAAGAAATTGATGTGATAACCACATCTGGAACATTACTGTAACGTTTTGATTGTCTTGTCTCGCTGTAACTCGAATTGTATTTGCCAAATATATCTATATGTTGTATTGTGTTCATTAGCCCGCATTTTCTGTATCTATCTTCCACTGATTCATGCTGTAACCGCTGTAGCCGTAACCAACTGTAATCACCGCAACCTGTTTCTCGTTTTACACACGCCATGTTTTAAATGCGATGTTTAACTCAGTCATTAGGATTAGGAATGGTTCACGAATAATATTAGGTAGGTAAGATAAATATAGTTAAGTATCAACAGAGAATTTTGACATTGTCAAACAATCAGAACCTGTACCTAATTCTTTTTTTTATGGAAATTAGACAAACTGTCAGTCTCTTTGAGGTCAGTCTAGAAAAGCTGCACTAAAGCGGGGAATTCACTATCAAACTGTCATGGGCCGGGAAAGTACCTAAAGTAAAAAGTGAAGAGTTCTTTATGTAGGTACCTAAATGAATCTGGTTTTACGTACTTACCTATTCTCTTCACTCTAGGTGTCTATACCAATTTTTGCATCATTCCCTTTTTAGCCTCCACCATTGTACAGACCTATCTATTATTTGCAGCACTAATATTAGAGCCATTCTTCGTCACCACGCTGCAGCTCTATGTAAGATTGAATGTTATGAATGACTTGCCCATTCCACTGTTTCGTGTATAGCTGGGCCAGACCGCCTGCAGGCTGTCTGATTGGGGACCTCACAACAACGCTTCAAGGCACATCAAGGGCTCCAACCAAAACGTAGGTAACCAATGGACTATACTTTACCTTACGAAAAATAACCAAAACCCAAAATCAACCAAAACTGACCTACTTAGTAGAGTTGTAGTTTTTAAATAGGTACTTAATTGGTCAATTTCAGGCTAAAGTATAAAGTAGTTCGGCCTTAACTCGTCCTTTATAAGGTCGTATGAGGATGAGAAGTTTTCAGGCCACGCGAATTTAAGGAAATTAACGTCATAGGCACGTCTTCTATACAATGTGTGTAGACGTGGGGTACCTAATTAATAACGTGGGGTACCTAATAATTCTCTTGTTTTTTTTTTGAGGATGGGTGTGCTCTTGACCTTAGTCTAGCGCAGAGGTGCAAGAGGTGACAGAGACGAAGTTGACGATGGAGTGAGCTTACCCAGAAGAAGCCTGTTCACTCTAACTTTGAAGAGATGTTGTCATAGGACAATTGCATAAGTACCTACGCTCAAAGTAAATCTGTGTGTGTTTTTTTAATTCTGTAGTTATTATTTTTCCGGGTGCGTTTATAACAATAGGAAGCATGTTTCTGTGTGCAATTGTCAAATTATTTTAGTGTGCTGTAGGTGTGTTTTCCTCGCCTCTCGCAGAAAATGGCAGAAAAAGTTGTTCGGTGATTCGCTGCCTCGCATCTCCATAGGTAAATGCTCTTAAGTAGGAGGACTTAAAGAGTAGGAGTCGGGGTTGCTTGCATAAAAGGGGTGATATCAGTTATACCGACAAGGAGATTGTCTAACCGATCTTCTCCAAACGTAAAAACGAGTCGGTAGAAGCCCGGCCAACCAGTCGCGCCTATCCAGCAGTAAGTAGCCTGTCTGTTCCGAGGCAATATCGAATTCTTATATCGTGCCAATATTCTAATAAACTATGTAACCGTCAGAGAAGTCCGGTACGTAAGTACCTATCCTCACCTACCTACTATAGGTAGTTCAACACATGCAGTATTTTCCTGTTTTCTTGTCCCGTATCTTTCAACAAATAGATCTAAACCTTGAGAACGAATCGTCTTCTCAAAAGATCAATACGAAAAGTGGGCTAGGTTCTATAAACTTAAACGATGATACTTGAGAGAAATTCGTAAAACGGAATAAGGAAGTTTTAGATACGGAAAATATTCCTCTCATTACAAAATAATTTTTGTCCGGTCGACTTTATGCGGAGAGCATGGTAATTGGAGCCTGTTAGGGAAAATGTTGTTAAAAACCACATTTGTTTACTTTCTTACCTATCATTTTTAATACGGAACTTCAACGTCGTTTATTGACTATCTTTTCATAACAGTTTAAATCAACTAGGTACAATAAAGATTATATAAAAAAAGTTAATCGCTCCCATTACCCCCATACATGTGGGTAATGAGAACCGTAATAACAACGCTCATATAGGAAATAGAAGCCTTAAGTTTTACTTCTTCCCAAAAATAGTGAGAGCCATGTAGGCTCTCATTACCCGCTGACCACCACTTTGAAAAGTAATAACACAAATATCTTATTCGACTTTCAATCACCATTTAACAAATGGCACTTGAAAGGAGGCGAATCAAGGTATGTAATAAGCATAAGTATAACAATATATATTCATACTTAACTGGATGCTGGCAATCGGCAGTTTTTTATAAGCTTGGAACCAAAACACACAACCATCCCTCGTGACTTAACGCAGGACACTAACTTAATACTTAAACATAACTTTCTCG
This sequence comes from Tiliacea aurago, assembly GCA_948098905.1. Classification (NCBI taxonomy): domain Eukaryota; kingdom Metazoa; phylum Arthropoda; class Insecta; order Lepidoptera; family Noctuidae; genus Tiliacea; species Tiliacea aurago. Next base: position 24,123,152 of record OX402576.1, read on the forward strand.
ATGGTTGACGGGACGGCCGACTGCTTAAGGTCACCCCAATGTGCATAAGTTCCGTCCAATCGCCATCGCTCTCATTGCCCGCCCGCTCTCATTACCCTATTTTTCTTCTTTTTTTTGGTGGGAAATTATCAAATAACTTCTCCCGCTCTGGGCGAAGCGGAAAGGCGTCAGACTTTTACTGACTAAAACCCACGCGTGTTCCTTAAGTTGCTTGTGCCAGGGCCACGATCCTATCCCTTTCGAGCAAACTCGCAACCCTGGCAGAGCTCTCATTACCCTGCGCTCCCCTACACTAAGCATGAAGTAAGTAGGTAGGTATTTATTGAAACAGCCGCGCAGCGTACAATACTAACGGTAATATCATTCAGCACTTCAGCTAAAAGACGTCCACTGCTGGACTGGATAGGCCTCCTCCAAAGGGGGGGTTTGCCATAATCGCCACGGTTGGCAGGCGGGTTGGCAATCGCAGTATGGTATTAAAATGCATAGAGAACGCTGCTGCCCATTCTCTAGTAAGTCCCTTAGTCGCCTTTTACGACACCTACGGGAAGAAATAGGAGAGTGCTATTCTTTACGTCCGGCACCACACAGACGTATTAATTATTAACCAACAGGATAATCAAACATTGCATGAATCATACATCAAATGGTGTAGCCAGCAAAGCAGCTGGATTATCAAAGGAAAGGGACTTAAACAAGGTTTCCCTTTGTCTCCTCGCCTGCGCCTCTTTACACTGGTCATGGATGAAGTCCTTAGAACCCTTGAAGAGCAAACTTAATTAATCAAACTAGACCAACATCATGAAATCTTATTCCCCTGATCAGTGGAGCGGCTCACTTGCGGACGACCTTATCTTCATTACAGATTTTCATGATTTTATTTCCGTAAGTAGGTTTGTACAAACACTTTTACACGTCAATCATATTTTAAAAACTGGATGAAGATGAAACCGACAGCAGCACCTCCTACCGGGTCCAATTGTGTTTTCAAACCATCCAGGAACCCGTTGAAATATAAATACAAAATTTCAACCAAAGCGGGCCAGCCGTTTAGGAGGAGTTAGGTGACAAACAACGTACATAAGAAATATATAACACTAGTTTTAGTATATGCGAAACCCGAAACACCTGTCTAGTATTTTTATGTAAAGAATCTATGTACAAAATTTCAAAACTGTATCGTGAAAAATCACAAAGTTATAAGGTTGATATGTTACCGGGTTGAAATTATTGAAATTGATTCAGTTCCTTATTCTGAACAAACTTTAATCAGGTTTCGCATATGCTAAAAATAATGTTGTATATGTATATTAAGATTATAAAGCTGAACAGTTTGTTTGGTTGAACGCGCTAATCTCAGACACAACTATTTGGAATTGATCAAATATTTTTGTGTTGGATAGTCCACTTATCGAGGAAGGCTATACGCTATATTACATCACGCTACGACCAAGAGGAGCGGAGCATCAATGAAAAATGTTGCAAAAACGGGAATAAAAATTCTTTTGAGAGCTTCCGTTGCGTACGCTGCCTAAATGATTAAAGTAATTATGCAAAAAACATGTATGACGGAATTGTTCCTCTTTAAAAGTTCTAAAAAAAAGTCCGCGACAGCATGTCTATCTTTTAAGGTTGACTCACTATAACCTTTTTATGGTAATCAAATTTGTTCTAAAATAATGCATTAATTGCGAAGGTGTTTTTATAATAAATAATAATAATACATTGACATCGTATGATTTCAATGAATATCTTAGGAGATATCATAGTTTTAAAATAATAATATTATAAATGCGAAAGATTGTGAGGTTGGATGGATGTTGGTTACAATTTCACGCATAAACTACTGAACGGATTTAGATGAAATTTGGCACACAGATATTGCTTATAACCAGGACTAACAGATGGGTTAGTTTTTATCCCGATATTCCCACGGGATCAAAACTAATATGCGGGTGAAACCGCGGGGTGCTGCTAGTAATATACAGTATGTACAAAAACCCTGTTGTTCCTTTTAGGGACTTATAGGTACATTTACTTTTAATTTTTTTTTTGGGTGGGAAATTATCAAATAACTTCTCCCGCTCTGGGCTGAGCGGGAGGGCGTGTCAGACTTTTACTGACTAAAACCCACCCGTGTTCCTTCCGTTGCCTGTGTGCCGGGGCCACGATATCCCTTTCGGACAAACTCGCAACCCTGGCAGGCATTGGCCCTAACGGACCCCGTCAGTTGGTGCTGACATCTCTTTGAGGCGCGCGTGAAACACAACGCACCGTCGACCCGGAATCGGACGGCGAGCTACCCATCGCTCACCGTCCACAGGCCCGCGCATACGGTGGCCGGAAATCAGCTTGCGACTCCCGACGCCCGGGGCGTCTCCTGCGACGGCTAAGGGCGTGAGGGCGCGAACCCTGCCTCACCCACACGCGTTCCGCCTCCTCCTTTGCGAGCATTACTGCTTCGCAGAAGGAGGACACGGCGGTGCTCCGCTCAAGCCGAGCAGACCTCCACCGTATGCTCCATCGTGTCCTCGGGACGATCCACACAGTGGTGACACCTGGGCGTTTCCTCCCACTTTATCCTGAACAGGAACCTCCCGAAACAACCGTGTCCGGTGAGGACCTGTGGCGCCTCTCTAGCCACTCCTCAAAGACGGGACTTATCGCCACAATTGTGGCGTGCCCAGCGCTGGGTTGCGACAATCGCACTCTCCATGCCACCATGAGATCCCGCCGGAGCTCCGTCCGCTGTTTCGCCTCGCCGGAGTTTCACTCCGGCGTTTCGCCTCCTCGCGCTGATCTCAGATGTGCGCGAGGACTTTTGCCTCCAGATCCCACGGCGGCAGTCCGGCAAGGAGGCTCGCCGTCTTACGGGAGACCGTGTGGTAGCCCCGTACCAGCCTGATCTCAGCCTCAGAGAACGCGCCCACACCGGTGCCCCATAAAGGGCCATGGACCGCACGATCCCCGCGTAGAGCCTCCGGCAGGAGGCATTTGGACCCCCTAGATTGGGCAAAAGCCGCTTCAAAGCAGCCCCGGTCCTCTCCAGTCTGCGAGCCAAACGTCAAAAGTGCTCCACGAAGTTCCAGCGGCTGTCGAGGACGAGTCCCAAGTACTTCATCGTCGACTCGACACCGATGTGAACTCCTCCCGCCGTTATCTGGGAACACGACAGTGGCGCGTTCCGAGGAACATAAAAACACATGGCCTCGGACTTGTGCAAGGCCACGTCGAGTCCCAATTGCCGGATCCTATCGATAGGTACCTTTACTTACAAGCATAACATTGGTGGAATTATAATTAATTAAAAATTAAGCATTGGCTAGTCGAGAAGTCAAAATCAATGAATTGCAGAGGTAAGAAATCAGTTAAACATTACAAATATTTATTTTAATTATTTTTGTTGAATAGTTTTTTATAAATGACTTGCTTTATTACGTATGTATACCGATTCTTAAAACGTAGGTAGAAGGAACAACAGGGGTTGTTACATATTGTATATATTATATTATTATAATAACAATAATGTAAATCAAAATCTTTTGTGTGTAGGCAACTATTTAATTAACTAAAATAAAACTAAATTAACCACTAAAACTTCGGTAAGCGTCTGTTGTATATGTTTCCAAAATTATTGTTAGGAATGCTGTTAATATTGTTTTTGTGTTCAGCTTGATATTGAGCCAGCAGTATTGGCCAACCTTTTTCACTGTCCTGGACGTTGGGGTTGGCTTCCATTCGATGTCGTATCTTTGCAGCCTTGGCCACCACCTCAGCATTCAACATGTTCTCCAAATACCGCAGTTTGTGTGGTAAAACAATCTTACAATGCTGAAAGTAGAATTATGAATAAAATTTAATATTGTGTATGTCCTTTAGATACCTAAACCATTATATATAACCACCCTTCCTTTGGGCTCAGCCGCAGTCGGGTAAAAAGATCTGGCGCTACTAATACGTAATTAGGCTTACGACGGCACGGTTCGCGGTTGGTTTAATGGCTTTGACTCTTTTTGTAAGAGATAATGTGTTTTTAATTATAAAATATTATGTTTGAGACCACTTATACATACAAAATACCTACAAAACCTTGAAGCTATCTCATATATCTATCTATAACAGCCTTATGATGCCTTGTGTGAAATATTCACTAACTAGATGTAGTTATTAGCTCAAGTTCATAATCACACTAATATTATAAAGGCGAAATTTTGTGAGTGCGTGTGTGTATGTTTGTTACTTTTTCGCGCTCAAACGGCTGGACCAATTTTGATAAAATTTCGTATGGAGGTAACTGACATCCTTTTTTTTTTTTGGGTGGAAAATCATCAAATAACTTCTCCCGCTCTGGGCGGAGCGAGAGGGAGTGTCAGACTTTTACTGACTAAAACCCACCGTGTTCCTTCAAATGCCTGTGTGCCAGAGCCACGATATCCCTTTCGGACAGACTCCCCTGGCAGGCATTGGCCCTTTCGGACCCCGTCAATTGGTGCTGACGTCTCTTTGAGGCGCGCGTGGAACACAACGCGCCGTCGACCCGGGCCTGGTCCTTATCGGACGGCGAGCTACCCATCGCTCACCATCCGCAAGCCCGCGCCTACGGTGGCCGGGAATCGGCCTGCAGGTAACTGACATCCTGGATTAACATATAGACTACTTTTTATTCCGATATTCCCACGGTATCGAGAGTTACGCGGGTGAAACCTCGGGGCGCAGTTAGTTAATTATAACTTCGTCATCATGTATATTATGTTATCTATATAGACTGGAGAAGTCCCCTCAATCTGTGTGATTCTTTCATCAAAAGATCATTTCAGGCACCAATCTACATGGTCTTCACATGATCTGACCACGATTATGTCTGGACTTTAAAAGAGACTGTGACCTCTGAGTTTGTTTCGGCCTTTCTTCTCAGAGTAGTCAGTTACGAAACGCCGACCTCATCTAACTTTTTTTTAAATTTTATTGACGTGTAAAAGTGTTTTTAGTACAAACCTACTTACAGAAAATAAATCATATAACATTCATCGACAAATAAATTTAAGAACCATAACCTAGTTTTTTCAAACTTAATTGAATATTTTCGATCGAAGTAAACTTCGAACTCAATTTTTTTGAATCTTAAATAAAAAATACGGATTAATTATAAGGACAGAGCTTAATTAATATCTTGAAAACCGTTCAATTAACCCCGTTCTTTATATCTTTTATGTCACCCAAACTTTTTAAAACTGTACCTATAAGACGACGCGACGGTTTGACGGCACGGTTGGCGCAGTGGTTAAGCGATTGACTGCTGCGCTGCGTGTCACGGGTTCGATTTCCGCACGGAACAAATAATTATTTGTAAGACCTACAAGTAGTTGTTCCGGGTCTGGCTGTTTGTGTATGTGAATTTAAATGTTTGTAAACGCACCCACATTATAGGAGCAATTCCTAGTGTGAGGCAACGTTTAAAAAAAAATAAAAAGTACAGGGCATTTTTCACTATCCATACAACATGTCCCGGTGTCCATTGCATTATTTTGACAACCTTTTTGGAGATAAATCGAAATTGCTGTACTGGCCAAATACATGCGAGCAGCGGCCACCAAAATTTGTATGACCATATCTGTCATGGTTTAGCCGCCAAATAAATTACATAGAAAACTCATAAATATCGTGTAATTTAAAATCTATCGTGTAATTTAAAAATGGAACGATCTTTTACTCAGAAACATGGCAACCAAGGAGGTAACTTTTCAAAGGTTTTATTTAAATGTCGAACTGGTTTGCAAATAGAAAGCTGTTTATTGAAAAAAAAAACAAATTAACATAACACTAATATTATAGGCGAAGGCAGGTTATTGGCGCGTGAAAAATGATCGTTGTTCGTCATTGAATTTATATAATTTACTTAGTTTGGATTTCCGCGCATTATTTGAGAAAAGCACTATACAAGCCTTGGCCGCTGCAGTAATTTACTATTGAATGAACACCATGTGTAAATAAAGCATCACGTGGCTTCCCCATGGGCTCTCATTCCGGCCACTAATGGACTGTAACATGAATATTGATCACTTCCCTATCACTTCACTTCGTTGAACTCAATAACTCGCGCTCGCATTTTTCAATTAGGTACATTCGACCGCACGACCGCGACGGTGGTATCGGTTTGACCTTGAGATGGCCTAGTGTAGTACGCAGTTTGAATAGAATAAGAGGCCAGCCTAATGGTTTTGTTACCGCTGACGTACGGTCTACTGTACATGCCTAATACTTCGTTTAAAAAAACTTTTTTTACAAAAAAAACAACCGACTTCCAACAAAAACACTAAAAAGTGAAAAATAACTTTAATTTCGGAAGCACATAACATAACATCACGCCTTGTTTCCTCGAAGGGTAGGGCAGAGGTGTACCTGTAGTACACCCACATTTAATTTAATTAAATATAATATTAAATGTGGGTGTACTACTGTAAAACGGGAATAGGTACCTACTTACTAACGATAAAATATTGATTAGTGATGTAGCATTCTTCTAAAGAGAGCTAACAAAGCGTGTCGTAAATGCCATTGTAAAAAACTACAGAAAATGGAAACATGAAAACTACGACATCATAGATGTTTGGACGACACTTCATCTTTTAAAAACACATTTGTGACGAAGACCACGATATTGCTCGATCAGTGGAAAGTACAACCATATTGTCCACGCTCGTCTTAGTAATCGCAGAATTATTATTTAATAACCAGTAGGAGGATGCTGTGAGCCAATATTTTTGACATGATCCATCACCTAATCGATTCTTATTAAGAGCGTTTACACCTTACGGCATTTTGATACAAACTTTCAAGCCCTTGTTTTTCGAAATGACTGAACCGATTTTAATGAAACTTCATGCGCTTCAGTATACAAAGTTCTAAAAAGTTAGTAAAGAACATTTTCGAAATATCTTATTTAAAACAGATAACTGGAAATCTCTGTTTCTATGAAAATTTTTAAATCGGTCTAATTAAGCTGTACTTAAAACAAATTTTCGAAAATGTTTTTACTAACTTTTCAGAGCTTTATATCTTGCTTAAGCGTATGAAATTTCATTAAAATCGGTTCGGTCATTTCGAAAAACAAACAAAGTTTGTATGAAATGCTGTACGGTGTAAACGCTCTTAAGCTACGATAGGGTTACGGGATGTACAATGTTTCGTAGAAAAGTGCTACGGTTGCTACGAAATCATTTGTACGAGTAGGCGGTTCAATAGATACATATATAAGTACCTACCGTACTAGAGCTAAAATTATGGACTCATTGTTTAAGAAAAAGATCTTACATAATTGTTGGTAAATAATGTCTACACCAATATTTAGGTCACAATCTACTCCCTTATTGGTTACTGGATGCGCCGTTGTAGAGGTCTACAAAAACAGCTACGGAATTACGGATCACTTCATTAGATGGTTTAAACTTTTTAAAGGTTAAAAACGATTATGATTTTGTTACTACTGACTGAATAAATATTCATTTATTTGGTAATGAAAATAGCGTAGTTTTTATTTCAATTATTGGATATGAACTGTGCCGGGAGTGATGGTAATTAAATATTTCGTAGCGGCGCGACGCTACGAAAGCTACGATCGCTACGAAATACACATTTTCGTGGTTTAAGGGGACGACAACCGACTTTTAATGATTTTATACTGAAGATCACGTCTAAACGAGTAGTGTTAATGGATTGAAAAAAAATATATGATAAATTAGAGCTTTTTTTCAATAACTTAACATGTGAATATTTTAGATTATGTTTATATTACATAGTGAAATTAATTTGTAAAGTTATGTCTAAAGCGGATAAAAAACTAAGAATGGCGCAAAATCTACCAAGCGTATTTTTCTGAAACCTTCACCAATTCAAAGATAATTTAATGATTGATCTTTTAGTATACGCGTTTTATTAAAATACCTTTTGATTTGTGTATAATAAATTAATAATGCGTCAAATTGGGGACAGCGCTCCTTGATGGGCGAGTCCACTTACTGGTTGAACGTACAACGCTTTGCGTGAGCTCAGTACCGAACACGCAAGCTAACCACTCAAGGACACTGGCATATATCTGCGTCTTAAAATAGTTATGCATTGTCCAGAAGATAGTACGAGAATCTGCTTAACCCTAAGATGTTAAAGGGTATATGGAGATGTTTATCTGTATACTACTACACCGGTGTCTAAATCCAAATACTTGAACCTATAGTTTTGTAGATACGGCTTGTTATGTCAGACAAACGAGGATATCAAGTGTCTTTCTTGACTAGCCTTGCTTATTTTGTTCAGCCATATCTTTTGAAACAATTCAAGAAAAATCGAATGTCTATGACCGTGTGGAATTGTTATTTTTCATCGATAATGAATTGAAGTAATTGTAACATTAAGTTATTGAAAGAAATTAAAAATATAACCTAAGTTTCGACTTAAGCCTTGGGAGACGTCATATTAATTTCAGTATTCATATAATTTCACCAAGAAAATAATTTACAGGTTATGAAAATATCATTTAATATTAATTTATTAATTCAAAGGAATACTAAGTAGGTCTAGGTGGTTATTATTTTCTGTAGGAGATTCTAAATGGATGTTTTTTCACAACATCGTTTTCCAGTCTGGTACAATAAGTTTTTTTTAAAACGCTATTAACCATTTTACCGGAAATTTAATTTTATACTAGTTGTCCCGACTCTTGTTATCCTGTCAGATTTATCAAGAATTCACACAAAAATCCCATAGATAAAAAGACGTGATGCTTTTTCCGAATTTGAAAATATTCTAGGCACGTTTTCCGTAAAACCTAATTCGAAAATTTTAAAACAAAAGCATGGTCGGTCCAGCCGTTCTCGAGTATTGCGCTTACAGCATTTAATTTTTATTGTAAGTATCGATAACGCACTGAAAAAAAAAAGTGTTTGCTTTAACAAAAATGTTGTTTAATGTGATCACGCATCCTGACTCCATACGAGCCTAACAAGATCTTGACTTCTGAAGCTAGGAAAACTTTGTTAAATTATCATAGTTCTGTCTACAAAGTAATGAATTAGTTTAATTACGGGTAGTTATTTAATTTAGCTCAAATGTTGGCCAGTTTAAGAAGAATGATACAGATGAATGATAATGCTAACAAATTGCTTGTTACCATGAACTTAAATTATTATTTCATATACAAAAGTGAATAAGTAAAATCAAACAAAGCATGTAAGATGTTACAAAGACCGGTGATTATTCTGTACATGTAAATTTGCCGATATAAATAAAATGAATTTGATCCGCCAAATATGCTATTTTGTCTATAGTAAATAGATAAATAATTATTCCAAATATTTTAACGCCAACTAAGAGAAAATGTATCTTAGTAAGTCTGCATTTTTTCAGTGCGATAGCTTTTAAATTAAGACGCTTTAATCTTACACCTACATGTTCATAAAACGTCACAAAATTGGTATATTGTACTATACGCCAGTCGTTAGACCAACTTTACGAAAATAACGTTTTATTGGATTGTTGAAAGAATCAAAATACTTACACAGTTATTTGAGAAATAAAAAACCAGAACTGAGAGCAGTAGAAATCTTAGAATCCCCGTCATGGTCAGTGGCAAACTGATTGGAAAGAAGGCTTTATTGCGAATTCGTTAGCGCTTGTTATCGTTGTTATGTGTTTACAAAACTACTTAAGAGTTTTGTAAACGAGCCAGTAAAACACAATGAAGTGCGGTGACGCTTTGTAATTTTTAACTAGTATTATTTAACTTTACGCCTTGATTGAATGCGTAACAATATGGCCAAGCCTAAACGTTAACCGCCTTATTACAAAACAAGATCTATATTTTGACATGGCCATGCAGTCAGTTTTTGTAATAAGAACGTAACAGTGATTGAAATACCGTTCTTTATTCAAAACTGAAAACTTAGTTCGGTACTAAGTTGTCAGTTTTGTGTTTAGGAACTTTACCATAGCCGGAATAAAGTTCGAAATTCAATAATGACTCCATGTTTTAAACCTGGGTCTGAAGATAAACCTTATTTTGTAATAAGGGGGTTAATATTTGGTCGCCTCTACTGCCGGAGTAGTTGCCCAAAAATAACGTCTATGGGAACCGACGTCGGATTAACTTCAGACTGCAGATCGTAACAATAGCGTAGGCAATTATACTATGAAATTTGAGATAGCATTGTCACTGGTTTAAGGCGACGATAACCGATATTTAATGATTTTATACTGAAGATCACATCTAAACGAGTAATGTTAATGATTCGAAAAAAAAAATATGTTAAATAAGAGCATTTTCTCAATAATCTAATATGTGAATATTTTAGATTATGTTTATATTACATAGTGAAATTAATTTGTAAAGTTATGTCTAACGCGGATAAAAAACTGAGAATGGCGCAAAATCTACGAAGCGGATTTTTCTGAAACCTTCACTTATTTAAAGATAATTTAATTATTGACCTTTTAGTATACGCGTTTTATTAAAATAATAAATAGTTTTGTGTATAATAAATTATTAATGCGTCAAATTGGGGACAGCGCTCCTTGATGGTCGAGTCCTAATACTGGCTGAACGCGGCTGCCTAGTGTGCGTGAGCTCAGTAAAAAACACGCAAGCTAACCACTCAAGGTCACTGGCATATATCTGCGTCTTTAAGATACATTAACATAAAATATTCCGAAAATAAAAGGGTGTAGTTCTCAAGCACAAAGACGCGGCTTCCATCTCAGGCGATTACAAGTAAAAATTAAATGCTTTCACTTTTATAAGTACTTTCCAAGTTTATATTAGGCCCCCCGCACACTAGGCAGCCGGGCTGCGCAGCCAGGCTGCGGCAGTCAAAATATTTGAGCAGCCAGTTAAAACAGCCAATTGACGGCCAGTTGTGGCCCAATCGTCGAGCGATATGGACGTGGAAGAACCAGTTTGCTACGAACAAGTACATTAAAAATAGATTTAATAGCAATGATGTTGCTAAAATCTTTAGCATTGCGCAGTATGAAACCTATTCGCCCAAATGAATCTTTTGCTACAGATGCCATGTGATCATGAAACGTTAGCTTGTTGTCAAATGTGACACCCAGTAGACGAGAACTGTAAAGAAGCGTTTCGTCGACGGAAGAGTAGACAAATAAATGACGTTTCCCTGTAGACAGTAGAACATTTTCGGTAGACAAGCGATTTCTATTCTACAGTAGAGTAGAAATTGAAAACGTCATGCTAAGCCTGCAGATCCTTCATTCCAGTCCAGTTATTCTAGTAATAGCGCTGCCATTCATTTTATAAGTAATATAATATTAAAGGAGAGTTTCGTGCTCAAGTAAAAGTTATGACGAAGCATTTAGAAGAATTAAATTCCATTTCGTGCTTAACACTCCACTCCAATATCGCCTCAATATCACGCTGCAGCGCCAGATTATCGTCTTCAGAGTAAAATTCGAAAACGAGTTTAAAATCATCTGTATACAATACATTTCTGGCGAGATAAATAACTGAAGGAAGGTCGATGATCATTATCAAGGAAAGAGGTGGTCCCAGAATTTATCCTTGACTGACTCCGGAACGCGTATGATAGGGCTGGGATTCATAAAGACCCAGTCTGACAAACTGCTGACTATCCCGGAGGTAATAATATGTATAGATATGGCAACGTCATCATTATCATTTCAGCCGAAAGACATCCACCGCTGGACATAGGCCTGCCCCAAAAAGTGGGGGATTTGCCATAATCGCCACGCTTGGCAGGCGGGTTGGCGATCGCAGTGTGGTTTAAAAAAAATGCATAGAGAACGCTGCTGCCCATTCTCTAGTAAGTCCCTTAGTCGCCTTTACGACACCCACGGGAAGAAATGGGATGGTGCTATTCTTTACGTCTCGCACCAAACGGAGATATGGCAACGTAGAGGTACAAGGGGCTATATAACACGAGTAGCAGTAGGAACGACATTGGAGCCTACATTGCGACGTCGACCATCGACCAACTGTTAAAAAAGGTGGATATTTACTATGTTTTATAATACCTGTATTATTTATTGGCTATCGATCGGCCACCCCCCCACTTTCGGCGTTTTATGCGTTGTGTTAGGTACAGCCACGTAGATCGTGCGATCGATGGCCCTTTGTGGGGCCCCGATCTGGGCAGCTGACCTGACGGCCGGGAGCATCGCAGTCCTGCGCAAACCGCAGAGAGCGATGGCCGTCAGAGTCATCGGGGGTTATCGCACGATCTCCTACGAGGCAGCTTGCGTACTGGCCGGATCTCCGCCATGGGACCTCGAGGCGAAAGTACTCGCGTCACTGTATCGGTGGCGCGAGGAACCGAGGGCGCGGGGCGAGTGGCTGATGCAGCGACATGTGGAGTTGCGTCGGTCACAGCTTCGCGCAGCCCTGGTGGCGGAATGGCGGGACAGGCTTTCACGCCCTACCGCCACCATCGAGGCGGTCCGGCCAGTACTCGAACCCTGGCTCGGGAGGAGGCACGGATTCCTGTCGTTTCGGGTGACGCAGATGCTCTCGGGGCATGGTTGCTTCGGGAAGTACCTGTGTCGCATAAACAGAGAGCCAGACGCCCGGTGTCACCACTGCGTCGACTGCCGGGAGGACACGGCGCGGCAAACGCTGGCAGAGTGTGCCGCTTGGGAGGAGCCACGCCGTGCCCTCATCTCAGGAGTAGGCAGTGACCTATCGCTGCCGGCCGTGGTCGAGTCGATGGCCGGCAGTGAGGAGTCCTGGGACGCGGTGGTGTCCTTCTGCGAAACAGTCGTGTCGCAGAAGGAGGCTGCGGAAAGGGAGCGGGAGATCCCGTCCGCTCACCCGGCTCGCAGCATGCGCACCGGAAGTTGGTGGAGGGCCGATAACACCCTCTTCCAGCCCCCATAAATGGGTCCAGGGACGGCGGACTTGGGGACGTCCGCCGCCCCCTATCACATTGGACCCGCGGTGGCGGCGCGTAGTGTTCCACGCGCGCCCCTATCAGACGTCGCGGGGAGGGTCAGACACCTCACCCCCCCCCCTAGACTTGAGGTGGCCCGCAGAGGCGGGCCGGCACTAGCCGGGGATCGCGGAAGTAATAATAGATCCCAAGATCCCCGGTGCAAGTGTGGGAGGGGAACACAAACAAAAATAGGTACAGCCACGTACACATTACCTTGAAAACGTGGTGGATGTGTTTGTTTAAAAATCAATATCAAGTGCACAATACAGTTTGTTTATATTATTTACTTGCTATTGCCCGCGGCTTCGCCCGCGTGGAGGTCTGTACCCCACGGAAACGTACTACTGGGATTAAAGTAGGTACCCTATCCGTCTTATTACAAAACAAGGTTTATCTTCAGACCTAGGTTTAAACCATGGAGCCATTATTGAATTTCGAACTTTATTCCGTCTTAGGTAAAGTTCCTAATACAAATCTGAAAACTTAGTATCGAACTATGTTTTCCGTTTTGTATAAAGATCGGTATTTCAATCACAGTTACATTCTTGATAAGAGCGTGGTAAACGTAAAAACGAACAATTCTGAAAATATAAAATTTGCTTCATGCATCAACCTACTGCTACCTGCATGGCAAAACCAGCTTACGCCTGCAAAACATATAAAATGTTTAAAACTTATGATGTCATTACAGATTTTTATAATTTTGAGTTATATGTTGGAGTTTTTCCATTTGTAACAAGAATAAAATCGAGACCTTTGCAGACCAGAATTATAGTTTTGTCCCCATGTAGTTATTTTCTGATCGCAATTCAGAAAAAATTTAAATACCAACCTATCTAAAACCTAAGTATAGTTAGTTCCAGTTGGCTTTAGAGATAGCCCAATGACTTAAGCCCGATCAGAAAATAAGAATGTAAAATTATAAATGTGCCATATTTAAATGTCCTGGATCTTCAATAGTATCTACTATTGAAGAGCGAACGCTACTAACATAAATATACGAAAAATTACTGGACTCGTTCGTCGACATTTAAATATTTATGGCACATTTATAATTTTACATTACATTTATATTTTTAGCTACTGACTTTGGCTTTTTAGCAAAGTGACAGGTCCTGTGACCTGTCTGTTTGTAACCGTCATTTGACAATGTGATAAAAGCAGTTTTTGTAACTTAAGAGTCACTCTCTGTCACTTCAAGGGACGTCAATACAATACTATAACAGCCCTATTTATGAATAAAGGGTTCGGATATTTAGGGCTCCTCTTTCAGCTTACTACTGTTTTGTAAACGCACAAAGTGTTTTGACCCTATGAATATTAAAGTAGCAACTTGGTGGCAAAAACAAAACAACCTGCGTCCTCATTTCGGTGACTATCTAGCAGCAATGAATATAATATTGTGTTCATTAGCTTGATTATTTCTTAGGGATAAACAAAGATCATAGCAATACTAATACGGTGTTCGTGCCTATGGCTCAATCGGAAAGATAATAAACTAATGATGAATCTAGTTTGAGATCACAATACTACAAATAATGATTTTGTAGATATTTTCTCGAAAATTGTCATCGTTTATTTCGGTTACGCAGCCTATCACAGTTCATTGCTAGTCTTGAACTATCTGCTGTACAATACGTTTTTAAATGTTGTTAGTACCCGAGTTAATTCACACATTCGTCTGCTCGTTTGTAAACACCAACTTACCGCCCTAATATCATAAATAACTATAAATCACTCATCAAATCATAAAAGCCATAGCAATAATGTTCTCGGTTTAAAAGCCCGTGCAGACTGGGGCGATATCGCGCCAGTCTGCACGAGCCGTTACGAGTTCGCAAAATAATATGTAGGTATTATGGATGTTTTCTACAAGTAGTTGTTCCGGGTCTGGCTGTTTGTATAAGTGAGTTTAAATGTTTGTAAACGCACAATACAGTAGAAATTCCTAGTGTGGGGCAACGTTTTTAAAAGAAAGCAAGAATGAATAGAAAGTTTTATCCTCGTAAAAATAAGCTTAAACTCGTCGACTTACATTGCATGCATGCATGGAATACGTTTGACCGGACAAAGCTATAGCTATGATTCTCTAGGCTGTAACATTGACAAAGTCGTTTCATTGAAAACACAAGAGTTTCGATAGCATATTACCAAGATAAGTTACCCTTATTTTTGCTAATTGACCCATAATTTACCGTAGAATAGCATTCTAAAACAATATTGCAATATTCATCCTTGCTTGGATGAAACGAGAATAAATAACTTTATTATCTGTTGTTAATATCTTCTAATTGGTAAATCGAATTAATGATTTTGTAATAATAAAACATTACTTACATAATACATTTAAGCTCTCTCTCTTCTACATTGGTACTTATGTGTACTAACTAACAAACAATCGTCAAAAACCGTTTATTTGAACAATTTGGTTGGTTTACGGTAAATAATTTGGTACGAAATGAATAAAAAAACCAAATAATTTAAATTACCTAATGTTAGCAGTAGCGAGTGTGATATCATTAATGAATGGAGAAAAAGTGGAATTTATTAATCAAACTGTTTTCCTAGGAATCACTCTAGACGTGAAACTACGCTTCAACGTTGACATTGAATCCATCTTTATTTTGCAAAGGAGAGCTGTCAGAGCCATCTACGTCGCCGCGAATCCCTTAGGGGGCTATTTAAAAAGATTAATATTAAGACGGTACCTTGCCAATTCATTTATGAAAATGTTGTGTACTTATGTAAGAAAAAATCTACATCTTTTTAATAAAATAAGTCATAGACATCATTTCAATACTAGAAGTAAAGATAAACTAGATTTTTCAGATTATCTAAAGTAAGTACAGTGGGCTGCATCAATTGGGTACCCCCGTTGTATTAAAATTAACTTTGCTACAACTTTGCAATACATGTTTGTATTGCAAAGTTGTAGCAAAGTTAATTTTCATCATCCTTAAGAACTTAAGAATAATACAAAAAGTATTGACTAATATGCCCGGACGAGCATCGAACCATCGAACCGTCGGTAATTTTTAATTACCACGAGCTCTTACCAACTTAGCCAGTTAGGTAGTTAATAATTCGATGAATTATCAATCTACTTGGCGTTATAATTCTGTCTCTGTCTAATCGATATGTATGGAATCAGAATGCATAGTTTGTTATTTGAGGGTAGTTATGCATACATTTTTCTAATATAATGAAGTTACCGTCTGATGAGTCTAGTTTTGTTGCACCTTTCGCATACTACGTGTTTGTGTTAAAAACAAATTAAAATGATAAATAGTTTCTTGAGAACAAAGATTGTAGTTCTTTACGAACAAAATGCAAGCATTAAAGGGATTGCCAGACAGCTGGCACATATCGGTAAATCAAATATTAACTAATAATAAAATAAATTGAATAATTAGTTCGAAAACATTGTCGCTCGATTGATTAACTTAATATGTATTTTCTACACAGAGAAAAACGGTGCGCTTGTGGGTGCGTCGTTATTTGGATACTGATGATGTGAAGTCAAAACCCTTTGGGCGGAGAAGTTCAGGCATCTATACAAACAAGTGTGAACGCCACCGTGATATAGTAAATGTTCACTTGAATTCACCGTTCGCAACCACTCGCTCAAGTGCTCAACGACACGGCATATCAATCGCCACAGTGCGGAGGCACTTGCACGCAGCAGGCATTCACAATTATCGTCCAGCGAAAACAAATCAACTGTCAGATGCTCATCGGGCAGGAAGAGTTCGGTTCGCACAGGAGCATATGGACTTCGACTGGGAAAATAATATAGTTATTTTCACGGACGAAAAAACTTTTAGGTCCGATACAGATGGGGAAAAAATTCTATGGTGGAAACCTAACGAACGCTACAATCCACAAAACATATGACCGAACAACCCAGTGGTAGAATAACATTAGGTAAATAAATGGCTTTATTACTTAAGTAAATAAATTATTGATTTCCATGTTATGACAGATTTAATTTTATTGGCATTATTATGAGAAATTAAGCTATTATTAAGCAATGTTTATCAGCACAATATCTTAAACATTATAAACAAAAACAACTTAAACATAGGTAGTAAGCAACCTAATAAACTAATATTATGTTACTAAAATAAACTTATTTTCAGGTTACTGGGGATGGATGTCATCTATGGGCCCAGGCGAATTAACAGAAATAAGCGGGCGCATGAATGGCAAGCTCGTATCTTCAAATATTGCAAGAGGTTATGTTGCCTACAGTGCGAGTTGCGTACCCAGAAGGACAAATATATTTCATTCATGATAACTGTGCTGTGCATCGATCCCGAATGGTGAAGGAGTGGCTAAGTTTACAGGCTGATATAACTGTTATCGCCTGGCCAGCTAAAAGTCCGGATCTTAATCCAATTGTAAATATGTGGGGTCAAATGATTTTAAATTGGGACTCAAGTGAATTTAAGTCTAAGGATAATCTACAACAAGAAGTCATAAGGACTTGGGAATTGATGCGTGGTAGAAATATAGGCTGGAATATGGTTACTGAAATGAGAAGCCGACTACAACAAATAATACTCAGTGAGGGTCATCCCCTCCGCTATTAATATAAAATTATTAAAAATAAAACGACTATATACCTAGTAAATAGGTAAGTGGGTTCTAATTGCGATCATCCTTTAAATTATGTTTGATCCCGTAATCCCGTTTGGTTTATATCGTTATAATTAAGTATATTAAAATACTTAGTGTCGACATATTGAAATAACTCAAAGAATAAATCATTTGACCTCACTTTCATTATTGTAATTGGAGGTAGATAATATTTATGATTTACGAGAGATGTAAATTGTTTATTCATTAGAATGTTAACTAATGATAACATGTTTTTTCACTCGTTAATTATGAAAATTATTCTACTTGTTTGAAAGGTAAATTGTCAACCATTATGAAGTTGTTGTAAGTTAACTATTTTGCAGTCAAGTGATACAAACTTTTATAGTTACTTATCTATATTTAAGTTTTTCAATTTATAATAAATTTACTAAAAATAAAAAAATATTTCTTTCATTTTAATATAAACCTACTAGTTGTAACAATATATATAAAGAAAAAGTTGCATGAATAGTATAACTTAGAGAAAAATAAAACTTTACGAAAACAAAAACCCATTTGTAAAACTGCCAGTATTGAACTCGAGTCTGCGGTTTCGAATGTCGCATCTTAAACCTCTAGACCGAATTAACTGTTATCAATTGCTCTGAAATATGCTTATGCACTGTTGTTTATCTATAACCTGTTTGAAAAAATATTACAATAAAATACAAAACTTGGTATGTGGCCATCGCAGATTCGAACGTGGGTGCTTTCAAGGGGGGTACCCAGATTGTGAAGCTGCCTGTACATACATTTTTTATGGGGTAGTGTGTTAAATGTTACAACAATAGTACATTATTGCAAAGGCCGTGAAATAGGCACTTGCAGGTCGAGTATGAGTTTGAAGGCCGAGCCGTAGGCGAGGACTTCACTAATATGAGACAGGCAATTGCCATTTCCGCCGAGGCATATACAGGCCGTCCCATGGATGTGTCACAGGGAGGGAAAGTACCTTGAATATTGTAGATGGAATATTTTACTGAAAGAAGACTTTATTTGAATTTAAAAAACAATTTAAATGCATTCTTAGATATTTAAATAATTACATGGTTGTACC
This sequence comes from Tiliacea aurago, assembly GCA_948098905.1. Lineage (NCBI taxonomy): Eukaryota > Metazoa > Arthropoda > Insecta > Lepidoptera > Noctuidae > Tiliacea > Tiliacea aurago. The sequence continues at coordinate 24,141,803 of OX402576.1, forward strand.
GGAAATCGAACCCGTTACACAAGAATAATAATCAGCTTTATCATACCGATCGAAATACTTCATCATAAGGATTATTTTTGCTAAATAACATAGTGTCACAAATAAAAGGAAGACCATGAATTTTAACATTTTTAATACAAAATTAATAAATTTATCAAATGTTCAAAATCAGTCCCTTCCTGTTGAATACAAAGTCGCACTCTTTTGATTATTTCGCTACCTGACGATTTTTTGATCTTGTTGTGGTGGATATTTAGAATAATACGTCTAAGTTCTGCTTGTAGCTCGTGGACACTTTCAATAGGTACTATGATAATGTCAGTTGTATGTCCTTACGCCAATGTCAGCTTTTCATTTTTCTGAACAAAATTTCACATCAAATGTTAAAATTTTTTAAATTCAAATAATGTCTTCTTTCAGTAAAATGTTCCATCTACAATATTCAAGGTACTTTCCCTCCAGGTGGCATATCCGTGGGACGCCCTGTATAGTGCTTTTCTCAAAAGAATGCAGGGAAAGTAAATTATTTATAAATTCCAGATTCAATGACGAAACAACGATACCTTTTCACGCGCCAATGTGTTAATTTGTTTTTTATTTCAATATACAGCTTTCTATTTGCAAGCCAGTTCGAAATTTAAATAAAACCTTTGATAAGTTACGACCTTGGTTGCCATGTTTCGGAGTAAAAGAGTGTTTAATAACCCCAGCACGCCGTTTCATACAACATTGCTGGAGCGTTGTAATGTTCCAAATTCGAAAAACGCTCCTGCCATGGATTTGATTTTCTTTGACCGTAAATTCGATACTTCGCGTGTTCTTTCTTCGAAAATAATGACAATATTTCCATGCATGTTTGAGAAAAATACGTTGTGATATATTTTAAGAAAGAAAATTTAAAACTCTTTTCAAAATTACACTTTGTAAACAAGCATACTATATTAGTTTAACATTATTTTATTAATTACTGCATCGTAAAACAAAAAAAATATCTAATCAAAATTAATTCCCGAACCACCTTCCCTTATGAGCCTGTCAGCGTAGTATCCGCAGAGAAGCCACCAGGGATCTGATAGTTCGATTATTATCAGGCTAAATAGTAACCTAAAAATTAGTACCCTTAATACAGCCAACTAAAGTTGCTTCTTGGAGACGTAATTAAGGTTAACATAATTACAACAATGTATTAGGCTTACATAATGTCTAATCGTCATCAAAAAAGCTGGGCCACTTTGATGTTTCCATGTTTGATTAATTGAAGATTTTTTTCTTTAATGTCTAAACCAACAATTGTTAATATCTTAATGTTATAACTAGATCATTTTATCCGCTATAAACAGCGTTCGAGGTACCTAAAAAGCTTATTGCATTGCCTAATCTTAAAAAAATATATTATTACTATCACAACTTTAAAGTTCTTATACGTACTATTTAACAGACAGGGTAGCTCAGTGGTTTTACTTGCACGATTGGCTAGAGGTCACGCGTTCGCAGCGTTTGAGTTCCACTCTTGTTAGCTGTTTTAAAATCTCTTTACATAATGTGTGTCATATTGTTGACTATTTTTCCAAGTTTCTGGGACCATTCAAAGTGAACGGTCTGTTGAGTGTTCACAATGAACGGTCAACTCATAAAAAAATAAGTAAAACACGGTCCAACTGCCTTTTTCCCAACTATTTTGGGGTCGGCTTCAAGTCTCACCGGACGTAGCTGAATACCAGTATTTTACATGTAGCGACTACCTATGTATGACTCCTGACATACAGGTACATCTAGTTCAGGAGTCAGAGGCTTCAAACAAATTCTGTACTTATCCTATTATGTCAATAAAGAATTATTTGATTTGATTTGATCTGACTTTCACAACCCAGGTACTGGGTAACGAAATATTATAATATACCCCTTGGTCTGACTGCTTGTCAGACTTTCGGGCTTCTGACGACTCGTAACAACTGTCAAACATCTACAAATAACAGCCGGGACCAAAGTATTTTACGTGCTTTCCGAGGCACAGAGGGGTCGGGCCAACTTCATTATCCTAACTAACTTAAGTAACTTATATCTAGGTATAAAATAAAAAAATAAAAATCTGAAAACTGAATGTATCAGCGGGCCAGGCCATGTAGATTGTGTAATGAAACCATAGCGCGATTCAATTCGATCCCAACGCCATCTAGGCTTCTGGCCTGTGTTCTTAGGAAAATGGTTTGAAAATTGTTGGGGAAGAGCAGATAAGTGATTAGGTATATTTTATAAGATGTAATTCATAAGATTAGATAATTGTTAGTAACTTTATAGGTGCAGTTAGTGAAATTTAAGTGTCCGCACTAATAAACAAAAATTGTAAAACTGTGTTCTACTCCCACAGACAAACCGTGAAAACTGTTTTGCGGGGCAAAGTCCTTATGTATAGATTTTTTGTAAACGTTTTTAGTAAATAAATAAATAATAATAAATACTACCTACTCTTTTTAGGGTTCCGTAGTCAACAAAGAACCCTTATAGTTTCGCCATGTCCGTCTGTCTGCCTGGCTGTCCGCGGCTTATTTCCGAGACTACTATTAATTTGGCATGGGTTTACTCACGACAAAGCGGTAAATAAAATCAAATCTTGACAAACATTTTTTTGTAAGTTATAACCCCCCGTTGTAAGTTATAAGCACGTAAAGTAGGGATGATATTTTTTTCTCCTCTACCCCACGGTGTGGACTATCGTTGGATGGGCAGTTTAAAAATATTGCGTGTCTGTGAAAATGATTTTTCGATTCAGGGATCCGTTTGCGTAATATTAAGCTTTAAAGTGCAAATTTTTGTTAGCGTCAAATGTCACCCGCTCCTGCCAGCTAAATGGTTGTTTTTGGATACGTGAAAAAAATCATGGCAGTAGTAAATACTTAGGGCCACGCGGGCTTCGTAGGGGAGGCCTATGTCCAGCAGTGAACATCTTTCGGCTGAAATGATGATGAGTATATACTTACACAACGAAGTTAAAAGGAAAACTATCACAGCTGGGTAAGCACATTCAAATTCAAAAGTTTATTGCTCAATGTGTTGAGCAATAAACTTTTGAATTTGAATGTGCACATACATGTGTTTACATAATCATACATTTCCACATGTCAAGTTAATACGCAGTCCACTGTGTTGTATGAATTCAGCCATGCAAAATTCATCATTATAATTACAAGGCTAATTGCAAGGCTTTACTCGTACAAGTTAACGAGTTATAATCGAACAACTTAATTGTTTTGTTGGAGAATTGACCGTAACGTATAAAAATGTATGGGAGAACATGTTTTTCAACTACAATGTTTAGTTTGTTTTTGGGATAAATTCATCCCAATTCCGTACAGAACCCTTCATTATGCGTGGTCCGACATGCACTTTGCCGGATTTTAAATTACATTTTTAGGTATTTTCAGGACTCTATTAACATGACATGTATACATAGGATAGTCCGTAACTGCGGATTCCTCAGTTAAACCAGTTTTCATTGCTGTAGATAGCAGTATTGCCTTGTGTTGAGGTTTGTAATTTTGGCGAATTATGGTTTTCATATTCTGTTTAATCATAGTCCTGGCTCAGTCTGCGCTCCGTCTTGGAATACCTATAAGAATTCGTAACACGAGAAAATCAAAGGAAAAAAGAATATTTATCGTGGCCACTTCCTTTTCCTTTTATTAATCAACGTTGTATACGAAAATTTATGAGCGTTTTCCTTGGAATTAAACATTAAGCGCTTTTTAGAAATGAGATGCGATTTATGATGTGGCGTAATTAACTGGCTTCCAAAACCCTGATGGAGAAGGTTTCGGAATTCGACACGTCGGGTTTCATTTTATTTATAAAAGTGTCTGCATCATGTAGGTAAGTTAAAGTTTTCAGAGATATCAAGGTTCTTGAGTTATGTTGAAACTTTAGCGTTAATGTTAAAGTTCTACGATTTGTGAGCAAAATACACTCAAATAAATATTTCTGCGTCCTGTCAAATACACAAGGCGTGTATTCATTCGTTCTACGTTCGTAACGCGTGTATCGTGACGTCATGAAAAGGGAGTATCTTTAACAATCGACCGAGACGATTACCTACAACAAATCCAAATACTATACGCGACACGATTGGTGTAACCGGTAATTTTTACGTGCCCATTACTACGATTTGCAAAACTTCATAGTAGAGTTTCAGTTTTGGTAACGGAACAATTCTGACATTATTAATATTTCAGTGAAAACCTCAAACATGTGCCTCATTGTAAAGTTCCTAAACTATACGCCGTTGTACGTTATGTTTATCTAAAATGTAGGTATCGTTAGGAATACTGTAGTAACTGTTACTAATCAGGGTATCTACTTGATAAAAGCCATTCGACATTGTCTTCGTTGGTTTAAATATAGTACCTGCGAGTCATTGATCATGATCATATATTTCATTCATAACAAAATATCCGATTTTGAAGTGTTTCGTGAAAGGAATGATTCTCAGGAGTATTGGTGCGATTTCTTAGGGAGCCGAGACATCTTAGACGTGTTGGGGAGGTATACTGAACCCAACATTTAGGACAAGGGGCGGGCGGTAACTTCCACCCAGAGATGGGACACGAGATAATCATCGAGCTGGTTTGATTTCGTACAAGTTGGCATATTTATTTTTGTAATAAATTAGACACAAGTATTACTTAATAATTTATAATCTGAATATATTTGTGAGTTTGAACAGTTTCGTCCGACATTATTTAAGTACTTAAATATAAATCGCGAAAATAAAATCTGGTAAATGAATGGAGATTTATGTTTTCTTAACACTTACACTGTACCAGGGTAATTGTTAATCCTATCACCATACGTCCAATAATAATATTGCGTTTAGATGTTTTAGGTCATTTACTAGTTCTACGATAGCGAAAATTCTTCTATCACCCTGAGATAACCATTACATATCATTTTCAAAAAATCATTACATGCAATGCACGGACGTATAGGCATTACATGCGCTAAAGACGTAGCGTCTTTAGCGCATTACATGTAATGCATGGACAGTAAAACTGTTAACTCGACAAAATGTAGGAAAAAGCATTATTTTTTCGTGATTTCAATGTTGGTAAAAGTTTTTTATAATGATGAGTACAGTACACCCCTTCAGAGGTTTTCAGTTATTTCAATTAAGTAGGTACACCTTGTATAATATTGCTTTGAACATACAAAATTACTTAAAAAATGATGAGTGGCAAACAAACTCAATTGAACACAAAACACTATACAAAAGTTGTCGTACCTAATCATAAATTCATGGGGCTCTGGAGATCATAAAGTTGGCTGAAGATAAAAGTTTAAACAGCATAACTAGAAATGGAGTTACAGAGGGATGGTCGGCCAGGTGTCGGGTGAAATGGCAAGTAATATATTGCTAAGCGGCGGAAGTGCGCACGTCACTAGCGAGTCGCGAGCCACCGAAATCCGCAACCCGAAAGAAACGACTAGTCGACCGTCGCACAGACGGTGGAAAGCTCGTGTCCCGCGCTCTGTGCTCACTTCTAACCAAGCTTGCGCTTCGAAACGCGGCACTATGCCGCTAACCATCTAATTATATCTCTGCAAATCCAAAAAATACCATAACTCAACCACTTTAAATTCTTCATAAAATAGTCCATCCATTCACGAGTATTGCGTGTCGAATATGAAAGTTAAACTGCTAATAAACTTAGAAGTTACTACCAAATAACATTGGTAACTGTTATGATCTTCAAATCTGATCCCGAGCTGCAGTCTGTCCATCACCGTCTGTATTAAAGAAGGTAAGATTTCGACTTACTTCATTAAAACTTGGAAGTTCGCAATTTGTTTGACCGGTGTTTGACATACTGTTATCGTAACTTTTCTCCGGTATTTTTAGAAAAAATATATTTTTAATGGGGATTTCGCTTAAATATTTGCTGTGCGGATTTGCGATATTTTTTAATTTATTACCATGGTGTTTGTTTTCCTTTTATGTTGTTAATGTAGCCCATGCGTAGCCGTTCACAATAACTACTTAGGTACTTACGCGCTACGCCGTAGCAACAAGTTTTAAACTTTTGGAAGAAATGTGCATACATTTTTCAATTCGTTTTAGAAGAATGAGTTTGCTTCCGATTCAATATTATATACCTACGCTTAGCGACTTTGTAAGAAATGAAAAGCCAACGCAATATTCAATTCATTATTGTGTTTTTTTTTTCAAACTAAACAAAGCTTCAATTATGGCCGAAATTAGAAATGTTTACTGGATAACAAACAGGTTCGTTTCGTGACGCAAAAAGCTTGTTGATTAAATTATTGGAAAAGCTTTTTCAAAGCATATTTTCAGAATTTTTCGTTTGTCAATCAACCGCAGGGCCTAGGGGGTAAGACAAAAGATATCAATTCGACGAAATCGTAGTCCGACTAGGTTAAAAAGATAATGATGTAATAATACCAGCCCATTATTGTCCCACTGCTGGGCAAATGCATCTTCTAAGAAGACGGGTTGGCGATTTCAGTCTTATATTACTTATTTTTAATCGTCGCAGCATCATGCTGAGATAGGAGGCTTTTGGCCTCGGCCCTTTGTTTTTATTGATGTGAAACATCTATAGGCGCACGTAAAACTGATTGCTGGCGGGGCGATGCATGCCGCGTGGCGATCGGCCACTATACACTTATATAGTCTATATGTAGTAGTGTGTAAATGTGTGTGTAATAGTGTGTAAATAGTCATATCAAACCCAAAGCATTTATTTCAATTAAGCCAATTACAGGCACTTTTGAATTGTCAAGGGGTCAGTCAGTCACAAAGGTAAAGCTATTCCAAATCGTAGTAGGTTCCTATGGAGAAGTAGGTTCCTATGGAGAAGAACGGACAAGAAACTCCACAAACACTGTTTTAAATCAAAATATTGTTACAAAATATTGATTACATCATTCATGTTTAAATTATACATGTGAGAACGATGTAGAAAGACGTGCACATTAAAAGTGTTCATAGTAGGTACATACGAATTGAAAAAGTCACATTGGTACATGATCGTCGTTAAGCGTAGTCAGAAGCCCAAAAGTCAAGACAACTAGTCTTACCAAGGGGTATCCAGTAACTGGACGCAGCAGCTTGAGCAGCTGGCATTCGCTCCAAAATAACTAAAATACTGGTATTCAACTGCATCCATTTAGTGGAAGCCTGTGGAAGTTCACTGGAAGCCGACCCCAACATAGTTGAGTGCTGGTTGTTAGTTGAATGGTTTGGTTTGGTTACTGACAATGTAAATAATGACCTGGAAAAAGTAGTTAGCTGGTTTAATGTTAATAACCTACTTCTTAACGAGAAAAAAACTAAATGTATTAAGTTTACAATACCTCATGTTAGACAAGTAAAAACTAGTGTGCTCATAAAGGGTGAAGAGTTGAAACCCGAAGATACCACAGTGTTTTTAGGCATAACTTTGGATGCCAAGCTTCAATGGGGCCCTCATATAGATAAATTGTCAAAAAAGCTTAGCTCCGCAGCATACGCCGTTAGAAAAATTCGTGATTTAACTGATTTAGAGACAGCCCGCTTAGTATACTTTAGTTATTTTCATAGCGTAATGTCGTACGGTATTCTGTTGTGGGGAAATGCCGCCGATATTCAGTCAATTTTTGTTTTACAAAAAAGGGCTATTCGTTCAATTTATAAATTAAGTCCCAGACACTCCCTCAGAGACAAATTTAAAGATATTAATATAATGACTGTAGCTTCTCAGTACATTTATGAAAATCTTTTGTATGCACATAAAAATATTAATATGTTTAAAAAATACAGTGATATCCATAATGTAAACACTAGGAACAAGCACAAATTTGTTGTTCCAACAACCAGGCTTAAAAAAATAGGTGGCTCATTTAGATGCCAGTGTATACGTTTCTATAATAAACTTTCTAGCCATATTCAAGAATTAAGCCTTAATAAATTCAAATGTTTTATAAAGCGGAAACTGTGCCAGAAAGCCTTTTATACTGTTAAAGACTATATTGAGGAAAAAAAGGCTTGGGATTGAGCTGCTCCAATAAATTTATAGTGAATCTTGATTTGATTTATATTTTTTTTTGCCAACTATTTATATTTTTCTTTTTGTTATTTATATACCATTTTACATTAACAATGACATGAATATTTACTTCGTAAAGTATTATATTATTTTAATTATTATGAATGTGAGGACTATGTGGGTCATTGTTTTTGTTTTTTTTCTTTCTCTTAGTTTTAATGATGGTCTGGTAGTTTGAGTACTTTATGCGGCCTACCCAAATGTCCTTTCTTTAGTATTGTTCGTCGAATCGTTGAGCTCCTTAAGTTTTGAGTTGAGCTGCACGATAACTGACAAATGCGTGCACTGACTGGACAGGTCCACTCAAATCTGTGTGGTTCTTTCATCAAAAGACCATTTCAGACACCAATCTATATGGTCCTCAAATGATCTGACCAAGATTATATCCGTATTTTATGTACAAATTGACATTGATCAATTTTATATATACAATGACATGAATTTACTTTGTTAAGTATTATATTGTTTTAATTAAGTATTGTAAATGTGAAGACTATGTGGGTTATGGTTTATTTTTGTTTTTACTCAGTTAGTTTTCATCATTGTCTGGCAGTTTGAGTAATTTATGCGGCGTACCCAAATGTCCTTTCTTTGGTATTGTTCGTTGAATCGTTGAGCTCCGCAAGTTCTGAGTTGAGCTGCACGACTACCTAAATAAAAAATAAAAAAAATACTTTCAAAAATTAAATCTATGAAATAATGTAGGTATTACAAAGTATGGTGCCTGTACTAGGATAAACCTGTATCACAGGCGGCATGAGTTCTTACAATTACTATTAGGACAACTGATTTCTTAACAATATTTAACATAAATCTTAAAGAATAGTGACATGTTAGTTAATTTATTATTTACTTATACACTAATAATTAAGGTCTTAAACATGTAGATAATTTCTATATTAATAAAGGAAAATAAATGTTAGAACTTAGTTACACGATTATGATTGCGACTGCAGTATTATTAACCTAGGTTGAAACAAAAAATTGCTTAAATCATCTTCAAGGCTACATTACATTTTTGAAGCGGTCGGCTAATGTGCTTAGACAGCGACAAATCGATGGTAAGTAGGACAGCCAAGTGGTTAGGTATATTGTTGTGTCAGCAACAAGCGATACCGAAGTCTGGCCTTATGCACGACGCTCTAGGTTTCATAATCGATAGAGTTAATGTATCTGTATTCTGCAATTTTCCTAGCATTCAGCGTCTCCCGTTTTGTGATCACTAGGCTTTTTAAAGCGTGAGCAAGTTGCACATTTCGGAATGTCGGCTTTTTTCGCGCATTCGGACATCGAATGGCCTGCGTCACCACAGTGACCACACGTAGTACTGATCTCACGGCAAGTTTTTGCTGCATGGCCATATAGTTGGCATTTATAACACCTTGTTACCAGTGTGAAGTCCCAGACAGGACAGGACGTCCAATTTATAAAAAGCCTTGATTGAGGGATTAGGGCTTTACGTATATCGGCTGAAACTTCAACAACGTAATTACAGGTCGTAGCATCTCTCTTCCCCGATTTGTGGCTTAATTTTATCAAGGTCAAGAAGGATTCCAAGGACATTGATGGTAACTTGTCGGCTACGTTTTGTTCGAAAATGCATCTGAACACCTCATTTTCAGCTAAGGAAGTCGGCACTCCTACAACCACGATCCGAGGTTTGCGCTTGCTGGGTTCGTCGGCGGTAAGTCCAGATGTAGAGAGCTGGACTGCGTGCTTCAGTTTATCAGCGTCAAGTTTCGTCTCGGTACTGATAATTACGCCTCCATTTTTTGTTTTTCGGACACCACGAACGTGTAGCTTCATTTGCTCGGGCCGTATGATTTTTTGCACGAGTTCTTTCTTTTTGTCACTTGATTTAAATTTATCATTGGGATAAATGGCAACAGAGCTTAGGTTAATGGGGCAAACGAAATCATTTGATCCCTTTTTCACCATATCGGCAAAAGAAGCATTTACTGAAGAACCAGAGTCCTTTATCGTCTGCTTGAGCTCCGAAATATGTTCCATCAGGTCGCGCTTTTCTTGTAGGGCATCAACCATGTTATAAGCGTGAAAGGCTTTCTGCTTCAGCGACTGATATAGTACTGCCATTTGTGAGGTGCCGGAACCTACTTTACGGCATAGGGTTGAAATTCTCATTTTCTGCTCCGATTCAGTTTTCCATCCACGGCAATAGAGCAAACTTCATTTAGGTTCTGTTCGATGACTAACATCCATTTTTGAATTTCGGGCGTCGAAACAACATCAGCCGTGGCCGACTCGAGGGCTGGGTTTTGCGTAGTCGTCTTCGAAGGGGAGGCAGAGGGTTGCACAGGGCCCCTTGAATTAAAGGGGCTATTATCCATTTTGTTTTGTCACAAGTTCACTATTTTGTGTCCATTATTAACAAAACTACACTCCAAGCAAAATTTTACACATGCATTACGACAGTAATGCACTAAAGGAGGTCACTATTATTAAATCAATTATTTATTAAAGCTAATGAACACGTCTGTTCGCTAAAAGTGTCGCAAAAAATAGAAGAATAGATACTGACAAATGCGTGCACTGACTGGAGAAGTCCCCTCAATCTGTGTGATTCTTTCATCAAAAGATCATTTCAGGCACCAATCTACATGGTCTTCACATGATTTGACCACGATTATGTCTGGACTTTAAAAGAGACAGTGACCTCTGCGTTTGTTTCGGCCTTTCTTCTCAGAGTAGTCAGTTACGAAACGGCGACCTCATCTAGTTTATTTTTATTTTTAAATATGATTGACGTGTAAAAGTGTTTGTACAAACCTACTTAAAGAAAATAAATCATTTATCATTTAATGCTGGTCCTGCTCCACAACCACTTGGGCTCACTTGTTAAAATTTTAATATTTGGAAGAGATGCTTCTCCCCTTTTTTATGTTCTGACATTACAATCATATTTATTATTTAATGTAATCAAGTTTTAGTTGTTGAATAATTCAATAGGTAATAAAGTTTTTCCTTTTGCTAGTAAAATTTTATAAACCTTTGAAATGCATGCGTTTTGTATAATTTAAAAGCATTTTTTCAATTTTTGTAATTGTGAGTACCATGGAGCCGTTTATTATGTTCTGATGTATGTTGACTTAAAAAAGTTTGGCAGTTTAGAGTATGTCATGCTCACTGATGTTTCGCTGATGGTGGCGCGTGTTGGACCATTCGCTTCCCTACAAAATAGTTGAGCTGGATGGTGCTGATCCACGTGTCATGTTCTTGAACGGGCGCCGTCAGTTGTGACTGGTCATCTCCTATCTGCCAGGGCTTATTTGTAATCTTTTATATTTTGTATTGTTTAAATAATTTATTTTTTTACATTGTTCTCACATATGGAAGCGACAAGAATAATTTACCCAGGATTTTGTACTATCTTGATTTAAAAGAGTGTCCTTGGAGTTTCTTGCCTATTCTTCTCCAGAGATCTACGTTTTGGAATGGGCAAATAGCTTCAACTTTCTGACTAACTGACCGACTCTTTGACAATTCAAAAGTGCCTGTAATTGGTTTAATTGAAATAAATGCTATCCGCCTTATTACAAAACAAGATTTATATTTTGACATGGCTTAAACCATGGAGCTAGTTTTTGTAATAAGAACGTAACCGTGATGGAAATACCGTTCTTTATACAAAACTGAAAACTTAGTTCGGTACTAAGTTGTCAGTTTTGTGTTTAGGAACTTTACCATAGTCGGAATAATGTTCGAATTTCAATAATGGCTCCATGTTTTAAACCTGGGTCTGAAGATAAACCTTGTTTTGTAATAAGGGGGTTTGAGTTTTGAGTTTTTTTGAGTTGAAAAGGCTAGGTAGATGGATTTGACATTGGTACAGTCAGTGCTCTGCATAACCCGACCCCATTTCCCCTATTCTTATTTGTAAGAAGGGGTCAGATAACGCAGAGCACTGACTGTACTTGCCCGGATTTAAAACCACGAAATGCACGAGGAGGGAACCTACACGTTGTGAAAGAAATTCACGACGTAATGTGCATAGCAAAATCAGAATATAATGTTCCCACTGCTGGGACACAGGCCTCCTCTGTATGAGAGGGAGTGGGCTGTAATCTTCCACGCGGGCCCAGTGCGGGTTGGTAGATGTCACATGTCTAGCACATGTCGGGTTCCTTACGATGTTTTCTTTCACCGTTTTATAAGCAGTGGTGATTAAATTATTTACACAAAGTAAAGCGCCTGCTTGGGTTCGAACCCTCGACCTACAACTCGTAAGTCGGGGCCGTTACCACTGGGCCACCACTGCTCTGTGTGTAATGTGCATGAGTGGAGATAAAAGATCAGTTCACAATAAAATATAACTACAGTTTTATTTATTGTGCTAAAGAAAATGTGCTTTTCTTGATTATTTTAGTCGTACAGTAGTCTTTTTCTCTGCATCCGGGACAGTGACCCAGACAAATTTTATTTCCTTTCGTTAGCTATCTGATGACTAGCAAAGCCAAATTTGGCCTGATTATTGTCTCCGCCATTCCTTCCCATCCCATTTCTTCCCATGGGTGTCGTAAAAGGCGACTGCTGCCCATTACTAGAGAATGGGCAGCAGCGTTCTCTTTGCATTTTAACACCATACTGCGATCGCCAACCCGTATGCCAAGCGTGGCGATTATGGCAATTAGTGGACGTCTTCGGCTGAAATGATGATGATGATGAGATATAAAATTTATAATACTTATGTTTTATATTAATCATAATTATAGAATGTGATAAACCGGCTTCACTCATTGAAAATACCTCAAGGTTAAACGTTTGATACTCATTCGGTATACAGCTTTATACTGTACACGTAAAACTTTTGAATTTCAATTTCAGGAACGAACTTGAAAATAAATAATGACAAGTTAGCTAGCGTTTCTTGGAATAGGTAATTTTTTCCATGAATATTCATAATTCAGTCTAAGGATAATTACAAGACTGTTCGCTTAGAAAATTGGGAAAACATTCTTTGAGCCCACAGAGGTATAGCACAGTCAACCGTTCTCCGTTCAGAAGTGTAGGTATGTTCCTTTGTGAATACAAACATATTTGTATTGCCAGTTTGAAAGCATTCTGACTTTATGCCATGGAAGGATTGGTACTACCGTATATAACACAAAGACTTCCACTGAAATAAGTGGCTATTTACGTTTTTAGAATCACCCCAAACAGATAAATATAATATACTGCCGCCCTCAGGTAGGGCCGATAACATTTTCGCTTTGTCCGCGCCAATGCTATTACCCCCTCATCCCTTACTGATTCCGCAAAAAGGCCAAGCGTGCTAATTTCCGACCTCCGAAGATTAGTAAGGTCAACATATTTTTCTAGAGTGGTACCAAATAATAAGGGGTTTAGTGCTCTGGAACGAAAATACTAGCGCTGAAAATGAACTCTCCAACGCCATTTCATTGTTCTCTTCGTCCTTCAGTGGTAATAGTTTGACTGGTGGGCGCTTGCTAATCTCTGTAACGGAACTGTGCGTTCCATTGTTTAAAAGAGTTTACTGTAAAATATACATTGTTTCATAAATAGCGATTCATATGAAGATAACTATTGTTTCATATGTACGCGGAAAATAAAACAAAATAATGCAAGTGAATTCATAGTAAGCGGTTAGGCGGAGGCAGGCGTTTCAGTCAATCAGACAGCCACGGCCTGGCTGCTCGAACATGTTAATGCTATAACCGGTTGTCTAGTGAATCATATCCTTGGGATTTAGAGCAGAAGCTAGTTAGACACAGTCTTCTCTTTAGACAAATTTTCAGACACAAGACGGTCACCCTCAGTATTAAGATTTATGAGTTCCATTCCTTATTATTTTCAGTATGTACCTTCACGGACTTACGGCGTAATTGTAGGCGTAGACAGTGCAAATCATTTGCAGAATACCTATAATTATGCATTTCATAGCGGATGTACCTACCTAAACCATTTGAAATAAGATTAGACATTTAAATAAACCTTTTTTGCGGACCGTTCAAGTTCAACCGATTTTGACTTCAATTGCGTTGGTGACATGACAAATGGCAGCTGTAATAAACAGTTGGTATTATAACCACGTTTTTGCTTTTAATGCCATCCTTCTGCCTACGGAATAGAAGTCAAAATCGGTTGAACGGAATGTAAAAAGTTTTATTTTAATTTCTTATCGTATTTCAAATGGAGTAGGTATTAGTATGAACGTTACCTATGATAAGTACTTTAAGAATGTTACGCCTCTTTTTGGGAAAACCAAGTCTTTTTTTACGACTTCCTTAGGAACTGGAGTAGCCTGTTATCAATAAATTGAAAGCTCCTCGCTTGTTAAGCAGTCGTTTATTTACTTTTTTTTATTTCATATTTTTTATTTATTATGATATATTAAGACGATTATAATGTATACGAACTTTATCACAGCTTTATTATAAGTTTATAATAATACAGTGTTTTTAGATTTTATACTAGTATAAAACGTTCCAGTCATTGTTTTCGCCATAATCGGTACCTACTGCATTAGGTAGATATCTGGTATTGACATTTCTTATGACGAGTTCAGTCCATCAAGCTGGCATGAGTAGGTAGTTCATATATACGTGTCAAAAAAATTGAAATTGGTTCATGTTTTCTTCTTAATTTCTACATAATATTTACTATGCTAGTTTTGAGAATGTGGCTGTCTGAAATCCGGTGTAATATCAGCTTTACAAAAAAATACAAAATACAATACAAAATAGTTTTATTGTCATAATTAGCATATTATTACATTTAAACGTGTTTGGAGCCTTCTTTTAACCAAAACATTGCCTGTATTAGAAGACTCCGCGCTTCCATAACATTGCAGTTTATATAGACTAACTATGAGTTACAAAAAATAGTGTACCGGGGTACCTACACTTATTGTTATTATACGATATGGGTATATATGTTGTGGTGTGGTGTGTTTATGGTATGGTGTGGTATGTATAGTGTATGATGTAATGTGTATTGTAGTGAGGCAGGTGTTTTCGTGTGCTGTGTGATGAGGTGTGTGGTGTAGTGTAGTGTGTGTGATGAGGTGTGTGGTGTAGTGTAGTGTGTGTGTGTGGTGTAGTGTGATGTGCGGGGTGTGTGGGATGTGGTGCTTCAGGTTAAAGTATAATATAGCTTTAGAAGGTTTTGTAATAGGTACACATTGATAAGTTAGATCGTAGTATTGTATAAGAGGCTTTTTGGTTTTCGACCAATTTTATTATTTTGTAATGTTACCTAAGTTTCTTTTATTTAAACTTTTCACTTATGATTTGGTGTCTTTGGATTTTGATTAGATATTTGTTTACTGTCTAATTAGGAATTCATTGACCGATTACATAAACATTGGTAAAATGACAGTCCGTGAACTCCGCCCTAAGTTGCTAAATTAATCATGCGATGTTCGATGTTCGGTGCGATGTTCATATTTTCGGATTGTCAGTGCTTCAGATGCTAGTGAATAATTATTGCTATTTAATACCAGTACCCCAAGTGTAAGTTTGCAAGAGAGTAGGTAAACGTAACTATTTCGTTTGCGTTAAAATTTTACCGATAGATCATAATGCTCAGAGTATAAGAGTGAGAATAAAAATCTTAACGCAAACGCGCTAGTTACGTTTACTCACTTGCAAACTTACAATCGGGGTACAGGTATGCTTATAACTAACTACCAGGATATTATTACTCCAAAGTGTTTTCATCGTCTTACAATTTGCTTTATTTTTCTATCGGATAACGATGTTCCGTTTATAAAAATAAATATAAAACTTAGGTACTTCGCGGCGAACCAAAAGCGCTCTAGTTTAATTATTGGAGAAATCCGATGAATCTAATTATTTTAGTTATGCCAGCTAAAATAATTAGAAAGCCTTAGTTTGTTTTTTCCATGATGTTAAATAAATCGATACTTAGCTATTTTTAACCGACTTCCAAAAAGGACGAGGTAATAATTATGTTCGTCAGTAGGTTTATTTTTAAAGAATGTTCACTGATGTTCACCGATTTCTCCTCCAATTGTGGACTTATGTTGAAAATTATTTATTTGTTTGAAAGGGTTGCTCCCGAGGTGGTCCCATTGTCACCAAGTTAGAATCTGATGAGGGGCGAAAAAAGCAAAAGGTCACTCATTTACTCGCTGACTAAACAGATAAATAAAATTGTCATTGCTGTCGGGGGACGGTTCTGAGGAACACTTTTTACACTAAGAAGAATTTTATTTATCTGTTTAGTCAGCGAGTAAATGAGTGAGTGACCTTTCGCTTTTTGCCTAGATACAGATTAACTAATACAGCTTGTTTTTTACTTTTTAGTTCGTTTTTTGGCAGGACAGTCGTGTTGTTATTTTCATTTAAATTGAAAGCTCACTTATTAAGCAGTCGTTTATTTACTTTTTTTATTTCACATTTTACATTTATTATAATCTATTAAGACGATTATAATGTATACGAACTTTATCACAGCTTTATTATAAGTTTTGAAAATTTTAGTGAGAATGGTTGCTAACCAACTTTAAATCGTTATAGATCCTAAATGGTCATTCGAAATGAAAAATAATTGGAGAAACCTAATGATGATTTTCAAATACCTATCCAATGATACCCCACTTGATGTAGTTAGTCGACTTCTTTTTTTATTTTTCGCAATATCGCGTCTGTTTGTTGCCATATTGACTTTTGATTACAGTTATGTCTTTAGTGATAATCACAAGATTAAGACAAATCGGTTGACGTAAGAATCATCAAATTCGGCCAACGCGTTTGGTCTCTAGAGTACCACAAAGGAACAAACATACATAATATATACATAAGCTGATAAACTCATTATCCTGATTTGCGTTACGCAGTCGGGTAAAAATAAGTATTTAACAGGTTGCGATTCGATTAGGTGGTTTAATATACCAAAATAATTTGTAAATCAAACCTATTCTTAAGGTAGTGTGTATATATTTCGATTGGATTACAGAATATCTATGTTCCCAAATACATATTTTGAAAGGACAATGATAATTATAAAGACGAGATATGAGGAATTTATAATTTCTATAGAAAACTTATTTTTCTCATAACTTTTGTTTAAATCAGTGTCCATTTAAAATATATATTTTTGGGAACCTAGATAATAATATTCTGTATTCCAATCAGAATAAAGACACACTACCGAATATGTTTGATTTACAAATTATTTTGGTATTATGTTTGTATGAACTACGCATCCATCTTCACGCAGCCTCTTAATTACTCTGATATTGAGTATTAAAGGAATTTAATTGTAACATGTGGTCTTCACTGTAACAGAAACACGACTACCTAGATTTGAATAAAAACTTATAATAAAGGTGTGTAACATTTTAATTATACCTAAGTAGGTAGGTACATCAAAATTTCGCTACGTTTTAGTGAAAATCTCAGTCACGCTTACAAAACAGTTCGGCCGTTCAAGAGTAATCAAATTGAGACAATGTGAGCATTCGGGGTGTAACTTGAGGAATATTTTAACTTAACTCAGTGAAAGGGATTCTGGCTTTGAGTTGTAATTTAATCAAAACAACACTTGCGAGGCAAGTTAATTTTGTACAAACAATAACTTTATTGGTGTGTACATGTTGTACTTGACCTCTAGTTTTAGCAAGGACTAAACAAAACAACATTTATACATACACACACATAATATAACATTTTTGAAAACAAACATGGACTAACATAACCTAACAAGGAATTACGGAGGAAAGAGGGTATAGAAACTCATTCTCACATACACATTACACAACCATCCAGATCAGGAACCAATATCAGTGAGTTCTTGAATCAAACCTTTAAGGCTTCTACATACCAGCGCGACTTATCGCGCGACGCGACACGGCACAAAGGCCCCGCGTGTCGTGGGACGAGCGGTGCCTTTGTGTCGCGTCGCGTCGCGCGACAAGTCGCCCCGGTATGTAGAAGCCTTTACGACTCCAGAGTCTGGATCAGACTCTCTCATTCACTGCAACAATCGTACTTACTACGAGCAAATAACGATGACGACGTGAGTTCGTAGTATTCTATTCTATTCTACTCATCGTAATACGTTCCTCTCATTCTGCCAGCCAGCCTAGAACTAATCTTACATTTTTAAAACTGCACAATTAATATCTTATTATCAATTATTGAATAAATGAATTTCAAGTTAGACTCCATTTGAAATAAGATTAGGCATTTAACTAAACCTTTTATACAGTCCGTTCAACCGATTTTGACTTCTATTGCGTTGGTGGCAAGACAAATGGCAGCTGTAAAAAACAGTTGGTATTGTAATCACGTTTTTGCTTTTAATGCCATCTTTATGCCTACGGAATAGAAGTCAAAATCGGTTGAATGGACTGTAAATAAGTTTATTTAAATTTCTAATCTTATTTCAAATGGAGTATAGGTATATCCCTGGTAACGCAAACAAATAAAATTGTTTCTTTATTTTCCATTGAGTATGAATTATTTATACTGTTGTGGCGGACCAACTAATTGGCTATGGTTCCCACCTGGACAACACTAGTTTTTAGGCTATGGTCAGATGTCTATGGTTCAAGTAAACACCAGCATAGCAATTCACAACCATTCGACAAATTGTCGTATCGAAAATGACACATTTTCAATAACTGATTTACCTTGCCCCCGACAGCAAATAGCTGTCGGAAGAATAGCGGTCGTCTATTTGATTTAAACTGACAAAACCTAGGTGTTTTGAATTTGTGAACAGCCTTTAGAAGACTCTTTTGATAAAATTGATGTATGCTCGATTCGGTACGGAACGCTTGTGAATAGCTATGCAGGAATCTGAATGTAAAACCCCAGATAACTTGTTGAAATGTTCTACGAACAATAGTGCTGTCCTCTGTGTTAACAATCACCAGTATGTAACGTTATTCTACCGCTGTTGCTTGTGGAAGAAATACAACCTGTGACAATTTGAACAGAGTTTCATTTAAAATAACTGGGCGTCTTAAAGCGCCTAAACTGTGATGAACATTGCTTGTATTTATGTGTGACAACAACACAACAAGATATACAGTAGAAGACAACAAAAAATATACAGTGCTTAATTTTCTGATTAACCTGTAAAGGTCATTCATAATTCTTAAGACCCTTCAATGTAAGAATAGCACTTGTGTCTTAAGGCGACAATAACCGACTTTTAATGATTTTATACTGAAGATCACGTCTAAACGAGTAGTGTTAACGATTTGAAAAAAAAATATTATGTTAAATTAGAGCATTTTCTCAAAAACTTATATGTGAATATTTTAGATTATATTTATATTACATAATCAAATGAATTTGTAAAGTTAAGTCTAACGCGGATAACAACTGAGAATGGCGCAAAATGTACCAAGCATATTTTTCTGAAACCTTCACCAATTTAAAGATAATTTAACTATTGATCATTTAGTATACGCGTTTTATTAAAATACCGTTTGTTTTGTGTCTATGAAATTAATAATGCGTCCAATTGGGGACAGCGCTCCTTGATGGGCGAGTCCTATTACTGGCTGAACGTACGACGCGTTGCGTGAGCTCAGTAAAGAACACGCAAGCTAACCACTCAAGGTCACTGGCATATATCTGCGACTTAAAGGACTGTGTTGAAACTTATAAAAGGTGGGTTCGTTCCGCCTTAAGTAGGATGATAAAGTTGGACAAACTCGACAATCTCTTGAACTAGCTGGTACTTGTAGGCTAAAATTGCTTCGTTCAGTACCTCAGGCTTAAAGAAGTTAGTTTTGTCGCCAGTGCCTCATATTTATCTGCGGTTTCTTGTCTGTTATAAATAATTATACTCCTTTGTGCAGTTTTTACTCAAATTAGTACATTTGAGTAAAAAACTGCACAAAGGAGTATAATTATTTTGACTGAATTTGTAAATGCTTACTGGGAAATAAAAGCAAACTAAACTTGTATAGATTAATGCCTCGTACAGACTGGTGCGATATCACGGGCGTGACGCGACACTAGTAGCGCAATTTCTTTGTCGGTGCCTCTCGCATCAGTCTGTATGAGCCTTTAGACAAATTCTCTTTTTTAAATATTTCTAAATATTCATCGTGCTCTTTCATTGTTCGTCGTAGAACGATGTTAGTCTAAAACCTACAGTCAAATCACAATAGAAGATTGAATAATAAATAATAATACAAACTTTATTGCTAAAGAGATTACTAAGGTTTTAGATTGGCCCCCAAAATTTATTTTTACCTTTTCTGCTCTTCATTATGACAAGTTTAGTACTTTTACTGTTCTATCTTCTCGAATTAGATTGCACATTGCAAAAAAGGCCTATGTCCAGCTGTGGACGTCTTTCGGCTAAAATGATGATTGCTAAAAAGTACAAAACACAAAAAAAAAAAATTTCTTTTCAGATTTCAGTAGGTAAAAAATTACTTCAATACTGTATTAGTCGAGCAACTTCATAGAACTTTGCTAAATTGAATTTACTGGAATAGAAATGGTAGAGAAAAAAGTAGTTTGATTCAATCTATAAAATTTATCTCAGCCTCTATTATTACTTTGCAGTTGCCAGTAGCCAGCCTTGGTAAAATATTGATTCAGTACACTTTTTATTTATTTATTCTCAAGGGGTTATTTATTTACAACGGGTAACAATCACAATATATCAGTGGCATCACAATATAGGTTTTGACCTGATTGTCACCCAAAGCGTAATCGCACAACATGACCAGCAACAACAATTTTATTTATGACAACTAAAATAGTAAAAAAAAAATTACACGGTTCACAAAATTACAGCTACAAATTCTGTGCGTCTGCCCTCCGACCCACTACCAGCTTATGTAGGCAGGGAATGTGTAGGAGACCAAACACGCCAGGTAATATTTATACATAATTGATATGTTACTCGTACATTATTTAAAGAAAACAATAGGTATATAAAGCGTAACTTAACTTATTCTAAATAAAAACTCAAAGGAATCCGATTTTTAGTTTATCGTAACCGTAAATCTTATTTATCCTTTTCCAATTTACTGCATATTTTAGGATTCCATAAAAAGCAGTGACAAGTTTAATGTTGAAAAGAGTGAAAGCACAAGTCTTATACTAACTTCTAGAAAATATTTATACCAGATTCTTAATGTTCTATGATAAGAATTATACCCGCATGCTTTTAGCAGTAGAGTGCTTTACGGTTTATGAGTGATTTTAGGTACAGACCTATCTAATTTTAGCTGGACCGAATAGTTACCAATTATAGCCTCATAATGGTAGGCGACTCCATACCACCTTTATGTTCGGATCACTTGTGTGTGTACAATATAACCTACATTGATTCTATTGATGGATTTAGGTAAGCGAACCAACAGATAAAGCACCTACATGATTTCGTCTTTCCGAGGTAGTCCCCTTTAGGTATATAATTAATTTTCGAGAGCTGATTAAATATGCGTACTGAGATTAGTTGCCATTTTCAATTACTCATTGAGATCGTATGTTGTGGAGGAAGTTTGAGAGGGTAAATTGGTTACCGTGAAGATTGATCGACTCACGAGATTAGGATCACCTAATTTCAATCAGACGTTGATGGTAGCATCTTCCTACTTTATTAATTAAGAATTATGGTAGTCTTACTTGATACTTTATTGTCATTCCGCAATATGTACTTAGGTGGTAACTTAAAATTATATGTCAGCAATATGGAACCTGTCGGGCGCAGCAAAATAAGTAGTAATAGAGCTTTGAAAAACTTAGCATAACAGTCTTCTGAATTAAATCTGATATTATTATAATAGAGGTTTTTATTATACATATACACATTCGTTTTTGTTTACCCTAAACCCGAAAAGGGGGCATTATACTCATCATTTTGAACAACTTTTTCTATGGGACCAACATTGAAAGCGCGAAAAAAAAAATCTGCTGTTCCATACATTTTGTCGCTTTAAGACCCAGATATATGCCAGTGACCTTGAGTGGTTAGCTTGCGTGTTCTATACTGAGCTCACGCAACGCGTCGTACGTTCAGCCAGTAATAGGACTCGCCCATCAAGGAGCGCTGTCCCCAATTTGACGTATTATTAATTTATTATACACAAAACAAAAGGTATTTTAATAAAACGCGTATACTAAAAGATCAATAATTAAATTATCTTTATATTGGTGAAGGTTTCAGAAAAATACGGTTTGTAGATTTTGCGCCATTCTCAGTTTTTTATCCGCGTTAGACATAACTTTACAAATTAATTTTACTTTGTAATATAAATATAATCTAAAATATTCACATATTAAATTATTGAAAAAATGCTTTAATGTAACATATATTTTTTTCAAATCATTAAAACTACTTGTTTAGACGTGATCTTCAGTATAAAAACAATTAAAAGTCGGCTATCGTCGCCTTAAGTGAACACAAATGTATGGAACAGATGGTTTTTGTTTGCAATTTCAAGGCTTTTCCAATAGAAAAAATTGTTCAAAATTATGAGTACAATGACCCTATTCGGGTTCAGGGTAAACAAAATCTAATGTTGTATAGTTTGCTTTACGAATACTTAATAAATATATCTTAGCACTCATATTTTGTCGTTTAAATATTCGTTTATACTATAATAGAATTTTCTTATTCAAAATTGTTTTATTTTTCTTTATAAAATTAAATATATTAATTTTGTCTTCTTTTTTATTATTTCAGACATTTTGTGACATATTTTAATGGAAACTACATAGGGACTTGTTGAATGTATATTAGCCGAAAATTGATAATAAGCCGGAGTGTCAAACGTGACTGTATTTCTTCTACTGTATATCTTGTTGTGTTGTTGTCACACCAAAATACCAGTAATTTTGTTTTTCAGAATCCTCAATAGTTAGACAGCTAACTATCTACATCTCTTTAAATTTTGAAGGACAATGAGCAGTTTTGCAGTTATCAAGATTTAAGTAGGTACATACCTACTTTTAAACAGATGATGATTTGAACGTGCGATATCACGGACGCGACGCGACACTAGTAGGACAATTTGTTGCCTGTCGATGCCCCGATGTCGCACCAGTCTGTACGAGCCTTAAACTGGAGCGATATCGCGGGCGCGACAGACAGTGCAACCCTTGTCGCGTCTACGACATCGCGCCATTCTGTACGAGCCTTAATGCTACCGCTAATCAACAAAAAAACCTACCAAAAATAAAACCAACCACCAAATACCAGCTAACGGATAAAATTTGACCTTCAGTTTGTTTCGGTCTCTCTTCTCAGAGTAGTCAGCATAACATAATTATTCTATAATGTTCCCATTGCTGGGACACAGGCCTCCTCTTACCTACCTACTATTTGATATTCTCATAATAATAACGAATTTACCGCGTTGAGCGAGACATCCACTGTCTGAGATGAATTAAAGTTTTATTTTATAACCCAGCTCTGAGATTTAAGCACCCGACGGGGTCAAGGACAATCGGGAATCCGGGCTGCTGCTCTCTTAAGGGCAGGTATATACTCGTACCTACTTATTGGGAAAATATTCATTTGTATTTTTTTAAGGCTGATTGCTAGCCCTCGCATATTCAGTCTGCGTGGTAATTTTTTTAACTTCAGCACTTAGATACTAATTAACGTAGTCTTATATACTGCTATAAAATGACATTGAAATAACAAAAAATGCTAACCAAAGTTAATTCAAACGGGATCAATTACAATAGGTACATTAAGGGTCAGATAATCGCCGTTGACCTTGGCCATACAAATGCACGTCGCGCTCACGCCGCGCTATCTTTCATAGGGAATATATATATTTTTTTAATCACAGGTAGAATTATGGATGATAAAACAGTCTATTCATACAAAAAAAAACATGAAAATATCTTACGTAGTTTGAAAGTACGAGTAATATCGTTTGTTATGCTCTGGGTAGACATTACTTCCTGATTTTTTTTCAAAAAGCATTTTACTAATATACTTAAATATTCACATATAGAATTGATGTGTATGCCTTCTAGTTTAACATAATTTTTTTGCATAACTTACTTGCATTATATTATATGAATGCGTAATAACAGATTTAATAGTCATTAAAATCGTATATCTGCGCCTTAATCCTAAACCTAACTATACTAATATAATACCTATAATATAATATAATACCTATTATAAATACAAAAGCGTGTTTCTTTGTTTGTTACGTTTTCACGCTAAAACAGCTGAACGGATTTGGATGAAATTAAGCACATGGATAGACCATGATGAGAAGGACATAGACTACTTATCATCCTGGATGGTAAAAATCACGTCGCATATAAAAGGAAATTCAAAAGGATTCCTGTGGCCTTCATCGAGGCTTAGTGAGAATTTATCGAGTCTATAATCCCTGTTTCTATCCCATGTTTATTTAATACTGTAATAAGATTGTATGTCCATCTTTGCATACCAAGACCCCTCCGTGCCTCGGAAAGCACGTTAAGCCGTTTTTCCCGGCTGTCATTCGTGGATCTTTCGCAGTCGTTACGGGTCGTCAGAAGCCCGAAAGTCTGACAACCAGTCTTACCAAGGGGTATCGTATTACCCAGTAACTGGGTTGAGGAGGTAAGATAGGCAGTCACTCCATGTAAAATAGTGGTATTCAGCTGGTAGCCGACGCCAAGATATGTAGTTGGGAAAAGCTTAGGCAGATGATGAATAAGATTGTATGTATATTATCGTTATTTTCCGCAGTGTTCCACGTCTATAAGACTATGTTACTGCACTGATCTGCTTACGTTTAGGGCCTTGATATGCTTATGTTTAGGGCCTTGATATGCTTATCTTTACGTGAGTGAAAATAACACAAATACTGTGTATCTGTTTAAAATTCACCTCGGTTCAAACCATAAAACTATTAGGATCATAATTGTGTGGTGATTAAGAACAAAAGATTTTCAATTGGTGAAATCCTTTTCCTGTTCTCAGTAAGTAGTTCTGCTCGTGTAAGTTTGTGTGATGCGGTAATAGCAATTCGCCCCAAGCCGCGCGGTACCGTCAATTTCTACAAATCCTAGAACTTATTATTCTCCGAATTCAGAGCAACACACGACGGATGGAATATCTACTGAAAAAACTTCAGTCGACGTAATACGAAAAATCCTTGAGATTCTTAATACCTTTATTGTTTTTACCTCGAAAAAATGTGGATCTATTCTTATAAAACTTATTATGATTGTTTTCAAAATCGGTCTGGCTGACACTGTAAACATCATAACGCAAATTGAAGAATACGTATTTGTTTAAACTGTAGGGCAATAAAGTCTAATGTTTACCGCCTTCAATAGTTTCACAGATGATAATTTCACAGTAATTTGTTAGCCATTTACTTAATTCGGTGGTTACCGGTTCAGCGATTCAATTTGTTCCGTCATAATGAATAGCTTTGTGAACGCTGTCAACCCGCTATTATTATAATCACAAAGTCCTACGGCTCTTGTATTTTTCTTTTTTACAACATAAAAACTTGTACAAGTTCGTTAATAAAACTTCCTGCTGTCCCTTAAATTACCAAGCTGTTATTTCAACACGGAGTTGGAGTAAGTATAATAAAATAAAAGTAATAATAACTAACCAGTGGAAATGAAGCGTAATAAAATGTTGCTGTTTAATCGAGCTTAAAAATCTGTAGCCCGTCACACTGAAGCTATTTAGATTCAGTTATTATTGGCAAAGTTTGAAATAACGCAATATTATTAATATATCGCCCTATTTATAACGAACAATACGCGCTGTGTTTCGATCTTACATAATATATTCTATGCTCGGGAGGGATATTTGTTTTCACAGCGTAGTCAAACGAATAAATCTTTAGTGGGTTTGGAAGAAACATAATTTAAAAGTTTGTTTTATTTTAAGTGATCTCAGCTTTGTAGATAGTTTACCAAGTCACGGTGTAGGTATTGTTTGATGTAATCGTGAAAAACGAAGTTCAGTTTCAGTTCAAATCATGATTTCAAAAGTATGTTCAGGTGGCTTATAAAATATCTGACGAAAACGACTTATTTCATTTTATATTCATGGGATTTTACATAACATAAAGGAGATTGTTCTGCATCCATACATCTTTCGCCCCAGAACCAACAGCGATGGAAAATTACTTTGCGTGTTCTAAATAACAAGTATATGCCCATGAAGACAAAGTTTAATGACAGACAACTTGCAGAAAACATTTATTTAAAAATAAAACAAAGCTCTTGAGATTATATTTAGTAAGAAACAATCCTTTCAATACTTAGAAATACATGCTAATAGGTATATGCCTGTCATTAATGTTATTTATATTGCCTGTAGCCCTATACGTGGCTAATTAATCTAAGAGATTCAGTAAAACATTTTAAGTACTTATTTACAACCTAACTTGTTTGGTGATAGGTATAAAGACTTTAATGTAGCATTTTACTCTTTGGTAAATCTTCTTGACAGTTGAGTTGATTGACTTGACATGACAAGGATTAGGGATGACCATACATTAGATCCGTATCGATATATTTTAAACAAAATCGGTATCGGTCTGTACCCAGCGTGTAATTCTACTTGAAATATTACAATGCATCTCACTTATGTGTAGTAATTTTATAGAAAAAGATCATTAATTATTTAGGATGGATGGATTAGGATATGAAAATCTGCCCTGGCGGCTGAGAGTATGTCATGCTCACTCAGATGTCTCGCTGATGGTGGCGTGTGTGTTGGATCATTTAGCTCCCTTCAAAATGGTTGAGCTGAATGGTGCTGATCCATGCATCATGTTCGTGAACGGGCGCTGTCAGTTCGTACTGGTAATCTCTTATCTGCCACGGCTTATTTTTAATTATTTTAGTTTTTAATTGTTTTTTTTTGTTTTTTATCTTTTTATAACGGACGCTTCTGACGTTTTGCATCGTTCTCACATGTTTAACTTCAATCTGAATGATGTAACCAATATTTTGTATCAATATTTTAATTTAAAAGAGTGTCCGTGGAGTTTCTTGCCCGTTCTTCTCCATAGGAACCTACTATTTGGAATGGGCAACTAGCTTCTTATTTGTAACTGACCGACTTCTTGACAATTCAAAAGTGCCTGTCAATGGTTTAATTGAAATAAATGCTTTGAGTTTGAGTTTGAGCAACCGTATGTTTTCAATTTTTTTTACAATATTCTTTGATTACAACTCTTGCTAAAGTTCTACTCTACTACTACTTCTCTCTCTTTCAACGCATTATTTTTATGATTTGCGTGATCTTTTAAATTGAAAGAGAGTGCTTTGGTTCCTCCAGAGCATAATACCAGATTCGCAAAACACCAGATTCGAAAGTTTACTCGTAATCTGGTGAAGAATTTTGAAGATAGGGAATAGGGCCCTGAAATCAACCTCTAGTCACATACAAATTCGACACCATTCACCTACACATTCATCACAATTCACCACACACTCTTTGACTGCTTTTGTTGTGTTATTTGAATTTTCTTTTTCATTTATTTATTTTAATTGTTTAGTAGAAATACATGTTACTTACCTGTTTATTTGTATGCTGCCACTAAATGGGGCCTGGTGACCTGTAATACAGGTTTTTTTCTAAAACCTACTTTAGGCACCAGCTCTCACAATGTGATATTTTATAGTTCATTACTGTTAACCGCTTTTGAATAAATACAATTAAGTTATATTTGAAACAGTATGGAAATTGATGCAAAAAGTAAAAGTCAAACCAAAAATTGTAACACTTTATTATTCAAATTCTTTTTGACTGCATTTATACTTTTTTAAAGCTTGTATTTTTAATCTGCCATAGCTTTTTATGCTGTGAGTGTTCCCAGTTCGCCTAGATTTCTGATCAATTTATTTAATATCGTGCATAGTTTTTTATCTAGGTGCTCTGTTTCTCTGCGCGGAAATCCTGGCTCTGTTAGTACCGGCTTCACCGGCAACAAAAGTCATTAGTTGGATTAACGTTTTTGTTTTCAACCATAAATGTATTATAATCTGTCGTCGACCCACCTTCAAGGTGAAAAATGTTTGCTTATCGTATCAATACTTGTGTATTTCCTTTTGATTCGTTTTATTGCGGGTTTTAAGCCTCCCTATGGATGGGCGGGACCTCGCCTGTAGTTATGTTGCTCGTTTTCTGAAGATCAGAATCTTCTTTAAGGAGTCGTGTAAACAAAGGATTTGGAGAGTTGTGCGAATGTGTGGCTGACTGAACCTTAATTAAAAGGTTCACGTCTTATACTTCTTCTTTATCAAATATATAAGCTTGATTTTATGTAGGATTATGTATTTGTAACCCGTATATTTGTCTCGACACCAGACGGTATGTAGGTACTCATTCTACAGAGAGTTGTATTCTATATTCGCCAATGAAATGCACCTGCGACACCGGTTCTATCAAATGAAATGAACGATATATTTGGAATGATAAAATGCTACCTACGCTAAATATGATACCTACTTTTTTGACCAATTAATTGTAACAGGTCTTATATTTACTAGGTGGTATTAAATTTTCTCTGAATGCGGTTTGATTAGTTTGAACATTCATGTTTCGGGTTTCGCATTATTATACTAAAACTAATATTGTATAGTAATAATTCACCCATAAATTTTTCTCTTGATTAGGAATTCATAATTCCTAACTAGGTACGTTTACTCATCGGTTGTAGTATATGAAATAGTACTAATATTCAACCTTCGGAGACCAATATTAACCATATTTTCAAATAAAGTGATTGCACAGCTCATTTTGAAAATGGCGTATCGTTTATGTTTGGTTTCACTCGAGCTTTCAAGTTAAGGTAACTAGGTATTATTAGTGTGAAGGGTCTTAAGAATACAGGCAATTAGTAAAATAATTATTCACTATTTAGTAGGTATTTTTTGTGATAACGTAAGAAGATTATTCTCTTGAATAGATTTCGTTGAATGATATCAGTTGATTTCACAGAGGTATCACAGCAGGTGCGTAAACAAATGATTATATTTTAATGATGGTTCTTTTAGTGAAGAAAGGTCTCAGCTTGTTAAAAACTCAGTTAGTACGAAGTACCGAATCGTAGATATTCTATAACTACGTATTAGATTCATTTTTTAATTGGAAACAGAAAGTTTTGACACTGACTCTGACAGTTAAAAGCACTAGCAGGGCAGAATTTAAATGAAAACATATCTCATTTGACAGCTCACAAGATATTTAATGTAGGCCTGTCGGAATATTCCAGACAATGAGAACGACATATGACAGCAAACAAGGAACGGTGCTGCGCTTTCCGGTTCCGCCCAACGTTTTGTTCAACGTTGCATAAGGCCAGCCCCCTAATTGCGTAGTTTGAATCAGAATCGGAATGATTTTGAAGTATATCCATTGCTTCATAAGTTAGAAAAATTTGTCTACTCAACAACGTAAATAACGCAATGAATGTTGTTGAACTGTCAAATTGAAACCGATTCCTACTGATAGTGAGTTACGCAATTAGCCCGCAGGTAATGTTTAATTGTCACTTTCATGCAGTTCTCACAAATAAGTGTTAGTCCCGTCAAGTATAGACAGGGTTTTGTCGTGTGCTTTTTAATCATTGCTTATTTTTTAATTAATTGCAAATAATTTACATTATGATTGTAACTTACTACAAAGATACTGAAGTCATTAGATCATATCTTACGTGAGACTTGAAATCTATCTACCTGTCAGTCGCGGATATCAGAAAAAGCTGTCATTCATCTATGAACCCAAAGTTTTTATCAATTAATTTATTTTTGATTGATACTCGTACAAGGTTGTTCTAAAATTAAGATATTTAAGGACCTACTTATAATGTCATTAAGTATATATTTCGCAAAAACTATCCCCAACTGTGGAAGAAAAAGATTAAGTACTAAAGCTCTTTTTTAGTTCTAATTTAGTTCTCATTCGATACAACATTTTGTAAAGCCGTTTGGTCTAACTAAAACATCTCGTTTGTTGGCTTTGAGCTGACCAGACGCAACTTAAAGTTGTATTCAGATAAATATTTATAAATCGTATTCTAGATAACTAAAGGGATTTTACTTCTGCGACCTTGTTTGTAATATTTTGCTTTACAACAAAATCGATGTATCATAAAGATTGCGCATTAAGAAATCTTTAAAATGCGACCTGTTTAAACTATATTTTTCTAGATCATATTGGTTGGTATCGTTCATCTCGATGGCCGTAATATTTTGATAACCGATAATACTCGCAATATTTTCACGGACAATATTAAGGACCTTTATTCATGTCAACTATTCCTAACTCTTGAGCCATAATATTGCAGGTATCGGTGTTTTATGCACGACCAAAACATTTTCATAATCAGCCTATAATGTTCCTCTCTTCGAGAGGGAGTGGGCTGTAATAACCACGCGGGCCCAGTGCGGGTTGGTAGATGTCACATGTCTTCGAATTTTTGGTTCTAGGACATGCCGATTTCCTCACGATGTTAAAAAAAAACACTTTTTTGCGACCATTGAAGAGCCATTGTGGTCAGAAGTGTCGTTCCATGGGGTTCGGAACACCATCCCCTCGTTAGGGTTTTCTGTAATTACCTTTTTTTCTGTAATTAAAGGGAAATAACAAATTAATTTGTCGTTTTTAGGGTTCCGTACCAAAATGAAAAAAAAGGTTCTGTACCAAAATGGTAAAACGGAACCCTTATGGTGAGACTAAGTCTGTCTGTCTGTCTGTCACACCTGCATATCTCAAAAACTACTAATGCTATCAACTTGAAATTTAGAATAGTTTTAGATGACGTTTGCCCAACTGTTTTGCAAACAAGAAAAAAAAAATCTTTTTTCCAAAAAAAGATATTGAAAGGGGGTATTAAAATGTTGAAGTGGGGCTACTAGAGCATGTTGGGTATCATTTGAAAGAACGCTGTTTGCACATTCTCAAACATTTTTTTTAGGCATCATAGTTTTTGACTTTTGATGAAAAATGTTAAAAAAATACCCTCCCCCCTCCGCCCCCCTTATCTCCGTAGTTTGCTTAGACGAAAATCTGAAATTATTCTATGTGATAGAAGTTTATGTAAAGATTACAGGAAAAATAAAACGATGTCTCTAAATAGCACAGTTTTTCAGAAATCATCAACATCATACGCACCTCCGCTCAAATAGTGTCTCACAAAAAAAAAATTAAAACTCTTATAATGTTCCATTTGTTTCAGAAAACTTCAAAATCTTATCTCAAATAGTGTCATACTTGACTGATTTTTTTGACTTACGACACTATTTCAGCGGAGGTGCGAATATACGTACGGAACCCTCGGTGCGCGACTCCGACTCACTCTTGAGCAGTTTTTTTCGTGTATTCCCGTTGTCCCCGTACGCCGTGTCCCGTCCTACTGGGACAGCGGTACTTCAATTAAATATTTAAAAATACTTCCCGTTGTCCCCGTGGTTTGCTTTTACATTCAAAAATATGTTTCTGGCACTCGCCGGCCGCTGCCGCGGCACCGCTCGCTACGCTCGGTCGGTTAGTGCGTTGTGTGGTCACAGTTCTAACCTAACCTAACCTAGCTGTTTCGATTTAAAAAAGGTTTACTTCATATGATAAGGGGACAACGGGAACTAAATTTAATCACGTCCCGCTGTCCCCGTGACTGGTATATGGCAAACGGGGACAACGGGAATACATTCTTTTTACATTTTCTTTACTTTTATCGTGCACATTTTGTGAAACATAGAACGAGAAAGTCGGCCCAAGAGGTTTCATTAAATTGCTTAAGATATTTGTGGCAAACATTTTAACTTTTGTGGTGGCATCTACAACGCCACATGCGAACTACTCATCAAAAACCTGACGTCACACAAATCCTGCATCACGCAAGTAGAGTCTACCGCGCGATTGGCATATAATAACATTCCGACATCAACCGTCGGCCAGTTGCCCATCAGACCCAACACCCGTCTGGTCGGAGATTTCCCTTTTCTATGGAGAATGACCTGTTCCTCATATACCTCTATTATTTAAAGCGAGTTTTCTGCAAAAATACAGATTTATGAATGTTAAACTGTTTTAATAGCTGTCATTTCGGTACGTAATTTAACATTCCTTTGAACAAAGGAAGAGAAGACTGAAAGTAAAAACTCTCTTTAATCTGTTGGATGTCATGATGACGTCACTAAACTTGAGCAGGGTTTGTGGTATCGCGAATTTACTGAAAGTATTGCGTTGGTATAAATAGAAGACTAACATAATATTTTATTGTTGTTTTTTATACCTCTGAAAAATATAACATTGGATATCCTTATACTTTGCACTCGATATTCTTGATCTCAGTTGTCACGTCTATTTGGGTAGGTATCATGTATGGCATTAAACAGACGCATTTCCAAAAGAGGAAAACTCAAGATATTACTTTATATAAAGGTAAATACGCTTATGTTTATCCACAGCATAATATTTATACGGTCGCCATAGGTACCTACTACGAAAACTATTTACGGTAAAAAGTTAGGTATCTTGAATAGGAAGAACCATGAGTTTAGCCTGACGTTTAATAGGAATTCCTTACATATTTAAGCCTAAGGCAATTTTTTTTTAATTCTACAGTCTGCACTTTATGTACTTTAGTTTTTGAAGTAAAACTTCTTTAGGCACGCTTTACTTGGGGAGTAAGCTGGTGAATGCGTGATGAGAGCGTTACGGAAGTGACGAGAGCGTTACGGAAGTATAATTAATATTGAAGTAAAACTTCTTTACGCATGCTTCACTTGGGGAGTAAGCTGGTGAATGCGTGACGAGAGCGTTACGGAAAGAGGCTACGGAAGTTGTTTAAATTTTAATCATGGAACACACGGGTCTCCGCCGCGGGCCGTCCCGCTTTATAGGTATTTTTTAAATTCACACTGGCTGCTTATACACTCAGACCGCAGCTTTTTTGAAGTAAAACTTCTTTTGCTAACGAACGGTGATTTCTGTTTAACTTCGGACGTGTGGTCTAAAGCACACTCGTTTTTTTAATCTATGTAAATACAATACAATACATACAAATACAATACAATACAATCAAAGCAGCATTTAGATTTTAGATAAAAAAACTGTCACAATACCCGTTGCAGTAGGCACAAATCTCCATTCTGAAAGGAACACCTTATACAAATTGTGTTCAAAAACAAAATTAAACTTTTTTATCCTACAAAGCGATATCGAGCAATGTGCCATGGGAGACATTGTCGACTTTCGAACAGTGATCGAATGACAGCCAGCACAAATACAGGCTTCTTTTGTAAATTGTATTTGTATGATGATCTTTACTTTTAAAGGCGGCACGGCACGATGGTATTAGCGGCGTCGGATCCCGAAAAGACTGTTGTAAACGATTATCTATTACACGCATTTTGAGTATAATGTGGAGATAAGCTGAAATTTTAGTAGAGTACCTTTAGTGTAAGAAAATTACAATAAGTAGGTAGATCAAAAACCTACTCAACATCTTTTTTTCTGACTAAAACCCACCGTGTTCCATCAAATGCCTGTGTGCCAGGGCCACGATATCCCTTTCGGACAGAGTCGTAACCCTGGCAGGCATTGGCCCTTTTGGACCCCATCAATTGGTGCTGACGTCTCTTTGAGGCGCGCGTGGAACACAACGCGCCGTCGACCCGGGCCTGGTCCTTATCGGACGGCGAGCTACCCATCGCTCACCATCCGCAAGCCCGCGCCTACGGTGGCCGGGAATCGGCCTGCGATTCCCGACGCCCGAGGCGCCTCCTGCGGCGACTAAGGGCGTGAGGGCGCGAACCCTGCCTCACCCTCACGCGTTCCGCCTCCTCCTTCGCGAGCATTACTGTTTCGCAGAAGGAGGTGACGGCCTCCCATGCACTCTCGCTCCGAACCATGGCCTGAACCAGGGCCGGACGCGAGAGATCGCCGCCGCCGATCGCCTCCGTGAGGACACGGCGGTGCTCCGCCCAAGCCGGGCAGACCTCCACCGTATGCTCCACCGTGTCCTCCGGGCGATCCACACAGTGGTGACACCCGGGCGTTTCCTCCCGCTTTATCCTGAACAGGAACCTCCCGAAACAACCATGTCCGGTGAGGACCTGCGTCAGGCGGAAGGTGAGGACGTCGTGGCGTCTCTCTAGCCACTCCTCAAAGAGGGGACTTATCGCCACAATTGTGGCGTGCGCACCTACTCAAAACCTGGTTTTAGAAAGATGTTAGTTCGCACAAACTCATGACAGGAAGAAAACTAAAAAAAACCTTAGAAAATTATCTAATCAATACGTATACACTCAGCAACTTTTAAAAGTGATTTCCTCCAACTATATTGATTGAAATTTTATTTTACTACAAACATAGTATTTTGGAACCCAAACTATTATGTATTCATTGATGTATTAAATAGGAAGATCGGCCACTCTCTAACATCACGTAAATATTAAATGGACCCGATGTCGTGCGTCATATGCTCGACAACCGAAATAGATAGACATATTACGCGGGCTATAGCGGGAACGAGATAGCAATAATTGTCACTGTTACGTACCCATAACAACTCGCAAACAAACTACGATTCGGGTATTCCCTGCAAACCGGGAGTAATGTAGGTCGATTGTGTCCTTTGCCCTAATTTATGCGGTCCACATCGAGGAGCGCGTACGATAATATTTCCTATTTAATACATCAATGTATGTAATAGATCTTTTCTGAAAGTTGCAATCGTTATTCCACGAGAAAATCGATTTTAAATTCTGCTAAGCGTTTACATATTAGTGCTCGTGACTGTACAGCACTTTGTTTTAACGGTAAATGAATGAAATCGTCACAAAATGTCCCCTGCATTCAAAATCAGAGGCCGACGTTATGAAATTTATGTCTGCAGCTGCAGTATTGCAGCTTAAAGAAAAAGCTCCGTTATTTCCGTAAGCCCCGTTCGACTGCTCTGCGAGAGCACTTCCGTTGACCGGCTGTACCAAGTAACATTGTAAACGGATTGTAAATGAACAAAGTGGTGGTAGGGAATGGAACAAAGTGGTGGTAAGGAATGAAACCAAATCCAGTTTGTCTGTTAACTAAAAGTTATGTCTACGAATAATTTCCGCAAGTAAATGGGAACAAAAAATGTGTGTCTTACATGATCCGATTACTGGATACTAGCTGCACCCCGCGGCTTCACCGGCATTACTCTCGAACCTGTGGGATTATTGATATATCCTATATCCTAACTCAGGTCACGGTATACCTAAATGGTCTGTGCTAAATTTCATCGAAATCCGTTTAGCCGTTTTAGCGTGAAAGCGTAACAAAACTCACTTTTGCATTTATAATATTATAGTTTATTAGTAGCAAAACCAGAAATCACGTAAAAAAATCAGCTGTTCCCTACATTTTGACGAGTTATTCGAACACAACGTACGGAACAGCAGATTTTTTTTTGCGATTTCAGGTTTGGTCCCATAGTAAAAGTTGTTCATAATGATGAGAACAATGAGTGAAATACATTGCTGTGCCCTAGGAAGGTTCATTGTTTGGAACTATCATAATGTAACAACCTGTAAACAACATGAAATGCAATAAATGAAAATGAATATGACCCCTTAAGAGGTTGTGCGTTAATTCTAAGTCATGTTGTATATATATATTAAGTTAGGATTCCGATACCCAACGCTTCATGGCTCAATTGCAGAAGACTGCCACTGACATACAATTACCGGCGAACTATGTATAATCCAATTACACTGTCGGTAGTAAAAACTTGTAC
Source organism: Tiliacea aurago (assembly GCA_948098905.1). Taxonomy (NCBI): domain Eukaryota; kingdom Metazoa; phylum Arthropoda; class Insecta; order Lepidoptera; family Noctuidae; genus Tiliacea; species Tiliacea aurago. The sequence goes on from OX402576.1 coordinate 24,177,593, forward strand.
TTGAGCTCCGTTTTAATTAATTTTCTGCTTTTCCAACAGAATAGAGAAGAATTAAGTTTAAAATTTTAATCTGGGATTAAAGATCGCAACGGTTCATAAGTAGGCATAAATAGTACTCCGTTCTTTCTTATATTATTAATCTTGGACGGTCCATTGTGCTATACCTATTCTTTGTTTGAAGAAATTGTTCTTGCACTATCCGTCAACAGCACCATTAGTTCCTTCGTTTTCCTCGTGTGGCTTGTTGGTCAAATAGGTCACTCCATTGAACCAGTTTAAGTTCAGTATAGCTTATGAATAACTAGGTTTGGCCCGCAGCTTGGCTCACGAATGTACCTAATTAGTAAAACGTAAACTTTAGCTACACTGCAAACTGAAAGCCACCTCTTGTTTTCAGTGTACTGTAAGGATGAAGCTATGTACCTATTAATTTCTTCTCAAACACTGAGGGTTGCATCCCTTTCTTTAAGTTACAATATTCATACAATTATTGTAGATGTCTGTAACTTTGTATTTATTTTATATCGTTTGAATAACAAATTATTAAACAAAGAACTCTTGGTAGGTACTAAATTACAATATTTTAATTTTTGTTTATGAAGGACAAAACTGAACAATGTATAAGATTCTCTCCAGATGGAACGTTCAGCTCGCGACTCTCACGTGTAAGTAAAGTATACAGACTGACTTTGAAAACATGTGACAAAGCAAAGGTCGACTTTTTTTTTGCGAATTTTAATTTGGTCCTATAGTAAAAGTTGTTCATATTGATGGGTAGAACACTCCCTTAAATTTTGTCGCATGTTTTCAAAGTCAGCCTATAGAACAGATATCAATAAATTATACTCGTTGCTGTCTCGTTCTCGATAATGATTGGATACAAGTGTAGTAGGCCTTGGTCGAGTATAATTACCGTCGAACTTCACTTACAGGTAAGTTCGTTTGACTATTCAATTATTCACCTATATTATGTAACATACGAGCCTTGTATTTACATATTAATCGAGCTCATTACGGCAGTTTGATGATTTGCGCGTATTGCATGGTTATTTATTCGCGTTTTTGAGACAGTACTAGAGTTTCGTCTGCTTTGTTAAGGACAAAAGTAGAATATTTTAACTGGATTTTGTCTTACTTAATCATTTAGTGTAGATAAACACAGTAGGCCCTATCAGAATACCAGCGCTGTGGCATTTATTTTTAATTGTCACAGCATCGTGCTGAGATAGGAGCCTTTTGGCCTCATACAGGACTGTTTTTATTTTCATACTTTGTTTTTTTATTTTTTATTGTTTTTGTTTTTTATGTTTCTAAAAGTGTGTTATTAGTTTCATTTTGTGATCTCCTGTGTTGAGACCCAATAAATCATTTTTCTTTCTTTTCTTGCAAACATATTTTTGTCCGTGCGTATGTCGCTTCATGTGGACAGGCTCTAAGCGGTCATTGGCATCGTAGCAACCTCTACTAACGTGCTACGTGCTACGGTGTCAGTGGCCGTACGTCAACTTGTAGTATTTTCGTAGCGTGAGTCATTTACTACAGTGGTATTTCGTAGCTTTGCGAATTCTTGCGAAGTTTAATTTATGATCTTTTTTTGTTACTTAATTTCACAACTGTCTTACATCGATTTTTCTTTTGCTGTGCTATGACCTTGCAATATTTACATTGTACAAAGATGTTTTTTATTTTTCTTACTAGGTACCTACCTAAACGTGTTCGATTAGGTATCGAAATTGATGGATATTAATGTTCTATTAGGTACTTATTAGGGGGTGCAGTGGTGACCCAGTGGTAACGGCCCTGACTTACAAGTTATAGGTCGTGCGTTCAAACCCAAGCAGGCGCATTTATTTATGTAAATAATTTCATCACCACTGCTTTCAAAACGGTGAAGGAAAACATCGGGAGGATACTGACCATCTAGAACAAAAACTTCGAAGACATGTGACAATCTACCAACTCGCACTGGCCCCGCGTGGTGGATTACGGCCCACTCCCTCTCACCGAGAGGAGGCCTGTTTCCCAGGAATGGGAACATTACCTATCGGCTGATTATGCGGTACTTATTGTAGTTACACAAAATTTTTCAATCTAAATTGATCGTTAAAATATTACGCCAGAGAGAGATGGCGCAGAGAACAGGTGTCGACGTTGGGGACGCCATATAAAAATATAACGATAAGATACTTTATGTGAGGGTTGTTCGTTTAATATTACTAAATCGAATATACCTGTAGTAAAACGTGTCCTTCTGGATGTCTGATACCATACGCTCGCTAAAATGTTTTTCTTTTGGTTTTGACGATCATTCTTATTTATCAATGGTAGACTCGGGGTTTTTTCACTAATATTTGCACTTAGCACACATAAAATTACGCAATTTTCTCCGGAGGGTTAGGCAGAGGTGACCGATAGTACACCCATATTTCGAGAGTTATGCTTAAGTCCCACCAAATCCAGCCAAACTCCGGGCTGTTACTAAGAAAATTTACTTTTGTTTACTCTTAAAACGCAGATATATGCCAGTGACCTTGAGTGGTTAGCTTGCGTGTTCTGTACTGAGTTCACGCAACGCGTCGTACGTTCAGCCAGTAATAGGACTCGCTCATCAAGGGGCGCTGTCCCCAATTTGACGCATTATTAATTTATTATACACAAAACAAATGGTATTTTAATAAAACGCGTATACTAAAAGATCAATAATTAAATTATCTTTAAATTGGTGAAGGTTTCAGAAAAATACGCTTGGTAAATTTTGCGCCATTCTCAGTTTTTTGTCGTTACGTTAGACATAACTTTACAAATTAATTTCACTATGTAATATAAATATAATCTAAAATATTCACATATTAAGTTATTGATAAAATGCTCTAATTTAACAAATTTTTTTTTCAAATTATTAACACTACTCGTTTAGAAGTGATATTCAGTATAAAATCATTAAAAGTCGGCTATCGTCCCCTTAACTATCGTCGAATAAAAGCGTTAACGGTAACAAGAGTTACTTAGAATGAAATATCAAGCAATTAAAAACCTGATGAATTCTCACTATTGATAGCACAGTGGATTCAATTAGTTTCAGATAATTAACTAAATAAACTGAAAAATTTAGTTTCGTTTTTTGACTTTGAATCCTTACCCGACTAAGTGCGAATGTCACCAATCAAACTGAACACGATCAGCACCTAAAAACCGAGTTCAAGAGCTGTCAGTGTCAATCTAACAAAGAAAATAATGACACTGACAGCTCTTAAACGTAGTTTATGTGCTGATCGCGATCAGTTTTCATTGGTGAAATTTGCCCTTAAAGTTACATTTTTGACTTTGGCTTATCTCTTTGACGGTGTTATTTTTTTTTTTACCGTAGTCAACCATAGTTACCCGTAGTCAAGCAACGGCCGAACATTCGGCCGATACTTCGGATTTATGTTCGGAGTAGACTCCCAGGGCTCTTAATTAAAGGTTTAAGGAACAAGGAAGTTTGAAGTGACCTGCACCTTGTTTCAACTGATGCTTGCTTTGATTTCAGTGGGTCTCGTTAGGTATTTGTGGAAAATATAATTATTATTTATAGCAGCAATGCAGCTATTGCAGTATAGCACATCAAAAAGGCAAATACCGATTAAATCTATCTATGTAATTAAAATGCAATGCTGGAAGGCAATGCTCGGGTTAACACTCGTAGAATGACGCATTCGTCATTGCCGCTCGTCTCATATGTCACTTATAAAATGGTGGCATTATCCAGAATCATGTATTCTCAGTACAAGTCGATCGTAAATCACGAGTCTATTAGGGACAAAAATGTTGCCATTATGCGTCGCACGAAGTAACATTCGACATAACGATGATATTTTTATGACGCAATCGTTAATGCACTTTTCATGACCACCTTTAAAAATTATTTTTAAGTAAAAAACATTTTTTTACGGAGATCATAAAAAAAAACAATATCATCATCATTATTGAATTCGTAACTCCATTCTTATTTATTTTATTAATGACATTAAAATAAGTTCTCCTTAGTATTGCTACAACGGAATGACTGACAAATCAGCATCAGCCTTAAGCTAATTTGTCAATGTCAACCGTCCATTATGTCAACGATATTTGTTGTTAAGTTCGTTGGGAAACGCATCACATGAGAACGGCTGAATCGATTTGGATTTTTTTTTGTTTTAAAATGTCGTTATAGTCCAAATCAGGGTTCTTACAGAAATAAACATTTGAAAAAACGCCGGAAACGTTTGAAAATTCGGGAAAACTGAAAGTGCATTTTCTATGGGAACTTTGTATGAATTTAAAAAAAATTGCACAGGACAACGTCGATAGTAAAAATGGCCATATCGAGAACTGCCTGGCCATTTCTCAATACGCCGCCATTTCATGATCTGACCATATCGTTCAACGCTCAGCGGTTGTTGACTTTCCCGGCGATGCTTGTGCATATCGACCCAGCTAGACCGTAGGCGTAAAAAACATAACTCCGTCTTCGCTGCCGCGCAGTAGGGTAATAATTCCTATTCGACCATTCTTACTCGAATAATTCCTATTTTAGGCTTCTAAACTAGGGTGGAACTTCCTCATGGATGTCCTCCACCCTGGGGTGGGCGGAGGGGTACCTAACACAACCCATTTGGCCGGGGTGCCACTAGCGGCGTGAAATGCAATTGCTTTGCGATAAGCCCAGTGGTCAGCTGGACATATCGATTAATGGGTTGCTTTCGTCGATCCGCCCGACTTTCGATTAGGCGCATCGAGATATAACCGGCCAAATTAAGAAAAGGCGGCGTATCGTGAAATAACAATAATATAAAACGTTTATTTTCGCTACACAAGTTATGCACTTAAAGCTCATATTGGTTTAGTCCATATTCAACCACCTCAATCCTTACCCTTGACCATGTTGAACCCCTAAATGTTTCCATGTTCAACCCCCCAGGGGTTCGACAATAGTGCACGATCAAGGAGCTTACTTTGTGAGAGACTGGGTGCCTGAAGTAGAATTATATAAAAACCAAGGCTGTCCCGCGGCTAAATGCCTGTGATTTGGACCATCATACAATGCAGTATACTTAACTAAGGTTGGGTTAAGGGTGCTATCACAAAAAAAAAAACGTTTTTCGTCAATTTCTTATCTAATTATGAGAAAGCTTGAAATAATTGAAACATTAAGGGTGTGTTACTATAAAAGTACAGTTTTCGTGGTGATAAACCATTTGTGTCAGTCTCAGCACCTGTTAATAGTTTCATCACTTAAATGCACTCTCTAAAATATAGTTTATTTCGCCGTTGATTTACTTAATATCATAAAATAAATTTTTGATTTTATCTCACGGATAGCTGAAGGCCAGTGTGTAATTTCTAAATTTCTTGTTAAATAATAGGAAAAAAAAACATTACCAACAGTGTTTTTTTTTTAATATAGGTTTTTTCAATATTATTTTCTGAGACTATTTGTAACATTTTGATAATTAGTTCTTTTTGCTACCTTTTTGATTTAAACATGTCTGCGTATATAAAATATTTTTAACAACTAACTTTATGTTATTGAAGAAAAATGTTCCTAAACTCAACACGATATCGTCAATTTTGTGTGATGAAGCCACAAAAAATATTTTTTACAATATCATAAACCAATATTTTCGAATAAAAAATGTAAAAAAACAAAATGTACCGAAAAACTGCTAATTTTTATAAAATTTTGCGAATGCGTCCTTAAGACAAAAAAAAAACAAAAACTTTGTGGAAATACCAGTGTGTGTGAGTAAACAGAGAAGGTATATAAAAGAGATGTGGGAGATGTTTGTTTTAAAACGTTCGTAATAATTCGAATCAGGTTCTTACGGAAGCATAAAATTTAGAAGTTGCAAAATTCAGGAAAACTGAAATTGCATTTTCTATGGGAATTACGTATGAATTATTGAAATTTGGATAGGCCAACGGCCGACCCGTTAGCTAATAGTTCAGTTGAAAATTCGAATCTACCTACCTAGCACGAACGCATAATGTTGTAGAAAAGCATATTACACTACACATAGTTCGATGTATCATAGGTACCTATTGCTTTCAAATAAAGGCTTCTATAGACCGGCGCGACTCGCGACGCGACACAAAGGCACTGCTCGTCGCGCGGCACGCGGGGCCTTTGTGTCGCGCCGGTCTGTAGAAGCCTTAATTAAATCTTATTATTTTATTACGTCACGATGTGGTTACCCCCAATGAAAGCACCTACGCTTTCAAGCGGGGTAACCACATCGTGACGCTACTTATGTAGAAATACTATTTATTGTAATTAAAAAAAAACTTTGTCTACCTTGTGTATTTGAGTAACAGTAAATACTGCGTTATTAAAAGTAACATTCACATATTTACATTGCTGATTGCGGTGAGATGAGGCTCGGGATTGCAATCTGAAAATAAAAATACCCGCCACTGAAACAATTTTTAAAGGGTATCATAGAATCCAGTATCTATTCATACATCGGTTATTAGCATTCAAAACTGATATTAAAACGCCTATGTGTGTGCATGAATAGATTTTTGGTAGCGTGATTTTAATCAGTGCATCAAAGGATGATGCAAATAATGGCCAACTGTAGGTAATACATCGATGAATAGCAGCTCTTTTTGATCTGAATATAAATTACTACAGAGGTTAATTTCAAATCCTTGTCCGTTCAGAGTTATACTGTACCAAACATGTCAGTTTTAGCAACAGCCAAACAAGGTTTTATTTAGATACTTCGTAATTCACTACCCTTTTGAGCATCATTAGGAATGCGTCGACATCACAAGCTACCCAGTAACCGATCATAGGTTTCCTTCCCTTCCTTCTGACGGTAAAGATTGGGTTACTGTAAGTGGTGTCGTCAAATAATGCTTGCAGTATTTCAGCTTGGGACCATCGGTATCGCCTTAAACCTTCATTCATACTGTGTGGTTGACGGCGTGTCGATGAGGCGAGGCGGTACTGATCCGACGCTGAGCTGAAATGTGTGTCAACATTAACGGCTGTCCTATAAATCCATCTACCGTCTATCCATGCTTCCCAAGGCCTGGGGTGTGAAGGTTCGATAGGTAATCGCTCCATGTAAAATACTGGTATTCAACCGCATCCAATTAGATTGGAAGATGAGCCTTACATAGGAAAGGTCTATGCAGATGATGAATATTAATACATTGCTAGTGGTCGCCCACTGGTCGAAATTAGACCCCCTCTACCTACAATCTGTATAATACTTACTAATTCCATGAATAGTACATACTTATTCCATGGTCACGCTGTCACTTCTGTCACCTATCTATCTTCAAGTCATGAAGCCCTGGCACTATGTGTGTGTTTCAAACGTATGGTATTACTATTATTATTTAATTATTTATTAACTACGTTTACAAAAAAAAAACTTAACATAAGGAATTTGCCCCGCAAAACCGTTTTCACGGTTTGTATAATGTTATTTTTCATTCGCGTAATTTTTGTATAAAGGGGTACAAAGTTTTCGTTGACCAATCGCTGATAAAAATGCGTGGCTCAATGCTGGTCTTGCTTCACAAACTCGACCAATTGATTAACATTTGAAAACACTGTTGGAGCTGCTGAAGATTGTAAAACTATCTTTGCATTCTTTAAATTCAATCTCCTTTGTATTATATAATTGCACAGCACAGGTGTGTGTGAGTACTATGTACAATAGAGCTACAATTTACCGGGTATTATGTCTTTCATTGACTTGAATGTGCCCTGGCGGCTGAGAGTATGTCATGCTCACTCAAATGTTTCACTGATGGTGGCGTGTGTGTTAGGTTATTTAGCTCCCTTCAAAATGGTTGAGCTGAATGGTGCTGATCCATGCGTCATGTTAGTGAACGGGCGCTGTTAGTTGGGACTGGTCATCTCTTAATTGTTTATAGGGTTCCGTACCAAAATGGTAAAAAGGAACCCTTATGGTGAGACTAAGACTGTCTGTCTGTCTGTCACACCTGGATATCTCAAGAACTACTAATGCTATCAACTTGAAATTTAGAATAGTTTTAGATGACGTTCGCCCAACTATTTTGCAAACAAGAAAGAAATTTAAAAAAAAAATTTTTTTTTGCAAAGGAGACTGAAAGGGGTCTTAAAAATTTGAAGTGGGGCTACTAGAGCATGTGGGGTATCATATGAAAGAACGTTGTTGCACATTCTCAAAAATTTTTTTTAGGCTGCATAGTTTCCGACTTTTGATGAAAAATGTAATACCGTTCAATTCTCAATTCTTCCGTTCCCCCACCCCCTTATCTCCGAAGTTTGCATAGTTAAAAATCTGAAATTATTTTATGTGATAGAAGTGTATGTAAAGATTACTGGAAAAATAAAACGATGTCTCTAAACAGCACAGTTTTTCAGAAATCATCAACATCATTATATATGTACGGAACCCTCGGTGCGCGAATCCGACTCGCTCTTGACTGGTTTATTTTGTTTGTTTCTATTTGCTGTACTATGGACGCGTTTTTTTTTTATATCGTCCTCACATTTATTTTTAAATTCAACACTAAAAATTAAACAATATTTTTGTAACATTACTATTTTTAAATAACCGCCCCCCCCCCTTTTGGGGGAGGCCTATGTCTGGCAGTAGACGTCTTTCGGTCTTTCGGCCGAAATGATGATAGTGATCATGGTGATGTGATGTGATGGTGATGATAACATCACGCCTTTCATTGGAGAATTTAATAGGACGGAAACGTGTAAAAGGGCGTGAATAAGATGATTGATCACTACGAAATGTAATTATGGTATGGGAAAGTTTTTTTTGACTTTCCTAGTATGATCAAAAATTGTATTTGAATCCTTATTTTTTATTCTGTTCAAATTTTGCAGAGATATTCCCTATAGGCCTGGTCAATTGATAGGCTATATATTATTATCACGGTGTTTGGTATGAGGGATGAGCAATATTGAATTATGTTTATGTTCCTCTATGAATGCATGTTCCAGCATCACGCAAATTCTATCTTCTAAGACTATCCTTAAATTTACTAGACTATCCTTAAATTTTTGAGACATTTTGATCTTGAATATCGATTTTGAAAAAAAATTACAGTCAGCAAAAATATGAGAAATTGTTATTCATAAAAATTGGTGCCAATAGATCCTGTTTAATATGAGGATCAAAAAACTCTATTAGACCAACTAGGTATGAGTACTAGATTAGCCAGAAATCTCAAAAACCTTTTCCATACAAATCGTGGGAAATGACTCCAACTTACTTTTTAGGGTTCCGTACCTCAAAACGAAAAACAGAACTCTTATTTTCCTCATTTCGTTGTCCGCCCGTCCCTCCGACTCTCTGTCTGTCTGTCAGTGAAGACCCTTTTTCTCAGGAACGCGTGGAGGTATCAAGTTTAAATTAATTTCAAATACGTAGGTCTACGGTTTCCGAGCTCAAAAAAACCAAACCTCTAAGTAAACGTATTAAAAATACGGCCATTTATGCGACATATTTTGATACTCGCAAATTAATCAAAAGCTATGAGTACTTCCCGTTGACCTAGAATCATAAAGTTGGGCAAAAAGCAAAGGCTCACAGCACAAGTAAAGGAAAATATCTGAAAATCGTTAATTGGTAGTTTTATCACTTCATCATCATTTCAGCCGAAAGACATCCACTGTTGGACATAAATCTCCCCCAAGCATCACCACTTCGAGTGGTTCTGTGCTTCCCGAATCCAGCGGATTCCTGCAGCATTCCGCGGCAATACGTCTTCCAGGTACGCGGTCTCCACTTCGGAAACTTTCGGCCCTATCGGCCATATGTTCTGCATAATTCTGTTATACTATTTTAGTTATAGTCTTTCGTTCGAATAATCTGTAAGAATGCATCAGTCAGTGTATCAGTTTTGTGCCATTAAGTAGTATATACAGAAACGCAGGCGTTCATTAAATCACTGAAAATTAAAAACTTCGCAAGCAATGGGAAACTGCTACTGAAGACTGCGGAATCGACCTCAGGACTAACACACGCCCCTCGCGCGCGATCTTCTCACACGGGCAACTGTACGTCGCTTGGTCACGCGTCACCAGTCCTGAGTCGAAGTATATTTTGGCTGCTGAGACCATAATTACAAACGTACTATACCGGGAAGTTTTATTATAAAGAGTTAATGCGGGAAATAAAGTGAATTGTGCTATACTGCAATTGTGACCCACCAGTCGATGCACAAAAAGGCAAGGCTGGCTGTTAACAATGGTGTGCTGGTACCCACGCTTATGTTTATAGAAGTGAATGTTGGGTGTGGCAAAAGAAGCATGTAAGTAGAATGAATGCTGTGGAAATGTGTTCCTTGCGAAACATGTGTGGCGTGACTATGAATGATAGGCTGAAAAGAAGCGGTTTAAAAGAAGATGTAGTGACATTTTTTTTTAAAGATTATGCTTAGATGGTTTGGTCATGTTGAAAGGATTAATGAAAGGCGACTAACAAAAGGTCTAGAAGGACATAATATAGTGACCTAATTGGTGCTGTTCTTCAGAAAAGACAGGTGTGCAGTACTCGGAACAGGCGTGCGTATAAATGATAAATGATGATTAATGATAAATGATTTTTATTTCTGTAAGTAGGTTTGTACAAACACTTGTACACGTCAATCATATTTCTAAAACTAGATAAGGTCGGCGTTTCCTATCTGACTACTCTGAGAAGAAAGGGCGAAACAAACTCAGAGGTCACAGTCTCTTTTAAAGTCCAGACATAATCTTGGTCAGATCATGTGAAGGCCATGCAGATTGGTGTCTGAAATGGTCTTTTGAAGAAAGAACAACACAGATTGAGTGGACCTGACCAGTCAGTGCACGCATTTGTCAGTAATCGTGCAGCTCTACTCAGAACTTAAGGAGCTCAACGGAGCGACGAACAATACCAAAGAAAGGACATTTGGGTAGGCCGCTTATAAACTGCCAGACCATGATTAACACTAACTGATAATAAAATAAAAGGAAAAAAAAAATAACCCACATAGTTTTCACATTCACAATAATTAAAATAATATAATACTATACAAGTAAATATTCATGTCGTTGTGTATAAAATAATAATGAATTGTCACTGAATAGAAAATAATAAAATTTAGCAAAAAAACATCAAACAATAAAAATACCAGAATATATAAAAAAAAAAAAATTGGAGCAGCTCAATCCCAAGCCTTTTTGTCCTCAATATAATCTTTAACGGTATAAAAGGCTTTCTGGCACAACTTACGTTTAATGAATGATTTGAATTTATTAAGGCTTAGATCTTTAACGTGGCTTGGAAGTTTTTTATAAAAGCGTACCTATACATTGACATCGGAACGAGCCACCTATTTTCTTGAGCCTTGTTGTAGTATATGACCAGGATGTACGTAAACTAAGCAAAAGGAGTATGTAAGTAGCGTAGCAGGTGGCGTTCTATAGTTTCTGCGTACCCCCATGGGAAGTAGGCGTGAGTTTACGTATGTATTTATATTTTATAAAAATAAAACACTAACGGGGCACAACCTCAGACTTCAGACTTTAACTGAGAAATTCCAGACGGAAAACCCAATATCACTTTGCCTGACCCGGGAATCGAACCCAGGACCTCATTCCCAACAGAAGCGCTTGCGACCATTAGACCAACGAGGCAGTTTTGTATAAAAATGTGGTTGTTATTTTTGTATATTGTGGTGTCTTACGACTTCCACGCGAACGAAGTTGCGGGCAGAAGCTAGTACATACTATAATGCGAAAAGACTTTTTCCCCAACCTAATAGATAGATATACAAAAAAATACACAGTCGTATATTAGTCTTTTATGAATAATAATTAAACGATAGTGAATTGAACGCTTATATTAATTGTGAAAGTCCGTAGTGTAGGTATTACTTTAGATAATAAAAAAAAAATATTCCGGTACGATAATTTTTTCAACCAATTTCCCTGCCACATACACCAATCTATAAACACAGACACACGGACGTCCAGGAAAGATCATTTTTAATGTTATTATTTACTATGTTAAACAAAATACTTGTTATTTAATTATATTGTATGTGTCTGACAAATTATTTGACTTGTAGTACACTCATATTAACCTGTAAATACGATATAAATAAAAAAAACTCGATGTCAGTTTCGAGAAAACTGCTTTTTTATGTCGAGAGAAGAGCACAAACGCTTCGCTTATGAGGCGTGCAATTAGGAACTCAAGAAGTTAAGAGCGTTTACACCTTACAGCATTTCATACAAACTTTCAAGCCCTTGTTTTTCGAAATGACAGCACCGATTTTAATGAAACTTCATACGAATAAGCAAAAGATACAAAGGTCTAAAAAGTTAGTAAAGAATATTTTCGAAAAATAGTGTTACAGCCAAATTAGACCGATTTTATTTTCAGAGATTTCCAGTTATCTGTTTTTAAATAAGACATTTCGAAAATGTTCTTTACTAACTTTTTAGACCTTTGTATCTTGCGCTCTTAAAGAACGGTATTTTCTGTACCTACGATGGTTAAGGTAGCTTCAGTGGCTGCCTTGTCTCAACTTTCACCTGTATTACTCCGATCGGACAAGGAATCAAGACAAGGAATTCGGAATTCTTGTTCTAAATGTTAATACTTATACCTTTTTAATGATTTATAATTTTATTCCTATTGGAGCGGGTACCGGATACCATACATTTACTGGCATCACTCCGTTATAGTTTTGATTACCTACATGTTATTCTATTCTAAACTATTCGGTGCTCATTTTGACCTATTTCAAAATAAGGTCTTTTCCCCTCGAATATAAATGATACAAACATTGTTTTTAATTAAAAAAAGAAAGAAAATGAAAATACATGTATTTAGCATAGACTAAAAGACAAACGACACACAATATAATATAATGACAGCAGATAAAAAAAAAAAAAAAACAAGTAAATAGTGTAAAGTGCGACGTAAGAAATTAGCGGGTAAGTATGCCTCACGGCTGCGCCAAAAAGGCTCAGTTTTGAAAAAATGCCACAAATTCATTGTTGTTCATGTAATTCATTGTTTGGCACTTAATTTTCACTGAAAATAGTGACTTTAAACCTTGCTATACATTATATTTAATAAGTATTTACATAAAATAAAGTGTTTTGTTGTCACTCTCACAGAGAGGAGGCCTGCTGTGTCCCAGCAGTGGTAACATTATAGACTGTTTATGCTTATGCTAAGTGTTAAGTTATGTACATTATATGTAGGCAATTATATACAATATTAGTTTTAGTATATGAGAAACCCGAAACACGTGTCTAGTATTTTTAAGTAAAGAATCTATGTACAATATTTCAAAACTGTATCATGAAAAATCACAAAGTTTTAAGGTTGTTATGTTACCGAGTTGTTCGTACAAAAACATGCTAACCCCGCTCCCACGCTTCCAGGGTCGTCTTGCGCTCATTGAGAATAATTTGGCAGTAGGTACCTAACCGTACGGCGATTATGTTGTAAGTAATTAAATGGTGATAACATTTTCCATCACACTTAAATATTTTTGGGACAGAATGGTGTAAAAATTATTGAAATCGATTCAGTTCCTTATTCTGAACAAACTACGAGTATATTCAGGTTTCGCATACTAAAAATAATGTTGTATAATTATGTCGGATCGTCAGGATTTACTCCGTTAGATTCGGTCATCATGTGGGCAGAAGATGGGTTTCGTGCAATGAAAACACACTGGGTGAGATACACAGCGGTTATTGAAATCACAAATTGACACAATCACTCTAAATTATAATCACCACAACTGAGCACAACGAATCGAGTACAGTTCCGCGACGTCCTAACTCTGATGCGATCAGACACTTCAATGTCCTCCTCGCCATGGGCTCAAAACATCACGACTCTGTAGAAACGCGCTTTAGGAGTGGGTAGATCACGTGATGTCACCAGTGACGCGCTTGCAATTCGTTTCGTGTCTGTACTAATGACCGGATCCGACATATATAATATATAAGAACATCAAAGTCATCAACAATCGAGTCAGTGATTTTGCAGTTGTAAGAGCTACTCTACTTCATTCTATCCGTTGGACAGAAAAATAGACTGAGTTTCATAATGAGTCCGCGTATTACTGGTCAGTTTCCCTCACTCGTTAGTTTATTTAATTCGCCAGTTCCGTTGATTAGTCAGTTTCGCTGATTGGTCAGTTTATCTATTAAAATAATATATGCTTTTTGTCTGTGTTGCAGTTTCCCGACCGACACCATGCCGATCATCCAATCCTGTTGCTGCTGGCGCAGCCTTCGACGAGGATGCTATGCCTCGGCCATCTATACTATGGTAATAATAATTTACCACTTTGTTGATATACGCAATGCCACTTTTTGTAAATTTTTGGATAAGTGCACGCAAATTCAAATTTAAGGTCTCCTCGTATAATAACGCCTTTATTGAAAATTAAGTAGGTAAATTGTTAAAATTTAAGCGTAACAAAGCTTAGCAATATTGTCATTACTATGATATGACAAATAATTGAAACATACATTATGTGCGACAAGAGCGTGTCCGGCAAAATTATAAAAAAAAATTACTTACGCGTTTGTACCAGTTTTATTTTTGATTACGGGAACTATCACACTTTCTACTACATCCGCTGGAAGATAGGTGTGACGGACGCAAAATGTAAAAAGCATCGTAAGTATGCGCGGTATTTATGAGGTCCTATTAGAAATTATTTTGAGCTAAATTATCCATCTTTAGCTGATCTTTGTAATTTTGACAATATTTCAATCTACTTTAGAACATGTTCGTACTATATTTCATATTTAAGTAACTAGGACCAGACCTTGGCATACCATTTAATTTCCATTCATGGAATGTATCCCGGGCCTTCTTCAGCCATACACATGTCTTCCCTTCCCGACCAAACGCAACTCCTGACTTCGTATTGCTGCATCCTGTAGTGCCTTGATTGATTTCCGGTACAGCTCGTCAATAACCGACCTATGCCCTGCACAAGAACACATCCAATCACTATATGTCGTATCTCTATGTAGGTATTTTACTGTGTGTACCTAATAAATAAAATAAATAATTATACATCTCATTTAATTCAAAAGACAAAGACATTTATTCGTCGGATATGGTAGGTACAGAGTTGGATAATTGGGTTATGTTCAGGACACATCCACCGCTACAAGCGGCATACGAATATTAAATATTGCACATAGGCATAAAACCTAACTTATTTACTACCTTTACTCTATTTTACAATACAAACACTTAAGACTATAGACATAAAGATATTTAAAAACTCTATTAAGCAATATAAAAAACACAACAACAACAACATTTGTCTTACAAAAACTACTTAAATAAATATTTTTTTTATTACTCTTATTATCAAGGAATTATTTTACTGTGTAAAAAATATTTTGACGAAGCCATGTTTTTAGATTTTTTTTTTGTAGAAATTAAATGTTAGTTCTCTTATTCGTTTTGGAATGGAAAAGGAAATTCTATCTCTCTCAATAAAGCTGAGCATGTCGCAGTATATGTACGTATTTGAAGTATACTTCTCTCTCCCCATTGAATGTTATTATTTTGTTCAAATACGACATGCCGACTTCACTGTTGTTACATGCAGATTAAAATTAATTTGAAGTGGTAAGTAGTCTGACCAGTAAACGTCATGACGCACAAAAACATTATTTATTGTTACACGTGCAGTCTCAGTAACCAACCCGTGTTCGAGCCAATGCCGACACCCATGCGCATCACTTATAAACATAAAGCTATTACTGTCTATAGCAAGCATAGCTATGTCAGCACACAATAATCCCTGCTTGTCACACAAATTTAATAACTCCCAACCAAAACATTCGCCTGGATGGGCATTCAAATCTCCTAATATATAAACATTTTTGTTAATACACGTCTCGATAATAGCTACAATTTCAGTCAGGCACTCATTCAATTCTATAAAGTTCTCTACAGAGTCTTTAGGTATATATAAACTAAATACTAATAACTCACGGTTCGATATTGCACCTTTTATTGCTACTATTCGATTACTGTTACACTATGATATCGATATCCTTACGTTATAGCAAGGCAACAACCCCATACAGCCTCCCACGTAATATACCAGCAGTTAGATAAACTGCAGATTTTCCCGAATACATAAAATCCTCATATATCCCTGCAAAGCATTGGAATATTTGACTCCAAAAGCCAGGTATCGCCAAAATGTCTGCTGTTCGACACAAAGACCTTACGCAATCGCGTGACCTTTTACCAGCTTATCGTTGAAACTTTATCTTTAATTAATCTCTATGGCAATGGTCCTTTACTATCCATTGATGTGTAAGTTATCCTCCATTGTCATAGTACGACTAAAATTCCTTGTTTTATTTTTTTAAAATATGTATCGCATATATAACACACAGATAATTTTCTATGGAGAATAACAAAGTTATATGCTTCATATTGTTTGGGCTGTCTGTTCTAATCTTAAACGATTCCACATTCACATCGGTTTTTTGAAAAATATAATCAACAATATCATTTGTTGTCGCACCCTTATCAATATTGTAAGTGTAAAAGGGTATCTTTATTTCAGCAGCTTTAATACTACCAGTAAGATCAGTCAAACCTCTCTTCCAGATGAAACGATTCCCATTTCCCTACTAACGTTATAGGGTACTTCCCGTTGAACTAGAATCACATTTTTTTTTGCGGTTAAGATAAGATAAGATTTCTCTATTTGTTAAACATTGTATACATACAAGAGCATGCAAGATATTACAGTCATCGTTTGAGTCCAATCATGTTTAGCCGTAAGTATCGGCGTACAAATATTTCCTTAGCATTGAAAATAATTAACAATAACATAATCTAAAATTTACCTAGAACTAACAAAGTTTATAATTAGAAACTTAATAAATTATTTTATGTTATAATGTCAAAATTCCATATTCATATAAATTTAATATTAGTGTCATATAAATTATTAGTAATAAGTATTATTAGTGTCAGGAAAAAGCTAAAATTATACACTCAAAAAAAAAAATCCTTTTCGGCCAAAAATTCGGAGACACTATAATATGCCTTTTGCGAAAGAAACATTTTTAATTGTCGCTTGAATGCCTTACCATTTAGCTCCTTCCAACGTTTAGGATGCCCTTTGCGAAAGAAACATTTTTAATTGTCGCTTGAATGCCTTACCATTTAGCTCCTTCCAACGTTTAGGCAATACGTTATATATAGTAGGCGCCATGCAGACGATACTTCTGCGCATGAGTGCCGTTTTTGCTGGATAGACTCGAAGAATGGTCAAATCCCGCCTGTTACGCGGTACAACGTCCTGTAGACGTGGAAACAAATTGGGTTACAGTCTTACATTCGTAATTGGAGAATTGACTCTGACATATCGATGTAAGGGAGAACATTTTTTAAACTACAAAGTTAAGTTTGTTCTTGGGATAAATTCATCCCAAAGCTACGGAACCCTTCATTGTGCGTAGTCCGACACGCACTTGGCCGGGTTTTTAAATACTTTAATGACCAGATTGCGCAATATTTTAAGTCCTTTTGGATGCCAGTACAGGAACACCGTGGCGTGCCGCGTACGCGGCGCTCATGGCTGGAGAAGTACATTATCTGAAAACCTACTGTACGAAAGAACAATGTTGTCTTGAAGAATTCTTGAAAAAGAGTCTTGATAATAAATTTTTCGATATACGTTAAAAAATAAAATTTTGCCAGCAACGCTATTGTCGTACATGCACATACACTGTAGGTCTGTGTGTCTACAAAACTACAGTTTTCGTGGCGAAAATCCATTTGTGTCAGTCACAGCTCCTGTTAATAGCTTCATCACTTTTGCGCTCTCAAAAATATATTCAATTACTTACTTATGCTGCCAGTCTTCTGGGCACGTTTCCGGATGACAGCGATGCGGACGAGTACTTCGACGCTACATGGTGAGAAGATACTAACAACGAAAAAAAAATACTACATGATAAAATAAAATAAATAAAAAAGACACTTTTTCATGTAGTATTTTTTATTTTCGTTGTTAGTATCTTCTTAGTGTAAATAATTAGTTGTGTATTTGTAATTAGTAAATGTATACTTTAAAAAAATCTTAAGAAAATAAAGCAATAAAATAAATAAATAAAAATAGAAAAAATACGACTTTGATTTGACTAAATGATGATAATATATTGTATTGTCATAAAACATGTGTTTTTTTAACATTTGGAAAAACACATATTTGAATGGATCGTTTTAGAGTTCCGTAGCTAAATGGCAAAAACAGTACCTTATAATTTCGTCATGTCCGTGTGTCTTTTTGTCTATTCGTCCATTCGTCCGTCCATTCGTCGGTCCTTCCGTCCGTCCGGAAGTCAAACAGCCCTATTTCGTTTGTTTTTTTATCGAAATTGGAAAGAAGGTGTTTTCTGTGCACCGCTAAACAACGGTGCAGTGAAGTTACACAAAAAAACAAATAACAACATTCCTGATCATGAGACCCAACGATACACTACACGCATAAGTGCATAATTATTATTTAAATCTGAATAAAAAAAATATGCACGTATGCGTGTAGGGTTAATTATCGATTGTTGATTATCGCAGGGTCTCATAATCTGCCAGGGTTGAGAGTTTGTCCGAAAGGGATATCGTGGCCCTGGCACACAGGCAAATGAAGGAATACGGGTGGGTTTTAGTCAGTAAAAGTCTGGCACGCCCTCCCGCTCCGCCCAGAGCGGGAGAAGTAATTTGATTATTTCACACGCAAAAAAAAAAGGGTCTCATAATGAAAATATGACTCGTACTCCATATGAAATGCAACGAAACGCGAAACGCAATGAAACGAAACGCGAACGCGTACTTTTGTATTTTCTTTCTTTCTTTTTTTCTTTTTAAGTCGAAATGGGTTGAACGGACTGTAAAGGAGGTTTATTTACTAATCTTATTTCAAATGGAGTAGTAACTTTCACAAGTAGGTAGTATGTGACATAAGGGATGTGTTTTCGGTTAAAACCGCAGAAACGAAATACAAAATATTTTTTACTATCGGTAAAATCAATACTGTGCATGCAAAATAATCATCCTAACTACGGAAGTTTTCACTGTGCGTGGTATGACAGGCAACTGGGCTTTAAAAAAAATTGCTTCTTTCATTTGTATCGAAGTTGATGTGAAGTGCGAAAAGTGATGAAGCCACCTCCAAGTAAACCATAATATTATATAATGATGTTGATGCAAATATTTTATAATATTCAAAATCAATAAGTAGTAGTTAGATTTTTGTGATATGATCAAATGTCACCCTCACGTCATTTTTCGGAACACTTTTTGCGAATAGTATTCATTTGCCATTAATACTTAAATTATTTAAAAAATCGCCTCAAGTAAGACTAAGAACTTGACTTTTCAAAGCACAAACAATTTTGTTTAAATTACCGTTCCCTTTCACACAAACAGCAAAAAGTGAGTCGATTTCGTGCACGGCCATAGTGCATTTGCTTGGTTAATTCAAATTATTATTAAATTACCCATTTGTAAAAAAAAACAAAAGAAACCTCTCTTAAGCGGATAAAATAAAACACGAATTAGGTCTGGAATATTCAACGTGACTAGATAAATGTTTTTAAATTTCAAGCAAAGTGGTTTCAGAAGCTTAAATCAATGGATTTCAATGAATATCACACAAATAAGTTTGGGTGCTTTATTTCATTAGATTTGTTCCTACATAGATCACTTTCGCGCTCCTGAACTGTTAACGTGAATTGTTAAGTTTAAGGACACACCTAGCATATAGTATACGAGTATTATATGTATGGTATACAGCTGATGTCGTAGGAAATTACAAAGATTTGTTGTTATTCGTATACTATAATATTTAAGATGTTCTTTATTGTGATGATTTTTACTAGAAATGTGTTTGAAATCCAGTCCAAACATATAAGCGTAGTTTTTGCAAACCCAATGTTTAATTTTCCACGCTTTTAATTTAGAATCACCGACTCCAGTCTTTTCATCAGAGTGAAATAACATTCACTAATAAGACGCATTTATACCATAAATGGGACCCAAATTAATCGTGCGTCATGTTTTTTGAAAATCACAATCATAATACACACACATACAAAGTCCTGTAAACATTCTCTACTCAGTTACACCCGCTTGCGATTAAAGTAACCATTTCGTGAATTCTATTGCTCTAAAAGATTTGTTTGCGGCAGGTATACTTTTCAGTCACCATTGTCACGATGGGCCACTTCATAGAGATGGAGCAGCGGTACCTCAGCGGGGACATGACTGAGCCGGAATCGGAGAGTTTCTTAGAACCGGAGAAGATTACACCGAGTGAGTAAACATTAACGTTGATCTATTCGATAAAGTTGATTTTGGCTGGAATTAGACGGGCTTAGTACTGTCGATAATGACCGCAACAAGCGGCTAATCTTACTGTAACGTCTTAAGTTCATCTGACACAAATTGAAGTAGTCTGTTGCCTGTCTGCCTTTGCTTTATCGTTCCGTCTGTTACCAGCCCATGATTGAACCTGTAGAATCTGCACGCGTAAACGCCTTATCCGCTATAATTATGAAGTTACAAAACACGCTTCTAGGCCCTACGGCCTAGTAATGTAAGCAACTTATCCGGCTATTTTATAGAACATCTAATGGGTCGTAGCCAGGCTTCGTGGTCGAAATTGTATGAAATTTTTAGACCCTATCCAAAAATCGAGAATATAAATATATGTGTATATATGTTCCTAAACATTTTTGACATTTTACTAAAGTTGATTATGAAGAAACCTAGCTATGACCACAGATCATGGAGATAATATAATTACGTATACCTACTACCTATTTAGTATATTACCAAGTACCTAGATGATAATTCTCATCTTAAAGTTCACACCAGTGATTCTTATAGGTTTATGCAGACGTACAAACAAGCACTCTCCGTTTATTGAAAAATATTCCAAATTCTAGGACGTAGTTGACGAAAGGGGTTTTTAATATACAATACCTAGATACATTTGAATATTGTTTTTAACCGACTTCCGAAAAGGATGAGGTTCGTTTGTATGTTTGTTTGTTTTTTTCACTACGTAGTGTTTTTTTTGGAAGTCAGTTTTTTTTTTTTTTTTTTTCGATTTTATAAAATAGAACCAATGCGTCTTTCACTCTACTTAAAATAAAAAAATATTAGGAATAAACCAGCACGAAACTGGTTTTTGACACCCGAAAATGTAATACATACGTTCAGTTCTTCACCAAAAGTGATTCTAAAACTTTTACCGTGAGACAGGGTTGATGGATTTTTTGATTGAATGTAAATAGAGATAGATTTCATTAATTTTTATGAAAACAGAGCTTGATAGCTGAGTAGGTGCGGTATGACGAGAGAACACCGAAAATATATTTGAAAATTAAAACATGCATTAAACGCACACTATGTAGACAAGCATATTATGGGTTGGATGATTATATCTTAGATTAAAATGCTTGGCTTAATGCTGGTCCTACTCCACAAGTTGCACAACCACTTGGGCTCACTTGTTAAAATTATAATATTTGGAAGAGATGCTTCCCCCCTTTTTTATGTTCTGACATTACAATCATAACGATTATATAAAATGTAATCAACTTTTAGTTGTTGAATACTTCAATAAGTAATAATGATTTTCCTTTTGCTAGTAAAATTGATTAATCTTTGAAATACAAGCAAGCTAATATAAGCTATTGTATAATTTAGAAGCATTTTTACAATTTTTTAAATGTGAGCCCTAATGCTATATGCCTATAATGCTATATGCTATATATGTCGCATATCTGAGATTGATATCAATCATGACAGTCTTAATACTTTTAAAATCGAAATTTCATAAGCCCTTTCAGTAAGAGGACATGTAACGTATCATTTTCCAATAATTAAATAATTGAACACTTTTAATTTTTTATTATATTAAGCTCAATTCACTTTATAATATCTACTATTTTAAACTATTCTTCCTAATTTCAAATTTTCCTTCCTTTTATTCCTAATATTTTTATTTTATTTTTATTTATTAATTCAGACAAATAATGATAATCAAGTTATGCTTGGTTACTGTATTGTATTATTGTAAATTCAAGCTTTTTTTATTAGCATGTAAATCTTTTATAATAGCATGTATATTGTTTTTTTTTTGTATGTTTTCTTATTTTAATTATGTACTCTGAGCATGTGTACTCGATAATGATGTGTGAGCTGAGGTTACCTGTAATTGAGTGAGCATTACAGTGTATATTAGACAAGTTTTTATTATTGTAAAAGGTAATTGTAATGTATCCTCGTTGGTAATCCTTAAATAAATAAGTAAATAAATACCCTTACTGCCCCGTCACAAAAGTCCACTCTGTACATTATGTATAGATAGATGTGTACGTATATGTGTAATGATACCTATTGATCGATATATTATAATTATTCAAATTAAAATAATTTATTGTGGATCATAGGTTCATAAGATGATGTGTTAGTTATATAGTTATATGTAAGACTGCTATGTCCCGCCATTGAGGCATACAAAACTCATATCATAAGTTCGGTACATAGATCAAATACAATATCAAACACAATACATCAAATTATCATGCAATACATTAAGATTAAATTAGTAGATAATATATAATACTGTGTGTTGCAAACTGTGACTATAAATTGGTTATTAATTTAAAAAAAATGTACCATAACGTAATTAACAACTTGATAATCATAAATTGATAAGTCAATGGAAAATAAGTATAAGACATGGTGTAGCTAGACACCAACCAAATAGGTACATAGAAAATGACTAGCAACCATTTCCTATTGTCTTCTCAGAAAGCCGATGAAAGCCGACTCCAGACTAGGGAAACTGTAAACAGATAACCTGATCGAGTGATGCCTTTGTGTAACAAATGCATTTACAGAAAGCTTGCAGAATAATGGCGGCGACACACGATGTTTCGTGCGACTAAAGCACGAAAACATGGTGCATCACATCCTGCGTGCTCAGATTGCTTGCGATTAGAAAGTATATGAGAAATAAAAAACATACTTGTATCGGAAAGATTGTGGCTGGCCGATTGTTACTATTCTAAAAGGACTAACTGTCGCCGCAGCCACGTGGCGACGCACTAATTTGTCAAAAACCGTGCTACATCGCCCTATAATTTTCAATAACACGCGATGACCGTATGCGGTATGCAGCATAGGGATACAAGAAGTGCCAAAAAGTCTCGATGTAAATATATCGTATCGATATTTTAAAAGAATATTGATATCGATTTCGAAATATCGCAAAAAAACATCGATATTTTTGTTCAATGTATTTTGTTTAATGCAACACACCCTTCAGTACTATCACGCCACCTCTCAGGATAGCAGGATAGGTAGTGCGAATTGTGACGACTTTAGTAAGCCCGTAAGTAAGTAGTAAGGACTTTGTAAGGCCGCGCCGTCCGGCAGGTTCAGGTCATCGCACACATATAACTGCACCAGGGAGCCGATCGCGCTATTTCTACGTAATTACCGTTCGAACGGAACGTTTTTGGTTTTGGTTTAGCTGATGTAAGAAACGGTATCGCGCTATTTTTTCTGAGCGACAAAATCGTTGACGTTACCCAAACGTTACCAAAGTAAAACCAAACTCAAAACGTTTAGGGCTTGCCACGAGTATTAAACAAATACTAGGTGATACTTGATACTTTTGCTTAAAATATGTATATAAACCCGGCAAACAGCTCCGTCGAGAGACGATATCTTTTCCGAAACTTTAAATTTGTTACTGGAATCAATGACCGTCTCAGCTACTCATTCTGCCTGCGGGTTGATCTCTCTCTTCAGCCTAATCCACCTCATGAGCGCTTTCTAACACATCGAGATAAATCCCAAGCATTTTAATGTTTTTTAATTCCAAAGTATGTTACAAAACGCCGCGAAAGTTGCTCGGCACAAACTTAATCAAAAACGTTCGTTCGATAGCGGAAAATACGTTCCCAACGAAACGCTTTTGGTTTTAAACGCTGTCATAAAATAGCGCTATACTGAAAGTCCGATCGATCGTTCTCCAACGTAACTTCCAAAGTAAAGCTAAATCGTTTCCGTTGAAATGATTAGCGCGATACGAAATGTGTCTAACGTAACGTTTTTGGTTGTGGTTTAGTTTTGGTATTAACGTTCAAAATTAGCGCGATCGGCCCCCTGATCAACATTACCTCACGTTATCGGTTCGTCGTCCACCAGTTGCATACCATAACATAACATCACGCCTTGTTTCCCCGAAGGGTTAGGCAGAGGTGTAGGTAAGTACCTATAATACACCTACATTTTGCCAGTTTCATAATAACTACATAATATTATATGTTACTAGCAAATGATCAAGATGAATGAAAATAACTTACATTAAATAAAGATAGTTAGGACGAGGCAGATCCTGTTTCACGACCAAACATAAGGGATCTTCTAATTTGATGGTAAAAAGTTCGATCTATTAGCCCAGTTCAGAATACGGCCGTGAATCAGCCGATGTCGTCAGCTAACTGGATATTACCCGTAAACCCTGCTCGTGAAGCACCCACGAAATCGGGTAAAAGTTCCGTTGCATGTGAGGACGCTGTTAAAGGTGCTGCTGGTAGATAGGCTGATAGTGAATGAGTCTGTTCCTAGTGCAGCGACTGAAACTAAACGAAAAGCCGGCCAAGTGCGTGTCGGACCACGCACAATGAAGGGTTTCGTAGTTTCGTAGTGGGGATAATTTATCCTAAGATCAAACTTAACATTGTAGTTGAAAAACATGTTCCCTCATACATTGCAACTGCAAATTAATATACGTTTGTTCGCACAATATTGAGAGATATACCATGTTTTTTAAAGATCATAGACTTATCTTCTTTAGTTTTCCTGTAATCTATAAGTAAAGGACTATTATCTGTATTTTTTTCATAATTTTAGGTTCAGTAGTTTTGAAGTTTAGGGGCAAATGGTCAATTTTCATAAATTTTCTTAATTTATTTAAAAAAATATTATTTTATAATTCTAAATCATAAATATCTAAAATCCTTACAACAAACCCTTTCATTTGATATGTCACACGGTACAGTTAGCAAAACTTTTTTTTAATTTTTTTTCAAATTTGCCGCCCAAAGTGACCCACATATTCAAAATTCATTTATTTACGTTATACATCCGTGTTTGGGTCACAGAAGTTCAATGTGTACCAAATTTTAAATCGGTGCAATAGATCCCGAGCAAATCGGCTGTGACAGACGGACAGACACACACACGAGTGATAACCTATGAGTGTTCCGTTTTTTCCTTTTGAGGTACGGAACCCTCGGCATTATAAAATCATACGCCAAGAACATTTGGATCGTGTAGCCACAGAAGACAATGAATCTAACAGGAAGAAATTTTGCATTGTTCAAACATTGCGAAATATCTTTAACAAAAGTATTTTTTTTCTAGAGTACCTAAACGTTTATTATTTTGTTCTAGATGTAATACATTTCAGGTCCACATTGGATTTTACCCTGACATTTTACCCTGTTTAAATGTGGTTACTTGAAATGAATAAAGATTAACATGCATTCATTTCGTATAGGCCTGTAACAGCCGAACTATGATTATGTCACAGCCTAAGTAAACCAAAATAATTACAAAATTAAAGGAAAAGTTTTAAAATCATTAATGAGTTGAACAACCCAACAATAGTACGCCTGAATTATTTAAGTCATAACAATAGCCTTTGTTGTAAAACTTTAGGGACATTAAATACCAACGTAGGTATGAAAAGGGATTTTTCCTCGTTTTTTTTTTATTTAAACTTAAAAAAAAGCACGGACAAATCCATTTTCTCTTTTATTTCTCGTTTGTACCTATTTTTCAAAATTTTACTTGCAATAATGGTGTTGTAAACTTATACAAAAAAGTAGGTAGGTACACACGGCTACACATCAAGCTATACATTTCCAGTATACGCGGACCTCTCATTGTACGGAAATCCTACACAATGCGAGATAAGCTTATACTGGAAATGTATAACTTGATGTGTAGCCGTCTGTACCTACAAGACGTATTCTTTGTCAAATAAAATAATAAGACTATTCGTCAATTTGTTTTCTGGTACTTCTACGAAAATGTAAAAAACCATTTGAACATTTCATAATGATGATGAACGTAGGTAACTTGACAGTATATTGTCCAAAATACATAATATGTTACAGTTACAAAGTTTTTCGAATAATTTCTAAAAGTACTAAAAAGTAAAGTCTTGTGTATGTGAATTTAAAATGTTTGTAAACGCACCCACAATACAGGAGAAATTCCTAGTGTGGGGTAACGTTTTTCTTAAAAAAAAAAAAAAAAATTACACATAAAATGAAAATGGCGGATTCTAATTAGACGTCAACAAATAATAATAATTAATGGCTTAAAAATAAAAAATACCTTGATTATGTGTGGTATCAAAATAAAGGACTTCAAAAATATGATACACTCAAAGGCAGAAAATTAGAGAAAAAAAAACCCGTACAAGTAGTTACACGTATGTCCATTAAAGTTAATTCCCGATTATAAGTAATGCTGTCACTTTCTGATACGTTCCGTTAGAGAGAGACAGCATTACTTTATTCGGGAAATACGTATAAATGTTATGAACTTACGTGCAAAAAGTTCAAAACAAAATAAGCTCACATTTCTGTTGCAGTCGGCTTTTTTAATTTTTTTTTATGGATTTTAAATTACATACTCGTAGTAACTTTAAAAAGTTTCGATACTAAAAGTAGATCAGAATAAGATCAGTAAACAATAAATAAAAGGTTGTCCTTCATAATCATGGCCAATTTTCTTGTTTAATTCGTCAGACACGCGCCGGGTTTAATATTTTTATCCAAGCAGCCGCAACAAACAAGTCTCAATTACTGCCGAATATTGTTATACTTTCTTCATAACACTGTTTAGGGTAGGTATTGAACAAAATGAAACCTAATTGATTTTGAACGTAATACAAGTTATAGCCATGTATTTCTAATACTCTTTGAAGAGTTAAGTTTAATAAAACTGGATCGGTTTTTGAACAGTCTTGATTAAAATAAAAAACAACAGAAATCATCAAACCTATAATTTTGGCTTGGCACCATTTTATTAATAAATTTTATGATACAGTTTGATGTACAAACACATGCATACGCACCTTTTGATGAACAAAATATGCTTTTTCAACACGCCGCAATTCGACACATGCTCCAGCTGAAACTGAAATTAAAGCGTTCGGGAAGTCTGCACTTTGATAGTCATGTATAAATTAAACATAGATGTAAATATTTTGTTCTCTGTCACATAGTCCTACAATAACGTGACGGAATTGCGTGGGTTTGCCAAAGCAGACAATTAAAGTCACCGTTCCAGACTTGTTTGCATCTAACTGTAAGTACGAGCCAATTTTGAGTTTTATTTTGATAGATAATAATTCAAGCTTTTCTTTTAAGGAATTGTTTATCAGTATAACTACCTGTCTTGATGACAACAATCTATATTTGAACGGCTTAAGCGACAATAGGGGTGTGGTGATTGGGTTTGAACTTTGGCTTATACATTTATACGTTTCTCGGGCATTGAACGATGCCTGGAGCTTATCTTCCCGTCCCGTCGCGTCGTACGTACTACGTTTTGGAAGTCAACTAAACGGATATCGGTGCTAGTTAGTTTATTTTTACTACAAATCATTCATAAAACAGAATAACGCTGATTACTTATACACATACTAACCCTCACAACTACGTCACAGCATATTATAAATAGGTACCTACTAGATTAATATGGACACATCGCCGGTTTACGTTGCTATAGAAGTGAAAAGCACATTATCGGATTGAACATAGGTACTATCGGTAAAACATAAGCATGCTCGGTTTAGAATATATTTCTGCAGCAAGCGCACTGATATACCACACCCCTTCCTGGTTTCACCCAATTAGAGACAATATGCATTTGTGTGTTGTACGCGGCGTACTCGTAATAACAACAAACTTAAAAATATTTTGTTATTTTTGCGAATGTTAAGAAGAGGCAGGTGAATTTGAAAATAAATCGTTTCCAGTGTAATAGCTCAAATTTTGAGATAGGTAGGTACATTTTTTATCCCAAAATGAGGGAGGTATAGGTACTTATACATTCTACAAGCGCCGCCACATTCGATTACGTCGATAATATTTCCCAATTTGTAACTCAATCACTTTGAATGGAACCTTTTCAATGAAGCATGTACTTACGCGCGCTCAGCCCATATATTTTAATATAAATTTTATACGTTATGATTATGTTTAAGTCGCATGAATAAGTTTAATAACTTTTAATTACTTTGTAGCTGCACAGTTAGTAAAACTTTCAAGATCCATTATCTCGTAGGGTTCGTTTCTAAAGTACTTTGGTTAATGTCCCTGATTTGAATCTCTGGAGTAGCGATGCAATTTTAAATAGGTATTGAGCATTGTAATAAAGAAATCTAGACAACTATACTCCATTTGAAATAAGATTCGAAACTTAAATAAGCCTTTTTACAGTCCGTTCACCCGATTTTGACTTCTATTGCGTTGGTGGCATGACAATTAATGGCAGCTGTAATAAGCAGTTGGTATTATAACCACGTCTTTGCTTTTAAGTCATCCTTATGCGCATATACTTGTACGGAATAGAAGTCAAAATCGGGTGAACGGACTGTAAAAATGATTTATTTAAATTTATATATTTTTTGCAAATGGAGTATCTAAGTATAGTTTATTTAGATTTCTGCCTCGTTGGTCTAGTGGTTGCAAGCGCGACTGCTGAGCATAAGGTCCTGGATTCGGTTCCCGGGCCGGGCAAAGTGTTATTGGGATTTTCCATTAGGAATTTCTCAGTAGCAGCCCAGAGTCTGGATTTGTGCCTGGTTGATGGCAATAGTCTCGCCCCCTATTACATGGGATTTAAACAAAACTGGCGAAATGTGGGTGTACTATAGGTACTCCTCTGCCTTGTCTGGTTGCAGGCGTGATGTTATGTTATGTATAGTTTTGGCTGTATTGCACAAACGTCACCAGTTTACCGATTGCTTTTAAAAGGTGTCAGGATTAAAAATACAACAAATTCTTCTTATTATTTTATAAAACAATTAATATGGTGATGAAGGCAAATAACCACTATATTTCTGCCAGTTAATTTTCTGGTCGTCAATGATTTATGTCAAAAAGTAGTTGTTGCCCGCGACCTCGTATGCGTGTATATATCATAATTTATAAATACAAATATCCAAGTAGAAAAGTATAAGCCTGTGTCCTTCTCCAGGGCCCAGGCTACCTATCTGTCTAAAGCGATCGGTTCAGAGGTTTAGACGTGAAAATATAATAGACTGACAGACAGACAGAGTTTTATTTGCATTTATCTACACCGATGCTATAAAATTAAACCCTCTTTATAAGTTTCTGTACCATTTTGCCTATTGCCAACAACCAGTGTCATAGTAACCATAATATCATCCAAACGAGTGTTATAATGTTGTACTAAATTTCATTATGCAACTCCTTTGCTTTTTCGATCCCTTCCTTACTCATCAAACAGCCACATTCTCACTACTCAATTCTTGGTATCTTCATAAATTTCAAAAAAAGAACATTGTCATGCACGCGCGTTTCAATACCACAGCGCAGTTATTAAAAAAAAAATATAGGTTATTCGAATTCACGTCGTATCCCGCCATTATGTACTACACCGGTTTCAGAATCTAAATAGAGGATTCTTATCATGGGTGTAGATAATACCTTACTATTATAATATTAGTATAATATACATTATGTGAAAAATACTACGTTTACTTACGAAAAGAATAACTCCTTTGGAGTCTAAACAGTTTATACTTTGAGTCAAATTTTATGAGCTAAAAGTTAAACGTAAAGAGTAGCAGGTTTTTAGTTTGTTTTTTTTAGGGTTCCGTAGTAAACAAGGAACCCTTATAGTTTCGCCCTGTCTGTCTGTCTGTCCCCGGCTTATCTCAGAGACTATTAATACTAGAAAGCTGTAATTTGGCATGTGTAGGTATACATATTAATCACGACAAAAAAGTGTTAAAGTAAAATCTTGAAAACAATTATTTTTTTGGGTTTCTCCCTTACACGTAAAGCGCGGATGATATTTTTTTTCTCGCCTATCCCATGATGTAGGGTATCATTGAATTGAACGTTTAAAAATATTGAGGGTTTGTTATTACCATTTTTCGATTTAGGGATCCGTTT
The DNA here is from genome assembly GCA_948098905.1 of Tiliacea aurago. Taxonomy (NCBI): domain Eukaryota; kingdom Metazoa; phylum Arthropoda; class Insecta; order Lepidoptera; family Noctuidae; genus Tiliacea; species Tiliacea aurago. The sequence goes on from OX402576.1 coordinate 24,207,879, forward strand.
ATGTAATATTTTTGATAGAATAACTGTCCAGCCAGCCAGCTAAAATGGTTTTTTTTTGGATATGTGAAAAATTCATGGTAGTAGCATATATAACTAAACTTAAAAGGAAAGCTATCACAGCTAACTAGGCTTTACAAGTTAACGAGCAATAGTCGACCAACTTACATTTGCCGTTGGAGAATCGATCGATACGTATATAGATTTAAGAGTGAACATGTTTTTTAACTAAAATGTTAAGTTTGTTTTTGGGATAAATCCATCCCAATTACGGAACCCTTTATGTGCGTAGTCCAACACGCACTTGGCCGGTTTTAATATTAATTTAGTACATGGCATGCATGGGTCGACAACATAGTATATTGTAAAGATGATTCGTGCGTAATAAAATGTTTTGGTCAAAGAAAACCAGCATTATTAAAGTAACGAATAACATTAAAAAGAATCATGAAAGAAAATGGACCAAAAGTAAATTAGACGAAAACAAAATTGGTGAATAAAAAAGAAGGCTTGCTATAACTTTCGGACAATTTGCAAGTCAACAACAGGTTGTATGTTGATCTAAATATGATTCGCGGACGTAACAAATACGGCTTCACAGAATTATTATCATTAGAATAAGCAATACAACTAACTCTCTTCGTAGAATCTTACTGAATGACTATTTCATGAAATAGTCATTCCGGCAAAACTAAGAAAATTTGGATTTTCCGGGCTACCTTACCTCATCCCCCTTAAATAGAGATTGTTGATGACGATGTCACAATATTTTTCGCTATTCTATGAAATTACAGTATTTTTATGCGATCACTTATTCAAGATAATATAACACGTAGATTGTTACACCGAGCGCAAAGTGAGTTATTAATGCACGAGTGTTATGTTGGTGCCCGACCGCATGCGAGGGCACTAAATTAGTACGAGTGCATTAATTACTCACTTTAGCAAGGTACGTAATCTACTTTTCTTTCAACTACCAATCTACCTACCGTGATAAAATATATCTACTCAAAATAAAAACTCAAGTTAATGAAAACAAAGTTACAAGCCAGTATCTTTTTGATCTAATGCATACATTTTTTATATTGAACATAATGGGATACATTAAACCTCTGTGGTAAATTTATATCTAAATAAAAAATAAAAACAGTGCAGAAATGTTGTATGAAATCTCATTGTTGCACTGAAAAACAGTGCAATACTGAGATTTCATACAAAATGTCTGCACTGTTTTGGTTCTAAGCAAAAATACGTGCTTTGTGATCGGTTTTGTAGTGATTAATGATAACATTACCTACTACGTAGTTGAAAGAAAAACATTTTATCTTGTGTCAAAATAGCTTTTTCAGTAGAGTTTTGACGTCTTTGACAGAGGTCCTTGTGAATGCCACGGTTGGTCTGTGGATGGGTGACCATCTTTAAGACCAAGACCGAGAGACCCTTCCGTGCCTCGGAAAACACGTTGAGCCGTTGGTCCCGGCTGTTGTTCGTTTATCTTTGACAGTTGTTACGTGTCGTCAGAAGCCCGAAAGTCTAACAACCAGTCATCAAGGGGTATCGTGTTGCCCAGTAACTGAGTTTTGGGGGTCAGATAGGCCGTCGCTCCATTTAAAATACTGCTATTCTGCTGGATCCGGTTAGACTGGAAGCAGACCCCAACATAGTTGGGAAAAGGCAGGCAGATTAACTCATTGATGTTCTCTTGTTTTCATTGAGTGATCATAGTCTGTCTTATGACAGCCTTTTGACTCAGGTGTGCACACAGCCTTAATGAAACCCACCTATTTTATACTAACTTGTGCTTCTTACCGACCTCTAATTGTTTTTTTCTTTTTTAGTTACCGTCTCGCTAAACATAACACTGCTGGCTTGCAGTACAATAGGACTTGTGGCTTGCGTGCTCCTGATCTTTGGCGTGTATAAGGTTAGTACTCTCCATTCATTAAATTATATACATAAAATGACGGATGAGCATTGATGTATTAAAAGGACTTAGTAACAGCGCCTGGTTCTATCAAACTAAGTGATGGCCCGTAGTTGGCACTCAGTCGCGCACAGGATATCGTTGACCAAACAGCTGTTTGATCCATAATTACAGTTTTTTTGTGATAAATACGCATCAAAATGACTTCTTATGCAGCTAAACAGTGTTTAAATAATACAAGGAACAAAAATAAAACACGGGATTACTTACCACTCGTAAATACAGCCAAGAATGCTAATTTGTTGAAAGTGAGAACGAGATAGATATTACCTAGAGATAGATATTCGGCCAACATTCGGCATGGCGGCAGCTAACTCGATTTCATCTCGCACGACAGCGCCGTCTCCTATCTCCGTTCTTATATATCTGTAACTGTAGGTTTTCGACTGTGATCACAGAAGTGTGAATTTTGGTGCATGTAGTCGTGCGTGATTGCGATGTTAGCGCGTAACGTATCTTCCTCGTTTTAATATAATCAATGCGGATGAGCTATTTTGCCGGTACTGTATGACAGCAACGCAACACAAAACTTAAAGTATAAAAATGTTGGTTGTATGATATCCGCTCCAGCGGCGTCTAAAGCAATGAAGCACGACTTTTGTTCCCCCACAGCCGTCAATATTTACGGAACTTCATAAATAAATGCGTGCAATCAATTGTCATTTTATCGTGCCTCTGGTATTTATTAGGTAACGTCGGTCGTGCAACAACATTCATTAATCGTATCCAATTTGTTACGTCTTATAGAGTTGATGTCGAGCTTATAAATTTTCAACAGCGTGTTACGGAAAGGGTATATCCATACAAACAGGGTGGAGAGTGCATCTGGTTCAGAATATCTGTACAAAATTTCAGCTCAAAAAGAATAACTTCGATAATGTTTGATTTTTTTTTATTTCTATAGTTTATTCAATTTAAATCATAACAAACGTGTCACCGCACTACGGTGGTCATTATCCATTATTTGTGTCTGTGCGCCTAGTACACACTGCAGGCTATCGTCATGGCTAAAACACTAACGTGAAGGTATTCATCAAAAACAACGACTATAAAATTTATTTCGAGAATGGGAAACTTACCTAGCTAAGTAAAAATCAGACTGACGTCTAATATGTTACGTTAGGTTATTAGGTATGATTATCCATCCTACTGAATACTAACCATTGTTTACGCATCAGTTAGACAAGTTCGTGCCTTGGAGCACGTTAAGCTGATCTCGGATGTCTTGTGCATATCCATATCCGTGTCAGACGTTACGTTGAAAACTAGACGTCTGACAGCAGAAGGCAATATCTGACAACTGGTGTTCTACAAGCCACCGTTATTTTGGATACCAGGAGTACCCAAAATTAGTTATGTTTATTTATGTAACACGTTAAGAAAGGCGTTTAAAGCAGATATTTTTAACTAATATCATATTAGTTACAAATATCGGGTTGGCCAGTAAACGTTAAAAGTGATCTTTGTATGTATATTTATCTAGTGTAAAAAAAGGCTCCCGCAGCTAGGCGCGACGCGACACTAGTAGCACAATTTCTATGAAAACTTCATGGAAAGTGTAGTGCTGTTCGTCGCGCTGCCTGTCGCGTCTGCGATATCGCGCCAGTCTGCACGAGTCTTAAAGCATTATTTTATCCAAATGTTCCCTAAGTTTAGCTGGATGGGTTTAAAATAATCGCGTAAATAATAACACATTTATGAAATGTGTAACTGGATATTGCACATTATAAAAGTAGCTTGTTCAGAATCGTTTACTAAATCGATCTGTCATCACTACATAGTATAAAACAAAGTCGCTTCCCGCTTCCTGTCTGAAGCGGGAAGCGACTTTTAGATCTCAAAAATTAAAACTACGCAACGGATTTTGATGCGGTTTGTTTAATAGATACTTAGAGTGATTCACGGTCAAGAGCGAGTCGGACTCGCGCACCGAGGGTTCCGTACGAAATATAATATGATGTTGATGATTTCTGAAAAACTATGCTATTTAGAGACATCGTTTTATTTTTCCTGTAATCTTTACATAAGCTTCTATCATATAGAATAATTTCAGATTTTTATCCCTGCAAACTTCGGAGATAAGGGGGGGGGGGAGGGTTTTTTTTATTTTATTTTTTATCAAAAGTCGGAAACTGTGCTGCCTAAAAAAAAGATTTTTTTTTTGAGAATGTGCAAACAGCGTTCTTTCATATGATACCCCACATGCCCTAGTAGCCTCACTTTAAATTTTTAAGACCCCTTTTCAGTCCCTTTTGCAAAAAAGATATATTTTTTAATTTCTTTCTTGCTTGCAAAATAGTTGGGCAAACGTCATCTAAAACTATTCTAAATTTCAAGTTGATAGGATTAGTAGTTCATTTTTTCTTTTTATTTTGGCAGCATAGTTTTCGACTTTTGACGAAAAATGTAAAAAAAAAAACCGTCCCCCCCCCCCCTTATCTCCGAAGTTTGCATAGATAAAAATCTGAATGTTATAGAAGTGTATGTAAAGATTACAGGAAAAATAAAACGATGCCTCTAAATAGCACAGTTTTTCGGAAATCATCAACATCATATATACGTACGGAACCCTCGGTGTGCGAGTCCGACTCGCTCGTGAACGGTTTTTTTTTTAATAAACGTAAATTATCCCATAAATAATTAAAACTACGTAAATTACAGTCACGCTTCCACTGTACAGTCAAAATAAACCAAAATGGAGGAAGTACCTACTACGCTAGGAGCTTTAAACATATGCGACTGTATGCGTACCTAGATTTGTAATATATGACCACAATTTTCTCCCTCAATCAGTATAATTAATTTAATAAATAAACACTTCTTGTTTTTCCTGTGTTTCTGTTTAGTGTATAATTTATGATTATATCATAATATTATAATTGTGGTATTTGGTGGTTTGCGTTAATTCCGGGAAATGTTATATATATGAGCACAAATTTCTCCGACAATTAGTATAATTAATTTAATAAATAAACACTTCTTGTTTTTCCTGTGTTTCTGTTCTGTGTATGACTTATGATTATATCTGGGGGCACGGCAGTGCCCCCGCCAAGACGAGCCAAGGGAAGCGCAAGGGCACTACCTACTTTTGTCGAAGTGTTTCGTCGTTTTTTTGAACCCTCATAGAGTTAGTTTTACCAGATAGTTTATATTCTCAGGATATGATATCAATAATAGACTTATTAAACATACAAAGTTTCAATTGAATAGCTCTAATAGGTACTTTAGATTTTATTGATATCTAAAATACACACACATACACCGATTTCGTCACTGACACACTGATGATCATCAAAATGTTTGGCTACTTCCTGAAGTGCTAGAAAGCTGAAATTTGGTATGTAATCTAAGTTTAGTATACAACCAACAAAAAAATCATAAACTTATAACTTTCGCCCCCATCCCCTAAAATGGGGGGGTGGAAGTTTGTATGAGACTTCAAAATGTTAGGGTACTTACTGAAGTGCTAGAAAGCCGAAATTTGGTATGTAAACAAAGTTCAGTATACAAAAAAACACTACCGTGCCCCCAGATAAACTTATAACTTTCGCCCCCCATCCCCTAAAATTGGGGGGGGCTGGAAGTTTGAATGAGACTTTCACCAATTTTATGAATTAGGACATGAAAGTTTACACGGGACTGTAGACAGTAACTAAAAAACCTACCCAAAAAAAGAAGAAGAAAATAAACACTAAAAAGACTGCCTAGCAATTTACAAAAAGAAATGATACAATCCCACCAAAAACATTTCATGTAAAATGTTGCCAAGACGACCACACATGAAATGTTTTTGGTGGGATCATAATATTATAATTATTATTGTTGTATTTGGTGGTCTGCGTTAATTCCGGGAAATGTTATATTATATGGCTACAATTTTCTCCGACAATCAGTATAATTAATTTAATTAATAAACACTTCTTGTTTTTCCTGTGTTTCTTTTCAGTGTATGAATTATGATTGTTTGTATCATAATATTATAATTGTGATATTTGGTGGTTTGCGTTAATTCCGGGAAATGTTGTATATTTTATCACAAACGTGTTTTTATTTCTTGTCCTTTTCAAGTCGGATGGCTAACGATATAATCCAGGTCACTGCTTAGCCGCCTCGACAAACAGGCAAAACAAATACTAAAGCTTATTAGTTATCTATCATTACACCAACATCGAATCATGGATTTGTAGTTCACCTGTTTGCTATTATTGTTTTGGCAATTATACTTAAATCAAGCACTTTACTATGCATCAACATTGTAAATAATAACATTTATAATTAAGTAAATCCTGTGCCTATTACTACAGCATGTATTGTATTAATCTTTATAATGCAAAGTTCTCAACCATGTAGTTATTGAAATGATTCATTGAACAATATTGAGCTTTAGACGAAGACTGTTACATATGCATGACATGGCATGACATTAGTAACAGATACGGGCGCTCTACTAAGCTTAACTCTTTTTAATGGTAGCCGTACACGTGTATGTATGTACCTACTTGTGCAAGTTTAGACCGGGGCGAGCACGGCCTACTGTGACATGACTTGACTCACACATTTTATCACAGTTTGAGCGATAAACTGTTTTGTCATAAAATGGTAGTACAAATTGACATGACATAATTTATCATGTCTTGTCACAAACGTCTTCACACGCCCGTGCTCGGCCCGCTGAACAAGTCTGCGTGACACCGCGGCGAATAGCTCGGATACTTGCGCTAGAGTCTGACCAACGAGAACTGTCCAAGGAAAAAAGCGGTAGGTAATTTAAAAAAATCATGAGTTGTCACCCTTCCTGTACAGTCTTTAAACAGAGTTGATACTATTTATTGTTCAAGAAATATACTGCGAAACTTACATGAGTATTTCATATTTAAGGAATGTATAGGAAGGGTTGACAGCTCTTGAAATTTTAAATTACCGTTTTTTTTCTTGGACAGTGTTCGTTGGTCAGATTCTAATTCATCCCACACCATTAATGTATACTTGTACAAATCCAATTTTGCTCAAGTATATCGTAATGTGTGTGCCCTGCATACATTTCGATGTGCGCCATATTAACGTTTTATTGGGCAAAGTTTAGCTCCGAGTTTGTGACTCAAACTCATATTAAGTAGCACTCTTGATAAATGATACTGTAGGGATTTTCTATTAGAAAATGATCAACGGCAGCCGGGTACACATAGGGCTTTAACATAATAAATGTACATACGCAACTAGCGCAATGTGAGTGTAATACCCTGCGATCAATAATAATTATTGATCGAAGGTTATTTATACCTATGTAACTCTGCCTACCCCTTTGGGAATTAGTGGCTTGATGTTATGTTAAGCAGTACTCGCTATATCCCATATCCATGAATGTGCTTCATTGATAGTACCTATAGTTCAGTGATAGTTGTTGCATATTCCTTCATTTCAAGTGCTAATAACAAAGTAGATAGTTAATTAAATATCTTAAGACAAAAGAAAGAACTATGATGAACGTGATGGGGTTTAAATAGTGCCACGTACGAATATCAGATTAATTCCGAGTCTGCAGACTAATATTACGACTGGAATTTAGCGGGAACAACGTAAGCCCGTTGAAAGATTGATTAACGGAAAGCTGACTTGTCTAAAAACAGACGTGAAACTGGAAACTGGCTTTTGTTATTGAATTCAATTTCGTTGAATGAAAATCCTTAAGTACGTGAATAATAAGCCCTTTGTAACGAAGCGAATTATGCAAAGAATGTCTATAATAACATTAGAAAACTTTCACTTTGTGTATACCTACTTAACTCCATGTTCTTAGTTTTTACCAACCGTTTTGCTGGCGAACTGAGAGATCTTAAGTTTTCAATACTTTAGTAGGTTCCTATTCTCTCGAATCCTCAGGGGTCCTTAGCCCTAGGGCAGGAAGTCAGATGGTTTGATGATTTGATGTTGGATGATGGAGGTTGTATGATGGATTTGTAAGCTCTGTCAAAAGTAGTTCAAAGTTTGAATAGTATTGAAATTGACGTTTCATTCAGGAGGAAAAGTTAATTATGAAGAATTTCTCGTTAGTGACTTACAGCTCGTACATACTGGCGCGATATCGCGGGCGCGTCAAGGGTTGCGCTGCCTTTCGCGCCTGCGATATCATGACAGTCTGCAATCTGCATGAGCCTTAACTCGTCTTTACAATGTAAAGCGACTAGAAAGAATACTTAGACAAATTATCTTTTCCCTTTTTGAGAAATCTATAATCTGACGAAGAGAGATCTGTTTGAAAACAATTGTAGCAATCAATTTATTAATTAAAGCTTTATTCCGCACACATTGACGTAACTTAAAAATAATTATTATTTTAATACTTTAATTGACACAGCTTATCTATTATTATTAATAGTGTCTATCAACAAAACTGATAAATGTTCTCAATCCGTTATATTTTAGACGTAAAGTTAATGATTGACTAAGTGACATCTCTGAGTGCGGCTGCGAGGTCCGTTTTAGTGAAGGAAACTAAGCATTGATCTCTGTTTAAAACTAGTTTTTTTTTAAGTCATGTTTTAGTTTGACTTTGAGTTTTAATTTTAGTACTTTTCGCAAGCATAAATGCATTGATAAAATTTATAGTAAGTACATTTTTGTTTTTGTGTTGTTTTTTTTTTTGAATTGAAGCATTGCTATCAAAATATATATACCTATTTAGAGAATTAGAATATTACAATCATTTATTAAACGATGATTTAAATCAGGGGTGGTCTACTTTTTCAGCAGCAGGTCCAAATTTTGTAACGAAAATTTCATGTCAGGCCGCACTACTTAGCATTTATGGCTTTCATCAAGGCAATAATTGAGAAATAATAACGCCTTTTTTTTAAGAAAAGAAATCGTAAATGAGGATCAAACAGATTTATTACAAAATAATTAATAAAACAAAATTAGTGGGACGTGTGACTTTGTTTGACAAAACTATGCTCATCGATTTAATCTCGACTAAGGTTGTTGTTACACTCAAACAGTTTTCCAAATGAACATCAGTCATTCCGTCGTTCTTGTTCTCACTTGTGTTTTGATGTGCTTTATGTGCTTCATTTTACTAAATAACACATATGTGTTGCCCAATTGCGAAATAATTAGTAGAATATGTTTTGTAGAATTCTTGCAAACTAACCTGCAGGAATTTTTCCTCTAACTGTGCATCACAACGCATTTCGCAAATTTCCATTAGTAAAGTTCCTAGTAATGAACTCACGTCTGTGGAAAATGGCGTTGCAAAATCAGAAAAAGTTCTTTAAAACAATGTTTTTTTTTCGCTTTTCGGTATTTTTATATCGCCAACAGACAAAAAATTTTGAAAATCGACGTATATTCGTAAATTGTATTTTAACACGAACATAGAAGAAATTATAACGACTGTTGAGTCAATGAATTGAGATACCATTGTAATGGGATATTATATGATTAACGCATGATGGAATATTGTTTTGGCGGTTTTATGTATTATTAAAGTTTACTTTTGTTCATAATCTGAGTGAGCTCCGCGGGCCGCAAGTTAACAAACAGCGTGCTGCAAGCGGCCCGCGGGGCCGCGTGTTGGCAACCCATGATTCAAATAGAAGGTTGAAATGAAAACTTCTTAAGGCGCGCTGAGCGACTTTTGTTAGGGCAAAACTTAGGTCACGCGTCACGTGACCTGTTGCGCCAGACTGGTTTTAATTTAATTTAATTTTATTAGGCCAAAAGCTAGTAAAGTTATAAATGTGAAATGAGAATTTAATATTCACGCCTTAACGGCTGAAAGGCACTAAGATGGTATACTGTGACATGGATTAGGTCATAGGATACTAGGGGAGCGCAGAGTAATGAGAGCTCTGCCAGGGTTGAGTTTTTCTGAAAGGGATATCGTGGCCCTGGCACACAGGCAACTGAAGGAACAAGGGTGGGTTATAGTCAGTAAAAGTCTGACAAGCCCTTCCGCTCCGCCCAGAGCGGGACAAGTTATATGATATTTTCCCACCCAGAAAAAAAAACAAGTCAAGAGCGACTCGCGCACCGAGGGTTCCGTACGAATATATATGTTGATGATTTCTGAAAAACTGTGCCATTTAGAGACATCGTTTTATTTTTCCTGTAATCTTTACATAAGCTTCTATCATATAGAATAATTACAGATTTTTATCTCTGCAAACTTCGGAGATAAGGAACGGTATTTTTTTTAAATTCTTCATCAAAAGACGGAATCTACGCTGCCTAAAAAAAAAATTGAGAATGTGCAAACAGCGTTCTTTACTAAGAAAACTATTTTAAAACTATTCTAAATTTCAAGTTAGTAGTTCTTGAGATATCCAGGTGTGACAGACAGACCGACAGACAAACAGACTTAGTCTCACCATAAGGGTTCCTTTTTACCATTTTGGTACAGAACGCTAAAAAGGATACTTTGTATCCCGGTAACCATGGAAAAAAAACATAGGCATTCAGCCTATGTTTTTTTTCCATCAATCAATCAATCTGCCTAGCTTTTTCCTAACCATGTTTGGGTCGGCATTCAGTCTAACCGGATACAAACTCAAAGCATTTGTTTCAATTCAACCAATTACATTCACTTTTGAATTGTCAAAGAGTCGGTCAGTTAGTCAGAAAGTTGAAGCTATTTGCCCATTCCAAAACTTAGATCTCTATGGGGAAGAACAGGCAAGAAACTCCAAGGACACTCTTTTAAATCAAGTTATTACAAAATCTTGTGTACATTATTCTTGCCGCTTCTATAAGTGAGAATAATGTAAATTATTTAAAAACAATACAAAATTTATGATTAAAAGATTACAAATAAGCCCTGTCAGTTAAGAGATGCAGTTGAATACAAATAATATGAATGATAAGAATAGTATTTTATATGGAGCGACTGCGTATCTGACCTCCACAACCCAGATACTGGGTAACACAATATACCTTTTGGAATTTTGACTATTTCCACCATCATAAGATATAGAATAACCGCCATTTTTTTATCCGTAATTTATTTGTAGTGTTAGGTTTGGTAAACCAGTTTCTTGTTTAATTTTACCTTCGTTGGCATTAATTAGGTTTAGGTTTAAAGATATTTATTCTCAAAAAATACACGAAAGTCACTTACATGAGAACAATGCTTAGCATAAATTATAAATATAAAGTTCGTCACAGACGTCACAGTAGCAAATAAGATACACCCATCCAATGCATTCAGGTTTTATTAAGGAATGGTGTTATTTGTGATTAAATATTCAGATAACTGAGTTTTGAATGCATTGAATGAGCGTAACCTTTTTATACATGAGGGTATTTTGTTGTATAATTGTGCTCCTTCAAAAGTTAAAATTTTTTTGCCAAACTTAGATCTCATCTTCGGTAAAATCAGAAAACTAGCTCGGCGAGTGCTACGTTGGGTTACTTGTTTTACTTTAGTAAACGATAAATTAGTCTGTATACTTTTGTTGAGTGCCTTACGAATGAAAATACATGTATTGTAAATATATAACTGTCTAATGTTCATTATTTTGGTTTCTCCATAAATTTTGCATGTTGATGATAAATATGGATAGTTAAAAATCATTTTTATTATTTTGTTTTGGGCAACTTGGAGACTTGCTAACTTCGTCTTGGCCGCACTGCCCCAAATTTCAACCAGATATAGTAGGTGTGGTTTTACTAAGGCGTTATAGATGGTGTGACGCAGTCTATGCGGAATACATCGAACGATTTTTCGGAGGGATCCAAGTAGTGACGTAAGCTTTAATTTTATATGATCCAAGTGTGAAGTCCACGACAGTGAACTATCCATTCTTAAGCCGAGATATTTTTCACAAGATTTTTGCTGTAAGGGCACGTTGTTAATAACTAATGGATTATGTGCCGGTATTCTTTTATTTTTTGCTTTAAACAAGATATAGCATGTTTTAGAAATATTAATCGTTAATAAGTTATATTGAAACCATGAAAAAAGAGTGTTTAAATCATCTTGAGCTTGGGAAACTAAATCATGGATGGAAGATCCGAAATAAAACAAGCAAGTGTCATCAGCGTATAGGGTAAGATGGCCATGTAGTTTAATTTCCTGGATATTATTTATGTAAATCAAAAAGAGCAGGGGCCCCAAAATTGAGCCCTGGGGAACTCCACACGTTATAGGTAATGCGTCACTTTGATAATTATTATCCATTCTAACTGACTGCGATCTGTTTTTTAGATAGGAATCAAACATTTTTAAGGCACTGTCGGTGACTTTGATGGTTTCCAGCTTTTTAAGTAGCAAATCATGACTTACGGTGTCGAACGCTTTATTAAGGTCAATAAAGATACCAAGGACTATGCTTTTACCATCTACATTTTGCTTAATTTTAGCAACGAGGTCGACTGTAGCTGTTAGAGTGCTGCTTTTTGGTCTAAACCCGTATTGTCTGTCTGAAAGAAAGTCAATAGAAGTCAAATGTTTATATAATCGGTTGTGGAGGATTTTTTCTAATATTTTTGACAACACAGGCAATACTGAAATTGGTCGGTAGTTACCTGGGTCCATTTTAGAACCCGATTTGTGAATGGGAGTTACCTTGGCAATTTTCATAGTATCGGGAAAATTACCTTCAGCTAGCAGTTTGTTGAAGCATTTGCTCAGGTTGTTCGCTATTAAATTGTTTATGCATTTTATTGCTTTGGTACTAATTCCATCTAATCCAGTACTACAGTTAGGGTCGAGATTTGATATAATTTTTGTAATTTCAGTTGCAGAACAAGGATCAAGAGTTGATAACAAATTAGCTCAAGTAATTAATAAACGTATCAGTTGTCGGGTGCCAACATTCACTGTATTCGCTTGGTATTAAGTTGCTTTACTAATTAGTATTATGTTTACCTTCAGTTGCCGCTAATTACGACCAAGTTCTCGGAAATCTCGAACATTGATACATTCAAGTTAATTGTTGTTAATTTATAGGCACTGCCGAAAATAGTCGTTTCACCATAGATACAGAACGTTCTAGAATTGACTATCGTTTCCCTTTTAATATGATGAGTTCGGTCGAGGAGTGTCGAAATTCGAAAGCATTTCATTCGACTGCCGTGTTTTAAATTCTATTTTACGCGTAAAAACGACCAAACGATATGGTGCTATACACTGTGATGTGCCTTTTCAAACTACCTATGAGATAGTGAAAACAGAACTATAAAATATTAAGTGGTTGTCGATTAAAACACAACAAAAATTTTAAATTTGAAGTAACGGACACAGGAAATAACTCTTTTTTTTTGTCGTATAGTTGGAAAGGATCGCGATCTGTATTGATCTGTGTCGATCCGTGTCACTGAGTCATAAACGCGGCGACTGATCGTTGCGTTGGCCCCTCCGTTGACACATTGTGTCGCACAGTGCCCAGCTGCTGGAAAGGTCGCGTTCTGTATTCTGCTGTGTCATCGTTCCACCTGCAGATGCCTATACATTTATCCAGATCTTTCCAAAGAGTTGATACCGTTCTGGCATCTTGTCTTAACAAAGTTGGAAAGAATAGGAGTACGAGACATTGCTCTAAAAATATTTAAAGACTACCTTTCCCAGCGTCAGCAACATGTCAAAATAGGCGATTGTCTTAGTGAGGAACGCACAATCCTCTTTGGGGTCCCACAAGGGAGTATTTTAGGCCCCTTGTTTCTGGTTTACATAAATGACCTCTGCACAATATCACTTCAGCACACCAACGTTTTTACATATGCAGATGACACAACAGTATTGGAATAGGGACAGAATTGGCAGGCGGTCGAGGATAGAGCCGAATAATTCCTCTCCAAAATAATGACCTGGCTAAGACTAAAAAACCTCTTCATACTAAACCTGAGCAAAGCACAGTGCTCCCTTTTCTTTGAGACCGAACACTAGACCCCTAACTTTTTTTTTTTTTTTTTGGTGGGAAATCATCAAATAACTTCTCCCGCTCTGGGCGGAGCGAGAGGGAGTGTCAGACTTTTACTGACTAAAACCCACCGTGTTCCTTCAGATGCCTGTGTGCCAGAGCCACGATATCCCTTTCGGACAGGCTCGTAACCCTGGCAGGCATTGGCCCTTTGATTATTCTATAATAGCGCATACTTGCGGTAACCGACACAAATGCACTAGACCCCTACCTGGTTATCTCTCGGGTAGATACTGTAAAATACTTGGGAATGCTGATGGATGATGGACTGAGGTGGGACAGGCGTCCCACCTCAGTCCGTTACCACATGACACTTGACTGTCAACTATGTAGCGACACTTCTCCACATTGTTATAAGAGCAATAACAGAGTGGGCTCTAGGCCTGGACCTGTATTTTGGGGGTTAGGATCAGATTCTTGGTAATACATTAGTGTGCTATATTATTTCGACCTACTTGTTTGTAACAATTTTAAGAGTCAATTAAATATTTTTATTTTATTTTATGTATTATATTATTTCCTGTCTATTTTCAGAGGATTCGGAAGTAATAATATGGCCGTCGGAAAATTTTCCGCATCCTTATTATTCAAAGTTATGAATTGACGTCATCTTGATTTCTTGTTCTTGTTCTTGTCGATGAAAAGTATATTTTGAGATCTCATTTTGCCCTATTTATGTATGTCTGCATATTTGTGTAACGTGTAATGAATGGTTTTGTGAGCAAGGTTTTATATGGTTAGCAAGCAGCGCTTTCGTTGCGTTACAATGGGAAATAGGTATTTAGTTAAGAACACGAGGTGAATAAGTGAAACAAACTGCATGTCTGGGAATTTCCAATTTCTAAGGATAATAAATATTAAGCAAAACCGTATTTTTTCAACATAAGTAGGTAGGTACTTCTTACTAAAAAGTTTCTCATCGGTGAACGTTCCAGTTCGTAAGCCACACAAGAAAATAGATTTGCTAGTAATATCGCAGCTGTAAAAGGAATTCCACGTCTTTTTCCTCAAACTGCCTTGCCCCAATTGTAGTTTTAGTGAGTTTTTATATGTCTCGACCGTTCGTAAAGGTCGACCAAAGCTTTACATGTGCACTTATGATGAGACTGGTCAGTAGTATATTCTTGGCACGAACATGTAGAAAAATAAGGTGTCTTTGAGAAGATCTAACACCGGTGACTATGGCAGAGTACAGCACTTTAACACATGCAATTTTTTCCTTTACTTTACAAATGCATGCTTTCTCCTCTATTAAACTAATAGCGTGTGGTGCCGTACGTAAAGAATAGCACTAACCCATTTCTTCCCGTGGGTGTCGTAAAAAGCGACTAAGGGAAAAATTACTAGCAGCAGCGTTCTCTATGCATTCTAACACCATACGGCGATCGCCAACCCACCTGCCAAGCGTGGCGATTATGGGAAAACCCCCCTTTGGGGGAGGCCTATGTCCATACGAGGACGTCTTTTGGCTGAAATGATGAATGATGATGATACTAGTCTAGGTACTAATATTATACTTATAGTCTAGGTATCAATATTATACTAATAGTCTAGGTACTAATATTATACTAATAGTCTAGGAACTAATATTATACTAATAGTCTAGGTACTAATATCATACTAATAGTCTAGGTACTAATATTTTACTAATAGTCTAGGAACTAATATTATACTAATAGTCTAGGTACTAATATCATACTAATAGTCTAGGTACTAATATTTTACTAATAGGCTAGGTACTAATATTATACTACTATTAGTATTAAAAATAGTAAAAAAAATATCGCCGACTTGGGAGTAAGGGATTGATGATGATGAGTACCTAGACTATTCTAGGTACTCATCATCATCTCACTACTCTATCTACTTGGGATCAGCGAATTTTTTTTCCTTTAATTTATAGTCTACTTTAGAGCCATAAATATTTCTTTAAAGTGAAGTAATCAAATCAAACTTCAGAGTCTTGTGGAAGCAGAGTGCTATAACTTTATTATTAAAAAGAAATGTGAAAAACTATTAAATACTGCCGTGATATAAAGGCGTTGACACCAAGCAATCTCTGAATTATAAGTTTCGATGACATGAAACAGTTGACTCTGGATGTACCGACAGGTATATTATTAAAAACTTTTTTGTTTTTGGGTGGGAATTTATCAAATATTCTTCCGCTCTGCGTGTCAGACTTTTACTGACTAAAACTGATGTGTTCCTTCCGTTGCCTGTATGCCAGGGCCACGATATCCCTTTCGGACAACCTCGCAATCCTGGAATTCATTTGAGGCCCTAAGATTGTAAGTTATGAATAATTAACTTTTGTTGCGGCTTCGCCCGCGTGTATAGCGGAATATATCCCACGGGAAGGTAGTACGTTCCCGCGGGATTAAAAGGAAATGGAGCGATTGCATACCTCATAGCCGAGGAAAAGGGTCATTGACTCCTAGCACTGCGCCCGCCGCGTCATTCATAATTATTATGTTACACGTAATTTTGGATCTGTGATACATTTTAAAGTAATCATTTATATGATATGATGTAAAGGTATATATATCTGAATTAAATGGCCAATATAAGTAACTTATTTTATTTTGATAAGGATTAATATAATACCGGTTAAAAAAGCTTCGGAAATAACAATGAAATGTTTATCAAATTCTGAAAGATAAAAATGGTTACTGTGGGGGTCATCCGTAGAAGATAGACACACTATCCTAGACTTTTTTGTTGATTTTTTTAAGATGTACAATCCTGTAGAATATACATTTAATGTATCTCGCGCGTATGGTAAACGCGGCGAACGCTGGTAATTCTCCAAGTCGGCATGATTTTTTCCGAGATCTTAACAATAATCGTCAAATTTCAGCCAATTTACACAAAACTTTAATAAATAATACAAGTAAACCTTTCCCATGAATCACTCCATCCATTGGTGAAAACCATTTGAAAATCCGTTCAGTAGTTTTTGAGTTTATCGCGTTCATACAGACAGACAGACGCGGCGGGGCGACTTTGTTTTGTAATATATGTAAGGATGTGAATCAGTTATTAAATAAAAGAAAAACAACTATGTCCATTTTATCCTTTTTACAAACTAATTAAGTTGGTAAGTACCTAAAATCTACGACTTCGCAAGTCATAGATTTATCTTTGCCAACATCAATGTACAAGTAGGTAATGACAAAATATCCACTCAGCATAGCGTAGGAAAACATAAATAACACCTCTGTGAATAACACCTACTTACGGGCCCTTATTCCTTAATTAAATAAAAAAAACAAGTGACTCGCCTACCCACAATACATAATTAATTAAAAGACTGACTTGTAGAAAACTAGAGTGTTTTTTCAACAGTCTTATGGGAAAACACATAGCTGGCAGTCGTATCCCACATTCTTAACCAATGCAATTGTTGAATAATTTTGGGAAAATACGTATTCGTACAGTCACCCCTTCTTAATTGTGAGAACGCTCTGGGCGCGGCGAGGGTTTGAGGGGAGGGATATTTTACGAGAGTGGCATACTCCCCTCGTGTACCCTTCTCCTCGTCACCGCAGCTAGAGTATTCTTTCGAGAAAGGAGCTACATTTAAACGATGTTTTTGGCCGACAGATTATAGTACTGCCCTTGGAGGGTTTATGAATTAAAGATAATCCGTTTCCTCTGTCTTTGGTTAGCAAGGAATTGTTATATACAAGACATAACTGACAAAGGAATCTTTCGTTATGCTATAGTAAAAACACTACTAAGTGAAAAATAACTTTAATTTCGGAAGTCGGTGTCATTGGATCTGTATTTTAGATTTTTGTTTGAAATAGGTGTTTTTTTTTTATTGTTTTTTTTTTCGCTTTTTACTAGGTCAGTTTGTAATTTATCTAAGTTACAAAAGCCCAATATCAACTGCTCATCACCTTTTAAAAAATATTACCTATCCCGATGCAGGACCGTTAATTGTTGAGGAGTTCTCCTGATAAGAACTAGGAGAACTGCCACTCACCATATGCATTGTGACGAGCATCAATTGCTTAGCAACCATATTATAGTACCTATTCGAATCGCAACCCGTTAAATATTTATTTTTAGGAACTATAATTACTACATAAAATACCTAAATCGCTTTATGTCTGTCTATAAAATTTGAGGATTTCCCACGATTTTCATGGGATCCCCTCATCAGATTCTGACTTGGTGACAATGGGACCACCTCGAAAGCTTAACCTTTTAAACAGGAAATATATTTTCAAAATCGGTCAACACGTGACAGCGAAATCGGTGAACCAACATTAAAAAAAAACCATACAGACGATCATAAATCTTCCTTTTAAAAATGAAACCAACTTCTTTATCACCATTCACTGCTGGACAAAAGCCTCATCTCACACCCGCGCCCTAATTGCGTAACATAATTTTAATTAACGCTTTGGAGTAGACCCCCTGGGGTCTCCTCCAAAGCGTTAATCCTTAATATCGGCCGAATGTTCAGCCGTTTTATAACTTCTATAGTTTCCTTTTTTGACTTTGAATCCTTACCCGACTTAAAGTCACATTTTTTACTTTGGCTTATCTCTTTGAGTGTTTTGTGTTTTTTTCTCTCGCCGTAGTCAGCTATTGTTAACCGTAGTCAAGAAACGGCGAAACAATCGGCCGATTCTTCGGAGTTATGTTCGGAGTAGACCCCTGAGTTTGAATGATTTTGAAGCATATTGCTAATCCATTGCTTCACATGTTCGATTTGTCTGCTTAACAACTTAAATAACGAAATGAATGTTAAACTGTCAAAATGAAACCCATTACCTACTACTGATATGTGTTAACACAATTACCTTGCCGCCGGTCTTTCCTGTCACCTTTACAAGGTCTATGTAGCCATAGAAGGGTCTACACTACGTTTGCTGATTTTTACTTAAGGGTCGGGTAATCGCGCGTCGCGTTCACGGCGCGGCGTGCAGCTGACGCGCGACGTTCGGTTTCATAAGGAATATTTATTTTTAGTTACCAAAATATATAAATAATAAAATAGTCTGTTCATACAAAAAAAATCATGAAAATATTTTAAGTAGTTTGAAAGTAATATCGTTTTTTATGCTTTGGGTAGACATTATTTCCCGAATTTATTTCATAAAGTATTTTACGACAACACCTTAATATTCACTTATAGAATTGATGTGTATGCCTTCTAGTTTAATATAATATATTTTTTGCTTAACTTACTTGTATTATATGAAGGCGTAATAGCAGATTTAAAAGACACTAAAATCATAAATCTGCGCCTTAAGGACGCAACTTTTCTAATTATTCTAATGATCATTTAATTCTGGATTTTGTTAGTCCATTTACAAACGACCTTGAATTTGCTCCTTTATCTTGAGTCCGCCTGTCATTGTCCAAAACAAATGAAACAGATTTCTTAAAAAAAAAACAAAATTACCTCTAAAAACATGGCAAAAATAAATGTCGAGGTGTTGAATCGGGTTCAACGACTGAACGACAAACCAAATCATTGGACGAACAAGGGAAATAATGTCTATGGTGTCAACTAATAATAACATGTTATACCTAATCACTACAACACGTAGATATAAGAAAGAAGTTTTTAATATTTCTGTGCTACAACCCGTCTCGCCTGTGTTGTGTTCATCGCATGACCATGACAATTCTGTTACGTACTCCACGTAGGCAAAGCCGCGGGCAAATGCAAGTTCTTAATAAGTATTACTTATATATTTCTCTATTTGCGTTTGCACAAGACATAGCGTGATTATTTCGTAGGCGGACTCACCTGCAATAAATCTAACAATACAAGTTCCTATTGAAAGTAGGTTCATCGTAATAAAAATATCCACGGAAAAAATATGAACGATTCGTATTAACATAATAATTGTCAGTCATAACTGCTAGCATATTTTTTAAGAATATTCGACGTATGAACTTTAACTTCAACAGTATGATTTGTGGCTCAAGATCATAATCTTGAGATACAACGAGCAACACGTTTCGAGCTCAAAACTCATGTAAGATTCAAGCGTCTCTGCATTGTGTATCAAGTGATTTATGGGCAGCTTTCGTGGTGTATACTTAGTTGACATAATACCGCCCGCGGCGTCTTCAAGCCAAGTCGTTGGCTAGCAAATAACATAAGCAATCGTGTACTGCAATTGTTCTATTCAACAAGTTACTTCCATGTTTGACTCAAAAGGAGCACATCATAGGAATATTCCTTTTCACAAAAGAAAATGTGTAACCACATTATTTTTTATAAAATGCTGTGCATGAAACTTTTAGCTTTTTCTACATGCTAGTAGTTTCCCGCGCTATTTCCAGTTTATTAATTTTCTTAAAGGAAACAGTAATTTCTTAGTAACATCTTTTGCAGTCTTGAGAATTTACATGATTTATAATGAGGGGACGATGTGGGACGTTGAACTTAAACAGAATTATTGCGAACAAATATAGTAGGTTGATAGAATTATTCTATGCCTTCTATGAATTGATATAACGCCAACCCGCCTGCCAAGCGTGGCGATTATGGCAAACCTTTGAGGGAGGCCCATGTCCAGCAGTGGACGTCTTTCGGCTGAAATGATTATGATGATGATGATAGAATTATTCATCTGGTCTTATGATATTTGATGTGGCTAAAAACAAACGCATTGAATCGTGAACAGGCAAGGTTTTCAGGCTCTTAGCTAGTTATACCTTAACAGGAAGTCAAAATAGCGATTAATTGGCATCTTCCTAGGTATATTTGTAGCGCTGAAACATACCTATTCGAGCTAGATCCAGCCTTGAAACATTAAGTTTCTACAATGTTTGTGAACCTAACTCTTTTGCTGCGTCGCCATCAAACGAAATATACATGACAATAGAACATCGTTAGTAAAATGTAGCTTCATACATATTTTTCATCCTCGACTGAATTACTTTTAATCCAAACATTTTGAGTCTTGCCACGGTCTGCTTCGGTATAAGGAGCTTGGTCTGCGCTCATTTGCAAAAACGAAACATAAATAGTTTCTTCACTTTTAAACTATGAAATTCTTTATGAAATATAGGAGATTCGCTGTTTTACTCGGGAAACCTTAGACAACCTGATTTGTATTATATTGTAATAAGAGACATAATCTCTTAATCGCCTTTTCACACTGTCTCTTATAGAGATAAAATGTACATTTTAGCCGCAAAATATCGGGGATAAGTCCATAAGCCAGTTTGTCTCTCGAAAATTAACAATAGGTTGTGAATCACCAAGATTCTTGTACTTTGAGAAGACTAAAGAACAGTTTCAGAGAAGTACAGATTTAAAATGTTGATGACGGCTGGGTTGTGTAAAATTTTGTAGTCTACAATCTACATAAAAAATAATGGATATTTTTTCATAGATGTTGTTTTAAAATAGTGTGGGTATTAAAGAGATTCAATAAAGTGGAAAACCTATTTAAAACCTATTTAGCGTATATCTTATATAAATAAATTTTATTTTCTTTAACCATACTTCTTAAAGCACTTAAGCATTATTTATAAATATTTACACGAGCTATGTCCGACTAAAGGTTTGAATAAAAACACCGATCCAAAAACGGTGTCCATACTTACACAAATTCAGTACAAAAGAAAGGAAGGCACGATGACCCTTCATAAAATAAACCCTTCACGGTGTAAGCGAACAGTGTACATGTACGATGGTCGCCTGACAAACAGTAATAACATTTAAAAAGGATACAGTACTGAGTAACGTGTTGGTTACACACCCCATTAGAGGGAAGAAAGTATCACGGGATCCATTCTAACTCGTAGAATGTTTCCTAAGCGGGGTTTTAGGAAATATTCTACGAGTTAGAATGGACATTGAGTTTTGTATCATTAATACTTTATAAAATATTTATGTCGTGTATGTCTACCACGTTATTCAATTCTATTTTTGTATGTGTCAGCGGGGACTTTCATTTGTTCGACTGTGCAACTAGAAATGTAGACAATGCTGTAAAAATCCTAACTGTAGCATTCATAAAACTAGTAGTTCTGCGAACAATAGACCTCGCGAGCACAAACTTTTTTGCAACAATTAATATACCTACCACTAAAAAACTATAGCGTTTAAATACTATCCTGAAAAAATAAATGAACCAAGTCAAATGGAACAAGTCATTGTGGCAATATGTACTCGTATGTATTTTGCTCCAATATTCTAAAGCAATAGTAGATTGTTAAACAAGAGTCGAAAGGAATCAATTCACATACAAGGTATTTAGACGGCCGAGCGTAGCGAGGGCGGCTATAGGCTGAGTGGGAATTGGTGACTTTCACCCGTGTTAAATAAGCACTCTACTTTTCATTTCTCGTATAAGGAAATGAACATTTTTAGTTTTTCTACATTTTATTTTCTTGTTTGCTCGCCACTTCATAAAATTATTGTATTTAAATATCTTTTGCCGAATCTGGGGTCAACATTTCAGAATCGCTTGAACTC
Organism: Tiliacea aurago; assembly: GCA_948098905.1. Lineage (NCBI taxonomy): Eukaryota > Metazoa > Arthropoda > Insecta > Lepidoptera > Noctuidae > Tiliacea > Tiliacea aurago. Next base: position 24,230,236 of record OX402576.1, read on the forward strand.
ATTTTTATTAATTAATCAAATATTAGTCTATTAAACCGAGATTTTTATTTTCGGTGCAGCTTACAGAGTTAGTATCCCGCCAAAATTATAGGTTTTTTTTTTTTCATTTTATACAAGGAACCCATCGCGCCACCGCCGTGCCGTGGGCCATCCCGCTAAATAGGTTTTTTTTTAAATTCACACTGGCTGTTTATACACTCACAAGACCGCAGCATTTTTTTTAGACGATATTTTTTTTTAAATAGTTATTTCAAAAAAAATCGGAGCCGACTAACTAACCAAATTTACTTCTATTTTTAAAATTGATCCGCGCCCTAGGGAGGGAAGTAATTACTACGACTCTAATCCCGCCCAAGGGTGGAAACTGCGGCTTCTACCAGCTATTCGGATCAAACAAACACTACATTCCTAGTATGAGAAATGAAAAATGTTATTCAACATATACATTGTATGTGCTGGTATGTAGGTACTATGCTCTACATTCATTAAAGCAAACTATCTGGGATCACAGAACAACCCGTGTCTATTATATTATATCTATTATACAGTCTGGCATAGAGGTGTACTCCCGGATAAGTCATTTTACGCGCGTATTTTGGGCACGACCACACGCAGGACGGAATAATTATATTGGCTTACTAGCTTCTGACCCGCGATTTCGTTCGCGTGGAATTCGTAAGAGACCACAATATGCTAAAATAACAGCCACATTTTATAAAACTTCCATATAAGTATACATTAATTAAAGTTTTGGTCTCAGCAGCCAAAATATGAAGAGTGTCAGGACTGGGGACGCGGAAGCAAGTGACGTACAGTGACTGTCCGTGTGAGAAGCAGTTAGTCCTGAGGTCGACGACGATGAACGGCTATCACTAAAATAATATAACAGTAGATTGTAAACACACGGGATTTCTCAGGCACTAAAGAAGACATGAACGCCACTAATGCCGCAATTAACGTGGCCACCTATTGGGCACAAACAATATTTTTAAAAAAAGTACCATCGACAAGAAAAGAAGAAGACGAAGTCAGCGGGGCGAGCACGGCCTACTGTGACATGGCTTGAGTCACATATTTTATCACAGTTTGAGCGATAAAACCGTTTTATCTTAAAATGCTAGCACAAATTGACAACAAGACATGACATAATTTATCATGTCTTGTCACAAACGTCTTGGGCACGCCCGTGCTCGGCCCGAAGTAGCCATAATATAATTATAGATATTTATTTTTATTATATCCAAAGCTGATAGAAGAGGCCTGAACTTTTAGTTTTTCTGTGTACATAATCAGCCTATAATGTTCCCACTGCTGGGACCCAGGCCTCTTTATTCTGAGAGAGGCAGTGGGTCGTAATCCACCACGTGGTACTAGTGACGGTTGGTGGATGTCATATGTCTTCGAATTTTTAGTTCTAGGACATGCCGGTTATCTCACGATGTTTTCCTTTTGCGTTTTGAGAGCAGTGTTCCTATCAGCAGTTTTCCTGTGTACGTTGTACGAACAATAATTTATAATAATATCACAAAATGTAAAAAAAGAAGCACAATAAATATCAATAAAATAGCCGTTCTTATATTTTTCTTATACTACTTGCCTCCATAAGGCCGTTCAGATAACCCGCGCCGACCACGCGCACGCGTTGGGCCCGCCTTGCTCCCGCGTTCGCCACACGCAAAATCCGCGCACGCCACGCGCCCGCCTCGCACCCGATTATAGATACAGATATAGATACTTACTTATTATTTAACCAAAAAACGCCCTTGATCACAGACAATACGGCACTAGCCGTTGCGCGGGCATAAGGCGTGTGCAGCGCGTGTGTGGGGTGAGCGTGGGACAGCCGCGAGGCGGGCGCGGGGCGGGCTCGAGGCAGGCGCGTGGCGTGTGCGGGTCGACTTCGATAAATGCAATTTGAGATCTATTGATGTGTCATAAGATCTATTGATATGTCATTATATACAACAAATTTCAAAGCGAGCGGGGTGGGTGCGGGGTGGGCGAGGGGCAGTGCGTGGCGTGCGCGTAGCGGGTGCATGTTGTCTGAACGCAGCCTAAAAGTTTAGCGGGAAATGTGTAACTATCTGCAATATTCTAACCTTTTGGCTCGTCTTTTTACAATTTGCGTTTAAACTACAGAAGAATACGAAAAAATTTAAATATTGCTCATTCCCCATAGCAAATTGCGTGATTATTTATAGCATATAGACTGACGAGACTTATAGGAAATATATATATATTATTAAGCACAATTTAAACTAAATCTATCCGGTTGTATTCGGATGATGCTGGGACATACATTCAGATAAAGAGACAAACATTCAAAAAACATTTTTTCAGCCTTAGAATCGTTTTATAGGAAATATATATATATTATTAAGCACAATTTAAACTAAATCTATCCGGTTGTATTCGGATGATGCTGGGACATACATTCAGATAAAGAGACAAACATTCAAAAAACATTTTTTCAGCCTTAGAATCGTTCCCAGATCTCGTAGCAATTACTTTTTTTTTTTCATAAATATTCAATATACAGTTTGACTTAGATACGCGCAAAACGCTTTAACTGGATGAGGCCAAATTCAGTAGGTCAGCATCATTATTAATGTATGTGAATGGGACTCCTTCAGCGTTTTCAATAAGTTAGCACTGACCAACTCGTTAATATTATATTGCCTTATTCGCTTCTAATGTCTAAGGGCTACAGTAACCTTTGCGTGGCCACCCCTACAATAAATCTAAAAATAAATAAATATGATAGTTCACGACTTCGATGTTCTTTTCACGGCGATACCCTTGCGTGCATCGGAGTGCATGTTAAACTGTCGATCCCGGTTGTCACACAAATATCTGTGGCGGTCGTTACGGGTCGTAAGGAGACCGAAATTCATCAGTCTGGTGTAATTTTATCATTTTGGTATTATCTAGTTTACTGGTATTATAATTATTATAATATAATCAGCTGTATTTGGGTAAAGCGGAAGAAACTCCCTGAGTAGGTACATAAATTATATCTAATATTTGCAAAACAACAAACATCATATTATTGGTAACCCGTCTAAGGTCAAAACGGAATTACATTGTTGCTCGCTTAACACAAAAGGCCAAATCTCCGTTTGCTCGGAATTTGCGCTACTAAAGCGGCTATTGGTACCCAGTTTATTCCATTGTACATTCTATTCACTAATTCCTATTCGTAAATATTTAAAATCCAATTTCCACTGCGATTCTTTATAGTATTGTACATACCAGTGTTTTGGATGTTGTTCAAGAGTTGCCTTTGCCTTTAGTCCGGACCGGACAATGAATTTATTTAGTAACATGTGAGCACCCTCTAGAAATAGGTTAGGTAAGGTTAGGACCTAAAGTGAAGTGGGAAGTATTGTGAAGTGGGTGTGATACCAGGGCATAACACCCACTTCACGGATCACTTTTTAATTTAGGTAAATTATACCTTCACCTACTTATAAAGGCGTGCAAACTTAGCTTTGTAATGATTTAAAATTATTGTTAAATTTTAAATCATTATTACATTAGTCGAAACTCAAAGTATTGCAAAAATATATCAATACCAGTGTTGTGATCTAAAAAATAAAGAATACAGAATTTCTTTCATGGGTAGGCACGTGACTTGGGATTCTAATGAAATCGAATTTTGAGGGTTATTGATTTTAGTCACTGTACAGTTGGTGACCAGCATTACCTGACCCCACTTCCATTATTCTTCTTTGTAATGCTGGTCACCGACTGTACCATAAACAGTATTTGGATAATGGACTCGAACTTATTAAGGGGCTTGTGGCTAAGTAATAACAGGCGCACGGGTCGATCGCCCAGGTTAACCTATGCTTGCCGCGGTTGGTCCGTCGATGGGTGACCATCTTTACATACCAAAACCCCTGTGTGCCTCGGAAAGCACGTTAAGCCGTTAGTCCCGGCTGTCATTCGTGGATCTTCGACAGCCGTTACGGGTCGTCAGAAGCCCAAAAGTCTGACAACCGGTCTTACTAATGGGTATCGTATTAAGGCGACGATAACAGACTTTTAATGATTTTATACTGAAGATCACGTCTAAACGAGTAGTGTTAATGATTTGAAAAAAATATATTTTGTTAAATTAGAGCATTTTCTCAATAACTTAATATGTGAATATTTTAGTGTCTAACGCGGATAAAAAACTGAGAATGGTGCAAAATCTACCAAGCGTATTTTTCTGAAACCTTCACAATTTAAAGATAATTTAATTATTGATCTTTTAGTATACGCGTTTTATTAAAATACCTTTTTTTTTGTGTATAATAAATTAATAATGCGTCAAATTGGGGAAATCGCTCCTTGATGGGCGAGTCCTATTACTGGCTGAACGTACGACGCGTTGCGTGAGCTCAGTACAGAACACGCAAGCTAACTACTCAAGGTCACTGGCATATATCTCCGTCTTAACCGGTAACTGGGTTGTGGAGGTCAGATAGACAGACGCTCCATGGAAAATACTGGTCTTCAGGTGCATCCGGTTAGACCGGAAGCTGACCCAAAGGCAAGGAAAGGGGGATGGGGTTTAGGAAAGGCTTACAATACGGTGGTGTATAATGAGTGAACAGTAATTTACGCACAGAATGACGTGAGTTTAATTTAACTAATTAATAATTATGCTGGGTTTATTTATAGCTGCAAATTTAATCAAGATCCGGTAATTAAAGGTACTATTATGTCAATCACACACCGTCTTATTACAAAACAAGATTTATATTTTGACATGGCTTAAACCATGGAGCCAGTTTTTGTAATAAGAACGTAACTGTGATTGAAATACCGTTCTTTATACAATACTGAATACTTAGTTCGGTACTAAGTTGTCAGTTTTGTATTAGGAACTTTACCATAGACGGAATAAAGTTCGAAATTCAATAATGGCTCCATGGTTTAAACCTGGGTCTGAAGATAAACCTTGTTTTGTAATAAGAGGGAAAGAGTTCTTTGTTTCTCCGTCTTTGTTCGAACGAAAGAACACATCTGTAATCGTATTTTGAAATAAAAACCACGCACAATGAAGGGTTCCGTAGTTGGCGTGAATTTATCCCAAAAACAAACCTAGCATTGTAGTTGAAAAACATGTTCTCCCTTAAATCGATTTACGTCACGGTAACCTCTCCAACTGCAAATTTAAGTTGGTCGACTATTACAATCCTACTTAGCTGTGTTTAGTTTTCCTTTAAATTTCGTTATACGAGTATATACTACTGCCATGAATTTTAAAACCAACCAATTAACTGGCAGGGGGAGAACACTTGACTCTAACAAAATTAGCATTTTAAAGCTTAATATTACACAAACGGATTCCTGATTAAAAAAATGGTTTTTACAAACCCACAATATTTGCCCTAGAAAAAAAATATCATCAACACTTTCCGTGCAAGGGAGGTACCCCAAAAAAAATATTTTTAAGCTTTATTTTACGACTTTGTAGGCGTTGTTAATATGTATATCCTTGTCAAATTACAGCTTTCTAGTACTAAGAGTATCTGAGCTAAGCTGGGGACAGACGGACATGACGAAACTATATAAGGGTTCGAAACTATATATATATATGGGTTCCTTGTTGACGACGGAATCCTAAAATGGTCTCAATAGATCTCTCAAAATGTGCCGAAATAAATAATGAAAAATTGATGGATACGAAAAGCACTTATCGTCAACTTTGAATTAAATATTTTGCACGTAACATTTGCCAACTCCAAAGATAAAGTATACACTCTAAAACTACGAAATTTTGTTTGCGAACCGATATCAAACTACTTATTATGCCAACATGTCGTGAGCCTTCGTGATCTCTTAAACACTATCCAAAACTGTTTCAGCAAACGTTTACAAATAGGTATGTAAGTATATCGCAAATCGCAAAGATGAAAGATGTCAAAAGCTGAGAGAATTTCAACTTTATGTTAATACTTAACCTTAGGTATGTTCATCAATAAAGTTTATATTTGATTTAAGACTTCAAAAGTTTGCCTCCATGTGTCATGTCGTCTTTTCACTCTATGTAATGTAATCTCAAGTTACTGTACAGAAATTCTATGTTAAGTGTCTGTTCAATGTTCTTAAGACGGTGACAACAGATAAACCGCGGTCACTGGCAAACTGCATACAAAAGAAAGAGAAGCGATGACACAACGCTTGTAATTTATTTCAAAATATGAAGCAGTTATCTATTTACTCAAAAATTTGTTGTGTCATCGAAAATAAAAAACAACCAAGTTCTGCATACAAATAGGACTTTCTTGTTATTAATTAAACACCAAACGTGCGTTGATATTTAATACAGATATTTTTTTGATTGAAACTCAAAGTAAAGGGTTAGTTTACCGTTAATTTTTTAAACGTGTTTTGGTAACAACCAAGTTCTGAGAAATATGTTCAAGAATAACATATACAACCTATACACAAACTATATAGATTTTGATTTTTTTTTATTTAAGATAAGCCTACTTTTATCATTTGCCTCTTGTCAGCGCCTTAAAGGTCAGTAAACAGTGGGGTTACAATATCACCTGTATTCCCCGAATGAAGGCTTCTACATACGGGCGCGACACGCGACGCGACACACAGGCCCCGCGTGTCGCGCGATGTGCGGTGCCTTTGGGTCGCGTCGCGAGTCGCGCTGGTCTGTAGAAGCCTTGAGGATGGTAGTACACTCACATTTCCCATGTCAAAGATCGCCTTTAACCATGCTTAAAACTAGACTTCTTTTTAATTTTTATTTTTTTTATTTAGGATGGGTTTGCTCTTGACCTTAGTCTAGGGCAGAGGTGACAGAAACAAAGTCGACGATGGAGTTAGCTTACTCCGGGTTGTTATTTAGAATTTTCTAATGGAAAAACCCTTTCCATTCCCGTGGATTGCCTTTTTGATCTAAGGTTTGATCTATGTACCAGCAGCAAGATTGAAATATAATCTCCGTTATTCACAAGACACCCTGTCTTTGCTGATCCTGATCTTGAAATGAAATCGAAAACAATCGAGGTAGCATTGCCTGTAATATTCTGATGTGAATATTGAAACAGCGGACCTGTAGACTCCGGAATTTCCGGTCTTCAATTTCAATCTAAATGTCCGGATCATCGCACTTGACTTCCGCTGCGACCGAAATACCGAAATCTAAATAAACAAGATATTAATATTACCAACTGACTGCCTCATTGGTCTAGTCAGTGGTCGCAAGCGCTACTGTTGAGTAGTCCTGGGTTCGATTCCCAGGTCGGGCAAAGTGTTATTGGGATTTTCTATTAGGAATTTCTCGGTAGCAGCCCGGAGTCTGGATTTGTGCCCGGTTGATGGCAATAGGCCCACCCCCTATTACATGGGACTTAAACAAAACTGGCGAAATATGGGTGTACTATAGGTACACCTCTGCCTAAGCCTTCGGGGATTACAGGCGTGATGTTGTGTTATATGTAATATTACCAATATTTTTTTCGGACTTCATGTTTTCCCGAGTTTTATTCGGAAATCTTTTCCGTTTTCTATTACCATACGAAACCTAAGTCGGAAAAAAATCTAAGCAGCCGTTCTCATGTGATCCGCTTTTCATTTTTAGCACGAACAGCATTTCATTTTTAGGGTTCCGTAGTCAACACGGAACCGTTATAGTTTCGCCATGTCCGTCTGTCTGTCTGTCGCCCAGCTTAGCTCCGAGACTCTTAGTACTAGAAAGCTGTAATTTGGCATGGGTGGGTATACGTTATAATCACGCCGACAAAGTCAATAATTAAAACCTAGAAAAAAATTGCACGTAAAGTGGGAATGATTTTTTTTCTCGTATATTCAACGGTACCCCACACCGTTGAATATAAGAGAAAAAAATATCATTCCCACTTTACGTGCAACTTTTTGTTTTGTTTCACAGACCCACAATATTTTGAACGGCCTAAAACGGCCTTTAATCACGCCGACAAAGTCAATAATTAAAACCTCGAAAAAAATTGCACGTAAAGTGGGAATTATATTTTTTTCTCGTATATTCAACGGTACCCCCGGACCACGCACTATGAAAGGGTTCCGTATTTGGAATTAATCTATCCCAAAAACAAACCTAGCATTGTAGTTGAAAAACATGTTCTCCCTTAAATCGATTTACGTCACAGTCAAATCTCCAACTTCAAATGTAAGTTGGAACACACGCCGCCGTCGGTACCCCACACCGTTGAATATACGAGAAAAAAATATCATTCCCACTTTACGTGCAATTTTTTTCGAGGTTTTAATTATTGACTTTGTCGGCGTGATTAAAGGCCGTTTTAGGCCGTTCAAAATATTGTGGGTCTGTGAAACCCGTTTTTCGATTCAAGGATTCGTTTGCGTAATATTAAGCTTTAAAGTCCTATTTCTGTTAGTCACGTGTGTCCCCCCCCCCCTGCCATCTAAATGGTTGTCTTTGGATATCTGAATGAAATCATGGTAGTAGTATATATAACGAAATTAAAAGGAAAACTATCACAGCTAAGTAGGCTTAACCAGTTAACGAGTAATTGTCAACCAACTTACATTTGAAGTTGGAGATTTGACTGTGACGTAAATCGATTTAAGGGAGAACATGTTTTTCAACTACAATGCTAGGTTTGTTTTTGGGATAGATTAATTCCAAATACGGAACCCTTTCATAGTGCGTGGTCCGACACGCACTTGGCTAATGTTTATTTATATAGATATTTTAAGTTTTTGAAGCCTTGAGAAGTGTAGGTACAGACGGCTACACATCAAGCTATACATTTCCAGTATAAGCTGATCTCGCATTGTATAAGTATTCCGTACAGTGCGAGATCACCTACATTATTTTCAAATAGCAAGCAATGTACAGGTACAGACGAGATTTGTTCCATTGAAAGACTTATTCATGAAATCATGACATTGGGGAACAAATCTAACAAATCTATCTGCTGGTCTATTTTTTGGACAAAGAATCCGCATCGCCATACAACGTGGCAATGCTGCCAGCCTTTTGGGCACTTTTCCTGTTGACAGCGATGCGGACGAATTTTTGGATGCCCTATGATTCTGTCCTCCTTTTGTTTATATACATGTACCTACATATTATTATTTTAAGTCTGTTAGCGTATATCTTACATATATATTATTATTTTAATTCGGTTAGTTTTTAGATGATGTAAATATTTTGTTATCTCTAATATTATTACTATAATAGTTACTTAGAGAGATGTATTAATGACTCTAATGATTTTATAATGGTTATAGTCGCGAATCATATTTTGATCAAGATACAAAATACACTGACCTGCAAATTGCAATAACCGTAAGAAAAATTGTATTTCGCGGGATACAGCTGCGGATTCCCCTTAAGAGGAAATGCGCGCGGAGAGAATTTTAGAGTAAAAAGTCATAAATCGAGGTTCGGCTCTCGCCTATTTCCTCCTCCAATATTGGACCAATTTAAAAGATATTTCTTATACTGAATAAGAAGGATATATACTGTGTCCCTATGTTTTTTTTTTTTATTAATAGTTGGCAAATTTGTACAAGTAGGCCTCTGTTGTCAGCGGTCTAAACAGGCAATTTCGAGAATTTTCAGAGGGTTCCAGCTCTTATAAAGATAATGTATCATCAAAAAGGAAAACATAGGGATACAGTATATATCCTTCTTATTCAGTATAAGAAATATCTTTTAAATTGGTCCAATATTGGAGGAGGAAATAGGCGAGAGCCGAACCTCGATTTATGACTTTTTACTCTAAAAGTCTCTCTGCCCGCATTTCCTCTTAATAGAACCAAATTCTAACAGGTTTCGAAGAAAAAGCACTTGAGAGCCTCAAGCTCGTCGCGTTGCCACTTACCGTGCATTATTGCTAGGCAAGCGTTTTAAAGACATTCTTCACAACATCGTCTTGTTATGGTCTTTGTAGCTAAAACAGAATTTTGCCGAAAAATAGCATCTTTATTCATAAAAAGGTTATATTTAGCTGCAGTATTTTTAGGATTCCGTACCAAAATGGTAAAAAGGAACCCTTATGGTGAGACTATGTCCGCCTGTCTGTCTGTCACACCTGGATATCTCAAGAACTACTAATGCTATCAACTTGAAATTTAGAATAGTTTTACATGACGTTTGCCCAACTGTTTGCAAAAAAGAAAAAAAAATCTTTTTTGCAAAAGGAACTGAAAGGGGGTCTTAAAAAATTGAAGTTTGGCTACTAGGGCATGTGGGGTATCATATGAAAGAACGCTGTTTGCACATTCTCAAAATTTTTTTTAGGCAGTAAAAATCCCGTCCCCTCCCTTTATCTCCGAAGTTTGCATAAATAAAAATCTGAAATTATTCTATGTGATAGAAGTGTATGTAAAGATTACAGGAAAAATAAAACGATGTCTCTAAACAGCACAGTTTTTCAGAAATCATCAACATCATATAATATATATACGTACGGAACCCTCGGTGCGCGAATCCGACTCGCTCTTGACCGGTTTTTTTTAATACAACTAGCCAATGATAACTCATCATCGAAATCTCATGCCTTCGTCCCAATTTATATTATTTTATAGTTTAACAGCCATTTACGATGAATCGATGATGATGATTAAAACTGATAAAGAACGACTGAAAAGGATGACTTCAGAGATGTGATGTATAGAACAAAAAGACATGCTGCACTAAACGCATATAAAAAAATAATATTTCATCATCATAATTATGTAAATCACCTGGAGTGGAGTGGATCAATGTGGAGTCACCTTTTAAGCAAAGATTTGCTTGTATTAGATGGTTCCGCTCTTCCAGTTTACATTGACTATACCTACATTTGTGAGAGAATAAACAATAGATAATTTTGTTCGTATTTTTAAGAATACGAGTACAAAATAACAAACACCTAAAAAATATTAAATAAGGAATGCGCATAGTGTTAAGGCTTCTACAGACCGGCACGACTAGCGACGCGCACAAAGGCACCACTCGTCGCGTGACACGCGGGGCCTATGTGTCGCGCCGGTCTGTAGAAGCTTTTAAGGCTCGTACAGACTCGCGCGATATCGCGTGCGCGACATGCACCGACAAAGAAATTGTGCTAATAGTGTCGCGTCGCGCCCGCGATGTCACACTAGCCTGTACGAGCCTTTAAGTGTGTCTGTGTGGGGGTGAGTATGTAAGGTGGCGGTGTGTGTGGTGTAGGGCTGTGAATGTTGGTGTGGTGTAGGGCTGTGAATGTTGGTGTGGTGTAGGGCTGTGAATGTTGGTGTGGAAGGTGTGATTTGTATACTTTTTGTTTTAGTCAGCGACTAATTGTATCTACCTATAGGTACTACTATATTGATAATGAAAGCAATGCCAATCAAAAAATACAAAAAAAAAAATCAGCGTAGAACGCAGCGATCAGTAAAGAATTACCGCAAAAAATACCTTGAGAGTATTGCAACGAATGTCCTTACATAACGTCACGCCTTGTTTCCCCAAAGGGTTGGGCAGAGGTGTACATAAACTACCTACACCCACATTTTTACAGTTATGTTTAAGTCTTAGGGGGCGAGCCTATAGCTATCAACCAGGCACAACAATGTCTTAAACAATTTCCGCATAAAATACCTTCAGCTCTTATTCGAAGACGCAAACATTCGCCGATGAAAAGAAGGTAACGAACTATGCATCGACAAGAATTCCCTTGACTGTCTACAATTAATATTCTATGTTAGGTACCAACTGTTTAATATGTAACTACAATTAGGTAAGTACCCAATGTGTAGTATGTTTTCTGAATATTCATATCTGTCATGTTTAACGGCCGAATAAATTACTATGAAAACTCATATCTATCGTAATTCAAAAATCGAACGAACTTTTTACTTCGAAACATGTCAACCAAGGAGTTTACCTAACAAAGGTTTTATTTAAATTCCGAACTAGCTTGCGGAAAGAGCTATTTAAAGTAAAAAATATTATTGAATGAAAAATTGCTGTTGTTCGTAGTTGATTCTCGAATTTATAGTTAACTAGCTTTTCCCGGCCCGGCTTCGCACGGTTAGCGCTAAGTATCTACCCTACCAACCTACCTTACCTACCTACCCTACCTACCTAACCTAAAAGAAAAAAAAAGTAAAAAATAAAGTATCCTATGTCCGTCTGCTGGTTCTAAGCTACCTCCCCACCAATTGTCAGCCAAATCGGTCCTGCCGATCTTGAGTTATAAATGGTGTAACTAACAACTTTCTTTTATATATAATATACTAGCTTTTCCCGGCCCGGCTTCGCACGGGTAGCGCTAAGTATCTACCCTACCCACCTACCTACCCTACCTACCTACCCTACCTACCTACCCTACCTACCAACCCTAGTAAAAAGTATGAAAAAAAAAAGTTAAAAAAAAAGATAAAAAGTATCCTATGTCCTTCTGCTGGTTCTAAGCTACCCACCCTCCCCGTCAATTTTCAGCCAAATCGGTCTTCCCGTTCTTGAGTTATAAATGGTCTAACTAACAACTTTCTTTTATATATAAAGATATAGATTTACTTAGTTTGAATTTCCACGCATTATTTGATAACATTACTATACAATATACAAGCCTTGGCCGCAACCAGGCATTGATGGACTTCACGTTCGGTCATCAATGCCACTTTTGCAGCGGGGCGAGCACGGCCTACTGTGACATGACTTGGGTCACACATTTTATCACACTTTGAGCGATAAAACTGTTTTGTCATAAAATGCTAGTACAAATTGATATGACATAAGTTGTCATGTCTTGTCACAAACGTCTTGGCACACCCGTGCTCGGCCCACTGGTCGCTCCAGTAATGTATATATACATTACTGGAGCGACCAGCGGGTCGAGCGTATTAACTTTAATACATAATGAAATAGTTTCATGTTTTTAGTCAGCTTAATAAAATAAGATGAACCAACACCTAGGAGTTGTTATACAGGTTATGTACTGATTATTATGAGGAATACATACTGTGTTACGAGTACATTAGGTAGTTACAAAACTTAATTGTAGTTAGGTATACAGTGTTATGGAACACAAATTGTAGACAATCAAATTTATTGATGTTGATGTATCTATTTGGTATCTATACATGTTTTGAGGCTGACTGTAAATCTACATTGCACCAGTAATATTTTATAACTCCTATATCTAATAGGAGGCAGATAACTCTTTATAATAATCAGACATTGATCCATATTTTATACTATGCCACTACGTAACAATATCTTTTGTTTTAGGACCTGAAGTACATGCTGCTGCCGTGGGTGGTTGCCATGGCTATGGAAACCCTCGTCGAGATCATCAACCTGTTCTACTTGTTCTACCTGCAAACTGTAAGTAATTGACAAAGTTTCGTATTTGATAACTATCTTATTCTGAAAGTCTATAGGTAACTCTAACTATACCCGGCTTTTTTTCGATAGATTGTCGAAATTGATTTCATCTGCGATGATTTACGTCACTCGTATTATTTTCTCAGTTCAAGAATCAGATACTTAAAATATAATAAAAACAACAAATATGTAAGTCACTGAATATAAAAGTATCAAAATGTGGTACGACAGAATACCAATGTTAAATTGTTTTGGCATATACGTCATTTCATTATTTACGACTATATTCCAGATATTGTATCTCTTTGTATCTGGTTTTATAACAACTAAAACACTGAATATGACACTAAAATTGTAGGATTACTACAGCTAATATTTTTTTCCGATGTGCTGTGGTTTTGTATTTACCTCTGAAGCCGCGCATCGCATACGAAAGGAAATATTCGTAGCCTTTAGAGTACGCGACATAATTTAATTTCAATGTTTTCGAATAACGCACAAGTAAATAAATAAATTGTATAAAGTTTTCCAATCCTAAACCATTTCAGTTTTTGTATTTTCATTCCTTCAACGCCTTACGTCATGAACGCAACATCACACAATATCGATCACAGTTTTTAATTCGAGTTGTGGAATTGGCCCCACCTGTTCCATTTTGGTTTTATGTGCTCCAAGGGCTCTTTAATCCCCGTTGTGACTTACATGTGTAATTAAATATCTACCTTTTTAGGGTTCCGTACCAAAATGGTAAAAAGGAAATCTTATGGTGAGACTAAATCTGTCTGTCTGTCTGTACACCTGGATATATCAAGAACTACCAATGCTATCAACTTGAAATTTAGAAAAGTTTTAGATGACGTTTGCCCAACTATTTTGCAAACAAGAAAGAAATTTATATTACTATCAATATTACGCCAGTATACAAAGGCGGCGCAAAGAATGATGTTACCAACTATCGTCCGATATCATTGTTGTCTACCATGTCAAAAGTCTTGGAGCGATTAGTTCATAATGCAATCTACCCCATCTTACACAATAATATTATCCCCGAACAGCACGGTTTTGTTCAAAATCGCTCCACAGTTAGTAACCTGGTTTTGTATTCTAACTTTTTGTTTGAAAATATGGATAACCAGCTGCAAGTTGATGCAATCTATACGGATTTTTGCAAGGCTTTTGACAAGGTAGACCATACCATGCTTTCACAAAAAATAGAGTTTAATGGTATCCTTGGGAGTTTGCTTCGTTGGTTTACGTCTTATGTAAAACATAGAACTCAGAAGGTTGTGGTCAATGGATTCTCTTCAGACGTGATCAGCGTGACATCTGGTGTTCCGCAGGGGTCGATACTAGGTCCACTACTTTTTATCCTATTCATAAATGACATAAACACTTGTTGTAAAAATTGTGGTTTCCTTCTATATGCTGACGATCTTAAAGTATTTCGTAAAATAAGAACTGTTGAGGACTGTGTTAAATTGCAACAGGACCTTGATCGATTTTCTGCTTATTGTCTGACCAATAAACTACATCTAAGTTTATCCAAATGTAAGTATAATCCTTTTACTAAAAAAATTAATAACGTTCAATTCACATACTCTCTCTGTAACACTCCTCTGGAAAAAGTTTCCCTAATTAAAGATTTAGGTGTACTCTTTGATTCAAAGTTACACTTTGATGCACACGTTGATCACGTCACAGCCAAGGGTTTTCAACTCTATGGCTTTGTAAGGCGGACCTGCAACACATTTAAGAAACCATCTACATTCTTATTACTGTACAAAGCACTTATTAGATCTCAACTGGAATACGCCACTTGTATTTGGAACCCCATCTACAATAAATATAGTGACCAATTGGAATCAGTGCAACGTAAATATCTTAGGTTTCTTAACCATAAATTATTTAAGAGGTGGTCATCATATCACACACTTCTAGATAAATTTTCCTTGTCAACTCTTAAAGTAAGGAGACTGCATCATGATCAATCGTTCCTATACAAGATTTGTCACAATAAATTTGATTGTAATAACCTAATAAACCAAATATACCTTCACATACCTAGTCGTTCCCAACGTATTCGTGATACTTATAATCACTGTCTATTCGCGCCGAAACGGTGCAGAACCAACGCAGGAGAACGAGCGCCTTTTCGTCGACTAATGAAAAGTTACAACGATATTGACATATTTACATTGTCACTCGCACAGTTTAAAACCAGTATCATTAATAAACCCTTTTAGATTCCATTATAGCTTTAGTTCTTATATTCACACATCTAGTTTGTAACATTGTAAAACGTGTAAACGTGAATTTATTGTTTGCTAACTAAATTGTTTGCTACCTTTGCTTGGACCTTGCTGAAACTATTTTGACTGTTGTATTAATTTGTGGATAACGATGCTGGTTGCGTGTTTACTTATGTGTTTTATAAAATATCTTTACCTAAATATTAAGCATTATTGCGCAATTGTTTGTTATCCTAAAGAAATAAAAAAAAAAAAAAAAATATATAATTATCATTTTTGCAAAAGGGACCGAAAGGGGGTCTTAAACATTTTAAGTGGGACTACTAGGGCATGTGGGGTATCATAAATGAAAGAACGCTGTTTGCACATTCTCAAACATTTTTTTTAGGCAGCATAGTTTCAGATTTTTGATGAAAATTTTTAAAAAACATTACATTCCCCCCCCCCATCCTCCAAAGTTTGCATAAATGAAAATTTGAAATTATTCTATGTGATAGTTACAGGAAAAATAAAACGATGTCTCTAAATAGCACAGTTTTTCAGAAATCATCAAATCAATTAAATCAAAAATATTTTTATTTTACATATGCCTACATGGGCACTTATGAAACGTCAGAAGCTAGGTGCACAGATCATCAACATCATATATACGTACAGAACCCCCGGTGCGCGAGTCCGACTCGCTCTTGTTTTTTATATAATTAAGCTGGATGTTTGAGGTATACATCCAGCTTTTACTAACCGTAAACTGAGCTGAGATAATATAACATTGAAATTCAGGAAATCAAAGAATGTACGAGCTTTATTGGGCGCGTACTTTTGTAGCTTGGGGGGGATTCGTATTCGTCTAAATACACAGTATATCATTTTTCAGTTGCAAGGAAGGAGACGTAGAAGTACATACTTGTATGTAACTAGATATTTGTGTATTTGGGCGCCCGAATAAATTCTGCTCCGCGAGTCTATTACGTTTCCAAGTTAGATAATGTAGTTAGAAAAGCCGTTTCTGTGTTAGAATTTTGTATTTCAGCATCGCTGTTGGAGATATTCAAATCTTTCTCGTTTGAAAACAGTTTATTTTACTTGTAACAGAAGTTAATGTTAACCATGGCAGTAAAAAGTGACTTTGGCCAAACAATCATGTAACAAAAACAGACGCTTAGTACCTAATACCTAAAACTCTGCTTATGCTGAAATGGTATTTTTACATTACCTCAGAAGATTATTAACAAGGTAAAATTAATATACTTATGCATGTTAAAACAGAGCACAAAGTTCTGCAAACAATTATTTCTACGAGCGCAGCAACAGTTGGCGGGATCCATTCACAAGCGACAATTAAATTGAAAAACCATTCCGCATTGTGGTTACCACCGGGGCTCGGCTATTTCACACAACAACTAGATTGCCTCGGAGTTAGTTTTGCTGTCCTGTATTTTTATTAAGCTAGAAAAGCTTTTACTTTTTGAATTTCAAATAAAAATCTGTCGGTAATTTTGTGATCTACCTGCCACCTGCCAAGCGTGGCGATTATGGCAAAACCCCCCTGGGGATGATGATGATGATTTTTGTGATTCAAAACAATCAGTTCATTTATTATTTTATAATAAAGTGTATGTTAAGCAAATACTTTAAGTATATCCTTAACACGTTTTTTGCGGGAAGCTCCTTTTCATTTCATTTCCTCGGCAAACTTTCAATGTATGCGTTACGAAATTGTATCGACCCAGTTTGTACCTTTGCCACGGTGCGTACACTGCGTACCACCGCTCTAAGGCCGTTATCTGTTGGTAATTTTACAAAATTTGAAAGTTCCATATTTCACTAAAATAAGGTCCAAAATGAAATAAAAATGTGTATAATCTTAGTTGCTTGTCTGAACCCTGCTGTCGTAGGGTAATTATAATATATTATATTATATTCGTGGTATCCGATAATTCTTTATGTTAAAAATGCCAGGTCGATAATATCCGGTAACCGCATAGAACTACTAATTTTAGTGATGTGCTAAAGAAAGTCGATACTATAGTCGTTATACAGTGTGTTTCTGATCATAAAACAGCGTGCAGGAAAAGTGCTATGAATGTTAGAGAAGCGAAAGAGGTGTGTAAGGGGAAGGACCGTATCATGTGGCGCTCGATTATTTAAGCTTGAAATGGATTCGGCGTGAAGGTATAGATAGAAATAATAAAATAATAGTAATCTCCTATTTCATCCCGTGGGTGTCGTAAAAGGCGATTAAGGGACTTACTAGAGAACTAGACAGCAGCGTTCACTATGCATTTTAACACCATACTGCGATCGCCACCCAGCCTGCCAAGTGTGGCGATTATGGCAAGCCCCCCTTTTGGGGGAGGCCTATGTCGTATACGTATTGACAGGTCAAATGTAAAAGTACAGACATTTTTGTTTTATCTTTCCATGGAAATTTACCCAATCAGCTGATACGATTTGTACCGGAAGTGAAAAAAAATGGCCGAAGTATTTGTTTAAACTATCAACACTCACTCTGAATACGTTTCATTATTCCTACGTTTAGCAAGCAATATTTTGTAAAAGTTGATGAGCAGTGGACATTAGGAACTTAGAAAAATTACAAACTGACCCACTAAAATTTGAAAAACAAAAAATATTTTACAAAAAAAAAAAAAATTACTTCCAAAAAAAACACTACAAAGTAAAAATTAACATTAATTAACTTTAATTTCGGAAGTCGATGGCAAATAACTAAAATACAGCCAAAGACACCGACTTCCGATTCCGGCTGAGCCGAATCGTGCCGAATCATACCGATCCGAACAAGTGTTACAGATAACATTTTTTAAACTAAAACATTAAGGGCCGGCGCTCACGGCACGGGATGTCATGGCAAAGGATTTTATTACTAATCAAGTTATTTTGAATCTTATTTCAATGAGTTTAGAGTTCATGTTACTTTATTTCGATACCACGATGCCGCGACGTGCCGCGGGATGCTGTGGCATGACGAGACGCGCCCGGCATGCCGCGGCATGTTGCGGCATGACGAGTCATCCGTTTCATTCCACGGGTTGCCGCGGCACGCCATTGCATCTCGCGAGACGTATGGGTCACTTTGTGTCGAGGAATTATGATTGCGATTTTTTTTTTTTTGAGTGGGATATCATCAAATAACTTCTGCTCTGAGCGGAGCGGGAGGGAGTGTCAGACTTTTACTGACTAAAACCCACCGTGTTCCTTCAAATGCCTGTGTGCCAGGGCCACGATATCCCTTTCGGACAGACTCGTAACCCTGGCAGGCATTGGCTCTTTCGGAACCCGTCAATTGGTGCTGACGTCTCTTTGAGGCGCGCGTGGAACACAACGCGCAGTTGACCCGGGCCTGGTCCTTATCGGACGGCGAGCTACCCATCGCTCACCGTCCGCTAGCCCGCGCCTACGGTGGCCGGGAATCGGCCTGCGGTTCTTGACGCCCGGGGCGTCTCCTGCGGCGACTAATGGCGGAAGGGCGGGCACCCAACCTCACCCTCACGCGTTCCGCCTCCTCCTTCGCGAGCATTACTGTTTCGCAGAAGGAGGTGACGGCCTCCCATGCACTCTCGCTCCGAACCATGGCCTGAACCAGGGCCGGACGCAAGAGATCGCCGCCGCCGATCGCCTCCGTGAGGACACGGCGGTGCTCCGCCCAAGCAGGGCAGACCTCCACCGTATGCTCCACCGTGTCCTCCGGACGATCCACACAGTGGTGACACCCGGGCGTTTCCTCCCGCTTTATCCTGAACAGGAACCTCCCGAAACAACCGTGTCCGGTGAAGACTTGCGTCAGGCGGAAGGTGAGGACGCCGTGGCGCCTCTCTAGCCACTCCTCAAAGAGGGGACTTACCGCCGCAATTGTGGCGTAGCTAGCGATACCACGGGATGCCGGAGCACAACCTGCCCTGCCACGGCATGCTACGGAACGCCGCGGGATGCCGCAGCACAATCTGCCGTGCCATGCTGGCAGTGAGCGCCAGCCCTAAGACTTCTGCATATGCAGAATTCTGTCTAGTTTTTGTAAAGCTAAATTTCCGTAGCTAAAAGTGAAAACCTATAACCTACCCACCTAACCTATAATGTCAAGTATTAGTGTCTGCTAAGTTGCTAAGTGCGAGGCACCCCTAATCACCCCTTAATTGCAGTGTCGTGCATATTTTCCTATCGGCAGCTTCTATGTTATGCATACTTTATAATTTTTACTAACGAATAACCTCAGAAGTGCAATCAAGCCAAGGCGCCTCCAGCGACAAAACTGGTTAAATCGAATCGGGCTCGTCTAATAAGGGTACCGTAGTCAAACGTTTGCCAGCATACTCAACTATAGTCAACTTTTTTTTTTAACTTTAAAGCTGACTGTTTCTTTATACTATAGTAAACATATACACCGTGGCATTTTAATCTTCTTACAACGGCAGCCCACTTCATTTAACCAATGACTACTAATCATTCGTAAAGATTTTTTTTTATTAACATTTGAATAATAATAATAAAAAAAAACATTACACATGACGTAGTTTGAAACCTTCTCTTACGAGCCTTGCGTTCCAAGGGTGTGAGTGCTAGGCTCGCACCGCGCTCATAACAGTGTGTTTAAAACTACATCATGCGTCATAATGAATAAAGTTTGCATGCTTTAATTTTAAGGAAAACATGATGATCTCATTTCCTTTAATAACACCATGTATTTGTATACCATGTTTTAAGCAAATAAATTATGTTATCTTATCTTAGAATTATATTTATTTTTTTAATTATTCAAATGTTAATAAAAAAAAATGTTTTATGAATGTTTAGTAGTCATTGGATACGAGTACATGAAGTGGGCTGCCGTTGTAAGACGACTAAAATTCCACGGTGTATAAAGTAACCCAAACAATTTTACTTTAGCTACCTGGGAGATCCCAGTGTCTTTTTGCATATTTTATGTGCTATATCTTTATAACCAATGCATAATCATGCATAAGAAGCCTATAATGTTCCCACTGCTGGGACACAGGCCTCCTCTCGGTGAGAGGGAGTGGGCCGTAATCCACCACGCGGGCCCAGTGCGTGTTGGGGGATGTCACATGTCTTCGAATTTTTGGTTCTAGTACATGCCGGTTTCCTCACGATTTTTCCTTTACCGTTTTGAAAGCAGTGGTTATGAAATAATTTAGGTACACAAAGAAAAACGCAAAGTAAAGCGTTCGAACCTACGAACTACAAGTCGTAAGTCGCGGGTGTTACCACTGAGCCACCACTGCTGCTAGCTCCTAGCAGTATGGAATACTAATCATCAATTAGGATGGGTAGGTGCTCCTTGACATATCACACGACTCAATAGTCAACCATATTTATGATTTAAATATCTACGACTAATATTATTACTAATCCTTATTCGTTACGAAATAACGTGATGTATTCTAACCAATACAGCATAAATACCGGTCAAAATAACTCACAAAAGGTTTATCTGACTTAATTTATACGACACAATAAAATCAACCGTTTTTAGGGGGTCGAACGTGATATCATAAGTCCGAGAAAAAACGTTTGTGACAGACGAACGCAAGTGATCTTTTCAGACTCTTGGCAAGTAATTGAATCATAGCTGGTAATGTTGAACGTATTTTCATCCAGATTAAAAAGATTAAGTAAAGTCAAGGGGTACGCTTACCGCTGGCCGCGGCGACTAGACGCATCTACTTAATAATTACTGCCCAGGCTTAATCACCCATACTCCAGCACTGTTCACAATTAATTTAATTTTAAATTAAATTGGTTTATAAGAGCCACTTATCGCTAAACTGTGACTGACGGAAGTATCCTAGTTTGCGGCGGCTCTAACAATCCGTAATTCTACATTATATTCAATACAACCGACTGAAACTGTTATTGCATAATCAGCCTATAATGATCCCACTGCTGGGACACAGGCCTCCACTCTTCCAGAGGGACTGGGCTACAATCTACCACGCGGGCCCAGTGCGGGTTGATAGATGTCAAATGTCTTCGAATTTTTGGTTCTTGGACATGCCGGTTTCCTCACGATGTTTTCCTTCACCGTTTTGAGAGCAGTGGTGATAAAGATAGTTACACAAAGAAAAGCGTCTGTCTGGGTTCCAACTCACGACCTCTAAGTCGAGGCCGTTACCACTGGGCCACCACTGCTCCTAGCTCCAAGCTGATAAAATAATACGGTGTGTATTAAAGAACCAAGTAGGAGCACCTACCTACGCATCATAGACTCGCATCTTCTTTCGCCATGGAGAACGAACTGCAAAGATTTACCAAAAAAAAAGCATCAAACTCTATTCAAACTAGTTACCGGGATATTTTCCGATACGGATTGTTACGAATCGGTCTCATTGACAACGGTGCCAACTGAAAAGGGTGTAAATTCGCCCGCAGGCTTTTCGATTAACTGTTTGTCAGGATTAAAGGACGGTGTTCCGACTTCCTAATATCGTAATGCTGAATTTTCGTTTTGTTGCCATGATTGTTTCGGACACAAAGAGAAAGCAGTCAACTGTTGAGTTGCTGTTGACCTATTGAATCTCCATAAATTGAGTTCCATCAAACGTCGCTCATGTTAGTCGTGCGTGTATAAGTCTCAGGTTGAGACTTATTGAAATCCCCAGGCAAGTTATGCTATTACTACATTGATATTATACCTATATAACTGTCTCTTGAGTATAATTTCCATTGGACGCGATATAGTATTGATTACTTTAGATAGAGAGAAATACGCTACTAAAACAAAGCACTACTACGGCCGGCGTAGCGAGCACCATGCTACGTTCTCGAAGACAGGCTTCTGTTTTAGGAAGCTTTCCTTGTGCGATTAACTCAAGCTTATCAATTTGCTTTTAGGCGCGAGCCACATATTACACAATCCTGTTGCATGAAATGTGCATGGTTTGGTATTAGACAAGTATTTTGTATCTATTAAGATAAAATGGGAATAATGATATCGATGGTTTAATGAAACAGTCCTCAAATAGTTGCTACCAATTTTTTTGTTATCACCAAATTAAAGGAGAAACTTCATCCGTTCTGAAGGGAAATAAATTAAATCAACGATTTTATTCATCCTCAAAGCTTGTCCTCGTTCCGCCATAATACCGACCTACGCTTACTTTTATTTATTTCTTCCGGCAAAGTCGTAAAGGACGGCAATGATTAGGTTTTCTCCGTATTTCTGCACCAGTGAATACTTAAATATAGGTACTAAAAAAACCGGCCAAGTACGAGTCGGTCTCGCACACGAAGGGTTCCGTACCACTGTACAATATTTAGCAAAAAAACGCCGAAAAAACACGTTTCTTGTATGGTGAATGAATGTTACTTCCGGTATTCCTCAGGGCTATATACTGGGTCCTCTTTTGTTTATTATAAATTTTAAGGCTGATTATTAATTTACGTGATTGTTTACTTTTGCAGGAAGATTTAATAGTAGATTGTTACACCGATCACAAAGTGATTCATTAATGCACGAGTTATATGTTGGTGCCCGAGCGCACACGAAGGCACTAAATTAGCACGAGTGCATTAATTACTAACTTTAGCAAGGTGCGTAATCTACTTTTCTTTCAACTACCAATCTACCTACCGTGATAAAATATACCTACTCAAAATAAAAACTCATGTTAATGAAAACAAAGTTTTTCACTAAGTCGGTTTTATTCAGCCAATTTTTATTTTCAGCCAGTACCTTTTTGATTTAATGCATACATTTTATATTAAAGTAGCTTTCTTTACCCGGCCCGGCGTCGCACGGGTAGTGCTAAGTATCTTCGCTACCCTACCTTATCTACCTACCCTCAATACTCAATATCTTTATTGCTTTACCTTAATGTGTACTTTCTCTATTTTAAATTTATCTCATAAACAAACTTAACATTGGTACGTCACGGTTGATTGTCCAACTGCACATGTTAGTTGGTCGACTATTACTCGTTAACTTGTAAAGCCTACTTACTTAGCTGTGATAGTTTTCCTCTTAATTTCGTTATATACAAGGTGTAATATAAATTACGCACAACCTCTTAAGGGTTCATTGTACTCATCATTTTGAAGATCTCTTACTATGGGAACAAACCTGAAATCGCGAAAAAAATCAGCTGTTCCCTACATTTTGACGAGTTATGAGAACATAAATGTAGGGAACAGCTGATTTTTTTCGCACAAGGGAGTTAACATTTTTAAAATGTTGTCTGCATGAATCCATTTGGTGTACCTATATTGCACATCGATCTAATACAACGTTTTTGAGCTATAAAAGCACGATCTTTTTCTACAGAGTTGCCACAGAATATGATGCCGTAACGTATGATTGAAGCAACATATCCTAATATGTTGCTAAGATAAGATAAGCAGTTAGTAATGCAGACTGACTGACGGCGTTCCTTAATCTGTAAAGAGCATAAGAGCTCTGACTAAGTCTTTTGCATGTACTTGCTCTATATGTGACTTCCAATTTACTTTGCTATCAATATAGAAACCCAGAAATTTGGTTACATCATTTTCTATGCTGGTTTTAAGAGTAACATATATTTAGTTTATTTTATTTCGCTGTTTAAAATTCATGATTTTTGTTTTTTAGGTCATTTTCATCAAGCCATTTTACAATTGTTGTTAGGGTGCTATTTAAGTTAATTTTTAAATTCGATCTATCATTACCGGTAAACAATATAGTACTATCGTCAGCAAATAAAGTCATATGGTGTATCGTAACTCTCGACATGTCATTTATGCCCTGAGGAACACCAGAAAGAATATTTCTAACCTCAGAAACAACCGTTTCTTCAGTTCTGGTAGTTAAGGAAACTCTTTTTAATTCTACAATTTGTTTTCTGTCACTGAGATATGATTCAATTAATTTGTATACGTTACCTCTTACACCAGATCCAAGACTATTTTATGGCTGACTCGGTCAAATGCTTTTGACATGTCCATGTACAGCGCTATGGCTGGTGACCTAGTGTCCATATTTAAAAGGACTTTGTGTAAAAAGTTATACAGTGTTATATTAACTGATTTATTTTTCCTAAAACCGTATTGACATGAGGTAAATATATTATTACTTTCGAAAAATGTGTAGAGGCAATTATATGTATATGTTTCTTTCGAATATTTTAGAGAAAATGGTTATTAAAGCAATTAAAGCAATTCTGAATTCTAAAAAAGTCTGTCTGTCACACCTGGATATCTCAAGAAGTAAATTTAGAATAGTTTTAGATGACGTTTGCCCAACTATTTTGTAAACAAGAAATACATTAAAAAATATATACCTTTTTAGCAAAAGGGACTTAAAGGGGGTCTTAAAATTTTTAAGTGGGGCTAATAGGGCGTGTGGGGTATCATATGAAAGAGCGCTGTTTGCACATTCTCAAACTTTTGTTTTTTAGGCAGCAAAGTATCCGACATTTGATGAAAAAAAAAATAACGGTTCCCCCCCTTATCTCTGAAGTTTGCATAGATAAAAATCTGAAATTATTCTATGTGATAGAAGTTTTATGTAAATATTACAGGAAAAATAAAACGATGTCTTTAAATAGTACAGTTTTTCAGAAATCATCAACATCATATATACGTATGGAACCCTCGGTGCGCGAGTCCGACTCGCTCTTGACTGGTTTTTTTTTGTTTTGTGTGGGAAATTATCAAATAACGGAGGGCGTGTCAGACTTTTACTGACTAAAACCCACCCGTGTTCCTTCCGTTGCCTGTGTGCCAGGGCCACGATATCCCTTTCGGACAAACTCGCAACCCTGGCAGGACATACCCATACCATGACAATCGATTTCCGCACAACGTTTCAGTCACCGGTGCCAGTTTCAGACTTCCTCTTATGTACTCATTTCTTATTCTATCCATTCGTGTCACACCACACCATCTGACCTGCATGCAATTGTTTTTCATTCGTCCAGCACTCTAGTCATGGTTGGCGCAGTGGTTAAGCAATTTACTGCTGCGCTGCGTGTCGCGGGTGCGATTTCCGCACGGGTCAAATATTTGTATGACCTACAAATAGTTGTTCCGGGTCTGGCTGTTTATGTATGTAAGTTTAAATGTTTGTAAACCCACCCACAATACAGGAGAAATTCCTAGTGTTTAAAAAAAAAAACATCCCTTTTGTGGCCCAACATTCTGATCCATACAACACAGCAGGTCTTACCATTGTTTAATAATATCCTAGAATGTGGGAGTCGCAGATTGTTCCCGTGGCCTGCCGCCATTTCATCCTTTCAGTGTTAATTTTGTGCTTAACCGTCCAATCTACTTCGCCATCGCTTTGCACGAGTGAACCGAGATACCGAAAGTTGGAGCAGAGAAGCGCGCCATCAAGCATTTATACCTTTAAGACGCAGATATATGTCAGTGACCTTGAGTGGTTAGCTTGCGTGTTCTGTACTGAGCTCACGCAACCCGTCGTACGTTCAGCCAGTAATAGGACTCGCCATCAAGGAGCGCTGTCCCCAATTTGACGCATTATTAATTTATTTATACACAAAACAAGAGGTATTTTAATAAACACGTATACTAAAATATCAATAATTAAATTATCTTTAAATTGATGAACGTTTCAGAAAAATACGCTTTGTAGGTTTTGCGCCATTCTCAGTTTTTTATCCGCGTTAGACATAACTTTACAAATTAATTTCACTTTGTAATATAAACATAATCTAAAATATTCACATATTAAGTTATTGAGAAAATGCTCTAACTTATCATATATTTTTTTCAAATCATTAACACTACTCGTTTAGACGTGATCTTCAGTATAAAATCATTAAAAGTCGGTTATCGTCCCCTTAAATAGATAATTATATTATCAGAATTAACTTATTTCTAAAAGCAGAAATAGATGACTCTATACTGAAATATGTACTATTATTTAATTATTAGCTACCAAGCGGTGGCCTAAAATTAGTCGTAGATATTTAAATCGACAATATTAATGAATGACTATTGGGTCGTGTGATATGTCAAGGAGGATGATTAGTATTCCATACTGATATAGGAGCTAGGAGCAGTGGTGGACCAGCAATAACGGCAGTGACTTACGAGTGAGTGAGTTCAAAACCAGACAGGAACTTTACTTTGTGAAAAAAAAAGTGAAGTAAAAAAACAATAAATAACTAACAAACAAATAGCGGATATCTCATGTTCATTTAAAATACACAACGAAGTAACCGACTCAAAATGTCATAGCTTACGGCGTAATGCCATAGCTTAGGGGTAGGTTAAGTATCGATAAAGGAACCCATGAAAAAAAAATAAAAAAGCATATAATATATATTATCAAAAAATTAAATTAAACATAAAACAAATAATAAGTCTCTTCGTACTTTAACGGGCTTAGGACCGTCAAATAAGTTAATTTTAATTCTAAGCGATTGCTATTTTGAGTTAGTAGGTACTAAATTAGGTTGATCTTGCAATATTTTGTTTAATTTAATTTTTTTTTCCTGGGTTCCTTTTTCGATACTGGACCTACCCCTTAGCTATGGTACGCAGTTTCTTTATTACCCTGTATATATGAAAAACTTCATTAAAATACCTACATTAATTCGTCAAACTATGACCCGTGCTGTGACTATGATATATATGTGTCACGGGGAATAGTGATTTCTGTCATTCCCCGTGACACCACTACACCAGTCATAGATAATCAAGAAGCTTAAAGATAAAAGTGGAGGCAACATTCTAAATAACTAAGTGAAGATGACTGTGGTCGGACTCTCTCTTTCTGAATTCATACATAAGATAAAGAAAACATATATCACTGTCTCGTTCTTATGTATGTATTCAGAATGAGAGAGTCGGACCACAGTCGTCTTATCTATACCTTCATGTAGATAATACACTATTTTATAGACACCAGTGCATGCAGTGGTGTCAAGTTTAGTAGTGTCGTGTGGAATGAACGCATTTTTCTACCAGCCTGCATGATGTACGGTTCCCTTTTGTAGACAACCCTAACAGTACCCATCGGCAAATAAGGCACGCCGAGTTGAAGAAAGACTTTGGTTTTGTAGACAGTGGGTACCGGAACTTAAACGCTTCGACTTCTGTTTCTGACGCAGGTTGTAAAATGTTCAAGTAATAAAATTACATGAAAAACATCTACTTTCAAAATTTAATTTAATTCGGAAATTAAAATGTAGCCTGTGATAAATGTTTTATTTTAAATGCAAATTTTACGCTTTTCCGAGCTCGCGATAATACGCTTTAGAATAATTTTCTGCGGGAATGATGTGTATAAAGCGCTGTTGTTTTGCTTACGTTACTTGTAATTGTATTGTTTTGTAAATCTAGTTCACAGTCAATTATTCGAACACATACCGAGTGTGTCCTTGAGTCTGATTTTTCTGTTGTCATTGTCGTATTTTACGTAAACAGATCTTTGCTTAAAACTGTTGTGACCAAAAAGTTCATTATGAATGAAGCTTCGAAAACGTTTTAGAAAACGATTTAAAGCTCTCATTTAAATGTCAACGTGTCGAATGTGACCCATAACGTATCTACGAACCTTTCTTTGGTATTGTTCAACGAGTCGTTAAGCTTCTTAAGTTCTGAGTGGAGCTGCACGATTACGGACAAATGCGAAACTGTCTGGATAGGTCCACTTAATCTGTGTGGTTCTTTCTTTAAAAGACCATTTCAGACACCAATCTACATGGCTTTCACATGATCTGACCAAGATTATGTTTGGACTTCAAAACGATCTCTGAGTTTGTTTCGGCTTTTCTTTCAAAGTAGTCAGATAGGAAACGCCGACCTCGTTTAGTTTGACGTGTAAAAGTGTTTGTACTAACCTACTTACAGACATAAAAATCATTTATTACTTATCATTTATAAAGATGAACCTAATTCATCCCGGCCGAAACAGAGCTGGTTTAAAAATAATATCAACTACGAGTAGTATTAAAATGTTAACGCAAAAAGTACTAATAATTATAGTAATTAAGTGTAAAGGTTTAAGTAAAACTCGTTACTGACGGCTAGTTTTAAGACACACTGGGCAGTTTAGCAGTAAATGAGCTGCTGTCTCGTCGTCCTCCATGCAGGTCCTACACAGCGGACTGTCTGTGACTCCTATGACAAAGAGGTGTTTATTAAATTACCTATGGCCATTTATAGCTGCTGTTGTTTGTCGGAGAACCTGTTTCGTGAGGCGACCATCGATTGTAGGGAGTGCCTTCTTAGCCCGCCTGCACTCAGTTCAGTTTGGTCCAATCTTCGGTTGTGATATTGGTCCCTGGTTCGTTTCCATACCAGAATGCGTAGATACCCGAATGGGAGAGGCGCGATGGGTTCAGGTCCCACTGGTACGATGCCCAACCACCTTCTGACGAGTTAGTCGGCTGCATCTTTGCTTAGCAAACCGCTGTGTCCTTTGATTCATTGAATGTTATTGAGGCGCTGGTAGCACTCGTATATAATCAGCCCAGAGTCAACTGTTTGACTGTTTAGCGCTTGAAAAACAGCCATACTGTCTAAGTGTATGCAGATCGAGTGGTCTTTAACTTCCCTGGCCATGATGGCTGAAGCGGCATGAAAAATACCCATGCATTCGGTCTAGAACACTGTGTTATGGACTCCCAATAGTGTGGCTATGTGTATTTTGAAGTTCTCCGAGAAGACTCCAGCACCTGTGCCAATACCTGTTTTGGATCCATCCGTGAAGATGCGCAGCTATGCGGGGAACAAACCCTCACATCGGTGACCCTCGTGAAGTTTGATTCTGTATTTTTTATCAAAGATCTAATTGTTTGGGTACCCGGTCATTAATGGCTTTCGTAATGGAGAACTAATTTTTAATGGAGAGCAGTGTGTTGTGTATCTCTTACATCTGAGATTTATTGCATTTAGACGCACTGCCGCCATCGTTGGTTCCTGCTCCTACATCGACGCATACCCAGCAGCTGGTAAAGACGAACCGAGTGCTCGGTGATTCTATGCGGCTGGTAAAAAATAACCAAGCGCGCGCATGCTTGGTAGATACTCCGGTACCCGGAACAGGTCAAAAGCGGCCCTTTTCAACTGGATGTACGTACACCTGCGACAAATAAAATAGGTGGCCTCCGTTGGGTGAGCAAATAAGCGAAGGTACAAACCAAATTTGAAAAATAACACACATTATTTGCACCACCGCACCGCGTCGTTTGCAGAACTCAACAATAAACAAAAATACGTCTAGAATAACTTTAACTTGGCATAATGTTTCATCATCTAGTCCAAAATTTACATCATCGACAATGTTCGACTCCTCAATCTTGACAACGGGCGTGTCTATTAAAAACTGACAGTCAAAATGTAATTTGAAAATCAGAAAAATAAGAATAGAAAATTGATGGCCATCTAGAAAAAGAAAACGGAAGTACAAACCACAGAGGTCACGCTGCAATATGTACAATTCAAACATTCGCTAAGACCATGGAAGTTTCTCAACAAAACAAAAGCAGTCCTACATAGGTAAGCAGTCAGGGCCAAGTTTTTTATCCATCACAGTCGTGATATAACTTTGTCCCCGCCTGTTTCTTCGCGAAACTTAAAGCTTCTACGAATGAATAATATTTTGTAGGCGGTATTCAGTATATTTTTCTTTCGTACATCTTTTAGTTAGATATTATGTTGTTTTCCTTTGAATAAGTCGCATTATGGAGGTCTACAAATTACACTGAATAGTATGAAATATCTACCGTCAAAGTAAACAGGTTCTAATCTTCCTAGCCTTTTCAACTATGTTGGGGTAGGCTTCTAGTCTACAGGCTTTCACGCCCTACCGCCGGCCTCGTCACCATCGAGGCGGTCCGGCCAGTACTCGAACCCTGGCTCGGGAGGAGGCACGGCTCCCTGTCGTTCCGGGTGACGCAGGTGCTCTCGGGGAATGGTTGCTTCGGGAAGTACCTGTGTCGCATAAACAGGGAGCCAGACGCCCGGTGTCACCACTGCGTCGACTGCCGGGAGGACACGGCGCGGCAAACGCTGGCAGAGTGTGCCGCTTGGGAGGAGCCACGCCGTGCCCTCATCTCAGGAGTAGGCAGTGACCTATCGCTGCCGGCCGTGGTCGAGTCGATGGCCGGCAGTGAGGAGTACAGGGACGTGGTGGTGTCTTTCTGCGAAACAGTCGTGTCGCAGAAGGAGGCTGCGGAGATCTCGTCCGCTCACCCGGCCCGCAGCAGGCGCACCGGGCGTCGGCGGAGGGCCGATAACGCCCTCTTCCAGCCCCCATAAATGGGTCCAGGGACGGCGGACTTGGGGACGTCTGCCACCCCTTATCACATTGGACCCGACGTGGCGGCGCGTAGTGTTCCACGCGCGCCCCTATCAGACGTGTCGCGGGGTGGGTGGAGAGACACCTCAACACCCCCCCCCCCCCCTAGACTTGAGGTGGCCCGCACAGGCGGGCCGGCACTAGCCGGAAATCGCGGAAGTAATAATAGATCCCAAGATCCCCGGTGCAAGTGTGGGAGGGGAATACTGGGGTGGTTTTTAGTCAGTAAGAGTCTGACAGACCCGTGGACATCCGTGAGGATTTTACACCCCGTGAACCAAAAAAAAAAAAAAAAGCTTCTAGTCTAACCGGATGCAACTGGATGCCAGTATTTTATATGGAGCGACTGCCTATCTGACCTCCACAACCCAGTTACTCCCCGTTAAACCCCTTTGACAAGACTGAGAAAAGACGATACTCCTACAAACAGCTCTATTATTCCTAAAAAAGCATTAAGTATATCCTAATTATAATAAACCAAAGTCGAGTGTTCATTAATTGGACATCCTACCCAGTGAGGGACTTCACACTTTTGACCAGGTGCTTTAAATGTCAACATTATGGACATGCTGCAAAGACTTGTCGTGAGGCTACCTATACGTGTGGACATTGTGAAGAAGGTGTGACAAGGTCATCAAATGAAAGAAAGCATTATACATGCTGAACCATTACATTGTGCAACATACTTGCGATTTAAAAAACCGAGCAACCACAAAACAGGCGATCAAGAATGCCTTGCAAATAAAATAGCTGAGACAAGATACATAAATTCTATAGATTATATTATACTAAGGTCGCGTAATAGCGATAAAGTTTATCTTCAAGTCTTTATTAATTAATGTATTTTGTATTTAATAACTAGTATTAATGTATTTATTAGCTAATATTGCCCTTTACGCATAAAAATAGTTTTAGTTTTCACAATTCGTTCGCAAACATGCAATCTTTACTTTTTGTTGACACGGCAAAATTTTCTGTACTTATGTTTAAAGTAAATGCGACCTTATTAAAAATGTTACATTGCAAAAATCATAATAGAACACGGTTGTAAAATGTCTTACTTATCTTACTTACAAAGTAGATAAATCAGTTACAATTTTTTGGAATCTTAGATATCACTTAGGTAGGTATAAGCATTTCAGTGAGATACCGGAGGGACAATTCTACTAATTTTAAGAACGTTCACAGTCTGATCTCAGTCTCAATCTGTCAAAAATACCTCTTATTTCCCTACATTTTGTCAATTTTTTGACGTTTGTTTGTCGCCAAGATGAGATCGGGACTAGATTTTGAACGTTTTAAATTACGAGAATTGGCCTTCTGAAATACTGGTTTATTCCTAGTTCAGGTAGAATCCAATTATTATTTACCTGAACTTCTAGTCTAAGGCCCTATTTTTGTAAATATTTTTGTAAATCAATTATTTCAATAAACAATTTCAATTATGTCTAGGTAGCCTTTTCCCAAATTTGTTGGGGTCGGTTTCCAGTCTATGCGGAATATGCAGCTGAATACCACCATTTTACATGGAATTACTGCCTACCTGTAGGTCTAGGTACATATTAAGGCTGAAGTGTTTTGAGTGCTATATGTATGTTTAGGTACATATAGCACTCAAACCACTCCAGCCTTAAAATAACCCATAAAACCAGTAACAAGTTCAAATTGCTTGTAAAACGTCGGCCTAACGAACAATTATTATAACTACATTATTCGGCAAGCAGCTGAAAACCACTCACGGAATGAGAGCGATTAGATAAAATTATAACAAGTAAACAAGGCTGATTAGATTATTAACACTATAATATATTGATTGCTATAAATATATTTTGTATTTCGTTTTTTGTCACAGACTAATATCTAAGCCAAGGTCTCCTATAACTTTTTCAGTAATTATAACATATTATTCAGACGTCGCTGTCGCCGCGGTGCGTCGTTAGTTTTCTTGCCTTGCGAGCATGATATTGATGCCTTAGAAGGCATGTCGATCGATTGCGATATCGGCTAGAGCCGATATCGCAAATTTCAGTGACTGCATTCGATGACTTTTCGGGGTGATTGAGAGCTTAGATGTGCTGCTCTTTCATGTGCTCTCGTGTGACTAGCATATCCCACTATAGCCGAGAAACTCCAAGCATAAAGCTGACACACCAAAACACTATTGACAGCATAATTGTTACCACAACAAAACATCACGCCTGTTCTCCCCGAAGGGTTAGGCTGAGGTGTACCTACACCTCTATCCACCGCACTTTTTAAATAATTAAAAAGTAATTGCAAATTTTTGAGTATGGCTGACATTGCATGCACATTGCCCTTTTGGCTTTATATAATTGTAGAGCATCGTCTTTGTCACAAAGATAAGAAAGAAAGAAAGACATACCTGTGTCTCTTTCTAAATCTCATGTGTCATATATTATGATCATGTCATATAACTACATGCGTTTGTGTGTTGTGTTTTTTTGTTGTTGTACTGAATAACTCATATACCTATCTATTGTATCTAACGCCTTTACCAGAAGTGATCATCGTATTAGTCGTTCAGCAGCTTCAATATCATCTGGACTGTTCCGGAAAATAGCAGTTCGTCGAGGACGTGGTACGACAGCGGCTCCCCTCACATCATCTTCTGTCATCAGAAGACAGCCGCCACGCAACCGTCGATGTGACGCTCTGCTAGAGTGCTTGTCAGCAGCCAGGGTCACTCTTACATGAAATTTCCGGTGATTCCAGCAACTTCGTAACAAAATGAGTAGGCTCCAGTTGATGCGCCGTCATATCTATACAATAAACAAAATTCTATCTATCGCTTTAATTGCTTTACGCTACAATCACGTCTGTCTCCACCGAGGAATCTGCTGCATTATCCCTCGGGATTGTTTCTCATTGTGGGCTGTAATAGCCTCTCATACACTGAAGACAGATAGGTTATTATGCACTTTATTGTACTAGATTAATTGGTACAAGAAAACACGTTGTTAGTATACAAACTCAGGGCCTGCAGCTTATACGATAACCCAACAAAGCCAGTGCTTTTTAATTTTTTGTAATTAGACAGAGTCGAAAGCCTTCATTTTCAGAAAATACCCATTTTACATGGTGATGCTAAAATTAAACGAGTAAGTCTAATTACTAATCAGTTACTACTTAAGTAATTATATCCGTTTCTCAAACATGCTTGGAAATTTGAGCATTATGTTGACAACCTCTTCGCGATAAATCGAAATTGCTGTACTGGCCAAATACTTGCGAGCAGCGGCCACCAAAAGTTGTATGAAAATCCATATATGTATGTCGTGGTTTAGCGGCCAAATAAATAACATAGTCAACTCTTAACTATCGTGTACTTAATATTTAAAAATGGAACGATCTTTTACTCCGAAACATGGCAACCAAGGAGGTAACTTATCAAAGGTTTTATTTAAATTTCGAACTGGCTTGCAAATAGAAAGCTGTATATTGAAAAAAAAATAACAAATGAACTTAATGGCGCGTGAAAAAGATCGTTGTTCGTCATTGAATCTGGAATATATAAATAATTTACTTAGTTTGAATTTTCGCGCATTATTTGAGAAAAGCACTATACAAGCCTTGGCCGCAACCAGGCATTGATGGACGAACGTGTAAATTGCTGGCCGCTGCAGTAATGTACTATAAACATAATTGTAAATTAGAGTCGCCTCGTGTCTATCTGTTTGACCGCGTTGTTGGAAGGGCTTGTGGCTAAGTTATAACAGTCACACGGGTCGATCGATCAGTTGAAACTTCGCTTACTACGGTTGTTCCATAGATGGGTGGCCATATTAACATACCAAGACCCTTACGTGCCTCGGAAAGCACGTTAAGCCGTTGGTCCCGGCTGTTATTTGTAGATCTTCGACAGTCAGAAGCCTGAAAGTCTGTCAACCCAGTCTTACCAAGGGTATTGTATTGCCCAGTAACTGGATTGTGGAGGTCAGATAGGCAGTCGCTCCATGTAAAATACTGGTATTTAGCTGCATCCGGTTGTACTGGAAGCCGACCCCAAAATATTTGGGAAAAGGCGAGGCAGATGATGCTGTGTGACCGCATTGTTCTTCTGAACTACGCCACGCTTTTTGATGCGGTTTTCACTATCATTTAGAGAATTTATTCCAGAAGGTTTATGTGTATATTATACCGTTAAAGGCCCGCCGAAGCACCAGTGCGTCAGTTGTCCCCAACCGTCAAGTCCTACCGACGGCCCTAACAGCTTAAACAAAGGATGTTTATGATCTTAGAAATCACTTGAGACTTTCGTTGTTTACATTGGCAGCAGGGGCAATAAATCTGGCGGCCATTAAGATAAGGACAGGTACTTGACTTATGTCACAGGGCTCAGTCACAGGGCTCAATCGGGACGCTGACAACAGGTAAACCGCTGTCACTGTCAGACTGCATACAAAAGAAAGAAATGCGCGATGACACAACGCTTATAATTTATTGCAAAATATGAAGCATTTTTTTTGTTTAACTGATTTTTTTTTGAGTTGTATAATCGAAAATAAAAAAAAAACAAGTTCTGCATACAAATAAGACGTTCTTGTTATTAATGAAATACCAACCGCACGTTGATATTTAATACAGACATTTTGGATTGAAACTTAAAGTTAGTTTACCGTTAATTTGTATCGAGATTTTTTTTCTAAGTTCTGAGAAATATGTTCAAGAATAACATAAGTATATTTATTTCGTTACCAGAAACTATATAGACTCGTCATTTTTTTTTTTATTAAGACTTGCCTACTTTTATCATTTGCCTCTTGTCAGCTTCTGTTAGTTAGTAGCGGCTTAAATTTACATAAAATAAAGGAATCTCGATGTTTTGTCAAGTCGTATAAACCGTTCGAAGCTGGGGCGGGTCGCTAGTTTAGTACAAATTCAATTCAATTGTATTTCAATAGAAGTCTGCATACTGACTATTGTTAAGTAACTAATTACCTACCGTGTTAGTAACGAGCAATAATTACTAAGTAGATTCAAGTTTCGCGATGAGGTGGTCACCAAGGTAAGTACAAGTAAGTACCTACTTATTTACTGACGAAATCAAATAACATTGTAGATGATAGAGTGAGATAACCTCATCACTTGAACCAGGATACCTCATGGCAACAGGGATCGACCAAATCTTATTATTTGACGTACATTGCGTTACTCATTTCAGTTTGTAATCCGTTTAGTTTCTTTGAAGTAGGTACATGTCTGAAGGCTCAAGGTATTGTTTTCTCTGTTAAAAGGGCTATCACAATTTTTTTGAATTTGAGCGTTTTACTCGAGTTTTGATGTGTGATTATGGTTTAGATATAGCCAACAAATAAAAAATAAAATATGCCCGAGCAAGTTTGATTATTTATCTTGGGAGCGCTTTAAATAAATATTTTAATTTGTTTACATAAATCAGTAAAAACCTTGTCTCTGCAAAGGATGTTTCATAAAATTTTACTTTTGGGTATCTTTTGATGCTTTGTTACACCGAAGATAACATAATTTAAAAATGTATAAAAATGTCCATGGTACTAACTGTATCTTATACTTGGGAGCGCTTTAATCAATTTATTATAAGTATTTCATACAGTAATACACCAAATATAATTCTGTAAAACAGAGAGTTACTGATCATTTTTCGTCCGAAATTTTATATTTTATCTACGAATTTATAATCCAAATTCAAACAAAAACTATTTAATAACTAAGTTAACTATGTTACCTTGCTCGAAAAAAAATAGTCTATTTAAATGTAAAATAACGGCGAAATAAGCTATATTTTCGAGAGCGCAAAAGTGATGAAACTATTAACGGGTGCTGAGACTGACACGAATGGTTTATCACCACGAAAACTGTACTTTTATAGTTACACAGACATAATGTTTCGATTATTTCACGCTTTCTCACAATTAGATAAGAAATTGACGAAAAACGTTTTTTTTTGTGATAGCACCTTTAAACTTTGTGGAATATTTCTTTTCTTTTTAACTTATTAATTATAATTATGCACATTTATATTAAAAACGTAAAACACGTGCGAGCTCAGGACTATATTTGTATCAAGGCTCGCTGCTGTGTGTTTCCTTGTTCATCATGTTTTATTCGTAAAGCCTGCACACAAAATTTCAAACCAATTTTTTGCTAATTTATCTCAATTGTATTGTAAAGCTAGTTAAATACGCTTACAAAATCATTTTTTTTCGTGATTTCGAGATGAATCGATTAATCTTGGTCGGTGAAAAATAAGAAAAATACTACATATATGGCCATTTCTTGTACTCAAAAACGTTCTATGTCTAGTTTCAAAAAAACAAATTTTGTACATACCTACTACAAGAGTAAGTATGTACAAAATTTAATAGTTACGAACTGTCCCTCAGGTTGGCGGTTTTGAGCCATGAGACTTCTATAGTAGGTACTGTAACGGGGTCGTTCAATGAAAGGCTTATTTAGGGTTAGGTATATACCTAGACACAAGCGAAAAAAAAACCGGCCAAGTGCGTGTCGGACCTCGCAAAATGAAGGGTTCCGTAGTTGGGATCAATTTATCCCAAGAACAAACATAACATTGTAGTTGAAAAACATGATTCCAATACATTCCAACTGCAAATGTAAGTTTGTAGGCACAATATTGAGTGATTTAAAATGTTATTTTAAGATCACAGACTACTTATAGGGTTTCCTGTAATCTATAAGTAAAGAACTATTTTCTGTATTTTTATCAAAATTTTAGGCTCAGTCGTTTTGGAGATAAGGAGGGGGGGGGGGATTTTCTTAAATAATCTTATAAGTATTTATTTTTAAATTATAAATAAAATATGTATAAAATCCTTAAAACAAGCCCTTTCGTTTGATATGTCAAACGGTACAGTCAGCAAAACTTTTTTATTTAATTTTCTAATTTGCCCCCCAAAAGGCTCCTCCAGAATCAAAATTAATGTATTTACGTAACACGTCCGTGTTTGGGTCACAAAAGTTAAGTAATCGGTCCAGTAGACTCAGAGCACATCAGCTGTGACAGACGGACAGACAGACAGACACACGAGTGATCCTATAAGGGTTCCTTTTTTCTTTTTGAGGTATGGAACACCCTAAAAACATCTTAAGGCAACCAAGGCACATCATGAATAAGCATCATCACACCTTCTTCCTTCGCTGTTCGAGACTAGTCATACCCTCCATAGGTACAGTGAAAGGACATTTAAATGACCAACAACCCAGGAATCTGATAACGCACTTCATAGCTACACAAAGTCTTCTACGCCAATTTTATTATCGTCAAAATTTAATTGCTGAGGTACCTAAAAGCTTTGAGGTGTGTACACATTGCTAATGGAAGCGAACGAGGCCTCGTGGTTCGGAATGGAGGCTAAGCAGACATGGAAGCTGTCTTATCTCAATTTACGGACCGAAAAAAATGATTGTGATAATTTTTTCCTAATTTTTAACAAAAGTTTGTTAAAAATTTGTTAATAATTAGCAATTCTGAAAAACCGATCCCGAAAAATCTCATTAAACATACAAGACTTTGTACTATATATTATGATGATAGGAACAGGCCTTATGAGAGTGTTGGATACAATTCCTAATGTTAAAGTATAGACCAAGTTGGGGTAAATCTCTGGGTTTCGTGGTAACTTGTAACTTGTAACTGTAGCGTTATTTTTCACTCTATTATTAGTTAGTTAAACTGAAAGCAGGTTTTGAGGAACCAGGCCAATATAAAAGTAAACTAGGCCTCCCGAGCAAAAATTCTTTCATTTAAATCCTAACACTAATTCACAGGTTGATGGTTATCAGACTAATTCTCAAATAGTAATGCCTCCGCAGCTGGGGTTTGTCCCCTTATATTGTTGTGCCGGTCGGCGATTCCCGTAGGCTGGCACTGTCGTCCGGTAGGGGCGCTGCGTAGCTGCTACCGGTCGTAGTGTTGCCAACACGGCCATGGCATGTTGCCGATAATAACTGGGCAATCGCATAGGATACCATTCATATAACTCAAAACTTGTTCTTCACATTCCGAGGACACTAAAGCAGAAGTAAAATCAATAGTTTAACATAAAACTACTAACAAGAGCCTACAATGTTAAACACTTTCTGACAGTGTGTATGTTGAAATACAACTATCTATAAAGGTAATTAATTCATATCAATGTGGTTTCCCCGACCCTTGCTCGAGCTAGCCCGCGCCACTGGCCCTGTGGCTTTAAATTCGTGCCCAAATAATCTTAATCCGATCAAGCCTATCCCTTGCTGCCCTCCCCCAGCGACGGCCTAAGCAGAGGCCCGTACCCCACAGAGGTGCCCTTAGCCTGTAGTCGGTTAGTTTATAAGTTTTATGCCCTAGCTGGAGGCCTTAATTTATTGAGGCACCTACAGGAAAGTCCGGGTAAGCAGCCAACAACCTCCTAGGTTCACACCAACAAAAAACCAATCGGTGTGCTTATTGAAACTTTTTAACTACATAACGAAATTAAATTAACTTGATCCCTCCCTTGCTTGCTTTGTCTCTGGGTAAACGAGGTCTGACCTTAGGGCCAACACAAGTGGCAATCATTTTCAAAGGGTTTCGAATTTCTACAACGAGTTTCAACACGTAAGTTTCGGTACCTTACGTCAGTCCCATAAATGTTTGATTTGTTATCGCTGATGACAAGTCAAACAGCGATACGATGATCACTTCTGTTATAGGCTATCCTGCGTTGTTATCACTTTGCCTAAGTCTTCTTGACCACGTCTCTTAGAAACGTAAGGAGCGCAAGTGAATCCCTATCTACATGGTCCTCACATGATCTGCAAAAATGATGTCTCTAATAAACCTGGGGGTCTACAATGAATGAATGTTCGGCCGTTGTTTGACTACGGCTAACTATAGCTGACTACGGCGAAAAAAAAAAAACGACAGTCAAAGAGATAAGCCAAAGTCGAAACTGTGACTTTACGTCGGGTTTATAAAACGGCCGAACATTCGGCCGATACTACGGATTAACGCTTCGGAGTAGACCCTCTGGACTTTAAAATAAACTTGAATTTCCGCCATTTCTTCTTAGGGGTAGTCAGATCAACGAATTAAGGATGATCCTTAATTCTTTGAGTCAGATAGGAAATGTTGAATCCATGTAGCTTATTTTTTAACATGACGTGTTATGGTGACTCCGATAACCTATTTACAGAATAAATAATTTCATTTCATTTCATTTAATAATGTATCGTCCGTGTGGTGCCGGACGTAAAGAATAGCACTAACCCATTTCTTACCGTGGGTGTCGTAAAAGGCGACTAAGGGACTAATTACTAGAGAATGGGCAGCAGCGTTCTCTTTGCATTTAACACCATACTGCGATCGCCAACCCGCCTGCCAATCGTGGCGATTATGGCAAACCCCCCCTTTGGGGGAGGCCTTTGGGGGACGTCTTTCGGCTGAAAAGATGATTATGAATGAATAATGTATAAGTTTTGTGTAAAACGAATTTGTATAGATATTAGCGGCAAAAATTCGATGTCTCCGACTTAATTATAAAATCTATAATAAGATTTACCGTCGCCACCTCGTTGGGCTAATAGTCGCCACGCTACTACTGAGCATGAGGTCCTGGGTTCGATTCCCGGGTCAAGCAAAGTGTTATTGGATTTTTCACCAGGAATTTCTTAGTAGCAGGACGGACTCTCGATTTGTGCCCGGTTGGTAGCATTAATAAACTCGCCCCCTATTACATGGGACTTTTAAGCGTAACTAGCGAAATGTGGGTGTACACCTCTACCTAACCCTCCGGGGATTAGAACCTGATGTTATGTCATTTACCGACGGCTATCGAGTTTCTTCTGACGATTACTCATGTTTGTTCACAAAAGATATTGTTGGCATCGACAGTTGTTAATAAATAATAATAAATTATATTTTATTGACATAAAAGTATGTTACATTTCTATGGAAGCCCTGACTCCTGTGCTAGTTTGTAACCTGTGTTACAGGAATCAGTGTCTTCTCCCAGTAGTTTTAGACAGATAATGCAATAAAATTTAATCTAATCTCACGGCATTTACAAACAATATTGAATGCTTGTGTATGTGTACGTTCAATATGATGACCTTGTGGACGATGACTCTTTAGGTCGATTCGTTCACATCGGCAACGGTATCACTACGCTGAGCGAATTGTCAACGAAGGAAAAACGCTGTCCATTTTTTAACGAAACCACTTAACATCTTGATTTTCACAACACCTACTGCTTATGGGGCTCTTTTAATATTGGGAACAAATTACAATATCGCTATAATCTTGTTTTCGTTGCGTACGACGACATACTCGTACTCCAGAATCGAATGATCTCTTATGATAATTAAATTGTGGAAATAGAATCTAATGGTTAAATTCCATTTTCTATTAAAGTGCTTAGCTAGTCCCTGATAAATTCATTGGACAATTTACTGAGGACAATTGCCTATCATTAGGGTTCCGTACCAAAATGGTAAAAAGGAACCCTTATGGTGAGACTAAGTCTGTCTGAATGTCTGTCTGTCCGTCACACCTGGATATCTTAAGAACTACTAATGCTATCAACTTAAATTTCGAATGGTTTTAGATGACGTTTGCCCAATTATTTTTCAAACAAGAATGAAATTTAAAAAAAATAAAAATTTCCAAAAGAGACTGAAAGGTCTTAAAAAATTGAAGTGGGGCTACTAGGGCATGTGGGGTATCATATGAAATAGCGCTGTTTGCACATTCTAAAACCTTTTTTTTTTAGGCAGCATAGTTTCCGACTTTTGATGAAAAATTAAAAAAAAATACCTGGTCCCCCCCCCCTTATCTCCGAAGTTTGCATAGATAAAAATCTGAAATTATTCTATGTGATAGAAGTTTATGTAAATATTACAGGAAAAATAAAACGATGTCTATAAATAGCAGTTTTTCAAAAATCATCAACATCATATATACGTACGGGACCCTCAGTGGGCGAAAACGACTCGCTCTCGACCGGTTTTTTTTTAATGTTGTCCGTAATTAAGTTATCTTACACAATACACCTTGACGCAGTGAAGCATTCCTCACAAAGAAAATACTGTTATTTTTACTGTAACCGTTACAATAGGCATATATTTCCTCCGCCTTGTAACTACTGTGCTAACTAACAATTTTGTTGAGTTTATTGTTTCCGTCTTTTGTTGCATTATACTATTTAAAACATTTATTGATTTTTATCAGGGATGCGCAGACTTATTGAGACCCTGGGCCACTTGATGAACGACGTAGATAATGATGAACTAATGGGGGGCCACTAGCACAAATTAAAAACATAAAAATAGATACTAAAATAAATAGGTAGGTAAATAAATAGCAATATTAAATTATACATTCTAAAATGAATAATACTAAATTTAATAAAAATGTATAGTTCATTCAAACGTTATATAAAGTTTATAGGTACACATTTAACATCAGAAAATGCTACATTAAAGTATTAAATTGAATAACCATATTAATTTTATTTGCTAAATGAAGTTATTTTTTTTTGTTTTCATTGTGCATGTGATTCTCTTACTGCATGAAATAGATACTTAAGGAATACGATAAAAGTGTAATATGTTATATTTTGGGAATAAATGGCTTTATTATTATTATTATAACAACACTGTGATGCGGTAGGTATACGATAAATCATTTACCACTATTGTATACCATTTGCTTTATGTTTGTTGTTTTCTTTCCTTACGTCACTATACCAAAGATTATGTGAAAATGTATTACCTGGCCCTTTTTGATACCACTACCTGAATAATCACATAGTAGATTTAGTTTGTGAAAAAAATTGCGTTTATGGCTTGCGCCACATTTACTATGTCACTTGAGTGTAATAATTTAGCACTGAAAAGTTGACCGGGAAAACTTTATTTATTTGCTCTCATGCACATCACACAATTTACAATAAATTACTGTCGGCTTTAGTACATGAACCCTGTCAGGGCACTGCAAAACATAACGTTGGTTTGCTGTTGAGTTGGTAGGTAGGTAGGAACATAACATAAATTTAGTAAAAACTTATAAAAACACAAGACAATACAATACATTAATTACAAACAGTCTTTAGTCAGATAGTATTAGTAGGTAGGTATTAAAAAAACGGCCAAGTACGTGTCGGACCACGCACAATGAAGGGTTCCGTAGTTAGGATGAATTCATCCCAAAACAAACTTAACATTGTAGTTGAAAAACATGCTCTCCCATACATCTATATACGTTACGGTCAATTATTTAACTTTAAATTTAAGTTGGTCGACGATTACTCGTTAACTTGTTAACCCTACTTAGCTGTGATAGTTTTCCTTTTAATTTCGTTATATATACTACTGCCATGAATTTTTTTCATAAATCCAAAACCAACCATTTAGCAGGCAGGGGGGGGACACTTGACTCTAACAAAAAATAGCACTTTAAAGCTTAATATTACGCAAACGGATCTCAGAATTGAAAAATGTTTTTCACAGACCTACAATATTTTTGAACGGCCTATCCAACAATACCCCACACCATGTATTAGACGAGAAAAAAAATATCATCCCCGTTTTACGTGGAAGGGAGGTATCCTAACAAAAAATGTTTTTCATGGTTTTATTTTACGACTTTTTCGGCGTGATTAATATGTACACCCATGCCAAATTACAGCTTTCTAGGACTTAGCGTCTCTGGGCTAAGCCGGGGACAGACGGACGGATGGACAGACAGACAGACAGACAGACGGACATGGCGAAACTATAAGGGTTCCTTGTTTACTACGGAACCCTAAAAAGATAAGAGATAGGTAATACAATCATGTCATGTCAAGTTATTCTTAGCAATTACATTGAATTATGGTAAGTATGTCATTAATCATTATACAATACAAAATAAAATAAATTAAATTAAATGTCACTGGCATAAACAGTATTTATTAGATTACGTTTTGATCAGACCGGATTTTTCTACTAGAAGCCCCTTCCCTTTTTGACTCTGAAGTGCCGTGCTTGACCGATGCGGTGAATGCCTGGAAAATGGTAGCCCGGATACAGATCGGCCTGTGAACCCATCTTCCCATTCTGCCAGGGTTACGAGTCTGTCCGAAAGGGATATCGTGGCCCTGGCACACAGGTATTTGAAGGAAGTCGGTGGGTTTTAGTCAGTTAAAGTCTGACACTCCCTCCCGCTCCGCCCAGAGCGGGAGAAGTTATTTGATAAT
Organism: Tiliacea aurago; assembly: GCA_948098905.1. Classification (NCBI taxonomy): domain Eukaryota; kingdom Metazoa; phylum Arthropoda; class Insecta; order Lepidoptera; family Noctuidae; genus Tiliacea; species Tiliacea aurago. The sequence continues at coordinate 24,274,303 of OX402576.1, forward strand.
TTCCCACCCAAAAAAAAAAACCTATCTTCCCAGAAACAGTGGTATGAGCCGCTCTACAGGTGTTATTGAATAATCTTTTTAATACGTCCACTAATAGGGCTGAGCGTGCCCGCCTGCTGGCTGTGGTGAGTGGGAGTCGGGGCTCTGGCTTTCAAATGCTACCGTCACCCAACATAGGCACTATGCTGGGTGACTCCAACTGACGGCTCGCCACATTTCTACGTCTGGGCGCTCCTTACGTGGCTCTGCATCGCCGGCATTGCGGTAAACCTTTTGGACACCATGGCCCATCCTGAAGTAGGGGCGCAGGCTGGAGTTCATCCAATGGCTTGGGCACGTGATGATGGGAAGTGACTGGACGGAATGACCATAATGCCTTGGAAGTAAGGTCGGCCTTTGGTGTTGGATGTGGCGGCTGCTGCAGGTGCGGAAAACCTCAAACAGCGCAAAAACTCCAATCTTCTTGGAACTTATATGTTCTAACTACTTGGGGTCCAAATGCACACTTAGTTTTTCGAGATATCGCCAAGCGGTTGGTCGACACCTCAGGCTGGCCTATTTCTTCGCTAAAGAATCAGCATTGCCACGGCCAGGCTTTTGGGCACTTTTCCTGTTGGTAGCGATACGGACGAACTTTTTCTTGGCCTCCGATTGTTTCCCTCCCTTTTTTATATACTTGTATATATGATTATTTCCAGACTTAGCTTTTAAATTATGTAAATATTATCCAGAAATAAATGTTACTAAACTAGATAAATTTAATAAAATATTATTAAATGTAATTAAATTAACAAAGACAAGTCCAATTGGCGTAGTGTTTGTATCGCAGTATGCGGCGTACTGTCGGGCTTCAAGTCCGGATGACCCCGATGTGCGATAAGATACGCCGTGCCAACAAATTTACTTTCTCACTGACACCGCGCCGTTTTCGGGAGAAATAAATTGTTCACTGCCTACGAGTATGTTTTATTGCTTCTATTTCTTTTTCAGAATTTGTACGACTTTTATATTTGCGGCAGTTCCGGTATCTTATAGAATATTTTTATCGGCAAATATCATTGTGTCTTCAACCTATAGTAAAATGTGATAAGCTTATTCCAAACCGTAAATATTGAGTTTTAGAATGAAAGCTTTGTAGAGCGTCTTCTCTGTTTGATACCAGTAGGTATGGCAGTCTCCCAACCCCGTGATGGCACACCATAAGGTTTAATATCACTTGCACCTCATAAATCGACAAAGTCTACTTGTACAGTTAGGTACATACATAGTTTCAGCCTTAGTGAAGTTTCGTTTTTCTGGGCATTTGTTGTTAAAAGTAGGAAAGTAACCGGTCGACTATACCTATTCGTAGTCGCAATGATTATAGGTAGCCGACCTTTTACAATTGCAATGTAAATACAATTTGCATGAAACCGCGACTTTATTGAAGACAAGCGAATAAATCACGTTTCGTGATCAGTGGATTCATATTATTTATTTAGAATTATATTTTAGTTCTACGAGCGAGGTCATTTTTTTAAGATTTTTGATTGGATGACTCCAAGCAAAAATCTAAATATTAGTCATATAAATAAAATAATAGTCAACAATAGTCATATAAATAATAGTCATATATATAAATATTATGAAATTTAAAATGAAATGGTTCTTTCAAATGCCTGTTCTTGTTTGATGGTTTTATAAATACCCATCGTGATCAAAACGAAATAGAACAGCTTCAGACTACAAAATTCACAGCAGACTTTAGCACGCACTTGCCTATTACATAATTACATAATTAATCATAGAACAATTTATAGCACTAAACAGGACACCATTGATGATTAAATTATCGAACATTCAGCGGCGGCGGCGCGTTTAATTATCGTGTTGCACATTATTAATTTGGTTTTGTTTGACATAATTGCAATTGGATCTACGGCGGTATTATTGTGTTACCATCGAAAATGCAACATACAGTAATAAAAAATTTAAGTTGCTCGCACAATATTGAGAGATGTATCATGTTATTTTAACACCATAGACTATTTATAGGTTTTCCTATAATCTATGAATAGAGAACTATAATCTGTATTTTAGTCAAAATTTTAGGGTCAGCAGTTTCGGAGGTAAGGTGGAATGGTTAATAACCATCTATTTTCTTAAATAACTTTAAAGTTAATTATTTTAAAATTGTAAAAAAAATATATTTGAAACCCTCACAATAAACCGTTTCATTTGATATGTCACACGGTACAGTTTGCAAATCTTTTCTTTTTAATTCTCTACCCTCTCTATTCTTTGCCCACGAAAAGTGACCCCATATTCAAAATTCATTTATTTACATTTCACTTCCGTATTTGGGTCACAGAAATTCATATGTGTACCAAATTTCAACTAAATCGGTCCAGTAGATTCGAAGCTAATCGGCTGTGTGTGACAGACGGACAGAGAGACAGAATGCCAGCCAGATAGACAGACACACAAGTGATCCTATAAGGGTTCCTTTTTTTCCTTTTTAGGTACGAAACCCTAAAAAGACACAATACGTGAAGTTTCAGTGTGTTGGTAGCGTTTTCAATAATTTAAGTATTGATAAAAGCTATGAGCTACGAAATCCGTAGAGCTGCTACGGCTTTCGTAGACAACGCATCTTGCGTAGCGTCATTTCAAAAACGATTATGCTTGATTATCTCGGTCTGAAACAAATTAAAATTCTATAAAAAATTATATTTTGCCTAATTAGACCCTTGAAAAGACTCTGAAACCAAGTTTACCTGTTTACGCTGCTACAGGATAAAAGGTCCAACTATGAAAATAACTCTTTCAAATTGGCGAACAGAATAAAAATATTAATAATAGAAATATTATTATTATGCACATATTTTTGATTTTGTAGGGGTTATTATCACTCCCTGTTAGTTTTGGTACTATAAAGGTACTTTTAATCCATTTGTTTGTTTCAGCTGAACTTCAATCCGATCACGTCGTTCCTGTTTACTCTGGATTTCTTCATCATCGTGCTTAATGTAAGTACTCTAGATAACATAATAACGATCAGCATAAACCGCGAATGTCTCCATTATTTCACGCAAAGAGTGGCCTGCGCATACAATACAACAACACGTTCCGGGTATTGATGGGGCTGCCGCGTTTTTGTAGCGCGTCTGGCATGTTTGCCGACGCGGACGTGGATAGTTTTTCAGCCGTCATGCGCAAGAGGTGCGCATCTCTGCTACGCCGTGTCCGCAACAGCCCCAACACCATTCTCAGAACGTTGGCTGATAGGTGGGACTCTCCGATCTTGGGGCGGTGGGTACGACTGCATGCAGTCAAGTAGGCATTCCCCAGGATCGGCGTGCCTCACACAGCTTAGAAATATTTGTACTAACACTAGTCTTATAAGTTTACACTGTTACTAACATACTTATATGGAGCATGGCTCTGAAATAAACGATATATTATTATTTGGTTTATAACCCATGATATAGGGCTGGGCGCAGACCGAGTCAAGAAAAAAATTAGACAGACCATCGCTTTCAATGATGACACACACACACAACAAAATGTTTCAAAATCTTTATCAAAATATTAAAAAAAAACCGGCCAAGTGCATGTTGCACGACACGGTTGGCGCAGTGGTTAAGCGATTGACTGCTGCGCTGCGTGTTGCGGGTTCGATGCCCGCACGGAACAAATATTTGTATGACCTGCAAGTAGTGGTTCCGGGTCTGGCTGTTTGTGTATGTGAGTTTAAATGTTCGTAAACACGCGACACGCAGCGCAGCAGTCAATCGCTTAACTAACTGCGCCAACCGTGTCGTCGTGATAGTTTTCCTTTTAATTTCGTTATATATACTATTGCAATGAATTTTTTCACATATCCAAAACCAACCATTTAGCTGGCAGGGGGGGGGGACACTTGACTCTAACAAAAAATAGCACTTTAAAGCTTAATATTACGCAAACGGATCCCTTAATTGAAAAATGGTTCCGACAAACCCACAATATTTTTAAACGGCCTATCCAACGATATCCCACACCATGGAACAGACGAGAAAAAAAAAATTTCACGTGTACCCTAAACAAAATTATGGTTTTATTTGACGACTTTTTCGGCATGATTAATATGTAATATGGGCACGGCATATAACTATCAGCATATTAATATGCTGATAGTTATTATGTTATCTAGAGTACTTCCCATGCCAAATTACAGCTTTCTAGGACTAAGCGTCTCTGAGCTATGCCGGGGACAGACAGACGGACGGACGGACAGACAGACAGATAGACAGACAGACAGACAGACGGACATGGCGAAACTATAAGGGTTCCTTGTTTACTACGGAACCCTAAAAACGGTCGATATGATACAACATTTAAAGGGTGCATTCATTACAATACCATCTTTATCTTGTATGTATTTCTATAAGTAGGTTATTAAAGATACTCGGTAGGTATTGTTAACACTTCTTAAAACGATTATACAAATAAGCTGAGCGTTCATTATAGCGTTCATCTATATAATTATATTCTCGGTTTTTCTAATACATCACGTTATTTCGTAAGGAATAAGGGTTTAGTAATAATATTAGTCGTAGATAATTAAATCATTAATAATATGATTGACTATTGAGTCGTGTGATAATTAAATCATTAATAATATGATTGACTATTGAGTCGTGTGATATGTCAAGGAGCATCTACCTATCCTAGTTGATGATTAGTATTCCTTACTGCTAGGAGCTAGAAGCAGTGGTGGACCAGCGGTAACGCACTGACTTACGAGTTGTAGGTCATGGGTAAACAGCTTGTCCTAGAATCAAAAATTCGAAGACATGTGACATCTACCAATCTGCACTAAGCCCGCGTGGTAGATTACAGCCCTCACTGAGAGGAGGCCTGTGTCCCAGCAGTGGTAACATTATAGGCTGAATAAACTAAGGATTTAGACGCGATTGCCCAAGCCCTAAAGCAGAGATGGTGAACCTTTTTTACATAGGTACACGTGCCATTTTTTCCAAATAAGAATTTAATATGGCCATGACGCGTACGTGCCAATAATCAGTCTTGACTTTGACTACCGGAAAAAAATAAGTAAACATGTAGTTTCAGAATAATTTTCTTTATTCCCAAATATAATTACCTACACGTTTGCTATTATTTAGACATCCTAACTTTTACCGTTTCATATTTATTTATATGAAAGAACAAATTTGTGCGACTTCTGCTGCAGGCTAGATGCCAAATAATTTAAATATCGATCATGTTCACATTTTTCCCTTGCATTTCCGCAGCAATGATAGTCGAAATTACCTGTAGAGGAGCCAGGAGGCTCCAGATTTATACGTTTGTTACTGTGACTTAGGTGCCTAAATTCTTCAACATTGATGCCGTGCCCATATTATTGGCATGACACGCGTGCCATTGATTCGCAATCCCTGCCCTAAAGGATCTTAGCATTATTCACACAAGCAATTAATGGAGCTGCAGCTTTTAAATTATCATCAAAAACGAATATGCTATTCGGCCGTACCAATTTGCGGGGTGGTGGATCATATCCAAATATTTATAAAAATACTTGAATTTTTTAAATCAGATTAATGTTTTTGTTATACAAAAAAACTTACGGGTTTATGACATCACGAAAAAAAGTACCTTTGTATCATTATTTCCTGACACGTCTTACCATCCGCCATTTTTCCGCTTTTTTTTTTTTAACTCATTTAAGGGTAGTAACACTAAAAGCACGAAAAAGTAAGTTCGTGCCCATCTGCTGACTAGGTATATAGTGATAATTCATCGTCTTACTATAAACTGCATCGCAAAGACTAAAATGCATTTTCGATCACACAAACAAGCAATTAAATACTAATTTACTTAAGAGGGCTATCACAATTTTTCTTGAATTTACGCGTTTTACTCGAGTTTTGATGTGTGATTATAGGTTTAGACATAGCCATAAAATAAAAAATAAAATATGCCCGAGCAAGTTTAATTATTTATCTTGGGAGCCCTTTAAATAAATATTTCAATTTATTTACATAAATCAGTAAAAACCTTGTCTCTGCAGCGGATGTTTCATAAAATTTTACTTTTGGGTATCTTTTGATGCTTTTTTACACCGAAGATAACGTAATTTAAGAAATTATAAAACTGTCCATGGTACTACTGTATTTTATACTTGGGAGAGCTTTAATCAATTTATTATATTTCGTACAGTAATTCACCAAAAATAATTCTGTAAAACAGAGAGTTACTGACCATTTTTCATCCGAAGTTTTATTTTTTATCTACGAATATAAAATCCAAATCCAAACAAAAACTATTTAATAACTAAGTTAACTATGTTACCTTGCTCGAAAAAAAATAAAATAGTCTATTTAAAAGTAAAATAACGGCGTAAATCAACGGCGAAATAAGCTATATTTTCGAGAGCGCAAAAGTGATGAAACTATTAACGGGTGCTGAGACTGACACGAATGGTTTATCACTACGAAAACTGTACTTTTATAGTTACACAGACTTATTGTTTCGATTATTTCACGCTTTCTCACAATTAGATAAGAAATTGACGAAAAACTTTTTTTTTGTGATAGCACCCTTAAATCAATGTAAAAATTGTTTGCAATGTAGGAAAAGCATTGAATTCTCCTCCAAATACACTAGGTTTGTTTGTTACAGTGCGCCCTCTATTGAACAGGCGTTCTCCTTTTATATAGGCGGCTTATTAGAATAAACCGACAGAGCTGGATAATTAACTATTCTCTCAGATAATTGTATAAGCTTTTGACTATACTCTACTATTTATCGCTAAATTAGGTTGCAAACTTTAGGAGATCAGGTTACAGAACTGTAGCAACGATTTAGATACCTATTGAAAGTAATTCTATACATAATATCATCAACATCGTTTCAGCCGAAAGACGTCCACTGCTGGACATAGGCCTCCCCCAAAAAAAGGGGGGGGGGGTTGCTATAATTGCCACGCTTGGCAGGCGGGTTGGCGATAGCAGTATGGTTTTAAAAATGCATAGAGAACGCTGCTGCCCATTCTCTAGTAAGTCCCTTAGTCGCCTTTTACGACACCCACGGGAAGAAATGGGATGGTGCTATTCTTTACGTCCGGCACCAAACGGAACATACATAATATGTAGGTACAAGTATATTTTTTGAATAAGTAAGTCACATTTTATAATTAGTTATGTTTACGGACGTTCCACGTACAAACGTGATAATTTATTGTTAAAAAGCCATGTTTAAGATGGTACCTTTAATCAACTTTGTAGCTAAAGTGTTATAAATATTTATTTCAATTGAAATGAACATAACAAACAAATTGTTAATTAAAACAAGTATTAAAATGATAAAGGGTTACTGTCGGAGCCAAGAGATCGATCAAACGAAATTGGTTTTTTAGACGAAACGAGAGCCCTCGCCGAAAAGGGGAACATTGAAAAGTTAGTACCTACAGAGTATAAAGTAAAATAAAAAGTAACAAAATTAAATGAAAAATACCAATTCCTTGGTATCTACCATGATAGATACCGAGGATGGTGTTATCTGTGATACCAAGCCAGACGTTTATATTATTCGTCATTCATCATTTCAGCCGAAAGACGTCCACTGCTGGACATAGGCCTCCCCCAAAGGGGGGGGTTTGCCAAAATCGCCACGCTTGGCAGGCGGGTTGGCGATCGCAGTATGGTGTTAAAATGCATAGAGAACGCTGCTGCCCATTCTCTAGTAAGTCCCATATTCACCTTTTCGACACCCACGGGAAGAAATAGGGCGGTGCTATTCTTTACGTCCGGCACCACACAGACGTTTATATGAAACATCAATATGAACATGGCCAATTTAACCTTAGCCATGGTGTATTAATTACAATAATCAATTATATGTATTTAGAAAAGTTTTAACTTTGTGACAAAAGCAACGCAATATTGTAATCTCTCACGACATTTTAATAGGAAATACAACACACGTTCTCTATACGTAAGAGGTACTCAACACAGGTACTTGGAAGTTATTAACCTTAACACGACCAAACATGTTTCTGACATAACATCACGTACAGCAAAGGTTTTGGGCATGACTGACAACTACATATTAGAGGAAATTTAATAATATTCAAATGATGGAGCGGAATATGTTTGAAGATTTAGGTATATATCCTCTTGGCACAGAATTACATATAACTCGGTATATTTTAACCCTAATACTGAAATATACATTGATATCATGAAATAAACTAAAAATAAACATGGGCAGAGTTCGCTGAAGGATTGCATAACCTTTCGACGTTCGCAGGGTGAGACCTAAAGGGTGTATCCATACTGAATATAAAACGCATGTGAATTGAGAACACAACACGATGATAATATAAAATAGTTATTTTGGAGACCCACATCATTGGAAATAAGTGAGCATATTTACGGCTGTCTGGCCATGATAATACTCAATTTGGTATCAATCAGTAATATATTCGGTCGGCGCGCCTTCATGCCCGATCTGGCGCAACACATCGGTATTGCTCGCAACACTACGCGAAGTTACTGCGGCTATCGAAGTTTGTTTTGTTTATGAAACTGTTGAACCTTCAGTTCAGAACTTCATCCAGTTTCTAGAACTTGTTGCCGCTGCGGCCTATTGTTAACAACTCTAAATTGACATAAACATTTCCGTCGGTTGAATTTAATTTAATTCTGACGCTTGAAATCTATAGCTAATTCAGCTAATTGGTCTAAAACTATTTCTCATACTTATCTGAGAATTACTTTGTTAAAAACTATAAGCTGACACGATGGTGATGCATTGATGCTACGTTTCCCATACCATATTACAAAACCAGCCAAGTGCATGTCGGACCACGCACAATGAAGGGTTCCGTAGTTGGGATGAATTTATCCCAAAAACAAACTTAACATTGTAGTTGAAAAACATGCTCTCCCATACATTGACATACGTTACGGTCAATTCTCCAACTGCAAATTTAAGTTGGTCGACTATTACTCGTTAACTTGTGAAGCCTACTTAGCTGTGATAGTTTTCCTTTTAATTTCGTTATATATACTATTGCCATGAATTTTTTCACATATCCAAAACCAACCATTTAGCTGGCAGGGGGGGGGGACACTTGACTCTAACAAAAACTAGCACTTTAAAGGCTTAATATAACGCAAACGGATCCCGTAATTGAAAAATGGTTTTGCCAAACCCACAATATTTTTGAACGGCCTATCCAACGATACCCCACACTATGGAATAGACGAGAAAAAAAAATATCATCCCCATTTCACGTGTAAGGGAGGTACCCTAAAAAAAAATGTTATTCATAATTTTATTTTACCATTTTTTTGGCATGATTAATATGTATACCCATGCCAAATTACAGCTTTCTAGGACTAAGCGTCTCTGAGCTAAGCTGGGGACAGACGGACGGACGGACAGACAGACAGACAGACAGACAGACAGATAGACAGACAGACAGACAGATAGATGGACATGGCGAAACTATAAGGGTTCCTTGTTTACTACGGAACCCTAAAAAAGATAGGTAGAAATATTAGTGGGAGGTATTTGTTAAATTATTAAAATTATTGCAAATTTATTTGTTAAACATTTGTTTTCTTCATCTTCAGGAGCTACCTACTATGTGGTGTAAGTAATGCAGTTTGCGGCAGTGCTGCTTGTCATACGACTTTTTATTATAATATTTTCCACAACGTTTCTCTTTCTTGCCGCCTTTATACCCTAGTTATTCGACACCATGAAGAGATAACGTAAAATTTTATAACCACAGTTTTCCTCAAACCTGCGCAAATATGATATTCGTATGCTTAAACAAATATAAAACGGTAGTTTTAGATATCATGTCACGTAGCATATAGCGAATAAAATATTGATAAAATCTTTTGCTGGTTCATTCAATTAATAGAATTAATAAAAAGATTTGTAAATAAGATGTAGGTGTAGATATCTACTATAACACTACATCGATAAAAAGCTTTGTATTCGGGTTGTTTTTCACACAACATGATGCTCGCTCATCCGCTTCACTTTCACTCCTAGGTTCTAAAATGGAATTGGTTTTTATAACCTTGCATTAGGTGCGAAAACTAAAATATTCTCCTCGATGTTTTCATGACAAAAGACACTACTTTAAAGAGAACTACACTAAAGAGACTACTACACCAACGGATCCTCGGTGAATAATCTACTATTTAATCTGTGGCAGATCAGGTAGGTAAGCCTAAAACGGTTAAGTAACGATTTAAGGTAAATTCCTATTTGAAATGCATGCAAAGTGTGGGTATTGTAGTGATAAAAAATGAGGCTGTCCCGGGGAATCGAACCCTGGACGCCATGGGGCAAAAAAATCAAATACTTGAAACACATACGTAAAATTATGAAAAAAATCACGAAACCCGTGTCAACAAGGTGACAAATATAAAATATTACGTTAATATCAATTTTTATTTCACTACGCAAAAAAAAATTAGCAACCTTTTTCTATACCAATACAATAAGTATCTGGAATGATTTTAGTACGCACATTTTCATGTGGTCAATTTTTTACTTGGCAGAATTTTACCAAGGATAATGTCATTAAGGCATTTGGTATTTAATCAAATGATTTATTCATCATCATCATTTCAGCCGAAAGACGTCCTCTGGTGGACATAAGCCTCCCCCAAAGGGGAGGTTTGCCATAATCGCCACGCTTGGCAGGCGGGTTGGCTATCGCAGTATGGTGTTAAAAGTCTAGTTTAGTTACGTCCGGCACCACACGGATGAATGATTTATCAAACTTTCATTACGCAAAAAATCTTTAGACATAAACTGTTATAACATAAACTTGAATGTCTGAAACAAATCAATTTAATGGTTACCTACTAGATATTAGGTTATTTATGGAACTAGTTAGAGTAGGTTCATTATTAAATAAATTGGTTAGGTTAGGTTAAAAACTGTGACCTCCTACGCACGAGCCGAGCGAGCGAAGTGAGTGGTGCTGGTAGCGGCCGGCGAGTGACCTGCCAGAAACGACTAGATTAGGCTATCAAGAAACGAACTAGTTAGACGAGGTATTTTTTTTTTAAATGGTTAGGTTAGGTTATAACTGTGACCTACGCACGAGCCGGGCGAGCGAAGTGAGCGGTGCCGCAGTAGCGACCGGCGAGTGCCAGAAACGACTAGATTATGTAAAATGTGTTATTCCAACTAAAATATTTGACTACATCAAAATTGGTAAAAGTACTAGTTGGTAAACTAGTTATTGTCATTAGGTACTTGCCAAACATTAGGTTTGCGTTCAATTATTTTGTGAAACGATTTTTTGCTACGTAATAATTTGGCAAATATAAATTATGCGGAAAATTGTTTGTGAAGTGATAATTTGTCAATTTCTTTTCGATGAAACAAGGGTAACCCTATTTATTGATATTAGATCACTTTATTGTAATTTTTTATAACTGTATCGAATATCGACTAAAGACTGACTGTTGTGTAAAAAAAATTGACAAGCTTGTTTGGAAACGCATTTTTAAAACCTATCGACAAAAATAAATTGCCAAATAATCGTGTAAAAAGTTTTAATCTGCTTCACACGCGAAAAGGATTTATTCAGCAGGAATTATACTGCAATATGTACGCTACAAGCTTTAGTAATAAAGGATCCAATAACGACGTAGCAGTCACTGATCCCAAAACCTTAATTTGTATGCAAATTAAATCCGAATTTGATCGTGTATGTAGTAGAATGTACCCCCAGACCAACCGTACCAGTCAAAAATCAATCGTTTTTTGTTTGTTCCCCTGCCTTTCTCTGGTTTAGTCCATGTTCAACCACCTCAATCTTTACCCCTGACCATGTTGAACCCCTAAATGTTTCCATATTCAACCCCCCAGGGGTTGAATATCGATTTCAATATATTGGTCATCTTTTCTTTGTCCATATTCAACCCTTTGTTGTTATGTAACTAATAATGACATTAAAGTAATACTGAAAGCAGAAGTGTATTTATTTTCTTTCAGCTTAATCTTTTGCAGGTATTTGTAGCTGTTGAGTAAACGAAAAACATGGCATTTTGGTAAACATTGATGAATGATGCTACTAGGGAATTATTATGTTTACAACCGATTGAGATGATTCAAACGGTCTTACATTAAGTTTGTTCCCAAGTTGGTCCTATTTTATCAAAACCTTGTTTTGATGATGGAATTCATGAGGACCTGAGGGAACTCCATAAATATTAAAGACATAAATATGGCGATTTTGGTATTTTCTGTATGAAATCAGGTCTTTGCATTCAGAAAATATCATTTGGTGAAGTGGATCTGATGAGGAAGGCCAGAGATGACCACCAGAAGCTCTTCATGATAAGTATTGCAATTATATGAAAGAAAATTTAAAACACATATTTAAAGTACCTACACTTTGTAAACAAGCATAATATAAGTTAGAGGATTATATCCAGGATAGGAATGGTTGCTATTTTAATTGTATAATTTGTTATTTTTCTGACATTGATTTTACATTCTGGGATTACCTAGACTCATACACTGACTTATTTTTGTTTTTAGTAACGGTGGAGTTTCTTTCCCATTCTTCTCTCGGTTGCTCTTTTGAGGTCTTGTACGAATAATATTCCTTTTATATTTTTCACTGCAAGGCTGCTGACAACAATACCCTCTCATGAACCAGCAGCACATTGCATTCCAAAAATAAGCTGTAGCTAATAGCAATAAATGCAGGGTAGATGAGAAGAACTTTTGTGTTTTACTGTCCATTGAGGGTTGAACGTGGATTAAAGACATTCAAAAATAAAAGTCCATGTTCAACCCCTGGGGGGTTGAACACGGAAACATTTAGGGGTTCAACATGGTCAGGGGTAAAGATTGAGGTGGTTGAACATGGACTAAACCCTTTCTCTGCCAACTGTTACAAAACCTCAAATGATTTTTCGCTCACCAAGCACAAAGGATGTCGGAAAAGTGACGAAAAGATTCTGCATGTCTCAGCTTCTTGTTTCTTATATATCTGCTCAGCCGTGAAACAAATGTTAAATATGTAAATTCTGCAAATACTTCCTCGACTTATTCTGACAATTGTATTTTCTTCAGTTCGTGGCATCTCTCTTGTAGATTTCACATTTACTCGTATATGGATGAGAATTTTTCTGAGTAGGTAATAAGTCATCATGATAAGCCTATAATGTTCACACTGCTGGAACCTGGGACACAGGCCTCTCTGTGAGAGGAAGTGGGCGTTATTCACCACGCGAGCCCAGTGTGGGTTGGTGAATGTCACATGTCTTTGAAAGTTTAGTTCTATGAGCAAGGTTACACGCACAGTTTGGCGTCATTCTGGTCCATCAGTCTGGATTGACTTGACTGAAGCCAGAATGATGGATGATTTTCACGGTTATACGGTCAATCTAGACTAACAGCAGACTCATGAAAAGTACGCCAATGGCCGTAAAGACTTCGGAGCTGACAGTCGGTTGTCAATTTATCAGTGCATATTCATGGATATTTTAAGGAAAAAGAAAGCGTGTGCTATAATACTTATCGCGTTGCTGCTAAAGAAACACGCAAAAGAGAGCGATGGATGAGAGGCTACAAAGAAGAGATCATTCGTATTTCATTCAATAAATTAAAATGAGTGTATTTTAATTTATTGAATGAAATACGAGATCAAAAGGAAGGAGAAGACTTTCAAAATTACTATCGGATGAAAGAAGTCTGTTAAGATTGCGTTGCTTCTGCATTGCGTCGCTGACGGTGACTGACGCGAGAATGATACGAGCGGGTTACACGATCATTCTCCGATCATTCTGACTAGACTGATGGACCAGAATGACGCCAAACTGAGCGTGTAACCTTGCTCTAAAAGACATGCCGGTTTCCTTACGATGTTATCTTTCGAACAGTGGTGATGAAATAATTTAAACGAGTAATGTTCCTGTCTGGGCTCGACCATATGGCATACATCTCGTAAGTCGTGGCTATTTCCTCTGAGCTACCACTGCTCCCAGGTAGGTAATCTATATCTATTCCGGAAGATTTATTTGTTAGTACAACATTAATATTCATACAAAATAATAAAGAGATCTCGATCTATTGTCAAGTCTTATATAACTTATGAGGAAGGGTAGTGGAAGAACCGCGCTTGCGATATTTACGTAATTGCTGATTTATATTTAAATATTTTTCTTCCTATTTTTTCTCTGAACTTTGTCTAATTATTTTTTACCAGGAGGACTTTGAGAGCAAATTCTGTACAGTCATATGCACCTTTACACGTGTTGCCTTGTATTTATTTTAATGTTATTACGTATATTAATTGAAATGCGTCCCTACATCTGTTTATCTTAACCAAAACAAGCCTGTCAGATGCGCCCGCTTTTTTTTGGGTTTAAAAGGCAATAAAAACGGTAACTAAAGGGGAGCATTACGCCCCTAAGCCCGGCTCGTAATGTAGGTACCGCGATATACTCTAATTAGTTTATCCTTACTAACCCCAGACCTTTTTACCCGAGTTTCGGAGTAATGACAAAAAATGTAACGATACTCACGACTGGCACAAAAGATAGTAGATATACTTAAATTTATTTTTGTTGTACAAAATATTTGGATTTACAAATGCTCTAACTAGGTTATAAACAGTAAATGAGGCATTACACATTTTTAAAGCACTTGCCACCCCGGTTTAATGATAATTCGTTTCTGTTGCCATCTAATTTATTTGGCTAAAAGAAGAAGAATTGGTATTAGAATTGGATTAGGTATTTGCGGCGTTTGGAGATTTTTTTTAAAGGTGTTCGTTGGTGTTGCAGAAGGACTATTTGTAAAATATATTGTTGTCTTACATTAAGTACGCTACATGATTAATAGAGTTCGATAGTTGGAGAGAGAGTCGGTCTGAACATATAGCCACTTTTAGAATGGTTCTGTGTGCGACCTCCAGAGGCTTAACTATGTCTTTGCATCACCCCAGAAAGAGCAAAGTATACGTTTCGGATGATTAGCGGGTTGGCCACATGTCGCACAATTACAGAACTTATTGAATGGTACCAATTATTTTTAAGAAACAATATAAAAGAAAATAAATACTAAGTAACATAAGTTTCAAAAGGAAAAGCGAACGTAAAGTCCTCAAAACTGTAAAGTAATATTTAACTAGGAGTTGAGCAATAAACAACAAACAATCGGGCTGGAAGTTCCAACAGTAAACAGCTACTTGGAGGGCCGGTAACGCGGCACTCGTAGCCCGGCCATTGTGTCCATTACAAATATTTTACTTCCTCACTTCTTTCAGCTCATCGAACATAAAGGGACATTACTGAGGGCACGTCCT
Organism: Tiliacea aurago; assembly: GCA_948098905.1. NCBI lineage: Eukaryota > Metazoa > Arthropoda > Insecta > Lepidoptera > Noctuidae > Tiliacea > Tiliacea aurago. The sequence continues at coordinate 24,289,646 of OX402576.1, forward strand.
TGATAGATTCTTTATATTTTTTTTTTATAAATTATTTTTTTTTTAATAATTGTGACTGTGGCTCATTGTTTTATTTTGTATTTTTTGTTTTTTCTTTCAGTTAGTTTTAATCTTGGTCTGGCAGTTTGTGTGATTTATGCGGCCTACCCAAATGTCCTTTCTATGGTATTGTTCCTCGAATCGTTCAGCTCCTTAAGTTCTGAGTTGAGCTCCACGATTACTGACAAATGCGTGCACTAGGTTCAGTTAATCTGTGTGGTTCTTTGAGGAAAGAACATTTCAGACACCAATCTACATGGTCTTCACATGATCTGACCAAGATTGTGTCTGGACTTTAAAAGAGACTGAATAAAATCATTTCATTTCATCATAAAGTTTTTCTTTTTATATTCTACTTGCGTATTGTTTGTTTTGTAAACGTAAAACCATTTTATGAACTGATAAAGATCACGTGGCGTATCCTTCTTATCAGCATCTTGTCTCCTAACAAGTTTAAACAGCGCACACGAACTCACAAGCTCAACACTATAACGACCGATTACTCTAAGGCTGGTGTTATTGTTACGCGTTTCGGCAGCGCCGTTAAAGCGCGCGCGTTCGAAAATGTATGAGGTAGTAGTTGCGTTGCAAAGTTGCGCGCTTGAGCAGCGCCGCCCGCGCCGTCCAGAAAATGCGCGCTGTTCGCCAGCACTTTCGAAGCACGCGCCGCACGTGCGCTTCTACGGCCAGTATGCGTTTTGGTGTGACGCCGTTGAGACGCACCGTAAGCCGCCTCTAACCGCATTAACGTTCATATTGTACACGACTGTCTCACAGCAGCGTAACGCACTGTTAACAGCGCACTATCCAGCCACGATATCCCTTTCAGACAAACTCGCAACCCTGGCAGGCATTGGCCCTAACGGACCCCGTCAGTTGGTGCTGACAACTCTTTGAGGCGCGCGTGGAACACAACACGCCGTCGACCCGGGCCTAGTCCTTATCGGACGGCGAGCTACCCATCTCTCACCATCCGCAGGCCCGTGCCTACGGTGGCTGGAAATCGGCTTGTGACTCCCGACGCCCGGGGCGTCTCCTGCGGCGACTAGGGGCACGAGGGGGCGAACCTTGCCTCTCCCTCACGCGTTCCACCTCCTCCTTCGCAAGCATTTCTGTTTCGCAGAAGGAAGTGACGGCCTCCCATGCACTCTCGCTCCGAACCATGGCCTGAACCAGGGCCGGACGCGAGAGATCGCCGCAAAGTGGATAGTCGAAGTGAGACATTGCTCTGGCATTTATTAAAGGTGTTTGTAGAATCACCAATAGTTAACTTCCTCGGGCACCATGCCAATAGTTCTAATTCCACTAAGGACAGTCCCAGTCTGGTAATGCGAGGTTTATAGTTTAGTTAATGCAGATTTCATTTATGTTTTATTATTAATAAACAGCATGACGCACGGAAGTATATTGCGCATAAAAGCTATAATTTGATGTACCTTCGCAGATAGTATTTTAAAATAAATACTATGAGGAGAGGTACCGCTTCCCTGGCACACCCTTTATAAGGAAATAATAGACGTAACATTATTGAAAGTTATAGACATGTTACCTACAGGGGCATTTTCCACACTCTGTGAGCTCAGCCAGCTAATTAGCGATCATTAATGCTATATCTACCAGTACCTCTATTGCACGGTAACCTGTAACTACATTTGAAGTCAATTTGTAGCTAAAGTTCAGCTTACGTAACAAATAAGATAAACATGGTACGCTCAAGTCTGCTACAAATGAACTCTTGAATATTGTATTGTGACGGTAACTGAGAAATGTTCAAAGCAAAGCAACATCCACTTCAGCTGTCAAATTATACAGAACTATTTGAAGGTTGTAATTGAATGAGATTGTAACAGCGGCGCCGGGTTAAATGTCCTGAAGTCGGTCGGGTGCCGTAAGGCGGCCTGAGGAAGCGTGAGGCGGCTTGCAAACTACCTCGCCAACTACATATTTGTTAGTGAGGCATCGCTTCCGGACGAACCCCAGGGCGTAACGGAGCGGGACAATGGAAACTAAATTGACGCATTTTATTGATGTGCCCCAACGGGTTTTGTCTCCAATTTGATGAAATATCTCCCCACTTTTTTCTCGAATCCTACATGGGCCCTTCATACCGCTGTTGTTCGCTTCGATCACGCCAAAGCAGTGTACATTTTCGGAGCTATCCACCATTATACACGCCGAATGTCTTTTTTAAAGTACTGTGTGATGCTTCTCTGCTTGACTCAAATGAGTTAAAACGTTTTTCATTAACATTGTGTTGTATGAATACAACAGCGTTTCAATTAGTTCGTATTCCATAGCACTCATTTTCCCGAGTCAGTCCCTTGTGTACGCGTGCAACGTGTTCGGTCAGAGGTGTTGAATCAATATCATGTACTTAACCTTGGGATATCTACTTTAAAACTCCATGTATGGTAGCTATTTCAGGTAGACATTTCTGTCATCAGACATAAATGTCTAGTTTAAAACTCCATTGAGAGGTATTGCCATTCGAGTATTTACGAGTATGTTTTAAAGACTGATTTCCGATTTCAATGATTTCTTGCAAACAAAACTGTACCTAGATAAAATAAACATTGTTTCTAACACAAATAAGAATAACGAGATTTATCATTGAAAACGTTGGCAGAGCCGTTCGTACCATATTTTAAACGAGGAGAATATTAATATCTTTGCCAGGTGAGGTCATTTCTAACAAAGTCTCGTTTCAGCTGCGTCAAGCATTGAAATTAATCGTTATTATGATTTATTTCTGAATACTTCCCGAGATACTTCAATAAGCTAAGAACAACGTCGCTTTGATTAAAGTATTATGAAACAGATAGATTGGCATACCGATTACGTAGGCAGCAACGCCCCTGTGTTATGAATTGAGAATGAGAATCATTTGCTATCAGCCGAAATGAAATTGAAGTGAATAGAAATTGACAACTTTTGTGTACAAAATGAAAATGTTTGTCCATCTGAATCCACACCAAGATGTATACGAAATTGTGTCACAAATAACGCAGATTGATATGAATTAACGATGTTAGCAGTTAAATATTTTTTTTTTTTTTTAAACGTTGCCCCACACTAGGAATTTCTCCTGTATCTTGGGTGCGTTTACAAACATTTAAACTCACATACACAAACAGCCAGACCCGGATCAACTACTTGTAGGTCATACAAATATTTGTTCCGTGCGGGAATCGAACCCGCAACACGCAGCGCAGCAGTCAATCGCTTAACCACTGCGCCAACCGTGCCGTCCATGTTTTATATATAATATAATAATTAAAGTCATCAAGGTTTCACAGCCTTGATTAACTCGCCAGACGCGAGTCGCTTACTATTTCTGAACTAAAGAACCCTTTTGTCTTGAGCCGTAGAGCAGAGCAGATCTTGAAAGGGTCATTTACATACGACTTGTCAGGGACACCCCGGGCATAATGCCGTAAATTATAACTTTAAATTAATTTATTGTCAACCGGGGCACGTTTACAAACACTTTAATAAAATTAATTATTAAAGTAAAATTACTAATTAAACCGAATGACTAAACGGGCTCCTGAACCAACTTCAATTTCAAAATTATTTTTAAAAATTCTGTCAGGAAGCAAATGATAAATGATAAATGATAAATGATAAATGATAAATGATTTTATTTCTGTAAGTAGGTTTGTACAAACACTTTTACACGTCAATATTCAAATAGTCAAAGACGGCAGTCAATAATTTTTAGGGAAGACAAGAATTGTGGATACAACCAGGGTGGTCCCACCCGTCCATTAAAAATAAGTGCTGCTCTCATTATGTAATTGATCAAGAATAATCCAGAAAGGAAAATATCATGTATCGTTTAATTAATTATTAGAAATGGTATATTATGTCCAATAAAAAAGTCATTGGTAACAACCAATGACTTTTTTATTGGACGAAAAGGATTTTAGAAATTATTTGGAAACTATTAGACCTATGTACTTATTATGTTTGAGGAACTGTAAGTTGAGCGAAGCTATCTGAATTGTGCTTGGGGGAGGCCTATGTCCAGCAGTGGACGTCTTTCGGCTGAAATGATGATGCTGAAATGATGATGATGATCTGAATTGTAGCATTGCAACTTTCATTTATATAAGTCTTAAATATATATAAGAAATAAAGAAGTAGTAGTGTATTTATTTATTTATTTATTGACACACCAACGACTTATTCACTAAATCATTACATTAAATTCTATATCAACAGCTTTGCGGTGAATTTGTCACTTAAAGGTGTGCACAGCACTTGTATAATTAATAATAAAAATTTAATGGAAATATAAGATACAAAGAAAATTAAAATTTACACAGTTTACATTGAATTTAAAATGACAAGTAGTTAAATTGAAATACAGTATAATTAAAAAATGAATATAAAAAAAACATCAATTAAATTGGAATATTAAAATAATTATAAATTGAAACTATAAAAATACAAATAAATTAGTTAAATTGGAATATTATAACAATTATAAATTGAAACTATAAAACTGACAAATAAATTAGGACACTATCATTATTACATTAATTATAAATAAGAATAGGATAAATTAAATTAAATTAAATGAAATTGTACAATATTAAATACATTGTAACAGAAATAAACAAAATAGTAGTAGTAGTAAAGTTTAATGTCTTATATACAGGGTGGAATTTTGTAATGCCACCTGGAGGGAAAGTACTCTTAATACTGCAGATAGAAAGTTTTACTCAAAGGAAACATTCCTTTATTTTTGAATAGAAAGCAAACTGCATTCAAAGATTTTCGGAAATTCTCTACTCCCACACCCGGGAATCGAACCGGCTAAAATCTGAAAAAATTATACCCTGTACTTTTATTGCACCGATCGTTAGGGTCAATTATAAGGATGAAATCTCTCTAACAAACATGATAAATTAAATGAAAGGAAAACCAGGAAATCTGTAGTTACAAATTCAATGAGTCAAGTTAAAGCTCTTTAACTAACATCCATCTTTTGTAATGCAGACTCCTTTGCGACATACTCGTAGCTACGTGTATGAGGTAATTTAAATATGGAATGTTATATTAAAATTTGAAAAATTTATCATGTTTGTTAGAGAGATTTCATCCTTATAATTGACCCTAACGATCGATGCAATAAAAGTACAGGGTATAATTTTTTCAGATTTTAGCCGGTTCGATTCCCGGGTGTGGGAGAAGAGAATTTCCGAAAATCTTTGAATGCAGTTTGCTTTCTATTCAAAAATAAAGGAATGTTTCCTTTGAGTAAAACTTTCTATCTGCAGTATTAAGAGTACTTTCCCTCCAGGTGGCATTACAAAATTTCACCCTGTATATAGAAGATGTAGTGACAAAGATTGAAAAGAGTATGCTAAGGATGAGGATGAGTGAAAGGCGACTAACAAAAGGTATTTATAAAGCAGGGGTGAGTGGAAACGCCCTAGAAGGACATATAGTAACCAAATTGGTGATGTTCTTCAGAAAGGTCAGGTGCGTAGTACTCGCAACCGGCGTGCGTGTATGACTAGATGTATGAACGTGGGCGAAGCAAAAGGAGTATGTGAGGAGCGTAGCAAGTGGCGTTCTATAGTTTCTGCCTACCCCCATGGGAAGAAGGCGTGAGTTTATGTATGTATGTGTATGTGTTATATATATAAATAAGTACCAAAAGACACGCATACTCGTAACAGCATAATCAGCATATAATGCGCTGCTGGGATACAAGACTCCTCTCTGTGAGAGGGAGTGGGCTTTAATCCACCACCTAGACCCAGTGAGGTTTGGTAGATATCTTCAGGGTTTAGAGTACCTATTTAGGTATAATTATATTTATAACTGCTGAGCATAAAATAAATGTTCATCAAAAAGTCTGCGAAAAGGGACAGAACACTAAAATCGTTTAGTTTTATCTTTCACCGTCCAGTTACGTTTCAATTTAAGGGTTCCGTACCAAAGGGTAAAACGGGAACCCTATTACTAAGGCTCCGCCATCTGTCTCTGTCTGTCTGTCTTACCGTCCGTCTGTCACCAGGCTGTATCAACCAGCTGTATGAACCATGATAGTTAGACGGTTGAAATTTTCACAAATGATGTATTTCTATTGCCGCTATAACAACAAATACTAAAAAGCTGAATAAAATAAATATTTAAGGGGGCTCCCATACAACAAACGTGATTTTTTTGCTCAATTTTGCTCTATATTGATAACGGTAACGGGTAGACGCTTGAAATATTCAAAGAATATGTAGATATATATTTACTTTAAAAATAAATAATTAAATTAAAATAAAACAAGTATTTAAGGGGGGCTCCCATACAACAATCATGATTTTTTTGCCATTTTTATAGTTAATGGTACGGAACCCTTCGTGCGCGAGTCCGACTCGCACTTGGCCGGTTTTTTATTTTACTTCTCTGTGGTAACTGCTTACCGGTAGGTAAGCAGTTACACATTCCATAAGTAATTGAATGAAGTATGCTGTGCGTTTCCTTGTGGTCATTTACTTAGGACTTAAATCATTGTTTCTTTTTTTTATTGTTTGTTAATTAAAAGGAACAAAACAAAATCATCACAACTGTTCTTCTTCTTCAAACTGAAATCATTAATCAAAAGCATTTCTTGTATTAAAGTTGACTTATCTATACTTATAATAAAATCGTAGCGAAGTCAAAATTGTGCATTGAATATTTATGAAAAAAAGTAATTGCTACGAGGTCTGGGGTCGATTCTAATGCCAAACATATACCGCCTTATTACAAAACAAGATTTATATTTGACATGGCTTAAACCATGGAGCCAGTTTTTGTAATAAGAACGTAACAGTGATTGAAATACCGTTCTTTTTACAAAACTGAAAACTTAGTTCGGTACTAAGTTTTCAGTTTTGTGTATACTCGTATGAACTTTACCACAGTCGGAATAAAGTTCGAAATTCAATAATACCTCCATATTTTAAACCCGGGTCTGAAGATAAACCTTGTTTTGTAATAAGGGGGATAGTTTTTAGAAATTTTGTCTGTTTGTCGTCTGAATGTATGTTCCAGCATCACGCAAATTCTACCAGATAAATTCTGTTCAAATTTCAAATTTTGCATACCTTTTGCATTCCGTCTGGTCAGTCGGTAGGCATATCATCACACTATTTGCTTTAGGGGGAGGAGCAATATTGCATTATGTTTGTATTCCTCTATAGTTTACAGCAAATTGTAAAAAGACGAGCCAAACTGTTAACCATTGCAGATAGTTACAGATTGAAGGCTTCTACATACCAGCGCGACTTGTCGCGCGACGCGACACGACACAAAGGCCCCGCGTGTCGCAGGACGAGCGGTGCCTTTGTGTCGCGTCGCGTCGCGCGACAAGTCGCCCCGGTATGTAGAAGCCTTTAATCATCACGTTATAATTATCTTTATGGGGCTAAGCTGTCTATCATCATGACAGAGTGGACTTTTTAGATGGGGCTGTAAACACTAACCAATGTAGCTACACAAAATCGGTAGGAGAAGACTGTCCTTAACTTTTTGATACATTTTGATATGCATACACAGATTTTGAAAAAAAAATACAGTTAGCAAGAAAATGGGCAATTTTGATGCCAATAGATCCTGTTTCTTATGAGGATCAACAAACTGTTTTAGACCAAGAAAAAACCATACATTTCGTGGGAAATGAGACTACAACTTACTTTTTAGGTATGAAATTGAAATTTATACCAAATAGGTACGTAAGTCTACGGTCGCTTGGAGTTCAAAAAAACTCCAGCTTCTAAGTAAACGGAATAAAAAATACGGCCATTTATGTGACTTTTTTTTTTATAGGTACTCGCAAATAAATCAAAAACTTACTACTTGCCGTTGACCTACAATCATACAGTTTGGCAAGAAGCAAAGTCTTACAGTATAAGCAAAGGAAAAAGTCAGAAAATCGTTAGTCTTATCACAACATCATCATTTAGCCGCAAGACATCCACTGTTGGACATAGGCACACAACCGGTCAAAGTGGTGGTACTTGGGGGAGCCCAAGCACCGCCACTTCGACCGGTTGTGTGCTTCCCGAATCCAACGGATTCCTGTGGCCTTCACAAGGTCATCGGTCCACAAGCTACGTCTCTCGGTACGCGATCGCCACTCTTGAACCTTTCGGCCCCATCGGCCATCTGTTCTGCATAATCTGCATAGTCAGTGTATCAGTTTTGTGACATTTAGGCGTTCATTCACTAAAAACGAAAATTTTTGCAAGCAATGTAAAATTGCTACTGAAGACTACGGACTCGACCGCAGGACTACCTGCTGCTTGACACTCCCTCCCGCTCCACCCAGAGCGGGAGAAGTTATTTGAAGATTTCCCACCCAAAAAAAAAAAAAAAGTACTACCTGCTTCTCACACGAACAACTGCATGTTGATTCTGTAAAAATCTCCCCGTGAATTCTTGTGTGGAGTGAGCTGTCAGTGTCATTCCAGTGATGCTAGGGATTGACCAAGGATTACATTTACAATCATAATCGAGATTTTAAAAATATTTGTATGCTAATTCTATTGATCATTTTATATTATTTCAAAGCTAGTATTTATGTGTCTTTAAAATTACTATTTAGGGGATTTTAAATAAAATAGCAAAACAGAATTATAGTCAAACTCAATTTAATGTAAAAAAAACAAATTGAGTTTCTGTTCAAAATCTCGATTATGATTGTTAATGTAATCCTTTGTCCATCCCTAGCGTCAGGTGGGATGACACTGACAGTTCACTCCAAGCTCACTTCATCTAAGTTTTCACGGTGAGATGGTTACAGAATAGCCCAGCCGTACATCGCTTGCTCCCAAATCACCAGTCCTGTCTCTGCATATTTTGACTGCTGAGACCATAACTACCAACGTAGTATAAAGGGAAGTTTTATTAGGAGTAAATACGGAAAAATAAATGATTTCTCAAATACATGCGATTATGATCAACCAGTTGATGCCTAAAAAGGCTCGACTGGCTGTTCACAATGGTGTGCTGGTGTCTACACTTATGTATGGAAGAAGGAATGTGGGGGGTTTCAAAAGAAGCATGAAAGTAGAATAAATGCTGTGGAAATGTATTCCTTGCGAAACATGTGTGGCGTGACTATGAATGATAGGTTAAAAAAATATGTGATAAAGGCAACGGTGCGGTTTAAAAGAAGATGTAGTGACAAAAATTAAGGAGTATGCTGAGATGGTTTAGACATGATGTGGACTGTGGAGAGGATGAATGCAAGGCGACTAACAAAAGTTATTTACAAGGCAGATGTGAGTGGAAATGACGGGAAGGGACGCCCTAGGAGGACATGTAGTGACCTAATTGGTGATTTCCTTCAGAAAGGTCAGGTGTGTAGTACTCACAACCAGCGTGAGTATGTGATCAGATGTATGAAATTAAACGGAGTAAAAGGAGCGTAGCAGGTGGCGATCTATAGTTTCTACCTACCCCTATGGGAAGAAGGCATGAGTTTATGTATGTATGTTTTATAAAAATAACATAGCATCACGAATGTATTCCCCGAAGGGATAAGCCGAGGTGTACCTACCTATAGTACACCCACATTAATTTTCGCCAGTGATATTTATTACTAGCTGCGCCCCGCGGTTTCACCCGCGTAAGCATATAGAGATAAAAAGTAGCCTATATGTTAATCCAGGATGTCAGCCACCTCGATACAAAATTTTATCAAAATTGGTCCAGCCGTTTTTACGTGAAAGAGTAACAAACATCCATCCATCCATAATTACAAACTTTCGTGTTTATAATTTTAGTAGGATTTATTTTAAAATGTAGGTTTAGGTTTCACGTAATGGGGGGTGAGTCTTTTGCCATTAACCGGACACAAATCCAGACTGAGAAATTGCAGATGGAAAACCCACAAAACACTTTGCCTGACCCGGGAATTTAACCCAGGACCTCATGCTCAACAGTAGCGCTTGCGACCACTAGACCAACCAGGCAGTTTTTTTATAAAAATGTGGCTGTTATTTTAATATATTGTGGCGTCTTACGACTTCCACGCGAATGAAGTCGCGGGCAGAAGCTAGTTTTGTTATAAAGCTGAACATCGAGGGACATGTATATAGTTACCTACCTATGTTCCCTTCTTTATAACACTCGAACCCACATGGGTACGCGACGGTGTCTCGAATGAGGTCAGCGGGTTCGAGGTAGATACTTCCCCCCACCTGTATCCTAATTATACATAGTTTATTGATATCGCACTATTCAACTTACACGCTCTATTGGATGTGATTGGATCTATTAGGCCCTGTTCACACGGTTTTTATTGTATAATTTTGGAATCACCTGGCAGTTTCATATGGCATTTGATTTTAACCGAATGGACAGTGGGATGATGTCTAGTACCTAATCCTAACTTATCTCTACTGTAAAAAAACAGAAAAAAAACAATAGTCTTTTATTCAAACTAGGCTGAGTGAGAGAGAGATGTAATTTTTGACGTTCGAAAAGTGCTGATTGCACTTTTCGAACGTCAAAAATTACATGAGACAGTCCCCCAAAAACGCCCACCTTTCACCACTTCCTAGTGCTTTAACTGGGAAGAAGAGGTGGCGCAAAAAACTCCCAACAGCACAGCTGTCTGTTCAGTTATAAAACTTGACTCTAAACAATAAAATAATTTGCATTACGCAACACAAAACATTAAATTTAATTATTTGCCATAAGTTAGCTAGCACACGCCACTATACCAAAAAAAAAAAATATTTATAATAATATCGATATCGTACCGGACAGATCGGCCTACTTAGTGGGAATTTGTAGAATATACAATAGTACATTTTGATACAAGTGGAGAATGTTTGTTATTGCATTCGTGGCGGAATTAACACCCGAGCCGTAGGCGAGGTTGTTTTTGAGCCGATAACTGCAATAACAAATGTCCACGTGTATCAAACGACGTTTTTCAATACACTTTTGAAGAAATAAAATACAATAACGAAAAATATTTTTGTCATGAATTATTAGGAAACTATGATTTTCTTGTTTTTCCGATCTTTGCTTTCGCCAGGTTGAAGGAGAAGCAAAGGTATAAAGCCGATAAACAGCCTATTATGAAAAATAGAAAATTCAAATATTTTTGAGTTCAGAACACAAATAAATGTTAATTTGTTTATAAACGTTTTTTTTTATTGTAATAATCATGCTATTCTATTTATAAACATTATTTAAAAATTCCAAAAATATTAACGCCCGTAAAGACGCATTTGAAAAAATATATGCCGAGATTTCAAAAAAAAAATCACCTCCGAATAGAGAAACCGTTTCTGGCGCGAGGCGGTGTGCGTATAGGCATTGAACCAATTTGGACAAAGTATAGGTATAAGCTGTTATCTGTGGCAATTTTTATTCCCGCACACGTGTTGGAAAATAAAAAACCGCACGCGTGTGAAATATATTGCATTGTGAACCTAATCGTAGTGTGATATGAACCAGTTTTCGAGGAAGTGTATTGAAAAATTATTTTTACTTTAAGCGAAACCCGAAACACGTGTCTAGTATTTATAAGTAAAGAATCTATGTACAAAATTTCAAAACTGTATCATGAATAATCACAAAGTTGTAAGGTTGTTATGTTACCGGATTGTCCGTACAAAAACATGCTAACGGCGCCCCCGCGCTTCCAGGGTCGTCTTGCGCTCATTGATAATAATTTGGCAGTAGGTACCTAACCGTACGGTGATTGTATTGTAAGTAATTAAATGGTGATAACATTTTCCATCACACTGTAATATTTTTGGGACAAAATCTAATATGGTGTAAAAATTATTGAAATCGATTCAGTTCCTATTTCTAAACAAACTATATTCAGGTTACGCGTATACTAAAAATAATGTTGTACATTATGCTAGAAACTATTTTAGGATGCCAGCCATCTAAGACTCGCAAGCTGATTTCCGGCCACCGTAGGCGCGGGCCTGCGGACGGTGAGCGATGGGTAGCTCGCCGTCCGATAAGGACCAGGCCCGGGTCGACGGCGCGTTGTGTTTCACGCGCGCCTCAAAGAGATGTCAGCACCAACTGACGGGGTCCGTTAGGGCCAATGCCTGCCAGGGTTGCGAGTTTGTCCGAAAGGGATATCGTGGCCCTGGCACACAGGCAACGGAAGGAACACGGGTGGGTTTTAGTCAGTAAAAGTCTGACACGCCCTCCCGCTCAGCCCAGAGCGGGAGAAGTTATTTGATAATTTCCCACCCACAAAAAAAAAAAAAAAAAGCCATCTAAGACTTTATTTTAGGATGCCATCTAAGACTTTGTTTTTCGCAAGGTTTCTGCAACTTAAAAATAAATGACAGGGTTTTCTATAGAAGCAATTCCAACATAAAACGCGAATGATTTGAAGGAGTAGGTAGATTGGAACATAATGTTTAGAAAAAATATTTCATACTTGTTTTTTTTATTGTATTATATATTTTGAGCGAATTTATTAGGTACCTACCTACGGTAGGTAGGTACATATTTTGTGATGCAAGATATATTTTGAGGAATCTTTAACTTATTCGTCGCCTAAAGAAAATGGGTTGTCGTATAATAATAAAATGATGGATTGGCTACCTGCCCTTTTTATGATGGCTCGGCGCGGTATACATACCACAGACACTATATCATATACTTACACTTTGCATTCATTAATATTATGTATTATACTCTTCTATTGATTTTGCATTATTATTTTGCGAATCGTTCTAAAACGATCAGTTTTCTTTAATTTTCATATTTTTCAATGTTATGACACTTACGTCAGGCTGTCAAGCTGTCATTACTTTTTCTTCTAATTTTCTCTCATAGTTTTCTTACTGGCTTAGTCCATGAAGGTTACTTTTGATTTATATAATTTAAATTATTTTTTTAATATGTTTAGCTCAAATATTGTATTTTATAGATAATTATAATTGTTCACTGTATAATATTTGTATCCTAACTTACATATATAATAATAATTGAAACGCTCTCAGAATTCATCAAAGAGGTTTTTGGTACGAATATGTCTGGCCTTTTCGAACACTAAATTTGAAATTAAATTCTGTAAAGAACAGAAAAAACAGATGATGTGAAAAAATCACCCGAGACTCGGATATAAAAGGGATCCAGATCCGCTTCCAGTTATTTTGGTAGGTTCAACAGGCAGTGTAGAAGTCGCCAGGCCTCGTTAGCTTAGAGGCCTGAAGATCCGCTTCCCAGTATCACTGCCAGTCCAGTCCAGGTCTCATAAATAGTGGATGGTCCTCTTGGCAAGTATGTAGTTCCGAGAAGACTGAGTATGTTGCAAGACTTTTGTAGAGATGATTCCTTGAGCGCTACCAGATCAGATCTGCCGGGAATGTGTCAGAAATCCCTTTTATATCCGAGTCTCGGGTGATTTTTTCACATCATCTGTTTTTTCTGTTCTTTACAGAATTTAATTTCAAATTCAGTGTTCGAAAAGGCCAGACATATTCGTACCAAAAACCTCTTTGATGAATTCTGAGAGCGTTTCAATTATTATTATAAATGTAAGTTAGGATACAAATATTATACAGTAAACAATTATAATTATCTATAAAATACAATATTTGAGCTAAACATATTGAAAAAAATAATTTAAATTATATAAATCAAAAGTAACCTTCATGGACTAAGTCAGTAAGAAAACTATGAGAGAAAATTAGAAGAAAAAGTAATGACAGCTTGACAGCCTGACGTAAGTGTCAAAACATTGAAAAATATGAAAATGAAAGAAAACTAATCGTTTTAGATCGATTCGCATAATAATAATGCTAAACCAATAGAAGAGTATAATACATAATATTAATGAATGCAAAGTGTAAGTATATGATGTAGTGTCTGTAGTATGTAGATACTATAGCAGATAAGTAGGTATTAAACTTAGTAAACAAGTGTTGGTCTCAACAATATTTTGTATAATCATTTGTTACTGTTTTCGCGTATGCTGCAGTTTATTGTAGTTAACAATTAATCAGCATTTTTTTTTAAATTACCTATTAAATTTGAAATAACATAATAATTTATCTCTACTCGGAAATTTGAATCAATCTATCAAACAATTCTGTAAAACCCAAATTTTCGCCTCAATTTGGAAATCGAAACCGCATCCTCTTGTTCATTGGCTGATCGATTCACTCACAAACGCGACGAATGCATCAGTATTTCAGATACATACCTATATATGCGACTTTACCAACCGTGCGGCTATTTGGTCGAAAGATTTCTATAGAGTCGTTTCGAGTGGCTTTTCAAAACGACTGCTGCAATTTTTGCAATCAATAGAACAGTTGAACAAACAAAACTCTATTGAGATGCGATGAGCCTCGCAGTTTCTGTAGGCTAAAATTATATGTCTGTGTGGTGCCGGACGTAAAGAATATAAGCACCACCCTATTTCTTCCCGTGGGTGTTGTAAAAGGCAACTCAGGGACTTACTAGAGAATGGGCAGCACAATGATTTCAAAAGGAAGGATACGCCCATCAGAACATTTTTCTTACACCTTTTTCATACAAGCAAAAAGTAGCGCCATCTGTGACAACTCATATGAACTATGTGAGTGTCGCGTTGCATAGGTCGACGACGTAACCTTGTATGTACGACATGTACGTGCGTAAATGTTATTTTAATCACATTTTATCGGAAATAAGTTAACCACTGAGGCGTCCATACTTTGACAGAAAACGTAATAAAACAAATTAATATCGCTTTATTTGAAATTGAAAACAGCTTAATAATTATTAAATAAAACACAAATAAAAAATGACTTCCGTACAAGGTTACTTCGTTACCGTCGCGGGAGCTGCCGGCAGGGCGTGACATGGCCGCCATTGTGGATTTCGAATGTGGATTCAAATGTGTTTATTGAATCATCTTATTGGAACAAAGGCAATTTTAGGTTATTTATCGATGTTATGATATCCCATGTTCCTTTTTAACTTTTGTATGATAATTTTTGCGGCCTTTTACTACGCAATTAGGCATTTTAATGACAGAACTGTACTGATTAACTCCTCCGCGCGTGGACCGCGTTCGACTGAGTCGCATTGGCCCTAAACTGTAATTTTAGGGCCAGCGCGCTGGTGCCATTTCGTCGCGCGGTTAGCCTGATCCTTACTATCTATGTCAATGGTGTAGCAGCATTCTTTATGCATTTTAACATCATACTGCGATTGCCAACCCGCCTGCCAACCGTGGCTGATTATGGCAAAACCCCCCTTTGGGAGAGGCATATGACCAGCAGTGTCGACGTCTTACAGAAATACCCCAAAACGACTTCGACCGTGTAGATAATCTTTCAGCGTGACATAAGCATAACATACAAAAAAAATAAAATTAGGTAACTGCTCTAAAACTTCAAATTTACGAATAGGTACGGGAACACGAATTCCATCAATTTGATCGAATTAAATCGGCAATAAAAAAGGCTGCGTCAAAATGAATTTTCGATCCTCCCGCGTCGATACTAACTGTAAGTGGAAAAGTGTGCCAGTATCGCCCTTGGGAAGTGAAAACAATGGCCAGCCAGCAGGATTGCTCAGTCCGTACTGAACGTACCTGAGAACCAAAACTACCTAAATAGAAAATTAATTTATTTAATGACAAGGTGATACAATGACCACTGCTGCACATGCTGTGCCAGAAGGTTTTCATTCGTTTTTTTGCAGTACGTAGGTAAGTAAGAATTTAAATCATGAGTGACACTATTTTTCGACTGTTTTTTATGACTGACTGCAGATTAGGCAAGCTCGCTACATGTAAACGAGCGATATCTTCCGGTCACCGAATACGAGTGGTATGGGGTACTCTAAACGATTGACAAGCGTGAATGTCGGTTGGAATTAAAGTTGTTAAGCACGAACACAACAATGGCGCATAGGTTTTGCTTTGGGAGTAAATAATACTACTAACAAAGAAAATGTTCACATTTTACAGTTTGTAATGTTCATCTGTGTGTCCGTCTGTCCGGATAACATAAAGTCATTTTACTCGGTGACTATTTGCACTATAGATGAAAATTTGAAATGTGTATTCTGTGCACAATCGCTATACAATCGTGTACTTAGTGAAATTATGAAAAAAGTAATTAGGGGTGCCACTCTCATACTTTTATGTAACTGAGGGTTGAAAAATAATAATTCAGTGCACATATGCGTGTGCGGTATCGTTGGACCCCATAATTAAAAAGATGATAATATTACTTGGTTATTTTTTTATTTAAGCTAATAGTGTTGGTGAGTTATGGGATGTTTTTGGTTAGAACCGCAGAAATAACTTTGAATTTCATATTTTTTTTAGAAACATTATGAAATCCAAATTTATTTTTATGGTCGAAAAAATGAATACTGTGCCTGCGTGGTATATTTTCATTCTAACTGCGGAATCTATCACTGTGCGTGGTCACGCACAAGGCCTGTTTTTTCGACTTGTTGCGAAATACCTCGTGTTTCGGCCACGTACTTACGACGAAAGGAATAGATGCAAAAAAGTTTTTGGAACTAATTTAACAAGTAAATGAACTTGATTAAAAGCTGCAATATTGATTACGGGAACCCGCATCCTAATTAATTAACACACTCCCACACGACTTTCAGTCGCAATTCGATGGTTTTAAAGGACATAAATACCTTATCCGTTTGAAAAATTATTTTGCGTAATAACGTAAATTATAACGCAATGAACGTGGGGAACTGTCAAAATGAAAGGCATTGCGATCGACTGCCATTTTATGTGTGTTACGTAATTATGTGTGTTACGCAATTAACCGGCTGTTCTTCTACTGCAATCTTTATTCACAATTTGCAAAGGATTGGAATTACGCATTTATTTCCGGGCCATGATGGAGTTTCAAACAGAAAAACTTAATTAAAGTTTGCAAGAACCTATGTAAATAGTCTGGACCTGATGGTAGCAAATAAGACGACAACCATTGAGCAGTGTCTATTGTGATTAATATTTCTAGTTTACTGAGTACGCATTATAAGTACACAGCAGCTTAGCCCTGTGGACGTGTCAACTCCAGACATTTCTGAAATATTTAGTAAACAAATCAAGTATCATAATTTAAATCAGCTGAAAAGTGGCCTTACAGGAGTTCTGATTTCTGATGGAAAATACCATCGGTCCACACGGCTTATCTATTCATAAAATCTTGTAAAAAGCCATTGTTCATTATTTATTATCTTGTCTAGTCGCATGTTACATCGATTCGTCAGCTTTTACTAAACAGGGAGACGAGCGTGTAGTGTTAAGGTGCTCACCCGAACATAAGGGGTGAAACTAGTTCAAGGGCTCTTCAGAGAAGGTACGCACGGCTAGGGCAATAGTAAGAGGGAGACCGCGAAAATGTGTAAACCCCACCGTTGAGAGGCAAACTTTAGAACAACGGACCTACGAGTACATACGTCGATTTCGTACTGAACTACTAGCTTAATTCTGTAAGTACTTAGATCCTACAGACAAGTTATAGTACCTTTTAGAAATATTAGGTCCATAGAGAATTATGAAATTGGCGTTTTGTTGAACTGGTCACTTTGATCTCAAATACGAGTATCTGGCGTTTGGTTAGGAATTCCAAATACAAATTTATTTCATTTCAAAATTGGGTTTGGTTCTATTTGTGTTTCGACTTTAGTGATTCATTTGTTTTCGTTCCATAATTTTTTTTTTTTTTTCTTCGATTTTTCGTCGTTCTGTTCACAATTTGGTAAACTTATAATACCGCGTTTTTACGAATACGATTTGCATCCTAGCACCAGCGCTGCAGAAACAGCTCGAACGATTAATGATGTAGGGGAAATTACTGTAAAAGAAAACACTGTACGTTTTTGGTTCCAACGTTTTCGTTCTGGAAATTCTGACCTACAGAACAAACCCCGTGGACCGCCGGAGACCCTAGTTGACGATGAAGAATAAAAGGTGATCGTGGAAGTGGATCCATCGCAAATCACGTCAGAGTTAGCGGTAAGCTTCGGTTTGAGTGATAAAACAATTTTTATTCACTTCAAACAAATTGGAAAAGTGGTAAAGCTGGAAAAATGGGTAGGTACCGCATGAATTAAGTGAAGCACACCAACAAACATGCGCCGAGTGCAGCGTTACATTACTCAACCGTCGCAATAACGAGGGATTGTGAATCGTATCGTTACTTGTGTTGAAAAATGGATCCTGTACGATAATAGAAAAAGGTCATCACAGTGGTTGAACCCAGGAGAACCTGCCAAATCCTACCCCAAGTGAAAGTTGACTCAGAAAAAGGTACTGGTTGTGTGGACCATAGTGTCTGGTGGACCAGTGGTGGTGTCATCCACTACAGCTTCCTAAGATCTAGCCAGACGCTTACGGTAGAGCTGTATTGACAAAAATTGCAAACCATGATGATGAAAAGCTAGCCATTCAATAATCGAAACTGGTCAATTGCTCTAGCCCACTGCTGCTTCAGGACAACGATAGACCACACACTGCACAGCAGACGGTCGCTATATTAGAGGAGCTGCGATAGGAATGTCTCCGACACCCACCATGCTCCCCGGTATAGTGTTTTTCTCAAATAATGCGCGGAAATTCAAACAAAGTAAATTATTTATAAATTACAGATTCAATGACGAACAACGATCATTATTCACGCGCCAATTTGTTCTTTTTTTTTATCATTAAACAGCTTTCTATTTAATTTTGCAAACCAGTTCGAAATTTAAATAAAACCTTTGATAAGTTACCTTCTTGGTTACCATGTTTCGGGAGTAAAAGATCGATCCATTTTTAAATTACACGATTGTGAGTTTACTATGTAATTTATTTGGCCGCTAAACCACGACACATGGATTTTCATACAACTTTTTGTGGCCGCTTCTCGCATGTACTCGTATTTGGCCAATACAGCAATTTTGATTTATCTCAAAGAAGTTTGTCAAAATACTACACTTCATACTCATAGCCACAGATAGACGGTTTAGTCCATGTTCAACCACCTCAATCTTTACCCCTGACCATGTTGAACCCCTAGACTGTTATCATTAGCATGTCGGTGACCCGAATCCATAAGTTTTTCCTCTACCAAAAATCTGTCTATCTGTCAGTAAGTCCAGACCATTTTTCTCAGGAACTATTAAAGGTATCAAGTTGAAACTAATATCAAATACGTAAGTCTATGGGCCCTTGGAGCTATAAAAAAATCAAGCTTCTAAGTCAACGCAATAAAAAAATACGGTGATTTATGCGACATATTTTGGTACTCGCAAATACATCAAATTCTAAGAGCATTTTCAGTTGACCGAATCATGGAATTTGGCAAGAAGCAAAGTCTCACAGCACAAGGATAGGAAAAGAACGGAAATTGTAATTTGTAGTTTGATCACATACAAAAAAATTGTTTTGTGATTACAAACTTACATTTGCAGTTGTAAAATTGACCGTTGCGTATATCGATGTATATGAAAGAACATTTTTTTCAACTACAATGCTGTGTGCAAGTGCGTGGTCCGAACGCATTTGACCGGTTTTTTATTAAGGCTTCTATATACCGGCGCGACTTGTCGCGCGACGCGACACCGGTAGAACAATTTCCTTGAATTTTTCATAGAAATTGTTCTACCGGTGTCGCGTTGCGCGAAAAGTCGCGCCAGTATGTCGAAGCCTTTATATGCGAGAATAAAATTGACGATATCACCATTTTCGATAAAAGAAAGACGAGAAAAAGAGATTAAAAATTCTTCTTTTTTAGATTGAGCCAATTTTAAGTTTGTTGACGACTGTTTTGTAGTTACTACTTGATTTATTAGTCATAATATAATTTATATAGTCATGAAAGAACAATAACTGTATTTACCGTACTCAAATACAGACCAAAAAAAAATTTTTCAAGATTTTCACTGAACTTTTTCATTCTTTTGTTTGCAAGCGTTTAATTGTTTGAGAGTTTCGGGGAAATAATTAATTAATAAATTTTCCCTTTTGTGGTGTACCGAGCTCTCTATCGAGCTCGGCTAATTATTATTAAAGTGGATCCTAAATTGGACGGCCACAATCTGACCACATTTCTCTCGTAGTTTACTATGCAAAAGAGAATACCCAGAAATGTATGGGCAAAAAACCCAGAGTCGATTAATAACTTGTTAGGTAAAACAGCATTAATTGTAGATAACCAATATGATTTGATTGGCTATGACATTTTTATTTTTTAATTCTTGCGCTTTTAATGTGCGTTGGTTAGCAATGTAAAGTAAACAGAAAAAGACACATTTAAAAAAGCGTAGGTAAATATTTATTACAAATAAAGAAGTAGAAAAAAAAGTTAATTAAAAAAACAAATAACCCGACTGCAAAAACATGAACTGAAAAGATGGAAACAACTTTTTCTTTTCATCTTGTTTCCATCTTTTCAGTTCATGTTTTTGCAGTGGGGTTTTTTGTTTTTTAATTAACTTTTTTTTATTTTATACTTTTTTGTTAGAACGTACGGTAAATTAGGTTATATACTCACTTATAATCGGGTGATAACGACCTCTTACTCACTCACTCCAAAAGTTCAGGATATTTGTTTTATAATTTCTCATTTAATTTACTTTTAAACATATAATAAGTATATATTTTTGTAATCACCTTTTAAAACCCTTCATTTTGATACCTTGACTCAATAGACTTGGGAGAATTTTTTTTTTGAAAACAAACCTTTCTGCGCCAAAAATCCACCATTTTTATTTTCAATAATTTTAATATACTCTATGACACTCGCGCAATGAAGACGAATCTAACGACATATCACTCATCAACATCGGTTCCACCGTTTACTAGTTACGAGGGAACATAGGGACAAACATACATACATGTCAAACACATAACCCTCCTTTTTTGGCATCGCCGCAGTAGGGTAAAATAAATATTGTCTTCAAAAACTAATTAACTCAAAAGTAACGAACAAAACGAAATCAAACGTAGGCATGAAACAAGTTAGGGTCAAGATTTTTTTCTGAGGTCGGTGCCAGCACAAAAAAGTATAACTATCGAATATAAAAAAATTGCTTTGCTGACAATCCGATTTATAGTTTCGGAGAAATGCGTGGATGTTATTACGAGTATCACCTACATAGTGTGCAAGTAAGTTAGGTTTTGTTTTTAAATCTATTTGGCACTCTAGGCGTTTGGTAGCTTCTTGACATGAATTAATAAAGACTGCTGTGATTCTAAATTCACTCATTGCGTTCTTTGCTGTTTTGTTCGGACCATTGTCAATAGTCAAGCCGTAGTAGCACTCTCAGTGCTTAAGGCAACGATAACCGACTTTAAATGATTTTATACTGAAGATCACGTCTAAAATAGTAGTGTTAATGATTTGAAAACAAATATATTTTAAATTAGAGCCTTTTTTCAATAACTTATTATGTGAATATTTTAGATTATGATTTTGTTACATAGTAAAATTAATTTGTAAAGTTTTGTCTAACGCGGATAAAAAACTGAGAATGGCGCAAAATCTACCATGCGTATTTTTCTGAAACCTTCACCAATTTAAAGATAATTTAATTATTGACCTTTCAGTATACGCGTTTTATTAAAATATTTTTGTTTTGTGTATAATAAATTAATAATGCGTTAAATTGGGGACAGCGCTCCTTGATGGGCGAGTCCTATTACTGGCGGAACGTACGACGCGTTGCGCGAGCTCAGTACAGAACACGCAAGCTAACCACTTAAGGTCACTGGCATATATCTGAGTCTTAACAGACTTTCGTTATGTTGTTTGGATGGGGTAATATGTGCAACATCACCGCATGGTGTACTACTTATCTCTTTTTGACCACAGGAAACTCGTTATTCATCGCTTGCAATATTGCCGCTTAGTGCACGCTGTGACGCTTTAGTGAGATTTATTTATTTTGTGAAAAACTATTTTCATAACAGAAAAATATCTGCTAAGTTCAATTGTATTAGACTTATGCGGATGTAGAAAATTGCCCCCTCTTTTCTAGCTCGTCGAACTACGATTTTTGGGCACCGCGATACGCTTCGCTGGTCTCTTTGGTGGGTTCATGGGCTTCTGGCGGAGCTCAGTGGTCTGATCTATTGAACGAGATAATGCGCCAGACGTGGCTCGCGGCCATTTAATGTTACATGAACATTCGTGTAGCAATTAGCAATGAAACTTAAAGATAAAGTCGAGAGCAAAGCCTGAAACTTCAGCTTTGAAATTCAAAAGATGGTTTGTCGACTTACTGTCTTGAAAACTTGAAAAGGGGTTATTATGTTTTATTATCAATTTCGTATAGTCAAAAGACCAGTGACTCATGCAGCGACTAGCCTCTAGACTATAAGATTGCTATCGATTGTAATGGCGGACACACAGTGTACAATATTACACGGCAACAAGCAGCTTTATAACCTTGCAGATCGATCGGTCTCTGCAGTGCACTACGAGTACAATGTACCGTCATGATGGATCTTTGTTACCGTTCGAACTCAGTTTTATACAACAAAGGCCAATCATACAAGCCGTTTTGTACTGTAGCGATCCAATAAAACAAAACAAACTTGCCGTTGGCATGTTGCCGTGTTACATAGTCCATAAAATGTATCCTGTTTTTCAATTCAAGACGTATCTAGAATTCTATCCGTGTGCGCAATTTCATACAAATTCGTTCAGACATCTACTTATGTGTGATTGAGTAATAAACACATTCACAAACTGCATGAATGATGTGGTATGATTGCTTTTCCTCCATAAAACGCAAACTTTTTAGGATATACTTGTTTGCCCTTCGTTTTTTTTTAACGTTTAGTTTAATCGTTCTATGAAACGAATGAAACTCAAAATATGTAGTAGAGTGTGGGCACTGGTAATAAAAGCACATAAATTAAAACTTTAAAGTGAACTATATTTAAATAGAAATATGCACAAGGTACATTAATATAAATTAGAAATAGCTATAGGTGTTACACTGCTGCATGAGACTGACATTTGATATTATATTCGTTCACTTGAGCGGAATGAGGGAATTCTTACGTATGCTTCATACAAGAGTGCCTATACGTATTTCTTTGGCCTCAAATGTTTAAACATAAACACACCAGTTTACCACATTAATTATTTGACAGCACGGTTGGCGCAGTGGTTAAGCAATTGGCTGCTGCACTGCGTGTCGCGGGTTCGAATCCCGCACGGAACAGATATTTGTATGACCTACATGTAGTTGTTCCGGGTCTGGCTGTTTGTGTATGTGAGTTTAAATGTTTGTAAACGCACCCACAATACAGGAGTAATTCCTAGTGAGAAGAAAAGTTTTTATAAAAAAAAAATTACTTTATTTTAGAAATTATTATGTCATCAGCGAATATCAATTCGCTGAATTAAATCGCAACTGTAGCTGTAAAGCTAGTTTTATTAGCCAGTTTTGTAAGTTTTGTTTGTTGCATGTAATTAGGAATAGCATCATCAGCATACACCGAGTGGATTAAAAACGTATTATTGAAGCTAACTCAAAACAACCCAAGCAAAGACAGTAAAATTTAAACAATTTGGTTGAGGTAGCTTGCACGGTGGTCTTTACCTACGCGCAAACTTCCTCTATCAAATGAAAGATTTATATAAATCGGTTCGTAAACAAATAAGTTATGCCCCATAATATAATAAAACAAATTGAGATTTTTTTTCTTTTTCTTTCTTTTTTTTAGTTAAAAATCATTTATAGCCAGATTGCATCTCATGACAATTCCAATTAGCCCAAACACGGCTAGGATACATTGTTTTATTACAAAGTTCCGGTGCCTACCTTACGGCTTCATCATAAAATCATTTATAGCCAGATTGCATCTCATGACAATTCCAATTAGCCCAAACACGGCTAGGATACAATGTTTTATTACAAAGTTAAAAAAAAAAAAAAAAAAATATTTGTACACTTTGAAAACATACTCGTACACAGTACACAAGGATTGTTTTCAAAGTGTACAAATAAACATTTTTTTTTTTCGGCGCCTACCTTCCGGCTTCATCATCAGATCGGTTTGGTAGTACCATTTTGATCAGAACCATTTATTGAAATTTGCTTCGTCACAGTCGCTTAACTATCTTAATCGAGATATCTTATCGCCACCCCTGAAATACTTATCATTGAGGAGTTCCGGTGGTCCTTTCAAATCACATTAATATTATAAAGGCTTCTACATACCGGGGCGACTTGTCGCGCGACGCGACGCGACACAAAGGCACCGCTCGTCCCGCGACACGCGGGGCCTTTGTGCCGTGTCGCGTCGCGCGACAAGTCGCGCTGTTATGTAGAGGCTTCTACATAAACTTTCGCCTTTAAGGCTTTAAAGGCGAAAGTTTGTGAGTGTTTTTGTTACTTCTTCCCGCTCAAACGGCTGGACCAATTTTGTATGGAGGTAGCTAGACCGTGTGTTCACGTGGGATTAGTAAGAAATTGTAATACATTTTTGCTCTTTTACGTTTAAGACGCAGATATATGCCAGTGACCTTGAGTAGTTAGCTTGCGTGTTCTTTACTGAGCTCACGCAACCCGTCGTACGTTCAGCCAGTAATAGGACTCGCCCATCAAGGAGCGCTGTCCCCAATTTGACGCATTATTAATTTATTATACACATAACAAAAAGTATTTTAATAAAACGCGTATACTAAAAGATCAATAATTAAATTATATTTAAATTGGTGAAGGTTTCAGAAAAATACGCTTGGTAGATTTTGCGCCATTCTCAGTTTTTATCCACGTTAGACATAACTTTACAAATTAATTTCACCACGTAAAATAAACATAATCTAAAATATTCACTTATTAAGTTATTGATTAAATGCTCTAATTTAAACATATATTTTTTTCAAATGATTAACACATACCCCCTTATTACAAAACAAGGTTTATCTTCAGACCCAGGTTTGAAACATGGAGCCATTATTGAATTTTGAACTTTATTCCGACTATGGTAAAGCTCCTAAACACAAAACCGACAACTTAGTACCGAGCTAAGTTTTCAGTTTTGTATAAAGAACGGTATTTCAATCACTGTTACGTTCTTATTACAAAAACTGGCTCCATGGTTTAAGTCATGTCAAAATATAAATCTTGTTTTGTAATAAGGCGGTATGCGTTTAGACGTGATCTTCAGTATAAAATCATTAAAAGTCGGTTATCGTCCCCTTAATCTGGTATTTGGTAGTCTGCATTTTTGCATTATAATATTTATTACAGTCATGCATTTTGTACCCCGCACACTATCACACTTCACACTAATATTATAAAGGCGAAAGTTTGTGAGTATGTGTGTTTGTTACTTCTTTACGCTCAATCGGCTAGACTAATATCTAAATAATATAAAAGAGAGTTGTTAGTTACACCATTTATAACTCAAGAACGGCAGGACCGATTTGGCTGAAAATTGGTGGGGAGGTAGCTTAGAACCAGCAAACGGACATAAGATACTTTTTTTTTCTTTTAGGGTAGGTAGGTAGGGTAGGTAGGTAAGGTAAATGTGTAGGGTAGATACTTAGCTCTACCCGTGCGAAGCCGGGCCGGGAAAAGCTAGTTAACTATAAATTCGAGAATCAACTACGAACAACAGCAATTTTTCACTAAATATCTCTATCCGCAAGCTAGTTCGGAATTTAAATAAAACCTTTGTTAGGTAACCTCCTTGGTTGACATATTTCGAAGTAAAAAGTTCGTTCGTTTTTTAAATTACGATAGATATGAGTTTTCATAGTAATTTATTCGGCCGCTAAACATGACAGATATGAATTTTCATACTAACATTGCCGGCCGCTGCTCGCATTTATTTGACCAGTACAGCATTTTTGATTTATCTCGAAGAAAGTTGTCAAAATAATGCTCGAATTTCCAAGCATTTTTGAGAATACGTCGTTTTCATATTGAAACAAATCAGTTTACAAACTAATTGAACCTTAAAAAAAATCCAGTTTCGATTGAGGACTGTATTTATTGAGTTGCCTTTTTTTTTTTTTTTTGGGTGGGAAAATATCAAATACGTGTGTCAGATTTTTACTGACTAAAACCCACCCGTATTCCTTCATTGCCTGTCTGCCAGGGCCACGATATCCCTTTCAGACAAACTCGCAACCCTGGCAGGCATTGGCCCTAACGGACCCCGTCAGTTAGTCGTCGACCCGGGCCTGGTCCTTATCGGACGGCGAGCTACCCATCGCTCACCGATTCCCGACGCCCGGTGCGAGGGCGCGAACCTTGCCTCTCCCTCACGCGTTCCGCCTCCTCCTTCGCAAGCATTATTGCTTCGCAGAAGGAGGTGACGGCCTTCCATGTACTCTCGCTTGAACCATGGCCTGAACCAGGGCCGGACGCGAGAGATCACCGCCGCCAATCGCTTCCATGAGGACATGGCGGTGCTCCGCCCAAGCCGGGCAGACCTCCACCGTATGTTCCACTGTGTCCTCCGGGCGATCCACACAGTGGTGACACCCGGGCGTTTCCTCCCGCTTTATCCTGAACAGGAACCTCCCGAAACAACCGTGTCCGGTGAGGACCTGCGTCAGGCGGAAGGTGAGGACGCCGTGGCGCCTCTCTAGCCACTCCTCAAAGAGGGGACTTATCACCACAATTGTAGCGTGCCCAGCACTGGGTTGCGACAATCGCACTCTCCATGCCGCCATGACATTCCGCCAGAGCTCTGTCCGCTTAGCCGTGATTTCTCGCGGCAGTGGAGTTTCACCCCGGCGTTTCTCCTCCTCGCGCAACTACCAGATGTGCGTGAGGACTTTTGCCTCCAGATCCCATGGCGGTAGTCCAGCAAGGAGGCTCGCCGCCTCACGGGAGACCGCGCGGTAACCCCGTACCAGCCTGATGGCCATGACCCTTTGGGACGCGTTCAACCGCTGGGCTGGCTTGCAGCCTCAGAAAACGCGTTATTGAGTTGCCTGAATGTGAAATACTATTGTTTTCACAAAAAATTTGGCACATAACCATTAAATTGGGAATTTATTGGCGAACAGATCGGAGTCCGGGTTGGCTTCTACGAGCTTATTTAGTGCGGCAATAGATTATAGAGCACTGAAGCAACAGGTGCACATCTGCAGCGGCAGCGACTCGGGACTCCAATTAGCTATGAACAGTACCACAAAATAGATGGGTAAGTACAGAAGGCTGATTCCATAGGATTCCATAAAAAAATTATGAACAAAGGCGCACGCACGCATAAGCATATATACGGCGATCTCTAACATGACAGTCGCAAGTGCGCTTCTTGCACTCGCTTTTAGTAATAACGTGTCTTGTGTGCACACGATTACACTTATTGCATGGAGTCGACCTTTTGTACCCATTTATTAAGTGGTAGTTTATTTATTCCTATCTTACTGTTACGGGAGACCGCGTAAACATTGTTTTAAAAAAAAACGATTTAATTAAACTGGAAAAACAGTTTATTTTGGATTAAAACCTTATTACACTTTTTGGTTAAAAACTGGCAGACACAACGAGTAATCGAGATAGTAGAGGTTCGGCGATCGGGACGAGACTGGCTCGCCACGGGAGCGGGAGGCAGTGCTGCCTTTTTATGATGACAAGACAAATTCTATGTAATCAATTATTATTGATTATTAAGGATTTTCCTTAGCTTTGGGAAACTATAACATTACGTTGGTTCCACACTAAGCTAAGGTATAATGTTTTGGGGGAATGCTGCTCAAAGAAAAACTGTTTTCAAAGAAACCCACAATATAGATACAATGTAACCACATCTTTCAAATCTGTAAATATTATAATAACCCTTAACTGTAGTGGTGAAAAATAGTAACGCTTCTATAGTGGTGGGTCCGGTGGACCCCCACCTATAATTAAAATAATGATACAAATATACCTATATACATTTTTTTTTATACGTACTGTACGGATGCCTTGTGCACCACTAAACCAATGTTTGCACTTGGCAGGTTAACTCTTTACCCCTTTTAGTTATTCGCAGTATCTTTTCTATGACGGAGCTTTGATACTCATAGCATTTTTTATAGAAAAAGTATACAATAACAGCAGACTTGCAAAAAAAACACTACCATAAAAGAGTAGGTACGAGAGATTTTCTTTGTTCTTGTACATATTTTCCATAAAGAACGCTTGTCAGTATTTCAGTAACAACGTTGTTGAGTTTGGGAATTTCGTTAAAATGCCTGAAGCTTCAACCTTGTCAATCCAAGGTGAATCGATGCTATTCCAGAGAAAAAGCTTTTTTGTGTAGATTTAAAGGTTCAATATTTTATGTATTGATACGAAAGATATATCAGGTATAGATCTACTACATAGATTTTTGATGTTTTACATCTGTCCTGTTTTTTTTGTGGGAGTGATTACGTGAAAAGGGACGCAAGTGTGTAACAGGAAGTGACGGGTTGAGTATGGAATAAAAGTAAGTATTTTATAATAGCATGGAATTAGGGTACTCATGTTTTTTTTTTTTTTTTTAATTAAACGTTGCCCCACACTAGGAATTTCTCCTGTATTGTGGGTGCGTTTACAACCATTTAAATTCACATGCACAAACATCCAGCCCCGGAACAACTACTTGTAGGTCATACAAAAATTTGTTCCGTGCGGGAATCGAACCCGCGACACGCACGCACACACAGCGCAGCAGTCAATCGCTTAACTAACTGCGCCCACCGTGCCGTCAATTACTAAGTACTTTATATATTGTAAGTAGAGGGGGTCATTTCTGTCACTGCTCAGTTGCTTATTACCAAGGTGAGATGTCACATGTTACACATCATAAATATGCGACTACTGTAAAGCCCGCTCGTTTTCTTTTTCCTCTAATTACTTATAAGGCGTGCTGCCAAACTACCCGCAATAATAATGCATTTTTAATAACAGTTGCTCATAATAAAATAAAATTCAAACACCCTTTTATGGTAAACGCAAGTAATTTTATGGTATCAGTGATGCGTATAGTTTTTATACGATAACAGTGCACGCCCCTCCAAATTACTGTTTCAATGTGTCAAATCAAAATCAAAGTACAATAGTGCAATAGTGCACGGTTCCAATTGGTCGTTTCCTATGGAGAAGAGCCGGCAAGAAACTCCACGGTTACTCTTTCAAAAATAAATTGGGTTTTACAATGTTTTCAAATTACAGTGTTAATAGGTATGAGAGGACAGCGTAGGCCCGTCCAAAGTACCAGGTACTTAACAAAATAGAAAATGGTCTACAGATCTACAGTCTATTAAGCCTACAACGTCCTCACATAAAAAAAATAACAATATAAAATATAATTAAAATAATAAAAGTTAGTAAAAGTTAGTTTGTGTAGTCACATACTTACAAAAGTGTTTGTATGTAGTTGTAAGTATCCGTTTTCGTATTCGTCGAATTTATTCATAGTTTTTGTGCAATCAGTACTCGTAATATCTGACTTATTACCAGATTTGTTGGTCAACTAATCATAATTAACCGATAGCGCAAGACAACGCACGTGTCGTTTTAATAGAGTCAGTGCAGCGCCAAACTTATAATAACGAGCGATTAATGACTCCAATTGTCGAGCAACAAATCCGTGGGTTTGTTATTGTTTGACAGCTGTCTCATTAGTCATTACGTAAACATGTGTTGTGAGTCTTGGTGGCGCTTTTTAAATGAAAAAGGCTGTTTGTGTATGTGATGATGGTGATATAAATGATTGTAAACGCACCCACGATACAGGAGAAATTCCTAGTGTGGGGCAACTTTCACAAATACTTTCAAACGTTTTGAATTTTGGAGGGGCGTGCCATGTTATCGTAGTTTATGTCTACTTATTAATAATCGAATATCACTTTGACTTGAGGTTACGGGTCATAAATGGGCTGACCCTTCCACTTTCCACGAATGTCACATAATGGGATATTATAACGAAAAGGTCACCCAAATGGCCGAGGCCCTTAATTTATCTGCTAACTAGAGGAAGGGTCGAGATTTCAATCGTAGCGAAAAATGAACGATCGTTCACAATATTAGGTAAGTACCTTTTTGTGGTATATATTCTTAAAATAAATATAAATCTGACATAATAAGCAATGATATGTAAGTAGGTACGTCATTGATACTACCA
The DNA here is from genome assembly GCA_948098905.1 of Tiliacea aurago. NCBI lineage: Eukaryota > Metazoa > Arthropoda > Insecta > Lepidoptera > Noctuidae > Tiliacea > Tiliacea aurago. The sequence continues at coordinate 24,319,758 of OX402576.1, forward strand.
CCAAGACCACCACAGTGTATACATTAACTATTTACAGTAGTTTATCGCCCATTCATTTGACAGGAAGTGATATTTCAATTAAATCTTAAATGTCAAACTGCATTATGACAGTTTTGAAAAAAAGCCCTGGAAGGGTCGCACGAGTGCTCTGCGGAAACGCTCGCTTTGACCGAGTGTATGTATAGGTAATATATTATAGTTACACTGTGATGTATTACCTACGTAGTAGGTACGCAGTAACACGGATTCAAAAAGTGTGTTGTAAAATTCAGCCACCTACGCTCAGCAGTTACGGCTGTATGCACATACAAACTATTCCCTTTAAGATATTTCTATAGGTAATCACAAATTCTCATCACACAACTGACACAACACACAACAATCTCCGGTCACTAATTAATATCTGCTCGTAGTCTGTGATCAGTCTCTGTGTATACGTATTAGGTACAGAACATTTAGGGAGTAACCAAGCATTATGCTGACCATACCCTTAATGATTGATTTGTGGTGTCGGGAGCCCATGCACATGCTAGATGTCCAATTGCCATACATGACATCCCTGTATAGCAATATTACATTGTGGTTTTATGAATATTGATTGTAAATTGTTATGTGTAACATTGTCTGAAATAAAAATTGATATGATTTGATTTTTGATTAATTATTAGTTGTCAAAATCAATACTAGAATATATTATGTAAGGATGAACTAGATTCCTTCTAGAGCCTTTGACATAACTGTGACCTAACTTTCAAAGTTGTCGAAAGGTGTGATGAGTGTGATTTTGAAAACAAAAAATTAAAGGTATTTTATGTGTCCATTTTTAAAAAAAATTAGACTTGTGTACTTATTGTATAAAGGAAAAAAAAATTGGCTCAGTATCAGTAATATAAAAAATTACATTACTTGTTTAATATTTTTTATTTTGCGACTTGAAATAGTAATAAAATACCTACAAATAATGGCAAATCGAGCGAACGTACTTCGCATGTTCCGCTACAACACGCATACGCGCCGGCCGGGGTCACTTAAGACGCAGATATATGCCAGTGACCTTGAGTGGTTAGCTTGCGTGTTCTGTACTGAGCTCACGCAACGCGTCGTACGTTCAGCCAGTAATAGGACTCGCCCATCAAGAAGCGCTGTCCCCAATTTGACGCATTATTAATTTATTATAGACAAAACAAAAGGTATTTTAATAAAACGCGTATACTAAAAGATCAATAATTAAATTATCTGTAAATTGGTGAAGGTTTCAGAAAAATACGCTTGGTAGATTTTGCACCATTCTTAGTTTTTTATCCGCGTTAGACATAACTTTACTAATTAATTTCACTATGTAATATAAACATAATCTAAAATTTTCACATATTATGTTATTGAAAAAATGCTCTAATTTAACTTATTTTTTAAAATCATTAACACTACTCGTTTAGACGTGATCTTCAGTATAAAATCATTAAAAGTCTGTTATTGTCGCCTTAACCAGTTTCAAAGTGAACATCATTAACGATTACTTTCGTTTTTTGTACTGAGAAATATCAAACAAAAAAATACACGTTTAATTAAACTAGCTTAAGTTTAATTTGTTAAAATTTGCGCACTGGTTATTTTTTTTTCCTGTAGGTGTACATACGCCTCTGTTTGAAAAATACAAACATATTTCTTGGTAAATCTGAGTTCTTTTGAATTGACGAAAGAAAATTCGGTCCCTCCAGTGAGTAAGTTTCTGAAAGAAAATGGTTAATGAGATTTGACGAACGTTTTTTCGTATGAAAAGGCGACGCAACTCGGTGTAAAGAAAGCTAGCCCTTCTGTTATTACAATTTCTTATAAAAATAAACTAAATTAAATACGTCGTGGTTACGGACCCAACCAATGTGACTACTTCAATGTCATAGGTAATTGCACTTTAGTACGCTGAGAGCAGTGGAGGCCCAATGGTAACGGCCGCGACTTACGAGTTGTAGGTCGTCGGTTCGAACCCAGACAGGTGCTTTACTTTGTGTAAATTAATTCATCAGCTCTTAAAACAGTGCCGAAAATCATCTTGAGGAAACTGGTATTTTATTTTTATTTTATTTATTTGGGACAAAAAACAGTTCTACATTACAGCATTTACAAAAAGTCGTTTTATTACAGTCGAAAAAACGTATAACCCACACTATTGTTCACGAAGTGATATCGGTGTATGAAAACGAACGCATGTTTAAAACCATTTTTTTTAAATATTTATAAGAAAAACCGACGAATTGAAAGAAGCGGATGACAAGAGCATCCGTCTTATAGGCGACTTGCAAGAGACTGTGAAACCATATTTTTGAAGTTAGATTGCGACAGCGTGTAAATATCAAAATCAATGAAATCGGTATGTCCTAGAACCAAAAATTCGAAGACGTGACATCTACCAACCAGCACAGGGCCCGCTTGGTGGATTACGGCCCACTGCCTCTCATCGATAGGAGGCCTGTCTCCCAGCAGTGGAATATTATAGGCTAAATATGCTTACGATGTCGTATGAATAATAATAATTATTATTTCGTCTTTGACATATCTCGGGACTCTGGGCTCCCGGACCTTTGGAAGGCGTACGAGGCGCCAAAGCCAACTCGCAGAGGCCCGTTTGACGTTTTTAAAATTAAATGTGGCACTAACCGACGATTATGCCTGTTCGCACTATGGACCAAGGACAACCCCCGGTTGGTGTACGACAATTGCAGGTTAGGGAAACGAAGTATATTGGCCTATTTGTTTCGGTGACTGTACAAGTGCTGATGCATTTTTGAGAAAAAAAATATTACCGCATGAGACCATGGAAGAGGTGCATAATATTGTTCGAATGATGGGAAAAATATTTTGGAGTCGACAAAATTGAGAAAGGTGGAACGAGGTAAACTGTTAGGGGTTGTAAATGGTATTTCATTGCGTCGCATCCGCGATTTGCAACGAAGGTTGATCTCCTATCGAAAAAAGTTAAATAGCAAAGTTGTTGATAATAAAAAGATTTACAACTTTTGTATCTAATATTTTTCCACATAACTTCAAATTTTCCGGGAAAATCGGAAAAACCGATTTTTCAGTTTATTTTTTATTAAATACGCGATAACACAATGTTTAATGTGAAATCATATAAAAAGGCCCTGCAAAGACAACGTTGAGATACGGCGGTGGGGTTGATTATTATTATTCTTACACTTTAACCTTATAAGCAATATAAAATGTAATTTTCAATACAGTTGTTAAGCACGGCGTACTTTCAGAGGCTATAATTATGATTCGAAAATTAAATCTTTTGCATAGGCATCTTTCTGTTACGCGGTCGTGACTTTTGTTTACGAGCTCTATCATTAGTTTTGCAGATGAGTTTTAAATTTACGAGTCAATTTAAAAAGTTTAGTAGCAAGGAGTTTTCAGACAATAAAATGGGATAGATTTTATACGAGGAAAAATGAATGAGTCCGTACGGCTTAGCATTGACTTCTCAAAAAAAAACCCATCAAATCACAGATTCTATAAAAATAAATCAAACGGAGGAACGGCGTCCGTCGACGTCTCGAGAAGGGCCGTCATTCGAGACAAGTCCATCAAAATCTTGCGAAGAGCTGCCGACGCCCGCGTTGCCCTCACAACAACTAAAATTCAGTGACTGCTCAGGTTATACGATTTAAGCGATCTTCATCCCGTGCACAACAGCAAATTTCACTGAATTATACTAATTGCTCGAATTTTACTCTCAATTTTCAGTATTAATTATTTAGGATTTTTTATTTGAAATAAACATATTTAATTCTTTGATTTGTTGTTTACTATTTCCCACAAGTGTATTGCAAAATGTCGTGTGATACACGGGTGTGAAGGTTATTGCAATAACCTACTTTCCACCCTTGTGTCAAAATGTACTCTTTCGGGAGTCATACCCGCCAGCTTATTTATTTACACATAATATATAATATAATAGCAACATTTCACACACACACACACACATACGAACACACACTCACACACACACATATTCACATATTTAGAAAGGGTTCTGGATGGTCAACATTCTCCAACAACCATCATCTAAGCATGTATTTTCAACCTATTTTGCCGTGCATTCAGTACGGAATTTCAATTTATACCACATTACGAAAATACGAAATAGGTTCAACATTTTTCAATAAAGTTCGCAATGCTACCGATTTACTTTTCTTTTTAGTGTGAACAGAACAGAAAGAAACACAAATCAAATATAAATCACTGTTTTCAATGTCCTGTTTTTTTTTCGTTATTGAAGTGAAATTTTCTTTAGGCGCGTTGAGCTGGGTTCGCGTCACCGACCTGTTTGCGTGTCAGTGACGCCAGTTCTTGTTACGCCAAACTGGCTACGTGCAGCGGCATGTGGACATGTAAGTTCTTTATTAGTGATCGATGGTTATTCCAAAGTTTTAAATTTTCCCTGCTGACGGTGGCATGAGTCATGAACGCCAATTTTTTTCAATACACGTCCTCGAAAACTGGTTCTTATCGCACTACGATTAGGTTCACAATGCAATGTATTTCACACGCGTGTGATTTTTTATTTTCCAACACGTGTGCGGGTATAAAAATTGCCACAGATAACTTATACTTAGTCCGAATTGGTTCAATGCCTCTATTCACACCGTCTCGCGCCAGAGACGGTCCTCTCTATTCGAAGGTAATTTTTTTTAAATCTCGGCAAAGATGCGTCTTTACGGCGTTAATATTTATGGAATATTGAATTAATGTTTATAAATAGAACACCATGATTATTACAATAAAAAAAACGTTTATGAACAAATTAACATTTATTTGTGTTCTAACACTCACTCAAAAATATTTGAATTTTCTATTTTTCATATTAGGCTGTTTATCGGCTTTATACCTTTGCTTCTTCTTCAACCTGGCGAAAGCAAAGCGCGGAAAAAAAAAGAAAATTAAATATAGTTGGGTGAGTGTTTCCTAATAATTCATGACAAAAATATTTTTCGTTATTTTATTTTATTTCTTCAAAAGTGTATTGAAAAACGTCGTTTGATACACGTGGACGTCTGTTATTGCAGTTCTCGGCTCAAAAACAACCTCGCCTACGGCTCGGGTGTTAATTTCGCCTCGAATGCAATAACATTCTCCACTTGTCTAAATATGTACTATTTTAATATTTTCTACTTACTGACTCCTGTACGGGTTGAGGCCAACATATTGAATTTCAGTACTTTTTTGTAGGCTTTGTTTTATTATAAAAAAAATGGTCCAAAACGGTTCTCCCTTGGCCCGGGTAAGCCGCGCGAGTCGAGACCGCTAGTGATCAGTGGCATTACCATATAAATATAAAAAACCGACCAAGTGCGTGTCGGACCACGCACAATGAAGGGTTCCTTTGTTGGGATGAATTTATACCAAAAACAAACTTAACATTGTAATTCAAAAACATGTTCTCCCTTAAATCCATATACGTCACGGTCAGTATTCTCCAACTGCAAATGTAAGTTGGTCGACTATTACTCGTTTATTGTAAAGCCTACTTAGCTGTGATAGTTTTCCTTTTAATTTCGTTATTTAAACTACTGCCATGAATGTTTTCACATATCCAGAAACAACCATTTAGCTGCCAGGGGGATACTTGACTCTAACAATGATTTGCAATGTAAAGCTTAATATTACAAAAATGGATCCCGGAATCGAAAAATGATTTTGGCAGACCCTCAATATTTTTGAACGGCCTATCCAACGATACAACAAATCATGGGATAGATGAGAAAAAAAATAATCATCCCCACTTTACGTGTAAGGGAGAGGTACCCATGCCAAATTACAGCTTTCTAGTAGCTCTTTCTCTGAGCTAAACTTGAGACAGACAAACAGACATACATACAGACAGACGGACATAGTGAAACTCTAACCCCCTTATTACAAAACAAGGTTTATCTTCAGACCCAGGTTTAAAACACGGAGCCATTATTGAATTTCGAACTTTATTCCGACTATGGTAAAGTTCCTAAACACAAAACTGACAACTTAGTACCGAACTAAGTTTTCAGTTTTGTATAAAGAACGGTATTTCAATCACTGTTACGTTCTTATTACAAAAACTGTCTCCATGGTTTAAGCCATGTCAAATATAAATCTTGTTTTGTAATAAGGCGGTAAGGGATGCTAGTTGACAACGGAACCCTAAAAACATCTATGGGCATTACTGTCAGCTTCGTTCGCTTTTCACTTTCCGCTGGCTTTCGAGCTCTCAATTCACTTCCGCGTGGCGGAAGTGTCAGGATGAGAATGGCAGTACTTAGGATGCTGTAAACTTAAAATTGCGTAGCTTCATTGTCTCCTGGTACATCCAATGTCAATGTCACGACCTTTGTTCCTTTTGCTTCGTCTTTCATTTATCTGTAGGTACCAGTGGCGAAGGGTGATTTTGACCCAGGCCGGACGTGGCGCACGTAGTCCCGTTACTTAAAATCTGTGACTGACTTCCTGGCTTCAGTCTTCTTTAAGCAGATGTCTTCAGTCCACCTTTACCATACGTGTAAGCACTGATAGATTGAAACAGTGTCTTGCAAGTATAATAAAAGTGGCTTTGAAAAAAGCCGTTTGTTGTGTGATCAGTGTGGTGACGTTGACGTATGATGTCTACTAGACAAAACTACTTATTTACAATACTACTGACTTATTCTACTTATAATAGGTACCCTTGTTTGAGATGAAATCTAATATTTGCATGAGTAAAATACATATTCGTCGCGCATTCAATCAAAACAAAGGGCACAAACTGTTTGCGAAACCAATCTTTCAAATTGCTAGCGCGTAAATGGCTAGGGTGATAACGAAGGCGGGGGGGGGGGGGGGGGGGTTTGATGTATGTGAGGTGGGGGAAGTTCGGGTGACTTAATCGTTCCGTTGCTTTTGTAGCAAGCCACCGTGAAATAAACCATAATAGCCGATCAGATTTAGGCCTAAGAAATTCCACGCGCCGATACGGGCCCCGTTCAAACTTGATAGTAACGGTAAAACCTGCTAATTAAATATTTATTTAACAATATTAAATATTACTCTAAAGAAAAACTGATGTTTTGAACGTTTAGTGCTCAAATGTCGCTTCCCTTTGCATACAAAACAACATTAATCAAAATCCATGCAAAATACCGTAATAAATTTCCTCTTATTATATCTATCGACCAGTGGTCGTTATAGTCAGAGGGAAATTTCCACTGACTAGTAATCGAATTCATTACAATTTATCCGACTTAATTATTTGTTTCCACAGCAAACAAAGGATGCATTGATGCATAAAAAATTCGTGAAAAAGAATTCGCTAAACGGTGGAAGGTACATCAGAGGTTCCACCGATGTACGTGCGCAACCGATCGTACCGTATGACAGAGTTAAATTATTATGAACCTTAGTGCCCGGACGTGAAACTGATTTTGTCTATCAGTAATCACATTATTAGTAGTAGTTATAGGTTCTAAACCTAAAACTATAACTCCTAAACTTTGGTACCTATGATCAAATAATAATAACTAGACGGATAATAATTTCACTGCAGTACATAGAAATTAAATGAAATGTAATCGTTTATTCTGTAAATAGGATATTAGAATCACTTTTTCACATCATATAAAACATTTAAAAAAATGTAGAAATAGCCTACATTTCCTATCAGACTACACCTGAGAAGAAATGACGAAACAAACTCAGGGTTCAAAGTCTCTTTTAAAGTCCAGACATAATCTTGGTCAGATCATGTGAAGACCATGCAGATCTGTGTCTGAAATGGTCTTTTGAGGAAAGAACCACACAAATTTGAGTGGACCTGTCCAATCAGTGCAAGCATCTGTCAGTAATCGTGCAGCTCAAGCAATTTACCTTATCAGAATAATAACTAGAATCTCACCTTGGTTAACACCCGTGACATTCTAAAAATACCAGGTACAAATCTGGGATAATTAAATTTTAAAAACCAAAACTAAATAATTCCTTTATTGTCCGGCAACTAAGGCCCATATAACACAAATTATTATTAGAAAATAATAAACTAAAACATTATTAAAAGTACGTTGACTCAGCGACGTAGGTATTGCGCTGAGTCGAGGTCGTGTCATGTAGCCTTTTGCGAACACGCCGATACACGACACCTTTTGGCCAAAATTCTTGCTTCATGAAGGTGATGAGTCGGAACGCGCACCACAAAAGATTTTATATTAATTTTGTGTACACCTTTTGTTCACTTCAGTTCACCTTTAAGAGTCGAGAAGTTGGAGTCGCGCCTCCAACTTCTCGACTCTTAAAGGTGAACTTGGTTTTTATCATTATGTACTCCACGATCTCCTCATACCTATGTATGAATGCCTCGGGCCTGTTCCGGGTTCAAAAGAAACGTACAAATAAGTATCTGGAATGGGGCAAGAAATGTAAAAGCACTCGTTATCGTGACCCTCTTTGACTGCGAGTACCTACCTCAGCAACTCTTGAAATTAATAGATCCACAACCTATAAATGTTGATCTTCGCTCTATCGCAAGGGCTATTATGAGGCTATTATAAATTCTAGATTATTTTCCAAAGATAAAAGAATAGCGTGTTTGGCGGCAGACGAGCCTCAAATCCAGTTTATAACACTAGATTGCAATAATTGCTGCTTTAGCCCGAGGAAAGCCTGCAGATTTTATGAGAATCGCTCTTTTGAAATTAAGTGTGGCAGAAAGGTTGTGATACTATATTTATATATAAAATAATGAAATGTCAGGTTAACGCATATTAGGACTATCTTCATCAAAGTCTATTTTAATATAAGTCTAAAATTATTGGCCTATAATGAAGGCCATGTTATTAGGGAAAATCTGTATATAAATTACCTAATTTACGCTCCGCTTTTAGAAATTTAGCCTTATTTACAGGGTTTTATTTAGTTTTACTTGCTTTTGCAAGAATATTTTAATTTGTTTTCCTCTAAGCTGGAAATATTGTTATATTATTATGTATTATCTAGTAGTGACGTCGTGTCTTTTTTGCGAATAAATATATTTAACACTATACCTACTTGTTAGCTATGACAGTAGGTACATAAGTACGTTAATTACTTATTTGCCAATCAAACTCTTTAACGCTTACTAAAAATAATATAATTGACTACAAGAAGGTACACTTTTGATACTTAAGGCTCCGTGCACGTAAAATACCCTGATGTGTCAATTTCTTACCTAATTGTGAGAAAGCATGAAACAATAATATTCAAAAATTAAGTCAGTGTAACTATAAAAGTAACTGTACTTTTATAGTTACACTGACTTAATTTTTGAATTCGTGGTGCTAAACCATTCGTGTCAGTCTCAGCACCTGTTAATAGTTTCATCACTTTTGCGCTCTCGAAAATATAGTTTATTTCGCCTTTGATTTACATAAGGAAGATATTACATAATACCGATATAAAATAAAATTTTGATTTTAACTGAAGGATAGGTAATTTAGGCAAAAAATACATTAGGGATTTTTTTAAATATAAGCTTAAAAAAATAAAAAATGTTGCTATATTTTGTACGGAAGTAGAAAAAGTGGGCCCGCCACGTGAAAGTAGACCATAATGATGTTTATGATACTGTTTAATGTTCAAACTAAAAAGTAGTTCCTTGTAAAAAGAGGATCAAACGTCACACTCGCGTAATTTTTTGGAAAACCTGTTGCGATTTTTTGTAATTTTCCAAGGTTTCTTAATTTATTTGAAAAAATCCTTTCCGCCACATGCAAAACAAAGAAATCAATTTACAAATCACAAATAATTTTGATTCCTTTTTCGGCACATTCCCTTTTGGACATATTCCGTTTTCGGCATATTCTTGTTTCGGTACATAAATTATACTATGAAATACTTGTGACTTTGCTTGCGTAGTACCTACACTGATTACTTAAAATAATTCGGCAACTAACTAATGATAGCCAACTAGGTATCTAAATTCATATGCTTATGCTTATAGACCCGTCTTTTATAAAAGTTGGCACAGCCTATTATTTTTTTTTTTTTTTACGTTCCTTTTATTTTTTTTTCATTCATTCATTCATTTTTTTTTCATCTACAACTGCCCGCTCCTGATAAAAAAAAATCCATATCTTTTTTCGACGTAAACGTGTTTTATCTGAGCAATGAATCTGCATTTTTCGTGAAATGATGTCTTCGTAACCAGCTTCCGATCTCAGTAGTTTTATGAATAAAAACAGTGAAGGTTTTTTTGGGATTTGGTGGTATAAGCGGTTATTCCATCCTTCTACTGCATTGTTTGTTCTAAATTCATCCTCATTTACACAAAAGTTAAAAACGTAGTTATGAAACTTATAACTAATAGGTTCAGAGTCCGTTGCAAGTTCTATTATTTCCATATAAGCAGACTGTACATCTTCTTTCGGTAACAGTGGTAATTTCGTACAAAGTTTGGTGTAAAGTCTTCCTTCTTCCGTTTGTATTGTACCAAATTCTTTCGTCTTTTTCCAGCGTGATTTTAATAGAGAAATGAAAATAACATCCAGTTATTGTGGCTTCTGAAAACTCCGCTTTCAATGCCTGGATGGCGGCGATTTCAAAATCACACTGAAACTTGTTTACTTTGAGACTAAAATCATTTTTTAGTATTGAAAATAGTCGCTGATATGTATTTGTATGCTTGTTTAGCAGAAGTGCGTACAAAACGGGCACAAAACAAGATTTTCCTGGGGTTTTGTTTAAATTTACTTGCAAGGTGTACAATTGCATAAAACTTTAAATGTACCTACCGTCTGCATAATACTCGTCCTCTTTTGAAAGTATATCGAGGGCAGAAGGTGATGCGAACATCAATAATTTCTCATGATCACCATCATTAAATATGAAAAAGCTATCAGCGAGCGTGTCGGGAATTATTACGTCACACAAATTTTTAAACGTGCTTTTTTCGACACCTGAAATCCGTGCTTTGTACAAAGCAGTTTTATGTCTTTTAAAAGTTGGTATCATTGACATGTCTAATTCACCATCACACATTTCAACAATATCTTGCACAGTATTTTCACATTTTGGTTTAATAGGTCCCATATTTTCACAAACTTTACGTTCTCATGCGTGTAGTTGAGTTTCCACCTCTCCTCGTAAGAAATTTGGTTTGCAAATGTGATTAGATTCTTTAATTTCCTTGTTCGTGCTATCAAGCGTAATGGACATTTGGCAAATAGACCTGTTCGAGCACCTCCAATTTGACGTTCCTTTCACGTTTCTTCGAACAAAATTATATTTGTATCCCTCTCGCAACAACACATTATTAACACCTCTTTTGCTATTTATAAAGACTAGTCCATCTGTAGGCCTGTTGGCGTCCATTGTTTAGATAAAAAAATTAAACTGTCTTATAATAAGCAAGTCAAATAACATTGCACATAGTTTTACGTTAGCTTCGCTCATTGACAATGACATTAAATTGATTTAGTTTTATCAAACGTTGTTATAAGTGGCCAGTGCTAATATGCTCTTCAATTGATAAGATCCTCATTACAAAAATTACCTTTTTCTTCCACTGCCGTCTATAACCTTGTATTAGGGATCTGTTGTATATTTCAAAATAGCTCTAAGCATTTTCAAATTTCAGAATAATGATGCTTTGTTGCATATAATTATTTATGCCCAAAACGGAATGTGTCGAAACAAGAATATGCCGAAAACGGAATATGTCCAAAAAGGAATGTGCCGAAAAAGGAATCAATCTAATTTTGTTTAAACTCTTTTTTTCCTTTCTCACAACCAATGAACAAAATCGATCAAAATCAGCCGATTTCGTGCCCTTAACATAAATTGTATCTAATAGCAGTCCACGCCTGTTATTCATTAATTTTCGAGTGGGAATAAACATAATTGCAAAAACAAACACAAATTGCTGTTTAAATGTTTGTTTTAGCTTTTGCAAACACAATATGACGTCTAGTTCACAAAGGTTACCTTTGTAGCTGTGCTATTGCTAACCTTAGTTAAATATTAATAAACCTTTTAAATGCTACACATGAATATGTTATATTTAGTCGTTGTAATTAAAACATGGCTGTCAGAAAAAAGGGTTCATAGAAAAGCACCAAAAGCTCTGGTTGTGTTTATTTAATAACAAAGACATTACTGCCAAGGATAGTAATATTAGGCCCTGTAACTAGTAATAGACTGTCTTGTGAAAAAGCTCGTTTAGCACGTACCACCACAATAACTATTTCTGTAAAAAAAGAGCGTTGGTGTGTTACTGTTTGAAGGCTTTGTAGTCACACGCGCATGACACATTCCAGCTTTGTGTCTGGGTTAGCAAACGCACCTAGGATACCTCTGGCATATCAGATGTCCAAAGGTGACAACACTTACCTACGCATACCATCAGTTCAGCATTCATCAAAAAATAATAAAATGTACTTATAGCAAACACAAATTTAATTGTATTCGAAACTCATTAAACGACACTTCACTTTATTTTACTATATTATGTATTAGTAAAAAAATAATAAATTAATTTCTCTAGAAACTTGAAAATGCACCATAACGTTTTAAATGGGCACAAACCTAACGAACTTGTTTGACTTTCGATGGATTAATGTCCCACGTGCAAGTGACTGATTGCTCGCCTGCCAGAGCCAGAATCAAGCGTGTACTTAAACGAGCGCTTTTTTATTTGAATAGGCACTGTATTTATGAAATTATTTTACATGCAACACGACCTGTTAAAATGAATATTTACGAAAATTCTTATGATGGTTAAACATGAATAAATTATATTACTGAAATAAACTCGTTTATATGCCTGGATGCAGGTCATAAAATTACTATAAAACTAGGACTCGCAATGTCATGCATAGTGGAGAAATCTCACTAGCAAATTTTAATGTATGCGAAGTTTTGAAGGGTGCACAAAGCTGCATGAAAAGGAACTCTTGAACTTCTTCAGAATTGGTTAAAAACGGCTTATAATAGAGAACATTATTGCACTTAATCATTTAATTTTTGCCAAATAACTACTAACGCCTTAATGTATGAATCGAGGAGCCGACTTTGAGTAACGTTTAAGTTTATCATAAAAATATGTAAGCAGTTAATCGATAACATCCAGACATGTTCAATCAGCAGCCGAAATAAATACGCCGATGAGCATTTTTTTTTATTAATAAGAAAACCGAAAAAAACCTTCAATACAACAGGCGAAAAAAAATCTGTTAAGCACCACGTAGAAACGCAACGACTGTTACAAGTTAAATAATACGCGATAACTCAATATTTAATGTGAAATAAAATAATATAAAAAGGCCCTGCAGTTAAACATTTTATGAGTCAATAAAGTCAACAATGGCGGGTGCCGTTAATAACGTAGCGGAATATAGATTCAGTAGGAAATATTAAAAAGGCCTATAGTCAATTTGTGGAATACTAATATTTGCCTAAAACAGATATATTTGCTTTAAAATACAGTTTGTGGTTAATTTAGACGAAATCATCTACTGGAGTTTGCTTAAAATTGGTATTTTGTATCTCAAAATAGAATTGGCTGCTAAAATCCGATGAATGTGGTACGTAAAGGTTTATGCGGGATCGCTATCGAAGCTGTGTGACCGAATATTGAGTTTGTGCCAATCACGATACATTATATTGTAAGTAACAACGATCTGGCATAGCTCACACTTGAATGTGTACACCATAAGTATTTATTTCTCCCTTCCCTTATTACCAAAATAATACAAATCCAAGTGAAATTATTTTAGTAAGTCAATTAATTTACCAAAGTGCATTAAAAATTCGTCTGTTCAGAATTAAATTTTCTATTAAACTTTTCCAACAGAAAGGGAAGCGTGGTTACGACGCATCAAAAAGTCAGTCACAAAAATGTGAGCAGTGAGCTTTTCATTTGCTGCAATACGCTCTTTAATCCCACTATTTACGACGCCTACTTGTTCCACATTGAAAGTTTCATAAAGTCGCAGTTTGCGCTGAACTCATTTAGTTGTGGAGAACGGAGTTATGTCTATTTTGATGCATCCAGACGAGTTCTTACATCGACTGTTGTATTATTGTAGCGTTAGCTTTTGTAAATACGTATCGAAGTATTTTTTTTTATCCAGTTTGGGTTTTTAGGTACCTTCAACTAATTCCCCTATTCAGAGTGTTAAAGGCGCCTTCAAGCCTGTTCAGCTCAAATAAAATATGATATCAAGTCAAATATGTAATTTAACAGAAACCTACTCCAATGATTAATCGACCACCCATAACGGAACTCAAACTTTTTTCGATCGGTAAACAAACCTGACAATGACGAGTCAGCGGATCACGGACCACTAGCTATTTTGCCATCACAGCCATGTTATTAGACAATCCGTCAAAAAATGTATTTTTGGGGGTTTTAAATGAAAATTGATCATTATTGTTTCCAGAACGTTACAAATCTTGTTTTAAATCAAAGCGAACATAGGGATCGTATTTTCATAGGTATTTAAATTGTTTTGGTTATTTTTAACAATGACCAATTTACGAAACGCGTGGAGGTCGGAAATTATCTCACGAAAATGTACTACCGGGATTAATTTATCCGATGTGTTAATTTAGGTTTTGAACTTTATGTGTGCCACGTTCAGTCGTTTATTCTCTCGTAGTCACAGAACAGATAAAAGTCTGTTCTGTGGTCGTAGTAATAGCACAGGAAAAGGTAATTGACTCCCGCGCCTCTGTCAACCATAATTATTTTGTTACGCGTAATTTTGAATCTGTGATATCTTAAAAAGTATTCATTTAAATTATATGACATCAGGCATATTTTAACCTAAATTAAATTCCGAATTTAAACAACAGATTTTATTGGATAAGAATTAATTTATTACCGGTCAAAATAGTTTCGGAAATAACAATTAAATTCGTATCAAATTTTGAAAGATAAAAATGGTTACTGTCGGTCATACTTAGAAGATAGACATTATGCTGAAGATGTACAATCCTGTAGTAGAATATTAATTTTATGCAGTAATGCTTTAAGGCTTCTACATACCAGCGCGCCTTGTCGCGCGACGCGACACGGCACAAAGGCCCCGCGTGTCGCGGGACGAGCGGTGCCTTTGTGTCACGTCGCGTCGCGCGACAAGTCGCCCCGGTATGTAGAAGCCTTTACGCAGCGCACGACAGTAAAGTCGGCATGATTTTTCCGACATCTTCAACAATAATCGTCATATTTCAGCCAATTTATACTTAAGGTGACGATAACCGACTTTTAATGATTTTATACTGAAGATCACGTCTAAACGAGTAGTGTTAATGATTTGAAAAAAATATATGTTAAATTAGAGCATTTTCCCAATAACTTAATATGTGAATATTTTGGATTATGTTTATATTACATAGTGATTTTAATTTGTTAAGTTATGTCTAACGCGGATAAAAAACTGAGAATGGCGCAAAATCTACCAAGCGTATTTTTCTGAAACCTTCACCAATTTAAAGATAAGTAATTTATTATTGATCTTTTAGTATACGCGTTTTATTAAAAAAAAACCTTTTGTTTTGTGTATAATAAATTAATAATGCGTCAAATTGGGGACAGCGCTCCTTGATGGGCGAGTCCTATTACTGGCTGAACGTACGACGCGTTGCGTGAGCTCAGTACAGAACACGCAAGCTAACCACTGAAGGTCACTGGCATATATCTTAAACCTTCTTCATGAATTACTCCGTCCATTGATGAAAACTGTTTGAAAATTCGTTCCGTAGTGTTTGAGTTTATCGCGTTCAGAGACAGACAGACAGACAGACGCGGCGGGGGGGACTTTGTTTTATAATATGTAAGGATAAGGATTAAGGAAAGGAAGGTAGGCAAAACATTTACAAATTATATATGTGATTTTTCTGGGTGCGCCAAAGTTCACCTAAATTTTCAACTCCGATAATTGGAAATCCGAAAATGTTCTTCCTAACATTTTTTATCCTAACAATCACAATTCCTAACTACTCTGTCTCTAATCTTCATAATTCCGAAGCATTTAAATTCATAATGTCAGTAGCAATAAACATCTAATAGACTTTTATTTGTTTTCCTATATTTTCTCAACATAACCATCTTTTACAATATTATTCAAAGTCATATTTTAATTTTATTTATAGCGGTGTGTACCTGCAAAGATATCCATAGGTTAGGTTAGGTTAGAACTGTGACCAACTACGCGCGAGCCGAGCGAGCGAAGCGAGCGGTGCCGCGGCAGCGGCCGGCGAGCGCTACCTCGAAATTGGTCGCGAAATTTTTATAAGTATTTTTTTATAGTGCCCCCAAGACGACATTCTGACCTGAATTTCATTCATTTAAGACAAAAATCTGTGAAACGACCTTAAATCATTCTAAACAGTTGGTTTTTTAGACATAATTATCTCATGTATAGTTATAGTTTTAGGGATAAAAGCGTTATGATAAAAAACAGTAGGAGTTTAAATATATTTACATTAATGATATTATTAATTACAATTTTCGGAAACATGAGTGTTATGAACATCGCCGGTAGCACTACAAATAGTATGAATGAAAACTTTAGGATGAAAAATTTTAGGAAGAGTGATCATTCGGATTACAAATCGTTAGGAAGAACAATTTCGGGTAAAGAACTTTAGTTGAGCCAATATGGACCCGAATTTTCTTTTCTAAAATCAAAAGGGAACAACAGTGTTGAGATTCTTAATTATGAAACCAACTCCACAAGTTACAAAACTGTGGCAAATTGAAACTTTTCAGTCAGTATTTTATCAATTGGACTATTTTATTTATTTATTATTAATTTATTTCGGACAGAATCCATAAAAGTGCTATATGGTACCGATAATCTGATAAAAGTTTACCACTATTTTAATTACATTATTGACACAGAATAACATTTGTCTTGAAAACATTTTGACTGAAAACAATTATAAATGCAGTTTTTTTAAGGAAGAGTCTGCTCTTATTTCCACGCTGGTTTACACGAACACTTTTCTAGATTAAAACTTGTAAAACTTTTATTTTATGCAAACTGAGCAACGTTTAATCTGATAAAAGGTACGCTGTGTTTACTAATTATTAAACATTATCACTGTTGCTGATTTTAAAACTGTTTCTAATTTTAAAGTTATACCACTGATATCCCCTCTGGGTATTACAGGCGTGATGTTATGCTTTGTTAGGTGTTACTACTGATAGTCCTGAAAATCATGGTAAAAAGTTTAGGAGTTCTTTTTACTTGCGATAAATGGATAACGTTTTTAATTGTATAGTTTTTAGTAGATGTATTCTGCATATACTTTTTTAAATCTTATGCGGCGTTGAAGATCAACGCCACATGCGAACCACGCATCAAAAACAAATACGAATCCTGCATCACGCAAGCAGAGTTTACCGCGCGACGGGCATAAATGGAACATCCCGAGTTCCCGACATCAACCGTCGCGGCGGGCAGTTGCCCACCAGACACAACACCCGTCTGGTCGGAGGATCCTCCCTTTTCTATGAAGGATGAGTAAACTTTACACCCTGCTCCACATACCAAAAATACTCTACTAATCCATACTTAAAATCCATACAATTTAGATTAAATATTTTATTGTACAGTATGTAACAAAAACCCTGTTGTTCCTTTTAGGGACGTATACATTTACCTACAAGCATAACATTGGTGGAATTATAATTAAAAAAAAATAAGTATTGGCTAGTCGAGAATTCAAAATCAAAGAATGAAAGAGGTTAGAAATCAGTTAAACATTACAAATATTAGTAATTAAATATTTATATTAATTATTTTTGTTGAACAGTTTTTATAAATGACTTGCTTTATTACGTATGTATAGAAGGAAAATCAGGGTTTTTGTTACATAATGTTTAAATTTGAATGATATTTATTTTAGAAGTATGTATGTAAGTATATTCTCTTATTGTATGTTTATATTTAAATGAGTGATTAGTGTAGTAATAATATTAGTAAGTTTTTATTTTGATTTTATGTATTTTGTATTCTCTTCTACTCTTACATACGTTGTCTACGTCAAATTTCCTATCTCAGGTAGATATGCTGGAAGAGATTTCTTTAGAAATAAGCATCACCTTTGTACGTATTTTTCTGTTCATTTCTTCTTGACTGTTTATATGTGAGTACATAAACTATTAAGTAAATAAAGCATTTCTTATAATTTATATGTAACTAACCTCCATCGTAATTAAAAAGTCGAAAAACGGGATGGGATATCGTTTTCGCCAACATGCGAGGTGATAGATGCATAAAAAATACGTGTGTCCGTATGTCCATGTCTCTTGTTTAAACGCGGGTGTTACCATAAGGCAGCATAATCAGCCAATAATATTCCCACTCCTGGGACATAGGCCTCCTCTCTGTCAGAGGGAGTCGGTGATAAGCCACCACGCGGGCTAGTAGATTTCCCATGTCTTCGAATTTTTGTTCTAAGACATGCCGCTTAACACAGAACGACATAGCCGTCAAACTTATACTTAACACCCCTCTTCATGCGTCAGGAGTTAATAAAAGGCAGCATTCAAATATTTCTCCCCATCGGTTTCGGAAAGTATCGGGTAAAGCGGAGAATTCTTTTTATTTTTCATGATTTCAACACAGGCCCGGGTCGACGGCGCATTGTGTTCCACGCGCGCCTCAAAGAGATGTCAGACTGACGGGGTCCGTTACGGCCAATGCCTGCCAGGATTGCTAGTTTGTCCGAAAGCGGTACCGTGGCCCTTGTACACAGGCAACTGCAGGAACACGGGTGGGTTTTAGTCAGTAAAAGTCTGACACCCCGCTCCCGATCCGCCCCAGAGACCGGCAGAAGTTATTTGAAAATTTACCACCCAAAGAAAAAAACTAATAATGAGCTTGAAATAGCTGCTTGAAGCGCTTATACACTGCTACAAGGATCTTCTGGCGCTCAAGTGACGCTGACGGGGGGCGCTGTTGTTAAATATTTGTGCAATAGTGTTATGAAATGTATTCAAAAAACAATATGGCGGCGTTTTTTTGGCCACACGCCAAAATAACCTTGCAGCGCTAGAAAAGCGACGGATAGACAACGTTTCATGCCACTTTCTGTATGTACTTACAAGTACTGAAAATGGCTACTGAAACCAATTGAAACATATCTACGTACGTTTGTACGACGTTTTGAATGGGAGGTATTTAGTGCCGCAACATTAGACACGCACTGATTCACATTGATTACCAAACATTTGTCATGATGACTGACACCTAATCTATTATTGATCTTTAGTAAATGATCTTATATTGTATTATATTATCTCTCTCTATGGTATCATAAAGTACTATAGAACACAACTTATTCGCGTCTGTATGTTCCGGGTTAGGCATACGTGTTTATTTAGTACCAACCTACCTACTACCCTCATTTCCCTTGTAACATTTAAGTACCATGTAATAAGAGGCGAGCCTATTACCGTAATGTAATAAGAGGCGAGCCTATTACCGTCAACCAGGCCCAAATCGAGACTGCACCTGAGAAGACTAATAAGTAATATATTTTTACAAAAAAGCAAATAGTTATACTCGTTAGACTAAATCTAGTGTATTTAGAATAGGTATGGACCAAAACCAGTACATTTTATCATCATGCCTCTCAATATACCTACTTACGTAACACTAATAATGTCACATATAAGCAGACCTACGTGACATAGAATTTCCTGAAGCTCTGATTGTTAAGCTCACAACCTTTGATTTTTTCTCTTTCACTTGATTGAATTTGGCCTAGTTAGGAGTGTCCTTGTGTACCTACATCTTACTACCTTCTGAAAATGAAGTCAGAGGTTTTTATTCCCTCTACCTTGCTGAAAAAAAACTATATTAAGTTTTATTTCTCTCTCTATAAATAGTATAAAATAAAGTCGCTTCTCGTATAATTATATGTCTGTGTGACTTCTCATTTTATCAAAACTAGACAATGGATACCTATGATGCGGTTTACACCATCATTTAAAGAATCTATGCCTAGAAGTTTTATGTATGCATATAATATTTAATTTAGATCAACTTATACTCCATTTGAAATCAGATTAGAAATTTAAATAAACCTTTTTTACAATTCGTTCAACCGATTTTGACTTCTATTCCGTAGGTATAAGGATGAGATTAAAAGCAAAAACGTGGTTACAATACCAAACTGTGTATTACAGCTGCCATTTGTCATGCCACCAACGCAATAGAAGTCAAAATTGGTTGAACGGGCTGTAAAAAAGGTTTATTTAAATTTCTAATCTTATTTCAAATGGAGTAGGTATAGTATATCACAGATAACTCAATGTATTGACATGTTGCCACTCCATATTAGTGGGTTGCACCCGTGTGAAGATACCATTGCATATGTTCGAAAAATTTGTCTGCTCAACAACATATAACGCAATTTATTTTGTTAAACTGTCAATATTAATGCCATTGCTACTGCATGTTACGCAATTACCTACCCCGCAGGTCAGTCAGCATACGGGTAGCAGCCGCGACTCGAAGCGAGGTGAAATTGTTTTGTCTGTCAGGTACCTACGAAGCAAAATTATACCATACGCATGAAGC
Organism: Tiliacea aurago; assembly: GCA_948098905.1. Classification (NCBI taxonomy): domain Eukaryota; kingdom Metazoa; phylum Arthropoda; class Insecta; order Lepidoptera; family Noctuidae; genus Tiliacea; species Tiliacea aurago. Next base: position 24,340,328 of record OX402576.1, read on the forward strand.
GCACGTGCAGTGTACGCTTAATTTTGCTTCGTACCTGATGTACTTAAACTCAATTCCGAAATTAATCACAAAACCGAAAACTGACTAACCCGAATAATTACTGACAACAAAAGCTAAAAATACACAAATATATTAAACAGAAGCTGCTAAAGTTTGTTCCACAGACATTTCCATGGACCCTTTCAGATTAGACTTCATAAGTAGGTATAGACATTGTCAGCAGGGTTATCATTCAATGTAACGTTGAATATGTATAGGACAAGGGTACCGCATACAAAACTTATTTGCACAAGCCCTGGGCGCCGCGTCCGATAATTCTTATAAGTTTGTACCGGTTTTAATATTCCATATTTACCGACAAATGGCAATTTGCGCCGCCGCGTAAACGACTGCCTGTGGGTTTTCATTGCAATTGCTGCTAATTGTACACAAGGGCTTCGCATGCACGTAGGGACCGATAGCCGTAGCTTTAATTAATACCTATACTCCATTTGTAATAAGATTAGACATTGTTTACAGTCCGTTCAACCGATTTTGACTTCTATTCCGTAGGTATAAGGATGGCATTAAAAGCAAAAACGTGGTTACAATACCAACTGTTTATTACAGCTGTCATTGGTCATGCTACCAACGCAATAGAAGTCAAAATCGATTGAACGAACTGTAAAAAAGGTTTATTTAAATATCTAATCTTATTTCAAACGGAGTATACATCATTGCAAAGTGGAAGTATTTGTAGGTTGGAAAACATTAACACTTACAGCTTATTAATAATTACAGCTATTTCTGATTTTGTACTAAAAATTGTTTAGAGTTAATCAGGTTGTTAGTTAGGACCTCGTGGCTATTTAATAACCGCCGCACGTGTCGACCCATCAGGTTAAGCTATGCTTACCGGTGTGGGTCTGTGCATGGGTGACCATCTTGACATACCAAGACTCCTACGTGCCTCGGAACGCACGTTAAGCCGTTGGTCCCGGCTGTCATTCGTGGATCTTTGACAGTCGTTAGGGGTCGTCAGAAACCCAAAAGTCTGACAACCAGTCTTACCAAGGGGTATCGCATAACCCAGTTACTGGGTTGTGGAGGTCAGATAGGCAGTCGGTCCATGTAAAATACTGGTATTCAGCTACATTCTTTTAGACTGAGAGCTGACCCCAACATAGTTAGTTGGGAAAAGGTTAGGCAGATTAATTGAATAGTAGATACCTACTTAGTTATTAACAGGGGTGAAACCAATGACGTATTATAAATAGACGCGTCATACACGATTAGTGCACTGAAAAACCGCGTAAGCCATGAATGTAGCTACATACTTGCGTACAATCATACAGTGCGCGAAGAAAAGGAAAGACCTATACCAATAACTGTTGATAAAAAGAGATGAACATACATATTTAGTTACGTCACTAGCTGCTGCATGTTCATTGGCGCGTACGCGTCGTTCGCAGCAGTCAGGAAAAATGGCTGACTGGCTGTACAAGTACAAAACTAAACAACGTTTAGTTTTTCTAGCCTACGCTGTCCCACTGCTGGGCAAAGGCCTCCCTCCACTCGCGGGCTCGCGAAGGATGGAAGGAGTGGAGATGAAACGTTTTCTTATAATACAATAAGTACTTAATGTACTTATGCATGAAATGAGACGTTTTTCCGTACACCCTCAGTAGTAGTGTAATTTGTACATCGTGTATAGACACGGGAAGGCATTTTCTTCACAAATAATTGCTGATAATTGCGAGTGATTGTGACGTGTAGGCGCGTCACTGTACGCGACTAATTTCATGTCAGGCAACTGCCTGGTATTTACTTTGCCAATATTGAGCGCGGGTAACGCATCTAAAAGTAATACATCATTGGGTGAAACGGAATATTTTACGGTCTTCCATACTATTGAGTATACATACTACCCTTAGTATACATACTATTGAGTATACATACATTAATATCTTTCGCTTGGCTGCTCTCATGGACAATTTTCCCTTTTGGTTGACATCCACTTGCGTGAAAATAAATTATATTGATACACATCCATATCCCAGCGGGGAATATTACGAAATCGATTCTCTCACAAATGTATTGCGTGGTTTTATTCATCTTTTCCTTGCTTTCTTACGATTTATCAGTGTTGTGTTGCTAATAGGGTCCATAATGCGATAATGTTTGTCTTCTAGTCAAAGTTATTGCAAAACGAACTTAAGTAGAAGGCGATAGTGGTCAATTTGCTTCGATTGAAAAAAATCTTAAGCTATTTGAGTCTGCATTTGTAAGGTTTTCATTACTTCTAAACTTTCACTTTGGACTTTCCGCAATTCGAGTTGCAAATAAATTTTACTTATACTATAAAACTTGGATATCTGAACAATCGTGAGAATCAGTTACCTACTACAGTCTAAAACAATCTGATTTATGATTTTTAAATTTCGTTTGTCTTCTTTCCTTAACACAAATCATACTATCTTATTAGGCCGCAAGTTGGTGTATCTATAAATGATAAAGAAGTAATAACAACACAACATTGAGACTATCCTTAGTTACATGATACCAAATTCTCATCAAGAGGATTAAATTCAGGCGTGTGACCAAAAACATGTTAACGTTGGGACATGTGTAAGTAGGTAGGTATATATACTGCATAATCCAGGGACCCAAACAGGTAAACGTTGACGTGCAAAAGGGACGTGTGTTTAATATAATGTATGTATGATATTTTTTCATTACGCGAACGCCGGGGACAGCGGCCCACATAACGCAAAATGTCAGTACAATCTACGCGGCCACTGAATAATTTCAACATGATATGAACGAAATTAAATCTTCAATAAGTTTCGGAATACTCGTACGTGGTGAGCGAGTTTGTCCGCTAGTTTACCAATAATCCCTGAACGTCAGTTGTCAAATAAACGACACTTATCTATAATTTAGTTTGTGTGGTCGAATGGGAAACACGTCGCGGTCGGTTCTAAATAATACGGTTTTTATCATGCACCAACTAACAACTCTAATAAAATGTTTTATTTCTCTTGCAAATACAATTGAAACAGAGATTCGATCCTAATTTTTTTAAAGGGAGGAATGTCCGTTGATTATTTATTCAAGCGCTTATGTCCGTGATATGTTGGTTCCGCTTGTTTTAAAAATGGGTTTAATTTTTAGTCGCATTTGTGTTGAAAAGGTTAAGCTGTACACCTGTTACAAATAAGTAAAATGTTGCTTGATTAAATAATTGAAAATATGACTGAAACGTTACTAACCAATGAAATTAAATCATGTTAAACAAAACGTAGCCCAGAATATGCATTGAAAAAAATTGTATAATCACGTTCAAAACTTTTCTAATTCATTTACATATTTAATTCCACTTTTGCAATTTGACCAAGTTATAGGTGTAGGATAGTCACGAAAGTCGAGGTAACCTAACTCGACCTCGAGTCATTCTGAGTACCGTAGTGAAAATACCAGTTCGAACATTCGAACCTTTATATCTCGAATACCACAACATTGTGTACCTGAATGATGCTCGAGCTACTAGATTCCCTACTTTTCCTTTTGAACAGAACTTTAAGATCTGAATGTTTGTCCTCTGTACGAAATGTGATAATATTATGAAATAAAAGAAGATTGGCAATGTGTACGAGCGACGGTACTTAAGTGCCCATGTAATCATTGTTTATTACGCTCCAGGGAGTTTCTGGGAAGCAGAGAGGTAGTGCGGATAGTAGGAGGAATTATGAGAGGTGCGTTATCTCATTAACTAGGTACTTACCTTGTTAGAAACGCTGGAGAGACGCCCTTGAAGGATTTGCACTGACTTTAGTGTTGATGTCCTTAGAGTGGGTAGTACCTACTCGCAACAAGACTGAGAATGACTAAATGACGTATGAACGTGAAAGAAGCAAAAGAAGATGAAAAGATCGTAGCATTTGAAGCTCAATAGATTCTGCCTTATACCCCACGTGAAAAATGGTGAACCTTGAGACCATTGCGCTCAGACGGTCCAAATTACACATTTATAGAGATAAGACCTCCTCAACGTAATGTATCGCTTCACTAAAAGCTTTAGGCACGTCCCTGTTCCCACTATACCAAGCTATTAGTGGGCAGCTTTTTAATTTACCGCCACTTTTCATTGTCTTCAAGAAAATTAAAAAAATCCTTGATAACTTTTCTCTTTTGAAATCTTGTACCTTCTTTGCTATTTTCCCCAGACATAAATATCCCTAAGTAATATTATTATTTATCAACAAAATGATTCTCTGTTATTTTAACGGAACGTTTATTAAATGTGGACTCTAAGATTTAATTGGATCTAAGTTTTAATATTGTTATAAACTTCGCTTTCATCTTGCGCTTAGTTAAGAGGGATATTGTTATTTTTAATTATACTGTTACCAAATATATTAAAATACCACTCTATATTTCAATATAATTTGCGAAGACTGAATAATCATGGAATGGAACTCAGCATAATTATACTAACATCGTAATATTGTTATGGATCCTCTAGTGAATTGGTAAAACATTTAAAAAAAAAAACATGTAAAATTTAGTAGTAAGTATTTACTTTACGACTGAAATAATGAATTCCCTTAAAAGCTTCGTCCATCATAATGTGATTTGAACAACTAATTGGCGTTTTATAGAAGACCAAATAACATTTGATTTCTTCGTCGGTTGGGTAGATACTGATTACATTTCTTTGGCCGAAGGCACACACCACCTTGATTTCTCGGATTGATAATTTGATCAGTTTGGAGTGGATCCATTATATGTACCTATAAGTGCTAGTATTCCTTCCAATCTCCTTAAAATCTATAACACTTTTTTGGTTTTCGTTATGGATACAAAGGATTGATAATAATAATGTGAACCGTAGTTAAAAAGAATGCTGAAACTCTTAAAAATGACTGACAGCTGCATTCTAATTTATTATCTGTCGTAATCTACGAAGATAAGTTGCAGCAAAACTGGGAAAACCTAACAACCTGTGGAAATTGTGAAAGTAGTTTTACTTCAGATAGAAATGATTGAAAGCTGTGTGAACATTGTTTTACAATCCGAATCAATTAGAATACCAACATGATTGTCAGATAACTCAAATAAATTGACATCATAATTTCAGAAAGAAGTAGTACTACTATATACAGGGTCAAATTAAATTATCCAGCGAAACTCCGCAGACGTGATGGGTATCGATATCTAAACATAATAAAGCAAAACAGAAATTAATTTGATGTTTTTTTCGTGGGGATCGCAGTTAGTGTACCTTAGTCACTTTAAATATCAGATTAAAAAAACTTTTTTTGGTCTTCACAGACGTGATTGGTATCAATACCTAAACACGACAAAACAAAAGAAAACAGATTTTCTCAACTCATACTTCAAGTAACAACATCACCAGCTGTCGTTGACCCCCCAATAAAAAAAATCATATCTTTTATTTTTTCGTGTTTAGATATCGATACCCATCACGTCTGCAGAATTTCGCTAGCTAATTTAATTTGACCCTGTATATTTCGCTATTTTCGTGCTACATAAAACTGGTTATTAATCAATCTGGATCCTTTTAATTATAACTAGGTATCTGTTATTCGGGATCTTTTCGGCTCTCTGGTCCTCTGGACGATGACGAAGGAAAATTCATTTATCTTTTAGTTTTCTCTCCTTTATCGATTCATCTTAACGAAAGTTGGAAACATGGAATTAATTCTCGTGTGAGTTAAGAATGTTACGATCCAATGGGCGATGTGTGGGGTCCATGTCGTTGGTTATTATTGTACCTATTTTGTATCGTAGAATTTTTGTAGCTGATGTTTGCTGCGGTTCAGTGCGTTTCGGTTCGGTGTTCGGTTTATTGGAAGGCAGTAAGGTTAAAAACCGGCTAAATGCATGCCTGACCACGCACAATGAAGTGTTCCGTAGTTGGGATGAATTTATCCCAAAACAAACCTAACATTGTAGTTCAAAAACATGTTCTCCCATACATTCCAACTGCAAATGTAAATTGGTCGACTATTACTCGCTAACTTGTAAAGTCTACTTAGCTGTGATAGTTTTCATTTTAACTTCTTTATATATAGGTACTCGTATACTACTGCCATGAATTTTTTCACATGTTCAAAAACAACTGTGTAGCTGGCAGTGCAGCGCAGATAGTGCAAATTTTTTTTAAAGTCAAGTAGCCACTTGACTCTAACAAGAATTAGCATTAAAAGCATATTACGCAAACGGATCCCTGAATCGAATAACTGTTTACACAGACCCGCAATATTTTTGAACGGCCTATTCAACGATACCCCACACCATGGAAAAGACGAGAAAGAAAAATATCATCCCCACTTAACATGCAAGGGACCTCCCTTGCGCGTAATGTGAAAACAGAATATGTTTTTTATTTTTTATTTTATTTTACCACTTCGTCGGCCTGATTAATATTTATGTATAGCTATGCCAAATTACAGCTTCCTAGTACTAATAGTCTCCGAGCTAAGCCGCGAACTCTGACAGACGGACATGGCGAAACTATATACATATAAGGGTTCCTTGTTTACTACAGAACCCTAAAAAGGCACGAATACTGCAAACCACTTCGAAGCTTAGCAAAAAAATTTGACTACAAATTCTCACAAAAATGACGAGTGACGATAGCAATTTGACTCCGGAGTACCGACGTTAAGTCCGAAGCCAACAATCTACTTCCAGAAAATTGATGAATAAGGAACTGTGGTTTATTGATACGGTCTTGAATAAATCACCGCACATTTCATTGGCAAACTTGATCGAAGGGATCCAAAGGCACTATACTATACAGTACTTATGTATACCTACCTACATCGTGCTTCTTAAAAATTACTGACTGTCTGTTTTTGTTCCCAGATTTACGCTATGGTCTGCGTGATCTCGCAGTTCCAAGAGTACCTCGTCGGCCGCGGTACTGCAGCCTTCGAAAATGTTGATCGGGTAAGTGTTCCAATTAACGTATCAGACATGCGGCCGGCCAGTAATTCTGGCTATCTTTAAAGTCGACAAGGCAACATGAAACGGGGCACTCACCTTTTAGAAATTGTAAATCTAGGTACTGTACGTAATTTATAACTTTATTCTTTACATTGCTGGTGTGTAACTACTGAAAGACGGGTAGGTAAGCTTTGTGTTTGAAAGCTAACTTTTAATCAACACCATCTTTCTCGCAGTTTATGAAATCAGACTCAAATCTTTATTTTTATTTGTCTTTATAACAGTAATGATAAAATATTGTCGTGCAAGACCACAAAGATCGAGTAATCACAGTAGAATGTTAACACGTGTTTTCAGCAATCCTAATTTTCGATAGACTTCCATACCAAAACATTTTGATTTATTAATACAATAGAAGATACCAACCCAACAAAAGAGCTGGAACGAACGTGTTTACTAGTTCTATGATGCCGAGGGATTTAACGAGGCTTCTATCAATAAAGCTGTTTATCGCCTGTTCAACCGAAAAACTTTTATCGAAACGATTGGGGAACGATATCCCTTAACGTACTTTTGGTTCTAAAATAGTTACCTAATTGATATCGACCGGACTTTCCGCTGCCGAAAGTTGAGACTCCGAGAAATGTTCGTCTTGTCCCCGATAAATATATAGATAGAATGTCCTAGTGTACCCGTGGGTATCGTAAAAGGCGACTAAACGGATTCCTTCAGGAGGATGGATGATGTTGCCTCCTTTTTGATTTAATAAGAACATACTGCGGGTTACTAACACGCTCGCCCAGCAAACCTGTCCATTTTCACAGATATATGGCATCAGTCAGTGGGGACAATGGTTTCTCCCAAGTCACAGATATACACCTAGTTTGGGAGCCAAGAGCCCTCTGTTTAAGACACTACTTCTGTATGTTGTATACCGCTACAGTGTGCTGACATTAATTTGATACACTGCACTGGTAGGGCTAATGGCCAGTAATCTTCTTTTTTTTATGTAAAAACATTTTTTTTTATAAGTATCTATATTATTTTCAGATAAATAATTATAAAATGAAAATTAAAAAAAAAACAAACAAACAAAATAAGATTGATTCCTTTTTCGGCACATTCCTTTTTGGACATATTCCGTTTTCGGCATATTCTTGTTTTGGCACATTCCGTTTTCGGCATAAATCATTATATACAACAAAGCATCATTATTCTGACATTTTAAAATGCCTAGGGCTAATTTGTAATATACTTACCCACAACAGATACCTAATACAAGGTAGACGGCAGTGAAATAGTAAGGTAATTTTTGTAATGAGGATCTTATCAATTGAAGAGCATATTAGGCTTTGCCAACTTTTATAAAAGACGGGTCCATACGCATAAGCTGCATATGAATTTAGATACCTAGTTGGTTATCATCATTAGTTAGTTGCCCAATTATTTTAAGTAATCAGTGTAGGTACTGTTTAATTTTTGTCTTTTATTTTTATTGATTAAAATATAATATTTGACTTATAAATATTATTTTATTTTATTACGCAAGCAAAGTCACAAGTATTTCATAGTATAATTTAGTTACTAAAATGTGCCGAAACAAGAATATGCCGAAAACGGAATATGTCTAAAAAGGAATGTGCCGAAAAAGGAATCAATCCAAAATAATAAAGCTCAATACTCAAATCTTTATTACATTCCACAATGTATATGCTTAGGTGGTAAACATTAGGGTATAGAACAATCGTGGACCCTGTCGGGCACAGCAAAAGCTCTCTCTCTCTCTCTCTTTCCTTCAATTCGCCTACTCCTTGCACGTTATTTGTTTTAATTTCATTGATTCGATGTGATGATAAGATCCATGACCCCGGCTAATTACCTCTGTGCTACGCTGTTTAAGTACAGTTTGCTCCAAAATGCTATTTTAGAAAGTTGTAAATCAATCAATAAATATTAATGTATAATGAAATTAAAATATTTCCACAAAACGTAAAGGCGAAACTGTATACGTGTGTTAAATTAAAGTCGGCACGCTGTTTATGTAAATGTCTCTAACAATGTTGTCACTTTTTTTTAATAAAGAATTTTATTATTACAAAGGCATGAAAACGTTTTTAAGTGAGAGTATTCGAGCCAGTCACATTTAGATATGATTGCTCGTAATTGTTGGTCGCAACTGCGCGGACACGTTTGGCGGAGTCACGCGGCTACAATGCGATGGACGAGGCTCGCGGCTCGTAATCCACCAACAATAAGGCAGGCACTATTTGGTTCACTGTAGGCCATTAGTCCTTTTGATAGCAGTTGGCATGTTAATCAATCAACCTTTACGTACCAACGTTACGGCGTGTGTTGTGTATTAGATCGATAATAAAATCGTTCTTACGTACTATGAAAAGTCTGGGAGACAAGCACTCACGATATTACATTGAGAATATCACGTAAAGTAAATGGGTGACACTGTCGCTATCTTGAGAAACAGGTTTTTGTGTATACTAAGTAAAACTTGGATACGAAATGTATTGTATTCTATTTTGTTTTAAATATAAAATGTAAATCTACACGGCTTATTTTAACTGAATATTTTTTTTTTTTGTTTATTTGTTTTTTTTTTTTATTCAATAACTCAGTAATAAAATATTTACATCATATAAAAACTAACCGACTTAAAATAATAAGATATACGCTAACATACTTAACATAATAGTATATGTACATGTATTAAAAAAAAGGTGGGGGACAGAATCATAGGGCATCAAAAAATTCGTCCGCATCGCTGTCAACAGGAAAGGTGCCCAGAAGGCTGGCAGCATTGCCACGTTGTATGGCGATGCTGATTCTTTGTCCGAAAAATAGACCAGCCCTCTGGTCACGTGAAGAGTCGACCAACCGCTTGGCGATATCTTGAAAAACCAAGCAAGCACTCGGACCCCATGGCCCTAGTGTTTCAACCCCAAACGGCTCGAACATATAGCTCCCAATAAGATTGGAATATTTTCGCCGTTTGAGGTTTTCTGCACCTGCAGCAGCCGCCCCAGCACAGCTTGCCGTGCTAGGAAGATGGGATGGCGCAAGGGTGTCGACACATGTTGCATCCCACACCAAAGGCCGACCTAAAATCCAAGACATTATGGTCATTCCGTCTGGTCTCTTTCCATCGTCACGTGCTAAGCCATTGGGTTCTAAAACAGCTGGCACCCCGACGGTGACAAGAGCACGACGGATGATGTCATTAATGCTGGCGTGCCGTGCTATTCGGCCTGCGCTCTTACTGCAAGATAGGCCATGATGTCCAAGGCAGTCGACAGCTTCTCCGCACTGGCAGCGATACGGAGCCCCGCAAGGAGCGCCCAGACGCAGACAAGTAGCGCGCCGGAAGGTGGTGTCACCCAACATAGTGCCTGTGTTGGGAGACGGTAGTGCTTGAAGCCAGAGGCACGACTCCCACACACCCACAGCCAGCAGGCGGGCACGCTCAGCAGTATTGGACGTATTGATAAGATTATTCCGTACCAACCTGCAGAGCGGCTCATCCCACTGTCTCTGGGAAGATGGGTTTGCGGGCCGATCTGTATCCGGGCAAGCCGCTTTCCAAACGTTCATCGCATCGGTCAAGCACGGCACTTCAGAGTCAACCAGGGAGGGAGCTAAAATTTTCCGGGTCAACTTTTCAGTGCTGTGGACAGAGGACAGGAACGCCGGTAAGCTAATACTGGTAATTTTTCGGATGCCGGGGCCACCAAAACGGATGGGTAGTGTGGCTTGAAGCCACGCTCGGTCATCCAAGGCCACATTTAAAATGGATGTAAGTGTGCTGCGAATAATTTGGTCAATTTTGTCCAACAGATGTGGTTGCTTCCATAAAGGGGGAGAGCGTAGAAAATATATAAAATTTGGGCCAAAACAGCAGTATCTAATCGGGTGAATGCCGAATGTAAATTCATTTTGGAGAGTCTGTCCGAAAATTCGTTGAGTTTTCGATTTTTTCGTCGATGAAAGGACAAAAATTGGGGAACCTAGGAAGTGCAGTGAACTCTTTTCAAGAATTATGATTTGTGGGGCTATTGCATTCAATTTCTCTAGAGTTCATTGTCTGTCAATTGTATTCTAAGTGAAGATGACATCAGGGGAGCAGCCAGGATAGTGTTCAGCAGCGATGTGGTGCCACCTTACTCTCCAGAAACGCTAACAGCTCTAGAGACTAAATATCCAGCGCCTGCGGATGGTCTCACCTTTCCCGACGCCCCCGACCCCCCCGACCTAAATTCAACCTTCCTAAACGTTTCGGCCCCCCAGTTGATTGCAATCGTGAGCTCCTTCCGAAGTGGTTCCGCCGGCGGCCTCGATGGCCTGACTCCACAACATCTAAAGGATCTGTTGAGTTCAGGCGCCGGGGAAGCAGGTGAGTCGCTATTGAAGGAGCTTGCGGCCCTGATTAACCTCATGCTGATCGGCGGTGTGAACGAGGGCGTCATCGATGTCTTATACGGGACCAATCTATGTGCCCTGCACAAATGTGGAAACGTTTCTAAATGAGGCCTCACCACAGCTTTCCTGCCACAAAAGTAAGTATCTAACCAATGAATGAATTTTTAGCAACTAAAATAGCTAAACACTTATACTAGCGACCCGCTTATGCATTGATCGCTTGTTGATCTGTCTGTGTGTGCGATCTGATTTTATGTTTCGACATGTCAAATCGTCGAGATTCCAGCGCTCTAGCTAAGTTAAATATAATTGTAAACCTTCGTTATGTTTGTGTATGTTTATTACAATTATATGTGTCAATCAAATCTAAGAAAGTGTACTTATAACTTTTAATACATATCAATAAATATATTCAAAATCTAAAGTCATTTATTCAAACTAGGGCAAGAATCAGCACTTTTCGAACGTCAAAATTACATAAGACAGTCCCCCAAAAACCCCTACCCTTCCCCACTTCCTATTGGTGTAGCAATTTACATTACGCAACACAAAACATTCAATTATCTACAATTCGGCTCCGTATTTAAAAATCAAATAAAAATAGTTAGTGGTGTTATTTCGTGAATTTACTATGTTAAGTGTAGTTATACATATAACTAGAAGCAGTGACTCAGTGTAAACGTTGGCAACAACGAATACTATCGTTTATAGTTATAAAACAACAGAGCATTGGCAACCAAAGTAAACAACGAAAATAAACAAACCAAGTGAATTAAAACGAATAAAATAAACATTGGATCGAAATATGTTCAACCATAGTGCCCACAATTTATACAATAAAGTGAACTGGGTGTGATTTCGAACTAAAAGCAAAGTGTGGACTAAAAACTACGAAAAATAAAAAGTTCGAACAACGCGCGAAGCGACTCTTTGTTTAATTCATTCTAATATTTTTTTTTGGATTCTTAAAATAAGATAAGTATTTTGACTCCAATACTTAAATTTCGCTTGGCACTTCTGATAACACAGTATCTGTATTCTGATAAATAATTACAATGTTTGACTTTAAAGACATAGAATTACCTAAGGATCCGTGTACTGATTTTTTTAAATGTTCTGGATTAGAGATACTTTCTATAAAATGTATTGTTATTTGTATTTATAGAATTCGAAATTCAAACACATACCAATTTTTTTTTATTCGAAATATTTATTGAACAAATTACTCAAACGAAAAAAACGCATTATCGTTACAGGTGAACTAAATATTGATAAAGCGTGAAAGAAAGCAACGATGCAACTAAACTTAAAGATCCTATATGTAACTATGGCCTTAGTCTGCATATCAATAAACCAACACGTCAGCTTTCTTACTTAGATCAGATTATAAGTAACATAGAAAATTCAACTGGAAACACGAAGTTTTTCTATCAGATCACAACACTTGCCTAACATTAACATTTCCAGTTGAAGCGAGAAAATCATGTGAGTTTAATTTAAACAGGAATTACTCAGATGATAACGTCAAAAAATTTTTGACGCTATTGGGAATTTCTCATGGATTAATGTTCTCGAGAACACTGACGCAAATGATGGCTTTAATAGATTTCATGAAAATTTCTAAGTTATGTTTCCCTTTAAGGAATACTAAAATTTACGTCAATAATACATCACCCAAATGGATTACCAAAGGTATAAGGAAATCTTGCACTTATAATAGACAGTAGTCTATTCATTTAAAATATAATAAAATACTAAAACCATGCGTCCTCCGCTCAAAAAAAAATCAAACCTTCATACTTCCTGCATACTAAAATCTAAAAATAAAAACAAAGCTACATGGGATATCATCAAAAATAGAACAGACACACATAAAACATTTAATCAAATAAATGCAATAGATCACAATGGCTGTATTTTAAACGATCCGAGTCAAATAGCTAACTCTTTTAATAAGTTTGTTATTGATATTGCTAATATAAAACCTCAACCTGCAAGAGTACACTATATAAAACTAGTTATAAACCCCATTACACTTATTTCCAATTTCTCAATAATTTACTAGAAAATAATGCATTGTCGTTTAGTTCAATTTATTAACAAACATACAATTATTAATGAAGAACAAAATGGGCTTCAAAAAGGTAAGTCAACAACTCTGGCAGCATTCTCTCTAGTCGGGTCCATAATAGATAAAAAAATGCTCTGTTTCATTAATTTTCCTAGATATGAGCAAGGCTTTTGATCTCGTTAACCACAATACTCGTACACTTCTAGTTAAATATGAGCGCTAATCAAAGGTCCTGGAGCATTAGAATGGCTGAAAAATTATCTCAGCAATAAACAACAGAGTGTTGAAGTATCCCGTATTAATTATAAACTTGTAGCAATGGTATACAAATCTTTAATTGGACACAATGGGTCTGGAGTACCTCAAGGAAGCATCCTTGGGCCTCTTATCTTCCTTTTTTACAGTAACGACTTACCAAGTATAACAAAACATAATTATGTGCGTACTATTTGCAGATGTGTCAGTAATAATACCGGAAAATAACAAAATATTACATCAACAATCATCAAGAGATTTTTAAATATTTTTTAATAGAGTTTATATGTATCTTTATGTCTATATGTGTTTTGCATTTAAATTCAAATTCAAAATCATTTATTTCAATCCATATAGGATCATTAAAATTACATCGTACAAAATTCATATTATATCACATATAAACTAAACAATATTAATAAAATCAAAATTAGAATTATATAACTATATTAAAATCATAAAATAAAAGAATAAAACGATTAATAATAACTACTCGTACGCCTGCCTCTGAGTCATTTGTTTGTTTGTCATTACATTAATCATATAGCAATGGTTAATGTACTGACAATCAAACCTGTTCGCAAATACGCTCAGGATGGTGTTGGTTGTGGTCCGTAGCCTGCGCCCTAGGGATGTGCACCGCTTCCGCATCGTCGTGTAGAAACAGTCGACACGGGCGTCGGCGAACATCTCCGACTCGCTGCAGTGCCGGGGCAGCCTGAACGCATTGTTATACTGAACACGGAGGGCGTTGTATTGCTTCTGGGTATATGACCCCCACAGGCTTGCTGTGTACAGGGACGTACAAAACGCTCTAAAAAGAGTTATTTTGACGGCCCCCGAGCAACGAACAAACCTGCGGGCGATCATATTGGCCCTCACAGACAACGCCCTCCGCTCCCTATCGATGTCCGCATCGTCCCTCAGGTCAGAGGTCACGATATGCCCGAGGTGTTTATACTAGAGTAGGTAAAAGTAGCATATAAGTAAGGTTTTATGCCCATGTGCAATATAAATAGTCGTATGCCACTTGTAGCGGTGGATGTGTCTTGAACATAACTCAAATAACCAACTTTATACCTACCATATCCGACGAATAAATATCTTTGCTATATGTTAGCTAGCCCACGCCACTATACCAACAAAAAAAAACATTAAAAACTATACTCAAGCAGAAATAAAAAATAAAAACGTAAAGAGAACTTAATACCTGCCTTAATAAAAGCCTCCAGGCATAAAGGGCGTGCCCTAAAGCTACAGCTGTAACTCGAAGTCACTAATGATAAACTAGCTCCATCGAAGTAAAATAAATAAACAGTTAATTACTAATATAATAAAAATAACAAAACCAAGGTCAGCAAGACAACCAGTTACTACAGCAGCACCCGTTCACGACCATAACGCAAAGATCAGCCATCCCGCCTCGCCATTTTTGAGGGATATTTATTAAAGTAGGTACGTAACTTACCTTCCTACTTACTAACCTACCTGCCTATTTTAGTTAAAAGTGGCCTTGGTGGGCATTGCCTTTAGTTGGTTTGAATGGCGCTTGTCGTAACTCTTAAACATTAAAATTGAAGATATCGAAAAACTTTCAGATAATTTGTTGCTGGTAAATTTTCCAGATGCAAACACAAAGAAAGTACGGTCATTCGTAGTCCGTGGAGAATAGTACCAAGCTCTACGCCCCTCTAATATAAACACTAAATAAGTCTACTAACTGTAGGTAATTGTAATTTTAATAAATACTTTGATTTTAGTACTATTGCTTTTATTGTTTCGTAGATAGTGTGAAAAGTAGAGTATTCTCCTCGGGGATAAAGGTGCAATCGTTTTGGGCGGGCTTTGATTCCTCGCTGCAGCCACGATTCTTGTCTTAACTCTAAACTCCGCTCCGGAGTTAACACTAGAGCCCTTCGTTATACTTGGGATTCAATACGGCGCGCGGCGCCCCCGACATAAAACACTGCTTTATCCCCTTGGTGCATCATCTACTATAAAGCAATAAATATGGCGGTTTGACAGCTTATGAATGGATTATATGTCAAACTGGCATATTTATTCTTAAAAAAAAAGTTATCTAACTAGGTAATGAAACATTTTCCCGTAGGAAGGTTATTGTTCCTATTTAACTACATAGGATATATTAATTTACCTTCTCAGAATTTGTTTTGTCAAGCCATGGTTCTCATACTGAACTCATACTCTGGGCACCACCGACTGAAGTGTACAATAATATCACAACTTTGATACCATTCAAGCCAAAGATGAAAGGTTTCAGTAAAATCAATCAAAAGCCAGATGTTGCTTTTTGAACTAGACATTAATCTAGATTTGTTTTTCAGCAGAACTAAGGCAACTTTCGCCTGTCTCCAGCTAAGTTAGCTTTGCCATTGGCCAAGGCTAAGAAACTCATGCTCATCCTCTTAATAAGTACCAAAACTTTCCACTCAACATTAACTAAAACTTTTCCAGCGGTTTTAAACTTTGAACAAACTTGAGATAAACATTAAAATTTATCAAGGTTTAATAGACTTCAATCTAAATAATATCCACATTCTCTAAAGAGCTTTATCCAGGAGAGGCTAATTAGGTCTACAGAGCCAACTACGTAGGTAACAAACGTCTAGGCTTTCATGTAAAATAAAATAATCATATTTGAAATAAAGGCTCGTGCAGACGCGCGCGAGATCGCGGGCGCGATAGGCATTGCGACCCAGTTCGCGCCTGCAATCACGCCCCAGTCTGCACGACCCTAAAGGAGTTACAAGGCCCAAAAACCTCATGTCTAACTGAGAAGGTCCTCGTTTGAAATCATATAAAAACGACAGAAATATTCAAAACTATTTTTCACACAATTTGTGACTTGCATCATTGATACCTTTTTCATTTGCCTCAGAACACGGTGCAGTATACGGCTACAGCTCAACAAACGACGACCACCAGCTCTGCCCCCAGTGGGCGCCGCCGCTCTGCAGGGCGGCCCATGCCAAGCCGCTGCGACCCTGAAGAGTTGTCCGAAGCTCCTCACAGGGTTATCAGTAAGTAGAAATTTCTGTAATGAAGCATTTTACTCAGGAGGGAGACTTTCAAAGGTAATTAGTGTTTTTACCTAATCATTTTCAGACATCTAAGTAGGTGAGATCAAAAAATATATTCTTTGATAGGTCGTAATGCATACTCTTAAACAACCGTTTATGTGAATAAAATAATAAATACATGATAATAATTTTTAAAACAAAACAGAAAATTACGCCTTCGCCAGAAACTATAGAACGCCACCTGCTACGCTCCTTACATACTCCTTTTGCTTCGCCTACGTTCATACATCTGGTCATACACGCACGCCGGTTCCGAGTACTACGCACCTGACCTTTCTTAAAAACATCATCAATTAGTTCACTATAATTATGTCCTCCTAGGGCGTCCCCTTCCGGCGTTTCCACTCACCTCTGCTTTATAAATACTTTTTCTTAGTCGCCTTTCACTCATCCTCTCAATATGACCAAACCATCTAAGCATACCCTTTGAAATATTTGTCACTACATCTTCTTTTAAGATCCAGATATATGCCAGTGACCTTGAGAGGTTAGCTTGCCTGTTCTGTACTGAGCTCACGCAACGCGTCGTACGTTCAGCCAGTAATAGGACTCGCCCATCAAGGAGTGCTGTCCCCAATTTGACGTATTATTAATTTATTATACACAAAACAAAAGGTATTTTAATAAAACGCGTATACTAAAAGATCAATAATTACATTATCTTTAAATTGGTGAAGGTTTCAGAAAAATACGCTTGTTAGATTTTGCGCCATTCTCAGTTTTTTATCCGCGTTAGACATAACTTTATAAATTAATTTCACTATGTAATATAAACATAATCTAAAATATTCACATATTGAATTATTAAGAAAAAACTCTTATTTTTTTTTTTTTCAAATCATTAACACTACTCGTTTGGACGTGATCTTCAGTATAAAATCATTAAAAGTCAGTTATCGTCGCCTTAAACTGCACCGTTGCCTAGTTGACTTTTATAGAACCTTGATAAAATCGTATTTTGATTTTATTACCTAACGCTAGCAAGCCTGAAGCATTTTTCGCAGCTACACTTTTTACCATAACGATGGTAAAGCCCTTTTTTAATATCTAGGTACTAGCAAGTTAATTAAATTGCTCTCAATTTTTGTTTTTTTATCTAATAAATCTACTAAGTAACGACTATAATTTTAAATCAATTTTAATTTAACCATCAGACATTTTAGTTCCTAGATGACCTATCGAGGTAAGGTCAGAGCCACGACCATCTGACAGCAGTAGTTCAATACGTCATGAGTACAGCATTAAGCTGTTGTTTTGCTATAATAAATAGAAATAGAAAACTGTCTGTGTAAAAGTGGTAACACAAAAATATTCACCGTATTTCACCAAGCATCGCCATTCAGTAATCACCGCCATCCCGAATATTTAATCATCGCAACGAATCACTATCTATCTGACATTACTTATCAGTGAGGTTGGATTTACGAAGAGTTATTTATTTACTTACACTGATTTCATACAATGAAAGAATAAAGTGGATATGCCCCAAATCCCGGGATTAATTTTGAAGAGCAGAAAAATCCCGTGATCTATTAAATAAAAAGTTATTTACTTTTACACAATTTATACCACTGCACGCGCGACGTTGGCGGACCACTCCCCACTTAACGAAATGTACTAGATTTTGTCTCTTTCTTCCGCATTCAAACTTTCTAATTATCATTGTTTTATTTGCCTTATCTATCTCTGAGGTTTTTATTATTATTTATTTGTAATATTGTTGGTCACGCGGGATTGTCTATTAGAAATCCCGGGAAGATCCATATTAATATCAACATTTCGATGCAAGTACATAAATAACTCTACCTAATTTCGACCTTTGCTTATCACCAATAACCACTTCGCTTCTATCAGCAGTCTCTAGTTACGAGCCAATCAATAAAACAAAATAGGTATATTTCTGAAAGCAACAAGATTTGGCAGTAACTAATCCATCTTGAACCCGGTTTCTATGAGACTGTAGGTATTCAATAGAAATATCAAGCAATCAATTGAGCATCAATTGAGAATAACTGAAATGTACTTCCAATCAAGGCTAGCAGCTACACAACAGGCATTGAAATCCCTTCTGCCGTTAACTGATGAGGTATTAACAGACAATGAGACACACAAAGATTCGTTATCTACCCTAACCAGTTGTCCTGAAAATATTTCTAAAGTACATTTGATGATTTTACTGTGCTTATGTACTAACACAAAATAATGCAAAAAGTGTGAGAATCTGAACAGCGTTATACAGCGTGCCGCTACAGTGGTGACATTAATTTCACACACTGGTAGGGCTAGTGGCCATTAAACATAAAAATAAAATATTTTATGTATTTTTTTTTATATCTACTTATTCTATTAAGATACATAATTATGTAGTGACACAGTACGTACCTGTCACACCAGAATACCAGCTACTTACCACATACCACTGAACCTGTTACCTTACCACCAGGGACCATTTTGGTTACCCATTGAAAGGGTTTTCGATAGGGTTTTTCTAAGCGGTTAAACAAAAACCCATACAATATGGGTAGCCCTTATGGCTTTAATTAAATTTTGGTAACCCGTTGAAAGGGTTTTCGATAAAAACCCATACGGTGTGGGTAACCCTTTTGAACGGCTTAATCTAAGCCATTCAAAATTACCCACACCGTATGGGTTTTTGATTAACTGCTTAGAAAAACCCTATCGAAAACCCTCCAGTGAAAGGGTTTTCGATAGGATTTTTCTAAAATAGTAACCAAAATGGTCCATGGGTAGAATAGAGATAGAATTGGTCATGCTACGCGTGCTGGTCGGATATCGAAATAACATTATATTATGATTTTATCATGTTACTGGGTTTCAAGTAGGTATAGAACCCATTGAATGGGATATCATGTAACCCTTTCACTTGGTTTCAAGTATAAAACCCATTCATTGGGTTATCATGTAACCCTTTCACTGGGTTTCTAGTATAAAACCCTTTCAATGGGTTACATCATGATAAAGGTAACCCATTAAATGGGTTACCCCTTCGAAAGGCTTAACTCTTAACCGGGGTTGTACGGTCCCTGCTTACCACGTTTTTAACATTCCGTAAAGAAACATTGAAGCAATCGTTTTGAAAAAGACGGTTTCTAAGAAACAAGAGAGTAAACACCGATGCGGCACGAGCATCATCACAATGCCGCACACACACGGTTTGCTTCGAAAGAAGCGGTTTTGTAAACAACGAGCGTACCTACCTATACACGCCACACTAAAATTACTAAATTGAAAAATAAAAAAAATCAAACAAACTAAATAATAAAGCTCTCTCTTTCCTTCAATTCGTCTACTCCTTGCACGTTATTTGTTTTAACTTCATTTTTTCGATGTTATGATCCATGACCCCGGGATAAATTCATCCCAACTAATTGTGCGTGGTCCTAACCGCACTTGGCCGGTTTTTTATTATATAAACTTACTTATCAATCAAATACAGAACTACGTAGCTAGTTCTGTGTTTGATTGATAAGTGAGTGGGTAGTTGTGAGTGAGTGAGTGAGTTTGACGTAAGTCACGCCAACTGAAACATCAGTTCCGTCATTTATTTTTCAAGTTTTGAACGTGACTACTTTTCTCTGAGTTTATTAATAAGGGAGGAAAAGTTTAGGTAATCACTTTCGTACCCTTTTTAGGGTTCCGTAGTAAACAAGGAACCCTTATAGTTTCGCCATGTCCGTCTGTCTGTCTGTCTGTCTGTCCGTCCGTCCGTCTGTCCCCGGCTTAGCTCAAAGACGCTAAGTCCTAGAAGGCTGTAATTTGGCATGGGTGTACATATTAATCACGTCGAGAAAGTCGTGAAATAAAACCATGAAAAACATTTTTTTTTAGGGTACTTCCCTTGCACGTAAAACGAGGATGATATTTTTTTTTATCATCTAATACATAGTGTGGGGTATCGTTGGATAGGCCGTTCAAAAATATTGTGGGTCTGTGAGAGCCATTTTTCACTTCTGAGATCCGTTTGCGTAATATTAAGCTTTAAAGTGCTATTTTTTGTTAGAGTTAAGTGTCTCCCCCCTTGCCAGCTAAATGGTTGGTTTTGGATATGTGAAAAAATTCATGGCAGTAGTATATATAATGAAATTAAAAGCAAAACTAGCACAGCTAAGTAGGGTTTACAAGTTTTCGAGTAATCGTCGACCAACTTAAATTTGCAGTTGAAGAATTGACCGTAACGTATTTAGATGTATGGGAGAGCATGTTTTTCAACGACAATGTTAAGTTTGTTTTTGGGATGAATTCATCCTAACTACGGAACCCTTCATTGTGCGTGGTCCGACACGTACTTGGCCAGTTTTTTACCTTAAAACCTTCGCAAGCCACCTGATAGATGGGCTGTAGTCGTGAACATCGGGAACTCTACTCATAAGTCCTCAGATAATTTGAGTTCCGAGCTCCCTCTGAGTAATGGCAGCGAGATTTAAATTATGGAGACAGTGATCAATTGAGGTTAAAGCTACGGTACCTGGATTCTTAATGGAAACTATTCAGCTGTTATTATCTGTAAAGTGGATATAACTTGGGTGATTAAGGAGTGACTGGCATACAGACGTGCTTTACAAGTCGTTAGTTGTAATGAGTTATGTAACAACAACCTTTAAGGCTTGTTTACATGTTATAATATGCTCACACCTTCTTCCCATGGGGGTAGGCAGAAACTATACAACGCCACTTGCTACGCTCCTTACATACTCCTTTTGCTTCGCCTACGTTCATACATCTGGTCATACACGCACGCCGGTTGCGAGTACTACGCACCTGACCTTTCTGAAGAACATCACCAATTTGGTCACTATATGTCCTCCTAGGGCGTACCGGGCGTCGTTCCACTCATTTTATCAAAATAATATGTTTAGAATATATTATTTTCATAAACATCATTATATTAATATCCGTGAAGCGAAAACTTCGTACCCGTACGAAGGAGTATGAAACGCACAGTTAAAGTTTATATTGCAGTGGAGAAAGCTAATATTTTTTTTAGGAAACATGCATTAGAAATAAATTTTATGAATAAAAACAACATTACACACAATACCATTCGTTTGACACATAGTACCAGGGCCTCGTGACTTAAGATAGATCAGAAGGGACAGAGGAGGAAAGGGAGGAGAGGGGAGGGGGGGTGGGAGGGGGTGTCAGAAGTGACAGCTTGACCTTGGAATAAGTACTACTCATGGAATTAGTAAATACTATATAGATGGTCGAGTTTCAACCAGTGGAGGACCACCAATAATTATTAACACTCTTGTAGCAGCCATTGTAACGTCTTTAATGATATTATTGTTATCACTACCTATTACGTAATTGATTTGAATTTCAATGAAATTATCTCAGGTTTTTCTAACGAACAAACAAAAAACGACCAATCTTTAAATTTGGGATATGGATTTTCACCGAGTGTGCGTTACTGGAGCATATGATCGGTGTTCCCAGGAATGAGCTTTCTTACGGGAAACGAACGTTTGCCAACGAATGCTCGCAAACGAACACAAGTGGTAGGCACGCACCTTTATATTAAACAACTACGAGACTTTCAAAGTCAAAGTCAAAGTCAAATTGTTTATTTCACATAGGCACATATAAGGCACTTTTGAACGTCAATATTTACAAAAAAATAGAATTGATTCTAGTCGCCCCTTCCAAAAGGTAGTTTCGTATGGATAAGAATGGGCAAGAAACTCCACCGATACTCTTTTAATATCTTGTACAATATTTTTATAGGTACATTAATTATATGTGAAGACGATGCACCTAGAATAAAATTACTATACCACAATACGTAATAAAAAGAGTTAGAATGAAGCAATGACAGATAAATTAATTATGTGATAGATACATGGTGCTCACATATTTACAAAAAAAAATAAAAAAAATATACGATTTCCTAAAAAATAACAATATCAGTGTGAGTTAAGGTAATCACAGAATTTGAAATAAATGTCATAAAAATAATAAAATATTCAATTACAATAGCAACCTGTTTGATTTGGCTGGACTCAATCCTATATGGAGATTGTCCTATGGAGCAGGACCAGCATGTTTCCAAGCATTCTTATCTTGTATTATAATCCTCTAATTTGTAATATGCTTGTTTACAAAGTGTTCTTTTAATATGAGTTTTAAATTTTCTTTCATTTAGTTGCAATATATCACAAGGTATTTTGTTGAAAGATGTATGTACTTTAGATAACCTGAAAAATGGTTGATCTATTTTGTCTTTATTTCTAGTATTAAAATTATGTCTATTACTTATTTTATTAAAAAGATGTAGATTTTTCCTTACATACATAATATTTTCATAAATGAATTGGCAAGGTACCGTCATAATATTAATATTTTTAAATAGTTCCCTAAGAGATTCGCGGCGACTTAGATTATAAATTGCTCTGACTGCTCTCTTTTGCAAAATAAAGATGGACTCAATGTCAGCAGCCCGACCCCACAGTAAAATGCCGTACGACAATGCTGTGGAAGTAGCTAAAATAGACCAAACGCGCGGTTTCTACATCTGTTAACTGTCTTATCTTTCTAACAGCATAAGCCGCCGAGCTTAGCCGCCCCGCAAGAGATGTTATATGTGGTCCCCATTGTAATTTCTCGTCTAGAGTGATTCCTAGGAAAACCGTTTGATTAATAAATTCCAGTTTTGCTACTTTATGTACCTAACTATAGGTACTTAGGTACTACAGTCAGCCATTATAGTTTAGGCTGTAATACTTGTCATAGAAACTTAAGGCCGCTATTTACTCGAGATACTCTTTACGGAGAGTTAAAGGTATTTCAGATGACCAGTACTTGTTATTGAAATCTCAGTATTCCTATTGTAAATTAAATCCTTTTTATCGAATCTTCAACATAAACTTATTATTAGATTATATTAGGTAGTTAAATAAATTACCTACCTAGAAACGTATTACAGAACTTTAAGGGGCTCGCAGACAGGCGCGACGCGACAGCGCGACGCTGTATTAGTAGCACAATTTCAATTTCTATGAAATCTTCATGGAAAGTGTCGCGCTGCGCGTCGTGGTAACTGTCGCACCCGCGATAGCTCACCAGTCTGCCGACGAGCCTTTAACAGAGACAATATCAACAAAACTAATGCATCGAAGAAAATTAAAAAATAAATGGAAATTGAAATTTCAGAGTTTCGAAACGAAACCAATTTACGGAACGTATCGCATTTCTTTTATTTATTTAACATTTTTATGCATGCGATATGCATTTATACATAAATACTGGACAATTATGTAAATTATTCTATCCGATTTTACACTACTTGCTACAATTTCATTTACTTAGCTACACTGATCATAAAATTAGCACTTTATAGATATTACTCGTATTACCCGGTTTCTGAATTGAGGATTTGTAGATGAAAACTTGTAAAACTCTTCATTTGCATTACTTGAGGTAGCCCCTAATAGTCAAAATTACTTACCTACGTATTTTACTCGGTTTATCACCAACCTCCTACGACCCTAGTTCTTATCAACTGGAATCTAAGCTGGCTGGCATACCTTAGGTTACCGTTATTGTCACCTCCCAAATTTAAGATAGGCTATATTTTTATAAATATATATATTGTTTGAGGCAGTTGGTAGTTTCCTTGTGTTCTGATACCAACCTTCCCTACATCAGAGCTTTTGTTCCTTTACGACTAGAGGAATAAAATTAAAATAGTAAAAGTGGTCACTGTTGTCACACTGTGTGTCACACGAGTCATAGGTCGTGGGTTCGAACCCAGGCAGGCGCTTTACTTTGTGTAAATAATTTCATTACCACTGCTCTCAATACGGTGAAGGAAAACATCGTGAGGAAACCGGCATGTCCTAGAACCAACAATTCGAAGACATGTGACATCTACCAACCCGCAGTGGGCCCGCGTGGTAAATTACAGCCCAGTCCCTCTCGACGAGAGGAGGCCTGTGTCCCAGCAGTGGGTACATTATAGGCTGATTATGATGGTCACTGTTACAATTTAGATTTTGTCCCTCTAGTGGTAAAGGTACAAAATCTCTCTCTTTGAAATTGTTATCCATGTCTAGTTGGTAAAATGTTCTAACTATGCGGCAAGTGTTTAATATTGCAGCTTTTTGAAGTGTTAAGTCTTGTATGTGTATTTGGTTAAAACTATTGAATATTTTTTTCGGGATAACACATGTTGTTGATATTACTATTGCGACTATAGTGACTTTATTCATTTTCCAAACTCGGGTAATTTCCTCTTGCAATTCTGTATACTTCCTGATTTTTTCTGTGATAGTTTTTTGTATGTTATTAGTATTTGGGACTGCTATATCTATTATAAATGTGTGTTTGTTTACTTTTATTATTATTCATTATATCTCTCAAAAATTCTAACTTAGTGCAGCAAGTATATTATATACAGTCGAGTATATGCAATGTATTAGTGTATATTTACCTACACAGGCCACTGCGCGTCATCAGTCTGGAGCAATTCGTCACATTAGCATGTCGGGATGTCGGTGACGTGAACCTATAACTTTTGCCCCCACCAAAAATCGCTCAACGCGCCTAAAGAAGTTAACACTTCAAAAACATAAACGAAAGTTTTGATATAATAAATAATAATAATAATAAACCATTTATTATCAGGTTACAAAGACCCATAGATGAATACCTTAACCTAAGTATACATAATATATTAACAATTGCGTTAGTAAATAAAACTTAAAGCTATTATGCTATATAAAACATAATTCAAAATGACAAATTGAGCTTTAGGAACAGATAAGCCAGCCACACACACAGGAATCTAACAGAGAAGAAACACTAAAAAAGCCGAACTTCTTCTAAAATGTGCTATATTTACGGCCGAGTACTGTATTAATGTTAACCATTCTACTTAATATCTGTTAACAGCTTCGGTGTTATCAAGACCAAGCCGCTCCGCTATCAAGAAGCACGTGCAATTCCCCGATGAACAAAGCTGCATTGAAGAGGCTGTCGAAGCTCCATCACAACTAGGCCCTGCTGAGAAACCGGGTGAGAACATTAAATTTAAACCTCTGTGTCAATACACATGCCATCAGTCGCTAAGGTATGCGGGTCTTTATTACTAAACCAATGCACTGCATGTTCACGGTAGAATACGACTCATCATCTCACGTCTTCGCTACTCTACTTTCGACTGACATCTTCGTTGGCAAGAAATCAAATGTGTTATTTTTTTTACATACCATTTTGTGTGTCTGGGCCATTTAAGGGGCATAGATAGTTCACACAAACGTAACATAAAGCATGCATAGTTCATACAAACGTAATACCAAAATAATTTGTAAATCAAACATATTTTTAAGGTAGTGTGTATTTATTTCGATTGGATTACAAAATATCTATGTTACTAAATATATATTTTGAAAGGACAAAGATATAAAGACGAGATTAGGGGAATGGGAGGAGTGGTGGCCCAGTGGTAACGGCTCCGACTTACGAGTCGTAGGTCATGGGTTCGAACCCAGGCAGGCGCTTTACTTTGTGTAAATAATTTCATCACCACTGCTCTCAAAACGGTGAAGGAAAACATCGAGAGGAAACCGGCATGTCCTAGAACCAACAATTCGAAGACATGTGACATCTACCAACCCGCACTGGGCCCGCGTGGTAGATTATAGAGCCCAGTCCCTCTCGAAGAGAGGAGGCCTGTGTCCCAGCAGTGGGTACATTATAGGCTGATTATGTAAGGGGAATATAAATTTCTATAGAAAACTTATTGTTCTCATAACTCTTGTTTAAATCAGTATCCATTCAAA
The DNA here is from genome assembly GCA_948098905.1 of Tiliacea aurago. Taxonomy (NCBI): domain Eukaryota; kingdom Metazoa; phylum Arthropoda; class Insecta; order Lepidoptera; family Noctuidae; genus Tiliacea; species Tiliacea aurago. Next base: position 24,366,937 of record OX402576.1, read on the forward strand.
ATATATATTTGGGAACCTAGATATTCTGTATTCCAATCGGAATAAAGACACACTTATTTGGGAACCTAGATATTCTGTATTCCGATTGGAATAAGACACACTACCTAAAGAATATGTTTGATTTACGCACTCATCTACGCATCCATCGGCCGTCCTCATATGAGAATTTTTTATATTCGCCAAAATAATTTTCTAACATGACTGCACATACGCGCAAGTGTTGTAAGTAATTAGTATGTGTATACACAGATTAAATAGTATAATAAATGTGTGGTGCATACAATCTGACAAGAAAATATGGTAGGTATGAAGGAATTGGAAGAATCAACTCACAAAAAAGAAATGAATCAAAAGAAGAATACCCTGTCAAGTAAAAGCAAAAACATAACATTAATTATCTAGAGATAATTAATGTTACGTTTTTGCTTTTACTTGCTAGAGCATTTGTTCGATGTTTTCTCCCCTCTTCTCAAATGTCGCTGCAGTGATGCTTCTTTTTTGCTCTGAAAACATAATTATTTTATTATAAACACCTACCCATTCAATTTTTATTTAAAGACGTTAAGCAGCAGCAAAACGTGACAGTAATGTTAGATATTAAACTGTGCAATAACTTTAAACTGACTTATGCGATCGGCCAAATATGGCCATACATTAAAATTTTCCTCTTGCGAATGATCACATACGTGAGGCGCTCAAAGTTTCCTTTGGGAACCACTTAGTTTTATGAAATACTTTATTTATAACATTTAAGTAGATATCTATGTACGTTCATGTGTAAACTTTTGCCATTCAATATTTGATCCTCGTGGATATCTGACAATTTCTACCCTATAACTTTTGTAGTTCATGTTGACCTTCATATCTCTTGAGCCAATGTATATGTATTGTGTGTTTATCTTGTCACTCCAGTCGGATTGTGACACAAGAAATAATACGAATCCCCGAGTGAATAATGTGAATAGTCGAAATGACACGTGTGTGTGTGTGTCTGTGTGTGTGGTCATGTAATAACGAGACCCCAAAAGGACCGAAGAGAATATTTGTATTTCAAAACTTTGTACAAATACCCATTTAAATAGGCTACTACTAACTAGCAAACTACGAAACTCGCTAAGAACCGGCGAGACATGTTGACAAAATGGTTCGATGGTGATATATTGGTTCTGTCCACACAAAAGTAGAAGTAGTACCTAACCGAACTAGTTTAATCAATATATCCTTGTAATGGACTATAAAACAATGTGCGAGAAACTAGGACTATTAGCGGTTTAATGTCATGAAAGTTTTAGCGACCGCTGGACTCAACATTATTTTGCGAGCAATGGGAAGAAGTATGTTGAGGGACCAAACTAAGAGAATCGAAATTGCTTGAACATTAATCACTATCTCATACGTCCAAATGGCGTGATTTGCGATTTGTACGTGGCTTCCGTTAGAATAGTTTATAGCCAATAACGCGGCCGTAGCGCCGCTCTTTTCAGGAAAGTACCAATAGGACTAAATATAAGAAATTCTTATGCATCTACTTTCTAAGTTATTCTCGGACATACGGTGAAGAATAAACATCGTGAGCTAACCTGGACTAGTCTGAAATTTCTAACACGCAATCAGCAAGCGTAGTGATTAATGCTCATTCCATCTCTGTACCAGAGAAGGCCTTAACTCTGGAGCGACTCAACAGGCTGCCATTCTAATTATAACCTACGTTTATGCCCGGAACATAGCCCGTTAATTCTATTGTTATTCAGGGGGGGTCAGGTGATGTAGGCGGGGGTGACGGTGTTCCCTTGACGAGGGAATAATAAATAAGAATCACTTGTTACCGAAGATAACTTTTATATTGTAAGGTCAAAAACACAGTTATTTACACGAACACAAGAGCACATAAGAGAATAATCGTTCACACGTAATGTTTAGAAAATACAGTCACACAAATAGAAAGGATTAATTAAAGTACACGGTTAATCACACAAGAATACACGTTTATAACAATAATAATCCTAAACTATGATAATACTTTGACTGCCCTGAGCTATTTATAGATAATTCGCGACTTGTGAGGCCAACAGTTATGAGGAGCTGTTGCTTCACCGGAGACTTGTTGAGAACTGAACTTGCTGACAAAATTAGAACTTTATGTTAGAGATTTTCTCCCCTATATATGTGTTTACTCCTAAGCGCAAGTAGCGGGAGGTCTCTGGTAATTATTAAACATCTTTCCATACAGAACTCTTAGATACAACTGCGTAGGGCTCCTTGGCCTTGAGACATGACGCCACAATGAAATCATTGTGCAATATTGCAAAACATTATGAAATTGACTAAATGATTGTGTAAGATTGAAAGGTACATCCTTTGTTATTAATATTACCTCGCATTGTTTGCGATCATCTAATTGACAATGTGAGGTGAAGTTATAATATTCTAATTGCTGATGACTTATACATATCAAATGTTAAGTTAATTTTACTACAAGTGCCAGGGTTACATGGTTATTAGTGTTTTACATAATTGCAGTTGTATCGTACATAATATAAGCATTTTCAATCTTGATTACATATCAACTATGCTTTCTTTACATTTGAACGCTATCTGATGACCGTGAAAACCAAACGGGAGAAAGTTAAAGCGATCTTTTAATCAGACGTACTGCGATATTCGACATTAATTAATTATGACTTTATTATGCCACATCTGATCGACCTTTAGCGGACGTACTATAAATAACTTATTATTAGTCATTCGACTAAAATCATGGTGCTTCGCCTACATCTATACTAATATTTTGACTCCTAAATACTTACCTGACGAGGAAAAGAGTGACAATAACTTGCCAAGGAACTGTTCTAAGAAACAATTTTGTTCATACGAAACTTATCCTTTCCATCCCTATGAATATTATGGATACGGTTTTGGTTTCCATTACTTTGTGCGAGTCTTTTCTCCACGTCGTTCTTACGAATCATGTGTAACACAATATTTGCCATCAATACGTATTCATTCTTACAAACACTCGAGTCGCGGCTGTGGATCATATGAGTCGGTCGGCTACATGTTGACTGAAGTAACGCTCCAGTAAATAAGGTATTCAATTGTGTGGAGTTAGGATAACTTTGTGACACAACCATGCGTTTAGGTTGAAAGAATATTTGGAGACAGTTATGGCCAAACTTCATACTCGTAGTATTCCCGTTGTCCCCGTACGCCGTGTCCCCGTCCTACGGGGATAGCGGTACTTCAATTAAATATTTAAAAATACTTCCCGTTGTCCCCGTGGTTTGGTTTTACATTCAAAAATATGTTTCTGGCACTCGCCGGCCGCTGCCGCAGCACCGCTCGCTACGCTCGCTCGGCTCGTGCGTTGTGTGGTCACAGTTCTAACCTAACCTAACCTAGCTGTTTCGATTTAAAAAAGGTTTACTTAGTACGATAAGAGGACAACGGGAAATAAATTTAATCACGTCCCGCTGTCCCCGTGACGGGGATATGGCAAACGGGGACAACGGGAATACACTAGGATAACGTGTATTCAGGTGATTTGTCAAAAATCCAGCGTGTTGTTGTTACTTTCAATAGACATACTTACCTATTTTATTTATTAACCGACTTCAAAAAAAGGAGGAGGTTCTCAATTCGTCGGAAACTTTTTTTTTAAATGTTTTGTACCCGATTACTCGAAGACGGCTGGTCCTATTTAGAAAATTCTTTTTTTGTTTGAAAGGGTATACTTTACAGTTGGTCCCATTGTCATCACGTCAGGAAAGGTGATGAGCACTTGATAATGTCAAGTGCTCATCATTGGCTATTGTTACTTAGATAAATTGCAAACTGACCCACTAAAAAGTGAAAAAAAAATTTTTTTTTTGGAGCTTGGTTGTTATTTTTTTTGTAAAAAGTTTTTTTTTATTTTCTATTTACAATATAGGTAAAAAGTATTCAGGAGGTATTCCTATGCAAACGATAAACCAGTTACCCGGTTCAATCACTGAAGAATTTTGCATGAATTGCGACTAAAAATACACGCCTAGCACTGCCTGTAGTTCCTCGTTTTCCCAGGTCAATACTGACATTCGAACGTTCTAGTTGTCGGAATATTGCAAGAATTTTTCCAACCCTTTTTTTGAGCACGGCTCTTTGGCGAGTTTTAGATCTGTGTGCCTGTATTTGTTTCAACAGATTAAACAAGATTAAACAAGACTAAACAAGATCAACAGATTAAAAACAAGGATCATGCATTCTCTAAGCACCGCCGACCCTTGATTGGGATTGACCCCAGAGACATGATCTTGGGGCATTGTGATCTACGGTGTGATTCAAGCCAGATTGGGAAAAAAGTTAAACCTCATGATACAATGATAATGCAGGCCTCATATACACCTCGTTTTAATCCCCAAAAGTGGTTTTGTTAGTAAAACCGAATGATAAAGGCGCAGGTCCACCGTCAGGACGAAAAGTGGGCAACAAAACAAATACTTAGTGCAAGCGAGTCTTCTGATTTATAATATCGATATTACTTATACATTATGAACAAGTTTATGCTGAATAATTCCGTATCTCATTTCTTATAATGAATTGTCTGGTCTCAAATTATTTAATTGGATTATGGTACTATTGAGTTTATGGAAAATTTTACTGCAACATGACCGTACTCACTTAAGTATTATTTACTTAAAACTAGATTCAAGCCATTTGATTGGTTGAAAATTGTTTAAGTAATGCTTGAGTATTGAACTGCAGTTGGTTTTTTTTTTGTTCAGAATGATAATTTTGGAAGGTATTAGGCTGATTACGTTTTATTTTGAACTAGAAAATCGTCGCCATATAGTGAAAACCTCGTATAAGCGAAAAAGGTAACTTTACAGGAGAAAGAAAAAACCGCGCCGTTGCTTCAAATATGTGCCTTTTATTGAGCAATTTGTATCCAAATTTTCAGATGCATTAGCATTACTTAACTTTTTGTTGTCTTTTTTTTTTTTTAAATGACCAAAATTGCATTCCCGAGGTGTTCACTCTGACGACGTTATGCCCCACGGCTTCCCCCAGCGGGGTTTGGAAATTATCCCACGGAAACGAACTACCGGGATAAAAAGTATTCTAAGTACTTAGCCCAGATTCTAAGTCTACTGGTGTGCCAAACTTCATCGAAATCTGTTCAGCCGTTAAGACGTGAAAGCGCAACACAAATAAACAAACTCACTTTCGCATTTATAATATTAGTTAGGATGTTAAGTGATTTAGGAATTTGGAGAAACAGGTACACCAGACTTTACGATGATGATGAATTTTCATTCGATCGATTCGTTGGCAGATTAAGCGACTTAAAACTAAAAACATAAGTGCTTATAAAGTCAGGAAAAATAAACAAGTTTCACCCGATTACTCTTCTCATCAAACACGATGAAAACAAAACACAATCCCTTCCCACCAGCAGAAACTTTACGCCCGGCTTATAGGTATTTGAAATTTAATTTGAATCTTCTGTAGTAAGTATACGCAAAATAATCAGATGAAACGGATCTATTCAATGTATCTAATTATGATCACTTTGTACAAGTAGTTAAAATAAATAAAATCCAATGAACTTAATGAACTTACGCAAATTATGCATTAGTGGTGCATAGGCACGAGTCACGACTAATGCATAATGTTTACCTATTATAACGGACTCAGATCTACATCATGTTGAAAAATAACAAAATGGAAAATAATTTCCTGTGGCTAAAGTATTAATTGGATTAATTTTTTGTATACGGGTAAAAAACATGATACTCTTTACGTGGTTTATAGGAATGTCAATCGTCCTGTATTATTTTATGTCCGAGAATCTGTTACGGGATACTAATTAAACGTTTTTATTTACTTGAACATCATTATTATCTTATATTCGTCAGTTATATATTTTTTTATATTATATTTGTCAGATATAGGCATTGATTAAAAAACCGCGCATGTGCGAGCTGAATTCGCGCCTCAAAGTTGTGCCCGCGGCTTCATTCAAGTGATACAGCCATTGATGTATTAAATAGGAAGATAAGGTACGCGCTCCTCGATGTGGTCCGCATAAATTAGGTGAAAGAACACAATCGACCTACATAACTCTCGGTTTGCGGGGAATACCCGAATCGTAGTTTGTTTCCGAGTTGTCATGGGTACGTAACAGTGACAATTATTGCTATCTCGTTCCCGCTATAGTCCGCGTAATATGTCTCTCTATATTTTCAGTTGTCGAGCACATGTCGCACGACATCGGGTCCATTTAATATTTACGTGATGTTAGAGAGTGGCCTATCTTCCTATTTAATACATCAATGGATACAGCCTATGAATTTCAAATTCCGGATTGAAGGAGAAACTTAACTGTGCAGTAAAAAAAATTTTTTTTTGAATTTGACGACTGATTTATGAAACAAAAATATGCTTAGAGTTCCCACAACGTGTGAGAGAAGAAAGGCTACTTCCCATTTGGTAAACTTCCCATTTCGTAAACCTCAAACTGTACCTACTAAAAAGTTGCGTTTGGTAAACATTATACATTTCATACATTTAGTCCCATTTCGAAAACATTTCAATATTTTTTTGTGTTATATCCCATTTGGTAAACTTTCAGATGAAATGGGTACAGTCAAGTAAAAAAAGAAAAACGAAACTAATGATAACATTGTCATTTATTTTGTTAAATATTTTTAATCACAGGTACAATAGTCGGATTATGTGTACGTATGCCATTTACACATATTGATATTTAAAAACAGAAATAAAAAGTGGGGTGTACAAATAACTTTCAAAAAATTTAAGAAAAATCACAGTTCGATTTGACTATTTCGATGACAAGTTTTATTTTTTTAATAACATAAGTCAATCTAGATGCGAAATCAACTTATATAAAAAAACAATAATCACAGATTTGGTACTATCTTTTTATGTTAATGTACATTAACATAAAAAAATACATACGAAATCAACTACTTATAAAATATAAAAATAAACAGTCACTGATTTGGTACGTTAACGTAAAAAAATACATACTAAATCAACTATACAATATAAAAACAATAATAATCACAGATTTGGTACAATAACATAAAAAATACATGCAAAATCAACTTTTAAATATAAAAACAAATAATAATCACAGATTTGGTACATTAACATTAAAAATTACACACAAAATCAACTATAAAATATAATCACAGATTTGGAATATTAACATAAAAAATTTACTACCTACACTACAAAGTTAAAAATCAATAAATAAATTATAAAGTGATACAAGCAATTCTTGATAATTCGTTCAAACAATTTTCCAATGATATTTTTCCACTTTTGTAATCGCCGAGAATATTGTTAATTCGTATATCATTTTGGATAGATTTTTTTCTTCGTTTTGATATACTTTCTCCATTATTATAAAAGCTGTAAAAAATTGTTATGATTAATTAAAGTAATAATGTATAATTTTTATCATATGTGTCGCCTAAAAATACAGGTCATTGAAACAAAAATATGTACCTTTTCAGAAGATTTTCATAATGTTTAATATTGCCTGATATCGTTTCGAAAAATAAAAGAATTGATGGCCTTTTTCCAATTTCACTATTGAAACTCCAATTCCAAGATTCCATGAGGTTTGTAGTGCGGTGTCTTTGTGCGTAGCAGCACCAAATATTCATCATATCTTCATTTTCCAACCACTGATCCACAAAGTAATCATTGAATTCAGTTATAGCTTTTTCTTCAAAACTGTAACAGAATTAATTCGTTGAAGATTATGATACGAAAAACCATATATTACCTAGTTTCTAACGCATAAAAATGGCTGTAGAAAATGGCGGTAGAAGAAATATCCAGAACTAAACGCGTTCATTTCAATACTGCAAAATTAATTTACCTTTGACTCATAACGTATAGCCATCCATCGTTTATGTCTTCTTTTGGTAAATGTGCCAGAGCCATACATAGTTTGACGTGATAGTGAGATTCTTCATGTTGTAATAAGCCAAGAGATTTTGCCTTTCTTAATAGCGCTCTGCCAAAGTGAACAAAACACCCCTTAACAATTATGTTTGGAAATGTCTTTTTAATTGCATTTATTGGAGCTTTTTCGAAATCCAAGGTAATAATATCGGCTGTCCACTCTGGTAAATGAAATTTTAGTTTGTAAAACAGTCTTTCATATGTAGTTTCTTCTTTGTTTGTCAACACTGCATAAAAAAATGGTACAATATTTGTCCCAGTTTCTGTACTTCCTATGTCTCCGTGTACAACGTATAGTTGAAGAAACGGCTTTGCACAACATTTGAACGTTCCGTCCGCAAAGTAGTGACGGACGTCATTTAAATGTGCAATTGCACTCTTTGAACCAAACACAATCATTCTATTTTCACCGTCAATCTCATCAAACAATAAATTGTCTTTAAAACGGTCAGGAATCACGATTTCTGTAGAGTTAGAGTGCTGAGATTTTGTGATTCCTAGTTGTCTATTTCTGTGTCTATACAAACTGCTTTTAACTTTGTCAAAATTTGGTAATTCTTTAATAATTTCATAACCATTATCTTTCAGCTTTTTAGTACATTTCCTGTATGTAGCTGGAATCGGCTTCAGATCTTCACATATAGTTTGTTTACATTTTTCGATGGCTACTTTCACTTCATTTTTTTCAAAATTCGGAATACAAGAACTGCAGTGAGCATTTTCTCTTAATACATGGCTTCGATTTGAATTCAAAGTTACACTTGCTGAACATCCATCTTTTCTATTAACACAGCGCCACCAACTTGAGTCCTTATTATTTTTCTGTTTATAATATTGATGCCCAGCGCGTAATAAAATTTCACCGCCTCGTGTACTATTAATAATTTTTAAATTCACTGCACCACTAGAAGATCCCTCACCCGACATTGCAACGACCTTGCACTATGCATAAAACGAGTGAACTGATAAGTTAAACCCGGTAATAGATATAATTTACGTATACTTACTTATGTCTATCTCATTCACACCTTTTGTTTAAAACGATGGTAAGGACAATAAATCCCTACCTGAGAACCCGCTCGGTGCTTCTTTTGCGGGAAAAGCACGTGGTATTTTTAGTAGCATCGTGGTATTTTTACAGACTTTAATACGTTTTTTTTACTTCTTCTTGATCAGCCATTCTTTTTGATGGTCGAGATACTATCTCAAGACTGAAGCATTTAAAAATATATACATCTCTAATTTAATACTAATTTGACACTGACTGTACCGTACAAAAATAACAATACTAACAAAGTTTACCAAATGGGATTAAATGTATGAAGTAACGAAATGTTTACCAAACGCAACTTTTTAGTAGGTACAGTTTGAGGTTTACGAAATGGGAAGTTTACCAAATGGGAAGTAGCCAGAAGAAAACTTCTTCCACGAACTAAGAACGTCGTAAGTGCTAACAGTTTGTAGTCGTAATCACACCAAAACTAAAAGGAATTAAAAAAAATGTCTGCACAAATTTCGTCGCCTTGTATTATTACAAATAATCATAAAATGTGTATCCTATTAATCATTAGCATAATAAGTACAAATAAAAAAAAATTATATCCATAAGTGCACGCCTCGTAACGTTCACGTCGTTTTTTTCTTATTACTGCTAACAATAAGATAGTTAATCAAATGAAATGAAATAAAAAACAATTATAAAAATAAAAAAATACAAAAAACAACTATAAAAAAAAACAGAAAGCTCTGCTATGGTTTAGTGGCGCCATACATAAAAACTGAGGAAAAAAAATACTATAATACATAGATAAATATACAAAAAAATACACAGTCGTATATTAGTTTTTTATAAATAATAATTAAACGACAGTGAATTGAACGCTCATATTAATTGAGAAAGTCCGTAGTGTTTGCTTTAGATAGTAAGAAAAAAAATATTCCGGTACGATAATTTTTTCGACCAATCTCCCTGCCACATTACACCAATCTATAAACACAGACACACGGACGTCCTGGAAAGATCATTTTTAATGTTATTATTTACTATGTTAAACAAAATAATTGTTATTGAATTATATTTTATGTGTCTGACAAATTATTTGACTTCATATTAACCTGTAAGTGCGATATAAATAAAAAAAGAACGATTTCAGTTTCGAGAAAACTGCTTTTTTTTAAATGTCGAGAGTAGAGCACAACCTCAACGGTTCGCATGAGGCGTACAATACGAGAAAATTCTAGGTAACTTCGTGATGTTTTTTAATCGAGGAAATTTTAATATTGTGTTTCTGTTCCACAAAGAGTTTGGAAATTATATCATGTAGTTACTCAAATTATTTAGAATATAATAAAATATTTATTTGCCAGAAACATGGTATGTTTACAACATAGGTATTCGTATCATTGTATTTTTTTATTTTTTTATGTGTGTAAATTATTTAAAAGTCTTATTAATTTCAGAAAAATCAAATTGAATATAAGCAATTTTGCATAATTCCGCCTCTTAACTTAAATCTACAGACGCTCGCATCATCTCTTCACTGTGGATGGAATTGGAGTCGGAGGCCCCGGTGCCAGAGCGCTGACGGCGGCGGAGCGAGCAGTACTACCGGCCCGTGTCACGAGCTCGGAACGAACGACGGAAAATGTCCGCCGCCGGAGTACCGCCCGCCAACGCAACTCAGAAGGATTCCCTCTAAATTGACCGACCGCACCGACTGGAAGGTGAGAGTTTTGACGTGAAACATCTATAGGCGCACGTAAAACCGATTACTGGCGGGGCGACGCATGCCGCGTGACGATTACCTACCAGTGGCGAAAGCACCATATGACACGATTCCTACCGGCTTCCCTTCGGAAGATCGCATCAACAATTCTACCGTTATTGAAAAATGGCACAGTCAATAGGGGTATTTAGTTCACCATAACATTCAAACAACAAAAAGCCTATTTTATTAGCTTTGAATTGAAATAACAAACAAGACAGTTTTGTCTGTGTAGTGATGCGTCTTTTTGGTCCTGCTACTTGACGATAAATGGTGTTAAATTCAGTAAAGGAAAGACTTACTTTTAAGTAAATTAATTAATTTTTACTTTACTGATAAGAAAGTAAGTTAAAATCGGCTTTGCTTCGGCTTCCCTTATAAAAAAATTGACACCTCGCCGCTGGTACCTACTTAGAGCCTCTGACAAGATTTACTTATTTATATATTATTTGTGCACAATTTATTACATATGTATATGCTATTTACATTACATTAAACTTAGAAGGCCGCCAGTGAAAGTCACAATAACCCCCGTACTAGTTGATACTGTATTACAGTAAAGAAAGATGAATTTATATAGAACTAATCTCTCGAAGTTGAAAAAATCATACTAGGTGTTGTTCCGAGACATGGTCTTTCTATGTGCTTTTCATTCAAATCCGTTAATTCGTTTATGCTAGATTAATCAACAAATATACGCTAAACTATTAACTGTAATTAGAAGTTAAGCAGCTTCGGGAAGGTATACAAGGAACTCAAAGACATCGTCGGTCGACCATTTGACACTTATCAGGCCTGTAGCCGTAATGACCAAAGTCTCATAAAGTTTGATCATTATATAGAGCATAATGAAGAACATCAATAGCGGAGATACGACCCAATAGCGGGTGATACGGCTAACACGTGTTTCAAAGTTACTACTGAAACTAAAAGAAGCTAAGCTGATATTGTAAGCCAAAGTTTAAGGTATCATTTCGTTTTGGTAATCCCTAATTCCCGGGTACCTAGACTGAGCCAGGGCTGCCCGCAGGTCGTTTAGTGACCTTGAACTGCTTTTTTGAGGCCACCGACCGTCTGGACTGCTAGCTGCCATTTAGTACAAAGAAAGAACTCGAATTTTATTTTACACCTACAAACGACTCCAAATTTGGTCCCTCAGATCGCTGAATGTAAACTTTTTGACCGCAAACACATTAATTTATGATCCCGCCGCAAAATTATATATTATACCGCATTTTAGGGACGACCTGGAATAATTTAGTGTAAAACAATTTCACTTCAAATGCTTATGTGTTAATATTGTCATCTGTGTTTCTAGTGAAATACTTTTCTAAGTAACGTTTTGTATTGCTCTTTGTCTGCAGTTCGGCATAATATTTTAAAAAGAAACTTAAAAAATATTTAAAGGAGCTGTTTTGCTACAATTACCATAAATTTCTTAAACACTATCTATTGCAGACAAGTATTCATTTAGCATAACATTTTATTCGTTTTCTTTCACAATGAATTACTTCTTTATTCATGAGAAAAGTACAGGACTGCATATGAATCTCAAGCAATCACAAATAAGGCAATATTCGGAGCAATAGAAACCTTGTTATCATTTTTAGGGTTCCGTACCAAATTGGTAAAAAGGAAACACGAGAGAGAGACGTATGGTGAGACTTCTGTCTGTCTATCTGTAACACCTGGATATCTCAAGAACTACTAATGCTATCAACTTGAAATTCAGAAGTTTTAGATGACGTTTGCCCAACTATTTTTCAAATAAAACAGTAACAAAAAAAAAAAAAATTGTAAAAGGGACTGAAAAGGGGTCTTAAAAATTTGAAGTGGGGCTACTAGGGCATGTGGGGTATCATATAAAAGAACGCTGTTTGCACATTCTCAAGATTTTTTTTTAGGCAGCGTAATTTCCGACTTTTGATGAAAAATGTAAAAAAAATACCGTTCCCCCGTTATCTCCGAAGTTTGCATAGAAAAAAAATCTCAAATTATTCTATGATAAAAGTGTATGTAAAGATTACAGGAAAATTAAAACAATGTCTCTAAATAGCACAGTTTTTCAGAAATCATCAACATCATCATAGGTATATACGTACGGAACCCTCGGTGCGCAAGTTCGACTCGCTCTTGACCGGTTTTTTATTTACCTCACTTTCTTCGCATATAAAGTTTATTTTATTTTTTTCAAGATATTATTTCGATACTACGCGGCTTCTACTTTTAGAACTTACTTAAATATAGTGGAAATAAAATATTGTAACTGCAATAATATAGGAAAATCAACGAATACGTCTATAAATTAATTGGTTTATGATTTTAAATATTTGTAGTAGGTACCATTAGTTTTGTCGTAGCAATACTGTAGCCATGCTTCAAGATAAATCTTCAAACAATAATTAAATAATATTAATTGTTTATATTCTTTACTCTATTCGGTTGAAGATAAAGTTATGGGATTTGAAATAGGTAAGTACCTAAATAAAAAATAAAAAAATAATAAAAAAAAAAAATAAAAAAAAAAAAACTCATGCAGGAAATATTAAATTTCCTCAAATGTTACTTAGGTAGGTTATCTTTGAGGGCACCAAATAGAAAAAGATTGAGCTCAACCAAGTGAAAAACTCAGCAATTATTCATGGTCATATAGAATCATGAAACTTTCAGAGCTCTACGTGACATTTTGGTCAACATTGTGGTCCAATCATCGCAGTGCTTTATAATTTATAACTTACTAATTTAACGATAACTTGCGGGAGGCCTTTGCTCTATATTGGGACAGTGGAGAAAAAAACGATACTTCAACCCATTTTATTTTCTCCGTCAGATGTCACCACTTATTAATAGCAAGCGGTTTGCTTGGTTATTTGCCACTTCAAAGCATAAAAAAACTCTTCGATAATTACAACCAAACAGTATTGTGTCGACGGTGAGCAAATCATACCTAAGTATGTTATATCTGATACTAATTACATTTGTCTATTTTTTACAGATTTACGACTACAAGATTATCATATTTAGCTGACCGCGCGCACACAGGGTATTTGCGAAGCTAAACAGAGTTGTTTAAAAAACAAATATATAATCTGTAGACGTATTCTAAAATACTGTAGACGATTGTTGCCAACACGATGGTTTTCTGAGCGCTGAACTGATAATATTATATTATATGTGGGTACCAAACTTTAGAAGTCCATACCTAACGCTATTGTACTAAATAAAATCCTTCAGCGTTCCTTTTTCACGAAATAATTCCGTTTCCTATCATTGCGTTCTATATAATTATATTAATGGTCAGCTTTGATCTCTGGCACCCTGATTCACGCAATTACAATCGCTTTGATTGTGACTCTAAAACAAAACCCATAGCAAATGCAAAACAGAATTATGCGATAACATGCACAACAGTTTTCTTTTGTAGGACCCAACAAATTGATTAAGTTCGTTACATATATCGATGTCTGTCACATGTTGTAGAATTCTCAAAATGAAGGCAATTGTAATTGTGAGTGTGTCACAGAATTAGGTGCGTATTGTTTTCCCCACACATTTGACCGTATAATCTTATAAGTACCTAATTAGATTATTCATATTCAAATAAATTGTTGCACTATATGTCATTAGCTGGTTTACCATTGTATTTTAATTAATATCTAATACATATTACATTACACAGTAATTGGATCAATATAATATCATGTTTGAACAATTCAGAATATACTTAGTTGCTGTTTTTGTGTTGATAGTTTAATATTATTTAGATACGTACATATGTACTTCTTGTTTTGTAAGTACCTACTACTCTTAAATCATTAATACGTATCTTATTTTCTATAAATTAAGTAAATAATTTCGATGTTGGTTGAGTTGCTGATTTTTTATTACTCACGCACTTATTTTTTTTTACTTTTTTTTATAATGCTGATTGGGCGTGCTCTTGACTTCGATCAAGCCTTAAGGCTTTATGCGTTCATGCTTAAGCCTTTATGGAAAGCGATGAATGAGGTCTATGATGGATCGAGCGTGCCCAGAAGATCCCTGTTCACTCTTGCTTTGAAGACAGACGGGTTAAATGTGGAAGGGAAGACAGACGCTGGCAAAGAGTTCCACACATTGGCGGTTCGCTTAAAAATGTGAAGGAAAAGCGCTGAGTACGACTGATCGGGATACCAACCAACCTGCAGTACGTCTGGTAGTCCAGTAGTGAAAGGGCGATGGTGGGATCAGGTCATAGAGCTCCTGCGCACATTCCTGTGAATTTTTATTACGGGAACTGTCTCGAGTGGTGCAAGGCTTAGTAATTTAAGTCCTTAGCTATAGACAGTTTTTAGCATTTAGACTCGTTATAATATTTAAGTTATTTCGTTCTATTCATACTTAATTGTTAAGTTATGAATTATGTATTTTCTGTTACCGCAAATCTAGTCTTTACGCATAGTTAGGTAGGTTAAATATATATTATACCTTTCGATGTAAGAAATTAAATATTAAATTAGTGAACTATGAAATAAACTGATTAGATGTACTTAACTGTATTATATTTAGGAGTGTTCGTAAGAGAAATATTCGAGACTTGACTCATATTTATTGAATTTATAAATTTTCGTAAACTTGGCTTCGACTTAGCCTCGACTGCGATCTTTTTTACAAAATTTGGGGACATCCCACTGTATAATGTTAGAGCTTCATTTAATTTAAAATTTTAGTGGTCACTAAATATTCTTGATTTCTACACGTTTCGGTTATAAAAAAATTGAATCTTTTATGAGAGAACACATAAAAAAGCAAAAGCCAAATATCTATAAATGAATACTCTTTTACCACTCTTGAATACCAGTAACAGTTTTAACTCGATGTTTGTATGCTGAAAATTACTCAATATATAACCATGTATTCCCATAGGCTAGTTACATTCACATTATAAAATTATTATGGGCAGAATAAAAAAACGAAAAAAAGAATACGTAGCACATTATTAGCAAAAGAATGTAAAACATAAAGCATTGTAAGGACAGGCTTTTCAGCCATTTTTCAGAAAGATGCATATGTTTGCTGGATAGTAGGTAGCACATTATTAGAATTTCGAATCTATGTTCAATATTTTCGCTGAATTAAATGTAATTGTCTCCAAAAGTTGCGTTTCGTATTATTTCGTCTCCTTAGATTAAATAACCTGTTTCATAAAAATCCATCCTACAGTTGTTTGGGAACTTAATGAAAAAAACTACCTACTCATTGACGTCTCCGAAACCATACATTTTTCGACGTTTAAGTGTCTCTTAACTTTTAGCAACGTTTATAAATAAACCCCTTAGTGATTATGGAAATGATGGGTGTCAGCATGTGTTCCTACATTAGACCAGGTTTAGCCTAGTAAAGTACGTAGGTAATTCGTAAGTGACTGAGCAATGAAGTTCAAAAATGGTCCAAAAGGTTTTAATCAGCGATGCCCAATGACCATAGGGATCGAATCATTGAGCTCCGATAGGTCCACGTAAGTAGGACAAGCGTATTACAAAATTGTTATGGCACACCACAGGAGAGCACTGCCAGAAATGGGGGACCCTGCACTGTCCCAAAACGGAAATGATCCCGGAGGAGTCTGTGTTTCCTGCTAATACTTATCATACTTATAGGGTATTTATATACAAGCGAGCCTTCGGATGCATCATCGCTTGCCATCAGACTAACTCAATCTCAAAGCATTTCAATTAAACAATTTATAGACACTTTTGAATTACTGTCAATGAGTCGGTCAGAAAGTAATATGAAGCTAGTTGCCTATTCCAAAGCGCAGTAGGTAGGTACCTATGGAGAATAACGGGCAAGAAACTCCATGGACACATAGAGATAAAAAATATTGTTATAAAATATTGGTTACATCTTATGTAGTTATGTATGTGAGAACGATGCAGAAAGATGGGTACGTTAAAAGTGTCTAGAACAACTGCATCAGCGCCGTTCAGCTCAACCATTTTGAAGGGAGCCGAATGAATGTTGATCCAGAGTGGTCGCAAGTGCAACTACTGACTAACGAACCCTGCATCCGGTACCCATGTCGAACAAAGTGTTAGGATTTTTTTCCAATTTCTCTAAGTAGCATCAGGACGTCGTCGAACACAGGGCGATGGGCCTCAAGTGGTTGAATGTGGTGAATTTTTACACATATCCAAAACCAACCATTTAGCTGGCAGAGGGGGCGGGGGACACTTGACTGTAACAAAAAATAGCACTTTAAAGCTTAATATTACGCAAACGGATCCCTTAATTGAAAAATGGTTCTGACAAACCCACAATATTTTTAAACGGCCTATCCAACGAGACCCCACACCATGGAATAAACGAGAAAAAGAAATATCATCCCCATTTCACATGTAAGGGAGGTACCATAAAAAAAATTGTTTTTCATGGTTTTATTTGACGACTTTTTCGGCATGATTAATATGTATACCCATGCCAAATTACAGCTTTCTAGGACTAAGCGTCTCTGAGCTAAGCCGGGGAGAGACGGACGGACGGACAGACAGACAGCCATGGCGAAACTATAAGGGTTTCTTGTTTACTACGGAACCCTTAAAACAGCGTTAGCGTAGACAGATTTTAATTAAAATGGAATATCTCTCTGAGGAGTTGGAATAATGGAATAGAACCATGATCCAATTTCTCATGATGCTTTGAGTTAATAAAAGGTACAAACCACCATAATTGGTAGGTTTCTAGGGTTTCTCATTGAAGCGCAAGGATCGATTTTACGGTTTTTGAAAATCAATTTCTTATTTTCCAACGGTCTCGATTATAGAATAAATAAAATCGCATAAGCACAAATTAAGACCCACCGTAGTAAAAAAAATCGTAGTTGTATGTCATGCCGTTTGAGAGGTACAGCAATTTGCAAAACGTTACCCAGCGGCATCTTGAATAACTCTGAAATCTCAAGACGCACAAATTTCATTTTTTTGGGCACAATTAGGCACAAATGTGATCTATATAAGTAGCTAGTTTGTATAAACTCAGCTACGACCACCGGTTAAAAAACATGCCGCTGGGGTAACGGTACTCCAGCGGAATTTGTTTTTCGTGAATATCTTAGGATCGGCTGGACGTACAAATTCTAAATTTCGGGCACATTTACACGAGATGGGGTACTAATTATCTGTCACGCCGAAATCCTGAAAAGCGACAACATTCCGCTGGCTAACGCACACCCAACAGTGGATGATTCCGGCCTGAAATGATGTTGATGAGCAGCTCGGAGTCTGAAATTGTGCCCGGTTGACGGCAAAGACCTTGGCCCCTTATCCTTGACCTATTAACTATATTAGACATAAACATATTATGTAGGTGAGTAGGTGAGTACCTAATTACCGTAATGTGGGTGCGGGTAGTAGAAAAACCCACCCACTAACCCCCTAAGTGTGTTTAGTTAATAAGTTGTTTGAGTTTTAAAAACACAAGAATAACATAGATAGGTCCTATACCAACTTATTCTTTTAGAAAACCTAGAGTCAAGGCTGGCGCTTCGAAGCTTGTGGAGTAGGTAAGGTTAGACCTTGAAGGGTAGGTATAATTTACTTGCCTAATAAGCAAAGCATAAACGAGCCTGCGTAAAGGCTTTTACAGACCGGCGCGACTCGCGACGCGACACTAATCCACCGCACGTCGCGAGACACGCGGCGCGGGCCTTTGTGTCGCGTCGCGGGTCGCGCCAGTATGTAGAAGCCTTAATGAAGACTTACAGGCGCCATCCATGATGACGTATGCTTTGTCGACGCAGCCTAGTGGTTAGAATATAATAGAATAGATACTCTTTAATATAATTATCATGTATATGTCGTAGGCTAATTTGATAATTCAAACTTTCACGAAAACCGGGATATTGGATAATTAGACAAAAGGTTTCTACAAAAGTACGAGTCATACCGCAGTGTCTCAAGACAAAAGTCTGACCAGTGCGTGTTGCCAGTGATGACCTATGGCACTGAAACGTGTCGTTCAAAATTAGCCTTATGAAAGGCTAAAAGTCACCTAAAGGGCAATGGAGACGGCTATGCTTGGAGTACCTATCCTTCATCATTTCAGCTGAAAGACGTCCACTGCTGGACATAGGCCTCACTCAAAAGGGGGGGGGGGGTGTTATAGGCACGCCACGCTTGGCTGGCGGGTTGGCGATCGCATAGTGTTAAAATGCATAAAGAACGCTGCTGCCCATTCGTTCCTTACGTAATCGAATCAGAAATTAAGAGATCCGCAGGCGAACCAAAGTAACCGACATATCCCGAAGAATTGCCAAACATAAGTGGCAGGGCGCAGCTGGGATGTCTTTCGGCAGAAATGATAATGATGATCGTAAGATGCAATATAAGGATAACCTGCTGTGAGGGGATGCGACTAATAATTGGCCCAAATGGGGAAGGTTAGTAGTACGTAAGTAGTTTTATGTGCATAAAATGCGGTATAAAGGATGGATTGTCGCAATTTATTGCGGCAAGTGTAGGTAGTTAAGGCAATCCTTGTGGGTCACCATTCGAAGGCATCGAAGGAGTAATAAAATAAATCTATTGAATTGAATCTTTACAGAAAATCTTGTCGTGAATGTGAACCTACCAAGACCGTAGACGACTATTATCATTGGCAATCACACCTATATTTAATTAAATACCATAAAATATGTTTGTTGAGCGTCATACATAACCCTTTGTAATTTTTTTATTAAAACATGATTTATCTATCATGAAATACGGTTATATTGGTGCGGACTAAAGCACGATTTATATGTAACTAGCTGCCCGGCGCGACTTCGTTCGCGTGGTGTCCTAACTCCTCCTTAAACCTTTGCGGGCGTAGGCAGAAAAACTCACCAGTTTCATCAAAATCGGTCCAGCCCTTTCGGAGCCCATACAAATAGATGTAGAAGATAGATGGATGGATAAAACAAAAGGATTTAGATTAAAATAATGGAGTCGAGAGTGCGATTAGACACAAATTAAGATCATGACACGAAACCATTATTTGGCCGTAGGTACAAATGTTGCTCCAAGTGGGAATCGAACCCACTGTGCCAAACCTGTGTGTAAATACATGACATCTCATGTATGCACAGAAGATGCCTTTTCAGTCTTGCTTTGAAGGTTGACGGATTATACGTGGAGGGAACCCAATGCCGGCAGAGTTCCACACTTTGGTCGTTCGCATAATAAATGTGCAGGAGAAGCTGCGTACGACTCACCGTGATATCAACCAAGCGCGGATGGTACCTTGTAGTATGTCTGATAGTCCGGTTACAGTAAAAGGGATATGGTGCCCGGCCCTTTGGGTAGACCACGGCGAACCAACGCATACGGAAGGTATGCCTTTGATTCGTTGGTAGTTTTCGCAGCTAACCTAAACTAACCACGGTAACCACTCCGAAGCCATAATCCGAAGTATCGGCGGAATGTTGGGCCTTTTCTTGACTTCCAAAGTTTCCTTTTTTGACTTGAGCCCTTACCCGACTTCAAGTCACATCTTTGACTTTGACTGTCGTTTGTGTTTTTTCTTTCGCCTGGGTAAGTAATATTTGATATAATATCAAAATCTCTAATATTTACAAGATATAACAACTGAATCTATAATTTTATTTGATATAATGATCAGTTAATATAATAAACGATTGATATAATTTTAAAGCAACTAATTTTTTATAAGCATAACATACGTTGAATATAAAATCGTTTGATATACCACTCAAAAGACATAAAACCTATTTAGTCTAATATGATAAAACGTGCAAGCAAGCATGCAGCATGCAAGCAAGCATGTAGCAAGCAAGCATGCAGCAAGCAAGCATGCAGCAAGCAAGCATGCAGCAAGCATGCAACATGCAGCAGGCATGTTTTCTGTCACGGCTCCGGCGCTGCAGGGCTACAGCAGTCCCATGCGAGCTTATCGTCACAGATGTGTTTCACGCTCACCACCGAGGCTCCGGCTTGCTCAGCCTCAGCGGCAAGCGTTGAAACCACCTGCTCCTCAGCTCGCGAACCGCCTCGCCCCTACGCGCCTACGCGATTTTAAATAACACTCTAGGGGTAGGGCAGAAAAGACTACGTGGAGTCGGTTTTGAAGCGATTCGTTTCTGTCACGCCGCTCCCGCAGCACGCTCAATCAAATTAATCGCAATATTATATATTTTAAACGATAGGCCTAATGATTTTCGATTACATAAACGTTATATCAAACAACGTTATACGAAATAAGTTTTAGAATAAATAAATGTTCTAACCAAAGAAATTATATCAACAGTTGGTATAACTCTCGTTTATTATATCTTGTGAACGATAAAAAAATGAAATTAGACCAAATCCCTCTTATTACAAAACAAGGTTTATCTTTAGACCCAAGTTTAAAACATGGAGGCATTATTGAATTTCGAACTTTATTCCGACTACGGTAAAGTTCTTAAAAACAAAACTGACAACTTAGTACCGAACTAAGTTTTCAGTTTTGTATAAAGAACGGTATTTCAATCACTGTTACGTTCTTATTACAAAAACTGGCTCCATGGTTTAAGTCATGTCAAAATATAAATCATGTTTTGTAATAAGGCAGAATGAGTTTATACGTTATGAGACGCACCCCTTTCGCCTTATTCAGCCATAGTCAGCTGTACTCAGGAAACAGCCGAACATTCGGCTGATACTTCGGACTAGCCCTCTGATCGCAGCCGGAATACTATGATTTTTATTAATTATTAAAAGTTATGACGTCAGTTTTGTTTCAAATTGATGATGACGACGACAATCCTTACGAAAATTGTAACTATTGCATGTGTGATGTGTGTGTGTGTGTTTTTATGTACCTATATTTAAACAGATCGTACGTCTTAAAGGGAGATTCTGAATCAGGGGGCTAATTCTATTCTATTCTCCCTTCTCGTGTCGATAGAGCTTAGGTCTAAGCCTTAAAAGGCACTATTACAATGAGTAAAGAGTTTTAATTGGACTGTATGGACAGAAAATTAAAAGCACAAGTTGTAAATAATGTGATTATATTCTTAAATAATAAATGGATACACATGTTAAAGAAATTCGGTTTAACAAAGATCATATTACAGTTTTAACATTTCGACGGTTTAGTTTAGACATGTCAGTTATGGACTCATTAGATTACAATAATAATTTTCTCAATACATAAAATATAAAAAGTATCATATTCTTAATAAAATTCTTACAAGTGTGAACAATGAATTTAAACAAAGGCGCTCAAAAAAAATTCCAAATTTAAGCGAAATATTACATTTAAAAAATAAATTTAAATGAAAACAGAAATAACCCATGAATAGCAAAGTAAGAAGCAACTTGCTTGCGTAAAATATCCGACGTATTTAAACTTTTAAATAATTTTATCACAACCGTGATTAATAACAATTATGTTTCCTCAAACTCATTGGGCGCAGTTAATACACAAAATTTTAATAAACCCATCCGATTATAAAAAAAAAAAATAATATCAAACACTACTTAATGTAAGTACTTGTTTGACAAGGTTTTAATAAAAAAAAATAGTTTTAATATGAGTTTTACATACCAATGATATTAAAATTTTGTGCAATGTCTTACACGATTAAATTGCAATATATTTTTTTATTAACATTATATTAAGTAACATTATAATCTTTAAGATTCTTTAAAATATTAATACAATTAATAATTAGTTACTTACACCACTGGTGTGCGTACTATACTGGGAGAATACTAAAGTATTTAAATAATAATTATGTATTTACGTCCATGTTCATAAAATCCAATTGTAATTTTGATAAATCCACAGTCAAATTATAATATTTATTATTCATCAGTGCTACAGTGAACGGTCTTGTCCTACTAGATACATCTAAATTACAGACGGCTGATGTCAATACTCTATTTATTCTTAAACTAATCCGTACCGAGACCGTATCACCATACATAAATAAGTAATTCTATCGCTGTGAACTAGAATTGGGTGTTAGAATAATATACTTAAAAGATCAGTACATTAGTGAGCCTATATGTAGCTACTGTCTAAACCTATGGTTGTTGTGACAAAACAAATCACTCTACGTACTCTTCTACGTTTGTTGAAGAGAGATGGTGCCATGTCCACAAACACATGCGTCTCGCTCGCACACCAAATCATGGTCGGGAAACTATCGCATATTAACTTAGTCTTCATTAGGGAAGCACTTCCTGTGTCAAAATTGTTGTAAGTTTGAAACACGATGTCAGTGTCGTGGACAAGTCATTTAGTTTAAAGCTCTTATTTGGATCGATAGTAAAATAATAAGATTAAAAGCATTCTTACAGCACAGCACGATTAATCACAACAATAAGAGAGGCATGCATATCAGTTTTTAAATCGAACAAAAGCGGACAGTTTTCCAAAACCAAAGTTCCAAGTGCGTCGTTAGCCTAAGATTGCCATTTTCACTAAACATGAAAACTAGATCCTTTTAATAAGTACGAATAAATCGCAAATTTATAATGCATAATAGAGAAAAGTTTATAGCAAAAGTTAACGCAAATAAAAGCCAGCGGCGGTTCACTTACACGTCACCATAATATCCACTGAAAGGCGTATCATAATATTTAAATTTAAATTCCACCACATATTCACTTCATCCTTTTTTATTTGACCTACCTTTCAGCATAGTACTTCAACGTTAGGCCTACAATTAAATCCTTTTATTTTACAAAAATACAGTTATTTTTACCTCGTTAGAGATAACCAACTTTATTATCCATACTAAATATCGACCATGAGCGGTCACTCTTCGTATTTCTGTGATTGTAAATATAACCAGAGGTAAATAAGCAAAATGGTCGCTACACAGTCGCGATAAAAGCGAATTAAGCTTGCAATATACAGGCGATCAGTCACGGTGCAATGCATATTAAGATATTAAGTAACTGTCGTTAATTAGTACCTGTGTTTTGTGTCGTTATACCGTCCAGTCGTTCGAAGTTCGAATTTGTCGCTTAAATTGTACCTTCGTTTAATAATTTCCACGATTGATTCCCGTACTGTTATTGCTTGGCTTAAATCTTGGCTTGATTCAACCAAACTCACCGTGTTTTGTTTTTGCTTGGCTTAACTCCTAAATAACTAGCTATCTATTATTGTTCTATTATTAAAATGTACGTAAGGCAAAGCTGCTGAGTGAGGCACGGTGAGTTAGGTGGAATTCTGGAGATATGTCGAATAGAATAATATCGCCAATGGATAACTTGTAGCCGGAGCTTTTGCTCTTTGTGCTAGCCGGTGGGGACGTGGTGGGGTGTTCGCTAGACGGGCGGTATCGTCCATAGCACGGCGGTCTTGTCGGCGGACGTGGATAAGAAGGAGAAGTCGTCGGGGTGCCATCGGGCGGAGATCACTTTGTCGGGGTGGCGGGCCACGGGCACACTCGGCAGGGCGCAGGTCAGGTCACCTAGGTTCAAACTTTAGTTTTAGTACACCAGTAAACAGTACAAAAGAAAAGAAGAAAAAAATACGTTTATTTGCGGTAAGTATAACGCAAAGAAATAAAAACACAAACACGAAAGAACAAGTTGCGGGAAAATATGCGTCACATTCACGCAAAACGGCCATCGCTCAGCATAATGCTGCGACCCTATGCGAGGCAGAGCCCCAGCGCTGGTTTTCAGCGACAGCTGGCGGGACTTACTTTAATTCTAAAGATCACTACCAACTAAGAGCAGATAGCTCAACTTTCAAGTTTCAACCCAACTACGAAAACCGATTTCAGCAAGTCATAAATGGCAGATGACTGCTTGATATACTCCCAAAAATGTATTAGCTTCGCGCCCTGCTGGCTCAGAAACCGGAAGATGACTTATTTTTTTAAAGGGTATTTAAGATACCTAAACAATCGGTAATGTTTGCATGTGTTTATTATCTAGTAAAATATTATATTATTGACTTGCTGTATGCCTTGGTATAAAATGTAAGTACAAAAAGTATTTTTTAATAAATTAATAATGGCAAACTCATTTTATAAGATTTAATTACATCATCTAAAAACTAACCGACTTAAAATAATAATATATGTACATGTATTAAAAAAAATGGAGGACAGAATCATAGGGCATCAAAAAATTCGTTCGCATCGCTGTCAACAGGAAAAGTGCCCAAAAGGCTGGCAGCATTGCCACGTTGTATAGCGATGCTGATTCTTTGTCCGAAAAATAGACCAGCCCTCTGGTCACGTGAAGAGTCGACCAACCGCTTGGCGATATCTTGAAAAACCAAGCGGGCACTCGGACCCCATGTCCCTAGTGTTTCAACCCAAGTGTTGTTTTTATAAGAAAACATACGAGTAATGCGATAAAAGGTCCATAATCATCTTACCCTGAAGATCAGTAAGCACAACCCGTCCATCATATCCAGCAGTGAGTAGGTAGTAGGCGCCGGGCGAGAAGCGAACACTGCGCAGGTCCCCAGAATGAGGCGTGAAGCGCTGAAGCGCGCGGGAGCCGCGGACGTCGTGCAACGCGCAGGAGCCGTCATCGTGCCCGCAGACCAGCAGCCGGCCGCTCGGGTCTACGGCCAGAGATGCTACTGCTGAGCCCTGGTGACAAAAAACTGGTAAGAAGCATACTACAGTTAAACCAGAAAAGGTATGCGCTTCGGTAATCTTCGTTCGCACGAACGTCGCGCCACAGAGAAACCCTCCACAGAGGCAAAGCATCTAACTTTGTCCTGGCACGCTTTGCAGTAGTGCACCTATCATTGGGGGTTTTTATGAAGTTTTTCTCTCTGTCAGGCTATCTACTCCGGTCGCAAATCGTCATAATGTTACCAAAACTGTATACGGGGTGGAAGGGACATCGACGCGAATCCGTGTACCATGCATTCAGTACATCATTCTTAGGCCCCCTGCGTTAACATTTTTTGTCGGTTATAAAAAAAAAATTGGCTGTTCCATACATTTTGACCGAGTAGGTATTGCACTTCTGTAGGAAACTGCTGTTTTTTTTTTAATTACCGACGAGAAATTTTAACGCAGGGGGGTCAAGAATGATGTACTGAATCCATGGTAAACGGATTCGCGTCGATGTCCCTTCCACCCTGTATGTACGTATATCTAAAGGGCATCACGTTAAAAAAAATCGGCCAAGTGCGTGTCGGACAACGCATAATGGGTTCCGTAGTTGGGATGAATTTATCCTAAAAACCAACTTAACATTGTAGTTGAAAAACATGCTCTCCCATACATCGATATACGTTACGGTCAATTCTCCAACTGCAAATTTAAGTTGGTCGACTATTACTCGTTAACTTGTGAAGCCTACCCTAAAAACCCTATCAAAAACTCCTTGAAAGGGTTTTCGATAGAGTTTTTCTAAAATGGTAACCAAACTGGTCCCTGAGTAGAATAGAGATAGAATTGGTCATGCTACGCGTGCTGGGCGGATATAAAAATAACATAATATTATTATGATTTTTCATGTCACTGGGTTTCAAGTAGATATAGAACCCATTGAATGGGTTATCATTACATCATAATAAAGGTAACCCATTGAATGGGTTACCCCTTCGAAAGGCTTAACTCCTAACCGAAGTTGTACGGTCCCTGAATGTAATATTATAAGGATAGCTTATGTACACAGAAATAATTATTTACAGACAGTTGGTGAAACGTTTACCAAATACTATCAATGGATATTTAAATATTTATTAGGTATTCTTGTTCCAAACCTCTCCCCTCATTATCTATACTTCTATGTGTGTGTTCTTGTTCGTCTAATCAATAAAATCTCAAAAACCGGCGAACTGTAGATGTACGATACACCTGTCTTATCTAACGTTACTTTTCTCAAAGAATTCCTCAAAAGACACGTACAGGAATGTTTTTGTCGCGGAAATGGATACAAAAGGTATGTGAACAGAACAACGTATCTTGTATCGATTACAAGTCTACATTCCGAAGTCGTGATCGTGACAGATACTTTCCGAGGCTTCGAGTCTTCCGTATCATTTGCAATGATTTATTTTTATACCAACTATTCATAGTAGTACCTATTTGTTTGTCTTAAATCAACATAGTTCAACATAGTACCATTTGTACATTGTACATTGTTACCAAACAAAAATAATAAAAACCAATGCTGTTATTTTGGTCTGCCAATCAAGAACGATCAGATTTTCAGAAACAGAGTGTACCTAATATTAAATGAAAATTCCAGGAAGACAGCCGTTCTCAACAGGAACAATTTTTTATTAATAAATAAAAAATTGCCCTTTCCAAAAATATACAGAATTAATAAATTCTGTATATTTTTGGAAAGGGCAAAACTAATTCTCCATTTTCTTGGCACCGACCCCAGCGTGGTTTGACCAGACTCGATTGCTCGAATGAACCCAAAAATTCACAGTAGCCCTTGGAGCCTCATGTTTCTTGGGACCCCAGAGACCATGGCAATCAAAGAGTAGACCGGGGGGCGCGATAATGGTAAGGAAGACGTGCCCTTGGGATAGGAGGGATTATTAGAGCCTACCGACTGTGCAGCCTTAATTCTTAATTTTCTTGGAAAGGGCAAAATTAATCCTACATTTTCTTGGAAGGCAAATTTAATCCTGTATATTGAAGATACAGGGCTTTTTCATGTACACTGTATGCAGTGTAAGTAGTATGGCGCGAGTGACAGATGTCAGTATTGCATGACTAGGTCAGAGACATTACGCAATTCAATTTTTTCGATAACAATTCTCACAGCAAAAATCTCGTTCTCTTTATTATTGATGTGTACCATCTTTCGTCTCCCTTCGTGTGCGAGTAATTTCGTGAAAAGGGACGGAAGTCTGTAACAGGGAGTGACAACTTGAGTATGGAATAAGTAAGTACTTTTTAATAGCATGGAATTACTAAGTACTTTATAATAGCATGGAATTAGTGTACTCATGGAGATTGCAGTGCAGGCATAGCTGTTTTAAACAAGGAGTACTTCATACCTGTTTACAATTCCAGCTTATCACGCTAATATTATAAAGGCGAAAGTTTGTGTGTGTGTGTGTGTGTGTGTGTGTGTGTGTGTGTGTGTGTGTGTGTGTGTGTGTGTGTGTGTTGTTACTTCTTCACGCTCAAACGGCTGGACCAATTAGATAAAATTTTGTATGGAGGTAGCTGACACCTACTTTTATCCCGATATTCCCACGGGATTGAGACAAGCGCAGCTAGTTTAGTTAATAAAATAAAGTTAATTTCGGTATCAAACATCTGTTACATTGTACCGTAAAGACATGTCCATGTTATTTTGAGACGCAAGCATCTAATATCAGCTATTGACGACGCAACAAAAACGAATGACGCCACCCTATATGGCAACATAACAAGAAACGACAATGAACCAAGGTAAATAAAATACCAGAGAGAAAACTATTCCATACTGTTGGTAAAATTAATGAGCTATAACTTCGTCGAACAATAGACATTAATAAGCTGGGCGTGCAATAAACTACTTTTATGAAACATTGTTTTTCTATCCCACATAACTTTGATTACGCGGACTGTGTTAAGCAAACCGAATTGGCATATATTAGGTATGTTGAAACGCAATGTATTAGTGAGCAATTAGAACGTAGTACTACTTTGCACATCATTATGAATGGTAATAGGCGCCATTTTTTATTCAAATACCGCCGATGACACGGAACGTTCAATTGTCTTGAATAAATAATTACAAAATTGCATAAACCTCGGCACTATGCAGATACTTAGTATCTGCGAAGTGCCGAGGTTTATGCAATTTTGCCCTCATGGATGCGAACAAGGCTTTAGTTGTACAAATTGCAAGTCTTGCAGTTTGTACAACTAAAAAGCCTTGTTCGCATCCATGAGGGCGCATTTGTGCGAACAAGATCTCGACTTATGATTATTTATTGTCTTCATTAATTAAATCAACGGCGAAATAAGCTATATTTTCGAGAGCGCAAAAGTGATGCAACTATTAACAGGTGCTGAGACTGACACGAATGGTTTATCACCACGAAAACTGTACTTTTATAGTAACACAGACTTAAATCAACTCAGCCTATCGCAGTCCAGTGCTGGACATATGCCTCTCCCAGGCTGCGCCACAACACCCTGTCCTCCGCCTTCCGCATCCAGTCTGACCCAGCCATCTTCTTAAGGTTGTCGGTCCATCTAGCTGGGGGGCGTCCCACACTACGCTTGCCGATACGCGGTGTCCACTCCAGGACTCGTCTGCTCCATCGGCCATCGGTCCTTCGACAAACATGCCCAGCCCACTGCCACTTCAGTTTGCTTACTCACACAGACACAACACAGACTTAATGTTTCAATTATTTCAAGCTTTCTCACAATTAGATAAGAAATTGATGAAAAACGTTTTTTTGTGATAGCACCCTTAAATGGGAAAACACAGAGTAAACGATACTTTTAATAGAATCGTCCTATCTTTGATAGACAATTGCAATAGTTTGAAATGCATATCAATATTGAATACCGCATGTTGTCTTATTGTTGGTAATGCATATCAATATTGAATACCGCATGTTGTCTTATTGTTGGTGCATGACTTTGTCGTAGGTGTGATTAGTGACCACAGAACGAACTATAGTATGATATGGATTGGTGTGTGTTAGAGTATTCTATTCTATTGGTTCATACCTACAAGGTTTTGTAGGGGTGTCAATTATACGATATCATAATATCCGTTACTGTAACTGATGCCGTTGCGCCTTCTCTGCGATTATCGAGCTGTGCTGTTTTGCCAAAAACCAGACGTAACGATAATATTTCGAATATAGTTTATACGATATCATTATTAACAGGGTTTGTTACGTATATAAGGTGTATCTATTCATACACGAAATCTCTTAAGGGGTTATTTTACTCATCATTATGGACAACTTTTACTATGGGACCAAACCTGTAATCGCGAAAAAAATATCTGCTGTTCCCTACATTTATGTTCTCACAACTCGTCAAAATGTAGGGAACAGCTGGTTTTATTTTAGTGGTTTATTCCAACCAGCCCACCTCCCTCCAGAAGCTGATTAGGTTTCCTGGTCTGCATAGGACATCTGTGAAAGATCTGGTTGACCCGAGGGTTTCTGTTCTGATCTGGGTGACGCCTGTGCAGTCAAAGAGCACATGCGCAACGGTTTCTTCAACCTCCATGCAAGCCTTGCACAGAGGGCTATCCGTTATGCCTATTGTACACCATGTTATATTTTGTCCCAAAAATATTGTGTGATGGAAAATGTTATTACGATTTAATTACTTACAATACAATCGCCGTACGGTTAGGTACCTACTGCCAAATTATTATCAATGAGCGCAAGACGACCCTGGAGGCGCGGAGGCGCCGTTAGCATGCTTTTGTACGGACAACCCGGTAACATAACAACCTTATGACTTTGTGATTTTTCATGATACAGTTTTGAAATTTTGTACATAGATTCTTTACATAAAAATACTAGACACGTGTTTCGGGTTTCGCATATACTAAAAATTATGTTGTATACAGACAAGAAGAAAGGAACAGAAAAATACGTACAAAGGTGACGCTTATTTCTTACATAAAATTTCCATAGATTCTTTACATAAAAATACTAGACACGTGTTTCGGGTTTCGCATATACTAAAACTAATATTGTATACTATAGTTAGGTACCTACTTTAGTAGGTATCTATAGATTTTATAACTAAAGATAAGTCAATTATACGGCATAAGCCCGATTTCGTCACCGCTACAAACTACACACAGCTAATATGAAACAAATAAAAAATTACCCATAATGTTCTCACTGCTGGGACATTGGGCTGATCAGGTCTCTCTGTGAGATTGGGCCGTGAGGCCCCGCGCGGGCCTAGTGCGGGTTAGCAAAATTCGAAGACATCATATCTTCATATTTTTGGTTCTAGGTCATGCCCGTTACGTCACGATGTTTTCCTTACCTTCGATGAAACAAAGAAACAGGGCCCAAGTCTGCTATTTTTATAAATTCAGTCATTCCAACACGATCCCATTGTCATTTTGCTAAAAGTTCGTAATCTGCTAAATTCATAATGGTCGATCATTGGTCGGTCAATGTTCTCGTAATAGAATTGTGTTATTATAATGGCATTGTCGTCGTATTGCCATTATTATAAAACCAATTAGTAGAAATGTCATTCATTTGTCATTATGTACGAGATTACCAATAAATGCAAATCCTTTCAATGTAGTGTCAGTGGCCAACCATTGGAAAGTCATAATGACGCCATTTTAATAGTAGATTACCAAACTTGTCAAAATCAACAATTATGAAATCAAAGATCGACCATTCTGAGACTATTGTAATAGCAGACTTGAGGCCCAGATCTAATGATTAAACACGTACCTTGTTGGGTTGTCCCGTTGGAGGCGAAATAACGTTGACGCAGCCGCCAGTACGCAGGTCCCAGAAACGAACGGTCTTGTCTTGACTGCCCGACACGAACATGGCGCCGCCCCAGTTGTATAGTGACAGAATGTGCCCTGAGTGACCGCTTAACGCCTGCACACAACACAAAACATACAACTACCAATCACTCTACACCAATCTCAGAACAAATCAAACGCACCCTTCAAATCGGAATTGATTTAATATACTTAGAACCCGAGGTATGTGGGCTATTTCTCTAGAATCGTTCCTCAGTTGATGTTTATAGTGCAATAAAAAGTTGTTTTATTTAAATCAAACTATCTAGTCTCTGTTCCCGAGGGCAAAAGAAACTATAAAAGGTTGGTAAAGTGACACGTGGCATATTAATAAGATCTAAATAAACGGGGGTGTAACAATTGACGAGGAATAAAGGGTGTCAGTTTCACGACAGTTCTAGAAGAAATATGAAGGTATTAATGGTGGTCCTTATCCGAGGGAGGGATTAAACAGGACTGTTTAATGAGGCAGGAGGTGGCTGGTAAATGTGTCCCACCTCGATCGTTCTCGGGTTGTGGCGAGCGTTATGGGGTAAAACCGCAAATCACGTGCGTAATGATATTCGTAGAGGATAATGTTGTGTTTGTCTGAATCACCGTGGTGCTCTAATCACGAACGTAAACACAAACACGTGCGGGCTGCATTGACGTATAAAATTAGCAGATGCAATACACATTGCAACTGCTAATTTGTAATGTCAGTGCGACAACGTGTCATGTACACATATGACACGTTGTCGCACTGACATTATTGCCAAGTTTGTGATTTTGTTTTAATTTATTTATTGTTAGGTACCTCATTCTACAAGAGAAATCGCCAATTACCCTGAGAAACGCAATTGTTTGTACCTGTTAAATATGTTATCGTTATCGGCCAATTACAATTTTAGATAAATTTTTTTTCTTGTGCAAACCAGACTTGGCCAGGATACAAAAATAAAACAGGCACAGAAAATATAATCAAGACGACGATCACATACAATCAAAGATGTATGAAACTGTTTTAGAATGAAACTTTCTTCTAACGTCCAGACTTGATCAATATAAATTATATTACCTGGAAAGTTTTGCCCGTAGCGCAGTCAGTGACGTAAATCTTGCAGTCGCCGGCGCCGCCGCTGACCAACAGGCTGGTCTTGTTTGACGTGTCTTCGATAAAGCAAACGTCCCGGACTGTGCCGTCGTGCATCGTTAGCTCAACCTGGCAACAATTGAAGAAGTTAATATCACAATTCACATAAACATCTCTATGGTAAATGTTTCGACGATAAAACCGGGCACATCTATGTCATCTATAGTGTCTTAAAGAAGTAAACTTCTATGTATGCAAAAACCGGCCAAGTGCGAGTCGGACTCGCGCACGCAGGGTTCCGTACCATTATCTATAAAAATTACAATAAAAACACGTTTGTTGTATGGTAACAAATATTTAAGGGGGGCTCCCTTAAATATTTGTTTTATTTTAATTTAATTATTTATTTTTAAAGTCAATATATATCTACATATTCTGTGAATATTTCAAGCGTCTAACTGTTGCCGTTATCAATATAGAGAAAAACGAGCAAAAAAATCACGTTTGTTGTATGGGAGCCCCCTTAAATATTTATTTTATTCCATTTTTTTTGTATTTGTTGTTATAGCGGCAACAGAAATACATCATCTGTGAAAATTTCAACTGTCTAGCTATCACGGTTCATGAGATACAGCCTGGGGACAGACGGACAGACAGACTGACAGACGGCGGAGCCTTAGTAATAGGGTTCCCGTTTTACCCTTTGGGTACGGAACCCTAAAAAGTATTCTATGGAAGCACCGATCCGATTTTGGATATTCTTTCACTGATATAAAGCTACGCTATTCCCGAGAGACAATTAAGATACTTTTTATGCAAAAAAAATGCATTTTACTTATAGGAATATCAGTGCAGGTAAAACCGCGCGACGCAGATAGTGATAAATATATTCGCTTAATATCCCGCTTCCGCTGTTTCATTGGCAACAGCCTACCAACCTAGCCTTCTCCAAGGAATCGAAATCTTAATCACAGTCTCTTAAAATATGACAACGAATCTAATACCGCATTATTCTCAACGCGATCTTTCAGCAACCATATTTTATACCCACTTTTCTGTGGATGAATATTCACAGAAAAGTACGCATAATATATTTTATATATGCGATTAAAGATACAATATATTTGCGAAAATTAAAGCACTTCTTTCGACAAGTTAGGCCGAGCTATAATGCAGAGTTCGAAGATGGATCAGTCATCCCTATTTGCCAAAGTTTGATTGATTATCAATTTCTTTCATTACGATACATCATCTTTACTCCTGTGCCATGAGTAAGGAGGTCATAATGGCAATATAGCCCCGACCTCGTCACACCCCGACGATGAGGTGGGGACCATGTATGGAGGATATTTCGCATGGGTCTAAAACTCACTTCACCGTTGTCCTATTTAACTGGGTAAACGATCTCGTTTTACTCGCAGTTCATCTTCATCTGATGATGAGCTGCGAGTGGGGCAATTTGGAATAGGACGTCGGAACCACTGAGGTCACCTACTTACTGGCCAGCTTATAGAGAAGGAAGGCCTTTTTACGATTAAATCCTTCTTCAGACAGCGTGAGCACAAAAAGTGGTCTTGGCAGAGCCAGATGGACCAAGAACTTTGATTGTCTTCATGTTGTCGACGAAGAAGCATATAATATATTCAATGATGTCTCTGTGATCAACGCGGTGAAAATTGGAAGTGATCACCGCATGGTTAAGAGGCACATTTAACCTAAATATTAAGCATATCAATAAGTGGACGTGTTTCGGCTGAATGATGATGACAATATTCGGGTTTCACCAATACAAAATACGTAATTAAAGAAACCTGCATGGTCATTACAAGGACCACAATGCAGTTTTATCAGTACATTAAAGTGCTGACAAGAGGCAAATGATAAAAGGCTTGTCTTAAACAAAAAAATTGCCATTTCTATATAGTTTGTGGTACCGAAAAAATATATGTTATTCTTGAACATATTCCTCAAAACTTGGTTGTTACCAAAGACGTTTAGAAAAAAATCTCGATGCAAATTAACGGTTAAAGTAACCCTTTACTTTGAGTTTCAATCCAAAATATATGTATTAAATATAAACGTACGGTTGGTAGTTAATTAATAACAAGAACGTCTTATTTGTATGCAGAACATGGTTGTTTTTTATTTTCGATTACTCAACTCATTTTGAGTAAATAAATAATTGTTCAGATTTTGCAATAAATTACAAGCGTTGTGTCATCGCGCTTCTCTTTCTTTTGTATGCAGTCTGACAGTGACAATGGTATACCTGTTGTCTGCGTCTTAAACACATAAACTACTTAGTCAAAGTATTATAGTTCTACTAGTTGTTGAGTAGTTAATAGTGGATTAAGTTTCTGAACATCATCTGCCTTTTTCCAACTATGTTGGGGTCGGCTTCCAGTCGTCATGCAGATGAATCAAGAAATGAACCAGTATTTTACATGGAGCTACTGACTATCTGACCTCCACAACCCTGTTACTGGGTAACACGATACCCGTTGGTAAGACTGCTTGTCAGACTGAGACAGACAAGTTTCAGAACAAATGTTGGAAAAAAACGCCTAGAACAAGATAAAAT
The DNA here is from genome assembly GCA_948098905.1 of Tiliacea aurago. Taxonomy (NCBI): domain Eukaryota; kingdom Metazoa; phylum Arthropoda; class Insecta; order Lepidoptera; family Noctuidae; genus Tiliacea; species Tiliacea aurago. Next base: position 24,401,779 of record OX402576.1, read on the forward strand.
AAATATTCATTAAAATAACTGTTTACTCTAAAGTTAAGTACTTAGAAATTAGGATGAGAGAAGTTTAGTAAGTCATTTTGCGCACAGCAAAGGAGTGGAACTCTCTGCCTGCGTCTATACAACCCTAATCTCTTCAAACGTGAGAGTGCACAGGCTTCTTCTGGGTAAGCTCACTCCACCGTCGACTTTCTCTGTCACCTCTGACCTAGACTAAGGTCAAGAGCAAACCAATCCCAAATAAAAAAAATACAGGCTTTTTTACCAAACACAAAGTTGGCCATAATCATAATTAACCTACGGTGAATTTAATTAGCTAGATTCATTTTTCTCAATCAGGAGACTTACAAGTTGGTATAGTAAAACTTTGTCCTTCACGAGGCGAACACTGCTAATGATTTTAGTTTCCCAATTTATAGCCATTTAGTTGGTGACTCCCTACTCTCAAAGTCCGTCGTCAACCTAGATACGGGTCCGTCTTAAAGTAGTTCTTTTTTTTAACCGATTAATTATTTATTACGGTTGGGCAAAAACACCATCGGGAGTAAGGACACATATCGTATTGTCTTTGATTGTTAGTTCGGGCCCCGAACTAGTCTTATAACCGTAGATGATACGGAGTAGGAGAAGCCGATAACTTCGGCCGAAACTATGGATTTCGGTTTTAGTAGACCCCCTGATGTGAGAACGCGGATGTGCGAAATACGGAACTCGACACACGCATTCTTGTGAAACTATTCCAATCGCTAAGGTTGAGCGCGGAATTCAATAATAAAAAGGATGCTATATTTCATATCCATATAGCAGTTGTGAATTTCATCTGAATTTCATACTTCAGTGCATTTTACTATTGTTCTATGGGATCCTACTTCATCCTATTTTCATATACGTACACAATTATATTTAACTGTGATAAATACGTTTCTTCCTTCTATTGTGACTACCTAATACGTGTGTAGCTTCATCTTCATTGTAGTGAGTCTTGTCATAGACTCAGACAACCGTTTGATTAGATTTACTTCAAAATAAAATTACTACATCTATAAAAATTATCAATCAGATAACCAATCATTACGGAAGAGATAACCCGTTTACTATATACCCCTTGATTCTGAGATAGAGTAGGCTGATTGTGATTAGTAATAGAACGACAAAAACTATTGTTCTATTCACTACTATTCGCTGAAGAGTTATTCTATTTCTATTAAGGGTCAGATAATCGCCGTTGACCTTGGCCATACAAATGATCGTCGCGCTCACGCCGCACCACCATTAACTTTCATAGGTAATATTTATTTTTAGTAACGAAAATATGAATACTAGAAAAAAATCACAGATGGTATTATAGATACTAAAACCGTCTATTCATACAAAAATAAAGCATGAAAATATCTTAAGTTGTTTGAAAGTAATATCGTTTTTTATGCTTTGGGTATACATTACTTCCTGAATTTATTTCATAAAGTATTTTAGTACAATACTTAAATATTCACATTAGAATTTATGTGTATGCGTTCTAGTTTAACATACATTTTTTGCATAACTTACTTGCATCTTAATGAAGGCGTAATATCAGATTTAAAACTCACTAAAATCATATATCTGCAACTACTTATATCAAACATATATAACATTGTTATTCACGTTCAACCAAAACATTTCAATTTTGCAGGAACATTTCACTGTCAACATAATATTATTCAATATTTTGAGAATAAACATCTTAATTAGGGTCTCTATCTCATCTGTCGTACTGATCAAATTACATCAGTATTTGAAGAAACACAGGAGCACAGCCGCCGACGTTCGAAATAAAAACTGTATTAAAAGACACTAGCCTAGACAAAGAAATTTTGCTGCACATCTTCGTATAATACTTATAACAGTGCGTTATACTTAGCCGGTGAATAGCAGCATTATGCGCGGAACTGTTTACGAGCTCGTGCCACATATGCGATTAATCGAGATTGACAATCGTTAAGAGGACGCTGATGTCGCAGAGTGACGGTAACGTTTCGAATAAATTGCATTTGCGCCATTAACGCTCCGATTCATATGACATTGAATGACAGTGACTGGCTCTTTCTATTCGATTCAAGAGTCATAAGTTGTTACAATCGCTACGTTTTTCTATCATTTATCTTCGTACTGGCAGGAAACAAGAACAAAGAAAAACATCGTAAAAGGCATAAGATACATAGAATAAATACTTTTGCAGAGTAAGACTGACGTAAATATCTGAAAATTATTATTCATAAGCCTCTGACAAATGAACTAATATAGAATCTCACAGAGCAAATTTACACAGGAGTCTTGTTCGTTAAATACTGCCTGCCTACACGACGCAGTATTTGCTGTCATTAATATAAAGAGCAAATAAGAAAAACATTGATTGATTGTTATGAAAAATGGTATACAACATGTCCCAGAATTAACGCACAACCTCTTAAGGGGTCATTGTATTCATTATTATGAACGAATTTTACTTTAAACAAAAATCAGCTGTTCCCTACATTTTGACGAGTTATCCGAACATAAATGTAGGGAACAGCTGATTTTTATTTCGCGACTTCAGGTTTGGTCCCATAGTAAAAGTTGTTCATAATGATGAGTACAATGACCCCTTAAGAGGTTGTGCGTTAATTCTGGGACGTTTTATAGGTAATTTGTATTCGTTTGATGACGTAACGTGCAAAAGAAAGCCTGTAAACCATACAAAATCATCATCATCTGTCTCTTTTTCCCAACATGTGTATTTTACATGGAGCGACTGCCTATGTGACCTCCACAACCCAGTTACTGGGTAGCACGATACTCCTTGGTAAGACTGGTAGTTTTGGCTTCTGACTACCGTAACGACATTCATAATAGGGTTCCAAATAATATATTTGCAAAAGATTCAATTATTTCGACTCAGGCCTATTTTCGACCGGAATATTATTGCATTAGCATTTTTACCTTATTTAATGGCGGCAACAAACTTGACGTAGACATTTATAGTAGACAGACTAAGTGCACCTGCCTATTTGATGCTACCCCATTTTAGCCACGAGAAACTGAGCACCTCGGAATACACAAGGGCCACTTCTACCCAGCTATCAATATTAGCCTCTCAGGAATCTATTTTTAAACAGAATCTAATTTGAACTATTGATTATTTGCCGTAATGAGACAAAGGAATATTTAGTGATTATGCAATACAGGTAAACATAACAGAAAATGACTATAAATACACAATCTGTCATGTATTTATTCATTTACCACAACAGGCGTAATTATTTACATAGAACAATCTAGCTGGTCTCGATTTCTTGCGAAGTGATTCAGTTACGTCTATGTTACTTGTGCCGATAATATATATGTACAAGTTTAACAAATAGAAACTTAAAAACAATTGGAACATCTTTCAATTCGCCGACGCTTATTATTCGAGTTCGTAAAACTCGATAACATTTGAACCGAGACATCTCGTTTGAAAGATCGAGTTAATGAATTAATTTATGATTAGTTAGAGACAGTAAATTATTGTGGCGTTATCGCCTATGTGAGTACTTTAGTTAAAGCATACAATTAATATTAAGGTCATTAAAGAAGCAATATTACTACTATAAAAAAAAAACTATAAAAATATATAAGCCAGATAATAATAGATAATGAATATAGATAGATAAATTTAGAATAGATTCCTAGATAATTCAACGTATCTGTTTTGAAAGACTACTAAATGATCGTTTCAAAGGGTAGATGATGATTCGCAGAGTAAGGAGCATATTATCGCCCCACTGTGCCACATCACGTGGAAAGGAAAATTCCAATAACTCACTGAGATATAATGGTACGATTGTCGACGAGAACTCGGAAACATTGTGTTTTCTAAGAACTTGAATGCTTCACCTTATGAAAGAATTCTTGTCACCCATAAATTGCCAGCTAGTAGGCTTTGATTAGAAACTAAAATGTATCTACCTACATTCTTTAGGAAGCCTATTAATATAATTTATCTGAAGTAAACATTTTCCGCCGTATTACAAAACAAGATTTATATTTTGACATGGCTTAACCATGGAGCCAGTTTTTGTAATAAGAACGTAACAGTGATTGAAATACCGTTCTATATACAAAACTGAAAACTTAGTTCGGTACTAAGTTGTCAGTTTTGTGTTTAGGAACTTTACAATAGTCGGAAAAAAGTTCGAAATTCAATAATGGCTCCATGTTTTAAACCTGGGTCTGAAGATAAACCTTGTTTTGTAGTAAGGGGGTTGGAGTCCCACTTTCGTTTGACGTATGAAATATTTCAAACATAAATTATCTCTCATAAGCTCTTTTGGTCTAAACTGAGCCATACCATAATTTGACTTTAGTATCTAAGATAAGAAGGCTAAGGTATATAATTGGCTACCAGCACAGCTACGAGTACATAGGTACTATGAGGCAAGAATCAAATCGCTCCGAGTTCAAAATTGAACACGCATTATATCTAGAAATATCGGTTCAAAACATTTTGTCGTTTTTACCTAAAAAGAAACAGATTTAAAAAAAAAAGACAAAAAGATTTTCAACAAAATTGGGGTAGTGATATTGTCCTTACCTCTTGTCCTTCCAAATTGCAGGCATGGCTGTTGAACCTCATTAGCTTGACTGTCTTGTCGTTGGATCCTGTGGCAAGGAGGTCACCTGCGGGGCTCCATGCGAGGCAGTAGATGCTGCCTTTGTGGTGCTTGGTTCGCTTCAACAAGACTGTCGGTGCCGTTGGAGCGCTTGTGTCTCTGTTGAAAGGATTATGTTTAGTGTCTAGCTTGGATGAAGGCTTTTGTCATCGACTAATATACTAATATCCTCCCGACCGAATTACGGGCACAAGTATTATAGTGCACACAAGGAACAGAATGTCCCATGTGCACTCTCTGTTCCTTTACTTTCATAGTCCGATTGGACGGCAATCCGATACGACCGGGGAGAGATCAGGCGCAGGGTGTCATACCACCAACTTTCAAACTACGAACTGCTACTGAGAAGTTCCTAAAGGAAAACCCCAATATTACTTTGCCCGACCTGGGAATCGAAACCAGGACCCTCAAGACCCTTGGCAGTTGCGCTTGCGACCACGAGACCAAACTGGTGGGGCCAATATACTAAGTCAAGCGCTGGGCTCTTCTTTACACGTTCAAGCTGCCGCCATGCCGGCTAGCATATTAAGCCTATAATATTCTCACTGCTGAGACAGGCCTCCTCTATGTGAGATGATGAGGGCCATAATCATCCACGCGGGCTCTGTGCGAGTTGGTATAATTATGTCACATGTCTTTGAATTTTCTGTTTTAGGACATGCCAGTTTCCTCACGATGTTTTCCTTCACCGTTTTGAGAGCAGTGGTGATGAAATAATGCTGCTAGCTGCCGGCTAGCTGTTGCGCAAAACTTTGGCAATTTGAGTTTGTACCTATAACTAGATCTTGATCGATGTAAACAGGAGATAGAATTAATGCAAAATAATATAAACATAATATTAATTTTAATCTAAATATTTTATTATTCAGTAGGTATGCTAGAAAAACTGGTTTTCTAGCATTAAATCTCCCTTTTTGAAACTAGTAATACCTATAACCACCATAGTACCTAATCGCTTTTCAAAAACTGATCTGCCCTATTCACAACCAATCGACAGGCTATCGTGTAGAAAATTACTCATTGCGTTTATCTGATTTGCCTTGCACCCGATAGCAAACAGCTGTCGGAAGGATAGCGGTCGAATAATTGATTTAAGCTGACAAAAATTTCGGGTTTTCGATTTGTCAACAGTGTTATGAAGACTCCCTTCGGTACATTGATTAATGTTCGATTCGGCACGGAAGCATATCGATTGTTTGTGAACAACTATGCTGTACAGCTAGAAAACAATTATGGTATGGAAGACTGTAAACTCGTTCGTTACACACTTCTTTTGTTTTCTGTTTCGGATTTTAACTTCAATGATTGAAGTATAGAATGCAATTAAAACGGGTTGAGAATGAACTCAGTATGTCAGCGCCAGTTATTATAGCTGCCACCGTTGAAGCAAAGAGGAAAGCTATCAAATGCGTTTTCAATTGATTAACTTTATTATGGGCGTTAAACGTATTTCTACAGATGCTTTTATCGCCGTAACCGGATATCCAAAGTAAGAGTTTGGTTTTAACTTGGCCGTACCCAATAACCTATTTACAGTGAAAGAGAGATCGCTATTGATGATAGATAGTATAATTCTATCTATCCTTGAATGACGTCTCACAATCATTGTTATAGGCTATCTATGTAACGAAAACAGTAAGTAAGGTTCTCTACTTGGCTCTCCCGTGCGTTCCGTTACAACCAACATCATTTTAAAACAACGTGTATAATTAGCCTTATTATAAAACTTCTTTGTATCTTAATTCTAAATAAATAACTGGATTAAGATATAATTTATTTTAAATTAAAACTCTGTAAGTAAGTAGTACATGATACAAGCTTTTATTGATTTTTTTTGAATAAATAGGTAACGCTGGAGAGGAGTAATGAAACGTAATTGACAGTTTGACGTATGACACACCACGCCTTGCTAAAGATATTAGACGTTTTAATTAGTGATAAGGTGAATCCGCAGCTGTATCCCGCGAAATTCAAATTTTCTTACGTTTTTTGCAATTCGCAGGCCAGTGTCAGGTTGTATCTTTATAAAAATATAATTCGCGACTTTATTAGGTGTGTATTTACACAATTATAATCATTAGAATCATTAATACATCTCTCTAAGTTAGATTTGTACCTCTAATGTCATGAAGAAGTCATTCAATGGAACAAATCTAACATAAAGAGATGTATATGATTCTAATGTGAATAATTCTGTAAATACATATCTGTTATAGTCGCGAATGATATTTTGATCAAGATAAAACCTGACATTGACCAGGGTGTCTACTCCGAACATAAATCAGAAGTATCGGCCAAATGTTCGGCCGTTGCTTGACTACGGCTAACTATGGCTGACTACGGCGAAAGAAAAAAAAGAACGACAGTCAAAGAGATAAGCCAAAGTCAAAAACGTGACTAGTCGGGTAAGGATTCAAAGTCAAAAAATGAAACTATGGAAGTTATAAAACGGCCGAACATTCGGCCCATACTTCGGATTAACACTTCGGAGTAAACCCCTGCAAATTGAAAAAAAGGCTACTGCTGCGGATTCAGCTTAAATTACTCACTGCTGTTTTATTTAAATTAATAACAACTTAATTTGCTCATATGGTCGATGCTGCATTTATAGGTAAGTTCTCTGTGAACTAAGTGATTGGACCCCATAATCACTTTCCGAGTCGATAACTTCTGCTACCATTTCATAATCGCCTCCAGATAACGTACTTTCACTTGAATCGGACCTGTTTTATATGATTATTTATAAAGTGTAATTAGGGTTCCGTACCCAAAGGGTAAAACGGGAACCCTATTACTAAGGCTCCGCCATCTGTCTGTCTGGCAGACAGACAGATGGCGGATAGACTGTCCGTCTGTCACCAGGCTAGACAGTTGAAATTTTCACAGACGATGTATTTTTGTTGAACTACAAATACAAAAAAATAGAATAAAATAAATATTTAAGGGGGCTCCGATACAACAAACGTGATTTTTTTGCTCGTTTTTGCTCTATATTGATAACGGCAACAGGTAGACGCTTGAAATATTCACAGAATATGTAGATATATATTGACTTTAAAAATAAATAATTAAATTAAAATAAAACAATTTTTTAAGAGCCCCCCCATACAACACGTGTTTTTTGCCATTTTTATAGATGTAATGGTACGGAACCCTTTCGTGCGCGAGTCCAACTCGCACTTGGCCAGTTTTTTTTAAAGAAAACAATGCTATGATACATACGTGTATCCCTGCAATTCGGGGAATATACCAATCTGTCATCTTTAGTAACTGTCCTGTCAAACAAATGGCTGTCAGCAGGTTATTGGGACGCATACTTTGGCATTTTCATACAAATAGCTATCCGTAGTAAGCTATACACCCTCCCATCAGTAGATAGCGTGGGCCGGTAAGATTCCATAATGTCTGATAGATTATTGGGACGTTAAAACAATCGATAGATAGATTTTATTTTAGATATGTAGGTTATTAGGTTCGGCCGTTAAGTAATATGTAAAATATTTCCTACATAGAAGTAGTGTTCTGAGATCACAGTTTTAAATAGATTTATTGATGTTTGCATAAATTATGATGATGATTGGTGCGAGTGTTGCAACAATGGAGACTTCACGTCGCGTCAATAGTTCTTGAACAGCATATTATGTGTTTGTGTTCATTATTATAGGTGTGATCTGCGTCAGTGTTTGTAGCTGTGATGTGCATCTGTATAATGTTTTTTAAAGGATTTTCTATTACAAGGCTTTTGAATAAATCAACCAGTAGTAAGCTCATTTACATTTCCTAACCAGCAATTTATACAAATTAAACACGTATGTTTATGAAAGCGGTTTTTAAATTGAATTATTATTCCCATCTATTTAAAAATCTGCCATGATTTAATGGAGAAATTTAACGTTGTCACTCTCATATTTTACTTAGGTAAGACAAAAAGCTCACATAACGTTTTCTATAATACGCAACCTCTCTAATATGCAATTCATCGTACATCAATCTCGGTAATACCCAATCTTTTATGTACCTAATACAGATATATTCGAATGAGCTTGGTATAAGGTTCTAGAGATCTTCAAGACTGTCTTTATTGTGAGAAATGGTTCTTATTATATTCCCTTTCTAAATGCCAAGGGTGTGCTGCAATTGGTGAGCTGTTCTAAGTCATTCAGCGACCGAAGTGTGTGCAAATACATTTAACTGTAAATCGCATGTTGGTAATGCTGCGCCATGTCGCCTTAGGCAATTTGTAAGAATTACCGGACGTAACCGTCTTAGCAAATGGTTAGGCTATCGAACACCTTTGTGAATAGACGGTAAACCTCTATAATGTTTTTGTTCTTTTTTTCAACAGAATGTTCCCCAAAATTAGGAAATAAAATCGGCTCTTGAAATGACGGGTAATTTCTGCGCAGCATCGTAAAGTAAATGACGGCTTTTATTGTCTATGCACATATTATACTATAGCAACTGATTATTAAGTACAATATAGCTCGTGGTTTATAGCTGCATTCAATTCGTGTTGAAATAAATATCTCAATATTTTACACATCCTATTGCTTTTCGTCTTTACGAGTCTAATGTTGACAAAACACGTGAGCTCATTAGAACGATGAGTGGTACTACTGCGAGTGTGAGCTAAATACCGTCGCAGTTTCCACACAAGCCGGACCTTATTTCATAAAGTACAATATAACGTCATTGTTTTAATAATGTGTCGGGCGAGAAACAAAAGCGGTTATTAACAACCATTGTATCGTGGTTGAAACGATCACTTTGGCACTTTTTGTCACTGCCTCGGAGTCGTCATTTATGTTACGATAAATCATGTACCAGTTATGATTTACAGCTTAAGACGCTGACAACAGGTAAACCGCTGTCACTGTCAGACTGCATACAAAAGTAAGAGAAGTGCGATGACACAACGCTTGTAATTTATTGCAAATTATGAAGCAATTATTTATTTCCTCTTTGTTGAGTAAACGAAAATAAAAAATAACCAACTTCTGCATACAAATAAGACGTTCTTGTTATTAATTAAATACCAACCGTACGTTGATATTTAATACAGATATTTTAGATTGAAACTCAAAGTAAAGGGTTAGTTTACCGTTAATTTGTTTCGAGATTTTTTTTCTAAACGTGTTTTGGTAACAACCAAGTTCTGAGAAATATAATATGTTCAAGAATAACATATATTTTTTTCCGCTACCACAAACAACGCCTTTAAGACAAGCCTACTTTAATCATTTGCCTCTTGTCAGCGCCTTAATACTTTACAACAAAATACACACCAACATTTCGAATAATGCTAGGAGGATAATATTATTAAACTCGCGTTTTCCTGCGTATGTTTATTAGAGTACTTTTTATCAACCTATTTTATTTTCGTCTGCTTAACATGCCCTTGTCTTGAGAACCACGGTCAAAAAGGGCCATGGATAGGTCAAGTACAATCAAAGCATTCGTTTTAGAAATCACGCAAAAGTTGTTGAACGTATTTGAATGGCACTTTCACCAATAGCCGCTTCTACTAGAGCCAACTTTGAATATAAACTATAAATCAAGATAAGAGAACGTTTAACTGGAGTTCTGTTTGTCTCTGTTTTGAAGGTCGCCTGTGAGTGGGTAGTTTATAGCAGGCATAACCACGGGCAAAAGATGGCAATCGTATATTTTTGTAATAATATGTTGTCCTACATCTGCTGTGTCACGGTTTTTAATGGAGATTTCCAAATTTGCAACAGTCGGTGGAGTAGGTAGGTATCAGCGGCGAGGTGTAAATTTTTGTATGAGAGAAGCCGAAGCGAAGCCGATTTAAACTTACTTTCTTATCAGTAAAGTAAAAATTTATTAATTTACTTAAAAGTAAGTCTTTCGTTTACTGAATTTAACAACATCGTCAAGTAGCAGAACTAAAAAGACGCATAGACAAAACTTTCTTGTTAGTTATTTCAATTCAAAGCTAATAAAATAGGCGTTTTTGATGTTTGAATGTTATGGTGAATTAAATACCCGTAGTATAACTATATTTTTTGGCAATAGTAGAGACAATTGACTGTGTCATTTTTCAATAGCGGTAGAATTGTTGATGCGAACTTACGAAGGGAAGCCGGTAGGAGTCGTGTTATATGGTGCTTTCGCCACTGGTAGGTACTCAACACTCATGACAGTGAGCATTATAGTAAATAAAATGTAATACGTGAAGTATTTCGTAAGAGTCCATATCTACGAGAGCAATACACTCGCCCGCTTCACTTTCACGAAGCATACTTCTAAGCTTCATACTTGTACTGAGCAAACTTCCAAATTTCACAGATCGAAGTACATCATCATATACGTAATACTTCGAACGCTATTAATCGGGAACTAGCAATCGCCTGTGGCTTTGTTTGCGCTGTAAAAAATATAATGTTTTGCTGATAGAAACTAGTTCAACATGAATTATGAAGTTATACTAATTGTATAATTATGCGTTTTATTACGACACCTCTGATGTAAGGCTGTTCAATAAAATATGTAGTTCCGAATTTAAATTTATTGATTAATTAATCTACATAAGAAAGAACAGTAGCGTATTACCCAACTTCATATTAAAAATAGGCAGTCATAGGGACCTGCCGGTAGAAGTGAAAGCTTAAAGCTGCACATTAGTGTGTCGCGGTTAGCATGTCGGTGACGCGAACGTATAACTTTTTCCCGTACCATAAATCGCTCAACGCACTTAAAGAACTTTTCACAAAAAAACAATCGAGAAAAAAATTTAATAAATTAGAATAGATCAGAATATCGCAGACCATTGGCGATACCGACATTTTGTAAACTCTATATTGTATGAAAATTATCCGCTTGTAAGTGTGATGTGAATATATTCTCAATTTTCCACAGATGTATATTACAGCATTATAAATTTATAACATACAAAGCGATTCCGGTACCAAAAGTCACTCAACGCACTTAGAAAACTTTTCACAAAAAAAGAATCGAGAAAAATTTAATAAATTAGAATATCGCAGACCATTGGCGATACCGACATTTTCTTAACTCGATATTGTATGAACATTTTCCGCATGAAAGTGTGATGTCAATATTTTCTCAATTTTCCACAGATGTATATTACGGCATTATAACATACAAAGCGATCTTAACATTACAAAGTGACACTTTGTGTACAAAGTTAACGTTGGGTCATCGACCAGTGAACGCTTAGTCACCGCTTTCGCGTCGCTCGTAAGTGCGATGACGGCCTTATTTATCGCCTGTCATGATCGCGACAAGAATCGCAACTAGTTTGAGTGGACAGAACACGATTATAATTTGTACACTATTGTATCACATTATCAATAGTATCAATGAAGGCCGCCTACCGCGCGGTGTCGAGAGGCATCTATTTAGCCTGTTTTTGCAATACATTTTCTACATATATCGTATTACGGTACATATAATTACAAAGCCTTTATGTACAGCTATAATATCGACGCTACAGTGAGTAGCTAAAATTACGTAATTGATAATTACGGAGAAAATGAGTTCGTATGTAATTTGATCATCCATTGTGGCCATCTAATTATCGTATTTACTAGAACTAATTATTAGTATGTGTAGTCACGAGAAAACTGTGCAAACTCGATCTAATTGAGGGTCCGATGACACAAACAACACAAAGGGTGAGCAAATGTTGGTATGCTATCCTTGTTTTCACGGCTCACGTGTTCATTCAGCCTCGTAGCTTCAAATCACCACAACAACCATGTTGTGTTGACTAGACTTTGGTCTTGAGGTTACCAAACCTCAAGAACAAAGTGAAGTGATATAACGACATTTTCACGTAGATAACGCTAAAAGCCTTGACATTTAATAACGTTGTTGTTATGGATTTTGTCGCAGTATATAATAGATACTATAGGCTAAAGCATCGACCAATATGCGTTATTATATAAAACATAAATTCTATAACATTATGTAATGGTACGTTGGATGCGTAATATTTTCTTTCGTGCGGAAATAATTTCAGAAGCAAATGATTTCCGTAATTCTAAAGAAACTGTTGAATAATGGAGTTGAATTCATGTTTATACTCTCGTGTGTAATTTTAGGGGTTTAAGCACCCACTTATGTGCTAATGATGCAAATATTACCTTACAAAGATGAGGGCAGTGTAAGTTTTATCAATGAAACGACTGTAACATGCAGCGCACATTACTCGTAAAAAATAAATGAGGTTCCCTAAAATGCAAAGTATGTCAAATAAAAATAGAATAAAAATAGAAAAAAAAACAAATAAAAATAGATTGCTATTTTTAGTTCAGTGTTCAAGGGTTAAGATATTTAACACTTATACGCGCAATCAAAAATACAACTCAAGTACTTGTTAGATAATATTTAAAGCTTAAGTAAAACTATGAAGCTATTAATAATAACAGACATATCGATAGCTTATGATAGATTAATCTTATGGAGTATCCCAAAGGAGTGTGTTCAGGTTCAGGTACACTACACGGAATAACTCGAGTACAGTTATTACCAGTAATCGAAAAAAGTGAGCTAAAATACCTAAAGTTTGAGACTTCCTTACAACATTTTTTTTTTTTTCATAATACTTATTATTTATATATTAATTTTGTGGATCACTGGTTATTATAGATTACATTTACACTTATTTACTCACACAAATATAAAAGAGAGACACAGCAAGTGTGTTTATTACAATTTTCTATTTAGCCATAAAACTTTCAAATTATAAAAATACCAGCACTGCAGAAGGATTTTTTATAGTCCAATCATAACTTTTATAATCATATAAAATAATTGAATATGAATGCTTATTAAAAAAAGCATTACATTAACATCATAAACCACGATAGCGTTGGCTGTAAAACAGTTAACGTAGTATCTAATGTAATACTCCGAATCGGTTAAATTTAAACGAATAAAACAATAAAGAGATAACATGAAGAGAAGCAATTTCAAATAATTGGCAGTAAATAGGGGAAGGTCGGCCAGAATGAAGAAAGTCCACGGTCGTCCTCGCATGACGCCGTACCGGAAATCTGACCATAGACTACGGAATTACGACAAGCTCTTGATTTTCGATTTTATAATGAATTAAACTTCACATTTCAATGAAATCTAAAAATAGGAGATATTTATTACGGTGCGGAAGTGAAATCTGTGTATATTTTTTTAATTTAGTGCCTCATACTCAGACACATTTGTCACCATCTGATTTTAATACTGGGATATCAACATTCGAAATGACATAACGCTGATACAGAATAATAGATTCGTATTTTACGGATATCGTAACGCACACACCGCAAAATCAAAGCTACTATTTATAGTCACATAAAATATTCGATTACGCAGCAACGTATATTTATATCTGTCACCAAATCTGACAAACATGCAAATGAAGACCTAAACAAACCCTCGGGAAAGTTGAATAATGCCAAGCGAATATAATTAAACATCCTGTCAAAATGAGAAATATTGAATAAAAGCTTGGAAAAATTTGCGCTTTTGATGAAATGATGAATATTTCTCACGCTTAAACTTCCATTTTTGGTGTACTCCCTTGAATAATGAACGTTAATTAAAATAAAACGCTGGAATCCATTATCATGTCCTACATCTTCCTCTGTAATTTCATGTCAAATTAGGTGCACTCATAACGCGAAAAAGAAATAGACACGTGACACATTGCATTTCAATATTAATCATAGAGAACAATATGTTGTACACACATAAGCGGAACTCTCGTTGTACGGAAATCCTATGCAATGTGAAATCAGCTCTAAACTAGAAATTAATAGCTGGATATGAAACCGTGTGTACATCGGTTATTCCTACCTGCCTACTGAGCTTCATTAAAGGAAAATGCATCAACAGAATTGATGATGTTTTGCTAACAATCAAGTCGAGGAATCTTACAAGAGTTTCAAGACTGAAACTTATGGTCACGTGGCTCTAAGCCAACTAGTATCTCCCACTGCAATCGCAAATGATTATTGTTCTCAATTAAGGACGACGGCGCACCAATAATATACAAAGCATATTGACTATAACATTGTCTGTGTGATACCGGACGTAAAGAATAGCACCACCCTATTTCGTCGTGGGTGTCGTAAAAGGCGACTAAGGGACTTACAGAGAATGGGGCAGCAGCGTTCTCTATGTATTATAACACCATACTGCGATCGCCAACCCGCCTGCCAAGCATGGCGATTATGGCAAACCCCCCCTTTGGGGAGGCCATTGTCCAGCAGTGGACGTCTTTCGGCTGAAATTATGATGGATGATGATTGAATATAAAACTTACTTGACATCCTCAATCTTGGGGTAAGTGCATATCCTGAGCGTCTTTGTATTGGAGCCGACGGCATACAGCTTGCCATTAGGATGGAACTCCGCACACCGGACAGCTTGAAGATCTTCCAGGACTGTGACAGGTTTAAAGGTAGGTCTGGATCCGTTGACCTCTGGTCCAACGCCCACGCTGCTTGGAGTCGACAGAGGTACACCGGGGTGACCGCCATTTCTGATCTGTGCCTGCAACAACCATGAAACATGTAATGTAATGTGACAAGTTTACTTTTTAAAAGGGCTCCTTCTCCCTAAAATTAATACACATTAACTAAGTATGACACGGCTGACATGGCGGAACGTAAATTAATTATAACTTATTTTAAGTGATGGCGAAGATTAATTATCACATAAAATTATGATCATCAGGACTTGAATGTGGGGATTTTTTTTTATTCAATCTAACTTTTTTACTGTAGTAAGTTCAGTTATATTGCTTAATTGTCCGTCCAGGGAAAGTAAGTCAAAATTGAAAACAGTTTATCTACTGATTAGTAGTCCCAAGTTTATTTTGAAAACCTAATAAAATTGTTAAAATAAATATTTAGGTAGCTAGAATAATAGCAATATAAAATTAAAATAAATCTTTATGAGATGTATAGGTAATGATTGTTTTGATTGCCATGTAATTTGGTTATTTCCGGGATAATATAGCGGGTCTGTATTACGAGTCTCGAAACATATTGACCATAAAACCGGACCCTAATTGCGTAACACAGTTTGAATCGGAATCGAAATGATTTTGAAGTATATTGCTAATCCATTGCTTCATATGTTACACAAATTTGTCTGCTCAACAACGTAAATAGCGCAATGAATGTTGTTGAATTGTCAAATTGAAACTGATAGTGTGTTACGCAATTAACCCGCTGGCTGATGTAATACATTGATGTTTAACTCCTCATCAAATAAACGTTGTTGTTTTTGCTACCTGCAGCCTAATAATAATAACGTAACACTCGGAAAGTCGGAATGACACCCCCTTTCATTTTGATAATACAACAACATTCAATGCATTATCTTTGTAATGAACAGTCACATATTTTCAAACATTTATGACGCAATAGATTTTGTTGTACTGTCAACATCAAAGGGTTTTGTCATTCCGAGTGCTGCAATATACTCGTAGCTCTACAAGTTTACTTTCGGTGCTAAAATAAATAAATGGGCCCTATTGAACAATTTACATGGAGCTGACAGGCAATAAGTGTTCCTAATACAATAGGCCTCTTGTTCGCGTTTAAAAGTGAAAATTGCTCGTCATTCAGAACGGGAACGGTACATGTTTCGCTGAGGCGGCGTCACCGTGGTGAAACTTCGGTAACCTTGTTCACTGCATTCTCAGATCGATGATAGCGTCGGAGAGACGGTGAAGCAGCGACCACGCCGGCCCAAGACCATGACGCAGACATTCGTGTTCCGTACACGTCTACTGCACAGAAACACGAAGAACGTAGTTCGCAATTGGTATGATACCATATGCAGATAAAATACAACGAGCCAGAACAGTGCTAATTGTACATTTTCAATGAGTCATGACCATTTATTCCGAAAATGAACCGATAACCCAACCCAAGTGAACGGATAACATCAGAAGATAACATTAAAAATAACTAAAAATAGACGCACATAGGTTATAAATCGCTACATGTTGAACAACGATCGCATTCATTCAAAAATTAAACTAATTATGTTGAAGATTCTCGAAAGCGTGCGAGAACTGCCGATTATAATGTATAATACTTAAACTGTCAATTGCTTGTATTCGAAATGAACAAGGTTCATTGTAGCCCGGAATGTTGGGCATAACAGTGTGGTAACTAGAACACGTTGTATGGGTGGATAACGTAGGCCGCGAGTTGCAAGACGGCCTAGAAGGAACCCGTTTATTGACACACGCACGACTAGACCACCTGCCTGACCGATAACAAAGTTGCGATGCACTCATTACTCGGTGCGTGATGTTACGGTCCAAATATTTCTGACTCGTGTCACACCTACCTAATGCAAATTAGGTACAAAAAATGGCCAGGTATAAAAATATAACGAATAGCGGCTTAGGACTATATTTGTACTGTCTATAAATAAAATCCAAATATGAGCAATACAAAAGTGATATCGCTGTTTTAATTCGGAGTCACGGCGCGACAAGACACGCATTTGAATGTCGTTTGAAATGGCTCGAATCAAGTAATTGGTGTAGCTTTTCGTTTCATTGTTGCACAGCCCGTAAACGCGTTATAGAAAGTATACTTTACCGCATTTTTTTATGTGCGAGATCGTTTTATTACGCTATTCGACGAAACAAGCCTTACTACTTACAATTGTCGCGAATTTTAGCGCGAAACAGTTTTTAATGTTCACGTCATCGTCTGTGTTATTATTAGATATGATGACAAATATTTTTATGATGATGATATGGCTAGAAATGGGGTGGCTACTGAGATGACGACTAATGGAACAGTGTGGAAGAAGAAATGCTGCGCCGAACCGATTGAGATTTGGGCAATATACGTAGTCTGGTCATAAGTTTTGTCACATATGGAAAGTTAAATAAATGACACAATGAGTTACGCACTACAACCATTTATATATCAAATAAAATGGTATAAAATACAGATTTAAACCACATTAAAATTATTCGAAATGTCCTCCTCTTGCTTCGATACAAGCCTTCAATCTGCAAGGCCAGTCATCAATCGAAGCACGCACGACATACATGTCAATATCGGCGACTGCTTTAATCAGGGATGCTTTAAGTGACTCCAAGTTGCGATGGGGTTTAGCGCAGACCTTCTCCTCTAAGTGCTGCCATATTTTGTAATCCAAGGGATTCAAGTCTGGACTGGATGAGGGCCAATCCTCATGCCTGATAAAGTCGATTCCACGGGTCGTGAGCCAGTTTTGGGTACTTTTCGCCTTATGAGCCGGCGCAGAATCCTGCTGGAATACCCATTGCCTGTTTTCGAACATTGTTTGTGAAAGAGGTTCCACAATGTTTGTTAGGACTGTGTTTTGATATACGAGGGCACTGGTTTTCACACCTTTTTCACAAAAAAACACCTCCGTTGGACCCAAATAGGACACCCCAAGCCAAACCATGAATGCCGAAGGGTGATGACCACGCTGAACACGTGGCACACGTTTGTTCGCTTCTTCACTAGAGTGTGCATACACTTTATCATTTTGTTTATTGAAACTCTCCTCAACATTAAAAATTTTTTCGTCTGAAAAAAGTATTTCGCGGTATTTTTTTCCCGCGTACCGCCTTAACAAAACCCGGCTTCTTTCGAGTCTGATTTTTTTCAGCCGTGCGCTAAGAAGATGTGCTGTTTTTTTTCTATAAGCACGCAGTCCTAGGTCTTCATTTAACACCCTTTTAACAGTAGTTCTGCTTAGTCCCATCTGCAGAGCCAACATTTTTTGCTTGCGGACAGGATTTCGTTGGATTCGCGCCTTCATTGCTTTGATGACCGCTGGAGTCCGAACAGTACGAGGTCGACCGCTCCTTTGTTTATCTTCTAATCTTGAATCTTCCCTGAATCGTTTGATAGTACGATAAATAAATCTCAGTGGAATTTTCAAATTTTTCAGCAGTTTAAAAATCTCAGTTGGCGCGTGACCGCAACGATGCAATGCAATTACTGCGACTCTGTCTTCTTTGCGCGTCCACTCCATTTTAGAAAATGAACAAAATTCCAGAAACCCTTTGTTTTTATTTTCTTTAAATATTCAAATTTCGAATGTCCATAATATTTTCCTCGGCTTGCATTCTAAATTCGAAATTTTACCTATGTGACAGAACTTATGGCCCGACTACGTAATGATGATAATATCAAATATTTGTATAGTAGCAGTAGATGAACCAATGGATTCAACAAACATGTAGAAGTATTATCAAATTTAAAAGTCCTATAAATATAAAGTTAATCAAAGTGAATCAATAGAATTTGTAAAGCATAAGACGAACTTTCCTTGTATTATAGAAAGCGTAAAAACTCTAACATAGACCAATAAAAACTGATTCCGTTTTATAATAAAGGTGAGATTAATAGATGCATTGTCGTCATGATTACGTACTCCTACAATGCCATTTTATACAGTCGGTAATGCCTTCCATTTAGATATCTGGTAGAATGCATAAAATTAAATCAATATAATATGAGATTGTTACCTAATCATGTTTTATGGTTTCCGCATTATCATCAAAACCAATAGACGATATTTGCAAATTAAAATTTAGAAAATCTCATGATTATGTAATTTATTGCCTCAGATTATAGAAAAGAAGCAGATAGACCGCGCGGAACACCGAGAGTGCGGCCAACAAAGCAAATACAAATTCAAAAGCGAATACACTCTCGATTCAGTACAGCACGAAGCGTCGCATCGTTAGTACGTCACGGGCTCTAACAGATAATTTAAGAATGATGCCGCCTTGTATTTTTAAACATTGTAAATACTGTTCCCAAAAACAAAAGAAATAAGATGGAGTATCTTTCATAAGTAAAATATTGATTATTTGTCTATTTGGATTTATTTTACGTGTTTATTGTTAGTGACATCTTAAAACACAAAACCTTAACAACAATCATTCTGTGTTGCTAGTTTATATTGAAACATTTACCCCTAAGTTAGGAAATAAGTATAGGATACAGGAGTATCGATTTACAAAAATATTTATGTCGATAATAGTGTTTTATTTATTGCCTTTTCTGGTTAGTATGTTTATAAATAAATAAGTATGTATGTGTCTTCGTAAGTGTAACTAGTTAATGGATTTTATAATACCTACTTATTACATCAGTCGATTTGCTATATCATGGGTTATATGACGTCACCATAAAGTTAATATAGCCACCAAAAACAATAAAATGTTGGTGTCTCAAAATAAACATATATCGCAAATGTATCGTTTATATGGGTATTGTTAATTTGACGTATACTGTTAATAAAAACAACTGATTTAAGAAAAAAAAAACTTTTTTTTTTCATGTAATGAAATATTATGAATAATTTTTTCATTCTCCTGGCAACCGTACACACACATAGAGGCACCTGTTCTTATAGTGCTGTCACGTGGCTGTAACGCACACACGTCTACAAACGGGCCTCACTTTATCGTTCCGCGCGGTCTATCTGCTTCTTTTCTATAATCTGAGTTTATTGCCTACTAGTGCTAATATGCTAAATATGACATAAGTTTTAGTATTTTTTATTAACGTATTCATCGTCTTTTTTTATAGATTTATGTAATATCCAGATTATATAATATGCATAAATAATTTTCCTAATTTATATAATATGCGGATTTTTGAAAATTATTTTTTTGCAATCTTTTTTAGCTGTTTATCAAGAAAAGTTTAGCACACGATAGTTTTCGTAAATTTTCTCCGGTGCATAAGAACTAGAAGCCGGAAGCAAAGCCTAAAATTAACGTAAATTTGTATGAATGTTCATTATAAGTATAACAATAATTAATAAATCACAAAAAAAAATTAAGAGAAATAATATTGTTTCAAATTCATAAAAAGGGCGGTAATAATCATAAATTCGAATCAAAATCAGTGGCGTTAATTAAAGGTGCCCATGAACATGATAAAGATGATGAAGTTTTGCCAAGACACTAAAAAAAAGTACTAAACAATTACTACCTATATACTTAGATAAATGCAAGATCATTGCACATCTGATTGATTTTCTTAATGATTATTTATTTATTAACAAAGACAACCCCCAGAGTAAGACCAACGACGATTAAAAAGATAGAGTCGCACGTCTTGATGTCGTGAAATTAAAAATAACTGCCTAACAAATTTGACTAGTGAACGTGGTCAATATTCTATATTATACGTAGGAACATACTGCACCAAGTAACCAAGTAATACTGCTAGTGAATAACTATGAAAAAATACTAAAATTATTAATTGATATTCATTTAACGTGAATCCACAGATGTAGCCCGCGGAATTAGATTTTTTGTTAAGTTCAGGTCAGTATCAGGTTGTAACTTGATCAAAATATAACTCGCTACTATAACAGATATTAACAGAATTACATTATTGTATTGTATTTACAGAATTTTTAATCATTAGAATAATTAATACATCTCTCTAAGTTAGATTTATTCCCCAATGTCAAGATTTCATAAAAAAATCCATTCAGTGGAACAAATCTAACAAGATACAACCTGATACTGACCTGCATATTGCAAAAAACCTAAGAAAAATGGAATTTCGCGGGCTACATCTGCGGAGTCACTAAAGGGCTATTCCCAAAAGATGCAATATCCATAATGTGTAAATAAACTACCTAATTCTGAAGACAACGACATCAAAGTATATGACGAGGTACCAACAGGTATGTGGTACGCAAGAACTGGGCCATCATTACAACTACGCGATAAAAACACGGCTTAAAGCGTCTTACATAATTAGACATGTCGAAACACTGACTTAATGAAACAATAATTTTCTGACAGTAGAATTCACACTCGCATTGCAAAAGACGGTCTAAGTAATAGAAACAGGTTCCAGTAACTAGATAACCCAAATTCGCATGAATAGATACAGAATTTGACATTAGAGTACTTATAAGTACGATACATGTGTGTGCGATCACATAAAAACAAGTATTGAACATCCGTTACACACGCAGGACGGCGCGTTGCGGTTCAACGGAGCTGAACGCGGTCTGACGAGGCGTCGATGCTTCATTCCCATAACACTGTGCCACCATACCTGTCCCATTATAAATCCTAACACGTTCGCTAAAGCACCACAAATACACAAATTACTCACTTCGCTTAGCATCAACAAGATAAACATGTAGATTTAAGAGCTTAGAAAGTACGCATAAATACATATCAAAGAGCAGTTACAGTTAAACACTATGGTTAAATTAATTCTATGTCGTTGATGGCATTCTAACAGACAACTGTTCCAATGCAGTCATTTCACAAAGAAGCAACTAGCAGTATAGAAAGTTAGTTCAATTACCTGAAAGGCAGAGATCCGTTTGGGAGGCAGTAACTGCGGTGGTCTATCGACTAGATTTTCCATAGAATGGCGGGTGAGGAATCCTTGCTTTTGGAAGGCGGGGTTAGCTTTATATGAGGTGCGGTTAAATTTTGTGGCTGGTGCGACGATGCGGTTGCCGTTCTCGTCGTCGTCCTCCCACTCAGTCACCACCTCAGTGCGGACGTCCTCTAAGGATCGCGAGCGACTGCACGGACACGCTGCTGGTGGCGACGGGTTTGGGTTTCTGAGCTGACGAGGTCGTTCTCGCATACCGTATAGGTCGGCATGGCCACTTGGCGTCGGGGCGCCTGCTGAACGATAGCTCGGCGACAAGAAGTAGTAATCCCGCGATTTGTTACTGTATGCACTCATTCCGGAGAAATCCGAGTATGTGGATCCTTTTGACGAGGATGTTTTAAAATTCCTTAAGTCCATCGGGTCCGGCGGTCGGAAATAAAAGTTAGGCTGCGGCTGCGCCTGGCGCGAAAGCGGCGGCCACGGTCTAAACGGAGCGTCTATGTAATTTGCCGGTTTGGACTTCATGTCAGATCGCGATAGATCATCCGAGCGCGGCGGTGTCGGTTCCGTGCGGATGTAGTCGAGGAAACTGCGCTACTGTTGTCACGGGCGGCGAGCGGCGTGCGCCGGCCCACCACCAGAGTTGCACCACCGTCGACGCACGTTAGACAGAGACGGGGACAGAGAGAAAGGCGCGCTAACGTTCCGCTCGATCCGTTGAATGCGAATACAAGTGAAAGGGGTAGCCCGTGCGCGGTCAACGCGCATCGTACGCGCTCAGATATTACTCGCGAGTCGCGAGCAGAGCGCTTACAGATATCTCTTCGTGCACACAATCGTAGATTGCAAACTTTATTACAAATACGTACACTATTGTCACTGTCGTTTTGTTGTGAGCCGTACATTATTCGACGTTGACTTTCTATATTTTAAAATATACGTTTCTTGTTTTACTGGAACATTACTTTGTATTATGTCTGTGACGTCTCACCGAACCGAGATAATTTATAGTTTGCCGGTAGAATTATGTGAATGTGAAAACTCGTACGCACACATACGAATTTATTAAAAGTAAAGTAAGTATAATGATCACGGAATAACATTTAGAGCATGTAAACAATTAATTACGACACTATCACCTCCATGAACTGTTTCCAAACGTAAGTTTGAGAAAGAGCGTATAATTGTTCATGCGCGCATGAAACTTTCGCTTCTTTCTTATGCCTGACTAGTTATAAAAAAGCAAGGCATAACAGAAAAGAAGTCATTTCGTAATGTCTGATTAACTATGATGCATTATATCCTATTGATGAAGACGATACGCGCACGCGGCACGATATAATAAATCATACAAATATTGCTCACGTAGACGCCAACGCCAATCTAGAAATAACGTAGGAAAATTCAAACATTTAATTAGTCACCTTATTCGTAACGAAGGAACTCAAGGTTGTGCCATATAAAGAGCATAATAATAAACAAGTTAATGTCAAAAGAAACTCATCATAATCTCAGTTTCGACCTACGCGTGAAACACGAATAATAATTAAGACCACATTTAGGAACGCTACGGAATATGTTTACAATCAATGAACATAATTAATTACAATATTCATAATAATGTATTCAGAAAAACTTCGGTATGTGTATGTGTGTGATGAGCACGGTTCATCGCACACGTACCGAAGTTTTTTTTTTAAATACATAGGTATACCCTTTTATGAAAAGAATATGTCTGATCAATAGATTTCCCCTCTATATATCAAAAGGAAGCTATTCGACGAGAACGATACACAATAAATCTTGCCATTGAAGCCAGCACGCAGCAAAAAAATACATATATGTACTTACACTACAATCAAAATACCATTGTAGTAACAACTTGATTCAAATTCAAAATATATCAACGACAAAAAAAAACTCTATCGTTCACAAAGAAGTAGAGCGAGATCTCAGACTAATTGTAACACTTTTTTGTAGTTCAACAAGTTAACAAAACCACGATGATCGAAACAATAACAAGCGATAAAGCAAATCTTATAATGGGTTACGTAAACTTAATAATATTTATGTTACACAAGCCGACTTAAGGCTTCTACATACCGGGGCGACTTGTCGCGCGACGCGACGCGACACAAAGGCACCGCTCGTCCCGCGACACGCGGGGCCTTTGTGCCGTGTCGCGTCGCGCGACAAGTCGCGCTGGTATGTAGAAGCCTTTAGGAGCCATGATTTCATCGTGACTCACAGAGAGTACGCCGAAAATCCTTAGGCGAAGTACCTATCATGTGGAAGGCAACATTGACACAATTTAATACAAACATACGTTTAAACTGAATCATCCATAGCTACAGCCGTCTTCGCCTCGTGAACAATTGAAATTTATTGACTGATTAACTGGAAACTTGTCTCGGGTCAAACTGTGTATTTACGAGGAGATCCAGTTACAGTTCAATTGAAATTCATTAAGTTGGGACGAGGTTTCGTTTGTACAACACTAATATTTAGATTTTATGTATGTTTTCTCTTCTACTCTTACTCACGTTGTCTACTTTCCTGTCGCAGGTATGCTGGAAGAGATTTCTTTAGAAATAAGCGTCACCTTTGTACGTATTTTTCTGTTCCTTTCTTCTTGTCTGTATACAACATAATTTTTAGTATATGCGAAACCCGAAACATGTGTCTAGTATTTTTATGTAAAGAATCTAAGTACAATATTTCAAATTTGTTTCATGAAAAATCACAAAGTTATAAGGCTGTTATGTTAACGGGTTGTCCGTACAAAAACATGCTAACGGCGCCCCCGCGCCTCCAGGGTCGTCTTGCGCTCATTGATAATAATTTGGCAGTAGGTACCTAACCGTACGGCGAACGTATTGTAATTAATTATATGGTAACATTTTCCATCACACTTAAATATTTTTGGGAAATAAAACATGGTGTATAAGTTATTGAAATCGATTCAGTTCCTTATTCTGAACAAACTATATTCAGGTTTCGCATATACTAAAAATAATGGTGTATATGTGTACATAAACTGTTACATAAAAAAAACTGTCCTCATTTATCATAGTGCAATATTGTACTACTGATTGCATAGATGTGCTTGTCAATTAGGCAACGTTTTTATTTAAATCCGATTAGGAAGTCAATTTTACGTAAGTTTAAATTCAAAACAAATGGTTTTTAAACTGAGAGATTCTGAGTTACGTTATAAGTAGTCGTGGTTATTGCAAACAAATGGATATTATGACTGATTACCTAACTCGTTCATCGATTTCCTTTGGTCACTCAGTTGACGTCATCAATGATCCGCTAGCACCGTAAAGTTGGTAGCCTTAAAATTCCAGTTTTTCCAAGTTTAAATAAAATTAACCGTTTGTCAGAAGTATCTGGAATTCTTAAGCTACTCATTTAACTGTTGTTCAAACGAATACGACGCATTAATGACAATTTTTCGTATCTTTTTGAACAGACAGCAAATATTGCAGTGGCATACGAGATAAAATGTAAATATTGTCATGATTTAGTCGTGGCGGGTGGCAGTCGGCGGCGTCATGTCCATTTATGGCTGTATAGGTCAGCGCGAGGCGCGGGGGACGGACGCCCTATCAGCGACCATGTACAACGATCTGGGGATGTACCACCAATGTATCGAATTTCTAACTGCTATCTATCTTTAATATCACACCTTTACATACAGCTTGAAACTAATACGAGTCCCTCGATAAGTCTCCAGTACCTGCGGCTACGCAACAATTTAATATAATTGAGTATTTTAAATGGTTCCGAACTTCCGACCTTTAAAATCGATCACAATCCCTTTCGTGATTATTAACGGCATACACAACAATAATTTTAATTTAATTATGAGTAATTATTTCTGTTATGTAAAAAATTCGTTCAGCAATGAGAAATACAAGCGTGAATGACGTGATAGTATTGTATAAATCTTTAACATAGTGCATCACAAATAATGATTTGTATTAATTAACAGGTTCATTTAAGCACGTAAAATGCTTGCTTCACGCTTAATGCGGATAGAACGGAATAGAGGAAAAACATAGAAATTTAAGTATTTATTATTCTTACTAGTTCCCATTTCGCCACCCACTACAATGGCCAATAAAAGGAGTTTAGATTAGAATTATATTGTTACCATGTTTCCTTCAATAACACTGTTAACTTAAAAACCTATAAAAAGTTATTCGTTTCTTATCATGCCGTTAATGTTAAGTGAAAATATTGGAAATAAAAACATATTAAATTACTTATTTTTAAATTCAATACATGTAGGTACTGCGTGCTTTTTTTGTAAATAAATAATAAATTGATGAGATCATGACTGACATTACTAAAGTTAGACCATGAAAGCTTATTGTTTTAATCCCGAATAGTATGTTACTGTCTCTGATAAATTACCTTATTATTATGTCCATACGAGACTCGTTCGTCGTGCACTAGCGACGATACAGAATTTGTTTTTTCAGATTCCCAAGGCACGCTACTGCCATGCCACACATCCAAGGAGTCCGTTGAAGACTTCTTTGTGTCGATGGAACTTTTTCTGGACAGCGAGTTTGTGGATCCGACATAGTCTCGCTTCATATCTCTAACACCATTGCTGGATATGGAATCGCGTCTGTTGTAATTGACGATATTGCTTCTGCTCAGGTTGGGGAAGGAGCCCATAGAGTGGCGTTTGTTGTGAAGTCTGTGAGTGGGGCTTGGTGTGTCACGCCGCGGTGGCGTCACGGAGGGGCTGTGCCGGTCGCGCCGCAGGATACTCGGGAACGTCGAAGGGTGCTCCAGCTCGCGCGCCGGAGACAGTCCCAGTGAATCCCGTCGCCTGTTTCATCATAGTTATCGTTACACAACATACGATAAGTACCAAAAAATATCAATAATGTTTTAAATAAAATATTAAAAATACCTGATGATAAGACCCCCATTTGTGGGTGAAGCTGAATCCCTGTAATATCCAGGTGTAGATTCTCTGCTGTGAAGGTAAAGTGACGACCTATACGGCGTGCTGCAACGGCCATGCACTTCACAACGAGGGTCGTGCTCGACGATAGAGCTGACAACCGGAGAATGCCGACCCTCCCCCTCCAGATTCATATTTCCAAACATAGAGTCCAACTGACGCATCGCCATGACTTTCTTCACAGCAGTCATCTTCACAGAACGTCAACACTCTTCCGTACGATATATTTTTAATTCACAATTTAAGACAACAGTGTTTCCGAAGCTCGATCGTGCGTAACGCGAGCGTATGAGTACATTAAGTGACATGTATGTCCTCTAGGTATGCCGCGTCGCGACTGGTCTGTTCGGACGGCATTGTGCGCAGAACGCTTACCGATGACTCATAAGAGGCATGCGCGCGAGCAACGAGACTACGATTATTGCCGTGTCCTACAATTATATGGTAGGTATAAATATAGGTGACAACGAGGTAATTAATGGTCCAGTAAATACTCTGAAAGAGCCATCAATAATAAACAAGGACCTAATGGCATGTAGGCGTCGCTTCAAGTTCACGCGAAGGTCGCCAAAGTACATGCATTAAGACAATAGCAGCAGCTTTTATTATAAGTTGCGACGAAACTGGAGATCAATAAAATTATAAACCATGATTAATTTGTTAATGAGATGAACCCACGCTCATTTTCAACGCTCAGTGTTTATCCAATTACTTAAAATATAAACTAGGCAGTTATTTTCGGTGGTATCTGCGCATGTAATTAACTGATGTGGCAAATAAAGTTAACTCGCTGATTACTTGGTTCCATAAGTGGTACCAATTCCCCGGTTAATTGTACTGGCAGTTTAGATCCGGTTAGATAATAATTGGGAATAACAATCGAACGATTCAAAATGGCAACATCCTTGAAGGAAGAGGCTCAGCGTCGGTTGTTTCCTTTTGGCAAACCACCACGGTCTCACAGTCTCAATAGTAGGTCACAAAAGGTTAGCGATGCCGTGAAGCAAACTGCAACCTTTAAACATGTTTATTGTTTACAACCGATATTCAAATGAACTTTCAAAACTGATAAAATCTACTAATTTAACTACAAAGATAACGGTAAGTAGCGGTGTCAACATAAACAAAGTTCAAAATAACATAATAGGCAACTTGAGCTAGAAAAGCACACCGCACCTTAATAATAGAGCAACTTAACGTAACCGGTTATTTAAGTTAAGCGCACAGCACAGCCGCAGCGCGCCGCATTGCAAAATTGCGCCAAAGCACATTAGGAGTCGCATCGGGCTGCGCCGTTGTCTCAGACTCGGTGCTGGGCCTGTACTGTGCGATGGTTCATATAAAATGTACCTGTGGTGAAGGAGGATTTTTTTAATGCGTTGCGTTGCGGTGCGGCCTGCCCTAATTTGCGCTAGCCATTAGGGCTATATAATAAATAAGATATACTCCTTTTGCTTCGTTTACGTTCATACATCTGATCCAGGCTTCCCAACTTAGGTCGGAAATATGCTTATTGGGATTTTTTTAGGGCCCAGAAAATTTTTGGGCTATTTTTAGAGCCATCAATAATATTTCATGCATCACTAATATGACTGGCCATAACGAGTAAGAAAAGAAGGTAAGCGTCTATGGACTATACGAGTTGTCAAAATGTCATAGTCACAGATTAGATCCGCCTTATTACAAAACAAGATTTATATTTTGACATGGCTTAAACCATGGAGCCAGTTTTTGTAAGAAGAACGTAACAGTGATTGAAATACCGTTCTTTATACAAAACTGAAAACTTAGTTCAGTACTAAGTTGTCAGTTTTGTGTTTAGGAACTTTACCATAGTCGGAATAAAGTTCGAAATGCAATAATGGCTCCATGTTTTAAACCTGGGTCTGAAGATAAACCTTGTTTTGGAATAAGGGGGGATAGGTTTGTTATAGTGCTCTAGTAAGGTTCTAGACCTCTAGTACTATAAAGCATTAAGTTATAATGTACTCTGTGTAAACTCTGTTGTAAATGTTACAGTTGTTTATGTAAACCTAAGTTATATTTTATTTACCTAAAATGGGAAACTCATTTAAACAATACCCTTGAATAGGTACATAATAGAGGTTTTTTTTTGGGGCTTTTCAATATTGCATTTTGGGTTATTTAGGGGTATTTCATCTGGATCTTAGGGGTATTTTTTTTAGGAGTTGGTAACACTGTCTGATCGCACGCACGCCGGTTGCGAGTACTACGCACCTGGCCTTTCTGAAGAACATCAGCAATAAAGTCCTTCTAGGGCGTCCTCTGCCGGCATTTTGACTCACATCTGTCTCGATTTACAAGGCAGATGTGAGAGACCTTTTGCTAGTCGCCTTTTTTTTAGTGTGCAATATTATAGTCCATACAAAATATACGAAAGGAAGGAAGCCGACCCCTACATAGTTGTGAAAAGGCTAGTCAGATGATGATACAAAATATACGAAAGTGATACAAGCGGATTTTTGTAAAGCGGCGTGCCCGCCAATGTGCGTTGTGCTTAACAATACCTTTCCAAAACGGCAACATAATATAAGAAATTCTGTTAATTTTGTTCTGTGAAGATATTTGCAATGTACAAATAATAAATCAAAGGATGTTGCAACTAGATACGGAAAATGTATACTTAAGGTGGATCCAGCGAAATTCAAATGTTCTTACGTTCCTTTGCAATTTGCAGGTCAGTGTCAAGTTGTATCTTGATCAAAATATGATTCGCGACCACAGATTTAGAGTAGGCTAGATACCGCGACCACAGATTTAGAGTAGGCTAGATACCGCGACCACAGATTTAGAGTAGGCTAGATACCGCTTGATCATTAAATAGTATGAAAACCGAGCGTGTCATCTTTTTAGGGTTCCGTACCAAAATGGTAAAAAGGAACCCTTATGGTGAGACTAAGTCTGTCTATCTGTCTGTCTGTCTGTCTGTCACACCTGAATATCTCGAGATCTACTAATGCTATCAACTTGAAATTTAGAATAGATTTAGATGACGACCCAACTACTTTGCAAACAAGAAAAACATTTAAAAAAATATATCTTTTTTGCAAGAGGGACTGAAAGGGGGTCTTAAAGATTTGAAGTGGGGCTACTAAGGCATGTGGGGTATCATATGTAAGAACGCTGTTTGCACATTCTCAAACATTCTTTATTTATTTTTTAGGTAGCACCGTTTCCGACTTTTGATGATAAATTTAATTCCCCCCCTTATCTCCGAAGTTTGCATAGATAAAAATCTGAAATTATTCTATGTGATAGAAGTTTATGTAAAGATGACAGGAAAAATAAAACGATGTCTCTAAATAGCACAGTTTTTCAGAAATCATCATCATCATATATACGTACGGAACCCTCGGTGCGCGAGTCCAACTCGCTCTTGACCGGTTTTTTTTATACCTACAATGACATATTTAGTGATGTGCTCAACGTAAACAGAATCGTTTCAAAATTCAATCACTAAGAGAAGCGCGTCTATGAGCTAGCTAATAGACTCCGTCAGGAGTGGACGTGCCTTGATATTTTTCATTTGACATGCAATAGGAAATCACAATTAATGCCCGAAGTTTGTGCACAGCACAAACTGTAAAGGATTAGTTATTATGGAACAAATCTAACTTAGAGCTTGCAACTTGAAAAAAGGTAAGAACATTTTAATTTAGCAGGCTTACACTGCGGATCCAACTTAAGTTGAAGACTGCACTTATCTTCCGACTCTAAATAATTCCCGACGAATATTATCTAAAGAACAGAATAGAATACCACTGCTTTACATCAAATTCCCGTACAATAACTTCACATCAAGCCTTTGTACTTGCTTGGGTATTCTAATGTACTACCAGCCTTCTGAATTACTTTCAAATGCGATGCTATACAGCTTAAGTATAACAGAATAGCCCTTGAACAGATGTTATACAACATTCAGGCTGTTTAAAGCTTATTGGTGCTAGTTAGGTGGTCATAATATAATTGTGGCAAAGGATTTTGCAAATTTATACCTAGAAATAATAAATGATAAATGATGACACGTCACTGATATTAAACAAAAACTAGGTAAGGTCGGCGTTTCGTATCTGACTACTCTGAGAAGAAAGGCTGAAACAAACTCAGAGGTCACCGTCTCTTTTAAAGTCCAGACATAATCTTGGTCAGATCATGTGAGGACCATGTAGATCCGTGTCTGAAATGATCTTTTGATGAAAGAATCACACAGATTGAGGGGACCTGTCCAGTCAGTGCACACATTTGTCAGTAGTCGTGCAGCTCAACTCAGAACTTAAGGAGTTATAGGTATCAAAGTAGCCACTTTTACATATGGAACACAAAATCCGTCTAACGCGTGGGCCAGCAACCGGTAGAAAACATCCAAAAAGGTAAACAAGATTAAGAAGTCGTTCAATAACTTTTCGAAAAGACCAAATTCTTTAGTTCATAAATCTTGCGGATAACTGAATAATATCTATAGTTCGAAAAGCTATCGATAATTAATATATGGAATATAGACGGAATGATGGCCTAACGGGACATGTCCAGAATATTTAAACGGTCATAAACCCATTAAATCATTTTATAGTTTTAAGGCTTCTACATACCAGCGCGACTTGTCGCGCGACGCGACACGGTACAAAGGCCGAGCGGTGCCTTTGCGTCGTGTCGCGTCGCGCGACAAGTCGCCCCGGTATGTGGAAGCCTTTAGCAATAAGAATACTGTGCTATACCGATTCAACCATCTTGCTTTCGTGAGGCACTAAAGAGGTAACCTATTATTATTCAATGATGACAAGATATTGATGTTGAACTTAATAAAAGGATGTTCATCATCTTTAACTTGACAAGTGTTTAGCTAGCTAGGGTTGCCAACCCAACCTAACCTGCCAACTTTATAGTAACGTATCCTACTTTATTTTTGGTAATTATACTTTATAGTTTTGCATACAAATAAAGTATGTGAAAATACTTTATTTTCAACCTTTACAGTGATGCGTAAAACCAAATACTCATTATGGGTACTTAACTATTTAACGGTACACATAAGTTAAAACGGATGATGGAAACTATTTATATTACTGAACGAAATGTTATATGTCAGATGTGGTGTTGTGAATGTGACAGCCGTGACAGGACAGGTGACATTTGTCACAGATGTCACCATCGACGAAATTGTACAAAAATTGTCGGTTGGTTTTGTTTATAATTGAAGAATGCATTTTAAAATAAAGCAATAAAAACATAAAAATTAAAAAATCCTTTTTTTTTCAAATACATTTTTTTTCTATCCATAACATTCAATACGTTTTTTTGTCAAAAAAGTTGCCAACCCTAGTTTAAGCAGTAAAAAAGGGATAATAGTTTAAACAGTAACAAGTTCAAAAGGACACATTAGGGACAGCAAAATGCAAAACTAACAGGTGGCAGACATTCATTTGTACCCAATACGACGTATCTTTCCTTCTTTTTCAACCAATTTTCATTGAATACAAGTCATAGGAATAGAGATTAACTACGATAACATGGCACGCCCTTCCAAAATTCAAAAGTTTGAAAGTATTTGTACGCATGTGTGCGTAATGAGACGGCCGTCAAACAAAAGCAAATCACGGATTTGTTGCTCGACTAGTGGCGTCATTAATTGCTCATTATTATTAGTCAACAAATCTGGTAATAAGTGAGATATTACGAGTAATTACTACTACATACAAACTCTTTCGTAACGATGTGACTACATACATTGAAACAGTAATTTGGAGGGGCGTGCCATGATTGTCGTAGTTTATATCTACCTACTTATGTTCTAAACCATCTCCACTCTTTGCAAACATGCCTCTGTACCACCAAGACAAGTACTCCATACTCGACGTAGGTCTGCTCGAGTATGACAGGTCGAGCGTTAGGGGACCACATTTGCTACCCACCAATATTTCATACTAAGTTCTAGAATATACAACAAGCTTCAAAACAAATTAACAACAAATAATCTAAACCATTTCGAAGACGGGCATGACGAAACTTTGAGGGTTCCTTGTTACCTACGGAACCCTAAAAAAGGTTGAAAGAAGGCATTTCACAATAAATGAAATCCTTACTAGGTAAATTCATGAAAAGTTATTTCACCAGGGATTCAGAAAGAGATCTTTTTTAGGGTTCCGTACCCAAAGGGTAACACGGGAACCCTATTACTAAGGCTCCGCCGTCTGTCTGTCTGTCTGTCTGTCCGTCTGTCACCAGGCTGTATCTCATGAGCCGTGATAGTTAGACAGTAGCAATTTTCACAGATGATGTATTTCTGTTACCGCTATAACAACAAATACAAAAAAAACAGAATAAAATAAATATTTAAGGGGGCTCTAATACAACAAACGTGATTTTTTTGCTCGTTTTTACTCTATATTGATAACGGCAACAGGTAGACGCTTGAAATATCCACAGAATATTTAGTTATATGTTCACTTCACAAATAAATAATAAAATTAAAATAAAACAAATATTAAAGGGGGGCTCCCATACAAAAAACGTGTTTTTTTTTCAATTTTTATAGATAATTCCTTCGTGCGCGAGTCCGACTCGCACTTGGCCGGTTTTTTTCTTACTCTACCAAAAAGGTTACCGCAAAACAGCAGCGGGGTCCACCCGTGTCTAATATACCAAATCCCAACAAGGGCGAAATAAGAGTAAACAAAACTTCCGTATTTCCATACAACTGTCACCTTTATCCTACCCACCTCATCGCAACTCAAGATTTTTATCCTGACGCATTATTATGTGATTGCGCGTTTTAAGTATTTCGAGTGGGCGCAAAATAATCCAATCCAGTACGCATGAAGGTCATAATTACAGCGTAGCAATAAATAAGAACAGTCGGCACGTTTTATAATTGAACTAGTAAATAAATTATATACTACATAACTACATAAACAGACGGGTAGGCGGCTAAAGGATTTCAAAGTTAAAAGATTTATTGAGATCGATTTTTATCGTAGTAAAACAGTTTTGTTTTGATTATTTGTATGTCTAGATAAAGTGTAGCGATGCAAAAGAACAAAGAGGCCAAATTTGTTAGGCAGGTGTGCGAGACAGCTACGTCATTGTACTCATCATCATCATCATTTCAGCCGAGAGACGTCCACTCCAGCAGTGGCCTCTCCTATTGGGGGGGTTACCATAATCGCCACGCTTGGCAGACGCGTTGGCGATCGCAGTATGGTGTTAAAAAGCATAGAGAACGGTGCTGCCCATTCTCTAGTAAGGCCCTTAGTCGCCTTTTACGATACTCGCGGGAAGAAATGGGTTGGTGCTATTCTTTACGTCCGGCACCACACGGAGCATCATTCAGCGGTCATTATATTGTCATTGTGTTATTCTAGTGTGCGTGCATTTTGCGACCAACAGTAGGACGCAATTTTTTTCGTCCAGTTCACAGCTTTGACTTTCTATCTCTCCGCTAGGAATAATAGTGTTCTGTGGTCTATCTAGACATATTTATACCTTTGCAGTTTTGTTTTATTTTAAACTAGCGACCCGCCCCTGCTGCACATATTTCTTAAATGTGACAAAACATTTGAGATTATTTTGATTACTAGCGGCCCGCCCCGGCTTCGCACGGGTATTTAACAAAAATTACAAAATTAAAAATTATAATACACACACATAAACCCTTCTATTTGCGTCAGATTACTAAAAAAAGAACATTGTAGTAAGTTGGCGTTCTCGTTAACTTGTAAAGCCTACTTAGCTGTGATAGTTTTTCTTTTAACTTTGCTATATAAACTACTACCGTAAATTTATTCACATATTCAAAAACAACCATTTAGCTGGCAGGGGATGCTTTTTTCACGTATCCAAAAATACCCATTTAGCTGGCAGGGGATGACACTTTGGGCACGCCACAGTTGTGGCGATAAGTCCCTTCTTTGAGGAGTGGTTAGAGAGCCGCCACGGCGTCCTCACCTGCCGCCTGACGCAGGTCCTCACCGGACACGGTTGTTTCTGGAGGTTCCTGTTCAGGATAAAGCGGGAGGAAACGCCCGGGTGTCACCACTGTGTAGATCGCCCGGAGGACACGGTGGAGCATACGGTGGAGGTCTGCCCGGCTTGAGCGGAGCACCGCCGTGTCCTCACGAAGGCTATCGACGGCGGCGATCTCTCGCGTCCGGCCCTGGTTCAGGTTATGGTTCGGAGCGAGAGTGCATGGGAGGCCGTCATCTCCTTCTGTGAAGCAGTAATGCTCGCGAAGGAGGAGGCGGAACGCGTTAGGGAGAGGCAAGGTTCGCACCCTCACGCCCCTAGTCGACGCCCCGGACGTCGGGAGTCGCAAGCCGATTTCCGGCCACCGTAGGCGCGGGATGCGGACGGTGAACGATGGGCAGCTCGCCGTCCGATAAGGGCTAGGCCCGGGTCGACGGCGCGTTGTGTTCCACGCGCGCCTTAAAGAGATGTCAGCACCAACTGACGGGGACCAATGCCTGCCAGGATTGTGAGTTTGTCCGAAAGGGTGGGGGGGCGAGGGGGGGAAGGGGGGGTGTCCCTGGCACACAGGCAAATGAAGGAACACGGGTGGGTTTTAGTCACTAAAAGTCTGACACGCCCCCCGTCCCCAGCGGGAGAAGTTATTTCATAATTTCCCACCCAAAAAAAAGGGTATACTTACTGCATCTATTAAATTTCTAAATTATGGACTATTTGGCCTAGAGACTCATCCAAAAGGATATCAAGATTTCTGCTTAAAGCGGTTTGGAATCTTTTCTATGGAGCCTGGCTCCCCATCCTTATCGCCATTTTGATTTTTTTTCGAAATGGATTGGGAAAAATTTCTTCCCCAAGTTTCAGTAGTTGTTGTGGGAAATCACTATCTGTGATCCCATGAAGATGAGCTCTCATATTCTTCCGTAATTTTTAATTTTTAGGGTTCCGTACCTCAAAAGGAAAAAAAGGAACCCTTATAGGATCACTCGTGTGTCTGTCTATCCGTCTGTCACAGCTGATTTGCTACTAATCTACTGGACCGATTAAGTTGAAATTTGGTAAATATATGAACTTCTGTGACCCCAACACGGACGTGTTACGTAAATAAATTAATTTTGAATATGGAGGTCACTTTCAAATTAGAGAATTAAAAAAAAAAGTTTTTCTGACTGTACCGTGTGACATATCAAATGAAAGGACTTGTTTTAAGGATTTTATATATATTTTTTTACAATTTTAAAATAAATACTTTTGAAATCATTTAAGAAAATTGATGAAAAATTACCATTCCCCCTTATCTCCGAAACTACTGAGCCTAAAATTTTGATAAAAATACAGAAAATAGTTCTTTACTTATAGATTACAGGAAAACCTATAAGAAGTCTGTGATCTTAAAATAACATGGTAAATCACTCAATATTGTGCGTACAAACTTACATTTGCAGTTGGAATGTATGGGGATCAGGTTTTTCAACTACTATGTTAAGTTTGTTTGGATAAATTCATGCCAAATACGGAACCCTTCATTGTGCGTGGTCCGACGGTTAGTCCCATAGTAAAAGTTGTTCATTATGAGATAAGTACAATGACCCCTTAAGAGGTTGTTCGTTAATTCAGGGACATGTTATATGTTTATCCACTGGAGAGTGGAGACTTAAGAAAGGGTATTGTATGCAAGATTGCAACCTACAATAGACGGTTTGCCGACTGTCGCTGAAAACCAGCGCTGGGGCTCTGTCTCGCATAGGTTCGCAGCATTATGCTGAGCGATGGCCGTTTTGCGTGGATGTGACGCATATTTTCTCCCTACTTGTTCTTTTTTGTATTTACATGTGTGTTCTTTCTTTGCATCATGTTTACCGCAAACGTGTTTTCTTTCTTTCTTTTTCTTCTTTCTTTCTGAATGTATTATGGTCATTGTCATCAGCTAAGTAGCATAAGTATTTCACTTGTGTTTTTATCTATTGCGGTATAGCTTGGAAATCTTAAGTCAAGTCATTTGTCATTGTATTTAGATGAGAGATAGTTGAGGACGTAGTTGAATTAGAGAGGCGTCCTCTGTTGTTTTGTTAAACATCCAGCTAGTGTTGCAAAGAACTCGAGTCTTCGAGTCCTATATAAACGGACTCGGCTGATGAATTACAAGACTCGACTCATTACAACAGGACTCGCAAGACTCTTGAATGTTACATGGGACCTCGAGTTTCATTGTGCGCTCGAGTCCTTTTTATGCGGCGAGTCGCACTCAAGTCCACTTTGTGTATGAGTCTAGCAATTAAATTGTTACATTAACAGGACGCGGAGAATGGCTCAGATAAAAAAAAAACAGTATTGATTAAGGATATTTTTAAACATTCATAAACATAATAAAAAATTAATTGTAATTTTAATTAAAGTCCAGCTATGATGCGAGACAAATTGAAGCTTGTATAGTTTTATTGCCGAGACGTCTTCAAAATGCCTGCCTGCTCGCTTGGCACTTTCGAATGATGAGCTTCAAGTCTCATCTTCATGCTCCGAGTTTTTCTTGAAGACTCAAGTTCATTTTAAGACTCGAGTCCTTTTTAAGACTCAAGTGGCTGTTAAATGACTCGGGTTCGGCTTGACTCTAGACTTCGAGCCTTTTAGCACACTGAGGCTGCATAGTTGAGTCGAGTCTTTAAAATTACGACTCGAGGGCTCGAGTCCTTTGCCCTACATCCAGCCGCCCCATGCCGCCTTATTACAAAACAAGATTTATATTTTGACATGGCTTAAACCATGGAGCCAGTTTTTGTAATAAGAACGTAACAGTGATTGAAATACCGTTTTTTGTACAAAACTGAAAACTTAGTTCGGTACTAAGTTGTCAGTTTTGTATTTAAGAACTTTACCATAGTCGGAATAAAGTTCGAAATTCAATAATGGCTCCATGTTTTAAACCTGGGTCTGAAGATAAACCTTGTTTTGTAATATGGGGTATAGAGTCTAATAATCATTTGTATCCAGTATATTTCTGGGTAATCATCAATCTCCTGCCCATATCCCAATTTATTTGGGGTCGGTCGCCCTTTCTAGTCATATCATCTTTCACACAGTCCATCCATCGTTTGTTTGGTCTTCCTCTACTCTTACAGCTATCGTATTTTCATACGCACGTTTTTTCTGTGTCAATTAAAATTATTTTTCTTTCTTTTCTTTCTTTCTTTCTTTTCTTTCTTTCTTTTCTTTCTTTCTTTTCTTTCTTTCTTTTCTTTCTTTCTTTTCTTTCTTTCTTTTCTTTCTTTCTTTCTTTTCTTTCTATCAACATTCATACTCAAAACTTCCCTAACGACATTTTCCTCATTCCTCCGCATCACAGGCCCATAGAGACAACGGATTTCCGCACAAGTTTTCAGTCACCGGTGCCACCTTCAGACTTCCTCTTATGTACTAATGTCTTATTCTATACATTCGTGTCACACCACACATCCCTCATAACATTCTCGTCTCAGCTACATGCAATCGCTTTTCATTCATCCCTTTTTGTAGCCCATAATTCTGACAACAGAGAGACAACAGTACATTTCTGGTTATTGGAGAAAGTGACAGCTTGTCACTCTCTCCCAAGCACCTAAGTAAATAATCAAAAATTAAAAACTAGCTACTTACAGAGAACGCTCTTGTTGTTAAACAGCTGAAGAGATACTGGTTCGGAAATGTATAAATTGGATTTCAAGATTATTGAGGTACTAGCTGC
This sequence comes from Tiliacea aurago, assembly GCA_948098905.1. Classification (NCBI taxonomy): domain Eukaryota; kingdom Metazoa; phylum Arthropoda; class Insecta; order Lepidoptera; family Noctuidae; genus Tiliacea; species Tiliacea aurago. The sequence goes on from OX402576.1 coordinate 24,440,518, forward strand.
GCCCCGCGGTTTTACCCGCATAAGTTTCGATCCCGTGGGAATATCGGAATAAAAATTATCCTATGTCGTAATCCAGGTCATGGTCTACCTATGTGCCAAATTTCATCCAAATCCGTTTAGCCGTTTTAGTGAAAGCGTAACAAACAAACTCACTTTCGCATTTATAATATTAGTTAGGATTGTAAATAGTAGTATGGATTGTAAGTGAATATTCAGTATTTATTATTATGCATCCGTTCCTATTGTCTCCTAATTTACGCTCACACGGATATATTATATAATTTATGTTTTCATAGCATCACTTATCAAACTAGGATGCATGTCCGGTAGGCTCTAACAATCCTTCCATAACCCATGGGCACGTCTTCCCTGCCATTATCGCGCCCCCCGGTCTACTCTCTGATATACGGTCTCTGTAGTCCCATGAAACATGAGGCTTCAGGGGCTAGGGTGAATCTTTGGGTTCATTCGAGCAATCGAGTCTGGTACAACCACACGAAAAGTGACTTTTGTTTTTTAATAATATTTATACATATCTAGCTGACCCGACAGACGTTGTCCTGTCAAAATCGCATAGAAAAGGGGACGTTCAGTTTTCCCAGGCCACATTTCAAAAATTTTTTTCCTTATTACCTGATTCGTTGGACTATTACGAACATTTTAAAATAAAAGCGCTTACCAACGAACAGTATTAATTTCATTTTTATTATATACTAGCTTTTGCCTGCGCCTTCGCCCGCGTTGAGATCGGCAATTATCCAATGGAAATGTACGAACCGGTATATCCAGGTTATAAATTTCAGCGAAATCCGTTTAGCCGTTTTTTCTGTCGTAGAAACAGTCGTAGCAGAGAAAAAGGACTCCCACGCCACCGTCATCCATAATTATTGTGTTACGCGTAATTTTTAATCTGTAATTTCTTATAAAGTATTCATTTAAATTATATGATGTAAATTGTAAAGGCATATTTTAACCTAAATTAAATGCCCAATTTAAATAACATATTTTATTGGATAATGATTAATATAATACCGGTTAAAATAGCTTCGGAAATAACAATGAATTTTTATCAAATACTGAATGATACAAATGGTTACTGTGAGTCATTCCTTAAAAGATAAGACATGCTATGGTGGACTTTTTTTTTACTTTTCTAATAACTTTTTAAGATGTACAATCCAGTAGAACATACATTTTATGTATCTCGTATATTACGAGTATACGCGGCTCACGCTAATGCTCCCAGTCGGCATGATTTTTTCCGACATCTTTAACAATAATCGTCATATTATCTCAGCCAATTTACACAAAACCTTAATGAATTATACACTTAAACCTTCCACATGAATCACTCCGTCCATTGGTGAATACCGTTTCAAAAGTTGTATTTAGTTTTCGAGTTTTTTCGCGTTCAGACAGACAGAGAGACGCGGCGAGGGACTTTGTTTTAAAATAAATGTAAGGATAGATCTACAAAATGACCGCGAGCCGTTTTTAAACCGAGGCGACCGACATAATAATGTAGGTGTGTCTGTGTATTTTGTTTCACATAAGTACTAGAATAGGTCTGAAATCGCCACTGTGCCTTGAGCAAGCCTGGTGATCCATGCATGAGCATTCAACCCATAGCATACGTTGTTCGACCGACTGCAATGCATAATCTATGAAACAGTAATAATAATAAGCCTTTATTCCGACATGGTTACAAACTTTGATTATTTATATGTCTAGATCATTGATGTACTAAATAGGAAGATATGGTACGCGCTCATCGATGTGGACCGCATAAATTAGGTAAAAGAACACAATCGACCTCCATTACTCTCGGTTTGCGGGGAATACCCGAATCGTAGTTTGTTTCCGAGTTGTTATCAGTGACAATTATTGCTATCTCGTTCCCGCTATAGCCCGCGTAATATGTCTCTCTATTTCGGTTGTCGAGCACATGACGCGCGATATCGGATCCATTTAATATTCACATAATGTTAGAGAGTGGCCTATCTTCCTATTTAATACATCAATGGTCTAGATAGAATGTCGCGAAACAAAACAACTAAAACAAACAGGCCAACTTTGATAGGCTGGTGTTCGTGACAGCTACATCTAAGCACACCACGTTTATTAAACGCGCCGTCGACGCGCGTTTGTAGCGATACGGACGCGATTCAGACGCAGCCTGTAGACCTTCTGTAGGATCAAAGCGCGCCGTCAACGCACGTTCCTTAAACGCGCGTCAACGGCGCGTTTAATAAACGCGGTGTGCACAGGCCCTTACACTCGCGCCACATCATTGTGCTGTCATTGTGTTATTCTACTGTGCGTCTATTTTGCGGTCAACAGTTGGAGGCTATTTTTTTTGACGAATTCACAGTTTTGGCTGACTATCTAGACATATTTATATCTTTGGTTACAAATATAGGTTACACATTATATTATATAAATTTTAGCTTTTTTTTTTTTGGCTGGGATATTATATCATAACTTCTGCCGCTCTGGGCGGAGCGGGAGGGTGTGTCAAACTTTTACTGACTAAAACCCACCCGTGTTCCTTCATTTGCCTGTGTGTCAGGGCCACGATATACCTTAGTGTCCAGTTCAGTTAATTAATTTTGATTCTCGACAACCTTGCCTGTTTGGCAAAAGCTTCCTTCAACTGCCTCCATATATTTCTGTCACCGGCTGTTCTTGTGCATATGCCACCCGCTAATTTCCTTTTCATGAGTCCTGTATACCATTAATGTTTTGCTCCATTTATGGTTCCCCTGATTGTATTCCCGGCCCATTTATTTTCTACAATATTTAAGCTTATTTATGATGAGCTAGCTAGCCAGCTATTAATGGATTAATAATGCGTCTGCCACTAAAATTGCACTTATATTCATCATCATCATTTCAGCCGAAAGACGTCCACTGGTGGACATAGGGAGGGGGGCATAGTCGCCACGCTTGGCAGGCGGGTTGGCGATCGCAGTATGGTGTTAAAATGCATAGAGAACGCTGCTGCCCATTCTCCCCCCCCCCCTCATTCCCCCATTCGACCCCTTGACAACCAAAAGTGCCTGTAATAGGTTTATTTGAAATAAATGCTTTGAGTTTGAGTCTAGTAAGTCCCTTAGTTGCCTTTTACGACACCCACGTTAAGAAATAGGGTAGTGCTATTCTTTACGTCCGGCGCCACTGACATGTTCCACTTACATTGTATTTAATTAATTATAAGTACGGAGCGAGCTTTATGCTCAAGCAAAAATCACATGCTTTGGAATATACCATCTGGTAAATAAATCGCTAGCAATTTTCGACGACGTAACGCGTCTTTGTTTCGCGTGTGGTGTGTGTTTGGTTCTCTAGACTGCCATGGTATTCACGAAATTTAAAAAAGAATCCAATTCAATGCAAGCCAATAATTTGATAGCGAACTAATTCTAGTCATTCGAAAGGGCGAGATTTGTAGGAAGAGATTCTGACCAAAAAAATTTGGTGCTCGCGTGCCAGCTTTTTAACGTACTCACTGCTAAAATGTTCGTAGACAAATGCTTACGTTGTCGATGAACATGAAGCGTGCAATTCATTGACTTTTGTAAAACTCTATATTTAAAATGATTGAGAAAGGCAGTTGTGCCCTATTTTGCATACAGGGGCATAATGCTCCTGTACTTTAGTCACTGGCATAGTACAATCGAATTCAAACATAAACCGTCTTAGTACAAAACAAGGTTTATCTTCAGATCCAGGTTGAAACCATGGAGCCATTATTGAATTTCGAACTTCATTCCGTCTATGGTAAAGTTCCTAATACAAAACGGACAACTTATTAACGAACTAAGTTTTCAGTTTTGTATAAAGAACAGTACTATATTTCAATCAGAGTTACGTTCTTATTATAAAAACTGGCTGCATGGTTTAAGCCATGTCAAAATATAAATCTTGTTTTGTAATAAGACGGAAACAGTCTAAATCCACCCACATCCGTTTCCAACAATCAATGATTAACATGGCCAGCAAGCTTAGCACGTGAACCGTAGAGAAGCGTTTTGTCTTGAAGAGTAAATTAGGTAGGCTAGTAATAAAAGCTCCGACAAAAAAAGAAGAATTGTCCTTACTCAAAATATTAAATCTACTGCCTAAAATACTAACTTTCCGACTACTTTTGTCCGAATAAAAAAAATGACGAAACGACCGAATGAGATACTGAAATCTTCGAAAAATAAACATGACTGTTTATTGCGATAATACTTTTCTACCAGCATAAATTACATTCTACTGAAAACTATGCTTTGTAATTTTTATCTTTACTTGCCTACTATTAATTCATAAATTACCTTTCATATTTCATAGACTGTGGTGCTATTTTAAATGTAACATTATACTGAAAATATTATTCTGAGTGGTTATACAGAAACTTATAAAAAATATAAAAATGTACTTGTAACAATAACTTTTACTTGCATCATATACTTATCATGAATTTTACTTACCACGGGTATGCTTCGATATCGGTACCAATTTCATGCGTTAAGAAGTTAGAACAGTCGTATTCATGCTTTAATCTAAAACCAAGTTGACTTTTGTTTCCTAAAATATTTTACTATTATACTGTATTATTATTCGACAAATTTCCTAGTTTTTATAATGTCAGCGAAAATAAAGATAAAAATAAAACAAAACTCAGTTTATTATGAAAATGTAGTTTTAATAGGTAGTAGAAAATGTTAGGTATACATAATTGTACTTATGAACTAAATAGGGAGGTAGTAGTAGCAGCTCGTTAGTTGTCAGTAGGTATCTTAATTATTTTCATTGTATTATAAGAGCATGTCTGGATTTAGTAGGACGACCCCGTTTCCTTTTTTGTCCTATAGGTAGTGCTTTCGCTTCCATGGGCGGAGTCGCGAGCTTCAATCTAATAGCGAGCCCTAAAAGATGTTTACAAACGTATTTTTTATAGAACTGCGGGCAAGTGCAGGATCCTTTTCTCCATTCTACATTTTGTGTTTCGTTTTTAGGCACTGTGACTTTCCAGAAAGCGAAATGTTTCATCTTGTAATCATCAAAGTTTAACCACTGCTCGCCGTACGATACCTCCCCTACTTGGCTACTACTTGGGATCAAGTATTCAGTGTATGCCGTGTTGGATGATAAAATCTTAAATCTTTCCTTGCCCAGCAATACCCATGAGTCCAGTCCTTCAGCTCAACAGTAGGTGTTTCAGGTAACAATTCCTTACAGTTTTGTAAAGACCACTGAGCAACCATCTCAGTGGCAATGGCCAAGAAATGTGAAAGTGGAAGACGTTCACGTAAGGTGTTGTGGTCTTTAATGTTCCGATTGAACGCTTCTAATGCATTATTTGTGGCAGGCGAACACGGCGCTGCACCTAAAAACCAATTCGGATGTTTCTTTAACCATTCTTCTTTGAAGTATTGAATGAACTCGGTTGGAGTCTGCCATTTTTCTACAAAAGCCTGTGATGCAGCATTAAAAACTTCATATGATGTAGCATTATGTAGGGCGTCTATGTCGTGTATAATTTCTTTCTGTTTCGTTTTATTGTTGACGAGTTTCGTAACTTTTTGCTGCCTATTTTTCTTCGCGTGAGCCCAGCACATACGAACAACTGGTGTAGTACCAAAAACTGCGATGAAAGCATTTCTGATACTCTGAGCAGCGTCACAAAGTAAAACTTTAGGTTGCATCACGTGATCAAATAAAGACAGAACCTTTTTTTTAAGGCCGTCAAAAATCATTTGAACATCTTCTTGACGTTCATATCGGACACACCAAGACAAAGCGGATGAAACTTACGGTTCTTATCAGTAGTACCAAGAACTAAAACGGGGAACCCTTGCCATATGAGTTTATATGTGGCGTCTATGTGCAGTACGGCCGTGGAACAAACTACGTTGAGTAATTTTTTAGTTGACAACGCGAGACGAAAACTTGGTTCTTCCGCTTCTTTCACGTAATAGCTGAACACGAAAACTTCATTTTCATCATCGGGAATAGTTGTTCGATCGAAAATCCATTTTTCAAGTTCACCTAAGTAAATTGCAGCTCTTCCGAACTTCTCGCGCCTTCTGTCATATAAGTAGTTGTTAAGTTGCCGTTTCGAAGGCACCTTTATCCCTGTCATGTTGTTCAGAGCCTCTAATATAGCTTTTGGCTTTAGGCGTAAATCAAACATCTTATTTATTTCTCTTTTAACGTTTTCCGGAATTCCGTACTCACTACGCGTACCAATCTGGTCATGGTTGTGCTCTGAAGTGGTCTTAAAAATAAGAATATCATTGCAGTCATTCACAAACAATAAATACAACGCACAATCACACTGTGGCCCCTTGGAATTTACCTTGTTACAACGATAGAAACGTTTTTGGCCTTCATCACTGTCCCGCGCATAGTTTCTTGACCAAGTCTTTTCATTACTTACAAACTCCTCTGCTTCTTGCACATTATAGCGCCGTTTGATCAACACCCAACTTTTATTACGACGATTCTTCTTCACCGGTACTGATGAACCAGCTCCCTCCTCTTCCTCCTCCGACTCAGAACGGTACACGGGTACCTCATCCATATTTTGTAACAATACTAAGTTTCCTTAATAGATAGTAAGTTAATAGTTTCCTTAGTAGATTTATTAGTTCGTTGAAATGATAATATTAAACCAATAGCAACAAAAACTATTTAATTTTGTAACATAAACAGACAAAACACGCAAGGATCGGTCGTTGCAAGCGCACTGCGCTCGGATCTTTCGAACTCCCACGCGAAAACAGCCGAAAGTGACCCGAACCCGATCACGCGGGCCGAACAGTTGAGGTATTTTCATCATTATTGATAGTTAAAAAATAAATTTGATAACCAACAATAGAAATTAAAACAGTTCATGCAGGTTGTAAAAATATGATTATTTTGACAAAACCTCTGTTGTCGGTAACTTAGTAATTTTGTCGGAGGTTCAGTATTATATTCGGAAGTTTGGTTTTGTTATTCAAAGATCCATTTTTTTTTAGGAGAAAATGTAATTTGTTCATGCTCTTATTTTTTGTTTAATTGGATATTTTTATTAGTTTATGTTTTGGGTTTTTTGTCGGTAATTCATTATAACGCTGGTTAATTAGAATAATAGTCGGCCACAGATCGCTGGAGATTAATTTGTTTTTCGGAACCATTATTATTTTCCTTTTCGGTAGACAAGCGATTTGTACTATAATTAGAGTAGAAATAGAAAAAAACATCATGCTTAGCCTGCAGGAGTCTTAGTCGATGACAATTCGGATAACTATTTAATGAGTGATGTTTTCAAGCGATAGAAAGAAAATAACGAGCTCGACTAACGAACATTCTTTTTACGAGTAAACGCAAGAAGCGACGGTACACCGGCCAATTAATGACAAAAAGTTGTAAGTAAATAACTCAGGAAAGTAATTGCTAATATCAAAAGATATGTGAAATTATAATCACGCTTTGATTAATGTACTAAGACCGTGTGGTCGGTCAGCAGTTTATGTAGCCAATATTATTGTTTTAATCTGAAATACTTAGCAACAATTATCTGGATAAATATTGACACAATATTGATAAAGATAAACATTATAACATGTGCTTCAAAAAAATTGCGTTTTTAATTATTTACGTTCACCAAGATAAATTCTGCGTACTATCTTTAAACGAAGCTTACAAATGAAATGACATCGTAGAATATAGAATTTAGCAGTGGCTTGAATCATTTCACCGTAATACCTCATGATGTTTTATTATTACTTCCAAATCGCAATGAAATTACACTACAAAATCTGAAGAATCAATAAAATTTAATTTTCCATTTTCATGTATCGCCTAATCTAATTAAAATACTTAATAATAGCATCTCAGATGTCGGACAGCGTCAATTCAAACATGTTCCGACCTAGAAAATCATAAAAAAATATTTCTATTTGGACCGTGAACGCTGCCTTTCAACGAGAAATCTCGTAAAATGTAAAAAATAACTGCATTTATTAAGACTATTTATTTTAATTCTCTAATTGTATTTTCAAAACTTAACGTTTCATTTTATGGAAACGACATTCCTCCATCAAATGGTGTAGGTATGGCTTTTATAAGAAGCATTATGAAGCACTATACTGACACTGTCGGATGTTACTTGACGCTTAACTTTTTGTAACATCAGTCATTTCGCTTATAAGGCAAGACGTGTTTTGACATTTATACCTACATAGCATCAGTTTAAACCAATGGCCAAGGCTAAACACGATAAACGCGGTCAATGTTCCAAAAGTTACATAAAAAAACATTCTTACGTTTTTCGGGTCTCCCATTTCCGGCGCTTCGATAATTTCGTTTTTCCTGAAAGGATAAATTTAAAACATGAGAAATGTATGTTACACGACGATGCACTCCGTTGATTTCGGTTTCATACACTGTATTCAATTCAAACGGATAAAACTAGACTACTTTACATATTACATTGTAATTTATCGGCTCGTTAGAGAAAACAGTTGGCGACCAAACATTCAGGACAAATTGCTTGCTCGCTCTACCGATGAAAGTACACCACTCCGTAAGAAAAATGATTGCTGTTTGCTACTACATGCATGCATTGCATACTAGTGATCATCTACTATCAATTATAGACATAATATCTTTTATAAAGATGTTATAAGCAATTTTTCGCATTTTTCAATATATATCAAGTCAACTAAGGTAAATATTTGATTATACATTTTAGAATAAAATAAGCAGCTAATTCTCGTAAGTAGGTGAGAAATTACCTGATAAATGGTGCCTGCTCGAACCCTTTATCGGGAATTATCTGTTGTGGATTCTTGACAGCTGACGGAAAAGCTGATGCAACATCTTCTATTTGCTCCATCCTGAAAGTAAATGAAAGTAAATGCATAAATAATTCGAAAGGTTCTTTAAAATAACTGTTATTATCCGTTTGAGTTTAAATATATTTACATTTTCTGTTGCCTCAAGTCTGAAGAGCAGAGATTGCGAAGATAATCATCGCACTCGCGTTGTTTTTGGATTTGATATTCTTTAAGTAGTTCCCTTCTAAAATCTCCATCGGCACCCGGCAACATTGCCGCTTCAGCCTGCTGCGGCGTGCGCTCCGCGAGTGAAGAGCGTTCAGTCGACGCTGCCGTGTTCGATATCGACGTAGAGGCTGAGTAATCTTGTCCCCTGTGCTCGGGAGTAGTGGCGTTCGACGCGCCGATGCTACTATCATTCGTTTTCGTAGAAGCCGTAAACTCACCGATGGGTTTCAACGTCGCCTCATCAATTGTTTTCAGGGACTCGTTCAGGCCGTTGAAAATACTCTCCGCATTTTTACTATCAAATAATCTATCCACCGACGTGTTCATCAGTCTGCTGCCTTTAATTCCGGTAAGATGAAATCCGGCAAAACAAGAAGACGAAGGGCCATAATCGATTGCTGAGAGAGCCATAACCGCGGGATGTCGTGGAGCGCCGTCAGGAAGCGGACGCAATGATCTCGTCATAGCGTCGGCGGCCGAGCGCGGTCTCCTAAAGGGCATCGCCAAATGAGGGAACGTGCGCGGCTTTATCGGCGTGACAAGCATGTGCTCCGTCCACGAGGTGTGCAAAGATGGTCGCTCCAACTTCTCCACGTCTACATTCAACATTCTTTGTTCAAATGGAACACTAAATGTCTCAGCTGGAATAGATTGCAGCCACGACAGCAAGCTTAGATCCGATTCATCAAAACCAGAACCGTCGAGTAACCTCGAAAAATTAACTTCATTCGATTGTGCTTCCTTGGACCCTGTGGCTTTCGCCTGGCAGTAGTTAACACATGACTCATATAATATTCCCTTAATAAGTAGTTGCATTAATCGATCATTTTTTGCGCATTTAGACACCGACCCGCTGGACTTTTTGTCACAAGGCAAGAATTGTTCTACAAGAGGATACACCTCTCTGAAGCACTGAACGCGTGCATTGCTGGGATTCCACTTCTTAAACTGCGCGTGATCAGTAATACTTGGTAAAGTCAACAATAAACATAGATTTGAGTATTCTTCTTTCGAGGGTGCTAGCTTCTCTAGATCGCTAAGGACTTTCACAACTTCATCTACTATATTTTCAACATTATTATAAGCTTTTATTTCAGATCTTATACATAACAATTCGATATACTTATGCCTTAGAATAGCGTAATTAAATTTGTCAGCTTCAAAAGATTTGAGAGCGCTGAGTGGTTGAATAAATTCCAGTACGTCATCCCACTGTCCGTCGAGGATGAGTTGACGTAGAAACAACACATCATCAGCGAAATTGCCATTAATGACACCGGTTTCACGCTCTAGCGATAGTTGAGTAATGTGCAGGTCGCGGTTATGTAGAAACTCTAGGGCCAGCCGGACTACGTCATCCTCGCGTAGGTTTAGGTGGGTTGAAGGCATTCTGATAACCAAGTGTCTTATATCTGGAACAAACGGATAATTTAAATAACTAAGTTTATACAGGCAAATGTCAACAAAATCAGTTAAGCCATGATCGTATAGTCTAGACACCGAATAAGAAATTATTTTTATTGACATTCCAGAGCGTCTGCTCTACACCACGGTTAAAGTATTTTTTTAATGTAGGTAACGATGCTAAAAACATTTACAGTTACGATGTATCGTCGAAAACATACATCGTTCCGATTTAAGTATCGCAAATAGGAAGTCACATTACTACAATTATTTAGATGGCAATTTCAATTTGTCGCTTTTATAAGTCAAATATAAAATAGATCTAGTCACCCTGTAAAATGACCACATTCTTAACGCATTTCGAAACTGATAAAAACTGGAGCGGTTATAGAAATTCAACGCACCAGTTCTAATCACAATTTCTAGCTTCTTGAAATGCTCGAATTTTGAAAATCTCGAACCCCTGCGTTTATTTATAGCGTAGGGGCCCCAACTACAAACTACCTTTTACTTACTGAACATACTTTGGTCTTCTTTGGGTTTTTATTTAAAAGTACATCTGGTGATTTGGGGCCCCTCAGGACCGGGTGCCCGGGGCGAACCGCCCCTGCCGCCCCCCTCTTAGTCCGTCAGCGCTTGTAGCGACTGCAGTCGACTTTTTCTGTGGAGGTCAGATACGCATCTAACCTGAATGTAGTTACTGAGTAACACGACAACCCTTGGTAAGACTGGTTGTTCGACTTTCTGGCTTCTGACTTAGGATTATCAAACATGTACATTGACAGACGGGACCAACAGCCTATCGTGCATTCCGAGGCACGGAGGGGTCTTGATATGCAAGGATGGTCACTGAGACACGGACCAACCTCGGCGAGTGTAGATTAACCTTCGATAGACTCGAGCAGCTATTTTATTTAGCAACGACCAACGCTCATCTTCGAAAAGTTATCAACTTACTTTAAGAGTCTATAATACCTCAGCGCCACCTCTCTTTATCTCGCTTGCACACTACTGCTGGCGGTCACGCGACAGGGTGGTAGGGATAAGAGTCCAAGGCACCGATAGTTTAGTTTATTTCTTTTTACGGTGAAAATATAGATAATTAAAAAAAAAAAACATAAGACCTGCTTTATAAGTTCAGTTAATAAGCAAAGTTTCATTATCTAATCATTTCATTGTTTATTGTTCGCTTTGGAGGTAACTTTTGATATTTTTTCTATCAAGAAAATTTTATGGAAGTGTCTTCGTCAAACATAGTACTTAACATTAATCCTCAACTTTACCATATATTATATTTATTTCAAAGTTAATGCTGCAGTATTTTCGACCGAGAAGGAGGATATCGGGCGATATCGCGTCAGTTTGCACGAGCCTTTAATGCTAAGCCATTTGAGGTAATTGATGGTAAAATTGAAGGTAAAAAAAAAAAATTGGCTCTTAATTCCTATAATTTATATGCTCCACTTTTAACGACAAGCAGCTGATAGTGTATACAAGTCTGTTGTATCGAAACTAGTAGGTACATTGTATACGAAATTACGAAAGCTTCAGTACACAAAACGTCATTTAATGTACAAATTTTTTTTTAAGTTTTTTACTACACAGTTAAATTAAGAAAGATTTACCTCAGACATTAAATTATTTTCTATCTTAAATCTCTTTGATTTACACTCGATTTACCTACATTGGTTGAAAGCGCGTGTCGACGCATATGCATTGCCGACGCGTCGATGTACACTTCAGAACACCAGAAATGTTACTGTAGGTCTTGTCTGATTCTATAATCTAAGGTTTAGGATATACACGATATAAAGGCTCGTACAAACTGGAGCGATATCTCGGGAGCGAGAAGGCTCGCGCTGCCTCTCGGGCGATATCGCGTTAGTTTGCACGAGCCTTTACGCTGACATTTTAATGATTTAATTTCTGTTGATATTGAGCCGTTAAGGTGTGCGGCAGCTAAAATACGGCCACCATAGATCCAATTAAATTACGATCAACAGTTCAACACACTTGATCAATAATTAACATTATTTACTGGTAATTTGCCCCGTTTATGAAGGGGTCGCTCAATAACAGCAAAAAACAAAATCAAATCAAAAATATTTTTATTTCACATAAGCCTACATGGGCACTTATGAAACGTCAGAAGCTAGGTGCACGGTTCCAATTGGTCGTTTCCTATGGAGAAGAGCCAAAAAAAAAAAAAAATTTGCTTTTACAATATTTTCAAAGTATGAGAGGACAGCGTAGGCCCGTCAAAAGTGCCGGACTACAGCCATGGGATCTGGAGGCAAAAGTCCTCGCGCACGTCTGGGAGTGGCGCGAGGAGGCGAAACGCCGGGGTGAAACTCCGCTGCCGCGAGAAATCACGGCACAGCGGACAGAGCTCCGGCGGGATCTTATGGCGGCATGGAGAGTGCGATTGTCGCAACCCAGCGCTGGGCACGCCACAATTGTGGCGATAAGTCTCCTCTTTGAGGAGTGACTAGAGAGGCGCCACGGCGTCCTCACCTTCCGCCTGACGCAGGTCCTCACCGGACACGGTTGTTTCGGGAGGTTCCTGTTCAGGATAAAGCGGGAGGAAACGCCCGGGTGTCACCACTGTGTGGATCGCCCGGAGGACACGGTGGAGCATACGGTGGAGGTCTGCCCAGCTTGGGTGGACCACCGCCGTGTCCTCACGGAGGCGATCGGCGGCGGCGATCTCTCGCGTCCGGCCCTGGTTCAGGCCATGGTTCGGAGCGAGAGTGCATGGGAGGCCGTCACCTCCTTAGAAGACCGCGAAGCAGTAATGCTTGCGAAGGAGGAGGCGGAACGCGTGAGGGAGAGGCAAGGTTCGCGCCCTCGCGCCCCTAGTCGCCGCAGGAGACGCCCCGGGCGTCGGGAGTCGCAAGCCGATTTCCGTCCACCGTAGGCGCGGGGCTGCGGACGGTGAGCGATGGGTAGCTCACCGTCCGATAAGGACCAGGCCCGGGTCGACGGCGCGTCGTATTCCACGCGCGCCTCAAAGAGTTGTCAGCACCAACTGACGGGGTCCGATAGGGCCAATGCCTGCCAGGGTTGCGAGTTTGTCCGAAAGGGATATCGTGGCCCTGGCACACAGGCAAATGAAGGAATACGGGTGGGTTTTAGTCAGTAAAATTCTGACACGCCCTCCCGCTGAGCCCAGAGCGGGAGAAGTTATTTGATAATTTCCCACCCAAAAAAAAAAAGGCCCGTCAAAAGTACCAGGTACTTAACAAAATAGAAAATGGTCTATAGATCTACAGTATATTAAGCCTACAACGTCCTCACATTAACAAAAAAAACTATATAAAATATGATTAACATAATAAAAGTTAGAGCCTTGTTGAAATCAAAAAAACATCGATTATGTCAAGGAAGTATGTAAAAAATATATAACATAAACATCGCAACTTGGGAGCAGTTTAGACATTTACATATTTTTGCCGTTAATGAGGTACCAGGGAAGCCACATGTGCAGAAGGAATTAATGCCAAACTTTCTTGTCTTCAACGTAGTCTTTAATCTTATAATATGCTTTTTTGATAAGGACACGTTTGATGTGGGTTTTGAATTTTCCATCGCTAAGTTCTGTAACAGACATTGGCAACTTGTTATAAAAGCGGATACTGTTAATAAGAAATGACTTGCTTGTTTTAGTTAATCTAAATTTGGGTATCACAATTTCATGTTTACTACGTGTGTGCATTTTTTGTATAATACAGTTCAATATTTTTACGGTGTTCCTGAATCTGTACTAGTACAGATTCAGGAACAGGGTTTTAACTACTACATATAAGCACACTACATCCTTCAAAAAGAAGCTGTTCTGCACTGAAAATAAAAACGAAACTGGAACCTCGGCATCAAATAAAACAATTGTATAAAGAAATGGTAAAACATAAAGATTAGACTAATGGATGCAGGGCAGAACACATCCGTCACGGGTCTGTGATGGGCTGATTTAATAACTCGGAAAAACAAACATAATCTGGTTAGTTTATAAAAGCCACATAGTACAAATTTTTTACTTGAAATCCATTTTACAATCCTTTATTTTAAAAATATCCGCGCAAAAATCTAGTCCATTCATGCAACCTTTTCCAACATTTAAAGCACTCTTCGACACTTCATTTGTATGCAAATCACTAAATGTGACACTTACAATAAATTAATTGGTGCAAGTGGGCCAAATAAGCACAGACCTGCTTTACTAGACTTCCTGTACATGACTGCTTATAAAAATTTGTATGAAACTACCAAGAATTGGTAAATATTTTTGAAACCTCACTGCAACTGTTTTGATTATAAACAGTATTTACTAATAAACTTGTCTATTTATTGTTTTAGTTTGCAATTCATGTGTTTTAGTATTTAATTTGCAGAGTATAATTTTGAGTACAAGGAATATTATAAATATTATTATAAAACAAACAAAGATTATTTTTTTGTTCATTTCAATATCCATTGCTACTGAGTGTTATTTGAATCAAATAAGATCTCAGCAATCTTATCTAAGCTTCAGCATGATGGATTGTGTGACAGTTTTCAGTGAATAATAAGGATTTGCTTCTATGTTGGTCTTATTCATGGATATTTATAAATATTACACATGAAGCAACTTTCATGTGTAATATTTATATTTGTGTCTGTCTGTGTGACCTTGTTGCTTTTCTAAACTCACCTCACCAATATTTAGACAACTAGGTGCGCCCCGCGGTTTCACCCGCGTAAGTCTCGATCCCGTGGGAATATAGGGATAAAAAGTAGCCTATATGTTAATCCAGGGTGTCAGCTACCTCGATAATTTTTTTTATCAAAATTGGTCCAGCCGTTTTTATGTGAAAGAGTAACAAACATCCATCCATCCATCCATTCATCCATCCATTCATCCATCCATCCATACTTACAAACTTTCGCGTTTATAATATTAGTAGGATTTATTCAGGAAGTTTTATGTGATTAATACATTACTAATAAACTTACTTCTTTATTTGTAAAAAAATAATAGGCCTGTTTGGACATTTAACTTGAATCGATATAATGTGAGTATCAAGTTAAATGTCAAAACGGGCCTATTATTTTTTGACAACTTAAGTAAAGAATAACGATGTTGTGTCAAGTCGTAAAAACGGTACCAAGCCAGGGTGGGTCGCTATTTTTTTATTTTTTTGTAGTATAATGAAACACTAGAAATCCTAACTAATATTATAAATGCGAAACTGAGTCTGTTTTTTTGTTACGTTTTCTAGCACACGGGTAAACCATGACCTGAGTTAGGAAAAATGATACTTTTTAGCCAGATATTCCCAGGGGATTGTGAGTGAAACCATGGGGAACAGTTAGTACTTTATAATTATAAGAAATTAAGACAGTTGGTGCATTGGTATGTGAATGGCCATGTGTAAAAGCGATAGTTGTGTGAAAGAAGACATGGCTAGAACGCTTTCTAACCATGCCTTCATGTTTAAGAGAATTAATACTGATTACAGCTGCGAGAAATTTGTAAGAAGACACCCTGTTATGACCACAAATAAATTGCAATAAGGCCAGAGGATGGAAATGATAAGTGCATTAATATTATATAGTTCTCTGTTTCAAGAAGTTTGGAATTTGAACTGCTGTTGCTAGAGTTACTGGATTTATAAATAACATCTAACGTGAGTGCATCCTTCTAAATGCCAGTCATTCATAAAATATTAAGTTTTGTTTTGAGTATTTTAAAGATGAATACTTATTATTTTTGTTTTAAATTTCGAGTGACTCATTTATTTACATGTTACCAAGGCTGTGTAGTTATGCTAGTTAACTGTGTAAATAGGTTAAGTATATTTCAGAAAAAAACTTTAATTAACACTTGTATTAATTGTTTCACACTCTGTGTTCTAGACCTTTCTGAAAAGTTTTACAAAGACTACTTTAACAAAGGGTAATATCTAGGATAATATATAGGGCAATATTTTAGTTAATAGGTAAGGTAGTTGGGTTACGTCTCTTTTAGAAGTAGGAAAATTTTGATGACTGTGCTTAGTTATAATAACATCATTAAAACAGGCATAAAAATGAACTTTAGCATTTATCAAAACAAATTTGAATCAAATTGTGAGAATAGAATGCTCGCTACAACAATAAAGTCTGTTTCTATTTTATTAGAAAGATTTATTTAATAATACGATACTTTCACACACGGTATGCTTGTGTGCGTAATTTATGCTTCTGCAAGGGGAAAGCCTGATGTGTTGGTTAGTGAAAATTATTGGTGCATCTCTGACATAGCACATACCATTGAGTGAAAACTTTGGTAGCCCCAATTTAATGTATACTTTTCCTCACCTCACAGTATTTGCCGCAATGATTCAAAATTCGAAACAGCCATTTTAGTACGATTGGGATTGTCCCAAAACAACTAAACCACCTACACAGTTTATGATTACCATAAAAGCCTTCACCGGATAGTGGCAGTAGATCATAAACAAAATTATTATTCACTGTCCAACGGGTCATCACATCAAAACACGATATTTTTTTACAGTTACAAGAATTATACGATAATTAAAACTATATTTAGCAACGTAGAGAAAACAAATTTACCTCGATAATAATAAACTGATGACTGATACCACTTGAACAAATATTTCACAAATTTAATTTAATATCCTACATTTGTATCAACAAATAACGGAACTCTAATGAGAAATTTATTCAATTTAATCCACATTTTTTAACGGGAGAGAGAGTAGTTCACAGATTAGAATTAAACAGAGATTTGTCTATGATTGCGTCAGTGACGTCTTCGTCAAAATTCTTGTCAAAATCAACTGGCATAGATTAAAAATATAAAAGTCCGAGGCTGCACTGCGGTTTTTTCCGTGTGCGTGAATAAAAATTGCCCGTGTAAGCTGACGTTATGCCAGCAGCTTATTTTTAGGATTCCGTACCCAAAGGGTAAAACGGGAACCCTATTACTAAGGCTCCGCTGTCTGTCCGTCTCTCACAGGCTCGCATGAACCGTGATTTATCAACTGTCTAACTATGGTCTAACTCATTGAGGTAGGTTTTATATGTCAATGGTCTAACTACAGTTGAAATTTTCACAGATGATGTATTTCTTTTGCCGCTATAACAACAAATACTAAAAACAGAATAAAATAAATATTAAGGGGGCTCCCATACAACAAACGTGATTTTTTTGGTCATCAAGGGAAATTTTAATAATGAAATTTATATACAGGATGTCCCGTGGCAGAATTAGGATGTAGAAATAAAAAACTACATTTTTTTTTAAAACGTTGCCTCACACTAGGAATTTCTCCTGTATTGTGTGTGGGTGCGTTTACAAACATTTAAATTCACATACACAAACAGCCACACTCGGAACAACTACGTGTAGGTCATACAAATATTTGTTCCGTACGGGAATCGAACCCGCGACACGCAGCGCAGCAGTCAATAGCTTAACTAACTGCGCCAACCGTGCCGTCAATAACTATTAAAAAGAAGAAAAGTGCAGATTTCATTTCTTAAAAATTGTTTCGTCTAAATGTTGTCCGTCACGTCGGACACACTCATTGAATCTGCCACTCGTTGGAGAAGGGTAGTCGGGATGCCATTAACTTCGCGAACGATATTTTCTTTTAGTGCTGAGATGGTCGCGGGATTTGTTTCATAGACTTTGCTTTTGAGGTACCCCCACAGGAAAAAGTTCATGGGAGTGAGATCCGGTGACCTGGGTGGCCAGGAGATGACACCGAAACGACTTATCAGTTTGTTAGGGAAGAAATCACGAAGAAGCACCATCGTGTCTCTAGCAGTCTGTGGCGTGGCGCCATCTTGCTGGAACCATGTGTGTGAACTGAAGGCAGGATGTTCTCTCATTTTTGGCAGAAAATAATCGTTTAGCATGCGCCGATAAGAAACACCGTCCACAGTAAGGGGTTGACCACGACGATTTTCAAAAAAATAGGGTCCGATTATCCCACTGCTTGACAATGTGCACAAAACCGTTACCTTGGGACTGTGAAGTGGTTGCTGATGTTTTAAACGTGGGTTCTGTCCTTTATGTGACCAATAACGGCAATTCTGCTTATTTACACTTCCATTTAAATGCAAATGGGCTTCATCACTCCAAAAGATAGTGTTTACCGTTCGGAATCGCTCTAACATTGTCTCACATACATTTTTACGTAAGTTGTAAGCGCTTGCACAATTTGAATCTTAGAAGGGTGAAATCTAAGATCCTTCTTCAATATTTCGTGCACTATCGTTTTTGGAAGCCCATAGGGTAGCCGCTCTCTTCCGCATGGACTGACGTGGATTATCGTGCAAACTGTTCGCGACGAGTTCAATGTTTTCGTTTGTTCTCGACGTCCGACTGGGTCCCGGCCGTGGGTCGTTTATTGTTAAACTTGTTGCCCGGAAACTCCGGACCCAAGATGCGAACGCACGTTGTTCTCCCGTCCACTGCGATATCGTGACTAAATAATCCGCATGAATGACGAAGCTAACGCGGCCCCCGCCCCGCTTCTCCACTTTATTAGCTTAATTAGGTTTTAAATTTGAAATTTAAAACCTATTTCTGCCACGGGACACCCTGTATTTATATTAAAATTGTATAAATATTCTCAAACTATAGGTAGAGGCACATCGACAGCTATTTCGATATTTTTTATAGTTACTCATGCATTTGCATTCGGATAGCACCTTTTGGTGCTACTTTTCGTTTGGCCACGCTAAAGGGATTCACCTTACACATAACCAAACCGCGCAAATTAGGTAAGAGCGTTTACGACTTACGGCATTTCACACAAACTTTCAAGCCCTTGTTTTTCGAAATGACTGAACCGATTTTGAATCTTCATACGCATAAGCAGGGTATGAAAATGTTCTTTTTTAATTTTAATTTGTATCCTGCTTTAAATGCGTATAAAGTTTCGAAAAACAAGGACTTGAAAGTTTGTATGAAATGCCGTACGTCGGAAACGCTCAATGAAAGCGTGATTGAAAGAATGATTCCGTAATACGATCCCAACGGTTGAATCTTCGGTACAAAATGCGTGCGCAAAAATGAAGAAATATGAAACTTTTCAAACGAAGTTCTTCAACGCGGCTGGCGATAGGAGTTGACAGGTAGAAATTTAGGTTTTTTTTGTTGTTGGTGTATTGGCGTGTGCTAGTTGACTTTTATGGCAAGTAATTCAATTTAATGTTTTGTGGTACAGAATGTAAATTATTAAATACTATTGTATAGAATCAAGTTTTTCCAACTGAACAGACAGTTGTGCTGCTGGGGGGATTGTTGCGTGGCTTCTTCTCAGCTAAAGCACTAGGAAGTGGCGAAGGGCGTTTTGGGGTACTGGCATATTATTGAAGTAAAACTTCTGTAGGCACGCTTGACTTGGGGAGTAAGCTGGTGAATGCATGACGAGAGCGTTACGGAAGTGACGAGAGCGTTACGGAAGTATAATTAGTATTAATATTGAAGTAAAACTTCTTTACGCACGCTTGACTTGGGGAGTAAGCTGGTGAATGCGTGACGAGAGCGTTACAGAAAGAGGCTATGGAAGTTGTTAATTTTAAACATGGAACACCGCGTAGGCCGTCCCGCTTAACAGTATTTTTTTTTTATTAACACTGGCTGTTTATACACTCACAAGACCGCAGCTTTTTTTGAAGTAAAACTTCTTTTGCTAGTGAACGGTGATTTCTATTTTACTTCAGACGTGTGGTCTAAAGCACACTCGTTTTTTTAATGTAATTTTGACGTTCGAAAAGTGCTGATTCTCAGTCTATTTTGAAGAAATCACTTTTGATTTTGATTTTTTTGCTTTACGTCACGTAAGGGATAAGCTTTATGGGTTATGCCTCCATGCGACTTTCTCTCACTTTCTCTCTCTCTCTCTCCGTACCTTTCTATTCCAAGTAATAGAAAGAGTCGACAGACTTATATAAATTATTGTGAATTATAACGCGTTTTTAATACAGAGCCATCTAGTATAAGTTTTTAGAAGCTCTTAGAAAGTTACCACTACAGACTTGTGTGTGTAATAAAAACGCGCCTGTGGGTGGGTAAAACATTATAGGCTAGCTAAAGTCCGGTCGGGTAGCAGAAAGAATTGCGTACATACAATGATCCCCTCATTGCTTATCTCTATCGCTCGCGCACAATTGTATTGCCATCGCGCTCGCGCATTTTAAGGTCCTTCTAATGTGCGAGTGCGACGGCAATACAATTATGCGCGAGCGATAGAGATAAGTAATGAGGGATCATTGTACAAAATTCTTTCTGCTTCGCGACCGGACTTTAAAAGCAACTTCGAAGAAGATATCTCAAGTTTCAAGTGTCAAAGCTTTTGTTTTTGTTTTAACGTACATACAAAGTAAGTGAGAAGAAATTTCGTTCTTGACGGGGTCCCCTGACCGCACAAGTTTCTAATTTATTTATTATAATTTTTTCCTTTGTCTTGGGCATATTTCCTCAAGATTTTTTTTGGTTTTGATTTTCATTATCAACTAGAAACACTAGTTTCTAGTTGCCACAACTTGACTGGCTGGACTGGCTTTATTACTTAAATAAACCAGTCCAGCCAGTCAAGTGAACAGATATTATACAAGGTTATTGGTAAAGCACCAACAACCTCTTAAGGGGTCATTGAGACTTATACTATGGGACCAAAGTTGTAATCGCGAAAAAAAAATCAGCTGTTCCGTAAATGTAACTTCGCTGAACTCGTCAAAATGTAGGGAACAGCTGATTTCTTTTTCTTTCTTTGGTCCCAATAAAAGTTATTCATAATGATGAGTACAATGACCCCTTAGGAGTTGGTTGGTGTTTTACCAATAAACCTGCATAGATTAAAAAAAATAAAATTAAAATTGTGGCTGTCACGGGCACGTCACGGGACGCCTGTCAGATGTGAAACATCGAAATCAAACAAACAAACATTGAAAAAAAGGTCAGGGTCGCATAGCGGGGGGACCGCGCGCGTGAAGGGAGCAGTGAATCGCCACGTGATATGCGTCGCCCCACCAGCCATCGGTTTTACGTGCACCTATAGATGCTTCACATCAAAAGTCCGTGTATCTAAATCATTTAGAGACTTTCCCGTCTTCAGATTTTTATGGACACTGTATGGTTGACCTACGTATTTTTTTAATCGGATCTGGCTAGAATGCTGCTAAAAAAATACTCTGTGAACGTGAACGGTGCTGTGACTACCACTCACACTGAGCACTCACTACATCATACATGCTCTAAGCTTACTACTTATGTCTGTGGTGCTATGTTGCTTTCAACTGTGCATTACACACTTACACACTCGAAAAATATGTACTGCATTTTCTGTGAGAGGGTAGGACTCAGGACTCTAGACTAAACTTAGTATTACTTAGTCTGTGGTAGGACTACTAAAACCTGTTCAGTAGTCTGTGACTACGTTTAAGACACTGACAGCAGGTAAACCGCTGTCACTGTCAGACTGCATACAAAAGAAAGAGAAGCGCGATGACACAACGCTTGTAATTTATTGCAAAATGAAGCAATTATTTAGTTACTCAAAAATGATTTGAGTAGTCGAAAATAAAAAACAACCAAGTTCTGCATACAAATAAGACGTTCTTGTTATTAATTAAATACCAACCGTATGATATACAGGGTGTTTAGTGCATCGTGTGCCAAATTGAAATGGTCGACTGAAGGAGTCATCCGCTAGCCTTTTAGACCCTTTAACACTCCTCATGCTCTGTGGATTTTTTTTTATCGAATTTTTATTGTTTTCCAAAAAAAAGACCCATTCAAATACAGATTAAAAAAAAATATAAGGCGTAGACTCTGAATTTTATTTTTATTTCGATGTGTATTGTTTAAGAATACTTTTAAATACAAAATTAGTGATATTAGTCACCTAGTTCTTTTTTAATTCACTCGCAAAGGTAAAACTTAAATTAAAGCTGTACATGTTACAGCTGTTTATAAGGGTACAAAAAAAAAAAATCAAAAGCGACCGGGATCTTCCAACTCCCTCATTAATTCTCCAGTCTATCCTCTTTCTAATGATGTGCCACATGCCATAAAAGTATTTTAACAACTTTGTGAATTCGCTAGAATTGTGAATCAAGTCACCTAAAGCTAATATACAAAATTATGATTTAAAAAAAAATCTCTTAAATGATACCTGTCAAACCTATAAATCTGCTATCTCATTCTTATGGTTAGGTAAATTCGTGTCTCATATCTGTATCTTTCGTGGGATTTACTTGAAATAAAAAAACAAAATTGCATTTTTAACATTTATTTAATCATTGTTACAAATCTTGCTCAAATTGTTGGCCTCTGTTGCGAATGCAGGCCCGACACCTGTTTCGTATTTCAACAGTTGTTGTACGAAGTCGTATTTCCTCCTTAATAGTATTGAATGCCGCTTCTATGCGCTGGACTAATACCTCCCTAGTTGGAACCTCCGTGGCATATACCAACTCTTTGGCACGTCCCCAGACATAAAAGTCTAACGGAGTTAGATCTGGGGAACGTGGCGGCCATGGAATAGGGCCATCGCGTCCAATCCATGCCCAACCCATGCACACATTGTCGAGATATTCCCTCACAGTCAATCGCTAATGCGCGGGACAGCCGTCATTTTGAAATACAATGGGCACACGTTCATTAAATACGGGCACATCGGTCACTAATTCGGGCAGGTCATTTTGTAGGAATTCCAGGTAGTCTTCGCCATTGAGATTATCAGGCAGGTAATGCGGTCCAATTACCTGATTCCCAATCACTCCTGCCCAAACGTTTACACTAAACCTTCTTTGAGAAGATTTCTGTCTTTTAACACGTGGGTTTTGCGTTTTCGTTGTCCAGTGGTGCAAATTGTGTAAATTGAGGATCCCATCCTTGGTAAATTTGGATTCATCCGTCCACAGTATTCTTTTTAAAAAATCAGGATCATCCACATCCGTGTGTAAAAGAAACCGACAAAAAGCCACTCGTCTCTCAAAGTCGCCACCCTCAAGACCTGCAACAAACAAAAAACTCTTTTAAATTTCTCTTGGGCAATAAGTAATTGCACAAGAAAGGACCCGTTGTTCGTGCTAATAGATTCACTACCTGGAAGTGACGCCATACCATACCCATTACCTGCTAAACAAAGGCAAGGTCAAACAAAGCTTGCACGGGTTTAAAGTTAGTTTAAAATTACGTACCTTGCACCGGAGTGTAGTGGAATGGATGCTTTTTGTTTTGACGAAGTACTTTCCACATTGAAATATCAAGATGTGATGCCACATTTCTAATGCTTCTTGTAGGGTCTTCCTCAAAAAGTGCCAGTATTCTCTCGTCTACGTCAACATTATGTCGCACAATATGGCCCCTTGGTTCATTAAAAGTAACACTGCCAGTCTCGCGTATGCGTCGGTATGTGTCTTGGAAGACTCTGCGGCCAGGTAATCGTCTACCAGGAAAGCGTTCCTGGTAAAGTCGTTGCGCTGCACGAGCGACGCCATTAGCGGCTCCGTAAGCCATCATGATGTCCGCATATTCTTCGTTAGAGAATGTCGCCATTGCAATACAAAAAACTCAAAGTTTAAGAATAACAACAAAAATTAAACAAATGTAACAAGAACCAGCAAAACTTAACGAAAACAAAGTAATAAAAGAATAGCGGAGTATGGTGAACTAGCACACACGTTAGGTAGCAGAGGCAGTCATGTCTCGACCAGGTCTCGACTAAAAAAATGGCGGGTCGGGCGGCGCGATTTGTTCAAACCGATTTAAGGTATGCAAGAAAGAGATAGAAGATAGATTTTACTGTGAAAGTGTGAGAAAACAAATTTTACCTCTTTCTCAAGTAACAGTTTCGCAATCAATATTTTTTCATTAGAATTTGGAATGTAGTTTTATGTGACTTGATTCACAATTCTAGCGAATTCACAAAGTTGTTAAAATACTTTTATGGCATGTGGCACATCATTAGAAAGAGGATAGACTGGAGAATTAATGAGGGAGTTGGAAGATCCCGGTCCCTCTTGGTTTTTTTTTTGTAGCCTTATAAATAGCTGTAACATGTACAGCTTTAATTTAAATTTTACCTTTGCGAGTGAATTAAAAAAAAAACTAGGTGACTAATATCACTAATTTTGTATTTAAAAGTATTCTTAAACAATACACATCGAAATAAAATTAAAATTCAGAGTCTACGCCTTATATTTTTTTTAAAATCTGTATTTGAATGTAAAATTTGGGTCTTTTTTTTGGAAAACAATAAGAAGTCGATAAAAAAAAATCCACAGAGCATGAGGGGTGTTAAGGGGTCTGAAAGGCTAGCGGATGACCCCTTCAGTCGACCATTTTAATTTGGCACACGATGCACCAAACACCCTGTATAATACAGATATTTTGGATTGATACTCAAAGTAAAGGGTTAGTTTAGTTTTGAGATTTTTTTTAGTTAACGTGTTTTGGTAACAACTAATTTCTGGAAAATATGTTCAAGAATATATTTTTTCCGCTACAATTTTTTTGTTTAAGACAAGCCTACTTTTATCATTTGCCTAGAGTGTCAGCGCCATAACTCTATCTTCATGGCTTCATGGTGACTACTACTTCATGCTGTGTACTACTTCTAGTCTGTGCTGTTACTTATTAGTAATCTGTGGTCTGTGCTGTCTGTGGTGGGATTTGTGTTGTTCATGTTGTTGTATTTTGCATTGACCTATAAACCTACAATTTTTTTTGCAATACAAAATAATACAAATAGTTGTAATTTTAATTTCATTCTTTCTGGAGTAATTAATCAATTTACAAATGCCTGCAGCTAATTATGGATACATTTTATCTGGTGCCATTAAAGATGATTGCCCCATTTCCATCAAAAATGTTTGGAATCATAATCTGCATGAAGAGTTTCATTTTATTAGAAAGGTGCTAAAAAAACTGTATTTCCCTAAGAATATGAATTCTTCGTTGATTTACATTTGTGTAACTTCGCTTGTAGTACGTAATTTTAAAAAGTGAAACTAAAACTTATACCTTTATCACTAGATAGTGCAGAAATATCACTGGGTGGCCATGGATACCGAATTCCCTGGAGTAGTGGCAAGACCAATTGGTGAATTCAGGTCTACTTCCGAATATCAATATCAGCTGTTGAGGTATCCATTCAAAATATAATTTTTAAAACTGAAGATAAGTCCTGAAATGGTTTTAGTGATTTACATACCTATGATATTGATTGAGCCTTGTTGCTAGTACATAAACTATTTCAGTATTGTACACCACAGACTACCCTCTTATTTAATATATGGTTTTCCTGTCTATACAAAGGTTGGCTGGCCAGCGTTGCTATTAAGTGATAAGACCTTGGAGGTTGAATACTAAATATTCATCGTTTTCTGAATAAGTTTCTTGAATTTTGGTGTACAATTAAGCATATTCTACCCTTATATCTATTCATTGCTAGTTAGTAGTTATATTCATACATGTATCATGTTTCCAGATGTAACGTGGACCTTTTAAGAATTATACAGTTGGGTCTTACATTTATGGATGAGAATGGTAAAACCCCACCTGGCTGCACTACTTGGCAATTTAATTTTAAGTTCAATTTGCAGTAAGTACGATGATAATGATTAATTATTGTGCAGTATCTACTTCAATAGAAAGTACAGCAGTCATGTTAGTTATTTTTCTTTTCAGAGAAGATATGTACGCGCAAGACTCAATTGATCTGCTACAAAATTCTGGTCTCCAATTCAGAGAACACGGAGAGCATGGCATTGAGCCTCTAGAATTTGCTGAACTTCTGATGACTTCAGGTCATTTAAAATTCTGTCCCCCATGTTTAACAATATTTCTTCTACTTCATTATTCAATTCACTAATTATTTTACACTTACTCATTTTAGGTGTTGTGCTAATGGATAATATCAAGTGGTTGAGTTTTCATTCTGGTTATGATTTTGGATATTTGCTTAAAATCCTAACTGATCAGAATCTACCTCAGGAAGAAACCGACTTCTTTGAATCTCTCAGATTGTATTTTCCTACTGTTTACGATGTGAAAGTAAGTATCTTAGCTAATATTATAAATGCTAAATGCTTAGTAAGTTTGTTTGTTTGTTATGCTTTCAAACTAAAACGGCTGAACAGATGTGGATTAAATTTGGCACATAGGCAGACTATAATCTGGATTAGGGCAGGATACTTTTTATCCTGGTAAACGCAGACAAAATTGCAAGTAGAAGCTGAAGCCCCATTGCGAAGCAGTAAGAATTTCGTACAATGACCTCCTCATTACTTATCTCTATCGGTCGCGCACAATTGTATTACCATCGCACTGCACATTAGAAGGACCTTAAAATGTAATGAGGGGGGCATTGTACCAAAATTTTGTTTGATTCGCGACCGGACTATGGTTAATTATAATCTGAAATGCATTGTGGATTTGTGATGGTCATGATCCTTTACTTATTTACAGTACTTAATGAAGTTATGCAAGAACTTAAAAGGTGGTCTACAAGAAGTAGCTGACCAGTTGGAACTGCGTCGAGTAGGACCCCAGCACCAAGCTGGGTCTGATTCACATCTCACAGGAATGGCATTTTTCAAAATCAAAGAAGTATGTTTCTGTTCATTTACTGGATGAGTTATGTTGTGTGTGTGTGGATGTTTTATGCCTGGTATTTCATTTGAATCCAGGATTTTTCATTGAAACATAATTAACAATAATCTTATTTTTTACAGATATTCTTTGATGATAATATTGAAAGCACCAGTGGTCATCTGTATGGGCTTGGAGCACCATTTAATAATAATGCAAATATTTTCCAGGATAGTGTGGAGAGCACCAATTCATCCTAATTTACTAAACACCTTACTATCGCATTTAATGGAGATACATAAGCAAAGCATTGTATGTCAACTGTACCTGATTATATGCAAAAGATAAAAAAATATTGAGCAGAAACTGTGATATTTGTGTGTAGTTACTGCACTGGTAAGGCTTATTAGAGGGATTGCTAAAGTAAATGGTTTGAGAGAATATTCTAATAAATAAAATCTGCTAAGAATTACTTAGAACTTATCAGTATAATTATGATAGTACCACAATTATTAACTGGCTGTATAACTTCTATCTATAAATATTTATTTATTTAAACTATAGATACAAGGTCGCTTTTCGTGTGTGCTTAGTTCTTCTAAAGTTTAGAACAACAAAACAGCATCAAAGTCCTTTGTGTAGTATACAGTCTAAACCTTCGATCAATATCTAAACTACATGCGCCTTATTACAAAACATGATTTATATTTTGACATGGCATAAACCATGGAGCCAGTTTTTGTAATAAGAACGTAACAGTGATTGAAATACCGTTCTTTATACAAAACTGAAAACTTAGTTCGGTACTAAGTTGTCAGTTTTGTTTAGGAACTTTACCATAGTCGGAATAAAGTTCGAAATTCAATAATGGCTCCATGTTTTAAACCTGGGCCTGAAGATAAACCTTGTTTTGTAATAAGGGGGTAAATGTGTATGTTTTGACATGGCACCACATCCACTAATCGCACCCTTGCGCGGTGTGAAGCTGGAGCAGGTCATAATTTAGGTACACTATTCACTAATAACTCAATGGTAAGAAACTATTGTGGCATAGGTTTTTTCGACCTGCAAGTTAAATAAAGTTGTTTAATGCTATATAAATATCCTTATTGTAAATAACATTATTTCTATCTACAAATAATATAAAACGAAGTTGCTTTTCGTATTTACATCTTTGTATGCGCTTAGTTCTTCTAAATTACACAAATAATAATATTGATAATATTAAATATTTAGTACAATCATATTATATTTACTATTAGTATTTATTAGTAAATAAGTATACAATAATAGTATAAAACAAAGTCGCTTTTCGTGTTTTCCTGTGTGCGCTTAGTTCTGCATACGTACACGATAGATTTTGATGCGGTTTTCACTATCATTTATATAATTCATCCCAGAAGATATGTATAATACACTAAGGGGTCTTCAAGTATTACGTAACTACCAAAGGGGGTTTAATGACTTTTTCATGAAATCATGGAACAGATCTAACTTAGAGACATGTTTTAATGATTCTAATGATAATAATTCTGTATAAATACAATCGCGAATCATAATTTTGATCAACATAAAACCTGATACGGACCTGCAAAATGCCAAAAATATAAAAAAAAAAATGAATATCACGGGCTACAGCTGCGGATTCATCTTAAGTTAGAAAGAACCAAAGTAGGTTAAATACCGCGCGCGTTATTTAAAAATAAGTACCAATGTTTAGGTACGTAAGCATAGGAAGAAGGGGAGGGTAAGAGCGTTGCTTACTTTAGCTGACGAGAGGGTAGGGGGTAAAATATTGCTTACGTAATACTTGAATGGCCCCTAAGTACTTAAGTACCTAATATTTAACTTAAATAGAGCACAGAAATCTCGATGTTTAATTTATGTAATTTCTATAATTATTATCTTTTGTAATGCTTCTTTTTGAGATACATTCGAACCCGCGTGAGTGGTTGCGAGTTCAAATCTCAGTGGCACATACTTGACTTTTTCTATTTTCAAATATTTGTGAGAACACTATTATCAAAATGAATTTCTTTGAAAATATAACGCTTCGCAGAACACTTACTCGATCAATGACAGACGATACTAAAAACGATGATACTTCAAACAACTCTACCATAGATGGCACTTGTAACAGTCTGCCAAATATTTCGGACGACGAAACTGATGAAGTTCGGGACTTGAGACAACAAATACAGAAACTAAAGTTGGAGCTAACATCGGCGCATGAGGAAATAAATAATCTGTCCATTGAAAACGTGGAACTCAAGCAAACTGTTTAAAGAAATTACAATTAAACATGATTTAATTGTACGAGCTACAAAGAAGTTATCAAATGACATGCTTACACCAACAAAAAAGGTATCCACTCCCTATAGGAATACTAATTCTAGTACTAAAAAGTCTCGTAAGCGACATTTGAATATTGCACAAAAAACCGAACAAATTGAGAATAGTATAACATCTGCATCAACCGCAACAGAAAATAAGCAAATAAAGATAGCAAAGCAAGTAAAAAATAAAATATGCATTATAAGTAGTAGTTCAAGAAACAAAATCTCATCGATTGCAGAAGAGAATCTCCAGGACTTCCAATTATGTCATTATTTATATCCTAATTGTGGAATCAAGACCATTATTGGTAATATACAAAACAAATTAACCGATTACACAACGAATGACTACTGCATCATACTAATTGGAGATGAGGATTTCAAAAAGACGAACAACTTCTATAACTTGGTAGTATGCATTCGCCAAGCATTGTCAGAGTTACTTTATACAAATGTTGTAGTGTGTTTACCAACGTACAAATTCAGCCACTATTCAATGGTGTATAATTGGAGAATTGAAACATTTAGTAATATGTTGTATTTGGACATAAACACTCATAAATATGCAACACTACTTGACTCTAATCTAGACTTGTCGTACGATTATACCATGTTTTGTAAACACCATGGCACTCTTAATATTTATGGGATGAAAAATATTTTTAAAAATTTGAGAGAATTGTTAAGCGAGTATTTAAACGAAGACATAGACGTACATTCTTCTGTAGATGAAAAATGTACAGCGGATGACTTTTTTCGTGTATAAGCATATTCATATTTTACATCAGAATATCAATGGCCTTTTAACAAAATCCGGCTATTTACTGTAGCATTAGACGAACTACTTCATTTAGGAAAAACAATTGATGTGATATGTTTTTCTGAACATAATATGCTGATATCTGATGTTAATCTGCTATGTATTCCTAATTACACTCTTGCAACTTGTTTCACGAGGGAATCTAGACATGGTGGTACATGTATAATGATATGTAACGGAATTAAGTATAAATTTTGGAGTCGATAGGAAAATATAGTGTCTCTAACGTAATTGAGTGTTGTGCAGTAGAACTTACTGGCCATAACATCATCGTAGTTTGTATTTATAGGAGCCCACATAGCAGTGAAGTAAAAAGAAAACTTGAGCTATTCTTTCGTAATCTAAATAACATTCTAAATTTATTATCTCTTGATTCTAAAAAAACTAATTTTGTGTGGAGATTTCAACATTGATATTCTGAAGAACACTTCATGTTTAGAACAATTCAAATATCTCCTAATGGGTTACAACCTAAGTTTGAAATAAAAATTCCAACTCGATTGAGCAGCGGGACCTGCATAGATAATATTATTCACAATGTGTGAGGAGCTAAGGGTGAAGTCTTAGAACTAGCAGTATCTGATCATACAGCGCAACTTTTAAGATGCCCAGTTAGACAAACTTGCATGTTAGATTACTGGTTCTCCACCAGACGGGAATACTCAGAAGTAAATATTAAAAAGTTCAAGGATTGCATAAAAAATATCACTTTTGCTGATGTATTTAATGAAACTGATCCCACTAAAGCATTTAAATTATTCTATGACTTGTTTAAATTATTATATGATTTATGCTTTCCAAATATTAAAATACGTATATCAACAAAAGCAAAACCAAAGTGGATTAGTCGTGGCATCAAGATATGCAGTAAAAGAAAAAGAAAATTGTTGTGGAAATACAGGTTAATGCCCAGTGAGCAAAATAAAGCAAACCTTAAACAGCTCTCTAACCGGTTAAAAAAAGTTATTAATCTCACGCAGAAAGCCCATAATTGTAGTTACATTAAATCAGCGAAAAATCTGTGCAAAGCCACATGGAAATTAATAAATAAAAATAAACATAACTTACCAAATGACACCATAGTGAAAATTAAATCAATTGACAAAATATTGACAAATCCTGTAGAAATAGCACATGCTTTTAACAATTTTTTTGTAGATCAAGTGAAGCCAATTAATAGTAAACATTTGAATAATATTACACCAATAAATAGTATGAATGCATCTATGTTTATGTCACCTACAATACCACAGGACATTCATCTAATTACTTTGTCACTAAAGAATACATCTAGTACTGGGTATGATGATATAAGCACAAACATTTTGAAAAGTGTTTCAACAATTGTGGCGCCTGTGTTAAGTCATCTGATCAATATGTGCATAGTTAATGGTATTTTTCCAGAAGAATTGAAAGCAACAATTATAAAACCGCTTTTCAAAAAAGACAACAAAGAGAACATGTCGTGCTACAGACCTATAGCTTTAGTACCCATTTTTTCAAAAATATTTGAAAAAGCAATATACAGGATGTTTGGTGCATCGTGTGCCAAATTGAAATGGTCGACTGAAGGAGTCATCCGCTAGCCTTTTAGACCCTTCAACACCCCTCATGCTCTGTGGATTTTTTTTTATCGACTTTTTATTGTTTTCCAAAAAAAAGACCCAAATTTTACATTCAAATACAGATTTAAAAAAAAATATAAGGCGTAGACTCTGAATTTTATTTTTATTTCGATGTGTATTGTTTAAGAATACTTTTAAATACAAAATTAGTGATATTAGTCACCTAGTTCTTTTTTAATTCACTCGCAAAGGTAAAACTTAAATTAAAGCTGTACATGTTACAGCTGTTTATAAGGGTACAAAAAAAAAAATCAAAAGCGACCGGGATCTTCCAACTCCCTCATTAATTCTCCAGTCTATCCTCTTTCTAATGATGTGCCACATGCCATAAAAGTATTTTAACAACTTTGTGAAACGAGTCACCTAAGGCTATATTCAAAATTATGATTTAAAAAAAAATCTCTTAAATGATACCTGTCAAACCTATAAATCTGCTATCTCATTCTTATGGTTAGGTAAATTCGTGTCTCATATCTGTATCTTTCGTGGGATTTACTTGAAATAAAAAAACAAAATTGCATTTTTAACATTTATTTAATCATTGTTACAAATCTTGCTCAAATTGTTGGCCTCTGTTGCGAATGCAGGCCCGACACCTGTTTCGTATTTCAACAGTTGTTGTACGAAGTCGTATTTCCTCCTTAATAGTATTGAATGCCGCTTCTATGCGTTGGACTAATACCTCCCTAGTTGGAACCTCCGTGGCATATACCAACTCTTTGGCACGTCCCCAGACATAAAAGTCTAACGGAGTTAGATCTGGGGAACGTGGCGGCCATGGAATAGGGCCATCGCGTCCAATCCATGCATTGGGGAACACATTGTCGAGATATTCCCTCACAGTCAATCGCCAATGCGCGGGACAGCCGTCATTTTGAAATACAATGGGCACACGTTCATTAAATACGGGCACATCGGTCACTAATTCGGGCAGGTAATTTTGTAGGAATTCCAGGTAGTCTTTGCCATTGAGATTATCGGGCAGGTAATGCGGTCCAATTACCTGATTCCCAATCACTCCTGCCCAAACGTTTACACTAAACTTTCTTTGAGAAGATTTCTGTCTTTTAACACGTGGGTTTTGCGTTTTCGTTGTCCAGTGGTGCAAATTGTGTAAATTGAGGATCCCATCCTTGGTAAATTTGGATTCATCCGTCCACAGTATTCTTTTTAAAAAATCAGGATCATCCACATCCGTGTGTAAAAGAAACCGACAAAAAGCCACTCGTCTCTCAAAGTCGCCACCCTCAAGACCTGCAACAAACAAAAAACTCTTTTAAATTTCTCTTGGGCAATAAGTAATTGCACAAGAAAGGACCCGCTGTTCGTGCTAATAGATTCACTACCTGGAAGTGACGCCATACCATACCCATTACCTGCTAAACAAAGGCAAGGTCAAACAAAGCTTGCACGGGTTTAAAGTTAGTTTAAAATTACGTACCTTGCACCGGAGTGTAGTGGAATGGATGCTTTTTGTTTTGACGAAGTACTTTCCACACTTTCCAAATTGAAATATCAAGATGTGATGCCACATTTCTAATGCTTCTTGTAGGGTCTTCCTCAAAAAGTGCCAGTATTCTCTCGTCTACTTCAACATTATGTCGCACAATATGGCCCCTTGGGTCATTAAAAGTAACACTGCCAGTCTCGCGTATGCGTCGGTATGTGTCTTGGAAGACTCTGCGGCCAGGTAATCGTCTACCAGGAAAGCGTTCCTGGTAAAGTCGTTGCGCTGCACGAGCGACGCCATTAGCGGCTCCGTAAGCCATCATGATGTCCGCATATTCTTCGTTAGAGAATGTCGCCATTGCAATAACAAAAAACTCAAAGTTTAACAATAACAACAAAAATTAAACAAATGTAACAAGAACCAGCAAAACTTAACGATAACAAAGTAATAAAAGAATCGCGGAGTATGGTGAACTAGCACACACGTTAGGTAGCAGAGGCAGTCATGTCTCGACTAAAAAAATGGCGGGTTGGGCGGCGCGATTTGTTCAAACCGATTTAAGGTATGCAAGAAAGAGATAGAAGATAGATTTTACTGTGAAAGAGTGAGAAAAAAAAAATTTTACCTCTTTCTCAAGTAACAGTTCCGCAATAAATATTTTTTCATTAGAATTTGGAATGTAGTTTTATGTGACTTGATTCACAATTCTAGCGAATTCACAAAGTTGTTAAAATACTTTTATGGCATGTGGCACATCATTAGAAAGAGGATAGACTGGAGAATTAATATGGGAGTTGGAAGATCCCGGTCGCTTTTGGTTTTTTTTTTTGTAGCCTTATAAATAGCTGTAACATGTTACAGCTTTAATTTAAGTTTTACCTTTGCGAGTGAATTAAAAAAAAAACTAGGTGACTAATATCACTAATTTTGTATTTAAAAGTATTCTTAAACAATACACATCGAAATAAAATTAAAATTCAGAGTCTACGCCTTATATTTTTTTTTAAATCTGTATTTGAATGTAAAATTTGGGTCTTTTGTTTGGAAAACAATAAAAAGTCGATAAAAAAAAATCCACAGAGCATGGGGGGTGTTAAGGGGTCTGAAAGGCTAGCGGATGACCCCTTCAGTCGACCATTTTAATTTGGCACACGATGCACCAAACACCCTGTATAATAAACTAAACACATACTTTGAACAAAATAAGCTATTCGTTGATAACCAGAAAGGCTTTAGAAAGAACAAATCTATTGACATGGCCATTTACGATTTCTTACAAACAGTTAGCCGCAGAGTGGATAAGAAGCTACCAGCTCTAGCGCTTTACATGGACATGTCAAAAGCTTTTGACCGTGTTGACCATGACATACTTATGCATAAACTTAATGCATACGGAATAAGAGGCAACATATCTAATTTAATCGAATCTTATCTTCGTAATAGGCAGCAAATAACAGTAATTAATAGAATATGTAAAAAAACCGAAATAACCTATAAATCTAGCCAGAGAACTTTATCATATGGAGTTCCGCAGGGCAGTGTACTTGGGCCTCCCCTATTCATTATCTATATTAATGACTTTCCAACGGCATCAACTTACCCAATGACAATGTTTGCAGACGATAGCACTTTACTCTTTAATAGTGACGAATTAAGCACCATAGAGACGGAAATTAATTCTAACATAAAATCGGTCGTCGATTGGCTGCAAAATAATAATTTAATAATAAACTTAGACAAGACAGTAATCATGAAATTCCAACAAAGACCAAATCTTAGCTTAGTATTAAATATTATATATAATGACAAAATTATTAATGAGACCAATGTGACAAAATTTCTCGGATTAAATATAGAAAACACTTTAAAATGGCATACGCAGATCGATAAAGTATGTAGTAAACTTAACCAATATTCCTATGCCTTGCATATGTTAAGCAAAACGGCAAATAGAGCAACAGTCTTAACAGCATATCATGGTCTAGTTGCCTCAACATTGAGGTACGGCATTATATTTTGGGGCAATGCCACAGGCAAAGATATCGTGTTTAAGTGCCAAAAAAGATGTATAAGAGCCATTTGTAATCTGCAAACCACCGACAGTTGCAAGCCTTATTTCAAAAACATGAAAATCCTTACTATGCCCTCATTATACATATACGAAACAGCTATGTTTGTTAAAAATAATATGAATAGATTTTCTCGAGTATCAAGTCAGCGTCGATGTGACCAGTTAAATTTAGTTGGATCTAGAACCGCATTATTTAAGAAAAGCATTTTTGTAATGGCTCCAAAAGTGTATAATAAATTACCAAAATGCATAAGAAGTGTAGAAAATATTGGCCACTTTAAAAGTAAATTATTCTTATTTCTAGTAGAGAAGGCCTATTACTCCATAGAAGATTTCATTTTAAATGATAATTTATGACATTGACATTTTTTTTTTTAATTTTACATTGACATTTTTTGACATTATAATATTAGTAACTGACTTAAGACTTTTGAAATCATTTAAATTAATCTTCTTCAATCTAATTATTATTATTGCATGTTCCAAATCATTAGACCTACATATTAAAATGATATAACAAATTATTTGTATACCAATTGCATTGGTAGAACATAGAGATCTCGCGAAAATGTATATTTTAAGACCTTTTATGTACTATGTTCACAAATAAAGTTTGATTTGATTTGATTTAATATTTTTTGCTTTTATATTCATCTAAGATTAACATCCGAAGTAAGATCGACCTTCGGACCCATCTGTTTACCGAATGAAAAAGTAACTATCACCGGGCTGCCAGGTATGAAGTGTATAAACAGGTGAGTTAGGTTAGGACCAGCAAAAGGTAGTGTCCGTTACTCCAGCAAGAAAATCTCTTCTAGAATGAATTGAGCGTAATCTGCTTTAAATGTGCGCAAAATAAAAAGTTGTGGGTGCTGTCGTTTTGGAAACAAAAACGGAAAAACGAATCCTGCTGGAGTAACGTTCCAGCAGGAAAATTTTAAACGAATGACCGGGGAGAAAAAAAGTACATGGGCGTAAACAGCGCGCCGCGCCGGCCTTAACCATCTAGGCGCCCCGGGCGAGTCATACATTTGGCGCCCTTTTATATTTCATTATAATTTAAGTACAAACATTATTTTTATTTTTTTACCGTATTTTTTATTGAATTAATATAAAACTACAAAGATGTAGGTATTAATTATCCTTACATATGATGAAACAAAGTCCCCCGCCGCGTCTGTCTGCCTGTCTGAACGCGATAAACTCAAAAACTACCAACGGATTTTCAAGCGGGTGTCACCAATGGACGGAGTGATATATGAGGAAGGTTTTGATGTATAATTATTATGCATCTCATTTCGCCTGTCGCTCAGTGCATCTGTCTGTCATCCTACATGTTAGTGAGGGATACGACAAGACAGGCAACAAAATGAGAGGTCCTGGTACTTAGATAAATGCTAAATACCCTTACTGTCTCCTACGAGATAAGTTCATAAAAGTTAATACGCCCAGTATGCCCCGGCGCCCTCCAGTCGCCGGCGCCCCGGGCGGCCGCCCCGATCAGCCGGTTCTACGGGCGCACAGTTATTGGTTTCCGAGAAACAAGATCCTGCAAAATGTTACTCCTGCAGGCTTAGCACGAGAACCGTAGAAAAGCGTTTTGTCGACGGAGGAGTAGACAAAAATGACGTTTCCGTGAGACAGTAGTACATTTTCGGTAGACAAGCGATTTCTACTCTACAGTAGAGTAGAGATAGAAAGCCTCATGCTAAGCCTGCAGCAGGAAATGAAACATCTCTAATTTAATTTTCGGCGCACATTTACCTACTCGCAAATATAAGCTATCCGCCCATGGACTTTATTTCTCTCTCCCGTCATTCGAAAATCTTCCTGCTGGAACAACGTTACTCCAGCAGGGTTAGGTATTCCGTTTTTGTTTCCAAAATGCACGCTCAATTTTTTTAGTTGGCGCATATTTACAGCAGATTACGCTCTAAATAATCGTTGTACTCAATTCATTCTAGAAGAGATTTTGTAGCTGGAGTAACGGACACCAAAAGGCAAACACCAAAAAGCAAACCTCGCTGTTACAGGTTCTGTATGCTCCATACTTTCAATTGGAATCGTTTGGTAAACAACATAGTGAAACATAAAAAAAACGCAAAACGCGCCTAATTAAGTTTTCACTTCAAAAATTACGTAGGTACGTACATTATTTTTTATTAATTATAGTTACGAACATGTTTGATCAGGCAACCCATTTGTATATAAAAAAAAAACAAGATAAATAGATGGGTAAAGGTCGATCTACTTCGGATCCAATACTAAATATAATGTGGGAGTTAGTACTATGTGTTGTTTTAAGTCACCGTATAATTATGAGCTTCGTTAGTTTATATTCCATCGGTATTATTTCCGGATTATAAACTGTCAAAAAATTGTGATCTGCAACAAACCACTCACAATTTAACGCATTAATTTTCGTTAGTTTTTAATTTAATCTATCCATGGGATACCAACAAATTATGAACTGGTATCAAACTTGTTTGCGACAGAACGCACCTTGCGTTAATAGGTACTAAATAGCCCGTCTAGCTGCGAGCAACTTGGAAGTGCCCCACGACGGCCGCTCCTCCGTGGCACCGCTCGCTATGCTCGCTCGGCTCGCGCCCTGTTTGTCACAGTTCTAATCTAACCTAACCCATTACACCCTATTCACATTTTTTTACCAGTTTATAA
This sequence comes from Tiliacea aurago, assembly GCA_948098905.1. Taxonomy (NCBI): domain Eukaryota; kingdom Metazoa; phylum Arthropoda; class Insecta; order Lepidoptera; family Noctuidae; genus Tiliacea; species Tiliacea aurago. The sequence continues at coordinate 24,478,544 of OX402576.1, forward strand.
TCTTATGGAAATAATACCAATACTTACCTAGATGATTATTAGAAACTTACGGTTCTCACAATCTTACGGTGACTTATAAATAAACTAAAAACAATTTGTACCTAATATGTGATAATTGGAATCCAACATGATTGCAGCAAATGCATTGTTTTGTTTCTGACTGTAGGTACTAGTCGGTGTTGTACTCTCAATGTAATAGTCTAATACAATTAGTGTTCCATAAAAATCTTAATGTTTGTTATCTTGTTTTATTACGTGTCGGTTGATGGGGCCAGGGGGTAGAATCACAGAATACATCGCACATACAAGGTGTCCCGTGGCAGATTTAGGATATAGAATTTAAATAAATACAAAACTACAAAGGATATAAATTTATTTCAATAACTATTAAAAAGAAGAAAAGTGTGGATTTCATTTCTTAAAAATTTTTTCGTCTAAATGTTGTCCGTCACGTCGGACACACTCATTGAATCTGGCCTCAGTATTCCGTGCCACTTGTTGGAGAAGGGTAGTCGGGATGCCATTAACTTCGCGAACGATATTTTCTTTTAGTGCTGATATGGTCGCGGGATTTGTTTCATAGACTTTGCTTTTGAGGTACCCCCACAGGAAAAAGTTCATGGGAGTGAGATCCGGCGACCTGGGTGGCCAGGGGATGACACCGAAACGACTTATCAGTTTGTTAGGGAAGAAATCACGAAGAAGCGCCATCGTGTCTCTAGCAGTCTGTGGCGTGGCGCCATCTTGCTGGAACCATGTGTGTGAACTGAAGGCAGGATGTTCTCTCATTTTTGGCAGAAAATAATCGTTTAGCATGCGCCGATAAGAAACACCGTCCACAGTAAGGTGTTGACCACGACGATTTTCAAAAAAATAGGGTCCGATTATCCCACTGCTTGACAATGTGCACAAAACCGTTACCTTAGGACTGTGAAGTGGTTGCTGATGTTTTAAACGTGGGTTCTGTCCTTTATGTGACCAATAACGGCAATTCTGCTTATTTACACTTAAAATGAAAATGGCTTCATCACTCCAAAATATAGTGTTTACCGTTCGGAATCGCTCTAACATTGTCTCACATAATTTTTACGTAAATTTAAGCGCTTGCACAATTTGAATCTTATAAGGGTGAAATCTAATATCCTTCTTCAATATTTCGTGCACTATCGTTTTTGGAAGCCCCTAGGGTAGCCGTTCTCTTCCGCACGGACAGACGTGGATTATCGTGCAAACTGTTCGCGACGAGTTCAATGTTTTCGTTTATTCTCGACGTCCGACTGGGTCCCGGCCGTGGGTCGTTTGTTGTTAAACTTGTTGCCCGGAAACTCCGGACCCAAGATCGAATCAAATCTACACTTGGCGCTTCACGTAAACGTCGAATATTGTAACGCGTACAAAACTGTCGACGCGCAATTGCACACGAATCGTTCGCTTTGGAAAACGCTTCTATTGCAAACTCCCGTCCACTGCGACATCGTGACTAAATAATCCGTACGAATGACGAATCGAGAAATTTGAAATTCAAAACCGAAATCTGCCACGGGACACCCTGTATGGTGAAACTTAGTAAAGTGATTCCACTGTTCAAATCTGGCAGCACGACTGATCCCACAAATTTTCGGCCTATTTCGATATTACCTACATTGAGCAAAATCTTTGAAAAATTAATTTTAAAACAAATGTAAACACACACACATTTTAATACTTACACATAATTTACTTCATCAGAAACAGTATGGTATTTTTTTTTACATTTTTCATCAAAAGTCGGAAAATATGCTGCATAAAAAAAAATAACATGTTTGAGAATGTTCAAACAGCGTTCTTTCATATGATACCCCACATACCCTAGTAGCCTTATTTCAATTTTTTAAAGAGCCCTTTTCAGATCTTTTGCAAAAAAGATATATTTTTTTAAATGTTTTTTTTGTTTGCAAAATAGTTGGGCTAACGTCATCTAAAACTATTCTAAATTTCAAGTTGATAGTCTATAAGCTCAACACACAGAAGGCGGGTGCGGATCGGGTCGTTCTCTTCGCGTGAGAGAGACGCGCTGTTCTTTGCTTTCCTACAAAGCAGGGGCGCGGGCGTACCTTGCCAGGCGGCAGCGGTTGCACTTGCAGTGAGATTAAAAATCTCGGTAGATTCGGACACCGCTGCGGTAGCAGCCGCGCTATTCTACTTCCAAGTTAGATTTCGTACTAGTTAATATTTCGCAAACGGATCCCTGAATCGAAAAATGGTTTTCACACTCGCAATATTTTTGAACGACCTTTCCAACGACACCCCACCGAACGAGATAGATATAAAACTTTTTACAAAAAAATAATAACCGACTACCAAACATAACACTACAAAGTGAAAAATAACTTTAATTTCGGTAGTCGGTGTCTTTGGATCTGTATTTGAGTTTTTGGCCACCGACTTCCGAAATTAAAGTTATTTTTCACTTTGTAGTGTTATGTTTGGTAGTCGGTTATTATTTTTTTGTGAAAAGTTTTTTATTTTTCACTTTTTAGTGGGTCAGTTTTGAATTTATCTAAGTTACAATAGCCTAATGTTAACTGCTCATCACCTTTTTACAAAATATTGCATTTCCCGATGCTGGGACGTTGATTGTTGAGGAGTTCTCCTGGTAAGAACCAGGAGAACTGCCACTTACCATTATGCATAGTGACGAGCATAAATTGCTTAATCGCAACACGTTAAATAGGTACTCATTATTATTCCGGTGGCCATCATCAGTTCCACTTTACCAAATGGTGCTTTCGGAGAGCAAATGCACGAGTTACTATAAAAAATACCCAAATCGCTATAGGTTTGCACATAAAATTTGAGGGTTTCCCTCGATTTCCATGGGATCCCCTCATCAGATTCTGAGATGGGGGCAATGGGACCAACTCGGGAGTATATCCTTTCAAACAAAAAAAATATTTTCAAAATCGGTTCATAATTGACGGAGTAATCGCGTAACAAACATACAAAAAAAAACAAAACATACAGCCGAATTGAGAACCTCCACCTTTTTGGAAGTCGGTTCAAAAATAATTATCCCGCTCCTAAACGTACAGACGTTCAGGAGCGATACCTATCTATCCTAAAAAATCTGGGTGATGCCCCTTGTCTCCCCAAGTTCCCCAAAATGATTTATCATACATTCATTCCCAACACCCCCAAAATATAAAATACCCATTTGTAAAACTCACGTGACACGACGTGTCCGAGTGTTAAAATAAAATAAAATCCTAGTTGTATTGTAGTAAGTACCGACCTAGTTAAAATTTACCTTATTTTGGAAGATATATTTTCTATATATAAACCTATGTTTAATTAGTGCTATGTGTTTTTAGATGTTTTCGATATACACTCACAGGCACAATTAACCGCTCACCTATATCATTTCGTAACCCTGTTTGTTTACTTTAACTATGGCTTATCAACTGTCTTGTTTTTTTGTTAAGTGGGTACTTTAGCAATAAATTAATCACATATTAATTATTAATAGACTCTTATTTCGTTTCCTAAATTTATGTCACCGAAGGGTTTTTGGAATTTAGTAGTCGTTTAACATTGTTGTAGTTGTGTTACCGTGTTAACATTTCCTGTTCTGTTCTGCCATAGTGTGCGAATATTGTTTAATTTGAGATTGTAGTGTTTGCTCATTGTTTGTGACTGTAAAAAATGCCACTCGTTGCAACTGGTCAGTTGGAAGTGTTGCAACGAGTGGCATTTTGCTTTAGCTGACGCTGGGTACAGCCAACGTCGCATCGCTCGTACACTCGGTGTACCTCGAACTGCGGTACGAGATGCCATCAGACGATTTCGGGAGACAGGTTTATACACCCGCAGGCCAGGTCAAGGCCGACATAGATGCACTTCAACTTGAGATGACCGCTTCGTTGTCAGCAACGTGTTGAGAGATTGCTTTTCAACCGCTACTGAAGTTCGTACGCGTCTTATTGAGGTGAGAAATGTCAGTGTAAGTGAACGTACCATTAGAAGAAGACTGGCAGAAAGAAATTGAGGGCTTTCCGTCCAGCTCGTGCCCCACAACTGCTCCCACAATACCGTAGAGCTAGACTTTGTTTTGCGCGAGAATATGCTGACTGGATTGTGGAGGAATGGAAGGACGTACTGTTCTCAGATGAGAGCAGAATAGCCTTAAGAGGTCCAGATAGACGTCAGCGTGTCTACAGGCGTCAAAATGAAAGGTTTGCTCCATGCGCTATAACCGAAACAGTGAGTTACCAAGGAGGGTCCATAATGGTTTGGGGAGGTATCTCTTACGAAGCTCGTACTGATCTTGTTTTATTCGATAGATGCAGTGTGAACGCTCAAAGGTACGTGGAAGAAGTTCTTCAAGACCATGTCATACCTTTCGTACCGTTTATTGGTGGAAACGTCAGATTAATGGATGATAATGCACGTTGCCATACCGCAAGATCCGTCAGTGAATACCTTAATTAGGTCGGGATTCAAGTTTTACCATGGCCGGCACGCAGTCCCGATCTTAACCCAATTGAACACATTTGGGACAACCTCAAAAGACGTGTCCGAGCAAGAGTACCAGCCCCTACGACCTTAGAAGAGCTCAATACGGCTGGTAGAGGAGTGGCACAATATCCCCCAATCGAATATCCAAGATATCATGGATGGATTGCCAAACCGACTCCAAGAAGTCATAAGGGCCAGAGGCGGCAACACCCATTATTAATTTTAATTATTTCTTGTAATTAAGCCACTATTTATGAAATCAAAACTTTTCAATTTTCAATGAAGATTTTCAGAAAATCGATTTTTGGTAAGCATCTTTTAAAAAGCGACATTTTTTCCAATACTTTTGCTATTTCTTTTTCCTTATAGGTACAAGTGGTACCCAATTGATAAGGCGCGACGTGAATCTTCGTTCGCACAGAAAAGAAAGTATGGCCCCGAAGATTAACGAAAGAATGCTTAAAACTTACAATCAACCTTAGGTCACTATTATAAGGTTCATAATACACTGGAGCTGCTAGCGTGCACTCGATCAGAAGTATGGCGGCTGACAAACATGCCACGCGGCGCGCGCTAACATGGCGGCAGCTGCCGACCAATAGCGGTACAGGAAAAAGAACCGCGGTGCGTGGAGCGTGCCGATTGGTCAATAGCATTTCCCGCACTTTTAAAATTCACCTTCTGCGCAGGTACATCGGTAAGCCATATCAATTGGGTACTACTGTAGTTGTTTACGTACCTTTCATAAAATGTGGTCTGTTTGACAATTTCTGAAATATTTAAGAAATACAAGGTTGGCGGTTAATTGTGCCTGTGAGTGTATATTCAAGGTGTCAGGAATGTATCCAGATTGTTCTAGGGAAAAATGTAGGTTAGTTTCAGGGAAGAATTTAGGGTGTGTTGGAGGTGCATCCAGCAATCAATTCCTTAGCTCAGGAAAATTTTAAGTAAACACGTTTCGTTGTAAAATTAAAAAAGAAAAAGCCCGTCTACCATAAACGGAACTAAAAAGATGGAAACAAGATGAAAAGAAAAAACGGTCAAGAGCGAGTCGGACTCGCGCACTGAGGGTTCCGTACGTATATATGATGTTGATGATTTCTGAAAAACTGTGCTATTTAGAGATATCGTTTTATTTTTCCTGTAATCTTTACATAAACTTCTATCACATAGAATAATTTCAGATTTTTATCTAAGCAAACTTCGGAGATAACAGGGGGGGGGGGCGGTATTTTTTTTACATTTTTCATCAAAAGTCGGAAACTTTGTGGCCTAAAAACATAAAAATAAATGTTTGAGAATGTGCAAGCAGCGTTCTTTCATATGATACCCCACATGCCTTAGTAGCCCCACTTTAAATTTTTCAGTCCCTTAAGCAAAAAAGTTTTTTTTTTAAATTTCTTTCTTGTTTGCAAAATAGTTGGGCAAACGTCATCTTAAACTATTCTAAATTTCAAGTTGATAGCATTAGTAGTTCTTGAGATATTCAGTGTGACAGAAAGACAGACAGACTTAGTCTCACCATAAGGGTTCCTTTTTACCATTTTGCTACGGAACCCTAAAAGCAAACATCAGGTATGTACCAAAAATAAACAAATGCAGTCGGAGGCGTAGGCTAGGATGTAACGAACCCCTCCGGCCGTTTTCGCAACTGGGATTCGCAACCAGTTGCGAATTAAGAATTTTTATTCTTTGTTCACAACCAGTTGCGAATCAAAAAAAATTTTTCCTTAACCGCAACTAGGCATCCTGATGATTAAGTTTCGTAACCAGTTACGACAAAAGATTTTTTATTCCTTATTCGCAACCTTCGTTGTCTGTTTATTGACAATCTATTTTCCTTCAGTGTATTCCCGTTGTCCCCGTTTGCCATATGCCCGTCACGGGGACAGCGGGACGTGATTAAATTTATTTCCCGTTGCCCCCTTATCGTACGAAGTAAACCTTTTTTAAATCGAAACAGTTAGGTTAGGTTAGGTTAGAACTGTGACTACACAACGCACGAGCCGAGCGAGCGTCGCGAGCGGTGCCGCGGCAGCGGCCGGCGAGTGCCAGAAACTAATTTTTGAATGTAAAACCAAACCACGGGGACAACGGGAAGTATTTTTAAATATTTAATTGAAGCACCGCTGTCCCCGTAGGATGGGGACACGGCGTACGGGGACAACGGGAATACACGATTCCTTCACCGTTTTGAGAGCAGTGCTGATGAAAAATAAAGCGCCTGTCCAGGTTCTTAGCTACGACCTACAACTCGTAAGTCGAGGCTGCTACCACTGGGCCATCACTGCTCATGCTTATTTTACCTACTGGTTGCGAATTAGGAAATGCTTTTCTCCCATCGCAACTAAGTAAGTTTGCGAAGTTCTTATTCTTTGTTCGCAACCAAGTTGCGGTTAAGGAAAAAGTCTTCCTGATTCGCAACTGGTTGTGAACAAAGAATAAAAATTCTTAATTCGCAACTGGTTGCGAATCCCAGTTGCGAAAACGGCCGGAGGGTAACGAACGCCTTAAAATTTGCCTCCGACTGCATTTAGCAGTCGGAGGCAAATTTTAAGGCGTTCGATATTGTGTATTTTTAGTATAAAAAGAATATCCGTTTTTTTTTCATCTTGAAAATTTAAAAATCTAAACAAAACGTTTCGATTTTTCTATTAAAATCTTGCTGTGCTTTGATTCTATCAAATTGATGGTTCTGTGACTCATAGCTTCAAATCGGGGTTAGCGTTGTCTAGCCATTGCGTCGCAAAATAGTCGTTGGATTTTCCATTTTGTAACTATTGGGTCCTGTACACATCACCGTTAGCCAAGCATCATCTAAATCTTCTGCTGGCACGAAAGCTAACGAAGCACATTTCTGTGTCACCTTTAGATGCGCTCAATAATGGCAAGGTAAATGCAAGGCAATTGCCCAGAGAGGATTTAGTCGCCATCCAGTGACCGTAGTCGCGCCGCGACTACAAGTCACAATCCCTCCAATTCTCAGCAATTATTTGTGAAGAAAATGCCTTCCCGTGTCTATACACGATGTACATATTACACTGCTACTGTGGGAGTACAGAAAAACGTCTAATTTCATGTATAAGTCATTATTGTATTTTTTTATTATAAGAAAACGTTGTTTTGTTTTGTACTTGTACAGCCAGTCAGCCATTTTTCCTGACGCTGCGACCGACGCGTACGCGCCAATGAACATGCAGCAGCTAGTGACGTAACTAAATATGTATGTTTATCTCTTTCTAACAACAGTTATCGGTATAGGAAAGGTATAGGTCTTTCCTTTTCTTCACGCATTGCATGATTGTATGCAAGTATGTAGCTACATTCATGGCTTACGCTGTTTTTGAGTGCACTAATGTTCGTTTACGACGCGTCTATTTATAATACGTCATTGTCTGCTGGGGTATCCTTTGATATTCCCAAAATTTTCATCGCTTCGCACAACGAGCAACGCCGCTATGCATACTGCAGTCATAGTGCCTGATAGACAAAACCAGGTGTTCAGGACGAGGAAGTGAAACAAGTATTAATACTTCCCTCTTATTCGCACAAGTGCAAAAACAAGTTTTGATATTTCTATCTCATTCGCACTCATTCACACCTCTATTTATGAGCGCCTATTTGTTAAGTACAGAACAACGTCGTTTGGTATCATTCTATCACGTATCAGTGTTTATTAATGATATTAATATTTAACTAAAAGCAAAAGTTGCAATGAAAACATTACGTTTTTAACCCCATTGATTATCTCAAGTAATAATAACAAATAACATTAAACAATCCTACGTACGTGAGCATTGATTCGGCGACTGTACATTCACGATTTCGGTCAAGACAAAGTCGTACAACTTTTAGCTAATAATACTTTGGGGAACTTGGGGAGATAGGGCATCACCCAAAAATCTATTTTACCACTTTGTCGGCGTGATTAAATATCCCCATTAGTATATCCATGCCAAATTACAGAAAAAGAGATTGTGCGAAGTGTAGTTCGCTCTATCGCGACAATGTAGCCGTAGCATAAGAAGATGGCAGACTGGATGCCGGCGGAAGGCGGAGGATTCGGTGTAGTAGCGCAGCCTATAAGAGAGGCCTAGCAGTGGATTGCGATAGGCTTTGTTGATTGAAATAAATACATTTCTCGAAAGCAAAAACAACCCATCTACTACGAAAAACGCTGTACTTACATATCTCAGAAAAAATGTAAATTTAACTAACTTTTAACATGTCTTCATAAGCTGCGGTTTCGGTCGAAACTAAAAGAGGATCCGAATCTTCGGTTACGGTTTTAATTTCGGCTGAAAATATTGGTGTGCATAAAATATAAGTATATAGGTAGTAAAGGTAAGTATGTAAATAGGCGTTACTTTGCTTGACGTTAGGAAAAACGACTGTAAGATAACTATTTCTTCTTTCTTGTATGGTTGAATGAAATCACTCTTCTGCGCTAACCATTCCTTAGCAGCTCCTAGCTCGTTTGTGCACGAATTTGTTAGTAATAATTGTTACCTAGGTACTAACACAATGTATTTTGACTTTAGGGTGGCTTCAGCTTATGCAGCTTAAATATAAATATAGGTACACGGTTAAATTTTGTTCAATAATCAGCTGCTCCATACATTTTGTCGAACTTACCTAATACGTAGGTACTTACCTACTTCAGGTTTAAGGTAAACAAAAAGTAAAGCTGGATAAATACCTAGCATAAATCAGCATCGGCAAAGACATTTAATGGCAACTATTTATGACAAATAATAATTTGTCATAATGTATGAGGATTTGTAGGTTTTGTAACCACTGCTTGCCCACATTTTGTCGCTGCGAGTGGTGTGGTTGTGGTACGCGTGATTGGGCCCGAAGAGTTTGCCCAACACATCCAACAACACGACGAGGCATTATGAAGGGGACACTGACAGTCAGAAACTGTATCAACTTCCATACAGCGGCACTGAGTTCACGTTGTATGTACCTACAGAAGACCCCGTCGTGAGTCGGTGGTAATGTCGTAGCCGAATTGTTTAATAGGGTGTACTTATTACAAAACGTCTAGCCAAAATGGATGGGGCTTTTTATAGGGTTCCGTAGTCAACTAAGAACCCTTACCCCTTTATTACAAAACAAGGTTTATCTTCAGACCCAGGTTTATAACATGGAGCCATTATTGAATTTCGAACTTTATTCCGACTATGGTAAAGTTCCTAAACACAAAACTGACAACTTAGTACCGAACTAAGTTAACTAAGTACTAACTGTTACGTTCTTATTACAAAACTGGCTCCATGGTTTAAGCCATGTCAAAATATAAATCTTGTTTTGTAATAAGGCGCATGTAGCCTTATTACAAAACAAGATTTATATTTTGATATGGCTTAAATCATGGAGCCAGTTTTGTAATAAGAACGTAACATGTGATTGAAATACCGTTCTTTATACAAAACTGAAAACTTAGTTCAGTACTAAGTTGTCAGTTTTGTGTTTAGGAACTTTACCATAGTCGGAATAAAGTTCGAAATTCAATAGTGGCTCCATGTTTTAAACCTGAGTCTGAAGATAAACCGTGTTTTGTAATTAGGGGTGTATGTTTAGCATCTATAATAAATAAGACAGTTTAATAATATTTTCAGGTACCGGCTCTGTTAATGTATGTAACAGAAACCTCAGTTCTGAGAAAGGTTGGACAGAGGTGAAGTTTGGTATAGGAAATGGACCTCTTCTCGGTTTCAAGATATTTAGAACTCTTTCGCGACTGATGTTCTTGAACTGCGGAACCGTGTTGCAGTTCACACCTAGAGGGATTTCACCAAGTCTTATATCAAGTAAGTTTTGTTTAGCACATTTACATTATACAAAAACCTACCCAGGAAACAGTATCTACGAATGATTAGTGATTGTCGAGTTATAAGTGCACTAACTGACGGACAGATGATGTTTTGTATGTCAAAATAAGGTTGAGTTTCTATGTAGTTACAAAGTTAATTTGTGTGTTCAAAAATATTACATCAAGACACAAAGTTGTGTGTTCAAACAGGGCTGTGATTGTTCTAACAATCATGACAATTAAATGTGGCAAAAACGAAAAGTTTTCTGAATTTCGAACCAAAAAAGGTTGATTACCGTATTCTTTGTTCTTCAGCAATGGCTTTGCAACTGGACGCTCACTCGGTGGGGTACCTGACATACCGCGCGGGCGGTCAAGGCGGCTCCTCAATGACCTCGATCTACGTGCGTGACTCCGAGAAATACCACACAAACACCGCAGTGCAGATCGGCACTCCTCACTCCTTCATATCATTCAATATCATGAGGAAACTGCCTAGAACCTAAACTGTTTAGATATTGATCGAAGGTTTAGACTGTAAACTACACAAAGGACTTTGATGCTGTTTTGTTGTCCTATGCTTGAGTATTGAGTGACGGTCTGTAATACGGGCCTTAGTTTCGGCATATCTGTCTGTCTGTCCACAGCTTAGCTCGGAGACTCTTAGTACTAGAAAGCTGTAATTTGGCATGGGTATACTTACATTGATTATTTAACACGGCGAAAAATGCGTAAAATAAAACCTTGAAATTTTTTTTAGGGTGTGTACTTACCTACCCTCAAACCATATTTTTGTTTGCCTTGCACGTAATGTGGGGATGACATTGTTTTTTCTCGTCTATCCCATGGTGTAGGTAGGGCATTGTTGGATTGACCGTTCAATAATTATTGTGGGTCTATAGAAACCATTTTGCTAATTCAGGGATCCGTTTGCGTAATATTAGCTATGCTATTTTCTGTTAGAGTCAAGTCTCCCCCCCCCCCCCTGTCAGCTTATACATAAATGGTGGTTTTTGGCTATCACAGCTAGGTTGAGCAGAGAGGTTTGCAAGTTAACGAGTAAATAGTCGACCAACTTAAATTTGCAGTTGGGAATTGACCGTGACGTATATCGATTTATGGGAGAACATGTTTTTCAACTACAATGTTAAGTTTGTGTAGGGGATAAATTTATCCCAACTACGGAACCCTTCATTGCGTAGTCCAACATGCACTTGGCCGGTTTTTCTATTACGGCTGATTGACGTTTAGCCAAAATGTTGTAATGATGCTACGTTCGCCAAATCGACCGGCCAACCTGTAGGTAGCAAATGTAGCAATCCTTTACATTGTAGTTGAAAAATATGTTCGCCCTTATAACGGTAAACGTCACGGTCAATTCCCAACTGCAAAAAGTTAGACCTACATACCTACTTGATATTAATTTAAATTTGATACCTCCAAGCGTTCCTGAAAAAAGAGTCTTGACAGTCAGATAGACGGACAACAAAGTGATCTTAAAAGGGTTCCGTTTTTTCCTTTTGAGGTACGGAACCCTAAAAAGCGCCTTTAAATATTTCGGCTAGACGTTTTGTATTTATGCCGTACGAAACAATTCAGCTGCGACAGTAACATATTAACTTTCAGCTGGCCTTGCGTAGTGCGGAGTGTAACCGCTGACATGCGGCCTACTGTACACTGTCTGTGGACAGGCCATTAAAAAAAAACATATTTTAAAAGCCAACTTTCCTGGCTGGCCACGAAAAAATAAATAAAATTGCTCATATAGTTACTCTACTCTTTGAATTGCTCCTAAATCCTAATGTTTCTAAGTTATCTGTGCCATTTCGTCTCTCAAGTGGCGCCCCCGTGCTGTCATTGCAGCGGCAAAAGTCAAGTAACATCTATCACTGGAGGGACTGATTGTTGGATTTTTTTAATATAAAATTATAGTTGTACTATAGAAAATGGATGAAGAAGGCGATAATCTTTTACTCGAAGATAATTACTATCAGTTACTTAATGTTTCAAAGACGGTAAATATAAATCACGTGCATTTTTAGAATTGCTTTCAGCATTTTTACACTATCAATATTATATAACGACACAAATCAACCTTTTATCGTGGAATGCAAATATTTCTTACAAACAACAAAGTTATTTATATTATTTATAAGTTATATGATTTTGAATCACTTATTTTAAATTAGTTTTTGAGGTTAGGAGCGGTGCATCCTGCACTCGTTACATGCACATAAAAAATCTCCTATTCCAGATAAATGAATAGGTAATCTTATAAATAGACGACTACTGTTTCATGTTACCAAATGCGAATTGGAGTTTTATTTTGTAGCTCAATTACTGTGCAGGATGATGCAATATTTATCTTGAAACTTGCAGTATGTAAAACAGTGAAGCTTGAAGTTACGGATTTTCTTTTTTATGTTATGCTAAATTTTCTAAGATAATAATCTAATAATCACACAAATTATTCAAAAATATATTGTCTAAAGTGTGCAAATAGTAAGTGATGCAATTTAATTTCTAAAACGCAACTGTGTGGGTTTGGTATGCATTTTTTGTGATACTGAGAAATATGTTTTTTTTCGTAATCAAAGCTTTCCAATTTTAACCCAATTCTTCATCAATGTAACCCTTTGAATATAGCCTTGACCTTTTAAATGTATGTAAAATGGGAAAGGCAATGATTGCAGTCAATTTACACAATCTGTTTATGATTTCTCTTGAAAATACTGATATAATAATAATGTGTCTTCTTTCTTGACCATACCACCATTCCTATATCAAGCTGAAGTAGCTATTTTCAAATAAATATGTTCTTCATGTATCTCGCAAAATTTGTACATGACATTGTATACATGGTAATGATAAGCTAATGCATGCAAAGTATGATTGATATACAAAAGAACTCTACATATTTACTTTAATAGTTCAAATAAATTAGAAAAACAATGAGTAATATTTACTCATGCTAGAGATGACCCTACTGATTGACCATGAGAGAGTAAGTGGTTTGAATCACTGGGTCTCCATAAGAAAATATCTTAGCATCTTAAATATGGATAGTAGTAGTTAGGTCATTTAATTTTTGTTTATGTTGTCTTAATATTATTACATCAACATAAAAAAAAGCATTTTTAGTATTTTTTTTTGGCATCAAAATCAATATACCCCATCATTTTACAGGCACCTCCAGAAGAAATAAACAGTGCATATCGCCGCTTCTCACGTATGTTCCACCCCGACAAACACAGCACTGATCCAAATAAACAGAAATGGGCAGAACAAATATTCAACAAAGTCAAAGAGGCTTATGAGGTGCTGTCTGATTCACATAAGAGAGCCATCTATGATACCCTAGGTAAGATTTGTGACGTCTCTTACTTAATAATGATCTCAGTTAACGTAGGGATATTTTGATAAATGTTTTTATTTATTTTTGCGCAATTGGATTAAAGTTACAGAAGTAAGGTAACAACTAAAGTACCCCTAATTTTCGTGTTTTAATCCACAAAGAATAAACAAATTCCTTGAAAAGCTTAGTTTGAGACAGATCTGCAGAAATGCTTTCGAAACTGATAATAAAATGTAAAATGGTTCAGTGTTAGGGAATCCTACCTTATGGTACCATTTCATTCATAAAAAATTAACATTAATAATTAATTGGTTTATCAGGGAAGCGCGGTTTGGAGGTAGAAGGATGGGAGGTTATATTCCGCACTCGCACGCCCAGAGAAATCAGAGAAGAATATGAAAGGTATGTTTTTATTTAATCAAATTTCAGATGTTTATTCAAATTATATTGATAATATTACAATAAAAATTTACCTTGATCCCAGCAAAAAATATTGTAATTTTACTATGCTACTAGTAGTAGCAGTAGCATTTTGTAAATCGTAAGAAGCCAAACAGATTTAGTAAATAAAGATGCTTATGATGTTGTTTTGGAACAGACTTTCTCTTCAAGTCCTGGGTTTAGTCTGTTTCCTAGTTTGGGCAACTTGAATTTGTGCCCAGTTGATGGCTTAAACATAACTGGGGAAATGTGAGTGAACTATAGTTACACCTCTGCTATCACTTCGGGGAATACGGATGTGTTGTTACGTTATAGCATAGTTTAGGTAGCTGTCCGCAACTCCACGTCCAAGCGCGTATTTTACGTACGCATGGGAAAATCGATCATCCGATCCACTCGAGCTCCTTAAGGAAGATCAACAACGCCTTAGTGTTCCTGAAATTCTCACGGAGGGTACCTAGGTTTCTGAAGTACTTCGTCCTGTATTTGGCAACTACCGGGCACTTTATAAATTTATGAGCTGCTGTCTCGTCTTCGTCCATGCAGCTCGTGCTGTGTGCAGGCACAGTAGACTGTCTGTGACTCCTATAACAAAGAGGTGTTTGTTAAATAACCCTTGGCCACTTTTGGCTGCTGTGACCATACGCCTCTTATCCCTTCGCATCGGCGATCCTCGTGGAGTTGGATTCTGTATTTTTATGAAAGATGAATTGTTTGGGTACCGGTCTTTTATGGGTTCCATCATGGGGAACTCCTTGTTGAGTCCTCATACAGTGCGTTGTACTGTGTGTCTCTGACCCCAGAGATTTAGTGCTTTAGGCGTATCGCCACCATCGTCGCTTCCTGTTGTATGAACAAGGGGTGTGGTGGTAGTCCCAGCATGGTTTCTTTACTCCTACCCGCCATCAGCTGATTTTTGTGATAGCCGAGTCCGCAACCACCAAGTTATAAAAGGCTCACGGTTAAGAGTGGAAGCCGAAAAGTGGAGGTAGAGGGTAAGGGTACTGGGGAGAAGTTTAGGGTGGGAAGGTATTGTGAAATATGGGACAGGCGTGAGACGGGTAAGAATGGGTTTGAGGGAATTGGGGATGGGATGAGGTACACACGCTTTTTTAGGGTATAGTTAGTCTCCAGGGCTTGTGCTAGCCCTTCCTAGGCTGTCCTGTTGCCTACGTCTATTTGTTATGGAATTACAGCAAAAACGGGTTGGAAACCTCGCAAAGGTGCATCCACCAGACTTGCCTTGAGGATCTACACGACCGTAGCCCTCTAGATCCCTTTAGATCCCGCCAACCTACTACCAGGCAGTAAGGTAGGCCTGAATCTATACTACCAAGTAAAGCAAAGCATGTCGTTGTGCAACCGCGAAAGCCAAAATACAGACACCGTCTTGATTAATATGTAATGTTATTTAACTTTACTTTCAGGTTGAAGCGCGAGAGGGAAGAGCGAAGACTGCAACAGAGTGCCAACCCTCGCGGAACCATCACACTGTCTGTCAACGCGACGGACATGTTCATGAAATATTACGATGAGTATGAGATTTTGTGAGTACTGCTTGTTTTATTTATTTTGGTGCACCTTTGATTTTTAAGTGTATATCATGTTGAACTATTGAGATTTCTATTGTTAGATTAGGATTAAGGATGCCTAAAATTAACAGTGAACTTTAGTCTAAACATTCATTCAATTCTTCAGTGTTTCTCGACAGTATAAATGTAGATGAAATAGTTCTTCTCCTCTCGTACGAGGGCGGCACTGAAAATTTCGGGAATCAAGGAAGTGACACAACATTACTATTTAAAAATGTATTTATTGCTTTTCGAAGTATTCTCCGCGAAGTTTGACACATTTTTCCATACGATGGAACCAATCATTGAAGCAACAATTCCATTCGGAAGTTGGGGTCTCCAAAATGGCCGTTTTGTAGGCGTCCACAGCTTCTTCAGGTGATGAAAATCTCTGTCCACGCAATTTATTCTTTATTTTAGGGAAAGTATAGAAATCATTAGGGCTTAGGTCGGGGCTGTACGGCGGATGGTCTAATAATTCTATGTTTTCTTGCTCTAAAACTCTTTTGTTCTGTGCGCGTTGTGAGAACTCGCATTGTCGTGATGGAGGATGATGCGGCGGTTGCAGTTCTCTTTACGGAGTTCAGAAACGACCTGTGGCAAACAAATGCTAGCATACCATTCCGCATTAACCGTTCTTTGTCCCTCAAGAGGAATAGTCGTAACATGGCCGGTTTTGGAGACAAACGTGGCCACCATTTTTATTGCAACACTCCGTGAACGAAAATTTTTTGTTGGATTTAACTCATTTTCGAACACCCAAACTCGTGACTGGTTTTTTGTTTCGGGTTCGTACGCGTATATCCAGGATTCGTCACCTGATACAATGTTGTATACAGCATTTGAGGATCCTGCGTTGAATCTTTCGAGAGTTCTGACGCACCAAGTAACGCGAGCCGCTTTTTGCTCTTCACAGAGCGAATGCGGTATCCATCGGGAAAACAACTTTTTTACACCTAATTATTGCGAGATTATTTGTATTTGACTCATGCCAATGTCTAAAGTTGCCTTAATTTCGCGGTATGTCACATGTCGATCTTCCTCAATCAGCTTACGCACAACATCAACGTTTTCTTGGGTGACTGCAGTTTTTGGACGACCTTGACGGGGATCATCACTGAGCTGGACACTGAGATAGATCCGTCCACGTTGAAATTCAGCAAACCAGCGATAAATTGTGGTTTTGGATGGGGCTTCATCACGAAATGCAGAAATCATCCGGTCAACACACTGTTTTTGTGTTAAACCGCTTCGAAAGTCATAATAAATCATCGCTCTTGAATTTTCTCGAGTCAATTCCATTTTCTCAACGACTAAACAAGTTTGACAAAACCTTGTGACAAGACCGAGAATCTTTTTTTAAATAAATAAATGGTATTCGATTCTTAAAACCAAGGAGTTTTCAATTAAAAAGATTTTAATATGACAGGAACAGTGGAAATATTCCATTCCCGATACTTTTAGTGCAGCCCTCGTATCGTAACTAACTTGGTAAAAACTATGGTAAAAACATTACCCCATCAGCAGCATAAAGTTGGTTCTATGATACGGTGGATAGAACCAGTAAAACTACTGATTTGCTTGACTTCTATATACCTAAAAACATAGGTCGAAACTACATGATTACTGAAACGTGCACGGATCTATCTTCTGACCATGCGCCAGTTATAATGGATGTAAACTCATCAGTGGTACTAGTGCAATCCGCACAAAGACAGACTATATAACAAAAATACTAACAGGGAGATGTATATTAATAAGAACATAATCACAATGGGAATTAAACTCATAAACCCGTGGAAGACATAGAAGAGGCTATTGAGCACCTCAATAAGATCATACATGCAGCAGTTACTATCTCCACAAAACTGCGAAAAAAAAATCGGTTAACGCATAAAGAATATCCGAAAATGATCAACAAATATTTCCAGCTTTCTTAGATATTAGAACGTCGTAATCGTCATAGTCGTCGTAAATGTATGGCACAAATCTAGATAGCATAAAAAAATAAACAATACGGACAAATCAGCGCTCAACAGATCTTGATCTAAAATACCTCATTAAATCTTTTACCAAGAATAACCTCCAAAAGTTCCTTTATAATTTGACCCCAAGTTTAGACACATACTACTAACTATGGAAGGCAACACGGAAATGAAAACGAACGAAATTAAAATGATCAGATCCCTCCTATCAAAAAAAGTAACGGGTGGTATTGGTCAGACACGGAGAAGGCTACAATCGTTGCTGAACACCTTAGCAACGTGTTTCAACCATTACCTGAATTGAGACCAGAGAATAACGCCGAAATAAAAAGTTATCTGGAAATTGCACAGCAAATGTGTCTCCTAATAAAATATACGAGCCCTACCGAAGTAGCTGGTGAAATAAAATACCTCAAGGATGGTAAAGCACCGGGATGCGACCAAATCGATAGCGCTCTTCTTAAAAATCTGTCAACAAAAAAGGGTGTAGTACTCGTAGCAATTGTCAACATATTTAATGCCTGCCCAAGACTGGGCCATTTCCCAGGACAATGGAAGATAGCTAAGATAGTCTTCTGACCATAATAGGGAAACTCCTCGAGAAAATGTTACTAAAAAGAATGAAGGTGCACCTAAGTGACATCAATGTAAAATCACCAATTTGGCTTCCGGGAGAACCACGGAAAGTTCGAGTAAGTTCACCGCATGCATCGTCGACGTTACAAGCAGATTGATGGAAGGAAAAGTATACTGGGACCGGTTATCTACGAAATATATACTGCTGACCTACCAACAGCAGACAACACTACGGTTGCAACATATGCAGACACCCAAATCCAGCAACCGCATCAGAACATCTTCAACAAAGCACATTGACAAAATTGAGGAATGGCTTAAAATCTGGTGAATTTACGCAAATCAACACAAATGTTACCTTTACTCTCAGGGGAGACACGTGTCCGCCGGTTATACTTATCAATGAAGAAATCCCGCAAGATGACAATTCAAAATACTTGAGTATGTACTTGGATCGAGTGATCGAGAGAGGCTGACATGGGAAAAACACAAGGATAAAGCGGAAGGCAACAAGATTTAAAACTATGCAGTACCCATTCACAAATGAGCACACACAGCAAGTTGACTGTCTATAAATCCATCTTAAATCCAATATGGACCTATGGCATACAGCTTTGAGGCACGGTCAGCAGCATAGAGATGCTTACTGGAATGATTCCAAACCAATAAACTGAAGACCATCTTTAACATCCTCAATACATCAGTAATAAGAACATATATCTTGACTTTATTGTACTAATCCTACAAGATAGATTCGTCAGGATGGGATGAGACCCATACCTATCTGGGAAGTGTCTCACCAAAATAGATAAAAGTAGCAAACATAGCAGTGGCTTATTGTTGTGTCCAACTGGTTGTCGCGGTGCAGAAAAAGAGAAAACAAAAAACCAGCAACATAGCTAGTAAGCACAATTAGAATATGTAAATGTGATTTACATTATGCACACTTATTTTTCACTGTTTATTTTGAGCTACCTCATTTACATCCGAGGTAATGTTTCTTTGCATACTTATTTAAGTTAGATTTTTGTATTTCTTGGTTGCATTCTAAATTAGTGATAACTGGCATTTATTTATGTTTAATTTCTGTTTATTTCTAAAATTATAGGGAAGAACCAACTATTATACCAAATATTGAAGTATCGGGCATGACTATACAGCAGTCAATCGACGCACCAGTCACTCTGAGAAATACCATGACTCTATCGGGAAACATATCGACACAAAATGGAATAGGTAACGCAAGTTTTATCTTTTAAATATGTTTTTAATAAATTAGGGTAACAACAAATATTTTAATAACATTCGTGTTATCTTCAATATCAATGCATATACATGTAACCCGTGTCATATTCGCGGATGCCAATAATGTCCATGCGGTTACGAAACCATAAAAGGTGAAGCATGAAAAAACAAAGTGAAGTGATGATTATGGGGGTGATGAATGAATTATTATCCGTTTGGTGCGTGAAGAATAGCATCATCCCATTTCTTCCCGTGGGTGTCGTAAATGGCGACTAAGGGAATGACTAAGGGAAACTAGAGAATGGGCAGCAGCGTTCTCTGCATTTTAACACCATACTGCGATCGCCAACCCGCCTCCCAAGCGTGGCGATAATGGCAAACCCCCCCTTTAGGGGAGCCCTATGTCCAGCAGTGGACGTCTTTTGGCTGAAATGAATGATGAATGAATTATGACTCAGTGATAAATACTGAATGAATTGCCAATCTTAAGTTATGGTAGGCTTTGCTAACAGAACGGACGGCATATGGAGTCGAAAAGTTTTGACAGGCCGTTCCAGTAGGCACAGCAGGTAGACTCCAGGTGGACGATGACCCGCTGGATGCGGGAAGTACAAGATAGGTCGTCGCAGCGATGTTTGGGAAGGCCTATATCCGCCGTGGGGAGTCTTTCGGGTGGATGATGATATTGAGGGTTGTTCATTGTAGCAGTAACTTCCAGATGATGTTGTGCAGATAATTAAAGTTTATTAAAATGGGTGTAGCAGGCGGTTTTCTGCCAATCTAAGGCAAAGAGCGACAAATGTTTTTCGTGGTTATAAACATTGTATTTGATCTACTCGCAAGTCTTTGAAAAATACCAACTTAGGAAGGTATCTTACGTTACTGAACCCATACCGTCTTATTACAAAATAAGATTTATATTTTGACATGGCTTAAACCATGGAGCCAGGTTTTGTAATAAAAACGTAACATGTGATTGAAATACCGTTCTTTATACAAAATTGAAAACTTAGTTCAGTACTAAGTTGTCAGTTTTGTGTTTAGGAACTTTACCATAGTCGGAATAAAGTTCGAAATTCAATAGTGGCTCCATGTTTTAAACCTGGGTCTGAAGATAAACCTTGTTTTGTAATAAGGGGTGTATGTTTAGCATGTATAATAAATAAGACAGTTTAATAATATTTTCAGGTACCGGCTCTGTTAATGTATGTAACAGAAACCTCAGTTCTGAGAAAGGTTGGACAGAGGTGGAGTTTGGTATAGGAAATGGACCTCTTCTCGGTTTCAAGATATTTAGAACTCTTTCGCGACTGATGTTCTTGAACTGCGGAACCGTGTTGCAGTTCACACCTAGAGGGATTTCACCAAGTCTTATATCAAGTAAGTTTTGTTTAGCACATTTACATTATACAAAAACCTACCCAGGAAACAGTATCTACGAATGATTAGTGATTGTCGATTAATGATAAGTGCACTAACTGACGGACAGATGATGTTTTGTATGTCAAAATAAGGTTGAGTTTCTATGTAGTTACAAAGTTAATTTGTGTGTTCAAAAATATTACATCAAGACACAAAGTTGTGTGTTCAAACAGGGCTGTGATTGTTCTAACAATCATGACAATTAAATGTGGCAAAAATGAAAAGTTTTCTGAATTTCGAACCAAAAAAGGTGGATTACCGTATTCTTTGTTCTTCAGCAATGGCTTTGCAATTGGACGCTCACTCGGTGGGGTACCTGACATACCGCGCGGGCGGTCAGGGCGGCTCCTCAATGACCTCAATCTACGTGCGTGACTCCGAGAAATACCACACAAACACCGCAGTGCAGATCGGCACTCCTCACTCCTTCATATCATTCAATATCATGAGGAAACTGCCACAACATGATATGAAGCTCAGGCTGGCTTTGAAGTAAGTTATACATAACAAGTTGTGTGCCCGATGGAATTTCCATCGACAAAAATGGCGATCATCCATACAAACTTTCTTCTCTTATTTTACCCATTTAGAGTAGGAATTTTCTAAAATCCTTAGTGCTCCATTTGAAATAAGTGTAGAAAATTAAATGAACTTTTTTACAGTCAGTTCAACCGATTTTGACTTCTATTACGTAGGCATAAGGATGGCATTAAAAGCAAAAACGTGGTTACAATACCAACTGTTTGTAACAGCTGCATTTGTCATGCCAGCAACGCAATAGAAGTCAAAATCGGTTGAACGGACTGTAAAAAAGTTTATTTAATTTTCTAAACTTATTTCAAATGGAGTATAGGTGAGCACTAAGGATTTTAGAAAACTGTCCACACGAAACGCGTGCGCGGGTCTGGCGCGCAGCGGGAGCCGCCGCCCCGCAGCCGCCGTACTGCCGTCCTGAAACGCGCCCGTCCCGCACCCGACCCGCACCCGCTGCCTGTATGTGTTGAGCTTTAAAGTCGCAAATATGTACAATTATTTACAGACTAGTTTCTGTCCGCAACATTGACCGCGTTAAAAGTTCTTGTTCGGCGACCCACCGCCTCGTATCGCATCGCTATAACTTCGTAAGACAAAAAAAAAGTCACAAAGAATTCTGACTGTTTTTTTGTTCTGCTCCGAACCGTCGTAGCGTGATCTTTAATAGTCTATGACCTTCCTCAAGAATTGGGCTATCAAATGCAAATAAATAATTTTTCAAATCCGACTGGTTGTTCAGAGATTAGCGCGTTATAACAAAATATAACCAGCATTTTTTTCAGCTTTTTTTATAAAAATAGATAAGATCTTGCTCTTGCGAATAAGTGTACAAAAATCATGATGATTTATTTATTTATTTAAGGATGATGATTGATGATACCCCAATATTTTTTTGTTAATAATCAAGTTTGCAGAAAATGCTCACAGCGAAGTCTTATGTATAGTAAAAAGTTGTGAGCCGTCACGGGACGCTTGGCAGATGTGAAACATCGAAATAAAACAAACAAACATCGAAAAAAAGGTCAGGGTCAAGTAGCGGGGGGACCGCGCGCGCGGTGTGAGTGGTGAATCGCCACGCGGCATGCGTCGCCCCGCCAGCAATCGGTTTTACGTGCGCTTATAGATGTTTCACATCAATAATTGATTGACACACAAATGCAATCGATTTTTTACAACAGCAGGCTTAGCATGACGCTTTCTATGTCTAATCTACTGTAGAATAGAAATCGCTTGTCTACCGAATATGTTCTACGGTCTAAACGGAAACGTCATTTTTGTCTAATCTTCCGTCGAACACTACTCGTCGTACGCCGTAAAACGCTTCTCTACGGTTCTCGTGCTAAGCCTGCTGGCCTACCGGTCAGACGGGTCCTGAGGTAGGAGTGCGGTGCGGGAGGGGTGTGGGGACGCGTCACAAGAGCTCAGTAAGGGCCTGCGCCCACTCGCGGCACGGTACGGCAAGGGATTTTTATGCGACGAATAGAAATATAACTTAATAATATGACAATCAAATTAAAATTTCAACGGCAACGATGACGCGGTATTCTTAGGCATGCAAGGAAATATAAATTTTAATGTCGTATAAATAAGTTATATTTCTATTCGTCGCATAAAAATCCCTTGCCGTGCCGTGCCAGAGGGCGGCAAAACCTGTTATCTTTTACGGTCGTGTTAAATAAAACGCACCCGTGATTCGAGTCAGAAAAATGAGGCCTTCGGTTAAAAGCTAAACGAAATGGAAGTAGTTTTATAATGTTTATGAAATAAATTCCGAATATCATTCAACTAAGATGTTTGAGAGAAGATGGGGTTCTGACATCTGGATATGAATTATGAGACAGTTCCTGTATAAATTAGGGATCCGCTTTGAAAAAAAAATTTATAGAGCGCCACAATATATGGTATAGATTAATACAATTGATGTTGGTCAAAACCTCCTTAAGAGCCTATATTACCTCAAATGGCTTAGCATGATCCTCCGTTATGTCAAAAATACTGCAGCATTAATATTGAAATCAAGAATGATATGGTAAAGTTGTGGATTAATGTTAAGTACTATGTTTGACGAAAACACGATCTTCATAGAAAAATATTCCAAAGTTACCTCCGAACCGAACAATAAACCGCTGGTATTCAAAAAATACTTCAAATTAGATAATGAAACTTCATATTAACTGAACTAAATATAGCAGCCTAGAAGCAGGTCTTATGTTTGTCTTTTTTTAATTGTCTTTATTTTCACCGTAAAAAGAAATAAACTAAATATCGGTGCCTTGGAGTCTTCTCTCTGCCACCCTCTCTCGCTTGTTCGAATGACCGCCAGCAACTTGTTCGAGCCAGATAAAGAGTGAGGTGGCGCTGAGGTAGTATATAATAGACCTGTAGGAATTTTCAGAAGAATCTTGTTGAATCTGTCATAAGTGTAGCTTGAAATAACTGTCACGTACACTGTCACCCCTCCCGCACCGCGCAGCTGCCTCAGATACTCATAAGTTATTTAAAAAAAATGCTGAAGATGATTAATAAATGTTTAGCTAGCGATTGAATGAACTGTGTTTTGATTATATTTTATGCTAGCTCTGAAATTTATGAATCGGCCAACGATGTATTGCAGGCTCCACAGTCACACTTTATGTTTTAAAATGATTATACTCGTGTTCAAACACTTCCTTCTGCGGGGTAAATACACTCCTCGGTTCATTATCATCATCATTTCAGCCGAAAGACGTCCACTGCTGGACATAGGCTTCCCCCAAAGGGGTGTTCGCCATAATCGCCACGCTTGAAAGACGGGTTGGCGATCGCAGTATGGTGTTAAAATGCATAGCGAACGCTGCTGACCATTCTCTGATAAGTGCCTTAGTCACCTTTTACGACACCCACGGGAAGAAATAGGATGGTGCTATTCTTTACGTCCGTCAACTATCGGCGCTTTCGACAAACATATACATGCAAAACCATTTTTTTTCCTAAATTGTTTTATCTAATATTTCCTTCCTAGTTACAAGCGGATATGCTAGCAATTTAGACTCTAAGCTGTGCTCGTATAGATGTTTTAAATAAAGACGGGTTTCTCTTTTTGTTCGTCCATTTTGTAAACAAATCAACGAAAAAATCCGACGTTAAGACTGAGATATATGCGAGTGACCTTGAGTGGTTAGCTTGCGTGTTCTGTACTGAGCTCACGCACCGCGTCGTACGTTCAGCCAGTAATAGGACTCGCCCATCAAGGAGCGCTGACCTCGATTTGACGCATTATTAATTTATTATACACAAAACAAGAGGTATTTTAATAAAACGCATCAATAATTAAATTATCTTTTTTAATTGGTGAAGGTTTCAGAAAAATACGCTTGGTAGTTTTTGCGCCATTCTCAGTTTTGTATCCGCGTGAGACTTAACTTTGCAAATTAATTTCACTATGAAATTCATATTGATTGATATCATAAACATAGTCTAAAATATTCACATATTAAGTTATTGAGAAAATGCTCTAATTTAACATAATTTTTTTTCAAATCATTAACACTACTCGTTTAAACGTGATCTTCAGTATAAAATCATTAAGTCGGGTATCGTCGCCTTAAGGCAGCCGTTACCCCAGGGATGTGCGAGGTAGCTAAGCGGTGAAGCTAAGCTGCGAAGCAATTGTGTCTATTTCTAACAGAGTAAAGTATTGTGAAGATGAGCTTTGCGAAGTCAAGCTACGCTATACATATGACGATACTATTGATTGATATCATAAACATTAATAGGTACGCAGCTTATCTCTGATGAAAAGGCAGAGTTATCGACCCATCATATAACAATTTGAGCATTGTGATTGTAATTTGCTAGTGAATATCTCTATCCCCGTTATTCCCACATAGAATGGGATCAGCCGTCATGCCCTTTGCCATTCTATAAATAAAACTTTCTCATTATAAGCCTGGCATCATTGACTTTGCTAATTTGCACACTGCCACTGTTGGAATAACTCTTCATATTAACTGAGGTAAAGGAGTTCTGGATATATATTGTCATATTCACAATGTTTTGCCGTGAGATTAGTAATCGCAGTACTTATTACCAGAAAAAAGATGAACGCTACGCAAATTCTGAGCGTATTTATAAAACCTATGCATACTAGAATTTTCATACGATAGCTCATATTTCATAAGCTCGCGTGCGTATGAGGAAAGCTTGTACAGAAAACACATCAGCATAATGCGCCTTTAAGCTACGCGAAATTTATAAGACTGGCTTGAGACTTAGAAAAATGCAATTGCCGTGATAACAATGGTTTGATTGCGATTTTCAACTCTTTAAATCAAAGAACATTTTTTGTTCCAGCGAATTACTAGTTCGTAGTTATTTTTATGTATGTATGCTTATTTGTGAGTGTTAAATTGGTATTTACTCATAAAAATGTACTTATTGTCAATTATTTTGATGAACGCTCTTAAGATTTTAAAAGTCGAACATTACAAATGTTGTAATGTTTTTTGTGTTAAGTGTTGCAAGCTATATAACAATCTAATACCGAATTTTATATACTTTTCAGGCTAGGCACGTTTGGCGCGATAGCCGAGTATGGTGCTGAGAAAAAGGTGTCACAGAATAGCAGTGTGTCCGCGGCCGTGATGCTGGGTGTTCCCAGTGGTGTTATGCTTAAACTTAAGTAAGTGTTTCGTGTGTATTATATTCGGGCAGCTCAAGCAGTTGTTGTATACCGCACAGACCGTTCAAGCAGCGAAGAGTGACCGCGCGACGGAATTTGGCCGTACTGTAATATAAATACAACATTATTTTTAGTATATGCGAAACCCGAAACACGTGTCTAGTATTTTTATGTAAAGAATCTATGTACAAAATTTCAAACCTGTATCATGAAAAATCACAAAGTTACAAGGTTGTTATGTTACTGGGTTGTCCGTACAAAAACATGCTTGCGCTCATTAATAATAATTTGGCAGCAGGTACCTAATCGTACGGCGATTGTATTGTAAGTAATTAAATGGTGATAACATTTTTCATCACACTTAAATATTTTTGGGAAAAAAAAACATGGTGTAAATATTATTGAAATCGATTCAGTCCCTTCAATCAACTCAGCCTATAGCAGTCCACTGCTGGACATAGACCTCTCCCAGGCTGCGCCACAACACCCTGTCCTCCGCCTTCCGCATCCAATCTGTGTCAGCCACCTTTTTAAGGTCGTCGGTCCATCTAGCTGGGGGGCGTCCCACACTACGCTTGCCGATACGTGGTGTCCACTCAAGGACTCTTCTGCTCCACCGGCCATCGGTCCTTTGACAAACATGGCCAGCCCACTGCCACTTCAGCTTGCTTACTCTGCAGACTATGTCGGTAACTCCGGTTCTCTTCCGGATAACTTCATTTCTGATCTTATCCTTCAGAGAAACTCCGAGCATAGCCCGCTCCATAGCACGCTGAGCAACCTTGAATTTGTGGACCAGCCCGACTGTCAGTGTCCACGTCTCGGCACCGTATGTCATAACAGGCAGGACGCACTGGTTGAATAACTTAGTCTTCAAACACTGCGGGATTGGCGACGAGAAGACTTGACGAAGTTTTCCAAACGCTGCCCAACCCAACCGGATCCTTCTGTCGGCTTCTTTCTCAAAGTTGTGCCTACCAAGCTGGAAAACATGCCCTAGGTAGACGTACTCCTTCACAACTTCGAGAAGCGACCCTTCGATGTGGTTTGGACTTGGCAAGACGTGCAAATAATAAAAAATAAAATAAAATAAACTTTATTGTTCAAGAGAGCAGTACAAATTCAAAACAGCGCTAGCCTCCACACTAGGATTCCCTGTGTCGTGGAGACTAGTCTCCTTCGTAATTGTACATGAGTTTCGTCTTGTCCAAATTCATGCCGAGGCCAACCCGCCGATAGGCTCCATTTAGGCTGTGCAGCACCTGGTCTAACTGTTCCAGCGTCTCTGCCATTATGACGATTTCATCGGCAAAACGAAGGTGTGAAGATGTACTCGCCGTTTACGTTGATACCCTGTCCAGTCCAGTCCAGCGTCTTAATGACGTCCTCCAACGCATTGGTAAACAGTTTCGGGGATATCACATCCCCCTGTCTCACCCCCCTGAGTAGTTGGATGGGGCTGGTTTCCTTATCCTGGATCTGGACAGTCATCGTTGCCGCGTCATACAAATACCTCAACACTTCGATGTAGCGCCAGTCAATTCGACATCGTTGCAGAGAGGCCAGAATTGCCCATATTTCGATGGAGTCGAAGGCTTTCTCGTAGTTCAAATGCCATACACAGCGGCTGATTGTACTCTTCGGTGTTCTGCACAATCTGCCGAACAGTATGGATGTGGTCTACGGTACTGAAGCCTTTTCGAAAACCGGCTTGTTCTGGTGGCTGGAACTCGTCAAGTCTCCTGGCGAGACGGTTCGTGACGACCCTCGAGAACAGCTTGTATACGTAGCTCAGAAGTGAGATGGGTCTATAGTTCTTCAGAAAGGTTTTGTCGCCTTTTTTGAAGAACAGAACCACCGCACCTCTGCTCCACGCTTCGGGCGTGTACCCTCTTGGATGACGGAGTTGAAGAGACTCGCTAGCTCTCTCAGGACTGGAGCCCCGCTCGCTTTAAGGAGCTCTGTCGTTATTCCGTCATCATCAGGTGCCTTGTTGTTCTTTAGCTGCTCGAGGGCCGCCCTAATCTCGCAGTGGTTGACATCCGGGATGTCCGTGTAGTGGCGCGTTAATTCGGCTCGATGGTCAGTTCCTTATTCTGAACAAACTATATTCAGGTTTCGCTTAAACTAAAAATAATGTTGTATACATACTATAAATTAAGGTCGCTTTTCTTGTGCGCCATTTTGGGGCCATAACTTTATCGACATTCGAACATGATGGTGTCGCACCGCTACTGCGCCGACACATCAGAAAAGGCCCTAACTAAGTACACACACGTTTTTTTGTCGCGTGAAACTACGGTTGATTCGTGTGTAGGCACGGTCGTCAGACAGACACGGCGGCACTACGGCACGGCGCCGTCGCCGTATACCATACAACCGTGTCTTAGGAAACGAGCCTAAAGATGTTTTTCAATACAGTTGTTAAACATGGCGTACTTTCAGAGGCTATAATTATGATTCGAAAATTTAATATTTTGCACAGGCATCTTTCTGTTACGTGGTTGTGACTTGTTTACGAGCTCTATCAATAGTAATTTTGCAGTTGAGTTTTAAATTTAAAAGTCAATTTAAAAACTTTAGATGCAAGGAGTTTTCATACATCTAATAAAATGGGATAGATTTTATACGAGGAAAAATGAATGAGTCCGTACGTCTTAGCATTGAATTCTCAAAAGTCTTGTATATGGTTCTTCAGTATGTTTAATTACCAGTTTTAATTGAATTATTTTCACATCAACATAAGTCATAAATCGAATAGACTGTATAGGCTGTTTTCGTTGTAAATAAAATATGTCCAGTTGCAATAATGCGTTATTTTCTGTTTATTTTTTTTGGGATTAATTGATTATTTATTTTTGAATATGGGTTCAAGTACAAGTGATGAAATAGAATTGACGTTGTTTGTGCACAAGATGAAATTTTGCCCCTAAAAACTCGAGAAAGATATATGGCGACTTACGATAATTTTATTTTATGGAAAAAACAAAAGAAAACTAAGTCATTTTCAGAACATGTTTTGTTAGCTTATAATTTCATGAATTGAGTGGCAAATATAAATCTTCTACATTGTGGTCAATTTATTCCATTCCAACTACTACAACTACGAGGGCGGCACTGAAAATTTCGGGAATCAAGGAAGTGACACAACATTACTATTTAAAAATGTATTTATTGCCTTTCGAAGTATTCTCCGCGAAATTTGACACATTTTTCCATACGATGGAACCAATCATTGAAGCAACCATTCCATTCGGAAGTTGGGGTCTCCAAAATGGCCGTTTTGTAGGCATCCACAGCTTCTTCAGGTGATGAAAATCTCTGTCCACGCAATTTATTCTTTATTTTAGGGAAAGTATAGAAATCATTAGGGCTTAGGTCGGGGCTGTACGGCGGATGGTCTAATAATTCTATGTTTTCTTGCTCTAAAAACTCTTTTGTTCTGTGCGCGGTGTGAGAACTCGCATTGTCGTGATGGAGGATGATGCGGCGGTTGCAGTTCTCTTTACAGAGTTCAGAAACGACCTGTGGCAAACAAATGCTAGCATACCATTCTGCATTAACCGTTCTTTGTCCCTCAAGAGGAATAGTCGTAACATGGCCGGTTTTGGAGACAAACGTGGCCACCATTTTTTTTGCAACACTCCGTGAACGAACCATTTTTGTTGGATTTAACTCATTTTCGAACACCCAAACTCGTGACTGGTTTTTTGTTTCGGGTTCGTACGCGTATATCCTGGATTCGTCACCTGATACAATGTTGTATACAGCATTTGAGGATCCTGCGTGGAATCTTTCGAGAGTTCTGACGCACCAAGTAACGCGAGCCGCTTTTTGCTCTTCACAGAGCGAATGCGGTATCCATCGGGAAAACAACTTTTTTACACCTAATTGTTCATGCAAGATTATTTGTATTTGACTCATGCCAATGTCTAAAGTTGCCTTAATTTCGCGGTATGTCACATGTCGATCTTCCTCAATCAGCTTACGCACAGCATCAACGTTTTCTTGGGTGACTGCAGTTTTTGGACGACGTTCACGGGGATCATCACTGAGCTTGACACGTCCACGTTGAAATTCAGCAAACCAGCGATAAATTGTGGTTTTGGATGGGGCTTCATCACCAAATGCAGAAATCATCCAGTCAACACACTGTTTTTGTGTTAAACCACTTCGAAAGTCATAATAAATCATCGCTCTTGAATTTTCTCGAGTCAATTCCATTTTCTCAACGACTAAACAAATTTGACCAAACCTTGTGACAAGACCGAGAATCTTTTTTTAAATAAATAAATGGTATTCGATTTTTAAAACCAAGGAGTTTTCAATTAAAAAGATTTTAATATGACAGGAACAGTGGAAATATTCCATTCCCGATACTTTTAGTGCAGCCCTCGTACTCTCAAAATAAATAATTCTTTGATTTGTTTTTTACTATTTCCCACAAGTGTATTGAAAAACATCGTGTGATACATGGGTGTGTAGGTTATTGCAAACTCGTGTCATTAAAAACCCTACTTTCCACCCTTGTATCACAACTATTTTATTTGACAATTGAGATTAATATCATAGCCTCAATATTTTAGTCGATGATTTTTCTATTACAATTGCATTATTCAAACAATGATAGTTGGAAAAAGTGGTGAGGTGACCTTCTAAATAAAGATGAATGTATTATTTAGTGAGAGTAGTGATGGCCCAGGTTTAATGGTCGACTTACCGAGTTGTAGGTCGTGGGTTCGAACCCAGGCAGGCGCTTTACTTTGTGTAAATAATTTCATCACCACTACTCTCAAAACGGTGAAGGAAAACATCGCGAGGAAACCCGCATGTCCTAGAACCAAAAATTAGAAGACATTGTGACTTCTACCAACCCGCACTTGGCCCGCGTGGTAGAATACAGCCCACACCCTCTCGAAGAGAGGAGGCCCGAGTCCCAGCAATAGGAAAATCATAGGATGATTATGCTGTATTATTTAGTTAGTTTAGTTATTGATTGCATAAGAATTTCCCCTGAACAGGGGGGTCTGCCCCGAACATAAATCTGAAGTATCGGCCGAATGTTTCTGCCGTTGCTTAACTACGGCTAACTATGGCTGACTACGTCAAAAGAAAAAAAACCGGCCAAGTGCGAGTCGGACTCGCGCATGAAGGGTTCCGTGCCATTATCTATAAAAATGGCAAAAAAAACACGTTTGTTGTATGGGAGACCTCCTTAAATATTTGTTTTATTTTAATTTAATTATGTATTTTTAAAGTCAATATATATCTACATATTCTGTGAATATTTCAAGCGTCTACCTGTTGCCGTTATCAATATAGAGCAAAAACGAGCAGCATCACGTTTGTTGTATGGGAGCCCCATTAAATATTTATTTTTTTCTATGTTTTATTATTTGTTGTTATAGCGGCAACAGAAACACATCGTCTGTGAAAATTTCAACTGTCTAGCTATCACGGTTCACGAGATACAGCCTGGTGACAGACGGACAGACGGACAGACCGACAGACAGACAGACGGTGGAGCCTTAGTAATAGGGTTCCCGTTTTACCCTTTGGGTACGGAACCCTAAAAAAAACGACAGTCAAAGAGATAAGCCAAAGTCAAAAATGTGACTTTAAGTCAGGTAAGGATTCAAAGTCATAAAAGGAAACTATGGAAGTTATAAATCGGCCGAACATTCGGCCGATACTTCGGACTAAAGCTTCGGAGGTGACCTTCAGGGTGTGAATACACTGTCATCAGATACTTTTGAAACAGCCCTAGCGTCTGTGGTGTGCATCTGTGCTCTCCTTACAAATACCATTCACTTCTAGGTGGACGTGTTCATCACAAACCATCGTTGTGCCCATCCACCTATGCGAGGAGGTGATGCCTTCGCCGGTGTTCTACGCAACGGTCGTACCTCTGATCTCGTGGTTGGTACTGAAGAAGATCATCCTAGACCCAATCGCAAGGGAGCGACAGGATCGCGACCGGCAGCGGTCTATGGAGGCTAATTATGAAAGGTATTTACTTGATTTATTCAGGGTGTATAAAGACCATCTCGAAGCCCTCATCAGCGGGGCGAGCGCGGCCTACTGTGACATGATTTGGGTCATACATTTTATCATAGTTTGAGCGATAAAACTGTTTTGACATAAAATGCTAGTACAAATTGACATGACATAATTTATCATAACTTGTCACAAACGTCTTGGCATGCCCGTGCTCTGACCGCTGCCCATTCTTTATATCAAACTTAGTAACTTTGTGCCAAAAAACCTGCAAACTACTTTTATTTTTGGTGTGAAAAATAAATATAATAATAATAAAAAATGTTAGGCACGCAAAAAAATGTGTTTATGGGTGCTTGCAACGGTCCACTGATCGTGGGAGGATTTAAATTTAAGTAGGTATAACAACATATTGTTTTTGTAATAATATGTCAAGTTGGGACTTTGATCCAGGGACCGTACAACCCCGGTTAAGAATTAAGCCTTTCGAAGGGGTAGCCCATTCAATGAGTTACCTTTATCATGATGTAACCCATTGAATGGATTTTATACTAGAAACATAGTGAAAGGGTTACATGATAACCCATTGAATGGGTTTTACACTTGACACTGAATGAAAGGGTTACATGATAATTGATAACCCATTGAATGAAAAAAATCATAATATTATATTAATTTCGATATTCGCCCAGCACGCGTAGCATGACCAATTCTATCTATTCTACTTAGGAACCATTAAAGTTACCATTTAAAAAAAATCCTATCGAAATTCTTTAAATGGTAAGGGTTTTCGTTAGGGTTTTTCTAAGCAGTTAATCGAAAACCCATATGGTGTGGGTAATTTTGAATGGCTGAAAGTAAGCCGTTCAAAAGGGTTAGCCACACCGTAAGAGTTTTTATCGAAAAACCCTTCAAAGGGTAACCAAAATTTAATTTAAGCCTTTCAAAAGGGTTACCCATATCGTATGGGTTTTTGTTTAACCGCTTAGAAAAACCCTATCGAAAACCCTTTCAGTGGGTAACCAAAATGGTCCCTGGTAGTAAATTGAAACCCATCCGTGCTCAGTGTTTGTAGACGTCCCGGAACCCAGAAGGTGTCGGGCCTTCTGGTTTCCGGGCTGGGCTTCGGCCCAGACAAGGCGAAACGTATGCAAGCCATATTTTACTCGTACCAACCCGTAGTCCGGAAAGAAAGAAAGAAAAGAAAGAAAATACATTTATTTTGCACAGACTATAAGGCACACAATATAACGTGTCAACATGTCATGATAATTATGTGTAAATAGACCCTTGCAAAAAAAAAAAAACGTATTCAAAGGGGTTGACGTCTGTATGTACGGAAATATCGAAATGACGCTCAAACAGTCGCAGTTAACAGAATGTAGTTGGAATCTTCGTTAACAGATTACAGGAGATGCAGCGGCAGGCCCGTGCTACTATTGAACTGATGAGGGAGACGTACTCGAGGATCAGGTCTGACGAGGAGAAGAACAAAGGCCTCGTTATCCTTCGCGCACTGTACGGCAAGCTACCTCCAAGTAAGAACAGCGTCATTTATTAACTTGTTTAATTCTTCAAGCACACAAATGCATTACCATGATTATTATATATTATTACTAGCTGCGCCCCGCAGTTTCACCCGCGTAAGTCTCGATCTTGTGGGAAAGCCACCCTTAACACTTAGGGGTATAAAAAATAGATAGTAGCCGATTCTCAGACCTACTGAATATACATATAAAATTTCATCAAAATCGGTCAAGCCGTTTCGGAGGAGTATGGTAACTAACATTGTGACACGAGAATTTTATATATAAGACTAGCTGCGCCCCGCGGTTTCACCCGCGTAAGTCTCGATCCCATGGGAAAGCCACCCTTAATACTTAGGGGTATAAAAAATAGATAGTAGCCGATTCTCAGACCTACTGAATATATACATATAAAATTTCATCAAAATCGGTCAAGTTGTTTCGGAGGAGTATGGTAACACACATTTTAATAATTACGTAACTAGCAACCCGCCCCGGCTTCTCACGTGTAGCAGAGCAATATGCCAAAACAAAAATTCTGTTTTAGTGTCGGGTCAGCCTGTTGCGTCGAGGAATGTGGGTTAGATTAAAATGTAACTGATGTTCATCCTACTTGGAGTATTTTTAATGTATTTTATTTCTAATCCTGCAAATATTTGAAAAAGTAAAGAATCGATACATAAAAAATGAAATATTGCAAGATCAACCTAATTTAGTACCTACTAACTTAAAATAGCAATCGCTAATTATTTTATTTGTTTAAATGCTTTAATTACTAAGTTAGTAGGTACTAAATTAGGTTGATCGTGCAATAATTCGTTTTTTATGTATCGATTCTTTACTTTTTCAAATATTTGCAGGATTAGAAATAAAAGCCCTCCGTCAGGCAATCGTCCAAGCCCAGGATGAGAATGTCAGCGCACTTGGTGGGCCTGGACACTCGGGCCTTCTCCGTATTTAGGGATGCTCTAAGCCTTTCGGCCAGGGCGTCAGCGGTCGGGCCGCTGGTCGCACCGGGGATTTCCACCATCCGGGTCACCTCCGCCCCCCGGGTCCTGGGTCTGGGTGGGTGGGGGCACCTTCATGCGGAAGCCATCGGTGATGAACTCTCTGCCTACAACCCGTCCCTGAAACCCCCCGTGCCGAAATTTTTTTTGCCCCGCTTTTAGAGGATGACCCTGGCCGTACTCTGGTTTGGGGCGCATCTAGAAGAATTTTTTAAGGTGCTTCCTCCCAGCAGCAACCCCCACCTCTAAGCGCTCCGGGCTCTTAAATGAGCCCTTCGTGCCAGATACAGCGTCGGACTCCGACTCCGCATCACTTCCCTCTTCGCTTATATTTTCTAAAAATAATTATTAATAATTTCTAATAAAGAATCTAACAAAAAACAAAAAAATAGGCGTGGCTTGGCGCCTTAATGGAATATACATTTTGTTGCCCGGCTTTGCCGAATCGTGCCAAATCATGCTGACCCGCATAAAAGTTTCCATAGAGGCTGGTAACGATGAAACATATTACTGTACCATGTGATATGTACTGTCGTCGGTTAAAAGACAATAGCGTTCCCACGTGTAATTGTAAGTTAAACCCTCATTAATGCACTGTTCAAGAACATAGTTGTTACACAATTACTTAATTAATTATTTTTTGTCAGATTCCTCTAACCACGAAGTAGGCGCAGAGCCGACCGGTGACGGGAGTTCGCCGGAGCCGCCGAACACGTTCACCGAAGTGATTGACGTCACAATACCGATACAATGCCTCGTCAGGGACTCTCGGTTAGAACTGCTTGAAGCAAGCAAGGTGTGTAGACTATTTTCTATTCAGCAGTATTATTACCAATATCCGTGTTACCCTTAACTTGGCTAGTGTACTAGAGGATACATGAAAATAAGATATGAGTCTCGGCATGTGACTTATAGAACACGGTTCTGTTTAAAGAGAAAACAAAATAAATATATTAAACGTCAATGTGTTTTAATAATTTTAGCTACCCTTTGGGGCACTATTAATGTTTTATAAAGTAACAAACTAATATCATAAAAATATTAATTACAATGTATTTAAGACCCCAAAGCTATTAAAAAAGAAATAAATTGTTAATTTGCAGTTGTAGAGTTTGCCAGAATACTGTACCAACATGTGCTTTGCATTTTGCCAAGTTAAGGGTTAAGATTGGGAGGATTGGAAAAGGAAAGCGATGCCTTTTGCAAGGCAATAACTATCGTGGGTCAAAACCAACGGAAAAAAAAATTTAACGTTCCCAGTTGGTCAGTCAAAATGGGGACCTATCCACACTGCGAGGTATGGATGATGGATCTGACTACCCAATACAGATATTTTTCTGCAGCTTTTCCACACCATGTTTGTGTATGTGAGTTTAAATGTTTGTAAACCCATCCACAATACAGGAGAAATTCCTAGTGTGGAGCAACGTATTAAAAAAAAAATTGCACTGTCGGCGGAAAAGCACAATTTTTATTATTGCGAAGAAAATGCGTGTACGCTTACTACACTGTTTGGAGGGACCAGGAATTCTGCTGCTCCAGACCCCTCTACAAAAGAGGAGCAGAGGTGGCCTAGTGTTGACGGCCCCGACTTCCTCGTCGAAAGGCCTTGATTCGATCCCAGGCACTTTACTTTTTGTAATTTATTTCATCGTAAATACTTTGCCGAGAATCGAGCTGAATGGCGTGCAATTGGAGAGGCCTATGTCCAGCAGAGGACTGCTATGGGCAGATGATGATGATGAAATACTTTGAAAACAGAGAAGTAAACACAGTAAGGAAACAGGCATGTCCTAGAACTGAACATTGAAAGACATAAGACATTCACCTACGACAAGGTGAATTATAGCCCACTCCACTCACGGGAAGAGGCCTAGTGGCCCTGGTGGGGGAACACTATAGGCCGATCATGCATATGCTGGAGTACTGTTATGTAAAATTTTAGAGTAGCAACCGGTTTGCCAAGTTATTTTGGGCGATGTGGGAATATCTCAGCAAATCATGGATGGTACCATCCCCGACTATTTATGTGCGCCTAGCCGTCCGCCTGCAATAGCACCAGCGAGAATAATATTGGCTCATTTATTTATTAATATTATGCACATTCAATATGTACAAAGGTGGATTTAATGCCCGAGGCATTTTCTACCAGGCAGCCTTAGGGAGATGCGGAGACAAAACATGTTAGGTAGATAGCTTGAAAATAACTATAAATAAAGTATAATCGCTAACGCTAGTATAACGCAAAAAAAAAAAATAGCACGTAACTTGGCAAGGTTTTGGGGTAGTGGGGGTAAGTTCGCGCATAGTACGCTTATGGAACAATAAAATGGTAATTTTTATTGTTTGTCATATTTTATGGTTATTGCAATCATTTAATTTAAACATGTCTGTTTAGAAGACAGTTAAAGAAATGAGAGGAATTCGTGAAGTTTATATGGTGTTATAAATAAAATATATAATAAAATATTTTTATTTATTGTGGCCTTTCAAATAACAATGTTAACGAGAATTAAAGGCCAAAAAACTTCATTAGTAGCTACCGCAAAAATACACTCTTAAAATTAACTTAATTTAGAATAGTAAAAAATTAAAAAAGTATCAAATAAAACAAAAACAAAGGGCATAATTTTAGTGCACGCAATTGTAATCGGGAGCGAACGGAACGCGGGTCGAGGTGCGGGAGGCGAGTATCGACTGACGCACCAATCGCGTGCTCGGAACGGTGCTCCCTCATTCCCCGCGTCCCGCTTGACCACCTAAGAGACCTAAAAAATGACTTCTGCGCATCTAACTACTCTTGCCAACTTACGTACCGGGGACTGTACAAGAATAAATACTGATAATAGATGCATAAATATAAACAAAATTAACTTTGACGGGAGTAATATCAATCAGTAGAGTGTTTTTGCCAACTCTTACGAATATGTTCACGTATCTTCACTTTTGAAGATAACCGACTGGTTGTCGTCCTGATGTTCAGAGGTAGCGAGCGCATTCCAAAAAAAGACCGCCTGGACAAAGAAAGAAGAGTGAATGAAAGCAGAGGTCGTCGCTTCCCAAGACGACAGCCACTGTCGACCATAGCTTTAAGCAACGCCCGCAGTGACTTGTCTCCGCGATAGTTTGACGTTCTATAAATAAGTTATTAGGCCTAATGATAGAACAACGTAACGGACAGTCCTCTGTGTAGGACATGCATGGAGGCTGAAGAAACCGTTGCCCATGTGCTCTTTGAATGCACAGGCGTCACCCAGATCAGAACAGAAACTGTCGGGTCACCCAGATCCTTCACAGATATCTTAAACAGGCCAGCATAGCTATTCACAACCGTACGACAGGTTGTCGAATCGAAAATGACACATTTTCAATTACTAATTTGCCTTGCCCCGGACAACAAATAGCTGTCGGAAGAATGACGGTCGTCTATTCGATTTAAACTCGCAAAATTTTCGGGTTTTGGGTTTGTGAACAACCTTCAGAGGACACTTTTGATACCTAACATTGATTGCGAATCGGCACGGAAGTGTATCGTTCGGTTGTGAATAGCTATGCTGGAGACCTAATCAGCATCTGGAGGGAGGTGGGCTGGTTGGAATAACCACTGACGGCCGCCATGGCCCACGCAAAATTGTACACATGAAGGACTAAGTGCGGAAACCAAACCCTCTAACACAGAACATAGAAAACAAGTTCAAAAAATTAATGACAAAAATGCAAGGAGGCCTGTATCGAGCAGTGGGTGATTCCTGTTGAAGATGATGACTCAATTAGCGCTAATATGAATAAAAAGATTAATTTTGTATTACTTTTTCAATGTACCGCATATGTTGGGCCGGACGGTGTCTGTCTATGTTAATAACATAAACGAGGGCCAAGAGACAGACGCCCGCCATGGGATCTGGAGGCAAAAGTCCTCGCGCACGTCTGGGAGTGGCGCGAGGAGGCGAAACGCCGGGGTGAAACTCCGCTGCCGCGAGAAATCACGGCACGGCGGATAGAGCTCCGGCGGGATCTTATGGCGGCATGGAGAGTGCGATTGTCGCAACCCAGCGCTGGGCACGCCACAATTGTGGCGATAAGTCCCCTCTTTGAGGAGTGGCTAGAGAGGCGCCACGGCGTTCTCACCTTCCGCCTGACACAGGTCCTCACCGGACATGGTTGCTTTGGGAGGTTCCTGTTCAGGATAAAGCGGGAGGAAACGCCCGGGTGTCACCACTGTGTGGATCGCCCGGAGGACACGGTGGAGCATACGGTGGAGGTCTGCCCAGCTTGGGCTGAGCACCGCCGTGTCCTCACGGAGGCGTTCGGCGGCGGCGATCTCTCGCGTCCGGCCCTGGTCCAGGCCATGGTTCGGAGCGAGAGTGCATGGGAGGCCGTCACCTCCTTCTGCGAAGCAGTAATGCTTGTGAAGGAGGAGGCGGAACGCGTGAGGGAGAGGCAAGGTTCGGCCCTCGCGCCCCTAGTCGCCGCAGGAGACGCCCCGGGCGTCGGGAGTCGCAAGCCGATTTCCGGCCACCGTAGGCGCGGGCCTGCGGACGGTGAGTGATGGGTAGCTCACCATCCGATAACGACCAGGCCCGGGTCGACGGCGCGTCGTATTCCACGCGCGCCTCAAAGAGTTGTCAGCACCAACTGACGGGGTCCGCTAGGGCCAATGCCTGCCAGGGTTGCGAGTTTGTCCGAAAGGGATATCGTGGCCCTGGCACACAGGCGAATGAAGGAATACGGGTGGGTTTTAGTCAGTCAAAGTCTGACACGCCCTCCCGCTCCGCCCAGAGCGGGAGAAGTTATTTGATAATTTCCCACCCAAAAAAAAAAAGAGACAGACGCCGTCCGGGCTAAGATATGCGTTGATAAACATGTTATTCATTACATTGAAAAGGTATTATAAAATTAAACGTTTTATTCATATTAATGAATGTCGGGTGTGGCAAAAGAAGCATGAAAGTAGAATAAAAGCTGTGGAAATGCGTTCCTTGCGAAGCATGGCTGGCGTGACTATGAATGATAGGCTGAAAAATGAGGTGATAAGGCAACGGTGCACCGTTGCCTTATCACCTTATTTTTCAGCCTACACTCTCATCACTACCTCTTCACTACATCTTCTTTTAAACTGCAGTTTAAAAGAAGATGTAGTGACAAAGATTGAAAAGAGTATGCTTAGATGGTTTGGTCATGTGGAGAGGATGAGTGAAAGGCGACTAACAAATGGTATTTATAAAGCAGAGGTGAGTGGAAACGCCGGGAGGGGACGCCCTAGAAGGACATATAGTAACCAAATTGGTGATGTTCTTCAGAAAGGTCAGGTGCGCAGTACTCTCAACCGGCGTGCGTGTATGACTAGATGTATGAACGTAGGCGAAGCAAAAGGAGTATGTAAGAAGCGTAGCAAGTGGCGTGCTATAGTTTCTGCCTACCCCCATGGGAAGAAGGCGTGAGTTTATGTATGTATGTATTCATATTAGCGCTAATTTAGTTACCATCTTCATCAAGAATCACCCACTGCTCGATACAGGCCTCCTTGCATTTCTGCCAGTCTCCACGGTTTGTGCGTCCCTCTTCTAGGTATTACTTGCCACGAGTTCTTGATAAATAAATTGAATCCTAGAGCCGGAAGCTGTATAGCTAAATACTAATAAAACTCCAGTTTTTACCACCCAAGTCGTACTAATCACTCCGTGAACGACAGATGCTAGATTTTTCCATCATTACAACGGTAGGCGGTCCCGGCCGCTTGACAATGGAGCACGTTTTCCATGACCACCGGTCGATTATAACGAGTAGCAATTTCTGAAATTGCTCTTCACATAATGTTGTGGATTTGTCATCACCTTACGTTACCATTATTCGTGCAACAGTGTACCGCACACAATGGTTGATAGGCTACAATTTTCAGTATGTATTAGCTAATTAGATTCCTTTCACGTCCATTTGCTTCCGTGGTGGCTAAGCTGGCTTAGGCTCAGCGCAGACAGAACGGAGCGCAGTGGAGAGGATTTTGATATCGCACTTGAAAATAAACTTTAAAATTATTACAATAAAGTGCATAAATGCTTAAACGCGCGGGGACTATTCTTCTCTGTCTGCGCTGAGCCTTAGTGACACCGTGACGACTACGTTTAAACGTATCGGTGGGATGCAATCAATGATATTATATTAAACAGATATGCTGTGAGCGCGCAATTTTGAAGACTCGAAAACGTCCTAATTGGGACGTATTTTACTTGTAGTGAAATTTTGAATGTATGAAAAGTGGGGGTGTGCTGCCGCTGCTGCGCGGCTCACTTTTTCGGTTGTTTTGTGAGTGTTTAACATATCTGTTTAATATAATATCATTGGATGCAATGGTAATGACAGTTATTGAATATCAAAACGGTAATTGTGCAAGTAGTAGTTGTTTAACGCGCTAACAAGAGGAAAATGATATAAGTAGGCTTGTCTTAAACAAAAAAATGGCCAAATCTATATAGTTTGTGGTAACGGTAAATTAGTTGGTGTACTTTTTTTATATTATGTTTCTACTGTATTAACTATATTTTATACTTTTCGTTTAACAATATATTTAATAGTGGATGATTATAATTTAATAAGAATTTATAATTTATATGATAAAAGATTATACTATATTAAAAAGAATATTTATTTTATTATTTATAAGAGTTATTAGAGGAAATTTTTTATAGGTACACCTCTGCCTAACCCTTCGGGAATTACAGGCGTGATGTTGTGTTATGTTATGCACCACAAATCACTCAATACATTTAGCACTTAACGCATTATAAACTATGTTCTATTTCTGGGTATTGTTTTGAAGTTGACACAGAGCAAATGAAAAAAAAAACATGCGGGGCAGTCTTTGGCGACTGCCGATAGAAGTGAAAACCGTATACACATAGCTCATGGAAAGTGCTCGGTGACGATGACGCGAGTTCCATGATTTTTGTTCACCCAAAAAGTGCTCAACGCGCCTAATAAGTTTTCACGTCAAAAAAAAAAAAGGACAGATGTTAAATATGTTTAGTTATAACTTGCTTTATATTTTTAGTATGCTGCATATTTCAGCCACAGCGACTGCACTCTATGGGGTGGGACACACAGAAAAGACGTAAGACGAGGTCGCGTCGCCCCTTCAGTAAATTTTCATACAAAATGTATAGAAGCCTCAGGACACAAAATAAACAGAAAAGACAGGCCGCGGGCGAGATGCGGTCACGGGCACATACGTCTGCGACGCGACCTCGTCTTACGAGTGTATTGCCGTTGTCCCCGTTTGCC
Source organism: Tiliacea aurago (assembly GCA_948098905.1). Taxonomy (NCBI): domain Eukaryota; kingdom Metazoa; phylum Arthropoda; class Insecta; order Lepidoptera; family Noctuidae; genus Tiliacea; species Tiliacea aurago. The sequence goes on from OX402576.1 coordinate 24,520,453, forward strand.
ATATCCCCGTCACGGGGACAGCGGGACGTGATTATATTTATTTCCCTTTGTCCCCTTATCGTACGAAGTAAACCTTTTTTAAATCGAAACGGTTAGGTTAGGTTAGAACTGTGACCCCACAACGCACGAGCCGAGCGAGCGGTGCCGCGGCAGCGGCCGGCGAGTGCCAGAAACATATTTTTGAATGTAAAACCAAACCACGGGGACAACGGGAAGTATTTTTAAATATTTAATTGAAGTACCGCTGTCCCCGTAGAACGGGTACACGGCGAACGGGGACAACGGGAATACACGGTCTTACGTCTTTTCTGTGTCTCGCCCCTTAGGTTTCAGGTCATGATGATGGTTGAGAGCTTCGATGTTGGATGTAGCATAATCCAACTTTAGCCCTAAAACTCCGAGCATAAAGCGAATACATTAGAGCACTGTATATTCACGTATCATCTATATTAATCGTAATTATCAACAGTTCCGGTCACAGTAGTTGTCAAGGTTGCCGTCGACACGAGCAGCTGTGATGATGTATGAAATTATATTTCATACAAATTCATATTTTTTTTATACAAAAAAGTACTTTATTTCAAAAAAGTGACAACATTTTTACAGACATTACATTTACAACATACAGAAGTATTGTCTTTGACATATATCTCCTGGCTCCCAAACTAGGTTTATACCTGTCACTTGGGAGTCAGTGTTCCTCTATTATAAAAGTCATTACGTATGCCGCACATTAAAAAAAAAAATTATCGGATGGGTATCGATATCTATATATTTACAAAAAAGAAAAAATAACATTTGTTTTTTTGGCGTCAACTGTATTTAAATATCAGTTTTGTTTGGCACACAGCAGTGACGGATTATCGATATTTAAACACGATAAAACAAAAATAAAAACAGATTTTCTCAATTACTGCAAGTAACATTATTCACCAGTGGTCATTGACCCCAGAAAAAAAAATGGGGGCTGCCGATAGAAGTGAAAACAGTATACATATCACATGGAAAGCGACGATAAAGCGAGTTCCATGATTTATGTTCACCCAAAAAGCGCTCAACGCGCCTAAAAAAGTTTGCACTTCAAAAGATACAAATTCTTTTTTTCATTGTTTTATCGTGTTTAGATATCGATAACCCATCACGTCTGCGGAGTTTCGCTAGCTAATTTAAATTGACCCTGTATATAAACCGTGGCATTTTAGTCGTCTTACAAAGGCAGCCCACTTCATGTATCCAATGACTACTACCTGTTATGAGCGCGGTGCGAGCCTTGCACTCCATTCCACGCCGCCCTTGGAACGCAAGGCTCGTAACAGGTGTTTCAAACTATGTCATGCATCATAATAAATATGTTTTTTTTTAATTATTCAAATTAATGTTAATATTTTTTTGTTATGAATGATTAGTAGTCGTAGTAGACTAGTGGATACATGAAGTGGGCTGCCGTTGTAAGACGACTAAAATGCCACGGTGCATAATATGCTACTTGTTGTGAGAATGATTCACTACAGTTCACACGCGTCAAGAATGACGCAAGCGCTGTCACAAAACGGCCACCTGACTACCATTCTGAACTAATTTGTGTGGAACTAGCGTCCCGCGCCGGGGTCTACAGTTCCCTAAGCAGAAGTTCGTAGTTTCGACCGAACTTATGTGCGTTCCCTACTCCGTATCACTTACGGACATTCGATTAGTTCGGGGCCAGAACTAAGAATGAATGAGAACACGACTTAGCAGTTATCCGTACTCCTGATATGCTTTTGCCCCGCCGATAATTTGACCCCCCCTGCTTCGCACGGGTGATTCGCATAGCAATTTTATTTCTTTATCGAAGTGTTTGCTTTATCTAAGTTAAATATTTTTTCAAAATCCGGAATAAATACTCTAAATGGTGAAATCCGCATCAAAATCCATTGTGTAGTTTAGCAGAAGTATGCGCAGACAGACACGAAAAGCGAATTTATTTTATACTTTATAAAGAAAAAGATACAGATGTTGATGATGAGGCAAAACTACATCCCTGAATTATTATTAAGGCGCTGACAAGAGGCAATATAAGTAGGCTTGTCTTAAACAAAAAAATTGCCAAATATATGTAGTTTGTGGTAGCGAAAAAAAATTATTATGTTATTCTTGAAAATATATTTCAGACCATGATTGTTACCAAAACACGTTTAGAAAAAAAATCTTGATACAAATTAACGGTAAACTAAATGTTTACTTTGAGTTCCAATACGAAATATCTGTATTAAATATCAACGTACGGTTGGTATTTCATTAATAACAAGAACGTCTTATTTGAATGCAGAACTTGGTTGTTTTTTATTTTCAAGTAGCTGACCCGTGCCCACTTCGTTGGGCGGTAAACATTTTATAGCCTATGACACTCACAAATAACGTGGCTTTCTATGGGTAAAAGAATTTTCAAAATCGTTTCAGTTGATCCAGAGATAACCAACCCTCTACAACCTCACAAACATTACCTCTTTATATTATTGGTATAGATTACTCGCAACAATTTTTTGAGTAAATAGATAATTCCTTCATAGTTTGCAATAAATTACAAGCGTTGTGTCATCGCGCTTCTCTTTTTTTTGTATGCAGTCTGACAGTGACCGCGAATTAGCTGTTTTCAGCGTCTTAAATGCCTTCATATAATTTAGAATGTCTGTAATAAAACGCAAACCTGTTATATAAGAATTGAAGCTAGTTAAAACTAGATATTAATCCATGTGACTCAAAAAGTACCTATATTTCGTTGCACACGCGATTCAACATAGCGGTGTATAATTTATCAATAAAATATTGGACCTTGGAGGGTTAATAAAGAGCAATTGAGATATTGGTCCAACGGATTAAATAAAAATGCCACGTTTAGGGCCGACTGATCTTTAGAAATCTTGAAATCGTGCTCTATTATCGCCCGCATAATGTCTTATCTTTAATATTTATTTACATGTCCGTAGTGCAACAAAATACTAATGGATAATCTCTTATCGAAAAACGATAGGCTTAGAGGTGAGGTATTATTAGCTCTTGGCTTATTGTTTAATTATGATCATACAAGCATTCACTCATAGGACACCAAAATGATCGTAGCAACAAGTTTATCCAACAATTTCCTCAAAGTGGCTAACTCGGCTTGGAAACAGCAGTCTTCACATAATTTAAGTATTAAGATCGTTTACGAGGTACGGCATTTCATACAAACTTTCAAGCCCTATTTTTCTAAATGACTGTACCGATTTTAATGAAACTTCATACCCATAAGCAGGATAATAATAATAATCTCTGGTTTTATGGAAAATGTTCTTAACTAACTTTTTGGACCTTTGTATCCTGCTTAAGCGTACGAAGTTTCATTAAAATCGGTTCAGTCATTTCGAAAAACAAGGGCTTGAAAGTTTGTATGAAATGCCTTAAGACGTAAACGCTCTTAAGTCGATATGAGAAAAGAAGAGCTAGCTAGCAAGCTCGATATCATATTATATCATGACTTTCCTGGCTTTGAAAACGTATTGCCTATTAATTTGATCACTGCGTAAGAAACAGACGGATTTCATACATAATCTATAATGTTAATGCCTATAATTTTCCCACTGCTGGGACACAGACTTCCTCTCTGTGAGAAGGATTGGGCCCTAATCCACCACGCGGGCCCTAATACACCACGCGGGCACAGTGTGGGTTGGTAGAAGTCATGTCTGAATTTTTGTTTCTCACGATTCTCGATTGCTTTCCTTCACCGTTTTGAGAGCAGTGGTGATGAAATAAATTACACAAAGTTGGTTCGAACCGCGACCTACAACTCGTAATCCGTTACCACTGGGCCATCTGGTGCCACTGCACTGGGCCACATACACAAATCCAACAAAAATGTACAATCTAATCTATCGGAAGGTTTCACAAAGTAAAACAAATTAGCATTTCGATGTAAACACAAATATCATCGGAAGTTATTCGGATAATGAAGGCTATTATATGAATAGTTTCCACGCCCTCATATCATGGCGGTTCGGTAATAACCCGCATGACTGCAAACATGCATGAAATTAGTCCCTTTAGCTATTAATAGTAGCAATGATTGAAATAGCTATTTATGGAAAGTTTGATCCACTTATAAACATTTTGAAAATGAAGCCAAGTTCTGTACAAAGTTTGTATTTGAAATTGTTAGCCTTAAAATAATTGCGGTCGAATTAGGTGTTATTTCTGTAAAGTTCTTAAAAGCAAAACCAGCATAAAGTAATCTGAACGAGGCACACTTGAGCAAAGTCACAGGAGCTACCAGTGTAGTCGTTATTAGAATTCCTTACAATTCATAACAAATGATCCTTTCTTTAGGATACATTATACATCAGTTCCTAGGAACTCTTGAATTAATATGGTTTATAACTACAGGCCAGATGTCTTGCAATTTTCTTGGAACAATGCTGATAATTCCTTATATCTGGTTATTCTTTACACTAACTTCGGCTGCTGGATATCGGCGCCAGGTACAGTCAGCCACAAAAGATGGTGAGATCGACAATAATTAATTTAATTGTCTACAATCATCATTCCATCATAATATTGTTTCAATTTGTAGCCACAAAACATTACACATGGAGACTTATTTGTAGCTACACATTGATAAAGTATTATGGAACACAAATTGTAGACAATCGAATGTGTTCTGGTCGTTGTTTACATCTTTTTGAGGTTGACTGTATCCAGTGGTGAATATATTGGGCCGTGTGCAGTTACGTGAAAAAAAATCTTACTTGGAAAAGTATGACAGTTTAAGTATGAAGTATGTTTGCACCTGTACTATCGCAGAGTTGGTTTTCTATAGGTTTTAATAATTTATTTTATTTTTAAAGTATGTGTAATTTATTATATTTTTTTTTTAAAGTAATGTGCGTATGATAATTTGTATGTATTTGCCCGCAGTCTGAGCTGCCCGGTTTCTACGACCCGTGTGTGGGCGACGACAAGCACCTGACCATCCAGTACATGTTCCATAACAACCTGCATTGCTGTACCGTCCCCGACAGCCATGCGCTCGTTCTTCCACGCAATAGTAAGTATACCTCTTCTTAATCCATCTTGCGTAGGCGTTCGTCGAACGTATAAGCTGTACAAACGCGAAACTAAGGCCACGTCTCGTCTACGCGACTCATGCGCGCAGCGTCTACTCAACTCTTGCGCAGTGTATACCTTAGGGTACACTGACCAAGCAGATGTAGTTGCCCGAAGAGAAGTGCCAGGAGGAACCTAGGAATCGACCATTTTTTTAGGGTTCCGTACCCAAAGGGTAAAACGGGAACCCTATTACTAAGACTCCGCCGTCTCTCTGTCTGTCAGTCGGTCACCAGGGTGTATCTCATGAACCGTGATAGTTAGACAGTTGAAATTTTCACAGATGATGTATTTCTGTTGCCGCTATAACAAAAATACAAAAAAACAATAAACTAAATATTTAAGGGGGCTCCCATACAACAAACGTGATTTTTTTGCTCGTTTTTGCTCGATATTGATAACGATAACAGATAGACGCTTGAAATATTCACAGAATATTTAGTTATATATTCACTTTAAAAATAAATAATTAATAAAACAAATATTTGACGGGGGCTCCCATACACCAAACGTGTTTGTTTTGCCATTTTTATAGATAATGGTACGGAACCCTTCGTGCGCGAGTCCGACTCGCACTTGGCCGTTTTTTTACAATTCCCGCGTATCCATAGTGATTAAATATTAGTAAATTGTTGCATTTATGATTTGTTTTTACAGATCATAGGATAAAGAACAGATCCTGAAATTCAAAAGCGAAGCGCAGGTACAAACTCGAGGGCGCGCGCTCGCCCACTTCCCTAAACTTAAAAAGTAGACTCCTTGTGAATATGTCGACATGAATGATACTCCCAAATCCAGAAAATTATCATTACGAAGCTTTGAACGGACATAGGCAGCTAATGACATTCCATTATTTTACTAACCAAACAGGATCCCATCTTATTGTTGAGTTGCCACGCAATAAAGTGTTGATAATTGTTAATTCGTTGATAGCTGTGAAAGTGCCTCAATAATACGACATCGTATTGCATCAATATAAAACACAAATATATTTACATTTAGCTAATATTTTTAATAGCTATCTTTTAATGCATGTTCTGTACAGATAACAATTTAATAGACATAAATATTGTGGTTAGTATGTCTTTGATCACCTATTAAAAAAATTGTAGCCACAGTGGTGTTGCATTAGCGTTTAGGACCGGTACTTAAACGACTAAATAGTCTTGTTTATTATATTTCGATGGACGCAATGTATGTGAATTAAAATAATTAAATAAATAGGTGTAAAATCATTATACAACATAATGTACAAAGAAATCTTAGTAATATTTTACTAATGCGAAACTAAGCGAATTGATTTAACAATTGCGCGAGTTGTCGTAGCTGAAATTTTTACTACCAACAAAGGTAAATTAGTCTTATTTTACTGAGCGAAGAGCCCACGGCTAATATTCATTAATAGGACTTCCATACTATTTAGTCACGTAAAAAATGTTCACAGTGTACGAAATACCAGTCAAATGTACATTTTATAATCCCTCATTATGTAACTAAGTAAAATCTTCCTGTACTTCCTTTAGCGACAGTTATGGTTTGTTTGACATTAACCTCGCCTCCTATATAAGGTGTATCTATTCATACACGGATCTCTTAAGGGGTCATTGTACTCATCATTATGAACAACTTTTACTATGGGACCAAACCTGGGCCCCAAGTCTGCTATTTTAAAAAATTCTGTCATACCAACACGATCCCATTGTCATTTTGCTAAAAGTTCGTAATCTGCTAAATTTATAATGGTCGATCATTGGTCGGTCAATGTTCTCGTAATAGAATTGTGTTACTTATAATAAAACCCATTAGTAGAAATGTCATTAATTTGTCATTATGTACGAGATTACCAATAAATGCAATTTATTTCAATGTAGTGTCAGTGGCCGACCATTGGAAAGACATAATGACGCCATTTTATTAGTAGATTACCAAACTTGTCAAAACCAACAATTATGAAATCAATGATCGACCATTCTGACTCTATTGTAATAGCAGACTTGAGGTCCTGAAATCACGAGAAAATAATCAGCTGTTACCTACATTTATGTTCGCTCATCTCGTCAAAATGTAGGGAACAGCTGATTTTTTTTTCGCGTTTTCAAGTTTGCTCCCATAGTGAAAGTTGTTCATAATGATGAATACAATGACCCCTTAAGAGATTTCGTGTATGAATATACCTTATATATCTGAGGAAATGTGACTGAACTATGCACCTCTGCCTATTCCTCGTTAATGTTGTGTTGAGAGCTCAATTAGTCAATTATCGGTTTGTAGTTAATTTACGAATGTAATAATGTTTTGAAACATATTTTTTATAATTGATAACCATTATTGAGGAGGCGAAGAACAAAACCTCCCTTTTTCACGTCATAAAAACATTGAGTTTAGTATAAAGGTGCTGAATTTCTAATGCCTGGTCTTTTTGATTATTTGATCTAGAAATTGATTGTGATTTAAAAAAAAAACATGCGGGGCAGTCTTTGGGGACTGCCGGTAGAAGTGAAAACAGTATACATATAGCTCATGGAAAGGGTTCGGTGACGATGACGCGATTTCCATGTTTTGTGTTCACACAAAATGTGCTCAAAGCGCTTAGAAGTTATCACTTAAAAAAATAGTAAGATTATTATAGCAGTAATTTTCCAAACCACCCTTTTTTGGGTAAATATCGAAACTTAGCTTTTCTAGAAATCTATCAAAACCACACTTTTCCAAAAATGTTTAATTAAAACCTCACATTTACAAATTTAATTTCAACATTCTGGCTATGTTTACTATCATATTTATCAGCCATTTGGTACATCAGATCGACTGAAACATTAGTTTAATAATTATGACACAATTAAAACAAATACAGATATATCGCAGTCAGCTAGTTATTAACATTTTACGGTTTTCTCAAAAAAAAATAAAAGTGGAAAAGTGAGGTTTTGTTCTTTACCTCCTCAATTATTATGTCTTCCTCAGAGGAGGGGCAGGTTTATTATTGTAGTTACGATCGTTTGCCTATAGTGGTTCTGCCTTTACCGTCGAGGACTCGTAAACATAATGTCATGTCTTCATTTTTAGTAACAATTTTCATAATTTTATTGGCAAAAGGCCCGTCCGCTATTATACCAGCCTTGCATGACATAAGCTGGTAAGATGTGAAATACACGTGAGGTTGTTATGTTAATTTTATCATCACGGTTGTTTCTGACAATCGTACGTTTCCATACAAGACTTTTAAGTCAGTGTGAAATTAAGTAGTTTTGTGCACAAGAGGAATAAATAAGCTTGAATAAAACAAATCATAGACGTGTTCAATATAAATGCGCCAGTTGTCGTGGGTTTGCAGCTTTGAGCAATAGTTGTTTGTGTCGTGACAAGACGGTGAAGAGTCCACTCACTCAGAACTATAATATTAAATGTACGAGTGGAAAAAAACAATATAATCGAACGTTGTTCGCAGAACGTAATCAGACTGATAAGATCTCGCACGCACATGGGATATGATATTAACCCTGCGCGTTACTCATCAGTAAGTCTGTCCGACACCTTATAAAAAAGGTATTTTTGATAGTACATAAAATACAATATTTTTGATACTGGTCTAGACAAAGTTTTCACGGACGCTCGATTAATCGAAGTTTTATTATTCAATTAATCAAATGACAAATTCAAGTAGTGCTTGATTTTTTGTTAAAGCTGTTTGTAGCAGCTGTTGATACGGTTGAAAATTGATCGATAATGTTTAGTGCACATTTACCTAGTTTATATATTTATGTATACCAATAATACTACTTTGGTTTGTTAACCAAGCTTGCCTTTTATTACAATTAGAAGTCAGATTCAAATACATGAAAAAAAAAGAATATTGAATCATGTTTGTTGGCATATTAAATGTTTTACGATGGGATATGCCTATAGGAAAATACCGCGACCGTGTTTTTAGATAGTCCCTTTCTTAAGAGAGGCAGATTACATTGCAGTTTAGTATAATTATAATCAAAGGAGATGTTCCATAATGTATGGAGCCTGGGCCAGGTCCCTGTACACTATACTTAAGAATAGGGAAATACATTTAAAATAGTCCTTAACTGTCCAATTACTTTAATTTCTTGTGATTTACCAGAAAACCAAGCCAGGTTTGCTGGTAAAACTAAAGAAATTACACTTGAAACTGCAACACACAACAAAAACCCGTCATGGCGGTAAGCTGTCATTATGATTGATTAATGATGACGTTTGACATGTATAGTTTTGTAAAGGTTGAAGGTTGATTGACTGAAGTGACACTGTTGTGACAGCTGTCAGTTCTCTGACAGTTTTCAAGCACAGAGTAAGTAAATCGGTGAGACGCCATGTTGAAAGTCTATAAAAGTTTTTGATAAATATCAATTCACTACCACAACATTTAAATGAACTATCTGTATTTTTCCCGAGTTCTACTGATTTTTCTTTTCTTTGAAGTAGTACCTCACATACATAGACCTGGCCCATTTTGAAGTATCTCCTTTGGAAACATTTTGAAGCATCTTATTTTGCATCTGTGAGTTAAATCACATTGCAGTTTAGTATAAAAATAATATTTAGAAAGACGTTAATTTTGCATGCCCGTAATAGCATATTAATAATCTGTAAGTTAAAACATTGATTGTTATAGCAGGAGATACCTTATCAATTTCTTCGCACAAAACTAGCCGATAATCTAATATTGAACAGCGCTTGCACAAAAAGCTTGTATAACTAATTTTCTGGATTTTGACGTGTTACTTAGATGTAAAGGTTAATTGTTGAACAGTTAGTTTGTTTGATTTTGCTTGGTCAATGTAATGTGAAGAGCAACAATAAATCGCCTGTTTTAGTCGAATTACCTTTTAGTATTGTTTTGTGTCTGTGGTCAATTTTTGTAAAATAATTTCACTTTGATTTTTCATACGAAAACTCCAAAGCAATGTCGCTTTTAATGTATTGAGCGAATCCTATTTAGATTGTTGATTATAAATATTATTGTTTCTTATGTTATAAAGCCTTAAGGAATATATACTTACTGCGAAATAAAGTATGAAGTTGTTACATTTTGTGTTTTATTTTCTGTGTACTAAAATACTATTTCCATTAGTGTACAATGTTACCTACATTATCTACTAGTATTCCTATTCACTCGCAGTCATTTTAGATCTAGGAATGGGTTCACGGTGGTCCTGGCCCCCACAACCTTATTTTTGCCTGTCTGCGTTTTTAAGAACTTTTTTTACCGGTTCGTTAGCAACGAAAGTCGACAAACACTTTTAAATATTGTCTAAATATAATATATACAAAATTATTCGATACACTGCTTCTCGGCATGCCCTGTAAGTATTAACTAAGAGTTTGTATTATAGTAAATTTACGTCCCTTACGATTTTTTTTTAATATTCCAAGTGTGATTCAACTTTCTGCTGACAGTACACATACAATATCCGGAATGTGTCTGCGAATTGTGTAACATTTTAATTTATCACCCAGAAAAGCGAGTCAAGCCCACGCAACGTGTGGAAATGATGATAATAGTTATTAAAAAAAAACGTGTGCAGTTCACTAGATTGCGCCACTAGTCACGTTTTGAAAACACTAGCGCTGAAGTATTATGAAAACTAAAGGCTGCCCACGTGACCGCGGCGTTTATAGCGAGCGATTTACCCTGGTGCGTAAGAGCGGGGGCACACGATGCGTTGCGGCGCCGCACCGCTTGTGTGCCCGCTGAGAGCGGGGGCACACGATGCGTTGCAGCGCCGCACCGCAAAGATTTCACCGCTTCGTCATTTTTAAACGCCGACGAAAAAAGAGGGGTGTTATTAGTTTGACCGCTATGTGTGTGTCTGTGGCACCGTAGCTCTTAAATGGATGAACCGATTTCGATGTGGTTTTTAGGGTTCCGTACCTCAAAAGGAAAAAAAAGGAACCCTTATAGGATCACTCGTGTGTCTGTCTGTCTGTCCGTCTGTCACAGCTGATTTTCTCCGAATCTACTAGACAGATTCAAGTTCAAATTTGGTACACATATGAACTTCTGTGACCCAAACACGGACGTCTTAATTTTAAATATGGAGGTGACTTTTGGGGGACCAATTAGAAAATATAAAAAAAAGTTTTGCTGACTGTACCGTGTGACATATCAAATTAAAGGGCTTGTTTTAAGGATTTCATATAATATATATTTTAAAATAAATACTTTTGAAATTATTTAAGAAAATAGATGAAAAAGGACTATTCACCCCCCCTTATCTCCGAAATAACATGGTAAATCACTCAATAGTGTGTGTACAAACTTACTTTTGCAGTTGGAATGTATCATGTTTTTCAACTACAATGTTAAGTTTGTTCTTGGGATAAATTCATCCCAACTACGGAACCCTTCATTGTGCGTGGTCCGACACGCACTTGGCCGGTTTTTTTCATTTGAAGTTAACTGCGGTAGGGATCTTAGACCCATATGGGTATTTACTTTACTTTCAAACATATGTGTGACCTAAAATTTGAAATACCCATGTATGCTATACAACTATGCAAGATTATGGAACTCTTGGTCTGATGCTGCAGCCAGGATATCTAGCACACTAGTACAGTCATGAAAAATAAATACAGCAGATATGTTGTGTTTGGATTTGTATTGATCAGTATTTGATTCTACATACAATGCAATGGCGGCAACACGATGAGCTGATGCTGCAGCCAGGATATTCAATACAATAGTACACTCTTGAAAAAAAGAAATAGCAGATAGGATGTACTGTTTGGATTCGTTTAAGTGGGAGGTGTCAAAGACGTGTTTTTCGACTGAAAAGTATGTAAAAACAATCATTGGTAAAAACCAGGGACCCTACTCCGATGCGTTAATCCGAAGTATCGGCCGATTGTTCGGCCGTTTTATAACGTCCATAGTTTCCTTTTTTGACTTTGAATCCTTACCCGACTTAAAGTCATATTTTTGACTTATCTCTTTTACTGCCATTTTCGCCTTAGTCAGCCATTGTTAGCCGTAGTCAAGCGACAGCCGAACATTCGGCCGATACTTCGGATTTATGTTCGGAGTAGATCCCCAGAAATTACGATTACATTACATAACATAACTTCTTTTGTAACCAAATTTAAAAATGTAAAATGTAAAAAGAAAAAAATAAAAAAAATAACCGCCAACGCAAAAAAGAAAAGCTAACATTTAAAAAGTCAAAAATAATACCTATCCTTGAGCCATCAAATTCGATTGAGAAAAAACCTATTTATATTTTAATTATAGAAATTTATGGATGGCACGATACGGTTTGCTAATTGAAATGGCGCTATAATGTCGCGGCGGGGTGCCGGCGGGTAGGCTTCCTACCTCAGACACCTTTCTCTTTTTAAGATTTTGCATTTTATTAACCAGTGCCTGAAATAGAATGTTGATATAAATAAAGATATTGTTCTGTGATGTAATTATTTGTTTAATCTGTGACCTGTACAATCTGTGGTGCAGGGAAGCACTTTTCAGTCTCTGTAAGCCGAGCATGGGTCTGGCCGTAGATAGAGACTGATCTCTATCTACGGGTCTGGCAAAGTTTCTATAAAAAAAAACTAGGAATCTAATTAGCCAAGTATATCAGAGCAACTCATTCCTGTGTTGATGACTGAAATTCCAAAAAAAATCAAATCTAAAAGAGACAAAAGTAAACACTACTATGATAAAAAACATAAAAAACCCTTCTCATTAAATATTGGTCAAAATGTAGCAGTGCAAATAAGTCCCGAAAACACCAACACATGGAAATTAGGATTTGTTGTAATGAAAGGTCTTAGAAAGTGAATGTAGACAGGCGAGACTTGACGCATATAAAACCGTATAGCGGGGACTAAAAGAATATGCGGATATTACAAACAAAGATAAAGAAAATAAGAAAACTGTTGTGTTAGATAATTTTGAAAACAGCTTTGATGTAAATAAAAATAAAACTGTTACGTATGTTATTACTGATTATGGCTGTGAACTAATTCTTGATAAAAATACAAATACAGCTGTTAACCAGGATACAGTTGAGACAGTTTCAACTCAAAGTCATAACACTAGACCCATTACATCAAGATGCTTACTAGTAAGGTTCAATGACTACTCACTGTACTAAATGTTTATTGTTTAAAATAAATAAATACTGTATTGCCTTGTTCAAAGTTTGTTAACACCTAACTATCCATTGCTCACGTAAAGCTATGAAAATCAACGTTATTTCAGTGGTTATAACTCATAAACTGTTACGGTCGAAACCATCAATGCAGTACATGCTTAAATATTCATCCCGAGTACGGAACCCTTCAATGCGCGTGGTCCGACTGTCACTTGGCCGGTATTATTTATGTTGGTTGATTTTAACCGTTCTTGTAGTTTACTTTTAGGTAAATTCTTTGACACAACACACGGAGTTTAGTTTATCTGCTACTTATTTACTTCTACGTAGACGTTCTATGCTAACATGTGGGTAGATGTACCTATAGACTTTGCACTTGGATGTACCTATTGTCACTTGTACATAAGGATATGACTTAATGCTACATCCCCATTACAATATGCGCGTTACTACTTAAGGCGCAGATATACGATTTTAGTGAATTCTGTTATTACGCCTTCATACGCACGCCTTCGCACGTAAGTTGTGAAAAAAATGTATTTTAAAATAATAAATAAACATTTTATTTCTGTTCCACAAAGGCGCCTTAAAAATATGAATAATATATCCTCCAATAATTCCTTTGTGGGAGACTGGTATCTGCACTAGGAAACCCTATCACACAGATTACCAGCCCCCCAGCCCCCCCCCCAAACAGCGTATGAGTATTATATCATAAAGATAATATTAACAAATAATTTTAACCTGTGGTTGAAGAATTCAAAATAAAGGAAACATAAAAAAAAATGATACAAAATTAAGTTATTGTTGAAGATTGTGGGTGAAGTGTGGTGTGGTGTAGTGTAGTGCGGTGTGGTGTGGTGTGGTGTGATATGGTGTAGTGCAGTGTAGTGTAGTGCGGCGTGGTGCGGTGTGGTGTGGTATGGTGTAGTGTAGAACGCATAAACATCAATTATATAAGTGAAGTATTATAGTATAATACTTTATGAAATAAATTCAGGAAGTAATAATGTCTACCCAAAGCATAAAAAACGATCATCATCATCATTTCAGCCGAAAGACTTCCACTGCTGGACATAGGCCTCCCCCAAGCACCGCCACTTCGACCGGTTCTGTGCTTCCCACATCCAGCGAATACCTGCGGCCTTCACAAGGTCATCAAACTACTTAAGATATTGTTTTTTTTTTGTATGAATATACTGTTTTATTATCTATGAATCCATCTGCGATTTTTTCGAAAAATCATATTTTCGATACTAAAAATAAATATTCCCTATAAAAATAATGGTGGCGCGGCGTGAGAGCGACGCGCATTTGTATGGCCAAGGTTAACAGCGATTATCTGACCCTTAATTTAGTTCAAGCAGCAAAATTGGAGTAGGTACTAGTTCTAGGTAGAAGATTAAACAGGAAACGGCCCTAAGAGATCGATAAGCAATAATAGACAAAAGATGACGCGTTCGCATAGAAATGATTTCCTGGCGTTAATTCCTCTTGAAAGGATCAACCGCCTAGGCTTTTCCGAACTATGTTGGGGTCGGCTGAATACCAGTTTTTTACATGGAGCTGCCTATCTGACCTCCACAAACCAATAACTGGGTAATACGATACCCTTTGGTAAGACTGGTTGTCAGACTTTCGGGCTTCTGAGGACCTAACGACTGTCAAAGATCCGAGGATTACAGCCGGGACCAACGTCTTAACGTGCTTTCCGAGGCACGGAGATGTATTTACATGTATGTAAATATGGTCATCCATCCACAGACCAACCCGGGCAAGCGTAGCTTAACCTGATGGATCGACCCGTGCGGTTTTTATTACTTATCCACGAATTTCTTTTCAAAGGTTATGGATTACAAAGAACAAGCAAAATAATTTTTCTCCGAGTCAATGTAGAACAATCAAAGGTTTATATGACGTCATTGTTTTATTGTTATCTGGTCGAGTGATTGATTACTGCCGTGTGCTGACTAGTGTTAATGATGATAACTAACAGGCACCTGTACAATGTACGGAATGTACCTACTTATTTACTCATATCTAAATCTATTCTATACATATAATAAAATCGTAGCGAAGTCAAAAATGAACATTGAATATTTTTGAGAAAAAATAATTGCTACGAGGTCTGGGATCGATTCCAATGCCGAAAATATAATTTTTAGAATTTTTGTCTGTTTGTCTGTATGTATGTTAGAGCATCACGCAAATTCTACTGGATAGATTCTGTTCAAATTTTGCATACATATTCCATAGAAGCCTGGTCAATTGATAGGCTATATATTATCACGCTATTTGCCATGGGGGATCAGCAATATTGCATTATGTTTGTATTTCTCTATGAATGTATGTTAGAGCATCACGCAAATTTTACTGCATAGATTCTGTTCAAATTGTGCATAAATATTCCATAGAAGCCTGGTCAGTCAGTAGGCTACATTATTATCGCGCTACTTGCTATGGGGGATGAGCAATATTGCATTATGTTTGTATACCTCTATAGTTTACAGTAAATTGTAAAAAGGCGAGCCAAATGGTTAGAACATTTATACATTTTATCATCACGCTATAGATTTATGGGGCTAAGCTGTCAATCATCATGACTAAACAGAGTAGATTATTGTGATGGGGCAGTAAAGGTATCTTAACCGCTTCTAGCTACGGGAAATCGGTCATATGAGACTATCTATAACTTTTTGAGACATTTTCATCTGCAGATATAGATATTGATTAAAATGTACAGTCAGCATGACAATTTTCATTAAAACATAAATTTGGTACCAATAGATCCTGTATCATATGAGGATCAAAAACTCTATTATAAGAAACTGAGGCTTGATTTAAGATGAGTCAGAAATCGCAAAAATCTTTTCCCTTACATATCGTGGGAAATGAGATACATACTTACTTTTTTGGGTTCCGTACCTGCGTCAAAACGTCAAAACGGAACCCTTATAGGATGACTTCGTTGTCCGCCAGTCCATCCGTCTGTCTGTCAGTGAAGACCCTTTTTCTCAGGAACGCAAGGAGGTATAAACTGGATATTCATTTCAAATACCTGTTGTACGGTTTCCTGGAGCTCAAAAAACAAACTTCCAAGTAAACACATTAAAAAAATACGACCATCTACGAGACATATTTTGAAACTCGCAAATTAATCAAAACCTATAGGGTACTTCCCGTTGACCTAGAATCATATGGCACAAAGCAAAGTCTCACAGCACAAGTAAAGGAAAAATCCAAAAATCGTTAATTTGTAGTATTATCACATCATCATTTCAGCCGAAAAACATCCACTGGACATTAGCCTTCCCAAAACATCGCCATTTCGACCAGTTCTGTACTTCCCGAATCCAGCGGATTCCTGCGGCCTTCACAAAGTCATCGGTCCACCTTGTGAGCGGCCTTCCGGGTACGCGGTCGCCACTTCAAAAACTTTCGGCCCTATCGGCCATGTGTTCTGCATAATCTACTGTTATATTATTTTAGTGATAGTCGTTCGTCAGGAATAATCTGTAAGAATGCATCAGTCAGTATATCAGTTTTGTGACATTATGTAGTATAAGCAGGAACGCAGGCGTTCATTAATTCACTAAAACTATATTTATTTTAGAAGTATGTATGTAAGTATATTCTCTTATTTTGTGTTTATTTTTAAATTAGTGATTAGTATAGTAATAATATTAGTAAGTTTTTTATTTTGATTTTATGTATTATGTTTTCTCTTCACGTTGTCTACATCTCTTCGTCTACTTTCCTTGTCGCAGGTATGCTGGAAGAGATTTCTTTAGAAATAAGCATCACCTTTGTACGTATTTTTCTGTTCCTTTTTTTTCTTGTCTGTATATATGTGTGTACATAAACTGTTAAATAAATAAATAAATAAAAATTAAGAACTTCGAAAGCAATGGGAAATTACTACTGATGTCTGCGGAGTCGATCTCAGGAGTAACTGCTTCTCACACGGACAACTATACGTCGCTTGCTCACGCGTCACCAGTCCTGAGTCTCTGTATATTTTGGCTGTTGAGACCACAATTACAAACGTAGTATACAGGGAAGTTTTACAAAGAGTAAATGCGGGAAATAAAGTGGAGTTTAAATTTTTAATCAACATTATGTTCTACATGCGATTGTGACGAACCAGTCGATGCCCAAAAATTCTAGACTTTTTTAACTTTTTTACAAGTTCACAATGGTGTGCTGGTACCCACGCTTATGCATGGAAGTGAATGTTGGGTGTGGGAAAAGAAGCATGAAAGTAGAATCAAAGCTGTGGAAATGCGTTCCTTGCAAAGCATGCGTGGCGTGATTATGAATGATAGGCTAAAAAATTATGTGATAAGGCAACGGTGTGGTTTAAAAGAAGATGGAAGGGCAAATTTTTAAAAGATTATGCTTAGATGGTTTGGTCATGTTGAAAGGATTAATAAAAAGCGACTAACAAAAGGAATTTACAAGGGAGATGTGAGTGGGAACGCCCTAGAAGGACATATAGTGACCTAATTGGTCATGTTCTTCAGAAAGGTCAAGTGTGTAGTACTCTGAACATGCGTGCGTATATGACCAGGGAGCCTAAAATGGACGCTTTGGCAGAATCATGCGTGCAATTCATACAGCCCGCAATTCATCTGTTTGACAGCTGCTATTTGACATTAGACTTCACTATATTAATTCTTAATTTGTGGACCATTTTACGAAACTCCTTACACAACTGTGAAACAGATGAATTGCGGGATATGAATTGTACGCAGATCATATTATGATTCTGCGAAAGCGTCCATTTTAGGCCCCCTGATGTATGAACGTAAACGAAGCAAAAAGAGTATGTAAGTAGCGTAGCGGGTGGCGTTCTATAGTTTCTGCCTACCATCATGGGAAGAAAACGTGAGTTTTTGTATGTATTTATGTTTTATAAAACTAACATATCATCACGTCTAAATTCTCCGAAGAGTTAGGCAGAGGTGTACCTACCTATAGTAAACCCACATTAAATTTCGCCAGTTCTGTTTAGGTCCCATGTAATAGGGGGCGAGCCAATTGCCTCTAACCGGGCACAAATACAGACTTGGGACTGTACCTGAGAAATTCCAGATGGTAAACCCAATAACACTGCCTGACCCGAAATTCGAACCCAGGACCTCATGCCCAAAAGAAGCGCTTGCGACCAATTGACCAACAAGGCAGTTTTCTATAAAAATGTAGCTGTTATTAGTATATTGTCGTGTTTTACGACTTCCACGTGAACGAAGTCGCGGGCAGAAGCTAGTGGGTAATAAACTAATAAACTAACTCACTAATAAACCTACACGTCTTCTTTTCGTGTGGACGATTTTTATTATTTTAGTTTATATTTATAACTCAAACTCAAAGCATTTATTTCAAATAAACCTATTATAGGCACTTTTGAATTGTCAAGGGGTCAGTCAGTCAGATGAAGCTAGTTGCCCATTCCAAAGCGTAGTAGGTTCCTATGGAGAAGAACGTGCAAGAAACTCCACGGACACTCTTTTAAATCAAAATATTGTTACATAGTATTGGTTACATAATTTATGTTGAAATTATACATGTGGGAACAATGTAGAAAGACGTGCACGTTAAAAGCGTCCGTAATAAAAATATAAAAAACAACTAAAATACTAAGTTAAAATAAGCCGTGGCAGCTAAGAAATGACCAGTCCCTACCGACGGCGCCCGTTCACGAACATGATGCATGGATCAGCACCATTTAGCTCAACCATTTTGAAGGGAACTTAATGATCCAACACATACGCCACCATCAGCTAGACATTTTAGTGAGCATGACACTCTCAGCCGCCATGGCACATTCAAGTCAATAAAAGACGTACTCAGAAAATGGTAGGTACATAGTGCTCACACATGTGCTATGCAATTATACAATACTAATAGATTGAATTTATACAATATAAAGATAGTATTTACAATCTTCAGCCGCTCCAACAATAGATTTGAATGCTATTCAATTAGTTTATGCGCCCTTGTGGAGCAGGACCAGCGTTAAGCCAAGCATTTTTGTCAGCAATGTATAAAACGCACACTATGTAGCTAAGCATATTATAAGTTGGGTTATAATATGCTTGGCTACATAGTGTGCGATTTATACATTTAAATTTCGTTTCATTTAGTTGGACTATGTGGGGAGGTATTATACTTAGATTCTTTTACTTTTTGAGAATGTGAAAACGTTGTAGGCTTAATAGACTAGATTTGTAGACCATTTTCGTAATTTGTTGACAGGCCTACACTGTCCTCCCATACCTACTATTAGCACTGTAATTTGAAAACATTGTTTATGCCATTATTTTTAAAAGAGTAACCGGCTCTTCTCCATAGGAAACAACCAATTGGAACCGTGCACCTAGCTTCTGACGTTTCTTAAGTGCCCATGCAGGTTGAAATAAAATATTTTGATTTGATTTGACGGTAAAAAGTATATACGTATACAAGTAGCTTACATGCCTCTAGTTTTCACTTAGGTATGTTAAAATTATTTTCTTTTATTAGGTTTTATTAAATCATTTATTGCAAACAAAAATTAAAAAAAAAATAATTTGGCTCATATTTGTCTTGCCGCGTGACGCCAAGAGTGCGTGCATACCTACAAGTGAAAAAAAAATATTATCAAGAAGAAAAAACTTATGTAAAAAATTCGGTGTCTTTGGATCTGTATTTGAGTTTTTTGCCACCGACTTCCGAAATTAAAGTTATTTTTCACTTTGTAGTGTTATTATTGGTAGTCGGTTATTATTTTTTTTGTAAAAAGTTTTTTATTTTTCACTTTTTAGTGGGTCAGTTTTGAATTTATCTAAGTTACAATAGCCTAATGTTAACTGCTTATCACCTTTTACAAAATATTGCTTTTCCCGATGCCGGGACGTTGATTGTTGAGGAGTTCTCCTGGTAAGAACCAGGAGAACTGCCACTCACCATATGCATAGTGACGAGCATAAATTGCTTAATCGCAACCCGTTAAATAGGTACTCATTATTATATTGTTCCGGTGGCCATTTGTGTATGTCGTAGTATGGTCTCCATCATCAGTTCCACTTCACCAAATGGTGCTTTCGGAGAGCAAATGCACGAGTTACTATAAAAAATATCCAAATCGCTATAGGTTTGCATATAAAATTTGAGGGTTTCCCTCGATTTCCATGAGATCCCCTCATCAGATTCTGATTTGGTGGCAATGGGACCACCTCAGAAGTATACCCTTTCAAACAATTTTTTTTTTTTCAAAATCGGTTCATAATTGACGGAGTAATCGCGTAACAAACATACAAAAAAAAAAAAATCTAAAAAATAAACATACAGCCGAATTGAGAACCTCCTCCTTTTTGGAAGTCGGTTAAAAAACAATATACGGCACGGTTGGCGCAGTGGTTAAGCGATTGACTGCTGCGCTGCGTGTCGCGGGTTCGATTCCCGCACGGAACAAATATTTGTTTGACCTACAAGTAGTTGTTCCGGGTCTGGCTGTTTGTGTATGTGAGTTGAAATGTTTGTAAACGCACCCACAATACAGTATCAATTCCTAGAGTGAAGCAACGTTTAAAAAAAAAAAATATGTTGTAGGTATCAGCACGAACTTTCGTCGACTTGTTTGACAACTGCACTGCACTGCAACCTGTCAGTTTTCAATCAGCTGACGTCCGTCATAATTTTGTGCGGCAGACCCCCTCCTTCCCTGAATAGGTTAGGTAGTATGGGTACGTTTCCTTACTAGCTTGTGTATTCCACACACAACACCACGCCTGTATTCCTCGAAGGGTTAGGCAGAAGTGTACCTAGTACACCCACATTTCACCAGTAATATTGCAAGCCTATTGCCATCAACCGGGCTCAAATCCAGACTCTTGACTGCTACTGAGAAACTTCAGTTTCACTTTGTATCCTGCATAGCGTATGAAGTTTCATTAAAATCGGTTCAGTGATTTCGAAAAACAATGGCTTGAAAGTTTGTATGAAATGCCGTAGGTACGTAGTAAACGCTCTTAAGTTAATAAATTAATTTTTACTATTTATAGATAAGTCAGTCAAATTTCGCGGGTTACCTTCGCGATTTTGCCTTAAATAAGGGCGTGTCCAACTGATCGGACCCTACATGAGCCTTACAATTTATTATGATTTGCGTGATGATGACTATCATATGGTGATCTGCAACAGGGTCGGTTTAACACGCAATATTACATGACAAGTATTTCTGATCCAGATAAAGTTGGGTCATAGCTGGATTTAATAGACTCAGTGTTTAAGTACCTATACCTAATGGTGCTTCTACACGGTACAAGTTACTTGTGCGTAGGTTTATAGGTTCGAGATATATGCGCGAGCGCAAGATACCCGTGCGATTTGCACGATATAGTTTACACGAAGCAAGTGCCTCAACAACTCAACAAATGAGTGTTACCCCCGACCTGGCCTTTCGAAGTCCACAGGTGGACATAGGCTTCTCCCAAGTTGTGCCACTACACTCGGTGGAGACCACGAATCGACAAGCGTAGCCTGGGACAAACGCCAGAAAGATGGAACAACGACCTTAAAAAGAAAGCTGGGACAGACTGGATGCGAAAGGTTGCTGTAGAGGATATGTCCAGGTATTTGACTGGGATAAGCCAAGTTCCCATTTCTTCCTGTGGGTGTCGTAAAAGGCGACTAAGGGACTTACTAGAGAATGGGTAGCAGCGTTCTCTATGCATTTTTAGGGTTCCGTAGCCAATAGGCAAAAAACGGAATCCTTATAGATTCGTCATGTCTGTATGTCTGTCCGTCCGTATGTCACAGCCACTTTTTTCCGAAACTATTAGAACTATACCTACTGTTGAAACTTGGTAAGTAGATGTATTCTGTGAACCGCATTAAGATTTTCACTCAAAAATAGAAAAAAAAACAATACATTTTGGGGGTTCCCCATACTTAGAACTAAAACTAAAAAAAAAAAAATCTTCAAACCCATACGTGTGGGGTATCAATGGATAGGTCTTCAAAAATGATATTGAGGTTTCCAATATAATTTTATTCTAAACTGATTTGTTTGCGCGAGAGACACTTCCAAAGTGGTAAAATGTGTTCCCGCCCCCCTGTAACTTCTAAAATAAGAGAATGATAAAATTAAAAAAAATATATGATGTACATTACCATGTAAACTTCCACCGAAAATTGGTTTGAACGAGATCTAATGAGTAGTTTTTTTTTAATACGTCATAAATCGTAAACCGCAATTTACCTTAGATAATAATTGTACGAAACGAGTCTGATTCGCACTGGGCCGGTTTTTAAAACCATACTGCGATCGCCAACCCGCCTGCAAAGCGTGGCAATTATGGCAAATGCCCCCTTTTTGGGGGAGGCCTATATCCAGCAGTGGACGTCTTTCGGCTGAAATGATGAAGCTGAGTTGATTGTGTGATTTACTTATAAATCTCTGCCTCCGTATTCACACTGTCACTGCGGACGTCGATACCTGGAAGATGCATTAGGATTTCCACATGAGAAAATAGTTTCGATGCTAGTTACTCTCGCTATTTCATGATAATGTGTGAAAGTTCGTTTATGTAAGGTTTGCCGTTTAGGCATAAATCTAAACAATAACAAAACCTTTTATTGACCGCGTTGTAAACGTATGACTGATTACATTCCTGAAATACGGGTTTTTCCTTTACTTGTTTGTGGGACTTACCTCTGTTCCATTATTTCATAATTATTCGAGGTCATTAGTAGGTAAGCTGTACTTTGATGAGTCGGAACAACGGTGGCAATAATAGTTATCAACTATACCTACGCCGCTACTATCCAGAACTCCAGACGAAGATAAAAAGTAAAATAAAGTGATCGTACTTAGTTCAGATTTGTAACTGATTATAATAATACCTACAAACAAGATAATAAATAGCTCCTACTCCATTAACATAGAACATCACTAATTAGGTCAATCACCAGGTAGGATATGTCCTCCGAGGGCGTGCCTCTCGGCGGTCCCACTCACATGTGCCTTGTTGCCTTTTGTTAGTCACTTTTCATGCAGGATGCATGAAAAGTGACTAAAAAAAGGCAACATGACCAAACCATTTAGGCATACTCTTTTCAGTTTTTGTCACTACTTCTTCTTTTAAACCGCACCGCTGCCTTATCACATAATTTTTCAGCTTATCATTCGTAGTCACGACACACGTGCTTTTCAAGGAACGCATTTCCACAGAGTTTATTCCACTTGCATGCTTCTTTTGCCACATCCATCATTCAATTCCATACATAAGCACACCATTGTGAACAGCCAGTCGAGCCGCATCGATTGGTTGGTCACAATCGCATTTATAGCACCATTAACTTTATTTCCCGCATTTACTCTTTTTATAAAACTTCCCTGTATACTATGTTTGTAGTTATGGTCGCAGCAGCCAAAATAAACAGAGACTCAGGACTGGCTACGCAGGAGCAAGCAACGTACAGCTGGCCGTGTGAGAAGCAGTTAGTCCTGAGGTCGACGCCGCAGTCTTTAGTAGCAATTTCCCATTGCTTGGGAAGTTTTTCGTGTTTAGTGAATTAATGAACGCCTACTTTCCTACATATACTACCTAATGTTATAAAACTGATACACTGACTGATGCATTGTTACAGATTATTCCTGACAAACGGCTATCACTAAAATAATATTTATAACAGTAAGATGGGGTTGAAAGGTTCTGGAGTCATCTCCAAGTCAACTACTGCAGGCTTAGCAAGACGCTTTCTATTTGTACTCTACTGCAGAATAGAAATCGCTTGTCTACCGAAAATGTTCTACTGTCTACATAGGCTTAGCACGAGACCCTAGAATAGCTTTTTGTCGACGGAAGAGTAGACAAAAATTACGTTTCTGTGTAGACATTAGAGCATTTTGGGTAGACCAGCGATTCGATCGAGACCAAATGAATGAGCCCAATCTGCTGTCATGATGCCTTGGTACTATGTGTGTGTGTCAAACGGATTTTTTTCATTAATTTATTTTATTTCGAATCTGTATTATATAAAAATAATAGCTTTCTGCACTCCTCCCCCATATAAACGTTAACTGTGCCAAATTTCATACTCGTCCGTCCGCATAATTTTCGTAAAAAGGGGTAGGTACCACCGCGAATGTTCCCGGTCGACCACTTTTCAACCTTATTACTATGGGCATAAGGGCGAAAAGTGGTCGACCGGGAACGTACGCGGTGGTACAATGTTTTCGCTTCACGTAAGTACCTAATAATATAATTATATCACATAGCACAAGTAGCTATAAAAATTGTTCAGAGGCAAATACCAAAACCGAAAATGATTTAAGTATGTCTCCATAAATACTTTGCATCGCAAAGATCCAATTAACATTTCTGTTTGTAGCTAATTGTCATCAAATATCAGCTTACGAGTTGTAGTGGTTCGAAACCAGACAGGCGCTTTACTTTGTGTAAATAATTTCATCGCCTGTTCTCAAAACGGCGAAGGAAAACTTCGTGAGGAAACCGGCTTGTCCTAGAGCCAAAAATTCGAAGACGTGTGACATCTGCGCGGGCCCAGTGCGGGTACCAATCCGCACTGGGCCCACGTGTTAGATTACAGCCAACTCCCTATCGAAGAGAAAAGACCAGGGGGCCTAAAATGGACGCTTTGGCAGAATCATAATATGATCTGCGTACAATTGATATCCCGCATTTCATCTGTTTGACAGTTTTGTATGGAGTTTCGTAAAATAGTCCATAAATTATGAATTGATATACCTAGTGAAGTCTTATGTAAAATAGCAGCTGTCAAACAGATGAATTGCGGGGTGTATGAATTGTACGCAGATCATATTATGATTCTGCCAAAGCGTCCATTTTAGGCCCCCTGAGTACCAGAAGTGGGAACAATAATAAAAACACAATATGTAATAAAATCACTAGACTAGTTGCTTGTTTATTTAATTAACCTACTGGTCATTAGTCAGATCATAAAAAACATTACGCAATATTTGTAAGTGGAATTTCATGAACCCAAATAGGGCTTTCAGGAATTGATAAAAACAGTGGAAACGTAGTGAATGGGTGCGTCATGCTGTGACGTGTCATAACTAACCCTATGTCATTGTTACAAGATATAATATGAAGGATGCGTCGCATTGGCGCTTATGTCGTTTTGTTTGCATGACGTGACTAATTACGAACAATTATTTTGCCTTACTGAAACGAGATTAGCGGCAGATAGATGCGCGTGCGCTGGATTTGCACATAATAAGGAATGTGGCTGTTTTCCGGTAGCAGTCTAGAGCCACTGCGATTAAGATATTTATGTAGGTACGTGACTTTTACCTACGGCAGAGTATCAAATACTGACTAAACACAGAGTGGCTCCTAAGAAGAGGTATCACTTAAATTTTTCTTGTTATCAAATAATTTTTAGACAATTCTACATCGAATTGTATGAAAATTCATTGATAATAGGAAAAATTCGTGTGCCAATCTGTTTATTTCATGTTGTATATCAGCAATTGATTCTTCAATACAGTTTGGTAACTATATAATTACGGGTGTCCCAATCGCATACTTACTGTCATTTCACGCCATATTAGGCTTTATTGCCCATTGTTCTATTATACAAAGAATAATATAAATGCTAAATGGATAATTAATTACAATCGTCAACGACTCGTATTGCTAAATTACAGAGAAATTTGCCATGTTCAATGCTTAGAGCATTATTGTTTGTTTCTCAGTAGCTGAACTTGAAGAGGATATGCGGTCACGTGGTCTTTGGCGTTCTTTCCTCTTTAACGTATTCCCTGCACATCCACTTCCATGTCTCTGTTTTGTTTTTTTATTTTTTATCATGCTGAATGGGCCTGATTTTGTTTGACTTCGATCACGCCCGATGGAAATATGGCATAGTTGTTCCATCTTTGACTTGGCCATACGTGATTTCATGGCTAGCAGTATTGACTACAATACATTTTATAATGCCCAATTGCGAAAGGGTACCTGCTTAGGCTACCGGTGTACTTAGGTACCAATTATCATCAATCATCGGATGAACGAGTACCTACTCATCTTGTGGCAGGGTCACACATTAACCTCATTAGGCCTTCCTATGATGCGCTAGTCCGTACTTAGACTGTCACATCAAAACACAACTATAGAATTATAATTGAATAACATTGTAGTGCAGATTTATTTATTCCTTAGCAATGACATGGAGTATCCGGACACAATTATTAAAAGCGTAGTTCTGAGCAGGAAACGCAACTTCGGAACTGTAAGTAAGATACTAATGAGCCTCATCAGTGTATCATTATTAGCCTCATCTAACAAACATTTATAAGCATTTTAAGGTATAATCAGTTTTATGTCCTCCATCGTCATTATACAAGGTACTCAAGCCCTTTACATTAAATTTTAAAGTGGTGTGTATATGGCAGTGAGCGATGATGATTATTTGCTAAGCTATATGTGCAACTAAGCGTAGCTTTCCCACATTATGGCATAGGTCTATAATTCGCACGTTTTTGACGTCGCTAGAACATAATAAATATCCGTTGAATTAGCTTCACTTACGTTGTTTGTATGGTGAATAGGACGTTTGTCCGTGGTTGTAGATGTAGATTATCAAGTTCATTTATATGCGGTTCGGGATAGACTGCATTGTGATGTGTACTACAAATAGTAATTAGGGTGTTTAGCGTACGATACAGCATGTTGCAGCTTGTTGACAATATTGCCGACTATGCCCATTGCCCATATATAGCTATAATGTACGGGCAAAAGGTGTTGTACGTTTTATGTGACCGTGAAAACTTGATTGTATCACTTCCGTCATACAATCAAGTTTCCACGGTCACGGTTCGGGGAAAACTGGAGCTAAGTGACAGCTGACGCTCATTTTCAATAATCAATTGATTCATTGCAAACCCTCAGTTGTGACTGAGAGCGAGATTTTTTTTTTGTGTCCTTCGCCCTTTTGTGGGCGGTCTGTCAGACTCTTACTGACTAAAAGCCACCCTGGGGTTCCTTTCCCACACCGGGGATCATGGGATCTTGTGTGACTTTCGCGATCCCCAGCTGGTACTGGCCCGCCTTTGCGGGCTACCTCAGGCCCGAGTGGGGAGTGAGGTGTAAGGAGGGGCGCGCGTAGGCCACTATGCGCCTCCGCCTCGGGTCCTGTTGTGTGGGGGTGTGACGGACGTCTCTGAGTCCGTCGCCCCTACACCCATTAAAGGGGGCTGGAATCGGGTACTGTCCGCCCTCCGCCGACGCCCGGTGCGCCTGCTGTGGGCCGGGTGAGTGGAAGAGATCTCCGGCTCCCTTTCCGCAGCCTCCTTCTGCAACATGACAGTTTCGCAGAAGGATACTACCGCGTCCCAGGACTCCTCGCTGCCAACCATCGAGTCGACCACGGCTGGCAGCGACAGGTCGCCGCCTACTCATGAGATGAGGGCACGGCGCGACTCCTCCCAAGCAGCACACTCTGTCATCGTATGCCGCGCCGTGTCCTACCGGTAGGCGACGCAGTGGTGACACCGGGCGTCCCTGTTTATGCGACATAGGTACTTCCCGAAGCAACCATGGCCCGAGAGTACCTCCGTCACCCGAAACGACAGGGAGCACTCGAGTAACGGCCGGACTGCCCTAATGGTGACGAGGCGGTATTAGGGCGTGAAAGCCTGTCCCGCCATTCCGTCAAGCTATTCCGCCGCAGGCTGCGTGAAGCTGTGACCGACGCAACTCCATATTTCACTGCATCAGCCGCTCGCCCCGCGCCCACTGAGCGAGATACTGAGTTAAGGTGAATACGCAGCTGTAGCCCGAAAAATTCACCACCTGACACTGACCTGCAAATAGCAGAAAACGTAAGAATATTTGAATATCGCGGGCTACAGCTGCGGATCGACTGAATTATTGAAGTTTGCTACAGTACCTACCTCATGGTTACACGATCATCTTCGCTTATCGCAGTCCACTACTGAACATTAGCCTCTCCCAAGATCAACCAGTTTTGGCGGGTTGTTCGCCTTCTGAACCAGGTTGCGTCCACTTTTCAGCTCATCTTTCTATCAAGCTGGTGGGAATTCCGCCTAACGTCTACGTTAATGCCTAGGTGAGTTGAATCGTGTATACAACCTTTTTTTTTTTGGTCGGAAATTATCGAATAACTTCTCCCGCTCTGGGCGGAGCTAGGGCGTGTCACACTTTTACTGACTAATACCCACCCGTGTTCCATCAGTTGCCTGTGTGCCAGGGCCACGATATCCCTTTCAGACAAACTCGCAACCCTGGCAGGTCTATACGAGTACAACCCTGCTGTACATTACATTACCTAGTAACATTTTATTCAGCAAAGATTTTTGTTGTTCCGGCCTCCTGTCGGATAATAAGAAACTCTTAGCTTCCATAGGGGCTCGTGCAGAATGTCGCGATATCGCGGGCGCAACAGCCTTGACACAATCAATGTTACTTTGGAAGTTAAAGAGATAAAAGTAAGTACCTCTCAGATCCTATAAAAATTTGAAGAGGTTTCAGCAAAAACAACGTGAGAAATACGCATTAAAATGCCATTTAAATTACTCATACTTGTTGCGTATCCTTTCGTATATTAAAATACCTTGCTAATATGTTTGGCTATCACGTACTGTGCTATAAAGGTACCAAAATGTATGTGAATGTGTGAAAAGAGTTATAAACGCAGAACGGTCAAGGGAAACGTCTAAATACCAGCTGGCATTTCGATCCTTCGAGTTATTTGTATGATTTATTTTAGTTGTTTTGACTTGCGACTCGGAATTCCAAAGTTTTTAGCAATAAAAAAATAAATCTTAATATATATAAATCTCGTGTCACAATGTTTGTCCTCAATGGACTCCTAAACCACTTAACCGATTATAATAAAATTCGCACACCATGTGCAGTTCGATCCAACTTGAGAGATAGTAGGTAGGTAGGGTAGGTAGGTAGGGTAGGTAGGTAGGGTAGGTAGGTAGGGTATGTAGGTAGGGTAGGTAGGTAGGGTAGGTAGGTAGGGTAGGTAGGTAGGATAGGTAGGTAGGGTAGGTAAGTAGGGTAGGTAGGTAGGGTAGGTAGGTAGGTAGGTAGGGTAGGTAGGTAGGTTAGGCAGGTAGGGTAGGTATTCTTTTACCCATAGAAAGCCACGTTATTTGTGAGTGTCATAGAGTGAAAATGTTTACCGCCCAACGGAGTGGGCACGGGTCAGCTAGTATTATTATATTTCCTTCTAAGAATCTAATTGAGAATCGAGCTGGATGGCGCATGTTTCCATATCCATTGAGTATTTAACCACAATATGTTGTAGGGAACTATAGCCTATTTCATTTTTATCTTCGGGTAAGTCACAAAAGTTACCTAAGAAGATTATGTGGATTCAGTGCATTTTTTTTTGCTTGTAAATAATGCTTATTCGGTCACTGAAACAGGCCCAGTATTAAGTCCAACGATTTCAGTAGTCAACTCAGTGTTCACATCTTGATGTCATGGCTCATGGCTAATCAAATGAATCACCAAGTTAGATGATTTTTGCAAGTTTCCCTTGCGCTCTTTTATTTTTAGGGTTCCGTACCTCAAAAGGAAAAGACGGAAGCCTTATAGGATCACTTCGTTGTCCGTCTGTCTGTTAGTCTGTCAAGACCCCTTTTCTTAGGAACGCGTAAGTCACCGTAATAAAAAATACGGCCATTTATGCGACTTATTTTGATACTCGCATATAAATCTAAACCTATAGGGTACTTCCCGTTGACTTAGAACCATGAAATTTGGCTAGAAGCATGGTAAAGGCAAGGCAAGTAAAGGAAAAAGTCCGAAAATCAATAATTTGTAGTTTTATCACATATATTTATTTTTTGCGATTACAAACTTACGTTTGAAGTTGGGAAAATTGACCGTGGAGTATCGATGTATGGGAGAACATGATTTCAACTACAATGTTAAGTGTATTTTTGGGATAAATTCATCCCCAATACGGAACCCTTTATTGTGCGTAGTCCGACTCACACTTAGCCGGCTTTTTCTGTTATATACTGATAAAATAGTTGGAGCCTAACTATATTTATTCAGCTGCATTCGCGTTTCGCTGAAAGATTTTGGTCACACTTATACAGTTCTGCTTCTACCAGCCGCGTACATCATCGTAAGATTGTGAAAAGCCGTCATACCGTTCGGCGCTGATCGTGGACTGTTCCTGACTCTTCGTCGACAAGTTGCGAACACGTACAGCCGTGAACGTGGCGGGAAAGCGCTGAACACAGCGGAACAGCGCTGAACTCTATCTATAGCATTCGCATGATAAAAACACATTTGTCCTCATTTTATACCTGTATGACGCAAAAACTGAATAGACGCGGAAAGTTGAACAGATGCGTACGCATATCCATACAAAATCGATGTTTTCTATGGACAAAAGCTGAACAGAGCTGAATAAGTGTGGTTAGTCCCTTAGCCTTTATCCCTAGAATGCTTAGAGAAGGGTTCTCTAAATATGATATCTACACTGTTATATCGGACACATCGGATGTGTTTATAATAGTAGGCTGTGTCTCCCTAGTGCGAGAACGACTTTAATGCGCAAGAGTGTCTGCTACATGGCGCCAGTCATTTATAATAGTAGGCTGTGTCTCCCTAGTGCGAGAACGACTTTAATGTTACTCCGATGTTACATATAACCGTGTCCGATGACGATGCTACCATGTTATTCCATTATCCACTCAGGAATATTGGCAGTATGGTATGTTGTTGTCAGCGCAAAAATAAAGAATCAAACAAATAAATCAACATGTAAGTACTATTTGCTTGTAATGAGAAATTTACCTAATCAAAATGTTATGCTCTATGCAGCGTAAGGCGTGCGTTCCTTCCTAAACAAAAGGTTCAAACATACCAGGATATATCCATAACATTGGCAGATATGTATAGAAAATAACACCCACTTCGACATTTATGTTTATAAGAGCTATATTAGACTATCAAAGAAATAAGATCAGAGATGTATGAGTCATTTTTATATGAAGAATCACCTATGACGGTATAATATCCACCTAAGATTCAATTTGTCTATGATCAATTGATCATAGGCTAAAGGGATCCTGCGTCGGCGATCTCTCGCGTCCGGCCCTGGTTCAGGCCATGGTTCGGAGCGAGAGTGCGTGGGAGGCCATCACCTCCTTCTGCGAAGCAGTAATCCTCGCGAAGGAGCAGGCGGAACGCGTGAGGGAGAGGCAAAATTCGCACCCTCACGCCCCTAGTCGCCGCAGGAGACGCCCCGGGCGTCGGGAGTCGTAGGCAGATTCCCGGCCACCGTAGGCGCGGGCCTACGGATGGTGAGCGATGGGTAGCTCGCCGTCCGATGGACCAGGCCCGGGTCGACGGCGCGTTGTGTTCCACGCGCGCCTCAAAGAGATGTCAGCAAAAACTGACGGGGTCCGTCAGGGCCAATGCCTGGGAGGGTTGCGATTTCGTCCGAAAGGGATATCGTGGCCCTGGCACACAGGCAACGGAAGGTACACGGGTGGGTTTTAGTCAGTAAAAGTCTGACATGCCCTCCCAGCTCTGCCCAGAGCGGGAGAAGTTATAATTTCCCACCAAAAAAAAAAAGGATCTCGACAGCAAGCGTAGGTACATTTATGACCTTATCCGTCTAATCTAAAAAATGGCGTCAAATGCAAACGAGTGGAATATCGAAACAACAAAAATATTAATAAATCATTACGAGGTAAATTAGTATGTTTTACAAAGTTTTAACCGTTTTAAATACATTTTAGGTATAGGTATCTTCTTTTCATTAGAATGGTACTTGTAGCTACGGAAAACACGGCTAAAGTCGTTATTAATCTTGTTTAAGTATAACGCTTAATATGATCATAGGGTAATATGTAAAAAATAAGAACCAACCAACCAACTCAGCCTATCGCAGTCCACTGCTGGACATAGGCCTCTCCCAGGCTGCGCCACAACACCCTGTCCTCCGCCTTCCGCATCCAGTCAAAAAAACAACCGAAAAAAGTCTTCCGCTCAGCAGCGGCAGCACACAACTATTAATTAATTTTACATTTCACTACAAGTAAAAATGATAGAAAAGAGATGGCTTGATAAAACAACAAGAAAAAAAGAGACAGCTAGTGTTGTCAATTGCGCGTGAATGTAAATAAACATTATTCTGGCCACCAATCCCCGAATTTTGGCGTCACAGACTAACAAATACGTCCCAATTAGGACGTTTTCGAGTCTTCACGATTGCGCGCTCACAACATATCTGTTTAATATAATATCATTGCATATACAATACATATATAAATTAAAGTCGCTTTTCGTGCCTGCCTGTGTGGACCGCGTTGTTCTACTAAACTATGCAACGTTTTTTGATGTGGTTTACACCATCATTTAAGAGAATTTATTCCAGAGGTTTATGTGTAGGTTAAATACATTCATGTTAAACTTACGTATAATAAATATATCTCAATGTTATGTCAAGTCGTAACAACCGTGCGAGGCGGAGCGCTAGTAAACTATAATTTGAAATACATTAATTGTTGAAAAATATTGTACTTACCATAGATATAAGAAAGAAGTATTTCTATGGTACCTACCCATTTTTGATAAATTAAATTCTTATTATTACGTCTATTAGCAAAAAATTGCTGCCCAAATCAAAAAGGACGTGGTCCAAACATCCGAGACATACCTACACACGGCCAAGGACCGAAACCGGTATGATCAATACCGGTATTTTTCGGTTACAACCTGTAGTATTTTTACCGGTATTTTTAATGGTTACCTTAATTCTTAAAAATTGAATACAACCAGTATTAATACCGGTAACCGAAATAAACATTACCTCTATCTTACACGTGTCGTCGGCATTAGTCAAAGGAATTTAATAGAATAGAATAGAAAGATGTTTATTTCCCTGGTTCATATGTTACATCATGTCCACAGGTCGGTGGTGTATTCGGCCTGTGGGTGTGTCAGCTACTTACAGTCTACCTATGTTTGTCTGAAAGAGATCTATATAAGTGCCGACTCCTGTCTTTTTTTGGTACATAGTCGATTTCAACTAGTCTAGTATTAGTGAGAGGGTTGTGCTGTCCGTATCCGAGGTAGGCGTCACCAGGGGTCTCCAGATCCTCGATCTGCATTTCGCGGAGTCGGCGCAGCATGTCCTCGTTTAAGTCTTGTGCACGGAGGTGCCATGGATCCCAATCGAGCATATCCCAGAGTAGTGAGGTTTCTAGGCGTCTAGGGAATTGTCCGCTGGTCTTGAGAGCCATTCGGTATTGGCGTTCAATTTTGAGTAAGTTGCTTTTACTGTAACGTGAGAGTAGTTGTACCACGCCATAATCCAATATAGGAAGTAGGCAGGCCTGAACGACAGCCAGTTTCATTCCAGCCAGTTATATTCGTCTTGGCGTGCCAGCCTATGATAGGGGCTAGCGGGCTTAGTCAAAGGGCGCGCATCGTCTGTGTGTGAGTCGATGCGCGCGCCGACCAATCACACCCTGGCTTTAGGTAACCGGTATTAAAACGGTAACCTAAATAGAGGTGACATTGGAAGCAGGGATTGAAAAGGTTCCTAAAATACCGATAAATACCGGTATTTACTATTTTCGTTACTAGAATCCGAACCAGGATGAAATAGGAACCTAAATTGGAACCTTTAAGAACCATTATTTTACCGGTTTTTCTTCAAAGTGGGTCTGAACGAGTTCATACGATGCCGCTCAACGCAGGACGATACATCTGTGGGCAAATTTGTATTTCATTGTCAGTATGTTTTTTGGGCATGTCCTACCAAGTTCATAAAGTATTTCTGTAACATTTGATTATTTTCTTAAAAAAAAAATACTTTATTTAGGATTACAAAATAGTTATTTTCTATGTCCCACCACATGATGGCCATAAAGTTTCATCTCACTCTCTTTTAAAATAAAATTGTAGTGGAGTCGGATATCTCCAAAAGGAGGAATTCTTATTTTAAAACGAATTTAATAACATACATTTAACATAATAACAACCTTATAACCGGTATATTGGACCCATTATTTGAAACCGGTACTTTGGAACCAGAACGAAACCGGAACCTGAACCGGAACCGTACCGAAAGGAAGAACCTTTTTAAGAACCGAAATGAAGAATCGGAACCCAAATTCGTACCGGTTTTCAATCCCTGATTAGAGGTAACATATTTCTTCTTCGTATGGTTAATGGTTACCCAGATAGCGGAAACCTTAATCGTAGAGGTAACCGAAATTCTTCAATGCCTGTCTATACCTGTACCGTAATTTATAAAGGTTTTCGGTCCCTGCACACGGCTAAGTAGCACTTGGTAGGGTTTAGTCTTTTATTTATTGTCTATTTACACTGTTTCTATTTTCTTAATGTATCTCGGAAAGCTTCGTGTTTCGTCAGTCGTCGGATTATCGGATCGTCGGATCGGATATCAGTTGCCCTCTGCACTTGGTGCAGACCGGACGCTCTCAATCGACTTGGAAGTATATAGTCGTTTTCTCTTTTTACTTATTATGTGTAATTTATTAAAAATAGGGAGAAAGCTGCTATACATTGTGAAAATAGAAGCACTGTACTAGCTTTTGCCCTCGTCTTCGCCCGTGTGGAGGTCGGAAATTATCCCACGGTATAATATACGGAGATAAAAAGTACCTACCTTATGCGGTAATCCAAGAAACTATCTGTCTGCCTAATCTCATCCTAATTCGTTCAGCCGTTTTTGCGTGATTGAGTAACAAACATCCAAACTTTCACATTAATAATATTAGTAGGATTAGATAAGTACCTACTAGAGAGATACTGACTTCACTGATTATTAAAATCACAGCATGGCACGTGTTTTCTCATACAATCATAAAATATATAATTTATTGAGGAAACACAAATGACAAATTAGGTTCTAATCGTAAGGAAATTATATTTCCCCTTGGATCTTGAGAATATCAAATAGAATCTATAATATTATAATGTATTCATGACTTTATAATTGAATCTCGATGTAAGAGCTAAAATAGAGACAAGGAAGACAGGAAATGTTTATACCTATTTGAAAACATCCGTTCATTGACTGTAGAGTTTTCTACTAAACCTACGTCAATCGTCTTACCTAGACGCATTTTTGGAAGATTATCTGGCTAAAAGAGTAAGGGAAGACCAAATAAACGATGGATGGACGGAGATGTATGGAAGAAAAATAATCTGCGGGGTAATTACGTAAGATAAGATAAGATAAGATCATTTATTTGTCCAAAACATGAGTATGTAACACACCCATGGCATGCAAGATGTTACAATAAAATTATATTACAGTCATGTAAGCCAGGGACCGTACAACCCCGGTTAAGAGTTAAGGCTTCTACATACCAGCGCGACTAGTCGCGCGACGCGACACGGCACAAAGGCCCCGCGTGTCGCGGGACGAGCGGTGCCTTTGTGTCGTGTCGCGTCGCGCGACAGGTCGCCCCGGTATGTAGAAGCCTTTAAGCCTTTCGTAGGGGTAACCCATTCAATGGGTTACCTTTATAATTATGTAACCCATTGAAAGGGTTTTATACTAGAAACCCATTGAAAGGGTTACTTTTTACTAAACTGAGTGCATGTTTTCCTAGTCCGGATTCTCAAGTTTCAAAGGCTTCGTGATCGACGCAATCAAATGCCTTGGAGAGGTCACAAAAGATTCCTATAGCGTCTTGGTCTCTTGGCCTCAACCCACGCGTTAAAAAAGTGTCTTAATAAGGTTACATGGGCGTCGGTCGTACAACGTCCTTTGGTTTTAAAACCGTGCTGTTGATCGTGTAGGATTTTATTCGCGTTAAAATGATTGAGCATTTGATTAAGCATATCCTTTTCAAAAACCTTGCTTGTTGAAAACCGGCAACAAGGATATGAAAACCGGCAACAAGGATACTTTACTTCCTGCCAGGGTTACGAGCCTGTCCGAAAGGTATATCGTGGCTCTGCAACACAGGCATTTGAAGGAACACGGTGGGTTTTAGTCAGTAAAAGTCTGACACTCCCTCTCGCTCCGCCCAGAGCGGGAGAAGTTATTTGATGAATTCCGACCCAAAAAAAAAAAAAAAAAAGGATACTTTACTTGTTGTTAAACTATACCTACTTGTTGCTGATGTATTTAAGGCTTAAGCTCCCTTACAAATATTCTAAAAAGTTCTATAGTAAGTAGCAACCAACATACGTTATTAAAAGTATTCGTGTTAATATACGGCTTACTAAGGCCATACAGCTCGAAAAGTATTTCCGAACCCTACTTTTCCTGAGTCCTTTAGTTGCCCAATCACTAAATTAAAACCTAGGGCTGATAGTTTTAGTGTTCTTCTTAAAATAATTATTGAACTCGGTTTGTAGTTTGGACTACCGGAACAAATTCTATATACAAAATATTAACATTTTGAAGTATATTGCTAATCGATTGCTTCATATGTTCGAAAAATTTGTCTTCTCAACAACGTTAATGACGCAATTAATGTTGTTGAACTGTCTAAATGAAACCCATTGCTACTGATAGTGTGTTACGTAATTACCCCGCGTGAGACACCCCGGGCGTCGGGAGTCGCAGGCCGACTCCGAGCCATCGTAAGCGGGGGCTTGCGGACGATGAGCGATGGGTAGCACACCGTCCGATAAGGACCAGGCCCGGGTCGACAGCGCGTTGTGTTCCACGCGCGCCTCAAAGAGATGTCAGCACCAACTGACGGGATCCGATAGGGCCAATGCCTGGCCGGGTTGCGAGTTTGTCCGAAAGGTATATCGTGGCCCTGGCACACAGGCATCTGAAGGAACACAGGCGGGTTTTAGTCAGTAAAAGTCAGACACGCTCTGCCCAGAGCGGAAGAAGTTATTTGATAATTTCCCACCCAAAAAAAAAACCCCTGCTGATCACCTAACTTGCAAGTGCTATTCAAATTATTTAAATTAACCGATGTTATTGGTCTGAATTGTATACAGCAATTGTATACAGTTTCATTTGGGCGCCTTTTGGCAAATAACAACATTTGAAATGTTCAAATGTTGTTATTTGCCAATAAGTGTCAACTCACATATATTCAAATTCGCAGATACTGATGTATTCTGATAATGCATCCCATATTTAACATTATGTAAGAGAGTTTCAAGTCACCTAAATCAAATAAGTACGGAAAAACAAATCTAAATCAAATAGGAAATCACGTATTACATACAACATTTGTCAATACACCGTCAAGCTCTGCTGTAACACGGTCGACATTTAAAGTAGCACGTAGTGTATTAAAGTAGTAATGCATCTTAGACGCCATTTTCTCAAAATAAAGTCCATGTGACTTGACATTGTATTGCTTATCAGCGTCCAGCAGTGAAGCGAGTTGTTAGAAACCGCGTATCGGTTGAGTTTGCACTTTTATTTCAAATAATGTTTTAGGGACAAACTTATAAGCGGCTGTAATTCCATATTTTAATGTAACACGCATGGGTGTCGTAAGTGGCACTCCTACTGTCTTCTCAGAAGAGGAAGTCCTGTCATATTTAAAAGTTCCAGCGGGCAGTGGTCAAATTATAAAAGTTTGGCGATTGAATACGAAGGTAAACATAGACGGTTTAAGACGGAGATATATGCCAGTGACCTTGAGTGTTTTGCTTACGTGTTCTGTACTGAGCTCACGCAACGCGTCGTACGTTCAGCCAGTAATTGGTATCGCCCATCAAGGAGCGCTGTCCCTAATTTGACGCATTATTAATTTATTATACACAAACCAAAAGGTATTTTAATAAAACGCGTATACTAAAAGATCAATAGTTAAATTATCTTTAAATTGGTGAAGGTTTCAGAAAAATACGCTTGGTAGATTTTGCGCCATTCTCAGTTTTTTATCCGCTTTAGACATAACTTTACACATTAATTTCACTATTTAATATAAACATAATCTAAAATATTCACATATTAAGTTATTGAAAAAATGCTCTAATTTAACATATATTTTTTTCAAATGATTAACACTACTCGTTTAGACGTGATCTTCAGTATAAAATCATTAAAAGTCGGTTATCGTCGCCTTAAGCGAATACAGGCTCACAGAATCTTGTGTGGGCCCACAGAAACCTTTGAAGGCCAAGTTTTACCAAAACCAATTTTTTGCTTTAAACCGCGACCTGTAGAACAGTATGTCTACCCCAAAGTCAAATTATTTATTTCAAATAGGCACTTATAACGTACTTTTGAACGTCAAAACAGAATTGATTCTAGTCGCCCCCCTTCCAAAAGGAACTTTCGTTTTGAGAAGAATGGGCAAGAAACTCCGTACTTTTACAATATTTTGTATACATTAATTATATAATTATATGTGAAGACGATGCACCTAGAATAAAATTACTATACCACAATAAGTAAAAATAATTAAAAAAAATAAAGCATTGACAGATGAACTAATTATATGATAGATACATGGTGCTTACATATTAACAAACATTGTAAAAGTAGACGATTTTTCTAATTTTATAACAAGTAATAAGTCAATGTGTGAGTTAAATTATACCAGTTTGATTTTGTCTAGACTCTAGATCGTCCTATGGAGCAGGACTTGTGATTCCGAGGTTGTTTTAAAATTAAAAATTAATTAACGAGTAACTGTTTACTATACATTATTATTTTGACTTGTATTGATTATTTTGATTGAGACATGGGGGAATTCCAAAAGTTGGAGAAGCTTAGGGAACTTAATAATAATATTTTTTAATAATATTTTTTTTTATTTCAGAAATAACGTAATAAGGTTCACAAATAAAAAAATGTCAACTAAAAAATTAACATTACAGAAAAAAGGGTATTGTTGGTGTCTGTACTAATGAAAACTCATTGTATCACGACAGACACCAGCGCCTTCCAAACTTGGTTACATAAAAATACAATAAAAAATTCGAACGTCCATAGTGAACTCATAAAAACAGTAATACTTAATTAAAAATAAAAATAATTATAAAATAAGAATACTAATAACTAAAGTTAAAATTCAAAATGTAGCTACTTAATTTACTACGAGTATGTTGAACATTTGTGTGTGCGTGCACAAGAGTGCAAAGTGAGTGATTGTGTATGGGTGAGTGATTGTGTATGTGTGTGTGTGAGTATATTTGTGGGTGTATTTGAGAGTATATGCATGAAAGTATGTATGCGTCTGTGTCTTTGAAATACCTCTATTGGATTGGTTTGAGAAGATCTTCAGTCTCCCAGTAATTTAACTTTAGTAATATGGTTTGTAATTCTGTTTTGCATTGGTTTTTTGTTAAGTTATGTATGTAATTTATTTTATTAATACGGTTGTAGAGACGAGAACTATTTATATAAAAATGTCTACTGGCGAGAGCAGTTCTATGCGATTGAGTTTCACAAACGATGCCCTTCCTGCGCTTGTTGTCCGGCTTATGTGGGATTGTACCATGTTTAAGCAGAACGGTCTGCAGCACATAGAGCTGTCTTACCGTGAGTACAGAGCATTGTTGGTACAGAGTTACAGTCGGGTACCTGATAGGCTTCTTCAAAAGCACTTTTAGAACCGCTTTTTGCGCTCTCTCCGCTCGCAGCATACTAGTAACAAACGAGCCACCCCACGCCGGTATGCAGTAGATTAGTATTGATTGTGCTAGGGTAAAATACACAAGTTTAAACGTTCGAGATGTTTGGGGGTACACCAAAAGTTGGAGAAACTTAGGAGACTCCAAAATTTTCAGAACTCCATAGGTTGAAGACGTATGGGGGAACTACAGTTTCGCGTCGCAACGTTGTTTCACGCCTGTCTGCGGGATCCTTAGTTCTTTGAAAATATGTATGTTGAATAGGTATGTATATAATATTTATTTATAACTAGCGACCCGCCCACAGATTTAGAGTAGGCTAGATACCACAAGCCGTCCGACCAAGCGTGTCCCGAAGTTTGTGCTGTGCACAAACTTCGGGCATTATTGCGACTTCCTATTGCATGTAAAATGAAAAAAATGTCAACACGTCCACTCTTGACGTAGTCTGTTAGCTTACAGGCGCTTAGCGATTGAAATGATTCTGTTTACGTTGAGAACATCAGTAAAAGGCTGGGGTGACGTCATCGTAGGTATAAAAAGATGACACGCTCGGTTTTCATATGGTTTTCATACTATCTAATGAACATGCAGTATCTAGCCTATTCTAAATCTGTGGACCCACCCCTGCCTCACGCGTTTTTACGACCTGACAAAATATCGAGATTTCTTTAATTTATGTAACGGTATTTTTCTCATAAACCTTCCGGAATAAATTCTTTAAAAGATGGTGAAAACTGCATCTAAATCCGTTGCGTAGTTTAGAAGAACAACGCGGTCATATAGACAGACACGAATTACTAGCTGCCCGGCGGCGCCACTTCGTTTGCGTGGTGTCCTACCCCACCCCTACCCTACCATACCCTACCCCTAAATCATCGTGGACGTATGCAAAAACTCACCAAAGTTTCATCAGAATGAGTCCAGCCCTTTTGGAGTCCATAGAGGAAAACCAAAAAAAACATTGATTTTTATATAAATATAATAATAATTATTATGTATATAAGATGTATAAAAAGGGTGCCTTTCAAAATTATTTTTCAAGGACAATGTTTTGGAATACGCAGTAGAATGCCAACAAGGTGACCCTCTCGGGCCAGTAATTTTCGCTATTCATAATTTAAATCTATTTGAGTGGACCAAAATGTGAAATTTACCTTTCTGACAATACCAACAGACAATTGACTCTAGGTTCCCTAATTTTCATCATCATCAATCATCATTTCAGCCGAAAGACTGCTGGACATAGGCCTCCCCCAAAGGGAGGGGGGTTGTCCCTAATTTTGGTTTAATATATTTTCTAAGCTCTTCTTTCTCGCCTTTATGGAAGCTGCTACACATCTTGGACAAAATTTACCAAATTATTTACTATATATACTAAATTATTATATACTAAATTATTCGCGGCACACTATCATCCATTTTAGATGTGGCCTTGCACGACTGAGCGTGGCTTCAATCCACACTACCTATCCGTTTTAGTGGACTCATCGTCCACAAAATTACCAGTATTCGCTTACGTTCCTGTTCTCTGCCCACAGCACTAAAAAGTTGATCAGGAAAATATTTGCCCTCTCTTATTGACGCTGAAGTGCCGTGCTTGACCGATGCGGTGAACGCCTAGAAAATGGCTTGCCCGGATACAGCAGTTCGGCCCGTGAACCCATTTTCCCAGAGACAGTTGGAAGAGGCGCTCTTCAGGATGGTATGGAGTGATCTCATTAATACGTCCACACATACTACTCCCCGCCCGTTGTCTATGGGAGTCGGGCTTCTGGCTTCTGGCGCCGCGCGCCGTCACCCAACATAGTATTAGCCACTATGCTGGGTGACACCGCATTCCGGCTCGCTGCTTGTCTGCCTCTGGGCGTGCCTTGCGTGGCTCCGCATCGCTGCCAATGCGGTGAACGGTGTCGTTCATCGCCTAAAGGTTTGAAACGGGGGATGAAAATTGGTATGGAAGTTCTTATTTTTTGCTGATGGGAAATCACATCAGGCATACGTCTTGTACAATACCTATAATATTTGTTTACCAAAATGTTTGTCCTCGAATGTCCTTTTGCGGAGTTTGGTGACGAGAATTTAAAAAAATCGCATAATTATTCAAAAATAACATTGAAAAGATAGGGAATATATATGCATTGGGCCAAAGTAAGTTCTCACGTCATAGCCCGGTACCGGCTGTTATCAATATGCAAATAAGACTAAAACATATCGCTCTTTAAAAAAAACGAGTTATAAGTTGTGAATGGCGACAATGTTTCGATTGCCTGTTTATATATTAAAGGCGCTTTTCCACTCGTAAATATTGTTTCTCATTCTCAGTTCACAACCATATTTTAAACGAATACTATTTATATTTGATAGTCTATTGTTTTGTATGCTGCTATTTATGAGTGCTACCGTTATGGAAAAGAAATAATAAGAATAACGACATTATGTTTAGTTAGATTGCTTATTTATAATTTTATGAAGATTACGGTTTGTAGCTGGTTTGCCACTACGTAGAATTATATTATCTGTACCACTGCATAACATTTAAACAACATGTCCCAGAATTAACGCTCAACCTCTTAATGGGTCATTGTACTCATCATTATGAACAACTTTTACTAACGGACCAGTCCTGAAGTCGTAAAAAACAAATCAACAACTGATTTTATTTTCGCTATTTCAGGTTTGTTCCAATAGAAAAAGTTGTTCTTAATGATGAGTACAATGACCCCTTAAGAGGTTGTGCGTTAATTCCGGGACATGTTGTATATTGCGCTGACTATATTAATTGTAAAACTTTAACGGAAAGTAGGTAATTATTTTTATTGCTATCTCTTTATTAAGCTGCTATCGCAGGAGACGCCCCGGGCGTCGGGAGTCGCAAGCCGATTTACGGCAACCGTAGGCGCGGGCCTGCGGACGGTGAGCGATGAGTTGATGTTTATGTGATGAGTTTGTCTGAAAGGGATATCGTGGCCCTGGCACACAGGCAAATGAAGGAATACGAGTGGGTTTTAGTCTGTAAAAGTCTGACACGCCCTCTCTCCCGCTCCGCCCAGAGCGGGAGAAGTTATTTGATAATTTCCCACCCAAAAAAAAAAAGCGGCTATTAGAGATTCTTCAGGTAGGTAAGTACCTACGCATTAAATGTGTCTGTTGAGCCACAGATGAATCTCTCAAACTAAGCAGTGTGATTTATTTATATAGTTGCTCTCTAGCACATCACACATTTTACAATAGGTTAATGTCAGTTTTTGTACAG
Organism: Tiliacea aurago; assembly: GCA_948098905.1. Lineage (NCBI taxonomy): Eukaryota > Metazoa > Arthropoda > Insecta > Lepidoptera > Noctuidae > Tiliacea > Tiliacea aurago. The sequence goes on from OX402576.1 coordinate 24,563,526, forward strand.
ACGCCAAATTTTCCCAATCAACCCTGAACCTTATACTTTAACGATAAAGTTGAAAATCTTTTAAAGAAATTTGACAGATTGTAGTAGCTTGATGTGCTGGCGTCTGTACATGAACCCTGTCACTGCAAAACATAAATATGTTGGTTTGCTGTTGAGTTTGGAGTTTGCGGACATAAAATTAACATAAATATGTCGTTATGATAACCAATTACCAGTAATAAACAATATAAAATAACACAGTACACAATAACACAAAAACAGTAATGTGTCAGGGTATTAAGGCTTCTACAGACCGGCGCGACACGCGACGCGACACAAATGCCCCACTCGTCGCGCGACACGCGGTGCCTTTGTGTCGCGTCACGAGTCGCGCGGGTCTGTAGAAGCCTTTAGTGGGAATGTAGGTATATAGTCAAAAAACAAGAGACAGGTAATAAATACAATCATGTCATGTCAATTTATTGTTAGTAATTAAATTTAATTATGGTGTAAGGTGTATCATAATACAATTAAAAATAAAATAAATTTTATGTTACTGGAATAAACATTATAAGTATTGTTTTTGATCACACCGGATCTTACAAAAAAAAAACTTGTGCGGTCGGGGGGCTCCGGAACAAAGTTGCTTCGCAAACAAAAAAATTTGACACTTGAAATTTGAGACCTTTAAACTGACTGTTCTTCGAAGTTGCTTTTTGCTCGCCTATAGGTATTGTTTACGTGGGTAAAATAGTACATAATATGCGAGCTAAAAGTTTTAACATTATACAACATGTCCCTAGAATGAACGCACAATCTCTTAGGGGCTCATTGACGAGTTATGAGAACATAAAACTAGGGAAAAGTTTTTTTTCACGATTTCAGGTTTGGTCTCTTAGTAAAAGTTGTTCATAATGACCCTTTAAGAGTTTGTGCGTTAATTCTGGTACATGTTGTATAGAATGTATTAAAAACGCACCCGGGCTGTGGGTGGCCACATCATCATCATTTCAGCCGAAAGACGTCGCTTGGCAGGCGGGTTGGTCGTAGCATGTCGCCTTTTAAGACACCCACGGGAAGAAATGGGATGGTCCTATTTTTTACGTCCGGCACCGCTCGGAACGGGTGGCCACATATTGGTTTATAATACATTCTATAATAATCTAAATTTTTAATATATTCTTTATTATTATATTCGGCTATGTATTAAATTCACACTTTCTCTCTGTAACACACACCTCTTTCTATCTGACAGAGAGGGAAAAAGTCGCATGGGGGGGGGGGGGGGGGGGCATAAAGCTTTTTCCTTACGTGACGATTTCTACCAGTCATCTCCACCGCAAGCCGCGTTAGAAAGAAAAGAAATAATAAAGTTTATTTGGACACAGTTCATGAAACACAAAATACAAACAAAAAAGCAGTAAAAATAATGTAAACAATGTTACATTATTAACATTGTTTCCTGTCTCCTGACAGTGTCACCTGTCTCTTGTTTTTTGACTATATACCTACATTCCCACTAAAGGCTTCTACAGACCCGCGTGACTCGTGACGGGATACAAAGGCACCGCGTGTCGCGCGACGAGCAGGGCATTTGTGTCGCGTCGCGTGTCGCGCCGGTCTGTAGAAGCCTTAATACCCTGACACATGACTGTTTTTGTGTTATTGTGTACTGTGTTATTTTATATTGTTTATTACTGGTAATTGGTTATCATAACGACATATTTATGTTAATTTTATGTTCGCAAACTCCAAACTCAACAGCAAACCAACATATTTATGTTTTGCAGTGACAGGGTTCATGTACAGACGCCAGCACATCAAGCTACTACAATCTGTCAAGCATGCTGTCTGACTTTCTAATGAACCTTTAGGGACAAGTGACTGAAAGTATAACAGTTTCAAACTACTTACCTAATACATATTTTTATACATAATAGATAAAAAATATATATATATATAAATCAAACGAATATAATTACAAAACCAAAAAAAATACAATAATAATAATAATAAGCCCCCTTAAATCCTACCTTACGTCCAAGCTGAACACCTAGCTACGTGGGGGGCGGACACGCGTACTGTACAACTGTACAATAAACTTACGCGGCTAACAAGGAAAGGTAACCCTTTATGGAGATGAGTAATAAGAGAGTATATAATTTACGGTCGCTTCCCGGGGAGCGCCGGGGCGCATCTGGAGCCGATGCTAGGTGCCACAGCATGCGAACCATCGGCGGTGAGGAGTTGAGCAAGCGGGCTTCCACCGAAAAAATTGTTACAGCTGGTCGTAGTAAGTTGAACAGGCGGGCTCATTACGTAGAAGCCACAGCCGATTCCACGGGCGATGATACTATTTCATTATTTTCATCCATCCCTTCGACTCGCCCCTCCTACATGACAAGAACAACAGCTAGCTTGTCCACCACCAGCACGCTTGATAGTGTTATGCAGGAAGTCAACCTTGACTCTGAGCTTGCACCCACTACAAGCGCCCCAATTACGCGCAGACGATGGACACCTGAAATGAATAAGTTCATACTGCGCACTTATCTGCAATTGACCGCACTAGATACAGAAAGAAAAACCTATCTTGAACCGCTCCACCTAAAATTTATAGAAAAATACCCGGACATGCAGGTTAGTCGACAGAGAATAGGAGACCAACGTAGAGCCATAATAAACAATAAATTACTACCACAAAAAACTATAGAGGAGATACGAAACGACGTTAAAGAAGAATTAGATCGTTTACAACATAATCATTCACAGCAGCAACCTAGAACCCCAGAAACACATAGTACTAAAAATAGAAGACAAACTCGAATGAGATGGACCAGTGAATAAAATGAAGCTATCATGCGGTCTTATTATCGAGTTACAGATTTAGGTAGAAACGAAACCGTATATAGAAGACGCATGTATGAAGATTTTATCAACAGCTTTCCTACACTTGCTCATCTAAACGAACAACGAATAGCTGATCAGAGGAGAGCAATTATAAACAATAATTACATCACTAATGACAGATTAAATTCAATAAAACTAGAAATATCTGAAGAATTACGACTAGATAATCTTAATTTTAGCAACTTCACTAACGAAACGACGATAGTAAACCCAAACCACAGCAGTAATTCTGAAATTCAATTTGTAGACCGCATTGACATGAACTCCACACAAGAATCTTCACTTACTTTAAATCATACAGAAATGAACACTGCAGAAGAAATTCTACCTAACCAACAAGTGAACCTAGATAGGGACCAACTAATAGATGAGACCTTCCAACAAGCATTCCAATATTATAAAGAAACTAGTCCTACAAATAGAATTTATATTCCCAAACAAAAACCTTCTAAAAAACTTGCCCGTATAGTTAGCTACCTAAACAAAATAATTTTACCTGAAAACGTTAATAAAGAAACTGACTTCTATACTTTACAGACTACTATATATTGTGCTGCATGGGCTGCAGCTAAAGCTAACGGAGCAAAGATAACCCTTCAACCAAGAGTAGTCACCCAAAGGGCAAAAAAAGAATATAAACCTAATTGGGAGACACGATTAGAACGAAAATTAAATGATTTACGATCAAAGATAGCTAAAATGACTCAATTCATTAATGGGAATAGAAGTAGGAAAGTAATTAAACACGTTAACAATATAATAGACCAATATAGAATTCACACTGTTCATGAAGAACCAAATACACAAATAGCTCACACATTAGACACACTTAAACAAAAACTGTCAGTCGTAACAGGCCGACTACAACGATACAAAGCATGTACCCAAAGAAAACTACAAAACACTAAATTCACCCACAATGAAAAACTTTTCTACCGCAATATTAGACAGGCGACATCTAACTTTCAGGATAACAACCCAAATAATGATGATAATAACAACCCTGACTCAGAAACGTTACAAAACTTCTGGGCAGGAATTTGGGAACAACCAATCGAACATAATGACCAAGCAGATTGGATACAAACAGAACTGACAAACAGCAACACAAATATTCAGCCAATGACATTCGAGCATATATCCCCAGAAATTTTCCATAAAGTACTTTCTCGTTTAAATAACTGGAAAGCACCCGGTTCCGATAACATCCATAGTTATTGGTACAAAAAATTTACATCAATCCATAGTTTTCTATATAATCACATAAATACATTCATCCAGGACCCTAAAACAATACCATCCTACGTAACTTCAGGTACAACTTTTATGATACCTAAAGATCGTAATGACCTCTCTAACCCAGCAAAATATCGACCTATAACATGCTTGCAGACCTTGTACAAAATTATCACGTCTTGTATATCTGAATTAATATATCAACACATTGACACTAATAACATCTTAACTGAACAACAGAAGGGATGTCGGAAATTTAGCCAAGGCTGCAAGGAACAATTAATCATAGACTCAGTAATCCTTAAAAAAACTCAAAAAACGAAAACCGATCTGTTTAGCATGTATATTGACTACAAAAAAGCTTACGACTCTGTTCCCCATTCGTGGCTTGCAAAAATCTTAGAGATATACAAAATACACCCAACAATAGTAACATTCCTGAAGGTCACGATGACAACCTGGACCACTGTACTTAGACTAACTTCCCCTACTAAAACAGTAGACACCAGCCCAATAAAAATTCAAAGAGGTATCTTTCAGGGAGATGCTTTAAGCCCACTGTGGTTCTGTCTTGCCCTAAATCCCCTATCTAATATACTAAACGCAACTACTTTAGGAATCCCATTAAAAAATACAACTACCGAAGGTCATACTGAGGTTCAACAAATAGAATTAAATCATCTGTTGTACATGGATGATATTAAACTATACGCCAAAAGTGAGACTCAACTCTATGAATTAGCAAACTTAACAGAACAATTCTCAAACGATATTAAAATGGAATTCGGCATAGATAAATGTAAAATAAATTCAATTAGAGCAGGACAGAGTTACCAACACCAATACACTTTAGGAACAGGAGAACAGATAGAACCATTAGAGGAACAAGATAGTTATAAATACCTAGGCTACACACAATCACGACAGATACACTATAAAGAAACTAAACAAAAATTAACACTACAATTTCAACACAGACTAAATACAATTCTGAAAACGAAACTATATTCCAGAAATACTATCAAAGCGATTAACACCTTCGCTATACCCGTTCTCAGATATTCTTTTGGGATAATCAATTGGACCAAAACTGATCTGAAAAACCTTCAACGAAAAATTAATACCACAATGACCAAATTCCGCAAACACCATCCACGATCCTGTCAGCAGAGATTAACACTGCCGCGGAAAGAAGGAGGTAGAGGACTAATTGACATCCTAAACCTACACAACAGACAGATAAAAGCACTTAGACAATTCTTTATTTCAAAAACCGAAACTTCTATTCTTCACAAAATCATAACACACAACGACCAACACTTAACACCCCTAAATTTAAAAGATACATCTGAACAGAGAAATGAAAAAACAATCGATGACAAAATTAAGCTTTTAGAATGGACCCAGAAATCTCTACATGGAAGACATCGCCAAGACTTATGCCATATAAATGTCGACAAAGAGGCGTCGAACGCGTGGTTAAATCGAGGCGAACTCTTCCCGGAGACTGAAGGGTTTATGCTTGCTATACAGGACCAGGTAATTGAAACCAAAAATTATAGGAAGTTTATAATAAAGAATTTAAATAATGACACATGTAGGAAATGCAATAGTTCTCCAGAAACGATTCAGCATATCACAGGCGCGTGCAAGTCAATAGCCCAAACAGACTACAAACACAGACACGATCAAGTAGCCAACATCATACACCAAAAATTAGCACACCAGTACAAACTTATAGACTCCGTTACACCATACTACAAATACCATCCAGAAACTGTATTAGAGAACCCTTCAACAAAACTATATTTTGACCGCGCCATTCTTACCGATCGAACAATTCATTTCAATAGACCAGATATTACACTAATAAACAAGATAAACAAAACTGGATATTTAATAGATATTGCTATACCAAATACACATAACTTGCAGACAACAATAGCAGAGAAACTGAGCAAATACACAGAATTAAAAGATGAAGTCGCCCGACTCTGGCATTTGCAAAAAGTTAAAATAGTACCAATAGTATTATCTACAACAGGAGTCATACCGAAACAACTTCACCAGTCCCTTAATTCTCTCAACTTACCTCCAAATACGTATCATCTGCTGCAGAAAGCAGCCATACTAAACACATGCAGACTCGTGAGAAAGTTTCTGCAATGTGAATCAGAAAACCCACATCAAAACATAAATACGCAACCATCTTCCGTGCAACTTTCTGCACATGACCGCACTTAATCCACCTGATAATCACTTGGCTTAGGCCCGTGTTATCAGTTCTTCCCGGCTAGCCGAGAAAATAAAATAAATGTCAAAATAATAATAATAATAATGAGAAGGCCTATGACTCGGTGCCACATACATGGCTCATGAGGGTGCTGGAGTTGTATAAAGTAGATTCAACTCTGCGCACCTTCCTGATGTCATGTATGAGGCAATGGAGGACAGTCCTTCGCTATCCAGGATGTCGAAATATCCAGAGGAATAGCGAACCGATAAGGATCGAGCGAGGCATATTTCAGGGCGATAGTTTGAGTCCGCTTTGGTTCTGCTTAGCCTTGAATCCTCTAAGCACACTGCTGGAGGATTCAGGTCTAGGCTATCGGTTGAGGAGAGGTGGTCAGGTTATATCTCACCTCCTCTACATGGATGACCTAAAACTCTTTTCCCCCCACAAATTGCAACTGATGGAGCTACTGAAAGTAACTGAAACTTTCAGTAGTGCCATCAGGATGGAATTTGGTGTGGACAAATGTGCGGTTATGCATGTAAAGCGAGGGAAGATTGTGGAATCCGTGGGAACCCAACTCTCGGATTCCATAAACCTCAGAGCCCTCTCCGCATCCGAAACTTATAAGTATTTGGGTATGTCGGAAGCGTTGGCCATCAATGCTACTGACATGAAGCTATCGTTGAAGGAGCGCTTCTTTGGCCGCCTGAAGAAAGTATTGAATAGTCTTCTATCAGGCGGAAACAAGGTGCGTGCCTTGAACGGTTGGGTCATGCCGGTTTTGATGTACTCTTTCGGCATACTCAAATGGACTCAGACCGAACTCGACGCCCTGGATAGGAGGGTTCGTACGCTGCTGACTGCATATCGAATGCATCACCCACGATCTTCGGTAATGAGACTGTATATCCCGCGAAAATGTGGAGGTCGAGGCTTTTTAAACGCTAAGACCCTCCACAATCGCGAGATATGCAGTCTCAGGGAATATTTCCTAGAAGCCGACGTGGGGATGCATCGAGATGTGGTCGCGGTGGACAAGGGCCTCACCCCGCTCTCCTTGGCTAAAGAGAACTGGCGCAAACCTGTCGTGCTTGACACTAACGATCGCAGGGAGGTATGGCAAAGTAAGGAGCTTCACGGACGCTTTTTCCGGGCCCTACATGAACCCGATGTAGACTTTTTAGCGTCCGTAGCCTGGCTGCGTTTCGGTGACCTCTTTGGGGAAACCGAAGGTTTTGTCTGTGCAATTATGGACGAAGTTATCATGACGAACAATTACCGGAGATTTATTTTGAAGGACGGCACGGTTGACGTGTGTCGGGCATGCCACCGTCCGGGAGAATCAATCCGACACATTATCTCCGGGTGTTCTCGTCTTGCTAATGAAGAGTACTTGCATAGACACAACCTTGTAGCCAGGATTATCCATCAGCAACTTGCTTTGTAATACAGCCTTGTAGAATCTGAGGTGCCGTACTACAGGTATGTGCCCGACCCAGTTCTCGAGAATGGAAATATCACATTGTACTGGGACCGATCCATCATCACTGACAGGACTATTGTTGCCAATAAGCCTGATATAGTGGTGGTGGATCGAATAGAGCGGCGCACAATGATTATTGATATCACGGTCCCTCATGACGGGAACCTCGTGAAAGCCGAGAAAGATAAACAAATCAAGTATCTTGACTTGGCTCGCGAGGTTGTCGACATGTGGGATGTGGACTCAGCAATCATTGTGCCGATAGTTGTATCAGCCAATGGCTTAATTGCCAAGAGCCTCGACCAACACCTAACGAGGCTCTCGTTGGGCGGCTGGATTAAGGGCCTGATTCAGAGAGCGGTACTTCTGGACACGGCTCGCATTGTTAGGAGGTTCCTCTCTCCGGAGCCCTGACCGCCGGTAGCTTGGACCCTGTTCCCGATACCGGTGGGCTACTATTTTTTATATTTTTAAATATTTTTATATATTTTTTTTATATTCTAATATTTAAAAATATAATTTGTATGTACTTAAGTGAAATAAAGAGAATAATAATAATAATAATAACCGGCCAAGTACGTGTCGGAACACGCACAATGTAGGTTTCCGTAGTTAGGATGAATTCATCCCAAAATCAAACTTAAAATTGTAGTTGAAAAACATGCTCTCCCATACATCTATATACGTTGCGGTCGATTCAACTGCAAATTTAAGTTGGTCGACGATTACTCGTTAACTTGTAAACCCTACTTAGCTGTAATAGTTTTCCTTTTAATTTCGTTATTTATACTACTGCCATGATTTTTTTCACATATCCAACACCAACCATTTAGCTGGCAGGGGGGAGGGACAATTGACTCTAACAAAAAATAGCACTTTAAAGCTTAATATTACGCAAACGGATCTCAGAATTGAAAAATGTTTTTCACAGACCCACAATATTTTGAACGACCTATCCAACGATACCCCACACTATGTATTAGACGAGAAAAAAAAATACCATCCCCGTTTTACGTGCAAGGGAGGTACCCTAAAAAATTTGTTTTTCATGGTTTTATTTTACAACTTTCTCGGCGTGATTAATATGTACACCCATGCCAAATTACAGCTTTCTAGGACTTAGCGTCTCTGAGCTAAGCCGGGGACAGACGGACGGACGGACAGACAGACGGACAGACAGACAGACAGACGGACATGGCGAAACTATAAGGGTTCCTTGTTTACTACGGAACCCTAAAAACTATGATAAAATATTATATATAATATATATATTGACATAAATAGTTCATTTTATCAACGAAGATCTTATTGAAATCGTCGTTAAATAACATTCAAAACGGAAAAAGTTACAAGCATAGAAAGTTTTATCGGTCATGAATTGGTGCATTGTTTTTGTAAGTACATAATTCTAACCTATGTATCATTGAAATCAGTTTACCTATGTATTTAGGATTTTTGTCTAGACACAGTAGACAGTGTTTTTCATATCCAAAACTTTTGTGTGTTAAGTGCAATTTTTTTCTAATCTGGCATTAAAATTATATAGCAGAGAGGAATACAAAACCTGAATTTGCTACACTTCAGTGTGTAAAAATAATGAATTCATGAGGAAAATGTTGCAAAACTAATAAGTAAACAGAAACGGAGAGAAACAAAACAAAACAAAATAGCTTGCTGATGAAATCACCATCGTAGGTACTATACCAGATTTTGCTGTAGGTATCTACACTAATAAAATAAGGTTAATACCTAGAGATTTACACATCGATCTGCACCTTAGGTAAAAAACGTGGTGTGCACAGGCGTGTGCACACCACGTTTTTTAAACGCGCCGTTGACGTGCGTTTTAGAAACGTGCGTCGACGGCGCGCTTTTATCCTACATGAGCGTTTACAGGTTGCGTCTGACCCGCGTGCGTATCGCGTCTGTATCGCTACAAAAGCGCGTCAACGGCGCGTTTAAAAAACGTGGTGTGTACAGGCCCTTAGAGTATACAGGGTGCTTCGTAATTCGACCTATTCCTTGAAAGGGTTATACTAGAGGTCTATTCCAGCAAACGAAGCATACATTTTTTTCAATTAAAGATAGTTTTCTTTGAACCTTTTATTTTTGTTTTTGGTGACCAGTCTGAAATATGAACAATAATCTAAAAACCTCTGTAACTCGGAAACCATTAATTTTCGACCCCTAATTGACAGGCTTAATTTTTTTTGTTGGAAATGACCTCTAGTATAATATAACCCCTTTCAAGGAATAGGTCGAATTACCGAGCATCCTATAAATTCTCTAAGATCTGCACCTACTTATTGCAGTATAACTCCTGCATTAAAACTTTTTACGCGCGATGCGCATAAAAACTCTTTCCCCCTTATTCCAAAACAAGGTTTATCTCCAGACCCAGGTTTAAAACATGGAGCCATTATTGAATTTCGAACTTTATTCCGACTACGGTACGAGGGCCACACTGAAAGTTTTTAGAACTGGCCACTTGTAAACAATATAATAAAAAAATAAGTTCAAATTTTGAAAATGGAAGTCTTTGTCAATGTTATTGTCTAAGTATTTTATTCATTTGTCATTTGTTTACGATTTGGCGGCAAATTGAAAATTGTCTGTGTCACGTCAGCATGAATTTATCGTGAGAAATTTTTCATACATTGATTTTTAATGACTTTCGATGTCATTTAAGTCAACAAGAAAGTTATGATAGACTTCGATTGGCGTTTCACGATGAAGCCCCATCTCATGCCACTGTTTACAACTGGTTTAATGAGTTTAAACGTGGTCGCACTAATCTCACTGATGATCTGCGTGAGGGATGGCCTTTTACGGCGACGACTGAAGATAACATCAGTGTTGTGCGGAGTATGATAGAGACTGACAAAAGAGTGACTTATCAGCAGATTCGGACAAGCTTAGGCATTGGTATGAGTCAAGTGCACAAAATCCTCCATGAACATTTAGCGGTCAGGAAGCTTTGTGCCCGGTGGTTACCTCATAATTTGACAGAGGCCCAAAAACTCCGCCGTGTTGATTGGTGTTGTGAAATGGTTCAAAGATTTAACGGAGGTGACTCAAATGCTGTGTTCGACATACTTACGGGTGACGAAAGCTGGATTTATGGTTACGATCCTGAAACTAAGAGACAGTCTGCTGTCTGGGTGTTTCCTTCCGAGGAGTTGCCAACTAAAGTGAAGAGTGGTCGAAGCGTGGGAAAAAATATTGGTGGCGTCGTCCTTCGGAAGGACAGGTCAATACGCAACAATTGTTTTAGAGGATCGAAAAACAGTTACTGCAGAGTGGTACACTAACAATTATTTGCCACTTGTCTTGGAAAAAGTTCGGGAGACACGACCTCGCAGTAGGATCCTCCTTCACCACGACAACGCCTCGTCACACACCGCCAAGCAAACAATCGACCACTTGGCGACGTCAGACGTGGAATTACTGGGTCACCCGCCCTATAGCCCCGACCTTACACCTTGTGATTTTTATTTATTTCCGAAAATAAAAGAAAAACTTCGAAGAAAACGTTTTATGGACGCCGAGGAAGCAGTGGCTGCGTTTAAAAATGCCGTCGAAGAGACCCCTAAGGACGAGTGGGCAAAGTGCTTTTCTCAGTGGTTCCATCGGATGCAGCGATGTATTGAACACTACTTTTAAAAGATATAATAAAACTAATAACTTGCTAGTTTATTCAGTTTTTGATTTTCTAAGAACTTTCAGTGTCACCCTCGTAAAGTTCCTAAACAAAAAACTGACAACTTAGTACCGAACTAAGTTTTCAGTTTTGTATAAAGAATTGTATTTCAATCTCTGTTACGTTCTTATTACAAAAACTGGCTCCATGGTTTAAGCCCTGTCAAAAAATAAATCTTGTTTTGTAATAAGGCGGTATGTCTTTAATGGGCAATTCATTCTTAAAGATAGTTTTCAAATTTTATTTTTTTCTTGAAAGCTTCCAAACAATGTTGTAAAAAAACCTACATAGCCGTACCTAATAGAGTCGGTGTTTTGGTGTGTTTTCCAGTTTTTTTTATAGTTGAGGATCAGCCATAGGGCCAGTTTTTTTGGCCCAAAGTACCGGCTATATTTATACAGCCTACCCACTTTAACCAGTTTTGACGTCCATCCGGCTCTGTAAAGCGTGGATGAGAGCTGTACGATTCATCCAGCATCCAGCAGTGGACCGCTGCGCCACAGCGTGTTTCTCTGCTACTTCTTGAGCATCTTTTCCGTGACGAGCGAGTCGTCACTGGTGTGGAGCGCTACGATGGACCCAGGAACAACTTTTTTTAACATTAACCCTTTGATTCCAAATTATTCTAGGTGATTATTTTGACAATATCTTAAGCGTTAATTGCGTTGCGTGAAAATCAGGTGATTGCAATCGTTTTCTAATTTCCATGCGTTTACCTTTTCCAATTTCATGATTCATTATAAAATTCTTTGATTTTTTTTTATTACCTTTTTTCTGAAATTGTATACCATTTTGTTTATAGACCATTATTTTTAGTATAAGCGAAACCTGAATACCTATAGTTTGTTCAGAATAAGGAACTGAATAGATTTCAATAATTTTTACACCGTGTTAAATTTTGTCCCAAAAATATTTAAGTGTCACGGAAAATGTTATCACCATTTAATTACTTACAATACAATCGCCGTACGGTTAGGTACCTACTGCCAAACTATTATCAATAAGCGCAAGACGATTGTAGCCGCGGGGGCGCCGCGTGCCGTTAGCATGTTTTTGTACGGACAACCCGGTAACATAACAACATTATACCTTTACCAGCCAGGTTACTAACCCGGTAACCTTTCTGATTTTTCATGATACAGGTTTGAAATTTTGAACATAGATTCTTTACATTAAAATACTAGACACGTGTTGGGTTTCGCATATACTAAAAATAATGTTGTTTACGAACAAAAATCAAAATTATACGTAATATGTGGTGAAAGTTTTTTTTTATTTATCCGTCCTCGCGCGGCGGGGGCTAAGTTCCCCGTTTGTGTGCTTACGCTGTGATTTTTCGCAACAATATGAGATGTACACTCGCGAGCCTAAATATATTAGTTTTTACCTATGAAATTGCCTTTTTTAATGAAATAAGTTAACGTAATTTTATTTTAATATTTTTTTTTCTATTAATCAAAGTAATCCCCATGCAATTGATGCATCTTTGCTAATGCAGTGGCAGTTTATTGATTGTTTATTCGTAAAAAAATCAGCTGGACGGGAGGCAACAAATTCTTCATAGGCATTTTGTACGGCCTCTCGGGTATTGAATTTTTTTTCCCCCAAGAAGTTATCCAAATTCTGGAAAAAATTAAAATCTGTAGGCGATGGTCTGGTGAGTATGGCGGATGACGGAGAGCTTCCAACCCTAGCTCTTGTAACTTGGAGACCGTCTGTTGTGCAGTATGAGGTCAGGGGTTTCATGCAGGAGCAGCGGAGACTATCGTTTATATTTATTCCTCAATTCTCGCTATTGCACCTACCACTGCTTGTCTCTGCATCGCCCAAAGGTTGACTGGTAGAAAATGCCTATGGCATTAAGTCCGCCTCTGTACATTGTGTGTGCTTAAAGTGTTAAATAAATAAATAGTTAGTAACCACTCAAGATGCACACAAAGTCACAAAGCATGTTGACGGCTCAAGCAGTTCGCTAGGATATCACTTGTCCAAGTTATCACCTCGGTAGCTCAAATAGAACTGAACTAACGTTCGGGCCATCCACCCACTTATATAGGCAAAATGAAGGAATAATCTGGAATAAACTAGTTTAGAATAATTGAGAAGCAATAAATCTTTTGATGTGTCGCCCGTGAGGCGGCAAACCTCAAAGAATTTGATTGAGCAAGCCGAGTGGCGGCGATTATCAAAGAGTGAGGCGGCAAACATCAAAGGATTTGATGTTTGCCGCCTCACTGTCTCTCCCGTGAGTATAAATACCTAATGTAATATTTTTTAAATTGGGTTTTTTCAAAATGTCTCGCGGGCCGCATAATATCTTACAGCGGGCCGGTTGTTGCCCATATATGATCTAAGCTGTTCGTTTTTGTTTGTAAGCTCATACTTGAATACCTAGTTCGAGGGCTTGAGGCGCTGTATGCTGAAACACAGGCTATAAACCTAGTTCGGCAGCAGATGCTAATAATGTACACATTTGTAATTGATTTACTTTTAAGCATAAGTATAAGAGCTAAGACAAATTGTGTAACATGTTTACTCTTCTTGGTCTAATAAAATATTATTATTCAAAAAATATTATTATTTAAAAACGCCACCTGCTACGCTCAACTACTACTACTACTGATTATTATTAATGTTTCATAAATAATATTAAAGCAAGTAAATAATAAAAACTTGAGAAACTGCTTTCAGCACTAACTTAACTGCGCTAGTCTACGGTTTATCCTACTAACAATATATAATATGTAGGTATGTATCTTGCAGCAGCGAGGTGTCACTTTTTGTAAGTGACATGTGAATGTCAAAATATAAAACTTGTTTTGTAATAAGACGGTTAATGTTTTACAGATATAAACTCGACTTTATTAGGTACTTTTCATTCTAATTTTTTTATAGGAATATAAAGAATCGAATACAATACAGTTGAAAAGGTAACAATTAAATATAAAAACCGGCCAAGTGCGAGTCGGACTCGCGCTCGAAGGGTTCCGTACCATTATCTATTTATCTATAACAATGGCAAAAAATCATGTTTGTTGTATGGGAATTATTTATTTTTAAAGTGAATATATAACTAAATATTCTGTTAATATTTCAAGCGTCTACCTTTTTCCGTTATCAATATGGAGCAAAAACGAACAAAAAATCACGTTTGTTGTATGGGAGCCTTAAATATTTATTTTATTCTGTTTTTTTTGTATTTGTTGTTATAGCGGCAACGGTTCATGAGATCCAGCCTGGTGACAGACGGACAGACAGACAGACGGCGGACCCTTAGTAATAGGGTTCCCGTTTTACCCTTTGGGTACGGAACCCTAAAAATGAGCATTATTCCTCCATCTCGTTCTCGCTGATGTATTTTTTCTATATCTGTCTCTATAGTAACCCGTTGTACAGCGGCTTGCCCTTGTGCATATCAAGGTGCCACGTGACCTGAAGTGACGTCATGATGGCATCGCTATTGTATGAATTTTTGTTCCCGATTTTGACGTTTTGGCGCCGGGTTATTTTAGAAAAAATTTTGTTGTTGTTGTAATTCAAAGCTTTAGAGGCCATAACGTACTTAATATAAAAAAAACTTTTTACAAAAAAATTATAACCGACTGCCAAAAATAACACTACAAAGTGAAAAATAACTTTAATTTCGGAAGTCGGTGTCTTTGGCAGGTCCAAAGTCACCGACTTCAGAAATTAAAGTTATTTTTCACTTTGTAGTGGTGTGGTTATTATTTTTTTGTAAAAAGTTTTTTATTTCTCAATTTTTAGTGGGTCAGTTTTGAATTTATCTAAGTTACAATAGCCTAATGTTAACTGCTCATCCTTTTTTACCTTTTACAAAATATTGCTTTCCCGATGCTGGAACGTTAATTGTTGAGGATTTCTCCTGGTAAGAACCAGGAGAACTGCCACTCATCATATGCATAGTGACGAGCATAAATTGCTTAATCGCAACCCGTTAAATAGGTACTCATTATTATACTGTTCCGGTGGCCATCTGTGGTCTCTATCATCAGTTCCACTTCACCAAATGGTGCTTTCGGAGAGCAAATGCACGAGTTACTATAAAAAATACCAAAATCGCTATAGGTTTGCATATAAAATTTGAGGGTTTCCCTCGATTTCCATGGGATTCCCTCATCAGATTCTGATTTGGTGGCAATGGGACCACCTTGGGAGTATACACTTTCAAATAAAAAAATAATTTTCAAAATCGGTTGGTAATTGCCGGAGTAATCGCGTAACAAAAATAGAAAAAAAAAAAAAACGTACAGCCGAATTGAGAACCTCCTTTTTGGAAGTCGGTTAAAAATACCAAAATAATTTGTTGTAAATCAAACATATTCCTAAGGTAGTGTGTCTTTATTCCGATTGGAATACATAATACGAGTATCTAGGTTCCCAAATATATATTTTGAATGGACATTTTATAAAGAAATTTTAAATTCTTCATATCTCGTCTTTATATCATTGTCTTTTCAAAATATATATTTGGGGACATAGATATTCTGTAATCCAATCGAAATAAATACACACTACTCGTACCTTAAGGACGCATCACATTTTTCCTCAAATATCAGTGCTTTTCAGGTACCATTTTAATGAATTAGGAGTCACAACTGCAAAGATATCATTGTCTCAAATTAAAGGTAATATATTCATCTCCAAAAAACGCCCATAAAAATTGTATAGCCCCATACAAAATTTTCACACAAATACGTTTCAACAATCACAATAAAACCAACAAATGAAAAAAAAATGGGGTCTGAAAAGGAACCAACATAGCTAAATCCACTGCATAGTTAAACATACAAATAATAAAAAATTGTTGCTTATATAGTCCTCTATACGGCCTATTAAATTTTTTGTAAGTAAATAAATAACTTTTTTATTTATGATTAAAATAAGAAGTGTTCTCAAATTTCTCCATACATTTTCTACTCGTGGTTCGTCATTCCGCGCTCAGACGAGCTCGTGAAAGCACCGGTGTATCGATTTTTCGCGAAAAAATATTTACGTACAGAAGTGTGTGCTGTATTGTATACTGTGGGTGGACGAAGTTGATACTTTTTCGGACCGAAATAAAAGTATGATTATTGGAATTTGTTTTAAAAATAAATACATAGTTGTAATTTTTTGTATAAATAATGATTGTAGATTACGGATAAACATTGTGTAAATAATTATAGTATCTGTAATCAAATTGAAATAGCGGAAATATTTTTTTTTCGAGATAATCGATACATAGTCAATTTTGGGGTTTTTAGGGGTGGTGATTACGTATGACATAATTTTTTAAATCCAAGATGGCGGGTATATTTTTTTTATAAAAATTCGACATTGTTATCAATTGTGGAGGTGTTGAAGGTGGTGTTTACGAATATACCATCCAATTTTTGATTCATGATGGTGGATGTACATTTTGGTGATAAATCGACTTAGTTGTCAATTCATAAATCTGTCTGTCTGTCTATCTGTCTGTCTGTCTCACCTGGATATCTCAAGAACTACTAATGCTATCAACTTGAAATTTAGAATAGTTTTAGATGACGTTTGCCCAACTATTTTGCAAACAAGAAATCAATTTAAAAAAATATACCTTTTTTGCAAAAGGGACTGAAAGGGGGTCTTAGGGGACTTAGAATGGGGCTACTAGGGCATGCAGGGTATCATATGAAAGAGCGCTGTTTGCACCTTCTCAAAAAAAAATGTAAGCAGCATAGTTTCCGACTTGATGCAAAATGTAAAAAAAAAACCGTTTTTATAAAAACAGATTTTTATCTATGCAAACTTCGGAGATAAGGAGGGGCCTTATCTCCGAAGTTTGCATAGATAAAAATCTGAAATTATTCCATGTGATAGAAGTTTATGTAAACATTACAGGAAAAATAATACGATGTCTCTAATTAGCACAGTTTTTTAGAAATCATCAACATCATATATACGTACGGAACCCTCGGTGCGCGAGTCCGACTCGCTCTTGACCGTTTTTAGGGTTCCGTACCCAAAGGGTAAAACAGGAACGGGGACTTTAAAAATAAATAATTAAATTAAAATAAAACAAATATTTAAGGGGGGCTCCCATACAACAAACGTGTTTTTTTGCCATTTTTATAGATAATGGTACGGAACCCTTAGGCGCGAGTCCGACTCGCATTTGGCCGGTTTTTTTTTATTTTCAGGAGCAAGAATGTGCAAAAAGAGAATATAAGCCAAAAGGCACAAAAATAATCGAGATTGATTTCCTTTTTGAGCAGCTAATCCTTGTAGGTAGCCACACTTCTCTTTTTGATCGCGGCGTGAAGTATCTCATCATGAATAAAGAAAAAACAAGGGTTAACAAGATGCTTATACAGTGAACATTTAAAGACTGTAGTTTTAATAGCCTGTTGGATAATCGTAAGTGTTCCTTGTAATAGGTTGTTAGTTTATGTAAAAATATGGTATTTAATCCATATGGCCAGCGGTTGAAATTTTCGGGTACCTACCTACGCTACGTAATGGCTGATGAATTTTAAAAATACTAAAAACATAATTATCACGCAGAAAGTACTTAGTCACAGTTACTAAAATTCGATTGCAAACTTACAACTAACTTTACTCAATCAATACCAGTAAAATTAAAAAAAATATACCTTCAAGTACCAAGATTAGTTAAGATACGTATAAAATCGAGCGGTCAGCGGTTTCAATGTGTGCGTGCGCGTAATGTTGTTGTGTTGCGATTCAGATACCTAAACTAGAGCGAGTTCAAAATGTGATACTACCTCTAGTTGTTTGATTTACAAATTATTTTGGTATTACGTTTGTCTGAACCACACATGCTACGCCGGCCCCTGGCATTTTTGTTGTTTGAATGTTATGGTGAATTAAATACCCGTATTATAACTATATTTTTTGCCAGTAGTACACTATTGCCTGAGCGGTACAGATGCTGATACGAACCTCTGAACGTTAGCCGGTAGGAATTGTGTTGTATGGTGCTTTCGCCACTGGAGTCTTACTTTGCACTTTCATTTGCCGCCTACTTCTTTAAACTATGTGGTTATGCGTTTACGTTACAATAATGCGTGGGGGCTGCAATAAATAGGTATTCATAATTTAGATTCGACTATATTAGTAGAGAAATCCAGATATATAGCTACGAAAAGCTATTGCTATGAAAAGAAAAGTTTTCAACACCTGTATCTTACCGTGTACCACATTATGGAT
This sequence comes from Tiliacea aurago, assembly GCA_948098905.1. Taxonomy (NCBI): domain Eukaryota; kingdom Metazoa; phylum Arthropoda; class Insecta; order Lepidoptera; family Noctuidae; genus Tiliacea; species Tiliacea aurago. The sequence goes on from OX402576.1 coordinate 24,582,279, forward strand.
GCGCGATAAAAAAACAAGTTTTTACACGATGCACTTACAAAACATAGAAATACACACAGAAATAAACTACAATACTGCCAGAGATGTATAATAAAAATAAAATACATTTAATTCAGACCTAATTTTGGTCCATATTTGGTTAGTAAGTATTACAATAATATCTTAAAACTATGTTAGTCATGTCCAATTAATGCGCTAATAACATAAAATCCAAATAAATAATCGAAACAAGTTAAAATGAAAATACAATTGAAATAAATAATTGCAATTAAATTAAAATTGCAAATAAATTAAAATAAGTAATTTAAAATTAATTAAAATTAAATTGAGACAAAAACATAATTTAAAATAAATTAAATTGAACTATAAGGAATGATGTATGACTGAAACAAGTAAAATCGATCGAATAAGGAATGAAAATCTAAGAGTTAAAAAGCAATAGACCAGAATTTAAAAATTGTCCAGCAAAAATGGAGGTTGACTATGATGAGACTGGCTCATGATGAGAGCAAAACAGGAAAAACGATGTAAATTAATCACTGATTGATATCCCAGAATTAGTCAACGGAAAAGCGGAAAAGAACAAAGCAGACAGTAAGACGAGATTAAAATTACAGCGGGCCCTAACTGGCTATGAGTGGCTCGTGGTAGAATTCAATGGAAACAGCTAGAAGAGGCCTTTGCCATGAGGCATGCTGAATTAACAGACATACTTTAGCAACATACTACAGAGAGGCAAGTCAGAAAAAAAAACCGGCCAAGTGCGAGTCGGACTCGCGCACGAAGGGTTCCGTACAATTATTATCTAAGGTAAATTGCGGTTGACGATTTATGACGTATAAAAAAAAACTACTTACTAGATTTCGTTCAAACCAATTTTCGGTGGAAGTTTACATGGTAATGTACATCATATATTTTTTTTAGTTTTTTCATTCTCTTATTTTACACATTTTACCACTTTGGAAGTGTCTCTTGCGAAAACTATTCAGTTTAGAAAAAAATGATTTTAGAAACCTCAATATGATTTTTGATGACCTATCCATAAATACCCCACACGTATGGGTTTGATAAAAAAAAATTAGAGTTTCAGTTCTAAGTATGGGGAACACCCAATTTTTTTTTTTTTTTGTCTGAAAATCTTAATGCGGTTCACATAATACATCTACTTACCAAGTTTCAACAGTATAGTTCTTATAGTTTCGGTAAAGTGGCTCTGACATACGGACGGACATGACGAATCTATAAGGGTTCCGTTTTTTGCCATTTGGGTACGGAACCCTAAAAAGAAGCTTATAGTAAAGCATAATAGTATATTACCTACCTATACATTATAGTTCCATGATTTCGGTGAGTTCATTGGCCGTCCCAAAAATTTAAAGCGTAGCCTAATGAGTTGCATCAATCGATTCTAGGAGATAGCCATTTAGTCAAATAAAACAACTACAGAAACAAAATGTAGTAACAAAACAAATGCTTTGCAGGTTGAATCGTCAACTCACAGGCAAGTTGTGTCAATTGAATAGCAAAATATACCTACCCATTTAGCCAGGAATACACTTTAATTTTTATCATCATCATTTCACATACATAGGACATAGGCCGTAAGCATCGCCATTCCGACGGGTTTTATGATTCCTGGTCTTCACCAGGTCATCGGTCCACCTTGTGGGAGGCCTTCCAAAGTTCCAACGCTACGTCTTACGGTACGGGGTTGCCACTCCAGAAACTTTCGACCCCGTCGGCTATCTGTTCTGCGAGCAATGTGCTTTGTCGATTACCTTGTTGTCCTGTGGATCTCTTCGTTTCTGATTCGACCAAGAAGGGAAGTTCGACCAAGCAAAGCTCTCTCCATTGCACTTTGGGTGACTTAATTTCACATTTATTTTATTCAGAGAAAATCCAATAAATACAAAAACTAAAATCACATGTTGTCTTTGATAAAAATATACAGTTATTCGTATTATTTCAGTTTAAACGTTACATTTAAAAGATTATAACTCTCTTTTACAATAAAGTAACAAAAAAAAAACGAATAAATATATTTTTTTTCGTTTTCATTTTAGATATTCGGCCGAAAATGCGAATCAGGCCGAATTTCATTTTCGAATCTGTCTCCAGTTGTATGCCAAAGTGACATAAGTACCCATGTACATAATCCATCAGAAACTACTATATCTACTTGCATAGGTAATTTAGTCTTTGAGTATCAAAGAATTTAGTGCAAATTCCTAAGCATAGGTATATGTGTCCTGGCTTTACACTTTACATAAATAACAATGATTTGCAATACGCAGTCTAAAGTGAACCTATTTAAGTTATATTTCCATAACTGGCGATAGACCTTGACATTACTACAAATACTAGTTTTAATTTGCGGATGAAGGAAAAATGCTTTTTGAGGTAAATAATAAAAATGATAAACTTGTAGATACAGCTCTTTAAAAAACACTAAATGTAAAAACGTGCTGTGTTCGTACTTAACATTTTAATCGTGTCAATCTGTTCTTCAAAATGTTTGCGACATTTAATTTTTAATTTGGCATAGTTTGGCATTTAAAACATAGTATTTTTTTTTGTGAACTGCCTGTATGGATCTTCATGTTCCTGTAGACTTTAATTTATACGAAATTGGTCTTACTAAAATATAAAACAGCAGTTCATAAAGGTAATTGTCAAAGACTATTTTAAATCATTGGAAACTTAGGTAAATGTGTTGTTAGAGAGACGACAACCTCAGCATAATTCCCGCCGCCGTTCTATACCAACCTGAAACGAAAAGGGTAGAAATTATACCAATACCACGTTCAGCAGAAAGGTTAATGACCGCAGAACCAGTCCCAACGTACCAGTGGCACTGCTGGCCGTTAGCCTAGGATAATTTTGCTGGACTAGTGGTGATCACCTCAAGACGTTTTAAAGTTGTCAAAAAATAATAGGCCCGTTTTGACATTTAACTTGAATCGATTTATCGTGAGTATCGAGTACCGAGTCGTAAGGTTGCTTCACTAGTTACGTCGTGATTGACCATCGCGACAGATCGCGACGTAACAAATACCTATAGTGGCAGTAGGTATAAGTTTGGTATAAGTAATGCGTGTACCTAACTTTGACACCTTTTTTTGAGCTCTTATTTGGCCGTCGTCGGTGTGAACGGAGACGGTTTTTTGGTTGTCAAAAATTGAAATCGCTCTAAGGGAATAGTAAACAAAAAATAATTTGAATTTCAAGTTGCAATTGTCTTAAAAGGCCTACGTTGTGTCTTTGCTTTTTTCTACTAAAAAACGGCACGTTCTACATTAAATGTAGAGAGAAAATAACACAAATAATCAGATCCCTGATTACAGCACTATTATTGTCCATAATAGTGCATCAGGGATGTTCGCGGATGCGCATGTAGATTGTTTCTACACAACAATGCGCAAAAGGTGCGCTTCCATGGTGCGCAGGGTGTATGGCAGCTCTAACAGTATCCTAAGCATGATTTCAAGTCATCTAGACTGTGTTTTCATGGGTCGCTGTTGTGCCATGTCACATGGGTTGCCACAACGGTGATCCACTACCATTTGCTTGTTTTTGTGAAGTGTCAGTTCTTACTAATATAGTTGTAAGTCTTACTAATCATTTTTGAGTCTAAGATACTTGATTAAAGATAATTCTATTCTATTGTCCATAATATCCGTTGTTTGCTAAAGTCAGTGGGAGGATCATGAAGTTTGCTGTTCCTGTCATGATGGATGATGATGATGCTCGTGCTAGCAACCAAATGTAACACAGAACGTGTAAAACTGAAGGACATAATTGTATTGATGTGTATCATTCAACCTGTAATTGCGTATACTACTCTAAACCCAGCGTGACTGTGCATAAAAGAACATAAGTATATTGCCTTGTGCTTCTACCCCTGCACCACAGACGACCTCTCCACGACTTGTCTTGTCACGACTAGTCGTGGAGAGTTCATCAAAGTCGTGGAGAGGTCAAAAAAAATGCACCGACATTGTGCTAAATAACATGACTAGGGTGTCTACTCCGAACATAAATCCGAAGTATCGGCGGAATGTTCGGCCGTTGCTTAACTACGGCTAAATATAGCTGACTACGACGAACGAAAAAAAAAACGACAGTCAAAGAGATAAGCAAAAGTCAAAAATGTGACTTTAAGTCGGGTAAGGATTCAAAGTCAAAAAAGGAAACTATGGAATTTATAAGTTACCCCTGGTCATGTGATTTAGCACAATGTCGGTGATTTTTTTTAATAGTAATGTTATGTATGATCTTTAATGTTTTTCAATATATAAGATCATACATGTTTTGCTTATATCATAGCATTCAAATATTATTGGTTACATTACAAAATGTTGTAAATGTAAATTCTGTAAAAAATATTTTTGTTTAACCATTTTAGTAATATTTTTTAAACAATCTAAAATCTGAAGTTTTTAAATCACTTGGAATTTGATTATAAATTCAAACACACTATGTCAACAAAACAATATGAACCTGTGACTTTGTACATTATATTGGTAGTATATTGATTGGGTCGTTGCCTCGTTGGTCGCAAGCCTGACTGCTGAGCGTGAGGTCCTGGGTTCGATTCGCAGCTCGGGGAAAAATGTAATAGTGTATTTGCGTAAAAAAATTCTCAGTAGCAGTCCGGAGTTAGGAGCTGAGATATCTCAATGACTCGGAGAGCTCGTAAACTCGTAGCTCCAGCGCCTGAACTCTAGTATGAGGAGTATGAGGGAAGATAGCGCACCTGAGTGCACCTGTTTTTTCACACTATAAATCACCTGCATATCTACTTGGCGTATCCATAGAGATTGGCCGCCGTGACCGAAATTCGATCTGGAGGAGGAAGTTAATAGACTTAAAGTGGTTTCTTCAAACACAATTTTTCTCCATATGGAATACTTAACCCTCTTTTGCCATGATATGAAAATCACAAGTAATTTCTTGAAGCTGTAATGTGCTGCAGTTTGCATCGTAACGTTTCAATAATGATGACAGTGTGTTGTATGATAATTTATATCCATTTCAATTTATATCAATTGCTCCTATGCGCACCTTTTAAATAAAACAATGACGTATTTGAATTGTCTGTGGTCAAAATTAGCACTGTGAATAGACTTCCTGAAAACTTTGTTTTTACCCGACTGCTCCAGAAGGAGGGTTATTATAATATGTAGTTCTGCTGCTTCCTGCTGTAATCGTTAGTCCTAATACAACAACCATTGATTATGACATGAGATTTTACGAGTTTTATCTTAAGACGCTGACAACAGGTACACCACTATCACTGTCAGACTGCATACAAGAGAAAGAGAAGCGCGATGACACAACGCTTGTAATTTATTGCAAAATATTAAGCAATTATTTATTTACTAAAAAATGAGTTGAGTAATCGAAAACAAAAAACAACCAAGTTCTGACGTGACCGAGACGTTCTTGTTATTAATTAAATACCAACCGTACGTTGATATTTAATACAGATATTTGGGATTGAAACTCAAAGTAAAGGGTTAGTTTACCGTTCATTAGTATCGATTTTTTTTTTCTAAACGTGTTTTGGTTACAACCAAGTTCTGAGAAATATGTTCAAGAATAACATATATTTTCTCCACTACCACAAACTATATAGTTTTGGCATTTTTTTTGTTTAAGACAAGCCTACTTTTATCATTTGCCTCTTGTCAGCGCCTTAACATGGGCAGTTCTGACTTCCTCTTTGGTCTCGTGTTCACAAGCGCTACTTCTGAGCTTGAAGTCTTGGGTTCGATTCCCAGGTTTGGCAGTGTTATTGGGTTTTTCTATCTGGATTTTCTCAGTAGTAGCCCGGAGCGAGTTGATTGCAATAGGCTCGTCCCCTGATACATGGGACTTAAACATAACTAGCGAAATGTGGGTAATTTTTTTTTCCGTTGGTGATGGTCTGGCAGTTTGAGTGGGTACTTTATGCGGCCTACCTAAATGCCCTTTCTGTGGTATTGTTCGTCGAGTCGTTGAACTAAGAAGTCTTGAGTTGAGCTACACGATTACTGACAAATGCTTGCCCTGGACAGGTCCACTGAAATCTATAATATGGTTCTTTTCTCAAAAGACCAGTTCAGACACTGATCTACATTGTCCTCACATGATCTGACCAAGATTTTGTCTGGACTTTAAAAGAGATTTTGATCCCTAAGTTTGTTTTGCCATTTCTTCTCAGGGGTAAAAAAATAAGCTTAGCTTAAAAAAAAACCAAGATAGGAAATGTCGACTCCATCAAGCTTAATTTTTTTTATATGACCTTAAAGATTCCGATGTACAGATACAGAATAAACAATTACATTTCATTTCAACTCTGCCCAACCCTTCGGGGAAACAAGTCGTGATGTTGTGTTATGTCATGGGCAGTTCTATCTTGAGATCCGGCTTCATATTGCGGCGGTATTTTAGTACGAAACTTATTTACATGTTCGAATTTCATTATTTTGAACACGTTACCCCGACACTATTTTACTGCGATGCCTGTTGCATCGACGCATTTTTGTTCGATGTAACGTTACTTCGATAAACTTCTATGCGTACTACTTTACACCGATGTATTCATACTTAGATGCGTATTGCACCGATATAGTATATTGTTCGAATCTTTAAAGTTATTCAGACATGATCGTTGGTGACCGGCGCGACGCCGACGTGGCGATTTGGCGACTGCGTCAATGCCTTCTGCTATGGAATAATATTTTTTATTCAACAGATAAAAAAGATTAGAACAAAAGTAACACAGTTACACTATACCGTATCGAAGCATCATTAACTCATCGGTGTAAAATGGTTCGCATGGGAGTTTATCGAAGTAATTTTACTTCAAACTAAAGTTGGTCGATTTAACAAGATCACAGTCGGATATCATCACATCAACGTCTTCAAACAGTTCGTTCGAAGTATTAAAGAATTTCGAACAAACACGTTTCGCCCTCGTTTAAGACACCCCATCAAAATGTACCTACCGTGTGTGGTGTTTCTGTTCATAAGAAGGTACTCACCCCCACTTCCATATTTCAGTGGGAGGTCATAAGCACGACTGCAGTTTCAGGGGTCTTTCGTTTGATTACCGTGTCGGGCAGTGTTATTGGGGGTTTCCATTAGAGAATTTGATCCTAAATACGTCTGTATTTAGGAGAAAATTCTCTAAAAAGTTATCATGACTAATCTCTCTGTCTCAAAGTATGCATGATTAATGTCATGGTGACGGTACTATGAACTGTTGGGTGAATCACTGCTCTCCTAGCCTTCACCCAACAATTCATTGTACCGACACCATCATGTAATTAATAATTAATGCATAATTTATAAGTTTCTCATATAAATTATTATATATTTATATTACATTTTTAGTAGCTGCCCAGACCGGTTGATGGCAATAGATTCATCGCAATTTACTTGGGATTCACAACATATTTATAGCCAACACTAAGGGGTTTATTGATAAACGTTGCTTAAAGTTAAGAGCCGTTTAAACGTCCAAAATGTATGGTTAAGCAGACGCTAATCATTACATAAAAGCAATGTTCGTAAACAAAGTGGTATAATTTTCAGGATAATGCTTATTTTCAAACCAACTTTTCAACAGTTAGCGATGATATTGTTATTGGTGTATTTGCTACAACGATTCGTATAAAATTAAGGCACACAGCTATATTTGAAACGTCTTGTAACCTCGGTTTCTATAAGCTTGATCTTATCAGTTCTTCTTATCCTTCATGTGATGGGTTGTTTAAGTACAAGACTGCTAGCTATGTATTTTTAGGCTAAGAGAGCCATGGTGGTAAGTTGGTCTCTCCTACGGGTTTAAAACCTGTAGCAAGCAATAAATAGCTGTAAGTTTTAGTTAAAATTCTTTATAATCATCGTATTACAGGTTACAGCAGTGGTATTCTGTAACCATCTCACCGTGAAAACTAAGATGAAGTGAGAGTGGACTGAACTATCAGTGTCATCCTACCTGATCCTAGAGATGGACTAAGGATTAAATTTACAATCATAATCGAGATTTTTAACAGAAAATCAATTTTGTTTTTATACATTAAATTGAGTTTCACAAAATTTCTGTTTTGTTATTTTATTTTAAAACCCCTTAAATAGTAATGTTAAGACACATAAATACTAACATTGAAATAATATAAAATGATCAATAGAATTAGTATAAAAAAATAATTGAAATCTCGATTATGATTGTAAATGTAACCTTGGTCAATCCCTAGCATCAGTGGAATAATAAGTGTCCACTCATGGTCCACAGGACACTGACAGCTCACTCCACGCAAGAATTCACGGTTAGATTTTTACTGAATCGACATGCTGGTGGACTGGACACAGTTTTTTATCATCCCTATAGTATCTTGACTCTGTTTTGTAAATTAACATGTCCTATCTATGATAGCCGGGTGATCTGTAACTCAGGACCCTCCTACCTCAGACATCTTTTTCTATTTAAGATTGTAAGTTTTATTAACCAGTGCCTGTATTGAGATAGATAAACATTTATGATTATGATTATCCATAGTAACATTCAGCTGGGCTGGGCAGCATTTGGGAAGCTTCGTCGAGTCTTCTCGTCGCGTATTCCACAGAGCCTAAAGACGAAGGTCTTCAATCAGTGTGTTGACTGTTATGACTTACGGAGCCGAAACGTCGACACTCACGGTACGGCTGGTCCATAAATTCAAGGTCGCTCAGCGAGCTATGGAACGGGCTATGCTTGGAGTCTCTCTGAGGGATCGAATCCGGAACGAGGTGATCCGGCAGATAACCAAAGTTGTCGACATAGCCCACAGAATAAGCAAACTGAAGTGGCAATGGGCCGGCCATATTAGCCGTAGAACCGATGATCATTGGGGTAGACGTGTTCTTGAGTGGAAACCGCGAAGTGGCAAACGTAAATAGGACGCCCTCAGGCTAGGTGGAGCGATGATCTTCGCAGGGTGGTTGGTGGCAGCTGGATGAGAGTTGCCGACAATCGAGCTGAATGGCGTGCAGTTGGAGAGCAGTAGTAGCAGTGGACTGCTATGGGCTGATGATGCTGATGATGATGATAGTAACAATTTCAGCAAACAATTACAGTGAAAAATTTACGTAAGAAAACGTGCCTATTATCCCACATGTATGCATTATCAGACCCTGAGGAAACGTGATCTTATTAAAAAAACAACATCCTTTCGTGGTGCGCCTAATGACCAACTTGAGGTAAAACCAGTAATGAAATCTTACAAATTGTCTCCTTATTATATGACTTCAGTAACAATATGCTCATTTCATTGAATGTGACAAGGAACGGTAATAAGGGACACCTATTCGTTCTCATAATCAAGAAAACGATTATCCTATTAAGAACAGTGACGGTCGTTTTTATAATAACATGCTTTAACGTAACGTAAGACATCTATTTCCGTGCAGCTTTTACGTACACACGGCTACACATCAAGCTATACATTTCCAGTAACAGCTGACCTCTCATTGTACGGAAATCTTATACAATGCGAGATCAGCTTATACTGGATATATATAGCTTGATGTGTAGCCGTGTGTACGAGTGTACAAACGACTTTACGTCAGCAGCTGATTAGAGAATTACATCCATCGTTGTTCGTGTATGTAAGAGCTTAATTGAAGTAGGTAGTAATAGAGCGATGTATGTAATTTGCAATATGTGAGGTATATTAAGTTCTGCCAGCGATTTTCAGCGTCTCTGAACTGATTCGGTACATGTTTGCTTTAGATTGTTTTTATTGATTAAACATAATATCTCACTCTTTATCAGAGTTAACGCCATGCCACTTTTATCTTTGGGGTCACATGAAGGACTTAATGTTCTCTACACCAGCGACACCCATTGAAGAGTTTGGAGAGGGATTGGGAGACGATTTTGGCAGCTTAAAACGAACACATAAAAACCTCACTTTAAACGCGAGTGACAGTGAGTGAAGTACTCGTATGTTGTAGGCTGCGAGCTTGCATACGCAACAATGTCAAGCAATTTGAACAGGATTTGTAATTTTTGTTTACTGTTTTTTTATGTATTAAACTTTATCAAATTACATTTATTTTTTATTGACAAAAAAAAGCTAAATTGAATTCAGCTCAATTGAGTTCAATTTACAAATCAAAATTAAAACTTTGACTACAGCGCGCTTTTGCTGATTTTTGAAAAACCGCTGGGAAAGTTAATAACGTGTGTACCTTTTTGGAAAACTTATGAAACCAGTTAGCTTTTTTACTAATTTGTAGCCAACTGTCATACAACTTTTTCCAATAATCTACTTAAATTTTCGGGAAAAACATAATCATTAATATTATTGCTACTACAGACCTTTCTGGTGTTATGTAAGTTTTGGGCAAGCATTTTTTTTTTGAATGATCATTCCTTTTTCAGCTTTCAGAAAAGTATCAATTAAGTGTTTAGGGTTCAGGAGTTTTTTCATAATTAATTATTTTTGGTAACAAATTAGAGAATTTAAAAAAATCGAAGAACTGTTACAACTCAGTAACCATCGAGTTTTGATCCCTAGTTAAGTAGACTTAATTTGTTGCTAATGACCTCTAGCATAATTCCTTTCAAGGAATAGGTCGAATTTCCCTGTCACCCTGTATATACTAAAATAAGTAACAGGCACATTTTTATAAAAAAAACTGCCTCGTTGGTCTAGTGCTCGCAAGCGTTGAGCTGCTGTTGAGCATGAGGTCCTGGTTTCGATTCCCGGGTCAGGCAGTGTTATTGGATTTTCCATTCTGGAATTTCTCAGTAACAGTCCGAAGTCTGGATTTGTGCCCGGTTAATGGCAATAGGCTTGCCCCCCCCTATTACATAGGACCTAAACTAAACAAAACTGGAAAAATGTGAGTGTATTATGGGACCACCTCTGCTTAACCCTTCGGGGAATACAAGCTGTTATGTTAATTTTATTAAACTTCCCTGTATCTGTCTCTCTGTCTTTTCTCTGTCTCTCCTGTGTTTCTGTGTCTTCCCTGTGGTTTTTAGTTTTGTTCTCAGCGCAGCCAAATTATACAGAGACTCAGGACTGGTGATGCAGTAACAAGCGACGTACCAGTTGTCCGTGTGAGAAGCAGTTAGTCCTGAGGTTGACTCCGCTGTCTTCAGTAGCAATTTCCCATTGCTTGCGAAGTGACGGATGCATTCTAACAGATTATTCCTGACGAACGGCTATCACTAAAATAATATAACAGAAACATACGAGATTTCTCATCACCTTACATTTATACATTTACTAGCTGCGCCCGCGGTTTCACCCGCGTAAGTCTCGATAGAGGTATAAAAAATAGATAGTAGCCGATTCTCAGACTTACTGAATATACATATAAAATTTAATAAAAATCGGTCAAGCCGTTTCGGAGGAGTATGGTAACTAACATTGTGACACGAGAATTTTATATACTCGTATAAGATTTTAGACTGGCACTGGACAAACATTTTGGTCATTTTCACTGGCCGAAAATTACCAAAATGTTTAAACTTCGAATTTGCAACGAATAAGTACGCGTTATAATTTTATTTGCCTTGAGCTTTGAGACCAGATAATAATAATTATGTTGTGATTTAAGATTTAAAAAAAATTAGGACCTCTAATAATTTTGAATGTTTAGACTACTATGCGATTTTTTTTTTGTGATTTCTGAGTTTTGTAGCGGCCAGCATTCATCATAAAAACTGGTCAAGTGCGACTAGGACTCGCGCTGAGGGTTCCGTCTCAAAGCTGTGCCCAGCTTCACTCATGTGACACGTTCTATAAATTTTCTATCCCGAATCGAAGGACAAACTTAACTACGTAGTCGAGAAAATATTCTCTTATACATCGACACACGTCACGCCTGATTTTCCAACTGCAACTGTAAGTTTGTAATCGCCAAAAAAATATTTTTATGTGATACACAACTACAAAATAACGATTTTCGGACTTTTTTCTTTACTTGAACTGCGTGCCAAATTTCATGATTCTAGGTCAACGGGAAGTACCATATAGCAGGGGGCCTACCATCAACATTCAAAATACTTGCCAATTACAGGACAGGTCAACTTTGCAGGTGAACCTGACAGGTTTTCTATTTGTACCATGAGCATTTCCGTCTGACCTGCAATGTATCAACTTAAGACCTGCTATTTTATCACTGACCGGTTGAATATTTTTACGCCGATATAAAAAAACCTTCGGAAATACTTAATCGCAATATTATCGGTTTTACGGTTTTAAAGAACTGGATAAAATTTATTTAATAACAGTTTAAAATGATCAAGAGAATTCTAAAAAAACTGTGTTTCTTAGCAATCAATCTTGTTTAACACTATTATGACGTTGGCGACCCTTTTTAACCGACTTCTGAAAAGGACGAGGTTATATGTTCGGCTGTATGTTTTTTTTTTGTTTGGTCACTGATTGCTTCGTCAATTGTAGACCGATTCTGATTATTTTTGAAAGAGTATGCTCCCGAGGTGGTCCCATTGTCATATGTGGGAATTTAATATATTTACGCCAGAATTATCGGTGATTCAAGCACCGAATTACGTGCGCTATAACTGCTGAGACAGTTTGTTGTGCAACTAAATATGCAGCAATGTCACCAGTTGGTCTATGGTATGAACCAGTAGCAAAAAATGATAAAAAAAAACCTGAAATTATGGGCATTTGTGATCAAACTGCATTTCATTGTTCTTATGATAATTAGTGCGATACATAGATTTATTGATTTAGTACAAACCTTAACCTCTATGGACAAATCTGTTGATTTTAAGGAGCGTGGAAAGCTCGTAGCTCTTTGCAAAGATCAAGTACCTACGAGTTCTTTAGTGAGCCAATACCTACCGTTTGACAAACAAACACACAGATATCCTGCAAGTCAAAAGGTTTTATTGTGCTTCTCAAAACTTTCCTTTGGATTTTAGCGATTTGTTTCACAATGTTTTTATCATCATAATATTCCTCAAGAAGCTCAAATATTTCATCTTCGTCACACATCTAAAATAAACGGAACATAGATTGTTTTTTTTGTTGTATATAATTTTAAATAACGTCACAATAGTATTTAATGCACGCATTAAAATTTACTGAGATGGGATGGCGGACCAATGACACGCGTGCCTTTGGTGACCAGCGGTAAAATAATTTAGGTACTGCAGCTTCGATCAATGTTATTGATCGAAGTACGGAAGGGTATTGAGGAATTTAGGTACCTAAGTCACAGTAACAAACATAGAAATCTGAGCGCGATATTTTCATCTACCTATCCCTGTGAGTCGTAATTTTCAAAAACCGTTTGTCAGATGATTCCAGTTCAGCTTGCATTCTGCTAAAAGTAATAAAATATGAACCTGATATAAATTATTTGCCATCTATGTAGTTTGCAACAGCAGAAGTTGCACTAATTTGTTCTTACAATGACTATCATAACGTGGTGAGATGTTGATTACTGTATTATAATACTAAAGGTCTATTTCTGTTTGCAAATAAAGAGTACCTACGGTGGGTCATACTGAAAGTTTCTGGATTCTAATAAATAAGACCAGATATTAGGTTTACGAGTGTGATACATTTATTGTTTTTCAAAGTTTATGCCTAATTTATACATTTTTGCATTCGCTGGAACCATTGTAAAAAGCAGTTGGACGAGTCTTCCTTAGGGACCTCTTCAATGGCTTCGTGGGATGCATTTACCGCCGTTTCAGGGCTCGTAAAACGTGTGCCTCTAAGTTTGTCTTTAATTTTAGGAAACAAAAATAAGTTGCAAGATGCGAGGTCTGGGCTGTATCGCAGATGCGTCATCATTTCTACATTTGAAGCCTTCAAATACGCTTCCGTTACCTTAGCGGAATGTGAGGACGCGTTATCGTGGTGAAGGACGACATTGCTTTGAGGGCAATTTTGGCGAACTTTTTCTAAGACTCTAGGCAAGCATGTGTTGAAGTACCAATCTGCAGTCACTGTCCTTTGGTCTTCAAGCGACACTGTTGTGTAATGTCCTGATTTGCCGAAAAAATAAGTACCTAGAGAGCGAAAGAGAAAACCGTACGATCGTAGAGTCAGCTAGAACCATGATGTGAGTGAAGTGAAGAGTTGCCTCAACAGTTGTGGGCGGAGTTGGTATAGACAGCTGTTTATGTTTTAAATAGAACAGGACCAACTTCCATGGAACACAAGAATCCGTTCGAGCTTTGGTTTAGGAAACCACGGATAGAGCTCCTGAGAATTATTGACTCGGTTTGCTATGCACATATTCCTAACAAAAAAGAAAAAAAAAACATAAGAAAGCTAGAAGATGCTGGTTGGATACAATAATGATCATGGCTATAGACTATGAAACAAGGAAACCAATTACATAGTTCGGTCGAGACATATCAATTTTGATGCCAAACCATTGGAAACGAAATTCAAAGAACCAGGTGAGGAAGTCACAGAAGTGGAAATTCCCGGTAAAGTACTAAGGGAGTATGACGAAGTAGTGATAACCGCTACGAAAAATAATCATGTCGTAACGATAGATAACGAAATAAATAGTCAATTGGATAGTAATACACCTGTTATCTGAGGGGAGATAATGACAATGGTGATAATGATGATCTGGAGCAGATAGTTGGAAATGATGATGTTAATGAATATGAAGATAATCTTGAGGAATTTATTAACACACAGAGTGATCAAGTACTGCGAGATCAATCATTGATCACGCAGTCGTCCGGCCAGGTTCAATGATTATGTTATGGTCACAAACGGATTATTCGAACCAACATGTTACAAATACGCAGTATCTTGTAACTAAAGTGAACTTTGGAAGAAAGCAATGGACAGCGAGATAAATTCTCTCAAAAATAATGAAACATGGGTTCTAGAAAAGTTACCAAAAAACAGAAAAGCAATACTAGGGATGTAATGATTGAAATTTAAATGGATTTTGCTGATGGATCAGTTGACAAATACAAAGCATGACTTGTTGCTAAGGGTTTTCACCAGAGGAAAGAAGAGGACTGTGATTAAACTTTCAGTCCTGTTGCGAAAATGACCACTATCCGAACTGAACTGAGATTAGCATCGCAGCAAGCGAAGGCATGAAGATGTATCAATTTGATTTGTCGACTGCATTTTTATATAGAACACTCTCGGAACAAGAAATTTAAGTAAAGCAACCCGAAGGCTATGATGATGATTCTTTCTTACTGAAGAAAAGTCTTTATAGGGTTAAAACAAGCCCCGAGATGTTGGAATCAGAAGATTATTAATTTCTTCAAGGAAGTGGACTTTAAAATCAGTGAAGCTGATACCTGTTTATTTGTAAGTGAGAAAGACCACCGGGAACTGATTGTGGATCGTTACGTACGTGGAGCTGAAAGAAAGGTTCAAAATTACAACCAAGCCAGCTAACTATTTTCTAGGTATAGAGATTTCAACCAGAGAAGGTTTTGGAGTAGTAATACATCAAACATTAAGAAAGTTTTGAACAAGTTTGGAATGCAGGACTGCAAACCTGTGACTACAACAATAACCAAGGAAAATATTGTCTTACAAAACGAGAGCGATGAGTACGTTCTGAAAAATTACAGGCAAGTAGTTGGAGCACTTGTATATGTAATGGTCGGCACAAGACCTGATATTGCATACGCAGTCAGTGTAGTGTCAAGGAGTCTGGAGAAACCCACTCAAGCTGATTGTGTCTGAGTAAAACATATTATGAGACACCAACAGTATACACTTTATCTCGGCATTATGTATAAAAAAACTATAAAAATTGAATTATACTCGTAGAGTCAGGCAGGTGATATTGGAATTGGAAGATCGACTTCTGGAGTACTTTGCCTGTATGCTGGAGGACCAGCCTCCTGGATGTGTCAGAGACAGCAAAGCTATTTCGACAACGGAAGCTGAAGTGATCGCTCCCAGAGAAGCTGCGAGAAAAGGTGTATGTTAGACTCGGCTTATAGGAAGTCTCGTAAAAGTTAAGGGCCTTCCTACGTTACTAGTAGATAACGAAGAAGCAATAAAATTCCAGAATTTCACCGATGCACCAAACACATTCGTACACGTCACTTCTTCGTTCTTGTGACGAATGGAGAGCAGAATAAAGAAGGTAACAAGTGAGCTTCAATTAGCGGATCTTCTTACCAAGCCGTTGCCCAGACTTAAGCTTCGTAATCTTGTGGATATTATGGGACTACATTGAGAGAAGGTGATAAAGTTAATGCATGCAACCTCTACTAAATACTGAATAAGCAAACTTCTTTGCTTGCTTGTTTCTATGTGTGTCACCATAGAAACCGAAGCTGGTATAATATATTTGTCATGTTGTCTGGCTATATAAATAAAACTAACTGAATATGAGATCGCGTTTCTATTCATCTGATAATTTTTAAATCGAGACTAAACAACTCGTAATATGTATTTGATATTAATTTCAACTTGATAATTCCACGCGTTACTGAAAAAAAAAAAGTTATTTACCAAATAAAACCCGAGGCATTTTCCCTATTGTCTCCGACTACATGAGATTGTATAAAGTATTAACTTATGTAAATCTTATATCCATCTTTTTATTTAAA
The DNA here is from genome assembly GCA_948098905.1 of Tiliacea aurago. Classification (NCBI taxonomy): domain Eukaryota; kingdom Metazoa; phylum Arthropoda; class Insecta; order Lepidoptera; family Noctuidae; genus Tiliacea; species Tiliacea aurago. The sequence goes on from OX402576.1 coordinate 24,598,858, forward strand.
TTTAATTTTTACGTATTCGGGTTTTTGTTTTTTTATTGGATTTTTTTTTAGTTTATAGTTAGGATTATAAGACGGTACCTTAATTAGGTTATCTACCCACTTATAATCGGGTGATAACGGCCTCTTACTCACTCACTCCAAAAGTTCGGGATACTTTCCAAAATTAATTTACATTCGGCTTTCACCCTGATTAGAATATTGTTGTTTCGGCCCAAATTTTATATATTTAACGATACCGAAATAAATCCGCGGCATTTTCCCTATTGCCTCCGACTAGCAACTGCATGAGATTGTTTATACTATAGTATTACCCGATAAACCCGAGGCATTTTCCCTATTGTCTCCGACTACATGAGATTGTATAAAGTATTAACTTATATAAATCATATTTCCATTTTTTTATTAAAGTTCACTTTTTACGCAGTCGGGGTTTGGTTTTTTTATTGACTTTTTTACAAGTTTTAGTTAGAATTATAAGACGGTAGGTACCTTAATTAGGTTATCTACCCACTTATAATCGGGTGATAACGGCCTCTTACTCACTCACTCCAAAAGTTCGGGATACTTTCCAAAATTAATTTACATTCGGCATTCACCCTGATTAGAATATTGTTGTTTCGGTCCAAATATTGTATATATTTTCTACGTTCTTCCCCTTTATGGAAGCAGCCACATCTGTTGGACAAAATTCAAATTATTCCCTACACACTATTATCCATTTCCTCTGTCCACAGCACAGAAAATTTTCCCGGTAAACTTTTCAAAGTTTAGCGGGATTTTAGCCTCCTCTCTGGTTGACTCGGAAATGACTTGACTGATGCGGTGAACACCGTGATAGCAGCTTGCCCTGGATACGGATCTGCCCGTAAACCCATCTTCTTAGAGACAGTGGGATGAGCCACCCTGCAAGTTGGTACGGAATAATGTTATCAGTTTGTACACCAATACTGCTGAGCGTGCCCGCCTGCTGATTGTGGGTGAGTGAAAGTCGGGCCTCTGGCTTCAAGCACTACACGACAACACCTTCCAGTTCACTAGTCTGTCACATGGTGCAATAAACTTCTTTGGGGGATCAGATGCACTGTTAATTTACTGTCGAAACTTTGGGCCGAAAATCAGCCTATAATGTTCCCACTGCTGAGACTCAGGCATTCCTATCTGTGAGAGTAGGCCTTAATCTACCACGCGGGCCCAGTGCGGATTGGTGGAAGTCTTCGAATTTTTAGTTTTAGGACATTTTCGCCGTTTCCTCACGATGTTTTCCTTCACTTTGTCCTCCCCAGGGGTATGGCCGGGGGTATGGTGGGTCTGGAGTGGAATAAATTATAGTTTAGGGTTGAGTTGGACAAATGTATTTTCAGGCGACACGTGTAAACATTGAATTAACGCATTGTTAAAGCGTAGTTTTGTACATACAGTGTAAGGAAACTTATGTATGGATGGGGATGCGATGAGTTTGGTTCATAACATTTTCAGGAGCGCAGGGTTATGGATAAATAACTTTTAATTAGCTACTGAATGTATCATCTCACCTTTTGCTTATTCGTAAAAGAGTGCATTCATCTTCTTGAAATACCTTTCCATACATTGAGGGGATGGAAACTAAGAAAAGAGAGACGAGAGAAGAAATTTTGAACTCTAAAATAAGTATGACTTTTCGAAGCGATTTTTAGCATTATGATTATGTTAAATCTGTTGGCATGTTCAAATAAATATTTTAGTCATAATTTCAGCCGAAAAACTTTCTTGCTGGACATAGGCCTCCCCCAAGCACCGCCACTTCGATTCTTTCTGTGCTTCCCGCATCCAGCGGATATTTCAGTCAATGTTATGGTAATCCTTAGGGTATAAATAGGTACCTAAGCATGTCCTGAGGCAGACGTCAATCGGCTGAAATGATGAAGATGATCATTAATTCAAATAACCTTCTTATCTTTCAAATTATCTGTGGTTCTGAAAATAAACTAAACATTTGGCTAAAAACCAGAAAACTGGGGCCCAAGTCTGCTATTTTTGTCAATTCAGTCATTCCAATACGATCCCATTGTCACGCCATTGTCATTTTGCTAAAAGTTCGTAATCTGCTAAATTAATAATGGTCGATCATTGGGCGGTCAATGTTCTCGTAATAGAATTGTGTTATTATATTGGCATTGTCGTATTGCCATTATTATAAAACCCATTAGTAGAAAGGTCATTCATGTGTCATTATGTACGAGATTACCAATAAATGCAATTTCTTTCAATGTAGTGTCAGTGGCCGACCATTGGTTTGTCATAATGACGCCATTATAATAGTAGATTACCAAACTTGTCAAAATCAACAATTATGATATCAATGATCGACCATTCTGACACTATTGTAATAGAAAACTTGAGGCCCTGTATTGTTGTTGAGGATCTACATCCTCTATCGTACTCGATAGTTCGATACTGCGAATTACCTTCAGTACGACCCAGATCAGGGAATATTGTGCAGGGATTTGCAGGTAATTGACCGTCGTGCTTAAAAACTATATCTAATGAATTGGTAGTCTTCTTTTCCTGCTTATAATAATCCAAGATTGACTTGGATTTATTGGTTCAATTAAGATAAGAAAGGAACAAGGATAAAAAACGCAAAAAATAACATCTTCACGCCTGTAATCCCCCAAGGGTTAGGCAGAGATGTACACACGGGTACACATCAAGCTATACATTTCCAGTATAAGCTGATCTCGCATTGTATAGGATTTCCGTACAATGAGAGGTTAGCTTATACTGGAAATGTATAGCTTGATGTGTAGCCGTCTGTACCTATAGTACACCCACATTTCGCCAGTTATGTTTAAGTCCCATGTAATAGGGGGCGAGCCTTTTGCCAACGGTTGTTGGCAGTAGGCTCGCCCCAGCCTCAAATCCAGGTTCCGGGCTGATATTAAGAAATTACATATGGAAAATTCCAATAACACTTTTGCCTGACCCGGGAATTGAACCCCTTGCCGGACTGCCGCCATGGGATCTGGAGGCGAAAGTCCTCGCGCACATGTGGGTGTGGCGCGAAGAGGCGAAACGCCGGGGTGAAACTCCGCTGCCGCAACAAATCGCGGCACAGCGGACGGAGCTCCGGCAGGATCTCATGGCGACATGGAAAGTGCGATTGTCGCAACCCAGTGCTAGGCACGCCACAATTGCGGCGGTAAGTCCCCTCTTTGAGGAGTGGCTAGAGAGGCGCCACGGCGTCCTCACCTTCCGCCTGACGCAGGTCCTCACCGGACACGGTTGTTTCGGGAGGTTCCTGTTCAGGATAAAGCGGGAGGAAACGCCCGGGTGTCACCACTGTGTGGATCGCCCGGAGGACACGGTGGAGCATACGGTGGAGGTCTGCCCTGCTTGGGCGGAGCACCGCCGTGTCCTCACGGAGGCGATCGGCGGCGACGATCTCTCGCGTCCGGCCCTGGTTCAGGCCATGGTTTGGAGCGAGAGTGCATGGGAGGCCGTCACCTCCTTCTGCGAAACAGTAATGCTCGCGAAGGAGGAGGCGGAGCGCATGAGGGTGAGGCAGGGTGCCCGCCCTTCCGCCCTAAGTCGCCGCAGGAGACGCCCTGGGCGTCGGGAATCGCAGGCCGATTCCCGGCGACCGTAGGCGCGGGCTTGCGGACGGTGAGCGATGGGTAGCTCGCCGTCCGATAAGGACCAGGCCCGGGTCGACGGCGCGTTGTGTTCCACGCGCGCCTCAAAGAGACGTCAGCACCAATTGACGGGGTCCGAAAGGGCCAATGCCTGCCAGGGTTACGAGCCTGTCCGAAAGGGGATATCGTGACTCTGGCACACAGGCATCTGAAGGAACACGGTGGGTTTTAGTCAGTAAAAGTCTGACACTCCCTCTCGCTCCGCCCAGAGCGGGAGAAGTTATTTGATGATTTCCCACCAAAAAAAAAAAAAAAAAGGACCTCATGCTTAACAGTAACGCTTGCGACCACTACACCAACGAGGCAGGAAATGTTTATTCAATTGACATAATAATTTATATTATATATTATAATAAAAAAAACCCAGCCAAGTGCGTATCGGACCACGCACAATAAAGGGTTCCGTAGTGGGGATTCATTATCCTAAGAATAAACTTAACATTGTAGTTAAAAAACATGTTCCCTCATACATTCCAACTGCATATTTAAGTGTGTACGCACAATATTGAGAGATTTACTATGTTATTTTAGGATCATAGACTTCTCATAGGTTTTCCTGTAATCTATAACTAAAGAAAAAATTCTGTATATTTTTCAAAATTTCAGGATCCGTAGTTTCGGAGATAACCCCGGGAATGGTCAATATTCATCTATTTTCATAAATAATTTTAAAAGTATTTCTTTTAAAATTATAAAAAAAAAATATCTGAAATCCTTGCCACAAGCCCTTTTATTTGATATGTCGCACGGTACAATTAGCAAAACTTTTTTATAAAATTTTCTATTTTGCCCCCCAAAAGTGACCCCCATGTTCAAAATTCATTTAATTAAGTTACACGTTCGTGTTTGGGTCGCAGAAGTCCACATGTGTACCAAATTTCAACTTAATCGATCCTGTAGTTTCGGAGCAAATCGGCTGTGACAGACGGACAGACAGCCAGCCAGACAGACAGACACACGAGTGATCCTATAAGGGTTCCGTTTTTACCTTTTGAGGTACGGAACCCTAAAAATAACGGGGAAGTGCTCCTTGGCTATCAAGAAATTCGTCCGCGTCGCTGTCAATGGGAAAAGTGCCCTAAGGCTGCTTTTCCAACAAAGTGTGATAAGCAGCTATGCTGCGAGGATGTGAAAGCTAAGCTACGAAACTTTGTGACCACCAGTGCTATGCTATTTGGACCAATGAATATGATTGGTGGATATCAAACAAACGCTTCCATACCACGCATCCAAGCTTCAAAAAAACATAGCTTAGTTGAAGCCGTTTCCACCAGTGCAATGCTATGTCGACTAATGAATATGATTGGTGGATATCAAACAAACGCTTCCGTAGCACGCATCCACGCTTTTAAAAAACATATAATAGCTTAGTTGGACCCGTTTCCACCAGCGCTATGCTATGTCGACCAATGAATATGATTGGTGGATATCAAACAACCGCTTCCATAGCACGCATCGACGCTTTCAAAAAACATAGCTTAGTTGAACCCGTTTCCACCGGTGCTATGCTATGTCGACTAATGAATATGATTGGTGGATATCAAACACAATCATAGCAACGTAGCATAGCACATCTGTTGTGGAAAAGCACCCTAAAGGCTGGCAGCATTGCCACGTTGGATGGCAATACTGATTCATTGGGCTAAATCTCATACAAACATTTTTTTGAGTCAGCTCATAAGAATAAGAAGAAGAATCATTTATTTGCAGAAAATATAGGTTGTAAAAGTTGGTGGTATACTCGTATGTACAGTCCATATTTTGCCTGTTTAGGGCATGCAAATTAATTTTACATTAATACCTAATAGGTATTTATTTTACTAAGATAGTATACGGAAATACGAGAAAATATCTATTAGGATTTTTAAATAATGATAAATTTTAAGTGACAATAAAATATACACACATAACAAAACTTAAATTCTTAAAATAATATTTTTCTTTAGTTTGTGTATTTTAATGGATTAATTGTCTTAAATAATAAAAAAAAAATTACCACCTAAAAAAACTATTGACCTAATTGATAAATATATTAATTATTACTTATGTTCTTACTTCATATGTATTGTCACCTTATAAGGAAAACCGATTATCTGACATGAACCTAACTTTACAATACCGCAATTTGTTTATTTATTTATTTAATACTTTAAGCACACAAATGTACAGAGGCGGACTTAATGCCATAGGCATTTTCTACCAGTCATCCTTTGGGCGATGCAGAGACAAGCAGTGGTAGGTGCAATAGCAAGAATTGAGGAATAAATATTCTTTAAATATAAAGATATACATATACCTATTAAAACTATAAATATAATATATACACCTAATTATATATAAATCTATGCACAAATAAATATACATAAATATATTAAAACAATTAAGACAAACAATGGGAAAACATTACCATTGTGATGATACTGCCAGCTTCTTGCGAATGTGCTCACGAACAGGATAATCGGTTGGTTGCCATCCCGATTTCCTGGGGGAGCGCATTCCACAGAGAAATAGACTGAACGAATAAGGAAGAGTGAATGAAGTCTGTTCGGAGAGTGGGACATTGAAGAAGACGATCGTGAGATAACGTAAATTTTTATTATGGTTGCTGCAAATGTACTAAAAGTGGGGGGCTAGATAACTAGGGGAAGAGGGAGAGTCAAGAAATGAAATTTAAAATTTTGACGCCTTTAAATTTTAATACTTATTTAAAGCCGTCAAACTTTCGGTTTATCCATATACTTTTTCCTTGTAAGGCGACGTTATGTTCATGTATTACACAAAAATTTGCAATGAAATTGACTACGTAAGTAGGTACATCATAGCACGCGGCTAGTTATGCACCTACTCATAGGTACTTATTTTCCATGGAATTATTTCAGTTATCCAGAACTTGGATAGATCTGACTCATTGGTTTAAAAATATTTAGCAAACATATTTATTTAGAATCAATGTAAGAGTACCAGTAATGTACCTAGAGTATTGCCTGGTACTTGTTTATTATTTTAATTATAAAAAAAAAATATTAATAAGGAATGTGCACGTAATTCAAAACTTATCCATTATTTTAATATACATCGTGTAGGAGTCAAGAAATAAATTCCAATTCTTTTTATATGTTTTAATGCATTACTTATTTCACAATTAAATAATTTATGTTGCGTTTTTTTGGTGGAACGGAACGCAAACCCAAAACGCGTCCTCTTCGAAAATGCCGGAAGTGACGAAACAAAACATGTGAATAAGATCTATTCTTTGCTAAGTGCTTGAAATCTCACTAAGGTAAATAAGTAAGTGCGATTTCTACTTGAATAAGGCATAAACAATAATTTTATGTATATGATTTGGGGCTAAAAAACAGATGTAAACAAAGCAGTTTCGTGGATAATGACGTCACATCATGTCCGCCACAGAAACGGACGTTTGAACTGTAGTAGAAAATTGTTAGAGTTTCATATTTTTTTGGGCATCAATCAGTAGTTCAATTTAACTTTCAATACTTTTCTTAGGATTATATTACTGTCTAATAATGATTTAGTGAAAAAAAAAAATATATTTTCCCTGTTACTAGCTGCGCCCTGCGGTGTCACGATGCCATGGATAAATCGGGTCAAAAAAGATCCTACGTGCTATCCCAAATCATTGACTACCCATGTGCCAAATTTCATTCAAATCCGTTCAGCCGTTTTAGCGTGAAATCGTAACACACAAACCAACAAACTCATTTTCGCATTTTACAATATTAGTTAGGAAGTTACGATTAGGGATAATATAATAATAAGTAATATTTTTTGTTTTGGTAAATTATGCAGGTGACCTAATGCCATTGTCAAAGGATTTTGTCAAGAGTCGGCTACACCAATTTTTAACTAAAGTTGCGCACAATTGTATTGCCGTCGCACTCGCACAATTGTGCACGAGCGATAGAGAAAAGTAATGAGGGGTTATTGTACGAAATTCTTTCTGCTTCGCGACCGGACTTTAGTAACTTAATAGTCAGTTTAGTCGAATGGGCGTTGAAAAAATTAACTTAGCATCATCATCATTTCAGCCGGAAGACGTCCACTACTGGACATAGGCCTCCCCCAAAGTGAGGGGGGGAGGGGGGTTTGCCATAATCGCCACGCTTGGCAGGTGGGTTGGCAATCGCAGTATGGTGTTAAAATGCATAGAGAACGCTGCTGCCCATTCTCTAGTAAGTACCTTAGTCGCCTTTTACGACACCCACGGTAACTTAGCATAATCATTCTATAATGTTCCCACTGCTGGGACACAGGCCTCCTCTCTGTGAGAGAGATGTCACAACATGTCTTCGAATTTTTTGGTTCTAGGACATGCTCACGATGTTTTCTTTCACCGTTTTGAGAGCAGTGGTGATGAAATAATTTACACAAAGTAAAGCGCCTGTCTGGGTTCGAACCTACTACCTACCACTCGTAAGTTGCGGCAATTAGCACTGGGCCACCACAGCTCTGCAAAAAAAAAACTTAATTATGATGAATTCAACTTCCTTGGAGAGAGTAAAAATTAGATGACGCAAATACAGGCACCACAAATAAATATTGTAAAGATCTAAGTAATAAATGTGCCACTCGTATAGCATTATGGCCAGATTATAAATTGGTAGTATAATGAAGAAAATTATAGTTTAGGGTTGAGTTTGACAAATGTATTTTCAGGTCAAATTAACGCATTGATAAAGCGTAATTTTGTAAATACAGTGTAAGGAAATTTATAGGATCATCATCATCATAATTTCAGCCGAAAAACGTCGACTGCTGGACGTATGCCTCCCCCAAACGAAGGCGGGAGGGTTGCCATAATAGCCACGCTTGGCAGACGGGTTGGCGATCGCATAATGATGTTAAAATGCATATGAAAACGCTGCTGCCGCTTCTCTAGTAAGTCCCTTAGTTGCCTTTTACGACACCCACGGGAAGAAATAGGGTGGTGCTACTCTTTAAGGGGCCCTAGGATGAAGATGAAATAGTGATGAGTTTCATTTATAAAATTTTCAGGAGCGCGGGTGCAGGATCTACGGGTGCGCGGGCGCACGCAGGCGGGGTGCGCCCGCGCACTACCATAAAGTGGCCCCCGCACCTCGCGGCCTTCAGTTCAAGCTGAGACCCGCGAACGCCAACACGCTTTCGCGACGCCCACTCTCGCACCGCACCGCCGAGGAACAACACGCGATAGTGTTCACTTGTGAACGAGTTGCGCGCCCTTTCTCTCACGCAGTGTGATCGTGCTTCGGTACGTGAATGCAAAACCGGACTACTCTCTTGACACGAGACAGCTACAAGGAATCCGCAGCGGCTTGGACCTCTGAAATTTTTCAATAGGTAAGTTAGTTTTTATGTTTTTATTATCAGGCACAGCGACCGTCTGCTCTTGCGAGTTCACGTCCGAAGTGGATAATGTTATTTCAATCTTACTTTCCAAAATACCCGCACCTCCTTGAAAGGAGTGCGGTCGCGGCGCCCCGTGAGCTCGCGCCTTCATCACTTTGCGCGATCTGTGAAACCTACTCGCAGATTATGCGTTGGCGTTCTGCGGAGACTCGGCTGTACAAGTTGGATTACCGATTACCTACAGTTCTTGCACGTTGTACTGTTAAGGTTAACAGCTTTGACGGTATTTGTAAATATTCAGTGTCCGCCGCCGTGTGATTTTAAACTATTCACAGCGCGATGATGATTGTATCTGTTTTTTTAGATTTAAGTATTTTTGTTCGAATATCTTGCGTCGATGTCACAGAGAAATGTGTTGCGATTCGACGCGTATGTTTTTTTCTTTTGTTCGCGCATAATCCACTGGTGGCTGTTATATACACAAAACCTATTTTCACAGCGCGATACCAGACTGAATCGTTACTTTGTGGATCAATAATAAAAATATGACGAGTCAGACGACGAATCAGGCGATTGAGTAATCAATGTAAAATTTTATTTTGTTAGACAATAGGTAAAAAAATGTATTAATAATGTCTCTCTTGCATTCACAAGTACGTGGATATCCAACGTAATTGATTTTGTAACTACACAATTAATTTAGTAATAAAGTATAAATATTCATTTAATTACATTTGACTATTGTCATTTCTAATGGATATTTGGAACCTTCGCAATCTATAAAATGATGTAAAAATTAATAAATTAATGATACCCTCGTTAAGTTAAATTCATAGGTAGGTTAAATACTTAAGTATATATATTTTACATTGAATACATATATTTCATCAATATTTTTCTGCTTGGAGAAAGCTAAGAGCAAATAAAATAATTATAATTTATCCAAACTAAGCGGTAAATTAAATAGGCACTAGTTGCGAAAATACAACATGTCCAAATAAAAAGTAGCCTTACGATATTATGATGAATCAATAAAAATAAAAAAGTCAAAAAAGGACGCCTTCATGAGTAAAATCTGTCATCTGACACATGTCAAAATGTTCAGCTAGATGACGCTAGGGGCGCGCATTTCATAACAATAAGAAAAACTGGTCACCCTACACTAGAAGCATTTCTCCCCCACTTATGTTTAATAACTACAATACAATGACAGTAAAAAATAAACTGGCGACTTAATAACAGATTGACCTCACGGGGAAAATTATTATTTTACCTCGTTATTGTAAAGAGACATCTCTTGTTAACTCGCTAATATTATGCATTAGGTACGTATCTATATTCACAAACCTCCATTACAAAACTGTTGTTTGTACCCTAAGTATATATATTGTTTTCCTTACTATTTATTGCCAGCACAGGTATTAACGGGAAACAATTTTCAGCATCACCAAATTAGTCAACATCTCATAATCAATTGCATGTTTTAAAAACATGACAACACCGCGGTCTCAAATTCTGATAATAATTAATTATGAATAAAATAATCTTCGAAACATTTGACATTGGGAGATTTGGGCACTGCTAACCAATTAATTACAGCCGTCAACATAACTGCATAAATAAGTAACTAAATGTAATATTTACAAATCGTAGATGAACCAAGAAAACGTTTGCAGAAAAAAAACTGACGGTTTTTTTAATAACACCAAAACCGATTAACAGTTTATTTTCAACCTGTCTGAAATTGTTTTACTAATTTGAACAACCTTATTTTTTACCTAATGTTATGTAGAAAATTTTTGAGTTTTTGTTGAATCCAAGTCAAAGATGCGTATGTTCTATTATTTTACATAGTATGGTGTAACAATCCCTCTTTCTGTGTCCTTTGTGTTACATAGTTGGAATACAGGTCTATGTTATTTATTATACAGCGGGTGTCGTAAGTGGGGTGACGACGCCGGAGGACGTGTTTACGTTCTGTCTGTGATTTCGAAACAGCTAAGAATTAATGTGTTGGTATAATATTTTCGAAGGCTTTTCTCCAATTTTATCAAGCGTCCTCAAAATTCAGTAATTAATTAAATTATTATTGGATGCGTATCATACATGCAAGGCTGCAAGGCGGCCCAGAATTTTTATCATATTAACATTGCAAACGAGAAATTTATTTTTAGGAGTCTAATTAGCCGTAGGTAATCTAATTGGTTCAGAATCTCTTTGCGTTCTCCACTATTGGTGATTGTTTCTTTGCCAAATAGCCACTCCCGTGAACAATGCCGCAGTGGATAGTTCAGAAGATAGGTTTGGAGGGTTACATCCAGTTGCTAGTAAAATAAAAATAATTTTATTTGTCACAGAAACACGTGCATACGAAAACATAAACTCGATTAGGTAAACATTACACAAAACACATCTCCAATATAATCACGAGCACAAAAAAAAAATATAAGTACCTAGTCGGCAGCTGCACGTCATGACAGTAACAAAAAGGCTTGCACTCAGCATGATGCTGTGCTGGTGCTGGTATGTGACTAAAATGCCTATACATATACTTAAATCTACTTTTTATTGAAGTAAGTACGTAAGTGATAACTATTTTTAACGATGACATTAATCTACGGTAACAAATCTTCGGATGCGAGACATTAAAGTTACCTAAGCGATTAATATCGAGCCATTTAAACGTTTTATATAAACATCATACCGGCCGCGGTTTTAGTACGGACGAAAAACGTTTAAAATAATGCGTCGTTATTTCAAATTAACTGGATATAACTAGTTCCATCTAGCCGCGCGTTGGTCACTGATGTCGTGAAGAAACATGGAGGTGGTCGCAATGTTACATAATGTGTTAGAGTTTAAGTTGTATTTAAATAACACTAAACTTAATTTTGTATGCATCGGAGGAGGAAACCGTCTAGGTCGTCTTATTTTTAGAATTCTATTTCATTTTAGCTTTCTGCTTTTAGGGAGATGCTGATTGAAACTTCGCATTTTTGAACCGTTTGTTCAATTATGCGAACTTTTTCATTCTTTGAAAAAAAATTGGAAAGTATCTACTTATATTTCAAATGAACATGTAGAAATATAAGTTTTATAAAGAACAGATAAATCGGTGGTTCGAAAAAGCAGTTCAACAATTGCACTGCAATTATCTGCTGGGCCCATTTCATAACAGATACTTTATTACTAGTGAGATACGGGCTATGTATGCTAATGCATAGAAATATAATAGGAAAACCATTCCCGTTCTAAAGTTTACATAATGCTTTAACGACCGCCTCGCGTGCTGTCTTAACTTATGTGAGAATTTTACTAAGCACTTTATTCATGAAAATCTAAAGATTAGTCAGAAAGATGGTTATCATCATCTGCTTAGCCTTAACTAGTTTCGGGTCCAGACGGATTACGAGTACGTACAGCATAATAACTGAGATAGGTACAGCGCTGTATGACCATTTTAATTTAAGCTAAAGTTCACCTTCAGCCCTATGACATTGTTACGATAAGAAATTTAATATTTTCACAAATCTGAAGTTTCAGAAAAGCGAACTTGGAATTCAATTGTGTACTGACGCAGAGGCTATAAATAAACAAAGAGGCGTTAATTTAAATGTTTTAACAGTAAAGTAGGCAAGAGTTACCTCATTAAGAGGAAGCTACATGATGTGTTTGGTGAAGGCGCCGCGTTTTGTCGGAACCCTGGGTCAGCAGAACGTGACAGTGTGAAGCGAGGTCAATACTGCTAATGGGAGAGGACGAATATTTACCTACCTACATACTTACCTCTGGCACAGATTAAAAATACCCTAGTACCTACTTACCGAATATGACAAGTGTTTTCGGAACAAGCAACAAGAATTGCACCTATATCTTTTTTCGAGTAAATACTTAATTGTTTATTATGAAATAGTTCGCACTTGAATTCTTTTCATGATTTATTAATCCGCGATAATGTTATTTTGCCTCGATTTGATTTTACGGTGCATATTTCATGTTCCATAGTTCATGACGAAGTCTATAGAGTTAAACAAACTATTTTCACCTTTGTGTGCTACTAACACACATAAAAAGAAATTAAATTGATTATTTTTTACATGTAAAAGTAACTTCCACGGGTTTTTCCATGTTTAAGAGTGATGGTAATCTTTCGCCAACTGTACCTACCTGCCAAAGATATTTATATTTCTATGGTACCTGTAGTTGGTTTAAGAAATCAGAAAATGGTAAGTTATTCGTATATTGTTTATTTTTAATTTTGTTTTCTAACCTCTATATTTTCTGCGTATAGTAGAGGAAGTGTGATTTATTGATTTATAACCTACCTAAGCTAAATAATAATTAATCGCAGCGTAGCATTTTTTTTGTACGACGGCCGGCTTCTGGTATTTCAGCCCAGATTTTCAAATAAACTAATAATTATTAATGTGCAAATATTACAATAGTTCTATTAAGTGATGCACCGTAACGGTAATACCGTTAATTTAATACAATATATTATTATTTATTTTATTTAACGTTCATTATATCAATAAACAGGTTATTTTTTCAACATTTACTTTGTAATTTTTACATGTCTGCTGATAATCGTAAAAAATATTAATAGAATAATCTGCGTAAAACGTGTTTTATTACGTACTTAATTTGAATTGACAAAGCGACGCCAATAAAAGAAATGAAAACATCACGTTTTGGTGATTGAATTGGCCAATTGGAGACGGTATTGGCGACTATGCCTACTACCTAGACCTACCTATTCTTCCAACTAGCATTAAGTTCTTGTACTGGATATACACTTATATAATTGCATATCACAGGTGTGAGTACTATGCACAATAGAGCTACCAGTCACCGGGTAATTAGGTCTTTCATTGACTTGAATGTGCCCTGGCGGCTGAGAGTATGTCATGCTCACTCAGATGTCTCGCTGATGGTGGCGTGTGTGTTGGATCATTTAGCTCCCTTCAAAATGGTTGAACTGAATGGTGCTGATCCATGCGTCATGTTCGTGAACGGGCGCCGTCAGTTGGGACTGGTCATCTCTTAGCTGCCACGGCTTATTTTTAATTATTTTAGTTTTGAATTGTTTTTTTTTTGTTTTTTTATCACGGACGCTTCTGACGTATTGCATCGTTCTCACATGTTTAACTTCAATATGAATGATGTAACCAATATTTTGTATCAATATTTTAATTTAAAAGAGTGTCCGTGGAGTTGCTTGCCCGTTCTTCTCCATAGGAACCTACTATTTGGAATAGGCAACTAGCTTCATATTTGTAACTGACCGACTTCTTGACAATACAAAAGTGCCTGTCAATGGTTTAATTGAAATAAATGCTTTCCGCCTTATTACAAAACAAGATTTATATATTGACATGGCTTAAACCATGGAGCCAGTTTTTGTAATAAGAACGTAACAGTGATTGAAATACCGTTCTTTATACAAAACTGAAAACTTAGTTCGGTACTAAGTTGTCAGTTTTGTGTTTAGGAACTTTACCATAGTCGGAATAAAGTTCGAAATTCAATAATGGCTCCATGTTTTAAACCTGGGTCTGAAGATAAACCTTATTTTGTAATAAGGGGGTTTGAGTTTGAGTACAATTTTGTTTATATTTTTCAAACCAAAGACATTATTTGGACGTTTCCATTTTGTGATGTGAACCAGCACCCTAATTGTGTAACACAGTTTGAATCACAATTGGATCGATTTTGATGTATATTGCTAGTCCATTGCTTCATATGTTAGAAAAATGTGCCTGCTCAACAACTTAAAAAACGCAATGAATGTTGTTGAACTGTCAAATTGAATCCGATTGCTACTGTTAGTGTGTTATGTAATTAGCCCGCAGATTGATCCAATCAAACCATATCCGACGCGTTTGTCTTCGTGTGAGAACCAAACATGATATCTTAGACATGCAAGAAGTGCCAAAAAGTATCGATATAAAATATATCGTACCGATATTTAAAAAAATATATATTTTGATAACGATTTATCGAAAAAAAAATATTGATATATCGATTAAATTTTCTAAAAAGTAGGTATATGAACTTTATGAAATTGTATTGTTTGCTTTTTATTCATAGAAATCCCAAACTATAACCATCATTTGTGATGTAAAATCTTAAGCTAATAAAACATTGTTATAAATAAGTTTACTTTTTTATGGCTCTGAATTCTAGTGGTTTTAGTCAGTGGGGACAACGGTTTTGCCATTGGAAATATATCGTATTAGATACATTTTCGATACTTGATATTTTATATCGATACATTGAAATAATAGATATCGCCGAAAAATATCGTTTTAACGAAAATACCGATATATCGATACATCGATGTTTGTTACAAGTCTATGAAAGTTTAAATTTAATTTCAATACATTTTAATACAGTAAAATTGTTTTTATGCACGGACACGACACACATTCGTCGGATGACTGTTGAGACCTAGAAGTAACAGACAGGGGGGCTACTCCGAAGCGATAATCAGAAGTATAGGCCGAATGTTCGGCCGTTTCCTGACTACGGTTGCCTATGGCTGACTACGGCGAATGAAAAAAAAATCGGTAGTCAGAGAAATAAGTCAAAGACAAAAACTTGACTTGAAGACTGGTAAGGATTCAAAGTCAAATAAGGAAACTTCGGAGTGGCCCCCCAGGTTAAAATTTCGACCAGAGATAGCGTTGCATGTCTGCGACTACGCATGTATTCTTTTTAGTTCAGCAAAAGTCAATTATTTCCAGGTTATTTTGATTTTAAGAACACGCCTACTGCTGACTGGAACCGGTCTCGAATGTGGATGCCGAGATAAGCGAGGGAACTGGTTATTTGAGTGCGTCGGCCGTATGTCGATTTGGCAATGTAGGCAAATGCACTCGGACACTCAGTCAAGGCTTCAGTTATTGAAAATAAACAAGCAATGCATTAACTGACCCATTTAACCGTAACTAAGAGAGCGTATGCGTTTTTCTTACCGTGAAAAATAAATTAAACATGTTATTGAAAACGTGCTTTCTTGGTGACGCGATTTACGTATTCTATGTGTTGGTAAATAATGTGTGCTACTAAAGAATGAGTACTGTTTAAAATAATAATGTAAAAAAATATTGTAAAAGGTCATATTCTACACGTGAAAATAAAACGAGCAAATGATATTTTCCGGTTGTTGCGTCAGATACCGGTTCCGAACGAAATAAAAGAAAACTGAGCAGCGAAGCGCATTTTTGGTTTAAAGAGGAAATGCGGGCGGAGAGACTTTTAGAGTAAAAAGTCATAAATCGAGGTTTGGCTCTCGCCTATTTCCTCCTCCAATATAGGACCAATTTAAAAGATATTTCTTATACTGAATAAGAAGGATATATACTGTGTCCCTATGTTTTTCTTTTTTTATTAATAGTTGGCAAATTTGTACAATAGCCCTCTGTTGTCAGCGGTCTAAACAGGCAATTTTGAGCATTTTCAGAGGGTTCCACCTCTTATAAAGATAATGTATCATCAAAAAGGAAAACATATCATAGTATATATCCTTCTTATTCAGTATAAGAAATATCTTTTAAATTGGTCCAATATTGGAGGAGGAAATAGGTGAGAGCCGAACCTCGATTTATGACTTTTTACTCTAAAAGTCTCTCCGCCCGCATTTAGCTTTAGCCGGCAAAATTTTAATTCTCTTACTTTTTTGCAATTTGCAGGTCATTGTTTGGTTGTGTCTTGATAAATGATGATTCGCGACTATAACAGATATGTATTTCATCATCAACATCATCATTTCAGCCGAAAGACGTCCACTGCTGGACATAGGCCCCCCTGAAAAGGGTTTGCCATAATCGCCACGCTTGGCAGGCGGGTTGGCGATCGCAGTATGGTTTTAAAATACGTAGAGAACGCTGCTGCCCATTCTCTAGTAAGTCCTTCAGTCGCCTTTTGCGACACCCACGGGAAGAAATAGGATGGTGCTATTCTTTACGTCCGACAACACACGGCACGGATATTCAGAATTTCTGAGTTAGATTTGTTCCATTTTTTTCATGAAATCATGACATTGGGGAACACATTCTGTAAATACATATCTGTTATAGTCGCGAAACATATTTTGATCAAAATACAACCTCTCAATGACCTGCAAATTGCAATAAAACGTAAGAAAATTTGAATTTCGCGGGATACTGTTAATACGGGAGTGTGTTGTCAGATTTTGAGAATATTTATGAGTGTAAGAAAGAACAAGGACATCGTTAAAGTTTCTCATGAGTTGTGCTTTTTTCGTCGCGTATCAGAGAGTGGCGCCGCGAACAACCGTTAGTGTATCTTACGACAGTATCCTGTTAGCAAACATCGTGATCAGCGTTTCTAAGTTAACTTACGTTAGAGACGAAAAACTAGTCGGCAAAACTTCTGCCTGAGCGGCCCAATTTATTCACGTACCTCGTAATTTATCATTCACGCAAATGAGTATTAGAGCTAACGCTAGATTTGTACCTACATCCTGGTTTTGTTTCCATTCACATAACCTGAGAGCAGAGTTAACCTTTTTTCATAGTGCATTTAGGCGCTCCTGGGATATTGACCATACTGGCATAGGGGCTTTTATCTTTTCCTTGAAAAGGACCTGCCACTACAAATATTGGACATTGTAATACGTATGTGCAACAGCAAGTCGTTTATTTATTGCAACCTTCAAAA
This sequence comes from Tiliacea aurago, assembly GCA_948098905.1. NCBI lineage: Eukaryota > Metazoa > Arthropoda > Insecta > Lepidoptera > Noctuidae > Tiliacea > Tiliacea aurago. The sequence goes on from OX402576.1 coordinate 24,616,563, forward strand.
CTCATCTTTACACCTGCATATCTTGGACCTCCCGGGGGGCTCATGGCTATCTCAACTGGGTCAAGGTATAAGATTTAGCACATACGATATAAATAGCGAAATTTTCGAACACAGCCGTCGCGCCGTGTGGCTGTAGAGTGTAAACATACTTGAGCCTTTAATTTAAGGGGACGATAACTGACTTTTAATGATTTTATACTGAAGATCACGTCTAAACGAGTAGTGTTAATGATTTGAAAAAAATATATGATAAATTGTAGTATTTTTTCAATAACTTAATATGTGAATATTTTAGATTATGTTTATATCACATAGTTAAATTAATTTGTAAAGTTATGTCTAACGCGGATAAAAAACTGAGAATGGCGCAAAATCTACCAAGCGTATTTTTCTGTAACCTTCACTAATTTAAAGATAATTTAATTATTGATCTTTTAGTATACGCGTTTTATTAGAATACCTTTTTTTTGTGTATAATAAATTAATAATGCGTCAAATTGGGGACAGCGCTCCTTGATGGGCGAGTCCTATTACTGGCTGAACGTATGACGCGTTGCGTAAGCTCAGTAGAGAACACGCAAGCTAACCACTCAAGGTCACTGGCATATATCTGCGTCTTAAGTCACTCAAACATAAAATAGGTACTTTTATAAGACTACACGAAGATAACAGCATCCCAGATTTGTCTAAACTTGTCAAACACGTATGACCTGCTCGCGTTCCTCATTTGCATATGAACGGTGACAAATAATATCCAACTAAATTCTTAATACAGAACCCTTTCAAATGTTTTACGCTCCTAATACTAATTATGCGATAAGAGCTCAGTGCTGAGACAGTTATGTTAATGAATAGTGACAGATAGGAACAGGTTCGACTCCAACGGATGCCATTAAGATGGGAGCCCTTATCTTAGGTTCATTAGTAAAATGTGGACAGATGAGCATTGTATAGATTGTCAAAATAGGACTAAGGTTTTTGTAACGTCGATAGTAGGTGACATTATACAGGGTTAAACAAAATTAATTGATTTATTTTTAAACAATATTATTATATTTCCATAATATTATAATATAATATGAGCTAGCATTAAATTAATAAAGATAATATGGACATGTATATTAAAAAGGATGGGAAAATATCATAGGCCAGCAAAAAATTCGCATCGCTGTCAACAGGAAAAGTGCGTAAAAGGATTTATTTTGTTACACTCTGTATATTGTACACACGGCTACACATCAAGCTATACAATTCCAGTTTACGCTGATCTCGCACTGTACGGAAATCTTATACAATTCGAGATCAGCTTATACTGGAAATGTATAGCTCGATGTGTAGCCGTCTGTACCTACACATATTTCTTTTTGTGTAAATTAAAAAATGACTACAAAATAATAATAATAAAATATGTAATTTAAAAAACTATACATACAAAACAAAAGTGAATGTTCAGATTAAATCAGTACCATGATGGGTATATTATATCTATTTACTTTTCAATGGATACTCTTTCGACTGTCCGCACGTTGTTCCGTATCATTTTATTAGCTTCATAAGCTTAAATCGACATATAACACCGTTTGAACAGACAAGAAAATAATACAAATGTATTATTTATAAACAAATACTTTCTGAAAACAACAGCTATCTAATGTGTTCCATTAGATAGCTGTCGCTTTTCAGTATTTGTAGGTAAATGCTTTACATTCAACATTGAGATTAGGAACCAGTCTAGAAATCAACACAAACACACACACACTACAGGCTAAATATTATTATGCGTGCGAAATATTTATTGAATAAAAAAAAATTGGTATGCAAGCAACCTCAACCTACTTAGTTCAAAACAAATGATTTTTATTTCCTTTTTGTTATTCCTTTTTACTTTTGACTTCTCTGTCAAGAAAATTTAATCTCAACAATATTTTATTAATTTACATTTTAATATGAATATTTCAATTCCAACCCAACACCCATAGTAGGTACTATCAAAACAGTTTAAAGAGGGATGTTAGCTGCCTGGTCACTTATATCATTTGCTGACTGAACATTAAATTTAATGCAGGGTATAAACTCAGATTATAAAACTATAATCTGAGGGTATAAATAGAATGCCATGGTAATATTCTCCTGATACGGACCATTGTAGCGGTTTCTGAAGTCCATGTTCAACAGTCGTTTGCTGATACGATAACAATGTTATAGCTACAGATATCTGTTAAAGCAGTGCATTTCTTATACCAGATTTTCCTAAACCATCGACCTATTTAAATTGCCTTTTGTATAAAGGGTACTTAATGCATTATTATAAAAGCGGAGTTCCTCTAGCCAATTTAAAATAACCCTGTATTTAGAGCACACGCTAGTAAGTAAATAAAAAATCAAAGGGTCGTCGTTATCGAAAACGATAAGCATGACTATAAAAACCTTTTAAATGTTCCTTTGAAAAGTGCCTAAAAGGATCAGGGTCTATGCTAGCTATGCAAAGAATAATGCATCGTTATTTTTGCATACAAACGCTGCTTCCGTAGCTTAGCTTTCAGAATCGAGCAGTAAGTACAGTCGCCAACACATGTTAGGTTATACCAAACTGTCGCATTTCTCCAAATGATTTAAAACCTTAAAGGCTTCTACATACCAGCGCGACTTGTCGCGCGACGCGACACGGCACAAAGGCCCCGCGCGTCGCGGGAGGAGCGTTGCCTTGTTGTCGCGTCGCGTCGCGCGACAAGTCGCCCCGGTATGTAGAAGCCTTGAAATGTTAATGGTTAAATTCAAAATATTATGAGAAAATTTGACAGTTTGTGGTAACTTATGTGCTGGCGACTGTACCTAGACGTGTAAATAGGAACAATGTTCTTTTAGTCAGGTATTGTAAGTTTTTGACGACGACTTTATATGAAAATACGTTCCACTGTACATTTATTTACTCAGCGGATTTGTTCAGTTGGGCCGATGAGGTTAGCCGTCTCAAAACAGTTTTTTTCGACTACGAACATTTTGAAGATATTATTTATTTTGTTCGCTACCTGAGGTGATTTTGAAGGGTTATAAATTATTTATTTTATTATTGGTAATAAAACGATCTTTATCATATTTTGTACGGAATAAATAATTTATTGTTGTTCTAATGGTGTTAGCACGTTATGGTAGGACAGCCATGTTTGATACGAAAAACGACTAAAACAATTAAACCCTGTTTGTTAAACAACATAACTAATTTACATAATCACATTGACATCAATGCGAAAATAAATTGTTGGTAGTAGAATTTCACAGATAAAAAAATACGTACAACATACATTGTTTACAACATTAACTAAATACTTTAAAATTATTACCATTGGCAACATTGTAGTCCATTACTCTATTATAAATTGGCAGCACTGCTACCTTCCCCTTGTCTTGTAAAACTTCATCTTTGGAACGCAGGTATTGTCCTTGTAAAACTATCAAAAACTAATTAAATAAACTGTGATTATATGCAACTTTTTGTTTTAGAAATAAAGAAAGAAAATACGTTTATTTGCGGTAAACATGACGCAAAAAACAACATAAACACAAAAATAATAAAAGGTTGGGGAAACATGCGTCACATCCACGCAAAACGGCTATCGCTCAGCATTAAGGCTTCTAAATACCAGCACGACTTGTCGCGCGACAAGTCGCCCCGGTATGTAGAAGCCTTTATACTGCGACCCTATGCAAGACAGAGCCCCAGCGCTGGCTTTTACTTAAACATACATACATACACTCACGCCTTTTCCTATGAGGTAGGTAGAAACTACAGAATGCAACTTGCTACGATTTGTACATTACTCCTTTTGCTTCGTTTACGTTCATATTAAGACATTTCCATGGCATTTTTAACTTTGTATTAATAAGTCTATTCAAATGTTGGATATTTTCCTCTATTTATTGTTCATTATAATAAAATATTACAATGTTTATAAGGATCCTACCGATGGTACCTTCCGATGACTAATATAAATCAAAGACACAAATACAAAATTTTCACGAGGAAAAATAGAAGTGTTCAATTTTTCCTCGTAAAAAGTTTCCTTAAGGTCTCGGGGAGGATAAACATGTCATGTTTTTGAACTGAATTGATTCAATCGATCAACCCAGCCTATAGCAGTCCACTGGTGGATATAGGCCTCTCCCAGGCGGCGCCACAACACTCTGTTCTCTGCCTTCCGCATCCATTCTGAATTGATAACGAATTCGTAATTCGTAATCCTTACGATTCTTATGGATTAAAATAAATACCTAACAAAGAGTCTTACCGAATTGTACGACAAATAAATCTGAAACTGGTAGGTAAATAAAAATATAAATTCATTTAAACGGGCTCCATATTTAAAATGACTCATACGTCTCTAAACTTGTAGGTACACACGGCTACACATCAAGCTATACATATCCAGTTTAAGCTGATCTCGCATTGTATAGGATTTTCGTACAATGAGAGGCCAGCTTATACTGGAAATGTATAGCTTGATGTGTAGCCGTGTGTACACTTACCTACAGAGAGCTCAAACCTCACGGAAAAATCATGAATAAAACAGCACATATACCTACCTACTTTTTATTGAAACGACTACACGTCTGCTTTTATTACATGCATGAATGGCCCAATACATACTTGTATACCTTATGACACATCCAGCGACAATCTCAACTCAATAGCGTTAGCATTTTCCTTGTTTTATTTACTTTTTTACCTGACACAACGAATTAGGATTTATCGAGTAAAAAATCCGATCATCCGAAATTTTTGAAGGCATTGTAAAAAAGTCTCCGCTCTATCCGATATTATTTGTAATGAAAAATTACAATTCAAAACAGCTATAAGTAATCGGATAGTACAATCAATAAGATATCAAAAATTGTCTCGTATCGTTTTTTGTGGTTCTTAGATACCAGAAGGCTTTTCTTTAAACACTCATGTTTGGGGGGGGGGGGGGGGGGTAAAGCGAAACGCATGGAAATTGGACGTGACTACGTAAAATTATAATAAAAGAGGACTCTAATCCTAAGGCCAGACCCCGCAATTCCCGTATTTTTAAGAACGTTCGCATTCTAATCTCAGTATCAATCTGTCAAATAATCCTATAATTTCCCTACAATATTGACAAGTTTTTGACATTGATATCGTTGAAATGAGATTGCAACTTGAATTTGAAAATTTTTAAGTACGTGAATTGGCCTCCTGTTTGTATTGCTTTCTAAAAAATATCACCGGCCGTTGCTCCATGCTGAAAAATTAGCTGAAAACGTGACAATACACACTCATAAAAATATTCCTAGCGTCCAAACACGTCTTCGACATCCCAAACTCATTGTGACTTCAACATGGCTACCTTTATGGTCATGAAAAAGTAATTTTAGTTTACAAGCGTCACTGATTTTACGTTGTCTTTTTCAATAACACAGTTACGCGTAATTTTATTGTCCGTTTGCTGAAATCTTCACGCTACCTCGGTATCTGTGACAACTAGTCCTCTATATTATGCTCATTTAAGTCATACTCGACAAATTTTAAGGACACCCAGACAGCAAATAAGCACAATTGACAAGGTTTCAGCATTTTATGGTGCTGAAGTTTAACGTTTCGAGGTTTATTTGTATGTAGAAACCCTTCCCTGCGTAGTGGTAAAAACAAGTTTGTTACTGTGTCTACCTCGATTTAAAGTAATGTTTAATAGGCTTTTATTAAGTAATAAAATGTGTTTTAACGAAGTAAGCAGTTTTAGCGATAATTTATTAGATTAGTAACAAGTCGCCTATAAATTGTTCTACTAAATCGCTTCTTACTTACAGTTACTTGCAACAATAAGCCAAGCAGTAGCTACACGATGCATTCCCACTGCTTATTGTCATATATATTTGTCCATTCCTAGTTTATTGACACCACAAGGACGCCGCGCGTTTACATTGTCAAGATCCCGGTTAAGTCGATGTAAAGTCTTTCATACGAGCGACTTAGAATATTTCGGATTTTCTTTTGTCCCCTGCGTTGTAAAATTTCCATAGTTGTAAAGCTGGATATCCACTAACTTCACGCATCAATTGAGCTCCAAGCATCTGCTGTCATGAAGGCCGTTTTTATATATGAGCACGCAAATGAGACTCGTGCAGCATTTTTGCGCAAACATTGTGAAATGATTTTCGACTTTGTTGTCATGTGAATCGTGTCGCGGCGAAAAATGACACGCTGAAATAGTTCATGAGCACATGCCCTTAATATAATATCTGTTTCAAACTAAGAAGGATGCGTATCTCCCATGTTACAAACTGCTTCTGTCTGGTTTGTTAATTGGCCGCTTATCTGCTATGGTAGCTATTAATTGTGGTTTTTTTAACAATCATTCCGTTCCACTTCCTTGGGTGATTCAATGAGGAAGTATTCTTAGGAACGTCTTAGTGTAGCGGACTCTTTATTTAAACTATTTTGCTTTATTATATATAAGTATGTATTTTTTTAAATTATGGTTGTTTTATGACAAAGGAGCGTATGGAGAATTTTCGATACAAACAATATGGATAGGAATTCGTTTTGGCCTGACTATCTTACTCGTTCATGTAATCACTGCGATATACATTTTTCGTTTTTTTTTCTTAAAGCCATTAACGTGTTTTGCATTGTTTTTAACCTAGGTATATGAACCCAGTGTATAATTTACCTATCGTGCAATTTATCCTCAGCTAACAAAGCTTTGCCTACCTATCTATAGGTACTAATGTTATAAAGTGGTAAAATTTGTTTGTTTGTAAGTTTGTAAGTATGTAGGAGGTAATCTGAAACTACCAGTCAGATTTATAAAAAATATTTTTGCATGTGATAGCCCAATTCTTGAGGACGGTTATAGGCTATTCAAAATCACGCTACGACCCTTAGGAGCCGAGCAAAATTAAAAAAAGTAAAAAAGAACGCTAAGCAAAAACAAAGTAATAGCGCGGCCGGGTGATGCGATGCGACGCAGTGGGTCGGGGGAACAAGCGATTTCACGCGGATGAAGTCGCGGGCAGAAGCTAGTAAGTTATAAAAGTATGCGAATGTTGAAAGTCACTATAAAAAAATAAACAATCCAAATCGGTTCATCCGTTTAACAGCTACGATGCCACAGACAGACACACACACATAGCGGTTAAATTATAACACCCCTGTTTTTGCGCCGGGGGTTAAAAAACAACAAATCAATTAAACATCTGATTCAGTGGGTTGTCCCAACAAACAGCCCTATTGTTTCCAACATGAGTATTTCAAAATCCAAATCAAAAGTCATTTATTCAAACTAGGCCAAGAATCAGCACTTTTCGAACGTCAAAAATGACATAAGACAGTCCCCCAAAAACGCCCACCCTTCACCACTTCCTAGTGCATTAGCTGGGAAGAAGAAGGGGCGCAACAAACTCCCCAGCAGCACAGCAGCTGTCTGTTATAACTACCTTCCTTAAAGGCTATTCAAAATTGTTATACTTATGTTGTGTTCTGGCAATAATAATAGCTAAACAGTAATGAGTGCTAATAAATCAATACAGTTTAATTAAATGCAGTGATTGTTCCTAAAGTCATCGAGATAAATGATTGTCCCTGCGTCGAGGTAAACAAGATTACCTACGGATCGTAAATTGATATGCAATTAATACATACTAATACAAAATCAAAGTTTCTGCCACAAAACACAAACCGAAATTAGATTTATCAAATGAACGTCATTTTCATTGACATTTTGTACGCTAATGATCTTGCCCATTAAAATAGTCTGCATGTGCATGCACTCTTGTACAACATTGTGTTGAATCTTTCGAGACTATAGTAGATGCGTCAAGTTATTCACATTCCGTGCAGAGATAACGTATTAGTATAATATTATAATACTGCTTATTGTTCATTTTTTGTTAGGTGTCAAAAGTTAATTGCCTGCAACTAAATTCCGGTAATAACAGTTAATAAAGTTTGCGCAGCCCGCACATCGTGGTACAACGTTTTCGGTATAATTAACGACCATAAAAAATATTGAGTATTAAAATATAGATATCCGAATACGTAGGTATGGAAATGTTTCAACGATAATGTTTCTCGGAAATTGCTGTGCAAACTGAACGTAGGTCCAATAAGAATAAACATTGATTTTAAAGAATTAACTGCAAACGTTCAAGAATGACTGCTCAGTGCTCACACAACTTATAGTTAAACTGTTAAAGAACTTTTGCCTGATTACTTATTAAATATTTATCTAACTTATAATCAGTAAAGATTGTTAAAGCGTTACTACAAATAACTTGAAGTTTTACAAGGAAATATTTTGTAATACGCTTTCATAATCGCGACTCCTGCTACCCCTTATCTCAAATGACTTACCTACTAATGTAACGCAAGAATTTCAATAAGGTTTTTGTATAACACCTATAAAATAAACATTTATGGTTCGATAACGTGGAATTTCTTAAAGCCATGGGAAACAAGTAAATTATTTTGAGAATAAGACAATGAATAAGATCGTGTTAAATTGTTTACATACACGAAATTAAATACCTACTACCTAATATAATTATCATGAAACAATGAAAATAATATGCACTTATTTTAATTAAACATTTTTCGTGAAATATTTGCTTTATTATGTATGTGAGTTTGAGTGTTCTTCTTGAGATTCAAGGTCGTGAACTTAACATTATTTTTTTTTATATAAGGCTTCTCGCAGGTTTATCTAGGAGGTTGTTGGCTGCTTAACCGGACTTACCTGTGGGTTCCTAAATAAATTAAGGCCTCTAGCCAGGGCATAAACTAAGCGATTACACGTTAAGGGCATCCCCTGTGGGGTACGGACCTTGGCATAGGGCGTCAATGGGGGAGAACAGGACAGGCTGGATCGGACTAATATTATTTGAGGAAAACTCAACATATACACAACCATACATGACAGATTAAAATTAAATACATGATTTTGCTTGTAGGTAGAAGAGAGAATTTTCCCGATAAGGCCAACGTGTGCTGCTCAGATAATTAAGAGTTTCCTGCTGAGTATGTATAGTTAGACTGTATTATTACAAAGACTTCGAGAGATTTAATATTTGCATATAGGTACCATGTAGGTATACTTAAATTGATATTTAGGTAGAAACAAAGAAAATATATTTATTTGCGGTAACTCAAAGAAATAACAGAAACACGAAAGAACAAGTTGAGGTCATCGCTCAGCATAATACTGCTACCCTATGCAAGACAGTGCCCCAGCGTTGGTTTTCAGCGACAGCCGGCCTTGATTTAGTGAGATATAACGATATTTAGTATAACGGCGCTGCTATTAATTTTGAACAAATTATTATTTGGACCTAATATTAGATACTGCTTGATTGATTATGATGGAATTTGTATTTCAATCCTTTGAGCTGAATTTAAGTCCCGCTATAATCTGTTCAGCATCTGATAATATTATAGCAGTAATTGTTGAGCGGTGATCCGTCAAAAAAATACAAACAATTTAAATAATACGGACACTGTTTTGATGTCAGAAAGATAGTAAGATCGATTTTTTGTTTTGAAAATGGAACTACGAGTAGATACATCAGAGGGGCAATTCTACTAATTTTAAGAACGTTCACAGTCTGATCTCAGTCTCAATCTGTCAAAAATACCTCTTATTTCCCTACATTTTGACAATTTTTTGACGTTTGTTTGTCGCCAAGATGAGATTGCGACTAGATTTTGAACGTTTTAAATTACAAGAATTGGCCTTCTGGAAACAACTCAACACGTTATTAGTTCTCCTTCACCACGCTCATACATCGAAACTGAATTTTATCAGTATTTTCTTAGCACTTCAATTTCAATCTGACATTTCCCTGCGTTCATTTATATTGGTTACGCTCAAAGATCTCTTATCAAGACGTCGAAATGAATAAATGAATGACGCATTCTAATATTTACTCGTACAATCGGCACACTTTGGAGCCGTCTAACATGAACAGATTTATACACATACATTCAATGCAAAGATGTTTTAAATGTACAAAGCAAATACAAGGAAGGGGTGACCGTTAGGCACAGATAAACTGACATCGTTTTGAACGACTCTAGCGCACATCGACTATAGATACATGTCCCTGATGGAACACATTGTAGGTAAGATTAAAGCCTTTTGCACAAGAAGCGATAATTGTAAGATTAATTGACGTTTGACACTTGTCTTGAGAAATTGATCGTTATATTTCATGTGATACAGTTTGGGTGATGCGGTAACAAGTATAAAGCAAGTGAAATGGCTACGATTATTATCATAACGTGGGGTTTCCGTCTCGGTCACGTGCAGCACCGCCTTACATGTTGCGAGACTGTTAATGTACGAAGTGCATTAGTTCCGACTCTTTTATCGTATATAAAATAATTTCTAGCGAAGATTTCAGCGTCTTGGATAGAATAAAGAATGTTTTGTTTCGTCAACTTTCATTTTGTGTTTATAGGAAAACGACGATATTGGCCTGAGAAACTGTTTTGGAATGGTTTCTATGCATAATTAAACTGAATGCAATAAGAAATTTTGGAATAAAATATTATTTACAAAATTAATTTCGAAAATTGCGCGAGTAGATAGCACTCAATATTCAGAAAATTGTGGATCATACAGACGTACCTAGTTTCCAAAGTAATTACACGAAAGAGTATTCAATTCAAATATAACTTGCATGAAGTGTGCACAACTGCAAGTAGGTACATCAATTCATTTAGGTACGGTACCAAATTTCTCTTCATCCGTTCGACCTTGGCGTCGTTTTTACCTGAATAAATAATTATATATTTGTCGATATGACAGACAGTTTCATGTACAGACGCCAGCAGGTCAAGCTTCCCGAAACTGTAAAATTTTTCCAATCAGCCTTGAACCTTAAGCTGTAGAGATTTTGAAAATCTATTAAAGAAATTTGACAGATTGTAGTAGCTTGATGTGCTGGTCTGTACATAGTAACAGTTTTATTTTCTGTCATAGGACTAGAGTGACGTAAAAATGTAACTACAAAAAAATCCTGTTGTCATATTTCACGATTTCTATGATCCGAAGAAGAATGGCTCTGACTATTATAAATGTATGGTAAGTAAATAGGTACGAATTGAAGTGAGTAGGTAAGTACTAAACTTAGACCGTCTTATTACAAAACAAGATTTATATTTTGACATGGCTTAAACCATGGAGCTAATTTTTGTAATAAGAACGTAACTGTGATTGAAATACGGTTTTTTATTCAAAACTGAAAACTTAGTTCGGTACTAAGTTGTCAGTTTGTTGTTTAGGAACTTTACCATAGTCGGAAAGTTCGAAATGCAATAATGGCTCCATGTTTTAAACCTGGGTCTGAAGATAAACCTTGTTTTGTAATAAGGGGGAGAAAGTTTGGTTTTTCACACAACAATTTAATTTAATATTCTCGAAGCGGAAGAGCCACTTGTAACTTTATTTACTTAACTCATTAGTATATTATTGGTATTGGATGAAGAATGTGAACCTTGTAGCAGACAAAGGGTTCTGCTTATTTTAGAAGATGTTTTAAATAAGCATTTAAAGTGGATCAGCAGCTATAGACAGCGGAATACAAAATTTCTTATGTTTTTTGCTATTTGCAGCGGGGCCGACCTACATTTTATCACAGTTTGAGCGATAAAACTGTTTTGTCATAAAATGTTACTACAAATTGACATGACATAACTTATCATGTCTTGTCACAAACGTCTTGGGCAGCCCGTGCTCGGCCCGCTGGTGTGTGTCAGGTTGAATCTTGATCAAAATATAATTCGCAAAATCGACTTTTTCATGAAATCATGACATTGGGGAACAAATCTAACTTATAGAAATGTATTAATGATTCTGTTGATTTTAATTCTGTAAATACATATTTGTTATAATCGCGAATCATATTTTGATCAAGACACAATCACTGACCTGCGAATTGCAAAAAACGTAATAAAATTTGAATTTCGCGGGCTACCACTGCGAATAGGGGACGATAACCGACTTTTAATGATTTTATACTAAAGATCACGTCTAAACGAGTAGTGTTAATGATTTGGAAAAAAAATATGATAAATTAGAGCATTTTCTCAATAACTTAATATTTGAATACTTTAGATTATGTTTATATTAAATAGTGAAATTAATTTGTAAAGTTATGTCTAACGCGGATAAAAAACTGGGAATGGCGCAAATTCTACCATGCGTATTATTCTGAAACCTTCACTAATTTAAAGATAATTTAATTATTGATTTTTTAGTATACGCGTTTTATTAAAATACCTTTTATTTTGTGTTTAATAAATTAATAATGCGTCAAATTGGGGACAGCGCTCCTTGATGGGCGAGTCCTATTACTGGCTGAACGTACGACGCGTTTCGTGAGCTCAGTACAGAACACGCAAGCTAACCACTCAAGGTCACTGGCATATATCTGCGTGTTATGATATTTTTTTGTGTTTTGCGTTAGAAAATGTGAACTGTGCCTAATGGGAAAACACTTGTATGAAATAGGATTCTAGCTTTTAGGCTAGACAAATACTAAAGTATTAACATATCTAGAAGACTACACAATAGTGTTATCTGATCAGTCAGTCACCCATAAGTACCTTGTCGTATGCACAACGACGATTCCGCTCCGGAATTGACTTTTAAGAATTCATAATACTAGTTTTCACTTCGGGTAAATTTCGAGCACGTCTCATTGAGTGAGAGGCATACGTTAAGGCGCTGACAAGAGGCAAATGATAAAAGTAGGCTTCTCTTAACCAAAAAAATTGCTAAATCTATATAAGTTTGTGGTAGCGGCAAAAATATATGTTATTCTTGAACATATTTCTCAGAACTTGGTTGTTACCAAAACACGTTTAGAAAATAAACCTCGATACAAATGAACGCTACACTAACCCTTTACTTTGAGTTTCAATCCAAAATATCTGTACTAAATACTAACTTACGGTTGCCATTTAATTAATAACAAGAACGTCTTATGTGTATGCAGAACTCGGTTGTTTTTTATTTTCGATTACTCAACTTATTTTTGAGTAAATAAATAATTGCTTCATATTTTGCAATAAATTACAAGCGTTGTGTCATCGCGCTTCTCTTTCTTTTGTATGCAGTCTGACAGTGACAGCGGTTTACCTGTTGTCAGCGTCTTAATAAGAACTCTCAGTTTTGCATGCTCTATACGGAACCCTAAAAATAACTGCTTTACTGTTGCTCTTGCTTACCTTGTCTGAGTTTAGTCAATGACAGGTTTTCAGGTGACCGTGTCACAACAATGAATTTTTGACCCAATATTGTATCGAGTTTGAGTAAAGCATTTTTAAATAATACGTGTTTTCGCACTTTCGTGTATGTTATTAATGTTGTTTCGTTGAAAAAAGTTTGTTTCTAAGTCATAGGTACAAAGTCTACAATAAATTTCAGCGGTTATTATCACGGTTTCTACATTTATCTCTAATTTCGATTCCATAATTTCACAAGTTTATCACACTATCAAAAACATAAATTATATATCTAAGTTACGAGTAAGTTATAGTTTTATTAGTTCTCGGTAACAGTTAACAGCGGAAATTAAGAAATTCTCTTTTATTAATAAAATAACGAGTCAAATTCCCACGTTTTCTTCATAACCCGCCAAATATAGTGTCCCATTTATACAGTAAAGTTGTCTCTATTTACTTCCAACCAACATCGAAAATAAAGCGCTGACCTTTTAGCGAATGATTTCAAATCGATGTGATAACTGATAGCAAATATGATCATCAATTAGAGAGCTCTTCCTAATCATTGCTGTTACACAGTGACACAATGAGAAACTGTGACAGAACCTTATGTATTTTATTATTTATAATACATATTTTGGACGATACATTTGGTTTTGGGGTCAAAAATCCTTTGTTGATGGTATAAGTAGCGATCAGACTTGATTGACAGAGATATGATGAACGCTTTGCAGGTACCACCCCTGCAAAGCGTTCATCATAGCGATGAAAACCAGTATATATTAAATATTAATAGGCGAGATGGAGACGAGATGGATGCGTAGTTCATACAAACGTAATACCAAAATAATTTGTAAATCAAACATATTCTTAAGGTAGTGTGTCTTTATTCCGATTGAAATATAGATTATATAAGTTCCCAAATATATATTTTGAATGGACACTAATTTAACCAAGAGTTATGAGAAAAATTCTATAGGAATTATAAATTCCTCATATCTCGTCTTTATATCATTGTCCTTTCAAAGTATATATTTGGGAACATACTCGTAGATGTTCTGTAAACCAATCGAAATAAATACACACTACCTTAAGAATATGTTTGATTTAGAAATTATGTTGGTATTACGTTTGTATGAACTACGCATCCATCGCCAGTCCCTTAACCCAAATAAATATTTATGTGGTGTGTTCCAGTAATGAGAGCTTAATCTTCCCTGTCAGGAGAGGCCTACGAAAACGCTACGACACCTATGATCTTAGTTACTTGTCCCTTGCCTGGACGTTAGGGTTTGCGTTATTTATTTATAAAACAAAACTGCAATGTTTTATTTTCACTATCTAAATCGTTTGGCATTCTTAGAACCTTACCGCGAAATAACAAAATAATTGTTTTAAAAGTGCTACGAAAATGGCTACGCGGCTACGAAAAATACCCCAATCCTTCTCAAGACAAAAATCTCGAGATAAAAAAAACATACAGCCGAATTGAGAACCTCCTCCTTTTTGAAGTCGGTTAAAAATAATATAGTATCAATCTTTTGAACCTATTATTATGAGACGAATCGGAAATATGGTTATATAACGAATTATTATAAAATTCCACATAATCCGTTGTAACTAACCACATTCGCCATTACGTTGAGAATTTCCGATAATAATGCACTTAATTAAAACACAAAATAAGCATTTACTCCTCCAAATTACTTTTCCTTCAAGAAATTAATAAAAATTTTACGTCGAATCCTTTGTTTGAACAAATGCACTTCTTTGCTAAGTTGACAATGTGTACGAAGCGTCTCATGCATTTTCTCCGAACGTCTCCATTATATTTTTAAAACGAACATTTGTTACTGAAAACATAATACTATTTACTTAAACACTCCGTCACTCCGTCAACCGACTGTTATTTTGCCAGAGAATAATGGTGCTTAAATATTTGCAGTTATTTATCATTTTCCTTTTGTCTCGTACGAGTATAATGTGTGGTGGAAAATAAAGTTTACAAAAGACGTGACGATTGTGGTATACAAATATAATGGGTGTATGAATGGGGACTAGGCACGTGCCGTTATCAACTCAAGACTTGAACTACTTTATTGCAAATTCGATGTAACCGTTTTAAAGTTACATAGAAAAATAGTTTTTTACTAAAACTTGTTCGATTTGAATTACCCAATATTGTATAGGCTTGCTTGACCACGTACTTACTTGATGACTTCTGCTTTCTAAGTACACGTACATCTTTTCTGCCAAGTGCGAAACTATTTACGTAGGTCAGTTAATATTTCACGAGAATTTCTCCACATAAATTAGAAGTTAAGTGAGTATGTTAAAGATAACAGAGGATAGCACAAGGTGACAGTAAAGTTGCTAGAAGCGGACATGCGGGTTGATACTCGAACGTGATATGAAATCATGGTCTGACGATTTTGTAATTTACATACAGGTACTTATCACCGACGTTAGGGTAACTAAGAACAACGAAACGGTTCGTTTAATTGTACAATAATGTTTATTACGCTATTGTGTTTTGTGTTCGCTACTGCAGCTGCTTCGAACGCCACATCGATACTGCCTTTCGATTTTAAAATAATATTAGCACATTCTTATAAATGGATGTGCTCATTACTGTGGCGCTAGATATCAAATAAGACGTATAATCGACCATTTTCGAAACCGGTTCCGATGTGTAAACTAATTAGTAAATTCGTTGAAGTGTCCGAAGAACTTGTATTAGTGTCGCAGAGCTGCTCATTCGCCAGTTCGCCACATCGCTTGACCCACTTGAACAATTATTTTTTAACCACTGTGTTGTTTTAAAACCATAAAACTAATGATAAGCGAGGTTTATTGTTGCCTTTTTATCAAGCTCAATCAATTTGATTTAAAATCCGCGACTATAGACGGCGCGGGCGCAACTCGTAGAAGCTCGAGTATTTCCCATGACATTCATTCAACAGGGATGACGTGTTTAATTGTTTGTCATTTTGTTGCATTTTTTATTGCCGACGTCATATTTTAATCTCTTATAAAGTTGACAAAAGTAAGCTAACCACTGCAACTATTATGTGTTCTGTCGGGAGCCTAAATCTGGATTTTCCTCCCCCAATCGAAAACAGTGCAAATTTCTTGGAACTGCAGAAAACGTTACACACACATTACGTGTTAGTACTTACCTAACAACGAAAATGTTTACGAAAACTGTACATTATGCTGTTTGATAACAACAATTACAGAGCAAGCTATAATCCAAACAATTAGTTTCCGGTCGGAGTTTAAGGCACTATCATTGTTATTAACGTGACGATACATAATCTGCTACATCTATATGGAGGCCTTGACTCATTTACAGTTATTTTAGATAAAAGCGAGGTATAACAGTTAGGGAGATTACAAGTTTTAGAGGTCGCGTAATGTATTCTAAATTGGCCGGTGGTGAGGTGGAACGTCCGGTTACACGTCGCTTGTGAACACGGACCAATACTGGAACAAATACAATAAGGATTGTATTACTGATCGTAACTAATAGAACTAAAACGCGCTGGTAAAGTCACCACTGTATATTTCACAACCGAATAGCAAAAAATCGTGAAAGACCAAGAAAAGTCACCAGGCCAACCTGACTATTAAAATTTAGAATACAATCAAGGTGTCGAGAAGGTGATATGCTGTAATGAGTTCAATTCGCACAGATGGATTCAAATGATACAGGCAATATTATACTTGTATTTTCAAGTGTTTTTATCACTATAGTGTATCTAGAAGATATGCAACCAGCAGGCAAAAGCAAACCGGTCAAGTGTACAGCACTGCTAACTAACATCATTGCGTTCACGTACATTGTATCACGTTGGAAATAAGTATTTTTCTAGTGTTATTAAGATGTATAAATGCATTCAGTCGCTGGCCTGGCTCAGACAAGCGTTCATATGATAAGTGCGATTATTATAAGAATATGCAGTAAAACCTTGAGGAACTTTTTCTAGAAACGAGTTTCAACGTAAAATGTTGTAGTGTGGATGTATTATAGGTACTTTGTCAGACTTCTTTTTTTACAATAACATCACTCACAAAACAATAGGCGTGAATCTCATTCAGACAAGTTGGGTGCAAAAACTTGAATCGGTTACGCTTAGTTGGCTCTAAGTACGATTTTATCTTAAATCCGTTACGGACATTTGATTGACTCGATTTTCGTGATACCTACGTCGAGTCATGACATCCTGGTGCCGGGCGCCATTTTGTAGTATGAAAATTCACCTCTCTATTAATTTAATGATATAAAGAAAAATATCGAACAGGAAAATATAAAAAAATTAAGTAAAAATAAAAACATAACCCTCCGTGCCCTCACGGACTCAAAACAAATTAAAACTGCGGTTCGTTCTTGTATTTACAGATTAATATTCCATTACATAGTTTGGTCTTACACGTTTAGTATTCATCTGTACAGCTGCCTATTACTTCGCCCATTACGTAGAACGAGGCTTCGAATGTATGAACCATTAACAGGAAGAGGGCTTGTCAACGCAGTGTCATTTTTGTAATTATTGATGTACTTATTTAAATTGAAAATGCAACCGTGAAGGGTTTACTTGATTATTTATTATGAATTGTTATGATGTGGATAAATAAATACTGACTATGGATATTAAAAGCTAAGGAGTCATTGTTACGAATGTTATTTTTATTTTCAACAAATTCCTTCTCGTTAAATTCAATTAAAGTGCAAATATTTCCTCAAAATATGTCATGAATATATATTTGATGGAGTGGACATAAATTAAGGTAAATTTATGAAGTTTCGGGGCGCGACCACAGTTGCGTGTAGATTTGGTATTTTTTGGCAATATTTAAATAACCAGCAACGAGTCATTGTACCAAAGCCAACGTTCAGTCATTGACACTTGGTGATTGGCTCCCCATTGTACATTGTTATTCAGCTTAAAGTCATTGAGAAAGTTAGTGTAAAGTGCGCTTTTTCTTGTTTTCTTATTGAATAGCTTTTAAGGCTTTGGCAGACTTACAAATAGTCGTACGTCGTTAATTGTAGATCTACCAATATCCGCAGATTTGTGTTTGTAGCATTCCCCTTTTGATACCATCCTTGATATATTCGTAGAATAGTATAGGTGATTTCCAAAGCTTGTCGTTACTCTTTTATAATGTTTGCAGGAAGTTATTGCCTCTTTCAAAGGGTCTTATTTAAGCCTTCATTAATTTACGCTACAACCTGACATTACAAATTATGAAATAACAATATTATGGAAATAAAATTACAAATAAATTGTTCCCATGTAAGTACATACCTAACTTATTAACCGTTCGTTTTTAGGGTTCCGTACCCGAAGGGTGTCAAACGGTACCCTATTACTAATCCTCCGCTGTCCGTCCGGCCGTCTGTCTGTCAGCGGGCCGTATCTCATGAACTGTAATAGGTACCTAGACAGTTGAAATTTATACAGATTGTGTATTTCTATTACTGCTTAATATGTAAAATTAAAGGGGACCCCCTTAAATTTTGCACTTTATTTTATTTTCATTATTTGTTTATAAAGCGGTACCTAGACAGTTGAAATTTATACAGATTGTGTATTTCTATTACCTATTTATAAACAAATAATAAAAATAAAAGAAAGTGTAAAATTAAAGGGGGTCTCCATACAAGAAACGTGTTTTTTTGGCGTTTTTTTTGCTAAATAATGTGCGGTGGTACGGAAACCTTCATGTGCGAATCCGACTAGCATTTGGCCAGTTTTTTATTCTATGTAATAATTGTTTATGTGGCCATAAACAATTATTACATAGAATAAAAAACTCGTGTCGTGTCGTGTCGATGGTTCGATTTGATGTCTTCTTCCTGGGAAAAGCAGGAGAATTAAAGTGATCTTAAAATATAATTAATTATATTATTGTTGAGCATGCGTCAATATATATTGGGCCCTACAATAGAGCTATATATTTTTTTATATTAAAAGATATTTGCACGTTCTGTCACCCGGAGCTAATCATTAATATAATATACGTTACTTTAATAATAATAATAGTAATGTATAAAATAAACTACCATTATTGAATTACCCTTCCTTAACTTGAAATTATCAAATAACTTCTCCCGCTCTGGGCGGAGCGGGAGGGCGTGTCAGACTTTTACTGACTAAAACCCACCCGTGTTCCATCAAATGCCTGTGTGCCAGGGCCACGATATCCCTTTCGGACAGGCTCGTAACCCTGGCAGGATTTTAGCAGTACCTAAGCTAAGCTAATTTGTAGTAAAAAAAATTGTATTGGTAAAAAAAAATGCACTTGAAACAAGGATTCTGCAAACTCACAGTAATCAACCTTATCCTCAAGACACAAATAAATAATGTTTTAGTAAATGTAAATATATGTTGTGTGCGATATAAACACCAAAGGAATAAATATTGACATGCGTACGAGTAGATCTGTGTCTCGATGAGTCGAGTGTCAAATGTTTTTATAAGGCCGCGCCCAACTACTCGTATACTCAGACTACACCAAACCTGCGCCTGCGACTTTTCAATATTGGAATAGTTTTCGAGTTACATAATATCTTGATGATTTTTCTCGGGTAAAAGAAAATCTCTCTTCGTTAAATAAAGAAAACTAGTAGGTAAGTATTTTTATGTCCTGATGCGAGTTTTTATCTTAAATATTAAGAAGGAAATACTTATTACAATAAAAGTATTACAAAATAAGTTAGGTTAATAGGTTTATAAAACTGAATTTAACCTAGGAAACCTCAGACGCACGGTTTTATAAACTTAAGTATCTATTAAAATGTTATGAAAACGAATAATATGCCGCATGATATGCCGCATGAAACAGGTAAACATTATCCGCCTTATTACAAAACAAGATCTATATTTTGACATGGCTTAAACCATGGAGCTAGTTTTTGTAATAAGAACGTAACAGTGATTGAAATACCGTTCTTTATACAAAACAGAAAACTTAGTTCAGTACTAAAATGTCCGTTTTGTGTTTAGGAACTTTACCATAGTCGGAATAAAGTTCGAAATTCAATAATGGCTCCATGTTTTAAACCTGGGTCTGGAGATAAACCTTGTTTTGTAATAAGGGGGTATAAGTTTATAACCAATTAAACACATCTAATAATGTGTATACTTTAAAAGAGAATTAAGCTACTATAATACTACCAATGTAGAACTTTTGTAACCATATTTATCAGCAAATATATCTTTGACTTTGTAATAATATTGAAGTGCTTGAATAGCTACTTCGCTCCGTCCAGAGCGGGAGAAGTTATTTGATAATTACTCAAACAAAAATAACTCTTCCTCTTTCCTAATTTTGCTGTGCCCGACAACCATATTGATCTTTTACTTTGTTATACCATCTATATAATACATATGGAATTCAATAAAGAATTGAACCTGTTTCAGGTCGGTATAGAGAAAAGACCGCGTTAAGTTGAAGTGTGTTTTTAAAGAAATCTGTTTTTATGAAATCTTAAATTTGGAATGAATGTTTAAATATGTAGCACATTTGTAACTTCATACATAGATACCGCTAATAAAACTAAGAATAT
The DNA here is from genome assembly GCA_948098905.1 of Tiliacea aurago. NCBI lineage: Eukaryota > Metazoa > Arthropoda > Insecta > Lepidoptera > Noctuidae > Tiliacea > Tiliacea aurago. Next base: position 24,637,379 of record OX402576.1, read on the forward strand.
CATTAATGATTTTTTTAATTTTTTTATTGGATTTTTGTGTCTGGAATTTTTCATTAGCAGCCCGGAGTCTGGATTTGTGCCCAGTGGATGGCAATAGGCTCGCCTCCTATTACATGGCACTGAACTGGCGAGATGTGGGTTATTGTAGGTACTTACACCTCTGCCTAACCCTTCAAGGAATAGACGCGTGATGTTATGTATGTGTGCATTATGTATAAAATATTTACGTAATGTATAGCGGTCAAGACGGTAACCATTTTGAAATGGCAAACAGACCTACAAGAAATCTTCTCTGACACCGCGTAAAATTATTAGACTCAGTGGCAAACGCTTGCAAACTACAGATTCATTCATTATAATTAAATGTACATATGCCTCAGTTATTAAGAATTTCTGTCCCGTCCGTGGTTCATGCAAGAGTCGAGCCACACGACATAAAGTCATCGGTTTACAACGAAAAAGCCTTGCAACAAGGTTGTTTCGGCGCGATGCCGCGTGTTTGGAATCCGTAATAGCCTTGCAGAATGTATAAACAACACAGACTACATGCCTCTCTGTCTGTTCCAAGCCCCAGCATGAGACAGAAATAGTTTTCTAAAACCCATTTTTGATTCTTATACGTTTTAAAACAAGATGCATGAGGAAGCTGCCTGTATGCAGACTGAACAGCGCCTATTATGTGTAATAACGGTTTATAATAATTTGTAAACGTTTAAACGAGCGTTTATTTTTGTTGGTCCACCAAATAATTGATGTGCCAAAAAAACGTATTCCCTTAAGCTTTATGGAGGGAAGTAAAATATGGGCAGTTTGATTGCAGGCTTCCCGAAATGAATTCCTTTTCGTGCAACTTCATTTTCCTTGTCGAGACCAGATGGGAACCAAAAATAGCGTACCGGTTATTTTGAGCGCAGGTTTAAATGAAGTACAATGCTAAAGGCGTTTTTAATTTGTCGGATTTTTGTTTTGGAAATTGAGAAAATAAGTTGTTTTTATCTACTGTTTGCTATCGATCCGCGACGTTTGCATTCGATACGGTAACAACGCATCATGTAGGTGCATTATGTATAAAGGCTACTACATACTGGCGCGACACCGGTAGAACAATAATTTAAGGAAATTGTTCTACCGGTGGCGGTGTCACGTCGCGCGACAAGTGGCGCCAGTAAGTAGAAGCGTTAAAGGTTTTATTTAGTAAGTACTTACAAATTGTTTGAATATTCTAATACTAGGTCAGTTAGTATTAATTGTATTATTGCGATAATAGGTAGTTGCGTTTAAAAGTACAGTTACAACTATTTACATATATTAGGATATAAATTAGCTGTATTCATCTGATCTTGTAGGAAATTAACATTTATGTAGGTACCTCAGAACGAAATCAATATTCTAAACTCATCTTGTAACCTCATCTCTGACATAAGATGCCTAAATGGGCGATTAGTCATAGCATAAACTTGTGGCAATTAACTTATCAGGAATTAACTAACTCTCTTAGAACATAAAATACTTCCTTGCACAGCAGGTATAAGAAATATTTTGATGAGTTGCAATTTTATTTGCCGACAAACTGTCACGCAGTTTGGCAGGTTTATAAAATGTGTACAAGTGTTTGGTCCAAAATAAATTATTTATTTATTATTTATTTATTTTTATTATTATTTCCTGAACTTATTTATTTTTGCGGTAATGTGTGTTTTACTTAAACATTTTCGGAAATTAATATAATGCAAATGGCGATGCAATAATGATGGCTTTGAAAATCTCATCACAATCATAAGTCTGAGTGCAGGAAGCCAACTAAGCACACCTTTTTTAATACTTAAATCTAACACTACACATGCGAGGAATATTGAGCTTAATTCTGCCAAAACGAACCAACCCACAATGTAGTAATTAAAAATCTAAATTTTATTCATTCATTCGAGATCATCCATTCACTGACAGAACGCACACCTTAAACCGCTGGGTGACAGATTTTTTTTTTTATCACGAATGTGTACACCATAGTATTTATGAAAATTCACCTCCTAAATAGAGATGAAATTTTGTATAAAAGTTCGTCATTTTAGGCAATGAAAATCTCATCAGGTACATCGCTTTTTTCTCAATAATTCAGTTAATTAGTATGACCTATTAAACCTCCAACTTATTAAATATTCTAAATGAAGTTAGGATACTGACCAGCAAAATGTGTCGAATATAGGTACATCAAATAGATTCAATATTTATCAATAGTAACTGTTCAAAATCATTAAAATTAGATATATCAGAAAATGGGAGAGTTTTTTTACGTGGATTGGTTCGTTTTGGCAGTACTGCCTATTAACAAAGCATCTCGACACATGCGAAAAGAATACACGCCTAAAATAATATTACGCCTAAAATACACGAATACCATTGGTGCGTGAAAAATACAGCTCGTATTGAACAAACGTGATCACGTTAATTTAAATTATACAGGAGTTCTGCGAATAAATCACACTTCCATTTTTATGATGTATTTATTACTTATCTTGGTAGTTGCCCTGTTGTTGCGGCGCAGCGTTGAAAAACAAAAATGTTGTAAATGCGTTGAAAAACAAAAATGTTGTAAATGCAACTTTAGAAAACTCATCTTGCTTGTACGCACGGGGCTACACATCAAGCTATACAAATCCAGTTTAGGCTGATCTCGCATTGTATAGGATTTTCGTACAATGAGAGGCCAACTTATACTGGAAATGTATAGCTTGATGTGTAGCCGTATGTACCTATATAGCAGTTATTATATTAAGTTCTCGTTTCAATTATAATCCAAATACTAACTCTATTCCTATGGCAACTATAGATAAAGATTATGCTGGACAATGTTTGGTCTCGGGCTATGGAAGAACAGGGGAAAGACGACATGATCGAAGTCTGATTCTTTTACTGTCGCATTTAACTCTAATTCCAAATAAGTTATGCAGTAAACTACACCGGAAGCCAATTAATTATTTTGTTTGTACCTCTTCCATGTGCACGGACGTTGGAAAGGGACATTCCGGTGGGCCTCTAGTATATAGGGAGACAGGCGATCCTAACGACAAAGGCAAGGGAGTGTTAGTTGGAGTTGTCAGCGGAAACCTTAGACACCGGGGCTCATTCTTTACTAGGGTATCAAGCTACCAGAAATTCATCGCCGACATAAACTCGGTTTCTATGACCATGTACAAATATAACATGCAATCATGTACGAGTAGGTACAGCTATAACAGTGGCTTTAATATATAAAACGGTTGTACCTACTTAGTTGGTGACACTCACCTTAAATAAAATGAAGGTTTTAAGGGTCAATAGTGAAAAAAAAACAACTCGTCAAATACATCTTTGAAATATGTCTTGATTCGCATATTATGTACATTTATTTGTAGAATCTCTGTAAGCAATAAACGAATCAATATCTATTTTCGAAGTATTCCTGTGTGAGCACCTATGCATTGAGCACCAAAAGGTATTCTCAAATGGTAATTAATACCTTTGGTGCTTCATATTTTCAGTGATTGACTAAGTGATCAAGACAAGTCCAATGAAAACAGTCATGCAACATGATCCGTTCTACTTTCAGCGTCTTTTTTAAACTCGATATAACTTTGAGAAGAATTTTATAGCTTTTAAACATATTTCTTCATATATTTTAAATTTTAATGGGTGAGACGTATTTCATGCATATTTTCATCGGTCAAGTTGGCTGCTAACCGGTTGGAGTGGGCGCGGCTTCTTTGAGCAAATTTAGATTGTTAACTTCGTGAAATCAGTTGCCTTACGCAGATTTGTTGTACATGATGACCGTAATCAGAACATCCCAATAAAATAACTTCCTTTTTCTCGTGGTTAGTTAAAATGTAAGTGGTCTCTCGCTGCGACTAAATTGAATTCTATACACGAAGTCTTCCTCAATCCGTGCAAGGCACTGACTGTTGAAAGTCTAGATTTCTGTTTCCAACAACGAGTTTTCCCCGACAACAATATTTAATTATACCTAAATCTGTAATGAGTTTTAAAAATGCAAAATGGAGATAATTTGGAAGTTATTGAAGCGTGAGCGTATTCATATGAAAAATAAAGAACATGTTTTAAAATAAAAGGGTTTGCGGTTAGTATTAAAATGTATATATGGTTTTGTGGTTAAATAATAATATGTCACATTTAATTTAATTATATCTACCATAAAAGCTCTCTGGTTTTACTAAACCCACGATGACGTTTTCCCGCACACCTCTTCAACTAGTACAATATCTCCATATTATATATGTTTGGTAACTAAAAACTCCTTTACAACAATTATCTTCTGCACATAGTCAACACACTCTATCGGTTCCTGGTCTCTGACAGCCGTTAATTTCTAAATAAATAGGTCAAACAAAGAAAACGTGCGAGACTTGTAGTAACTATTTACACATAACTGCGATATAGAATTTAGGACGTTGTATGTACGGTGCACTTTGTTTATGTAGTACGGTACTTTTACTTATCTTGTGTACAGGGTCAAATCAAATTCGCTAGGGAAACTCCGCTTGATTTCATGATTGGTATTTTTTTGGGTGTGCTATTATTTACGTCCGGCACCAACCTATTTCTTCCCGTCGGTGTCGTAAAAGGCGACTAAGAGACTTACTAGAGAATGGGCAGCAGCGTTCTCTAGGCATTGTTAACACCATATGACCATAGTGCGATTGCCAACCCGCCTGCCAAGCGTGGTGATTATGGCAAACCCTTGCTTGGGGGAGGCCTATGTCCAGCAGTAGACGTATTTCGGCTGAAATTATGATGATGATGATTTTTTTGGGGTAACTACTGGAGTTGGGTCAGTTACTTAAAATATCAGTTAAAAAACTGAGTTTTGTGTAAACATCACTGATTAAAAAAATCAAAATCAAAATAAATTACTTACTTCAAATAAATCTACATGGGCAATGAAACGTCAGAAGTTAGGTGTACGGTTCTAATTATTCGTTTAGTTGTTTCCTATGGAGTAGAGCCGGCAATAAACTATAGGGTTACTTTTAAAAATAATTGGCTTTTACAATGTTTTCAAATTACAGTGTTATTAGGTATGGAGGACAGTGTAGACCCATCAACATCAACAAGAACCAGGTACTAAACAAAATGGTCTGCAAATCTACAGCCTATTAAGCCTACAACGTTCTCACATTCACGAAATATAAAATATAATCTAGGTATTTAAAATGTCACTAAAATAATAAAAACAAAAGTCCATTTTTAACCAAATTACAAGATTGCCATATTACAAATTTAACAAATATCAATGAATATCCTGTCAACAAAAACCTATAGTAAATAGTTGAAATTAAAATTGTAGGTAGGTATATATATAATGGGTAGGTAGGTATGTATATAATGTTAAATAACGAAAAGATTACGTCAACGAACAAACTAAAAAAAACCATCGTTATTTGGGAGCAGTTAATCTCGTAGGCATTTACATAGTTAAGCCGTTAATGAGGTACCATGGAAGGGAAGCGTAGAAACCCACGTAATGGGCATTCATATCTAAACACGATAAAACAAAAAAAAACAGATTTTCTCAACTGCTACTTCAAGTAACTAAACTACCAACGACCGTTGACTCCAAAAAAAATCAGAATAGAATAGAATAGAATACTCTTTATTATGTACCTACTATAAAAGTTACAGATATAAATGTCAGCAACAATCAGCAACCAGCAATCAAAGTCAAAGTCAAATTGTTTATTTCAAATAGGCACATAATGTAAGCCACTTTTGAACGTCAATATTTACAAAAAAATAGGATTGATTCTAGTCGCCCCTTCCAAAAGGTAGTTGTAGTTTGATTAATAAATTCCAGTTTTGCCCCATTCAATATGATATCACATTCACTACTTCTAACATTAGGTAATTTAAATCGAATGCATTTGGTTTTTGTTTTATTTAGTATCAAATTATTTACCGTAAACCAATCTTGGACCTGAAGAATAGAGTTATTCTGATCGATTCTGATTTTGTGACCGTCGGTCTATTTTAAATATCAATGATGTGTCATCTGCAAATAACACCATCTTCGGTTGATTTTGAAGTAATTGGGGTAAATCGTTAATATAAATTAAAAAGAATATCGCGAAAATAAAATCAGCTGGTCCATACATTTTGCAAGTTTTTCGAACATAAATATAGGGAACTGCTGTTTTATTTTTCGCAATTTCAGGTTTTGGTCCCATAGAAAAAGTTTTTCATAATGATGAGTACAATGACCCCTTAAGAGGTTGTGCGTTAATTCTTGGACTTGTTGTCTATGTGTTAATGTTATTTTTACAATGTTAAAAAGCACGATGTGGTTGGCGTATCTGTTTAGATAAAAAAACCCTAAACAACTAAGAGAAAAAAAAAGCTTCATGATTGTTCATTTTCATCCCAATATAAAATATTCTAGCATCAACCAAAAAAGTCTTATCAGAATTCGATCGAAAACAACCTAGTTTATTCGTATTCGATATACATAATAATGGCAACCTCACTAGTAACCTCAAGATGGACGACCCTCAACTAGGAAGATCAATTCGACCCGAAAGAATACCTGTTATGCATACAAATGATGTTCCGGAAAACGAACAAGCGGAAGTTCGTCGTTGTGAACTAAAAATCTACCGAAAGGCCGTAGAATAAGAAATAATCAATACATCTGTGATTTACTTGAAAATGGATTTGCATAATTTTATATTAAGGTCGGATTCATTCACTTCGGATGACGTGATAACCAAGGGGAAAAATGAATTGGATATCCTCTTAAATTTATTATAGCTGATCGAAGATGCAACCTGTGCTAGGTCAAATGTAGGTACGTGACGTTAAAGGCTTCTACATACCAGCGCGACTTGTCGCGCGACGCGACACGGCACAAAGGCCCCCGTGTCGCGGGACGAGCGGTGCCTTTGCGTCGCGTCGCGTCGCGCGACAAGTCGCCCCGGTATGTAGAAGCCTTAACACTGAACAACATGAGTGCAAGCTGATATAAAGTACCTACAAGTTTTTTTATTACTTATCCAGTTTTCAATTACACATAATTTATGAAAACCATCTTTCAGCTTATTGCCTACCATATCTCGAGTTTCAGATGTAGCAATAGGCAATTTACAAAAGTTATACACGACATCTATTCATCTCTTTAATTAGCCATTCATCTCATGACAAGTAGCTTAGGAAATATATCAGGTTTATTGCATTAGCTATTCGTGTGTGTATCTACGCGACACACACTGACAAACTTACAAATATATTCTATATAGGTAGAAGATATAAATTGTGTTAAACTTGTGCATCTACATTGAATTGAAGAAAATAGCCTTAGAGGCAATATTATATGGAAATAGACATGCACAGTCTACAGATAAGTAAACCGGCTAGTATCGCCGGCGCCACTTTCAGTCAGACGTGCGGCGCCCGCGCAGCGCGGCTGCTGCAACTGTGATTGCTCTCACTCTCACCCTAGCCCAGAACGCGAACGGTACCACAAACACGTTTGCTGCCATGGATACATAGTTGCGCCTCATCGCAACACGCTGCATGTGCATCGCACAAACAAAACTAATCATTGCACTTAGGTTTTTTTTTAAATGGAGAACAGTGAGGTAGAATCCAGGATTAATGAGTTATTAATTGTGTACCGTAAAACGGGGTGAATAGACATGCAGGGGTGAATATAGATGCAACTTTAAAATGGATTTTAACCTTGAAATGATATAGTTTGTTGCCAACGAGGACACTTAATCGTTAATTATAGTACAGGTAACACATTATAGTCCTTTTTGGCAACAAAAGATATTATTTCAAGGTTGCGTCTCTATTCACCCCGTTTTACCAGGTACATAATCATAATTATTTTACTGTCACCTTCAGCTATTTGAGTGCGGCAATCTAGTCCTTCATAATTATTATTAACTGGCCACTATGCTGTACCATTGCAGATCCAAAACCTTACCTTTTCCATGTGTCAGATGCCTTCTACATCAACTACCTCGACCCCGGGCTAATGTCTCAGGGCACTGGTCCTCTTAGGTTTCAATAGCATGCAATAATTTTTATTCGCCACCCATAACGGTAGAGCGAAGCCAAATCCGCTCGAATGACCCACCATATAATATGTCCTAAGGTTAATTTATATAACAATCGTCCGTCGAAGCCACCCATGTCTGATCGAAAAGCGATTCTTCGTTATGACACTGATCCGTCGGACAATAGGTAATAGTGATCGTATGAATAGCTTGTATTCAAATATCCTGATGGATGAGCCGCGAGTAGTCCGCTCACTATGCCACGTTTATACGATGGTGGTCAACATGTATGGAAAATTTTTAGTACTTACTTACTTTTACTCTTACTTTACTTACTTTTATTGGCTCGATGATCAGTAAAAGTTGGTTAAATTTTAAATTATAAGTATTCTCGGTGCCAGGGTACCACGAATATTGCTTTTAGAGCATGATATTACATGAAAAAACAGTCGTTTACGAACAAGACATGGTATAAACGGATTTTAGGTTATGTTTAAAAACTGGTAGTGTATTGGTATTTAGATTATCTTTCATAAAGTATGGTTAAGAACATCATTAAGAAATTTATTACGATTAGCGCGAAAGATAGGTAGTATAGACTCTTTACTCTGTTCTTACTGGGTTTTTACTTGAAAATAATGATCATAAGTATAATTATTTGTACCTATTTAGTTTTTAGCAATGTTTATAATTTTGTATTTTACGAACTAGAAACGTCTTTAGTGTCGATTTTTAACACAGAGTGAGCTGTCCCTGATTAGTGATTACTGTGATTAGCATCAAATTGTCAATTAGCTCTTCCTGCAAGCTCATTATTTAGATAGGTACTAATTAGTCATGAGATTAGTTCTACACAGACTTTATTAAGTAAGTAGTTACTCATCAGATAACCAGAATCAGATAACTATCTATCTACACAGTAAATATGACCGCAAATCAGTGGTAACACTTGCTCTACCAAAAATTACCCTTACTGGGCGATGTCAATGTCAAATTGTTATCACTAATTCGCGGTTGACTGAATTTATTAATTTTTGTTTGTTTCAGTCCCTTAATAATCCGACAAGATCTACATTGTATTCAACTGTATCAATCGAAGAGTTTTATTAGTTTTTTTAACACCTAATTGTTTTTTTTTTTTTTTACAATGCACACTTCTATACTTTAATCCGCAAATCAGCTAACTCCATATGAGCAATTTTTTCAGGAGACACTTAAAACTTTATAATATTTTGTTTAGACTACTTTTGAAAAAATCTAAAATACCGTTGGTGGATAATATCTTAAGCTGTTAAAATGTTAAACTAAAAAAATCTTTAAAAAAAATCAAAAACAACATCTTAAATCTTAAAGTGTGTTGGATGAAATGTGGAGTTGGCTGGTTTGCGAATTAAGGTATCGAATCGACTTGTTTTCTCAACTCACTTTAGACATTTTCAGAATAGTCGACACCGGCTTTGCTTGCCATTTATCAAAAAATAGAATAGAATAGACTGAACCGATACATAAATACTACAGTAAGAAAATAGGTAAGTAGGCAGCTGACCGCTTATTGCCCAACAGTATCTAATAAAGAAAGCGTCACTCACTAACAAGCCTTGCACATAAATTGTGTAATATTTATGATATTATTAAACCTGTTACGCCCATTGTAAAATAAGTGAAATACGCAAACAATCATTGATGCAACCGAATTCTTTCGGATTTTTTCTCCGAACATTTTGCTATTTATGCAAACTACATAAAATAATATCTAATTAAATGACAAATATCACTGCTGCCAAGTTACATAACAATTTACCTTTATTGCGGTATTATGTATAGATATTACCTGCAGTGTCCTAGATGACACATCAGAAAAATAACTAACAATAAAATAGGCTATGTATCATTAACAGTGAGCAATAAACTTTTTGTCAAACACGTGCTTACATATACACCGTGGCATTTTATTCGTCTTACAACGGCAGCCCACTTCGTGTATCCAATGACTACTATAATCATTCATTAAAGTAAAAAAATATATATTAACATTTTTTTTACATTATTCATTATGAGGCATAGATGTAGTTTGAAAAACCATGTTATGAGCGGGGTGCAACCCTTGCGCTGTATTCCGCGCCACCTTTGGAAGGCTCGCGCTCGTAACAGGTTGTTTCAGATTTCAGACTACGTCATGCGTCATGACAATTTTTTTTTGTTTAATGATTCAAATGTTAATAAATATTTTTTTTTACTTTCATAAATGATTAGTAGTCATTGGATACATGAAGTGGGCTGCCGTTGTAAAATTATTAAAATGCAACGGTGTATATAAGCAAATTTTTTAATGATTTACCTGCGCAGTTCAACGACTGACCACATTCTTTATGACTAAGACAAAAATATTCACCCGCTATGCACCTTATTTGAGGATGATTACAAAATGATGCATCACAACCTGATGTCGGTAACAAGTGTAAAACTTTCGGAAAAATTCACTTCCTGCAAGATGATTGATGAATTTTACGCTCGTGACAAAATATCATTCGTGATTTCGCAAACTGATTTCAAATCGATAGTCGTTGAAGTAAAACGCAGTCCATGTGTGAATATTTATAACGAATTCTACTTCTTCTGGTTTATTGCTAATATTCTCAGTGATAAGGAGGAAACTTTTATTGCTCATTCAAATACCTGTCTCATTTTATTCATGTGCACAGTCACGTGTATTTAAAATTACCACGTGATTATAAATGATGAAGTTTTTTAATAGTCATGGCCGCTGCGATGCTGTCGACCGGCCACCGTTTAGAACTTGAACTCTTGAAGCGGTTTTCGAAATTCAGACCTAATTTTATAATAACATTCCTGCCACTTTCGCTCGATCATTAGCAAGAAAAAAAAAAACATAATTCACCTGTTTTGGACTAGCAGCCCAAATCTGCACAATTACGAACAGGTAATTTAGGTACTCGTATTAATTTAGTATAGATAAGTCGCAAATTCAAATCTGGTTTTGTTAAGCCCACAGGCGAAGATTATGCGAGATGCTTTTTTCATACATTTACGGTTTAGATCAAAATCTAATTGACTGACATCGCTCAGTTGGGTTCTATTGGATACGAAACGCGGCGAATTTGAACTATCAAAGAGATTCAAGAGATTCATCATCTACGTTATATACCTACTTTAGTTTTGAATGATTGAGATCAATCTTTGAGGCATAAAATGGTGGTTAGGTACTTTTGGGTCACTAAAGTTAACTTGAATACAATGTTTTGGTAAAGATTACAATACCTGGCCTGCAGCCGAAGCCGAGCGGTCTCTAGACGGGCAAAATTGCTTGACAAGACTGTGATTGTTTCATGCTTGGTGCTTGTCAAGCAATTTTGACTGTCAGGGACCCCATGAGGACTTTGCGACCGAATTCGGTCGTAAAGCGATCGCTATCTATGTCGAGACTGCAGGCCCTGTAGGTGCGTTTACAGGAGCATTGTTTAAACAATTTTCATTTGCCAACTTTCCTTTTATAAAGTTTTCTCACGCAAGTACAAATGGGCCGTTGACCATGGAAATTAACACTAAAATGCTAACAATAACTTGACACTGCTTTCAAAAAGCACATTAATATATTATCTGTTCTTCAATTTTACAGCGTGATAATCGATTAAGTTACTGCAATGCACGTGAGTGTAAGAGTCGTTAATAGCCTTTGGCGTCAACGGGAAACTCCAATACATTTGAAATGTTTGTTTCAAGAATATTACAGTTATCGTAATCGTTCTTGACTTATTGGCCTATAGAGGGGGCCGGACGTAAAGAATAGCACCATCCTATTTCTTCCCGTGGGTGTCGTAAAAGGCGACTAAGGGACTTACTAAACAGCAGCGTTCTCTATGCATTTTAACATCATACTGCAATTGCCAACCCGCCACCAAGCATGGCGATTATGGCAGCCCCCCTAGCTTTGAAGGAGGCCTATGTCCAGCAGTGGACGTCTTTCGGCTGGAACTCTCTACCTGCGTCTGTGTTTCCGAACGCATACAACCCTAATCTCTTCAAAGTTAGTGTGAACAGGCTTCTTCTGGGTAAGCTCACTCCATCGTCGACTTTGTCTCTGTAACCTCTGCCCTAGACTAAGGTCAAGAGCAAGCCCATAATAAATAAAATAAAAAAGATATGAATGTATGATAAAATGTTCTCTACCATAAATTTGAAAATTGTAAACATAAAGTACAACATTATCTGTTTATGTTTTTGAGAAATAAAGATTATTTATTTAATACAGACGTGATGATATCATGATACCTAATCGATGGTGGGGCACGCTTCTCTAGAAGTTCTACCACACACCCACAGTCCCTCACTTCTGTTCCACATTTCGCAATATTTGAGTGGCAGGTAGGTAGTTAAGGGAATTTAGTATGCATGTATCGTTGTTCCCTTGACGTGTCTTTATCAGTGCCTTGGTATTTGTTGATGACCCAAAGTACATGGTTCATTGATGACATGCGTTTAGGTAAAAACATCATACCTAACGGACCTTTTCCTTTTGTAATATTTTGTTGCCTTTGCTCGAGCTGTATTAAATAAATACTAAATATTAAGAGCGAGTAAGCAATTCCTCATTGAACATTTGATTTTTCATGAAATTGATGACACTTTACATACTAAGAGACCCCCCGGTGCCTCGGAAAGCACGTTAAGCCGTTGGTCCCAGCTGTCGTTTGTAGATCTTTGATAGTTGTTACGGGTCGTCGGAAGCCCGAAAGTCTGACAATCAGTCTTACCAAGGGGTATCGTGTTACCCACAGTAACTGGGTTGTGGAGGTCAGATAGTGTAAAATACTGGTATTCAGCTGCATCCGGTTAGGTTAGGTTATCCGGAAAAGGTTAAGTAGAAGATGATAGTGCAATTGATGACCCTCAGGTATAAAATAAAGATGATATGAGTGTCGGTAATTTGATAAACCTCAGGAATAAAATAAAAATTATATGAGTGTAGGTAATTTGATAACCCTCAGGAATAAAATAAAAATTATATGAGTGTAGGTAATTTGATAACCCTCAGGAATAAAATAAAAATTATATGAGTGTAGGTAATTTGATAACCCTCAGGTATAAAACACAAATTATATGAGTATAGATAATTTGCCGGTTAGGATAATCCGGCGAATACAATTTTTTTATACAAATAAATCACATTTTACTTAATTTTTTCAACATTTTATTTTTGTGCGACTGACATTCTTGCATCATGTATGTGGTCTTGAAAATGTGTACTAGACCACCTTGATTTTGTTTTTCGACATATTATCTACGTTGAAACGGTAGACATTTACCAAATCTTCCATTGGGTCTGGGGCAGTACCAGCTTCATCATCATTATCTGTCAAGCCTTTTTTATCTATGTTGGGGTCGGCTAGCTTCGAGTCTATTATACATGGAGCGACTGGGCAATATCAGTTTAATACATACAATCAAGCAGAAATGCGATTACTCAAAGCTCTTGACACTTAAAAAAGTGTGTAACATTTTGGAGCCACAAAAAATAACCGAAAATGGCAGTAATTATTTTAATAAAATTAATTAAAATGACCTAAAACTAAAGATTTCTCGGATTACAACAAAAAATCTACATTCGTTCGTCTGAACTCACAGTAATTTAGCACACCCTCTTCAATGAGTGAGTAGGTCCTTTACCGCTAAGGCAAATATACCTATAAATATTTGCATAAGAGTACATCTGATTTCACATTTTAACTTTCTCCAACAAACTTTTATTTTCAAACTCGCGGAAGTCCGTATCCTAATGTCATAGTTGAGGGGCTGATGTATAAATATTTAGAAAAACCGTAGAAGGCTGATTCTTCGCGAGGCGACCTTGTGGCTGTTTTAGTTATAAAACAATTTTAACTGTTGGTACGGTCAATAAAATATAGTCATTAGTATTCCGCACCTCATCGCTAAGAGGTTCATCGTTTATGATTCGTTTCAAATTAACATTGACCCTGTAACCTTCTCACGGTACGTGTCGGTCCTCAGGGATAGACCTTAAATTAATGTCAAACAAGTGACTGACGTCCGTTGCTCCACATGGTCAGACGATATGAAAAACTCCACATAAATTGCCCAAGATCGTACGAAATTCATTATAACATCGCATCTAATCACACGCCATTTTATTGCATCGTGTATGTAATGGCATAAAATCTCAGGTGTTTATTATCTGAGCACCATGCGAAGTATCAAGTACCTACATACCAAAAGGTAAAGAAAAAAAAAATTAAATTAGAGAAATACACGACACGTGTCGTATTACTGGCAATGATTATGAAACGACGTAACATCGCTACGAGAAAAATATAGCATCGTTATTTATCAATGGAAAAACAATTAGGAATGGAAGTGTTTGTAACCGCTAAGTTATTTATTTATTAAAACTTTATGCACAAGTAAAAAAATACACTGTACAGAGGCGGACTTAATGCCTGAGGCATTTTCTACCAGTCAACCTTAGGGTGATGCAGAGACAAAACATGGCAGGTGCAACGTACGGGATAGATAGCTCGGAAATAACTATAAAATAGGTACAAGCATAAATACAAATACATAGATAGATAGATACATACCTACATATAGCGTTGGCGAGACAGGATAAGAATATCTGCCTTATATCTATCTGTTTTGAACATTCGATGAATCTTGGACTACACGATTTTTCATATTTTTTTTATAATAATTACGGTTTAAGGCGTATTAATTGAATCTGTCATGAGCACGACACGTGCTTTTTGTATATTAATTTAATTAAGTTATGTTATGTACAAATATTATTGTACCTTCAACACTTCGAAATTGTAATGGTTCGTTATTCATAGGTGCGGGTGGAGGATTAAAAGTATAAAAACGCATGTTCATTAAATTATAAAGAAGAAAATAAATAGGTATGTTTAATTCTTTTTGTAGTAATAAAGCACAAAATAATAGCTTAAATCAAATCTGAGCACTAACTTGTTTTAATTCATTGAGCAGCAGGACAAAATTATATCAACCCATAATTTTGCGATATGCATTTGTGGTAAAATAGGTACATATGACGCATTGTAGCCACATAAATAGTGATTTATTTACCATTCATACATGTCATAACTAACACAAAATAAATAACAGAGCACACTTATGAGTCATCTTTGTATATTTAAAATTACCTACTAAACTAGTACAATTTAATTAAAAGAAAAATAAAACGAGTAGAATAACCTATCAAGGACAATGCTTGAATTATTCATATTTTACAGACGGATGATTTTATTGCTAGTTTTTGGTAGAATTCTACATAACTAATTAACTATAGTACTTACATTGCTTTAAAATCCGTATAATTTAAGTGGTAGATAAAATAATTTCGGAAGGCAATAAAATACTCAGACTCGTAAACAAACGTGAGTGTATGTAATTAAATTTGGGGGCATTTTGTTCACGGTTAATTAACTTGGGCTAATTTGTAAGTAAATTTAATATAAAATCCTTAACCCAGGTACGACGTAAAAGATTATGCTACGGCAATTAATAATCAAGTTATTCTTGGCGAGGTAATTATAGTCCCATCTAGATGCTATCTCTCAGTTTGCCTAGGGTTGCTAATAAGCCACATTTTAATTCGTATGAAACACCAAATGCGCTTCATTTTCTTGCAACACAGTGTTCAGCAGAACGTTTTTCAAAGAAAATGTTGCTTTTTGCTCTTATATTGCAGCGTCGCCGTCTTCGTGAAGAACATTTATGTCGATATCGTCGTTAACCCTAACCGTACTAAACATTAACTTATAGGATCTCGTAAATGTGTTGGACACAAATGATGGTCTGTCGTCGTGATAAACGAGTTCCAACTTGATTTTGTATACTTCGTTGATCTTTTTATCGTGTCAGTGACTCGAGAATAGATACCAAAAAAAAATTGCGTTTCTTAGTTTTTTTAAATGTTTGGTAATGATAGATGAAATAAAAATCTAGTTGCCAAGCAAATAAATACCTATCAAAATACTTATTATTTTGAATTAAAAAATACTACTTAGACATCGCTACATCGCTCATATAATAATAATCATAATTAATACGGGAATTAGATTAATTAGGTACTTTTAAGTTTTATTTAAACGATTTAAGTACTGAGAATTATCGTCTTTATTAGTCGAACCGGTAACCCAAAGCCGCTATTGCACAGGTGCACCTCAGGAATTTCCGAACGAGCTGCCAACTTGAGGAATGTTACAAAACAAGTGTCCATTATGTTATTATATTATTACATTTTACATTTAATAACCATAATAGGTAATTCACAGTTGACATGACTCTGCAGAAAAAGACAAGTATTCTGCTGCGCCATCTAATTAAGTAGTATTAAATTAATATACAAAAAGCACGTGTCGTTCTCATGACAGATTCATTTAATACGCCTTAAATCGTAATTATTATAAATATGAATAATCGTGTAGTCGCAAGATTCATCGAATGTTTAAAACACCTAGATATAAGGCAGATTATTCTTATGCTGTCTCGCCAACCAACGGTTGCATGACGAGGTAACAACACTCTTTTACTAGTACTTATTTCAACTTCTTACGCTATTACTAACAATGTAAGGCAACTAACAAATAGCAATATAACATAACTAAAAGGTCGATGTAGTTGGTCATTAGCTTTACATAAACCACTTTATAAACAAGTCTCGCGAAAAATACGTAACCGTTGCATTTGTAGGGTTAATTTCGGAAAATTATATTTTGTTATCAGAGGGCAACCCACATAATAGGTAGTACGATAAATTATTCTGTAGTAATACGAAAACTGCCTCGTTGGTCTATAATAGTGGTCGCGAGCGCTATTACTAGAGTATAGTTATTAGAGTTTTTGTTTTATACTTTATATATGTTAGTTTGTAAGGTATATGTCTATGGGCCATTGTAGCCTGCAATAAATGTTTTATTATTATTTATTATTACTGTTGAGCCTGAGGTTCTGGTTCGATTCCCGGATCGGGCAAAGTGTTTTAGGGTTTTTCCATCTGCAATTTCTCACTAGCATCCCAGAGTCTGGATTTGTACCCGATTGACAAAAATCAAAATCAAAAGTCATTTATTCAAACTAGGCTGAGAATCAGCAGCACAGCTGTCTGTTCAGACGGCAATAGGCTAGCCCCATGTTACACGGGACTTAATCATAACTTGCGAAACTATAGGTAAGTAGTAATGTTATGATGTTATACGAAAAAATAATTACAACGTTATACAAAACAAATACCATTCAACTTCTATGACGAAAGGATACCTTGAAACATGGCGTAAGTTATGATACTATGTTAATCATTCTTCTTAAACGACTGACAAAATAAATTCAGGTTAAATGTAGGTACACGACATTCTACCTAAAATACATTAATCTTTTTATAAATCCGTTATTAAATGTACTTTTGTAAGTTAGTTATCTTTTACGAGGAGCTTCAATTAATTTTATTGGTTTCATAAAACATACCTTAATTGGAATACGCTTAATTGAATCTAAAGTATCTATATAACCCTTGATTTGATGGAAAAATATTGCGATATTTTGCCAGTTCATTTTTATTTTGTTTTATTTTTTTTGTGTCTTTTACATATTTCGGAACCCTGGGGTCCCGGATCTTTGGAAGACGTACGAGAGGCCGAAGCCGAAGTTAGACGTTTTCATAAGGGTTGTTATCTTTGTAAAAATCAATTAGGTGTGCTCGTTTTAGGGTTCCGTTCGTCAAAAGGAAAAAAAAGGAACCCTTATAGGATCACTCGTGTGTCTGTCCGTCTTTTCGTCCGGCTGTCACAGCCGATTTGCTCCGAATCTACTGGACCGATTAAGTTGTAATTTGGTACACATAATATGCACTTCTGTGACCCAAACACGGACGTGTAACGTAAATAAATGAATTTTGAATATGGCGGCCACCTTTGACTGTACCGTGTGACATATCAAATGGTAGGTCTCGGAAGGATTTCAGATATTTTTTTTTATAATTTCAAAATAAATACTTTTAAATTATTTGAGAAAATTTATGAAAATTGACCAATCCCCTTTATCTCCGAAGCTCCTGAGCCTAAAATTAAAAAAAAAATACAGAAAATAGATTTCTACTTATAGATTACAGAAAACCCTATACCTAAAAGACTTCAATATACTCTTCTTCTTCTTTCTATATTGTGTGCCTTAACCTGTGTCAAATAAATTTATTTTCTTTCTTTCTTTTCTTTATTTCTTTCTTATAGGGTTTTCTGTAATCTATAAGTAAGAGATGTTGTTTTAAGATCATAGACTTATGATCTTAAAACAACATCTCTCAGTTGGAATGTATGAGAGATTTTTTTTTTCAACTACAATCAAATGTTAAGTTTGTTCTTAGGCTAAATTAATCCCCACTATGAACCCTTCATTGTGCGTGGTCCAACACGCACTTGGTCGGTTTTTATTATTACATATCAATGGTTAGGTATATTATTAATAACATTATATTATTAATATTATTATACAAACATTTAAAATGTATAAGCAACAAGCAATAGAGGGGCGTGCAGTTTTAAACTGGACGGTCTGTATTTACCTACTGCTAATGTTGCTGCGAGAACCATGCACACAACCGGTCGAAGTGGCGGTGCTTGGGGGAAATAATAATGATGATGATAATGAAACATAATATAATTGCACTTTTTTATTGGTACATTTTGTACATATTTACAAATATCTGATAGGGCAAAGGCCTTTTAACAGATCACCAGGTGAAAAAAAGCCTTGATATAAGCATGAACATGGCTCTGAAATAAACGATATATTATTATTATAAGTATATATTTTTCATCCCATCTATTCAAAAAGAGCCGAAGGGTTCCTCGATAAGTGCGAGCAAAATGGGTCATTCCGGCGCACTTAATAACAGTGACGGAATAACTTTTGAATTTGCAACAATATTTAATTAAAAAGTTTGAACGGAATTCGCTTCGATAAAGTCCTGGCCGGTAATAAAAAATGCGCGCCTGCCGACGCGGCATTGGTAAACCAAAAAAAAAATACGCGGGAACTTCTCATACTCTGAAGTTATTACGAATGGGAGTGATAAATAAGTCAACGACATTTTCTGTTCCCAACAGTACGATAAACTTCCAAAATTGCGAAAACGTATCTAATATTAATATCAATTTGTAATTTGGTTATGTAAATATAAATATTCGTCAATACTAAAAGCATCTCTCGTTATTTTTCTCATAGAGAGGTTGAAAAGCAGAGTGTGCCACACGGTACCAAAATTATTTAACCTCGAGCGACGTACTTTGAATCCCTCGCTACGCTTAAGATTAGAAACTCTAGAATCCCTCGCAACACTCGGGATTCTACTCTAGAATCCTTCGCTTCGCTCCTCTGGATTCAACAATTGCTCTCGCCCTCAATACATTATTTTAGTCCCTTATGACACAATCTACTATTTCTAAATGCGTATCTTACCATCTTGATCAATCAGACATCAATCAGAGGATCTGAAGCGATACAATTTATTACAACACTAGCTTTCGCCCGCGGCTTCGCCCGCGTGGATGTCGAAAACAAAACAGCTTCTCTATCAGCAATATTCTTGTCTAGTTGGAACCAACGTAAGCGTGGTAAGCAGATAGGAGTGCAGTTTGATTTACAACTTTACGGAAGATAATAATAAAGATAGCATATAAATACCAACTTCGTTTTGTACATACTTGTTCAATATACGTGTCCTCCATTTCATTTCTTTATTTTTTCTACTTTTTTTGTTCTTAAATAATAATTGATGTGTAACAACTTTTGAGTTATTCAAGGTACGCAGTAAAATTCTACCAAAAACTTATTTACCCGATTATTTCTTATTTTATAAGTTATAACCAAATTATATACCATAAACCAATCTTGGACCTGAAGAATAGAATTATTCACGTCGCCAAGGTTTTGTTACCGTCGGTCTATTTTAAAGATCAATGACGTGTCATGTGCAAACATCTCCGGTTGATTTTGAAGTAATTGGGGTAAATCGTTAATGTAAACTAAAAAGAGGAATGGACCCAATATCGAACCTTGAGGAACGCTCATTGCTTTTTCAGACCCCAAAGAGTTCACGCCGTTTACTTGAACCCTAACCTTTCTATCTTTCAGGTATGATATAAGTAAATCAAGTGCTGTATTCCTAATCCCATAGTGTTCTAGTTTCAGCAGAAGTGTCTCATGGTTAACGCAATCGAAAGCCTTTGAGAGGTCACAAAAAATTCCAATGGCATCTTGGGCTTTCTCCCAGGCGTTAGAAATGATCTTTATT
The DNA here is from genome assembly GCA_948098905.1 of Tiliacea aurago. Lineage (NCBI taxonomy): Eukaryota > Metazoa > Arthropoda > Insecta > Lepidoptera > Noctuidae > Tiliacea > Tiliacea aurago. The sequence goes on from OX402576.1 coordinate 24,657,770, forward strand.
AGGGTGACACCGGCGTCATTGGTACAACGACCTTTAGTGAAACCGTACTGTTGTTCATGAAAGATGGAATTTTTATTGAAGTGACGTAACATTTGATTGAGCATCAACTTTTTAAACACCTTACTGAGAACTGGCAGAATTGACACGGGCCTATAATATTGTTGGGTTCTTTACTATCTCCGGATTTGAACAAAGGAACTACTTTAGTGTGTTTCATGAGATCCGGAAAGACTCCTTGGTCCACATTGGTGTTAAATGTGAAAGCTAAATAGGGCGCAATGGTTTCGATGACAGATCTACAGACTTTTACAGACATGCCCCATAGATCTTCTGTTGATTTAATTTTAAGATCTTTAAAAGTTTTTATAACAGCCTGGGGGTTTGTATGCTGAAACCTTAACTCCAAGGGGCATACCTTTACATTCTTTCTAAGTAAGGCAGCAGAAAGCGCCGGTGAGGAACTTAAAGTTTCGGTAGTTTTAAGGGGAATATTAGCAAAAAAAAAATCAAATTCCTGAGCTATTTCTACCTCTGAAGTGATGGGCCCATGTGCAGTCTCTAAATTAAATTCAGTATTACGCTGTTTTTTCCTACCTAATTCATTATTTATTATTTCCCAGGTAGTTTTTATTTTATCATCTATTTATTAGCTATTTTGCACACACTTTTAAAAGTTTTAGAATATTTTGCAACATATTAATGAAAGCTTGTATTATTCATATGTTGCTTTAAGCCATAAAGTTCAAAAAGATTTTCCCTGCTTTTACGAATACCTGGAGTCGCCCAATCACTAAATACGAACTTTGAGTAAATACTTTTAGTCTTCAGTGGTAAAGTGTCATTAAATTACTTGTTTAATAGTGAAAAGAACTTTGCGTAGAACTCAAGGTCACAAATATTATTAAATTAACTTAGAATTTATTACATTAACTAATTAATAAAAATTAATCCATCACCGGGCGCAGTTGGGCATTTGCAATTTTTTGGTGTACTTATAATTATAATTATAACTGTTAACGAAGGAATAAACTGGAATAAAAAAGGCTTTCAACATAATTAAGAGTTGTCTTTGAAGATTTTGTTGAAGTATTAAATAATGTTTAATTATGTTTTGAGTTCCATCACCATAAGCACAAAAGACTTGAAAATATCATACTGTTTTTGTTTTGGATAAAATATTTACGGTTTAAGAGATACACTGCCTTAAAAACCACATTTTTGACCATTTTTAGAAATCTCCACCTTAAAGAGTAGTTAAAAAAAAAACCAGTCAAGAGCGAATCGGACTCGCGCACCGAGGGTTCCGCACGTATATATATGATGTTGATGATTTCTGAAAAGCTGTGCTATTTAAAGACATCGTTTTATTTTTCCTGTAATCTTTACATAAACTTCTATCACATAGAATAATTTCGGTTTTTTATCTATGCAAACTTCGGAGATAAGGGGGGCGGGGACGGTATTTTTTTTACATTTTTCATCAAAAGTCGGAAACTATGCTGCCTAAAAAAGAAAATATGTTTTAGAATGTGCAAATAGTGTCCTTTCATACGATACCCCGCATGCCCTAGTAGCTCCACTTCAAATATTTAAGACCCCCTTTCAGTCCCTTTTGCAAAAATAGAGATATATTTTTTAATTTCTTTCTTGTTTGCAAAATAGTTGGGCAAACGTCATCTAAAACTATTCTAAATTTCAAGTTGATAGCATTAGTAGTTCTTGAGATATCCAGATGTAACAGACAGACAGACAGACAGACTTAGTCTCACCATATGGGTTCCTTTTTAACATTTTGGTACGGAACCCTAAAAAGAAAAAATGTCACACTTTATAATTTACTTAGGTTAGTATTTGCGCCAAGTTTCAGGTTTATTAACTCAAGGAATAAGATTTATTCCCCTTTTTCAGCCCTGAAAGGTCGAATTTCGAAAAATCCTTTCTTCTGCCTATAGTTTCCAACCATAAGCCCAACTATTAGTGATTTTAACTTAAAAAGAACTTTCATTAAAAATAAAATTTTATCCCTTTTTTCACCCCTTAAGGGTTGAAATTCTAACAACACGCTGCATTAGCTTCCAACCATAACCCTAGATAATATATTTAGTGTTTTTTACTTCGAAAATTAAGGACTTTGATACACAACTTCATTCCTCTTTTTAACCCTTCGGGGGTGGAATTATCAAAAATGCTGAGACACGTGTAAATTAATTTTCAATCGTCAGCCTATACACCTGTTTGAATTTGAAGATCCTAACTTCAAAACTGACGGACTTTCATATAAACTTCCATCCCCTATTTCACCCTCTTAGGGGTAGAATTTCGAAAAACCCTTTCTTAGTGGATACCTACTCTTCACAAAGAACACACCCTCCAAATTCCATGTCTCTAGGACCAGCGGTTTAGGCTGTGCGTTGATATATCAGTCAGTCAGTCAGTCAGTCATTCAGGACTTTGAATTTTATATATATAGATTGAGTCATAAGGATGGCTGAGATGCGGACATATTCGTACTCCGCCTCGCTGTTATTGAGTTTATTAAAAACACAATGTATTTGCAACATCTATGTGATTATGTGAGAACCAAGGTACCTACACTTATCAGAGATACTCAGACAATGGCGTAAATGATTGCCACGGCGATCTAAGAATAACAAAATGAAAATAATAACGGCTTATTTTCAGTAGATACACGAATTACTGAAGGAAACCGGTGATTTTAGACAGTGTTGATGACCCAGTGATTACTTATTAAGACGCTGACAACTGGTAAACCACGGTCACTGTCACACTGCATACAAAAGAAAGGGAAGCGCGATGACACAACGCTTGTAATTTATTACAAAATATGAAGTAATTATTTATTCACTCAAAAATGAGTTGAGTAATCGAAAATAAAAAACAACCAAGTTCTGCATACAAATAAGACGTTCTTGTTATTAATTAAATACTAACCGTACGTTGATATTTAATACAGATATTTTGGATTGAAACTCAAAGTAAAGTAAGTTTACCGTATCGAGATTTTTTATCTAAACATCTTTTGGTAACAACCAAGTTCTGAGAAATATGTTCAAGAATAACATACATTTTTTCCGCTAGCACAAATTATATAGATTTTGCAATTTTTTTGTTTAAGACAAGCCTCCTTTTATCACTTGTCTCTTGTCAGTGCCTTAAGGTGAAATAATAAGCACTAATGTTACACGTGACTTGAATTAAACACGTGACAGACACTGCCTCGTTGGTCTAGTGGTTGCCAGCGCTACTGCTGAGGCCTGAGCATGAGGTCCCGGGTTCGATTCCCAGGTCGGGCGGGGTTTTTCCAATAGGAATTTCTCAGTAGCAGCTCGGAGCCTGGAGGTCTACTCCGAAAGCGTTAATCCAGCCGGCCGAATGTTCAGCCGTTTTATAACTTCCATAGTTTCCTTTTTGGACTTTGTATCCTTACCCGAATAAAGTCACATTTTTGACTTTGGCTTATCAACTCAAACTACAACTCAAAACATTTATTTCAATTAAACCTATTACAGGCACTTTTGAATTGTCAAAGAGTCGGTCAGTTAGTCAGAAAGTTGAAGCTATTTGCCCATTCCAAAACGTAGATCTCTATGGACACTCTTTTAAAGCAAGATATTACAAAATCCTGGGTACGTTACTCTTGTTGCTTCTATATGTGAGAACAATAAAAAAAAAAAATTGTTTATTTAAAAAACAATTCAAAATATAAGATTAAAAGATTACAAATAAGCCCTGGCAGTTAAGAGAAGACCAGTCTCAACTGACGGCGCCCGTTCACGAACATGACGCTTGGATCAGCACCATCCAACTCAACCATTTTGTAGGGAACTGAATGATCCAACACACGCGCCACCATCAGCGAGCCATTTAAGTGAGCATGACATACTCTCAACTGCCACGCTTTTTGAAGTCAACATACATCTTATCGTAATAAACGGCTCCATGGTACTCCCATTAACAAAAATGAAAAAAAAATTGCTTCTAAATTATACAAAACTATAGCTTGCAATGTATTTCAAAAATTAATCAAATTTTACTAGCAAAAGGAAAATCATTATTACCTATTAAAGTATTCAACAACTAAAACTTGATTACATTTTCTTCTTATTCTTTCTCTTTGACTGTCGTTTTATTTATTTTTTTGCCGTATTCAGCCATAGTTAGCCGTAGTCAAGCAACGGCCGAACCTTCGGCCGATACTTTGGATTTATGTTCGGAGTAGACCCCGTGGATTTGAGCCCGGTATACTGGCGAAATTTGCGTGACCCACTGCCCAACCTTTTGAGGATTACTTTTCGAATAAGTTAGGTTACATTCTTATTATTAAGGAAAACAAAAGTTCGGAAACCTAACTTTTTGTATCGTGTAAGCCCTCAGTGCAATCGTTTAGCAAGGGAAAACGACCAAGCAAATAAATAAGTAAGATTATTTCATGAAGACTACAACAACTGCGGGGCGAGCACGGGCTGTCCATACTTTGTATCCTTTGCCGGTAAAAAAACGTACTTTAGGTAAATATGCATCCGAATATCCGATCTCTAGTGATTACCTATAGTGTGATGGATTAGCAATATACCTACTTCAAAATCATTCAGATTGACATTAGTACTGTGTCACGCAATTGAGATGGTGTTCCCATTCTGCATGTAAGACTAAAAGACGATTATGATCATTGCAGCGGGCCGAGCACGGGCTGCCCAAGACGTTTGTGGCAAGACATGATAAATTATGTCATGTCAATTTGTACCAGCATTTTTTGACAAAACAGTTTCATCGCTCAAACTGTGATAAATGTGTGACTCAAGTCATGTCACAGTAGGCCGTGCTCGCCCCGCTGGTTGTGATTCAGGGTTGTCTAGCTTTGTTGCTAGTAAAGCTATTTGTGGAATTTTAATAACCCTCATTAGGCCCTGCTTAACTTAACTTTATTAAAAACAGTATGTCTTAGCCGTTCTGTACTAAAGTGTTTACAAAATGGTCGTTTGAGAGACGTTAACTTGCTTGATACTGTAAGTAAACTTTAAAGGATATTTTAAAATGTGTTCAGTACAGGACGGAGATTTATCTTGGTTATGTTGGCATAACTTGTTGGGTTGCTAAGCTCTCGTAGTATGTTCTACTTCTTGATATAATTTTAGTTCAATGGTCATTATTTGTTCGAATCCCAAGGTCAGGCAGTGTTATTGGGATTTTCCATTACAAACTTCTCAGTAGCAGTTCGGAGCCTGGATTTATGCTCATGCATGCATGTGAATAGGCTCACCCCCTTTTACATGGGATTTAAACATAACTGGCAAATTGTGTGTGAACTATATGTACATCTCTGCCTAACCCTTCGGGAATTACAGGAGTGATGTTATGTTATTTATTATCTAATAAATAGGCTATTGTAACACTATTTAAATGAACTCCTAGATATTTGTATCAGCGAAAAAGCTTATCTCTTACAAGTCGATAACGTTATTGCATATGCCTATGTGCTTTTCAAACTTCTTCCCTGTAGGTACACACGGCTACACATCAAGCTATACATTTCTAGTATAAGCTAATCTCGCATTGTATAGGATTTCCGTAACGTGCGAGATCAGCGTAAATTGGAAATGTATAGCTTGATGGGTAGCCGTGTGTACCTACAAACTATCAAAATCATAAGCGGCTACTGTAAGGCTCGCATCGTTTTATTTTTGACTACGTTTCAATCAAATTTCATGCCCATAACTAATATAACCCTTCAGCCAATCTTAAGTTACCTACCACTGTCACGCAAAATTCTGCACCATCTAGATCAGGGATGGAGAAACTGCGGCCCGCGGGCCACTCCGGCCCGCAAAGCGTTGAAATCCGGCCCGCGACCATCAAACAAAAATCAAGTGAAGTTTTCGTATTATTAGAAATTTCATTATCATTGGCAGTGCGCGGCTCGCATAAAACAGTTCCACATGTCACAAAGACCAGCGCTCCTCAACTTTAATTTAATTGCAATTTCTTTATTATTTCAACAGTTATTTTGTAATAAGTAGAAAATACATAGGTAGGTATCAATATTTTTATTTCAGTAAATAATACCTATAGCCAAAACGGCAACTACTTGGTCCGCCTACACCACTTGCACTACTTGGTTCGTTAGTAAAAATTGGCACGCTAAGGAAAAAGTTTCCCCATCCCTGATAGATTAAGAAACATTTTTGTTTGCATAATTATGACGTACTCGGCCCCATGCAGTACGGTTGTACAAACAATAAGTCAGTGTCCACCTTCGCAAAGTAACCAACAACAATAGTATTATAGACGAACACAATATAACCGATGGGTTTGTTTGCACAGCTTAGCATTTGGCACAAATAAAGTTAAATGAGCAGTTTTTGCGCACACTACAAAAGACTTGTATTTAAGTATACCTACATAATGCATCCCAGGCTAGTCGTCATCGTGTCGATGATTCATTTTCATATTTACAATGTTTTGGTGATCGTAACCTGATTTTTTTAAGTTTTGGAGGCTGTTAGCGCGAATTAGGTTTTTAGGCCCCGAAACGATCAATCCAATTGATCAATTGCCATCAATGTCTATTGTAGTAATATTGTCAATAACTTCAATTGCACTTGGTAGACGATCAATTTGCGCATCAATGTGTATCAATCGCGTAAAAATGTTCAGTTGCAATTGATCGTTTCGGGGAACCCGTAAAAGATAGAAAGGTGCAAACACCAAACGCTTAGTCTTAAAAGTAGAACTTGAGAGCTTATAGTACCTGTAGGACAAAGTTAGTCCATAAAAACCGGCCAAGTGCGTGTTGGAACACGCAAAATGAAGGGTTCCGTAGTTGGGATAACTTTATCCCAAAAAGAAAGTTAACATTGTAGTTGAAAAACACACAAACAATTTTCCAACTGAAAATGTAAGTTTGTTATAGCATTTTTTTTATTTTTATGTGATATAACTAAAAATTTACAATTTTCGGACTTTTTCCTTCACTTGTGCTGTGAGACCTTGCTTCTTGCCAAATTTCATGATTCTAGGTCAACGGGAAGTACCCTATAGGTTTTGATTTATTTGCGAGTCTCAAAATATGACGCATATATCGCCGTATTTTTTTATTGCGTTGACTTAGAAGCTTGATTTTTTTAGAGCTCCAAGGGACCGTATTTAGTATTAATTTCAACTTGATACCTCCACGCGTTCCTGAGAATAAGGGTCTTGATAGACTGACAGACAGACAGACGGACAACAAAGTGATCCTGTAGGGGTTCCGTTTTTTCCTATTGAGGTACGGAACCCTAAAAAGACAACATCAGCAGCAATGGGTTTCATTTTGACAGTTCAACAACATTATTTGCGTTATTTATGTTGTTGGGCAAACAAATTTTTGCGAACCCACTTAAGTCTCGATCCTGTGGGAATATCGAGATAAAAAGTAGCCTATATGTCAACTCAGGGTGCCAGCTAGCTCCATACAAAATTTTATCAAAATTGGTCCGGCCGTTTGAGCGTGAAGAAGTAACAAACACACACGCTCACAGACTTTCGTCTTTATAATATTTACTTTTATTAGATATCGGAGATTACTAGAGATCGGATATTCGGATGCATAATTCACCTAAAGTTTGAGAATTGACTAGTATGGAGTGCACTTCGGTACGGGAAAAAGTGTCGGTTTCCAGGAATGACGAATTTTTAAGAACTACTCTTTTGTACTGTGGATCCCCGAATAAATATATTTAATTTTAGAATAAAAGGTTTTGAAGAAATACTAATAGTGTTTTTTAAAAGTTTTATATTTTCCACAAAATTATTGCCTAGTTCTAAATAGATAAGAAATATTTGTTATACTTAGTAATACAAAATTATTTACCTATACACTGTTATTACTGAGACTTTATATTTTAAGAAGCCGTTTCCATACTTTGTATCCTTTGCCGGTAAAAAAACGTACTTTAGGTAAATATGCATCCGAATATCCGATCTCTAGTGATAACCTATAGTGTGATGGATTAGCAATATACCTACTTCAAAATCATTCAGATTGACATTAGTACTGTGTCACGCAATTGAGATGGTGTTCCATTCTGCATGTAAGACTAAAAGACGACTATGATCATTACAGCGGGCCGAGCACGGGCTGCCCAAGACGTTTGTGACAAGAGGTCATAAATTATGTCATCTCAATTTGTACTAGCATTTTATAACAAAACAATTTTATCGCTCAAACTGTGATAAAATGTGTGACTCGAGTCATGTCACAGTAGGCCGTGCTAGCCCCGCTGATCTCCCTCAATATCTAGACGCACTGACTGCAACGAATCCACCCCAAGAGCTGTGCCATATCGCAATCTGAAACGGAATACGTGTGCGAAAATACCTACACGCTTCATCACGTTCTACCTACGAGTGGTAGGCAGAGCACGAGGTTGACAACATTGCACAACATTCGTGACCACTGCTGACTTCACTTGCAAATTAATTACAGTAATTATATTATTGATATCATGCTTCTGTGCTGGTCTAGACGCAAAGAATAACGTCCACTGCTACTTGAGTATAAGTCTTTTAGCAAAGACCTTGGTCCGAGCGCAATGGATTTTAAATTTAAAGGTTTTAATGCGTACAGTGCGCCGTGAAATACAGGCATCAGAAAATAATGAGTTATCCCAACCAACACTACTAAATTGTATTGCTATTAGGTTGTTATAATGTAATTTACTTCGACACGTTTCGTGTGCGGCAAAATCTTGCTCAGTTAACATTGATGTATTAAATAGGAAGATATGGTACGCGCTCCTCGATGTGGACCGCATAAATTAGGGGAAAGGACAAAATCGACCTACATTACTCCCGGTTTGCGGGGAATACCCGATTCGTAGTTTGTTTGCGAATTGCTAAGGGTACGTAACAGTGACAATTATTGCGATCTCGTTCCCGCTATAGCCCGCGCAATATGTCTATCTATTTCGTCGAGCACAGATTGCACGACATCGGGTCCATTTAATATTTACGTGATGTTAGAGAGTGGCCATCAATGTAAGTTAAGGAACTTGCAGCATTATTCGAGTATTATTCTTGCAACACGACAGGCAGCACGACAAGCGTCGTGCTGCCTGTCGCGCCTGCGATATCGCACCAGTCTGTACGGGCCTTAAGCCGTAAAGCAATAGAAACTGCAAGTTATATTATATTATATTGCTACTTTCATTTTCCATTGACTACGACTACGTTTATACATATATTTCTAATTGTGGCCACGACTTACCAAGCCGTCGGCGTCGTCTAACATAATTATGGTTATGGAACACTTAATTGATGTTGCAAAAATATTATTTTACCAAAACGTAGCTTATGTAGGTACACCAATCTTATAAGCTGTTCATTGTTAACACAAAGGTTAGCAGTAATTCATCAACCACTATAATTTGTGATCGTAGCATCGAGTAACTCGATGTAAATAAAGCAAAAACTACTGAAAAAACAAAAACATATGACCAAATCGCTATCATTGAATCTTGGAAAATTAAGAATGGGTAAAAAGTACGTGCTCATGCGTATTAAGAGGCAGATACTCGTTTATGCCAGTGACCTTGAGTGGTTAGCTTGCGTGGTCCTGAGCTCACGCAACGCGTCCTACGTTCAGCCAGTGATAGGAATCGCCCATCAAGGAGCGCTATCCCCAATTTGACGCATTATTAATTTATTATACACAAAATAAAAGATATGTTAATAAAACGCGTATACTAAAATATCAATAATGAAATTATCTTTAAATTGGATACGCTTGGTAGATTTTGCGCCATTTTCAGTTTTTATCCGCGTTAGACATAACTTTACAAATTAATGTAAGTATGTAATATAAACATAATCTAAAATATTCACATATTAAGTTATTGAGAAAATGCTCTAATTTATCATATATTGTTTTTAAATCATTAACACTACTCGTTTAGACGTGATCTTCAGTATAAAATCATTAAAAGTCGGTTATCGTCCCCTTAAAATCCGGATTTCATTCTGGAAACTTGAAATTTTGATCTTTTTTGGGTTAGGTGTAACCAAAAAAGTTCCCTAAAGGTACCTTCAGATTGGTGAAAACATGAAGGGTAAAACACGTTAAAACAAATTCTCGTAATTAATTCATGTTGCAGTTGCATTGCATAATTGCATTTGGACTGCTCATTTGCATTACATTTCATGCTACGTATTTCATTAATCTGTACCACCGACATAGCATTCCATACTTATTAAAATACATTCCACTATGTGTCATCGGCGTCGTATACTTTAGGGCACTGACTTAATTTCTGTGAACTTTATAACTTTGGTTGACTCCTCATGTGACCAGAGGGCTGGCCTATTTGCAGCATTGCCATACAACGTGGCAATGCTGCCAGCATTTTGGGCACTTTTCCTGTTGACAGCGATGCGGAAGAATTTTTCGTAGCCCTATGATTATTTCCCCTCCTTTTTATATACATGTACATATTATTTTAAGTCAATAAGTTTTTAAAATAAATTATGTAAATATTTTAGTAAAATTATAGAAAATTTACTATAGATGATATCTTTGATACATGATGATTGATGAGCTTCAGTATGATTCTTTAGTTACCTATAGTCCTCGTACTCTATCTAACCTACGTACTTGAAGGAATATAAAGAACCTTTACCATCAATTAGTTTAGCAGGAAAAGATAGAATTTGAGATAAAACCCATTTGTTTAGCAGAGCATGCCGGTGCAATGCAGATCGTCGTGAAAGATCGCACAAAGTCGCGAGCCGCGCGCCTTGCACCATTATCTACCATCGCTTATTAAACAAATTATGTTGGACAACTTAACCTCCAGCTTAAAATGATGTCATTCAAGTCACTGACGTATGAAAAATAAATGTATTACGCGATATTTTCTAGTTTTATATCGCGAATTCGCGATGCATAATAATATATGAAATAAAACGAAATTTATTTGCAAGAATTCTAGTATTACTTTACAGATGATCGGGGTTTTTAACAGTTTCTAAAACAATTAGCTAAATAGCATGCAAAATTATTGATTACGTTAATTAAATAAATGAAGATAATAAAATTGGAACATAAATCCTATTGTCTGTGTGGTGCCGGACGTAAAGAATAGCACCTCCCTATTTCCTGTCGTAAAAGACGACTAAGGGATTACTAGAGAATAGGCAGCAGCGTGCTCTATGCATTTTAACACCATACTGTGATCGCCAACCCACCTGCCAAGCGTGGCGATTATGGAAAACCCTCCCTTTGGGGGAGGCCTGTGTCCACCAGTGGACGTCTTTCGGCTGAAATGATGATGATGCTAGGTAAATCCTAGTTATTATAGTAAAAATTGAAATGTCAATCATTTGTTAAATTATAATAGTTAAATGTCAGTGTGAATCTTTCTTTAGCTTGATATTCATACAATTTTCACCATTGGGCTTTTCGTGAAAAGTTTTTGAATAGTTTACCATAGGCACAGCCCCTGGCGGTTCGCCAGTATTTCTATAAATAAATCAACTGGTAAGGCAAGTATCAAGTTACATTGTCGCCATTTGGATGGCAATCTACTGAGCTTAGCACTGCTTAGAATTTTGCTCACCTCAGAAGCTTACTTGCAGGTATTAACGTCCTTATTAGCATTTACTTGGTGCCTCTTCGAGCGTGCAGGGAAACCCCACATACCTAATTGTCTTATAAATCAAAACGCCGTAACATTACCATTCTCGCTTCAAAGTTTCCCACCATGTATAAGACGCGTGGCGGAAGCTAGTCTCAATTAATAAATGATAACTACTAATTATTTCCTCGCTGATCTAGGAATGGGCTTCTTCTAGGTAAACGAGCTGCATCTTAAATCGCATCTGGTGCCATCCGGTAGAACTTTAGTCATTGCTAGCTTATCTTGATTTTAATTAATGAAACAAGGAATAAGACGACTTGTGTGTGGTTGACTGATCATAACGTGTGACTTTGCTAGAGACGTGCCACAAAACAAATGCAGCGTTCAGTACCTCTACCATGAGTTAACACAGCCAAAACTCGCTAGCGTATCCGTAAATCCCATGTATGAAATATTGTACAGCGCCCCTTGCGGTCACAGAAAGAATTAAAATACGTACCATGAGCACTATAGATTTCGATAGGTAAGAAACCTAAGGTAATCTATTCGATAGTCACTAACGTTTTTCAGCTGTTACCATACAAAACGGCACCATGAGTCACTAATTCGACAGACGCTATCGAAAAATACGCTTGCGATAGTAGTTACGTAGCTCACTAGCATTTTTCGATACAACTCATCGTAGACGTACAGTACGTCTACCATGAGTTGTATCGAAAAATTACTCGCTAACGTTAAACTCGCTAGCGTAGAAATAGATTTCTACAACGCTTGCACCATGAGTTTTACGGAGTCTAACGCAGGCGATAAGGTAAGCTCGATAGATCGTGTCGTATAGCTAACTTCACTCCTTATGTTTTGTTTCTTTCATTCTCATTAATATGAAGAGAGAACGGATCATAAGCTCGTATTACAGTAAACATTGTTGTGAGTAAGTTGTCGGTTCATGGACTAGGTAAATTTAGTAGTTGTTGAATTTTTAATCCTTATAATATTTCATGTCGTCAATTAAATTTAGAATTTTGCTGACGTTGTGTGGTCCGCAGCGTTTTGACTATTAAAATAAGTTTACAAAAATAGAATAAGTAGTGTTTAGAGAAATGAAAACTCTTTTGTTCACTTCAAGTCCGTAACATTATTCAATAATAAGCACAAATCTTCAAATGCTTCTCTAGAGAGTCTATAAAGTTGCCCACTAACATATTTCATGCTAAATAAGCTCTTCCCGCCATTATTTTGACTTGAATAGACTCAAAACGTGTATAATTTGAATGTAAACAAATGTTTCACACCTCAAAATGCTAGTGAGCTACGTAACTACTATCGCAAGCGTATTTTGCGATAGCATCTCTCGAATTAGTGACTCATGGTGCCGTTTTGGCGCTGTACAATATTTCATACATAGGATTTACGGAGACGCTAGCGAGTTTTGGATGTGTTAACTCATGGTAGAGGTACAGTACCCCGAGTGTAAGTTCGCAAGTGAGTAAACGTAACTAGCGCGTTTGCGTTAAGATTTTTATTCTCACTCTTATACTCTTAGCATTATGATCTATCGGTCAAATTTTAACGCAAACGAAATAGTTACGTTTACTCTCTTGCAAACTTACACTTGGGGTACAGCACTAATGTTCGTAGAACATTTAACAAGTTATCAGGGGGCCTAAAATGGAATCTTTGGCAGAATCATAATAATTATGATCTGCGTACTCGTACAATTCTTAACCCGCATGACATTAGACTTCACTAGAGCAATTCTGGACCATTTTACGAAACTCCATACACAACTGTCAAACAGATGAATTGCGTGATATATGAATTGCACGCATGATTCTGCCAAAGCGTCCACTTTTCGAACTGATTCGAACACTTCTGTCTTTTTTAATATGCTCGGGAACTCGGTCAAAATGTGCGAGTATGGGCCCGTGTAAGGAGGCTGCAGAGGCCGTCGATCAGTGTCATCGCGGAGTAGGACATGGGTCGACGTCACCAAATCTTTGAACACGAAGGTTGACGGTCGGGCGTGTCGTGAGGCTGGTATTGGACGTAAATTTTCCATCCTGCTCCTCAATTCCGTGACGAAATCTGTAATGTCGTTTGGGCTCTTGGGTTCCTTACACGGGCCCATACTCGCACATTTTGACCGAGTTCCCGAGCATTAGATTGGAACTAGATTAATATTATATTGTACTAATCAGAAATACCTAAACTTTTATAATTATCCTACTAATATTATAAACGCGAAAGTTTGTAGGTATGGATGGATGGATGGATGTTTGTTAATCTTTCACGTAAAAACGGCTGGACCAATTGTGATAAAAATTTGTATCGAGGTAGCTGACCTGATCCAGGGTGGATTAACATATAGGCTACTTTTTATCCCGATATTCCCACGGGATCGAGAATTACGCGGGTGAAACCGTGGGGCGCAGCTAGTCTACCTATAGATTCTTCTGGTGTGCACTAAACTTCCAAGACCCTACCATAACCTGTAACGAAGCGTTACGAAAAGGATATTGTCGAAAAAAACATTCGAGTGTTTTTTGTCGTCTGATGATTATATTAAAAGACACATTAACATATTTAAATACAGGTAAGTATATAAGTTGCCTATAATAAAAAAAAATACGATCAAACACGTCTCAGGTACCAAGGTCTACATTGCGGAGCTCTAAAGAGTCAAACCTGATCGTTTTTTCGTATTTATCAACGGTTTTAACAATTCATTCAAGATTTTGAAACTTCTGTACCCATTCAAAATACATATAAGTACATAAATTATATATGCAAGGGCTTGTGGCTAAGTCATAACAGGTGCACGGCTCGATCGATCAGGTTAAGCTATGCTTACCGCGGTTGGTCCGTGGATGGGCCATCTTTATATACCAAGACCCCTCTGTGACTCGGAAAGCACGTTAAGCCGTTGGTCCCGGCTGTCATTCGTGGATCATTGACAGTCGTTACGGGTCGTCAGAAGCCCAAAAGTCTGACAACCAGTCTTACCAAGGGGTATCGTCTTACCCAGTAACTGGGTTGTGGAAGTCAGATAAGCAGTCGCTCCATGTAAAATACGTACGGCTTTTACGACTTCACCAATAACTGTTTTTTTTAATAATAATTTTTAGTTTATTTAAGACATCTGACCAAGATTAGGTATGTCTAGATTTTAAAGAGACTGTGACGTTTGAGTTTGTTTCGGCCTTTCTTCTCAGAGTAAGAGCCTTGATCCTTGTTGGCGCCGTGATCTGGCTGCGCAGCCATGGCAACCCGATGAGGCACGGCTCTAATCCGATAGGAAACGCCGACCTCATCTAGTATTAAAATATGACGTGTAAGTGTTTGTATAAATCTACTTACAGATATAAAACCATTTAATATAAACCTTCCGGATTAAATTCTCTAAACGATGCGGAAAGCCGCATCGAAATCCATTGCGTAGCTTAGAAAAGCAACGCGGTTACACAGACACGACACGAAAAGCAACGCGGTTACACAGACACGACACGAAAAGCAACGCGGTTACACAGACACGACACGAAAAGCAACGAAGTTACACAGACACGACACGAAAACCAACGCGGTTACAGACACGACACGAAAAGCAACGCGGTTACACATACACGACACAAGAATTAACGCGGTTACACAGACACGACACGAAAAGCAACGCGGTTACACCGACACGACACAAAAAGTTACGCGGTTACACAGACACGACACGAAAAGCAACGCGGTTACACAGACATGACAAAAAAGCAACTTTTTTAATATGTAAATTCAGATAACGTGGTATCAAAGAATTCACGGTTATTACATTACAAAGTAGGTAACTTTGTAATATAATAAAATAAGTAAATCTTTGTCTAGTTTTAACACGATAACAATCAAACTAGCCGGTTACGGTGCTTGGCCGTAAGTACCCTTGCCTTGGTGGTAACGAACATTTTTACTAAATATTTGTTAGTTTTGAAATTAAGTAAGATGCTATATTTTACAAGAAATCATAACTTACAAAATTTTAAGTGTTGATACGTTGAATTTTCTTGAGAAATAAGCAGGTAATTTTCATTTCTGGGATCAGAGCCTACGTTTTCTGCGGTTACCAAGTTATTAGATTCAATTTTCTTTATTGCCTTATCACTGCCTGTTACACGTAATAACTACTACTCACAGAACTACGAACAGATCAGATTTCATACAACTTACTTGGAAATTCCGCTTAAAAGCTTCGTAACTGATATTTTTCCTTATCGATGACATCTCGAAGTGGTACATAACTCGTAGTCGTCTCAGGACCATTAGGACAACATTTTAAATAAAAGTAAAAAGTTTTAAATAAATAATGCTTTAAGTATTAACGGCTATTTAACGCACTATACTAATAAGGTCTGTTTGTAGTGACCAATCAGTTTTTTGGTCTCCGTTCAACAAAAACTACACCCTCGAGGTTTTAAGTTTCACTTGAAGTGCCTGATAGGATTCTTGGTTTTTAACAAGAAAATTATAGCTATTGGTGCACCTTAGATGCGCTGAGCTCTTCTCATCACTTATGGCGTCATGAACTAAGTATTTGTGCGCAAAAGCACCACACGACATAGAATACCAGTTATGTTACTTACGTTAAAATTAAAAGATCAGTAAGAACGTCACAACGTGTAGATACTGAGAATAGCATTTATCAACGACCCTTAATATACATATTAGAATGTCATAAGAAAAAAACTCTTCCTCGATATATTTTTTCTGAAGAAACGAGTTGTGTTTATCGAATAAAAAACTCTATCACTGTCGTCACGCGAGCGATTTTCTTATACAAAAGCGTGTCCATTCAATAATTTATACATTTTTGGCTGTGCGTCGTATAATATATAGGAGGTGTATATAAGTATACATTTTTATTTACTAAAGGTAGCCCAGCCCGTCCCCAAATTGTTACTAATTTTGTGATCCCCCAACGACGCCCTGAGCCGAGGTCCATACCCCACAGGGGGTGCCCTTAGTGCGCTGTCGTTTAGTTTTAATATATATAATTTGCGCCCTGGCTGGAGGCTTTAAGATTAAAAACCTTAGGGCAGCCACAGGAATATCCGGTTAAGTAGCAACGACCTCTCTAGGTCTGCTACGAGATGCCATACATAAAAAAAAATAAAAAAAAAACTAAAGGTAGTGGAATTGATAAATAAATGTTGTAAGTATTGATTGAATCGTTAAAAAGTTACTACGTAACTGTTTTTATGTAAGCTGTAAGTTTAGTAAACACCGTTTTGTGGTCGCAAGATGGCTTCTGAAACATAGTTTTAATTAATGGTTCTGTTTTAAAACTCTGCTGAAATATTGGTAAAACTCACTGCACCATAAACTACAGCAGAAACCGCAGAACACCGCTTGAAGCTATGTAGTTTGATGATAACCCCAAAACAAGTTGTTTAATTGACATTTACGAGCAATCGATTGAATCAGCGAATGCAATAATCAATCCTGACTTTTACAACCATTTCATCAATGAAATGGTTGTAAAAGTCAGGATTGATTAAGAAAACGACAAAGCTAGATTTTACAATGACGTTATTTCTGGGGAAGCTTTTGGAAACTATCTTCAAGCAAAAAAGGTTTCAAGTGGGCAATACCAAACCACTTTCTGCGCAAAAAGGTGGCAACACCAAGCGATTCAGAGTAAGATGGATGTTCGGGAGGAGTCTTTCAATTGCTGGCGTAGGTTTCCTCTTGCGAATGATGGCTATGCGATCGAGTTTGAACATAATCTAACCGGTGCGGTCTGGTTATAGTCGCCGAGGACTGGCCTGCCACTCGCCCGGACCCCGCCAAAGGCCCGCGGGGACTCATCGACGTCGCCATAACAACCAACACGTAGTATGTATACTTGTACTTTTAACAACTAGAAAAGACTCAAATTTTTTTTAGCTTTGTGGCATTGCCTGCTTTATGAGCTTAATTATTTGAGAATCGGTGCCTTTGTGCTCGTTTAAAAATAACGTATAACATAAATTTGTCTGCAAATAGTTTGCTATTTCAACACTCTTCAGTCGTCATTCTAATATACAATTATAAGGAGCCGTCCTCGCGATGTTGTGGCAAATTGTTGAAGAGGCTATTGACTTTGCTATTGAATTCAGTGACTTTACCTCGCACAATTTGAAAATGTTCAACGTATTTTTAAATTGTGTAAAAAAAACAAACACGTCAAATTATACAAACAAATAAATATGGAGTAACTCTCCATCCTGTACTTCGAATCAATTATGTACTCAAATTAATCAGTGTTGACATGAACTTCAATCAATGTACATTAACTATCCGATAGAGGTATGTCAATATCAGTTATCATCGTTCACCCGATTCGTTGTTGACGGATTCTATCAACATAAAGATTTCACATAGGTATACACGAAGGTACCAACTCGTATTGTCTGTCGCCACTAGTGACAGCGACCTTGCGCCTGTTCAGTTTCATCGTTCATTTAAAGATAGAACGGTGTCTGAAAGACATTAGGACGCTGACAAGAGCTAAACCGCGGTCACTGTCAGACTACATACAAAAGAAAGAGAAGCGCGATGATACAACGCTTGTAATTTGGGCCACCAAGATACAGGCCGTGCCTAGTTTGGGGCCCACGGCTACTTCTACTTATGCACTCTTTCAACTAACATTGTTCCTTTTTACAAATGTTTCCTAACTTGTGTGTCAATAAATGGTGATTTTATTTATTTATTTTATTTATTTATTGCAAATTATGAAGCAATTAGGTATCTATTTACTCAAAAATTTGTTGAGTAATCGAAAATAAAAAACAACCAAGTTCTGCGTACAAATAAGACGTTATTGTTATTAATTAAATACCAACCGGACGTTGATATTTAATTCAGATATTTTGGATTGAATCTCAAAGTAAAGGGTTCGTTTACCGTTAAGGCGACGATAACCGACTTTTAATGATGTTATACTGAAGATCACGTCTAAACGAGTAGTGTTAATGATTTGAAAAAAATATAAGTTAAATTAGAGAACTTTTTCAATAACTTAATATGTGAATATTTTAGATTATGTTTATATTACATAGTGTAATTAATTTGTAAAGTTATGTCTAACGCGGATAAAAAACTGAGAATAGCGCAAAATCTACCAAACATATTTTTGTGAAACCTTCACATATTTAAAGATAATTTAATTATTGATCTTTTAATATACGCGTTTTATTAAAATACTTTTTCTCTCCGCTCCTTGATGGGCGAGTCCTATTACTGGCTGAACGTACGACGCAGTGCGTAAGCTCAGTACAGAACACGCAAGCTAACCACTCAAGGTCACTGGCATATATCTGCGTCTTAATTTGTATCGATTTTTTTTTTCTAAACTTGTTTTGGCAACAATTAAGTTCGGAGAAATATGTTCATATGACATATATTTTTTCCGCTACCACAAACTACATAGATTTGGCTATTTTTTTGTTCAAGTCAAGCCGTACTTTTACCATTTGCCTCTTGTCGTCGCCTTAAATAAAATAGCTCCGTGTCCGTGCAATAAGATTTTCTAATTCACAGGGTCCGTTCACAAGAAACGACTTGTGCTTGCATTGCGTTTTTATACCATAGTCTCCGTTTATGGCTACGGTAAATGATGCTTTGAACAGCGAACAGAGCGAAATGTCCGGTTACATAAGATGTGAAAAATGTCTTGACGTGTGTTTGAATTTTGTGTTTTGACTTCGAGCTGTTTAAATATTATGTTTATTCTGTGACTGTCCGTGCAAACTGGCAAGCCAGCAAGTTATTTTTGTGTGATACGTGCTGTTGTATAATGATTGTAGGGAAAGTTAGTTCAGGGTCAAATCAAGCCTGCATAACTGATGTGTTTTGTACATAGTTATTTAGCCTGTAGTTTATGCCTACGTTATATTCACTTCGAACCTTTTTGGAGTCCCAGAAAATTATCTTCTAATTTCGGGGTGGCTGAGTTTAAGGGCCGAATTATGTTGGCTATAAGATCACTGAACTTTTGTAAACTGAAGAACCTGTTTTTTCCTACTGATGATCAGGGCTCGGAAACCAATTAATTTTCTATGTAACCTCAACCGTTTATAAAGGTTTTCAAAAATATTTCGTTCATTATTGAATATTTAGTTACAAAATCAATGCTGAACTTAATGTGATGAAGCAATCTTTGAAGCTTATATCAATTGTATCAAAAGAATTTGTATCCGGTTAATTAACCGGTTTCAAGCCCTGCTGATGATTACGATGCTACCGTCAGGGTTAAGGCTCTGGGGTCCCTTGTCTGACATGTCATGTCACAGTCCATAAATGTTTTACATTTAACATATGTGATTCACTAAGTATTTTTATGAAATATGTATATTTTATCTTTATGCCTGTGGCGTGCAGCTGTTTTACTTTACTTTCAAAATGTTTAGATAGTGATTCATTTTATAATACATACTACGTCTGTTTGTGAAGGCTCCATTGTAAAGTTTCAGAGCAAATAAATAATAGAACGATTTTATCACCTCGGCATGTATATGTAGCAATTTATTTTTGCTTGTTTATATTTTTCGGTATACCTTATCTTTAGTAAGATAGTAAAAACAAGGATTTTATTATTTTTATTTTATTTTTTTATTTCTCATTTTAATCGTGCACGATCCCGGAACTGAAACAAGGAAACGTTACAAAATGGACGGCAATTTAAGGTGTTTTTATGCATCTTTATCGAATAGCCATTCTGGGAAATGCATAAAATTCTAGTTTTATGAATAAGAAACAGAACGACATTTCCAAGGATTGTATCTATTGCTCGTTGTCAGTTTTTGCTTCTTCTAATTGCGAGAGATACCAGGCGTCGCATTTTATAGCTACTGACCTTTCAACTTGCATATATTTTCTTATTTATGTATTATTCCTAGTAAACGAGCTATTATCATACTTATTGAAGTTTGTATTGGAATATGGAAAAATATATTTTTTTAAAGTATTAAGTATGTACTTTTAAAGTCAACATTTAAGCAGTTCTTGTTGGTCTAGTGGTCGCAAGTGCTGAGCATGGGGTCCTGGGTTCGATTCCCGGGTCGGGCAAAGTGTTATCGGGTATTCCCATCTGGAATTTCTCAGTAGTAGCCCGGAGACTGGATTTTTGCCCAGTTAAGAAAAGACATTATTATTTTTATTTTTTCACATTATTTTGACCGCTAGTACAACGGTCCACTAGCGCCACTCCTTTAAAAAAATATTATCTTGTGACTGAGAAGGAATTATAAATATCGGCTAGTAGGGACCCTCGGTAAGTGTGTCTAGAATTTTCTAATACCTTTTATAAAGTTTCATAATGAGACACGAAGCAACATAATACGATCTAAAGAAAAGCGGCCACATTCCTCTATACTCCGTTGATTTAGGTAGTTAATTATAGGTAAACAAAAAAAACACGTGACGAGAGAGCTGTCAAGCAATCGACTAAACGTAATACCTCTCACTTCAGTTGTCATGCTACGTCACATTTGTACTCTTCAATTTTGCAACGTTTTATTTCGTTGACGTTTAGCCGCTCAAACCGGTATTTTTGGGCTATTTACAATAGACAGATAACAAAATATTATAGTAGGTATTAATAAAAACCTAACAAAAAAATTGTACTCAAGCAATTACATCTACGAAGAGTACAACGTATTTTTAACAAGAAAGTGTCATCTTTATAAACCCTTTTTATGATTTGTTTACCTTTATTTAACTACCTAACCCAATGTAGTATAGGTCGTATTTTGTTGCTTCGTGTTTCAATATGAAACTTTATAAAAGGTATTAGAAAATTCTAGACACACTTACCGAGGGTCCCTACTAGCCGTTATTCATAATTCCTTCTCCGTCACGAGATAATATTTTTTTAAAGGAGTGGCGCTAGTGGACTGTTGTACGCCCTCTTAAGGCAATAGGCTCGCCCCCTATAACATGGGACTTAAACATAACTGGCGAAATGTGGGTGTACTATCTATACCTTACCCTTCGGGAATTACAGCCGTGATGATATGTTATCTTTAAGCATCCTCTTTCCAACTAATTTGGTGTGCCCTACACTGAGTTTTTCATTGTGGAAAGTAACTATCTATTATATTAAATATATAATAAACGAATGAGCACAATAATTGATGCCTAATGTTTTTCCTATTCGGCAGTTAGCTGTAACGACAGTCAGAATACCTTTTAACAGATATAGAAGGTATTCTTTGTTCCATAGTAATGACGTCACAAAAGTAGAGTAGGCCATCTAGGAAGAGTTCCAAGTAGTCCTCGACAAAAATGTCATACAAAAAACATTATATGTTTAACACATGAAGTATACCGGTTATCCGTTAAAGCTATTTACTGACTGATAATATTTGTGTGCAGGCGCACTATTTAAGTATGTACTGTCACCGGCAAAAGTATGTGAGCACTGATATAAAAGCAATTTCTCGTAAATGATCTATTAAAATATTTTTATTACATAATAAAATAAAAATAAAACCTTAAGTACTTACAAAAAATCACACTATTTATGTATTTATTCGTTATAATTTTTTATCTGACACAGATTGATTTTATTTATGGTTGCAATATAAAACTGATTTACATCCGTCACTTCACACTTTCAGGTCCAGTTTAAAATTAGCGTCAGGAACTAGTTGTCTGGCATTTTTTGCTGAACTGGGCCTTTTTGGCGCAGCCGTGAAGCACACTTTACTGTTAATTTCTTACATCGCATTTTACACTTTTTACTTGTTTGATTTTTTATTGTATTTTTTTTTAATCTGCTATATAATTATATTGTGTGCCTTTTAGTCTGTGCTAAATAAATGTATTTTCTTTATTTTTTTTTCTTACTGATCAAGTACAGACGTGTACAAAAAAAAGCTTACAAATAAAAAGCAACGTGAGTCGTTTACGTTCCTTTGGTAAGTTTAGTGCCACAAGTTACCGATAATGGTAATGTCGTACTCACGATTTTAATCGCACTTTTGGATCAGTTTAGAGCTTAAGGGGACGATAACCGACTTTTAATGATTTTATACTGAAGAAGATCACGTCTAAACGAGTAGTGTTAATGATTGGAAGAAAATATATGATAAATTAGAGCATTTTCTCAATAATTTAATATGTGAATATTTTAGATTATGTTTATATTACATACTTACATTAATTTGTAAAGTTATGTCTAACGCGGATAAAAAACTGAGAATTTAATATTGATCTTTTAGTATACGCGTTTTATTAAAATACCTTTTATTTTGTGTATAATAAATTAGTAATGCGTCAAATTGGGGCAGCGCTCCTTGATGGGCGAGTCCTATTACTGGCTGCACGTACGACGCGTTGCGTGAGCTCAGTACAGAACACGCAAGCTAACCACTCAAGGTCACTGACGGACATTCAAGGCCACAGGACGTGATCTTCAGTATAAAATCATTAAAAATCGGTTATCATCCCCTTAAGGGTCCCTGAAACGATCGATCGCAATTATCATTTTTTACGCGACTGATACGCATTGATGCGCAAATTTATCGTCTACCAAGTGCAATTGAAGCGATTGACAATTTTTTTTTTTAAACGTTGACTTACACTAGGAATTTCTCCTGTATCGTGGGTTTACAAACATTTAAATTCACATACACAAACAGCCAGACCCGGAACAATTACTTGTAGGTCATACAAATATTTGTTCCGTGCGGGAATCGAACCCGCGACACGCAGCGCAGCAGTCAATCGCTTAACCACTGCGCCAACCTTGCCGTCTACAATATTATTTCAATATAAATTGATGGCAATTGATCAATTGCGATTGATCGTTTCGGGGACCCCTAACACCATCACGCCTAGTAAGCCTTCGGAGAAACATTGTGTGATAATGTTACGTTATTTTGCTTGATTTAAAATCCAATCGTCAGTGAATACTCACACTTTTACGACTCGTTGCTTAGATGTGGCGTAGCATATCTATCCTATAAAGCAGTCGCCAGGCGAGGAGCTTAAAATATACACTACTTTTAAATTTTACCAGTGTGTGAGTTACCCTGGCTTATGCTCGCCGGGTTAATAGACTGTAGATCTGTATACCATTTTCTATTTTGTTAAGTACTTGGTACTTTGACGGGCCTACGCTGTCCTCTCATACCTATTAACACTATAATTTGAAAACATTGTAAAAGACAATTTTTTTTAAAAGAGTAACCGTGGAGTTTCTTGCCGGCTCTTCTCCATAGGAAACGACCAATTGGAACCGTGCACGTAGCTTCTGACGTTTCATAAATGCCCATGTAGGCTTATGTGAAATAAAAATATTTTTGATTTGATTTTGATTTGATAGCTTAGCTTTGCTTCAGTAACCTAAGTACCTAATCTTATTCGTAGCTACCAATCATTATTAATACAACGATTTATTTCGGATGTTCCATACATTATAAATATACACATATATTTCTGCTCATCCATAGTAAGGAAACAATTATATATTTATATTTGCCATACTTATTCACGTACATAGTTATTTCTGACTAGCCAGCTATTAATAGGAATACGTGTTTCTGTTTAATTATGTATTTGCATCACGTTTTATGTCTATTTCTAGTAATGTAGAACTGCATCGTGAAATATTTTTTTCTTGAAAATGATAGTAGCTAGTGAATTATGGTTAGTGATTACATTTAAAAGAAAACTTGCTTCTCAAAAATATATCTCAAATTAAAAGTGGCTACTTCCCGTAGAACTGTATCTGACGGATAATTTTATACTATAATACAATTTGCATCTCAAGCTTGGAACATCTATGATCATAATTCATTCCGACCCAAGAGAAATAATAGGACGTAGTTGTAACACACTTTAGATTCTCCAAATAATAAGATCTGGACCTAACTAAATTAAAAAGTTTACTAAAAGTAGACTGTTTATCTATACATAATTATTATAAATTAAAATGGCTTTTCGTGTTTGTCTGTGTGACCACTTGCTCTTTTTACTACTACGTAACGGATTTTGATGCGGTTTTCGCCATCATTTAAATAATGTATAAGAAGGTCTATGTGTATAATAGTTACATTATTATTAAACTGACATACAATAAAGTAATCTCGATTTTCTTCAACGTTTTATTTTTTATGAACGACTAATCCGTGACACAAAAATTATCAGCCATGTTCTGTCAAGCGGGATGCGGCCTCGATGTAATATAAGTCAATCTAGATCCTAGTCAATCTAAATCCTAGTCATACTATCTTTTAGGTGGATATAACTCTTACGATACCTAGACTAAATGGAAATTGTGATAATCCTTTTGACCTAGATAAACTGTTGCTTACATCAATTTCTTTTTGTCGTTGCTAAGATTTATAAATTTGTCATCTTTCTCCAATTTATTTGGAGTTGGCGCACCACGTCTTCTTCTTTCTACGATTTATAAATTATGAGACAGCAATGAAACGTTACAAATACAGACATTCTCATCTATCCACTCTTATATCTGTGACTATAGGTACTGAAATCAGTCAGAAAAATCGATTTATATATTCCTGCCAAACTTAGTCATTTAAACCGTGTATTCCTGTTTGTCCCACGCACTGCCGTCGTGCCACTGGTGGGATGAACGGAAATTTAATAAAATAATATTAAATTTATTCCTATTCGTCCCACTGAATTTGATGGTGGGACGACCGGGAATCGCTACATATTATAAAACAAAGTCGCTTCCCGCGTCCTCTCTGTTCCTATGTATGATTAGATCTTTAAAACTACGCAACGGATTTTGATGCGGTTTTTTTTAATAGATAGAGTGATTCAAGAAGTAGGTTTATATGTTTAGAAAAAGCCACGCGGGCGAAGCCGCGGGCAGCAGCTAGTAATTTATAATAATTAAACCAAGTCTCTATAATTATCACAACTCACGTAACATTTATGACACACGATAAACAGATTTTATACCATTCAGTTGGGCTAAAGCTAATAGAGTGAGCAAACTATAGGCAAACCAATAGGATTCACCTAAATAAAAACAATGTTATCTCTTTTGTTAAATAGCGACATCCCGCCCGTGCTTGGTGATATTTAGTATAGTTTATTAAATTAAACTAATAAATATCATCATCATCATCATAATTTCAGCAGAAAGACATCCACTGCTGGACATAGGCTTCCCCCAAGCACCGCCACTTTGACCGGTTCTGTGCTTCTTGCGTTCAGCGGAATCCTGCGGCCTTCAGAAGGTCATCTATCCATCGTGTGGGAGACATTCCAACGCTTCGTCTTCCGGTACGCGGTCGCCAATCCAGAACCTTTCGACCTCATCGGCCATCTGTTCTACAAGCAATGTGCGGGCTATCCACTGCCACTTAAGTTTGGCAATTGTTCGGGCTATGTCGGTTACCTTGGTACTCCAACGAATCTCTTAATTTCTGATCTGATTGATCGATCACGAAGGGAAACTCCAAGCATAGGCTCTCTCTCCACTGCTCTTATAATAATAAATAAAGGATATGTTTTATATTTATAAAAAAACATACAGAACATTTTTTTGTTAAAACTATTATATTATATCGAACCAAGTATGTTTGAATAGTAAACAGTGCAATATAACGAATAATATCACACGCACAAGTGGGACGAATGGAACTAATCTAAGAATATATTGCCATTCGTCCCACAAAAATTATGAATGTGACGAACGGGAATAAATGTAATATTATTATATTACATTCCCGATTGTCCCACCAGTGGCACGCTGGCAGTGGGATGAATGGGAATGCATGATTTAAACGAGCTGCATGTTAAGCAGGTTCAATATTTCCATAACCTTATTTGGTGATATTAAAGTTTACCATTAGGTATATAACAAATTCATTAGATAGCCAAATATTTTATCATCCTGGAATTTTGTGTGGGTGCAAACATTTATTCAGACACATAATTATTTTATAACTCCAATTCCCCGAAACTTTTGGACAGATACCCACAAAACAACTTTTTTAATTATAAAAGGATACTTTTAAAACATATAAAACATCTGAACTGTACGACGCCTGAGCATCTTCAATTTAGTTCCAACCGATTTTTATTGACAATAATAATATTTCATGTTTCAATGAGAAGGTAATTCAGGATCGCAATAAAGTAATTCAAAATACATTTTATTCCATGACGACTTTGAACTTGGGTAAACGACTTAAGGCAATCATATTGATTTTGAATTAACCTTGTATAGTTATGTATACTTAGTTAATAACAATAGTACTGGCTGATATTATCTTCTTTTGTTTTTCTTTTAAAGAAAGATGAATCTTCAAATCATTTTACCAACGGGATATACGGACAAACATAACTTGTCCAATTTCATGTTGAGATTTAAAATTTCACATACTTAAATGTTGTTAAGTATGTGAAATTGTAAATCGACATCGTTTTTGCTATTAAATTCTAAGTACAAGGCGAGGGCGGCTCTGTTGATTGAACTGCCAATCTTTCGCGTTATAATGACAGCTAACATCGCGACTGGCCAGCGTTCTCGGAATAAAAACAATATAGAAAAAAACTAAATAAAAACATATTAATTTTATCTCGCACGTTTGAACACATATAGAAACATGTAAAGACAATTAATTTTATTGTACACCACGTTTTTACGAAGACTCAACGTCAATATAACTAAAATGATTTTTGTTGACTGAAGAACGAGGCGTTACATATAAAAGTTTAAGGATCGCTTGCACCAAAAATGACTAAATGTGTTCCATAAATGTGTCCCTTACTTGATCCTTAAGACGCAGATATATGCCAGTGACCTTGAGTGGTTAGCTTGCGTGTTCTGTACTGAGCTGACACAACGCGTCGTACGTTCAGCCAGTAATAGGACTCGACCACCAAGGAGCACTGTCCCCAATTTGACACATTATTAATTTATTATACACAAAACAAAAGGTATTTTAATAAAACGCGTATACTAAAAGATCAATAATTAAATTATCTTTAAATTGGTGAAGGTTTCAGAAAAATACGCTTGTTAGATTTGGCGCCATTCTCAGTTTTTTATCCGCGTTAGACATAACTTTACAAACTAATTTCACTATGTAATATAAATATAATATAAAATATTCACATATTAAGTTATTGAGAAAATGCTCTCTAATTTATCATATATTTTTTTCAAATCATTAACACTACTCGTTTAGATGATCTTCAGTACAAAATCATTAAAAGTCGGTTATCGTCCCCTTAACTATGCCAAAACGGTCTAACCCAAATCAAAATTTTCTTCAATTTTCGAAGTTATCATAATGATATTGAATAAAATTAACTAGCCTCTTGCGATTATATTCCTAGCATGAGTTTTATTGGTATGTTAGACTGTTTTTCTGGATTATGTACCAAATTAATAGTGTAATTTTCCAGACGTTGGCAGCCTCCAGATTCTTAACAGCTTCTCGTATTAGCTTGAAACGCAATCTAAGCATTAACAAGGAGTTTACATATAGGCGTTGCGTGTCTGACGATGCCACTGATTACGTAGAGTTACAAGTCTCTGTGACAATTACTGCAATTAAAGAAAAAAAAACGATTAGTCTGTGGAGCAGGCCCAGTCAGTCCCACAAATTACTCCTCAGGGTTCGTATATTGCTTATGAACTTTTTTGTACACGTTTGATGCTTGACCGGCTGTTCACACAGCGCTGTCATTAAAAAGATGGGATCGCACGCCAACATTCCACTGTTCATACGGTTAAAAACAAATTCAGTATGAAACTGCAATTTAGTCCCAAAAAATATACAATAAGATATCGTACAGATCACCTGCACCGCCTTGAATCGCCTTAATGGTAAACTTTTAAATTAGAGCATTTTCGCAATAATTTAATATACGAATATTTTAGATATTACTGATATTACTATTATTAATATATCAAAGTATACATTTACTAATTACAAATACCTACACAGCTAATTATTTACACTAAGAAGATACTAACTACGAAAAAAAAATTACAACATGAAAAAAAAAATAAAAAAAATGGTCAATTTAATTTGTTAGTCCCGCAATTTGTTATTGAGATCGTGAAAGCCGACTCTTAATGACTTCGACACATAATGGAACTCCTGCACTTTTATCCCTAAGGAATATGCATATAAATGTATACAAGATGTAGCCAGGAATATCTAGCGAGTGTCTTTTAAAACTACTGTTTCCTCAGTCATAAAGCTATTGAAGGAAGTATTAAATCACGAGACTATTTACATAAAATGATGAGTTAAAGAAAATATATTTCTATTCCATTCTTGTTTACATTGTAAAGCGGGCGTACAAGTGCTAGTCGCTATGTTTTACAATAAAATTATTGATAGTCTGTTATTATGACCGCAATCGCCGCGGTCATCAATACGGAAATATGTTTTTATACCTAAAGAGGAAAATTATTTGAATTGCTAATCAAATAAAGGGAAACATTGATGTAGTCGTACGTATCTATTGAGGTAGGTTGAAAATATTAAAATGATAGTTACCTACGTATGTTTTGTGGTTTTATATTGTAAGGGTACGTTTATTAATTGACCGCCAACTTGCTTTTTGGTTGTTCGACATTTCTATCGATACTGATAGAAAAAAAATGTGGTTGGTCCGTGGTTGGATGACCATCTTTACATACCGAGACTCCTCCGTGCCTCGGAAAGCATGTTAAGCCGGTCCCGGCTGTCATTCGTGGATCTTTGACAGTCATTACGGGTCTTCAGAAGCCCGAAACTTTGACAACCAGTCTTACGGACTCTTGTATAGGATAGGCAGTCGCTCCATGTAAAATACTGGGGGTCTACTCCTTTGTTTTTACTCTTTGGTCTACGTTAAACCAAAGTACCGGCCGAATGTTCGGCCGTTGCTTGACTACGGCTAACTACAGCTGACTACGGCGAATGAAAAACAAAAAAGACAGTCAAAGAGATAAGCCAAAGACAAAAATGTGACTTTAAGTTGGGTATGGATTCAAAGTCAAAAAAGGAAACTATGGAAGTGTTATTTAACGACCGTACATTCGGCCGAAACTTCGGTTTAACGCTTCGGAGTAGACCCTCTGGTATTCAGCTGCATCCGGTTGGACTGGAAGCTGACCCCAATATATTTGGGAAAAGGCAGGCAGATTAACTGACAGAAAAAAAAATGTTAACAATATTCGTTGAAAACAAACACATTTTCAACTACAAATTCCTACAATTGACCGCAATAGTTTAGTCA
This sequence comes from Tiliacea aurago, assembly GCA_948098905.1. Taxonomy (NCBI): domain Eukaryota; kingdom Metazoa; phylum Arthropoda; class Insecta; order Lepidoptera; family Noctuidae; genus Tiliacea; species Tiliacea aurago. The sequence goes on from OX402576.1 coordinate 24,687,652, forward strand.
ATCGGTTACTTTCATCGTTTTCCTTTCTGAATTAAGGCGCTGACAAGATGCAAATGATAAAAGTAGGCTTCTCTTTAACAAAAAAATTGCCAAATCTATATAGTTTGTGGTAGCAGAAAAAATATATGTTATTCTTGAACATATTTCTCAGAACTTGGTTGTTGCCAAAACACGTTTAGAAAAAAAATCTCGATACAAATTAATGGTAAACTAACCCTTTACTTTGAGTCCCAATCCAAAATATCTGTATTAAATATCAACGTATTTAATTAATATAAGGCACGTCTTATTTGTATGCAGAACTTGGTTGTTTTTTATTTTCGAATACTCAACTCATTTGTGAGTAAATAAATAATTGCTTCAAATTTTGCAATAAATTTCAAGCGTTGTGTCATCGCGCTTCTCTTTCTTTTGTATGCAGTCTGACAAGGACACTGGTTTACCTGTTGTCAGCGTCTTAAATATAACTTCAACCAGTATACCGTTTGTAGCCACAAAGTCATTGGGCTTAAAAACCGCAACAACTTATAAATCATTATAGCATGACAATACAATGGATTGTGGTTCTCATTTAACTATCGAATACGAGGACCACCCCATTGATGGCATAACACATGGCGAGCATAATTATAAGTTTATTTATTAATAACTAACTTGTATTTACAGTTTGCACCACACATAAAAGTTATCGGTCAATATTAGTAATTACACATAAATCATAAAATAAGGTTTACACACAATTTGACAAAATTAGATAAAATAGATAAAATTAAAGAAACTAAGATAAAATTAGACAAAATAAGATAAAATAGATACAAATTAAATTGTATCTTGTTACCACTTTATTCTAATTTTATTTAGAATAAAGTGGTAACAAGATACAAATTAATTTATTTATAGTGGTACATTAAGTACGTACTAGTATATTTTTGAGAGGATTGGAATCGTGGATAAATAATAAACAATCGCACGGGTTGATCGAAGGTTAAGTGACGCTTGCCGCGGTTGGTTCGTAGATGGGTGACTTACATATCGAGACGTCTCCGTACCTCGGAAAGCACTTTAAGCCGTATAGGTCGTTACGGGTCAGAAGCGACGCGACACTAGTCACACAATTTCTATGTCGGTGCCTGTCGCGCTCGCGATATCGCGTGGGTCTGTAAGAGCCTTTACCCAGTAATTGGGTTGTGGAGGTCAGATAGGCAGTCCCTCCATATAAAATACTGGTATTTAGCTGGACCTGGTTAGACTGGAAGCCGACCGCAACATACTTGGGAAAAAACTAGGCAGATAATGATTCAGTGAGAAAATTCGAAGGAAAAAAGACGTTTATAAAAACCGCATGAGTCCTATGACATTTGCATAGGCAATTAACAAATATATTATTATTATGAAAAATAAAATATTTGAGAACCTGAGGTCTCATTTGTTTCGGTATAAAACCTAGGAAAATAATAACATTAATTATGTTTAAAAATTAACAAAAAGTCCACGAAAAATAAAGAATAATAGGTTATGTACGTATTTTCCTCTTTTTTTGAAGCAGTATCCGATGTTAATCACATGATCAGGCAGAAAAAACACGCTTCAAATATCTACCTGCAGTTTATATTGTATGTGATATGAATATTTTAAAACGTCATTTCCCTGCACTAAAAATCAGTACCTTGCAGGATATTAAACTCCGGCTAGGCAGATTGATTTTTGGAGCACACACTATTTTTCACAGATAGGCGTTAATTTCAAGCTAGCTGGTCGAAACTTTCTTCGACTTGGTATTCAAAGACTTTCTGTATTACTTTTGAACACGTTTTCATTTTAGGTTAGGAGATGTTGTCAATGACCAATGACTTAATGACAATTTTTCAATCATTATGGTCGTCTGTTTGCTAAGTTGTTCTAAGCCACCGAAGTGCCCTCAAAAATCAAGTTCAAAATCATTTATTTGCACAAATAAGGTACAGAAGGTTCTTAAAGATAAGTATATTGATCTCTTAGTCTGCCATTAATTTCGCCGTACAAATTTTACATAATTATATAAAGAAAAAATAATTGATTTGGATTGTGCATGCATTAAATAAATTTATAAAATAAAGTAAAGTGAATTGTATTAAATTATTTCTAATTTGGTAACAATTCATTATTCATATTGTGACAATCATGATACTACAATTCATGACTTCAAAGCATTTATCAATTAATATTTTTGTAATGTGTTAAAAAATGGGAGTGTCGTTATGGTACTTGGAGTTTTATTATACACATAATATTATATAACTGTTGTTCGATGTGAGTGTGAGATTCGTCGTTCCTTTGATGAGCATAGAGCTAAACTCGATATGAAGTAACTTCTTATCCTCCTCCGAAAACATATTTTCATCGAGTGGATTGTTTAGTTGATCAAAATATTTCGCTACTGTCTCTCTGTTTTCTGAGGCAAAACTGACGGCAGTCTTCATCACTTCAAGAGTTTATATATGAGCCTCTTCCATCGCCTCAATTCCAAGATCAAAGTGATAAGCGGCTCCTTTTCTCATAATTCTTAGTTCACAGAATTATTGAATGATGACTGTTACGTCATTTTTATTTTAGCTGGTGATTGACCCCTGGGTTACCAAGAGCTCATAAGCTTTTGACGTCAGCAATAATTTTCGGTTTCAAAAGACTAATTGCCTTAAAGATGTGCTTCTTTCGGCTTTGCTTTAGTTGTTTTTTTTGTTTTTGTGGTCGATGGTAAAACCGAGCTGACATCATTGTATCGTTATAAATGTACTACTTTAAATTATCAAAATCAACAATGATTTTTTTGCGAACTTCTACATAACGTTGGAGTTAACAAGGGCAAAGGCGTATATGTTAGGGATTTCTTTTAGCCTTTGTATCTAATCAATTAAATAGAAACAATAATTCACACAGGTCCAGGCCACAGACCAAAAGAGATAAGTGTATCAAATTCCCGGTATATCAAGGTAGGCGCATGGATACAATAGAGGCTGTGGTGAAACTTTGACTATCGAAAACCCATTCACTGTACCTAGGCTTGATGTGGCGTCATATATTATTGTTATATGATGTAATTGCGTAATAGGTACTAACAAAAATTTCAATGTTGTTAAATATTTCTATTTTTGAATAATTCTCGCTCGTCAACTGTTTTTTCGTGAATATGATTTGAATATAATTCAAACTGGTACCGAATAGCTTTCTTGATCATGTTTTGGTACATAGAACGGGATATTTATCATGTTTTTAAGTGTTTTAAGGTTTGAACCGTTGTCAGTTTTTATTTCCACGTTTAAATGAAGCTTTAGATTGCAAGATTTATAGCTTCATTTATACTCATTTATAATTTTTCCTCGAAAAATCCAAGTGTAATCTTATAATTAGGTACATAGCCACTTTAATCCGTTTCCTAGTCACGACGTGACTATAGGTTCTAATAAATATTTTATTAAATAAGTAACGTGAGATATACTTAGTATGTATCGTAATATTTCATAATTGCCACTACATCTCGCTAAGACTGCAATGTTGCAAGACGAATGTATAAATTTACATAAAAAACACATTTATGGCGATGTAATAAGATTTAAACGATACACAGTAACAGATGTACAACATCATTTGCGAAATAACGAATCAGATTTCAGATTAAGTATGCAGTATCACCTTCCTGTTCGAAAACGTTTTTTGTAATGTTCTGTACCCCGAGTGTAAGTTTGTAAGTGAGTAAACGTAACTAGCGCGTTTGCGTTAAGATTTTTATTCTTACCCTTATATTCTAAGCATTATAATCTATCGGTCAAATTTTAACGCAAACGAAATAGTTATGTTTACTCTCTTGCAAACTTACATTTGGGGTACTGATTCCTATCGTATGTAGTTTAAACTTACTTTAGTAACTTTCTTGTTAATCTAAGAAGCCTTTGACTTATGGTTCATTACGTAACTGTCTATCGGCTATTGGTTTTCATACTTCGGGGATCTGACTATCCGTACCGACTGTCAAAGTTCCACGAGGTTGGTTATATTGCCAAAATGTTTCAATGTAATAGTTTACAGGATGGCCTCTTATTACTCAAAATCAAATCATAACATGTCGGCAAAATTATAATATCAAGTCTGACATAAATATTAGAGAAACACAAGCGAATCAATTGATCGACATTGACTGCCATCGACGTGTTTCGGATACTGATTTCAACGCAGAACCTTCACATTCAAACTTCTACCTTATATCCTTCAACTTAAAGTTCAATTCAATAATTACAGGATTTTATGAATATTTATGGGCATTGTGTATCTTGATACGTCAGCGTGACGTAAAAACTGTTATACAGCCAATAAAGCGTGATTTGCATTCTGACAACGAAACGGAGACGAAAGCAATAGTTTTGCTCATGTTATTTGTAAAAAAAGGCCATTCGGCCGGACATAATAAGGTCATAGTGGTAGGTAACCTCCTTGATTGCCGTGTTGTCAACTTGTCAACCAAATTGATCATCGACCAGTTAGGTACCTACAGATTAACAGAATTCTGAGCGCATAAGAGGATTTCGCTTCTAATTGTTTTTGATACAACTTTTTATGAATGGTCTAGAAAAAAGTTACTAGAGAGGAGAGACTATACTTCATTTGAAATAAGATTAGAAATTTAAATAAACTTTTTTACAGTCCGTTCAACCGATTTTGACTTCTATTCCGTAGGCATAAGGATGGCATTAAACGCAAAAATGTAGTTACAACACCAACTGTTTATTACAGCTGCCATTTGACATGCCACTAACGCAATAGAAGTCAAAATCGGTTGAACGGACTGTAAAGAAGGTTTATTTAGATGTCTTATCTTATTTCAAACGGAGTATAGATAGAGCAAAAGAGGCTAGATACAGCAAAAAAGACTATATATAGCAAACGAGACTAGATAAAGCAAAAGAGACTAGATAGAGCAAAAAAGACTATATAGATCGAACGATACTAGATAGAGCAAAAAATACCAGATAGAGCAAAAGAGACTAGATAGAACAAAAGAGACTAGATAGAGCAAAAGAGACTAGATAGAGCAAAAGAGACTAGATAGAGCAAAAGAGACTAGATCTCTAGATAGAGTTAAAGAGACTAGATAGAGCAAACGAGACTAGATAGAGCAAACGAGACTAGATAGAGTAAAAGAGACTAGATAGAGCAAAAGAAACTTCTTGGCGATATTTTGTACGTGATACGTACGTGAAAATGACATCACGCCTGTTTCCCTAAAGGGATAGGCAGAGGTGAGCCTAACAGTACACCCACATTTAGTCAGTTAGGTATGTTATATTAATTTTAAACAAAAATCTGGAATTCAGATCAGACTGTACACAAGCCATTAAATAACAGTTTTATTGATAGCATCCTGTTGACTACAGATTTTGCAAATTTTTGATGGCATTTAAAGAAAAACTACAACGACCGTGAAACCCGAAATTCACGTTTCGTAATGTATTTGATTTCATAACGAGTTTGTTGAGGTCTGTTAAACGAGGTAAAGAGGTAAACCTCTAAAAACTCTTAAAAACAAATAGGTACTTAAGTTTATTTTTTTTAAACAAATAGGTACTTAGGTGTATTATTACTATTTTTTTAAACAAATAGGTACTTAAGTGTATAATTTTTTTTAAACAATTGTACTGAAGTGTATTATTATTTTTATTGACATTATATCCATAAGAATAATTTAAAAATTAAACAGATAGAAAGAATGCAACTAGTACGATACAGTAGTCCTGTACACGTACAGTAAAGGTTTGGTCTACAATAAAGATTAAAGTAGTTACATTCTCTCTATCTGTTTAACTTTTAAATTATTTCTATAGATAATGTCAATAAAAATAATAAAATAATAGTGGCTTGAATATACAAAGCAATTTCAATTGGAAGTCAAATTTGTAAAAAAAAAAAAACATAATTTTACACTAACATTTTGTAACAAAGAATTACTGAGTAGGTATACCTACCGCAAGCTGAATTGAACAAAAATCCTAGATGTCTTATTAAAGCTCCCGCAGCCAGGCACGACGTGACAGCGCGACACGATATTAGTAGCATAATTTCTATGAAAACTTCATGGGAACTGTCGCGCTCGCGATATCGCGCCCGTCTGCACGAGCTTTTATTCGAAAATGAGGTGGTTCTTCTTCTTCTTCTTACACACCACATCACAGAATCATGAACATACGTTGATATCAATAATTATAAAACCATAATAGTTACATATGACGTCTATAAATTGAAAACAAGTTTTTAAACGAGAGTTGCCACGTTATTGCAGATTAGCGAAAGGTCATGAAAAAGATGTCAAAAACTCAGAAACTGGCCAATTTCGAAACCGATAACTTATAATATATAGATATACAACTTGTCAGTTTACATTGCAGAGATATGATTCTCCCAAAAAATTGTGTCAAGTTTCTTTGTTATAATCAAGCTGTGTCTGTATTCATCTATAGGTATAGTTGATTATTTAATCTGACGTGTAATATAAATTATTCCTTAGGTAGGTACCTTTTTAATTGCTAGCTCACCGCCAAATCGAATCGAGCAAATCTTAATTAATAAACGTACAAAACATCTTAAAGTTGAAATCATCTCTCGTCTTGCTGCAACTCATCGGGTATTTTTGCGTAAATAACAAACACAGACTAGCAGAGAATAAACACTTAAATACTAAAAATTCATAGAAAGAAAACAAAATTTTTTATACAAGAGCGTGACTGGTTATACTAATAACAAAACACGATTGTTAGACACACAAACTATTCGCACACAAATTACAAGTTTTTAGAAAACAATACCAATTTCAATAGTTAAGGGGACGATAACCGACTTTTAATGATTTTATACTGAAGATCACGTCTAAATGAGTAGTGTTAATGATTTGAAAAAAATATATGATAAATTATAGCATTTTTTCAATAACTTAATATGTGAATAATTAAGATTATGTTTATATTACATAGTGAAATTTATTTGTATAGTTAAGCCTAACGCGGATAAAAAACTGAGAATGGCGCAAAATCTACCAAGCGTATTTTTCTGATACCTTCACCAATTTAAAGATAATTTAATTATTGATCTTTTAGTATACGCGTTTTATTAAAATACCTTTTGATTTGTGTATAATACATTAATAATGCATCAAATTGGGGACATCGCTCCTTGATGGGCGAGTCCTATTACTGGCTGAACGTACGACGCGTTGTGTGAGCTCAGTACAGAACACGCAAGCTAACCACTCAAGGTCACTGGCATATATCTGCGTCTTAATGATTGACTGAGAATGCAGTGCACTGTAGTGGTTCGACGAACGAGCTGACCTTGTGTCACAGACTAATTACAATCACTTAGTGGTAAGAGTTGCAACCGAGTAGCTGAGCGTTCTTATGCTTTATTAAAGGGCCCATGACGCACACCAGTTCCGACCGCCGATTACAGCGACTAATTATTCCGCACCGGGCGATTAATCATCTCATTCTTGACCGAAAGTCGCCCAATGATTAACCCCACAAGTTTCCTCTCGAGGGTCGTCTACTCCGAACATAAATCCAAAGTATCGACCGAATGTTCGGCCGTTGCGTGACTATAGCTAACTATGGCTGACTATGGCTGACTACGGCGAAAGAAAAAAAAAATACGACAGTCAAAGAGATAAGCCAAAGTCAAAAATGTGACTTTAAGTCGGGTAAGGATTCAAAGTCAAAAAAGGAAACTATGGAAGTTATAAAAAGGCTTCGGAGTAGACCCCCAGTAAAGTAAACATATTATTGAACGGTAAAAGCCCCGCGTGTCGCAGGACGAGCGGTGCCTTTGTGTCGCTTCGCGTCGCGCGACAAGTCGCCCCGGTATGTAGAAGCCTTAAGGCTTTCGTAAACTAAATCAGTCGTCGGCTTGCGGCGGTCACTTTCACTTATTCGCTGTTGGCGTAACAAATAGTTTTTCTGTGTCGCTTTTCTTTGCGAATCTTCTTGCGGACACGAGTTCTGTGGACACATTGATATCTATACCCCATTTGAAATAAGATTAGAAATTTAAATAAACTTTTTTACAGTATGTTCAACCGAGTTTGACTTCTATTCCGTAGGCATAAGGATGGCATTCAAAGCAAAAACGTGGTTACTATACCAACTGTTTATTACATCTGCCATTTGTCATGCCACCAACGCAATAGAAGTCAAAATCGGTTGAACGGATTGTAAAAAAGGATTCTTATTTCAAAGGGAGTATAGGTAGTTATATTCTAAATTCTGACGTTTGGGAGACACATAACAAAAATCACCAAGTTACACAGGTGTCAGGGCTTAGACCTTCAACTTTTGAGTAAAGAAACTAAGGGATCGGCCCTACGATTCGATGCTAGACTAAAAATTACGCGCATGAAAATGTTGAGTTAAAAATATAACTCCTGCACATGGACGAAATCACACTTGCTAACTTCACTATGTATACTTTAGCAGTAGCTGAACCAGTAGGTATAGGTACGTACCTACTTGTAAATATAGGTACCTAAGTTCTTTCATTATTCCTGTAGCAATGACGTGATCCATTCATGAGTCCTAAGGCTCGTGCAGACAGGCGCGACACTTTCCATGAAGTTTTTATAGAAATTGTGCTACTAGTGTCGCGTCGCGCCTGTCTGCGGGGGCCTTTAAGGATATAAAATAGGCACCCATGTTTTCTAATTGTGTCGGTATGATGTCTTTAAGCGCTTACGATTGACATATTGTTACGATGACAGATTGATAACTTGATTTATTATTTATTTACTCACTCTTCACAGCAACGTGTATTTGTGCTATTGCATACCTACTCTATGATTTTTAATGTATGTTTTACTAAACGCAGTACTTACTATTGTGATAAGTAATTAGCACAGAAATAAACTGCATTTATTACATTGAAGTGTTTTCCCACATAAGTGCGATATTATTTAAATTATTTTAACAGCTTCCTCGGTAATTTTAATTGTACATTTAAGTAATAAAACACAGAAAAATCTAGTAACAGAAAATAACTAAATATTCCACTTATATTCCTTATTTGTGTACCCACAGTATATGTATATCATAAAGTTATGTATAGTTCATCAACTGTTTCAAATCGCAAATTGGCGTCTTAAGACATTCCTACGAAATTGTAGAATTATTTCAAGTCACGAAATGAACTAACGCAGACACCATTAATATTACCTACCTACCTTAGCTACCTACTAACATAATAACAATTCAGTTTATTTGGAACTAACCCAAAATTATATCTTGGCTCAAGGAAATAAGAAACCGCTAATCTACCGCGAGTCTATAAAATAGATAAAACATTTATTCAGTGCACACAAAAGACAGCACAACACAGAATAGCACAAAAAAATAATAGATAACAACTTAAAATTATTAAAAAAGAAAAACAATAGGCAAAAAAAAGAAAGAACATACTTAAAGAAATAGTGACACTATGACATTAATCATTATTATTAGGTGCGGTGTGCGTCTCAAGGTTGCACCGAATGGGAGTCCAGCTCAGCATGTGTCAGGCAGATACACCTGACGCTGATATTCTGCTGGATTCCTATAATGTTCCCACTGCTGGTGCTGGGACACAGGCCTCCTCCCAGTGAGAGGGGGTGGGCCGCAATCCACCACGCGGGCCCAGTGCGAGTCGGTAGATGTCACATGTCTTGTAATTTTAGTTCAATTTTAGGATACATGCCGGTATCCTCACGATGTTTTCCTTCACTGTTTTGAGAGCAGTGGTGATGAAATAATTTACACAAAGTAAAGCACCTGCCTGGGTTCGAACCTATGACCTACGACTCATAAATGGCGGCCGTTACCACTGGGCCACCACTGCACCTCACCGCTAATGTCCATATCCTTAAAATAATTATTTGAAGGAAAAGGATATACTTGAAAAGAGTGTTTTTTGCGGCGAAGCCAAAAAAGGAGAATTATGTGTTTGACCTGTATGTATGTATGTATGAATGTCCTTCCCTATGTTCCCTCGTAACTATAGGTACTAAACGGTTGAAATTTTGATGAATAATATCTCGTTAGATTGGTCTTTACTGCGCGAGTGTCGCTGGATAAATTATAATTATAAAAAAACAAAATGGCGGATTTTTGGCGCCATAAAACATGTCCCAAGCCTATCGAGTGGGGTATCAAAATGAAGGGTTTTAAAAGGTTATTACAAAAATATATACTTATTATATGTTTAAATGTACAATCGCCGTACGGTTAGGTACCTACTGCCAAATTATTATCAATGAGCTCAATACGACCCTGGAGGCGCGGGGGCGTCGTTAGCATGTTTTTGTACGGACGTCGGACAACCCGGTAACAGTAACATAACCGTATAACTTTGTGATTATGATACAGTTTTGAAATTTTGTACATATATTCTTTACATAAAAATACTAGACACGAGTTTCTGGTTTTGCATATTCGAGTACTAAAAATAATTTTGTATACATACTTAAGTCTCAATCTGCCAAACCTTTTCCCGACTATTTATTTATTTTATTATTTATGTACAAACAGAAAAATACAAAGAGATATGACATAATAATAATTTAGTACAAAGGTACTGCTTATTTCTTAAGAAATTTACCACGAAAAAATGAAATGGTCGGCTTCCAGTCTAACCGAATGTAGCTGATTACCGGAATTTTACATGGAGCGAGTGCTTATCTGACCTCCACATCCCAGTTACTGGGTAACACGATACCCCTTGGTGAGACGTATACAGGGTAAATGTTGACAAAATAAAACAGAAATCGAACGAGCCAAACCATGAACCCTAATAAAAACAAGTGTCGCAAATCAACTCATTGATTCAAACATATCGGTATAACATCATGTTTACTAACATTGCCAAACCACTTAATATGCAAACTGCATTGAACTATAGATAATGCCTCAAGGTCTAGTTGAATCACCGAATTATTAGTTCTATATGCAACGCCAATTCGTTGGAAAGTTGACAAATTCGGCGACCGGCCTTTGCATGTTCGCATCTTACATATAATTTATTGGCAATCTTTCAGAGGGTGAGGTACCTATCTACTAGACATGGGCGAAATAGCTCACTGAAAAGAAAAACAGCAATTAGCTCTTTTCACTCTAAAGAGCTGTATCACTTTTCTAGCTCACTAGCTCTTCTATAGCTCCGTGACTAGTGCGTCGAAGGAGACGGCTGGGCTCGCTCAAAAGTCAATAGCTCTTTGGAAGTTTCGACTCTTCGTTACTCACTAGCTCTTCTATAGCTCCGTGACTCAGACGCCGACTGTTAACTCGTTTGACTCACGCCGCACGTGCGTCGAAGGAGACGGCTGGGCTCGCTCAAAAGTCAATAGCTCTTTGGAAGTTTTGACTCTTCGTTACTCACTAGCTCTTCTATAGCTCAGTGACTCAGACGCCGACTGTTAGCTCATTTGACTCACGCCGCACGCGCATCGTGAATACGGCTCGGCTCGCTCAATAGTCAATAGCCCTTTGAAAGATTGGACTCTTTGTTACTCACTAGCTCTTCTATAGCTCAGTGTCTCAGACGCCGACTGTTAGCTCAATGTCGAAGTCGCGTCGAAGGAAACGGGTTCGGCTCGCTCAATCGTCATTGTCAAATTCTGAGTGAGCTTACTGAGCTAGTGAGCTATTTAGCGAGCGACTGAGTGAGCGAGAGCCACGTAAATCGAAAAGAGCTAGCTCTTTTCTATCACTCGCTCACGGGCTTCCCATGTCTACTATCTACTCATGAATATAATGAACTGTTACAACTTCACCAAGTCAGGAATACCAACTAAGCATAGTTATGAAAATGCAATGGACGTCCCCATTGAAAATGCTTTTTTTATGCTGATAGCAAAAGTTGTTCCGTATTTGTAGTGTTGAGTATTTTTACCTGAAAGACTTTCAATAAATTCAAAGTCATTGTTTAAACAGAGAAATACAGCGTGACTTTGCCATCTAGAAGACATATATTCTCTAGTACATACAAATCCTAGTTAGGTACCATTACTTATTTATTTCTGCAGGCATGACGATTTCTATTTCTACTTTACTGTAGAATAGAAAGCGTTTGTCTACCGAAAATGTTCTACTGTCTACAGGGAAACATCATTTTTGTATATTGTTCCGTCGACATAACCCTTCTCTACGGTTCTCGTACTAAGCCTGCAGGTGCCACACCGTCTTGAAATTATCGCGTGGCTTTCGTGATTAAACAAAATTAATACTATCAGTTTATTCAAGCAATAATTAATAGCGTGTCATAAATACACGATTTTTAACTACAAGATAGTTTTAATTTGTACTTATAGAAGTAAAAATGGATGTTAGTTTTAAGTATTGTAGATAACTTTTTGCGACAAAAACTTATATTTATAAACTCTAGAAGTCCATCTCTGATTCTACAAGAATCCGAATGATCATCATGCTATAGCCACACTATTGCAAAATGTTTAGCGACGCAAAATGTGGCAGCACATTAGTTAGGTAGACGGGAAAACACGGAGGCACAGTATGGTGTGCTTGCGAAATTGCCCTGCGGTGTTTACCGAAAGTTATGTGAGCTAACAGCCTTTGTGGCGCATTGCCATCGGTATTACCCATCGGGGCAGCGATGCGACCTTTTCGGAACAATACAATGTTTCTAATAAATGCGAATTTTACCAAAATAGGCCTAAGTAAGTACTATTTTTAGCAACTGAATACTTTGGAACCCTTAATTCTAATGGAAAAACGTAATTGTAGTGGAAAAACATTCATCTGTATTAATATTCCAGTATTTTATTTTATTGCCTTCAATGTCTACTAACTATTTAGGATAAATAGTTATTACAAAAACATCCACATTAAGTAAATGACTAACTTAAAAAAAACCGGCCAGGTGCGAGTCGGACTCGCGCACGAAGGGTTCCGTACCAATATCTATAAATTAAGTATCATGGTTCATGAAATACAGCCTGGTGACAGACGGACAAACAGACAGACGGACGGACAGCGGAGTCTTAGTAATAGGGTCCCGTTTTACCCTTTGGGTACGGAACCCTAAAAATATCTAAGAAAAACAATGAATCGCTGGAAGCAATAAATATATTACCATACTCATTGAGAAAATTAAGGGGCTTGTGGCTATCTATGGAGGATCTATCGATCAGATTACGCAACGCTTGTCGCGGTTGGCCCGTGGATGGGTGACTATCTTTCAGTGGCGAAAGCACCATATAACACGATTCCTGCCGGCTTCCCTTCGGAGGTTCTCATCAACAACTCTACCGCTATTGAAAAGTGGCACAGTCAATAGTCTACTTTTGCCAAAAAATTATATTCAATCCACTTTAACATCCAAACAACAAAAATGCCTATTTTTATTAGCTTTAAATTGCAACAACTAAAAATAAAGTTTGTTTATTGTGTAGTAATGCGTCTTTTTGGTTCTGCTACTTGACGATAAATGGTCTTAAATTCAGTAAAGAAAAGACTTCTTTTTAAATAAATTAATATTTTTTTTCTTTATTGATAAGTAAGTAAGTTAAAGTCGGTTTCGCTTCGGCTTTTCTCATAGAAAAATTTACACCTCGCCGCTGCTATCTTTACATACGAAGACCCCTCCGTGCCTTAGAAAGCATGCACGTTAACCCGTTTGTCCCGGCTGTTATTTGTAGATTATGACAGTCGTTGCGGGTAGTCAGAAGTTAGACTGGAAGCTGACCCCAACATGGTCAAAGGCTAGGCAGATCATGTCTCAGTGAGAAAATGCGAAGGAAAAAAGACGTTTGTAAAAAACCACAACATGAGTCCTACGACATTTGCAATTAGGTACTTAGGTACCAAAGATATTATGAAAAATAAAATATTTGAGATAAAGCTGAGGTCCCATTTGTTTTGGTATGAAATTAAGGAAGTTAATAACATCAAATTATGTTAAAAAATTAACAAAAAGTCCACGAAAAATTAAGAATAATTTTCCAAAACCAAAACCAATTTTCCTCCTTGTTTTAAGCCGTATTAACCTGTTCCGATGCTTAAAACTTTAATCACATGATCAGGCAGAAAAAAACGCGTCAAAAACCTACCTGCAGTTTATGTGTATAACATGAATATATTAAAACGTCATTTCCACGCACTAAAAAACAGAATGGATTCCTGACACATGTCAGCTGAGTACAAAAGAAAACGTGCTTTATGAATTTAAACTTAAACCCCCTTATTACAAAACAAGGTTTATCTTCAGTCCCAGGTTTAAACCATAGAGCCAGTATTGAATTTTGAACTTTATTCCGGTTATGGTAAAGTTCCTAAACACAAAACTGACAACTTAGTACCGAACTAAGTATTCAGTTTTGTATAATGAACGGTATTTCAATCACTGTTACGTTCTTACTACAAAAACTGGCTCCATGGTTTAAGCCATGTCAAATATAAAGCTTCTTTTGTAATAAGGCGGTATTAGTTCCTAACCGTGTCTAACTGACAGGATTCTGGGGATCTACTCCGAACATAAATCCGAAGTATCGCCCGAATATTCGGCCGTTGCTTGACGTCAGCTAACTATGGCCGAATACGGCAAAAAAAAAAAATAACAGTCAAAGAGATAAGCCAAGGTCAAAAATGTGACTTTAAAGGCTTCTACATACCAGCGCGACTTGTCGCGCGACGCGACACGGCACAAAGGCCCCGCGTGTCGCGGGACGAGCGGTGCCTTTGTGTCGTGTCGCGTCGCGCGACAAGTCGCCGCGGTATGTAGAAGCCTTAAGTCGGGCAAGGATTCAAAGTCAAAAAACCGGTCAAGAGCGAGTCGGACTCGCGCACCGAGGGTTCCGTACGTATATATGATGTTGATGATTTCTCAAAAACCGTGCTATTTAGAGAAATCGTTTTATTTTTCCTAACATTAAAGTGTAATGCATTAGAAATACACTATGCAGACGATATTTGAAAAACTACCTAAAAAGGATTAAAAAATAAACGGATCCTGTTTGATTTTATTTTTTACCAGTATTTTTAAGACAGGCGTCAATCAAAACAGCTTGCATTCAATCAATCAATCAAACTTTCGCAAGCGTGCAATCTTAAGAATACGTACGTATTAATTAATAGATTTATATCGTTTGATCTAACAACCACTTTCAATAAATTATATTTATGATCAGCCATAAAGATTTAAAGTACCTAATCTAATTTCACCATAATATAATATTTAATATAATTAGTCACCTCTATAAAAATATTCCTTCTGATATTTATACCTTTGACCATTTTCCTAGGACGTTATCTCTCCCACTTCAACAAGCCAATAAACACTGTGCTACAAAATCAATCAGTGTAGAATTTGATGGATCAAAATATTTACCAAAATCTAATGGCTAGAGACAAACGTCTTCAAATATAAAGAATAACCTCGTCACCTCGCTAATTTAATATCGCTAAGAGGTTTCGACACATGAAAGTCATGGACGAGGTAGTCTTAAAATATGACAGAAGCGAATCTTTGCGTGGTCGACTGGCCGCTCCTTGAACAAACTGACATGTAGTTAAAGACACACAGTTTAACCAAATTGATTCACTTTGCCCGAAAGGCGCACAAAATGCAAGACATCGATTTTTTTTTTCGGTACCGCTGCGCACAAAGACTTGGCTGTATGAGCTACAATACCCTTTGCCTATTCAAACCGTCAAATTGAAACAAAAAATAATGGTTCCGAGTGAATTACTTTTTAATATGTGTTCGAAATTATGAACTGTCCGTTAATTGATTGTAATGTAAATTATAAAAAAAACTAGAAATTATTGTAAAGGTTTCAAACGTGTTGATTCATAATAATATGCTACTTTTAACAATGTCGTTTAGTTGCTTCATCTAACATGCATATTGTACCGCTTGCCTTAAGGTTGGCAAACTAAGAAATGTACCTGCAAGCCAAAACACTGGAGGATAATAATGTTTGTCGCACACAGAATAAGTAAACAGTACTGACGCTTGAATGGGTTTCCTAGAACAGGCTGACGTGGTCCGATTGCAACTAGTGTTCTACTCGGTGGCACCCTTCGACTCTTGCGCCAATTGAGAAACTGGCGAGAAGCGGATAGATCTGGGAGTAAAGGAGTTGATTGCGACTGTGGCTGGTTCTTGTATTAAAAATGATTTGTTTTCTTGCCAATGGTAAATAAATATGTTGCTGAAGCTATGAGCCTTGGGCCTTAAGGGGACGATAACCGACTTTTAATGATTTTACACTGAAGATCACGTCTAAAAGAGTAGTGTTAATGATTTGAAAAAATATATGTCAAATTAGAGCACTTTGTCAATAAATGATTATGTGAATATTTAAGATTATGTTTATATTACATAGTGAAATTAATTTGTAAAGTTATATCTAACGCGGATAAAAAACTGAGAATGGCGCAAAATCTACCAAGCGTATTTTTCTGAAACCTTCACCAATTTAATGATAATTTAATTATTGATCTTTTAGTATACAAGTTTTATTAAAATACCTTTTATTTTGTGTATAATAAAATAATAATGCGTTAAATTGGGGACAGCGCTCCTTGATGGGCGAGTCCTATTACTGGCTGAATGTACGCCGCGTTGCGTGAGCTCAGTACAGAACACGCAAGCTAACTTCTCACGGTCACTGGCATATATCTGCGTCTTATGAAGAATTGCTTTCTGAACAACGGTTATTTAAATTAGCATCTTGTAGAATCTGTATTTGTGAAAGTATTTATTTATTTATTTACTATGTAGCAGTTGACTATTACTGCTTTTATACCTCCACGGAGCGTACCTAACTTGCCATTTACGCGAACGATTCTTAATTAGCTATCTACTAATTTGACGTACCTACGTGTAGGTTTATTTAATCAACATTTACCTAGGTGTAGAATTACTCTTCATTTAAATAGTGTTACAATATTATATTTTGTCAAATAAGAATACTCTGAATCTCTATGTAGGTAAACTTTGACCTGCATTTTCCGCAGTCGGAAATCTAAGAAGCTTTCAAACTGATTGCGATACAATATTAAAAGATATTTCAAACTGATTGCCATTGCTACCTTTAGGACCATCTTTGAAATAAGCAAACAAAGTTGAAGCATGTAATTTAATTTAATTCAAGTCACATATTACTTATTATGTTAACAAAAAAACAAGTCTGTCTAATTTAACAACGTTTGACTCACAATGGGTGCTCCATTGTTACAATTTAGCAAAATATAGATTACATAATGGTTTTACAAAGTGCCTATGATGAACACGCCGACATCTATCATTATTTTTTTGCGGCAAGACTTAACACGATACCCAAAGAAGTACTTTGGGGTTCCGCACAAACCATTAAGGTTCTTGATTATTCTTTCGCATATCTAATAAAGAGTGGCTTTGCCGCCCAAGTGTTCAGTTGTTTGTGCACATGTAGGGATCAACGACTCGATCATGAAACCGACTTTGTCCCGATCAACCGTATCGCATCAGTTCTATCCGGTGACAACCGGCCGGAGCCGCCGGATTAATTGTCACGACGAAGTATTAACGATAACATAGCGTGATGTCGCTGATAAACTTATTTTAGATTCTGTTTGCAACGATTACTTACTGCCTCGCCTGCTACATCTGCCCATCGTTGAATACTAAGGACCTCTTCAAATTGCCAATAGCATACGCATCTTGAATCTTTAGATATTGCACTTGATTTAGATCATTGCTATTTAGTGCCGGCGACGCGTGTCCGTTTGCTGCTTTCTTATTTATTTAATTACAGCTGCGGCTAGTTTAATTAGAGAAATCTATATTACGCGAATATTGTGCAATTTATTATTTATAGTTAAGGCTAAGGTTAAGGGCTTGGTATTGTTCGGTATTACCTATTATATTACCCATTGTATGGCTTGTTTTATATATATATAATATAATAATAAATTTACTTTTACTCTAACTCTACTAAATAAAGACAATTCAAAATTCAGTCACACCTCTTAGAATTCATTACTACAAGGAAATATTTCTTGTTTTGGCTTTACAGGAAAAAATATTCTTAACTACTTCTATTTTGAACGACGATAAGATAATTCAAATGTTGTTGCATTTATTCAATTGAAAACAAAGGCATTCTATTGTAGTGTCTAGGTTATTTTCCTGTTCTTTCTAGAAGTCTTCAGTATTAAGAAGTTACGAACATGACAGGACTAACGAGCGTGCTTGAAACAAAATCGTGCCAAGTTGTTGATTTATAAGTTTATTTCAGAACATAATTTCATATAAAATTGTTAGTAAAGCTATTTTTTTTTAAACCTTGCCCTACACTAGGAATTTCTCCTGTATTGTGGGTGCGTTTACAAAAAACTCACATACACAAACAGCCAACTTAAAGGCTTCTACATACCGGGGCGACTTGTAGCGCGACGCGACGCGACACAAAGGCACCGGTCGTCCTGCGACACGCGGGGCCTTTGTGCCGCGTCGCGTCGCGCGACAAGTCGCGCTGGTATGTAGAAGCCTTAAAACTATGTTAGTACTTATACCTACTTATTCCACCAGAACTGTGTACCTTATTCCAGTACCCAACAATAGGACACTCAACCCTTTCCGTAATTGTGTTTAGAAGGTCGTTGGTGCTGCCCCGCACACGACGCATCAGGGACGGAGGCCACTCTGCGGGCCGAGCACGAGCGTGCCAACACGTTTGTGACAAGACATGATAAATTATGTGTTGTCAATTTATACTAACATTTTAAGACAAAACGGTTTTATCGCTCAAACTGTGATAAAATGTGTGACTCAAGTCATGTCACAGTAGGCCGTGCTCGCCCCGCTGTTCCGCACTATTGCTCTAAAAGTCTAAAGCTAAAGCAGCCATAGAGCAATTATAGTAATAGGAGTTTAAATTAAACTAATGGCATTACATGATTTCTTTGTTAAGCATGTGTAATATTGTTAAGCAAATAATTGCAATTTGTATACTAGCTAAGATTTTATAGGTAGGTTATAGTTTCTTCGTAATCTAACTTTGATTTTGATCACAGATTGTTTTATGATGATTTTTTTAACCAGCAGCTTAGGGTAGTTGCGTAACACAACTATGAACTATGGTTTCCTTTTGACAGTCCAACAACATTCATTCTGTTATTTACATAGTACATCAGACATTTTTTCCAACATATGAAGCAATGAATTAGCAATATCCTTCAAAATCATTCAGATCTTGATTGACAGTATGTTATGCAATCAGGGTGCAGGCAAATGTTACGGAAAATACTAGAAAACTTCAGTTTTCAAATATTTTCCGTAAAATTATAGCAATACACATTGATGTATTTAAATAGGAAGATATGGCACGCGCTCCTCGACGTGGACCGCATAAATTAGGGGAAGAGGACACAATCCACCTTAGTCACAATCGAACTAGCGTTTGTGTAGCACGTAATAGTGATAATTATTGCTATCTCGTTCCCGCTATAGCCCGCGCCATATGTCTATCTATTTCGGTTGTCGAGCACATGACGCACGACATCGGGAAATGTAGTTGTGTGGGTGTGTTTACATGTAAGTGTTTCTAGTCCATTTAATATTTACGTGATGTTAGAGAGTGGCCTATCTTCCTATTTAATACATCAATGCATATACATATTATATTCTATGTTATAGGGTTTGGTTTCCGCACTTAGTCCTTCATGTGGACCATTGTGCGTGTATAGGTACATATTATATTATTATTTATTTATTTTTGCATATAGAATTTTTATTCGGTGATTTTCCTTGCGGGGATATTGTAGGTTAAACCAATCTATGTTTTCGTATGACAATGAACCTACATTTTTGAACATAAATAATATCTTATGCTCACATGAAACCGAAGAATAATCAAGCGTCCTTGTGGAGATAAAAGCCGTTCCGAACGAAGCCTCGAGCGGAATCTAGTATTAAATAACAGTAAAGATTTGCAATCTAAATGTAGCAGGCGATTGCATTCAATAAATAATATATTAACTAGAACAGGAATGCCCACGCCTTGCTTTAACCTACCGCGGAAATGTAACATGCTAGTTTAAAAACTATTTGTCACTATATAATGCACATTCCGTTTAAGACGCTGACAACAGATAAACCGCTGTCACTGTCAGACTGCATACAAAAGAAAGAGAAGCGTGATGACTCAACGCTTGTAATTACAAATTTAAATTTTATTTCAAAAATGAGTTGAGTAATCGAAAGAGGATGCAAATAAGACGTGAAGGGCGGCCCTTCTATAATATACATAAATTATAAGAAATAAGGAGATAATAAAGAAAATAGGGGATAATAACGAGTATTATATTCTATCAAAGTCGCTTTTCATGTCTGTCTGTGTTACCCCGTTGTTTTTCTAAACCGCGCATCGATCGGATTTTGACGCGATTTTATAGGATTTATTACGAAACGTTGATGTGTACAATACAATCATATTAAACTTACATATAATAAAGAAATCTCAATATGTTTTTACCTAAGGTTTTTACAGACTGGCGCGATATAGCGGACGCGATAGACAGTGAGACCCTTGTCGCGACCGCGCCGCGCCGCCTCGTTGGTATAGTGGACGCAAGCGCATCCGGTGTATACAGGAACCCTGGTTCGAATAAGTGTTGTTGGGTTTTCCCATTAGAAGTCTCTCATATTGTTGTTAGGTAGGTAAGGATTACGGGTGGGTTTTAGTCAGTAAAAGTCTGACACGCTTTGCCCAGTGCGGGAGAAGTTATTTGATAATTTCCCACCCCAAAAAAAAAGAAAAGGTAATTACGTAATTACTAATATTTGTTTCTTGAATATCCATTAAAATTATTGAAACTCAAACTCAAAGCATTTATTTCAATTAAAGGTTCGTACAGACTAGTGCGTATCGCGGGCGACATCGCGACACTAGTAGCACAATTTCTTTGTCGGTGCCTGTCGCACCCGCGATATCGCACGAGTCTGTAAACGAGCTTTAAACCATTTACAGGCTACTTTTGAATTGTCAAGGAGTCGGTCAGTTAGAAACATGAAGCTAGTGGCCCATTCCAAAGCGTAGTAGAGGTACATATGGAGAAGAACGGGCAAGAAACTCCATGGACACTTTTATATGTTACAAAAATATCATTTAATAACTAGATATGAGGACGATAAAAAAAACAAACATCTCGGCAATAAACCAGCAAAAAAAATCGTCGTTAATACTGTCGGCGACCAGATAGCATTTAAAACTACCTAATTATGTGCAAAATCTCAAACGTTGTTTTATTTTATTTACTGTGCTTGAATTTATCAGAAAACCTGTAATCGGTTAAAAACAGAATTCTATAAACTGACGTCACCCCGCATTTATACCAAAAATATTTAATTAATAAATGGTGGTAAGACCTTGCCATAGAGGGAAAAGATGAAAGAAATAGGTAAGCTAAATTCGACAACATAGAGAAGACGTTAAATATATCATTTTGAGACTCATGATCCTTCCATTGAAGACAAAAACAAATGCGATATATCAGACATTGTCATGGTTTTGAAAGCAACGATAAACATACATTATCCAATAAAATTCATCAAAATATTAAAGAAGGTGACCTACACAAATACATAAAATTAATACCATACAAAGGCTCATGCAGACTGGCGCGATATCGCGGGTGCGACGCGACACTAGTAGCACAATTTCTTTGGTGCTGCCTGTTGCGCCCACGATATCGCACCAGTCTGTAAGAGCCTTAAAGAAAATCAAAAAAATAAATTGACAACTAAGATAAATTTCCATGATTGGCCAGTGAACGGCAAGTTTTTATACAAAACATCTTAAAATCACGAGAAGTAATGGTGTTCTGAACATTGTCGCGTGATAGAAGTAATTGTGGATTCGTAACGATTTCCCTTAGCTGTGGATCTCGTGTTAACGATGATATACTGCGGGCCTGGCCTAGACCGATGTTATGATTTCTTCAACTGTAGGTTTAGTAATTAAATCCAGAAGAACACAATTGTATGAAAAACCAGAAAATTGATCGAAATAAAATATTTCACATAGGCCTACATGGGCACTTATGAAACGTCAGAACCTAGATGCACGGTTCCATTGGTTGCTTCTTATGGAGAAGAGCCGGCAAGAAACGGTTACTATTTTAAAATAATTGGCTTTTACAATGTTTTCCAATTACAGTTTAGAGGACAGTTAGGCCCGTCAAAAGTACCAGGTACTTACCAAAATAGAAAATGGTCTACAAATATACAGTCTATAAGCCTACAGCGTTCTCACATTAACAAAATATATTATAAAAAAAGGAAAACGATATAAATTAATATTAAAACTTAAAACCTTGTTGAAATTAAAATTGTAGGTATATGATGTCATGATCTCCACCAAAATAACACGAAATTCACACTTAAAAACATGACATATATTTATGTTACATTTGCTCCGTATCAACAAAAGAACTTACTTAGAACAAATCTAACTAAACTACAAAAATAATCGAACTATGTGAGATGTAGGTAATAATGATTGTAATGAGTATAATTCAGTAAATACATATGAATAACCCTCGACTTCGGGGGTTAGTAGACTGGGGGGGCCACTGGGGGTTGGAATTAAAAAGAACTGTTCACTAATCAATCACTTTTTTACTTGGGAGTGCGGAAGCTGACAGTGACCGGTATTATCGACACTAAGCCTCAAGTTTATTTTATTCGTAGATGCAGTGATAACACCTTGAAAATAGATGACTCAACAAAAAAAAATTAATCCTAACTACACTCTATCGGCGGAGAATCTTAACACCGCGATGTAGAAATTTATCGAAATGGTACAACGCCATCTAGTGACGAGTAGCTAACCAAATTTTAAACAGTTGATATTTCTACATCGCGGCGATTTCAGATATTGTCTCTGTGTGGCTAAACAACATCTGTTATAGTCGCAAATCATAATTTGATCAAAATACAACCTGACACTGACCTGCAAATTTCAAAAAACGTAGGGAAATATGAATTTCGCGCTTTACAGCTGCTGATTCACCGTCACATTTTTATACAGTGAAAATTACATTCATCCATTCAGTCACTTCAAAATGAGTGATTATCCTTCCAACAAAATAAGCCTGACGAATAACTAAGTAGGTACAGTGAATCTTTTGAGAACAACCTTATATTTTCACACGGAAACTCTCAGTGCCTAGACACGGTAAGCACCCGTGTAAAGACATCACTGGCATCTTTAGAACAGTGTAGCCACAGTGCTATAGTTGGAAAATGTACACCTGACGCTAATAGGCGAGATATTGCCAAAGCTGTGCGATGCGCCGGCAGGGGTTAAAGGTTCAGGGTACACCGGGTGAATCGTGCATAACCGCTGCGTTTGAAATGTCACGAGTGTGTTATACGTCAACGATACACTGCGATTGTTTTTTTCCAAGCCGAAGGCAGTGGTGTTGCGTACACAATTGTTGCGCCCGCGCCGGCCATGCCCATTGTGTTTTGACCTTGGCCACCAATTAATACAGCATCGCGTACCTAATGCACGATAATAAGCCTCTATTTCCGGGACATTAAATGGAATTTGTTCTAGGTATCTAATCTTCTCATCCTTTAGAATAGGTAGACTGAAAAGCAAACTACGTCTTCCGCTGTTTTTTAAGGTGTCCGTCCACTGTCCGTGTCCTACAATGCAAGTCTTTAAATTGAGTAAAATTCATTAAAATAAAATAAATATTTTAAACAGCAGACACAATTCCTGCTTTCCTGTTTATGGCTTCCTACAACTAGTACCTAAAATGTACAAATTTAGTTGAGTTTGAAAATACATATTTTACACAACGTATAGAATGCATCGCAGGTACGTAAACTCTGTTTATGCACGTAAAATTCAATCTGAAATCAAATTGACTTATGTAATTAAAACAAACGCTAGTAGAAGAACAAAACCTATTTTTGTGTAAATGTTAGAATCCTAAAGGCTTGTGACAAGACAATCATGACTGCTACAATTATAAGTGAATTAAAATTACTTGATAATTAAATAGTAGAAGGATGCACCGTGATAATCCGAGTGCTTCCGCTTAAACTATACTTGATTAACTACGTAATAAGCCTTGTCATTGCAAATTTCGTGTCACGAGCTAAGGACGTTGGATATGATAGAGTTTACAGTGTAAAATCAATGTCATGACCACCTTTATCAACAGCCACAAGGTCAACTGTTGTAGAATTCAGGTAAATGTAACTAGAAATAGTAAAAGCAACGTTAAATAATTATTTTAATGATCCTTTTCTTTTTAGTCTGTAGTTGTTGTGGTCTGCACGGTTGCGCTTGATTTAGTTTCACTCGTGAGACAATCTCTGTGTAATTTTCCCGAAACACCATGAAATGCAAATTTAAACGCCGACCTCATTCAACAATGTCGTCTTCATTGTACTACACGACGGAAAAACAAAAACTTAATCACTTTCAAGTTAATAATTATGCAAATCCATTCCTTGATGAGGTAATGGAGGTCGCTTCGAGTAGACAAAAGTCTCTGATGAAGGCTGGATGTTATGACGTTACTAATTATTTATATTAGCCACAGATGATAATACTATAAAGTATTAATGTAATTAATTATAAACGACAATGAGCGCGGTCACGAATCTGGCGATAATCGATTGGAACCGACGAAATTCGCATCAACGTGATTACTTTGACTTGAACTTGATCGAATATCGATAAACGCCGTAACAATCGATTATGACGCGATGCAGTTTACAATTAAATTTATAGACTCTTGAAAGAGGATAACAAACATTAGGAAACTGAGAACATTCTTCTAAGACTAAATGGTTTTAATACAACTACAATATTTTCGAAATAAGTTGTTGCCATTAATGTTAAATAGGTTATTTCGATTAATAACTAGTGTTATACGAAAGGCCTAACTAAATCAACATCCTCTCCGACTGCCAACAAAACCAACAGGTTGTCAATTCAAGGCCGTCGCCAAAGGGACAGAAGCGAGAGCATCACGCCAAAATCACGCGCCTAACAATAACGTTTGACAATAGCACTTTATAAACTGTATTATACGAACATGACAGGGAGTAATTTAGCGTTTAGCCTTGACAGAACTCATTATGGAACGATGACGGGGTGGAAGCGGCGGAAGTGAAAATTGACGAACATCTGAATGATGCATAGGCTTTGTGCTCGTGGGAATCGCCACGCAAAGTGTCCCCGTCATACAGTTTTTGCGAGTGTAATTCGGAAAATAAGCCCCTTTTGTTGATACGTTTATTTATAGAATAAGCATTGTTTTGACAAGTTCGGTGATCGACTGTGGGAACTTCAAAGTAGTATAACTACCAATGAAACGATACTGCCTGATAATGTAGTACGTAATCTTCATCCGTTTTCGGTGTATACATCCCAAAGTGGCCTTATTGTGGAAATCTTTGCATTGTTGCTCATACACACATTGCACATTGCTCAGAAAACGACATCCCGAAAAAGATTGATAAAGAATGAGGAAAACTGAAAAATGTTTACGATCTATTTGCCCTATATAACACAGAAATACTCAGAGCAATAAATATAAGGAAAACCACACTATCGTTAAGTAGGTATTCCAGAACAAATATATCAGTGCTGTTTTAACTTGGCCTTACAATACGTTTATTTGTTATTCTTTGGCCAGAATAATCTTAGTACGTGCTTTAAAACATCCTGAAAAATATCACAACACTACTCGTATTCGGTCTAGACACAGGACATTTTTATCTCACGTCTTGGTGTTGACAGCATAGCTGCGGTATGCAGTGTCGACTTTACTTCGCATTATCATTTTAGGAGGTTATACTCTAAGAAGCCGACAGAAGAATCCGGTTGGGTTGGGCAGCGTTAGGAAAACTTCGCAAAGTCTTCTCGTCGCCAATCCCACAGCGTTTGAAGACTAAGGTATTCAACCAGTGCGTCCTGCCCGTTATGACATACCCGAAACGTGGACACTGACAATCGGGCTGGTCCACACAATCAAGGTCACTCAGCGTGCTATGGAGCGGGCTATGCCCGGCGTTTCTCTGAAGGATAAGATCAGAAATGAAGTTATCCGGAAGAGAACCGGAGTTACCGACATAGCTTGCAAGGTAAGCAAGCTGAAGTGGCAGTGGGCTGGCCATGTTTGTCGAAGGACCGATGGCCGGTGGAGCAGACGAGTCCTGGAGTGGAGACGGCGTATCGGCAAGCGTAGTGAGGCACCTGACCAAAAGGAATTTAGGATAGCTTTAACGAAACTACGATGAATTTACTGAAGTTGGTCGCATTTTGCTCTTGCTGTTAGTAATTTAATAAACGGCTGCAATAAGTACAAGCTATTGAGCACCTCCCACAACATTTTCGTTACAAACAGGACACTTCAGTCGAGCGATTATCGTGACGGCTGGCCACGCTTCGTGCATACATCAAAACTATTTATGTAAGTGTTTAGTTAATACGGAGTCAATCTTCAGATAGAACTATTTATTATTCTATACTCACACAACGAATATAACGAATTTATTTACCATCAACATATAAGCTCGTTACCTAGTTTTTTTTCTTGCAAGGCGTATTATATTTACTTACTTGTTCAAAAGTGTGTTGTGCAGGACAGAGGCATATTAATAATATAGTTGGCAACTTATCATTAAAAGAGGTTACTTAGACATCAATAATAAACACGTTTTTGTATACGTGGTTTTTTTTTATTTTGATTAAAGGTTCGTGCAGACTGGCGTGATATCACGGGTGCGACGTTCTGTAGGGCCGCTTGCCCGCGCCTGTCTGCGGGAGCCTTGACTCTTGACGGACAGGAAAACCAACTCGAATTTTGACTAAATTTTATTCAAAACGCTTTGTAATCAAAACTTATTTTTACACTAATTTAAGAAGCCACGTATTGCTTAAGAAAGTGTACAAGCCATTCTGTTTAATTAACATTCTTATTTCAATCTACCCGCCAAGTAAGGAGGTATCAATGCTTCAGATCACTCATAACTCGATATGAAAGTAGAAAGTTCAGTTTTTGGCGTTTCTAGATATTTTAAAACCTCTTACAATCGATCCTACTTAAATCTCGTTACAAATATAAACAAAATGGACAAATGGACATGGACAAATCCGGAACAATGATAAGGGACCATATAAAAAAATCACGTGTCGATCACATGTGATGACGTAGTTCCCAGTACGTACTAGTACACTAACAAATCTGCGATGGGAAGAATAGAGTAGAACAATGGGCCGACACACTCATTAGAACGATGATCCGGTTATTATCCACCCAATCACACGGGCAGAAAAACTATTAGGAATAAATTGTGCGATTGTGCACCACCCCTTATTTATAAACAGATTATAAAAAGTTCCGTAAAGGGTCCGCAATTCTGTTAGAAGAATTCTCATGAAGTTTTAATAGAAACTGTTCTACTAGATTCGCGTCGCGTCTGCCTGCGGGAGGCTTGAATGTATCGGTCTGTCTGTCATTATTAAAAATTGCTTCATAGATCTTGATTAATGGAAAATTACTGGTAACTGTATTTATAAGGTCATTATGTACTTGGGTTTTTGTACTTGTTTGTTTATTCTTTAAGCCTATTCCTCGAAGGAGTCCAAAGGGGTTAAAAGTTCCGCTATTTTCCACCATTGAAATTATGCTTAATTAAATAGGCCAACAACAGGCTAAGTTATGCATCAATATGTGGGTGTTAGTCTGTGTCAGTGTTCTGTTATAGCCGTTACCTATGCAGTGTTTACAGAATACCACAACCACCTGACAATGCAAAGCGTACGGGCAACAATAACTCGTGTTACAAATCTAACAACAAACATACTTCGTACGCAGTCATTAAATTGCACAATGGGGCATTCGATAGCTATTCGATTTGGGTGTCAACGGCATGATCTGAATACATGCGCACTCATTTCGACATGGACGGTGCGCAGGCACACGACCGTCTCGTTTTAGTGATATTTAAACCTTTCTCACTCCTCTATACCTACATCATTGATAAATATTCATCATTCTTCGAAATGCAAATGCTACTGTGATGATCATCATTTTCAGCCGAAGGACGTCCACTGCTGGACATAGGCCTCCCCCAAAGGAGGGATTTGCCATAATCGCCACGCTTGGCAGGCGGGTTTGCGATCGCAGTATTGTGTTAAAATGCATAGAGAACGCTGCTGCCCATTATCTAGTAAGTCCCTTAGTCGCCTTTTACGACACCCACGGGAAGAAATAGGGCGGTGCTATTCTTTACGTCCGGCACCACAAAGACGAACGTGTGATGATCAGTAAAACGGTTTTTGACATAATATGGCGGTAGACATAAATCTGCAGCCATTAAAAGAATTGATAAAACAATTTGCGGTCCGATAAATGACACAAACATCGACTCATTATTTTAGATACATTTCGCTCACAACATTCAGCTATCGAGTGACTATCAAGATGGCACAAACCTGTATTTTTATTAATTTTTAATTTATATTCATATAGAAGGACGCCCACTGACTCACTGATGCGCTTATATTCATGAAATATGGAAATTAAGTCGAAAACAAGACATGTATGATATTTTAAAAGTGTCGTAACGCGAGTGTCAGACATTAACAGCGTGAATTGTCGTCATCAATTCATTAACTCGACTGTAAATAAATATGTCAATTTCAAAGCGATTTTGGAGATACGATACAGTTTAATGACTTCAGCTCGGTCTTTATCATAGATGTTCACGCAGATATACTTACACAAATGACTAGCCTAGAGAGTCACCGTTGCCGTCCCTGATGTTGCACACCTCCGTAACTGCATACTAAAATATGGCATTCAAATAACTATAAAAGTAGTTTAAGTATTTACCCATATAAGATAACTGGCTGATAAAATACACTCAATGCTAACGACACAACAAACGATATTTAGATAATAACTTAAACTAAATGTTTTGTAAGGGTTTGGTAACACCACGTAGCGCTGTCTATGATCCTATAATGCTGAATGATATCTGTGCTGTGTATAGAACGTTGATATAGACGAGAATATTTGTAAACTCCATACTTTGTTTTCATAATTCATGCTGTAGCGTCCTGGTGTCAGTGACCGATAGCGACTGTGCTGACAATTGTATTGACGGATGACTCCAACGAGAACTTTCTTAACGCTTAGAATGAACTGACAATACAAGGCAGTACTGAGAAAAACAGGTGTTTGAGTTATCCACGTCCGTATCGTTGAACACCTTAAACGGCCTCTAAATCACTCCAAAAACAAGTAACGACATCTATTGACAAGTGCTGATGGCATGACTTGCCTTCTGAGGTTAAAACTAAAAGCATCAACAACCCGTAATTTGCTTCTACCCGACGTCAATCGTACAAAAAGAGTTGCTATTTTGAAGCCGTAGTTTTTCAGATGGGAGGCGCACTCGGTGTAAACGTGGTGATTATGTCATGACGAAACATTTTGTGAAACCCAGCAAACAATAGGGCGATATGTACTCAGCCGAAGTTGCCCATTGTAATGCTGTATGCGGATCAAATCGTAATTGTCACAAAAACTTTACCAAACGGCGTAGTAGACACGCTTTGTACAGTACTGATTAGGCGAAATTAATAAGTGTGCTATTTGGGAGCGTACTCGTACATTCGCTGAAAGAAGCAATTTAAACCACATTGTCAAAGTCGCGTAGACAGCTATCTAATAGATAAGACCCAATTCTTTCCTGTACGGTTGCATTTTTCTATGTCTACTTATGTACTGTAAAAAAACATTATTGTAACTAAACATACTGCCTTTTAAAAATTGTTTTCCTCAAGCTATTAACATGAGCTTGAGGAAAACAATTTTGAAAAGGCAGTATGAAGCTCGAAATTCAAGAATATCAATCAGATACGCTTTTAAAAACATACAACAAGTTTTGTTTTTTATTCCCAACCACTGTCTGCATACCAATAATTTGTTTATCGCGATAAAATCCTGTTTACTATATTCGAATAAGACTGTCCACTTGTCCAATCGCTGTACAAATAATGTTTCTTTACATATTTGAAAAATTATTTTCTTTTCAACTTAGGTGCAAATTTGTGTCAGTATTAGATACGCCATAACTAAATTTTTATTATTTTGTTCCCAGGGCAACACGAGAAACACGGCATGACAGCTACTCACGGCGGCGGACGTGAAGATGATCGTCCGGACAAAGACTCCGTGTACACGATCAAGACAGGATTCAAAAACGATGCCTACGACCGCGACTCGAACGATGACATCGTCAAACCCCCACCGCTACCTACTGAAGACGACAACTATATGTCTGGAAAAGTTAAACTAAACGTGAACGAGAAATGGAGAATACTAAAGAACATTGCTGCAGTCAGCGCGGCGTTCATGATCCAATTCACCGCCTTCCAAGGAACTGCCAACTTGCAGTCCTCGATAAACGCCGCAGACGGCCTCGGTACCGTTTCTCTGAGCTCAATCTACGCGGCGCTCGTCGTCTCCTGTATATTTGTACCCACATTCCTAATTAAGAGGCTAACGGTCAAATGGACCCTCTGTATATCTATGATGTGCTACGCCCCTTACATCGGGGCGCAGTTTTACCCGGCGTTCTACACCCTCGTACCAGCGGGTGTGGTGGTCGGGTTAGGAGCAGCTCCTATGTGGACCTCCAAGGCCACGTACTTGACGCAGGCGGGCAGCGTCTACGCGAAGCTGACCGACCAAGCCGTTGACGGTATTATAGTTCGGTTCTTCGGCTTCTTCTTCCTGGCTTGGCAGACGGCTGAGCTTTGGGGAAATTTGATCTCAAGTTTAGGTGAGTCCAATGATTCTGATTGTCTTTATTTTTTATCTACAATTGTATGATTGGTTTGTAATTAAATTCAGAAATAATCCTGACCAACTCCCAAATATTTTAAACAGCTTATACTCGGGATAAGATCTATATGCTTTACGAATGCAACAACTTTCTTCGGCAGTGTTTTCTTCGGGAGCCCACAACGCGACAGTGGCGGCTGCGAACTCGAGCGAGACCATACTGACTTGCGGTGCGAACTTCTGCATGATCGGCGGTGGTCATCATGACAACCAGAATCTGCACCGGCCGCCCGACAGCGAGATATATGAGATCAGTGCCATATATCTTGCTTGTGTCGTCGTAGCCGTGCTTATGGTGGCTCTCCTTGTTGACCCACTGTCAAGGTAACTTAATATCTTTTTTAATAACTTTTCTTACATAAAATTAATTAAAGTTAAACTTATGTTTTAGGAGTGACATTTGGTTACATATTCATATAAAGTATATTTTAACCTTGAAAAGGTAGCATGTGATGTCATGTAGGTTCGATAGTTTCAATTTCAGCATTTATCTCGTCTCTTCAATGCTTATTCAGCCAATGAAAGGAAATATTCTAACTCCTACGCAATGATAGTAAGCAGTTATTAGGCCCACTTTGATAACTGGTTGTGGTACATCAAGCAACTTTAGAGTATAAGCAAGCCAAAATTTGCCGATCATTCATTTAATCTTTTTCGTGTTCAAAGCTCGTTTCATTATTGTAACATAACGGTGATAGATATACATGAGTAATATCCAAACAGCTAAATAAATGTGTTGTGATTCGTACAGAACATAATATACTTTAATATTACTGTCACAGCCCGCTTCCTAAATCCAATTTGTACACACGGTGTCGTCTAGTTTTTGCCTCACGAATTCCATTTGTTACTTAGATTGATATTTGTCGGCTCGACGTTGGACGCGCCTGTTTTTTGCGAAACAGCCACAACACTCATGTCAATGCCTTTATGTAACGTACTTAAATTATTTGTTGCTAAGTTAAAATTCTGAGCAACTTCCCACAATATACTCGAGTATTTTCGAATACATCTCATACTATTAATTTTATTTTTTTCTTGATTTTTTATCGAGTGTTAATGGTACGGCGTACTGATTTTCATTGCCTCTTGTTAAATAATTAGTGCTCTGCTGTTCACTATAAAAAAATATGGTTTTGTTTATATTTTAGCAGAGACAGTAATTACCTTTGTCTTCTTCATCAGAAACGTAAGGTTTGCCTCATAGTTTAAAATGTCAAGTATAATCATCGATTTTCTTTGTAATTTCTCCATTTGTCTTCTTAACAATTTCATTAATTTGCCTAGGTATGGTGAAAAACAAAGACAGTCAGATCCCTCAAAGGAGCTGACTGGAATCCAGCTGCTGTCAGCAACCGCTTACCAGTTAAAGAAACCCAACCAACAGTTACTGATCCCTATAACGCTATGGATCGGCATGGAGCAAGCCTTCATAGGAGCAGATTTCACCCAGGTATGTTGCTAAGCCTTCTTCTGTTTTTTAAGGTCAGGTCTATATGAACCTGGATTCAGCTTGGCCTCATAAGGCCGATTTTAAAGAGTCGACACTGAACTGACTTTCGTGTAACGGTGTATCCCCAGGCTAATAGTGCTAGTAATTTAAATTGCAAATGATTACGTTAGCATGTTGGATGATGATTGAATAATTGAAATTGAACTTTTCGTATTTGCGAAACCAAATTAGGTACAATTTCCAATTTCACTGCTCTGTCGAGAAACCCTCAATTTTTGTTAGAAGACGTTTGCATACCGAGTTTTTTTTTTCATAAAAATGCTTTTGGAAACCAAAATGATGTTATGTTTCTATGATACGAGGTCCAGAGGTATCAGGATTCTTACTATATTGTTGTCACCGATTTTTATTTCCGTGAATTAAATATCGGTATGAACATAACCATCATTATTATTTTATACACGGAAGTCAATCATAAAATAAATGGCAAATACTCATAAGTACTCTAGTCTACAATAGTTTTATTTTAATTACAATCGAATAATTACCTCAAAATAATAGTTATCTCAGCAGCCCAGTGATATTCAAACATTCTGCATTTAATTTAATGTTTTAAGTACATCTGCACAGTTTACAATAAATATTATAATAGTAGCCGTTACACCAGTACCTTTAGAACACAACAGCTTCCATTAATAGCCACCCATCAAATTACAAACCTCGCCGATGGTTGCTTTACTTTGAAACTCGCCTCCAAGCAGCCAAAACCGCGTGTCTACACGAATGCTGAACATTTTTTGCTATGACCTCTAATGTTAGTTACGAGTACCGTTATACATAGGATGTTAGGTAAAAGAATTCTATTCACTTGAAACGGAACGGCTACAAAAGTTTTTTATCCGACGGTGCACGCAAAGAAGTATAGGTAATGTTTACCAATGTTATGTAAAAAGTGCGGTGAATTAGAATTTTTGTTGCTAGCTAACTTTTATATTATTATTTTAAAACAAAAATATATTGTTAGCTTTAGTTATGTATTCCCCCTGCGGACGGTGAGCTATGGTTAGCTCACCGTCCGATAAGGATCAGCAGTGTTATTCTCTAAATCTTAGAGAATAGCATTGCTGGCCCGGGTCGACGGCGCGTCGTATTCCAGGCGCGCCTCAAAGAGTTGTCAGCACTAACTGACGGGGTCCGATAGGCCCAATGCCTGCCAGGGTTGCGAGTTTGTCCGAAAGGGATATCGTGGCCCTGGCACACAGGCAAATGAAGGAATACGGGTGGGTTTTAGTCAGTAAAAGTGACACGCCCTCCCGCTCCACCCAGAGCGGGAGAAGTTATTTGATAATTTCCCACAAAAAAAAAAAAAAAAGTTATGTATTTTCCCAGAGCTAAATAGTAACTTAATCTTAAATTTTTCATAAAACATGATCAACCCATAACTATCTAATATAATAGATAAACCACCGGCCAAGTGCGTTTCGGACCACGCACAAAATTAACATTGTTGCAAAAAATCATGTTCTCCTATACATTCCAACTGCAAATGTAAGTTGGTCGACTATTATCGTTAACTTGTAAAGCTTACATAACTGTGATAGTTTTCCTTTTATCTCCGTTTTTTAGACTATTGCCATAATTTTTTGACATATCCAAAAGCAAATTTAACTGTCATAGGTAATACTTGATTCTAACAAAAAATAGCACTGACTAATATTATGCAAAACGGATCCCTCCCTCCCTCGAATCGAAAAATGGTTTTCACAAACCCGCAATGTTTTGAAAACGATGAAATCGTCTTTCAAACAAAAATATCATCCCCGCTTTACGTGTAAGGGAGGTACCCTACTAAAATTGTTTTTATTAGATTGTACGTTACCACTTTGTCGGCGCAATTAATATGTATACCCATGCCAAATTGTTGCTTTACTAAGAGTATCTGAGCTGAGCCGCAGACAGACGGACATGGCGAAACTCTATCCGCCTTATTACAAAATAATATTTACATTTTGACATGGCTTTAATCATGGAGCGTTTTTGTAATAAGAACGTAACAGTGATTCTCTTTATTATTATATTCTTCTTTAAATGATCGTGGCAGTATCCTATGTATAATGAAAATTAATCATTGTCGCCCATTTTCATGATGTTTCCATTACTGCATGCTTTGGGACGTTTAAATACTAGTCTGTAACTCAAAGTTGTTTTACAGGCCTACGTATCCTGCGCGCTTGGTATCCGTTCCATCGGGTATGTGATGATCTGCTTCGGTGTGGTCAACGCGATATGCTCCCTAGTCTTCGGTTCAGCTATGAAGTACATCGGAAGATTCCCGATCCTCGTGATGGGAGCAGCCCTGCACTTGGGACTTATCGTCTGGCTCCTCATTTGGAAGCCGAACCCAGAGTCACCGACGACTTTCTTTATCATCTCCGGTCTTTGGGGCGTTGGTGATGCTGTATGGCAAACTCAAATTAACGGTGAGTTTATTTGATTTTCTTATAAAGATATGGACAGTTTTTATTGGATGGTTGTTTAAATTTACTGTGTAGATTTAAATTTTACTTGGACTGTCTGGCACTGAGCTGCGTTAAAAGGAAACAGTGTTCTCACACTGTTTTTTTTTTGTGGTCGTATTTGTGATTTCAGTAGAAACAGGGTTTCTCAAACCTATGTCTACTGATATCACAAACACGCAGTGGATAGGAATGGCGATAATCTTAGCGATCGTTACATCTTTGAATTAAAAGAAGGTTTTCTTCCTGCCCTGGGACCATGATTATTGGCATTATGGATCCAAATATAACTTGATCATATTGTTGTGAAAACGTTTACTTACGAGTGAAGACGGCAACACTATTAAAGTGCAATGAAGCCATTTAACACACTCCTAGTTATTTTTTTATGACACCTATTATTTCTTATGTAATAATTACCTTAGGAACTCGTTGGGTTTAATGGGCTTCATGAAATTATATTAAAATGTAACTTTGTAAAGTCCGGTCGCGCAGCAGAAAGAATTTTGTACAATGATCCCTCATTACTTATCTCTATCGCTCGCGTACAATAATTGTATTGCCGTCGCACTCGCACTTTAGAAGGACAATACAATATTGCAATACAATTGTGCGCGAGCGATAGAGATAAGTTATGGGGGTCATTGTACGAAATTCTTTCTGCTTCGCGATCGGACTTTAGTTCTTTGCAGTTTCCATAACATGTTCTTAGTACTCAGTAGAGAATAGACTTAATAATTTTATTCTTCGTAAAGCGAATTCTATCTATTTGTGCTGCATACCTATCTGTAGACCAAATCAATTATTTCTTGATCCCCAAGACGGTGCATCCTCGTACAAATGGCAGGTCGAGCTAACTGGACAATTGAATAATTAAACCACGAACATAAGTCCTTAGTGTATTCATAAAGCAAACGTAAAAGGTCATAAGATCAAGTATAATATAACAGAACGCGACAATCATGAATCTCAAATACATATTCATTTGTTTGTTGTTAACTTTTATAATGATACTCCTAAGGCTGCAACAGACGGTCAGCATAAACGTCAGTAATTCCGCAACGTTCGACTGAACTGATCGTCTGATTGTTCATTTAGAACATAGTCGACCTAAGTGTTTAACATCGTTTAAGAGCGTTTACACCTTACAGCATTTCATACAAATTTTCAAGCCCTTGTTTTTCGAAATGACTGAACCAATTTTAATGATACTTCATCATACGCATAAGCAGGTTACAAAGGTCTAAAAAGTTAGTAAAGAACATTTTAGAAAAATAGTGTTACAGCTAAATTAGACCGATTTTAAATTTTCCATAGAAACAGAGATTTCCAGTTATCTGTTTATATATAAGACATTTCGAAAATGTTCTTTACTTACTTTTTAGACCTTTGTATCCTGCTTATGCGTATGAAGTTTCATTAAAAAC
The DNA here is from genome assembly GCA_948098905.1 of Tiliacea aurago. Taxonomy (NCBI): domain Eukaryota; kingdom Metazoa; phylum Arthropoda; class Insecta; order Lepidoptera; family Noctuidae; genus Tiliacea; species Tiliacea aurago. The sequence goes on from OX402576.1 coordinate 24,723,974, forward strand.
GGTTCAGTCATTTCGAAAAACAAGGGCTTGAAAGTTTGTATGAAATGCCGTAAGGTGTAAACGCTCCTAACTCAGGTTTCTGATACGACGATCAGTCTTATAAACATGCTGCTAAGTCAGGCATAGCCTGAGAAAAAAGGTGAGATTTTAATCCAATTAATTAATACAAGACTTACACTGCAGACAACTGTCTGTCAATGCCAGCCATTACCCGTTTTCGTATCAATGACTGATTAACGTCATTCAGTCATTGATAAAGCAACACGTTTGCAAACGAACGCTAACCTGACACCGACAGTCAGGTCACTAAATTAATATTTTTCGTATGTGAACGCCCTATGCTGAGTACTTTTATTGCTAGCTAACATTATCTATTTGATATGAATATGTATGACCATACTGTGGATACAATTTATTACTTTAAGAATTCGTTTTTTACTCGCCATTGTGAGAACTAAAGAAGTACAAAGATCGCTTGATTCTTATCATTATGCGCGAATTATTAGTACTAGCGTGCTTGATCGTGGAATAGAAATAGCATTATACCTAACTCTGTGTTTAATAAGTAACCATTTTGGGTTATAAGATAAATCTCTTGTGACCACGCGATGCAAACTCATGCTATTGATTTATTATTATGAATAATCCTACTTAATCCTAACTACGCTTTATTTCTAAGACAAAACTATTAAGTCAAAGTTATAATGTTAGTTTTCAAATTCGTAGTAGTTATGTGTAGCAAAATGTTATTGCAGCACATAATATGTATAATTATGCTACGCTTGGTGGCATATAATTTGTTTAAACCTGTTTATGTTTTCTCTGTGAATTTGTAGTTCTTTTAAGAAATAAATATCTATAATTAATTAGGGATGTATCCAATACCGATACCGATTCCGATATATCGGCGCTACTTCGGGTTTGCCGATATATCGGCATTGGCGATATTTTTATGGCCGATTCAACGATACTTTTCAAATTTCGCAGAAATACTTTAGGATCCAAATGAGTTCTGTCGCATCTAAGAGACTATTTTCCACCGCAGGTCTTATTCATACAAATTTGGGAATTTGCTTTTCTCCGCAAAACTTTTCTTAGGTTTTGCGGAGAAAAGCAAATTTACTTTGTTTTTTAACAACAATCTAATCAATTTTTATTTGTTATTATATTTCAACCTGTCTATATTTTTTATACATAATAATTTAAAAAAATAACCCGACTTATGTTTTATTTACTTTACCTTCATTTTTGAATTAAATAAGCGTATCGGTATCGGTATCGCCGATATATTTATAAGAGTATCTGTATCGGTATCGTATCGGCAAAAAGGTATATCGAAGCATCCCTAATTATAATGCGACAGTGAAAAAACGGCTGACCAGATTAAAGTGAAATTTCACACAGATAGTTTAGAACCTGGATTAACGCATAGGATATTTTCCGACATACACACGGGTTAAGCCACGGTCAAAAGCTAATTAGGTTATATAAAGACTTTACTTTAGCTAAGAAGACTAGATCATTCATTTTGCAAAATCAATAGGTAAAAATATAAAGTAGGTTAGCAGAAATTACACGCCATTTCATGTCCATTGCACACAATTTAAAATGATTAAGCATTTTATCATTTATGTTTGTTGATTTTAATTATGATATTGTGAAAGTCAAAGATAAGAGAGATATTAAATCAATTTAAAATAAAATTAACTACCGTTCCACTATACCTACTATCTAACTCTGTAATTATAGTTAAGTAAATATTTGTTAATTTTATTGTTATATCATAAACCGATAAACCGCCCATTGTGTCACCCTATGTAAAATTTCAACATGTATATCTGTAATTTTTATGGTAAGAGTATTCTTTTCTATGTGGGCTTCCAAGAAAAAAGGGGCCAATAGGGGCGTATTGAGTTAAGACTAGATTCAGTATCTAGAATAGTCAATTATACTAATAATAAATCTTTCTTTATTCTCGAATATGAGACAACCATACAAAGTAACTTAATAATAACACAAGATAGCCAAAAATCGTTTAAAGTTATTTTAACAATACAACATAGGCAGGTGAACAGTTGGAGAATATAAAATAATGGAATAAAATAATGGATTGGTTATCTTTGGACTGATTCGCCCCTCGTACTAATAAAGTAGTATATTTTCATTGCTTAATTTTTAATTATTTTTACCTATTGTGGTATAGTAATTTTATTTTATTCTAGGTGCATCGTCCTCACATATAATCTTATAATTAATGTACTCAAACAAAATATTGTAAAACATTTTTAAAAGAGTAACGGTATAGTTTCTTGCCCATTCTTCTCCATACGAAACTATCTTTTGGAAGGGGCAACTAGAATCAACTCTATTTTGTTTTTGTACATTTTGACGTTTAAAAGTGCCTCCTATGTGCCTATTTGAAATAAATAATTTGACTTTGACTTTAACTTTATAAAACTGTATCACGAGCGGATATATTTGGTAATGAGGATTAAAAATATTTAATTGATAATAAGGATTAAAAAAATATGCAAAAACTGGCACATGTTTTTTTTTCAGTCTATTGGGAGTTAAATTCTGAAAAAGCTTGCTTCAAGAAAAGGCATTTTTAAATTTGGTACCACTGGTACCTTTTTACAAAAAAAATCTCTTAACATTTCTGGTACCCAGAAACATCATTTAAAGTCATTTACTACATGAACTTGTAGATAATTGGCCATTAATGAATAATCAATTAAAATCACGAAATGCAATTTTTTCACGGAACTTTACAAAACTGTGTATAACTCGGAAACTAAATGCCGAGAACTGGACCCTTTTTGCTTGGACGCCCACATATGCTTTCATAAACATAAACCATCCAGCCTGCATTATTATATTTAAATCTAGAATCGCACGTGTGCGCTAGCCCCGGGTGGAAAGCAATTCATAACTTAGCCCACGGTCCGCGATTGTTATTGGGCTATTAACTGCGCACTAAGAATAGAAACGAATATTTTAATCGTATTATGTCTGGTACTCTCACCATTTTATGCTGCATACGTATGCAGTTTCGAATGAATAGCCATTTCTAGATTTCTAAAGGCATATTCATTGAAAATGGGTTAATAAATTGAAAGTCGCTTTTATTACGAAGAAGAAAATAATTATTACTTTTATACTAAACGTTTCATAATAATAAAATGAAGTGACGTTTAACTCGTTGAAATCTTTTGTTCCCGGACGCAATACGTATGGTACAGCTGGGTCAAGCTTTTTGTTGATTTATTGTCAAAAGCATAGTAGTTAAATAATACTGTAATTTTCATTGAATAAAATATAAAACGGATAGGTACTCTCTATCTTCTTTTGATTTCATTTCTTTATTCATTAACAATTAACATTGTGGTGAACATTACATATTAAATGAAATTATCACACGCAGAAACAATACATTTTAGCTCAACACATACAGAAAACGGGCGCGGGTCGGGCGCGGTTCAGAGTGGCAGTACGGCGCGCGGCGGTTGAATTCTCTGTACGACACCACACACAACGCGTGCGCGGGTCGGGCGCGGCGGCGGGAGCCGCGCACGCGTTCTGTGTGTCGTTCGAGTGTCTTTAGAGGCCTAATTAAAATGGATGTAAGATGTTTAGTTCAAGAGTCTAGACCTATTAATTTAAAGTAAGTCAACAAACTAATATAATGTCATGTGTTGATAAAACTAGCTTGTGGCTAAGTAATAACACCCCGCACGGGTCGATCGATGAGGTTAAGCTACGAGTACACTTGCCACGGTTGGTCCGTGGACAGGTGTCCACCTTCAAATACCCCTCCGTGCCTCGGAAAGCACGTTAAGCCGTTGGTCCCGGCTGTTATTTGTAGATCTTTGACAGTTATTACGGGTCGTCAGAAGCCTGAAATTCCGACAACCAGTCTTACCAAGGGGTGTCGTGTTGCCGAGTAACTGGGTTGTGGAAGTCAGTTCAATCAGTCACTCCATGTAAAATACTGGTATTAAACTGCATCCGGTTGGACTGGAAGCCGACCCCAACATAATTGGGGAAAAGCTAGGCTGATGGTGATGAACATGTGTAGGTATGTACCTTAACTACCTACCTAGGTAAAGCTAGGCTGATGGTGATGAACATCTGTAGGTATGTACCTAAACTACCTACCTAGGTAAAGCTAGGCTGATGGTGATGAACATGTGTAGGTATGTACCTAAACTACCTACCTAGGTAAAGCTAGGCTGATGGTGATGAACATCTGTAGGTATGTACCTAAACTACCTACCTAGGTAAAGCTAGGCTGATAATGATGAACATCTGTAGGTATGTACCTAAACTACCTACCTAGGTTAAGCTAGGCTGATGGTGATGAACATTTGTAGGTATGTACCTAAACTACATACCTAGGAAAAGCTAGGCTGATGGTAATGAACATCTGTAGGTATGCACCTAAACTACCTACCTAGGTAAAGCTAGGCTGATGGTGATGAACATCTGTAGGTATGTACCTAAACTACCTACCTAGGAAAAGCTAGGCTGATGGTGATGAACATCTGTAGGTATGTACCTAAACTACCTACCTAGGTTAAGCTAGGCTGATGGTGATGAACATTTGTAGGTATGTACCTAAACTACATACCTAGGAAAAGCTAGGCTGATGGTAATGAACATCTGTAGGTATGTACCTAAACTACCTACCTAGGTTAAGCTAGGCTGATAATGATGGGATTGCGGAAGGAATAACAGATCCCAAGATCCCCGGTGCAAGTGTGGGAGGGGAACACTGGGGTGGTTTTTAGTCAGTAAGAGTCTGACAGACCCCTCCGCCCGCCCCAGGGCGGAGGACATCCATGAGGATTTTCCACCCCGTGAACAAAAAAAAAAAAAAAAAAGGCTGATAATGATGAACATCTGTAGGTATGTACCTAAACTACATACCTAGGAAAAGCTAGGCTGATGGTAATGAACATCTGTAGGTATGCACCTAAACTACCTACCTAGGTAAAGCTAGGCTGATGGTGATGAACATCTGTAGGTATGTACCTAAACTACCTACCTAGGAAAAGCTAGGCTGATGGTGATGAACATCTGTAGGTATGTACCTAAACTACCTACCTAGGTAAAACAAAACGAATCTAAACCGGTTTTACCTTTGAACTGGACATGGAGGGTTCATCCCAAATGCCATAAAGGTTTAGCGAAGACTTGGTTTAAAAATATAATTTTATCGCGACCATAAAACTGCGATTGAAAATCCAGTCGTAGGTCGTTACGCCTACGTGGACCGATTTTCCTCATTTGCCGCGACATTCTGCATAAGGATAATCGTTTCAAAGATATATTTTTCTTTCATTCGCAAAGTGTCATGGAAATATAGTGCCAATGTGCCATGTTATTGTATAAAAACGTTTTGATCGCTTCACTTGTCTAGATAGAGCACGTGAACGGATCACGTTATTATCAGAGCTGGCAACCCTATTAGTATTAAAGTAATTGCTTCTATGCATTCCGCTATTCAGCTAATAATATAATTACTAATTACGCGCATCATCAGCATGAGTCAATTTTATCAATCGTGTACTAATGTAGCTAATTATACTGTCATTTATTTGGTTGAGTTCCGATTCATGACGGGCAAAAGAAATATCATGGTCAGAAATGGTAGCCACATGTTTTTTTAAGCATAACACCTAAAAACTTTAGTGTCGGACAGTCCACAGTTTTGTCAGCCTCTAATGTTGCCCCTGCTGGGAGACAGGCCTAATCGCTGTGAGGCCTCCTAGGGTTGCCATAATCGCCACGCTTGGCAGGCGGGTTGGCGATCGCATTATGGTGTTAAAACGCATAGAGAACACTGCAGCCCATTCTCTAGTAAGCAGTCGCTGATGGTGGCTGGAAAAATTTTACATTTTTTTTTCTTAAGGCATTCCGTAGTTAAATCGAACCTGAAAAGGAAGAACATTGTAAGCGACATAAATTAAAATTTACAGGAGAGGTTTTTTATTGATTACTTTATTGATTTTATTTAATTATTTATTGAAAAAGTGAAATACCTACGAGTACATTATGTTGCTTTCGATGTTCTTCCTTTTCAGGCTTGATATACAAATATTTTAACACTTCTAATTCTCCCACTCCTTCCATTACAGGCTTGTACGGAGTACTGTTCAGACGTAACAAAGAGGCCGCCTTCTCCAACTACCGTCTATGGGAGTCTGCCGGCTTCGTGATCGCATACGCCTACTCCACCCACCTGTGTGCCCGGATGAAGCTCTACGTCATGATGGTCATGCTGCTCATCGGAGTCGCTGGCTATATCGTCGTTGAAATATTGCACAAGAGAAAGGTCAGTATCTAAAGACACTTTCTTTGGGTTTCCTGCTTTGGGGATCACGGGCGTGATGTTTAGATGTGTTATGTTCTGAAAGCGGCAAGCTTACGTCACGTGTTTCGATACGCTTTTGTTATTTCCCAGTCGTGTGGGGTTTGAATTCGTTAGGAGAACATTTTCAGCCCAATATCCAATAGTAGGTCAGTCATTTAAATCATCGTAGGCAGCTTCGAAAGCCCTGTGCTAACTGCGTGGTGCTCGAAAAACCTCGATATTTTCGGACTTCTTTCAGTTTTTTGGCTTATAACTTCTAAACGGAGCATCAAACGGAAACAATTCATGGTATACATTTACAAACATGACATATCACATTTTCTACGATTTGAGCTCAGCTGTAGCTCTGTAGGTCCAATAAACCCCAAGATACAGCACTTCAAACATTAAGTTTTAACTAAGTACTTTGCAACTTCGTCTATATACCCTGCTCGGACGACGGCTAAAACTACAGTTTTGAACTTTTTTGAAAAAATGGCCAGTGTTTGAAGTGCTGTATCTCAGGTTCTATTATTTCGGGAATTAGGAGAAGTTTAAACAGACTACTTAATCCAGCATCATTGTCGCATTGGCAACCGTCGACGGCACGGTTGGCGCAGTTAGTTAAGCGATTGACTGCTGCGCTGCGTGTCGCGGGTTCGATTCCCGCTCGGAACAAATATTTGTATGACCTACGAGTAGTTGTTCCGGGTCTGGCTGTTTGTGTATGTGAATTTAAATGTTTGTAAACGCACCCACAATACAGGAGAAATTCCTAGTGTGGGGCAACGTTATAAAAAAAAAAAAAAAGATAACAAAAAAAAAAAATTGTATGAGGTTATATTTTGTTAGTCTTATGAATTATAATTCTTTTAATAGTAATATTAATTTATTCATAAAAAAGAGGTACAGTCTGTTACAAAGTAGGATGACAACTTAGGAATAGTTTACATCTGAGATGAGTAGTGAGTAGTAATTCTAATGTTCCATGGCTGTACGTAAATCGTAGGCAGATGGCGGATGATGTAAATGTAATAATTGTTGCAAATATGGCTTTGATTGCCTAATCTATTAAAAGTTATATTATCAAATAGTTGTGACTAGAAACATGGAGCAATATTGACGTTAAGTTTTGATCTTGAGCCGAATTTTTAGTTTTGATCTGGTTTTCTTGGTAATTTCTTTTGCGCAGACCAGGGAGGCGCTGTCCCAGATTTCCGCCTAGACATACAAGGCACTGGCTTAGGGACCCAGCCAACCCAGGGAGGGCCCCTAGATGGGCCCACCCAGTTACCGCGACTAGGTAGCTTGCCTACCGGCAGACGGACAAGGCCGGGTTAACCACGTGGTGTAGCAAATAGTACAGGCGCTCATATCATGGTACCTACCTATACCACCCGTAGGTCCAATGGAATATTATCTATCAATGGTCAAAAGAAATGCTAAAAAATTTCGCCCTCGTTTCGCTCGCTCCTACATCTTAGTTACTCTTCATTCTTAAATTCTTCAACTTTCTTGCTTAAGTCGACATAGTAACTCCTATTACTATATGAGTTGTTAAAAGAAACCTAACCAATACGAGGTGCAAAATTTGGCTCTGGGTCCTGGGTCTCCAAGTGCAGGCCTGGGGAAGAGGCGTATGCTTGAGAGAGAGGTGTATGTTTTACACAAAACGGTCATTTACTATTCTATTTTTATCTTCCTTGCATCTTACGGATCTCGTTCTTCGTACGTGAGGACCGCAGAAGACAGAATTAAATTTTCATCTATTTCTTCACTGTTTTGCTTTTGTGTCTTGTTTGTGTGCTAATCTTCAAAACACATTGTGTTGGGCCCAGATTGCATTAACATATGAATAGTCTATTGTCGGCCAAGTGTTTATTTAACGTAAAATAAAAGAGCTGATTTGAATAATATTTTTGGCCATAAATAACGACCCTGTATTAGGAACTCGTGCGTATCTTCACAAATTGTTGTCTGATATGTCGCACTTTTCTAAAGATCTACTCATTGAAATATGACGTATCTATATTATTCGGCAATATCGCTTTGGAGCGCTCTGTAGAGATGCGGGTCTTTTTACCGAAAGTCACGTTTCCCAAAATGTATTGCATCGCATTGAACCAAATTGTATCACCTCAGAACGGAACATGCAATAACACCTATACCTTGTCTTCCACAGGCTCGCCGTCTGAAAGCCATCGCTGAGGACCCCGCTATCGCCGCCGAGGCCGCCAAGCAGCCGCCAGAAGAGGACGACGAGAAGGACGAAATTGATGACGAAATCATCATCACGCACCTGTAAGCCATACCCGACCAACAGCCGGGCACAGCCCTACCCTCGGCCCTTACACTGCTCCAAACCGATGTCCAAATCTGAACAAGCCTCACCCACATCCCAGGCTACCCCACACGCACATACAAACTTTTGCCATACGCTTAGGTATGTACAAAATCACAATGACATCCATATATAATCTCGAATGTAATTAGTGCTATTTATGTATCCAATAGTTAAGTTATTATAAGACGGAGGAAGAGCGAAAAATTTAAAAGACTTTACAAGTACAAACATGAGGTGAAACCGGAAAACAGTTATTTGCTACTATTGTTGCTACTAACAACTGTAACGCGTGGCGGGGCCCATATTTTAGCTATTAAAATAACTATGAATCTCATTCAGCGTAGCACTTTGAAGGTACAAATCCATTTATGGGAGGACAAAATAATCTCATAATGTATATTCGGATCTAGGTATGCTGAAGTATTTCACGTTTTTAGGTACACAATATGGGCCTTTAATGTGTCATAAGAAAAGGAAACTTCAATAATCATCTTTTAAATTAAATGCTATGCAAATATCTGTGAGGAAAACCTTTAGGATCGATCAATTCGAAAAAGAAAACATCAAATTGAAAGTGAACTCCAATGTACAATCAGTTTCAAATACAAATGTATTTTCGTTATAAGTTTTTCAATCAATGATCATCGTGGTTCAGCATGTAAAAGTAAGTATTGCTACATCAAACTTGTTAGTTTATTTTTTCATATTTGCAACTGATTGTACGCACCACAATCTATTTTGTCCTTGTTTAGCGTCACTCGACGGTTGTCTGACGACGGAGTCATTATTGGTTCCAATGAAGTAGGTAATAATGAAACCGTCTGCGTTTATTTTTCTTTCGTTATTAATTAAAAGCATTGTCTTAATATTTGACTCCGTAGTCCTTAGCTCGTTTTGTTTTATATTTGGTCTCTGTCCACATCAATAGAAAATGGCTGCAGCTCTGTGAACGAATGGCAATGCTAGTGCTTTCTTTATGTAATCATTCTTGGCCATTGTAAAATACAAACAGAATGCCCTATGTTCAAAAGGGATTGTATATTTTTCTACTGGTTTATTCTTACGTGCGGGATTACGATACTTTTCTTAGAACGTTGCCCACCGCATCAAATATCTTGATTTTTAGCTAACATAGTACACGGTAGTGAACAATTTATTGTTAATTTGTACAAAAAAATTACAAATAAAACAAAAATTACACTTTATTTTATTATACAATACCAATAAAAAAATAAAAATATTCATTATAAGATGGCCTCAAATTCGATGATTATACCACGCACAACGCTGCTCAATTGTTTGAAGAAAATAGCATTAATTCGAGTATTTATTTTGCTGAGATGTCAATAGATGGCGCAATATAACGCTATTAATTCAAGTTACTCTCAATATTCTTGCTTTGGGAATAAAATTGCTGAGTAAACTGTCAATGGTTATGTTTAAATATTAAATTAAAAAAATAATTGGAACAGTAATGGTTATGCGCTTAAGATGAACAGTATTAAAGCTTAATCAATATAGCGCCATTTAGAATAGACATCTTGTTTATTTATAAATACCTATCAGTTGACATAGATTAAAATGATCATTCAATAATAAATTGATTCAATGTGGATTATATCAATTATACAATTGTTAATATTATTGTTATTGTGTACACAATCGGACAGCTACATGTTTCTTTGAAATTTATTATAACTAAAACACCTTTTGCGATAGATTTAGAATGCGGTTGAGAAATCTGATCGTGAGGTAACTAGATCAAATGATTAATATTATTTTTAATAATAGTAATATTATACATACGTAGATAAATTAAGCTTTGTGTATACCTATCACATTTACGTTTAAAATTGTATGCGCACAGTGTGTGGGTGGAGGAATTTATTTTTCACAATGTTCACAATTTTAAACGTGATGATAACGTTAAGTATTATGTATAGATTATATTAGAATAGAATGGCTGCCTACAAGTACGTCTGCATGCTTCAATATTTATGTTAGATCCTAAAAAAGTATTTGTATACTTATAAATTATGCTATTAGGACCCCAACAGACCGAACAAACATTGCAACTAAACCACAACGAGCTACGGTTGAACTTATTAAAAGAACTATTTCACATTTGTAAGAGATTTGTTTCTTTAAATAATATTTCAAGCTTTGCAATATTCTTCGTTCAAATGCTTGGCAATTCTTTGGGCAAAACGAGTGTGCAACAAGACGCTGTAGCGTATTGTTTGTCGAGGTACTAATTCATAGTGTACTATTTATTATCAGAATTACATCGGCATTAGGAAAATCCATGTTATGGTACAATTTCTAAGATTACCCTGTCTTTACCCGTTTGTCCTGACACCACGTAGACAAGGTTTTAATCAGTAGGTAGGGTAACAAAA